>JAYESD010000009.1:175566352-180897537 GCA_036927565.1 Tuctoria greenei | reverse complement strand
ATCCTTTTTAAGGCCTCTCTAACCTCGGACTCTTGTATCCTCCGCACGAATCGTCTGTTGGTGTCATCAAATGAGTCATCCAACTCGAACCTAATACTCTCATTCCCGTCATTGAATAGTCCATTGAAGTAGTCCCGCCATCTGTTCCTAATTTCTTCCTCCTTCAATAGAATTTGGCCTGCCTCATCCTTAATGCATTTGACTTGGTTGAGATCTCTCACCTTTCTCTCGCGAAGTTTCGCCATCTTGTATATATCCTTTTCGCCTTCTTTTGTCCCTAGCCTCTCATATAGCGCATCATAGGCCTGCCCCCTTGCTTTACTCACAACACGCCTAGCATTTTTCTTAGCCTCTTTATACTTCGCCATGTTACTTGCACTTCTCTCATGATGCCAGCTCTTATAAGACTCCTTCTTCTCCTTAATAGCTTTTTGTACATCTTCATTCCACCACCAAGTGTCTTTATCTACAAGTTTCTTACCTTTTGTCCACCCAAGCACCTCCCTAGCCGTCTTCCTAATGTAAGTCGCCATCTTCTCCCACATACTATCTGCATCTTCCTCTTCGCTCCACGGTCCTTCTGCGATCATCCTCCTTTTAAATGATTGTTGCGCTTCATCCTTCAACTTCCACCACTTTGTTCTTGCAGTTTCAACACCTTTGTCTCGTGACACACGCACGTGGAAACGAAAGTCGGCTACCACAAGTTTATGTTGTCGAACAACACATTCCCCAGGAATCACCTTACAATCTAAACATGCCCCTCTCTCCCTTCTCCTGGTGAGGATATAGTCGATTTGACTAGAATATTGGGCACTAGTAAAGGTCACTATGTGAGATAGCCTCTTCTTAAAGAGAGTGTTAGCTACCAATAGGTCATAGGCTACGGCAAAGTCTAGGATATCCTTACCCTCCTGGTTTCTATCGCCACACCCAAAACCTCCGTGTACCCCCTCAAAACCTACGTTAGTTGTACCTACATGACCATTGAGATCTCCTCCTATGAAGAGCTTCTCGCTTACCGGTACACTACTAACCATATCCTCCAAGTCCTCCCAAAATTGTCTCTTAGTGCTCATGTCGAGCCCAACTTGTGGGGCATAAGCACTAATGACATTCAAGATAAGGTCCCCCACAACTACCTTGACTAGGATGATCCTATCCCCTCGTCTACAGACATCCACTACTCCATCCTTGAGGCTCTTATCTATTAGGATGCCTACGCCATTCCTAGTTCCCGTCGAGCCAGAATACCAAAGCTTGAAACCGGTATTCTCAACCTCTCTCGCCTTTTGACCTGCCCATCTAGTCTCTTGTACACAAAGAATATTTACACGCCTCCTAATCGCTACGTCCACTAACTCTCGTAGCTTTCCTGTCAAGGATCCTACATTCCAACTACCCACCCGAACCCTAGTTTCCTCGGCTAGCTTCGTTACCCTTCGCATCCGTCGAGGAAGATGCAAAGACCCTTGCTCACTTAACACTACATTCGGGCGATGATGTAGCGCGCCACTAAGGTGATGGCGATCCGGCCCTCGCTCATTTAACACCACATCCGGGTTCCGATATGGCGCGCCACTAAGGCGGTGGCGACCCGGCCCTCGCCCACTTAACACCACACCCGGGTTCCGGTATGGCGCGTCGCTAAGAGGGTTACGCCCCAACGAATTTCCAATGGGTTTCATTTCCATGAGAGTGGCTAAGTTTAGTTGCTGGCTAGCCAAGCCTATCACAACCCCTCCTCCTTTACCCGGCTTGGGACCGGCTATGTCATTACAACATAGGCGGAGTTAAATATTTGACTTTGTAGCCTGATAAAAATCAAATTTTCTTTTGCCATATAGATTTCATGATTATTGTTGTTTCACTGTTTATTTTCCTGATACCATTATTTCTCTATTTTAACTATAGGTGAATATTCATTTTTTGGGCCTGCAGATGACCCAGCAACTAAACCGAATCTTCACCTTGCCAAATAGGCTAGATAGTGATACAAGCGGTCTCATGGTTATAACCAAATGCAACAAGGTTGCAGGGAAGCTAGTAAAGGCATTCACCGATCGCAGTCAAAAAATAATATCTGGCTCTTTGCATAGGGTGCTCTCCGACCCGGGAGAAGATCCAAGATATTTTCTGGTCATGGGTGATCAAATCATGGCGCTTGGCGTGTTTATGCAATATCTGATGATTGTCAGTCACTGCCAGGAGGTTCTGTTGTAAGGGACACGAGCACAGAATTTAAAGTTTTAGGGGTCAATGGTAAAGGTCAGTTTGGAGAACCATATAGTTTTGGCACTGATGGTATATAATCTATTACTGTTTAAGGAAAGGCAGCTGGCCAGATTTCAAATGATGAAGTAAAAAATAGCATGATTCTGGTTAGAGCCTATCCCCAGAGTGGACGAGCACATCAGATTCACTACATTTTCAGTATCTTGGGTTTTCTATAAAGTGATGTGAAGGGCCAAGAATGGTGGGGTGATTGAGTAGAATGGCGTGGAGTGTGATGGCCATGCATTGCATGCAGAAAGCTTGAAAATTATACACCCTGTCACTTGATTTCTTGCCACTTTTCAGTCACCTCTTCCTTCATGGGCAAAATGTTTTATTTCAGCAATGAAATAAGGCTCTAGCCAAAGTTATTTTTCCTTTATTGGAAAGAAATGGAACCGAAACTTTCATCAATGCTGCAAGCACCTGTTCGAGGGCCTTCTGAGAAGTAGATTGCTTATCATTAGAAAGATAACAATGTTTGGTAGCTCGACTGCACCTTTGTGGATGGATGTTCAGCAAAATGAGAATAGTTTATCTCACTTGAGTCCTAGGATGGAAGGGTTTAATTGGAAAAAAACATTGACGGTGGGATGAAGATTGTGTGACATAATAGAGTTGTTTGCATGATTGCATACGAAGTTATTTGCATTCTAGTCGCCCCCTGATAAAATGTTATTCAAATTTGGTACATATATAAGAGATGTTCAAAGTCACTCAGCTTTAACATATTGAAATTCTAGAGATAACAGGTTCCCCTGGGTGGCGTGCCCTAAATAGAAGTGTTGTTGCTTAGGGGGTCGGACTTGAGGAGGTAGCTGCTACATTAGCTGAACCATGTTCTTTCGGCAAATCCAAAAGTTCCCGCGCTTCTTTGATGAGTAAAGCCAAAGTCTTGACAGGAAATCCTTGTTCTGAGCAAAACTTAGCAGCAATCTCGTGGAGCTTATGAGCAAAATCTGGATCTGAACCCATCTCCATGTCGTCACATACAGTGGAACAGAGGGCTAACAAGGCTCTTTGCAAATCCATCTCCTCCTTCTTACTGTTTTGCACATAAGATAAAGCAGAGCTGTTGTGAATTCTCCTGAGCACCTGCAGCATCAGTTATAAGGGTTTAACAATATATGATACTTCATAGCAAAAAGAATAAAATTTGTGGTAGATGGTATGGAGATTACCTCAGGGATCAAATCAGTAATGGCCTCTCTCAGTTTCTCCACAAATTTCTCGCCAGTACAATGGGAGCATAGGCCTGCCAGGATTTCTGCTGCATTTGCTCGGCACACGTTGTTTCCAGCATGCAGAATCATCTTAGTGAGATTTCTCACAACATCATCGCCTGCCTTGAAGATTTTCTGGGCATCACTTTGACTTTTGTGTGATAGGGCCGCCAGCCTTTCACCTGCTGATTTCTTGTTGGAACTGTCAGTGTTGTCCTGGAAAAATGCGCCTATCAGAACCATGATGGAAATTCTTCTGCTTTCACTGGCCATTTTTGAAGGTACGACATCCTTAGAAAGATCCATGATCATTTGCTTTGCTTGGACCCGCAGCTCCTCGTTACAATGGACACGGTTGAAGTCGGCGATACTCTCCATGTCATAGATTAGATCACTGTTGCTTGAGATTTCACGCTGCATCTTGATGCCGGCATCACCCGGAAGGACTATGAGCCGACCAATGAGTTTGAGCGATGCCTCTGCCATGGGTTGCGATACATGACGAGTCCCATCGTTGATGAGGACAGGCCTTAGAGGCACCACGATCCTGGACAAGAAACCTTCGGTGTCGCTCATGATTCTGCAGTTGTCTTTGGCGGTGATGAGCTCCAGAAGGATACGCATGCCAAGCTCCATCAGCTCTCTGTCTTCAGCATCCGAAGAAACACATTCTCGCGGTGATGTTGGAAGGAGAGAAATGATTCTATGGATCCCGCTCGGGTACTGTTCCAGATGAATGCCACCGGCGATGTGCTCCACTATTCTTGCGGCCATCTTCCTCATCCACGTGCTTTCGCTCTTGGAGTCCAACATGCACAGCAGTTTATGAAGTATGCTGCTAGGCTGCCCCGACCCAAGCAGGAGATGCTTTATGGCCTTGCTTCGACGTCCCCGGCGTTCAGCAATGATGATCTCTTCCAGGACGCTTACGCCGGAGATGAAGCTATCACTTTCAGGATCTCCGGACGCCATTAGGGACCCAGCGTATGTGATGAGGTCCCTACCCTTGCAGAAGGACGGGTCCTTGTCGCAGCCGTTCCTCGTCTCGTGGAGGTATCCCCACACGATCTCACTGCCCACCATGCTGGTCATCCTGTAATTCTCCATCACTTTCTCCACAGCTCCTCTCCCAGCGAAAGAGTAGGCAGTCCTGTAACAGAAGAGCACTCCCTGGGCTACGGCCAGCGAGTAGAGCACGTCCAATGCCGGCTTCAGGTTGGCTGCATCGCCACCGCTGTAATCGCGCTGTGCCAGTCGCCACAGGGCAATTGCGGTGCAGATGAACAGCCCAAGGTTATAGAGAACTGCCAGAGGGAACAGGATGATGCTGAGCACCAGCACCTGGCCTAGCGTCATTACGATCCAGGCTACGGTGGTCACCAGCTTGCGTGCACGGGATGATCCTTCGGGAGGTTCCCGGAAGTAGACATCAGAATCCAGTAGAGTGAAGTAGGAGTATCCAATATTGCTAAGTTTTTGCTTCATGAAGACGTCGAATACCCTGTTAAACAAGTACACAACACATGTGAATATGTTCAGCAAAATTGCAAATATCCACTTGCATCTTGGGAGAGTTCTTGTATATCCACCCACAAGTATTTTTATTTCGATGTAACACCTGCAAGTTTCACATATTTTGTATATACTCTCTTTGATTGGCTCCTATCTATTTTCAACATTGTTATTTAGATGAATATTGCATCATCTAATTTTGCCTAACAAAGAGAAAACTATGGTGCACAATGTTATATTTAAGGTACCCAACTGTGTTACAATATTTGGAGCTAAATCAGAGGCTTAAAAAGGGACAGGTTAGCTACTCAAAGGTCCCAGAGGGTATATGAAAAAGCTATGTGAACAGGTTACTACATTAATAAAGACCATTGCCTTAAAACTGAGCATGAACGATGAAAATCATTAGTGTTCGATTGGCACTAAGTGCAGGTGCTGTTTGAATAGTGTTTGGAAGCAATTAGGAATTAGAGGTCAACGTTGCAGCTAGGAAGGAGTGGGGGGACGACAGGTGTCTAATCTCCCTGTTCGGTTAATCCTCTCCTCACAAGGGGATTTTGAGGGGGTAATCTCCCTCAATATCCCTCAATCCCCTTCAAACCGAACAGGCAGAATCGAATTTGCTTTGAGATTCATGCAGTAGATTATTATGACAGAGATTCAAATTTATGACGGATTACGTACTGATGTGCTCAAAAACCCAAAGAAGATCATCCTAATCAAGAGCAAGAAAGCCTAGCTAGCCCTCTAGAGTTGGTCTTTCGTTCCTTCCGTTCAGGAAACACACAAGATTATATAATAGATAAAAGGATTGTAGTAATACGGAGTATTAAGCAGATAGATCGAACTAACCCAGCAGTCTGCATGAGGGTGATCACGGTGACGGACCAGAAGTCCTTCTTCTGAAGCATGGAGACGAAGCCTCCGAGCAGGACGACGGTGGACCAGGTGAGCAGCAGGAAGCTCAGCCCTCTGATGCCCATCAGCAGGTACCCCATGTACGCGGCGTAGCTGTTGATGAACCTCACTTCCGGGACCCGGCGGAACTGCCCCATCGTTTCGTTTTGCTCCCTTAATTCCCTCGAGAGAGCTAGCTAGCTAGCTAGCTAGCAATGGAGGACGTATGCAACGCAGCAGTACGTGGACCGATCGATCGATTATACTAGCTAGCAAAAGGACGTTCGTCCCTACACCTACACGCTAACTGGCGACGACGACTGAAGAAGTAAACGACGATGTGCTCATTTTGCGCGAAACCCCATAAGTTTCTGTATTGTACTCCCTCCGTACGTCTCCTCCTCCGGTCGTTGTCATCGCTGCTGGTCAAGGTTCCATCCAAAACTGAATTATTGATGTTTGTGGACTTATCTGAGCTAAGGTTGGCGTGCATTTGCCTACGTGACAGATGTAAGTATAAAAGGAGCTTAGATTTTCTCTAACAACAGCTGAAAAATGGAGCCCCATTTGTCTATTTGAGCCTCGATTGATACAATAATATCTTATATTTTGCCATCTCCAACAGCCAATCCATTTTGGTTAGCTCTAACGAACCGTCTCTTGTGAAAGGGGGCTTGGGCTAGTGGTTAAGTAATCTGAGCAGCACTACTGAGGTCCTGAGTTCGATTCACGGTGGGAGCGAATTTCAGGCTGAATTTTACAGTATTAAATGCAGGTATTCTAAAGAGGAAGTCAATGGCGCTAGATCTGGGGTGCACTTACGAGAAATGTGAAGGGATGAACGTGCCGTAATATTGGCTTACGAAGTCCGGTCCACAGTCGTGTGCTCAGTCATCCAGTTATCGTCGGCTTGTTCTAGACAATAGGCTGTGAGTGTATGCATTTATACTCGTTTGTAATAAATTAACCATAACTTCTTCAAAGTAAAAGGTCGGGACTTACTCATCATCTAAAAAACGAACCGTCTCTTTGGGGAGCATTGTGCCCGAGCCGCCGCTGTTTCCAGGCGGCTTGGCGTCCCTCCAGGAATGCCGTGGCGGGGTGGATGATTGTTGTTGTGACATGAACGCCCAATAAATCGTAGAGTCACGATTCCAGGTGCTGATCTGACTGTGATGCAGGAAGACTGCTCGTATCCTCGTCGTCGGAGTGGCCATATTCTGACGCACGCGACCACTGTTGGAGCTAATGAACGACACAAGGGTGTGTGAGCAACATTAATAATCGGCTCCTCAATTTGTTAGTACTCCCTCCGTTCTGAAATAATTGTCGTTTCAGACAACCAAATGAACTAGAAATGAACTATTAAAAGTTGTCCTAACGACAATTAAAACGAAACAGAGGGAGTAATTTATATTGATCAACACATAACGGCCTCAGGCCTGCATGCCACGTTCTTCCGCCATGCCCGTGCCATGATGCCTTTCGAGCGCGCATCAGTCGACGTCATGGCGCAGCCATGCGCGAGAACTGGTCATCGCGTGGAGGCGCAGGACACTCCACTGGTCCTCAACTCTATTATTTACGGTAAACACAAACAGACTTACAAGTACTCCCTCTAAACTTGTCGCTTTGTAGTTCATTTTTAAACTACAAAACGACAATTTCATGAGGACGGAGGGAGTAAACAACAATCGTACGTGACATGGTAAGCTCTCGGCGGGACGTGGCTTCCATAATCCGTTTGGTACCTCATGCGTACTCCTCCCGCTGGTGTGTTATAATTCTATTGGTCTCTTCATTACTGCTCATATTAACTATCACACATTTACTTGTGACACATCAGCGGGAGCACGTATAGGAGTACAAATGAGAGTATAGAAGGCGCCACCATCGCAACGAAAGGCGGATGGCTGTCACAGACCACGGTAGCCAAGAACGTACCATCACCGATCACGCTCATGCATGAAACCAATCGACACCCCGACAGTCACCTCCGCTGCTCTGCCCGATATCTATATATTGGCTGCTACCACTGCACCGTCAGACCATCCACACTTCTCCAGCTCCAGCAAACCGCGCGCCAAGAACGCCACTGCCTGAGGCATTCCATGATTTTCAGTACCACAAATTCAGGTAAACAAGCAGTTAGGTCACATGTCGTGGTCGTGGAACCAGCATGCTTTGCTCTGGTCGAGATGGGAAGAGCACACACACTCGCCTGCACATGCAGAGTTGTGTGAGTATATATCTCTCTCACACACACGTGCGCGCCTCCACACACAATTTGGACTAATCCCAAGTTTCTTTACTCGTAACATCAGGCTATATATGTTGATAATGTGTCAATGAGCTCATGCATATGCACACCAGGCAGATCTCTCCGTTTTAAACTAAATGGTGTTGGTTAGCTTAAAATTGAATAATTAACCAGCATAATTTATTTTGAAACATATGGATTATTGTGATGGCTGCACTTAAAGATGACCCTTCATTCGGGACAGATCCAGTCCTCCTCCTCTACCGGGCCTGTTTGGAACAAAGGATTGTAAAATAAAGGAATAGGAAAAAATGGAGGAATGAACAAAATGGAGGAATTGAAAAAGTTTTTAAACCACAGGAATCCAAAATAAAGGAAAGATGAATTAGATGTGTTTGGAATGTAGGAATGTAAAACATAGGAATACAAATGCATTACAATTAATTAAAAATAACAATATTATCGCCACTGAATTATATCCTTAATTACTCATTCCAATCCCTAATTGAGCTTCTCTCCCCTGGCATATACGTGCAGCCATCACTGATCAACCATGTTTGATTCAAAGCATGGGATTTTAGCATTTAACGAAGCTCGAGAAGTGACTTCAACTTAGGTGAATCGGCAACTCAGATCTAACCGCGTCTGCTTACTTTTCTTTATCCTGAGATGTGCGAGCTTCCATGAAAACTTTGGATTGGAGTGGATTTTTAGATTTCTACGTTTTGTGGAGGAAGGAGAGCCTTTCCTGTGAAAAGGATAGCTGAGTTCCTTTGTTCCAAACAATCTATGATGTCAGCAAAACATAGGAACTGAGTTCCTTTAAAATTCCTGCAGAAATCCTTTAAGCCAAACGGGGCCTAAGAAAACACAAGAATATGATAATATCATGGTTTAATTCTCCTATTCGTCAGATACACATATTGTTTCTAAACTGTGTATGATGTTTATGCTTACCGTGGATTCATCTCCATTTGGACATCTCTGCCTTGTGCTCTACATTCTATTAACTAAGTTGAAATCCTTGTGTTCTACTCCCTCCGTCTCCAAAAGATTGTCACTTCGTAGTTCAAAAATAAACTACAAAACGACAAACTTTTGGAGACGAAGGGAACACACATTTCCCTGGAACTGTGCACCTTCTTTACGTGGAAGCAGTCAATCTCCAATCTCTCAAAGGGAGTTGTCAACCTTTCTGCACGATGATGTCGTCAGTAAGGAAGACGAACACCTGCTGGGAACAAGGGAAGTTGACCATGAAAGTGTACGAACATGAGGACACAAAGGAAGTTGGTGGCACTAGTGCGCAACATTTTTGCCACGATGTCTAGTACATTTCTTGAAAAATAATTCCACCAACAGTTAGTATTCAAGCAACATTTTAGAAAAAAGTTGTGTTTTTTCTGTTGCAAAAGATGTCTAGTACATTTATCAAGAAAAATAACTCCATCAACAGTAAGTATATTTTCCCGGGCAGAAAGGCAATCCCACAAGTGTGTACTATACTTTTTAGGAAAAAACACCCATATTTTGTACTTCATACACATGATAGAAAATGTGTTTGTTGCTAGAATGTCTAGTGCACTTCATGAAAATTTTTAGGGTTCAGCTCGTCTCAAGTCCACACACCACCGCCCACACCACTCCATGTCTAGCCATACTTATTCCCTCACGCCATCACCTCTCCCTCTCTTCCCTGAACGCCGGATCTAACCACACCAAACACTGCATCTCCTGAATCCCACCGTCGCCAGGATCCCGTGGTCCCGTCGTCGACGTAGCTTCCGAAAGATCCCATCGCCGCCTCTAGCTTCCCACAGAGCCCGTCACCTTCGAGCACCTCCCGTTGATCCATTTGCTGACGCCACCTCCCTAGAACTTGTCATCACCTCCGGCTTCCTCCGTGGACCTCAGTCTCTACCTCTCGTCCCACACGGATATCCACTCTCCAATATTTTTTATTTTTAAACAAAATATCATTTTCACCTTTTCAATTTATGATTCTTATTTGTTTCCTGCAGGACCAAAAGGCACATGATGTTATTTTTACAGTTCTGAACTTTGAAAGGTCCGACTCAAATACTCATTTTTTATAAGCCTTGCGATTAATATGCATTGATGTCTAATAATTATTTATAACATTTCCACTTTTGCTTGGGAGACAGTTAAAAGAATGGGTCGCCAGAGCTATCATATTTGACAACATTTACATATACTGATCCGGTTAGACTCTTGCATTGCATTTCATTCACTAGTTCCATTTGACCAATCGTGACCATTCCAGGTGACACTTTTGCCTTTAGTAATCACACACACTTTTTTAGAAAATGCTTTTTTGCCAATATGTCCGGTACATTTCTCATGAACATATAATTAGGTCAATAGTAAGTACATTTTATTCCACAAAAAGCGTCCCCACCATATGTAGTACTTCACATACATTTTTTTTAAAAAAAATTGTTGCCATGTTGTATAGTGGATTTCATGAAAATATAATCTCACCAATGTTTAGTACATCTTTCCGCGGAAAGCAATTCCACACGCGTGTAATACTATTTGAAGAATTATACCACCAATACTTAGTATTTCACACATTTCAAAAAATGTGTTTTTTGGGGGATGTCAATTGCATTTCATGAAAGGTAATTCCACCATTCTTTAGTAATTTTTTCCAGTGGAAAGCAGTCTAAAAATGCGTAATATATTTTAATTTTCTAGAAAAATCCCATATAAGTATGGTACTGCATATTCATTACCCGTGTGCAATGTATAGATCTTTTTTTTTTGCCCGCGGGTGCAACTATAGATTTGATCTCAAACCGACGGTTAAAATATTAACAAGTAGGGAAAACTAGTACCTATACCCGCATGCTGGCATACATACATCTCACATGGAAAACAAAAGCTCATTCCTCCTTCCCTCCTATGGAAAACAAAGCTTCCACGAGGCTGACCAATACATTTTCCTGCAGTCATCATTATCCCCCACCAAAATTGCGAAATATCATAAGTAATTCTTTTGTAATTTTTCTTTGGAATGTTGAATATTATTCAATTTTATCATAATGCTCCTCATCGATGGAAGAAGAAACGAGGATGACACTACACATAGTCAAGCTTCAGAACACCAAGAATGATCTCAACATTAATTTTCCACGTTGGAAAGTTGGTTACGTGAAGTTTCTCAATTCCACTAACAGGGGAAATGATGTTTAGAGCGGAATAAAATAGGAACAATTAGTATATAACATTAATTTTATTGTGCATGAAAATAAGCCAAAAGTTTGTTTGGTTAAAGTAACGTGTATTAAACAAACTTTTCATGTCATCGTTTGGTAGAAATGAAAATTAACACATTAAATAATAATATTTTCACATCATTGCCAGAAGTGGAAATTTTAATATCAGAAAATATGGCATATATTTAAAAACATCGGTCAGAAATTAATTACAAGCCACAATATTAATTTGTAGCAAAAATTCTACAAAAATATTTAATTTTTTCAGTGTGATCATTAACAGGAAAAATAATAATAGAACGTACAATGCAAATCAAATCCAGTAATAATCATAACTTTTGGCCCAAAATCACAGCCCATACTGCGTGGCCCATAATGAATCCGAGTTTAAATGGAAAAACCAATCAAAAGTACAAAAAAAAAGACCCATAATCCCACGCATTGCCAAAATTTGCCAGCGGCCCAAAACTTGATCTAGCCCTGATGCGAGTCTGGCCAAAAAACTCAACCCTAACTTTATTCTTCCCCAAACCAGAAGTTCTGAAGGCGGCGACACATTACCAAGCGACGGCCACAAGCACAAGCTCACAAGGCTGCGGAAAGGGTGGCGTGAGCACAAATCTGCAACGGCGACGGCGCGTTGCAACGCCGATAAATGCGCAACACCCCTATGGGCGAGGCAGACTGCACAACCAGAGGATCTGCGCATGTGCCGGTGGTGCACAAAGACCAGGGCAGCGATGGAGGCACTCAGCGGCGGAGAGCACATGCTACGAGGTGTGTGATCCCTCGATGCATCCAAGATGGCTAACCAACGGTAAGTTTTCCAAATCCTTGATTTACAATCTTATTTGATTTGGATCAAGTCATTATACTATTCCTCGTTTAGAGTTTTCTAATTTTGGGAAGAAAATAGGCATATGATTGGTCGAGTGAAACAAATTTCGTAAGATTTGTTCGAAACTTACCTTAGTACTTTGTGGATTCATGTTTAGCCAAAGGGAAATCCCTAAAATTGATACTAAACATGAACTTTTTTGATGAAATTGACAACTTAGCTTTATAATTAGGGTTAAATGGAAATGAACAGAGGCATATAACATAATTTATATCCTAGTCTTAAAATTGAATTAACAAAACTAAAATAGTGCTTAGGATTCATGCAGAGACTTGTATGGTGAAAAATATCAATGCTAGAACATAATTTGCATAATTTCTTAACTGAACATAAACATCACCTAGTCTAATACATGAACACCAATAAAAAGGGGATCTGAATTGGTACTTGTTCTCAGACATAGTCACTCGGCCAAGTAAAGATATTGGCCAGTCATGTAGGTGTCATCGTCCTTTAGAAAATAAAGGCAATGATCCTCATCCCGTTAGCAGTGTCATGATGATCGGGTCTCTTGGAGTCTGTCAAGAGGGGATACACTCTGATTTCATTAGAGCCTACCCAACAATCTCATAATGCTATATGAACTCAACCTGCATTGTCAACAATGCAGTTACAATTTGTTTGGAGCTTTTCCACAGGACAGCTCCCCCCACGAGTGTTAAGGCATAAACTAACATGAATTTTTTAGAGTCGACACAACCCACAAAATCTTCAACTGGGTATCCTGCAATATTTAACACATCATATTTTCTATATGTGAGCATGAAATGCTTTGGGATTTGTATATAGCGCCAGGATTTCTTAACCACCTTCTAGTGGTTTGATCCTGAATTTTGACTGAGATCTGTTACGCATACCGGTTATAAATGCTGAGTTATGGTGTGTACATACTTGTATATACATAATACTTTCTACAACAAAAGCATAAGGAACTGACTTCCTCTAATCAGCTTCATATTGGTTTTTTGTACATTGAAATATCCCGAACTTATAGCGCTTGACAATCAAATCAAGTGAGGCAAAAAACATGTGCATATCGTATCTCCTAAGTATTATATCTATGTATGTATTTTGTTATAATCTTATTACTCTTTTGGACCTATCTCAGTGGATTTCTATGCCTAGCAGAGAAAACTTTTAACCTCATATAACTTGATTGCCAAGAGTATATCATCAATGTAAAAACTAGAATGAGAATAGCATTTCCTTTAAACTTAATATAAATGAAATATCTACCTAATTTTCATCAAACTCAAACTTCCTTATTACTTCATCAAACTTAAGCTTCCATTGTCTAGACATCTGTTTTAAACCATAAAAGATTTGTTAAAATGATATCCCGTATGTCCCTTGTCTTCTATGACAAAACATTTTGATTGAGTCATGTAAACATCATCATAAAAGTCACTATTTAGAAATATAGCCTTTCCATACATTTGATGTAACTCTAAATCATAATGAGTTACAAGCATCATAATAATTCTTAATGAGCATTTACTATACTGGTACGGAAAACATCATTTGTGTTGGGTCATAACTATCATCTATGTTGGGTCATAACTGTCATATATGTGTCGGTTGTTGGTACATGTTCTTGGTACTAAATAGTCAATGCTGATAATAAGGGTTATTGGTCCCAATTCTAGAACCCTAAATGGATGCACGTTTTCAGAAACGGTTTAAGTTACCATCCAATGCTAATATATTCATTATCAGCAACGGATCCAGATCCAAACGGGTATTCTAAATCGACTAATAAGAACTGGTTCAAGACAAGAACCGATAATGATAATTCGATTATCAGAACTGGATCCTTTTATGAACCGCTAATATAAGTTAATTATCTGATTACTATACTGATATTAGTATTAGTGTGTCCATATGGAACTGATAGAAAAATTAAACATATGTATCAATAACGGTTCATGTTAAGAATCAATACTGATATAAACTATTTGCACCAGTTCTTTATGTCTCAACGACCGATGGGTCGCATAGGCCTAGAATCAGTACTGATAATATTTCGGAACCGGTCCAATTCAACCGTTTCTTTATAATCAATGTCTTATCTTTGTGTGAATCTTTTAGCCATTAGCCTAGCCATATATTTTCCTTAAAGTCATGTTTGGTCTGATAGACCCATTTACCCTATTCTTTTGACTTCACGAAGAACTTGAGTTTAATAAGGTCATTATTTAAAAAAATATGGACCCAAAGGAAGTTGTTACCACTAGTGTGTGCCATTTTATTGTCATAGTATGTAGTATCTCTCGAAATATAATCCCACCAATACTAGCATTCACACACACATTTTTAGAAAATGTTTTTTTTGCCAAGTTGTCTATTGAATTTCTCTTGAAAAAAGTTTCATGAATGGTAAGTACATTTTCTATGGTCGAAAGGGATCCCACAAGTGTGTGCTATATTTCCCTTCAAAAAAATCACCCATATTTATTACTCCACACATTCTAGGAAATGTGTTTGTTGTTGGAATGTCTAGTGCATTTCGTGAAATATTTTGAGTTCATCTCCTGTCATGTCCACAACCACGGCATATACAACTCCTGTTTCACCATCCTTACTCCCTTCGTTGTCGCCTACCCTCTGACTATCGGATCTGGCCACCAACACCGCATCTCCTAAATCTCGTCGCTGCTTCTGGGCTCCCGCGGATCCCTTCATCAACGACTATTCCCTCATATCATGAGTCCTCCTCCATCTTCCCTTGGATCTCGTGGCCTCCAAGCACCCCCCCCCCCCTGATCCCTTTGCTGACGGCGCCTCCCTAGATATTGTTGTCACCTCTGGCTTTCCACAGATATTGCTCTCTCACCTCTCATCCCACATAGATCTCAGCTCTCCGGCTCTCTCTATATATTGTTTTCTTTTTACTCAAGATGTCATTTTTCCTCTCTTGAACTTATGTTGTCCTATGATTCTCATTTGTTTCCTGCAGGACCAAAACGCACACGAGGTTATTTTCAAATTTCTGAACCTTGAAAGGTTTGAATCGAATACTCAGTTTTTTACAAGTCATGCAATTAAAATGCATTGATGTCTAATAATTTTTTATAACACTTTCACTTTTGCTTCGGTGACATAGTTAAAAGAATGGGTCGTCAAAGCTGTCATATCTGACAACCTTAACAGATACTGTTAGTTTTTTTTCCGGTTAGACTCTCGCTATTGCATTTCATTCATTAGTTCTATTTTACCGATTGCGATTATTTCAGGTGAGGATTTGTTTCCATTATTATTGACACACACATTTTATAAAATGTATTTTAGAGATGACTAGAATGCAATCAGCATTCCGATGCAATCATGCAAAAATAAAATGTGAGTCTCACAATCTTCATCTCATAGTCACTGTATTTTCACATTTAAATCATCTCACTGGGCAATAGGATTCTTGTTATCCAGTGAGGGGTTTATATATCAAAGTACAATGACTGTGAGACAAAGATCATGTGACTCACAGTAATTTTTTGCATGGTTGCATAAGATAGTTGATTGCATTCAAGTATTTCTCATATATTTTTTTACCAATATGTCTGGTCATAGTTATCAAGGCTACCGCGCGGCCCGGCCGGGTAAGGTGTCCCGTCACCTTGCTTTGGAGGGCAAGGCGACAGTGGCAGTGGGCGCAGGCGGCGCGGGAGCAGAGGGAGCCGGCGGCGCGCAGATCCGGCGGCAGAAGGTGCAGATCTGGCAGCGCAGGAGTAGGGAAGGTGGCGGCCGCAGCGGGAGCAGGGGGAGGCAGCGGCGGCGAAGCTGCAAGGGGGAGGCGGCGGCGGCGGAGCTGCCAGGGGGAGGCGGAGGCGGCAGAGCTGACAAGGGGAGGCGGCGGCAGAGCTGCCAGGCGGAGGCAGTGTCGCTCCCAGGGGCGTCAGGGCATCGGGGCAGAGGAGGCTGCGACCGTCGCTTCTGGGCAGGGGTGGCGGTCCAATCTGGGTAGTAGGGGTGCGGTCCTAGTTAGGGTTGGAGTTGGATGTTATAGAGGAGAGTAAGATATGGCTTTATGGGCTGGGCCTAGATACATGTGGGCTGGGGAAAATTAACCCAGACATCATAAATATGAATATATTACTATACTTTTTAAAAATATATTGCTGAATTTTCTATATTTTCCTATTTTTACCTATGACTAAGGCGTCGCCTCGCCTTACGCCTTACCGCTTAAAAGGTAAAAAGGAGGTATGTCGCCTTAAGTCGCCTTACCGTCTCAATAACTATGTGCCTGGTACATTTTTAAAAAATGAATGTCTGGTACATTTCTCATGCAAATAATAAAATCGCACCTCACCTACTGACCAGACAGCGGCTCACCTCCTCATCGGCCTTCCCCACCGTCCTGCATGCTGGCTTCCTTCCCGCCTCCGCGATTTTGGTTCTCTTCACTCATGTCTGCTGAACTAACCGGATGACACCTTTATCTCCTCTCATGTTACTTCTGGTTCATATATTGCATAAAATTCCGAGATTTCACTTGATACAAGTGGATCACCTGGAGCTCTTTTGGTAATACTTTGTACCATGTCACCTGGAGCTTGTTTCCTACTACTTGAAGAGGATGATCATGGGAAAGAAGCTAATTTTTTATGCCATATCAGAGATTGATTTATACAAGTTCTCTCCCTGGGATCTCCCTGATAAATTGAAGCAAAGACACAGAATGATTCTTCCTTGTCCTTGTAATAAGAACCTACAACTTCAGAAAGTTGCCCCTGCTGGTAGTATGGATGGACCAATCCTACAATATTCATCTGCTGCCTATGCTAGGGATTAAACTCATCATTTGATGCTACTGTTAATACTTGTGTTGAGGACACGACATTTAGCACAATATAGTTGCTAGTTCTGATGTTCAAGGTGGGGTGGTTTCTGCAAACAACGTTTCCAACGAGATCAACAACAATTTCTGTAATCCGGCTGGTACTATGGATGGACCAATCCTACAACATTCATATGCTGCCTGTGATAGGGAGTATTCACCATTTGATGCTGCTGCTAATACTTGTGTTGAGGATATGACATTTGGCGATACAGTTGCTCTGGTTCTGATGTTTAAAGTTGGACTGGTTTCTGAGAACAAAGTTTCCAATGAGGTCAAGAATTTGTGCAATAATCCTGCTGGTACTATTTTAACTGAATCCTGCTGGTACTATGGATGGACCAATACTAGCACGCTCATCTGCTGCGTGTGCTAGAAAGTATTCATCATTTGATGCTACTGCTAATACTTGTGTAGAGGACACATTTGGAAATACAGTTGTTGGTTCAGATGTTCAAGTTGGGTGGTTTCTGAGAATAATGTATCCAATGAGGTCAACAATTTGTGCAACCCTGCTGGTACTATGGATGGACCAATCCCACAACATCCATATGTTGCCTGTGCTAGGGAGTATTCATCATTTGATGTTACTGTTAATACTTGTGTTGAGGACACATTTGGCAATACAGTTGTTGGTTACCTGAGGCCTGCGGCAGGAGGATGGGAGGAGAATCTGGAGAACAGAGCAATGAAGAATCAATGGGTGGGTACGTACCTTGGCGGCACAGGGAGGTTAGGCGGCAGCTTGCTCTCGAGCTGATACTCGTGCATGACCACACGATGCGCACAGCCAATGTAGAAGACAAGTGTCTTCTTCATGCCTATGTGGATGCCAAGGCCACACAAGAGCTCATTAGTTGGTCAAAACCCCTCAGAGATGTAAAGTAAATCGAACCGGAGGAAGTACTTCACACACATTTTAGAAACAAAAATAATCTCACCAAATGTTTTATACATATTTCCGTGGAAAGCAATCTCACAAGTGTGTAATACATTTTCCAAGAAAAATTGTACCACTAATAATATTTAGTATTTCACACGTTTAATAGTCGTCCTATGCTTGGCAGCAGCATCAAAGTTTTTTCACAGTTATCCATGTCAGAAGCTCATCCTCCATGTAAAGTAATGCACTTTGTATTCCACGTGGATCCATCATTCGGGGACAGCCACAGCAAGAGGCTGGTGTAGCTGGCCGTCGAGTTTCGTGGACTGATCAACAGAATCCTGATGTTGTTGCTAGCGATTACTTGGGCTCCATGAGCAACGAGAGGCAGCAGGGCTTCCTCTCTGTCAGGCTCGATGTGCTATAGGATGAATACACCAGCGCTGTGTCTCTTACGCCGGCTTGACTGATGCGGGCCTCAACGCAGGCCTCACCGCCTTTGAGCAAAAGGATGAACGGGAATCTAGGAAATAAACAGTCTAGTCAGATTTTAATTTGTACTACAAGAATTTGTAGATTCCCAAAATCTGATTTCCAAAATCTGATTTGCAAGACTACTTCCCACTGGAAAGTGAACTAAAGAATGGTACTTCCATGAAATGCAATAGACATTCTGGAAAAAATATTTTTCTAATATGTGTGAAGTACTTAATATTGGTGGAATCGTTTTTCCTGAAAAATGTATTACACACTTGTGGAAATTGCTTCCCATGGAAATATGTTCAAAACATTTGGTGGAATTATTTTTGTGAAATGCACCAGATATCATGGCAACATACTTATTTTTCTAAAATGTTTGTGTGAAGTACTCCCTCGATTCAGTTTGCTTGACGTCTCCAAGAGCTTTGACCAGCTAATGAGCTCTTCTGTGGCTGCAGCATCCTCGTCAGCATGAACAAGACCCTTGTCTTCTACCTTGAACGTGCGCCCCATGGCGAGAAGATGCCATGGGTGATGCATGAGTATCAGCTTGAGGGCAGTTGTTGCCTAACCTCCCCGCACCGCCATGATATGTAGCCACCCACCAGTTTTTCATTCCTCTGTCCTCCAGAATGTCCTCCCATCTTTCTATTGGTTTCACATATCAGATGCGGTTATGCCGACATGCAGGAACATGCACAAGTTTTATTGTCTGTTAATATTGTACCCGCAGCTGATATGAGATCGAATATACTGTTGTGCCCTAGTGTGAAAAATGAGATCCATATTCGTGCTAGTAAGAATATCAGATATCCACAAGCAAACAGATAATATATATCCATTGCCGTACATTTGTGGGATTGTTTTCTTCTAGGATAAAGATGTATTGCACATTTGTGAGACTACTTTCCACTGGAAAGTGTACTAAAGAAAGGTGGAATTGCATTTTTATCAAATGCAATAGACATCCTATGAAAAAAGTATTTTTCTAATGTGTGTGAAGTACTAAATATTGGTGGTATCATTTTTCTTGGAAAATGTATTATGGGATAGCTTTCCAATAAAATATGTACAAAAGATTTGGTTGGATATATTTCCAATTCACTAGACATCATGGCAATAGACACATTTTCTAATTTGTGAGGACATATTTGGCAATAAAGTTGTTGGTTACCAGAGGCCTGTGGCAGGAGGATGGGAGGAGATACAGGAGAACAGAGCAATGAAGAATCAGTGGGTGGGTACGTACCTTGGCAGCACAGGGAGGTTAGGCGGCAGCTTGCCCTCGAGCTGATACTCGTGCATGAACCATGGTGTCTTCTCACCACGATGCGCACAGCCAATGTAGAAGACAAATGTCTTCTTCATGCTGGTGTGGATGCCAAGGCCATGCAAGAGCTCATTAGCTAGTCAAAACCCCTAAGAGATGTAAAGTAAATCGAACCGGAGGGAGTACTTTACACACATTTTAGAAAATGTGTATGTTGCCATGATGTCTGGTGCATTTCACAAAAATAATCTCACCAAATGTTTTGTACTCCCTCCGTCCCCATGAACTTGTCGCTTTGTAGTTCAAAAATGAACTACAAAGCGACAAGTTCATGGAGACGGAGGGAGTACATATTTACGTGGAAAGCAATCCCACAAGAGTGTAATACATTTTCCAAGAAAAATGGTACCACTAATATTTAGTATTTCACACATTTAATAGTCGTCCTATGCTTGGCAGGAGCATATCAGAGCTTTTTCACGGGTATCCATGTCAGAAGCTCATTCTCCATGTAAAGTAATGCACTTTGTATTCCACGTGGATCCATCATTGGGTTACAGCCACAGCGAGAGGCTGGTGTAGCTTGCCGCCGAGTTTCACGAACTGATCAACAAGATCCTGATGTTGTTGCCAGCGATTACTGGGGCTCCATGAGCAACGAGAGGCAGCAGGGCTTCCTCTCTGTCAGGCTCGATGTGCTATAGGATGAATACACCAGCGCTGTGTCTCCAATGCCGGCTTGACAGATGCGGGCCTCACCGCCGGCCTCACCGCCTTTGATCAAAAGGATGAAGGGGAATATAGGAAATCAAGAGTCTAGTCAGATTTTAATTTGTACTACAAGAATTTGTGGATTTCCAAAATCTGATTTGCAAGACTACTTCCCACTGGAAAGTGAACAAGAATGGTGAATTTGACTTCCATGAAATGCAATAGACATCCTGGAAAAATATTTTTCTAAAATTTATGAAGTACTTAATATTGGTGGAATCATTTTTCTTGAAAAATATATTACACACTTGTGGAAATTGATTCCCACGGAAATACGTACAAAACATTTGGTGGAATTATTTTTGTGAAATGCACCAGACATCATGGCAACATACTTATTTTTCTAAAATGTTTGTGTGAAGTACTCCCTTGATTCAGTTTGCTTGACGTCTCCAAGAGCTTTCACCAGCTAATGAGCCCTTCCGTGGCTGCAGCATCCTCGTCGGCATGAAGAAGACCCTTGTCTTCTACCTCGGACGTGCGCCCCATGGCGAGAAGATGCCATGGGTGATGCACGAGTATCAGCTCGAGGGCAGCTGTTGCCTAACCTCCCCGCGCCGCCAAGGTATGTAGCCACCCACCAGTTTTTCATTCCTCTGTCCTCCAGAATGTCCTCCCATCTTTCTATTGGTTTCACATATCAGATGCGGGTATGCCGACATGCAGGAATAGGCACAAGTTTTCTTGTCTCTTAATATTGTACCCACAGCTGATATGAGATCAAATATATTGTTGTGCCCTAGTGTGAAAAATGAGATCCATATTCGTGATAGTAGGAATATCAAATATCCACAAGCAAATAGATAATATATATCTATTGCCGTACATTTATGGGATTGTTTTCTTCTAGGTCGACAAAGATCACTACAGGAATCCCGACGATTTGCGACGGCCGAAGCCGTCGCAAATAAGCCAGATGCCGTCGCAAATAAGCTATTTGCGACGGCTTTCTTTATTTGCGACGGCCTCCGGCCGTCGCAAATATGTCGTCGCAAATAAGCTTATTTGCGACGGCCACCGTCGCAAATTAACTTATTTGCGACGGCTAGGGGAGGCCATCGCAAGTTGTTGCTGCGGGCTGGTGGGACCCGCGGCCTTATTTGCGACGGCCATGCCGTCGCAATTAAAGCTTATTTGCGACGGCCAGGCCGTCGCAATTAATATCTGCTATTTGCGACGGCTAGGCCGTCGCAAATAAGTTTAGAGGGCAGGGCCCACGTGTCCTCTTCCGGGCCCACGACTCTATTTGCGACGGCCTAGCCGTCGCAATTAAAGCTTACTTGCGACGGCCTGGCCGTCGCAAATAGCAGTGGCTTAATTGCGACGGCTAGGTACCTTATTTGCGACGGTACTGTATAAAAAGCCGTCGCAAATAAGGTTTTTTATTTTTTTTTAAAACAGAAAACTCTAACCGGCTCGATGGCCAGATTCACAACACAATATACACAGCATACACAGCATACACAATATATACACAAAGATCATCACAATCACAAACTCAAATTCCGATACATCTCACATCGTCATCAACAAAGTAAATAAAAGGGCTCACTCGCCCATCTAACCTCCGAAGCCACCTCCGAAGTCGAAGTCGTCGTCGTCGCGCCTCAATCCAGGCGGCGGTAGCGAAGGCGACGGCGTTTGTGCAGCCGTCGCGGATCCCTGCAATTAATAAAACTTAGAGTTAGAATATATGCATCAACATCTCTCTCCCTCCCTCTCCCTCTATCTTCATCTAGATCACCCTCTCTTCCTCTCTCTTTTCATTTCTCTATTTGTCTCTCACTCTATCTTTCTTGCTCACTCTATCTCTCTATTGCTATCCTTTTCCCTCTATCTTCCTCCCTCTATCTCCATCTACATCTCCCTCCCTCTATCTTCCCCTCTCTCTATCTCCATCTACATCTTACTCTCTCTTCATTCCCATCCTACTCTATCTATCTTTCACTCTTTCTTCTGTCTCCCTTTCTTCTATCTCTTTCTTTCTTCTATCTCAATCATTTTCTTCTATCTAACTATCTCTCTCTTTCATCTATCTCAATCTTATTACGCTGGAGAAGAAGGATTACATAGAGACTTACCTGACCCGCTGAAGAAGGATCGCCTGGGAGGACCGGTGGTAGTACCGGTAGCTGGATTCCCAGACCCTGCGCCCGAGCGATGGCCTGTCATTGCAAACATTAAATGCTACCTATTAGTAAGTCATTTAAGCTGAATTAATAAGAATTTTAATTTTTAGATTGTTACCTCCATTGCTTCCCGCATCTGCGCCAACGCTGCTGCCTGGGTTTGGATCGTGGCCTCCATCGCCCTCCTTTCCTCCTCATGTCGCCTTTCATTTTCTTCTACAGTTTCTCGGAGGGACTGCATCTCAATGTCCCTCTGCGAGCGGCGACCTCCCGTACCCGAAGCCTGCGTGGAGCTGCCTCTCGCAGGTCTACCCGCCCTCGAGTCGACAACTCCGTCGAATATGGCGAGCCTATAAAAAAGAAAGTCAGTAATATGAAATTAAAATATCTTGAATACTTTGAATTGAAAACGATAAAATGACTTGCAAACTCACCTTCCGTGTGCTTTTCCACCACCGGTTGCATACGCGGCTTGAGGATCGATCGGTTGACGTTCCCAATCGAAATCCTGGCCGTGTATCTTCCTAGCCTCCTCCCCGTACTTAGCCTGCAAAACAATAAAATCGTGTAAGTTCAACAATCTATATAGTTATATGTAATATGAATGGTTTCTAAACTTACCAACCGCTCGGCTGCAGCCTGACTGCACCCCGTCGGCTGAGAAGGGTCCCTGTGACCTCTCTTCCAAACCTCAGCAGGGGTGGGCGGCACCCCCGTCTCGCGCTCCTGTCAATACATGTTAGTACGAACAATATATTATTAATATATAAACATAAGTTACACACACTTACCATGCGTTTAGCTAAACGCAAGTGGTTATCTTGCCCGTGTAGCTACCAACGGTGGTGCCTCTCGTTTGAAAAATGGAAAGGTCGCTTAGAGGGGGTGTTTCGTCCACATTGTACCGCATAGCCGAAGTATTGATATTGTTTTCTTCCGCAAAGTAGACACTTGAAAAGTATCCAACTTCTTTAAGAGCATATGCTTCAGCGATGCACCCTTCCACCCTTGCCCTGTTGCCAACCATTGGTTTCAGATATCGTAGCGCTCTTTCAATGTGATACATCCACCTATATTGCACAGGACCGCCAACTTTAGCTTCGAATGGAAGATGGATAAGCAGATGTTGCATTGGATTGAAGAAACCCGGTGGAAAAAATTTTTCCATCTTACATAAAAGTATGGGTATCTCCTTCTCTAACTTATCCATCATCCCGATCTTGATTTCTTTAGCACAAAGCTGTCTATAGAAATAGCTGAGCTCGGCTAAAACCTTCCACACCGCATCATCTAGATAGCCTCGGAACATAACAGGTAGGAGTCTTTCCATTATAATGTGATAATCATGACTCTTCAACCCAGTGAGGTTTCCTGTGTTAACATTTACGGCTCGTTTCAGGCTAGCTGCGTAACCATCTGGGAATTTCAAAGTTTTCATCCATTTCATAACTTCTTTCTTTTCTTTCGATCGAAGACAGAAAGAAGCACGTGGCTTTCCACCACTTTCAGAGATTTCAAGAGTTGGACGGTGACAAATGTCTGCCAAATCTAGTCTAGCTTTATAATTGTCTTTCGTTTTGCCAGGCATATCCATGCAAGTGCTTATGATACTTTCGCTCATATTACGCTCCTGATGCATGACATCAATGTTGTGCATTAGAATCAACGACTTCACATATGGTAGCTCCCAAAGTCCACATATGTGAGTCCAATTGTGTTCCTCTCCATAACCTACGAAATATCCAGGACGACCTTCATCAGGCACCAATTTGTCCAACATATCAGAAATTTCTGACCCGTTGAGACGCTTCGGTGGTCCTTTAGTGACAACAGTGTTCTTTCGAAAGACATGCCTCTGCTGCCTAAATATATGATTCGAGGGCAGCCAACGTCTGTGACAATCGAAATAAGATATTTTGCCTCCATGAGTTAGTCGAAAGCAATCCGTGTCTGAAGCACATATCGGACACGTCAGACGACCGTGAGTGCTCCATCCGGAAAACATGCCGTATGCCGGCAAATCATGGACGGACCACAAATAAGCAGCTCGAAGGTTGAATTTCTGCTTCTTGTAACTGTCGTACGCTTCGACTCCTGTCCACAAGACTTTCAATTCTTCGATCAGCGGTTTTAACATCACGTTGAGACGTGACCCGGGATGATCAGGTCCAGGTACAATGAGGCTGAGAAACATGAACTCGTTCCTCGTACAAAAAGCAGGTGGCAGGTTGTACGGAATGACAAAGACAGGCCAACATGAGTATGGCGCGGCATTCGTACTGAACGGTGAAAATCCGTCTGTCGCTAATCCGATGCGAACATTCCTCGCATCACGAGAAAAGTCTGGATCGAAACGGTCTAGCGCCTTCCATGCATCACCGTCGGACGGATGCGTCAAGAATTCTTTGTTCTCACGTTTACCTTCTTTGTGCCATCTCATGTGTCTTGCGGTTCTTTTTGAAAGAAACATCCGCTTCAACCGAGGTGTCACAGGCAAGTAACGAAGCTGCTTATGTGCGACATCTGTCATCACATTATCGCCATCGTCATTAACAACTTCGACATACCTCGATTTACCACATTGCAAGCACATCTTCTCATTGGCGTGCTCTTTCCAGAATAGCATGCAGTTGTCTGGGCACACATCAATTTTCTCATACTTCATACCGAGACCAGATATCTTGATCTTTGACTGATACATATCTGGTGGCGCTTTGTGAGGTCGTGGAAGGATATCGCAGATCAATTTCATGAGATCATTGTAGCAGTTGATGGAAAAAAAGTACTTGGACTTAATTGCCATAAATCTGGTCAAGAAAGCAAGTACGGTCACATCCGTGTGTTCATGCAACGGCTCTTGTGATTTCTTCAGCTCCTCGAAGAACTTCTCTGCCTCATTTGTAAGAGGATCCTCCACTTCAAGAGCTTCTAACATCTCATCCATCCTATCAACCTCTGTTATATCATCATCCTCATCCACTTCGGCTATGACTCGAGAATTAGTCTCGCCGTGGAAGGTCCACACTTCATATTGTGGAGTGAAACCGTTTCGACATAAGTGAAACGAAAGCTCCAATCTTCTCAAAAACTTAGTGTTTCGGCATTTTGTACATGGGCACCGCACCATATCTTCCGTTGACAACGAAAATGCTCGATCCAAAAATTGATCTAACTTGATAAACCACTCATCGGAGTGACCACCATTTCTGCTCTTCCAGCCAGTATACATCCAACTGCGGTCTTCACCCATTTTTGACTCTGCAGTTTAATGCGAAAGAAATTGTCGTTAATGTATTGTTGTGTTATGTCACGGCCCTACAACCTAGGCAGATAGATCCTAAACCCACCCAAGAGTGACCGAGCGGAGCGTGCTCATGACGAGACGCGTGATCCGGATTCGAACGAAATTTCGGCAGCATAACCCCGCTGTTCTCCACTGCACGCCCGAAAATGGTGCAGCAGAGAACAACAGGGTTACGCCACCGAAATCTCGTCCAAATCCGGACCCGCGTCTCGTCACAAGCCACGCCCCCTCGGTCACTCCGAGGCTGTCCAAAAAAGGGACAATTCCGAACCTGCACGTCTCACATGCCAATGGCATGTGAGACGTGCCGATCCGAAACGGGTAATACATTGCTATAGGTTACGTTGCTCATTTTCATTTTCAGGTCATTTAAGAGAGAGGAAAGAACTAGAGAAAGAGTGAGAGGAAAGTTGGTCTCAGATGACAATTCCACGACCACTTCGTCGGAGTACGCCATCCACGCGCAGGTGCTTGCCATCCTCACCGTCGTCGTTCGCCTTCGTGCCCGTCTACATGCATACTTTACCTTACCACTAAATGGGCCTTGTCGGGCCTTGTCAAGCTGGTATGAAGCCCATTTATGTATATATAGTACTTGAACACTCAAGCAATCAAAATTAAGCAATTCAACATAACCATAATTCAAATGAGAGCAATAATACAAATCTTAAACATTATTAAATTAAACCTAAGCATATATAGTAACATTAAGATCCAATTAACAACTAATTAACAACTAACTAATAATTAATTAGAATGGTCAACTATTAACAACTAACTAACAATTAATTGTAATTCAAACCTAATTAGCAACTGCTAACAATTAATGAGAATTAACAACTAATTAACAACAACCTAACAATTAATTCGCATAACAATTAACAAATAAATAGCATAACAACTAATCATCAACTAACAACTAATTATCTAGAAATTAACAACTAATGCCTACTTTACTTGTGCCTTTTGTGCCGAGTTCCCCGACGAGGCCAATGTTTTCAAATCGCCTAATCGACTCTAGTCGCCTAAGGGGCGATAAGGTCGACTAGGACGATTAGTCGTCGATTAGGCCGACTAATCAACCCTAAAGACATCTGAGGTTGTTGCCTGCTTCGATGCGTCCGTTCTTGGTTGTGTACTTGCCTGTGTCGCTCTCTCAGTGTGTCTGTCTAAGGTAGAGTTTCCAGAGGTGTACCGTAATACCGTACTACTACATTGATTTGGATATTGTTTGTTGAACTCGTAGAAACAGTTGTTGTCAGTGTATAGATGCCTTTGACGAGGCTTTAAGAATGGAGGGAGTATAATACTACTAGTACTACTACTAGTACAACTTCGACATACTATGGTACAGTAGGTATCTCCTCCCCCTCTGTAATTTATGTCATAAACAGCTATGGCCAAACTGGTCGTTAGGTCATTAGGTTCTGAAAAGGAAGAGAGGAGAAAAATGGAAAGGTAGCGTTCGGCTTGGACTCTGGCCGTGCAGTGCAGGCCGGTGTTAATTGTTGTTTCCTTCTCCTCGTCCGAGTCGCAAAGCCTAATAACGAACTATGGTACAGTAGCGGCTGCGTTCGTGGCAGCGGGGTCAACGCGGGCCGAGCGCCTAGACGCCCAGGCGCCCGCCTAGGCGACCAGCCAGGCGAGGGGTGGCAGCCGGTTGAGTGGGAGGGACGGCGGCGAGCTGAAGAGGCGGTGCAACGGCTGATAGAGGAGGGGAGGCGGGGCGGCGAGTCGAGGAAGGTGGGAGCGGGGGGGGGGGGGGGGGGGGGGGACGCCGGACAAATCGCCAACGGTGGTGCGACGCCAGGATCGTGGAGGGCGCCGCTGAATCGTGGATGCGCCGCCAGGATCTAGTCGCATGTGGCTCCGTATCAGCTGGGAGTTGGAAGGTCACGGACAGACTTATTGGGTTGGGCCAAGTTATTGGCCAATGTTGGCCACCCAGCCGCCTTATTGGGCAAAGAAACGGGTCTCCTCCTCAAACCCTACCCTTTTTTCCCAACCCAGCCGCCGCCTTTTCTCCAGTGCGCGTCTCCTCCGCCGCCCGCCGCCCCCAACGTCCTTCGGACTCCCGTCGCCACCACCGACCTCCTTCGGCTCCCAACGTCAACCCCGAGCTTCTGCCACCCTCCCAGCGGCATCCTCGACCTTCTCCCAACCTCCCACCGTCTGCCTGATCTCCTCCCAAGCTCCCAGCGCCGCACACGACCTCCTCCAGGCGAGGCGAAGCTACTATACAAGCAATTCTAAACTACTATAGCTAATTGCTGCTACTCTTAACAAAATTGCTAACTAAATCCGAAAAAAACTACTAAAACAGGGGGAGTAGCACCTGCTGTCCCGGGGGCGGGGGCGGTCCGGTCGG
This sequence comes from Tuctoria greenei, assembly GCA_036927565.1. Classification (NCBI taxonomy): domain Eukaryota; kingdom Viridiplantae; phylum Streptophyta; class Magnoliopsida; order Poales; family Poaceae; genus Tuctoria; species Tuctoria greenei. The sequence goes on along the minus strand of JAYESD010000009.1, from coordinate 180,869,195 downwards.
GGGCGGCGACGCCGGTGGCGCGGCGGGCCGGAGGCGCAGGCGGCGGTTGGGGCGCGGAGGCGGGCCGCCGGTGGGGGCCGAGGGCGGCGGACCGGAGGCGCAGGCGGCGGGGGCCGCCGGTGGGGGCCGAGGGCGGCGGGCGCGGAGGCGGGCGCGGAGGCGGGGCCGAGGGCGGCGGAGCCGGGGGGCGCGGCGGCGGGGGCGCTGCGCGGCGGCGGGGGCGCGGCGGCGGGGGCGCTGCGCGGCGGCGGGGGCGCGGCGGCGGCGGCGCTGCGCGGCGGCGGTAGGCTGTTTTGAGGTGAATGAAGTGTCGGGGCCGGAGCGACCCGATATAAGCCCTTATTTGCGACGGCTTCTTTAATTGCGACGGCCTCAACTTGCGGCCGTCGCAATTAAAGCCTGTTTGCGACGGCTTTGGGACCGGCCGTCGCAAATAAGGATTTATTTGCGACGGCTCATTTATTTGCGACGGCTTTAGGGTTGGCCGTCGCAAATAACCGCTTATTTGCGACGACCGGTCCCAAAGCCGTCGCAAATAAGCTCTTATTCGCGACGGCCATCTTATTTGCGACGGCCAGAGGCGGGCCGTCGCAATTTAAGTTATTTGCGACGGCTGGCCGTCGCAAATAAATTCGGCCGTCGCAAATGATCGCTTTTCCTGTAGTGGATGTATTGCACATTTGTGAGACTACTTTCCACTGGAAAGTGTACTAAATAATGGTGAAATTGCATTTTTGTCAAATGCAATAGACATCCTATGAAAAAAGTATTTTTCTAATATGTGTGAAGTACTAAATATCGGTGGTATCATTTTTCTTGGAAAATGTATTATGGCATAGCTTTCCAAGGAAATATGTACAAAAGATTTGGTTGGATATTTTTCAAGCAATTCACTAGACATCATGGCAATAGACACATTTTCTAATTTGTGAGGACACATTTGGCAATAAAGTTGTTGGTTACCAGAGGCCTGCGGCAGGAGGATGGGAGGAGATACAGGAGAACAGAGCAATGAAGAATCAGTGGGTGGGTACGTACCTTGGCAGCACAGGGAGGTTAGGCGGCAGCTTGCCCTCGAGCTGATACTCGTACATGACCCATGGTGTCTTCTCACCACGATGCGCACAGCGAAATGTAGAAGACAAATGTCTTCTTCATGCTGATGTGGATGCCAAGGCCATGCAAGAGCTCATTAGCTAGTCAAAACTCCTAAGAGATGTAAAGTAAATCGAACCGGAGGGAGTACTTTACACACATTTTAGAAAATGTGTATGTTGCCATGATGTCTGGTGCATTTCACAAAAATAATCTCACCAAATGTTTTGTACATATTTACGTGGAAAGCAATCCCACAAGAGTGTAATACATTTTCCAAAAAAAATTGTACCACTAATATTTAGTATTTCACACATTTAATAGTCCTCCTATGCTTGGCAGGAGCATATCAGAGCTTTTTCACGGGTATCCATGTCAGAAGCTCATTCTCCATGTAAAGTAATGCACTTTGTATTCCACGTGGATCCATCATTGGGTTACAGCCACAGCGAGAGGCTGGTGTAGCTTGCCGCCGAGTTTCACGAACTGATCAACAAGATCCTGACGTTGTTGCCAGCGATTACTGGGGCTCCATGAGCAAAGAGAGGCAGCAGGGCTTCCTCTCCGTCAGACTCGATGTGCTATAGGATGAATACAGCAGCGCTGTGTCTCCAACGCCGGCTTGACAGATGCAGGCCTCACCGCCGGCCTCACCGCCTTTGTGCAAAAGGATGAAGGGGAATATAGTAAATCAAGAGTCTAGTCAGATTTTAATTTGTACTACAAGAATTTGTAGATTTCCAAAATCTGATTTGCAAGACTACTTCCCACTGGAAAGTGAACAAGAATGGTGAATTGACTTCCATGAAATGCAATAGACATCCTGGAAAAAATATTTTTCTAAAATGTGTGAAGTACTTAATATTGGTGGAATCATTTTTCTTGAAAAATGTATTACACACTTGTGGAAATTGATTCCCACGGAAATATGTACAAAACATTTGGTGGAATTATTTTTGTGAAATGCACCAGACATCATGGCAACATACTTATTTTTCTAAAATGTTTGTGTGAAGTACTCCCTCGATTCAGTTTGCTTGACATCTCCAAGAGCTTTCACCAGCTAATGAGCCCTTCCGTGGCTGCAGCATCCTCGTCGGCATGAAGAAGACCCTTGTCTTCTACCTCGGACGTGTGCCCCATGGCGAGAAGATGTCATGGGTGATGCACGAGTATCAGCTTGAGGGCAGTTGTTTCCTAACCTCCCCGCGCCGCCAAGGTATGTAGCCACCCACCAGTTTTTCATTCCTCTGTCCAGAATGTCCTCCCATCTTTCTATTGGTTTCACATATCAGATGCGGGTATGCTGACATGCAGGAATAGGCACAAGTTTTCTTGTCTCTTAATATTGTACCCACAGCTGATATGAGATCAAATATATTGTTGTGCCCTAGTGTGAAAAATGAGATCCATATTCGTGATAGTAGGAATATCAAATATCCACAAGCAAACAGATAATATATATCTATTGTCGTACATTTATGGGATTGTTTTCTTCTAGGACAAAGATGTATTGCACATTTGTGAGACTACTTTCCACTGGAAAAGTGTACTAAAGAATGGTGAAATTGCATTTTTATCAAATGCAATAGACATCCTATGAAAAAAGTATTTTTCTAATGTGTGTGAAGTACTAAATATCGGTGGTATCATTTTTCTTGGAAAATGTATTATGGGATAGCTTTCCAAGGAAATATGTACAAAAGATTTGGTTGGATATTTTTCAAGCAATTCCCTAGACATCATGGCAATAGACACATTTTCTATTTTGTGAGGACACATTTTGGCAATAAAGTTGTTGGTTACCAGAGGCCTGCGTCAGGAGGATGGGAGGAGATACAGGAGAACAGAGCAATGAAGAATCAGTGGGTGGGTACGTACCTTGGCAGCACATGGAGGTTAGGCGGCAGCTTGCCCTCGAGCTGATACTCGTGCATGACCCATGGTGTCTTCTCACCACGATGCGCACAGCCAATGTAGAAGACAAATGTCTTCTTCATGCCGATATGGATGCCAAGGCCATGCAAGATCTCATTAGCTGGTCAAAACCCCTCAGAGATATGATGTAAAGTAAATCGAACCGGAGGGAGTACTTTACACACATTTTAGAAAATGTGTATGTTGCTATGATGTCTGGTGCATTTCACAAAAATAATCTCACCAAATGTTTTGTACATATTCCCGTGGAAAGCAATCCCACAAGAGTGTAATACATATTCCAAGAAAAATTGTACCACTAATATTTAGTATTTCACACATTTAATAGTCGTCCTATGCTTGGCAAGAGCATATCAGAGTTTTTTCACGGGTATCCATGTCAGAAGCTCATTCTCCATGTAAAGTAATGCACTTTGTATTCCACATGGATCCATCATTGGGTTACAGCCACAGCGAGAGGCTGGTGTAGCTTGCCGTCGAGTTTCACGAACTGATCAACAGGATCCTGATGTTGTTGCCAGCGATTACTGGGGCTCCATGAGCAACGAGAGGCAGCAGGGCTTCCTCTCCGCCAGGCTCGATGTGCTACAGGATGAATACACCAGCGCTGTGTCTCCAACGCTGGTTTGACTGATGCGGGCCTCAACGCCGGCCTCACCGCCTTTGAGCAAAATGATGAAGGGGAATATAGGAAATCAAGAGTCTAGTCAGATTTTAATTTGTACTACAAGAATTTGTAGATTTCCAAAATCTGATTTGCAAGACTACTTGCCACTGGAAAGTGAACAAGAATGGTGAATTGACTTCCATGAAATGCAATAGACATCCTGGAAAAAATATTTTTCTAAAATGTGTGAAGTACTTAATATTGGTGGAATCATTTTTCTTGACAAATGTATTACACACTTGTGGAAATTGATTCCCACGGAAATATGTACAAAATATTTAGTGGAATTATTTTTGTGAAATGCACCAGACATCATGGCAACATACTTATTTTTCTAAAGTGTTTGTGTGAAGTACTCCCTCGATTCAGTTTGCTTGACGTCTCCAAGAGCTTTCACCAGCTAATGAGCTCTTCCGTGGCTGCAGCATCCTCGTCGGCATGAAGAAAACCCTTGTCTTCTACCTCGGGTGTGCGCCCTATGGCGAGGAGATGCCATGGGTGATGCACCAGTATCAGCTCGAGGCCAGCTGTTGCCTAACCTCCCCGCGCCGCCAAGGTATGTAGCCACCCAGCAGTTTTTCATTCCTCTGTCCTACAGAATCTCCCCTCATCTTTCTATTGGTTCCACATATCAGATGTGGGTATACCGACATGCAGGAATAGGCACGAGTTTTTCTTGTATGTTAATATTGTACCCGCAGATATGAGATCAAATATATTGGGGTGCCCTAGTGTGAAAAATGAGATCGATATTCGTGCTAGTCGGAATATCAAATATCCACAAGCAAATGGATAATATATATACATTGCCGTACATTTATGGGACTGTTTTCTTCTAGGACAAAGATGTATTGCACATTTGTGAGACTACTTTCCACTGGAAAGTGTACTAAAGAATGGTGGAATTTCCTTTTATCAAATGCAATAGACATCCTATGAAAAAGTATTTTTCTAATATGTGTGAAGTACTAAATATCGGTGGTAACATTTTTCTTGAAAAATGTATTATGGGATAACTTTCCAAGAAAATATGTACAAAACATTTGGTTGAATATTTTCATGCAATTTACTAGACATCATAGCAATAGACACATTTTCTAATTTGTGTGTGAACGTACTCCCTCTAGTTCAATTTACTTGACGTCTCCGAGGGCACTGACCAGATAAAATGAGCTCTTCCGCGACCATGGCGTCCTCGTAGGCATAAGGAAGACACTTGTTTCGTAATGTGCCTGGGCGTCCCATGGTGAGAAGACGCCATGGGTGATGCACAAGTATCATCTCGAAGGCAAGCTGTTGCCTAACCTCCCCGCATTATCAATTCGTATACACCCACTGGTTCTTCATTCCTCTATCCTCCAGAATCTCCTTCCATCTTGCTATGGGTTCCACATGTCAGAAGAGGTTATGCCGGCATGTGGGAATAGGTAAAATTTTTTCTTTTTTGCTAATATTTTACCTAGGATTTGAGATAAATATATTGCTCTGCCCTAGTGTGAAAATGGGTCCATATCTGTGTCTGTCGAATCAGATATTTGTAAACACACGGTTAATATATATCCATTATCGTATATATATGGGATTGTTTATCTTCTAGAAAAATGTATTGCACATGTGAGACTACTTTCCGCTGGAAAGTGTACTAAAGAATTGTGGAATCGCCTTTCATGAAATGCAATAGATATTCTGAAAAAAAGTGTTTTTTTTTCTAAAATGTGTGAAATACTAAATATCGTGGTAATATTTTTCTTGGAAAATGTTTTGCACACATATAGGACTGCTTTCCACAAAAATATGTACAAAACATTTGGTGGGATTATTTCGTGAAATGCACCAGAACATATTTTCTAAAATGTGTGTGTGAAGTACTCCCTACAGTTTGATTAACTTGACGTATCCGAGAGCTTGACCAGCTAATATAATGAGCCCTTCCGTGATCGTGGCGTCCTCGTCGGCATGAAGAAGACACTTGTCTTCTACCTTGGCCATGCACCTCGTGGCGAGAAGACGCCTTGGGTGATGCTCAAGTATTGCCTCAAGGGCAATTTGTCACATAACCACCTCCCCACGCCGCCAAGGTACATACTCATCCATCGATTCTTCATTTCTCTGTCCTTCATAATCTCCTCTCATCTTGTTATGGGTTCCAGATGTCAGATGCGGGTATGCCAACATGAAGGAATAGGTACGAGTTTTCTTGTCTTTTAATATTTTACCTGTGGATTTGAGATCGAATCTATTGTTGTGTCCTAGGGTGAAAAATGGGATCGATATCCGTACCAGTCGAAACAGATAACCACCGTAAGCAAACACGGGTAATATACATCCACTGTCGTACATATATGGGATTATTTTGCTTCTAGAAAAATGAATTGCACATTTGTGAGATTACTTTCCACTTAAAACTGTACTAAAGAATGGTGAAATTGTCTTTCATGAAATGCAATAGACATACTGAAAAAATATTTTTGCCTGCAAATCCGGTTAGGATGCACCTTAACTGATCATGTTTTATTGTTATTTTGGGATGGCTATCCATGATATTTTCTGATTAGCAGCTGCTTACTTATCAATGTTGTTTTCTGATTTTGAATGATAGCAGTTTCAAGAATGGCACTATCATGAACAACATTCGTGATAGCATATTTTCTTTGTATGATCCATATAGATTTGTATTGATTATATAAAATCATATTATACTGCTACTAATTATACAAACAATCTTACACGAGTCTCATAGTATAACACATGCATTTCTCTTATAGTTGTTTCAACCAAATAGATTTTAGCTTTCCCCACAGCTATCAGCTCACAACAACTTTTCCAGAGCTCACAGTTGGAGTAAGATTTTCAGGAATTCACGCTGAACCAAACACACTCTTACTACACTTTCCATTGGATAGCAGTCTCACAAACCTTACTACACTTTCCAGTGGATAGTAGTCTCACAAATGTCCAATACATCTTTGTAGAAGAAAAACAATTCTATAAATGTACTACCGTATGGATATGTATTATCCGTGTGTTCGCAGATATCTGAGCCAACGGTCACGAATGTGGATCTCATGTTTTGCACTAGGGCACAGATCTCAAATCCTAACAGACAAGAAAAACACATACCTATTCCTGCACGCAGGCTTACCTGCATTCATCTGATATGTGGAACCAATTACAAGATGGGAGGATATTCTGGAGCGGAGGAATGAAGAATCAGAGGGTTCGTACCTTGGCGATGCGGGGAGGTTAAGCAGCAGCTTGGCCTTGAGCCGATACTCAGGCATCATCCTTGGTGTCTTCTCACCACGAGACACGCAACCGAGTTAGAAGACGAGGGTCTTGTTCATGCCGACGAGGATACCGCGGCTGCAGAATATCTCGTTACCGCGGTTGGTGCGTGTCCGCGTGAGGTGCAACCCTATCCATGCATGCGTGCAACAGATAGCTAGAGGGCAAAAAAAAAAAATCCAGGATTTCCTTAATCTCACATCAAAGCTGTTGGAGACGTCAAGTAAATTGAACCAAAGGGAGAGTACATCGCACACATTTTAGAAATGTGTCTGTTTTCATGATGTCTAGTGCATTTCATAGAAATAATCCCAACAAGATTTAGTACATCTTTCCGTGGACAGCAATTCCACAAGTGTGTAATACATTTTCCAAGAAAAATGATACCACCAATATTTAGTACTTGAGACATTTTAGAAAAGTATTTTTTCCAGGATGTCTATTGCATTTCATGAAATTTTTGAACCTTGAAAGGTTTGAGTCAAATACTCATTATTTTTCTGTACAAGCCAGGTGCTTACTATGCAATGATGTCTAATAATAATTATTTATAATATTTCTAGCTTTGCTAGGAAGTTTAAGTTAGAAGAATGGGTGGCAAGAGCTACCATATTTGACATCCTTACGGATATTGTTTGTTACATTCAAGTTAAACTCTTTTGCTATCACAGTTGGTTCCTTAGTTCCATATAACCAATTGTGATCGTTACTGGTAAGGATTGCTCGGGAGTCAAAAGTTAGAAAACGGGTTGCCAGAGCTACCATATTTGACATCATTACACATATTGTTAGTTACTTTCAAGTTAGACTATTACTATCACATTTGGTTCCTTAGATCCAGCATATGACCAATTGTGTGATCATTAGTGGTGAGGATTGCTATGCTGACGAAGACTTACTAATCCAATCAATATTTAGTGCATTTCATGTTTTGGAGAAATGTATTTTTTTGCCAGGATGTCTAGTACATTTCATGGAAATTAATTCTCTACCATGGAAAGTGATCTCATAAGTGTATGCAATATATACATTTTCCTGGAAAAATGATCCAACCTATATTTAGTGTTTCACACATTTTTTAAGAAAATGTGTGTTTTGCTAGGATGTCTAGTACATTTCATAAAAAAGGTCCATCTTCAGTACATTTTCCCATGGAAAGCAGTCTGACAAGTACTATGTGTAAAACAATAAAGAACACACGATTGGACTATGTAACCAATGTCATGTGTGTAATTTTTTCTAATAGTTTGAAGAAAATCTAGAAAATATGGGGTTATATGTGATTCCACTTTATACTGGAAAAATATGAAAAATTTCAAGAATCCGCCCTGAAGAAAAAACTTTTTGATTGATATTTCAAATTGTTGACAGTAAATCTGCTCCGTAAAGTTGAACAAAATGGATCCTCAATATCGTAACCATTTGGGAAGACCACTATTTTTTCAGTTTCTAAGGAACAAATCTAAACGATCTTATATCAATGTAATGAATACAAATACGAGTCATTTGAATCCGTTTAGGTAGAACACTGCTTCTCCTGACAAAATGCAAATTTCCTCATTTCTATCATTGGACTGTTTCAGCTGGAACATCGCCCAATTGGCCCAAACCTCGTTTTTCGGCCCATATAAACCCATGCGAACCCCACTACTGTGAATACAGAAGCAGCCGCACGGGGTGCGCAGCTGTTTCGGAAGCATCGGAAGCGCAGCAGCAGAATCTTCCCTTCTCTCACTTCCTCTGCCTCTTCTTCCTTCTCATCTACCACCACTCCCTCTGCTTCTCCCAATCTCCCGTGCTTCGTTTCCCCAATCCCCATGGCGGAGGAGGAGGGCCGCCCGGTGCCGGCGACCAAGTACGTCGTCATCACCGGCGGTGTCGTCAGCGGGCTCGGCAAGGGCGTCACCGCCAGCAGCGTCGGCGTCGTGCTCAAGGCCTGCGGCCTCCGCGTCACCTGCATCAAGATCGGTTCGTACGCTCCCCTCCTTCCTCCACTCCGCGACTACGCCAGTGAAAAAGGAGTACTTGCTGGCCCCGCCGCGGGAACCCTAGTAAACATTTCGGCTCTTGGGCGGAGGCGGGCGGCGCGCGTCGATGCGTGCCTGCCATCTCTCTTTGCTTGTGCCCGGGTTTTACCATGTTTTGTTTATGATAATCACTGATCAGGTGTGAAAGCGTTCTCTTGTTGGTTTCTGCGTGGAGCTTCCGTCAAAGGCGATTCTTTACTTGTTCTGGGCAGAATTTGGAGTTGTCAAAGGGACAAAATTTACCTCTTTGGGTTCCCAATCCATTGTCTAACTGGTATTAGGGGGCTGGGGGGGGGGGGGTAAATTGTTGGTAGTAACTCATAAGTTAGCTTTAAAGGGTTGCTGTCTCATCAGGACTGGTTCGTTGTTGCTTTTGGTTGCCTTTTAGTTGTGTTGGATCATTGGGGATTAGACGTGTGGTTTTGATTGTCGTTTACTGGTAATGGGCACTGCCGTCAAGCTTTTACCCTTGCCCTTTTGGGGTTGACGATTGGGAGGTTCCTGTTTAAAGATGTGCGCCTCTTAGTATTTTTTATTGTTGGGGAAAAGTCTAAACTAGAGGAGTTATTTTTACGTTTGGTTTTCCAATACACGTGGCTTCCTGTTTAATTAACTAGTCTTGAGGTGTCTAAGATTCGTTCTGGCACTGGCCTTACTACTTCCCATGCCGTGGTTTTGTAGATCCTTACTTGAACACAGATGCTGGCACTATGTCCCCCTTTGAGCATGGTGAAGTGTTTGTCCTTGACGATGGTGGGGAGGTACAGTCTTTTTTATGCTTGCTTGCAAGTACACTATTTTTTGGCTTTATTAGTATCAGTGCCTAACATGTGACATTTGTAGGTTGACTTGGATCTAGGGAACTATGAACGTTTCCTAGATGTTACCCTGACCAGGGACAACAACATTACCAATGGGAAAATATATCAGGTGAGTATCTGGCCCATGAAAATGCTTTGCTTGTTCTCACTCGATCATGTAATAAGTTAATTCTCTTTCATTTATCAGTCTGTTATTGAGAAAGAGAGAAGGGGTGATTATCTTGGAAAGACAGTCCAGGTATTTCCTTGTCATTTCTTTCTGTGATTGCATTTTGTGGAATTCCCTTATGAGAAATCTGAGACACTTACAGTCATATATATGATCCAGTTTGTTCCTCATCTAACCGACGAAATAAAACGATGGATACAATCAGTGTCCTCTGTTCCTGTGGATGGGCAGACTCATCCACCTGATGTGTGTGTTATTGAATTGGGAGGAACTGTTGGTACGATCTTGAGGCATTTTGTGATTTTAAACTTTAATAATTACTAATGTATCAATTATAATTGATTTTTCTCTTGTTTCAGGTGATATCGAGTCAATGCTATTTATTGAAGCTTTGCGTCAATTGTCATTTCATCTTGGTATGGCTGGACTTCCGGTTTTTGTTTTGATTCCCATATGCTGTTGTTGCTTAGATATGTTTTATTTTTCTGTTCATTGCATATGCTCTATCACATGGTCTTTTTTTCTTTTTCTTTGGATACATTTCATGTATGGTATGGGCAATAAATTAGAGTACACAATATAGCTTCTATTTTTAAGGAGTGATTTGTGGACTATCACATATTCGCATGACCAAACAGTATAAATTATCTGCTAGATAGTCAGCACCACTTTTTAATAAATATAGTTTTGTGCTTATTAACATTCATGATTGAATGGAACTCACTTTTATATGTTCTGCAGGCAAGGAGAATTTCTGTCTTATACACGTGAGCCTTGTTCCAGTGTTGGGTGTAGTTGGTGAGCAGGTAAAGTTACTTGACTCCAATCATGAATCAGCTCATTGCATCTTCTCTCTGACTTGTGGGGAAAAAATGACATTGCACTTTTTAAGTCTTCTATCATGAAAGTTATTGCCCATATTAGGGACCCTAATATTGTTGTTTGTTTCTTGTAGAAAACTAAGCCAACACAACACAGTGTACGGGAACTAAGGGCGCTAGGCTTGACTCCTGATATTCTAGCATGCCGGTCAGCAAAGGTAATGCAAAGGCTTAATATAAGTATCAAGTATTACTAGTGGATGTTTTAGAATTTCATCATCTTCATTCATTCTATGGCTTTTTCACATGTAATGAACACTTGTGATGATACATTTACTCTACTTTGTACCATTTTTTGTCATCCCATTTTATTTGATCTACGTGTTCCATTGCAACCTGAGCTATATTTATCTGCTTTTTCAGCCGCTAATAGGATCTGTCAAGGAGAAGCTTTCACAATTTTGTCACGTACCGGTATGCTTTCATGATTGCTATCTGAAAAGAAATGTCATTTTATTCATATTCCTACTTATATAGTTACATTCTATTTCTATTGATATAGGTTGAGAATATACTTAACATCCATGATGTTCCAAACATATGGCATGTCCCTCTTATTCTTATGGTGAGTTTTGATATGGCATAAAAGCTATGGAAACAATATCGCTTGAATTTTGTTGTGTAACTTGGCAAGTATTATTTTGCAGAACCAAAAGGCCCATGAAGCGATAATCAAACAGCTAAACCTTGCCAGGTGAGTCAGACAATTACATAAACTCGAGTCTTATGAACACGTGCAGAATACGTGGATATATCTATGCATAGATAATTTTGTATTTTCTCGTAACAATTGATAAATCTCATGTGCTGCCAATTTCGATGATAATTTGCTTTAAAGTCCAATTTTTTGAGTTATATTTGAAGTCATCATTATTAATGAGGAAAGGCTTGCTCATCTTTGTTGGCGGGGATGGCTGCATCTTCCTTATACTGCAGTGGCATCAAATGATTGCATATGTGACATTATAAAAAGGATATCTGGAACTAACATCATTTAATCTAATCTTTGTAGTTCTGCTGGACCACCCGAGTTACGAGATTGGACAGAGATGGCTGAGTCATATGACAACCTCAAGAACTCTGTTAGTGTTCTCATATAGATTCTGATTCTTTTTATTGACTCATGTTGCTTGTGCAGAATAAATATAAATTAATATCATAATCATGCAGGTTAAAATTGCTTTGGTTGGGAAGTATACAAACCTGACAGATTCGTACTTATCGGTGGTGAAGGTGAGTCCGAGCCCCATCTTTAATTGCACACAAATGCGACTACACACCTTATGCTTATTTCTAATGTTCAACAATTATAGAAGTTACATTATCTCCACGTCTGACTATAGTAGAAACAATTGCCTCCCAGTAATAGTTAAACAACTGAGGTTTTGGGCCTCCTATGTTACCATGTATTACTGTTGATGCAAAATAGTCTTATCAGCTATATATGATACATTTAGTTCTAGTTCATTTTTGTATGTCTCGTTTGTTCCAGGCCCTCCTACATGCCTGTGTTGCCCGTTCATTGAAGCCATCAATCCAGTGGATCGCAGCTTCAGATCTTGAGGACGCAACTGCAACAACTGTAAGCCACTATGTTTGCGAACATATTGCAATGTGTTTCCTAACTGAAAGAACATTCCATATTAAAGAAATTTTATTTTCACATTTGTATCTACAGCTGTAAGCTAATTTTATATATTCTATATTCAGGAGTTTAATATTACAGTCCTAATTTGCATGTTATTCTCTCTCTGCGTGTTTTTTGCTGTGCCTCATGATGACACTTTTTTTAACAGGCACCAGATGCCCATGCAGAAGCCTGGGAAAATCTTAAAGTGGGTATCTTATTTGTCTTTGGTTCCTAGTTGAAACATGTTTACTCAATTCATGTAATTAATGTTTGTAACTGCTGAAAATTTCAGGGTTCCTCATGCATTTTGATACCAGGAGGATTCGGGGATCGTGGAATCTCAGGGATGATATTGGCTGCAAAATATGCCCGTGAAAATAAAGTTCCATACCTTGGTATTTGCTTGGGCATGCAGATCTCAGTGATTGAGATGTCCAGAAATGTGTGTGCTCTTCCTTTGTTACTTATTAACTTATCTGTATACTTCTCATCGTGATACTTCTTTGCTAGGTTTTGGGTCTGGGAGATGCAGACAGTGAAGAGTTCAACAAGGATACACCAGACCGTGTTGTCATGTACATGCCTGAGGTACTCCTTCCATGTTATGTTCATGAAAGCGCAAGACTCTGATCTAATGCTTTGACAATCGGCTATCCAGGTTTCAAAAACACACATGGGAAACACAATGCGGTTGGGTGCAAGGAGAACATTCTTTCGCAAGCCTGATTGTCTTACATCAAAACTGTACGATATAGATTCTTTCTTGGTTAATATATACTGTTTTTGGCACTGTTGAACACAGCTTATCTGGAATTCAATCTCTTGTCGCTACCACTAGAGATTCTTAGTTGTTCGAAGTCCTTTAAAGAGGAATTTGCTTTGATTATTCATTAAGCAAAACCAACAACTAAAGTGTTGTTGGATGATTGGTGGGTAGCTTTCACTAAAAGTTTTTGCTATGGCTGGCCGTGTACAATGTACATACTCTTACGAAAAAAAATCATAAAAAGTAAAAGTAAGTAGGGGACTCACCTGCTGTTTGCCTCGAAAAAACTACCACTAGTTGAATATCATGAAGATTTCTAGAGCTTTGCTTACTTGAAAGTGTCGTTTTTCGCCGCTAAAATTCATCTTGAGTGTAGTAGAATATGGTGCAAACCCGTAATTATTCACCATGTCTTTTCGCTGCTAATATTCACATTGTGTGTAGTAGAATATGGTGCAAACCCATAATTATTTATCACGTCTCATACTTGCCTTTCATAACATTCTTGTTTGCGCCATCTAACTTGGACATAACTATGTATTAGGTATGGAAGCCCTCCACATGTAGATGAGCGCCATCGTCACAGATATGAGGTTTGTTATCGACATTTAGTTTCTGAAAAAATCATGTTATTCTTTGTATTCATTTTACTTTTTTTAATTGGAAGTGATTATCATTTTGTTCTACCTAAATAGGTCAATCCTTCCTTTGTTCCTATGCTCGAAAATGCTGGTCTTCAATTTGTTGGTTGTGATGAAAGTGGAAATAGGATGGAGGTATTAAACAAACAGCCAGTCATCCTTGTATCAGGTTTTTTTTTCAAAGCCTGAGCTTGTCATTCCATCTATGAGCAGATTGTGGAGCTACAGGACCACCCGTTTTACGTAGGCGTTCAGTTCCATCCAGAGTTCAAGTCGAGGCCTCGGAAACCTTCTCCCCCATTTACAGGTAAAAAAATCATCATGCTTGAATTTTTTTTCTTAACTTGCATATTTGCTAAGAGAGTTCACATCCTTTATGCTATTTTGCAAAGTGCCCTAGTACGAATGCAGCACTACCCCCATAGTTTCTGTTCTGGATCTCCAAGTATGAAATAATTAGTCTGCTTTGCAGGTCTTATATTGGCGGCCACTAAGCAACTGGAGACTCTTTCGAATAACTCAAATGGCTATGTCGATTCTCCCCAGTAATGTAATTGAGCCATTGTTGGGTAACAGGCCCTGACTTACGCAACTTTGGTTATTTGCCAAATCAACTTCCTCAGTCAAACTAGAAACGTCTCTGTACATTCTGTTTATGAGTGGAATTCTGGTGCTACTTCTCCAGCTGGAGATCTCCCTTTTGGGTGGCAAGTTCAGACATTTGTTCGTTGCTGCTGATAATTGTGTTCGCAACATATGTACCAGAGCTGAAACCAGAAAGAGCATTTTGGTCATTACTCCGTCTGTCCTCAAATACTTGCCACAATTTTAGTTCAAATGAAAAAGTGTGGCAAGTATTTCGGGACGGAAGGAGTATTTAGTAGCTTAGTTGAATAGTGTATCAGTGTAAAGAGCAGTGGGTCAAACAGCATTACAACTTGTTCCTGTTTGAGCTTATCTTTATGATCCTGTTATGGCAACTTTAATATGTTTAACCCTTTGTGATATTGCGTAGAATATTATATCTTGAAACAAAAAGTACTCTTTCCGTTTTAAAAAAAACTATTTATCTTTAGTTAAAAATGAATTATAAAGCGACAATTTAGACGGAAGGAGTACCTTTTTACATAACCTTACAAATGCAGAGCAAATCGTTTCAGCGTTTGCACTCGGCATATTTATGATTTCTGCAGCTGCAGAAGCCCTATAACATACTCCCTCGTCCTCGTTTTTAAATTAATTGTCGTTACAATAAGTCTTGTTCTAACGACAAGTAATTTGGGAAGTAGGGAGTAATATATACAGAGCGACATCAACTTCGTTAATTTTACAGCAGAACGAAGTCTATCACGGCCTAGAGCACTATATCCTGCACGAGCGATACAACATGGGTACACAGCTGCTGTGACCTGATCGTCAGAATGACGTGTTCCCGGGCATGTTTCCCTGGCACTGCGACGACCATTGATGAGGTGGAAGATCTTGTTGAGCAGACCCAGACGACTCCATGGTGCCATCATTGGGCAAGCAAGCTTGCGTCTGGTTTTGCATGCTCCCTTGCCCTGATCCTGGGGCACCTGCATCGAACGAAAGCAAGCAGGAGGGTTACCTGCTGGAACTACAACAGACACTACCATCATGTGTGTTTCATCTGTCTCAGCAAGTACTCACTCTGTTCTAAAATAAATAATGTTTAGGACTTTTTTTTAATAATGGGTACATGCATGTTCCGATCTTCTCCTTCAAAGAAGTTATGACCAATTTATTACAAGCGAGTACAAATACAGACACTCACAACTTATTATTCAGAACAAGGCGACAATAACCGGATGGCTAAGCATATGATAGTGGACCGGACTGTTAATTTAGTTCAATTGAACTAGATTAACAATCATAAACATCATTTATTTTAGAACAAAGGAGTACGCTCCATTGATATTCACAATAATATATTTATGAACATTCAGAGCTGAATTCAAAATATCTTAACAAGAAACCACTTCCCATCTCCCTCTCTTTTTTTAGAGAGTTGCTAATTTCCGGACGCTTAAAATTAGCATCTCCTTTCAACTTCTACACCCTAAGTCGTTAGATCTTAGATCGAACGGCTACAAATTGGCAGGAAGGCAGGACATCTAGACGGCTTTAGCCTGTGCCCGAGAGTACCCAGTATGCCGGTTACCGACAAACCTTGTCGAGCCCTAAATGTGTTGTGTCGGGTCAAGCCGACCCGAATCTCATTTTTGTACATATAGTAACACTAAGCAATTCAATTAAACATAAACAATTTCAAACATAACAATTACTAAATTGTAATTTATCAATTAATAAACATAAATCTAAACATAACAATTTTATTCTAAACATAGACATAATTAAGCATTGACCTAAACATAAGCAATTAAATATAAAAAAGCATTAAAGAAGACAATTGCATGTAAGTATTAAGATGTAATTATATTAACAATTAAAAATTGAGATCTAATTCCATAATCAACAATTTAATAACATGTAATTAACATAATTCAAATTCGTATTGCATAATCAACAATTAAATTGAATTTCTAAATTCAATTGCATTTCAAAATTGAATTGCATAATCAATAATTCTATTGCATTTAAAATTTAATTGCAAAATTGAATTGCATAATCCATGGAGGGAGGGGAGGGGGGAGGGGGAGCTCAGCCATGGAGGGAGGAGAGGGGAGGGGGTCGGCCATGGAGAGGAGGGGAGGGGGAGGGGGGGGGGGGGGGGGCATGAAGGGAGGGGAGGGGGGTCGGACATGGAGGAAGGTGAGGGGAGGAGCTTACCTGAGAGCGGCGATGGGAGGCTGCAGCGTGCGTTCTGAGCTGGTACGGCGGTACTTAGGCGGCCGCGTTGGAACTAAGTGAGTCGGTCAAGGGAGGACCGGGGTATATCGTATTAATTTTCGACGGCCTCTTTAATTGCGACGGCTCTAGGGCTTGCAATTAAACGTATTTGCGACAACTTTCTTTTCGGGCCGCCGCAAAGAACACCTATTTGCGACGACCGGCGCATTTGCGACGGCTTTCGGGACGGCCGGCGCAAATTAACAACCTATTTACGACGGTCTTAGAGATTTGTGACGGCTCATTGCCGGCCGTTACAAATAACTTTGACCGTCGTAAATGATCGCGTTTCCTTTAGTGTTCTACCGAAAATCCAACTCAGGACATAAATAATACTACTCGGAGTATTCAATCCATCCTACTAATATTTAAACAAGAAAAGGAGCTATTAGGACTTGGAATTATCACATTACTCGAAGGCAAATGCAGAAAAAAAAATAGCCATTTAAGATAAAGCTATTGATGCTCTACAAATCGCGCTTGTGCATTTCATTCGCCTTATGAACCCATTCCTGGAAGGATCCCTGAAGCCTGCGAGGTATGTGTGCCACCCACAGATTGAGGAAGTCTATGACCACCTGTACCCACCTCTCCAGCTTGGGGTCTCGGCACCGCCGGATTACCGCCCTTCTCCTGCTGCTGTTGCTCCCGACGCCTCCCGCGACGCGTCTCGGCGGCACCTTCACCTGTCCCGTCTTCGCCACGTGGAGGAACGCCGTGCCGTGCCTCGACTTCCAGAACAATTGGTACGCCGTCGCCTCCGGCTTCCGGTGAAGGCACTCGATCGCCTTGGGCAGCATGCACTCGTCCAGCTGCTCGAGGCTGATGTTTCGGTGTGCGCCGCCGTGCTGCTCCTCGCCGTCGATCATCTCGACCACCGTGCTCTCGGCAGCCGCGGGGGCCAGCATATCCTCGGACGAGCCGTGTGGGGAGAAGAGGAGCCCCAGTTTCAGGTGCGGCACGTTCTTGAGACACGTGCCGGCCGTTTCGTCGTCTTCGTCAACGGCGGCTCTGCTTCGGTGCATGGTGTACTCGGACAGCGGGATGTGGCGCTGCAGAGATAGCACGATGACTGGCTCCAGTTCCGAGACGTCTGACAGCTTCGTCGTCGCGCCGCTGCTGCCAGAGGAAGTCGGCTTCGGCTCGGCGGCATGCTGGTACCGTTTGCAGCACATCGGGTTGGGGCGGAACCACTGGGTCAAGCTGCTGTGCACGGTGTTCCAGTGCTCCTTGTCGCCGGAGTCGAGGTACGGCACCCACGAAAAGTCCTGCCTCGGCAGTTGGGCGAGCTCCCGGCGAGCGGACTCCGCCGTGGGCCTGAAGTGAGGCGTGACAAGCAGCTCCAGGCACCGGGCGACGGTGCCGATGACGTCGGTGCTCTCGGAGAGGCGTATGATGGAGCGGAGGCAGATGTTCTTCTCCGGCGCCTCGTCGTCCAGGCTGATGGGCCGCACGCAGAACAGGCAGTACAGGCTCCGTCGAACAACGCGGTACCGCAGCTCCTCGCCGGCGAGGAGGCGGCCGATGAGCGGGTCGACGTGCACCGCGCACCGGCACGGCGTGCCGCCGAGCTCCACGAACCGCAGGAACTCGCCGGCGCCGTCGGCGAACCACTCGAACCTCCGCACGGCGGCGCTGCTGCTCGAGGCGTCGTCGCGGCCGCCGAGGAGCGACGTGGCGGAGCGCGCCAGGCGGCGGGCGAAGGAGAATGAACGCGCCGCCTCCGCCTCCTCCTCGACGGCGCGCTGCTTGCACTCGCGCAGCGCGCCGCCGCACTCCTGCGCCGCGCGCTTCAGCTTCCGGCGCCAGCGCAGTAGGGACGCGTCCTGGATGCGCCACTTGCGGGAGGCCTCGAGCGCGGCTTCCAGCCTGATCTGCGCCATCTCCAGCCGCTCCACCTTCTCCTCTACTGCTGCTTCCTGCCGGTTGCCGATCAAGCCAGAAAAGGCCTGCTTTAGTGTCTCCTCCACAACAGCTGAAACCACCATCTCCGCCATTGCTTCTATCAGATTACTGATTTCTTACCGGATGTACCGATGATATGATTTTATTGCGTACAAGTATGCAACCGAAGAGAGTGATGGTATTCTATAAATAGAGAGTATCTCATTTCCATTTTATACGGCGGACACATAGAAGTGAAGTTTTAAAATAGGGTGTGTCTAAATTTTAGGTACCTGAAATTTAGGAAAAAATAAGTCAATGCATAACGAACAACTAATTATTATCATGAATAACTAATCATTTTAATTCATACATTAATCATATATTATTTGAGTATCTATGGTCTATCATTCACAAAATTATTTTATTTGATTATTTTACAACTAACATAATTTTTACAAATTAAATAAGATTAAAAATAATTCTAAGAAAAACTTTAAATCAAAACGGCTGGTGCACGCCGGGCGATGTGCTCGGCGCTTGAAATCCGAGCCAATTTCAGACGTCTAAGCTATAGCGTTTCCGTTTAAAATAACAAAAATGCTAAATCTCAAGCGTCTGAGATTTAGATTTGTTTCAGGCGACGCGTCAACCGTCCGATTTGCTTTAAGATACGTATAATTTTTTTCTCATCTACTCCCTCCCTCAACCCTAACTTCTGTCGTCAGACCTGATCCTCAATCGGCGCTGCGGGAAGCTCCCCGGCTACGGTGAGGTGGCCCGGTAGGATCGACGACGCGCGAGCTCGGCGGAATCGATGGTGCAACGGCGTGTCAGCTCGACGATGCGGCGGGGTTGACTGCGCGGCGCCACATGAGCTCGAGCGGGGGCTCGACGGGGGTGTGGAGGCTCGGTGTTGGTGTGACCGCGGTCGTGCCGCTGCCGGATCTGAAGAAGAAAGTTGAGAATTTTGTGTTTATTGTTAATTATTAATCGATAATTTATAAGAGTTATGTTAATTGTAAAATAATCAAATAAAATAATTTTTGGATTGATTAACCTATAGAATTAAGTATTAATGGTTAATTCTAAGGATTAGTGGCTATGGTAATAATTACTTTCTTCATTCTCGGAAGTTTGTCACTTTCTGGTTCAAAAATGAATTAGAAAGACACTAACTTTCAAAGACGGATGAGTAGTTTGTAACTACCCGGTGCTTGAATTTTTCTCAAATTTTCGATACCTAATAAACAGACAGACCCTTAAAATAAATGTTATTCAGGATAATAAATTCAGTTTAAATTGAAGTAGATTTTTTTATCCTTGATACGTTGACCAAAAAACACGGCAAAAGTGATCGACTCGTTTGTGACGTCCATTGACTTGGAATAAGCCAAGGAACGAAGTCACCCTCACCCATGCTATGGACCCACACCGTGATGGACACGCTTCAGGCAAAGTCCGGATGACTTTACTTCATGCTTGACTAATAATCAAGCAATCAGAGTCTAGAAGGGTGATTACGACTCATCATTTAAACTTTTCCTTTAACGATTTATTCAACGCGTGTTTCTTCTAGCTAGGACTGTCAATGAGTGGAGGAGCAGGCTCGTCGTCCTAGGATTGAACTCGGTAAAAATTTGATCCCATCTCAGATCGAGTCTAGAATCTATTTGATCTTGCAGTCAACTTTGAATTTGAACTCGATATACTAGTTTAAAAATAAAAATAAATAATATTTAAATAAAAGACAATAATAAATAATATTTACAACACAAGGTTTATTTAAACTAGTTTTATCGAGCTTATAGCTTGTCAATCTCATGAGCTTTGATTTAAACTCGAGCTTGGACTTAATCTTTTGAGCTGAGCTCAAATCAAACTTTTAATAAGCTAAACTCGGGTAGCTCACACTTGCTTCATTGACACCTAGCTAAAAAATCCCACGGTTCAAGAACATGGAAGACCATGCTGTGACAAGACGCATGGCAAGATGTCAGTTGTGGTGGGCTATGTCGTCGTGCTCTCTCTGTTTTTGAAAGTTTATCATTTTGCAATTCAAAAATGAAGATGGTACATAGCAAGAAGTCAGTGGTTGTGGGCTCCGTCATACTGTCATGGGTCTGACGACCAACACAATGCAGAGTGCAAGTCAACAATCAGGGTCATCTTTCTAGCTTTTGCCAAAGCGTGTGGGCTAATCATTAGGGTGGGCGTTGGGTCTATCCGGTAATTCGGTTCGAGTATTTTTTATTAAATTTCAGTTTTAATATCACTATCCGAAATGTTGTAAATATATTAGATACTCTAACATTTTGTGTACCTAAACTCCGATTCGAGCTTTGGTCTTATACAAAATATCTAAATTGTACATTATACTTATGTCATGCTCTCAACAATCACCATTAAGTTAATATGACGTGTCAAAAAATTATAACTTCATTAATAATGAATCATAAATAGATAGTTCAATCTAACGACTTCACGTATTATAACACACAAATGAAATATCAAAGTTTATTGTCATAGTTCGTACACTATAAATTAACTTGAGAATTTATAAGGTGGTGGTTCGGGTATTGAGATACCCGAAGGTGCTACCTAAACCCAAAATTTATAAACCGGTTATTTAGAGCTATTAACCGAACATGTATCCGATACTCGATTCTTCAATCTTTTTTGTTCCGGTCTCGTTTTTTTCGTTTCGATTTTTTTGTCCAGTCTTTTTTACCCATCCCTACTAATCATACAGATACCTTCAAGAAATGCAGTTTCCTTTCCCCAAACTTTTGTCCCTCAGATGATCATGGAACATGTGGACAAGTTTACAAGTCTCAAGATGCTAATTTTTCCAGGAATGTACTCCAACAAATTTTATGAACCCACTAGCATGCATTTGCAGTAGTGAGCACAGGCTCATGGGATATGCATGTCTCAAACAAGCCTTCGTACCATATAAGAATCCACGAGTATCGCATTACCAAAAAGTACGATAAAACCTTGAAAGTATACTGCATATGACAGGGAATATTCTGAGCAACCATATGTAAACGGGGAGAGGAAACAAACACTTTTCCAGCTACGCATTCACAATGCACAAACAGACGGAGAAAAATAAGCTCTGCAAGGAAACAAGGTACGTACATTTTTGCGGTACTTCAACCTCCCAATATACATAAATTATGGCCAGTCTTCTGCTCGCACCTAAATATAGCAGATCACTAAACTATACAAATCCTAGTACATTACATAAATAAGATACCGATGTGTACAATTTTATCTTCATTTCTAGAGCAATCCCAACATCCTCTATTGCCAACCCAGCATATCTTGGCTCTCCACCAGCAGCAGCAGCAGCTTCTTGTGTTTCATGTGACCGTTTGCTGGTAGCAAGAGCTGCTTTTGCAATTGTAGCTTATTTTGACGAGCCACTCTTCACAAAATGTCATCGAACATCAGGGACAACACGAGCCCCTGCACGAACTGGCTCCTCCTAGCTCGCTCCTCCTTAACCTCAGGAAGCAGAGGCTCCTCAGCACTAGTAAATAACAAACCAGTATCAGAGCATCATCATGCAGAACATTGATATTGTCATTGTATAACAAGTTTGTTCATAAGACCTCTTTTATCAGATGTATTACACCGTGTAGATGGGCAACAGCATTTTGAAGGAGAAAGGTTGTTGCTCGGACCTAGTCAGATTTATTACTGCCTAGGAATTTTAGATTAATTGTGGATCTATAACTGACACAAAGCATCCTTATCCTCTCCTACCTCCAGGTAAAAGCAAGCAGCCTCTTCACAGTTCCAAACTTATAAGGGTATAAATTTATCTCATTTTTGATATATATGTGATCGACCAATATAAGGATATTCAGCTTCAGGTTGAACTCATATCACCGCAAAAAATAAGAGCTAAAGGTGAATGACTTATGCCTGATGTGAACAAATTTTCATATATTTGAGTGGGCTTCATCTCTAGGCTCTAGCCTACCCTAACTTGTTTGGAACTAAAAGATTTTGTTGTTGTTGTTGTTGTGAACAAATTTTCATACCTTTCTACTGCTTTCTGCTCCGAGGAATCACTTCCTACATATGTTTCATCCAAGAGCTCTTGTGGTGCATCCTTTGGCACATCCACTTCACCGAAATGACCAACAAAAGAAGACAGTAGAGGATCAGGCACTGTGCTCATTGAGGTAGCATGTGAAGATCCGCTATAAAGGGGCTGCCGGTTCCTCATATGTAGGTCTTTTTTCAATAAGGCTAGTGTTGAAAAATGTGACCCATATGAACTTCGCCGATTCCTCCATTTATCCTGCATGTCAAATTTGGTGAAGGGAGTTAAGTTAAAATGACGTTTAACCACCAAGTGCATACTGTTATAGATATATTATTGAAAGGGTTGGCTGATCATGCATGTGCAAATTACTGAACTAAACAAAGATCAACCCCCTTGGCTCTTGTTCAAGATTAAGGAAATGTGAACCTTAAGGAAACATGGATGCTCTGAGCTGATGTGTGCAACCAAATTAATCCCAACGCTATCCGAACAAACTGGGCATACCTGAAATAATAAAGAAAAAGGTTAAGAACCAAAATAAGCTGTAAAAAGATTATGATATGTATCTAAAAAAAAGGGTACCCCTGTTTTATGAACCAAACATTATTTGTGTATCACAAGCACTATAGCTAAAAGACTGTAAACATTACGATATATATCTCAAAAAGAAAAGGTGCACCAGTTTATGGACCAAACATTATTTGTTGTATCACGAGCACTATAGCTAAAATAAACGGGCAAACATTAATCTGCCACATTCGACAATTTGTTGGACACAGAAGCATTGTATGATCTATGTTCTGTGTAGCAACTAGCAAACAAATGCAAAACTCTAAAAACAAGCGCCAGCTACAAACAGCTCACTGCCATGGCATAGCTTAGCATCAGATTGTATCATCAACAACAACAACCAAGTCATGTGTAGATTGTATCATGATTAAACAAATCAAATATCTAAATTTGCAGACAAGTATAAGGACCATTTGATTTTACTCTCTTTTTTCCTATTATGCTCGTGCCAACAACTCCTCTTCCCACGCAAACTCCTATAGCAAACTAGTCAGTGAGGTGTGCTTGTCATTCTCGTACCATAAAATGAGCCATTCATACACACGGCATTACGAGTTACCACCATAATGAAAAAAGTATGATGTCACCTGATTGAACAAATGTGAATGGAAAAACTTCCGTACACTTCATATAACTAGGTACTGCATACATGTGTGCGCGAGCACCCACGCACACCAGGGTATTTTCGGTGTGTGTGGGTGGGTGGGGGGGGGGGGGGGGGGGCATCAATATCACACTAGACTGAGCTAAATTGGTAGAACCCACTGACGAATATGCACATACATTCACCAAGTCTAACTACTGACTTGTAACCAACTGGAACACATAATTCATCTGCATAAGTAAAAGCATGACACAACTAAACCTCTTGTATATTTTGTCAGCTCAAGTACATGAGCACTGAACCAAGTTTTTTTTAAGACGTCAAATGTATGATAACAAAAGAGAGATAGATAAGAGCTTTAGCTAGAGAAACTGCAGATGCGTAACCAAATCAAGCAAGGAATATACTGTAAAAGAAGAAAAACATTAGAGCACTAATGATCTAGCAGAATAATGAATAACTTGCAACCAAATATCTGTTTGTGGCATAATCCTGAATCCAGAATTAAAAGGATTTGAGGGACTCAGATGCAAAAGTGGTCCATAAATAGTACAATATATTATTTGCATCTCGTATTCCCGTCACATCAAGAGAAAACCTCAACTAAAATATCTCACATAACCACTCAAGTTTATATGCAACAAATAATTATGCCTGAACATCAGGAAATCCCCAACTGTTTTAAAAAAGTGAATATTTATATCAGTTCTTAGCAACCGAAACGAAACACCGGTGGACAATATAAATTAATGGATACACTACACATAAAGCACATAAAACGAAAAGGTTTGCTCATAAGAGCAGGGAACCACAATCCTATTAATTCTTTGGAGGCTAGAGCAAGCAAGTCTAGCATTCAACAAGCCAGTAGCTTAATGCACAAATGCTTTTGTACCAGAAAAAAAAAAGGTTTCACCAGAAACAACAGAACCATCTAAATTCTGATTAACCAAGAATTTTGTACCACTAAGCACTAAAAGCGTGAATGTTGAATACAACAACCATTGAAATAACATTAACCCAACCATACAAACATCATGATCACTCTAAACGTGATTGAAATACAAGCATAAGCAGCTTGTCCACCTGAAAAATCCCATCCTAACAATTAAAATCATGGTTCTGCGGCTAAAGCACAGCGAAGTATACTTGGTACACAAACAGAAGCAGTTTACACGACCGTAAACCCGTCATTACAGAAGACAATATATGGCCCAAACATATAGCACTCCACCAGGAAAGTCACAACTTTCACAAGTACAAATCTGAGGGTCAGAACTACAGTTGCCACACAAACACAGCCATTCTCCAAAAACTGCAACAAGAATCTCAACAAAAAAATCGCAATAACTAAATGTAGCTCAAACTCAAACACACTTTGTATGTTCCAGTAGCACCCTACGCGTCCCCCCAAAAAAAATACTAGCTTTGCAGGTAAAATCTATGGCTCGGGACTAAAAGCTCCTAATAGATTAGAAACTAATAAAGGATGCACCTTTCCACGAAAGTAGAAAGTAATAATAATAATAAAATTACCCCGGCCTTGGCCTCCGCGTGGTGGTCCGCGTCGATGTGGCAGTACAATCCGACCGCGTCGAACTCCTCGCCGCAGAACGGGCACGGCAGCTCGTCGCCCGCGGCAGCACGCTCCTCCTCTTCCTCGTCCTCCTCCTCCTCGTACTCCTCGTCCGCGTCGCTCTCCTCCACCTCCTCGAGACCGATCAGCGCATCTGCCGCCCGCGAAAAAAAAAACCGAAAATCCAAGATAAAAAAACCTCCACGCAAAAAACAAAAAAAAATCCCCGAAATTTCCGGACGGGGGCGAAGTCGGGGTTTGGTGGTGGCTCACCGAAGCACGCGCCGCGGCGCCTGGTCTCGGCGGCGAGGCGGCGGTCGTAAGAGTCCGCGCTCGTCTCGGCGGTGAGGCGCTTGTACCAGTCCGCGCTCATCGCGGCACCACCGCCGCCGGTACTGCCGGAGGGAGGGAGGGAGGGAAGGGAAGAGGTGAGGCGTGTTCCCGGCGGAGCGCGTGCGGCGATCGGGGCGGGCGAGACGCCGGCCGCCTAGGGCTAGGGTTTTGGTGTCGGTGAGGGGAGAGAGGGGGAGTGGGAGACAAGGACGGAGGAGGAGAGAGCGGGGGAGGGGACAAGCGTGTTTGTTGGTGGCTCTGATGAGGAAGGCGAGGCTGGCTGGGTATTGGTATTGGTTGGTTGGTTGAACAGGGGTAACCTCCCCCCCTCTCTCTCTCTTTCGGCTCTTGCTTAAGGGTGTGTTTGGTTCGCTGTATTGGATTGGATTGAGCTGTATTGGATGATCCAGTCCGGTGTTTGTTTCACAGTCAGATGGACAGAGTCATCCAGTTTCGAGGAATATTCCTTCCAGATGCTGGATGAAGTGGTCCAGGAATTTTGGTTGGATGAGTCTGTCCACATTATCTAAGTATGCTTCTTAGTACCATAATTAATGATAATTAACTTATTTATTGTTGATTAATAATTATGATTATGATATTAATATTAATATTTACTAGTATTATGATACATTGTATATAAGTAAGTAGTATCATGTAAAATTATCAACTTAGATGATCCGGTCCATCCAAGTCCATCCAACCTACCAAACAAAAAATTGGATTGTCCAATCCATCTAACCAAACATCAACTTGGATCATCCAATACAGAAAAACGTGGATGACCCTATCCAATCCAACTTTGACTTCAAACCAAACGCACCCGGGAGGAAGCAGCAGGACGGAGGTGCTTTTGCAGAAAACCTCCTCCTCCTTCCCTTCCGAGTTGGATGGAAATCTCGTGGTGTTCCGATGCGCGCTGCACGGCTGCGGCCCAATGCTTTTTTGTATCATGTTTTGTGATTTTTGTATACGTACAATAAAGTTGATTTTGAGCTTAAATTTTTATGGTTTGTTCAACTTTTGTTCCTGATCAAACTGAAGTGCCTCTGAAATAAAGAGCCCGTTTCAAGCTTGAAAACGTCCCATACGGACATTTTGGGTTTCGCTGCTTAGTGAATGCCATTTATCAATGTATTTTAAAAGTTTAGAACATCAAGCTCTCGTAGCTCAGTTGGTTAGAGCACCCGTTTAGTAAGCGGGAGGTCTTGAGTTCGACTCTCAACGAGAGCACTTAGTTTTTGGGTTCTCTTTCGTTTTATTTTTCTTTTAGTTTATCTCCCATGTTTCAAGCGACCTATGCTGCCTGCCTGATGGCTGACTGCATCTTCGGTCTGCAGGCAATGCATTACTATCAGATCATGAGGAATCGCGGAGCTCCCAATATGGTCTTGACAGTCGGCTTGCTTATCCCTCTACCCTGCCGCCACCCGTCGCCCCACCGAAACCGCGGAGCTCTGTCTCGCCATCACACACTCAAGCCAGCTCTAGAGGTGGCCAAATGGGCCGGGCCAAACGGGTCAGCCCGAAGCACGACAAAAATGGCCAGGCACGAGCACGACTCGGCCCGAAAAAATCGGGCCCAGGCAGGCCCGAGGCACGACACGGGCCGTGTCCGGGCCTGGATCTTCGGCCTGTCGGGCTTGCCGGCACGGCCCGATTAGGCCCGCCGGGTGGCCCGGCCCGGCACGGCCCGTTTAGGCCTGAATAGTGATTTTTCGGTTATTTTTATTATATTTTTAATTAAAATTGGCTATGGGTCGGCCGGACCCGGCACGCTTAAAATGGATTTGGGTCGTGCTTGGGCCTGGACCTCCGAACCGTGGGCCGGCCCGGCACGACCTGATTTTTTTCCGGGCCGTGCCGGGTCTAAGTTTTTTAGGCACGAGCCCGGCCGGGCTCGGGCCGTGCCTGGGTCTGGGCCTGGACCCCCGACCCGTGAGCCGGCCTGGCATAGCCCGATTTTTTTTTCGAACCATGCCGGACCCAAGTTTTTTAGGCACGAGCCCGTCCGGGCTCGAGCCGGGCCGGCCCGGCACGGCGCGTTGGCCACCTGTAGCCAGCTCCATGACCATGATTTCAGGAAGCACGGACCGCATTAAAAAGTGATATCGAGACACATCAGACCCCCGCTCTCTGTTCTCTAATCTCCATGCGCCGTGGAAGATCTAGTGCTCGATCGGCATGTCGTCGCCATGGACATCTGCCTTTGTCCTGTGCAAACGATGCACATGCGTTCTAGGATTCTAGTAGCACAGACATGGCATCGCTGATCGGCCGCATATACGAACAGCTTGCTCGGTCACTGTCGGTGGTTTTGATCCGGCAGATCTCCTGACACTACTAAAGTGTTAGAGGAGTTTGAGGTTCAATGTGGGCGCGCGGAGATTCAAGAAGGTGAAGTGTGAATGACACAGTAGATACGAAGATTTATGTGGTTCGGGCCGCCTGAGCGTAATACCCTACTCCACAGGATGTGTTGGTGTTGTATTGGTTGTATGAGCTCAAGTGAGTTCACGGTGTAGAGCGAGCACGTCGCGTCTATGTGTTCCGAGAGTGTGTGTAGAGAGTCCTATGTACCGTCGGCCTGTCCTTTTATAGTACAAGGGCAGGCTGTTACAAGTTAGCCTAGTCCGACATGTGGCCCCAGCGGTTACTGATATTGATACACATTCAACACGTTTAATTGTCCTTAATGACCGAGTTATGGACTTTGACAGCACCGTTACTGGTAATTAAGGTCGCCTGATTGTGTGTCATTAATATAGTATTAATGACACTTGATCGGGTCTTGAAGTCCTTGATTCCCCTTTGAAGATCCGGAGCCGTTGTGGGGTCTTCCGGAGGTTAGAGGCTGAAGATCCGACGGTTGAACACGTGGCAGCGCTGAAGCACATTGTGGGAAATAGATAGGTCCGGTGTTACCCGACACGTGTCAGTTCCGGAGCTTCCCTCGGTCTGGGGTTAGGTCCGGGGGTGCCATTTCGGTACATAGCCCGGAGCTTCCCCCTTGTGGGCGGTAGCTCCGGTTTGATAGTACACGTGGCGACCCTGGGACTAACCATGTTAGAGAAGCGGGTCCGGTTATGTCTAACATGTGGGCCTCCGAAGGTCTTCAAATCAAGTAGATGACTTTCCCTTGAGATCTTTGCAATCCCAAGGAGTATATGGTACCCAGGGTACCGACAGTGGCCCCCTGGGCCCGCCTCTGGGGAAGACCCCTTGGGTGAAGTCATTCCGCCGGAGGTGGGTCCATCCTTCGACTTTTGAACTGAGTCTTTAAAGGTCTTCGGATGTAACGTTGGCGATAGTTTGGAGTTAAATCCTCGCCGCGTGGCATATCCCGTGTGTGGCAAATGAGATCTGTCGACTGTTGGAGTCGGCAGATCTCCTGACACTACTAAAGTGTTGAAGGAGTTTGTAGTTCGGTGTGGGCGCGCGGAGACTCAAGAAGGTGAATCACGATTGGACACGAGAGACACAGTGGTTTACGTGGTTCGGGCCGCCTGAGCGTAATACCCTACTCCACGGGTGTGTAGTGTTGTATTAGTTTATGTATGAAAGCTCACGTCGATGCGTGTGTGCCTCAGAGCGTTCGAGAGCCTCCTTCGTGTATCGCCGGTCTGTCCTTTTATAGTACAAGGACAAACCGTTACAAGTTAGCCTGGCCCGACATGTGGCCCCGGCGGTTACTAGTATTGATACACGATTAATTGTTGTTAATAACCCTGTAACGGGCTCCGACAGTGCCGTTACAGGTGTTAAGATTGTCCGATTAAGTGTCATTAACATGGAATTAATGACAATTAATCGGGTCTTGAAGTCCGCGGCTATCCTTTGAAGATCCGGAGTCGTTACAATGTCTTCCGGAGGTTTGAGGCGGCCAGCTCCGACGTTTGGACACGTGGCAGCTCCGGAGCTTGCTTGTGGGAAGCGGGAAGCTCCGGGGTGGCCTGGCACGTGTCAGGTCCGGAGCTTCTCTCGGTCAGGGGTTAAGTCCGGAGATGTCGTTTCAGTACCTAGACCGGAGCTTCACCCTTGTGGGTAGTAGCTCCGGTCTGGCAGTACACGTGGCAACCTAGGGGTTAACCATGTTGGAGAAGCAGGTCTGGTTATGTCTGACAAGTGGGCCTCCGAGGGTCTTCAATTTGAGTGGACGTCCTTCCCTTGAGATCTTTGTAACCTCAGGGGGTGTATGGTTTTTAGGGTACCGACAGTGGCCCCCTGGACCTACCTCCGGGGAAAGTCACCGGGGTGAAGTCATTCCGTCGGAGGTGGGTCCATACTCGCAACTCTTGAACTGGGTCTTCAAGGGTCTTCGGAGGTGCCGTTGGCGGGGCTTTACGGTTAAATCCCGACGCGTGGCGCACCTCAGGCGGCGGATAAGATCTTTGATGTGCGGATCTCTCGCAATTGAAGGTCGCCGGTTCCCGATACGAAAACCGTATCGGTTCCGTGCGCCTTGTCAGGTCGCCGCCTTTGGGTTTCCCGCCTCATGATGACAACTGTTCGCCTGGGTAAGAGCCTCGACTTGATCGTCAGGGTGGTCCCGGGCCCTCTTGTCATCGGCAGGGTTGAATTCTTGAGTAGTATCCTTGACTCCCCTGCAGTTTCCATCCAAGCGTTGCGAGGGCTTACTTAAGAAGGAAAGCGCACCGTCGGGAGTTCTTTACGCTTCCATCTGTTCTCGCGCTCAAACTCCCAACTCGTGCTTTGCTCCTCTTCTCTTGCCTAGCTGTGCTGCGATGGAGTTGGGTCTGCGTGAGAGTCGCTTGAAGACTGACAGCGATCTGAAGAAGGTCCGGGCCCTCATGGGGTGGTCTTCGGACTTCTTCAACCGCTCGGTCCGCGCCGGCGGAGAGCTCCCCTTTGAAAAGAAGCACGCTGGCGAGATGGTGTACTTTTCCTCGTACGCCATGGTGGGGCTGATCCCACCGTTTTCTTCTTTCTTCTTGATGTTGCTGGACTTCTATGGTCTGCAGCTGTACCACCTTGGCCCTCACTCCATTCTCCTTGTGTCCATCTTTGTCCACTTCTGCGAGATGTGGGTGGGCATCCCTCCCTGCATCGAGCTCTTCCGAACCTTCTTCATCGTCCACACCACCGGCCGAAGCAATGAGTATCTTGGCTTCTACTACTTCGTGAAGCGCAAGAAGTGCCCATTCAAGTACCTCCGGTCATTCCCTTCCGGGAAGTGGGATGACTGAAAGAAAGATTGGATAGTCGTCCGGGTGGAGGAGCATGAGCGGTTGGAGTTGCCAGACGGCCTGCCTGGCATTGACACGTCGGTATGGAGCGAAGTTCCGGTGCTGGCGGAAGCTTTCGACCCTGTCCTGACCAGGATCCGCCAATGTGTGGAGGGAGGATTGACTCCCCAGGCGGTGTTCTGCAACTTCCTGTCCAACAGGTGGGCGCCGCTGAAGAGGAGGGAGAAGCTCGCCTGGGCCCTCAACAACGTGATGGACGAGGACCGGGTTGAGACCGGGTTGAAGTCCAGCATGGTGGGGAAGACCCTGGAGTCTCACCTCAAGAAATTCCAGCACGACATCGACGTTGACAGAGATTACTTGACTCCGTCGCCGGCCTTCCTCCCTCTGAACGTGGAAGTTGAGTTCAGTAGGGAGCTCCGGCGGACTATGCCCGCGCTTGACGACCTTGGTGTCGTCGAGAGAAGATCAACCACCCGGTTGGCGATCCCCGGGTTGTCTGAAGACGGCTCCGCCCCTGTCCCACAGCCAAGAGCTGAGGTCATCGGCAAGGGCAAGGAGCTGGCGGAGGAGCCGGAGAGCCGGAAGAGAAAGCTGCGACATGCTGATGGAAGGTCCGTCGGGCCTGCCACTTCCCCCCCCCCCCCGGTTCCCCCTCCTCAGGAAGGAAGATCCTCCGCCGCCGTGGTGACTGTCCCTGTGGTGGGGTCCTTCCGGAACGTTACTGTTCCGGCGGTGGGATCCTCCCGGAGTGCGACTGTCCCCGCGGTGGATCCCTCCTGCGATGCTAGCTCGGGGCGCGCGACTCCGGCATCTGGAGCGGTGAGGGCCTCCAGGTCCAGGAGTTCCTCCCAATCGAGGAGAGCTCCGACCCGGGAAACGCCCGCGGCTATGGCAAGTCCTGGGAGTCCTCCCGGAGCTCCTACGCCGACCGTGGCCAGCCCGGATCGTCCGGGAAAGAGGTTCCGCGCAAGCTGGTGCGGGAGCCTTCCAAGGTAATTTTTCTTTTTTACCTCGATTAACTTTTTAATTGTAGCATCTGTTTGCTCAATTTCTTCGTTCTTCATCTGCAGCGTTCCCAAGAAGGGGAGTGAAGCTCCACCCTCAGCCACAGTGTCTGAGGCTGCGAGGGCTTCTGCTCCAGTCCCAGTGTCGCCCCAAGCGGAGGCTGCGACAGCTCCGAAGCCGGCTGTCGTGGTCATGGACCTCGACTCGTCTCCAGAAGTTCCCGTGGTAGCGCCGGACCACGGGAATGAAGATGCGCCAGCGGCACCCGTCCCGGAAGTGGAAGCTCCGGGTCCTGGTGCTGCAGTAGTAGAAGCTCCGGCTGTTGAGTCGGAGGAAGTAACAGTCCCGGCTTCGGAGCCGGAAAGTGCTGAAGCCCCGGCGATTGAGCCGGAGGTGGCTGAAGCCCCGGCATGCGAGCCGGAAGTCGAAGTAGTTCCGGCAGTTGAGCCGGTTACTTCCGAAGCACCGGCCGCAGAGCCGGTGATTGTTGGAGCGCTGGCCGCAGAGCCGGCGGCTGAAGAGGCGAGGGAGCTTGAGCCTCCCTCAGAAGAGGTGTCCCGGCCGGAGCCAATAGCGGCTCCTGCTCCGGAGGCGACGACGTCGATGGTACCTGTGGCAGAGCCAGAGTGCCTGAACGAAGTCGCCGGCCCCCAGCCTGAGGGGGCAAATGAAGACTTGGTGGCGGGACCTCCTTCGATGGCGACTGAGGCCGTCCCGGAGGAAGGCCCTAGCACTTTGGAAGCTCGGGGTTCCACTCTCGTAGAGTGGGACCCAATTTTTGTATGTGAAGACCTGCTGGAACCAGCGGAAGAGATCCCAGCAGGTCCGGAGCCCATCTCGCTGTCGATGTCCATCGACAACGCCTGCTCCAGTCTACGTCAGGTCCAACTGGCCTTCTTCCACGACAGCAAGGCTCTTGAAGAGGAGCGCCAAACCCTTAGGCGGTGGCGTAATCGGCTCCACTTCGAGACTAAGTTGGCGCAGTCGAGGCTTGCAGATGACAAGGATTGGATCAAGCGGGAGAAGATCCGCCTGGAGCTCTGGGATAAGCTGCTGGACGAGAGGGAGAGCATGACTCACGCCTTCGATGCTCAATCCCGGGAGTTCCACGACCAAGCTAAGGCTGCTAACGACGCGGCCAATGCTCGGTTTGATCAGCTTCAGGCCATCAGCACCGCACTCATCAAGCGCCGAGAGGCACTTGAAGGGAGGGAAAGACGGCTCGAGGACGAGGAGCAAAAACTCCTAGAGCTACGGGATGACGTCTTGCGACGGGAAGAAGAGCTCGCCGAGAAAACAACTCTGGCGGACAAGGGCCTCGAGGAGCGCGCTAAGAAATTGGAAGAGCGCTGCCTCGAGGAGGAGGAGAAGACCTGGGTGCGGGGGCAGGAACTCTACGAATACGAGTGTGCCCTTGTCGCCCGGGAGAAGAAAGTGGAGGCTAGGGAGAAGGACCTGGTCGACCGCCGGAACAAGATCCACCTCCGGGAGGAGGAGCTCGGAAGACTTGAGAAGCGGGTTGCTGCGAAGATCCAGCAAAACGCCAAAGAAGTTGAGCGCCTCGCCCGCGAGAATTCGGAGCTGACGGCGGCCCGGAGATCCCTGGAAGAGATGAAGAACTTGAGGAAGGCGGACTCCCTGCAGATTTGGGAGTTCCTGGGCAAGGCCGACGACGCGCTGACGCTGATGGGTTTCAGCCCCGTGCACCCGGATGATCCGGAGCCGGAGCCGGACCTTGCGTTGCAAGCGTTGAGCGCCGCAGGCAGCAAGCTCTCCAAGGTGGGCGACGTCATCGCGGACCAACTGGAGGTCGAGGGGCAATCCCTGGCTAGGAACGTCACAGAATATGTGTTGACGTGCTACACCAGCCGGAACCCTCGATTTCCTCTGGACCCGGTGCTTGAAGGCCCCGTCGAAGGAGAAGGAGAAGCTACCCGAGCCCGCGTGTCGGAGGTCGCCCAGAAGGTCGCCGAGTTCTTCCATAAGGTCTAGGACCGTCTCTTTTAGCCTTTACTTGTATCTTCTCTTCTTCCTCAATTTTGTAATCCCTTGTCTCCAGATGTAATCTCCGGTCTTCAGATGAAATGAAATCCCCAATTTTTTGCGAATTTCATTTTTTGTCTTCAACATCTTTATCTTCACTTGGCCCCCTGGTAGATGTGCACAATTTGATTGTGGACATGTACCAAAAGGATGTTGAGTTTTGTTGAAGACGAATTTGCTTCGAACTTGTGGAATTTAGGTCCGAAGTTTTTGATAGTGAAGGTCCCCTGAAGTTGTCGGAGCTTAGAAGCTCCGGCACTGTCCATCGCTGGAGCTTAGTAGCTCCGGCAATAGCCTCTATCAACACGTTGAGCGTCGGTAGTTAATACTCCAAGGTGTCGGAGCTTAGCAGCTCCGGCAATGACCTTTGCCACACTTAGTTTGTTGGCAACAGACTCCAGTGACGGGGTCTTCTCACCATCTTTTAGTCAACGCCGACGGTTGACGCCCTGGTGGGAGTCGGAGCTTGGTTAGCTCCGGTTTTTATCCATCAACGTAGAGTTCATTTTTCCTGCACACTTAAGCCAAGAAAAATAGTAAAATTCGTTCCTTGTCTATAACTTCGTCGCGGCTTACGGTTCTCAAGAAAATTTTAAGTTGAACACGATTTTTAATACGACTGGATGAATTGTCTTTTCTTTTAGATCCAATTGTCCATGGATCCACCTTACTTTGGCCTGTCGGGATGTAGGTAGAGTGGCGTACTTAGGGTGCTTGACCAGGCTAAGTCGATAGCGCACTCCGGCCCTAGAATGGCTTGGCGGCTTTCAGGCGAGTTGGCCACAGACGATATTTAAATCCAAAAAATCTGACAATTCAACTCGAATCGTATGTAAACCGGTCAAACTAGAACTTCTTAAGAATTGCACGTTTCTGTTATAGACAAGAAAGAGAAAAATAAAAATGTCGAGCCTATGCAAAAATGAATGCACGTGGAGTCTATTTCACATGAAGATGTCTTTCATTATAGGTCCGGGGTACAGGGGAAACAAGTACACTCTTAGGGTACGGAACCAGGCTAAGTGTGTTTGGTTTCTCGTTTGACCCAGGGTAGTTAGCCACACTTTTAGTCCGGAGACTGTGTCAAGTGTTGCATGAGCTTTTCAAACCTTTCGGGAAAGGTCCGGATGCTCTCCCGGAGGAACTACCCGACTCTGTACAATGACTCTATAACATACATTTCAAGTTACTTAAGACTCACCTCCGTGGAATTAAGCGTAAAACTTACGGAGGTGCTCGATGTTCCAAGGATTTGGGAGAGGTGTCCCATCCTCGGTAGCCAAGCGAACGCTTCCGGGACGGGATACTTTGATCACTCGAAAGGGCCCTTCCCAGCCGGGGGAGAGTTTGTTTTGCCCTTCTCTGGATAGTATTCTCCGTAGCACCAGATCGCCTTCCTCGAGCTGTCGGTTGTGTACATGCCGCTGGTGATAGCGCCGTATAGCTTGGCGGTATCGAGCATTCCGAACAGCTGCTTGGCACCTTCCCTCCTCGAGGAGGTCTAGGTCTTCGCGCCGGAGCTGGTCCTGCGCGGCTTCGTCGAAGGTCCGGACTCGGAGGGAACCCAAGGTGATTTCCGGAGGAAGGATCGCTTCAGCTCCGTACACTAGAAAGAAGGGTGTTTCTCCGGTTGCCCGACTTGGAGAAGTCATGTTGGCCCATAGAGTGGGCGGAAGCTCTTCGATCCAATTGGCTCCGTGCTTTTTCAAGCGCTCATAAGTGCGTGTTTTGAGTCCTTTAAGGATCTCTGCATTTGCTCTCTCGGCTTGTCCATTGCTGGCAGGATGAGCTACGGAAGCGTAGCAAACTTGTATGCCGAGGTCTTCGCAATATCCTTGAAATGCGGAGCTTGTGAATTGAGTCCCATTATTAGTGATGATCTTATTTGGGACTCCGAATCTGCTCACGAGGGATTGTAGAAAATTGATTGCAGATTGTTTGTTGATCGTCACAACGGGAGTTGCTTCCGGCCACTTGGTGAACTTGTCGATGGCGACGTACAGGAACTTGTAACCTCCGACGGCTCTTGGGAAGGGTCCCAAGATGTCCATCCCCCACACAGCGAAAGGCCATGTGGGAGGTATCATTTGTAAGGACTGAGCAGGTGTATGAATTTGCTTTGCATGAAATTGGCATGCTTTGCATTTCTTCACCAGCTCAGTGGCATCCTGGAGCGCTGTAGGCCAGTAGAAGCCGTGCCGAAAGGCTTTTCCGACCAGCGTGCGGGAAGATGCGTGGTTCCCACACTCGCCTCCATGGATTTCTGCGAGGAGCTCGCAGCCTTCTTCCCTTGTGATGCACCGCATTAGGATGCCGTTGGCACCGCGCCGGTAGAGATCCCCTTCTACCAACGTGTATCTTTTAGCCAATCTGACTACCCGATCAGCGGATACATTATCGTCAGGAAGGATGTTGTCTTTCAAGTAGCTCCAGATCTCCGAGATCCATGCATCGGAACTGACTTGAGCATTTGAGTCTTGCGTGCTGGGTTGCTCGGAGCTTCCGGCAGCACCTACGACCCTTGATGGCTGCCATGGTAACAGGGCCATCGGGACCGTCAGCTTCGGGATGCTGATCTCGCCCCCTTCGTTCAGTTCGGCAGGCTGAACTGTGGGTTTTGACAACCTCCGGACAAAGGTTCCGTCAGGAGCCGGAGCTCCAGTTGACGCCTTGGTCGAGAGTTCGTCAGCTTCAGCGTTGTGAGCACGCAGAACATGGTGAAGGTCTAGGACTTCGAAGTCCTTCTGAAGCCTCTGGACTTCAAGGAGGTAAGCAGCCAGCTGGAGATTATTGCAGGAGCATTCACCCTTCACCTGCTTGATGACTAGTTGTGAATCTCCTTTGACCAGCAATTGCTTGACACCGTATGATAGTGCCACCTTTAATCCATATATGAGTGCTTCATACTCCGCCATGTTGTTGGTTGCCTTGAAGTCAAGGTGTACCATGTATTTCACCTTCTCCCCAGTTGGTGCGAGGAGAAGGATTCCAGCTCCGGCTCCCTGCTTCTGCATGGAGCCGTCGAAGTAAAGGGTCCAGTGAGGCTTAGTGAAGGTTGGAACTTGAGGTTCCGTCTTTTGCTCGCTGGGGCCCCCAGGGTTTAATGGAGAGGGAGTCCATTCTGCCACGAAATCTGCCAACGCTTGACTCTTGATTGCTTGTCTCGGAATGAATTCAAGATCGAATTCAGCCAATTCCGCTGCCCACTTTGCAATATTCCCAGTTGAATTGGGATTATGCAGGATCGCTCGAAGTGGATATGAGGTCACCACCGAGACTTTGTGAGCTTGGAAATAGTGTCGAAGCTTCCTTGAGGCAATAAGAACTGCATAAAGCAGTTTATGCACCTCCAGGTATCGAGTCTTGGCATCATGTAACACTTCACTGATGAAGTATATCGGGCGTTGAATGGTCCGGACCCTCCCGGAGGGGTCCAGAGCTTCCTCTTCATTGATCCGGACCCTCTCGGAGGGATCCAGACTCTCTTCGGGGACCTCCGGGTTCTGGGTGGAGGAACCCGGAGCTTCTTCAGAAATGACCTGGACCCTCTTAGAGGGGTCCGGGTCCTCTGAAGTGGCTTCTTGTGGGTTTGAGTCTGGGAGCTGGGACTCAGACTCGCTTTCAGGAACCTCCGGACCCTCCCGAAGGGGTCTGGATTCCTGAGTATTGGGTAGTTCCGGTCTCTCCGCAACCAGAACCATACTGACGACTTCGTCAGTAGCTGAAATGTAAAGCAACAAAGGCTCACCAGGGTTCGGAGCTACCAGGACTGGTAGGGTGGTGAGGAACTGTTTCAGCTCCTGGAATGCCTTCTCTGCTTCTTCAGACCATTGGAATGGTCCGGACTTCCTCAGTAACTTGAAGAAGGGAAGTGCTCTTTCCGTGAGTCTTGAAATGAACCGGCTGAGGGCTGCTAGACATCCAGTTAATTTTTGGACGTCTTTGATGCGGGTTGGTGGCCGCATGTCTTCAATGGCTTTTATCTTCGCCGGATTAGCCTCTATGCCCCGGTGACTTACCAGGAAACTAAGAAGCTTTCCGGAACTAACCCCGAAGACGCACTTGTCTGGGTTTAGCTTCGTGCGGGTGGCCCGCAGCTTGTCGAAGACAGCCTGCAAGGTATCCAAGAGGGACTCCTTGTTCTTGACTTTGACCACGATGTCATCGACGTACACTTCCACTATGTCTCTGATGAGTTCTTCGAAAGTTTTGTACATAGCTCGTACAAAAGTTGAAGCTGCATTCTTGAGACCAAACGGCATGGTTGTGTAACAATACAATCCATCCACTGTGATGAATGAAGTATGCTCTTCATCCTCCCTAGACATCCTGATTTGATGATATCCAAAATATGCGTCTAGAAAACACAGTAACTCGCACCCGGAGGTGGAATCCACTATCTGATCTATTCTAGGTAGTGGGAATGGATCTTTTGGACATGCCTTATTCAGTGTGGTGTAGTCGATGCACATCCGAAGTTTCCCGCAGGCCTTGGGCACAACGAGTGGGTTCGCCAGCCATTTTGGATGGAAGACTTCTCGGATAAATCCGGCTTCGAGCAACTTCTTCACTTCTTGTCGGATGAAGTTCTGTTGCTCTACAGATTGCTTCCGAGGTTTCTGATGCACAGGCCGAGCATCGGGGTAAATCTTCAGATTGTGCTCAATCACTTCCCTGGGGATCCCAGGCATTTGTGACGGTTGCCAAGCAAATACGTCAACGTTAGCCCGGAGGAAAGTGATGAGCGCGAGTTCTTATTTGTTATTCAACCCACCCGATATGCGGGTGGTTTGAGTGACATCGGAACCAATTTGGACGACTTTGACGGGGATGTCGGTGTCGCCGCTTGGCTGCACACGGGGAGCAGAGGTTGAGCCTCGTTGCCGAATGCTCGGAGGTTTTGGAGCTTGCCCCTGTCTGGAGTCCTCCTCTTGCGCAGTGGTGAGTGCATGGAGCTCCTCCAGAGCAGTTACTCCGGCGGTGCGATCTCCACGAATCCGGAGAACGCCTGCTGGTGTTGGCATCTTCAACACCAAGTATCCATAATGAGCAGCTGCCATAAATTTGTATAAGGCAGGTCTACCCAATATGGCGTTGAATGGTAAGTTGATCTGAGCGACGTCGAAGACCAACTTCTCGGTGCGGTACTTCTCCCGTGTCCCGAAGGTAACGGGGAGAATTATAGCTCCGAGTGGGGTAATGGCCCCCGGACCTACTCCGGAGAATGGTCGAGAGGGCTGAAGATCCGAAGGTCGAAGCTGAAGTCTGGTAAAAGCTTCAAAGCTTATAAGGTTCAGCCCCGAACCTCCATCCACCATAACATGATGGAGCTGGATGTTGTTGATGATGGGAGATACCATCAAGGGTAATTGGCCAGCTCCGACCATGCTTTGAGGACAGTCCGAAGCATCAAAAGTGATGGGTGTGTCCATCCACTTTCGATGTGGCTCCGGTCTAGCTGTAGGAGCTACAGCAGCCATATCCCGCCGCATAGTCTTGATGACACGACGAGAAGTGATGTCCCATGATCCACCAAAGATGGTGTTCATGGTTTTCCGACGCTCGTTGTCGGAGACGTCGGAGTCATCGTCGACGGAGGTGTAGACAGCTTTCAGGACCTTTTTGGGGTCCTGAAACCCTAACTCCTCTTCAGCCGGAGCTTCGTCAACCTTCTGTTTTCCCTCCCTGTGTCGGAAGGGAGACCCTTCCCGGCGCTTGTTGTAGCGCTCGGCAAGGTTTTGGACCTCCCGGCAGTCTTCCAGCCTGTGGCTGCCCGTTTTGTGAATGGGGCACCACATTTTGGATTTGCCGCCGTCTTCGGAAGACGGTCGAGGTCGCTTCTCGGGGCGTGGCCCCCGGCCACCAGGAGTTGCAGTGGCTGCAACGTTGGATGTGCCGGCCGACGGCTTCTTCTTGCCGTTGGTCTTCTTTTTCTTCTTGCCACTCCCGGAGGTAGTGGCTTCTTCTTTGGAGGATTTTTTGTGATCCTCCAAGGCTGGTTTGGAGTGCATTTCACGGCCCCCCGCAGCTCTGGCACATTTGTCTGCCAAGCTGAAGAGCTCCGTGACGCTGGTGATCTCTTTGATCGCCAGCTTCTCCAACATCTTCTTGTCTCGTACACCCTGTCTGAATGCCACAATGACAGAAGCGCTTGAGATAGAAGGGATTGTGTTGCGTACCTGAGAGAACCTCTGGATGAATGACCGCAAAGATTCTCCCCCTTTTTGCACGACCGCAAAAAGGTCTAGTTCAGTGCCCGGTCGGGTGTATGAACTCCCGAAATTGGCAGTGAACTGACGGCACAGCTCCTCCCAACTGTCGATAGAGTTGGGTGGAAGACTCATAAACCAGGACCTGGCGGTCCCAGTTAAGGCCACTGGAAAGTAGTTGGCCATTACGGCCTCGTTTCCTCCAGCTGCTAAGATTGCAGTGGAGTATATCTGCAGAAATTCTACGGGGTTGACAGTCCCGTCGAATTTTTCCGGCAAGTGTGGCCGGAACCTCTGTGGCCATCTAACCATGCGCAGGTGCATGGCTAGGGCGGAACAGCCTCCTCCTACTCCTTCGAGAGTAGAAAGGTCTTGAGCATCCCGTCTTTCTCGAGCTCGCTCGATATGGACACGGCCATCCTGTTGGCGGTATCGGCGATCAAGCTCCGCCCGGAGGTCATGTGTCGAAAGCCGAGATACCGTATGGGTGCGTCGTGCCCCAGAGGGCAACGACGTCACTTGCTGTGAGGCAGCTCGTCTTCGGTTGTTGGAGACATGTGGACCAAGTCTTCCAGACAACGTCCGTCGCTGCGACGGGGCCCGCCCTGAAGGAGGAGGACCCTGGTTGTTGAGGCGTTCGGCCGCTGCTGCGACCAAATGCTCAACATCAGCCCTCCATTGCTCCATGGCATCTTGAGATGCATCCGGAGGTGGTGGTCGCTGGAGAAGAGCACGCGCTGCATGGAGCGCGTGTTCTGGGTTGTCACGACTTGCCGGCGCAGTATGTGACGCCGGCGCACCATCATGTTGCCCGGCACGTCTTGCCGGAGAAGATGGTGGTGGTGGGAGTGTGACTCCTGCTGGTGTTGAGGCTCCTGCTGGTGGCTGCATGTTGGAGGGATTGCCTCCGACAGCCTGAGCAGCAGGTTGCCCGTTGGATGATCCAGTCGCAGAATTCACCATTATTGAAAATCTCAAGCTCCCCCTACCTGGCGCGCCAACTGTCGACTGTTGGAGTCGGCAGATCTCCTGACACTACTAAAGTGTTGAAGGAGTTTGTAGTTCGATGTGGGCGCGCGGAGACTCAAGAAGGTGAATCACGATTGGACACGAGAGACACAGTGGTTTACGTGGTTCGGGCCGCCTGAGCGTAATACCCTACTCCACGGGTGTGTAGTGTTGTATTAGTTTATGTATGAAAGCTCACGTCGATGCGTGTGTGCCTCAGAGCGTTCGAGAGCCTCCTTCGTGTATCGTCGGTCTGTCCTTTTATAGTACAAGGACAAACCGTTACAAGTTAGTCTGGCCCGACATGTGGCCCCGGCGGTTACTAGTATTGATACACGATTAATTGTTGTTAATAACCCTGTAACGGGCTCCGACAGTGCCGTTACAGGTGTTAAGATTGTCTGATTAAGTGTCATTAACATGGAATTAATGACAATTAATTGGGTCTTGAAGTCCGCGGCTATCCTTTGAAGATCCGGAGTCGCTACAATGTCTTCCGGAGGTTTGAGGCGACCAGCTCCGACGTTTGGACACGTGGCAGCTCCGGAGCTTGCTTGTGGGAAGCGGGAAGCTCCGGGGTGGCCTGGCACGTGTCAGGTCCGGAGCTTCTCTCGGTCAGGGGTTAAGTCCGGAGGTGCCGTTTCGGTACCTAGCCCGGAGCTTCACCCTTGTGGGTAGTAGCTCCGGTCTGGCAGTACACGTGGCAACCTAGGGGTTAACCATGTTGGAGAAGCAGGTCCGGTTATGTCTGACAAGTGGGCCTCCGAGGGTCTTCAATTTGAGTGGACGTTCTTCCCTTGAGATCTTTGTAACCTCAGGGGGTGTATGGTTTTAGGGTACCGACAAGATCTTTGACGTGCGGATCTCACGCAATTGAAGGTCGCCGGTTCCCGATACGAAAATTGTATCGGTTCCGCGCGCCTTGTCAGGCCGCCTCCTTCGGGCTTCCCGCCTTATGATGACAACCGTTCGCCTGGGTAAGAACCTCGACTTGATCGTCGGGGTGGTCCCAGGCCCTCTTGTCATCGGCTGGGTGGAATTTTTGAGTAGTACCTTCGACTTCCTTGAGGTTTCCATCCAAGCGTTGCGAGGGCTTACTTAAGGAGGAAAGCGCACACCGTCTGGAGTTCTTTACGCCTCTCATCTGATCTTGCGCTCAAACTCTCAACTTGTGCTCGCTTTTCCTCTCTTGCCTTGCTGTGCTGCGATGGAGTTGGGTCTCCGCGAGAGTCGTTTGAAGACCGAAGGTGACCTGAAGAAGGTCCGGGTCCTCATGGGATGGTCCCCGAACTTTTTCAACCGCCTGGTCCGCGCCGGGGGAGAGCTCCCGTTCGAGAAGGAGCATGCCGGCGAAATGGTGTACTTCTCCTCATACGCCATGGTGGGGTTGATCCCACCCTTTTCCTCCTTTTTCTTGATGCTGCTAGACTTCTATGGTCTGCAGCTGTATCACCTTGGCTCCCACTCCATTCTTCTTGTGTCCATCTTCGTTCACTTCTGTGAGATGTGGGTGGGCGTCCCCCCTGCATTGAACTCTTTCGGACCTTCTTCATCGTCCATACCACCGGTAGGAGCAATGAGTACCTTGGCTTCTACTACTTCGTGAAGCACAAGAAGTGCTCATTCAAGTACCTCCGGTTGTTTCCCTCTGGGAAATGGGATGATTGGAAGAAGGACTGGATAGTCATCCGGGTGGAGGAGCACGAGAGGCTGGAGCTGCCCGAAGGCCTCCCCAATATCGACACTACAGTCTGGAGTGAAGCTCCGGTGCTGGCGGATGCCTTCAACCCTGCTCTGACCAGGATCCGCCAGTGCATGGAGGGAGGATTAACTCCTCAGACGGTGTTTTGCAACTTCCTGGTCAACAGGTGGGCACCGCTGAAGAGGAAAGAAAAACTCGCTTGGGCCCTCAACAGTGTGATGGACGACGACCGGGTCGAGACCGGGCTGAAGTCCAACATGGTGGGGACAACCTTGGAGTTTCATCTCAAGAAGTTCCAGCACGGCATCGACGTCGCGGGTGACGACTTGACTCCTCCATCAGCTTTTCTCCCTCTAAACGTGGAAGTAGAGTTCAGCAGGGAGCTCCGGTGAAAGATGTCTGTGCTTTACAACCTTGATGTCATCGAGAGGAGATCGACCTCAAGGGTGGTGATCCCTGGGGCTTCTGAAGGTGGTTCCGATCCTGCCCCGAAGCCAAGGATCGAAATCGTCGGCAAGGGCAAGGAGCCGGGAGACGAACCCTTGAGCCGGAAGATGAAGCTGCAGCATGCCGACAAAAGGTCCGTCAGGCCTGCAACCTCCGCATCAGCTCCTTCTCCCCGGAGGGGGAGGTCTTCTACAACCGCGACGACTGTACCCACAGCGGCGTCCTCCCGGGATGCTAGCTCCGGGCATGCGACTCCAGCGCCAGAGCCGGTTGAGGCCTCTAGGTCCGGAGGTTCTTCCCGATCGAAGGGGGCCTCGACTAGGGAAACGCCCGTGGCTGCAACGAGTTCCGGGGGGCCTTCTGGAGTTTCCACACCGGCGACGGCTATGGTCAGCCCAGAACGCCCGGGAAAGAGCTTCCGCGCAAGCTGATGCGAAAGTCTCTCAAAGTAATTTTTAATCGTTACCTCAGACAGTTGTTTTGTTGTAGTAACTGTTTTTTAAGTTTCTTCATCCATCATCTGCAGCGTTCCCAAGAAGAGG
Organism: Tuctoria greenei; assembly: GCA_036927565.1. NCBI lineage: Eukaryota > Viridiplantae > Streptophyta > Magnoliopsida > Poales > Poaceae > Tuctoria > Tuctoria greenei. The sequence goes on along the minus strand of JAYESD010000009.1, from coordinate 180,825,208 downwards.
AGTGAGGCTCCACCCTCGGCCACAGCAGCTGAAGCTGTAAGGGCGGAAGCTTCTGCTCCTGTCCCGGTGCCGCCCCAAGTGGTGGCTGAAGCTACGACAGCTCCGGCGCCAGTTGTCGTGGTCATGGACCTCAACTCATCTCCAGAGACTCCCGTGGTAGCGCCGGACCGCGGGAGAGAAGATGCGCCAGCGGCACCTGCCCCGGAGGTTGAAGCTCTGGGTCCTGGTGCAGAGATGATGGAAGCTCCGGCCGTTGAGCCGGAGGAAGCAGTAATTCCGATCACAGAGCCGGAAATTGTCGAAGCTCCGGCGGTTGAGCCGGAAGTAATTGAAGTCCCGGCGTGTGCACCGGATGTTGAGGAAGTCCCGGTGGTTGGATCGGCCACCTCTGAAGCACCGGTCCGTGCCTCTGTCTCGCCATCACACACTCAAGCCAGCTCCATGCATGGCCATGATTTCAGGAAGTATTGGACATTGTAAATCAGAACAGGGAGAGTATGTTTTATCATAGTATTGGACATTGTGATTTTATGAAATTGATTGATTTTTATTTCAACGCAATTGTCGCAAGCTGAAATGCACAAATCCGAGTAATGAATTCCTGACGAAGTTGTTCTACGTGCTCAGCAGCACAACAGCTAGCAGATGCTTCAGTCCATCTGTCGTGTGAAGACAATCATTGTTTCTACTTTAATGTAACTTGCCTATCGCCGTTCCTGGCCGGCCTTGTTAGAAAGTGTCTGTATGATTAGGCCACAGGTTGGTAAAGCTTGGACTGATGCCCTTGATTGATTGTTGACTTATACTCCTTCCGTTCTCATGAACTTGTCGCTTTGTAGTTCATTTTTGAACTATAAAGCGACAAGTTTATGGGGACGGAGGGAGCACTAGATGGTGTTGGTCGTTAGACCCATCCTTGACAGGGCCCAGAACGACCGATCTCTTGTCATGGTGTTGCTTAGTTTGCTTCCTCTGTTGGATACTTGTACGCAATCAAATCATATCATCGGTATCATCCTTAAGAAATCAGTAATCTGATAGAAGCAATGGCGGAGATGGTGTGTTCAGCTGTTGTGGAGGAGACACTGAAGCAGGCCCTGTCTGGCTTGATCGGCAACCGGCAGGAAGCAGCAGTAGAGAAGTGGAGCGGCTGGAGATGGCGCAGATCAGGCTGGAAGCCGCGCTCGAGGTCTCCAGCGAGTGGCGCATCCGGGACGCGTCGCTGCTGCGCTGGCGCCGGAAGCTGAAGCGCGCGGCGCAGGAGTGCGGCGACGCGCTGCGCGAGTGCAAGCAGCGCGCCGTCGAGGCGGAGGCGGAGCGCCCCATCTCCTTCGCCCGGCGCCTGGCTCGCGCCGCCACGTCGCTCCTCGGCGGCCGTGACGACGACTCGAGCAGCAGCGCAGCCGCCGTGCGGAGGTTCGAGTGGTTCGCCGACGGCGCCGGCGAGTTCCTGCGGTTCGTGGAGCTCGGCGGCACGCCGCGGCGGTGCGCGGTGCACGTCGACCCGCTCATCGGGCGCCTCCTCGCCGGCGAGGAGCTGTGGTACCGCGTGGTTCGACGGAGCCGGTACCACCTGTTCTGCGTGCGGCTCATCAGCCTGGACGGCCGCGGCGTGGAGGCCAAGCTCGTGTTCCTGTACGAGGATCACGAGGCACCGGAGAAGAACCTGTGCCTGAGCTCCATCATGCGCCTCTCCGAGAGCACCGACGTCATCGGCACCGTCGCCCGGTGCCTGGAGCTGCTTGTCACGCCTCACTTCAGGTCAACGGCGGAGTCCGCTCGCCGGGAGCTCGCCCAGCTGCCGAGGCAGGATTTCTCGTGGGTGTCATACCTCGACTCCAGCGGCAAGGAGCACTGGAAGACCATGCACAGCATCTTGACCCAGTGGTTACGCCCCAACCCGCGGTGTTGCACGGAGCACCAGCATGCCGCCGAGCCGAAGCCGACTGCCTCTGGCACAAGCAGCAGCAGCAGCACGACGAGGACGAAGCTGTCAGACGTCTCCGAACTGGAGCCAGTCATCCAGGTGTTCCTGCAGCGCCACATCCCGCTGTCCGAGTACACCATGCCGCACCGAAGCAGAGCCGCCGTTGACGACGAAACGGCCGGCACGTGTTTCAAGAACGTGCCGCACCTGAAACTGGGCCTCCACTTCAACCCACACGGCTCGTCCGATGACATGCTGGTTCCGGCGGCGGCGGCCGACAGCGCGGTGGTCGAGATGATCGACGGTGAAGAGCAGCAGGGCGGCGCACACGGGAACATCAGCCTCGAGCAGCTGGAAGAGTTCATACTGCCCAAGGCGATCGACTGCCTTCACCGGAAGCCGGAGGCGACGGCGTACCAGATGTTCTGGAAGTCGAGGCACGGCACGGCGTTCCTCCATGTCGAGAGGACGGACCTGGTGAAGGTGCCGCCGCGACGCGTCGCGGGAGGCGTCAGGAGCAGCAGCAAGAGGACGATGATCCGGCGGCGCCGAGACCCCAAGCTGGAGGGGTGGGTACAGGTGGTCATAGACTTCCTCAATCTGTGGGTGGCACACGCGCCTCGCAGGGTTCAGAAATCCTTCTTGGAATGGGTTCAGAAGACGAATGAAATGCAACAAGCGCCATCTGTAGAGCATCAGTAGCGTTATGTAACCCTCCCTCCCTTTAAATTTATTTGTGGTTAGGACATTAGTTCATTTCTATTTCTTTTGATTATCTAAAACGACAATTATTTAGAAAAAACTACTATTAGTTTTTTCTTGCATTTTTCTTCGAGTAATGTGGCAACTCTAAGTCTTGATAGCCTACTTCTCTTATATAAATATTACTCACTCCATCCCAAATTTCTTGTCACTCTCTAGATAAAAAATAAATTAGATAGTGACAAGTAATTTAAAATGGAAGGAGTTATAGAAGGGAAAGACTAGAATGCAATTAGTCCTCCTGTGCTGCTGCTGCAGCAACAACAACAACAACTAAACCTTTGTCCCAAGTAAGTTAGGTTGGTTAGAAATGAAACTCAACATTTTTTTAAAAGAAGTAATAGAAAATAAGATGAGAGATAAAAACAAATATAATAAGATTTAGAATTTTATTTATTTTGGAAATGAAATTATATGGAAGAAGATAAGAGTCAAAATGTGAATAAACTAAAATTCTGATAAAATGTTAATTTCCATACAGTCCTATCATGAGTCAACTCCCTAGGTATGTTCCACTCCTTTAAGTCGCACTTCACCGCCTTCTGCGTTGTCAATCTTGATCGACCTCTATCTCTCTAAAAATTTTCTCCGCTCTTTATAATCCCACTGTTAATCGATGCTTCTAGAGGTCTTCGATGAATATGTCCAAACCACCGTAGGCAATGTTGGACTAGTTTTTCCTCAATCGGTGTTGTCGACTGTTGGAGTCGGCAGATCCCCTGACACTACGAGAGTGTTGAAGGAGTTTGTGGTTCGGTTTGGGCGCGCGGAGACTCAAGAAGGTGAAACGCGATTGGACACGAGTGACACAGTAGTTTACGTGGTTCGGGCCGCCTGAGCGTAATACCCTACTCCACGGGTGTGTGTGTGTTGTATTCACTTGTGAGCTTCCAAGTGTTCGAAAATTCCCCCCTGTGTATCGTCGGTTTGTCCTTTTATAGTACAAGGACAAACTGTTACAAGTCAGCCTGGCCCGACATGTGGCCCTGACGGTTATTAGTATTGATACACGAGATTAATTGTTGTTAATAACCCTGTAACGGCTCTGACAGTGTCGTTACAGGTGTTAAGATCGTCCGATTAAATATCATTAATGTGGAATTAATGATAATTAATCGGGTCTTGAAGTCCGCGGCTGTCCTTTGGAGATCCGGAGCCGTTACAACGTCTCCCGGGGGTTTGAAGCGGCTAGCTCCGACGTATGGACACGTGGCAGCTCCGGAGCTTGCTTGGGAGAAGCGGGAAGCTCCGGGGTGGCCTGGCACGTGTCAGGTCCGGAGCTTTTCTCGGTCAGGGGTTACCTCCGGAGGTGCCGTTTCAGTACCTAGCCCGGAGCTTTACCCTCGCGGGTAATAGCTCTGGTCTGACAGTACACGTGGCAACCTAGGGGCTAACCATGTTGGAGAAGCGGGTCCGGTTACGTCTGGCGAGTGGGCCCCCGAGGGTCTTCAATTTGAGTAGATGTCCTTCCCTTGAGATCTTTGTAACCTCAGGGGGTGTATGGTTTTTAGGGTACCGACAGTGGCCCCCTGGACCTACCTCCGGGGAATGCCAACGGGATGAAGTCATTCCGCCGGAGGTGGGTCCACACTTACGACTCTTGAATTGGGTCTTCAAGGGTCTTCGGAGGTGCCTTTGGCGGGGCTTTACGGTTAAGTGCCGACGCGTGGCGCACCTCAGGCGGCAGATAAGATCTTTGGCGTGCGGATCTCTCGCAATTGAAGGTCGCCAGTTCCCGATACGAAAACCGTATCGGTTCCGCGCGCCTTGTCAGTCCGCTGCCTTTGGGTTTCCCGCCTCGTGATGACAACTGTTCGCCTGGGTAAGAACCTCGACTTGATCGTCAGGGTGGTCCCGGGCCCTCTTGTCATCGGCAGGGTTGAATTCTTGAGTAGTATCCTTGACTCCCCTGCAGTTTCCATCCAAGCGTTGCGAGGGCTTACTTAAGAAGGAAAGCGCACCGTCGGGAGTTCTTTACGCTTTCCATCTGTTCTTGCGCTCAAACTCCCAACTCGTGCTTTGCTCCTCTTCTCTTGCCTAGCTGTGCTGCGATGGAGTTGGGTCTGCGTGAGAGTCGTTTGAAGACGGAGAGCGATCTGAAGAAGGTCCGAGCCCTCATGGGGTGGTCGTCGGACTTCTTCAACCGTTCAGTCCGCGCCGGCGGGGAGCTTCCCTTTAAAAAGAAGCACTCCGGCGAGATGGTGTACTTTTCATCGTACGCCATGGTGGGGCTGATCCCACCGTTTTCTTCCTTCTTCTTGATGCTGCTGGACTTCTACGGTCTGCAGCTATACCACCTTGGCCCTCACTCCATCCTCCTTGTGTCCATCTTTGTCCACTTCTGCGAGATGTGGGTGGGCATTCCTCCCTGCATCGAGCTCTTCCGGACCTTCTTCACCGTTCAAACCACCGGCCGAAGCGACGAGTACCTTGGCTTCTACTACTTTGTGAAGCGCAAGAAGTGCCCGTTCAAGTACCTCCGGTCATTCCCTTCCGGGAAGTGGGATGACTGGAAGAAAGATTGGGTAGTCGTCCGGGTGGAGGAGCACGAGCGGTTGGAGTTGCCAGACGGTCTGCCCGGCATTGACACGTCGGTGTGGAGCGAAGTTTCGGTGCTGGCGGCAGCTTTCGACCCCATCCTGTCCAGGATCCGCCAATGTGTGGAGGGAGGATTGACTCCCCAGGCGGTGTTCTGCAACTTCCTGTCCAACAGGTGGGCGCCGCTGAAGAGGAGGGAGAAGCTCGCCTGGGCCCTCAACAGCGTGATGGACGAGGACCGGGTTGAGACCGGGTTGAAGTCCAGCATGGTAGGGAAGTCCTTGGAGTTTCACCTCAAGAAATTCCAGCACGGCATCGATGTTGACGGAGAGTACTTGACTCCGCCGCCGGCTTTCCTCCCCCTGAACGTGGAAGTTGAGTTCAACAGGGAGCTCCGGCGGAAGATGCCCGCGCTTGACGACCTTGGCGTCGTCGAGAGAAGATCGACCGCCCAATTGGCGATCCCCGGGTTGTCGGAAGGCGGCTCCGCCCCTGTCTCTCAGCCAAGAGCTGAGGTCACCGGCAAGGGCAAGGAGCTGGCAGAGGAGCCGGAGAGCCGGAAGAGGAAGCTGCGACATGCTGACGGAAGGTCCGTCGGGCTGGCTACTTCCCCGCCAGTTCCCCGTCCTCAGGAAGGAAGATCCTCCGCCGCTGTAGCGTCTGTCCCCGTGGTGGGGTCTTTTCGGAGCGCTACTGTTCCGGCGGTGGGATCCTCCCGGAGTGCGGCTGTCCCCATGGTGGGTCCCTCCGGAGGTGCCAGCTCCGGACAGGCGACTCCGGTTCGAGAAGCGGTGAGGGCCTCCAGGTCCAGGAGTTCCTCCCGGTCAAGGAGAGCTCCGACCCGGGAAACGCCCGCGGCCACGGCAAGTCCTGGGAATCCTTCCGGAGCCCCTACACCGACCGTGGCCAGCCCGGAACGTCCGGGAAAGAGGTTCCGCGCAAGCTGGTGCGTGAACCTCCCAAGGTAATTTTTCTTTCTTACCTCGATTAACTTTTAATTGTAGCATCTGTTTGCTCAATTTCTTCGTTCTTTATCAGCAGCGTTCCCAAGAAGGGAAGTGAAGCTCCGCCCTCGGCCACAGTGTCTGAGGTTGCGGGGGCTTCTGCTCCAGCTCCGGTGCCGCCCCAAGCGGAGGCTGCGACAGCTCCGGCGCCGGCTGTCGTGGTCATGGACCTCGACTCGTCTCCAGAAGTTCCCGTGGTAGCGCCGGACCACGGGATTGAAGATGCGCCAGCGGCACCCGCTCCGGAGGTTGAAGCTCCGGGCCCTGGTGCTGCAGAAGTAGATGCTCCGGCTGTTGAGTCGGAGGAAATAGCGGTCCCGGCTTCAGAGCCAGAAAGTGCTGAAGCCCCGGCAGTTGAGCCGGAGGTAGCTGAAGCCCCGGCGTGCGAGCCGGAGGTTGAAGTGGTTCCGGCAATTGAGCCGGTTACTTCCGAAGCTCCGGTCGCAGAGCTGGTAACTATTGGAGCACCGGCTGCAGAGCCGGTGATTGCTGAAGCGCCGGCCATAGAGCCGGTGGTCGAAGAGGTGAGGGAGATCGAGCCTCCCTCAGAAGAAGTGTCCCGGCCGGAGCCATTGGAGGCGACGACGTCGATGGTACCCGTGGCGGAGCCAGAGTGCCTGAACGAAGTCGCCGGCCCCCAGCCTGAGGGGGCAAATGAAGGTTTGGTGGCAGGACCTTCTTCGGTGGCGACTGAGGCCATCCCGGAGGAGTGCCCTAGTGCTTTGGAAGCCCGGGGTTCCACTCTTGTAGAGTGGGACCCAATTTTTGTAAATGAAGACCCGCTGGAACCAGCGGAGGAGACCCCAGAAGGTCCGGAGCCCATCTCGCTGTCGATGTCCATCGACAACGCTTGCTCCAGTCTACGTCAAGTCCAACTAGCCTTCTTCCACGACAGCAAGGCTCTTGAAGAGGAGCGCCAAACCCTTAGGAGGTGGCGTAATCGACTCCAATTCGAGACCAAGCTGGCGCAGTCGAGGATTGCGGATGACAAGGAATGGATCAGGCGGGAGAAGGTCCGCCTGGAGCTCTGGGGTGAGATGCTGGACGAGAGGGAGAGCATGACTCACAACCTCGACGCCCAATCCCGGGAGTACCATGACCAAGCTAAGGCTGCTAATGACGCGGCCAATGCTCGGTTTGATCAACTCGAGGCCATCAGCACCGCACTCATCAAGCGCCGAGAGGCACTTGAGGGAAGGGAAAAGCGGCTCGAGGATGAGGAGCAAAAACTCCTGGAGCTACGGGATGACGTCTTGCAACGTGAAGAAGAGCTCGCCGAGAAGACAGCTCTGGCGGACAAGGGTATCGAGGAGCGCACTAAAAAATTGGAAGAGCGCTGCCTCGAGGAGGAGGAGAAGACCTGGGTGCGGGGGCAGGAACTCTACGAGTACGAGTGTGCCCTCGTCGCCCGGGAGAAGAAAATAGAGGCTAGGGAGAAGGACCTGGTCGACCGCCGGAACAAGATCCACCTCCGGGAGGGGGAGCTCGGAAGACTTGAGAAGCGGGTTGCTGCGAAGATTCAGCAGAACGCCAAAGAAGTCGAGCGTCTTTCCCGCGAGAATTCGGAGCTGGCGGCGGCCCGGAGGTCCTTGGAAGAGATGAAGGGCCTGAGGAAGACGGACTCCCTGCAAATTTGGGAGTTCCTGAGCAAGGCCGACGATGCGTTAGCGCCGATGGGTTTCAGCCCAGTGCTCCCGGATGATCCGGAGCCGGAGCCGGACCTTGCGTTGCAAGCGTTGAGCGCTGCGGGCAGCAAGCTCTCCAAGGTGGGCGACGTCATCGCGGACCAGCTGGAGGTCGAGGGGCAATCCCTGGCTAGGAACGTCACAGAGTATGTGTTGACGTGCTACACTAGCCGGAACCCTCGATTCCCTCTGGACCCGGTGCTTGAAGGCCCCGTCGAAGGAGAAGGCGAAGCTACCCGAGCCAGCGTGTCGGAGGTCGCTCAGAAGGTCGCTGAGTTCTTCCATAGGGTCTAGGACCATCTCTCTTAGCCTTTACTTGTATCTTCTCTTCTTCCTCAATTTTGTAATCCTTTGTCCCCAGATGTAATCTCCGGTCTTCAAATGAAATGAAATCCTCAACATTTTTTGCGAATTTCATTTTTTTGTCTTCAACATCTTTGTCTGCACTTGGCCCCCTGGTAGATGTGCACAATTTGATTGTGTACATGTACCAAAAGGATGTTGAGTTTTGTTGAAGACAAATTTGCTTCGAACTCGTATGGTTTAGGTCCGATGTTTTCGATAGTGAAGGTCCCTTGAAGTCGTCGGAGCTTAGAAGCTCCGACACTGTCCATCGTCGGAGCTTAGTAGCTCCGGCAATAGCCTCTACCAACACGTTGAGTGTCGATAGTTAATACTTCAAGGTGTCGGAGCTTAGTAGCTCCGGCAATGACCCTTGCCACGCCTGGCTTGCTGGCAACAGACTCTAGTGATAGAGTCTTCTCACCATCTTTAAGTTAACGCCCTGGTGGGAGTCGGAGCTTGGTTAGCTCCGGTTTTCTCCATTAACATAGGGTTCATTTTTCCTGCACACTTAAGCCAAGAAAAATAGTAAAATTCGTTCCTTATCTATAACTTCGTCGCGGCTTACGATTCTCAAGAGAATTTCAAGTTGAACGCGATTTTTAGTACAATTGGGTGAATTGTCTTTTCTTTTAGATCCAATTGTCCATGGACCCACCTTACTTTGGCCTGCCGGGATGTAGGTAGAGTGGCGTACTTAGGGTGCTTGACCAGGCTAAGTCGATAGCGCACTCCGGCCCTAGAATGGCTTGGCGGCTTTCAGGTGAGTTGGCCACAGACGACATTTAAATCTAAAAAATCCGACAATTCAACTCAAATCGTACATAAACCGGTTAAACTAGAACTTCTTAAGAATTGCACGTTTCTGTTATAGACAAGAAAGAGAAAAATAAAAATGTCGAGCCTTATGCAAAAATGAATGCACGTGGGGTCTATTTCACATGAAGATGTCTTTCATTATAGGTCCGGGGTACATGGGAAACGAGTACACTCTTAGGGTATGGAACCAGGCTAAGTGTGTTTGGTTTCTCGTTTGACCCTGGGTAGTTAGCCACACTTCTAGTCCGGAGACTGTATCAAGTGTTGCATGAGCTCTTCAAACCTTTCGGGAAAGGTCCGGCTGCTCTCCCGGAGGAACTACCCGACTCTGTACAATGACTCTATAACATACACTTCAAGTTACTTTAGACTCACCTCCGTGGAATTAAGTGTAGAACTTACGGAGGTGCTCGATGTTCCAAGGATTTGGGAGAGGTGTCCCATCCTCAGTAGCCAAGCGAACGCTTCCGGGACGGGATACTTTGATCACTCGGAAGGGCCCTTCCCAGCCGGGAGAAAGTTTGTTTTGCCCTTCTCTGGATAGTATTCTCCGTAGCACCAGATCGCCTTCCTCGAGCTGTCGGTTGCGTACATGCCGCTGATGATAGCGCCGTAGAGCTTGGCGGTATCGGGCATTCCGAACAGCTGCTTGGCACCTTCCCTCCTCGAGGAGGTCTAGGTCTTCACGCCGGAGCTGGTCCTGCGCGGCTTCGTCGAAGGTCCGGACTCGGAGTGAACCCAAGGTGATTTCCGGAGGAAGGATCGCTTCAGCTCCGTACACCAGGAAGAAGGGTGTTTCTCCGGTTGCCCGACTTGGAGAAGTCCTGTTGGCCCATAGAGTGGGCGGAAGCTCTTCGATCCAATTGGCTCCGTGCTTTTTCAAACGCTCATAAGTGCGCGTTTTGAGTCCTTTAAGGATCTCTGCGTTTGCTCTCTCGGCTTGCCCATTGCTGGCAGGATGAGCTACAGAAGCGTAGCAAACTTGTATGCCGAGGTCTTCGCAATATCCTTGAAATGCGGAGCTTGTGAACTGAGTCCCATTATCAGTGATGATCTTATTTGGGACTCCGAATCTGCTCACGATAGATTGTAGAAAATTGATTGCAGATTGTTTGTTGATCGTCACAACAGGAGTAGCTTCCGGCCACTTGGTGAACTTGTCGATGGCGACGTACAGGAACTTGTAACCTCCGACGGCTCTTGGGAAGGGTCCCAAGATATCCATCCCCCACACAGCGAAAGGCCATGTAGGAGGTATCATTTGTAAGGACTGAGCAGGTGTATGAATTTGCTTTGCATGAAATTGGCATGCTTTGCATTTCTTCACTAGCTCAGTAGCATCCTGGAGCGCTGTAGGCCAGTAGAAGCCGTGCCGAAAGGCTTTTCCGACCAGCGTGCGGGAAGATGCGTGGTTCCCACACTCACCTCTATGGATTTTTGCGAGGAGCTCGCAACCTTCTTCCCTTGTGATGCACCGCATTAGGATGCCGTTGGCACCGCGTCGGTAGAGATCCCCTTCTACCAACGTGTATCTTTTAGCCAATCTGACTATCCGGTCAGCGGATACATCATCGTCAGGAAGGATGTTGTCTTTCAAGTAGTTCCGGATCTCCGAGATCCATGCAACGGAACTGACTTGAGCATTTGAGTCTTGCGTGCTGGGTTGCTCGGAGCTTCCGGCAGCACCTACGACCCTTGATGGCTGCCATGGTAACAGGGCCATCGGGACCGTCAGCTTCGGGATGCTGATCTCGCCCCCTTCGTTCAGTTCGGCAGGCTGAACTGTGGGTTTTGACAACCTCCGGACAAAGGTTCCGTCAGGAGTCGGAGCTCCGGTTGACGCCTTGGTCGAGAGTTCGTCAGCTTCAGCGTTGTGAGCACGCTGAACATGGTGAAGGTCTAGGACTTCGAAGTCCTTTTGAAGCCTCTGGACTTCAAGGAGGTAAGCAGCCAGCTGGAGATTATTGCAGGAGCATTCACCCTTCACCTGTTTGATGACAAGTTGTGAATCTCCTTTGACCAGCAATTGCTTGACACCATATGATAGTGCCACCTTTAATCCATAGATGAGTGCTTCGTACTCCGCCATGTTGTTGGTTGCCTTGAAGTCAAGGTGCACCATGTATTTCACCTTCTCCCCGGTTGGTGCGAGGAGAAGGATTCCAGCTCCGGCTCCCTGCTTCTGCATGGAGCCGTCGAAGTAAAGGGTCCAGTGAGGCTTAGTGAAGGCTGGGACTTGTGGTTCCGTCTTCTGCTCACTGAGGCCCCCAGGGTTTAATGGAGAGGGAGTCCATTCTGCCACGAAATCTGCCAACGCTTGACTCTTGATTGCTTGTCTTGGAATGAATTCAAGGTCGAATTCAGCCAGTTCCGCTGCCCACTTTGCTATATTCCCAGTTGAATTGGGATTATGCAGGATCGCTCGAAGTGGATATGAGGTTACCACTGAGACTTTGTGAGCTTGGAAATAGTGTCGAAGCTTCCTTGAGGCAATAAGAACTGCATAAAGCAGCTTATGCACCTCTAGATATCGAGTCTTGGCATCATGTAACACTTCACTGATGAAGTATACTGGGCGTTGAATGGTCCGGACCCTCCCGGAGGGGTCCGGAGCTTCCTCTTCATTGATCTGGACCCTCTCAGAGGGGTCCAGACTATCTTCGGGGACCTCCGGGTTCTGGGTGGAGGAACCCGGAGCTTCTTCAGGAATGACCTGGATCCTCTCGGAGGAATCAGAGTCCTCTGAAGTGGCTTCTTGTGGGTTCAAGTCTGGGAGTTGAGACCCAGACCCGCTTTCAGGAACCTCCGAACCCTCCCGAAGGGGTCTGGATTCCTGAGTATTGGGTAGTTCCGGTCTCTCCGCAACCAGAACCATACTGACGACTTCGTCAGCAGCTGAAATGTAAAGCAATAAAGGCTCACCGGGGTTCGGGGCTACCAAGACTGGTAGGGTGGTGAGGAACTGTTTCAGCTCCTGGAATGCCTTCTCTGCTTCTTCAGACCATTGGAATGGTCCGGACTTCCTCAGTAACTTGAAGAAGGGAAGTGCCCTTTCCGCCAGTCTTGAAATGAACCGGCTAAGGGCTGCTAGACATCCAGTTAATTTTTGGACGTATTTGATGCGGGTTGGTGGACGCATGTCTTCAATGGCTTTTATCTTCGACGGATTAGCCTCTATGCCCCGGTGACTTACCAGGAAACCAATAAGCTTTCCGGAACTAACCCCGAAGACGCACTTGTCTGGGTTTAGCTTCGTGCGGGTGGCCCGCAGCTTATCGAAGACAGCCTGCAAGGTGTCCAAGAGGGATTCCTTGTTTTTGACTTTGACCACGATGTCATCGACGTACACTTCCACTATGTCTCTGATGAGTTCTTCGAAAGTTTTGTACATAGCTCGTACAAAAGTTGAAGCTTCATTCTTGAGACCAAAAGGCATGGCTGTGTAACAATACAATCCATCCACTATGATGAATGAAGTATGTTCTTCATCTTCCCTAGACATCCTGATTTGATGATATCCAGAATATGCGTCTAGAAAACACAGTAACTCGCACCCGGAGGTGGAATCCACTATCTGATCTATTCTAGGTAGTGGGAATGGATCTTTTGGACATGCCTTATTCAGTGTGGTGTAGTCGATGCACATCCGAAGTTTCCCACCGGCCTTAGGCACAACGACTGGGTTTGCCAGCCATTTTGGATGGTAGACTTCTCGGATGAATCCGGCTTCGAGCAACTTCTTCACTTCTTGTCGGATGAAGTTCTGTCGCTCTACAGATTGCTTCCGAGGTTTCTGATGCACAGGCCGAGCATCGGGGTAAATCTTCAGATTGTGCTCAATCACTTCCCTGGGGATCCCAGGCATTTGTGACGGTTGCCAAGCAAACACGTCAATGTTAGCCCGGAGGAAGGTGATGAGCGCGAGTTCCTATTTGTCGTTCAAACCACCCGATATACGGGTAGTCTGAGTGACATCAGAACCAATTTGGACGACTTTGACGGGAATGTCGGTGTCGCCGCTTGGCTGCACACGAGGTGCAGAGGTCGAGCCTCGTTGATGAATGCTCGGAGGTTGTGGAGCTTGCTTCTGTCTGGAGTCCTCTTCTTGCGCTGTGGTGAGTGCGTGGAGTTCCTCCAGAGCAGTTACTCCGGCAGTGCGATCTCCGCGGATCCGGAGAACGCCTACTGGTGTTGGCATCTTCAACACCAGGTATCCATAATGAGCAGCTGCCATGAATTTGTACAGGGCAGGTCTACCCAAGATGGCGTTGAATGGTAAGTTGATCTGAGCGACGTCGAAGATCAACTTCTCGGTGCGATACTTTTCCCGAGTCCCGAAGGTAACGGGGAGAGTAATAGCTCCGAGTGGAGTGATGGCCCCCGGACCTACTTCGGAGAAAGGTCGAGAGGGCTGGAGGTCCGAAGGTCGGAGCTGAAGCTTAATGAAAGCTTCAAAGCTGATGAGGTTAAGCCCCGAGCCTCCGTCTACCAGGACATGATGGAGCTGGATGTTGTTGATGATAGGAGATACCATCAAGGGTAATTGGCCAGCTCCGACCATGCTTTGAGGACAGTCCGAAGCATCAAAAGTGATGGGTGTGTCCATCCACTTTCGATGTGGCTCCGGTCTAGCTGTAGGAGCTACAGCAGCCATATCCCGTCGCATAGTCTTGATGACACGACGAGAGGTGATGTCCCATGATCCACCAAAGATGGTGTTCATGGTTTTTCGACGCTCGTTGTCGGAGACGTCGGAGTCATCGTCGACGGAGGTGTAGACGGCTTTCAAGACCTTTTTGGGGTCCTGAAACCCTAACTCCTCTTCAGCCGGAGCTTCATCGACCTTTTGTTTTCCCTCCCTCTGTCGGAAGGGAGACCCTTCCCGGCGCTTGTGGTAGCGCTCGGCAAGGTTTTGGACCTCCCGGCAGTCTTCCAACCTGTGGCTGCCCGTTTTGTGAATGGGACACCACATCTTGGGTTTGCCACCGTCTTCAGAAGACGGTCGAGGTCGCTTCTCGGGGCGTGGCCCCCGGGCACCAGGAGTTGCAGTGGCTGCAACGTTGGATGTGCCGGCCGACGGCTTCTTCTTGCCGTTGGTCTTCTTTTTCTTCTTGCCACTCCCGGAGGTAGCGACTTCTTCTTTGGAGGATTTTTTATGATCCTCCAAGGTTGGTTTGGAGTGCATTTCACGGCCCTCCGCAGCTCTGGCACATTTGTCAGCCAGGCTGAAGAGCTCCGTGACGCTGGTGATCTCTTTGATCGCCAGCTTCTCCAACATCTTCTTGTCTCGCACACCCTGTCTGAATGCCACAATGACAGAAGCGCTTGAGATAGAAGGGATTGTGTTACGTACCTGAGAAAATCTCTGGATGAATGACCGCAAAGATTCTCCTCCTTTTTGCACGACCGCAAAAAGGTCCAGTTCAGTGCCCGGACGGGTGTATGAGCTCCCGAAATTGGCGGTGAACTGACGGCACAACTCCTCCCAACTGTCGATAGAGTTGGGTGGAAGGCTCATAAACCAGGACCTGGCGGTCCCAGTTAAGGCCACTGGAAAGTAATTGGCCATTACGGCCTCATTTCCTCCAGCTGCTAAGATCGCAGTGGAGTATATCTGTAGAAATTCTACGGGATTGACAGTCCCGTCGAATTTTTCCGGCAAGTGTGGCCGGAACTTCTGTGGCCATCTAACCATGCGCAGGTGCATGGCTAGGGCGGAACAGTCTCCTCCTACTCCTTCCAGAGTAGAAAGGTCTTGAGCATCTCGTCTTTCTCGAGCTCGCTCGATGTGGACACGGCCATCCTGTTGGCGGTATCGGCGATCAAGCTCCGCCCGGAGGTCATGTGTCGAAAGCCGAGATGCGGTATGAGCGCGTCGTGCCCCAGAAGGCAACGACGTCACTTGCTGTGACGCAGCTCTTCTCCGGTTGTTGGAGACATGTGGACCAAGTCTTCCAGACAACGTTCGTCGCTGCGATGGGGCCCGCCCTGAAGGAGGTGGACCCTGGTTGTTGAGGCGTTCGCCCGCTGCTGCGACCAAATGCTCAATATCAGCTCTCCATTGCTCCATGGCACCTTGAGATGCATCCGGAGGTGGTGGTCGCTGGAGGAGAGCACGCGCTGCATGGAGCGCGTGTTCTGGGTTGTCACGACTTGCCGGCGCAGAAGGTGACGCCGGTGCACCATCATGTCGTCCGGCATGTCTTGCCGGAGAAGATGGTGGCGGTGGGAGTGTGACTCCTGCTGGAACTGAGGCTCCTGCCGGTGGCTGCATGTTGGAGGGATTGCCTCCGACAACCTGAACAGCAGGTTGCCCGTTGGATGATCCAGCCGCAGAATTCACCATTCTTGAAGATCTCAGTGGCCCCCTACCTGGCGCGCCAACTGTCGACTGTTGGAGTCGGCAGATCCCCTGACACTACGAGAGTGTTGAAGGAGTTTGTGGTTCGGTTTGGGCGCGCGAAGACTCAAGAAGGTGAAACGCGATTGGACACGAGTGACACAGTAGTTTACGTGGTTCGGGCCGCCTGAGCGTAATACCCTACTCCACGGGTGTGTGTGTGTTGTATTCACTTGTGAGCTTCCAAGTGTTCGAAAATTCCCCCCTGTGTATCGTCGGTTTGTCCTTTTATAGTACAAGGACAAACCGTTACAAGTCAGCCTGGCCCGACATGTGGCCCTCGCGGTTATTAGTATTGATACACGAGATTAATTGTTGTTAATAACCCTGTAACGGCTCTGACAGTGTCGTTACAGGTGTTAAGATCGTCCGATTAAATATCATTAATGTGGAATTAATGATAATTAATCGGGTCTTGAAGTCCGCGGCTGTCCTTTGGAGATCCGGAGCCGTTACAACGTCTCCCGGGGGTTTGAAGCGGCTAGCTCCGACGTATGGACACGTGGCAGCTCCGGAGCTTGCTTGGGAGAAGCGGGAAGCTCCGGGGTGGCCTGGCACGTGTCAGGTCCGGAGCTTTTCTCGGTCAGGGGTTACCTCCGGAGGTGCCGTTTCAGTACCTAGCCCGGAGCTTTACCCTCGCGGGTAATAGCTCTGGTCTGACAGTACACGTGGCAACCTAGGGGCTAACCATGTTGGAGAAGCGGGTCCGGTTACGTCTGGCGAGTGGGCCCCCGAGGGTCTTCAATTTGAGTAGATGTCCTTCCCTTGAGATCTTTGTAACCTCAGGGGGTGTATGGTTTTTAGGGTACCGACAGGTGTCATCTGTATCTTACCACGTATCACCTCGTTTCTAATTTTGTCTCTTCTTGTGTGAATGCACATCCACCGTAGCATGCGCATCTCTACAACACTCATTTGTTCGATATGTTGCCTTTTAGTTGGCCAACATTCTGCTCCATACATCATCGTTGGTCTGACCATCGTCCTACAAAAATTTTCTTTCATTTTTTGTAATACCTTCTTATTACATAAGATTCCAGATGCTTGCCGCCACTTCATCCACCCGATCTTGATCCTGTGGCAAACATCTTCGTCAATATCACTATTGCTTTGTAATATTGATCATAAATATCGAAATGTGTCTCTCATAGGTACCATTTATCCTTGTAGACTAACATTTTTCTTATCGCACCCGACATCACTAAAGTCCACCTCATATATTCGGTCTTGATTCTACTAAGTCTAAACCTCTTGGCCTCTGAGGTCTGCCTCCATAGCCCCAACTTTTTTTCAACGTCATTCCTAGTTTTATTTACCAACACTACATCATCAGCAAAAAACATACACCAAGAGATATCCCCTTTTATATCCTTCTACACCTCATCTATCACTAAGGAAAAGATGTATGGGCTTAAGGTTGATCCTTGGTGTAGCCCTAACAGTGATAGAAAAAGTATAGGTCTCACTATCACTTACACGCACGCTTGTCACCACATTATCGTACATATCATCGGTAAGGTTAACATACTTTGTTGAGACTTTGTGTTTCTCTAACGCACACCACATGACCGGCCCTTGATACCTTATCGTATGTCTTTTCCAAGTCAATGGACACCATACATAAATCTTTCTTTTGCTCTCTATATCTCTTCATAAGCTGACTGATTAGGAAGGTCACTTTCATAGTGGACCTACTAGGCATAAAACCAAACTAATTTTTAGTGACATTGGTCACTCTCTTCAAGCGATGTTCAATCACTCTCTATGACTCACAAGCTTAAGTTCTCGGTAATTAGTACAACTTTAAATATCTCCTTTATTCTTGAAGACAAGTACTAAAATACTTTTCCGCCAAACATTTTATTTGACTGAAAAATGCAATTGAATAGTTTAGTGAGCCATACTATTGTCACATCCCTCAGACATCTCCACACCTCAATGGGGACATCATCGGGGCCAAGGATATTTCCTCCTTTTATCCTTTTTAAGGCCTCCCTAACCTCAGATTTTTGTATCTTCTGCGCGAATCACCTGTTGGTGTCATCAAATGAGTCATTCAACTCGAATCTAATGCTCTTATTCCCGTCATTGAATAGTTGTCCTCCTATGCAATCGTGCAAAAATTAATTGTGAACCACACGATCTTCATCCCACGGTCATGATACTTTTACACTTAAACCCGTCCAGTGTACACCAAGAACTCTATTAGTTAGTAGGAGGGTTTAAGTGTAAATTACAATTACCGATGGATCAAGATCGTGTGGCTCATAATTAATTTTTGCACGTTTGCATGGGATGACTGGTTGCATTCTAGTTGTTCTCGTAATAGAATGGATTAATTAGGATTACAAACCACTCATACTAAAGAAAACAACTATGATGCAAATAACATTATGGTGAAAATGGTGTAAAATCTCTCATAGATCGTATTAAATTCCCGATGGCCCGACGCGTGGCCCACATAGCCCACAGGAGCCGTCATGTCAATATCTATATAAACATGTACAATATATTTTGTTCTGTTGTGAATGTATTTTCTATTAATAGGCTTCGGACCGACCTGGCACAACTCGTCTCGGGCTCTGCGCAACACGACACGTGTAAAATTAGTCCGAGTCGTGCTTGAACTGCCGCACAAGCTCGGACCGTACCGAGTCGAGGCTTTCAAGGCCCGACACAGCCCGTCGTTGGCCACCTATAGCCAATGGTGGGTTGGTAATATGTATGTTAAGTTTTGTTGTATACTCTCTCTATTCTATAATTATTATTATTAGGTAAACAACTCTAGTTTATTATGAAAAAAAGATATATTTCACAGTATTCGCTTAACCTCCTAAATAGAATATTGACCCAATTTATTACTCTAAACTATTTAGAATGCTTCAACTTTCCTTTTAGTGACTTTTTTTTGTTTATCTTTGTTAACATCATACCCGAGGGAAAAAATATATCAAGAAATATTTTATGTATTTGTCTATACTTTTAAATCATGTAAACAAATCTCACATGAGAGATGAAATAATGCAAGAAAAGGTTTCTGGAAAAAAAGGAGAGAGTGAAATCAACCAATCTAAATAGTTTGAGATAGTAAATTGGATAAAAAAATTAGGAGAACACCACTGATATTTGTTCTTTCCAATTTACGTTTAGAAAGGGAAGAATCAATATGGAATTATATTAATCCATACCGGCACCCATTGAAATTGCAACATCTTAGGCTGACTCCAGCCGGAGACCGATACTAGCTAATCCATATGGTAGAGGGCTGGTTTCTGTTCTAACCGATCTGACATCCAATGTTATTCTGCCTTCTAAACAATGTTCTGTTCTGTGCTTTTACCTTTCATCAACAGCTGAAAGGTGAAGAGACGATAAACACTTGCACAGCGTATTAAGTTCTTCAAGCTAGATCAACTGTGGTACGAAGTTCTTGTTGCGTTCTGGCATTAACAGAGATTACTACACTCTCCAACGCACTACCGAATCGGATCGGATATGTGTCTTCCGGATAGCAAGCGAACCATCTCTCGGGGATTCAATAAATAGTGAGCGTCCGCGATAGGAGAGGGTATCCTACGATGAGATCAGATATATCCCACGTTCGAGTTCATTGCACCGCCGTCGTAATCTACTCCATCCCGAGCGCCGACGTGCAACGACGATCGGGAGAGCATGTCTCTGAAACCGCTCGCTCTTGTGATCCTTGACTGGAAGAGGGCGAATAATATTTTCGGAAAGCGCTTTGCGTGACTTCTCGCATTCTTCATCACGTATCGTCTACCATCGAGATCAAGCGCTGCTGCTCAACGTCGCCACCAACGACTGTATATAGTGACAGACCGTCGTTGTCAGATCTACATAAACATCTGCACGGATTCTTCCGGTTACGAATCGGTACACGTAATCTAATCGCCCCCCGTTCTTGTGCTGCTGTTTATCGCGATCGTTTTCATGAGTTTTTTTTCGAAATTATTCAATAAATTGCATTTTTTTTTCTTCTAACAAGTTCGGGGAACGCTTGATCGCGTGAGTACACGACGACGACAACGTTAGGTAGAGGAAGCAATGTTCACATATTTCCATTATTTTTATTATTATACGAATTTAAATATTGCTAATTCAGGCATTGCAAATATTGTAAAAATAACCTACACGTTTTCTGTTAGACATCCGACGTGACAAGCCAACCGCCGCCGGAAATATCGTTCGTGTCAGGGACGAATCTAGACCAACGCGCGCGGCAAATAGTCCACCTCCCGGTTAGTTGATGTACTGGTGATGATGTGGCCGGCCACTCCGACGATCCCCGCCGCTAGCCTCGCCGCCGTCCATCTTGGCGCGTCGTGTTTATTGTGTGCGGGAACAGTGCCGGCCATCTGATCTGACCCCGGTCGAAGGGCAACCGTGGCGCGGAGTCCGAGGCGGAAACGCCCAGCCCAACCATCGCGGCACACGCGCGCTGCATGCTGTTGTGGTAGTTAGCGGTTATTTCGGGCGATGTGCTCTGCTGGAACCGAGACACACCGCACACGAGTAGATATCGGCGTGGCCGGATTGGACTCTGTCACAGATTCGTTATATAACATGTAATTAATTTAGTTATAGTTGGAAAGTTCGAGGTTTCCAGCAACTCTGCCACCGAGCATTTTGTGCCATGACGCAGCCGCCGGCAGCGGGCGAGGAGGCGACGACGACGAAGTACCCGGCCAACAACGAGGTCGCGCCGCCTGCGGGCGACGACGAGGTGACGACGACGTACCCGGCCAACGAGGTCACCCAGATCGTCGCGTTCCTGCACAACGTCACCGTCGCATTTCAGTCGGAGCCGGCCGTCCGCGACGAGTTCTTCGCCCTAGTCGCGGGGTTCGGACAGAGCCGCGGTGGCGACGCCGGCGCCGTCGTGGCCCGCGCGACCGAGATCCTCGCCGGCCGCGCGGACCTCCTCGCGCAGTTCCAATCCTGCCTCGTCGTCCCCGCGGCGGAGCCGAACGGCGGTGGTCTCGCGGCGACGAGGCCGCGGCGCGCCAACCGGAGCCGGCCGAAGCGGGTGAGCGAGGACGCGATAGACGACGTTTTGATCGGCGCCGGCGTCGACGACGACGAGCTCGAGACCAGCAAGCCGCGCCGCGAGCGCGAGAAAGAAAGGGAGAAGGCTCGCCCCGCGGCGATCCCCGCCGCCGCTGATGATGATGCCGGTGGCGAGGACGACCCGAGGTTCCAAGCCTGCCTCGTCCCCGCCGGCGTCGCCACGGCGGAGCCGAACGGCGGTGGTCTCGCGGCGACGACGAGGCCGCGGCGCGCCAACCGGAGCCGGCCGAAGCGGGTGAGGGAGGACCAGGTAGATGTTTGGATCAGCGCCGGCGTCGACGACAACGAGCTCGAGACCAAGCCGCGGCGCAAGCGCGAGAAAGAAAGGGAGAAGGCCCGCCCCGCGGCGATCCCCGCCGCCGCTGATGATGATGCCGGTGGCGAGGACGACCCGAGGTTCCAAGCCTGCCTCGTCGTCCCCGGCGTCGCCGCGGCGGAGCCGAACGGCGGTGGTCTCGCGGCGACGACGAGGCCGCGGCGCGCCAACCGGAGCCGGCCGAAGCGGGTGAGGGAGGACCAGGTAGATGTTTGGATCAGCGCCGGCGTCGACGACAACGAGCTCGAGACCAAGCCGCGGCGCAAGCGCGAGAAAGAAAGGGAGAAGGCCCGCCCCGCGGCGGTCCCCGCCGCCGCCGCTGCTGATGATGCCGGTGGCGAGGACAACCCGAGGTTCCTGGACGCCCTCGAGTACGTGCGCCGGGTGGGGGCTCTCGCGGGACCCGAGGTCCAACTGAAGGTCTACCAGGTGATATTCGCCGCGCGGGATGACGGGAGCATGGACGCCCATGAGATCTACGACCGCATCAGTGCAGCGTTAGGCCCGGCGGCGCACCGTGAGGACCTGCTCCGCCGCTTTGCCGAGTTGTTCCTCCCCGGAGCAGCGCAGAGGGAGCAGCAGAAGAAGGCGCGTCGTCCACCAGAGAGGAAGCGCAGCAGGACCGAGGCTGGTGATGATCCCGGGCCGAGCACGCCCGCCAAGAAGCCCCGCACCGCCACCGCTGCCGCTGCCGAACACCACCACAACACCCGGAACTCGCTCCGCATCAGAGAAGGCGGCGTCGTGGCTGCCGCCACGGCCCGGTTCCAAGACACCAACGACAACCGGCCGCGGCGCGCCGGCGACGGCGACGGCACGGGCAGAAACGTGGCGGCGGCGAGGAATAACGGCGGCGGCGAGGTCGAGCGCTTCAGGGCTATATGGGAGTTCTCGAAAGCGTACTCAACCCTGATGGCCACAATGGCGCGCACGGAGGAGCTGATGCTGCGATCCTACGAGACCTTCGACAACGACGACGAAGCCCACGACGAGGGGTTTCCCCTCGAGGACCTCTTCCCCAGCCGCGACTGCCGGAACTACCTGGAGCGCCTCTACGGCCAGTACTGGAGCTGGATGCGGTCGGGGCTCCAGACCGGCGGCGAGACGACCGGCCGGGCGCTGCGGGTGCTGCTGAACAGACTGAGGTGCGCGGAAGAGATGGCCGTCGAGGAAGCCATGGAGCGGCGAGACCGCGCGCCCGCCGCCGAGAGGCTCCACGAGCTCGTCACGGAAAGGGTGAATGAGGAGCGCCGGCGTCGTACGGCGTTCGCGCGCGCTAACCGGATATGGATAAGGAGGCATCGCCGACGCGAATCTTGATCGTGTCGTGTGCGTACGTGCATGATCGTAACCGAACGACGAACCTGCTGGTTGAGTCTCGGGCATCTGAAACTATCTCTAATCGTAAACGACGATTAGAAGTTCGTTGATTTTTTTTCGCGAAATTTTATATGCATAGTTTAGAATCCACATCAACATTTATAGATGGTTCAATAACTTTTATAAATAGTTTCGATCAGACTTGTGTCAAGTAGCATTTCTGAAGAATTAAGAATGTTTCAGGTGACCGTAAGATCTCGCTTTGAGATTCGTGTGCTCGGGCGCAGAAGTCGGCCGCCGCCGTGGAGCTTGCGCCGACGGCGTATGGATCTTTGCGCTCGCGACGGCGACGACGCGTGGATCTCTGCCTGGCAGTGTGCGGCGACACAACATGAGGAGCTCATGGGCGGAGACGAGGTGGGCGGTTGCCGGTGGCCAGAGAGGAAGAAGAAAGTTTGAAATTTCTTGATTTTTAACTGTTGATTTGTGAGAAATATGTTATTTGTCAAATAGTCAATTAAAATAATTTTTGATTGCACATACTGTAGAAAATGTTGTGATTTTTATTAATCGTTATAATTAATGGTTAACAATAAAAATTAGTTGGTAATGGTAGTATTTAACTGGAAAATTTTTGGACGACTGAAATCTAGATAGATTCATAATTCTTTATTACGCCTGATCGTAGGAATTTCTTCTGATCATACAGACTGGACCGTATCTTTCATGATCATCCCAGCCATGAAAGGTTCTTCCTCCATTCTAAAATATTTGTCATTTAGGACAAGAATTTTAGTTCATTTAGAACTAAAATTCTTGTTCTAAAGGACAATTATTTTAAATGGAAGGAGTAGCTAGCTAACGGAAATTCCTGTGATCGGTATGGACGCAACCGTCCTTCTGGTTAAAAAAAATCATAACTACTAAATCAAACGCCTAAATTAAAATCCGGATACTAGCTACAAAAACTTCAAAACTAGGATAAGGTAGTGTTTAGTTCGATTTGATAACTTTCTCTTGCTCTAAAAATAACATTGGTCTATAATTATTTAATATTTGCTCACCTAATTAGAATGTTGGATTAACAAAATACTCCCTTCCTTCCTAGTTATTTGACATTAGGGAATGTTTTTTTTCTAACCTCAACTGTTTAGCAACAGAGCGAGTAATATATGTCGAATCATTCAGCTGACGAATAGAAATATTAAGTGAATACTCCTTCCATTTCAAAATTACTAGAGAGTGACAAGTAATTTGGAATGGAGGTAATATTAGAAAATAACTTAAGTGAAAAATATTGAAAATTCGTTCGAACAAACAGAAGGACAAGCTCAACCTGAAACACTGCACGGTGGGCCAACCTCGTCAGTCTCATGGTCAGCTCGTAACCATTGCTCCGCACCCGGACCCGGGACCCAGCCCTCTTCTCTTCGGCTCAACACAACACAACCCACCCCCAGCAGACTCCGCGGCCGGCGCTACCCCCCCCCCCCCCCCCCCCCCTGCGCATCTCGCGAGCCCCCAGCGCCTCCTCCTCCTCCAGGTGAGAGCCGATCTCTCCTCCCCCATCCTCTCCTTCCTTGTAGCTCAGATTTAGGCGGGGACGGGTCGCTCCCAGCGCGAGGGCGGGGACGGGGATCAGGAGGGAAATTTTCATCTCCCGTAGGGGAATTTTCTACCTCGCCGTACTGCTCGGTCCGCCGCTGCTCGATCTAGTACTTCTTCTCGCGGATCCGGCGGGGTGGACGGATCGGTAACGTAGTTCAGCGATTCGTTTCCAAGATTTGCGGTGTTTCAGCTGGAACCTCGCTTGTGGTTCCGGATTCGTTTAGATCCTCCTTACTTCCCCATGCTCGTTTGTACAGGGAAAAAAAGGAGATCTTGGCCGATCTATAGACAGGGACAAGGCGATCTGTTTAGTATACCAGACTAGCCTGGTTGGACTTGGAAGACAATTGATTTAAGAGGGACGCTTGTTGCTGTGTAAACAGCAGCTTCTTAGAAGAAGGATCCCTACTTCGAGATATTCATCTGAAATGACTTTTTTTTATCCTTCTGGCCGACATAAACGTATCCCCTCAGTAAAGTGGTGACTTTCACTTATGCCTCGTTGCACACTGCTGCTTCCTATGGCTACGAGTCACTAATTTTAGTGGTGGATCTAGTTGACACCTTAAGTTCCTCACTTGAAGAGTTTTAATATCGTAATCTTCTGCAACCTGCATTGTGAGCCTAGATAAGAATGAGGGGCAAGTTTAGGAACTCCCCATGCATTTTTATACTTATTTTTATTTATAGGTGAAGGGGGTACATTCGAATTTCAACCTGATCAATCTAACCGGGCTGTCTTTATGATGTTGCCTGTACATGTAAAGATCTTTTTAGCCCCTGATACTGAGCTGTGAAAGGTAGATTTTTGTTAGTCGAGTTAATAAGGCGATTTGCTCGTAGTCCCATCCTATCTTGATCCTGTATCATCTCAACATATTGGTATGGAATTAGCTTGTTGTTGATTCTTTTCTTTGTTATAAAAGGATGCTGATATTTGTTTCTAATCTTCATTGCATATTTGCTTTTTGTTCAGTCTTAACATACCTATCACTGTTATCTTCTAAATATTCTCTGTTCCACCCAAGGGTTATCTTTATTATGTCATAATTCATGAAGTTGTTATTTGGGTATACAAACACTTGTTGTGCTTTGACTGGTGAAGCTATGTTCATTAACTGAAATGAAATTAGACAGCATACAATCTTGAATTACAATCGGGACTTGATATCTTTCTATTCTTAGCCTGCAGTGTCAGACCTACCCTTTTGATGTGATTCTGATATTTAATTAAAATGCATGCAGAATTCTGACTGGTAGCAGCATAATTAGCGTGGAAGCATGGCGGCAAAGAAAATAGAGCTGGATCACAAGGACATGGTCCATGATTCTGCCATTGACTACTATGGCAAGCGCCTTGCCACTGCCTCCTCGGACTCTACCGTGAAGATTGTCAGCATTGGTGTGGCAACAGCCCCATCCCAAATCGTAGCAACACTCACTGGCCACTATGGTCCTGTGTGGCGTGTTGCATGGGCACATCCGAAGTTTGGTACTCTCCTCGCGTCCTGCAGCTACGATGGCCGTGTTATTATTTGGAAGGAGGATGCACGTGGCCATTGGTCTCAAGCCCACGTGTTCGCTGACCACAAGTCGTCTGTCAACTCCATTGCTTGGGCCCCGTATGAAGTTGGTCTTTCCCTTGCCTGTGCTTCTTCTGATGGAAGAATATCTGTCATCACTATGCAAGCTGATGGGGGTTGGAATACCGTAACCATTGAGCGAGCACACCCTGTCGGTGCGACTGCAATCTCATGGGCTCCAGCAACAGCACTTGGTTCACTGTCTGGTTCAGGGGAGCTTGTTTATAAGCTTGTCTCTGGAGGTTTTGATGCTGTTGCTAAAGTGTGGGGATTTGTCGATGGTAGCTGGAAACTGGAGAGCACTCTGATCTCTGACATGCACAAAGATTGTGTGAGGGATGTTGCGTGGGCGCCAGTTTTGGGCTTGGCCAAGTCGACCATTGCCAGCGCTTCACAAGATGGTAAGGTCGTCATCTGGACCAAGGGAAAAGATGGAGACAAGTGGGAGGGAAAGCTGATGCGAGACTTGGGGTCCCCTGTTTGGAGGGTATCCTGGTCCTTGACTGGAAACATCTTGTCTGTAGCTGCTGGTGAGAACAACATAACCCTCTGGAAGGAAGGGTCTGACGGGCAATGGGAAGAGGTGATGAAGGTTGAACCTTAGTACGTCGTACAAACTGGAGTTTCGTGCAGATTCATGTTTTGTTAAGACGAGTTTGCCTTGTTATTTTTATTAATGCGTTGAGAGACACCCAGTTATATATTTGTACTGCTTTGACGTTAGCAACTATACATTTGAATGTCACTTTCTGATTGGTGAAAATATTTGGCTCTGTATGCTGACAACTTTGTTCTCCTACCATGGTTGAAGATCCCAGCTGCGACAGAGCTACAAGTAGGTTATTGAATTAGTGCACCTGAATTTTGACCAAACAAAATATAATGCCTGAATTGAGAAGTCCTTTTGATAGTATTGCGCGGATGGAAGAGTATTGAGAAGTCCTTGATTGTATGCCTCGTTGACTATGCTTTTGCAATGACCATGTCACATATTCTCTTCGTTCTTGAAAGTTTGTCGTTTTGTAGTTTATTTTTGAACTACAAAGCGATAAACTTTCAAGAATGGAGGGAGTATTTATAAAACCATTTTTATCATGGTTCATAGAAACAAACATTTCTAAGTGCATGGGCTGATTTTCCTTTGGGTGGTAATAACCAGCTGAATGTTATATCCCTTGATGAGGGGAGAGGCTAGAATTCTGTCACATTTAAATACAGGAGCCACGCGATTTATATCGTGGTGATTATACATACATTGGAAGAACTCGTAAAACCACATCTCTAAACTCGTAAAAATTCGAAACTAACATATTTGTCCGCATTTTAATGATTTTTCTTAAAGTCAAAATAATGTTGATCCAATATTAATTAGCATTTGCTGACTAAATTAGAAAGTTGGATTAACAAAATAAATATATTAACTGAATATGTCGAAACATTTAGACGACAGATAGAAATATTGAGTGAGTATTAGAAAATAACTTGAAGTAAAAAAAACATTGAAAAATTGTTCGAACAAACAGAAACACAAGCTCAACCTGATCACGGAACGGTGGGCCATGCTCGTCAGTCTCAGTCAGCTCGTAACCATTGCCCCGCACCCGGCCCACTCCGTTTCGGCTCAACGCACGCCAGCAGACTCCGCGGCGCTACTCCACCCCCGCGCATCTCGCGAGCACCCCCGCGTCGCCCCGTCGTCTCCGGCGACCTCCCCGTAGGCGGAGCGGTCGCATGGAGGAGTAATAAGGGCGCGAAAACCGTATCCTTCTCCCTCTGCCGGCGGCCATGGCGAACTACCTCGCGCAGTTCCAGACCATCAAGTCCTCCTGCGACCGCATCGTCATCGCCGGTACCACCCTCCTGCCTCCCCCTGCCATCTGAACGGTAGAACTAACCCCTGCGAACTGAGCTGCGCCGTTGCGCCCAGCCGCGAGCTTGTGGGTTGCCGCGGGACGCGATCTGGGCTAGCTCAGTCAGCATGATCTCGGGGCCGCGCGATCCGG
The DNA here is from genome assembly GCA_036927565.1 of Tuctoria greenei. Taxonomy (NCBI): domain Eukaryota; kingdom Viridiplantae; phylum Streptophyta; class Magnoliopsida; order Poales; family Poaceae; genus Tuctoria; species Tuctoria greenei. Next base: position 180,797,813 of record JAYESD010000009.1, on the reverse strand, counting down.
AATGGCCCGATCGAGCGGCAATTCGAGCAGAATAGAGTTGTGTGTCCGTCTTGGTTGTCTGATTTAGTAGAATCGTGGGTGTGCTCGGTGCCCACTGATTGCATCTGACTGTCCAGTGAGATTCAGAGGGCTTATTATTAAGCTTAGGCAGCAATGTAGAGAGATCTGGATTCTCCATTTACGGTCATCCAAGTAACACTGTTGCTCCTGCTCCTAATCATTTGAATTCATCCAGGGGCGTGAGACCTACGGTAGGTAGGAGCACACACAGGCCATCCTCGTGACACTGTAAATCACACGCCCGTAGCAGCTGATAGGAAGATACCATGCACAAGTGGAAGGATGTCACTGCAGTCGACTTACCAATCACTTCAATTCTTGCTGTGCATTTTATGAAAAAATGATCTTGACACTGTAACTTGGAAAAGTTTGTTCTCATACAGTCATACTCTTGGCTACCTTTCGCAACAGTTGAGGATGTAAGCGACTTGTGGCTCAATGTCAAGGAAAGCTTTGAGCGACGCCTGCCAGTGAAGAAGGCCTGCCTCAACAACAAGGCGAGGAACCCCGTTTTCGTCGAAAACCTGCCCGCAGAGTTTATACAAACTACTGATTCAAGGCTGCGTAGTCGGTTTCCGCAAGAACAATACTTGTTCTGGTTTCGGGAGCCATATGCAACCGTGGTCCTTGTTACTTGTGAGGTACTCCCTTTCTGCATTGTTTCCCCATCGTACTGCTTGCTGATCGTTTTCATTTTGTTTTTTGTTAAAGCAACAGCATTATTGAAATGGCCATTTGGATGACTTCTGCCATTCCTTTATTTATGAAAATATGTAGGATCTTGATGAATTTAAGACCATTCTTAAGCCTCGCCTCAAATTAATTGTGCAAAATGATGAGCGAGAATGGTTCATCGTGTTTGTATCAAAGGCCCATCCTAGCAATGATCAAGCAACAAAGATGGCAAAGAAAGTATACGCTAGGCTTGAAGCCGATTTCAACACCAAAAAGAGAGAAAGGTACTTGTCATCACTTCTCCATGATAGTGCACATAGCATTTGTACTATGCTTTAGTGGACGCATGTCTTTGCCCTTTCTAGTTATTCCATCTCAATTTTTTGTTTGCTGCTATTCTACAATCATTTTATTTCCACTCTTGAATAAAAGTTTACTGCAAACAATGTTGAGTTATTAACCATAAAATATGCTAATTTATGATACAGATGCTGCAAATTTGATCTACATGGATCTGACGCGGAATTCTGGGATGATTTTGACTCTAAAATGGTGGACTGCATCAGAAACACATTAGACAGGCGTGTTCAGTTTTATGAAGAGGAAATTCGGAGGTTAAGTGAGCAACGGTTCGCTCCAATTTGGAACTTTTGTAACTTCTTCATTCTGAAGGTACAACAATGCAACCACTGCAATGCTTGCCAATTGCTATTGCATTTTTCAGTGGCACTGGATTTTACTACCTTTGTGCTGCTGTGTTGGACTTCTTTTGCACTTAAATCACTTGCATCTTCAGGAAAGCTTGGCGTTCATGTTTGAGATGAGTAATCTTCATGAAGATTCACTCCGTGAATATGATGAACTTGAACTATGCTACTCAGAATCAGGTTTATATCTAAACTTGTTCTGACAATTTGCTCGCATTCAATTTTTAGCCTCATAGCTTGTCAGATTTGCATTGCAAGATGTTTTCAGTTATAATCTATCAGTGTTTTCCTTAAAGGCTGACCCCAACTTGTTTGGGACAAAGGCTTGGTTGTTGTTGTTGTAGTGTTTTCCTTAAAGGTTATTTCAAAGGTGACGAAGTTTTCCTGATGGACAAAATGTAAATTCATATATTCACATCACTGGAGTTAACATGATCAAACATTATTAGCTGTAGCATAGATTCCTCACTCATAATCTCTGTAGAGTTCTATTGACTTATTGAGATGTAGGAAAAGTTGACCTGAATGAGGTTTATTCAACAACAAAAATCGAACAAACTTCTCATCACTGATCAGTTAGATGATACTGATTCCCGATATGCTCACATTATGTATATTGCTTGCGAATCCTAAGCTTGTAAATCTGTTGGTGATTTTTTTTTTCTTCTTCTGGAAACAAATCAGTAGTTCACTATTTCATTTATTAGTAATTTGTTAGCTTGTTCCTTTTCTCGCTTCTTAACAATTGTGGCATCACCATTGTTCGCACCCCTTATCTTTCCTTCTGTGTTATTAAGATTTTGATTAGCTGACATGAAGCTTATCATGTTTCCGCCAAAATGAATATAATTTGAATGATGCATTAAGAAGTTTAGTACAACAGGACTTAGATATATTCCAACTTCTAATATATATATATATATATATATATATATATATATATATATATATATATATATATATATATATATATATATATATATAAACTTTGTTCCGACGATTGCAGTGAACTCTCCAGGGAAGCATCGAGAATTCGGAGGATTAGATGCTGGTGATGACCAGGCCGCACTGCTAAATCCAGGATTCAAAGCACTGACCCAAATAGTTCAGGATGATGTTTTCAGAGAATTTGAGTTCAGACAATACATATTTGCTTGCCAGGCTAAGGTTTGTAGAAAAAAAGATTATTCATGTTTTGTGCATGGTCTTGTGCATGCGTGTGTGTGGGTGCGCGTGATGGGTTTATATGTGTCAAGCATGAGCATTCTTCCTGCCTTATTGCTACATTGAAAGGTTCCTGTGTTGTTACATCTCAACCTGTTATGTTTCTTTCCCTTTTTTGCTTCCAGTGGGAAATCTTTACAAGATATGATTATGAATGAGTGGAATGATTTTTTTTTGATAAATATCTATCACTACGTGTCAATTTTTCATGTAAAACAAACCCTGCCAAACTCAATGTCATTACGGTCAAACTTACCATGTCATATAGAGCTATTTTACTCTTTCTTTTTTCGTAACGATCGTCGAGCTAACCGAAAGTCATACATAGCTTTTACCATTGGTTTCCATTTCACCTTTGCAGTTATTGTTCAAATTGTCTCGACCAATTGAGGTTGCTGCCAGGGGCTATGCTTTTGTTGTTTCCCTTTCCAAGACACTAGCCTTGCATGAGGTGTGTACCTACGGTTTACTATTTTGTTCCTTTACAGACTGTTTATGTATTGTCATTGTGAAATTCTTGTGTATCCCTGATTATGCCTTTCTCCTCCAGACCTCTCTACCATTTTGTTTCCGTGAAGTATGGGTGATAACTGCATGCTTGGCTTTAATAAACTCTACAAGTTCACGTTATGATGGTGGATCTGTGGCTCTTGATTCAGAGAAAGAGTTCTATCGTCTTCAGGGTGATCTTTATTCACTCTGCCGGGTTAAGGCAAGTTGTGTTATTCGATCATAATTTGTCTGGCATATTGCTATATTTTCTGTGTTCTGAATTTCTTGTTTTTAACTACTACAACAACATTCAACGAACTTTTAGTCCCAACAAGTGTAGGCTGTATATGAAACCCACAAGAAACAACAAGAAGGAAGCAAACAGAGAAGAAAGTTAAGAGGAAATTAAAACAAAACCCAATAAACAAAAGTAAAACACAAAGTAATGGTGTGATAAGATTCATAGGGGCTGATGCTAGCCTAAGTTATGGTTCTGGTACATGGATTGCCAAATTCCTCCCAGTCCTTTCCATGGATAGCTCTTTGTTGTATTCCAATCCTTCAGATATCTCTTTGCAGATTTTGTTTTTTCTCGAACAAACAGACTTCTTTGTGCCAAGTTTTGCCTACCCCTGCCTCTCTTTACATTTTGAGGCCGCCTTAATATTTTCCTATGAACCAGTTCGTCTGAGCTACATTGAGTATGTCCAAAACAATTCAACCAATGTATATCATCATTTGGTGCTTTAAACTTTCCTGTATATCATCATTTCAGACCCAATCATTTCTGTTATGGTCACAAATCCATTGCCACGTGCATCTCGGCTAAGCTTAACTGCTGGTCATTGTTAGGAAATAAACCTGATAGTCTTCGTCCTGGTTAGGGCGTGTGCCTCACGTATGTTTATTGGGTTTGTACGTGTACATGTATGTGTACGTCTGCGCAAATTAGTGCGTATTATAGCGGGTATTAGTGCGTTGAGTTAGTGCTTGGTTGGTATGGGTCTATAAAAGCTGTCATGTAATTCATTAGTTGTGTGGAGAGTTGATAATAATACGGCGTATGTCACCGGCAGCTCTACTGTTGTGTTTCGTCTCTCTTCCACCATTTATCCACGCGTTAGTGCACGTTTATCTCCTTGTTCGTGCGAGTGTGTATTCTTGGGTTCCTACAATTGGTATGTGAGCAATCCATGTTAAAATAGACATGCTGCCTTCTGTAAAATTAAATTACTAATCATTTTCCTAGCACCAGTGCCCTTATCTTCACACAAGTTGCTGTATTTCAATCATTTATTTACAACCAAAATTAATCATTTACTTTTCATCCTAGTAATCATGCTGTAATTTATTTTGGATTCACATCTCTTTAGAAATTCCTCTGCCCTACTTTCCTTATAATCGTACCGGTTGATATTGCTTAAGTCATTATTTTATATCCCATGTTATTTAGCAATTGACGACATGCTTGTAATATGCCATGAAGGCTCCTAATTTCAGATTGAACTGGAGAACAACTTTATGTTTATTAGTTTCTTCATCAACCGAGTTCATGTGTGCCGTCAAGTCCTTTTTGCTTACCTTTTGTATTGTGTTGTTTGCTTACAACATAACTGTTTGTTTATGCCATTGCTCGTGGATATTGCAGTTTATGAGGCTTGCTTATTTGATCGGTTATGGTGCTGAGATAGAAAAAAGTCCAGTCAACAGGTACAAAGACCAATGCTGTTATTTTATTTGCTGACTCATCTTCCATTTGCTCTTAAATTAATATATCACATTACCCACAGTTTTGCATTCAAACTTACATTGTTAATGTGTTTGCAGCGCATCTTTAAGCATGCTACCAATGGCCAAAGCCAGCTACATGGCCTTCTATCCCTCCTGATTCATCGGCAGAAATAATGACAAAGGAGAAGGTAAAGCATTTATCATCTTTGCTTCATGGCTTCTAATTATATTTCTCATGGATGGTTCTCTTGTAGCAGAAACCATATTTTGCTCATGTCCTGTAGAATTGGTCTGTATCCTTCCCAACTTTGAGATCAACCTGTTCAAAATAGGTCATTAGTAGCGGAGCAGGAATCAAGGAAGCAGCAGCAGTGGATCGAGTCAGTGAGCTTAATGTCGCAGCTGCCAAAGAGGGGGACTGCAGCGATGGCGCAGACTTCGACTTGGATGAGGACAGCCAGCCCTTCTTCATCCAAGAGAAGCTAGATGGGGTGGCTGAAGAGGTGGGAAGAAGTGAGTCAAGTGAAGGCGCTCCAGTTGAGTTTTCCGCAACCGAGGAAGGAGGCAGGGATGCCATTGTAGCAGGGGGCGACCAAGGCAAGGCGGAGGGTGGTGTGCTGGACCTGGACGAAGTGGGTTGTGAAGGCTTGGGATGGGGTGACTCCAGCGAAGAGGCAGCCACCGGCGGGACCGGATCCGGCGAAGTGGCGACCAGATCCGGCCGGCCCGGTGCAGGAGCACGTGGGGAAGGTGGGGGCTGAGAAGGTTGAGACGACCTCAGTAGGGTGGCGGTCACCGGCAGCGCAAAATCCGGCGGATTTGCGGCCAGATATGGCCGGCCCGGCGCGGGAGCGCGCGCGGAAGGGGGGGGGGGCGAGGGGGGCAGACCTGGCTGGAGAGGCGGGAAGCGTCAGAGAAAGGAGGGGCGAGGGGCACCAGAGGGAAGCCCGACGACGGGCGGCGCGCTGGCCGAAGGGCATCCACCGCCTTTGGCGCTCAATGTGCAGCTCCGCCCCAATCCCGCACCCCTTTCATTGCCTACTTGCCCCCCCCCCCCCCCCCCCCCCCCCCCCCCCCCCGCCCCCCCCGCGTCGCTGCCTTCCCTATCTCCAACCCTAGTCACTCCAAAGTCGTTTCTCCCTCCTCTCCTACCCTCTTCGCCCTCCCCTCTCAGGCCTTTGGGTCAATTGGCTCGTTCCGCCGATTACAACAAGCAACCTAATAGCAGGTCGCTCGATCGGTCCCTCCTGACCTGATCGGTAAAATGCTTCAATTGCTTCTCCCGCCACCACGTGGCCGCCATGTGTAAGGAGGCCACGCGTTGCTTCCGCTGCAAGGGAGAACGCCACAAGTCACGCAACTGCGTGCTTTCCCATCGTCGTTCCCCATCAACCTCGACGACCGCTACATCGCCCTCCCCAACTTCTCCTGTGGCTCTATCAGCAACCCAAGATGAAATCTACATCACCACTAGCTCTGGGAAGCTAGAATGTGACTGTCGCAGCTGCCCCTTATTCCTCGCTGCAGCTGAGTTGGATGCTTCTTCTCGAGCCTCGCTACACCAAGTCAGAGTTCGTCACGTGGTCATCCACCTTGACAAGGAGCTGCATCGCAAGTCGACTCTGGGGTCCTCTACTAGGGATGAGAATACTTTGTGGCCCCTTTGTATGGTCATTGATGCTCTATTGGTTCACCCTGTGGTCGCTGAGCGTTGGTCCGATGGTCGGGATCCTATGATCCTTGAAGCTGCCGTGTCAGCTTGTAGTTAGTTGGATCTCTACATAGCCTGCTTGGGTGGTAGAGGTTGTTTCTCCTGTTTGGTCGTGTCAGTTTGTATCGGGTCGTGTCAGTTTGTTTAGGTCGTTTCAGTTTGTATCGGTCGTGCCAGGCAGACTGGTTTGGGCTGTAGGTCTAAGCCTCGTTCTCTCTTACCTCAAGAGTGACACGCTTTACCTCTCCCAACCAATGTCGTCTTTGGTGTCTGTAACACCACTCTATTAATATTTAATATATTCACTGCCGGGGTTTCCCTTGCAGTTTCGGTTCAAATAAAAAAAAAGGTCATTAGATATCATTTCCTTTATATATTAGTATAGGAAAAGTAAAAAATACCATATTTTATGTGAATCATTTTTCTAAAATAGTGAAATGTAATCTTGTATTTGCTATTCCCTTTATAGTTTACCTGTACACTTATTGCAAACTGTAGCTTAAAATTCTGGATCATTTCCTGTATGCAGATGATCCTTCAAGCAAAACCAAGAGAAAAGCTCTTCAACATTAACAGGAAATCTCTGCCCCTTGAACCTTCTTTACTTCTACGTGAGGCTAATAGGCGCAGAGCTTTTCTTTCTGTTGGAAATATATCTGAGTTATATGATCCAGCTGATGGGTACAGGCTGTTATTTGTTCCTTTCGTTATATATATATCTTCCCAGTAGAAGTTTCTGCATACTTCGGAGTGCCGTTTTGATTGACCTTTGTATTTGTGTTTTTTTTTGTCTGGGCAGATCAGGTTCAGATGCAAATTCAAATTCAAAACTTTCTCCCAACAGATCAGCTTCTAGCTTCATGACAAGAACAATGTCAGGTCCAGCAACGTCTGAGACTTCTCTTGATCGCCCAATGAGGTTATCAGAAATTCATGTTGCAGCTGAACATTCACTGAAACAAACAATATCAGATCCTGATTTTATGACATCACTTTCATCTCTCGAAGAATTTGAGGTAGCGTGTTCATACTTATCATGACAGGTTCTCACATTGTGTTGTTGTTAAGGTTTTTTGTAATGTCTCTGTGTTTCCCATTTCTTGAACTAATTGATAGGAACGGATTATTGAATTCTACTATATAATGGATTTCCTGCAAGCAATAGATAAAAAAAAGGAACTATAACAGTACTTTTTTGGTGCTACAGAAAAGATATATGGAGCTTACTAAAGGTGCAGCTGACAATTATCATCGTTCTTGGTGGAAAAGACATGGGGTTGTGCTTGATGGAGAGATTGCAGCTCTATTCTTCAAGCATGGAAATTATGACCTGGCTGTGAAATCCTATGAGAAAGTTTGTGCTCTCTATTCTGCAGAAGGCTGGGAAGAGCTGCTGGCGGACGTTCTTCCTGATCTTGCAGAATGCCAGAAGATTCTTAGTGATGAAGCTGGTTATTTGGCTTCCTGTGTAAAGTTACTTTCTTTGGATAGTAGCTTGTTTTTAATGAAGGAGCGGCAAGCTTTTCAGTCTGAAGTTGTTCGACTTGCTCACAGTGAAATGAAGCATCTTGTGCCCCTTGATGTCTCATCACTAATTACATTTGCTGGAAATGCTGGTCCACCACTAGAATTATGTGATGGAGATCCTGGTACACTATCTGTTGCTGTTTGGAGTGGCTTCCCAGATGACATCACTCTGGAGTCTCTCAGTTTAAGGTTCTTCTTCCAGTGCAGATGAAGGTATCAAGGTACAGGTACCATATTACTGAGTATTCCTTCTGGTAATGGTAAATGACTTGTTCATAGTTCGGGTGTATTACTATATTTCCAAGTTTTCCATTTCATCCTTGCAGAATGAATTTAAATCAAGTTAGGACTGTAAACTGTGTACAAACTTAGAGAAATGATATTCCATAGTCCATTCATCAGATACCTAATGAACTAATGCTGCCATGCCATGCAGGCAATAAAGAGTTCAGATTCTCATCTCCTTGTACCAGGCAGAAATATCATTTCGTTTGACATTCCTCCTCAAAAGCCTGGTTCCTATGTATTGGGTGCTCTTACTGGACAGATTGGCAAACTATCATTCAGGTCACATGGATTTTCTCAAGACGGTCCAGTGGAAACTGATGAATTCATGAGCTTTGAGAAGCCAACAAGACCAGTTTTGAAGGTAATTGCATTAAAATTAGCTGAATCATTTTATAACTTAGTTCCCATGAATTGTTTCATTGAACTGGCAATAAAAAGAATACTGGATATATTCTAGAAAAAAAACAGGGCACTAAATAACAAAACAAAGTTTTCTTGTAACTAGTGAATCACTGTTTACATCCTTGTTCTCATTACTTTCCATCTCAATTGTAGGTGAGGAAACCTAGGGCTTTAGTTGACATTACTCCGGCTGTGTCCTCTGGACTGCTTTTGAATGAGCCCCAGTGGATTGGACTGATTGTCAAGCCAATAGACTACTCCTTAAAAGGTGGCATGTTGCATATAGATGCCGGTGCTGAATTAAAAATTGAGGAGTCTCAGATGATTGAGATAGAAAATTATAGAAGCGATGTGGAGCATGCTGGTTCTGCTGATAGCTCTGTTGAAGCTGAAAGAGTTGAAAAGATCCCTATTGAAAATGGAAAAATAAAACTTCCAGATTGGGCTAGTGATGTGACTACTCTTGTATGGTTTCCTGTTCGTGCTATTGATAATACAATTGCCAGGGGAGAAACCCCAGGTTTGTACATAACAAATACTCCGTCCGGTTTCAATTTTAAACTTAAAAATGTTGCTCTTATGTCATTCAAAACTTGAGGGAATAGTAAATTCAATATTTTGTTTTGTTTATGTGACTTGGTTGATCTCTCTCTCCTTTCTCAGCATCTCCTCAGAAACAGAGCATAGTAGATGGAATGAGAATGATTGCTCTCAAACTTGAATTTGGAGTTTTCCATAATCAAGTATTTGAAAGGTAGCTTCCTTTTCTTCTAATATGTTGCCTTGTAGACATGGAAGTAGTAGTTTAACCATTGTGATTTCCAGGACTATCGCAGTACATTTCACCAACCCATTCCATGTCAGCACTCGTGTCGTAGATAAGTGCAATGATGGAACTCTACTTCTTCAGGTACAGTTACCCTGTCTATACATGTGAGCATGAGACATTGTGTACATATGCCAGTTTGCATGCATGAACTTTGATTTGTGCAGTTTTGCATAGCTTGCATGAACAAATAGTTACTGCCTAGATGCGTAAGCGTTTTTGGTGCCTATGGGTCGGTCCTCACTAGTCGCTACTGAACTGGCACTATTGGAATTATGATTGATGACTTGCATGTAATGATGTAAGTCATGATTGAATATGTGTTCATGCGCTATAGTTTGAAGCATGTAAAAAGTATATATTGGCCCTTCTGAAGCATATGTAAACTTCATCTAAGCATGCACCTGCAAAGACAGGGTGAGCTGAATTCATTCTTCATTGTATCTTCAGCTTCAGCTTTGGCATTCATGAGAGCAGTACTCAAAAAATTTCACTTAGGTCTTGTGCCCTTCTTATCCTTCATTTCTCCGGCTTCCATGACTTGATAATTGCTCGCATTTCATGTGCCAAAATATTCCTATCAAGATATTATGCATGTTCTGAATCATGATATTACAACAATGTTTTACTATGTTTGCCTCATAAGTTGGTATATTGAAAACATGAATTATGTTATCTATTTCTGACCTTGATGCAAAAGGCACCATAATGTGCCAGGGAGCCACAGCAAAATTTCCCAGCAATGCAAAATATTTTATATTCCTGCAAAATCATGTGTTATTTGCCAATATGTTTTTCTATCTTACCGAGAATTGGCATTCTCTGCCTATTTCAGGTGATATTGCGTTCTGAAGTGAAGGCCAGCCTGCACATAAAGGATATGTGGTTAGATCTTCAATCTGGATTTGAGCACTTAGGCAAAGGAGATGGCCGTCCAGCTTCAAACTTGTTCCCTCTGGTTATTGCTCCTTCCTCAAGAGCTGGAATTTTATTCATAATACGGTTAAGTGGCACGACAGGTAAATCTGGTTGTTTTTTGTTTTTACCTTTGTCTCATGCAGTGGACTATATCTCATCTCTTTCTTTACTGCAAGTCCTTGGGAGAGAGAAAAAAAGACCTGCTCTCTGCTGATTTTTTTTACTTACGATTGTCAGATTTGGATGAGCTAGAAAATGCAGACAACATTCTGAATATTAAGTATGGAATATCTGGTGACAGAACAACTGGAGCACATTCTCCAGTTCCTGTCAACACCGGCGATTCTGAAGAGCTTCTGTTCAAAATTGCCCTCAAACTGAAGCGACCTGTCATGGATCCATGCCTGGCAGTTGGATTCCTTCCGTTTTCTACTGATTGTTTGAGGGTTGGGCAGTTGGTTAACATGAGATGGAGGGTGAAAAGGCTGAAAAGCCACGAGGATGCATCTATATCCGGTGTAAGTCTGAAGAACATTCTTGCTAAACTTTGCATCTATTTTGACACTACCATTCCCCTGTAGCGTCTATTATCTTGTCACATTGTAGCGTGGTGTTTACACTGTAGAAAGCAAAGAGGGATACACTATTACTCGAAAGGTTCTCTTTCCATCTAATTTTGAATTTGTTATGGCAGGACGAAATATTATACCAGGTCGACGCTAATCCGCAGAACTGGATGGTTGCTGGAAGGAAATGTGGTCACGTATCGTTATCAAAAGCGCAGGGTGAGAGACTCTTGGTTCCTGTTCTTCATTCCCTGTCCATAAGTTAGCGGCACAATACCGATTCTCATTTTGCACACCCCACAACAGGTTCAAGGATGGAGATCACAGTGACGTGCGTCCCACTGGTGTCCGGGTACGTCCACCCGCCTCAGCTGGGCCTGCCGGAGGTAGGCGAGGCGAACATCAGCTACAATCCGGCAGGTCCACACCTGGTGTGCGTCCTTCCTCCAGCCCTGAGCACGTCCTACTGCATACCTGCAGCGTGATCTACCATCTTTCGCCTGGTTGAGGCTCTCCGCACCACCTGTACATCAGCATGATCAACCCTCTGCAGGTGCCGTTTTCGTGGAAATGGGGAGTCTGCGTTTTCGGGCAGATGAAAATTTTTTAGGGGGTGTGAGTTTCTTGCGTTTTTTTGTACCATAATCATAGAGAAGACATGTAAATTGACTGAAATGAAACTGGGCGCTCTTGATTCCACAAAATTTGTGCAATTACATAGATTATAATTCTCTTGGGACAGGAGACCTGGTTCAGCTATGAAAACAGTCTGTACAATTTCAACAATTACAAAGATTACATGCATTGTTCTATCACCCGTGTCTCAGGGCTCTGAACTACATGACTGACATTGTTGTTTCTAGCCATTCTGATTCTTTTTATAGGTGGTGACAGATTGCAATGCCTCTCCAATTGGACATTGGTAAAGGTAATCAATGTGAATACTCACACCATTTCAAAATATCAAATAATTGACGCAGCATCAAATATTTCAAAATAGAGAGTATGTGATTATACTCCCTCTTTTTTCAAAAGATTGTCACCTTCTAGTTAATTTTTGTACTAGAAGATGACAATCTTTTAAGAAAGGAGGGAGTACATTTGTAGAAACATTGCCCTATGTATAGCAGTCAGCGGTTGCTGAGGAAGTCGATGTGCCTTTGTTTGGCCTCCGTGTTAATCTTGCGAACTTGAAATGTTATTTGGTCAATGTTGGTGAGTTCATAAAGTAGCGGCCTGAGAATCCAGTCTCCTGACTTGAGTGCAAAATTCTGTCTGTTGCAATAGGGTGCTCATGCCTGAATCTAGATGGCTGGTACGATTGTGACTGACAGAGTGTGGATGCTTTGTTGCGATTCAGTGACATTTACCTACCACGATACACAGGTTTAAACTTTTGATTACCATCAGGTCCTAACGAATCATTATTACTGTCTCAGCAATTATGAAGTGTTAACATCTCCACGTAGTCGTTTCCTTCACACGGCAATCAAAGTTCTGAGGTTCATCTCGCCAAACATTGCAACTCCCAAAAAGAAAACAAATACGTAACATAATAAGTATATCAAAACCGTTGAGAAGATAGCGATGTGCCAGGAGACAGGTAACACGGATGCAGCGAAACAAGCATCATGCTGTTTAATTCTGGCTTCATATCGTTCGATCTATGCTTCCCTCTACAGAATGACCAGAAATTATATGATCTGGCCACCCTTTTCAAGTCGTGAAGCAACATCATGTTTTTCAAAATCGAAAGATGAATTTTTTCAAGCTCTCTCTTCAGTTCAGGTCTCCAGATTGCTTCCGCACCGCGCCATGAGAAAGCGCATCGGTAGAACGAAAGTTTTCATTTTGATCATCACTAGAGACGAAAATCAAATCAAAACAGGTAGGAACATTTACTACTTCAGATTCAGTACGAACAGCATGGAAACTGAGAACAACGTGGCCCTCAGAACATGGGTATGCAGGGTATCAACAGGTTGATAGTTATTCAGACAAGGCTGAAACTTATGTCATGCACAGTCATCGGGTCCACGAAAGAACTTGTTCATCTAACGAAAACAAGAAATCAAAACTCAAAAAATAAAATTTTGGAGTGATTTGAATGGCAGTTCGGATCCCTCGGAATTAATAATAACGACTCATCAACTGTGTAAGTACATCAGGCCACTACTTTAACATCACAAGTCGTCACTGGGACCTTCAGAAGTCAAGTCAGAAGAACAAACAACAGATCAAATAGGCGACTCCTCAGTTCAGGTCTCCAAAATGTTCTTCCACACCGACAATTTCAGAAGAACGAAAGTATTTTGTACATCGTCATAGGAGATCGACCGGTCGATCCAAAAGACAAGAAAAATAAACGAGCAAAAGCAAAACGACTCAATTCGAAGTAAATTTTCAAGAAACAGGCTGAATGCGTAAAAAATCGGATCACCATCGCCACAAAGGGACTAGGAGGAGGAGGAGAACTTCCTGCGGCGGCGGCGTTGAGCTGTTGTGATGGAGGCAGCAGGGTTCGTACACTATTTATCGAGCCTGGGGCTAGGGTTATCGTCCACAGTCGCCGCCATACGATCAAGGCCCAAATTTTAGCCCAATAAGCCCACTCACTATGCAGAAAAAGGGCCCAACACTTTAGTTGGGCTGCACCCATCGCTCACAAATCGCTCAGGGTCAACACTCACCAGCGCATCTTCATCAGATTTTTTTTCCATTTTAGCACTAGTTTATAACAAATTTACATCATTAGCTATTAAAAATTTTATTTTGCCATTCTAACAGCCTTGCAGTTCATGGTGTGGACGAGTCGTCCACACCGCGATTGGCCACGTGGAGGCCTCTCGGACGTCCCAAAATTACTTAGTCATATTCACTTTTGGACGGCTATTTTAAAATATCTAGAGACATATTTTGGAAATATAATTATTTATGAAACTGTAGTACAAAATGTGTACTACATTTTCTCAGTAACTAAAATTCACAAAATATTTCTTCAAGTATTTTAAAATAGCCGTAGAAAAGTAAATAAAACTCCAGAAATTTGAGCTGCAGAGGAAAATTTACTGAGTTTAGTCACTTTTGGACTGCTATTTTAAGGTATCTAGAAATATCCTTCTAAAATGATATTAATTAAGTAAATTTATAAAACAATGTGTATTACACTTATATTAATAATAATATTTACAAAATATGTCTCTAAGTATTTTAAAATAACCTTTTAAAAGTGATTAAAACTCAGAAAATTTGAATGTCCCAGTGACAGCCCAAATTTTCTGAGTTTTAGTCAATTTTAAGCGGATATTTTAAAATACTTATATACATATTTTTAAAATTTGTTATTAGAGTAAATATAGACAACATTATGTTCTACATTTACTTAAATAACAACATTTGCGAAAGATGTTTCTAGGTATTCTAAAATAGCCGTCCAAAAGTGACTAAACTCAACAAATTTGCCTCTGCAGCTCAAACTTTCTGATTTTTATTCACTTTTGTATGGTTATTTTAAAATACCTAGATACATATTCTGAGAATTTTGTTATTCATGGAATTGTAGTACACATTTCATACTGTAGTTTGCTCAATAATTATATTTCCAAAATGTGTCTCTAGATATTTTAAAATAGCTGTCCAAAAGTGAATATGACTCAAAAATGTTGGGACGTCTGAGAGGCCGTCATATGGCTAATCGTGGACGACTCGTCCACACTGTGGATGGTAAGGCTGTTAGAATGGCAAAATAAATTTTTTGATAGCTAATGATGTAAATTTGTTATAAATTGATGCTAAAATGGAAAAATTTCTCTTCATCAAACTCTCCTGGATCTTCACAAATCACACAGGGTCCATTTTCTGTGACAGAAATCCTGCCGACTTATTAAGGTCTGTTTGGAACTCCTAAAGCTAATAGTTAGCTGCTAAAAAATAATTCTAGAGGTTCCAAACTCCTTAGCTAATAGAGCAGCTAATTATTAGCTATACCTCAGCTAACTATTATCTCATTAGCTGCTCCAACCCAGCTAACCCAGCTAATTGTTGGTTGAAGTCTATTTTACCCCTTTCTTATCTCTCCATCTCCTCCTCTCCTACATAATCGAACCGAAAAAAAATCAGCCTAGTCGATTTGCAGCCTCGTCGGCCACGCGCCGCCGCCCCTCGTCGCCCGTATCGGCCCGCGCTGCCACCTCATTGCGGCCCGCAATCCTTCCTCCGTCGGCCAAACGCCTTCGACCCCGTCGTCCAGGTCGCGTCGCGGCCCGTATCAGCCCGCGCTGCCACCTCATTGCGGCCCACACCCCTTCCTCCGTCGGCCAAGCGCCTTCGGCTCCATCGGCCAGGTCGTGTTGCTGCCTCTTTCGGCCCGCACCACTTCCTCTGTCGGCCAAGCGCCTCCGGCCCCATTGTCCATGTCGCGCTGTCACCTCCCATCGACAGACACTCCGAGAGGTACCACCTCGCGTCCCTTCCTTAGGATTTCTACACTGCTGGCTCTCCATCGTCTCGGTGTGTTGGACCTGTTCCCTAGATTGGACTGGTATCAAATCAGGGGTAAGACAGTCAAATGTACTATTGAACAAAATTAGCTCTAGAGGTTTTAAACACCCTTCAACTAATAATTAGCTAGCTAATAATTAGTTGACATAATTCAGCTAATAGATTATTAGCTAGCTAATAATTAGTTTTAGAGGTCCCAAACAGGATGCGCAAGACATAAAGGGAAATGCAGATGAAAGCCTGCAGTTTTCTTGTGGGTCTGGTAACCAATTAGAAAAAAAGGTTGTAACTCCAGAAACAGATGCACGAAAGCCGTTGATACTGTCAGTTGCTGAATAGCACAGTAGGTACCTGATGGATCATGCTCTCTCTATCTCTATCTGCATCTCTCTCTATATCTATTTCTATCTCTATCTCTCTATCTCTAGAAAAAATAAAGATTAAAAGGTTTGCATAGCTGGATAAATCTAATGGTACAATAGACTATACAATACAAAACGATTGCTCAAATTAAGCCAAACATACATGTACAAAATACAGATACAAGCATGACACAAATCTCATCTCTCACATTTTCCATGGCAGGGGCATTCTTTATTGTGCTGAGACAACATTCATGAAGTTGTCCTAAAGCATACTTGCATCTTTCTCTACTTATAACTAATTACAATGGTGTCTTTGGTGAGCCTGCTGCTTGTGCACCGCGAGTTGGAGATATGTCGTCAAAGAAGAACCTCTCCAGGTCTTCCATGTCGCTGGTGGGTGGAAGAAGGTTGGTACAAGTAGTAGCATGAGACAAAGAGGCTGGGTTAACCTCCATGATTTCTTCCCAAAACATGGACATCAAGGACTCATCGGGTATCTCGAATTCATCCCAGTTGACATCGTAGTTATCTCCCCCCACATTAGTAGCATCTAGAGGATGGTTGGGAATTGTTTCATCCACTTGGTGTTGCTGCTGACCATCATCAAGATTGATATGTTCTTCCCGGTGACCATCAATGTTGTCATTTGCATTGATGGTCTCATAATGATGCATTGTGGATGAGGTTTCTGCAGCTTCTGGCAAGATATGATCTAGATCAGTAATTGACACACATTGGCCCGGAGCAACGGTAATATTATTACTAGTAGGACCATCAATATAGTAGGCAGGATCAGAAGCACTGGCCATGTTCTCGTAGAATGATGAAGAACTAGATATGTTGGTTGTAGCTCCTGCATGCACGTGCAATGGATGAGCCACCACACCTGAAGCAACGATGCTGTTACTCACAACAAAATTACTTGGGACGGTGGTGTTACTACCATCTCCAAAGAACTCAAAACCTGTAGGCGTGTAGTTGGTAGGTGACATTATTGTAGGAGTCACAAGGGCCATGGATGTCACTGTTGTTGACATCAAGGGGGGTGTAGCAAATGAAAATGGTATGGGATGAACATTAGTTGGCGGCAAAAGAAGAGGAACAGGAACACCTACAGGAGGATATTGAGCACACCGTGGATGAAATTGTGACACTTGATTTAGAGGACGATGTGGTAATGTGGATGCTTGGTTTGTGGGTCTATGACGCTTCTTATTGGGCTTGTAGTAAGGAATAGAGCTGTGCTCCTTTCGAAAATCATGTAAAATATCTTGCAGAAAATCATAGGACTCTGTGGTGGCTATGACCTCAGCAATGTCAGTGTCTAGTATGATGGAACGATGGTGAGAAGCGGCACACATCCAAGCACGGAATGTGATTTCTTGCACAAATAACTCACATGCCTTTGTCAAGAATGATGGTGTGTCAAATGTCATCATCATTTTGCCTTTCTCAGCACAAAGAACCTTCTTCAAACGGGTCATGGGGAATATATGCTCACTGAAGTCCTGAATTGCCTCAATTTCTTCTCTTCTCTTCCTCCAGAAGTCTTCTAGCATCCCCCTCTGCGACTCTGGTGCAGGCATCATTGGCGATGCACGAATGTAAAGAGGATGATATTCCATCTCTTTTTTGTTAGCCTGCTTGTAAATACATCGAGATATAAAACAATCTTTAAATAATTGATTCCTATTAATATAAAAGAATCATTGGGGATCTACGAATGAATATAGAACCAACACCTTACATCACTATCACAAAATAGGAGCAGACTTTACAAGTCAAGATGCCTTTGGAAGTACAAACTATCATAAGATACCATGGGCACAAACTACTTTGAGAAAATAGTAAGATATAGAGTTTACCTTAAACTTAGAACTGTGAAACTCTGTTGGTGACTATGGGGATGGCCCCATGTACATTTGTTTATATATAGCACACCAAAAGTTTTCGTAAGACAAAGAAAGAGAGAAATTTGGTGTTGGTTAATCGAATTCTTGCACGATTCTTCTTGTTTTACCAACCAGCTATCTGATACTTTCCCACCGTTTTACAAGAAAGGAGTTGCCTTTGGCATTAAGGAATAATCATCCAGGTCTTACGTTGCTGCATAAAGCATACTCGATGCTAGCTGTAATGACCATATCCTTTGGCTACTGCCAGTTTGTGTCATGCACCATATTTTTTGTATCTATTAGCTGTTACGTAATGAAGTCGGTGAACCGACTTAATGTTAATGCTTGTGAGTACATTAATTGCATGCATGGTGCATGCAGAAGGCAGGTGCATGTAACACGAGTAGGTGCAGACATCTTTCATTAAGTTACTTCAACTTTTTAAACTATTTTTTTATCAATTTGGCATTTTGTATAGTTAGATATATATTTATGTTGTAAAATAAAGCCTCTTGTTATATTATCTCGAGCATTTGTACATTTCTCATGTGACTTCAACTTAGCCGTATATGTTGATTTTTATCGATTTCTATGATTTGCTAACCATGATTTATATGGAGGGTCCGGTCTATTATATGTGATTCATTTACTTGTTATTTTGGTTATGTAGGCTGTGCATACTAGTTCGTGCAATACTTGTACAAAAAGGTGCACTGAATGCTACTCATGCATGTAGCATATACTTTATATCCTTTAGATATATATAGTTTGTCATTTAGCATAAATCATGCTTATCTATTATGGTTGCTTAGATAAAGAGTGTGTGTTCATCTTTTTGGTTATAAGATGTGGCGTCAAAAGAAATGCATGATGTTTCTTGTGTGCCTTTTAAGTTACTAGTTTGATATATGTTACCCTATACAATGCAAGTCTTAGGCGAGGCTGATTTTAGTTTCGTACAAGTTAAAGGAAACTTTGTAAAAGCTATCTTTATAACGGATATCCTTTTGTGGTGTAAAGAGCACCTTTATTCGTCTATTCCTATAACAAACATGGATTGCTCATGCTCCTTCATCTTTTTAGCATGTGTGGCTGTTGTGAATTCTTTCACTTGATGAGGAAAGATTGTAGGACACACAAACCACACAAACTAGAAAGAAGAAGGAACATGAACACTCCACGTTTGTTCTAGGAAGAGACGAGGGAAGCTGCCCCTTTACAACACAAATGGATATACATAATATAGTAGTGCCAAATCCTAAAAGATAGCCTTTATGAAGTTTTTTTCTAACTTGCACAAAATTAAAATAGACCTCACCTATGACTAGCATTGTACGTGTAACATAGATAAAGACAATAACTTACTCACAAGTACACAAGAAACATCATGCGTTTCTTTTGATAACCACATCTTAGATCCGGAAAGACGGACACTCCATCTTTATCTAAGCAACCATAGTTGATAAACATGACTTGTGATAAATGACAAATTGACTACAACAAAAGGAAAGAAAGTATATGTTACGTGCACGCGTAACATCGAGCACACCTTTTTGCACAAGTCTTACATGAACTAGTATACACAACATACATAACAAAAGTAAGAAGTAAAAAATCACATATAATCTAGCATACTATATATCTATATAAATCATGGATAACAAATCATATAAACCAACAAAATTAAACATATATGGCTAAGTTAAAGGTACATGAACAATGCATGCATGCTCTAGGAAGAGATAATCTATAACAAGAGGTTTATTTTAATATATCTATAAATACACAAGCAAAAAAATAGGCTAAAGGTAAAAGCATGCATCCCTTTTGAATTTTGTTGTTGAAGATATTCATTATTAAAAGTTTATAAAACTATAATTAGATAAATAAGATATTGAAAAAGGAAATAGCAACCAAATATACAAAAAGTGAACATAATGTACCTGTGATACATGAGATGAAAAATCCACGGGGAACACTAGATGTGGCTTGCATACAAGCCAACTAGTGCTTGTTAGTTGAATATTGACTTCTAGATATAACCATTGAAAACATTTGCACAAGTGTAAATTGTGACCACCAGTATTCGAACTCTGATAGGTGGTGAAGTATTCCTGGTCTTCACTACCCCACCGCAACATAATTCTCCCTACATGGATCTCGCGAAACACTAAAAAAATCATAATTAGAGATAGAAACAAAAGTTTTGAAATAGTAAATTATTGCAAGCCAACACTTACTTTCTCCTTTGTGTGATGAAGTTACCATCAACTTCATATGACTAATTCTGACTAATCACAACATGTAGGTCAAAGATGCAAGCAAGACAGGATCGATTTTGCAAAGTAAAATGAAGGAGGTAGAGCTTCCTATGTCCTAATGAAAATCAACTTGAGCTGTCATCTGCGGCCCTATGCTGCCCGTTTTGTCCCCTTTTATAGATATCTTACACGTATTCATCATTATCCTCTTAGGTAGTCCACCACAACACGACAATAATTATAAGGTATTGTAGTGCCGTGTCGGTAATACCATGAGTTACGTTTTCAGACTCTAGTTGTTAGTGTTATTGAAGACTTAGAAATTGGGGCCTGACCCACCATGAACATGTGCAATAAGTCCTCCATTTTGATTGGCATACATAATACATCAAAAATAGTTTTGGCTCTGAGCTGAGGCAAAAGTGTGACTGCCCCAAAAGAGGTAGAGGTCCATGGATCATGTATGCATAGGTATATGTTCTATAGGATAAGCTCAAAGACAAGAAGCCCGACAGCCTGATAGGCCTACGTGTGAATAAGAGGCATGTTGACCCTGGGCCTTCCTAACTATTGGTCGACTCTGGTCACAATTCCAAACAAAATAGATCCAATTAAAATCTACAACTACACTACTGCTAGTCGGAGAACAACTAGAACTTCCAAAGTCCTATGGGACAGGCTTGTGTAGCATCAACCTTTTGTCCCGATTCATTAGTCCCACGCTGACCAAATAGATGCATATTAGAACTATAAGTTATAGAACCATATTGTTAAGGAAATAAATCAAGTAAGAATCACACATAAATGAATACTAAACGATTCTTTATTTAATATTCAATCACTTCTAAAATGCAAGGCTAACGTGGAACGACATAAGGAGAGTACATGCAGTAGGCGCACATTAGCATTTAATAAGAATCCCACATCATAGACTGTTCATGCATGAAGCATCATTATTTTCTTAATTTTAAGATACATATTGGCCAACGTAGCAAATCTCACCATAGCTCATTAGCAGTGTTTAGAAATGTGTTGTTAGGGCCTCCGCACGCCTGGGCACGAGGCACAACCCTTCTGCCTCGTCTCGGGTTGTAGGTGGGCATTTCACGCCGAGGGGTGGGAGGGGGGTGCAGATCATGTTGGGGCGGACCAGTGATGACGGGTTGCAGCTCTTGGTGTGCAGACAGGGGGGCTCTGGCGGAGAATCACATTGGGGTGGACCAGCTGCGGTGGGTTGCAGGTCTTGGGACGCGGAAGGGTTGCTTCGGTGAGGGGCGAGGTGGAGGGAGGGGCAATCCCGTCGGGGTGGAGCAGTTGCGGGTGGAGGACTACAGATCCTAGGGTGCGGAGGAGTGGCTCCGGCGGGGGAGAAGCGGGAGCAGATCTAGAGGAGCGACAGCGGGTGGTGGGGGTGAGCCAGGGGCGATTGCCCTATTGCAGGGTTGCGGGGAATGGAAGGAGGCGGACCCCTGATGGACTAGGGTTTGGAGACAAAGAGAGATTATGGTAGTGGAGGGCAAAGGTGGGCCTGGAAAATCAGCCCAACACATTAGAAATACAGTTATAATGATGTTTTTTTATTTTTTTACAACCAATTTGCTACAGTGCATAATGCCTAGGCGACGCCTAGGCACACTTAAGCTCTAGGCGGAGGATCATCGTCCGCTTAACGCCTAGCGCATTTTGGAACTATGCTTATTAGCAAGGGTGAGAGATGAACGACCAATTTTGTACTATATGAAATTCTAGAGTTTTAGTAGCAAATCCAGAAAGAGCAGTTGATTCTAATTTAGAGTACATATAGTCTTGATAAAATACTAACCAATGCTATACATTGTGATAATTAGCAACCGATGGTGCGCCAGAACATACGGAATCACCGATGGGCTGATTGTTATCCACTTTTAGCAACTTATGATCGGTATCTAATATGTATGGGTTTAGTTTACAACCATGTCATAGTGCACAAGAAATATAATTGATAACTACTACATCACACTCCCTCATTCCAAATTACTTGTCACGCTCTAGTTTTTTTTTTGAACTGGAGAGTGACAAGTAATTTGAGATGAAGGAAGTAGTTAATAGGGGTTACATCCCAAATTACTTGGCACTCTCGAGTGACAAGTAATTTGGGATGAAAGAAGTAGTTAATAGGACTTACGTTCGAGTACAATTTCATACATTATTGGTATTTTTGCCTGGTGATGTATATTCATATGATTTATTAGTGTTTGATTGACTTTGGAAGGAACAATTTGTGTGTCATAGAATTTTCGTCCTTAGTTTGATTGACTCAGCCCGACAAGGGGAGTCATGTGTATGGTTTGAGCCCAGAAACGGCGCGTCCTGCCAAGTCCCTTCCCTAGACGTTTGAAGGATCTCAGAGCCAAACATTGGTAAACCGTGGGCCGCTGCCCGCCGGCCGGAGCTCCGCTTCAACATGGCGGTGGTGGCGGACATTCGGACTGCAAAGGATCGACGAGCTTCCAACACCTACTTGAGGTCGATCAGCTACCACCACGAGCCCTCCTACCAGCATCACAATCGTGGATCTTGGATCTACCACAGTGCACTATCGTCTGTAAGGATCAAAAGCCCAAGAGGGGGGTGAATTGGGTTTCTTTTCAAAAATTAAGACAATAAAACTTAATTACTAAGAGCCCAATTTCCTACGCAAACAACTTATGCATTCAAGTAAATAGCAATTTCGCGGTATATAAAATGCATAAGTGTAGGGTGAGGGGAAGAGAATGCAAACTCCTGAGGAGACACGAAGATTTATCCCATGATTCAGCAAGATCATCAAGATCTTCCTATATCCACGTTGTGGCACCTACCAAAGGGTATAGCCACACCCAAGTCACCGAGACTAGGGATCTTCACTATTCTTCTCCGTTTGCCAACCTCGGCAAGGTGGAGTTCAAGCCTTATACAACTTGGATCTTTTGGGCTTCCACAATCCTCTTGGCAAGCTCCGATAGTCACTCTCAGTTACAAACACCAAGGAACACTCCCTTACAGCTCTCACTATACTAGAGATTCCACTCACCAAGAATGGAAGCACACAAGCACTATCTCTAGCTAGTTCTAGCCTATCTCTTGGTGTGTAAGTGGTGTAAATGATCTAAAAGTGGTAGCTCAACGTCTTGAATGCTTGAGAATGTGTAGATTATATCTGGTGATCAAGACTTGTCGATTTGACAGGTTGAAGGGGTATAAATAGCCAGCCTCCACGAAATAGCCGTTGGAAAAGTAGGCTGACATCACTGCTCTGCGAACACCGGATGATCCGATGCTCTCCCTTCAGTTATCATCGGTCAAGTTCACTTTAGATGATGTCACTGTGTCAGATATGACCGTTGTTAGACCGATGTTACTCTTATCTTCTCATCGGATGATCCGGTGGCACCTCCTCCAGAATTGGTTCAAACTTGATGCTTACTGGAGTGATTGACCTATGTGTATATTGTTGTACATCGGATGATCCGGTGCTACACTTGGTCCAAGAATATTGCATACTGTACTAATAGACCGATGTAACATTGCCCTTAACATCAGATGATCCGGTGAGTACTTTGTTCTGAGGTCTTCTTCTTCTGCTGAATCAACTCAACCGATGTGTTGTTTTCTGGAAACATCGGTTGATCCGGTGAGTACTTTGTTCTGAGGTCTTCTTCTTCTGCTGAATTAACTCGACCGATGTGTTGTTTTCTGGAAACATCGGTTGATCCGGTGAGTTGATTTTGCTTGCTTCGAGTTGTTCTAAGTGATTCTTTTGGAATTTTCTCGATTGACCTCTTAGACACTTGTTGTAAATATTCTTCTGATGATTGTCAAGCATTGAGTGTTGTCAATTATGGTTGAATGACTTTGACATATGAGCTTTTACTTCTAGTCTTCATAACATTGATTGATCTCATAAGATGATTGTTTAGGGGTCTCCAATGATCATTAGTTGATGTTCATATTCATATAGATTTCATTTGATTGAGTGATATGAGAGACCTTGCATCCACAAATTCATTAGTAAAATCCAATGGTTGTCATTAATCACCGAAACCGTACCTCATGAGGGCCTAGATGCTTTCATCGTCCCGTCGCCATCGACATCAGATCCACCGTCAGTTAGCCCAGCATCAGCCCCGAATATCGAGCCTATCGGATCGAACTCGAACCACCATCCTGTTGCCGGTCGCCATGCAGCTAATCATGCCAGCACCCGTCGACATCGCATCACCGAGCCTGCCGCGCCCAAGGGAAGGAGAAGGAGCCCCCGCCGAGCAAGGGTGAAAGATGGACATCCTTTTTTGTACCATATGAAATCCTAGAGTTTCAGTGTGGCAAGTCGGAAAGAGTAGTTAATGCTAATTTAGGTAACATATACTCTTGATAAATTACTAACCAACAATTTACATTGCGGTAATTACCTACTGTAGGTGCACCGGGACATATATAGAATCACCGATGTTATCCACCTTTAGCAATTGATGATCAGTATCTAATATGTATCGGTAATTTTCAACCATGTTGTAGTGCACAGAGATATAGTTGATAACTACTACATTACAGTTATAGGGGTTAATACATTCAAATACAATTTCATACATTGTTGGCGTCAACTCGGTTGTGTTTTTTTGTTATGTAGTACTCCCTCCGTTCTGGTTTATTTGACCCTCTACCCTCTAAGTCAAATAAATGTTTATTACTTGACCCTTTAAGTCAAATAGAAAGTAGGAGATCTATATTATCTTCGCCTCCATTTTTCTAAACACGATTCTCTGAAAAGGTGAAAAGGGCGAGAGTGGCTAGTGGTAGCGTAAAATCGTCATTTCATGTTTTCCTTAATTTTCACAAGAGAATAATAATTGGTCGCTACGAAGTCGAAGCCATCCAATGTTATCATCGCAACTTAGGTGAGCCTGAAGTTGTACTGTTGTGTGTGTTGTCGTATGATTTTGGACGGTTTCTCACTAAATTAATCGTGCATTGTAAAGTTTTGGTATCCGATTTGTCTTATAAATTGGATCAACTCTCTTCTTCTTTAATGCATTGCAGGAACCGGCTGCCCTTTTCCAAGGTTTCTTCCAAAAAAAATCTCAACATATCTATCAACACAGAAATCCCGTGTCAGCCGTTTGGACCGCTTGGCCCATCAAAATCAGGCTTCAGGCCCGTGGATCACATCGCTTCTAGAGTTCAAAAACTTTAGGCCCGACGACGAGCCTTTTTATCCAGTGCTATTATCGTTCAGTTTTTTTGCACGATAGCATTTCATAGACATGCAGGAAACGTCATTTTCGAATGCTTTTGTGTTCGCTGCAATGAACATAAATTAACTTGCTGGTTCAATGCAAAGATCGTGCAGAGTTTGAGAGAGAGAAAGAGAGAGCAAAATTCTGGCTGGTACATGGCGTCACTGCTGATTTGGTTGTCGTCTATAATTTACATTCGGAGGATCTCGGTCTCGGCGCCAAGGGGTGGTAAACCGTGGGCCGCCGCCGACCGGAGCTCCGCTTCAACGCGTGGCGGTGGACGGCGGACAGAGAAAAAGGAACAGCGGCCTCCATGGGTGCGCGTCGCGTCACCTCCTCCTCGACAGCGCCGCCCGTCGTCGATCGGTCCCCCACCTGATCCCGGCGTGTGCCGCGCTGGATCACGCGACGTATTGCGTAGTACCAGTTGCTATAGTGGCTTTGGATGATGATCATGATCTGATGTGATGTGATCTGGGTGCGTGCACACTCGACCGGCACGACGGCGCCGCCTGACACCTACGCTGCATGCACGATCATGCGCTTTGATCCAAAGCCGTGGCTTTGCCTCATCACCGTCGGCACGGGGCTCGGCTTTAACTTTGTGCACCGTCGCTGCCTGATCCTGTCGCCGCGCCGGGACGACACGCGCACCACCTGTCGCCGCGCCTGGACCCCGACTCCACCATCGGACGTTGCCCCACCCGGCAGAGGGCGGCGCCGGCCCACTATAGCTCGCCGCGCGCCTACGAGCAGTACTTATTAAACCAGCCCGCGTGGAGCGAGTCTTCCAGCGCTCCTCTCTCGTGTGGTGTACTGGGAGGAAGAAACGTCCGGCCGGCGCGCGAGGGGTCGAGGAGGAGTCATGGCGGAGGAAGTGTCTGCGGCTGTAGTCGGGGACGGGGAGGCAGCAGGAGGAGGAGGGAAGATGACGATGGTGGTCGGGGTGGACGACAGCGAGACCAGCTACTACGCGCTGCAGTGGGTGCTCCGCCACTTCTTCCCGCCCGCCACGCACCCGCAGCCGCAGCAGCAGTACCGCCTCGTCGTCGTCACCGCCAAGCACGCCTCCGCGCCTGCCGTCGGGCCCGCCGGACCAGGTCGGTGGTGGTGACCTCTCTCTCTCTCTCTCTCTCTCTCTCTCTCTCTCTCTCTCTCTCTCGCCGTTCTCCTCGTCTCGCCTTAATTCACTTCATCAAATGAGCATGTGCATGGATCGCCTCCAAACACGAGTACGCGACACGGGGTTGCATTATTGATGTACGTATACGCACTACGACGCAGGTGGCGCGCCCGTGCTGTTCGTGGACTCCGACCTGCCCAACAAGAGCGCCGAGCGCGTCATCGACAAGGCCAGGGACCTCTGCGCGCAGCAGCAGGTGAGCGACGCCGAGTTCGAGGCGGCCGACGGCGACGCGCGGAACGCGCTCTGCGAGGCGGTCGAGAGGCACCAAGCCGACATGCTCGCCGTCGGCAGCCATGGCCACGGCGCCATCAAAAGGTTCGTACTACATACACACCCGTGGTCTCTGTTATCTATAGACATAGAGTACTTCATTATTACTACTACTATATATCGTATCAAACTAACTTCTCCTCCTCCTCCTCCTCCTCAGGGCTTTTCTCGGGAGTGTCAGCGACTACTGCGCTCATCACGCACACTGCACCGTGATGATCGTAAAGAAGCCAAAGCACAAGCACTAAGATGTTTATGCAGCATTCTGCAAAATAAATAAATGGACCATGCATGCATCATCAACAGTAGCGTCCCATCTGTAGTCATCACTTCTTCAAGCATGCAATGTGTTCCTTCTACGTCTGGGTTAAGGGCAAATAAATAGCTGTTCATATATACCGATAAGCTCCCTCTGTTTCAAAATAAATAAAGGCTGATTAGTTTTTGAACTAACCAATGGCATTTATTTCAAAACAGAGGAGTAATATATCACGGTGTGTTTATGATTCATGTAACGTGGTACCATTATGTATTTTTGTAAACTCTTCCATGTATTAAGGTGTGTTTATGATTCATGTAACACAGTACCATTATGTATTCTTTTTAAAACTCTTCCACGTATAATAAGGTGTGTTTATGATTCATGTAATGCAGTATCGCGTGTCTGTGTGGCTATGAAAAAAATGCTACCTTTTTTAAGATAATGGATAAAGTTCTCATCGAGGTTATGATCAATTTATTACAAGCAAATGCTGACACTCACAACCTATTGTTTAGAACAAGGCGATGATAACAGGATGACTAAGCGCACGACTATGGATCGGACTAGTTCATTCTTTCACATTTTTCTAGGTGCACCTCAGATCCAACGCACATGACTTCCTCTGTAGAGTGCGTGTATTTAATATTGTGAAATTCAGTCAGCAATTTATTTCTACCAAAATAATTGAACTCGTAACCTGAGTGGTGCTACTCAGAGTACTTATCTACTAGGCTAAACCCCCTTTCACGTTTAGCAGGCTACCCCTAAGTGGCCCGCTCTAAAAGAAATTTATGCATATGTCATCTACATACAACCATGCCCATTGTATAAAAAAGATGGAGGGTCCTTTGACCGACCTAGGTGGTCGGGGCTTGGGAGGGTCTGTTGTCCGACCTTGATGGTATGGGCTCGGACGGATTCGTTACCCCGACTTCGATGGTCGGGATTCGGTGGTAGGTTCCTCCTTGCGCCGGAGGTCGGATACAGTCAGGATCTTGCGGTAGCCGTACGTCGTTCGTTGATCTGGTATTCTCATGTACCCAGATACAGAAGATGTCAACGATATATTACATGCTAACTTAGATTGCTCGTATTACTTAGATACGATTTCAAAAGATTTGATCGTGTAAATGAATAATAGCTATTCATATTACAATAACAACAAAATTTTTATCTCAGGAGCCTTCAATAGGCTACATGGGAGGGGCTATTTGTAAATAATAATAATAGGTAAAGAGCGAAATTTTGACGCTAATCGGAGGCCAGCTCCTCTCTATATAGGTGTCGTGTGCCTGCCAACTATAGGTGGCCAATGGGTCATGCCGAGCTGGCCCGGTTCGAGCTCGGCATGGCTTGAGCCTTAAGATTCCCGTTTCGACACGGTCCGAAAATGAACCGGGCCGCGCCAAGTCGGCCCAGACTCATTTTATGCGTGTTGTGTCGTGCCGGAACGGACCAATCCGATACCAGTTTATTTAAAAAATACACTAAAAACATTGAAAAAAATATATTACTTCCTCCGTTTCGAAATAATTGTCAGAACTAGCTGGTGACAATTATTTCGAAACGGAGGGAGTATACGTATGGTATCCGGTTTGAACCTCGCAGGCTAATCTAGCTATATCATGGAGTCAGCCGGACCGACCCTAAATTGATCTTGCCGGGCTAGCCCGACTAACTTGAAGTCAAAGTATGAACATGATCCGTACCGGGCTTCGAGTCCACCGAGCCCAATTTTTCGTACTGAGCCATGCTCGTGCATAGATATTTTTGCACAGCGGCCCGATTTACCCAATCCATTTGACCACCTATACTGCCTACCGGGTAGCGTTGTAGCGATGGAGGCTGAGGCGCATTGATGTCCGCGAAAGTCGGCACGGCAGCTAGTACTACCTCCTTTCTCAAAAGATTGTCACCTTTAGTTTAAACTAAAGGTGACAATCTTTTGAGAAAGGAGGGAGTACATCCTATCATATCGCTGGCTGCCCACAGTTTTACGGAAACCGTGGGCACGCAGACGCAAAGCACGGCCGCTGGCTGGCTGCTCACGAGGTGGCGTGTGGGCGGCGACAACAATGAGTGGATCTAATCCGCTTCACGACGATCCCACCGTGTTCCACAAGCCGCCGCCGGCCGCCGCCTACCAGACCAGGCACGTGTCGAACACCCTCTGCAGCGAGCAATGCAGTGTCGGATCCCGTCGCCTTCCTCCCTCCTCTCGAGGCATCCATCCGTTGCGGGAGTCCGACCAATCCCCTCTCTTGCATTATTGACGACCCGTCACAGCCCGCCCACTGGCCGGCTCTTCCATTCCACCGACTGCCCCAAGAAGACTTCTCTTTTAAGCCGAGCGAGGTGCGTAGCCACCGAGGAAGGAAGGAAGGGGGAGGAGGACATGGCGTCGGCAGCGGAGGAGGGAGCGTCCGCGTCTGCGTCCGCGCCGGGGAAGATGACGATGGTGGTGGGGGTGGACGACAGCGACCACAGCTACTACGCGCTGCAGTGGGCGCTCCAGCACTTCTTCTCCCCGCCCGCTGCCGGCCAGACGCCGCAGCAGCAGCAGTACCGCCTGGCCGTGGTCACCGCGAAGCCGACCGCCGCGTCCGCCGTCGGGCTCGCCGGCCCGGGCGCCGCCGACGTGCTGCCGTTCGTGGAGGCCGACCTGAAGAAGAGCGCCATGCGGGTCGTCCAGAAGGCCAAGGACCTCTGCGCGCAGCAGCAGGTGGGCGACGCCGTGTTCGAGGTCGTCGAGGGCGACGCCCGGAACGTGCTCTGCGACGCCGTCGAGCGGCACCACGCCGAGATGCTCGTCGTCGGCAGCCACGGCTACGGCGCCATCAAAAGGTAGTACTCCCTCCGTCCCCATGAACTTGTCGCTTTATAGTTTAAAAATGAACTACAAAGTGACAAGTTCATGAGAACGGAGTGAGTACGTACTATCTCTCGCTGCCCTCTGCTTTGCTCCCCCCTAGCTGCCCTGATTTGCCTGAACATGCCATCGTCTTGTCTTTGCTACTCTGTGTTCTTCTTACATTGGGCTTTCTAAAAAAAATATGTTCTTCTTACACGCGTGTTGTATGGTTGACTTGCCTGAAACTTACTCGTTCAGGGCTGTTCTCGGGAGCGTCAGCGATTACTGCGCCCACCATGCACACTGCACCGTGATGATCGTGAAGAAGCCAAAGCACAAGCACTCAGACATTGCCCACTGACTGATCTGATATGAGGTCCTGCAACAACTGTATGCACTGCCAAACATTGCAAGTTTGTGTGTGTGTGTGAATAAATTGGTCATCAATAACTTGACCTCAAGTAACTGATGATGCCCTTCAACATATGGATTGGTGATTAGCATAAATAATTGTTGTGTAGTACTATCTCAAACAATGGGGTTTGTGATGTATGTAATGCTATATGTTGATGTGTATGTAATTGCAAATTCTTGGAATCACAAATCTGCCGGCGCAGGATGTGGTGATCCGGGCGAAGAACTCACAGCTGATGCACAAATTACATAGGATTTAGATCAGATTTTTGAAAGATTGCACTGCAGGATTGTTTACGCTCTAGTAGTTCCTCGTGCCATTACTAGTTCCTCGTGCCATCCGCAAAGTCATACTGTAAAGTCTGCTGGATAAGTCTAAATTTAAAAGATTTAGAGAAAGATACTGAAAAAATATAGAAAGATAGATCTTTAAAGGATGCTTATTCGGATAGCTTTAGATAGGTCTTTAAAGGATGCTTATTCGGATAGCTTTAGATTATCCGCAGTAGTTCACGTAAAACTTATAAAATATAGAATAGATTATTGAAAGTAGAGTAAGTGTTGAATTGTAAATATAGAATAGATTATTGGAAGTAGAGTAAATGTACAGAATGAACATGCTGAAAGTATAGAAGATATACTATAAATATTGAAGAAGTATACAACATAGAATATTTTAAAAAGAACCGCTGCTAAAGGCATGTGTTGATGCGGATTTACTCCTTTTTCTAGACTCCGTTATCCTATCATGTTGGAACCGAGCTGTTTTAGCTGAAATCTTGAAGTATTACCTCCAAAATAACTCTTTATTTCATTTTTGAATTAGAGAGTGATAAATAATTTGAAATAGAGGGAGTAATAGAATTTACCTGTAGCTACAACATTCTCAGCCGTTGGATGTTCGTTCCTCAGCGGTATGTTCAACTCACAGCCGTCGGTTGGCCACTTCTCTTCCCACGCAAGCTCTTGCTCCTCTGGCAAACTTCCTCCGCGACGCCCGTCCTACCCGCCGCCGCCGGCGGAGCCTCTGGCGTGGCGTCCGCGGGCGCTGCTGACACCTGCCGTGTTTGTTACCCCCTTCTACCTCACGCACATGGCGCCACGACACTCGCGAGGCGAATGCAGAGAATGACGTCCACCGTGCCGCGGCCAAGGTGTTCGATGGAATGACGCGGCCGGGGGTGCGACGGCCTCGCTGCACCGTCCTCCTCCTACTCTTCGCGGCCAAGGCGAGGCAGCATGGCGGTCACTATACCTAAGGGGTGCATCCTTTTGGCTACAAGACAGGGTGTTTTCCGACATGCCGGTCTGTGATAGAGCAACGTTCAATACGTTAATCTCAGGGCATGATCGGTGCGGACACGGCGAGCGCGTGCTTTGGAGATACGATATTTGACAGATGCGGACGGCAGGGTTGATTGAGGCCTGATCGTGTCACTGCTGCTGGTCTGCTTGCAGCCTGTGCCTCTGTTGGGGATATGGAAAAGGGGAAGCAGCTCCATTCATACTTGTGGAAAGCTGGCGTGTCTTCTGATTACATTGTAGAAATTTCACTCCTTGACCTCTATGTGAAATCACAGCCCTTGAGGTCTTCAGTTTTGGTGGTAAGAAGAATGTTGTGCTATGGAATTTGATGCTAGCTTGTGGCATATGGGCAGGTTAGTAAGTTTGCGTACTCTTTTGACATCTTTTATCAGATGCAAGCAGCTTGTATATGGCCTAACCAATTCACATACCCATGATGCATTTTATTGGACTTGCACTTGCAGTGGATAAATTGAACTTGGGGAGCAGATTCACTCACTATGCATAAAAACTGGCTTTGAGTCTGGTATGCATGTCAGTGTACTGGTAGATATGTATTCAAAACAGGCCTTAGTTACTTCAAATCCATGTATAATGAGTATGTAATTCATGCCAGACCTCACCGTTATGCTTGTGCCGTGAACATTCTAGGACGAGCGGGGCAACTGGTTCGTGCAAGGAGGTCTGTTGAGGCATGCCAATTACTACTGATGCAATGGTTTGGAGAACCCTTCCCGCTTTGAAGTACACAAGAACATAGAAATCGGGGAGCTTGCATCCAAGCATCTCCTGGAGTTAGAGCCTCTTGATTCGGCATCATATGTTCTTCTTTCAAATGCATATACTGTTACTGGGAAGTGGTCAAATAGGGATCAGAACAGGAAGATGATAAAGAAAAGAAGAGTCAGTAAGGAGCCAGGTTGTAGCTAAATTAAAGGAACACGTGCACACATTTTTTGTCGGTGATCAGTTGCACTTGTTGAATAAAATATATATGATTTTTTGGATGACCTAAATGATAGGATAGCTAAAATAGGGTACAAGAAAGATAATTAGCATATCTTTCATGAAAAAGAGCTAGAACTAAAAGACCCCACCACTTTCGTCCATAGTGAAAAGTTAGCTGTGTCTTTGGGTTAATGAGTTTGCCTCCTTGTATACCCTTTCGGGTGATGAAGAATCTTCACATTTGTAATGACTGCCACAGTTGGATGAAATTTATCTCTCAAGTCCTGGGAAGAGAAATTGTGCTGCAAGATTTGTACAGATTGCACCATTTTAACAATGGTAGTTGTTCATGTGGAGACTTCTGGTGATGTGGGCCGAAGTGAAATTTCTGTAGTACTAATCCTCATCATTTTCGTTTTTCTCAACTTCCTATTGATTGATATGTTGCTTCAAGCAGTACTAATCCTCATCATTTCACCTGGAAACTGAAAGACCAACCAGTACAACATGCAGGGCTTTTGCATCAGGCATTCCCCACAACATCAAACTGGTGTTTCCACACCCTTCTGGTATCATTTCTTGTTTTCCATGCCTGCGTTCATCATTTTTTTCTTAGGTATTTTTTCTGAACCTCTCTCTCTCTCTCTCTCTCTCTATATATATATATATATATTATATATATATTATATATATATATATATATATATATATATATATATATATATATATATTCTTCCTCCCTTAATTCCAGGTGAAGACACCACTGCAAGGACCCTTGCTTCATTGGAAGAGAACGTCTGATGAAATTGGGCCGATTGGCAGTTTTGTGGCAGACCTATAAAATTTATCAGGGCCAGAAAGTTATATATTTCGTACCTATAAACTTCATCACATGATGCTATTCATGAAGCACAACAAGGTATCTAGCTGTTTGCAGTTTCTGTGCGAGCTTAGGAACTGTTCTTCCTACATGCTCTAGCTAGCGTGAGCATAGCTGAATGAACTGAGCTGTTCGTCTTGACTTGCTGTCTCTTTTATCTGCCTGACAGGAAAGCCCAAAGGAAATACTATTCGAGATGGAGGAAGGAAGGAACTAAATGATGTACTGCCGCACTGGGATCCTCTCATTACTGCTCAGTCACCGACACATGGGGCCAGGCCTGCATGTTACATGTTAGTGACTGCTACTGTGCAAGCAATACTGCAGAGAATCCTCTAAATGGCAACTTTATCAATAGTGGGTCGTGTGGAAACTGGAGTGTGTATCGAAAAATTCTTGAACGTACTGCTAGTGCAGGCATGATGAAGCTGACAAGCTCCAAGCAGCTGGAATCAAAAGACAATAGGCACACTACGTTCCTGGCGTACGCGTACCATCCAATGTTTGTCAAGGAGCAGTCTTAGTCAATATTCATTCATGCACTAGTGACAGACTGTTTACTTCAGAATATAAAACTCTAATCATCTGGGGAGTGATAAACAAGTATGGTAGTATTATATACTCCATCGAGATGGGAGACCAAGGAATTAAAGCCTTGCTTACTTTCCCCCCGCTGAGCTAAACTGAACAGGCTGACTGTTCCAGTTTAATCAACGACCTCGTTTTCTGTTCGTCAAGATATAATTTTGTCATGGGTGTGGGTTGGCACTTGGCATAAGTTATTAGTTATATATGTTTGGCTTCAAAGTAATAGAAATGTGTCAGAGGAGGACATTTCAGGGAAGAATGGCCAAGGGTGTGGAACTGCTGGAGCTGGCATAAAGATGCAGATGTTGATTTCCACTGGAATACACCCCAGTATGTACGGCTGGAAGATGTTTATATCAACAGCCATGCTGAGTATATGGGTTACCTGTGGATGGCTGAGAGGGGTCTGGGTTTCCTAGTGGTATGGAACACTGTCGTCCTACAGAAGAAGGATTCTTGGTGTCTCAGTAGTGAAAGTGAGGGCTGTCGATTAGCACAGGGGCAACCATGTTGCTTGCACAGCATGAATTGATGCTGGTGGCCAACTGTGTTCACCACAGTGCTGAGGCCAATTAGCAGCTTGCAGAACTGGTCAGTGCTGCTATTAATTCACAACTTTTTCAAAATTTTTTGGTTTCCTATGCACGTGTCACATGGATATAGATTACTCTCTCCAAGATTCCTTTTCCCTTTTGATTTGTTCGTCTTGTCCTGGGTGTGCAAATAAAGAGAGAGATGCCAAGGTTAGGATTGCTGGCTTGCTTTGGTCTTAAATTGTCTGTTCTGTTTTTCTTCCCTGATGTTGGTTAGCTCAAGTTTGAGCTAACCAACATCAACAATTAAAAAACGGGTATATGAGTTGCATTCTTCCTGGCTGCCTTGGTAATTAGCTTGGTCATCCTGCTTTAAGCTCAGCTGGTAGTCTGGTATTCATATGAGCTTCGCGGCACAGCCTGTATAGACATATTTTAGTTTGACATGAGAACTAGAAAGGCACTGTTTTGAATTAACAATGACCTGCACTTGCTGTTGGTCAAGATCTAATCTCGATCTCAGCATAAATAAATATCTTGTTTACCTATAGGGCATGTTAGTACTAGTAACTAAGGGAGTGAGTGTGCATGTTATATATATAGGATTTCCTGGACTGCAATCGACATCCACTCGTTAGAGGATAATGTCTCACCCAAATTCCATTGACGACTCGGATTGGCCCGAAGTAAGGTTCATCAATGGGTACGCAATGCTCATAGGGTTCTTGCGTATGGGCGTAAGGGGGTTGAGCGTTCTGGTGTTTACATGGGCCACTGTTGTCCTCCTCGGAGGCTTTGTCTCTGATCTGGGGAAGAAGGATTTCTGGTGCCTCACAATGATTACTCTCATCCAGACTTTTAGTGCTGGGTTAGTCTCCTATCCTTATGATTCATAGTATTTTGGCTGATTATTTTGTTACTAACATTTCCATCAAATTTAGTGATATATTTTTCATTCGCTGTCTCTCTGTTTGAGTGCCACTTGCAAAAACATTGTTTAGAAACTGTTGCGATTCGACATAGCTGCAAATGGTCTAGAAATTATGTTGTCTAGTTTTGTCATATTAATCTTCTTTCATAAGCCAAATCCATTTGGCTTGTCTAATATAGATTGTGACGTGTTAACAGGGTCTTCGATTTCCTTTTGAAGGGGGACTCGAGTAACAGTAAGAATTCTTGGAAAGCTTTGCTGGCTATTGCATCTACCATGGTCAAGGATATGCCTCTTTTAAGAAAGAAAAGAAGACAGCTTGGCTTTGGCTCGAAAAGAAAAAGAATGGTCCGTGTCTGCACGACCATAATTAACTATTTTCTGTGGGTGGTGCAACTGCTGGTGCTTGCTACTGTGTTGTTCCCTCTACTGGTTGTCTATTTAGCTGGGCTGTACATTTGTACAGGAATTTCTTTATGGCGTTTAATATGGCATTTGAGTGATAATGCTAACAGGGAATCAAACCAGAGGCCGGCGCTTGTCGTTCTGTACTTGTTAGCTGTGGCACAATGTGCATTACACAGTTTCAAGGCCCTTTATGCCTGGGTGAAAGGAGTGGGTCTAGTGGAAGAAGTGTCTGATAGCTATTCAATGGATGAGGCCCTAGTTTCAGACTATCTTCATGAAACCATGATGGGGTGTGCGAAGGACCCAACCTTCAGCAGACGAAGGAACCTCGTCACATATGCCGTGGATTTGTTGATGGAATCCAAGTCAAATGACAGTTACCTCTCTGGGGTTCAGATTCTTGGTACTGTCCTCGAGCTACCTTTATGGGCTTTGACAATATCTGGACAACCGGATCTGATAAAAGAACTACTGACTAAATCAGCATCATGTGGCCACATGATCCAGAGACTGATAGAGACAATGGGTTCACGAAGCTCAGATAGCAGGGAGATCAGGGAGCATGCTGCGAGGATAGTGGCACATGTTGCCGATGCCATTTCTTTGAGGTACTTCCCAGGAGGGATTCAGTTCCTATCTTTTCTGTTGAACACAGTTGAAGATTACAGGGGGCCATTGGACGGGCATTATGATCGAGGCAGCAGGGGGCTACACATTAAACATC
Organism: Tuctoria greenei; assembly: GCA_036927565.1. NCBI lineage: Eukaryota > Viridiplantae > Streptophyta > Magnoliopsida > Poales > Poaceae > Tuctoria > Tuctoria greenei. Next base: position 180,761,110 of record JAYESD010000009.1, on the reverse strand, counting down.
CGCGAGGTGGCCTGCTGGAGAGACTGCTGCTGGGCCAGCTGGGGCGCGTGATGCTAGACCCAACAAGTGCATCGGCGGAAAGTGATGGTAATTGGTTGGTCGTGCAAGGTCTGCGCATCATTCAGAATCTCACCGCAAATGAGGACAACTGCAGAATTATAATCAGAACTCCAAGTCTGATGTCCAAGATCGCGGCTCCACTAATCTCCGACCAGCTCCACAGGGACCATCATGATAAATGGTCCGAGGTAGCAGAGGAATTACTAAAACTCATGAGCCGGCTCATGGCTACTCCAGGAGAGAGAGGAAGGGAGCTGCGGCAAGAAATGTCAGGCAACAACAATGGAATCATCAGCGCCCTTGAAAGAATTATAGCATGCCCAAAATGTCAAGTGTTGCTGATAAGACGAGTCATACAGATTCTCCTAGATCTGTCTATGGATCCATCATATATCATGGACAGAGGAAGCAGCAGCATAAAATTCAACTGGATACTGCTACACATTTTCCTCGTGCCAGATGATTGCTTTGACAAGATACGGGGCTCCATGCATTGGACGAAGAAGAGCAGTGATATCAGTAGGTTAGCAGGTGAAAAGTTGTCGGACTTGCTTTTTCCAAACCTTGAGTTATCGGTCATGCTACTCTTGCAAAGTGAAGGTGGTATCACGACTATGTTGCTATCAGTTCGTGCTGTTGTTGCCGACCTCACTGGAGCACTTGCCGATGCTGGAAACATTTCAAGCAGAGTGCAAGCAGCAGAAATCCTGGAGCATTTTTGTCGTCATTACACCTCGGATGATGAATACCTCAAGGAACTGAAGAAAGCCATGGTCGTTGTGATGCCAAAGGTAATCTGTCTCAACTCGAAAATTTAAAGAGCTCAGTTCCTTATTTCATCAATATAATCAAATAAACTACTATTGATTCTGCAGGTGCTCAGAGAAATTCTTCCTTACGAGTCGACAAAAGAAGTGATCCACGCTTCGGCAAGAGGAAACAATCTCCAGTCTTCGTTTCCAGATATCGACTTGGAGAGCGGTGATGTTTCTCACGGTAATTCCCAGGAAAACATCTCTTCATCTAATCAGCATATTGGTGAGCAACCCAAGAGCAGAAAACTGCAGGAAGCCTTGATATCCTTGTGCAACAAGATATGGTTGAAATTGTTAGAAAGTAAGAGGCAATTTACTGAATAATTCCGGAAAAATACGAGAAAAAACAACAGCGATCGGCGGACAGACGGGACGAGAAATAACGCGTACCGATTTGAAGTCGATCGCACTGCTGTAGATCGCCGCTGTAGGCGTTGATGACGACGTTGAGCCGCAGCGCCCGATCTGGTCGGTAGACGAGCCGTGGTGAAGAACGCGAGCAGTCGCGCAGTGCGCTTCCCAAAAACCTTATTCGCCCTCTCCCGGTGCAGGATCGCAAGGGCGAGTGGTTCCGGAGACCTGCTCTCCCGGTCGTCGGTGCACGCCGGCGCTCGGGATGGAGTAGACTAGAGGGCGGCGCAAGGAACGCGAACGTGGGAACGATCTGATCGTGGGGTGCTCTGCCGTACCGCGGACGCCCGTATTTATAGAGTCCCAGGAGGCGGTTCGTATGCGATCTGGATCCTAACCGACTCCGCAGTCGTAGACGCGTCCGTCTCTAACGACTTGGACTCTGACTCGGTAGCCCCAAAAATTCGGAGGCCCAAAAGCCCAATTTAATTTTCTGCAAAAATATAAAATCTGGGCTCGGCTCGAATTCACACGAACACACGCGCGCGCGCGCGTGCGGGGCGGGGCGAGGCGAGGCGAGGCGTGGCGTGGCGAGGCGAGCGAGCGAGGAGGAGGAGGAGGAGGAGCGCGCGTGGGCCACCCCTCTCTTCCTCTCTTCTCTCTCACTCAAGGAGTGGAAGAGCAACCTCCCTTATATGTAGGGGTTGCTCCACTTCCACTTCCCATGTGGGACTAAACACTTAGCACCACTCCCTCTTGCCCTAATGGGCTTTTGAGATTTTCTAAGATTTATTTCTGAATTAATATTGGGCCAAGCCCATTAATTCCAACAATCCCCCACCAGATCTCAAAGCCATTAGGAGAGAGATCATTCTCGTTCCTTGTTTAATATACTAGTGTTTTCGGCAGAGACTGTAAAGTTGAACTTCTGCCTAGATCCTCAAGTTTCATCAGGTCACAACTTGAACAATGGACTACGCCTTGAATTGCAAGTTTTGTGTGAACTGACTTCACCCAAAGACCATTACCAGTACTTGGCTACCAGTAGTCTACCCCGCGGGTGGAGCGTATGCGTCGTACTCCCTGGTCTCTTCATGAGCTTTCTAGAGATCACCCAAATCTCACAGACTGCGACGTTAGACAGTCGGAGCTCATATAGGTGTGTTTCCTTCAAGACTGCCCTGTAGGACGGCATCTTTGCTACACATAGCCAACAGAAACACATTAAGGCAATTCGCCAACCTGCCTTACAGTTTGAGAGTACAAGTGTGCATCTTCACATAGAGAGGGTATAAAGGAAGTACTCTCCTCGGTGAACCACTAGCTTGTTTTCCCATGTCCTAATTCACGGGATCTCCGATCACATAGGTTGGGTTACTACTATGGTGTCACATCAATGGGTCTCAGACCCATCTCTCTCGATGCACTTTCTATCACATTACGTGAAAGACCCTTCGTAAAGGGATCTGCCAGGTTTTTGTCTGTTTGTATATACGAAACAGTAATAACTCCGGAGTTTCTCATTTTCCTGACAGATTTTAAACGTCTCTTGACATGTCTTGATGATTTTGCATTATCCTTAGAACTGGTCACTTTGGCAATCACCGTCTGATTGTCACAGTTCATAAGGATTGCCGGCAATGGTTTCTCAACTATAGGCAAATCCATCAAGAGCTCTCGCAGCCATTCTGCCTCCGCAGTGGCTGTCTCTAAAGCAGTGAGTTCTGCTTCCATGGTTGACCTCGTCAAAATGGTCTGTTTGCAAGACCTCCATGATATAGCACCACCAGCTAGAGTGAACACATATCCACTCGTGGCATAGAGTTCATCAACATCAGAGATCCAGTTCGAATCACTATAACCCTCAGGCACGGTCGGATGCCCAGTATAGTGAATTCCATAACTCATTGTACCTCTCAGATAGCGCATAACCCTTTCAAGTGCATGCCAATGATCTGTACCCGGGTTTGACATGAACCTGCTCAGTTTGCTTACAGCAAACGAGATATCAGGACGGGTTGCGCTAGCTAAGTACATGAGTGAACCAATCATCTGAGAATATCTGAGTTGATCTCTTGACTCTTTCTTGTTCTTTCTAAGTATCACGCTGGGATCATAAGGCGTTGGAGAAATCTTGCTATCCATAAAGCCGAACCGGCTCAAGATTTTCTCAACATAGTGGGATTGACTTAAAGTAATTCCACTCTCATCCTTATTCAGCTTAATGTTCAAAATAACATTAGCTTCTCCCAGATCTTTCATATCAAAACACTTTGATAGAAAAGACTTGACCTCAGAAATTATATTAATGCTCGTACCAAAAATGAGTATATCATCTACATACAAGCATAACATAACGCTATCGCCCCCACCATGGCGATAGTACACGCACCGATCAGCCTCATTAATGACAAAGCCCGCAGACGTCAAAGTACTATCGAACTTCTCATGCCATTGCTTAGGTGCTTGTTTCAGGCCATACAAGGATTTCAACAATTTGCACACCTTTGTCTCTTCACCTTTTACTACGAATCCATCAGGCTGTTCCATATAAATCTCCTCTTCCAACTCTCCGTTCAGGAAAGCTGTCTTTACATCCATTTGATGGATGATTAGACCATAAGAGGCAGCCAAAGAAAGTAGTACGCGAATTGTCGTCATTCTGGCGACAGGTGAATAGGTGTCAAAATAGTCTTCACCTTCCTTTTGAGTATAGCCTTTTGCAACTAGTCTTGCCTTGTACTTTTCAATAGTACCGTCAGGTCTGAGCTTCTTCTTGAACACCCACTTGCAGCCTACTGGTTTGCACCCGTATGGCCGTTCAGTTAACTCCCAGGTTCCATTTGAAAGAATTGAGTCCATCTCACTATGAACTGCTTCTTTCCAGTCATCTGCATCAGGTGATGCATATGCCTCTGCTATGGATCTAGGAGTATCGTCCACAAGGTACACAATGAAATCATCACCAAAGGATTTTGCAATCCGTGATCTCTTACTCGACTGAGTTATTTCATTGTGTTCTTCCTCTGGGACATTCTCAAATGGTGTATCAAGAAACTCGCTAGTTGTGGTGGGTTCAGGACAAATTTCAGAAGAGATCCTAGCAATACTATGCATATCTTTCATAGGAAAAATATTCTCAAAAAATGTTGCATCACGAGATTCCATAATAGTATCAACATGCATATCAGGTACCTCAGATTTAACTACTAAAAATCTATATGCGATGCTCCGATGAGCATAGCCTAGAAAGATACAATCCACTGTTTTTGGTCCTAGCTTGCGTTTCTTGGTAATTGGCACATTGACTTTTGCCAAACATCCCCAAGTACGCAAGTATGAGAGTGATGGTTTTCTCCCAACCCACTCCTCATAAGGGGTTTTCTCTTTATTCTTGTTTGGAACGCGGTTTAGGACATGACATGAAGTCAATAGAGCCTCCCCCCACCATGCCTTAGATAAACCGGACGTGTCTAACATGACATTCACCAAGTCACACAATGTGCGGTTTTTCCTCTCGGCTACCCCGTTTGATTGGGGTGAATAGGGAGGCGTCCTTTCATGTATAATACCGTGTTCCGCACAAAAATCATCAAATATTTTGGGAAAATACTCACTACCACGATCTGACCTAAGACGTTTGATCTTTCTTTCTAATTGAGTTTCTACTTCAGATTTATAGATTTTAAAGTAGTCTAAAGCTTCATCTTTAGTTTGCAACAAGTAAACATAGCAGAATCTAGTAGAATCGTCTATTAATGTCATAAAATATTTCTTTCCACCTTTTGTCAACACACCATTCATCTCGCATAGATCAGAATGTATGAGTTCTAATGGTGCCAAGTTTCTCTCCTCGGCTGCCTTGTGAGGCTTTCGAGGTTGCTTTGACTGCACACAACTATGACACTTAGAACCTTTGACAATAGTGAATTCCGGAATTAATTTGAGACTAGATAGCCGATTCATTAAACCAAAATTAACGTGACATAAACGAGAATGCCAAACACTTGCATTATCATTAATACCGCCACAAATATGGTTTACTGACTTATTATTAAACTCCGAAAGAGAAAAGCGGAACAGGCCTCCGCATTCATAGCCTTTACCAATAAATTGTCCATGCTTAGACACAACTATTTTATTGGACTCTAAAACTACTTTAAACCCATCTCTACATAGAAGGGTACCGCTAACAAGATTCTTGTTCATAGTAGGGACATGTTGCACGTTCTTCAGTTGGACAATCTTTCCCGAAGTGAACTTCAGATCGACCGTGCCAACACCACGAACAGAAGCATGTGACCCATTCCCCATTAGGACGGCGGAATCCCGGACGAACTGGTAAGAAGTAAACATGGACATGTCAGAACATACATGAACATTAGCACCCGTATCAAACCACCAAGATGATGTTTGAGAAACAGAAAGAACAGTAAAGGAATTACCGTACCCATCTGCATTGCTGGATGTCACGATGTTGACATTCTTTTTCCCTTTGCGATCTGCCCTCTCAGGACAGTTCTTGGAAATATGTCCCTGCTCCCCACAGGTGTAGCAGCAGCCATCATTGGCTTTGTTTGACTTCTTCTTCTTGAAAGCAGTAGTTTTGTTTGGCTTGAATAGAGACTTGTTCCCTTTGTTCTTGACATAGGGTTTCTGCACCATATTAGCATTGGCGCTAGATTGACCCTCACCTCCTTTCTCAGTAGCGTCCTTAGCCCGAGCCTTCTCCTCAACATCAAGAGATGCTATCAGGTTTTCAACTGATATTTCCTGTCTCTTGTGTTTGAGTGCTGTGGCGAAGTTCCTCCATGATGGAGGTAACTTTGCAATAATGCACCCAGCCACAAACTTGTCGGGTAAAGGACACTTAAGGAGATTGAGCTCTCTCGCAAGGCACTGTATTTCATGAGCTTGTTCAACTACAGGACGGTTGTTAACCATCTTGTAGTCATGAAAATTCTCCATGATATACAGTTCACCGCCTGCATCGGCTGCACCATACTTAGCGTTAACTGCATCCCAGAGCTCCTTCCCATCTGTGACTGTCAGATAGACATCACAGAGTTTATTATCAAGAACGCTTAGAATGCATCCTCTCAGGGCAGAATTGGCTTCCTCGAACTTTGTCTGTTCTTCAACAGACAAAGGACCTTGAGGCCTGCCCTCCGTTACCCAGAAGATCTTCAGCGATTAGAGCCAGAGCGTGGCCTTAACTTGCCACCTCTTGAAGTGCACGCCAGAGAATTTCTCCGGCCTCAGTGCATCGGCCAAAGTCATCATGTTCAATTCAGGAAATTGCCGAATAAGGTTTTTGGATTGTTAGAAAGTAAGAGGCAATTTACTGAATAATTCCGGAAAAATACGAGAAAAAACAACAGCGATCGGCGGACAGACGGGACGAGAAATAACGCGTACCGATTTGAAGTCGATCGCACTGCTGTAGATCGCCGCTGTAGGCGTTGATGACGACGTTGAGCCGCAGCGCCCGATCTGGTCGGTAGACGAGCCGTGGTGAAGAACGCGAGCAGTCGCGCAGTGCGCTTCCCAAAAACCTTATTCGCCCTCTCCCGGTGCAGGATCGCAAGGGCGAGTGGTTCCGGAGACCTGCTCTCCCGGTCGTCGGTGCACGCCGGCGCTCGGGATGGAGTAGACTAGAGGGCGGCGCAAGGAACGCGAACGTGGGAACGATCTGATCGTGGGGTGCTCTGCCGTACCGCGGACGCCCGTATTTATAGAGTCCCAGGAGGCGGTTCGTATGCGATCTGGATCCTAACCGACTCCGCAGTCGTAGACGCGTCCGTCTCTAACGACTTGGACTCTGACTCGGTAGCCCCAAAAATTCGGAGGCCCAAAAGCCCAATTTAATTTTCTGCAAAAATATAAAATCTGGGCTCGGCTCGAATTCACACGAACACACGCGCGCGCGCGCGTGCGGGGCGGGGCGAGGCGAGGCGAGGCGAGGCGTGGCGTGGCGAGGCGAGCGAGCGAGGAGGAGGAGGAGGAGGAGCGCGCGTGGGCCACCCCTCTCTTCCTCTCTTCTCTCTCACTCAAGGAGTGGAAGAGCAACCTCCCTTATATGTAGGGGTTGCTCCACTTCCACTTCCCATGTGGGACTAAACACTTAGCACCACTCCCTCTTGCCCTAATGGGCTTTTGAGATTTTCTAAGATTTATTTCTGAATTAATATTGGGCCAAGCCCATTAATTCCAACAGAAATGGTACGATGAAGACGATTCAGAGCTGACTCGTCAGCTAGATGAGGCCGCCGCAAAGATATGTGCAGAGCAAGGGAAGCCTGTCAAGCCTTTCCCGCGCCTTCTGTTTGAAGCCGAAGAATCGGCTAGCGCAGGAACTTGCTTTTTAGCCTAAATCTGATCAGTTATACTGTAGTTATTGCTACATTACATATATTGGTATGCATCGTGCCTGATATGTTAAGTACATCTAATATTCTCATTTGGAAACTCAGTGGGTCGTGAGGATCCTCACTATCTGTTGTAAGGGTATGTTTGGTTCATTGCCAATACAAATCTTACCAATTTTTGGTATTGCCCATAAGATCTGCATTCATTTGCTTCTCTTTCAAAATTCGGTACGCTCACAAAAAGAAATGAACTGCAGAGCTGAACGGTTTGCGGACGGCCAAAACGCTGGCCGAAGCATTGCCAAAATGATATGGCAGCATGCTGACATGCATTTCAAGGTGGTTAGTAAAAATTGAAACATTGATAATTCAAAAATCGTAAATTCAATTTCAATTTCATTTGCACAATTAAATTATTTGTATCTAAATCTACAAAACAAGATCTCACTTGAATATATTTCATAAAAAATAAAATATAATGACACATGAGTTCCACATGTCATACAAATAATATAAAAAACATTGTTGAAGTTACAATACAAAGTTTTTTTCCAACAAATTGACATTGACATTACCAAGTTTTGGTAAAGTAATGAAGGTTACGAACCAAACACCCTCAAGATCCCAACACTTTCTATCTCATTCCACGTCGCTCCTAGTATATCAGTGTGATCAGTCTTATATACTCCAACTATTTTAGTTGAAGACAAGACTCATATAAAACTGAAACAAAAACATTAAACCTATTACCTTATTATAGTATGTTTTATAAAGGCAACCTAATATAAGTTATCTTGTTCAAAAATTCCCCCACAACGGTAACCCCTTCCTCCCTCTTCTTCTACTCCTGCTCAACCAAACCAACCAGTCCACATCGCGATTTCCATTCCCCACCACAAATTTCAAATTCCCACGCACCCTCCCTCCCATCCGGCCGCCATGGACGAGATGGACGTCGACCTCGACGCCGCCGACGAGATCGACTCCCCGTCTTCCTCCGCCTCCACCCCGGCCTCCGGCTCCGTCTCGGCGGTCCTCTCCGAGCTCGCCGCCCTCCACCGCCGCGCCCCGTCCTCCTCCGCGTCGTCCTCCACGCCCTTGTCCCTCCCCTCCCTCACCTACCTCTCCTCCTCCGCCTCCACCGCCGCCTCCTTCTTCCCCCGCCTCACCGCGGCAGGCATCCCCGCCTCCGCGCTGCTCGGCCCGCTCGTCGCGTCCCTCACCGCGCATCCGCTCCCCGCCGTCGTCGCCTACCTCCGCCTCCTCCTCGCCCCAGCCTCCCCGCTCCTCACGCTCTTTTCCCCGCTCCCCTTCCTCTCCCTCCTCCTCGCCCTTCGCAAGGCCGCCGCCGCAACCCCGGCAAGCGGAACAGCCAACCCTAACTCCGGTTCTGGCGCCGGCAACCCCCGCAAGCGGAAGAACCAGCGCCAGCCCCAGCAGGCGGCGGCCCCGCAGGCGCCGCCGTCGCTCCTCCCGCAGGCGGTCTCCCTGCTCGCTGACGCTGCTCGTAGGCTGCCGCTTGGGGCCCACCCGGACGCCCGGAGGTCGCTCGTGGACACCGCCGCGGAGCTCGCTGCCTTCGACGTCCTTGCTGCCGTCCTTGGATCCGATTACCACGCCGAAGCGGTGCAAGATGTCATACGTTCGATTGCCCCGGTGGTGCTCTCAGCAACTAAATCTGCGGCACGTGTGGCCGCCGTGCAGTTCCTTGTGAGAAAATTAGTGCCTTTGGGCGCCGAGGAAGGGGAGAACGGGGTGAGGAAGGCAGTGGGCTACCTGCCGAGGTACTTGGCTGTCAAAGCGCCAGACAAGGCAGAGGCCAGGGGGTTGGCTGTGGAGGCGATAGTTGAGGTGGTGCAGGCATTGGGGGAAGAGGAAAGAGATGGGTTCGCTGGTTATGTGGTGGCCATGGCCAGGGGGAAAGCGAAGGGACGACTGCTCGCAGTGGATTTGGTCCTTGCGATGCTGCCAAAGCTATTGCCGTCGAATGAGGATGACTGTGGTATGGAGGAGGGCTCTTGGGGCCTGAAGTTCTTGCAGGTGCTTATAGAGAGATGTTCGGATAGTGTAGGAGGGGTTCGAGCTCGGGCATTGACGAATGCAGCCCAGGCGCTTGATTTTTTGTCTGAGAGGGGTATTGATGTTGCCCGGTTGCAGGAGGTGATGAATATTGGGAACATTGGGCTTGGGGAGTTGCTTAGACGGCGCTGTACTGATGATAAGGCTGCGGTGAGGAAGGCTGCACTCATGCTCACAACGAAGGCCATCAGTTTGGTTGGGAGACCTGTTGATGAGTCACTACTTTGTGCACTGGGGGCTGCATGCTCTGATCCATTAGTCAGTATCCGCAAGGCTGCTCTTGCAGCCATCTCGGAGGTCTTTAGGAGGCTTCCTGATGAGAAAGTGACAAAAGAGTGGCTTCAGGCCGTGCCTCCACTTGTGATTGATAGTGAGGTGAGCATCCAGGAGGAATGTGAGAATTTATTTCTGGAACTGGTCCTTAACAGGATATGCCAAGCTGCCAATTTGAACCTAGATGATGATTCAGTCACCTTGGAGGAAGTTTTCCCCCAAGGGACACTGCATTTGCTGAAAAGCATTTGTGATGGTGAGGTTGCTCCATGCATAAAGAGGATATGTGCTAGTCTTGGGAAGAAAAAAAGGCTGAAACCGCTGCTTGCTAGTTCACTGCAGAACATTATAACAATATCTGAATCTTTATGGTTGAGAAGTTGTAAGCCAATAGAGAAGTGGACTGCGCCGATGGGATCGTGGTGGCTTCTTTCTGAGATCTCATCATTCGCTCCTAAATCAGTCAATTGGAAATTTCTCTCCCACCACTGGAAACTTCTTGATAATGTCGGACAGGACAACAGAAGTAAAACTTGTTCTGAAGGGGAATCAAACTCTGCGCTCTGGGCTGTTAATCGTGTGTCACTCTTGCAAACTATTTCAAATGTGTCCATGGAGCTTCCTGCAGAACCTGCAGCAGAACTGGCACACAGCTTGCTCTCAAGGATTGAAAAATTTGATATGAACCTGAGTGAGGTAATCAGTTGAATAACCCTAAACTTCATTTGTACTAGTACCAGTAAATTGGGTGTGCCACATAAAAGTTTTAAACTGTGTAAAAGTACTATATTTGTCTAAATTCCGCAAAATGGGAATAATGCCAAATCTACTTGGCTCTCTGCTGTGCACCTTAGTGAAATTGCCCACCCTGTCAGATCTTGGCAACGCGTACAGTTTTCAATATTTTTGGTAAATTTGGCATTCGGTATGGTCTTAAATGTGGTTAAGAATTTTGTAGTGCGATTAAAAAGTATTTTTATCCACACAGTAGTGCTTGCCTGCCTTGTTATCATAATCACCAGTTTTCTTCCCTGGAAGAGAAATCCTTCTGGCTTAGCTAGAAAACCTCACTGCAATTACATATTGGTGCAGTAAAACAGATGTACTCTCTGTTTGGAATCTAATGACAAAATTACGCTGTATCTGTGTTGTCATTTACCTTTTCTCTCTCTCCCTGTAGTCCCGCAACCACATTCATGATGCACTCATAATACTATTTTTCTCTAATACATTTCTTTGCTTTTGCGTAAATGTTGATGCTTTCCTGACCAGAATCGCTTTTTAAAGAAGTAATTCATGCCCATATCTTGACAATAATTTCTTGTGCATGTATAAATAGGTGGATGCCCATGTAAAATCACTAAAAACTTTATGTAAAAGGAAGGCAAAAACAGCTAAAGAGGGCGACGCACTAACCCTGAAATGGGCACACCAACTTATCCGAACAGCCGTGGGCATACTTGATCAGTACATAAAAGAGGCATCAGATGCTAGCGGTCGCAGTTTTGTCACTCCTCTGAGTGGCAAACATAAGGGAATGAAAGAGGCATCCATGCCGAAGTTAAAATCACAGGCAGATGTTGCTGTCTTCACTGTTGGGTCACTGATCCTTGCTTGCCCCAATGCAAGTGTGAAGGACATCACCCCTTTGCTACACACAATCGTAACTTCTGGAAATTCTGAGCCGAGGCCAGAAAAGCTTGTTGGTGGGACCGTTTCTTTCAAAGAGTTAGCTCCATCTCTGTATATACAATCTTGGGATACACTGGCAAAAATATGCCTTGTGGATGACAAATTAGCCAAACGATATATTCCAATATTTGTTCAGGTATGTACTCTGCTCTGGTCTCATTACTACCCTTGACAGATAGAAGTTCAATGTTACTTCTATGAATCAGGAGCTTGAGAGGAGTGATTTGGCTACAATTCGGAATAATATCATGATTGCAATGGCAGACTTCTATGTCCGTTATACTGCATTGGTTGACTGGTGAGTTTTATCTCTTTGTTCATGTAATAATTGATTCTGTTACGACATTCATTCCATAATTTTCAGTCTTTCTGGCAAGTTCATTTACCTGTCCTTTTATAAAAGAAATTGTTAGATTTACTGCGACAATCACACTTAAAAATTATGGTGTTAGAAGTTTGTCCACAGTTTGCAACATCCGGGTATGTCTGGATGACTTCAAAACATTGCTCATTTGCACCCTGTTTTCTTATTCTTATATATGGCCATTCTCTAAGTTAATATTCACGATTAATGAATAATGATCATATATTACTATAATAGTCATGTACTGCCTACTCCGCCCCCCCCCACCCCACCACCGCCCGAAAAGAGAAAGAAAAAAACACTATTTAAACTCTGCCAATATAACTGAAGTACTGAACTACAGCCAGATTGCATTGGAGAGACTGTTAGTCTGTTGCTGTAAGGACAACCAATGATAGTGGCACCGAACTGTTCTCTGATATGTCAATAGTATTCATGTGGTCTCCGTAAAGGGTAAATGTATTGATTTTGGTCAAGACTAGCTAATCAGTTACATTCTGCAGATGTACGAAGATGATATTTAAAATACTTATTTTTTCCAACAATTACAGTGTTTTATCAACATGCGAATTTAATTGAGTTTTTTTTGGCAGTTATGTGTCAAAAATAACAAAATCACTGCGTGATCCCTGTGAAGTAGTACGGAGACAAACATTCATCCTACTCTCTAAGTTGTTGCAGGTGGTACTCACCCTTGTAATGTTTTGATTTAATGCTGGATCTTGTTTTATTGAGACTACTATTTGTTCAGAGGGACTACGTAAAGTGGAGAGGGGTCCTCTTCCTTCGATTTCTGCCATCTCTAGTTGACGAGTCGGAGAAGATTAGGCATTTGGCTGATTATCTTTTTGGGAACATCTTAAAAGGTCAAAATGTCTTTTAGTATTGCACTCACTTTTCGTTGTTTTAGGTCAATATCTAATCTAACTTCATAAACTTTGCAGCTAAGGCGCCACTTCTTGCATATAACAGTTTTATTGAAGCTATATATGTCCTGAACAGTTGCACAGGGCATGGTGGATATAGTGAGTCTCAGGGCAGTCAAGACAGAGGGCATGCCCTCTTTGCAATACGGTAAAATAAGTCAGCTTGCTGTACTTTTTGAAATTTTCACCCTCATTTGATTTTTCACCATTGGAAATTTTGTTGCAGTGGCACTGATGAAAGATCGAGGTCAAAACGGATGCACATATATGTCTCTTTGTTGAAACAAATGGCACCAGAGCATCTTTTAGCCACGTCTGCCAAATTATGTGCTGAGATTTTGGCTGCTGCTTGTGATGGCTTGCTCAGTGTTGATGATGCAGGTGGAAGGGCTGTACTTCAGGTGTGGACTAATATAATATCTTCACATAATTGCTTGTTAATATGAACTGAAAATATTTTTGATGCCCAGCTCCCAGATTCAATGTTTACGATGAGGTGCTTATTGCATGCTTACTCGTCATTTTAGTGACCACCAAATATGCACATGTAGCCTGTGTTTTGTATTAATACTTGCTTACACAACATGTTTGGTGTGTGAAATTTAAAGAACTACATAATTTTATATGTAGCTGCTGCTATTCCATTGTCATAATGATTAGTTCCTCCCAACAGGATGCTCTGCAAATACTGGCTTGCAAGGAGATGCGCATCCATCCCAATATCTGCACGGACAATTCGGAGATGGACGAGGAGGGCGGAGAAGGCGGGGGAACGGCTAGTGCGCTCCTGGCAGCCAAAGGTAGAGCGGTCACCCAAGTTGCCAAGAAGAACTTGATCCAGATTGCAGTCCCCATATTCATTGAGCTGAAGCGGCTGCTGGAGAGCAAGAACAGCCCCCTCAGCGGCTGCCTGATGGAGTGCCTTCGCGCCCTGCTCAAGGACTACAAGAACGAGATCGAGGAGATTCTGGTGGCAGACAAGCAGCTCCAGAAGGAGCTCCTCTACGACATGCAGAAGTACGAGGCCGGCAAAGGGAAGGCCAAGGCAACCGCTGAGGCTGGTCCCAGTGGTATTGGCAGGTCGCCTGCTGGGCAAACACCCTCCCGCCGTGCAGTTGTTGACGCATCTGCAAGAGCTACTGTCAGGTCAGTTCTGAAGGAAGTGAACAAGAACACGCCGACACCACCCCTCCATTCGATGAGTGTGCCCAAGATGAAGTCGATTCTTGGGACTGCCGGCCCCGGATCCCAGCGCCCCAGTGTTCTTGAGTCGGTCAGGCGGCTTCAGCCGTTTGAGTCGGATGATGAGAATTAGCTAGCCTGTTCACTTCCATGTAAGCTCATTCCGGCTGATGAGCTTAGGTCGGTCAGATTACGATAGTACTAACTTAGCTCATTCTCTCAATGAGTTTTTCTTTTACTTTCACCGAGTGTACATATTCTTGTATTGTACTGTTATCGAACAATGTTAGCAACAATGAATCTTCTTCTAAATTTTATTTTGTTCCCCCGCATCAATAAAGTTAGAAAATTTTATTCAAGAAGTTGATACTTGGACTCAATTGGTTAATGATTAATCAAAGTTTATTGTGTATGATTTTGTAATAAACCAAATCAATCAATGTGGGACAACAGATCAATTTGGGCTGAGGCACTTGCACATACCTGCTTGCAAGATATGCTTAGCCAGAGGAGCTTCTCTCTGAAACTGTAAAACTTTGGCTCAGAAATTTAATATTAGAACCCAGCGTGGAGGCGGTAGAAGGTTTTATCCGCAGCACACACAAAAAAAAGCTACATTGAACAGCCTAATTTCCCAGGAAAGATCAAGAGGTTCTCCATAACCCTGCCAAGAACACTGCACACACTGTACTGCAGCAACATCAAGAACGCGTGCACAGAAGTAAAAATAGCCGAAACCCAAGAACTGCGAAGAAGTAAGTACTAACACGGATGAAATCGCGAACGTGGCAAAAGCAGACCCTGAGATTGCAGGTAAGACCTACCGCAGCGGTGCCTCTATTTTCTAGATTGCTACAGTATTGCGCTAAATGTAGGGGCATCTCTATGTGGAAAGAGAAGGAAGGGAGGAGAAATAAAGGAAGTGAAAAAAAAGAAATAAAGGGGGAGGAAAGGAATAAAATAGGTGGAAATGGTATAGAGATCTAATTTAGAGGTGAACGAGTGGGCAAAACAAAACTGTAAATAGGGAATCTTTTTAGGGGTGGGATATAGAGGTAGAATATAGAGGTGAACGAGTACGAGTAGTCTAAGCAAGCTGCAGTCGGAAACGGCAAGAACCGTCAAGAAACCGAATGCATGCTCGTCGAGACCAAAGAACCCAACGAAGAGCTAGCCGCCAAGAAGTTCAGGTCCTCTAAAGCAAACTCTATACACTATTCTTCTTCTACTTTTGCACGACCCAGCCAGTCCGTCCTGGTTTGCACTCGTTGGCAGTGCCAGGAGCTCACTCGATGTCCGCAACCAACTTCGCGATTGGCACCTGGACGGTGGCGGTCCTGCAAAAGAGCCGCCCGGCCGGCGTCCTCCGCAACATCAGCATCGGCCAGTTCGTTGTACTGTACCTGTACATGAACCTAGGGCGGTGATACCTAGAACCTGGTCGTCGTGGACTGCCAACGTCCTCCGCGACATCAGCAACCAGCTGTACCCGTACATGAACCTGACACGGCCGGCGGTGGTACCTGGAACCTGGTCGTCGTGGACTGCCGTCGTCACCGACTGGAACATCCTGCGAGCCTCGTTCCTCTACAGCAGGGTGGTCCTCGTCACGAACCCGACCGGGCCTGGAAGTTGTAAGGCCGTGCAGGCACTGGTGGTATTTTTTTTGTTTAGATGAAAAATGCAAAGAATATATTATTGAGTGAGAAAAAATATATTATAAATAATTCGAGTATTACTGGTTTTGTTCACAGCTGTGATATACTTTATCAAGGTAACAAAGGCAACTCGTTATTCTACATGTTGTGATTTTTCACAATAATAATAATCTGTTAAATTAAAATCATCACGTGCCAACTGTCACAATGCTCCTGATTGGCTGTTGACAGCTAGGTCGATGAGTAGGTAGAACAAGGAAAACTAATTCTTTCATCACGCGGATGTCAGCCAATCATTTCTAAGGAATATGAGGAAAATCAAATCTGGTCTCTTTTAGTTCAACTAAGTGGTCGGGGGATACAACGGCGATGCACGAGAAAAAACTACAGCTGTTTAGATGAGCTGTCGTGCACATCACGACTAAGCGGCTTAGCTGTCTCGAGTCTCAGCATGCGCTATGTTCCGATTTCTAGAAGCCCCCCAACACTGATTGAGACGTGGACCACACCGGCTCACACGAAACGAGCAAGAAATGTTACAACCCATTTCTCAAACTCATCCAAGCTAAGTAGTGACAAAGCTAGCTGTAGTAACTCCTTACCAAAAACATGACCACTCTACAAATGCCCCTCCTCCACAGATTCCTCCCTCCTTTCCCAAATTCCTTCCTCCTCTATCTGCCCCCACCCCACCCCACATATTTCTTCCACATTTCTCAAATTCCTTTCCCCTGTTATTGCCCCCCTCCTATAGATTACTTCCCCATTTCCCAAATTCCTTCCACCTCTTGTTGCCCCCCTTCTCCATATATTTCTTCCCCCTTCCTCAAATTTCTTCCTCCTCTTGTTGCCCCCTCCCCCAACATATTTGTTCCCCGTTCTCCAAATTCCTTCCTCCTCTTACTGCCCCCTCCCACTAGATTCATTTCCTCTTTCTCAAATTCCTTCTCTTACTGCCTCCCGCCCTCACAGATTCCTCCCCCTTTCCCAAATTCCTTCCTCCTCTATCTGCCCCCAACCTAACCCCACATATTTCTTCCACCTTCCTCAAATTCCTTTCCCCCGTTGCTGCCACCTTCTCCATATATTCCTCTCCCTTCCTCAAATTCTTTCCTCCTCTTACTCCCCCCTCCCCCAACATTTCTGTTTCCCCTTCTCCAAATTCCTTCCTCCTCTTACTACCCTCTCCCCCTAGATTCATTTCCTCTTTCCCAAATTCCTTCTCTTACCCCCCCTATTCCTTTATCTGCCCCCAGCCCAACCCCACATATTTCTTCCACCTTCCTCAAATTCCTTTCCCCCGTTGCTACCCCCTCCCCCACAGATTACTTCCCCGTTCCCCAAAATCCTTCCACCTCTTGCTGCCCCCTTCCCCACATATTCCTCCTCCTTCCTCAAATTCTTTCCTCCTCTTACTGCCCCCCTCCCCCAACATTTTTGTTCCCCCTTCTCCAAATTCATTCCTCCTCTTACTGCCCCCCTCCCCCTAGATTCATTTCCTCTTTCTCAAATTCCTTCTCTTACTGCCCCCCCCCCTCCACACACACACACACATTTTCTCCAAATTCCTGCAATCTCTTACTGTTCCCTTTTCCAAATTCCTTCCTCCTCTACTTCTACTCTCCGCTCCGAGGTGAGATCTCTCTCCTCTTACGCTGCTAAATCAGCATTTTAAAGGTTTTTTGTGAGCTCTAGTACTATGAATTGCTAGTAGATTTTGAATATATCTTGTTTTGGTAAGTAATAATTTTTAGTCGAATTTAATTATATTTAAATCATAGGTTATTTAATTCATCTTATCTTACCGATGTTTTGGAGTGTGAGGTTTTTCTGCAAGCTCCAGAGGCTCCGACCTTAGAAGGAGACAGATTGTAGGTCAGCTTGATAGCAGTAGCAGATGAGAGAACAAACGTGACGAGAACAGGGACGAGTAGAGAAGGATGGAAGGTAGAGTGAGGGAAAGCTTGGATGGAGGTTGAGAGTCATTAATTATTCATTCAATGTCAATTATATGGATTACCGACGTTGATTGAGAAAATCAGATATTTTAGTCAATTGAAACTAAAATATATTATGCCTTACTGCCTTTATTCTAAAACAAATGGTAGACATTTAATATAAACTAGATTAGTTGTCTGGCATTTATATTAAGATAGAGAAAATAATTAATTTGAGAGGTTCTTATGGGAGAGAATTTAAATTTTCTTATTTCGGTTGTGTTGGTACCGGAGGTTGGTTCGGGACCAGGTAGGGTCAGGTTCCATGATTTTTTTTATTTTCTTTTGGTCATTCTGAATGCTTTGATGTCGTTTGTGTAATCGTGTACATGCTGCCTCATGCTTTCTTGATGATAAGTACTTCCCTACAGTTGTTGTCGCGAGGTTAGTTTATACGTAGCATGGAGGATGCTTAATCAACTTTGATGAGATCATGTCAGATTCCTTTCTGGTGCTGCTAGGATGACTCCTGCTCATGATTTATAGGAACAAGACGTGTTGCAGGAGACGTGCTGCAACTCTCGTCGTGGTTGAGTGTTGCTATTTGATCGAGCTGCTAATAGTGCAACCTTCACACAAAGTTTGAACTATTTTTTTATATTATTATTTGCACGGGGACTAAGGTTGGACTATTGTTGGCCCTCTTCATGAAAGACTTTAATCTTCCATTAATGTCATTTGTGTAGATTTGCAAACCCGGACCAGAAAATGGATGCGGGTTTCAAGAAAGTCTTGGTTGCGAAACTGGCGAAGCTTAATGGCTCACAAGACAGCATAAATGGTATCCTTATCAATTGTTAATTCTTAGCGTGTTCCTATAAAATTTATCCATATATTGCCATTTTCTTAGTTTATCTTGTTTGTGTGACCCTGTTTAACTATGGGAGGTGTGATCACCAACTATTTGTTTTTTGTTTTAGCATAAAGAGGGTGAGTTAGTTGACTTTTCTAATAGGAGTAACTAATATTATTCATTTTAACTTCCAATATGACTTTAAACTCATTGGATTTATAAAGTTTGCACTACATAAACGTAAGCCCATGGCTTATATTAATTGATATTGTTATCAATCTCGCCATTCCACATAATTGATAACTGTTACAGTGAATTATCCATTCACTATAGATGATCGATCATGTTGCACTATGAAAATTTATCAGTTATTTGCCCTTGCTCATCCTGTACATGGCTTTCCGATCTAAATAGAATGACAACTCATCTGCTTTTGTTTTGTGATAATTTCCGCATGGGGTGGATGGTTAAATATGGATACAATACAAGCATCATTATACTTGTTCATGCAATGTTGTACTTGACAAAAGAAAAGATTTGTCACAATGGTGCATCTCTCATAACCGTCACCGTCGAGAAGTTGTTGAGACATGGGAATCCGAGTTTCGCATAGCTTCTTCTGAAAAGAAGGTATATTTTTTGTACCTTGCAAATGACGTCATGCAGACCTCCAAGGAAAAAAGTAGTGGATACATATCTGGATTCATGAGAATCATCCCCGCAGCCCTTAATGAAGTTTTCAACAACGGGGATGATTATGGACGAAGGATTGTAAAAAGGCTGGTATGTAGATTGAAGCACTTAATTACTCTTTTTCAATTAGCTAGATTCTATATTTGAGTTATCATGCATAGAAGTTTATTCACAACTGTTTCGTGTTATTTATATGTTTACTTTGAGGTGCAAGGTTGCTAGATTGTTTAGTAATCTTTATGAGTTTTGGTGCATGAAACTAATATCCATGCCACATGCAGTCAACATTTACTAAATTAGATATGTATTTTCTGGACTCATAAATAGGGATCTAGTCTATATTTGTAAGAATATTAGCTACATATTTAGTAGTTTCTCTTCCCATATGTTTGTTTCCTTAACTTTTAAATCCCTTAATTTTCTATGTCTTCAACATTCATGTTTGTTTGCTTTATTGCCAACAAACTTTGTAGTACCAAGGAAAATTAGGAGGGCACACCGGTGAGGAAAGGAATAAGCTTCAAAGCCCCCACCAAGGAATGCAACCAATCATTGCACATCATGGTAAGGGGGTTGACATCATCAAACATGAACATATGTGACCATATCTAGAACCCGTTGGAAATTGCAGTCGTGGTCAACATCCTCTGCTATCACGTGATAATTTGTAGTGGTGTAGATGTGGCACACTCATGTTGCCGCAACCTCATGTGGTGGCACATGGACTCTTTGCCACGATGATGCACACCTCGAACCCTGAGCCTCCTCCACTGCCCTCTCCTCACCTCCTCCACCGCCCCCATCCTCACCACCACCAGATAGCTCCAATCCGGTAGATATACAATGTCATTGTCCCTTGCACAAGGTCATTGCCACATGACCCATCTTTATCGCCATTAGGCAAGAGTGCCACACCTGGAAGAGGGATTGCATCGTCGAACCAGATCAACCTTATTCACCCATGTATCCACAACCTTTTACAACGCCTTCGTGGTCGAGGACTCAACGAGCATCAATTTGGGTACCGATGCCTAGATAGCCCAACTTTCTCCTCTCTCCCTCTTTTCTTTGATTCAAATACATGTTGGAGATGGATACGCACAAGACAATGACACCATGCCCGTCGAGCCTCCTGTCAGGTCCACATGAAGTATGTGTGGAATGAGACCAACACCCATACACGTAGAGGAGATAGTATCCCAAGGATCAATGATCGGAACTGCAACAACTCCTCGAACCCTTCTCACATCGTATTGAGTGATGTATATGTATTCACCATGGGCAATTAAAGTAATAACACCAAAGTCAAGATTGATGAGGCATTGCTGAGGCAGCAAACATGGAAATCAAGTACCAACCCATCGAGAGGTCTACACCACTTCGAGAAGCATGGCTTGAGGTCAAACCATCAACATTGAGGGTGTAAGCGACCATCCCCAACAGTGTCACCAAGCAGCGCATGTCGCGGCGTGTGTACTCTTATTCACTCTCTGCCCCTCCAAAGAAAGATTTGTAATGAAAAAAGTTCTAGTTCATCTTTTCTTTCTAGACTTGCATAACTAACAACAAAATGATCAAGATTGCTTGTGAACGACCAGTTGTAGTGTACAACGATAAACTATCCTTGGAGGTCGTAACTTTGCGTTTTGCATCAAAAATTTGATTTGATATCTTGGTATAGACTACTATATTACTACCTCTATAATGAATGCATATCTTATATCAATAAATATGGACACAAGTGCATGCCTAGATTCATCTTGTTTTTTGACTCAAATGACAGGTGCTATGCTTTTTCATTAAAGGAGGAAATAAGAAAAAAGTGCAAATCACAAAAATGGTTATTATCGTCCTCAACTACCATAGCCCAACAAAACACAATCACAGATGAACACTGACCAACTTTCCATACTGAGAAGGAGGCTTACACCAACCTTGATAATAATTACCGACAGTGGGCACCATTCCTGTGGTGACCACACGCCAACTGTCAAACCTCCTAGTTACCCAAAAGGCAACATACAGTATAGAGGGAAGGGTGAGAGAGAAGAAGGATTCACTACTTCTTTGCAGCTATGTCATGAACCAAGCAATTGAGGGGCTAACGATGAGCGACTAGCCGTCTTGCCAGTAAGTCAAGACGAATTGTTATTGGACCTCTAATAATAACGTCCCTAAGGAGGAAAGCGATATATAAGTGATGTAACTGCTTGTCCAATGCACCTGAACATAGGTTTTTGCTGGGGGAGCTAACGGAGGCGACGGAAGAAAACAACATCCCAAAGAGGATCACGATGCCCGTAGGTATCATTGTTGCCGCTCCAACCATCATTGGACTAGGCTTTCGCCTACATACATCGTCCCTCCACTTCCATTTATTACTTCACAAAGAGATAGTTGTAGAAAGTATCCTTGGTGGGACAATGGCAACAACCATCATATGACGCGCTATCTTCCCCTAGCCGACAAACTGCACCACGCCCGCCAATGCCATCACGGCATTATGATATCCACACTACACTTGCAAGCTTCTCCCTCCTCACAACTAAGATACATTTCCTCTCTCATTGGAAGCCTTCGTTGCGTCCACTCAAGAACATGGCAGAACTAGGGTTTACCAGGTTTCCTCTCTTCTTCAATGGTGATGAAATCCCCGCTTTTGTAAGGTTCACAAAAAAACTAGCCATTACCAACCACTGAAGTCTAGACTAGTCCGGTGTTGGGAGAACATACGCTTCACCAAGTGACGTCTCCCACAACCTTTAGTTTGAACTAAAGATACATACTCTGGATAAGTCCACACAACACGAGACTAGTTCAAAGTTCCACAAAAGGTCATCTTTCGGTGATATGCCGGAGAAGTTTGAAGTATTGGACTAGTTTAATTTGTTCATACGACTGGATAAGTACGGACACCAACCGAACATAAAATGACTTCTTTTCCGCAGTATTCTCCGCATTCCTTCAGAACAGGAGTAGTCCGGACTGGACACTAGACTAGTCCAGACGACCTCTCAAAACTCGAAAAACTCTTATGGGGTACAAACTAGTCCAGACCGACCACAAACAAGTCCGGAGCCACTCTAGAGAAGTGTGAAGTTACATAAAGGCTTTTCTTTTGTTCTAACTCTAATACCCCGGGGCTCCGGACTAGTTCGGCCTTAAGGCCAGGACAATTCTGGATATGTCCTTAGGGCTAACCTCTCCACAACTCTCCAATGAATAATCGGATTGAGCTCTTGCTAATTTTCATGCTAACTTATTGTCTTACTGGTATATCATTCCCATACTCAAGAAAGTAAAAATACTAATTCTATATGCATAAAACTTCATGTCTGTTCTTGTTTTCCTTATAGTGGGACTTTACATATTTTTGTATTCAATCTGCATACACTCCCAACCAAGTCTTTAGGACCTTTAATTTGTTGTCATTAATCACTAAAACCCACAAGGGAAGCCTACATATACTTTCAATCCCTCACTGCACATGATACCTCTAGAACCCAGATCGATGGTGCCATATTTCATGCCATTGTCTTCCACCATAACATGCCAACTGACCATGCCTTGTAGGCACATCGTCTTCCCCGCAGATCTGGTCACAACAACCTCCATTTCACACCTGCCCAGATACACTTGCCTCTGAATTAGTAGTAGCCTGCGTAGAGGCCACCTACCTAGGCCTAGCTAGCCCTTGGCTAGATACAACTGCTCCGACCACTGCACCACTTGGTAGCACACCACACAACAGTTCAGGATCTATTGCGGTCACATGCCACCCCATCATTCTCCTCCACCCGCACTTGCTGTCGGACCTGGCCGCAAGCTCGCCGTTAATGGCCCAACTCGGTCATATCTTCCTCTCCACCATTGAATCCATCCATGACCTTCACATCTATGGATCCGCGTGCTGCCGCCCTTGAGCAACATCTATCTTCGTGTAGGCCGTGAGCACCACACGACAACAATGCCGTTGGGGCCAGGACTAGAGAGACCCCAAGACGCACCTTCATATTCTCGTTCACCACGGCACCACATGTACAAGTTTGCCTAAGCAAACTGTCCTCACACTTCACCTTGTCGCCTGCCTCTCCTGCTCCTACCGTTGGGGCTATCCGAACTTGTCGTTGACGCCCTGCTCATGTTTTCCTTCCACTCCATCGCCAGGTCACCGGATCCACGCATCATGCAGCCAGATCTGATTGCCAACGCCACCTTCGATGGTGGTTTCCACTCTTGTAGCAGCATCTGCAGATCCAACTCTTCTTCCAGCTAGTGCCCTGTTGTGGTCTTCCTTGTGTGTTGTGCACCTACGGTGACCCGCTTCGACTATGACATGGTTAATAGTCGAAGGATTAGGTTGTCGGCGATGCAACTTCAACGGTCGGATGTGTCCCTTGTGTAAGTGACATGGGGGGGGGGTGAGACAGAGGTAATACATTTTTAATCTTGAAATTACAATAGCTAGAAATATGAAAGATCATATTAAAATAGATTGGAAGATGAATTCAATTGAGACCCCAATGATAAAGGGAGTCAATTCCCTCCCTTTCTTGCTCTTGGACTCACCTCTATTCATGGAAAGAACAACCAAAGCGAATCCAAAATGCAAGATGACCTAAGAATTACTTAATGAAGATGTCATCTCCCTAGTTTTCTATGCTGGCGCTCACGGCAAGAGACACTCGAAAGAAGAGCAATAACTTGTTTACATAGCATATGGTGTTGCTGCTCAAATGTAGGTACAATGAATCCTTTTAATAAAAGAAACTCAACATCCCACTTCAAGAAAGTATTGACAAATGATGTTCTCGAAATGGAAAAATACCAACTAACTAATATTATGTTATTTCTATTTTTAATTTATTATTTTCACCATGTCCAATGCTTAGTCAAAATTGGATGGAAAATGTGTATCGAAAGTTAAAATGTCAATTGAAATCAATTTTGTGATATTTTAAGCTTAGAGTATCATATTTTCTAAGAAATTACACACATTTTCTTAGACAAATTTTATTTTGAGCAATCCATAAGCCCATCAATTCTATTTTTAGTTGAACATTCTTATGGTTCCATCTGTAAAGAACACATTCTAGGCCTGAATAAAGGATTGTCAACGAGTCGAGCCAGAGCTCGAGCGATCTTGCCCACTCAAGATTGAGTTCAGTAAAATTTTGTATTGATCTCGAGTTGAGCCTAGGATTCATTTGATCACGTATTAAAGCTCGAGTTTGACCCTTTATGTCTCCTTTAAACAGTTCAACTCGATTCCTGAAAAACTTGAGATCTAGCTTGCGAGTCTTGTTTAAACAATATCAAGTAATATTTAGGGAAAAACAATAGTAAATGTTGCCCACGGAATGAAACTTATCTAAACAAGACTTATCGAGCTCATGCTCATTAGACTCTCGAGCTTTAAACTAACCTTGGGCTCGATTCATTTATCTTTTGTGTAGAGCTTGAGTTGAGCTTTTAAAAAGTCAAACTCGAGTAGGTTATGAACCTCGAGCTTCGTTGTCACTCCTATCCAAATGTGACTAGATGTTACAACTAAATCCATTTATATTATAGTTACCATATATCTGAACCTAGAGGCTTGCCAATATGGTACTACACATTTGACACAAGAGCTACGGCTAGTACCTATTGTTGAGCTACAACACACTTTTTTTGACTCACCAATGTGAGCGGGCATGGAAGGTATTTTGAAGGACACGTAATGTGCATGCATTTATTCCTTTTTGTTGTCTTGGGTGAGATAATAAAACTCATAATTTTGATGGATTTTGGATATTTTTGTCACACATGGACTATGATGTTACATATGACTTGCACATGTTTGTTGAGTTGTATGAGTATATTTAGACTTGCAATGCTATACCAAGTCAAACTAATAAAATCATGGTTCCATTGTTAATGTTTTTCCATCTGAATTTGTCATTTCCAATTGATTGACATCGATAAATTGTCGGTCTACCACCTACATGATAGCAATAAGTATTGAGTTTAGTTCGTAATGTATGGTCATTTTGGTGTTCTAGGATGTACAACAAACTTCCTCATATGATTCACGCAGTTTGACCAATATTAGCATCGACACTTAGTACTCCATAGTCACATATGTCTTACTTGTGGATTATAAATCCTACAAAAGATTTTGCTATCATGGAACCAAAGTCAACACAAAAACTCTCATAGAGTTATTACTAGCTAATTGGTGATTCTGAAATATATCATTTATGTAACTTAGGAAGAAGCCTTTTTGTTGGATGCTTTGTTAGCAATCTTCATTCTGACATACCGCCTTTTAGTTCTAGACTTTTAAGTATTCCCAGCAACAAAGTTCATTGGCTCTAGTCAATACAAGCACTAGACAACATTATGGATTTTCCGATAATAGCCAAAGAGCCCTCAACAACTACTTGCATTGCTAAAGTAGAACAAGATCTTGCACAATTGCATGTGATCAAACAACACCTTAACCGTTATAATTTTCAATTGGAAGGCACTGGCATTGTGTTCCTATCAAATTAAACAAGTGACGATGATAGGACAAGAATCATTATATGTTTGTGGATTAGTTTTAGTTAATGATATTACATGATATGTACATTACTAGTGAATTAGATTTCTATAACTTAGATTTATGTCCAAATCATCAACTATTCTTCCATTACTGCCATTTTCATGTTGCCTAATAGTTGCAAAATAGAAATTTGACATGCAATTTTAAATCAAATCTTATGCTTGTGTTGAAACCACCAAGCTGTTCTTTCGTTCCTCGTTGTCAATATCTCAATGTTGTCAACAGTTACAACATGGAAATCACGTTCTCTATCAAAACCTGACACATATTCTGACTATAAACCTTGTGATGATCATAATTTATAGGAATATATATAGATTGATCTCTCTAATGTTTTCTATTATTAGATGAGTGTTCATCATATTTGTAAAATTTAATCTACGTAACATCTTAATGTTTCTAAGAAAGTATTCATGATAGAGCCAATCCTTGGTATTAGTACCCCTTAGTAACTTTCTAACCATGTGTATTTTGATCTGGATACATCAGTTTTATTTTCTTCTCACGATAGCCTTTTAGTCTTCCCAAATGATACTTATTGCTTTCCCCCCCTTAGCTCACATTTAAGTTGTTTCAAAATTATATTCCATGATATGTGGATTCCTTGTTTCTAAGTAAATTTATCATATATTTCTTCAAACACAATTATTTCCTTTTTTCATCTTGTAAGTCATATTCAGGAAATTTACATTTTGCTTAGATTTCAGCTTGTTAAAGAAAAAACTTTTTCACTTAAAAAATCGTATTCCTATGGGATTCTTGCAAACCAATTTAAGTTGGTGGAACTTTTTATCTCACATTTCACTATTTTTATTTATAAAGCATATGACTTTGCATATATATATATATATATATATATATATATATATATATATATATATATATATATATATATATATATATAATTCTATTTGGAGGGAGCACCATAACGTGCAACATCTCCTTTAAATGTGAGAATAAACTGCAATCACATCTACACGGGAAAACCTGGGTTCATGCACATTTCCTTTCCTAGGTCCATAAATAAATTAAGTTGGACATGATCGGTTGTTTTTACATCTTATTTTCCTGATACAATGTGTCTAATCTATTGTTTTTGCTGTAACCTTACAGATTCACATATGGGAAGATCGTAAAATTTTTGACGGTCAAGAACAAAGTGTCAAAGATGACTTTTTGAGAGAGTTAAAAGACCTCAAAAATAAGTTGGTAAGTAACTTGAAATTATTTAATTTTAGTGACTACCCATTACAGTTGATATCATGATTTATGTGTTGATTGTATTAAGGTGTACACTGTTTTTTTGAACTCTCACAGGAAAAAACTAGAAAGCTGTTTGAGAAGATTATATCCAGCTATCAGGACATGTTGGATGCTGAAGATGATGAGGACAGATTCTTTTTAAAATGTCAAACTTCACTTGGCATTATTGACAACCTCAACAAAGAGTTTGAAGATAAATGTTCTTCAGGTAAGATATAATCCACAAGTCATTCTTATTCTCAAGGACTTTTGATCGTCTTCATTCTGCTACAGCTAATATTTTTTCGATGCAACTGCTACAGTTTATATGTCCTTTGTATGATATTCGTAGGTAGCAGATATGGATCTAGATTCATAAAGGACCTAAAAGAACAAAATAACATTATACAGAACTCCATTGAGAACCTGAAAAAGGCAGAATTGCTTAGAGAAACTTTGATTTCTGACCTGAAGGAAGCATTGTATGAGCAGGTGTGTGAATATTTGTTTAACATACAATATTTTGGATGTAGCTTAGGGTGCTTCAATATGCTCATTATCTAAAAAATATGCTCTTTTGTGTTAGGAGGTCAAAGTGGCAGAAGTAAAAGGCCAGCTTCAGGTATTTTCCTACGTTCAACATTTTACTTTTTTCTATTTCTTTGTGAAATTTTAGAGATATATGTTACCTTTGCATCTAGACATCTAAAAATTGTTAAGTTAATTAAATAAACAATGGTCTAGTATGTCATTGATGTTTGTTCATTATGAATCAGGCAGCTCAACCAAGATACGAGAAAGTCTATGAGCTATGTGGGAAGGTTGTAATAGATGAAGAAAGTCAACAACTCAAGAGATCTAAAGTTTCTCCACCACCACCGCCACCTGAGCACCCTCCATCTCCAACACCACCCCCACCAGATTATCTTGCTTCTCCATCACCACCGCAACCACTTGTGTATCGCGCTCCATGCCCTCCACCAACTTTTCCACCATACACTCCTATTGGCAACCTTCCCATGTCCAACACGTACCCTGATATTTTTGGTGCTCCAACCAGTCCTCCAGCTTTTCAGGGACTTCAGGGAATGTTCTATGGCCCCCCGAGATACCCCACCATTCCCTCACTGCACAGACCAACTGGAAACAGGAGTAGTCCTCATGGACTTCCTTTCATATATAAAAGTGATTGTGATGATGTATCACCAGATGTGTAATGGAGACTGTTGTTGTGTTGTACATTTAATATATCAACTAGCGTGATGTAGTTAATACTAATTGCTTGTTGCAAGATGTAACTTTAGTGGCTGATGATGCTTGAGGGGCTGTTTGGATGAGTATCACTTGTGCATCTTTCCAAAATTTAGTGCAGAATTTGACCATCTAAAAGTTGGCTAATGTTGGTAACAAAAATAAACTACTTCAACATATGAGTTCATTGACTTACCAAATTTTAGTTCCAATCCAAACACACACTATTTTTACAATCAACTACCAAAAATTGATAAAGTAAGCATGAACTTCAATCCAAACATACCCTGAATCTTTTGCTCTCTCTGCTACATTATAGTGCCAAAAAATTTAACGTCTATACTGGTATGCATCTCAGGTAGTAATGTAATAATTGACTTTGTTGGATCTACGTTTTAATTCTAGCGATGCAGTTCAGTTGCAATAATAGCTAGATATTGGCTTAGGTATATTCCTTATGGCGGATGATAGTCACTATTATATTGTTGCACTTGCCTGCCTTTGGTTGATCATGTTCTCATATTAAGTGAAGCATCTAGGAACAATATAATACATTGTTGCTTTACTCTTCGTGTAGCTCCACACGCTTTGAGAGTGCTTCATAGTTGACTTGCCCAAGAACGCTAACAATCACTATAGAAAAAATGATTTATTTACGTGAGTAATAATTATTTTGTGAGCCCCCACGAAAATAAAATCATTTTCGTAAGCTAGAAAAGGCTCACGAAAATAATGTTCTATTGTTGTTGGCCATAAATTTATTTAGTAATTTCGTTGACTTGGTAATAGCTTGCGAATATAAATATTAATTTTGTCGGCCTGTACATGGACCCACGACAATAAGATCTTGTTTGAAATCCTTAAAACTAATTATTAGCTAGCTAATAATTTATTAGCTGAATTAGGCCAACTAATTATTAGCTAGAAGGTGTTTGAAATCTCTAGACACATTTGACTGTAGTGCCTCTGGAACGACCAAGGGGCGGCGTGACCTACCAGGAGGCGAGCGGCAGGGGCGGCCCACGGGTGACAGCACCAGCGATAGGGGGTGGCGGCGCGAGTGGCAGGGGGCGGCCTACGGGTGGCGGCTCGTGCGGCTTCGTCGTTTGACAGAGAGGGTGGCGGGTACGTGGGGGGGAGGGAGAGATGAGGACAGGAGTAATTCGGACTTTAGCCAACAATTAACTAGGTTGAGCAGCTAATGAGATAACTATTAGCTGAAATGTTAGCTAATAATTTGTTGTGCTATTAGCTAAGGGGTTTGGTACCTCTATTTCTAACTTTTAGCACCTAACTATTAGTTTTAGGAGTTTCAAACAGGAACTAAGTCTAGTAAGCTAACCAAACCCTAGCGCCGCCGATTATTTTCGTCTGCGTTAATGTAATATTAATTTGACTACTACCTCTGTTTCAAATTAAATGTCGTTTGAACAGCAAGCAGATATTGATTTTCAGGCCATTTCCTTGTCGGAAACGACATTTATTAGGAAACAGAGGTAGTATCTTGGTGCCATGAGTTTATGATGCAGACCATGAGACCAATGTGTGCCCTCCTTTTTCGTGCCCATCTAGACCTTGCTAAGGCAATTCAGAGCTCTGTTACCGGGTCAGTATCACATTGTTTTCTCCTTGTGTTCTTAGATAGCTCATGGCTGCCGGGTCATCGTCAGCGCGGCGACGTGATCGTTCGGCAGTAGTGGCTGTACATACGACCTGTCCACGCGGACCGACGACGAGGATACGCTCGGTATTGCAGCGTTGGTGAAGGTGCAGTATGCGGCTGCTCCGGCGGCGCTGTTAGGATCGCCGATGGCCTGGACGCACACACACACGAGCTGGACACAAAACAGAGGAAGAACAGAGAACACACTGGAGTTTGCGCTGCGAACTGAGCAGCCTTTTCTGATGCATCTTCTATTAATATTCGGTGGTAGTACAAGTAAACATGCCTACAAATCAGGAGAACCAACATGCTCAGCTATTCTTGTGTGCACACGCTGTAGACTCGGTCACCTGACCAGTTCGTGCGTCATGGCAGCCACAGGCCGATGCTCATGCCCACAAGTTCGGATGACTCATTCTACATGCAAGCAACTAATCCATGTTTCAAGCAAATATTCAATGCAACTAAGGATAGATAAAACGGTCAGGCTTACCAACATTTCTCTCCCTAAGCCTGACTGTCTTCATTTTATTTTGACGAGGTCGAGTCTTGTGCGCAGCTCAACAAAATGATCCCGCCCAAGAGACTTCGTCAGGATGTCAGCCAATTGTCTCCCAGACTCAACATGTTCCAGATTCACCCTGCCTTCATCAATACACTGCCTAATGAAGTGGAACTTAGTGTCAATGTGTTTACTGTGCTCATGGAAGACAGGATTTCGACACAGTTGGATGGCTGACTGGTTGTCAATCTTCAGTGTAAATGGTTCAACTTCTGTCTCTCCTTTAAACTCTGTCAGGAGTCTGCTGAGCCAAACTCCTTGGCACACTACTGTTACGGCCACAATATATTCTGCTTCACAGCTTGACAAGGCCACATCTCTTTGTTTCTGGGACTGCCAGGTGACCAGGTTGCCATTCAAGAAGAAAAGCACTCATGTGGTGCTCTTGCGTGTGTCAACGTCCCCGGCAAGAACACTGTCACTATAGCCGATCAGAGCATCACTTCCCTTCTTCCTTCCATAGTAACACCCATATCCCACTGTCCCTGCAATGTACCTCAGCACCTTCTTCACAGCCAGGAGGTGTTCAATAGTGGGTTTCTCCATAAATCTGCTCACATACCCAACTGTGTATGCCAGATCTAGTCTTGAATTCACCAAGTATCTCAAAGCACCCACAATCCTCCTATAATCAGTAGCAACAACAAGAGGGGCAGTACTTTACTTACTTAGCTTCAGCCTGCTCTCCATGGGAACATGACTTGGGTTACAATCCTCCAAGCCCGCAGCTGCTAAGATCTTCAATGCATATCCCTTCTGTCTCACTGTTATGCTATCTTCATTTTGACTTACCTCCAGCCCGAGATAGTACTGCAGCAGACCGAGGTCGGCCATTTGGAAGGTCCCCTTCATCTCCTCCTTGAACTGGGTGAGATCATCAAGATCACTACCAGTTATAACAAGGTCATCGACATATACTCCAACAATGAGCTGGTGCCCACGTTGTTTCCCTCCTCCTCGCATGTACACGGCATGCTCTGACTTGCTGTGGTGAAAACCAAGTGTAAGCATAACAAAATCTAGTTTGGCATACCATGCACGAGGTGCTTGTCGCAGTCCGTAGAGTGCCTTCTGCAGTCGCAACACCTTTGTTTCCTCACCAGCAACGACAAATCCCGATGGCTGTGCAACATAGACCTCTTCTTGCAGCTCGCCATTAAAGAATGCCGATTTCACATCCATGTGATGGACCGGCCACCCTTCCCCCACCGCATAGGACAACAAGAGTCGCACTGACTCAAGTCGTGTGACCGGTGCAAACATCTCGTCAAAGTCCACACCTTGTTGCTGCATGTAGCCTTTCGCTACGAGCTGTGCCTTGTACTTGTTAATGTTTCCTGCAGCGTCTCTCTTTGTTTTGAAGACCCACTTCAATCCGATCGGATGGATGTTGGCAGGTGCTTCCTCCAGCTTCCAAGTCCCATTTGCCTCAATTGCTGTCAGCTCGTCGAGCATTGCTTCACGCCAACACTCATGCTCTTGTGCTTCCTGGTAAGATGCAGGTTCCCCTGTGTCCACCATCAGTAGGTCCGCAGCGTGTTCGGGCTGTATGAACCCAGACGCCGGCCCAATGTTGTCGATGTTTCTCAAGGTACGAAACCGCAATGGCGCTTCGCCACCATGATCCGCATCTAATTGTGCTTCCGCTCCAGCAGGCGGTGTTGCAAGTATGACTGTGGGATTTGGAGAATCTTGCCCGATGGATGGGGATGCAGGATATGGAGCAGGATCAGGCAATCCCACACTCCTTTGAGGGACAGGAGACCCCACACGCTCTTCATGTCGAGTGAGTACCACTTTCTGGTGATCGGACTCAATGTAGTCGATGACGAAATTGCTATCGACCTTGTCACAGTCCCAATTCCACTTCTGTCTTCATCAAACACCACATCTCGAGGAATGTGGACACTCTTGGCTGTCGGGTCATACACGCGGTAGGCTGTTGATCCAGCCTCATAGCCCACAAAGATCATAGGCTTGCTTCTATCCTCAAGCTTCTGCAGGTGAGGTCTTGTGTTCTTCACGTGTGCCACACATCCAAATGTGCGGAGGTGCTGTACAGATGGCGTGTTGCCGATCCACAGCTGGTACGGCGTCTTCCCGCCAGCACCCTTGGACGTCGACCAGTTGAGGATGTATACTGCCGCTGTCACAGCCTCCCCCCAAAATGTGTCGGGAAGTCCCTTAGCCTTGAGCATGCTCTGCGCTGCTCCCACCACAGTTTGATTTCACCACTCCACAACTCCGTTTTGGGGTGGTGAGTACGGCGCGGTGAGCTGACGTTGAACCCCCAGTTTTTCAAAGTACTCCTTGAAGTGATTCGCGGTGAATTCACCCCCACGATCAGTACGTAGGGCGCACAATTGCTTGCCACTTTTCCTTTCTGTGGATGCTTGTAATTTCTTGATGGCCGCCGGCGCGCAGTCCTTGGTGGGTAGCAACACAACCCACATGTATCTGCTGAAGTCATCAACAAGTAGAACAAAATAGCGATTTCCACTTGGTGCTACCGGGGAGATTGGACCGCATATGTCACCATGTACGAGCTTTAGTGGTTCCACTGCTCGCCGAAGAGCTTGTCGCGGGAATGGTGTCCTGCGGTGTTTGCCGGCAAGGCATGCCTCACAGAGCTTGTTCACTTGAGAGAGGATGTGGGGAGACCCCGCACCAGCTGTTCTCGACCCATCTTCCGCAGAGCTTCAAAATTGATATGGCCAAAACGAGCATGCCACCTCCAGGCGTCTTCCCCTGCGCACGCCGCCAGGCAGGCCGGCTGTGCAATGTTGATGTCGAGCACATATAGCCGCCCAGCGCTGCGCCGGATCTTTGCAAGTAGCTGCATCTTCTCATCACAGATCCTCATGACCCCTTGCTCGATTTGAATCTGGAACCCATCCTCGTCGAGCTGTCCACAACTGACGATATAGGCGGCAAGGTGCGGGATGTAGTAGGTGTTGGTGAGGGTGCGCTGTTCCCCATTTTTGCACGCAAAAAGAACGGTGCCGCAACCCTCGATCTGCACAGTGGAGCCATCACCAAACCGTACTGTGCCGGTGACGCCAGTGTCAAGATCCGCGAAGGCCTCCTTCATGCCAGTCATGTGGTTGGAGGCTCCAGTGTCGAAGATCCACCCCTTGGGATCTCCCTTTACACCCTCTTCCAAGACTGTGTGAGCTTCTTTCTCCTCTAGCTCGACGCCCCACCTTGGACCCGTCGGGACGGTGAGCTGCCATCGTCGAGTCGACGCCGCCTGCTTCGATGGCTCCGCCTCTACTCGAGTGGGATTCGGCATATCCGAATCATCCACTTCAGTGTGGACCAGCAGAAGGGTATCTTCCTCCACTTCAGCCACATGGGCCTGTTCTTCGCGCTTGGGCTTGCTCCAACACTCCCTGGCCCAGTGTCCGGTTTTGCCACAGGCGCGACATTTGTCGCCCCCGCGATTTGGTGTCGGCCCATTGCCATTCGAATGTGGAGTTGTCTTCTTCTTCCAACCGCGTCCTCTGCCGCAGCCACCGGAGCCGCCGCCGTGACAGCCGCCTTCCGGGTCTTTCTGTCTGTAGCGCTCGAGCCACTCCTCCTGAGTGACATAAAGCTTCTCCCCGTCATGCCGCCTTTCACTGGCCTTCTCATCATCCTCAACTGCCTTCAATCGAGATGTGATCTCCTCCACCGACAGTGAGGAGATATCCAGCAAAGTTTCAATGGAAACTACCAATTGTCGATACCAGGGCCTTGCAACTCGCAAATACTTCGCGACGATCTTGTCATCAGGCTCCGGATCGCCCAGTGTTGCGAGTTGGTTCGTCAAACTCACCAGCCGCATCTAGAAGTCCTCCACTGACTCACCATCTCGAAATGTGAGTTGCTCGTACTCCCGTCACAGCTTCTGGGAGCTCGCCTTGCGAACTCGATCTCCACCAATTCTCATGATATTGATTGAATCCCATGCCTCGCTTGCCGGCGGCTTGGTCGCAAGAGTCGATATCAGTTCGGGCAGAACCGCACTGCAGATGGCGTCGAGCGCCATGCGGTCCACTTGAAAATCGACATCTCCGGGTTCAATTGCCTCCCAGAGCAATCACGCCTCAAGTTTGATCTTCATCAGAAATGACCAATCGTTGTAGTTGGTCTTCGTCAGTAGCGGATAGTTCGCCGGACCTGCCAACGCAACTTTCTCCACCACCCGCTCCACCACGATGCGATTGCCGCCCCGTAGTCCCCGCGGTCTACGCTGAGGTGACCGGCATGGCCGTCACCGTCGACAGGAGAACGGGACGCCATCGATCAACCGTCTCTCTGATGCCAAATGTTAGGATCGCCGATGGCCTGGATGCGCACACACACGAGCTGGACACAAAACAGAGGAAGAACAGAGAATGCACTGGAGTTTGCGCTGTGAACTGAGCAGCCTTTTCTGATGCATCTTCTATTAATATTTGGTGGTAGTACAAGTAAACATGCTTACAAATCAGGAGAACCAACGAACGTGCCCACACTCAGCTATTCTTGCATGCACATGCTGTAGACTCGGTCACCTGACCAGTTCGTGCGCCATGGCAGCCACAGGCCGGTGCTCATGCCCACAAGTTCGGATGACCCATTCTACATGCAAGCAACTAATCCATGTTTTAAGCAAATATGCAATGCAACTAAGGATAGATAAAACGGTCAGGCTTACCAACAGGCGCAGGGCCTTCCAGTTCCTGTCCGTCGGGCACCGCATTCCAAGACGCGATGAGCTAGCGGCGCTTCCTGGCTGGGCCACCGCATTCGATCGGGTTCATGCTTCTACGACCACTCTTCAATTCTCTCAACAAAAGCATGCTCTTGAACGTGGCTGTCTTAGGGTGATCCGTGCATGCTCTTTAATTGTGGAATTTTTTTATTAATATACCTTTTAAAAAATAATTTAATATAAATAACTCACAGAATGACGAATTGACAAAAGTGACCCAGCTTCGTACGAGTAAAATACAAAATTCGAATTTCGTATGTGCCTCATACGAAATGCCCATTTCGTGTGTGCCACATTAGATGTTGCATGCCACGGTGGAACCAATGGACACATACGAATTTTGTATGTGCCACGTACGACGTGCACAGCATCTCATATGTGACATGTTCGATACCGATGGGTCCCATCGCTCGGAAAATTTCGTATGAGACACATAGGAAATTTTCAGTGGACCCCATCGCTTGGAGAATTTCGTATGAGGCACATAGAAAATTCGCACAGCCTCGGGAAGCGCTCCACCGCCTCGGGATTCAATTGAGAGTGTGGCATGCCACGTCAGATTCGTATGTGCTGCATACAAAATACATGGTATACGTGTCATTTCGTATGAGGCACTTACTAACCTGGGTTACTTTTAAAAATTTTCAAAATTGTGGGTTAGTTATATTAAGTTATTTTTAAAAGGTATATTAATAAAAAAATTCTTAATTGTGAGGCCACAAGGAGAACAGCAGAAGCTAGAGAGCGAAAACGAGCCATACATACGAATATTCTTACAAATAGTATAATTTAAGATGAATTAACAGGGGCATATATATATATATATATATATATATATATCCCAAAATCAAACTACCACGACAGCATGCTCTAGTGTCACACTTAGCAAGGGAGGCTACAAATTTCCAAATGGGTCGGGCCCATTCGGCGGCCAAGGCTCGACCCAAAAAAACACGGCCCGAGCACGGGTCCGACCTGAGCCGAATAGTGTTGGGCCGGCCCAGGCACTATCATAGTGTTGTGCCTGGGTCGCGCCTTCAGCATGTTGGGCCAGCCCAGGCCTGACACAATTAATGGGCCGACTTGACACCTCGCAACCATTGGTCACCGCCTTGGTGGAGTCGCAGGCATTGGATTTAGGCAGTTGGGGGGGGGGGGGGGCTATATAAACTGGTCGGCTATCACGCCCCCATCATTCGAAAACCCTAGCCTCATTTGCATTCCTCCCCAGCCGCAATTTGCAAACCCTAGCACGTGATGAGTGAGTCCTCTCGCTCTCGCTTGCTGCCTCTGCCTCTAGACCCTGTCGTCTCCTCTCTCTCCGACGATTGGAGGCCAACTTAGACTGCCTCCCAGCACGGCGGCTCCCCTGTACTATCCTGTCCTCTCGCTCTCGCACGCTCGTCACCGCCTCGGCGCCTTCGCCTATAGATCCCGTTGTCTCCTCCCTCTCCAGCGACTAGAGGCCAGTGTCAATGGCCTGGCGGTACGGAATTGCTTATGCCCTGTCGCCTCCCTCTCCCGCAACCTTTGTTTTCGTTTCCTCATCGTGCTCCTACCTAGACTGTGGCTCTGGTGCTTCGGGTCTGCTGTTTGTTGAGCTTGTTGTGCACTCTGGTGCTTTGGATTTGGTGGTAAGTCATTGCTCCGAACTTTTTGTCTTCTTCCCCCACACTCCTAAGTCCTACTCCTCTATTCATGTTGCCTTGTCGCGCTCCTCCCTGGACCCTGGCTCTGATGCTCCTGATCGGTTGTTTGTGACCTTGTCATGCGCTCTAGTGCTCCATATTTGTCGGTAAGTTGTTGATCCACCTTGTCCTTCGCTCTAGTGCTTTGGATCTGTTGTTCATTGACCTTCTCGTGTCACAGGTGGATCCATTGAGGAACCAGAGCCTCGGTGATGGACGACATCAACGAGTTCCAGGAGCAATCCATCAACAAAGAGCTTCAGTTGATGGGCCAACGAGGAGATGATGAGAGCGACATGGAGGCAAAGCGGGATGAGCTCTTTGGTGGTAGCGTTGTTGGTGCTGACGTTGAAGATGCGCTACCTGTTGGTGAAGCAACACAAGTTGCTGCTGAACCAGACACGGTGAGCAGCACCAACGACACTAAGAGGACCCGCTCCACCACCTCAGAGTGATGGAAGGACTTTGAAAAGATCTACAAGAACATCAATGGAATGAAGATGAGGGTTTATGATAAGTGTAATCATTGCGTCATTGTTTATGCTGCTAGATCTGCAATTGGCACTAGCCATCTCAATAGACATGTTGAGAAGTACACCAATAGAAGGGCTAAGATATGTAGTTCCTAGTCTTTAATTCAATTCAACTCTGATGGCTCTGTCTGTCATTGGGATTACTCTTCTGATGTCGCTCGTAATAAACTATATCGTCTGATTGCTAAATCTGATCTTCCACTATGTTTTGATGCCTCTAATGCATTTGAAGAGTATATAAAATTTTCTCATAATCCTAGGTTTTTTGTTGTATCTACTCAATCAACTAGTAGAGATATGTGCAAGTATTATAGTGATTGTCGTGCTAAGATTATTGAATCATTCCTTGTTGTTTCATCTGTGTCAATTACCTTTGATATCTGGTCTGATAATACTAAGGAAGATTACCTTAGTGTTGTTGCTCATTGTGTTAATTCTGATTGGTAACTAGAGAATAGATTAATAGGTTTAAGGATGATTGATAAATATCACAGTGGCCAAAACATTGCTAACAGTGTGATTAGTGTGCTAGAGTATAATTTAAATTCAAAGGTGTTTTCTGTTACTTTAGATAATGCCTCTGCTAATTCTATTGTTATGTATAAATATAATCCTAGCTTAGCTACTTATGTTGGATCATTGTTCTTACATCAACATTGTGCTTGTCATATCATAGATATCATGGTTAAGTGTGCTTTGAATCTCATTCAACCATATCTAGATGCATTTAGATCCACCATTTCTTTCAATGCTTCTAAACAGTGCATTGCTGCATTTAAAAGGTTTTGTGTTGCTGTGAATGTTCATCCAATAAAGTTTGGTGGACATGTAGGTTAGGTGGAACTCCACCTACCTCATGCTCAAGCATTTGATCCCTTATGTTTTCATTGAGACTAACTATACCAGGTGTGAAAGGGATTCTTTACTCTTGACATGTGAGCATTGGACTATTGCAGAGGTTATGCTATCCTTCTTTGAAATCTTTTATGATTGCATTATTGCTCTTTCATGTGTTTACTATTGTAAGTACCGAATGCCCAAGAGGGGGGTGAATTGGGCTTTCTTCGAAAAAATCTAAGCAATTGAAACTTAATTTCTAAAGCCCAATTCCCTACGCGACTAACTATGCATTCTAGTAGATAGAAACTTTGCGGAATATAAATGCATAAAAGAAAGGGAAGGAGAAGGATGCAAACTCCCGAGGAGACAAGGATTTATCCCGTGGTTCGGCAAGATCGTTAAGACCTTCCTACATCCACGTTGTGGCACCCACCAATGGGTTTTGCCACACCCACATCACCAAGACGAGGGGTCTTCACTATTCCTCTCCGTTCGCCTCCTTGGCAAGGTGGAGCTCAAGCCTTGTACAACTTCGATCTTCCAGGCTTCCACACACGCCTTGGCAAGCTCCGAAAGTCTCTTCGCGATTACAACACCAAGGGCACCCCCTTGAGGCTCTCACACTATCCTAGAGAGTCCACTCACACAGAATGGTGGCACACAAGCTCTCTCTCTAGCTAGTTCTAGCCTAAACCTTGGTGTAGAGATGATCAAAATGGTGTGGAAGTGATTGCTCTTGGCCTTGAACACTTGTGGATGTGTTGGTAGCTTCAGGTGATCAAGACTTAACGAAATGACAGGGTTATGGGGTATTTATAGCCAGCCTCCCCGAAATAGCCGTTGGAAAAGTAGGCTGACAGAACTTTACTGTGAACACCGGATGATCCGATGTCTCCCCTTTAGTTATCATCGGTCTAATTACTTTGGCTGACGTCATCGTGTCAGATATGACCGTTGTTAGACCGATGTTGCCCCTGTCTTCTCATCGGATGATCCGGTGGCTCTTCCTCCATAATTTGCTTAATCTTGATGCTTACTGGAGTGATCGACTGATGTGTGTAAGTCTGCACATCGGATGATCCGGTGCTTCACTTGGTCCAATGGTATTGCAAACTGTACTGATGGACCAATGTCACTGAGCCATTCACATCGGATGATCCGGTGAGTACATTTGTTTGAGGCCTTCTTCTTCAGTTGAACCAACTCGACCGATTTGTACATTTCTGAAATCATCGGTTGATCCGGTGACTTGATTTTGTTTGCTTCGAGTTGTTTTGAGTGAATCTTTTGTGTCTTGCTCATATGACCTCTTAGACATTTGTTCCACAAGGCTCTCTGATGATCTTCAAGCATTGTATATTGTCAACTTATGGTTGAGTGACTTAGACATAAGAGCTTTCACTTCATGTCTTTATCTCATTGATTTGATCTCAAAAGTTGACTGTATATGGGTCTCCAATGACATATTCATTTCATTTTATGAGTGATTATGGGGACCTTGCATTCACAAATTCATTAGTAAAGTTCAATGGTTGTCATTAATCACCGAAACCGTACTTCATAGGGGGCCTAGATGCTTTCAATCTCCCCCTTTTTGGTGATTGATGACAACACAATAATTAAAGCGCAATAGTAATTAATTTGATAGAATGAAACTTAAAAGAATATGCAATGAATACAGGATGTCACACTTGAAACTTAAGCAACAATTAATAACTCAAGTGTGAATAAAAAGTGATCATAAACATAGATAAACACCAAATGAGCCCAATCGATTAACAACTCATAGAAATAAGTTCATTAGAGCTCAAAAGTAGCAAACACACCAAATGAAGCAGACACACTGAATTACAAGAATGATAAACGATAAAAGATAAAAGAGACTCCCCCTGACACTAAGACTCCCCCTGACACTAAGACGCTCCCCCTGACTCCTCTAACTCTTCTCCCCCTTTGGCATCAAGACACCAAAAAGGGATCCGAGCGCCTAAGGACCCTGAGTACTGGGCGCGATGACGAACTGGTCACCGTCGCTGTCG
The DNA here is from genome assembly GCA_036927565.1 of Tuctoria greenei. NCBI lineage: Eukaryota > Viridiplantae > Streptophyta > Magnoliopsida > Poales > Poaceae > Tuctoria > Tuctoria greenei. Next base: position 180,720,717 of record JAYESD010000009.1, on the reverse strand, counting down.
TCGGAGCTGCTGGCTAGAGTAGTGGTGGAGGGAGCTGCCGGAGCCGAAGGAGCCACCGTTGGTGCCTGCTGTGGAGGAGCTGCAGGAGCAGGGGCACTGACGACGGAGGCCAGCGACTGCTGGAACAAGGTCGTAGCCGGCAGCGGGGAGTGAAGTGGAGCACTAGGAGCCAGAAGAGGAGACATGATGAAGGATGGAATCGGTGTAGAAGGTACTGGGGCCACTGGAGCGACAGCTGGAGCCAAGACTGAAGGTGGTGGAGCGACTCTTGGCAGCTGCAACGGGAGGGCAATCCCGGTCTGGGTGTAGAGGTTGGTGATCAACCCCAGGATGCCCATCATCGCCTGTTGCATCTGCTGCTGCTGGTCAAGGGTGCGCTGGTGCATCTGGTCGATGAGCCCCGTCAGCCTGTCAGTGTCTTCACGCCTCTCACGAGCGATCTGACGCTGCATCTCCTGCTACTGCTGCTGGACCTCAAGGAGACGGGCAGCCTGCTCCGCTCGGGCCTGCTCGGCTGCCAGCCTGTCCAAACACTGCTGCTCAACCATCTGCTGGAGGAGCGACGTCAGCTCTGACGGCTGTGTGACCTGCGCCTCAGTGACGGGAGGTGGAGTAGGTGGTGGCACTGTGGAGCCTCCATCCTTCGTGTCATGCTGCCTGGGAGAGGGCGGAGGAGGGGAGTACTCCTCGACACTGTCGTCGGTGTCGCTCTCTGACCAGATATGCTGCAAGTCCTCCCCCTGAGCCTCAGCCTCGGCAAGCCTCTCATCCTCCTTCTCTAGGTCAGACCAGTCCTCCTCAGACAGTCAGGCCCTGACCTAACGCTCAACTGGACGGCCAAGGCGGCGGTCTCCAGGAGCCGGGGCACGGTAGTGTCCGAACCGTGTCACACTCTCGTCAGAGAGACGGTCGTGCACGTCGGACCCCTCAGGAGCCATCATAGTAAGCAGGTAGCTGATCCAGTGCCCATATACTAGCTGCCTCATCATGCCCACACCGTCTATGATCACATCCTCCATCTCGCATATGAGGACGTCCACGATGTCGAACTCCATCCCGTTCATGATGTAGAACAGGAGAGTCTGCTGCAAGCTGGTGAACCCCTCCAAATAGCCAGACCTCGGCAGGAGCGTGCGGCGCAAGGCGAGGTGCACTGTGCGCGCAGCAGGAGTCAACAAAGCTGGAACCCTCAGCTGGTCAGGAGAGAAGGTGGGACCGAACAAAGAGCGAATCTCCACTAGCGGTGGTGCCACTCCTCCAGTGAGTGGCCTCCTCGGTGGATCTGCCTGACCGTAGACCCTCTCATGTACACAGATGTCGTGCAAGTCTACTCCAAGCAACTGTCTCAGCGTCTGCCTCGTCAAGTGGTAGTGCTGACCCATAAACATGAAGTCAATTGATCTTCTGCCCTCAGAGACATAGAGGGTGGCGTAGAAGACGCGGACCCAATCTTCCACATAGGCACTCCGCTCATATGCCATCAGCTGCACCAAGCCTCGGTACCTCTCAAAGTAAGGACAGATCTCCGTCTCTGCTGCCAAAGCTAGCTGACCCCAATCCAGATAGTTGTGTTGAAACAGCTTGTGCCCTCGACGCCTGTAGGTCTCGTAGAGAGACGCCTGGGTGACAGTCCAGAAGCGACTGTCCACCAGAGCCTCTCGGGGCTGCGGGTACCACTCCTCAAGTAGCACATTCTACCTGAGCTTGCGAAGCTGCTTGACCTTCATCTTCCGGTAGTCGATCAACCGGACTCCTTCAGCAACATGGACAGTGGTGTCCATCTCGTAGATAGCACGCTGGGCCTCCCTGTCCTCACGACGGTCGGAAACCGTCGGTCTCGGAAGAGGAGCAGCCGCGGTGTGACCCCCACGGGTCCGGGCTGAGCGCCGGCGGAGGAGAGGCTCAACCGGCTCCTCCTCGGCCTCGGAGTCATCAATCACCGGAGGCTGCCTCAGATGGGCCTCACGGATCCTCAGCGACCCTCCTCGGCCACGCTCACGCTCCTCGGCGGCGCGAGCGACCATCAAGGCCTTCTTCTCCTCCTTTGAAAGTTTTTGCTTCTTTGCGGCCGGCTCCGCGATAGCCTTCCCCTTGTTCTTCTTGTTGCGAGCCATTGCGATGCGCGAGAGCACGGAGTCGACGAAGGAGATGACGTGGAGATCAACGGGGTTGCAAAACCCTAGCGGAGAAGGATGCACCGCGACGGCAATGTGTGCGCGGGGCGGCGGAGGCGCTTTGGCGATGGGGGAGAGCGGTGGCGGCGCTTGGATGCGGCGGCGAGTGGTGGAGGCGGCGACTGGTGAGGTGACGGCGCGTGGGTGGAGGCGTCGGCGCGGGTGTGCGGCGCGTGGATGGAGGCGGCGGCGTGGCGAGCGGCGGCGGCGCTGTGGAGATGGCGGCGGCCGGAGATGGCGGCGGCGGCCTGTGGGCGGCGGCGGCAGCGTCCGGCGACGGTGGGGGTGGCGGCGCGGCGAGAGGGAGGCGGTGGAGGCGTCGGGATTGGGAGAGAGGAAGGCGAAGAGGTACGGCCGGTTTAAATAGTGGGTCCCAAACCCTAGCCGAATTTTTAACACCGGATGGACCGATGTTAGAAGGGATATACATCGGTCGAATGCCACAGTAAGGATATTCAAAAAGTTGTTGTTGACATCGGATGGACCGATGTTTAGGGTTTAGATCATCGGTCGAATGGCACAGTAAGGGTGTTCAAAAGAGGGATGTTGACACCGGATGGTCCGACGTGGGAGGAAGTAGCATCGGTGGAACTGACCACAGCTCCAGAATAGAGAACACCGGATGGACCGATGTTTTTCAGAATGAACGCGTCAGATCATTTGATATTCTGACTGAACTGGCCCTTGAAGATTGAACACCTATTGGTCCGATGAGGGATAGACCTAGGCATCGGATAATCCGATGACTACAAAACAATAACATCCCATATATGTCCTTTGACCAAACAAACAAGCAAAGAGAAACACATGTCTAAGGACTTTTTGGGCAACCCCTTACCCCTCAAAAAGGCTAATATGCCAATAACTTGGCTAATCCTTAAAGCAAATGGAACACCGAGAAAAATAGGAGGAAAATATCAAAATAAAAATGTAAGGCCCATGCTTTGTGAGGTAGAGTATGAAGACTTCTATCTCTTTGAAGCATGTTCCTCTAGGCATTAACGCACCTAACATTTTGTTCTTTCCACCTTATATGAGTTGAGATATTGCATTTCAAACAAGTCTCTTTCTCATGAGGTGGGTTCCCCTTTGTGACAATCTACCGTATGCAATGCCAAACATTTTATAATGCAAGAAATAGTAAGTCTATATGGCAGGTGTCGGTACCCTGGAAACCGTATACCCCTTGAGGTTACAAAGATATCAAGGAAAAGTCACCCACTTGATTTGAAGACCTTCGGAGGCCCACATGTCAGATGTAACCGGACTCGCTTCTCCAACATGGTTAATCCCAGGGTCGCTACGTGTACTATCAAACCGGAGCTACCGCCCACAAGGGGGAAGCTCCGGGCCATGTACCGAAACAGCACCTCCGGACTTAACCCCAGACCGAGAGAAGCTCCGGACCTGACACGTGTCAGGTAGCTCCGAAGCTTCCTGTTCCCCACAGTATGCTCCGGAGCTGCCATGTGTCCACCCGTCGGAGCTTCAGCCTCTGACCTCCGGATGACTTCATAACGGCTCCGGATCTTCAAAGGGGAATCAAGGACTTCAAGACCCGATTAAGTTTCATTAATACCATATTAATGACACACGGTCGGATGACCTTAATCACCAGTAACGGTGCTGTCAAAGCCCATTACCCGGTCATTAAGGGCAATTAAACCTGCTGAATGAATATCAATACTAGTAACCGCCGGGGCCACATGTCGGGCCAGGCTAACTTGTAACGGTCTGCCCTTGTACTATAAAAGGACAGGCCGACAACGGACTCTAGGACGTGGAGTAAGGCAACATACGCGCCATAGACGCTCAACACAAGCTCATACAGCTAATACAACACCAACACACCCGTGGAGTAGGGTATTACGCTCAGGCGGCCCGAACCACGTAAACTCCTGTGTCTCCTGCATCATTTACTATTCACCTTCTCGAATCTCTGCGCGCCCACACCGAACATCAAACTCCTCTAACACTTCAGTAGTGTCGGGAGATCTGCCGGTTCCAAACCACCGACAGTTGGCGTGCCAGGTAGGGGGCGCCTGAGGTTTTGAGAATGGTGAACTCAGCTGCTGGATCATCCAACAGTCAACCTGCTGCTCAGGCTGTTGGGGGCAATCCTCCCAATATGCAGCCACCAGCAGGAGCTTCAGCACCAGCAGGAGTCACACTCCCACCACCACAGCCTTCACCAGCAAATCAAGCTAGGCAACGCGATGGTGCGCCGGCGTCAATCACTGCGTCAGCAAATCATGACAACCCGGAACACGCGCTCCATGCAGCGCGTGCTCTTCTCCAACGCCCACCACCTCCGGATGCATACCGGGATGCACTGGAGCAATGGAGGGCCGATGTGGAGCATTTGGTTGCAGCAGCAGCCGAACGCCTCAGCAACCAGGGTCCTCCTCCTTCAGGACGAGCCCCGTCGCAGCAGCGAACTTTGTCTAGTAGACTTGGTCCGCACGTTTCTAATAGCAGGAGACGTGTTGCATCACAACAAGTGACGTCATTGCCCTCCGGGGCACGACGCACTCACATGGTATCCATGCTTTCGACTCATGACCTTCGGGCGGAGCTTGATCGCCGATACCGCCAGCAGGACGGCCGAGTCCATATTGAGCGTGCCCGTGAAAGACGGGAAGCTCAGGACCTTTCTGCTCCTGAAGGAGTGGGAGGAGGCTGTTCAGCCCTGGCCATGCATCTGCGTATGGTCAGGTGGCCACAGAAGTTACGACCTCACCTGCCGGAAAAATTCGACGGGACTGTCAATCCCGCCGAATTTCTTCAGATCTAATCCACTGCAATCTTGGCAGCTAGAGGAAACGAGGCTGTGATGGCCAATTATTTTCCAGTGGCCTTAACAGAGACCGCCAGGTCCTGGTTTATGAGCCTTCCACCCAACTCTATCAACAGTTGGGAGGAGCTGTGCCGGCAGTTCACCGCCAACTTCGGGAGTTCATACACCCGACCAGGCACAGAACTGGACCTTTTTACAGTCGTGCAAAAAGGGGGAGAATCCCTGCGATCATTCATCCAGAGGTTCTTTCAGGTAAGAAATACTATTCCTTCTATCTCTAGCGCCTCTGTCATTGTGGCATTCAGACAGGGCGTACGGGACAAGAAGATGTTGGAGAAACTGGCGATCAAGGAGATCACCAGTGTCACAGAACTCTTCAGCTTGGCTGACAAATGTGCCAGAGCTGCAGAGGGCCGTGAGATGCACTCCAAACCAACCTCGGAGGGTCACAAGAAATCCTCCAAAGAAGAAGCCGCTACCTCCGGGGGTGGCAAGAAGAAAAAGAAGACCAACAGCAAGAAGAAGCCATCGGCCGGCACATCCAACGTTGCAGCTGCTGCGACTCCGGGTGGCCGGGGGCCACGCCCCGAGAAGCGACCTCGACCGTCTTCTGAAGACGGTGGCAAACCCAAAGTGTGGTGTCCCATTCACAAAACGGGCAGCCACAGTTTGGAAGACTGCCGGGAGGTCCAAAACCTGGTCGAGCGCTACAACAAGCGCCGAGAAGAATCACCTTTTCGACAGAGGGAAGGAAAGCAAAAAGTCGACGAAGCTCCGGCTGAAGAGGAGTTAGGATTTCAGGATCCCAAAAAGGTCCTGAAGGCCGTTTACACCTCCGTCGACGATGATTCTGACGTCTCTGATAATGAGCGTCGGAAGACCATGAACACCATTTTTGGTGGATCATGGGACATCACCTCCCGCCATGTCATCAAGACTATGCGTCGGGATATGGCCGCTGTAGCTCCTACAGTCAGGCCGGAACCTCAACGGAAGTGGATGGACACAACCATCACTTTTGATGCTTCGGATTGCCCTCGGAGCATGGTTGGAGCAGGACAGTTACCTTTGATGGTATCTCCTACCATCAACAACATCTAGCTCCACCACGTCATGGTAGACGGAGGTTCAGGGATTAACCTCATAAGCTTCGAAGCTTTTACTAAGCTTCAACTCTGACCTTCGGATATTCACCCCTCTCGACCTTTCTCCGGAGTAGGTCCGGGGGCCATTACCCCACTCGGAGCTATTACTCTCCCTGTTACCTTCGGGACACGGGAGAAGTACCGCACTGAGAAGTTGGTCTTCGATGTCGCTCAGATCAACTTACCTTTCAATACCATCTTGGGTAGGCCTGCCCTGTACAAATTCATGGCAGCTGCTCATTATGGCTATCTGGTGTTGAAGATGCCAACGCCAGTAGGCGATCTCCGGATCCGCGGAGATCGTACTGCCGAAGTAACTGCTCTGGAAGAACTCCATGCACTCACCACGGCGCAAGAGGAGGATTCCAGGCAGGAGAAAGCTCCAAAACCCCCGAGCATTCGTCAATGAGGCTCGACTTCTGCACCTCGTGTGCAGCCAAGCGGCGACACCGACATTCCCATCAAAGTCGTCCAAATTGGTTCCGATGCCGCTCAGACCACCCGTATATCGGGGGGATTGAGCGACAAATAGGAACTCGCGCTCATCACTTTCCTCCGGGCTAACATCGACGTGTTTGCTTGGCAACCGTCACAAATGCCTGGGATCCCCAGGGAAGTGATTGAGCACAATCTGAAGATCTACCCCGATGCCCGACCTGTGCATCAGAATCCTCAGAAGCAATCCGTAGAGCGACAGAACTTCATCTGACAAGAAGTGAAGAAGTTACTCGAAGCTGGATTCATCCGAGAAGTCTTCCATCCAAAATGGCTGGCAAATCCAGTTGTTGTGCCCAAGGCCGGCGGGAAGCTTCGTATGTGCATCGACTACACCACACTAAATAAGGCATGTCCAAAAGATCCATTCCCACTACCTAGAATAGATCAGATAGTGGATTCCACCTCCGGGTGTGAATTACTGTGTTTTCTAGACGCATATTCCGGGTATCATCAAATCCGGATGTCTAGGGAAGATGAAGAGCATACCTCATTCATCACAGTAGATGGATTGTACTGTTATACAGCCATGCCCTTTGGTCTCAAGAATGCAGCTTCAAAATTTGTACGAGCTATGTACAAAACTTTTGAAGAACTCATTAGAGACATAGTGGAAGTGTACGTTGATGACATCGTGGTCAAAGTCAGGGACAAGGAGTCACTCCTTGACACCTTGCAGGCTGTCTTCGACAAGCTGCGGGCCACCCGTACAAAGCTAAACCCAGACAAGTGTGTCTTCGGGGTTAGCTCCGGAAAACTTCTTGGTTTCCTGGTAAGTCACCGGGGCATAGAAGCTAATCCGGCGAAGATTAAGGCCATTGAAGACATGCGGCCACCAACCCGCATCAAAGACGTCCAAAAGTTGACTGGATGTCTAGCAGCCCTCAGCCGGTTCATTTCAAGACTGGCGGAACGGGCACTCCCCTTCTTCAAGCTATAGAGGAAGTCTGGACCATTTCAATGGTCCGAAGAAGCAGAGAAGGCATTCCAGGAACTGAAACAGTTCCTCACCACCCTACTGATTCTGGTAGCTCCGAACCCTAGTGAGCCTTTGTTGCTTTACATTTCAGCAACTGACGAAGTCGTCAGTATGGTTCTGGTTGCGGAGAGACCAGAGCTACCTCATACTCAGGAACCCAGACCCCTTCAGGAGGGTCCGGAGGTACCTGAAAGCGAGTCTGGGTCCCAGCTCCCAGACTCGAATCCACAATAAGTTACTTCAGGAGACCCAGACCCCTCCGGGAGTGTCCAGGTCGCTTCTGAAGAAGCCCCGGGTTCCTCCAGCCAGAACCCGGAGGTCCTTAAAGAAAATCCGGATTCCTCCGAAAGGATCCGGGTCAATGAAGAGGAAGCTCCGGACCCCTCCAGGAGGGTCCGGACCATTAAGCGTCCAGTGTACTTCATTAGTGAAGTACTACATGATGCCAAGACTCGATACCTAGAGGTGCATAAGCTGCTCTATGCAGTTCTTATTGCCTCCAGGAAGCTTCGCCATTACTTCCAAGCTCACAAAGTCTCAGTGGTGACCTCTTACCCACTTCGAGCAATTTTGCATAATCCCAATCCAACTGGGAATATTGCAAAGTGGGCAGCGGAATTGGCCGAATTTGATCTTGAATTTATTTCAAGGCAAGCAGTCAAGAGTCAAGCATTGCCAGATTTTGTGGCAGAATGGACTCCCTCTCCATCAAACCCTGGGGGCCCCAGTGAGCAGAAGACGGAGCATCAAGTTCCAGCCTTCACCGAGCCTCACTGGACCCTCTACTTCGACGGCTCCATGCAGAAGTAGGGGGCCGGAGCTAGAATCCTTCTCCTTGCACCGACCGGGGAGAAGGTGAAATATATGGTACACCTTAACTTCAAGGCGACCAACAACATGGCAGAGTACGAAGCACTCATCTACGGACTAAAGGTAGCACTGTCATATGGTGTCAAGCAACTGCTGGTCAAGGGAGATTCGCGGCTCATCATTAAGCAGGTGAAGGGTGAATGTTCCTGTAATAATCTACAGCTAGCTGCTTACCTCCTTGAAGTCCAGAGGCTTCAGAAGGACTTTGAAGTCCTAGATCTCCACCATGTTCAGCGTGCCCACAACGCTGAAGCCGACGAACTCTCGACGAAGGCGTCAACCGGAGCTCCGGCTCCTGACGGAACTTTTGTCCGGAGGTTGTCGAAACCCACAGCTCAGCCTGCCGAACTGAGCGAAGGGGGCGAGATCAGCATCCCGAAGCTGACGGTCCCGATGGCCCTGTTACCATGGCAGCCATCAAGGGTCGTAGGTGCTGCTGGAAGCTCCGAGCAACCAAGCACGCAAGACTCAAATGCTCAAGTTAGTTCCGATGCATGGATCTCGAAGATCCGGAACTACTTGAAAGACAACATCCTTCTTGACGATGATGTATCCGTTGACCGGGTAGTCAGATTGGCTAAAAGATACACGTTGGTAGAAGGGGATCTCTACCGGCGCGGTGCCAACGGCATCCTAATGCGGTGCATCACAAGGGAAGAAGGCTGCGAGCTCCTCGCAGAAATCCATGGAGGCGAGTGTGGGAACCACGCATCTTCCCGCACGCTGGTCGGTAAAGCCTTTCAGCATGGCTTCTACTAGCCTACAGCACTCCAGGATGCAACTGAGCTGGTGAAAAAATGCAAAGCATGTCAATTTCATGCAAAGCAAATTCACACACCGGCTCAGCCCCTACAAATGATACCTCCAACATGGCCTTTCGCTGTGTGGGGGATAGACATCTTGGGACCTTTCCCAAGAGCCGTCGGAGGTTACAAGTTCTTGTATGTCGCCATTGATAAGTTCACTAAGTGGCCGGAAGCAACTCCAGTTGTGACAATCAACAAGCAATCTGCTATCAACTTTTTGCAGTCCATTGTATGCAGATTTGGAGTCCCAAACAAAATCATCACTGATAATGGGACCCAATTCACAAGCTCTGTCTTCCAAGGATATTGCGAAGACCTCGGCATACAAGTTTGCTACGCTTCCGTAGCTCACCCAGCTAGCAATGGCCAAGCCGAGAGAGCAAATGCTGAAATCCTTAAAGGACTCAAGACGCGCACTTATGAGCGCTTGAAAAAGCATGGAGCCAACTGGATCGAGGAGCTTCTGCCCACTTTATGGGCCAACAGGACATCTCCAAACCGGTCAACTAGAGAGACACCCTTCTTTCTGGTGTACGGAGCTGAAGCAATCCTTCCTCCGGAAATCACCTTGGGTTCACTTCGGGTCCGGACCTTCGGCGAAGCGCGCAGGACCAGCTCCGGCGCGAAGACCTAGACCTCCTTGAGGAGGGAAGGTGCCAAGCAGCTGTTCGGAATGCCCGATATCGCCAAGCTCTTCGGCGCTATCATCAGCGGCATGTACACAACCGACAGCTCGAGGAAGGCGACCTGGTGCTACGGAGAATACAATCCAGAGAAGGGTTAACAAACTCTCCCCCGGCTGGGAGGGACCCTTCCGAGTGATTAAAGTATCCCGTTTCGGAAGCGTTCGCTTGGCTACCGAGGATGGGACACCCCTCCCAAATCCTTGGAACATCGAGCACCTCCGTAGGTTCTACACTTAATACCACGTAGGTGAGTCTTGAGTAACTTGAGATGTATGTTATAGAGTCATTGTACAAAGCCGGGTAGTTCCTCCGGGAGAGCAGCCGGACCTTTCCCGAAAGGTCCGCAAAGTTCATGCAACACTTGTCACAGTCTCCGGACTAAAAGTGTGGCTAACTACCCTGGGTCAAACGAGAAATGAAACACGCTTAGCCTGGTTCCGTACCCTAAGAGTGTACTTGTTTCCCCTGTACCCCGGACCTATAATGAAAGACATCTTCATGTGAAACGGACTCCACGTGCATTTATTTTGTACAGGCTCAACATTCTTTATTTTTCTCTTTCTTGTCTATAACAAAGACGTGCTGTTTTTAAGAAATTTTAGTTCGACCGGTTTATATACGATACGAGTTGTATTGTCAATTTTTTTTGGATTCAAATATTGTTCCTGGCCAACTCGCCTGAAAGCCGCCAAGCCAATCTAGGGCCGGAGTGTGCTATCGACTTGGCCTGGTCAAGCACCCTAAGTACGCCACTCTACCTACACTCCGGCAGGCCGAAGTAAGGCGAGCCCAAATACAATTGAATCCGGAAGAAAAGGCAATGTATTCGATTGTATCTAGAATCGCGTTCGACCTAAAACTTTCTTGAGAATCGTAAGCCGCGACGAAGTTATAGACGAGAAACAAATTTTACTATTTTTCTTGACTTCAGTGTGCAGGAAAAATAAAATACACGTTGATGGAGAAAAGTCGGAGCTAACAAAGCTCTGAACCCCCTAGGTGGTTTGAAATCGGTGTTACGCATCGAAAACAAGCATCACTGGACTAATCAAACTCCGGTAAAGCTAGGGGGTTCAGCCGTCGATGCTGAATAAAATATGGTGAGAAGACCCCGCAAGCGGAGTCTGCTGCCAACAGACTAAGTGCTGGCAAAGGTCACTGCCGGAGCTACTAGGCTCCGACACCCCGGAGGACTAACTATCAATGCCCTACGCGTTGATAGAGACTATTGCCGGAGCTACTAAGCTCCAACGATAGACAATGCCGGAGCTTCTAAGCTCCGACAACCTCAGGGGGCCTTCACTATCGAAGACTTTGAACCTAAATCCTACAAGTTCGGAGCAAAGGAGTCTTCAACAAAACGCAACATCCTCTTGGTACATGTTCACAATCAAATTGTGTACATCTACCAGGGGGCCAAGTGAAGACAAAAGCGTTGAAGAAAAAAAGTGAAATTCACAAAAATTTGGGGATTTCATTCATCTGGAGACAAGGAATTACATCTGGAGACAAGGGATTACAAAATTGAGGAAGAAGAAGAGAAAATACAAGTGAGAACTATAGAGATGGTCCTAGACCCTATGGAAGAATTGGGCGACCTTCTGGGCAACCTACGATACGTTGGCTCGGGTAGCTTCGCCTTCTCCTTCGACGGGGCCTTCAAGCACCGGGTCTAGAGGAAATTGGGAGTTCCGGCTGGTGTAGCACGTCAGCACATATTCTGCGACGTTCTTCGCCAGGGATTGCCCCTCAACCTCCAGTTGGTCCGCGATGAGATCGCCCACCTTGGAGAGCTTGCTACCTGATGCGCTCAACGCCTGTAGCGCTAGGTCCGGCTCCAGCTCCGGATCATCCGGGCGCACGGGGCTGAAACCCATCGGTGTCAGCGCGTCGTTGGCCTTGCCCAGGAACTCCCAAATCTGTAGGGAGTCCGCAGTCCTCAAGCCCTTCATTTCTTTCAGGGATCTCCTGGCCGCCATCAGTTCGGAATTCTCACGGGCGAGGCGCTCAACTTCTTTGGCGTTTTGCTGAATCTTTTCAGCAACCCACCTTTCGAATTTTCCGAGCTCCTCCTCCCGGAGGTGGATCTTGTTCCGGCGGTCGACCAGGTCCTTCTCTCTACCCCTCACTTTCTTCTCCCTGGCAGTAAGGGCACACTCTTGTTCGTAGAGTTCCTGCCCTCGCACCCAGACCTTCTCCTCTTCCTCTTGGCAGCGCTCTTCCAATTTTTTGGCGCGCTCCTCGAGGCCCTTGTCAGCCAGAGCCACCTTCTCGGCGAGCTCCTCCTCCCTCTTCAGGACGTCATCCCGCAGCTCTAGGAGTCTCTGCTCTTCATCCTCAAGCCGTTTCTCCCTCTCCTCAAGTGCCTCCCGGTGCTTGATGAGTGTAGTGTTAATGGCCTCAAGCCTTTCGTGGCGTTCATCGGCCGCACTATTGGCTGCTTTGGCTTGATCGTAGATCTCCCGGGATTGAGCATCGAGGGCGCGAGTCAAACTCTCCCTGTCATCCAGCAACTTGCCCCAGTACTCCAGGCGGATCTTCTCCCGCTTGATCCATTCTTTGTCATCCGCTAGCCTCGACTGCGCCAGCTTGGTCTCGAAGTAGAGCCGGTTACGCCACCGCCTAAGGGTTTGGCGCTCCTCTTCAAGAGCTTTGCTGTCGTGGAAGAAGGCTAGTTGGACTTGACGCAGACTGGAACATGCGTTGTCAATGGATAATGACAACGGGATAGGTTCTGGACCTGCTGGGACCTCCTCCGCTGGTTCCAGCGGGTTTTCAGATACAAAAATTGGGTCCCACTCCACAAGAGTGGTCCCCTGAGTATCCATGGCACTAGGGCCGTCCTCCGGGATGGCCTCAGTCGGCACCGAGGAAGGCCCTGCCACCAGGTCTTCATTCACCCCTCGGGCAGGGGGCCAGCGACTTCGCTTGGGCACTCCGGCTCGGCCGTGAGTACCTCCGACGTCATCACTTTCGGAGCAGGGTCCGCTTCTGGCTCCGGCCTTGGCACCTCCTCCGATGGGGGCTCGAGCTCCGTCACCTCTTCCACAACTGGCTCGGAAGCCAGAAGATCTTCAGCCTCGACTGGCCCTGCGGCCGGAGCTTCAACAATGACCGGCTCTGCGGCCGGTGCTTCGGAGGTAGCCGGCCCAACTGCCGGAACTTCCTCAGCTTCTGGCGCACGCGCCGGGTCTTCAATCACCTCCGGCTCGACTGCCGGAGCTTCGACACTTTCAGGCTCCAAGGCCGGAATCACAACTTCTTCCGGCTCAACAGCCGGAACTTCCGTCATTTCAGCACCAAGACCCGGAGCTTCAACCTCCGGGGTAGGTGCCGCTGGCGCATCTTCTCTCCCATGGTCCGGCGCTACCACGGGAGCCTCTGGGGATGAGTCGAGGTCTATGACCACGACAGCTGGCGCCGGAGTTGTCGCAGCTTCAGCCACCACTTGGGGCGGCACTAGGACCGGAGCAGAAGCTTCCGCCCTCACAGCTTCAGTTGCTGCGGCTGAGGGTGGAGCCTCACTCTTCTTCTTGGGAACGCTGCAACTGATGGAAGAGGAAACTTAAAAAAGCAATCACTACAGCAAAACAATTGTCCAAGGTAAAGATTAAAAATTACCTTGGGAGGCTTCTGCACCAGCTTGCGCGGAATCTTTTTCCCGGGCGTTCCGGGCTGGTCATAACCGGCGTGGAAGCTCCGGAAGGCCCCCCAGAACTTGTCGCGGCCACGGGTGTTTCCCGAGTCGAGGCTCACCTCGATCGGGAAGAACCCCCGGACCTAGGGGCCTCCATCGGCCCGGGTGCTGGAGTCGCGTGCCCGGAGCTAACACCCCGGGAGGACCCCACTGCGGGAACAGTCTCTCCCCGGGAAGACCCCACTACGGGAACAGTCGCCGCGGTTTTGAAAGACCTTCCCCTCTGGGGAGAAGGAGCCGATGCGGAAGTAGCGGGCCTGACGGACCTTCCGTCGGCGTACTGCAGCTTCCGCTTCCGGCTCACGGGTTCATCTGCCAGCTCCTTGCCCTTGCCGACGACCTCCTCCCTCGGCTTCGGAGCTGGGTCGGAGCCACCTTCAGACACTCCAGGGATCGCTACCCTGGTAGTTGATCTTCTCTCGATGACACCAAGGTCGTCAAGCATGGGCATCTTCCGCCGGAGCTCCCTACTGAACTCAACTTCCACGTTCAGAGGAAGAAAAGCCGATGGCGGAGTCAAGTCGTCGCCCTCGATGTCGATGCTGTGCTGGAACTTCTTGAGGTGGAACTCCAAGGTTTTCCCCACCATGTTGGACTTCAACCCGGTCTCGACCCGGTCGTCGTCCATCACGCTGTTGAGGGCCCAAGCGAGTTTCTCCCTCTTCTTCAGCGGTGCCCACCTGTTGACCAGGAAGTTACAAAACACCGCTTGAGGGGTTAATCCCCCCTCCACGCACCGGCGAATCCTGGTCATAACAGGGTCGAAGGCGTCCGCCAGCATTGGAGCTTCACTCCAGATCGTCGTGTCAATGTTGGGGAGGCCTTCGGGCAGCTCCAGCCTCTCATGCTCCTCCACCCGAATGACTATCCAGTCCTTCTTCCAGTCATCCCACTTCCCAGAAGGGAACGACCGGAGATACTTGAATGGGCACTTCTTGCGCTTCACGAAGTAGTAGAAGCCAAGGTACTCATTGCTTCTACCGGTGGTGTGAATGGTGAAGAAGTTCCGGAAGAGTTTGATGCAGGGGGGATGCCCACCCACATCTCACAGAAGTGGACGAAGATAGACACGAGGAGAATGGAGTGAGGGACAAGGTGGTATAGCTGCAGACCATAAAAGTCCAGCAGCATCAAGAAAAAGGAAGAAAAAGGTGGGATCAACCCCACCATGGCGTACGAGGAGAAGTACACCATTTCGCCAGAGTGCTACTTCTCGAATGGGAGCTCTCCCCCGGCGCGGACCGAGCGGTTGAAGAAGTCCGAGGACCACCCCATGAGGGCCCGGACCTTCTTCAGGTCGCCGTCGGTCTTCAAGCGACTCTCGCGGAGACCCAACTCCATCGCGGCACGGCTAGGCAAGAGAAGAAGAGCGAAGCACAAGTTGGGAGTATGAGCGCAAGATCAGATGGGAGGCGTGAAGAATTACCGACGGTGCGTGCTTTCCTTCTTAAGCAATCCCTCGCAACGCTTGGATGGAAACCGCAAGGAAGTCGAAGATACCATTCAAAAACTCCACCCTGCCGATGACAAGGGGGCCCGGGACCACACCGACGATCAAGTCGAGGTTCTTACCCAGGCGAACGGTTGTCATCAAGAGGCGGGAAACCCGAAGGCGGCGGCCTGACAAGGCGCGCGGAACCGATACGGTTTTCGTATCGGGAACCGGCGGCCTTCAATTGCGTGAGATCCGCACGCCAAAGATCTCATCAGCCGCACGCGGGACATGCCACGTGGCGAGGATTTAACTCCAAACCCTCGCCCACGGCACCTCTGAAGACATTTGAAGACTCAGTTCAAAAGTCGCGAGGATGGACCCACCTCCGGCGGAATGACTTCACCCCAGTGGTCTTCCCCGGAGGTAGGTCCAGGGGGCCACTATCGGTACCCTGGAAACTGTACACCCCTTGAGGTTACAAAGATATCAAGGAAAAGTCACCCACTTGATTTGAAGACCTTCGGAGGCCCACATGTCAGATGTAACCGGACCTGCTTCTCCAACATGGTTAATCCCAGGGTCGCCACGTGTACTATCAAACCGGAGCTACCACCCACAAGGGGGAAGCTCCGGGCCATGTACCGAAACGGCACCTCCGGACTTAACCCCAGACCGAGAGAAGCTCCGGACCTGACACGTGTCAGGTAGCTCCGAAGCTTCCTGTTCCCCACAGTATGCTCCGGAGCTGCCACGTGTCCACCCGTCGGAGCTTCAGCCTCTGACCTCCGGATGACTTCATAACGGCTCCGGATCTTCAAAGGGGAATCAAGGACTTCAAGACCCGATTAAGTGTCATTAATACCATATTAATGACACACAGTCGGATGACCTTAATCACCAGTAAAGGTGCTATCAAAGCCCATTACCCGATCATTAAGGGCAATTAAATCTGCTGAATGAATATCAATACTAGTAACCGCCGGGGCCACATGTCGGGCCAGGCTAACTTGTAACGGCCTGCCCTTGTACTATAAAAGGACAGGCCGACAACGGACTCTAGGACGTGGAGTAAGGCAACATACGCGCCATAGACGCTCAACACAAGCTCATACAGCTAATACAACACCAACACACCCGTGGAGTAGGGTATTACGCTTAGGCGGCCCGAACCACGTAAACTCATGTGTCTCCTGCATCATTTACTATTCACCTTCTCAAATCTCCGCGCGCCCACACCGAACATCAAACTCCTCTAACACTTCAGTAGTGTCGGGAGATCTGCCGGTTCCAAACCACCGACAGCAGGTATCATGCAAGACATAAAATAAATCTATATTGCCAAGTTTGAATCTTTCAAAGGCTTCCTCAGGGAGAACCACTCTCCAAACCTTGGGATACCCAAAAGAACCACCATCCCAAGCTAACCCTTGCTCACCCCTATCCTTTGAGAGTTAGGCAAGACCTATATGATATGCATTCTTACATGACGTTTGTTGCATCTAGCACTTTTAATTCACTCCTTAGCCTAGAAAAAGTTTTCTCATCAAGTGGTTTAGTGAAGATATCCGCCAATTGTTCTTCGTACCTAACACCTCTCAAAGAGATGTCTCCCTTAGCTTCATGGTCCCTTAAGAAATGATGGCGAATATCAATGTGCTTAGTGCGGGAGTGTTGAACGGGGTTTTTAGCTATCTTAACCGCACTTTCATTGTCACAAAGGAGAGGCACACAACCAAGTTTAACACCAAAGTCCAAAAGGGTTTGCTTCATATAAAGAATTTGGGCACAACATGCACCGGCCGCAATGTATTCCGCTTCCGCCGTGGACAAGGCGATGGAATTTTGCTTCTTGCTTGACCAAGAAACTAGGGAACGCCCAAGCAAGTGGCACCCACCGGAGGTACTCTTGCGATCTACGCGGCATTCGGCAAAGTCCGAATTTGAGTATCCCACAAGATGGAATTTTGCACCTTTAGGGTACCACAAGTCCACACTAGGAGTATGCTTAAGATACCTAAGTATCCTAAAGACCGCATTCCTATGCGATTCTTTAGGTGCCGCTTGAAAGCGAGCACATAAGCATACACTATACATGATATCAGGCCTAGATGCGGTAAGGTAAAGCAATGAACCAATCATAGAACGGTAGTTAGATTGATCAATAGGTTTACCGTCCTTATCCGCGTCGAGATGACAATTTGTTGCCATTGGCGTGCTTCTTGAGCTACAATCTCCCATCTCAAATTTCTTCAAGAGGTCCTTGGTGTACTTCTCTTGATAGACGAAGGTCCCCTCTTGAAGTTGCTTGATTTGAAATCCAAGGAAGAAGTTGAGCTCTCCAATCATTGACATCTCGAATTCCTTAGACATCATTTTGCCAAACTCATGGCTAAGAGCTTCGTTAGTTGAACCAAAAATAATGTCATCAACATAAATTTGACAAATGAACAAATCTCCGTTGATGTCCTTGGTGAAGAGTGTGGTGTCCACCCTCCCGATCTTGAATCCTTGCATGATGAGGAAGTCCCGTAGTCGTTCATACCACGCCCTAGGTGCTTGCTTGAGCCCGTAGAGCGCCTTGTGCAACCTATACACATGATTAGGATTCCTCGGATCTTCAAACCCGGGAGGTTGTTCAACATAAACAAGCTCGTTAATGTAACCATTAAGAAAGGCACTTTTCACATCCATTTGATAAAGTCTAATACTATGATGTGAAACAAAGGCAAGAAGTATACGGATGGCTTCTAGCTGGGCGACCGGGGCAAATGTCTCCCCAAAATCTAGTCCTTCAACTTGTGAGAACCCTTTAGCCACAAGTCTTGCCTTATTGCGGACCACAACGCCATTATCGTCTTGTTTGTTGCGGTACACCCACTTTGTTTCGATGACGTTTTTGTCCTTGGGTCGCTCCTCCAACACCCAAACTTCATTGCGGATGAAGTTATTGAGCTCTTCTTGCATGGCCATCACCCAATTTGGGTCTTGAAGCGCTTCCTCAATGTGAGTGGGTTCTACACACGAAACAAAAGAGTAGTTCTCACAAAACGAAGCAACGTGGTGAGAACGTGTACTTACACCCCTTGACGGACTTCCAATGATGTGATCCATTGGATGCGCCTTGGAGATGCGTCCATGCCTCATAAGCGGTTGTGAAGCACTTGGCGAAGGTGATGCATGTTGCTCCTCTTGTGGTTGGACTTGATCATGGACTTCTTCTTCTTCTTGATGTTGTTGTGCTTGTGAGTCTTGGGTTTGCAATGGATCATCCTTTTCTTCTTCATCAACTTGAGGCGCCATAGAGGTGTTGTTGTTGGAACTTGAAGCTCCTCCTTGATCATGGCTCTCCTCAACTTCGGGCTTGATGTCTCCAATGGTCATGTTCTTCATGGCTTCTCGTAAAGGCTCATCATCTATTTTATCATGACCAAAACTCTCCTCTTGGGAGCCATTAGATTCATCAAACTAAACATCACAACTTTCTTCAACTAAATGGAGGTTTGGTTGAATACTCGATATGCTTTTGAGTTTGATGCATAACCAAGGAATATACCAACATCACATCTTCTTTCAAACTTACCGAGCCTTTTCTTGCGGTAGATGTAGCACTTGCATCCAAAGACTCGAAAGTAGGAGATGTTGGGCTTTCTCCCAATGAGAAGCTCGTACGGGGTCTTTTGAAGTAGTCGATGGAGATAGACCCTATTTGCGGCATGGCACGCCGTGTTGATTGCTTCGGCCCAAAACTTCTCTGATGTGCCGTAGTCATCAAGCATTGCTCTTGCAAGAGTGATGAGTGTCTTGTTCTTCCTTTCAACGACACCGTTTTGTTGAGGGGTGTATGTGGCCGAAAACTCATGTTTTACTCCTTCACGGTCACACCACTCCCCAATGTTGTAGTTCTTGAATTCGGTGCCGTTGTCACTCCGGACCTTGATGATGGGAAGTTGAAATTCCCTTTGAGCGCGGTTGGCGAAGGTCTTGAACACTTCCGGAGTTTCACTCTTGTCACCTAGAAATAGAGTCCAAGCATAGCGAGAATAGTCATCAACGATAACGAGACAATAGAGGTTACCGCCAAGGCTTTGATATGTGGACGGTCCGAAGAGGTCCATGTGGAGTAGTTCAAGTGGCTTGGAGGTTGACACCATTGTCTTCATTGGGTGGTGTGAAGCAACTTGCTTCCCGGCTTGACAAGCGCTACAAAGCTTGTTCTTCTCAAATGTGACATCCTTCACGCCGGTCACAATCCCAAGCTTGAATGACTTCTTGAGTTTGCTCATTCCAATGTGCGCTATGCGTCGGTGCCATAGCCAACCCAAGCTTGTCTTAGTGAAAAGACAAGTGGTCAAGCTAGCATTCTTGTTGGCGAAGTCCACTAGGTAGAGATGTCCATGCCGGAATCCTTTGAAGACTATGTCTTGGCTAGTTTCACTACTCACAACAACATCATTTTTGCTAAATGTGCACGTTAGTCCAAGATCACATAGTTGTGCAATAGAAAGTAAATTGAAACTAAGTGACTTAACATACAAAACATTAGAAATAGACAAGTCATTTGAAATTGCAATTTTACCTAACCCAATTACCTTTACCTTAGAGTTATCACCAAAGGTGACTTGTTCATGATTGCCGGGGTTTTCTATGGTGGTGAACATACCATCATTGCCGGTCATATGTTGAGTGCACCCGCTATCGAGTACCCAATGCTTTCCTCCGGCTTTGTAGTTCACCTACACACATGAATTCAATTTTTGGCTTTAGGAACCCAAGCCAACTTAGGTCCTTGTATGTGTGATACAAGTGTTTTTGGGACCCAAAAATGCTTGGGGAGCTTCCCCTTCATGCCTTTCATGTCTTTGCCAATGAATCTTGCCTTCACCTTGCCTTGTACTTTACTCAAGAGATAATAATGATCATTGAAAGTAGATTTATAGTTAGTAGGCAATTTAGGAGAAGGTCGGTTAGGAAGAGGACACTCCTTGTATGGTGTCCGGTGACCTCACAATGTTGGCAATAAGAACCAACTTCCTTGATGAAGCTTGTTCTTAGCTCCGGTGAGGGCACCTTTCCTTTGTTAGGCACCGGGAAGGATCCAAGTCCTCTCTTGTTGAAGGCCTTTGCTTGTTGGAAGAGTATTTCCTTGTGCTTGACTTCTCCTTTTGAAAGTCTAGCCACACTAGTGCGGAGACTCTCAATTTCTTCCAACAAGTCCTTCTCCCTAGCATTAGCTTTCAAAGGCAAAGACTTGTGCAAAGCATTAGTGGCATGAGAAGTAATGGATATCTTATCATTAAGAGTTTGCTTCTTCATATTTTTCAACTCTTGATCAAGCATGTCATGAGCAAGGTTAAGTTTTTGATGTTCTTGTATTAACTTGTTATGCTCTTCCAAGAGTGTTTGGTGTGCTAAGTCAAGTTCATGATTATCTATCTTGATTTTAGCCTTTTCTTCCTCAATTTGCTTGACATGGGATTTGAGCGTGTCATGCTCTTTAAGTATGCTTTCATACTTGTCAAGCAAATCAAGGTTAGCACTCTCAAGTTTAGCACGAGTTTCTTCAAGCACTTTAACCTTACTCTTTTCCCTCTTAATGATAGCATGATATTCATTTATCAAAGAAGTTAAATCATCGGGGGAAAGCTCATCATCGCTAGAGTCATCACATACCTTAGTGTTACCTTTTGCCATGAGGCACATGGGCGGTGGATGAAGATGTGCATCATCATTGTTGGCGATGGCGAGGCCGGCCAAGCTTTCTTCTTCCTCTTCACTCTCTTCATCACTTGTTTCTTCATCGGTGACCCATTCATTTGCCTCACACATGAACACCTTTTGTGGGCCATTTCTCTTCTTTGGGAAGAGCCTTGCCTTCTTGCCCTTGTCATGTTTCTTCTTCCCAAAGGATCTTCGCTTTGGTTTGGCTTCTTCTTCATCATCATCGCTTCCTTCAAGCTTGCGATGCTTGCCTTTGTAGTTCTCTCTTCTTTTGTCCAGTTTTGGACAATCATAGGAGATGTGGCCTTGATCACCACAATTGTAGCAAGTCTTGCGATCATCTCTCCTTGGTAGAAACGCTTTCTTCTTGGGATCAAAGGTGTACCCCTTCTTGGTAATCTTGGAGTTCAAGCGTGAGAACTTTCTCATCATTAATGCAAGCTCATCATCATCTTCACTTGATGCTTGTTCTTCTTCACTTGAGCTAGGCTCAACCACCTTCTTCTTCTTGAGGCTTGTTTTCTTGGTGGAGGCCTTTAGAGCAATTGTCTTTGATGATGATTGCTCCATCATCCCAAGTACACTCATCTCATGAGCGTGTATTTCTCCAATGAGCTCTGAAACTTCAATGTGGTCAAGTGACTCTTTTTGGAGCATGGAGTTGATGATGTTGTACTTTGGCTTGGGAAGAAGCATGAGGATCTTGCGGTTGATGAGTCCCTTGCCAAGAGAAGCAATGTCAAGAGCATTGATTTCTTCAATAAGCACATTCAAGCGAGAGAACATTTCATTGACATTTTCATGAGGAAGCATTTTAAATTCATCATATTTGGCTTTAAGCATGTGATATTTTAATTCCTTGACACGAGAAGAGCCCTCATGAATTTCTATCAAGCAAGCCCAAATTTCACAAGCCTTTTCCTTGCTAGCAATCCTAGAAAACATATATTGACTAATACATTCATAGATTGCATTCCTAGCTTTAGCATCCCATTTTAGTTGATCACCAACATAATTATGTTATCCAAACCCCGCGTGGGTCGCTTCCCATACTTCGGGAGCAATAGCCTCAAGGTAAGCGCGCATGCGTGCTTTCCAATAGGCAAAGTTCTTGCCCTCGAAGATAGGAACCGAACCCCCAACCTTGGCCATTTTAGCTCTCTAGCGGTGAAGCTAGAATGATCCTATGAGCAACCTTGCTCTGATACCAATTGTAAGGACCGAATGCCCAAGAGGGGGTGAATTGGGTTTTCTTCGAAAAAATCTAAGCAATTGAAACTTAATTTCTAAAGCCAAATTCCCTACGCGACTAACTATGCATTCTAGTAGATAGAAACTTTGCGGAATATAAATGCATAAAAGAAAGGGAAGGAGAAGGATGCAAACTCCCGAGGAGACAAGGATTTATCCCGTGGTTCGGCAAGATCGTTAAGACCTTCCTACATCCACGTTGTGGCACCCACCAAAGGGTTTTGCCACACCCACGTCACCAAGACGAGGGGTCTTCACTATTCCTCTCCGTTCGCCTCCTTGGCAAGGTGGAGCTCAAGCCTTGTACAACTTCGACCTTTCGGGCTTCCACACACTCCTTGGCAAGCTCCGAAAGTATCTTCGCGATTACAACACCAAGGGCACTCCCTTGAGGCTCTCACACTATCCTAGAGAGTTCACTCACACAGAATGGTGGCACACAAGCTCTCTCTCTAGCTAGTTCTAGCCTAAACTTTGGTGTAGAGATGATCGACATGGTGTGGAAGTGATTGCTCTTGGCCTTGAACACTTGTGGATGTGTTGGTAGCTTCAGGTGATCAAGACTTAATGAAATGACAGGGTTAGGAGGTACTTATAGCCAGCCTCCCTGAAATAGCCGTTGGAAAAGTAGGCTAACAGAACTTTACTGTGAACACCGGATGATCCGATGTCTCCCCTTTAGTTATCATCGGTCTAATTACTTTGGCTGACGCCATCGTGTCAGATATGAACGTTGTTAGACCGATGTTGCCCATGTCTTCTCATCGGATGATCCGGTGGCTCTTCCTCCAGAATTTGCTTAATCTTGATGCTTATTGGATCGACCAATGTGTGTAAGTCTGCACATCGGATGATCTGGTGCTTCACTTGGTCCAATGGTATTGCAAAATGTACTGATGGACCGATGTCACTAAGCCATTCACATCGGATGATCCGGTGAGTACATTTGTCTGAGGTCTTCTTCTTCAGTTGAACCAACTCGACCGATGTATACATTTCTAAAATCATCGGTTGATCCGGTGAGTTGATTTTGTTTTCTTCGAGTTGTTTTGAGTGAATCTTTTATGTCTTGCTCATATGACCTCTTAGACATTTGTTCCACAAGGCTCTCTGATGGTCTTCAAGCATTGTATGTTGTCAACTTATGGTTGAGTGACTTAGACATAAGAGCTTTCACTTCGTGTCTTTATCTCATTGATTTGATCTCAAAAGTTGATTGTATATGGGTCTCCAATGACATATTCATTTCATTTTATGAGTGATTATGGGGACCTTGCATTCACAAATTCATTAGTAAAGTTCAATGGTTGTCATTAATCACTGAAACCGTACTTCATAGGGGGCCTAGATGCTTTCAACTATCCTACCTCTCTACTTATGTTGCATCAGCTCATTTTGATTGCTAAGCATCTTAGAGCATATGAAAATGATAGAGTGCTTATGAAAGTTGTCATTGATATGCAAAATTACTATCATGTTACTGGAGAGACATTCCTATATTTTATTTTGTTGCATTCATATTGGACCTTAGAGCTAAATTGAGAGGTTTTCAAATGTGCTTAGGTTGTTATCTAATCTTACTGCTACTGATTATACTGGTTACTTCACTAAAGTTAGAAGTGAACTTTCTACTGCATTGATATTGTATGATGATAAGTTTGGTGTTGTTAAATTGCAAAAACCTCAACCTCCAGCCAGTTATGGTAGGAAAAGTAGTGCTTGGGATGATATTTCTTCCAAGGATTTAGATTCTGGTGCCTTTGGAATGGATTAAGTCCCTGATAATTCTTTCTGTACCCCTCTCTCTATGCCTCTTTCTTTGTCTAGAAGGTACATCTGCAAGTGTTTTGTTGCGAGCAGCAAGTAGTAGTGCACCTTCTATGGGTATTGGTAATGAACTCTCTTCCTACTTGGACAGTGACATTTTCACCCATTTTGATGATAACTTCAACATCTTATCTTGGTGGCATGAGCATAAAAGAACATATACAATTTTGTCCATCTTAGCTAGAGATGTTCTTTCTGTAATAGTCTCTACAGTTTCATCTATTTTGAGATGCACTACTGGTAGGATCATCGAGGAGAGGCGACGGCGATTGAAAACGGAGATTGTTGAGATGTTTGCCACTTCTTTTCCGCTTACCAAGGACAACATGGATATATTTGACCATTTCATAGACTTCATAACCCGTGAGATGAGGTGGAGGACGGCTCTTCTTAGTGTCACCATTAAAATTCTCCTTCATACTCCGAAATGGGTGCTTCATTGGAATGTAGCGTTGATGTCCCATGTACACTATTTTTTGTGACTCTCTCAAATACTGTGAGTTTGTTTCTCTCAAATAATGTGGACATTCGCAACCTATTTTTTTACTCTGTCCGGACAAGTTACATGGCGCTGGAGAATCACTAACAATCACAAATAAAATGGCTTTGAGACGAAAGTACTTACGCTTGTGGTCATCTCAAACTTGCACTCCGTCGTTGTAGCACAGCTGCTTCAGATCTTCAACCAGAGACCTGAAATAAGTGTCGATGTCATTCCTAGATTGTTTTGACCCTGGTACCAGTCCTGGCATCATAATATATTTTTGTTTGTTGCACAACCAATAAGGAAGGTTCAAAATTGTTAGCACAATTGGCCATGTGCTATGTGTGCTATTGTTCCAAAAAAAGAATCCATGTCATTGGTGCTCATTGCGATCCTAATATTCCGAGGATCAATGGCAAATTTAGGATTTCGTGAATCAATGTTTTGCCATGGTGTGGCATCAGCAAGATGTCTTATCATTCCAGCATCCTGCTTATGATTCTCTTTGTGCCATCACAACAATTCTGACTCCTTCTTGTTTGCAAACCAACACTTCAAACGAGGAATGATAGGAAAGTACCAAAACACCTTTTGATACCCTCTTTTTCTTCAATTGCAGTTCTCGTCATCATCGTCATCTTTTTTACGATTGAATCGGTCCACTCCACAAATACGTCATTTCTCGAGGTTTTCATACTCAGGTCCACGATATAAAATCCAATCATTCTTGCACGCGTGAATTTTCTCCACCTCCAAACCTAGTAGATAGATTATTTGTTTTGCCTCATAAACTGTCGTAAGGACTGTGTTGCCTTGGGGTAACATGTCCTTAAAGAGCGTAAACAATTTTTTAAAACTACAATCACTCCATATGTTGCTCACCTTTACCTGAAAAAGATTCACCATCGCAAACAATCTCGTGTACTGAGCTGCACAACCATGATACAATGGCTTCTTCGAGTCTTCGATCATCTTCTTGAACTTTGCAAGTTCACCATTATTGTACAAATCATCGTCGCCATGTCTCTCGACATTGTGTACCATCTCCTCTATGTTATGCACCTGAAACTCAATGTCGTCATCGGTGAACCCTGATATATCTAGCATGTTCACATCGTCGTCATGATCTTCTTTGACACTGGTAGGGACCTCCCTCTCCAGATATGAATTCTCATCTCTGCTTCATTAAGCCCCTCCTCCCCATGTTTGTTCCAATATCAATAGTCCACCATGAATCCATGCGTGATCAAATGTGACACCAATACTTCATCTGTGTGATATCTCTTCTCATTCTTGCAGTGTTTGCAAAGACAACAAATAGTCCCTCTAATGTTATCCAATATGTTTTTTTTTCGCAAAATCGATAAATGCATCTACCCCTTGGATATATTCATCGCAAAGGCGCGACCCATACGTCAAACTTCAATCCAATGACATCTACGTACAGAAAAGAAGAGCTAAATTAAAGAAATTTGAAACCACTGTTAGTCAAGATCTAAAAGGATAAAAAATAGTCAAGACTAACCCTTTGTTTTAAGACCACTGATAATCATCGCAAGACTTTTAGAAGGGCACCTCCAAAGAGGGAAAGAATGGGGCAAGAACATGGCAGATCTGGCAGCCACTTGTTCTGCCATAGCTGGGAGGTTGTAGGACAATAGAAAATCGAGATGAACCGATTAAACGCATGTCTCTCTATAGAGGGAATGAAGACGAGCCCGCTTCTATGAAAAAAGGAGATGCGCCTGACCTGTGGGTATGGGAGACGTGTCGGCTTCGATTATGAAAGGAGACGGTCTCCAAGGAAAGTGTGTCTCAGTTACGAAAGAAATATGAGTCATGCTCAAGTAAAGCGCATCTCCCATTGGTCAGAAAGGAGGGCCCGTCTCAGATACCTACTTAACTGAGACAGACTGTATAATAACACGTCTCCTTGTACGTTCAACCAAGCTATGTAAGATCATCGATGAAGCGCGCTCGTCTTGCTTAACCTTATCAGAGTCGCCCGCCTTTGAGTGCGTCACTCATCTTTGTCTTCTATTTGAGTTTCTTACGTAGTGGTAGCAGCGTAACCAAGCTTGGAGATAAGGACCAGATCTAACCGGTATCAAAGATAAGACAACAACAAAAACAACAACAACAACAACAACAACCAAGCCTTTGTCCCAAACAAGTTGGGGTCGGCTAGAAATGAAACCCAACAATTTTGAAGAAAAGTAATAGAAAATAAGATGAAAGTAAAAAAAATCTACATTTTATTTATTCTAGAAATGGGTTAAAAAGAAAGAAGATAAGAGTAACAAATTACGAATAAACTAAGATTTTGGCACATGAATTGCTAATTTCCATGCAGTCTTATCATGAGCCAAATCTCTAGTTATGTCTCACTCCTTTAAATCTCGTTTCACCGCCTTCTGCCATGTCAACCTTGGTCGACCTCTACCCCTCCTAAAATTTTCTCCACTTTTTATAATCCCACTGTTAACCGGTGCGTCTGGAGGTCTCCGCTGGATATGCCCAAACCACCGTAGGCGATGTTGGACTAGCTTCTCCTCAATCGGTGCCACCCCTACCCTATCACGTATTACTTCGTTCCTAATTTTGTCTCTTCTTGTGTGACCGCACATCCACCGTAGCATGCGCATCTCCGCAACACTCATTTGTTGGACATGTTGCCTTTTAGTTGGCCAACATTCTGCTCCATACAGCATCGCAGGCCTGATCACCGTCCTATAGAATTTTCCTTTCAATTTTTGTGGAACTTTCTTATCACATAAGATTCCAGATGCTTGTCGCCACTTCATCCACCCGATCTTGATCATGTGGCAAACATCTTCGTCAATATCACCATTGCTTTGTAACATTGATCCTAAATATCGAAATGTGTCCCTCCTAGGTACTACTTGTCCTTGTAAACTAACATTACCATCCTCGCACCCGACATCACTAAAGTCGCATCTCATATACTCGGTCTTGGTTCTACTAAGTCTAAACCCCTTAGACTCTAATGTCTGCCTCCATAGCTCCAATTTTCTATCAACACCATCCCTAGTTTCATCTACCAACACTACATCATCAGCAAAGAGCATACACCAAGGGATATCCCCTTGTATATCCTTCGACACCTCATCCATCACTAAGGAAAAGATGTAAGGACTTAAAGCTGATCCTTGATGTAACCCTATTGTGATAGGAAAAGTATCGGTCTCACTATCTCTTACGCGCACACTTGTCACCACATTATCGTACATATCCTTGATAAGGTCAATGTACTTTGTTGGGACTTTGTGTTTCTATAGTGCCCACCACATGACCGGTCTTGGTACCTTATCGTATGTCTTCTCCAAGTCAATGAACACTAAATGTAGATCCTTCTTTTGCTCCCTATACCTCTCCATAAGCTGACGGAGTAAGAAAATCGCCTCCATAGTGGACCTCCCAGGCATAAAACCAAACTGGTTTTTAGTGACATTGGTCAATTTCCTCAAGCGGTGTTCAATCACTCTCTCCCAGAGCTTCATAGTATGACTCATGAGCTTAATTCCTCGGTAATTAGTACAACTTTGAACATCTCCTTTATTTTTGAAGATGGGTACTAAAATATTTTTCCGCCACTCTTCAGGCATTTTGTTTGACTGAAAAATGCGGTTGAATAGTTTAGTGAACCATACTACTGCTACATCCCCTAGACATCTCCACACCTCAATGGGGACATCATCGGGGCTGTGGGCCTTTCCTCCTTTCATCTTTTTTAGGGCCTCTCTAACCTCGGACTCTTGTATCCTCCGCACGAATCGTCTGTTGATGTCATCAAATGAGTTATCCAACTCGAACCTAATACTCTCATTTTGAATAGTCCATTGAAGTAGTCCCGCCATCTGTCCCTAATTTCTTCCTCCTTCAATAGAATTTGGCCTGCCTCATCCTTAATGCATTTGACTTGGTTGAGATCTCTCACCTTTCTCTCGCGAAGTTTCGCCATCTTGTATATATCCTTTTCGCCTTCTTTTGTCCCTAGCCTCTCATATAGCGCATCATAGGCCTGCCCCCTTGCTTTACTCACAACACGCCTAGCATTTTTCTTAGACTCTTTATACTTCGCCATGTTACTTGCACTTCTCTCATGATGTCAACCCTTATAAGACTCCTTCTTCTCCTTAATAGCTTTTTGTACATCTTCATTCCACCACCAAGTGTCTTTATCTACAAGTTTCTTACCTTTTGTCCACCCAAGCACCTCCCTAGCCGTCTTCCTAATGTAAGTCGCCATCTTCTCCCACATACTATTTGCATCTTCCTCTTCGTTCCAAGGTCCTTCTGCGATCATCCTCCTTTTGAATGATTGTTGCGCTTCATCCTTCAACTTCCACCACTTTGTTCTCGTGGTTTTAACACCTTTGTCTCGTGACACACGCACGTGGAAACGAAAGTCGGCTACCACAAGTTTATGTTGTCGAACAACACATTCTCCAGGAATCACCTTACAATCTAAACATGCTCCTCTCTCCCTTCTCCTGGTGAGGATATAGTTGATTTGACTAGAATGTTGGGCACTAGTAAAGGTCACTATGTGAGATAGCCTCTTTTTAAATAGGGTGTTAGCTACCAATAGGTCATAGGCTACGGAAAAGTCTAGGATATCCTTACCCTCCTGGTTTCTATCGCCATACCCAAAACCTCTGTGTACCCCCTCAAAACCTACGTTAGTTGTACCTACATGACCATTGAGATCTCCTCCTATGAAGAGCTTCTCGCTTACCGATACACTACTAACCATATCCTCCAAGTCCTCCCAAAATTGTCTCTTAGTGCTCATTTCAAGCCCAACTTGTGGGGCATAAGCACTAATGACATTCAAAATAAGGTCCCCCACAACTACCTTGACTAAGATGATCCTATCCCCTCGTCTACAGACATCCACTACTCCATCCTTGAGGCTCTTATCTATTAGGATGCCTACGCCATTCCTAGTTCCCGTCGAGCCAGAATACCAAAGCTTGAAACTAGTATTCTCAACCTCTCTCGCTTTTTGACCTGCCCATCTAGTCTCTTGTGCACAAAGAATGTTTACACGCCTCCTAATCGCAACATCCACTAACTCTCGTAGCTTTCCCGTCAAGGATCCTACATTCCAACTACCCACCCGAAACCTAGTTTCCTCGGCTAGCTTCGTTACCCTTCGCATCCGTCGAGGAAGATGCAAAGACCCTTGCTCACTTAACACTACATTCGGGCGATGATGTAGCGCGCCACTAAGGTGATGGCGATCCGTCCCTCGCTCATTTAACACCACATCCGGGTTCCGATATGGCGCGCCACTAAGGCGGTGGCGACCCGGCGCTCGCCCACTTAACACCATACCCGGGTTCCGGTATGGCGCGTCGCTAAGAGGGTTACGCCCCAACGAATTTCCAATGAGTTTCATTTACATGAGAATGGCTAAGTTTAGTTGTTGGCTCGCCAAACCTATCACAACCCCCTCCTCCTTTACCCGGGCTTGGGACCGGCTATGTCATTACAACATAGGCGGAGTTGGTATCAAAGATAAGAGACGAGAATTAAACCAAGAAAACAGGTGACGAATTAAATTTTAATTTAATCTTTTGATGAACTAGGTATCTGTACTCTCTACATAAATGAACTTTACAGTGCTGAAGATTTCATGTCTGATTGGTTTTCTTTGAATTCAGGTAAAGCAAACATAATGCAGCAGGTTTCTTCGTCTATTGCAAAGCTCATTTGTAAGAAAAAAGGCATTTCAGCTGATAATTTATTTATTTTTTCGACACATAATTTCAGCTGACAATTTATCTTGATAAAGCCACAGGGCGACATATATGCCATCATAGAAAACTTTTAAACTTGGTACTCCCTCCATGCCAAAAAGCTTGTCGCTTTGTAGTTCAAAAATGAACTACAAAGCGACAAACTTTTTGAGACGGAGGGAGTACGTCTGTTACAAATCAAACTATTCACATGATGCTGTAATGGCTAACGGATGCCCGCTACAACAGAAATTTCTGCATGGCGAAACATGTACATGTCTCAGTTTTGAAAATTCCTTTATGTTTATCATCTTTCTTTCCTCTTCAGCATCTTCTCTCCAACTGTGATGTAATGAAACAATTTACCTATTGAATCCTGAATCAATTTGCATCGTTGATCCTTCTAGAAGGTTCCAAAAAAACACTACTTTATGCTTCATGCTGACCTCATCATGGCCCGGATGAGCATGGTCACTGGAAATCAGCCTTCATGCTAATTGATTACTTATCTTTGTTAACTTTGTCATTTGGAATTCTCCTTCCTCCCGTGCTGCTCAAACCTAGCTCGTTCCTGTTTCTGATTGGTGTTTGCAGCTTTCTCTGTGGTAATGGTGACTTACACGACGGATTTGGTGTTTGCAGCTTTCTCTGTGATAATGGTGACTTACACGGCGGATTTATATTCCTAAGTGACTCACAAAGCACAAGTTAACCATCTGTGTATAATAGATTAATAGTTCTCATGAATTAAGTAAAAAATGGCAACTGAATTCTCACCTCGTTGGTGTAACTTCAGGCTTCTTTATAGTTGAGGCACCTCGATTAGTAACACCAGCAGCTTTTAGGCCAATAGTTGACACCACCACTTGGTCAGAACAGCTAGTAGCAGCAGGACCAAAGTTGTTTGAGCCCTCTAATCGTACTGATTCAGTCCCACAGCTTTGCTGCACAGGACTGTACATTTGATAGAAAGAAGTTGGAAGCGGTGTTGTGTCAGGTTCCAACTCTAGGAAGGAATTGGAATTCTCAAAGTGGTTGTCACAAACAGCCATCTTGTTGGTCCAAACCCCTAACCCCATTTTCTTCTGAAGGCCATTGCAATTCTCAATTGAGTCAGACGAGTTGTTCTCTGTGAGAATGCCAGACAGATGCAATTTTGACCTCTTTTGCGTTGGAGTCAAAATGTTTTGCACCTTTTACAGGCAGAAATATAATATAAATCAAATACGTGATATGGTTTTAGCATGTCAAAAAGATTAAAAGTTGAAACATTTTTGGTTCAGATCATTTATAAAAAGGTTCCTGAACTGGATTTACTGTGCCCTGAAATTATTGGCCCGAATATATCTGACTTTGTTTAGAGTATTGAAGTTTTTACCCCTAATAATGACATTTGGAATCAACAGTAGATTTTCAGTCTTATATAATAGAAAAAAATCATGTTTTACAAAAAAAAAAAGTGCTGAATAGCTATAAAAGGAGTTACCTCAAGGTTTCCAACTTCTTCCATTGGCTGCCTGTTTTTAGGTAATGAAGGTGTTGTGTTGCCTTTTCTGATTCTGTATACGCTTGGGCTTGACTGTGTGCTTAGAATGTTCTCGGATTCCCTTTCCTTCTTAGCCAATGCAGCCTTGAGGCAAGCAATCTGAAATGACCAAAAAATAACAGAACTTTCTTATAAATCTTGATACCGACGTCAACTATAGTCTTTTCATGGATATAGTCAATGAGGAGTAAGTGGACACCTGTTCTTTGAGCTCTCTAACCTCGCTTCCTTCTTTATTTGCTTTTGCTGCACCAAGCTCAACAGAGGCCACTCGTTCAGCAAATTTCAAGGTGCTTATTGTCTCACCAACAGCATCTGGTTCTGGGCTTATGTGAACAAACATCAGAGTTTTTGCTTGTCCTCCTGAAAATTGCAATAATGTATTAAAGATATAGATTCCAGTACTAATAACAAATTATAAATCAAGAACTAGACTTATGTGCACTACCTAGTGAATCTTGCAAGAGCTGGGTAAGCTTGCTGTTCCGGTAAGGTACATGCGAGTTCTTTTGGGCAAGGGATGCAATCACATCACCCAGTGCTGAAAGCGACTTGTTTATGTACTGTGCCTCCTTCAGTCTATCTCCTACAACCTCAGACTTATCAACTCTTTCACTGCCAGCTAGATCCACGAGATGCATGCATCCTCTTAGGATTGTCCCAGATGCCAAATCTCGTCCTTGAACATGAACAGTCAGGCAACTGCATGTGGATTCCTCAATCATAAGCACAGAACTATAGATCTAACTTAAGTGTAATTTTTCTCTAGTGAAGGAGCTATAAGAAGGCAAACCTATGGGAGCGGCTACTTCGGTCATTTATAGCTGTTGAACCGATCACACGATTCTTCTGGCCTTGATTCATCAATTCAACAACGTCAGCCGTGGATGTAACAGGAATTATGCTTGCATCTGGAACTGCAAGCCCTTTCTGTGGAGTGTTTCTAATTTCTAATGTAGATCGGTGTTAAGGATATCCAAAATGTGCCCCAAACAGACAAATAGAGGAGAAAGAGATCTTTATATGAATGTCCACCAAGCAAACCAAAGGAATGTAAATGCTATCGCTTATATTTTCTACTCCCTCCGGATTGTTTTATTTGTCACCGGTTAGTTCAAAAATGAACTAGCCGGTGACAAATAAAAAGATCCAGAGGGAGTATTGATCAGGAGAAATATGTAATCCAATAGAAAAGGATATCTTCTATTCCCACTATCCTGAAGAAGATCTCGCACTTGCTCGTTGTAGATCTCAATCATCTGTACGGAAATATCATAATCGATTGTCCCTTTCCTCTGTGCTTGAAGATTGAATAAGTCATTCAGTGCTCTATAGTTTACACCTAGGGTTTCCTCTGTTAGTACTTTAGGCCCACTCTGCACAACATCGCTAAATGATCAAATTTTTTGAAAAGGATTAACACAAATCCATCATGAAAACTGAATGGACCTATAGTTTCTTACCATTGTATAGGTCTTCCCAGATCCAGTTTGGCCATATGCAAATATGCAGACATTGAAACCATCAAGAACTGAACGGATCAATGGTTGCATATCTGAAAAGACCATATCTGCATAAAATAAAGAACCATGAAGTCCGGTCATCAAGTATCATCAAGCTTTGTGTGACAAATGCACGATAGAGCAACTTACCTTGAGTAGCTGTTGGGCCAAAGCACTTGTTGAAAGTAAAAGATTTGGTCCCATCTTTTCCATACTTGTTGTGAGTGGCTATTGTAATGGTTCTTTCTTCCATTCCAGCAACAGTGCTTGAGGAACTTATTTGACCAGGTAGAAACGGCCTCACTCGGCAATATACTCTAATATTACCTGAATACATAATAAACCAAAAAATATAATATAATGTATACTTTGGCCCTCTGCATCTGGCTCTTATCAAGAACAAAATGTTACCTTTAAGATCCTGTACTTCGTTGTATAACTTGCGGTTTTCCTCTAAAACTTTATGGTAGCCAGACGCCGCATTGGATAAAGTGTACAGCTGTTTTCCTAAGAAAATATGAAACCGAATAAAGTATAATCAACCACCCTTGGTGCAAAGAATTTAGATAATGTGATAACATAAGTTATGAGTTACCAAGTTTAGAAAACTCATCATAGTACTGTAATCTCAATTGTTCCATGCCAGACTTAACAGAACAAATGGCACCTCTCAATTCCTAGAGGGAGCATAAACTGTCAAGAAAACATTGATTCCATACAGCTTAGTCTAGATCACATAAGACAGGAACAAGAGAAATACCTGGATCTGTTTCTGCTGTAGATCCAATTTTATTTCTTCCCTAGATTGAAACTGTTGAGCTGCATTACCACCATTTTGAACTACAACGACGCCCCCTTCATTTGCATTCAAGATATCTTGCTTCTCTTTGTCCGTCTTCATTCATTTATCAAGCAGTGACTAATATTAGTGTACAAAATATCTTCTGCTGAACAGAACATTTTTGTTCAAGAAAAATAATTTATTCAAACATATAGGTCTAATTAAAAGATTAATACTCATTGCATACATATCTGGCTCCTCATTGAGGAGGAAACGAAAATATACTTGTCGCTGGGATGCCTAGCCCCAAAAATGAAGCAGTTCCTTTAAGTTAGCATGTGCATTCTCATTTATCCCAATTAGTACATTAACAGTCTTTATAGTTGGTACATACTGACCATAACAACCAACATGATACATCTAAAACATTCAGTTGAACTTCTTTTTAAAACTGAGTAATTTGGACTGGGTTGATTTTGTCAGCTATAATCAAAGAGCATTTTCGATAGTAAGTCAATAACAAAAAACATTTTCATGTCAATAATTGAAAGAACGTACCATGTTCTGGTTTGCAATGCGATGCTTATATTCCTGAATTACTTTGTTTATAAGAGACTCAACAATCTGGAAATAAGCAAAGTCTTAGGTTTCATTCTCAATGTCCAACAACCATGCTGCAAAATGATCCACTTTCTATTCAAGCATAGTAGGCTCACCAACGGAATTTCTTCTGGTTTCTTATCTAGAAGAGTCGAATGCACAAGCTGGCTGAGGGAATCTGAAGTAGTCTACAAAAGAACGCAAGCTATAACTGAGTGCATAATAAGAACTAAAACAATAAAATAAAAGCTAAATCTACATTACGATGCTTACCAACTCATCAGATTTAATAGAACAATCAGTAGATATATTTTGCTCCTCTGAGAAACCATTCTGAAATGCCTCTGAGTGGTTTCTTATATTCTTATTCATAAAAGCATCAGAATTGTTGAGTATAAAATACTTTCTGGAAGTCAAAGGCTTCAGAGTGCCACCATATTTACATGAAGCATATCTTCGTGTTCTATTACTTTCACTGAATGACTGCAGAGCAAGAACACAATCCACAACTCGAACATTTTTTCCACCCTATATTAAAAAATGGCAGATAAAATGCATTAATGTTTCTCACAGAAATTAAAACAGAATGTAAACTTTGCACATGCAGCATTTGGTTCATGTCCACTGTAATCCTTGAATTAAACATATTCAGTAAATAATTTCAGAAGTATGAAATGATCTCTCTTAGATCAGTATGAAGTAACAGGTAAGTACCTTCTCCAAATCAGACACCTCAAATGTCGGAAGGCCTAAATCTTCTACTACGACAAGGAAGTTCCGCAGATTTTCAAAGTACTGGTATGCACACAAAGCTGAACCATCTGAAGGGGCAGTAGTATCTGACTGGATTCCAACAACCTAAAGTGTTACGACATTGCAAAAAGAATTAGCCTCAAACATTATCATCCAGAATTGTTAGTCAAAAAACATAAAAAAACATTGAAGGTGAGAGGTGTTCTGGAACCTTAGGTATGGCTCCTGGCTGGACCTTATTTAGTGCATTGCAAAGAACAATGCCATTTCTCAGCCCAAGCTGGAATTCCTCTTCAGATGGCTCATCCGGCAAGTCCCTTGCACACACTACCCCGACTGTCCTTCGCAACCAGTTAGCTGCATCATGCCTTCTTGTTGCTGCATCAGACGATACATAATTAATTTCATTTTCCTCAGATAGACTGCGATGAAGTATAGCAATGGTTTTACGAAGTTGAGCATTTCCAGCACATTAATGAAATCAATGGAATAGAAATAGAAATCCAACCAAAAGGAACAGTACTTAAATTCCAACTATGTTGGGAAAGCTAGTCATTCGATATGGTAGGTGCAATCTAGTACCAAAAAAAGCAAGCATGGCATCTCTAAGAATTGCTACAAACATGCATCATTAACATTACTAGCAGTAAAGTGCTAAAATAGAAAGACATTACGTAATGACAATCTGTGAAGCTACCAACTGGCATAGCACTGAGGAATATGACAGCTGGTACCTCTAATTTAATATCAAAAGCAGCGCAGGGGAAGGAAAAGTTACACAGCCTTTACTTTCGCCCTAAAGATGCACAAAACATGGATCACATTAACTCGTCACTGCTGTAAGCTCAAGGCCAGCTAAAACTCTGAACAACGAAGTTCCTATAAAACTTTAACTGTCTAATTCACTTGAACCACAACCCACCACACGTAACTACCGAATTTGGAAAGTTGGGGGTCGGTCCTAAGCCGAATCTGATCACTGAACCCAGCAGACCTCTTCAGTGTCAGACCACTACTGTGACTCCCCTTGTCCGATCACCCCCACCATCGGACCACCCCGCAATAATCACCGCGATCCGCGCCGCGCCCCGGGAACTGATCCGATCGACTCACCGGCCTCCTCCGCCCTGCGCGCAGCCAAGTCGTCGTCCCCCACCACCGCATTGGTCCACCGCAGAACCACCTCCTCCGCCAGCACCGCCATTCGGACTCCAACCGGTCAGTCCAAGAACCACCCGACCCGGGACCAAACTCCGACGCCCGCGGCGGCGCTGTAATAAGAGGGAGACGGGAGATCTGGCTGCGGAGACGAGACGAGACGAGAGGGGGGAGTGGGCTGCTGGACTCGGGCAACGCGGGCGGCAGGCAGTGAGGTGGGGGAGGGAAGGGAAGGCCGCTTTTCTTGGGATCGGGCACTCCACTGTGTTTGTTTCGAACGGCGGTGGCGGTCGTGATGGTGGGGAAGACAGAGAGAGAGCGGTTGGGTTGGGTTGAGGGCTGGGGCGATGTCAGTGGACGTTGGAGGTGGGGGGACAGGGCACTGGGTTCCAAATAAAATGATTCTTAAGGGCTGACCTGCATAAATATTGTACCTTTTGCTTTGTTATATCTTCTGTTCATTCTTGATTGTTGTGTTGGTTATTACACTTGGATTATTCCGTTTTTCAATTTAGAGTTTTCTTTTCCTTCTTCCACTGTGTAGGTGTAAGGTGTCTGTCGACTGTTGGAGTCGGCAGATCCCCTAACACTATGAGAAGTGTTTGAAGGAGTTTGTGGTTCGGTCTGGGCGCGCGGAGATCTAAGAAAGTGAAATGCGATTTGGACACGAGTGACACGGTGGTTTACGTGGTTCGGGCCGCCTGAGCGTAATACCCTACTCCACGGGTGTGTGTTTGTTGTATTAACTTGTGAGCTTCAGAGTGTTCGAGAGTTCTCCCTCCCGTGTATCGTCGGTTTGTCCTTTTATAGCACAAGGACAAACCGTTACAAGTCAGCCTGGCCCGACATGTGGCCCTGGCGGTTACTAGTATTGATACGCGAGATTAATTGTTGCTAATAACCCTGTAACGGCTCCGACAGTGCCGTTACAGGTGTTAATATCATCCGATTAAGTGTCATTAATGTGGAATTAATGATAATTAATCGGGTCTTGAAGTCTGCAGCTGTCCTTTGGAGATCCGGAGCCGTTACAACGTCTCCCGGGGATTTGAAGCGGTTTAGCTCCGACGTATGGACACGTGGCAGCTCCGGAGCTTGCTTGGGAGAAGCGGGAAGCTCCGGGGTGACCTGGCACGTGTCATGTCCGGAGCTTCTCTCGGTCGGGGGCTACCTCCGGAGGTGCCGTTTCAGTACTTGGCCCGGAGCTTCACCCTTGCGGGTAATAGCTCTGGGCTGACAGTACACGTGGCAACCTAGAGGTTAACCATGTTGGAGAAGCGGGTCCGGTCACGTCTGGCGAGTGGGCCCCCAAGGGTCTTCAATTTGAGTTGATGTCCTTCCCTTGAGATCTTTGTAACCTCAGAGGGTGTATGGTTTTTAGGGTACCGACAGTGGCCCCCTGGACCTACCTCCGGGGAAGGCCAACGGGATGGAGTCGTTCCGCCGGAGGTGGGTCCATACTTGTGACTCTTGAACTGGGTCTTCAAGAGTCTTCGGAGGTGCCTTTGGCGGGGCTTTATGGTTGAGTCCCGACGCGTGGCGCACCTCAGGCGGCAGATAAGATCTTTGACGTGCGGATCTCTCGCAATTGAAGGTCGTCGGTTCCCGATACGGAAACCGTATCGGTTCCGCGCGCCTTGTCAGTCCGCCGCCTTTGGGTTTCCCGCCTCGTGATGACAACTGTTCGCCTGGGTAAGAGCCTCGACTTGATCGTCAGGGTGGTCCCGGGCCCTCTTGTCATCGGCTGGGTCGAATTCTTGAGTAGTATGCTTAACTCCCCTGCAGTTTCCATCCAAGCGTTGCGAGGGCTTACTTAAGAAGGAAAGCGCACCGTCGGGAGTTCTTTACGCTTTCCATCTGTTCTTGCGCTCAAACTCCCAACTCGTGCTTTGCTTTTCTTCTCTCGCCTAGCTGTGCTGCGATGGAGTTGGGTCTGCGTGAGAGTCGTTTGAAGACGGAGAGCGATCTGAAGAAGGTCCGAACCCTCATGGGGTGGTCGTCGGACTTCTTCAACCGTTCAATCCGCACCGGAGGAGAGCTTCCCTTTAAAAAGGAGCACTCCGGCGAAATGGTATACTTTTCATCGTATGCCATGGTGGGGTTGATCCCACCATTTTCTTCCTTCTTTTTGATGCTGCTGGACTTCTACGGTCTACAGCTATACCACCTTGGCCCTCACTCCCTTCTCCTTGTGTCCATCTTTGTCCACTTCTGCGAGATGTGGGTGGGCATTCCTCCCTGCATCGAGCTCTTCCGCACTTTCTTCACCGTCCAAACCACCGGCCGAAGTGACGAGTACCTTGGCTTCTACTACTTTGTGAAGCGCAAGAAGTGCCCGTTCAAGTACCTCCGGTCGTTCCCTTCCGGGAAGTGGGATGACTGGAAGAAAGATTGGGTAGTTGTCCGGGTGGAGGAGCACGAGCGGTTGGAGCTGCCAGAAGGTCTGCCTGGCATTGACACGTCAGTGTGGAGCGAAGTTCCGGTGCTGGCGGCAGCCTTCGATCCCGTCCTATCAAGGATCCGCCAATGTGTGGAGG
Source organism: Tuctoria greenei (assembly GCA_036927565.1). NCBI lineage: Eukaryota > Viridiplantae > Streptophyta > Magnoliopsida > Poales > Poaceae > Tuctoria > Tuctoria greenei. Next base: position 180,681,711 of record JAYESD010000009.1, on the reverse strand, counting down.
GAGGATTGACTCCCCAGGCGGTGTTCTGCAACTTCCTGTTCAACAGGTGGGCACCGCTGAAGAGGAGGGAGAAGCTCGCCTGGGCCCTCAACAGCGTGATGGACGAAGACCGGGTTGAAACCGGGTTGAAGTCCAGCATGGTGGGGAAGTCCTTGGAGTTTCACCTCAAGAAATTCCAGCACGGCATCGATGTAGACGGAGCGTACTTGACTCCGCCACCGGCTTTCCTCCCCCTGAACGAGGAAGTTGAGTTCTGCAGGGAGCTCCGGCGGAAGATGCCCGCGCTTGACGACCTTGGCGTCGTTGAGAGAAGATCGACCGCCTCGTTGGCGATCCCCGGGTTGTCGGAAGGCGGCTCCGCCCCTGTCTCTCAGCCAAGAGCTGAGGTCACCGGCAAGGGCAAGGAGCTGGCGGAGGAGCCAGAGAGCCGGAAGAGGAAGTTGCGTCATGCTGACGGGAGGTCCGTCGGGCTTGCTACTTCCCCGCCAGTTCCCCGTCCTCAGGAAGGAGGGTCCTCCGCTGCTGTAGCGTCTGTCCCCGTGGTGGGGTCTTTTCGGAGCGCTACTGTTCCGGCGGTGGGATCCTCCCGGAGTACGGCTGTCCCCGTGATGGGTCCCTCCGGAGGTGCCAGCTCCGGACAGGCGACTCCGGTTCGAGAAGCGGTGAGGGCCTCCAGGTCTAGGAGTTCCTCCCGGTCAAGGAGAGCTCCGACCCGGGAAACGCCCGCGGCTACGGCAAGTCCTGGGAGTCCTCCCGGAGCTCCTACGCCGACCGTGGCCAGCCCGGAACGTCCGGGAAAGAGGTTTCGCGCAAGCTGGTGCGTGAACCTCCCAAGGTAATTTTTCTTGCTTACCTCAATTAACTTTTAATTATAGCATCTGTTTGCTCAATTTCTTCATTCTTCATCTGCAGCGTTCCCAAGAAGGGGAGTGAAGCTCCGCCCTCAGCCACAGTGTCTGAGGCTGCGAGGGCTTCTGCTCCAGCCCCGGTGCCGCCTCAGGCGGAGGCTGCGACAGCTCCGGCGCCGGCTGTCGTGGTCATGGACCTCGAGTCGTCTCCAGAAGTTCCCATGGTAGCGCCGGACCACAGGATTGAAGATGCGCCAGCGGCACCCGCTCCGGAGGTTGAAGCTCCGGGCCCTGGTGCTGCAGAAGTAGATGCTCCGGCTGTCGAGCCGGAGGAAGTAGCGGTCCCGGCTTCAGAGCCGGAAAATGCTGGAGCTTCGGCGGTCGAGCCGGAGGCAGCTGAAGCCCCGGCGTGCGAGCCGGAAGTTGAAGTGGTTCCGGCAATTGAGCCGGTTACTTCTGAAGCTCCGGTCGCAAGGCCGGTAGTTATTGGAGCGCCGGCTGCAGAGCCGGTGGTGGTGGAGGCAGGGGAGCTTGAGCTCCCCTCAGAAGAAGCGTCCCGGCCGGAGCCATTGGAGGCGACGACGTCGATGGTACCCGTGGCGGAGCCAGAGTGCCTGAACGAAGTCGCCGGCCCCCAGCCTGAGGGGGCGAATGAAGATTTGGTGGCGGGACCTTCTTCAGTGGCGACTGAGGCCATCCCGGAGGAGGGCCCTAGTGCCTTGGAAGCTCGGGGTTCCGCTCTCGCAGAGTGGGACCCAATTTTTGTAAATGAAGACCCGCTGGAACCAGCGGAGGAGACCCCAGAAGGTCCGGAGCCCATCTCGCTGTCGATGTCCATCGACAACGCTTGCTCCAGTCTGCGCCAAGTCCAACTAGCCTTCTTCCACGACAGCAAGGTTCTTGAAGAGGAGCGCCAAACCCTGAGGAGGTGGCGTAATAGACTCCAATTCGAGACCAAGCTGGCGCAGTCGAGGATTGCTGCGGACAAGGAATGGATCAAGCGGGAGAAGGTCCGCTTGGAGCTCTGGGGTGAGATGCTGGACGAGAGGGAGAGCATGACTCACAACCTCGACGCCCAATCCCGGGAGTACCACGACCAAGCTAAAGCTGCCAATGATGCGGCCAACGCCCGGTACGATCAACTCGAAGCCATCAGTACCGCACTCATCAAGCGCCGAGAGGCGCTTGAGGGAAGGGAAAAGCGGCTCGAGGATGAGGAGCAAAAACTCCTGGAGCTACGGGATGACGTCTTGCGACGTGAAGAAGAGCTCGCCGAGAAGACAGCTCTGGCGGACAAGGGCCTCGAGGAGCGCGCTAAAAAATTGGAAGAGCGCTGCCTCGAAGAGGAGGAGAAGACCTGGGTGCGAGGGCAGGAACTCTACGAGTATGAGTGTGCCCTCATCGCCCGGGAGAAGAAAATAGAGGCTAGGGAGAAAGACCTGGTCGACCGCCGGAACAAGATCCACCTCCGGGAGGAGGAGCTCGGAAGACTCGAAAAGCGGGTTGCTGCGAAGATTCAGCAAAACGCCAAAGAAGTTGAGCGCCTCTCCCGCGAGAATTCGGAGCTGGCGGCGGCCCGGAGGTCCTTGGAAGAGATGAAGGGCCTGAGGAAGACGGACTCCCTGCAAATTTGGGAGTTCCTGAGCAAGGCCGACGACGCGCTAGCGCCGATGGGTTTCAGCCCCGTGCTTCCGGATGATCCGGAGCCGGAGCCGGACCTTGCGCTGCAAGCGTTGGGCGCTGCGGGCAGCAAGCTCTCCAAGGTGGGCGACGTCATCGCGGACCAGTTGGAGGTCGAGGGGCAATCCCTGGCTAGGAACGTCACAGAATATGTGTTGACGTGCTACACTAGCCGGAACCCCCGATTCCCTCTGGACCCGGTGCTTGAAGGCCCAGTTGAAGGAGAAGGCGAAGCTACCCGAGCCAGCGTGTCGGAGGTCGCCCAGAAGGTCGCTGAGTTCTTCCATAGGGTCTAGGACTATCTTTCTTAGCCTTTATTTGTATCTTCTCTTCTTCCTCAATTTTGTAATCCTTTGTCTCCAGATGTAATCTCCGGTCTTCTGATGAAATGAAATCCCCAATTTTTCGTGAATTTCATTTTTTTGTCTTCAACATCTTTGTCTTCACTTGGCCCCCTGGTAGATGTGCACAATTTGATTGTGGACATGTACCAAAAGGATGTTGATTTTTGTTGAAGACAGATTTGCTTCGAACTCGTATAGTTTAGGTCCGAAGTTTTCGATAGTGAAGGTCCCTTGAAGTCGTCGGAGCTTAGAAGCTCCGGCGTTGCCCATTGTCGGAGCTTAGTAGCTCCGGCAATAGCCTCTACCAACACGTTGAGTGTCGATAGTTAATACTTCAAGGTGTCGGAGCTTAGTAGCTCCGGCAATGACCCTTGCCACGCCTGGCTTGCTGGCAACAGACTCTAGTGATAGAGTCTTCTCACCATCTTCAAGTTAACGCCGGTGGGAGTCGGAGCTTGGTTAACTCCGATTTTTCTCCATCAATGTTGGGTTTATTCTTCCTGCACACTTAGGCCAAGAAAAACAGTAAAATTCGTTCCTTATCTATAACTTCGTTGCGGCTTACGGTTCTCAAGAGAATTTCAAGTTGAACACGATTTTTAGTATGATTGGGTGAATTGTCTTTTCTTTTAGATCTAATTGTCCATGGACCCACCTTACTTTGGCCTGCCGGGGTGTAGGTAGAGTGGCGTACTTAGGGTGCTTGACCAGGCTAAGTCGATAGCGCACTCCGGCCCTAGAATGGCTTGGCGGCTTTCAGGCGAGTTGGCCACAGACGACATTTAAATCTAAAAAATCCGACAATTCAACTCAAATCGTACATAAATCGGTTAAACTAGAACTTCTTAAGAATTGCACGTTTCTGTTATAGACAAGAAAGAGAAAAATAAAAATGTCGAGCCTATGCAAAAATGAATGCACGTGGAGTCTATTTCACATGAAGATGTCTTTCATTATAGGTCCGGGGTACATGGGAAACGAGTACACTCTTAGGGTACGGAACCAGGCTAAGTGTGTTTGGTTTCTCGTTTAACCCAGGGTAATTAGCTACACTTCTAGTCCGGAGACTGTATCAAGTGTTGCATGAGCTTTTCAAACCTTTCAGGAAAGGTCCGGCTGCTCTCCCGGAGGAATTACCCGACTCTGTACAATGACTCTATAACATACACTTCAAGTTACTTAAGACTCACCTCCGTGGAATTAAGTGTAGAACTTACGGAGGTGCTCGATGTTCCAAGGATTTGGGAGAGGTGTCCCATCCTCGGTAGCCAAGCGAACGCTTCCGGGACGGGATACTTTGATCACTCGGAAGGGTCCTTCCCAGCCGGGGGAGAGTTTGTTTTGCCCTTCTCTGGATAGTATTCTCCGTAGCACCAGATCGCCTTCCTCGAGCTGTCGGTTATGTACATGCCGCTGATGATAGCGCCGTAGAGCTTGGCGGTATCGGGCATTCCGAACAGCTGCTTGGCACCTTCCCTCCTCGAGGAGGTCTAGGTCTTCACGCCGGAGCTGGTCCTGCGCGGCTTCGTCGAAGGTCCGGACTCGGGGGGAACCCAGGGTGATCTCCGGAGGAAGGATCGCTTCTGCTCCGTACACCAGGAAGAAGGGTGTTTCTCCGGTTGCCCGACTTGGAGAAGTCCTGTTAGCCCATAGAGTGGGCGGAAGCTCCTCGATCCAATTAGCTCCGTGCTTTTTCAAACGCTCATAAGTGCGCGTTTTTAGTCCTTTAAGGATTTCTGCGTTTGCTCTCTCGGCTTGCCCATTGCTGGCAGGATGAGCTACGGAGGCGTAGCAAACTTGTATGCCGAGGTCTTCGCAATATCCTTGAAATGAGGAGCTTGTGAACTGAGTCCCATTATCAGTGATGATCTTATTTGGGACTCCGAATCTGCTCACGATAGATTGTAGAAAATTGATTGCAGATTGTTTGTTGATCGTCACAACAGGAGTAGCTTCCGGCCACTTGGTGAACTTGTCGATGGCGACATACAGGAACTTGTAACCTCCGACGGCTCTTGGGAAGGGTCCCAAGATGTCCATCCCCCACACGGCGAAAGGCCACGTAGGAGGTATCATTTGTAAGGGCTGAGCAGGTGTATGAATTTGCTTTGCATGAAATTGGCATGCTTTGCATTTCTTCACTAGCTCAGTAGCATCCTGGAGCGCTGTTGGCCAGTAGAAGCCGTGCCGAAAGGCTTTTCCGACCAGCGTGCGGGAAGACGCGTGGTTCCCACACTCGCCTCCATGGATTTCTGCGAGGAGCTCGCAGCCTTCTTCCCTTGTGATGCACCGCATTAGGATGCCGTTGGCACCGCGCCGGTAGAGATCCCCTTCTACCAACGTGTATCTTTTAGCCAATCTGACTACCCGGTCAGCGGATACATCATCGTCAGGAAGGATGTTGTCTTTCAAGTAGTTCCGGATCTCCGAGATCCATGCATCGGAACTGACTTGAGCATTTGAGTCTTGCGTGCTGGGTTGCTCGGAGCTTCCGGCAGCACCTACGACCCTTGATGGCTGCCATGGTAACAGGGCCATCGGGACCGTCAGCTTCGGGATGCTGATCTCGCCCCCTTCGTTCAGCTCGGCAGGCTGAACTGTGGGTTTTGACATCCTCCGGACAAAGGTTCCGTCAGGAGCCGGAGCTCCGGTTGACGCCTTGGTCGAGAGTTCGTCAGCTTCAGCGTTGTGAGCACGCTGAACATGGTGAAGGTCTAGGACTTCGAAGTCCTTCTGAAGCCTCTGGACTTCAAGGAGATAAGCAGCCAGCTGGAGATTATTGCAGGAGCATTCACCCTTCACCTGTTTGATAACAAGTTGTGAATCTCCTTTGACCAGCAACTGCTTGACACCAAAGGATAGTGCCACCTTTAATCCATATATGAGTGCTTCGTACTCCGCCATGTCGTTGGTTGCCTTGAAATCAAGGTGCACCATGTATCTTACCTTCTCCCCGGTTGGTGTGAGGAGAAGGACTCCAGCTCCGGCTCCCTGCTTTTGCATGGAGCCGTCGAAGTAAAGGGTCCAGTGAGGCTTAGTGAAGGCCGGAACTTGTGGTTCCTTCTTCTGCTCGCTGGGGCCCCCAGAGTTTGATGGAGAGGGAGTCCATTCTGCCACGAAATCTGCCAACGCTTGACTCTTGATTGCTTGTCTTGGAATGAATTCGAGGTCGAATTCAGCCAGTTCCGCTGCCCACTTTGCAATATTCCCAGTTGAATTGGGATTATGCAGAATCGCTCGAAGTGGATATGAGGTTACCACCGAGACTTTGTGAGCTTGGAAATAGTGTCGAAGCTTCCTTGAGGCAATAAGAACTGCGTAGAGCATCTTATGTACCTCTAGGTATCGAGTCTTGGCATCATGTAACACTTCACTGATGAAGTATACTGGGCGTTGAACGGTCCGGACCCTCCCGGAGGGGTCCGGAGCTTCCTCTCCATTGATCCGGACCCTGTCGGAGGGGTCCAAACTATATTCGAGGACCTCCGGGTTCTGGGTGGAGGAACTCGGAGCTTCTTCAGGAATGACCTGGATCCTATCGGAAGGATCTGGGTCCTCTGAAGTGACTTCTTGAGGATTCAAGTCTGGGAGCTGGGACCCAGACCTGCTTTCGGGAACCTCCGGATCCTCCCGAAGGGATCTGGATTCCTGAGTATTGGGCAGTTCCGGTCTCTCCGCAACCAGAACCATACTGACGACTTCGTCTGCTGCTGAAATATAAAGCAATAAAGGCTCACCAGGGTTCGGAGCTACCAAGACTGGTAGAGTGGTGAGGAACTGTTTCAGCTCCTGGAATGCCTTCTCTGCCTCTTCAGACCATTGGAATGGTCCGGACTTCCTCAGTAACTTGAAGAAGGGAAGTGCCCTTTCCGCCAGTCTTGAAATGAATCGACTGAGGGCTGCTAGACATCCAGTTAATTTTTGGACGTCTTTGATGCGGGTTGGTGGCCGCATGTCTTCGATGGCTTTTATCTTCGCCGGATTAGCCTCTATACCCCGGTGACTTACCAGGAAACCAAGAAGCTTTCCGGAACTAACCCCGAAGACGCACTTGTCTGGGTTTAGCTTCGTGCGGGTGGCCCGCAGCTTGTCGAAGACAGCCTGCAAGGTATCCAAGAGGGACTCCTTGTTTTTGACTTTGACCACAATGTCATCAACGTACACCTCCACTATGTCTCTGATGAGTTCTTCGAAAGTTTTGTACATTGCTCGTACAAAAGTTGAAGCTGCATTCTTGAGACCAAAAGGCATGGCTGTGTAACAATACAATCCATCCACTGTGATGAATGAAGTATGTTCTTCATCTTCCCTAGACATCCGGATTTGATGATATCCCGAATATGCGTCTAGAAAACACAGCAACTCACACCCAGAGGTGGAATCCACTATCTGGTCTATTCTAGGTAGTGGGAATGGATCTTTTGGACATGCCTTATTCAGTGTGGTGTAGTCGATGCACATCCGAAGTTTCCCGCCGGCCTTAGGCACAACGACTGGGTTTGCCAGCCATTTTGGATGGTAGACTTCTCGGATGAATCCGGCTTCGAGCAACTTCTTCACTTCTTGTCGGATGAAGTTCTGTCGCTCTACAGATTGCTTCCGAGGTTTCTGGTGTACAGGCCGAGCGTCGGGGTAAATCTTCAGATTGTGCTCAATCACTTCCCTGGGGATCCCAGGCATTTGTGACGGTTGCCAGGCAAACACGTCAACATTAGCCCGGAGGAAAGTGATGAGCGCGAGTTCCTATTTGTCGTTCAAGCCACCCGATATGCGGGTAGTTTGAGTGACATCGGAACCAATTTGGACGACTTTGACGGGAATGTCGGTGTCGCCGCTTGGCTGCACACGGGGTGCAGAGGTCGAGCCTCGTTGACGAATGCTCGGAGGTTGTGGGGCTTGCTTCTGTCTGGAATCCTCCTCTTGCGCTGTGGTGAGTGCATGGAGTTCTTCCAGAGCAGTTACTCCGGCAGTGCGATCTCCACGGATCCGGAGAACGCCTACTGGTGTCGGCATCTTCAACACCAGGTATCCATAATGAGCAGCTGCCATGAATTTGTACAAGGCAGGTCTACCCAAAATGGCGTTGAATGGTAAGTTGATCTGAGCAACGTCGAAGACCAACTTTTCGGTGCGATACTTCTCCCGGGTCCCGAAGGTAACAGGGAGAGTGATAGCTCCGAGTGGGGTTATGGCCCCCGGACCTACTCCGGAGAAAGGTCGAGAGGGCTGGAGGTCTGAAGGTCGAAGCTGAAGCTTAGTGAAAGCTTCGAAGCTGATGAGATTAAGCCCCGAACCTCCATCTACCAGGACATGATGGAGCTGGATGTTGTTGATGGTGGGGGATACCATCAAGGGCAGCTGGCCAGCTCCGACCATGCTTTGAGGACAATCCGAAGCATCGAAAGTGATGGGTGTGTCCATCCACTTTCGATGTGGCTCCGGTCTAGCTGTAGGAGCTACAGCAGCCATATCCCGTCGCATGGTCTTAATGACGCGACGAGAAGTGATGTCCCATGATCCACCAAAGATGGTGTTCATGGTTTTCCGACGTTCGTTGTCGGAGACGTCGGAATCATCGTCGACGGAGGTGTAGACGGCTTTCAAGACCTTTTTGGGGTCTTGAAACCCTAACTCCTCTTCAGCCGGAGCTTCATCGACCTTTTGTTTTCCCTCCCTCTGACGGAAGGGAGACCCTTCCCGGCGCTTGTGGTAGCGCTCGGCAAGGTTTTGGACCTCCCGGCAATCCTCCAGTCTGTGGCAGCCCGTTTTGTGAATGGGGCACCACATCTTGGATTTGCCACCGTCTTCGGAAGACGGTCGAGGTCGCTTCTCGGGGCGTGGCCCCCGGCCACCAGGAGTTGCAGTGGCTGCAACGTTGGATGTGCCGGCCGACGGCTTCTTCTTGCCGTTGGTCTTCTTTTTCTTCTTGCCACTCCCGGAGGTAGCGACTTCTTCTTTGGAGGATTTTTTATGATCCTCCAAGGCTGGTTTGGAGTGCATTTCACGGCCCTCCGCAGCTCTGGCACATTTGTCAGCCAGGCTGAAGAGCTCCGTGACACTGGTGATCTCTTTGATCGCCAGTTTCTCCAACATCTTCTTGTCTCGTACACCCTGTCTGAATGCTACAATGACAGAAGCGCTTGAGATAGAAGGGATTGTGTTACGTACCTGAGAGAATCTCTGGATGAATGACCGCAAAGATTCTCCTCCTTTTTGCACGACCGCAAAAAAGGTCCAGTTCGGTGCCCGGACGGGTGTATGAACTCCCGAAATTGGCGGTGAACTGGCGGCATAGCTCCTCCCAACTGTCGATAGAGTTGGGCGGAAGGCTCATAAACCAGGACCTAGCGGTCCCAGTTAAGGCCACTGGAAAGTAATTGGCCATTACAGCCTCATTTCCTCCAGCTGCTAGGATCGCAGTGGAGTATATCTGTAGAAATTCTACGGGATTGACAGTCCCGTCGAATTTTTCCGGCAAGTGTGGCCGGAACTTCTGTGGCCATCTAACCATACGCAGGTGCATGGCTAGGGCGGAACAGCCTCCTCCTACTCCTTCCAGAGTAGAAAGATCTTGAGCATCTCGTCTTTCTCGAGCTCGCTCGATGTGGACACGGCCATCCTGTTGGCGGTATCGGCGATCAAGCTCCGCTCGGAGGTCGTGTGTCGAAAGCCGAGATGCAGTATGGGCACGTCGTGCCCCAGAGGGCAACGACGTCACTTGCTGTGACGCAGCTCTTCTTCGGTTGTTGGAGACATGTGGACCAAGTCTTCCAGACAACGTTCGTCGCTGCGACGGGGCCCGCCCTGAAGGAGGTGGACCCTGATTGTTGAGGCGTTCGGCCGCTGCTGCGACCAAATGCTCAATATCAGCTCTCCATTGCTCCATGGCACCTTGAGATGCATCCGGAGGTGGTGGTCGCTGAAGGAGAGCACGCGCTGCATGGAGCGCGTGTTCTGGGTTGTCACGACTTGCCGGCGCAGAATGTGACGCCGGTGCACCATCATGTCGTTCGGCATGTCTTGCCGGAGAAGATGGTGGTGGTGGGAGTGTGACTCCCGCTGGAACTGAGGCTCCTGCCGGTGGTTGCATGTTGGAGGGATTGCCTCCGACAGTCTGAGCAGCAGGTTGCCCGTTGGATGATCCAGCTGCTGAATTCACCATTCTTGAAGATCTCAGGCGCCCCTACCTGGCGCGCCAACTGTCGACTGTTGGAGTCGGCAGATCCCCTAACACTATGAGAAGTGTTTGAAGGAGTTTGTGGTTCGGTCTGGGCGCGCGGAGATCTAAGAAAGTGAAATGCGATTTGGACACGAGTGACACGGTGGTTTACGTGGTTCGGGCCGCCTGAGCGTAATACCCTACTCCACGGGTGTGTGTTTGTTGTATTAACTTGTGAGCTTCAGAGTGTTCGAGAGTTCTCCCTCCCGTGTATCGTCGGTTTGTCCTTTTATAGCACAAGGACAAACCGTTACAAGTCAGCCTGGCCCGACATGTGGCCCTGGCGGTTACTAGTATTGATACGCGAGATTAATTGTTGCTAATAACCCTGTAACGGCTCCGACAGTGCCGTTACAGGTGTTGATATCATCCGATTAAGTGTCATTAATGTGGAATTAATGATAATTAATCGGGTCTTGAAGTCTGCAGCTGTCCTTTGGAGATCCGGAGCCGTTACAACGTCTCCCGGGGATTTGAAGCGGTTTAGCTCCGACGTATGGACACGTGGCAGCTCCGGAGCTTGCTTGGGAGAAGCGGGAAGCTCCGGGGTGACCTGGCACGTGTCATGTCCGGAGCTTCTCTCGGTCGGGGGCTACCTCCGGAGGTGCCGTTTCAGTACTTGGCCCGGAGCTTCACCCTTGCGGGTAATAGCTCTGGGCTGACAGTACACGTGGCAACCTAGAGGTTAACCATGTTGGAGAAGCGGGTCCGGTCACGTCTGGCGAGTGGGCCCCCAAGGGTCTTCAATTTGAGTTGATGTCCTTCCCTTGAGATCTTTGTAACCTCAGGGGGTGTATGGTTTTTAGGGTACCGACAGTGTCAATTACATCGGTTAACTATGACGACTACATTATTTTTCTTTTGAATCGAACTGAGATAAATTATTACCATACATACAATTCACGAGCACGAATGATCTTGCAACGTATGTAGTTCTAGTGGGACAGTACAATTATATACTGTAACTATTTACTAGGGAATATGTGTGGTTTCTTTAACTAGTATACACGTCATTTACTAACGATATTCTAGTACCATTAATGTATTTTATTAGGATCATTTCACCGTGTTCCCATTTTCATAATTTGCCCTAAAAAATTGGCCAAAGCATTAATTAGGTCCATATGTACATCACATGTTATTACCACATCATTCAGTATTGCTATAATATACGCTTGATAATACTTCTGGAGAGTGACTAGGGTGCAATTAGATGTTTGGTGCAATCGTGCAATCATCCATTCTTAACCGTTAGATCTATATCCTACGATCGAAGTTAAATAAAAATATGCAATGACCGTAGAATGCAGATCCAACGGTTGTAGATTCTTAGTTGCAAGATTGCACAAAAACTCTGATTATATTGTAGTTATTGTCATATTTTTGTAACATATTTCTATCGATATTGTCATGTTGATAAAAGCACACATGCATATAGCAACATCTAGAATAGGCTGCCGGAGGTGAGAGAAGTGGCATATCAACAAGTATTTGTTAGTCAGCGTGGAACCAAAATAATTGCAATTACTGGTTCGCGTCGAGCTTAGATTTCAAATCATGAAACTATGTACTCCCTCCTTCCCATATTATTTGTCGTTTAGGACAAAGATTTTAATATGGGAAGGAGGGAGTATATGACATTTGTCCTTGCATATTTGAGTTATGAGCCATTCGTCTATAACTTTTATAGTAGTTTGCGGTAATATTTATTTGCGATATGAAAATGTGTCATCCTTTTACATCATAGTTGATGGGAAATAGAAAATATGAGGGAGTTGAAATTATATCATTTTCTTGTGAAGATTATAAAATCATCACTGAGATTATTTCAAAGTTCAAACACGCTACACATGAACTTAAGGCCTACTTTTACTGTGTAAAAGAAGAAAAGAAAAGAAAAAAACCTGGAGCAACAGCTGCAAGAAAATTTGTTATGGGATCAAAGACCGAGAAGGGCGAGTGGAAAGCCACATGACGAGTTCCGGGCCAGTGGGCCACCACCAGCAGCAGTCCAACGGTCGTGGAGTTTGAAAGTTGACTTTGGCACAACACTTCTGAATAAGACCCTGGAAGTTTGAATAATATCGAGTTGAAGTGTTTCCGGATCAGTGAGGACTGAGGACAAGCCGTGTATTGGGCCGGGCCTGTTTGGTTCGTGCGGCCCGGGCCTGTCCTGTACGAGCCGGGCCGGGCCTAAGTGTCCTCCTATATCGGCTTGGCTAGACGGCCTTTGGGCTCACTTACGGTGCCATAGCCAGCAACGGTCAGGTTGCCCCACCTGTCCGTCTCCTCCACCTTTCCCGCCAAACCAACCGCAACCACCAGAGCCCAACGGCCACGTTCCGTGACACGCGCACCACCGCACGGCCGTGTCCTCCTCTCGCCGCCGCCTATATCTCTCCCCCCCACCATATAGGCACCGCTGCAAGGGGTGGCCGGTCGCAACTGCCCCTTCCCTGGCCTCCCCCGCGCCATAATCCATGGAGGCGACGACCGCCGGCCGCGTCGCTGCCGCAGCTGCGGTGGCCGTGCGCCACCGACGCCTCGTTCTCGCGTCGTCCTGCTGCTGCTACCTCCTCGCCGCGTCGGTCGTCCTGCTCGCGACAGCGGCCGCCGCGCTGTCGGACGCGGAGGCGTCGGACATCGCGCGGCGGCAGCTGCTGTCCCTGCGCGAGGGCGACGGCGACCTCCCCGACGACTTCGAGTTCGACATACGCGTCGACGTCACCTTCGCCAACGACCGCCTCCGCCGCGCGTACGTCGCGCTGCAGGCCTGGCGCCGCGCCATCTACTCCGACCCCAAGAACTTCACCGGCGGCTGGGTCGGCGCCGACGTCTGCTCCTACTTCGGCGTCACGTGCGTTCCGGCGCTCGACGACGCCAACGTCACCGTCGTCGCCGGCGTCGACCTCAACGGCGGCGACATCGCGGGGTACCTCCCCGCCGAGCTCGGCCTGCTCACCGACATCGCGCTGTTCCACATCAACTCCAACCGCTTCTGCGGCCTCATCCCGAAGAGCTTCTCCCGCCTCGCGCTCCTCCACGAGCTCGACGTCAGCAACAACCGCTTCGTCGGTCCCTTCCCGGACGTCGTGCTGCGGATCCCCGTGCTCAAGTACCTCGACCTCCGGTTCAACGACTTCGACGGCGTCCTGCCGCCGCAGCTCTTCGACAAGGACTTCGACGCCATCTTCCTCAACAGCAACCGCTTCGTCGGCTACATCCCGGAGAACTTCGGCAACTCCACGGCCACCGTGGTCGTGCTCGCCAACAACGCGTTCGTCGGCTGCATCCCTCGAAGCGTGGACCGCATGGCCGACACGCTCGACCAGCTCATGCTGCTCAACAACCGCCTCGATGGATGCATCCCGCCGGAGCTGGCCCAGCTCGTCAACACCTCGGTGGTGGACGTCAGTGGCAACTTGTTGGTCGGCACGCTGCCCGATGGGCTTGGCAACATGACCAAGCTCGAGCAGCTCGACGTGTCCAGGAACAAGCTCGCCGGCGCCGTGTCGGAGGGCGTCTGCAAGCTCCCGGCGCTCTCCAACTTCAGCTTCGCGAACAACTTCTTCAGCGTGGAGTCGGAAGCATGTGTGCCGTCCGAGGACGCATCGTCGGTGGCGCTCGACGATAGCGGCAACTGTCTTGGCGGCGGGCGCCCGCGTCAAAAGCCGTCGGCCGAGTGCGCGCCCGTGCTCTCGCACCCCGTCGACTGCCGCACTAACGTCTGTTCAGCCGGGCCCATGCCACCGGCGCTGCCGAAGAAGGCAACGCCAGAGCCACCAGCAAAGCAGACGCCGGTGGTGCCGAAGCCGACACCGAAGCAAGAAACGCCACCATCAAAGAAAGAACCCGAGGCAGAGTCACCGCGAAAGAGTCCGAAGCCGCCGGTGCTAGCTCCAGTGCCGTCACCACAGGAGCAGCCACCGGCGTACTCACCGGGGGCAAGCCCTAAAGGTTACACGATACCACCATCGCCTTCACCTTCAAAGCAAGTGCAGCCTCCATTGCCACCGCAACCAAAAGCCTCAGTTCTCCCACTGGAGCCGACGAGGTTACCACCGCCACCGGTGAACACCCCATCATCACCAGCACCAGTTAATTCTCTACCACCACCGGCGAAATCTCCTCCACCTCCGGCACCGGTGAGCTCACCTCCTCCACCGGTGAAATCTCCTCTATCTCCAACACCAGCTAGCTCACCTCCACCACCGGTGAAATCGCCTCCACCTCCTGCACCAGTGAGCTCGCCTCCTCCACCGGTAAAATCGCCTCCACCGCCTCCACCAGTGAGCTCGCCTCCTCCACCGGTAAAATCGCCTCCACCACCAGCACCAGTTAGCTCACCTCCTCCACCGGTGAAATCGCCTCCACCACCAGCACCAGTGAGCTCGCCGCCTCCACCAGTAAAATCACCTCCACCACCGGCACCAGCGAGCTCGCCTCCTCCACCGGTGAAATCACCTCCGCCACCAGCACCTGTTAGCTCACCTCCTCCACCGATCAAATCGCCTCCACCGCCGGCACCAATGAGTTCACCTCCTCCACCGATAAAATCACCTCCGCCACCGGCACCTGTTAAGTCACCTCCTCCACCTCCAATGAGCTCGCCACCGCCACCGGTCAAATCTCCGCCTCCACCGGCTCCAGTGAGTTCGCCGCCTCCTCCTATAAAATCACCGCCACCACCATCTCCGATGAGCTCTCCACCTCCACCTGCACCAGTAAACTCTCCGCCTCCACCCGTAAAATCGTCGCCACCTCCACCTCCTGTGAGCTCGCCGCCTCCACCACCAGCGGTTCCATCGCCTCCGCCACCGGCAACATCACGGCCTCCGCCGGCGCCAGAGCAAATCGTCCTGCCACCGATCATGACACAAAAGTACGCGTCACCACCGCCGCCAATGTTCCCAGGATACTAAGCGGGCAGGAAACCGGCGAGATCGTCAATAGGAACGACGACGGACAAACAGTGATCGTGGTCAGTGCTGCTGAGTTGAAAGCTCGATCTGGTACGCGCATGGGTACCTACGTGTGTTTGTCGTGTAATTGCATGCATGGGAGTTTGTTTGTCTATACGGGTATGGATACACACGAGCGTGTGCATATGAAATCACGTGCTTCGCATATAACTACGTACCCGGAGGAGGAGGAGGGAATGTTTGGAATGAAAAGGGAAATGTGGTCTCATGTCTCATCACAATGTACCGTAAAAGAGGTGTATTTGGGATCCTTTTGCAAAACGCGTGATGCATGAATGTTTTTTCTTCCGTTTGTGTGCTAATTATTTATCTTTTTTTCTTCTGATTATTGATTAACTGCTACACTCACACCATCTCCAAATAAATGACATTTTTCGAATAAAAAGTAGTTCAAAAATCATCATTTATTTGAGAATGGAAGGAGTACATGCTAAATTAAGATGAAAAATATGAATATCATTGATTTGTTATGAACAGATTGACTGATATTGTGATTGGAAACGGAAATGCTCTTTTTGAGTCGCTTGTGATGCTTCAGCAGGCGATGGGTGTTTCGATGGTCGCTGTCGGAGTGTTTTTCCGGCAATTCTCCTGGCACTACTGTTAGTAGTCCATGGAGTTCGTAGTTCGGTAATGGGTGCACAGAGATTCAAGAGATGATGACAAGTGGACACAGAAGTTTACGTGGTTCGGGCCGTCTTAGCGTAATACCCTACTCCACGTTTTTTTTTGTGTTGTATTGAGCGAATGAGTGTTAAATTGTTGGTGCGTGTGAGCCTCCCCTTGTGTATCATCGACCAGTCCTTTTATAGTACGAGGGCTGGTCGTTACACCGTTAGCCTGGCCCGACATGTGGCCCTGGCGGTGTCGGTACCCTAAAAACCATACACCTCCTGAGGTTACAAAGATCTCAAGGGAAGGACGTCTACTCAAATTGAAGACCCTCGGAGGCCCACTTGTCAGACATAACCGGACCTGCTTCTCCAACATGGTTAACCCCTAGGTTGCCACGTGTACTGCCATACCGAAGCTACTACCCACAAGGGTGAAGCTCCAGGCTAGGTACCGAAACGGCACCTCCGGACTTAACCCCTGACCGAGAGAAGCTCCGGACCTGACACGTGCCAGGCCACCCCGGAGCTTCCCGCTTCCCACAAGCAAGCTCCGGAGCCGCCACGTGTCCAAACGTCGGAGCTGGCCGCCTCAAACCTCCGGAAGACATTGTAACGACTCCGGATCTTCAAAGGATAGCCGCGGACTTCAAGACCCGATTAATCGTCATTAATTCCGTGTTAATGACACTTAATCGGACAATCTTAACACCTGTAACGGCACTGTCGGAGCCCGTTACAGGGTTATTAACAACAATTAATCGTGTATCAATACTAGTAACCGCCGGGGCCACATGTCGGGCCAGGCTAACTTGTAACGGTTTGTCCTTGTACTATAAAAGGACAGACCGACGATACACGGGAAAAGAAGGCTATCGAACGCTCTCAAGCACACACGCATTGACGTGAGCTTTCATACACAAACTAATACAACACCACACACCCGTGGAGTAGGGTATTACGCTCAGGCGGCCCGAACCACGTAAACCACTGTGTCTCTCGTGTCCAATCGTGATTCACCTTCTTGAGTCTCCGCGCGCCCACACCGAACTACAAACTCCTTCAACACTTTAGTAGTGTCAGGAGATCTGCCGACTCCAACAGTCGACAGTTGGCGCGCCAGGTAGGGGCGCCTGAGATTTTCAAGAATGGTGAATTCTGTGGCTGGATCATCCAACGGGCAACCTGCTGCTCAGGCTGTCGGGGGCAATCCCTCCAACATGCAGCCACCAGCAGGAGCCTCAGCACCAGCAGGAGTCACACTCCCACCACCACCATCTTCTCCGGCAAAACGTGTCGGGCAACATGATGGTGCGCCGACGTCACATACTGCGCCGGCAAGTCATGACAACCCAGAACACGCGCTCCACGCAGCGCGTGCTCTTCTCCAGCGACCACCACCTCCGGATGCATCTCAAGATGCCATAGAGCAATGGAGGGCTGATGTTGAGCATTTGGTCGCAGCAGCGGCCGAACGCCTCAACAACCAGGGTCCTCCTCCTTCAGGGCGGGCCCCGTCGCAGCGACGGACGTTGTCTGGAAGACTTGGTCCGCATGTCTCCAACAACCGAAGACGAGCTGCATCACAGCAAGTGATGTCGTTGCCCTCTAGGGCACGACGCACCCATACAGTATCTCGGCTTTCGACACATGACCTCCGGGCGGAGCTTGATCGCCGATACCGCCAACAGGATGGCCGTGTCCATATCGAGCGAGCTCGAGAAAGACGGGATGCTCAAGACCTTTCTACTCTGAAAGGAGTAGGAGGAGGCTGTTCCGCCCTAGCCGTGCACCTGCGCATGGTTAGATGGCCACAGAAGTTCCGGCCACACTTGCCGGAAAAATTCGACGGGACTGTCAACCCCGTAGAATTTCTGCAGATATACTCCACTGCAATCTTAGCAGCTGGAGGAAACGAGGCCGTAATGGCCAACTACTTTCCAGTGGCCTTAACTGGGACCGCCAGGTCCTGGTTTATGAGCCTTCCACCCAACTCTATCGATAGTTGGGAGGAGCTGTGCCGTCAGTTCACTGCCAACTTCGGGAGTTCATACACCCGGCCGGGCACTGAACTAGACCTTTTTGCGGTCGTGCAAAAAGGGGGAGAATCTTTGCGGTCTTTCATCCAGAGGTTCTCTCAGGTACGCAACACAATCCCTTCTATCTCAAGCGCTTCTGTCATTGTGGCATTCAGACAGGGTGTACGAGACAAGAAGATGTTGGAGAAGCTGGCGATCAAAGAGATCACCAGCGTCACGGAGCTCTTCAGCTTGGCAGACAAATGTGCCAGAGCTGCGGAGGGCCGTGAAATGCACTCCAAACCAGCCTTGGAGGATCACAAAAAATCCTCCAAAGAAGAAGCCGCTACCTCCGGGAGTGGCAAGAAGAAAAAGAAGACCAACGGCAAGAAGAAGCCGTCGGCCGGCACATCCAACGTTGCAGCCACTGCAACTCCTGGTGGCCGGGGGCCACGCCCCGAGAAGCGACCTCGACCGTCTTCCGAAGACGGCGGCAAATCCAAAATGTGGTGCCCCATTCACAAAACGGGCAGCCACAGGCTGGAAGACTGCCGGGAGGTCCAAAACCTTGCCGAGCGCTACAACAAGCGCCGGGAAGGGTCTCCTTTCCGACAGAGGGAGGGAAAACAGAAGGTTGACGAAGCTCCGGCTAAAGAGGAGTTAGGGTTTCAGGACCCCAAAAAGGTCCTGAAAGCCATCTACACCTCCGTCGACGATGACTCCGACGTCTCCGACAACGAGCGTCGGAAAACCATGAACACCATCTTTGGTGGATCATGGGACATCACTTCTCGTTGTGTCATCAAGACTATGCGGCGGGATATGGCTGCTGTAGCTCCTACAGCTAGACCGGAGCCACATCGAAAGTGGATGGACACACCCATCACTTTTGATGCTTCGGACTGTCCTCTAAGCATGGTCGGAGCTGGCCAATTACACTTGATGGTATCTCCCACCATCAACAACATCCAGCTCCATCATGTTATGGTGGATGGAGGTTCGGGGCTGAACCTTATAAGCTTTGAAGCTTTTACCAGACTTCAGCTTCGATCTTCGGATCTTCAGCCCTCTCGACCATTCTCCGGAGTAGGTCCGGGGGCCATTACCCCACTCGGAGCTATAATTCTCCCCGTTACCTTCGGGACACGGGAGAAGTACCGCACCGAGAAGTTGGTCTTCGACGTCGCTCAGATCAACTTACCATTCAACGCCATCTTGGGTAGACCTGCCCTATACAAATTTATGGCAGCTGCTCATTATGGATACTTGGTGTTGAAGATGCCAACACCAACAGGCGTTCTCCGGATTCGTGGAGATCGCACCGCCGGAGTAACTGCTCTGGAGGAGCTCCATGCACTCACCAGTGCGCAAGAGGAGGACTCCAGACAGGGGCAAGCACCAAAACCTCTGAGCATTCGGCAACGAGGCTCAACCTCTGCTCCCCGTGTGCAGCCAAGCGGCGACACTGACATCCCCGTCAAAGTCGTCCAAATTGGTTCCGATGTCACTCAAACCACCCGCATATCGGGTGGGTTGAATGACAAATAGGAACTCGCGCTCATCACTTTCCTCCGGGCTAACGTTGACGTATTTGCTTGGCAACCGTCACAAATGCCTGGGATCCCCAGGGAAGTGATTGAGCACAATCTGAAGATTTACCCCGATGCTCGGCCTGTGCATCAGAAACCTCGGAAGCAATCTGTAGAGCGACAGAACTTCATCCGACAAGAAGTGAAGAAGTTGCTCGAAGCCGGATTTATCCGAGAAGTCTTCCATCCAAAATGGCTGGCGAACCCAGTCATTGTGCCCAAGGCCGGCGGGAAACTTCGGATGTGCATCGACTACACCACACTGAATAGGGCATGTCCAAAAGATCCATTCCCACTACCTAGAATAGATCAGATAGTGGATTCCACCTCCGAGTGCGAGTTACTATGTTTTCTAGACGCATATTCTGGATATCATCAAATCAGGATGTCTAGGGAGGATGAAGAGCATACTTCATTCATCACAGTGGATGGATTGTATTGTTACACAGCCATGCCGTTTGGTCTCAAGAATGCAGCTTCAACTTTTGTACGAGCTATGTACAATACTTTCGAAGAACTCATCAGAGACATAGTGTAAGTGTACGTCGATGACATCGTGGTCAAAGTCAAGAACAAGGAGTCCCTCTTGGACACCTTGCAGGCTGTCTTCGACAAGCTGCGGGCCACCCGCACGAAGCTAAACCCAGACAAGTGCGTCTTCGGGGTTAGTTCCGGAAAGCTTCTTGGTTTCCTGGTAAGTCACCGGGGCATAGAGGCTAATCCGGCGAAGATAAAAGCCATTGAAGACATGCGGCCACCAACCCGCATCAAAGACGTCCAAAAATTAACTGGATGTCTAGCAGCCCTCAGCTGGTTCATTTCAAGACTGGCGGAAAGAGCACTTCCCTTCTTCAAGTTACTGAGGAAGTCCGGACCATTCCAATGGTCTGAAGAAGCAGAGAAGGCATTCCAGGAGCTGAAACAGTTCCTCACCACCCTACCAGTCCTGGTAGCTCCGAACCCTGGTGAGCCTTTGTTGCTTTACATTTCAGCTACCGACGAAGTCGTCAGTATGGTTCTGGTTGCGGAGAGACTGGAACTACCCAATACTCAGGAATCCAGACCCCTTCGGGAGGGTCCGGAGGTTCCTGAAAGCGGGTCTGGGTCCCAGCTCCCAGACTCAAACCCACAAGAAGCCACTTCAGAGGACCCGGACCCCTCTAAGAGGGTCCAGGTCATTTCTGAAGAAGCTCCGGGTTCCTCCACCCAGAACCTGGAGGTCCCCGAAGAGAGTCTGGACCCCTCCGAGAGGGTCCGGATCAATGAAGAGGAAGCTCCGGACCCCTCCGGGAGGGTCCGGACCATTCAACGCCCGGTATACTTCATCAGTGAAGTGTTACATGATGCCAAGACTCGATACCTAGAGGTGCATAAACTGCTTTATGCAGTTCTTATTGCCTCAAGGAAGCTTCGACACTATTTCCAAGCTCACAAAGTCTCGGTGGTGACATCATATCCACTTCGAGCGATCCTGCATAATCCCAATTCAACTGGGAATATTGCAAAGTGGGCAGCGGAATTGGCTGAATTCGATCTCGAATTCATTCTGAGACAAGCAATCAAGAGTCAAGCGTTGGCAGATTTCGTGGCAGAATGGACTCCCTCTCCATTAAACCCTGGGGGCCCCAGCGAGCAGAAGACGGAACCTCAAGTTCCAACCTTCATTAAGCCTCACTGGACCCTTTACTTCGACGGCTCCATGCAGAAGCAGGGAGCCGGAGCTGGAATCCTTCTCCTCGCACCAACTGGGGAGAAGGTGAAATACATGGTACACCTTGACTTCAAGGCAACCAACAACATGGCGGAGTATGAAGCACTCATCTATGGATTAAAGGTGGCACTATCATACGGTGTCAAGCAATTGCTGGTCAAAGGAGATTCACAACTCATCATCAAGCAGGTGAAGGGTGAATGCTCCTGCAATAATCTCCAGCTGGCTGCTTACCTCCTTGAAGTCCAGAGGCTTCAGAAGGACTTCGAAGTCCTAGACCTTCACCATGTTCAGCGTGCTCACAATGCTGAAGCTGACGAACTCTCGACCAAGGCGTCAACTGGAGCTCCGGCTCCTGATGGAACCTTTGTCCGGAGGTTGTCAAAACCCACAGTTCAGCCTGCCGAACTGAACGAAGGGGGTGAGATCAGCATCCCGAAGCTGACGGTCCCGATGGCCCTGTTACCATGGCAGCTGTCGGTACCCTAAAAACCATACACCCCCTGAGGTTACAAAGATCTCAAGGGAAGGACATCAACTCAAATTGAAGACCCTTGGGGGCCCACTCGCCAGACGTGACCGGACCCGCTTCTCCAACATGGTTAACCTCTAGGTTGCCACGTGTACTGTCAGCCCAGAGCTATTACCCGCAAGGGTGAAGCTCCGGGCCAAGTACTGAAACGGCACCTCCGGAGGTAGCCCCCGACCGAGAGAAGCTCCGGACATGACACGTGCCAGGTCACCCCGGAGCTTCCCGCTTCTCCCAAGCAAGCTCCGGAGCTGCCACGTGTCCATACGTCGGAGCTAAACCGCTTCAAATCCCCGGGAGACGTTGTAACGGCTCCGGATTTCCAAAGGACAGCTGCAGACTTCAAGACCCGATTAATTATCATTAATTCCACATTAATGACACTTAATCGGATGATATTAACACCTGTAACGGCACTGTCGGAGCCGTTACAGGGTTATTAGCAACAATTAATCTCGCGTATCAATACTAGTAACCGCCAGGGCCACATGTCGGGCCAGGCTGACTTGTAACGGTTTGTCCTTGTGCTATAAAAGGACAAACCGACGATACACGGGAGGGAGAACTCTAGAACACTCTGAAGCTCACAAGTTAATACAACAAACACACACCCGTGGAGTAGGGTATTACGCTCAGGCGGCCCGAACCACGTAAACCACCGTGTCACTCGTGTCCAAATCGCATTTCACTTTCTTAGATCTCCGCGCGCCCAGACCGAACCACAAACTCCTTCAAACACTTCTCATAGTGTTAGGGGATCTGCCGACTCCAACAGTCGACAGCAGCCATCAAGGGTCGTAGGTGCTGCCGGAAGCTCCGAGCAACCCAGCACGCAAGACTCAAATGCTCAAGTCAGTTCCGATGCATGGATCTCAGAGATCCGGAGCTACTTGAAAGACAACATCCTTCCTGACGATGATGTATCCGCTGATCGGGTAGTCCGATTGGCTAAAAGATACACGTTGGTAGAAGGGGATCTCTACCGGCGCGGTGCCAACGGCATCCTAATGCGGTGCATCACAAGGGAAGAAGGCTGCGAGCTCCTCGTAGAAATCCATGGAGGCGAGTGTGGGAACCACGCATCTTCCCGCACGCTGGTCGGAAAAGCCTTTCGGCACGGCTTCTACTGGCCTACAGCGCTCCAGGATGCCACTGAGCTGGTGAAGAAATGCAAAGCATGCCAATTTCATGCAAAGCAAATTCATACACCTGCTCAGTCCTTACAAATGATACCTCCCACATGGCCTTTCGCTGTGTGGGGGATGGACATCTTGGGACCCTTCCCTAGAGCCGTCGGAGGTTACAAGTTCCTGTACGTCGCCATCGACAAGTTCACCAAGTGGCCGGAAGCAACTCCCGTTGTGACGATCAACAAACAATCTGCAATCAATTTTCTACAATCCATCGTGAGCAGATTCGGAGTCCCAAATAAGATCATCACTGATAATGGGACTCAATTCACAAGCTCCGCATTTCAAGGATATTGCGAAGACCTCGGCATACAAGTTTGCTACGCTTCCGTAGCTCATCCTGCCAGCAATGGACAAGCCGAGAGAGCAAATGCAGAGATCCTTAAAGGACTCAAAACACGCACTTATGAGCGCTTGAAAAAGCACGGAGCCAATTGGATCGAAGAGCTTCCGCCCACTCTATGGGCCAACAGGACTTCTCCAAGTCGGGCAACCGGAGAAACACCCTTCTTTCTGGTGTACGGAGCTGAAGCGATCCTTCCTCCGGAAATCACCTTGGGTTCCCTCCGAGTCCGGACCTTCGACGAAGCCGCGCAGGACCAGCTCCGGTGCGAAGACCTAGACCTCCTCGAGGAGGGAAGGTGCCAAGCAGCTGTTCGGAATGCCTGATACCGCCAAGCTCTACGGCGCTATCACCAGCGGCATGTACACAACCGACAGCTCGAGGAAGGCGATCTGGTGCTACGGAGAATACTATCCAGAGAAGGGCAAAACAAACTCTCCCCCGGCTGGGAAGGGCCCTTTCGAGTGATCAAAGTATCCCGTCCCGGAAGCGTTCGCTTGGCTACCGAGGATGGGACACCTCTCCCAAATCCTTGGAACATCGAGCACCTCCGTAAGTTCTACACTTAATTCCACGGAGGTGAGTCTTAAGTAACTTGAAATGTATGTTATAGAGTCATTGTACAGAGTCGGGTAGTTCCTCCGGGAGAGCAGCCGAACCTTTCCCGAAAGGTTTGAAAAGCTCATGCAACACTTGACACAGTCTCCGGACTAAAAGTGTGGCTAACTACCCTGGGTCAAACGAGAAACCAAACACACTTAGCCTGGTTCCGTACCCTAAGAGTGTACTTGTTTCCCCTGTACCCCGGACCTATAATGAAAGACATCTTCATGTGAAATAGACTCCACGTGCATTCATTTTTGCATAGGCTCGACATTTTTATTTTTCTCTTTCTTGTCTATAACAGAAACGTGCAATTCTTAAGAAGTTCTAGTTTGACCGGTTTACATACGATTCGAGTTGAATTGTCAGATTTTTTGGATTTAAATATCGTCTGTGGCCAACTCGCCTGAAAGCCGCCAAGCCATTCTAGGGCCGGAGTGCGCTATCGACTTAGCCTGGTCAAGCACCCTAAGTACGCCACTCTACCTACATCCCGGCAGGCCAAAGTAAGGTGGGTCCATGGACAATTGGATCTAAAAGAAAAGACAATTCATCCAGTCGTATTAAAAATCGTGTTCAACTTAAAATTTTCTTGAGAACCGTAAGCCGCGACGAAGTTATAGACAAGGAACGAATTTTACTATTTTTCTTGACTTAAGTGTGCAGGAAAAATGAACCCTACGTTGATGGAGAAAAACCGGAGCTAACCAAGCTCCGACTCCCACCAGGGCGTCAACCGTCGGCGTTGACTAAAAGATGGTGAGAAGACCCCGTCACTGGAGTCTGTTGCCAACAAACCAAGTGTGGCAAAGGTCATTGCCGGAGCTGCTAAGCTCCGACACCTTGGAGTATTAACTACCGACGCTCAACGTGTTGATAGAGGCTATTGCCGGAGCTACTAAGCTTCAGCGATGGACAGTGCCGGATCTTCTAAGCTCCGACAACTTCAGGGGACCTTCACTATCAAAAACTTCGGACCTAAATTCCACAAGTTCGAAGCAAATTCGTCTTCAACAAAACTCAACATCCTTTTGGTACATGTCCACAATAAAATTGTGCACATCTACCAGGGGGCCAAGTGAAGATAAAGATGTTGAAGACAAAATGAAATTCGCAAAAAAATTGGGGATTTCATTTCATCTGAAGACCGGAGATTACATCTGGAGACAAGGGATTACAAAATTGAGGAAGAAGAGAAGATACAAGTAAAGGTTAAAAGAGACGGTCCTAGACCCTATGGAAGAACTCGGCGACCTTCTGGGCGACCTCCGACACGCAGGCTCGGGTAGCTTCGCCTTCTCCTTCGACGAGGCCTTCAAGCACCGGGTCCAGAGGAAATCGAGGGTTCCGGCTGGTGTAGCACGTCAACACATATTCTGTGACGTTTCTAGCCAGGGATTGCCCCTCGACCTCCAGCTGGTCCGCGATGACGTCGCCCACCTTGGAGAGCTTGCTGCCTGCGGCGCTCAACGCTTGCAACGCAAGGTCCGGCTCCGGCTCCGGATCATCCGGGTGCACGGGGCTGAAACCCATCGGCGTCAGCGCGTCGTCGGCCTTGCCCAGGAACTCCCAAATCTGCAGGGAGTCCGCCTTCCTCAAGTTCTTCATTTCTTCCAGGGATCTCCGGGCCGCCGTCAGCTCCGAATTCTCGCGGGCGAGGCGCTCAACTTCTTTGGCGTTTTGCTGGATCTTCGCAGCAACCCGCTTCTCAAGTCTTCCGAGATCCTCCTCCCGGAGGTGGATCTTGTTCCGGCGGTCGACCAGGTCCTTCTCTCTAGCCTCCACTTTCTTCTCCCGGGCGACAAGGGCACACTCGTATTCGTAGAGTTCCTGCCCCCGCACCCAGGTCTTCTCCTCTTCCTCGAGGCAGCGCTCTTCCAATTTCTTAGTGCGCTCCTCGAGGCCCTTGTCCGCCAGAGTTGTTTTCTCGGCGAGCTCTTCTTCCCGTCGCAAGACGTCATCCCGTAGCTCTAGGAGTTTTTGCTCCTCATCCTCGAGCCGTCTTTCCCTCCCTTCAAGTGCCTCTCGGCGCTTGATGAGTGCGGTACTGATGGCCTCGAGCTGATCAAACCGAGCATTGGCCGCGTCGTTAGCAGCCTTAGCTCGGTCGTGGAACTCCCGGGATTGAGCATCGAGGGCGTGAGTCATGCTCTCCCTCTCGTCCAGCAGCTTACCCCAGAGCTCCAGGCGGATCTTCTCCCGCTTGATCCACTCCTTGTCATCCGCAAGCCTCGACTGCGCCAGCTTAGTCTCGAAGTGGAGCCGATTACGCCACCGCCTAAGGGTTTGGCGCTCCTCTTCAAGAGCCTTGCTGTTGTGGAAGAAGGCCAGTTGGACCTGACGTAGACTGGAGCAGGCGTTGTCGATGGACATCGACAGCGAGATGGGCTCCGGACCTGCTGGGATCTCTTCCGCTGGTTCCAGCGGGTCTTCACGTACAAAAATTGGGTCCCACTCTACGAGAGTGGAACCCCGAGCTTCCAAAGCGCTAGGGCCTTCCTCCGGGACGGCCTCAGTCGCCATCGAAGGAGGTCCCGCCACCAAGTCTTCATTCGCCCCCTCAGGCGGGGGGCCGGCGACTTCGTTCAGGCACTCTGGCTTTGCCACAGGTACCATCGACGTCGTCGCCTCCGGAGCAGGAGCCGCTACTGGCTCCGGCCGGGACACCTCTTCTGAGGGAGGCTCAAGCTCCCTCGCCTCTTCAGCCGCCGGCTCTGTGACCGGCGCTCCAACAATCACCGGCTCTGCGGCCGGAGCTTCGGAAGTAACCGGCTCAACTGCCGGAACTACTTCGACTTCCGGCTCGCATGCCGGGGCTTCAGCCACCTCCGGCTCAATCGCCGGGGCTTCAGCACTTTCCGGCTTCGAAGCCGGGACTGCTACTTCCTCCGACTCAACAGCCGGAGCTTCTACTACTGCAGCACCAGGACCCGGAGCTTCCACTTCCGGGACGAGTGCCGCTGGCACATCTTCATTCCCGTGGTCCGACGCTACCACGGGAACTTCTGGAGACGAGTCAAGGTCCATGACCATGACAGCCGGCGCCGGAGCTGTCGCAGCCTCCGCTTGGGGCGGCACCGGGACTGGAACAGAAGCCCTCGCAGCCTCAGACACTGTGGCTGAGGGTGGAGCTTCACTCCCCTTCTTGGGAACGCTGCAGATGAAGAACGAAGAAATTGAGCAAACAGATGCTACAATTAAAAAGTTAATCGAGGTAAAAAAGAAAAATTACCTTGGGAGGCTCACGCACCAGCTTGCGCGGAACCTCTTTCCCGGACGATCCGGGCTGGCCACGGTCGGCGTAGGAGCTCCGGGAGGACTCCCAGGACTTGCCACAGCCGCGGGCGTTTCCCGGGTCAAAGCTCTCCTTGATCGGGAGGAACTCCTGGACCTGGAGGCCCTCACCGCTCCAGATGCCGGAGTCGCGCGCCCGGAGCTAGCACCACAGGAGGGATCCACCACGGGGACAGTCGCACTTCGGGAGGATCCCACCGCCGGAACAGTAACGTTCCGGAAGGACCCCACCACAGGGACAGTCGCCACGGCGGCGGAGGATCTTCCTTCCTGAGGAGGGGGAACCGGGGGGGGGGGGGGGGGGGGAAGTGGCAGGCCCGATGGACCTTCCGTCAGCATGTCGCAGCTTCCTCTTCCGGCTCTCCGGCTCCTCCGCCAGCTCCTTGCCCTTGCCGATGACCTCAGCTCTTGGCTGTGGGACAGGGGCGGAGCCATCTTCGGACAACCCGGGGATCGCCAACCGGGTGGTTGATCTTCTCTCGGCGACACCAAGGTCGTCAAGCGCGGGCATCGTCCGCCGGAGCTCCCTGCTGAACTCAACTTCCACGTTCAGAGGGAGGAAGGCCGGCGGCGGAGTCAAGTAATCTCCGTCAACGTCGATGCCGTGCTGGAATTTCTTGAGGTGAAACTCCAAGGTCTTCCCCACCATGCTGGACTTCAACCCGGTCTCAACCCGGTCCTCGTCCATCACGCTGTTGAGGGCCCAGGCGAGCTTCTCCCTCCTCTTCAGCAGCGCCCACATGTTGGACAGGAAGTTGCAGAACACCGCCTGGGGAGTCAATCCTCCCTCTACACATTGGCGGATCCTTGTCAGTACAGGGTCGAAAGCTTCCGCCAGCACCGGAACTTCGCTCCATACCGACGTGTCAATGTCGGGCAGACCGTCTGGCAACTCCAACCGCTCATGCTCCTCCACCCGAACGACTATCCAATCTTTCTTCCAGTCATCCCACTTCCCGGAAGGGAATGACCGGAGGTACTTGAATGGGCACTTCTTGCGCTTCACGAAGTAGTAGAAGCCAAGATACTCATTGCTTCGGCCGGTGGTGTGGACGGTGAAGAAGGTTCGGAAGAGCTCGATGCGGGGAGGGATGCCCACCCACATCTCGCAGAAGTGGACAAAGATGGACACAAGGAGAATGGAGTGAGGGCCAAGGTGGTACAGCTGCAGACCATAGAAGTCCAGCAGCATCAAGAAGAAAGAAGAAAACGGTGGGATCAGCCCCACCATGGCGTACGAGGAAAAGTACACCATCTCGCCAGCGTGCTCCTTTTCAAAGGGGAGCTCTCCGCCGGCGCGGACCGAGCGATTGAAGAAGTCCGAAGACCACCCCATGAGGGCCCGGACCATCTTCAGATCGCTGTCAGTCTTCAAGCGACTCTCACGCAGACCCAACTCCATCGCAGCACAGCTAGGCAAGAGAAGAGGAGCAAAGTACGAGTTGGGAGTTTGAGCGCAAGAACAGATGGGAAGCGTAAAGAACTCCCGACGGTGCGCTTTCCTTCTTAAGTAAGCCCTCGCAACGCTTGGATGGAAACTGCAGCGGAGTCAAGGATACTACTCAAGAATTCAACCCTGCCGATGACAAGAGGGCCCGGGACCACCCTGACGATCAAGTCGAGGCTCTTACCCAGGCGAACAGTTGTCATCACGAGGCGGGAAACCCAAAGGCGGCGACCTGACAAGGCGCGCGGAACCGATACGGTTTTCGTATCGGGAACCGGCAACCTTCAATTGCGAGAGATCCGCACGTCAAAGATCTTGTCTGCCGCCTGAGGTGCGCCACGCGTCGGGATTTAACCGTAAAGCCCTGCCAACGGCACCTCCGAAGACCCTTGAAGACCCAGTTCAAGAGTCGCGAGTATGGACCCACCTCCGACGGAATGACTTCACCCCGGTGACTTTCCCCGGAGGTAGGTCCAGGGGGCCATTGTCGGTACCCTAAAAACCATACACCCCCTGAGATTACAAAGATCTCAAGGGAAGGACGTCTACTCAAA
Source organism: Tuctoria greenei (assembly GCA_036927565.1). NCBI lineage: Eukaryota > Viridiplantae > Streptophyta > Magnoliopsida > Poales > Poaceae > Tuctoria > Tuctoria greenei. The sequence continues at coordinate 180,652,749 of JAYESD010000009.1, read as the reverse complement.
TTGAAGACCCTCGGAGGCTGTCGACTGTTGGAGTCGGCAGATCCCCTGACACTACGAAAGTGTGGAAGGAGTTTGTGGTTCGGTTTGGGCGCGCGGAGACTCAAGAAGGTGAATTGCGATTGGACTCGAGTGACACAGTGGTTTACGTGGTTCGGGCCGCCTGAGCGTAATACCCTACTCCACGGGTGTGTGTATGTTGTATTAACTTGTGAGCTTGAGTGTGCTCGAGCGTCCTCTCCTTCTCGTGTATCGTCGGTTTGTCCTTTTATAACATAAGGACAAACCGTTACAAGTCAGCCTGGCCCGACATGTGACCCTGGCGGTTATTAGTATTGATACACGAGATTAATTGTTGTTAATAACCCTGTAACGGCTCCAACAGTGCCGTTACAGGTGTTAAGATCGTCCGATTAATTATCATTAACGTGGAATTAATGGTAATTAATCGGGTCTTGAAGTCTGCGGCTGTCCTTTGGAGATCCGGAGCCGTTACAACGTCTCCCGGGGGTTTTAAGCAGCTAGCTCCGACGTGTGGACACGTGGCAGCCCCGGAGCTTGCTTGGGAGAAGCGGGAAGCTCCGGGGTGGCCTGGCACGTGTCAGGTCCGGAGCTTCTCTCGGTCAGGGGTTACCTCCGGAGGTGCCGTTTCAGTACCTAGCCCGGAGCTTCACCCTTGTGGGTAATAACTCTGGTCTGTCAGTACACGTGGCAACCTAGAGGTTAACCATGTTGGAGAAGCGGGTCCGGTCACGTCTGGCGAGTGGGCCCCCGAGGGTCTTCAATTTGAGTAGATGTCCTTCCCTTGAGATCTTTGTAACCTCAGGGGGTGTATGGTTTTTAGGGTACCGACAGTGGCCCCCTGGACCTACCTCCGGGGAAGGCCAACGGGATGAAGTCATTCCGCCGGAGGTGGGTCCATACTTGCGACTCTTGAACTGGGTCTTCAAGGGTCTTCGGAGGTGCCTTTGGCGGGGCTTTACGGTTAAGTCCTGACGCGTGGCGCACCTCAGGCGGCAGATAAGATCTTTGACGTGCGGATCTCTCGCAATTGAAGGTCGTCGGTTCCCGATACGAAAACCGTATCGGTTCCGCGCGCCTTGTCAGTCCGCCGCCTTTGGGTTTCCCGCCTCGTGATGACAACTGTTCGCCTGGGTAAGAGCCTCGACTTGATCGTCGGGGTGGTCCCGGGCCCTCTTGTCATCGGCTGGGTTGAATTCTTTAGTAGTATGCTTGACTCTCCTGCAGTTTCCATCCAAGCGTTGCGAGGGCTTACTTAAGAAGGAAAGCGCACCGTCGGGAGTTCTTTACGCTTTCCATCTGTTCTTGCGCTCAAACTCCCAACTCGTGCTTTGCTTCCCTTCTCTCGCCTAGCTGTGTTGCGATGGAGTTGGGTCTGCGTGAGAGTCGTTTGAAGACGGAGAGCGATCTGAAGAAGGTCCGAGCCCTCATGGGGTGGTCGTCGGACTTCTTCAACCGTTCAGTCCGCGCCGGCGGGGAGCTTCCCTTTAAAAAGGAGCACTCTGGCGAAATGGTGTACTTTTCATCGTACGCCATGGTGGGGCTGATCCCACCGTTTTCTTCCTTCTTCTTGATGCTGCTGGACTTCTATGGTCTGCAGCTATACCACCTTGGCCCTCACTCCCTCCTCCTTGTGTCCATCTTTGTCCACTTCTGCGAGATGTGGGTGGGCATCCCTCCCTGCATCGAGCTCTTCCGCACCTTCTTCACCGTCCAAACCACCGGCCGAAGTGACGAGTACCTTGGCTTCTACTACTTCGTGAAGCGCAAGAAGTGCCCGTTCAAGTACCTCCGGTCGTTCCCTTCCGGGAAGTGGGATGACTGGAAGAAAGATTGGGTAGTCGTCCGGGTGGAGGAGCACGAGCGGTTGGAGCTGCCAGACGGTCTGCCCGGCATTGACACGTCGGTGTGGAGCGAAGTTCCGGTGCTGGCGGCAGCTTTCGACCCCGTCCTGTCCAGGATCCGCCAATGTGTGGAGGGAGGATTGACTCCCCAGGCGGTGTTCTGCAACTTCCTGTCCAACAGGTGGGCGCCGCTGAAGAGGAGGGAGAAGCTCGCCTGGGCCCTCAACAGCGTGATGGACGAAGACCGGGTTGAGACCGGGTTGAAGTCCAACATGGTGGGGAAGTCCTTGGAGTTTCATCTCAAGAAATTCCAGCACGACATCGATGTAGACGGAGAGTACTTGACACCGCCACCGGCTTTCCTCCCCCTGAACGTGGAAGTTGAGTTCAGCAGGGAGCTCCGGCGGAAGATGCCCGCGCTTGACGACCTTGGCGTCGTCGAGAGAAGATCGACCGCCCGGTTGGTGATCCCCGGGTTGTCGGAAGGCGGCTCCGCCCCTGTCTCTCAGCCAAGAGCTGAAGTTACCGGCAAGGGCAAGGAGCTGGCGGAGGAGCCGGAGAGCCGGAAGAGGAAGCTGCGACATGCTGACGGAAGGTCCGTCGGGCTTGCTACTTCCCCGCCAGTTCCCCGTCCTCAGGAAGGAAGATCCTCCGCCGCTGTTGCGTCTGTCCCCGTGGTGGGGTCTTTTCGGAGCGCTACTGTTCCGGCGGTGGGATCCTTCCGGAGTGCGGCTGTCCCCGTGATGGGTCCTTACGGAGGTGCCAGCTCCGGACAGGCGACTCCAGTTCGAGAAGCGGTGAGGGCCTCCATGTCTAGGAGTTCCTCCCGGTCAAGGAGAGCTCCGACCCGGGAAACGCCCGCGGCTGCGGCAAGTCCTGGGAGTCCTCCCGGGGCTCCTACGCCGACCGTGGCTAGCCCGGAACGTCCGGGAAAGAGGTTCCGCGCAAGCTGGTGCGTGAGCCTCCCAAGGTAATTTTTCTTGCTTACCTCAATTAACTTTTAATTATAGCATCTGTTTGCTCAATTTCTTCATTCTTCATCTGCAGCGTTCCCAAGAAGGGGAGTGAAGCTCCGCCCTCAGCCACAGTGTCTGAGGCTGCGAGGGCTTCTGCTCCAGCTCCGGTGCCGCCCCAGGCGGAGGCTGCGACAGCTCCGGCGCCGGCTGTCGTGGTCATGGACCTCGACTCGTCTCCAGAAGTTCCCGTGGTAGCGCCGGACCATGGGATTGAAGATACACCAGCGGCACCCGCTCCGGAGGTTGAAGCTCCGGGCCCCTGTGCTGCAGAAGTAGATGCTCCGGCTGTCGAGCCGGAGGAAGCAGCGGTCCCGGCTTCAGAGCCGGAAAGTGTTGAAGCCCCGGCGGTTGAGCCGGAGGTAGCTGAAGCCCCGGCATGCGAGCCGGAAGTTGAAGTGGTCCCGGCAATTGAGCCGGTTACTTCTGAAGCTCCGGTCGCAGAGCCGGTAATTATTGGAGCGCCGGCTGCAGAGCCGGTGATTGTGGAGGCGCCGGCTGCAGAGCCGGTGGTCGAAGAGGCGAGGGAGCTTGAGCCTCCCTCAGAAGAAGCGTCCCGGCCGGAGCCAGTGGAGGCGACGACGTCGATGGTACCTGTGGCGGAGCCAGAGTGCCTGAACGAAGTCGCCGGCCCCCAGCCTGAGGGGGCGAATGAATATTTAGTGGCGGGACCTTCTTCGGTGGCGACTGAGGCCATCCCGGAGGAGGGCCCTAGTGCCTTGGAAGCTCAGGGTTCCGCTCTTGTAGAGTGGGACCCAATTTTTGTAAATGAAGACCCGCTGGAACCAGCGGAGGAGACCCCAGAAGGTCCGGAGCCCATCTCGCTGTCGATGTCCATCGACAACGCTTGCTCCAGTCTGCGCCAAGTCCAACTAGCCTTCTTCCACGACAGCAAGGTTCTTGAAGAGGAGCGCCAAACCCTTAGGAGGTGGCGTAATAGACTCCAATTCGAGACCAAGCTGGCGCAGTCGAGGATTGCTGAGGACAAGGAATGGATCAGGCGGGAGAAGGTCCGCCTGGAGCTCTGGGGTGAGATGCTGGACGAGAGGGAGAGCATGACTCACAACCTCGACGCCCAATCCCGGGAGTACCATGACCAAGCTAAGGCTGCTAATGACGCGGCCAACGCTAGGTTTGATCAACTCGAGGCCATCAGCACCGCACTCATCAAGCGCCGAGAGGCACTTGAGGGAAGGGAAAAGCGGCTCGAGGATGAGGAGCAAAAACTCCTGGAGCTACGGGATGACGTCTTGCGACGTGAAGAAGAGCTCGCCGAGAAGACAGCTCTGGCGGACAAGGGTATCGAGGAGCGCGCTAAAAAATTGGAAGAGCGCTGCCTCGAGGAGGAGGAGAAGACCTGGGTGCGGGGGCAGGAACTCTACGAGTACGAGTGTGCCCTTGTCGCCAGGGAGAAGAAAATAGAGGCTAGGGAGAAAGACCTGGTCGACCGTCGGAACAAGATCCACCTCCGGGAAGAGGAGCTCGGAAGACTTGAGAAGCGGGTTGCTGCGAAGATTCAGCAAAACGCCAAAGAAGTCGAGCGTCTTTCCCGCGAGAATTCGGAGCTGGCGGCGGCCCGGAGGTCCCTGGAAGAGATGAAGGGCCTGAGGAAGACGGACTCCCTGCAAATTTGGGAGTTCCTGAGCAAGGCCGATGATGCGCTAGCGCCAATGGGTTTCAGCCCCGTGCTCCCGGATGATCCGGAGCCGGAGCCGGACCTTGCGTTGCAAGCGTTGAGCGCTGCGGGCAGCAAGCTCTCCAAGGTGGGCGACGTCATCGCGGACCAGCTGGAGGTCGAGGGGCAATCCCTGGCTAGGAACGTCACAGAGTATGTGTTGACGTGTTACACTAGCCGGAACCCTCGATTCTCTCTGGACCCGGTGCTTGAAGGCCCCGTCGAAGGGGAAGGCGAAGCTACCCGAGCCAGCGTGTCGGAGGTCGCCCAGAAGGTCGCTGAGTTCTTCCATAGGGTCTAGGACTATCTTTCTTAGCCTTTATTTGTATCTTCTCTTCTTCCTCAATTTTGTAATCCCTTGTCCCCAGATGTAATCTCCGATCTTCTGATGAAATGAAATCCCCAATTTTTCGTAAATTTCATTTTTTGTCTTCAACATCTTTGTCTTCACTTGGCCCCCTGGTAGATGTGCACAATTTGATTGTGGACATGTACCAAAAGGATGTTGAGTTTCGTTGAAGACAAATTTGCTTCGAACTCGTATAGTTTAGGTCCGAAGTTTTCGATAGTGAAGGTCCCTTGAAGTCGTCGGATCTTAGAAGCTTCGGCACTGTCCATCGTCGGAGCTTAGTAGCTCCGGCAATAGCCTCTACCAACACGTTGAGTGCCGATAGTTAATACTTCAAGGTGTCGGAGCTTAGTAGCTCCGGCAATGACCCTTGCCACGCCTGGCTTGCTGGCAACAGACTCTAGTGATAGAGTCTTCTCACCATCTTTAAGTTAACGCCGGTGGGAGTCGGAGCTTGGTTAACTCCGGTTTTTCTCCATCAATATTGGGTTTATTTTTCCTGCACACTTAAGCCAAGAAAAACAGTAAAATTCGTTCCTTATCTATAACTTCGTCGCGGCTTACGGTTCTCAAGAGAATTTCAAGTTGAACACGATTTTTAGTATAATCGGATGAATTGTCTTTTCTTTTAGATCCAATTGTCCATGGACCCACCGTACTTTGGCCTGCCGGGATGTAGGTAGAGTGGCGTACTTAGGGTGCTTGACCAGGCTAAGTCGATAGCGCACTCCGGCCCTAGAATGGCTTGGCGGCTTTCAGGCGAGCTAGCCAGAGACGATATTTAAATCTAAAAAATCCGACAATTCAACTCGAATCGTACGTAAATAGGTTTAACTAGAATTTCTTAAGAATTGCACGTTTCTGTTATAGACAAGAAAGAGAAAAATAAAAATGTCGAGCCTTATGCAAAAATGAATGCACGTGGAGTCTATTTCACATGAAGATGTCTTTCATTATAGGTCCGGGGTACAGGGGAAACAAGTACACTCTTAGGGTACGGAACCAGGCTAAGTGTGTTCGGTTTCTCGTTTAACCCAGGGTAGTTAGCTACACTTCTAGTCCGGAGACTGTATCAAGTGTTGCATGAGCTTTCCAAACCTTTCGGGAAAGGTCCGGCTGCTCTCCCGGAGGAACTACCCGACTCTGTACAATGACTCTATAACATACACTTCAAGTTACTTAAGACTCATCTCCATGGAATTAAGTGTAGAACTTACGGAGATGCTCGATGTTCCAAGGATTTGGGAGAGGTGTCCCATCCTCGGCAGCCAAGCGAACGCTTCCGGGACGGGATACTTTGATCACTCGGAAGGGTCCTTCCCAGCCGGGGGAGAGTTTGTTTTGCCCTTCTCTGGATAGTATTCTCCGTAGCACCAGATCGCCTTCCTCGAGCTGTCGGTTGTGTACATGCCGCTGATGATAGCGCCGTAGAGCTTGGCGATATCGGGCATTCCGAACAGCTGCTTGGCACCTTCCCTCCTCGAGGAGGTCTAGGTCTTCACGCCGGAGCTGGTCCTGCGCGGCTTCGTCGAAGGTCCGGACTCGGAGGGAACCCAAGGTGATTTCCGGAGGAAGGATCGCTTCAGCTCCGTACACCAGGAAGAAGGGTGTTTCTCCGGTTGCCCGACTTGGAGAAGTCCTGTTAGCCCATAGAGTGGGCGGAAGCTCTTCGATCCAATTAGCTCCGTGCTTTTTCAAACGCTCATAAGTGCGCGTTTTGAGTCCTTTAAGGATCTCTACGTTTGCTCTCTCGGCTTGTCCATTGCTGGTAGGATGAGCTACGGAAGCGTAGCAAACTTGTATGCCGAGGTCTTCGCAATATCCTTGAAATGCGGAGCTTGTGAACTGAGTCCCATTATCAGTGATGATCTTATTTGGGACTCCGAATCTGCTCACGATAGATTGTAGAAAATTGATTGCAGATTGTTTGTTGATCGTCACAACAGGAGTAGCTTCCGGCCACTTGGTGAACTTGTCGATAGCGACGTACAGGAACTTGTAACCTCCGACGGCTCTTGGGAAGGGTCCCAAGATGTCCATCCCCCACACAGCGAAAGGCCATGTAGGAGGTATCATTTGTAAGGACTGAGCAGGTGTATGAATTTGCTTTGCATGAAATTGGCATGCTTTGCATTTCTTCACTAGCTCAGTAGCATCCTGGAGCGTTGTAGGCCAGTAGAAGCCGTGCCGAAAGGCTTTTCCGACCAGCGTGCGGGAAGACGCGTGGTTCCCACACTCACCTCCATGGATTTCTGCGAGGAGCTCGCAGCCTTCTTCCCTTGTGATGCACCGCATTAGGATGCCGTTGGCACCGCGCCGGTAGAGATCCCCTTCTACCAACGTGTATCTTTTAGCCAATCTGACTACCCGGTCAGCGGGTACATCATCGTCAGGAAGAATGTTGTCTTTCAAGTAGTTCCGGATCTCCGAGATCCATGCATCGGAACTGACTTGAGCATTTGAGTCTTGCGTGCTGGGTTGCTCGGAGCTTCCGGCAGCACCTACGACCCTTGATGGCTGCCATGGTAACAGGGCCATCGGGACCGTCAGCTTCGGGATGCTGATCTCGCCCCCTTCGTTCAGTTCGGCAGGCTGAACTGTGGGTTTTGACAACCTCCGGACAAAGGTTCCGTCTGGAGCCGGAGCTCCGGTTGACGCCTTGGTCGAGAGTTCGTCAGCTTCAGCGTTGTGAGCACGCTGAACATGGCGAAGGTCTAGGACTTCGAAGTCCTTCTGAAGCCTCTGGACTTCAAGGAGATAAGCAGCCAGCTGGGGATTATTGCAGAAGCATTCACCCTTCACCTGTTTGATGACAAGTTGTGAATCTCCTTTGACCAGCAACTGCTTGACACCATATGATAGTGCCACCTTTAATCCATATATGAGTGCTTCGTACTCCGCCATGTTGTTGGTTGCCTTGAAGTCAAGGTGCACCATGTATTTCACCTTCTCCCCGGTTGGTGCTAGGAGAAGGATTCCAGCTCCGGCTCCCTGCTTCTGCATGGAGCCGTCGAAGTAAAGGGTCCAGTGAGGCTTAGTGAAGGCCGGAACTTGTGGTTCCGTCTTCTGCTCGCTGGGGCCCCCAGGGTTTAATGGAGAGGGAGTCCATTCTGCCACGAAATCTGCCAACGCTTGACTCTTGATTGCTTGTCTTGGAATGAATTCGAGGTCGAATTCAGCCAGTTCCGCTGCCCACTTCGCTATATTCCCAGTTGAATTGGGATTATGCAGGATCGCTCGAAGTGGATATGAAGTTACCACCGAGACTTTGTGAGCTTGGAAATAGTGTCGAAGCTTCCTTGAGGCAATAAGAACTGCGTAGAGCAGTTTATGCACCTCTAGGTATCGAGTCTTGGCATCGTGTAACACTTCACTGATGAAGTATACTGGACGTTGAATGGTCCGGACCCTCCCGGAGGGGTCCGGAGCTTCCTCTCCATTGATCCGGACCCCGTCGGAGGGGTCCAGATTATCTTCGGGGACCTCCGGGTTCTGGGTGAAGGAACCCGGAGCTTCTTCAGGAATGACCTGGATCCTATCGGAAGGATCCGGGTCCTCTGAAGTGGCTTCTTGTGGGTTCAAGTCTGGGAGCTGGGACCCAGACCCGCTTTCAGGAACCTCCGGATCCTTCCGAAGGGATCTGGATTCCTGAGTATTGGGTAGTTCCGGTCTCTCCGCAACCAGAACCATACTGACGACTTCATCAGCTGCTGAAATGTAAAGCAATAAAGGCTCACCAGGGTTCGGAGCTACCAAGACTGGTAGGGTGGTGAGGAACTGTTTCAGTTCCTGGAATGCCTTCTCTGCTTCTTCAGACCATTGGAATGGTCCGGACTTCCTTAGTAACTTGAAGAAGGGAAGTGCCCTTTCCGCCAGTTTTGAAATGAACCGGCTGAGGGCTGCTAGACATCCAGTTAATTTTTGGACGTCTTTGATGCGGGTTGGTGGCCGCATGTCTTCAATGGCTTTTATCTTCGCCGGATTAGCCTCTATGCCCCGGTGACTTACCAGGAAACCAAGAAGCTTTCCGGAACTAACCCCGAAGACGCACTTGTCTGGGTTTAGCTTCGTGCGGGTGGCCCGCAGCTTGTCGAAGACAGCCTGTAAGGTGTCCAAGAGGGACTCCTTGTTCTTGACTTTAACCACGATGTCGTCGACGTACACTTCCACTATGTCTCTGATGAGTTCTTCGAAAGTTTTGTACATAGCTCGTACAAAAGTTGAAGCTGCATTCTTGAGACCAAAAGGCATGGCTGTGTAACAATACAATCCATCCACTGTGATGAATGAAGTATGTTCTTCATCTTCCCTAGACATCCGGATTTGATGATATCCTGAATATGCGTCTAGAAAACACAGTAACTCGCACCCGGAGGTGGAATCCACTATCTGGTCTATTCTAGGTAGTGGGGATGGATCTTTTGGACATGCCTTATTCAGTGTGGTGTAGTCGATGCACATCCGAAGTTTCCCGCCGGCTTTAGGCACAACGACTGGGTTTGCCAGCCATTTTGGATGGTAGACTTCTCGGATGAATCCGGCTTCGAGCAACTTCTTTACTTCTTGTCGGATGAAGTTCTGTCGCTCTACAGATTGCTTCCGAGGTTTCTGGTGCACAGGCCGAGCGTCGGGGTAAATCTTCAGATTGTGCTCAATCACTTCCCTGGGGATCCCAGGCATTTGTGACGGTTGCCAAGCAAACACGTCAACGTTAGCCCGGAGGAAAGTGATGAGCGCGAGTTCCTATTTGTCGTTCAAGCCACCCGATATGCGGGTAGTTTGGGTGACATCGGAACCAATTTGGACGACTTTGACGGGAATGTCGGTGTCGCCGCTTGGCTGCCCACGGGGTGCAGAGGTCAAGCCTCGTTGACGAATGCTCGGAGGTTGTGGAGCTTGCTTCTGTCTGGAGTCCTCTTCTTGCGCTGTGGTGAGTGCGTGGAGTTCCTCCAGAGCAGTTACTCCGGCAGTGCGATCTCCACGGATCCGGAGAACACCTACTGGTGTTGGCATCTTCAACACCAGGTATCCATAATGAGCAGCTGCCATGAATTTGTACAAGGCAGGTCTACCCAAAATGGCGTTGAATGGTAAGTTGATCTGAGCGACGTCGAAGATCAACTTTTCGGTGCGATACTTCTCCCGGGTCCCGAAGGTAACAGGGAGAGTAATAGCTCCGAGTGGGGTTATGGCCCCCGGACCTACTCCGGAGAAAGGTCGAGAGGGCTGGAGGTCCGAAGGTCGAAGCTGAAGCTTAGTGAAAGCTTCGAAGCTAATGAGATTAAGCCCCGAACCTCCATCTACCAGGACATGATGGAGCTGGATGTTGTTGATGGTGGGAGATACCATCAAGGGTAGCTGGCCAGCTCCGACCATGCTTTGAGGACAGTCCGAAGCATCAAAAGTGATGGGTGTGTCCATCCACTTTCGATGTGGCTCCGGTCTAGCTGTAGGAGCTACAGCAGCCATATCCCGTCGCATAGTCTTGATGACACGATGAGAGGTGATGTCCCATGATCCACCAAAGATGGTGTTCATGGTTTTTCGACGCTCGTTGTCGGAGACGTCGGAATCATCGTCGACGGAGGTGTAGACGGCTTTTAAGACCTTTTTGGGGTCCTGAAACCCCAACTCCTCTTCAGCCGGAGCTTCATCGACCTTTTGTTTTCCCTCCCTCTGTCGGAAGGGAGACCCTTCCCGGCGCTTGTGGTAGCGCTCGGCAAGGTTTTGGACCTCCCGGCAGTCCTCCAGTCTGTGGCTGCCCGTTTTGTGAATGGGGCACCACATCTTGGGTTTGCCACCGTCTTCAGAAGACGGTCGAGGTCGCTTCTCGGGGCGTGGCCCCCGGCCACCAGGAGTTGCAGCGGCTGCAACGTTGGATGTGCCGGCCGACGGCTTCTTCTTGCCGTTGGTCTTCTTTTTCTTCTTGCCACTCCCGGAGGTAGCGGCTTCTTCTTTGGAGGATTTTTTATGATCCTCCAGGGCTGGTTTGGAGTGCATTTCACGGCCCTCCGCAGCTCTGACACATTTGTCAGCCAGGCTGAAGAGCTCCGTGACGCTGGTGATCTCTTTGATCGCCAGCTTCTCCAACATCTTCTTGTCTCGTACACCCTGTCTGAATGCTACAATGACAGAAGCGCTTGAGATAGAAGGGATTGTGTTACGTACCTGAGAGAATCTCTGGATGAATGACCGCAAAGATTCTCCTCCTTTTTGCACGACCGCAAAAAGGTCCAGTTCAGTGCCCGGACGGGTGTATGAACTCCCGAAATTGGCGGTGAACTGACGGCACAGCTCCTCCCAACTGTCGATAGAGTTGGGTGGAAGGCTCATAAACCAGGACCTGGCGGTCCCAGTTAAGGCCACTGGAAAGTAATTGGCCATTACGGCCTCGTTTCCTCCAGCTGCTAGAATCGCAGTGGAGTATATCTGTAGAAATTCTACGGGATTGACAGTCCCGTCAAATTTTTCCGGCAAGTGTGGCCGGAACTTCTGTGGCCATCTAACCATGCGCAGGTGCATGGCTAGGGCAGAACAGCCTCCTCCTACTCCTTCTATAGTAGAAAGGTCTTGAGCATCTCGTCTTTCTCGAGCTCGCTCGATGTGGACACGACCATCCTGTTGGCGGTATCTGCGATCAAGCTCCGCCCGGAGGTCGTGTGTCGAAAGCCGAGATGCAGTATGGGCACGTCGTGCCCCAGAGGGCAACGACGTCACTTGCTGTGATGCAGCTCTTCTCCGGTTGTTGGAGACATGTGGACCAAGTCTTCCAGACAACGTTCGTCGCTGCGACGGGGCCCGCCCTGAAGGAGGTGGACCCTGGTTGTTAAGGCGTTCGGCCGCTGCTGCGACCAAATGCTCAATATCAGCTCTCCATTGCTCCATGGCACCTTGAGATGCATCCGGAGGTGGTGGTCGCTGAAGGAGAGCACGCGCTGCATGGAGCGCGTGTTCTGGGTTGTCACGACTTGCCGGCGCAGAATGTGACGCCGGTGCACCATCATGTCGTTCGGCATGTCTTGCCGGAGAAGATGGTGGTGGTGGGAGTATGACTCCCGCTGGAACTGAGGCTCCTGCCGGTGGTTGCATGTTGGAGGGATTGCCTCCGACAGCCTGAGCAGCAGGTTGCCCATTGGATGATCCAGCCGCAGAATTCACCATTCTTGAAGATCTCAGGCGCCCCTACCTGGCGCGCCAACTGTCGACTGTTGGAGTCGGCAGATCCCCTGACACTACGAAAGTGTGGAAGGAGTTTGTGGTTCGGTTTGGGCGCGCGGAGACTCAAGAAGGTGAATTGCGATTGGACTCGAGTGACACAGTGGTTTACGTGGTTCGGGCCGCCTGAGCATAATACCCTACTCCACGGGTGTGTGTATGTTGTATTAACTTGTGAGCTTGAGTGTGCTCGAGCGTCCTCTCCTTCTCGTGTATCGTCGGTTTGTCCTTTTATAACATAAGGACAAACCGTTACAAGTCAGCCTGGCCCGACATGTGACCCTGGCGGTTATTAGTATTGATACACGAGATTAATTGTTGTTAATAACCCTGTAACGGCTCCAACAGTGCCGTTACAGGTGTTAAGATCGTCCGATTAATTATCATTAACGTGGAATTAATGGTAATTAATCGGGTCTTGAAGTCTGCGGCTGTCCTTTGGAGATCCGGAGCCGTTACAACGTCTCCCGGGGGTTTTAAGCAGCTAGCTCCGACGTGTGGACACGTGGCAGCCCCGGAGCTTGCTTGGGAGAAGCGGGAAGCTCCGGGGTGGCCTGGCACGTGTCAGGTCCGGAGCTTCTCTCGGTCAGGGGTTACCTCCGGAGGTGCCGTTTCAGTACCTAGCCCGGAGCTTCACCCTTGTGGGTAATAACTCTGGTCTGTCAGTACACGTGGCAACCTAGAGGTTAACCATGTTGGAGAAGCGGGTCCGGTCACGTCTGGCGAGTGGGCCCCTGAGGGTCTTCAATTTGAGTAGATGTCCTTCCCTTGAGATCTTTGTAACCTCAGGGGGTGTATGGTTTTTAAGGTACCGACAGATGCCCACTTGTCAGACATAACCGGACCTGCTTCTCCAACATGGTTAACCCCTAGGTTGCCACGTGTACTGCCATACCGGAGCTACTACCCACAAGGGTGAAGCTCCGGGCTAGGTACCGAAACGGCACCTCCGGACTTAACCCCTGACCGAGAGAAGCTCCAGACCTGACACGTGCCAGGCCACCCCGGAGCTTCCCGCTTCCCACAAGCAAGCTCCGGAGCCGCCACGTGTCCAAACGTCGGAGCTGGCCGCCTCAAACCTCCGGAAGACATTGTAACGACTCCGGATCTTCAAAGGATAGCCGCGGACTTCAAGACCCGATTAATCGTCATTAATTCCGTGTTAATGACACTTAATCGGACAATCTTAACACCTGTAACGACACTGTCGGAGCCCGTTACAGGGTTATTAACAACAATTAATCGTGTATCAATACTAGTAACCGTCGGGGCCACATGTCGGGCCAGGCTAACTTGTAACGGTTTGTCCTTGTACTATAAAAGGACAGACCGACGATACACGAGAAAAGAAGGCTCTCGAACGCTCTCAAGCACACACGCATTGACGTGAGCTTTCATACACAAACTAATACAACAGCACACACCCGTGGAGTAGGGTGTTACGCTCAGGCGGCCCGAACCATGTAAACCACTGTGTCTCTCGTGTCCAATCGTGATTCACCTTCTTGAGTCTCCGCGCGCCCACACCGAACTACAAACTCCTTCAACACTTTAGTAGTATCAGGAGATCTGCCGACTCCAACAGTCGACAGACGGTTACTGATGTTTAATACACAATTAATGAGATTAATTACCCTTAGTAGTGTGGTAACGGGGCTTGACAATGTCGTTACTGGTGTTGAGGGCCTTCCGATCGTGTGTCATTAATATGGTATTAATGACACTTAATCAGGTCTTGAAGTCTTTGATTGCCCCTTAAAGGTCCGAGCCGTTGGGGGTTCACCAGTTTGATTGCTGAGGTTGAAGGTCTGGTGGTTTGGACACGTGGCAACTTCGGAGCTTTTCGTCTGGTACGGGTAGGTCCGGAGTAGATGTACATGTGTCGATACCGGAGCTTCCCTCTATCGGGAGTTAGGTCCGGGGGTGCCGCACAAGTGTTTAGCCCGGAGCTATCCCATGTGTGGGATGTAGGTCCGATTGCAGTATACACGTGACATCGGGACTAACTATAGATGGGAGGCAGGTCCGGTCCCGTATGACACGTGGGACCTTCGCAGGTCTTCAACTCAGACAGGTGAAGTTCCTTTGATCTTTTTGTAGTCCCAAAGGGTATACGGTACGCAGGGTACCGACAGTCGCTAATTATGAGAATTGTTAGTTATGATAATTGTTAATTTTGTTAATTGTTAGATATGTTAGTTGTAAAATAATAAATCAAGTAATTTTATTAATGTATAAACTATAGGCATGTCCTTAATTATAAAAATTGCTAATGATAGTGATTATGTTAATTAAGGTCACAAGGAATTTTATCAGATTTCAGACGTTTGAAATATAGACAGGCCATATTAAAAAGGGATTGTCTAAATTTCAGGTGCCTAAAACTTCAGGCACCGAATAATTAGCAGCTAATTACTCTTTATTAATCATTAATCTTTGTAATTAATCACTAACTCTTAATTATATAGACTAATTAATCACAAAATTATTTTATTTTTTATTTTATAACTAAAAATAATAAAAAATTACGTCCGTGCCTGGTTCCTGGCGCTTGGCGGCCGTTCCTGGCCTCGCCTGACATCCTGCCCTCATTCAGGCATCTGACATTTAGTCTTTCGGTATTAAAAATGTTTTTTTTCAAGAATCGACTATTCTAGTAGCCCAAAAAGAGGACAGCATCACCGCCGGAATAAACCAGCAGAGTCCGCAATCAGCGTCGCTAACAACCAGGACACCTGTTAATCAAGATCATAAACTACCAAGAAACCCACATGACGCGCAGGACGATGCTAACACTACCGTTGCTTGTTCAATCCCCGGAGAACGTGGCACTTGTATTCCTCAACCACCAACGTTCGATTCGAATCCTTAGAAATTTGTTGCCAAGAAAAAAAAAGTCTCCCTTGTTCCCATGGAACTGGCCTCACGAAGAACTCGCAGTCATCACTGTTTCAAGGTAAAAGAAACGGCTTGGTTGCCCTCCTGTAACTTAATACTCTCTCTGTTTTGAAATAATTGTCATGAATTAGTTCATTCGTTTTAAAATAATTATCATCGGTTAGTTCAAAAATAAACTAGCCACTGACAATTATTTTAAAAGGAGTACGAAATTTAACGAGCACAGCAACGTGGCCATCACCACCGATTTTGGCTTCAACGATCTTTTATTCTGAAACGACGACGAACGATCTACACGAGAATCGAGATCGTGCCGCCGTCCATGTCCTTGTGGTGGCGCGCACGCAGAAATCAAGGCGAGATGATATGGAACTGGTCGGGAACAACCACGCACAAATCCATCTAGTGCCGGGATCATCTGCAGATCAGCACGCAACGAGCAGCCACCAGCCAGCACTCGATGCTGTTCACACCACCACCACCAGGGGAGGAACTGTTTGCTGCTCTGCTCTAGATCTAGATGAATGGCAAGCTTAAAATCAGTCATCGCGTTTCCATTTCAGATCAGACTGAGCAGCAGCAGCGATCGTCAAGGCGAAACAAAGTCGATCTGATTTTTTTGCAGTGCAAGAAGATGACAGTGCAGGAAATGAATCGATAACAGATTGATGGAAAGAATAATGGGTATATCTTCATATTAAGCAGCCATAGCGGCACAGATCTATCTTACTTTACAAAGACGAACGCAAAGAACGATCCTACGTACAGCAGCAGCAGCAGCAAACAAATCAATGATAACAACTAGACTAGACTGATACCACTTGAAGAACACAGTAGGAGGAGGAAGAGAAAAAGCTCTTTTTTTTTTGGACTCGGGCGGCGTGTGGCCGGAGGCCGGAGAAGTGGCGAAAGGTGCGACCTTTCGACGTCCCGGAGGCAGATCCGGCAGCGGACGAGGGAGGGAGGGCGGGACGGAGGAAGAGGTAGATGTTGAGCCGAGGAGGTGCTTCGATCTCAGCCGCGGCAGCGGGTGATGCGGGAGCACCCGCGGCTGTAGGGGTTGGCCTGCGCGCCGGGGCGGCAGTTGTAGTAGCTGGCGCCGCGGCGGGAGCAGGGCACGTTGTCCCGGCGCAGCGCGCCGTAGCTGATGTAGCGGCGCCCGTACAGCGCGCGGCGGTGGCCCTCGGCGGCGGCGGACCCGAGCTCCTCCTCTTCCTCCTCCGCCAGGCACTCGGCCACCGTGCCGCGGCACTCCCGCCTGCCGGAGCCGGATCCCGCGAGGAAGGCCAGGTCCAGGTGGTCCCCTCCGCCGCTCAGCGCCGAGGCGGAGGCGGACACGACCAGGAGCAGCAGGAGCAGCGCGAAGGCGAGCTTAGTTGCCATGGCACCGGGACGCAGCTGCGGCGGCGGAGCTCGACGGAATGCAACCTGTGGCGGCGGCGCCAAGTTGAAAGCGCGTTGGGGAAGGGGAAGAAGGCTGGGCAGCTGTCTCGTGGTGTGCCGCTAGTGTGCGCCCGTGAGGAGAGAGAGAGGGCAAGTGGAGGAGAGATAAAGGGATAAAGCGTGTGGAGGTGGCGAACCTGCCCGGGTTGGGCGGCGGCAGCAGGACGCGGCGGCACAACTGGACACAGCTCATCGATCAATCAGCGTACTACGAGACGAGACGAGAGCATCTGGTGGTGATGGTAATGGTGATGGTGATGGTGATGGTCAGAAACAGCGACATGTGCCGTGGGATCTTAAGCCGCGTAATGGTGCTTAGTACTTATCTGTCATTCAGGTTCATTGGCATGCAGTCCATGCACGGCTGGTTGGTGGGTTGGTTGGTGTCAGCCGAACGGGTGGTGACTGGTGAGAAGAACATGCAGTGGTCTGGTTTTAAGCTGGCAACGAGGGTGGCTTTGCTTTTGGAGTGCAAAGATGGAGGATACAGGAGACATTTCTTCATACAAAACTAGAATTTTTTTTTGAAACGAAGAGAGTACCAGAAAAATGCTTTTTTTTTTAATGAGTGGATGGATCGTACGGTTCAGAATTTTTTTGTTTGGTTAGTTTGTTTTGAAATTTTAGTTCAAATTCAACAAGCTACCAGTTCGAAGGCATCTTCGATGGCAGATTCAAAGTCACACGTGAGGCGTACACAATTCCATCAGGAAACACTTTTCTCCTGTAAAAACAGTTTGTAAATAAGGTTCAGTACGAAGCAACATTCACATAAACAGTACCAAACTGCAGAAGAATTACGAGCTCAAGTAACAAGACTTTTTCAAGCATTACCCAACAAGGATCCCATGCAGCAGATTTCCTTCTTCTGCGCCGCAGTGGGTGATGTATCCCCAACAGGCCAACACTCGTCCTTTCCTAAGATCTATAACTTCCTCTATATTTTCAACATTTTTCTCTAGACACCTCAAGACCATATGGGATAATGGAGTGGACACCATAGTTGCTCTCGATGCATGAAAGGGGTCGTTAGTTGTAAAACTGCAGCTGATACTTAGTTTCCAGCCATAATCAGCCTGCCGAATCAGTTGTAGACAGAACGGTGGGTCCAAATTTTGAAATGTGACTCTAGTCAGCCCAAAATACATCGGGATGACGTGGCAAACGGAGGTCGAAAATTGTAGGTGACTGGGATCACACAGAGATGCAAATTATTGCAAATTACCCGGAGGCTTGCATATAAGAGTCCTTATCGCCTGTTAGTTCATTTTTAAACATACAAGCGAAATTTTTTTGAGAACGGAGAGAGTAATTGTCAGAATCTTTCAAGTGCTAGACACATCAGTAGCATATCAGGTAATTCGAATTTTCTTGATGGCACACAGAGTAATTCTCCCAAAGAAATTGGTATACAGGAATGAGATTTCTGTTCAGAATCCATCTTAGCTTTCGTATGAAATATAAAGTCAAGAAAACTGGGTTCCTCAACTTGCCCTTCGTCTTTTTCGATGATATTAGAACTTCGACAATCACTAGAAAGGGGATTGGGCAGGCTCATGCTCATGGACAGGTTGTCCTTGTCCAGCCATGTCACCTCTATACATAATTGATTAACATTTTATTCTTAAAGAAGTTGGGATCATCATTTTTTACGATTGATTTATTGATTTTTTAATATACTGTTATATTTTTTCCTTCCATCTAAATTGGACGCTCCGGATTAATCTTAACTTCATGTAAGACTCATAGCTATAATTTGACTTCCCATTCCACCTTGCCGCCGCAACATCTCGTGGATCTTGTTGTCGCTGCTACTGATTCTCCTCGACCAATTCTCATCTCTAGGGTTAGGATCTCATGAACGGGCAATTCTCCACATGCATGATGCATCTCTATCCAATCCACTACATGCATCAATGCATGACTACCCAACTCCCCGGCTCCACTCCTAGTCGTCATTAACCTCTAGATCCCTATCCAAACAGACTTTCAAACATTAACCCTAGCAGCAAAGAGGAATCTGAATATTCGATCATTGACAGAGCTCGGAATTTCTCACACACTATGAGGTTAGAAAATACTATATATATTTCTTATTACAACTTTGTTCTTCAATTATTAAATGGCATATTTGATTGTTTCCTACTAGATTGGAATTGAATGGTGAAATTTGGTGAATAAGAATCATAATAAATTACAAGTGGGGAAAAGGTAATTTTAGAGCTTCATTTATCATTGATGCGTGGTCTGTATGTTTATGGCAAACTTTAGAACACCGGTGCAAATACAATTCAACCTTCCCATTCCTAATAGGATCCAATTAATCGAATACAGATAAGCCCACTTAACATGCATTGATATTCATAGTGTCAATTAGCTGCAAGATTGTTCTTGTCAATCAACAACAGCAGAAGAAAAAAAGTAACAGCACCAAACAGTAAACAGAGGTGAAATCCTCATCGTATTTACAGCCAGGCTGCAAATACACGTGTTGTATTCGTTCAGAATACGGTGTCAAATCCGACTCCAATTCCGAGAAGGGCACACCAAATCTCGAGAGATTCCTCGAAGCTGACCTTGCAGAAATCTCTTCCTCTCTGCCCTCAGCTTCCTGCTCCCCCTTCTCTCTTCCTCTCTCCCCTCGCCATGGCCGACCGCCTCCTTCCTCTCATCCTGCTCCCGCTCCTCCTCCGCTCGCTGGCGCCGGCACGCGCGTCTTCGCCGGGAGAAGCCGCGGCGGAGGAATCCCGGCGGTGTCCGAGGCTGGAAGACGAGCTGCCGCCATTCGCCGGCGCGCTCCGGCCGACCTGCCGCGTCTCCGCCGAAGGGTACCCGGCCGAGGAGGTGCGTTTTCCTCCCAGCTCGATTTTGGTGCGGTGCCGAGGTTGGGTGGGCGCAAAAAGATCTATTCTTTGAGGGGTAGTAGCTGGGTGAATCGGACGGTCCGGGCGTGGACGTTTCTTGGTGGATTATCTCGGCCACGAGGAAGTTTCCAGCCGGAATTTCATGCTGATGCCGAGAAATTTATGTGCTGTTCATACTAGTATTTGTTGCTTCCCTCTTTAAAATATAGTTTTAAACAGATCGAGCTAATATTTGGTCTAGAGTTTCATGTTCTTGAATTCCTGCGGAGACGATTAAGTGCATCGGTTTTCATTAATCTCTTCCGTTCAGTGATTTCCTTGCTTCGTTTGCGCTGAATCTACTTCCCTTTTATTTAGGGAATAACCTTTTTGTTTATTTTTCAAGTAAGGTTATTGTTAGTCAACGGAAGATGATCATGGACACTCGGACGCGTAGCTTATGCTCTTTGCTTTCGCTTAAATTGTGTTTTTTATTCAAGTTTGCAGAATCTGTGTTCCGTATTATTTTCCTCATTTTCCTCAAAATATTTATTCTTCATGACATTCTCGATTGTACTAGGTTGTAATGTACTGATAGTTCAATATTCAATGATAAAGCGACACGATGAAGAAATTTCATGGTAGCTTTGCAACTTCAGTATGCTATATTGTGATGATTACTTGCAAAGGACAATGTGAAACTATCTTATGGTTTTTGCTTGGTTGGTTTTAGTTTTATTATGCAACATTTGCTGGCTCAGTTTTGTGCTATGTGGTATTTACTTTGAAGCTCACTTGGATTTTTTTGCAGATAAATGGTGAACAGCTTCTCAGGGTGTTGGGTGGCAAGGAAGAGTACACTGCTGTCCTGTTCTACGCATCCTGGTGCCCCTTCTCTCAAAGAATGAGACCAGTCTTTGATGATCTGAGCTCAATGTTTCCACGGATCAAGCATGTGGCTGTCGAAGAATCCAATGTCATGCCTGCGTAAGACCCAAATATGCTGTAATGTAGTTACTATCTTTCATGGATATTAATATAGCCAACGGATAAAACTTCCTTCCATGATTTGCAGCATATTATCGAGATACGGCATCCGTAGCCTGCCTTCAGTAATGGTAGCTCATGGATCCTATGCTTTCTGGCCGCTTGGTTCTAAAGATCTGGATTCACTTATCAATTTCTACAATGATGTAACGGGTATGCCTCTTTCTATTTCTTTACATACTCAAATATGTGGTTGTAGTCATGCATATCATTATTCCATAAACCGGAAGTGGATATATGGTCAGGGGGACGTTGAACTCTTTAACTGAGACCTGCTTTTCACTTTTATGGGAAGAAATAACTTGCATGACTGCCAGGACACAGAGTGCAAGTTCACTTGTTCCTTGTACAACCTAAACGATGGGAACAATATTATGGACGAAGTTAATCAACCATGACACGTATTGTTGCATATATCATTGTATTACATTATATTAATATGTGCAGCATTGTTACTGGTTAATCAAGTTTTAGAATTTTGAATATATTCATGGGAAGACAGAAACAAAGTGTTGTCAATTTACTAAGCAAAACTTGGTTTGATGCAGGTGAAGAACCAGTTGCATATATTGGTCCACGGAAGTGGAACACATCACAAAGCACGCAGCACGCTAAACTTTGGAATAGCTCAATTCGTGAACTAATGAAGAGTGAACCCTACCTTGCATTCAGTATCATGTTCATCTGCCTGAGGATATTCTTGTTCCTCTTCCAAAAGTTCTTCGCTGTCATCAAAGGCTTCTGGGTGCGATACTTCCGGCACATCAACCTTGGAGTCCTTGCCAAATTGACCCAGCTGCTTGAGTGTGTGCCCCATGCCGTGGATCTTAGGAAGATTTGGAGCAGGTGGAGACTCATGGTCGGGGTTAAGAATGTCAAGGTCTGGGCGTCATCTCTAACTTCAGTGTCGCTTGGCGGGCAATCTTCTCCCCTAGCTGCTGTTTTGGATTGACGAACTTGAGGTTTAACAGGAGGGGAAGAGAGCACATGCTGATTCTGTGATTCTGCATCATACTACTCTACTGGACGCCGTAGCTCTTGTAACTTTCATGAGCATGAAGGGATTTAAGATCTCTGCTCCGACAGAAACACCTTGTTCGTAGCATGTAAATCTTAGGGATACAGTTGAGCCTTTGTAAATCGCACTGTAACACCAGTTCTGAATGCCCTTATTAAAGGATGCTTTGTCTAGCTTTTAGCTATAGAGGACGCAGCATAAGCCTCTTTTTTCTCCTACATATAGCACAGCGTCGAATGCATGGTTTTATCATGCCATCTGTAAGTGACAGCTTTAAACATGACTTTCTGTTGTCTTCAGTTGTTGTCAGTATTGAGTAATCTATTCATTTGTTTGTATCAAATATGTAACATGTGATGCTATTATCCGTACCGAAGCATAGACAAAGATAATTTTATTTTCAGTAATGCTTTGATGGACATATTGGCCTCCTCGTGTCATCTACAAAGGAGTGCTAAAAAATGTGTTCTTTCGGTGACACAAAATCACAGATGATCTCCATTCAAACTAACAACAACTATGCACCTTAAGGAATCAAAATGTGCCCAAGTCATGCCAGGATTCCGAACAAGAACCTCGCCTTATCAATCAGTTCTTGCCGAGTGTGTACCGGACAAACCTCACCTTCTCTTTGTTTATTTTTAAACTACAAAACAACAAACTTTTGAAACAGAAGGAGTACAATAAGACTCAGCTCAGCACTACAACACCTGGACACTCGCTCCTTGATTGCACAAGAGGCTCCTCCATTCCCTACTCCTATTTGCACCCCCTTGATTTACTCGCCACTTTCGGTTCACTCCTTGGTATTGGTAGCTTCGGCAGAGGCACCACCTTCTTCAGTGGTTTCCTGCATCAACTTGAATATTAGGAGATCAACCACTAAGAAACTGCAGCTTATTGCAGACAGAGTACAGGGAATGGAGCCATCATATACACATGCATTTCACGACAAGAAAAGAAAAAACAAGCATTTAACTATTTGATGTGACGACAAATACAAATACAAATACAAATACAAAGGTGATGGCATACTTGTATTGAAGGTGGTCAGGAATTCCAGATGGCAGGATATGTTTAGGTGTAGGGGTGTAAATTGGTGACCCTTAGGGTCACCTCTGAACCTCCTCAGTAGTCAGTACGCCCAAATCAACTATCTTCCCAAAATAAGGGGCTGTCTTGGTTTTCAAGGGTCGCCTCTGAACCTCTTTAATATACTCAAATAAACTTGTTTTCCAGAATGAGGGTTTGTCTTAGTACGAAAACATCCAAACGTCTTCAATACATGTACACCCAAATGAACTAAACTAGAGCCCCCTGCCTAAGTTATTGCTAGTTGTATATAGTAGTACACTTACAGTTTTCTCATTCTTGGCATCTTGGTTTTCTTCATGGTTTTCAGAAGAATCATCCAACTGAAAAAAAAAAGAAAAAAAATAAACTTTGGCAAAAAAATAAAAAGATGGCAACTACGTCAATTACACCGCTATCAGACCTGTTGTCTGATGGCGAGTACCTAAGCCATACATGTTGCAAGCAGGTAAATTCAACTTTGAAGCTACTTACTTTCAAGTTCTCCAAGTTAATTGGCAAGCCCTCATTTGTAGCCTTCTCACCACTTTTCTTGTTCTCGTCATTTTCAATAGCATCTTGAAGCTGAAATAAACAGACTTAAATACATTGCACAAAGAGTTTTTCATACAAGGACAGAGATTACACAAACATCATCAACACAGAAGGGAAATTACCCCTAAATTCTTTAAGCTAAGTGTGACATCTTCCTGCTGTTTCTTAAGGGTGGTTCTCAGCTCTTGAAAGTCCTGGAAACGAAAAAGAAGAGGAAAGTTTTGTGTAAAGAACTAAATATGAAGATAACATCAGAACTTCTTTTTTACAGAATGCAACAGTGGATCCTTACTGAACGCAGCTGCTCTAGTTCATTATCGAGTGAACTTTTGATATCAGAGAGTTCCTGCAAGACATAAATGGTAAATGAACTGCCAGACAACCTGCTGAAATGTGCTATAGCACTATTGCAAGGCTGTTACTGTTGATTAGCATGGCTTTACTCTAGGTAGGTAATACCTTAAGGTTTAAAAACAGTGAACTTCATGGAATTATCAAGGTAGAAAGTTGATTGTTGTAATTTTACTGTTTTAATTTCTTTTGTCATACCTACAGAAGAGCCCTATGCAATAGAAATATTTGTATATATATGTCTTTACTGTACTAAAAGATGTTTGGTGGATTGAAAGTTTTATTTATTATTAGCAAAAGGAATAGTTACACAATCTAGTCACAAAACTAATCAAAAAGGTAACTTGTCATAGTTATCGGCAAAGAACAAAAGGTATTCTGAACGGCAACCACGTATGCAACATTACAGTGAGCACTGAGCATGGCAAGAAAACATATAGGTATAAACGAATCAGTCAAATAGCATCAAAATGGAATGCAGTGAAACTCACAGTTCTGTATTTATTCACTTGGGTGTCCAAATTGCTCCTCCAATTCTGCAAATCCTGAAATAAAGCACAAATAAAATTTTAGATCAACTGTTCTCTTCTAGCAATCCACAAAAATCCGATGAAATGATGGAGTTTGTGGGAAATGGTCAAGCATGCCAACATTGAAACAAAAAAAACACAATGATGGTATGATCGTTAGTGATTTCCTAAAAGGTAAACTGTATCTCTAAGTATAAACAGACAACTCAGCCATATTATTTATTTTCCTGTTCCAATAAAGCAAGTTTACTTGAAGGCGGGTTAAAATAGAACGAGCAAACCTGCAAATACATCATAAGGTTTTAATACATTCATGCAGATTGAGATTGAACAAGTGATCCCAAAGCACAAATTCAATGATATTATGTATTTTCCTATTTCTAAAAACTGATATCCGTGAGGCTAGTTACTCAGATAGAACAAGCAAACTTGCATATACATCACGAGTTAACGAAATCATGTCAATTGAAAGATAGCATATTTTTCCAAAGCATCTACAACACATGCAAGTTGAGATTGAACAAAAAGTTACTCCAAATTCCAAAAAGCACACATTCATGAGCCATTAAATTAGATATACATACGATAGAGTAAATTTAACGAGCTGACAAAACTATAGCATACCTCCTTGAGTCCACGGAGTCTACCTAAAAGCTCTGACTGTGATTGATCCAGTTCCTGCTCCAGGAAACACAGAAGTAAATTTTGGAGGTCTAGAAATTATTCCAGAAGAAACTGCTGCAAATAACAAGTCCAGAATATAAAACTGTTCTAGACAAAAGAAGATGATTCACAAACAGGGTGCATGTGGCTATATATGCATAAAATATAGCTTGATAACTACTTCATAGCACATCAATATGTGATACTGGGAAAAAAATCTGGATACCATATGCACAACTGGGACTGCGCATACCATCTGGATTTTTTACATCTGGCCGGATGGACGCTCCCGATCTCACTCGGCAGAGAATTTGGTTAGTTTGGGGTATGTGCATACCCTCATCTGATTTTTTCTAGTTAGAGATCTGCTTTGAGATTAGAATCAGATGACGTGGTGTATATGTAGATGGGTATGCACAAGGGTCTTGGTGCATACCGTATGCAGAGAATTTGGTTTGGTGATATTGTGGCCTAGTAGGAAGTTGATGCTACTTTAAAACCTTTTTCATGACATACTACCATGACTTGACTACATAAATAGCCGCCTACTAGTGCAGTCCATTTGCCTTCAGCAACTCCCTGACGCTTAATGCTCAGTCACAGCAAACGGGAACCATGCCGAACATTACATTGCTTTTTTTTCACGGCAAGGTGACACCTCTAGTTACAAAGAACTTTGCGTCAATACAACGGAGCAGCGCGGCTCACACGCCTAATCTAAGAATGGGGTGAAGAAAAAAACGGGGAAACATCTGAAACAGTAAACCCTAGTGCATGGACGACCGGTACTCACCGAGATCTTCTCACCGACAGGCAGCAGCTCCTCCTTCCTCTGCAAACCATAACACAAGCCAAGTGCAAGGTAAGAAAAATCAGAAGCTGCTAGTCTGAATCGGATGACCGGTGGAGTCGAGTCGCTACGCTCACCGCCGGGGACGGGGAATCCTCCGCGGCCGGCGGGGACGCGTCGGGGTCGGACATCGGGGCGGGCGGGCGGGCCGGTGACGAGCTAGGGTTAGGGTTTCGCAGAGCGGACCCGGGAGGAGCGCAGGAGCGTGGAGAGAAAGAGATGGAGGAGGGGGAGATTTGAAACTGAAATGGGAGAAGGGGGAGGAGCGGAGAAAATGCCGCAAAGGAAACTAATGACGCGTAATGAGGAAACGCGCCATCAAAAGTGCAAAATTTTAGATTGGATAAAGATTTATATTAGCTCCGTTCCTAAATAAATGACAGCTTTTAGTTACAGTTAGTTCAAAAAACATTGTTATTTGAGGATGGCGAGTACAAGGTTTAACCTAAAAAAATATGTATATAATAGTAACGGTTGCGGATTAGATACGCACGGTTATCTAAGTATATTTTTGTTCGAATTTTGAAGTAAAATTAGAATGTGTTTAGTTTAGCTGCAGATTCGTAAAAATCTGATTTTAATTGTGTGTTGTGAAAAAAGTTGTTATGCACTTGAAAAGAAAAGAAAAGAAAACAATTACAGGTCGGTAATTTTTAATTTTTTAATAGATATTTTAGTTTTTTGTCAGTAATTTTTTAGATTTTTCTAATAGATATTTTAGATTTTTGACCCGGGACAATGTTCCATAAACTGAATCAAATGACCCTTATTAGATGTGCAAAATGAAACAATACACACGGTAGCACCTTGTAACTCGGGAGAACATTGCAGGTCAACAAATTGAGAATTTTCATTCTATTTTGTACAGTGACAAATACAAATAACCACAAAAAATTAAAAACCGTAGTACTATAGTACGTCCTGTCCATTTCTACAAGAAAACGCAAGAGCCCATTGTATATATGTAGAAAAATTCATCCTATTTTTAACACAAGCTATTAGCCAAAACGAAAACGCATGCATGTTCTCTGTTGATCGAAGTTCATCATGGGTGGAATGAGAACCTCGTCCACGTCCATGACCCATGCATGCATGAGGTATAGAGATCAGAAGTTCTCCTTGTGGAAGACGAACTTTGTGTTGGTCTTGTGCGAGAAGTCCTGCGCCAGGCGTCGGAGCTCCGGCGTGAGCTTCTGGTCGCCGCAGTAGAACACGCCGACGCGCTGTCCCTGGTGCGCGCACGCCACGCGCTTGAACACCTCCCTCCAGTCCGGGCGCGCGAAGTGGGTGCGCACCCGGGTCCCCGACACCACGTCGACGCCGCTCTTGGCGTGGTGCAGCGCCTGCAGCATCACCAGCAGCGCCGACCGGGCGTCCCCTTCCTCGTACACGCTGGTGCAGTGGTTGTGCAGCTCCACCACGTCCCCGCGGGCGTCGCGCTCCGCCACCTCGTTCATCACGCCGCGGAACCACTCGAAGGACCCCTCCTCCCGCGTGCACCAGTAGAAGTACACGCGCCGCGTCATGTACAACGACGACGACGACGACCCCCTATTACTCCTCCCCCCAGCTGCTGGCGACCGCGACGGCGACGGAGACTCGATGTCGGAGGAGGAGGAGGAGATGTGGTTCAGCACGTCCTTGACGATGCTGATCAGCGGGGTGGCGCCGATGCCGAGCCCGATGAGGAGGAGCACGTCGTACTTGCCGTAATCCTGCGCCGGCGCGCCGTAGGGCCCGTCGATCAGGAGCTTCGGGAGCCGGCCGGCGGTGGCGGCGCCCGCGGGCGATGTGAAGTCCGCCCGCAGCTGCCCGCTCTGCCCCGCCGCCGGCGGCCGGCACACCTGCGAGAAGAGCGCGCGGAAGCTCGACGTCCAGTCGCCGCGGCACCGGATGTGCATGCTCAGGTAGTCGTCGCCGGGCGCCGAGGTGATGGTGAAAGGGTGCCTGCGTTGTCGTAGTCATCATCATTCACTCACCGTTCATTCAGAATTCAGAGAGACAACAATGGCCACACGCCGGTGCATCAGGCCACCAGACCAGCATAATGAACGGTAATGGCAGCTTACCACTCGAACGGCGAGACCTCGCCGCAGTTGACGTAGATGTACTGCCCGCTCTTGTACTTGAACCCCTGTGGCTTGCTCATGTGGATTGCGATCACGTTCCCCGGGTACAACGCCACCTGCACAGTTTGAGATTTCATTCAGAACTACAGTATTTCTCAGTAAACCAGCACCAGGATACAACTGAGAATCACAAATCAGAGAAGCTGTTATAAATGTGAGATCTTTGTATATACCTTCTCGATCCTCACGGTTGTTAGGCCATGGGACCTCAGGGCCCGGAGAATGCGCTCGCCGGAGTACAGCAGGAGGGGGATGGCAAGGTACATCCATGTCTGAAATTCGCCCAGTTAGAACATTCATGTGATCATGTCATCGAACTGGAGTGGAGTATTCGATTCGATTCGACGAGTTTTAATTAGCCGGCCGGCCTTACCGTCTGCTTGTACCACGTCCGGTTGATGTAGAGGCTGACGCCGTGGACGACGAAGGCGATGTAGACGATGACGAAGAGGTGGTGCGAGTACCAGAACATGTTGAACCCGCTGAGCCGGCGCAGCGGGTTGGCCTCGCTGAGCTTCCCGCGCCGGAACCACGGGTGCGCCAGCGTGTACGCCACGGCCATCAGCACCACCATGATGACGCCGGTGATGCCCTCCACCCCTTTCACGAACCACCAGTAGTCCGGGACCCGCTGCTGCCCGAAGTACTGCTTCATGGGCTCGTACGCGGCGTCGCTGGCGTGCAGCAGCCGCGGGAAGTCGCAGGTCAAGTGCGTCACCGCGTGCAGCGCCACGCCGACGGCCGCGCCGGCGGCGACCACCTTGTGGAAGTTGATGTTGTCGTTGAAGGGCACGGCGGCGCCGAGCCGCGTCCGGGACCGGAGCCAGGTGATGGTGTTCCGGCACACGGGCAGGAGGATCACGGCCATGTTGAACTTGGTGGTCTCGGCGCCGCCCTTGGCCACGCACACGCAGTACCCCATCACGTCGAACGTCGGGTGGCGCCGGTACGCGACGAACTTCCAGGTGAAGAGGCCGGCGTTGATGGCCAGCCACAGCGCCATCACCCAGACGCGCTTCCAGTTGTCCTCCAGGAAGTAGCGCAGGTCCCGGGCGCAGCGACGGAGCGGGTTCCGGTCACGCGTCGGCGCCAGCTTCTGGCTGATCAGCTGGCTGATGTTGGAGCTGTGTGTCACCAGCTTCGTCTGGGCCTGCGATGGAGGTTGTAGCAGCAGTGTCTCCAGGGTTGCAATCTGTACGTTTTCAGACATAGGTCAGTGGGAGCTAGGTCCCCATGAACAATGGCAGCGTTCCCAAGAATAGAATGATGTGGAACTGCCAATGTCAGAGCGAGAAGAGAGTATGACCTCGATGTAGCCGAGGTTGTCAGGATCAAGCTCCTCCATGATCAGCGCGGTGTACTCGTCGACGCGTTCCAAGATCTTCGACAGCTTGTTCGCCGAGGCGGTCAGAGTGAGGACCTGGATGTGCAAGAAGAAATTCAGGACGAACATTCAGAGTCTTCAAGTATAAACTGAGCTAATCAAGCAATGAAATGTTTGTTTCCACTGATCCATTTCGTTCATCGACTCCTCCTTACCTCTTTGAGCTCCTCTTCAGTGATTTGACCGTCTGCATTCTTGTCAACCCTGCAACAAGTTCATCAGATACGTACCAAGCAAGGTCAGACAGTTTTCAAATTTCCATACTGGCATTGCAGCTAGCGGTTCAATTTATGTCAAATTTAGTACATTTCCAAGTTCCCGTCAAATTTTGAACACTTACATGTCAAAGAAAGTCTGGAGCTTGGCATCAAAGCCTGCATCGGAAAGCTGCTCCCAGAACTCGCGGAGCTGATCCTTGGTCAGCAGCTGAGCTGTGATCCCTCGTCGTCGAGCAAGCGCGTCGAAGATCTGCGCCGAAAACTCCTCGGATCCGACCATTCCTACATCATTATTACGTCACGAACCAAAAAATAAGCTTCTAAAATTATTTATGACAGATTTCAAGAAATGGTTTATTAGGAGTTTTGAGAGGAATGCAACGGAACGGAGCTCACCGATGCATTGGCCGAACCGTGACCGGAGGAGGAAGCCGTCGACGGCGAGCTTGACGAACCGCTTCTCCACCTCCGGCCAGCCCTCTGTGACGGCGGTCTGGTTGAGGAACTGGAGCCCCCTGAGCGCGCGCTTGGCGCCGGTCATGCTCCTGTCGAGCCGGCGCCGGTCGCCGCTGTGGACAAGCGCGGACATCGTCGCCCCCGCCTGCGGCGTAGCGCGCTTCCCCGACGCGATGCGCCTAAGCTCGGCCCGCGCGGCCTTGAACTTGGACGACAGGCCGCCGGGGCCGGGTGCCGCCGCCGGGCGCTGCAGGAGCGCCACCTCCGGCATGTCCCCGCCGCCGCCACCGCCGCTCGGGACGACGCTCCGGACGGCGACGCCACCGTCGCCGTCGCCCCCGACGTCGAGCGTGACCTCGACGTACTCGTTCTCGTCCTTGAACCGCGTGCTCCGGCGGCTCCCGCCCCGGCCGTCCGCGGCCGCCGGCGGCCCCGCGCCGCCGCCGCCGCTCTCAGCCTGGCCCGCCGACATGCCCGCCTGGATTCACTGCAATGCATGCCAGGAACTCATGAATCAAAATGCTTGTCAGCATCAAGGCAAGATTCAGCAAAAATGCATCAATTCCCGTTCTTTAATTAAGACGTTGATAAATAAACCTTTGATGACAGACAGGCAAAATTCTACATTCAGTGAAAACTTAAAATGCAGCAATGCAACACAAGTGAGGACTAATTTCATGGATGGAGCTAGCAGAGTTTCCGGGAAAAAAAAGCCAGATTAGAACATTGCATCTCTTACTCACCTCAAGCCAGGCACTTCAATCACGCCTCTCTAGCTTTCAGTGTTGCTTCTCACCAAAGCTGCGAAGAACGTGGTCCAAATCTGAGCTTGATTGAAGAACCAAGAACGTGCAGCAGAATATATAGGACTAGCTAGCTAGTACGTAGTAAGATGATGTGGTCAGCAGTAGTAGACTTTGGGATGGCGAAACCGG
This sequence comes from Tuctoria greenei, assembly GCA_036927565.1. NCBI lineage: Eukaryota > Viridiplantae > Streptophyta > Magnoliopsida > Poales > Poaceae > Tuctoria > Tuctoria greenei. The sequence goes on along the minus strand of JAYESD010000009.1, from coordinate 180,622,244 downwards.
AAACCACGAATCCGGCCGGTTTCTAAAAAAGAGAACAGTGGCCATTATATTAGTTAAGCTAGAGTATGTACCAGCATGAATGTACCCGGAAACCACGAGTCAAAAGACAGCTGCAGAGCAGCTAGCTAGCGCGGGATGGCGGCGACGCGAGGTGGGGCAATGCAATGCAATTCAGGGGGCGCCCCCGGCCCAAACAAGGCTGTGCCCGCAATCCGGCAGCTAGCTGGGGGTCAAAACCAGTAAACTTCTCAACGTGCGAGGTGTGAGCTGGGGGGCACCAGCTAGCTGCACCACCTCAGCTCCGGACACATATATCTTATGATCTTCTACTCCTGTGCTGTGCCTACTGCTGATTTTCTATACGTGTAGTACTTGCCTACTTGGCCGAAGATAAAGAGTTGTTTCTCTCTCCAAGACCGTGAAGCTGCAGAATAGAATGCGAATGCGATGCATCAGCACTGACGAAATCCGTGACTGCTGCTGCTGCTGGTCGTGGTTGTCATGTCATCACGCGCATGTAATAGCTGCATTTTATCGTCACGCGCATGTGTATCAGTATTTCCAGCACCGATCGAATGACGATAAGTTGGTATGTAGTGTTCTTTTACTGGTCAGTTAGCAGCTAGCTGCGTCCAGCACTAGAACACTACCAAAACCAACAAAACACACGAAAGCGGTCGGCTACGTGCAAGTGCCATGCACGGTCGTTGAGCCCCGCTGGGCCGGGGGTTAAAGAAACAAAGACGACGGCGGCGTCGCGTAGTGGAACGCGGAAACCAGCAGCTGCATGCGCCTCCTGTTTGCGACTCGAGCTAGCGCCACCCACCACCCCTGCCGGCCTGCCGGCGGCCGACGACCGACGAGGGAGGATCGGAGAATGCCCAACGCCATGGTCGTTTCATCACCACTCGCTCTGATCAAACGGCGGCGTACGTGTCTTCTGTCGTCCATCTGTTCCGGTCGTCCTGTGTTCTTAAAAAAAAAAATCGACCTACCTCGCCACATCCTCTTAAACATAAACATCGTTAGAAACACACACCCATTAAGTTAATTAATGTTGCATCCACTTAACTGTTGCTGAATGCCTTGGTCTTCTTGGCTCTCCATATTGGCGTTGAAATAAGCACGATTATTTGTTAGGGTATTTTTAATTATTACTCACTCTTTTCTTAAAAAGATTGTTACTTTTATTTTTTTTAAAATAAAATATGACAATCTTTTAAGAAAGAATGGAATATAATAATACATACGGGCACTCGTTATTAATAAGGAAAACCATAATGAACTATATATGTCTTGGATGAGATCGGCTTGCATCTAATAATAATAGATGAGATATGATAATGTATCTAAAATTAGTTAGTTTTCCGGGTGGTACCAATTATTAAGCGTGTACATGGCCGCTGCTTTTAGCAGTTCTGATAAACAAGACTAGGTCAATTAACTAGGTGAAGCGCGATGATTGATCCAACCTCCTCAGTGTTCAGTGGGGGTATATACCGCTATGGTATGGCGGCCGATTTCGTGTGCCTGTACGGTACGAGGCCAGAAACCAGGACTCCAACCAAACAGCTCAAAGCAGCTTGCTCAGGACTCGAACCAAACGGGGCCATTGGGTTCAAAAGTCAGCAGCTAGCAGCAGCTTTCAGTTTGCCACACGTGCCTCCACATGTGTGCGCTTGCTGTAGGCGACTAGGTAGAGGCGCACACTAATTAATCGGGTGCGTCTAGATCTGAGGCGGTTGAAATTTGAGAACATTTCAGATGTCAGTTAATTAACTGCTAATTACTGTTCTTAGTAATTAATTTTTATAATCAATCATCAATCTTAACAATTAACAAAAAAATAACTTTTCTATAGTATATACAATCACAAAAATATTTTGATTAAATAGTTTGTAACTAATATAATCCTTACAAATTTAAAAATACAAAATTAACAAAACTCATCTTCTTCTTCCTCTCCGGCTGTCTCGCACCACCACAGCTCACGCCGTCGTCACCTCCACACGCCACCTCCGGCGCACACCCCGTCATCGGCGTGCCTGCCGCCTCCACTTTGTATAACGTCGGATCGGGATCGACAAAGCATCGGGAGAGGAAAAGGAAAGTGAAGGAATAAGATAAATTCTGTTGGCACGAATCTAAAAATATCTAACGATCGCCTAACAAGTTCTTAATTTTCAGAAAAATGATAAATAGTACTCTTATCGTTTCAAAAAATTTGTCGCTCGTAGTTCATTTTTTATTACAAAATGACATTTTATTTTTGAAACGGATAGAGTATTACTGTAATTACTCGAACTAAAGAAAAATTCAACTTCTGGGAGGTGCATGAGCGTGAGATGCCCAAGTAGACTAGTTTGTCAACATTACGCAAAACAAAAGTATCCACGTGTCAAATTTGTGTCAGAACAGGACAGGACCCCGGCTGAGTCAGTCACCGGCATTCTCTCCCCGCCCTGGGCAGCGCGCGGCGCGCGCAAGGTGACCCAGAACGAGTCGCCGGAAGGCCACCGCGATCATGCCGGTGCCGTCGACGAGGCCGTGCCCGCCCATCCGGGACGCCGGCGTAACTAGTCTCGTTTCCTGACATCGCCACGTGGCGTGAATGGAGCGCTGCTTTGCCTGCACCGTGACGGATGAGTCCCGAGACCCGCGCGCGCGCCCACAGACACACACCATGACCTAGCCGCGCCTCCGCCTGTCCGGCGGGCCCTACAAGTCATCGAGACAGGAGCACGAGGTTCAATTCAACAATCCCTGCCGCGCCGCCGTCGAGAGGGAAGGAGAGATCTGTTGCCAGCGGCCATGGCGACGGCGACGCCGGCGTCGGAGACGGAGGAGGTCGAGGGGCAGCAGGTGGTGAACCCGTGGGAGGTGTCGGCGGGGAAGGGCGGCATCGACTACGACAAGCTGGTCGACCAGTTCGGGTGCCAGCGCATCGACGCCGCGCTCGTCGACCGCGTCGTGCGTCTCACCGCCCGGCCGCCGCACCGGTTCCTCCGCCGCGGCCTCTTCTTCGCCCACCGGTACGGATCAATAGAAAGAAAGAAAACTAGCTTTTGATTGTCTTGGATGCGCGGAGGCGGAACTGTGGAGGTGCTGACGGGCCTCGGTGCAGGGATCTGAGCGAGCTACTGGACCTGTACGAGAGAGGGGAGAAGTTCTACCTGTACACGGGGAGGGGGCCCTCGTCGGAGGCGCTGCACCTCGGCCACCTCATCCCCTTCATGTTCACCAAGTAAGGCTGCTCCCTCCCAAGCTCTGGCTCTACTCTCTTCCTGTTGCTCTATTGAATATTGTCTTAGTGCGTTTTGAGGCTGGACAATGCCGTGGCATTGAGAGGTATTTCGCTGAAACTGTCCACATTGGATGCATCCTTGATTGCCAAAGCCTGGGATGTTAGAACATTCTTTTAAGCTCTTGGGTAGCTCTTTTATAGTATTGTTTAGCATCCCAATCAGAGGGATGTCATATACCAGAATGTTGTATTCAATGTTGTCTATTTCTTTATGTGTTACTACGGCCCTAGAATGTTATGCATCCTTTGATAGACCTTGTATATGGTAATAGTTGTGATTCTTCGAGTAAGGAATTCATCAGTTCCGATTAACCGTCAGGTCTTTCTTCAGATATTTGCAGGATGCATTCAAAGTACCTCTGGTGATACAGCTTACTGACGACGAGAAGTTCTTATGGAAGAACTTGACTGTGGAGGAATGTAAAAGGCTTGCCCGTGAAAATGCAAAAGACATAATAGCATGCGGATTTGATATTGAAAAGACTTTCATTTTCTCGAATTTCAATTTTGTCGGAGGGTAAGATTGCTCTTCTTAAACCCTTATTGATGTTTATCTCATTGAATGATTGTTTCTTTGTATTCTATAAAAACCAATAACCCTGTCCTTTCTTCGCAGCAAATTCTATGAAAACATGGTTAAAATTTCCAGATGTGTGACATGTAATAAGGTTGGAAAACTGTTCAAATAATGATAGATGGATAATGTTTTTGACACCAGTGAGGTTGATCATTAATATATGCTACTCTTGAATGACAGGCTGTAGGGATTTTTGGATTCAGTCCTGAGGATCCGATAGGAAAGTATGCCTTTCCTCCAGTGCAGGCGGCCCCATCATTCCCTTCTTCATTTCCTCATCTCTTCGGGGGTAATGATCAACTGCGGTGCCTTATCCCATGTGCAATAGACCAGGTAAACATATCCTATGTAAATCTTGATGGCACAACATCATTGGTTGCTTATCTACTTGCTATCATGTACTTATCTGCCAGCGCAAGATTCAGAATCAGTACCTTGCCTTTTAAGCACTTGGTTTGTGCAGCACCAATTTGAATTGTGTCTCACCAGTATATACAACTTTATGTACATTTATTCAATAATTATCATGATTCATGAAAACATATCTTATATTTTTTTAAGATACAAAAATGTTGCTGCATGTTGTGTTTTGAAAGTCTTGGCACATTTGATTCATTTTATATTCATGCAGGATCCTTATTTTAGGATGACTCGTGATGTTGCTCCAAGACTTGGATATCAGAAACCATCACTGATCGAATCAAGATTTTTCCCTGCTCTCCAGGCATGTGTTAATTCCTCTTTGGAAGGGCTATATTGGAACTGAATATAGACCTCAGGCTTAGTTTGACTGCTTCTAGTTTTTTTTTTTTTTTTTTTTTTTTTTTTTTTTGCAGATTTTGACTTAAAAGAATATAGGTTAACTCATGTGGGTTGCTTTATTTCTCTTGACAGGGTGAGAACACAAAAATGTCAGCCAGTGACCCGAATTCTGCAATATATGTGACAGACACACCTAAAGAAATAAAGAATAAGGTTTGTTGTGAAATCTGAAGTTTAATTTGAACTGGAAAATGATATTTACGCAACAATTACATGTTTTGCGGTTGCCTTTCAAATTGTTGTGGAATTGTTATCTGAAGTTAGGCGGAACATTGAATGGTCTTTCTTGATGGCCTTACAAATTATCTCCATCATTTTCCAGGTGAACAGATATGCCTTCTCTGGTGGCCAGGACTCGATAGAGCTCCATAGGAAGCTTGGAGCTAATCTTGATGTAAGCCCCTTACCCATTATCTTTTATTAGTTGTTAATCAATACCAGATTAGTGCAAGCAGCAATTGTTTTTCCTTCTCTTAACATTCTGAAGTGTTTACCATTTAAGCCCTAACATTCATAAAGTTGTGACATCTTTTCATTTGAATAATCTGCTTGTGGTATTCATGTTATATGTTTCTTCAGTAGCACGATGCCAGTTGGTGACGAATCATTGTGATTTTCAGGTGGATGTCCCAATCAAGTATCTAAACTTCTTCCTTGAAGATGATGATGAACTTGAGCAAATAAAGACGGTATTATTATGCTGACTATGATGAATTTCCCCTGTTCCTATTGGAAAATCAAGTTGTACTTATAATTTTGATTTTTGAAACTCAAAACAACAGGAATACAAGGATGGTAGGATGCTGACTGGCGAAGTGAAGCAGAGACTTATAGAGCTTCTATCTGGGATGGTTGCTCGGCATCAACGAGCCCGGGCTCAAGTTACAGAGGAGGTATATAACTTATTAGATCAATCATATTATATTCTAAAGGACAATGAGGAGTCACAATCGGGTTCTGGCACCTTGATAAATACTCTCCGTCATGCCCACACAACATTTGCCACAATTATTACTTTTTTTTCGAAAGCCAAGTATTACTTATTATTTGCACACATGCCCTGAGCTCATAACAAACATCCTTAGGCAAACACTCCAATAACATATGCTGAAATGCGAAGTAATTATGTCTGAAGTTCAATATTTCCTGCATCGCTTGAACAAATTCTTGTTTCTTGCAGATGGTTGATGCGTTCATGGCAGCAAGGCCTCTTCCTAATATGTTTGGCTGAGCGTCACTGCAAGAATAGAAGGGCACGTTAAATGGAAGAACTTAAGAAAGCTGTAGCACCGCGAGATTGGTTGTACCTGGATTATATAGGTTCATATGAACCTGGCCACCATCTTTTGTTGTGGCCGCTTGATTTTCTAAAATTAATACTCCCTCTATCCCCAAAAATTTGTCGCTTTACAGTTCATTTTTGAACTACAAAGCGACAAACTTTTAAGAATGGAGGGAGTACATCATTGCTTCGAGTCAGGGTGTCAATGAGCTGAGCTGGAGCGAGCCTGAGAGGTCAGCCGAGTCCACCATAAGTCAAGCTTGCCTTGAGAAAGCTCGTTTATACATACACCGGATGTTGGATTGTGAAAGCTCAAGCAAGCTCGTCGAATGTTAGACAAAGCTCGCCATCTTCAAAGCGTGCTAGAGATCAGCTTTGAGGCAAACTCCAATCAAGCCTGTCGGTACCCTCGATACGGCTACCTCGCGCGATGGGAAAAACGTATAAGCATTAGCTGCTTCTTGTTCAGCAGGACCTGACTCCAACGGACTCCGGTGCTGCCATGTGATCCTTTCTCCGAATTAGCATTGTTCTTAAAAAAGGAGAATTCCTCTGTCCATAACCAACTGAAGGTGCAATCTTACTTAACCTTCAGTTTATGACAATTTTAACTTGAGGCTTCAAAATTAAAATTTTTTCAGATAAAATGGTATATCCGGCCCAACATTACATGATCCAAGAACAAGATTGGAAGCTCAAAATTCATACTACCTCCGGTTCAGAAAAGTTGTCCGACAACAAAATACACTAAAAATGAACTGCCGCCGGTTGTCTGAACGACAACTAATTCAATCGAGAGGGAGTATCTCATTGGAAAAACTGGAAAGGGAAGGTTACAGTCCGTTTACATTCAAAGACAACGACTGTACTCATTCTTCACCCATTTTCAGCCCAGCTAGCTAGGTTGCACTAGCGGCAGAACAAAACTTCTCATACATGCTTATTTGAAAAAACTACCTTGACCTAAGGACTTGGTCATCACCAAATCCTTTTCTAGCCGTCTCTTTATGATCAGACGGTCCAGATAGCCTCATGCATAATTTGCGACTCCTGAGAGCACTCTCTATATAGTCCGTACCATGTATGTATGTCTGTGCGTGGCTCTTTAATTATATTAGGCCCTGCAATCAGACAGTTCCATGCATAGAAGGTGCGAAACTCAGTATTGGTATCTAAAAACTTGTCGTTTTGTAGTTTATTTTTAAACTACAAAGCGACAATTTTTTAAGGACGGAATAACTATATAATAAACCCAACAAAATTAGGGGTGTGAGTGATTATATGGTTGCCGCCATCGATGGATGGTTAGGATGGATTCAGAGCCACATGGCTCCCGCGCCCTTGAGCATGGGCACGAGCTTGCCGGCGAGGTGCAGCGACATGACCCGGTCGGTGGAGCCGACGAGCTTGCCGCCGATGAACACGGCAGGGACGACGGGCGGCGAGCGGCCGAGGCGCCGGGCGAGCTCCCGCTCCATGTCGCGTCCCCGGGGGTCCTTGTCGAGCTCGTGCACCGTCGCGCACACGCCGAGGTCGGAGAAGAGGCTCTCCACCGTATGGCTCATCGAGCACTGGCTCGTCGTGAAGATCACCACCGCCTTCTCGGTTGACAGCTTCGCCAACATCTCCGCCGCCATCGCTGTCTTCTTGGCCTTGAAATGGATCAAGCTAGCTGTGTTCTGTTAGTGAGCTAGTGTCTGTTGATGACTTGAACTGTTTTTGTGGTTTGCCAACTGCAGGGTGTGAGGCCTTTTTATAGTGTTCATCCGATGGAGGAAGAGGAGAATGGTGTCCGTTTTGTATGAGAGTGAGAGAGAGAGAGAGAATATTGGACGTGTGGATAGGACGCTCAAAATGAGAAGTGCTATACGGCACAATTCATGTGTATTTCCCTTGGCTATTTCTCACTAATTATTATTTGGGTTTTTTTGTGAATTAATGGTGGTGAAGTTATTAACAACTTGCACAAACCGATAACATCTCAAATAATATATCATATGGTTTTTTAACTATGATACCTTACGGTTTTAACTTCCTAGAAAATAAAAGATACGATTTTTTTAAACATATATAGTATAGATGTAATAGATAATCATATACATGTACGTACGCCCTGCTCATATATAAGGGTATATCTGAAAGACTAGACTAACTGATTTTGAGATTTACAAAATCACTACAAACACCTTGGTATTGAAAGAATGACGCATACACCTAAAGAATATTTAATCATAAATACATCATCCGTTCATAGTCTGTAACTCAAACACGGGTGTACAGGTTATATATAACCCAAATTCAATTGCTCATAGTACAACTGCTCCAAAAATACCAAATAAATTCTTGTATACTCTCACTTTGATCTATACTTTGAGATTGTTTAAACCAATATATTCTAAACCTTGTTATGTGTTATGTTGCAGCACACGAAGAATCTGAACGAAGAATGGCCAATTTGTAGAAGTATTCCTAGTGGAGGAGTCGACAGGATTGCTGCTGAACTCTGTCAGTTCATTCGTCGTGAAATTTTGCACAAAAAAGAAAGTTCTTTGATGAGAATTGTGCAGCAGCTGATGTGCCAGAATTTTACGACTATGCCAATAGAAACAGTTTTTAGTAAAAACTTGTAAACTTTGAGATGAATTGTATCTGTAACTTGTACATATGTATATTGTTTTAGTGAAATTGACTTCTGAGATGATAATATTGTTGACTTTTATTCTGTGATGATATTGTTGTTTTTTGTTCTGTGATTATATTGAATTGACCTGGAAATTAGAAATAACAGCAGTAGTACTGCATAGGTTATACCTTATCACAGGCGGTTATTAACCAACGGCTAGACATGACTGTGAAAAACAATTATCACAGGCGGCTAGATACAAGTAAAGAACCATCTGTGATAACCTAATTTTCACAGGCGGTGACTGTTATGGTAGAAACCGGCTACGTTAAAAGGTCTTCACAGACGGGTGATGTAGGTAAACGTCCGCCTGTGATAACACCATTATCATAGGTAGTTAGTTATGCTTCAATACCCGCCTGTGAAGACACATTATCATAGGTGGTTAGTTATGCTTCAATACCCGCCTGTGATAAGACATTTATCACATGCGGTTATATATGTTGCACGACCTGTCTGTGGTAAAATATCTTCACAGACGGCTAGCCTAAGTAAATAACCGCCTATGATAATGTGTCTTCAAGGCGGTATCACTTCTCCGCCTGTGAAATTGCGGATCATCACAAGCTCTTCATTTCAGACGGTTTTAAAAGCCGTTTGTGATAATAGGTTTGGAGCCGCCTGTGATGAGGCTTATTGTACTAGTGATAGCAGAACCAGTTGACAGGTAACATAAGTCCAATAATATATTAACCAATGCAATTCACTAGTCGTGTCAATAGTTCTTGATTTCAAAATGCAAAAAATAGTACAATGAGGTAGGTCATCACAATTTGTGATTGGTTTTCTTGAACCAGTTTCTAGCAGCTATATACTCTTCATCACTATTTGTGATTGGTTTTCTTATTAACTTAATACTCCCTCTGTCGTCTCAAAATAATTATCACCGGTTAGTTCAAAAATAAACTAACGGGTGACAATTATTTTGAAACGGAGGGAGTAGTTTGGTATAATTTTTGCTACCCAGGTAGCCTTCACATTATAGTTCATCGATCAAGTCAACCACTTGGATTAGTGTGTCCGAAATGGGTTTTTTATTGAGTATTCCAATAATATAATATAGACATATGCAACCTTGTACATAATGCAATCCCTTCAATGAAAGGAAACATGTAGTTCCGGATACATGAATGTGCCCATATCCATATGATAAAGTTTCTAGTACACATGGACAATAGATAACGTTTAAACAACTTTAAATGGGGCCTAGCAAGATATATGGAGAATATTGGGATATTTTATGCCTGCCACTGCAAGAAAAATATGGATTCGATCTCATCGTTATGATAAGGTTTGAATATACCATTTCCTTTTCAAGACCAGGACCACATAAGACAGCATTGGATGCTGATTATGAGTCAATGCTTATTTTTCTTATTTAGATGCCTGTCAATAGTTACTTTCGCATATATATATACATACTCCTATCAAATTTTAATTTACGATGTTAGGATAATTGCTTCTTTAACTAAAAATTGAAGTAAAAAGTTAGGATAATTATTTGCATCTTTAACTAAAAAATTTATGATGTTAGGATAATTACATCAATAGCTTTGATCGTACAAACATGTAGCATGATGCAACAATGGAATATATATATATATATATATATATATATATATATATATATATATATATATATATATATATATATATATATACCCATTTGTAAACGGGTAGCCGCATGCATCTATTTAGATTTTGTAAGAAGAGAGAAAAGAATACAAAAAACAGGGTCTCACTTATACTTTCCAGCTCTCATTGATTTCTGAACACAAACACATACTAAAAGTCAAAACTAAGGTGATTCCACATGAGGAGAACGTGGTCTCATAGCTCACAATATGTGGCACACAGCGAAAGGGTGATTAAAGCACAATCAAAAGATATATTCCTTCCATCTTAAAAAGTTTGTCGTTTTATAGTTAAAAAAATGAATTATAAATTAGCGATAAACCTTTTAGTACGGGAGGAGTACGTACGATGGTAACTCTCAGACACATATATATTCATAGGCCCGTGCAAAAAGGGCAGCTGGACAATAAGAGTGCATGCACGAACTGCAGCAAACTTAGAACTCTGAAGAACAGGACAAGAAAAAACTGTCTTCTTGACACACACACTAACCCTTGTTCGTCATTAATGTACTCTTCGATCTCTTTATTTTCCCGCTCACGCATGCATGCAAGGACAGAGCCATGCACGCACGCGTTACTTACGTCTACTTTTGCTTGACGCCTGCTCTGGCATCTACAGCCAGAGAGCGCCGGCGTTCTTGAGCATGGGCACGAGCTCGCCGGCGAGGTGGAGCGACATGACCTTGTTGGTGCCGCCGACGAGTCTCCCGCCAATGAAAACGGCCGGCACCGCCGGCCCCCGGCCGCCGAGCATCTTGAGCAGCGCGCGCTCCATCTCCTTGCCCCTGGGGTCGCTGTCCAGCTCGTGCACCTGCGCGTTGACGCTGAGGTCGGCCAGAAGCTGCGTGACCGTGTGGCACATGCAGCAGGAGCTGGTGGTGAACACCACCACCGCCCGCTCCGACGCCAGCTTCATCACGCGGTCAGCCATTAATGCTTCTTGCCTTCTTGCTGCTAAGTTCTTGGTTGCACTGACGATTTCTAAGCTCTGATCTGTGCGTATGTGTGTTTTGCACGTAGATGAGTGTGCAGGATTGATGGTTTGGGAGAGCACAGAGGTGGTTGCCTTTTATAGGGTTGGCAAACAAGTCTATAGGGATTCCTTAACGGGTCCGGATCCAGTGCAAGTAAGAACAGGGGAGTGTACTTTGCAACTGCAGGTCAGTACGATCTTAACTAGAGGACAAAGAATGAGCTGTTCTAGGCGTTTCTGGAAAAAAGACAAAAAAAAAATGTTCCAGATCAGGAATCTACAACAAGCTGGTACAGCAAGTTGGGCTACTAGAGCTACATGTACAGGACCATATATATAGCTGACATATTTGACTTTTAATGACATGTTTGAAAATGTTCAAGGTACTAAATATGTGTAGATTTGGATCGAAAAAGCTGCGTGGCTTGTATCCATATGCATTGCTTTACCTGTGCCCTATGCATGCATGTGATGCATGTTTGGATAATAAGGGCCCAAGGAATACGTTCTTGCCATTTGACAAATGACATGTGAATTATAGGGCTAGAGATATAACAGCGAGCGGTGCAATATTATTATTCTGCATGCGGTTATTCCATCAGAGAAATCAATATATGGAAGCGAATACTATGCACAGGCTAGGTAGACACTTGGAGATGTTTAGTTACTGGTGCAGCAAAACTGTCGCTAAGGTACTGACAACGACGAGAAATAAAGCATTTTGCGCAAACTACGGCCAACGCATGCATCGTCATACGGGCACATTGGAAGCGATTCTGAACAGCTGACAAGAACAGATTGGAAGGAACCATGGAATAGGGATGAATCGCCTCGTGTTTCAGAATAGCATCCAGCCACAGGCACATCAGATCATGCATCGTGCACTGACCGGCCTTATCCGTGGCATGGAATCGGATCGACCCACTTGCTTGTCCGCGGCTTCTCGGAGCAGGTTGAGCTGCTTCTGCTTCAATTCGATCGTGAACCTGCTTGGCCTTATCGGTTTTGAGGCGGCGCCGCGACGCCACGATCGGACGGTGCAACCTTGTGTCGTCGTTTCCATATCGTCACACTGAATCCTTGTAACCAAACAAAAGTAAGATGCTTCTTCTCAGCTTTGCTAGTAGAGATTATTTAGACCTTACAATTCTCTTTTCAGATCGACCAGAAACTGTATCTTTCAGAATCCAAGAACAAAAAATTTAAAAGGTAGCTCAAAATATATATTTGGAAAATCTGGAAATGGCAGGTTACAGGTCCGTTTATACAAAACCATCTTGTCGCTTGTTAGGAAGTCTGTATTTTTTTTCGAAAACTCGGAAGAGGAGCTCCCGCTTAATATCATATAAAAAGAAAAATTATCAGATTTTTATATAGCAAATCGGGACCGAAAATCGTACAACAAAGATGATAATAACACATCCTCCAACTGATGACACAAACACCACTAACACTCTAAAATCTAAAGACGGACGACTCAATGGACCTAGTAGTTAGTTAGAGAGGTAACAAAAGAACTGTCATACAACATCTTTCCTCAAAAACGACGCCTCCAAGGAGGAAAACGACGTAGAGATGTTGTTGTCACTAACTAGATTTTCACTCGGAGGATTTACGAGAGGGGGAGGTATACCTCCACAACACCTCAATAAGACTTATGACATCCGCAAGCGTTGCTATTGTCGATCGACTTTCCGTCCAAAGTATGTTTTCACCCGTATCCATTCCTCCCAACAGATTATTGTACGCGAGTCTCTCGTCACCACTAACAAAATCTATAACCGGTCGTCACCCGACTCGAGACACCACTGAGTCAAGATGTCCGCGACCCATCCACTATCACCACAATACACATCAGACACATATCGATCTCCATGATCCACCTACTCTTCACCTTCCAGTCACACACCACTAAGGTCGAGGCAGTGTCTTCAACCTGCCAATGTCAACACCATCCGCGAACGCCAACACCCGCGAGGCTCATTGTCCAGATCCGCCGTCGTAGATGCTTGTGGTCCTGCCGTCCAGATCCATCATTACAAGCGCACCACAAAAGCCCTACTGCCCAGATCTGTTGTCGCAGACAACCACAAGTCCTGCCGCCCAGATCCGCTGTCACGATTGCCCGCGGGCATCACAATCACCGCTCCAAAAGACTATCCAGGTAGAGAAAGAGGCTCACCACCATCGGCACGCCTGTGACGAGTGACCAACTAAAGAAGGTGCAATCTTATTTAACTTTCAGTTTACGACAATTTGAACTCGAGGCTTCAAAATTATTTTTTTCAGATAAAATTGTATATCGGGCCCAACATTACATGATCCAAGAACAAGGTTGGTAGCTCAAAATTTATATCTCATTGAAAAAACTGGAAAGAAGGGAAGGTTACAGTCCGCTTACATTCAAAGACAACGACTGTCCTCATTCTTGACCCTTTTCAGCCCAGCTAGGTTGCACTAGCGGCAGAACAAAACTTCTCATACATGCTTATTTGGAAAACTACCTTGACCTAAGGACTTGGCCGATCACAAAATCCTTTATGGTTAATTACAATGGATTCAGAGCCACATGGCTCCCGCGCCCTTGAGCATGGGCACGAGCTTGCCGGCAAGGTGCAGCGACATGACCCGGTCGGTGCAGCCGACGAGCTTGCCGCCGATGAACACGGCAGGGACGACGGGCGGCGAGCGGCCGAGGCGCCGGGCGAGCTCCCGCTCCATGTCGCGTCCCCTGGGGTCCTTGTCAAGCTCGTGCACCGTCGCGCACACACCGAGGTCGGAGAAGAGGCTCTCCACCGTATGGCTCATCGAGCACTGGCTCGTCGTGAAGATCACCACCGCCTTCTCGGTTGACAGCTTGGCCAACATCTCCGCCGCCATCGCTGCTGTCTTCTTTGTCTTGAAATGGATCGAGCTAGCTGTGTTGTGTTAGTTAGCTATAGTCAGCTCGCTAGTGTCTGTTGATGACTTGAAATGTTTTTGTGGTTTGCCAACTGCAGGTTGTGAGGCCACTTTATAGTGTTCATCCGATGGAGGAAGAGGAGAATGGTGTCCGTTTTGTATGAGAGAGAGAGAGATAGAGAGAGAGAATATTGGACGTGTGGATAGGACGCTCAAAATGAGAATCGCTATACGGCACAATTTCATGTGTCTTTCCCTTGGCTCTTTCTCACTAATTATTATTTGGGGTTTTTGTGAATTAATGGTGGTCAAGTTATTAACAACTTGCACAAATCGATAACATCTCAAATAATATATCATATGCTTTTTTTAACTATGAGACCTTACGGTTTTAACTTGCTACAAAATAAAAGATTTGATTTTTTTAAAAAAACATATCTATATAGTATAGATGTAGATATCATATACATGTACGTACGCCCTGCTCATATATAAGGGCATATCTGAAAGACTAGACTAACTGATTTTGAGATTTGCGAAATTGCTACAAATACCTTGGGTATTGATTTTGAGATTCATGAAGGAATGACGCATACACCTAAAAAATATTTAATCATAAATACATCATCCGTTCATAGTCCGTAACTCAAACACGGGTGTGCAGGTTCTAGCAGAACCAGTTGACAGGTAACATAAGTCCAATAATATAATTAACCAATGCAATTCCCTAGTCGTGTCAATAGTTCTTGATTTCAAAATGCAAAAAATAGTACAATGAGGTAGGTCATCACAATTTGTGATTGGTTTTCTTGAACCAGCTTCTAGCAGCTATACTCTTCATCACTATTTGTGATTGGTTTTCTTATTAACTTAATAGTTTGGTATAATTTTTGCTACCCAGGTAGCCTTCGCACTATAGTTCATCGAAGTCAACCACTTGGATTAGTGTGTGTGAAATGGTTTTTTTATTGATTATCCCAATAATATGTTATAGACAAATGCAACCTTGTACATAATGCAATCTCTTCAATGAAATTACATGCAGTTCCGGATACATGAATGTGCCCATATCCATATGATAAAGTTTCTAGTACACACATGCATAATAGATAACGTTTAAACAACTTTAAATGGGGCCTAGCAAGATATATGGAGAATATTGGGATATTTTATGCCTGCCACTGCAAGAAAAATATGGATTCGATCTCATCGTGTTATGATAAGGTTTGAATATACCATTTCGTTTTTTCAAGACCAGGGCCACATACGACAGAGCATAGGATGCTGATGTATGAGTCAATGCTTATTTTTCTTATTTTAGAGTGTCAATGGTTACTTTCGCATATATATACTCTTACCAAATTTTAATTTACGATGTTAGGATAATTGCTTCTTTAACTAAAAATCAAAGTAAAAAAGTTAGGATAATTGCATCTTTATTAACTAAAAAAATTACAATGTTTGGATATAATTGCTCAATAGCTTTGATCCGACAGACATGTAGCACAACGCAACAATGGAGTATATGTTCACCTTCCCCATCATACCAATTCGTAAACGGGTAGCTGCATGCATCGATTTAGATTTTGTACAAAGAGAAAAGAATACAAAAAATAGGGCCTCACTTGTACTTCCCAGCTTTCATTGATTTCTGAACACGCACACACACTAAAAGTCAAAGCTAAAGTGTGATTCCACATGAGGAGAACGAGCTCTCATAGCTCACAACGTGGCACACAGCGAAAAGGATGATAAAGCACAATCAAAAGATATACGTACGATGGTAACTCTCATACATATATATTCATAAGCCCGTGGAAAAGGGGCATCTGAACAATACTTGTGCATGCACGAACTGCTACAAAGTTAGAACTCTGAAGAACAGGACAAGAAAAAACTGTCTTCTTGACACACACACCAACCCTTGTTCGTCATTAATGTACTCTTCGATCTCTTTATTTTCCCGCTCACGCATGCATGCAAGGACAGAGCCATGCACGCACGCGTTACTAACTTACGTCTACTTTTGCTTGACGCCTGCTCTGGCATCTACAGCCAGAGAGCGCCGGCGTTCTTGAGCATGGGCACGAGCTCGCCGGCGAGGTGGAGCGACATGACCTTGTTGGTGCCGCCGACGAGCCTCCCGCCAATGAAAACGGCCGGCACCGCCGGCCCCCGGCCGCCGAGCATCTTGAGCAGCGCGCGCTCCATCTCCTTGCCCCTGGGGTCGCTGTCCAGCTCGTGCACCTGCGCGTTGACGCTGAGGTCGGCCAGAAGCTGCGTCACCGTGTGGCACATGCAGCAGGAGCTGGTGGTGAACACCACCACCGCCCGCTCCGACGCCAGCTTCATCACGCGGTCCGCCATTGCTTCTTGCTGAGTTCTTGGTTGCACCACCGGCGATTCCTATGATCTGATCTCTCTGCGTGTGTATGTGTTTTGCACGTAGATGAGTGTGCAGAGGATGATGGTTTGGGAGAGCACAGAGGTGGTTGCCTTTTATAGGGTTGGCACAAGTCTATAGGGATTCCTTAACGGGTCCGGATCCAGTGCAAGTAAGAACAGGGGAGTGTACTTTGGAACAGGGCAGTACGATCTAGCTAGAGGACAATGAATGAGCTGATCTAGGCGTTTCTGGAAAAAAGACAAAAAAGCAAATTGTTCCAGATCAGGAATCTACAACAAGCTGGTACAGCAAGTTGGGCTACTAGAGCTACACAGGACCATATATAGCTGACAAATTTGACTTTTAACGATATGTTTGAAAAAAGTTCAAGCTAGGTACCAAATGTGTAGATTTGGATCAAAAAGGCTAGCTGCGTGGTTTGTATCCATGCATGCATTGCTTTACCTGTGCCCTATGCATGCATGTGATGCATGTTTGGAGAATAAGGGCCCAAGGAATATATGTTGGAATGTTTTCACTGTTGATGATTATCTCTACTGAGAGAAACTTAATATGCACCAGTATGTCTTAATTTTTATTGGCATCATTTTTTTCTCTTAGACTAGTTCCCTATATATATATATATATATATATATATATATATATATATATATTACAGTAAGTAAAGTTTGTCTTCTTTATTATTGAAATTGTTGGCTCAGGCTGATGGGGATCAGTAGTGCTCATCTGTGATTGTGACATAGCTAGGCAACAAGCACTACGTGAGAGAGGCTCATCCAAGATGAGTCCGCACGAAGAACGAAGATGAGCAAACCAAGTGTCTCCGTCGTCGTGTCTCGCATTACGGAGTCATCGGAGACTGGTAAACAGGCGTGTCACTATGCAAACATTGGAGAGAGCTTGACAAAATCCGGTCTCCCTCATATAAAAAATTCGAGACAGGTGTTACAACGACTCGTCTCCTTTCTCTAACAAATCCGAGACGGACTTTAATTATGGTTGTCTCGTTTAGGTTAAGAATCCAAGATGGACCCAACGGCAGGTCGTCTCCTTTCTCTAAGCAATCCGAGACGCTCCTTGCAAAAGCCCGTTGCGGATTTAACGACTAATTCGAGATGAGTTGTATCATTGACTGTCTCCTTTATTTCTAATATCGGAGACATACTTTCTTCTTAGCTCGCCACCTATGTATCTACTGGCTGTTACATTGTGACACTAATAGGAGACATACCGTGTTAGACGTTCATCTCCTATTAGATGTCCTCCACTCCCTATTTACCCTGCTTGCCGGCTGCATCCTCGAACTAGCCAGAATTTGGCAGCTGCATTGCCAGTGTCAACAACATACACATACATAAACATATGTATAGACAAATAGAGATCACACATTAAGTTATATTGACCAATCAAATATTAACAAAATATCAATCGTGGTTAGCAAGTAACTAATTATACAAAGAATGCCTCTTTGTTCATCCTGCTTACCAAGTAACTAATTACACACATCATAACTGTCATCATCTGGTCCTATATACCGTAATAAAAATTCTTCTTTTGGGGATCAATGTCTTGATTAACGATGAACCTGCATAGCCTCTCTCTAATGCGCTCTTGAAGGCGGTTTCATAGTCTTGCCACATGATAAAATGAGAATTGGAAATGTTTCTGTCGACTGTTGGAGTCGGCAGATCCCCTGACACTATGAAAGTGTTGAAGGGGTTCGTGGTTCGGTTTAGGGCGCGCGGAGACCTAAGAAAGTGAAATACGATTGGACACGAGTGACACAGTGGTTTACGTGGTTCGGGCCGCCTGAGCGTAATACCCTACTCCACGGGTGTGTGTGTGTTGTATTAACTTGTGAGCTTCAGAGAGTTCTCCCGTCCTCTCGTGTATCGTCGGTTTGTCCTTTTATAGTACAAGGACAAACCGTTACAAGTCAGCCTGGCCCGACATGTGGCCCTGGCGGTTATTAGTATTGATACACGAGATTAATTGTTGTTAATAACCCTGTAACGGCTCCGACAGTGCTGTTACAGGTGTTAAGATCATCCAATTAAATATCATTAACGTGGAATTAATGATAATTAATCGGGTCTTGAAGTCTACGGCTGTCCTTTGGAGATCCGGAGCCGTTACAACGTCTCCCGGGGGTTTGAAGCGGCCAGCTCCGACGTATGGACACGTGGCAGCTCCGGAGCTTGCTCGTAGGAAGCGGGAAGCTCCGGGAAGGCCTGGCACGTGTCAGGTCCAGAGCTTCTCTCGGTCAGGGGTTACCTCCGGAGGTGCCGTTTCAGTGCCTAGCCCGGAGCTTCACCCTTGCGGGTAATAGCTCTGGTCTGACAGTACACGTGGCAACCTAGGATTTAACCATGTTGGAGAAACGGGTCCGGTTACGTCTGGCGAGTGGGCCCCCGAGGGTCTTCAATTTGAGTAGATGTCCTTCCCTTGAGATCTTTGTATCCTCAGGGGGTGTATGGTTTTTAGGGTACCGACAGTGGCCCCCTGGACCTACCTCCGGGGAATGCCAACAGGATGAAGTCATTCCGCCGGAGGTGGGTCCATACTTGCGACTCTTGAACTGGGTCTTCAAGGGTCTTCGGAGGTGCCTGTTGCGGGGCTTTACAGTTAAGTCCCGATGCGTGGCGCACCTCAGGTGGCAGATAAGATCTTTGACGTGCGGATCTCTCGCAATTGAAGGTCGCCGGTTCCTGATACGAAAACCGTATCGGTTCCGCGCGCCTTGTCAGTCCGCCGCCTTTGGGTTTCCCGCCTCGTGATGACAACTGTTCGCCTGGGTAAGAACCTCGACTTGATCATCAGGGTGGTCCCGGGCCCTCTTGTCATCGGCTGGGTTGAATTCTTGAGTAATATCTTGGACTCCCCTGCAGTTTCCATCCAAGCGTTGCGAGGGCTTACTTAAGAAGGAAAGCGCACCGTCGGGAGTTCTTTACGCTTTCCATCTGTTCTTGCGCTCAAACTCCCAACTCGTGTTTTGCTTCTCTTCTCTCGCCTAACTGTGCTGCGATGGAGTTGGGTCTGCGTGAGAGTCGTTTGAGGACGGAGAGCGATCTGAAGAAGGTCCGAGCCCTCATGGGGTGGTCGTCGGACTTCTTCAACCGTTCAGTCCGCGCCGGCGGGGAGCTTCCCTTTAAAAAGGAGCACTCCGGCGAAATGGTGTACTTTTCATCGTACGCCATGGTGGGGCTGATCCCACCGTTTTCTTCCTTCTTCTTGATGCTGCTGGACTTCTATGGTCTGCAGCTATACCACCTTGGCCCTCACTCCCTCCTCCTTGTGTCCATCTTTGTCCACTTCTGCGAGATGTGGGTGGGCATCCCTCCCTGCATCGAGCTCTTCCGCACCTTCTTCACCGTCCAAACCACCGGCCGAAGTGACGAGTACCTTGGCTTCTACTACTTTGTGAAGCGCAAGAAGTGCCCGTTCAAGTACCTCCGGTTGTTCCCTTCCGGGAAGTGGGATGACTGGAAGAAAGATTGGGTAGTCGTCCGGGTGGAGGAGCACGAGCGGTTGGAGCTGCCAGACGGTCTGCCCGGCATTGACACGTCGGTGTGGAGCGAAGTTCCGGTGCTGGCGGCAGCTTTCGACCCCATCCTGTCCAGGATCCGCCAATGTGTGGAGGGAGGATTGACTCCCCAGGCGGTGTTCTGCAACTTCCTGTCCAACAGGTGGGCACCGCTGAAGAGGAGGGAGAAGCTCGCCTGGGCCCTCAACAGCGTGATGGACGAGGACCGGGTCGAAACCGGGTTGAAGTCCAGCATGGTGGGGAAGTCCTTGGAGTTTCACCTCAAGAAATTCCAGCACGGCATCGATGTTGACGGAGAGTACTTGACTCCGCCGCCGGCTTTCCTCCCCCTGAACGTGGAAGTTGAGTTCAGCAGGGAGCTCCGGAGGAAGATGCCCGCGCTTGACGACCTTGGCGTCGTCGAGAGAAGATCGACCGCCCGGTTGGCGATCCCCGGGTTGTCGGAAGGCGGCTCCGCCCCTGTCTCTCAGCCAAGAGCTGATGTCACCGGCAAGGGCAAGGAGCTGGCGGAGGAGCCAGAGAGCCGGAAGAGGAAGCTGCGACATGCTGACGGAAGGTCCGTCGGGCTTGCTACTTCCCCGCCAGTCCCCCGTCCTCAGGAAGGAGGATCCTCCGCCGCTGTAGCGTCTGTCCCCGTGGTGGGGTCTTTCCGGAGCGCTACTGTTCCGGCGGTGGGATCCTCCCGGAGTGCGGCTGTCCCCGTGACGGGTCCCTCCGGAGGTGCCAGCTCCGGACAGGCGACTCCGGTTCGAGAAGCGGTGAGGGCATCCAGGTCTAGGAGTTCCTCCCGGTCAAGGAGAGCTCCGACCCGGGAAACGCCCGTGGCTACGGCAAGTCCTGGGAGTCCTCCCGGAGCTCCTACGCCGGCCGTGGCCAGCCCGGAACGTCCGGGAAAGAGGTTCCGCGCAAGCTGGTGCGTGAGTCTCCCAAGGTAATTTTTCTTGCTTACCTCAATTAACTTTTAATTATAGCATCTGTTTGCTCAATTTCTTCATTCTCCATCTGCAGCGTTCCCAAGAAGGGGAGTGAAGCTCCGCCCTCAGCCACAGTGTCTGAGGCTGCGAGGGCTTCTGCTCCAGCCCCGGTGCCGCCCCAGGTGGAGGCTGCGACAGCTCCGGCGCCGGCTGTCGTGGTCATGGACCTCGACTCGTCTCCAGAAGTTCCCGTGGTAGCGCCGGACCACGGGATTGAAGATGCGCCAGCGGCACCTGCTCCGGAGGTTGAAGCTCCGGGCCCTGGTGCTGCAGAAGTAGACGCTCCAGCTGTTGAGTCGGAGGAAGTAGCGGTCCCGGCTTCAGAGTCGAAAAGTGCTGAAGCCCCGGCGGTTGAGCCGGAGGTAGCTGAAGCCCCGGCGTGCGAGCTGGAAGTTGAAGTGGTTCCGGCAATTGAGCCGGTTACTTCCGAAGCTCCGGTCGCAGAGCCGGTAACTATTGGAGCGCCGGCTGCAGAGCCGGTGATTGTGGAGGCGCCGGATGCAGAGCCGGTGGTCGAAGAAGCGAGGGAGCTTGAGCCTCCCTCAGAAGAAGCGTCCCGGCCGGAGCCAGTGGAGGCGACGACGACGATGGTACCCGTGGTGGAGCCAGAGTGCCTGAACGAAGTCGCCGGCCCCCAGCCTGAGGAGGCGAATGAAGGCTTGGTGGCAGGACCTTCTTCGGTGGCGACTGAGGTCATCCCGGAGGAGTGCCCTAGTGCCTTGGAAGCTCGGGGTTCCACTCTCGTAGAGTGGGACCCAATTTTTGTAAATGAAGACCCGCTGGAACCAGCGGAGGAGACCCCAGAAGGTCCGGAGCCCATTTCGCTGTCGATGTCCATCGACAACGCTTGCTCCAGCCTACGTCAAGTCCAGCTAGCTTTCTTCCACGACAGCAAGGCTCTTGAAGAGGAGCGCCAAACCCTTAGGAGGTGGCGTAATCGACTCCAATTCGAGACCAAGCTGGCGCAGTCGAGGATTGCGGACGACAAGGAATGGATCAGGCGGGAGAAGGTCCGCCTGGAGCTCTGGGGTGAGATGCTGGACGAGAGGGAGAGCATGACTCACAACCTCGACGCCCAATCCCGGGAGTACCATGACCAAGCTAAGGCTGCTAATGATGCGGCCAACGCTCGGTTCGATCAACTCGAGGCCATCAGTACCGCACTCATCAAGCGCCGAGAGGCACTTGAGGGAAGGGAAAAGCGGCTCGAGGATGAGGAGCAAAAACTCCTGGAGCTACGGGATGACGTCTTGCGACGTGAAGAAGAGCTCGCCGAGAAGACAGCTCTGGCGGACAAGGGTATCGAGGAGCGCACTAAAAAATTGGAAGAGCGCTGCCTCGAGGAGGAGGAGAAGACCTGGGTGCGGGGGCAGGAACTCTACGAGTACGAGTGTGCCCTTGTCGCCCGGGAGAAGAAAATAGAGGCTAGGGAGAAAGACCTGGTCGACCGCCGGAACAAGATCCACCTCCGGGAAGAGGAGCTCGGAAGACTTGAGAAGCGGGTTGCTGCGAAGATTCAGCAAAACGCCAAAGAAGTCGAGCGTCTTTCCCGCGAGAATTCGGAGCTGGCGGCGGCCCGGAGGTCCCTGGAAGAGCTGAAGGGCCTGAGGAAGACGGACTCCCTGCAAATTTGGGAGTTCCTGAGCAAGGCCGATGATGCGCTAGCGCCGATGGGTTTCAGCCCCGTGCTCCCGGATGATCCGGAGCCGGAGCCGGACCTTGCGTTGCAAGCGTTGAGCGCTGCGGGCAGCAAGCTCTCCAAGGTGGGCGACGTCATCGCGGACCAGCTGGAGGTCGAGGGGCAATCCCTGGCTAGGAGCGTCACAGAGTATGTGTTGACGTGTTACACTAGCCGGAACCCTCGATTCTCTCTGGACCCGGTGCTTGAAGGCCCCGTCGAAGGAGAAGGCGAAGCTACCCGAGCCAGCGTGTCGGAGGTCGCCCAGAAGGTCGCTGAGTTCTTCCATAGGGTCTAGGACTATCTTTCTTAGCCTTTATTTGTATCTTCTCTTTTTCCTCAATTTTGTAATCCCTTGTCTCCAGATGTAATCTCCGGTCTTCTGATGAAATGAAATCCCCAATTTTTCGTGAATTTCATTTTTTGTCTTCAACATCTTTGTCTTCACTTGGCCCCCTGGTAGATGTGCACAATTTGATTGTGGACATGTACCAAAAGGATGTTGAGTTTTGTTGAAGACAAATTTGCTTCGAACTCGTATAGTTTAGGTCCGAAGTTTTCGATAGTGAAGGTCCCTTGAAGTCGTCGGAGCTTAGAAGCTCCGGCACTGTCCATCGTCGGAGCTTAGTAGCTCCGGCAATAGCCTCTACCAACACGTTGAGTGTCGATAGTTAATACTTCAAGGTGTCGGAGCTTAGTAGCTCCGGCAATGACCCTTGCTACGCCTGGCTTGCTGGCAATAGACTCTAGTGATAGAGTCTTCTCACCATCTTTAAGTTAACGCTGGTGGGAGTCGGAGCTTGGTTAACTCCGATTTTTCTCCATCAATATTGGGTTTATTTTTCCTGCACACTTAAGCCAAGAAAAACAGTAAAATTCGTTCCTTATCTATAACTTCGTCGCGGCTTACGTTTCTCAAGAGAATTTCAAGTTGAACACGATTTTTAGTATAATTGGATGAATCGTCTTTTCTTTTAGATCCAATTGTCCATGGACCCACCTTACTTTGGCCTGCCGAGATGTAGGTAGAGTGGCGTACTTAGGGTGCTTGACCAGGCTAAGTCGATAGCACACTCCGGCCCTAGAATGGCTTGGCGGCTTTCAGGCGAGTTGGCCACAGACGATATTTAAATCTAAAAAATTCGACAATTCAACTCGAATCGTACGTAAATCGGTCTAACTAGAATTTCTTAAGAATTGCACGTTTCTGTTATAGACAAGAAAGAGAAAAATAAAAATGTCGAGCCTTATGCAAAAATAAATGCACGTGGAGTCTATTTCACATGAAGATGTCTTTCATTATAGGTCCGGGGTACATGGGAAACGAGTACACTCTTAGGGTACGGAACCAGGCTAAGTGTGTTCGGTTTCTCGTTTAACCCAGGGTAGTTAGCTACACTTCTAGTCCGGAGACTGTATCAAGTGTTGCATGAGCTTTCCAAACCTTTCGGGAAAGGTCCGGCTGCTCTCCCGGAGGAACTACCCGACTCTGTACAATGACTCTATAACATACTCTTCAAGTTACTTAAGACTCACTTCCGTGGAATTAAGTGTAGAACTTACGGAGGTGCTCGATGTTCCAAGGATTTGGGAGAGGTGTCCCATCCTCGGTAGCCAAGCGAACGCTTCCGGGACGGGATACTTTGATCACTCGGAAGGGTCCTTCCCAGCTGGGGGAGAGTTTGTTTTGCCCTTCTCTGGATAGTATTCTCCGTAGCACCAGATCGCCTTCCTCGAGCTGTCGGTTGTGTACATGCCGCTGATGATAGCGCCGTAGAGCTTGGCGGTATCGGGCATTCCGAACAGCTGCTTGGCACCTTCCCTCCTCGAGGAGGTCTAGGTCTTCACGCCGGAGCTGGTCCTGCGCGGCTTCGTCGAAGGTCCGGACTCGGAGAGAACCCAAAGTGATTTCCGGAGGAAGGATCGCTTCAGCTCCGTACACCAGGAAGAAGGGTGTTTCTCCGGTTGCCCGACTTGGAGAAGTCCTGTTAGCCCATAGAGTGGGCGGAAGCTCTTCGATCCAATTAGCTCCGTGCTTTTTCAAACGCTCATAAGTGCGCGTTTTGAGTCCTTTAAGGATCTCTGCGTTTGCTCTCTCGGCTTGTCCATTGCTGGCAGGATGAGCTACGGAAGCGTAGCAAACTTGTATGCCGAGGTCTTCGCAATATCCTTGAAATGCGGAGCTTGTGAACTGAGTCCCATTATCAGTGATGATCTTATTTGGGACTCCGAATCTGCTCACGATAGATTGTAGAAAATTGATTGCAGATTGTTTGTTGATCGTCACAACAGGAGTAGCTTCCGGCCACTTGGTGAACTTGTCGATGGCGACGTACAGGAACTTGTAACCTCCGACGGCTCTTGGGAAGGGTCCCAAGATGTCCATCCCCCGCACAGCGAAAGGCCATGTAGGAGGTATCATTTGTAAGGACTGAGCAGGTGTATGAATTTGCTTCGCATGAAACTGGCATGCTTTGCATTTCTTCACTAGCTCAGTAGCATCCTGGAGCGCTGTAGGCCAGTAGAAGCCGTGCCGAAAGGCTTTTCCGACCAGCGTGCGGGAAGATGCGTGGTTCCCACACTCACCTCCATGGATTTCTGCGAGGAGCTCGCAGCCTTCTTCCCTTGTGATGCACCGCATTAGGACGCCGTTGGCACCGCGCCGGTAGAGATCCCCTTCTACCAACGTGTATCTTTTAGCCAATCTGACTATCCGGTCAGCGGATACATCATCGTCAGGAAGGATGTTGTCTTTCAAGTAGTTCCAGATCTCCGAGATCCATGCAACGGAACTGACTTGAGCATTTGAGTCTTGCGTGCTGGGTTGCTCGGAGCTTCCGGCAGCACCTACGACCCTTGATGGCTGCCATGGTAACAGGGCCATCGGGACCGTCAGCTTCGGGATGCTGATCTCGCCCCCTTCGTTCAGTTCTGCAGGCTGAACTGTGGGTTTTGACAACCTCCGGACAAAGGTTCCGTCAGGAGCCGGAGCTCCGGTTGACGCCTTGGTCGAGAGTTCGTCAGCTTCAGCGTTGTGAGCACGCTGAACATGGTGAAGGACTAGGACTTCGAAGTCCTTTTGAAGCCTCTGGACTTCAAGGAGATAAGCAGCCAGCTGGAGGTTATTACAGGAGCATTCACCCTTCACCTGTTTGATAACAAGTTGTGAATCTCCTTTGACCAGCAACTGCTTGACACCATATGATAGTGCCACCTTTAATCCATAGATGAGTGCTTCGTACTCCGCCATTGTCGACTGTTGGAGTCGGCAGATCCCCTGACACTATGAAAGTGTTTAAAGGAGTTGTGGTTCGGTTTGGGCGCGCGGAGATCTAAGAAAGTGAAGTGCGATTTGGACACGAGTGACACAGTAGTTTACGTGGTTCGGGCCGCCTGAGCGTAATACCCTACTCCACGGGTGTGTGTATGGGTTGTATTTACTTGTGAGCTTGAGTGTGTTCGAGAGTTCTCTCCCTCGTGTACCGGCGGTTTGTCCTTTTATAGTACAAGGACAAACCGTTACAAGTCAGCCTGGCCCGACATGTGGCCCTGGCGGTTATTAGTATTGATACACGAGATTAATTGTTGTTAATAACCCTGTAACGGCTCCGACAGTGCCGTTACAGGTGTTAAGATCATCCAATTAAATATCATTAACGTGGAATTAATGATAATTAATCGGGTCTTGAAGTCCGCGGCTGTCCTTTGGAGATCCGGAGCCGTTACGACGTCTCCTGGGGGTTTAAAGTGGCTAGCTCCGACGTATGGACACGTGGCAGCTCCGGAGCTTGCTCGTGGGAAGCGGGAAGCTCCGGGGCGGTTTGCTACGTGTCAGGTCCGGAGCTTCTCTCGGTCAGGGGCTACCTCCGGAGGTGCCGTTTCAGTACTTGGCCCGGAGCTTCACCTTTGGAGAAGTGGGAGAAGTGGCAACCTAGAGGTTAACCATGTTGGAGAAGTGGGTCCCGTCACGTCTGGCGAGTGGGCCCCCGAGGGTCTTCAATTTGAGTAGATGTCCTTCCCTTGAGATCTTTGTATCCTCAGGGGGTGTATGGTTTTTAGGGTACCGACAGTTTCTACCATCCAAACGGGGCCTAATAATAGAGTAAAATAAATGCAATTACACATACATTGCAATTCGCCAGCTCTCCAAATACAACCATGCTTAAGCAGACATTGAGTAGTCTGCTATTCAGCCTCTTCAGTCTGCCGCTGATGCTCCGACTGAGACATCCCCAAATTCAATAAAATCACTTAAATCTTATAAAACATTATAAAATTGCAATCACATTCGCACAAACAGTCACATAAGAGAGCAAATACCTGAAGGCTTAGGAACAAATTTCCTGGAGAATGGTATTTCTGTTATGCAATATGTCGTGGTTGCCCAAAATTTGAAACTTTTACTACCATTGTTTGAGCAAATTTGGAAATGTGTTGGTTAGGGCTTGATCATACCGATTACCGAGATCGGGGTCGACGACGGCGACACGCTCTAAGGACAGGGTCGAGGCAGCGGTGTGCTACAGGGACAGGGATGATCAGACGTCAGTGTGCTACGAGGACGAGGTGGCGGAGGCATCGGAGCGGCGGTTCCTCAACTCTCTGATGACAGCAGTCTAACGGTGTTGGAAGAGAGTGCATAAATGATCATACCAAGATAGGGGTCGACGACAGCAACACAACAATGATGAAGAGCGAGTTGAGGAAGAGGGACGGCGCCGACAAGCTCCGAGTGCAGGGTCCACGCGGAGGCATGCTCCAGGGATGGGACGATCAGGCGATGGCGTGCTCCGGGGACAGTACCATCAAGCGGTGGCGTGCTCCGGGGATGAGGTGGCCGAGGTGTCGCAACTGCTGTTTCTAGGTCGAGAGAGCGCAAAAATTTCGCCAAGTAATGGGAAAGAGTGTGCGGGAGCTAAAAATAGATAGGTCAACAATTGGAGACTAGCTTCTATAATGCTTGTCTCTCATTTGTGCGTCTCCTTTTTGCCACTCGCGCGCAGTTAACATCGTGAGCGTTCGTTGCCACTCGCGTGCAGAAATAATAAATGTGCATTGTTGCCACAATGAACATAGAACCACAATCATATTGCAATTCAGAGATAAACATTTGCAACTCAATGAATATTTCGGAGTTTATACACATTGCGTGCCATCTAAACTACACATTTTTAGACTTATCTTCCTATGAAGATCCCATCGATCGATCTAAATTGTACCGTCGAGCTTGCTTCTAAACACGTCTCTTATATTCATGTGGATCCTGAAAATATTGACATTCTTTAAATTAACAAGTGTCAAATGAAGATTTATATATAACCTAGGTTGCTCACTAACACAAAGGTACTAACCTTGATAAGTAGATTATAGCAATAATTTCCGACATCGGGCACATTTGGTTGATGAAGCAAATACTGAACTTCAAGTAGTAAAATTTTAATAGTAAAACCAGGATACCACCCTTACGAAATATCAATTTAAACAACATAAGAAACCACTTAAAATAAGTTCAGCAACAATTACTAATTACTTGAGCAAAATAGGTCTATCTTACATTCTATTGATCAAGAGTCCCAAGGCAGAGTGCTCTTGAGTGATGGTGTCGACTGTTGGAGCCGGCAGATCTCCCTACACTGCTAAAGTGATTGAGGAGTTTGAAGTTCGGCGTGGGCGCGCGGAGATTCAAGAAGGTGAATAGGAGTTTGACACAGGAGACACAAGAATTTACGTGGTTCGGGCCGCCTGAGCGTAATACCCTACTCCACGAGTGTGTTGATGTTGTATTAGCAGTATGAGCTTGCCACGAGCGTGTGGGATGCGTGAGTTCGTTCGTGAACCTCTCTTAGTGTATCGTCGGCCTGTCCTTTTATAGTACAAGGACATGCCGTTACAAGCTAGACTGGCCCAACATGTGGCCCTGGCGGTTACTAGTATTGATACACGATTAATTGCTCTTAATGATCCTGTAACGGGCTTTGACAGCACCGTTACTGGTGTTAAGATCGTCCGATTAAGTGTCATTAATATGGCATTAATGGCACTTAATCGGGTCTTGAAGTCCTTGGCTCTCCTTTGAAGGTCCGGAGCCGTTACAAGGTCTTCCGGAGGTTAGAGGCCGAAAGGTCCGACGATTTGACACGTGGCAGCTCCGGAGCTTGCTGTGGGAAGCAGGTAGCTCCGGGGCTACCAGACACGTGTCAGGTCCGGAGCTTCTCTCGGTCTGGGGTTAAGTCCGAAGGTGCCGTTTCGGTACGTGGCCCGGAGCTTCCCCCTTGTGGGCGGTAGCTCCGGGTTAGTTGTACACGTGGCGACCCAAGGATTAACCATGTTGGAGAAGCAGGTCCGGTTATGTCTGACAGGTGGGCCTCCGAGGGTCTTCAAACCAAGTAGATGGCTTTCCTTTGAGATCTTTGTAGCTTCAAGGGGTGTACGGTTTCTAGGGTACCGACAGTGGCCCCCTGGACCTACCTCCGAGGAAGATCACTGGGGTGAAGTCGTTCCTTCGGAGGTGGGTCCATCCTTGCAACTCTTGGACTGAGTCTCCAAGGGTCTTCAGAGGTGCCGTTGGTCGGGATTTACAGTTAGATCCCGCCGCGTGGCGCACCTCAGGCGGCAGATGAGATCTTTGACGTGCGGATCTCACGGAATTGAATGTCACCAGTTCCCGATACGAAAGCCGTATCAGTTCCGCGCGCCTTGTCAGGCCGCCGCCTTTGGGTTTCCCGCCTCGTGATGACAACCGTTCGCCTGGGTAAGAGCCTCGACTTGATCGTCGGGGTGGTCCCGGGCCCTCTTGTCATCGGCTGGGTTGAATTCTTGAGTGGTATCTTCGACTTCCTTGCGGTTTCCATCCAAGCGTTGCGAGGGCTTACTTAAGAAGGAAAGCGCGCACCGTCGGGAGTTCTTTACGCCTCTCATCTGATCTTGCGCTCAAACTCCCAACTCGTTCTTAGCTCTTCTTCTCTTGCCTAGCTGTGCTGCGATGGAGTTGGGTCTGCGCGAGAGTCGCTTGAAGACCGACAGCGATTTGAAGAAGGTTCGGGCCCTCATGGGGTGGTACTCGGACTTCTTCAACCGCTTGGTCCGTGCCGGCGGAGAGCCCCCCTTCGAGAAGGAGCGCGCCGGCGAAATGGTGTACTTTTCTTCGTACGCCATGGTGGGGTTGATCCCACCTTTTTTTTCCTTCTTCTTGATGCTGCTAGACTTCTATGGTCTGCAGCTATACCACCTTGGCCCTCACTCCATTCTCCTCGTGTCCATCTTTGTCCACTTCTGTGAGATGTGGGTGGGCATCCCCCCTTGCATCGAGCTCTTCCGGACCTTCTTCACCGTCCACACCACTGGCCGGAGCAATGAGTACCTTGGCTTCTACTACTCTGTGAAGCGCAAGAAGTGCCCATTCAAATACCTCCGGTCGTTCCCTTCCGGGAAGTGGGATGACTGGAAGAAAGATTGGATAGTCGTCAGGGTGGAGGAGCATGAGCGGTTGGAGCTGCCCGACGGCCTGCCCGGCATCGACACGACGATCTGGAGTGCGGTTCCGGTGCTGGCGGAAGCTTTCAACCCCGCCTTGACCAGGATTCGCCAATGCGTGGAGGGAGGATTGACTCCTCAGGCAGTATTCTGCAATTTCCTGGCCAACAGGTGGGCGCCGCTGAAGAGGAGGGAGAAACTCGCTTGGGCCCTCAACAGCGTGATGGACGAGGACCGGGTTGAGACCGGGTTGAAGTCCAACATGGTGGGGAAAACCTTGGAGTTCCACCTCAAGAAATTTCAGCACGACATCGACGTCGACGGTGATGACTTGACTCCACCATCGGCCTTTCTCCCTCTGAATGTGGAAGTGGAGTTCAGCAGGGAGCTCTGGCGGAAGATGCCCGCACTTGACGACCTTGGTGTCGTCGAGAGAAGATCAACCACCCGGGTGGTGATCCCCGGGATGCCTGAAGACGGCTCCGCCCCTGCCCCTCAGCCGAGGGTCGAGGTCGTCGGCAAGGGCAAGGAGCTGGCGGATGAGCCGGAGAGCCGGAAGAGGAAGCTGCGACATGCCGACGGAAGGTCCGTCAGGCCCGCTACTTCCGCCTCGGTCCCTTCTCCCCAGGGGGGGAAGATCTTCTACCACCGTGGCGGCTGTCCCCGTAGTGGGGTCCTTCCGGAACGATACCGTTCCTGTAGTGGGATCCTCCCGGAGCGCGTCTGTCCCCGTGGTGGAACCCTCCTGGGGTGCTAGCTCCGGGCGCACGACTCCGACACCTGGGACGGTGGGAGCCTCCAGGTCCAGGGGTTCCTCCCGATCGAGGAGAGCCTCGACCCGGGAAACGCCCGTAGCTGCGACAAGTTCCGGGGGGCCTTATTGAGCTTCTACGCCGACCGTGGCCATCCCGGAACGTCCAGGAAAAAGGTTCCGCGCAAGCTGGTGCGGAAGCCTTCCAAGGTAATTTTTAATCTTTACCTTGGTTAACTTTTTAATTGTAGCGATTACTTGTTAATTTTCTTCGTCCATCATCTGCAGCGTCCCCAAGAAGGGGAGTGAAGCTCCACCCTCGGCCACGATGTCTGAGGCCGTGGGAGCTTCTGCTCCTGTCCCGGTGCCACCCCAGGTGGTGGCTGAGGCTGCGACAGCTCCGGCGCCGGCTGTCGTGGTCATGGACCTCGACTCGTCCACAGAAGTTCCCGTGGTAGCGCCAGACCACGGGAGTGAAGACACGCCATCGGCACCTGTCTTGGAGGTTGAAGCTCCGGGTCCTGGTGCTGCAGTGATGGAAGCTCCGGCTATTGAGCCAGAGGAAGTAGTAGTTCCGGCCTCGGAGTCGGAAATTGTTGAAGCCCCGACGGTTGAGCCGGAGGTGACTGAAGCCCCGGCATGTGAGCCGGTAGTCGAGGTAGTTCCGGCAGTTGAGCCGGCTACCTCCGAAGCACCGGCCGCTGAGCCGGTTATTGTTGGAGCGCCGGTCATAGAGCCGGTGGTTGAAGAGGCGATGGAGCTCGAGCCTCCCTCGGAAGAGGTGTCCCGGCCGGAGCCAGTAGCAGCTCCTGCTCCGGAAGCGATGACGTTAGAGGTACCTGCGGCAGAGCCGGAGTGCCCAAACGAAGTCGCTGGCCCCCTGCCCGAGGAGGTGAACGAAGACTTGGCGACGGGGCCTTCTTCGATGGCGATTGAGGCCATCCCGGAGGACGGCCCTAGTGCCTTGGAAGCTCAAGGGTCCACTCTCGTAGAGTGGGACCCAATTTTTGTATGTGAAGACCCGCTGGAACCAGCGGAGGAGACCCCAGCAGGTCCGGAGCCCATCCCGCTGTCGATGTCTATCGACAACGCCTGCTCCAGTCTGCGTCAAGTCTAACTGGCCTTCTTCCACGACAGCAAGGCTCTTGAAGAGGAGCGCCAAACCCTTAGGCGGTGGCGTAACCGGCTCTACTTCGAGACCAAGCTAGCGCAGTCGAGGCTAGCGAATGACAAGGAGTGGATCAAGCGGGAAAAGATCCGCCTGGAGTACTGGGGCAAGCTGCTGGATGACAGGGAGAGCATGACTCATGCCCTCGACGCTCAATCTCGGGAGATCTATGATCAGGCCAAAGCTACCAATAACGCGGCCAATGCTCAGCACGAACAGCTTGAGGCCATTAACACCGCACTCATCAAGCGCCGAGAGGCACTTGAAGATAGGGAGAGACGGCTCGAGAATGAAGAGCAGAAACTCCTTGAGCTGCGGGATGATGTCCTGAGGAGGGAAGAGGAGCTTGCTGAGAAGATAGCTCTGGCGGACAAGGGCCTCGATGAGCGCACTAAGAAGTTGGAAGAGCGCTGCCAAGAGGAGAAGGAGAAGACCTGAGTACGAGGGCAGGAACTCTACGAATACGAGTGTGCCCTTGTTGCCCGGGAGAAAAAAGTGGAGGCTAGGGAGAAGGACTTGGTCGACCGTCGGAACAAGATCCACCTCCGAGAGGAGGAGCTCGGAAGACTCAAGAAGCGGGTTGCTGCAGAGATTCAGCAAAACGCCAAAGAAGTTGAGCGCCTCGCCCGTGAGAATTCTGAACTGACGGCGGCCAGGAGATCCCTGGAAGAGATGAAGAGCTTAAGGACGGCGGACTCCCTACAGATTTGGGAGTTCCTGGGCAAGGCCAACGACGCGCTGACGCCGATGGGTTTCAGCCCCGTGCGCCCGGATGATCCGGAGCCGGAGCCGGACCTTGCGCTGCAGGCGTTGGGTGCAGCTGGTAGCAAGCTCTCCAAGGTGGGCGATGTCATCGCGGACCAACTGGAGGTTGAGGGGCAATCCCTGGTGAGGAACGTCACAGAGTATGTGCTGATGTGCTACACCAGTCGGAACTCCCAATTTCCTCTGGACCCGGTGCTTGAAGGCCCCGTCGAAGGAGAAGGCAAAGCTACCCGAGCCAGCGTATCGGAGGTCGCCCAGAAGGTCGCCGAGTTCTTCCATAGGTTCTAGGACCATCTCTTTAGCTCTCACTTGTATTTTCTCTTCTTCTTCCTCAATTTTGTAATCCCTTGTCTCCAGATGTAATCTCCTGTCTCCAGATGAATGAAATCCCCAGATTTTTGAGAATTTCACTTTTTGTCTTCAACATCTTTATCTTCACTTGGCCCCCTGGTAGATGTACACAGTTTGATTGTGGACATGTACCAAGAGGATATTGTGCTTTGTTGAAGACTCATTTGCTCCGAACTTGTAGAATTTTAGGTCCGAAATCTTCGATAGTGAAGGTCCCCTGAGGTTGTCAGAGCTTATAAGCTCCGGCATTGTCCATCGCTGGAGCTTGGTAGCTCCGGCAATAGCCTTTATCAACACGTAGAGCGTCGATAGTTAGTCCTCCGGGGTGTCGGACCTAAGTAGCTCCGGCAGTGACCTTTGCCAACACTTGGCTCGTTGGCAGCAGACTCTATTTACGGGGTCTTCTCACCATCTTTTATTCCGCGTCGACGGTTGGCCCCCTTTAGGGAGTCGGAGCTTAGTTAGCTCCGGCTTTTCTCCATCAACGTAGACTTTATTTTTCCTGCACACTTAAGTCAAGAAAAATAGTAAAATTCGTTCCTTGTCTATTATTTCGTGGCGGCTTACAATTCTCAAGAAAACTTTAAGTTGAAGATTTTAAATACAACCGGATGTGTTGCCTTTTCTCTTAGATTCAACTGTTCATGGACCCGCCTTACTTCGGCCTGCCGGGGTGTAGGTAGAGTGGCGTACTTAGGGTGCTTGACCAGGCTAAGCCGATAGCACACTCCGGCCCTAGATTGGCTTGGCGGCTTTCAGGCGAGTTGGCCATGAGCGATATTTGAATCCAAAAGAACTGACAATACAACTCGAATCGTATATAAACCGGTCGAACTAAAATTTCTTAAGAATTGCACGTCTTAGTTATAGACAAGAAAGAGAAAAATAAAAATGTTGAGCCTGTACAAAATAAATGCACGTGGAGTCTATTTCACATGAAGATGTCTTTCATTATAGGTCCGGGGTACAGGGGAAACAAGTACACTCTTAGGGTACGGAACCAGGCTAAGTGTGTTTGGTTTCTCGTTTGACCCAGGGTAGTTAGCCACACTTTTTGTCTGTAGACTGTGACAAGTGCTGCATGAACTTTGCGGACCTTTCGGGAAAGGTCCGGCTGTTCTTCCGGAGGAACTACCCGACTCCGTACAATGACTCTATAAAATACACTCCAAGTTACTTAAGACTCACCTCCGTGGTATTAAGTGTAGAACTTACGGAGGTGCTCGATATTCCAAGGATTTGGGAGAGGTGTCCCATCCTCGGTAGCCAAGCGAACGCTTCCGGGATGGGATACTTTGATCATTCGGAAGGGCCCCTCCCAGCCGGGAGAGAGTTTGTTTAACCCTTCTCTGGATAGTATTCTCTGTAGCACCAGATCGCCTTCCTCGAGCTGTCGTTTGTGTATATGATGCTGGTGATAACGCCGTAGAGCTTGGCGATATCGGGCATTCCGAACAGCTGCTTGGCACCTTCCCTCCTCGAGGAGGTCTAGGTCTTCACGCCGGAGCTGGTCCTGCGCGGCTTCGTCGAAGGTCCGAACCCGGAGCGAACCCAAGGTGATTTCCGGAGGAAGGATTGCTTCAGCTCCGTACACCAGAAAGAAGGGTGTTTCTCCGATTGACCGGTTTGGAGAAGTCCTGTTGGCCCATAGAGTGGGCGGAAGCTCTTCGATCCAGTTGGCTCCGTGTTTTTTCAAGCGCTCATAGGTGCGCGTTTTGAGTCCCTTAAGGATTTCTGCATTTGCTCTCTCGGCTTGGCCATTGCTGGCTGGGTGAGCTACGGAGGCGTAGCAAACTTGTATGCTGAGGTCTTCGCAATATCCTTGGAATGCGGAGCTTGTGAATTGAGTCCCATTATCAGTGATGATTTTGTTTGGGACTCCAAATCTGCTCACAATGGATTGCAGAAAGTTGATAGCAGATTGCTTGTTGATCGTCACAACTGGAGTTGCTTCCGACCACTTGGTGAACTTGTCAATGGCGACGTACAGGAACTTGTAACCTCCGACGGCTCTTGGGAAGGGTCCCAAGATATCCATCCCCCACACAGCGAAGGGCCATGTAGGAGGTATCATTTGTAAGGGCTGAGCCGGTGTATGAATTTGTTTTGCATGAAATTGGCATGCTTCGCATTTCTTCACCAGCTCAGTGGCATCCTGGAGCACTGTAGGCCAGTAGAAGCCATGCCGAAAGGCTTTTCCGACCAGCGTGCAGGAAGATGCGTGGTTCCCACACTCGCCTCCATGGATTTCTGCGAGAAGCTCGCAGCCTTCTTCCCTTGTGATGCACCGCATTAGGATGCCGTTGGTACCGCGCCGGTAGAGATCCCCTTCTACCAGCGTGTATCTTTTAGCCAATCTGACTACCCGGTCAGCGGATACATCATCGTTAGGAAGGCTGTTGTCTTTCAAGTAGTTCCGGATCTCCGAGATCCATGCATCGGAACTGACTTGAGCATTTGAGTCTTGCGTGCTGGGTTGCTCGGAGCTTCCGGCAGCACCTACGACCCTTGATGGCTGCCATGGTAACAGGGCCATCGGGACCGTCAGCTTCGGGATGCTGATCTCGCCCCCTTCGCTCAGTTCGGCATGCTGAGCTGTGGGTTTCGACAATCTCCGGACAAAAGTTCCGTCAGGAGCCAGAGCTCCGGTTGACACTTTCGTCGAGAGTTCGTAGGCTTCAGCGTTGTGGGCACGCTGAACGTGGTGGAGGTCTAGGACTTCAAAGTCCTTCTGAAGCCTCTGGACTTCTAGGAGGCAAGCAGCGAGCTGGAGATTGTTGCAGGAGCATTCACCCTTCACTTGCTTGATGATGAGCTGTGAATCTCCTTTGACCAGCAATTGCCTGACACCGTATGACAGTGCCACCTTTAGTCCGTAGATGAGTGCTTCATACTCCGCCATGTTGTTGGTTGCCTTGAAGTCAAGGTGTACCATGTATTTCACCTTCTCCCCAGTCGGTGCAAGGAGAAGGATTCCAGCTCCGACCCCCTGCTTCTGCATGGAGCCGTCGAAGTAGAGGGTCCAGTGAGGCTCGGTGAATGTTGGAGCTTGATGCTCCGTCTTCTGTTCACTAGGGCCCCCAGGGTTTGATGGAGAGGAAGTCCATTCCGCCACAAAATCTGCCAACGCTTGACTCTTGACTGCTTGTCTTGAAATAAATTCAAGATCAAATTCAGCCAATTCCGCAGCCCACTTTGCTATATTCCCAGTTGAATTGGGATTATGCAGGATTGCTCGAAGTGGATAGGAGGTCACCACCGAGACTTTGTGAGCTTGGAAGTAGTGTCGAAGCTTCTTGGATGCAATAAGGACTGCATAGAGCAGCTTATGCGCCTCTAGGTATCGAGTCTTGGCATCATGTAATACTTCACTGATGAAGTATACCGGGCGTTGAATGGTTCGAACCCTCCCGGAGGGGTCCGGAGCTTCCTCTTCATGATCCGGACCCTCTCGGAGGGGTCCAGATTCTCTTCGGGGACCTCCGGGTTCTGGCTGGAGGAACCCGGAGCTTCTTCAGAAATGAACTGGACCCTCCCGGAGGGATCTAGGTCTCCTGAAGTGACTTCTTGCGGGTTCGAATCTAGGAGCTGGGATCCAGACTCGCTTTCAGGAACGTCTGGACCCTCCCGAAGGGGTCTGGATTCCTGAGTGTGGGGTAGTTCCGGTCTCTCCGCAACCAGAACCATACTGACGACTTCGTCAGTAGCTGAAATGTAAAGCAACAAAGACTCACCAGGGTTCGGAGCTACCAGAATTGGTAGGGTGGTGAGGAACTGTTTCAGCTCCTGGAATGCCTTCTCTGCTTCTTCGGACCATTGGAATGGTCCGGACTTCCTCAATAACTTTAAGAAGGGAAGTGCCTGCTCCGCCAGTCTTGATATGAACCGGCTGAGGGCTGCTAGACATCCAGTTAACTTTTGGACGTCTTTGATGCGGGTTGGTGGCCGCATGTCCTCAATGGCTTTTATCTTCGCCGGATTAGCTTCTATGCCCCGGTGACTTACCAGGAAACCAAGAAGTTTTCCGGAGCTAACCCCAAACACGCACTTGTCCGGGTTTAGCTTTGTGCGGGTGGCCCGCAGCTTGTCGAAGACAGCCTGCAAGGTGTCTAGGAGTGACTCCTTGTTCTTGACTTTGACCACGATGTCATCGACGTACACTTCCACTATGTCTCTGATGAGTTCTTCAAAAGTTTTGTACATAGCTCGTACAAAAGTAGAAGCTGCATTCTTGAGACCAAAGGGCATGGCTGTGTAGCAGTACAATCCATCTACTGTGATGAATGAAGTATGTTCTTCATCCTCCCTAGACATCCTGATTTGATGATACCCAGAATATGCGTCTAGAAAACACAGTAATTCACACCCGGAGGTGGAATCCACTATCTGATCTATTCTAGGTAGTGGGAATGGATCTTTTGGACATGCCTTATTCAGTGTGTTGTAGTCGATGCACATCCGAAGCTTCCCGCCGGCCTTAGGCACAACAACTGAGTTCGCCAGCCATTTTGGATGGAAGACTTCTCGGATGAATCCGGCTTCGAGTAGCTTCTTCACTTCTTGTCGGATGAAGTTCTACTGCTCTACGGATTGCTTCCGAGGCTTCTGATGCACGGGCCGGGCATCGGGGTAGATCTTCAGATTGTGCTCAATCACTTCCCTGGGGATCCCAGGCATTTGTGACGGTTGCCAAGTAAACACGTCAACGTTAGCCCGAAGGAAAGTGATGAGCGCGAGTTCCTATTTGTCGTTCAACCCTCCCGATATACGGGTGGTTTGAGCGGCATCAGAACCAATTTGGACGACTTTGACGGGAATGTCGGTGTCGCCGCTTGGCTGCACACGGGGTGCAGAGGTCGAGCCTCGTTGACGAATGCTCGGGGGTTTTGGAGCTTGCTCCTGTCTGGAGTCCTCCTCTTGCGCCGTGGTGAGTGCGTGGAGTTCCTCCAAAGCAGTTACTCCGGCAGTGCGGTCTCTGCGGATCCGGAGAACGCCTACTGGTGTTGGCATCTCCAACACGAGGTATCCATAATGAGCAGCTGCCATGAATTTGTACAGGGCAGGTCTACCCAAGATGGCGTTGAATGGTAAGTTGATCTGTGCGACGTCGAAGACCAACTTCTCGGTGCGATACTTCTCCCATGTCCCGAAGGTAACGGGGAGAGTAATAGCTCCGAGTGGGGTAATGGCCCCCGGTCCTACTCCGGAGAAAGGTCGAGAGGGCTGAAGATCCGAAGGTCAGAGCTGAAGCTTAGTGAAAGCTTCGAAGCTGATGAGGTTAAGCCCCGAACCTCCGTCTACCATGACATGGTGGAGCTGGATGTTGTTGATGGTAGGAGATACCATCAAAGGTAACTATCCTGCTCCAACCATGCTCTTCGGGCAATCTGAAGCATCAAAAGTGATGGAGGTGTCCATCCACTTTCGATGAGGTTCCGGCCTGACTGTAGGGGCTACAGCGGCCATATCCCGCCGCATAGTCTTGATGACGCGACGAGAGGTGATATCCCATGATCCACCAAAAATGGTGTTCATGGTCTTCTGACGCTCGTTGTCAGAGATGTCAGAATCATCGTCGACGGAGGTGTAGACGGCCTTCAGGACCTTTTTAGGATCCTGGAACCCTAACTCCTCTTCAGCCGGAGCTTCGTCGACCTTTTGCTTTCCTTCCCTTTGTCGGAAAGGAGATCCTTCCCGGCGCTTGCTGTAGCGCTCAGCAAGGTTTTGGACCTCCCAGCAGTCTTCCAAACCGTGGCTGCCCGTTTTGTGAATGGGACACCACACTTTGGGTTTGCCACCGTCTTCAGAAGACGGTCGAGGTCGCTTCTCGGGGCGTGGCCCCCGGCCACCCGGAGCTGCAACAGCTGCAACGTTGGATGTGTCGGCCGACGGCTTCTTCTTGTCGTGAGGTAGCGGCTTCTTCTTTGGAGGATTTCTTGTGATCCCCCGAGGCTGGTTTGGAGTGCATTTCACGGCCCTCTGCAGCTCTGGCACATTTATCTGCCAGGTTGAAGAGTTCCGTGACGCTGGTGATCTCCTTGATCGCCAGCTTCTCCAACATCTTCTTATCCCGTACGCCCTGTCTGAATGCCACAATGACAGATGTGCTAGAGATAGAAGGGATAGTGTTGCGTACCTGAGAGAACCTCTGGATGAAGGACTGCAAATATTCTCCCCCTTTTTGCACGACCGCAAAAAGGTCCAGTTCAATGCCTGGTCGGGTGTATGAACTCCCGAAGTTGGCAGTGAGCTGATGGCACAGCTCCTCTCAACTGTTGATAGAGTTGGGTGGAAGGCTCATAAACCAGGACCTGGCAGTCCCAGTTAAGGCCACTGGAAAGTAATTGGCCATCACAACCTTGTTTCCTCCAGCTGCCAAGATTGCAGTGGAGTATATCTGAAGGAATTCGGCGGGGTTAACAGTCCCGTCGAATTTTTCCGGCAGGTGAGGCCGGAACTTCTGTGGCCATCTAACCATGCGCAGGTGCATGGCTAGGGCTGAACAGCCTCCTCCTACTCCTTCCAGAGTAGAAAGGTCCTGAGCTTCCCGTCTTTCACGAGCACGCTCAATATGGACACGACCATCCTGCTGGCGGTATCGGCGATCAAGCTCCGCCTGGAGGTCATGAGTCGAAAGCCTGGATACCGTGTGAGTGCATCGAGCCCCGGAGGGCAATGACGTCACTTGTTGAGATGCAGCACGTCTCCTGCTATTGGAGGCGTGCGGACCAAGTCTTCCAGACAAAGTCCGCCGCTGTGATAGGGCTCGTCCCGAAGGAGGAGGACCCTGGTTATTGAGGCGTTCGGCCGCTGCTGCGACCAAATGCTCCACATCGGCCCTCCACTGCTCCATTGCATCTCAAGATGCATCCGGAGGTGGTGGACGTTGGAGAAGAGCACGCGTTGCATGGAGCGCGTGTTCCGGGTTGTCATGACTCGCCGATGCAGTAAGCGACGCCGGCGCACCATCACGTTGCCCAGCACGATTTGCTGGAGAAGATGGTAGTGGTGGGAGTGTGGCTCCTGCTGGTGCTGAGGCTCCTGCTGGTGGCTGCCTATTGGAGGGTTTGCCCCCAACAGCCTGAGCAGCAGGTTGGCCGTTGGATGATCCAGCAGCGGAGTTCACCATTCTCGAAAATCTCAGGCGCCCCTTCCTGGCGCGCCAACTGTTGACTGTTGGAGCCGACAGATCTCCCTACACTGCTAAAGTGATTGAGGAGTTTGAAGTTCGGTGTGGGCGCGCGGAGATTCAAGAAGGTGAATAGGAGTTTGACACAGGAGACACAAGAATTTACGTGGTTCGGGCCGCCTGAGCGTAATACCCTACTCCACGAGTGTGTTGATGTTGTATTAGCAGTATGAGCTTGCCACGAGCGTGTGGGATGCGTGAGTTCGTTCGTGAACCTCTCTCAGTGTATCGTCGGCCTGTCCTTTTATAGTACAAGGACAGGCCGTTACAAGCTAGTCTGGCCCGACATGTGGCCCTGGCGGTTACTAGTATTGATACACGATTAATTGCTCTTAATGATCCTGTAATGGGCTTTGACAGCACCGTTACTGGTGTTAAGATCGTCCGATTAAGTGTCATTAATATGGCATTAATGGCACTTAATCGGGTCTTGAAGTCCTTGGCTCTCCTTTGAAGGTCCGGAGCCGTTACAAGGTCTTCCGGAGGTTAGAGGCTGAAAGGTCCGACGATTTGACACGTGGCAGCTCTGGAGCTTGCTGTGGGAAGCAGGTAGCTCCGGGGCTACCAGACACGTGTCAGGTCCGGAGCTTCTCTCGGTCTGGGGTTAAGTCCGGAGGTGCCGTTTCGGTACGTGGCCCGGAGCTTCCCCCTTGTGGGCGGTAGCTCCGGGTTAGTTGTACACGTGGCGACCCAGGGATTAACCATGTTGGAGAAGCAGGTCCGGTTATGTCTGACAGGTGGGCCTCCGAGGGTCTTCAAACCAAGTAGATGGCTTTCCTTTAAGATCTTTGTAGCCTCAAGGGGTGTATGGTTTCTAGGGTACCGATAGATGGATATTTAGGTGGAAGAAACTAGGTGGAAAGGCGCATCTTGGAGGTACCAAGGGATAGTCCTCCGAGAAGAAGATTGTTAGGGGGTAGTAGCCACCTTTCCAGTCAGTCTACAAAGGAAATGCATTAATAAGTGGACGATGGTTATACTGGATTGTGCTTGTTCTTCATAACTTACCCCTTCTTTATCGGGGACAATGCACTATCACTTCATTAAGTCTCCTGTCTCAGGCTTCACAGAGAAACCCTACGCAGAGAAATTGAACAACAAGTGACGCAAATGGCAAGCTATGAAATTGCAAATACCAACAAAAAGAAGACAGAAAAGCAAAACTACGGAGTGTGATTAAGTTCATCAGTACATTGTAGAGCTACATACAACCATGCAATTAGTGTGTCATATGTACATACATGGGGGTGGTTCTTGCGCCTCGCCAAGCGCACCTCCTTGGGTCGGCAACGCGCCAAGTCAATATCAAATTTCCCAACCATGAACTACATAAAAAGTGGAATATAAGTAGCGTAGAATAGGAGGGAGTTGCGACGACAAGGATGGTACAGTGAGGACGGTGACGACGGTTAGGACGGCGACGATGACGATAGCGAACAGAGAGTTGGTCGAACAGGCGACGATCGCACTGGAGTTAGTCAATCACTAAGGAGAAGAGAGAGCGGATGGAGTTGGACAGAAAGGAGACGCGCAACCCAAGGAGGAGGAGGTACAGAGAACTCAATTGCGACCGGTGGCGCATAGACGAGCGAGATGAAAGCACGTCTTCAATTGATGAGAAAGGGAGACGCGCGGCTCGAGGAGGAGGAGGTGCGGAGAACTTAATTTTGGTCGCGGTGGTGCAGAGACGTGCTACTTTTGTTTCCCCGAGGTGAGCGGTTTTGAAGCGTCCCATCGTCCCATCAATGCACGCGAAATGAATTGCCCCATCGTCGACTCCGCACAAACCTTAATATAAGGCGCGCCATCAGTTCTCCACACAAGCGTGTCCCTTTTGCATCCTTTCGTTTTCCTCTTCTTCGTCTTCTCTGCGTCGATGACTCACCATGGCCAACGTTATGCCGCCAAGGTCGCCGAGGGAGCCACTCTTCAAGAAACAGTGTTGCGACTCCCCCGAGAGGCTCACAAATGACTTGCGCCTCGCTATGGCACGAGAAGCGTACAACGTTACGTCTCGCGCTATGAGTTCCTTGGGTCTGGGTATCCTTCCAGAGTTTACTGGAATGGATACCACCGACCACTACCTCTACGCCCTTACGAGTGTGGCCGATCGTCTTGACACCCTGTTCAAGATGATGACCCGAAGCTCGGTGTTGAGGGACGCATTAACCTGGTGGCGGTGACCGCGAGGAACCTCGGTCTCCAGGTTCCACCGCCGGAGCAACCGACCCATGCTCCTTGTGCACAGGCTCATGTTGCACCGCCGGAGCAGCCGCCAGAGCCTGTATCGGAGGAGAAGTAGGATTTAGTTTTCTTTTGCTTTTTTATTTGATGTTATTTTTCTTTTGTTGTGTCTTCTTTTACTTTCTTCTTGTGTTTTGTAATATATTGTGTTAATGAATAAATGTGTTACCTATGTTCATCTGTGTGAATGAATATTATCTTGTGTTTTGTAATATGAGATGACTTTTGGTGATTTTATGTCGATAATGCTTGTAAGAATATATTGTTTCTACTGTGTGTGAATGTGCATCTTCTGTGTGTGAACGTGCATATGAAATTGACCTGAAAATAAGAAATAACAGCAGGTAGTGCTGCATAAGGTATACTTTATCACATGCGGTTCTTTGCCTACGGCTAGCTGTCTCTGAAATTATGTTATCACAGGCGGATAGTCATAGATAAAGAACCGCCTGAGAAACTCCACTATCATAGACGGTTACTCTTAAGTAACAAACCGACTATGATAAAGAGTCTTCATAGGCGGCTAGTCATAGGTAAAGAATCGCCTATGATAACTCAATTATCACAGGTTGTTACTCTTACGTTACAAATTGTTTGTGATAAAGAGTCTTCACAGGCGGATTTATGAAGTTTAATACCGCCTGTGATAACTTATTTCATAGGCGGTTTTAGTTTCCGCCCGTGAAAATTGCAGATTATCACAGACTCTTCATTTCAGACGGTTTTGAAAATCGCGTGTAATAATACATTTGGAGCCACCTGAGATAAAGCTTATTATAGTAGTGATACGAATACAAAAAAGGGGCAATTGCCTGCCGTAGTTCCTCAGAAAATCAAATTACAGATACAAAGGCACAACGACATTTTTGTCAAATAGAGTAAATCCATGCAAAACACAAGCTCATACACAAAGGTCGTATTGTTAACTCTCAGGACACTCTCGCACTGCTTCGAAGTTATACCAAAACATTAAAATAGAAAAGAAAAGAGGCAATTACATAGGCCATTTCTCTGGCTCACTGGCTAGCTTCAAGGCCGTGCAAGAAGCTAGCAAGCTAGTCTAGTTGGCCTTCTTATTCCTGTCAGTACTTTGAAAAACATGACTTTGGAAAACCCTGCCTTCCTTGACACATTAACAGACATTAACCCTTTAATTTATTCTCCCGCGCGCGCATGCATGCGTACATGCATGCAAGTACGACGTACGTGTGTATTACGTAGCTGCTTGATCGATCTATACCCAGAGAGCACCGGCGCTCGTGAGCATGGGCCTGAGCTCGCCGGCGAGGTGGAGCG
This sequence comes from Tuctoria greenei, assembly GCA_036927565.1. Classification (NCBI taxonomy): domain Eukaryota; kingdom Viridiplantae; phylum Streptophyta; class Magnoliopsida; order Poales; family Poaceae; genus Tuctoria; species Tuctoria greenei. The sequence continues at coordinate 180,578,225 of JAYESD010000009.1, read as the reverse complement.
ACATGATATTGTTAGTGCCGCCGACGAGCCTGCCGCCGATGAAGACAGCCGGCACGGCGGGTCCCCGGCCGCCGAGCATCTTGAGCAGCGCGCGCTCCATCTCCTTGCCCCTGGGGTCGCTGTCCAGCTCGTGCACCAGCGCGTTGACGGCGAGGTCGGTAAAGAGCCGGGTCACCGTGTGGCACATGCAGCAGGAGCTTTTGGTGAACACCACCACCGCCCGCTCCGATGCCAGCTTCATCACGCGGTCCGCCATTTGTGCTTCTCGGTGAGTTCTTGGTTGCACCGGCGATCTCTAACAACTTTCTGGCTTTCGATTCTGTCTGATCTCTGTCTTCTCTCGAGCTTCTCCCTCTAGCCCTCGAACCTTCTCTCTCTAACCCTCGAGTTCTCTCTCTCCCTCTCTCTCTCTAGCCCTCGAGCTCTCTCAAGCTCTCAAGTTCTCTCAAGCTTCTGTGTTTTGCACGTAGATGAGTGTGTAGGAATGGATGGTTCGGAAGCACAGGTGTGGCCTCCTTTTATAGAGTTGGAAAGCTGAGAGCTTCCTTAACGGTTCCAGGTCCAGTGCACATAAGGACAAGCGAGTGTACTTTCTAACAGGCCAGTACGATCTTGCTAGTGATTTCTAGGGAAAAAAACATATAGAAATGTTCCAATTCAGGAATCTACAAGCTGATATGTGTGTGTGTACATGACATATATTTGACATTAAATGATATAGTCCTGTTTTAAAATTGTTATCTCTACGATATCAATTCTACATTAAAAATAAAATAATAATTTGAAAATGGAGGAAAATAATTAGGGTACCCGATCATTAATGTAGATTTGGATACAAAAAGTTCAGTTGTTTGCCCATCGATCGGTTTACTGCAAAAGGATGGGTTGTGCATATATGCATCAGATCATTGGACGATTGGATAACACCAGCCCAGCTTTTTCAACCCCCCCCCCCCCCCCCCCCCAAAAAAAAAAAAAAAATCATATAGTCGGGTTGACCTATAAAGAATATCATATGTATGCATATATCGCCTAAGGACATGCTCTGCGTCTGACGACCTTGTCCTAAAAGTATGACTCGTTGGGCCACTCGCACATCGACTAAACCACCTAATATATATGCAGTAACTCGTGCATTATTTGGTCCTATATTTCGCGTACACAGTGTACATGGGGTTTGAGTTATAAATAATATTTGAGTTACTGGGGATGATGATGTGTTACTTACATTGGTTGTTACCTCAGCTGGTTTGTTGTTGGTGGAGGGTATAGCAAAACTTCGTTGAGTTGAGTCACCATGCCTTGTTGTTGGTCCTTCTTGAAGCATGGGAAGAACTCTTGCAACTCTCTCTCACACCAAGCACCCTCCTATGCATTCTCCTCAAACGCCTTGCAGGTTTCAAGCACTCTCCTATGCATGCTCCAATGTCAATATGGTGATGTTCTTCATGTTGATTTTGGATCCCATTATGAGTGAAGGTGAATTCAACCTTGAGTTAGTCTTGTTGGAAGTCAGTTGGCTTAGATGCGCAATGCATGCGCTGGTGCTTATCGTGCGCGCTAGCCGCGTCACGCACGCCGAACCGTTAGCCACGACTCGTCAAGACTCCGCATAGGTAGGATCTGCCAACGTCCTGCTGTACGCTACTTGTGTATAAATTGCTGCCAGATCAATAATCAAGACGACGATTGCATCTCTATATGGTATCAGCCTAACTCGGTTTGAGTCCACCTTCCGCTGCTTCTGCATGGCGTCTAGCCCAGCATCGTCTGCTTCCGGCTCCATTGCCTCTTCCAATCCCTTTGCTGCCTCTTCCTCCACAACGCACATCAGTGCCACAGCCCTACAACATGTGAACATCCGCACACATGTTCCAATCGTCCTGGACTATGGCGAGTCGAATTTTTCCATCTGGAGCGCATTCTTCGATGCTACCCTTCGCAAGTTCGGCCTCATCGACCACATCGACGGCTCCATTGATGCTCAAAGCATGTGGCACAATGCCGACTGGCTCCAAGTCGATCAATGCATTGTGTCGTGGCTGTACAACTCCATCACTCCGAGCCTCATGAAGATGATACAAGTGCCTCGCCCGACCGCACTTGTGCTCTGGTCGGCCATCCGCAACCTCTTCCTCGACAATGCCGATCAACGCGCCGTCTACGCCCTCCAAGAATTCCACGGGTTATACCAAGGAGATCTGACGATCTCCGCGTACTTCAGCCGTCTAAAAGAGCTTGCCGACCTCCTCCGCGACGTCGGCCATCCTGTCTCCGACGCCTCGCTCGTCATCAACGCCCTGCGCGGACTCTCCTCCAAATTCAGCCACGCCATCTCGGTTCTCACTGCAACCAAGCCTCTACCGTCGTTCCTTCATGTGCGTGATTATCTTCTTCAGGATGAGAATCGCCAGGCACATACGGCAAAGATGGAAGCTAATACGGCTCTCCTGGCGACCAGCAAGTCCAACAACGGCTCATGGTCGTTGTCGTCATCTGCGCCGGCACCTTCTCCTATATCTACTCAGCACCAAGGCACTCCCAAAAATGGTGGTGGCGGACGCCGACGACGCCGTCAAAATGGTGGCCGACCTGCCCAAGCGCAGGGATACGGCAACCAGGCGGGCGCACAAACTGCACCAGGCAACGTGCCTCGTCCAGGATTGAACGCTGCATACAGTCCCTGGACTGGAGTGGTGCAAGCATGGCACATGCCGCTGTGGCGCCCTGCGATGTCCGGTCTTCTTGGTCCGCGGCCCGGGTTGAACAACCAACAAGCACTGCATGCAACAGCGACCACTGGTTTCGTCGACGACCAGTACGCCCTGCAACATGGCACGGCGCCGCAAGGACTTCTGACCGCACTGAACAACATCCCGCCCCCAAGCCAGTACACCGGCAGCGACTGGGTCCTTGACACCGGCGCCAGCGCACATATGGCGAACAACACTGGTATATTATCTTCCTCCTCCCCACCGTCCCACCCCTCCACCATAATCGTCGGCAACGGCGCCTCACTTCCTGTGCATCATGTCGGACATGCTTCTATTCCCGCTACATCTTCGCAAATCAAACTCAACAATGTCCTGGTGTCCCCACATCTGGTTAAGAACCTGATTTCTGTTCGAGCACTAACACGCGATAACAATGTTGCTGTTGTTTTTGACCCTCTTGGTTTCTCTATTAAGGATCTTCGCTCGGGGACGACTCTGCTCCGCTGTGACTCCTCCGGGGATCTCTACTCTCTACAACAGTCAACTCCAAATAAGAGATGTCATCGCTCTCTGGTGGCCACGCTGTCGTCTCCTTTGTGGCATGCTCGCCTCGGCCACCCAGGCTTCGGACAGCTCCAACGTGTGCTCTCCTCCTTCGACTTTCGGTGCGTCAAGGCAGACATGCACATATGTTCTGCATGCCAGCTTGGAAAGCATGTCCGCTTACCGTTTTCGTCTTCCACTAGTGTGTCCTCTTTTCCGTTTCAATTGCTTCATTGTGATGTATGGACATCTCCAGTTCTGAGTAATTCCGGATTTAAATTTTACCTTATCATACTCGATGATTTCTCGCATTTCGCATGGACTTTTCCTCTCCGCCATAAATCAGATGTTCTTCCCACGCTCATCACCTTTCATGCATTTGTCCACACACAATTCAAACAACCCATCGTCTCCATTCAAACAGATAACGGAAAAGAGTTTGACAACCAGTCCGCTCGCACATTTCTAGCCAGTCACGGCATTGTGCTGCGCTTGTCATGCCCCTACACCTCCCCGCAAAATGGCCGCGCCGAACGCATCATCCGCACTGTTAACGACAGCATGCGCACAATGCTCCTTCATGCCGCTGCTCCACCAACCTTCTGGCCGGATGCGCTAGCCACAGCCACCTACCTCCTAAACCGGCGCCCATGTCGCGTTCGCAGCAATATCACACCATATGAAATTCTGCTTGGCCGACCTCCCTCTTATGACCATCTGCGAGTTTTCGGATGCCTGTGTTATCCTAACACGGCAGCCACTATGCCACATAAACTCGCGCCTCGCTCCGTGCCATGTATCTTCATCGGATACCCTCCAGACACCAAGGGGTACCGCTGTTATAATCCAAGCACACGACGAGTACTAACCTCTCGTCACGTCACATTCGACGAGGAAAATTTTCCTTTCAGGGAGCTCGCGAAGAATGAGGCCGCGGCTCCAGCAGGCTCACGTCCGGCACCAGAATCCTATCCGGTGCTGTTACCTGTACGTTCTCCTGCATGCAACGTGCGCAGGTCCCGCGGGGCTCTCAACGCTGCACGTTCAGCGCATGCAGATCCGGTGCCACGTCCCCAGGGCCCCACCACATGCAGCAGCAACGGACGCGGCTCCAACGTGTCCCCGCATGCAGCAACGCACGCAGCTCCAACGTCCCCGGAAGTCCCGCCCGGGACAGCGTCCCATGCACCTGGCGCTGCCCACGTTCGCGGATCGGCAGCAACTAACAGCGCGCCTTCCCGCGCTGAACCAACAAAGCCGCCTTGCTCCGATCTCCCTGCGGCGTCGGCACGTACTCCTCCAGCAACGAACTTCTCCGTACCTCTTCCCGGAGATGTCGGCCATGCATCGGTCTACTCCAACGTTCCGATCGCATCGGCCTCTGATCCGCATCAAGATGATCGTCCTGCCACGATGACTGGCAGTGCGCCAAGTCCAACACGTCCTCAACCGCCCAACTCGTCGCCTCCTGCCCATCGTCACCATATGGTGACACGCGCTCGAGACGGGATCTTCTTGCCCAACAAGAAGTACGCTGCGACGGCCACAACACATCCCACTCCACCTCCGACGTCCGTGCGTGCGGCCATGCGGCATCCAGAGTGGCTGGCAGCCATGCACGAAGAATTCCAAGCTCTTCGCGCGAACAAGACTTGGACGCTCGTCCCACGTCCTCCTGGCGTCAACGTCATCACTGGCAAATGGCTTTTCAAAAACAAAGTCAATGCCGACGGAAGTCTAGCTCGACGCAAAGCTCGCTGGGTCGTTCGCGGGCTTCACCAAAGGCAGGGGATCGACTTCGACCAGACCTTCTCCCCCGTCGTCAAACCGGCAACGATTCGGGCAGTACTCCACCTTGCTGCATCAAGATGCTGGCCAGTACACCAACTCGACGTGAAGAATGCATTCCTTCACGGCAACCTATCCGAGCGCGTGTACTGCACGCAGCCGACCGGATTCGTCGACGCTGATCATCCGGACCATGTCTGCCTCCTGTCTAAGTCACTATACGGGCTTAAACAGGCGCCTCGGGCATGGTTCCAAACATTTGCTGGCGAGCTGATTGCGATGCGCTTCACCACCACACGATCAGACTCATCTCTGTTCGTACTTCGGCAGGGATCCGACATGGCATATCTGCTTTTATATGTTGATGACATCGTCCTCGCCGCATCGTCCTCACATTTATTGCAGATGATCGTCCACAAGCTCAGCCAGCGTTTCGCCATGAAGGATCTCGGTCCGCTGCACTACTTCTTGGGCATTCACGTGCAGCGTATGACTGATGGCTTCTTCCTCAACCAGGAGGCCTACGCCGAGGATGTGCTACAGCGTGCCGGCATGCATAATTGCAAGCCTGCGTCTACACCTGTCGACACCAAGCCCAAGTCTTCGGCGTCCGACGGCAAGCCAGTGCAGGATGCTTCATTCTATCGGAGCATCACGGGTGCACTCCAGTACCTCACGCTCACACGCCCGGACATCGCATACGCGGTCAACCAGGTGTGCCTTCATATGCATGCACCACGCGACGTCCATTGGAACTTGGTGAAGCGGATCCTCCGATACATCAAAGGCACCATCAAGCACGGCCTCCAGCTGCACTCGTCTACAAGTACTGCTCTCACGGCCTACTCCGACGCGGACTGGGCAGGTTGTCCCGACACTAGACGATCAACGTCCGGCTACTGCATCTACCTCGGCGACTCCCTCATCTCCTGGTCGTCCAAGCGGCAAACAACGGTGTCGCGTTCAAGTGCCGAGGCCGAATATCGGGCCGTCGCCAATGCCACGGCCGAGTGCAGCTGGCTGCGCCAACTCCTACAAGAGTTGCACGTCCAGGTTCCCAAGGCCACAATCATGTACTGCGACAACGTCTCCGCCGTCTACCTCACAAAAAATCCCGTTAACCATCGTCGCACGAAGCACATTGCGCTCGACATCCACTTTGTTAGGGAGAAAGTCGAAGTTGGCGACCTACGTGTCCTACACGTCCCTACGACACTACAGTTTGCTGACATCATGACTAAAGGGCTGCCGACGAAGGTTTTTGAAGATTTCCGCAGCAGTTTATGCATCATTTGTAAATGACCCATATACTGAGGGGGGGTGTTGGAAGTCAGTTGGCTTAGATGCGCAATGCATGCGCTGGTGCTTATCGTGCGCGCTAGCCGCGTCACGCACGCCGAACCGTTAGCCACGACTCGTCAAGACTCCGCATAGGTAGGATCTGCCAACGTCCTGCTGTACGCTACTTGTGTATAAATTGCTGCCAGATCAATAATCAAGACGACGATTGCATCTCTATAAGTCTGAACTTAATTTCTTTGGAGTAGCCAAATAGTGTGTTGATGGTTTTTTTACGCCGTAACATGAGCACACAACAATGCACCTTACAAACACGCACCTTGATCTTTCGAAAAAAACAAACACGCACCTCACGACGTACGTGGTCTATGAAAATTGACGGGATCGATTTTCACAAGATTGCAATCGTTTTTCACAACCTTGGCGTGAAAAATCAACAATCTGCTGCCCGAGGGGAACCCCATTGGGGCAGTTGCACATTGGATTGTCTTTGCCTCAGCGGGCTAGAGGTTGAGCGTACTCCATCAAGATGAAGAGTTAGTAACTGAAAAAAAAATTGTCTAGATTTCATGTGCTGAAATTTGAGAAAATGTCAAGCACCGGTTAATTAGTAGCTAATTCCTACTATTAACGACTAATCTTTGTAATTAATCATTTATACTTAATTTTATAGATTAATCAATTATAAAATTATTTTGTTTGATTATTTTACAATTAACATAACTCTTACAAAATTACATACTAACAATTAACAAAATAAAAAAACAGTTAATAATCTTCCTCTGTACGCCCTTGCCGCAGCGCGGACGTGCGTCACTGAAGTCTGGCACAGATTCAGTCGACTGCTAACTACCATTCGAAAAATTAGGGTTTCAAAATAAAAAATAAACATATACTTCCTTCGTCAAAATAATTGTCACCAGCTAGTTCATTTTTAAACTAACCAGTGACAATTATTTCGATACAGAGGGAATATATGAATTATGTTTTCATCGACTAGATGCTCATAATCGATCACGGCCATTTATATTTGTAGGGTGGGGAGGCTTTACTTTGTTAGGAGTTAAAACTTATAACTTCTGAATCAAATACAAACTCTATCTTGAGCTGCCCCAAAACCGACCTGATCGATTTTTGAAAATTTTGTAAAACCTTTTTTTATTCGGGCGATTCACCCACTTCCCCAAGGAACGAGCTTCATGTGCTAGTGGTTTTAGCCGTTTAGCTAAATCAATCAGATAGATTTCTACAAACCGACATGACCGGTTTTGATCATTTTTATTAGTCAACACTATGCCTACGGACAAATTGGGTTGCAGTAGTTTGAATGCCCATGTCAGTTCCATATGTCGTCCCAACTAGCTTGTTCTATATATATATGCCGCCATCCAATAAATAGATTCTGCGAAGAGGATTTATTCGGTGCGGCAGTTTATTTTATCATAAAAAACAATCGAAATTGATTAACTATTACCAACAAAATGAATTGAAGAAAATGGAGTGAATGGAAAGAATATGTTGACATGATTTGGCTGTATCGTTAGTTAGCTACCTTGTAGGAAGGTGTACATTGGCCACCTGTGTAATGTGCAAATCACATGTTCTCATCTGATACACCAATAGGGGATCAGTTGATCCTAGAAGATAGACCAGAATAAATTGCATCAGGTAATCTCTTGTTTTTTTTATAGAAGCCATTCAAAAATTTGGAGTTGAACTTGTGCTTGAATACCCATTTACCAGAGATGACATTTTCATCAATAGGGTGAGAAACAAGGATCTATGTGTCATTATCAATGAATGCTGAAAACTCTTCCTGCAAAGCTTAGAGCCCAATTATACTTGTAGTAATGAAATTCTGCATTCCCCACCTGCCACAGCCAAAGTGCACGCCTACCTCAGCCTGCAAAAAAATACCACGGATGCCACTGCACCCAGCACAGTTCACAGGAATGTGTCAGTTATGTATGAACGGTGCTGACAATGAAGGGGAATACGAGTATGGTACGGCAAATGCTTTGTCATACGATACATGGAACCAAATCGGACCAACTGAACAAGACGATTTCGAAGGAACCAGGGATCTATCCCCTCAGGTTTTAGAATAGCATCCAAATAGCCAACAATGACCGACCTTATCTGTGCCACGGAATCTGACCAACTTGTCTGCGGCTTTTCTCAGCAGATTGAGCTGCCTCTGCTTTGCACACCAGCCTGACCTTATCAGATATGAGGCGTTGTGATGCCACGATCCGACGGTGCAATCTTTGCCTTTTCATATCCTCCATGAATCCTCCCTGCAGAACTCTTCTACAGCTAAAGGTACGAAGGTTAGAGCAAAGAAGCTGCAGCACAGTTGCCACCTACCTGTATGATGCTGCAGGCATCCGAAGAAAGTAAGATATTATCTGATCTTTTATCTCTTTTTTCGAATTTTTTATACATGACGCAAACATCAGGCACAAGCACATAAGGAGGGAATTTGGACAGACATCATTATCCTCTATATTGCCTTGATAGTTCTCACCTGAAAAAGAAAGGAAGGTGAGAGAAAAAAGCTAGTATGCTGTAGAGCATTCTCCATTGCTCTAGAATCCATTGATTCTTCTTAGCATGCTTAGTTCTTGACCCCCCAACTTCTCAAGGGTCACTCGTGGCCCCTGCAAGGATGCTAGCATATGCGGCTCGTGAACCTTATTGTGCATAATTTCACGTGGAGAAAATTTTGGAGTCAGTACTTGATTTATTAGTGATGGAACGTGCTGTAATTTATTAAGCTATTAAAAGATATAAGTTTTAATCAGAATAATTTCCATAATGTTGTAATCTTGAATACAGCTAGGTTTACAAATGAGGGTACATTTCAACCTAGTGCATATGATTCTTTACCATGTGCTTCACAAGACCTAACCTATATGGCTACAAAGTTGTTTTGTGCCTTAATTTTCATGATGTGCCGACACCAACGAGGATCTTATGCTTGGTCTATGCTATCACATTTGTGCAAGTGGTTTAGTACCTACGAAGGTCAATCTTTCATGGGCACATGAGCAAAAACTCCCTTGGCTCAAACGAAGGCCAGACCAGCTTCAGCAGGCACAGATCCTAACATATCACAACCTATCCAATTTAGAAATTTCAATTCCAAATTGAACATGTCCATTGGCACAAGTTGATGTCTATGACCCTATCCGACCTACAAGATGAGTCTACTGTGACTCTATCACCCTTTCACCTTCACCTTCAGAGAATCCTCTTTTGATGAGCTGTGTTGATTTGGATGCTTCAACTTTCCTTTGTTCTTTCAAGATGCAAAAATGTTTTCGGTAAAAGAAAAATGATATTTTCAGAGCCATATTCTGATCAAAGAGTGTTACATCTCTCAATCTTCGTAAGCATATCTGAGACAAGCATATGTCGGCAAGGATAAGACAAAAGGAACCAGGAAAAAAGGAAATGCCTATACAACAATAACAACAGACCAAACTGAAGCATTTCGAATCCATTATCCATGAAACTTAGAAGAGTGGTCATGAAGTTATACATGATTTGTACCTAGCTGATCGCCTAAATTTCGGTGTTTATAATGCTATTTGCAAAGAGTTACCTTTCCCTTTATTAACAGCATGGTGGCACAAGTATTGTGTACAGGAAATGAAAACGGAGAAGGAATAATGTGAAAGATTGTACGATCGTTGACACACGTAGGAGGATCTGTACCAGTGACTTTGATGGATTGATTCTGTGACGAGTTGTATGCAGCGACGCCTCAGCAGGATGATGGTTCCCTCGGCATCTAGCATGTTGTTGTATGTCAAATTAGCGCAGTGCATCACCCTGTCAAAGGATCCTCTAGCATCAACGTGCGGCGAGGCGACACAGAAATCGATAAGGCCACTGGCGCATCTTTCTTGACTTCATCCCTATACCACTCCTTCAAAAAGCACAAAGATATAGGTGACAAGTCTGAGTGATACGGTTTCCTGTAGAAAAGATATGCATGATGTACGGAAAATGCAGGACGTGTAGTTGCATACCTCTTGCGAGTTGGGTGGTTCCCTGCTTCTCTTAACATATATCATTTCTAATTTATCAGTTAATGGGGGCGTAAAATACCAAAGAGAGATAGAGTAACCATATCGTCAAGCACCCATATAGACACCTTCTTCAAAAATGTTAGCATCTCTAATTAAGTAGGCTTTGACGGTTTTCGTTACCCATCGATTTGACGTTCCACCTTAACCGCTAGTAAATTAAGCAGCTGATAACGCCTCCTCAGGCAAATGATGCTACAAAGTAACTAAGCACCTCCTCATCTATCTCAAGACAGATTAAGCTGACCTGAAACACGCACGAAAAGGGGAACAGTCGGAGAAAGAAATCAGGTTTGGTATATGGCTAGGTTTATGACTATTATGGGCCTATGGCAGGCGTGAACCCCATTTCCGCATCAGCAGAACCGTCGTCTCACCTCAGCATGCTGAAGAGGAGAGCGGGGAAATGGTTCGCCACGGCACGCTGCGATCATCCATGGGAGTGGGCTGTAAGAGGTTCGAGGTGGGCCGGCGGAACCGAGAAACGGCCTGGCCGGCGGATCCTGTCAGCGAAGGTTGGGATTCCGGTGGAGCTGCCACAGGGGAGGGGCGCGCAAATGAACGGACAAAGAACGGCGGAAGAGGAGACGTACCGTCGAGAGGAACGGTGGCGGAGTCCGGCGGAGACGAGCGACGGCGGCGGCGGCGGAGCGCGCAGAACTGCGAGGTGGTGCCTGAAAGTAAAAGGGTCACCATGGCAGTGGAAGATCGAAGCCGTTCAGTTCCGAACGAACGCTCGTTATCGTGCACCAGAGAGTTGACTCCCGCGGTCAAAACTGAACCTGCACCCCGGACCGAGTAGGCGCTAGGCGGCTCCACTGTCTGCGTCAATGGCGGTGCGGTGGACACGCAGGAGAGCTGGCGGCGATCCTCGTCGAGCATGTTGCCTAGCGTGTTTGCAGACATCTTCAAAGTTCATCACATTTGGTTAAGTATAGGATAAAAAAATCTAGTTTAATTTAAACTAAATCACTTATTTCAAACATCATTTATTTCAAAACAGAGGGAGCAGTACATACCGGAAAAGACTAACTCTTTTTTCAATGTCCTGTTTCAAGTTCAATCTATAGGACGGGAAGCCATAAACAGTTCAGCACAAGCACCAAACAAGATAAACTCAGGGATACCCATATTTCCTAAAAGGATTACATTGTCAAGATTCAGATCCTGAGCAACATGATGGGTTTCACTTTCGTTTTCACCCATGGCAATACTGTCACGGTTTAAAATATGGCAACGCTGTTCAGCAACATGCTTGGGATAGAATGGTAGGCAAGACGGCTCGCAACCGGACACAATGTTCCAGGCACTGGTTTGGTATACTATTAGGTCTAACACCGGCTCGATGAATTCTCTACAGCTACAGGTTGTTGTCGGAAGAGTCTGTTGCCGGCGAACTGCTTCCTGATGAATCTGCAGGCCGCGATGTAGATCTGGTGTTGTATGAATGGCAGTGGCTGCACTTGTGCCCGACCACGTGGAAGTTCACTTCTGAGACTTTGTTGCAGTCATTGCAAAGCACCCAAATCTGCACATTTTAGCACGAGGAGGAAACCACTGCTTAGATAAAAACATATTGCATGGCAACAATATCTTCAAGGGAATGACAATACAAAGGAGCCTATTCCCTCGTGATGCTTATTTCACTTAAATAGCTGAACTGTTAGCAGAAAAGTACTATATGGGGGGATGTCATACGGATGGCATCAGTGACAGTGTTCTGAATCGTATACTAACTTGTAAACTTATCCTTGAGTGAGTGCACTAACTAAGCTTGTCATAGGCAGTAACTAACTACTAAGCCACCTATGAGTTGTATTACATATTTGAGTCAGAAAATAAATAAAAGAAATACCTTGTAACGATATGCAGAAGGCATGATTGTTGCTTCGATCTACAACAAAATAACAAGAAACAAACCATCAGTCACTAAAAAAGCACCCAAAATGGCTGGATACAGCAGCCCGGAAAATCGCAATATCACCAAATATATTTGCGGACCAACAAAGACTGATATTATCAATTTGCAAGCTGTTATCAGAAGAATTGATATGGTACCTCCTGATCCAATGCTTCCCAGTGACGAGACATGTCAAGAACTGTCTTCGAACATATTGGACAAGTGTATCTGTACCATTAAAAGGCCAATACAAGTTACCACAGACACCACTGCCTCACATAGAAGTTTCAAAGAAATAATATAAGAGTATCAACATGCCACCTAATTAAACTGGTAGAGGGATTTACTTGTTATGCTGCACCATATCAGAGAAGCATTCCATGTGCATCGTGTGTCCACAGTTAAGAACTTTTGTTCCTTGTAATGAATCAAATAGATACTGCAGGCAAAGTTCCAGTTATGATGACTCGATAGTTCCAGAAACAGTTCATGTCATGAGGTTACCTCGTAACAGATTGGGCAATTTTGTCTCATCGAGTTCTCCACGCACTGATGGTTACCACGCAGAATAATAGAATAGCAAGACCCTAATTATTGGATAGGAAGTAATGACAAAATAAAACATATAAATATTATGACACAAAGATTGGTTGAAAGTAACTTCCAGTGAAGTAAAAAAATAGAAAGTTATTTGGGTCCCATTCCAACAACAACAAAGGCTTTTACACAAACAGCCTGGTGGGTAGGCTACAGATAAATTCCAACAAGAGCCAAAAAACAAGGATATATATTAGAAAATGTAAAAGAAGATTTTAGGTTATAGCCGGGCACTTGGATTGCTAATTAATACATCTTCTGATCCAAAGAAAATTTACAGCTTAAATATGTTTATATTGCCTCCTCCAATGTCCGAATATTTTGAATTTCTCAAGTCACTAGATGCCCAATCTTTGGTAGTAAATATTTTATCATCCAGATATTGTATGAATGATTCATACTGGCCTGATCTGTAGACTTCACTTTGGGGACTCAGAACACTAAACTAAATTATTGAAGTCGTACTACTTAACTTTTTGGGAGGAATATACAGCAGAGAGGTCCCTACTGCACCAAATTTTATTAAGAATTAGGAAAGGCATTGTACCAAAGGATCAACAACAACAACAACAAAAAAGATTACACAAAAAGGAAGGGATGGAAACAACTATCTAACTACTATCCAGTCCAAGAATTGAGTTTTTTTGCAACTTCTATTTCTCAAAAGCATTTAGTTTACAACGAACAATGTAGAGCTAACTAAGCAAAAAAAAAAAAATGCAAGAAGGCTGGGATGAACTTGCCTACTAAAAGAATAATTTGCCACTCTACCACGCAGATTATTCAGAGAGCATAATATCAAATTCGTACTGATGCAAGTACAAATTAATATTTAACTTTAACAAAACATACCACACTTCACACAGTGAAAGAATTTTTCCTTGCCACCAATCCTGGTATAATCAAGTAGATGCAGGATTAGAAACTAACTTTGCTTAATTATATATTAGTTGAAGATACATTTTTCATGCTCACCTGCAAATGCCACAATCATAGCAATGGTACTGCCCTTTCTCTATCTGAGAAAGGACAAATGAATCAGTTTGATAGAATGATTCAAAGCACGTAACAGAAAAGGGAAGAAATTCCAAACTTACATCATCATCATAAAACTTGCATATATCACAGAAGTACTCGCCCATATTGACTCCGCAGCTTACACACACTTGAGACACCTAAGCAACAAGACCAGATTTCATTGGCGCATAACAACACCCTCATGGGGCATGAGTAGTGAACAAAAAATGTGGCAATTTAGGTTGTACCGGCTGTTCTTTATCACAGAGTAGACATACTACCTGCAGGAGTGAAGTCAATCTTTCATTATTTCTGAACCTACTAAAACCAATTGACTGCATAAATTAAAGAAGTGAATGAGAATTTACTTTTTCAACATCCTGGCGGCATATTGTATGTCGGTCTCCCAAAGCCTACAATGAAGACAATGCCACAAATAGTTCAGTTAACATAACATTCTCACTTAATGCATTTTGAACAATACCAAAGGCTGATACTTCAATTAAACAACAGAGAATATAAGGTATCCATTATACAAATTGCTCCCAAAGTGACATTGAAACTGTTGCAGTACTGAGATCCATTTTATGAATTGTATATTCCTAGCTTTAATATAACAAGATGATTGTTCATTTCTTGTGGATCGCCATCTGTGTTGTCCCCTATATAAACAATACTCCTAAAGATATTACTGGAATCAAATTGTACACATGGGCTACCTGTGTGCTCAAAGGAGCAGAAATGAGATCAGAGACTGAACCAATTCCAAAGCCAAACTACACCATTCATCCCGAAGGAATCAACTAGACCTGCGCCTCAAAAGACTAGTGAACTAAGCCTAGATCTTCCAATTGTGACAGATAAAACTACATGCTGCTACTGAACTAGCCACTCGTTCAGCGTATTAAAGCTGTCTTACAGGGATAAAACTCTACAGGGTTCAAGCAGGACAGGTAGGTCGCCATTCCATACGAACAAAGTAGCAACTAGAGCACAACCATGGTCACTGGAAATAAAATATAAAAAAAATCAAGCGTACCGTCGCCTCGTTGTGGCAATGGCGGCAGGGGAACACCTTGCCGCAGCACGGCGCCACGATCTTGCACCTCCGCCGGTAATGCTCGCACCTGCACATCACAAGGGGTGGGGGCAAGTTTTTTCTCCCGTGAGATGAACAAAGTCCGAATCACGAACGAGCAAAATCAGCAGCCGCAAGAGTCCCCGGGACGAGCACCGAGGACGAGACGAATCGATCAACCGCGAGGAAGCGAACAGATTTTCCTGACATTCGAACTCCGGCGGGAGGAGGGAAGCGCAAAGGTAGATTTCCCCCGGGAGCGAGGAAGGAACAGGAGAGAAGGGGGGCGAGAGGGCTCACCCGTGCTCCAGCTTGCCGACGTCACGCGGGTCGACGTCCCAACCGACGGCCGCGTCGCAGGCGACGTCCTCGTCGCCGGGGAAATGCGCTCCTCCCATCCCCACGGCTGGCGGCGGCGGCGACAGCGGCGGTAGGGGTGGCAGGGGCGTAAATACGGTGTGGCAGAGGGGCCTCCGAGTAAAGTTGGGCGATAGGAGGAGCAGAGCATCGCCCCTTTTTTCTCGCGTTTTATTGGTCCCAAAGCGAGAAGAGTCAGCGGACTGGGCCCACCGCGTCGATTTCTAACAGAGGTTTTGTCGAATCCTAATTTCAGTGGTAACAACTTATAAATTTGAAGTACATTTTTCATTTTTCTTACTTTTTCTTTTAAAAGCCTTTGTAGTTCAAAAATGAACTACAAAGCGACAAACTTTTCGAGACGGAGGGGGTATATACACACGCTCCTCAACAGACGGACAAGAACAAGATCAGATGCACGACGGGAACATCAAACTCTCATTGTAGCACCAAGCATGAAAGATACTCCCTCCTTCCCATATTATTTGTCGTTTAAGACAAGAATTTTAGTTCAAAATGAACTAAAATATTTGTCCTAAATAACAATTAATATGGAAAGGAGAGAGTAGTTTTGAATTTTTTTTCCTAGAACTAGAGTTCCCATGCAACACCATAAGGTGATTCGAGTGATGGAAATTGAGTGGGTAGTTTAGGAGCCGCTACACTACTATAGTAGACTTCTTCTAATCTACAGGTAGGGTGATGGCATATAAATATCCCATAAAACTTGCAAATCGTATAATTTGCTCGGTTTTTAAGCCCTTTAGAGATTGCTTGTTTACCCTAGACTGTGTAATCTGCCTTATTTCATCCTAATCTCTCGCCCCCCCCCCCCCCCCTTCCCGGCCCATTGATCAGCGTATTTGCATATGTCACGAAGACCAAAGAGAAGTAAAGCTTCCAACGTAATCTATTTGTTTCGTATCAGTTTACCCAAAGAACTTGTTTACGATGTCTGCCTGCACACATGCAGATTAGATTAAATTAAATTAGGGTCGAGAAGTCACTAAATCTAGTCTGGTCTCTAAATCATACTCTATATTTTACTCTTCTAGCAATATCCTTTAGATTTTCGATTTGTTCTATCTGTACACCTACTCTATAGCAGATTTACATTCTAGTATGCTTTACTTAACACCATATACTTTCAGTATATCTACTGTTTAGTACACTTCACAGTACACACTGCAGGTGATCGGTGGTCTAACACACAACTAGCTTCCAGAGGCTGTATGAAGATCAAAATTCAGTCTAGTCTCTACAAACCTTGCGATTTGTTTATGGCTGCTGCACCATTCCGTTGCTGGAGAGGCACCGCTGTATTGTTTGCATTGTTGATTTGCTGATGATAGGATAAGATGAGCAATGGGCAATGGCATGGGCCGCACGCATTAACCACCGGCCGAGGCACGCCGTTTAGGGATCTTCCATCCTGATGCGACTGTTCTTTACTTATTTCATCGGACACTTTGCTTGCAAGTTGCAATCTTCCACCGATTCTTGCCTTTTTTTTTTTTCCCGCCGCTGGTTGGTATCAAACAGCAACAGGATAGCAACTCTCTCTTTGAGATCTCAGAGGGCGACTTATAAACCGGTGCGTAAAACAAATGTGCAGCCAACCATACAACAAAGACAATTCATATATCGGATTAATATTATTATTATCCAGGTTGGACACTCTACAACATCTAGGTATGGGCTACCAATGAACAGCTAAAGAATAGTGGTGTATCCGGTGTTGTACAACTACTGACAGATATCTGGTGATGGGGTGCTTGTATACATTATAGGGCCAGGAGCATAGAATATGAAACCATGAATTGGTGAACGGGATTTCGGGGCAACCACTTCTCAGGCTGAAGATAACCAGGCCCTGGTGAAGAACTTCGACAGATTCAATCATTCCACGAATAACGGTACAGACTAATAATCTGAAGGCGAACTTGTTTGCACATCAGCCTGAAGTGAGGAGGCTGGGGTGCCAGCATCACTGTTGACCTCTGGTCCCGGTCCATCTGGTGGGAGCCCGTATTCTGTGATCGCTGACCCAACACTCTCAACGGATTGCTTTCGTTCGAGACTTCCTGACTGCCTCCGCTCCATCCTTCCTGACTGTTTCCTCTCAATCCCACCTGACTGCCGCCGTTCAATGCTGACCACTGAACTGTTAGATCTTGCAGGTACGGTCAACAGCTGGCTGACAGAGTCAAATGTGCTCCGGCACTCTGTGATCAGTATTGCTCCATTGGGGTAGCATCGGCTAAAACATGCTGCACAATGAGGGTATGCGACCTGAGATGAAAAATTAGATGTGAGCCCTCTTTGATTCAAAAAAGAGATTATCAGAGTATGTGCAAAAGTAACAGCTGTTTTTTATTGTTATTGATCAGATTTCAAACCAGTTCTGAACAATAGGAAACAGAGCTCACCTCGACAAAAGCATGGCAGAGTGAAAGGAAAAGAGAGGACTCATTTCCCCGAAGCATCCACATGGCATTGTATCTAACTAGGGAGTCAGAGACCGCTTGTAGTCCCTTGACCACCTCCTGAGCAAGGACATGTTTCAAGCTCAATGGAGCACACGGTCGTAACTCATTCATTGCTGCAGAAACACCTACATACAAGAATTTCAAAACATGACATCAATTTTACGTATCAATTAATGCAGACATGTTAAGGCAAAGTCGACATGTGATGATGAACATAATAAGATCTCACATTTAGCTATTTCAAATTACCATTAACAAAGACTGCAAGAGGTGGATGTTCCATCAAAACAGAAGGTGGAGTCACGTCATCTGAAGTCTCATCCACAACTCCATTTGCTACGAAGCCAACAGATGGCATCGGAACCCAACGGTGTGAATCCAAAACAGCCTGGCATTATCAGTGTGATGGTCATGGACTACTAAGTTAATTCAAAAGAGCAAATAGCAAAATAAACTCGGGATATATTTCAAGCAAGCAGGAGCTGTTCAACAGTATGAGCAAACAACTTATAATACTAAAGTGCATTTAAGTTTATATTCAATCAAGAACTAAAATGTATGTCCATATCTTGGCTGCACAAAAATGCATTACCTGAAAATTTTCAACTGCTGTATTCATGCTCGTTGAGAACAATTTTAGAACAGCGCTGCAAAAGGCACATAACATCATTAGTAAGAATGCTACCTTACAGTCGTAAGTTTTCATAGCTAAATTGTAATCTAAATACACATTACTTTTCAAAAATTGGTGGAAGCAGGCCATGGAAATCCAACCCAACTAAGCCAAGACCCATTGCACAATACTACAACATAAACAAGTGCCGAGAATTGATGAATTATGTCAACTGTTGGAGTCTAAAAAAACTCATGTACCCAATCACAATTCAGAAAGAAGGGATGAAAAGTTAATCCTTACCATGCATTGATCAAGAATGTTTGACAGAGACCCGCCTTCTGTTATATTTGGCAACATAACTTGAAGGGTGGTGAGGTGATTACTAACTTGTTGCATTGCCCAGCTGAAAAGCAACCCACCATCATAGCTCTCATCACTTCAAGATTTATCATTGTTAAATATCGCTCGATATTGGTTCACAACATCAAATAAATGTGTCCTGGGGCAAGTCACCATGCCTTTCAGGTAATCATAAACATTCCTTTTGTCCAGGTCATCAAGAATCCCAGAAAGCCAAGCTTCCCTGCACCTCAAGAACTAGAAACTATATCAGAGTTAGAAGATGATGACGAAATATAATTGAATATGAATTGTAACACAGAAATTTTATCTCTACATATAATAAAGATAACAGAGAAATATCATTTCACAATTTCTGAATAATTAAACTCATGAAGTAGTACTACTTTTGAGATGTGTAAGCGTAATTCTGATTCACATGAAAACCTTCATAATACCTGTAAACGTAATTCTGATTCACTAAAAACTCCAATTTGGCGCACATGTGCAACGATGCGGAGGCACTCAGGTAACTGTTGACAATAAAACGATTCATACTTAGATATAATAGATGTGTTAATGGAACAATAACAAATTTGAGGACCATAATGTTCAAAAGTTGCACATATCAATCATGGACAATGAATACTATGAAAGTGGTACGAGAAACTTATTTACTTTTACAACATCTCACCTGAATATTTGATCGAAGTTTCTGGAGAAGCTGTGAGATTAGTGATTGTATTGTCTTCTTGCCTTCAGCCACTAATCCTTGAATAACAGGTAAACTTCAATACAAATAGAGAATGGTTACAAATATAGCCAATGCTGGGGCTGCAATGAGTATTAAGTTACAGTACTTACTCAGGGTGCAACTTTGAGATTTTACAAACAAAAGCTTCTAGATCAAGTGCTTCATCATAGTTTCCATTCCGTATACATCTGCAAAGTTGGAGGTTTTCAATAGTCTATATAGACACTGAACATGAACCAAATAATATCAGCCACAGAAAACTAAATACATAATGATAAAAAATGGAGACATTCTCAGAAAATGTCACATACGTGTCCATCAGTTGCGTAATTTCAAGAAGGTCAAGCAAGGTACTATGGTTGGCTAGTAATGTTTGATTAAGCTTCCTTTCTTCCAAAATTTGCTGCGCCGACTCGACAAACTCTGTGCAACCAGATGTTAAATTCGGTATCTCCTCTATCTACATGGAGCAGAAAAAATATGCTCAAACATTTCATGTCATACTTCAAATGTAGAATGAATAAACAGTAGAATAAAATGTCAATATATAATACAGAAAGAAGCAACATCTGTACGATGAAATGCTTAATTAAGTTTGCCCTCTGATGTTGGTAGATTGCATCATTAACCTCAACCTCTGATGTTGGCAGATTGATATCGACATCACATTCATCATCTTTACTAATGTTATTGGGGATTTTGTTCAGTATACAAACAGATGGTGATGGTTTTCGCAGGTTGATGCGTAACATAGTTAGCATCCAAGACCCAACAAATCTATTTGTGAGTGCTACTACCCGTAAATTATATATTTTTTTCCATGAAGCGCAGAGAGACATGTTTTTTGTTATACCAACGGTCAAGATCATAAATTTGCATCATCCTGTTTTCACACCTAACAGCTCATTGGATGTATTTGAGTATTTCTCAGTTGCCAACAAAAGCAAGGGCACAAACTAGAGCTTGATACACACTTGCTAAGATTAGAAGCTAAGCAGGGCCGCTGACTAATAAGTCACAGCAGAACTGTGTCTTCGCTTAAACTGACAAGTACAGATACATTTCTAAATGCAGCAACAATGAGATACGGTGATCTCACTAATACCAAAACCAACGGAGTACACACATCCGCACACCACAGCGTACCACAACATGCACTGATCCGACCAATTGACTTCACATTTGAAGTCGGAAGATCTACTTACTGATCCACATTGAGCTAGCAGCAAGTTTTGACGCGAAGGGCCACTATAACAGGAGAAGCGGTGAAGTGATGAGCAGGGAGGGAGCAGGCGCATTACCAGGGCCTCGAGGTGGCCGTCAAAGCCCTCGAGCTGCGCGCGGACGAAGGAGAGCGCCTCCGACGCCGCGATGAAGGCGCCGTAGTTCTCCACCGCCACCTCCTGCATCCGCCGCCGCACCCGCTCCGCGTCCACCCGCAGCAGCTCCGGCTCCTGCGTCCCACCGGAACCAACCAACCGACACGTCACGTCACGGGACCATCAATCTCCGGTCAACCTGGGCGGCGCTGCGCTGCGAGAGCGCGAACGCGGACGCGGACGCGCGGGCGTACGTACCTTGTGGAGGCGCTCGACTGAGAATGAGAGGAGCTCGGAGACGTAGGGCCGGTACGCGGTACCGGCGAGCGGGAGCGCGGCGCAAGATCCTTCCATGTTGGTGTTCGGGATAGCGGTGTGCCGGCCGGCGTCGACGAGGTCCATTTCCATGGCTGGCGGGCGAGATCTGGAGAAGAAGGGTGAGGTGGTTTAGCACTTGAGGCCCTCGGGGTTCTGTTCGTATTGCATTTTAATTCCTGTGGATTTGGATTTCCGGGCCCAGATAGACGGCAGCCCATTGTAAGCCCAATAACTAATTGGTATTCGGCCCAACAGGAGCTAATTGTCGTACGTCCGATTTGTTCTGCCCAAGAAGACTAGTCGGAAGGATTAGGCGCTAGGCGTTTCTAGGGGTGCCTAGGTGTACTGTGCGGTGATGGTTTATAAAAAATTAAATTCAATACGATATGCATATTTTTGCTATTCTAGACTGTTTGCTCCATCCAACTGCACTTGCACCCTCTTATATTTCCAGACCCTCTTGCATCTCTGCCTCCCACGTGTCTTCGCTCAGCCCAATCTCCCTATATCCTGTTTTGTCCCAGCCAGCTGCTCCACCAACATAGGAGCCCCGCCGCCGGATCTCAATGGCTATCTAAAATTCTATTGAATGGTATATATATATATATATATATATATATATATATATATATATATATATATATATATATATATATATATTCTTTAATATTATTTATCAATTAGATAAATAATCATAAATTTAGAACACAATCCAAATACATGCAGTAAAAACATGATAATATAAAATTTACTAAATTTTAATATAATTAAAACAAATAAAAATACTCTCTCCATTCCAAAAAGTTTGTCGCTTTGTAGTTCAGAAAAATTTGTCGCTTTGTAATTCATTTTTGAACTACAAAACGATAAACTTTTTGAGATGGAGTGAATATGTAGAACCGGAATAATACGAATAATTTATCTAATGATAACAAATAATAAATATATAGAACCAAAAGAACATGAATAATTGTGAGACACCATCGCTACTTCGAAAATTATGATCAGTACGACTGGTAGATGAGACATGTCACATGAAGATTCGCCGATCAGAGGAGATGTCGACACATCGTGACCGTCTAGTCGCAAGTCATGCAAGCTTTGTAGATCAATCACCTACCCTAGCGTCATCGTAAGTGTATAGGATGTTCTGTTATTCTATGATTTTGCAGCCAGCCGAAATATCCAATCATATTCTATTGTCGTATGCCCTTTAGATACGCCACTGCCAGATTTGCACCCCTGTCCCGAGGCTCCCTCCACGAGCGAGCGCCCCTTCATCATCTAAAAACCTCCGTGTACCCCCCTCAAAATCTACGTTAGTTGTACCTACATAGCTATTGAGCTTTCCTCCTATGAAGAGTTTCTCGGCTATGTACACTATTAACCATATCTTCCAAGTCCTCCCAAAATTTTTTCTAAGCGCTCATATCGAGCTCAACTTGTGGAGCATAAACACTAATACCATTCAAGATAAAGTTCACCACAACTACCTTGACTAGGATTATCATATCCTCTCGTCTACGGACATTCAATACTTCATCATAGAGGCTCTTATCTATTAGGATGCCTACGTCTTTTCTGGTCTCAGTCGAGCCAAAGTACCAAAGCTTGAAACTGGTATTCTCAACCTCTCTTGTTTTTTGACCTTCTCATCTAGTCTCTTGTACATAAAAGATATTTATATGTCTCCTAATCGCAACGTCCACTAACTCTCATAGCTTTCCCGTCAAGGATCCTACATTCCAACTATCCACTCGAAACTTAGTTTTCTCGGCTAGTTTCCTTACCATTCGCATCTGTCGAGTAAGATGTAAAGACTCTTGCTCACTTAACGCTACATCTGGACGATGATGTAGCGCGCCACTAAGGTGGTGACGATCCGACTCTTACCCATTTAACACCATATCCGAGTTTTAATATGGTGCGTCACAAAGACGGTGACGACCCGACCCTTGTCCACTTAACACCATACCCGGGTTTCGATATGGCGCATCGTTAAGAGGATTTTATGCCCCAACGAATATCTAATAGATTTCATTTCTATGAGAATGGCTAAATATAGTTGTTAGCTCGCCAAGCCTATCACAACCCTTCATCTTTTATCCGGGCTTGAGACCAGTTATGTCATTACAACATAGGCGGAGTTATTAATAATAATGTATTGTCAAAATAAAATTGAAGTCAATGTTGGTTGGTGAATCGATTTCAATAAAAATGTTTGTCATTTTTTCAGTAATGACAGAGTCCAGCCCTCAACCAATCGGAACGTGATGCACTAACGATAAATAGTGATTGTTTGTTTGCAAATGTAAAATGTTTAAACCGAAGTAAAAAAACTTCAATGTTGAGATTAAACCTTGGATGCAAGCATCTACCAAGACCCAAAGAAAACACTAGTTGTGGTGAAGTAGCCTCCCGAGCTGACCTGTTTCCCGAAGCAGGCAGGTCTGGTGCCCCCTGCCTTCGGACAACCCAGCTGCAGCTTCCATTCCTGGCTAAACACCACCCAAAGCTGCCGCAGTGCAGTGCACTTTGGCCACTGCACCAAGGCTTATGTCATGCCATGCCAAGCCAAAAGCAGCAGCTGCTGCTGCTTCCCAGGACAAAGACCAAAACACTTCCTTCTCCCGAGAAGAGAGCAGGAGACCGACGACGGAGGGAGCGCGCTGCAGGTCCTCTTCTCATGGCTGAAAAGTGTCCGCTGGAGCTGTCCCTGACTTCCCTGGGCGCGCAGGGCTCGTCGTCGTCGGCCGGAGAGCGGACGGTTAAGCGGCGGCGGGAGTGGCCGGCGCGGAGCGCGTCCGCGCTCTACGCCGAGCTCCGCGCGCTGCTCCCCAACATGCCATCCTCTCCGGTGAGTTCTTCTGCTCTCGACGACGGGCTCGCCCTCCGTTTCCTTCACCGTTCTTGTCGGCCGGTTCCAGGCGAAAGGTGACATTTTTTCCCCTGCTCGGCGGTGCGGCGGTGGCAGCAGCGGATGAACCAGGTGGAGATGCTGGACGCGGCGGTGGCGCACATCAAGGTGCTGGAGGACACGGTGGCCGTGCTCGAAGCGTACCGTGGCGTGCGGGGGCCGCGGGGCCCCCCACCTCAGCGCCGCCGCCCCGAGGTGGCCGTGTCCGGCGCGGCGGTGTGCTTCTTCGTGCGGCTGCCGGCGGCGGGGCCCGGAGCGCTGAGGCGCGTTCTGGAGGCGTTCGAGCGGCGCGGGGTGGAGGTTCTGGCGGCAACGCTGGCGCACCACGGCGGCGGAGGCGGAAGGGTTGCCGAGGCTGTTGTCACGGTCACCGTGGCGGCTGCGCCGCCCGAGGTCCTGGAGATGATCAGGGCGGACATCGCCAGCATCCACTGATCAAAAGAACATGCTCTCGCCATTGGTGACCTTTTTTGGAAGCTTTTCTTTCGCGTCGAATGGTTGCATACTGATGTACCGGTTTTGCCATCAACATGAGAAGAAAAGAAACTCAGCAGTTGATTCACAACGGCCTTATGAACCTCTTGACGCTATTTGTTGACACATTATTTCGAGCTATTTTTCATTGATTTACTGAATGCCGTTTCTAAAATTGTTGTTTGGTGCTATTTCCTTCCCTTCGAAAAAGAAAACAATATATTGCAAACAAAAATTAATTCGATTCGAGAAACGGCACCGGTCGTCTACTATCACAAGAAAGCCAATAATAGAGAGGAACACAATTCTGATTCATAAAAGATGAGATGTATTGAAGATGTCCAAGTCACAACGTTTTGCCACAAAGTGGCAGAATGGAAAAAAAAGGGGGTGCTTTTCAGCCATATTTACAGGTAATTCCATCATCAGTGCTAGAACTAAACTTGTTAGCTTGTACCAAGAATTGACGAGCCTGTGCAAAAACAAATGGAAATGGAGTTGAGAGTTCAATACGCGAAGAGTATAGCCTGTAGTGGCTGGAAATCCAGATGTTCAGACTTACCAAATTGACCACGAATTGAGATTGTCCAAGACCAATAACAAATGTTCATTTGAAAAAAAAAAGGAGAATGTTCACTGGTGGAGACACTGACCACTAGACTAATAACCTGTGAAACAAACAAGCAAAGAATTATCGTTATAAATTCTGATAAAACTATTTACCATTATTGAAACTCAGGTTAAATAAAGGCAACAGTGCACTACCTCTAAATGGGCTACTCTAGTCTACGGAGGACTTGACAAATGAAGCCGCTGTCCGTTAGGTTGTTGCTGCGCCTTTTTACTGCCTGGGAAACAGATATTGCAATGACATTATCATTTACCATACCTTCTTCGTTTCATATCAGAAAGGTTTATCAGCCTTGAACTATGAACTGGAACTTTTTTTCTCTGATAGGAAGCTGTTATTTTGCTGACCGTTATAGTTGAAAATAGCCCCACTGAAATATTCTTTACCAACAGCTTTGGAACTCTTATGTTGCGTATTTCGTGAATTTAATTGAGCAGAAATCAAACTCAAAAGAAAAAAAATAATGAGCCTTCAGAAATAAAAATATTGTATTATTCATTTTGAGAAGAGGTCAACAATCCCATGATAACTAACTTGTCATTTATCGACGATAAAGAACTGAACTGCTTACTGCGTGAAAGATAAGAGTAAGGGACTAAGGGATCCTGTTCCAACCTTTGTTTTTCGAATTGGTAGATGCAGCTCTGTTGCATCTTGTTCGTGAAATTTCATTCTTCAATGTAGATGCTTGTGTGTCTATTATCTCAGCTTTGGTTGCTTTTGAACTGTAAGGCCTGCTTGCTGTTAATTGATGAGGGGTTCCTAAGCATGATTCAGATTGTTTTGCAGGAAGCTGACCCAGATACTGAGAAGCGCCGTAGAAGGTTACATCATCAGTAACGGAACATGTTAAGATATCCTTTCAATGATCACAGAGTGGGAGCATGAAACCTTTGTTTGAAGAACAGGGTTCCTCTGAGCACCAGGTAATGGTGTTGGATTATCGCTTGGTAAAAACTGTGACACCACAAATCCATTCTCTTGAGATGGATTTGGAGTTGTGTAGCCGCCCAAATGCTCCACACAGGATTCACGATAAAGCTGGCCAAGCTCCAAACGAAGCCTGTGGTTGCCTTGCGAATGATACATTTTTGTTGCAAGAGGAACAGGCATATCTGGTATAAAATGAATGAGAAAGTTAAAATATTATCAAATTCAAGCTGCCTATCTATCAAGGGATGATTTTATTAAGGCAAACTGAGTAAACATCAACTAGTTAGGACAAAAGTGATTTTCATGGGAAAGCCTACTAGTTTCTTCTAATTTCTCTTGTTACCGCAGCCATCTAATAATATGAAATGAGGACTAATATTGAGCCTCGCCTAATGATCTTTCAAGAATACCCCGTTATTTAGTTACTAGTATCCACTCAAGTTCAATTTGGCACTAAAATAAAAAAGCAGTGGATTCACACACCATTGATGGAAGTCCCTATAAAGAAAACATATTAAGCTCCTATATCTCAAGCATATTATGCATATAGACATCAACAATCTGATACCTCATGATTTGACGATTTTGCAGTTCAGAAATTTCTATCCCCATAACCCACATGATTATCATACAGAAGAGATCATATGTCCAATATCTTTGTCATGTAAGTATTGCAGTCTCTAATTTGTTTCAAGTCACAAAAGAAGCACTTGAAAATTCATACCCACAAGAGAAAGGAACTAAATCGATTGATAGGTAAGAGCCCATACTACTGAAATGACTAACTGTATCTATCACAACATAAAATAAAAAATTGTGCTCAACCTTAAGCTCAAATGCCTGTTCAATAAGGGCATACCCAGTGCCGAAGGCTCCCACATGTGAGGTCCAGGGAAGGGTTATTTCTAGACAGTCTTACCCTGCTTTTGCAGAGAGGCTGGTTCAAACCTAAGACCACAGGACACAAGTGGACACACACTGACACACTACCACTCTGCTTTCAACTTCCTGTTAAATGTATTCCTCTATTTAACAATATGCCTATTGCCTACACATCTACGCGTGATAAAACATAAGCAAATTATCTGTAGGGGAAAGCAACCATATCGAGAAGCAATTAAGAACTCTGAAGTGATTTTCAGGCCCATTGATTGCAACTGCATCAACAGATGTTTTCAACCCTACAAAAAAACAGCATGCAGATAAACCAAACCATTATAAAACAAAGACAACCAATATTCTGTTTCCTGCCACCACCAAGATATATACCAACTGAGTCTGAAACACCATTCTTTGAAGAGAAAAGCCAGAGAAGATAATTTCAGTAAAAATATATCCAAGAGCAACATACTGATCTCCAATGTATTTCCATACTCCAAAAATCACATGTAAATAAAAATGGACCCCATAAACTTAGTGTCAGATGACCACGAGCTAATATGAACACACACAACTTCTGAGTGGTCAAAATTAGTTATGCTAAAAGTATCAGCACTAGATATATAGATCAAATGTTCCTAGACAAAATTCAGCAAAAATCCAAAACAGTGAATCACCAGATTCATTGTAGTATTTAGAAAGTAGCACATACTTTGATCAGATGAAGAACCTATAGGCTGTACTTTACTGACAAGCTCATTGTCTAATTTGAAACCGTTGGCACTGTCCTTGCATTGAGACTGAGACTTCACTTTCACTTTTATGTGTATTTTTTGATCTATCATATGTCAAGGCAGCAAAACATTTGAAACACCATAAACGGTTAGAGTATAATTAACAAATGATAAAAATATTCGCATGAAGAAAACAAAAGGAAGCATGTTGGGATTAAAAGTAATCTCACAACAACAAACAGTCACAAAAGGAAGGATACTTCCATTAAACTTCATTTTTCTGCCTTTCTTTGGAGGCTTTGTAGGACCACTATGATCTTCAACTATAGAATTATTTGTGTTTGTCTTGCCTGAACTACATTTTTCTGCACAAATGAAAAAGAAGTGAAGGTTCTTTTTTAAAAAAAAATGGTGTACCCAATGCCGAAGGCTCCCACACATAGTGGGGTCTAGGGAAGGGTAACAAAAAACAATGTAATCAATTATTCTATAGAGTAATATCTCAGTTCTGCCACACACGCATCAATTGCAATTCCACAATATTTTCTATGCTAGTGCCAAATAATAGGAATAATGTTACAGTCCTAACAAGAGCAAGACATACTAGTCATTCACAAAGTAAAATGCTGAAACAGTGACTAATTTAGTAATTTTCCATGCAGGCATGCACCAATTGCAAAGTACGTGGTTTTTGGGTTTGCTGTAAATTATGAGTAGATGTTCACATTCACAGCATTGGGCCCAGAAATATAATGATGAGTTACAACAAAATGTGCAGATTAAAAACTTAGTAGCACCTGCATGAACAGCATATTGGCTAGCCTTAACTGGCTTCTTGCACGTGCTACAGCAGACCTTCAAAAAGAGATAACTTTTTTATACAATAGATTAGCCACGGGTGAAATAGGGAAATTGTACATGTAGAATCATTAAAAGTTACCAGGTCCAATGGATCGGTCATAGGTTTTGATCCAAAGATATGCATATCTGCAGAAAGTTATTGAATAATTTGAAAATCTAAGTAGTGACATAAAAAGATAAAGATAAATTTTACAAATGAAAAACAATTCTCTGGAATGGTAGAAATAAGTTGAATGGAAACACAAATGAAACATAAGATGGACTAATATCAGAAAAGTGCATGGTTCTCAGAGAAAGGCAGAAAGAAAAGCTGAATCACAATCTTGCAGGTAAGTACATACGAGGCAGACCTGGTAGCATTAAAATGTTCTACCTAAAAGACAACATCACCTGGTAAAGACAAGCCAACAACCAAAAACAAGTAAGTGGAATTGTCAGTTCAGGAAAAGAAACTTACCATCCTCATCCAGTAAGTTTGGTTCATGTGCATCAAATAGTTGGTTCTGTAGGACCTGTGCAGCATTCCTCTCGTTGATCACCTCATCTGAAATGATGAAAGGTATTGTTTTCATTCTAAAAAAAACAGCACACACAATAGTCCACTTTTTATATTATCTAACTTATCCAATGAATGAAATAAAAAAAGGAATCAACCATAGCTAGCTGTGTACACATGACAAAAAAAATTGCTCGAAGCATATTGTGAAATGTCTAAAGGATATTAAATTACATATAAACCAAGACAATGTGCACATAACAGTTATAGAATTTCATCTCTGAACTAAGCAGAAACATAAATTGTAGTCCTAATAAAATGGCATTTCTTCACTACAAAAAAGGGTCAACTCAGTGGAAGAAGTATGTCCCTGCATCAAGTCAAAATTAAAAATTCCACTACAAATTTTGAATCGTCATTTTAATCCAGAAAAGCATTCGGATATGAATACAAACTTTTTTAATTACCAAGGTTTTTTACATTAGTATCATTGTTCTACAGTTTGACGTTGTAACCTTTTCATCGCAGAGTAGCAAGTTGAAGTTGTATTGGATCTACTCAAGTTACAAAAGTTTGGTAAAAGAAAAAGGAAAGGTATCACAAATCATTCTTCTTGAATTAAACATGAATATGAAGCATTAAAAACTGCAAATTCATTCAAATCAGCCAAGTACATATGAACTGCATATTGCATACACGAAACAGTACCAACAATGGATCTACACAGAGTCATAGACCCAATGCCAATATAAATTACTCTTTGTATAATTCTGTATATAGGCCCCATGGTTCTATCAGATTCAGAATAAGCAAAAAAAATAACTGGCAACGTGTTCACCTGTTGTGGTGTGACTTTCCATCATTACAAACTCCAGCACAGAAGCCATTCTAACATGTCGCGCCATGCAAACCATTTTGGAGTTGTTACCTACAATACAATGCAGCCATGCATCACATATCAGAAGTAACATGTCGTTCAAACCTGTAGGAGATGGAACTAGGTGGTAGGGACGAGCACTGTCAAGCACATTGTTATGAGATAATACAAATGAAAACATTGACTATCATACTACCTCAACAACATCAGAATGGAACTCCTCCCCAAAAAAAGGGATAAAGTCCTCCAGTTGACTGTCAGTGAGTGTTCATGGAAACGAGATTATGAAAACCCCCAAAAAATCTAACAACCACAACACAGTGGCAATCTAGTATTTAGTATCTGACATTGCCACAAGCCCACAACTAAGCAGGAAAAAGCCTAGAAAAGCATTTTTTTTTTGTCAGTTGTCACATCATCACTGCACTCAAGTAACGTTCCCTAAATTCAGATCACGTACATTTTAAAGGTTCGTAAGGAAACAATCTTGCTCGCATTTCTAACCATTAATGTAGCATCACGTACAACGGCAACGACTATTATGCAATCTCAACCACGTACAACACGGTGATCTAACATGAGGCAAAGACACAATACTCCCACTACATCATGCACACATTTCCAATCAGAGATCATACTCCCGATGAAAACAAAAATAGAGATTGTTACGAAATGCCCTCAAGTCAGCATGTTTCCAGCAGATTCCACACCATCCCGCCCATTCAGATCGAATTTGCCAAGCAAAAAAAGCAAATGAAATCTGTTTTTACAAGTGTCATACCTGGAGCAACCGAATTCAGGGAGGCTGCGGATCACCACGAAAATAGACCAGAAAAAATTCAGTACACAACAGCCTCGAAATCAATCGGTCCCGCACCGCCGCCGCGTCCGCGTACGCCGGCGGTGTCCCCTCCGCCCTCGACCTCGCGTCACATTCCAAACTCAGCGGGGAGGAGAGGCCGCGGACATCGAGGCCGGAGGGACGCGAGAGAAGACGGTAAGGCGCGCGGCGAAGACCTCCTTCTCGCGGCCGCGGCGGCGATCGGGCGGGGAGGCGAAGCGTAGCGAGTGCCAAGCGTTGCAAATTTGGGGGGGAGCCCCGTGTGCGCCGGTCGGTCCTTGTAACGGGCGAACCGACCGGTCGGAGCCCACCGTGTACGACTGAACCCGACCCGGTTCGCCGGTCGGTCCTTGTGATGGTCCCTGCTGTGGTCTTACTAAACCTTGACTCCTGCTGTGACTGTCACTTGTCTAGACTGGTAAGTGGCTTGTTCAGATTATGGAGTGTTCTTGCAGAACTAAACTGGAGCCTGCAGTGTTGTCTGACTGCTGGAACTCCAATTTCGTCAGAAATCTCTGACCATTCAAGACTGTTCTTGCATTGCTCAAATGGAGCACCTTTGTGTTAGGTCTAGAGCCCGTGACTTTTAAACTAGCAATGGATGTTTCGATTCGATGTTTCCATATAGCTGTAGTATATGTATATCAGAACTGATGAATGTATTTTTCCCATGACTGAAAATTGTAGCATATCAGAACTGATGAATGTATTTTTTGGCATGATCTACATGGGTGTGCGGCTCATATACCCTGCTCTCCTATATATGTAACTCTATTTATGTGCATGCATTTCACCTTGTAATAAACACATGAAACGATCAGAAAGGTGGGCGCAATTTAATGGTACAGATCAAGGAGCTAAGCTACTCGAACTGCATATTGTCAAAACAAACTATTACGAGTTAACACGCACCCTATTTCTATGGCAACTACCACAAGAGAGTAATTTGACATTTTGATGTCCCCCCTATTTTCATCAGGGCAACACGGACACAAAATACTGATGCAAGAGTAACACACAACAGATACAATGTCAGCACAATGATCACATCGATATTATTTATGAAAAAAATAAAGGTTTACTCCACGTGTTTTATGTTTACTTCTACAATAATGAGCTAGACTTTGGACAGTCTAGACAATTGTCACAACAATGCAGAGGAACTGCAGCCAGGCAGATAGACGAATCCATCAAGAAGCCTGTAGGAGGGAAGAAATCCTTCAAAGGAGACCCCGACGCCTTTTGTAGTCGCTCACACTCAGGGTTAAAGCATGCCTTCTTCCATCATTGTCAGGAATTTTGAAGCCCATGGTTGCCTCTATCTTCTGCTTTCTCGCCATGTAGCCATTGAACAGACCCTTGGGTCCACCATATTGTTCAAGAACAGACAATGATATAGGGAGCTCAAACGTATGCATCACATTTGATTCTGTTCCCAGATCTACGGGTGCATTCGTATCAACAAGCTTTCCAGCATCTGCTGCTGCCACTTGAGCTAACGCTGTAGCTGCTGTACCACCTTGTATCACATTCGTTGCATCTTCATTCACAGACACTGAGTTATCACCAGTCCCATCGGGGGCTTCTTCAGCATTTTCTCCTGCTGGCTTTGATGCATAATAATTTCTTGATCTTGTCCACCTCCTCGAGAAAGGATCGTAACCAGCCTCTCCAGCCTTCAAACTAGTATTAACAGGTTTCAGTTCCGATGCATTTTTAAAGTTGTCAGCACGATTCTTCTTGTTCATCGCCTCCAACTTGGCAGCCTTCTCATTTTTTGACATCGGCTGCGACAGGTTCTGCAGGTCATTCAGCCTTAAACGGATCCTTTTTGCTTCGGCATCATCCCTCCGGCTAAGTGCCATTTCCAACTCATTCCTCAACCGATCCTTCTCGGCAGCAACATTGATTGGACGCCTAACAGCTTTCTTCTCTTTCAGCATCCGCTTTACAGTATCTGCGGAATACACAAAGTTGTAGGCCTTTTGAATTTCTTCTTTCTTCTCTAGCACTTCCTGACGAGTTGGTATGCGCACGCCATTCTTCTCAGCTTCTTGTAGCCACTCTTTGAACTCTTCTTCAAGGGGCGGGGAGTCCGATACCTGAGTCATCTGCCACCGTGCAGCATTAGCCTCATTATCCCACACAACATTGAGATACTTGCCAGTCTCGTAGCTTTCCAGCTTGTACTTGCGATCTAGATCGCTGGCATCCACATTTCTGACAATGCAAAGCCTGTATTTCGGGACCCCTGACTTTGTTTTGCCAATCCCAAGTCGCACGAAGCAGCCAGCCATGAGGTCCTCAAAGAAGGGTTCCATGAACCATTTGACCAGCTTTGACCTCCTAAGGGTTATACTCCTCACCTCATCAAATTTCAGAGGGTCCAGCCTACCCGGAGACTCATCAAACTCATCATCCCTGTTATCATCAGGAACTCTCCCATGATCATTCATCCTCCCCCTATTGTCACCATCGTTACTGCCATCACTTGGGGGGCTTCCTGCTCTGCGCCTAGTCGGCGAGCCACTCTGCGGGAGCAGATCCTTGAACCTGTTGCGGTACGCCTCTGGGTCCTGCTTGCTCATCCGTTTGGCTCTCAGCTCATCCAAGGCACTCTTGGTGGCAGACCCTCTTTCCACCCTGGTCGAAGACCGCATCCTGCTGGGAGGTGGGGGTGGGCTGTTGTCCTTCCTTGTTGTCACCTTCTCTGTATTCTTTCTCGCCATCTGCTTGAGCTTGTAGTCATCAATCCGGCTGCTCCGCTCAGCAAGGATCATCTCCCTGTCGAGCTCAGACATCTTCTCCAGCTGCTCTTTGTCGTCCTCATCCTTGTACAGGTCGCTCCCGACGGACGGTGCGCTGTCGGAGTCGTCACCGGAGCGCCTCCCTTCGTCGTCCTCATCTTCGTCATCACCATCCCGCCGCCCACCGCCCCGCTTTCCTTTCTCTGGCTGGTGCCGCTTCTTGAGCGGCACATGCGACCCCGGCGGCGGCTGCTTCTTCCGCGCGTAGGTCGGAGCGGCGTCCGAGGAGTCGTCGTCGTCGGAGCCGCTCGCGCTGGAGTACGACGATCCCCGCTGCCCACGCTGCTGCTGATTCCACCGCTGGTTGCTCGGCCGGGACTGATTCGTGCCCGTACGGCCGGCGGCCTGCAAGAGCAGGTCGTCCAGCTTCGAACCCGCCATGGCGTAGGCTGCTCTTCAATACCCTTACGAAGACAAAGACCAAGTCAGGAAACCAAAATTTCACCGTGTTCCCATCAATCGGGAAATCAAGAACGCCGATCCGTCCCGGATCTAGGAAGAACAGCCAGACCGAGATTGAGGAGAGGATGAAGAAGGTGAAACGCACCTAAAGACTTTGGTCGGCGCAGGCAAGGACGCCAAAACGACGCTGGTGATCCACGGCGCGGCGGGGGAGGCGATTTATCGGAAGGCGCCGGTGGAGGAGTGTGCGCCGGCCCTAATCGGCTCGACGACGTGAAGGTACGAAGAAGAAAGAGGAGATAGGGGTGGGCCGTGTAAGGCTGTAAATATGGGCTGGATAAATGCCCAGGTGAATCCGGCCGACTATGTCCAGCCCATTTTATATCATAAGAAAATTCAATTGTTTACCCAAAATCCCCTCAAAAACCCCAATTCCAAAACAAAGAAAAATCTCCAAACTATTAGTCCAAAGCAGATCTGTGATGCTAATATCTGACAGCAAGGAGCGGTGAAGTCAGGATCTAAGGCTGACTCTAACTGTAGTGCGTAAAACAAACGATCGATTACGACTTTTGGGTGTCATCAAGAATGTCCGCTCACCACGCAAAAGTTATCATCTCCAACCGATATTACCGAAATCGTCGATTCACTGCGCACACGCGATCGCTCCCACGCTAAAATCATGTGAAATTACCAAATCACCAGGCGCTCGTTGACGCGCGCGTAAACGCGACGCGCGCGCTCACTCCCGCGCCGGAAGCGCCGCATGATCCCGCGCCCACGTGCCAAACAGTGTTGCGTAGCCGCTCGCCCGAGACCAATGTTTGAGTCATCTGCACATCACCACCAAAAAACGGTATCTAGTATTGGTACACGGTTGAAGACATTTAAGTAGCTTCGTGTGATCTAAATTCGGTTTTGGTCTTCCTATGCATACCGTGTTGGAGTCAGCCTAATGGAAACCACTTAGTGGTTTCTATCCAGAAATGTTAAGTTTTTAACTCAGTCAAATACACTTATATCTAATTCCGTTTGGATCTGATATATTTTCATCAAAATCCAGAATGTATTCATATGGATGTGAAATTTTCAGCCTAATTTACAAATCACCAGATGAAATTTTCATCACGATTGAAGGATCTACATCCGGTATGAAGTTTTCAACTTAGATGGAGAAATCTTGATCTTTGATTTTAGTGATTTCAACCTCAATTTCAAGGAAGTAAACTGAAAACAAATGGATTTGAACCTAAGGGATAGTGGAAAAAGGGGATACGATGTAGTACGATTCTTTGTTGTCATCGTTTTTACTGATGTGACCTTCATATGTTTGATTTGGCGCTTCTTCCTCCTTGCATAGCACGGGAGGTGACTTGACTTCTTCCAGCATTGAAAACTTTTGTGTTGGTGCAAGTCCTCTTTGTGCAGCGGGGGGAGAAGGATAGCTATCGAGAATGGAAAGAGTGAGGCATAGCAAATGGTGATAAAACATCAGATCCACTGAAAATATTGCCTCCATGTATTTTTAGAAGGTATCAAAGTTGGTTGTCATGCATCCATGAGTTAATGATTTCGTGACTAAGTCGTCTTTTTTGCATTCTTGTCTTCCCCCCACATGGCAATGTTCTATTGTTATTATCACATGACTTCTTGACCAATAACTTGATGACTACATTGTAGGACTTGTATGGTTGGTTATAAGTGATATAGAATGGGGTTTTGTTGCTTATTTTTATTATTTTCACTTATTAGGTAGTGTATGCTAAATATATTTTTCATACGGTGATGTATCTAAGAAAAGATATCTAAAGATCAAAACTGAAACGAAAAGAGAATGGACAAAGGGAGTAGAACCAAATGTTTAAAAAAACAACTCAAATTATTCAAGTCGAAAAGTTCAATTTCAAAATTGTGTTGAAGTGTAAATCCACTTCAAGTCAAGACAAATATATGATATGAAATCATTTTTTCTATAAATGAGTCTTCAATGTCTTCTCATTTTCCATTTTAGTTCTCCACATCCTTTTCAATTAAAACTCACGCTTATCTCTAATGATTCTCGTAGATCTTTAATCATTCGTCATCAATCATCCAAAACCCACAAA
Source organism: Tuctoria greenei (assembly GCA_036927565.1). Lineage (NCBI taxonomy): Eukaryota > Viridiplantae > Streptophyta > Magnoliopsida > Poales > Poaceae > Tuctoria > Tuctoria greenei. The sequence goes on along the minus strand of JAYESD010000009.1, from coordinate 180,542,046 downwards.
ACATGCATAGATACACTTTCAATGATATCTCTTTGGATGGAGACCTGGAAACTATATACAAATTTGGTGAAGTCTTCCACAAATTACACCGAAAGCTCAATGTCGACTCATAAACGATGTAGGTCTCGTCATAGACCAAGAGTGAGAAGATATGAAGCCTCTCTACATCCATGCCAGTTCTAGAGGAAAATGAATACTTTTAATACTCTCTAGAGCACTAAATATTCTCTCGAATCTTGCTCTAAGTACTTCTCTTGCCGACATTTGACTCACTACAACTCCCCATTATGATAATAAATGTAAAAGATACCCAAAGGGCCAGGTAATGTGAATATATATAACATCTTTCAAAAACTAGCTATTGCCTAAAAGTGACATCGAAAACAGTTGTCGTCCAAATTATGATACAGTACGGTGACTAAGTCACCATCCAACATGGTATCTGAAAGTTTCAAACTTCCCAACTAGTCATTGAATGACTGAGCCACTTTACAATTGACCATACTGTGCAGTGACTCAATACCATTGTTGTCCAAAGCTAAACCCTATCTATATGAATCTAGTCTTCTCATATCATATGATACATTAATTCAGTGACTCTATTGATTTTCCACATAACTGGAAATCCTCTTTCAATAAAGGGTGTGTTTAGTTCAGTAGTGGATTCTTAAAAATCTATTGTTAGTTGTGAGTTGTGAAAAACTGTTATGAGTTGAAAGAAAGCAAAATAAAGAAAAAATTGGATATGTAACTAATGGCATCTGAGTAATTTTTCAATAGTTGAATGAGAATATGAGAAATCTGAGATTAGAGCAGATTCCAATTGTACTGTGAAAATCTATAGGTTCTCAAGAACCTGCTTTGTAAAAAAAAACCTTTAGTTCATATTTTATATTGTTGATAGTGAATATACTTGTGAAGTTGAACCATATAAACCTAAAGTATCCTTGACTCATCGTCCTATATGGTGAGCTCATTACCCCGAATGATGACTTCCTAGTCCTTCACTCAAAACCTATTATTTTTTTGTATAGTTCTTTCCACTCAATATATTATAGGCGATCACCACCATATTATAGTCACTCCTCTAATAATAGAAGTTGTGATTTCTCCTCCAATCTACTTCCATTTTTTTGTCTTGACTCATCTTCATTGTCACTCTATCTCTTAAGAGACATACAAAGCATCCAAACCCTTCTAATACTATTATGTCCTCACAGAAAAATGACTCAACCCATTTGATAGTCTGGTTTTTCTTAAGTACTTAAACATAAAAACTACTCGAAGTGTTCATCCATACTTGACACTATCTCAATCTTAGCATTCATTCACTTATGGCATCACCTCCATCAAGAGTCTTTAATCTCCATATATGAAAGCTTGGAGCCGTTGAGATAGCCAATCATCAAGATCATATGACTTGGTATAATAGATTACTATAAAATGTGTGTTTTAGTCATATTCATAGTTTTTACTCAATCACAAAAAAATCATAACTTAATGTTTCCAAATCCAATTATCATGAGGGTTACTAAGATGATATAAGCCAATTAAATGACATTTCACACCATACTTTTATTGAGTTGGAGGAAAGAGAAGAAAAGAGAGGAGAGGGTTGTAGATTCTGTAAAACATACCCCAAAAAAATAGTGAGAATGAGAAGATGGAATTGGAACTAATATTAATTGTCCAACATATTTTTATAGCAAATCATTATGAATAGACTACTATATAAAATGAAAATGAGATAACATTTATATAGTTAGGCTTTGAGTAAATTATTAACCTTGTTCAAATCCACATAATAAGCGACATAGTGACATGACTCTCCTAGAACGCAACAACAATGAGACATTTCACCATCTCATCACGCATCCCATACATCATGGCAATGAAATATGACAAGAAACATTTCTTATCTTCTTGAAACATTTCTTATCTCCTTGTGGTGATCTGTATGGTGAACAAAAAAATGAAAACGGCCAAGTAGATTAATATGGAGGAACAAGGTTTGGGGAACATTTTCATGAAAAAAAGGAAGGTTGGAGATCCTTTTTTAAATAAAAAGAGAGAGATAGTTCAAACTAAGTCACCAACTAAATTAGATATATGATTAGTTAGTTGTCAGTGACATGCGGGATAAGACAACCCAATTACGTCAAACAACCTCGGATATGATGCTCCAGAGGGCCTCTATGGCTCTACGGGTCCTTTTTCAAATAATCTAGTCTAGCTAAAAAGGATCCTGATTCTGTCAGGCACGCCCACCACCTAGATGAGGGAGTCTCCGACAGGATGGTGCCTTCAACCATGTGCCTCAGGCAGCCATGGTTAAAACCTACCAAGTGGCATGACACACTGTCCTGGGGGCTAGACATGTACACCCAATTCGTTGTGGTCGAGTCCACCACATGTCCCCTTCCCCACCCCAACCCCCATTCGAAAGGATGCCCCTCGGGTGCGCTCCCTTCTGACAGTTCACTTCCGAGTGAACTTGTCGAGAGTTGACAAATATCCTATTCAGGCAAAAAGAGTGTGTGCGGCGAGTCTTATATGTTAAGTGGGGGTGTCTTGTGCACCCAACTAGAAAGGGTGATTTCCAAAAATTGCCATTACAACACACCAAAATGGTGTGTCGGGTAGTACTTGTCTGATAGATGAGTTAGAACAATAACCGCCACATGACACCTGAAGCGGAAGAAGACTGGAGGCATTGACAATTGATATGACGAGTCCAACCACTTGACCTCCGAGGAATGTGAGAGTTTCTAATCACTCGCTAGACAATGAAGATTGGATACAATGTCTTCATCATGTGTCCTACCTGAAATCCTATTTCTCTCACATAATGGGAGCTGCTCCAACAACATCACGCAATATGTGTCAGGTAGCGTGAGGTGCATTGTGTACCGAGTGCTTTATTATCCCACTTGAATCTTTTGAGTCAACCGACATATGACGTGAAGTAAATGAGGCTACCAAAAGCGCCCCCCCCCCCCCCTATGGAAGTCGGGAGACCAAAACTAGTAAAGAGGACCACACCACTCTAGTCATTTTTACACATTTTTTTGATGAATTTTTTTACACACATACCTATTGTACTGAAACATCTAACTCTTAAAAAGAACATAAAGTAGGAGTGTGGTGTACGCTCCAGGCAACCAAACATTGGTATACCTTATCTCTTGAGCCAATCTATAATCAATTATACTTCATCATTCGCTTCTGGACCAAATTCAAAAGGGTATTTGGCTAACCTATGATATTTGTTGCACGTGCAACCACAATAGCCAACACTATACAAAGATTTTTTTACTCTCTTTATTCTAAAATAAGTATCATTTTTTATCTAATAAAAAATAAATCATCTTAAATGGAGCGACTATGATACAAACAATTATTTGGTGTAATTGCGTAAACAACTCACCTAGGTCACACAATCTCCATCTTACGCTTATTACATTTTTTACTTAAACCCTACCACCTAATAATTATGTTCATAATTTTTTGTTTTTTCAATTTATGTTGCTAGGTGGAGAGCTTACGTGAAAAAATGTAATGATGATCAAGATGATGTGATCTAGGAGAGTTGTTTACACGATTACATCAAAAAATAGTTCACATTTTAGTCATCCTCATCCAAAAAAGTATTAATATTTAGGAGATCGAATTAGTATCAGTAGACTAACGATAAAATATGTTTTATAAAGTACTTATTTAATGTCAAAGATATTAGTAATCTTATCTATAAATTTGGTTAAATTTACTTAGCTTTAAGTTGACTATATAAAAAACAACACTTATTTTGATATAGAGAGAATAAATAGTACTACCTCTGGATTTATTTATTTGATGTTCCGACCAGTTAGTTGAACTAAAAAACAACTGCGGGATGTGTCCGGACGTCAAATAAATCGAGCGGAGGGAGTAATATTCAAAATCAGTTGAAGCATCCCTGTCGTACAGAACCTCGATTCGATGAGCATCATAACAAGCTAAAATCCAGATAGAATTTCCGTTCCCTTTTTCTGGCCGGAGCGTGAGAGCGAAGCATGCGTCAGCTGCTGATTCGGACGCTTTATCCGAAGCCTATCTATTTATCTCCTCACCCCCGCACGACGCTAGCTACCTCACCGCCTCCCAGTCCCGGGAAGCAGAAGCACACCCACCCACCACCACGAGCCTTCCCCGCTGCCTTCGGTTGAAGTAGCTCATGGCCCACTCCCTAGCCGCCGCTCCCGCCTCCTTCTCGCTGCTCGCCTCCAGGCGGCGGGCCTCAGGTCAGGTGCGTACTTCTTGTCTTGGTAACTTATTAGTGTTTCTTGATGTGAGGAGGAGAGGCCATGGTTAAAGATCCGTGGCTCTTGGATTTGTGATGATCCATGAGGCTCTTGGGTGATTTGGTTGGATGCTTGCCTTTGTTGCCGGTGAAGCTTTGGGGTGATTTCTTGGTTTCGATTCAGTTTCTTGGTGTGATTGCTGATGCTGATTAGATTCGAGTTGACCGAGCTCTGTAAGGAATTCGTGAAGAGATTGCTTCTCTGCTTCATAGGGTGGATCTCGGTTCAGTTCAGTAGCTAATCTTTTCTGATAAATCTGCGTACTATTAGTACTGACTGAGCACGAATTGACTTGGACCAGTGTAAACTCTACTGTGTCACCTTGATACTGTCAGTTTAATAAAATGCTCATTATTGAAAAGATGATGAAAGCGAGTAGTTTGTTTAATTTAAGCCGCTGACAGCACAATTAGAGTTCCCTTTCAATTCGTGTGAAAACTTTGAACTGTAGTATAGTAAATAAGGAGGTAAACCAATGTCCAAAGTACGGAGAGAACTTGCCATTGCCAATGTAATTGAGGAAGCACTGATAGTTGTCATCTGTCATGATGAACAGATGTTGGCGATTTTGCATATTTTAGAGCAAACTGCAGAGGTTCCAAAGTTGATTTAGATGGTTCATACAGATTTTCTGTATTTTAATCAAGGAAAAAGTCTATTTTACCACTCTAAAGTATTAGCTTTGTTCACTTAACCCCTTAAAAAAATTTAGTTCAGTTTACCAAATGACAGCACATGCTTCAGATCTTGCTGAAGTTAAGGGGCACTACTTTAACACTTCTTTGCATCACATCAATTTCGATGTGTTAAGAGAATAGAAAATGCACTTTCTTGTTACAAGTGTACCCTGTCACGTGCTTTTTGCCTGACCTGGACTGTCCTTCATCATGGGATTCCCAATGCATAATTGGGTTCCACACGCTTGGTTTGGTATCAGGCCTGCTTTGAAAATCTCGATTTATGCATAGTTACATCTTGATCCTAGTGTATTGCACTGATTCCCTGGTTTAAATGCTTCAAATCTCTGTGCCAGATTACTTCCTGAAAAGTTCACAGTGCTGGTTTCTGGTCAGGAAACAAGATTTCTTTCCTAAGCTTGTCAGTAGAACATATCAATGTTGTATGGGATGGTATAAATAAATGTAACAAATCCAATTATTTGAAATTCCAATTTCCAAGCCAGCTAGTGACTAATTCTTGTTTAAAGGCCCAGTCATTTCTGGGATTTGGAGTTCATGCGAACATGCTTGGTGTACATATCAAACTCTTATCAGAGAAATTTGTGGGCTCTATCATCTTCACTTTGATGTGTTGATAATCTACATGTTGTTGAGATTTATTTTAGAATGGATTTGACATATTTCGTGTTAGATTATTTGGTTGAACACCGAATAGGAAACCTTAGTGTCTCTGAGAAAAGGGTTTCTACAGCATGTGCGCTGTGGGAATCTTATTTTGATGTCAATTACCATTCTTCCTAATTTGCACTACTCTATGATATTCTGTGTTTATGAACAATCCAGTTATGGGGGCATTTCTCGTTCCATTTCAGGTGAAAAATGTAATTTCAAGTCGGAGCTCGGTTTCCTTTCAAAGCCAGCAGATGAACTTTGTTTCCATCTGGTCAAGGCCAAGTCCTCTCCGGTTTAAGATCTGCTGTTCGGTATGCATCACTTTATTTTGTGTCGCTAACATTGGCTGTTCCAGCTGCAAAGGATTTGTCGTCACATTTTTTGTGATATATGATATCCAACCATTGGTTGGTGAAGGCACCAAAGTTTTCTTTAGACAAAAAAACCCACAAAATTGATAATTCCATGCAGTTAGTTGAGTAAAGATGGAAATATTCCAGGATTATGCCTTGGAAGTACAAAATAGTTGGTTAGATGATGGAAAATACTACCTGATGTTTGAAAGCTATTTTGATTTTTCCTTGAACCTGTCGATACTGTGACTGAAGTAGCATCATTCATTGCTTTCTCGAGCAGGCTAAGCAAGAGACAGTCGACAAGGTTTGTTCGATTGTAAAAAAGCAGCTGGCTCTAGCTGATGGGACTCCTGTGACAGGAGAATCAAAATTCTCTGAACTTGGCGCAGATTCATTGGATACGGTAATCTCGGTTTACCAAAAACGACTTCAACTCGAGAATTACATTGTCCTAATAATAAGACCAACTTCCGGCTGCAGGTTGAGATTGTGATGGGCCTTGAAGAGGAATTCAACATCACGGTCGATGAAACAAGCGCACAGGACATCGCAACCGTGCAGGATGCAGCGAACCTCATCGAGAAGCTCGTGACGGAGAAGGTCGCATAAGCAAACCTTACTTTGCTGGTCCTTTAAGAAATGGAGGGTCACCTAGCCCTATGGACCTTGTGATGGACACAACATCCATTCAATCTCTGTTGTATTTTCAATTATTTGTGTTACCCTTTTATTGTATTCCGTGTTCATTCAAGATGAGATTTAGTATTGATGTTGCCGGGTTCATTCTCCAGAGGCTGCATGGAGCAACTTAAGACCATGTATTTGTAGGCTTTGTGGTAAATTAAGACCATGGAGCAAATTAAGACCCTTTGCAATTTGTATGTTGTACTGAGGATCACTGCCCGGTCTTTTGGCTTTCTGAAAAGTCAGGTGGTTGCTGATGAAAGTTTCCGAGTCAGAGGATGTAATTGTAGACTTTGTGACAGCTTTATGAATTCCATAGACCCATACTTTGTGGCAGATTGCAATATTCAGTTGTAATTCGGACAGGGCAATGAACATAAAAATTCCCTTATTCCTTTGGAAATAAAAAACGGTTTCCTCACACCATCCCTTCCAAATTCATTGGAGGACAATGGCCACACAATCCCTGGGAATCCAACGCACAAACAAACAAAACCACGAAGGATTTTTGGGCAGATGAAATTACAGGATCCAGAACCCACCTGTGAAGAGCACAAATGCCATCTTCTACCTCTGTCGCTGCCCTCCTCCCTCTCCTCCATGGCCATGGCCGCGGCCCTACACTTCTCACGAAGGCGCATCCTTTTCTCGCTTTCCCCACCCGTTCCTTCCGAGCCTCCCCTCCGCCGCCGAGTCTCCTCGCCGCAGCAGCTTCCAGCGGGGAGCGGGACAACCGCGTGCAGGAGATGAGGGTGCCCGGTTCTTGGCTCACGCCCGCTGGTGCCGCGCAGGTTGGGTCCAAAATCCCATCTTTCCTCTGGTTAATTCTCGTCTCACACTCGTAGAGAAACTCTGTGGTGGTTGGTTCGCTTTCGTTCTGCTAGATATGCTAGCGCAAAACTGGACCAGTTTTTCCAGGTGATTACAAACTGAACTAGAATTTAATGGGCCTGAATGGATTGTCCATGACTCAAATACTGTGAGCCTGTGTTCGAGTCGTTCCTTTGCATCATTTCGTGCTGCTTGTGATTTCTGAATTCACAGTTAGTGAGTTCGGGAATTTGGGAGTTGAAGCTAACAATTTGATGGCTATATCCACGGTTGCACCAAATGGGGGAGCTGGTAAACTTGTCAGCGCACAGTGCAACTAAACTGAACTCATGTTGCAGACTTGCAGTACGCACACAAAATGAATATGTTTGTGTATTTCTGATGATTTAAGTAAATAGGGGTTAGAAGAGAGAGAGGTGGATGAGGGCAATTTTCTGAAACTAAAACACACGAATTCAAGTGCACAACAACCACTGACCAAAATCATCTGCATATGCTACTTGCTGCTCATCATCAGCAGGAATCCGAATGGCTGAGGGAGACGCTGCACAAGTGGCTGGACGACGAGTACTGCCCGGAGCCGGCCAACGCGGACATCAGCAGCACCGCCGCGCGGTCGTACCGCGAGTCCCTGACGGCGGGGCAGTCGGACGTGGGAGAGATCCTGATGAAGATGATCGGCGACCTGGAGAAGCTGTCGTACCGGGAAAGCTTCCACGGCGCCTTCTCGGCCGCCAACGCCGCGGTAAGCCTGATCACGCAGAGGATGGAGATGGAGTCGTCCCTATCTGAAGAAGAAGATGGTGGTGCGTGATCTGCTCCGGTTGTTTTGGTCCGTGGCAGCAATCGTTCGTGAACGATTACGACGAAGCTGTTTTAGTTTCGGAAAATGTCGTGGTGGTTCTGTAGCTCGTACAATGTGTGTTTCTAAAGAATAGTCTGGCCCTGAATAATAAGCATGTTATTTCCAGGAAATGACTGTTGTAGATTCAGAGTAATCAATCGTTAGTTGGAGTTTTCCAAAATGCATGTATCAAGAAATCGGCAGGTTTTTGTACATAATTCCCTATAAGAATAAATAAATGGGAAGGCGGAATGGCAGTAAAGTTATAAACTGATGCCGGAAGCATTACAAAAATAATAGAAAAGGGGGCATTCCGAGAATTGAACTCGGGACCTCTCGCACCCTAAGCGAGAATCATACCACTAGACCAAATGCCCTTCGATGTTTACGAATTTACATTACCTTTTATCATTCTTATCCACAGTACCACAGCATATGCTTTCGAGCTCACGTCGCCGCTAAGCAATGTTCTCTGCACTGGCTCACCCTTATCCTGTGAAGCCTCCTCAACCTTCCCTCCCCAAACACGAAGCTTCTCCTACAGCTCTCTCCTTCCCATGGCCATGCTACGCGTTACTGCCTGCGTGCTACTTACCCTGGTAATGGAGGTTGCACGACGGCGCATAAGGAAAGGAACTGAAGTGAGATCTCGCCCAGCCCCTGCCGCGCCGCCCCTGTTCCTCGCCGGAACCATTGATTTAGTAATACTACTATAGCATATGGATCGAAATCGTTTTTCATGTACCTGCTGTACTGTTCTTACAAAATTTAATTTTGGAAAACAGCGTTTCAACGTCCACATTTGCGTGCCCCCGTGATGATTTGGGAGTACTACATCCGTTTAATATAGTTTTCCTAGGTTTTTTGTGGTATTTATATTTTAATTAAAGCGTCAATACAGCATTACGGGCCCGTACCACAACAGTTCCGAAGAATCATGTAACAGTCTCAACACATGTTTATTAGAAACAACAGAACACATTTTCAACTGCTGCATACATCAATGAATCATTCTTATTGAACATCAGCATCATCAAAAACTGAGAGATCAATAACAACATTTCTCAGCGTTATTTTTTTCAAGACGCAACAGATGCCATTTCGATCAGAAATTTCCCTCAACAAAGTGTTCAGTGTAGAAACAAATGACCCCACTTTCTCCAAAGATCAATAACATATAACCAACGGTTTACAAATAATGACAGGCAAAATTAGTTCTCGTACTAGCACACTACTATCGCAGCTCGACTTTTAATTTATTTTTCACAGCTTCCCTGACATTCGACTGCAATTAAATTGTAAAAGAAATGATCAGGTTTCGGGATAGATAACAATAGCATCTAAAATAATATACTATGATAGTAGTTGCATGTACCTGCAGATCGTTGATCTCCTCGTCTGTCAGTGAACGCTCCATTGACCTATATGCTATTCTGTAGCAATGACTCGTCATGCCTTTCTTGTTGGTGAAATCATCGATGAGTTTTACCTGCAAACAAAAAGAAAAATAATACTATCAGAGTAATAATTTTTACAAAATCAAGAGGATAAAACACCGTCTAATGCCTCTAAAAGAGTTTCCTAATACACTTGCATGCATATAGATACTGAAAGGAGCAGGAACATGAGCATTGAAAAGGTAACAGAGGCACAGAGCTAGAAATACCCCAAGGGAAAAAAATGGTTGCCAGCAGAAGAAAAGAACATTGGTACTAATCTTGTTAAATCAGAAGGTATACATTCAGCTATTTTATGAACCTTTTGCCAGTTGCTACCGAAGTGCTCTATTGCTGATGCTACTGTTTGGAAAATCAAGTGTTACACAAGACTGCAGAAGGAAAGGCGGAAGATCCTACAACTCGAAACAATTATGCTAAGACAGATACTAAATAACCAAAAACTTGACAACACATTGAATGCGCTAGCTCATACCTCCTCTACAAGATCTCCAGCAATTCCTCTGACAACCTCACATAGATTATTCTCTGTAAATGCATCATTGATCCAGAAACTCATGTCCTTGTAACAAGGTGGGAACTACAGAAACGATATACAGTCAGTCAGGGTAAACTGACACCACGATGAAGACCGTTTTCTCAATAGATTATGCAGATATTATACAAGGAAAAAGAACATAGTAGCACATACCTTTGAAAATGGTTTGAATTTGACTCCAAGCTTGCCTTCAGAGAACTGGGTAATAAAAATGTAGAAAATCTTAGAAACTGAAATCTTTTGAATATTGACATGGAAACTAACACACTACTTTGACCAATAAAGTGAGAAGTTTTAAGTTTATGAAACAAATATTTGAAATATCCAAAGATATGTTGATGGTCAGTTTAGATGTACAACACATTGACCGGATGGAATAGTTAACAGAAACCAAGATGAACATGACGGCTCTTGTTAATCCTATATTCCTATGATATGTCAACACATGAGGTGAACTTTTTGCAAACACACAAAATAGATTATATAAGCATTACTGCAATGACACTAAAAAGAGGCGCGAATCAATGAACTGAAACGAGTACATTAAATCTTTGAGTGTAGACCAAAAGCCTGAAGCCAAGCAGAAAGAGTGATTTTGCATATTAGTAACTTAGATTGAACAGAACATGCAGCCTTGTAGAAAAGATAAATGGGTCACTATAAGCTAGCACAAAATACAGCTAACGATGTAGGGAGATAACTAGTAGTAACTACTGTAGCAATACCTGTGATGTGAACCGTTTATCGTTTGACCAGAAGAGTCGGATATCTGGAATATCAAAAAGAACCATTGCGAGGCGCTCCAAGCCGAGTCCAAATGCCCATGCTACATGGTCTGTCCTACCATTTCTTTTCAAAATTTCTTGCTCGGTGACTCCACATCCCAAAACTTCCAGCCAATCATCCTTACAGAATGATACAGTTGATCAGAGATACATGTTTTACTTAGACTTGAGACAATAATAACTGAATGCACTCAGAACAAAACCTGAAAATATATTTCGAGTTCGAAAGATGGGTTAGTAAACGGGAAGTATGTGTCAACCCATCGCATCTCCACAGCACCTGAAGACATTTTTGCCTATTATTTAGCTCAAATATATCCTTTATTTACAAGGAACAATCTACGGCGCTTTACCGAATAGATGCCTTGCCAAGCCTTCCAGAGTTTTCTTGAGATCTGTGGCTGCATACGCAGTCCCATCCATGCCTGACCCTGACCAATCATCCGGGGAGAAGACACGGAAGCCTTCCATCTGCATGTGAAATGAATCATAAAAGTGAACTTTCTTGTGAGACATTTAAACGAATGGCAAAAATCAAATTACCTGATGGAAAACAGGATAGTGAGTTGAATCAATCGAATCCCTGCGGTAAACATCTCCAGTCACGAGAAAGTGTGTGTGTCCATCCCTTAGCAGCTCAGCTTGATGAGCACTGGTGTGACACCTCAAGACAGTCTGACTGTCAACGTAGTACGTGTCATTGTAACTCCGGCTTACATGATCAGCAGGGACCAAGACATCGTCGAAATTCTGCATGAAGCAAAACTTCTAGGTCAGGAACAAAGCAATTAAGCAACTAAAGATGTATGCATTTGGAGAACAAATACAAAGCATGCACATCTGCTGCATGGGAAGATGCCGTGAGAGAAAAGAAATAGGCAATAAAAGTAGTGAACTCTACAAAGTACAAATATTGAACTGTAGCAATAGTGTATTCACTCTTTTTCCGCAGCGATGTGTTGACTTGCTGTTTCTACCTTGTTAATGTTATACTGCCACTGCAGTTGATCTATAGCAGGATACTGTGTAGCTGGCATCCATTCGGTATACAATAAGCAATTGCTAACTCATACCTGTTTGACAGAAACAAGGGGGCAAAGGTCATCAAACTTGTCAAACTGCCCAGTGAAGTTCTTGTTAAAGTAATCGTAGATTGTGTTCTTCAGAATTCCTAGAGGGTGGTTATCCCTCCTGTGCAGCTGCAGGCCGATCTTTGAAAAGATAGTATCGGGCACATTATTCGTCGGGTCATCCTCCTTCACCACATCTACGCAGGAAACCGGAAATGAGTCAATTCGTAGAAGTAAGAAATGCCAGAAAATTCACATAAAGTGTGGTACATTGAGATTCAATCAGAGGTAATTCAGTTGGATAAACACGTATAACAGTAACAGATTCCAGTCTCAGAACCTAGCACTCCGGACAATGCAACGACACCAATGACTTCATGGCAACTCAACCCACAGAAAGTTACCTAAAAATGCAGCCAGGCATTCGTGAATTATAACATAAAGGTACCACCTATTCATGACACACCAACATGCTATCCATTTCAATCCAGTGGATACACTACTGATGAGTGAAGCCTCCCAAGACCCTACAACATTTACCAAGTTTGAAACTCCTAACATCCCAAAATGCTACCTTTCCAGCATTTACCAAGTTTGAAACTCCTAACATCCCAAAATGCTACCTTTCCAGCATTTTAATCAAGTCCAAAACCCAGACCAAACCCTCCCAAGATCCCATCCGTGCATCACACCTTCAGACCCCCCGAGCGCCCAACTCACCCTCGCGCGCGATCTCGACGCCACCCACGTTGACGGCGGAGGCCGCCGGGGCCGCAGACGTCCGGAGCGCCCGCGCCCCGGCCGGCACCGGCGCTGCGTGGAGGAAGCGGGTTAGGAGGAGGCGGTGAGGGCGCGAAGAGGAGAAGGAAAGGGGGCGGGTAGTGGTGGAGGAGAAGGAGATGGCGGCGGGGGCCACCGGAAGCGTGGCCATGTTGCGCGCACGAGCGCGGAGGCAGCAGCGCGCGGTTCGGATAAGCGGGCGCATGGCTGCGGCTGCGGCGGATTTCTTGTGTTGGGGAGGAGAGCGAAAGCGAGAGGGCGAGAAGACGACGGACAAAGCAGGAGTTAGGCTACTCTATACACTACTTTATACATTATTTTCCTTCTATTTTTACACCATTTAATCTAAATTTATACTATCCAACAATCTTTTTAGCAACCAGTCTTAAGGGTAAGGGTGGGAGCGCGGTTATGACTTATGACAAGATTTATGATATCTTGTCATATAAGAGGTATAGAGAGAATAAAGTTGTTGATTACTCGGATATTAATAGTGGAAAAGATATTAAAATATTGGTCAATATCCATGATAAAGGAGTTTTCGATATTGAAATGTAAAAAGTCAATATTGAAGATGAGGTTTGCCACATACGAGGTACTACCTCTTGTTCGTTTTATTTGTCGTCCAGACACTGTAGTTGTTTTCTAGTTGTGTTGGTTGTCGGAAACGTCAATTAAAAAAAATCTGAAGGTAGTATCATATAATAATCTTCGTCGCGTGCTAGTATAGTTACAAAAATCCAGCTATCCAGAGTGATCCAGTTTCTACTTTTTCATTAGTGTGCTTTTCGTATGCATTAGGGTCTTCCAACACTGCTTATCTATCCTTTTCATTGATGTAACATTCTTAAAATAAAAATATATAGAAGACAAAAAAATTGATACATGTTCCTCAAACATGTGAAACATGTAGTGATAGGGAACATATGTCAGATGTTTATCTTATACACGTCGTCACACCGGACTTTTAAGTGCAAATTTGGATTTGCAAGACTGGTGGGTGGTGGGATGATAGTGAAGAGGTAGCAAATTGGTCTAATATTTGGAACGGATGGTGCATGCTAACTTGTACTTCCTCCGTCCCAAAAAGCTTGTCGCTTTGTAGTTTATTTTTAAACTACAAAGCGACAAACTTTTTGAAACGGAAGGAGTACAAACAATTCAAGGACAAAACTGATAAACGCACAAAATGCCCAAAGTACCGAAGACGAAAGTCTAGATGTCCTCGGTCCTCTGCTGACAGATACTGTACGCACATGTAGGAGGTCTACAGATGGATGTTGTCACTGCGTAGTGCGTAATGATCACAAACATATAAGTTTACAACTGACTCATACGTGGTGTATGAGGATTTCCGTTAGTAGCAATAGCTAAATTTATTTCGTATGGGACTTTTAGCTGCTTTAGGTGATCCGCAGTCATACACGTAAAGCGTACTGAAAAGCATATTGAAATTTTTTCGTTAGAGCACATACTAAAAGTATAGAGTATAAAGTATAGATTATAGTTTAGAGAGTAGATTACGCTTTAGAAAGTGCTGGTGTAGATGGTCTTAGGTAGCGTTTTAACGCAGCTCGGATTATAACGAATGACAATCAATTGATATTTAGCTGCTTGCTCATAAAGTATATGAAAGAGAAATTGAAGAAGGCCAAACTTTATGGAGCAACCCTCCTATGGTACAGAAGAGTAAATATTTGAGGTATATTGCAAAGGCAGAGCAAGACGTGACGTGGGTCACGAGCAGGTTATATCGAAGTGTGTCTTAACGAATGATGTTTCATTTTTTTTGCACATGTCAAACATCAAGTTAGTACGTAAAGCATACTCTCATATAATGATCGTCTAAGATGATATTCAAACTAGTGTTCAAACTAGTGATTAAATACTCTGAGTAGCATTACTCATATCTTGAATTCGATTCTCGATAGGAGCAAATATGTTGAGTTGAGATAATCGGCCAGAGGCCAGAGTGGCCAGTACTTCGGATTGTGAGGGCTACTCGTCTGGGTTCGATCTCTCCGGGACGTTGGGTGTCTCACCTCTCTCTTGAAGTATCCGGATGCTACCTCATGTGTTTAAAAGTTTCAGACTAAATTTTACAGTACTAAATGCAGATACTTTACAGAAGAAGTCATAGACACTGGATTCAGAATACACTTATGAAAAATGTGAAGGGAGGAACGTGCTGTAATATTGGTCTATGAAGTCTGATCCACAGTTGTGTGCTTAGCTTTCTAATTATCGTTATCTTGTTATAAACAATAAGTTGTGAGTATCTGCATTTGAACTCTCTTATAGTAAGTTAGTCATAATCTCCTTAAAAGTAAAGATCGGAACTTTACCCATCGTGTAAAAAAGTGGCGTTTAAGCTGGTCGATAGGGTATCAAGACAATCCATTTGTTCAAGAGGATGTGAAGACAACCCATTTATTTTGCATGGTTCTGAAAATCCATCTGAATTGAATTTTATCATATTCAAGGGAGGAGAGACCCCAGCTGAACGCTACCTTTCCGAACTAGTGGGCGTTGAATGCTAGTAATAAAAAGGCCCCATCAATCAAAATGGTGCAGTGAGACAAGGATTCCCGAGCTCGTGCGCGTCGAGGGCCGGGCCCACAGCGACGGGAACCCTCTTCTCGCCGCCGCCGCCGAGCTCGCCAAGCTTCCGCCGATACGGGAACAGGACTGCTCCATCCGTCCACCTCGCTCGCTCGGCCGGCTGCAGGCTCCGAAGACCACGCCGCCATCCGCTTAGATGGCGTCGGGCGCGGACGACGACGCGCCCGGACCCGCTGGTAAGCCCCTCCTAGCCTCCTGACCTCGCTCTGGGAGGTGCTTTCTCCTCTCTGTATCACCGCGGGCGAGTTAGCTGGGGCGAGGATGGGGTGGATTTGCTCGCTCGCTTGCTGCTTCCTTGCGGTAGCAGCAGGAGCCGCGAGTAATAACGACGACCTATTCCCTACGTCATCGCCGTGGCTCCATTCGCTTGCCTTTGCTAGCACGCTGTCAGTTAGCTGTGCTAGTAACTTAATGATTTCGTGTGCTACTGCTAATATATACGTACTCATTAATTCGGGGACTTGGCGGATCTTTCCCGATTTGGATCGTTGCACGTCCGTCAAACACCACTGGAACTAATAAGCGATTGGTTGGGGGCATATGATAGGAACCGTCACAAAGACCCAGAGCTTAATATCTCTTTGATTCAGAAGGGATGTCCTGAAATGGAATCCATTCAAACTGTTTGGCGATTTCATTGTTTATCTGACTGTTCACACAAGCCATTTATCACTTTTGCTTGCGTTATTTGTTCAGTGGTTTAGTAGGAAAAGCTATGGAAAAAATGCTCTTTCCCACAGAACGAAGGTTAAAACCCTTCAATTTGCCATATCTACCTTGCTGTTTATACGTAGAAGGGAATTCTGAATTGCCAACTGAGCTAGATAGACTGGTTTGAAAATTCATATGAACGAAGCATCAGATAGGTTGGGGAATAAGAGTGAGGAATCCACGTGCCGATTCCGTTTACATTCCAAATTCATTAGGCAAGCTGGATTGAATGAGAAACCGAAGTAGTGAACAGACCTTTACCGAAATTTTAGCATGACATTAACGGATAGTAAATCTGGTTAAAGCTGTCACATGTTCACCGTGGAAACTTTCTCCTGACACCGGACCAGTCAGGCCTGGTGATACGGTTTGTATCCTGCCACAACAGAGCTGGCTGCAACGCTTTAAACGCGTTGGTGTTCTTTACTCTTTCTCTTCCTATATACACTTTTCATCCCATTTCCCCTTCAAGCAAAGGGGAAGAGAAGAACTCCTCTTCGCGGTCGGCCACACCCTATCCATCGGAGCAATCTCCCCGAGGGCATCTACTCTTCTCTCCCTCGGTGGTCGTTCCTTCCCCACCTTCGTTCTGCGAGGATGTTCCCGAGCTGGGGGGCACTCAGATCTTATGGTATCCCTAACTCGCTTATCTTGCTTGAATTTTCCGCAGATCCTCTGATAAACACTAACTAGTTTGGCTTCCTTGAATTTTGTATATTCTTTGCTGTAATTTTTAGCAATCGAAACTTAAGTCTTCTCTTCAGAATTCAATCCATCCACACAGATAGTGCTGGATCTGGCTCCTGCTGCTAAGGAGCCCTATAAGCCTATGGAGCATAATGTAACATCCATCCATAGCTTGATTAGGTTATTATTCTATTCGGGAGGCCATGGTTTGGGTGCACCCAACTGTGGGTAGTCGTTATAGCTGCTTATTTATCGGATGCTTTATTCTTAAGAATTACTCTCCAAGGTTTAAATATTTTAGTTTGATTTCATACATGTCTCTCTCTACCACTACCAGTAAGCAATTAGTAGTATGATTTGATTGAAAATATCTGCTTTGAAAATTGAAACCCAAAGCAACATGTTTGGACTCGAGAAGTGTATTGTTAAAATGGTAATCATTGAGTTAAGGTACTGAAACACTACCTGTATTGATTTGGAAAATTTCGTGTGTAGAGTAGCCCAGCATTGCTTATTTGGATGTTCAACTGCTGTAATTGTATTCTCTATTCCGCAAAAAAAAAAACCTGTATTTTCCAATTACTTTTGCCTTTGCTGATGCTTTGTTAAGGTCAAGTTGGTGTCCTTGGTCCCAACAGTATGCCCTTCTATGATGTTGAGCTGTTGCTGTGGATCAGGTGGGGAGGGGGGGGGGGGTTCTTGATATGAATGGCATTTTAGATAATGTAGCTTGGATCATGGGATGCCTTAGTGACATGTGGGAAACAAACCCCATGTCAGTCTTCGGCCTGTTGCAGTTTACAGAACTCCAAACTTTGTAGTGGCATTGTAACACAATATATGTCATTTTCAAATATTATTTAATCTTTCATCATGTTGGAGCGAGTGTTTAGTCACATGACAGAGATTAGGTTTGCTTAACATGCCTGCACACGGACTTGCTTATTTAGCACCTGACTTAATCTGGAAATCGTCCTTTGCAATTTCCTCAAATGACTTATGTAACTGGGCAACGACTGTTGTGCAATCTAGCATCTGGTGCAATCGTGCAATCATGCTTTTGGATTCTCATCCTACGGTAACCGCACTTTTACACATAAATTCCTTCATCTGCCCACAGACTTGTGGTGGGATTTATGTGTAAAAGTGCAGTTACCGTAGGATGAGAGTTCAAAGGTTGAGAGCGCATGGTTGCAGGATTGCACCAGATGCTAGATTGCACAACAGTAGCTGCCATGTAACTAAACCTTCTTTTCCGTGCTTTGTGTTTTGCAGTGTTAACAAATGCAGCTGCAAATGCAGCTGAAGAAATTAGACATGCTGGCAACAGCAACAATATTTCAGAAACTGCCCTGGAACCATCGAGTTCTTTTCCAGAACCAGAATCAAATGTTGCTACTGTTAACACAGAAAAGGAAGAATCTGGCATTTCAAAATGCAAATCCGTTGAAGAAATACCAAGAACAGAGACCTTAAAGAGGTCCAAGAATGTTGACCTAAAGAAAGTCTCCTCAAATAACAACAATAATTCAAACCTTACTGGTACACAGGCTCTCAAAAAGCTGCCAAGAAAGGGGGGCCACCCTGTCCAAGTAAGTGAAAATGGAATGTCTCAAGGCAGAAAGCCTCCTGACACATGGATATGCAAAAATTCAGCTTGCAAAGCTATCTTGACTTCAGATAAAACATTTTGTAAGAGGTGTTCGTGTTTTATATGTCATCATTTTGATGACAACAAAGATCCTAGCCTTTGGCTGGTCTGCTCATCAGAATCTGGTGACAAGGATTGCTGTGAGTCATCCTGCCACATTGAGTGTGCACTCAGGCATCGAAAGGTAGGATGCATAGATCTTGGACAGTCCATCCAACTCGATGGTCACTACTGCTGCGCTGCATGTGGAAAGGTTATTGGAATTCTTGGGTGAGTGATCTTACATCTATATTGCACCCTTTTAAGTTCTTGATGGAGAAGTAAATGTGGGGGCTTGCCTATAAAAGTAAATATGCTACATGAAACACTGGTAGCTACTGTCACCCCAAGATTTATTTTAGCTATATGATCCTGACCTTTGCTTCTTTGCATCATTGACTTCATTGACTTTTCTGTATTATTGGGAGCATTCATCAGAATGACTGTTGTAGTTTTTGAGCCTTATTTGCAATGAGTTCTGTCATGTTGCACTATTATTTTTGTTGTTTCTTTTCTTTTGCAAACTGTATTTGTCTATTTTTGACTTGAACATCTTTTGAATATTTTGAGCAGGTGCTGGAAGAGGCAGCTAGCGGTTGCTAAAGATGCTCGTCGAGTTGATATTCTCTGTTCTCGTATATATCTGAGTCATAGACTTTTGGATGGTACAACTCGTTTTAAGGACTTGCATCAGATCGTAGAGGACGCAAAAGCAAAGCTGGAAACTGAGGTTGGCCCCCTTGATGGGATGTCGTCCAAGCTGGCCCGTGGCATTGTAGGCCGGCTGCCAGTTGCTGCTGATGTGCAGAAACTTTGCTCTATTGCAATTGAAAAGGCAGATGAATGGCTCAGGTCAAATGTTCAATCTGAAACAAAACAAATCGGTATATTAAGTCAATCTTTTCAAGTTTACATCTTTCCAGTGCGTGTTATGGAATTGACAATTTTACTAACCTAATGTACTTCTTTTGTCATGCAGATACACTTCCTGCTGCCTGCAGGTTTATATTTGAAGATATTACAGCTTCATCAGTGGTGTTGGTTCTGAAGGAAGTTGTTTCCTTGCAATATCATGCTATCAAAGGCTATAAACTCTGGTACTGGAATAGCAGAGAACCGCCTTCCACCTCGGAACCTGCTGTTTTCCCCAAAGATCAAAGAAAGATACTTATATCAAATCTACAGCCCTGCACAGAGTATGCCTTTCGGATTATTTCATTTACTGAGGATGGCGAATTGGGCCATTCTGAATCAAAGATCTTCACCAAAAGTGTGGAGATAATTCACAAGAACCTAGAGCATGGAGCAAAAGGTTGTTCATCTTCTGCCAAGAGAGATGGCAAGAATCGAAGTGGTAAGTCGTCAGGCTTCAAAGTGCGCCGGCTGGGTAATGTCTTCAGAAAAGCACAGGCTGAGGAAAATGGTTACCCTAGTGCTTTGTATGAAGATGAGATTGAAGATTCGTGTGGTCAGAGTGACTCTGTGATACCAGATAATCAAGTTGCGTGTGGTGTTTCCCGCAAGCTCGATCTTAATGAAACCTCAGTCCCTGACCTAAATGCAGAGGTAGTCATGCCAACAGAGTGTTTCGGGAATGAGAACGGATGTAGTTCAGGAAAGAATGCATTGACAAAGTCAAACGGTTATGATTCGG
The DNA here is from genome assembly GCA_036927565.1 of Tuctoria greenei. NCBI lineage: Eukaryota > Viridiplantae > Streptophyta > Magnoliopsida > Poales > Poaceae > Tuctoria > Tuctoria greenei. The sequence continues at coordinate 180,521,645 of JAYESD010000009.1, read as the reverse complement.
AGGCTTGTGCTGAGGGGCGCGTAGGTGAGGCACCGGCCATGGAATCACACAGTCGCAAGCAGACATCAGAGTTGGAGCAGGAAACCTGTGTTCATGGCAGCAATTTGGTAGTTGGGCCAGCTAGGCTTTTCTCCCGTAGATCAGGCCAGTTGGATGATAACTACGAGTACTGTGTGAAGATCATACGTTGGTTGGAATGTTCTGGTCACATCGAGAAGGCTTTCAGAATGAAATTCCTAACATGGTTTAGCTTGAGATCCACGGAGCAGGAGCGGAGAGTTGTGATCACCTATATCCGCACCTTCCTCGATGAGCCCAGCAGTTTGGCTGCACAGCTTTTAGATTCCTTCGAGGAGATTGTTGCTAGTAAGAGGCCAAGAACTGGTTTCTGCACTAAGCTATGGCACTAACTGGATAGACAACTCAAACATGCTATCTTCTCTAGTGTTCTTTTAAGGGTGAAAGTATATGGGACCATAGTGTAATGCTCCTTTTACATACCGAGATATGTGTATGGAGTTAGTTTGATTATGATATGCTTGGATACTTGCGATGATGACATAATATATTGATGGCTGTAACAGGCAAAAAATATGTTCTTTTTTCCTCGGGTTTATGGAGTTAATTATTCTGTGACTTATCTATGACTCTGTTTAGAATGTTCGGGTTTTTCTTTTTGTTATTACAGCTCCACTATATCTGTTTCCTATCGAAATTCCTGAACGAGGGCGTCTTTCAATTGATCGACCGTTCACACCGGTATTGCTGTAAATTTAAAGTAAATATTGTAAAAGTATAAGAAGAATAGCGTATAGAATAGTGTATAAAGTAACGAGTGTGGATGGTCTTAGCCCGTCTTTGTTTTATACTCCTATACAGGAGTTCAAAGCATCTTTGTTCCATACTTCTAATAGAAACTCAAACCTTGGTAGACCGTGCAAATATTTGGGTTGGAAATATCTTCAGCACATACCTTTTTGTTGACCTATACTAGAGTCATGAATCAACGACTCTTTTCACCATATATATATGCTGAAGTGTTGATATAAAATAGTGTCGGGTGAGAAAAAACCTTTGAATGTAATTTTACATAACCGTGCATCTTGTACATAAAACCTTTATAAAAAATAAAAAACCATAAGGGGAGAGTTTCCATGCCATTGGCTAAAATTACTCTCCCCATTCAGAATTACTTATCACTCTACAGGGTTCCATTTCTATAAGAATGGCTAAGTATAGTTGTTAGCTCATTAAACCTATCACAACCCTTCCTCCTTTGTCTGAGTTTGGAACCGACTATGTTATTACAACATAGGCGGAGTTAAAAAAAATAAACTAGAGAGTGACAAGTAATTTGAGATAAGGAATTACATAAATACTCCTCCGTTTCATATTAAATGATTCTAGTAAAACTCACAAAAAGCAAGGAGTATGACCTGATATCTTTTAAAGAAAACTAAAAGAGAGATGAACAGAAGGCTCAAGCATTAATTATAGGTGAGGTGTAAGTTCACCGTAAAATTGCATTAGAATGTGAAAATGACAAGTATTTTTAACATGCAAATTATCTATGCGAACAATATAAAAAATTTATTTCTTATTTATATAAGTCTATTTAGCTTACCTCTTTTTTTTTTAAAAAAAATAAAAATAAAATTGCCCCGAGCCCGTTTTTATTTTAGCCCTCCGATTTCCCTCATTCCGCATCCAACGGGCCTACCGATGCACGTTTTGAAGAAACGCCCGCCCCGCCGCCGCCCGCATCGGATCACTCCGTTTTCCTCCTCCACCGCAGTTCCATCTGGGCCTCGAACACTTCTTTCTCTCGTCGGTAAAGACTTCCTCTCCCGCTCTCCACCCTGCATTCTGCGCGATCCTTCCGTTGCGGGGAGAGATCGAGCCCGAGCGGATTTTATTTTTTCTCTCGATGAGATTGCACCGGGGTCGATGCCTCAATCCGGTGGGACTGACGCGGGTTTATATGGTTGCCGTGGCGCCAAGGACTGGAGGTGTTTAGGCCGTAGGAGAAATTGTAGCGCGAGCAGCTGTAGTCTATACTAGTATGGATTGTTCTTGCCTGGTCCAATCTCATCTTGACTTGAGCTTGCGCACACTAGATTGCTTGCTACTGACTTGCTAATCTGAATAGATCGTTGATCTGCGCATGGTGAACTGTATCGGAGAAAAGAATGATATGTTGGTTGTCTTGTCTGTTGTGAACACCTTCTTCAGTATTTGGGTTAAGAGTTCTGGAACTCCTATAGCATGTGACTGACTTGTTTATTTGCTCTTAAAATTTACTTCACGGTGTTCTGAAACTACTGATTGAACTATGTTCTTTTTATATCTTATAACGAATATCTTGTTTTTTTTTTCTTGCTCCGATAGTTCAATTCTGATGACTGATGAGAAACTTCTGGTCTCCTTTCCCCAACGTGTTCAAGATAACCAGGCACCAAATACTGTCGAAAGAACCAGATGGAAGCCAAGTTTTTCCGGTTTCTGAAGCTTGTCGGTGTTGGTTTCAAAGCAAGGTCAGAGTCCCAGGGCCGTGAGTTGTTTCTGAAACTAGGCTTCAGCCACGAAGTGCAGTTCACCGTTCCACCTGCTGTCCGCGTCTTCTGCTTCAAGCCCAACCTAATATGCTGCATCGGCATCGACAAGGATAGAGTACACAATTTCGCAGGTGCTGTTCGAAGCTGCAAGCCTCCGGAAGTGTACAAGGGGAAGGGCATACTATACATCGATGAAGTTATTAAGCTGAAGCCAAGGAAGCAGCAGAAGAAGAAGTGACGACGCACTCTATTTTCTATTTTTGGCCTCTTCATACTGTTTAGGTGGCACATTTGTAGCGACACAGATTTTATCTAGTTTTCTTATGGAATAGGCAGAGAAATAATGCACTGAGAGAGATGCAATGTATGTGAGGCGTGTAATAAAGTTTTACCATGAACTCACAAAGAAATAATTGACCACCTTAAGATTTATATCGTTTTCTGCTGGAACCTTGCCTTGCAGAATAAACTTCAGTCCTGTTTGGAACTTCCAGTCAAAATAACTTCTGCAGAAGAGAGATTGCAAATTATGGGCGGACAAGAACACCATAAAATAGATGCACGTTGGAACACATGTTTTTATACCAACAGCAAGTATGATTTCTATTATACCCCAGTTTTCTCTCCTCTGTATCACAAATATATTTACTCGTTGTACCAGAATTACCTCCTATCTATTTAATCAATGTGGCGAGATTTAAAAGAAATATATACCTCCTACGTGAGTTCGTATTCACCACACATTTTTAAGAATGTTTGGATCAAAGAAAATTTAAAGGAATTTTGAAAGAATTCATTTCTAAGGAAATTTTCCTACACATGTAGGGCCGCTTCCTGGCCGAGCTCAGGAACGCCCTGCCAAAGATGATGGGGCGCGTCTAATTTGGATGACTGCGCTGGCCCACGGAAAATTTGGGCCTCGTGAATCAGTTGGGCCTGAACGAAGTTGCCATTGAATACATTGGGCCTCAGCGAAGCACAGCCCAACGCAATCACGTGCGCGCCTGGCCCAGACTAAGCTGTAACGGAAACCAAATCTGCTTTTTTTTTTTTCAAAAACAATATTATTTAATTGAAATTTACAACAATGATATGTGAATCAAAAAATGACATAAATAGGTAGCTCTCATCCACACAGGGGAAACCATTTCAAATCTGGATTTTCGCATCTCCACTGGGCGAACAATTCTTTGTGGACAGGGATTACTCGATGAAAACTTCACCCGGTGAAGGGGTGAACTATCCAATTATTAAAGATAAATAGAAAAGAGGACATAAGTAGATCATTAATGTAGTGTTAGCACATCCAACTTCTACATAGATGATCAAGGTTTAAATCACAATGCCACCAATTTTTTTGACAGATATTACGAATATATTTTAATTTCTTTCTGTTCAAATTTCATTCAAGTTTTAAAAACTAAAGTTGAAGAATTTTAATATAAATTAGGTTGAAACTTAAATTTGAAATCCTGAAATTCAAATTGAAGTTTGAAATTCGAATCTAAAATTCTTGCGCGTGGTCTTCCAAACTAGCTCTATTTTTGCCGCGCTACGCACTTCCGAATTCGGCCGCTCCCCCGAAAAGCTCCCGCGCCTCTTCCTTCCCCGCGCGCAAACCAAATCAGGTCGTCCAAACCCGCCTCCCCGCCCCCCGAGGCGACGGTCCAGGCTTCTTCCACGTCAGCGATCCGCGGCACCACCCGCGGGACCAATCGCGCAGCCGCCGCGGCCTCTACATAAGCCCACCCCTTCCTTCTTCCCCTTTCAACCGTAACTCAGCCCCCAGCCACCGCCGCAACCAAGCCATCTGCAACCCCTCCGGCGATCGAGTTAACCGACCGAGGACAAGATAAGATGAGTTCCGGCGGCGCAAGGGGCAAGGCGAAGGGCACCAAGTCGGTGTCGCGGTCGACCAAGGCCGGGCTGCAGTTCCCCGTGGGCCGCGTCGCGAGGTACCTTAAGGCGGGCAAGTACGCGAAGCGCGTGGGCGGGGGTGCGCCCGTCTACCTCTCCGCCGTGCTGGAGTACCTCGCGGCGGAGGTGCTTGAGCTGGCGGGGAATGCGGCGCGGGACAACAAGAAGACCCGCATCGTGCCGCGCCACGTCCAGCTCGCGGTGCGCAACGACGAGGAGTTCAGCCGCCTGCTCGGTTCCGTCACTATCGCCGGCGGCGGCGTGATGCCCAACATCCACCAGACGCTGCTGCCCAAGAAGGCCGGCGGCGGCAAGAGCACGGGCGCAAGCAAGGCCGAGGTCGGGTCCGCCTCCCAGGAGTTCTAGGCCCCGTCGCCAGCCACTGACTCGAACCCGTCTGGGATCGGGGACTTCCGTCCAAATTGGATCTTCTTCGGATCAGTAGTTGCCAAGGATAGGTCAGGTTACGTTCGTGTTAGATTCTCGATCGTCATCTTCGCGCTGACTGAAAGTTGGATGTATCTATCTGTCAGTGAGTTAATCTTGCTGCAATGAATGAAATGATGTGTTTGTGTCACTTGCTGTTATCCCTGTATTTTTCATCAATCTCTGCCTTGAATATTACTGGTAACATATAACAGTTCTCAATGTTTTATACGCACAATGTCAAGTTTGCAATCTGAATCTATTTGCAGAATTGTGGGATCTGTACACATACTGCGTGCCTGCATGCCAAGTCCATCTCATCTGGTCACATGTAACTCACCCTAAAATGTTCGGTCAGCCTGAATTTGTAGGAATGCTCCAGGAATCATTTTCAGAAGGTTAACCATTCTAAAAGCATGCGGCCATCTGACAGTACTAACGGATTATGGTCAGAGTGGAGTTTGGTGAAACTGAGATTTATTTGGGATGCAAAAGTGATGACTGGAGCCTGAACTTTGTTCTGTTCTTGGTTGCCTCAGTTTGATTGGTAAATTGGTGAACCCGGAATTCCGGATCACTTGTTTAGCAGTGTGAATCTGGATCTGAGTTTTTATCTACCATGTGTACTTACTGTTATGAAGCTCTTTCAGGACATTCTCATGTTAATTAGGACAGAAAATTCACTGTTTCAGAAGCCTGCAGCTCTGAAAGAACACACCTAGCTAGCTCAGTTTTATTCTCTGTATGACCTCAACCAGCCTCCTTCCCGGCAGAGCTAACCAGTAGTAATAATTGGCATTCCTGCGGACAGCAAAGGCATCAACTTTCAGTATGACCTCATCACCTGAACTTTACTGAACACAAACCGGTCATCGTTAGTTACCCCCTCCAGTTTTTTCGGGCAAAGGCAATGGGAAATCCAAGTGCCAAAGAGTCACTGCTACTCTAGTACATTCTTGTGATAGGAAACGACGGTCATGTTGCTGTTTGCCAACCGTCGATGGAAATTCAGTAATGGAATTACTGTCTAATAATGTATCCATTCAGACTTTGATGCAGGCTTCTTTTTTTTTTCTGGGTTTTGTCTGGCCATGAAACGCTGACATGTTTTAAGTCTGTAATAATACGGTGATAACTTTTCCGGAGGGAAAAGTCAGGATGCCTTACCCATTATCTAAAGGAATATAATGATCATGCTAATACTGTGGTAGTGAGAATGATCTTTAATAATTGTCTGACCATCACATATCAATTTGTATGTAACCTTAGACCACAACTCAAAACAGTAGCAGAACTTTTTTATTTGAGATCGTGTCTGGGGTACATGTTTCATTAAGGCTCTGTTTGGCACAATTAGAACTTGTTACAAAATCAGCTTGTTTGGAAAGCTGGTGGAAAATAGTCTCTACTTATGTTATGCTTTTAGTTCATTTTGAGAAGGAGCTGAACTAATAAGCTGTTACAGAAGCTTCCTGTTGGCACACCTTTAGCTTATTTTTATGAAGAAGCTGCAACAAAAGTTGTGCCAAACAGAGCCTAAGAGGAAGTTATCAAACACATTTAATGGAAAAACAGGAACACAATAGAAGTCAGCATGTAAGCAACGATTTCACTTCATCTCATAACCATCTGATTCATCGTGTAACAATGCAGCAAGACAGCAACCTGATTGTTTTGAATTACATACTGGTACGAGTTGCACAAAGAAATGGAGATAACATGTTCAAAATGAAAAGAGCAGCCCTTCAGTGAGACCTTGTGGTATAGATGAAGGAGATGGCAGCCACCATGGTCGTGGTGACGGCATACAGCCATGTCCAGATGTCACCCTTCTTCCACTTTTGAGCCCTGCCACTGCAAGCTGCAGCAGCAGCTTGACACTTCTTTTCCTCCAAAGCAGCCTCCAGCTTCCCAATGTCGCCATCCTTCTTGTCATTGCAGTTCTCCAGCTCCTCAATTTTCAACCTCAGTTTTGCTGCTTCGCCTTCACAGCAACCAGCACTTCCAAGACAGAATTCTTCTCATTATACAGGTGTAAACGCTCGGTGTCAAGTTCGCTGCAGGACACTTGGAGCTGGGACATGGAAGCATGGAACTCCTCCAATTCAGCACTTAGCTTTCTGGTCTGAGCATCTTTCTCACGTGTTACTCATTCGGCAGCTCCCTTTTCAGCCTGAATTTCCTCAACCATCTTCTTCAGGCTCTCCAACCCCCTCACAGGTTGAGCCTTCTCAGCATCAAATGCCTTAGCAGAATCCCATTTTGCCTTCAGCAATGCAGCCAATTCCACCCTGAGACTTTCAACCACCGCAAGAGACTTGCTGAGCTTCTTCTCGGCCGCAACAACCTCGGAGCGAAGTGTAACATTTTCTCCACTCACTGAAAAACCTCCCTCTTCTTTGCAATCACCTCATCCTCTTCTTTACGACGGCCAAGACGATGGCTGTATAACTCGACATTTTAGGACGACTGAACTTATTTACGAGGGCTAGCCGCCATAAGTTAACTAATTTACGATGGCCAACGGACACCGTCGTAAGTTAACTAACTTACGACGGTCATGAGGCCACGTCTGTCGTAAATAAGATAACCATCAGAATTAAATGTCTTTCTTACGACGATCCAACTCTAGCCCGTCGTAAATAAGCTAACCGTCGGAACTAAATATCTTATTTATGACGGTCCAACCCTAGGCCGTCGTAAATTACGGGACCGTCGTAAATTAGGGCATTAACACTAAGTCGTCGTAAATCTCTGAGTTTGTCCAATCTCAACATCTGTCGTAACTAGATGTTGGGACTGCGGCGGGGGGAGTGGGGGGGGGGGGGGGTTGGAGTGTGTAGGATTGTGTGTGGCTTTATTGGGGCAGGCCCATGTATCTACCTATATGTACCCTTGACACTCTATTGGAAACTCTAATCCCATTTTCATTCCTTTCAATAGATATATGGTGACTTATTTAGCCTGCGAAATACACTATAACATATGTGGTAGTGTATTAGTCCAACATTCTCTCTCAATCACAACTTTCGTAAGTTAATATTGTGTACAAATTGCAGTCCTCATACAATGTTTCTGTACTACGCTTCTGTACTGTGTGACTGATTTGTTTTCTAATAATTTTTTCATAGTAGTCAAGAGCTTTTCGAACACAGAGGGAAGTAATTACAGATTTACAATTTATAATAAGAACAACTTGTTGCACTAATTTAGAGGCATAATTTCATCGCGAGAGTATCCAAAAATTATTGAATCTTGCCTAATTGAAGAAAACAGTACCGAGATCTTCAAGCAAGGCTGATGCACCTCTTTCACATGAGTTGACCAATATGATGTTATCCACATACATCGGAGAATAGATGGTCACACCCTCTATTCCGAAGAAGAACAACAATGAGTTATCTGTCTTTAATGGTGTGAAGTTAAGCTGCTGCTATTTTACACAAAGTCTTTAATACTAGACTCTAGGTGTCTACCTCAGTCTATATAAAACCTTGTTAAGTTTGCAAACATAATGGTGTTATGACTGCAAGAGGCAAAATATGTTTGATTGTATAAGCTTTTACAACTGAAATAAAGGTACCCTCATAATCAATCTTATTTTACTTGAAGCCTTTACCAACTAGTCTAGCCTTGTAAGGATGAATGCCATCAGACCTTGTTTTGATTTTATAAACCCATTTCTAGTCAATAATATTTTGTTCTTGTTGTAGTATAGCAAGATGCCACTTCTTGTTTTCAACATGGTTTTATACTCCTCATCCATAGCTCTGCATCAATGGTCATGAAGTAAAACATCTGCTACACAAGATGGTTCTCTGTAACACCCATAATTTTTGAACAAGAAGTGCTCAAAACCCTTGATCATGAGTGTATGCATTTTTGGGTGAATTTTAGCAATTCAAACGTGTAGCAAACGTTCAAAATTGAATTTGAATTCAAATCAAAAGAAAAGAATCGAAAAAGAAAAAGAAAAAGGTTTAAATCCCTCCCTGGGCCGATTTTCCCCTTCTGGCCCATTTCCCCTCTTCTCTCCCTGCGGCCCAGCCGAGCCTCCCCTCTCTCCCTCTCTCTGCCGGGCGGGGCCCATCCGTCGGCGCCTTCTTCCTCCCTCTTCCTTCTCCCGCGCGCGCGCGCCAACCGCCTGCCCCGCGCCCCACTCCGAACCCCCCCTCTCCAACCGCTCGCCCACGTCGCGATCACCCCGGGAGAACCCCCCCTCGCGTGCGCCGGCAACCACCGCCTCCCCCGAGCCTATAAATCCCTCCCCTCCCCCTCTGTTCCCCCTTTCCCCGCGCCAAACCCTAGCTTCATCGCCACCGAGGTGTGTCTCGCGTGTTCTCGGTTAAACGGCGGTTGCATCTCCTTCCTCCCCCCTCTAACCTCTTCACTTCGCCGCCAGGAACTCGCCAGACACGTTTGATCGGGGAGATTGCCTCTGCGCCGTCGACTTCGCCGGTCACCGACGAGCTCACCCGCCACCGACCGTCGCCGGCACCCTCTGCTCATCCCCGAGTCCAATCAAGCCCGTAGGTGAGTTCCCCTACCTCTCCTCCCTCGATTCATGCTTGTAGCGCGTAGTTTGGACGTCGGCATCGCCGTTTGGGCGATCTCCGGCGAGATCGCCGCCGCGGATGCGCTGCGCCGCCGCGCGCGCAGGGGACAGCGTCGCCGGAGCGACGTGGCTCGTTCTGGGCCGTCCCCTCGCAACCGACGGCTGCGATTAGAACATTATACCGGTTCGGTATAATTAAATCCCAGCCATTCATCTCGGATCCGACGGCCAGCATTCAAAGCCCGTTTCCCGCCGCCCACTTTGCACCCAGGCCCCTGGAATCTCATTAGCTACCCCTTGGACTCTTCTGCAATTAGGATCTAGCCCCTGGAAATTGCAGACTAGCCCCTGGATCCCTAAAAATGGTTTTTAATCATTTAATTAAGCATTCTAACCCCTGTAATTTTGTAGATTCATGTAATTAGTCCCTGTGCAGTATAGTAAATTATTTATATAGCCCCTGGACTTTTATTTAATTGCTGAATAAAGTTTTTAATTGCATTTGAGGTGTAGAAAATGGATAAAAATGGTAAATAGGTGTAGAAATATTAGGAAAAATTGTCATAAACTATTTTATGCTGTGAATTAATTGTAGGGTTCTGGTAAAATATATTTGGTCTCTGGAATATTTATTATAAGTGTTTTAAAATACATTTTGGCTATAGAAAATTCAATAAAAATGGTTTTAGGCTATAATAAAATCCCAAAATTTGTAGGAAAATTAGGAAATGCATATTTGGACTATGTTAAGTGATAAATACCTCGTAGGGACGCATTAGTGTAGGATTTTGGTGCTTATGTGTATGTGTGTATGCATTGTTTTGCGTGCCTTTACTTATTTAGCTTTATTTTATATTCTTGCCATTGCTTGGGCATATATCTAGAGTCGTTCTACGACCCTAACCTCAACTTCCAAGACCAAGACTTCGTCAATTCTCAAGTCTCCAACGAAGGCAAGTGCCCTTGACCATCTTGTACCTATTTTAGGAATTTAGTTAGTTGCATGCTAATTAAATTGATGTCCTACTACATGTTTACATGCCCTGTTCCTTACCATTCCTTGTTCCCCTGAAGTGGGTTGGGAAGTAGATAGGCTTTATTTATGCTTAGCCATGCTTAGATGTTGGGATTGGGTTTTCATACAAATGTTCCATGCTCAACTTTATGGTACTTTAATTTGGTGATGAATATGCATAATGTTAGTGGATAGGAATCTGGTGGTTGGTTAGTTTTGGTATGGTGCATTTTGCACGAGACCCGGGACTGGGGTTTGTCACCACCGGATTCTAAGGACCGGTTTATGGAGGAAGCCACTAAGCTTTATAGTACCACCACGAGACTGAGATGGGGCAGCTTGGTCAATTAATTAGGTTTCTCCCGATGAACTGCTAGTGGTTGGATGGTGCGGGGAATGAGTCGGGTGATCCGCTCTTGGAACCGCAAGGCTCAAGAGGGGGCTCTGGGGCGGAGGGTTACTCCGAGAATCTCCAGTGGTGGAAACCTTAGAGGGCTAGCACTGGTCGGGAGTGCCTTTGTAAAGACCATGTAGTGATCTCCGGGCCACACACCTACGGAAGTGTGTAATGTGACCGACGGGTCACGGGCATCAGGGAGGTTTACTTAGTCCACCTGGCAACAGGGGATGGAATCACTGCTTGTGGGGAAAGGGTACACTCTCTGCAGAGATTTGGTAAAACTGTCATGACAGCCGTGCTCACGGACAAGAGCGGCTTGGGGCCAGTTCATAATTAGACTATGGTTGGGAAATGATGGTTCATTATGATGCAAGTACTTTCATTATCATTAAACATGTGTTATTTATCTATTGAATTATGATATTGATAATTGAAAGCTAAGGATAGGTTCTAAGCATAGTGCTAAGCCATATTTGGCCTTTCCTTGCTCTAGCCAATCATGTCATTCTCTTCCCGCACTTGCTGAGTACTCTATGTACTCAAGCGTTTAATTCTCCTTTAGAGTATGAAGAAGAAGAAGCTGCACCGGAGGACTTCTACGTCAACCCGGAGGACTTGGTCTAGGCTGGCGACCTCACGCGCAACGGCTGCCTGTGGAGACGAAGCCCACTTATCTATCTTGCTTTCTGTAGTGTTGAACTGTTTAGTGTTGTAAATATTTGTGGAGTGTATTTGTAGACCTTCGGGTCGTTCTGTAAGACTATTTATGTATTTCCGAACATGGCAATGTAATGGTATTTCACTTTCGTCAACGCATGTACGATTCAACTGATCCTGGCGTACATGTGGTTAGCGTCTGTTCATCTTTATGATGACCGGGCGTGACAAAGTGGTATCAGAGCCGTGTTGCCCGTAGGACGCAAGCCTAATTAGAAATGGCCGAAAATTAAGGACTATACTATTTTCATATGAAATAGTATTTCCAAAACTTTGTACTCTCCATCTCAACCCTTGTGCTTCTTACCTTACTTTGCTTATTGTTTTTATTCTAAATCGATTTATTAATTATTAATCTCACTCTCTTCTTTTCAAATGTTTGTAGATGGCGCGGACCAAGCAGACGGCCCGTAAGTCGACTGGAGGTCGTGTCCCTCAGCACGCCCTAGCCAGTCGCTCCGCACCTTACACACCCCGGAGGGAGACGACGCTGCTCTCCAACGGGAGTGCTGCTTCAAGGATGCGCGTCCGTCTTCGTTCTCTTCTTCGAGCTGCGGGGTACCGTGAGTACCGTGTCCGCTTAGTCTACCACACCACTAGGGTCTTTGCACCCTATACTGGTGAGCTGGAGTGGACTTCTCAGCTGGCCGTCTACTACGACTCGGAGTTGCTGCACTCGCACTTCTCTCCGGCCTGGAGGAGCTCCCAGCGTGCAGCTGAGGAGGACGCCACGTGGGAGGCGACCACCTACTGGAGCCACGCCCACAGGTTCCTTCTTGGGTGCACGGAGCACGCGTACACCCCTCAGCGCCCTAGTGGCACAGCCGCCTTCACTGGACGTGACGTCGAGGGACGCTTGACTCACCCCCAGTGCGAGAGGCTGGTGGACGACGTTGTGGAGTTGTCTTCGCGACTCCAGCGTTGTCAGCAGGAGCTGCAGGACAGCAGGGACCTGGTCGACCGCTACGAGCGACTTCGACGACGCTACACGAGGATCACTGGAGTTGATCCTAACTCTCCGCAGTACGCTTCAGACGTGGAGCCTTGGGACCCGAACTCCCCGGATCGCCGCATGAACTCCCCCGAGAACTCAAGAGAAGACTCAGAAGAAGAAGACCCGGAGATGGAGGTTGAGGAGGACTCCGACGAGTAGGAGTGGACTCGTTTCCCCGCTGGACGACTCAGGACAGTTATCCTTAGTTTGTAGGAGCGTGTAGCTACGCCCTCCCTAGTCTTGAGTTGTACCTTTTATGTTGTCATGCTAGTAGTTTGTTTTCTGTTGTGTGTGTTGGTTGCGACATGAGTTGTGGAATGCTTCGGCATCCTGTCCACATCCATGTCTTTAGTCTTGTTTATGTGTCGTGTGAGTGGTGGAATGCTTAGGCATCTTGTCCACCTCCACACTAGTTGGTTAATGAATTTGCTTTATGTCTATTAACCTTGATGCATATAGTTGGGACCGTGTTACCCTAGCATATCCTTTCTCATCTCGTCTATTATTCTAAGACCTCAATGAACTTCTCTATCACAGATGGCTGGACGAGGTAGAGGTAGAGGCCGTGGTCGTGGTAACCCACCTCTGGATGAAGGACTTGGAGGTGTCCCTGGATGGAATGCAAGGGGTGCTCGAGGAGCCCCAGCCTCTCAACAGATGCAACAGATGATGGCTCTTCAGACTCAACTACTCAACAACCTCACCCAGATTGTCACCAACCTGCAACAAGCCCCACCCCCACCACCACCAAACTACAACCTTCCGCCACCACCACCTTTTCCACCGAGGTCCTTCCTTAGGGACTTCCTGAACACCCATCCACCCACTTTTGCCACCGTTACCGAACCCATGGACGCCGATGATTGGCTCCGTACCATTGATAGCAAACTGAGGCTCATCCATTGTGAAGGAAGGGAGAAAGTGCTTCTAGCCTCTCATCAACTCCAAGGACCAGCAGCTGATTGGTGGACCGCCTTCACCGAGGCCCACCGGGACCCGGAAAATATTACATGGGAAGAATTCCGTACCAACTTCCGCAATCACTTCGTACCTGAAGGAGAGATACAAGCCAGGCGTGAAGAGTTCCTGATGCTAAAGCAAGGCCGTATGACTGTGAGGGCCTACCTGAATGCCTTCACCCAGCTATCCCGCTATGCCCCAACAGATGTGGATACCGACGCCAAGAAACAATTCCGCTTCAAGAATGGGCTGGACAAAGAGTTAAAGTTTGCTATGTCTTCCAGCGACTACGGCGACTTCCAGAAGTTAGTAGACAAAGCTTTTGAAGTGGAAAGGACTAAGAAGGAACTGGAAGATGACGAAAGAAAGAGGAAGTTGACCTTAGCAGCACATGCCTCCAGCAGCAATGTACGCCCCCGTCTCAACCCTCCGCCTACAACTCATATGACTCGTCCCATGAACTACTCGGGACAAAGGTACCCCAACTCCAACTACAGGCCACCCACTCCCTACAACCAGCCAATGCGCCAGCAGCAGCAGCAGCCACCACGCCAGCCAATGCAACCCCCACGCCAGCAGATGCAGCCACCCCGCCCTTCAGCCCCAGCTAACCGTCCAAGTGGCCAACCCCCAAGAAACCAGTCAGGAGGCAACAAGGGCCCGAATAATGCTGCAGGAGTACAATGCTACAAGTGCGGAGAATGGGGACACTATGCCAGCAGTTGTCCAAAGAAGCAGCAAAACCCAACTGGCCGTGTTAACCATGTGACTCTGGAGCAAGCACAGGAGGCACCTGATGTGGTGATCGGTACGTTCTCTGTCAACTCCCACCCCGCCACCATATTGTTTGATTCGGGTGCTACACATTCATTCATATCCAAGGATTTCATAAAGAAGCATGACATGGTAGTTACATTCTTGAATGGGCCATTATTGATAAACTCTCCTGGAGGAGAGATGGTGGCAAGGCATCTATGCCGAAAAGTGAGTATAAACATAAGGGGGGTAGTCTTTTGGGCCAACCTAATAGTGTTGGACTCACAAGGATTAGATATCATTCTGGGAATGGACTGGTTGACAAAGAATCAAGGAGTAATTCATTGTGCAACTAGAACAGTCTGCTTAACACACCCGGATGGCACCACAGTGGAATTCAAGCCAGATCAGACACAAGAAGCAATAGTGCAACTCAACCATCTTGAGAGTACCAAAGACATCAGGGTTGTGAAAGAATTTCCGGATGTATTCCCAGATGACTTGCCAGGTATGCCCCCTGATCGAGAGATTGAATTTATCATTGAACTAGTACCTGGAACGGCCCCAATATATAAGAGGCCATATAGAATGGATGCTAAACAATTGGCTGAATTAAAGGATCATATTGAGGAATTATTGGCAAAAGGATATATTCGTCCAAGCTCATCGCCTTGGGGAGCACCAGTCATATTTGTACCTAAGAAGGATGGAACTCAAAGGTTGTGTGTGGACTACCGTGCTCTAAATGAGGTAACAATCAAGAATAAATACCCACTACCAAGGATTGAAGATTTATTTGATCAGTTAAGAGGAGCATGTGTGTTTTCCAAGATTGATCTCCGTTCGGGCTACCATCAACTGAAGATTAGACCGTCAGATATTCCCAAGACGGCATTTGTCTCTCGGTATGGATTGTATGAGTATACAGTCATGTCATTTGGATTGACCAATGCTCCGGCGTATTTTATGTATCTTATGAACAAGGTTTTCATGGAGTACTTGGACAAGTTCATAGTGGTATTCATCGACGACATACTTATCTACTCCAAAACTGAAGAAGAGCATGAGGAGCACCTCAGGATGGCCTTACAGAAGCTTCGCCAACATCAACTGTATGCCAAACTTAGTAAGTGTGAGTTTTGGCTAAAGGAGGTATCATTTTTGGGACATGTCATATCCGAAGGAGGTATAGCAGTGGATCCAGGCAAAGTGGCCGATGTCCTTAAGTGGGAAACACCTGAGAGTGTACATGATATACGGAGATTCTTAGGTATGGCTGGTTATTACCGTCGATTCATCGAGGGATTTTCAAAGATCTCTCGACCACTAACCAAGTTGCTTGAGAAAGGAGTTGCTTTCAAGTGGACCCCCGAATGTGAGGTAAGCTTCGCCGAATTGAAGAAGAGGTTAACCAGTGCACCGGTATTGGTGATGCCCGATATGCAAAAGGAGTTTGTGGTCTATTGTGACGCATCTGGTCATGGTTTAGGATGTGTCTTAATGCAAGGAGGACATGTTGTGGCCTACGCTTCAAGACAGCTTCGGAAACATGAGAGGAACTATCCAACACATGACTTAGAATTGGCAGCCGTTGTTCATGCTTTGAAGATATGGAGACACTACTTGATGGGAAAAAGGACGGAGATATATACAGATCACAAGAGCTTGAAGTATATATTTACACAGCCGGATCTTAACCTCAGGCAACGTCGTTGGTTGGAATTAATCAATGATTTTGATGTGGGAATCAACTACCATCCAGGCAAGGCTAATGTGGTCGCTGATGCTCTAAGCAGGAAGGGACAAAGCAATAACTTGTCAGTACAAGCTCTTCAACCCCAGCTATGTGAAGAGTTTGCAAGGTTAAATCTATGTCTAGTGTCTAGCACTGAAGCAGTTGCTATGGAAGTGGACTCAACCCTCGAGCGTGATATACGAGAAGGGCAGAAGAATGATGAGAAAGTCAAAGAGATCAAGCAGTTGATGAAGAAAGGGAAAGCTCCAAACTTTAGAGAGGATGAACAAGGAACCTTATGGCTTGGAAAGCGGATTTGTGTTCCAGATGTCAAGGAGATTAAAGAGTTGATATTAAGAGAAGCTCATGACTCATCATACTCCATTCACCCCGGAAGCACAAAGATGTATCAAGACCTTAAAGATCGATATTGGTGGCATGGAATGAAACGGGATGTGGCCGAATATGTGGCCATATGTGATACATGTCAATTGATTAAGGCGGAACATCAAAGACCGGCAGGATTATTGCAACCAATCAAAGTGCCAGAATGGAAATGGGAAGAAATTAGTATGGACTTCATTGTGGGACTGCCAAGAACACAGTCTGGATATGATTCTATATGGGTTATTGTAGACCGTCTAACTAAAGTGGCTCACTTTATTCCTGTGAAAGAGACCTACAATGGCCCCAGGTTGGCGGAACTGTACATCTCCAGGATTGTATGCTTACATGGAGTTCCTAAGAAGATCATCTCAGACAGAGGCACTCAATTCACCTCAAGATTCTGGCAGAAGTTGCATGAATCAATGGATACCCGTCTAAATTTCAGTTCGGCGTATCATCCTCAAACTGATGGCCAGACAGAACGCACCAACCAGATATTAGAAGACATGTTGAGAGCGTGTGCTTTAAAGAATAGCAAGAGTTGGGACAAGAATCTGCCATATGCCGAATTCTCTTACAACAACAGTTATCAAGCCAGTTTGAAGATATCTCCTTTTGAAGCATTGTATGGGCGAAAATGTAGGACACCGTTGTTTTGGAATCAAACTGGGGAAAGTCAAGTCTTTGGGCCTGACGTATTACAAGAGGCTGAAAGACAAGTACAAGAAATTCGGAAGAATCTAAAGGCAGCTCAAACAAGACAGAAGAGTTATGCGGATACTCGAAGACGCGATCTCACATTTGAAGTTGGTGACTATGTGTACTTGAAGGTGTCACCTGTGAGAGGCTTGAGAAGATTCAAAGTAAGAGGCAAGTTGTCACCCCGTTACATTGGTCCGTTCAAGATACTCGAAAGACGAGGTGAAGTGGCATATCAACTTGAGCTTCCGCCACACCTGGCAGATGTGCACAATGTGTTCCATGTGTCACAGCTTAAGAAGTGTTTAAGAGTGCCTGAAGAGCAATTGCCCATGGAAGCCGTGGATGTACAGGAGGACTTGTCTTACGTAGAGCAGCCTGTCAAAATACTTGAGACACTAGAAAAAGTCACGAGGAACAAAGTCATTCGCATGTGTAAAGTGCAATGGAAGCATCATTCGGAGGCAGAAGCAACATGGGAAAGAGAAGAAGCTCTCAAGGCGGATTTCCCTCATCTATTCTCTTAGGACGTCCGAATCTCGAGGGCGAGATTCCTTTTAAGGGGGGTAGAGTTGTAACACCCATAATTTTTGAACAAGAAGTGCTCAAAACCCTTGATCATGAGTGTATGCATTTTTGGGTGAATTTTAGCAATTCAAACGTGTAGCAAACGTTCAAAATTGAATTTGAATTCAAATCAAAAGAAAAGAATCGAAAAAGAAAAAGAAAAAGGTTTAAATCCCTCCCTGGGCCGATTTTCCCCTTCTGGCCCATTTCCCCTCTTCTCTCCCTGCGGCCCAGCCGAGCCTCCCCTCTCTCCCTCTCTCTGCCGGGCGGGGCCCATCCGTCGGCGCCTTCTTCCTCCCTCTTCCTTCTCCCGCGCGCGCGCGCCAACCGCCTGCCCCGCGCCCCACTCCGAACCCCCCCTCTCCAACCGCTCGCCCACGTCGCGATCACCCCGGGAGAACCCCCCCTCGCGTGCGCCGGCAACCACCGCCTCCCCCGAGCCTATAAATCCCTCCCCTCCCCCTCTGTTCCCCCTTTCCCCGCGCCAAACCCTAGCTTCATCGCCACCGAGGTGTGTCTCGCGTGTTCTCGGTTAAACGGCGGTTGCATCTCCTTCCTCCCCCCTCTAACCTCTTCACTTCGCCGCCAGGAACTCGCCAGACACGTTTGATCGGGGAGATTGCCTCTGCGCCGTCGACTTCGCCGGTCACCGACGAGCTCACCCGCCACCGACCGTCGCCGGCACCCTCTGCTCATCCCCGAGTCCAATCAAGCCCGTAGGTGAGTTCCCCTACCTCTCCTCCCTCGATTCATGCTTGTAGCGCGTAGTTTGGACGTCGGCATCGCCGTTTGGGCGATCTCCGGCGAGATCGCCGCCGCGGATGCGCTGCGCCGCCGCGCGCGCAGGGGACAGCGTCGCCGGAGCGACGTGGCTCGTTCTGGGCCGTCCCCTCGCAACCGACGGCTGCGATTAGAACATTATACCGGTTCGGTATAATTAAATCCCAGCCATTCATCTCGGATCCGACGGCCAGCATTCAAAGCCCGTTTCCCGCCGCCCACTTTGCACCCAGGCCCCTGGAATCTCATTAGCTACCCCTTGGACTCTTCTGCAATTAGGATCTAGCCCCTGGAAATTGCAGACTAGCCCCTGGATCCCTAAAAATGGTTTTTAATCATTTAATTAAGCATTCTAACCCCTGTAATTTTGTAGATTCATGTAATTAGTCCCTGTGCAGTATAGTAAATTATTTATATAGCCCCTGGACTTTTATTTAATTGCTGAATAAAGTTTTTAATTGCATTTGAGGTGTAGAAAATGGATAAAAATGGTAAATAGGTGTAGAAATATTAGGAAAAATTGTCATAAACTATTTTATGCTGTGAATTAATTGTAGGGTTCTGGTAAAATATATTTGGTCTCTGGAATATTTATTATAAGTGTTTTAAAATACATTTTGGCTATAGAAAATTCAATAAAAATGGTTTTAGGCTATAATAAAATCCCAAAATTTGTAGGAAAATTAGGAAATGCATATTTGGACTATGTTAAGTGATAAATACCTCGTAGGGACGCATTAGTGTAGGATTTTGGTGCTTATGTGTATGTGTGTATGCATTGTTTTGCGTGCCTTTACTTATTTAGCTTTATTTTATATTCTTGCCATTGCTTGGGCATATATCTAGAGTCGTTCTACGACCCTAACCTCAACTTCCAAGACCAAGACTTCGTCAATTCTCAAGTCTCCAACGAAGGCAAGTGCCCTTGACCATCTTGTACCTATTTTAGGAATTTAGTTAGTTGCATGCTAATTAAATTGATGTCCTACTACATGTTTACATGCCCTGTTCCTTACCATTCCTTGTTCCCCTGAAGTGGGTTGGGAAGTAGATAGGCTTTATTTATGCTTAGCCATGCTTAGATGTTGGGATTGGGTTTTCATACAAATGTTCCATGCTCAACTTTATGGTACTTTAATTTGGTGATGAATATGCATAATGTTAGTGGATAGGAATCTGGTGGTTGGTTAGTTTTGGTATGGTGCATTTTGCACGAGACCCGGGACTGGGGTTTGTCACCACCGGATTCTAAGGACCGGTTTATGGAGGAAGCCACTAAGCTTTATAGTACCACCACGAGACTGAGATGGGGCAGCTTGGTCAATTAATTAGGTTTCTCCCGATGAACTGCTAGTGGTTGGATGGTGCGGGGAATGAGTCGGGTGATCCGCTCTTGGAACCGCAAGGCTCAAGAGGGGGCTCTGGGGCGGAGGGTTACTCCGAGAATCTCCAGTGGTGGAAACCTTAGAGGGCTAGCACTGGTCGGGAGTGCCTTTGTAAAGACCATGTAGTGATCTCCGGGCCACACACCTACGGAAGTGTGTAATGTGACCGACGGGTCACGGGCATCAGGGAGGTTTACTTAGTCCACCTGGCAACAGGGGATGGAATCACTGCTTGTGGGGAAAGGGTACACTCTCTGCAGAGATTTGGTAAAACTGTCATGACAGCCGTGCTCACGGACAAGAGCGGCTTGGGGCCAGTTCATAATTAGACTATGGTTGGGAAATGATGGTTCATTATGATGCAAGTACTTTCATTATCATTAAACATGTGTTATTTATCTATTGAATTATGATATTGATAATTGAAAGCTAAGGATAGGTTCTAAGCATAGTGCTAAGCCATATTTGGCCTTTCCTTGCTCTAGCCAATCATGTCATTCTCTTCCCGCACTTGCTGAGTACTCTATGTACTCAAGCGTTTAATTCTCCTTTAGAGTATGAAGAAGAAGAAGCTGCACCGGAGGACTTCTACGTCAACCCGGAGGACTTGGTCTAGGCTGGCGACCTCACGCGCAACGGCTGCCTGTGGAGACGAAGCCCACTTATCTATCTTGCTTTCTGTAGTGTTGAACTGTTTAGTGTTGTAAATATTTGTGGAGTGTATTTGTAGACCTTCGGGTCGTTCTGTAAGACTATTTATGTATTTCCGAACATGGCAATGTAATGGTATTTCACTTTCGTCAACGCATGTACGATTCAACTGATCCTGGCGTACATGTGGTTAGCGTCTGTTCATCTTTATGATGACCGGGCGTGACATTCTCCTGTGGAGGTCAACAATACATATTGTACGGTACCATCAATGTAGACTTTTTCTTATGAATGTCATTTTGATGTCTGGTATGAGGTCGGGTGCGCACCAATGCTGGTTCAGGGACTTGATGTTGTGCTGAAGTTGAATTAATTTCTTCCATGTCCTGGTGATCATTATCACCAGAATTATTTCCTTCTATATTTAGGTCATCAATATCACCTGAATTATTTCCTATCTTATTTAGGCAATCATTATTGCCTGGATTATTTCCTTCCATATTGCCGGATCATTGTCATCTGAATTATTTTCTTCCATATTTTCTAGATTATTGTCGTCTAAAGTATTTTCTGCCATATTTTCCAGGTCATTGTAACCTAAATTATTTCCTTCCATATTTTATAGATCATTGTTGCCTGAATTATTTACTTCCATGTTCTCCACATGGAACTCAGACAAATCGTTAGGAGCATTAGTCGAATCAGGATCAAAGCAATGCACCGACAATAGGATGTAATGTGCTAAAAAAATATTTTCATCAAAGATAACATCACGAGATATATAAACACAATCACTGGATACATCCAAACACTTATACCCCTTGTGTTGATTGATATATCTAGGAAACATATATTGTTTGGAGCAGAAGGCTAACTTGTGAGTATTGTAAGGATGAAAGTTTGACCAGCAAGCACAACCGAATGTACAAAATTGCAAGGTAGTTTTTTTCTTTGTGTAGCTTTCTAAGTGAGTGAAGAAGTTAAGAACGTGGCTTGTAAGTCTATTGATGAGAAAGGGAATAGTGGAAAACGTCTCATCCTAAAACTTTGGAGGCATAAATACTTGAGCAAGCAAGGAAAATTCACCTTTAATGATGTGTCAGTATTTGCATTCAATAGACCTGTTTTCTTGGTGTGCGCGAGGACATGACGCAACATATGGTCCATTACATTTTCTAGAGAAAAATCAGTTTTCAGTACTCACTGTCCCAATCTTTTGCATTGTTTGAATTTTTGTACCAAAGCACCTTTCAACATATTGTTGAAAGTTCAAAAAAACTTGAAGCACTTCAAATCTATTTTTCAACAAATAAATCCAATTATACTTGCTAAAACCATCTATAAAGGTTACATAATACCAATATCTATGATTTAGTAGCAGGTCCTCATACATCATAGAACACCAAAGGCAAAGGTGTAGAGGAAATACTAATGGAGTTTGGGTAAAGCAACATGTGACTTTTGGCTGTTTTACTTGTATTACAAATGCTGTCTTTATATGAGTCACTAATGAAAGGAATACCCTTATTTTTAAGGGTTCTATAAATAATTTGAGATGAAGATGTCCCAAGCGATCATGTCAACGAGATAGAAAAAATGATGGTGGTGTAGGCTTGAGGTGTGAGATGTTTCACAAAGATAGGGTACGAACTACCCTAAGCTCTACCGCACAGAAGAGGACTCCTCGTTGTGGGATCCTTGACATAAAATAATCAGGATAAAGTCAACAACAACAACTATTTTGTTAGATGTAACTTTTGAATGACTAAAAGATTCTTCTACATTTGAGGTAAATAGAAACATCTTTGAACACGAGATGACTTACTGAAATACTAATATGAGGTATGTTCATACCTAAGATGTTTACCGCAAGTACGTGATTTGAACCATGATATTTATCACAAGTTGTGAAGTTCTTTAGTTTCCCATGAAAGTTGCCTAGAGGGGGGGTGAATAGGCTAATTGACCTGCAAATGACTCAATAAAACGAGATTAAATTACAGGGGACGGACTAGTCCGGTCAGGGGGCGGACTAGTCCGGTCAGCCTGCGTGAATAACCCTAAAAAGATGTTTCTAGCAAGTTTTAGGGGATTTTCTCAATGCTACAAGTGAGTGTATGTTTAAGTCAAGTTGAGCAACAACCTAAACAAGAGCAAGTCAAGTTTCCACAAGTTTGTAGCAATGCGGAATATGAAACGAGACTACCAACTCTAGAACAAAGTAATCAATAGAGTAAATGCGAAGAACACAAGGAGACAAGGATTTTATCCCGAGGTTCGATCCCACACAAGGAATCTACGTCCTCGTTGAGGAGTCCACAAAAGGACCGGGTCCAACAACCCTTCCCTCACCAAGTTTACCACACGGGCCTAACTTGGTTCTCCACTAATCACAACGGTGATTACAAAGTTCGTTGGGGCTTCTCACAAACTGAGGCTCCCACACCACAAAGATGATCAACACAGTAAAACAAACTCAATACACAGCCCACAAAGACTCAACGAGTGCAAGAGATCAAACCGGGAGCACAAGCGCGATGTTCTTCCTCTTCTCCACCTCACTAAACCCTAATCCACTCAAGAATTAGTTTTAGAGGGAAAGTAGGCAAGAAAGAGGCTTAGGAGTGCTCCAAGTTGGCTGTGGCGGCGCTAGGGTTTGAGTTTTTCCAAGGGTATTTGAAATGAGGCCGGGGGTCCCCTTTTTATAGAGGTCCCAAGCCCAATTTGCTGACTTCAGCAAAAGGACGGACTAGTCCGGCCACTGGCCCGGACTAGTCCGGCCTAGGGGACCACTGACTCCTTTGTCAGGTCCCGACAGCTGACACACGATCGTCACGCTACCCGCCAAACTTCAAATTCAAACGGTCACTTCCAGAACGGACTAGTCCGGTCAACACCGGACTAGTCCGATCACACACAGAGCCTTCTGCTCCGGGTGAAAACGGACTAGTCTGAGGACCACGGACTAGTCCGGCCCCTAGGGCGGACTAGTCCGTTCCTCCCAGACTTAGCCACAGAAGCACCTTTTCTTAGCCAACCCGGACTAGTCCGGCCCCACGGGCGGACTAGTCCGTTCTCACTCAGGACCTCTTGGCCCGGTCCAAAACGGACAAGTCCGTGGTTTTGGGACTTCATCCCCAAAACCCACTCACAGCTACCCGGACTAGTCCGGTCACAAACGGACTAGTCCGATCTCAGTCAGACCCTTCTGGTCCGGCCTGAAACGGACTTGGCCGGCCAGGAACGGACTAGTCCGGCCTCCTGCACGGACTAGTCCGGCCCTACGGCCAGACCACTCAATCACTCATTTCTTTCATAGGTTTGACCTCTAAACCACTTTGAGCTCCCAAACTTGATCTCAATGCACTTGACACACACACCCTCCTATTACTACGGCTAGTCTAACTCAAACACGCTAGAAACCCTAGTTTCTACGCTTCGAGTTGACTCCGTTTCCTTCCTTTTCCTTTTTGAGGGTTTGCGTCTCCAATTGAGTCCATACCTGTGCTAAGATCACTTGAGCTCATTAGCGACTTAATTGTCGTCATCAATCATCCAAAACCCACGGGGAACCTAGATGCACTTTCAATCTCCCCCTTTTTGGTGATTGATGACAACACATTAAGTCCTTCACAAATAAGAGTATAAAGTTTGGTTTTCATAACATGTGTGCGTATGAATGACTCCCCCTCAATGTATGCAACATGTAAAAGAGGTGGAGGAGTTCTTTCATACCCACACACGTTATGGTGGGGTGCCTACGTGATGTGCTCAACAATTGTGACAAGACATAAATGACATCAATACATTCATAAGATTGACAATAAGAGCAATATATTGATAGTAAGCAACAATAACGAGTCTTGCACAAATATAAATATCCAGGAGCATAAATATGTTACAAGATGGACATGCATCACAAAACACACCCACACACGGTTAACTCCCCCTTAACTCTCCCCCTTTGGCATCAAGGCACCAAAAAGGAAAAGAAGGGAGGAAGCTAACACCTAAGAACTAGTCCTCATCTTCGCCACTTCCACTCTCCGTGGCCTCGGAATCTTCGACGTCGTCCTCATCATTGACATCGTCGTCGTCGTCGTCGGAGTTCCTTGCCGAGGGAGCAGCCCGAGAGGAGCTTCCATCCTCTTGGAGCTGGGCGAGCTCATCGGCGGTGAAGGTGGGGAATGGAGTAATCTCCCCATCACTCACCTCCGGGGAGGACATCGGGACCTCCAGCTTGTCGCACACCGCCTTAAGGTACTTCTCTTGGCGCTTGTGTGCCCTCTGAGCGCGAATCTCTTGCTTCCGGCACGAGGTGAAGATGGCCTTGAAGCACTTGAAGAACGCACTCATGGACTGAGGCGGAGGCGGAGAAGGAGGTGCCACTGGGCGAGACGGAGGATCTGCATTCTTGCGACGAGGAGGCACCAGCACATTTGGCGGCTTCTGGGGGCGCAGAGGTCGGTGCGATACATCCTTGACAAAGGACACGCCCGATACTTTCTCAATGAGGCACATGATGTAGGGGGCATACCCGCACGCCCTGTTGGGAGTATGCGAGATGTTGAAGATGTCGTCGAAGATGTAATCGACGAGGTTGAACTTTTCTTCCCCATCAATCAGAAGTAGTAGGTGCCTCAGATTCCCTTGAATCACCCCAGCATCACCATCCTTTGGTGCTATCGTCCGTCTGAGGATTCTGTTCATGATGCTGTAGAAGGGCTTGATGTTTCGAGCGAGTCCGGCATCAAACGGGAGGTGGCTTGGATACATGTAAGCCAGCTCCTCACGATCCACAGCCTTGAGGTTCGAGATAATGATCTCGTGGTCCATGTGAGCCTCAAGACCAAGGATCCTTGCAAACTCAGCATAGGTGACAGAGTATTGCTCACCATGAGTCATCCAGATAATTTTCCTGTCACCAGAGGTTGAAAAGTAGATTGTGGAGTAGAATTGGAGAATGATTTCCACATTCCAATCATATTTGAAGCCCATGATTTTCTTGAGATCATGGCGCTCGGCAGCCTCAATCACGGCATCAAAGGCCGAGTGCTCCTTCTTTGCCATGTAGTCCCAGTCCACCCACTGAGCCTCTATCACTGGCCTCTTCATTTGTTGGTAGACTAGCCTGTAATAATCACAGTGGAAGTCACACCAAAATCTGGGATCTGCCGTGCTCCTCTCATACTTGTAGACCTTTTCTTCCCTCAGCCTCCTGGCCTTTTCAGACCCCTTGCCATGAAATACATTGGCCGACAGTTCCTTCTGCCGGTTGGGATTCCTTTCCGGTGTGTGGACTTCAAGGGGGCCAATAGAGGTGGCCTTCCCCTTTTCCCTGATCACAACCCCTCCGGGTGCCTTCTTAGCTGGCACCTTGATGGAGGGCTTCTTCTTTCTCGGCTCGACTGGAGCCGGGGCTTTGCCCTTCTTTGGGTCGCGCTCGACCCTAGGGACAGCCTCTTCTTGGGCTGGCTCCTTGCCCTTAGCTTTCTCGCCAACAGTGACGAGCTTCTTTCGCTTAGGAGCGCTGGCCTCAGCAGCCCTGGAGTTGTGGGCCTCCCTATCCTCTCTTTTCTTCTTCCTCAGCTCATGGAGGGATTCCGCGGTGGCACGAGCAATGGCTTCATCCTCATTGTAAATGCTCGCAGCCACCTTGGATGCTTCGAGTGCCTTGAGCTTTCTTTCCTCCTTGGCCTTCTGCGCCTCAATTAGCGCAGCCTTAGTCCGAGCCTCGGCAATTTGGGCCTTGGTACGCCCCTCGAGGTGGACACGCGGAGGAGAGCGCTCGGAGTTCGACATTCTGTAAAAAGATGGAGGAAGGAAGATATGAGCCTAGGAAGAAGAAGTATTGCCGAAAAGATCTCGAGAACCAACTAGAAGTAGGGTTTGCCCTGTGCAGACCGGACTTGTCCGCCCCAGGGGCGGACTAGTCCGCAGGCCGGACTTGTCCGCCTGGTGGCCGGATTAGTCCGGGTTACACAGGAAGAACCCTAACCCTAATCAATTCATCGAAAAATTTGTGAATCAATGCGCAATACTCCTAGGCTATGATCACAGGGATGTATGGAACAACATTAACGAAGATGTTCCTATCAAAAACTTGAAGAATCAAGAATGGGGCTAGTTTTTGAGGAACGGTGAAATACCTTCAAAAATCCGCTTGATTCGTCGAAATCGGCGTGGATCTCGAAGGTGGAGCGCGGGGAAGTGATCCCTAACTCCCAAAGGCTTCGATGCGCGGATTGGAGTTGAGTTTTGGTGGTTGGAGCGCAAAATCGCCGATTTGGGGGCGGTTGTGCGCGTGTGGAAGTTTGAGAGGCAAATGAGAGAGAGAGAGAGAGAGGGGGGTTTGGGCCGCCTGGGGGTTTAAGTCCCCAAGGGCCGGACTAGTCCGGTTGAGGGGCCGGACTAGTCCGGTCTGCGGACCAGACCCAGACTAGTCCGGGTCCGGACTTGTTCGGTGGGAGGCCGGACTAGTCCGGTGTGCGGACTAGCCGCGGACTAGTCTGACCCGGACTTGTCCGGCCGCAGGGGCGGACTAGTCCGGTTCAGCTGGGCTGAAAAAGAATATATTTGGGTTTTGCCCATAGAGTTAAGTCCTTTTGTACGAGTATGGCAAGGAAAAACATGACAAGCATGATTGTGAGCCAATAAGGAACAACTTATGAACATTTTCATGAGGAAAATAGATTTCTCAAACAAATTTGAGGAGAAATCGACATAGAGAGGAGTTTTTCGAAATATGGCTCAAAAATATGAGGAATGGTGCTTTAAGCCACGTTTCGAGAATCCAACACATTGAGCTCACTTCTTAGCTCACAGAAACGCTTCTCGTCAAGAGGCTTTGTGAAAATGTCCACAAGTTGATGTTCCGTCCTCACATGCGAAATCTCAATGTCTCCCTTCATTGAGTGATCTCGCAGGAAATGGTGTCGAATGTCTATATGTTTGGTCCTAGAGTGTTCCACCGGATTATGGGCTATCTTGATTGCACTCTCATTGTCACACAAGAGTGGAATTTTACGCAAGTTAATCCCATAGTCCCTAAGAGTTTGTCGCATCCAAAGAAGTTGTGCACAACAACTTCCGGCCGCAACATATTCCGCTTCGGCGGTGGATAGAGCAATAGAGTTTTGCTTCTTGGAGGACCAAGACACAAGAGATCGACCTAAGAATTGGCACGTACCCGATGTGCTCTTCCTATCAACTTTGCACCCCGCATAGTCCGCATCGGAATATCCAATGAGGTTAAACTTGGATCCTTTGGGGTACCAAAGTCCTAGGGTAGGTGTGTGTACAAGGTATATCAAGATCCTTTTAACGGCGGTCAAATGACAAGCCTTGGGTGCTGCTTGAAAGCGTGCACACATACACACACTTAGCATGATATCGGGCCTAGATGCACAAAGATAGAGGAGTGATCCGATCATAGACCTATATAGCTTTTGATCCACACTTGGACCGTCCTCATTTAGGTCTAGGTGTCCATTTGTCCCCATAGGGGTTTTGATGGGCTTTGCTTTGTCCATGTCAAACTTTCTTAGAATATCTTGAGTATACTTAGTTTGACTTATGAACGTCCCTTCTTTGAGTTGTTTCACTTGAAATCCTAGAAAGAACTTCAATTCACCCATCATGGACATTTCAAATCTCTCCGTCATTATCTTGGAGAACTCATCACAAAACACCTTATTTGTGGAACCAAATATGATGTCATCCACATATATTTGGCACACAAAAAGATCCTCATTGAAGTGTTTTGTGAAAAGGGTATAATCCGCTTTTCCTATCCTAAAACCATTTTCAACTAGAAAGTCTCTTAGGCACTCATACCAAGCTCTAGGAGCTTGCTTGAGACCATAAAGAGCCTTTCGTAATTTGTAAACATGGTTAGGATAGTCTTGATCTTCAAACCCTGGAGGTTGCTCTACATAAACTTCTTCCTTGATTGGTCCATTAAGGAATGCACTCTTAACATCCATTTGGAAGAGTTTGAAGTCATGATGAGTAGCAAAGGCTAGTAGTATCCGAATGGATTCAAGCCTAGCTACGGGGGCAAATGTCTCATCAAAGTCCAATCCTTCAACTTGTGAGTATCCTTTTGCCACAAGTCTTGCCTTGTTCCTAGTTACCACTCCATGCTCATCTTGTTTGTTGCGAAACACCCACTTGGTTCCAACAACATTAGCTTGGGGGCGCTTG
This sequence comes from Tuctoria greenei, assembly GCA_036927565.1. Taxonomy (NCBI): domain Eukaryota; kingdom Viridiplantae; phylum Streptophyta; class Magnoliopsida; order Poales; family Poaceae; genus Tuctoria; species Tuctoria greenei. Next base: position 180,492,941 of record JAYESD010000009.1, on the reverse strand, counting down.
ACGAGCTCCCAAACCTTGTTCCTTTCAAAGTTGTTGAGCTCCTCTTGCATGGCAACCACCCAATCCGGATCCCTTAAGGCATCTTCAACCTTATGTGGTTCCAAGGATGAGACAAAAGAGAAATGCTCACAAAAGTTTGCAACACGTGAGCGTGTAGTTACACCTTTTGTGATATCTCCTAGAATGTTGTCAACGGGATGGTCCCGTTGAACACTTTGATGAACACGAGGATGCGGGGGTTGACCTCTTGAATTACTTGGTTCATCTTCTTCACTTTGGTCTCCCCCTTGATCCAAGCCTCCCCCTTGATCCTCATTCTCATTATCACTTTGGGGAGCTTCTAGTGGATCTTCAACTTGTCCAATGGGGATTTGACCTACTTCATAATGATGATGGTCACTTGGGCTTTGAGATGGTTCTTGTGGGCGAACATCTCCAAGTGCCATTCTCCTTAGAGCTTCTAGTGGAGGTTCCTCTTGATCAAGGGCATGTTGATCAACTTGCTCCACTTGAGAGCCATTGGTTTCGTCAAACACCACGTCACGTGCTACTTCAACAATTCCGGAGGATTTGTTGAACACACGGTACGCATGAGTGTTTGAGTCATATCCAAGCAAGAAACCCTCATCGGACTTTGAAGCAAACTTTGAAGTCCTAGGCTTCTTGTTGAGGATATAGCACTTGCTACCAAAGACCCGAAAGTAAGAAACATTGGGTTTCTTACCAATGAGAAGCTCATAAGGGGTCTTCTTGAGGAGGCGATGAAGGTACAATCGGTTCACGGCATGGCACGCGGTGTTAACCGCTTCCGCCCAAAACCGGTCCGATGTTTTGTACTCATCTAGCATCGTCCTTGACATCTCAATAAGCGTCCTATTCTTTCTTTCGGCTATGCCATTTTGTTGTGGAGAATAGGGAGCGGAAAACTCATGCTTGATGCCCTCCTCATCTAGGAACTCTTCTACTTGCATGTTTTTGAATTCGGTGCCATTGTCACTCCTTATAGCCTTTATCCTTAAGGTGAACTCATTTTGAGCTCTCCTTAGGAATTTCTTGAGGACACCGGGAGTTTCACTTTTATCATGCAAGAAGAACACCCAAGTATATCTAGAGAAGTCATCAACGATGACTAGACCATACTTGCTACCACCAATGCTAATGTAAGCAATGGGGCCAAAAAGATCCATATGGAGTAACTCCAAAGGTCTAGTTGTCGTCATGACATTCTTAGAGGGGTGTTGAGCTCCTACTTGCTTTCCCGCTTGGCAAGCACTACATGGCCTATCCTTTTCGAATACTACATCCTTTAGGCCACGAACATGCTCACCCTTAAGGAGCTTTTGAAGGTTCCTCATTCCAACATGGGCTAGCCTTCTATGCCAAAGCCATCCCATGTTGGCTTTAGCCATTAAGCATGTGTCAAGTTGAGCTTTATCCGCGGTGAAGTCCACAAGATAGAGCTTTCCCTTGAGCACTCCCTTAAAGGCTATCGAGTCATCACCTTCTCTAATGACATTCACTCCCTCACTAGTAAACACACATTTATATCCTCTATCACATAGTTGTGATATGGATAGGAGATTATAGTCTAGGGAATCAACATGCAAGACATTTGATAAAGTATGTAATGAGGAGATAGAAATTTTACCGGAGCCAAGGATTTTCCCTTGGCTATTGTCCCCAAAGAAGATTCCTTCACTTGGGTCCTTATTCTCCTCATACTCTATGAACATGCTTCTCTCTCCGGTCATGTGGTTGGTGCATCCGCTATCCAACACCCATTTCGATCCACCGGAGGAGTATGCCTACAAAACAAGTTTATGCCTTCCTTTTAGGTACCCAAGCTGAGTTGGGTCCTTTCACGTTAGTAGTTAGGCATTTTGGCACCCACACGCAAGGCTTGGGGCTCTTGCGGAGTGGCCCAACATATCTAGCAAACACCTTGCCGTGTTTGTTCTTCTTTAACACATAAGATGCATCAAAATCATGAAATAAATGATGCGGTTCAGATTTAGGTAGGTTTTTGCTAGAGGGTGAGTTCTTTTCGTTTTTAGTTGGGGATGAACTCCCCTTAACAAAGACAATCATGTCTTTGCCATACTTGGAGGTTTTGGTGTTATGCCTTGCACCTCTAGTATAGCCAAGACCATCCTTGACATGGGGTGGTCTTGTGTTGGTGAATGCACTTCGTGCATATGCCACCTTTTCCTTGTCAAAGATGGCACCCTTAGGTGCTTGCTTGCCTTGTGCTAGGTTGATCTCATCCTTAAGTTTAAGGATCAAGTTGGAGCACTTGCAAGGTGATGTTGCCATGGATGAGGCCTTTGAGGGGGTTGAGCTCTTGAAGGAAGAGGTTACATTGTTCTTGAGTGACTCAACTTGAGTCTCAAGGATCTTGTTGGCTTTTGACAAGCTTCCAAGTTCATCCTTGAGCTCAATCGATTTCTCCTCAAGACTTGAACACGTTTTCTTGCAAAGAGCAAGTTCGTGTTCCAATGCCTTGCTCTTCTCTCTTTCGAGCTCAAGGAGCTCATCAAGCTCTTGACATCTCTCCTTCTCAAGGATGAGCATGTCCTCCTGTCTGTTGATGAGATCTTCCTTCTCAAAGATCTCATCCATAAGCAACTTCATCCTACGCAAGGTGCTTTTGCTTATGTCTTTAAACATATGCTCATTTTCACTAGCACTATCAAAATCATCATGTGAGGAAGTTGGGGAGGAAGGATGAGATGTTACCTTTCTCTTTCCTTCCCTTGCCATAAGGCAAGTAGGCTTGTGGTCGTTGTTGAGGTTTGGGAAGAGCTTGCCTCCCTTGGAGTTCCTCCCGATGGCTATGGTGGCCATCTTCTCCTCTTCTTCTTCGGAGGAGGACTCATCGTTAGAGTCCCACTCCTTCCCCAAATGGGCTTGTCCGGAGGGCCTCTTCTTCTTGAAGAATTTCCTTTCTTGAGGCTTGCCCTCCTTCTTCTTCTTTGCTTCTTCATGTGGGCAGTCAGCAATGAAGTGCCCATACTCGCCACAATTGTAGCAAGACCTTTTTGATTTGGGCCTTGCTCTTTCCTTCCCTTTGCCCTCATGGTTGTATCCACCTTTCTTCCTTCTCATCATTCTCCTGAACTTGTTGATGAAGAAGGCCTCTTCCTCATCGGTGTCGAGGCTCTCCTCATCACTTTCCTCTTGTTCCTTTGAAGAGGGTGTTGCCTTGAGTGCAACATTCTTCATCTTGGAGGCGGTGAACTTTTGGAGGTCGTTGTAGAAGAGCGCCTCCTTCTCCATGATTTCATGGTTAATGATCCTCCCAAGGACCTCCTCCGGGGTCATTTGAGTGAACCCCGGGCTTTCCCGAATCATGGAGCATAAAGAGACGTTCCTAGGCATGAATGACCGGATCATCCTCTTCACCACCTCGTGGTCGGTCCACTTGGTGCAGCCATAAGATCGGCTCTTGTTGATCAGCACCTTTAGCCGGTTGTACATGTCTTGGGGGGATTCACCATCCAAGATGGCAAATCTCCCAAGCTCTCCTTCGATGAGCTCGATCTTGGCCTCCTTGACCACTCGGTTTCCCTCATGCGCCGTCTTGAGGGTGTTCCATATGTCTTTGGCCACTTCAAGGCCATCGACACGGTTGAACTCATCTCTAGAGAGAGATGAGATGATCACACCCGCAGCTTGAGCGTTGCGGTGGATGAGGATGGCTTGTTCTTGAGTTATGTTGTCCTCATCCTTTGGAATCTCCACCCCGGTCATGACAATTTGCCACAACGCTGGGTTGAGTGACACGAGGTGGATCTTCATGTTATGTTTCCACATACCGTAGTCCGTTCCATCGAATTGGGGAGGTTTCCCCAATGGGATGGACAGGTAGTGGTTGTTGGCGGCAAGGCGTTCATAGTTGAACCCTTGCCGGTTGTAGTTGACTCCACCACCACCGCTTGATTGGTTTGATGGATCAATCTTGGAAATGTTCAACTTCTCCCGGAGCTTCGCCTTGAGTTGGCGAGTCTCCTCATCGTCCGTTGGCTTATCTTGATAAGCCAACGTCTCCTCACGGGTCGCCTCGTAGTTGCTGCTCGATGCATCGTCATTCACCACTCCGGCCATCTCTCCGAGTTGTTAGACTCTTTGTGGAGAACCTCGCTCTGATACCAATTGAAAGTTGCCTAGAGGGGGGGGTGAATAGGCTAATTGACCTGCAAATGACTCAATAAAACGAGATTAAATTACAGGGGACGGACTAGTCCGGTCAGGGGGCGGACTAGTCCGGTCAGCCTGCGTGAATAACCCTAAAAAGATGTTTCTAGCAAGTTTTAGGGGATTTTCTCAATGCTACAAGTGAGTGTATGTTTAAGTCAAGTTGAGCAACAACCTAAACAAGAGCAAGTCAAGTTTCCACAAGTTTGTAGCAATGCGGAATATGAAACGAGACTACCAACTCTAGAACAAAGTAATCAATAGAGTAAATGCGAAGAACACAAGGAGACAAGGATTTTATCCCGAGGTTCGATCCCACACAAGGAATCTACGTCCTCGTTGAGGAGTCCACAAAAGGACCGGGTCTGTCGGTACCCTAAAAACCATACACCCCCTGAGGTTACAAAGATCTCAAGGGAAGGACATCAACTCAAATTGAAGACCCTTGGGGGCCCACTCGCCAGACGTGACCGGACCCGCTTCTCCAACATGGTTAACCTCTAGGTTGCCACGTGTACTGTCAGCCCAGAGCTATTACCCGCAAGGGTGAAGCTCCGGGCCAAGTACTGAAACGGCACCTCCGGAGGTAGCCCCCGACCGAGAGAAGCTCCGGACATGACACGTGCCAGGTCACCTCGGAGCTTCCCGCTTCTCCCAAGCAAGCTCCGGAGCTGCCACGTGTCCATACGTCGGAGCTAAACCGCTTCAAATCCCCGGGAGACGTTGTAACGGCTCCGGATCTCCAAAGGACAGCTGCAGACTTCAAGACCCGATTAATTATCATTAATTCCACATTAATGACACTTAATCGGATGATATTAACACCTGTAACGGCACTGTCGGAGCCGTTACAGGGTTATTAGCAACAATTAATCTCGCGTATCAATACTAGTAACCGCCAGGGCCACATGTCGGGCCAGGCTGACTTGTAACGGTTTGTCCTTGTGCTATAAAAGGACAAACCGACGATACACGGGAGGGAGAACTCTAGAACACTCTGAGGCTCACAAGTTAATACAACACACATACACACCCCCGTGGAGTAGGGTATTACGCTCAGGCGGCCCGAACCACGTAAACCACCGTGTCACTCGTGTCCAAATCGCATTTCACTTTCTTAGATCTCCGCGCGCCCAGACCGAACCACAAACTCCTTCAAACACTTTTCATAGTGTTAGGGGATCTGCCGACTCCAACAGTCGACAGTTGGCGCGCCAGGTAGGGGCGCCTGAGATCTTCAAGAATGGTGAATTCAGCAGCTGGATCATCCAACGGGCAACCTGCTGCTCAGACTGTCGGAGGCAATCCCTCCAACATGCAACCACCGGCAGGAGCCTCAGTTCCAGCGGGAGTCACACTCCCACCACCACCATCTTCTCCGGCAAGACATGCCGAACGACATGATGGTGCACCGGCGTCACATTCTGCGCCGGCAAGTCGTGACAACCCAGAACACGCGCTCCATGCAGCGCGTGCTCTCCTTCAGCGACCACCACCTCCGGATGCATCTCAAGGTGCCATGGAGCAATGGAGAGCTGATATTGAGCATTTGGTCGCAGCAGCGGCCGAACGCCTCAACAATCAGGGTCCACCTCCTTCAGGGCGGGCCCCGTCGCAGCGACGAACGTTGTCTGGAAGACTTGGTCCACATGTCTCCAACAACCGAAGAAGAGCTGCGTCACAGCAAGTGACGTCGTTGCCCTCTGGGGCACGACGTGCCCATACTGCATCTCGGCTTTCGACACACGACCTCCGAGCGGAGCTTGATCGCCGATACCGCCAACAGGATGGCCGTGTCCACATCGAGCGAGCTCGAGAAAGACGAGATGCTCAAGATCTTTCTACTCTGGAAGGAGTAGGAGGAGGCTGTTCCGCCCTAGCCATGCACCTGCGTATGGTTAGATGGCCACAGAAGTTCCGGCCACACTTGCCGGAAAAATTCGACGGGACTGTCAATCCCGTAGAATTTCTACAGATATACTCCACTGCGATCCTAGCAGCTGGAGGAAATGAGGCTGTAATGGCCAATTACTTTCCAGTGGCCTTGACTGGGACCGCTAGGTCCTGGTTTATGAGCCTTCCGCCCAACTCTATCGACAGTTGGGAGGAGCTATGCCGCCAGTTCACCGCCAATTTCGGGAGTTCATACACCCGTCCGGGCACCGAACTGGACCTTTTTGCGGTCGTGCAAAAAGGAGGAGAATCTTTGCGGTCATTCATCCAGAGATTCTCTCAGGTACGTAACACAATCCCTTCTATCTCAAGCGCTTCTGTCATTGTAGCATTCAGACAGGGTGTACGAGACAAGAAGATGTTGGAGAAACTGGCGATCAAAGAGATCACCAGTGTCACGGAGCTCTTCAGCCTGGCTGACAAATGTGCCAGAGCTGCGGAGGGCCGTGAAATGCACTCCAAACCAGCCTTGGAGGATCATAAAAAATCCTCCAAAGAAGAAGTCGCTACCTCCGGGAGTGGCAAGAAGAAAAAGAAGACCAACGGCAAGAAGAAGCCGTCGGCCGGCACATCCAACGTTGCAGCCACTGCAACTCCTGGTGGCCGGGGGCCACGCCCCGAGAAGCGACCTCGACCGTCTTCCGAAGACGGTGGCAAATCCAAGATGTGGTGCCCCATTCACAAAACGGGCAGCCACAGACTGGAGGATTGCCGGGAGGTCCAAAACCTTGCCGAGCGCTACCACAAGCGCCGGGAAGGGTCTCCCTTCCGTCAGAGGGAGGGAAAACAAAAGGTCGATGAAGCTCCGGCTGAAGAGGAGTTAGGGTTTCAAGACCCCAAAAAGGTCTTGAAAGCCGTCTACACCTCCGTCGACGATGATTCCGACGTCTCCGACAACGAACGTCGGAAAACCATGAACACCATCTTTGGTGGATCATGGGACATCACTTCTCGTCGCGTCATTAAGACCATGCGACGGGATATGGCTGCTGTAGCTCCTACAGCTAGACCGGAGCCACATCGAAAGTGGATGGACACACCCATCACTTTCGATGCTTCGGATTGTCCTCAAAGCATGGTCGGAGCTGGCCAGCTGCCCTTGATGGTATCCCCCACCATCAACAACATCCAGCTCCATCATGTCCTGGTAGATGGAGGTTCGGGGCTTAATCTCATCAGCTTCGAAGCTTTCACTAAGCTTCAGCTTCGACCTTCAGACCTCCAGCCCTCTCGACCTTTCTCCGGAGTAGGTCCGGGGGCCATAACCCCACTCGGAGCTATCACTCTCCCTGTTACCTTCGGGACCCGGGAGAAGTATCGCACCGAAAAGTTGGTCTTCGACGTTGCTCAGATCAACTTACCATTCAACGCCATTTTGGGTAGACCTGCCTTGTACAAATTCATGGCAGCTGCTCATTATGGATACCTGGTGTTGAAGATGCCGACACCAGTAGGCGTTCTCCGGATCCGTGGAGATCGCACTGCCGGAGTAACTGCTCTGGAAGAACTCCATGCACTCACCACAGCGCAAGAGGAGGATTCCAGACAGAAGCAAGCCCCACAACCTCCGAGCATTCGTCAACGAGGCTCGACCTCTGCACCCCGTGTGCAGCCAAGCGGCGACACCGACATTCCCGTCAAAGTCGTCCAAATTGGTTCCGATGTCACTCAAACTACCCGCATATCGGGTGGCTTGAACGACAAATAGGAACTCGCGCTCATCACTTTCCTCCGGGCTAATGTTGACGTGTTTGCCTGGCAACCGTCACAAATGCCTGGGATCCCCAGGGAAGTGATTGAGCACAATCTGAAGATTTACCCCGACGCTCGGCCTGTACACCAGAAACCTCGGAAGCAATCTGTAGAGCGACAGAACTTCATCCGACAAGAAGTGAAGAAGTTGCTCGAAGCCGGATTCATCCGAGAAGTCTACCATCCAAAATGGCTGGCAAACCCAGTCGTTGTGCCTAAGGCCGGCGGGAAACTTCGGATGTGCATCGACTACACCACACTGAATAAGGCATGTCCAAAAGATCCATTCCCACTACCTAGAATAGACCAGATAGTGGATTCCACCTCTGGGTGTGAGTTGCTGTGTTTTCTAGACGCATATTCGGGATATCATCAAATCCGGATGTCTAGGGAAGATGAAGAACATACTTCATTCATCACAGTGGATGGATTGTATTGTTACACAGCCATGCCTTTTGGTCTCAAGAATGCAGCTTCAACTTTTGTACGAGCAATGTACAAAACTTTCGAAGAACTCATCAGAGACATAGTGGAGGTGTACGTTGATGACATTGTGGTCAAAGTCAAAAACAAGGAGTCCCTCTTGGATACCTTGCAGGCTGTCTTCGACAAGCTGCGGGCCACCCGCACGAAGCTAAACCCAGACAAGTGCGTCTTCGGGGTTAGTTCCGGAAAGCTTCTTGGTTTCCTGGTAAGTCACCGGGGTATAGAGGCTAATCCGGCGAAGATAAAAGCCATCGAAGACATGCGGCCACCAACCCGCATCAAAGACGTCCAAAAATTAACTGGATGTCTAGCAGCCCTCAGTCGATTCATTTCAAGACTGGCGGAAAGGGCACTTCCCTTCTTCAAGTTACTGAGGAAGTCCGGACCATTCCAATGGTCTGAAGAGGCAGAGAAGGCATTCCAGGAGCTGAAACAGTTCCTCACCACTCTACCAGTCTTGGTAGCTCCGAACCCTGGTGAGCCTTTATTGCTTTATATTTCAGCAGCTGACGAAGTCGTCAGTATGGTTCTGGTTGCGGAGAGACCGGAACTGCCCAATACTCAGGAATCCAGATCCCTTCGGGAGGATCCGGAGGTTCCCGAAAGCAGGTCTGGGTCCCAGCTCCCAGACTTGAATCCTCAAGAAGTCACTTCAGAGGACCCAGATCCTTCCGATAGGATCCAGGTCATTCCTGAAGAAGCTCCGAGTTCCTCCACCCAGAACCCGGAGGTCCTCGAATATAGTTTGGACCCCTCCGACAGGGTCCGGATCAATGGAGAGGAAGCTCCGGACCCCTCCGGGAGGGTCCGGACCGTTCAACGCCCAGTATACTTCATCAGTGAAGTGTTACATGATGCCAAGACTCGATACCTAGAGGTACATAAGATGCTCTACGCAGTTCTTATTGCCTCAAGGAAGCTTCGACACTATTTCCAAGCTCACAAAGTCTCGGTGGTAACCTCATATCCACTTCGAGCGATTCTGCATAATCCCAATTCAACTGGGAATATTGCAAAGTGGGCAGCGGAACTGGCTGAATTCGACCTCGAATTCATTCCAAGACAAGCAATCAAGAGTCAAGCGTTGGCAGATTTCGTGGCAGAATGGACTCCCTCTCCATCAAACTCTGGGGGCCCCAGCGAGCAGAAGAAGGAACCACAAGTTCCGGCCTTCACTAAGCCTCACTGGACCCTTTACTTCGACGGCTCCATGCAAAAGCAGGGAGCCGGAGCTGGAGTCCTTCTCCTCACACCAACCGGGGAGAAGGTAAGATACATGGTGCACCTTGATTTCAAGGCAACCAACAACATGGCGGAGTACGAAGCACTCATATATGGATTAAAGGTGGCACTATCCTTTGGTGTCAAGCAGTTGCTGGTCAAAGGAGATTCACAACTTGTTATCAAACAGGTGAAGGGTGAATGCTCCTGCAATAATCTCCAGCTGGCTGCTTATCTCCTTGAAGTCCAGAGGCTTCAGAAGGACTTCGAAGTCCTAGACCTTCACCATGTTCAGCGTGCTCACAACGCTGAAGCTGACGAACTCTCGACCAAGGCGTCAACCGGAGCTCCGGCTCCTGACGGAACCTTTGTCCGGAGGATGTCAAAACCCACAGTTCAGCCTGCCGAGCTGAACGAAGGGGGCGAGATCAGCATCCCGAAGCTGACGGTCCCGATGGCCCTGTTACCATGGCAGCCATCAAGGGTCGTAGGTGCTGCCGGAAGCTCCGAGCAACCCAGCACGCAAGACTCAAATGCTCAAGTCAGTTCCGATGCATGGATCTCGGAGATCCGGAACTACTTGAAAGACAACATCCTTCCTGACGATGATGTATCCGCTGACCGGGTAGTCAGATTGGCTAAAAGGTACACGTTGGTAGAAGGGGATCTCTACCGGCGCGGTGCCAACGGCATCCTAATGCGGTGCATCACAAGGGAAGAAGGCTGCGAGCTCCTCGCAGAAATCCATGGAGGCGAGTGCGGGAACCACGCGTCTTCCCGCACGCTGGTCGGAAAAGCCTTTCGGCACGGCTTCTACTGGCCAACAGCGCTCCAGGATGCTACTGAGCTAGTGAAGAAATGCAAAGCATGCCAATTTCATGCAAAGCAAATTCATACACCTGCTCAGCCCTTACAAATGATACCTCCTACGTGGCCTTTCGCCGTGTGGGGGATGGACATCTTGGGACCCTTCCCAAGAGCCGTCGGAGGTTACAAGTTCCTGTATGTCGCCATCGACAAGTTCACCAAGTGGCCGGAAGCTACTCCTGTTGTGACGATCAACAAACAATCTGCAATCAATTTTCTACAATCTATCGTGAGCAGATTCGGAGTCCCAAATAAGATCATCACTGATAATGGGACTCAGTTCACAAGCTCCTCATTTCAAGGATATTGCGAAGACCTCGGCATACAAGTTTGCTACGCCTCCGTAGCTCATCCTGCCAGCAATGGGCAAGCCGAGAGAGCAAACGCAGAAATCCTTAAAGGACTAAAAACGCGCACTTATGAGCGTTTGAAAAAGCACGGAGCTAATTGGATCGAGGAGCTTCCGCCCACTCTATGGGCTAACAGGACTTCTCCAAGTCGGGCAACCGGAGAAACACCCTTCTTCCTGGTGTACGGAGCAGAAGCGATCCTTCCTCCGGAGATCACCCTGGGTTCCCTCCGAGTCCGGACCTTCGACGAAGCCGCGCAGGACCAGCTCCGGCGTGAAGACCTAGACCTCCTCGAGGAGGGAAGGTGCCAAGCAGCTGTTCGGAATGCCCGATACCGCCAAGCTCTACGGCGCTATCATCAGCGGCATGTACATAACCGACAGCTCGAGGAAGGCGATCTGGTGCTACGGAGAATACTATCCAGAGAAGGGCAAAACAAACTCTCCCCCGGCTGGGAAGGACCCTTCCGAGTGATCAAAGTATCCCGTCCCGGAAGCGTTCGCTTGGCTACCGAGGATGGGACACCTCTCCCAAATCCTTGGAACATCGAGCACCTCCGTAAGTTCTACACTTAATTCCACGGAGGTGAGTCTTAAGTAACTTGAAGTGTATGTTATAGAGTCATTGTACAGAGTCGGGTAATTCCTCCGGGAGAGCAGCCGGACCTTTCCTGAAAGGTTTGAAAAGCTCATGCAACACTTGATACAGTCTCCGGACTAGAAGTGTAGATAATTACCCTGGGTTAAACGAGAAACCAAACACACTTAGCCTGGTTCCGTACCCTAAGAGTGTACTCGTTTCCCATGTACCCCGGACCTATAATGAAAGACATCTTCATGTGAAATAGACTCCACGTGCATTCATTTTTGCATAGGCTCGACATTTTTATTTTTCTCTTTCTTGTCTATAACAGAAACGTGCAATTCTTAAGAAGTTCTAGTTTAACCGATTTATGTACGATTTGAGTTGAATTGTCGGATTTTTTAGATTTAAATGTTCAGCGTGCTCACAACGCTGAAGCTGACGAACTCTCGACCAAGGCGTCAACCGGAGCTCCGGCTCCTGACGGAACCTTTGTCCGGAGGATGTCAAAACCCACAGTTCAGCCTGCCGAGCTGAACGAAGGGGGCGAGATCAGCATCCCGAAGCTGACGGTCCCGATGGCCCTGTTACCATGGCAGCCATCAAGGGTCGTAGGTGCTGCCGGAAGCTCCGAGCAACCCAGCACGCAAGACTCAAATGCTCAAGTCAGTTCCGATGCATGGATCTCGGAGATCCGGAACTACTTGAAAGACAACATCCTTCCTGACGATGATGTATCCGCTGACCGGGTAGTCAGATTGGCTAAAAGGTACACGTTGGTAGAAGGGGATCTCTACCGGCGCGGTGCCAACGGCATCCTAATGCGGTGCATCACAAGGGAAGAAGGCTGCGAGCTCCTCGCAGAAATCCATGGAGGCGAGTGCGGGAACCACGCGTCTTCCCGCACGCTGGTCGGAAAAGCCTTTCGGCACGGCTTCTACTGGCCAACAGCGCTCCAGGATGCTACTGAGCTAGTGAAGAAATGCAAAGCATGCCAATTTCATGCAAAGCAAATTCATACACCTGCTCAGCCCTTACAAATGATACCTCCTACGTGGCCTTTCGCCGTGTGGGGGATGGACATCTTGGGACCCTTCCCAAGAGCCGTCGGAGGTTACAAGTTCCTGTATGTCGCCATCGACAAGTTCACCAAGTGGCCGGAAGCTACTCCTGTTGTGACGATCAACAAACAATCTGCAATCAATTTTCTACAATCTATCGTGAGCAGATTCGGAGTCCCAAATAAGATCATCACTGATAATGGGACTCAGTTCACAAGCTCCTCATTTCAAGGATATTGCGAAGACCTCGGCATACAAGTTTGCTACGCCTCCGTAGCTCATCCTGCCAGCAATGGGCAAGCCGAGAGAGCAAACGCAGAAATCCTTAAAGGACTAAAAACGCGCACTTATGAGCGTTTGAAAAAGCACGGAGCTAATTGGATCGAGGAGCTTCCGCCCACTCTATGGGCTAACAGGACTTCTCCAAGTCGGGCAACCGGAGAAACACCCTTCTTCCTGGTGTACGGAGCAGAAGCGATCCTTCCTCCGGAGATCACCCTGGGTTCCCTCCGAGTCCGGACCTTCGACGAAGCCGCGCAGGACCAGCTCCGGCGTGAAGACCTAGACCTCCTCGAGGAGGGAAGGTGCCAAGCAGCTGTTCGGAATGCCCGATACCGCCAAGCTCTACGGCGCTATCATCAGCGGCATGTACATAACCGACAGCTCGAGGAAGGCGATCTGGTGCTACGGAGAATACTATCCAGAGAAGGGCAAAACAAACTCTCCCCCGGCTGGGAAGGACCCTTCCGAGTGATCAAAGTATCCCGTCCCGGAAGCGTTCGCTTGGCTACCGAGGATGGGACACCTCTCCCAAATCCTTGGAACATCGAGCACCTCCGTAAGTTCTACACTTAATTCCACGGAGGTGAGTCTTAAGTAACTTGAAGTGTATGTTATAGAGTCATTGTACAGAGTCGGGTAATTCCTCCGGGAGAGCAGCCGGACCTTTCCTGAAAGGTTTGAAAAGCTCATGCAACACTTGATACAGTCTCCGGACTAGAAGTGTAGATAATTACCCTGGGTTAAACGAGAAACCAAACACACTTAGCCTGGTTCCGTACCCTAAGAGTGTACTCGTTTCCCATGTACCCCGGACCTATAATGAAAGACATCTTCATGTGAAATAGACTCCACGTGCATTCATTTTTGCATAGGCTCGACATTTTTATTTTTCTCTTTCTTGTCTATAACAGAAACGTGCAATTCTTAAGAAGTTCTAGTTTAACCGATTTATGTACGATTTGAGTTGAATTGTCGGATTTTTTAGATTTAAATGTCGTTTGTGGCCAACTCGCCTGAAAGCCGCCAAGCCATTCTAGGGCCGGAGTGCGCTATCGACTTAGCCTGGTCAAGCACCCTAAGTACGCCACTCTACCTACACCCCGGCAGGCCAAAGTAAGGTGGGTCCATGGACAATTAGATCTAAAAGAAAAGACAATTCACCCAATCATACTAAAAATCGTGTTCAACTTGAAATTCTCTTGAGAACCGTAAGCCGCAACGAAGTTATAGATAAGGAACGAATTTTACTGTTTTTCTTGGCCTAAGTGTGCAGGAAGAATAAACCCAACATTGATGGAGAAAAATCGGAGTTAACCAAGCTCCGACTCCCACCGGCGTTAACTTGAAGATGGTGAGAAGACTCTATCACTAGAGTCTGTTGCCAGCAAGCCAGGCGTGGCAAGGGTCATTGCCGGAGCTACTAAGCTCCGACACCTTGAAGTATTAACTATCGACACTCAACGTGTTGGTAGAGGCTATTGCCGGAGCTACTAAGCTCCGACAATGGGCAACGCCGGAGCTTCTAAGCTCCGACGACTTCAAGGGACCTTCACTATCGAAAACTTCGGACCTAAACTATACGAGTTCGAAGCAAATCTGTCTTCAACAAAAATCAACATCCTTTTGGTACATGTCCACAATCAAATTGTGCACATCTACCAGGGGACCAAGTGAAGACAAAGATGTTGAAGACAAAAAAATGAAATTCACGAAAAATTGGGGATTTCATTTCATCAGAAGACCGGAGATTACATCTGGAGACAAAGGATTACAAAATTGAGGAAGAAGAGAAGATACAAATAAAGGCTAAGAAAGATAGTCCTAGACCCTATGGAAGAACTCAGCGACCTTCTGGGCGACCTCCGACACGCTGGCTCGGGTAGCTTCGCCTTCTCCTTCAACTGGGCCTTCAAGCACCGGGTCCAGAGGGAATCGGGGGTTCCGGCTAGTGTAGCACGTCAACACATATTCTGTGACGTTCCTAGCCAGGGATTGCCCCTCGACCTCCAACTGGTCCGCGATGACGTCGCCCACCTTGGAGAGCTTGCTGCCCGCAGCGCCCAACGCTTGCAGCGCAAGGTCCGGCTCCGGCTCCGGATCATCCGGAAGCACGGGGCTGAAACCCATCGGCGCCAGCGCGTCGTCGGCCTTGCTCAGGAACTCCCAAATTTGCAGGGAGTCCGTCTTCCTCAGGCCCTTCATCTCTTCCAAGGACCTCCGGGCCGCCGCCAGCTCCGAATTCTCGCGGGAGAGGCGCTCAACTTCTTTGGCGTTTTGCTGAATCTTCGCAGCAACCCGCTTTTCGAGTCTTCCGAGCTCCTCCTCCCGGAGGTGGATCTTGTTCCGGCGGTCGACCAGGTCTTTCTCCCTAGCCTCTATTTTCTTCTCCCGGGCGATGAGGGCACACTCATACTCGTAGAGTTCCTGCCCTCGCACCCAGGTCTTCTCCTCCTCTTCGAGGCAGCGCTCTTCCAATTTTTTAGCGCGCTCCTCGAGGCCCTTGTCCGCCAGAGCTGTCTTCTCGGCGAGCTCTTCTTCACGTCGCAAGACGTCATCCCGTAGCTCCAGGAGTTTTTGCTCCTCATCCTCGAGCCGCTTTTCCCTTCCCTCAAGCGCCTCTCGGCGCTTGATGAGTGCGGTACTGATGGCTTCGAGTTGATCGTACCGGGCGTTGGCCGCATCATTGGCAGCTTTAGCTTGGTCGTGGTACTCCCGGGATTGGGCGTCGAGGTTGTGAGTCATGCTCTCCCTCTCGTCCAGCATCTCACCCCAGAGCTCCAAGCGGACCTTCTCCCGCTTGATCCATTCCTTGTCCGCAGCAATCCTCGACTGCGCCAGCTTGGTCTCGAATTGGAGTCTATTACGCCACCTCCTCAGGGTTTGGCGCTCCTCTTCAAGAACCTTGCTGTCGTGGAAGAAGGCTAGTTGGACTTGGCGCAGACTGGAGCAAGCGTTGTCGATGGACATCGACAGCGAGATGGGCTCCGGACCTTCTGGGGTCTCCTCCGCTGGTTCCAGCGGGTCTTCATTTACAAAAATTGGGTCCCACTCTGCGAGAGCGGAACCCCGAGCTTCCAAGGCACTAGGGCCCTCCTCCGGGATGGCCTCAGTCGCCACTGAAGAAGGTCCCGCCACCAAATCTTCATTCGCCCCCTCAGGCTGGGGGCCGGCGACTTCGTTCAGGCACTCTGGCTCCGCCACGGGTACCATCGACGTCGTCGCCTCCAATGGCTCCGGCCGGGACGCTTCTTCTGAGGGGAGCTCAAGCTCCCCTGCCTCCACCACCACCGGCTCTGCAGCCGGCGCTCCAATAACTACCGGCCTTGCGACCGGAGCTTCAGAAGTAACCGGCTCAATTGCCGGAACCACTTCAACTTCCGGCTCGCACGCCGGGGCTTCAGCTGCCTCCGGCTCGACCGCCGAAGCTCCAGCATTTTCCGGCTCTGAAGCCGGGACCGCTACTTCCTCCGGCTCGACAGCCGGAGCATCTACTTCTGCAGCACCAGGGCCCGGAGCTTCAACCTCCGGAGCGGGTGCCGCTGGCGCATCTTCAATCCTGTGGTCCGGCGCTACCATGGGAACTTCTGGAGACGACTCGAGGTCCATGACCACGACAGCCGGCGCCGGAGCTGTCGCAGCCTCCGCCTGAGGCGGCACCGGGGCTGGAGCAGAAGCCCTCGCAGCCTCAGACACTGTGGCTGAGGGCGGAGCTTCACTCCCCTTCTTGGGAACGCTGCAGATGAAGAATGAAGAAATTGAGCAAACAGATGCTATAATTAAAAGTTAATTGAGGTAAGCAAGAAAAATTACCTTGGGAGGTTCACGCACCAGCTTGCGCGAAACCTCTTTCCCGGACGTTCCGGGCTGGCCACGGTCGGCGTAGGAGCTCCGGGAGGACTCCCAGGACTTGCCGTAGCCGCGGGCGTTTCCCGGGTCGGAGCTCTCCTTGACCGGGAGGAACTCCTAGACCTGGAGGCCCTCACCGCTTCTCGAACCGGAGTCGCCTGTCCGGAGCTGGCACCTCCGGAGGGACCCATCACGGGGACAGCCGTACTCCGGGAGGATCCCACCGCCGGAACAGTAGCGCTCCGAAAAGACCCCACCACGGGGACAGACGCTACAGCAGCGGAGGACCCTCCTTCCTGAGGACGGGGAACTGGCGGGGAAGTAGCAAGCCCGACGGACCTCCCGTCAGCATGACGCAACTTCCTCTTCCGGCTCTCTGGCTCCTCCGCCAGCTCCTTGCCCTTGCCGGTGACCTCAGCTCTTGGCTGAGAGACAGGGGCGGAGCCGCCTTCCGACAACCCGGGGATCGCCAACGAGGCGGTCGATCTTCTCTCAACGACGCCAAGGTCGTCAAGCGCGGGCATCTTCCGCCGGAGCTCCCTGCAGAACTCAACTTCCTCGTTCAGGGGGAGGAAAGCCGGTGGCGGAGTCAAGTACGCTCCGTCTACATCGATGCCGTGCTGGAATTTCTTGAGGTGAAACTCCAAGGACTTCTCCATCATGCTGGACTTCAACCCGGTTTCAACCCGGTCTTCGTCCATCACGCTGTTGAGGGCCCAGGCGAGCTTCTCCCTCCTCTTCAGCGGTGCCCACCTGTTGAACAGGAAGTTGCAGAACACCGCCTGGGGAGTCAATCCTCCCTCCACACATTGGCGGATCCTTGATAGGACGGGATCGAAGGCTGCCGCCAGCACCGGAACTTCGCTCCACACTGACGTGTCAATGCCAGGCAGACCTTCTGGCAGCTCCAACCGCTCGTGCTCCTCCACCCGGACAACTACCCAATCTTTCTTCCAGTCATCCCACTTCCCGGAAGGGAACGACCGGAGGTACTTGAACGGGCACTTCTTGCGCTTCACAAAGTAGTAGAAGCCAAGGTACTCGTCACTTCGGCCGGTGGTTTGGACGGTGAAGAAAGTGCGGAAGAGCTCGATGCAGGGAGGAATGCCCACCCACATCTCGCAGAAGTGGACAAAGATGGACACAAGGAGAAGGGAGTGAGGGCCAAGGTGGTATAGCTGTAGACCGTAGAAGTCCAGCAGCATCAAAAAGAAGGAAGAAAATGGTGGGATCAACCCCACCATGGCATACGATGAAAAGTATACCATTTCGCCGGAGTGCTCCTTTTTAAAGGGAAGCTCTCCTCCGGTGCGGATTGAACGGTTGAAGAAGTCCGACGACCACCCCATGAGGGTTCGGACCTTCTTCAGATCGCTCTCCGTCTTCAAACGACTCTCACGCAGACCCAACTCCATCGCAGCACAGCTAGGCGAGAGAAGAAAAGCAAAGCACGAGTTGGGAGTTTGAGCGCAAGAACAGATGGAAAGCGTAAAGAACTCCCGACGGTGCGCTTTCCTTCTTAAGTAAGCCCTCGCAACGCTTGGATGGAAACTGCAGGGGAGTTAAGCATACTACTCAAGAATTCGACCCAGCCGATGACAAGAGGGCCCGGGACCACCCTGACGATCAAGTCGAGGCTCTTACCCAGGCGAACAGTTGTCATCACGAGGCGGGAAACCCAAAGGCGGCGGACTGACAAGGCGCGCGGAACCGATACGGTTTCCGTATCGGGAACCGACGACCTTCAATTGCGAGAGATCCGCACGTCAAAGATCTTATCTGCCGCCTGAGGTGCGCCACGCGTCGGGACTCAACCATAAAGCCCCGCCAAAGGCACCTCCGAAGACTCTTGAAGACCCAGTTCAAGAGTCACAAGTATGGACCCACCTCCGGCGGAACGACTCCATCCCGTTGGCCTTCCCCGGAGGTAGGTCCAGGGGGCCACTGTCGGTACCCTAAAAACCATACACCCCCTGAGGTTACAAAGATCTCAAGGGAAGGACATCAACTCAAATTGAAGACCCTTGGGGGCCCACTCGCCAGACGTGACCGGACCCGCTTCTCCAACATGGTTAACCTCTAGGTTGCCACGTGTACTGTCAGCCCAGAGCTATTACCCGCAAGGGTGAAGCTCCGGGCCAAGTACTGAAACGGCACCTCCGGAGGTAGCCCCCGACCGAGAGAAGCTCCGGACATGACACGTGCCAGGTCACCTCGGAGCTTCCCGCTTCTCCCAAGCAAGCTCCGGAGCTGCCACGTGTCCATACGTCGGAGCTAAACCGCTTCAAATCCCCGGGAGACGTTGTAACGGCTCCGGATCTCCAAAGGACAGCTGCAGACTTCAAGACCCGATTAATTATCATTAATTCCACATTAATGACACTTAATCGGATGATATTAACACCTGTAACGGCACTGTCGGAGCCGTTACAGGGTTATTAGCAACAATTAATCTCGCGTATCAATACTAGTAACCGCCAGGGCCACATGTCGGGCCAGGCTGACTTGTAACGGTTTGTCCTTGTGCTATAAAAGGACAAACCGACGATACACGGGAGGGAGAACTCTAGAACACTCTGAGGCTCACAAGTTAATACAACACACATACACACCCCCGTGGAGTAGGGTATTACGCTCAGGCGGCCCGAACCACGTAAACCACCGTGTCACTCGTGTCCAAATCGCATTTCACTTTCTTAGATCTCCGCGCGCCCAGACCGAACCACAAACTCCTTCAAACACTTTTCATAGTGTTAGGGGATCTGCCGACTCCAACAGTCGACAGGGTCCAACAACCCTTCCCTCACCAAGTTTACCGCACGGGCCTAACTTGGTTCTCCACTAATCACAACGGTGATTACAAAGTTCGTTGGGGCTTCTCACAAACTAAGGCTCCCACACCACAAAGATGATCAACACAGTAAAACAAACTCAATACACAGCCCACAAAGACTCAACGAGTGCAAGAGATCAAACCGGGAGCACAAGCGCGATGTTCTTCCTCTTCTCCACCTCACTAAACCCTAATCCACTCAAGAATTAGTTTTAGAGGGAAAGTAGGCAAGAAAGAGGCTTAGGAGTGCTCCAAGTTGGCTGTGGCGGCGCTAGGGTTTGAGTTTTTCCAAGGGTATTTGAAATGAGGCCGGGGGTCCCCTTTTTATAGAGGTCCCAAGCCCAATTTGCTGACTTCAGCAAAAGGACGGACTAGTCCGGCCACTGGCCCGGACTAGTCCGGCCTAGGGGACCACTGACTCCTTTGTCAGGTCCCGACAGCTGACACACGATCGTCACGCTACCCGCCAAACTTCAAATTCAAACGGTCACTTCCAGAACGGACTAGTCCGGTCAACACCGGACTAGTCCGATCACACACAGAGCCTTCTGCTCCGGGTGAAAACGGACTAGTCTGAGGACCACGGACTAGTCCGGCCCCTAGGGCGGACTAGTCCGGTCCTCCCAGACTTAGCCACAGAAGCACCTTTTCTTAGCCAACCCGGACTAGTCCGGCCCCACGGGCGGACTAGTCCGTTCTCACTCAGGACCTCTTGGTCCGGTCCAAAACGGACAAGTCCGTGGTTTTGGGACTTCATCCCCAAAACCCACTCACAGCTACCCGGACTAGTCCGGTCACAAACGGACTAGTCCGATCTCAGTCAGACCCTTCTGGTCCGGCCTGAAACGGACTTGGCCGGCCAGGAACGGACTAGTCCGGCCTCCTGCACGGACTAGTCCGGCCCTACGGCCAGACCACTCAATCACTCATTTCTTTCATAGGTTTGACCTCTAAACCACTTTGAGCTCCCAAACTTGATCTCAATGCACTTGACACACACACCCTCCTATTACTACGGCTAGTCTAACTCAAACACGCTAGAAACCCTAGTTTCTACGCTTCGAGTTGACTCCGTTTCCTTCCTTTTCCTTTTTGAGGGTTTGCGTCTCCAATTGAGTCCATACCTGTGCTAAGATCACTTGAGCTCATTAGCGACTTAATTGTCGTCATCAATCATCCAAAACCCACGGGGAACCTAGATGCACTTTCATCCCATTGATGTGATGTGCAGCAGTCGCTGACTTCTGGAATTCAATATCATAACCAGAGAAGTTACAATGAAATTGCTTTCAGCAAGTGTGGACCATGTGCCCATCCTTGTAACACAACTGACAATGCTTGAGGTTAAACCCATAGTCGGGACCATGGCCTGGTCAAACCGAGTTTGTTGAAGAAAAGTGGTTGCCTTTCTGATTGCTGAGATAGCTTCAAACGATAGGAGTTGAGCATACACCTCGTTCAACAAGACTTTTTCCTTAGAGGTAATAGAAGAGATGAAATAATCATAGTTTGCATCTAACCTAGCCAAGATGTATGAGATGAGGTTATCATCTTTGAGCTTCTTTCTGATCGCTGTCATTTCATCGACAAGGCCCTTCATCTTCATAGAATAAGTTGCAGCTGCGGAGTTACCCTTCTATTTTTGAGCTAATGTGAATGAAGTTGCATGACTCTCGACTTGGACTAGGACACATACATCCTAGTGAGGGCCATCCAGAAGCTGGCAACACATTCCAAATGTAATGTGCCACACATGTAAGAACTTCACGTAATAGGATAGAGTTGAGGAAGCTAAGTATATGTTGATATTGAGAAATCCATTGCTAGTAGCAGGGTTTTCAATCTCATATTAAATGTCATCAACATTTTTCTTGGTGATCGCAGATGTTGGCGCAATCGCCAAGCTATCTAGAAAACCAACGAGGCGTCCGTGAAAGAACTTGGACAAGCTAAACTAGGAAGTTGTTGGTATTGAGTTTCATCGAGATGGGTTGGATGAAGGACACCTTTGAGGTGCTTGATGTTGCCATTAGGAGATCTAGGTGCGTTTAGAGGAGGTGACTCTGATTAGCATATATTTTGTACAATGGTTGATTTTGTTTGTGTCTCTTGGTCGGTATATAGAGTATAGGGGATATATCTATAAGGTAGTCTATCTAACCTCTACCAAATATATATCTTATATGTGCCAGCTTATCTATCCTATCAAGTATACTATAACATATATCGTAGTGTATCAACTACCAAATATACTACAACAATACCAAATATTTCAACAATGGTCACCTTCAGCGGCGAGTGCTTCATCACCACTAATGTCAGTTCGCATGAAGCTATCCGCCATACCTCGCTTGACCAATGGTCCAACTTGATTCCTCTTGCATGCCCTTCACTAATATCGTGCGAGATGTCAACCATTGGCGATGACGGTGCCCATCCATTTTGAGGTCACACGATGTCGTGTGGGCAAGCAAGATGGGCTGAGGTGGTAGCAACGCCTAAGGGGTCGGGCAATGATGGCTCGGTGGGGGCATGTTGAGGATGGCATCAACATGACGATGCCACATGAGGGGAGGGGGAATCATGGCACATAGCCAACATGCCGGTGGGCAGTGGTGGCACCACGACGTTGTGGCAGCGGCGGCTTGGAGAGAAGCGGCTTTCTAACCTAACACTTCCTTCTTCGTGGGTCGTATAGGCATTGTCCATGGGCTGGAAGAGGCTATTTGCGCTACAACCCATATGTTTTTTATATTCATGACTTTGTAAAGATCCCTCAACTTATTTCGTATTTAAGTTAAAATCTATACATATGTTTTCGATAATGCATAATTGCATTAAGTCCCCGAGACTATTTGAAAATTTTGCTTGCACTGGAGCACACCTTCCTTGCTAGTAATATCTTATTTGCCATTGTCAACGGGCTTGTGCCACGTGACACTAAGAGAAGAGTGACAAATAAGGACGTAATTTTTTACTGTACCTGATAGGGGTGGGTATTCTGTTTTTTCGGTTAATGAAAATTTCGGTTTTGAAAAATTGATAACGGAACGTGATAAAAAAGTCATAATCGCACAATTCGGTTACGTTTATTTTAGTTGCGCTTTACTGTTAACCGTATATTAGTGTACACACAAAAATAGCAATAAAAATTTCGGTTATGAAAAAATAATAACGGAATGTGATCCAAAAAAGTCATAATCGCACAATTCGGTTACGCTTATTTCGGTTCCGTTTTACAGTTAACCATATATTAGTGTACACACAAAACATAGCAATAAATATACAAGTGGTATGTATGGGTGAAATTTATGAAGATTGGGCTGGGCCGCGACAAAAATTTTGATGAGGGTGACAATTAGTACTGTTGGGTTTTATTTTCTATGAGTTGTTGGGTAGTGTGGATTAAAATTTCAGTTAAATCAGTAGCTCGTTTAATACGACATGGAAATCAAATAAAGTTATGTTAATTAAACTACACACAAATGAAAATCGAATTTTACCAAAAAAATGGTTATAATGCAAACAATTTTATGGTACAATCGTACAAAATATCTTCTAGGTCTCACGGTCTCCAGCCTTTACGGTCATCGTTTTTTTTCACTTATAACCTTCCACTTGATAGAAATTGAAAAAAAAATCAACAAATATGCCTTAGGACTAATATGATGATACAAAAAGTTTGGAGCATGCATCTATTGACCTTGTGCAGTGAAAAAGATGCCAAATTATTTCTACTGAAAAAATTTTAAGTTGTTCTTAAGTAAATGAAGATGAGATAGTTAAACATAGCAATGGTACATTCAATAATAGGCACAGTGATGCAACATCTTCATATCTGTGTTTAATAATATTATCTTAAATGAATTAATACCCAAATCATGTTTTCCTTTCCTTTCATATATATACCTCCCTGTTGGATAATCATATGTCATCCTATTCTCTCTGTAGATCAATACATATGCTTGTTAATCTGGAATGTATATATTGATGTTTAAGTTTGGAATGGCCAAGACCAAGATGCACCAAATAACTGAGGAAGGAAACGTGGGTCGCTCGCGTTCTCTGTATACACGCGATGATTTCTTGGAATTCCATGTTTATCTTAGTATTCCATGGAACGGTTTCATATACTCATTATTAAGTACTACTATTTTTTTCGAGGGATACTCATTATTACTACTTCACATTCATAGTTTGGCTGTGTGCTGGTTTCTTATATCGTGCCTTAGATATGTACTATATAGGACAGGTATCTGTGTTCATGTCCAGCAAGGAAAAATAAAGTGACATCTTTAATTAGAATAAGCCACAAAAGCTTGCAATGTCTCGGCCCAAGGTTTCACTGACGACGTGCACCGAGCAGCTCGGCAGTGAGAGCGAGAACGCCGATGGCAGCGCCACCTTGGAGGACCAACAAGGTCTTGAGGTCCCGCCGCCGGAGGAGCCGCCGCTGCAGGAGCTCCAGCGTGAGCTAGAAAACGTAACGTTGTCGGAGCAGGATCAGGTGCCGCCACCGCGACGCGAGCCGCCGCCGCCCCCGGTCCCATGGCGAGGAACGCAGCTGGTGCCGGAGAGGCAGGATGGACGGCTCGTGCTGAGGGAAGTGGCGACCAGGAACCCGTACGCGCTCCATGCGTCGCGCGAGGATGGACGGCTCAGGTTGACGCGCGTGCCTCCTCTGGACGGCGTTGGTGAGGCCGGCGTGTGTAGTAGCAGTGGAGGGAAGAAGGGTTTTGAAGGTGAGGAGAGTGAAAGCAGTGGCAACAAGAGTACAGACGAATAGATATATACTTGTAGCAAAGGGGAATGTAATCGTGCAGAGATACCAGCAAATGTCGGCTAATTTATTTTCTTAATGATGGTTAAAGTTCCATTTTTCGTAAGTGAACTCCAGATCCTGCGCCTATAACTTCCTCTGTAGAGTACCTGCATTAAATAATATGAAATTCAGTCTAAAATTCGCTCCCACCGAGAATCGAACTCATGACCTGAGTAGTGCTACTCAGAGTACTTAGCCACTAAGCCAAACCCCCTTTCATGATGTTGGCTAATTTCTTGGTTAACCAAAGTATAAAACAGAAATGTCAGCTTTGAAAAGTGAGATTAATTTCTTGATCGTGCAATATTGGTGTTTTGGTCCAGGGAGCAAAGAGTTCTTGTATAAATTGCTTTGCGGAGTTTAATGCTTTGCGCTAGAATGGTCTAGTGTCTGAGCTAAATACTATACCCCAAGTGTCGGTTCATCATCAAGCTCAAATTATTGTTTCGTCATCAAGACGGTTCACCAGCAGTAATGAAGTAAAGTCGTTCCTCAAAAAAAAAAAATTGTACACACTTTGGATGCAAATGACTAAGAGCATATTCAAGAGAGCCTTATACTCCCTCCTTTCTCAAAAGATTGTCACCTTTAGTTCATTTTTTGAACTAAAGGTGACAATCTTTTGAGAAAGGAGGGAGTAAAAATTAGTCCCAAAAAGCAGTTTTTGGGAGCAACCGAAAAAATACAAGGGGTATTTTTCTCTTCAATCCTTCAACAGTTCCCTTTAAAGTGGATCTAAAAAAGACTTTTAGTTAGACCACATCAATATTTGGGATCACAACAACATTAATTCTCTTGGGAGGAGAAAGATTTGGACCCCCAACAGTTCTCCTATTTTTACTTATAAATAAGGAAAGTCTAGAGGAAATGGAAATTTTGGGTCCATGTTGGAGCCATTTTTTTTACTAAACCCAATAATTTATGTTAGAGATTTTCTGATTCATCTTATGGAGGTGCTCTAATATGCTCATAGTAACTAAGAACAATGTTCTAGAACTACTATAAATGGAAGGAATGAGAAATTATAGGGGAAAATTGGAAACTACCTATTGAGAATGTGAGGTGGCAAATATTGAAAAGTGGCCAAAGGTGATGAGCATTACGAGCGGCTAGTTAACTTTTTGTCACGTTATATAATGACAACTTCTAAAATGGACATTGTAGAAGTGCAGCCTCCAAATGATATCTAGAATCCAAAAACTGGCATAAGCTGAGTTGAGTCAGATTTTTTGTTTATTAGAAACTGGAAAGCTGGTTTTCTGAGATGTGTAATAAACTGGCCCGTTGGAGACCCCTCATTTTCTAAAAGTTGGTTTCCTAAGAACTGTAGGGATGTAAACATGACCTTAATTAGTTCTTATTACAAGCAAAACTTATTAGAATACATGAAAGGATAAGGTGTAGGATCCGAGGGAATATGGAATGATTTGTTGTTGGTGCATGTCTAGTTTTTGAATGGGAAATAGTAGGGGTGGACGTTTGGGTAATACTATTAATTCGGTTCGGTTAATACAGTTAAGCTGGACTCCAGTCATTCAAAAATGGTAACCGCGAATATACCACAAAAGAAATTATAACCGTATTGTCAATTCAATTCGGTTAAAACGGTCAATATGACTTTCAATTATTGAAAAATGGTAAGCGAGTATACCATAAAAGAAATCATAACCGTATTGTTTGATTATTAGCCATCTGTTTCGTGTGATGAATAATTTAAGCAAATACATGGTTGCAATCTTGCACGAGGATATGGTCGTTTCACCAAGCAACATCATCACACACCAGTTCCTCATATGGCGTGGTGGAGATTCCTGATGTTGCATTGATACCACGAGTGTGCTTCTGTTAGTTGACGTCCTGTTGAGACTTCAATACGACAAGATCAAAGATCATAAAGAATAATCATGAGCTTAGCAGAGATTGAAGTCACCAACAATTCACTCGGAGTATACACTACGTAAGAAATTCAAATAGGAGACAAAGATCGGCGACGAGCGCAAAAGTGACTGTCTCTGATATGGGTAAACGAGACGTGCCCTCTTCAGCAAGGATCTGTACATAACTCGATTGAGTGTAAAAGGAGACGCCCTACTTTACGGCGCGTCTTATTTAAGTTAATATCCAAGACGAGTTCGCTCCTCTGACAAAAGAAAGACATGCTTAGCACAAAACGCGTCTTCTATTTACGAAATTAAATGAGACGTGCTTTACAGAAAGCTCGTCTCCTTTTATTATCGTGTCTCCAATTCATGAGCGTACTTCGTGATCTTCTCCCTTTTGCTTCGTTCACTGGATATCACACAGAGATGAACACATCAGTGAACGAATGAGCACATTCATTTGATAAGTGATACTCCCTCTTTTCTCAAAAGATTGTCACCTTCTAGTTCATTTTTGTACTAGAAGGTGACAATCTTTTGAGAAAGGAGGGAGTAACTAAATAGATTGTCATTCCAATGTATAACATCTTCACTGATCGAATTAGTCCGATTTAATCGAAATCTCCGTTCCTTATTACCACGATCAGTTCCTCCCTGCACAATGCCAAATGTACCAAAATATTTATAGCATGTGCTCTTACCTCCTACAGCACTATTGCACTAATGTGTAACTACAAAACAGGCTTACGATTTCAGTGTCTGAACCGTGATAGATTAAAACCGCAATTCTTGAAAGACTCCGTTTCTGACGTTTGCGTGTGTGATGCTAGACATGAACTGGGAGCTTCAGTCTGTGGTGTTTCGAGGCATGTCAGGTGCTTTCAGACCAAACAACATCTCTATATATATCACTATGCCATTTAATCTGAATCAGATGCTGACACCCAATTTCTTTCGAGGAGTTGCTGACACCCCATTCACTTCTACTCACTTCACCCCAAACAAATTATAGTAATGATTGATACGTGCCTCAAAACGAGGCATGATTAGCTGGTTTGCCCGAGTGGTTAAGGGGGAAGACTTAAGATCTTCTGCACTGAAGTGCGCGTGGGTTCGAACCCCACAGCCAGCAACTTTTCTGTGTTGCTGTTATTGAGGTGTATTATTTTAATGTTGTCACCTTTATTTTCTCTCCCAAAATTTTTGAATGGGTCCATCTATTTCAAGCAACGGGTCATAACAGTTAATTAATGTCATTAACCACTAATTTTTTTATTATTGTACAATTAACATAACTTTACAATTACGGATTGACAACTACAGTTAACAATTAACAAAAGAAATATTCATCTTCTTTGTTTCCGTTTCCGGCGGGCCGGAGGCGCTGCCGCGAGCCGTTGCTCGCCGGTCGCGCCGCGCCTGCGTCGAGGCCGTCGATGCGCGCCGCTGCCGTCGATCTGGGGCGCGCGCCGTAGCTCGCCGGACTCCCTGCATTTCTACATGTGGGTGTTTTTGTCTAGTTTGTCAAATAAATTAACCGATGAAATATTTCATTTTCAACTATTCTCCATGTGGGTGAATTGCTGTTCTGGGTAAAAGAATTGTTACAGTTTTAACACTTAAAAAGATATACTCCCTGCGTTTCTACATGTGGGTGTCTTAGTTTAGTTTGTCAAATAAAATTAAACGGATGAAATATTTCATTTTCAACTATTGTACATTTGGGTATAAAAAACCCCTAATAGCAGGTATTGAAGAACACACGTACGGTGTTGTGTCTTGCAAGGAACTGTTCCCACAAAAGTATGATCAAGCGAGCTCGCGCCGTACTCTTCACTGCGATGACACCATCCATATGTCACTGTTATGTCATCTGAATCTAGTATCTAGTTCATACATGTCTCGTAAACATTCCTTCCTGTTTCTTACACGTCTCTCTGCGTTTCCATGTCCGACTTGGCAAAATTAAAGCATAAGAACACACAATGATACACGCAAGAACACACAACAACTCATCCCATTCGATCACGATCAATGATTACTTGCAAAATACTAACATATGCAATATCTGAAGCATCAATCAATCAACAAATCGGTTAATTAAATCTCGTGGTTTATTTTTTTCCCAAAGAATCAATGTATACGCATTCTGCAAATTGATTTTTTTTTTTGCGGTTACGCAACAGTGGGAAGATGGATCACGTGCGGTGGTGCTCTTCGTCGTCGGCGACGGCGTGGATGAGCTCGAGCGCTGTGTCTACGAGCTCGGCGAGGCCGACAGCGTGCCGGCCCAGCCCCGCGCTGCCGGAGAACACGTGGAAGCACTCCAGCTCCGACGTCGTCTCCGCCACGCGCCGCAGCTGGGCGCTCATCCCGGCCGCCGCCAACAGCTCGGCGAACGCCGGCGTCCCTGTTGTTGTTCTCAGCAGCGCGATGACGAGGTCCACCGTGAACCGTCGGATCCGTGGCGCCTTGATCGACGGGCAGGCGTAGCTCGCCAGCACGCGGACCAGGCGGTTGGCCAGGTCGGACTCGCTGACGCCGGCGTTGGCCAGGTGGTGGGCCAGCTCGTGCGGGCCCATCAGCCGCACCAGCTGCGCCGAGAGGCCCAGCGACACCTCCAGCGGCTTCGGCTCGTTGGCCGTGGCAACGCGGCGCAGCGCCGTGGCCGCGCCGCGCGTCGCGGCGAGGAGATGTGGGAACCACTCGCTGCTGCCGCTGGAGTAAGCGCACAGATTTGTCAGGACCCTGGCCGCGCCGACGCCGACGGCGGGGTCGTCTAGCGCGTCAACGAGGTGGTCGACGGTGGTGGTGGTGGCGGCAGTGCCCGTGTGGGCTCCGGCCTTGAGTATGCGCTCGCAGTTGCGCGGGCTCTCGAGGGCCAGCATGGCGAGCGCCTCGCCGGCCTCGACGCGCGCGGCGTCGCCCTCGTTGGTGGTGCCGGGCCGGAGGAACATGTCGAGGAGCAGGGTGATCACGCCGCCGGTGCCGCCGATACGCTCCCGCGCGTCCGCGTCCATGGCGAGGCGCGTCAGCACCTCGGCGCCGAGCCGCCGCAGCTCGAGGTGACCGTGCGCGTGCTGGAGCACGGCGCGGATGTTGCTGACC
This sequence comes from Tuctoria greenei, assembly GCA_036927565.1. Taxonomy (NCBI): domain Eukaryota; kingdom Viridiplantae; phylum Streptophyta; class Magnoliopsida; order Poales; family Poaceae; genus Tuctoria; species Tuctoria greenei. The sequence continues at coordinate 180,463,704 of JAYESD010000009.1, read as the reverse complement.
GTGAACACGATCTCCGCGACCTCTCGCCGGAGCTGCTTCCCGATGCTGCCCGTCGTGCCGGCGAGCATCTTGATCACCTGCAGCGAGCGCTGCACGGCCTTGGCGCGCGACGGGGTGAGGACGACGACCCTAGTAGCGATGGGTCCGGCGTGGGGAGATGAACACGGCGAAGACGAGCCGGCGATGGCGGAGAAGTCGATGATCTTGTCGAGGAGGCCGCGGGCGTTGCCGATCTTTCTGCAGTTGTCGTGGTCGCGCGCGAGCTTCTTGACGATGAGGAGTCCGAGGAGGTTGCACTCCTCGTCATCGGCGTGGAGCAGCGACGACACCGACACGATGGCGCCGGGGACGCCGGCGACGCGGAGCGCGTTGCGCTTCTTGCTGGCGAGCTTGGACACGACGAGCGCCGCGGAAGCCCGTACACCAGCCTCGTCGGCGCCCTTCCAGCTGAGCATCTCCACCAGCCGCTCCACAACGGCGGGCGACGTGCCGACCCGACGCAGCGCGTCGTCCCCGAGCCGCGGGCTCGCTGCAACGTTGACGAGGATGCCAACGCCGATGCGCTGCTCGTCTTGGGACCCGCCGACGATGAGCTCCTGGGCGAAGGACACCAGGTCCATGCGGAGGCCGTCGAAGATGCTCCCCTCGATGCACCGGGAGTAGGCATCGTAAAAGAAGCGGCGGATCGCGACGAGCCCCGGCGCACCGGCGAGGCGGCAGTCGTCGGCGACGCGCTCTAGGATGCGGCCGTGGCTGACCTCCCACTCCCACGCCGCCTTCTCGGCAAGAAACAGCAGAGCCTCCGCGAGCGTGAGGCCGTAGAAGATGTCGAGCGCCGACCGCCGGTTCGTGCGCGCGTCCACCACGTCACCGAAGTCCTGCCTGGCGAGCCGCGCCGCCGACAGCGCGACGCACGCCGTCGCCGACGCCAGCTGCAGCCAGTAGAACGCGCGGCCGACGTGCCCGGACAGGAAGCTCCAGCTCCACCCTGTCCACGGCCAGCCGCCGCTCCGTCTGCCGGCGGACGCCGCCGCCTTCGCGCTGCCGCCGCGGCGGCGGGCGATGACGAAGCGGAAGGACCGCGCGACGAAGCGGGCGCTGGACCGGCCCGCGGCGGTGAGCGACCACGTGGCCTGGTGCTGCCACTCCAGCTCGTGGCTGCGGCTGAAGATGCGGGCGCCCTCGATGAGGAGGATGACGGTGACGGACCAGAAGTCGACGCGTTCGAGCGTGATGGCGAAGCCCCCCAGCAGCACGACGGTGGCCCAGACGAAGCCGAGCGCGCCCAGCCCGCTGGCCGCCTTCTCCAGCACCGCCAGCCGCAGCGCCAGCAGCGTGAGCTGCCGCTCCGGCCCCGCCGCCGCCGCCGCTGCCACGTCATCCACCTCGCGCCGTGCAATGCTGCACGACGCCTCGTTGTACTCCCCGACGCACGGCCGCGGGGTCGTGTCCGACGGCTGCGGCTCGAACGGCGTCCCCATGGCGAGCCCCGCCGCCGCCGTGTCGCTCGGCTGCGCCTCGATGGTCAGCCGCACCGCCCTGTCGACAAAGTCCATCGATCCACCACCTCAGCTTCCTTTTATATATCGATCCGGTACGGTCGATGGAGTTGAACTTCGACAACACGGCAAAGCTTGACGAAATGAGGATGGAGATGAACGGGGTCGACTGCATGCGTCGGTCTGCATATATAGATAGATACGGGCAGCTAGCTGGGAGCAAGTGGCGGCGGCGTGCGGTCGCCATGGCTGTCGGGGGTGGGAGGTTGCGTGCGCGGGGGAGACGCGATTGTCCGGAAGGCAAGAGAAGAGGAGGAAAGCGGGTCGGCGTGGCGAGTGTGAGCTGAGCTAGCGGTGTGGAGCGGAGGATCATAGGGTGGTGTGGACGTCAGGACAAGGTCCAGCTGATCAGCTGGAAGGCCACTGGCCACGCACGGCGGAGGCGAACGCCTGTCGCCATCGTGGTCGCGTCGCGTCGCGTGGGCCAGAAAAATCCCAACCTCGCGCGTATCCCCGCTAAAAACGTCCGCAGCTAGCAGTTGGCCGTTGCAAATCAGATTTTTTTAGGACTCACCTAAATCTAGCATATAACACCAAACAGTTTTATGTTTATAGATATGAATCATTTATATCTAAAAGTGTATGTTTGGTATAACACATTAAATTTAGATGACTTCTGTAAAAAAACATTTGTCCCGGTGAGCCGTTCATGCTCCTTTTCTTTTTTGCCATTTGTTTCAATAGAATGCTACTCCCAATAATCTTAAACATAATTTTATGTTAATAAACTTTCTATTATGTTTTCACTAGCATTGTTTTGCAAGAACGATGGTGTTAGTAGCACTGCTGTCATCGATCCAAGATGAGTAGACACTACAAAAAACAAATAATTCTTGTAGGCCATGAGTCCATGAAAATAGACAAAAGTCCATGAAAACTATTATTTTTCGCAGGCCAACACATTATTTTCGTGGGTCAATATAATGCTACGCCCAATAATCTTCAATATAGTTTTTTTTTTGTTGCAAAACATTCTATTATGTTTTCACTACCAATTTTTGCGAGGATGTTGTCGCTAGCACTGTTGTCATAGATTCAAGATGAGTAGACACTACATAAAAATGAATTATTTTCGTAGGTCAGGAGTCCGTGAAAATAAATGAAAAGTCCATCAAAATAATTATTTTCGTAGGCTGAGACATTATTTTCGTAGATCAAAAGAATGCTACACTCAATAATCTTCAATATAATTTATTTGTTACTAAACTTTCTATTATGTTGTCACTGGCATTGCTATGATCGATTCAAGATGAGTAGACTACAGGAAACAAATTATTTTTGTGGGCAAGGAGTCCTTAAAAATAGATGAAAAACCCATAAAATAATAATTTTCGTAGGCCGATACATTATTTTCATGGGTCAATAGAATGCTACGCCCAATAACCTTCAATATATTTATTACTAAACTTTCTATTATGATTTCACTAGCATTTTTTGTGGGGATGTTGTCAACAGCACTGCTGTCATCGTTGGAAGATGAGTAGACACTACAGGAAAATAAATTATTTTCGTAAGGAATTCATATAAATAGACTAACTGCAGCAGGACAGGAGGTAATGTGAAGCATTTTCGCGAGCCAACATCCAGACTCATGAAAATATATTTTATTTTCGTTAGGCAGAACCACGGCTCACGGAAATATAATTTATTTTGTGAGCCAACGCCAAGACCCACACAAATACTCCTTTCATTTTAAAAAGTTTGTTGTTTTGTAGTTCAAAAATGAACTACAAAACGACAGATTTTTTTAGACAGAGGGAGTACATTTTATTTTCGCATTGCTCGTTTCTCTCTTAGCTGTAGTAGTAAGCTTCCTGTTTAATTAATGAAACCAGCATTGCCTGGTACGTGAACAAACAGCTGACACCCTTGCTTGGCTTAACTGATGATCGTTTGAGGCCGTGCGCTGTCTACAATGCAAGTTGGAGAGCCGGCCGCCGGTTCGGTCGTTCCCCGTACCTCCTCCCACGTGTCTCGAACTCGTCCAACCAAATCCCAGCTTTAGCAAAACCCTTTTCCGATCTTTGAGTCGCTTAATCCGCTTTCTTCGTTCATTGCTTGGGGACTACTTAGTGCCTGACAAGATATGGGAGGATGACTGTCCTTGGAAGCAACCGATTGCTGAAACTAAATAACACTAGCTTTGAAGCGGAGATGGATTGAAAGACTTATTAGGCCATGCTTCAGGGATTGGCATGGGTACCCAATGGTATCCAGTAACCTTTTTTTCTTTTTCAAAAAAGATAATGGTAGCATCCTTGGGTGGGTACTCCTGTTTCAATTTTTTAAACTCCTTTTGTATGATGCATATATACATTTGATAGGAGGTGTGTGGTTCCATTTAGACAACACTCAGGATGCAATCAAACGCCAAACAAAAATTGTTTGAGATACCACTTTAATCGGAAAATCCAGTTTTGTGAAATTGAAATAAAAATTTACTATAATATCAAAAATAGATTGAAAGTTGTGTTATGTCTTTCCCAAAATGGCAGATTGCTTCGAGCAAACCTTAGAGAAATATACTCTTTTCAGATCTTTTTATTTGTCATTGATTAGTTCAAAAATGAACTAGCCGGTGACAAATAAAAAGGTCTGGAGGGAGTATTTGATAAAACATTATGGCAAAATACCTTAACAAACTTAGTTCATTTGAAAAAAATTAAGGCAGTAAAAAAAAAAACTTCTGCAATAAAAATATACTCTATAGTTGGAAATAGATTGAAAGTTGTCTTATGTCTTTTTCGATTTGTCACCATACTTCTGCAATAAAAAATATTCAAGGTAAATACCTTAGCAATTCTAGTTATTTGGAAAAAAATTAATCATAAATCAGGTTACTGAATATATTGGAAACATAAAAATGAAAAATGAGAAAAATAACATATGATGGAGAAAACCTAGGAGAGAACAGAGGACGACCGGACCGCGACCGCTCGGATGGAGCAGCGTCGCTAATCTTGTCGCCTTTCTCCGCGCCTCCTTCCACCTTCCCCCGATTCCACCACCTCCTCCAACCCAATCGCGTCCAAAACCCCACGCAAAACCCTTCATTTCTGCATCCACCTCCAATCCCGCCGCCCGCCTCGCCTTGTCGCCACACCGGGCGGAATCAGTGCGTTGCTTGTTGGGTTGCGTCTGCAGCGACGGTACCAATTTCTCTTCTTTGTCTCGCCGCCGGCGCGGGTACATCTGATTGTTTCTTTTCTTGGATATCGGTCTCACTGCGGTTTGGTTTGCCCCCTTGCAGGTTGGTGTCTTGTATGATTCTCGGGTGGCGGCGGCGGTGATTCTTGGAGGGGAGGATGCAGGGTGCCACCGGGAGCGTTTCCTGGGTCACCGCGCAGCCGTCCGTCCTCGGGCGCTGCGGCGGCGGCGGCGGCAGCGGCGCGCCGTCCTCTGCTGCCTGGGGGACGGCACGCGGCGGGGGAGGAGGACGGGCGGTCGGCGTGGCGCGGTGCTGTGTGCGCGCGCAGGAGAAGAGGCCGCCGCGAGTGCGGAAGACTAAGGAGGAGAGGAGGGAGCTGGTCGAGTCCTTCATCAACAAGTACGTGCTGTGCCGATCTATTTCCCTCGCTCTGTGCCACAGCCCATACAATGTCAATTCTAGTGTGGTTTTGCACTTCACGTGTTTGCAATTATATGCATCTGCAGCGGATTTTGTTTCTCCGCGATCTAGTTTACCTGCTCACCCTCGATTAGTACGGAAACAAACAAGCCACTGTAGCATAGCTGTATCAGACAAAGCTACTGTCTTTCATTATTGAATTTGGTCTTTGTTGCCACGCTGACATGCTGCTTAATGCTGTTTTAACCGAAAACGATAGAAATAATTCTGGAACTTGGAGGGTCACTGATTTCTGCAATGGCAGAAAGAAGAAAATAAACTATTTTTTCCAATCCCTGTGTAATGACATTGTTGTTGTTCTCTTTCAGCTACCGACTTTCAAATGATGGAAAATTCCCGTCCATCAACCTTACACATAAGGAAGTTGGAGGTTCGTATTATATAGTGCGTGAAATCGTGAGAGATATCATCCAAGAAAACAAAGTCCTAGGTCCTGGTGGCTTGAATGCTACGGCTCTGAGTTTTGAAGATTGTCCTGATTCTTCGGAGTCATCCATGAAGCATGAATTGGGCCAAGATACTATAGAGATACTACAGACATCCGACGATAGTCAAGTTCTTCATGATTTTGCGTTAGAAATATCCAACAAGGAGGAGTTTTCATTGCAAAACAATGTGATCAGCACCCAGACACTGCTGGGGTCATCTAATCTCTTGGAGACTGGTGTTCTGAACCGTATAGTCCAAAATGGGAGTGCAATAGGTGCTACACACTTGGAGACAAGCCTTGAGAAACAGGAAACTGATCCATCTGGCGGATCCATTGAGGTTGACTTGAATAGCTCAGGAGGGGAAGGATCTCCATCTGCTCACGTTTCTGTTTCAGATAAAGAAATTGAGCTTGAGAGCTTGGGGGACATGGATGAAAGGGTGATTTCTGGTTTAACTAATGGAGTGATTGTTTCCCCAGAACCTATTGCTGCATATGAAATAAATGGTGCAGTTCTAAGAGAGCATGCGACACTTCCTAATAGCAGTCATGATGAAGCAACTGATGGTACTGTTAATGATATAAATCTTCCGGAGGAAACCAATGGTGCTCTTCATACGAAGCAGACCGCCTTACAGGAGCATAAGAAATTAAATGGAAGTATATATAGCGATGTTGCTCGGATCATGGATGGCCACTCTGGTTCTAAAATGGATGGTTTTACTTCAAGGAAAGATAGTCCAGAGACTGAAGTCACGACCAAGACTGTTGAACTGTCTGATGAACGCAAGCTGCAAGATGAGTTTGAGCCATCATTGCTTGATTCCAGACATGATGAGAAAGAGAACTCCGAGAGTCTTGTTCCACAATCGACATTGAATACCAAGGTTAGTCATTTCGTGTGGGAGTTGCGCAATATGCAATATCATATTTCCAAATACCTCCACACATTGAGTGTGAAACATCACAAGCGATTGAATGATGTGCTTGCTAGTTGTGTCAGCATAACTTGCGTATGTAGATAGCTTCCTGTGATGGCATCTGCTGTAGACTGATGTGCAATGCAATCCATGCTACACAGTCTGTAGAGTGTGGCATACAGATTTTCGTAGAGCTATTTGGCACATGAAGCGTAATCTGAGTTATACTAAAACATGAAAATTTGACTCCCATACATGTTTTGGTAGCTTTATTAGAGCAATGCTCAATATTAACTTTCTGAATTTCGTCCTAGATATTCAAAATAAATCCATAGTAAAGAGTTACTTGGGGTCTTCCACTGGTCCTCTGATACATGGTTATTTTCTGGTTAAATTATTTCTGTAGTTATTGCAGCCAAATTTATTGTTTTTAGACTGGGGCTCTCAGACTCATTGCCGTCTGTTTTAGTTACTTTTTATGACAACTATCTAGAGTATTTACTAAGAACAGTTGTAGTTGATGTTTGGTGTTTGTTTGAGAGAGAAAATTATTTTACATTGACTGGTCATATACAATGTACTTCATTTTTGAGATATCCTATTCTGCTTCTCCAAAGGGGCTGTTGCCAATGGAAGAGAAGCACAGTGTGTTACAGATAGATGAAAGTGATTTAAAGAAATCAACATTCAGGATCACTTCAGAAGTGGTCGAGGCAAGCAATTTCAAGCATGACGAAGGAACGAGCACCACAGCTACAGTCAGCAGGCATGCACTTTGCCTTCTAACTTTGTGTTGCATGCTTACTGTTTATAATTTTCTTCATACATCGCGAAAGGCCACAATGTATTAGATAAGATGACGATCCCCATCTTCTTCATAGTGCTAACTGCTTGAACTTGGAAGTCTGTTACATCAGTACACCCCATATAGGTATTGTAGGAACTGTTTCATCCAATTTCAATTGATTTGTAACACCGTGCTCCTCATGAGTGCATTCTACAACATTGTCGCACAATTTATCATGTAGTCCGTTCCAGAACTGTTCTTAAAGGACAGACCAAGTGCTGGAAGCGTCCACACGAGGTGGGGTCTAGGGAAGGTTGTATTTCGTAACTGTTCTTAGTTTAAGCAAAAATGGGTCCCAAAGCAACGCTGTTAGTAGAGGAATTTAGCCTTATGTAACTTACAAAAACATGCTAGTAGATGCTACATTGTTGTTAACTGAATTCAGGGGGTCTGCTCTTATTATAACCTTCTATAATCTATATAGTGTTCCGCCTTATTGGAGGTGTTACGGTGGGGGTGGGGGGGGGGGGGGGGGAGGGGGGTCTGCTCTTTTTATAACCTTCTATCTGGTGTTTTGCCTTATTGGAGGTGTTAAAAATCTTTGTTGAATATGTTGCTCTTCTTTGTCCCCTGCAGGAGAACTTCAAAGGCACAGCAGAAGAAAGAGGACAACCTATTCTGGCTTGTCCTTAGAGCGTTTGTTATTGCTGTATCCAAACTATGGACAAGATGAGTGATGGCGAAGATGAATCATCCTATGGATTTGTAGCCTGTGAGATGCCTCTCATCATACTGGAAAAGGAGAAGATGGCTGTGAAGCTCCTTTTCTACTGAATGCATATATATGCTGCTATCGTGCTGCGCTTTAGATTGATTGTTAGAGGCTTAGAGCTGGTCTGGTTGGGTAGTTTATAGTAGCATCTGTAGGTGAAATCTTTTGGTCTATTATTTTCCTGTGGAACTCTAAAACGCACCAGCAGTAATGGCCCCTTCTGTAAAAGGGATGAGATCCCTGTTCCTTATCTGCAGCTGCTAATGCTAACCATCTACTCCAGTCCAGTTAATCCTATTCTTATGAAGTTTAGCCAAACATGTCTAATCATGCATCGTATGTTCAAATTTTGTAAGTCACGATGTGTCGATACGTAGCGGCCATGAAGCTATGCCGATGCAAATTGAAGTAAAAAATGAGCAAACTAGACATTTCCTGGGTTCTCAACTTACTGCATATTCGTCGGATTGCAGCGTTGAAAGGAGCTTTATTGTGGAAACGATGCATAAACTACTAAGGTGATACATGAAGCAAAAAAAATGTGTGCACCAGCCGGGAATCGAACCCGGGTCTGTACCGTGGCAGGGTACTATTCTACCACTAGACCACTGGTGCTGTTGTGTTTCATGTAAAGTCCTTGTGTCCTTGATTAGAGACTCTAAAGCTATCCGCACCAGCGCAGTCTAAATCATCCTCTAAAAACCTATCTTCCTCTATTTTTTTCAGTATCTTACTCTAAATCTTTTAAATTTATACTTATTCAGTAGGCTTTACAGTATGCCTCTGCGGATGGTCTTACTCAGTCGCCTGAAGTGCACAGTTATTTCAGGCGACGGTCTGTACAGCAGTTATATGAGGCTACAATCTGTGCGGCCGCAGAGGAGGATTAATTAATAGCTCATGTAGTTAATTGTTAGCCCGATTATGTTATTTGTTAAATAATCAAATAAATAATTTTATGATTGATTAACTTATAGAATTAATGATTAATAATTAGTTACAAGGATTAGTGATTAATGCTAGTAATAAGCTGCTAATTACCTGTCTGAAATTTAGACATATCCGAATTTGAATTTCCGTCACCACGAACACTGTTTTCTAAGGATTTTAAGCCTTCGTTGTCGACGAAGGCTTTCTCATATTACGAATTGTTCAATGGAACTTGTGAAACCGTGCTAAATGGACATGCAGGTATCAGAAAATACTGGTCCAGGAGCTACCTAGTGCCATCAGGTGATATTTCTGCGTGACACGTTCCTTTGAGATCTACTCCCTCCTGGTGCAAATTATTTGACGTTTCAGACAATGAAATGAATACAACAAAATGAACTGTTTGATGCTGTCTGGACGTCAATTAAAATGATCCGGAGGGAGTACTCATTATCTAAAAAAAACTGGTCCTTTGAGATGTAAGATGCGATAGTGTTATTGTATTTTCCGGTTCTATTTCACACTTAGCAGCTACTTAAAGCAGCGTATGCGAAACTGGTCACGTGAAACATTGCTATTGTAAATGAAATTGGTTTTGACTTTTGAGTGCTCATTCTATACGTGTAGCAACGCCTCTCATGACAACGCCTCTCATGAATCGCGTAACCCATTTTCAACAATCAGTCCGTGGTTTAAAAATGAACTACTAGCCATCGTCTTTCTCAGGATGGAGTATCATATTTTTACTTCAAAATCAAATGCATGTAGGATAAATATACCAAACAAAAAATGGATAGCCCAGCGCATGTGTCATGCGCTTGCAATTTTAGATTGTGGTAGCCGATATATTTAAATGCTTCTATATTTTGGTTGCTAAGTGCACATACCGCGCACAGGGCCACCAGCACACTAGTTATCAACTCGAACTCTGGGTGTGCCGTCATCTGGCACGCCGTTCCCCGGCTCCGGCACCTATTTCAGTGTGACACCGTCTCGTTCGCCTCCCCGGTATGGGACAAAAAAAAAAACAGTTGCCCATTCCCAGTTTCCACGGCTGATGACTCGACTAATAACTGGATCGTCCTTCACCAGGCTATTGGGCCGTGGTGGTGGCAAGCGGGAAGAGGAATGGTGCCGGTGCGTTGGCTCGCTCCGTGGATCTGCATGCAATGTGGGCTTAGATGAAATTTTAGGGCCCGTTCCTGACGAATCGGCAACCTAAAATAGTTATTACTGCGTCAATGCGAAACGATCTAAGTAGCAGGAGTTGATTCTAGGATACTGTTCGCTTCGTGATCTTGGCTTGATTCAAGTGTTTGAACCCTACTCAGTACGCATCTAGCAACAGCTTGCCTGTCATGTTGCTAACCGCTGAAGATATATTTCCTTTGAAATTCCTCAGTGGATCCTCTCCCTTGCAGTTGCAATTTCTAGGGGAATACATAAATGACACTCGGTTTATGTTTTCCTGTTCCTAAATTTTTCAACTGCATAAAATTTGTTTGCTACCTGCAACATCTTTCGCAACTGCAAACACACTTGGTGCAAATACACATTGCGTCCTGAAACATTACTTTAACTGGTAGTACGAACGTTTCAAGAGTCAAGACATCAATGTTGAAGCCTCACCAATCGGGTACTTGCTTGTCAATCTAAGCAAGCTCCTGGTCTCTTCATCCATGGCCACCTTATCCTGCTCCATGCGCTCATCGATTATCAGGGGCATCAGCTCAGCCTGAGCGTATGTGCGCAGAACCGAGTTATACATCTCAGTGGTGACGTACCCTGCACCGCGAAACATGACCAGGAGCTTCTCTGCTGTTTCGATGTTACCCGTTTTCTCGACCTGAGAAAAGATTGCCATTGCAAGCTGATCATTTGGCTCCCATTTCTTCAAGCTCGCCAGTGCTTTCTCCAGATATTCAAGGACCTTGTCGATTCTGTTGTTGCCAAGATAACCCCAGACGAATAACTCCCAGGTGCTATAGCTGGGCTTGATTCCCTTTTCCACAACGCGACACAGGAAATTCTCAGCCTTTTCCAAATTGCCATTCTTGATGTAATAGTAAAGGATCGTGTTTGGGATTCTGGAGTCACGTGTTCCTGAAGCTCCCTCCCATTCATGATAAATGTCCAATGCTTCAGTAATATCACCGAACCTTAAGAGTGAAGTAAGCATGGACTTGTACTCGGTATCACTGAACTTCCTGAAAGTTTGTCTCATTTTATTCCATAGCCGGTCCAAGTTACCTCTATCCTGCAGGCTCGCATACAGGGTGAGCAGCGACGAGTATGCAGCCCGCTCGTTCCTGGATGCCCTCTTCTCCATCTCCACCAGCGCATCTCTCCCTTTAACATGGAGCCCGGCGTTGATGCAAATGCTCGCCATCAAGCTGAATGTCATCCAGTCCGGAACGACCTTGTCATCCCTCATCATATCAAACACTTTCTCCGCGCTCTTCACACTGTTCTTCCTCGAGCAGTAGGTGAGCCAGATGTTGTACGTGACAAGGTCCGGCCGGGTGTACCTCCTGAGCTCCTTGATCATCTCCGGAACCCGCTCGAGCTCGCCGCACGCCATGTAGAGCGACATCATGTGGTTGAAGGGGAGCGCGGAGGTGAGGTACCCGGCCTTGGCCATCTCTGCCAGCATGGCCTCGGCCTTGTCGCGCGCGCCCTTCTGCGAGTACGCGTGCAGCAGCGCGGTGCAGGTGGACGGCGCCTTGGCCCGCTCCGGCATGTCCTCGAAGAACTTCTCGGCGCTGGCGAGGCCTCTGACCTTGGCTACGAGGTCGAGGTGCACGGCGTGGTCCCCCGGAAGCAGCCGCATCTCCGGCTGGGTCCGCATCCACTCGCAGATCTGCGGTCCGGCACCGCACCGGTCAGGTCAGGATGGCAATACGTCGAACAGGTAGTGGGCTGGAGCGGAGAGCCACCGTAGCCACTGCAATGGAATGGTGTGGCGTACCTCGAGGGCGTGTTTGAATCGGCTCAACTTTCGCAGCTCCCGGACGACGCGGTTGAGCTGGTACTTCTGCACGGCGCGGCCCTCCTCCGCCCACTTGCGCAGCACCACCACCGCGCTCCGCTTCGTGTAGACGAGCTTGAGCAGCCGCTTCCCCAGCGTGTCCTTGATCCCTGCGTCGCCGCTGACTCCTTGGGCGGATGCGGAGGCCGCCGTGGACAGCCGCCTCGCGACGGCGGCGGCGGCGGCGCGCGCGAGCATGGCTCGGTCGGTGGCGGCCGAGGCACGGAAAACGGCCTTTCCTTTCCTTCTCCGTTCCCCGGCCGCCCACATGGCAGGCCGGAGTTTACTGTTAACGCTACACGCGTGGGCCCATTTAGGCCCAATGCTTTATCGGCCCAAAAGCCCATCCCAAACAACGCCGGGCCAAGCCCCGACCTACCTCGTCTCCAGAATCCAGTCAATCCACACCCCTCCAGGACCAGGAACTACGAAATCACGTTTGCACAGGGTCGAAACCGAAAACCACCCAGTCCACCCTCCTCCACGCCGTCCATCGCCGACCGCTCGCCTCGCCTCCGCCCACCCCAACCCAAGCTCACGCCTCCTAATCCAAACTGAAATCGCTCCAAACCCGTGCGAATCCTCGCCAAATTTTGCCCAAACCCCAGCCACCGCACACCCGAAATCCGTTTGGATTTTCATCAGACGGAAGACGGAGCCCGTCAGGCCGGGCTCTCATCTGGTCCGTTTTTGAAGGCGAGGCATAAAAAAAGCAGCCTGAACAAATGCCAAGTCCAAAAATGTGGCGCCTATATGCTGATGACACAGACCATACGATTTGATTGAGGTCAGCAGATTTCAACTAATCATGCACAGTTAACACTAATTAACTGTCCTGATTGACATCGCGCCGGCTGTGACGTCCTATCCCTGCTTGGGTGCTTGACGAAGCAAGCATTCGTGGATCTCCTCTCCTGCATTCCTGCAGAGGATGGCTACGGTATTAAATCACCTGCATGCCTGTCTTGATCGATAGAGATTAGGGTAACAAAACGACTGCAAATATTTTAAATGTTCCTTTTGTTACTCCAAGCAAGCCAACAAATGGCTGCCTCTCAAATATTTTCAGCTCTATAAGCTTCACAATTTCCAGTTCAGAAATCTCAAGGCAAAGAAACTCCCGAGCTCCATCCTTTCTGGCCAGGCTTGACTGGGACTAACATCGTGTCATGCTGATGATGCCTCCTCCCTAATAAAGCTGTCAAGGTAGGAAAGTATCTCATAGTTCACTTTATCAGCCTGTTCTTGCTGTAGGAAATGGTGACCACCAGCAATGATGGAAATCGCTAGATTAGGAACAGTGGACTTGAATCCCCCGCCCTTGATGTACTGCTCAATACCGAAGGACTGGACTCCGATGTCCTTATCGCCTGCAATGAACTTTGCTGGCACCGTGATTTTCATACCATTCCAGGGAGCCATAAGCCTCCAGTTCCTGCATTTACCATGCATTGCTGAATAGCTAACTTTGAAAGTATAAGGATAGCATAAACGGGGCACAATGCAAGGAAGTTTACATGTCTATCATGCGGTAGTAGTTGAGAGGTCCAGTGAACCCAGATTTCTGAAACTTTTCTGCATACTGGCCTAGCTCTTCCTCGGTGATCCAGGGTAGTGGAGACGAAGGTGCCTTGAGGAAGTCAATGATCTCTACTCCAGGAGGAGCAGTGAGGTCGTCAAGTTCAATGGAATAGAACTTCTTTAGGACAGTTGCAATATCATGGCGTGCAAACGCCTTTTCAGCTCTTCCAGGCTCCTGCAGGCATAAGTGATAGTGCTAAATCTAGAGCATTAGAACAACATGGAGTCTCTCGTCCTGTCCAAAAGATACAAGTTTGAAGTGATGCATACCAACTTGGAGCTTATCGCGAAATTAAAGCTGTATTTGGTCATCATTTTTGGGGACAGGAAAAGGAAAAGGAAGTAATTCGGAATTTTAGGTAAATCTTCCGACTTTTATATACACCTTCTAGTCTTATTAGCCAGATGAAGGCAAGGTATATGGACTTCATTTCTGTACAGATTAACGGAATGCAAACTGGCTGGCCACTCAAAGTCATCGTTTGCTCCGAATCCTATGCGGTTCTTTGAACCAATGTACCGGCAAGAGTTCCCATTCCACAAGGTCAATTGACTCGAAGAAGAATCAATGGATGCTAGAACCAAATTAGAGTATCAGTTTGGGCCGGGGAAAGACGATCAGCATCACCTGAAACTGCGTCATATAGAAGCCATCGCCCCGCGCCGCAAAGAACTCCGTCATGGGGAGAGGGGACCGAGGGAAGAACGGTATCCCCAGGGCGACCACGGCGCGCACCCGATCCGGCCGGAACAGGCACAGGTGCCACGCCACCTGCGCGCCCCAGTCATGCCCCACGACGAACACCTGAGGATCGATCGATAGTGCGCACCACACGAGAAGTCAAATCACCCACTCGAAGTGATGATGCAGGCAAGCTAGAGAAAGAAACCGTGTGCTGGAAAAAAAGGAGTCACCTTTGGGAGACGGAGGTGGTCGAGGAGCGCGACGATGTCGCCGACGATGTGGAAGATGGAGTACGCGGCAGGGTCGCCGGGCGCGCTGGAGTCGCCGTAGCCGCGGAGGTCGGGGGCGAGCGCGCGGAAGCCGCGCACGGAGAGTGCGGCCATCTGGTGGCGCCATGAGAGCCAGAGCTCCGGGAAGCCGTGGAGGAGGAGCACCGACGGTCCAGCGGCCGGGCCCTGCTCAGCTACGTGGAGGGAGATGCCGTTGACGTCCGCGTTCCAGTGCCGCACCTCGCCCGCGCCGCCGGCCGCCATGCTTGACCCGCTGCTTGCTCACGTTCTCTAACAACAAGATGTCCTGTACTCTTATTTATTCGCTCTTTCAGGAGTACTCCGCACACTAAAATTTTTCATACTTTATAACTGCTGATACCTTTAGCCTATCCGCACTCGTTACTCTATACACTACTCTATTTTCTACTTTTCTAGCATTTAATCTATATTTACACTACCCAGTATTATTTATAGTAGCACCGGTGTGGGCAGTCTTAGCCGACATCCTTTTAAAATCATCCATAGTGGTACACTATAAACTGAACTGGAAAACATATTGAAATTTTTTTATAAAAGCACATACTGAAAGTATAAAGTATACATAGAATGTTTTACAGAGTAGTGTAAGTTTTAGAGCGGATGGTCTAACAAGTCAACCATCGTTTTGGTTCTGATTTGTATCACAGCTCTTTGTGTACTACTTCTTTAGGTTGTCCGGGGAAAAAATGAAGCCTTATTTAGACTTTGGCTGATGCTACAGTAACTTTTCTATTCTCCAAAAGGGAAGGCATAGTTGGGAGTAGGGATAAGCATTCGGTTAATCGTGGCCATCTACCTCACTGCTCCACATCAACTATTGGGTGTGGCGAAACGAGGGCTTGGGGTGGCGGAGCTGCGGTTGGGCACGATAGCGGGCGGAGCGAAGCTCGGGCACGCAGCAGGCATGGGGTCGTTCCAACAGTTGGGGGATTGGCGGAGCGCGGTTGTCCTTCAGCGGAGGGGCATGTGTTGGCCATCGAGGCAGGGGCGCGCAACGGCCGGGGACGCCGCCTTCGGGGGATTGGCGGGGCGTCGACCACCTGGGATTTGACGGTGGGGAAGGTGAGGCGGTGGCGGGGAGGTGACGGGAGGGGCACGCGGCGGCCAGGGGTCGAGAGCGGCGCTGTGGTTGTGGTGCAGGGGCATCATCGTACTCCCTCCGTCCCCATGAACTTGTCACTTTGTAGTTCATTTTTGAACTACAAAGCGACAAGTTTATAGAGACGAAGGGAGTATTAGATTCATTGGGGTGGGGGTGGCAGCAAACGCTCCTGGAATGGACATGGTAGGGTTATAAATGTTGGCATTGGATGGGCCGCAGTGGGTAGCGTTATATGGCTAGTTGGGCCAGCTCGATTGGGCTTAGATAAGTTATTAGATCTGTAATTCGGTTTTACCGGTTAACTGAGAAATAATCGAAATAAAAAAAATGGTTTCACACTTTAAGAACCGAAATTTATTCGGTGTGGACCGGTTCCAATTATTCCGGTTTCGGTCCCGGTTATTTCCCCACCTCAGAGGAACGTTCTATCCTCAGTCGAACGAGCAGGGTAGAGCGGGATGGTCGTCACAGTCGTTACTTTTAGCAGCTCTCTAGAATCACAGACTAGCTCCACAGACTAACACCAGTCTTTTATGCGTATTTTGTCCTCACTCGTGTGCACCCGGGAAGACTTCCCGATCGGTCACCCATCTGTAAATTACTCCAAACCAAGCACGCTTAACCTCAGAGTTCATTGCAGGTGGACTTCCAGAAAAGAAGGTATACCTTGATTGTATGACTTATTCTATCAATCCTATTAAGCCTTGAACCATGGTGTCATAATCCACCCTCGTTAGAAGACCGACGTCCTCGTAGGTCAACTCCCAAGCCAGAAACGTCTCTTCTTGGCCACGTCCATACGTTCAGTACTGACATACGTACCATATTGTGTCCCTCCTATAGGATCCACACGTCATACGTACGTACTCACGTCCCTGACCCGTACGCAACCATGAAACCACGAGAGTCGGCTCTAATACTATTTTGTAACACTCCGGCTACTACGGGCCCGACAGTCGTTACTTCTGGCAGCTCTCTAGGATCACAGACTAGCCCCACAAACCAACACTAGTCTTTTCTACGCATTTTGTCCTCACTCGTGCGCATCCGGAGAGACTTCCCGATCGGTCAACCATCCGTAAATTGCTCCAGACCAAACACGCTTAACCTTGGAGTTCTTTGCAGGTGGACTTCTAGAAAAGAAGGTATACCTTGATGGTATGAGTTATTCTATCAATCCTATTAAGCTTTGAATCAGGATGTCACAATTGATGCGATCAAGCCGTTGAGTGATGACGTCCAGCGCACTGAACAAACGATCCCATCCCCGCTTCCTCTGCGCTCTTTTTCTCAATCACCAATTCAGTACTAAAAGGTGGAGTTTCTTCCAATTTGGGTTCCATCTGAGCATCTTGCCTCTTCAGTTCTTCACTATATTGCATGTTGCCTTCAACACTAGCAACTAGTTGTTGTAAGATATCAATTTCTCCTTCCCTTGCTGAAACATGGATGTCACCAAGTGCTGAATCATTTCCCTCTTCCTCCTCTGCATCGGTGTCATAGATCGGGACATCCATCTTTATTGGTCTCATCATTACTACTGTCTCCAATCAAACTCTCCCACACCTCACTGTTGTGCTGATCATCCTATACATATTGATCATACACTGGGTCAGAATGCATCCAATCACGCTCTTTAGTATCCAAAAATTGGCCATCATACAAAACCATCATCTCATTATTAGGAACTCCATCCGCCTTCCCTTTGGGCATCTCAGTAACATCTGCTACTGGTTTCAGTACCTCTCCTATCTCCCCTTTAGTTAGAGTTTGTTCTTTTGACCTTCCACACTCATATTGCGTTAGAAGCTCATCTCTTTTCTTATGAGTAGTACTAACTCGGACCCGATCACCCCTTGGTTTATAATACTCAATAGATGGCTGACCCACCTTCTTCTCCATCCTCTTTTCACCCATAATAGTCAGAGCAGCAACATCTACCTTCTCAGAGTTGACAAATCCTAAACACCTCAATCTACCATTACTCAATCCACCTCCAGCCTTTGCGTGTAGCCTCGTATAAAAATCCATCACACCATGATCATGAAACTCCCTGTACGGCTCTGGTGCTTCATGTGAACCACCTCTTTCTCTTTGGCAAACACCCTCTGGGACACATTTACCCAGTGGTGAATAATACTCACAAGACCAGTCCAACCTCCTCGCCCTGCTTTTCTTAGCCAGAGCTGCCCACCTTCTGCTAAGTTCAGCGACTTGCTGTTGCGTATCATTCACCGTGTCAAGCCGTCGCAAACTCGACTCAAGTGCACAGAACCTCCTCTCCCACTGCTCATCTGTGTTCTTCTACATCACTGCCATCGCAACCACACTTCAACTGCATTGAGTTCCAGTTAGCGACGAACCAAGACCCGAATCGACACACACCCTACCCAACTCCTCCTCCACAGGAAACCCTAGCCGTAGAAAAATTCCCCGTCCCCCGATTCCACCGCCAACTCAGGAACTGGAGGCTCACGTTCACCAGCTCGGCTTCAATCCGTCGCCGAAGATCCCAAACTCAATAGGAACTTCAAGATCTCACCCGTCGTCGAGACTAAGCCTCTGTACTCTGTGCCAAACCCTTATTGCTGATGAAGCGCCACGAGTACCCTCTTCTCCGTTGAGTGTGGGCTGTCACCGCGCCTCGAGCAGGGGAACTCCACCATCGTCGAGGAAGCAGTGCGTGGAGGCACCGTCCTCGAACCGCCCTTCACCTCCGCCGTCGAAAATCAACAAGCCACCACCCCGTCAAGGAGTGCTGAACTCTGATACCAGTTGTGATGACTCGTGGCCGTCGGTGTGCCGCCGCCGAGGCGTGAGTGCGCCGCAAGGCCGTCGGCGAGTACCCGGCGCGGCAGGTAAACGGAACGAGCCCGATAGAGAAGACAATTACGTCAATTGCTTTGTGTTCCATCGTTACCCGTAGGTCCCACATGTCGGTCGTAACCATCACACCGTACAAGCCCACACTGGCCCACACACAACACATACAAATCAGTCCAGTACCCGGGTATGACACAGGAGGGGCAGTAACGAAGGACGGCGGCGCGGTGGACGGGCGCAAAGGAAGGCGGCACAGAGGATGATACAAAGGACGGCGCGGAGGACGGTGACACGAAAGACGACGCTGACCCGTAGCCGGTGCTAGCAGATGGTCAAGAGCAGGCACGCGAAGCCGCCGACGTAGAGGGGCGCAAGGAAGCGACTGGCGTGCCGACGTCCGTGTCGTTGCCCGCCTCGTACCGGGTGTCGCACGCTCCCTGGCGGCGAGGCGACACGTGATTGAGGAGGCGACGCGGGAACCAAAGGTGGAGAAGCGGAGGGAGCGAGGCCAGGCGCCGCCGTGCGATGGAACAAGGAGGAGCCGGCTGACGGAGGGGGGAGGGGGGAGACGATGTGTCCGGTATGCATCTTTGCAGACCCTCGAGCACCGAAGGCAAATTAAGATCGGAGGATGGAGCACCTCTTGGAGACTGAAAAACACGTTGCGAGAATGCATTTCGAGTTTTGGTTCCTTTTGCATATAGCCTTACAATTTGAGACTGGGAGTATGTGTTAACACTACACGCGTGGGCCCATTTGGTTCAGGCCCAGTTCGGCCCAAAATTGGGCCGGCCCAAAAAGCCCATCCCAAACAACGCGGAGCCAAGCCCCGACCTAGAAACCGAAAATTTTACGAGGGGCCCAACGCAAAGACTCGCAGGCCTACTATCTCCTCCCCCTCCAGGTCCCGGAACTACAAAATCGACTCTGCAAAGGGTCGAAACCGGAAAACACCCAGTCCACCCTCCTCCTCGCCGTCCTCCGCCGGCCGCTCGCTTCGCTTCGCTTCGCCTCGCCTCCGCCCACCCCCAACCAAAACCCGCGCCTCTTAATCCAAACTGAAATCGCGCCAAACCCGTGCGAATCATCGCCAAATTTTGCTCAAATCCCAGCCACCCCACACCCGAAATCCGTTTGGATTTTCATCGGACGGAAGACGGAGCCCGTCCGGCCGGGCTCCCATGGCGTTTCACGTCGCGTGCCCCATCACTTGGTAAGCGGGCGGGCACCCCACTCTCTCTCTCTCTCACATACTGCCTCTCCCACTCGCTGTAACTCTCTCGCGCTGACGGCCGCGTTGGATCATCTCTCTGCAGCAGGAGGGTGTGCGACTGCGAGCTAGGGTTCGGCGCGGCGGCGGCCGGGAGGAAGGGAGGAGGAGGAGCCCGAGTGCTTCCGGCGGCAGTATGGGCGGACGCGGCGTCGGCGCTCGAGGGGTTCCTGGCGGATCCGTGGCTGCTGCGCCCGGCGGGAGAGGATGGAGGAGGGGCGGTGGGTGCGGGCGGGACGGCCACGGTGCAGGTGGAGGTGCCGCCGGTTCAGCCGCTGCCAGAGGAGGGGGAGGACGAGGCGCGCCGTGCCGCCGCGTCCGAGGACCTCGCTAGGAGGCTCGAGGCCGGCGCATTCGGATCGTCGGTGAGTGGATCTCTCTCTCTCATCCTCCCTTCCTCCTCACACGCGCGTGGGTGGTTTGCTGTGTCCTGGCTAGGGTTCACGCTGAATTCTTCCTGCTGAGGGTGAATTTCGTTCGTTGGAGTTTGTGTGGTTGCGTCTCGGGCTGTTAGGCTTGCACATCACAACGCTGCGTGTAGACGTGGGCGGGACACTTGAGGTTTTTACTGTGGATTCGTAGGAATTCTCAGGATGCATGCTCAGGAACCTTGGTATGCTGTATAAAGCTGCATCCTTTTGTCTCCAGGTTTATAGGAGTGCCTAGTAATCGGAAGGATGTTTTGTTCTGAGAGTTGCTTCCACGATTTAACAGCTGAAACTTGGTTGATGGAGTGGTGCACTGCAAGCGCTCTCTGATCAGTCTTCCTAATTTATTGAATTGAATTCAAGATTCTAGTTATCGTGTGTGAGTTTGTACAATCGGTTATTTGCACGTGTTATTTGAACGATGACACATGGAATGAAATAAGCGTTGTGCTAAATGCTGTGCTCGTGTCTACTCACGTGTTTGTGCTGTCGCACGTGGAGCTGATATTAGACATTACCTGAGTCTTCAATCCGGAGTAGTATTATCCATGAACAGTTTTGTGTTGCAAATAGCCATGCGATGCTACTATAAAAGAACCTAGCATTAACCATCTTGAGAAACTAAACTGTGTTTTGTGTAGTTCTTGTCTATAACTGTGTACTACTCGTGATGGATGCCATAACTTCACTCATGCATCTCGTTATATTCCATCTCTGCTGTTTATTTTATGCCTTGGTGCTGGACATGGCACACTTGTAGTACAGTATAGTCCAGTAGCAAACTAGCAGTACCATTGAGGAATGAGGATACCTGTCCCTTCGTGGTGGTCTTAATCGAGTCGGTACCCATAATGTGAGAGTATTTTACATTCATATTTTGCATGTAGACTTGTGTATTGTTCCTTTGTCCCATCAAATTATGAATTAATTCTTAATCCTTTGATGCCGCCTCCAATCATTTTGGCAAGTTCAATGCCTCCAATTTATTCGGGTTTAGTGTTTACATATTTGGTGATGCAATAATGACTTGCACACTTTTCATTTTCGCTGTACGTTTTGTGTGTACCTCCTTAAATGATATGGTTGTTGCCCTTTCCCAGGAAGAAGGAGATGAAGAGGACTGGGACGGTGAAGATCAAGGAAATGCCGCTGTCAAGGTTATGTGTCGTTTATGCTTTTCAGGTGAAAATGAGGGCAGCACAAAGGCTGCAAAAATGCTTCCATGTAAACTATGCAATAAAAGATACCATAGAAATTGTTTGAAAAGCTGGGGGGAGCATAGAGGTACAGAAACTTCTCCTAGCATTGATTCTCCAGCACATATTTTGTATGTCCTCTGAATCTCTGATAAATGTATATGTTCTTTCTAGATCTTTTTCTCTTAAGCTCATGGGTCTGTCCCTCCTGTCGCAGTTGTGAGGTCTGCTCCCTCCCTCCCATTCACTTACCTTGCACTCTCCTTAAAGAATGACAACCTATCTTAACTTTGATCTAAGAGTATGTTGATCAACCATATGAAAGAAAATGTGACTATTTGTTTATAGTTTACATGAGACTGCACTACCTTTCCGAAGTAGATGTTATCCGTAATGGGCCTGGGTGTGTAGCCAACATTTGGACAGCTATGTTATGGATAGTTGGGCCTTCGTGATCAGCACAACACCATAGCAGCTGCTACAGCGGAGGCTAGGATTACATTTTTAGGTACTCTCCTCTATATAAAGAGGGTAATTATGTGCTTTAGAAGGCAAGCAAGAAGAAATCAAAAGAATGCAGTCAGAACCTGCAAGGGAGGGCAACATGCCGGTTTGCTCTTGCTATCCTGTTATACCCTAATTCTGGCCACCACCATCATAGCGGCTGCTACGGTGCTGTGCTGGCCCACAAAGAGCCAACTATCAATAACAGCTAAATAGCTAATATGATAGCACATCCATATTTGTTACATGAAAATAATATTTTAGATACATTATCAAAAGTGGTTCTATATTCTATCTTCATAGTTATCAAAACCTTTTGTGCATTAGAGACCATGTAATTGTCCTTAACTCCTTATTGGCATACACCACAAATTATAGTAAAATTATGTGATTGTGAAGCTTCCTTATGACACAAATGTTTGACTTTGCATCTTCAAAGCACAGTATTTTGGTACACAATAACTTAAATATGCATTTCAAAGGATACCAATGTTACACAATAGCTACCACCTGCTTCTGTACATGCTTTTAGTAACATGAATAGTTGCCATCTATATAGGTTTGCCGACGGCCTGGTGATCCCAATAAGTTGATGTTTTGTAAAAGGTGTGATGGTGCTTATCACTGTTACTGCCAGCAACCATCACACAAGGTACAACCAGCACTCACCCTCTCCACTACCACCCTTTTGTTTATAAAATAGCATCAGTCTTTTTAGTTAACAATCAACATTGAATGTAACTCTGCAGAATGTTACCAATGGGCCATATTTATGTCCAAAACATACGAGGTGTCATAGTTGTGGATCTGGTGTGCCTGGGAGTGGCCATAGCACAAGGTACAGATTCAAAGATTGATCTTTCTTATCATGCATTTAAACCTGGTTTATGTTTTCTTTTAACACTATGAATTTGATCTGCAGGTGGTTCTTGGGT
Organism: Tuctoria greenei; assembly: GCA_036927565.1. Taxonomy (NCBI): domain Eukaryota; kingdom Viridiplantae; phylum Streptophyta; class Magnoliopsida; order Poales; family Poaceae; genus Tuctoria; species Tuctoria greenei. Next base: position 180,440,815 of record JAYESD010000009.1, on the reverse strand, counting down.
TACACATGCTGCGATGCCTGTGGACGATTGTTTGTCAAAGGAAACTACTGTCCAATTTGCTTGAAGGTAGCCCTTTTAATATTACTCTGGAGCATAGCTTAGCCCCTTTTCCAATTACTCTGGAGCATAGCTTTGGCCACTATTTTCTACCAGAATACATTTCCAAAATGTGAAGTCCAATATATCATAATTCATAATGCTATCAATGAAAATTTCAAAACTATTCGACACGTAAATTGTCATATTTCCAAACACAATATAATCAATAGCTGTTAGCACTTAAATTCTGAAAAGTTTTGCCAGAACGTTGTCTGAAATGTTATGTTTTTGTTTCTGGAGTATCTTATAACATGTACAAGTACTATGTTTATGCTCGACTGATTCTTAATTTGTTTGTGAGCTCGTGTAATTTATCTATCAATAATTCACTCTTCATTTTAAGGGCGTTATACATATTTTCGTTACAGGGCGTAGTAATTTTATACATCAGACTATATTAATGTGTAGTTCAAAGTCCTTTTGACTCAGACTTTGTTCATTTTCTTCTTAGTAAGAATCTATGACTCAGTTGTGGTTCATATATACAGCAATATGGCATATGCCTTTTCATTATATATATTGACTTATGCTTATATGCTATCTTCTTTCGGGATTCCCTCCTATTTCAGGTGTACAGAGACTCTGAAGTAATACCTATGGTTTGCTGTGATGTTTGTGAAAAGTGGGTGCATATTGAGTGCGATGGCATCAGGTCTGTATGAATGTCAGGCTGTCAGCCCATGCGTGCTTGAATATCATTCCCATATATTGTGTTGCCACCCCCCTCTGGCCCTTCTCTTTTTGGTTGATGCTGACCGTTGTTGCATATGTTTATGCAGTGAGGAAAAGTACCAACAATTTCAAGCTGATACAAACCTTCAATATACATGTGCAGCATGCCGTGGTGAATGCTCCCAGGTGTTAATTACTTCTGTCATCCTTTCAACCTGTGCCTCTGTTATATTGTGTTTTATCTAACACCCATTTTGCTATCTTCAGATTAGGGACACTGAAGATGCAATTCGAGAACTTTGGAAGAGGAGGGACACTGTTGACCATGATCTTATGGTTAGTCTTCGGGCTGCTGCTGCACTGCCTTCTCTTGAAGATGTCGCACCATCTTGTCCAAATTCTGATGATGAAAAACGTGGTGTAAATGTATTGAAAAATGAGGGAAGAAATACTCTAAAATTTTCATTGAAAAGTAGCAGTAGTAATCCTCCATCAGTGATACTTGAGAAAGAGAAGATTATTCTCAAGAGCCCTGGCTCGAGTAAGAAACATTCCAAAAAGAAAGGTAGCCATAATAATAAAACGGTTGATGGCCAGGATGAAATATTTTTGGAGAGAAGGCACGATGTTAGATCTTCAAATAGCCATTTGGGAGATCCAAATGTAGATGCTGATCGTGATCTGGGTTCTTTTAAGAATGGGGGTAATGGATATATTTCATCTTCAACTCGAAGTTTAGAGAAGAATTTGAAATCCTCATTTGCAAAAGCCGGTCTAGACAATACCGACATGATACCCAAAGTCAAGATTAAAGGAAGTAAGGTTTCAAGTTTGCAATTAAAGGATGCAGGTGAGGAAAGTTCTCCCAAAAGTGACACATGGAAAGGCAATAAGTTGGTTATCCATCTTAATTCTCGACATAAAAGTAGGGGTGACTCTCCCAAGCCTGAACTGTCAAATTCTCCAAGAGAGCAAGAGCAAGGTTCAACCCATGGTATGGTTTGGCAATTATCTTATAGTGTACCTGCTTTCTTTTTGTGAGGAAACCATGTTTTTTTCTTATTGCATGTCTTTATTATAAATTTATAATTCTATTTTAAAGCACATTGAGGTTTTGGTTTTCAGTAACTCAGGGGGAAGGCAAAAAGAAATGCAATCACAAGGATCCACAAAATTAAGTTTTGACTTCAAGCATTTTCCTACTAAAATACAACCAATAGCTTCTGCTATTCCCTTAAGTAGTATGTAGTGGGTCATTTTAGTCAACCTTAGTGAGTTGGATTGACACAAGGACCAAAAAATTAAAAGATTTGCATTTCTAAGGGATCATCATGGTGAGCCATGCCATTGATATTACATTCAAACCTATGTTTGATACTCACTTGTGGTGCTCCCACCTATTTTGATACCCTGACATTCTGCGTGTGGTTTGTTTTTCATCTATCCCTGCACTTTATTCCATCTTTTCTCTGTGCCTGTGGTGTCTATTTCTTAATTCTCTATTTATGTTTCTCTAACAAGTATTTATTTCATTTAATTTTTTTAACCTTTATCCTTGTAAATATGCCATTAATTCTTAGTTTGTCTAGAACTTATTAACCTTATTGATTTGTTACAACGACAACAGCAACAAAGTCCAACAAGCTTAGGGCAAAGGCTTTGTTGTTGACTTGTTGCAACAAATTTATTAACCTTATCGATTTGTTGAGGCCTAAATAACTTAAAACACCATTATTTTTTTTTCAGGAGGGAAACTTGACGTAACAAGCCAGCCGAAAAGCTCAAGGAGTGAAGTAAAAGAAAAAAGTGTAATGAAGTTAGTTAGAGAGACTGGGACACATCAAAGAAATAGCCTGCTGGGAGATCTTGGCACCTCGAAAAAACATGTGACTGGAAAAAGGAGCATCACTCTGAATTCTGGAATGGAAAATGCAAATGAAACTGGTACGAGAAATAGATTATTCGGACATAAACATTCTCATGCTAGCCAATTGGATGAGAACCAAGGAGCTCCTGCTTCATTCTCCTCTGAATCTCCTGACAAATTGAAGCCGTCATTGCTTAAACTTAAATTTAAGCGACCACATTTTGAGCAGCCAAACACCCAGCCCCCTCAACCAGAAGGGTTGACCATATGGGCTTCTCAGCAAGAGGAACAGCTAAATGTTGCTAAAGGCCAGAGATCAAAGAGGAAGAGACCTTCGATGGATAAGGTGGATGGTTTGGATGGTAAATCTGCCAAGAGGCATCAGCAGAGCACAGATGATGGAGTAATGGATGCGAACTGGATATTGCGCAAACTGGGCAAGGATGCAATTGGAAAGAGGATTGAAGTCCATCTAGCTTCTGATGGAAAATGGTTAGTCTATTTTCGTAATATACTTCTGTTGGTACATTGTCACTTATAATTTCTTATCTGTATTTGGTTCTTCAGTCCTGAGTTTATCAACAAAAATAGTTTGCCCGAGTCACCTGTTATGTTTCATGAAGCATTTGCATTTCTTTGTCCTTAAACCCTTATATTTCTTCAGTAACAAATTAGTTCTTTCTTGCTTTATCATTCAAAGGAAATACTGTTATATGCTCGATTGTGGAACCGCATAGTGGAACAGTATTGCTTAGAACACTCAACTATTATCAGATTTTTTTTTTCTTATGACTGAAGACGAGACAGATGACTCAAAGACTACTATTCATCTTTGCAGGCATCAAGGAGTCGTGTCTGATGTCATCAATAGCATGCTTTGTGTTCAATTAGATAATGGCAGATCCGAGAATGTGGAGCTCGGGGAGCAGGCCATTCGCTTGGTAGCTCAAAGATCAAAGAGCGGAAAGCGATGAAAGCTTTCGGATATTCAGCTTAGACTTGTCACCCAACTCTTAGTGGGACTGGCAGCAATGCGACCGCTGCTGGCTGTTATGGGTGGCTCTCTTAGCCGCACCTTTGCTGACTGGTGACTGGGCGAAGCGTGGAGTGCAACATCACCTGTTGCGTGGTGTTTTGCCAACATCACGTGGAGCGCAACATCACATGTAACAACAGACTTGTTATCGTGTTTAGTGCCTGTTTTACTTTGAAGCCCATTGGCTTCCATTAGATTCTGTTGGCGTGGGGAAACCGAGAAGGTTTTAGGGTACAATGGCTGTAGTAGCGGGTAGTGTTTTCAGGATTTTCGTGTACATCTAGCTGTTGAATGAGTTCGAGAATAATCCGTTTGTGATATGTGATGCTATTTGTTGAGCAGTTTCTTTGACACTTCCTCCACGTTATGCAACATAATGAGTTTCTGGTCAGTACAATTTACAAATCGAAAACTTTGTTCGAATAATTTGATGAGAGCCTATCTAATTGTTCCTAGCATTAAGAACCTGAAGCTCGTTCTTGGATCATTTTGTGCTTCTCTGTTGGCGTTTCAGCGTTATATTATGCCTCATAGTTCTCTGTTTGGAAGAGTTGGGACAGACAACGAGTTATCTCGTTGAGAAATCTCAAACCTGATTACATATTCGAGATTACAAGGGATGAAGTCGATAAGGAGCTCTACGAAAAGATTTTTTGTTCAGGACCTGAACAAAGCTTTTGCCTACTAATTGAGGTGACCAATGGCTGCCTAATGCCCACACAAAGCGAAACAGATTCCAAGCGCATGTCGACGACGACGGAACCATGGCATCTCGAGTGCGGCCGCCGCGGTGAGCCGACGATCCGGATTGCTTTGCAGCAGGCCGATGAGGACGTCAAACCCCTCTTGCGACAGCCTCTTCTTAGAGGAGAACTTAGCACGTAGACGTTCGATGTTCTGACCATGCTCCTCCCGAAGCTTGCTCACACTCGGTCACTTCACGAGGCCCTTGCCGTCAACTACCTGCAACACTCCTTTAGCGTCCAATGCGCTGCAGAAGAACGGCACGCCCTCTCGCCGGCGAGCACCTCGGTCATGATGCAGCCGAGGCTCCACGTGTCGATACGCTCGTCGTACACCTAGGCGTTCTTGGAGCCGACGAAGAGCTCCGGCGCGCGGTAGGCGCTCGATGACGCTAGGTGCGCCACGGCATCCTTCTTCGTGGTTCGTCCAGATTGCTCCGAGTTGTTAAAGCGGTATGTTGTTGTGTACTTAATGCTCGCCTTCTTTGTCTTGGTCCTCTTCTTCTTTCTCGTTTCCAGCTGCTGCTGGTCCTCGTCGACGATCACGTTCTCCGGCACGACTTATTCCCTGTGCACGACGCGCACCTAGTCCTCGCTGAATGGCGGGGAGGAGCTGCGCGCCATGGCGTCGCGCACCTCGTCCTCGCTGAATGGCGGCCGGTCCTCGCAGTGTCGCTGCTGCATGTACCGCCGCATGCAGGTTCACCGGACCGGCGAACTCCGTCGTGACGATGAAGCGGCGGTTCCCGGTGCCGCGGTGGTCATCGTTGTCGTCGCAGAACGTGGCCAGGAGCTTCACGACGTTCGGGTGGCCACGGCACGCCTGGAAGGAGGGCCATGACCTCCTTTTCTTTCGAAAAAAACAAGTGTCGCGCTGAGATTAGCCCAAAAGTTTGGGCTGGATCATGCCAGACATTGAGATTAGGAAATCCAGGCAACTTGAACTTGGGCAGGTTCGCGGCCCTGAACCCCGGCCATCAGTCTGCTGGTGTGCTCATTCATCTGGCTAACAGCGTTCGCCGTCCCCTCCTAGTTCGAGGTAGCTAGGTACGGGGCATGACAGCCTTAATTTCTCCAAACAGTGTTATAACTAGAAAGAATGCTGTTCGATTTTCGATGAACAGTGTAATCTTCAGTCAGGACCAGCTGATGTCAACTGCAGACCACAAAAAATCCTCCCGAAAAGCAGAAGCTGCAACTGGCGTCGAGCTTTCGCCATGCCTCGGATTGAAAGGGGACCACGAGCGTCGACGGATCTTGACCGCTGATGCAGTGGCAGAGACAGTGACATCTCCATCGATCGGCGTCAAGAGGCAAGTTCTAATTAACAGGATCTAAGGTTGCATTGCATTTTGGGAAGATTCCCTGTGGCATACGTACGTAGGTCTCAAAAGCAAGACATTAGAACCTAGACGTCAAGAAGCATGGCTGGAGCTGTCCAGCAGACCCCATCAGGTGTGTTCATGCCTCATGGAGAACGACACATGAAACCACGTCTAGATTGCGACTGCACACTGCTGACTACTCACAGTGATTAGGACAAGGCTGCTTCTTTCAGCAAGTGTATATATAGAGGCGTGTTTTATGGGAACACACATGAGTGAGCAGCTGGGAAACCACTGAAAATTTCTCAACTTTTTCTTTTGTGCAAGTTGGATGATTCATGTGTGTGGACCACCTGTGCATCTTGATCGACTCAAGCTTCTTCTACAGGCGACAGAATTATTTAATAGGTTCCAAATGCAACTGGCTTGGCTACTTGGTGAAAATTACTCTTTCCGTCTCTAAATAATTGTCACTTGTTAGTTCATTTTAGAGACAGAGTAAATGACTGCAAATCACCCAACTGAAAGGAACGTCTCGTGTACAGATTTTTTTTTTCCCTGATGAGCTATTCAGAGACGACGATGCATGTCTCCCAATCTGTTGACTTATCAAATGAACAAGGACCGGCCGGGCATGCATGTTTTCTCACTGACATTGATAGATGAAAGTAAAGTGAACTCAAATCCAACGAGAAAATAGGATTGTCTCTGGAGATATATGGTGTGTGACTGCCGTCTTGGTCCCACTATTATTAGGACCCAATGGGTTATCATCATGGCATGATTTGAGCTCACACTATCCTAATTAACCGGCGAAATAGCTCATGAAGCACAGGGGGGGGGGGGGGGGGGGGGGGGGAATTCAAGAGCAGCTGAGCCAAAGACAAGTGGCAAACTGAGGGAACAAATTATTAACAGCTATAGATCCGTCCGTCCCTTCAGCACTGACGATCCGGATCCACAAAAATCCAAAACCGAAAGTATGCAACTTGCAAAAAAGCATTCCACGCAAGGACGGACAAATGTCAAAAAGAGAGCCAAAGGATGACACATGACTTTTGTGACTAGCCAAACAATTGATTACGATCGCATTGGCATTGGCAGCTAAACATGGCAACGTTGGTTATCTCAGTAAAGAACCCACATCAGCATCATGCCACATGGTGCCATCACCAATCTGCATTCTCCACCGTCCAACCAACCCCAAATTTATTAAAATGAACGCAAAACATCATTTCGTTGACTAATTGCCTGTCCATGATGCTTATTAGATGCTCATTTTCCAAAAATATTAATTGATATCAACGCATAATTTTATCTTTCCAGACATATACCTTGAACTATGCTTAGACATTATATCAGTTATATCGTAGAGAGTTTCAAATTAAAATGCAAATCAAGTAGCTCAAAAGTACTGTAAAACAGAGACAAATTTGTGTTGTCATGATTTTCAGATTTTACACCTACAGCGCAATTTTTTTCTTACAAAAAATAATATATTATTTTTCGAAAGCTCAACAACAATAGATTAGGGGGGGGGGGGGGGGGGGGGGGGGGGCTTAAGTAGTTAGACCTGAATGTCTTCAGGAGCGAGGTAGATGACCTAATCCAACCTACATTCCAACTGAAATCGTTATGGGCCTAGCCATATGTCCCAAAAACAGAGATGATTGACATCATTTAGAAATAAGTCGCTCAAATAATGAATAATAAATCTGACCTTTTATCTAACCGTATAAGATAAGATACAATGTGAACCTGCAAACCAATTTACTATTATATCACTATAAGGATCTGATTTCAGTATAAAGGATCTGATTCCAGTACTACTACCATCATTGAAACAAAGAAATATATTTTCATTGAAACAACCGAACTAATCATTACACCACGCTTTCCTTAAAACATAATAGCACTGTTACCCATACGACCACAATAATTTAGTGCCCACTTGGTCCCTAGGAATTTCACAAAAACATATTTTCAAACAGTGCATTGGACTTGGAACGATACAGCATACATTTTTTTTCTCAAAATAAAAAGATCCAGGTCACAGTACCAGTCAGTACTATGTTGCGGAGACCAAGATGAGCCAGGACATGAGGCGGCCATACCGAGCCACCGCCCCAGTTGTTTTATCATGACAAGAAAGAAAGCCTTGCAGAGGTCGACATGCATGATGTGAACCATCTTGGAGTGATCAACATTATAACACCCATCGAATCATCTGCTAACCTGCGATTAGTACTCTGCATTAACCTTGACTTGCAGACCCACACAACGTCAAACACAACAGTACCATTGCTGCAGCAACGAAAGGTTGCTATCAGCAGTTCAGCACCAATGAGGCTACTATTACAGCAGGAAACGGAGACAGCCCCTGTAATGTACAAGGTGATATCATGTGATGTTGCAAAAGACATGTCTGTAGTTCTGCACAGAAATGTAGTTATTCTGAAGTTATGGAAAAGCATAGATTGATCTTGGTAGAACAACAACAAAGCAATAAGGCATTTTACATCAAATATGGTTCATGCGTAAACAGCAACAGCAGGTCATTTTACATCAGTCATGAACCCTGAGTACAATAGTTGGGTGTTTAGTGTTTACAGCAATCATTAGGCAAGATTGGCCCAAATAAGCATATTCATGCAAGACTCCTCTGCCCTCCTACTCTTTCACAAGAGGCAAGATGGGGGCTTGATGATGATACAGTACAATCTTCACAGGGAGGAAGCCTCCTTTGGAATGATCAGTAAAGGAGGGTACAAGAAGAAATTAGTGAGAAGTACAGGGAGATAATTTTCACCAAGTCAAGCCAGCAATTCGGTGCAAATTGACCAAGCTCCAATTCCTCCAGTTCTCACCTGTGGGGAACTCTAAATGGTAAGAGGGACACAACAGCTGCACTAACGAACTCCAAAAGAATGATGTATCACCAGCAATTACTAGCAAGATATGAGGCTAGTAGATATTTGTAAGCAGCAACTGACGACTCACAGCAAAAAGAATGGCACCTTTCTGGATCCACTTGTATTTGTATTTGTTCTAGAGTCTAGACTACCATATCATCAAGCTGGAGCTGTTCAAGCCAGCTGCCGATGACCCCAGCAGTGTCCTCCTCACCATTGATGCCCTCATGGCTTGCTGCCTCACCCAAGTTACCAATGGATTCCTTTGCCGCCGTGCCATTGTTCAATGCCTTCTCAGGTGTTGGCTCCTTCAGCAGATTGTTGACCCATGAGAGGTCAGGGTCATCGCCATTTGCACCACTCCTGAGCTCAAATGACGAGGAACGCTTGAGGCGTCCAAGCTCCTCATCGTCAGCACCCCAATCCGGTGTGGCAGACCCAGAGGGAATTCCCCATTTCGACCAACTAGAACCCACGGGTGATCCAACCAGGATGGAGGCACCCGAGCCAAGGTCTCGAGAGCTCATGCTTCTGAAAGTCTGCTGCTGCATCTTCTCCCGCTGCGCCAAGGCTGCAAGCAGCCGGGAGCTCATTGGAGACACTGGCTCCGGGTTAACCGCTGCTGTGGCCCGAGGAGATAGAAGGCTCTGATGCTGCTGCTGCTGCTGGAACTGGTTCAGCATGGCCGCCTTGCGTGTTGGGGAGAAAGTGGCGCCCCCCTGATCTGCGTATCTCGGCGAGCGAGACGCGGTGGTGCCCACCATCTCAGCGGAGAACAGATCATCAAGATTTGATGGCACAAGCGTCTTTCCCCTCACTGACCGCACAGAGGCTGGTGACCCGAGGCCATCGTACTCCGCCCCAGCAAGCAGATCATCCACCGCCATGCTTCGAGCGCTCAACGACGTGCGCAGCCGGCTCAGGTGCAGGTTCCCCACACTCCCGGGTAGGCACAGTGCAGGCACGCTGGGCTGCGGCCATACGGCCGTGACACCGCTGCCCATGCCAGACGGTGACAGCGGCGGGGTGAACGATGCCCCAGGTGATGGCATCCCCATCGCCGCGGCCATCTCCATGGCGCTGCGTGACCCTGTCGACACGTACAGAGGCCGGAGCTCCTCCGGCGTGTGCGCGAAGAAGCAGACGCGGCGCGCGCATCCGATGCCATCCTTGCACAGCCGCGTCCGGTACTGCGCCGGGTGGAGCCAGCTCTCGAACACCCCGTGTGCATACTCGCACATGTCTCCCCGCCGGCAGCCGACCCCTTTCTTGAACTCGGGGCACGGCACGCAGCTGTAGTGGTACTTGCGCGGATCCCGCCGGCGCGCGTTCTCGCCGGGGTGGACGAAGGGGCACTCCGTCCAGTCGTGGGAGTAGGCCCGGGAGCATGCACGCACCTTGAAGGAGTACATGCGGAAGTCGTCGGAGGCGTAGGCGCCGTTCTTGATGTCGGGTAGGGAGGGGTCCGGCGGCCACTCCTTGCGGGCCCCGAGGAGGGAGAGGAGGTGGTTCTTGAGGAGGAGGGAGTTGGGGGGAAGCGAGACGAGGTCGGACGGACGGCGGTGGAGGTGGTCGAGGAGGCTCGGGTCGGCGCCGGCGGCCAGGAGGCGGGAGACGGCGGCGGGCGCGGACGGCGCGCCGCCGGCCGCGGCGAGGTGGAGCGCGGTGGAAAGGGATGACGGGGAGGCGCGGTTGGGGTCGACGAGGTGGGGCGGCGAGAGGAGGACGTCGAGGCAGGACACGGATCCGTACGCGGCGGCGACCATGAGCGGCGTCATGGGCTCCGCGCCGCGCCCCGGGGAGTACCACGGCGCGGGCTCGTCGGCGAGGGACGGATGCGCGGCCAGCAGGTCCCCGAGCACCTCCGCATCATCTTCCGCCGCAAGCTCCAGGAGCCTGGCGGAAACAGCCGCGGCGTCGGAGGTCTCCGCCATGGCCGGCAGCACGCAATCGGAGAAGGTGTTCGGCGAAATGACGAAGTGGGGGAGGGAAGCGGAGGGACCGAGGGAGGGAGGGAGGGGAAAGGGACCTCGGGTTTTTGGACAAGACTAGGTTTTGGGGGAGCTTTGTCCATTGCTGTGCTTTATGGGCAAATTAGGGTTTTTACAATCTTGATCCATGGTAGTAATAACTAATAAAATGTGTGTTTTTTTTTCGCAGTGTTTCTTACAAAGTTAATAAATTGGTGAAGTATATTTCTTAGGTACTACCTCCGGTTCGTTTTAGTTGTCGTTTCGGACAACCAAAACAATAGAAAATGAACTGGCGATTGATGTCTGAGCGACAAATAAATTGATCCGGGAGGGAGTAGTTAGAAATAATGTCTATGGTGGCAAGGATTTATCCTAATTGGTGGAGAAAAAATTGTCAGCATGAAACAAACACGGACGTAGTGATCCCCTTATTTCCCAATTCCCGCCTTACAGCAGGGGACTAGTAATCAACCTACGGTCTTTCCTTCGTAATTAGTCGATTCTTAAACAAGCAAGATAAACAACCTAATGGTCTCTTGTAATTAGTTGCTTCTGTAATAAGTAAGATAAACGGTCATCTCCAAGAACTAGCAATAGTCTAACTTTTGTCGCTTAATGATCCAATATTTCCAACATGGTGACCTTGTTGGATGACTTGTCAAAAGTGCAACACCGTGTCACCGTCACGTACGTTCGTTTTTGTTCGAATCCATGGAATATTTGAATTCACGGGAGAAAAAAAAAGACGAAATTTACTTGGTGAAGGTTTTCCATCCGCATAGAACAGAACCTACTATTAACATGCTTAAGAAGATGCCCTACGGATTACTGTAATTCGTAGTAGCAGCAGTAGCATCCAAGTCCAAGCTTTCTTCCGGATCATCATCAGGAACCGAAGCAGCAGGTCTCTCTCTCTCTCTCTCTCGGTCGTCGCGCCCGTCCGTTCCGTTCCGTCGGTAACCGAGGACAGGTGGGGCGAAACGTACTCCTGGCCCGCAGCGTCAGTGACTTCGGTGGCTTGCGACGGTACTTGGGTCCGGTACCGAATGTTCCTGGGCTGGCTGTCCGTGCTCACGACTCGGACCTCGGGGCGGGCGCATGGGGCTTCCGACTGCCGACTAGTGAGTCAGTCGTCAAGAAGGCGGCCCAGCTCGGGTTCTTCTTCTTCCTCAGATGAGATCAGAGCAGAGGAGATAGACCAGCTCGACTGCTCGGTAACCGCGTCTTCGCTCTGCTGCTCCTCGCCGTCTGCGTTCATCGGCCCCTCCGTTCCGATCCAGCCTCCTACTCAGGCAAGGATGCATGGATTTGCCTCTCTACCCTAATCCCCTGCACAATCGTTGCCTCCCTTCTGTTTTTGCAGTGAGTTCTTCCTGATGATCTGCGACTCTCCTGCTACTGGAGACGGGTTCTTCCTGATCTGTTACGGTACCAGTCAGCCATACCTAATTTCTGCTGAAGTTTAAAAAGTGACTGTCACTCTCTAGTTCATTTGAGAATTATAAGTAATTTGAGATGGATGAAGTATCAATTTATCCACGAAAAATCTTAATAGGTTAGCTTCGACTTTATCAAAAATGGAGATTTCGTTTGAAACTTGTATCGGCCATGTGTGACATAGGCATATACCTAATTTTTGAAGAAGTTTTGCGGGTACGAAACTTTTGCGAAAAATGCAATTATGAAAAAATGGCTGCTTAAAAACATGAAGCATTTGAAATAACATTATCCTCCAAAAATGACTTCAGTTTTGTACTTGATGCGCTAGGAAACAATTGGAAAGAACGAAAAGAACAGAGTGCCAACAGGTCACAAGAGAACAAGAAAAAGGTCGGATGATATAAAGGCAACCGAATGTTTTCATATCATCAGTCACGTCCCACCTCAGGTATTATTATATAGTACGTACATCTTAGAGAGACTAGGTATAGAACTAAGATAACGTGGTGCATTCGCAATCTAAGAACAAAATCATTTGACTAGTAATTTCTGCTGAAGATCAAAAATAAAACTGGTATAAAACCCTGGATCTATTTCTACCAGAGAGACTAAGCTAGAGTTAAAATGATCTAAATCTCATTCCATGAGTACCCCAAGCTAGCTTTGTCAGAGCACGCATTAGGGTAAAAGTTTCCTTCGTCATAGCCTTTAGAAAGAAGTTATCTGGACCACGCTTTCCAAGTTTCCATGGCTTCCGAAAATCAAAAGTCAGTCACTCAGATCCTTCCTCCATTAAATCTTCATCTGTTGATGAAAGGAGTTTCAGAACATAATGTAGTCAGACGATGGCAACTCATCAATGTAAAGAATCAAGACGGCTAACATATACTTATCAAATGCAGAAATTATAAAGAATAAAGGTAATGAATGAAGTTGGAGGTTGTCAAGAACAGTTAGCTGTAATAATCGATGAATGCCTATATATATATATATATATATATATATATATATATATATATATATATATATATATATATATATATATGCAGTGATGGAAAGTTTTCAGTGCACAGAATAATCACGGTCATCAAACATCTGTTAGATATCAGAAACGTTGGTACGTAAGTGGTATAATTTTGAATTTTACATAGTAAACATGCAGAATCCTCAACTGGCACCAGTACTGACCAACATAAATTATCCAAGGAAACAATGTAAACGGGTGCGTGGTGCAGCACTCGTAAGCATATGATGTATTATCCAAATGTTACATTTCTGGAAAGAAGTGAATATTATACATAGGGTATCACTAAAAAAGTTCAGCTTATGCACATCATATAGAAGTTAGCAGAGAAAATGCATCTTCAGGGACAAAGAACATGTTAATTAGCGTATGCACATGCACATGACTTGTGGGCACAAACACAAGACTACATCGACTACTGTTGCTGCTTTCCCTCTGCACCCAAAGTTGGTTACAACTGGCAAGTCAGGACTGCATTTCGCAGCTAGATTCAAAAGCATTCATTAACCGGCAGTATCATCCTATAGGAGACATCCGTTCGACAGATTACCAAGCAGTTTAATTGGTATATGATACTGTAGTGTATGCAACTGACCGCTCATGGGTATGCGGCATTGAGTTCTAGCTAGTTATACGTACAACATGCTTGTAATTAAACCAATATGCAGATACATAGCAATGCTGTTGACCTGATCTGAAGCATGCATGTCATCGCGACGAAACACACAACTAGCTAGTAGAGAGTTCATTTAATTATATAGGCAGCAGAGCGGACGATATATAGGAAACCTAGCTTGCATTGGTAGAAATGCATGTTTGTTATATACAGTATTCCGTGTAGGTGTAGTACCTGCGTCGTCGACTTGCAGTTGCAGCAGCGCGTACCAAGCGAGAACGTAGCGGCTAGACGGAGGCGCCTGCCATGGCATGACCAGGTCGTACGGCTCGTGGACGAAGTCGACGACTCTGTGCTGGGGCACGTCCACGCCGAAGATGCGCCGTTCCTGCTCCAGGGAGAAGTAGACCAGGTTGGGGTTCGACGGGCACACGGCCGTGATCACGGGGATCATCTGCGGCATCCAGGTCTGCACGTAGCTGCGGTCGTTCCAGATCTCCGCGAAGCTCATCTCGTACGCCATTTCCCACACAATGGTGCCGTCGCCGCCGTCTTCGTCGGGGTTGTTGGGGATCGCCGTCCACATGCACACCGTCGCCGCCGCCGCAGCTTCGCCCTGATCATCAGCAGGGATGATGGTGATGATCTCCACGTACCGCAGCGCGTTTCCGCTCACCGTGATGCAGCGGTGGTCGTGGATGATGTCCGGCAGCGGCGGGCTCGCGTCGAGAGCGCGTCCCTCCGGGAGGTGGTGGAAGAGTAGGTGCCCCATTTCGTCGGGGTCGGCCTCGCAGCTGAGGATTCCCCACGAGAGGTCGAACCACCAGAACCTCTCGTGGTGGAGGACGACGCCGGCGGGTACCCAGTCCCGGTCGTGCGCGGCCAAGGGGTAGCCCCGCTCCTCCTCGAACCACATGTCAGGGCCGTCGGCGAAGCAGTAGATGATCCTGGCACTCTGGCGGCCCGTGTCGACCATGAGCTCGGCGACGATGATCTCCGTGACCGCGTCTCCGTCTAGCACGAGGTCGCACATGGCAATGCAGATGCTGTCGATGTTCCAGATGATAGGGTCGCTGCCGTGGCGCGGGGGGATGCGATGGGCCGTGGCCTTCACCACGCCGGCCTCCAACTCCGGCTCCGGGTCGTGGAACTTGCGCAGCAGGACGAGGTTGGGGGAGTGTGGGGGGAGGACGGAGGAGCCGAACTGTACGCCGATGAAGCGCTGGACGGAGCCGAACTGTACGCCGATGAAGGGCTGGACGGAGAAGTGGACGAGGAGGCCGACGGGGTTGGCGACGAGGACGTAGGGGTAGTGGTCGGGCGACTCGGGGACGGGTTGCGCGCCGAGGTTCGCGGTGATCACGGTGACCCGCGGCGGCACGGCGGGCTCGAAGGAGAAGTCGGCGGCGTCAGCGGGGGCGGACTCCACCTCTCCGTCCTCGAGGCCCGGGGCGACGCGGAGCACGCGGCCGAGGAGCACCCACTGCTGCGCCGCCATTGGTTGCTTCTTCGCTTCTCTACGAGCGCACGCACGGGCCGGGGTACTAGTAGTGGTAGCTAGAGCCTAGAGAGAGAGAGACAGGTGGTGGCTGGTTAGTGCGAGTGATTCGGTAGTGGCCTTGCCGATTTGGGTGGGGTTTAGCTTTTGTGGGCGGAGGCTGCTGGTTGGCAAGGATTGAACGGTAATTATAGCCACGGATGGTGGGTCGGTCTGTCTTGCAGAGGAAGATTCCGGAACACGATTTCCGGGCCGTCCGTGAGATGGCGGATCGGCGGCCATGGCCGGCCCAAGTGAATACGACACGCTAATTAGTGAAGCGTGAAGAAATTCTTCCTCTTTCTCAACCATTCTTCGTTTTTCCTCCTGACAAATGACCGTGCATATTTTTTTTGAAATAAACAGGGTTAAACTTAAATCTTGTGTTTAAATTAAGTAGGGGCGAGAAAAATGCACAAGTGTACCAAAGGCAGAATCCAGAGTACAACTGCGTGGCCACTAGGAGGACTCGAAGGGTAGTACTACCGCTTGCGGGGTCCTTTCTGACCGTTTCCTGCAATGCACCCCTGGAAGCTTGCAGGTGCCATCATTACAACTTCTTCCACCCAGGCCCAGGCATCGACCGCTTGGAAGATTCTTGTGGCCAAAGTGCCAAGATGACCGCGATGATGACCGATCTTATCCCCTTACGACGGTGTTTAGAGGCAGCGGCTGATGGCCCTGTTTGGTTTAGCTTTTTCGTGTCTCGATTATTTAGTGAGCATGATTTTTTTAATAAGTGGCGATTTGAATAAGCGACTGAGTGGAGAGGTTAGAGTGTTTGACAAACTTGATTATTTTCAATGGATTATCCCTGATCTGTTTGTAAAATGACATATATACCCCTAGGATGATGACAACTCATTTTTATTGTTTTTCCCGTTTTGTCAATTATAGTTACAATGCTATTAACACTTATTTTGTGATAATATTATATTTGTTGATATCTGCCACTGTGGAATTTTTTGTGTTAACACTTGCATTTCAGTGCTAATTGACCTCCATGCTTGTCTCCTCTGTCTCTCTCCTGGCAGCCTGCACCAGCAGATGGCTGTAGAACCCGACCTTAAAGATCGCCCGCAGGACCTGCCATGCAGCCACCTGGACGTACTGGTCCTTGCTCCTCTTCTCCTTGACGCATGTGTTGATCACCTGGAACGGTGACGCAGGCACGGGACGGCGTCCCCTTTCGTCACCGGCTAGGCAGTCCTCGATCCAGACGTCGTAGAGGGCCACGTCGGAGATCTGAGTGACCATAGCCCTTAGGCGAACCTCCATGATGGACATCGGGAGCAGCAGCGTCCGCGGGAAGCAACGGAAGACCGAGTCGGCAGAGATGCGGTGGGTGGCTTCCAGCAGGTCGACGGGGCGAGATTGCTGCCAACGGCACGAGTGACGGCGGGCCGATAGGGGCGAAGGCATTGGCGGCGGTGCGGCCGACGGCGGCGCCGACGCAGTAGGCCGCCAGGATCGGGTCGGGAGCATCAGGTAGCGACGAGGGCAGCAGAGGAAAAACGAGTTGGATTACTGGTATCGCGACCCTTAGGCTGCGATTTGAGTAAGTCAGTTTCTAGTTATTTTTAGGCTTATTAGAAAAGTGACTCAGAATATAATCAAGATTTAAGCAAACCGTTTGGATGCGATTTTTGCTTATTTTCACTCATAAGCTGATTATAAGCGGAACCAAACAGGCCCGATATATTCTGTAACTAGTCTGTTAGAAGCGGCTCTGGTTCCCAGCTTGCTAACTGTAATATGTAAAGCCATTCACCAATATTCAGTAATAGTAAATGGGCCGGGCCAACCGGATCGGCAATCTCGACGAAATAGTCCTCT
Source organism: Tuctoria greenei (assembly GCA_036927565.1). Lineage (NCBI taxonomy): Eukaryota > Viridiplantae > Streptophyta > Magnoliopsida > Poales > Poaceae > Tuctoria > Tuctoria greenei. The sequence goes on along the minus strand of JAYESD010000009.1, from coordinate 180,423,735 downwards.
TCACTGCTTACACGCTGGCCAGGTTAGTGCCCTCAGTTTCTTTTTTCCTCCTGACGCTGTTGGAGATGTATGGTCTTCAACTCCAGCATCTCACACCACATTCTATCGTTTTGGTACCTTGCAAAATGTGGGTGTGCGTGAGGCCATTCCAATGCCTTCTTCGTCCTGCAGGCGTCCGGAAGGAGTTCAGGCTATATTGGTATCGACTATTTCCAGCGTCGGAGCAGGGCGCAGTACAACTACATTGCACCCTTCTCCTCTGAGAAGTGAGAGAACTGGAAGTCCGACTGGGTGGTTATCCGGACCGAGGCATGTGACCGCCTAGAATTGCTAGTTGACGTACCCACCACATGAAGTGAGGGAGCTCGCCCCTGACTTGTCGGTGGAGCATAACCCAGTGCTGATGAGGATCCGACACTTGGCAGATGGAGGCTTGACATCATTGATAGTGCTCTGCGGCTTCTTGAATCAACGTATTGCACGCCCCAGCAACGCGAGCGTCCGATGGTGTCGAGTCCGTCACGAAGTCATCTAGCGTCTGACTCTTAACAGCATGTCGCGGCAAAAAGCCTAGCTCAAACTCTGCTAACTTCGCAACTCATTTGCCAATATTTCATGTTGCACTGAGGCTATGGAGAATAGTGTGCAACGGATAAGACATTGCCACTGATATCTTGTGAGTTTGAAAGTAGTGACGCAGCTTCCTTGACGCGATAAGAACTGCGTAGAGCAATTTATGCACTTCAAGGTATCTTGCCTTGACGTCATGGACGACTTCACTAACGAAGTAGACAGCTCGCTGGACAGTTCGGACCCTCCCAGAGAGGTCTAGTCCATCTTCATTCTCTGCACGGACCCTCTCAAAGGGGTCCGAGTCTTCTTCTTGTATGGTCGGGACCCTGCCGGAGGGGTCCGACCTGCCTTCTTGCATGAGAGGAATCCTCACTGAGGGATTTGACCCATGTTCTTGCAATGATAAAGTCCCTGGAGGCCCCTGACCTTGAGGATGTACGTCAATATCCGGGGTTTGAGACCAGGATATGTCTTGATTGATACCCTCTTCAAGTAGTTTTGGACCCTCTCGGAGGGGTCCGATGTCTTCGGAAGGGAGCTCCAGTGGCACCTGATGTCGCTGGGACTCTGGTCGTTCCGCGATCAGCACCATGCTGACAACTTTTGTCGTTGCAGCAATATAAAAGAATAGAGACTCACCTAGTTCAGGAGCTACCATGATTGACAGCATTGTAAGAGATTGTTTCAACTCCCATAATGTCTTGTCTGCTTCTTCGGACCATTTGAGAGGTAGGTGCGGGGAGGCAAGGATGGGATCACGACGGAGGAAGCGGTCCATGGATGTGCCCCAGGTATGGCTCTCTTGCTCGTCGCTCGTGTTCGAGGTTGGGAGCGGCAGCGCAAAGACAAGGATAGAAATGTGAAAGTGGGATGCGAGGGTAGAAATGACATTTCACAGCTTCCTTAATTTTTACAAACCTCTCTCAAATGACAACTGAATTGGAACAAAGAGAATACAATGAAACGGTATGAAAACAAAATATCCTGAATTAAAAACGGAAAATGAAGAAACGTTCAGAAGAGACAGTCAGAAGAAACAGATAATTTGTAAAGGAGATATACAGTAAGGTAAGAGGCGAAAATTTCCCATCTCATTTTCATCCCTAGGGGAGAATAACTACCATCTCGAGCCTGTTGTGTTACCAGAAGATGCTTGACGTCCGAGGATATGATGCTTTGGTAGACACATGATTATCGCGCTCTAATACAATTGAACAAATAGCAAGCCATCACAGGATCCAAACTTCTCCCCCCTTATTTGCAAAATTGTTATATAACAGAGTAGAATAATCAGCATTTGCTACACAATACCACTGAAACATAAACTCATCAAACAAGAAACAAGCAAAAAAGGCTCAAATTGAACCATTTACATGGATGCAACCTATAGGCATCATTCCACAGGGTAATTCAATTCAGTTCCCTCGAAACTTCGATAAAAAGTTCTGAAATGTGGAAAATCCATCCAACGCGTCATGTGGAAGAGGAAGTGTGAAGGGAGGAAGAACGTTTTGTGCATCACCCTTCAGATACTTCACGCTGGTTGTTGGGAGTGCAAGTGCAGGTTGCTGTTTGTTCAGCTTTTCTATGATGTATGAGAAAGTCCCAAAGGTCAGGCAGCTCTGAATCAGTGTTTGCGGCGCACCTGAGCCAAAAATATTGTGAGACAAACATAGCAAGCTATTGACTTGTGCAGTTAGTAGACAAAAAAGGAACCTGTGAGAAGTAATAATATCATGCAGATTAATGCCATTTGTTTCGCAGCATTAAAGCATATTCTTGACAATGGTCCAACTAGTGTGAAGTTCTCACATTTGCCATGATTAGTCCAGCAGTAGAAAAAAAACTAACGGTCAATTGTATCATAAATATTCATCTGTACGAAGAGAGACGGCATTCTACACTTAATCTTCAGTCAAACAGTGATGGGACAAAAACTGGCTGTCCTAGCAAGACAAGGGAAACAAGAAAGGATAATAATGTTCACTAACATTGGATCATGTATAAATGCATACCAACAAAAAAAAGACTAATTTGAAATAAAATGTGTGCTATTTTATAGTGACAGGCAATATGTCACAAATTGACCATGTAGACAAGGATACTTCACTGTTACGATGTCACGTGCGGATTTGGAAGTGGTGGGTCGGCCATTGGAATAAGGCAGGATAGATTATTAGTTGAAGATAGAGTTTTATTCTGTATATTAAGTTACAGATAAAGAATAAATAGATTAATTTTCATATTAGAGATAAGAGTCTGGTTGATTCCTTAGAGAGAGTCCTAGATTCCTTAATGTAATCTGCGGACCGATTATATATTGTGACTGGCACACAACAATTTTTCAAGCAAGAATTATAGTTCAAAAGAACTTGTCTCTACACCCATGCTCCTGTTCATCGGCGACATCAACGACGGCGCCGGCAGGTTCGGTGATGTTTACAAGAACGTCTGACATACGACTTATAAGCATCAAACTTATAACTAACCACAGACATTAAAGCCGCCCTATAACGATGCATGCTTCCACAAAATAATTCAATATACAAAACAGAACACCTCCGGCAACTGTCAAGGGAAAACTTCTATTCAATAGACCCAAAAGTCAATCAAATCAGGGATCCAGGCAAATGAAATGCCCAAGAATCAGGCAATCATCAAGCTAACATATTTTAAAGTGATAACCAGGAGATCAAACGCCTCCAAGACAAAAGTCAGCACAAATAATATGGTCCTAGACATGAGATTTAGGAAGAACCATTATTACCACGACTGTAAACTAGCACAGGTCAAAGCTGTGAATTGCACTCAGTAACTTTACCTGGGAAGCTCAGAGCAAGGCCAGTGCAACATCCTGCGACTCCTGCATTGATACCTAGAAATAAAATAACAAGTTAATGATCATCCTTAGCATTTTATCAATCCAAAGGGTATAAAAAGGAAACAAGCAAACTGTAGACAGATACAAACCATCATCTTTTCCACGTAGTTTTCTCAAAGAACATGCTACCAAACTTTGAACACCAGCAAGAACAGCAAATATCTAGAGCAAGGCAGCAAATTTGTGATGAGATGTTGGTTATAAAAGGCAACGCAAAATGAAATGAGCAGGATTATCCACACGTGAAATTAGCAAAACGCATATCCCTGTACCTTGGCAGATGATGCAGCATCAGCAAATGATCCTTTAAAACCCTTCATAGTAACCAAACCTTTCCCTGAATAGTTACAGGGATAACAAATTGGAGGTATCAGATAATATAAATTGGTCTCACAGAGGCTATTTTCACATCAGATAATAGTAAATTTTGTGCATTCAAGTCATGATTCCTTGACCCAGAGAGGTGCTTTCACATCATTTTACTGGTCATAACATCAGAGTGCTTACACTGTTTCATGAATACAGACAAATACTAAACGTTTGCATGGTTGTGCGCTAACAACCTAAATCAAGTGAATGAACCAAAGGAGCATTTTCAGCGTACATTTTCAAGCAATTTACAAATCAAGTTCCAAACCATATACATTTCCAATTATTATTTCAACAAAGTGCATGCATTTAAGTGAAAGTCTAGACTAAATTTATATTTCAACGTGTCTAAAGTCAAATCCTTTCTACAATCTCTGTAGATGCAGAATCCCGTGAATTTGACCAGAATATGAAACAGATGAAACCACACTTAACAGGCATTCGCCCGCAGGTTCTTCACTGGGCATACCGTATCGTCATTGGCATCTGACTCCACTAGGTAACACCAAATGTGCGGCATGAACTGGAGAACCATAGCCTAATCCTCGGACTCCGAAACACCACCCCGAGTACTGGAGACCCTAAAATGCCGCCGCTGCGCCAGGAAGGACCACAGACCGCGGAGCCCTGAACCCTAACGCGCCGTTCCGCTCGACAAGGAAAGGAGGAGGACAGAACGGGGGTTTGCGGGCGGCGTTGCCTCACCGTATCCGACGACGGCCCCGACGAGGGACCCCGCGGCGGACTCCCAGGCGAAGCGGAGGAGGCAGACCCCGGGCGCTGCCGTGGCGGCCGCGAGCGGGCTCGGGTTCCGCGACACCGCGAGGCGAGTCAGGATCGGGGTGCTGGCGCCGCCGGGGCGGCGAGACCCCGCACGCGGCCGCGCGGGGAGGGACTCGTCGGCAGAGTCGGAGTCCGTGGCGTCGCCGTCCGAGAAGGGGTCGTCCTCGGGCCTCGGGTCGCCGCCGCCGCTCGCCATGGCCGCCGCGACGAGGTCACGTGTCCGCGTGCGTCTAGCTCGTCACGGGGGTGGGTGCGCCGGCGGATTGCGGGTCGGGCCACAGCAAGTAGGATTTTCTGGTGGCTTCGCCCGCTGCATCTGTCATATTCGCGGCCAAAAGCTAATTTCACACCATGATTTTTATTTGTGAGAGTATAATTTAAATCAGCTGAAAACAAAAGATTTTTCATTATTTTTTAATAGCATTTAAATTTAGACGTAGGCAATATAAATTATATTTTTTCTGTAATAAATACAACAACAATTTTTTAATTAATACCAATCCAACAAAAACAAAAAAGTAACAAATAGTGGAAGTATTCCAAATTTTAGCATTATCATTCTTGTTTTCATTTTGGTTTTTTATCTGGTAAAATGTCGTGTTTCGTACGGTTCCTTCTTTAACTAGCCAATATAAAAGGTTAGAGAAAATACTTCCTTAAATTTAATAGACGATAATTTTTTTGTCTTATTTTTATTAAAATTATTTTCTCATAGAAATATGGTAACACCTAAAATTATATGATACGTAGATACAATTAGAAAGTAGACAACTCTTATCACGGTTTTCATATTTGAGTTATTCCATGTAGCAACATGAATTAGAAAGTTGTAGACATTGTTTCAAGTGAAATAATTTAAGTAAAAAAAATTACATTTACCGTAATCGTGCGATCTAGAAGTGTTTTATACAACTATAAAATAATTGTTTGCATGGCCGCCCTACACCTCCTCTTCACATAATATAGATATGAAATAATTTTATTTACTCCATCCTAATTACATTTACATTCCGTGTAAAATATTTAATTATCAAAAGATTATATATTTAGGGATGAAGTGAGTTTAAAATAGATTACCAGTTAGCGAAGCACGGGCAACCGCGTAAAAAAAAGCTCGAAATGTAAAATAGAAAATGCAAAACGAAAATAGAAAGTGGCTCTCGCGATGCCTCGGGGTTCTCGTTCTCGCGATAGGCCACCGCATCCACCGGACCACCACTAGTCCACTGCGCCGACCCCTTTAGCTGACCAACTCCCGACGCATCGCCGCCGGCGAGCTGGTCCCGTCTCCCGCCGCCGGATCTTCCACGCGTCTCTCTTCCACCCCTTCCTCACCCGTCCGGGGGCAAAGATCCGTCCGGTCGAGCTCTGGTTCCTTTTCTTGTTGGTAAGCGACCCTCTCTCGCTTGCTTCGATGGGGGCTCTTTCATCTGGTGCCGGCTCTGCATTTCATGTGCTGCGTGACGCGATACTAACACGTTTTCCGCCATCCCTTCGCGGTTTGATTAGGTCGTTCTACTCCGGCGCGCGAGATCAGCGTTTGTCGGCACTGGAGCACTCCGTCCACCTGGTTGAGTCACGGCGACGGGTGCGGTGTCTCGTCTCAGAATTTCGGTGGTTTGACACTCAGCCCCCATGAGCCAGGCGAAGTCCGCCCCTGGGAGGAGGGAGATGGGCCGGGGGCGGTCGCCGGAGCCGCTGGATTTCTTCATCTGGACTGTCGAGGTGCTCGCCTCGTTCCCCCCTCTTTTGCGTTGACTGTTAAAAATGCTGTTCTTTTTTTTTTCTGCGAAAGTCGGTGACCTTTATTGAGTGCATTGTTGTTCTATATGTTAGTGTTTTGGGAGAATTAGCTAGGAGATTGGAGAATCTGTGATATGGTTGGTCTTCTTCTGATGATTCTGACTTTCTGAGCTTTAGAATGCTTGTCTAGTTCTGTAGAGGACGAGTGGAGATTGGAGAGTCGAACCGAGGGCCTGCATTTTAAACTTAGTTTCAGCCATTTTGGATGGGATTTTTTGATATTGTGGATTATTTGCTCCCAGTTCATAACTCACACTTTGGTTTGGATTATTTGCTCCTGTTACTCCTTGCTTTTCATGCAAAGCTGTTGACTATCGAGTATGGACTTTTTAATTTATCGGAATGCTCTTTATTGCTGAAGCACGTGTTATTCGTTTTATCAAACTTTTGCTTCTCTTCTTGCACCACTGGTTTCTTTTGTTTTGATATCATCGTAACTTGGGCATCTTTTATTAAGCCTTTTGAGCTAATCAGCTAATGTAGTGCTCATTGGAGTGTTACCTGGGCTTAATAATTCAGTTAACTGATAATCTTGTTTTCTATACAGACATATGAAAGTACGACTCCATTGCATTTTGATAGTTGTAAAATTATTATTTGGAGACTTTATTAAACAACTAGTTATCCTTCATTCCTTTTCTTATATTGTTTTACAAGATGGTAATCGTACATAGATTAAAATGTTCACAGTAAGGAGAAAAACTAACTCATCATTTCATTTATAGATATTGTAGTGCAGCACTCTAGCGATTTTGACTTTGCTTGTTGTCCAAGTCCAACCTGGCCTATACGGAGCTGAGCACGGCTATTTGGTTCAGACCTTACCCCATTATTGGTTTTGTGGACCTTGGCTCAGTCAAGGTCCCAGGGCACAGTCCAGGACCAGTGTAGCCAAAATTTCAACAAAGGCCGAACCTGGCCTATATGCCCATGCCCAAGGTCTAGTTCAACTTCAGTAGTGCTTACCATTTTTCCAATGAGTGGGTGATGAGAATCTTCCCGAGTCTAGTGACAGTGGTTGTCACCCAGCCTGCCGGTCTACCAGGGTTCGATTCCCGCTTATTACAATAGTAATGATAAGGTAGACAGCTGGATGCCTCTCCCCTAGTAGATGTTTTTACTCCTCTTTCATTTTCTCTATTTAGCTTACTCCAATGTGCTTGGGACAAAGGCTTTGTTGTTGTCGTTGTTGTTGTTGTATCCTTTTTCCCTATGTATCAGTCACAGGGTTCAGAAAGGCGTAACTAGGTGGTCGCCTAGGTGCGCATGGGCGCAAGGCACGGCCCTCACGCCTCGCCTCAGGGGGTAGGCGGCCATTCCGCGGAGGGGGGTTTGGGGGGGGGGGTGCAGAGCAGAGCAGCTGCGCCGTCGCCTGCTTGTGTAGGTCCCGCGCCGCCATGCCAGATCCGGAGCGGCGGCCGGGCTGCCGGAGAGGAGCGACGGCGGGACTGTCGGATCCAGAAGAAGCGGGCGGAGCAAACTCGGCGAGAGGCGCGGGGATCTGGAGCAGACTCGGCGAGAGGGGCGGAGAAGCGGGTGGAGCACCGAAGGAAGCGGCGATCTGGAGCACCGAAGGAGGCGGGGATCTGAAGCACCGAAGGAAGGAGGCGGCGTTGGAATTGGAAGTACCGAAGCAGGTGGGTACCTGTAGGGATGGACATGGACTGGGCTGGGCTCTTGGTTGGGACTGTGCCTGGGCTGGGCTCTTGGTTGGAACACTAGAAATTAAGTTTCAAGCTGAGTGAATTGCAAAATATTAGCCCATATAATAGAAATATGAATATACTTTAGTATTTTTAAAAGTTTTAAAACTCATCACTGCTACAGTGTCCAACGCCCTGAAACGCCTAGGCGGTGCCTAGGCACGCTTAAGCTCTAGGCGGAGGGTCACCGCCCTGTTAGTTGTGATCTCGGGGGTGACGTGGGCAACAACCACGCCCCCGAGTCTGACTCCCCTACGCGCCCTGATCGGGGGCGCAACCGACTCAGTTCGGTGCGGCCCCCTCTCACACGCGCTATATAAATAGAGGAGAGGGCTGGGGCGGCTAATCACCAAGTTGATTAGCCGCCATAAGCTCCCCTACAAAACCCTAACCGATCTGTTAGGGCGCGGAGTGAGGGGAAGAGCGCCGCAGCCGTGTCTGCACCACGCCACCACTGCACCGACAATCTTCCTGCATCGCCTATCTACCCGCGTCAAGCTACACGCCTGCGACAATCCACCAGAGCCCAATGGCATCCGGTGGACCCTCTGATGGTAACCCTAATCTCTATCTCTCTCTATCTAATTCTCTTGTTCTGTACTAGATCATGTACGATGTGCTCCTAAAACAAGACTACTTGTTAATTGTCTAAGTAATTAGTATGATTGTCCAAATTGTATTTAAGTGTATATGTCAGAATTAGATTAGACCTAAGAACATCTAATTAGGCATTGCTAGTATCGATCCTAAGTGTTTTAAGTTACAACAATGGTATCAGAGCCGTGCTAGCAAATTCCTAATTAGATTAATAAGTTCTAAGTCAGATAAATTAGTTCCTAATCATTTCTGTTAAGGCCTAGTTCCTAATCAATTTAGGTCAGTTTTGATTAAGTTGTTAATGCGCAGAAATTAGAAGGAGGGGATTCAATTTTAGTTTTAGTTTAAGCCAATTTTGGAATTCAGATAAGAAAAGACGAATTAAAATAAAAGAAATTAAGACTAAAGGGGGAAGGGGACTTATCTGGATAGTGGGGCCTTGGGCCTCCGAGTCCTTCAGAGCAGGGTTAGGGTAAACCCTAACCCTAGCATCTTCTCCCTCTTCACCGGCGCTGAACCGTCGAACTCTCTCAACAGAGAGAGCGACGGCTCTGTCTGACTCAGGCGCAAGGTCGGGGTCTGGGCCGAAGCCCAAACCCTAACTGCGCAACACCGCTACCGCCATCATATCAGAGCCTAGGGTTAGGAACCCTAACCCTAGGGCGTCCACCACCGGCGGCACGAAGTGCGCGCCATGGTGGAGGCACTCAGCGGCGCCGGTGTACCTGCACACAAGCACTCAGACTCTCAGTGTGCGCCGCGCTAGGGTTGAGGGTCAAAGCCCAAACCCTAGCGGCGGGTTTCCTTCGACGGCCGACCGACCGCACCACTCTACAGTGGTGCGACGGCGCCGGAAGTCCCCGCCGGCGACGCACAGGACCTCCCCTCCACTCAGACGCAGCGCGAGCGCCATTGCGCCGGTTTTCCTCAACGGCGGACCGACCGACACCGTCGGCGACGGCGGAGCTCCACCCCGACGGGGGGATCTCTCACCGGCGCCGATGGCGCGGCGGCGCCGGAGGTCCCGGCGCGGCGGTCGCATCGCCGCTCACTCGCCGCTCTCGCTCGGGTAAGGAAGAGAGAGAGTGGGGAGGCGCAAAATGAGTTAGGGTTGCGCCCCCCCGCGGCGGCGAGGGTTTTTATTCGGCCCGAAATCGACGCTGAGCCGTCGGATGGACCATGAACGGTCCTCAGCGCACGCCGCCACCGCCTAAGGGTTAATGGGCTCCGAGCCCATGCGGGACGGCGCCACGGGCCAACTGGGCTGCCCTTTAGTTTTTCCCGAATTTTCCCGAATTTTTGTTGGGCTGTTTTCGGGTTTGGGCCAAATGCTCAGTGGGCTGCGCGTGTGAGTATTTTTCCATTTTCTGATGGATTTTGATTACTGGGCTGGGCCAAAATATCACTCAGTGGGCTGAATTTAGGGTTTTAAGCCCATTTAGACTTTTAAATGATTTCTGCATTTCAGAATATATTTAAAATGGGAAAATAATTCCAGAAATTAGGGAAATGATTAGAAAATTAGTTAAATAGCTGGGAAAATTTCAGAAAATTTTGTGTGATGCCTGTGTAATTTTGGTTGCATTATTTCTGTAATTTTAGGTATTTTTTTAAGCTATTAAGTGCATTTTCTCAGTTATTTAATTCAATTAATTGCATTAAGTTTTGCAATTAATTTCAGTAATTTAAGAAATTAAGTTTATTTTGCTTCCGCTGTTATTTAGAAGTAAATTTAAATAAGTAACCAACGTGAAAGTTTAAATTTGCTGGAATTTTAAGTGTGTATGTTTTGCATGGAAATTAAATAAGTAGCCAAAGTGAAAATTTAATTTTGCCATGTTTTAAGTTTATTTCCAGTATATTTGTATTATATTGGGAATTTCTTCATGATATTTTAAGTATGTCTACATGGAAATTAGAGTAACCAACGTGAAATATTTCCATGTTAATTAAGTTTTTTAAGTGAAGTGGAAATTAAAGTAACCAACGTGAAATATTTCCATGATTATTTAAGTGAAATGGTTTTGTTGAGTAACCAAAGCGAAAGACATTTTATGCCATTTCTTGTTATTTAAGTGCAACTTTAAGGATATGCTTCATTATACATTGTTTTAAGTCATTTTTCCTAACCCCCTATATTTTGTTTTATTAAGGTGCCTCAAATGTGGTAAGTCTCATTGCCTCCATAGAGACCCTTGCTGGTCATAACTATGGGACATGGAATGAGAGACTCAGGATGAACTTAGCAATTGCAAATCTGGACCTTTGCCTAAGAAAGGATCGACCTGTTGATCCTACTGCTCCCATTGCTCAGCCTGAGGAGACTGATGAGGAGTTTAGTGTAAGAAAGGAGGAGTACCTTAAGCTTAAGGAAAAATATCCTAAGGATCTTGAGGCATGGGAGGAATCCAACAGAAAGTGCCTCATGGTCATTAAGGCCACCATTTCTGAATCCATAAGAGGAGCTATCCCTGACTGTGAGTTGGCAACTGAGTATCTTGCCAAAGTCAAAAGTCAGTATACAGGCTCCACTAAGACATTAGCAAGCACACTCCTCAAAAGGCTTGTTAATGAAAGGTACACTGGTGGGGGTGTGAGAGATCACATCCTTAAGATGAGTAATTTAAATGCAAACCTCAAGACTCTTAACTTAGCCATGCCAGATGAGATGCTTGTGCATTTCATCTTCATGTCTTTGCCCAAAGAGTTTGAGGCATTTGTTATAAATTACAACTCTAAGGAAGACAGCTGGACTTTAGAGAAAGTCATGGCTATGTGCGTTCAGGAGGAGGAGCGCATAAAGGGTAAGGGTGGAGATTCCATTAACTTCACCAAAGGTAAGGGTAAGGGAAAGGCGAAGACCTACTTCACCTCTCCCAAGCCACCCTCTTTTAAGGCACATGGCTCCTCTTCTAAGGGCAAAGGGCCAGCTCCTCATCCTTCTGGCTCTAAATTAAAATCAGATCAGTGCAAATTTTGCAAGGACTTTGGACATCGCCAGAAGGACTGTATTGGTTTTATTAAGTGGTGTGCTAAGAATGGTAAGGATATTATCACTTTCGTAAATGAATCCCTGTATTTAGCTTATTCTCGATCTACTTGGTGGATTGACTCAGGTGCAACTGTGCACGTTTGTAATTCTATACAGGGGTTAAATACGATGAGGACTATAAGAAGGGGGGAAAGGACCATCAAAGTCGCTGATGGCCATGAAGCTGAAGTTGAAGCCATTGGAACTTATCCTCTTAGACTTAGTAGTGGTTTCATACTTAGACTTCATGATGTTCTTTATGTCCCTAGCTTAGAGAGGAATTTGATATCAGTGTCATGTTTGGATAATTGTGGGTTTGTTTGTCATTTCGGTGAAGACAAATGCTCTATTAGTTTAAATAATAAGATTGTGGGTCTTGCCTTCAGACAAGACATGCTTTATCTATTGTCCACTCATGATAATATTAATGCATTAAGTAATGATCAAATTCCCACTAAGAACGACATTAAAAGAAACAAGCGCAAAAGAATCGATTTCGAAACATCATCGAAATTATGGCATTGTCGATTATGCCACATTTCGAGGGGGAGGATCGAACGCTTAGTATCTCAATCGATCTTACCTCACTTAGACTTTTCAGATTCAGAAGAATGTATTGATTGCATTAAAGGTAAGTTTGTTAAGACTATTAAGAAGAACGCCATACGTAGCACGGGGATTTTAGAAATTATTCACACGGACATTTGTGGTCCATTTCCCGTGGTCTCCGTAGATGGGTATGATTCGTTCATAACGTTCACGGACGACTACACTCGTTATGGTTATATTTATCCAATCAAGGAGCGATCCGAAGCATTGGATAAATTTAAGATATTTAAGGCTGAAGTAGAAAATCAGCACAACATTAAGATTAAGATAGTAAGATCCGATCGTGGAGGTGAATACTACGGTCGACATACCCCGTATGGTCAGGTTCCTGGACCTTTTGCAAGGTTCCTACAGGAACATGGCATAGTCGCCCAGTATTCTACACCGGGCGAACCTCAGCAGAACGGTGTTGCGGAACGTAGAAACCGTACTCTTATGGACATGGTAAGGAGCATGCTAAGTTATTCTACATTACCGGTTAACCTATGGATGGAGGCATTAAAAACCGCCATTCATGTGCTTAATCGGGTTCCTACTAAATCAGCACCTCAGACACCGTATGAGATGTGGACAGGACGTAAGCCCTCATTAAACTATTTCCATATTTGGGGTTGTCCAGCTGAGGCTAAGATGTTCAACCCAAACATCAGTAAGCTAGAATCTAGAACAGTTAGTTGCCATTTTATTGGCTACCCCGAGAAAAGCAAGGGTTTTAGGTTCTATTGTCCAGATCGGCATACTAAGTTCATAGAAACACGACATGCCGTATTCTTAGAAGACGCTATGATCAGGGGGAGCACGGTACGGCGGGAAATAGACCTTGAGGAGGAACGGATTAGTTTACCCATTCCGATGACTCAAGAGCCTTATTTCACCCTACCTGCTGTCGTTGTGCCACCAGCACCTGGTGTTGGTGACACAACGCCTACTGCTGCACCTCCATCGGCCACAACAGAAATAAGTGAGGTACAACCTCCTCAGCCTGCTGAGGACATGGTTGAACAAAATGAGGTTCAGCAGGAGCCTCAACCATTAGATGATACTCAAGTAAGAAGGTCGCAAAGGGTAAGACGGTCGGCCATCCCGGACGACTATCAGATATACTTGAGCGAAGAAGTTAAGATAGAGGATGATCCCACCTCTTACGAAGATGTCATGAGGCGACCTCAGTCATCTGAATGGCACAAGGCCATGGAAGATGAAATGAGTTCCATGAGTGCCAACAAAGTCTGGGACTTGGTAGAGATTCCTAAAGGAGCCAAAACTGTGGGCTGTAAGTGGGTCTACAAGATTAAGCGTGACTCCAAAGGGAAGATCGAAAAGTATAAGGCTAGGCTTGTGGCTAAGGGATTCACGCAGCGGGAAGGTATTGATTACAATGAAACCTTCTCTCCCGTGTCGTCTAAGGATTCTTTTAGAATCATCATGGCATTAGTAGCGCATTATGACTTAGAATTACATCAGATGGATGTAAAAACGGCGTTTCTCAATGGGGATCTATATGAGGACGTCTATATGACACAACCGAAAGGTTTTGTCGTTAAGGGTAAGGAACATATGGGATGTCACTTGAAGAAATCCATTTATGGGCTTAAGCAAGCTTCAAGACAATGGTATCTCAAGTTCGATGAGATTATTAGAAAGTTTGGGTTTAAGGAAAATGAGGAGGATAATTGCATTTATGCTAAGTTTAAGAATGGAAAGTTCATTTTCTTAGTCCTTTATGTGGATGACATCCTATTAGCAAGCAGTGATGTCAACCTGCTTTTAGAAACTAAGAAATTTTTATCTTCAAATTTTGATATGAAGGATCTAGGTGAAGCAACCTATGTTTTAGGGGTTGAGATACACCGAGATCGTGTTAAGGGGGTTTTAGGACTATCTCAGAAGGCATACTTAGAAGGCGTACTTAGAAAGTATGGTATGCATAATAGCAAAGCCTCGCCTGCTCCGATAGTTAAGGGCGATAGGTTTTCAAACTCTCAATCGCCTAAGAATCAGTATGAGGTTGATCAGATGAAAGGAATTCCTTATGCTTCTGCTGTCGGAAGCTTAATGTATGCTCAAGTTTGTACACGCCCTGACTTAGCTTTTGTGACTGGGATGCTTGGCAGATATCAAAGTAATCCAGGATTAGATCACTGGAAAGCCGTTAAGAAGGCATTAAGATACATACAGGGTACTAAGCACCTCATGCTGACATACAGTAAGTCTGAGTCACTGGAAATAGTGGGTTATTCAGATTCAGATTACGCGGGTTGTGTGGATACTAAGAAATCCACGTCAGGTTATATATTCACCCTCGCGAATGGAGCCATATCGTGGAAAAGCTCCAAACAAGCAATCACTACATCGTCCACGATGTATGCTGAGTTTGTTGCTTGTTATGAGGCCACCGGGCAGGCATCTTGGCTTAAGAAATTTGTTCCCGGTCTTAAAGTGGTCGACAGCATCCATAAACCACTTAAGTTATACTGCGATAATCAGCCAGCAGTTATGTACTCTCACAACAACAAGTCGAGTGGTGCTGCCAAACACATCGACATTAAGTATTATGTTGTGAAAGAGAAAATCCAGGATCACACAATTAGTCTCGAGCATATCAGTACTAAGCAAATGCTTGCGGATCCGTTAACTAAAGGGCTTCCACCCAACGTGTTCAGTGAACACGTAGCCGGCATGGGTTTAAGGGAGACCTTGTGATAATATCCTGGATTCTAAGGGGCCACCTAAGTGTAAGACTATTTCTATTTGTGAGATGTATCGTGGTCTTCGAGTCAAACAGTACGTAAATGGCTGTTATGATGCGTCGTGCCCTTTATGTCAGAGCAAAAGAGATATGTGTAAGATTAGTTCAGAAAATTAAGATGATAAGTTAAGGACCCGAGATCAAGGGGGAGAATGTTAGTTGTGATCTCGGGGGTGACGTGGGCAACAACCACGCCCCCGAGTCTGACTCCCCTACGCGCCCTGATCGGGGGCGCAACCGACTCAGTTCGGTGCGGCCCCCTCTCACACGCGCTATATAAATAGAGGAGAGGGCTGGGGCGGCTAATCACCAAGTTGATTAGCCGCCATAAGCTCCCCTACAAAACCCTAACCGATCTGTTAGGGCGCGGAGTGAGGGGAAGAGCGCCGCAGCCGTGTCTGCACCACGCCACCACTGCACCGACAATCTTCCTGCATCGCCTATCTACCCGCGTCAAGCTACACGCCTGCGACAATCCACCAGAGCCCAATGGCATCCGGTGGACCCTCTGATGGTAACCCTAATCTCTATCTCTCTCTATCTAATTCTCTTGTTCTGTACTAGATCATGTACGATGTGCTCCTAAAACAAGACTACTTGTTAATTGTCTAAGTAATTAGTATGATTGTCCAAATTGTATTTAAGTGTATATGTCAGAATTAGATTAGACCTAAGAACATCTAATTAGGCATTGCTAGTATCGATCCTAAGTGTTTTAAGTTACAACACGCCCGCCTAGCGCCTAGCGCCTTACTGAACCTTGATCAGTCAATTTTCGCTTGGTGCACTTGGTAATCCTATATTTTGTATCCTATTTGATCACTGGCAGACTTTCCGGGGGATAAATATCTTGAGCATATCGCTACTCCTCCCAAGGGCCTATACTATTTTTATGGCAAATAATAGAGCATAGCAAAAAGTATTGTAAACTGCTGCACGAGTTTGATATTTGGTCTCCTTTACCTAACATCTAGACTGCAAACTGAGCTTGGTACTACTTCAATTGATCACGCGATAATTGTGGTGATACTGTTTCTCGAACATTTTCTGAACTAAGATATACTAAGACTAAAAGGGAGTTGGGTTGAGGAGTTGAGGTAGGGCCTGGTTCAGGCTAGGTTGAACCTGTCCCAAGTTCAGATGGTCTGGAGCTGTGTTTGACTCAGCTGCCCCTGGAATGGGATTTGGCTATTCACAAGACTTGGTTATGGATGATCTTGCTACATTGTTGATGTTTGATTTCGTTTTTATTTCATGTCTCCTGATAGAAATTGTCTTTCTGGATATTTATAGATGTTAAAGCTTTTACTTATTGGAGAATATTGGTCTTATTATGTTTATCCTATTGCTAGTATCGTGAAAATGGTAAACTATCTGCCAGTCTGGTGCCATGTGATGCAAACTTTTTTCCCTAGCCATGCAGTCCTGGACTTTGTTAAAAGTCTATCTTTATGTTGATCTGTTACTTGCCTTTAAGGAGCTTATGTTATGACCATCTCATTTTGAAACCGAGTCAGATGATTTTGTTTTTTCTCTTTTTTTTCCTTTCTCATTCTGACATCTTTTTTTCCATTCTGCAAATCTGGTTGCATTTCAGTTTCATTTAATCTTTGACTTCATTGAGTATTTTTTTTTCTACAACTGTATCTCAGGTTTGGCTTTATATCTTCATTACATGTATATGGACTGCAGGGAGGGTTAAATGCAATAATTAATGGCTGTCTTGTCACCATTATTCACCTAATAAGGTCATTATGTTCTTTTAGGATGTTGGATTATGGCTGGAAGAAATAAATCTTGGTAGCTACAGGCAAGTGTTTGAAGAAAATGGTGTCAATGGAGAATATCTTGAAAGCCTATCCATGTTTACTACTGAGCAGATTCTGCGGTTTATCAGGCGATGCCATATGAAATGGGGAGACTTTATCACACTGTGCAAAGAATTGAGGCGCATTAAAGGTTTGTAGAATTCTGTCTCTTGGTCTTTTGTATCTACACTGGCTGAGCTAAGCAGTTTGCAAAGGTTTGTGCACAGATATGTAGTCCTAAATTGTAATATGTGGCACTAACTCTGGTTCAGAAACAGATGTCGTCGTAGATCATAATATGTGGCACTACCTCTGGTTCCAAATAGATGTCCTCCTAGATTAATATGTTGCACTACCTCTGGTTCATAATAGATGTCATCCTAGATTGTACTCCGTCCATTTTAAAATTGTTGTCATTAGGACAACAATTCTAGTTTAAAAGAGCTGTTGTCCTAACGACAAAAAAATGAGAATGGTGGCAGTAATAGTAAGATTGTTACTATACAAAGTATGTTGACTTGTCACATGAAATCGTGGAGATAATAAGTTCTCTATTGTGTGCGTTTGAGGTTGAACCAAACCAACACGGTAAATGAAAACGAGTAGATCAGACTGGGGGAGCATTATTCGAAAATCAGCTAAGGCGTTAGTAGCACCCACTTCAAGAGTATAATACTCTATGGAATTATGGACCGGTCTCTTTAGAATGCTGTCCTAGCTGCTCAAAGGTAACAAGGACATGTTGCAAAGCAAAAGAGTGTAATTGGAGCTAATATGTTTGTTCAATTCTGTTTTGGGATAGTGTCACCTAATAGCTCCAATGTTGTTTGGCATAGCATGATATAAAATTTGAGTTCAAGATATACCTCTATGAAGCATTGGATTGGACATCTTTGCCCTAGCCATGCTGTAATGAGTTCCTTGATTTTTTTTTTGTTTATAGCTTCGAGATTCTAAAGGGTAAGGAAAATATTAGAAGAGGTAGAGGACGATCAAGGGTGACATGACAGAAGACGGTGAAGTGAGATTTGAATGAGTGAGATATATCTAGAGATTTGACTTATGATAGGACTGCATAGAAATTAGCAATTCACGTGCTAGAATTGTAGATTATGTATATTTTGTTACTCTTGTTTTTTTCTCATTACTTCATTTTCTTTTTAACAAATAAATCTCAGAATCTTAGTTTATTTGTATTTTATTACTATCATCTTATTTTTCTGCTAATTCTCTTTTTAAAACTTAAAAATTGTTGGATTTCATTTCTAGCAGATCCCAACTTGCTTGAGACAAACTTGGTTGTTGTTGCTGTTTTAAGATGTTTTGCTTATATTTTATAATCTTTGAAACTGCATGTCCGATTTCTGAAAATCCGTTTTCTGACTCCATTGTTAAATAATCCTCCAGTTGCCTGCCTGAAAGGGGAGCAGGAAGTCCGCAGGCCATGGTGGGCACCGTCATGCCTCTCGGTGGTGTTCGTGAGGGCGGCCAAGCGGAATAGGCAGTCTCGTGTGGTGTCCCTGAAACTGGAACCATAACAACAGCGCTTTGAACCTTCCACCTCTGTTCCGTCGGAGGCACCTCAGCGCACACTGTAGTGTGCTAGCTCTAAAGTGATCTGAAGGCTGTTTTTTGCCGTGGTGGGAGCAGTGTGCTCGACTGTGTACACATCGTACTGGATCTGTTGCTCTTGATATATCGGTTTTGGAATAGTAACCTTATGTAGTACTCCTTCCTTCTCATATTATTTGTCGTTTAGGACAAAGATTTTAGTTCATTTTGAACTAAAATTTTTGTCCTAAACGACAAATAATATGGGAAGGAGGGAGTAGACAAAGAACGATACATATGTTGTGCATATGGTCTTTGTAAGATCTGCGTCTTCCAACTCTTGATGAGTGCTTTTCTAGAGGTTTGGTCTACACACTCATTATCTGCCATGAGATCCATATGCTGCTGCTTTTGTTGGTTATATTTCCAAAACAGTTTTATAAAAGTTGTCCAAACCAAATTTTAAGAGCAACAAAAAAGATTATAAGGTGATCTTCCTTCTCCCTTCAGCAGTTCACTTCTCTTAATTTTTGCTCTATTTGTAGCTACAATCTAGAGAAGTTTAGATGGAACTAAAATAATGAGATTTTGATGTCCTGTTAGAGATTTTTTAAACCCTAATTATCTTATTTAGGGGATATTTTGGTTAATCTTTTGGAGTACGATCACATTCCCCATAAAAAAAATTTATTTAGAAAAATCCTATGTTTTTAATTGAAATAAATCCTATATTTTGCTGCGTTTCTATTCCGCACGAGAATGAAAAAAGGCCCATGGCGAGGCGAATTGTCAGACGACACATATGGTCCCACACGCCATTGAGAGAGTTTTTTATTTTATTTTTTGGAGCACGCGAAACGTGAAAATAATCTACGTGGCCCATCTAGCATCCAGAACACTTCTGGCTTTCTGCAACTTCTCACCCATCCACACCGTAACCCTGGCCCACATGTCATTGACAGCCATCCCATGCCGCTGTCTAGGGCCTTCTCCGGCAGGAACCGCGACCACGAGCCGACCTACTGCATCGCTCTTTGCTTGTGGGCCACGAACCCACAGACTACACAATGGTCCCACATGTCAATAACCAATCCCAAGCGGTAGCGCTGACCACAGCATTTTCTCTCGCCTCGCTCTCCGGAAACTTCTTGAAAAACTGCTAAGCCTACAGGGACCCCCGGCATCCAGGACCTCCCACTGACATAGGGAGCCCACAATGTCAGCGAGTCACGTCTTCCTCTTCGCTCTGCAAGGCGCACGCTATTTATATGCTTCCCTCTCCCATTCTCCCCGCGGCCCCCAAAACCCTACCCTGCGCATAAACCCTCGCGTCGTCGTCTACAGTACACGTCATCTGCGTTCGCCGCTGCGTCCGCGGGCGCGGAGGTCTTGTGCCTAGGTGCGGTTGAGGAAGGAGCAGCAAGATGCTGGGGGCCTCGAGGCGATCCCTCTGCGCCGCCGCCCGCCGCCGCGCGGCCTCCGTGGTCCCCGGCGACGCCACCTCGGCCCCGCATCGCCCGGTGAGTGAGGCCTCGCGAGATATTGCCCCTTGCTCTCCGGTTGGTTGGTCTGGATTCTATGTATCTAGGGAGTATGGGTGTAGAGGCGAGTGAGCTTTAGCTAGTGAATAGGTTCCAATTAGCGAGTATTGGGAATTGGGATTTCTGGCTCGGTGGTGTGGTTTGTTACGATTGCAATTTATGCTTGCTTGGGTTTAGTCCTGGGTATTGGTCTGATGCACTGTGCTACGCAATTGGTCATATGGTTTTTGGTCGAGGAGGAAAGCGAGTTGTTTCTAATTTATAGTTGTCTGGATATCTCTTGACTACATTAACTGATGCATTGTATCTGTGCTGTTGTTTAATCTAAGGTGAGCAATGGTGCCTATGCCGTGCCTCAGCTCCAGAACAGGATGCTCTCTGTGCTTGCGGCACCCAAGGTTACTGGAGGCGCTAATGTGGCGTCTGTCAAGCTGATGGATGGTGCCCTTATTGGAAGGCGGTATGAATCGAGCGCTGCCACTGTTGACTCCTCAGACACGCTGCCAGCTGAGAAGTATGAGTACCAGGCTGAGGTATAGATAAATTGGTGTAATGTCATTTCAAACAAAATCTCTCTTTTTTTTTTGTCAATGTTGTGATGTAAATTATTATAGCCTAGCCCAACTTGCTTGGGATTAAATGCTTTGTTGTTGTTGTTGTGATGTAAATTATGTTTGGCTTTTTGTACAATGTGCTGGCAGGTTAACAGGCTCATGGATTTGATCGTGCACAGCTTGTACAGTAACAAGGAAGTTTTCCTTCGTGAATTGGTCAGGTGGGTGACAAACTTGAAGTCTAGAACTCGAATTACTCCATTTATTATTTTTCTGTAATTATCCGTGAATGCACTTGCTTGATTCCCCTGACTCTATTCTTTCTGTTCAGCAATGCAAGTGATGCACTTGATAAGTTGAGTTATTTGAGTGTGACTGATCTTGATCCTTTTTTTTTTGTTGCAGCAATGCAAGTGATGCACTTGATAAGTTGCGTTATTTGAGTGTGACTGATTCTAGTCTTATGAAGGATGGCTCTGAACTTGCCATTCGCATCCAAACAGACAAGGATAATGGAACAATAACGATTATGTAAGTGTCAGTTACTTTAAGGCGATAGGCTACATATATGCTTTTTCTTTGTTGGGAAATGATTACCACTGTGGCCTGCATTTGCTCTGTGCCAGTGATACTGGGATTGGCATGACGAGGCAAGAACTTGTTGAATCTCTTGGGACCATTGCAAGTAGTGGAACTGCTAAGTTCCTGAAGGCACTGAAGGTGTGATCAACCTAAAGATGCCCCCCTTTTATTATATTTTTCTATCTCTGATTTTCTTCCATATTGATTTTAAGTGTAATCTACAATAGGAGAGTCAAGAAGCAGGCATGGATAGCAACTTAATTGGCCAATTTGGTGTGGGTTTCTATTCTGCATTCCTTGTTTCAGATAAGGTACTTTGTACATACATAATTATTTCTATTACTTGGCTGATAATGAACAAATTTGCTTTCATTCTGTTGACTGTTACCCTAGTATGTGGACAAATACTGTTGATTTGTTTACATGTACACCCTTTTATCTGTATAGGTTGCCGTGTCGACAAAGAGCCCAAAATCAGACAAGCAGTATGTTTGGGAAGGAGAAGCAGATTCTAGTTCTTACACTATAAGGGAAGAAACTGACCCAGAGAAGCTCATTCCTAGGGGAACTCGCCTTACTCTCTACCTGAAGGTATGTGTGCTTATTCTAAAGTTTTTCTATATGTCCTGTTGTTAACGGTCGTGCTTGTTTTTATCAGCGTGATGACAAAGGTTTTGCTCACCCTGAGAGGATCCAAAAACTTGTGAAAAACTACTCTCAGTTTGTTTCCTTCCCCATTTACACGTGGCAAGAGAAGGGCTTCACAAAAGAGGTGAATACCTCTTTATCTTCTCTGTTTATTTTTGAGCCACAAGGTTACTTACGTGAGGCATCTGTTGGTTTGCTAGGTTGAGGTTGATGAGGATCCAGCAGAAGCTAAAAAAGAAGGTGATGCTGAAACTAAAACGGAGGTAACTTGAAAATAGCTGGAACTCCCTAACTATGAATATAAATCTACTGGGAAAATATTATGGTGATAACTCTGGCACCATCATCAGGCTAAGAAAAAGACAAAAACTGTTGTGGAGAAGTATTGGGATTGGGAGCTTACAAATGAAACCCAACCTATCTGGGTAAGAATTGTTTAATTTTTTGACATTTTGCATTTTGGTGAAGGTACTTATGCTTTCAAATATATGACTGTATGAACTTCATTTTTCTCTGATGATGTAGCTTCGGAACCCCAAGGAGGTTTCAACCGAGGAGTACAATGAATTTTACAAGAATACTTTCAATGAGTATTTGGATCCGTTAGCCTCCTCACACTTCACGACAGAGGTATATTTTTGATTTTGCGTCTTTCTATGTTTGATTTTACTTTCACATTTTGTATTACATAACTGTTCAGATCAAAGATTGATCTCCAGATCTTTATACCATAAGACTTAAACTTTACAGATCTATTCCTCTGAAATTTCGTGACAGAATAAAGTAATGTGATCCGGAGAATAAATAATGGATAACAAATGCTTGCTATTCCTTAATATCTGTGGCGTTGAGCTAAGAAACGTCTGATCTACATTTACAACTGAAATTCTTGTCGTTTGTATTTCTTGTACCTCTTTGTCTGTTGATCCCTTCCCCTTACCTGCCTGCCTTCACCCTGCGTGCCTGATTTGAGTCGTGTTTTTGTTGATCTGCTTGATGCCCTCAACACGCCTGGAACATTAAATATGAGCATCTTCCATAAACTGATCATGCTTGATCTACTTGATGCAGGGTGAGGTAGAATTCAGATCAATTCTTTTTGTTCCTGCTACAAAGAAGGAAGACATAACTGATAGGAAGACAAAGAATATCAGGCTTTATGTTAAACGTGTGTTCATATCAGATGATTTTGACGGTGAACTGGTATGCTCAAATTCATATATGGCTTTCATAAAGATTTAGAAATGAAGTAAATATACTAATTGTTAGTTGTTGTTGATAGTTCCCTAGATATTTGAGCTTTGTGAAGGGTGTTGTTGATTCTAATGACCTTCCACTCAACGTTTCTCGTGAGATCCTTCAAGAAAGTCGAATTGTAAGTTATTTGACCAGAGTTTCCCTATTATGTCTTTGTTTTGAGACTTCAGATAGAATCTCTTGAATTTGTTTTATCTTGTCACTTCTGACAGGTGCGTATAATGAGAAAGAGGCTGGTTAGGAAGGCCTTTGATATGATACTTGGCATTTCTTGCAGTGAAAATAGAGATGTAAGATTTCTGATTTCTTTCTCTTTTACTTGGTGCCATTGTTCTCTCGTTTTTCATTAATCTTTTTCATCTGCAATTAGGACTATGAAAGATTCTGGGAGAACTATGGCAAATTTTTAAAACTGGGATGTATGGAGGACAAGGAAAATCACAAGAGGATTGCTCCTTTACTGCGTTTCTTTTCTTCACAAAGCAATGATGAGTTAATAAGCTTGGATGAATATGTGGAAAACATGAAGCCTGAGCAAAAGGACATTTATTTTATTGCTGCGGATAGCCTGAGCAGTGCCAAAAATGCTCCATTCTTAGAAAGGCTCACCGAGAAAGAGTACGAGGTATGAAATGAGCTTACTGTAATAAGTGGTTCATTTTATTGACATTTCCTTTAGGTTTTACTATTATGTTATATTGACGGATTCATGTCACCTGCCAAATCTTCTGATGAACAACGACAGGTGTCCTTTGGCACCTGGGCCACTTGTTCTGTTGCTGGAAAAACAATTTGTATCATGCCTTTGCTCAGATATAATAGCAAAGCTTAGCAATATTTACAATTCTATATTTATCTCCACAATATGCCCTTCTGTTTGTTCCTTATCATGGACATCTCAGTCGTAAATTCTTGTGAAGAATGATATGTTGGAAACATTAGGTTCATGCAGTTCTTGACTTCTTGTTATAAAGGGTGTACCCAGTGTTGAAAGCTCTCACACATTGTGGGGTCTAAGGAAGGGAACTTCTAAGCAGTCTCCTCCTTGCTTATTATGTTCATGCGGTTCTTGTATCATAAACACAACCTTATCACTAGTCAAAACAAACAGTTCTATTAGAATGCCAATTGTATTTGAATTGTAATGATTCTGCTTGAAGTTCTAACTTTGGAACTATTGTTGCCTTTTTGAAGGTTCTGCTTTTAGTTGATCCTATGGACGAAGTTGCTATCCAGAATCTGAACTCATACAAGGACAAGAAGTTTGTGGACATTAGCAAGGAAGACTTGGACTTGGGTATGCATTGTTAGCGTCCTATCAGTGCTGTATCAATTTTGATATGATAAGTCCCACAACTTGACATATACCTGACTTCATTCTGGCAAGGCTTGTTAGTTCTGTTACAATCTACATTCACCATTTATAGTAATGAGAGCTCAAGGTTATATTCGTACAGTTAAAAGAAGTGATGAATTTGACTATTTGCATGCTATGTTACTTTATTGCATAAGTGAGAAAACTAGAAAAAAACCTTAGGGCTGTAATTTTCTTATTTATTACCGTGGTCTGCAAACCTCAGGTGATAAGAATGAGGAAAGAGAGAAGGAGATCAAGCAAGAGTACAGCCAAACTTGTGATTGGATTAAGAAGCGTTTGGGTGACAAGGTTGCACGTGTTGACATATCTAATCGTCTCAGCTCATCGCCATGTGTTCTTGTTGCGGCCAAGTTTGGTTGGTCAGCCAATATGGAGAGGTATTGTGAATCTATGGTGATTTTCAAGCTTTGCAATACAGTATTTGAATTTGTTAATAATTTGTCGCCATTTTAACAGGTTGATGAGGGCCCAGTCTATGGGTGATACATCATCGTTGGATTTCATGCGTTCAAGGAAAGTATTTGAAATAAACCCAGAGCATGAGATAATCAAGGGCTTGAATGTATGTACTTGCCTGCTCTTGATGCACATTTAAGTATTTATGTTAACTGTGATTCAGTGTGATGATTCTCTTGTTAATAATTACTCACACTTGATCGTTCTATTGTATTTTTCTTGTGGAATGCAGGTTGCATGCAGAAACAACCCGGATGACATTGAGGCTCTGAAGGCTGTCGATATCCTCTTTGAAACTGCTATGATTTCTAGTGGCTTTTCGGTGAGTTATTCAGTACACATAAGAGCATTTGTTGATATATAAAGGAGATTGATGAGTTTAATTACTGTCTCTAAATTCCGTAAGTGGTTAGATGAAGTAAAAAAAATTTGTGCTGGTCACCTTAGACAGTGATTTTTGTATGTGCAATTTTTTTTTTCAAAAGACCCAGGTTGTCATGCTTGTCCAAAAGACATAGTAATGGTTAACCGTAGCATTTGCCTATGGTGTCCCAGTTTTGACCAATTAGGTAGTGCTGCCGTGTATCTTATATCATTGTAGAATGATTTAGAACCTGAAGAACTTAGGAATTAGGATCGTCTCCCTTTTGTCATTGGCCATGTTTTTCTTGTGCTGTTAATCTGATAATGCTAGGCATCTATAGATTCCATGATCATCTCAAGTCTGCTCTTGTGATTTCGCAGCCTGATAACCCGACGGAGCTCAGCAGTAAGATCTACGAAATGATGAGTTCAGCCATCGGGAACAAATGGACCTCAACCTCGCAGGAGACACCTGCCGGTCAGAGCCAGCAGCCTGCTACGCCTGTCAGCTCCGAGCCACTCGAAGCTGAGATAGTTGAAGAGCCCGTTGAATCTGGCCAGCAGAAATAAGGGGAGCGCCTCATCCAGTTTTGCCTGTGGTAGTTCCCGATTGAATCATCTCGTTTTGTTGTTTTTTGTAGTCTTTGCTTGCGAGCACCGAGAATCTTGTAATAGGTTACTAGAATGTGAACCATAGTAATATTGTTTGCTGCGAGATGAACGTGGATAATTGGGTTTTTGTTCCTGCGGCCTGTATGGCGAACCATGCAATCGCTAGTGTAGTCTTATTGGATAGAACCGTGACAATAATAAGTGGCACTATTTCCACTATCTAATCTGTTGCCTGTCTAGGCTATGTGAAGCAAATGAATTTTAAGGAAATCGCATGGCTAGGGGTGACAAGAATGTGATGTGAGCATAAAGCTGTTGGCCGCCCTTGGTCCAACTATGTCCTTAAACAGGGCATGACGGTAACGTAGCAACATGATGTATCTCTGAGAGCTTCGGCGTCGGTGGCAACATCGTTATGGCCATATCCAAGCAGGTCCTGCAATAGCAGATATGTGTTGACGGAGGTATCTAAGTTTAACAGATTGGACGAAGACGAGTGCTCTGTGATCAAGCAGAGGTGAGGGGTGGAGGGTCTTCAACCGATCCGACAGAGGGGGGAACGAGCGCTCTGTGATCAAGCAGAGGTGAGGGGTGGAGATCCGACGGAGGGGGGAAGGGGAGGCCATAACAGGAGGCTCAATCCGTCTAGTGGCTACTGGCTAGTACCATAAGGGGAGGCCGGAATGTGGTGCGCCGGCACTGTAAGAGCCTACGACAGCTCCGGTGAGAGGAGATCAGAAGGGAAGGCCCGAGCGAGAGAAGGCGAGGTGCTGTTGCGGTGCGAGGGGAGGGGGACGAATGAGGATTAGGTTTAGAATTTGAGAGCGCGAGGGGCAGCCGCTCGGATGGGCTGCGACAGGCCGTGCTTCGCACGGTCGGGCTGACCGAGCTGGCCATCGAGCCCGCTAAGCCAACCCTTATTTGAGGCGTGTCGGGCTGATCCAACAGGCTAGAAGCTGAGCTCAGACATAGTCCGAGTCAGGCTTCGAGCCTACCGAAACCCGATACCGAGTCATGTTTGGACCGGGCTAAAATCGCAATTGTTAGTACCGGTCCATCTGGCCACCTCTATACACATTATACGCTCACCTGTCTGTTCTGATAGGCCAGTCCCGATCTGCAGCCCAGACCACGTGTCAGGCGCGTCCAATATGCTCGCACCATGTCACCACTGCCACCTCCCAGACCGGCAGTTACGAGTGGAATCCTTGCATAAAACGCCCCCGCGTTATTGCTCCCTCTCCTTAGATCACGCTGCACCTCCACCCCGCCGCTGTCACCGCTGTTGCTTCTCCTCCGTCCCGTCCCGCCTCGCCACCGCTCGGCCCCCGCC
This sequence comes from Tuctoria greenei, assembly GCA_036927565.1. Taxonomy (NCBI): domain Eukaryota; kingdom Viridiplantae; phylum Streptophyta; class Magnoliopsida; order Poales; family Poaceae; genus Tuctoria; species Tuctoria greenei. The sequence goes on along the minus strand of JAYESD010000009.1, from coordinate 180,396,554 downwards.
TCCTCCGTCTCCGACGAGATCAAACACCTCTGCGCGCGGAGATGGTAAGACTGTTCGGCACCCCTGCACCCCGTCCTCTTCGAGTCGTGTCGTATTGTCGTGCGGGTTAGGATATGCTAGGCGGCTCGTGTCGACCCCCTCCTCCGTACGTGGGGCTTCACGATCGCACCATTCCTTCGTTTTCTCTTTCCTTTGAGGTCGGTCGCCGGTGTACACATCCGTGATCTCGATCAGTCGGTGATCTACTGGTTGCGCAGATAGAAGCACGATCGATCGATTCGTCCGTGATTTCGCGTTCTCGTTTTGGGATGTTGGGCTGCGATTTGCGGGGTCCGTGCGGGTTTCCTCTTTTCTTCGGCTGCGAGCACGGGTGCGGTATTGGTTGCCAACTTCGTTGATTATGAACCGATCCATCGAGAGGAATCCAGGACTAGATCGGGTTGATCCTCTAATACCCCTCTGGAAATGGATATTTGTCTGTGCACCCTCATTTCTGCCGTACGTGAAACACTGACATGGCCACATAAGTGTTGTCGCATCGAATCTACTTACTGCTGCACTGTGAGTCATGACGTGAGACGGCACGTTTAGATTTCTCTTCACGAGGAAATTATGTTTCCTGGCGGTTTAGACCGGACTTGGCCGGGGTTCCGCCCTCCCCACCTCCACAATTTTTTTTATGTATGTATTGTATAAGCAATACTGGAGGGATTCCCTTATTTGCATTTACATTCTATGCCTGAAATTCAGATGTTCGTCTTACACTGGGACAATGTTGCTGTTGGCTCGAATATAATGAATTGCAATATGCAATTGGGCATATGTTGAACTTAAAATCTAGCAGCTCGGTTAAATGGAATTATTATACTTTATTATCCATTGGTCATTTTCTTCTGCTGTCTGATAATTGATCTTAGTTAATCCTGAAAGCTAATAGGATACATATTTCACATGATACAGTTGTGATCTTCATCCACATGGAAAACTGTTATCTTTAATTCTGTATACTAATATTGTTTCATTTACTTTCACCCAGACGACTTCAAGGCGTCTTGCTGACAGAAAAAGCGCCAGGTTCCAGAAGAACATCACAAAGAGGGGTTCTGTGCCTGAGACTACGGTGAAGAAGGGAAATGATTACCCCGTTGGACCTCTGGTGCTGGGGTTCTTCATTTTTGTTGTCATTGGATCATGTAAGTTTGGTCCCTAACTTTTGCTAATCCCACTTTGATTTGACGCGTTTAGGAGTCCTGTCCTCTTCAGCTTGTTAGAACCATTCGACCAATTTTGCTACATTTGACGAATAGTGTTTTGCATTTGAAGCATGCGTACAAAATGTAATAATAGTTTGTGTCCTATAGTTGGACTGTTTTAGTGCTTTTGTTTCCATTATTTCTGTCTGTCAACCGTTAGTGAAGACAGACATCTCATCACTGTTAGAGTGGACACCTCCAACTTTTAGAGATAAGCCGAACTCTACACAGGAGCAGCCTCTAGCCATTTTACCTAAGATGTTCAGAAGCCAAAAATCCATTTTACCTAAGATGTTTAATTTAGTTCATGATTCAAATTCGAAGATCTTGATGAATACTACCGAGTGATGTAAAATGGGGGTACTCACATTTGCTGGTGAAATGTACTGGTCCTTGTACATGAGCCTTTTTTGACAAAAAATAGTGCAACTTTAGTTTTCATTTGAAGTCACGGCATAACAACTCTATGCAGTGTTGTTGTTTTTGTAACCCTAGCTATTACATTTATGTTTCAGATAACCATATACATTGTGTTGTTAGGCGTAGTATGCATTTTTTCACCAACTTGAGGTCGTACATCTGAATGAAGCAAAATGAATTCTGACACGTACTTGTTCGTTTGGTTCATTGCAGCCTTGTTTCAGATAATCAGGATGGCGACTAGTGGCGGGATGGCTTAAATAGAACCAAATCAGATATTTATCTGTGCGTCTGGGGACTGGGAGAGGCAGTACACCTGTATTCTGTAGCAAACTTGTTCCCAGATGAGGTTATATATGTAGTATGTGAATCTTGCTTTCGTTTCCTCTTACTGGAGAGTGGAGTACCAGGTGTTTGAGATTAAACTAGTAGATGCCGGAATCATGCACAGGTTGAAACTTCTATAAAGATCGATATAACGGAACTTCAATCCCCATCAGTATTGTCCAATTTTCTTCTTCCTCCGCAGGTTTGGTGCCTGTTTGAATGTTTTTTTCTGCGTGAATGAATGCATGTCCATGCACACGATGATGATGTTCATGGATCACAAGGTCATCATTAGATGATTAACTTGAAATCTTAGATACATGCATGTTCCATCCATCTTTGGACAAGGAGGTTCACGGAGAAAACAGGCCGTGTAACTGAGTGCAAATCCTGCAGATTTTGACAGAGGCAGGCACGTCTTCGGTGAGGCTCGTCGGATCGAGGCGATTTCGACGTGCCATGTGGATAGTCATCACAAGAATAGGCGATTTGACAACACACATCGAGGCAGCTCCACCTCGTCGCGGATCGAGGGTTGGGGTGGCTCGGCTCCTCGTCGCGGATCGAGGGTTGGGGCGGCACTAAAGTGGGCGACCACCGGGAGTGCGGGTCGATGCTGCGGAGTGGTGTACAGATTCATGTCCAACGTGCTCGAGCAGAGGCCCGTGGCGTGCTCGCGCGAACATGGCGACTGTGAAGTGCGGAGCGGCCGGGCATCTCATCGCGCATGGGTCGGCAGACGAGGGGTCGTATCACAGTGTTGCCAGAGCTCAGAGCTGCCAACAAGGTGGCATGCAAGACTCCCCTACTAACCCTCAAGCTCAGCTCAGGGTTGTGAAAAATCTTCTACCGTCCTTCGACGCTTTATCTTTCACCTCTCTGAGCAGTCTGTGGGTTGGGCACTCCATGCGGCGCGCTCTTCCTCGCTGCGTCCGCCATGCTGGTCTGGTCGTGCTGGAGACGTCGCGCTGGCTCGTCGTCCTCCACGGCCGTCCCGCCAAGGCGCGCCGCGTGCTGGCGCACACCGCGCCGCGGGGGACACGTCAACCTTCGGCTCTAGGAGATCGCGGCCTCCGTCCATCTGAGGGCGGCGTCCAATTAAGCAGGCCGGGGCCGGTGGCGGCGCACCGTCGACGGGGGCGTACGTGTGGCTCGCAGCTTCTGCTCCGTTCGCCCGCCGCTCAGACACATCGATCGACATCACCTCCGAGCACGCCGCCGTGCTCGATGCTGCCAATACTGTGGCCGTCCATTTTTTTTGTGTGTGTGTTGTCGCACAACCCACATTTGCTACTACCATGGGAATAAGAGAAACATGGCACGTACTACACATAATATGTCACGAATCCGTACCCAGAAACAAGTTGTTTATTTCTTCACATGCATGATTGACAACAACGAGGGGATCGTAACAAGCAGAAGCAGCTAGACCTAGCTTGCTAGCTAGCTGTTACAGCAGCAGGCGTCGTTTTTTATGTAGCCTCCCGGAAAACCTTTGCTGTTGCACCGGGCCTGGCAATATTCCTCCGGCAATGCAACCACCATGGTCTCGCACGTCGGATACTCGTTGGCTCGCGGCGGCGGCGGCGTCAGCGACACGGTCCGCGCTAATGCGCAGCAGCCTGCATGCGCCAGTACCACACATCAGGATTATTCAAGGTTTGTATGCATAGAGATCTGCATAAAAGAATTAATAAACCTGAGAGATAAGAGTTTGTAGAGTGATAGGGGCAGAGTTGTTGAACCACCCACCTGATGAGGAGCAGAGGAGCACGCCAACGGCCACCGCTACGATCAGCACCTTGCCCACAGTGGAATGGAATGTGGCCGCCGCCATTATCGCCTCCTGCCTCTGCTCTCGAATGGTACAACTCAATCGTTTCTGTCTTGTGTACTAGCTATGTCGTTGCAGTCCAATATAAAGTCATGCCAACATATACAGTGCTTGTTAACCAGGGGAAAATGTACTATATTTACAAGTGCTAGTCAATTGACACCTTATTTATTTACTACCATCGTTACTGTATTTTACGACCATACTTGTTCGATAGACCACGAAAATGATATAATTCAACAATAAATATATATTTATTACCTGCCAATTTCAATTTATTTACTACTCTCTTTTTATTCATTTCATGATACTTGTCCCATATATAGACTAACAAAATAAAATAATGTAATGAAATAATTCAACAAGCAATATTTATTACCTGCTAATTTTAATTTATTCACTACTACCTTTCCTCTATTTCATGACACTCGTCTCATAGAACAAGAAAAAAAATGCTCTTATGAAACAATTCAATAAAAAGAATAATGTGCCGCCCTTTAAACTTTCAAATCTATCATGGTCGTTGCCCTAACATGTGGGAATTCTTCTTCTCCACAAACCACCCCTAAAAACTAACAACACGCGGCTAAACCTATATATAATTGCACATTCGAACATATCTACTGACCGGTTCCGCAATTTCAGTCACATGTTGTGTACACTGGTAAATAGGTAATGAGATCCACCCAACTAATAACATTTTTTAAGTCCTTGCCGTTATTGTATCTTGGCAAAATTATTTTCTTTTGTGAATATTTGCCCGAATACACAATATTCTTTTGTTTTGTTTTGTTTTTGAAAATGGAAATCTGGGCGGCCGCACAACTTACGTGTATCGATGGATCATTGATGCCACCTTTTCTGTAGCCGTTCTCGTTGCACCAGTCCACAGGTGTTTCCGGTTTCCCCCTGTGGTTGGTGCGGATCGGGCGGAGATGGATGGCTGGAGGAGCCTTGATGGTTTCATCGGTCCACAACCAGGTTGGCTTTTGATAATGGCCCAGTCATTATTGGCCGATGATGCGACGTGATGGCCAAATCAATCTTGATGATCATAATCTGGGTGATAGCGTATGGGCGGTACAGACGATGAGCGACGAAGGCGAATTTGACTCACCAGTTCATTTTTTTTTTGAGTTTTATTCACTTTGTACGGTTATTTTAAATTTTTAGGGACATATTTCGGAAATTTTGTTATTGAAGAAATTGTAATACATATATCGTATTATATTTTCTTTAATAATAACATTTATAAAATATATATCTAGATTTTATAAAATAACCGTCCAAAAGTGAATATTACTCAAGAAAATTTAGAACGTCCACGTGGCAAATCGTGAACGGTATGGACGACTCGTCCACACGCGGACGGTAAGGATGTTAGAATGTCAAAAAAAATTGGTAGCTAATAATGTAAATTCGTTTCAAATTGATGCGAAATAGAAAAAAAAAATACTTTTTCCGGGCCTTATTCGCCGAATGTGTCATCATGTTCCGTTCGGACCGGCCCCCTCCTTTTCCCGCGCTCTGGTCGTTTGGGCCGTCAGCCCAGCATTTCCCTCGGAGTCAACGCCTCCGTCCACCACCTCCCTCTCGCTCTCGCCCGATCTCCTTCCACCTCAGACCGAGCTCCACTTGTTCATTGTTCTAGTCCCCAACCAAGCTCCACCTTCCTGCTATTGGTGTGCTGCATCCACGGCTTAGGCGCTTAGCAGAGGAGGACGCCAAGGATCGCTTCTGCCGCTGTTGCTTCTCAGGTGGAATCCGATCTCATCTCCTCGCTCGCTCCAACCATCGCAAATGGCGGAAGCTGCTATTGCCACGACAGCGGCTATTTTCGTCGGGGAGAAGGCGGCGGGGGCGGCGATCTCCTTCTTTGTGAAGAGGGCTCTGGGCCGCCTCACGGCGGAGGACGAACACCTGCGTCAGAGGCTGATGGACAAGCTGCCGGTCATCCAGGCAATCTTCGGCGCCGGCGATCATGAGCAGGTCACGGAGGATATGGGAGACTGGCTGTTTAAGTTCCGCGACGCCATGGAGGAGACCGAGGACGCGCTCGACGAGCTGGAGTTCTTGGATCTGGAGAAGGAGGTCAAGGATCGGAGAGTCAGGGAAGCCAAAGATTGGATGGAGAGGGTGTCCTCCCGTTTACCCGACATCAGCAGGGGATTTCGTCGGTCAGTCAGTGCTGTCGTTACCGGTGGTACATCCAAGCGTCTGAAGGATGCTCTCAGAAGCTTGGAATCAGTCCTTCCTAATGCAGGAAACTTCCTCTCGATCATGGGAAATAGGCCCCACAATTGTTTCTCAGGTAATCAAGATTTTGGGAACATTCGTGAGACGGGTAGAGAGTTGACGACATTTGTATTTGGACGGGAGAAGGAAAAGGATGAAATTCTCAAATGGCTGGGTGTCCGTACTTCTCCTGATACCGTAGATCACAAGCTTTCGGTGTGTGCCATTGTTGGTGGTGGTGGCATGGGGAAAACAACCCTTGCACAGTTTATTTGCCAGGATAAGATCGTCCAAGATCATTTTGATAACATGATAATCTGGGTGCATGTTTCCAAGCGATTCGATCCTAAAGTGTTGTTGAGAAAGATCTTGGACTCAATCACCGAGGATAAAGTTAGTGCCGAGGCTTTGGACTCGCTGCAATCAAGACTTAAAAAGGAGTTGGTGATTAAAAGGTTTCTGCTAGTTTTAGATGATGCATGGGAGGATAAAGAAGGTATGAAGTGGGAAGCTTTTTTAGGTTCACTCACAAAGAGTGCTGCTATGGGAGGTAGAATTTTGCTCACGACTCGAATGAGATCGGTTGCTGAAGCTATTGACCGTCATGCGCGAGTTGAAATTAAATGTTTAGAACTGCCAGGTTTGAATCAGGAAGATACTCTGGAACTCTTCAATCATCACGCATTTGGCAATTCAATTCCCGATGATCAGCTATTAATTGGTGAGCAGATTGCTAGAAAGTTTCAAGGATGTCCTTTCATAGCAAAAGTAATTGGTCAGCAACTGAGAGGCGTCACAGATCTGAGCAGATGGAGCACCATCTTAAATGAAGACATCCAGCAAATTGATGACATGCTCAAATTGAGCTACCAAAATTTGACTTACCAAGTACAGCTTTGCTTTCGGTACTGCAGCATATTTCCTCCTGACTTCAAGTTCAAGATGGAAGAGTTGAGTGAGATGTGGGTGGGTTCAGGGTTGATACCTCAACAAGAGAATGACAAAAAGAACCAGGAAGATATCGCTAGGGAGCACTTCAGTATTCTGGTACAGAAATCATTCTTCTCATTAGTACCAAGAGAACTGCATGCTGATGCTGATCCTTCTGAAGATTATTATGTAATGCATCATTTGATGCATAAATTGGCATGTTCTATGTCTAGCGGGGAATGCTCAAGGTATTCCAAAGGTGGTGACCTCAGTGCTGAAACTGCTGATATACATCGCATTAAAGTGCGCCACTTGTACATTCAAAGCATAAATTCTGACATTATTACAGTTATTTCCCAATCCAAGAACCTACGCACTCTGATCATAGAGAATGATCAGGACTCTCTTCCAAAAGACCTAGTGCATGATCTGAAGAAAGCTATAAAGGGAAGGACAAGGTTGCGCCTCTTAAAATTAGATGGGCATGGTTGGTTTGGCATGAATGATGTTGTCGCTGAACTGAAGCACCTAAGATACATCTATATGTCAGTTACTGACGAACCTAATCTATCTAAATTGTTTAAGCTCTGTCATCTTCAAGTTCTTCGGGTTATCAAGATAGATAAAGAGGAAAGAGCGAGTTCCATTGATATCGGTAACCTACCTAGCTTGCAGAAACTGGATCTTCCCAAAAGTACACTATCCAGGATCCCTCACATTGGAAGAATGACTAATCTTCGGGAGCTGAATGGGTTTGGTGTGCAGAAAAAAGATGGCCACAAAATAACTGAGCTGCAAGATTTAAGGAAGCTGCGGAAAATCATTGTGCTTGATGTCCAGAATATTTGTAGTTGCAATGAAGCTGATGCTGCTAAATTGGTTAATAAGATGGATATGAAAGTATTATCCTTGGAATGGAATGAGGATCAAGCTAGGATTGATGATCAGATCATCCATAAGCTTGTTCCTCAGAGAAATCTCAAGTATTTTACTATTTCTGGGTATAATGGCATTAAACAACCAATGTGGATTCAAACTCAGCACCTCTCGAATCTGATATATCTCGAGATTGATGGATGTGTCGGGTGGAAGGAACTCCCACCGCTTGGCAGTCTAGGGACATTGAAGCATGTCTTTCTTGCACACCTCCCCAAATTGAAATACATTGCTAGTTCATCCCGTGGTTCTAGTACTTATGGCTATAGAGAAAATGAGACCAACAGCACTAGTCCAGGTGGATTGCCTCCTCATCTGGTTACTTTTGTTGTGAAAGATTGCCCAAACCTTTCAAGTCTACCTGATCTGCCTTTCAGCTTGCAGTTTCTGGGAATAAATTCAGTTGGAATGTCTAGTTTGCCTACCATGTCTGATCACAAAAGATTAGAGCCACTGCTTTCTACTCTGAACATACAATCTTGTGATTTTTTGGTTAATCTAAATGGTTGTTTCTTACAAGAGAATCATTACAAAGCTCTCATGGTTCTAAAACTATTTCAATGCCAACATTTGCTATCACTTCCAGATGAAGCTGATTTTCGAAGAATATCCAGAATGGAGATCATTGAAATCCTTGAGTGTAACAGTTTATCGTCCTTGGGTGGAGTAGGAGCCCTTTCTTGTCTTAAAGTACTGAAAATAGAGCGTTGTGATAACCTGGTTACATCTTCGTCATCAATGCATCCACCAGCTTCAGAAGAACAATCTTGTCTAAAGCTTGATACACTTAGAATTGATGATCATCAGTTACTTGTATTAAGTTCACTAAGAAATCTTGGTCTCACAAGAAGGCTTATCATATCAGGCGGATCTGAAATGGATTTGTTGCCTGAGGAATGGTTGTTGCAGAATGTTTCTCACATGGAGCATCTAGAAATAATCAATGCTGAACTGTTGCAATCTCTTCCTTCAAAGATGAATGATTTGTGTGCTCTTCGGAGTTTGCTTCTACACAATGCTCATGTCCTTCAGTCGCTCCCGCTCATGCCACCAAAGCTCTGGATCCTTGAAATAGATGGTTGTTCCACAGAATTAATTACAAGATACCAGTCCGGTGGCTCAGAGTGGGCAAAGATAAGCAAGGTTCCTCATTTTAAAATATCCTGAAGAACAATAACTGATATGGCATGACTTTCTGGCATTTTGCCATTTTGCTGTTCCCTATGAATCTTCATGTGATGGATCGTATGTGATGCTATCAAGTTGGCATTGTTTTCACTGCAAGATCTATTTTGATGCAACATAAGAAAAGAGTTTTATATTACTATATCTGGATGCATTCTGCATATATGTTATGCAACCTATTCATCTTTGTTCACTCTACAATTTGTTACATTCTCATGTTAATGCATATTATCTTCCAGCTTGAAGATATTTGTAGCTAATGATGACGCTGAAAGGCTGAGCCTAGTAAAAGTTTATTGCCTCAAAAAAATTGGATGAAAAATGTTAGAGATATAATTCTATATTTATATTAGATGATGTATTAGGGGCTTACTTGCATATTTGTTCTCATCTTGTACTTTATATATTGGAGTCTCCGACCCTCTAAATAATATAAGGTCATATTCATAACAAAAAAAACACTGTTCTTGCACCACCTCTGAGCTTTTTTCTCCTGTTGTTGTTGTCGTCATCGTCTACTATCTACATCCTTGGGACATGCTTGCACGCACAGAGACTTCAACTTCTACAGATATATATAAATGCATGTCATTGTGATTAGTCTGTGGTCTGTTTCTGTCTTCGCAAGATGGGTAGAAGTTGAAGTCTTCCACAAGGAGCTAGTGGGTGTCATCTGGTATCGATTTGTTCATACATCACTGGCTATTTATGGGAGACTTCAACTCTATGTTGCCAAATGTGTGTTCCAGAGTTCGGGGATCAATTCTTGTTTTTGAATGGTTTCCTTTTGTCGTTCCAATGCACGGGAACGGCCGAGCAAAGTCTCTGTGATGCCACAGATCGGGCCGTCTGGAGGTTGAAGAAAGCATTGTATCATGGATCCCACTGTCAGTCACATTTAAATTCTAGATTTGCTTACGCATGTCACGTTGTGAAACGAATGCAAGAGTCTTGTTGGATTTTTCTGTGATATAATGTCAAGTTCATGAGTTTTTAATTTAGAATATGACACATCTAATGTAAGTGTACGCATGACAATGAATTCACAAATAGATGTAACTTTTATGTTTCAAATTGACATGTCTAATACACTAACAATTGTCTAACATTTTCAGCACTTGAAAAATTAACATCGACGTTATGCAAGTTGCTAAGAATTTTATTAAAGTGAGCAAAAAGATCATCGATTGAATTATCGGGTTGCATCTCGAAGTGCATATATTCTTTCATGAACATATCTTAGCGTACCTTTTTGATTGTGTTGGAGCCTTCGTAATAGTCACATAGCGCTTTTCACGCATCGTGTGCAACACGATCGAAGTCACTTTGAGTCAATCATTGTATGATCAAGTTCCGCGCTTTGTTATTGTTGTCGACGTCTCTCATGTTTGCATCAGTAGCTTGATCATTGGCGGCGTGTCGAAGGTTTTCCACACCTTTTCCCATATGGTGAAGCCTTGCGCCTATATGTAAGCCTCCATACGTGCCTTCCAAATCTGAAAATCAATGCTATTGAACAGACAAGGTTTTGTGGAGTATTTCTCCATGATGGTTAGTCAAAACATGTGAAAATCACAAACTCTGATACCAATTGTAGGATCAAAGAGCATGTGAAAAGTTACTAGAGGGTGAATAGTAGATTTAAACATTTTCAGCGAAAGCAACAAAAAAACCTTTGGCAGAAAATCAACACGATAGGAAAACAGTGTGTGCGAGTGTTTCCAACATATTCAAAAGTGGAAAAACAGTCTAGATTGTAGAGAATCAAGTCACGAAGACACAACAACAAGGATCATAAGAAAATGTTGAGTAAAACTCAAGTTATGACCGAAACCCTGAGCAAAAGTCAATATGTTCTACCACAGAGCAAACATATCTGCTATGCTACAATGAAGCTCGTGTAACACAAAAACCATAAATATAATGACCATGAAATTTAATAGATAATACAATATTGAATTGTGAAGACAACATAAAAAAATCGCGTCAATTAGATCTGTAAAACTCGAGTTACAATCAAAACACTGAAGAAGGGTCAGATAATGCAGAAACTCAACGAGAAAGACTTGACGAAACAAGTCGAACGAAAAAGCACAAAAGTTCCACACAAGGGGAACGTCTCAAAGTCGTGCACCACGAGCTCTAGTCTTCCTTGCTTATATAACCAACAGTTAGACCAACCCAACCTAACTAGGACTCTTACTCCTACCCAGTTTCAACCGAAACTTTCTAGAACTGATCAAGACTCTTCCATACGCAGATAGAAGCAATCTTAAAACTTTCAAATACCTTAGGAATGTCCAAAACATTCCTAAAACAAACTAAGTTCGTGATTCACATAAAATCTAATCATAACCAATTCGAAACATTCCATATTCGAACCATAACCATCCCACCCGCAACCTGAGGTATAATCTAGTCGGTTGGACATTTTTGGCCACATCTTCACGTCCATATATCTTCACCACACCTTGGAAAATTGTTGCCACATCCATGCACCCCTTACACACATCCACACACTTTCCAACAATATTCATGATACCTTCATATGCATTATTCTTGACTCAAACATGTTGTGCGATCTCCCGAACTTGGTTGTTGAACCTCATCTTTTCCTAAGACTAGTTCAATGGGTCTCGTTACCAACCATGTCTTTACCTCATAAAACACCTGCACATGAACAAACAACCAATTTTTTCAAGCACAAGTCCGCGACTTGACTCATATTAGTCTGATAATCACAGCACCTTATGTGAGCATCTCACATAAGCATGTTACAAACATAGCAAGTTAATATCCACCATAATCAACCAAAACACATCGAAAACTTAGTCCAAAAGTACTGAACAAACTTTCTCATAAGTCAAAAGAAAGTTTAAAATATTGCAAGTGAAAAAACATAACAGTCGTATGTATATTTCAACATGTAGAAAGTTCGGACAGTCCTAAACAGTAGCTATGCATAAAAGGTAAAGTTCAAACAATCCGAAGTGAATTTCTCAGATATATTCAAACTTTGCATGTAAACCTTCACGTTTAACATAACTACCAATGTATTCAACACATATGTCTCACAAGATGTTTATTCTATGATTGAGGCACTGCGTGGAATGTTTGAGAACCAAGCTAAGACTGAGAGATACAACATCTCAAAGTATTTATTATCATACAAGCTAGCGGAGGGTAGCTCGATCAACCCTCATGTAATCAAAATGATTGGTTACATTGAGAGTTTGGGCAAACTTGGTTCTGAAGTCAAGGATGATCTGGTTATTGACGTTGTTCTCCAATCGCTCCCACCGAGCTAGGAGCCGTTTATGTTGAATTTTCAAATGAATGGCATGGAGAAAACATTGGCCGAATTGCATGGGATGCTTAAAACAGTCGAATAAAGCATTAAGAAAAATGTCACTCATGTGATGATGGTTCAAAAGGAGAATAAAAAAGGAAGCATCCTAAAGGCAAAGAAAAGAGAAAGGTTTCGGATGAGCCCTCAAGCTCAAAGTCTAACCAAAGCAAAATCCAACCCTTCTCTTGATGATGAATGCTTTCACTGTCATGCTAAGGGGGCATTGGTCTAGGAATTGCAAGAAGTACTTGGAATCATGGGTATTTAATATTGGATCGATGATTCACACTTGTAAATCTTTTGTAGGGTCTAAGTGATATTAATAGATTTTTCAAAAGACAAGTTGGATGTTCGTGTCGACAATGGAGCAAAAGTTGCGGTCATAGTTGTCGGGATCTACAACTTGTCATTACACTCAGGATTAGTTTTGAAATTTAATAATTGTTATTGCATTCCTAATTTGAGCAAGAACATTATTTCTTCTTTGTGTTTAGAAGAAGTTGATGGTTATGAGATTCTAATAAAGAACAAATGTTATTCTATTTATTATAATAATATTTTCTATGCTCAATGTCTTGATGAATGTATTATATGTTCTCGATTTTGAGAATAAAATAGTCGGTAACATAAATACCTAAAGGGCTCGACGAAATTATCTAAATCTCACTTTTATTTGGCATCGTTGCTTAAGTCATATAAACAAGAAATTCATTGAAAAACTCCATAAAGATAGTTTACTAAGCTCATTTGATTTTGAATCACTTGACACATACGAGTCTTGTTTGTTTTGGAAGATGACCAAAGCACCATTCACTGATCAAAGTTAGAGGGCGAGTGATTTGTTGCGACTTATACATACTGATATATGTGGACCAATGAGTTCAATAGCTAGAGGTAGTTTCCAGTACTTCATTACTTTACCGATGACTTCAATAGATATGATTATGTCTATCCAATGAGACACAAGTGAGAATCCTTTGAGAAGTTAAAAGAATTTCAAAATGAAGTACAAAATCATTTGGGTAAGACAATTAAACTTCTATGATCTAATTATTGGGGTGAATATTTGAGCCATAAATTCTATGATAATTTAAAACAATGTGGAATTGTTCCACAGTTGACGCCACCTGGAACGCCTCAATGGAATGGGATGTCCGAGCAGAGGAACCGAACCTTGTTAGATATGATTAGGTTGATAATTAGCCAAACTGATCTTCCTCTGTCCTTTTGGGGTTATGCTCTTGAAACCGCTGCATTTACACTAAATAGAGTCACATCTAAGTATGTTGAAAAGACATCATATGAGATGTAGACCGAGAAACGTCCCAAATTATTTTTCCTCAAAGTTTGAGGGTGCGATGCTTATGTCAAACGTTTGATGTCACACAAACTCACTCCCAAATCACACAAATTCTTCTTTGTGGGATATCCTAGGGAAACCAAATTATATTATTTTTATAATAAAATAGAGGGTAAAGTGTCTACCGCTCGTAATGGTTTCTTCTTGGAGAAAGAGTTTCTCTCAAAAGGATTTAGTGTGAGCAAGGTGCTTCTTGAAGAAATTCAAGAAATACCTAAAAATTTTTCAACATACACTCATCTTATACATGATGTACACGATGTTGTGCAACCAGTTGATGAAACACCAGCCCTACGAAAGTCTACGAGGGCACGTCGTGCGACTGAAAAGTTAACGCTTCTAACCACGGAGCAACATGACATGGTAGGTTGGAAAATAATGAGCCTACGACCTACACCAAAGCAATGAAGGGACGTGACTCTCAGAAATGGCTTAGAGCCATGGAATCCAAAATTGAATCCATGCATGAGAATCAAGTTTGAAACTTGTTGATCCAATCAAAGGTGTGAGACTTATCGATTGTAAATGGATTTTTAAGAAAAAGACTAAAATGGATAGAAATGTTCACATCTATAAAGCGTGATTGGTGGTATAAAAGTTTCGAACAAATTCAAGGTGTTGATTATGATGAAACTTTCTCACCGTTGCAGTGCTTAAGTCTGTTCGGATTCTCCTAGTGGTTGCTGCATATTTTGATTATGAAATATGGCAGTAGATGCCAAAATAACTTTTCTTAATAGAAGTCTGATTGAAGATGTGTACATGATATAACTTGAGGGTTTTGTCGATACTAAAAATGCCAGTAAAATATGCAAATTTTAAAAGTCCATTTATGGATTGAAGCAATCATCTCAGGGTTGGAATCTACATTTTGATGAATTTGTCAAAAGGCTTGGTTTCATCAAGAACGTAGAAGAACCTTGTGTTTACAAGAAGTTTAGTGGGAGCACACTTGTATTTATGGTCCTGTAGATGACATATTATTAATCGAAAATGACATTTGAATGCTTGATGATGTCTGTCGGTGGTTTTGATCCGGCAGATCTCCCGACACTGCTAAAGTGTTGAAGGAGTTTGTGGTTCGGTGTGGGCGCGCGGAGATTCAAGAAAGTGAAAATCAAAGTAATGTATGAGACACGAGGATTTATGTGGTTCGGGCCGCCTGAGCGTAATACCCTACTCCACGGGTGTGTTGGTGTTGTATTAGCGGTAAGAGCTTGTCACGAACGCGTGGGGTGCGTATGATCGTCCGTGAACGTCCCTGAGTGTATCGTCGGCCTGTCCTTTTATAGTACAAGGGCAGACCGTTACAATTCAACCTGGCCTGACATGTGGCCCCGGCAGTTACTAGTATTGATACATGCTTAATTGCTCTTAATAACCCTGTAACGGTCTTTGATAGCACCGTTACTGGTGTTAAGATCGTCCGTTTAAGTGTCATTAATATGACATTAATGACACTTAATCGGGTCTTGAAGTCCTTGGCTCTCCTTTGAAGACCCGGAGCCGTTACAAGGTCTTCCGGAGATTAGAAGTTGGAAGGTCTGACGACTTGACACGTGGCAGCTCTGGAGCTTGCTGTGGGAAGCGGGTAGCTCCGGGGCTACCAGACACGTGTCAGGTCCGGAGCTTCTCTCGGTCTGGGGTTAAGTCCGGAGGTGCCGTTTTGGTACGTGGTCCGGAGCTTCCCCCTCGTGGGAGGTAGCTCCAGGTTAGTCGTACACGTGGCGACCCAAGGATTAACCATGTTGGAGAAGCGGGTCCGGTCATGTCTGACAAGTGGGCCTCCGAGGGTCTTCAAACTAAGTAGATGGCTTTCCTTTGAGATTTCTGTAACCTCAAGGGGTGTATGGTTTTTAGGGTACCGACAGTGACCCCCTGGACTTACCTCCGAAGAAGATCACTGGGGTGAAGTTATTCCGTCGGAGGTGGGTCCATCCTTACGACTCTTGAACTGGGTCTTCAAGGGTCTTCGAAGGTGCCGTTGGCAAAGATTTACAGTTAAATCCCGCCACATGGCGTATCTCATGCGGAAGATGAGATCTTTGACGTGCGGATCTCACGAAATTGAAGGTCGCCGGTTCCGATATGAAAACCGTATCGGTTCCGCGCGCCCTGTTAGGCCGCCGCCTTTGGGTTTCCCGCCGCGTGATGACAACTGTTCGCCTGGGTAAGTGCCTCGACTTGATCGTCGGGGTGGTCTCGGGCCCTCTTGTCATCGGTTGGGCTGAATTCTTGAGTAGTATCTTCGACTTCCCTGCGGTTTCCATCCAAGCGTTGCGAGGGCTTACTTAAGAAGGAAAGCACGCACCGTCGGGAGTTCTTTACGCCTTTCATCTGATCTTGCGCTCAAACTCCCAACTCGTGCTTCGCTCTTCTTCTCTTGCCTAGCTGTGCCGCGATGGAGTTGGGTCTGCGCGAGAGTCGCTTGAAGACCGACAATGATTTGAAGAAGGTCCGAGCCCTCATGGGGTGGTCCTCGGACTTCTTCAACCACTTGGTCCGTGCCGGCGGAGAGCTCCCCTTCGAGAAGGAGCGCGCCGGTGAAATGGTGTACTTTTCCTCGTACGCCGTGGTGGGGTTGATCCCACCTTTTTCTTCTTTCTTCTTGATGCTGATAGACTTCTATGGTCTGCAGCTATACCACCTTGGCCCACTTTTTAATTGTAGAGATTGTCTGTTGATTTTCTTCGTCCATCATCTGCAGCGTCCCCAAGAAGGGGAGTGAAGCTCCACCCTCAGCCATGATGTCTGAGGCCGTGGGAGCTTCTGCTCTTGTCCGGTGCCGCCCCAGGTGGTGGCTGAGGCTGCGACAGCTCCGACGCCGGTTGTCGTGGTCATGGACCTCGACTCGTCCCTAGAAGTCCCCGTGGTAGCGCCGGACCACGGGAGTGAAGACACGCCAGCGGCACCTGTCTCAGAGGTTGAGGTTCTGGGTCCAGGTGCTGTAGTGATGGAAGCTCCGGCTGTTGAGCCGGAGGAAGTAGTAGTCCCGGCCTCGGAGCCGGAACTTGTCGAAGCCCCGGCGGTTGAGCCGGAGGTAACTGAAGCCCCGGCATGCGAGCCGGAAGTCGAGGTAGTTCCGGCAGTTGAGCCGGCTATCTCCGAAGCACCGGCTGTTGAGCCGGTTATTGTTGGAGCGTCGGTCATATAGTCGGTGGTTGAAGAGGCGATGGAGCTCGAGCCTCCCTCGGAAGAGGTGTCCCGGCCAGAGCCAGTAGCAGCTCCTGCTCCGGAAGCGACGACGTCAGAGGTACCTGCGGCAAAGCCGGAGTACCCAAACGAAGTCGCTGGCCCCCTGTCCGAGGAGGTGAACAAAGACTTGGCGGCGGGGCCTTCTTCGATGGTGACTGAGGCCATCCCGGAGGACGGCCCTAGTGCCTTGGAAGCTCAGGGTTCCGCTCTCGTAGAGTGGGACCCAATTTTTGTATGTGAAGACCCGCTGGAACCAGCGGAGGAGACCCCAGCAGGTCCAGAGCCCATCCCGTTGTCGATGTCTATCGACAACGCCTGCTCCAGTCTGCGTCAAGTCCAATTGGCCTTCTTCCACGACAGCAAGGCTCTTGAAGAGGAGCGCAAAACCCTTAGGCGGTGGCGTAACCGACTCCACTTTGAGACCAAGCTGGCGCAGTCGAGGCTAGCGGATGACAAGGAGTAGATCAAGCGGGAGAAGATCTGCCTGGAGTACTGGGGCAAGCTGCTGGATGACAGGGAGAGCATGACTCATGCCCTCGACGCTCAATCCCGGGAGATCCATGATCAGGCCAAAGCTGCCAACGACGTGGCCAATGCTCGGCACGAACAACTTGAGGCCATCAACACCGCACTCATCAAGCGCCGAGAGGCACTTGAAGAGAGGGAGAGACGACTCGAGGACGAAGAGCAGAAACTCCTGGAGCTGCGGGATGACGTCCTGAGGAGGGAAGAGGAGCTCGCCGAGAAAGTAGCTCTGGCTGACAAGGGCCTCGAGGAGCGCACCAAGAAGTTGGAAGAGCGCTGCCAAGAGGAAGAGGAGAAGACCTGGGTGCGGGGGCAGGAACTCTACGAATACGAGTGTGCCCTTGTTGCCCAGGAGAAAAAAGTGGAGGCTAGGGAGAAAGACCTGGTCGATCGTCGGAACAAGATCCACCTCCGGGAGGAGGAGCTCGAAAGACTTGAGAGGCGGGTTGCTGCAAAGATTCAGCAAAACGCTAAAGAAGTTGAGCGCCTCGCCCGCGAGAATTCCGAACTGACGGCGGCCAAGAGATCCCTGGAAGAGATGAAGGGCTTGAGGACGGCGGACTCCCTACAGATTTGGGAGTTCCTGGGCAAGGCCAATGATGCGCTGACGCCGATGGGTTTCAGCCCCGTGCGCCCGGATGATCCGGAGCCGGAGTCGGACCTTGCGCTGCAGGCGTTGAGCGCAGCAGGTAGCAAGCTCTCCAAGGTGGGCGATGTCATCGCGGACCAACTAGAGGTTGAGGGGCAATCCCTAGCGAAGAACGTCGCAAAGTATGTGCTGATGTGCTACACCAGCCGGAACCCCCAATTTCCTCTGGACCCAGTGCTTGAAGGCCCCGTCGAAGGAGAAGGCGAAGCTACCCGAGCCAGCGTATCGGAGGTCGCCCAGAAAGTCACCGAGTTCTTCCATAGGGTCTAGGACCATCTCTTTAGCTCTCACTTGTATTTTCTCTTCTTCTTCTTCAATTTTGTAATCCCTTGTCTCCAGATGTAATCTCCTGTCTCCAGATGAATGAAATCCCCAAATTTTTGCGAATTTCACTTTTTGTCTTCAACATCTTTATCTTCACTTGGCCCCCTGGTAGATGTACACAATTTGGTTGTGAACATGTACCAAAAGGATATTGAGTTTTGTTGAAGACTCATTTGCTCCGAACTTGTAGCATTTAGGTCCGAAGTCTTTGATAGTGAAGGTCCCCTGAGGTTGTCAGAGCTTAGAAGCTCCGGCATTGTCCATCGCTGGAGCTTGGTAGCTCCGGCAATAGCCTCTATCAACACCTAGAGTGTCGATAGTTAGTCCTCCGGGGTGTCGGAGCTGGGTAGCTCCGGCAGTGACCTTTGCCAACACTTGGTTTGTTGGCAGCAGACTCCATTTACGGGGTCTTCTCACCATCTTATATTCAGCGTCGACGGCTGGCCCCCTTAGGGGAGTCGGAGCTTAGTTAGCTCCGGCTTCTCTCCATCAACGTAGAGTTTATTTTTCCTGCACACTTAAGCCAAGAAAAATAGTAAAATTCGTTCCTTGTCTATAATTTCGTCGCGGCTTACGATTCTTAAGAAAACTTTAAGTTGAACACGATTTTAAATACAACCGGATGCGTTGCCTTTTCTCTTAGATTCAACTGTTCATGGACTCGCCTTACTTCGGCCTGCCGGGGTGTAGGTAGAGTGGCGTACTTAGGGTGCTTGACCAGGCTAAGTCAATAGCACACTCCGGCCCTAGATTGGCTTGGCGGCTTTCAGGTGAGTTGGGCATGAACGATATTTGAATCCAAAAGAACTGACAATACAACTTGAATCGTATATAAACCGGTCAAATTAAAATTTCTTAAGAATGGCACGTCTTTGTTATAGACAAGAAAGAGAAAAATAAAAATGTTGAGCCTGTACAAAATAAATGCACGTGGAGTCTATTTCACATGAAGATGTCTCTCATTATAGGTCCGGGGTACAGGGGAAACAAGTACACTCTTAGGGTACGGAACCAGGCTAAGTGTGTTTGGTTTCTCGTTTGACCCAGGGTAGTTAGCCACATTTTTAGTCCGGAGACTGTGACAAGTTCTGCATGAGCTTTGCGGACCTTTCGGGAAAGGTCCAGCTGCTCTCCCGGAGGAACTACCCGACTCTGTACAATGACTCTATAACATACATCTCAAGTTACTCAAGACTCACCTCCGTGGGTATTAAGTGTAGAACTTACGGAGGTGCTCGATATTCCAAGGATTTGGGAGGGGTGTCCCATCCTCGGTAGCCAAGCGAACGCTTCCGGGACGGGATACTTTGATCACTCGGAAGGGCCCCTCCCAGCTGGGGGAGAGTTTGTTTAACCCTTCTCTGGATAGTATTCTCCATAGCACCAGATCGCCTTCCTCGAGCTGTCGGTTGTGTACATGCCGCTGGTGATAACGCCGTAGAGCTTGGCGATATCGGGCATTCCGAACAGCTGCTTGGCACCTTCCCTCCTCGAGGAGGTCTATGTCTTCACGCCGGATCTGGTCCTGCGCGGCTTCGTCGAAGGTCCGGACCCGGAGCGAACCCAAGGTGATTTCCGGAGGAAGGATTGCTTCAGCTCCGTACACCAGAAAGAAGGGTGTTTCTCCGGTTGACCGGTTTGGAGAAGTCCTGTTGGCCCATAGAGTGGGCGGAAGCTCTTCAATCCAGTTGGCTCCGTGTTTTTTCAAGCGCTCATAGGTGCGCGTTTTGAGTCCTTTAAGGATTTCTGCATTTGCTCTCTCGGCTTGGCCATTGCTGGCTGGATGAGCTATGGAGGCGTAGCAAACTTGTACGCCGAGGTCTTCGCAATATCCTTGGAATGCGGAGCTTGTGAATTGAGTCCCATTATCAGTGATGATTTTGTTTGGGACTCCAAATCTGCTCACAATGGATTGCAGAAAGTTGATAGCAGATTGCTTGTTGATCGTCACAACTGGAGTTGCTTTCGGCCATTTGGTGAACTTGTCAATGGTGATGTACAGGAACTTGTAACCTCCGACGGCTCTTGGGAAGGGTCCCAAGATGTCCATCCCCCAAACGGCGAAGGGCCATGTAGGAGGTATCATTTGTAGGGACTGAGCCGGTGTGTGGATTTGCTTTGCATGAAATTGGCATGCTTTGCATTTTTTCACCAGCTCAGTTGCATCCTGGAGCGCTGTAGGCCAGTAGAAGCCATGCCGGAAGGCTTTACCGACCAGCGTGCGGGAGGACGCGTGGTTCCCACACTCGCCTCCATGGATTTCTGCGAGGAGCTCGCAGCCTTCTTCCCTTGTGATGCACCGCATTAGGATGTCGTTGGCACCGCGTCGGTAGAGATCCCCTTCTACCAACGTGTATCTTTTAGCCAATCTGACTATCCGGTCAGTGGATACATCATCGTCAGGAAGGATGTTGTCTTTCAAGTAGCTCCGGATCTCCGAGATCCATGCATCGAAGCTAGCTTGAGCATTTGAGTCTTGCGTGCTGGGTTGCTCCGAGCTTCCGGCAGCACCTACGACCCTTGATGGCTGCCATGGTAACAGGGCCATCGGGACCGTCAGCTTCGGGATGCTGATCTCGCCCCCTTCGCTCAGTTCGGCAGGCTGAGCTGTGGGTTTCGACAATCTCCGGACAAAAGTTCCGTCAGGAGCTGGAGCTCCGGTTGACGCTTTCGTCGAGAGTTCGTCGGCTTCAGCGTTGTGGGCACGCTGAACATGGTGGAGGTCTAAGACTTCAAAGTCCTTCTGAAGCCTCTGGACTTCTAGGAGGTAAGCAGCTAGCTGGAGGTTGTTGCAGGAGCATTCACCCTTCACCTGCTTGATGATGAGCTGTGAATCTCCTTTGACCAGCAGTTGCCTGACACCGTATGACAGTGCCACCTTTAGTCCATAGATGAGTGCTTCATACTCCGCCATGTTGTTGGTTGCCTTGAAGTCAAGGTGTACCATGTATTTCACCTTCTCTCTAGTCGGTGCGAGGAGAAAGATTCCAGCTCCGGCCCCTGCTTCTGCATGGAGCCGTCGAAGTAAAGAGTCCAGTGAGGCTCGGTGAAGGTTGGAGCTTGATGCTCCGTCTTCTGTTCACTGGGGCCCCCATGGTTTGATGGAGAGGGAGTCCATTCTGCCACAAAATCTGCCAAAGCTTGACTCTTGACTGCTTGTCTTGAAATAAATTCAAGATCAAATTCAGCCAATTCCGCTGCCCACTTTGCAATATTCCCAGTTGAATTGGGATTATGCAAGATTGCTCGAAGTGGATAGGAGGTCACCACCGAGACTTTGTGAGCTTGGAAGTAGTGTCAAAGCTTCCTGGAGGTAATAAGAACTGCATAAAGCAGCTTATGCACCTCTAGGTATCGAGTCTTGGCATCATGTAATACTTCACTAATGAAGTATACCGGGCGTTGAATGGTCCGGACCCTCCCGGAGGGGTCCGGAGCTTCCTCTTCATTGATCCGGACCCTCTCGAAGGGGTCCAGATTCTCTTTGGGGACCTCCGGGTTCTGGCTGGAGGAACCCGGAGCTTCTTCAGAAATGACCTGGACCTTCCCAAAGGGGCCTGGGTCTTCTGAAGTGACTTCTTGTGGGTTTGAGTCTGGGAGCTGGGACCCAGACTCGCTTTCAGGAACCTCCGGACCCTCCCGAAGGGGTCTGGATTCCTGAGTATGGGGTAGTTCCGGTCTCTCCGCAACCAGAACCATACTGACGACTTCGTCAGTAGCTGAAATGTAAAGCAACAAAGGCTCACCAGGGTTCGGAGCTACCAGAATTGGTAGGGTGGTGAGGAACTGTTTCAGCTCCTGGAATGCCTTCTCTGCTTCTTCGGACCATTGGAATGGTCCGGACTTCCTCAATAACTTGAAGAAGGGAAGTGCCCGTTCCGCCAGTCTTGATATGAACCGGCTGAGGGCTGCTAGACACCCAGTTAACTTTTGGACGTCTTTGATGCGGGTTGGTGGCCGCATGTCTTCAATGGCTTTTATCTTCGCTCGATTAGCCTCTATGCCCCAGTGACTTACCAGGAAACCAAAAAGTTTTTCGGAGCTAACCCCAAACACGCACTTGTCCGGGTTTAGCTTTGTGCGGGTGGCCCGCAGCTTGTCAAAGACAGCCTGCAAGGTGTCTAAGAGGGACTCCTTGTTCTTGACCTTGACCACGATGTCATCGACGTACACTTCCACTATGTCTCTGATGAGTTCTTCAAAGGTTTTGTACATGGCTCGTACAAAAGTTGAAGCTGCATTCTTGAGACCAAATGGCTTGGCTGTGTAATAGTACAATCCATCTACTGTGATGAATGAAGTATGCTCTTCATCCTCCCTAGACATCCTGATTTGATGATACCCAGAATATGCGTCTAGGAAACACAGTAATTCACACCCGGAGGTGGAATCCACTATCTGATCTATTCTAGGTAGTGGGAATGGATCTTTTGGACATGCCTTATTCAGTGTGGTGTAGTCGATGCACATCCGAAGCTTCCCGCCGGCCTTGGGCACAACGACTGGGTTCGCCAGCCATTTTGGATGGAAGACTTCTCGGATGAATCCGGCTTCGAGTAGCTTCTTCACTTCTTGTCGGATGAAGTTCTGCCGCTCTACGGATTGCTTCCGAGGCTTCTGATGCACATGCCGGGCATCGGGGTAGATCTTCAGATTGTGCTCAATCACTTCCCTGGGGATCCCAGGCATTTGTGACGGTTGCCAAGCAAACACGTCAACATTAGCCCGGAGGAAAGTGATGAGCGCGAGTTCCTATTTGCCGTTCAACCCTCTCGATATACGGGTGGTTTGAGCGGCATCAGAACCAATTTGGACGACTTTGACGGGAATGTCGGTGTCGCCGCTTGGCTGCACACGGGGTGCAGAGGTCGAGCCTCGTTGACGAATGCTCGGAGGTCTTGGAGCTTGCTCCTGCCTGGAGTCTTCCTCTTGCACCGTAGTGAGCGCATGAAGTTCCTCCAAAGCAGTTACTCCTGCAGTACGATCTCCGCGGATCCGGA
The DNA here is from genome assembly GCA_036927565.1 of Tuctoria greenei. Classification (NCBI taxonomy): domain Eukaryota; kingdom Viridiplantae; phylum Streptophyta; class Magnoliopsida; order Poales; family Poaceae; genus Tuctoria; species Tuctoria greenei. The sequence goes on along the minus strand of JAYESD010000009.1, from coordinate 180,373,032 downwards.
GAACGCCTACTGGTGTTGGCATTTTCAACACCAGGTATCCATAATGAGCAGCTGCCATGAATTTGTACAGGGCAGGTCTACCCAAGATGGCGTTGAATGGTAAGTTGATCTGAGCGACGTCGAAGACCAACTTCTCGGTGTGATACTTCTCCCGGGTCCCGAAGGTAACGGAGAGATTTATAGCTCCGAGTGGGGTAATGGCCCCCGTACCTACTCTGGAGAAAGGTCGAGAGGGCTGGAGATCCGAAGGTCGGAGTTGAAGCTTAGTGAAAGCTTCGAAGCTGATGAGGTTAAGCCCCGAACCTCCGTCTACCATGACATGGTGGAGCTGGACGTTGTTGATGGTAGGAGATACCATCAAAGGTAGCTGACCTGCTCCAACCATGCTCCGCGGGCAATCAGAGGCATCGAAAGTGATGGAGGTGTCCATCCACTTTCGATGAGGTTCCGGCCTGACTGTAGGGGCTACAGCGGCCATATCCCGCCGCATAGTCTTGATGACGCGACGAGAGGTGATATCCCATGATCCACCAAAAATGGTGTTCATGGTCTTCCGACGCTCGTTGTCAGAGACGTCAGAGTCATCGTCGACGGAGGTGTAGATGGCTTTCAGGACCTTTTTGGGATCCTGAAACCCTAACTCCTCTTCAGTCGGAGCTTCGTCGACCTTCTGTTTTCCTTCACTCTGTCGAAAAGGAGATCCTTCCCGGCGCTTGCTGTAGCGCTCAGCGAGGTTTTGGACCTCCCGGCAATCTTCCAAACTGTGGCTGCCCGTTTTGTGAATGGGACACCACACTTTGGGTTTGCCACCGTCTTCAGAAGACGGTCGAGGTCGCTTCTCGGGGCGTGGCCCCCGGCCACCCGGAGTTGCAGCAGCTGCAACGTTGGATGTGCCGGCCGACGGCTTCTTCTTGCCGTTGGTCTTCTTTTTCTTCTTGCCACTCCCGGAGGTAGCAGCTTCTTCTTTGGAGGATTTCTTGTGATCCTCCGAGGTTGATTTGGAGTGCATCTCACGGCCCTCCGCAGCTCTGGCACATTTGTCTGCCAGGCTGAAGAGTTCCGTGACGCTGGTGATCTCTTTGATCGCCAGCTTCTCCAACATCTTCTTGTCCCGTACGCCCTGTCTGAATGCCACAATGACAGAAGCGCTTGAGATAGAAGGGATAGTGTTGCGTACCTGAGAGAACCTCTGGATGAAGGACCGCAAAGATTCTCCCCCTTTTTGCACGGCTGCAAAAAGGTCCAGTTCAGTGCCTGGTCGGGTGTATGAACTCCCGAAGTTGGCAGTGAACTGACGGCACAACTCCTCCCAACTGTTGATAGAGTTGGGTGGAAGGCTCATAAACCAGGACCTGGCGGTCCCAGTTAAGGCCACTGGAAAGTAATTGGCCATCACGGCCTCATTTCCTCCAGCTGCCAAGATTGCAGTGGAGTATATCTGAAGGATTTCGGCGGGGTTGACAGTCCCGTCGAATTTTTTCTGGCAGGTGAGGCCGGAACTTCTGTGGCCATCTAACCATGCGCAGGTGCATGGCTAGGGCTGAACAGCCTCCTCCTACTCCTTCAAGAGTAGAAAGGTCCTGAGCTTCTCGTCTTTCACGGACACGCTCAATATGGACACGGCCATCCTGCTGGCGGTATCGGCGATCAAGCTCCGCCCGGAGGTCATAAGTCGAAAGCCTGGATACCGTGTGAGTGCGTCGAGCCCCGGAGGGCAATGACGTCACTTGCTGAGATGTAGCACGTCTCCTACTATTGGAGGCGTGTGGACCAAGTCTTCCAGACAAAGTCCGTCGCTGCGACAGGGCTCGTCCCGAAGGAGAAGGACCCTGGTTGTTGAGGCGTTCGCCCGCTGCTGCGACCAAATGCTCTACATCGGCCCTCCACTGCTCCATTGTATCTCGAGATGCATTCGGAGGTGGTGGACGTTGGAGATGAGCACGCGCTGCATGGAGCGCGTGTTCTGGGTTGTCATGAGTCGCTGACGCAGTAAGCGACGCCGGTGCACCATCACGTTGCCCAGCACGATTTGCTGGAGAAGATAGTGGTGGTGGAAGTGTGGCTCCTGCTAGTGCTGAGGTTCCTACTGGTGGGGGCATATTGGAGGGATTGCCTCCAACAGCCTGAACAGCGGGTTGACCATTGGACGATCTAGCAGCGGAGTTCACCATTCTCGAAAATCTCAGGCGCCCCTTCCTGGCGCGCCAACTGTCGGTGGTTTTGATCCGGCAGATCTCCCGACACTGCTAAAGTGTTGAAGGAGTTTGTGGTTCTGTGTGGGCGTGCGGAGATTCAAGAAAGTGAAAATCAAAGTAATGTATGAGACACGAGGATTTACGTGGTTCGGGCCGCCTGAGCGTAATACCCTACTCCACGGGTGTGTTGGTGTTGTATTAGCGGTAAGAGCTTGTCACGAACGCGTGGGGTGCGTATGATCGTCCGTGAACGTCCCTGAGTGTATCGTCGGCCTGTCCTTTTATAGTACAAGGGCAGACCGTTACAATTCAACCTGGCCCGACATGTGGCCCCGGCGGTTACTAGTATTGATACACGCTTAATTGCTCTTAATAACCCTGTAACGGTCTTTGATAGCACCGTTACTGGTGTTAAGATCGTCCGTTTAAGTGTCATTAATATGACATTAATGACACTTAATCGGGTCTTGAAGTCCTTGGCTCTCCTTTGAAGACTCGGAGCCGTTACAAGGTCTTCCGGAGATTAGAAGCTGGAAGGTCCGACGACTTGACACGTGGCAGCTCCGGAGCTTGCTGTGGGAAGCAGGTAGCTCCGGGGCTACCAGACACGTGTCAGGTCCGGAGCTTCTCTTGGTCTGGGGTTAAGTCCGGAGGTGCCGTTTTGGTACGTGGTCCGGAGCTTTCCCCTCGTGGGAGGTAGCTCCGGGTTAGTCGTACACGTGGCGACCCAGGGATTAACCATGTTGGAGAAGCGGGTCCGGTCATGTCTGACAAGTGGGCCTCCGAGGGTCTTCAAACTAAGTAGATGGCTTTCCTTTGAGATTTCTGTAACCTCAAGGGGTGTATGGTTTTTAGGGTACCGACAGTGGCCCCTTGGACTTACCTCCGAGGAAGATCACTGGGGTGAAGTTATTCCGTCGGAGGTGGGTCCATCCTTACGACTCTTGAACTGGGTCTTCAAGGGTCTTCGAAGGTGCTGTTGGCAAAGATTTACAGTTAAATCCCGCCACATGGCGTATCTCAGGCGGCAGATGAGATCTTTGACGTGCGGATCTCACGAAATTGAAGGTCGCCGGTTTCGATACGAAAACCGTATCGGTTCCGCGCGCCCTGTCAGGCCACCGCCTTTGGGTTTCCCGCCGCGTGATGACAACTGTTCGCCTGGGTAAGTGCCTCGACTTGATCGTTGGGGTGGTCCCGGGCCCTCTTGTCATCGGTTGGGCTGAATTCTTGAGTAGTATCTTTGACTTCCCTGCGGTTTCCATCCAAGCGTTGCGAGGGCTTACTTAAGAAGTAAAGCGCGCACCGTCGGGAGTTCTTTACTCCCTTCATCTGATCTTGCGCTCAAACTCCCAACTCGTGCTTCGCTCTTCTTCTCTTGCTAGCTGTGCCGCGATGGAGTTGGGTCTGCGCGAGAGTCGCTTGAAGATCGACAATGATTTGAAGAAGGTCCGGGCCCTCATGGGGTGGTCCTCGGACTTCTTCAACCACTTGGTCCGTGCCGGCGAAGAGCTCCCCTTCGAGAAGGAGCGCGCCGGTGAAATGGTGTACTTTTCCTCGTACGCCATGGTGGGGTTGATCCCACCTTTTTCTTCTTTCTTCTTGATGCTGCTAGACTTCTATGGTCTGCAGCTATACCACCTTGGCCCACTTTTTAATTGTAGTGATTGTCTGTTGATTTTCTTCATCCATCATCTGCAGCGTCCCCAAGAAGGGGAGTGAAGCTCCACCCTCAGCCATGATGTCTGAGGCCGTGGGAGCTTCTGCTCCTGTCCCGATGCCGCCCCAGGTGGTGGCTGAGGCTGCGACAGCTCCGACGCCGCCTGTCGTGGTCATGGACCTCGACTCGTCCCCAGAAGTCCCCGTGGTAGCGCCAGACCACGGGAGTGAAGACACGCCAGCGGCACCTGTCTCGAAGGTTGAGGTTCCGGGTCCAGGTGCTGCAGTGATGGAAGCTCCGGCTGTTGAGCCGGAGGAAGTAGTAGTCCCGGCCTCGGAGCCGGAACTTGTCGAAGCCCCGGCGGCAGCCTTCCTTCCCCTGAACATGGAAGCGCAATTTAGTGGGGAGCTCCGGAGGAGCATGCCGGTGCTCGACGACCTCGACGAGGTGGAGAGGCGTCCGACCACCATATTGGTGATCCTCGGAGCTTCCGAGGGTGGTCCTGCCTCCGCCCGAGTCAAAAGACTGAAGACATCGGCAAGGGCAAGGGCGAAGAACCAGCTGAGCCCTCCAGCCGAAAGAGGAAGTTGAAGCATGATGACGGGAGATCCATCAGACCTTCCCCTTCCACAGTGGCTGCTTCTCCTCGACGGGGGAGGTCTTCTGTAGCTACCCCTGCTCTGGTGCAAGCATCTTCAAGAGGCGTAAGCTCCGGGCAGGTGACCCCGGCCTCAGTGCCGGCTAGAAGTTCCAGGTCTGGGGGTTCTTCCCGGCGAAGAGAAGCTCTGGCCGAAAGGACTCTGACGGCTGTGAGTGTTCCTCAACTGAGGTCTGAAGCAATTGTCTCACTAGATTTGGTGGGCTCTAGCTCTGGGCCTAAGAATAAGAGGTTCTAAGGTGACTGGGATGGTAGCGCCCGAGGTAAGCATTGATTGCTCACCCTAAAATGCTAGTCTTGTTTTTGATGTGTTCTTAATCTTCTCTTCCCTTTATTTCTAGGGTGTCGAAGAAAGGACCGGGAGCTTCAGCGCTTGTTGCAATGGCAAGGGCTGCACCTGTCGTAGCTCCGGCTTCGAGCGCTGAGCCTCCTCGTCAAGCGGAGGCGGAAGTCGCGACAGCTCCGGCGCCTGTTGTCGTGAGCTTGGACTCGGAGTCCTCGCCTGAAGTTCCTATGGTAGCGCCAGACCACAAGAGAGAAGTTGAAGATGTACCCCTGGCGGCGGAGGCTGATGCTCCAGCACCAGCGATGCCACAAGTTCCGGCTTTCGAGCTTGAAGTTGTCGAAGCCCTGGCTGCTGAGCCAGAAGCAGTTGAAGCCCTAGCTACTGAGTCGGAAATTACCCAAGCTCCAGCCCTTGTGCCGGAAACGGTTGAAGATTCAGCAGCTGAGTCGGAAGTGGCAGAAGGTCCGACGGTTGAGCCAAAGGTGGTTGAAGATCCAGTGGTTAACCCAGAAGTAGTCGTTATGCTGGAGCCTGAGCCAGTGATGGTTGAGGCCCCAGTCGAAGCCCCGCCTGCTGCTCCAGAGGTGGTGGTCCTGGAGGTACCTGGGCCTGAGACAGAGCAGCCTGAAGAACTGGCGACACGTCCTAAGACTTTGGAGCCATCAACTTAAGACCCTGAAGCAGCGCCTTCAACTGCTCCGGAGGTGGAAGTTCCTCCAGTGTGTTCTTCTGCTACCGCTGAAGGGTTCCAAGAGAGCGGCCCTAGCGCTGCAGGAGTACAGGAGACCACTATTGTAGAGTGAGACCCAATTTTTGTGATGGAAAACTCTTTTGATCCTGCAGAAATGGTACCAACAGGCCCGGAACCTATCCCTCTGTCTATAGACAACGCCTGTTCAAGTCTTCGATAGGTCCAGCTTGCCTTTGATCATGAGAGCAAAGCCTTGGAGGAGGAACGCCACACCTTGAGACGGTGGCAAAATAGACTCCATTTTGAGACCAGGCTTGCCCAAACGAGGTTGGCTGACCAGAAGGAGTGGATTAAGAGGGAGAAAAACCAGATAGAATACTGGGATAAGTTGATGGAAGAGAAGGAAATTGCCATCTGGGCGCTCGACGCTAACTCCAGAGAGATACTGGAGCAGGCCAAGGAGAGGCATGACGCTACTAATGAGCGTTACGAAAAACTCACTAAACTGAATGAGGTTCTCCTAAAGCGCCGGGCGGACCTGGAGGCGAGAGAGGAAAAACTCCTGGAGCAGCAGGAGGATGTGGTGAGGAGAGAGGCAGAGGTCACCCAGAAGTTGACTCTAGGTGAGAAAAATTTGGCAGATCGCAGCAAAAAGTTGGATCTATGGAAGGGGGAAGAGAGGAAGAAGAACTGGAAGGTGGGACAAGAGCTCTCTAAAAGAGAGTCTGATGTTGCCGCTAGGGAGGAGAGAGTTAAAGGCATGGAGAAAGACCTTGCTGAAAGGCAGAACCGCATCCACCTCCGGGAGACGGAGCTGGTCGACTGGGAAAAGCAAGTTGTTGAGAGCATGCAACAACATGCTAAGTTGACTGAGTGCCTTGCTCGTGAAGGTTTGGAGCTTGCGACTGCCCATAAGTCGTTGGAGGAGCTGCGGAGCCTGAAGGAGACTGAAGCCATTCAAGTGTGGGACTTCTTAGGGCGGGCGAATGACACGCTGATACCGCTGGGCTTCAGTCCTGTACGTCCGGACAACCCGTAACTGGACTTGGACCGAGCGTTGGTGGCTCTCAACGATGCTGGCGGCAAACTTGACGCAATGGGAGACATCATCGCGGATTAGCTGGAGACAGAGGGGAAGTCTTTGGCTACAAACATCACAGAATATGTGCTGACGTATTATGTGAGCCAAGATCCCCAATTCTCACTGGACCCAGTGCTCGAAGGTCCAATCGCTGAAGAGGAAGACGCCACCAAAGTCAGCGTCCAAGAAGTTGCCCAAAGAGTGGCTTCATTCTTCCGCAAGTCTTAGGTTCTCCGGTAGCTTAGGACTTTCTTTCTTTTTGCCTTCTGCTGTATTCTCCCCATTTTGTTATCCACTACCTCAAATTAATGAAATCCTCCTTTCTGCCTTCAATTTCACTTTGTCTTCAATATACGGTGTCATATCTTGTTGGCCCCCTAGTACATGTGTACAATTGAAGTGTGTACATATACCAAATGTTGTGGCAGTATGTGGACGACTTGGATGCTTCGTACTTGTAGATTTTAGGTCTGAAGTCTTTATCTTTGATGCGACGACTGTTGGCCTCCTGGGATAGTCGGAGGTTTGTAGCTCCGGTAGTGATTGATGCCAACGCACCAATCATCGATGATAGACCTCCGGTGTTTGTTGGAGCTTAGTAGCTCCAACAATACTCACTAACAACGTATGAAGGCAAGCTCCCTTGGAGGATGTCAAAGATTAGTAGCTCCGACGTCGTCTACCATTGCTATGAATTTTTGCTTTTCCTGCACGTTAAAGGCAAGAGAAAAAATAAAATTTGTCCTCTTGTCTATAAATTGGTCGTGACTTGTCGTTCTTATTTGGACTTTAGATCCGAAGAAACTCAACATGATAACGAGCATTTTGATATAATCTTTCTAGATCTACATGCCTTTTTAGTACTCACCCTACTGAGGCCTGCTGGGTTGTAGGTAGAGCGGCGTACTTAGGGTGCAGGACCAGGCTAAGCCGATAGCACACTCCGGACCTATGTTGGCTTGGTGTTCAGGCAAGTAGAATATGTAGCAATGTTAAGATCCAAAAAGACTATCAATAAGGCTTGTAATGCATGTGAATTATTTGGAAGAAAGTTCAAAAAGATTTGCACAACTTCATTATAGACAAGTGGGGTAAAAATAATCTGATATATTGAGTCTTGCACAAAAGGTTAATGCACGTGTAGTCTGTTTTCACACAGCAATGCCTTTCATTATAGGTCCGGATTAGAGGGGAGACAAGGACACACTTAGGGTGCTGGACCAAGCTAAATGTGCTATACGTCTTGTGCTAGCCCAGAGCAAGTAGTTACACTTTTAGTGTTGTGACTGTCTCAAGTGTTACTTGAACTTTCCAGACCCTTCGGGAGGGGTCCGGATGTTCTCCCGGAGGACTTGCCCGTCTCTGTATAATGACTCTACAACATGCATTGTGTGTAATTACAGACTCACCTCCGTGATTCTAAGCATAAAACTTACGGAGGTGCTCGATGTTCCAAGGATTAAGAAGCGGGGTCCCATCCTCAATTGCCAAGCGAACGCATCCTGGTCAGGATACTTTAATTACTCGGAAAGGACCCTCCCACCTGGGGGAAAGTTTGTTCATCCCTTCACAGCTTAGTATCTTCTGAAGCACCAGGTCTCCTTCTTCAAGCAGTTGATCACGCACATGCCTTTGATGATAGCACTGGAGCGCTTCACAAATTCCGAACAAGTGCTTGGCTCCTTCCCTCGTTGACGAGGTCACGGTCTTCACGCCGGAGCTGGTCTTGCGTGGCTTCGTCGAAGGTTCACACCCGTAAGGACCCCAAGGTGATCTCTGGAGGAAGGACTGCTTCAGCTCCGTACACCAGGAAGAATGGAGTCTTCCCAGCTGACCGGTTGGGTGTTGTCCTGTTCGCCCATAATGTGGACGGAAGCTCCTCAATCCAGTTAGCTCCGTGCTTCTTCAAGTGCTCATATGTGCACGTCTTGAGTCCTTTTAAGATTTCTGCATCTGCTCTATAGGCTTGGCCATTGCTTGTTGGATGAGCTACTTGGGCGTAGCTAAGTTGAATGCTGAGGTCTTCGCAATATTCTTGGAATGCAGCACTTGTAAATTGAGTTTCATTGTCAGTTATGACTTTGTTTGGAACTCCAAATCTGCATATAATGGACTTCAAGAACTTGATTGCTGATTGTTTGTTGATTGTTATTACTGGAGTTGCTTCCGGCCACTTGGTGAACTTGTCGATGGCGACATACAGGAACCTGTAACCTCCGACGGCTTTTATGAAAGGTCCCAAGATGTCCATGCCCCACACAACGAATGGCCATGTAGGAGGTATCATTTGTAGCGACTGAGCCAGTGTGTGAATCTGTTTGGTGTGGAACTGGCATGCTTCACATTTTTTCACTAGCTCAACTGCATCCTGAAGTGATGTAGGCCAGTAAAAACCATGCCGGAAGGCTTTACCGACCAGCGTGCGAGAAAAAGCATGGTTCCTGCACTTGCCTCCATGGATGTTTGCGAGGAGTTTGCGGCCTTCTTCCCTTGCAATGCACCGCATAAGGATGCTATTGGCATCGCGTCGGTAGAGATCCCCTTCTACCAACGTGTATATTTTAGCCAATCTGACAATCCGGTTAGCGGATACACTGTCTTTAGGGAGGATGTTGTCTTTCAAGTAGTTCCGGATCTCCGATATCCATGCATCAGAACTAACTTGAGCTTCTGAGTCTTGCGTGCTGGGTTGTTCGGAGCTTCCGACAGCACATACGACCCTTGGTGGACGCCATGGTAGGAGGGCCATCGGGACCGCCAGCTTTGAGGTGCTGGTCTCGTCCCCTTCGCTTAGTTCGGCAGGCTGAGCTGTTGGTCTTGAAAACCTCCGGACGAAAATTTTGTCAGGATCCAGGGCTCCGGTTGAGGCTTTCATTGAGAGTTCGTTGGCTTCAGAATTATGAAGCCGATGAACATGATGGAGATTTAGGACTTTGAAGTCCTTCTGAAGTCTCTGGACTTCAAAGAGATAAGCAGCTAATTGAGAATTGTTGCAGGAACATTCACCTTTTACTTGTTTGATGATGAGTTGTGAATCTCCCTTTACCAAAAGTTGTTTGACACCATAAGATAGTGCCACCTTGAGTCCATATATGAGAGCTTCATACTCTGCCATATTGTTGGTTGCCTTGAAATCAAAGTGTACCATGTACTTGACCTTCTTCCCGGTCGGAGCCAGGAGAAGGATTCCAGCTTCGGCCCCCTGCTTCTGCACGGAGCCGTCGAAGTAGAGGGTCCAGTGAGGCTCAGTGAATATCGAAACTTTAAACTCTGGTTTCTGCTCACTTTGGCCCCCAGGGTTTGATGGAGAGGGGGTCCATTCCGCCACAAAGTCAGCCAAGGCTTGACTTTTGATTGCTTGTCTTGACACGAATTCTAGATCGAATTCTGCCAGCTTCGCTGCCCACTTTGCAATGTTCCCAGTAGAATAAGGATTATGCAAAATTGCATGTAGTGGAAAAGAAATTACCACTGATATTTTGTGGGCTTGGAAATAATGATGAAGCTTCCTTGAGGCAATAAGAACCGCGTAAAGCAGTTTATGCACCTCAATGTATCTTGTATTGGCGTCATGGAGTACTTCACTGATGAAGTACAGAGGGCGTTGAATGGTCCGGACCCTTTCAAAAGGACCCGAAGCTTCCTCTCCTTCGACATGGACCCTGCTGGAAGGTCTCGGACCTTCAGGTTGTGCTTCTTGGACCCTCCCCGAGGGATCCATAATTCTTTCTTGTTCAACCCAGATCTCACTGGGAAGATCCAGATCATTTTGGTTAGTCAGGTGAACCTCCTCAGACGAATGAGGTTGATCTCCTAGCACTTCATTTCGAGGTTCCATGTCTGGGAGCTGAGACCCAGTCATGTCTTCAGGTGGTTCCGGACCCTCCCGAAGGTGTCTGGACTCCTGGACTGAATGTGGTTCTAGTCTTTCCGCAACTAGGACCATACTGACAACTTCGGTGGTTGTCGAAATGTAAAGCAGTAAAGACTCACCACGATTCTTGAGCTACCAATATTGGTAGTGTGGTGAGGAGTTGTTTAAGCTCTTGAAACGCCTTTTCTGCTTCTTCAGACCAAAGAAATGGTCCAGACTTCCTTAAGAGTTTGAAGAAGGGTAGCACCCGCTCTGCTAGTCTTGATATAAACCGGCTGAGCACAGCTAGACATCCAGTCAACTTTTGGACATCTTTAATACGGGCTGGTGGCCGCATTTCTTCTATAGCCTTGATGTTCGTCGGATTTGCTTCGATTCCTCAGTGAGTCACCAAGAACCCCAGAAGCTTTCCGAAGCTAACCCCGAAGACACACTTGTCCGAGTTCAGCTTGGTGTGCGTAGTGCGCAACTTGTCAAAGACGGCTTGTAAGTTGTCAATGAGTGACTCCTTGTTTTTGATCTTTACGACAATGTCATCAACATACACCTCCACCAAGTCTCTAATTAGCTATCCAAATGTTTTGTACATAGCTCACACAAATGTTGAAGCAACATTTTTAAGACCGAATGGCATGGTAGTATAACAATATAATCCATCTACTGTTATGAAGGCAATATGCTCTTCATCTTCCTTAGACATTTGGATTTGATGATATCCAGAATATGCATCTAGGAAACACAGTAGCTCACGCCCGGAGGTGGAGTCCACTGTCTGGTCTATTCTAGGTAGTGGAAATGGATCTTTTGGACATGTCTTATTTAAAGTGGTGTAGTCGATACACATCCGAAGCTTCCCGCCGGTCATGGGTACAACAACTGGGTTTGCCAGCCATTTTGGATGGAAGACTTCCCAAATGAATCCAACTTCGAGCAACTTCTTGATTTCCTAGCGGATGAAGTTTTGTAGCTCGATTGATTGCTTCCGGGGCTTTTGGTGTACAAGTCGTGCGTCTGGGTAAATCTTCAAATTGTGCTCAATCACCTCCCTAGGGATCCCAGGCATTTGTGACGATTGCCAGGCAAACACGTCGACATTAGCCCAGAGGAAAGTGATGAGCGCGAGTTTCTATTTGTTGTTCAGACCCCCCGATACACAGGTAGTCTGAGCAGCATTAGAACCAATTTGGAAGACTTTGACGGGAATGTCGGCGTCGCCGCTTGGTTACACACGAGGTGCAGAGGTAGAGCCTTTATGACGAATGCTTGGAGAATCCAAAGCTGGCTCCTTATCAGATGCTTCCTCTTGCGTTGCGGTAAGCGCATAGAGTTCTTCCAGCACAGTAACTCCTGCGGTACAATCTTGGCGGATCCGGAGGATGTCCGTGGGTGTTGACATCTTCAATACCAAATAACCATAATGGGCAGCAGCCATAAACTTGTATAAAGTTGTCTTGCCCAGAATGGCATTGAAAGGCAGACTGATCTGCGCGACGTCGAAGACCAGTTTCTCAGTTCTGTAGTTCTCCCGCGTCCCGAAGGTCACTGGGAGTGTGATGGAACATAGAGGAGTAATGATTCTCGGACCCACTCCGGAGAAAGGTCGTGATGGGCGAAGGTCCGAAGCCCGGAGCTGAAGCTTAACGAAAGCTTCGAAGCTTATGAGGTTTAGTCTGGAATCTTCATCCACCATTACATGGTGGATTTGGATATTGTTAATGGTGGGTGACACCATCAACGGGAGTTGACCAGCCCCAATCATATTTTGGGGGCAGTCCAAAGCATCAAAAATGATGGGTGTATCCATACACTTCCGATGTGGTTCCGCCTTAGCAGCGGGAGCTACCATGGCCATGTCCCGCCGCATTGTCTTGAGGATGCGGCGAGGGGTGATGTTCCAAGAACCACCATAGATGGTGTTCAAGGTCTTTTGACGTTCATTGTCAGAGACGTCAGAATCGTCGTTGACAGTGTTGTAAACAGTTTTCAAGACCTTTTTGGGGTCCTGGAAACCTAGCTCCTCCTCAGCCGAAGCTTCGTCGACTTTTTGTTTTCCTTCCCTTTGACGGAAAGGAGCTTCCTCCTGGTGCTTGTTGTAGCGTTCGACAAGGTTCTGAACCTCCCAACATTCTTCCAAGTTGTGTCGGTTCATCTTGTGAATTGTACACCATGCTTTGGAATTGTCGCCGTCTTCTGATGAAGGACGAGGTCGCTTCTTGGGGCGTGGCCCCCGGCTTCCAGGAGCTGCAGCAGCAGCAGCTGAAGCGCCGACCGATGACTTCTTTTTGCCATTGGGCTTTGTTTTCTTCTTGCCACTACCGGAGGTAGCGACTTCAGTTTTGGAGGACTCTGGTTGGCTTGCGGAGCTAGCTTGGAGTGCATTTCACGGCCCTCCGCAGCTCTAGCACATTTGTCGGCTAGGCTGAAGAGTTTTGTGACGCTGGTAACTTCTTTAATGGCCAGCTTCTCTAGCATCTTCTTATCTCGAACACCCCGTCTGAATGCAATAATAATAGAGGAGCTCGAGATTGAAGGAATGGTATTTCGTACCTGAGAAAACCGTTGGATAAAGGATCGTAGCAAGTCCCCAGATGTTTGCTTTACAACAAACAAGTCTAATTCAGCGCCAGGCCGGGTGTAGGAGCTCCCGAAGTTGGCAGTGAATTGTTGGCATAGCTCCGCCCAACTATTAATGGAGTCGGGTGGAAGACTCATGAACCAGGACCTTGCAGTCCCAGTTAAAACCACCGAGAAGTAATTGGCCATTACAGCCTCATCACCCTCCACTGCTAGTATGGGAGTAGAGTAGATTTGAAGAAATTCGGCGGGGTTGACATTCCCGTCGAATTTCTCCGGTAAGTGGGGCCGAAGCTTATGTGGCCACCTTACCATACGTAAGTGCATGGCCAATGCAGAACAGTCTCCTCCTACTCTCTGAGGAGCAGGGTTGTCCCGAGCTTCTCGGCTCTCACGAGCGCGCTCAATGTGGGCACGACCGTCCTGCTGCCGATAACGGCGATCCAATTTTGATCGCAGGTCATGAGTCGGAATCCTGGTAATTGTGTGGGTGTGTCGTGCCCCAGGAGGCAACGAAGTCAACTGCTGAGATGCAGCACATCTCCTCTGTTGTGAGACTTGCGGACCAAGTCGGTCGAACAAGGTTCGTCGTTGTGAAGGTGCTCGTCCCGAAGGGGGATGACCTTTGTTGCTGATGCCTGCAGCCGCAACTGCGACCAGATGGTCAACATCAGCTCTCCACTGCTCCATAGCACCTTGGAGTGCACCTGGAGGCGGTGGGTGTTGTAGAAGAGCTCGCAAAATAATGAGCGTGTGCTCGGGGTTGTTGTTTGTCGATGCAGTGATCAACGCAGATGCTCCATCTTGTTGACCACCATTATTTGCTGGAACAGATGGTGGCTGTGGTGCCACAGCGCCTGCTGGAACAATGACACCTGCTGGTTGTTGGACATTGGAGGGATTGTCTCGAGCGGGTTGCCGAGCATGGTTGCCATTGGAGGATCCAACAGCTGAATTCACCATCTTGTGATCTCGGGATTGCCCTCCCCTACCTGGCGCGCCAAATGCCGAAGTGTGTAATACGACACTTCCCCCGGACCCGCTGAGAACAGCCTGTGGATGTTCTTTTACGGTTGGGGAACGCAAGGATCAAGATCAAGATGGTGACCTCAGAGATTTACGTGGTTCGGGCCGCCTGAGCGTAACACCCTACTCCACGGGGTTTGTGTTGGTGTATTGCGAGTTGATCGGTTGGGATCAGGTTGAATCCGATTGTCCCCTGAGTTTGCGCGGTACAACCCTTTTATAGTTCTAAGGACTGATCATTACAAAGTTTGCATGGCCTAACATGTGGTCCTAGCGTATTTAATGGCCTAATACACTGTCTAAAGAGTATTAAGCATGATTAATAGTGTGATAACGTGTCTTAATGGTTGCGTTACCCCTATTAACAGTGATCTTGATCGCGTGTCGTTAATATAGCATTAAGGACACGTAATTACGTCTTGTAACTGTCGCTTTAATTACGCTTGATGGCTCACGCTGAAGGAGGTCTGCCAGTATACGCGTCGATGAAGGTCTGAAGGCTCCACAAGTGGCAGATCCGGAGCTTTCTCTTGAGGGAGGGTAGGTCCGGAGTCCCTGTATACGTGTCGGCACCGGAGCTCCTCTCTGACAGGGGCTAGATCCGGGGGCTGTTATACACGTGTAGTCGCTAGAGCTTCCCTTGGTTGGGAGTTCAGTTCTAGTCTTCTTTTACACGTGTTAACCCGGGAGCTAGCCATGTGAGTGGAGCAGGTCCGGTGCAACGTGACATGTGGGACCTACAAGGGCCTTTGACTCTGGCGGGTGAAACTTTCTTGCACTTTTTGCGGTATCGCGGGGTACCTAGTACGTAGGGTACCGACAAGTTCAATATGCAAGATTAAGAAAGGTTTCTTGTTAATGTCATTTGACATTACTCTAAGCAAGAGTCAGTGTCTTCGAAACTTGATGAGCAAAAGAGGATGAGAGCGATTTCTTATGCTTCCGCAATTGGATCTATCATGTATGTCAGTGCTATGTATACGTCCAAATGTATCTTATGCTCTAAGTAGCACAAGCAGGTATCAATCAGATTATAGTGAAGCCCATTAGATAGTTGTCAAAAACATTCTTAAGTACTTCAGAAGAACTAAGGAGGTGAAGAAGAGCTCGCTGTAAAAGGTTACACTGATGCTAGCTTCCAAACTTATAAAGATGATTCTAGATCGCAATTTGATTTTATATTCCGCCTCAATGAAGAGGCAGTGAAGTGGAAAAGTTGCAAAGAAAGCTGTTTGGATCAGAAAATTTGTTTCTAAATTAGGTGTTGTTCTTAGTGTGCCCGATCCTTTGGATCTCTATTGTGACAATAGTGGAACCATCGCACAGGCAAAGGAGCCTAGATCACATAAAAGATCCAAACATATACTACCACACTATCACCTCATTTGAGAGATCATCGATCGAGGTGATGTGAAGATATACAAGGTGCACACAAATTTGAATGTTGCAGATCCATTGACGAAGCCTCTTTCACAATCAAAGCATGAGGTGCACACGAGATCTATAGGTATAGATACTTACATCAGTGATCATGGTGTGTAGTGTGAGACTTGTATCATAACTATGTTTATGTACTGTTAAATAAATTGTCATATGAGTAATCATTATTTACATTGATCATCAAGTATGTGACTTGTTTGTGAAACTCTTTGTTAATAGTAATGTTACTCTAAATGATCTCTAGTCTATATCATTATATGAGATAATGATCACACACAAACTATCACATGCATTAATTGATGATCATGTTTTACGGATCATAGATATACAAATATCAAATTAATAATGTGAACACATGTTAGTGAACATGGTGTTAGATTGACCCACTTTGAGATACTGCTCGGATTGTTATGTTGATATGTGTCATCACTTGGTCTTGAGTGATACACCTGCTAGATCCTTAGAACTAAGATCGTCATTATTTCTCACTGTGTATAGTTGTGTACTTTGAGACTACCAAATGCTACTCCGTAACTGGGTAGTCATAAAAGTAGTCTCCGGGTATATAATAAAATATAGAACATGCATATCAAAATGGAATTTGCCCCTCCTAAATAACATGAGAGATATATATAGGCTCCTCGAGATAGTTGGATTGGAAAGTGCACGATCGTGCCAAAATGATTAAAGGTTAATCACAATGACTAAAAGTTAGTTATGGAATGAATGGCTGAGCTATTACAAGGATGTCACGAATCTTGCCTTGAGCTTGACTGATATCGTGAGGCAAAGGGATTAACATGTGAATCTATCTAGCTTTAGCTGATATGATCTTTATATACAATCGAGAGTCGGTATGTCCTGCTAGGTAACTCTACTGACTTGTGGTTGGAAATGGTTTCCACTCGTAACTGACTGCACATGAACCTAACAGGTCACCCACTTAAGGGGTTGAAATATCGAAAAGCTTGGCTATATGATTGTCTCTAGTGCAAGTGGAAGATTGTTGGTGATATGCCAAGAGGAATTATAACAATTCAAAGTAAGATTTGCTAGATATTTGATCTATAAGCAATTACGATACTAATAGGTCCGCGACCTAAAAAACCTATTAATACGCCTATAAATACGAGTGGTAAGGTTAAGGGCTGATTACTCCACTATGTGATAGCCCTAGTCGTCACCTCTCACATGCGTCACGCCGACACCCTTGTCGCGCGCGCGATGCTAGCACACTGGCGTACAACGTTCCTCCTCGTACGTATGGACTCCGTAGAGGTGTTGCTGCTACTGTTGCGCTAATCGGCTACGGTCTACGGCGTCACAATGTTGGTACCGTGATGAGCACAAAGAGGAGACGAACGTTATCGTCTACTTCTCCTACACCCCGACACGCGTCTACGTTCCGCGTCTAGAGTAACGATCTATGACCTCTGTACTCATATGCTTTTAAAATTATACGGTAAAATTGCTAGAGTAAATTATCATTGATTTTTTAACAAGATGAAGATGTGATATACCACCTTAGTCCGTCGCCGCAACCGCAGTTATAGAGTTGGTGCGCATTGGCCGCACTCCCACTGCACCCTTTCCCCACTGCACTTGGGTCGTCACCACCATTGTGCTATGTTACAGATGGGAGAGAAAGGATGACGGGAGAACCGTTCAGGAGTATTTTGATCATCAAAATTTTCTTTCTGTTATTTTTAAAAATTATTCTAGTACTCTAAATTAGCCGGAGTTAACGGAAACTAAGCTAACGAAAAATGAAAAAAGGGCCCAGCATGCAACTTTTAAAAAAAGAGGATCAAATATGCTATTAGACTTTATAATAGGATCAGTTGCGCAATTGTTCCATTTACATTCCTCAAATTTTCGCTGCATTTTCATTGTCTTGATGCGTTATGATACTACATTGTCCAATTATTGGTGTGCTACATTGCCAGGTAAGGCAAGCACGAGGATCCAATACATAGAGGTTGAAGTTGAAGAAGGGTAGGCAAGGTAGGATACGATTCAAGTTATTAACATTATCTAGGGGCTTTTCACAAAATGTAGCATCGGCGGGGCCTTTTCGTATATCTGTCGCTTATCTTCTCCGCTTGGAACTGCTTCTCTGGATGTTTGACTTCACTTTCCCCTTCCAGTGAACGAAGATTTCCCTCTCCAGATCCCCCACATATGGCGGAAGCGGAGTTGCCGCCTCTCTCTGAGGCAAAAATGGCGGTGGGGCTTGCGATCTCGTTGCTCGATAGAGCCTACTGTATGGGAGCTGTGGCTGATGATCTCAGGCAGACGCTGTTGCAGCAACTCCGAGCCATTCAAGCAGATTTGGATCGAGCTGTAGGCCAGCTGATCGAAGGGACCCTCGATTTTAATCCCAACACGTGCAGGGTTTTCAGTAAGGATATCTGGCGGTACATGGGCGTTGTTGACGAGATTGACGACGCGATCGACGAGATCGATTACCGAAGGCTGGAGGAAGAGGTTGGTAATCCCAACTCAAAGCTTGCCATAAGAAAGTTTATTAACAAGGTTACAAGGCTTGATATTCCGGGTAGCAAACTAAAAAGGCTGAGAAAAGCTATTTACAGTTTCCAATACATGGTGCTAGCCGATTGGGATCCTAGGCAGCTCTGGTCTCCTTTGGTTACACTGCTGGAAGGCCGTACTCGTGTTCAGTCCACTGCTTATGAGCGCTACAGCTACCCCAGTTGGCTGGCCACTGTTAGAGGTGTTTCTGCCCGGGAACGGGAGAAAGAAGATCTAGTGCAGTGGTTGACAAAAGACGACACAGCTGAAGGCAATCCTCTCACCGTTTGTTTGCTGTCAGTGGCTGATGGTGCTAGAACCACCGTTTTAGCTAACACAGTCTGTGAAGATCTGAGAGTACGGGCTCATTTTGACTTCATTGTATGGGTCCCTGTGCAAACTTTTCACGAAAATTTAGAGATGCCATATTTTTTGAGTTCAGAAAAATTCAGTAGTTTTATACTGGAAACAGTTACTGGTGAAATATACTCTGATGTGAGTACTCTGGAATGTTCGCTTAGAGAGCAACTCGAAGATAAGAAGCTTTTGCTTATTCTAGACACTGTCCAGAGCTATAATTGGGAACCTTTGCTAGCTCCTCTAGAGGTCTGTAGAAAAGGAAGCAAGATTCTACTGATGACTTGTCAGTTTGCAATGCATGGCAATATTATTCCTGGAGCTGTAGCTCATGTTATATCAAGTCGATTGCCCACTCATGTTTTTGAAGCGAGATTGCCCTCTCATGTTGGTTCTGAAGATTATCGCGAAGGTGCTCCAGTTTCTCCCCCTAGACATAATCGATACCCCAGCTGGATAAGCAATAATAGAGGTATATTTGGCAGAAACAGGGAGACAGAAGAGATAGTACAGTGGCTGACGATGGATACAGATCAAGATAACCCTTTCTCTGTTTACGCACTGGTAGGGATGGCTGGAATGGGGAAAAGTACACTTGCTAATATCGTTTGTCAAGACCCAAGAGTGTTGGATACCTTCAATGAGGTTGTTGTGTGGGTGCCCGTGTCTGTTAACTTCGATACCGGAGCAATGGCAAGATTTATATTTGAAAAAGTTACAGGTAAATCACCTGGATACTCTAGCATGGGTCTTATGTACTCACTTACTGAAACACTCAGATATAGGAAGCTTTTGCTAATTCTAGATGATGTTTGGGAAGATAGCAATGTTGACAAGTGGGAAACATTGGTGGCACCTCTAAGGGTTTGCAAGAAAGGAACCAAGGTCCTGCTAACGTCTCGGATGCAATCAGTAGTGGATATGGCAGCTGTTGCTGTAGGATCTCAAGTTAAATATCTGAGAATTGATGAATTGAAGGAAAACGACAATCTCATGCTCTTTAAAAGCCGTCTCCCTTCTCAAGTTGGTTCTGAAGATTATGATACTCTTATGTTGATTGGTGGACAGATAGTGAAAAAGATTGGTGGATGCCCTCTAATTACTAGTCTTGTTGCTTCATGGTTGGGATTACATATGGATACCCATAGATGGAATAGGGTACTCCAGAAAGGCTGGCAGCACCTTGAAGAAAAGTGCATAGTTCTTCTATCTCTTAGGTTGAGCTATGATTGTCTACCAACAGAGCTGCAAACTTGTTTTAGATATTGTAGTTTATTTCCCAAAGGGTACAAATTTAAGAAGGGGGAACTGGCAAAAATGTGGACTGGTTCAGGATTGATACCTTTCAAATCATCGAAACTAGAGAACATTGGCATACATAAAACTAAATATGTTGACTTATTGAGTGCAGAGGATGTTGGGGAAGAATATTTTGATGTGTTGGCAAGAAAATCATTCTTTTGTTGTATGTTAGAAACAGAAACTTCTGATGGAAACCAGCAAGAGTATTATGTTTTGCATGATTTAATGCATGATTTGGCACAACATATCTCTAAAGATGAATGTGCACGTGTAGATAGTGGTGATTTCTATGGCATCAGCATCACAACCCGACACCTGTCTATTGCTCCTTGCTGCAATTTAGGGGCGATCTGCCGGCATTTAAATCGTATCTACATGAATAAGGATTTTACTAATTTACGGACACTTATCATACAGATTGAATTTGGCCTTGATCAAGAGACTGAACTTGTGCTTAGGGGGCTCCTGAAGAAATCAAGAAGGTTGCACCTACTTTACTTGGGTGTGCCATCGCTGTTTGGTGCACTTGATTGTGTTCATGGTTTAATTCATCTCCGATATCTCTATTTGTTTTCATGTCACGAATGTCATCTTCAGAAAGTCTTCCAGCTCTATCACTTGCAAGTGTTCAAACTTGAGTACTTGGCAACAAAAGGTGCAAACTGTAGCAGCATACATAGCTTACGTTGCTTGCGCTCTCTGCATGTTCCAGACAATATGTCATCAAAGATACATAACATTGGGAGGTTAACCTTACTAAAGGAGTTACATGGATTTGACATAGTGAAAAATGATGGTCGGAGGCTGAATGCACTGGGAAATTTAAGTGGCCTTTGCCAACTAACCCTGAAAAATCTTCAAAATGTATTGGATTTTGAAGAAGCTGCGGGCATCAAATTAAAGGAGAAACACCATATGAAGCTTTTGTCATTATCATGGAATAAGCACTTGAAGGAACCAATGGATCAAAATGGCAGAATAATTCATAATCTGGAACCAAACAAAGAAATTCAGCTGTTGCATATTCATGGATACAGTGGAGTCGAACTTCCGATTTGGATTGAAAATTCATCACTCATTCATTTGGTATCTCTTGAGCTTGAGTATTGCATGAAATGGAAGAGTCTGCCTTCACTGAAGGAGTTAACTTCACTTAAACATCTGAAGTTGGAGAATCTTTTTCAACTAGAATACATTGGTACAGTGCTCAGGCAGCAGTTTGAGACCAACGAACCAGAGAATGCTTGGCTACCACCATTTCTTAGTACTCTGACAGTTCGATGGTGTCCTAAGCTGAAGAAACTTCCTGATATACCATGTACCCTTGAGCTATTAATCGTAAGGCATGCTCATCTTGCAGTTCTTCCAGCAATACTTCAGAGATATACTGGTGGAGGAGGATCAGCACCAGAGAAATCTCAGCTTGGTTTTTTACATATTGAAAGTTGCGCTCAGTTGACTTCTCTGAATACAGGTCTCCTAGGGCAGCAGGAACAGCTTCATTCTCTTAAAACAATGGTCTTGAGACATTGTGAAAGGCTACATCATCTTCCAACAAGGGGTTTTGTAGAATTACACCACTTGAATTCCCTAGAAATAGTTGCATGTCCTATACTAAGGTATGTTAAGGCTGAAGACCATTTGCTACCTGTGTCACTCAGGAACTTGGATGTGGACCCATGTGGTGATATCGATGTTAAAGTTCTAATGTCACTGCAAAACCTTCCCACTCTCAGAAGTTTAACACTATTCAACTACAGTAATCTAGAGGAACTTCCATCAGTAGAAGTGTTTAGGACTCTCAAGAATCTGAACAATGTCTCAGTGGCTAGATGCAAGAACCTGTTATCCTTGGGTGGGCTTGGAGCTGTTGCTTCCCTCAGACTACTTTCAATTCTATGCTGTGACAAGCTCAGTTCATCATATTCAACAAAGGATACATGCACCTTTAAACTACAGAAGCTCACAATTGACCGTCAGGCCTTGTTATCGGTGGAGCCATTAAGAAGTCTCAGACACACCAGCGACCTGCACATCAGTGATGATTATGCAATGGAATCCTTGCCTGGGCAATGGTTTCTCCAAAATGCTTCTTCCCTCCGCTCCATTGAAATTGGAGTTGCCGATTCTCTACACTCCCTGCCATCTGAGATGGAAAAGCTTCTATTTTTGCAGAGTTTGCACATTGAAAGAGCCCCTCTTCTTCAGTCACTTCCTCAGCTGCCCGCCTCACTTTCCACACTAACAATTTGGGGCTGTGACCCACGGTTTCTGGAATGCTATGAGGGGCATGGTTGTTCAGACTGGAGCAAGATTGCTCACGTTGCTAATGTGGATATCCAGGCCATTGCTGAAGGTATGGTTTACCTCCCTTCTCGTTTTTTAGCTTGTCATGCATCATATAACAGCCAACTGTATGTTATCATGTTTTTAATCTTATAGATTTTATTTTCCAACCATGTACAACCGTCATATTTGCTGGTACTCTAAGCATCTTATGTTAAGGCTGGATTGCTTGATGATGTAACTAATTGTACAAGGATTTGAATTGCTATCCTTCTGAACACTATCAGTACATTGCACAAGTATTGTAGCACATGCAAAGGTTTGTACTTGCATAAATTGTTACGAACAATAGAGATTGAATTGGATGATTGTATTGAGGCTCAATGGGACATATATAGAGTACCTGAGGGAAACCCTAGAGTAGGAGATTACACTAATACCCTTCACTCTTATACCCTTAACAAGACTGACCATTATATCCTTAACATAAAACACTCTTGCCCTTCAATTGTATAAATGAACACTCAGCTCTGAAAATGCTTTCCCTGCAGCATTTTGGGTGACTTTGCTATACATAAGTTCGGACTATACATTCTTCACATTCCAAATTTCTGTTATGCATGCAGGCATGAACTATAGTGATGATGATCAGAACCAAGGTTTATTGACCAGCACTGTTAATCCTTACGGAAAATATATTGTGATAGACTGACCATGTGACGAATGAAGTGGTAGCTCTGTACTTCGAAAGGAACCTGGAATGATGTAAGATTTCAGCAATACTTCATCAGTCATCACACTGTAGTTGTAGATGGTAAATATTGCATTAACATATTAGTCTGCAATACCCGACATAGATATGACAATTTGTATTGAGACTGGGGCGTCGAAGTGTAGTTTATACCTTCTGCACTTTAGACAGGTCAAGATGATAATATGTTGGTCATGCACCCATATCCATTGATTTTCAGGAAAATTCATGGTTTACCACTTTGAAGGCTGCACCTTCAAGAGTTGCCGTTACAAAGATTTTGGCAAATCCTGAGTTGAAATCCTTTGAGTGGAGTTGCAAAAGATTCAAAGTGGTTAGTCATCAAATGCTCTTAGTTTTCCATATAGATACTTGGTAAACTGCAATGCAGGACTGATTTTATTCAGAAACAAAATACGTCCGAGAGAAGCTTTATATCTAGTACTCCCTCCGTCCCTATGAACTTATGGTTTTGTAGTTCATTTTTGAACTACAAAGCGACAAGTTTATGGGGACGGAGGGATTACTATGCAGTACCAAAATTATACTAAGGCTGAGTTTATTTTTTTTTATTTTTTTCGAAAAAATATTAGCTGAGAGAAAAAGTCATCCTGAAATTTTTTTAATGATTTATAAGGACCGATTCCTTCCCTCGATTCATGCAGGAAGTGCGGCAGTTGCAGCACGTGATGACTCCCGATCCAATTAGCGGTTAAGGCTCGTTCGATCTGGCTCCTGAACCTGTCCCGGGGAAGGGGAGTTAAGAGCTTCATCCGGATGGAGAACATGGAGGCCGTCGTCGCCGAGATGGTGCCTACAGCCAGTGGCCCAGCAGGGCGTCTCTGCTGTTGAAGCCTCCTGACCCTGTCCCTGCTTGGCTGAATTCACCGATAGAACCTGAGCACTCTGTTCATTCGGAAAAAGAGCTGGACTACTTTGACAATCTCAGACCTTTTCGATTTGCACGGCACTTATGGTGAAGTGCGTCGGTACTTTTTTGCATGTCCAAAGATCTTGTTTTTGGTGCACGAATACTTGATGACTTTTGCAGTCGAATTGTTTCTGACGCATGCTAAAAAAGGGTTGTTATTATTATTGAGCTATTTATTCTTCATAATTTTATTGTTTGGATAGCACACGCAGAGTTATCAAATGGGAAATCACACACAAGATTTCAGTTTTTGGTTCAGACTTCAGAGTTAAACAAGTAAGAATGACCGCTCCTCGCCCTGTTGCGCTCTCGTGGCCGTCGATGATAGCGTATTGGATAGTGTTCCCCCGGTGGATTGTCGGGCGGCGATGGTCGGAGGAGTCTCATCAGTCAGTGGTTTCATCGGTCAACACAACTAGGTTAATTTTTGGGAATGTGTACAATCATTGGGTGGGAGATGATGTGATGATGTACTAACGGCGATGCTAGATATTCTCTACATTTATGATAACTAATTTAGTTTAAACTGAATTATTAGATTTTTATAATTATCGTTTATTTTAGAACCTACATATATGACAACTAATTTAGTTTAAAATAATTAGATTTTTCTAAATGTTATTTATTTTAGAAAGTAAATAATCCGTAGTGGTGAATTTCGTAGGGTCATCTGGGCCGTTCTATTTGACAAGAGAATAAGGGTCTATTCCGATTGTAGCCAATTGATATCTTATTAAATTTTAGTAGTTGATTATAAAGATAGCTTGTGTTTGGATTGAAGTCAAAATTTGGTAAGCTAATGTATCTATGTGTTGAGTTAGATCATTTTTTCCCAACAAAATTTTGAGTGGCCAAATCTTACTTCAAAATTTGATATTACCAAATTTTCAAAAGATAAACAATGGTAATTATTGAAACAGACCCTGATGTTCTATCTTGATGAGAAGAGTCTCAGGTGTGCCCGGCTGACGCGGCACGGTGGTCAAAACTTCGAGTTTTGGATCGTTTCATCTCTTAATTTCATAGTGCATGGTGACAACCATTCATGGGGGAGTCGAGCGGGGGCTCGACTGACCAGCGCCGTTGGGGCAGCGCTGCGTCCGTCCGGATTCGAGCGCTGTTTGCCCCGAGTGCCCACCTCATTCTTAAATCAACGCCGCTGGCCACTTGGACCAACTGGCTTTCAAAAAAAAACGTTCATGGGAGAATGTGGTCGTTGCGAGTCTTTCGTTGCCCTTCATAATGACTATGTAACACATTACAGAGGTCAGAATAAAATTCCTTTTTATAAAGCATATGAAACCTTAACTTTTGCATATTATGAATGATCAGATGGACTAGCTTACCTGCTGCACTTTCTTTCAGGAAGATACGTACTTCCACCGTCCCAAAAAGTTTGTCACTTTGTAGTTCATTTTTGAACTACAAAGCGACAAATTTTCCGAGACGGAGGGAGTACTTGTTTTCTTCGATGACCTCTCTACAGTCTTGATAGTGAACTGTTTGTGAGATCTCCAGTATAGCTGTGGTGTGGTTCTCACACAATAACATGAATTGCAGACGCGCCCTGGACCTTAGGGCCGTCAGTCTAGATTGACGATGACGGCGGCTCCGTCAGGCCAACCCTTTGTTGGAGTCAACGGTTTCCAGCTTCCATCCACCACATTTGAAGTCTCCAAATGCTCCCTATGGATCTCGCCCAAACCCAATCTCCTTCCGATTTTTTTTCGAAATAATATATTTTAAATAAAAATTTTCACAATCTGATTGTTTCAAACAATTGCAGAAATGGGCATAAATTGCTTAATGCAAAGAATCACCTTCCCAAGGACGATTCATCTTCTAGAGACTTTTTTCTTAAGTTTTAGGTCTTGTGAAGTTTGCAACGAGCTCCATTTTTAGAAAAAAGTTTTTTTCTAAAATAAGTAGTAAATTTGTTTCACATATAGTGTAGTGGTTAGCACTCTAGACTTCAAATCTAGTAGCCTCAATTTGAATCTTTGTGAGATATTTCTTTTGTGCATTTATGTATATCAAATTTCATACAATTTAATTGTTTTCAAGTTTGGTTGTTCATAAAAAGCATCAAAATTGGGAACAAATTCAAATTATAAGTTCGAGATTTCGTCAAATTCAACTCATCAATTGATTGTTCCAAGCAAAAAATCATCAAGATTGGGAACAATCAAACTTGATGAATTGAATTTGAGGTTGAGGGTGCTTCTATTGATAACGTATTTAAATTTGATTCAAACTCATCAAGTTTGATTGTTCCTGACATATTTGTTATTAAAGAATCACAATAAAGTCGAGGGTGCTTCTATTTGATAGTACAAACGTTGGAATGAATAACAATGATGATTACATCAGAGCCACTAGTATTGATGATGATTTATTCCAGTATGATATATTTGAGCAAATATATTGGGATTCCCTTTATCCTAGGTAGATTGAAACTTTAGCATAAAAAGTCCCTAGAAGAGACTTACCAATTCAAAAAGGTCTCAAGGGTACGTATTCTATAAGGTTTTCTGCATTATCTTATAATAGAGTCTTATAATTGACTTGTTTATTTCAGATAAACATTATCATCCAAGAGGCAAGAGCTCAACAATAGATATGTTTCTATATTTTCTTATTATTATGTAAGATGTTACTCCCTCCGTCTCCAACTACTTGTCGTCTATTATTATTATTAATTATTATTTTTGTACTAGGAGACGGCAAATATTTGGAGACGGTAAGAGTATTATGATATATATATATATATATATATATAAATGGTAGTCTAGTTTTCTATAGAGATGTACTTTATTTTTAATATTTGTTACGGGTTCTCGGATTTTACCATCTCGATAACAATGGATCTCCCTGTCTAAGCTCTTGAGTATAGGTAGCTCTAGGCAGCTCTTTGCCCATTCACATTTATGCACACCTTCCCAACTTGGACTATTCCAATAACCTGTTTTTCTCCACACCTCTTGCAAAAATTCGGATACCCTTATCTGCTCTAAAAAATCAACTTAGGAGTA
Source organism: Tuctoria greenei (assembly GCA_036927565.1). NCBI lineage: Eukaryota > Viridiplantae > Streptophyta > Magnoliopsida > Poales > Poaceae > Tuctoria > Tuctoria greenei. The sequence goes on along the minus strand of JAYESD010000009.1, from coordinate 180,346,356 downwards.
ACAAATCTAGTAGCCGTCATAAATCACTAGAGCATGTGCATCCATTGATGCTAACAAGAAGTTAAAGTAGTGAGAAATAAGTTTAGCATTGTTAGTGTAAACACAAGTGGTAAGATTAAAACGCATGGCACTAGTGCTAAGGTTGTCCGCACTCGTTACTCTATACACTACTCTATACATTATTTTTCTCTACTTTTACAGCATTTACTCTAAATTTACACTATCCAGCAATCTTTACAACAACACCATTGCGTACTGTCTAAGGTTTGATGGTTCTAACTTTATTTTAGTAACAAAAACAACATTTTAATTCATCTTGGCTTCTAATATGGCGTGTTAAGGCATAAAACAGGAGGTGCTAATTAAGAGAGGTCATGCTACTTAACTGCACCTAAGTGGTAACTGATGCTCACGCTCTTAGGTGCTTTTAAGGACATTGAAGAACTAGACCGGGTGGCCATAGGACTATGTGTGCAAATTAAAAGAGAGGTTATGCATTGCATATAATATAGTACTCCCTCCTTCCCACAATATTTGTCGTTTTGGACAAAGTTTTTAGTTCATTTTGAACTAAAATCCTTGTCCAAAACGACAAATATTGTGAGAAGGAGGGAGTACACGTTACGATCTTATAGTCACTTAATAATCATACATAAGTTTCTCAATTACAAGCAGCTCTGAGCCTTAGGCCATGCAAATCATTGCATCACATGCGACCAGTTAATCCTTGCATAGTTGCATGTGTGCCTCATTATCAAATCAAAATACTTCTTCCCTACTACCCCTTCCATATATCCCAATACACACAGAAAAGAATCATCTCAGTTTCCAATATGGTAACCACTAACCTACCAATACTACAAGTACTATTAATACTTGTTATAATATCATTGGACCCTCTCGTCAGTCGGCCACTACTGTTCCTCGTCACTGATGGTCGTCACTTACAGTGTCCTAGCATTTGTCGACGTCCCTCCACTTGAGGTACTCGAGTCCGGCGAGGTAGTGCGCGTAGGCGCCGGCGACGACGAAGAGATGGAACAGCTGGTGGCTGTGTCCGACAAGGTCGAACCTACCGGGCGCCCACCGCTCGGGCACGCGCGCGGCGTACACGGCGACGCCGAGCCCGTAGAGCGCGCCCATGAGCGCCTCGTAGCACGCCGACGCCACGGCGCCCGGCGCGGTCCCGCCGTAGAGGGCCAGCTTGTGCGCGACGGGGACGACGCCCGACGCACCCATGCACGAGAAGAGCGCGGCGCGGAGCGGGCGCAGCCCCGGCGCCTGGAACGCCGGCACCAGCGACGCCGCCGCGGCGGCGGCGCCGAACGCCGTGATGGAGCCCATGTACAGCCGCTGCAGCGCCCGGTCGCAGAGGAAGGTGTAGTAGGCCAGCGGGTAGAAGGAGGCCACGATCAGCGCGGCGATGCCGGCGTAGTCCAGGCGCAGCGTCACGTACGCCGTGCGCTCCGAGTGGCACAGGATCAGGTGGCACGCGCTGCTCGTCAGCAGGCACACCATCGCGCCGGCGAGGTACGCGAACAGCGGCACGCGTCACCGGCGGGTCGAACGTAACGGCGGCGACGAGTGCCTCACCGTCTTCGTCTTGGTCCTGTAGCATATTAGACATCAAGTTTTAATTTCTTTTTCTTTTTGAAAGTCAAGTTTTATTTTCTTGCTGTCAGGACTCAGGATTAATACAGTAACGGACCAAATAGTAAAAAAAAAAACTGATAAACCCTGTAGCAGGAATTTTTTATCAGGTTAGGTTAGATACAGTGCATCATTGGGTAAATCCTACTACAGGAACTGCAATCTTGTGGGAATCCTAAGAAACATACTTGATTCAGTCCAATACAAGGTTTCTATATCCTTGAGTAGAAATGGACAAAGGATTCATTTTTGTGGTCCAGAGAGTCAGGTGAAACATCCAATTACTACTCTTGTTTTCAGGTCTACTAGCTCTCGTACGATTTCACAAGACGAGATCTAAATAAAGGGCACAAGATCCGAAAGCTTTGTCACAACCCACAAATCCATACAAGAGTCGATCGATGTAGGAGAAGAAATGGTTAACTAAACTCTCAATATTCGTCAACACAGGCACTCTTTTACGACATTTGCAAATCTGAAAAGAAAATGCGTCCTCCATGCTGTTTTGCGTGGCTGAGAATAGAAACTTAACACTCATTCTTTAATGAAAAACAGAGCACCTGTCATTTGCATAAAAAATACTCCCTCCTTCCCATATTATTTGTCGTTTAAGACAAGAATTTTAGTTCAAAATGAACTAAAATCTTTGTCCTAAATGACAATTAATATGAGAAGGAGGGAGTACTAGAAACTAAGCACATGCAGCACATAATAACTATCACAATTCGATTGGTTGACCAAGGCAAATCAACTTGCTTAGAACCAGTGGTTGTTGCTCATCACATCAATAGAAAGGCAGAGCTGTACCACTTCTTCATCCCAAGAGTGTGTGCATGCATCTACCACTCAAATCATACAATTAATTTCTTTGGAACACATTTGCAAACTCCTACTGGTTGATGAGCCAGCTGAGCTACGTGTACATCAACACAGCAGCAGCACTCACTATTAACCAATCTGTTAGAAGGAATCATAGCTACTACTGCAGTGCTAAAGCAGACCTAGCTTTGTTTGAAAAGAGGTTGGCGGCAACTTGAAAAGACTACTTAAAGTAAATCAACCAAATTGGTAATATACATTGTACCACCACATTGAATAGATTATGAAAAACACAAAGTTGATCATGCTTGCATCAAGCTAGTCTGCAAAGTAAAAGAGAATGACCTGCCGTGTATGAGATGGAGCCAGCCGTCACCACCCCATTGAAACATGCCAACTACTCCCTCTTTATTTTTTTATTTGACGTTTCAGACAAGATTTTGAACTAAAAATGAACTAAGATTTGTGTCTGAACGTCAATTAAAAAGATAAGGAGGGAGTATAACTCAACAATCACTATGAAATTAAACACACCTACCTCTGAGATCAGTACCCTGACAGGCCTCATTGCTAAGAACACATAATCACATGACACTGACAGACTGATTTTCTGCTTTGCCTCTAATAATAAAAATAGTAGTGAGTTGGTACCTGGATCTGGATGGCGCGATGATGGTGAGAGAGTGAGGAGGATGCGTTGGGTGGGCAGATCTGCTGACCATCTTCAGACAAACCAGCTGCAGCAGCAGATGGAGGCAGCAGGAGACACGCTGCGAGCGCGTCGTGCCTCAGCGCTACTGTCACGTTCGCCATGCCCACCAGACCTTTCCAGGTTGCAATGCTGCTGCTGCTACTGTTGCTGCCGCCGTCCCTCGGGATCACCATTGCTGTGAATATTGTCAGGCAAAGGAACAGCAGGAACCCTACCAAATGCCTGCAGAGATAAATATCAGGTGTGTCTATATACAGCTGCAAGGATGTAAATATGATTTGATTGTCTGAAGATGATAATCACATAGCGTGTGGAGATAGCTCCTTGAATATGACGAAAAAGAGGGGAAATTCTGACGTGGGGGTTGATGAACTTACGACCAAACGTTGAGGCTCTCGTTGTGGATGGAGAAGATGCTGAGGATGGTCTCCTTCATCGGCCACTCGCACCGGTAGTAGCCATGGATGAACTCGTTGTCCTTGAGCCATTCCGGCAGCTCGTCATACCCAATGAGCTCGCACTTCCTCTCCTCCTCCGTGCCGCTGTCGGTGCATTTGCACGCTTCGCAGCAAGTCGTAGTCGGAGAAGAAGCCATGGGTTCCTCCTCCAAGCTCACCATCACCACGCAGTCCTTGGTGACCAGGCTTTGCCTGCGCTGTGACCCTGGCCTTTAATTGTTGCACACAAGACCGCGGCAAATGTTACCGTGCTAACCCTCAAGACAAGGAACCATGGAATGGAAGCAAGCTGTGGCTGCTGGCAATGGTTGTTAGCTTGTGTACAGGAAGGATGATAGAGACAGAAGAAGTTTTTGAGTGTGGAGAAGTGAGAGACATCTGCCATTCACTCTATATACATATATACTCATCCCTCCCCTATTAGTGTGTTCCAATGTGCATGGTGCCATGTTGCTCTATGGAGCCAAACAAGGAGTGCAAGCAATTGGGATCTCATCTCTCTCAGGCTATATACTAATAATATTCCTGGTCGACAGTTGATTCCTCCATGTAGATGTGAATATTCCTATGGCTTGTGGCCTAGTAGTTGCGGTTGATGTGAGAGAGGAAGATCTGTCACATGTGTATCCATTTCCTTTCCAAGTAGTATTATACACACACGATTTTCTAATTGGACTTTGCTTCAAAAAAAATCTGACTTCAGTTTAATTTGCATGGGGAGGACTGAACATAACATATTGGCAGTGGATTCTTCTAAGAGATCAAGGAACGAATTCAGACAAACTTTTCTTTCATTATACATAGCTGGTGTTTGGTATTGATGATGGCGTGTCACCTCTCAAAACTTGTACTCCCTCCGTCTCGGAAAGTTTATCGCTTTGTAGTTCAAAAATGAACTACAAAGCGACAAACTTTCCCGAGACGGAGGGAGTATTATCAACGGAAAGGAATCGTGTCAAAATAGCTGGACAATGGAGCACCAAATGTTAATTAGTCTCAAAGCACATGTATAACAAACAATAAAGAGTACGAGGATGCATTGCTTGGACCAGGAGTAGTAATATATAGCTGTTCCTTCTGTCCCCCTTTTACTACCTCACTGCATTTGTTCGGCTGTTAAACTCTGAATGGATAGATCTGAGGCTGCACATGCGTACGGAGACAGGGGCTTTCATGAATTTTAGCATTTCTTTCACCTTGGATTTACTGGCTCTCTCCAGCTAAGCTCGAAACGGGAATGTGTTACCGTCCTACACTCGGCTATCAGCTCGATTTTCTGTAAGATCCAGGCAGAGTAACTGTGCAGCAAAAGTATTGCTGCAACTCTCGTTGACTAACATTCTCTCCTCTTCAGAATACGCAGAACATGTCGAGAATAGATCGGAACGCAAGAACAGAGAGATTCAAGATCAGCAGGAAGCAATTTTATATTTGAATTTGAAACAAATTTACAGGCTGTTCTTGTCTTGCTTTAAGGGCAACCAAAATCAAAGCATGTGGCACATAAGAATGTCCTTTACTAATAAGGATAGTGCTACCGGCAGAAAGACTTTAATTATTTAGGAACTATTGGTGTGTTAAGTTTGCACACAATTGACTACTCCCTCCGTCCTCATAAACTTGTCGCTTTGTAGTTCATTTTTGAACTATAAAGCGACGAGTTTATAGGGACGGAGGGATTACATGTTTGTCTAAAATATATTAGGAAAAGCTATCCTTCACACAAGCAAAACATAAAACATAGCTCCCACTAACCAGTTTTTCTCTCTCCCCCCCCTCTTCACCTTCAATATATACGTCACTTATTATAATATATTTCAACGCCCCTTCATAGGCATACTCTTTTAAGCCGTAAACACAGAATAAGAGTTGGTTGTAATTTAATTTATTTAATTGTGGCACCGTGTTAAACTACACCTACTGATTGAGCCTAAAAACTTAAGATAATAAAATGTGGACAATTCATTTATATTTTTAATATACTTCAATATGGTATCTCGAATTCATCCAAATCCTTGAAAAACTTCATACCTAATGAGCATCGACCAGGGCGATAGATAAGGATTTTGGGTTTAGGTTTCTAGGATTAGAAATTTAACCATTTATAGTGCCCACCCGCCTGCTCTTTGTTAAGGGGCTATTCTGTTTATGTCCCTAGTTACAAGTCCACTTGTAATTTTATATTTCAAAATTAGGGTTTGTTATTTTATCCTTGTTTTTTCAAAACAAAACTAAAGTATACTCCTACTCCATTAAGGACTTTTAGCGGTGCTAAATATGAGAAAAAAACGGAAAAACCGTCTTACTTTTATCCCTACTTTTAATATAATCATGTTAATATATATATATATATAATCATGTTAATATATATATATGTTAACACACACACACACACACACACACACACACACACACACACACACACACACACACACACACACACACACACACATATATATATATATATATATATATATATATATATTAAACTGAATTTTAAAAGGATATCAATTTTCTCATGAAATTTATTGTATTTAAGACAATATATCAACAATATTTTGACAATATTTCAAAAATATTTTGATACATTTTTGGCAATATTTACACAACCATCAAGCAACGGTATTTTTATAACAAACATAGATATAAAAAGGAAAAATAATTTCACCAAAATTTCACTACAATTTTAGAAATTATGTTTTTATCTGTTGAGTACGATAGAGTTTTTTGTACAAATCGTTAATTTTTTGAGATTATTTAAATTTCATTAAATTTTGTTGAGTATATTTTAATTTCATTTAAAATAGTTTAAATTTTAATGTAAGATTTTTGCAAATTTTGTTTTTATCAATGGAGACGAATTCCCGTCCGATGCCGATGCGACGAGATGATAAGCCGCGGCACGTTGGAACGGTCGCATTTTTTTTTCTGGACACGCGTCCCCACGGTATGGTATACTACTGCTGCTGTTCTGGTGAAACCGGAGCGACGGAACTCGATCGCCTATGGTTTTGGACTTTGGACCGCCACTGAATCCCGGCGGGCGGCGGCGCCCTCGGAATCCGGCGGCGCGACTGTGTGCTGCTCGCTACTAACGGCGCGGCTGTGACACCATCGCGCGGCTGAGGCTACTTAGCTTCAATTGTGCCAACCTTCTCGTCAATATTACTACCACCGACTTTGAGCGATTTACGCCCTGCTGCCACCGTAGTTAGTTCCCGTTGAATCCTCCGCTTCTCGCGTCCTCTCCCTCGTTTCCCCAGCGCGCGTCGATGATGGTGAGGCCCGCGGTCGTCGTCGTGGTCGCGATCTGCGCGTTGTCCGCGCTGCTGCCCCCGGCGCGCGGCTCGGAGCCGTCGGCCGCGACGGTGGCGGCCGTGGGCGTGGCGGCGGCGAGGGACCTAGTCCGCTCGGGCGGTCACCGCTACTTGGACGTCAGGTTATTACTAGTGTTATTATTTCCGGCCTTGTCCATTTATTCACGTACGGTCTCCCTAGATTTAGCAGTGCCGTCTCATCTCATCTGGTGTGTCCTCTGATCTGACTCTGACCATGCTTTGGAAATATTATTATCGATGGTTTATTCATGATATTGTACTTACTACAATACTCCTTTCGAAAATCAAAATCCCCTGTCACTGACTGGTCGCCTGCAACCTGTTCACCAATATTGGAGCCAATTTGTCGAATTTAATATACTGGAAATAATTTCTTTCTTACTTACACGGAGTAGTAGTCTTAAGTGGCAACTTCGGTGGACCATTAAATTGTTCTGTAATTTATTATTTCGAGCATTTTCTACATCGATATCCGTAGGAGATGCTGGTTAATGTAACACATAAGGTTCTGATTAATGTGAACACCAATTAACAGGACAGAGGAGGAGTTCAGGAAGGGGCATGTGGAGGGTTCTCTTAACGTGCCTTACCTTTTCTTCATTCCATCAGGCAAGGCTCCTGATCAGCTTAACCTAAAGTTTTTTTTTGTACCAGAGCATCCTTTATTTGCGTAAGAAACGCGGTTGTTAGCACTTCTAAGCTTCGAGATGTTTAATGCTTCAGTTTTACTACACTGCATGTGAGTGACCCTCTATATATGCCCTTGGCATTGGCATTGGCAGGAACGGAAAAGAACCCCAAGTTCATTGAGAAGGTCAAGACGCATTTTGACAAACAGGACAACGTAATTGTGGTATTACTTATTTTCTAATTAAGATAGCTGCTCTTTAGAATATTTATATCCAGATGCCACATCATGTACATGTTAATGCTTGATGTTTATCGTGCTTTTCCCCTTCCTTAGGGCTGCAAAAGTGGAGTAAGGTCTCAACTAGCATGTGCCGATCTTATGGCAGCTGTAAGACCTATTCCCCTTCTTTTTTTGTCACTTACCTTTATGGCTTCACCGTTCAGGTTTTTATACCTGAATGTGCATAACAATATTTGCACGTACTGTATATTGTTGATGCAATCCTATCTCTCTCTCTCTCTCTCTCATATATATATATATATATATATATATATATATATATATATATATATATATGGGAGCAACTAGTATACCATCATTGTTTTACTACAATTTTGCAAGCAGTTCCTCAAGTATCCATGATCTCCATCTTATAGTCACCGTATTTTTTTTTACTTAAACCCTTCCATCTAGCAAAGCAAATTGAAAAAATAAAAAAAATATCGACACCATTGACAGGTGGATGGGTTTCAATGAAAAAATATAGTGGTAGTAGGATGGAGATTGTGTGGACTTTGAGGAACTGCTTGCATGATTGCTCCAAAACAATGATTGTATTTGAGTCGCTCCCTATATGTATGTATATGTATTATGTGTAACTTGTAATTTTAGGCCTTGATATGGAAATAAATGTTTCAAGATCACCTCTTAATCTTCTTACATCCTTATTTCAGCTGCATCAAGCTTTAATTAGATATTCACTCTTATGAAATCTTAACTTTGAGACATGTCACAGGTCCAACATTTTTTTTTTCTCGCGTGAGAGCTGCATGACATTATATTAATAGAAAAAAATGTTCCAGAATTATAAAACTTGATCTACATAAGAGCAAATAGATGTTTGAACCTAGAAGACATCTACCACCAATTGATCAATGTTCATTTCATCTAGAAGAAAACTTTGATTATATGATATATACACACACACACACACACACACACACAATTTTCCTCATATTAAGGTGGATAGTTTTGTAATTGCCTCATCAATCTGCATGGGGGGTCGTATTTTACCTCGATGCCACCTCTTTTTGCCGTGAAAATATTTCACTTATTTGTTGTTCCTGACATTTTTCCTAAAACTTGTATACGCTGATGAGAACAGGGTTTTAAAAATGTAAAGAACATGGAAGGCGGTTTCACCAGGTGGGTGGAAAATGGATTTGCTGTGAAGAAACCTGAAGTTCAAGAAGAACTATAAGCTTCTGTGCTTTTCACGACATTCACTGGAAAGTGGAAAATAACCTTATAGTTCAATCTGTCTCCGACGCTTATTGTTAATCTGACGATAAGCTCGCGAAAGACCCTTGAGTTATAAATTTGATTATAGACCAGGACTGTGATTTCACTTTGTTATTATGTCTGTAATAGATACATGATCATATTAATTAACCGAAGGGCTTTTTCACAAATTATTCCGCTCTTTATCAAAATTTAGGCTAAAAATGAATAAAAATTTAGCCCAATTCAAATCTGGTCCAATCTTTTTACTTTTAGTTCATTTTTTGGGCCCTTTACCATCCTACATGTGACATTAATATCTATGGACTCATCTCCCAAATCATTAGACACTTTGTGGTAAAAATATGCCCTACAAACTACACGGTGCTCTCGAGGTGTCAGGCTATCCGCACTTGTTTCTTTCTAAGCATACTTTATACACTATTCTTTTTCTACTTTTATAGTATCTACTCTAAATTTATACATATCCAGTATACTTTACAGTATGCTACAGCGGACAACCTCAGTGGTCTATGTTTTCTCCTATGCATTTCCAGTTAAGGCTGACCACAAAACCCACGAATCCATCTTGGGACTGGCCCAAATAGTGTGTGCATGTACAACACCGAAAGTTTCGTTACAACGCACTTATACATGGTCACTTCTCAGTCTCAATGTATGTAGCCTTAGACTTAAGAATGGCAGTGCGTCCGGTTTCGGGTAAAGTAAAAACTCACCCGAATAAAAAAAATCACGGGTGAAAAATAAAACTCGCACCCGCCGGTTTCTGGTGCCCGTACCCGATATAACAGCAAATTGATAACAATTAGATATTTATATAACAATAAGCGTATTTACAGTAAACAGCAATGAAACTGTAGTAATTTATTTCAACAATAGAATAAATCTTCAAGCATTATAGTTCAGGGGCGCGAGATGGACGCTAGGTGCAGGCCAATCGTCCGTCGTCGGCGACGTTCGCTTGGCGTAGGGGCCGGGGTGCGGACGGGCGAACGGGCAGACGTGTGGATGCGAACGCGGCGTCGTGGGATCATGGGAGACTGGAGGCAGGCGTTGGATGCGGCGGCAGGCGGTGTCAGTGCCTCGGTGGGCGGACGGCGGCGGGGTCGCGGCGGGAAAGGGGACACGGGACCGCCGAATCATTGTTCGCCGACCTAGTCAACGGATCGAGAAGTTGTGGCGGCGTGGCCGTCGGGCCCTCGGATGGGGTTAGGGTTATGCACGGGGGTAAGAGCCTGTAGTAAACACCAGTGTGCTATGCCTATTGGGCTGGACTGTAGTGGGCCAAAATCATTTTCATTCGATTTCGGGTGCCCGACATGGACACGCGTGTGAAAAATCAAACTCAAACCTGAACCCACCAAAACATCGGGTTGGGTGCGAATCTGACCCACGGGTGCAAACTTTTACCTGAACTTGCACTCAACGAGTGCCAAACCCGACGAGGGCCTAAACCCGCGGATCTGATTGCCATTCCTACTTAGACCGTCCGTGGTAGTGTACTATAAGGTGCATCGCAGTGGTGTACTGAACTTTATTAATACATGTTTCTCTTGTTGTATATGCAGAGGCATCTTGTTATAATCAAATGGTTCAAACCAACTAGATTTTCACTCAAAATATTAAGGTTTTCATGCAGAATTGCATATGCAAGAAAATATTATCACTGTTCTCTGAATCCACATGACCTCCGATGGTAGAAACTGAAAAGGGAAACATGCCATTGAAAATATACAGTACTGCTCAACGCAAACGCAAGAAGACTCGTTATTTCTCTCTTGGCAATTAAGCTCCCATATTAATACTCCGAGTCTTCATCATCCTCCATTGACGACCCAGCATGTGACGCCTTCTCGTGATCATTCTCGAGCTGGCTGAAGTTCCCCTTCTCTTTGATCAACTGGATATGGTGGTGTTTGCAGTAGAGCTTTCCCTCATGCGCGATGTAGTTTGAAGGGCTGATGGTGCATCCTCCATGGCAGCACTTGAAGCAGCTCTTGTGATACATAGTCCCGTTAACTGTTACCTGCAGAAGAGTTATTGGGCATGTCGCAATCAACGTACTGTTAATCTCAAGAGGTACGATATTTATGAATAACCTTTTATTCTCAGTGTTAAGGAGACTTGAGGTACAGAAAGTGATTTCTAGAGTTGGATATATTCGCTCTGGTTTTTTAAATGTTGCTGTTGGGACAATTTTTTAGTCAAAAAAATAAATTAAAAGTGTTGTCCTAACGTCATCAATAAAAAACCGGAAGGAGGAGAATATTACCCTCTCAATTGGATAGACCTTCTTGCTGCATCCAACACATATCTCTCTGGTGCCAGCAAATGCGCTCGAGACTTTTATAGCATTCTGCCAAATTAATACGCAATCATGATGAGCATAACCAAGTCCAAGTGCGATAGTTGATAACGACAAGTGATAAATAAATAATGCCAACTGCATGCATTATATGGAACATTATTGAAGGAACCATACAACACTGACCTGCCCAAGGTTTATCAATACTTTTATTATCATATCATAAGTCTCTACTCTGTTCCAGATCTGTGCGTCGCACTTCAGTTTTAGGTGGGCTATTACTTTTCCTTTTTTTTTTTTTTGCTGTGTGTGACCAATGTTTCAGTTCAAGCATTCGCATTTTCCATCAGGTATAATTAAGGATTTGTTTATGTCTATATGTGATCACTGATTCAATTTGTATCAAGTTTCCGTTTAATTAAAATCTGCAATCTCGAAAAAATACATCTTTATTGTACAACAACAATATGAATAAATCCTAGCTAATAACTTTGAGTTGCATATATACCTCATTCTCGACACTTCTTTCTGGCTTGACAACCTTTGGAGTTCCTGAACCGTTGCAGAGGCGAGAGGGCATGCTAGTCAGTGATCAGGCTGGAGAACCGCGCGCGGGATCTCTCGCTCGGTAACAAAGACATATACGTACGAGGGAAAGGAGTGGTGGATCATATATACAGTACCTTCGAAGCTCTTGTCCAGGCTCCCGGTCCTCTTGAACAGCTGGTCGAAGTGAGGCCTGCAGTAGAGCACTCCCTCGAAGGAATTGTAGTTTGCGAGCTGCATGCAGCAGGGAAGAACAATAACTTTTGTGTGGTGAACTTGAATGTAGGTAGGTACTCCCTCCGTTCCCATAAACTTATCTCTTTGTAATTTAAAAATGAACTACAAAGCGACAAGTTCATGGGAACGGAGGGAGTAGATGCGAGCTGAGAGTCCAACAAGAATTAAAGAAGAAGTGATGATGGATGTGGCGGCGAACGCGAACCTTGAGGGTGCCGTTGCAGTGGTGGCACCTGAAGCAGGCCTTGTGGTAGACGCGGTTGTCGGCGGTGAGCTTGTCGACGAGGTACACCGTCTTGTCGCAGGCCGTGCACTTGGTGGTCGTCCCCTTGAAGGCGGTCGTCGCCATGGAGCCTTAATTCTTCTTCCCTTCGCTCTCTGATCTCTCTCTATCTGCCGACAAAGCCAAGGAAGGCTAGCTGCTACAGAAAGAAAGAAAGAAAGAAACAGATATGGCGTTGCAAGTTGCGAGCTCTGTCAAAGCGCCCGTGAGCTGCTCGCTGATGGGGTTATATGGGAGGGAGCTGGCCAGCTGGGGGGAAGGGGAATGGCGTGGCCGGCTCATCAGCGGTTGGTGGTGCGCTGCATGTATTGATACCGCTAGCTAGGCAGGAGACAGCTAGGGAGGATGTCGGGGGTGGCAGAGTGGGAGGTGGAGCCGGTCTGGGGAGGAGGAAATGGTGGTGGCGTGGTGGTTGTGGAAATTTGCGGGCGGGCGAAGCAAAATCCAGCTCGAGTGAGGACTGACTGACGCGGACAAAAGGGCCGGGGGTGAAAGAGAGAGAGAGAGGAAATACGTAGTTTGTGTCAATTATTAGAGTGAGCGAAGAGAGAGAGGTGGAATGTGCATGTCTTCGGAACAGGAGAATGCAGTGCTGTTGGGTGGGGTGGAGTGGAGTAGGTGGATTGTGATATTGGCAATGCTTTACTACTTCACTCCTTTCGAGTGAAGTGAAACCGGCCGGTTTGAGGGATCCGAGGCCTGCCTGCCTGCCTGCTTTGATTGGAACCTGCTGCCGCACCATGTGCTCTGCTCTGAACAAAAGTGCTTGTAATAATGTGTCTGCGGCCTTGTCTCTCTTTACAGCATCTAGTAGTTGCTTCTGGTTATACTGAGAAAGTAAAAAAGTTTAGTCTATCATTCAAAAAAAACAAAGAAAAGAAAATCTGGGGTGAGATCGTCTGGAGTTTGGTTCTTGAGAAAGCAACAAAAAAAAACAAAGAAAAGCCTGCTGGTGTTCCATATTAGCTTTGTCTGCTAATAACAAAGTCGGTCTTCGTCGGTGGTTTACTTTGGATGCGGGCAAATGCAGGAAGCCAGATCAAAGAGAGAGAAATAGATCCCTTGAGGTCACTGCTGGTCCTGAAAACATATGTCCTGGTTAGGTCAAACAAGATCAGCTTTTTTTAATACTCTTTTTGAATTTTTGTATTTGTCATTGGCTAGTTTATTTTGAACTAACCGGTAACAAATAAAAAGATCGGGAGGAAATAATCAATACTCCAATGGTTCTCAAATTAATGTGGTTAGGACAGCAAATTAGTCTAAACTAAATTAAAATTATTGTCCTACCGCCGATAATTATGAATATAGGGAGTAGGGATGTCGTCCATCCATCATCAGGACAGGCATGATGATAGAGTGCAATTACCAGACAGATCTGGATGACAAGGCCACCCCAACAGACGAGGAAATAAATAAAAAAAAGTAAGCCTAATAAAACCTGCATCATCGATTACCTCGCTGTCAGATTCTATCTCGCGGCGGTTGCAGCCTTACTTCATCCGTACTCGTCGCCATGATTTTCATTCCATAAAAAGCTATTAGCCATATACTCCCTCCATCCCCATGAACTTGTCGCTTTGTAGTTCATTTTTGAACTACAAAGCGACAAGTTCATGGGGATAGAGGGAGTATAATATATTGCATGTTGGGTGGCTTGTAAATAAACCTCTTGGCCGGGTGCTGGTGATGATGATGATTGATGAATTTCTTTGTTTGGGAGGATGCATGCAAAGTGGTAGCACAAAGTATGCGCGTCGTGTGGAAAATGAAGCTTATGATTTGGATCGATTCGGATGTGAGTCGAGGATGTGTTATTGAAGTTGTTCAAGCGGGGAGCCATGACATTGACGTAATAACAACAAAATTAAGGCTCCCGGCCAGTGTCAGGAGGGTCATTTTGATCCTTCACATATATTGGGATGAAAATGGAACCGGAAAATCCCCAACCCAGTTTAAACGAGTCACGGGGATCAGAAAAAACTGGATCAACACGATTATTGAGGGCTCATTTCCGTGTTTCTAATCGGGCCGGGAAAGCCCTATAATAACTAGGCCCGGACGTCACTCATCCCCAGCATGCATGCCCAGGCAGCCCATAACCAACGTATGTTCAACATAAAACTTCAACGTACGTATGCATGCGCCCTAAGGGCCCTCGTGGCTGACGCTACATCAGCACGTAAGTCTTCTGGGTTCATGGTACTCCCTCCTTTCTCAAAAGATTGTCACCTTTAGTTCAAAAAATGAACTAAAGGTGACAATCTTTTGAGAAAGGAGGGAGTATTATTTATGCCGGGTCAAACTTTTCGAATCATTTTCGTTTTTCCCACTTTGTAATACCCCTTGTTCATTTTTGTTCCCGCCTTTATGTTTTCCTTTGGCAAATAACATATACTCCCTCCTTTCTCGAAAGTTTGTCGCTTTCTAGTTCAAAATTGAATTAAAAGCGACAAACTTTCGAGAAAGGAGGGAGTACAAACAAGGAGAAAGTCCACCTTATTCCTTTCAAGTACGGACTGAGTTCAAATAATCTTTAAAATAATAAAACATTTATCTAACCACACAGATTCTCAAAACCGACTTTTTTTACCTTAAACCACTAACCTAAATAGTGGTATTACCATGTATAATTATCATGCCATCATTTTTCTTCCACTCAATCTCGATCTCATAGCCTACCTTGTCACACTCCAAGTTCACTAAGACGAGTAGCGTAACAAATACTCCCTCCGTTTCATTTTAATTGTCGTTAGGACAACCTTTATTAATTCATTTCTAATTCATTTGGTTGTCTGAAATGACAATTATTTTAGAACGGAGGGAATATGAAATATCATAACTCTTTGACCCCTTCTAGTACTGGGCCATCCAATTTTACGCCTTATTATCTGCCACAACTCTTCAATCCCAACACGACACTCAATGACGACAACTGAGATGGAGCTCTTTGGTGGCTATGGTGGGCGCTAGGACAACAAGCCCGTGATGACTAGTGGCAGCACTAATGGAGGCATTACTAGCTCCAAGCGGATCTTATTTGTCAGCCTTTTCACCTCCTCTTGAGTCGCTCAACATCCAAAGCTAGCGTAGGTGACATCACTCGTCTTTGTGGAGACTAGAGAGGCAACGAAATTGAGATTGAGGGTTAAACTATAACTATGGTAACGATGCAGTTTATAACATAGCACAACACAGTTTCGTGTCATTAACGATGCCTTAAGATATTGGTTAGCTAGAGTCTTTTACAAAATAGCTTCCCCGTAAGACAGATGATAATAGTTATATGGAATCTTAAAATCATCACACCTTTAATTTAGATGACACGTAAGAGGTCATCATACTCTTTATCCGTGAACATGTAATTTTTTAGTGTTGTGCTCATAACGCAACTTTTCTTTAATACATTTTCAGGGGTTCAATCCGGAATTATTTTTTTTGCCAAAAATCTTGGATGAAACAACTATCAAGGGCTTATATATGACTTAGATATACTTAAATTACTATGAGAAAAACTCATCACCCTTTAACGAATGTAAGCATGATAGATTGATTATCCTCATATCTTAAGTACTCTATCATGATTAAGATAAACTTACACCTTCTTGTGTTCCTATCTTGATGATTCTTTACTTTAAAATACATAAGTGAAATTATGAAGATATTCTTAATGTCTAGAAGAAAAGAATTATAGACCTTATATATATTTATTATTTAGAAACAAATAAACATCATGCAACAAGTTTCACTTATGGGAATCCTTTGCTATGAGCACACGTTCTAGCTTTATTTATTTTCTATTAGATTCATGATTGAGCTTAGCTTTATTTGTGTTCCTTTAGAGTCACCATTGATCTTGTGAACACATAACAGTCCACTGTTTGGACTCTATTAGGATTACTAAATTTAAAAAGGCTGACAATATATTCTCATATATCATGAGATGTTTTGCTCTTTCCCTCTAAATATGGATTAAGCAAAATTGATGCCACAATTCGACAAATATCCATGAGCCACAATTCACTTTAAAAATAATATATAAAGTTATTTTAATGTTAATTTCCAAAGTCATTAGAATATAATCGAGAAACGAAGTACAATTTTGTAACTGATAGGAACTTAGATTACTTTATCCAACGAAGCTTACAATTTGAATTACAAACACATCCATCCAGCCAAGCCTATCCGATGGATTTGGGAGACTAAGATGTCTAAGAAACTCAAGATTTTCTGTTGACTTATGTTTCTGAATAGACTCAACATTAGAAGTCTGCTAAAAAAAACTACAAACTTTAAAATGACTACTCTTGTGTTCTCTTCTCTGCAGCAATGACAATGAAGAGCTCACTTTCCACTTGTTCTTCTGGTATCCTTTAGCGCGGCCTGCTGGGCTGTTATTAACGTATTGAGAGCACAGTAGGCCATTCTTCGTCATGATTGAAGCCGCAAAAAGGAACTGGACCCACACGATGTTCTTGGAAGTATTCGCCATTGCGGTCTGGAAAATTTGGAAACAACGCAATGCCCTCATCTTCAAAGGGACACAACCCACCATCTCCGACTGGAAGCTCCAGTTTGCTCACTCTATTGTTCTTCAAAGCATTAGGTTCAAAGCTCTAACCCGTAATAGAGTGATGGACTAGGTTAACAGGCTGAACTTTGCCCCTCTTAACTCAAGAGTGTCAAGTTTTTCAGAACCTGACCATCAGAGTTTTCTCTTAACTCGTGGATGGTAACTTAATACTTGATGAGTGACCCACATGGTTACTCACCCGTTTAATACAATTTCACATGCTGGATTTCTCCTACTATTTTCTTTTTAAAAAATCATAATTAGTGTGACCATAAGAAACATTTCACTAAATTGGCAGATTAGAGATCCGAAGAATTTTCATAAATGTCATAAATTATCAATACCTTATCTAATTTCTGCATGCATTAAATATTTTATGGAAATAAAACAAATTAGTATACCCATTTTTATTAATATACTAAGAACAACCAAAAACTTATGACAGAATAAAAATAGGGATAATAAAAGGGAACTTAAATATCCATAAAGTGTGAATAATTACTCTACTATTATACAAATCCGACAAGAATGAAAGCCAAATCATATGATACTACCATATTTATGTCAATATTGACAGGTGGCATGTCGGAAAACGATGTGATAATAATTGCGCTTGTCACTGTACATGTATACTTTGTAACAGAAATAAAATGAAAGGAGGAGCCAAGCGGAGTAGCGACAGGAAGAAAAACTTTTTCCGTGCTGTGTGTCTCACGAGTACGGAGTGTGGCGACGGCTGAGACAAGAGCACGAGGTCCGTCCCCCGCACTTGTACCGGCCGGTGGTGGACTGGTGGTCAAGCTCACTACCAACTAACCACTCCTCCCCACCACCGGCGCCGGCGCGCAGAGCGCGAGGCCGACCGCCGCTCCCCGCTCCTGGATCCTTCCCCTCCCGGCGCAGCGCGGAGATCCGTGCGGCCGGGGCGTCGATTCGGCGTCTTCTTGCGTCGGTGAGGTACCCATCTGCTCGTCCTTCCTACCTTCGCTTTCTTGGACGGATTCCGTAGCATGTTCCAGGGGTTCAGGGCTGCCCCCAATCAGATCCAAACTTTCTCCTTACTCCACGACCCCTCCGTCGTGGATTACGTGGTGGGTTAGGTTCCCTATTGCTATTTCGATTTGAGAGAGGCGTGGGATCGGTAATGGATGGTACCGCAGGTCTTCTTGGCTCTCCAATTTAAAGAATGACTCTGCTTTATAACCCATGTTGATCCTTATCTAACTGACACAAGAACAAAATTTGTTCACTCGTTCAACAGTTTAGCTCAGTAGTGAGCCGTGCAGATGGAGGTCCAAGTAGAGGACTCCAAGGGACCATCTTTTACCCTTCATCCTATTTCTTGCATTCTTTCGCTTGTCATGAGCAACAGAAGAGGTCTATAATTAATCTTCCTCGGTCCAGACGTTGGTAATATGATTGCTTGTACATTCGTAGATCATAGCTTTCAGGATGTTGTGCAGAATCCAAACCTCAAATTTTATTTTACCGGGGCGGGGGGGGGGGGGGGGGGGGGGTATTGTTCCTCATCTCTATTTGTGCTACTGATTCATACAATTGTGTCACATATTATTTTCTACATTCTTTAGTCTCGTTTTCCAGCTCTGGGTAACTTGGAGGGAACTCAACTAATCTAAACCTTTATTTCTCTGTATCTGTACTCATTTCAGTTACCTTTTTGCCAGTTAACTTATGTTATAGGCTCATGTTGTTAATGTTTTCTCTATCACATGAGTTTCTTGTTTGTTTGGTCCTCCCATGTTTTTTGGTATCTTATCCCCATTTGGGTTTTTGATCAATAAACTTGTTCATGTGATGTACCTTATCTTCCATATATTCAGTTACAACATAGAACAATCAGTGGAATAGAGACAATTGATCTTTAAAATCTTGTCTTATTATTATTAAATGCTCCTGGCAATGCAGTTTATACTTTAACATTTGTTATTTCCATTTTTCTTTCCTAGAACACTTTTACTGGCAATGCCTTTTAATTTCATTTTGTTAAAACTTTATTAGTATGGTTCTCTTGATATTTCATTCCTCCATTATTCCACGGGAAAGAATGGTACATGCAGAGAACTTTGCACTTATTCCCTGCAAAGGAAACTTTATTCTTACATCTTCACTATTTTGGCCTTTTTGTGCTGGCTTCGTGCAACCATTTTCTGCACATATTTTCTTGAATAATTGGTACCTCCATATGAAATTTATATTATCTCTGCTTCCTTTAGTAGCTATTCATTCTTATAAAAAATTTAGGCTAGGTCATAATTATTAGTCAATAATCATTTTATGTTGACATGGCAGTCTTTTTTCATTAATATTTTTTGGATTCAATGCGATCACTGAGTTTGTCAACTATTTTTCTGTAGGTCTTTGTTCTGCAATACTGAAGGCTCTAAAAGTCTGCAGAACTAGATGATACTTGCATAATGCGGCCCTCAGATATTTGGAAGGCGCATGCAGGTTCATCTCAGTCAGAGGGTTCAGCGCTGGATATGGAGAGGAACGGATGCAATCATAATTGTTGTCCATCTCCTCTCCAACCAATTGCCTCAGCTGGTCAGCACTCTGAAAGCAGCGCTGCATACTTTTCTTGGCCTACATCTACTCTAATGCACGGCTCAGCCGAAGGTCGGGCGAATTACTTTGGGAATCTACAGAAGGGTGTACTACCGGGACATCTCGGTCGCTTGCCAAAGGGGCAGCAAGCCACTACCTTACTTGATTTGATGATTATAAGAGCATTCCACAGCAAGATTCTGCGCCGCTTTAGCCTTGGTACAGCTATAGGTTTTAGAATCAGGAAGGGAACATTGACTGACATACCAGCGATTCTTGTATTTGTTGCTCGGAAGGTTCATAGGAAGTGGCTCAGCACCGCACAGTGTCTTCCAGCTGCCCTTGAGGTACACACATGTCTGTGGATCATTTGGTTTAGCAATTTATTTAAATAATTTGAACTTACAAGTTCAGTTTTCCACTGTTCGATGAACAGGGACCTGGCGGTGTATGGTGTGATGTTGATGTTGTTGAGTTCTCATATTATGGTGCACCAGCTCCAACACCAAAGGAACAATTGTACGACGAGCTTGTTGATGGATTACGTGGCAGTGATCCAATTATAGGCTCAGGTTCACAGGTACTATTCATTTGTTTCTCCTACAGCATCTTGATTAAGGCTTCAATGTGTGACTGTTCCCTTTCTTTATCAAATGGTCTGCTTTTCTATAAGCATGCAAGGTCCAAGTTTACTTGCTATTCGTTATTCAGCAATGCCTCTCTGTGCACCGAAACGTCTATGGCTAAGAATTGTTTTGTTTTAATATTCAGGTTGCTAGTCTTGAAACATACGGGACTTTGGGTGCCATTGTGAAGAGTCGAACTGGCAACAAGCAAGTTGGGTTCCTTACGAATAGGCATGTCGCAGTTGATCTGGATTATCCTAATCAAAAGATGTTCCATCCACTGCCTCCTAATCTTGGACCAGGAGTTTACTTAGGTGCTGTTGAAAGAGCAACATCATTTATAACAGATGATGTTTGGTATGGGATCTATGCAGGAACAAACCCAGGTAGATGTCAATGGTGACTGCATTCATGTTTTGGCATAGCATTGTACTGCAAAACTTGCGGTGCATTCATCAGTCCTAGTTTCTTACTTGTAAACAATATTCATATTTGTTCTGAAGGCATAATGATATATTTGTTCCCTAACATATTTTTTGCTTCTAATGCATCTGCAGAAACTTTTGTGAGAGCTGATGGGGCATTTATACCATTTGCTGATGACTTTGACATTACTAGTGTCAGCACCTCAGTTAAAGGAGTTGGAATTATTGGGGATGTAAAGGCTATTGATCTTCAGTCCCCAATTGGCAGCCTCATCGGGAGACAGGTTGTCAAAGTTGGAAGAAGCTCTGGTATGACTACAGGGACAGTTGTGGCGTACGCTCTTGAGTACAATGACGAGAAAGGGATATGCTTCTTCACTGACTTTCTTGTTGTTGGGGAGAACCAACAAACATTTGATCTTGAAGGGGATAGTGGAAGCCTTATAATCTTGACAGGACAAGATGGTGAGAAGCCACAGCCCATAGGGATTATATGGGGTGGTACAGCTAATCGTGGAAGGTTGAAGCTAAAAAGTGGTCTGGGTCCAGAGAACTGGACTAGTGGAGTTGACCTCGGTCGCCTCCTTGATCTCTTGGAGCTTGATCTTATCACGACGAGTGAAGGGCTACAAGGTCTCGTACTTATTGAAACTGTGTATCTGGATCATAGTTAGACACGATATTTATTTTTATACAATAGTCTTTGTTTCCTCTGATGGAACATGCTGTTCTTTCTGTACGCAGAGGCCCTGGAAGAACAAAGAATTACTCTTGCTACTGCTGCAGCTGCGGCTAATTCTACTGCTGTAGAAGCTTCACCTGTTCCTGCCCCTCAAGAGAATGATAAAGTTGACAAAATTTATGAGCCTCTTGGAATCAACATCCAGCAACTGCCTCGAGATAGTTCTGCCACCTCGACGGATGAACCCTTTGGTCCTAGTGACAATGTCGAAGAGCGCCAGTTCATCCCAAATCTCATTGGTATGTCACCGATGCGTGATGGTCAAGAAAGCAATGGTGAGTTGAATAACCTGAAGGACCTGGAGAATTCACCCGATGACATCTGTGTTTCTCTGCAACTGGGAGAGCGGGAGCCAAAACGACTCCGCTCTGATTCTACACTGGACATAGACTTGCAGAAATGAGAGTGCTTTGTAGCGGACTTGATATAGGATGCTGATGCTGCACATTATTCCATCATCCAGCTTTCTTATGCATCATTGTCGTTGAAGGGAAGTTGTGCCCACAAAGGAAATAATAAATTCCTTGGTGACTGGAACTGCTTGGTACCAGTTTGAGTCCGGTCCGGAAGCTCCTGAAGCTGATTGATTCTGCAGTCGTGTCTAGTGTCTAGTATGTTCTAGTTGTGTCAGATGTTGGCTACTCCAGTAAGACAAGTTGCCTAATTCGTTGTCCATGTAACCTTGTCATTTGTTGTATGCTTTGTGTAGTACTCCCTCCGTCCCAAAAAGTTTGTCGCTTTGTAGTTCAATTTTAAACTACAAAGCGACAAACTTTCCGGGACGGAGGGAGTACATACACAAAGCATTGTAAAATTGAGCAACAGCAACCAGCGCCTGAGGAGCTTGGACATTAGCATTGCAACTCCAACAAAATGAAATGTGTTAAACCTGAACATTTAGGATCTTCCATGAAAGAGTACCTTTTTAAGAGTTTTTTGTACACAAATGCTAAATACTAACAACAAACAAGCGGATTCAGCAAGTATCAGTTCCTAATAAGCTCATAGAATAAATTGACATCAGATCATATTTTTCAAGGCATAACATGTTGGAAATTTATTCCAGTCTCGTTTTCCTTTGGAAAACCAGTACCTGGGGAAATATAGGTTGAAAGTGTAGTACAGCTGTTTCGTGTGATCAGAATAGGGTTACTCGTGCTTTAGCTAGCTTGTCTATACAGATATGCCCTCTGGGCGTTCGTATCCTCTGGAGAACAAAATCCAGAGACTGTGGCGATCGCTACAGTAATTCGTGAGGAGGTGAACCGTTCTCAACAGTTGTTCTGTAGCAATGGTGTTCCAAACAGTAAGTCCGAGTACTGTACCACAGATCCGTTACTGTTTGCTTGTACTGTAGCAGACAATTTAGGTCTTCCATGTTTCATCAAAGGGTCCAAAATAGAAGTAATTCAAAGTACTGTAGCACCTCTGAATTTTATCAGAGGACCATCCTCTGAATTAGAGGGTAAAATTCAGAAGTGTTACTACTGTAGCGATTGCTGCAGTTCTCTGGTTTTGTTGTCTACGGCAGGCAGAGGATACGGACGCGCAGTTTGGATAGGTCATGTTTCTTTTATTTTGCATCTTTCTTATGCTGCTTGTAATCCTATTCTGAATCGATACTCTCTTCCCTGCAATAAATGGTTATCATCAGTTGATTGGAGCAGCTGAGCAGCAATACACTATTTCAGGTGGTGTTGGCAATACTGGACGCAGTTGCTTGGGATGTGTACATCTGATTACATAACTGTTCATGATTACATCATCAGGAGTATGCCGGAGCCAAACCACGTATGACATCTTTATACAATGGCCAATGCGCGACATAAAAGTGGGTTTTATACACAAAGAACGAATGTAACACACATATTTAGTTACAAAATTTGTAACCTAGGGCAGAACGTATCGTGGATGTATATAGGAAGCTACAGAGATTTCAAAGGTGCAATTTTCCTCATCCGGCTGAATTCCCCTCTTGCTGCCAACCGTTATCACCCCATTCCCTGAATCGAGGCGGCGATCAAAAGCCAAGTTCCGAATGTTGAGCAATTCTCCCGTGGAGGTGCGGCAGCTCTCATGTTTTACAAGAGAGCAGCTGTTGGAGGAGATGAGGTTTGGATAGACATCAAGATCGCTGCTGCACCAGAACACTGATGACTGCAGGGCAGGTGCGCAATCATCTCCGACTCCTCGCAGATGGTGTCGACGGAGCTCCATTCTGCTGCACATTCGACCTCCATGTCTGCCAAGCTCTGAACCTTACGGACGATGCTTCGATGAGCACTGTGCATCAAGCAGCAGTGCTGTCTATCTATATATACTGAGTACGTAGCCATGAACCACCCACATAACCTTTCCGATATTAGCTGAGCTCCCATGAACATCGTCTGCAAGGCAAGGTGAACATCTGAGTGGTTATTACGACCATCGTGCTCAAAAATAAACATATCGGAGGATTCAGATTGTTTGCCATCTATTTTCCTTTGCTAGGACTCATCCGGGCAGTATACCTCTCTTCTCGTAATGGGATTTGCACCTCTTGATGTCGATCTGATTCCTCCGTTGCGTTCTAGTTCATGCAAGAACAGCATTGTTCATGCTCTTGCATCCAACATCCAGTACAGCTGCACTTTCATTCAATTTGCCTAAAAGAAACACTCCAAGCTCAACTATGTATCTAACGAAGCTGGAGTCATCCAGAATACGCAAGGCAAAGAAACAACCAAAAAAAAATCATCAAAGCTGCTGCCATGGCTCATCTAGGACGAGACATGAGCCTGGAACAATTCGCACGATATTTTTTCTTATCTGATCCACAAGACCCTTTTCAAGCAGCACAGCGAGGTATTTCAATTCACTAAGATTGCTCAACGTGTTTGAGAAACAGAAATCTCCATTCCTTCTGAAAAATAAAGGGAGCACTCCCTAAGAAAGTCAATTTCAAAGTAGCCATCATTCAGCTATCCATCACAAACATAAACCACTGAGTTCACTAACAGAGCTTGGAGGAAACATCTAAATTACTGAAATTCAAATAAAATCTTCTTTCAAACGGTCCATCTCTTCACCCCTGAAGTTCCCATTGCTTGGTGGTAGTCCAGCAGACTTAACGGTACTGCAATAGAAGTAGAATTGCAGTTAGTCCCAATGCTTGTGGATGGTAATGGAAAGGAAATAGGATACTGGTGTTTCTAAGCACAAACAAACATTATCCCTTATGCACCTGAGCTACGAGAATGCATGCTACCAGAGCACCAATTATATGACAAGGAATACCAACAGCATGGCCACATTAATTAGAGTTCTTTAGGACGAGAGTGCAATAGTACCCGCTCCGTCCCCAAAAGTTTGTCGCTTTGTAGTTCATTTTTGAACTACAAAGCGACAAGTTTTTTGAGACGGAGGGAGTACACTGTAGAAGTAGCACTTGTAAAACGGATAATGAGACAGTAAGGAAGATGTATCAGCCAGGGTACATGAATTGTGATAAGCTCAGAGACTAAATGCTACACGATTAACAAATATAAGATCTAAAAAAATCGTGGGAAGTAAATGCATAGTATACATTCTAGTTTGGTTCATTCAGAACACATAAAAAATCTGGTTAACGCCTCTACAGTTTTTTTTGCAAGTACTATTATCGTTGCACTGACTACAAGACACGCCCATACGCATGCTATTTCACCAGCGAATGCTCCAAATATATACAATTAAGGGGCACCTGACCATGAACTTGTACTGTTACAATTGTTGAAATCACACGGTGATGTCAACGGACGCACCTTGACGAAGCCGATGTCCTTGGCGTTGCTGCGGAAGCACTGGCGGCAGCACATCAGCCCGTACTTCCTGATGAGTCCATGCGGGTTCGCGCAGACGCGGCTGGTCAAGGTGAAACAGAAATACAGTCAGTATAAACTGTTCCGCAGATTGGAACCGCAGCACCAAAAGCACGACTCCGGAAACCTAAAACGCGAACAGCAAACGGTCTCATTCATCTCTACGTGAACAAAGATGTGCCGCATTATGAACACAACTCAACAACTAATTATTATTGCACCCAGATCTACACCAAGTGATCTTGCCAGCTACACCAAACGAAGGAACTAGCAATCCGAACCAAAACGGCTCCCCGTGAGACTACAGTGATTCATCGCGAACTAGAGGGGGTGAGGGGATCGAGCACGAGAGAAGAGGCGGCGCGTACCAGACGCGGGAGCCAGGCCCGTAGCTCTTGGGGTGGGAGTTCCACACGTTGGAGTGGCCCATGGTCGCTTTCCTTCGCCGCCGCCGCCGAAGGAAACCCTAGCGCTCGTGAGGAAGAAGGAGCCGGTTGCTAGTAGCGGCGGCTTGTGGAGACACGAGACTTATATAGTTGAGGCGGCGTGGTCAAGTAAACCCTAATGCGTGAGTTTGTATGGGCCGTGGTTCGGGCCTTGAACTCCAGGAGCCAGCTTTTGGGCCCTGTTTTGTCCCCCACTGGGCCGCACTCTGATATAGTACTACCTCCTTTCTTCGCTTTCTAATACAAAAATAAATAAGAAGGCGACAAACTTTTGAGAAAGGGAGAAGTACTAGTTTTTTTATGATGGACGTGAAGCAAACGACAAATTAAAATACATTGTTCTCCTTTGAAGATTAATAAAGTTATACTAGTTAATTTTATATGGACATCTAGAAAGAGCTAGTATTCAACCTCTAATAACTTTGGCTCTGGTAACTGATTAGGTATGTGTCTTTTCACTTCTGGGAGGATAAATTCTGACAAGAAACTTGTGTGACTTTTTTCTTTTTTTCTTTTTGCAAAATGATTGGTGGATACTCGTTCATTTTTTTGAGTTAGTGTGATGGCGTCTAATGTTCCCTGGAAATGATAGTGATGGTCGATTTGCCACTTGCCTAACAGTCTGTCCAATCATATCTGCTCGTGTTTATTACTCGGATCGGATGCTTTTGATATATATGGTGGGTGGTCATGCCATGCAAGTGTGCGATGATGGCATTTTCCTTATGTAGCGGTAGTACTCCCTCCTTTCTCAAAAGATTGTCACCTTCTAGTACAAAAATGTACTAGAAGGTGACAATCTTTTGAGAAATGAGGGAGTACTATTTTGCTTAAGTAGCAGTAGCAACTATCATGTCTCTTGCTACATATTGCTTGTTTGACTGTGCTTGTGGTCATGGACCATCAATCTATGTAATGGTAATTGTAAATATCAGAAAGTTCAACAGGTTGGTTGGCAGGATGAACTGATACAGCGATACTAATATGACACTGAATTGCCCTTTTTTGTTCATCTGCTTTTACCGTGCGAAAACATCCTAGCCGTATTACTTTATTACTGTCGTTTTTTTGAAACATGTAAAATTTTGTCATCGTATCGAAAAGGACATGCTATTCTAATTGTTATTTTCCATTGCTCTGGGCATTTGATATCTAGATATTCCTTAGGGCACTTACTTAAGGACTCCAATTGTTTGCATGGTCAGGTGTCCATTTCCAGGAGCACAGCAAACTCGCTGCTGTTATATATGTACCAGGGGCTAACCATTAACTGGTGATCGAGTGCCAGCATCAGTGGAATCAGATCCTCTGGCATCCAGTTGAACAGCTTCGGCAATCCATGGTTCATAGGCACCGTCTGATCAGAATTTCAACGGTCGATGTCCACATGCCTTTTGTCAGTCATCCTTGTGTACTGAGATCAGGAGTTGGATGGTCGATAGGGTATGTTTCAATTGGCAAAACCTTGCAAAAGAACTTTCTGAATTCCTCCATGTCTTTCGTTGCGTGTGCCAAATGAACCATGCATCATGGATATACATGTAAACTCGACGTGAATAGGCGAGAACAGGCTAACCTCTACGGCAGCTAGACTCTTGTATTTATACTGATGAGTTTGTTACTGATAAGGATTACATGATCGATCTCATCAGACCTCAACAAGCATATCTAAACAAACACGTAGCATATCTAAACAAACACGTTTCTAATCTCAACACCCTGACCTCATATCGATAGACCTTGAATGATAATTATCAACTAACATCCCCCCCCTCAATCTTGACCTCAATAGGTTTAGATTGGTTCTGAATTTTTCGAGCAGCTTAACTGGTAGAGACTTTGTGAACCCGTCAGCCACTTCATCACCTGAGGCAATGAACCGTATCTCAAGCAGTTTATTTGCTACTCTCTCTCTCTCTCACGAAGTGATAATCAACTTCAATGTGTTTTGTTCTTGCATGGAATATCGGATTTGCGGACAAATATGTAGCTCCTAGATTATCACACCACAACTGTGTCGGCCTTGGTTGTGGAACTCGTAATTCTCGAAGAAGAGACTGCAGCCATATCAATTCTGCTATAGTGTTGGCCAAAGCTTTATATTCCGCCTCAGTACTTGATCTTGAAACCGTAAGTTGTTTTCTAGCACTCCAAGAAATTAGATTAGGCCCAAAAAATACCGCAAAACCTCCCATTGACCTTCGGTCATCTACATTTCCGGCCCAATCTGCATCTGAAAATGCACTAAGAAGACTAGATCCAGATTTGAGATACTTCAAGCCAAAATAAAGTGTACCACGGATATACCTCAAAATCCGTTTGACTGCCATCATGTGTTCTGTGGTTGGTGTGTGTAGAAACTGGCACACTCTATTGACAGCGAATGAGATGTCCGGTCTAGTCATAGATAAATATTGAAGTGCACCCACTATGCTTCTATAGGATGTTGCATCTTCTGATTTTAACTCCTCTCCACCAGTAACAGAGAGTTTTTCATTGCTTACCATAGGAGTATTGATCGGACTGCAGTTAGTCATGTTCACTCGCTTCAGTATGTCTCTTGCATATTTAGCTTGTGTCACAACTAGACCATCTGAAGTATGATGCACCTCCAGACCCAGGAAATAATGAAGATTACCGAGATCTTTAATTGCAAACTCCTTCCTCAAGTTGCCAAGTAAAACTGAAATAGCTTCTTTTGAAGATCCCGTCAAAATAATATCATCCACATAAATGAGTATAAATAATGTGACGCCTTCCTTGTGATAGATAAAAAGAGAAGTGTTTGATTTAGAAGGCACAAAACCGAGACACTGTAGTCGTGTGTTGAGACGAGAATACCATGCACGTGGAGCTTGCTTAAGCCCATAGATAGCTTTATCAAGCTTACACACATAATTAGGTCTCTTCTTATCAACAAACCCTGAAGGTTGTTTCATATACACCTCTTCTTCTAGGATCCCATGAAGAAAGGCATTATGTACATCAAGTTGGCGAAGCTCCCATCCTCTTGATACTGCAATAGATAACACAAGACGGATTGTGGCCATTTTAACAACCGGACTAAAAGTGTCCTCATAATCAATACCATATCTTTGCTTGAAGCCCTTAGCCACCAACCGTGCTTTGTACCGATCAATGGATCCATCAGCCTTTTGCTTAATCTTGTAAACCCACCTACAATCAATCACATTTCTCCCCGGTTGTGCTGGAACAAGATGCCATGTATTGTTCCAACACAAGGCTTCATATTCATCATTCATTGCACTGCACCATCTTGAATCAGATAGTGCCTCCTGCAGATTCTCAGGCTCTCCAGAGGAACAAAAATTTCCATAACGAATGAACCCAGGAAACATAGCCTTTGGTCGAGTTATACCGTGTTGTAGGCGAGTGATTGCTCTCAGTGACTCAGACTCAGGAGGTGGGGTCGCTGGACTCGGAACAGAAGATCCAGCATCGCCGTGATCAGTCTCGGAGTTGCTGCCAGAACCAGCTGATGGAGGCGAGTAGTTAGCAGGTGTCGGCGTTCCTTCTGATGAGACAACTGGGCCAGCCAGAGTAGCACCCGCAGATGTCGTGTCTTCATTGTTTTCCACACCTGATTGATGCACAGGCGCAGAACTGTTGCCCAGAGAATCACAATTGTGATTTGCGCTGCCTCCTTCATCGTTATTTGCTGCATGTTCCTGCTCCTGTACACAACGTAACTCAGCAGGAATATTAGTAGCACATGTGTGAGCATTATTTAATTATTCTTCTGATACTAAAGGACTCCCAACGTCATTCAAGTTATCAGATGAAGGCAGTAGGACTTCTTCTCTTAGCCGTTTTCCTGCATTTTTGTGGAGAATAGAGAAAGGAAAAACAACTTCATCGAAAATAACGTCCCTGGATATGTAGACCCGCCCACTAGAAATGTCTAAACATTTATAGCCTTTATGCTGATTACTATAGCCAAGAAAAACACAAAGCTTAGATCGAAAATTAAGTTTGTGTGTAAGATATGGCCTCAAATTGGGCCAGCACGCACATCCAAAGGTGCGTAGGAAGGCATAATTAGGTGCTTCATGAAATAGACGTTCTAGGGGCATGTCATGGTGAATAACCTTTGTGGGAATTCGGTTTATCAAGTATGTGGCAGCAAGAAATGCCTCATCCCAAAATTTGATGGGCATAGAGGCTTGAGCCAGTAAAGAAAGACCCACTTCAACAATGTGATTGTGCTTTCTTTCAGCTGACCCATTTTGTTGATGGGCGTGAGGGCAAGAAACATGGTGAGATATGCCAAGGTTTTGGAAGAAGGTGTTTAATTTTTGGTATTCTCCTCCCCAGTCCGATTGAATGTCAATGATCTTTCTTCCAAACTATAAGGACCGAATGCCCAAGAGGGGGGGGGGTGAATTGGGCTTTCTTCGAAAAATTCTAAGCAATGAAACTTAATTTCTAAAGCCTAATTCCCTACGCAAACTATCTATGCATTCTAGTAGATAGAAACTTCGCGGAATATAAAATGCATAAAAGTAAGGGAAAGGAGAATGATGCAAACTCCCGAGGAGACAAGGATTTATCCCGTGGTTCGTCAAGATCGTCAAGATCTTCCTACATCCACGTTGTGGCACCCACCAAGGGGTTTTGCCACACCCAAGTCATCGAGACGAGGGATCTTCACTATTCCTATCCGTTCGCCTCCCTTGGCAAGGTGGAGCTCAAGCCTTGTACAACTTCGACCTTCCGGGCTTCCACACACGCATTGACAAGCTCCAGAAGTCTTCTCACAGTTACAAACACCAAGTGCACTCCCTTGAGGCTCTCACACTATCCTAGAGAGTCCACTCACCCAGAATGGAGGCACACAAGCTCTCTCTCTAGCTAGTTCTAGCCTAAATCTTGGTGTATAGATGATCGAAATGGTGTGGAAGTGATTGCTCTTGGTCTTGAACGCTTGTGGATGTGTTGATGGTGTTTGGTGATCAAGACTTGACGAAATGATAGGATTAGGGGGGTATTTATAGCCAGCCTCTCCGAAATAGCCGTTGGAAAAGTAGGCTAACAGAACTTTACTGTGAACACCGGATGATTCGATGTCTCCCATTTAGTTATCATCGGTCAAGTTACTTTAGCTGACGTCATTATGTCAGATATGACCGTTGTTAGACTGATGTTGATCCTGTCTTCTCATTGGATGATCCGGTGGCTTTTCCTCCAGAATTTACTCAAACTTGATACTTACTGGAGTAATCGACCGATGTGTGCTTCTGTGTACATCGGATGATCCGGTGAGTTGATTTTGAGAATTGGTCCAGAAATAATTGCTCCTGTTGAATTAGACCGATGTACACTTTGCTTCATCATCGGATGATCTGGTGTGTACTTCTCCAGAATAGTTGAGAAATTTATCCTTCTGTTGAATTGAACCGATGTACCACTTCCTACACATCGGATGATCCGGTGTGTACTTCAGTTTTGAGGTCTTCTTCTTCTGTTGACACAACTCGACCGATGTAGTCATTTCACAAAACATCGGATGATCCGGTGTGTTGATCTTGTTTGCTTCGAGTTGTTTTAAATTGATCTTTTGGAATTTGCTTGAGTGACCTCTTTGACATTTGTTGGGAATGTTCTTTTGATGAATATTGAGTTCCTTGTGTTGTCAATTTTGATGGAATTGCATTGACGTATGAGTTCTTCTTTTAGTCTTCATGAAAATCGATTAACCCCTTAGAATAGTTCGTTGAGGGGTCTCCATTTATATCCAATGAGCAGTAGATAATATGAATAGATAGTTCATTACGTTTGATGTGTTATACGTGAGACCTCGCATCCACAAACTCATTTTAGTAATATCTAACGGTTGTCATTAATCACCGAAACCATACCTCATGGGGGCCTAGATGCTTTCACAAACATTCTTTCGGCATAGGCTTGAAATTTCCTAAATATTTGAAACACATCAGTTCTTTTCTTAAAGAGATAGATCCATGTAAATTTACTATAATCATCAATAAAACTCACATAGTATTTATTCTCATTAATAGAATATGATGTTGGACCCCAAACATCCAAGAAGATGAGATCTAAAGGAAACTTGGACTCACTAAAAGACCTGGAATATGGTAGTTGATGACTTTTTGCTTGTTGACAAGCATCACACACATGACCACTACTATCATCTTTGGAGAAAGGTAAACTAAATTTATTTAAGATTTCTTGGACTTTTGCTTGAGAGGGGTGTCCTAGGCGATTATGCCACATTGTAATCGAAGGCTTTGTCACATGGAAGGCATGTTTAACTGAGGATGATGATGATGCCAAGGGATAGAGCCCACCTATAGCTCTACCGTGATGAAGTACCTTCTTCGACTCCTTATCCTTGACAATGAAAAATTGAGGGTGAAGTTCAAGAAATACATTGTTGTCAGATACAAACTTGTTAGCTGACAAGAGATTCTTTTTGGCTTGTGGTATATGGAGAACATTGTTTAGATTAAAACTTGAATGTGGAGTCTTTAGTACAGAATTACCAATATGTTTAATGCTCATATGTGTGCCACTAGCAGTGTGCACTTGCTCACTTCCAAAGTAGCGCTCCTTCACTATCTTGTCAAGTTCACTTGTGATATGGTCAGTAGCACCTGAATCAACATACCAATTGGTATCCACTCCATGTGAGGTGGAGTTAACTGCTGCTGCGGCAGTTCGGTCTTCTCCCATATAGTCCTTCTGGAACCTCTTGTAGCAGCGAACCACCTCATGTCCAAACCTTTTGCAAAGTTGACACTGAGGGCGGTAACCATTATCATTCTGCATCTTCTGACCAGAGCCACCCCCAACTGGTCCTCCTCGGCCACGGCCACCAAAACGTCCGCAGCCACCACGTCCTCCACGACCACCTCTTCCTCCTCTGGCAGCTGAATTGGCAGATCCATAAGATGATTCACTACCATTCTTCAGATCTAAGCGCATCTCGAAACTGAGAAGATGCGCATACAGATCGCTTAGTGAGATCTCATCTGTTCGAGTAGTCATGGCTGTTACGACCGGATTCCAATCTGCATCCAGTCCACCCAAAATGTATGACGCTAGATCTTCATCATCAAGAGGTTTTCCGGCCGTCGCCATTGCATCTCCAAGAGCCTTCATCTTTGCAAAGTATTCAGCTATGGAGAGATCCTTCTTATGGGTTGCAGCAAGTTGCAGATGAATCTGCATAACTCGTGCACGTGACTGTGATGAGTACATAGTTCGGAGCACTGTCCATACTTCACACGATGTAGACAGCGCCGTGACTTGAGACAAAATTTTTCTTGACAATGAGGTCAAGAGATAACCAAGCACCTACTGGTCTTGCGAGACCCACAACAAGTAGCTTGGATTGTCGATGGAGATAGCCTTCTCTTCTCCTTTTTCATCTTTGCTCACCACCTCGATCTTCTCTGATGGAGCATGAACTGTGCCATCAAGATAACCCTCCAGCCGATGCGCACGCAGTGGGGGTAGAACTTGAGCTTGCCAGAGTGGGAAGTTGTCTCGAGTGAGTTTTTCGGTCACCGAGTTGTAGGAGAGAATATTAGCAATAATGCCTGACGAAGCATTGTTGGAGCCTGAAGCCATGGAGTCTTCGGGGAGACTACCAAGCCCTGGTACCATGTAAAACTCGACGTGAATAGGCGAGAACAGGCTAACCTCTACGGCAACCAGACCCTTGTATTTATACTGATGAGTTTGTTACTGATAAGGATTACATGATCGATCTCATCAGACCTCAACAAGCATATCTAAACAAACACGTAGCATATCTAAACAAACACGTTTCTATATCAACACCCTGACCTCATATCGATAGACCTTGAATGATAATTATCAACTAACAATACACAGGTTTTCCTGTAAACGTGCCCTTTCGCTCGGATCATGTAATTGTTGGCGTCATGGGGTGCTGTTGAAGAGAACATGTTCAAGTAGGTATCAGTTTTAGGTTGAGGGAAAAGTTTTCCAGCTAACTCGACTCGCTTTGCAGAACGAAAAAGGTTTGCCCTTTGGAGCACTCAGATCAGATGAGTCATGAACCACGATAGGATAACTACAGTGTATGTCTTTGCTTTTGGTTGCTGCACAATGTATGGGAGGCACCGAGCCCAAATTTTCCGTGAAATAATTCTAGCGCGACAGCACAGACAGACAGACGGCAACAGTGACCACTACATATTGCTTCTGGAACTCCTCGAGCTTTGGTGAGCCTGTCTGCCTCTTTCACCAAACTTTTATGCGACATGCATAATTCCTTCCCTGTCGGCCAGTCTTTATCTGCACTTTGCAGAAAGGCTGAGCGGTTCATTCAATTAGCTCTGTCGTCTGCTTTTTTTTTTTTTTTTTTGCCTCATCTAAACTACTACTTGCAATCAAAGTAATTTCCGGGAAACAACCTTGGGGTTCGTAGGGTGACAAACAGCTGTATATAACAAATAACGTGTCATGCATCTGATAAGCTCGTAACAGTGTCCCTTGAAAAAAAATAAGTTTGTAATAGCATAGAAATTACACCCTAGCAGAGTTGCTATTCATTCTAGCAAGATTTTTTTGTTACATATTGGCACCTTAATTGGTCCTCTTACGAAAGATTGCAAGTAAGCTGAGTCAGGTTTGAGATGAAACTATAGTGTTAGAGTGTAATATGACTATTATTGAAGATTTGTAGTTTAGAATTCATATCAATCATACTTTGCCTTTATGTCTAGTTGAGACTTCTTGGCCTCCAAGGCTCCAAATGTCTTGTATCGTCTCTACATAATCTGTCCGCCTTAAACTTAGAAATATACAACAACCGTATTATGCTAATTCTCTATTGTTTATATGGTAGTACTCGAGTTTGAGTTCTAGTCTTGTGCCACATACCTAAGTCGTCGTCCTCTTCTGCATCGCACATCTCAGGGAGATGGATGTCCATGATTTACGTCGTCAGGGGCCAGCACCATGCATGAATTGCAGTTGCAGCAGGAGTGGCCAATGATGGTGCTTGCAAATGCATGCTGGCCCCAAATCCATTGCAGCAGGAGCCCCACTACTACCCCACGGTTGAGGCCGGCGGTGCAGTGCGCCTCCTAGCTCGACCGGCAACAAGGCGTGCTAGCTTCACGGTCTGCTGGGGTCCCTCCCTCATGTGATCGAGTGAGATGAACAACAAGAGACCGTCTTTCAGGTGAAAGATTCTCCCTACACTACTGCACCATCAAGTGGCCTCGCTCCTAGTTGTAGTGTTTCATCAATAATGTTTCGAAGCAACACGATCAGATCAGCTCTTACTTCAATTGTTATCAGAGATGGGTTTGGAGATACAGGTAGATCTAGAGACTTTGTTTTCTTTTAACCAAGCATAGAAGTATAGAGACTACATACCCTGGTCCCTGGCATGGCATCTTATTATGATGTGATGATGTCACACAATATTGGACCAGCTACGTCACGCAATAATAGACTAGACTACATACCCTGGCATGTCATTTATTCTTTGCTCGTACTAACAGGTTATAGTTTTTACCACATCAACTGATAATTGATGACCAAGAAATTCTCAGAACAAGTTCACAACTAACTCAAACACTTAAACACCATGCAGTTACTCAAACGTGGCTCTGGATCATTCAAGGCAAGGTAATAAACTACACCCATGGACGATGTACCACTTGCAGCCAACACTAAGAAACAAAGAACGGCGCTTCCAATAATTCAGGCAAATCAAAAAAATACTGTGTCCATCCAGAAATCAGGGACACGGTATTGTTCTGGAGGTTAGCAGGGTCGAGGCATCTTGCAGCAAGTCAAGCTGAGGAGCTCAATCACCAACTTCGTAGTCAAATATGAAGCTCTGTTGCTTGTTGTCAAGCTCTGTGTTTTTCAGAGTAGCACCCCTGGTGCTTGTAACCTGAACATGCTGTATTTCTTCCTCGCTTATATTTATATATGCCGATCCTACCGGAGCTTTCCAAAAGAAAAATACTGTATCCATGGCGGCATCCAACAAATTCACACACGTCCTCTTATTACCCAGGGATTGTCAAGGTCTACAAACATCTACAAGGTCCAGCTAATTAATCCCTGGGTAGAGAGGTGACTGAAGAGACCTGCATCTGATGGCAACGCAACGAGATGGAAAATGACAGGGCTGACACCATCCATGGTCTGGAACTAATGATGCATGCAGCACTGGATTTTTCAGGCCCTCCTGACTTGTCCAAATCCCTGGACATGAATAATGAGAAGGAATCCCCAGTGAGAAGGAGCTGTTGCATGCATGGCTCACAAATCTTAGGGTGTGGTCGGGTGTGGTGTGATGTGGTGTGGGGGGACCAACACATGCATGCGTTATTGGTACCAACCGCTCCACATAACTCACCACCCAATCACATTGCCAAATCTTGAGGCTGCATATCAGGCCAACGCAACAAGATCCAACTTCAATTCTGAATCTTAAAAGAATTGACTGATATGATATCTGGGTCTAGGTTTTGCTGGATTCAGGTACTTAAGAATAAAAAGCCTGCTGGTACTAGCTTTATTATACCGCCGTAAAAGATATCATAACGAGGTAAAAACCTGGTAAGGTCGTCATCCTTACATCCCTGACGCAGTGACGCCGGCACGATCACATAGAGGCACATTCATTATACTTTTTTCATGTGATGCTGAGGTAGATGATGTCCTGACTTCGGGTGACAGCAATGCAAGTGCACAAATTATTTGTGACTATTGGTGATGATAATCTAATCCAACGAACATGTGAGCATGAGATCTGAAAAATTGCACGCCTAGTTGTCTGCTCATTAGTGATTCTTCTGAGCTGTTGATCCACAAATAACATTGAAAATCAGCATAGCTATACAACCCCATGGAGATCACCAGTCTCTGCACAAAACCACTGGAAAAGAAATCTTAAATGTATCTGGGGATAAAACAACAGATAGCAAAATCGTTAAACATGGCCCCGGCGGTTCGGGATGCATAAGAATTTGTTTGGGTGTTGCAAGCAAGAATATAATAGCTATGGGGCTTCTTATCTTGGTCCTATCCTTTTCCTGGCACTGCATAGGAGCATCTTTGGGGGCCTTTATCACATAGGAGGTCCATTGGCCTAAGTGACATGGATTTGTTTGGCATGCCCACACGGGGCCCCACCATGACAGTACAACTAATGACAGGAGAGAATCTTAAATCCCCTCCCCCCCTCCCTGCCTGCCTCACCAGATTTGATACATGCAACCCTTGCTGTCTCTTGCTTCTTAGCAGCACCAAAAGTTCTTGCCTTTGGCTGCAGCTAGCTACCAGGAGATCTTCTTTGTGTGAGAGGTGATTTCCATCTTCAGAGGTATCAGCAGTGCGAATCCTCAGGCAGAGGTGAGCATCACCGCGATCTTTCTTGTTTCGACCATGATCCTGGCTCTCAAAAATAGAACTTCTCTTCGGATTTCATGATATCGTTGTTCTATGTTTTGGAAACCAGGTTCTTCAATCTTCTTTCCGCTCTCCTAATCCATAACCAGTGCAACTTGAAAATTCCATTTCAGATCACTCCTACTAGATTGCTTCTCAACTGCAGTTCGACGTTGTGCTAAAGATTAAATTATTGCATGAGTCTGCAGACAGCATGCAAGTTATATTTTGCAAGCTTTTATCCATAATCGAGCAATTCTTCGGGAGAAGAAGATGACTCGATTTTCGTTATTTTTTACATCAGTGCACTTGCAGGTGTACAAGCACAAAGGGAAATTGTCAGTTGAGACCTTAGATCCTACACAACCGTAAAAATGTAGCAGCATTTACTATGATATCTTTGGATACTCATTCACCGAACTGACTGTAGCAAATTAATTGTCTCGTCGTACCAAGTGGTTGCCAAGCTGGAAAATCCTACCTCAAAATAAGAGATCTAGCTATCCAAAGATGAAATAAATAAATTCAGAGAGCACGCACGAACAGGACATGCAACCTGAACTTAGTAACTACTTACAAACACAAAATCTTTAGTAATTTTCATACAGATGCAGTAGCGTCTCTCATCCATTTCTATTATTAGATGCAATAGTAGCATCCACTAGCTAGAACTCATCTGTCATGCTCTGATGAAACAGGTTTAGAGGCAAGCACACTGCCCAGGCCAAAAAGCTGATAGCCGGTGTCTGGAGTGGATAAAGATGGAGAAGGAACGCATCAAGGTTGCCATGCTCAGACAAGAGCAGACATTCAGACAACAGGTAATTAGACCAGGTCACCGACCAAATGCTAGCTTGCTCAGAGGCAGGAACAGTTTTCTGAAACGCTTCAAGTACGTGTTGCATGAACCTCGTTCCTTCATCAGGTTCACGAGCTGCACCGCGTGTACCGAGTTCAGAAGCAGCTGATGATGCAGATGCGACTGGACAAGGCGAGTGCGGATGATCAAACCAGCTCAACGATGAAGAAGATGCATCGCGAACAATGGCGGTGCGGTGACTCTGGGGAGAAGAAGGTGATATTTGAAGATTTCGACCTGGAGTTGACACTAGCAACTGGGGTTGGCAAGCAAGAGAAGAAGCCTACCACCAATTCAGACTCCGAAGCAACGATGTCATCCTTGACTTCTGCAGAATCAGAAGCAGGTCGGCAGTTTGTTCCGGACTCCGATGTAACCGTAAGGTTTCAGGATGAGAGCGATAGGCATGACGATCCGGTCATGCAATCTCCTTGGCTCTACCATTGTTTGAGCCTCAAGATGGCATGATGGCTTAGGTAGGGTTGGCATGAGTGGTCAGGGTGTCTCAACCTCGGAAAAAAATTCGAACAAAAGAAAATGCATTGCTGTGTGTATATTACAAGCTAATTCATTACAACTGCAGCAATCACCTTATAATAAAGCTACCTCAGAAGGTAACCAAGCATTTCTGATAATATTTCATAAGAGAAATACTAATAGAGAAGTGATAGATGAAGCGAAACCTACCCAACGTGTTCGGGACAGTCTTTGTTGTTGTTTTTAATAAATGAAATGTTCCACCTTGAACAAAGAATTTCCAGAAATATCCGTAAAAGCTGCATTACATGTCTGGAAGAATATATCGTGTCTGGTCTCCTACTCTCCTTATCTCAAAGGAAGAACAAGTACACCTTTTACCCCAGTATCTAGGTACAGAGAATTTGGTGAAATTCACCTTACATTAAGGCAAGGATTGACCTTAAAAAGATATCAGAGATTCATAGTACAATTCTATCAACCAGATAAAAAGGCATCAGCCAAGAATGCAGGCAAGTAAAGTCCTGTGTGCACTATACCCTAACTAAATGCGAAAGATGCGTAGGAAGCAATCTATCTCTGTTTTAGCCTTCCTCTGTTGATACAAAATGACAGGTAGCACCACAATTCCAGTAGACATCCATAACCACTGCCTTGCCGAAATGATTGACACATAACATTCGTGTTGAGGAACACTACAATCACCTAGGAGGCCGTGGCCACCTCCACATCTGCTTTCTTTAAGCCGGCCATGTATGTTATGTAGATGGTCCAAAGAAACGAGAAGGAATTGCTAACAAGAGGCTGAAAAAACAATTTTTAGATAAAAAGTGCTGCAAAAACTTACTTTAAACCCAAATGATTAATAAGGAACCTCATTACCTGCAAATGAACAGGGACAAACTTGAAAGTAATGAAGTCACAGAGTGGCCAATATATGAGCCCACTTTTGATGGTAGGAATTAAATCCCTCTTCAATCTTGCAATTATCTCAGGGGTAGTCTCACCTGTGAAATCAAATATAAAACGCGATTAAAGCACGGATTACATTGCCTACTGAAATAGCTAGCACAAGCAAAGGTTTCTGAAATACTACAGTTGGTGGGAAGGATGTACTGCATGTAAAGCATATCTGAACACAGTTTCTCCCATCACGCTCAACAGTACCAGGTAGGCATAAATGTTTATTGCATGTAACGTTATATCATGAGAACAGTAGTACTGTGGTCCATGAGGCCATATGTCAATAATTTCAACAAAACTTGCTTGAGATGACCATAAGCTAAACAGATATTTATATCAGACAAAAGCATCTCAAAGAAAATTGGTGAACAGAAGTAGCCATGGAGAGAGTAAAAATATAAGAGTGGCCTTGTGTTTTTAGAAAATGTATGTTGGCTCAGTTTAACTTAGAACTTTTGTCAACATGAATCAACAGAGGCACCACAGAGAGGCTCCAGTTTTCATATAGAAGCATCAGTACACTGAGTTGAGTAATTGACAACTTAATTAACAGAATGCAGTGACAAGAACTTATGCCCAATTTTAAGCAAGATAAAATGGTTTATCTTGTAAAGACATCATATTCAGAAAAACGCTGTTCAATTTGTAAATTTATCTTAATCGACATGGTTAATCAACCAAACATGCAAACTCGGTATACAGGAATTCTAACCCTTAAGGCATCAAAGTCAATTACTCTCCGATGTTTTCACATTGCGCACTACATATACTTACCACCTGATATTTGAGAACAAGATGGGATTTAGTTCATATGTTATAGACTGAAATGAAATCATAGAAAAAGGTTTTTTAAATGTGGATACATGTAGAACACCTCAACCCTACAGTGTATTCAATGCAATTTCTTCATGTCCATGAACCTCAGTCCTAAGGACTTGTATGTTGTACCATTGATTGTGTTAATTAGATCAATAAATCTAAGTGCACATTGAAATGCATATTCAAAGCATGCAAAGTTCCAGCTTGAAACTTAAACATGAATGCAGAAGAACCAGAGAAGTTTCCTCGTCATGCTTCATGATAACTCTTGATATACTAACAGAAATGTATCCCCGAACAACCATTACCCAATTACATCGTACTGAAGAAGTATGAAAGGAATTTATATTCACCAAAAGTCCAAGTTCCCTTACAACTGGATCTCTTTCTTGTTTGTATAACGGACAGAATAATTAATGCATATATGTGCTGTGTCAGTAGTTTGTACCCAAGACATTAATAGTAGGCACCTTATAAGCACATGCATTTAAAATAGCACCCACTGGTTTAGTGTGTTCTATTTTCAACACTGGACCACTTTTTGTGACAAGATGACAAGAAAGAGATCTATTCATGTCCAGGGGTATACAGTTTTCTTTCGAGCAGGGGAGAACTACGTAAAAAATTGAATAGACATTGAGCGACTACTGCAGCATCAAGCACCAAATCACATATATTCTTTTGTAAGAACAACATGTAAAATCTTAAAGAGATAAAACATTACGGAAACAGAACAGATAAATAACATCATATACTTGCATAACTGTTTATATTGCATCATCAAAGCAAAACAATGGTCAGGATATAAGAATTATCAATTGAGGGAAGGTGTAGAAAATCCAAGAGAACTACCAAAATTTGGAAAATGTTCTGTGCGTGCAAGAATACCAGAGAGAGAGGGGGGGGATAGAGAGAGAGAGAGAGAGCCAGAAAATCATTTCAAACTATCCCAATAAAAGCTACTGATATATATATATATATATATATATATATATATATATATATATATATATATATATATATATATATATATCATACCTTGTAATGCAGCATTGTAAGAGAAGAAAACCGAGTTAATAATTGGTCCATAAACTGCTTGCCCTAGAAACATCTTTTTGAATGTGCTCACTACATCCTTTTTTGGGAACACTTTGGAGACGAAGTTGAACCAAAAATGCAAGGTAGGTCCTGAGATCAGCAACCCGTAACTAGCCATACGAAGTGTCCTAAGCAAGTCAAATGAATCCTCAGGACCAAATGTGAACATCTGACAAGGCAATAGTAAAAAAAAACATGTGAGAAACAACACTCGGTCATAAGTACTAAAGAAAAAACAGTATGCACAGTAGCATGGAGTCATGAAGTCCCAACCAAGGGATAAGATAAGAGTATATGATCAAACTAGGAATGTTAGGCACAAAAATACATACTAGCTTCAAAGCTATTCATTAGTTTGATGACATATGTCAATAGCTGTCGACTTACCAGCCATGTAAATCAAAATTCAAAGACAAATATTAAGAATGTGGCACGATGGTGCCACACCATCTAACAGGCTACTAGTCTATCATTTCTTACATATTCTGTTGGAATTAATGGGCTTGGCCCAATATTAATTCAGAAATAAATCCTAGAAAATCTCAAAGGCCCATTAGGGCAAGAGGGAGTGGTGCTAAGTGTTTAGTCCCACATGGGAAGTGGAAGTGGAGCAACCCCTACATATAAGGGAGGTTGCTCTTCCACTCCTTGAGTGAGAGAGAAGAGAGGAAGAGAGGGGTGGCCCACGCGCGCTCCTCCTCCTCCTCCTCCTCGCTCGCTCGCCTCGCCACGCCTCGCCTCGCCCCGCCCCGCACACGCGCGCGCGCGTGTGTTCGTGTGAATTCGAGCCTCGAGCCGAGCCCAGATTTTATATTTTTGCAGAAAATTAAATTGGGCTTTTTGGGCGCTTTTTGGGCCTCCGAATTTTTGGGGCTACCGGGTCAGAGTCCAAGTCGTTAGAGACGGACGCGTCTACGACTGGGAGTCGGTTAGGATCCAGATCGCATACGAACCGCCTCCTGGGACTCTATAAATACGGGCGTCCGCGGTACGGCAGAGTACCCCACGATCAAATCGTTCCCACGTTCGCGTTCCTTGCGCCGCCTTCTAGTCTACTCCATCCCGAGCGCCGGCGTGCACCGACGACCGGGAGAGCAGGTCTCCGGAACCGCTCGCCCTTGCGATCCTGCGCCGGGCTGGGTGGCGCCTGCCTGTGACTCCAGCCAATCGGAGGGCAAAGGAGTTGGTGCTTGCGTTAAGGTTTTTGGATTGTTGGAAAGTAAGAGGCAATTTACTGAAGAATTCCGGATAAACACGAGAAGAACAACAGCGATCGGCAGACAGACGGGACGAGAAATAACGCGTACCGATTAGAAGTCGAATGCACCGCTGTAGATCGCCGCTGCAGGCGTTGATGACGACGTTGAGCCGCAGCGCCCGATCTGGTCGGTAGACGAGCCGTGGTGAAGAACGCGAGCAGTCGCGCAGTGCGCTTCCCAAAAACCTGGGCAGATCGCAAAGGGAAAAAGAATGTCAACATCGTGACATCCAGCAATGCAGATGGGTACGGTAATTCCTTTACTGTTCTTTCTGTTTCTCAAACATCATCTTGGTGGTTTGATACGGGTGCTAATGTTCATGTATGTTCTGACATGTCCATGTTTACTTCTTACCAGTTCGTCCGGGATTC
Organism: Tuctoria greenei; assembly: GCA_036927565.1. NCBI lineage: Eukaryota > Viridiplantae > Streptophyta > Magnoliopsida > Poales > Poaceae > Tuctoria > Tuctoria greenei. The sequence continues at coordinate 180,303,367 of JAYESD010000009.1, read as the reverse complement.
CGCCGTCCTAATGGGGAATGGGTCACATGCTTCTGTTCGTGGTGTTGGCACGGTCGATCTGAAGTTCACTTCGGGAAAGATTGTCCAGCTGAAGAACGTGCAACATGTCCCTACTATGAACAAGAATCTTGTTAGCGGTACCCTTCTATGTAGAGATGGGTTTAAAGTACTTTTAGAGTCCAATAAAATAGTTGTGTCTAAGCATGGACAATTTATTGGTAAAGGCTATGAATGCGGAGGCCTGTTCCGCTTTTCTCTTTCGGAGTTTAATAATAAGTCAGTAAACCATATTTGTGGCGGTATTAATGATAATGCAAGTGTTTGGCATTCTCGTTTATGTCACGTTAATTTTGGTTTAATGAATCGGCTATCTAGTCTCAAATTAATTCCGGAATTCACTATTGTCAAAGGTTCTAAGTGTCATAGTTGTGTGCAGTCAAAGCAACCTCGAAAGCCTCACAAGGCAGCCGAGGAGAGAAACTTGGCACCATTAGAACTCATACATTCTGATCTATGCGAGATGAATGGTGTGTTGACAAAAGGTGGAAAGAAATATTTTATGACATTAATAGACGATTCTACTAGATTCTGCTATGTTTACTTGTTGCAAACTAAAGATGAAGCTTTAGACTACTTTAAAATCTATAAATCTGAAGTAGAAACTCAATTAGAAAGAAAGATCAAACGTCTTAGGTCAGATCGTGGTGGTGAGTATTTTCCCAAAATATTTGATGATTTTTGTGCGGAACACGGTATTATACATGAAAGGACGCCTCCCTATTCACCCCAATCAAACGGGGTAGCCGAGAGGAAAAACCGCACATTGTGTGACTTGGTGAATGCCATGTTAGACACGTCCGGTTTATCTAAGGCATGGTGGGGGGAGGCTCTATTGACTTCATGTCATGTCCTAAACCGCGTTCCAAACAAGAATAAAGAGAAAACCCCTTATGAGGAGAGGGTTGGGAGAAAACCATCACTCTCATACTTGCGTACTTGGGGATGTTTGGCAAAAGTCAATGTGCCAATTACCAAGAAACGCAAGCTAGGACCAAAGACAGTGGATTGTATCTTTCTAGGCTATGCTCATCGGAGCATCGCATATAGATTTTTAGTAGTTAAATCTGAGGTACCTGATATGCATGTTGATACTATTATGGAATCTCGTGATGCAACATTTTTTGAGAATATTTTTCCTATGAAAGATATGCATAGTATTGCTAGGATCTCTTCTGAAATTTGTCCTGAACCCACCACAACTAGCGAGTTTCTTGATACACCATTTGAGAATGTCCCAGAGGAAGAACACAATGAAATAACTCAGTCGAGTAAGAGATCACGGATTGCAAAATCCTTTGGTAATGATTTCATTGTGTACCTTGTGGACGATACTCCTAGATCCATAGCAGAGGCATATGCATCACCTGATGCAGATGACTGGAAAGAAGCAGTTCATAGTGAGATGGACTCAATTCTTTCAAATGGAACCTGGGAGTTAACTGAACGGCCATACGGGTGCAAACCAGTAGGCTGCAAGTGGGTGTTCAAGAAGAAGCTCAGACCTGACGGTACTATTGAAAAGTACAAGGCAAGACTAGTTGCAAAGGGCTATACTCAAAAGGAAGGTGAAGACTATTTTGACACCTATTCACCTGTCGCCAGAATGACGACAATTCGTGTACTACTTTCTTTGGCTGCCTCTTATGGTCTAATCATCCATCAAATGGATGTAAAGACAGCTTTCCTGAACGGAGAGTTGGAAGAGGAGATTTATATGGAACAGCCTGATGGATTCGTAGTAAAAGGTGAAGAGACAAAGGTGTGCAAATTGTTGAAATCCTTGTATGGCCTGAAACAAGCACCTAAGCAATGGCATGAGAAGTTCGATAGTACTTTGACGTCTGCGGGCTTTGTCATTAATGAGGCTGATCGGTGCGTGTACTATCGCCATGGTGGGGGCGATAGCGTTATGTTATGCTTGTATGTAGATGATATACTCATTTTTGGTACGAGCATTGATATAATTTCTGAGGTCAAGTCTTTTCTATCAAAGTGTTTTGATATGAAAGATCTGGGAGAAGCTAATGTTATTTTGAACATTAAGCTGAATAAGGATGAGAGTGGAATTACTTTAAGTCAATCCCACTATGTTGAGAAAATCTTGAGCCGGTTCGGCTTTATGGATAGCAAGATTTCTCCAACGCCTTATGATCCCAGCGTGATACTTAGAAAGAACAAGAAAGAGTCAAGAGATCAACTCAGATATTCTCAGATGATTGGTTCACTCATGTACTTAGCTAGCGCAACCCGTCCTGATATCTCGTTTGCTGTAAGCAAACTGAGCAGGTTCATGTCAAACCCGGGTACAGATCATTGGCATGCACTTGAAAGGGTTATGCGCTATCTGAGAGGTACAATGAGTTATGGAATTCACTATACTGGGCATCCGGCCGTGCCTGAGGGTTATAGTGATTCGAACTGGATCTCTGATGTTGATGAACTCTATGCCACGAGTGGATATGTGTTCACTCTAGCTGGTGGTGCTATATCATGGAGGTCTTGCAAACAGACCATTTTGACGAGGTCAACCATGGAAGCAGAACTCACTGCTTTAGAGACAGCCACTGCGGAGGCAGAATGGCTGCGAGAGCTCTTGATGGATTTGCCTATAGTTGAGAAACCATTGCCGACAATCCTTATGAACTGTGACAATCAGACGGTGATTGCCAAAGTGACCAGTTCTAAGGATAATGCAAAATCATCAAGACATGTCAAGAGACGTTTAAAATCTGTCAGGAAAATGAGAAACTCCGGAGTTATTACTGTTTCGTATATACAAACAGACAAAAACCTGGCAGATCCCTTTACGAAGGGTCTATCACGTAATGTGATAGAAAGTGCATCGAGAGAGATGGGTCTGAGACCCATTGATGTGACACCATAGTAGTAACCCAACCTATGTGATCGGAGATCCCGTGAATTAGGACATGGGAAAACAAGCTAGTGGTTCACCGAGGAGAGTACTTCCTTTATACCCTCTCTATGTGAAGATGCACACTTGTACTCTCAAACTGTAAGGCAGGTTGGCGAATTGCCTTAATGTGTTTCTGTTGGCTATGTGTAGCAAAGATGCCGTCCTACAGGGCAGTCTTGAAGGAAACACACCTATATGAGCTCCGACTGTCTAACGTCGCAGTCTGTGAGATTTGGGTGATCTCTAGAAAGCTCATGAAGAGACCAGGGAGTACGACGCATATGCTCCACCCGCGGGGTAGACTACTGGTAGCCAAGTACTGGTAATGGTCTTTGGGTGAAGTCAGTTCACACAAAACTTGCAATTCAAGGCGTAGTCCATTGTTCAAGTTGTGACCCGATGAAACTTGAGGATCTAGGCAGAAGTTCAACTTTACAGTCTCTGCCGAAAACACTAGTATATTAAACAAGGAACGAGAATGACCTCTCTCCTAATGGCTTTGAGATCTGGTGGGGGATTGTTGGAATTAATGGGCTTGGCCCAATATTAATTCAGAAATAAATCCTAGAAAATCTCAAAGGCCCATTAGGGCAAGAGGGAGTGGTGCTAAGTGTTTAGTCCCACATGGGAAGTGGAAGTGGAGCAACCCCTACATATAAGGGAGGTTGCTCTTCCACTCCTTGAGTGAGAGAGAAGAGAGGAAGAGAGGGGTGGCCCACGCGCGCTCCTCCTCCTCCTCCTCCTCGCTCGCTCGCCTCGCCACGCCTCGCCTCGCCCCGCCCCGCCCCGCACACGCGCGCGCGCGTGTGTTCGTGTGAATTCGAGCCTCGAGCCGAGCCCAGATTTTATATTTTTGCAGAAAATTAAATTGGGCTTTTTGGGCGCTTTTTGGGCCTCCGAATTTTTGGGGCTACCGGGTCAGAGTCCAAGTCGTTAGAGACGGACGCGTCTACGACTGCGGAGTCGGTTAGGATCCAGATCGCATACGAACCGCCTCCTGGGACTCTATAAATACGGGCGTCCGCGGTACGGCAGAGTACCCCACGATCAAATCGTTCCCACGTTCGCGTTCCTTGCGCCGCCTTCTAGTCTACTCCATCCCGAGCGCCGGCGTGCACCGACGACCGGGAGAGCAGGTCTCCGGAACCGCTCGCCCTTGCGATCCTGCACCGGGAGAGGGCGAATAAGGTTTTTGGGAAGCGCACTGCGCGACTGCTCGCGTTCTTCACCACGGCTCGTCTACCGACCAGATCGGGCGCTGCGGCTCAACGTCGTCATCAACGCCTGCAGCGGCGATCTACAGCGGTGCATTCGACTTCTAATCGGTACGCGTTATTTCTCGTCCCGTCTGTCTGCCGATCAATGTTGTTCTTCTCGTGTTTATCCGGAATTCTTCAGTAAATTGCCTCTTACTTTCCAACATATTCTATATGTTTGTGGCAAGAAGGAGGGCCACATAATATTGACACCATATCTTTCAGCGCATTTTAAACTAACAAAAAGGATTACAACTCATTATGGTTCCACCATCATAACTATGACACCAGTTAAAAGTCAACCAGTTCACCAGCAACAAAGATGGCATTTACGTTTTCAACCAGCAACTAGAGCTGGCAGTGTAGTGGTCATGTGATTTGTATAAAAGGTGCGAATGTAGGCAGTCCCCCTCTCCTCTTCTTAATATAATGATGTGAAGCTCTCCTGCCTTTTTGACAAAAAAAAAAAAAATAGAGCTAGCATTACATTTTCACCAAGCAATTTCGATCATCCAAATATAGATTGATCCAATAGGTTTATGTCTTTGTTGCCTTACTCCATCTTAGCTATCTTGATATGTCCAAACTATATAGCTGATCTGCTATGTAATAGCTATCTGTGCCTACTTCCCTACTCTATCTAAGACAATGTTTCCCTTTATCTAGCTTTCCTTACTTCCACCTTTGAACTGCTGCGAGAAAAAAACCATACTATGTTTCTATTAACTTTGGTAATGACCTCCACCCAAAAGTGCAATCTTTTTCCAAATGTATGCAGCCGTGAATACTATGATAGAGCTCGACCACCGAAGAAATAGTAATTGGTCCACCTTCCGCGATTAATCATGACCCGGTTTCCAGGAGACGGGGAACGGAAAAGGCGACGTTTTTAACGAGCGACCGCGGGAGGCAAGATGGGCAGTACCTGGGAGGAGAGGTCCGCGACGGTGAAGATGGCGGCGGCGGTGACGCCCTTCGTCAGCACGGGCCGCGCGTCGATGAGGCCGAGGTACCACCCGACGACGCCGGCGCCCGCTCCGGCCCCCACCGCGCTGCTCCTCCTGCTCGGGGGCACAAAGGCGGGGGCCGCGAGGCGTGAAGGCGTCCCGGAGGGAGGACACCGCGGCGGCGGCAACGTCGGCTTCGAGGAGATGAGATGGGAGCGGATGCAAAACCAGGGGGATGCGGAGGGGCCGGGGCCGCGGCGGAGTGGGACGAGGAGGCGGGCACCGGCGCGGAGGGCCCCGGCGGTGACCATGGCGGCGGCGCGGGGTTTAGAGGGTCTATTGGCGGCGCGGGGTTTAGAGCGAAAGGGAGTGCAATGCGGGTGGTAGGGACGAAAATGGTAGGAAACCGACGGATAAAAGTTAAATCGTTTTTATTTTTTTATACTCCCTCTGTTCAGTTGACGTTGGGACAGCTCTTCATAGTTCTTTCTTAGTTTATTTGTTTGTCGGGAACGTCAATTATTAAAGACTGAAGGGAGTATAATTTTTGGTAACAAAAATGGAAACAGATATAAAAAAATTATTACGGTATCGGCAATTTTGAAAATATTAGAATACGGATATATTGGAATTGGTATGTATCGATGTTGGAACTGTTCTGAATTTTTTTTGAAAACAATACCTCAAAACATTATCTTCAATCATCGGTTTTTCACACTTGTAACAACACCATAACAGCTGAAACGACTACCCGTATTTTCATTATGGATGTCAGACTGAAATTCTATTAAAAAGGAAAAAAAGAAAAGATGAATTATCCAGTCAGAAAACCTTTTAGGTCAAGGGACAATGGCAAAATAACATTTGAAAACAAATGCTTTCTTTACAGCTGTATGAGGTATACACAGGTATGAAACTCTTCCTGATGCTAATCTGACTTCATTTGTCTTGAAAGACAAACTACTCCCTCCTTTCTTAAAAGATTGTCACCTTCTAGTTCATTTTTGAACTAGAAGATGACAATCTTTTGAGAAAGGAGGGAGTACCTTGGAATGAGCCGATTCAGGAAGACGAAATTGGATAAAGGTTGAGACATGCTCCACAATGTTTTTTCAAAGTACCAACAGTTGAAATGAAGCGTTGGGATAGGGCAAGCCCTTAAACCAAACCACAATGGCAGCACGCCATGAGAACGGTCGTAAATGTCACAGAATCTGGCTGGTGCGGCATTGGTGTCCACAAGCTCAAGAGCCCTTGCTTTGTATCCATGACACAACATCCTTCCATTCCATCTCCAAGAACACATGCTCCCCATCGCTGACACAGCCAACACGCGCATTCCACAAGATGGATTTCGAATCATGGATTCTCACCACATATCCGTAAAACCTGCCTGTCGGACTCCAAATCACAAGTCCTCAGCCTAGCGGGCATTCCTTCGAACACCTCTCATGCGCATCTCCTCGAAGCAATCCCACGCCTCATTGTCCATTCCGGCACTAGCGAACCCCCCCGATCATCGAGCGTTGGCGCAGGCTACGAGAAGCGGAGTCTCGCGGCGAGGGTCGAGCCTCGGGCGTCGGTGCCGGGTGCGGGAGGGATCGAGGAGTCAGGGTTCTGCCGACTCGATGCGGGATGCATTCGACCGATAGTTGCGATCGACCGACGGTGCGCTTCAGCCGTATGGGGTTCTGGACTCACGTTCAGACAAGACAGCGATGGCCCAACCGGCAAAGGTGGGACTGGCTGGGCATCTTGATTCGGAATACATTCAGAAATAGTTCGGACAATTTCAGAATAAATACGGTATTATGATAATTCGGTCGGAAATTGACTCAAGTCATTTTCGTTCTTATTTACGAATTGAAAGTTCTAATTTTTAATCATTTCTGATTATTTTGAAGAAAACGGTAATCAGATCAAATATTTTAGAAAAAGCATCGGATGATCTGGAAAATTACTATAATGTTTTCATCCCTAACGGGTGGTAGGGCCCACACATCAGTGGCTCGCTCTCTTTTAGAGTGGTTTTTTTAGACCTCAAGAGAGAGATTGCTCAGGGATTTCTAAGATGACCGTACCCGGCCAGGACCCGTTACTATCTTCTTGACCAGTTACAATGATCTCTTGATTTCCGAGTCACTAGCCAGGAATTCAAGAACCGCCTTCACACTCCAAACAGATGAACAAATGAATTTTCAAACTGAATCTCCATCGGATAGCTTGCTCACCTTTCACACATCCAGTCTTCGCAACTTCCGGAAGTGCAAGACTGAAAATAGCCTTTGAGCCATTTATCAAAAGACATGAGGAAAGATAGTTGCAGACGCAACAAGATGACACACCTTGGAGAGTTGGAGTTGAATATCCCAACTTGCAGACGCAACAAGATGACAGCCGGTCAGCCATGTGACTTCCAGCGCATTCTCTGCCATGGTATGCTGGTTTCAGTAGGTGGCTGTTAGGACCGACCATATATTCAGAGGGCAAATTGGTTTTGAGCATGATGGAGAAGCCATCCACCATAAGACCAGCTCCGGTGAAGGCAGCAGTCTGGCAAGGTATGCTTCTCTTCTCACCAATTCTGTATAGGCTCTGATGGTCTTCAAAATTTGCCTTCCTGCTTCCTCAGCTGAGTTTGTGCTTGAAATCATGGTTTTCCCTTTCCCATCTGTAGATGGTAAAACATAGATACCGATAAAAATAGGCTTTTCTAATTTATTTATTTACTATTGGCAAACAAATGATCAGACGAGTCAGTTAATATTGTCAAACTAACACTAAGCTGAGCAACAACAACAACCAAGCCTTTGTCCCAAACAAGTTGGGGTCAGCTAGAAATGAAATCCAACAATTTTTGAAGAAAAATAATATAAAATAAGATGAGAGTAAAAATATACAAATAAAATAAGATTCTACATTATATTTATTTTAGAAATAGATTAATAAGAAATGAGATAAGCAAAGAAGAAAAATTGTGCGTTCTCCAAAAAGTGACAATTCTTTTGTAAACAAGTCTCTTGAGAGAACCAGTGATCATCGACCAGGACACTGCTGGGTAATAATATATTAGGTCCCAGCCTCACAGTTTTTCTTGAGCCATATTTCATTGAATAAAGTTAATGTAACTAACTTGTAAAATGTTATTCTAGCGTCGGTTTTAATTTTTACAATATATCGTGCACCACTTGCTTGTTCATCTTGCCTTACCTGCTCTTAGAAGCCCATCGCAGGGATTATGGAAACGAAGCTTCTCCCACAGATACTATTCATTATAGTTGCTTTGTCATTTGGAGTCCGCAAAGCCACCTCCTCCACTGAAACAGATCGCCAGTCCTTGCTTGACTTCAAGAGCAGCATCTCCTTAGATCCTCATGGAGCCTTAGCATCCTGGAATGATAGCGTGCACTTCTGCAAGTGGCAAGGAGTCACCTGCAACAATCCAAAGCATCAGCTTCGTGTGATGGCCATGAACCTTGGTAACCAAGGCTTGCGTGGCCACATCTCGCCCTCCCTTGGGAACCTAACATTCCTTACAACACTCAACTTGTCGCAAAATGTCCTCTCTGGAGAGATACATCCAAGTCTGGGCCACCTGCGCTCACTCAAGTTCTTGATCTTGGGGAACAACTCGTTGCAAGGACAAATTCCCAATGAACTCACCAACTGCACAAGCCTGAGGACAGTGGACCTGTCCTCGAACCAACTGGTAGGAGAAATTCCTTTCAAAGTTGCTTCATTGTCAGAGCTTACCTCACTAGACTTGTCAAGGAACAACCTCACTGGAGGAATCCCGTCTTCCATCAGCAACATCTCAAGTTTAAGGGAACTTATAGCCACTGAAAACCACCTTCAGGGACGGATACCTGATGAACTGGGTCGACTGCATCTGTTAACATTGCTGGCACTGGGCAGAAACAAGCTCTCAGGACCAATCCCACAGAGCATCTTTAACATATCTTCCCTGGAAGTAATGTCGCTGGAAAGCAACAACCTTAGCATGCCTTACCTGCCATCAGATATAGGCAACACTCTTCCCAATTTGCAAAGGCTCTACCTGGATTATAATAATTTCGGAGGATCGATCCCTCCTTCGCTGTCCAATGCTTCCCACCTTGTGGATCTTGATCTGTCATTCAATTCTTTTGCCGGCCATGTGCCGACAACTCTCGGATCTCTACGTGAACTCTCATGGCTGAACCTTGAGTACAATAATATTATAGCAAATGACACAAAGAGTTGGATGTTCATGGATGCCTTGACGAATTGCAGTTCTTTGAATGTGCTTGCACTGTTCCAAAATCAGCTAAAGGGAGAGCTACCAAGTTCTGTGGGAAACCTGTCTTCTCAACTTCAATACCTCCTCTTGGGTCAGAATGACCTTGCAGGTCCTGTTCCTTCTAGCATTCGGAACCTTCAAGGCCTTACAAGCCTGGGATTAGATTCCAACAATTTTGATGGCACAGTGACAGAGTGGGTAGGGAATTTCAATTCTATGGAGAAACTGTTCTTGGAAAACAATAGATTTACTGGGCCAGTACCACTGTCGCTCGGCAATCTTTCTCGACTATGGTATTTGGCACTAAAATCAAACGAATTTGAAGGGTTTGCACCAACAACTTTAGGCAAACTTCAGCATTTGCAGATCCTTGATATTTCTGATAATCATCTTAATGGTAGCATGCCAGTTGATCTGTTTGGCCTACCTTCACTGATCTCTTTCAACTTATCGTACAATTATTTGCATGGAGTACTGCCCCTAGAAACTGGCAATGCAAATCAGCTCATGGAGATAGATATCTCTTCAAACAAGATATATGGCAAAATACCACAGACTCTTGGTAACTGTGAATCACTTGAGATTGTTCTAATGGGTAATAACTACCTCCAGGAAGAAATCCCTTCATCACTTAGAAACCTGAAGAGTTTGAAGACACTCAATCTTTCTCACAATAACTTATCTGGACCGATTCCAGGCTTCCTTGGAAACCTACAATCTCTGCAGCAGTTAGATCTGTCTTACAACAATCTACAAGGTGAAATCCCAAGAAATGGTGTCTTCACAAATGCAACTGCCCTCACATTGGCCGGAAACAGAAACCTTTGTGGAGGAGTGCCGGAACTCCAGTTGCCTTTGTGTCCTGTTGTGCCTTCCAGGAAGAGGAGACAATTGCGCTTACTCAAAATACTGATCCTAGTAATATGCCCAATGCTAGCTTTCGCACTGATTATCACTTTGTTTCTTTTTCATAGAATGAAACGGAGACAAAAATCTTTACCCATGCCTTCTGCTATTGATAATCACTTTCCACAAGTTTCATACGTGGATCTTGTCAAAGCTACTGAAAATTTCTCCCCATCAAACTTGATTGGTAAAGGCGCACATGGCTCTGTATACAAAGGATTTATCGAACAGCTCAAAGAAATTGTGGCTGTGAAGGTATTCAACCTAGAAATTCAGGGCGCACAACATTCGTTTCTTGTCGAGTGCCAAGCTTTGAGAAGTGTAAGGCACCGAAACCTTGTTAGTGTTCTCACTGCGTGCTCAAGCATAGATTCCATGGGGAATGAGTTTAAAGCAATAGTTTACGAGTTCATGCAATCAGGAAATTTGGACATGTTATTACATTCACAAGAACAAGATGAGCACTTCCCTGATCCTGGCCATCTTAGCCTGACCCGTAGGCTAAACATAGCTATAGATGTTGCAAATGCACTGGATTATCTGCACAATGGCTTGCAACCTCCGATTGTTCATTGTGATTTAAAGCCTAACAACATCCTTCTTGATGATGATATGGATGCTCATGTGGGTGACTTTGGCCTAGCAAGGCTTCTTAATGATGGGACATCAACATCAACAGGGGGTTCAACCAGCTCAATTGGTTTAAAAGGAACAATTGGATATGTTGCTCCAGGTTAGTCCTCTATCTCCTGGCCACACGAGAAACAAAATTACATAGCACAGTGCTCAAAAAACATATTAATTCTAGCGCTAGCTACTAATTTACTGCATATTTACAGAGTATGCAATTGGTGGTCACATCTCAACTGCGAGGGATGTTTATAGCTTTGGTGTCCTACTTCTAGAAATGATTACAGGAAAGAGACCGACAGACAAAATGTTTACGGAAGGCATGAGCATTGTCAATTTTGTGCAGAAGAACTACCCAGATCAAATAAAGCAGATCATTGATGAAAATCTGCAGGAGGATGACGATACCCTACACAAAGTAACCAAAGCAAGTAAACTAAGAAAGCACGAGTGCCTATTATCAATGCTGCATATGGGGCTTGTTTGCACACGGCAATTCCCAAAGGAACGGCCTGACATGCGAGAGGTTGCAGGAAAGCTGCACACAACAAGAATGGCATATCTTGACATTTATTGATTACTGTTTGTCATAGAAGCATAAACACTGAGTGTTCTGTAGCACTTTATATACATATTTGTACATGTGAAAGCCAAGTGAGAGTATTGCAACGTTTTGGTATGGCAGGGATACTACCTAGGACACCTCAACAAATCAATTACTGGGGGAGCCAAACAATGCACGGTCGTGGGAATGGAGTGCTCGGTAGGGGGCGAAGCGGAGGGTGAATGCGCCACCTCTCCTGACGGTCGCCGCTCCCGTCGTCCTCCCGCCCCCCGCCTCCCTTGCCCCCTCGCCGCTCTTCCCGCTCCGCTTTGGGCAAGGGGCGCGGAGGCAGACCTCGCCGTCGCCAACCCTAGCGGCCGCCACTCTCGTCGATCCGGTCGCCTCTCCTGTGGAGAGGACAGCGGTGGCTCTACGGCCTGTGTGCCGCCCTTCAAGCTCCTTCCCGCTGGTCCCCTCTCCAACTTGGTGCTCCTCCCGGCCTCCCTCTCCCCTGTAGGTTCCAGCACTGGGTTGGCCAGACCTGGCCGCCGCTTCGCCAAATCCAACACCGCCACCCCCACCGCAGTGTCACCACCCCCTCCCCCGTCGTCCCTGGACCCTGGCTGGTCCAGCGCCGCCGGTGGTTGCCCTGCAACCTGCGCAACCTCCCCGCCCCCCCCCCCCCCCCTCCCCTTGCCCTCCTCGCCCCGGTCTCCTTCGAGGGCACCGGCCGTTTGCATTGTCCTCACCTGACCTGCCCCATCCTGCTCCCTCCGCCGCCCCCGTCAGCTTCTCTTGGATGAGGAAGGGTTAGCTGTCCACATCCAAGTTGAAGTCCGCGTCATCAGTGCCGATCCCCTCTGTGGCAGCCAAGGTTGTAAATAGGCGCCTGGACGCCTAGGCGCCAACCGACCGACTGGATGTCTAGGCGTCGCCCAGGCAACCATGGGGGAGCATGGAGATTTCCAGAACATAGAGAGAAACGGAGGTCGCACGGAGTGACAGAGGAGCAGCTTGAGGCAGAAGTAGGCAAATAACATCAGCAAGTAGCCAATTCTAAATAAGGTTACTCGTGAGTTGCACTAAACTTAAGCAACTTCAGTCGGAGACCAGTGCAACTGCATAGTCACTCCTACCACTGACCACGCCATGTTTAACGAAAGTAAAATTGCTGCAAACCACACATCCAAGATTCCCCAAAAGAGGTCCTTGATTGTTCATTTCAACAATAGCCTACCTACAACTTTCAGAGCTTGCATACATTTAACTGAAAAATGAATGTTTCTCACCTCCAAACCCCCAGCCCACGCCGAACCCGCAGCCGACGCCAAAGCGAACAGAAAAAAAAAAGAACCTGAGAAAACCGTAAGAAGCAAAGCGTCCTGAAACCCAAGGACATCAAGATCCGATCTTAACGCGAGGGGAACGGATAACCAAGGTCGGAGAGTCACACACCAAGCCCAACCCCCGGGCCCGTGAAGGGACTGAGGACCATGGCTTGCTCCCTCCCGGTTGGACGATCGTGCCTTGGTACGGGGACGGATGAGCGAGAACACACAAACCGCAAGGAAAGCAACACAACGCAACGCAACGCTTCAACCCGGCGGGGAAGATGAGGTGACGTCAGCGGATAAATGGGCCGAATGCGACGGGCTTCCGCTCGTTATATTGGGCCGGGCCCAGCACCACGAAGGAAGCACGAAAGCAAGCGTCTCACCGACACGTGGGCCCCACCCGCTGTTACCGTTGCGGAGAACGGGAAAAGTGGATAAGGTCTTTCCCATTTTTTTCAAAACGCGCGACAATCTCCAGCCGTCTGATCCCTATGGCCTCAGCCATCGAACGGTTGAGGCGCGCCCACCCCACCTACTTGTCTTCCCCACGCCTCATCCCGTCGTCGACACCACCACCACGACACTACTCTTATCCCCATTTCCCCAGAGAGCCACGCGCGCATAAACCCTAGCAGCAGCAGCAGCAGCAAGCGGCAACACCAGCGATGTCGGCGACGGCAGCCATCCGCTCCGGCGAGCTGCTCGCATGCCCTGCTGCGCCTCGAAGGGCGGGGGTGGCACCGGCCGTGGTGTCGGCCCGGACATGGGGGCCGGCGATGCGGGTGAGGGCGGTGGCGGCGAGGGCGGAGGTGGCAGAGGGAGCCGGGAAGGGGAAGAAGAGGGCGGCGAGCGGGATCACCAAGCCGAAGCCGATCTCGCCGGAGCTGAGGGAGTTCGTCGGCGGCGCGGAGGAGCTGCCCAGGACCGAAGCCATCAAGCTGGTCTGGGCGCACATCAAGGGGAACCACCTGCAGGTGAATGCTTACCCTCTATCCCTGTCTCTCGCTTAGTGCAACTGTAATGCGTTAGTTCTAGTACAACAATAACAAATGCTTTAATCTCAAGAGAGTTGGGGTAGGCAATGCGTTAGGTCTAGTGAATTTTCTTTTCTCGATTAAGCTGTAGCTGCGGTAATTTTCTACTCTCACATTTGTGAAACAAAGAGGAAGCATGGTGATGTCTTTTGTGGCTGCACTGCATGAGAAATGGGCAACAGCCAAGCTTCCTGATGTGTGTGGACGTATTTACATGTGAATTACTCGGTCACATATGTTTCCAGCTGTACTTCACCAATGTGTATTTTATCTTCCCTTATTTGGATGCAGGTGCCTTTAGTTTCCTCTGTATGAATTTTAATTGATGTATTTTGATTCATGAAAAGTCTATTTAGTGGGTGTGGGTTGCAATTGTTGTCTCAACCGTAGACCCCGGTATTTCAAACTATACACATCATAGCTTTTTCTCGAAGGACATACTCCTTCCGTTTTGTTTTATTTGTCACCGGCTAGTTCATTTTTGAACTAACCAGTGGCAAATAAAACGAAACAGAGGGAGTAATGTCTAATTGGTCTAGCATTATGCAATTGTCTGGCTTCTCATTAAAGAAACAGTTGGTTATTCTATTTGTTTTTGTGACTAGGATCCAAATGACAAGAAAATAATAGTCTGCGACGAGAAGCTCAAGAAGATCTTTGGAGGACGTGACCGTGTTGGATTTCTCGAGATTTCTGGCCTGCTTAATCCTCACTTCCAGAAATGACCGGGTCTGTGTAGATCATGATTTTTTGTATTAGCTGTGTGACTGTTAGCGTTATATCGTCCCAATGTTTAGCTGAACCTGGTTTGGAGGCCCTTAAGGATGAAATTTTGTTCTTTGAAGACGCACCTTCATCAAGTACTTTCAGTAAATTTGTTTATTACTAGCTTCTGTCTCGTCATTAATTACTTGTCCCTGATTGTTTGGTGTAAATCCTATCCACCTAATATCCTAGACCTGAGTGGCGGATCATAACATCTGGCCGTTTGTTAATCTTGTAGTCTTCCACAGGTGACAGCCGAAAGCCAAACTTTCATCTACAGCAATCAGGGTCTGCATAGATGGAAGGCACGGTCCCTTGTTTTTGGCTCTCTAATGATCACCCTACTGAACTAGCCTCACATATCTATGATCGTCTTGGAAACAGTCCTTTTGGTAGGACAGAATGCCAAAGATTTTCTTGTAAGAACCCTAATAATTAAGCTAAGGCCCGAGTGAAGAATGTCTTTAGACCGACGCCATCTGGTGCGTCGCATTCTGAAGTTGGTCGATGTCTTGACCATTGGCGCAGTGATGTCTGACGATACCCTTTTTCCATTACACTAACAACTGATTAGTGCGTCGGCTCTCAGACGATATGTCGGTCAGCTGTGGTCGCGTAGGGAGTGAACAAATTTGGTGGCACCTACGTACCTTTTTCGAGACCGGATGTCCTGTGAGAAGGACTGGCATGATCATTGGTTTTGAGTTAAGCCATTTTTAGTTATACGTTCAATCGTTTCAGGTGTCGGGCTTGATTCAAGCTGATGTATTTTAAAAATGCAGATGCCATTAAAGTCATTTCATCGCAGATCTGCTGAGCGTAGAAATACAATTAGGGCTCATGCCCATTTCCATACCCAGAGTTGTTTTGGCATTGTCATCACACATTTACTCTCTCTCTCTCTCTCTCGCTCGCTCTCTCTCTCTCTCTCTGTTTTTAAATTGTCATGGTTGGGACAATAATTCTAGTTTAGGATGAATTGAAGTTATGCTCTAATAACAAAAACTAAAGAATGGAGGGAGCAGCTTTTGGTGTAAAAGTTGGAGAATTTTATTTACAAAATATATTTTTCATATGGTCAGATAATTTTTGCACCGACACTTTTATTTTTCCCAACTGAAGGCTGTACATAAAGGAGCATATGTACGTTGGCGTACGTGGTTCACTCGTGAGGTGTTCAAACTCATTTAACAGAACCAGCTCCTCAATCTGTAAGGAGCGTACCAGGGCAAGAGATTGTGTGCACGCTAGTTCCAAATGATGAGTGTACGATACCAACGGAGAAGCTAGGGAGTTCAAAGTTATGGCCGTCGATTGTACTTACATAACAGTAGTTGGAATTGTGATAATCTTTTTGGAGGTTTTGTGTTTGCTGTGTTTGGAAACCACTCCACAACATTTAAATCCATCCGTCTCTTCTCTCTCCTTTTTGGAACACCTTGTTTTCTCTCTCTCTCTCTCTGTTTTTCCTTTTTGGAGCTCACACATCTTTCGTGATGCATGAATTATATATGTTCTGCTTAGCTTATCATATAATGTAATGGAACACATGATATCCACATAAGGTTACTTGGAGCACAAAACAGAGAGAAATGGTGCGTGCTGCTTCTTTAGCCTCAATAACCCGCTCCACCCACATAACAAAACACAAAGCGACATTCAAACAAGAGAGCGATTGACAGTCAATTTGCACTGTCAAAACGGATGGACTTAGACCATCCGCACCAATGTACTGGAAACCATACTGTAAAGCATACTGGAAAGCATACTGGAAAATTTTTGTGAGAGGGCATACTGGAAGTATAGAGTATATAGAGTATGGTTTAGAGGATAGAGTATGGTTTAGAGTATATTGGTGCGGATGGTCTTAAATGGAAAAAAATAAAATAAAATGACCGTATGATTGAATGTCGTGTGATCTTGATAATTTCCCCTCGCACGGTTGCACCTATACGTCAGTCGCTCACTTCAAACATGCAAGCAACGTACGTACACACCACTCCCATGCATTCCTCCCCAAATAAAAACACACCCACGATCACAACCTGTACCAATTCCATGCTCAACAAGAAACGCTCAATGCAACCCAACACCATACCATTCCCCTGTTCCACCACACTACCAAGCACCAACACCACAAGAACCACCCCACACATATATATAACACATCAAGAGCAAGGCGGCTAAGTAAGTTCGCAACACACTAGTATCTAGCATCGCAATCCACTGATCTAGCTATACATATATTCTTCTGCACCGAAGAGGCAAGAGCCATAGAGGAGAGGAGAGCGAGGTGGCCATGGGCAGCGCCGGCAGGATCATACGGACGGCGCTGCACGCCTTCTTCCGGCACTACCACCCGGCGTCCACCGCGGCGTCGCTCCTCGCGCTGCCCTTCTCCGCCGCCGCGCTCCTGTCGCGCTCGCACCCGGCGCTGCTCGCGCCGTCCCGCGCCCTGTCGCGGGGCCTCCGCCGGGTCCTCGTCGCGGCCGGGTTCCCGCCGGCGTCCCAGCTGCTCTTCCTCCTCAGCCACCGCCTGTCCCAGCGCGCCTGCGCGTTCCTCGCCGCGCTGCCCTTCTCGCTCTCCTTCCTGCTCCTCGCCAAGGCCTGCGCCGTGCATTGCTGCTGCTCGGCCTCGCCGCCGCCGTTGCTGCTGCTGCAGAGGCGGCAGCGGCAGCGGCGCTCGCCGGCGGCGACTTCCGTCGTCGTTCGGGAGGCGACGATGCGGTCGTCGTCGTACCCGGCAATGGCGCGGACGCAGGTCGTCAACTGCCTCGCGCTGCTGCTCGCCAACGCGGCCGTGTTCGCCGCGCTGCTCGCCGCGTTCAACGTCGCGGAGGCGCTGCGGCTGCTGGGCCGTCCCGGCTCCGGCTCCGACGAAGGAAGCGGCGGCAACAGGGCCGTGCTCGCGCTCTCGGCGGCCGGCGTGATCGTCTACTCCGTGGCGCTCGCCAACGCCGCCGCGGTGTGCAACCTGGCAACGGTCGTCGCGGCCGCCGAGGGCCGGGGCGGCGCCCGCGCCATGCTCAAGGCGCTCCTGATGCTGCTCCGTGCCGGCGACGCCGCCACCGCCGTCGCCGCGTCCCTGCCGGCCAGCCTCGCCACGGCCGCCGTCGAGGCGCTGTTCCAGCTCAGGGTGATGCGGCCGTACACCAACGCCGGCAAGGTGACCGCGGCGATGATCTTCGAGGGGCTTCTCGTCGCCTATATCCACGCCATGATTTGTGTCCTTGACACGGTCATCACCACCACGGTCTACCAGACCTGCAAGGCCAGCCAGTCTTGCGATCTCTTGGAGCTGGAGCTGGAGCTGGAAGGCAAGGAGGACATGAGAGTCTGATTTATTTTCTTCGCAAATTTAGTTGCTAGAGCAAAGATCACAGACATCTAACGACGGTATATGATCACTGATAAGTTATCGACTATTACTTTTTGTCCTTTTTCTTTGATCCTTAAAATGCTTAATTACTGGTTCTGGGGACAAGGATGCTGTTAGTACTAGAAGTGCATCAGGTCCACAGACTACTGAGAGGGCTCAACTGTAAAGTTACTGGAACATCATGGTATATATACAAGATTTAGTTTTATATGAATAATCTATAAATCAGAATGCACCACATGGTATATACTTTGCTATAAGTGTGGCCTTTCCCATATGTTAAGATTTTTGCTCTGCTCTGTCTCCCGACGATCTTCAGATATGTCAAGTAGCATCTTTAGACAGAATCAGGGTCAATGTTTGCAGGATGAAAAGCGTGCATGCTTTCTTCTATCATGACTTATCAGGTGCATAATATTGAGAATTTTGAAATCATGCCATGTTTTGTAATTTAATACTCCCTCCGTATCGTGTTATTTGTCGTCCGGACAGCTCTCCTTAGTTCATTTTAACTTGTTTAGTCGGTCCGAAACGACAAATAATTGAAACCGGAGGTAGTATAATGTGCGGCGTATTTGTTGTCACTAGTGCTTGCAGATCTGGATAATAAGGTCCACAATCAGACATGCCAACTAGACTTGCCAACAATTTGAGCCACTTGTTTAGATCCGGAACCACCATTTCAAGTGCTTCTCTCCTTGATTCTAAAGCAATGCGACAGAAGAACATGCAGCTACATATGTGCACGCCAAAATCAACTTGGAGAATCACTCAGTAGTAAAAATTTCAATGATAATTTTCTAACCGCTTTTTCGGCAACTTTATTCAGAGCCACATATCCAATCCATGCGCACTGCAGATCTGCGGGAAATGGTTTCCACTCGCAACCACTTGGCCATGCAGATTCCAAGTGCCACAATGGTACAACAGCTTTGCTCCAGCTGGGTCATGGACTTTAGACGCCCCCATTGGATCACAAAAAGTTTGTAACTGGGATGGGACTAGGTTACTTAATAATTGTGTAAACGGGAAAGATAGGGAATAGTTAAATATGTACTAGCCTTTTGGTATAGCCCAAATTAATGCCCAATGGGAGAAGAGTCCAAATGATTTGCTTTGAGCAGCCGTGACGTGTCTTAATTCAGTTTTAGTATGTTTCTGGATGAGAATGAGCGGGTTTGTTTTGAAATATCTCAAAAGATTTTGGATTCTGATAACATCAGCAAGCATTGCATGTTTATGAAAGACAACCTTTATTGTGGAAATTGGCGTGTAGCTTCAACAACTATCGAACTTTAGTTGTACGCAATCAGTATAATTTTTTCCGGAATGAAGATAGCCGCTACCAAAACAATCTTGTGATGACCGACTGGCATACAAAATCAAATCTATCCTGAACACAGGATGTTGGAGAACAGCAGTACATCTAGAGGCATCTGTGAATCGAGCCAAAGTTTAGGAAATGATGACATCTTAAAAGGAGGCTACAATTTCAAGATGCAAGAACACATGATCATCCTAATTAGGTGGTTCTATATCAGGACAAAAGCATTCAGCCAAGTCTGCCTTTACCTTCAAGTGTGGTTCATGAGACCTCTATCTACGACGAATAGAATAAACGAAGGCGCTGCTTACTTACCGCGGGATCAAATGTCCTTATCTAATTTCACTCTGAAATGATTCATGGAGGGTGTGATCTAATACTTTCCTCAAAAGGCTCAAGATCAACCAACCTAATTGTACCTGAGATTCGGAGCAGATCGATGCGGCAACATTAAGATAATGATATTCTGGTCAATCTTGACAGAGACATGCTTGAAATTCACAGTGATAATAGGATCAAGGAGATCCGAATGCAAATAAGCTTAGGTACATAGCGTACAAAAAATTCCTTAGGTTACTTTATTTAGAGCTAGAAACGGAAGAAATGACAAAGTTGAGAAAAAGTTGTGGTACCTCATATAATGGTGGTGGCAGGGATGCCAATAGTTGATCTGGGTCAGCTTTAGCATGCATGGTGAAGATCGTGAAATTCTAGCATGATACTGAGTTTGAATTTAATATTTACTAGAAAAGGCCAAATGATATTGTACTTTTTTCCTTTAACTGGACTTGAAGCACTTGGAGAGCCGAGCTCTGTTTCTTGATCCAGTCACTAGTTAGCTAGATGACTGATGCACTGTGTTGGTGATCATGACCACTGAATAGGCGGCCACTACGACCATCACTGACAGTTTGCATTAGACTTTATATACTGCAATTAAACACAAAAAAAACTGTAATTCACGCATCATCAATATCCTGTTTTCGTATTGCATCAGTAGCTCACCCGACAACAGCCAAAATTCTAACAGAATTTACTGTAACAAGACGTTCCTGTTATAGTGGTAAACCGATCGTCAAGGAGCACATTGCTTCGCACAATGGCTGGAGGTACAGCAAGCAAGACTGATCTGGATCCGCTGATTATTTGGAGTCTTCAAATCCAAAGTCATGGTTCTTGCAGATCAGCAGATGTCTCTCTTACGACATCAAAACCACATTCAGGAAAGCCCTAAGATGCCAAAATGGTATAAACCACAACAGAAATAACATCTCATACAATAGAGTTCCATGACACATACATTCAGTCCTTATTAACAAAGATAAATCTCAGTCCCAACATTAACGGATAAGCTCTGACTCTTGGATTCTGCTGCTTGTGGTGGCCGCCCAGGGGTTCAGTGTGAGCCTATTTGTCCGGGACATGACCATGTGGCTTTTCCACAGGTGTGAAGGAGCTTCGCCAAATCTTGATCGCATGATTGGCAGCCTGCATCAAAGACCAACAGATTGTGATTACTGAAACCTGGGTCATTGATGTTAGCGTGCAGGTTGCACAAAAAAGATTTATTTATCTTCATACCAGATATATGTCATGTTGTTTTGCTCGGCTGATATCACCATGCAGAACGTCAGTGAGGTCACGGAACTCGCCATCGTCTTCCTGCTCTGGTGATGAGTGGAAAGCTGGTGGCACGTCATTATCTAGCTTGGACCAGAGCTCGAATCGCCTGTTGATCATGTCCAAGATCTCAACGGCGCGCTTGCATAGCTCCTGGTCTTGCCCTTGGACCGGTGCTTCCATGGTCAGCTGCTTGTGGGCCTCCTGCACCATTGCCTCCATCGCCGGCGTGCGGAACCCGGTTGCTATCTTGTGAGATGGCAGACCTGTAACTGTCGCACGCTGCATCTGATAGCTTGACATCCATGAGTAGATGCATCCAGCACCCAAACCACGCTTCAGGCTGTTCACCATCGCAGTGACATCCTTGTCGATGCCTCTGAGGTCAAGGAACGACCTGGGTGCCTCTTTCCAGGACTCATCAGATAGCTTGAATTCCTTCCACTTCCTCTGCAGTAAGTTTGCTGCCATGACCTGCAACACTGTGTCATCACCTCCTTCTCCGTGGATGGCACCACCAAGAGCGTCCTCCGTCAGCACCAGGAATTCCTTCAGAGCGCTTGCGAGCAAGTCCGACACCTTGAACCGGACCATCTGCTGCAGGACAACTGGGACTGAAGGGCATGGGTTTGCAGGAGTCGTTCCAGATTCAGCTGTGTGAATGGGGAGTGAGACTGAACATCTATCAGTGGAGGCTGACTGCCTGCGTGGGACATCCTTGTATGTGACACTAGCAGTAATGCCACTCAAAATTGTATAGTAACCCGGCGTCCATCCCGGGGTTGTATAGTAAAAGTAGACGACAAAATCCTTCACCTCCCCAGCATAGAGTGTGCCAATCAAGATGTTCCCGGAAGCTCCTCGAGGTATGTAGCTTCCAGAGTCGATTCTTGTTATATTCAAACTACTTGATGCGATTTCAACGCTGGTGTCGATGGCGACAACAGTCTTCAGCCCAGATAAGCAGACGGCAAATGCCTCCATGATTTTGCTTTCAAGGTTGTCGACGATGGAGGAGTAGGTTCCGTAGGATTCTTTGGCAATGAAACCCAACGCCATTGGGTCATGAGCCTTGCCGAAGCTGAAGGTGTGAACTGGGTACTTTTTGAGGAGATTGCGGACTGGGTCAGTAGCGGTGACACTCTCATCACTCCACTTGAATTGGCTGTTGTCTAGTCTATCCGAAATGAGGATGACGAAGCCTAAACGTTTCTTATCCGCTCGATCATCCAGGAGCTGTAACAAATGGTACATATAAATGAAATAAAAATGAAAACATTTCTATACTGAAGGATGCATGGCATTTGTTTGAGCTGCCGGACCAAAGAAGTTTATTTGTATATTTGTTATAGTGTTTTGTTTGCTCTAATCACAATAGGTTGGTTGGAAGATTGTAACAAATATGTGCTGTGTGAGATGACACTGAGGCGGGGATATTTCTATTCTATAATCTAAAAAGAAATATATTATTGTTTTTGGATTGAATCAATCTAGAATAGCTCAAGATGACATTAATGGAACATAATTTACCTGGTTTGTTTGCATGTATCAGAGAAGAGGCCTAGTGTTTGTTGAACAAAAGGGACACTGTGCTAGGTAATGAAGCTACAAAGTCCTAGTGGCTCACAAAAGCTTTGATAACAGGGTGCACAACAAAGAGAAAAGATCAAAAGAGGCTAGTACAGACATGGGAGGCAAGGCAACTACAAGTGTGCACTCAGTGAACATCACAATGCAAGTAAGGTTGTCATTGACAACACGATGAAGAAATGCACCATTATCGCCAACTAGTCCATTTATGTGTTGTGGACTACCAAAGGAAACTTCTGTGCTTCAGATCTCAAGTGGATGAGTAGTAATAATAGCACATGAAGGTAAGAAATGTTTTCATTGGTATGTTGTAGAGCAAGCAGGATTAATCCATGTATGCTGGAAATAGCTTATTTGTTGTTGTCTTAAGTATTGCATCTCTCTGGGTCACAATAACACTTAGCTAGCATAGGTAATCTTATTGAGTTAAATAAGGCTATAAAATATATTACTTATTTTTTACAAATAGAGGTTAAATACAAAACAGAAGGATTTGGATTCAACAAAATAGAAGTACAAGGATTTGGATTCAACTAAACAGTAGTACTATGCTTAGCTTACATGGTCCCCCACAGGAGTCCTAAACCAGTTTGGTGTGTGAGATGTTATAATTGTATTCAGAAAATTATTGTGTTGTCCTTTTGCTGTAAGCTCTACCAATGCTTGAGGAATGAATGATAGTGGTTCAATCTATTTAATAATTAAGTGCAAGACAAAATAAATCCATGTGCATAGAATCGAATGGAGTAGCTGATTTCATCATGTACCTTCACAGCATGCTCCAGGCTTGGTTTAAAGGCAGTGTCCCCTTTAGCCATGATGTCATCCACCTTTTGCTCCATAGCCATTCGATTGCCGCCTGAAATTTCTGAAATGCCAGTGGTATACTCTTTGACGACCTGATCATTGAAAGCTATGATGGCAAGGCGGTCATCATCGTCAAGCTGCCTTATTATGAACTTCATGGCCCTTTTCACCAGATCCAACCTTGATGGTGCTTCTGCTGGCGATGCCGCTGCCCAGTTCATGCTATCGCTAACATTGACTAGTATAACTAGGTCAATGGGAGCACAACTCTTTGTAGACAAGGGTGCTTCCACGCGCACCACTGCCGTCCCATTCAATCTTAGTTTGTGTCTGTCGTCTACCAGAAGTATGGGGGGACTCATGCCAGCACTTACTATGACTTTTTCAGGGGCCATCTTGACCTACATAAATTAAACGAGCAAGTGATGCGTGCAACCAAAATTTTAACATAGGATACACATACAACTTTAAGCAATACCTATGAATGGGAGGATCCTCTGATGAATTTTTTTCGAAACTCCGGGAATTGTGATTATATATAAGAAGATAAAGCAGTATGAGTTACAAGCACAAGGTGTGCAGGCAATGAAAAAAATGGGACCTCTATATGTTCTTGAATGAAAGAGATGAGAGAAAATTAGCTAACAAAAAACTCCCAGCCATAGGTGAACAAAATGTTGTTCGAAATCTCCTGTCAACTTAAACAAACCATTGTGAAACAATTTATATAGGTGTAAAAATGTCATGTGTGCAAACTTATACTGAAAATACATCCATAAAGTTGGAGTTTCAATCAGTAAATAAGAATGTCGTAACATATTCAGTATCATGTTGATCCATTTTCCTTACGATGTGTGCAAGTCATTTAGATAGCCACAGAATTGAGCATGGGTTTAATATCGTTTGGGCCTGTGCCATTGCCTAGTAGTTTGTATGTGGTACAATATGGAGAAGTGCATTCAAGGGTAGGATGAGCGATAACAATCATATGATAAATTAGGTTTCAAATATCAAGGGTTGTGAATGAATAACTCAATGACCATTTTCCTTAATGGCCAACTCTTGAAAACTTCTATCTCGAATGAATAAATAATTATAGGGTATAATTTGCTGATCCAGCGCGTGTCATTGAGTAAGAATAATTGATATAATTCATACATAAATAATACCTGTGCTGAATATAGCAGCTAATGGTAACAGAAGGAGGGTATGTGGCCCTTGATTCGCTCAAGAAGGTTCTAAATTGGGAGAGAAATCGGGAGTGGAGCTATATTGGAGCTTTCATATAGTGAGGATCTGGAATTCAATGGTAAGTATCAAGTAGTCAGGAGGAGGCAAGAAGTAACAATTAGAGCAATTAAATGAAAAGTACCACTTGGGCAGTGAAGCAGTTTGTCCCTTGCAGCAGGTCTTATATACAACAAGAAGCACTTGAACCAACTCCTAGAAAAACCAAGCATCAAGAAAGCAAGATGCCTGAGTTACTCGGGCAAGCAAAGTACAGAATTTAACTTCATACAAGGTAAAGGTGAAAAATATAAGGTCTTGTTCAGGAAGGCTCTGACTCCAGATCCTGCTCCAGATACATTACTGGATTCCTTGTGCTTTGGTGTATTTCAAGGAAAGCACATCTCTTGACAAAGTGAAAGAATCAGCTACGGGTAAAAAGTGTCACACAAGCAAATTTACAACATATTCTATAGTTGCATGAAGTATATGAAACTGTTCTAAAAAGCGGATGAATTATAGGAGATGAAATTAAGTAATATGATTGTACCTTTTTTGCCATGTAATTTCCCATGAAGCAATAACAGCTATACCACAGCAATCTGTTTGAGAAGTAAAGTTTTCTATTTTTGGTGCCAAAGGAAAGGATGATCTTATAGACATTTGTTTATTGTCATATACGATGACAATGAAGCATGGTTCAGTACAACAGAAACTAAAGATCCATCATAGAAATATGCAAGTCCAGATAGCTCCACATAATAAGATATAGTAAATTAAAACACAATGAAAACAATGATTTAACACATTGAAACATATTTGAAGATGAGATATTATGTCTTCATCCCCAATTCAAAGAAAAGAGCCGGATCCAGAAGTGCAATGAAGTAATATTAATGTATTTATCTCCCAAACAATTCATTGGTCTGTTCACATAAGTCTACATTGAAAGTAATCTCTTAACACATTTCTTTGCTGCAGGAAGCACTAGTCCTAGTTTTAGAAGCCAATAGACAAAGATGCTCATTCGTTTAAACAAACATTGACAGGAAGCTGAAAAATCTTCTCCATTTTTGCAAAATGTCCACCTCTATGCTCAAAGCCTTTGAAGCTGGCAAGTTGGAACATAAGATGCGTCAAATCTATCTATCCTTAAGAAGTCATTATCATAAATTTAGCAACTTTGTCTTTAGCAAAGTTGCAACATTAATTTGATTTATTAGGGGAACCGGTGACAGAATGATGAACAACATAGTCCGGCCATGAGATAGTAACAATCTACAATTAAACAAAATTGCTACATCCACTTGGCCTTTCACAGTTTACTCCCTCCATTTCAAAACAATATTGGTGTATTTAGGTAAGTTTCTAACTGACATTTACTGATACTAGTCAGTATTGGAGTATCACTTTTGTGCCACAAATTAAAATTATGAGTACCTTTAGACAAGCTTTTAACTAACATTTGTCTCAATTGTTTTTGTGACAATTATATTCATAGTTAGTATGTTACAATTGTCACTAAAATTATTTATTAAGAGTACCCATACATATGATCCTTGTATCTTATAAAAAGATAACCTAGCCCAGGACTGATAGGGACTCACGAGAGAACACTCAACTAACACATGGTAAAGCATATAAACAAGTACACATTATTCTTGCTTGGTACACAAGGCACCGGTCTCGAGGCCTGTAACTCATCCATTCATGGTGCATCTGACTCTACATGAAGATGATGCCACCCACCAGGTTCTTCTGCTTGTTTGTAGCAGGTTTGCTGCCTAGTAGCGTGACAGTTACCTACTTTCCAATCCGTCGTGACCATGTGCCTTTTCCCTGTCGGTGAAGGAGCTCCGCCATTGCTCGATCACATGATCAGTCGTCTGCACCCATTACCAACAGATTGGGGTTAATGATATTTTTATTAGTTGATGTGTGTGTTTATTGCAAAGGAAACATATGTACACACCAGGTAAATGTCCTTCTGCCTCGCTTGGCTAATGTCGCCATGCAGGACAGTGGCAAGGTTGCGAGACTCAACGTCTTCTTGCTCTGATGAAGGCTGGAAAGGTGGCGGCACTTCGCTGTCCAGCCTGCACCAGAGCTCAAACCGCTCACTGATCATCTCCAAGAGCTCGATGGCGCGGTTGCAGACTGTTTCGTCTTCCACTTGACCAGGTGCTTCCTTGGCCATATACTTGTGGAGGTCCTGCACCATTGCCTCCATCGCTGGGGTGCGAAACCCGGTGGCATCCGAGTGATCTGGCAAGCATGTGACAGTTGCGCGCTGCATCTGATAGCTCGACAGCCACGAGTAGATGCACCCAATCCCCAAGCCCTGCTTCAGGATGCCGATCATCGCGTTGATATCCTTGTCGATGCCTCCCAGGTCAAGGAAGGCCCTTGGGGCTTCTTTCCAGGATACATCAGACTGTTTGAATTCCTTCCATTTCCTCTGCAGCAAGCTTGCTGTCATTGCCTGCAAAACTAAGTCATCGTCTTCCTCTCTTTTGATGGTACCACCAGCCTCCTCTTTCAAGAAAAGCAACTCCTTCAGAATGCTTTTAAGTAGGTCCATCACCTTTGACCGGACCACCTGCAGCTGCAGGGCTGGAAGGGGAGGGCAAGGGTTTTCCGGTGCCCGCCCAGTGTCGGTCGTGTGAATTGGGAGTGACACCGAGCAAGTCTCAGTGGAGGTCGACTGCTTGCCCGGAACATCACTGTACGTGACACTAGCAGTGATTCCATTCAAAACTGTATTGTAACCCTGCGACCAGGAACCAGTAGTATAATCAAAATCGACAACAAAGTCCTTCACCTCGCCAGCATAAAGCATGCCAATGTAGATGCTACCGGTACTCCCACGGCGTGTGTAGCCACCAGAGTCGATACTTCTTATGTTCAAGCTACCAGATGAGATGTTTACGCAGGTATTTACGGCAACAACTGTCTTTAACCCAGCTAAACAGATGGACAAAGCTTCCATGATCCTGCTCTCCAGGTTGTCAGTGATGGAGGAGTAGGTTCCGCAGGACTCTTTCGCGATAAAGTGCAGTGCCTTCGAGTCGTGAGTCTTGCACAATCCGAAGGTGTGGACTGGATACCTTTGGAGTAGGAGTCGGATGCTGTCAGTGGGGGCGATACTCTCGTCGGTCCACTCAAGTTTGGTGTTGTCCAAGCCATCCGAAATGAGGATAATAATGCCTACACGATTCTTGTCCGCTCGGCCATCCAGGAGCTGTAATTATTATTTAACACACAAATTTAAAAAAATAAATTATTTTACGGAGAACTATAAAGTGTGTAGTAGCTGCATCGACCATTGTTTTCTAGACGAAGACACCGACTTACAGAAAAGCATAGTGTTGTGGTAACTGTGAGTCACATGGACAACATCAAGATTATTCTCTTAGAAGACCAATAAGAAAAATAATGTGATCGGGGTCACGAAAGATGCGAGAAGGGGTAAAGTTGAAGGAAACAAAGTCCATTGCAATGAATGTGAGCATGTATTTTTAGCAAGAGGGAAATAAATATTAAAGTGGCAGGCCAACAAACATGTAAAGTCAATGAGTTCAGTCAGAAGCCAAGATGGGAGAAGGGATGGGTTGTTACACCTATAATTTAGTGATATATGTGCATATATTTTGGATGCATATGTCAAATGAAAGGACTTATGTAATGACTGACAATTGCCGTAGAGGACACTGGTAAATCAGAAATAAGACAGCAAAAGGAGATGCAAATATGTTGTATCCACTCAAGAGGACATCAAGAGAGATGAAACCTGCTACTCCTCCATCCTAAAATACTTGTCCTTAGGACAAAAATTTTAGTTCAAAAATGAACTAGATTTTTTGTCCTAATGACAAGTATTTTGGGATGGAGGGAGTATATGAAATTGCTACACGGGAAAGCCATGCTGAGCGAGAAGTAAAAGGTTAAGCTAACACAGCTGCAGTATTCGTAACGAGTAAGAAAATTTAAGGAAGAATTAGGATTGCTATTGCTGGTTCAATCAGTATGTTAGCCCACATACGATGAACATTTTGATCGTCAATTTATATTCAAATCAAAGTTGAATGTTGGCCTTTGTTTGGTCAGCAAAACAAATCTGTTTCTAAATGCATCATGTTACAATTGTATTCCAACAGTTATTGCATTGTCCTTTTTACCATAAGCTTACAAATTATATATTGAGTTAACAGTAGTGTTGAAAAACTCGATACTTATGTCCAAGTTTAAATAAACTAACATCTGGAACCGACCAGAGTATCAATGTTTACACGTACCTCCACAGCATGCTCCAAGCCTGGTCTCAGGGCAGTGTCACCTTTAGCTGTGAGCCGGTCTAACTTTTTCTCGATAGCTGTCCGACCATCGGTTGAAATTTCCAAAAGGCCAGTGCTAAACTCTTTGATAACCTGATCATTGAACGCTACGATAGCAAGCCTGTCATCATCATCAAGCTGTCTTATTATGAACTTCATGGCCTTCTTCAACAAATCTAACCTTGATGGTGTCTCTGTTGGTGATGCCGCGGCCCAGCTCATGCTGTGCGTAACGTTTAGAAGTGCGACCAAGTCAATGGGGGCAAAGCTCTTCAAAGGCGAGTATGCTTCAACGCGTACCAATGCATGCCCGTTCAATCTCAATTGGCGACTATAATCTACCAGAAGTAAAGGTGGGTTCATGGCAGCAGTTACTCTGACTCTCGTCTGGGCCATTTTACCTGCATTTGATTTTTAGAATTAAAGAGGCTTCTGAATTTCACAACTATCACTTTTGTACAGTAAACAAGTAAGTGATGTACGCAATCATGCCTTTTAATTCCCTGATAACATACATTTTTAAGCAATAACTAAATGTATGGGAGGATCCAATGATAATATATCTTTACTGTGAGAACAGGAACAATGTGTAGTGGGATAATCTGTATTGAGCCCAATGATCCAAAAGGAGCTAGGCGGACGGTGACCCTCCGCCTAGAGCCTAGGCGGTGACTAGGCATTATACGCTGTAGTAATGATGCATTGTAAAAAAGTTGAAAATATAGAAGTATATGCATATTTCTGCTGTCCTGAGCCGATTTTCTCCGATCAACTTCCGCTCCTCTCTCAACCAAGCTCCCCGCGCTGCCTCCGACCACACCTCAGGGATTCGCCACTCCACTGCCTCTCCGCATTGATACGCTAACCCCCACCCCTCTCCCTCCCTTAGGGATTGTTTGGATGCACTCAATCTAAGTGGATTGAAGTGGAAAATGAACTATTTTTTTTCTAAATCCACCTCAATCCACTTAAATTGAAGTGGATCCACTGTTATCCAAACGAGCCCTTAGGCGAGTGGACCCGTGCTGGCCACCCCACAGCGCTTTTTGGAATGCTGAATGAGCCTCATGGCTTCTCATTATCCTCCCTGTCACGGGTCAAAGAGTCATAGGATCATATTAGATGGAGTAAAGTCGGACTGTTTAAGTCCTGTCTGAATTAGGAGATTAGAGATAAGAAAAGTCAGGTTATTTTTGTTAAGCTACTATGCGTTGACCAGTTATCCTCAAAAGCTTAAGCTGATAAGGGATGGTAGGCAATTCACTTATATTTCAACACTCCCCCTCACGTGCAGGCTCTTTTGGCTTTGCATACGTGGAATAGAAGTCGGCTGCAATTTTATTTTATTTTATTTTAATAAATTGCACCCGCCGGGATTCGAACTTGAGACCTTTGGCTCTAATACCATGTTATGAATATTGGATCTTGTATTATTGAGGAGGACGGAGACCTCTATAAATAGATGTACAATGAATTACAAATATGCAAATAAGTCCCTAATACATCATCTAATATAATAGTACTATTATATCTCTAACATCATCCATATATTCTTATTACATTCTAAATAAAAGTATTGGATCATGTTGCTTCTTATGCCATTTTAGATAGTATATTTTGACTCATGCTGCACTGAGCTAGAAGTTACTGTAGATTGAAAGTTTTATCTCCCTATTCATATTTGCCAGGCACAAATGGATACTTCATTTAAATTGGCAAAGTCAGAACATTTTATTTGGTTCATGTGGTTCTATTGCAGTGCACGGGCATTCACCTAGTTAAATAGATAAAAATAACAGATCAGGAGCGGACATTCACGTAGTTAATTAAATAAGTAAAAAGTAACAGTGAGTTTGCCTGTTACTGCTGGCACAAAAGAAAGAGCGGAAGAAAATCTGCTGGCTCCAGCCATGCATATGAGAAAACAATGTTTCCTTTCATAACACTAGAAATTTACTCAGTTTTTTTTTCTAAAAAAACACATTTCTGTGGAAATTAATGGCAATCTCGGAGGCTACAAAACTACCTGTATGTAGCTGAATTGCTGTCATCTACAATGCACAGGTCCAAAGATATCTCAAAAACAATGATCAATAATTTCCACAAAAAATATAGAAAAAGTAATAAACAAATAAACTTTCAAAACTTTTCAGTTATCTGTTAATCCTGAATAGCTCAAAAAATACGGCAA
Source organism: Tuctoria greenei (assembly GCA_036927565.1). Classification (NCBI taxonomy): domain Eukaryota; kingdom Viridiplantae; phylum Streptophyta; class Magnoliopsida; order Poales; family Poaceae; genus Tuctoria; species Tuctoria greenei. Next base: position 180,272,226 of record JAYESD010000009.1, on the reverse strand, counting down.
CTTTTGCGTCAAACAGGGAATGAACTAAGAATTAGGGATGTTTGTGAATCAATACTTCTTTTCTTTATGTGACAGTTAATTAACAACGATAAAAGGAGGCGTTTTGGCCTTCCTGATTATGGGAAAACCACATCTTTTAGGAGATTGTACTAAAGCACAAATGTCGTGGAGTTAGGAGTTACCTGTGTTGAGCACCTGGAAGTTGAGGAGGAAATATAGGTAGCCAGAAAGAGGAAAAGAAGCAACAAATAGATCAAAGTGCTAACTAAAGAGTGAAGGTATTTGTCCCCTACGATGGTCTTAAATACCACAAGAACCAGCAGAACATCTAGAAAAAACAAAGAATCAGTAAAGCAAGATGCCTCAGTGACTTGGGCAAGCAAAGTGCACATATCTTAGTTGTGCGAGACAGAAAGCATATTCATGTGAAAAAAGAAAAGGATCAGTAGCAGAAAGAATTTATTACAATACAACGAATTGACGATGGCTTCTATAGTTCAAGCATGAAAGTGCATATGGAGCTATATTTAAACACTAGGGACAGATTTTAGATGAATTATTGGCCCTTTTTTATTACGAGCTTCCACAATCATCAGAGCGTCGTGTTCCAATAACAGCCTTAGTGCATCAACAGTGAAGTAGTTGTTGGAAATTTGGCGCTGGTTCTCATTCTTTAGCATCCCCGCTGGTCCTCATTCTTTAGCATCCCCGCTGGCTATCATTCTTTAGCAGTCCCTCTGATCCTGTTCTTATATTGTCGTACATGTGCAGGTCCTACTAGTATTTGATGCACGATCAAACTAGTACTCTTTATTCTTGCACCAGTAGGACTCTTATCAGTGTTTCTGAGGCGTCGCCTATGCGTCCAGTCGGTTGGTAGGGATGGTCGCCTTGCCTGGACCGAGCAAGGCGACCGCCTGTAACGGCTTGGCGTCTTAGACGTCGTGTCCGGCGGACGCCAGCTGCCGAGACGAACGGGGCAGGGGCACGGGGAGGGGGAGAACAATGGGGCCGCGCTGGAAGACGAAGGCAAGAGCGCGCCGGCCAGATCCGGAGAAGAAGCAGAGGTGCCTAGGGGGAAGGGTAGGCGCGCCCGAGGTAGGGAGACAAAACAGATCGCGAAGATGAAGGCGGATCTGAGGAGGCACTGCCAGAGAAGGGAAGGCGCGACCACCAATCGGGGTAGGGAAGGAGGCAGCGAGGCAGGTGCCGGCGAAGGATAAGGAAGAGTTAGGGAACCCTAATATTCTAAGGCTCAATCAGCCCAATAACCCTTCAACATGTAATTGTTTGCCCAATACCTAACCCGGCTGCCTATGTTCTCGACTCAACGCTGCTGGTCGCGCCTTCACTTGCCCGACGCCTGCCTCTGCTCTCCTTTCCCGACATCCGCCTCTGTTCCCCTTCCCCAGCGCCTTCCCTTCCCTCCTAGCCCTGATCGCGCCTCCCCTACCTAGCCGCGCCTCGCTTCGCTTCCCCTTCTCCGTCGCCTGCCTCTGCCTCATCCCCACCTCCGTTGTTAGCTCATCATCGCCTCGGGCTTGCCTAGGCGTCAAGGCACTTGGCATGCGCCTAGACATTCGGGCACCATTTCAAAACATTGCTAGTTATTTCTTTCCTAAACTAGAGCCCGAGACCAATACAGCGAGTACTAAGCCGCACCAGCCAACCCGAATCCTACTTGCATCCAAAAACAAGGTTAACCCTGACAATCACCACTTCATCTTGCTTTCTTCACAAACTCCAATCTTGACACACCACTCATATTTAGCATGGTGAACACACCTCTTTCACCCTAGGATGACGAACGCACCTTTTCCGCCCTACACTCAAACACGGGATGGCACATCATTACATCTCGATTTCGGGATGGAACACATATTTACATTCTCTGCACTCAATCTCGGGATGACACACATCTTTACATCCCATGCACTTAATATCGGGATGGCACTCATCTTTACATCTCGATATAACATGCTCATGGTCATCCCTATTGCCGCACATAGAGGATATACCTCTAGCCGAATCCACCTCTATCACACCAAACTCCACACATCATCGACGGTAGATCTCACTGTGGAGCCACCGTGCCACATAGGTCTCCAGCTTCCCTTGATCGGCTCATCCGCAACGAGCCTGCTCCCGTACAAGTCGATACGGACCACGTACTGGATGGACAACTCCTCCGTCTCAGTCCATGGACCATGTGTCAGTCGACCACATCACAACCATGTTGGAGGACTTCCTACGGATCACACACTCCGCCACCACTACGGCGCCCCATGTCATGGCTTGTGCAAACACGCACTGCCACTGCGTCTGCTCGGCAAGAGGCTTCTTTCGGGATTTATTAGGCATCCAATTGTCGGTGTATGCATCCTCTGCTTCCAATCTCCGGTGGGACCACACTTGATCTGCCGTCAATCACATCACATTGTCGCGCCCGACCAAGATCCACGTCAGGATCGATCTAGAGCCACAATAGACTTAGTCATACCGGGTCCTCTTCGATTCACCGCCAGAGCCGCGCGTGCCCGTGACCCGCCTCCCCTGGTCTCTATCTTGAGCTTGGAAGCTCGGGATCGCGATTCCGTCGGCGTCTGCCTTGAATCGAGCTTGGTACACCCCGATCCACATCAAATTCACACCACCTTCTTCCCGTTACGTCACACCACAAAAACATTAGAGCTAAACACCCCCCCCCCCCCCCTAGAGAGCACGATGTTAGAGGTAATCTTAGTTTTTGAATAGTCACTCCCCTACTCACTTGGTAAGTGCTAGAATGCTTTCATTTACAAATAAGGCTATGTTTGGAAACACAATATTTTTGGAGCAATATTTTGATATTTGAGATTACTTTGATATTTTTTACAGAATGATGTTTGACAACCAACTCAAAAATTATGTATTTAAAACCACGATTTTGTCTATACTATGGTATTTTTAATGTATAGAAAATTTTGGTCCGAACTAAAGTTTTTCTCTGCTTGCTTGCTCTTGATAGTTGCTACTTTGCTTCCAAACAGTCATATGTATTGCAAAACTGTGGTGTTGAAATACTTTGGTATTGTCATGCCATTAAAAATTGTAGTTTACTAAAACTTTGGTATTGAAATATTGTGTTCCTAAACATAACCTAAGTCTCACTCTTTATGTGGTACTAAAGTTTAGAGCCAACCTCTTACATATATGGGGCCATGGGTATTTGAGATTTATTTGTAATTTATTTTTTGGGTCGTGACTATTTGAACCAAAATTCCAACATAAACAAAAATTATTTCAACAATGCAACATGTCAACACGACAACATGATGAAAATGGATTCCATTAGCAACTGGCGGAATCTTTCAAAATATCGTGAAGTACGCCATATTACGGGTGATACCAACGACGAAGCACGCAAAGAAAAGCTCTCTCAATCTTTGAATTCACTGGTATATCTACAGACGAGCTTGAGAACGGGAAGGCCAAACAATCACCTGCACCGCCGGACGTTGGTCGACGTCTGGGACTCTAGCTTGACCGAGACATCGAGACACGCCGGTGCTTGGTTCGCCCGAGTCCGTCCCCGCCACCGCCACCGCCCTTGATTCCACACCCCCTCCCACGAAGGCACGAAGCGCGGCGACGGATCTGCCGCGACCGCCCTCCGCGTGGCCAGCTCCTCTCCACTCCCGGCCGCACATGGACCACCGCCCCTTCCCGTCGGAAGGCCATGCGCGGTGCTGCTTCGCCCGGCCAGCGCCGCCGAGACCGTCCGGTCGCCGCCTCCGCTTTCGTTTCGGGATCGCGTCCACCCCATGCGCGCGACCACGGACGACGTCCCGCTCGACTCGCCGTCCGTCGCACTGTAGAGAAGGGGAATACCGCTTCTGGCTGTGGGCTTTTCCTCAGTACCTGGGGGACACCGCCCCTTTCGTGCCAGGCCCACGCGAAACCGGAGGAGGAACATCCTGAACCTGGAATACCCGCTCACTGCAACTGCAAGCGGGCCCGAGGGGTAACGTAACCGTGCCTACCTCCGGGCTTCACGAGCCAAGGCGTCGTATCAGCAGGCAGAGCCGCAGAGGCAGGCAGTCCACGGTCAGGCGGAACGCGGGTTCACCACCAAATAAAATCCCCTACACCACCCCGGCCGCACCCGCGTGAAGTCGGCGCTCCCCCACCCGGCCACCCTCTCCCTCTCCTTCGCCGCCGCCGTCGCTTCTCGGTAAGGAAGGAACCCTGGCCCCGATCCGCGCCTCCTCTCTCTCCCATCGCCGCTGCTACTTTTCCTCTCCCTCCCGTAGATCCTCTCGGAGACGCCTAGTTCTCGCTCGATCGACTAGCTGGCTGGCCTCTCGGATCCGATCAGGTCGACGCGCGTTCTAGCTTTTTTATTTTTTGTTTCGCCCGTTCGTTCGTTCGGTCACGGTCAGGCGCTCCTCGGGTTTCCGCGGGACTTATTAGATGTTCGATCTTTGTAGGTGCACATAGCGAGCGGGTGTGTGTGGTACAGCCTGGTCGCGTCTAGTCCCGAGACGACGATCTACGGCGGGCCTCTTCCAGCTGGCTGGCTGGCTGGCTTCTCAGATCACAATACGGCCGCCGCCGCGATTTTATGATCCGATTGGTTGGGGGCAGGCAGCGCTGATCGACTGATTTACGGCGGATCCCTTTTCTCTGTGCTTGCTAGTAGTAAACCGATTTTATGATCCCGTTGGAGAATATTGTAGAGTAGCTGGGGGTGTCTTGAAATTCAGTTGGTAAGATGTTTTCTGTCCGGATGACATGGCCCACCATCTTAGTGCCATCTGGTTCATTCGCTTAATGTTTCCAAAAAATGAACATATGTGACGCTTCATGTAAGCTGCTTTGTGTATCGATCCCTTTTGCACAAATAATTTGAGATAGATGCCTACTTATTTAGGTGTCATATTTTCTTGCCTGATGTAGTATACTAGTGCCATTTCAGAAGCAGAATAGTAGAATTGCTGAGGACAATATTTGCAAGGTGCAGGATATTGTTTCTGATGTTTCTTGCCAAATGGTCTCACTGTTTGAATGATGGGCAAAACTTTACGTGGGACGGTATTGGGAATCGCTGTTTAGTGGAATATTTATACATCTTTTTCGTTTCACATTGTTTCGTTGCTGGTTTACATCTTTCTTGCCAAGCAATTGATTGGGACTAAATGATACTCCCTCCTTTCTCAAAAGATTGTCACCTTCTAGTACAAAAATGTACTAGAAGGTGACAATCTTTTAAGAAAGGAGGGAGTACTTCTTTTATCGATTCCACCACAAATTTTCTCGTCTAAACTTTCATGTCCCGTTCTGAATGTCATTGTACTGTCAACTTTTTTCTTATCCAACACTGCAGACTAGACTTTGATGCCAGTATTGTCATGAGGAATGTTCATGCCTTTTCTTTTTTCAACTATGTTTTGTTCGCTGTTCACAAATGTTTCCATAAGGAAACTGGGAACCTGTTGAACTAGCTCATATTGTGTTTGTATGCTTGGCAGGTCAGCCAATCATCCAGGCTCTATCAAGATGTCTGACAGCCAGGAGACGGATAGGAACATCGAGATTTGGAAGATTAAGAAGTTAATCAAGGCATTGGAGTCAGCTAGAGGCAATGGCACAAGCATGATATCTCTTATTATGCCTCCACGTGACCAGGTTGCTCGAGTCGCAAAGATGTTGGGTGATGAATATGGTACTGCTTCAAACATCAAGAGTAGGGTCAATCGCCAATCTGTGTTGGCTGCTATCACCTCAGCTCAACAGAGGCTCAAACTCTATAATAAAGTTCCTCCAAATGGATTGGTTCTCTACACTGGAACCATTGTTACTGAAGATGGGAAGGAAAAGAAGGTTACTATTGATTTTGAGCCCTTCAAGCCTATAAATGTGTCGCTGTACCTTTGTGACAATAAGTTTCACACCGAGGCTTTAAATGAGCTCTTGGAATCTGATGATAAGTTTGGGTTCATTGTCATGGATGGAAATGGTACTCTTTTTGGCACACTAAGTGGCAATACCCGTGAAGTGCTTCACAAGTTCACTGTTGATCTCCCAAAGAAGCATGGAAGAGGAGGACAGTCTGCTCTGCGTTTTGCTCGTCTTCGGATGGAGAAGCGCCATAACTATGTCCGCAAAACAGCTGAGCTTGCTACTCAGTTTTTCATTAATCCAGCTACAAGTCAGCCAAACGTTTCAGGCTTGATTCTTGCTGGTTCTGCTGATTTTAAGACAGAACTGAGTCAATCTGACATGTTTGATCAACGACTTCAAGTCAAGATACTTAATGTTGTTGATGTTTCTTATGGTGGTGAGAATGGTTTCAACCAAGCTATCGAGTTGTCAGCTGAGATCTTAGCAAATGTGAAGTTCATACAGGAGAAGAAATTGATAGGCAAGTATTTTGAGGAGATCAGTCAAGATACTGGGAAATATGTGTTTGGTGTTGATGACACACTTAAGGCTCTTGAAATGGGTGCTGTGGAGACCTTGATAGTGTGGGAGAATCTAGATATCAACAGATATGTGCTCAAGAACAGTGTCACTCAAGAAACTGTCATAAAACATCTGAACAAAGAACAGGAAGCTGACCAGAGCAATTTTCGAGATGCATTTGCTAATGCTGAGCTGGAAGTTCAGGAAAAGATGTCGCTGTTGGAATGGTTTGCTAATGAGTACAAAAAGTTTGGCTGCTCGCTAGAGTTTGTCACCAACAAGTCTCAAGAGGGATCACAGTTTTGTAGGGGATTTGGTGGCATCGGCGGTATGTTACGCTACCAGCTGGATATCCGATCTTTTGATGAGATTTCTGATGATGAGGGTTTGTACGAAGACTCTGATTAGCAATCAGCCAACCTCATGCTTGTGCTGGCCCATGTAAGGATGCCACAGGTGCCACAGCTCGGTTTCGCTGCATCTGCACATAAACACCTGAAAAACAGCTGTGAGTATACTATCTTGTTAATTTGTGTCACAGCATGCCACACTATATTATTTGACTGTTCCTGCACTATTTTTCTTTTTTCAAGATCCAGTGATTGATGGGCGTGGGCCAGCAATGCTTAATGAAGACCAAATGATTATGATGACATCAAGTGTTAAAGAAGTTGCCATACTTAAAATGGCTGTTTAATTTCATATAAACCATCATGGTAGTACTGTGTCAAGAAGCAAGCGTTTGAGAGGCTAACACTCGTTAAAGCCGGTGGATGTTGCTTTCTGCTTCTAACCAATGTTATCGTGGTTTGTGTTTGTGGGTTGAAGTTGTTAGATCTGAGTGTTTGCTTGAATGCTCTGACTTTGCATGCAACCTGCTACTCTTGCAGTTTCTGCAATGGAATTATTGTATTTTCGTTCTGCATTTTTCGTTCTGCTCTTATTTGGACATCGACCTTTATTTTGTTCGGTTGCTATTACTTGTCTTTAAATTTTTTACTTATGAATAACTTAAATTGAATTTCAAGTGGATGCAGCGAAACATAATTAATGTCTAGTCTACCCATTTTAGAATTGTTATTGCTAGGATAATGAAATGAACTAAAGTTGTCAGAGTATTTGTGAAATCCTTTAACACCGATTCGTCTATTTTCTTAACATGTTTCTTGCTGTGAGAATTAATTCAGAAGTTCCGTTGTGATGCTTGTACAAAGAGTTATTTACTAATATTTGATGCTACTTAATATGATTAAAAATTGTGATGCTTGCACAAAGCCCTTACATTAGTGAAACTGACTAGCGCTGAAATTGAATATTGGAACAAAAACTGTTGCAATTTTTTGTTGATTATTATTATGCTGTTTAATACTCTTTCCGTCTTTAAAAATTTGTTGTTTTGTAGTTCAAAAATGAATTACGACGTTTTTTTTATAGCAGAGAGAGTACATACTTTCTGTAATACTGCTTGACCGCATCCTCTTTCTCAAGACAAGCTGTTTCGCGTTGCGTGGTCACCGGAAACGATTCCTCAGACATGGCTTCGGTGATCCGCTGCAGGAGGCAAGGCTTCCAGGTTGCTTCGAATTCATGGAGTGCTCTACCGGTCTGTGCTGGGTCACCGTACGTATATAGGCCGCCCGCATTGCTCCCTCTTCTGGCGATGCTGTATCCCGAGCCTGCCGGCTGCACAAATTCTTTTCGAGCAGTTATAGGCTCGTCGGGCCAGTTTCGTGTCATGTCGGTCCGTGTACGATCCATTTCGTCATGTCAGGGGGCCGTGTCGCCCACCGTGCCAAGTTTCATGCACGGTGCGGTCCGAATCTTTGTTAGGTCGGGATGATGGGCTTTTAGGTTGTGCTTTGAGCCGCCCGATTTCAGTCTGGTCCAATTCACAGCACTATGTACTACCTCCATTCTTTTTTATTTGACGTTTTGGACAAACAAATAAATTAAAAAGTAACTAGAAGATGATGTCTTAACGTCAAATATTTCGATCCGAGAGGTAGTATGTGTCTACGAGAGTGTGAGTATATACACGCATAAACGGATACTACATCTAATATCTATTCTGATGACTTCCATGCTCCACGGGTCATCCGTAGAGCTAGAAGTTGGCGAGCGGAAACATCAACCACGAGACCGAGCATCATAGAAAAACAGGCAAGAACATCCTATCGAATCAATCAAAAGCAGATAACGTCTCACCGGTAAAATAACTCCACTAGGTCGATATATCTTTTATGATCCGTTTGGATACATAGTATTTTTAGAGTTTTAGGAAAACACTATGATTACATAAAACGTTGGTTTTAGAAAACTACAAGCTGTCTGTGTATATATAAAAAAAAAACATTTGTATACTCTCTCCGTCCCAAAAAGCTTGTCGCTTTATAGTTTAAAAATGAATTACAAAATGACAAACTTTTTAAGATGGAGGAAGTATTCTTTTGTAGTTTTAAAAACTCCACCCCAATACATATTTTTTTAAAAACCATGTTATTGCTTGACACATGCTTTTAAAATTATGCGTAGGTGTGGGAACAGACTGGACCGAATGGCGCGGGAATCTTGAGAACCGGGTGATTGAGAAAGGTGGAGATGAGGATTTGCCCAACCAACCGCTCCCGAGATCCGGAGTGAGTCAAAGGGCGCCCCATTTCTTTTCTTAAACCACCGCCAGCGCGAAGAATCTTCTTTGGACAAGTGCATCTGCGTGTGCTTGCTTGTTGACGATAACGATACTCTCTCCATTCCATCCATCTAATAACCGGAGGAGGAGGAGAAGAAGAGCCAGGATCTCTCTGTCTGTTCCTGTTCCTGGCTGTCCTCCTCCTGCATCGCTCTTCAGGTACCGTCGATCGCCTTCCCCTGTTCCTTTTTCGTGGCTGTAAAACAACTGGATGGATTCGTGGCCGCCCGGGGCCTCATCTTGGGAAACTCCGGCGGCTGCTCGCTGGCTGGTTCCTGACGAATCGCAAGTCGAGATCTTTTTCATTTTTCTTGCTGTCCGATACGTAAGTTGGGAAACGAAAGCGACGGCCTGTTGCTCGTTCAATTTGTCTCTGACTGACTGACTGATGAGTGCACAGCTCTAATTGGACTAGTATTTCTGTGTTGCTTCTTTGCTTCGACATTTCAAAGTACTCCCTCCTTCATTTTCCGCTCCATGATTGGATGCACCGCACCCCAAAAAAAAGCAATTTGCAGATGCCTTGGTGCCAGAAACAAAGAAAGTCCTTGATCGATCATCAGATTGAGACGTACGTGCTGCCAATTCATGCGTACAGTACGTTTCTCTGAATGTGTGGAGTATGCGTACGTGGGCAGATATATTCTTGGAGGAAAAGGAGTAGTAGAGGTCACCGTCACTCCGGCAATAATTTCCTGCCGCGGACGAACGAGCGCATCATTTGTCCGTTCCTTCACACTTCTCCTCTTTTCCCGTTCCCCATCCCTCCAACTCCATTGGTGAATCCGACGGTAGTAGAGTAGACGCCGCAGATTCGCGTTCGCCGCCCCGAGTCAAGGCTGTCAAGCTCGTGCGGATCGAGTTGGACTTTGGAGTACTGGGATCGCTCGGTGGTAGTAGGAGGAGATAAGGGTGCTTACCTTACCGCCGCTATATAGTACTAGTACGGCCATGGACCATGTTCTTGCATGTGCGTCTTCTCTGCTCCCGTGCCACAAGGTTGGTTGGTACATACTTGGTGTTCTTCTTTCTTCCCTTTCCCGTTCGTTGTTCGTCGTTGTTTTCTGTTTTCTTTGTGTGATGTTCTATTCGTTTGGGGAACGTGCATGGTGAATCTTCTCTCCTCTCCTGCACTGAAGAATCTGAATCTGAATCTTCTCTCCTGCTGATGTTTCCTTCCTTCTTGATTTTGCTTTTGCTTGTTCTGACGGTAAAATCAACAGTTTTCTTTCGGCTGTGAAAATACTATCTCCGTACTCCATATATATACTGCAGGAGTTACTCCGAGAAGAAGGGCTCCTCAAGATGTTCATCATCGAGGACAAAGGCGGCGCCATTGCCATCATGCTGGCGTCCCTCCTGTTCCTGGGCACCTGGCCCGCCGTCCTCACCCTCCTGGAGCGCCGGGGCCGGCTGCCGCAGCACACGTACCTCGACTACTCCATCACCAACTTCCTCGCCGCGATCCTCATCGCGCTCACCTTCGGTCAGCTGGGGGGCAGCAAGCACGACATGCCCAATTTCATCACTCAGCTCAGTCAGGACAACTGGCCTTCAGTGATGTTCGCGATGGCAGGAGGTGTCGTGCTTAGTGTTGGGAACCTCTCTACCCAGTATGCTTGGGCATTTGTGGGTCTCTCCGTGACTGAGGTCATCAGCTCCAGCATGGTGGTTGTCATAGGTGGGACAGTGATCCTCTCCTCTCCTCTCCTCTCCTCTCCTCTCTACGGCTACAAATATTTGGATATCTGTTACAGATCAAATCATATGTGTTGTTCCTATCCTTGCGTTTTCAGGCACAACACTGAATTACTTCCTGGACAACCGTATCAACAGGGCAGAGATTCTTTTCCCTGGGGTGGCATGCTTCCTTGTTGCCGTCATCCTCGGCTCTGCTGTTCATGCCTCCAATGCAGCTGATAATGAGGAAAAACTAACTAATACCTACAAACTCGGGTAATTAATTATGGTTATTTATATACTATTTCAGAGTACAATAAGGCTGACTGACGCTTCATATTTTGCATCACGTACGTGAAGCTCTTTGACCGATATCTCTTACTACTGGTTAACCTACATTCATTCGAAAGTTATACTGATGAATAATGGATCTCAAGCAGTGAACTCCTTTTGCGTGCCGTTTGATGATCTGACCTTAATAATAGTTAATGGATTTCAATACGTATTACAGAACAAACGGAAGTGCGGAACCAACCAAAGATTCCCTCAATAGAGGTAGATTATCAGAATATGTGAGCGCCATGCATACTGCTGATTGTGAACATTCTTGTTGCTGCTAACTTTCTTTACTTCAGATGCTGCTCCCAAGGACCTGGAGAATGGAGATTCTGCAACCAAGTATCCTCCTACCAAAGCTGAAGCAGGAACTGCAGAATATCTTATCGAGCTCGAAGAGAGACGGTCAATTAAGGTTACTTGTCGTAGCATCATCAAATCAAAACTACTGTAGCATTTAATTAATGTTTGCTCAAACATTAATCCTTGTCCAAAGAGAAAGAGAAACACAAACATCTACATGTGCAGGTGTTGGGATCAAGCACTTTGATTGGGCTTGGGATTGTGTTTTTCTCAGGCATCTGCTTCTCGCTCTTCTCCCCGGCATTCAACCTTGCCACCAATGATCAGTGGCACACCCTGAAAGACGGGGTATCACACCTGGTGGTGTACACTGCTTTCTTCTACTTTTCCTTGTCATGTTTCGTCGTTGGCGTCGGTTTGAACATCTTGTTCCTCTACCGTCCAATGGCTGGCGTGCCGAAATCATCTTTCAAAGCCTACATGAATGATTGGAACGGCAGGCAGTGGGCTCTCCTGGCCGGTTTCCTCTGTGGCTTTGGTAATGGTTTCCAGTTCATGGGTGGCCAGGCTGCTGGTTATGCTGCTGCAGATGCTGTTCAGGTTTGCCTCCTATTTCTTTTTTTTTTTGTTTCCATAGCAAAAGAGAAATTCATTGCGTTTCTTTTCAACATGTAGCTTAAGATATTCAAATTTCTGAACTTTGCAACCATCAATCCACAACTTGTTTACAAAGATTCTGATTGCTGATTTCGACAGGCATTGCCACTTGTGAGCACGTTCTGGGGCATACTGCTGTTCGGGGAGTACCGGAAGTCATCGCGGAAAACATACATTCTTCTCGGATTCATGTTGTTCATGTTCGTGGCTGCAGTCGCGGTGCTTATGGCTTCATCGGGTCACAGGAGCACAAAGTGATACTAGTTCAAATGTTAATTCTTCTTGTGTTTGCAACCGCAAACGGTTCCTGCAGTTTAAATCAGGAGGCTCAGAAATAGCAGCAGCAAGAGTCCCTGCTTCAGGTAGCAAGACATGCTGCAGCGAAGAAAGAATTCCACTCTTGAAATTTCATTTGGGATAGACATGTATATAAAAGTGCTTGTGATGTGATCCCAAATTAGCTTGCCAAACTATAGAAATATATGTGGGTGTTATTTCTGTTCTTTCCAATTCAATTTTCAGAAAGGATGGTTGCTGGAGTTCCCTGTAAGTTTATCAGAATCTTTTTGTTTCTATGTGAAATCACAAGGAAGGATGCAATGCAAGCTGGTTGCTCTTTTCTGATCCGGAGAATGACACAGAAACTAACAAGTTCATAGCCACGCTGGTGAGAAACGCTGCAGAGCGACTTCCGGTTAGAGCAAACTGACGCTGTATGTATGGAAACGGTAAAAAAAGAGAGAGAGAGAGAATGTATGAGAACAAAATGGTAGGTGAAGCTATTGGTTGGTTGGACATAGATACATCCAGCATGATCTGTACTCCCACCGGTTTACAATACAAATTCTGAGTCCAGTGTGGACAGCGACAGAATCCAATAGATAGTAACAGAGGCATTTAATCTATCGGATAGCAAAAGATTTACAAGGATGGGCAAAATAGTCATCAGCCCCTGGTTCTCTATCACGAACGGCAAACAAAGAATACTCTGTCAATGTCAATGTCAAGAGAAGGTACCTACATTTTTGGTCCACATGTATATCAAAATTGGGCCACAAATTAGTAAATCGTTACATGCTATAAATCAACTATTGTCCTCAACGCTTTTTCTGCCGCCCTTTCAGTACTGCATGACCAGTCTCTTCCAAGTGAGAAAACAACTCGTTCCTGCAAAGGGAGAGCATTTGAGCTTAGCCATTAAATTTCATTCCACCTGGTTAGACTGTATTAGATTGTGTGGCTTATTAGATCTGACCCATGTAACCCTAATTGAGGGTAATCCAGTCATTTCCATTTAATATGGTATAAGCAGCCTGAACCTAACCCTAGCTCCGCCCACCCTGCCGCCACCTCCTCCCAACGCCGCCGCCCATGGCCACCCCCCACCAGCCAGCGAGCCATCAGCAGCACTCCCCCTCCTCCCTTCTTCACCTGCTCTCCTGCTGACTTCGCCTCCCTTCCCCTGCTGGATTCGTGTCGCCGACCTCGACCGCCACGCGTGTGGCTGTCGGATCTGGGCCCGTCACGATCAGATTCACGCTGCCGATGCTGCCGGGGCTCAAGCATGTGCCACCGGTGTTTACCACTGTGCGCGATGCGCCCCTAACTCCTGTGTCGCCGGTCTTCGTCGTCATGGCTGCGCCGACGTGGTCAGTGCCAATCGGTCCTCCTCCCCTACCTGCGCCGCCACGCCCCTAGCCCCAAGCATTACCGCCATCATGGCCATGGCCTCCCTGTACACCGACTCTGCCAGCTGATCCTCGTTTGGCATGTCGCCGCTTGTGGCACCGTCACCCGAGTATACGAGAGTCGCCATCTTCTCCCTTCCTTGCCCATGTTGTGGCCCGCCACCATCGGCCCCGTCATCGCCGACCTCGACACGCCTTCTACCTGGCCGCCTTGAACGCACCCGACACCACCCATGCTGGTGGTGCTAACGGTTGCCGCCGTTGGCGAGGTGGTGGTAGTGGTGGTGCATGTACCGGCCAGAGCAGCGCTCCCTAGCATTCTTTATACAACCCGTGGGACGACCAGATCACCATGTGGTCTGGTCCATCTTCGAGTACCTCGCCACTGAGCCCACCGAACCCCCTATGTGCTTCTTGCCACTCCGGCTTTTGGTAGGACTAGTTGTACCCTTGGGCACTCCCCTCCGGCCTTTCTGACGATGCACCAACTTTCGCTTCCTCCATCACTGACTTCCACCCTGTCCCTCCCACTCCATCACTGACTTCTACCCTGTCCCTCCCACCTCCATCATTGACTGGATGGATGACTCGAGTGTCTCCTACCAACCACTCCGGACGTCGATATACTCTCATCCTACCACCGTCCTTGCCCTCCATGCCCTTCTTCTATCAGTGTCGGGGATGGTTCTATTCTCTGGTCACCTCATGGTCACCTCAGTAGTTTCTTCGCGATCCTTTTCATCGCCAAAATGTTACGGTTGCTTCTGACATCATTCAAAATCTTCTTTTTGTTCGTCAGTGACTCAGTTCACTACTGACAATAGGTGCTCTATGAAGTTTACCATTTGGCGTCTTCTCCTTCATTGTGGTAGCTCGAGGCACCTATACACACTCTGTAGATTTTTGCCTCTTCTTTGTCCAGTTTTCTCTACCACTTGACACCGTTAGCTTGACCATCCTAGTCCGGATGCATTGTCTAAATTGCTTTCTCTATCACTTGACACTGTTGGCTCAGCCATCCTAGTCCAGATGCATTGTCTAAGCTATCTAGTAATTCAAATATCTCGTGTACTAGGGGCACCCATGAGTCTCTTTGCCACACCTGTCAGTTCGACCGTCATGTACTTTCTTTTCCTAGCTCAAACTCTCAACTGTGCAGGCCTTTAATCTCACTCACCGTGATCTCTGAACTTCACCTGTCATCAGCATGTCACGCTATAAGTAACCTGGTGGTTCCTAATGATTTCTCTCATTATTCCTGGACCTTCCCCGACGCCTGAAGTCTGAGACGTTCACCATGTTGTCTCACTTCTTCGCTTAGGTGTCAACTCAATTTGATCACACCACTAGGGTCGTTCTGTTCAGTGTGACAACGAGCGCGAGTTTGATAACTAGCATCTCGTACCTTCTTCTTTCCTCATGGTGTTCAGCTGCACATGTCTTGCGCGTACATCTTCCCGAACGATAAGGATGAGTGCATGATTCGCATCACTAACAACACCGTGTGCTCTTTGTTGTTCTAGACCTCATTCTTCGCTCGGTTCTAGGCTGAGGCTCTCTACGCTGCCACCTACCTCCTTAATTGTCTTCCTAGTAGGGTGATTAGGACTCCCGCCCGTCACTTTGCCTTGTTCGGCACCACTCCCACCTAGAACCATCTTTGGGTGCACTTGCAAACCTAACCTCTCAGCCATCGCTCCTCATAAGCTTGCATCCCGCTCAACTCATTGTCTTTTTTGGTACTACTCTGACCATAAGAGGTATCGGTGTAGATCTTACCACCCACCCTCTTGATCTCTCGACACGTCGTCTTCAACGAATCCTTCTTCCCCTTCTCCACTTCCTTCTCCAACTCTGCCATGGAGTTCGACACTGACATCGAGGTTGCTCCTATACAACCGTCTACTGATGCGCCACGCGCAGACCCGACATTCCCTACCATGCCGTGTGCAGCCTTGGCACCCTCTGTTTAGCCAAACGTTGCCCTGTCTCGTTTCGCCGACCTCATGCATGTCTATCAGATATGTGTATAGGCTGGTGCACCAGCTCGAGCTCGCACCGAGCTGCCAGTGTACCACCCTCTACTTTGCCACCGGGATCCGCGTCACGTCCACCTAGTGGTGACTCGGCGGGCCATCGAGGTCCTCCGACATGTTGAGCGCTTCTCCGACCATGTCTGCGTGTCAACCGCTTCTCCATTGACGACCTCCTCGCTGGTCTCACCAGTACCATCCTTCATCCTAGCGCACTCGCTGATCCCCATTTATGTCGCGCAATGGAGGAATATGTGGTCATGCTTACCAACAGGACATGGGATTAGGTCTCATGTCCCACGTGTGGTAACACTGTAACTGGCAAGGTCTTCACGCACAAGAAGCAAATGGTTCTATGGAGTGGTACAAGGCTAGGTGGGTCCTTCAAAGTTTCACTCAGCTCCCCGAAATCCTACGACAAGACTTTCAGTGTGGTAATGAAGCCGCTGGCTCTCTTACGATCTTGGCCTATCCATCAGTTGTACGTCAAGAACACATTCCTTCACAACACTCTTATTAAGATGGTGTATTGCAGCCAGCTGACAAGATTCGTGAATTTAGCTCATCCGGACATGATTTGTAAGTTGAACATGCTGTTGTATGGTCTGAAGCAAGCACCTCGAGCTTGGTACAGGCAGTTTGCCTCCTTAGTCTCGTTGGGCTTTGTCGAGGGTGACACCTCCCTCTTCATATACAAGTGTCATGGTGACAATGTTTACCTTCTTCTGTACGTCGATGACATCGTCCTCACGACGTCTCGTCCGGCTCTCTTATAGCGCACCATTTCAGCTTTACAGCATCATTTTGCCATGAAGAATTTGGATCTGCTCCACCACTTGGGTATTGCAGTTGAGCACCGGCTTGATGGCTTATTTTTCCAGCAGTGACAATACAATTTGGAGATCCTTGAGCGGGGTGGCATGGCTGATTGCAAGCCATGCACCACCTCTGTGGACACCCAAGTCAAGGTCTCCTCAGGTGATGGTGCTCCCGTCATCGATCTTGCTATCTTCAGGAGCCTTGCAGGTGCTACCTTCACCAGACAGGATATATTATATGTTGTTTAGCAGGTGTGCCTTCACACGCATGATCCAGGGGTGCCGCATCTCACAGCTTTGAAGAGGATCCTCTAAAGCTCCCTCAACTATGACCTTCTTCTCTGTCGCTCCTCAGCGTCCAAGCTCGTCGTCTACATCGACGATGACTGGGGGTGGGGAAAAGGGGGGGGGGGGGGGGGGGGGGGGGGTTCTCAGGCACGCGTAGGTAGCTAATGAGGACGAGTACCACTCTATGGCCAACGGTGATCGAGGCATGCTAGTTCTGGGAGCTGCTCCTGGAGCTCCACAGTCCTCTTGCTCGGAGTACGCTTGTCTACTGTGACAATGTCAACGCGGTGTACCTCTCCACCAACCCCGTTCACCACCAGCACATAAAGCATGTCGAGATCGACCTTCACTTAGTTTGTAAGCATGTCGCCATCAGCGATGTTCGGGTTCTCCATATTCCGATGACTTCTCAGTTCGCCAACATCTTCTCAAGGGACTTCCTTCGTCGGTGTTCTTAGAGTTCCGGTCTAGTCTCAACATATACCCAGCTAGATGTTAAAACTTCCTTGGGTGTTAGACTGTATTAGGCCTGTGTGTGTGGCTTATTGGGCCTAGCCCATGTATCCCCTGTATATATGTACTCTTGTCCTCTAATGGAGGGTAACCCATTTTCATATAATATACCTCAAATCTACGGTAATAGCATAGAACTGTAAGTCTGTAACAGGGACGATGGAGGAAAACAAAAGAGCTAGCTTCAAGTATACCTTGACTCAAAAGTTTGCCCGCACGTCTTACAGTCCATACTTGGTGCCTTTGAGACCTCCTGATACAAGGTTAGAGTATTATCATGCAAAGTAAACACGTCAAATTTCATCAACACCTGATCTACGCCAGCTTAATATCAGATTTCAACATCACGGTTACTGTACCATTTACTACCATATCTAGAAAACTTACATACAAGTAGCTAATAGTTATATGTAAATTCTGCCAGTATGTGCTGTTAAAATTTTGTTTTTTAACAATCGAAGAAATTCAAGTTATATAAAAGCAGAAAAGCCTGCTTATAAGGAAATTGTATTTGAGTGGCAGCATCTACTCTCCAAGCATTCATAGTGTATACAAACATACGTATGTAGTAAGCAACTAAGCATAAAGTTTAATCATAACAAGACAATATAGGAAGCTAGATTGCCACAGCCATTCAACAATCTGGACCAATTTGAGTTAAACAGATATCACAAAATGTTAATATGATACATCTTTTTCCACCAATGCTAACATAATGTATAGCATGTATAACCACTCCAAACTTTCTTTTAAAAGACGTTCACAATGTTTGTATCAATATAGAAAAAAAATGCCTAGCTCCATGTTATCAGCATTCTCAACATGATAATAATCCACATATCTAAAAATCTGAGTCTACATTAAATTGATAAGGGTATGACAAGTGTTACAAACTTCTTAGAAGCTCATAAAATTGGCATCAAACATCCCTTAGCATGACTTAGGTCACCTCAACAAGTGGCCAGCAGTGGCCAGCAGTGTTTGTGAGGCGTCGCCTAGATACTGCTTAGGCATCCAGTTGGCGGTCGACGCCAGGGAGCCTCTTGCTTGGCCGGCGCCGCTGGACAACGTTGTCATTGCCACGCCTAGCTAGGCGACACTTAGGGAGCCTCAACTCGCCTGGTCGGACGCTGTTGTCATCGCTACGCCTGGCTAGGCAACGCTTAGGCATCCAGCCGGCCGGCGGCGGGCGTTAGGTAGCCTCGCCTCACCTGGCCGATTGCCACTAGACGTCGTCGCTGTGCCTGGCCGCCACCACCTCTGCCGTCGTCGCCCCCGCCGCCGCCGGATGGAGAGGAGGTGAGGAAGAGAAGGATTAGGGTTAGGTGGAGTGAGAGGGTATGCTTTTATATAACCTGATGCTTTACAAAGCTATGGGTACTACTTGGCACTCAAGTGACTTCTTGGCTTCAATTGTGCCAAAGATAAAACTTTAGCTATAACATTGAAATAACAACCAGGATTTATTCACACTCATACCAGTTTGATGCATGCATATGTGTAAGAGAAGAAATATGAATGAAAAGTGTAAATGTACCTTCTGCTTTTTCCCTTTTGATGTGCTCTTCTGGTCAGCAGAAACAGATGTTTTCTTTTCTGTTGCTTTCTTGTCCTTTTTGTTCTTCTTAGGATTACTGTTCTTTACTTTCTGCTGATCACCTTTGCTTGTCGAAGCAGCATCTTCTTTAGAAAAGGATGAGCCTTCCATCTTATCATCGACAATATTTTCGTCATTATCATGCCCAGAGTCCTCATGTTGAACCTCAGACTTCCTTTGTTGCTCATTGCCAGCATAAGTATTTTCATCTTGTTCCTTCTTCGACGCCCGTCTCCTGCGCCCTTTCCTTTTGACATTGTTAAATTCAGTTACATCATCGTCATTGAGCTCCACAGCATCTGAGGAGGTTTCCTCTGGAGAAACCACGTAGCCACCCTTTTTGTTTTTGCGGATTGACAGCATTGCCTCCAATACAATTGTCTCATCATATGAACCTACCTCCTGCTCTGCATTATCCAAATCCTCATCATCATCCTCTTTATCACGCACCTCCATGCCCTCCTGCAATTCTTCAGCCAACTCTTCTGCAGCATTGACCATTCACTCTCATTCTCATCTGACTCTTGTGTAGGCTTAAAATCAAACCCCACATCCACCTCATCCCCATCGCCTTCTGCCTCCTTCAAAGCCTCTTCCTCCTCCTTAAACACCATCCTCAGATCGGCAATCTTATCCCTATGCTTCTTTGACTGCTCATGGTTTCTCCATTGTTTGTCAGATTTGAACTTCTTGTTACATGCCACACAGTAAAGCTCCTCATTCCTCTTGGCCCTCATCTCCTCTTCCTCCTCTTCATCAAGCATCCCTTCCTCTTCCTCCACCCTCGCCCACTCAGGCTCCTGATACGCCATCACCCGCTCTTTCTTCCTCTTCTCTTCCTCCTTCTTCCTCTTCCTCTCCTCTGCCTTCCTCTTCTCCTCCTCGGCCTTCTTTTTCAGTGCCATGTCCACCACCCTCTTATCCCTCTTCTTGCAGAATGCAGCCAGGCCCCTGACGGCATCATTGTACTCCCGCCGTGCCTTTCGCATCGCCTTCTTATTGTCTTCCTCCATGAGCCTCCGGACGCGGCGGTTCTCCCCGCGTGCAGCGTCCCACTCAGCCGCCCACCCGAAATCCATGACGGTGGCGAACCCCAGCCAGTAATTGTAGAAGGCAGTGACCTGTGCGTACGGCGAGTCGAGGTTCCCGATGACAGGCGGCGAGGGGGGCTCCGGCGCGCCCATGCGGCGGGCGAAGGCGAGCTCCTGCGCGAAGACCTTGTCGAAGACATCGCCGTAGACCTTGTAGAAGCCGCGGCCGGTGTCGGAGAAGCCGGAGAAGGCGGAGGAGGAGAAGAAGGCGAAGAGGTCGGGGACGGGGGAGGCGGCGCCGCCGCCGGAGGAAGCGGAGGGGTCGGAGAAGAGGATCTGGGAACGGTGGGAGTCGTAGTAGGCGCGCTCGTGCGGGTCAGAGAGGACGGAATGCGCGTGCTGGAGCTCCTGGAAGGCGGCGGTGGCGGCCGCGATGTCGGAGCCAGGGGGCTGCTTGTCAGGATGGAGGGTGAGGGCCAGGCGGCGAAAGGCGAGCTTGATGTCGGTCGGGGAGCAGTCGCGCGAGAGGCCAGGATCTCGTAGTAGCAGCGCTTCGGCGCCCCCGCCGCCGAGGACGCCATGGCCGCCGCCGGGATAGGGTTTTGGCGGATGTGTGGCCTGAAAGGTGAGAGGCGTTTTTACGGTATTATTCAGCATTTGCCAATTTAACATATGTTTTTTAATCATTTAACGACCATCATAATCTATCATCTGTATAATTTTTTCTCATAATTTTGTCATCTCTATATCAATTAGGCATGTCAAATTGTATCTTTCATTTGATTGTGTATTTGTGTGGTAGTTCCCTAGTGATGAGAGGGTGACTATTCGGTGGATTAAGTCCAGGTAATTGAAGAAGTTCAAGCTTATCAAGATCTATGTGATTTGCAAGCTACTACATCAAGAAGATCTGGAAAATAAGTTCGGGTGAGGGGTACAATTTGGACTCTATAATGAATGATAAGGAAAATAAGTCACCATCACAAGATTAGTTATAACAAGTTATAAGTAGAACTCATATTAAATAAAATTTATATTGTAACCGACTTAGGTTATGCCTCGAGACCCTAAAGCCTGTAAAAAACAAATGAGAGGCAATTACATTTAATCAACCATCTAATATGTAGCTCTTAGTTTATAGGCAACTCACACATATCGTCGTAATCTTAGGAGTAAAGTGCATTGGCGATCCTGACTTTGTATTGAACGCCATCTAGATTCATAAATTTTTAAAACGTATTCCAGGAATAGATCCAATTCTATTGAATATGACTCATAGTAATCATTTTTCTTTAGCAAAGATGACTTTGGTTATCAAAGGATTGAACAACAGAGATCCATTTACTTAATACCTACTTGAGATTGCTAACAAGCATCTCTTAATTATGAGAATCTATTTACTTATGATACCTACTTGACATTGCTAACAAGAATCTAATAAAATTATGAGTCCTTTACCGTCAAAACAAGTTTATGAATCCAAATATACATGTTAAGAGTTTGTGTGTTTATATAACACCCCAAGACAAATTTAGCATCATTGATGCATTTTACTCTGATTTTAATATCAAGACAAAATCAATAAAGTATTAGTAGGATATTATCCTGCCATAGAGGTTTCGAACTTGGATAACTCATGTCTTTTGTAATGTGATCATCAACGTGAAGATAACTCGTCCAATTCTCCATGAATTTGTCTATATGCATATTGTTGTGCCGGTGCTTCCCATGACATCAGAGATATTGTGCCTTCTTTTAGTTTCAGAAAATATGAAGAGATATGTGCGCCTAGTGTTGAACATTTTGTAGCATGACTGACAATGCATACCGAAAAGCTGAGGTATTTGTTTATGTAGAAGTTTCTATGACTACTTAATGCATGTACAAACAGCCATCTAATTATCATGGCTAACATCCTCTTGATTCAACATGTGTTTGAAATGAAATGCCAAGTGCATAATGTGGTAGGATCCCATTTATCCACTCCAACACTAAAAATATTTGTCAGGTTACATTAGAGGAGCATACATATAATAGAAATATTCGAATGGAAAACCGTTGTTTCCTATGTCCATCACTAACATGTCCGTCCTGTTTTCCTTTAATTGGTGCGAGATTCCTGAGAGCAGCAGCCTACTAGTAATGCTCGTTCGTTTTCCTTTTAGGGTACATACAAAAGAATCTTGGATCGCATGAACTGTGAAAACAACTCAGTTCTTTTCTAAATTAATAAGCTTAGTTCTATGTTCCAAGAAAACAAAATAGAGATCTTCCAAACAGATTATTTTTCTGTTATTTAGATACAAACGGGAAAAATGGGGTGGCCTCTGATACAAAAGAGAAATATCAAAGAGCAGGATGTGTAACAATATACAAATGGAAAAGTATGGTACTACGTCGTGACACCAGGTCACATTTATCAGGAACATAAGCCCTCATTTTATCAGAGAACATGCATAGTAGCAAGACAGATGCACTCTTTGATAGTTTGATAGTCACCTTACAAAATAGGTTTCATTACGTTATTAGATTTCGACACACCTACAAAGAGCAAACTACACCACAACGAAGTTTTCTGGAATCTGATCAGAATGATCATTCTCTTTTAACGAGATCGAGCTGACATATGAAAAAGGCCACTGGGGATTCTCTAGCCCTCTTGTTGGCATAGTCATCAGGCTCATCGTCCTTGAAGAGATCACCCATGATGTCCTCATTCTTGCCACTGCTCAAGTTGTCACCAGGCGCATCGGTAGTAAACTTGTCGCCGCCAGCAGAACCATCAGCACCAAACCCACCAGCAGGATTTCCTCCAAAACTGTTGTCAGCGCCGAAGTTGCTGCCAGCAAAGCTGTCACTGCCTCCAGAAGGGAAACTCCCAACACCTCCCCCTGCAACACCATAATCACCACCACCACTTCCTCCACTTCCATAGCCTCCGCCCCCATTGCCATAGTTGCTACCATAGCCACCACCGCCACCGGCATAGTTACCATAGCCACCGCTGCCGCCGCTGCCATAACCACCACCACCATACCCACCACTGCCACCACCATAACCGCCAGTACTGCCATAGCTACCACCTCCAAAACCTCCACCACTACCCCGAAAGCCGCCTGTCCTCTCAGTGGCATGGTTAACCCGTACATTCCGCCCACCAATATCCTAAAACAAGAAAGAAAGAGTTGTAGGATAACTTCATACAAGGCAATAAAATGTTTGCAAAATACAAAGAAATCAAACTGTGTTTCATATGGTCAACTCAATTCAATTGCAATCAAACAAAAAAAACCAACATACAACAGCAGATAATAAAACCACATGACATGCTCTAGCCAACTGATCCTACTCTACAGCTGAAACAAGAAAGTTATTACTGTTTGAATCAATTATAAAAATAATTACAGCAACTGACAAAAAATCAGCATAATCATGATGGAACATTTATCTTTTTTGACCATGTCTATTTTTCAAAAATGATGAAATAACAGCGTCTCCTGGGACCATTCCGAATTTGTTGGAATTCACAGTTATCATTGCCTTATGAATGCCTTGCAGTGACTATTTATGTACCCAGACAATTAATACTTTTGGTAAACCGTAAACACAATTATGGCTACAAGAACGTGAAAGGCACCCGAAGTTTCCAAGCAATGAACACAGTATAACAACTTTAAATTTATTTCAACAGGGTGGATAGAGGTACAATAGCCTTATATTTTAACAGAATAGACATAAACTAGCCTATACCAACTTGCTTGGGACTAAAAGCCTTTGTTTTGTGTGTTGTGGACATAAACTAAAAGGGCATTCCAAAAAGGATGGAGGAATCAGGGCACAAAATCTACGATTTGATCAAGGGCAAATTAGGACAAATGTACACCAACCTTTCCATCCATGGCCGTGATGGCAGCAGAAGCCTCCTCAGACGATGAGTAAGTTACAAAGCCAAAGCCTCTAGACCTTCCAGTCTCACGGTCCCATAATAATCCTAGCTGAATTGGATAAAGCATATCAGTAAGCTAAAGGAGAATACCAAAATGAGTGCAGCAAAAAGGGGGAAAATACCTTCAATAACCGTTCCATAGTTTCCAAAGGCTTCCCTAAGACTGTGATCATCAACAGTATATGAAAGCCCTAAGACAAATATTTGGAACATATCAGAAAATTAAAATTAACAGTGAACAAAGACTTTTCAATCATATAAGCAGCAAATAAATTCCAAATAGGGAAGAACCTCCAACAAAGAGCTTTGATGATGACATGCATCTGATTGCCTGAAATAGAGATGGACTCGAACTTGTGGTTTTCTTGAGCAGACTGCCAAGCTTATTGGCAAACGCCATTGTTCTCAACCTGACAAGAGTTACAAACAGACATATAATCAATATACCAAAGTACCACAGTCCAAATGCTAATAATCACTTAAACAGAATTGCCCACAAACATAAAGTTGGCCAAAACAGTTAACCAATCAACCTACATCTAAATGCAGTTTCGAAAGAAATGAAACTAACATCCAGCACCCATGCGTCTGAGAGCTAAGATTTAGAACAATGTACACATGATAACATTATGTAAATTGAAATTTTATAATAATTAGAAAAGCTATTTATCATGAGAAAAAGGTGAAGAGAGAATTTAGCATGCCAGCCATTGACGGAGATTAGTTGTGGTCAGGGTGGCATGCCACTCCTGCTACAACAAAAAACTCAATTGAGTTGCATACACATATCTAATTTTTGTGTTATTTAGAGTTTAGTTGGTAAGGTCCCCCCAATCTTTTCCTCAACCTCCATCAGTTATTTCCAGCAATGCAAAATCAATCTTAAATACAAACTGAAAATTGATTAAATAACTGGGATTAAGAATTCCAATTATTGAAAATAAATAAATATTCATAGACAATTAGCTTATTGTACACAACGTTTGCAGGACTATTAATGTTAAGTTGAATTTAAGCATTTCCAGGATATATCTACAATACATGCAACGCAAATCACTGCATACGCAAATAAATGTTTGTCAGCTCGAATCATGGATAGCGCACGAGAAATTCCACCAGATCACGGTTTAATAACTCAATGGGAAGAGGTGGAACCACGCAGCAAACTCAAGAAAATTCCCGCGTCCGACTGGAGACGCGCACGAACCAATCCTGTACGGGTACGAATCACCTCATGTAAACAACACGAAAACTTAAGCCCTAGACCACTCTACTCACCATCCGCCATCGCCACGCACGCCGCATCAAAACTCCAAAGAAAATCCCGAAACGACTAGAAAAAAAAAACACAGATCAAAGCAGCGCGAGCAAAACCCCACCCAATCTCGCGCTGGGGGTCGCATCCCCGTGATCAAACTAGAGGAAATCGCTAATAATCGCGAGCTAGGGTTTAAGCGGCGCACCTGGGGGAGGAGACTGCAGAGGAGGTGACGAGGGGTTTAGGAGAAGGGAAGGCGGCGGCCAGACGAGTGGAGGCGGAAACGGAGGCCGGGAGCGGCACATATAAGGCTCGCAGGGACGATATCGACCGTCGGATGCGCGGGGGCCACGGTTTGCTGGCCGTCCGATCGGCAAGCTGACGTTTCCCCGGCCGCAGATATTTCAGGAGCTTTCGCGTGTTTCCCTCGATTGCGTGTTGGGCCATGAAGTGTGGGGCCCGCGTGTCAGCGTTATTCGGTTGTTCGGGTACTTTTTCGTAAATTGAGGAGAGGTTAGGGGGTGAAGCGCGAAAAGTTCGCTTAATCCGAGTTTTGCTTCCTAGTGATTTCCCCGAGATCGCCGGCGGTAGCGATGACGCAGAGGGAGAGGACCGCGGCGGCGGTGGCGGTCGCCCCTGCCCCCGGAGTCGCCCCCGCAGATTCGGCCTCTTCGTCCTCTTCCGGTGCTCCGGCAGCGGCGGGGGGCGAGCGGTGGGGCGCTGCGATCGGTAACCTCGGGGAGCTGGGCGCCAACGTGGAGTCGCTGCAGAGCTGCTGGCGCGGAAGGCCGTCTTCGTCGACGACGACATATTCTCCAAGGCGTCCCTCTCCTCTGACCAGGCGCGCAGTATCAAGGTTTGCTCCGCAAATTCAGTCAGACAGTCACCGATGCTTCTATTGCCCACCCGATCCATCGTCCCCTATTCATCCATTGTCTGGGTTCTTGGATCTAAGATTGCGAATTCGGTACTGTCAGCTTGAAATGCAGGTCTCGTTGCTCGGAGGCAAGATGTGGTCTTGAGCTGTGTTTGACTTGAGTGTTTGTGTGATTCAGCCTAGTTAAATGGGCGTCCATAACTTTGGTTGGTCAAAGTAGGCATGATTGATTAATCGTGTAATGGAAACATTGTCTGATATTTATGAACAAAATGCTCCATTTTTTGCAAGTGAAATTTATCATCTTTTTCGTCGAAGTATCGTTACTGTATAAACAATTAGGCAGGCTGGACTTTGATCCCTTAAAGAGAGTTTGATCTCCAGATATGATGTGACACAGTCAGCTGAGTGTGTTTCTGCAACAAAAGGATGGTTTCTGAGTGGAGTCAGTGTGAAGAATAATGGATGCCGGAAACATAGTTCTTTCAAAAATAACTAGCCTGCGTTTGTGTCCACCATCTGATGGGTACTATCTATGACGGCTCGATATTTTTTTTTTTGCATTTAACTTTCATTGACAGTTAAAATACACGAAAGAGCATAATCCTCGGAAACAAAATATCATGTTATGTTGCTAAACGTTAAGTGTTTAGTTGTTGCATGAGAAGGAAATGCTATTTCTATGTAACATTGTCTTTGATTGCACTTCATTGAAGTAAAATTAGCTTGTTTGGTAGGTATCGTAGTAAGTTTCTTGATCAGAGTAGCCATTAAGGTTCATTCCCTTTTTGTGAATATCTAACAGAAACCAACATATGTCAGTAATCCACTATGTTTGTATTATAACTTGTATAAAACACCAGAGATGAAAGAATTAACCAAAGTGTGTTACTTTTAGTCCAGAACAAATTGTAAAAATTGTTGAAATCCGACTTTGCTGTGGTTGTTGATTCGTATATGTTCTAAGATTGATAAATATACTATCATGTGTGTTGGCTTCCTGGCATGTTTTTATCCACCATGTCATAGTTCACAAACTTTGTACTTGTTGCTATGGATTAGGTTCTTGACCAGAGGGTGCAGTCTCTGGAGCGTGAGCTCGATGCCGCTATTTCTGCAGCGGCTCGAGCTCGTACGGAGAAACGCCGGGCTGAAGCCGCTCAACGGGCTGCAGAGTTACGTGCACAAGAGGTCACGAAGGAGCTAGAGAACACTTCAAGTGTGTACCATGGTGTACTCTTGTCTCTACACCGTTTAGTCTGACATTTCATTAGCTCGCTGTTTTCAGATCTGAATGTCATATTTGATTGTGATTACGTCTTGCAGAAGTGTTTGCTTTACATATGGAGGAGCTGTGCTTGAAACAAGAGGAGATTGCGAAGAAAGATAGTGATATTAAGGTGCTAGAAGCTATAATAAGAACCCTAAGTAGCAAAGATGATGGTGGGTCAAGTGAATAATTACCATGCTCAGGGAGCACTAGGTTTCGCATACAGGCACCAGGCTTTTGTTTTGAAGTATCTTGCCTTCTGTTTGTTACTTCTATTGTAAGCCCTTATCCTACTCAGATGATTGTATATGGTTTCAGAAAAAAATGAGATTCAGATATCTTCCAGTGTACATGTGCAATGACATCGTTTTTTCTTTTATTTCTGCATGATTGCATCTATCATTATCAATACTTAACACGCCCGTGACATCCTTGTGGGCTTCAAAATGGAGACGGAGATGGTACACTTGGCGGAGGCAACAATAAACTTTTTTTCTAAAAAGAAAAACAAAACTTATGGTTGTGGTGCAGGGAAGGTGGACCGTCATCGACATCTAGCACGACAATGTATTGAGTATTGTACATATGTTAATTATGAAAATATATAAATCGGCATGACCAAAATAGCAAAAGCCGAAAACTTCTAGAACTGCTCTTGAAGAGCCCAACTCATTATTAGAATAAAAAAACTTTGATATTGCTATCATAAATGAATCTCTGTAATCCTTTGAAACTTCTGCAAGGGGGGGAATACGAATTCTAAGGTGTTGGCTTCTGCAATGCTATGCAACGACTCATTTGTTATATATCTGATAACAAGGTTTTTTTTTAATTTCTAGAAGTGTTGCCTTTTTGTACCTTTTGGTCATCTGATGAAAGGAAGCAATTGTCTATATTATCAAACGAGTATGATATGTGTTGACAGTCAAAACTGACACTCTGGAACAACAAAAGAATTCGGTTTTGGCAGATGCAGCATCGTCATAATTGTCTAAAACTGAGACAATATTTATCATTTTATAAGTTTGATGTCTAGACGTGTTTGCATGTTGTGTGCAACTTTTTGGGTATTTTGGTTGAATTTTACTGAAGGGACAAAGAAGGGCTTGCAAGGCCAATAATATTAAGCCAAATTGCGTATTTGAAGGTTTAATAGCGTAGCTCTCATCGAGACGATAAAAACAGATATATGAATATGAAACACCTAATTTAACTTCCGGATATAGAAAGTTATGAGATCAGAGGATGCTCGCTGGTTTTAAAACTGAAAGTCCAGATTTCGACAGATTTACACTATATGAATATGAGGTTGCGATTTTGATAATTAAGTCAAGAAATGTAATCTATTTTTGAATATATCGGTTTCTATATTTTGTATGTATTTGAACTCATATGAAGCGAACCTCTCCAATCAAACCAATATATGAAAGGTCAAGGACGATTGATAAATGCATCCAATCGAGTAAATAAATCTACTTTTACTCTTTACCTCCTAAATCCTAGATCTCTTTCCTACCCCGATGATGTTCATCTACTGATGTCCATGACCATAGATGGCATTCTTGGTTTGCTGGTTGATATAGAGCACGTTCGGCGATGCCTACTACGGGTCCCTAGTTTCAATGGATGAATTTTTCAAAAAGATTATTTTAATGAATTTTTCTAGATTGCTCGTAAACCAGTCGTTTTACTGGTTTACTCATAAATCTAGTTGTCTTGTATAGTGAAAGAGTGGCATAGCTTTTGTGCGTGATTCTGAATACTGCAAGGTCCTCGTGGCAAAATCGCAGCCCACTAAAATAGTACCTCCAAGCGGAGCAGGGGAGAGTCCTCTCCTTCCGTGTCCGTGGCTTCCTCTCCTCCCGTCTCTTCGCTGACCACCGACGGCCGTGGGATCCCCCTTCCTCTTCCCGGATCCGGCGAGAAAAGGTGCGTGATCTCCCCGAATTCAGCCACGCTCTGACCTCCGACCCCTACCCCCCGCTCCCCACGCAGCCGTTCCTGAGATTCTGTGGAGGTTCTCCGCTAAGATTCTTGGCGATTCGGATGGAGATTAGAGCCACTGGTGCCACGTAGGTCGTTGTTTTTTATTACTCGCGGATTTGGGTGAGTGCGGGCAGGCTCCTTGCCTGAGATTCGCGCGGTTCTTGGTCGAGCCTTGTGGGCCTCCCCGCTGCAATCCGGCCAGCCTATTCCGCGTATTTAGTCCTCGACGTGAAAGATTTGGCCAGGATTTAGGCCGTGTGATTCGGCGCAGTGCTGCAGTCCTTCTCGTTGTGTGTTCTGGAGCAGTCCTGATTCGATCGTTGCTCAATTTGCTGCAGTTCCACATGGGGATTAGGTGCACAGATTCGATGAATCCGTCCCAAAATCATTCGTTAGACAAGTGCAAAATTGGATTTTCTTTTCGGGGAGTATATTTGGGCTTGCTGATGATGGAGTGTGGTGTGTGCACATATGTGATAAAATTTATGTTTTGACAGTACATTTGCTCGACCGGCCTTATGCGGGCAATGTAGATAGTAGATTTTTATCTACCATGTGTTGTTTGCTGCCAAGGTTGATTGATTACCCATCAGAAGGAGGTTAAAATGTATACATCATCATGCTGTACCGTCCAAGTTATTTTAGCTGCCATGCACTTTTCTTTGATCCATGTATTAGACAAATCTTGTTGAGATACGTAGAGTTCTTTTTATAATAATTTGTTTGGTGACGTTGCTTAAGAAGAAAGCAAGCAGATTAATTAAATAAGCAAACTGCACAGAAGTAATCATTTCCCTTTGGCAGATTGAATGTGCCAGAGCCATGCAACTTTAAGTAATTTAAATTGAAAAAACATCACTTCTATAGAAGTTGTGGTTGATCTACAGTCCAATGGTCTTTTAATATGCACCAGTTCTTAAGTATTAATGTGCCTGATTATAGGTATTCTATGTGTCGATGTGCAAATGGTACCTTACTCCTTACCTTATGGAATTGACTCGTTAGATGCCATCAGCTGAAAATAATTCAGTATACAGGATTTGTGGGGCCAATCAAAAGTAGCACTCCTTTTTTTTGCTTTAATGATGGATTCTCTTTCTTTGAAGTTTTATCTTGATGTTTGAGCTTTCTGGGTCCTCTGGGTTTGACGCTGTTCAAACTAATTTTGCAGAGTAATTGGCTTTTGAATTTTCTGTAAGATGGGTCGTGGTGTTAGCAGTGGTGGTGGTCAGAGTTCCTTGGGCTACCTCTTTGGCGGTGATGAAGCTCCAAAACCAGCCGAGAAGCCTGCACCTGTCCAAAAGGCAACACCTCCGTCCTCTGTGGATAAACTAAAAGATATCCCAGCTGGTATTGCAAGTAGCAAAGCAAGCATTAGAGCTGAAGGCCAGAACTGTGGAAATTTCCTTACAGTGAGTATCCAGGGACACTAATTAATATTTTGATTACCCTGTTTTTGATTAGCAAATGCAACAGTGTAGATGAATCAATAAAACTTTACCTTTTGCTGCCATTCATAATTATTCTTTGTTTATGATCTAGAAAAAATTCAGGATATCATAAGTGTTGTATTTTTTGTTACATATGAAGGATGGTTACATTGGCAATTTTTCTATTGGCCTAACTTTTTTGATATTTTACATTTGGCCATTTTTCTAACTGGTAGATGAAGGCCAAGTAAGTCACTGGCAGTTATAAGCAAGAACATGGTCATTTCATGTTCTTTTGATATTTTGGTCGTTAGTAAGTGCAATGCATTACTAGCAGAACTTATTATCAGCACAACTTCTTTGCAGACGTTAAATCATACTCCTTCCGTTAATGTGCAGAGGGAGTACTATGCTATTAATGTGTGAGAATAATCTCTATTTGCCGTTATGTCAAGTTGGTACTCCAAGGGAGCTCTTTGCTTTTTGGGGGGAGGGGGGGGGGGGGGGTTGCTGAGGCTTGTAGTACAACACGCAGATGCAAATGGCATTTACATGTATCAAATTATCTGTTCCTAAAATATTTGGATGTATAATCTTTGAAAAAGTCATTGTAACTCTTCAATCATCCATGCGTTCTTATTATGACATCGGTTACATGGTAAATATCTACCTTGAAATATTAAGTGCTTAGAATGATGATGTTAGCTGCCGTTTATGCCACAGGACCGTCCTTCAACTAAGGTGCAAGCTGCTCCAGGCGGTGGTTCATCACTTGACTATCTTTTCAGTGGCAGCAAGGATGGCAAGTAATGCTCACAGCTGTTAAAGTTCGCCATGAGCTTGGTTGAAAAATTAACATGAAACTTGTATTCCCCATGAGCAGCTATAAAAATGACTGCTCATGGTATGTTTTCCAGATTGCTTGTGTTTGCGCACTTGTTCCTGTGCCTATGTATGTGTGTTGATAAGCAGCTATTGGTACTAAAGTGCTGACATCTATCTGTTGTGGAATTGGTCGTTATGATTGATGACATTGCGGGCTTTGATGTATAAAAATGCTGGGACTGTAATTTACTGAACACCTTTTTTCTTAGTGATCATTGTTGAAGTGAAATGTTTCTGGCGTCCTCGGTATCAGGTCATCAAGATGTGTTTTTCTGCAGAATCGCATATTAAGTTTAAGAATTCTCCTGTAACACGCATGCGAAGCTTCAGTTAGAAAAACAAAACTTACGTCCTTCAATCTAGGCAATGGTCACTAGAATGTGTTGGAAAACATCTGTAAAAGTGTTGCACTGTGACTGTTATGCAACATAGTTCTGCAATAATTACAATGCCTTAGCTGTGAGATGTAGGAATGAAAACGATCCAAAAAACATTCACATTGTTTTTGTTTTCATTTTTCTTTGAAAACGAAACAAAAAAAATCACAATCAGTATGCGGAATCGGGAATTTTGGTTATCCGAAAACAAACAAATCAGAATGAAAATATATTGATAACGATAAAAAACGATAATTCAAATTGAGAAGACAAGAAGAGCAAACTAGTTAGTATAATCATACGTAGCCATATATTACAGAGTAGTTATATATATATAATATGATATTATATGTACACACAAAGTAGATAAATTGGTACACAAATTCAGTATAAAATTATCTAATGAATAGAAGACAAACGTGAATTAGAGTGGAGAATTTTAAAAGTAGCCACTCCTCGGGACTACAAAACCTATTAAACATCATGACTAATGAACCAATGATTGCAATGCAATCAGAGTTTTAGTGCAATCAAGCATTCATAACTGTTGGATCTGCATCGTACGACCGCTGCGTGTTTTATTTAACCCCTTCACTAAATGAAGAGATGGTGGAAGAGGTTAAATAAAAAGATGCACTGACCGTAGAATACAGATCTAACGGCTGAGGATGGTTGATTGCACAATTGTACCAAATATCTGATTGCATTCTAGTCGCTCCCATCGTCTAGGCAATGACTACAATGCAATACGAGTTTTGGTACAATCATGCTATCAAGCATCCACAACCGTTGGATCTGCATCTTACGATCGCTGCATGTTTTTTTAACCCCCTTCACAAATTGAAAAGATGGTGGAAGGGGTTAAATAAAAAGATGCATTTATCATATGATACAGATCTAATGGTTGAGGATGGTTGATTGCACGATTGCACCAAATATGTTATTGCATTCTAGTCGCTCCCATCGTCTAAGCAATGATTACAATGCAATCAGAGTTTTGGTGCAATCGTGCAATCAAACATCCACAATCGTTAGATCTGCATTCTACGATCGCTGCATGTTTTATTTAACCCCTTCACTAAATGAAGAGATAGTGGATGGGGTTAAATAGAAAGATGCACTGACCGTATGATACATATACAACGGTTGAGGGTGGTTGATTACACGATTGCCATGTTTAAGATGTAACTTGATCACTGTATTTTTGTTAAATATTATTGTTTATTTTAAATAGTTCGGTACTTTCATATAACTAATTTCAATGACAGTTCAGTTAATATGATTTCATATAACCAATATTGAATACCCCCTCTTATTTTTTTGTTTGACGTTCGGACACAATCCACTTGTTCATTTGTAGTTCATTTCATTGTAAGAAACGTCAATTAAAAAGATAAGGAGGGAGTACATGGTTTTACAAACTTATATGATGGAAAAAAAATGGCAGGAGTATATAATAAGCACATACTTTCTTGATCATCATGTACACTGTTCTGAATGCCTATTTTTTTTTTAAAAAAAACTTTCAGGAACATATTTTGCTAAACTCGATCCGGGAGCTCCAAAAGAAGGCAAACATTGTGTTTTAAAATGAAATGTTCAAACATTTTGTTCATAAAGTTCTGTCATGGTTAATTCTCATCCTTTGTTAGAAAATCAAGGTTCAGTATTTTACTCCCTTTTCACAGGAAAGGTTGCTGATGCAAGAAAAGAGCACTCTGGAGAAGGTAAACATTCTAAGTTACCTAACTTCCCCAGTTGCTGTTGGATTTGATGATTCTTAGTTAGCCCACAATATATGGCCTATATATGGAGTTTGAGGTCAAAGGCAGCTTCTTAACCGGTGTGCTACTGTGTTCATATGCGAAGGAGAGGGCTGAACGAGATGCATGCCCGCAGAAGAAAAGCACAGCTTCATCCCCTGATGAAGCAGCTCCTCTTCCCAACCTGAACACTTGCTGGTCACTACAGGAATCCCGACGATTTGCGACGGCCGAAGCCGTCGCAAATAAGCCAGATGCCGTCGCAAATAAGCTATTTGCGACGGCTTTCTTTATTTGCGACGGCCACCGGCCGTCGCAAATATGTCGTCGCAAATAAGCTTATTTGCGACGGCCACCGTCGCAAATAAACTTATTTGCGACGGCTAGGTGAGGCCGTCGCAAGTTGTTGCTGCGGGCTGGTGGGACCCGCGGCCTTATTTGCGACGGCCGTGCCGTCGCAATTAAAGCTTATTTGCGACGGCCGTGCCGTCGCAATTAATATCTGCTATTTGCGACGGCTAGGCCGTCGCAAATAAGTTTAGAGGGCAGGGCCCACGTGTCCTCTTCCGGGCCCACGACTTTATTTGCGACGGCCAGGCCGTCGCAATTAAAGCTTACTTGCGACGGCCAGGCCGTCGCAAATAGCAGTGGCTTAATTGCGACGGCTAGGTACCTTATTTGCGACGGTACTGTATAAAAAGCCGTCGCAAATAAGGTTTTTTATTTTTTTTTAAAAACAGAAAACTCTAACCGGCTCGATGGCCAGATTCACAACACAATATACACAGCATACACAGCATACACAATATATACACAAAGATCATCACAATCACAAACTCAAATTCCGATACATCTCACATCGTCATCAACAAAGTAAATAAAAGGGCTCACTCGCCCATCTAACCTCCGAAGCCACCTCCGAAGTCGAAGTCGTCGTCGTCGCGCCTCAATCCAGGCGGCGGTAGCGAAGGCGACGGCGTTTGTGCAGCCGTCGCGGATCCCTGCAATTAATAAAACTTAGAGTTAGAATATATGCATCAACATCTCTCTCCCTCCCTCTCCCTCTATCTTCATCTAGATCACCCTCTCTTCCTCTCTCTTTTCATTTCTCTATTTGTCTCTCACTCTATCTTTCTTGCTCACTCTATCTCTCTATTGCTATCCTTTTCCCTCTATCTTCCTCCCTCTATCTCCATCTACATCTCCCTCCCTCTATCTTCCCCTCTCTCTATCTCCATCTACATCTTACTCTCTCTTCATTCCCATCCTACTCTATCTATCTTTCACTCTTTCTTCTGTCTCCCTTTCTTCTATCTCTTTCTTTCTTCTATCTCAATCATTTTCTTCTATCTAACTATCTCTCTCTTTCATCTATCTCAATCTTATTACGCTGGAGAAGAAGGATTACATAGAGACTTACCTGACCCGCTGAAGAAGGATCGCCTGGGAGGACCGGTGGTAGTACCGGTAGCTGGATTCCCAGACCCTGCGCCCGAGCGATGGCCTG
This sequence comes from Tuctoria greenei, assembly GCA_036927565.1. NCBI lineage: Eukaryota > Viridiplantae > Streptophyta > Magnoliopsida > Poales > Poaceae > Tuctoria > Tuctoria greenei. The sequence continues at coordinate 180,236,850 of JAYESD010000009.1, read as the reverse complement.
TCATTGCAAACATTAAATGCTACCTATTAGTAAGTCATTTAAGCTGAATTAATAAGAATTTTAATTTTTAGATTGTTACCTCCATTGCTTCCCGCATCTGCGCCAACGCTGCTGCCTGGGTTTGGATCGTGGCCTCCATCGCCCTCCTTTCCTCCTCATGTCGCCTTTCATTTTCTTCTACAGTTTCTCGGAGGGACTGCATCTCAATGTCCCTCTGCGAGCGGCGACCTCCCGTACCCGAAGCCTGCGTGGAGCTGCCTCTCGCAGGTCTACCCGCCCTCGAGTCGACAACTCCGTCGAATATGGCGAGCCTATAAAAAAAGAGAGTCAGTAATATGAAATTAAAATATCTTGAATACTTTGAATTGAAAACGATAAAATGACTTGCAAACTCACCTTCCGTGTGCTTTTCCACCACCGGTTGCATACGCGGCTTGAGGATCGATCGGTTGACGTTCCCAATCGAAATCCTGGCCGTGTATCTTCCTAGCCTCCTCCCCGTACTTAGCCTGCAAAACAATAAAATCGTGTAAGTTCAACAATCTATATAGTTATATGTAATATGAATGGTTTCTAAACTTACCAACCGCTCGGCTGCAGCCTGACTGCACCCCGTCGGCTGAGAAGGGTCCCTGTGACCTCTCTTCCAAACCTCAGCAGGGGTGGGCGGCACCCCCGTCTCGCGCTCCTGTCAATACATGTTAGTACGAACAATATATTATTAATATATAAACATAAGTTACACACACTTACCATGCGTTTAGCTAAACGCAAGTGGTTATCTTGCCCGTGTCTGCTCTTCCCCTCCACCCCTCTGCAGTCTCGAGCCTTCCCGGACTTAGCTTTAAACTCGTCGCTAGCCCAGTAGCGACAAAGGGCCCGAAATGCATCGTTCCGACCCTGCAACCAGCTCACGTGGCCCTGCACATAGTTGAAAGTCGTTAAAAGTACCATCGAGGACATTATCAGAAAAAAATACTTACTACACTCCACGTACCTGCGCGTACTCCTCCTCCGTCAGGTGCCTCTCGCTCTCCTGCCGGAAGTGTAACACGTGCTGCTGGTTCGCCTTCAAGTGCTCATTAATAATTTGAACACGGGCGTTCGACAAAGCTTGTCGAAGCGCCTTGGCAGCGTTGAAGTGAAACACTCGCCTCGCATCCTCAAACATGCGATGGTCGTCCGGGTCCTCTAAAATATATCTTGCCTGCGATAAAGAATATATTGAAGAGATGTGCACTAAAAGAGTTTAATAGTTGTAACTTAGAAACTTTTTTACATACTTACCATAAAATCGGCCCATACGGCCTCCTGAAGGTTGCCGTGCTCCTGGTGATGGACACGTGCGTAGTCCTCCCACGAAAGAGCAGGCACTCCGTCGATGACCCCGGGATAGTGCAAACGCACTATGGACCCGAGGACACCGTTCACCGGTCTCTGGTGTTTCTCACCGGTGAAAGACAAGTCGTCCCAACTCCTGTAAGATATTTATTCATTCATTCATTACTTAAGTAATCAAAAGAAACTAAAATTGAAAACTATAATTTTTATTACCTGTCTCCGACTGGACGAATCACGATCCTCTGTGAAGGGACCGCGGGAGGACTGACAAAGTGAGTCCTCCTCGTCCTCCGCGTCTGCTGGGGCGCCACGTCAGGTGACCCAGACGGCTCCTCACCAGCCGAGTCAAAGGCCTCAGGAACAAAGTCATCGCCAGCCGGGAGCTGGCTGGCCGAGGGCTGACTCGCCGAGGGCTGCCTCGCCGAGTGCTGGCTGGCCGAGGGCTGCCTCGCCGAAGGCTGGCTCACCGAAGGCGCCGCAGCCTCTGAGTCAGCCGGTGAGGACTACAACATTCAAATGATTCATAAGTAAGTTTAATGTGAATTTGAATTTAAAGAATTTGTCAAAAACGAGTGACATTTACCTGTGACGAAGCTCTAGAGCTGGTCTGAACGTGCCCCAGCAGCTGAGAGCGTCTGCTGCCAGTCGACGAGGCACCAACGAAAGCGTCCTCGGGTCTAGAGGGGTAGAACCCCCTCGTCGGTGGCACCTTCTTACCCTTCTTTGACGCCATCCTATTGTAATTAGATAATTAGTAAATATGCAAATAAAATATATAAAATTCATGTTACTATCTTCAAGAAAACATTACTTGTAGTCACTTTCAAAATTCATCAACATCATTGTCATGTGTCTGTGCCCTACTCCTTAAACCTGCCCAACGATCTTCCATCGTGGCCTGTTCTAATTTTCGTTTTCGTGTATCATCTGCCTCTACATCTTCAACGTCTTCAACATCTCCAACTAATTGATCGAGTCCTGCACTTCGGCTATGACTCGAGAATTAGTCTCGCCGTGGAAGGTCCACACTTCATATTGTGGAGTGAAACCGTTTCGACATAAGTGAAACGAAAGCTCCAATCTTCTCAAAAACTTAGTGTTTCGGCATTTTGTACATGGGCACCGCACCATATCTTCCGTTGACAACGAAAATGCTCGATCCAAAAATTGATCTAACTTGATAAACCACTCATCGGAGTGACCACCATTTCTGCTCTTCCAGCCAGTATACATCCAACTGCGGTCTTCACCCATTTTTGACTCTGCAGTTTAATGCGAAAGAAATTGTCGTTAATGTATTGTTGTGTTATGTCACGGCCCTACAACCTAGGCAGATAGATCCTAAACCCACCCAAGAGTGACCGAGCGGAGCGTGCTCATGACGAGACGCGTGATCCGGATTCGAACGAAATTTCGGCAGCATAACCCCGCTGTTCTCCACTGCACGCCCGAAAATGGTGCAGCAGAGAACAACAGGGTTACGCCACCGAAATCTCGTCCAAATCCGGACCCGCGTCTCGTCACAAGCCACGCCCCCTCGGTCACTCCGAGGCTGTCCAAAAAGGGACAATTCCGAACCTGCACGTCTCACATGCCAATGGCATGTGAGACGTGCCGATCCGAAACGGGTAATCAATTGCTATAGGTTACGTTGCTCATGTTCATTTTCAGGTCATTTACGAATGAGGAAAGAGAACGAGAGTGAGGAGAAAAGTGGGTCAGAGTTGAAAGTTTCATAGTCAGGGCCGTCCACGATAATTGTGTCTATATATATGCACGCAAACCCAACTCGAAAGATCAACGAGCCAAGCATCCACAACGACCTTCTAGCTTTCTGCAACAAAAGCTCTACCACAAGCTAGGTTTTGACCGGGTAGCAGCTCTGCTCGATCGCCCCTTCCAGCTAGAATGAAGGCAGCAGTTGCCATGGTGAGAGCTCTTGCAGTTGCAGTCGTGGCCTTCATGGTCGTGGCCGTGTTCGACATGGCGTCGGCGGCAACGTACAATGTCGGTGAGCTGAGCGGCTCCTGGGACCTGCAGACCAACTACGCCAACTGGGTCGCCTCCAAGAGGTTCCTCCCCGGTGATCAGATCGGTGGGTACCTGCACGGCCACCAGCCCTCGCTCCCGGAGCCTCTCCTCCGCTGCCGTCCACGCCTTCCGGAGGATCCTCTGCCGCTACCAAGACCACCGCCACCGGCTTCGGTCTCGCCGCTGTCATGCTCACCGCTTATGTATATATATATATATATTTATATTTATATATTTATATATATAAAGAATATTAAACATGCTAAAAGAAACATAACAATTAATCAAAATTTGAACATTTAATAACTTAATTCAATAATGATAAGCAACAATGAACATAAACATTAAGAATACTAAAACAAAACATAAGCATGCTTAACATCTACATAATCAACAACATTATCAACAAATTTGCATAACCAACATCATTAACAACTAAGCATAATTAACATCAAGATCGAGCAACAATTTCTACTCATTCGATCAACAATCATTTGAAGATTGAACAATCCATATCAAATATCAAGAAATCCACAACAAATTTGCATAATCAACATCATTACTTGACGATCGGTGACGACGAGGAGGCCGGGGTGCGCGGACGGCAGGGAGGCCGGGGCGGGCGGGCGGCGAGGTCGCCGGGGCGCGCGGACGGCGACGACGGGGAGGTTAATGCTCCACTCTGCAATTAAAATAGAAATTATTTTCGAGCCGTCCCAATCTATCCACCGTGAATGTTCCATGATGTCTCTCATCTTTTCCTAATCTGCTCCTCCTATAACTTAGGTCACATATATATCTCATATGTTTATCATAGCAAATAAGATCACATTCTTGATTCAAAATAGCAAAGCACTTACTCCCAAGTGTAATTAAACTAATCTTGCTGGACAGAACCGGTGGCGGGGGGAGAAGCGAGGAAATACCTGTGTTTCACGGCGGGGCCGGGGGCGCAGGGGCGACGGAGCCGGGGGCGAGCCGGTGGCGGGGCTGGCGCAGGGGTGGCAGGGCCGGGGGCGGGCCAGCGGTGGGGGCGGGCGGCGGTTGGGGCGTGGAGGAGCGCCTGGAGCCGAAGGCGGGCCGCCGATGAGGGCGCAGGGGCGGCGGGCCGGCGGCGGAGCCGGGGGCGTGGCAGGGCGACGGCGGCGCGGCAGGCGGCGGGGGCGCGACAGGCGGCGGGCCGGCGGCGGAGCCGGGGGCGCGGCAGGGCGACGGCGGCGCAGCAGGGCGACGGCGGCGCAGCAGGCGGCGGGGGCACGATAGGCGGCGGCGGTGGAGTGAAGTGAATGAGGAGTCGGGGCCGGAGGATCCCGATATTAGCCCTAATTTGCGACGGCCGGCTTAATTGCGACGGCCTTGACTTACGGCCGTCGCAATTAAACTTTATTTGCGACAGCCGTCGGACTGGCCGTCGCAAATAAGTGTTTATTTGCGACGGCTCCGTTATTTGCGACGGTCCTAGGGTTGGCCGTCGCAAATAAACTCTTATTTGCGACGGCCAGTCCAACGGCCGTCGCAAATAAAGACTTATTCGCGACGGCCACTTTATTTGCGACGGCCAAAGGCGGGCCGTCGCAATTTAAGCTATTTGCGACGGCTGGCCGTCGCAAATAAATCCAGCCGTCGCAAATGATCGTGTTTCCTGTAGTGGGTGAGCTTCATCCGTTCCCTGGCCATGTTCTACATCGAGTTCCTTCAACTGAACCTCTCAAGCTGGCTGACAAAATCGCAGCACCGACGACAATGGCGAGCCGTCACCGGCGATTGCGCCATCCGGAGTAGTGAGCGGCGGCGGCTTCTTGCCGTTGTGGATGCTCCAGCCGTAGGCCGAAAGAGGCTGGTTCGCAGGTGGATCAACAACAACAATGGATGTCCCCACCTCAACATGATAGAACTTGCATTGCATGCATTTTTTATGAGGGGGCCGGGGATTAGCAGTGATCTGCTTATCGTTATTAGATAGACTTTGTTGTCCTTGTACTTGTAGTTAGTGGTGCCAAGCTTCAGATGTGCTGCTAGTTTGGTGTAGTTTCTGGAAAAACCGATGCTGAAGCCAGATTAATTTAGGTTGGATGCTGTTTAGTTGTCGAAATACTTGTCTACCAGACTACCACGTGTCAGTTCATTTTTTATTTTATTTTCTTCAGGTGTATCATTTCAGTTGTTATTTCTGTTCAGGCTGATCTTCTTCCACTGTATGCAGGGGCCGGACCAGTCCCAGGCAGAGGCAGCCGGGATTTCAGCCCAACGTCATCTTGAATATTGCCACGGCATGGGCCTAAAATTTGAGTGCAATATGGGCTAGCCTTGACATATGACTCGGTGAAAATCAAATCCCATGGAAAACATCCATGAGTATGCTAAAGCTGCCATCATTTTGGGATTCAAATATGCATCTTCCTATCCCCAGGGCATACATTACATATGCCCATCTTGATTGTTTCTATGGAAAGTGCCACATTCATGATGCATAGCCTTTTCCCTGAAACATATGAAACTTTCATTTGACCTGTGGCTACTGCTACCACCTCATCATGAAAAGTAAAGCATGCAATAGTATGTTCACACAACAAACAAAAACAATATATTTTGTCACTGCAATCACCACCATGGTACTCTTGAGTGCACACCCGAGGAATGTGTTGGCATGTCGGTGACGCAACACAAACAAATGGGCAAATAACAAACTAATGAAACTAATATTGATGGATAATATAGTATTGGAATTGGATCAGCCAAGCCAAGCACACATTTGTCAAACCAGGGCCTGTAGTTCGGCTAGCAGATCATGCTACAATGTCAGGCTTTATAGCCAAGTACTGTAAGCTAGGACAAAATAATGAATTTCTTGATCCGTGGGCCATGATGATTGATTGAAAAAAAATGTCGTTATGTCCTTGCATCTTCTTCCTCTTTTAATAGGTCACCTTGTGCAATGATTTGTTTTATCTAGGGATTACCAGCAAATGATCAAAGACAGCAGACATTTAAATTTGAATTATGTGATGGTAACTGTGTTATCCGTTTGACAAATTACGCTTCCAAGAAAACGATACACTTAATTGTCGCAGGAAATTGTTGACAACCATGTCAAATGGACCAAACAACACATATATATTGTAATAGGCCAATCTTATTCATTGCTCAAACAACAAGGTTAGGCGCGATTTATTGTTTATATATTCAACTTATTTCTTACTTTTTTTTTTCGAAAACCCCAGAGGGCATTATATTAAGAAGGAGCACCAAATAATTTCCAGGTTACAAAGGGCGCGAGTTGCGCTGATTAAGAATAGCTAAATGGCGACGACCCTCTGTTGAGGGAGCAGGGTCTGTAAGTGCCTAGCCCCGGCTTGGCACCACAGCGCGACCTCGTCTTTTATACTTTGTACAATCACTCAGAGACTATTATCTTTGGCTTGGAAGATTCTGCTATTTCGCTCACGCCAAATTGCCCAGTCGACCAGGATGGCGAGGGAGCGCTGCCCTTTTATGGTGTTTGTGCTTCCAGATACTAGCTGCTGGTACCATTGATGGGTTGTTTTGTATTGCTGCGTGGAGGTGGGGATCGTCAATGGCCGCTGCAACCAAAAGTTGATTTCATTCCAAATAGCTTGCGAGACTGGACACTCGCAGAGGAGATGATAGGCCGTCTCCAAATTCCGGTGACATAACACGCAAAAGTAGTAGTTTGGCCAGCCGCGACGTTGGAGGCGGTCGGCTGTCCATACTCTATTTTGAAGAAACAACCAAGTGAAAAAATACTGTAAGCTAGGCCAAAATAATAATTTCTTAATCCGTGGGCCATGATGATTGATTGAAAATAAAATGTCGTTATGTCCTTGCATCTTCTTCCTCTTTAATGGATCACCTTGCGCACTGATTTGTTTTATCTAGGGATTACCAGCAAATGATCAAAGACAGCAGACGTTTAAATTTGAATTATGTGATGGTAACTGTGTTATCCGTTTGACAAATTATGCTTCCAAGAAAACGATACACTTATTTATCGCAGGAAATTGTTGACAACCATGTCAAATGGACCAAAAAAACACATATATATTGTAATATATATAGGTCAACTCTTATTCATCGCTCAAACAACAAGGTTAGGACACGATTTATTGTTTATATATTCAATTGCTAACATGCAAATACATAAAATTTCCAATTAAGATTAGTTGAAATATCCAATAATACAAAACATCCACAGCTTGATAATTTCATTGCAGGCATAATGTTTGGGAATTAGGACTGAATTACCTCTCCATTTGTCTCTAACAAAAATGGCCAGGATATGATTAATAAAGTAATATGAGAATAATATTGACTTTCACGACTGAGCCGGTATACAAATATTAAAATGTGGTCCTTTATACAAAAATAGGACAATAAACCCATAATAATTTATATATCGTAATTACATCTCACATAGCAATGAGATATATAAAAAAGAGTAAAATGCACCGGCGGTACACGAACTTGTGAGGGTGTGTCAAATAGGTCCACAAATTTTTAAAACGCATTAACAGCCCCCTAAACTAATTATGTGGTTTAGCAGCAGTCCATAGCACAAGTGCTTGTCCACGTGGCAGACACATCACATTGGAAGTCTGACACGTAGGATTTTGACATGTTGCAGTTAGGCCCCTATGCTTTTGAGATTTAACATACACGTTCCAATTTTCTGGTACGTAACCAGAGGGAGGGCCGCATCCGGGCACTGATCGGGATAGGGCAACGCCGCATCCGGCAGGGCATGAGGGCGCCGATCCAGCAGCCTGGAGAGTGGCGGACGTCATGCAGAGCGAGCATCTGGGCGACCACCGTGGAGGCAGGCCGCCGTCCTGCAGAGCGGGCATCGGCTACTATCGAGAAGGCTGTTTGCAGAGCAGGCATTATGGATTAAATGTTCTACTCCCTCCTTCCCATATTATTTGTCGTTTAAGACAAAGATTTTAGTTCATTTTGAACTACAATTCTTGTCCTAAATGACAAATAATATGGGAAGGAGGGAGTAATAGTTTTACGTTTTCCTTGTCGACAATAGAATGCATGCAGTCTGGTGGTATGCCTTTGGGCCACAACACATAACAGTTCGAACCCTGCCAGCCGTGCCCTTTTTTTGTTGACATTCACCATTTTTTTCATGAGACAAGACAGATACTGTCATACTGATGGAACAAAACGCAGCAAATATTGACATTCACCATTATTTCCTGACAGAAGACAGATACTGATGGAGCAAAACGCAGCAAATATTGACAATAAGTAACATTCACCGTTTATGACAGTAGACATAATAAGCAAGTATGCAACAAGCCATCACTGAATTTAACTTGTTCACATCCACAAACTGAATTCACGTCCAGAAAAATCACAAACTTTTAGTTAGTGCTATGAGTTGGGCTGCAGTCAACTGTTTAAGGACACGAGGTACTGCTAATTTGTACTGTACAAACTAAAGGGAAACATTGAACTAGTGACTGGAGGCCAACTCATGACTTTGTATGTCCTATGTAGTAATATTTGCAGCTGGTACTTTCTTTGCTCTTTTCTTTTTTTTGCTGCAACAGCAGCTTTGCGCTTAGCTGCCAAGGTTTTGCCTTCCTTGGTTGCTGTTGTAGGTGGAATATAGCTTGCCTCTGGTTGATTGTTTGTGATGAAGAAAGAGTCCGGCAATGCTTCAACCACCCGCTCCATGAACTGAACTGTGATGCCTGTCAACATTTTGTAAATAAAATGATTATTTTGCAAACAATGAGATCATAATATGAGGCTTTGTAGATGCCCTTCCCGTCGGGGTCTCTGCACTCCGGATGCGGCCCTCCCTCTGGTTACGTACCAGAAAATAGGAACGTGTATGTTAAATCTCAAAAGCATAGGGGCCTAACTGCAACATGTCAAAATCCTACGTGTCAGGCTTCCAATGTGATGTGTCTGCCACGTGGACAAGCACTTGTGCTATGGACTGCTGCTAAACCAAATAATTAGTTTAGGGGGCTGTTAATGCGTTTTAAAAATTCGTGGACTTATTTGACACACCCTCACAAGTTCGTGTACTACCAGTGCATTTTACTCTATAAAAAACATACATTTGTTGAACTCTTGGCTCTTGGATGCATAATGTTTGTTTGAATAAACAAGACAATCTCTCTGTTTGATGGAACTCTGTTATAAAATAATGGGAAAACCTTCTAGAATATTTATCCTTGGGGCATTTTAAAATTCATATGTCTCTTGGATCAAATATATCAGACATATATTTATCCCCGTAGGGGTTTTTTTATGTAAAAAGTCAATCTGCCTAGGATCAAGGAAATCTAAATATCTTGGATCAAATACATTAGGCCGAGAAGATCTCCATATGGTTTTGATGTTATCACTATTGTTATTCACTCTAATATTTGTACTATCAATAGGAAAATCCTCAACCTCATTGTCAGTGATATTATTAGTTGCAGGGTCTTGATCAATTGACTGATTCAAAAAGGATACATGTAATACTCTAGTAACAAATTTGTCCATAGCCTATTTCTGAGATAGAATTATATTATCTATTCTTTGTTTTTTCTCATGCTTTTGAAAATCCTATTTGTACTTTCAAAAAAACAACATACAACAGAATTCTACACAAATTGATGCACATGTACACAAACAACAACAAAGCCTTTTGTCCCAAGCACATCCAAGTAGGCTAAATTGGTGCACATTTATACAATACAAATTCAAAAATATGACTATATGTGATAAGCGGTACAATGCAAATGGCTCATTGAGTATGATAGGGTGAAACCCAGGATGGTCCGATGTTCAGAGAAGTAGGCATGTCAACAGCAAGCTGTTGATCCGTTCAGACAGTCCGAACTAGCGTGCCACTACTCAAATCACCAGTTCGAACAATTCGGACCGCCTTCACGATAGCAGCTATGGACAAGAGATATCTATCTGAAAAATCATCTAGAGTAACTAGCTTTATACCTGCCAAAATTGGATGTGATCAAGTGACCGGATAGAGGCACCACAATCTTGAGGGCTCGACTCCATCTCCGAACGACAAAAAAACTACGAACCGGAATAACTAGCTTTGTACCCTCCAACATTGGTTGTGACCAAGCGGCACCGAGAAAGACAACAAAACTTAGAAGACTTCAACTCGATCTCCGAACGACCACAAAACATCAAACCAAACTAATCTACACAAAAGGCTCAGAAGCCTAGAGCATGTAACATCCATAATTCTTGTTCAAAATTTGCTCAAACCTTGATCATTGTAGCATGCATTTTTATGTGAATTTTTGGTGTTCAAACGAGTAGCAAACGGTTCAAATTGATTTTGAATTCAAAATCAAAAGAAAAGAGATGAAAAAGAAAAAGAAAAAGTTAAAAACCCCTCCCTGGGCCGATTTCTCCCCCTGGCCCAATTCCCCTCCCCTCTCCCGCCGGCCCAGCCGAACCCCCCCTCCCTTCTCTCTCTGCCAGGCGGACCCCACCTGTCATCCCCAACCCCCAGTAACCGCTCCCCTCTTCTTTCCCGCGCCACGCCGCGCCCCGTTGAACCCCCCCCCCCCCTCCAACTGCCTCGCCCACGCACGGAGCACCCCCGGGAAAACCTCCCTCGCACGCGCCGACAACCCCCGCGCCCCACCCCGCTATAAACTCCCCCTCTCCCCCTCTCTTTTCTCCTCCCCGCGCTCAACCTTAACCGCACGTCGCTAAGGTCCGTCGCACCTAATTCCGGCTAACCGACGGCCGCCTTGCCCTCCCACACGCTCTGACCTCTTCCCCGTGAACCCAGGAACTCGCCGGACAAGGTTGCGCAAGGAGATCGCCGGGAATTCACCAAGTCCGACGAGGTCCGACGCCAACCGCCGCCCTCCCTCGTCGCCGACTCATCTCCGGCCGATTTCACGCCCCAACACTCCCCTAGGTGAGTTCCTCTACTCCTCCTCTCTCGATCCATGTACTCGGCACATAGATTTAGAGTGGAAATCGCCATTTGGGTGATCTCCGGCGAGGTCACCGCCGGCAACCGTCGGGCGCCGCCGCGCCGCGCGCGCGCGCGCCGATTAGGGGCGACGTGGCCCAATCTGGGCCATCGGTTGAACCCGTACGGTGGAGATTAGATCCCCGTAACGGTTCGGTTAATAAAATCTCGTGCGTCCATTTTAAAATCGACGGCCCACGTTGAATTCCCTTTTCCCGCCGCAGGAATTGCACCTAGGCCCTTGGAAACTTCGTTGCTACCCCCGGAGCTTCTCTGTAATTTGAGTCTAGCCCCCAGAATTCGCAGACTAGCCCCTGGAACCCTAAAAATTGGTTTTAATCATTTAATTAAGCATTCTAACCCCTGTAATTTGGTAGAATAGTATATTTAGGCCCTGTACAGTGTAGAAAACTATTTAATTAACCCCTGGACTTTTATTTATTTGCTGAATAGGGTTTTTAATTGTATTTGAGGTATAGAAATTAGATAAAAATGGTAATTAAGTGTAGGAATGTTATGAAAAATTGTTATAATCTATTTTATGCTGTGAATTAATTGTAGAGTTCAGATAAAATATATTTGGTCCCTGGATTAATTATTATAAAGGTTTTAAAATACATTTTTGCTATAGAAAATTCAATAAAATTGGTTTTAGGCTATAATAAAATCCCAAAATTCTAGGAAAAATATAAAATGCATACTTTGGCCATGTTAAGTGATAAATACCTCGTAGGGACGCATTAGTGTAGAATTTTGTGCTTATGTGTATGTGTGAATGTATTGTTTTGCGTGCCTTTACTTATTTAGCCTTATTCTATTCTTGCCATTGCTTGGAAATATATCTAGAGTCGCTCTACGACCCTAACCTCAACTTCCAAGACCAAGACTTCGTCAATTCTCAAGTCTCCAACGAAGGCAAGTGTCCTTGACCATCTTGTACCAATTCTAGGGATTTAGATAGATGCATGCTAATTAAATTGATGTCCTACTTCATGTTTACATGCCCTGTTCCATATAATTCCTTGATACCTGAAATGGGTTGGGAAGTAGATAGGTCATAGTTATGCTTAGCCAATGCTTAATTACTGGGATTGGGATTTCACACAAATGTGCTACATTAAACTTTATGGTTACTTGAACTTGTGGTGATTACACTATGGTAATAGATAGGAATCTGGTGGTTGGTTAGTTTTGGTATGGTGCAGTTTGCACGAGACCCGGGATTGGGGTTTGTTACCACCGGATTCTAAGGACCGGTTTATGAAGGAAGCCACTAAGCTTTATAGTATCACCACGAGACTGAGATGGGGCAGCTTGGTCAATTAATTAGGTTTCTCCCGATGAACTGCTAGTGGCTGGATGGTGCGGGGAATGAGGCGGGTGATCTGCTCTTGGAACCGCAAGGCTCAAGAGGGGGCTCTGGGGCGGAGGGTTACTCCGAGAATCCCCAGTGGTGGAAACCTTAGAGGGCTAGCACTAATCGGGAGTACCTTTGTAAAGACCATGTTGTGATCTCCTGGCCTCACACCAAAGGAAGTGTGTAATGTGGTTAGCTACCACGGGCATTCAGGGAGGTTCACTTAGTCCACCTGGCAACAGGGGATGAAATCACTGCTTGTGGGGAAAGGGTACACTCTCTGCAGAGATTTGGTAAAACTGTCATGACAGCCGTGCTCACGGACAAGAGCGGCTTGGGGCCAGTTCATAATTAGTCTATGGTTGGGAAATGATGGTTCATTATGATGCAAGTACTTTCATTATCATTAATCATGTGATAATTATTTATTGAATTATGATATTGATAATTGGAAGCTAAGGATAGGTTCTAAGCATAGTGCTAAGCCATATTTGGCCTTTCCCTTGCTTTAGCCATTCATGTCATCTCTTCCCGCACTTGCTGAGTACTCTATGTACTCAAGCGTTTAATTCTCCTTTAGAGTACGAAGAAGAAGAAGCTGCACCGGAGGACTTCTACGTCAACCCGGAGGACTTGGTCTAGGTTGGCGACCACACGCGCAACGGCTGCCTGTGGAGACGAAGCCCGCTTATCTATCTTGCTTTCTGTAGTGTTGAACTGTTTAGTGTTGTAAATATTTGTGGTGTGTACTTGTAGACCTTCGGGTCGTTCTGTAAGACTATTTATGAAATCGAACATGGCAATGTAATGGTATTTCACTTTCGTCAACGCATGTACGATTCAACTGATCCTGGCGTACATGTGGTTAGCGTCTGTTCATCTTTACGATGACCGGGCGTGACAAAGTGGTATCAGAGCCGTGTTGCCCGTAGGACGCAAGCCTAGTTAGAAATGGCCGAAAATTAAGGACTATACTATTTTCATATGAAATAGTATTTCCAAAACTTTGTGCTCTCCATCTCAACCCTTGTGCTTCTTACCTTGCTTTGCTTATTGTTTTTATTCTAACTTGATTTATTAATTATTAATCTCACTCTCTTCTTTTCAAATGTTTGTAGATGGCGCGGACTAAGCAGACGGCCCGTAAGTCGACTGGAGGTCGTGTCCCTCAGCACGCCTTAGCCAGTCGCTCCGCACCTTACACACCCCGGAGGGAGACGACACTGCTCTCCAACGGGAGTGCTGCTTCGAGGATGCGCGTCCGTCTTCGTTCTCTTCTTCGAGCTGCGGGGTACCGTGAGTACCGTGTCCGCTTAGTCTACCACACCACTAGGGTCTTTGCACCCTATACTGGTGAGCTGGAGTGGACTTCTCAGCTGGCCGTCTACTACGACTCGGAGTTGCTGCACTCGCACTTCTCTCCGGCCTGGAGGAGCTCCCAGCGTGCAGCTGAGGAGGACGCCACGTGGGAGGCGACCACCTACTGGAGCCACGCCCACAGGTTCCTTCTTGGGTGCACGGAGCACGCGTACACCCCTCAGCGCCCTAGTGGCACAGCCGCCTTCACTGGACGTGACGTCGAGGGACGCTTGACTCACCCCCAGTGCGAGAGGCTGGTGGACGACATTGTGGAGTTGTCTTCGCGACTCCAGCGTTGTCAGCAGGAGCTGCAGGACAGAAGGGACCTGGTCGACCGCTACGAGCGACTTCGCCGACGCTACACGAGGATCACTGGAGTTGATCCTAACTCTCCGCAGTACGCTTCGGACGTGGAGCCTTGGGACCCGAACTCTCCGGATCGCCGCATGAACTCCCCCGAGAACTCAAGAGAAGACTCAGAAGAATAAGACCCGGAGATGGAGGTTGAGGAGGACTCCGACGAGTAGGAGTGGACTCGTTTCCCCGCTGGTCGACTCAGGACAGTTATCCTTAGTTTGTAGGAGCGTGTAGCTACGCCCTCCCTAGTCTTGAGTTGTGTCGTTTATGTTGTCATGCTAGTAGTTTGCTTCATGTTGTGTGTGTTGGTTGCGACATGAGTTGTGGAATGCTTCGGCATCTTGTCCACATCCATGTCTTTAGTCGTGTTTAGGCGTCGTGTGAGTGGTGGAATGCTTAGGCATCTTGTTCACCTCCACACTAGTTGATTAATGAACTTGCTTTATGTCTATTACCCTTGATGCATATAGTTGGGACCGTGTTACCCTAGTGTATCCTTTCTTATCTCATCTATAATTCTAAGACCTCAATGAACTTCTCTATCACAGATGGCTGGACGAGGTAGAGGTAGAGGTCGTGGTCGTGGTAACCCACCCCTGGATGAAGAACTTGGAGGTGTCCCCGGATGGAATGCAAGGGGTGCTCGAGGAGCCCCAGCCTCTCAACAAATGCAACAGATGATGGCTCTTCAGACTCAACTACTTAACAACCTCACCCAGATTGTCACCAACCTGCAACAAGCCCCACCCCCACCACCACCAAACTACAACCTTCCGCCACCACCACCTTTCCCACCGAGGTCCTTCCTTAGGGACTTCCTGAACACCCATCCACCCACTTTTGCCACCGTTACCGAACCCATGGACGCCGATGATTGGCTCCGTACCATTGATAGCAAGCTGAGGCTCATCCACTGTGAAGGAAGGGAGAAAGTGCTACTAGCCTCTCATCAACTTCAAGGACCAGCAGCTGACTGGTGGACTGCCTTCACCGAAGCCCACCGGGACCCGGAAAATATTACATGGGAAGAATTCCGAACCAACTTCCGCAATCACTTTGTACCTGAAGGAGAGATACAAGCCAGGCGTGAAGAATTCCTGATGCTAAAGCAAGGCCGTATGACTGTGAGGGCCTACCTGAATGCCTTCACCCAGCTATCCCGCTATGCCCCAACAGACGTGGATACCGACGCCAAGAAGCAATTCCGCTTCAAGAATGGGCTGGACAAAGAGTTAAAGTTCGCCATGTCTTCCAGCGACTATGGCGACTTCCAGAAATTAGTTGACAAAGCTTTTGAAGTGGAGAGGACTAAGAAGGAACTGGATGATGATGAAAGAAAGAGGAAGTTGACTTTAGCAGCACATGCCTCTAGCAGCAATGTACGTCCCCGTCTCAACCCTCCACCTACAACTCACATGACTCGTCCCATGAACTACTCGGGACAGAGGTTTCCCAACTCCAGCTACAGGCCACCCACCCCTTACAACCAGCCAATACGCCAGCAGCAGCAGCAGCAGCCACCACGCCAGCCAATGCAACCCCCACGACAGCAGATGCAGCCACCCCGCCCTTCAGCCCCAGCTAACCGTCCGAGTGGCCAACCCCCAAGAAACCAGTCAGGAGGCAACAAGGGCCCAAATAATGCTGCAGGAGTACAATGCTACAAGTGCGGAGAATGGGGACACTATGCCAGCAGTTGTCCAAAGAAGCAGCAAAACCCAACTGGCCGTGTCAACCATGTGACTCTGGAGCAAGCACAGGAAGCACCTGATGTGGTGATCGGTACGTTCTCTGTCAACTCCCACCCCGCCACCATATTGTTTGATTCGGGTGCTACACATTCATTCATATCCAAGGATTTCATAAAGAAGCATGACATGGTAGTTACATTCTTGAATGGGCCATTATTGATAAACTCTCCTGGAGGAGAGATGGTGGCAAGGCATCTATGCCGAAAAGTGAGTATAAACATAAGGGGGGTAGTCTTTTGGGCCAACCTAATAGTGTTGGACTCACAAGGATTAGATATCATTCTGGGAATGGACTGGTTGACAAAGAATCAAGGAGTAATTCATTGTGCAACTAGAACAGTCTGCTTAACACACCCGGATGGCACCACAGTAGAATTCAAGCCAGATCAGACACAAGAAGCAGTAGTGCAACTCAACCATCTTGAGAGCACCAAAGACATCAGGATTGTGAAAGAATTTCCGGATGTATTCCCAGATGACTTACCAGGTATGCCCCCTGATCGAGAGATTGAATTTGTCATTGAATTAGTACCTGGAACGGCCCCAATATATAAGAGGCCATATAGAATGGATGCTAAACAATTGGCTGAACTAAAGGATCATATTGAGGAGTTATTAGCAAAAGGATACATTCGTCCTAGCTCATCGCCTTGGGGAGCACCAGTCATATTTGTACCTAAGAAGGATGGAACTCAAAGGTTGTGTGTGGATTACCGTGCTTTAAATGAGGTAACAATCAAGAATAAATACCCACTACCCAGGATTGAAGATTTGTTTGATCAGTTAAGAGGAGCATGTGTGTTTTCCAAGATTGATCTCCGTTCGGGCTATCATCAACTGAAAATTAGACCGTCGGATATTCCCAAGACGACATTTGTCTCTCGGTATGGATTATATGAATATACCGTTATGTCGTTCGGATTGACCAATGCTCCGGCGTATTTTATGTATCTTATGAACAAGGTTTTAATGGAGTACTTGGACAAGTTCGTAGTGGTATTCATCGATGACATACTTATCTACTCCAAGACGGAAGAAGAGCATGAGGAGCACCTCAGGATGGCCCTACAGAAGCTTCGCCAACATCAACTGTATGCCAAACTTAGCAAGTGTGAGTTTTGGCTAAAGGAGGTATCATTTTTGGGACATGTCATATCCGAAGGAGGTATAGCAGTGGATCCAGGCAAAGTGGTCGATGTTCTTAAGTGGGAAACCCCTGAGAGTGTACATGATATAAGAAGATTCTTAGGTATGGCTGGTTATTACCGTCGATTCATCGAGGGATTTTCAAAGATCTCTCGACCACTAACCAAGTTGCTTGAGAAAGGAGTTGCTTTCAAATGGACCCCCGAATGTGAAGTAAGCTTCGCCGAATTGAAGAAGAGGTTGACCAGTGCACCGGTATTGGTGATGCCTGATATGCAGAAGGAGTTTGTGGTCTATTGTGATGCTTCCGGTCATGGTTTAGGATGTGTCTTAATGCAAGGAGGACATGTTGTGGCCTATGCTTCAAGACAACTTCGGAAACATGAGAGGAATTATCCAACACATGACTTAGAGTTGGCAGCGGTTGTTCATGCTTTAAAGATATGGAGACATTACTTAATGGGAAAAAGGACGGAGATATATACAGATCACAAGAGCTTGAAGTACATATTTACACAGCCGGATCTTAACCTCAGACAACGTCGTTGGTTGGAATTAATCAATGATTTTGATATAGGGATCAACTACCATCCAGGCAAGGCTAATGTGGTCGCTGATGCTTTAAGCAGGAAGGGACAAAGCAATAACTTGTCAGTCCAAGCTCTTCAACCCCAGCTATGTGAAGAGTTTGCTAGGTTAAATTTATGTCTAGTGTCTAGCACTGAAGCAGTTGCTATGGAAGTGGACTCAACCCTCGAGCGTGATATACGAGAAGGGCAGAAGAATGATGAGAAGGTCAAGGAGATCAAACAGTTGATGAAGAAAGGGAAAGCTCCGAACTTTAGAGAGGATGAACAAGGAACCTTATGGCTTGGAAAGAGGATTTGTGTCCCAGATATCAAGGAGATTAAAGAGTTGATATTAAGAGAAGCTCATGACTCATCATACTCCATTCATCCCGGAAGCACAAAGATGTATCAAGACCTTAAAGATCGATATTGGTGGCATGGAATGAAACGGGATGTAGCCGAATATGTGGCCATATGTGATACATGTCAATTGATTAAGGCGGAACATCAAAGACCAACAGGGTTATTGCAACCAATCAAAGTGCCAGAATGGAAATGGGAAGAAATTAGTATGGACTTCATTGTGGGACTACCAAGAACACAGTCTGGATATGATTCTATATGGGTTATTGTGGACCGTCTAACTAAAGTGGCTCACTTTATTCCTGTGAAAGAGACCTATAATGGCCCCAAGTTGGCGGAACTGTACATCTCCAGGATTGTGTGCTTACATGGAGTTCCTAAGAAGATCATTTCAGACAGAGGCACCCAATTCACCTCAAGATTCTGGCAGAAGTTGCATGAATCAATGGATACCCGTCTAAATTTCAGTTCGGCGTATCATCCTCAAACTGATGGCCAGACAGAACGCACCAACCAGATATTAGAAGATATGTTGAAAGCGTGTGCTTTAAAGAATAGCAAGAGTTGGGACAAGAATCTGCCATATGCCGAATTCTCTTACAACAACAGTTATCAAGCCAGTTTGAAGATGTCTCCTTTTGAAGCATTGTATGGGCGAAAATGTAGGACACCGTTGTTTTGGAATCAAACTGGGGAAAGTCAAGTCTTTGGGCCTGACGTATTACAAGAGGCTGAAAGACAAGTACAAGAAATTCGGAAGAATCTAAAGGCAGCTCAAACAAGACAGAAGAGTTATGCGGATACACGAAGACGCGATCTCACATTTGAAGTTGGTGACTATGTATACTTGAAGGTGTCACCTATGAGAGGATTGAGAAGGTTCAAAGTAAGAGGCAAGTTGTCACCCCGCTACATTGGTCCGTTCAAGATATTGGAACGACGTGGTGAAGTGGCTTATCAACTTGAGCTTCCGCCACACCTGGCAGATGTGCACAATGTGTTCCATGTGTCGCAACTTAAGAAGTGCCTAAGGGTGCCTGAAGAGCAATTGCCAATGGAAGCAGTGGATGTACAAGAAGATTTGTCTTATGTGGAGCAGCCTGTCAAGATACTTGAGACACTGGAAAAGATCACAAGAAACAAAGTCATTCGCATGTGTAAAGTACAATGGAAACATCATTCAGAGGCAGAAGCAACATGGGAAAGAGAAGAAGCTCTCAAGGCGGATTTCCCTCATCTATTCTCTTAGAGCGTCCGAATCTCGAGGGCGAGATTCCTTTTAAGGGGGGTAGAGTTGTAACATCCATAATTCTTGTTCAAAATTTGCTCAAACCTTGATCATTGTAGCATGCATTTTTATGTGAATTTTTGGTGTTCAAACGAGTAGCAAACGGTTCAAATTGAATTTGAATTCAAAATCAAAAGAAAAGAGATGAAAAAGAAAAAAGTTAAAAACCCCTCCCTGGGCCGATTTCTCCCCCTGGCCCAATTCCCCTCCCCTCTCCCGCCGGCCCAGCCGAACCCCCCCCCCTCCCTTCTCTCTCTGCCAGGCGGACCCCACCTGTCATCCCCAACCCCCAGTAACCGCTCCCCTCTTCTTTCCCGCGCCACGCCGCGCCCCGTTGAAACCCCCCCCCCCTCCAACTGCCTCGCCCACGCACCGAGCACCCCCGGGAAAACCTCCCTCGCACGCGCCGACAACCCCCGCGCCCCATCCCGCTATAAACTCCCCCTCTCCCCCTCTCTTTTCTCCTCCCCGCGCTCAACCCTAACCGCACGTCGCCAAGGTCCGTCGCACCTAATTCCGGCTAACCGACGGCCGCCTTGCCCTCCCACACGCTCTGACCTCTTCCCCGTGAACCCAGGAACTCGCCGGACAAGGTTGCGCAAGGAGATCGCCGGGAATTCACCAAGTCCGACGAGGTCCGACGCCAACCGCCGCCCTCCCTCGTCGCCGACTCATCTCCGGCCGATTTCACGCCCCAACACTCCCCTAGGTGAGTTCCTCTACTCCTCCTCTCTCGATCCATGTACTCGGCACATAGATTTAGAGTGGAAATCGCCATTTGGGTGATCTCCGGCGAGGTCACCGCCGGCAACCGTCGGGCGCCGCCGCGCCGCGCGCGCGCGCCGATTAGGGGCGACGTGGCCCAATCTGGGCCATCGGTTGAACCCGTACGGTGGAGATTAGATCCCCGTAACGGTTCGGTTAATAAAATCTCGTGCGTCCATTTTAAAATCGACGGCCCACGTTGAATTCCCTTTTCCCGCCGCCGGAATTGCACCTAGGCCCCTGGAAACTTCGTTGCTACCCCCGGAGCTTCTCTGTAATTTGAGTCTAGCCCCCAGAATTCGCAGACTAGCCCCTGGAACCCTAAAAATTGGTTTTAATCATTTAATTAAGCATTCTAACCCCTGTAATTTGGTAGAATAGTATATTTAGGCCCTGTACAGTGTAGAAAACTATTTAATTAACCCCTGGACTTTTATTTATTTGCTGAATAGGGTTTTTAATTGTATTTGAGGTATAGAAATTAGATAAAAATGGTAATTAAGTGTAGGAATGTTATGAAAAATTGTTATAATCTATTTTATGCTGTGAATTAATTGTAGAGTTCAGATAAAATATATTTGGTCCCTGGATTAATTATTATAAAGGTTTTAAAATACATTTTTGCTATAGAAAATTCAATAAAATTGGTTTCTATAATAAAATCCCAAAATTCTAGGAAAAATATAAAATGCATACTTTGGCCATGTTAAGTGATAAATACCTCGTAGGGACGCATTAGTGTAGAATTTTGTGCTTATGTGTATGTGTGAATGTATTGTTTTGCGTGCCTTTACTTATTTAGCCTTATTCTATTCTTGCCATTGCTTGGGAATATATCTAGAGTCGCTCTACGACCCTAACCTCAACTTCCAAGACCAAGACTTCGTCAATTCTCAAGTCTCCAACGAAGGCAAGTGTCCTTGACCATCTTGTACCAATTCTAGGGATTTAGATAGATGCATGCTAATTAAATTGATGTCCTACTTCATGTTTACATGCCCTGTTCCATATAATTCCTTGATACCTGAAATGGGTTGGGAAGTAGATAGGTCATAGTTATGCTTAGCCAATGCTTAATTACTGGGATTGGGATTTCACACAAATGTGCTACATTAAACTTTATGGTTACTTGAACTTGTGGTGATTACACTATGGTAATAGATAGGAATCTGGTGGTTGGTTAGTTTTGGTATGGTGCAGTTTGCACGAGACCCGGGATTGGGGTTTGTTACCACCGGATTCTAAGGACCGGTTTATGGAGGAAGCCACTAAGCTTTATAGTACCACCACGAGACTGAGATGGGGCAGCTTGGTCAATTAATTAGGTTTCTCCCGATGAACTGCTAGTGGCTGGATGGTGCGGGGAATGAGACGGGTGATCTGCTCTTGGAACCGCAAGGCTCAAGAGGGGGCTCTGGGGCGGAGGGTTACTCCGAGAATCCCCAGTGGTGGAAACCTTAGAGGGCTAGCACTAATCGGGAGTACCTTTGTAAAGACCATGTTGTGATCTCCTGGCCTCACACCAAAGGAAGTGTGTAATGTGGTTAGCTACCACGGGCATTCAGGGAGGTTCACTTAGTCCACCTGGCAACAGGGGATGAAATCACTGCTTGTGGGGAAAGGGTACACTCTCTGCAGAGATTTGGTAAAACTGTCATGACAGCCGTACTCACGGACAAGAGCGGCTTGGGGTCAGTTCATAATTAGTCTATGGTTGGGAAATGATGGTTCATTATGATGCAAGTACTTTCATTATCATTAATCATGTGATAATTATTTATTGAATTATGATATTGATAATTGGAAGCTAAGGATGGGTTCTAAGCATAGTGCTAAGCCATATTTGGCCTTTCCCTTGCTTTAGCCATTCATGTCATCTCTTCCCGCACTTGCTGAGTACTCTATGTACTCAAGCGTTTAATTCTCCTTTAGAGTACGAAGAAGAAGAAGCTACACCGGAGGACTTCTACGTCAACCCGGAGGACTTGGTCTAGGCTGGCGACCTCACGCGCAACGGCTGCCTGTGGAGACGAAGCCCGCTTATCTATCTTGCTTTCTGTAGTGTTGAACTGTTTAGTGTTGTGAATATTTGTGGTGTGTACTTGTAGACCTTCGGGTCGTTCTGTAAGACTATTTATGAAATCGAACATGGCAATGTAATGGTATTTCACTTTCGTCAACGCATGTACGATTCAACTGATCCTGGCGTACATGTGGTTAGCGTCTGTTCATCTTTACGATGACCGGGCGTGACAGAGCACTAATTAGGGGATCCCAGAGGGACCTCTTCACAAGTCTACGAAGAACATGGAAGAACAAAGATCTGCAAGGTGTTGACGGCTGGTACGTCACAGATGAAAATCCGCAAACGCACGGAGATACTGCTGTAGCACTTCCCCTTAAAGAGTATTTCCAAGGATATCAAATACAAGGAATGTGTGTGCTGATCTCTAACTAGTTCACTCAAAGACACAAAGTTTAGTAGTAGGCAAGGTGTAAAGAGAATTTCCTAAGATAATGGTTTTTCTAATTCAAGGCAAATCGATCAATAGCTACTCTTATTAGGCACGGGTTTACCCTGGTCTGCAAGACAATTTCACTAAGGATTAATGATTAGTAGTTAACGATAGTAATTAGTTATAAATTACTTGTGCCTCAAATTTTCTCAAATTTCAGACACTTCAAATTTAGACAGCCCCCTATTCTTATGATGGTGACACATTGACCCGGATTTCATGTTTTACCATGACAAATTGTTTATGAACCAAGTGAAGTGAGTAGTTAACGAGAAAGGTAAAAAAGCTTATTGAATAAGCGAAAAGGCGCGAGGGTAGGTGGCGGCCGGCCAACCTACAAAACCACCACAGTCCAGAGTGTGCTGTGCATGCACGCATGGGACAAGCACAACTGCACAGACACAATCACCATGTACGATTCTAACCCCACTCTTCTGCGGGACCCACATGCCAGCCGGTACTAATTACGCCCGCCCCATGCCACTGGCTGCTTCACGATCACTGCGACTACACTTCACTCGACCTCCAGCAGCTAAACCAAGATCCGTACGTCATGGCAAGGCCGCTGCCTTCATTCTGCCTCCACCGGATCAAGTCCGGCGGCAAGGCTTCAGCTCCTCCGCCTCCCATGCGAGCCAAAGAAGAGGCCTCCTCTGCTGGCGGCGAGCGCGACGACGGCGGCAAGGTGAAGGGCGACGACGTGGAGGATGAGAAAGCAGAGACGGCGGCGGCTAAGAAGGCCGGCAACGACGCCGCCGCCGTGGGGAGGAAGGTCATGGTTGCGGCCGACGGCGACGGCGAGGAGGCCCGGACGGCGCTGCAGTGGGCGCTGTCGCACGCCGTCCGGCCCTGCGATACCGTCGTCCTCCTCGACGTCGTCAGGGGCGGCGGCAAGAACAGTACGTATGCCTGATGCATAACGCATTAACACGCTCAGTAATTCCGGGGTGGCGGTGCAGGTTAATAAACAAGCTCAATTTAACACTAAATCTTGTGTATTTTATCATACTTAGCTGCTGGAAAAACACTACACTGTTTACTAAATAAATTTCCAAATCCAGGGGTGAGCTCCGCCCCTGAACACGCTCGCCTGGATCACTAATTTAAAGGCGATAATGCTTGCGAAACTGATGAGAACGATGGGTTTCTTTTCTTTTGCTTATATTACTTAGGAGGCGAACCAAGAAGTTGTCAGCAGTTGGAGGCGATGAGGAGCATCTGCCAAGCTAAGAGACCAGAGGTACCTCAACTCTGACTTGAAACCAGCACAGACCTTTATCCTCCCCGTCATGCTAATAAACATATTTTCCCTTGAATCTTCAGTTTACTATTATTCTGAAAACCTCTTGAGGGACAGTACAATTTATTTATTTATCTTGATAAAATTTAGTACTAGCCGGGAAAATCATTCAGCAAGTGTGATTCATATAAAAAAATCAGTATTCACTTTATGGCGCTTATTGTTTGCAAGTTTTGTAACTGAACATTTACTTTTATTATTAATACCATGGATTAAGGAGCCAATACATGAATATGGCAAGTAATTTTCAGTACTACATTATGGATTTCAGTTGTAAGTCTGCATTTTAAAAATATGAAGTTGAAGAATAGATAGAGACAGATAGATAAATAGACTTCCCACTCAAACTGGTTTGGTTTTCTTGGTTCTATTTGAAAGAAAAACGGTGCATTTTGTACCTAGTACGGTGTAGAATTTAATTTATGCTTAAAGTACCACATCACAGCTACTTAACGTGACAGAATCCACAAATTAACATGATCAAGGTTTAATGTCCCGTTGCTTGTAACATCAAGATTTAATACTGGTTTTGATGCTTCAAGCTGCACGTTTAATGTCCTAGCTAGTGACGGTCAATAAAGTAGTCTCTCTCTCGTCTGCTGCCATGTAATATTGCACCTGCTGGTCCTCCTAAATAATTGAAAAGTTTGAATCGATTCTTGCATTCCATGAAATTGTCCAAGACGGTCCCTTCCCTTGATGGCATGTGAAGTGCCACAACACAGCAATCCTCTGATCTGCTATCAACAAACTGGAAAAAGAAAACCCTTTTGCCGACAATCCAGACTATCGATCACCCTATGCCAGCTCTTGCATTTCAACCTTTTGATGCAGAAACGATCGACAGTCCCCTGAATCTTATTGCAGTCCACCACTGTTTCCTTCAGACAAGGCATTCTATCTCAAATAGTTCTGGGAAGGGGCCCCAAGTTACTGTCAGATCAGAGAAAAAGGATGTTGCCAGCGAAACAGAGCGGCATCTGCAAGCAAAGATCATAACTGACACCCACAGGTTGGCATGGCATGTGCTGAGTATCATCAAAGGGGGGCATGCGTGTCTCCGGCCGGACAGGATCATGACCCTTGGCTATATGTTTATGAAGATCATTAACCCTTAAGATTTGAAATTGAATTCCGTGAAACGAACCAATAAAAGATTTTCGCTTTTCTAATTTTAAGATAAAATCAATTTGCTATTTTTGACGAGCTTGATGAGTTGTGCTAGTCATTCACTCATTCATGGTTTTAGTTCAACTTCAACCAGGTGCGCGTGGAGCTGTCCCTGGTGGAGGGCAAGGACCGGGGACCGGCAATCGTGGAGGCGGCGAGGAAGCAGGGCGTCTCGCTCCTCGTCGTGGGGCAGAAGAAGCGGTCCGTCACGTGGCGGCTGCTGTCGGTGTGGATGGCCGGCATGAAGGGCTCGGCGGCGGCAGCGTCCGGCGCCGGCGCCGCCGACTACTGCGTCCAGAACGCGGCGTGCATGGCGCTGGCCGTCCGGCGCAAGAGCCGGCAAGGCGGAGGCTACCTCATCACCACTAGGCGCCAGAGGGATTTCTGGCTCCTGGCTTGAGTTGAGGAGGTTTCACTGATCTTTGGCATCGTGTTCTCTGGGTGTGGTATAGATAGCGGAATGGTAGTCAAGTTCATAGATAAAGGTGAAGAATAATGAATGCAGTGGAATGCTTATGCTGTTTGGTTTTGGCTCAGCTTTCTTTGTTGCTTTGTTGCCATGATACCGTGGATGGTAGCATTGAATAAGTGGTTGCTTGCACCAACAACAAAGTCCTCCATTCCGTTCATTCAGATCTCATGTGTGCTGCTGCTTATATGTGTCATAATTTTATTAGCGTCTTCATTAGTGCTCATGTTTAATTAACATACATTCACAACAAAAAAGACTATAATACATCGATATCGGCCGGGTACGCATATGAAAGCACCAACGAAAATATAGAAGCTGCATCCGCTAACAGTCCCTAAGTCTAAGGGATAAAGGGGAGTCCAGTCGTCAGTCAATGTGCGGCCGAGCCAGCGTAACTGTCGAGCGCTTTGGGTGCTGAACCAGCGCGCATGGCTCACACGGTGGCAGTCCAGTTAACACTTTTATCAAGTAATTCATTCCTTTCAAAAATTTGTCAATCTGTAGTTAAAAAAATATGAACTATAAAGTAACAAGCTTTTTGAAAAAGAGAGCGTATGTGGCACACTTAAAACCCCAATAATGACATGTAACGATCAAACGTTGCCAAGGCATGTTAAACTGTTTTAATAGTGTTTGTGGCACATATATCTTATGGGACACGTATCATTTCGATTTCGAAACTATATTCATATTGAAGAAACATTTTGAAACTAATTGCAACATTAATCGAAACGTCTATATATCCAATGTTTTCAGCACTATTGCCGAAACATTATTCACCTTCATTTGTTGATTTTTCGATGCGCGGCCACAAGGAGCTCAGTCACCACTGAAGGGCTGCTCGCCTCCAGACGCTTGAACCCCTCCGTCGCCAATATGGCACCAAGATTTTCAGCCGTTCCACCAGTGATGAACTCAACACACTTAACCTTGAGCTGCGAGCATCCGTGCTGCTCCGCTAGAGCCAGAGCTGTGGCCACCGTGCCAGCGTTGATGCTGAGGGCGATAGTGCGCCCACAGATCACCTTGAGCCTATCCAGCCCGTACCTATCGGCAGCTACAAGGAGATGCTGAGCCATGTCGGTCGCTGTTGTTTCATTCTTCTCGTCAAGCTCCGGCACTTTGTCAGTGTAGATGAAACCGAGCATGGCCTTGAACACTGCGGCTTCCATTTCCTTGATTTCGATGCACCGGCCGGAGGTCATTAATTCCTTCATCTCGCCAAAGAATTGGGCCATAAACACAGGGGACCTTGCAGCTAGCACGATCTTGTGGGCGGCGAAGGACTCGCCTGAGACGGTGAACGTTACGTCCACCCCGGTCTTGGTCTCCAGAAGATGGGCCAGGTGTTGGTGAAGGTTAGAAGATGGCACGGGTATAGCTTCGGTGTCCTTCAACACGGTGATTGTACACTCAATAGTCAGAGAACATTTCTTGTCGTAGTATTTGTATGCCTTGTCTCTATCCGCGACATAGACCGCTACGGAGGAATCAGAGGGACGCTCAAATGATTGGTACTGACAGATAACTTGGTTTGATGGCTCAAGGATGCCGCATGGATCTACCAGCCGGGCGCCTAGATTGGCCATTACCTTTTTGGCACGGGGTTCACTGTGGAGGACGAGGAAGAGTCTGTTGACATAGCATTCCGTGGCCGTGGTAGGGCTGCAACGAATCTCCCACTCGTAACCGTCAACTTCACATCTAGAATAGCAGGCTGTGGCGTTGTGGCGAGCGACCTTGAGCAGATGGACGGAGCGCGTGGCGTCAGAGAGGTGTGTGAGATCAGTGGCGGTGCAGATCGGTTTCATCATGGCGGCTATGGGATGATTGACGAAGCTGGGGATCGGACGTGCGACCCGAGTAGTAGTATATATGCACACTGCTGCCTTTATTAGCATTATCGGCGACTCCTCGGGTCAATATTACTAGGAATCAAGAAGCGAGTTAAACAGAGTAGTAACCACTAGCAAGTGCAGATCAAGCGACTCCCCGGGTTCTGCGTGGTTTCCATCGGAAACGCCTGCTAACGCACTCAAGCACTACTAGTCTTCTTGGGAAACGTAGGAAGTGCATCGTCTGGAAGTACATAACTACAAATTGCATCTGGCACTTCTGAGTTACTAAAGGCATCCCCTCTGTGGCTCTGTGCACGCGTAATGGTCAAGAGAAACAACTGTGCAGTTCTGTTTTTAATTTTTTACGTGGCTGCTTGCGGGCATATGGTCCCCTCATTGCATGCGCGCTCGGGAATGAAGTAGTCTTTCAACATTGTTTGCATGTAATTAGATGATCCAATCCATCCAAGTTTCATTCAACCTACCAAACAAAAAATTGAATCGTTCAATCCATCCAACCAAACATCAACTTGGATCATCCAATATAGAAAAACATAGATGATCCTATCCAATTCAATTTTGACTTCAAACCAAACACATCCGTAGTGTCTTCAATCTGTTTCGCAGCCGTCAACCCACACGACATGCGCTTCAACCGACACACCCACGATCTCGATGCCATCCACTGTCAACCGCCGACGCCTAGCCCCAAATGCTCTGACACCGACGAGTCTGGCTACGATGAAACCGAACGCCATGGCCAAAACCGACCGCTACGGAGCTCCAGCCTCCGGAGACCCCGTCGCCGGAGCCGAAGCCGCAGGTGTCCCCGCCGCCTGTGCCGAAACCGCAGACGGCGCCCCCGCAGCCACCGAGGAGGATGAGTACGGGGCCGCATCGTCAGGCGCACCCGGCCACGGCGCCCCGCCCCCGGCGCACCCGACCCTGCCGCCGGCGACTCAGGTGAGTTCGAGCCTCCTTCGAATCTAGTTCACGGATTCGGTAAGAGTGCATACATAATGGCCATCCATTTGACATTCTCCCAACATAGTTCGTACTTCAGCTGAATCTAATCCTGTCTCTGTACTTGATGCGTCTTGTTTTGTACTTGATGCGTCTCGTTGGGAGGGTCTGCTAGATAGATTGTTGCATTGTCTGGCATGTCCATCAATCGCGGCAAGTTGGAACTCTTGTGGCAAAACTTAAGGTTCTTACACTATGCAGACATCCAGCATTTCACAAGCACAAACTATTTGCATAGTGGAGGTACCATAAAATCGAATGATTATCTTTTCTATAAAGTTCTTTGGTCTTGCTGAAGACACCGACTGCGGTGCAATCTGCCATCCTGTGAAAGCCTGCAATCCATGGATTTGGACCGTGCGATCCCCATCCAATGGTAGGTGCACATTTGCAACATAAGTCCTTCCACCTGATATTGAAAATATGCAAATACACCCCTCCGCCTCTGAGCCGAGCTGAGGGGAGCCGATCTCTGTTTCGTTCCCAATTCGTGTACGAAGGCTGCCCTCGTCCCATGGCCCGTCATCGAGCTCCAAGGGCAAAGCGCTGACGGCCGCCCCCCTCCCCAGACGCTTGAGCGAGTTGCTCGAGGGTCGCCGGCGAGGCTTCGTGTCCCCGTCCCCGTGCCCGCCGCCGCTTTCCCCTCCGCGGAATTGCTCCCGGCCCCGTCTGTGTGCAGCTCCAGCATCGGCGCCCTCGCCCTCGTTCTGCAGCACAGCGTTGACACACTCTGTTGTACACACGACGTCAACGTCCGTCCACCTGCACCGGCCGCGGCTCCCTCTCCCGTTATGCTCTCACTGCATCCACACGAACAGAGGATGACGATGATCGAATTGCAAGTTAAATCATGGAGCAGGTGAAGGAGTTGTTTTACAGGATATCGAGTGATCGGGTTAGCTTCGATTTCGGGCAACGACGATCGATAGAAGCGATGTTCGAGGAGGATCAAGCGACGTCCAGGAGATCGCGGCATTGCACAGGACGTTGTGCGATCGTAGCGTTGGTTTAATCCTGATCGTAGCGTTGGTTTAGTCCTGCACAAGAACTACACCCGATCAAGCCAAAACAGCTGGATGACATCAGACATCACGTGTAAGTGGGGACTTACGTCAACTTATTCACGCCGGGGGTTCAAGCGCTGGCCACGGCTGTACGTAATGCTTCGGTGAGAAAGACATCACTGCTCTGCTGCACAGGACGTAGACGGGCGCGGCCGGCGTGCGATGCGCACGTGAGGGGCGACCGTTGGCGCCTTGGCGAAGCTGGACGCGATGCGACGGGGCGAGGGTTGGCAGTGTGCGACGCGGACGGGCGGAGCAGCCGTCAGCGCCTTGGGGATCGCGGACGGGCGACGCGGCGAGGGCGTACGTGCAGACGGGCGGGGCGGCCGTCGGTGCCCTGGCGATCGAGGTCGGGAGATGGGCGAGGGTTCGGAGACCGGCTACCGTACGTGGGATTGAATCAGCAAGAAAACGATCTGGCTCGGCTCGCCTCAGCGTGGAGGGGTGTATTTGCAAATTTCCAGTACCAGGTGGAAGGACTATGTTACAAATGTTCAGCCACCATCGGATGGGAATCCAATAGCCCAAATCCCTTGATTGCATGCTTGTACGGGAGAGGAGATTGCACAGCAGTTGCTGCCCTTGCTGAATGCTTGTAGCCACAAAGAAGTTAAGCCTTTTCTTCCTTTATTTTTGCCTGGTATATAGTGCTTAATCATGATGAAAATGTACACCTATACGCCTCTAGCCTGATTCGGAATTTATAATAAAATACCCATTGTATACCACATATTTTATCTATTAATCAATGCCTTTGGCCAATTGCAATTATATATGGCTTATGTTATGTCATTCTTTGTCTGAATCAGCACCATCTGGGTTTCTACGACTTATGTTATGTCATTCTTTGTCTGAATCAGCACCATCTGGGTTTCTACGACTTCAAAAGCAAGACACATCAAGATGCATGCTGCGCTGAGGGTATATGCAGAGCTACCGTGTTTGCCCTGCATGTAAAGGAAGAGCTGACCTCATGGCCTGAGCAGAGCACCCGGCATAGGACTTGGCTCACAGTTCCTGAAGCTGCGTCAAGGTCCCGGTACCAGTGGATGCAGGAGGCCTTGCTTACAGGCATCACCGACTGGGATGACAAGTGGAGCCAAGGTGGTGAAAAAAGCGTCCAGGCCTGATTGCCGGACCCATCACTGGTCGCTCATATTTGTTCCTCCTCTCATCTTCCCTCTAGGCTCCAACCTTGCAATAATGCAGTGTACTTCTCTTGATGGTGATTAGGCAATTGACCCTTCGTGTATATGTCAGGATGGTTATCTGCTAGTTTAATGAGGTATCTCATCGAAACGAGAATTCTCACAACTTTTAAGTGTCAATTCTCGAACCAGTTATAATTTCTCGGTTTCCACTGACTTTGTCATCGTGCGACGCTCCATGCGCATTTTGTAACTCGTTCCTGGTTCTGTTGATGCATACTCTATGTATCAACGATTATAACTGGAATTTAGAAGTTCACTAATGACTGCAGTCGGAACACATTGCTTCCAGAAACTTACAATGTGCTTTATCATTCCTTGGTACAGTGAACACAAATTGCTAGTAAGTTCGTCTAAGGCAGACATCATATGTAGGAGGTCGAGGCTTGGCTGGACCGTGTTTTTGTTACCATGTGTGTGCAACCCCAGTGAGAACCCCAGGCCTTCCGAAGGGCAGCTTGCTATACTCGCAGACAGGAAGTGGGCTACTGGGCTTCTGTTAGACATTCAACAACCAAATTAAGCTATGAGTCACACAAATTAAGTCCTCTTATTTCTGTTTTGTACTTTTACAGGACATTTTCTAAAGTTTGGTGATGTCCTGTGTTCTTCTAAAGATATTTTGTAATGCCACAGTATTCCGTCCCTCGCCCCCAAATAATTTCAGATATCTGAATTATATTATTATTTGAAACTTGAAATGTTACGATTGGATCCTTGGGTTCAATTTAGTCACAACTGATCGATGAATTCAGGGTCGCTGATAAAATGCGTTAATTTCTTAACTCTGTTCCTTTATCTCGGTCGTGTCGGTCGTGTAAGTTCCTAGAAAATTTCAGCCTACGTCGTATGATGATTGGAGGCCAGTGTGATCTCTTCGGTTCCCTTGCAGCATTTAAAGTTTGCTTCATTCTCGAGCGAGCATGCTCAGTGGCATGCATGCATGCAGCTTCATTCTCGAGGCGAGCATGCGCCGTGGCATGCGTGTGCATGCAAGCAACATTTAAATATTACTACTACTTCATTGCATGTATGCATGCAATTGGGTCCAAAATTAAAGAGATAATGGCACAAGCATGCGGAGTTAAGCGCAACAGTTTTTTTTCCTATTGACCATTATGCACAGAAGGACTACGCTTCAGTAACTGAGAAGTGCTAGATGCAATTTGTAATTATTTCAAGCACTTGCCGAAAGAACAAACAAACACCACTTCTTCATGACGAGACGTGCTTGGCTTGATTGATCACATTTCCCAAGTAGTAAGTACAGTGGTGCATGGAAACAGAAAAGCTTCAAGGTTAATTAATTGCGTTAATAGAATGCAGGCGTTTCCGATGAAAATTAAACCACACGGAAGCCGGAGAGAGTCGCATGCATGATCTTCCCTTGTTGCTAGTGGTGACCCTTATTAACTCGATCGCCGAGGAGTCCACTAGTACAATGCAAATAAAGGCAGCGGCGGTGTGCATATATATATGTGTGCGCGCGCATTCAGCTACAACGAAGCAGGAGCCAGGAGCCCTTGCCATTCGCACAAGCGCATCCGATCCCCTCCCCTCCCTTTCAAATCGTCCTACAGGCAGCTAGCTAGCCATGGATCCGATCTGCAGTAGTAGTCTTGGTGTTGGCTGCACACGCCTCTCTGAGGCCACGCGCTCCGTCCATCTGATCAAGTTGGATCGCTACGACGGTTCCATTTCCGGATGTTTAGTTGATGGTTACGAGTGGGAGATCCGTTTCAGTAATGAATATAAAAATATCACACTCTTCCTCGTCTTTCTCAGTGAAGAACCCTATGCCAAAAAAGGTAATGGCGAATCTTGGCGCCCGGCTGGTGGATCCATGCGGCGTCCTTGAGCCATGCATCAGCTGAAGCGAACAGTGGGCGGAAATCGTTTCAGCGTCGATCGCTTTGATTCCACTGGACCGATTTATGTCATGTCTCGGAAAATTGCATGCTCCTCAGGTTACATGCATCAACAAGGACGACGACGGTTGTTCTGTGACCGTGGAGTGTGCCATCACCGTGTTCAAGGACGACGACGACGACGTAGTAGAAGCTATCCCGGTGCCATCTTCTAACCTTCGTCAACACTTGGGTGATCTTCTTCTGGGGACAGAGACCGGCCGGGGCGGACGTAACGTTCACCGTCTCAGGCGGCGAGTCCTTCGCCGCCCACAAGGTCGTGCTAGCTGCAAGGTCCCCAGTGTTTATGGCCCAATTCTTCGGCGAGATGAAGGAAATGACCTCCTGCAGGTGCATCGAAATTAAAGAAATGGAAGCTCAAGTGTTCAAGGCCATGCTCGGTTTCATCTACACCGACTTGGTGCCGGAGCTCGACGAGAAGAATGAAACAGCGACGGTCATGGCTCAGCATCTCCTTGTACGTAGCTGCCGATAGGTACGGGCTGGATAGGCTCAAGGTGATCTGCGAACGCTGTCTCGCTCTCAGCATCGACACTGGCACGGTGGCCACAACGCTGGCTCTCGCGGAGCAGCACGGCTGCTCGCAGCTAAAAGCTATATAAGTGTGTAGAGTTCATCACTGGTGGAACGGCTGAAAATCTCGATGCCATCTTGTCGACGGAGGGGTTCAAGCGTCTGGAGGCGAGTAGCCCCCAGGTGTTGACACTGCTTCTCAAGGCTTCTTCGCATAAAAGGATGAAGAAATGTCCTGTTCTTCTAAAAATATTTTGTCAAGCCGCATATATAGTATTCCCGTCGACCCCACCCAAATGGTGGAACGGCTGAAAATCTTGGTGCCATATTGGCGACAGAGGGGTTCAAGTGTCTCCAGGCGAGCAGCCCTTCAGTGGTGACTGAGCTTCTCAAGGCTTCTTCGCATAAAAGGATGAAGAAATGTCCTCTGTTCTCCAAAATTTTTTTGTCAAGCCGCATAGTATTCCCGTCGACCCCACCCAAATGGCACGCTTCTTTGCAGATTACCAAATGACAGTGTCCATCCCTGAATACCAAATGGCTTGGTTTGGAATATTTTGGCACTTTGATATCGCTTGTAAGATATACCACCGTTTAATTTGATAAAAAAAACCTATGATATGTTTGGTAGTCCCTGTAGTCTCAATGGTCTGTGTTCAGAGAAAGGTAACGTATGTTGGCATTATCAAGCTGATAGGAAGCCAATTAGGGCTTTTCTAAAAATGATAGGAAGACAATTAGAAGTGTATCATCAGCGTGGACCGGTCCGCTCCCGGGTTCGATCCTCGGCTCCTCGCTCAACCCAGACAGAGGCTCACCTCTCATTTGTAAATGTATCGGGGTGCTCCTTGCCATGGCTTCTATTGGAAATTTGGAAGTGAAAGTAACTGCTTTAAACAAACACAATGCTGACTTGAAAATGGTGCTGCATGTGGCACCTGTGTTACTACAAGTTATGGCTTGCAAAGAGACAAGAAATTTTGCTTCCCGGGTGAATAAAACACGCTTGAAACTTGTCAGGTGTACATATGACTGTAAAACACTTTAGGCCCAGCGCCCAGCGTTTGGAGACCTCGAGCAGCGTAGGGGCGGCGTCAGCCATCCTCGAGGAGGCGTACGTTAGCGGACATGGAGGCGGCATAGGCTGCTGGCGGCGAGGATTCCAGCCGCAGGGGGGCTACGGGCGGTAGAGCTGGTTTGAGTGGCGGACCTAGGATTTCATTAAAGGGTATTGCCGTATAAACAATTATATACAATTCGGTCAAATTATTTAGAAAATTGTTAAAAATGTAAAATTCGTAATTTAAAAGTAAACATAACGATAAATCTTAATTCAAATATAATATTAGTAGTTCAAGAATATAGTCATGAGATAGACTTATAATATTACTTGTCTAATCTTTTTAGCTATGACTTTCTAAATGACATGAATATATTGATTATATTATCTTCGTCTACTTCAAAAGAAAATATTGCTTAATAAATATGAACAAACAACCATTTAAAAATTATCACTATTTATTTATTAACTTTGATTTCAATGAAACGATTTTAGGAAAATACTCTTTCATTTCCTACTCATTTTCACATAACTCTGAAGGAAATGATAATTAGAACAGAAAAAATTCGAAAACGACTTCGGATGATTCAAAAATTAACTGTAGTGGTCTCATCCTTAAATGGATGGCAGCTTAATCATCTAGACTAGCTGATTAGTCGTGTAGATGCATGAGCGGACTTTGTCTTACAGGCGTGGGCGGGCGTATTTGTACTGCGGCCTGTTACGCTTAGCTGGATGACTGGATCGTCCGTGCCTGCTGTTAAACTCAAAATTAAGACAAGAACACAATGATCCAATTCTATACTCATTCATTCCATTCTTATGCTTTTATACATGTCGAGGAGACACGGTGACAGGGAGACGCGACCGCTCGGTGGAGAGGCGCGACGGTTATGGTGTGAAACCGTGGTGGCGGTTATCGGCAACAAGTGATCACATGTTTGTATTGTAATACTCCCCCTTGAGCACTTGTACTCCTCGATGAATTATCTAGTCTTCGAAAAACCCAGTGGGAAAAAATCGAAGAGTAAAATATTTACATAGTCAATGTTGTGTAAAAACTCCTTAAACGTTTATAGAACAGGAGAAAACACAACATAATATGTCTATTGTTTTCAAATAAAAACCCCGGTAGGGAAAATTTGAAAACAGACATTTCTTGCATTCTCATTGCCTCATTAAAACTTATTGTGAGAAAACTTATAAGCAAAACTCACATAAGAAAAAGAGTACAATTTGATGCTTATATTCAGGTTGCTTTTGATGAAGCTCCCCCTAAACCTTGCAAATCTCTAAGTCTACGCATACCAATACTCGCAACACATTTAGAGAATGTAGAGTATGGTAGGGACTTAGTAAATAAATCAGCTAAATTATCACATGATTTAGTTTGTTGGAGATCAATTTCTCCATTAACTTGAAGTTCATGTGGATAGAATAGTTTAGGAGCTATGTGTTTAGTGACGTTAGTCTTCACATAACCTGATTGCATCTGAGCAATGCAAGCTGCATTATCTTCATAGATAATGGTAGGTGACTCAATGGGTCCAATTCCACTCGAGACTTGTATATGATTAATCACTCTGCGGAGCCAAGCACATTCACGTGCAGCTTCATATAAAGCTATGATTTCGGAGTGATTTGAAGACGTAGCAATTAGAGTCTGCTTAGAAGACTTCCAAGAAATTGCCGTATTTCCGTGTAAAAATACGAAACCGGTTTGTGATCTACCATTATGAGGATCACTTAAATAACCTGCATCGGCATAGCCGATGAGGTTTAGATCTTGTTTCTTTGGAAAGAAAAGACCAAGATCTTGTGTACCCTGAAGGTATCTTAATACATTCTTTACCCCATTCCAATGTCGTATGGTAGGAGCATTACTATATCTTGCTAATAAATTAACTGCGAAAGCAATATCGGGTCTTGTGTTATTTGCAAGATACATAAGTGCACCAATGGCACTAAGGTACGGGTATTCAGAACCCAGCACCTTTTCTCCTTCTTGGCATGGCCGAAATGGATCTGTATCCCTTTCTAAGCCTCTTACTACCATAGGAGTTTTTGATGGATATGCTTTGTTCATATTGAATTTCTCCAATACTTTTTGAACATAAGCAGATTGGTGTACGAGAATGCCCGTTTGAAGGTGCTCAAGTTGTAAACCCAAGCAAAACTTAGTTTTACCTAAGTCCTTCATCTCGAACTCCCTTTTAAGATGATTTTGTGCCTCTTTAATGTCATTCTCAGTGCCAATGATATTTAAATCATCAACATACACTGAAATTATACAAAAACCAGTTGAGGATCTTCGAATGAAGACACAAGGGCAATCATCATTAGTTGAGTAGCCTTTGTTTAAAAGGAACTCCTTCAGTCGGTTATACCACATCCTTCCAGACTGCTTCAAGCCATATAAAGACTTGTTTAATTTAACACAAAACATGTTGCGACCTACTTTTTCATTCGGTATAGGTATCCCATCAGGAACCTTCATATAAATATCCGAATCTAGTGACCCATATAAATATGCAGTCACGACATCCATTAACTGCAAAGATAGATGTTTTTGTGTTGCCAGAGATATCAAGTATCGGAAAGTTATTCCATTCATAACAGGAGAATATGTTTCATTAAAATCAATGCCGGGTCTCTGCGTGAACCCTTGTGCAACTAGTCTTGCCTTGTATCTCACAACCTCGTTGTTTTCATTTCGTTTTCGAACGAAAACCCATTTGAACCCAACAGGATAGGTTCGAGGGGGAGTAGGTATTACATTTCCGAATACCTCTCTCTTTTTAAGTGAGTCAAGTTCTGCCTTGATTGCTTCTTTCCATTTGATCCAGTCCGAGCGTTGTTTACACTCTGCCATGGTCTTAGGATCAGGATCTTGGAGAAGATCAGCTATCATGGTTGAAAAACAAGAGTTGACAACCGTTGTATTACGGTCAAGTAATTCTCCAGAACTAGTATAATTGATGGAAATTTCTTTTATCCCCTGTAATTCTTCATGACTTCCCAACATAGAAGAATCAGGGTTTTCCGATTGTCTAGCCTGCTCTATAGTGCGCACTTGAGGGCTAGATAAAGGATTTAAAATATTCCTTTGATTTAAGTCAACATTTTGTTGACTCGCATTTACTTTCCTCGAGGATGGTCTAGTCTTTGGACGCTTGCTTGAAGCATCTTTTTCCTTACTTGCTCTCCCCCTTTTCGGAGGTTGAGTGGTTTTAGATGGTACCTCCACTCGGCAAGGTGCATTTATTGCAGGATTTAAAGACTTTATGACATTATTATAGTCAGTAAATGCATCTGGCAGGTTACTAGCAAGTTGCTGTAACTCTATAATTTTCTGAACTTGAAGTTCAGTTTCTTTTGTACGTGGATCAACATTTGGGATGGACTTGTCATCCCAATTTATTTCTCGGCGGTCATTGATAAATTTATTATCTCCCCCTAAAGCCGGGAAATGATCCTCATTAAAAATACAATCAGCGAACCGGGCTGTGAATAAATCTCCTGTTAAAGGCTCCAGGTATTTAATAATAGACGGGGATTGATATCCCACGTATATTCCTAATTTCCTGTGAGGGCCCATAGAAGTTCGCTTAGGGGGTGAAATTGGTGTGTACACAGCACAACCAAATTTCCGCAGATGGGAGATATTAGGTTGATCTCCACGTACAAGTTGTAAAGGGGAGGTGGTATGATATGCAGTTGGTCTTAATTGTAGAAGATCAGCAGCATGTAAAACTGCATGACCCCAACAAGATGTTGGTAAATTGCATCCTTGTAATAATGGTCTAGCTATGAGTTTAACTCTCTTTATTAGAGATTCTGCCAAACCATTTTGTGTATGTACATATGGAACAGAATGCTGTACTTCAATTCCTTGAGCTATACAATAATCATTAAAGGCTCGAGATGAGAATTCAGCAGCATTGTCCATACGGATACTTTTAATCCTATATTCAGGATAATTTGCTTTCAACCTTATGACTTGTATCATAAATTTGGCAAAAGCATGGTTACGTGTAGATAATAAACACACGTGTGACCATCTAGTAGATGCGTCTATTAAAACCATGAAGTATCTAAATGGACCACACATTGGTTGTATGGGTCCACATATATCTCCTTGAATTCTTTCAAGGAATTTTAGAGGTTCAGCATGGATCTTAAGCGGTGAAGGCCGCAAGATCAATTTGCCCATAGCACATGAAGTACACATAAAATCATTAGATTTTGGGAATTTACTATTCTTTAAATCATGGCCGGTGCAATTTCCAATAATTTTCCGCATCATCCCTATTCCGGGGTGGCCTAGGCGTGAATGCCAGGTCTTAAATGTATCAATATTTTGGAAAATCACCTTGTATGCAACATGAGGTACGGGTTTTATGTACGTGAAGTACAATCCAGATGGTGTAGAAGGAATTCTTTCTAGAACTTTTTGGCCATATTCGGAAGATTTGGAAATAAGAAGAAATTCTTCTTTATGTTCTTCATGGGTATGTATATGTAACCCATTTTTCCGAATATCTCTAAAACTTATGAGAGTGCGTGTAGAATCGGGATACAATAAAGCATCCTCAATCATCACTTGTGTCCCATTAGGGAGAGTAATAGTGGCTTGTCCAGAGCCAACTATTGTCGCATCGCGTCCTGCGATGGTCAAAACATTTCCCGACCTTCTAGTTATGGTCTGAAAATATTTTGTATCCCTAAGTATAGAGTTTGTGGTGCAACTATCCACAAGGCACATTTCTTCTTCCATCTTAAGTTTCCCGTAAAATCGTTGATTCTTTCTCTGTTCTTGGAGCAGTGCTTGATAACGTGTTAAACTCAAAATTAAGACAAGAACACAATGATCCAATTCTATACTCATTCATTCCATTCTTATGCTTTTATACATGTCGAGGAGACACGGTGACAGGGAGACGCGACCGCTCGGTGGAGAGGCGCGACGGTTATGGTGTGAAACCGTGGTGGCGGTTATCGGCAACAAGTGATCACATGTTTGTATTGTAATACCTGCCATGCGTTCACTGCAAGCCCCAAACCAACGTAACTAGACTTGAGCCTAGAACTTCACCGATCCTTGGCTGACCCAGTAACCATACTCGCTAGGCCTGGGACCAGGGTATGCCGGGGCCCACCCGGCATACCCTGTAGGTCCGCCCATGGCTGGGTTGGCCGACGGCGCGGCATCGGGCGGCGGAGCTCTTGACGGATTCATTGGGCCTCGGACGGCTGCGCCTTCGATAGATCGGGGCGACGACAGCGGTGGTGTAGCGCGGCGGCAGCGTACTGCGTGGAAACTCGAAATAAACCGATGGTTAGAAAAACAGGGAAATTAGGAATAGAAGAAAAAACATAAGAGAAGGGGTATTTTGATCCTTTAGCATGTGTTTTACTGTTAAAAGATCATATCAGTGTTGAAACAACATCTTGATGGTGTTAAGCTACTATGTCTTACGAGTTGCCCTCAAAAGCTTAAGCTGATGCAATTCATTTATATTTTAATACTCCCCCTCACGTGTAGACTTCTTTGGGCCGCATACGTGGAATAGGAGTTCACTATAATTTTATTTTATTTTTTTAATAAATTGTGTCCGCTAGGATTCAAACTCGAGACATCTGGCTCTGATTAAGCTACTATGCACTAACCAATTGTCCTCAAAAGCTTAAGGTGATAAGGGATGGTAGGCAACTCACTTATATTTCAACACCCCCCCTCACGTGCAGGTTCTTTTGGCTCTGCAAACGTGGAATAGAAGTCGGTTGTAATTTTATTTTATTTTTTAATAAATTTTGCCCACCAGGATTCAAACTCGAGACCTCTGGTTCTGATACCATGTTAAGCTATTATGCGCTGACCAGTTGCCCTAAAAAAGCTTGTCTTACCAGTTGCCCTCAAAAGCTTAAGCTGATGAGAGATGGTAGACAATTCACTTATATTTCAACAGATGGTAAACTAGCAAACTTAATTTTATTATAATAGTATTCTAGCATATCACATGTTGACAGTAGTATTCCGACGAAGCATAATGTTAGAGATAGCAAAATTTCAATTTTCTCACCCTCGTATGTCACTCAGGGATGCAAAGGTACCCAAGCAAATGTACCATCGAATTAACCATTGGATGGGTAAACCGACTCAGCACACCAAGCTGCTCCATCAGCTTAAATACTATTCCCTCATTATTAAAAATTTATAAAAAAATATTTACTCCGTCATCAAAAACTTGTCATTTTGTAATTTATTTTGAAACAATAAAGTGGCAAGTTTTATAACGGAGGAGTACGTGCTAAGGTCTCACGAAGTTACCACGTGGACGTCGTTGTCGTACATGTACAAGTACTGGCGTCTGGAGCACGCGACGCGACGCGAGCACTTGGAACTGGTCGGACCATGGTTTAGGACAGTCGACGCTGGCATCCAACGGCGCACGACGTATCAACCCCCGCCCGCCGCTAGATATACATAATTCACGATGAAGTCGTCGCGTTGATTCTTCTTCGCCACGATCAATCATCACCGACGAAGCAAAGCAACCACGTCGCGCGCGCGCGCAACAACCTCCCCCGCTCGTCGTCCCTCTTCTCGTTCTCGTTGCGACGACCAAGAACGAACACGACCGAGCCGAGCCATATGGCGGCGACAGCGCCAAGGAAGCTCGCGGTCGCGTCCGGCGCGGCCCTCGGCGGCTTCGTCTCCGGCCCCGGCGGCGACGCGGTCCCGTGGGACGTCGTCGCGTCGAGGCTCGTCGAGCTGCTCCGCTTCCTCGCCTCCGCGCTGCAGGCGCTGGCCGGGGAGCTTCAGGACCGGGCAGCCGCGCTGGCGGGGTGGGCGCGCGCGGCCGCTCTCCCGGCCGCCTTGACGGTGACGACCGCAGTTCTCCTCTTCGTCTGCTGCTGCGGGTGCTGCGCCGGTGTTGGGAGGAGACGACGGAGAGGGCCCGACGGGGAGGAGGTCGGCGGCGGCAGTACTGACGGGCCGGTGGTCAGGTACCGCCGTGGCGGCGGGTGGATCTTCAGCATGCACCCCGATAAGCCCATCGTGTGCTAGCTTATTTAATCCCCATCATTTGCAAATATGTTTGCCCAAGTGTGATGCCATAATTAATAAGAGTGCGATTTAGTGGCGTGTTTGTATAGCTTTCTGAGCTTTGTATTCTTGTTGTGTAACTACTGTTCAACAGCTGTGTGTTACGTACTTGTTTGAATGAAACCGTTTGTCCTTTTGAACCTCATCTGTCTGCACAAGCATTTGCATCAGAACGTGCAATTACACAGTTGCAGAGGCAATAGATTGGAGGGAAAACATATACTTTCTCCATTCCAAAATATTTATCACTCTCTAGTTAAAAACGCATAGAGGCTGAATGTAATTTCGTTTTCTGAAAATCACCACGCTTTTGCAACCTCCTCATGGGACACAACCTCTGCAGTGCAGCTGCGGCTGACATATAGACCCCACGCTTCAAGGGCCCACATGCCAGCTGCTGTACAACAGAGGATGTGGATGTGGATGTCTATCCTGTCGTCCATTGTGTGGCTCTGGTCAAGAAGCTTCACAGCTGTAACGATCCTTCCATTTGGCAGGATGCCCTGTTTAAATTCTCTTATCAGATTGTCATGTTCAGATCTGTAGAGGGAGTGAACTTGAAGGAGTTTTTTCTCGATAAAGTACACTTTATTGAATTTAAAACATCTAGATGATACAATACGACAAATTTTGCACCCGATAACTTAAAGGAGTTAGTGATGCAAGAAAATATTGTTTCTTCATAATTTTTAAAATAATATTAAACATAGATTCTATCTGCTTTATTTTATTTTTTATCTAACCAGCATCAAATAAAATGAAATCTAAAAGAGTACTAG
Source organism: Tuctoria greenei (assembly GCA_036927565.1). Lineage (NCBI taxonomy): Eukaryota > Viridiplantae > Streptophyta > Magnoliopsida > Poales > Poaceae > Tuctoria > Tuctoria greenei. The sequence goes on along the minus strand of JAYESD010000009.1, from coordinate 180,194,554 downwards.
CTCTTTTTTTTTGACATTCGATAAATTCATCGCGGCGAGATATGATTATGAGACACATGGAATGATGATGTGTGAAACCAATGAAAAACGTCGGTAATAATATCATGATATTTGCCTCCTCCCACATTAAATCGCTTATCATCATCATCATCATCGTGGACCAGCGAGAAGGTGGACGCCACCCATTCTATAGCTTCGAGACAAGCTTCACGTTCGCATGTGACCCGAGGAGGCGAGGAGTAATATATTATTTTGGCCTACGTTTTTTATATAGAAAAAAAAAGAAAACTCAATCAAAAGCGTACGTTTATTTCCATCCCCACTTGCCTTATCTCCCGCGCGCGCTCTCGTGTTGCCCCTCCTCCCGCCATGGCTGCTGCCGCCGTCGGCATCACCTCCCCGCCGGCGCCGTGCGCCTTCGCGTCCGCCACGCATCTTGCCTCAACCTCGTCGAACTCCAGAACTCGCCAACGCCGCCTTCGCTCCCTTCTTCCCACCCGGATTGCCGCCGCCTCCTCGGCGTCGTCGTTCCGCGCGCGGTGCGCCGCAGCAGCAGCCTCCTCGGCCGATGAGTTCTCGGAGGGCGCCGCCGCCGCGGTGGCCGAGGTGGACGGAGGCACCGACGTCGCCGGTGGCGCCGCGACCTCCACGCGGCCGCCCTACTCGCTCATCTCCGCGGACAATGTGCAGAAGGCGATGCGCGGCCTTGGTGCGCGCGCCTTGATTTCTAATTGGCCTTGCATTGCATATTATAAATTCACCTCGATTATTGTTCTTTTGGTTGTCTTGTTGAATCGGTTAGCCAACGTACGTACAGTACAGTCAGTGTGCATACAGGACTATTAACTGTCGAACATTGGCTAAAGGATTGATTTATTTAGTTGCAAAATAATGATTCACAGTATTTCAGCCATAATGATTCATGAACTCATGTTCAAGGACATGACTGCTTTTTGTACAGGGTAGTGTTGAGGGTACAGTTTGACAGTTGAAAGCAAACTGTTGTTCAAAAGTTGTTTATTTATATTGAAGTGTATTTCATTCCCCATACTTCCAGCAATCACAGAAGCTGATCACTACGGGAGGCTTGGAATCACCAAATTGGCTTCTACGGATGAGGTGAACTCAGTTTATTCAAAAATACAGTAGCAGGCATCTTTACCCTTTTTAAAATTCCACACAATCTTTGATGTTTGCTAGAGATGGACAATTGAGTTGATCCTAGCTAGAACATGAAACTAGATCAACAAGGTGGTAAAACAACATCTACTCCACCGTGCCCTTGCCCGATTCCCAGCCCAAGTACAATGCATCTTACTGTTATAAAATCCTAAAAACTGAAATTCCACACTAGGGACTTAGCCTGTTAATCAGCCTAACAAATCATTGACACATGAAAATTTTGCATTACCGATCAGCTCCGTTGCACGGATTATTATTCATATACGCCCTATTGTAAAGACTAGAAAACCAAGAGTCAAATCTGGAGCATGGACTCAAAGGGGATCTTATATCTTTACCCCTTGCAGGAATTTTCCATGTTTGCTTTTACTGTGTGTTTTATCCATGACTTCACTTTATTACATGCTTCACTAATATTATCACTAGTTTGTATACAACCTTTCCTGAGTAACATACTCTAACATAATACTTGAATTACTGATTTGAACCTTGTAATCAGGTAAAAGCTGCCTACGAGAAAAGGTGTGACGAACTGAACAGCAAAGAACTGGAACAAGAAGAACTCAACAAGGAACGTGATCTCCTAAAGGTTCTCACAGCCTAAGCTAGGACTCCCAGAATGCATATTGTCACTCTGATTTCAGTTTCTGATTTCTGTAATAACTTCATAGGAATCATTTACTATATTATCAACTGAGGAAGAGAGAAGATTATACGATTGGAGCTTGTCAAGGAGTGGGCAGCCTGAACGATATGTCTGGCCTTTTCAAGTTGATTCCTTGGAGCTGGCACCAGATCCTCCAAAGGTTTGCACTAGCTAGCTTGGATCAAAACGGTTTTTATGAAAATGAATCGTCATTTTTAAAATTCTGACAACAATGACCGAACAACATGCCCCAAGCTGATTGCAAGAAACTGCTACTTATAAAGTTTAATCCATGAAACTAACTCTTAGATAGCAAAATGTGAGAAACAGCAACACAATTTTATATAGTGAATTTATTTGGGCTTACGGCTACAAATTTATTATAATATACCCCCATAGCTTGTACAACAAATATCAATATAAGGCTATACATTTTCAGATTGAAAATGGGAAATTTGAATCATTGCATCACGAAATGATGCAATTTGGGAAAATATGAGGCATGTACGTCCTACAGTCCTAGTGCCAAATATTCTTGTTTAGGACGAGGTACCCAATGGCATCTTTCAAATGAGAAAAAAAATATATTAGAGTCCCTGCAATAAATTATTTCCTTTAGCTACCAAGATAAGATAAATTCATGTGCATTTTCCCCATATGTAAGAATAACTTAACTGAGATGTTGCATGACTGATGATGGTGCAGGAACCAGAAGATGACTATCCAACGAAGCTTGTTGGCTACGTCTTCCTAGCAGCATTCATACTTTCCGTTGCTTTGTCGGTGACCCTCAACAGATGAGGAGTTTTCGCCCAGGAAAAATATATATAGGCCATATAATCCAATATCATGTTGCTCTACGATGATGTTGTGTATGAAAGACGGACTTTCATTTAATAATTACTTAAAGTACATACCAATATATTCTGTACTCCGTTCGGAAAGTTTGTCGCTTTATAGTTCAAAATGAACCACAAAGCGATAAACTTTTTGAAACGGGGGAATACAAATCAAATGTATGAATCTTTTCTTCATTACTGAGAATTTGCTTGACAAATCCATACTTCCTCTGATTATATATGTAGGCACCAACTACCTGCAATAATGATATTTGGGCTTTTGGATTTTTGTCTAAGGGTGGATGCAACTTTAACACTTAAATCCGTACACATTTTATGAAAAAAAGGTCCCTCCCAGTCCCAGCCGAGTCGGAGCCGGAGCCGTTACGTACGTGTCGATCTGGGACGTCGCCCACCCGCGAGCCGGATTCTTCCTGCGCCGGACGTCGCCCACCCGCGAGCTAGGCGGCGCCACCGTCGATTGTCCTCCCTCGATTTCGATGCTGTCAACGAGCGCCCCGTCCAGGAGTCGCCGGCAGCCTGCTCGCGCAGAGGCGCGGCAGCCTTCCTCTGGACGACGCCTGGTCCTCGGAGCGTCGCACGTAGCTCTGCTGCCGTCACGGTCGACACTCCGTGCTGTCGTCGCGGTCTGCTGCCATCGCGATCCGCGTCGCCTGCATTGGCACTCGTATGGTCTACCACCGGCGGCGACTTTGGTGGACAGCGGTTCTGCGTTTGGGACAGTGTTGCATTGGTGCTCGCAACCTGTTCGACATACTGGCGCACAGTGTGAAGTGATGCACACAAAAAAAATGATTTTTCGTTACTAGTCTTTGTAATATGATGATGATGTATGATTTTTCGTTACTTGTCAAATCATGATGATGTACCAAAGGTGATAAATGTGTTCATTTGTGGTTCTGATTTCAATGTTCTGATGTGTTCGTTATCCGGCAACTAGAGGCGCCCCTAGTTTCTTTTTTGCGTACTCCTAAATGGAAGACGATAATAGTTCATGCTAGTGATTTGGAGTAAGCTTCCTGACATGCTTGCTTCTGTGCTGCTTGCTTATTGGATGAAGTTGCGTTCTGGAATTGTTGTCGTTTGCGTACTCTTGCTATTCTCTTCTCTCTGGGACCCTGTTCTGTTGGTTCTGTCCATGGCAGCATGCTTTAGGCTGCACCATGGATCAACTATTGCATTGTACTTATCCGGCAAAATGCAATATTTTGCATCAATGGAACAACGAACAGTAATGAAAAGTGAAAAAAAATGAACAAGTCTGGTAAGTACTCCCTCCGGTCACTTTTATTTGTCGTTTCAGACAAGAAAATTGAACTAAAATGAATTGTAAAAATGTGTCCTAACGACATTTATTTGGGACTGGAGGAAGTACAATATTAGAGTTCAGTGCATTATACATGGTAGGTGCAATCCTCAAATTGTGACGCACCTGGACGACGAACAACACAGGCCGACGATCCAAGTACGGGTTAAAAACAGGAGCAGGCGAGTGCGTTGTCCGCAGGATGCGGGAGACCGTGGTGTTGTCCACAGTTGGTCGCACGTTTGGGCCGTAGTAGCGGCTCCGGCTTGGCTGGGAGGGATTTTTTTTTAAATAAAATGTGTACTAGGCGGCGGAAAGACTTAAGTGTTAAAGTTGTATCCACCGTTAGATAAAAATCCAACGGGCCAAATCCCATAATTGCAGGATTGCACAAGATCTTTGATTGCACATTAGTTGCTGCCTCCGGTCACGCTCCACAGTTATTTTCAAGTTAGAAGAAAAAAGAGTAATGTGCAGCTGAGAGAGAACAGAGTAGGCCAAAACCCTACCTCCCTATCGATGCCCACCTCCGGCCGCGTCGGCGGCGACGCCTGGGCGGTCCTCGCACCGTCCGCTTCCTCGCTGCCCTCGCCCCATCGTCTTTCCAGGGTCAGCTTCCGGCTCTCTCTCCCACCCCCATTCCCCTGTAAAGCCCTAGTCTTTATTTTACCCGTTAGAACCCGAGTCCGCGCAGACATCTTGCTCTCGATTGGCTGTGAAGGACAATATTTTCCGGGGAAGATACTTCAGTTGGGTTCTGGCTGGGAATTAGTGCTGCGCTATTGAACTACAGTTTAAATAGGAAGGGGTCGGTCAGAGTAGTGTTGAGTGTTGGGGAATGCTCACTGGTGCCCTTGCTTTCCCAGATAACCCTCCTGATTCGATAGCTAGATTTTAGGTGGTAACTGCATTTGTAGTAAGTATTTTGAAATTTGGACTTGACTCCATGAAATTTCAGCAGTTCCACTATTTTCTTAGGGTTAGCTAGATATGTTCTGGTTAGAAGCTGCATTTCTTGTTGATGATTCATTCGGTTATTTAGATTCTTGTTTTGGCTTTTAACCGTAATATTTTTTCCTGGATTATGCATATCTGGATGCACAAGGTATAAACAATAGGACATAGAAATTAGGTGTCATGAGCCCAGTATATTCAGAATCTATTGATATGTTTTTGCAAAGGACGATTTTATCATCAGGTTGCATGTGTCCCTTTTAGATGTTATTTCATTTGTGGTATGAAACTTCTGTTTCCTTGTGTGTGGAGGATGCAAGTCAGCTCAGTGCATCTGTTGGTAGTGTTAACAGTATCAATCATTCTTTACAGAATAAGATAGTCCACACGCCTCACGCCTAAGCCTGACTAGTTTCTTTTCTGTGCATTTTCTCATGGGATTGTCTTTAACTTGTCTAAGCATTAGTAGTATTATATGGCAACACAAGCTCAAACCATTGTATTTCCAGCTACTGATGTATATGCCAGTCGTTACTGGGAACTCTAAGGCTGACTGTTTCCTGTTTTTGTTCTCCTTAAGTATGCTTTTCTAATGTGCATCAGTATGAGACTAGTCTGGTTATAACAGAAGTTAGAATTGAGGAACATCATGTTTTACAATATTCTGTGTTGGCTATTTTTATTTTCTTTTAGATCTCATCTTAAAAGGACAGGCTTGGCTCAGGGGTTAAGTCACCCATTTGTTCCAAGAGATCCTGGTTTTGACGCGAATTCTCTGTATCGCACATTGCAGGTGTAAAGCTTGCCTTTATAATCTTCCCCATACCCCACCTTGTGTGGGAGCTTCCAAAACTGGTCCTCTCCTTTTATATCTCATCTTAGGGGCCGTTACTATCTGTCCTGAAATGAGATATCAGGATGTTGGAGTAGATCTTTCTAGTCGTTGGAAGATTGAAAACTCCTGGAATAAATTTCGTACAATGGTGACTGCTTCACTCAAATGTGGATTCTTTCCACCGTGTTTTGTTCACTCAGATGTGGATATTTATAGTCTGCTATGTTTTATCTTTGTTACAGGTCAGACATGTACTGGCATGATAAATTGTTCAATGAGATGATGACTCAATCATAATATCATATATGTATGCGTTGCATGTTTAAAGTAGTATACTGCTGTGTGACGTATGCTGTAGAATATGCCCTTGAATCATGTTATGTACTTATATTATTTTGTAAATTCTTGCAATGTTCAGTATGCTGGGAATAGGATTAGCAGTGGTGTGCCAGGGGCTGGTACTAGCTTTTGTCCTGGAATGCTTAGTGATGTAGTTGATTCCTTATTAATGTATATATATTTATCTTTTAAATGATAATTGGCAGACCCTGTTAACATTAGATGTTGTTTTTTAAATTAGTATACAGTTCTTACAATTTCATCATCTTGTTCTGCAGACTCGTTTTCGTACTTTTCCTCATGGATCGTCTAGCAACCTTATGATGGCACCTAGGCGGCTATACATCGAGCATCAAAATCAGGCACAAAGCTCCAGCCAAACGTGTGCTCTTTCGAGGAACAACTTCTCTCCTATAACTCAAGATATGGAAGGCATCCTTCACAATGTTTTTAGCATGGGATTCCTTGACCGTATGAAATTAGCATGGAAGATAATTTTTCCTGCACCAATCATAAAAGAGAACTCCAACGCAAACATCGCAAAACAGAGGCTGAAGATGATCCTATTCTCGGACAGGTGTGAAGTCAGTGATGAAGCAAAGAAAAAGATTGTGGAGAATGTCGTTGAGGCGCTATCTGAATTTGTTGAGATAGAATCACGAGACAACGTGCAAGTGGATATCTCCACTGATGCTGGACTTGGCACCGTGTATTCTGTGTCAGTTCCCGTTCGCTGTGTGAAGCCTGAGTACCAGGAATCCGAAGAGCGGTACAGAGGAAAGATAGTTGGTGTCGGCTTCAAGGACACCGAGGAGTCATCTGGTAGCATGGATGTCACCTTCGACCTCTTTGTACCCAACGAGAACTGTTGATCCTTGTAATTCTGCCAGACTGCTCAGCTGTGTTTCATTTGTTTGTCGCATATCTGAACCCTTACGGTAGAAATCTAGATTACTCTCCAGCTTGATGTAAATATCTAGGATTCCTTTCATTCCTCGGTTGTAACTTGGTTCTGGAGTTTTTTTGTAGAGCAGGTAGACATGTGAAGTCAGGTTCTTTGAGAACACAACTGTATTTTTATTTGTGAAAAAATGTCCTGCTTTTTCATAAATTTATTTTCTATCTGTTCTTTTTTTTTTCATCAGAACCTTCACATCAGGGGTTGCAGCAAAGGTAATTTCGCTCTCAATGTTATTATTTAAAGACGAGCAGAAGAGGTCAAATCATTGTGCTGCTATTTGTCTAGCTTCGTGCTTCAATGAGGGGATGGAAAGCACAAGTATAGTGTGAAATACAAACTTAATACTAGCAAATAAGGATTTTTTGAGAAAAAAAAAGTGCTAGCAAAGAAATGAGGATTGCAATGCCCTGTTGACAAAAGTTTAATGCGTATCCCAGATATTTTCGTGTTTTTGCTCTAAATTGTAGGCTCAGTACTCCCGAAACTGTCATACCACAGGTACAATTCAGTGATTATACATGATGAAACCCAGGACTACCAGTTGTCCAGGTCATTTATAATCAGATTTGACTAAAATGTACGAGGAATAAAACACTCTAAATTGTGAGCATACAAGTAAAACCTGTGCATAAAGGCCACCCATAGTTCATGTTTTCAAGATTAGATCAGCAGCTATGGCAACATCTTCATGGAAACAATTGAACATTGTAAGCTGTATTTGACGATTCAACGTTCGTGCCCTTTGTCAAGCAAGTTAAAAGAAAGTTTAATAAAAGAAAAAACAAGTCATAAAAAGATACTCCCACCATCTCCAAAATAGTTCTAAAAACGTCAATCATTTGGGATGGAGTATCAAGCCTGGCGACGGATGGTACCACTGTATCAGTAAAGCACAAAAAAGGCATCACTATTATGGTACACTTGGACAGTCTAGTTACCAGATAGTTACAGGAACCACGGCCATCAGAAATTGCAGCTTCCTACTAATACTCTGGAAGGACACAAGGTACAACCCATTTTTCAACTGGCCCCTTTGAAAATAAATCAAAGTTCAGTACCCAGCTAGGTTTTAGTTGAAGGCTGCTGGTAGAACTGCATTTACAATATTGTATTTTCACAATTACACAAGGAAGGACATTCTATTGCCAAACACAAAAGCTAGGTAATCCCTGAGCTGGGGATGATACGGAAAGCAATAAAGCTGGCTGGACGTATGAGTCAAACATGGTTATACCTATATACATGTTACTATCTAGTTAGACCACACATGCACTAGTCCATGATTGTTGCCAGTGTATATTTCATTCCTATCCTCATCATAGAACAGTGCTGTGACGTCCTCCAGAGCTTCCGAAACGGTGCTCCAGACCCTTGATCGCTTCGTGCAACTAGTCCTGCGAGGGGCAATACCGATGGTAGGATCATTGGCAGCAGTCTTGGCGATGCACCTGCCGGTCATAATCTCGCTCATGTTGATGGATCCAATCGGAGTCACTGCAGATGACATTTATGTAAAGATAATTTCTGCAAATATTTCCACAAAACAAAATAGATATTCTATAGTATGCTTCACATTTATGGTTAATACTGTATACATAATAATATTCTAAGCCCTCAGTGCAAATATATCAAAGCCTCTGCCAGATTTAATGTTGAACCATCCAGCATATATATAAATACATTGGTGTACAAACACTACACATGAGATGGAAGCAGATCCATTTATATAAGTGATGCAGATTAAATTTTAAATAAATGATAAAGGTTACGACTACTGCACCTGTGCCATCCTCAGCCACTGCCTCAGATTTACAGTATGAGATTATCAAATCCTGGTCACTAGTAATGTAAATATTGTTGGTACTACAATCGTGATGCCACAGCAAGTGATCTTCAAATGAAGTGACAAGCTCTCCTCTAAAGTTCCATACAGCAACAGTTCTGTTTCGGAATGTCAAGAAGAGATTGTTCTCATATAGAAAAATGAATGCTGAAGGGGTCATAAACTTGGAGGCACTGACTTCAGTTATTTCGGAACTCCGCACCTTCACAAAGACAAATCATTAGGCAAACAAACAGTATGAGTCGTAGGAGGCAAAATATATTGATCAACTATGTCGTACATCAAGAATCTGAAAGTTCTCATCCTCTTGCTTGACAAGGAGCTTCTCATTAAACTGCTCGATGAAATCAACTTTCTTGTTGCGGTGCAGCAAGTGCCTAAAAGATTTCAGTGGCTTTCCATCTTCAATTGATAATATCTTCAAAGGAACATAACTCGGTGTTCTGTCATATATCAAGAGCATGATTCCTGGACTGAAAAAGAAATTTGAGAAGTCAACATCTGCACATATTTGTAGATAAAACTAAAAAACAAAAAAAACAAAAAAACAAAACCTGATCTTTATCTCCTGAACATTTTCATCTGGTATTGAATATAAAAAGGAGTAGTTCTTCAAGTCAAAGACCTTATAGATACTGCAGAAAAAAGGGGTCACTGTCAGACCAATGTATTTTTATGAAAAACACTATTTAGTGCAATGGACCGTTTAAGCAGGCATACCCATCCTGTGCAGAGTACGTGAGTACTTTTCCATTTACATCATCAAACTCCACAAATCCAGGCCACTTCAGAGATTCTGTTTCAAAAAGAGGAAACCCGGCATCTAACTGATTCCTCCTTATATACCTGGAAACATTTAAATGTGATAATGTATTATCAGTTGAACCCGCGAACTTTGGTATGTTGCATTATTCAATAAACATCAATTAAAAAGCAATTGAATAGCTCATAGATTGAACTAACAAGAAAAGGTAAATTATATCCTACAAAAATTTAAGGAAAATTTATGGCGTGCTCTTACTCAATTGGGGTTGTTCTGCACTTAAGTGTGCTGAAATTGTCAGATGCATAAACTGACACGGTAATAAGTGAATCATTGTTCTTGTTGTAGAATAAGCTCCGAATCACTTCATCTGGGCTTAAATTCAAAAATGCTATGCGCTTGTTTGTCACTACAACAAAATACAAAGGCAGAGGTCAGATGAAACCCATAATTTTTATCAGATATTGACACTACAGATCTCATCTTCAGAAAACCAACCTCGGTTGAATGCAGCACAAAGCCCGGAATGAGCAAGAGCAAATATGATATCCTTTGCTGCAACAATCTCAATGATTTTGGATCTTTTTTTAAGAAACTGTAGTTTCACAAAAAGATGAGCATTGTCATCGTACGTATCAAATTCTTCCTGTAGTAGGCAGATAATTAACATTAGTGCTAACAATAATTAAATGGTTTGCACCAAAATGAGGCAACCAATCCAACACATTTATTTAAAACGGTAAAACACAATCCACTGTTGGAAATCGGGGACCAGTTAGATACGGAAAATTATCTTCTTATTTCTTCATCTGATTGCCTGGTTGCAGGCTTATTATATAGCCCCTTACAGGAGAGTCATAATTTCAATTACATATGACCATATGTATTCTAATCTAATTCTATTTTATCTCTAAGAGTAACTTACCCTGGACTCTCTCAAAATCCTCTAATAATTCTAAAAAACTCTAGAAAACAAGATTAAAGTCAACACTCACCCCCTTAATCTTATTTTCTAGGACACAATACCTTAGTATGGAATAGGGATGGCAATGGGTATCCATTACCCGCGTACCCACGGATACCAGACCTGATTTGGGTACGACTTTGTACCCGCGCGTACGGGTTCGAATAATGTGTTGTACCCGATGGATATTTTTATTGAAGGCTGCGCAGGAACCCAAAAGACGCGTGTGAACTGAAGAAGACTTCATGAATAATCACACCAGTTGGCCTTCCACCTTTCCAACGTGGTGACTTCAGTTCACACTTATCCCATACCCATCTAGGAGAGTTGTTCCTAGTATCCCCTATGTACTCTGAAAGAACCAGGTGAATATTGATGAATTGATAGCCTATATGGTTTTGCAGCCACGCCCACGCTGTTGAGTGCCTTGCACACCCCTTGTTCTTCCTTGTTCTTTTGGACTTGTGAAGAGATCTCTCTGAGGACCCTACTCCGTGCTCTACGGTTGCCAGTTCGGCTGCGCCATTTTGTGTGGTTTAGTCCCGTAATCTGTTGCCAGTTCGGCTGCGCCGTTTAGTGTGGTATTACACCCGGTTGTGATTTTGCGGTCATTCGGATATTGAGTCGAAGTCCTTCAAGATTTTGGTGCCTCTTTCCCCATCACTTAGTCGCCACCACACCTTTGTCAGGTATAAAGCTACTTACCGCTGCTTGCAGCAAATTATCTTGGCTACAAAGCCTACTGCCGTGAAGATAGGGCCATCCCAGGACCTTTCTTTGAAGCGGTCCCTATCATTGCTGCTCTCTTCTCCCTAGCACCGTCACTCCTTGCTCCATGCCGCCACCGCTGTCCAGCCTACAAAGGCGCTTAGGCACCACCACTGTCCAGATCCCATGCGTGGCAAATCACCACCACCAACAAACCCACACTAGTAAATTTGATGGGGCGCACGGAGAGGAACAGGAGAGGTGGGCTCGTTGCATAGTAGAGGAAGAAGGGTAGGCGAGAGATTGAAGCAGCAGTTGCGGCAGCGTTCTGTCAATTTGCTAGGGCATGGTCATATGACCAATGGAAGAAGCACTTGTGGGCTGTCTACTAGACTGGGTCGAACACCCTCCCTTTTCATTTTCCCTCTTTCACCTTTTTCCATTTCCTTTTCCTTTCCTCCTATCTTCCTCTATTTTCATCTGCTAGTGTGCTACAGTACCAAGCCGTTTAATCTGTCTAAACATCGTGTTAACAGGTTAAACGCTAAATGATGGGTCACCGACCATCTAACATTTACTGTTTAGAAGAAAAGATGCCAATAAAGTCATGGATATATTTTTTGTTCAGGCTAAGCTCCTCTACTTGAAATGGCCAAACCCACAACGATGTAACTCTCATCAAATAACTTAGCACAATTCTGAAGGCCCCAATACCCAACAACATCCTTTGGTAATCAATAGCAATCCAGGCAGGTGACAACATCAAAGCCAGCAAAGGTGCGCCAACTAAAATAAATGGTAGGAATCGTATTCCAGATATATGAGCTCAAATCCACGATTTCAAACCTACGTGCATGGGAAAGGCCCCCTAGGAGGCACCACAGTAACAATTCTGGGACCTCCAAGACGGAAACTTTTACCTCATGAACTAAATTTCCAGCTTAACGCATACGGATCCGGCAACGGACAGAGCCCAAAGCCAACTTCGCGCTGATACGAATAACTTCGCACTGAGATCCGCCTACGCCGGCGAGAACCCAATCTCCCCCGCAGGTTAACAACCGCACGGGCGCTCCACCCGGACACGAACGAAAGCCTAGGCGTTTATTTATCCGAGACCCCCCACGAGAAGAGACGGAACGGACCTGGAGCTGCATGTTCCGGAACCGCTCGGGTACGGCGGCTGCGGGCCCCCCGCCGCGCGCGGCGAGCTGGCGGCCCCCGATCTCGCGGCGCAGCAGCTTGGCCGCAGAGTTGAGGACGGGCACGTCCAGCCGTCGCTTCCGCCCGGCCGACCCGCCGGCGCCGTCGGCCCCCTCGCCGCCGCCCCGCCGGCGCGCCGTTACGCGGAGCCGCACCCGCATCTGCGACCGCTTGGGCCCCTCCATCCGGCTCCTCAGGCGCCGGATCTGGGGTCTTTTCGTCCGAGGAGGGAGCTAGGGTTCGGGGAGGAGAGTAGGCTGGGAGCGAGGAGAAAGGGGAAGAGGAGGGGTCCCGGCGAGACAGCGTCGGGCGGGGCCGGACCAGATGGCAGCGAGCCAGCGGCGTCGCGGTTCAAGATGTGACGTTCGCTCGTCTTGCAGTTTCAGGTTTTGGGTTCGAATACGTTCCGGATCGGACATCCCGGAAGTAGAATTTAACGGCTTCAGTTCTTCTCATGTATACCTACGCCATTCGCAGTCTAGTGTTTGCAATTGCAATTGCAATTGCTCTCTTCTAAAAATATCTATCGACCCTCTAAAACATTTATTTCTCTGTTTGACCTTGTTTGCACAATTTATATATGTAACATTCATAATTCTTGTTCAAAATTTGCTCAAACCTTGATCATTGTAGCATGCATTTTTATGTGAATTTTTAGTGTTCAAACGAGTAGCAAACGGTTCAAATTGAATTTGAATTCAAAATCAAAAGAAATGAATAGAAAAAGAAAAAGAAAAAGGAAATAAAACCCTCCTGGGCCGATTTCCCTCCCCCGGCCCATTTCCGCTTTTCCCCTCCGGCGGCCCAGCCGAACCCGCGCCCCCCTCCTCCTCTCTCTTCCACTGCCGAGCGGGACCCACCCGTCATCCCTCCCAACCGCCACCCCTCTTCTTTCCCGCGCCATGCCGCGCCCACGTCGAAACCCCCCCCCCCTCCCCTCCAACTGCCTCGCCCACGCACGGATCACCCCCGGGAAAGCCTCCCTCGCACGCGCCGACAACCACCGCGCCCCACCCCGCTATAAACTCCCCCTCTCCCCCTCTCTTTTCTCCTCCCCGCGCTAAAACCTAACCGCACGTCGCCAAGGTCCGTCGCACCTAATTCCGGCTAACCGACGGTCGCCTTGCCCTCCCCCACGCTCTGACCTCTTCACCGTGAACCCAGGAACTCGCCGGACAAGGTTGCGCAAGGAGATCGCCGGGAAATCATCAAGTCCGACGAGGTCCGACGCCAACCGCCGCCCTCCCTCGTCGCCGACTCATCTCCGGCCGATTTCACGCTCCTACACTCCCCTAGGTGAGTTCCCCTACTCCTCCTCTCTCGATCCATGTTCTCGGCGCATAGAATTAGCTTGGGAATCGCCGTTTGGGTGATCTCCGGCGAGATCACCGCCGGCAACCGTCGGGCGCCGCCGCGCCGCGCGCGCGCGCCGGTTAGGGGCGACGTGGCCCAATCCGGGCCATCGGTTTCACCCCTACGACCGCGATTAGAAGGCCGTAACGGTTCGGCATAATAAAATCCGGGCCGTTCGCTTCGGATCCAACGGCCTGCATTCAAATCCCCTTTTCCCGCCGCCAGCTTTACACCCAGGCCCCTGGAATTTCACTAGCTACCCCCTGTGCTTCTCGGTAATTCGAATCTAGACCCCAGAAATCACAGACTAGCCCCTGGAACCCTAAATATTGGTTTTAATCATTTAATTAAGCATTCTAACCCCTGTAATTTGGTAGAATAGTGTATTTAGACCCTGAGCAGTGTAGAAAACTATTTATTTAGCCTCTGGACTTTTATTTAATTGCTGAATAGGGTTTTTAATTGTATTTGAGGTGTAGAAATTAGATTAAAATGGTAATTAAGTGTAGGAATATTATGAAAAATGGTTATAATCTATTTTATGCTGTGAATTAATTGTAGTGTTCAGATAAAATATATTTGGTCCCTGGAATATTTATTATAAAGGTTTTAAAATACATTTTTGCTATAGAAAATTCAATAAAAATGGTTCTAGGCTATAATAAAATCCCAAAATTGTAGGATAAATCTAAAATGCATACTTTGGCCATGTTAAATGATAAATACCTCGTAGGGGCGCATTAGTGTAGGATCTTGTGCTTATGTGTATGTGTGAATGTATTGTTTTGCGTGCCTTTACTTATTTAGCTTTATTCTATTCTTGCCATTGCTTGGGCATATATCTAGAGTCGTTCTACGACCCTAACCTCAACTTCCAAGACCAAGACTTCGTCAATTCTCAAGTCTCCAACGAAGGCAAGTGCCCTTGACCATCTCGTGCCTATTTTAGGAATTTAGCTAGATGCATGCTAATTAATTTGATGTCCTACTTCATGTTTACATGCCCTGTTCCATATAATTCCTTGTTACCTGAAATGGGTTGGGAAGTAGATAGGCTTTATTTATGCTTAGCCATGCTTAGGTGTTGGGATTGGGTTTTCATACAAATGTTCTATGCTCAACTTTATGGTACTTTAATTTGGTGATGAATTTACATAATGTTAGTGGATAGGAATCTGGTGGTTGGTTAGTTTTGGTACGGTGCATTGTGCACGAGACCCGGGACTGGGGTTTGTTACCACCGGATTCTAAGGACCGGTTTATGGAAGAAGCCACTAAGCTTTATAGTACCACCACGAGACTGAGATGTGGCAGCTTGGTCAATTAATTAGGTTTCTCCCGATGAACTGCTAGTGGTTGGATGGTGCGGGAATGAGGCGGGTGATCTGCTCTTGGAACCGCAAGGCTCAAGAGGGGGCTCTGGGGCGGAGGGTTACTCCGAGAATCCTCAGTGGTGGAAACCTTAGAGGGCTAGCACTAATCGGGAGTACCTTTGTAAAGACCATGTTGTGATCTCCTGGCCTCACACCAAAGGAAGTGTGTAATGTGGTTAGCTACCACGGGCATTCAGGGAGGTTCACTTAGTCCACCTGGCAACAGGGGATGAAATCACTGCTTGTGGGGAAAGGGTACACTCTCTGCAGAGATTTGGTAAAACTGTCATGACAGCCGTGCTCACGGACAAGAGCGGCTTGGGGCCAATTCATAATTAGTCTATGGTTGGGAAATGGTGATTCATTATGATTCTAGTACTTTCATTATCATTAATCATGTGTGGATTATTTATTGAATTATGAGAGTGATAAATGGAAGCTAAGGATAGGTTCTAAGCATAGTGCTAAGCCATAATTGGCCTTCCCTTGCTCTAGCCAATCATGTCATTCTCTTCCCGCACTTGCTGAGTACTTTATGTACTCAAGCGTTTAATTCTCCTTTAGAGTATGAAGAAGAAGAAGCTGCACCGGAGGACTTCTACGTCAACCCGGAAGACTTGGTCTAGGCTGGCGACCTCACGCGCAACGGCTGCCTGTGGAGACGAAGCCCGCTTATCTATCTTGCTTTCTGTAGTGTTGAACTGTGTAGTGTTGTAAATACTTGTGGAGTGTATTTGTAGACCTTCGGGTCGTTCTGTAAGACTATTTATGTATTCCGAACATGGCAATGTAATGGTATTTCACTTTCGTCAACGCATGTACGATTCAACTGATCCTGGCGTACATGTGGTTAGCGTCTGTTCATCTTTACGATGACCGGGCGTGACAAAGTGGTATCAGAGCCGTGTTGCCCGTAGGACGCAAGCCTAGTTAGAAATGGCCGAAAATTAAGGACTATACTATTTTCATATGAAATAGTATTTCCAAAACTTTGTGCTCTCCATCTCAACCCTTGTGCTTCTTACCTGGCTTTGCTTATTGTTTTTGTTCTAACTTGATTTATTAATTATTAATCTCACTCTCTTCTTTTTCAAATGTTTGTAGATGGCGCGGACCAAGCAGACGGCCCGTAAGTCGACTGGGGGTCGTGTTCCTCAGCACGCCCTAGCCAGTCGCTCCGCACCTCACACACCCCGGAGGGAGACGACACTGCTCTCCAACGGGAGTGCTGCTTCGAGGATGCGCGTCCGTCTTCGTTCTCTTCTTCGAGCTGCGGGGTACCGTGAGTACCGTGTCCGCTTAGTCTACCACACCACTAGGGTCTTTGCACCCTATACTGGTGAGCTGGAGTGGACTTCTCAGCTGGCCGTCTACTACGACTCGGAGTTGCTGCACTCGCACTTCTCTCTGGCCTGGAGGAGCTCCCAGCGTGCAGCTGAGGAGGACGCCACGTGGGAGGCGACCACCTACTGGAGCCACGCCCACAGGTTCCTTCTTGGGTGCACGGAGCACGCGTACACCCCTCAGCGCCCTAGTGGCACAGCCGCCTTCACTGGACGTGACGTCGAGGGACGCTTGACTCACCCCCAGTGCGAGAGGCTGGTGGACGACGTTGTGGAGTTGTCTTCGCGACTCCAGCGTTGTCAGCAGGAGCTGCAGGACAGCAGGGACCTGGTCGACCGCTACGAGCGACTTCGCCGACGCTACACGAGGATCACTGGAGTTGATCCTAACTCTCCGCAGTACGCTTCGGACGTGGAGCCTTGGGACCCGAACTCTCCGGATCGCCGCATGAACTCCCCCGAGAACTCAAGAGAAGACTCAGAAGAAGAAGACCCGGAGATGGAGGTTGAGGAGGACTCCGACGAGTAGGAGTGGACTCGTTACCCCGCTGGACGACTCAGGACAGTTATCCTTAGCTTGTAGGAGCGTGTAGCTACGCCCTCCCTAGTCTTGAGTTGTGTTGTTGATGTTGTTATGTTTGTAGTTTGCTTTATGTTGTGTGTGTTGGTTGCGACATGAGTTGTGGAATGCTTCGGCATCCTGTCCACATCCATGTCTTTAGTCTTGTTTATGTGTCGTGTGAGTGGTGGAATGCTTAGGCATCTTGTCCACCTCCACACTAGTTGATTAATGAACTTGCTTTATGTCTCTTACCCTTGATGCATATAGTTGGGACCGTGTTACCCTAGTGTATCCTTTCTTATCTCATCTATTATTCTAAGACCTCAATGAACTTCTCTATCACAGATGGCTGGACGAGGTAGAGGTAGAGGTCGTGGTCGTGGTAACCCACCTCTGGATGAAGAACTTGGAGGTGTCCCTGGATGGAATGCAAGGGGTGCTCGAGGAGCCTTAGCCTCTCAACAGATGCAACAGATGATGGCTCTTCAGACCCAGTTGCTTAACAACCTCACCCGAATTGTCACCAACCTGCAACAAGCCCCACCCCCACCACCACCAAACTACAACCTTCCGCCACCACCACCTTTTCCACCTAGGTCCTTCCTAAGGGACTTCCTGAACACCCATCCACCCACTTTTGCCACCGTTACCAAACCCATGGACGCTGATGATTGGCTCCGTACCATTGATAGCAAGCTGAGGCTCATCCACTGTGAAGGAAGGGAGAAAGTGCTACTAGCCTCTCATCAACTTCAAGGACCAGCAGCTGACTGGTGGACCGCCTTCACCGAAGCCCACCGGGACCCGGAAAATATTACATGGGAAGAATTCCGTACCAACTTCCGCAATCACTTCGTACCTGAAGGAGAGATACAAGCCAGGCGTGAAGAATTCCTGATGCTAAAGCAAGGCCGTATGACTGTGAGGGCCTACCTGAATGCCTTCACCCAGCTATCCCGCTATGCCCCAACAGACGTGGATACCGACGCCAAGAAGCAATTCCGCTTCAAGAATGGGCTGGACAAAGAGTTAAAGTTCGCCATGTCTTCCAGCGACTACGGCGACTTCCAGAAGTTAGTTGACAAAGCCTTTGAAGTGGAGAGGACTAAGAAGGAACTGGATGATGATGAAAGAAAGAGGAAGTTGACTTTAGCAGCACATGCCTCCAGCAGCAATGTACGCCCCCGTCTCCACCCTCAGCCTACAACTCATATGACTCGTCCCATGAACTACTCGGGACAGAGGTTTCCCAACTCCAACTACAGGCCACCCACTCCTTACAACCAGCAGATGCGCCAGCAGCAGCAGCAGCAGCAGCCACCACGCCAGCCAATGCAACCCCCACGCCAACAGATGCAGCCACCCCGCCCTTCAGCCCCAGCTAACCGTCCAAGTGGCCAACCCCCAAGAAACCAGTCAGGAGGCAACAAGGGTCCGAATAATGCTGCAGGAGTACAATGCTACAAGTGCGGAGAATGGGGACACTATGCCAGCAGTTGTCCAAAGAAGCAGCAAAACCCAACTGGCCGTGTCAACCATGTGACTCTGGAGCAAGCACAGGAGGCACCTGATGTGGTGATCGGTACGTTCTCTGTCAACTCCCACCCCGCCACCATATTGTTTGATTCGGGTGCTACACATTCATTCATATCCAAGGATTTCATAAAGAAGCATGACATGGTAGTTACATTCTTGAATGGGCCATTATTGATAAACTCTCCTGGAGGAGAGATGGTGGCAAGGCATCTATGCCGAAAAGTGAGTATAAACATAAGGGGGGTAGTCTTTTGGGCCAACCTAATAGTGTTGGACTCACAAGGATTAGATATCATTCTGGGAATGGACTGGTTGACAAAGAATCAAGGAGTAATTCATTGTGCAACTAGAACAGTCTGCTTAACACACCCGGATGGCACTACAGTGGAATTCAAACCAGATCAGACACAAGAAGCAGTAGTGCAACTCAACCATCTTGAGAGTACTAAAGACATCAGGGTTGTGAAAGAATTTCCGGATGTATTCCCAGATGACTTACCAGGTATGCCCCCTGATCGAGAGATTGAATTTATCATTGAATTAGTACCTGGAACGGCCCCAATATATAAGAGGCCGTATAGAATGGATGCTAAACAACTAGCTGAACTAAAGGATCATATTGAGGAATTATTGGCAAAAGGATATATTCATCCTAGCTCATCGCCTTGGGGAGCACCAGTTATATTCGTACCTAAGAAGGATGGAACTCAAAGGTTGTGTGTGGACTACCGTGCTCTAAATGAGGTAACAATCAAGAACAAATACCCACTACCAAGGATTGAAGATTTATTTGATCAGTTAAGAGGAGCATGTGTGTTTTCCAAGATTGATCTTCGTTCGGGCTACCATCAACTGAAGATTAGACCGTCGGATATTCCCAAAACGGCATTCGTCTCTCGGTATGGATTATATGAATATACCGTTATGTCGTTCGGATTGACCAATGCTCCGGTGTATTTTATGTATCTTATGAACAAGGTTTTCATGGAGTACTTGGACAAGTTCGTACTGGTATTCATCGATGACATACTTATCTACTCCAAGACGGAAGAAGAGCATGAGGAGCACCTCAGGATGGCCCTACAAAAGCTTCGCCAACATCAACTGTATGCCAAACTTAGCAAGTGTGAGTTTTGGCTAAAGGAGGTATCATTTTTGGGACATGTCATATCTGAAGGAGGTATAGCAGTGGATCCAGGCAAAGTGGCCGATGTCCTTAAGTGGGAAACACCTGAGAGTGTACATGATATAAGAAGATTCTTAGGTATGTCTGGTTATTACCGTCGATTTATCGAGGGATTTTCAAAGATCTCTCGACCACTAACCAAGTTGCTTGAGAAAGGAGTTGCTTTCAAATGGACCCCCGAATGTGAATTGAGCTTCGCCGAATTGAAGAAGAGGTTGACCAGTGCGCCAGTATTGGTGATGCCTGATATGCAGAAGGAGTTTGTGGTCTATTGTGATGCATCTGGTCATGGTTTAGGATGTGTCTTAATGCAAGGAGGACATGTTGTGGCCTATGCTTCAAGACAGCTTCGGAAACATGAGAGGAATTATCCAACGCATGATTTGGAATTGGCAGCTGTTGTCCATGCTTTGAAGATATGGAGACATTACTTAATGGGAAAAAGGACGGAGATATATACAGATCACAAGAGCTTGAAGTACATATTTACACAGCCGGATCTCAATCTCAGGCAACGACGTTGGTTGGAGTTAATCAATGATTTTGATGTGGGGATCAACTATCATCCAGGCAAGGCTAATGTGGTCGCTGATGCTCTAAGCAGGAAGGGACAAAGCAATAATTTGTCAGTACAAGCTCTTCAACCCCAGCTATGTGAAGAGTTTGCAAGGTTAAATCTATGTCTAGTGTCTAGCACCGAAGCAGTCGCTATGGAAGTGGACTCAACCCTTGAACATGACATACGAGAAGGACAAAAGAATGATGAGAAAGTCAAAGAGATCAAGCAGTTGATGAAGAAAGGGAAAGCTCCAAACTTTAGAGAGGATGAACAAGGAACCTTATGGCTTGGAAAGAGGATTTGTGTTCCGGATGTCAAGGAGATTAAAGAGTTAATACTAAGAGAAGCTCATGACTCATCATACTCCATTCATCCCGGAAGCACAAAGATGTATCAAGACCTTAAAGATCGATATTGGTGGCATGGAATGAAACGGGATGTAGCCGAATATGTGGCCATATGTGATACATGTCAATTGATTAAGGCGGAACATCAAAGACCAGCAGGGCTATTGCAACCAATCAAAGTGCCAGAATGGAAGTGGGAAGAAATTAGTATGGACTTCATTGTGGGACTACCAAGAACACAGTCTGGATATGATTATATATGGGTTATTGTGGACCGTCTAACTAAAGTGGCTCACTTTATTCCTGTGAAAGAGACCTACAACGGCCCCAAGTTGGCGGAACTGTACATCTCCAGGATTGTATGCTTACATGGAGTTCCTAAGAAGATCATCTCAGACAGAGGCACTCAATTCACCTCAAGATTCTGGCAGAAGTTGCATGAATCAATGGATACCCGTCTAAATTTCAGTTCGGCGTATCATCCTCAAACTGATGGTCAGACAGAACGCACCAACCAGATATTAGAAGACATGTTGAGAGCGTGTGCTTTAAAGAATAGCAAGAGTTGGGACAAGAATCTGCCATATGCCGAATTTTCTTACAACAACAGTTATCAAGCCAGTTTGAAGATGTCTCCTTTTGAAGCATTGTATGGGCGAAAATGTAGGACACCGTTGTTTTGGAATCAAACTGGGGAAAGTCAAGTCTTTGGGCCTGACGTATTACAAGAGGCTGAAAGACAAGTACAAGAAATTCGGAAGAATCTAAAGGCGGCTCAAACAAGACAGAAGAGTTATGCGGATACTCGAAGACGCGATCTCGCATTTGAAGTTGGTGACTACGTATACTTGAAGGTGTCACCTATGAGAGGATTGCGAAGATTCAAAGTAAGAGGCAAGCTGTCACCCCGATATATTGGTCCGTTCAAGATACTCGAAAGACGAGGTGAAGTGGCATATCAGCTTGAGCTTCCGCCACACTTGTCAGATGTGCATAATGTGTTTCATGTATCGCAGCTTAAGAAGTGCTTAAGAGTGCCTGAAGAGCAATTGCCCATGGAAGCCGTGGATGTACAGGAAGACTTGTCTTATGTAGAGCAGCCTGTCAAAATACTTGAGACACTAGAAAAAGTCACGAGGAACAAAGTCATTCGCATGTGTAAAGTGCAATGGAAGCATCACTCTGAGGCAGAAGCAACATGGGAAAGAGAAGAAGCTCTCAAGGCGGATTTCCCTCATCTATTCTCTTAGAGCGTCCGAATCTCGAGGGCGAGATTCCTTTTAAGGGGGGTAGAGTTGTAACATTCATAATTCTTGTTCAAAATTTGCTCAAACCTTGATCATTGTAGCATGCATTTTTATGTGAATTTTTAGTGTTCAAACGAGTAGCAAACGGTTCAAATTGAATTTGAATTCAAAATCAAAAGAAATGAATAGAAAAAGAAAAAGAAAAAGGAAATAAAACCCTCCTGGGCCGATTTCCCTCCCCCGGCCCATTTCCCCTTTTCCCCTCCGGCGGCCCAGCCGAACCCGCGCCCCCCTCCTCCTCTCTCTTCCACTGCCGAGCGGGACCCACCCGTCATCCCTCCCAACCGCCACCCCTCTTCTTTCCCGCGCCATGCCGCGCCCACGTCGAACCCCCCCCCCTCCAACTGCCTCGCCCACGCACGGATCACCCCCGGGAAAGCCTCCCTCGCACGCGTCGACAACCACCGCGCCCCACCCCGCTATAAACTCCCCCTCTCCCCCTCTCTTTTCTCCTCCCCGCGCTAAAACCTAACCGCACGTCGCCAAGGTCCGTCGCACCTAATTCCGGCTAACCGACGGCCGCCTTGCCCTCCCCCACGCTCTGACCTCTTCACCGTGAACCCAGGAACTCGCCGGACAAGGTTGCGCAAGGAGATCGCCGGGAAATCACCAAGTCCGACGAGGTCCGACGCCAACCGCCGCCCTCCCTCGTCGCCGACTCATCTCCGGCCGGTTTCACGCTCCTACACTCCCCTAGGTGAGTTCCCCTACTCCTCCTCTCTCGATCCATGTTCTCGGCGCATAGAATTAGCTTGGGAATCGCCGTTTGGGTGATCTCCGGCGAGATCACCGCCGGCAACCGTCGGGCGCCGCCGCGCCGCGCGCGCGCGCCGGTTAGGGGTGACGTGGCCCAATCCGGGCCATCGGTTTCACCCCTACGGCCGCGATTAGAAGGCCGTAACGGTTCGACATAATAAAATCCGGGCCGTTCGCTTCGGATCCAACGGCCTGCATTCAAATCCCCTTTTCCCGCCGCCAGCTTTACACTAAGGCCCTGGAATTTCACTAGCTACCCCCTGTGCTTCTCGGTAATTCGAATCTAGCCCCCAGAAATCACAGACTAGCCCCTGGAACCCTAAATATTGGTTTTAGTCATTTAATTAAGCATTCTAACCCCTGTAATTTGGTAGAATAGTGTATTTAGACCCTGAGCAGTGTAGAAAACTATTTATTTAGCCCCTGGACTTTTATTTAATTGCTGAATAGGGTTTTTAATTGTATTTGAGGTGTAGAAATTAGATTAAAATGGTAATTAAGTGTAGGAATATTATGAAAAATGGTTATAATCTATTTTATGCTGTGAATTAATTGTAGTGTTC
This sequence comes from Tuctoria greenei, assembly GCA_036927565.1. Classification (NCBI taxonomy): domain Eukaryota; kingdom Viridiplantae; phylum Streptophyta; class Magnoliopsida; order Poales; family Poaceae; genus Tuctoria; species Tuctoria greenei. The sequence continues at coordinate 180,171,105 of JAYESD010000009.1, read as the reverse complement.
AGATAAAATATATTTGGTCCCTGGAATATTTATTATAAAGGTTTTAAAATACATTTTTGCTATAGAAAATTCAATAAAAATGGTTCTAGGCTATAATAAAATCCCAAAATTGTAAGATAAATCTAAAATGCATACTTTGGCCATGTTAAATGATAAATACCTCGTAGGGGCGCATTAGTGTAGGATCTTGTGCTTATGTGTATGTGTGAATGTATTGTTTTGCGTGCCTTTACTTATTTAGCTTTATTCTATTCTTGCCATTGCTTGGGCATATATCTAGAGTCGTTCTACGACCCTAACCTCAACTTCCAAGACCAAGACTTCGTCAATTCTCAAGTCTCCAACGAAGGCAAGTGCCCTTGACCATCTTGTGCCTATTTTAGGAATTTAGCTAGATGCATGCTAATTAATTTGATGTCCTACTTCATGTTTACATGCCCTGTTCCATATAATTCCTTGTTACCTGAAATGGGTTGGGAAGTAGATAGGCTTTATTTATGCTTAGCCATGCTTAGGTGTTGGGATTGGGTTTTCATACAAATGTTCTATGCTCAACTTTATGGTACTTTAATTTGGTGATGAATTTACATAATGTTAGTGGATAGGAATCTGGTGGTTGGTTAGTTTTGGTATGGTGCATTGTGCACGAGACCCGGGACTGGGGTTTGTTACCACCGGATTCTAAGGACCGGTTTATGGAAGAAGCCACTAAGCTTTATAGTACCACCACGAGACTGAGATGGGGCAGCTTGGTCAATTAATTAGGTTTCTCCCGATGAACTGCTAGTGGTTGGATGGTGCGGGAATGAGGCGGGTGATCTGCTCTTGGAACCGCAAGGCTCAAGAGGGGGCTCTGGGGCGGAGGTTACCCCGAGAATCCTCAGTGGTGGAAACCTTAGAGGGCTAGCACTAATCGGGAGTACCTTTGTAAAGACCATGTTGTGATCTCCTGGCCTCACACCAAAGGAAGTGTGTAATGTGGTTAGCTACCACGGGCATTCAGGGAGGTTCACTTAGTCCACCTGGCAACAGGGGATGAAATCACTGCTTGTGGGGAAAGGGTACACTCTCTGCAGAGATTTGGTAAAACTGTCATGACAGCCGTGCTCACGGACAAGAGCGGCTTGGGGCCAATTCATAATTAGTCTATGGTTGGGAAATGGTGATTCATTATGATTCTAGTACTTTCATTATCATTAATCATGTGTGGATTATTTATTGAATTATGAGAGTGATAAATGGAAGCTAAGGATAGGTTCTAAGCATAGTGCTAAGCCATAATTGGCCTTCCCTTGCTCTAGCCAATCATGTCATTCTCTTCCCGCACTTGCTGAGTACTTTATGTACTCAAGCGTTTAATTCTCCTTTAGAGTATGAAGAAGAAGAAGCTGCACCGGAGGACTTCTACGTCAACCCGGAAGACTTGGTCTAGGCTGGCGACCTCACGCGCAACGGCTGCCTGTGGAGACGAAGCCCGCTTATCTATCTTGCTTTCTGTAGTGTTGAACTGTGTAGTGTTGTAAATACTTGTGGAGTGTATTTGTAGACCTTCGGGTCGTTCTGTAAGACTATTTATGTATTCCGAACATGGCAATGTAATGGTATTTCACTTTCGTCAACGCATGTACGATTCAACTGATCCTGGCGTACATGTGGTTAGCGTCTGTTCATCTTTACGATGACCGGGCGTGACAATATAGCATGATTTAAAAGATTGAATATGCTTTAAGTCATACTATTTTTTTCTAAAACATACTCTATACAGTTACTCCCTCCTTTCTCAAAAGATTGTCACCTTCTAGTTCATTTTTGTAATAGAAGGTGACAATCTTTTAAAAAAGAAGGGAGTATATCTTAAAAATTTACGCATATTCAGCTTGCTTTACACACTGCAGACGGATCTTAAAAGTTGCTGGTCCGCATAATCTAAAAATGGCTGGGATAGCCTCGGGTCATAGCCGTCTCGCAATGGACGACTGAGATTGCTGGTCAGACTCCTCGTTTCACCATCTCCATCCTCTCTCTGTTCTTTCCAACCCACTACCTTCGCTTTCCCTCGCATACTACCATGGAGCCCGATGCCGCCCAAAACCCTAACACCGGCGCGCCGCCCGTCTCCGCCTACTACCAGACGCGCGCCGAGCACCATGCCGTGGTCTCCAGCGACTGGCTCGCGCACGCCGCCGCGGCCGCCGCCGCGGACCCCTCCACCGTCGGCACCGCTGATGTCGATGCCGCCGCCCCGCTCCCCTCCCCCACTAGCGGCGGCGGCGTGATTGAGGAGTTCAATCTGTGGCGTCGCAAGCCCGACGCCGCGGAGGCGGTGGCCGCCATCATGGCGCTCGCCGCGGTCATCCGCTCCAGCAGGGCCACCACCATGATGGAGCTCGAGATCGAGCTCAAGAAGGCCTCCGACAAGCTCAAGGTGTTTAGACCGATCGGTTCCCCCAGCTTCTTCATGCTCCCTCCTGATCTTTCCCCAGTTTTTAGCTGTACTGGTCCATGTGCTTTAGTTGTGGCATAATAATACGATTTCCCCCATGTCTCTATTTTCAGTCCTGGGATGCTACTTCCATTTCTCTATCTGCTGCTTGTGATTTGTTCATGCGGTTTGTAACAAGAACTTCACATTTGGAGCACGAGAAGTTTGATGCAGCAAAGTCACGCTTAATTGAGCGAGGAGAAAAATTTGGGGAGATATCCCTGAAGGTTTTCCAGAACTTTAAAATTACGATCTAGCTTATGGACGAGAATCTATTCCTCATTGCTGATGCTATATGGGATGATGTTTATGCAGGCTCGCAAGACAATTGCAATGCTCAGTCAGGATTTTATTTCAGATGGATGTACCATTCTGGTACATGGTTATTCTAGAGTGGTATTGGAAGTTCTCAAGCTAGCTGCATCAAATCGCAAGCTCTTCCGGGTACTGTGCACAGGTACAGTGGTCTTGCAAGATTTGAACATTTGAATAACATTGCACTGCATGGAAGTGCACTATAATGTGTTAGTACCGTAGGATGATGGTTATGGGAAATAGTATATTCATTGCATGAAAGTGCATCATAACAGGCTCAAGGTCAAATTTCTTCTGTATTTCTGTATGGTTTTTCTGGTCATTAGATGGTGAACAGTTTGTTGTTGCATGAGATGTACTTGTCCTGATGCATAGCACTCTGCAATTTTATGGAAATTGCGCTAGCCCTTATTTTGCTATTTGCTTCTGTCATGGGCAGTTATAAAAATTACATATAGGCACAAGGAAGGTGCTTGCAGGGCTGATAAGGGGCACAATATTAACTTACTGCACTCTGAACTAATATATGAAGGGAGAGGAAGAGGCCTTTATAATGCAACTATTTAGCAAAGCCTATGTCATATGTAATCAGTTTCAAATTGCTATGGTTATTCACTTATTCAATAATCTGGACTATTGGTGTTCATGTTTCTGGGATCAATGTGAAGCAGCTCTATATCCATCTAGTACTTCATACTGCTTGCAAAACACACATACTCTTTTAATTTCTATTGTCGGTTATTTCCAACTGCAGAGGGCAGGCCAGACAGAACTGGTTTACGAATGTCAAATGAACTTGCAGCATTAGGCATTCCAGTTAAGGTGTTAATTGATTCCGCTGTTGCTTATTCCATGGATGAAATTGACATGGTATTTGTTGGAGCTGATGGTGTTGTTGAGAGTGGAGGAATAATCAATATGATGGGCACTTATCAGATAGCTCTTGTTGCTCATAGTATGAATAAACCTGTTTACGTGGCAGCTGAAAGTTACAAGGTACTTTGTTTAATGATACCATAAATGATATTATTTTGCTTATGCTGTTGATGTTTAAATTCTTCCCTCACAACTTTCCAAAAATAATTACATTGTAGTGACTGCTGAGTACTGACTAGTAAATGTCTTCCTAAATACAGAGATAAAATGTGTTAGAGAATATTTTATAACAGTAGATATTAAAATTCATTTGTTGGTTTAATACATTTCGCTGATTTTTGGAACGTTCTATTCTATTATCTAATTGATGACTACATAAGTTCCATATTGCACAGACAAGTCACTTGGCCATGGTGTATTTCAATTGGCACTATAACATGATGCTTATGCAGGTAATTAGTTTGTCATGGTGTTTCTTATGGCTTTGTTGTTTCTGCAGTTTGCTCGTCTATATCCCTTGGACCAGAAGGACATGACTCCAGCGCACCGACCCATAGATTTTGGGGTCCCTGTACCAACTGGTGTTGAAGTCGAGACGTCAGCAAGAGACTACACCCCTCCACAATATCTGACACTTCTCCTGACTGACCTTGGCGTCTTGACACCATCTGTTGTGAGCGATGAGCTTATCCAATTGTACCTATGATTGTCGCTGTAGAGAGAGACTCACATGAGATGTACCTTCTGTTCAATCCAGGGATTGTCCTGCCCATTCTTACTTATACGACAGATGTTGTTCATAATACTTAACATTGTTGTGCGAGAAGCTAACAGTTTTGTTGGGCAATCTTTATGTACTATCTTTTTTGTTCCCATTTGGTAGTCTAATTGACATCTTGTCATGGATTCGAAAGAGTTGCTGAGTATATGATTTTGTGTTCTTTTCAGAGGAATGGATTCTACATTGTAGCGCCACTACTTAGATGTTATATAGTGTATTACCATAGTTTTTAAGATGGTGAGGCGTCCAGGTGAAGCTATGCATTGCCACCTACGCCGGCACTACTACGCAATGCCAAACATGGCTTCTCACAATTCACCCTTCCTTTCCTTTTTGGCTGAATCTTAATTCGTTTTTCTTTAGTCCGAACAAGAATGCAGATTTGTCTGCTCCGTAAGCAATGAATGCACTATATGAGCAGCTGCAACAACCAAGAAATAATTTACATAAACTTTTATTTTACAAAGTAATTTGCATAACCTTTAAATAATTTACATAAGCCAACAAATCTTTAAATCTTCTTTTACTTTATTTTTGGTCGTAAATTTTAATCGGTTGAGGCTCCCCATGCAGTTCAACTTATCTTTCTATTTTGTTCCCATCTGCTGTGGCTTTCATCCTAGTCTATCCCAACTTGATTGGGGCAATAGGCTTTACTCTTGTTGTTAGGCGTCCTCTGCTCTAATTAGCAACCGTCAAATTTTATCTTTATCTATTATCGATTTAGCTATGTGTTTCCTAGTCTATGATCCTGAATAAGGATGTGATCATCTAACGATCCAGACATACAACAAAATGTGTCTGAATGGCTCTGCAGCATTATCTTCTGGTCAAACTGGAACGACAGAGACAGTCCAAGATAAAATCATATAGATATAAATTTTACATCAGCTACACCTTTGAATTCTGGCATTGTGGCTGTACAAGAAAGGAACCTGCATCGATCATCCAAGCACCTCTGGCAGTGAGAATGCTAACAGAAATAAAAATTTATTTGGAAAATTTATACGACTACGTAATAAAACCCAAGGACATGAGTAAAAAGTCTGAATTTGAGTCATTTTTATTATGTAGTCGTATAACTACATCCAAGATAAAATAACTAAAGTAAAAATGACTCAAAATTAGACTTTTTACATCTTGATCTGAAAATTTATTTGTATTTTATCTAATAGTATTATTAAAGAAAGATGGGTCCAGCTCCCGAACGACATGAGGTGCATTTGTTGTCCCCCGTAACTGCTGCACATTAGCCAGCAGAACACGCGGAGGGGCGTCTCCACGGTGCGGGCCGTGAGCGAGACTAGGCACAGGTAGAGCAGATAGATGTGGTGGTGTTTGATGGTCGGAAGCGCGGAGGGCACGGTCAAAGGTGCCGCACGCACTAAGACCATCCGCAGTAGCACACTGTAAAGCTCACTAGATACACTGTAGTGTAGTATAAGTTTAAAGTAGATACTGTAAAGTAGAGGAAGAATAGTGTATAGAGTATGCTTTTAGAATACGCTGGTGCAGATGGTCTAATGTGGGAACGAGGTGATGTAGGGCTGCGAGGACACAACGGACAACACTCAAATGCTTTTGCCACCTCGCTTTGTCGCCTGCTGCTTGCCACATCCCTTCGTCGGACTCCAACACATTTGCCCGCTTCTCGTTCTTCTTCCTCTTCTTGTTGCGCACTTGACGCTTCTGATCATCACCTGTTGACGTTTTGAAAACCGACTAATAAATTTGTACTGAATCACATTCATCTTCGTATGCCTACCTGCAAAGAATAAGTGATTTATTCTGGTCGAGCAAAAAAGACCTACACTCAGAGGGAGTCTTCTGTAATCTTTGTTAGCTCAAAAGGCGAGAGAACATATCACAAGCAGGTCTTGTCCGAGTATATGAACTCTAAGAAAGTAAGAACTTCTATGAAAATAATGCGTAAGCGTAAACACAGATGGACGTATGAAAAGTAATGCACGAACACAAGTGTGTCAAAAGGAAAAGGGTGTAAGAGCACCAAAAGAAAGGTGCGTAAGGAAATGCAAAAAAAGTAAATGTGTATAGTCACCGCGAATATATAGTGAATTCGTCCCTCTCGCGGAAGGCCTTGGAGGTTCTTTTATAGGAGGCGAGACGGTCCTATCTATCCAACGTTCCTCATAGTAAGACCAATTTTATTGTGTTCGTTCTATGCATCTAATCTATTTGGAGAGCGGAAGCTTCGGTCTTGGCTTTTTATTGGTCTCCAAAGCACTGTCTTGTTGGTGAGGTTACTACTCTTCTGACGATAGATGGGACGAATGACAGACTTATCCTACAACAGGTCACATCGTGGGTTTCCCCCTGCCGAAGTTATCGCACTTACCGTCTGTTATAAATGACCCTAACTACCTGCCTCCCCCGGGCTCTAGTTCGAGAGGAATCGTCCGCCCGACCTCTCAACTGGGACTTGGGCAGGTCGGGTACCCCCGACCTCGAACAGCCGTGCCGTTGCTGGCGGCCCCCTCCTCGAACGAAGGGTAGCTTCAGTCCGTACTCGCGTAGTGGTCAAGTACCATCGGGTCCCGTATGTTTGGTACTCCGAGTACAAAACTATGTCAGTAGCCCTGAAGCCTTTGTTCGAGTCTTCATGGAGTTTGTCGTAGGTTGAACTTGTCATCTCGCTGAGGACCCTGAAAAACAAGAGCTCATAAAACGTGTTAGTATCGATTCAATTACACACCAAACCACTACAATCCGAACTAATTTGGACGGGAGCGCCGACGCCCTACCGTCGTTAGCCGAGATCGCATGACGACCCTACAAGAATGCTCTCTCATTGCCATCCCTCTTTTAACGTTGTTAAAACTTGAGTTAATAAATGAACGTTATGTCAGCTATATATGAAAATAATATCAGTTATGCATTCGATTTTCAGAAAGTAATGTCTTATATATTTAAATCCTAAACCAGTAGCAGTTGTACGCGTCTGGAATGTGTAGCTGATTTGCAGTTGGCTTGCGTTCCGGGCAGGTCGGCGGCAGAGCTTTGTCGCACTTCTAACCCCCAACCGCCCAAACTCTCCTCCAAACCCCCAAAACCCACCCACCCAAGACACCAAAGGCAGCGAAGCGGGGAAGCAGATGCAGCAGCCGATGTCCATGCAGCCGCAGGCCCCGGCGGCCGGAATCACCACCGAGCAGATCCAAAAGGTGCCTCCTTTCGCCGTCGCCCTTTCCGCCGTCCCGGCTATTGGTTTGGGCTCCGTGTGGGGGTTTCTCGGGCCTGTCTCCGGTCAAAGTTGGATCCCTTTGCCGGACTTAATCAGATGGGATTAGGTTTGTATGCGTGTGGATCGATGATACCTGGGTTTTGATTGGTTGACTACTTTTTCTTTCCTGGAGGAAGGATTAGTGGGCTAGTGAAGATGTTGTTTTTCTCCCTAATGTGATTTGACCAGCTTGGTCTGAAGCTGGTGACTTTTGTATTGCTGATTGGGTATAGTGTTAGGAACCAGTAAGAAGGGGATGACAACTTGTGAATGTGACATTCATTGTTTTGATGATGGGATTTGAATCCTTTCATGTACCATGGTCTGATGTCATATTGCTTCGAACAGAACCAGACTGTTGTTTGTCCTTGCGCGTTGACTTCATAACTTGCACTCGGCTACACTTCATAGCCTGCAGAAGCGCTCTCTATGTTTGAATAGGTTTCCGGTCTCTCTCAAACATTTAGGTCCCTTCCTTCCTGTTTTGATTTCATTTCAGTGTTGTTGTGATGGAAGATGGCATGCCACATTTGTATGCCCGTTTTGTGGATTATATGTTTTTTTTTTGTTTTTTTTTTGGAATCTCCTAGTTGGGAGCTACCTTTGGTAACTGCACCATTCAGTTTGCCCTTCTCGTAGAAAGGAAAACTGCTGTTTTAACAAGTCCCGTTCTGTCTTTTCTGTTAATCTTATCATCTTCGGGTGTTAACTCTTTTATTTTCTGAATTAGTTAGTACTTGAGTTTTGCTAATTGTCAGTGTTGGAGTGATCAGTGTGTATAGTGTATCACTAGCATTTCATCAGCTGAAAAGGTGCTGTGGACTTGGTCCACCAAGCGGCCAGGCCCAACCTGTGCAGATCAAGAAGTCTTCTAGAAGAATTATCAGTAGGAATAAATCTGTAATATATCATATTAGAATCAAAGATTAGGGAATAAGAGATTGATTAGGAAATAAGAGATTGAAGTGGTTGGGAGGATCCTAACCACCCGTATGCGGCAGGAGGTCTATTGGCCCTTATATAATGCTGCCTTACCTCTCATGTAATGCACCGAAGAATAGATGAATTTTCTCATTGGGCTGTTCTTACCTTCGGTCACCGGGCGTCCAGCCCCCGGTGACACTATCCTCACCACGATCCACAACAATTGGTATCACGAGTTAGCAGAGTAGCGACCATGTCCGGCTCCGGTGATGATTTTGGGCCTATGTCTTTGAGGGACCTCGCTGCCCTCATGAAGATCATGCACTCCGACATCACGACCTCCATCAAACGTCCACAAACACAAATAGACACCACAAATCGCATCCTCGACGGTCATGATCAACGTCTTACACGTCTGGAGAAGGTAAAAAATATTGTGGGTGACCCTGACATGAGCAGGATCGTCTGCACCTCCAGTGGCAACGTCGGCCATGCAGGCGCCACGGAGTTCGTGCATGCGATTACATTCATCGAAGATTGATCAGTGCAAGGTGATACACACCCATATCAAGCCCAATCGAGTTGATTTCCGTTGGATCTAGGTGGAATCCCTCGGTATCTCTTCGTCATACGTAGGAATCGCGGTGCCTCCTCTTGGTTTGCATACAAGCACCCCTGTTTCATGCCAAGACGCCATGCTCGCGGCCGCTCCACCGCGACTTCTAGGATGAATCCACATTGGATCTTTCGCTCCTAGGCTGAACTCGACTTGCGCCTGCCAAGATCGGCATCTTGCAACCTTTGATTTGCCACCGCCATTGCAGATCCACCTCTCGTAGTCGATCGTTGATGCTCGAGCTCCATCGATGGTGCACCACTCCTGCGAGTCGCGCCTTGCAGTTGGGCGCATCCTCTGTGCAAGCACCGGCCCGCCTACCTCCATCGGAGTGGTCCTCCTCCCGAACCTTCCTTCGCCCGATCGGGAGCTTCCAAGCATTGCCCGCCTTCAAGCTTGATCTAGCCGGTACCTGCGGCAGTGGTTGCTTCAGAGATGTGGGGCACAATCTTGCTTTCTTCCTCCGCGCATACGACGGTGGCGCGCCCCTACTGCTCTGCACGCGAGCGCCATCGGGATCGACCTTCGCACCTGTCGCCGAAGTCTTCCCCATCGATTCAGCAGTGCTTGCGCCTGTCAGACTCCGCCTTACCGAGCTCCCGCGCCCGAGCCGATTCGCAATCGTTTTCGTCGGGATTGGTCGGGATTTGCGCTCGATTCGGCTGCCTACGTCGACATCCACCGGTATTTGCTCGCATTGACGCCCGACTATGCCACATATGGTTGAGATCCGAGCTAGGACTCCAAGCGCTGGCTCCAACCGTGCCTTCTCGACAGCAGCCACCTCTTCCGCTCACGATTTGTCGAAAATCGTCCAGAGCCGTGGGTATCGGTGCCATGCTCGACCGCCAGCAAGAGGTCCACACGATGTGGATCGGTGCTCTCAAGCCCTGGATGGATGAGAACTACCTTGACATCATCTTTGAGTCCATAGTGCAGCAGATTGCCTCCATCAGAATTATCTGCAACAATCAGAGTCAGCAATATGCAGGTTTTGGTTTGATTGAATTTCACTCTCGTGCTGTTGCGGAGCATAGTCTGATGAACTTCAATGGTCGGATTACGCCTAATATTGAGAAAGCTTATAAGCTAAATTGGACTTTATGTGCTGGTGAGAAACGTGGTGATAATGGTTCAGATTTTACTGTATTTATTGAGGACATGGCCTCAGATGTTATAGATTTCAGTCTACAAGATACCTTCAAGAGCCCTTACACACCAATTAAGGGATGCATACACTTTCCAAGAACTTCAAGGGCAACATTTTCGGATATAAGATGAACACGATCAACACCACCTGCGTCGACTCTTCCGCCTATGTCATCTTCGATGACCATCCCAAGATGCGGCCTCCACCGGCACCAGACTTCCTCATACTCGTACCTCCACATTAAGCTGGGAGACCTGATCACTTTTCTCGCCACGGAGAACATCTTGCTCGAGTTCGTCGTCAACGCTGCAAGACTACATCCTACTTCGCTATTTTGAAGACTTAGCTCAAGGACGAGCTGATGTTGGGGAGGGGAGAAATGTTGTGAAATGGGTCCACCAAGAGGCTAGGCCCAACCTGCGCAGATCAAGAAGTCTTCTCGAAAAATTATGTATAGGAATAAATATGTAGTGGATTAGATTAGAATTAAAGATTAGGAAATAAGAGATTAATTAGAAAATAAAATATTGAGGTGGTTGGGAGGATCGTGACCACCTGGGCGCGGCAGGGGATCTACTGGCCCCTATATAATGCTGCCCTACCTCTCATGTAATGCATCAAAGAATAAAGAATTTCTCCACTGGGCTGTTCCTACATTCGGTCACCGAGTGTCCAGCCCCGGTGACACTATCCCCACCACGATCCACAACAAAAGGATGCATATTATTTTGCTTAGTATTCATCTGATGGTAATGCATAAAATTCTTATCGGTGATGAAGAATGGTTTACTTTGTTGCACTTGAATGATTCCAAATTACCGCGATCAAGTTGATCATTTCTAGAATAGTGTAGAGAACAATACATGACTGGTCTACTATCCTTTTTAGCCTAGTGGGCCAAACATTTCCACTTCAAGAATATTGATACGTAGCATTGACTCCAGCTGATCTTTAGTTCTATAACTTTACCATTAAGTCATGTAGTTTGTGTTCTGCTATCTGAGCATTGAATTGGTTATATATCTCTTTCTTGGTGAATCAGTTCATGTATATCTCGTGATGATGTGTTCATCTGAACACATGAACAAGCACATTTTGTATGGTATTACAACCATTTTTTTCATATTATTGCATTCTGGACTTCATGTTTGAATTTAACAGTTTTGTGTATAGCTAATTTTCATTTTTTGTAATTGGTCCCTTCTTTTTGCAGTATCTGGATGAGAATAAGCAACTCATTTTGGCTATTTTGGAAAATCAGAACCTGGGAAAGCTGGCAGAATGTGCTCAGTATGTCACTAGTTAAACCTTCTGCAGATTTACAATTTGATATGCTCTTTCATTTAGAAAATGGTTAGGCTTTCTGTTTGGTGGCTCATGGTTGCATGAATTTAATGCATCTTATAAACATGTCTTTTTTTATTGTGCCTTCCTGTAGTATCAGTTAATTGTAAAATGCTAAAATTTTGTTGTTACTGATATGTCGTATATTTATGATGTTGGCATGTCTTAATTTTCTTGTGTTACGTGACAGTAAATAAGAAACCGAAAACTCAAAATTGCACCGATGGTCTGTACTTTTCTTGTCCTGGTATATCTTATGTCTGGTACACAACCACTGTGTCTCCTGTATTGTCAGTTCTTATTCATGAAAAGCATAACTCACTTAGTGCTCATGATACCATGGAGTAGAATAGTTCACACCCTTGGTATTCTTAGATGCAATAGGTGAGTTGTTACAAAAGCCTGTGGATCACTCGGATGATGCTGCATGTCTAGCCACAACGCTGATACGAGGACATCTCCTGTTTTCTCTCACCACCGATTCGCTTTGTGCTCGTGTCCTCGCACAAGACCTGGGCACAAGTGGAGAATCTGACAATGCTCTGCCATCCCTCACGATTCTCACACTGCTGCTGCTCTATTTGACTGTTGAATATTCTCCTGTTGTTTGCATTAACTGTTGAGAAATGTAGGGTCTGTGTCTGTTTGCTTTGTAACTTGGCAAAGCTGCCAGGCTCAGGCAGTGCAGCTGGTGTTGCTGCCTGGCAGGACATGAGGCAACACACACGTAGAGTGATGCATTCCTGCCTGGTGCTTCTGGCATATATGGTCTCTCATTAGACGCCCTGATAATTTTGACTGGTCCAGGCAGCAACTTCAGGCATTCGATTTCGAGCACCTGAGGCACTGATCCAGGCAGGGTCTGTCAGGTGATCCCTTGTTGGGCACTTGGTGCAAGCCAGCAGGAGGAATCCAAATTGGACTTGTAGTCCGAATAGAATTGGACTCCTCCTGGGCGCAGGCACCAGGGAACAAAGGATGCGGCCAGCACCTGTGCAAAAGTCCAAATTGAGTAGGACTCAGGGGATTTGCACCTGATTCCCTTGAGGGGAGTCCGATTGGGACTTAGGGAACAGAGCGGCACATCTGTCCAAAGATTTCCTTATAGATAATAGGTGGTCACATGTAATAGAAACAAGACTTTCATGTATTGGGGCTTTATAAGCAGCCGGCCAGGCCCCTACGGCAATCATCCCATCGAATAGAAGTGTTCCCGCGCCAAAACATATTCGCCCAGACCAGAAATACCTTGAGAGCTCGCCTAGTTGTTATCGGACCGAAGCGCCAACTTTTCTGCCCCTCACGTCCTGCGCAGATCCTCTGTCTCAGACAGATCAATCTCTTCTCGTCTGTTCTGCAAGACCAGAGCCTCCGCCCTCCTCTCTGACTTGATCCAGATCCAGCAGCAAGCAGGAGGCTTGCTGGGTTGATCTGTGCCCAGATCAACTCCCTGATCAATCTGTACAAGAAGTTCAGATTGGTTCAGGCGCCCAAGTCAGGAAAATGTGCTGTCACGGAGCACCAGATTTCCAACAATTGTGGCATCAGAGCCGGATTTGACCCTGGGAACCAGAGACCCCTCAAAGCGGTGGCAGCGTCACCGGCGGTGAGATCAACCCAACAACCCTTGCGGTAATTCATGAGGTGAACACGGGAACCAAGTTTCCCATACTTATCAAGACCAACTACACGAGTGGGCTGTCATGATGAAGATAAAGCTAATGGCGCGACTGCTTGGAAGGCGGTGGAGGAAGGTAATGTGAGCAAGCAGGAGGGCATGATGGCGCTGTACATCCTCGTCAGCGCCAGCCTGCCGGAGATAATACAGCAATACATGCCGTATGCTGAAACTATAGTTCAAACTGCAGAGTGCAGACACATCTCTTTTGAGTGTCTCTTATATTGTGATATACTCACTTTTTATGTAGACAGGAATTTCTCTATCTTTGTAGACCATATTAACATGTTTCTCTTGCTGCACAGTGCAATCATGCCAGCTTTTGCCCCTACCATACTGCTGTTAGTGTAACTTGTCCAATGTTTTATGTTGTGTCAGTGGTATTAGCGTGCATGTATTTACCCATGTATCATGTATGGCACTTGGACAGTATTACAAGTACAATAGATCTAATTAGTGTTTTTTGCTTTCAATACCAAAACTAATAGTTTAACTATTGTGATAGTTTTTTCTTTTCTATATTTGAAAAGTAGAAATATGAAAAACAATCACATTAGTTAAACAAATTAGTTCTAGTACTGAAAGGAAAAAACACTAATTAGAGATAGGAAAAAATGCCAAGAGGCCCTGGATTCAACGCGACCTCTTTGCATTGCACATATTATGGCTTGCCTCATATAATACATCCCCAGACCCCATCTCGTGTGGGAGATTTCAACGCTGGGTCTGCCATTTGTCCTACTTACCATTACATAGTGTTTGTGATATATGAATGTGGTATATAAATTCACCGAACAAGTTTTCTCACTCATGCACTTTCTTATTATGTGAGTATATGATTGTTATTGTCTCGAAGCAGATACAGAAAAACGGATGCTGTTCAATTGTAAATCTCATCTTTCATAAAATTAAACAGGTACCAAGCACAGCTTCAGAAGAACCTCTTGTATCTGGCTGCGATTGCAGATGCTCAACCACAGACTGCTGTAAGCCGCCCTCAGGTTAGCCATTTTCAAGACCTTGCTAAGTACGTACATATTCATTCTGCTTTATGCCCTCATGTTATTTCTGCAAACAGATGGCACCTCCTGGCTCATCTCCGGGTCCGGGGATAGGAAATTACATGTCACAGGTGCCCATGTTCCCTCCGAGGACACCCCTGACTCCGCAGCAGATGCAGGAACAGCAGCAGCAGCAGCAGGCCCAGCTGCTAAATTTCTCTGGTCATGTGGCTGTGAGACCGGGCATGGTCAATGGCATGCCTCAGTTCCAGCAAGTTCAACAAACTTATGCAGCTAATCCCCAGCCACCAGCATCATTAAGCAAGCAAGATGCCACTTCGGAGCCTTCTGGCACTGAGAGCCACAGGAGCACTGGTGCTGATAATAATAATGAAGGAAGCGACTAGGCTGAGAGGTACTGCACTGCACCATAGAAGCTACTAGCCTTTTAGGTCACAAATTGGATGGACGTATAATACCGATGCACGAAGAAAGTCATGCCTCTGCCCTTCAATATGATAAAGTGGCCGCGATCTTGGCATGGATGATGACTAGTTGCATTTACCTTTGCTTTCAGTGTGCAGAACAGAGAACAGACGTAGATTGTTGTAGTATTTGTGTGCTAGTTCTCTCAAGTTGTGCTAGATTCAGGTATGATTTATGGTAGCACTAAGTTTGATCTCTGAAAAATGGCCGGAGTTGCAAGGCACGTTACGTGGACTTTCAGCTTAAAGCTTCCATTGGATTTTTCGTTATTCACCCTGTATCATGTCATTTTTTTATTGGGAACAACTGCTATGCAATCTGCTGTTTTGTGCAAGCGTGCAATCTTCACATCTCAACTGTTCCCTACCAATCCAAAGGTGCTGCAATTTTAACACTTAAATCCCTCCACCTGGTGCTGCTGACAATATGCAAAAAGAACCCTGTATGCAGCCACCCTTGGATCTGTAGCGAACGGTTGAGATGTGGAGATTGCATGCTTGCACAAAACACCAGATTGCACAATAGTTGTTCCCTTTTTTATTCACGCACTTCAGTTTTCCATTTTGCGCGTCAAGCATCTATTGCACTATACTCGTCCTTCAGTCATCCCTTCTACAAGATATTGAATTCTAAAAGCATGTACATGCAAATTGTTCCATGCAATATATTGAAGTGCAATATATGCATGGGTTTATATTGAGTTTTATTCCATGGACGTTCTTCTGCGTCCATGGGTTTATATTGCAATATGGTGCAATAAACCCATGCATATATTGCACCTATGCAATATGCATGGGTTAAAAACAATCTTGTGTCTCTTCCATTGCATATATTGCTTAATGGGTCGTCCATGCAGATTGTATAAAAGGAGATTAATGAATGAATAAAATGATTAAGGAACAAGTTCGTGTCTCAATAGGTACGACGAGTTCTGCTGCGTGGAAACCATGCACTGCATTCGAGTTAGTTGAACTCATCATAAACCCAACCTGAGAATACTGCTGCCATAGCAATCGTGCAGAACGGCAAACCATTAAAACCAGAGAAATGGCATATGCTTGTGAGAACCAGCATCAGAACCCTCATGGGCGTAAAGTCATGACTGCATGGACATCAGAAATTATATCCGTAATACTTCAATGACGAGAACCAAGATCATAGAACAACCAACTCAATGGCACAGAATCGAATAAAATTAAACAGCTCCATAGATAGCTAAGTATATAGGAAAGTTTAACAAAAGATAAAGCGGGAACCATCCAGTCTGGAGGAAAACCGATGACACCACGAAGAGCAGGGCTGGGTATCAGGCAACCCAGCTAAGTACTCATAGCACAAACATTTTTATGAAGACTACATAATATAAGGTAACGACTACTGGTTCACTCTTCATCTTCATCACCTCCGTCGCCTCCGCCACCACTTGCCTTCTTCTGGTTCTTTCGCTTCACCCTGCCTGGAAGGCCTCCTCCGAACGGGCTGGTCAGTGAGAAGTCAATGTGCTTCTCAGACTCGACCCTCACCATGAATGATGGCACGTTGACAATCTGTCTGCCAACCCTGCAGTAGCAAAGTAAACATCAATTCCTATTGCTGATGCAACCCTGCCACTAAAAGCGTGGCATAAACACATCATCCGAGGTGCAACATAATCACAAGCACAAATATATAAACAAGTCATTAGAACAAATAATGGTTAGTTCCCTCAAAAAACAAAGAAGACAATGAATGGGGATGACCATGAACAAAAATTTCTAGCATCAGCTACTGTTTGAAGTTCAAGCAGGCAACCGTTGAACTGATTTGGGAGAGCTACAATCATCATCCAGAATATGCACTGCAATATTTCCACAATAAACAAAATCTTTCATGCAATCTATCTGGCATGACTAGCCTTTTGCCACAAATGACTTACATCGTAACAGTGCAGCCATGAAAAAAAATCAACAGAAGAAATTTCAATATCTCAAATAAGAGTATTCCAGAAAGAAAACAATGGACTTCAGAGAATATTTACTGCATCAAAATGTTCTCAGCAGACCGTTGTGAGATAGGTTGAATATTCTCATCATCAGACCCAATCAATTGTTTTGTACAAAATGGACGAATAGTTATGTGAGGTTATACGACTAACATCAGAACTCACATAAAAACTAGGTCATGAAATTAAGTGCCAAAGATATATAAAGGAACTTCATAACCATACCTGATGTGGCGCTGCCTGATCAAGACACGTGCATGGTGAATAGACTTGGCCATGCCAGCCTTAAAGACGAGAGTCTGAAGACGCCTCGCAAGGAAGTTCTCAGCAGTAAGCGCCAGGACATAATCAAGCTTGTTCTGACCCTCAGCGAGCAGCCCATAGCGGTTCATGCGTCGGAGCAGAGCCTCACCCTCAAAGATGCGGCGGGGGTTCTTCTCATCCAATGTGAGCAAGTGCCTGGCCGCATTACGGATCCTGCTCAGGGCATACTGGACCCTCCACAGCTCACGCTTGCACCTCAGGCCGTACTCACCCACCAGCTTCAGCTCCGCATCAAGACGCTCCTTCTCATAAGGACGTCTAGGCTTCTTGAATGTCTTACCATCTGCAAGAAGAAATGTTTAGCAAAATAGTATGGAACCATGGATATACGGATGAAATAAACATATAGACAAAAGGCTAAACTTGACAGCGGATAAATTCTAGCTACCAGCATCCATTAAACCCACAACGATAACATAGGTCACCATTGCTGGGAACCACCAAAAAAACACGATACCCACATTTGGAGGGTGGACACTTCCTGATATAAGCAACAGGCTTAGAGCAATTACTAAGTGGAGTGCTACCTTCTAACATTCACATGTGCCAGTAGCATCCTGTGGCTACCAAACAATCAAGTGGCCATGACTACGCAGATCTCCACTACGCTACTCTTTTGCACATCCCTTTCCCCCCAAAATCAGAACCCAAACCACAATCCTAACCCAAAGAAAACGCTCCGCCAACCACAGATCCACAGGAATCAAAGCTAAAGCTAAATCTTCCAGCTAGCTCCTCATGAATCGGCGACAACACGCGCGCCAACTAAAACCCTTCTACATCGAACCTATGCGGCTCGCAAGATTCTACGGCAAGGAACTTCGAAACGCAGCGGCAACCACAAACCCCACCCTAGCAGCAGAAACGTACTTATCGAGACCTAGCGTGCTAAGACAACAGAACGCAACAACCATCATTCGACGACCGATCACTTCGGCCGGATACGAATCCAAGAAACGAATCTCGCACGCGGCGAGAGGAGACGCGGAGAAGGAAAGAGGGGATCTCCGCCCGGGCTTACAGTTGCGGTAGAAGCTGACGTGCACCATGGCTGGTGCTCCTCTCCTTCCTCCTCCCTCGCCTTCACTTGCGCCGCCGCCGCTTCTGTGGAGGAGTCGCTGTGAAGTGGCGTGAGGACGGGAAGGCGGACCTTTTATATGCTGCCCCCAAAACCCTAGCAGGCCGCGCTGTTAGATGCCTGCATGGGCCGGGCCCAAACTATGGCGCACGGACGGGCCTCTCTGGTCTCTATCCAGGTCCAGGTCGTTCGTGAATCTCGACGCACTGGTTGGACCATTGTTGGCCAGAAACCTCAAGTCGTAAAATTTTGAACTTGTCATGTCCCAGCAAGTGGAGAGCACGCTGGACACGACACTTAACCATCTGAAGGAAGTGACGGGAAAGTCTGATGGCAATCTCATCTCGGACGACCTCAAGCAAAGCGGCCCAGAAGCAAACCCAAGCGGCCCAGTTGCGGAAGCGGGGAACTTCTCCACCGACCCTACCCATGACGTATGATCTCTATATGTACTAGCATCTGAGAAGGGAGAGGCACGTTGATGAACATTCTGTTTTCCCTGTCCCCTCTTTCTGTTTTCTCTTGTCCCCTCTCCTCTGCTTCTTCCCCTCCTCCAAGCTACTCATGTATCGAACTATGATCCTGATGGAAATGAGATAGAGAACCCTCCCGAGATCACGTGTTGTTTCCCTGTGCTTGGTGATCTTTCAGTGTTTTGTACTCATCGTTCTTTTGGGGTGTTTTCGGGTTATGATTTGCGGTGCTTGATCGTTGGGATATTACACTGGTATCAGACTAGGATCGAGTTGGTTCTTCCTCTTCACCGCTGCTTTCTAGTTGAAATCACGGCGCCTTTCAAAGCAAATCCGCAAACTCGCTATATTGTAGCCAAAATGGCCGATGCTCAGAAGGATTTTGCTGATTCTATTGCACAGATCACTTCGAAGTTGGAGTCTATGGAGGCTCGTTTCTCTTCTGAGATCTCTGCCGTTTCATCTCGTGTTGATCTTGCAATGACCTCTATGAACTTGATGCAGCAGGAGCAATTTCCTGGGGTTGGTCGCCCTCGTGGTCTATCTCCTACTGGTTGGCGTCCATCTGATGCTAGGATTTTTGGTCCTCATCCGTCAACGGTCAATCAGTTTTATCCGGCTCATCCATCTACTTCAGGGTTACCATGGTCTCAGACATCCTCTCCTCACCAAGGACCTCAGGTATCGTTTACAGCACCGCCACCCCCACCTCTTATTACTGATGTTATACCTGTGGATGATGCTAGAAATGATGGTGGTAGACGACCCTGGGTTCCTAAGATAGAACTTCCTGTTTTTGATGGAGTGGATGCTCGTGTTTGGTTAGATAAATGTGTCACATATTTTGAACTCTATCAAGTTCCTCTGTCATTTCGGGTTATTGTTGCATCTTTACGTATGACTGGTCGTGCTGCTCACTGGTACCAGACATTTAAGCAAACATCGGGTATTGTTCAGTGGGAACATTTTTCTTATGCGGTAGTTCGTGAGTTTGATGTGGACGTACATCGTCAGAAATCTATGGAACTCGTTACTATGCAGCAGTATGCTTCTGTTGAGGAGTACCGTCGTTCATTTGATCAGGTAGTCTATCACCTGAGGCTTTATGACCCCATGCTGAGTGAAACAATCTTGGTATCTCAGTTTCTCAATGGATTGAAACCTGATATACGTGCTGCTGTTGAAATTCAAATACCCGACACTGTGTCCAGAGCAGCAACTCTTGCTTCAATTCAGGAGCAGATCCTTCTGAAACAGAGAAAGGCTGCTCTGAAGCCTTCTCTGAAACAAAATCCCGCCACATTCAGTAAGGATTCTAGACCAAGTTTCAATAACAATGACTTGTGGAAAGCTAAACAACTCAAGGATTATCGCAGGATTCATGGTCTTTGCTTCAAATGTGGCGAGAAATATGTTCCTTCTCATCAATGTGCTGTCTCTACTACAGGACAGATTCATGCTCTCTGGTCTTCTACCGTGGATGGTGGAGGTTTCTTGTCTGAGGAGATACTTGATGCGATTGACTGTCCAGAGGTGCAGGGGGATACATCTGACCATTTCATGTCTCTCAATGCTTTGTCTAGCAAAACAAGTGTGAAAACAGTGCAACTCAAGGCACTGGTGCAGAATCAATCACTGATAATGTTGGTTGATTCAGGGAGTTCAGACACTTTCATAAATGCCGATCTGGTTTCAAAACTGAATTTGCCTACTTCTGCTATTGCTCCAATGCAGGTTCAGGTAGCTAATGGCAGTACATTGCACTGCACCAAAGAAGTACCAGATTGCGAGTGGTATTTGCAGGGTCACACATTTTCTTGTTCGGCTAAAGTGATTGATATTGGTGCATATGACGTAATTTTGGGGATGGATTGGCTTCAAATGAACAGCCCTATGAGCTGTGACTGGCTCCATAAGACCATATCCTTCTCTCACAAGGGTGTCAGTATCACTCTGCAAGGTATTATAGCACCAGCCTATGCTGCTTTGACTACTATTTCAGGTGCACAAATAGTTAAATCTACCAAGGGCAATGATATTTGGGCTTTAGTTTTACTGGAACCAGTTTCTTCTAGTAATACTACAGACCAACAGGATTCTCTATGTCCTATTCCTCAGGCTGTGCAGGACCTCATTAGGCAGTATGATATCATATTTCAGGAACCTCATACACTTCCACCTCATAGAGACTATGATCATGCCATATCATTATTGCCAAACACAACACCTATTAATTGCAGACCTTACAGATATTCACCAGAACAGAAAACTGAGATCGAGAGACAAGTGGCTGAAATGCTCAAGACTGGCATCATTTGTCCCAGTGTCAGCCCTTTTGCATTCCCAGTTTTATTGGTGAAAAAAAAGGATGGGAGTTGGAGATTTTGTGTAGATTACCGTAAACTGAATGATGCCACCATCAAAAACAAATTTCCTATGCCCATCATTGAGGAATTTTTGGATGAAATAGCTGGCTCAAAATTCTTTTCTACCATTGATCTCAGGTCTGGGTTTCACCAGATCAGAATGAAGCCCAGTGATGAACACATGACTGCATTCAAGACACATCATGACCATTTCCAATTTAAGAGGCTTTCCTATTTGGGACACATAATTTCTGATCAAGGGGTGGCCACTGATCCAGCTAAAACAGAGATCATGCTTCATTGGCCAACACCACAAAATTTCACTGAAGTCAGAGGATTTTTAGGCCTAACTGGTTACTATAGAAAATTTGTCAAAAACTATGGGATACTGGCCAAACCTCTAACAAGTTTGCTACAACAGAAGAAATTTCAGTGGACTGATGCTGCTCATTCAGCATTCTGCAAGTTGAAGAAAGCAATGACTGAAACTCCTGTTTTAGCCTTCCCTGATTTCAATGAGCAATTTGAAATTGAAACAGATGCTTGTGACCTGGGTATTGGTGCTGTACTGACCCAGAGAAACCATCCTATTGCATACTTTAGTAAAGCATTAAGTCTGCAGAATCAGAAATTATCAACTTATGAGAAAGAATTTCTTGCAGTGCTTATGGCAGCGGATAAATGGAGGAGTTATTTGCAGAGAGGACCCTTCATAATTCGAACTGACCATAAAAGTTTATGCCACATCCAAGACCAATCCTTATCCACTGATCTTCAAAGAAAAGCCATGACTAAGCTGTCTGGACTTCAGTTTCAGTTCCAGTATAAACAAGGGAAGTCCAATATGGTGGCAGATGCTCTATCCAGGGTGGGGCAATATTTCCAACTGAAGGCAGTTTCTGCTGCCCAACCAGTTTGGATTCAGGAGGTGCTTAATGCATACTCTTCAGATGCCAAGGCCCAATCATTACTTACAGAACTGGCCATTGTTAGTCCCAACCCCACTGGATTCTCGCTTACCAATGGCATCATCAGACATAAAGGAAAATTATGGATCCCAGATAACACTGCTCTCCAGACTAAATTGATCTCAGTGTTCCACTCTTCACCCATTGGAGGTCATTCAGGGGTGCAAGCCACATATCAGAGACTTAAGCAATGTTTTCATTGGGCCGAAATGAAGCTGGATACTGATAACTTTGTGAAACAGTGTCAAACCTGTCAACAAGCAAAGCATGAGAACATCAAAAGCCCTGGACTTCTCCAACCTCTCCCTGTTCCTGACAGCTCTTGGAGAGATATTTCCATGGACTTCATTGAAGGCTTACCTCTATCGGATGGATTTTCTGCAATTATGGTGGTCGTTGACAGATTCACTAAATATGCTCATTTCATTCCTCTTAAGCACCCCTTTACAGCATCTCAAGTGGCTGCAGTATTCTTTCACAATGTGGTTAAACTGCATGGTATTCCAAGAACTATTGTATCAGACAGAGACAAAGTATTTACCAGCTCCTTTTGGCAAGACTTATTCAAGATGATGAACACATCTCTGCACTTCAGTTCCTCTTATCATCCTCAGTCGGATGGGCAAACAGAGCGTGTAAATCAGTGTCTAGAAATGTACTTGCGCTGTGCAGTACATGACAATCCGAAAACCTGGTCAAAATGGCTATCTTCTGCTGAATTGTGGTACAACACCAATTTTCACACTTCACTGCAGTGTTCCCCATTCAAAGCTCTGTATGGTACTGATCCGGCAGCAGGCATCCTTCCTTCTCTGCACATCTCTGATAATTCTGAGGCCGTGACAACTTTGAAAGAACGTCAATTACTTTTTGCAGCACTGAAGGAGCAGTTAGCCAAAGCTCAGTCGCACATGAAACTGTATGCTGATAGCAACAGATCAGACAGGACTTTTGCGGTAGGAGAATTGGTTTTACTCAAACTACAACCTTATGCCCAAAGCTCTGTGGTTAATCGTCTTCACCCTAAACTTGCATTCAAATATTTTGGCCCCTACAAAATTTTGCAGAAAGTGGGTGCTGTGGCTTACCGACTTGAGTTACCACCAGGCTGTCAGGTCCACTCAGTTTTTCATGTCTCACAGCTCAAACCTTTCACCCCAAAGTATACACCAGTGTTCCATGCTCTACCTGATACTGTTGTGGCAGACATCTCTCATTCTGTTCCTTGCAAGATTTGGGACAGAAGGCTGGTGAAGAAAGGAAATGCAGCCACGGTGCAGATCAGAGTCTCCTGGACCGGTCTGCCGGAAGATATTACTACATGGGAAGATTTCTATGTACTCAAGAATCGTTACCCTGATGCAAGTATCTGGAGCCCTGTACAATCTCAAGGGGGGGATAGTGTCATGTCCCAGCAAGTGGAGAGCACGCTGGACACGACACTTAACCATCTGAAGGAAGTGACGGGAAAGTCTGATGGCAATCTCATCTCGGACGACCTCAAGCAAAGCGGCCCAGAAGCAAACCCAAGCGGCCCAGTTGCGGAAGCGGGGAACTTCTCCACCGACCCTACCCATGACGTATGATCTCTATATGTACTAGCATCTGAGAAGGGAGAGGCAGGTTGATGAACATTCTGTTTTCCCTGTCCCCTCTTTCTGTTTTCTCTTGTCCCCTCTCCTCTGCTTCTTCCCCTCCTCCAAGCTACTCATGTATCGAACTATGATCCTGATGGAAATGAGATAGAGAACCCTCCCGAGATCACGTGTTGTTTCCCTGTGCTTGGTGATCTTTCAGTGTTTTGTACTCATCGTTCTTTTGGGGTGTTTTCGGGTTATGATTTGCGGTGCTTGATCGTTGGGATATTACAGAACTCCACTCAGAAGTTCAGAACCTCTCAGTTTACTTAGTAATCCATGGATATTACATTCTTTTATGATTACAAGAACAAATATTGAATCATTTAAATTGTTTTGTTTTCGATATCCTTTTTAGGGCTGGATGATTTTTTCCTAATTTCAAGACTATTTTTCTTATTTTCTATGGATAATTTAACATGGCCTTCATACTCATACTTTTCAGGGTGAATTGCCTGACGGATTCGTCGTTGCCATCAACTAGTTTCACCATCGTCTTAAAATTTCAATGACACGCATAATTGATAAAAATCATTTTTTTCTCAAAAAACTTCAGCACCAAAACGTAACTAAATTTATAGGACATGCCCTTGAAGAGATAAATCACTTCTTCGTTGAAGAATACGTACATGTCAGGAGGAAAGTTTGAACAACATTATTGCCATGTTTCTACCAAAATATTAATTTTAGGAGGCTATCTAGATTTAAGGTGCCTAAAATTTAGGAATATTTCAGGCATTGTGTAATTAGCTGCTAATTACAATCATTAAACACTAATCCTTTGTAATTGACCAACCCTTCATTTTATAGGTTAATCAATCATAAAAAAACATGTTTGATTATTTTACAATTAACATAATTTTTACAAATTATGGATAACAATTACAAGAAATTAACCTGAATTGTTGCTGATTCAGTGGTTGAGGTCAGGATCCCGCTGTTCGGGCGGTGACTGAACGATCAGGCGATTAAAAAAAATAGTATTTACGTAATTATCTCTAACTAGTGTTTCTTCAGCTACTTCACTTGGATAGCGTTCACTTTTCCAGATAATTCAGAGCACGGCTACAGTACTGGGTCAAGGATATGACAACACCGTTCAAAATGTCAGCACCATTGCCGGCACATTGTACGGAATGGTGGGGGTGTTCGGTTTGTACCCGGTAAGGATGAAAACACCATTTTCGAGAAATACCAAAACTGTATACCGTTTTGATCGGAAATATTCGGAAATGAATCGGAATCGGAAAAACGAATTCAGAAATCGGAACAGAAATGATTGCGTCAGTTTCTGGACCGAGTAGTTGGAATACCGCTTTCAATCGGAAATTTTCCAAACAATTCCGAGTGATTTCTGATTTGGCCCGTTAGGCTTCATGTCTGACCGAAAAAGCCCATCATCCTAGCCCGAGTGCTCTGTCCCCTGGACGTGGAAGAATTAACGTATCACATCTTCTTCTTCTGTTGCTCTTTTAGTATAGCCAGCTGGAATCTTTTGGGTATTCAGTGGGATCATTCATTAAATTTCTTTCACTTTTGAGAATGCAAAGGAAAATTGGCCCAGGCCTGGTTTCATGGAAGTTTTTGGCATTGCAGCATGAGAGATATGGAAACAACGAAATGGAAAAAATTTCAGAAATGATAGCCCTTCACTATCAAGCTGGAGAGAGAAATTCATAGCTACTGTCAACATTCATGTCTGCGGATTTAAGGAGCTGCATAGAGCAACAATTTTAGAATGGATGAATAATATTTAGAAGAGGTTCCTGTCTTAGGAAACTCTTGGTGTAACTTTGTGTGGGACTCCCACACCCTGCAATTGCTACTTTGTTTTATCAATTACTCCCTCCTTTCTCAAAAGATTGTCACCTTCTAGTACAAAAATGTACTAGAAGGTGACAATCTTTTGAGAAAGGAGAGAGTATTTAATATCACTGTAGGGTTTCGGCTGCAAAAGCAGTGTACAGTAGTGCACCATAACGAGCTGTTCACCAACGGAACGAAGATCATGGACCAGATGCCACCTCATCTCTGCATCAGCTGGAAATAGAGACGTGTCAACCTCTGACCATCCTTAATTTGCCTGGAGCCGTATCTACTAATCATTTCTTATGTCATATCTACCATGAAACGACCCCTACACACAAAAAAAAAAGATTGCTATGTTTTGTAACGCTAGAGTCCATTACTATTTATTGTATCTCTTCCTATGTGCTTGTTTATTCTCATATTTGAGTATACTCAAAATTTATTTTATGGAAACATAAGATCAATGGCATAGATGATTACTAAATTCAATGATCAGTCATATACAAAAGAGCAGCAGGGACTAAGGAATTACATATGCCATAAGCCTACAATATAACAGTAGAAGTGCAATAAACAATATTGAGAAGAAAAAAGTGAAGAAAAGTTACCAGCAATTGAAGATGAAAAACATCAAGTACAGGAGACGGAAACTTGGCCGATAGTCCTCTTGCTGTAAAATTTTCCTTCTGTTTGGATTCTGACAATAGCAAACATCAACAGGATCGACATGTGATCTCAATCAGGGTGGCTGATGTGATCAATCCAAACCTCCCCTGAACAGAAGCAAATACAAATGACTAGAAGCCTGTATCTAACATAAAAAACAGTCTTAGTTGCCGCATCATTTCAGCAATATTTATAATATTTCTTGGTAGGGTTATTAGTTCTAACATTAGCTGTAGAAAATCAGGATATCACAAGAGCATACCTGGATCGAGTACAGACTTCTCCGTGCCATTGATGCTGTGGAATACCATAACTTTTTTGTCCCTTTTTTCAATTAAGGAAACACTTCCAGGAAGTTACACCTGAAATCAGAGCCATCGGCTTCCCAGACCTCCCTTAGTCAAACCCCTGAATGTACATTACTTCATTTGTCTTAGACCGTGATGTGCTGTTGACAGTCATATCATAGGTCATGATACTGTGCAAAAAGAAATCCAGCATAAGTGACCATCTCTAGAGCCCTTCACAGCAGCACAAATCTTAAGTTAGTTCTAGATACAGATGTTCCAGGATACCATAAATCTCATCAAAATTTGGGTGGCTAAAGTCCTCCATCAAGAACTCGTGAATGACACCGTCCACTTCAACCCAGCTGCACCCTGCCGTTTTATCAATACCCTTTCCTCTCATTGACTGCCATACAGTCTCAACAGCAGCCCATCGCAGACTTCGAGCTAGTGTATTTGCGAGGAGCACATAGTTCCCAGGATTACTGGGTTCAATCTTAATGAGTTCTCTTGCTGCAATCATACCAACTTCAATATGGCAATGCTTCCTGCAGGCGTTGAGCAAGGCTCCCCAAACACCTGCATGTGGTTTCATTGGCATTGTCTGCACCAGGCACTGTGCTTCTTCAATGAGTCCAGCTCGGCCACAGAGATCGACCATGCAAGCATAGTGGTCTGGAGAGTGATCAATACCATAGATGGTTCCCATGGCCTCAAAAAAGTGTTTTCCATCCTGAACTAGTCCAGAATGAGCGCAAGCTGATAGAACACCAAGAAAAGTGACTGGATCTGGTTGCACGCCTTCCTCGGCCATCTTGCTGAAAAGATTGAGTGCATCTCTGCCGAGTCCATGATGCGCAAGAGCAATGATCATCACATTGTAAGAAACGGTATCCTTTGGGCATGTCTCGACAAACAAGATATGAGCTTGGCTGACACTACCACACTTGGCGTACATGTCAATCAACGCATTCTGCACATGACAATTCATTTCCACGCATCCTTTCTTCAAAAACCCGTGCACCTGTCCTGCAACCGACAAAGAACCCAGCTGTGCACATGCAGACATAAGCACAGCCATCGTGCTGGCATCAGGTTGGAACCCTGCAAAACGCATCCGATTAAACAATCCGACGGAATCAGCCCATGACCCCTCCTCCGAGCACGCACTGATCATCATATTCCAGGTGTTGATGTTCCTCTCTGGCATCTGGTCAAACAATTCCATTGCGGAACAAGCCTCTCCCTGCGACAGGTACGCTGACATGAGCGTGTTCCAAGAGATTGGGTCCCTCTCCACCATCCCATCGAACACCTTCTGTGCAGCATCCACATCCCCTGCCCTGACGTAGCACGCCACCATAATGTTCCCCTGCACCACGTTGCTGGTAGGCATTTCATCGAACAGCCTCCTCGCGTCCACAACTCGGCCGAGATTCCCGTACATGTCAAGCAACGCGGCACCCACGTAAGCAGAGCGTCCAAGCCCAGCTTTTTCCACGAAACCGTGGACCTGGAGCCCTTCATCACGGAGAGTTAAGCAGCACTTGATCACGGAGGTCGCCGTGAAGGTGTTGGGGCGCGGGCCGCACCTGAGCATGAGCCTGAACAGCTCGAGCGCCTCGGCCGCGACCGCCGACGCGTGCCTGGCGTAGGCGGCGATGGTAGCGGTCCAGAGGTAGACGTTGGCCAGGTCGGCACGGACGGCGCTGTCGAAGACGGCGCGAGCGTGGCGCGGGCAAGGGGAGCAGGCGATGAGGGCGACGGCCGCGCGGGCCGGCAGCGGGAGGCCCCGGAGGAGGAGCTGAGCATGGAGCCGCCTTGCCGCTGCCGGAGTTGTCGCGCCGCCGGCCAGGAGCGCGGGAAGCGGCGGCGCCGGCATGGTGGCGGGCGGGCGGGAGGGACGACGTGACAGTTCCGCGGCGCATTGGCGTATCGCTCATGGATTCAAAAATTAAAAAAAAATCAAGGACTAATTTGCATGTGCCTAAATTTTTCTCGATCCAGAACTTTAATGAGCTTTTACATTTCATTATTGGCGCATTCACCGACTAACGTGGCTGTTATACTAGATGCATTAGCAAAGAGATACCAAGAAATTACCACAACCTAGGTAGTGTATTGAGACATTTGGATTCGATGGTTCACACTAAAGAAGCAACTCCAAGAGAGTTTAAATCATATTCTAAATTTGCCCATCCTTCTGCCGTCGTCCTCATCCACCATGGCATCCATCTCTAAGGCCAGCAGCCTAAACCAACCGTCAAGATTCACTGAAAAATGAACAAGGGATCCACATCTTTCTCCTTTTCCAGTACAAATTGACGAGAACCGAAATACAATACATCCGAACGGCAATAACAATGTAACGACAAGGTTTACATGTAATAAATGAGCACCGCAAAAATAAACCAGAACAATGCAACACAACACTACAAGTTTCAAAAGCCTGTTCAGACAGAACCGTGCTCGTTTCCCCTTAATGGCAGGGACCATCCCTCGACTATACCTGGTGTTACATTGGCTCTCAGATCTTCTGCTGCAAGGATGCTAATGTCCAAATCAGCTAGAAAAAAGCAACAGCATACATGGCACAGTGGCCTCATGCAGAGACCTCAACATAAAGAATAATACACCGCTTGATACTCTCCTGTACTAGGCTCTGCCTGATGAAATACCAGAAGTAGCATGTATCTCCAGGGAGTGCTCCGGTATGTATGTAAGGCCTACATGGAAATAATCACTTCTTACAAGGCTTAAAAAATTCAAAGGTGTATCACATGAATAAGCAGAAAAATATCAAGTCAGTTTAAGACGTTTGGCAGCATGAATAAACTACCTTAACACTTCAAGAGAGTAAAATTTCTCTAATGTTCCACTATAAGACAGTATACATGACAACAAATTCCATCTTAAAATATCAAATCAGTTTAAGACGTTTGGCAGCATGAATAAACTATATTAACACTTATAAATTCAAGCGAGTAAGATTTCTCTAATGTTCCACTATGAGACGGTATACATGACAACAAATTTCATCTTAAAATTGACAAGCATATATCTAGCTGCTGAGGTAACACTTAATTATTTTAGCAATTTGGCAATCTACATCTAGCAGAAAGTGCACAGTTTCTTGCATTATGATCCTTTTCACACAAAAAAGGTTACCTTTCTCCCTTGCTGTTATTTGAAGTGTATCAAGAGTAATGATTCCATCAGTTAATGGAAGTAGCTCAAGTTTGACAGTGGTGCTTGAGCGTGACGGTACACACCTGTTAGCAACATCCACCACAGCAAAATGTTATTCCCAGTGTTTCGAAATAGCAGTACCACAGTTGATAATCTTCTATGGAAAGAAAAGCAAGGGTCAATACCCTAGGGGTACTGCACTCTGCAACCACAGATGAGTACAGCCTGAAGCAGAAGCCATTCTGTTTCCTCCATTATCACCTTCTTTTGGAGACCCAGCTAGGACAGAATTCAATCTTCGAAAGCCAATTCCATGTTTGCCCAAACCAGTTCTCGCTGGCTCATTAAGACCATCATATGAACTATTTGGTGTGGTTGGAGATGAGTTCAAGGATACAACTGAAGAAGAACCAGAGGCTTCTGGGGCGAGGACAGTTAACGTAAGGTTGTCAGATGTCATATTAGTAGCTTCGAGTGTTAATACCTGGAGGGTAAAGTTATATATTGTCAAAGTGAAACATGTGAATTTTGCATTAACAATAAGTACTGGAATTACCTGAACAGGGAGTTGCGGAACTCGAGCGCTCAAACTAGGATTACGTAACGACAGTTCAGATGACACAGAAATCATAAGATCACTGCCTGCACAGGGCCGCCAGCTTGTAGCTTGCTTGAAAAAAAGTTTTGATTCTACATTGACAAGAGCTACGAATCAGAAATTCCAACTATATTTGTTTTGACAAATTTATTCTGTCTGTTTTATAGATAGTTTACCTGAGTAATTACAACGATAAGATACCAGTACAGCATACTGGTCACTCGGAGCAACATAGAGCTCAGCAATCTTTGGAGTATGAGTATTTGAAGTAGCTCCAGTCGTTGTCAGGAGCGACAAAGCTGGAGGTGCATCACTGTTGATTCTCCGATCCCTAGTGGACATGACTGCTGGCTTGAGAATAAAAGAGTGTTCCTCGCCCCTCCTAGAAAGGTAACAAATAGTGCATCTTCCATTAGATAATGGTGACATTCATTCCATACTTATTCTGAGAACAGAACATTAAAGTGAATCTGGGAAAGAAAAACAACAGTGAAACTTTGTTCGCTCCAGAGTTGAAGAAACCAAAACTCTTAACTAATAAAAATTCAACTTTTGAGATGTAAGATATGGAAACATGGGAAAAATATATAAAGTGATACCCCGAAAATATGTGCCAACTGCCAAGATTTAAGATTGTAAGCTGCCATGTCTGGCAAATTCAATGGGGTATAAATTTCTCATTGCGGAAACATGCCTTCAACTTTATATAAAGCAGCAATAAGACAATAGATTCTGAAAAGAATCAATGAGAAAGTTGCACGCACCTAAGTGCAAGATTTGGTAAGCTGTGACCATGTCCAACCTCAATGCTGGCAATTGGTAGTGACAAAGGAGAACCTCCTTGTGATGCCTCCTCAAATACGATAGTAATAGCATCAACAAATACAACTATATCTTTCTCATGAGCTGGAACAATGTTCTGCAACAGGAATCAACAATATAACCATTAATTTCAAAACGTGAAAACAAAAATAGAAGCTTTGATATATTGTTCGAACCTTTACTATAACACACAGAAGATTTTCCACAGTACATTTTGCAGCAAAAGAATGAACTTCAATTGGTTGAATGATTTCAACTTTTCTCCGCCACCTTTTTCCAGGTAGATACACTCCTTCTAGGCCACAACGCACAGAATACCGCTCAGGTTCCAAAGGAACTCCTCTAAACGAAAGCTGTCCGTCATTTACAGTGTCAGGTGTTTTTGCAGGATTTTCAGGCATAAATTCTTGACTTTCAGAAATTGGTGGTGGTCTTATGTTGTTAGGTGGCTGAACATAGGATTGTGAAGGCATGGAGTAGCTTCTGAAGTTAAATATTTGAGAACCAGAAGAAGAATAAGATTGCTTATGTGATACACTTGGATTGAGAGTAGGGGGTGCCAAGGAGCGGGGTGGTAATGTGCGATCCAAAGGGAGCAACCAACTAAGAAGCTCTCGACATGGATCATCATGACTACCAGAAAGTCCATCCACAAGATTCTGAGGCATGTAATTGCTTGACATACATTTCTCAAACTGAAGAATTTCAAGCACTGGATCTTCCAATTTGTTAACACTAACATTAACTTGCAAAACAACCTGCATCCTTCCAACAGAGAAAAATATAGCTGAATCAGCATGCACATAAACCAGCCAGAATTAGATAATAAAATACATGTGTGCACAGACTAGTGTTAGCACCACAAACTTGTATGTGATTGTTCTTTTTTTGTAACTAATAAATTAGTATATGTGGTAGTAGCACAAAGTACTTACAATTTTACATAGATAATACAACTAAAAATGTATTAATTAATTCATGAATGCGATGAAACAAAATTAACCAATTTCAAGACAGATCTCACTTGTATGAGGATTAAGTAGGCAAATAAAAAAATGAAGATAGACAATCAGTGTTGCCAAATCGCTAAAACTGACAAAACATGGTGCTGTTTCCAGTTCAAAATAGATGCCACTTCATCACTTGGTTCACAGAACACGGATACAACTAATACCCCAGTTCTCTCACAGAGCAAATATATACAATTAGTGGAGGGAATCCTAAAACAGAAAAAAAAAGGGACAACTGTGTTAGATTTCTGGGGTAAAATTGCTTGTTTATTCCTCTGGTAATCTCAGGTATTTATAGCCTATTACAGATAAGACTCCTCCCTAAATACGAATTGGACTCTTTTAATCTACTCTCAACTCAACTAGGAGTCTATCTCTAATACTTATACACACCTGGATCTAGAAGCCTCCTAACTATCTTCTAGAAAACAAAATTATCTCAACATTCATCCTCTAATCTTGTTTTCTAGGACACACTTAGGATGGAGACACACCTATTCCATCCTACATACTTTGGGTGGATGCAACTACACGCTTGGGATGGACACAACTACATCCCGAACAGACTTAATTTTGAAGTGGACACAACTACACCCCAGGATGGTCACATCTCCATCCTGCACAATTTTGGCATGACCACATCTTCATCTCCGGGATGGATTCATCTTCACTCCGCTCACAAATTCAGGTTGGACGCATCTTCAACCTCAGGATGGAGTCATCTTCATCCTGCACATGACCTCGAGATGGACGTATCTTCATTCCGATCACATACTCGAGATAGTCACATCTTCATCTCGAGCACAACCACTTCTGGGATGAACACATCATCCCTGATCCACCTCTGCCACTTCCATAGGCTCGCCTCACCAGGTCTTGTGCTTTTACTTTTGTCCACCTATACCACTGCCAGAATGGGCTCAGGCTAGCTAAGACCTTCTCTGGCCCAGCACAGCTCCTTTCCTTTGGTTTGGTCCTTTCTCCACTCACATCTGGGCAAGTCCATGCTTCCTCACTAGCCAAACAACACTCGGTCCTTTCCTCGTTCCCATCCACCAGCCGTTGCGCAACCCTAATATCGCGCCTCCCAGCCTTCCAGCTCAAGTGTGCTGCCATGATGCGCGTGTCGCGCCGCACGACCATGACGCGGCTTCAACTCCTTACTCTTCCTTCTGCGAGCGATGCCTACGTAGAGATCTCGTGTCGCTGCACCTTCTCCTTGTGCAAAGCTCGTGCGCCGCCTCAACTCCAACAAACCGAGTCACCCCGTACGGAATCGGTACCACACGAAATTGCCGACGATCTGCGGTGTCGATACTCATTGTCGAGCCGCATGCCGACTCTGGTCCCAGATCTGGAGCGAGCGTCAAACCCATCACGAATCCGCCTCCGACTCGTTGTCCCCGCCAAGTTTCCATGTTGCCTTTCGTCGATTCGCCCGATCCGCTATGACCTCGTGGCCTGTGATGCCTTGTTATTCCTTTGGTGTGTGTCACGCTGCTCTAGGTATGTCCTCGGACCGAAATCGCCGATTCGCGCTGCCCGCCGATCCTTCTTGCGAGCACACCCACTAACTCCGATTTTCCCGCTTGCCTCGATCAAGCAACAAACGGTGTGTCGGCGTGCTCTTTCTTGATGGCGCCCCCTATCGTCAGATCTGGCCGTTGTTGGCCACCCGCGGGAGCACGTCCTCCCAAGGGCAGACGGGATCCAAAACTAAGAATTTAGCTACGATGCCAATTGTTAGATTTCCAAGATCAAATCACTTGTTTATTCCTCTAGTAATCCCAGGTATTTATAGCCTATTACAGATAAGACTCCTCCCTAAATATAAATTGATGTCTTTTAACCTACTCTTAAACTCAATTAGGACTCTATCTCTAATACTTATACATGCCCGGATCTGAAAACCTCCTAATTATCTTCTAGAAAACAAGATTAT
Source organism: Tuctoria greenei (assembly GCA_036927565.1). NCBI lineage: Eukaryota > Viridiplantae > Streptophyta > Magnoliopsida > Poales > Poaceae > Tuctoria > Tuctoria greenei. Next base: position 180,137,061 of record JAYESD010000009.1, on the reverse strand, counting down.
CTCAACAAACTGCATATAAATAAAAAAGTTTTCTTTCTGGTAAACTGAAATTGCACATTGAAATGGAGGTAGCAGAAGATCTGAGACAATTTCTAGGTAGAACAGATGCTTGGCTAAGCTTAGATTCAACAACAAATTCTTTTGCAACATCAACCAATTCATTAATAAGTTGTAGTATTGATGGTTAAATAGCAACTCAACAGGACCCTTTAAAACATACCACTATGTCTCCATTCTGGAGAGGATAGCACTTCACGGTATCTCGGGCCACTCCTCCCGATGTGCTACCATCAAAAATACCTTTATCAGAAACAGTATTATAAGCCATATTCCTTGATGCTTTATTGTGTTCCTGGCTATCTGAATAATTCTGTCCATCTACCATCTTACTTGCAGATACTCTTTTTATGGACCAGAGAGGTTCGTCAGACTCTGCAATCCTTACAAAAAAGTTGGATTCTCTGAACCTTTGCAAAATAAGTTCAATTTGCTGTTTATGATCTTCCATTTGAAGAAGAGTATGAGTATCTGATATATCACGTTTTGAGGGATAGACATCACCATTGAGTTTAACACTCTGCTGATTGTTCTCAACATCCTGACAGCCATTCTCTCCACCTGTTCCATTATCATGATCATTTGCACTGACAAGCCTAGATTCATTTGTAGAGTGTTGCAATGAATTCCCATTCTTAGACATCAGTGCAGCAACCCTGAAGGGGGATATAACCTGTACATCTTGCTTAGAAGCTGACAGGCATGCAAGAATATGAACCTGCTCACCTAACAACCGCACCAAATCAGTTCCAGAGAATAGGTAACAAAGCAAGATCCATCAGCACCAGATCTTTCTACTGAAGAGACAAGCAAAATGCGTTTACCAGGGAAAAGGAAGGAGCGGTCCAAAGGCTGCAGCTGTGCCATTTCTGAAATGTCATTCCAGTTTTCAGGAAGCGCCTCTGTAAGCAGATTTGCAGATATCACTAAGCAGCAGAGTAGTACAAAATTCTTTCAGTAGCTTGAATAAGCCACCAGTACCATTCAGAGAGGAAAATACTCATCATGCAATAATAGATTTAGCAGATCCTTTTTCGAGCAATATTAGCTAATAAATCTTGAACTGACTTTTTCAGACAAAAAACAAGTCGCTGTCAACAAATTGGTGATAAAATAATAAGCTATATAAAATAAAATTAACATTATGCAGATCAAAGAAGAAAATAAATGTCAAAATGAAATGAGCAAGTCAGAGGCACCAACTGTGAGGAATGGTAATCCATCCTTCGTCCTCGGCCACATCCGTATGCGTCCCTGGCAGGACTGGACTTCTAGCGTCTAAAGTCACAGAATCCCGGCCGAAATCGCCAGCTCCATCCTTGGACCGGGCGGAGGAGGGCATGTGTGGATCCTCCGCGATGAGGCCCTCCAGTGTCCTAATCGGCTTTTCAAAGCCATCCTTAAGGTGATCTTGCTCCGGAACCCGCGGCAGCTCCAGCGGTGGCGGCGGCGGCGCGGCAGCAGCAGTCCGGTAGAGGAAATTCATCGGCGTAGCTGCTCGAATTCACTCCTGCAGGGGCAACAGCAGATGGGTAAAGAGTAAGATCTGCGCTTGGTCAGTCTGCTGAACTGCAGTTTCCGCATCACATTATCAAACCTACCGAGCAAATAAAAAAAAACAGAAGTGAGCGAGAATTACTAACCGGCACAGGAAGGAAGCAAAGCAGGCCGCGCCTGGACTGATCTTGCCCGCCTTCGATGGAGCCAGAGAGGAGCGGCGATCGGAGATCCGATCCGGCGAGGGACGAGGAACTGCACGGGGCGATGCGGTGGAGCTTCCCTTTCCCTGATGTGCCCGTGGACCCAGGGACAGGACGGTAAAACTGATGGGTGGGACCCCTAACCGTATTTTATTCTTTTGTAAGAAAGAAGATAAACTAGTACTCCCTCCGCTCCGTTTTATTTATCGTTGTAGTTAAAGGTAGAAAGTGTTTTTTTATTTGTTGTTAGCAGCTGTTGGAACAAAATATCTCGTCTATCTCTCTCCCTCGCCCACCTCCAGGGGAGCCTTCTCCGCCCCCCGCCCTGCGCTCGTCGGCGATGGCTGCCAAAAGCGTCTCGGAGATGCCTTGTCTAAGGCTAAGGAACCGACGTCAACGATGCCACGGCAGCCAGATTGGCAGTGAGAACAAGAATTTTTTCGTGGTGTCATTCATCTTCCTCATATCCTTCAAGGTCGCAGGGCCCTACAGTACGGAGCAGGCGGTGCAGTCGGTTGCGTGGGGGTTGCCGACCCTGTCCCGCCGTCGCCCGACGAGATGCGGGGGCAAGAGAGTAAGAGCAGAGGTGGAGGAGGGGCGCGGAGGTGGGCGAGAGAATAAGAAAAGGGGTGGGAAGCACGGAGGTAGGCGAGAGAGGAAGAGGAGAGGCGGGGGCGTGGAAGAGACGACGACAGCCACCTCCGTGTCGAGGGGAGAAGCGAGGTAAGAGAGTAAGAGGAGAGAGGGCCACGACGGCGGGGTTTCCGGCCGTGGGATCTGTGGCGGGTGGTGTCGTGTCCGCGATGGGTGCACGGCAGGGGGGCATGGAGAAACGAGGAAGACGAATAAACGCAAGGAAGAAGACTAGTACGAGGGTCAAAACGTAATTTCACTGTTTCTAAAGGTGTCTGAAACGACAAATAAAATGGACTAGAGAGAGTATATTTTTCTATAAATCCTTCTGTCTATAAAAAGAAATAGAATGTGCGCAGACGAAGGCAACTCTCATACAGTCGAATATGCACGAGGGCAACGGAGGCTGACGCTATTGAAGTCCGATGGATCCATCCGCTCACCCATCCATATGTCCCAGATCCAAGTGAAATATTTTCTTCTAAAGACGACTCCATACAAATTGTCTCCATCTTATAGAGACAACTCCATTCTAATTGCCTCCAAAACAAACACTACTAAAATGAATTTGCCCATCCCATCTCACTTCGTCCTACCGACCAAACACACTTTGATAAAGCTTAAAACATTCTAACCATGCAGATTCCAGCGCTACATCACCAAATTATCACCAGATTCAACTGATTGAAGACAAATAAAGCCCTAAAAGACAGATCGACCATTTATTAGAGACTAGAATTGAAACACGCATATTGATGAACATGTAAAAGGTCCACAACCAATAATATATAGGTTAGCATTAAAACGAGTTACTATTCCACTGCTAACGTGATCAATTCTAATTTGATTCATTTAACAAAACATAGTAACAAAAAATCTGATTTGACTGTCAAGGGTTAGAATTACTAACTAGAGTCTCATCATCGGAACAAGTTTACTTAACCATGCATGAATTTTGAAAAAGCACTTCCCAGCCCTGTAACAAACTGCTCAAGCTATGCTGTGAGAATAAACGGTACAATAGCACTGACAATATCATTTTTTTTCTTTTGCCGGAGCACTGAAAAGATAATTGCCATGCAAATTAGTGTGCATAGTACTGTGACAATCCAGTTCAGAACTCAAGCAAACTGGTGCTCCCTTGGTGCTCACTTCGTCCCATAAAGTTTGTCGTTTTGTAGTTCATTTTTGAACTACAAAGCGACAAACTTTTCGTGACAGAGGGAGTAGTATTCTATTGGCTTGAACAGATTTAACGAAGTGATTTTACAACAAGTTTCATGTTCTCCACATCCTCCTTAGTTTTCTCATGCTTCACCGGCGTAAACAGCTTCCAGAGCCCCACCGAGGGATGCCGCCGCCGCCTCACCGTCGTCTCATCCCGCCTCCTCTCCCTCGCAAATATCGTCTCACACTCTGGGTAAGGCTTGACAAACATGTTGTAAAACCTGTGGCGGCTGAACCGCACATAATGCTTCATCTCGACAGGGTCCCCGAGCCCGCCGATCGATCTCAAGTGCTCCACCACGTCGTGCCGCGGGATGATCCGGGTGTCGAGGTTCACCCCCAAGAACTCCGGGTACTGGACCAGCCACGCGACCTCGAACCCCATGGCGTTCACCAGAAACTCCACCTTCCTATCGACGTCCTCCAGAGGGTACAGCATCGCCCGCGGCTCGGCGGCGAGCACCCCCAGCGCCTCCCGCCGGGTCAGCCCGCGCGCGTGCAGGAGCTCCACGCGGCGCCGGGCGGCGACGGCGGCGCGGAGCGCGCCGCGGGCGAGGACCCGGTCTTTGACGGCCTCCCGGCGGCACCGGAGCCGGGCCAGCAGCTCGAGGAGGCGGGACGGCTCGCCGAGGTCCATGGCGAGGAGGCCTTCCGGATCGGACGCCAGCACGGCCTTGATTTCGCCCCCCGGGATGCGGAGGCCGGCGAGTTCCTCAAGGAGGCGGCCCAGGCGGCGGTGGTTGATGAGGGTCGCCGGGAGACGGCGGATCAGGGAGGCGGACTCCGAGGTGGTGAGGCCGGCGCTCAGAAGGAGAGTCTGGAGGCTGCCGCTAGCCACGGTGGCGGAGCGTGAGTGTTGTTGTAGAGGTTCACGGGGTTGGGCGGCGCCAGGGGCGGGATTGTAGTCGAGGATGCGCTCGATGCGAAGGAGCTCGCGGGGGTCGGGAGACGTGGAGAGCGGGGCGAGGTTGGGGAGAAGGCGGAGGAGGTTGCCGCGTGCGACCGGCCGGAGCCGGAGGGCAAGAGCCATGGCGGCGGCGGATTTTGGACACAGTGAGGGCCCCTTTGGTAACCCAGTATCCCGGAGGGATCCCTGCAAAATCCCAGGCCCAGAAAACCACGGGCCAAAATTCTCCTCCGATGCACTTGGCAGCCCAATTTCCCTGCCTCATCCGCGGGGAAGCTCCGGGCTTTCCGCCCCAGCCTCGCGAGGTCGGGCGAGAAATCCCAGCCTCGCTCGCCCCTGCGGCGCTCATCTACTCGGCGTTCTCGGGCAGCTCGCCTCCCCCACTCGTCGCTCGTGGTCCCCCGCCACGCTCACCTCCCCACGGTGCCGCTCGCCTCCCCAACCGCTGCGCGTGGTCCCCCGTCGCGCTCACCTCCCCCTGCTGCTGGCTCCCCGGCGCCACTCGCCTCTCTCTCCGTCCTGCTCTCACGGCCGCTTTGCTCGCTTTCTCGTCCAGCGCCACTCACCTCCACGCCCAGATCCATCGCTGGCCACCTCAGCGGCGTGGATCTGCAGTGCCGGAGGGATTCCTGCACTCCCCGCGAGATTGATGGTTCTCTGCGGATCCCTCCTGCTTTCTTCCGCGGCCCGCCACCCTCCTCCTGCTCCTGGCCCGCACCCCGACCGAGCTCCGAGGCTACCACCACCGGCGCGCGGTCGTCCTCCACCTTCGGGTGTCAGTGCTCATCCTCGACGGTGCAGTCCCCCATGGGACGGCGACGGCTGAAGCTTCTGCTTCTACATGGAGTTGGCCAAATTTTACTTGCTTCTTCTTGACGAGTATAATCGACAGCTAGAGTTTACAGGACAATCCTTAGATCGATTTGCTTTATTAGTTCTTTTCTAGATAATAAAATAAACACAGTGGATCGACCAAGCAAGTATAGCTGCCATCACCACTTGTTTTTCTTTTTGATTCCTTTTTGAGCCCTGTAGTATGATCTGATGCAGCAAGCTTCTGACAAATCTGAAATTGATATTATTGACTCTTGTTGGCAAATGCAACATATTATGTTCACTTAGTCATTATGTAATTTTAATTTGCCTTTGTTCTTTTGGTGGAATGTTCTATGGCTAGTCTCTGGTCCAATTTCATTGTGAACTGGCGTTGGTATCTCTTCTGTTCAATCATATGAAGATTGTTTTCTAGCTGATTGATACATATTCAACGCAACTTTGGTCGGTTGGGAGTGTTTTATGAGCCTTTTACTCTATACTCCTGCATTCCTTACATCAAAGTTATTCATTTTAAGATGTTGGTAGTTGTTATATGATCTCAAATAATGACCTCATGGTTTTGACAAGTAGCCCGGTTCAAGCTAACAGTATACCATGCCTTTTTTTGCTGAAAAACTATCATGTTATTGCTTTTCAGTGCACGGCAAAGAAAACTTGATCTTCAGGTGCCAGCATTTTCCTATGTCCTAGAACGTACTGGTAGAATAGTTGTATAAGAAGTAGAACCATATTTTTTTTCCATGTATTTTCCTCACTTACCATTATTCTGAAAGGACATGCCATTGTTGAATAATTAATCTGGTGCACTTGATGAATGTTTTGATCTGTATTTGGCTATTTTTGACGCTGCAGAGTACTTACATATATTGGCTTATAGTTTGTATATAGGAGATGTACTGCACCTTGCCCTTTCTGTTCCATAAGCCTTGAATAAAATCTGGCATCTTGAAGCAGATCAAGTGGGAATCTCCTGGACCTTCTGCTAATACATGTTTGTCAAGCTTCTCCTGGGAGATGCAAGAGGTTTGAAACCAATCATGAACAAGATGTTTCTATCATAGTCAATTGCCACTGAGGAAATGCGGGAAAACACCAACTGGTTTCTATTGAAGAAGGATTTTTCTGATGTTTGTGCAGTATTTTTTTGTTGTTGGATGATTTTTATAATGGACAGATAATTTTCATGATTTTGTAGCGATGATGAAACTCAAATTTGTATGACACTATATTGCTTATGCTTCATGTTATAGATTATTTATATATTTTTAGTTTTTAGTTTGTTTTTGAATTTTTCAGGGTGCATTTTCTCAAAATTTATAAATATTTGAGCATTTTATTAATATTCACACTTTCTTAGTTTTATTTGATTTTTCTGAATTTTCAAAGACTTTTTGATATCCTAGGATTTTTATCTCTTTATTTCCAAAGAGCCACAGAGAAATTTCAACCTGGGGATGAATCCCACCCAGCGGATTGGGAAAGTGCTCTGGGGATTCGAAACCCAGGGTTTTGTAGCCCGAGTTGCCAAAAGAAGCCTGAGATTATCCCACAGCCGGAGGACTTGGGGATCCTGGTCCAGTCGCGGCCCAGTTAAACACACATACAGATTCTAACTAATGGGCTGAAAAAGGTTGGGTCTGACAATCGGAATCGGAAAAAAAATTAGCATGGTTTTTTAATGATTTAATATTAGTAGTTTCCAAATTTTTTTTTTGCAAAACCTAGGTACTTATTGTCCACACTGTAGACGACACGCCCACGTAGCAGGACAGCCGCCGGTATAGGACAACTTCCTCAAACTCATACAAGCCAACTAAGCTCACAACAATGCAACACACATTCCTCTGGACGTATGATATTATGCTTTAGCAGTCTGAATCACGTAAATCTTTTTGTTCATCCCTGTTCATCTAGCTCGAGTAATCTAGAGCTTATGAGGAACTTAGCCCCTTCAATCAACGAACCTTATTCGCTGCTGCTCTAGTAGCAGTACTGGTGGAAGTGTCGTAAAAACACTTCCGAAACAATCGAGCCTTGACCATCATAAGTTAACCTATTATTTACGATGATCGTATCTAACCGTCATAGATAAAAAAGTCATCGTAGATTCACCTTTTTGTCGTATGCAATATTCGACACATATTCCAACACTAACAATCTTTTATGTGGAGGAAACGCTCCTGCACAACATGGTCGAGAGTGAAATCTTGCGTCTGCTCAACCTAGATGTTTCATCTATGCTGCCAGTCAAACATACAAATTTCAAAAGATGTTACATATAGAAATCTGATCCGGGCCCGTGCACCTAACTAATCACACGCTATGTCTGTGTTTGGAAGCACATTATTTCAATACCAAAGTATTTTAATAGCACAATTTTGTAGTACCATAATTTTAAAATTTATAGAACTATTTGGGAGCAAAGTAACAAGTATCAAGAGCAAGCAAGTAGAAGGAAAACTTTGGTTCGGATCAAATTTTCTATACACAAAAAAAATCGTAGTATAAACAAAATCGTGGTTTTAAATACATAGTTTTTTGATTTGGTTGCCAAACACTATTCTGTAAAAAATATCATAGTAATCTCAAATAGCGAAGTATTGCTCTAAAACTTCCAAAATATTGTGTTCCCAAACATAGCCTATACCAGTGTGGTGCTGCACCTTGCGGGCTTGTTTTAAACTTGTCTTTTGTATACGACCCAAATATATATGTGTAGTATTCTTACACCGAAAAGGCTATCTCCCATGCACATGAAATCGACTCCGATTTCAGGCGTCGAGGAGCAGGCCCATGCCGGCGGGTTTGTTTAATCGGCTCCTTTTTTTAAGAATTACTCTTTGTCTTGTTTAATTTGTAATATTATGCTAGTTGTAAAATTGTCAAATAAAATAATATTGTGATTGATAGACCATAGAATAGTCAAATAAAATATAATTAATGGGTCAATTACAATGATTAGTTGTTAATAAATTATCCACTGTCTGATTTAGTGTTGTTACTTCCAAAGCCACCGAGCAATATAACAACCAAAGCATTCCCTACGTGCAGGTGCAAGCTAGAGAGACTGAGATATATTGATGTTTTTGCACTCTGCAGTTTTAACAGACAGACTATTCAGTGGATCAATATGGATCTGAAAGACCGTTTCTAGATCGACGTACGTACGTACCATGTCCATCCACGGATCGCCATGCAGCATTCGCGCGCGGTTTTGTTGGTGGGTCTCGAAATAACCACCGGGGCAACCGCCACCTCCGGACAACCGCGCGTCCGGCCGCGCTCAACCGCCGGCGCCACGCGCATCGCGCGCTACTTCATTTTGCGTCACCGCTACCACGGCGGGGGGCCCCGCTCGCAGATAGAAGCAGCCTCCTCCGACTCCTCCGATCCTTGCGAACGCGCTCTTCCGTACGTTCCCCTACTCAAGCCAGAGCGGCGAGGCGTGATCTCAATCGGCGGCCGGCCGTTCACCATGCAGGCGGTGCGTCCAGCGGCGGAGCAGGAGGAGGAGGTCGCCCAGGCGCAGCTGGTTAGGGAGGAGGCGCTCGCCGAGGCCGAGGTGAAGAGGGAGGTGGCGGAGGAAGAACCCGCGCCGGAGGAGAAAGATGTGGCGGTTGTCGGTGAGGAGGTAGAGGCAGAGGCCGAGGTGGAGGCGCAGACGACGTCCGCGAAGAAGAACCGCATCCAGGTCTCCACCAACAAGAAGCCGCTCTACTTCTACGTCAACCTCGCTAAGGTACGCCGCCGCACGTGTAGAGCCATGCAAGTGGAAAGCATGCATGCAACTTGTTTCCTCCCGCTGGTTAACAAAATTAGGGGATGGAGTTCTTCTTTTGGATTTGCAAATATGGGTGAATCATCTTTACCAAGGAAAAAAAATCGGACGTTGCGATAAAAAAACCGACATTTTAGTTTTAAATTCAAAAAAAATTGGACAGAATTCAAATAAATTCGAATGGAGTATTTTTTTATCGAACCCCACCGATAAAATGAAATTCCCAAAATATAGGCGATTTTTCCTTGCTATTTACACATATTTCAAGTGGTTTTTCACATTTGTGAGTAAGCTACAAAGAAAAAAGTGTTAACTATATAGAAATGATTGAAAAGAGAAGAAAATTGAATCAAGTATTGATGCGTTGATTTTTATAGAAACGTTACTTTTGGTCGTCAACATATACCTTGGAGTGAACAATGTGCAACGATGGAATCCGGTGTTTTAGTGATAGTATGATCGCATCTAGTAGAAGGCAAAATGTTACAAATAACAGTGGGGCATAACCCTGCTGTTCTACTTTTTTTAAAAAAAAACAATGTGTAGTAACGATTTGTTGTTTATCTTCATCGAATGCCTTAATTTCCTCCAAACGCTTTATTTTTCTTCTTTTATACTCCAATAGAAATGGATTCTTGAGGTTTATATATTAATCTTAATCCCACATAAATTCTGTCGTCTGCAGAGGTACATGCAGAACTACGACGAAGTTGAGCTCTCTGCTCTCGGAATGGGTAAATATTAAATTCCGACTCAAGTATTCAACAGCCACATCTCTTGTTTTGTCTTTCTGGTCATGCATGGATTTCTGACATTCTGTTCGCAAGATGTACTCATTGAAAAACTGACGTGGAAACGTGGTATTTACCCCCGTAATTAACTGCGTTTCCGACTTGTCTTTGGTCGCAGCCATCGGCACCGTCGTGACTGTTGCTGAGATCCTCAAGAACAATGGCCTTGCTACCGAAAAGAGTGAGCTAGCACCAATAATGACGACCTTCTGAAAACTACATTATCTTTCACATTTTGAGTTTAGAAAAATTATGCTCACTTGTAGTCTCTTGTTCGTTACCTGTTCAGAGATCCTGACATCAACCATTGGTACAAAAGATGAGTCAAAGGGACGGCTCGTCCGTAAGGCCAAGGTGACTGAATTGTGTCTTCCATTTTCTGTGCTCTCGTACGTACCCCCTTCCAATATTGATCTACAATAATCCCTCTCTCTCTAAACATTTTTTCCTTTTTTCTAGATTGAAATCCTACTGTGCAAGTCGGACAACTTCGACAGCATCATGTCCAGCAAGAAATCTGACCGCCCGAAATCTGCCGAGAATAAGGAGATCAAGGTCTGATCAGATCAAGCTAACGATCGACAACATGCATCGGTGAGGCAGCGACGGCAACCCGATGAAGTGTAGCAATTAGGGTACCTTCTTATATACTCTCTCCATCCCTAAAAGGATGTCGTTTTTAACACTAAATTTAGTGTTAAAAACGACATCCTTTTAAGGATAGAGAGAGTATATATGATGTGTCAACTGCACCCGTATGAGACGGTGGTGCTGATGAACTGTCTGTAGCATTGAATTGATCTCGGTATCGATTTGCACTTTGTTGTACTCCCTTCTTTCTCGAAAGTTTGTCGCTTTCTAGTTCAACTTTGAACTAGAAAGCGACAAACTTTCGAGAAAGAAGGGAGTACCTTTTTTGCTTGTTCTGTGAAAGACCGGAACGAAATACTCTGCCGGCAGGGACCCTTTGTCAGCCACCCTATATGGCGCCTACTCTGTTTCACTCGCCATCAGCGACGTCTTCCCGCCAAGCTGCGGCTCCAACTGCCTCAAGCGCGCGCCCGTCGGGAACAAAGCCCAGGAAGCCCAGTAGCCTAGCTAGTATTTGACCCGCAGCGGTCCAACGTGTAGCATCTGCTTGCTTTGGGTTGTACTTAAGTAACGATCAGAAAGTCCTCATTTTATATTTAGTACCGTGAAAAATCGGGACAGAAACAACGAACACAAATCGGGAGCCAACAAGTGCTACAGTGAGCTAGAGCGTTCCCACCGGATGCTGGGACAAACGTAGCAAGAAGCCGTCGTAGCCTATTTATCAGCAGGAAGCCAGCCGATTTTCGTTTCCGTGAATGGACAAAGTGAAAGTAGCAACGTACGCGCCTCGATCGACGTGGTTGCCGAGCAAGGAAAGCGTGAAGCTTCCGCGACCCTTCCTTAGTTCCTTCCGGTGAATTAGCTGCCGCGTCGAGACCAAGCCATGCCGGTCATGACGCTCTCTCGACGGAACAAGAGGAAGAAGGCGCACACTACACGGAGTAGTGAAAAAGCTAGGCTTTCGAACGAAGCATGTACTGCAGCTCCTTTAATTTGGCCGTGAATCTCGTCGATCGCCGGACTCGGTCAATTATGGTACTCCCTCCATCTCCGAAAACTTGTCGCTTTGTAGTTCAAAAATGAACTACAAAGCGACAAGTTTTCAGGGATGGAGGGAGTAATTAATAACAGGAGCGTCTCTAGTTGACTGATTTTTGTCTATCTGGATTCGTACGCTGTAAGCATGAACAAACTAATTGACTGACACTAATCATATTATGCTAACGACATATGTACTGCATGCGACCAATAAAATATTATTCTTCCGACCGAGACAACATAAATTGTACGAGAATAAGAATCGTTATTTCTTCTTTGTATAATCAGACCATGAATGAAAAATATCAAAGCATACGAAAGTGACTGTCGTCAGTCGTTTTACAGGGGTGAATCATGATTTATAAATCACTAATCACTTTCGATATTAGGCGGCGGCGGCGGTTCGGCCGCGGCCGGGGCTTCACGGCGGTGGCACCAGAGATTCGCTGCGGCGCGGTGTGGGGCGACTGGTGGCGGCGCAGCGTGCGAGGGCCGGTGAGGGGGCGCAGCGCGTGGTGGCCGGCGAGGCGGTGCGATGCGACGGTGGCGGCGGTGGTGCCGAATCCAAGAAGAAGATACAGTAAGTTTTTTGTTAATAATTATTCTGTAGTTTTTAATTTGTAATTGTTAATCGTAGTTGTAGGGTTATGTTAATTGTAAAATAATCAAATAAAAAAATTTATAATTGATTAACTTATAATATTAAAAATTAATTACAAAGATTAATGTTTAATAAATGTAATTAGCTTTTAATTACTCACTGCTTAATTTTTCAAAAAATTTCAGATATCTGAAATATAGACAGACCGTTTCTAAATTTGTTTTTTTGGAAGAGGAGCTAACATATCTTTCATTCATTAAATGCAGCATTACAGTACGAACTTAATGGTTCGGAAACCAAAAGAGCAGAAGAGGAAATGACTATCGAGTCCCTAGAATAGATGTTTAGTATAGCAAAAAAAAAGGATCACGATGATAAAAGTATGAATGGGAAGTATACGAAACTTGACTTCAATATCCATTGTTAGGAATTGTATGGGTGAAAACGAAAGAAAATTGACTTCACTATACCCATTAATTGTTATGAGTTGTATAAGGTAGACTAACGAAGACTTAACTTTTCTTGTAAAGTGCATAAGTAAGTACTACTACCAACGGAACACAGAGGAGAATCACTATGGCTTCTCGGAACAATATATGAAAAGATCGAGAAAAATCATACTCCCTTCGTCTAAAAAATCTTGTCGGTTTGTAGTTTAAAAATGAACTACAAAGCGACAAGGTTTTTGGGACGGAGAGAGTATGATATCAATGTCCATGCATAAAAGTAATTGCAATATCGATGGAGTAAATTTCTTCTCTTCTCGTTTCAAAAAAAAGAAAAAGAAAAATCTCTTCTCGAGACAGACAGCAAGGGCAGAAGCGTCCATCGTCATCGGATCAGAGAGAGAAAGCAGGGGAAGGAAGAAAACCCTCCTCTGCTCTGCCTGGCCGACCTGACTGGTTCTCTTTCTCTCCGCCCGGCTCCGCTCCGCTCTTCACTCCTCTCTCTCTTATTCATCTCCTTCCCCTGCAAGCCTTCTCCTCTCCGCGGAAACCACCTATCCCAATTCCCCCTGTGGCGGCGCGTGCGCGTGCGCGTGAAATTTCCCCCAAGGCCGCGGGATCGCGCTAATGCGCGTGCTCCTCCTCTGAGACGGTAACCGTCTACGATCTTCTTCTTTTTTTTTTCTCCCTTCCCTTGGGCGTTTATTTCCTTCTTTTCGGTCCGATCGGGCGTTTCTCCATCCATCGGCTTGGTCCGCCGCGCGCCTTCCTCCCGGGATCGCGGTGTCCGCAGCGCGGCGACGCCGTCCATCCTGACGGGGTGGGCTCTCCCGTGATCGAAGGGTTTTCTCGAGGTTTTGGGCGATCGATCTTGGCGTGCGCCGGTGACGCCGTTCGTTTCGCTAGATAGTTTCCGTCATCGTTGTGCAGTGCGATCGCGCGCGGATTCTGTGGCTGAACCACGAGTTCGTGTTATCCTTTTTTTCCCAAAAATAGAAAAATGTGTGGGTTTATTTGGAGCTGGTGTGGCGTGATCACTGATCAGTCGTATCTCGTCCTTCCTTCCTGCCATCCGGATACTGAAAAATTCTGCCGCCATGTGGTTCTTCGCCAGGCGCCGTTTGTTTCTCCTGCTGCTGTATTTAATGGCAAGTTGTTTGTTTTTATTCGGTAATAACGATTTCATCCTTGTTCCAGTGATCTTGAAGGTAATTTTCCGTGGAATTCTTGTGTCACATCAAACTGAGCGTGGTGCGGCACTGGTGACTCGATCTGCATTCTGTTGGATTTAGTCGCATTATTGTGATTTGTCCTGTTGCTGATATGGATGGAGTGCCGAGTAATGCGGATAATTCAGAGCTCATGCACCTTCTTGGCAGCGTCGCTGGAGAAATGTTCGCAGATCGTGGGGAACAATCTGCATGGAGTTCTTCACCTGAGACAGGGTGGGTTCCCATGGTCGCAACAAGGCCGTCGAGTTTACAGCCTCCTTTGCACGATATGGCAATGGTGGGAAGTAACCTGCGTGGTATGGGCACCCTTGAGAATGCCAATTCGATTGACGCCCCGTCCTTGATTCCGGCATTCGGGAACATGAGCCTGGGCTTCACAGACGGCCCTGCTGAATCCGGTGCTAATTCTTGCAGCGTTGCATTCAGGGACGGACACTTTCCTGCCAGCCTTATGACTTCATCTGCTGATAATGCAAGAAATGGGTCACTTCAGCTGGCATTCACTCAAACCGATGATTTTGCGTATTCACCGCTGACAATCAACAATGCTGAGCTCATGAAGCCAACTTTTTGTGATCAAATTCCTTCGGTGTACACAGGGATGGATGGCTCAGATAATGCTTATAGGAGCCCAATCAATTTAGCACCAGATTCACCTTTTCATCATCAGCATTTTATCAATGGGTTGTCGCAAAAGTATGCACTGCATGAACAGGTGGACTCGAAAGTCAGGTGGCATGATATGGATATGGAGAGGCCTTCTATTATGCAGGCACATTATTCTTATCAGCAGATGCCACATGTTGCTACTTCTGATGTTTGTTGGATTGATTGCGCTCAATCTGGTTCTGTCAATTCTTCTCTTTGTCCTCATATTAGGACGGCCATTGTTCATCCCCTGGGACATGATATTGCTGATATATACTGGAATGGTGCTATGGGCTCTAATGGAATTAACCAAATGAATCCTTCACTAGTGAATAACAGTCCCTGTATGATTGATCCGAATTGCTCATGTCAAACCTGTGAATATTACCAGGTACAGCCATCTGAAAAGCTCAAACACCCATATGGCCCTAGACGTTCACCTAAAGGTTCTTTACAGAATCATATTTTGGATAAAATCAACCTGAAAGATGCCCCTGAAAAGATTCTGATGAAGCCAGAAGGTATAAATTCAATTATAAATATCAAGCATAGATTTACATTTAATGGGTGTGCTGACGGAAATCA
Organism: Tuctoria greenei; assembly: GCA_036927565.1. Taxonomy (NCBI): domain Eukaryota; kingdom Viridiplantae; phylum Streptophyta; class Magnoliopsida; order Poales; family Poaceae; genus Tuctoria; species Tuctoria greenei. The sequence goes on along the minus strand of JAYESD010000009.1, from coordinate 180,121,987 downwards.
AAGAACCAACCGTAATGGACATAATCATCATCTCAATATTCAGAACAACAATGCCCCACATTTTGATTTGCGGAGCTCCCAGTTTCTACCATCCTTGGATTCTGATTTGGCCTTGAAATCTGCCCAACTTAAGTATAATTCACTAGATGAAGTTGTGGGAGAATTACACTATTTAGCAAAAGATCAGAATGGCTGCTGCTTTCTACAAAGGATATTTACAGAAGGTTCCCAGCATGATGCTCAAAAGGTCTTTGATGACATCATCAAGCATATTGATGAACTTATGGTTGATCCGTTTGGAAATTACCTGGTACAGAAACTGCTCGAGGAATGTAACGAGAATCAAAAGATGCATATAATTTATGAAATAACTGAAAGACCAGGCCAGCTAATTAAAGTTTCATGCAACATGCACGGGTATGACCACTTCATACTCTGGTATTAGTTCACCCCCTCTTCTTTTCAGGTTATGTAATTTTTTAATGTTTGTTGAACATAAAAAATTTCAGGACACGCGTTGTACAAAAGGTGATAGAAACTATAAAAACCTCAGATGAACTTTCCATGGTTGTATCTGCACTGAGCCCCGGTGCCATTACTTTGATGATGGATGCCAATGGCATTCACGTTGCACAGCGTTGCTTGCAGAAGCTGTCGCCTGAGCACAAAGCAGTAAGACAACTTCGCTCTTACCCAATGCATGTTTAATTGTCTGACAGTCTTTTCAGATATTGCTTTCACCATCTCAATGATGTCGTTGTAACTTATAAATCATAATTGTCTTGCATAAAGTAAATATACAGCATGACAATTACTCCCTTTGTCCGGAAATGTTCGTATTTCTTGGTTTAGTCAAAGTCAAAATTTTCAAACTTGAGCAATAATCTACTATTTAAAAATATTTAAATATAAAAAATGAATTTTATTATAATCGATTTCACAATGAATCTATTAACATCATTTTTTTGTCAACCTTGAATCTTAATGGATTTATACTTTAACCATTAATGTTGAAAGGTGAATTTGTGGATAAATGGAGTATTTCTTTTGAACTTCACTACTATGATTAATGTCATAGGCAGCTCTCCTGATCGTTTTTAGATAATAGCTCTCCTGATTGTTAATTCCTGGAAACTGAAGTGTGTAACAACTGCAATTGTCAAGGAAACTCAGAACACTATTAAGACCTTAGCTAGAAGCCTACTACTTCTGTTGCCAATATTAATACTCTCACAACATGCTGCATTCCTGGAGTTTAACCTTACTACCTAGCAAGGAAAAATCCAAGCCCACGGCTGCAAGAGCTTCAGAACAGGTTCTAGAATAAAAATAATTTCTCCATGATGGTCTATTGAAAATATAAAAGATTTAAAAGCCATGAGCACAAAATCCTTGAAGTCCCAACCCGACCAGTTCCACCCTCCTAGTTCCTATGTCAGTTGTTATATTCAGTGATCTGCTTTCTGGACACTATTTCACTGTTTAACCAAAACCCAGCTGTTTATTCTTCCGAAATATTCAATGCTTACGCATTGTCACCAAAACTATAATTACTTTGAAGTGATGTTGATCACCATCAGTGGCGGATTTCTAACTAGGGCCAGTAGAAGCAGGGCCCTAGTCTTAGCAATGTAAACCCTTCTATTTTTAGTTAGCCTGACCCAGCTAGCCTGGAAGGCCCATTGTATGGCCCTACTCGTTGGCCAGCCCAGCTTCACCCTGATCACCATTTTCTATACATCCCTTGCACATTTGTTTAGCCATCTTTAGTTGGACTGTGCTTCGACTTGACAATTTTTGCTGTAAACGCTGTTTGCAATTTATTTGCAGTTTTGTCATCCAAACTAGTCTCTAATATTTGTTTAGTCAATTATTGGTCCGAAAAACATAATTCAAACAAGTGGATGTCCAACTAAAGCAAATATTGAATATATAGTCAACCTCTTCCGAACCAGAAAAGAGATATACAGTGTTAAATTTTTATTTCTTATCATTATTGTCAATCTTAAACTCGATTCCGGACTGCTATTTGCCATTGCAGTTCCTTATCAATGCAGCTACAGAATATTGCCTTGCGCTAGCAAAGGATCGTCATGGCTGTTGCATCATCCAAAAGTGCATTCTTCATGCAAATAAGGAACAGAAGAACAGGTTGTTGTACAATATCACATCCAGGGCTCTTGATCTCGCAGAACATCAATACGGGTACGCAACACTTTCTCATTTGCCTTCTAAGTTTTGCAAGGCCATATTGTTGTGATCCTGTTGCAGGCTTGTGCTCCAATACTAAGTATATGCTCCTTGCAGGAACTATGTAATACAATATATACTCAGTCTCAATGTTACATGGGCTAGTGATGAAATACTGCACAAGCTTGAGGGTCACTACGGATATCTATCCATGCAAAAGTGCAGCAGTAATGTGGTTGAAAAATGTATAAAAGAAGCACAGGGGCCAAAACGTGTGAAGATCATCCATGAGCTTATCAGTGACCCCAGACTACTGCATATCTCACTTGATCAGTTCGGTAACTATGTGATTCAAACAGCACTCCGAGAGTGTGAGGTAATAACAGTGCATGGTGTCTAGTATTAGTTCCTCAAAACAATTTCATTCTAACCATGCTTGTAACCTGCAGGATGCTGCAGTTCAAACTGCATTGATTGATGCCATTAAGCCGCACACTGCTGCTCTTCGAAGCAACATGTTTGGAAAGAGAATTCTGTCAAAAATCTCTAATAAGTATCATATGTCAAAACTCAAAAGATAGGTAGGTCAACATAAAACTTGCAACTTCAGCAGCCTCACTAAAACTTAGCCAATCAATTATAGGGAGGGACCTGAAAAACTTTATGGTTATGGAGGGGTCTTTGCTTTAGCAGACTGCGAGGTGCGGGAAGGGGGTCGGTCGGATTGTCCAGCTGTTGGAAACCACCACATTTTGGGTCACTATAGACTATGTGACGCATGTTGTAGAGTCGTATATATTTTGTGCAAATAATTTATGTGTAGTGTTATTACGTCGTTTGTTATCCGTCAGATGCTTGTCTGTATCTTACTGTAATATGGTTGAATGTATTTTGTGACGGCTGGCTGATCTTTGGTATAGTCTGCTTTTGGTATGTGAAATGTTATAAGATCAAATTTTCAGAACTCCCATGTAAATAAAAAAAATTCTGTTTACATGTCATTAAGATACGTGTATCTTTAAAATTAGGTCCTTTTCACCACGCACCATATGGTAATCCTAGTTGTTTGGTTGGAGCATAATGCGTGTTGTTTGGTCTGAAGTCCTAAATTTTCAGTTGTTGCCGAAGGTGGATTCAGTAGTGTCTCCAATGCACAACAACGTTCAGAGAAGCTCATCAGCAAAATTTACATCCAAACTTGCATCAAAGAAAGCATTACTCCGTTGTGACGGAGTGGTACACCTTTTGCATGGCCTCTCTGAAGCGGGGGATGTCCAAGGTGACGTTCTGGCCTTGGAGGAAGTACTTCCACACCTCACCTCTCCTGTGTATGGACAGTGGGTCGGCAAACACGGGGTGCTCCATGGGATACCTGTCCTTGAGCGTCGTCTCCCCCGCCGTGACCTCGTACTCGACGTACCGGAGCCCCATGCCCGCCGCCGGCTGGCCGAAGTCGTACCAGCACGGCCACTTCATGGCACCCCACGGGATGATCTGCACGACCGTGCCGTTGTGCGGCAGGAACACCATGTTGGTCAGCCCGGCGCCGTGCACGCCCACCATCACGTCGCACGAGTTCACGGTGGCTGCGAACCCGGCTACGTCACGCACTTCCGCGGCCACCACCTCGAACCCGAGCTCCGTCAGGGCGGCAATGGCGTCGCCTTCGTTCGTCAGCGACCTCGAGTGGCGCCGCAGGACCATCACGAGCCGGGGCTTGGAACTCCGCCGGCTTACGACCCGTGGCCTCGGCAGCGAGAACACGGTCTGGAGGAAGTCGTTGAACCCAATCATGGTGTAGCCGTTCTTCCGTGATCGTCGGCCTGCTGGGTCGATGCCGAGGATCCGGTGGCTCTCTAGCCCGACGCGCGCCGCCGGGAAGCACCGCACGGCGGCGTCGGCGTCCATGTCGATGGCAGGGTAGAAGGACAGCGCGGCGAGGACCGCCCGGTGCTTGGCGAACCACCGGGCGTCGTAGTCGGCGACGAGCAGCTGGACGCGTCCGCCGTACTCCCGGGCCGTCACGTACAGCGGGACGATGACGTCGCTCATGGCGTGGAAGAAGTTGTCGCCGCACCCGCCGGTGGAGAAGACCACCGCCGGCACGTCGTGCCGCACCGTGCACCGCGGCGGGATGATGTCGTCGGCGGCGGGAGGGCTGGATCGCACGGCCACCTCCCGGATCCGCGACATGGTCCCTTTCTCCCACTTGCGCGTGTACGGACGGACCCTGATCGTCGAGTTCTCCGGCCGGTAGGTGGAGGATGAGACGACGTAGACCATGCCGGATTTGCCATGGATGCGCACGTCGCCTTCCATTTCGCAGGTGTCGGAGTGGTAATTGCTCAGGTTGCAGCTCAGCTTGCTGCTGGTTAATGGTGATGCTGCAACATCTGCAAATTAATCATATCGGTCTCTGATAAGAAGACAGTTCCTAAAATATATTCCTTTCGGTTATTGTGCATCAAAGAACCTTCTTTGATGTAACCTCAAAACACATGAATATCATGGAAGAAGTATGAAATAATGTAAAAAAAAATAGCATTCTTGAATAATTCCTACGTACGTTCTTTACCTGAATTTACCAAAGAACTATCTTTTGGTCGTCCATTCGTTGCAAGGATTTGGCTTTGTTGAGTGCGATCTGTAGCAAATTTGAATTAATTGAGGCCAGCTTTTCAAATATAATAGGGAAGAAGAGTGCTAATGCAACATCTTCATTTGCAGCGTGCAGTCAATGCTGGTTATTTCGAACTCGTTTTATATACTACCAATCCCATGAAACTAGTTATTATGTACTCCCTCCGTTCCAAAAAGTTTGTCGCTTTGTAGTTCAAAAATAAAATACAAAACAACAAACTTTTTTTCACGGAAGAATTACTCTGTATTACTTAATGGGAAACATCTCATTTTAGTAGTAAACTAATACGTGGATTCACTGACTCCTCGATTGTAGAGTCGACTCTGCATAGCTAGGAGATATTGTTAATACCAATCGAGGAAGAAATAAAACTGCAGTCAATTTCTCGATCGAAGACATTTGACACTCATACATGTCCAGTTGTTTATGATCTACTCCAGATACTATTATTTGCCATACCTCGTGTCGTAGCTTCTGTCTTGGACGACACGCCAATTGGATGTTGGAGCTGCTGCCATCCTGCAGTCGCCGAACCTTGAACAGGGAGGTGAATTACTCATACCATACTTTGACATCAATGAATATTCAAATTGATTGTACAAAGAAACTTTGCTTACCTAAGGATGAAACCTTGTTGGCCATTTCATCTGCGAAATTGGCAAAATTTGTCCTGTTAACTGTAATAACGAGACAAGGTAAATTAATTAGCATCCATTTTGTGTTTTAAGAATCTTGCCTGATTCTTCACCCTGCGTTATGACACCTGTTAGCTCAAAACTAAACTAACCAGCGTCATACATAAAAGAACATAGGAAGTAGCTGCAACCATCGATACCACAAAGGCAATTAGATAATGAATCAAATTGTTAATGCTCCCTCTCATTTCCTCACCAAACCTTGGAATCTTGTGTTTCCATATATAACCTTGCCTAATATCTACTGTTATCAATATAGTGAGTTAATGAAATCGAGTTCTTCATCATCTAAAAAATGGAATCGAGTTCTCCTATTGTATATTTCTTTTTTCAAAAAACAAACAAACAATTTGGTGCACAACGAAGAAAACTCAAAAGAGAAATGGCAACGATGAGATCGTGGTGTCTGTTTGGATTGTTATCAATGGTTGCTATATCAAATTTCGGAAGTTGTCCGTGAAGGAAGAGTGTATTTGAATTGAAAATATGATCAACTCAGGTAAAAGAATATGGGAACCATCGTCTGGAAAAATAAAAATAAAAATAGAAGGCATTACAGTGGATTCAACAATCAAACGGCAGTGGACTTACAGTGAGCAACCTGCGGCAGGATATCAGTCTTGAGCACCACGAAAAGAACGAGAGGCAGCATGAGCCACAGCGCGCCGCCGCTGCCATGCTTGCAGCAGTACTCCTGCCGCCTACCCTTCATGGCACCCAGGCTAGAGCTAGAAGACGATCCCTCCAGCTCTCCTCCTACGCGCTGTGTCCTACTCCTATAAACGTACGTGTCCTATACTTAGCACGACGACGTGCATCGTCTTCTATATAACCGCGCTTTGATGCGCGCTAATTAAAATGTCCACTGGTTGACTTGGATTTGATGCAGCATTTAATTCCTTGCACATGAACGCCGGAGGAACCGGACCTAATAAATAATTGCAGTGATTTAGATTGCATCACCGTCGAGCTGAGGTAGTAGCTAGCACTGATCTATTGACTGACAGCCAGGAGGCACCCAATTACTCCCTCCGTCTACCAAAAAGTTTGTCGCTCAACAAGTTTTTTGGAACGAGGAGAGTACATGGTTGCTGTGTTACCATACTGAGGAAACATGAATAGAGCATTGCATGAGACCGAATTTCGAGAAAGCTAAGGCGCGTGGCGACTTACATATAGAGCTATAACGAGCCGAGCTCAAGTGAGCTTACCCTCAAAGCTCAGTAAGAACACGAGCTGAGCTCGAGCTAAAACTGAAATTCGATCGATCTTACTTTCAAGCTCGAGCTCGACTTGATAAAGCTTGTTTAAATAGTTATGTTTGGTTGAAGCTAGTAATAACTCAAGTTGGAGCTCGGGAGGTTCATTTAAATAATAAAAATAAATAATATTTATAAAAATACTTTATCTAAACGAGCTTTATCGAGCTTAACAAGGCCGAGCTCATCAGACTCACACGTTTGAGTCAGTCTTCATGCATGCCTTCTCAAATAATAGATGGCATTTTATTAATAGAATTATGGTGTAATAATTTTTTTGCCGGATGTTGATTGACTTAGTGTGTTTTCTTTTCCAGTGAAAGTGTTCTAGTGGTATGGTGTGATGTGTGGTTTCATCATTGATGTAATAAGTGACCATAACCTTTACGGGGAGAAAGGCTGAACGTTTATAGAAATGATTTATCTAAACGAGCTTTATCGAGTTTAATAAGGTCGAGCTCGTCAGACTCGCGCGTTTGAGTCAGTTGTCATGCATGTCTTCTCAAATAATAGATGGCATTTTATTAATAGAATTACGGTGTAATAATTTTGTCGCTGGATGTTGATTGACTTAGTGTGTTTCTTTTCCAATAAAAATGTTCTAGTGATATAGTGTGATGTGTGGTTTCATCATTGATATAATAAGTGGCCATAACTTCTACGGGGAGAAAGGCTGAACGTTTATTTCCATTATCTAAAAATTTATTGAAAAGTTGAGGGGTCAAGTAGACTTAATCCATCTTTACAATTTTTTACTATTAACCGTCAAAGTTGAAGAAACATTACTGTAACGAACAAGAAATGATTATATTTTAGGTTGTAGGGAGTATAAGGAACCAGCTCCGTACGGTTGGCGCAAATAACATCAGAGCGAGCAAAATACGAAAAAAAAAAAGATGACAGAGAAGAGGAAGCGAAAAATGGCTTCCATTCGTAACAGCTACAGTACCGGACCTGGTCAACTGAAACGTGAGAGCAACAATGTGAAAGCCACCTGAACACTTCAGACAAATGAGCTATACATACAATGAGCTGCTCATTTGGAGGTTAGATTTTCTTGGGAGGTCTCTGATGCCCGTGCCCTGCCCTGCGAGCCTTCTCCAGCAACAGTAGCAGCCCAACGTTGTTGCCGCACTGGCCAATCGGGTACCTGTGCAAGTTATGGACTATTGCAAATGAAAAACATAGAACATGATGAGCAGCCGATGAGGAAATATAAAGAATGTGAACTCACTTGATGCGCGACGATTTCTTTCTCCACCAAATGATAGATGTGACCCACTGGAAGTGGAACGAAATGCAAATGCTATTAAATTTTATTTTCATGCATACTCCCTCCATCCACAATACTTGTCACTTAGGATAAGAATTCTAGTTCAAAATGAATAAGTGACAAGTATTTTGGGGTGGAGGGAGTATTTCAAATAGGATAACTAAAATTCTAATTTCAGCCGCTGTCCTTTTTGGCACACTTTTTAGGTCCTTCAAGGTGCAATACAATGGCTAAAGTTACTATGTCAACATTTATGTTCTAGTGTTATTAATTTAGATGTTCCCTACTAACAGATAATGTCATGATGAGATTGACAATTAGAAAAAAAACAAATGTTCAGATGTAGCAGTTTCAGATGAGCTAAACATGCTGAATTACAGAAAGGCTACTTTATGACGCTTTTAGTTAATAATATCCACGAGTAGGGTGAAAGAAAAGAGATCAATGCAACAATACAACTAGAGTCGACTGATATAATAAGCGACAAAACAACATAGAAATTTCTTAATAACTGTCAGATACACTAAATCATAAACATGTAAACTGCATACTATGATAAAATGTGAACAAGATTATTGAGCAAGCATTGACCTGAGCAGCTAGCAATCCTTATCGCAAATTGATGTGCAAGCATGATTTCATCAGTACTGGCACAATGCTCAGCATGGCTTTGGTGCAACTAAGCGTACACACAGCTCCTTATCAACCAAATGCATAATATCACAAGATTTGAATTCTAATTCTCTTAAATTAAGCTGATTCAGGAAACATTTCCTGTTTATGATGCATATATAGTTGCTGTATACATAAGAGTAAATATTTGAGCTAGTATTCCCTAGCTAGAGAAAAGGATATATTACCTTGACGACTGCAGCAAGGAATGAGGTCCCATGAAATGGCTGCGTCTTCACCACCGTCCTCTGCATGATCACCGGCGGCTGTCGTGGAGGCCGAACGGTGACTGTGACGGCCGGCTGCACGTTGCCTGCTCTGTAGTAGCTGTGCTGAGCCATGGGCACCGCTGGAACCGGTGGTGCGGACAGCTTCTGTGCAATCTCCTTGAGCAGTATGACCTGCGCCTTCTCGGTCCCCATGTTGATGATGGCCTGCCGCATGGACTCCCGGTCCGCTTCCAGCATCTGCAGCCGCCAGCTGAGCCGGCGCACCTCCTCGTCCTCCGCCCACGGCGCGCGGCCACAGCAGTCGTCGCTGCTCACCGGCGTACTGCAAGAGCCCTCGGGCACCGCCAGCGGCGCGCCGCCGCCCCCGTGGATGGCGTCGACGGTATAGACTCGGTCGCTGGCGCCGCCGCAGTCGTCGTCATCAGGGAAGAACTCGCCGTCGCAGAAGTCGAGGCTCTCGTCGGAGTAGGTGCGCGCGTGGCGCAAGAAAGCGGAGCCCGGCGCGACGCGGATGATGGGCGTAGTGGTGGTGACGGCGGGTGTGGCGCCTCCTCGTTCGAGGAGGTGGACCCGGTGCGCGAGGCGGTTGAGCTGGTCGCGTGGCGTCTGCGTCTCGAGCGCGTCCGCCTCGGAGGCCGTCGGCGGGTGGTCGATGAAGCACCGCAGCGCCGGGTAGTAGCCTGCTGACGACGACGACGCCTTCGGGGACGGCGACGCCGGCGAGTGCGGCGTGGCAGCGCACAGCCTCCGCGGGGTGGATGTCTCGGACACCGCCGCGCCGGGGTGACGGGGCCGGATCATCGCGCGCAGAGTGGCGTCGCGCTTCGAGAGCGCCTCCTCCAGGGCCGCTAGCTCGGCGGCGTCGTGGGACATCTTCTCCTCGGCGTAGCGCCGGAACTGGCGCGCCTCCATCATGGCCTCGGCCTTCTCCCGCTGCAGGCGGAGAATCATGGTCATGGCCTCGCTGGCGGCGCCTGCGGCCGCGCCGCGCTCCGCTTCGAGCTCGGCCTGCAGGTCCCCGAGCGCCGCCTGCTGCCGTGTCAGCTCCTCGCGCAGCGCTGCCGCCTCGTCGCCGATCTCCACGCGCACCACCGCGGGCGGTGCCTCGGGCGGGGGCCTCCGCTTCGTTGGCGGCCTCGCCAGGGCTGAAAACATTGGCGTAGAGGCGGTGGACGCCTGAGTAGGGTGTCCGCAGAGGGGGCAGAGCGGGGGAGGGTCGCCGGCGTTGGCCATGGCGGAGGACGGCACGTGCGCATCCGCGGCGCGTGGAGGAGGCGCACGTGCGCGCGCGCACCACAGGTATAGAAATGGGCCCGGTGAAGGAGGGCGCGGGAGAGAGAGGTTAATTTTTGGATTTGTCTCCCTCCATCGGTTTTGGACGGTTGGTTGCTGTTTTTAGTAGGGGTGTTTTTTGGTCATTTTGGCTAGACGAAGAGGAACTCAAAATTCTGGATGTTTAATGATTTTCATGAGTATCATTCTTGTATTCTGAATCAATCGTTGAATCGTGATGATCCAGCCAATTTTAACAAGACTATATAACTAAAACTATATACAAAACAAGTAGTAACCTTCAGACTTCAACATTTCCCCTGCATAATTATTTGTAGTTTACCATCTTTCAACATTTCAGACTTCAACACAAGTAGTCTACCACCTTACTCCCTCCTTTCTTAATTATTTGTCGTCAGGACAAGTTTTTTAGTTCAATTTTAATTAGGGAAGGAGAGGTAGTAAGTTTTTAATTCCTCTTCGCTCCTTTTCATAAGAGTTGATATTTAGGTGCCACTGCGATGATTGATTACATAGCTGATTATCAATTTAGCGTTCGTTCCATATAGTTTTCTAACTGTGTGATATTATAGGTCACAAAAAAGCCTAAACTTATTTTAGACGACCACTATGGAGCCACATGAGATATACTTTTTCAAAGAAGAAATAATTATGTATGAAATGTCATATACTTTGTGTCCTACTAGCATGATTAATTGCTACAACTACTCCCTCTACTCTCAAAACTGTTATTGTTATGATGATAATTCTAATTTATTTTGACTTACAATTACCATTTTAATGATAATAATTTAGGAAAAGAGCCACTTCCATGAGTGAACTGTAGCATCACACATGAGATGATAACGGTAAAATATCTGTGGTATTAACCAGATGCACCCACACCCGTTGGATAATATACTTACCCGAATTCTTACTCGATATTATCCGTATCTGTTACTTGTGGGTATATCTATTATCTGTAATTGTATTTGCTAGCTTTTGTGCGATCAGAGATGACAATGGGTATCCATTACTCGTATTTCCGTAGATATTCAATCTGATAGGTACGATTTTGGTAGGACTTTGTACCCACGAGTATGGGTTCGGCCAGTGGATAAACCCAATGGATTATTCTTATCGGGTAAGAAAAAGATATACCCATATTTGCATACGTGAATCCAAATGCTCACATATGAGTTTCATATAATATCACATAAATATTTGTGTAATGGTTAAAAAGAAACCAATTTTCCATTTTTGTAGGAAAAAATAACTATTTTGTGGGCATTGATTTTTGAAGATTCCAGAGCTAGCAATTTTTTTGCCATTTTGGGATAAAATATATGACTTGAGGCTGAAGACGTAGTGGCCTATGGTGTCATTCCAGTGTACTCTCGAAGGGGACCGAGCCTAAGGCGCTGCATGGAGCGAGATGTATTGTCAAATACATCGCGCGTCATTTTGCGAATGGTGTACTCCATGTCCGAGGGAAGTCCGGTCGTGGTCGCTTACCCTTTAGGTCCTTCGGCGGGCTTGGCGGCAGCGTGTTCTTGACGCGGTTTTGCAAAGAGAGGAAGAGTGGTTGTGCGGAAAATGCGATAACGCGCGCGGATAATCTTATCACATCGTAGCAGCCCTGCGGTTCATCTCTTTACGCACGCAGTGGTGATAGGAAGTGGAGCGGTTCAAATTGAATTTAAAGAACGTGTGCTCGCTCACATTAACTGCCTATATTAATGGAAAGTTAGATACGATGCAGACAGCTCGTCCTTCAAAGTCCATCTGTAGAAATCGGTTAATTTACACATGCATATCATTTACGTGAGCTGCATGTGAAGTTACATTATTACAAGCGGCTATTAACTCATTCGACAACAAAGACGAATTTTTTAATGGCTAAAAAAATCGAGTCGTCTATAAAAAATGCCTGTTCTAATAGTGACGAATTAATAGCAGTTAATTTGCATCCAGGGAGCAGAGTCGTTCGTGGTTTTTGCTTTTAAAAAGAGTCAAATGAGCAAATACCCCATAAACAAACCGTCACCGCTTTTACAAAAGAAATCCAAGAAGGAAGCAAGACGGCAATAAACGTTTTGCTGTCCATCGTTGGGCTCTTGTTTACGGCCTGAGGCCCAGCTTAGCTGAGACATTACAGGCCCAGGAAATTCGGTCACGCACGCTTCTGCCTAATCGCCTTCTCAACAGAACACTCCTCTCCTCCTCAGCACCTGCGCCGTCCTTCCACTCTTCCCAACCCCGGCTGCGCTGCCGCCACCTCACCGCCCGCCACAGCACCGTGTAAGAGGCTGGACTCGTCTCCCCGCGCGATTACTCGCCATCCTCTCGAACCTTCCTCTTCCCGATTCTCGAGATCAGGAGTTCTTGGACCAGCTGTTCATCGGGTCATTCTTTTTGACGCGGCGGCGAAATTTTCTGATGAACTTGGAGCCTAACTGGAGCGACTTGGTGTTTCTTGGCAGGATTCTGGTACAGATTTGGTTCTGCAGTCGCGGGATTGGTCGGTGCTCGGGCCGGGTGGTGTTGGCGGTGGTGATGGCGGCGGAGCTGGTGGGCCCGCGCGTGTACAGCTGCTGCAACTGCCGCAACCATGTCTGCCTCCACGACGACATCATCTCCAAGGCCTTCCAGGTGAGGAGGAGGCCGCTTGTCGCCCGGGGAAACCTTTTCTTTCACCTTGTCCGTGAGATGTTTTTTTTTTCTTAATCAGGAGCTGCCGAAATTGCCTGCCTGCTTGGGGTACTAGTACATGCCTTTGAGTTGCTAGGACTTCTGTTTATTCTGTTAATCGGTTGGGTTTGCGGGTACAGTGTAATTGTGATTGCTAGATGCACTTTCCTGTGATGATGAAGTAGGGCGCTGGATAGGCCTGGGCGATACCTCTTTCGGTCTTTTTATTATTTCGATCTTTTTAGAATCACTATCCCAAATGTTGTAAAAATATCGGTATCTAAAAATTTCAAGTACCTAAATTCCGGTTCAGTATTCGGTCTTACACTAAATGCTCGAGTTATTCATTGTACCTATCTCAGTCTAAGCACAAGTCCAATACTATCAAGAGCCAACAAATTATAAGTTTATGAAATAGAAATCATAAACAAAAGGTTCAATCTCACAACTTCACACATCACATATTGCAAATGAAATATCAAGATTCCAGTCTTTCATAGACTATAATTTAACTTGAACTCTTCTTGGACTATGGGTTGTATGCCTATGGGCCATGAGGATGTGATGAGTGAGATGCATCTGCATGTTGATTTTTCTGAAGTTGTATCCACTATTCGGGTACCCGAGGGTGGTACCCATTCTATATATCTGTATATAAGTTATTTAGATTCGTTACCCGAACAGGAACAAGTACTTCATACCTAGTATGTCGGTCTTTTCGACTCTGGTCTTGGTTTTTTCAATTTTAGTTTCTGGTTTTTATGCCAAGGCCTAGCGCTGGATGGGGGAAAATAATTGTGTTTCTAACTCGATTAGTCAGAGTCACAGTTTTAGTAGGAAAATGCTATCTTATAATACCGCCCATGTACATTCTGATCAATATGATAATACAATTTTCTTATAGTGGGACTGAACAAGTATTTCCGTGCAGTGTGCTTACACTTGTAAACATATGTTCTGGCTTTATTACTATACATAGTTGATAGTCGTGCTCTGATTCAACATTGTTACACACATAAAATGTTATGAACAAAATGCACTCTTGTCTGCTGCAATGCATATTTGTGTTATAATGTTGGTGCTAGAAGTAGCATTCAAACTGCTGATCCTAGTTACACGGGCTTATTCTGTTATTTAGTTTGTAGGCACTGTATTAACTGGGACTTTGCTAGCACTTGAAGGATGATGCCCCCATTTGCTTTTTGGTTGTTTTAGGGGAGGAATGGCAGAGCGTTCCTGTTCTCTCATGCCATGAACGTAGTTATGGGGACGAAGGAGGATAGGCAACTTATGACAGGGTTACATACAGTTGCTGATATCTACTGCCAAGATTGCCGTGAAGTGTTAGGTTGGAAGTATGAGTGGGCGTATGAGGAGACACAGAAGTACAAGGAAGGGAAGTTCATATTTGAGAAGTCAAAGATTGTCAATGAGAACTGGTAGTATCCGTGATAAGACACTAAAATTTCTGTTGAAGATGAAGTATTCATTGTTGTGTGATTGCTGGTGTGTTTTGGATGTTACATCTCTGTAAATAGTAATCGTCCATGGGTTCTAACCCTAAGGCTACATGTTCTAGGCTTAGTGACATCTTGTAAGCATACTTATTACTGTTTATTTCTGTGCAAAGAAGCCCCGTATGGCTATTTGTTCTGCAAACCATGGTCGCTGTTTACATAATTTGGTAGTTCTTAAATGTTGTTTGCAGTATTTGTCTTGAGCGAGAAAAAAGGCTTGGGGTGTAGCGTTTAATCTTATAGGGCTGATATAATATTAATGATCAATTGTATGCTCTGTTTGCTTGGAATAACTTAAGGTTCCCTATGGTTCCTTAACGAAATGGTATGTTGATGTTACTAATGCCAGTTCCTTTTGTTTACACAAGGGAGCTTGTATCTGATACCTTGGTTACTGAACTGATGCTGCATGTGATATTTCTGTTAATAGAAGTATGCTAATAAAACATGGTTAATTTATTATACGTATTTAGTTATTATTCTACGAGCTGCATGGACCTACACTGTAAGCAAGTTGAAAAGTCCTAGAGTTGGACATGGTCTTTTTCTGATAAACGCATTTCAAAAGTGCCATGCTTGTGTTCACTTTTTAACAATTCTGTACTTTTCTAGCCATAATAAGTAATAACATCTGTAGCACACGTTTGTTCCGGAGGGCTTACGTGTGAATTTACTCCCCGTGTTTTTTTAATTATGGAACCCCTATAATGTGCATAAGGTGGATCTTAAGTAATTTACAACGGCAATCCTAAAGTTCAGGCGCCTGAGCGAGAGATAGATGAAGATGATTAGTTTTAATTGTAAATCCGTAATTTGTAAGGGTTATGTTAATTATAAAATAATATAACAAATAATTTTTGTGATTGATTAACCTATATAATTAAGGGTTAATGATTAATTACAATGATTAGTGATTAATGATTAGTGAAATTTTCTCAAATTTCAGGAACTTGAGATCTAGACAGCCCCAATTTACAATCTTCTAGTGGAATGTTTCATTGGATCTTTAGGGATGATTGAATATTAATGTTTGATTTGTTGTTCTGTTGTGTCGGATAAGAAAAAAGTTAGCCAAATTTCCTTGAATTGAAATAGCTATATTTCCCTGAAAAGTAGTTTGCTGCAGTTATGGTGGAATTAACTAATTCGATGAAACAATTACACATGAGACACCACGTTGATTGTTAACAATTTAACTGCTTTGTAAGTACGTCTTTGTCTACGAAAAGGTATTTTGATGGCTTGATGTAACTCTTGGTAGCTAGAATCTGTTGACGTTTAAGGCAGGAACTCATATCGACACGTCTGGTTAACGAATTGGTCTAGCCTGTGATACATCCATTAGTAAATGTACACTAATCGAGCACATGATTTACTTATTTTCATCGTTAATTAGTCATTAATTTACTCACTCTGTCGACTTACAGTGTGCAAGGAAGTTGAAAATCATCTACAGAGTTGGTGATGGCTTGTTCAAGATTACGACCCTTTTGATTAGTCTGCACATGAAAATTCAGCGTTGAAAATCTTGCTCTACACAGTAGCTGTTATATATTTTAAGTTGAATGTTGTGTCGTGCTCTCTTACATAGACTTATCATGCATCTGATGATACATACCAAATTCAATTCAACAGACGATGTTTTCAGTTACAAAACCGGCCGCTGTGTAGCCTGCCATATCTCGAGTATTTTCTGCGGTGCGCGAGTCATGACATGCTTTAATTAGGTTGTATTTGAAGAGATGAAAGTTACAAAACTTTGCAAGTCACAACTCTACATGTCTGTTCACTTGCCCAAAAACTTGTGCACTTGATGAGTCTGAGTGAAGAACCATTTGATCAGCGCTAGCTGCTTTGGAACACGAGTGTTTTGCTCACTAATAACAGTTTACGGGGACCCAACTGTTTACACGGGTTACACACTGTTACACTAACAGTTTTAATCAAAGAAAACCTTAGTCATGTAATAACTCCTTGTTGTTAACTACTTCAATTCTTCCTTCGTCTTGCTCTCCTCCTTCGCCATCATCTCAACACCACCATCTCTGCTGCTCCCGTCTGCAGTGGCCGTCGTCGGCGACACCTTGAACTTTGCGTAGATGTCACCCCTGTAGAAATTCCTGGTCCTCCACACCAGGATCAGAGATACCAGCACGCCGCCGAACGTTACCCCGGTGATGATGAGGAAGGCGTGCTTGAAGCACATCACCCCTTTGCAAATCTTGTCCCCGACGACGGCCACGCCGCCGTGCTGCCTGGCCGCCTCGGCGTCGTACATGCGCCCGGCGATGATCACGTTGAGCACGTAAGCGCCGGCGGGGCTGGCCGCCGAGCCGAAGTTGAAGAGCGAGGAGTAGTACTTGAGCCCGAACACCTCCGAGATGATGGCGAACAGCAGCGGCCACTGCGCGCCGAAGCAGAAGCCGATGATCACCGACGCGGCGTACAGCGACTGCGGCACGCCGAAGGCGATGAGCAGGTGACCGATGCAGGAGGTGAGGAGCACGGCGGTCACCGCAAGCGGCCGGGGGAACCTGTAACGGGCGAGGAGGATCTCGGAGATGTAGCCGGCGCCGGCACGCCCGGCGTAGTTCCAGATGCTGATAA
The DNA here is from genome assembly GCA_036927565.1 of Tuctoria greenei. Classification (NCBI taxonomy): domain Eukaryota; kingdom Viridiplantae; phylum Streptophyta; class Magnoliopsida; order Poales; family Poaceae; genus Tuctoria; species Tuctoria greenei. Next base: position 180,104,940 of record JAYESD010000009.1, on the reverse strand, counting down.
GCGACACGAAGGTGTTGATGCTCTTGGCGGGGTAGCCCAAAGACTGCCCGATCTGCGCCATGTTGTCGATAGCCGTCAGCGTGCCGCCGATGCCGAACACGGAGATCACGAACAGCAGCAACATCTCCACGCTCACCAGCGCCTGCATGATGGAGTAGTCCTCCCCAAGCGCCGGCGGCTTGAACATGTTGGTGATACAGCAGCCCATGCCGCCACCACCACCTCCGCCGCACAAAGGCGGGGATGATGAGTCCTCGTCGTCGTCGACCTTTTGATCAGCGCTTGCCGCCGTAGTAGGTCCTTCCACGGCGATGGCCGGAGGCTTCTGCAGCGACTGCTGGAGCTGGGAGACGGCCTTGTACTCCTCCCTGACGACCACTCCGACGGGGCTGAAGAGGATGATGAGCAGCACCGTCGAGGTGACCACGTATGCGGCGTGTGTGAAATGCACCTGTTTCTGCAGCACGATCATGACGAGCAGGTAGCTGGCGAGGGCGATCGAGAGGTAGAGGAAGTGGTAGAACGGTTTGTTGTACGGCTCTCCGCCGCCGCTCCGGCGGGAATAATGGGGCAGCACGCGGATGGTGTAGACGGTGAAGATGTTAAAGGCGGCGGGGAGCCAGGCGACGAGGAGGACGAGCGACGCCGCGTCGTCACCGTAGATGGCGAGGTACAGCTGCGTGTAGATGGCGCCGCTGAGGCCGACGAATGACTTAAGGAGGCCGATGACCATGCCGCGGCTCTCCGGCGAGTTCTTGACGCAGGCGACCAGCGCGCCGGTGTTCGAGAAGGTGAGCGCGTTGGCACCGAAGCAGATGTAAAAGCACATGAGCCAGATGGGCGGAGCCGCCGTGCGCCCCGTCAGAGCGAGGTAGATCATGAGGTACCCCGCCAGGTTCATGCCGGCGCCGATGAGGAGCACGGCCCACGTCGGCGCCACCTGCTGCACTAGCCCCGACACGATACCGACGTTGGTGCCGAGGTCCTTGAAGAAGGAGAGCGTGTTCAGCGTCTGCTGGTTGTAGCCCAGCCTCGACCGGAGCTCCTTGGAGTAGAGCGCGAAGATGTAGGTAGAGCCCGACGCCGCCATCACCACCATCGACGCGAAAACGACGAACCACCGGCTCTTCACCACTCGGGAGACGAACGCTGGCGTGCACATCGCCACCTCGCCGCCTGCCATGTCCGATCGATATGGCTCTTCTCCGGCGCCTTTTCTTTTAATTTCTCTGTGTGTATTATGGTGTAGACACACACTCAGCAAGTTTGACTACTTATAGATATAGAGGGATGTGCGCTAGTTGTTGACAAACTGTGCAATGTCTGCAGTGGAAGCTTTAAAAAATGGTCTGTCTAGATTTCATGCAGAAAATTTTAGACATCAGATAATTAACAGCTAATCATTACAATTAACTACTATTGTTTGTAATTACCCATTAATCTTTAACTATATAAGTTAATTAACATAAATCTATAAATTACAGATTAACAATTAACAAAATAAAAAAACTTGCCTTAACGAAATAAAAAAACTTGCCTCTAGTGGCGGTGCCGTCGCCGCGTGCCGCCTCGGCCTTGTTGCCGGGCGCCGCGCCACCCTCAGGTCCTTGCGCCACCGAGCTGGTCTGTACTCTGTAGTGCCTTGTTCTTGTCTGAAAATGCCTGAAATATATATCCCAAAAATGTGCAACTTGATAGTCTTGCTTTTTGGTCCGCGGGTCAGTCAACTGTAAGTTTTGTAGTCAAAATAGTATAGCACATTTTATATAATTAGTTCGCCGCCATAGTGAGTCCTGCAAATGATGAATAATTTCTTTAAGAAAAGTGTACTGATAAATTCAACTTGGAAAGTACATTTTTAATAATATAATTTTCGTAAAAAATGTCCATCATGCACATATGTAAATAACAATAATAATAATAATAATGAAACTTGCATAAAAGTGCGTCACAAACAGCCGCAGGGAATGTTTCAAATGGAATTTCGACCACAATTCTCATTTCTTTTTAACAAAACAGCAGGAATAAGACCACCATCCTCATGGGCAATGAACTTGTTCTAAACTTGTAAGTATTGTCCCACGACCAGCTAACCAAACAATATCACAAAATGATTCTGATTAATGGCTCGTTTCTGTGTGGTGCCTTGGAATCAGGATCAGAGTAGTTCGTCTAGCAAAATGGCCTAGTTGGTCTGGTTCAGTGATTTGATTAGCTGTCACTGCCATTAGTAGTTCCGATCTTCCCGCAACACAGCGGACGCGTGCGTTTCTGTGCCGCCGTTGACTTCAACAGCATTACGATATCGCCCGTGTGTGCCGCATGCCTTGCAAAATACGGTATGCATGCCCGAGGCAGCTGGAGATCAGGCTGATCCTTGCAGCGTACGTGCCCAAAGGTGGCGTTAGTTGCTGACACTCTATGTAATCAATAGAAGATTCAATACGTACTGATTCTAATTAATTACTGTGGTTCCTCATGTTAACACCTCAATAATTGAGGACGCTCTTAGCTGGATGTAGAAGACTTTGCTGATCACATGGAGGGATACGATTCGCTGTCAGCATGCAGGGGCCAAGCCGCCCCTAAGAATCACCAACCGGGGTGTCGATCAATGCCATTCTAGACATTTAGTCTAGTAATTAATAACTTGTATAAAATTTTGAGGTTTGTGATTATTTGGTGCGCGTGGCGTGGGAACAGTTGTTTTTGCCATGATTACGACTAATCAACTCGTTGGCGCTGTTGGAGTAAGTGAAAGTACCGCGCCTCCGTTTCATCCAACAAACTGCATGTATATATGTACATGTGTACTCCCTCCGTTCTTCAATCCCTCCGTCTTCAAAACTTGTCACTTTATAGTTCATTTTTGAACTACAAAGCAACATGCTTTTAGAGACGGGGAGAGTATGTAGTTACATATATAGCCTGTGTTAGTATAATTTCTCTTCGGTTTACCACACGTTGAAATCAGCTGGGAATATATAGAAATGGTGTTTTTTGTATTAATACAATTCTCGCTCATAGTTCAGGAGGAAATCATTCCCTTGCTCGGTTAAGGACCAGTATCTAGTGCTGTATAATCTATAGGTAGATGTGATCCGTGGTTATTTTGCAATTCTCATGATTGGAGAATAAATTTTTATCAGAAATACTTACGTGGGTAAATATGGATACCTGCCTTAATATGAAGTGGGCAGTACTCTGATACTTCTGTATATTAAATTATGATTTAATCTATTGATGATACATGCTAATTAATTTATATATACGGATATGTTGATGAGACAGAAATGTCATAGAATATATATATACCCGGTCATGAGGCACGCCTAGTTATTTTCTTGTTCCACCGAATATATATCAGATCTTGTGTACATCAATATCTTCCTATATTAGATTTGACAACTCCTAATATCCTCTTCCTGGCTTGGAAAATAGGCAAGATCAGAACTCATGTGTTACGTACAGATACCCCTCAGCCGTTTACTTGGACTAGTATATAGCTAATGCCTTCACCGATTGAGTTTGAAAAAATATTATGCAAGTTGGGAGACTTCGCGGATCACGCTGGGGGCAGCTAGCATGCGTGATCCGTGTCTCTGTCATTCTTTTATACCAAGACACGTCGTTAGACACGAGCACAATACGGCTCGCAAATTACTCACCTTTCGTCGGCGGTGTCTGTTGGAGCCACAGTATGGAAAGATACATAAAAACAGAGGAAATATATTCATGTCTGAACTCTATACATGCACACAAACCTGCTCGTAACATACAGTGCTCCGCTTCTTTCTCTCGCATCTCATCTATCCTATCAACCCCGTTATATCATCATTCTTATCCACTTCTACTACGATTCAAGATTTAGTCTCGTCGTGGAAGGTTCACACCTCATAATGTGACGTGAAACCGTTTCGATAAAAGTGAAACAAAAGATCCAATCTGCTAAAAAACTTGATGTTCTGGCATTTCGTACATGGACACCACACCTTATCATCCGTTGACAACAAAAATGCTCAATTCAAAAATTTATCTAACTTGATGTATCACTCATCCGACTGACCACACCAGTTCTGCTCTTCCAACCAGTATACATCCAACTGCTGTCTTCACCTATGTTTGACTCTGCAGTTTAAAACCGGAGATATGCAGGATTTATCGAGACATAAAAACCTGAATCCGAACAAAAATTCAGCAGCATAATCTCACTTGTTTTACACTGCACCCCAAAAATAGTGCAGTTCTTCAAGCTGTGAGGTCAACTGTCCAAAATTAACTTATGTGACGACTTTAGGACTAGCCATCGTAAGTAGGTAAATTAAGTTAACATATGACGACTTTAACGAGAGAGGAGGAACGAACGGAGGAAACGACCCATTGGGGCATGTCATCCCATGGCCTAGGGTTACCGTTGCGGTTCGCTTCCATGCTGTCTCAAAGCCAGCGTAATGCATCGAAACTTTATAAGCATGGGTGATTGACGTCCTCACCATCGCTGTTCGCTTTTGTATCGTCTCGACACATATATTACGACTACAACTGTCTATACGGCACGAACACGTTTAATGCGTGTTGTGTTGTGTCGCGTCGGGCTGTGCCGGGCCAGGTAGGCTTGAAACCCATTTAATTACATATATTAAGTAATCAATCAAAAACATTAAATATAAATAAAAAATAAGTACTAATTAATGAACAACATAATAAACTAACTAATAAACAATTATTCTAACTAAAAACATAATAAACAATATAATATAAAAAATATTAAAGAAGGCAATTGCATGAAAGTATTAACATGTAATTATATTTACAATTAAAAATTAAGATCTAATTCCATAATCAACAATTTAATAAACATGTAAACAATTTAATAAACATGTAATTAACATAATTCACAATTGTATTGCATAATCAACAATTCAATTGGATTTCTAAATTCAATTGCATTTCAAAATTGAATTGCATAATCAACAATTCTATTGCATTCAAAATTCAGTTGCATTTCAATCACAATTAAATTGCATTCAAAATTCAAATGCATTTCAATAAAATTGCATTCAATTACAATCCGTCGTTCATGGAGGGAGGGAGGATGGCGGGGAGGGGGTCGGCCACGCATGGGAGGGAGGGTGGCAGGGTGGGTTGGCCGCCGGCCACAGAGGGAGGGTGGGAGGGGGGGGGCACTCGCCCATGGGAGGGAGAGGGAGTGAGGACGCTCGACCATAGGAGGGGGTGAGGAGGGGGCTCGGCTATGGGAGGGGGGAGGGTGGGGGGGGGGGGGGGGGGCGCTCGGCCATGGGAGGGTGGTTGGGGGAGCTCAGCCATGGGGGGGGGGGTGGGGGGCGCTCGGCCATGGGAGGGGGAGGGAGGGTGGAGAAGGGGCTTGTGACCGCAATGGCAGAGGAGGGAGGAAGAGAGGAGGAGGGGCTTAGCTGAGAGCCGGTGCGTCGGAGAGGCGGCGAGGGAAGGCGCGCGACGTCAGGAGGCGAGGCGGTGATGGGCGCGTCGGGGAGGCAAGGCGGCGGCGCGGGAGTGAGTGAGCACGAGTCGGGCCGGGTGGACCGGGTTATATCGAAATATTTGCGACGATCACGTAATTTGTGATGGCTCTAGGGTTGGCAGTCACAAATAAATTAAATTGCGACGACTCGAGGATGGGTTGTCGCAAGTTAAGCCCAAATTTGCGATGGACGTCTAATTTGTGACGGTGCATGGGCCCGCTATCGCAATTTGAGCTTTTATTTTGCCACGGCCTACTTACTTGCGACAGCTTCGTGCAGACTGTCGCAAGTTAATCAATTTGCGACGGCTGACTGTCACAAATTAATTTAGTTGTCGCAAATGATGATTTTTCTGTAGTGTCGAGGTTGGCCATAGCCTCTAAACCATCACAACCGCCAACGCTGACTCGTGACATGGCTGCATGCGCCACTTGAAATGAATGGGACATTTATAGTGTGACTATGGTATACTTCTGAATGTCCATCACTACAGTAATTTTGACAAGTGTCTCTATAAATTGTTTTATACTATTATCTGTTAAACACCCAGTGGATATATCGTGATATAGGTAAAACTGTTGACACGAAAAGCGTGATTGGTCTGACAGTCAGAAGTTAGGAAATCAGTACTAGCTAGTAGCAGAGAACTTAGGATATCAGTAGGTAGCTAGGTTTTTCAAGCAAACGACTCACGGATCTGGAACCTGTGGTTGGACCAATTCAATTCAACAGGCATGCATGACAATCGCGGCATGCAAACATCTAAAAACGTTTCGACGATATGCCGTTGGAAATAATCATATAAAGCCACGTGCGTGCTGGTGGTTCAGACAGTTTGATGGCTGCTACTGATGTTCTGTTTTATTTGACCAAGCAAATAGCGAGCGAGGTGACTTAGTTTGAAATTAGCACGTCCAGTGGCAGTCACTCCGAGTGTGAATACATAACGGGTTACCCGGCCGGCTGCTAAGAAGTCAGCTAATCTGCTTAGATTATATCCTTTCTTGATTCCTTCCGAGGAATCGGCAGACGTGTTCAGTTCAGGCACTAATGAATAAACATGCATGAGTGGATGTTCATCAGGAACAGTAGAATTATGCCACATCCACCACTGTTTTGTCTATGAGAAAAGGTCGTGTCTTGATGACGAACAGAAGCGACTTAGTATTTTAGTAAGCTGCAAGCTAGTCAGTGAAAAGGACGGCTTCCTTGAATCTTGACCAAAAGCGTGGGTGGACTTCCAGTTCTGCCACCTTTTTGCAAGCACTGCACGGCGGCAACATGCTGTATTGGCTAGCAACTGTATGCACACCACACTTTTCATCAATCCAAATTTTCAATCATCTGAAATTCTACAGGAAAACAATTTTTTTGGGGGGTAAAAAACCCAAGAAAATAAACTAAAACCCCACGCAAATAATTATTTTTGTCGACCAAAGCATTATTTTCGTGAGTTTTCGGCCCACGAAGATACGATGTCAAAATTACATGTATTTTCATGGACAGTCCACAAAAATACAAATATTTTTGTGAGCCGTTAATGGCTCACGAAAATATATAATATATATATTTTCGTGGGCCTGATCCGAACCTACAAAAATAAAGAAATATATTTTCATGAGCCAAATTTAAAAGCCCACAAAAATAATCACTTTATTTTCGCGTGTCCAATGCAGGCCCACAAAAACAAAATCGCCAACCCACGAAAATATTTTTTATTTTCATGGGCCCTCAGCAGGCCCACGAAAATAATGAGTTTCATGGCAAAAAAAATTAAAAATTATCACATAAGCACACTATTACCATTATACATAAGCACCTTATTATTGTTATCACATAAACACACTAGTATAGTTATCACATGGAATATATATAGCTCTCACTACTTCAAGATCTGATTCTGAAAACAAGTGCTAAATGTTCCTAGCAAAAGTGCGAGTCATGATGCTTATTCTGCAGCTTGGTACTTTTCGGCAAGTCCCTCGACAGAATATCCATTATACCTGGGTATAAAGAAGATAAATGAGGATGACGATCAGATGTCAAAATTAGTGGGTTGTATATAAAGTTAACCGTGAAGTGTATCCTCATCGTTATGATTGGTATATAGGGAATTAGAAAGATGATGATGGTGGTGTCTACCAAGATGAAGTCGAGAAAACAGACGATTTTAGAATATCTTGTGAGACAGAACTCGCATAAATAGCTACTGGTACCCTAGAGTTAATGTCTGAAGAACAAGCTAATCCTTCAAGAAAACGTCTTCAACAGTCACAAATAATTATTAAAAGCAGAAAAGGATTATTGAAGAATAAGAGAGGTTTGAGGAAGAAAAGCTGTTACAGAAGCTTCCTATTTGGTACACCCTCAGCTTATTTTTATAAAAAAAATGCAGCAAAAGTTGTATCAAACAGAGCCTAAGTTCATTAGATAGGTCTTCCATCCTGGTAACCTATTCCCAATTTTCTCTATCTATGGTAGCAGATCCACCTTCTGAAGTTTCTTATTTGAAATCGGATGTCCTAAATAAGTACACATAATTTTTTTCTGAGCCTCTGAGTACACGGGAATGTTGCTTACATTGTATCACACAACTCTTTTGAACATTATCTTCAAGATCCGATGCTTCTCCAAATTTACGCAACATTTCCATTTTGAGAAACATTTCCTTATCAACATGCTGGATGAGGATAGCTACATCATCAACACATAGAGAAATCCTGTGATCCATGTTATGCTTTGTGAGAAGCTGTAGCAAACCAATATCACCGCTTTTCAAAGAGACTGTTCAGAACGTACATAACGAAAATAAAGAGCATCAGAGAGAGTGAGCCTTCTTGTCGGAGTCCCTGATGGTGCTGAATTTGCTCTCCCAGTTCCCTATTCAGTGGAGTTTGTCGACAAAAGATTTGATACAAGGTTGCACCAAACCTGACCTAATCCTAACCACACTAAGACTTCCTTAAGAAAATCTCAAGAACATGAATCAAAAGCTTTGGAGATGTTATTTTTGAAGAAGAGGCTTGACACCTTTTATCTATGCAACACTTCAATTTGTTTTTTTTTTGTTACACGAGCTAGCGTATAATCGCTGGCGAGCGAGTCGTGCAGCACATGCCATTGCTGGGCATGCTGCGCTAGTAGGGTCGAGTGGCCTCGATGTTTTCCATTCAATGGTACTCATATATATGCGTGTATTAAACAGAACGTGAGTAAGCAGTGGGCCTGTTCCCGTTACAGAACCTGGTGTCTCTTTGTATGGAATATTTTTGAAGTTGAAATTTTGTATGATGGTAGATGATATCAACACTACGTTAGAAAAAATATTTGTATAATTTTCATAAACCTCTTCTTGCATTATTTTCATAAGCCAATGGATATTTGGCTACATATTTTAAAAATAAAAAGATTATTATAAAAATTTAAAAATATTTTCCGAATATTTTTTTGTTGTGAGATATATTCTCACAGAATTTATCTTTAGAAATGATGTTTACAAAGGGAAATAAAAAAAAGTTTTGTTAGATGTGAATTGAACCAATATAAATAGTTTTACAGTAAACTTAACCAAAATTTTGAATTAAATAAAAAATGCTGATATTTGAAAGTGGTAAAAGGAATTTTTCCATAGTACTTTGGTGTTAAAGTAATAAATCTTTACATACATGTAAAAAACACGCCACATAACTAGTTTATCCTGCCGAGCCCCCTGCAAATCTAACTCTGGACACGGACTTCGATTCCACGGCGGACCACCTCACTCCCATCCCCTGCCCCACGCACCCACCCGCCCCAGCCGTAACCGGACTCGCCAAGCAGGAAGCAATCCGCCATGGAGCTCCGCGAGCTGGGCGGCACGGGCCTCCGCGTCAGCGCCGTTGGCTTCGGCGCCTCCCCGCTCGGTCACGTCTTCGGCGACGTCCCGCGCGACACCGCCCGCGCCGCCGTCCGCCGCGCGCTCGACCTCGGCATCAACTTCTTCGACACCTCACCGTAAAAACAGCTGCGCCTTTTTTCTTTTCGTATTTCCTTTAACTCCGCCGCCCGCGTGGATCCACCGCTGAGCTCTCCCCTCCTCCGCGCAGGTACTACGGCAGCACCGTTTCTGAGTCGGTGCTTGGCGACTGCCTGCGCCACGCCGCCGTCCCGCGGGACCGCGTCGTCGTCGCGACCAAGTGCGGCCGCTACAAGGAGGGCTTCGACTTCTCCGCTGGCCGTGTGACGCGCAGCATCGATGAGAGCCTCTCCCGCCTCGGCCTTGACTACGTGGACATCCTCCACTGCCACGACATCGAGTTTACAAACCTCGACCAGGTCCCCCTTGCCACGCCCACCTCCTGTTCGACGAATTGCCGCGCTTCTTCATTTAGCATCAGTCGCCCATGATCAAGTTACACTGACATTCTTTCCCGCTGCGGAGTCTGTAGATTGTGAATGAGACCATCCCGGCCCTCCAGAAGATCAAAGAGAGCGGGAAGGCACGGTTCATCGGGATCACAGGGCTTCCCTTGAGCATCTACACGTATGTTCTTGACCTGGTCCCGCCAGGATCAGTGGATGTGATTCTATCTTACTGCCACTTTGGGATCAATGACACATCCCTTGTGGATCTGCTTCCCTACTTGAAGAGCAAAGGTGTTGGGGTGATCAGCGCCTCACCACTTGCAATGGGCCTGCTCACTGATAATGGTCCACCAGAGTGGCACCCTGCACCGGAAGAACTTAAGGTATGTTGGAATTCCGAACCTCGATTTTTTTATTCCTCGGGTATTCCCGGCTATTTATAGACTATTACAGATTAGACTCCTCCCTAATCACGAATAGGACTCTTTTCCCTAACAGATCTAGTACGCCCAAATTTGGACGCTATTTTTCTTCTAGAAACATGATTATTTTCAACACACTCCCTAATCTTGTTTCCAGGACACTCATAGGATGGAGACACACCTATCCATCCTACACACTTTTTGGGTGGACACAACTACACCCCTTGAGACAGACATATCCATCTCGAACACGAATTTGAGTGGACACAACTACACTCTTGGAATGGACGCAACTACATCCCAATCACACCTATTTTGGAGTGGACGCAACTACACTCCCAGGATGGACACATCTTCACCCTGCACACAAGTTCAGGTTGGACACATCTTCAACCTCAGGATGGACTCATCTTCATCCTGCACACAATCTCGGGATGGGCGCATCTACACCCCGATCACCTCTTGGTGAGAATTTAGAACAATTCTCCCTCGGACGCTAGAAGCGCCCTCTCCTCTTTCTCTTTCTCTTTTTTCCTACATTCCCGAGCGAAGTGTCCAAACTTCTGACAATTGAAGCAACGAATCTTTGATTTGTCCAATTTCTTCTTCTTCGTTTGACCACCTTCTTTCGCTTCTCGTGCTTTCCACTCTTCTCTCGTCAAGTAGAGTTTCTCCTCATGCTCTTGGTTGAAGCCATGCACACGTTCTTCATGCGCCTTGAGTCTATCAACGAGTTCTTCTACAGTCATCGTCTTCATATCAACAAATTGCTCAATAGTTGATGCAATGTGGAGGAATTTTGAAGGCAGAGCACGTAACAATTTCTTCACAATATAACTTTCTTTAACTTCACCCCCAAGACCACGAATTTTTGTCACGATGATCATTACCTTTGTTGCAAAGTCGTCAATGGAGTCACCTCCGTTCATGCGCATCATATCCAACTCATTCTGAAGAGTTTGAATTCTTGCTTCCATCACGTGTTCTTCGCCCAAGAACTTGGTTTTGATTATCTCCCAAGCGTCTTTCGCCGTCTCTTGCTCGGAAATTCGCATGAGAGTGTCTTCGTCAATGGCATGGTAGATGGCCGCAAGAGCCAACTGATCTTGTTTTGGATCAACTTTATCTTTTGTTCCCTCCACGGCTTCCCATACTCCCTGCGCCTTCAAAAATACCTTCATTTTGATGGCCCATGCTGTATAGTTGGTCGTCTTTAATAGAGGATATTGTAATGCCATTGATTTTCCCTCCATGTTGTGTATTTGCAGAACTGCAAAATGAAATTTCCAGACAGGTGAAATTTTGCCCACCAGTCTACTGGGCTTACTTACCCTCCTGTACCTATTAACCTATAGCAACTGAAACGTGGATCCTTGGGTACAGATCTGGTGCACCTGGCAAAACCAGTGCCCAATTACTTGCAATACAATGCGGCCCAAGCCCAACAGACTCCGTGCGGCCCACAAACTTGCCCGCACGTGAGCACTTGAGGAGACAACACCGCCAAACCCTAGCCGCCGGACCCGTCGCCTCTCAGATGACGCTGCCGCCTCCGCCTCGCTCCACACTGTCACACGGGACACGGCCGCAGGCCACCAGCGCCGCCGCGCAGCGCGACGTCCCACCCGGCCGCCCGCCCCCACGCGCTCGCGAATCGCGAGTACGGGGCCGTCAGCCGTGCTCGGTCGCCTGCTGCTGCCCGCGCCCCACACAGTGGCCGGCCCGTCTCGTCGGCCGACGGTTGCAGTGTCGTGGTGCCGCCTCCGTAGCTCCGCTCGCGCCTTGCGTGGATCCCGTACGTGGCACACCGCCACGCCCAACAACCGCCGCTCACGTCCAGGCACCGCCTCTGCGCCCTCCTCTGTAGAAGTCGTGCCGCCGACCTCCCGACGAGGTACGCTTTTCCTCCCCGGATCTACTTACTCGCTCTGGTACCAATTGTTGGAATTCCGAACCTCGATTTTTTTATTCCTCGGGTATTCTCGGCTATTTATAGACTATTACAGATTAGACTCCTTCCTAATCACGAATAGGACTCTTTTCCCTAACAGATCTAGTACGCCCAAATTTGGACGCTATTTTTCTTCTAGAAACATGATTATTTTCAACAAGGTATCCCTTATCTGACTCCTGTTTTTCTTTGTACCTGTTGGTTCTCGAATACATCATTTCACTCGTACATTTCTATAAAACTACAGTGAATTGTTAATCATTATTTTCCACGTCGCAAGAATGTGCCAAGAATGTATTTTAGTACCATATGCTATTGTGCAGACCGAACATTATGGTTAGTTCTTTCAGTTCTTCAGATGTAAATTGGGGGGTAATTCTTAACTAAGTTCGGGGATATAAGAACATTATTAAGATGTAAAGGGGAGGCATTTTTTGCAATGTTGGCATGGCCAACTCGATGAACAAGCATCGAGGCATCAACATACCTCTTCAAAAGCCACACAATGGCTCTCTCGCATAGCTCACGCCTCCCTCTCCGCCCCAACGCGTCGCTGCGCTCAACTTCCAGTGCCGCTTCTCGCCTGAATCATGCTTCTGCAGCCAGAAGATGATTCATCCATTGGACCCTCTGTCGCTGGCGATGACGGGAGTCAGGCCGGCGGCTGGAAGGGAGATGTGGGACTTGTGTCCTGGAAAAAGGTTTCAGGCAGAAGTTCTAGCACGTTACAGATCATCAGTTCATCATCTGAGCTCCTAAGTGCAAGGTTCATTCTTCCTCATCGCCGTTTTTTGTCGGTTCCTATGCCGACTCACGGAAAGCAATGTGGATGAGGCGATTCACTCGGTAATCGAAGGCGCACCGGGCAGATTTCACGTTCAGCAGCTGCAGGATCGGTCATTTCGTTTCTCAGCGGCCAGCCAGCAAGGAGGTTGACTTACTGGTCACCTCCCTGAGAAGGGTCATCACTTCTTCCTTCGATGTCCGCATCCATATCTGGCACTAGGGGTGGGCGTTTGGTCTACCCGAAATTTTCGGTTCGGTTATTTCGATTTTTTATAATTTCGGTTAATGAAATTCTCTACCCGAAATGTTGTAAAAGTATTAGGTACCCGAAAAAATTGGGTACCTAAATTTCGGTTCGGTCTTCGGTCTTACCCGAAATATCCAATATTATAAGATTACTATTAAGTTATAAGACCCAGTATCATCCGGCCTGTAGAACTAAGTAGTAAACAACATAAAAGTAAAATAAAGTAATCCAATATGAATACTATAGTAAACTGTAGAATTATTTACTACATGTCAGTGTACGTTAGTTTTAAATCTCTTTGAAAATTGAGACATGTCAAACACACAAATTATATTAACGATGTAAATGCTACAAGTGACTTACAAATGAATAGTTTATAGCTCACTGAACCTTGAAGCGTGAAACCAAGTTGTCTGCTACAGTACCGCCAGAGGAATGAGAGGAGCAGTGAAGAGATGAAAGTTGGGAGGACTAGGACTGGAGTACCGGACTGCTGCCGTAAGTAATGAGCGTGGTCCGTAGATTAGTATTCGTGGTGTGCCTCTGCTTCGGAGGCTGAAGATGAGGCACGACTTACGAAGAGTCACCATTAGTTTAGTCATTATTGCATGGTTGTATGCTTAAGTGATTTGATTTGATTGTAGAACAAAGTGGACAAATTTCTCTGGTCAATTTCTGTTCGGGTATTCGGGTACCCGGAGGTACTACCCGAACCCGAATTTTATTTTCCGGTTAGTTAGAATTGTTACCCGAACTGGTACCCGATATCCGGTATATCGGTTTTTTTGGTCTTGGTTCCGGTTAATTTGGTTTTGGTTTTTCGGTTCCGATTTTTTTGCCCACCCCTATCTGGCACAATGGTAGTCGGATTGGGTTCGGGAAGTGCGATTGTTGGAGAAAGAACAAAGAGACAATTGGCTTCTGGTCTCGAGGAAGAGAGCGCCAAAACAACATTCAAAGAAGGTAACCTTTGTCTTCCCCATTCGCCATACTTCCACAAAAAGTAGCTGCAATGCTAGGGGCATTTGGATTAGGGGAATCTTTTGTCCTCTTCAATGACTAGCAGTTAAATTCTTCGTCGATTTGAGGATTGCTACGCACGGAAAGGAGATTATCAGAAAAGAACAACAATCCATGGCGTTGAAGCCACACACTTCTCGTCTCTGAGGAGGACAAGGTATCGCGATCACTGTAGCGTTTTGAAATTCCAACATCGACAACTGTAGCTCCTCTAGTTCTGCTATTAGCTTGGAGGGCAATGATGATTATTGCCTTAGAGCTGCTATGCAACGTAGTCTACCTAGCTGCAACCATGGTAGCTATGCTACATTGCCTTATCCTGCCGACGTGTTCTATTGGAGCGGCTATACTCAGATAGACGTGGGTGAAGCGCACTCAACCACCGATTGTAATATGCAGTGGCAGCCGACTCAGGGAAGAGGAGGGCAACGTAGATACTCCAACCTGTCTCCTTCACATATTCCCAACAATGCTTGTCAGCAACTCAAGTCCAACCTGACTCCTTTAGGGATTTTTTTTTAGATGATGGGTAGAGTCCCGACCTTCCCCTTCAAGAAGGTTATGATCAATTTAGGACCACTCCTCTTCCTTTGATTTGGACCAGTAATTTGTCACCAAACCTCACCGTCCCTTTCTACCGATCAATCGAGCTCAGAGAAAACCTCTGTTCTCCCAGTCATGTGGCTCATCGCACCGGTATCCAGGTAGCAACCTTCTTCTTGAGCACCGTCGCAATCGGAGGCAAGGAAGAGATGAGCTTCCGGCTCGCAAAGGTGTATACTACTTGGCGGTGGCGGCGTGACAGAGTATTCAACGATCTCCGTGACCCGCACCATCAGCAGTGCCTCATCCTCCTCGCGGGCGAGATTCGCCTACTCCTTGCGCGGAGCACGGTAATCTCTCGCCCAATGGCCTTTCTTGCCGCAATTGTGGCAAGTGTCGTCGGCGGACTTCTTCTTCTTGCATCCAGACTTCTGATTCTTCGATCCGGACTTCTCGGATCCTGATTTGGAGCCGGATTGAGCCTGCTTCTCCTTGAGTCGCGCTTGCCATTGCTCCTCCGTGAGCAACAACTTTCCATCGGGGGTCGATTCCTCCTCCTCACCGGCGCGACCTTCAATTGCTCGAAGCCGGTCGGTAATCTCCTCGATTGACATCGTCGAAATGTCAAGGACCAATTCAATTGCCACCGCGACTTGCACTTCTTCGGAACCACCCGAAGATACTTGGCGGCGACCTTCTTAGGTCCTTCAGGTCGCTGAGTATCTCCAGCTCCTAGACCATCTTCTCGAGGCGCAACGCAAAATTGTTGAGTGACTCGACGTCAAGGAACGCTATATTCTCAGACTGTCGTCGCACGCGTTGCGCAACCGCCGTCCTCGCTTGATCAATGTCGACCCGGGACGTCTCCAGATGATCCCAGGCAGCCTTGGCGGAAGGCTTCGCCGCCAATGTCCACGCCATCTCAAATGGGATGCCACAGAGCAGTGCCTCCATGGCCATCTGATCCTCCATCTCGTCGTCGGTGCCAACGTTGATCGCCACCCAGAATCCACGCACACGGAGCATTACTCACATCATCGACGACCAATCAGAGTAATTGGTCTTCGTGAGTAGCGGGAATTGCCTGCTCACCTAGCGCATAATGCACGCCGGAGGTGGGCTCGGCTGACGCCCCTGCTGTCCACGGCGGCAGATGGGCGACAGCGACTGTGGCCGGCGCCTGATCGGAGACTCGGAAGCTCGTGGAGCAGTCGACATTGCCGAGGACCAGAACCTGGTGCTCTGGGTCCAATTGTTGGCAAAATCAACAGCTGAGTACTGCCTCTCCTTCTCACAACTTTCACTCTTGCAAAGTAACAGAAGAGAGTAGAATGTGTTGCTGCCTTGATGCAGCCTGAAAGCAACGCCATAAGACTTTATTTATAGTGTGATTAGAGCTGCTATTCAGCCAGATCACTCCTGGATTACAGGATCTGGGCATAACTGTCTGCAGACCGGTTCATCCCCTAAAAACTTGGTCTCGTCAACTGACCAGTTCTAACAGCTATCTTAACTGAAAAGAAAAACTGAAAACACTTCGTCTGTCGACAGTGACAGACATTATTCAGTTACTAATACATGAAGCACTAGAATTACTCAAAATGTGAATGATACTACATAGACTTCAAAAAGGGTGTCTGGACACCCAGGCGCCCGGCCAAGCGGTGGCGCGGTAAGGGGGCAGAGGGCGGCATTGGAGGTGGAGGCAAGCGTACGGAGGCATGGGGTCTAGTGGCGGTGGCGGCAGCCGGAGTCGGCGTCGGGCTGGGATGGCCACTTAGTTGAGTTGGTCCAATTGATGTGAACTGTCGGATGAGATCCGACGATCATCCTTTCAGATTGGGCCATATAAAAAACTATCTTTTCCATCCTAACCCTAACTCTGAAAATTTTCTTCCCTCAGTTTCTCTCTCCTCTCTAGTGGTAGTGGTACGGCGAGGGGGCAACACGACAAGGCGATAGCGAGGTGTCAGGTGAGGTGGTGACGAGGCGAGGGGGCGGTGAGGCGAGGTGGCGGGTGGCAACAGTCGGCCCAGCGAGGCGAGCGTCCCTTGCGTTCGCCGCCGGTTGACTGGACGCCTAGATGGTGCCTCGCGAACACTGATGCTACCACAATAATTTATTCTAAAAGTAAATATATTTAATTATCTCACCAAAAATTTACTCTTATCACTTTGAATTCACAAAAATGTACAAGGGCTGAACAATTACCAAGGGACTGCTGATAGCAAGGGGAAGGCTGCCTAGAAAGCTTTCAACACTCGGTTCGCCCTTCACTACCGATAGCATATTGTATAAGAATTATTCCTACAAAATTTCACCACTGAACTCACAACAATGATATTTCCATTAGCAATTTGAGAACCTTGTTGGTGGCATCAGTTGTTTCTCCTTGATCCTCATTAATGTCTAAAGTACCAGATTAGTTGCTAAAGCTTTTATTCTATTTTTGTTTCTGTTTATTCTGAGTAACTACTGTTCCAATCCATATTAGAAATTCTATTGACATGTATGATATAGCCTGTTATCAGTCGGCTTGCAGGGCAGCTGCAGATTATTGTAGAAAGAAGGGGAAAAGCATTACGAAGCTGGCTCTGCAGTACAGCTTGATGAATAATGAAATATCCACCGTTCTTGTTGGAATGAACTCTGCAGAACAGGTATACAATTCTTTATCGTGACTTTTCCCTTTGATGCTGTTTTATATTTGCGAGTAAAATGTCATCATTATTTTGCCAAGTTTTATGAGTCAGGGCCAGTTCTGTTAAGGTAAGATATGAGAATGTCTGCCTGTGCGTATAATCTAAACATCTACCTATGGAACACTATTTTTCAATGCCCTAGTAGTGTAAACCTCATGTGTGAATCATCTGATGATTTATGACGATATCAATGTGTTTTGAATGAAATAATAATAACAATATTGTTAAGCACTGCAAACCAGACGATAAACTTTCATCATTGGATAACCCCAGTCTTATTTGTCGATGACGTGCGATGAATTCTAATCATCGAACTGCATGGCTATTCTGCAATGGGGGTTTTATTTGTTTCCGATCATCCTTTTGTTTTGGTGCCGGTGTATTTGTGTTAAGGCAATTGGACAAGATGTCAGTGATCTCCCATATGACATGTCTAGTTCTCTTGATTTAAAGGTTGAGGAGAATGTGGCCGCTGTTATGGAATTGTCAACTTCAGGCATTGATGAAGAACTTCTGCGTGAAGTTGAAGCAATTCTTACGCCCGTGAAGAACTTGACGTGGCCTAGTGGCATCCAGCAAGCATGATGTCATATCGCAACTTGCTCCATTGGAGCTCTTGAAATGGTTGTATCACTGATAGTTGATGTAGTAAACAGCGTGCAGTTGCATCATTTGCTGGTGATTGCTGTTTATTAACCGAGGCAAGCAAAAAAGGGGACCGTCATAAGTTTATGGGCATGTGCTCCAATAATTTGGATACATTCGGGATCTTGGACTTCATCATAATAAAAAAAATCAATGCCGATCATATGATAGAGCATGCTAATCGTAATGAATGGAGGCATACCGATGCAATCGTCACTGACAGTTCAAGACTGGCTAATGGCATCTAATAATTTTGCGGATCACAATACTGTATTCTGTTTTTAAATTGTTATAATTGGGACAACAATTCCACAATTAAAATCCGAGGGTACCAAGTTCACTGTTGATGCTATTGTTTTTACTAATCTGCTGGACAGCACATAAGCAGAAAGAAATCTACATAGCCAGAACTTGTCAGGTTACAGATCCTCTCTCTGATCAAATCAAGAACTGCTCTGTATGGCTGCAAAACTTCAATAATAGAGATCTGTGAAAATATTAGAATCCATAAATCAGACGCCCGTATATTGTATTGTCAACTGTCAATGTGGGTGATAAGTAGCCTAAGAGGCCTTTACTGCACCGACATGGTCGCCGATTGTTGGGATTTGACATAACTGTAGCAGTTCATTTGGTGGGTTGATTTATTTGGACCAATTTCTCTGGTAGAAAGTTAATGTGGTGTCAAGAGGTGGTATGAAACTTTAGTTTCACATTTCTCAGCTAGATGGCGTGCTCCAATATATATATACTGATTCATATGTGGTTCTCAACATAAGAATAATAAGTAATAATAGTGATTGCTGCTATGGACACAAGCACCCGCACGCGCGCGTGTTTGGCGTTTCACGCGTGTTTTGTGATTTGCGATATCACGTGTTCACATGGTGACGAGTTGTATTCTATCAAATGATTTTTTTGTGCTACATGTATAAAAGGGTACTCTATCAGCACTTAGTTTTGTGATACTCAGTTCCGAGAATGAACCAAGTGTGACACATACTCCCTCCTTCTTATATTATTTGTCATTTAGGACAAGAATTCTAGTTCAAAATGAATTAAAATCCTTGTCCTAAACGACAATTAATATGGGAAGGAGGGAGTATGTATATCCAGGATGTTTAACATACATGCATACACAAGTGCATCACAAATGATACTCATATAATAATCATGTCTCGAATAATAATAGTAACAGTACCTTATAACAATATCTAAATAATCTCGAATACAAGTTCTAATAACATTGCAGCGAAAAAACTAAACACTAATAGAATTCATCTCCACAGTCAGTTCAACGGTATCACGCACACTTAATACTCTTCAAAGTCATTCGAATACTCCAAATTATCGTCTGTTACTGAATTAATGTGAGATAGCAAGAGTGAGCACATGTCGTACTTAGCAAGTTCGGAAAAGTATGACATGTAGTTAAAACATTGATGATAATAAATAGTTCATTGCAGAAAGCTGATTTTAGTTTACAAACATGTAAAAGCAACCTACAATATCTAGGTGTGTTTAAATCTCATTATATCTCAGGTAATTATCAGATCACATATTCAACATCTTCATTTACCATCAAAATTCATATATAACCAGCCAATGATTAATATCATATCCATATGCTAATTTCATACCTTCATAACAAACCATGCTCATACGACATAACCCAAACTATGAGCATAACTGAACCGAACCAATACCCAAGTTTCCTTCTAATCATGTAAGTCATCCAGGTGCTCTTAACCAGGAGCACGTCTATCATGATATTTTTACATTCTGTAGAGGTTGTATCACTTTACCCATAAATTCGTGATTTCGTCACCCGAAGGTGACTAAAGAAAAATCTCCATTATGTCAAATACACTATCATAACTGTATGACTAAAACATCACAAATAGCCTTTACAAAGCGATTAACAGCATGTGCAGATCAACTGAGGTTTCACCAGAGGTGATGTCTCTAATTGAGCACATCCATCTAAGGGCCCCCTCTTGTGCCATTCGGATCACAGGCAGTCTCATTTCCCGAGGCTTACATATGATCAGAATGATACTGACAATACACTAATTAATCAACTAAACTGCACCTATACTTGGCCTTGTGGTGACACTGTTGTCCTGATATATCCTCGCATGAAGCGATCCTTAGATCTAAGGCAAGCAAAACCACCATACCATCTAACTCATTCCACAAAACTATGCTTGCTTAGATCACCTAAGTTCCATATTGCTAAAAAATTAGTCATTATCATTAATTCACATATTCATAAATTCAATAGTTCATAATTAAGTCATTTGATTATTCTCAATCCTAATTAACCGGAGTAAATTTGTATAATACCCTTTTTGACTCTCTACATTATATCCCGAGTGACAAAGATGGGCATACAAGTCTAGTAAACACCTATTCATGGGTTTCCCATCAATTTGACACTAGCATGCAATTTTGCAAACAAAATATTTAAAAATATGATCAAAATGTTCAAGGACACTTGTCTTGCTCCAGTGGCTGGTTTGGATTGAGAGCTTCAAAGTTCTGGTGCCGAAAGTCCTCGTAAGCACCTTCTAGGGCGTTTCCTTCCATTCCGCGCGATAAACATGTGAAACAAGTATCATAATCAATAAATGCTAATATAATACTCAATATATCATGATATGCATGAATGATGCAATTACGATCTGATACATGTTATTTGGTAACTACTATTGCTTACTAACCGGTTACAATTGAGTTTTACGTATTTGAGCAAGTTTTGAGTCATTTCGGAAAAACTGGGAAAGTTTCAAGAAATTCAGAATTCAAAGGCCGGACTATTTCGCAAAGGAGTTGGACATGTCTGCTCTGGACCAGACAAGTCCGTACTTGTCCACGGTTTTGCGAACTTCCCAACTACGGCATGGTTTAAATCAAGAGTGGGATCAAAATTCACGTGGAATGTTGGATCTAGGATAGTTACCGTGAATGCAATGGTTCAATGGTCGAGGATTAGGTGCAACGCGCGAAACTTGACGTCTAGATCCATTGGCGACGAATTGGCGACAAAAAGTAGAATAAGAACGTTGATGTCCAAGAGTCGATGAAGAAGACCGCAACGGCGATGGCGACCTTGCTTGATCCTCCTCCTTCTTCCTTCCTTGCAATGAGGGCTTCTTTTTCTTAGATGGCGGCTAACGATGACAACAGGTGGTGAGGGTTTTCTCTAACGTGGGCAGGGTGAGAAGAGTGGTGGGGTTAGGGTGAAATCCAAGTAGGAAGCGATGGGGACAAGTAGAAGCCTTAGTGGGGTCCCACTTGGGCTCCTTATGGGTGGGGCACGACGTTCTAGGGCCCAAATAAGTCAATTATTTAATAACTCGTTATGGGAAAAATAGGAATCCGAGTCGAAACCCTAGAAATCGAACTAGTCCGTATGAGGCCGGACAAGTTCGTTTTCGGTTCTGATGTTACATCAGATTAATCCATTGTCAGGCGGACAAGTCCGGTGTACCACATCGAAAAAGAGACTTCATACTAGAATTCAACAATTCGGACAAGTTCGGAGCTTTACAGTTTCAAAACTGGATTAGTCCATAGACATTAACAGACAAGTCCGTACGAGAACATAAACAAAACTGGACTAGTCCGTACCATGGAGCGACAAGTCCGTTGTTCTGGAGAAAACTAAATTAAGCCAGAACAGACAGGTATATCGGACTAGTCCGGATTCAGATCCAGACAAGTCCATACCCAAAACCGATTTTAATTGTTCTTTTGTCTCTTACTCATTTTAATCTTATTCCTTTTTGTGTTGCATTATGTTAAACATGTATGTGAATAAATGCATAGCATGATGGATAAAAATGAGGGTGTTACATATTGGCACGTCAACATGAGAAGTAATTTGAGATATAACTATTGGCACACATTACTGTGTGTAATGCTTCATAGCTGCTACCATTGCTTGCACATTAAAGGATTTTAGGTGGTTTTCTGAAATTCTGGTAGATCGAATATGAGACGGTTGATTGACTCGAGTATAAATGAGACGTTCTATATACTAAAAAGATACTCACAAATGCTTGCCTCTCGAACAACTATTTTTTGCACCGTCATCCTTTGCTATGTCGTCCCTTTCATCCGTCGTACATCGGATTGATGAAGAGCGACGCCTTCCAGCCAACACAGGTGATCTGAAGATCTGCACGGTATCGACGATCAGGTTTTTAGGAAGTGCACATGGTGGTGGGAAGCCATTTAGCCGCATGATTTGTGTTGAAACGAGTTCTATCATACAAAGGTAAAATAACCTCTTATGAAGGATGTAAAGGAATAAAGTTTGCTTTCAGTTTCGTGAGTGTATGGGGCTGTTTGGCTAAATTAAATGTGACTGCATGTGAGAAACGAAAATTGGAATAAAAAATCGTGGATTGTGTCTTTATAAGATACACACAACATAATGTAGCATATAGATTTTTAGTGAATAAATTCGAGTTTTTTGATCTTTACGTCAACATCGTGACTGAATTTCATGATGTCACATTTCGAAGATATTTTTCAATTAAGTATAAAATTACAACTCGTATCGAAGCATCTACTAGTTTTACTTCTGAACCTTTTTCAATATTAGTATCTTCTAGTTACACTGGAAATCCATTGAGGATGACAATACTAATGTTGCTCCTCGAAGGAGCAATAGATAAAGGATTGAAAAATCTTTTGAATATGATTTTAGTGTCTATGTAATTGATGATACAATCAAAACACTTTCAGAAACATATGCATCACTACATGCTGAGAACTAGGAGGTAGTATATAATGAAATGTAACCAATTTTAACCAATCAAACTTGAGAAATATGTGATTATCCTATTGAATGTAAGTGGGTATTTAAAAAGAAATTCAAATCAGCTAGACTTGTGGCCAAGAGATTTAACTAAAAGAAAGGTGAGAATTTTTTTAATACTTATTTACCTGTAGCTAGTCTAACCACAATTTGTATGCTTGTTGCACTTGCCGTGTGTCATAATATGCTCATCCATGAAATGGATGTAAAGATAGTTTTTTTTCAATGGTGAGCTCGGAGAAGAGATCTATATGAAGCAACTTGATGATTTTATTGTGCTTGGCCAAGAGAACAAAGTGTAAGTTACAAAAGTCCTTGTATGATCTTAAGCAGGCACTAAAGCAAAAAATACTTCTATTGATGTTAATCTTATTTTTTCTATAGATTTGGGTTTGTCTAACAATAGATACAAAAGTACACCTTATAACTACATTTTTGCCTGAATCAAGGACACGTACTCCTACTTTAAAATCCATTAATGCACACAATAACTACTTTAGAACACTTTCCATTAATTGTTTGTGTGCAGCACGATGGACAGGGACCCAACACACACAACATGAGCTATTCTTTATAATCAACCAAGATAGGACTGCCTGCAGCTGACCCCATATATAGTGGCAAAGGATCATGCATATTCATGACATCTCAGCAAGACCATTCATATCCTGATCTACAGACAGATAAGCACAAGTGGCACGACAGGGCAACATCATCCGAACATTAATTCATGCACCCATGGATGTAACGAACAGCGCAAAGATCACTTCATAGAGGCGCGCCAAGCCACAGAGAAAATTGGAATTTTTTTATTAATATATGATTTTTAAACATTTTTAATATAAACAACACACAAAATGAAAAAATTTCAAAACTAACCCACCTTCGTATGTGTCACATACGAAATTTAAATTTCATATGTGGCACATAAGAAATTCAAATTTCGTATGTGCCACATACGAAATTCGTTTTAAGCTGACGCGGGTATGTTTTATTGAGTTTTGAACCTCAGTTTTGATATATTTAGAGTAAGAATTTGAAAGTGTTTCCAAAATACAAAATGTAGAGTAGATTGTGAAGTTATTTATGCAATTAGGAACATATAGTTGTAGTATTGGGAATCAAAAGTTATTGAATATTGAATTGTGTAATACGATCACAATCATTCAGTTTTTGTGATCGTAATACCAACTTCGAAAATCAATATCTCTCAATTCAATGGACGAAATATATTGGAAATCTATTCATTAGATTCATCAGAACTATTACTATAATTTATGTTATAACAATTTGGAGCAATTGTACCTCTAAATATTTCAAAACTGAGGTTCAAAACTCAATAAAACATATCTGCATCAGCTTAAAACGAATTTTGTATGTGTCACATACGAAATTTAAATTTCGTATGTGGCACATACGAAGGTGGGTTAGTTTTGAAATTTTTTTCATTTTGTGTGTTGTTTATATTAAAAACGTTTAAAATCGTATATTAATAAAAAAATTCGAGAAAATTGAACTTGCTGCTTGCGTCCATGCCAAGCGTGCAATACAAGCAAGGGGGATGGACAGACCTATTTGTCATGAATGATACAATCTGAGAAAGCCCCCGATTATCTAGTTGTGATCTGCTGGGCAACCGCTTTCCCGGCACGAAATACATAAAGGAAAAAAAGAATAATATTGTCGGCTGCAGTAAACTACAGCCTTAACCTGTGCAGATCGATGGATCTCTTCTTTGACCTGGATCAATCGTACGAGGTACGTGTAAAAGGGAGATCATACACAATTAAGTGATTACTAACAGAAAAAAAATAAAAGCAGCAAAAAGCGTTCATGCAATAAAACTCTTGCCTGATTTTCTGGTTTGGTGGTATTGCGGCTGTCATGGAAGAGGACGATCTTATCTCCAGTGGTGTAACATGCATATATGGTGCTGGGAGCAGCATGCAGTGCGTGCTGAGGAGGATACAAGAATGACGAAATGATTTTAGCATAGCCGATGACTGCCTATCACAGGGGCCACATATATATGCGTTATCATCCAACCAAATGGTTCTTTCCAACGCCACAAGAATTTCCATGGGCATGCATGAGATTTTGGCTGGACAACTGTTCATCATTCTAACACAGAACAATTAATCGAGTAATTATTCTATTTTTTGTTCAACATTTGTTTGATGTCGACTAGCAGCAGCTAATGCCGTTGTTCTTCCTGTTTTTCCAGGGTAGTAACGTGGAAATTTCACATTGCCGCCCCTGTTGGACATATCAAGTAGCTAGCATACTCATGCGGAGGCCACGTGCCATTGCATAGGTTCACTTTGCTTTATTTTGCGAAAGACGACATTCTGTTCCAGCAACTATTGGACTTACGTTACGGTTTCAGGTGCAATACTTATATTTCCTTATCAAAATAAACTTATTGTAATACTATGCCTGGCCTTGATTATACCACATAAGGATCTCGCTTTTTCATTCATGGATATGTCGGTTAGTTATGAACAAATTCTTTCAGTAGAATATTAATATAAGTCGCACACTGCTGTATCAATATCCCCTGTAAAGAAAGCGTATGTCGTCGTAACATCTAATTCACCAAAACACATAAAAAGGTAAATTTCAGACATAATTTGAGGTCTTGTTTCCATGACACCACTAGTCCGCGATCAGTGAGTCCTTAAGGTTTTTCTGTACTCTTTGTTTCTGATAGTATAGTATCCATTATGTGTGTTCCTGACTATTATTGTTCTATTCATATAATTAACTTTAACATGTAACGATTTGAAAGCATTCTTCTGCGACCTGTAACCGACTAATGGGAAAAATTCTAGCATCTTTATTTGAGCAATATAAATTATATTTGACTACTTACTTATTTATAACAGCATACATTCTGCTAGTAGAGGCAAGCAATGATTGGGAGGGAAATCTGACAATTATTACTTTGCTTCCAGGTCACATAATTGTTTGAAATATGTCCATAGATGAAGAGCTTCCAATATCAATGGACTTCATCTTTAAACTCTGCTAACTGTGGATGGACGTTCAATAATTGCATAGAAAACTAAACCTATCATGTAGGGCGATAGGCTTGTGCTTTTTTCAGATGAGATCAAATGCGACAAGCTTTCACTAAAACAATAGCTCTCTGCACTGAGAAGATACCCTTTATCCCTTTCCCCTTTTCTTAAGGAGTCCGGAGGTGTCCTTTAGAAAGAAAAAGGTAAGCGAGCATTTGTTCCTCTATTTCCCTGTGTTTTCGCATTCTGAGCATAGAGCGTATTTAATGAAAACCTGATGATGCAACAAAAATGTAATATAGCACCATATAACGTAGCTTTGTTTTTCGACAGAATGTTACATAGCTTTCTTATTGTATGATTTGCAAAGGAAACAAAGAAGGGAAAAGCTTTTTGTGCTATATACTGAGCAAAACCATGACGAATGGATTTCTTCCTTGGTACACAGTCAGGCTTGTACTGCTGCTTGTGGCTACAATATTTAAATTTGAACTTTCAGGTGCAACACACATACATGCATTTTCCATTATCTCTCCCCGCACATACGCGCCGTTTGATTCCTCTTTGTTCTTCGTGCGGGCTCGACTCGGATAAACCTTTCTCACGTAGTGCCCGACGCCCTATTGACATATTATTGTAGTGAAAATAATAAACATTAAGCAACTAATCAAGATTAATAAGCATTAATAAATTAATCAATTAATCAAAACTAGCAAACATTAATCAAGTAATGTTTTATGCGAGGATCCTGACCACAGCCGTCTTAAAGAAAAAAGACCGTTGTAGATTCACTGGTTCCTATAGTGCACCCGTATAACTACTCAATCAATGCTCATCTCTTTGAAATCAAGCGATATAGATATTGAAAAGTAGGGCTAAAGCTAGTCCACTAAGCATCAGTCATGCATGTGACAGGAAAAGAGAACACATTTCTATGTTTATATATAGCTAGGTCGGCATAAATCAACTGTAAATTGAACTATTGTTACGAGTGCAGACTAAATTCACAGTTTGTGTTTGATATAGTTGAATCAAACTTTTTTTTCTGCTAGTCGCATGATTTACTACATGAGTTCTATTAATGCTAGACATTCGTATGTATTACATAACCAAATACGCCAAAGTCAACTTCTCAACTCACCCGTGAAAATCATCAACTCAACGTTTAAGACCACATATATATTTTTCATACTGCATATTAGTTTCTTCTTTCTTGTCGAACCAAGAATACTAATATTTTAATTTGCTAGATATCCCTCAGTAGTAAAATAATAACCATAAAATTAAAGCAATCTCCAAATCCCATAGTTCAGCGGATCTTATGTGATTTGGTGTTGTTCGGGCGCTCTTGCTTTTCCCAGGAGAGTGCAAAGTGAGGTTGGCACTACTACAAAATGTATTTACGCAGGCGTCTCCTAATTTTTTAACAGGTGGCCCGTAAAAAAATTCGTTTGAGATCTAAAATATATTAAAATCCGTCTGTGATAATAACATATCACAATCGGTCCATAACTAAAATCTGCCTGTGAAAAAAGATGGATTATCACAAACGGTTGGTGGTACAAACCGCTTGTGATAATAGTAGTTTCTGATTGGTCTGCTGTTTCATCCTACGGATCACTTTTAAACTTCAGACCTCCATTTTAGGCTGCTTACCGATCCAACGACTCACATCTCACATCACGCGGATTGCACCTCTTCCATCTTTATTAACAGCAGCCCATGGCCATCACCTCATCTTCCTTCTCCTCAATCTCACTGATGCCTATAGCCGCAGATCCCCAATCTCCTATGATAATGCCTCGCCGCCTGTGCTCGCTTTTGAGATCAACATGTCCGATTTCGACCCGCGCATGCACCGCCAAGCCCCGGACTCGCTCCGCCTGCTCGTCGCCAACGGCACGGACTTCACCGCCAACAGCGCGCGGCGTCCCAGCCACAGCTCTTCACGCTCATAATGTCCTTGGGCCTTGTGTGCAATCACGACGTCGTCACCTGGGTCATCTTCCACTTTGCATACGACTTCGCCTATCTCATCAAGCTGCTCATGGGACGGAAGCTGCCCAACTCCATGCCTGACTTCCTGCGCTACGTCTGCATCTTCTTCGGGGACCGCGTCTACGACGATGTCAAGCACGTGATGACTCACTACCCCGACCTCTACGGCGGCCTCGACAGTGTCGCGGCCACGCTCAAGGTCCATTTTGGTGTGGAGTCAGTGTTTGTTGTGCTAGGAGATGTGTTAGATTGATTGATCTGCAACTTGCATATTTATGTTGCATTGCATTCAGATGTAATAATTGTTTCTCTTTTGAAGTGAAATGAAATCCTATTTGGACTATTTCAGTCGTATCATCATGTTCAGTTCCTCTTCTCATTTCTACGAAGATATAGGTGTCTATATAACCTTATTTTCACAGACAGTTTTTACATTTAAACCGCCTGTGAAAATGCATTTTCACAGACGGTTTTTAATTATGAACCGCCTGTGAAAATGCATTTTCTCAGGCGGTTTCTGTTGCTGTCTGCGATAATCAACTATTTTCACAGGCTCTTCATTTCAGACGGTTTTGAAAACTGCGTGTGATAATACGTTTGATCCGCTGAGGTGAAGCTTATTGTAGTGGTGTGTGGCGAGATGCACAAGCAGTGCACAAGAATCTACAATAATGAACAACCATGCACTACCTCATGTATTCTAGCATAAAGCGCCGAGAAAGCTAGCCGCCTACTTTTTGACATGGAGATGATTATCGTCTCTATTAATATATGCCAATAAACCAACCACAGTTTTTTATGGCCATAAAAATTTTCTCTAAAGCTAGTATATAAAAGACGTTTTCTCAATTTCTGGATTTGTCTGTATCCTCTGTGATTGGAGAGCTTGCTTGCACACACAATAATGACAACCATGCACACCAAGGCATGCACATGAGACACCAGGTCGTGCCTATATAAAGCCCCCCACAGACTGCCAACCTTTGCAAGACTTTCAGCCAACACACAACACTAGCTTCTGCTCAGAGTTCTCCCTTCCTTCCCGAAGGGTTGAAGGGTTAGAGAGGAACTGAAGCAGTTCCACTCAGAAAACTGACAAGAATCTCAGCAACTGAACATTTGGTTTTTATCTTTTTATATCTGAGTTTGTGACCATCTCACATCCCCTTGTATCATCACAATGGCTGGAATGTCCATGCAGCACCCCTGGGCATTTGCCTTTGGCCTCCTAGGTATGTACATATTACATCTTTCACAAGCAACAAGAACTGCCTATGCCCATTAATTGCAATCTTTAATTAGATGAGACATTTTACGATCTTGTGTTTTCAACGGTACTGCAACTTGTGATATTTGTGATTACCTGTGGTTAATATTGTCGTTTCTTATTATATATACTAGTCGAGATAGGAACCTGTCTTCCTTGCCAACACGCGCGGTGTAGTACTACAGCTAGTACTTTAGCTAGTGATACTTTCATGGAGCACCGTATAACTTAAAGAGCTGTTCTTAAAACAATAAAGCCGCCTTGCCAAGCTTTAGCCATAAAAGAAACCAATCAACCTCAGACAAGATATAACGTGTTATGATATTGCGACTTATTACCTGCTTTGCCTAGCTAGATAGCTTTGGACTCCTTTGCAAACTTTTGAAAACGACTAATTTTCACACATTTTGTCCTTTTGCTAATTTGCAGGTAACATCATTTCCTTCATGACCTTCCTGGCCCCAATGTAAGTGATTTTTCTGTCTTCTCATGTGAAATTTGGTAAAAAAAATGTAGATAGTCGTCATTTCAAAGTTATATTTTCAATTAACTGTATTAATTCGCATTCAATAACTATTATTGTTCAGACCAACCTTCTATCGGATCTACAAGAGCAAATCGACTGAAGGTTTCCAGTCAGTTCCCTATGTGGTGGCGCTATTTAGCGCGATGTTGTGGATCTTCTATGCATTGATCAAGACCGGCGAGGACCTCCTCATCACCATCAACGCTGCTGGCATTGTCATTGAGAGCATTTACGTCATCGCGTACTTTGTCTATGCCCCGAAGAAGGCTAAGATCTTCACGACCAAGATCATGCTCGGCCTCAACGTTGGTTTCTTCGGCCTCATCCTACTTGTGACGCTCCTACTCTTCAAGGGTGATAAGCGTGTCGTCGTGCTCGGATGGATCTGCGTTGGCTTCTCTGTCAGCGTCTTTGTTGCACCGCTCAGCATCATCGTGAGTATAATTAAGTACTCCCTCCTGATCTTTTTATTTGACGTTTCAGACATAGATTTGTATTAAAAATGAGCTGTGTTGGACTGCCCTAACGTCAATTAAAAAAATCTAGAGGGAGTAGTACTTCATCGTCCTTAAATTGAATCTCATATACGTACTCCCCACCCTTGATGAAAATCTGTTGCTTATCGATCATCGCAAACTTCTTCTGTATGAGCAGAAACGTGTGATCAGGACGAGGAGTGTGGAGTACATGCCCTTCTCCCTCTCCCTCTCGCTCACACTGAGTGCTGTAGTCTGGTTCCTCTATGGTCTCCTCATCAGGGACAAATACGTCGCTGTAAGTCGTAATTATAAACACTATATAATCACCTGTCTAATTAGATCATAGTTGAAAATTTTGTCCATCGATCGGCCTGTATTTATGAATCCAATACGATTTGTTTTGGCTGCAGCTTCCGAACATTCTTGGGTTCAGCTTTGGCGTGGTTCAGATGGCGCTGTACATGTTCTACATGAACAAGACGCCGATCACCGAGGGCAAGCAGGACGTCGTCGGCAAGCTCCCAACATCGGTGGACGAGCACATCGTTGTCAACATCTCCATGCTCAGCCCCGCCCTCCCGGAGAAGAGTTCCGAGGTGCACCCAGTCGCCGAGATGGCGAGGACGAGCTGTGCTGCGCAGGACGCTGCGGCGGCAGCGGGCGTCTTCGTGACCCGCAGCCCCGGCGTCCGGGTGACCCGAGGCGTTGAATGAATGGCTCATGCATACCTGAGCGGGCGCCAGGCTTTAATATTCGCATGACTTGGGCATGCAGCTGGTAACGAGTAAGTTACTAAGTACGAATGAATACGTAATTAACTGCTCTTGCAAGGTTGCATGTGGAGGAGGAAACGAGAGCCACTTCTGTTGTACAGTATTCGTTTTCGTAGATCCACATCGGTGTATATTTTTCTTAGTATTAGTTCCTTTGTACTATGTGTAACGTTTTGTAATATAAGTGTGTGTAACTGCAATTCCCTGCCAAAAATCAAAATTCCGAATCAAAGGACCTCTCTTAAGAATCAGATGATTTGAGAGAATCTACAGATTTTCGTAGTGCAAATGAAAATACAGTCATTTCCAGATTTTTCAAATTCCACCTTACAACTTTTCTTCAAAATTACACACCATACTAATCACTACACAAACGAATAGTTTTTTTTTCTTTTCTATCCCCCCTCCCGGAGCCCAGCCCCCATACTCCTCCACGCTCCACCCGCGCCGGCGCCGCCACTCCGACCGGCGGCGCCGCTAGGTTCCTCGGCGTCGTCCGGGTGGCGCCAGGGCCTCCTCCCTATTGCGGCTCCTCGTACGGCGATCCTGCAAATACCAGATTCGTCGATCTTCTCCCGCCTCATCCCAATATCTTTTGCGCCTCATCCAGATCCAGCACACAACGTCCTAGGAAAAAATGACCAAAAGCCCACTTAGTATTCTTTATTACTCGCTTCATCTCAAAATACTTGTCACTCTCTAGTTTATTTTTAAACTAAAGAGTGATATATTTTGAGATGGAAGGTGTGCTAGACGATAAAAAAACAATTGAAAAATGCTGAGTGTAGAAGCAGGAGTAGTAAGTTGAACTTGTTGAGCGCTTGGCGTAACACCACGCCAGTATCTGTATCTGTACGAGCATTAATTCGAATGTGTTGGGCGCTTGGTGGGCTCCGTGGTTTATAGCCACCCGATGACACAATCAACAACGGATGCACGGGTTGCTCCCCCTTCCGCACAGCGCTGGGCCGCTGGCCCGTGGGCGCGAATAATCCCCGGTCCGGCCGTGGTGGTGGCGGCTCCATACGGATTGAACCTCCGGCTCCATATGCAGTACTGTACTGTATACGAAAAAAATTGCCACAAAACGACGCGGTCGATTGACCCTTCTCGCTCCTCGAGACGACGACGGTCGGTTCCCGGTTCGTTTGGTCTTGCAATCGATCGGTGGATCACGAACTCAATAACTCATCATATATAATAAGGGCAGCAGGCTTCTTAAAGCAACCTTAATAATAACGATACCGTTCCTTCTGTGGACATGTACTTGGTTCTCCATCCTCCTAATCTATCATCAAAATGTTCAGGAAAGGCTCCCAGTCATCTAGTTGTGGCAGTGCCAGGTTACATTGAATTCTCTACCGCAGCCCAACACATAGGTTGCAACACACCCAGCGAGAGCTAGGCAGCGCAACAGTGAATGCCCAACACGTGCAAGCCATCATCAGAGGCCCCTACCTCGGCGAAGCTAGCCTACGCTCCCTGCTATACTTCCGGTCCCAAGGAAAAAGGGGCCATCACAATCAAATTAATTGGACGCGCAAAAGCGAGCAAGAACCCCCGTCGCTGCTGCAGCATGTCTGTCACTCGCTCGCACGGCCGGCCTCTCTCTTTCCACTTCCTTTTCTCCTCTCTCTCCAGTATCTTGGTGCAGAAGCAGAAGCACAGCCTTGCCCAGAAAAAGCAAGTTACACAAACAGAGCCCGGCCAGGCCAGGCCAGGCCAGCTGCGCCTGTACCGCACGGACGGACGGACACAGGCAGCACGGCGAGACAGACGAAACCAACCAAGCCATGCATCCATCCATGGCAAAACGGCATTCCACGAGCATGGAAAGGGGACCAAAGGAGAAAGAGGAGCATTCCAGAGGACAAGCGAGCATGGAAAGGGGACCAAAAGGAGAAAGAGGAGGAAGCGGCCAGGCAACGAGCAAGCATCACAGCAGTGCATGCAGGACGAGCTCCACTCCAACCGAAAGAAAAATGTACAGTGGTACGAATGTTTTGCCATTACAATCCGGCCGGTCACCCAGAAAGGACGCGTGCGTTCTAGCAATACCAGCATGCAGTGTCGTCTATCACGTGAATTGACCAACATGCCACTAACAAAATTCTGGTCGTAACCATATGCATCATTTACTTACATCCTAATAAACCACTAGAAATGCAGGTTTGCTGCTTACTGTGCGTGTTGCTGATTCTATAATAGTACCAGTATGGAAAGTAGAGAGAGTATCGATACGGACTCCGTGTCTTCTTGGATCAAGGCAGCAGGGTGTTGGGATTGACGCAGGTGGCGGCCGTGACGGAGAGACTGTAAGGGAAGGAGTTGGCGTAGGTGAAGGAAACTATCTCGCCGGCTTGAAGAGGCTGCCCGTCGTTGAGGAGGCAGTCGTTGTGGCGGAGACGGCGGAACTTGCTGGGATCCACCAGCATCACGGAGCTGAACCAGCCGCACCGCACGTGGATGCCCGCGATGGCGCAGTCGTCCCCGACGCACTGGTTCATCACGTCCACCTTGTACGCCGGCACGCCGTTCGGAAGGATCAGCGCCCGGTCCTGGAAGATGGAGATGTCCTCCGCACCAGCGCACCCCTCGTCCATCCGCGCCGGCCGCCGCGCCGCCGCCGCCGCCGCACCTTTGTCTGCATTTGTTGTTACAAGAATCAAACCAATCTGTTGATTTTTCTTTTTAAAAAAAAAAAACAATTTGCTCCACCAGCCAGCCCACCCTTCATGCGCACCGGCGGGCCCACGTGTCACAGACCACAAGCAAACGACAGATTGGAAGGAATTTTGGCGACTCCTCTCCCCGACCGAAGACAAAACGTGCGGGACCCGCAGCAGCAGGCCCAGTCGGACAAAGTGCGCGGAGGTGGGCCCCCAGCCGAGTCTCGGCCGTCGGACCAGCGGATCCGACGGCGATGGGTTGACTGGATGCGGGACGGGATGGGGCTTGCGGTTTACCTGCTGGACGGAGGACCTTGCGAGGCGGGAGCCGGCCGGCGCCGGCGGCGCGAGGTGCCGGGCGCGGCGGACCCGCGGGTGCGGCGAGCGGCGGCGGGAATCCTGCAGGGACAGCCGGAAAATGTTGGTTTCGGAACATCCAGTCAGGAAGGGCAAGGCGAAAATGTTGAAATTTTTCAACAATCCTCGAATAGGAAAAGCGAAGAAAATTCCAATGGTCTCGCGGTTTCCGAAATCGAAACAGAAAACGTGCGAGCACCGGAAATCCAGCAAACATACGAACGTCAAACAGACAGAATTGACAGCTGAATCATTCCGCGAGAACAATGTTTCAAAATACTCCTAGCTACTCTGGTTTGGGGTGACCAAATCCTGAAAAGCGCATGCGCAAACAAACAATAAAATCCTGGACTACTAGTAGAACCCATCGACTGAATGCAAGCGCCCGAAGCAGGAAGAAGCCAAGAAAATGGCGATGCGCTTCCTGCTTCGGATGAGATTTGTTGGGAAGGCAAAACCCCTTCCTGCACACCAAACAGAAAATGGTCGAAACCCAGGCCAAAGAAATCGAAAGTTGGATCGCGTTTCCACCCCGTTCGGCGCAGTAATAGCAAGTAGAGGGACGGAGCCGAAGCATACGGGGCGGACACGGACCTGCGTCGTCGGAGGCGGCGAGGGTGGCGGAGCCGAGCAGCACTATCAGCCACGCCGAAGCCACGAGCGCCCTAGTCGCGCGAGAAAAAGACGAGGACGCCATCGCGCCAGACTTGGTGGAAATTGGATCCTGCAGGAGAGACGGGCGGACGCGCCGAGGTCAGATTAGTAACGAGGCATCTCAGGGTCGCAGCAAGCGAGCACAAGCATAGAGGCGCTAGTAGCAGCGAGGGAGAGCGGAGAGCACGCGCTGCGGGCGTACGTGACTACTCATCGCCACGCGCGCTGCTTCGGGTCCCGTGCCGCCGGCGAGCCAACTAGCACGGCTACGGCTCCTCGCCGACGAGCAGTCGCACCGAGACCACCTCAGCGAGAGGACACGCGGAGACCACTGCGCCACCTCGACGAGCGGCCGCACGGAGAGCCCCCGCGCGCCACCACGGCGAGCTGAAACGCGGAGATGACCATGCGCATCAGCGGCCGAACCACGGGGCGAGGGCAGACAAGGTCCCCGAAGAGCAGCCTCGCGGGCGACGATCACGAGGACACAGCGCGCGAACCCAACGAGGACAGATGCGGCGGCCTACCTGACAAGACGGTGTCGGAGTCGGAAGGCGGCGGTGGTGCGTGCGGTCGCGTACGTCGCGGTTGAGCGTCGCCATCCTCCTTTTGCTCTCGCACGTGACGGCGCGGACGGGGCGGAGTCGACGGAGGTGGTGGCGCGCGGCGGTGGAGCAGCAGGGTTTCGTCGCACGAACGAGGTTATATAGCGGCGACGACGGGAAGTTGGGAAGGGCGCGGCGGGGAAAGGAAAGTGATCCGTTCTGGTCAAGCCTGCTGCGGCAAAGCAAGGAAAGAAAAAACTGGATGCGGCAAAGAAAACAGAATTTTGCCAAAGCTGCGTCCTCCCACGGCCCTGTCTCTCTACCTCAGGCTTCCACACGTGCAAGGACGGCGCAACTCCTGTTTTTTTTTTATATGTGAATATTCATAATTTGCCAGCCTTATCAATGATTTTAGTTATTTACCTTCCTTACGAATGACCTATATAATACACCATCCTTATGAAATTATGATCATATTTTTCCATCCTATGCCATATAAACATAACACATCATATTTTTCATTTAATAACGTGTCAAACAAATAATAAAATGTCACTTATGCCCTTGAATCTAAATCTGGTAAGTAATCAAGTTTTGAACACTTTCCCAATTACTAACTAATCTGCTGGTTATTTTGAAGTAATAAATATACTCAATCATTATTTTTTCGATGTAATCTCAATTATTCCATATAAGCAATCACATTTTCTTTATGTTCCAACAGATAGTGATCTTAAGATCTTATGTCTGGCATGAAAATACATGTACATTGTTGTAACCAGCATGGTAGCCGGCAGCTGCAATGCAGCAGGCAAACCAACTCCGTCGTATTTACAACATGCTCATCTCATATTAAATGAACGAATCGTGGTTAGTCTGAACAAAAGTGCATCTGCAACTACAAGCTCTCAAGGGCAAAAATGTCATTTTATAATACGGATATCACACCATTAAAATAAAATAGATGACGTGTCATGCCTACTTGGCACTGAAATGGCAAATATATGATCAAAATTTCGTAAAGATGGCAAATTATATATATTATTCGTAAGAAGGGTAATTGACCATTGGTCATCCGTAAAAGTAGCAAATGTTGAATTGTCCTTTTTTTATATAGAGTTACTAGTTCTATATTAAAATTATTTTTGTTAGGATAACAATTTTATTTACGATTTGAACTAGGATTCTGCTATGTTTAAATCAATTTTAAATTAAATAAATATTGCATTGATACAGTCGAGCTATAACAGGACCACTCTCATAAGAACACCTTGAAAACAACACAACACAATCGACATGCAAAAATTAAAAATAAGGAATATGTCATGTGCGTATTGACTATGTCACAGGTGCATCAGAGCCAAAACCAGCTTACCCTCGGCGGGAGGGATGCAACTTCCCTCCTACCATTTGTATTCTCACGTGTGCTCCTATTGATGTCTTGTCATCTTATTCGTTGTGAAAGTATGATTGTTGAATTAAGCATTAATAAAGAGACAAATAAAATTTTAACATATCAACAGGATGACACATGGGAGGACGAAACGGGAGGAGGGAAGCCGCATCCCGCTCGTAGCACTTCCTTCGTCCTCAATTTATTCTCTTACAGCATCTCATTTGTTTATGGTTGTTTTGTCCACAAATTTTCAAACAGATATATTCAAAATTTGACAGATATTTAAATTACAATATTGTTACACATCTCGTAAAGTTTCTGAGAATGTATCATATGAACCCTTTTGAATTTTATACAATAAGTTATTCTTAAATTAGTGAAGTGTCTAGAAACCATTTCCAATTTCTGTCTAAATTGACAGTGTTTGGAAGTTTGATATTTTGACTATGTTCTAAAGAGATTCTGCTCTAGGTTTGAACAGAAAAGTTGTAGGGGGCTCTTAGGTATTTCTAACTATGTATATCACATCTTCATTGGATAAGTATACTAAGAGTTATGGATTTTCAAAGTTAGGTTAAATGCTGGCAGAAAAACAAGACATCCTAATTTTTAAAACATATAAGTTTAAACCTGTTACAATTTTGGAACTCAGTCAAAATCAGCTAGATGACTAATACTTGGATTATTACATCATCTTTGGTCCTTTTAACAGAAATCTTCATTTATGCATCGATGGAATACATGGCGGTACTACATGCCTCACCAAAGTGAAAATCCTAACCGGTTAATATCGAGATATACATATCAATCGGTGGTGCTAGAGACAGTCACTCGCAAAAGTTTTTCTAATCGCAATACAATGAACGCGACTAGTGTATCTGTATAAGACACTCGATTTACAGAACACTCATTATGATATCGTTTGGCACGATCCCCACAGATGATCATTTCAGACAGTCACAACATATTATATTCCAAAATTAACACCCCATATCATTTCATACAGACTGTCCTAAGGGAGAATACGTCTCGAGAAACCTGGTCGCGTATCAACATCACACGACGGAGAACCTGAGTAGAGCATGAACAGCTCGTCACAGTTGAGAATGTTGTCAACCCAACTGTTACCACTTACTTCCCCTTAAAAGTTGAGGCACGCTGATGGCAAACGTTGTGTATGGCTCTTTGAACATTAAATATTCAAGAGTTGCACTATCGCATTTTTGACCATACGATGGGGTATCCACGCTTTTGCCTGAAGCACGTCAGGAAGCAGCGTTTTCATATGTTTTCGGAACCATGAGAAGATTTAGATACTCATATTAACTCCCGTGTCAAGTCACGGGGGACAATCACATATCACTGCTCGTATGGTGAGCTTACCGCAATTGATCTGTTTGCGGTGACATAATTTACCTCTTACCTGACATTGGCGTGTCATTACTGAATATAATAACACACATATTAGTTTGTCATTTTAAGTAACTAATAATATAATAGACCTTATATGGACATATAGACTAATCCCCACTAGACTACTTTAGAGTTTTAAAAAATAGGCTCTTTTTTGAGCGTGTTATTCTCAATGCGGCTCCGATACAAGACTGTGAGGACTGAGGTCCCGACGTTACAGGAATCACATTGAGTGGTGTCGTGCGATACGGCACCCAAGAGCACACACAAAAATACATAATAAAAATATAAAAGTTTTTATTTCATAGTAAGATATTGTTTTATAATATAATGTACAACAATAGTACACACACAACGAAAAGTATATACTCACACTTTCACCCTATCTAAACCCAAGAGAAGTCGTTCATGCTCGCCAACGCTTCTCACTAACAACACGAAACTCAAAATCATATAAGTAAACCTGCAAAACTACTTATAAAGCAACTGTGAGCATAAAAGCTCAGCAAGATTTAACCGTCTCACCTAAACATGAAGCTCTACATGTTTGAGACTTATAATATTGAAAAGCTGAATTTGCATAAAAGACTTATCTATTAGTAAATCCATAGCTCCATTTTAAATTAGCAAATGACATTTTTTGAGTATGACACATCATGAACTTCACAATCAGACAAGAAACGCTTTCTTCCCGATGTTACATGCTCAATGCTGCTAGACTTTATTCAAATTAAATATTTAGCAAATGTAAATTTAATTGCGCTATTTCTATTCTATACAAGTTGCAATACAATAATAATTATAACAGCGGATTCATAATATTTAAACTACTCTTTGTTACTACGTCATGACTCAGTGAACAAGTATGCTCAATCCATAATCGCGAGCGACGATGATTCGAATCAATAATACCCGTATAGCACGACACATACACACACTCGAAGCTGCGAAGGCACGCTCTACTGATGTTGTATTCAACAATCTTTCACTCGACACCTACATGTCAAACCGGTTCCATCGCTACGAGCAGAAGGCACCCACACGGAGCGTTACTGTGTCCGCTGACAGGTTTATACGTTGCTGCTCTCAACCCACATCTATAAGGCGGTGGGTTATGCCTCGACGCTACGGTGAGCAAGCTACATCGGTTTCCTAAGTCCCATATGTAAGGATCGGAACGCCCAAGAGGGGGGGTGAATTGGGCTTTATTTCAAATTTTAAGACAATTAAAAACTAACAACTTAAAGCCCAATTCCCTATGCAATTAAACTATGCAATCAATGTAAATTAAAGTTGCGGAATGAAGATTGCATAAGAGTGAAAAGGGAGAGGGATGCAAACGCTTGAGGGACACGGAATTTATCCCGTGGTTCGGTAAGATCACAAGGATCTTCCTACATCCACGTTGTGGCACCCACCGAAGGGTTTTGCCACTCCCAAGTCACCGAGACAAGGGGCTTCTTCACTATTCTTCTCCGTTCGCCAACCTCGGCAAGGTGGAGCTCAAGCCTTGTACACTTTGGGATCCTCCGGGCTTCCACAATCCTCTTGGCAAGCTCCGGAAGTCGCACACACCAAGGGTCACTCCCTTTGGGCTCTCACTACACTAGAGACTCCAATCACCAAGAATGGAGGCACCCAAGCACTATCTCTAGCTAGTTCTAGCCTATCTCTTGGTGTACAAATGATGAACAAATGATGTGAAAGTGATTGCTCTATTGCTTGAATGCTCTAGGATGTGTAGAGTATGTCTGGGCTTCAAGTCTTGTCGATTTGACAGGTTGAAGGGGTATAAATAGCCAGCCTCCACGAGATAGCCGTTGGAAAAGTAGGCTGACATCACTTCTCTGCGAACACCGGATGATCCGATGTCTCCCCTTCAGTTATCATCGGTCAAAGCCAAATTAGTTGATGTCACTGTGTCAGATATGACCGTTGTTAGACCGATGTTGATCTGTCTTCTCATCGGATGATCCGGTGGCTCTTCCTCCAGAATTTTGCTTGATCTTGAGGCTTACTGGAGTGATCGACCGATGTATGTAAGTCTGTACATCGGATGATCCGGTGCTTCACTTGGTCCAATGATGTTGCAATCTGTGATGATGGACCGATGTCACTGAGCCACTCACATCGGATGATCCAGTGAGTGCATTTGTCTGAGGTCTTCTTCTTCAGTTGAACCAACTCGACCGACGCAGTCAACTCCAAGACCATCGGATGATCCGGTGTGTTCAACTTGTTGACTTCGAGTTGTTTTGAGTTGTTCTTTTGGAATTTTGAACTTGTGACCTCTTTGACATTTGTTTGAAGTGTTGTTTTGATTGTCTTCAAGCATTGAGTGATATCAAGTTAGAGCTTTCACTTCTTGTCTTCGTATGATTCGATTTGATCTCATTGGTTGGTTTTATATGGGTCTCCAATTTAATATTGATTTCATTTTATTGAGTGTTATTGGGACCTTGCATTCACAAATTCATCAGTAATATCGAATGGTTGTCATTAATCACCGAAACCGTACCTCATGGGGCCTAGATGCTTTCAATCTCCCCCTTTTTGGTGATTGATGACAACACAATAATTTAAAGCGCAATAATAATGAATTTGATGATAATACTCAAGTATATATGCAATGAATACAGCATAGGACACATTAAGCTTGTAGAACGCAAAAGAAATTTGTGGTGCGAAAAGCTCAATAGATTAAAATCATAAACAAATGAGATAAGCGAAAGAGTGCTTAATTAAAATTACAAAAGAGTACTCAAGCACGAATACAAAGGATAAGCACACACACACACACTCCCCCTACACACACACTCCCCCTGAGACTGCTACTACCACTCCCCCTGACTCTTCTACATCTTCTCCCCCTTTGGCATCAAGACACCAAAAAGGGATCAGAACGCCTACAGACCCTGAGAGCTGGGCGCGAGGACGAACTGGGCAGCGTCGCCGTCGTCGGAGCTGGAGTCGCCGGACGTAGGAGCTGCCGGGGCGGCGGGAGCTGGAGGGTCCGCTGCCGGTGCTGGAGGAGAGGAAGCAGGTGCCGGTGGAGCTGGAGGAAGTGGAGCGCTCACCACGGACGCCGGTGTCTGCTGGAACAAGATCGTCGCCGGCAGTGGTGAGTGAATCGGTGCGCTAGATGCCAGAAGTGGTGACATACTGATGGAAGGGATGGGAGTAGTGGGCACCTGAGCAACACCTGGAGCCAGTCCCAGTCCAGGCTGCTATGGAGGAAGGGCGATCCCGGTCTGAGTGTAAAGGTTGGTGATCAACCCTAGGATCCCCATCATGGCCTGCTGGGTCTGCTGCTGCTGGTCGAGGGTACGGCGGTGCATCTGATCTACCAGGTTGGTGAACCGGTCCGTATCCTCTCGCCTCTGACGGGCGATCTCTAGCTGGAGCTCCTGCTGCTGCAGCTGCAGCTGTGCCAGGTGAGCAGCCTGCTCCGCCCTGGCCTGCTCAGATGCGAGCCTGTCCTGGCGCTGCTGCTCGATCATCTGCTGGAGAAGTGCCGACAGCTCTGACGGCTGTGACACCTGCGCCTCGGACACAGGAGGTGGTGTCGGTGGCGGAGCAGCTGATCCTCCTGCCTCGGCGTCGTGCTGCCTCGGTGAGGGTGGAGGCGGAGGGAAGTACTCCTCGACACTCTCGTCTGTGTCGCTCTCGGACCAGACGTGCTGCA
Organism: Tuctoria greenei; assembly: GCA_036927565.1. Lineage (NCBI taxonomy): Eukaryota > Viridiplantae > Streptophyta > Magnoliopsida > Poales > Poaceae > Tuctoria > Tuctoria greenei. Next base: position 180,063,166 of record JAYESD010000009.1, on the reverse strand, counting down.
AGTCCTCCCCCTGAGCCTCGGCCTCAGCAAGTCTCTCGTCCTCCCGCTCTAGGTCGGACCAGTCTTCCTCTGACAGACGGGCCCGGACCTGGCGCTCAACTGGACGACCAAGGCGACGGTCTCCAGGAGCAGAGGCACGATAGTGACTGAAGCGAGTCACACTCTCGTCAGCTAGCCGGGCTTGTGCTGAATGTCCCTCAGGCACCACCATAGAGCAAATGAAACTGATCCAGTGCCCATAGACCATCTGCCTCATCATGCCGATTCCATCCGTGATTACGTCCTCCATCTCGCAGAGAAGTATGTCCACGATATCGAAATCCATCCCGTTCATTATGTAGAACAGGAGGGTCTGCTGGAGACTCGTGAACCCCTCCAAGTATCCTGACCTCGGCAGGAGCGTGCGGCGCAAGGCGAGGTGCACAATGCGCGCAGCTGGGGTCAGGAGAGCTGGGACTCTCGGCTGGTCTGGAGAGAACGAGGGGCCAAACAAGGAGCGGATCTCGTCCAGCTGTGGTGCTACCCCTCCAGTAAGTGGCCTCCTTGGTGATCTGCCTGCCCATAGACTTTCTCGTGAATGCTGGTGTCGTGCAGGTCCAAGCCAAGAATATGCCCCAATGTCTGCCTCGAGAGATGGTAGTGCTGACCATTGAACATGAAGGCAATTGACCTCCTGCCCTCTGAGATGTACAGGGTCGCGTAAAAGACACGGACCCACTCTTCCACATAGGCACTTCTCTCATAATCCAGTAGCTCCACCAAGCCTCTGTATCTCTCAAAGAAGGGGCGGACCTCAGTCTCTGCTGCCACTGCAAGCTGCCTCCAGTCCAAGTGGTTGTGCTGAAAAAGCTTGTGCCCCCGGCGCTTGTAGGTCTCATAGAGAGACGCCTGGGTGACAGTCCAGAAGCGACTGTCAACAAGAAGCTCTCAGGGCTGTGGGAACCACTCCTCAAGCAGAACACTCCATCTGAGCTTCCGGAGTTGCTTAGCCTTCATCTTCCGGTAGTCCACAAGACAGACTCCTTCACCGACCCGGACGGCCGTGTCCATCTCATGGATGTCCCTCTCAGCCTCCCTGTCCTCACGACGGTCAGCAGCCGTCGGTCTCGGACGAGGAGCAGCCTCGGTGTGACCTCCTCGAGTCCGGGCTGAGCGCCGGCGGACGAGAGGCTCAACCGGCTCCTCTTCGGCGTCGGAGTCGTCGATCACAGGAGGCTGCCTCGGACGAGCCTCGCGGATCCTCAGGGATCCCCCTCGGCCGCGCTCACGCTCCTCGGCGGCGCGAGCGGCCAAAAGGGCCTTCTTCTCCTCCTTGGATAGTTTCTGCTTCTTAGCGGCGGGCTCCGCGACGGCCTTGCCCTTGTTCTTCCGGTCACGAGCCATCGCGATCACGAGATTGCACGGGGTCGACGACGGGGCGTGAAGCTCAACGGACCGGGAAACCCTCGCGAGGTGGAGATGATCGGAGATGGCGCACGTTGGTGGAGGTGCTTCGACGGAGGGAGGAGCGGTGGCGATGCTTGGATGCGGTGGAGAGGTGCTTGGAGGCGGCGGTGGTGCCTAGCGCGGCGGCGGCGGCGGCTGCCGGCGGAAGTGGCGCGGTGCGCGGGCACGTGCAGTGGTGGCGCGGGGGGGTCGCCGGCGGCGGCGGCGCGAGCACAAGGACGGCGGCGGCGGCCGGCGGCGGCGCTGCAGGAGAGGGAGAGGCGGCGGTGCGAGCACGGGGGAGCGAGGCGTCGGGGAGAGAGAAAGAGGCGGCGGCGCGGGTGTTTAAATAGTGGGACCCAAACCCTAGCCGTTATTTAAACACCGGATGGACCGATGATATGTGAAGTGAGCATCGGTCAATTGCCACAGAACGGATATTCAAGGAATGCTGTTGACATCGGATGGACCGACGTTTAGGGTTTTGAACATCGGTCGAATATCACAGTAAGGGTGCTCAACCGAGTGATGTTGACACCGGATGATCCGACGTTAGAGGGAGGTAGACATCGGTTGATTAGATCACAGCTCCAGAAGAGTGAACATCGGATGGACCGATGTTTTCCAGGATGAACGCGTCGGATCATTTGAGGTTCTGACAGAGTTGGGCTTTGAGGATTGAACACCTATTTGACCGATGAGGGATTGACATAGGCATCGGATAATCCGATGACAACAGAACGAAAACATCCCATATATGTCCTTTGAACAAACACACAATCGACGAGAAACACATGTCTTAGGACTTTTTGGGCAACCCTTTACCCCTCAAGAAGCTAATATGCCAATAGCTTGGCTAGACCTTAACTCAAATGGAACACCAAGAAAAATGGAGGAAAGTATCCAAATAAAATGTAAGGTCCATGCTTTGTGAGGTAGAGTATGAAGACTTCTATCTCTTTGAAGCATGATCCTTTAGGCATTAACGTACCTAACATTTTGTTCTTTCCACCTTATATGAGTTGAGATATTGCATTTCAAACAAGTCTCCTTCTCATGAGGTGGGTTCCCCTTTGTGACAATCTACTGTATGCAATGCCAAACAAATTATAGTGCAAGAGATTAAATGAGTGCAAATTTATATGGCAGGGATCATGCAAGGCATAAAATAAATCTATCTTGCCAAGTTTGAACCTTCCAAAGGCTTCCTCAGGGAAAACTACTTTTAGCTTGCCCCTATCCTTTGGGAGTTAGACAAGACCTATATGATATGCATCCTTACATGAACATGGCAACTTACATGACGTTAGATGCATCTAGCACATTTAATTCACTTCTAAGTCTAGAAAAGGTTTTCTCATCAAGTGGTTTTGTGAAGATATCCGCCAATTGTTCTTCGGATCTAACACCTTGCAAAGAGATGTCTCCTTTAGCCTCATGATCACGCAAGAAGTGATGGCGAATATCAATGTGCTTAGTGCGGGAGTGTTGAACGGGGTTTCTAGCTATCTTAACCGCACTTTCATTGTCACAAAGGAGAGGCACACAACCAATTTTAATTCCAAAGTCCAAAAGGGTTTGCTTCATATATAGAATTTGGGCACAACATGCACCGGCCGCTATATACTCCGCTTCCGCGGTGGACAAAGCCACGGAATTTTGCTTTTTGCTCGACCAAGATACTAGGGAACGCCCAAGTAAGTGGCACCCACCGGAGGTACTCTTGCGATCCACACGACATCCGGCAAAGTCCGAATCCGAGTATCCCAAGAGATGGAAACTAGCGTTCTTGGGGTACCACAAACCTACACTTGAGGTATGCTTGAGATACCGAAGTATCCTAAAGACCGTCTTCTTGTGCGATTCTTTAGGTGCCGCTTGAAAGCGAGCACACAAGCACACACTAAACATAATATCGGGCCTAGATGCGGTAAGATATAACAATGAGCCAATCATAGAACGGTAATGAGATTGATCAATAGGTTTACCGTCCATGTCCGCGTCGAGATGGCAATTTGTCGCCATTGGAGTGCTTCTTGAGCTACAATCTCTCATCTCAAATTTCTTCAAGAGGTCCTTTGTGTACTTCTCTTGATAGATGAAGGTCCCCTCTTGAAGTTGCTTGATTTGGAATCCAAGGAAGAAGTTGAGCTCTCCAATCATTGACATCTCGAATTCCCTAGACATCATTTTGCCAAACTCATGGCTAAGAGATTTGTTAGTTGAGCCAAAAATGATATCATCGACATAAATTTGACAAATGAATAGATCCCCGTCGATGTGCTTGGTGAAGAGTGTAGTGTCCACCCTCCCGATCTTGAATCCTTGCATGACTAGGAAATCCCTTAGTCGTTCATACCACGCCCTAGGTGCTTGCTTGAGCCCGTAGAGCGCCTTGTGTAACCTATACACATGGTTAGGATTCCTCGGATCTTCAAACCCGGGAGGTTGCTCAACATAAACAAGTTCGTTAATATAGCCATTGAGAAAGGCACTTTTAACATCCATTTGATAAAGCATTATATTGTGATGTGAAGCAAAAGCAAGGAGTATACGAATTGCCTCTAACCGGGCGACCGGAGCGAATGTTTCTCCAAAGTCTAGTCCTTCAACTTGTGAAAAACCCTTGGCCACAAGCCTTGCCTTGTTGCGGACCACGACGCCATTCTCGTCTTGCTTGTTCCGGTATACCCACTTCGTACCGATAACGTTCTTGTCCTTGGGTCGCTCCTCCAACACCCAAACTTCATTGCGGGTGAAGTTGTTGAGTTCTTCTTGCATGGCCATCACCCAATTTGGATCTTGAAGTGCTTCCTCTATATGGGTGGGTTCTACACACGAAACAAAAGAGTAGTGCTCACAAAATGAGGCGACATGGCGGGAACGAGTACTTACGCCCCTTGAAGGACTTCCAATGATTTGGTCCATTGGATGCGCCTTGGAGATGCGTCCATTCCTCATAAGTGTTTGTGTGGCACTTGGCGGTGGTGAAGCTTGTTGTTCCTCTTGTGGTTGGACTTGATCATGGACTTCTTCTTGTTGTTGGTGTTGTGTGGCTTGTGAATCTTGCATTGGCAATGGATCATCTTTCTCTTCTTCTTCTACTTGAGGCGCCATGGGGGTGTTGTTGTTGGAACTTGAAGCTCCCCCTTGATCATGGCCCTCTTCAACTTCCGGCTTGATGTCTCCAATGGTCATGTTTTTCATGGCTTCTCGTAGAGGCTCATCATCTATTTCATCATGACCAAAACTCTCCTCTTGGGAGCCATTAGTCTCATCAAACTCAACATCACAACTTTCTTCAACTAGACCGGAGGTTTGGTTGAATACTCGATATGCTTTTGAGTTTGATGCATAACCAAGAAAAATACCAACATCACATCTTCTTTCAAACTCACCGAGCCTTTTCTTGCGGTAGATGTAGCATTTGCACCCAAAGACTCTAAAGTAGGAGATGTTGGGCTTTCTCCCAATGAGGAGCTCATATGGGGTCTTTTGGAGTAGTCGGTGAAGATAGACCCTATTTGCGGCATGGCACGCCGTGTTGATTGCTTCGGCCCAAAACTTCTCCGACGTGCCATAGTCATCAAGCATTGCTCTTGCAAGGGTGATAAGGGTCTTGTTCTTCCTTTCAACGACACCGTTTTGTTGGGGGGTGTATGTGGCCGAAAACTCATGCTTCACGCCTTCACGATCACACCACTCCCCAATGTTGTAGTTCTTGAACTCGGTGCCGTTGTCACTCCGGACTTTGATGATGGGAAGTTGAAATTCCCTTTGAGCAGTTTGGCAAAGGTCTTGAAAACTTCCGGAGTTTCACCCTTGTCACCTAAAAACAAAGTCCAAGCATATCGAGAATAATCGTCAACGATAACAAGACAATAGAAGTTACCACCAAGACTTTGATATGTGGATGGTCCGAAGAGGTCCATGTGGAGTAGTTCAAGCGGCTTGGAGGTTGACACCATTGTCTTCATTGGGTGGTGTGAAGCAACTTGCTTCCCGGCTTGACAAGCACTACAAAGCTTGTTCTTCTCAAACGTGACATCCTTCACGCCGGTCACCATCCCAAGCTTGAACGACTTCTTAAGCTTGCTCATTCCAATGTGAGCAATGCGACGATGCCATAGCCAACCCAAGCTTGTCTTAGTGAAAAGACAAGTGGTCAAGCTAGCATCCTTGTTGGAGAAGTCCACCAAGTAAAGATGTCCATGCCGAAATCCTTTGAAGATTAGTTCTTTGCTTGATTCACTAGTTACTACAACACCATTCTTGTCAAAGGTGCACATTAGTCCAAGATCACATAGTTGTGCAATAGAGAGTAAATTGAAACTAAGTGACTTAACATATAGTACATTTGAAATGGACAAATTATGTGAGATAGCAATTTTACCTAAACCAATTACCTTCCCCTTTGAGTTGTCACCAAAGGTGACTTGTTCATGATTTTCGGGGTTCTCTATGGTGGTGAACATACCATCATTGCCGGTCATATGTTGAGTGCACCCGCTATCGAGTACCCAATGTTTTCCTCCGGCTTTGTAGTTCACCTACACACATGAAGTTAGTTTTTGAGTTTAGGCACCCAAGCTAACTTAGGTCCTTGTATGTGTGATACAAGTGATTTTGGGACCCAAAGTTGCTTGGGGAGCTTCCCCTTCATGCCCTTAATGTCTTTGCCGATGAACCTTGCCTTCACCTTGCCACCTACTTTGCTTAAGAGATAGTGATAATCATGGAAAGTAGATTTGTAGTTAGGAGGCAATTTGGGAGAAGGACGGTTGGGAAGAGGACACTCCCTCGTGTGGTGTCCGGTGACCTCACAATGTTGGCAATAGGATCCAACTTCTTTGATGAAGCTCGTCCTAAGCTCCGGTGAGGGCACTTTCCCTTTGTTGAGCACCGGGAAGGATCCAAGTCCTCTCTTGTTGAAGCCTTTGGCTTGTTGGTAGAGGATTTCCTTGTGCTTGTCCTCCCCCTTGGAAAGTCTCACCACACTAGTGCGGAGACTTTCAATTTCGTCCATCAATTCCTTCTCCCTAAGGCTTGCTTTCAAAGGCAAAGACTTATCCAAAGTATTAGTGGCATGTGAAATAGTTGATACTTTGCCATCAAGGGTTTCCTTTTTCATGTTTTTCATTTTTAGTTCAATTGCCTCATAAGCAAGGTTAAGCATTTCATGTTTTTGAGCCAAGTCATTGTGCTTACCCAAGAGTGCTTGGTTTGCTAAGTCAAGCTCATGATGATCAAGCTTGATTTGAGCATTTTCCTCCTCGATTTGTTTGACATGTGTTTTGAGCGTGTCATGCTCTTTAAGTATGGTTACATACTTGTCATGCAAATCGAGCTTCGCACTCTCAAGTTTAGCACAAGCTTGTTCAAGTGCTTTAACCTTGCTCTTTTCCCTTTTTATGATGACATGGTATTCATTAATCATAGATGCTAGTTCATCGGGGGAGAGCTCATCATCATCGCTAGAATCGTCACATACCTTAGAGTTACCTTTAGCCATGAGGCACATAGGAGGTGGATGAAGAGGTGAGTTGTCTTTGTCGACGACGGCAAGGCCCGCCAAGTTTTCTTCATCTTCACTCTCTTCATCGCTTGATTCTTCATCCGTGACCCACTCATTTGCCTCGCACATGAAGGCTTTTTGAGACCCTCTTCTCTTCTTTGGGAAGAGCTTGGTTTTCTTGCCCTTGTCAAATTTCTTCTTTCCAAAGGCGCGCTTGGGTTTGACCTCTTCTTCATCTTCATCACTTTCTTCTAGCTTTCTATACTTTCCTTTGTGGTTGTCCTTCCTCTTGTCGGGTCTTGGACAATCATATGATATGTGGCCTTGATCACCACAATTGTAGCATGTTTTGTTTTCATTTTTTCTTGGGAGGAAGGCTTTCTTCTTTGGATCAAAGGAGTATCCCTTCTTTGCGATTTTGGAGTTTAGACGTGAGAATTTTCTCATCATCAACGCAAGCTCATCATCGTCATCTTCGCTTGTTGCTTGCTCTTCTTCGCTTGAGCTAGGCTCAACCACTTTCTTTTTCTTGGGAGTTGTCTTCTTGGTTGAAGCCTTGAGAGCAATAGTTTTTGACGATGACTCCTCCATCATTCCAAGTACGCTCATCTCATGAGCATGAATTTCTCCAATGAGCTCCGAGACTTCAATGTTGTCAAGTGATTCCTTTTGGAGCATTGAGTTGATAATGTTGTACTTGGGCTTAGGTAGAAGCATGAGGATCTTGCGGTTGATAAGTCCCTTACCAAGAGAAGCAATGTCAAGTGCGTTAATCTCCTCAATGAGCACATTTAAGCGAGAAAACATTTGGTTAACATTCTCATGAGGAAGCATTTTGAATTCATCATACTTGGATTTTAGCAAGTGATATTTGAGTTCTTTAACACGAGATGAGCCCTCATGAATTTCAATTAGACATGCCCAAATTTCACAAGCTTTCTCTTTACTAGCAATTCTAGCAAATACGTCTTGACTTATGCATTCATATATGGCATTTCTAGCCTTAGCATCCCATTTAATTTGATCACCAATATAAGTGTGATCTCCAAATCCCGCATGGGTCGCTTCCCAAACTTCGGGAGCAATAGCCTCTAGGTAGGCACGCATGCGTGCTTTCCAATAGGCAAAGTTCTTGCCCTCGAAGATAGGAACTGAACCCCCATTCTTGGCCATTTAAGCTCTCTAGCGGTGAAGCTAGAATGATCCAATGAGCAACAAGGCTCTGATACCAATTGTAAGGATCGGAACGCCCAAGAGGGGGGGTGAATTGGGCTTTCTTTCAAATTTTAAGACAATTAAAAACTAACAACTTAAAGCCCAATTCCCTAAGCAATTAAACTATGCAATCAATGTAAATTAAAGTTGCGGAATGAAGATTGCATAAGAGTGAAAAGGGAGAGGGATGCAAACGCTCGAGGGACACGGAGTTTATCCCGTGGTTCGGTAAGATCACAAGGATCTTCCTACATCCACGTTGTGGCACCCACCGAAGGGTTTTGCCACTCCCAAGTCACCGAGACAAGGGGCTTCTTCACTATTCTTCTCCGTTCGCCAACCTCGGCAAGGTGGAGCTCAAGCCTTGTACACTTTGGGATCCTTCGGGCTTCCACAATCCTCTTGGCAAGCTCCGGAAGTCGCACACACCAAGGGTCACTCCCTTTGGGCTCTCACTACACTAGAGACTCCAATCACCAAGAATGGAGGCACCCAAGCACTATCTCTAGCTAGTTCTAGCCTATCTCTTGGTGTACAAATGATGAACAAATGATGTGAAAGTGATTGCTCTATTGCTTGAATGCTCTAGGATGTGTAGAGTATGTCTGGGCTTCAAGTCTTGTCGATTTGACAGGTTGAAGGGGTATAAATAGCCAGCCTCCACGAGATAGCCGTTGGAAAAGTAGGCTGACATCACTTCTCTGCGAACACCGGATGATCCGATGTCTCCCCTTCAGTTATCATCGGTCAAAGCCAAATTAGCTGATGTCACTGTGTCAGATATGACCGTTGTTAGACCGATGTTGATCTGTCTTCTCATCGGATGATCCGGTGGCTCTTCCTCCAGAATTTTGCTTGATCTTGAGGCTTACTGGAGTGATCGACCGATGTATGTAAGTCTGTACATCGGATGATCCGGTGCTTCACTTGGTCCAATGATGTTGCAATCTGTGATGATGGACCGATGTCACTGAGCCACTCACATCGGATGATCCGGTGAGTGCATTTGTCTGAGGTCTTCTTCTTCAGTTGAACCAACTCGACCGACGCAGTCAACTCCAAGACCATCGGATGATCCGGTGTGTTCAACTTGTTGACTTCGAGTTGTTTTGAGTTGTTCTTTTGGAATTTTGAACTTGTGACCTCTTTGACATTTGTTTGAAGTGTTGTTTTGATTGTCTTCAAGCATTGAGTGATATCAAGTTAGAACTTTCACTTCTTGTCTTCGTATGATTCGATTTGATCTCATTGGTTGGTTTTATATGGGTCTCCAATTTAATATTGATTTCATTTTATTGAGTGTTATTGGGACCTTGCATTCACAAATTCATCAGTAATATCGAATGGTTGTCATTAATCACCGAAACCGTACCTCATGGGGCCTAGATGCTTTCACCATATATCCAGTATGCCTCTGGTACAATTCAAATTTGTCTAACAAGACCGCACACGACGCATTACTCAATCGACACAGACAGGAGGCATGACTACACACTTGAGATCATGTCTCGCTGCACTCTAACCCTGCTCGGTCTTGTATTTAGTTTTAAATAATTATTATCTATAATAACCAATCCCGTATGATGATTTCACTACAAGCCGTGGTGTTGCTAGTTTGCGTTTATACTCTAGTAATCTAAAAATATATACAATCAACTAAGTTAAGAGTAAAAATTGAATTGCATTCTAGAATTTTAGCCGAGAACAATTTTTGAGTCAAACACTACGACTAATAAGTTAGAGTCATTATGCTAAACACACCATTAATACTGTTGAGTTTTAAAAAAATTCTCCATTATGGAAAAAAACTTCGCCAGCATCTGGGCAACAAGAAAATAAAAGCGGAGCAGAGCAGAGAAAATGGTCAGTGTTCCCCAGTTCTCTGCTTCACCACCGCCAACTGCTCCACCGCGCTGAGTAAAAATCACGATAATGGCGTCGGGATCGCCGGCGGCCCACGTCGTCCTCCACAACGCGCTCGTCATCACCATGGACGGCGCCCTCCGCGTCATCCGGAACGGCGCGGTCGCGGTCGCCAGCGACCGCATCGCCGCCGTGGGCCCCTCCCGCGAGGTCCTCGCCGCCTTCCCCGGAGCCACTAAGACCCTCAACCTCGGCGGCCGTATCATCCTCCCCGGTCGGCAACCGATTCTCCGCTCAATTGAGCTCGTCACCCCCCCCCCCCCCCCCCCCCTCTCTCGAAATTTCATCTGAGTTTTGGTGGATTCCGTTCCTCTTGGCTTGGCAGGCTTCGTCAACACGCACGTGCACACGTCGCAGCAGCTGGCGCGGGGGATCGCGGACGACGTCGACCTGATGACGTGGCTGCACGGGAGGATTTGGCCCTATGAGTCCCACATGACGGAGGAGGACTCCTACGCCTCCACCCTCCTCTGCGGCATCGAGCTCATCCGCTCAGGGGTGAGCAGCGCTCTGCAGCTGGCTACACTCACGAAATATCGTAATGCATTGTATAACTATTGCATTTCCTTGATCTAGACTGGTAAAGATGTTTGTGAAGAAAGATAACAATGTTTCTTTTCTTCTCATGCAATACCTTTAGTTTTGAACATTGAAGTATAGATTGCTACCGAATATCCTGATGAAGTTTGAGCGCTCTAGCAGCACCTAATAGTTGCTTAATCTATAGTTTGCAGGCTTTACGTATCTATTCACCTCTGGGTTCCTTAAAAAATCTTTCCTCAAGAAAGACAACATATTGACCACTGGGGTTTGCTTTTCTCAACACTGTAATGGATGTCTATGTTTTTGTGGCAAATCACCTGTACCAAGGAGAGGATTGTATGTTGAACCACCTTGTAATAGGCCCAGTGTCTTGATTGCTTAGTAACTGATATGAATGTACAATTTGTTCTGTTATCATTTGATATAGAAAATTTCGTTATGCCTTTACTGCTCCAGTCAGATTAAGAAATAAGAAGACATACTACTGTCTAGAAACCAAAATCTAAAGATAAAGAAGTCAATTTGTTCTATAAACTTGTGAAGAGGGCTGGGCACATAGAATAAGGGAAAGCAGCTTGATTGAGGAAAAAAGGACTCTGATGTAGGCTTCGTGGATTTGTGATTGTTGTTGGTTCGTAATCAGTAGGCAGAATGCTGATATTGTCAGTCTAGCAACGGATTGAATGTTTTCCTGTAAATGACGCAAGATGCCTAATCCTTTCTCTTCCACTTTGGTCAATGATAGGTGACATGCTTTGCTGAAGCAGGTGGACAGTTTGTTTCAGAAATGGCACGGGCAGTTGAGTTGTTGGGCTTGCGTGCATGTTTGACGAAGTCGACAATGGATTGTGGTGAGGGTTTACCACCAAATTGGAGTTCATGTTCAACTGACGACTGCATTCAGGTGTTCTTCCATTTACAATTATTTGTTTTACATCAACGGTTATTCAAAAATTACTTATATTTTTAAGTAATAACGACTTTCCTGAACAGATTCTCCTGCGGCTTGTTCCTTCCATTTGCTGCATACTAAGTTCATAAGCTAGAATTGTACCCCTGTACTAACTGTGAAACCCAGCTCCTTAAGATCTGTTCTGTCCTAGTTTGTAAGTTGTTTTTCATCTCTACAGCATAAGTTGCTTTTATGATCTCCATCTGTATGTCAGTTAAAATGGTTTTCTGAAAATAAAATATTTCTGATGACAGTACTGATCCTAGTGTTTAGGTGCTTTGGTCTTTATGAAGAGTTCTCGTGTACAAGTCAACAGGGAATGCATACTATTTTAAAATTTATATTGACATAAAGGCCAATTACTGTAGGCTTCAGTTTTTTATGAAAGTTGTACCTATGATGCATTGTAGAACTGGAGAATGAAAGGTCCAGCAAAAGTAGTTTCATTCTGTACTACTGTTTGTCAAGGTGAATTTGTCCTTATTTTGCCTGTGAGAGTTACTGGGGGTTGATCTTTTGTCACGTCAGCCCATGTCGGATTGAATTCTCTATTCATTGAAGTTATATATCTGTTGTCTGTTGCTTAAGTTTAAGTCCATTTAAGTGTAGATATGCATATATGTAATTTTTTTGTATATATCTGTTATTTTTATGTGAGTGACATGGTTCTACAGTCACAGAAGGAACTATATGAAAAGCATCATAATACAGCTGACGGCCGTATAAGGATATGGTTTGGACTGAGGCAGATCATGAATGCTACAGATCGTTTACTGCTTCAAACAAGAGATGTTGCTCAGAAGCTAAATACTGGAATCCATATGGTACTTATATAAAACTGGTGTATTCAAGTTTATCCCCTTTAGTTAGTATGCTAGTCATTTTGTTCAAATCCTAGATGGTAGCCTAGTTCACAGATTCATGCTGTTGAAAAATACTTTGACTTGGTGATGCTTTGGGCACCCCAAAGTTCTTGTGCTAGTTACCTATGTTCTCTCCAGTATGGATTTTCAGAAGTGTTATGTAAACAAAAAGGATCTTGTGTTGAATTAATGATCATTTGTTACATACCTATCTGCAGTATATTTCTTACACTTTCGTCTTTCAATTTTGTACAGCACATTGCAGAAATACCGTATGAAAATCAACTTATAGTGCGGACCAAGGGAATTGATCATGGCACAGTGACATATTTAGAGAAAATTGATTTCCTAAGGAGCAATTTGCTGGCTGCCCACTCTGTTTGGTTGAATGAACCAGAGGTAAGTTTTCTCACAACCTATTTGTACCATTCACATTGTCCACCGTACTTGTAGTCGGAAAATGTACAGAAGTTACAAAATATTATGGCTAGGATAAAAAATGTTCTAGCTGTAAGAATGCCATGGCCTCAGTTGCTGCTTAGGTGCTAGCGATCAGATATAGGAAGATTAAGCTTACACCATTATGTTGGTATCTTGTGGTACGAGAAAGATACCGGTGGCTAGCAGAAGAGTACAATCAGTACCCAAAAAAGGAACTACCTATATTAGTGATACATGGGCTCACATCTCCTAGGTTTCTAGTCTGTTCATGTAGCAAAAAGGTAAAAAATATCTTGTAGCCTGTTACAGGTTACTTAACCCGTGCATGAATTACTACTCTGTACATGATATTCCAGAATGAGAGCTCCTAACAAAACCGAACTCCTCAACAAAAACTGAACTCTGCTGCTGCCAGTAAAAACAACAAAGCCTTTGTCCTAAGTACATTGGGGTAGGCTAGATATGAAACCCAATAGAAGCGTATGCACGTGTCGGTAAATTAAGATTTTGACACATGAATTGCTGATTTTTTCTTGCAATATTATCAAGAGCCAAATCTCTAATTACATTCCAATCCCTCAAGTTTCGTTTACCGTCTCCTCTATGTCAATCTTGGTGATCCTTTGCCTCTCCTAATATTTCTCCTACCTCGTTGGATCTCACTATTAACCGGTGCTTCTGAAGGTCTCTGTTGGATACGCCCAAAGCACCTTAGTTGGTGTTGGACTAGCTTATTTTCAATCGGTGTCACCCCTACCTTATCACATATTACATCGTTTGTAATTCATCCTTTTCTTGTGTGGCCGTACATCCATCTTAGCACGCGCATCTCCACGACACCCATTTGTTGGACACATAGTTATTAAGGTGTCGCTATATTTGAGCGATGGTGTAGCGCACCACTAAGGTGGTGGCAGCCTGACCCGTCCTTGCAAAATAAGCGGGGGGGGGGGGGGGGGGGGGGGGGGGGGGCTAGAAATTTCTTTCCCGAGAATTGTCACGTCGTGCATATGTACTTCGGGTGGAGCGTAGGTTATACGGGCAGAAACGAACTGGGTGAGGTTGTCGCCGCCGAAATAATCGCTTGGTCACCGGCACCATCGTGCTCGCCAACAGACAAGGATCACGGTAAAGTACCTAAACCTGAGAATTAACTTGCTTCATCGATCAAACATGCGGCTATAAATAACCTGCAGGGCGGTATGTAATACAGACTTCGAAACTCCCTGAACTTCTAAGAACAATTAACTTGGACTCCAACACGTCTCCCGGACTCTATCTGTAACTTCTTAATATAACTCACAACTCTAACTTCAAAACAACCCTAAGACCTGACCAGAACTGAAACAATTCCAGCCTTTATTACAACTCGGCAAGCTTAATCAATCGACTCTAAATGCTAATGACTTGATTACTTTTGGCTCCTGCTTATGTCCCTTGCCCGGAGACGATGCTGCAGTCCCAACATGACAAGAGCCCATAATGTGCAGGAGCTTTCAGCAACGGATACACCTTTGTTTTTTTTTTTCATATCCATAGGAATGGTTGCAGGAGGTAAGACTGGCCTCGTACAATCCTTAGACCTCACCCCGCGTGTGAGATTCCAGCATGGGTCTGTCCTTTTTTTTTTATCCATAGGAATGGTTGATTTTGATGATGGCTCGCAAAGCTTATCACAACCCTACTCTTTTACCCGGGCTTGGGACCGGCTATACCTAAAAATGCGTAGGCGGAGTTCTGCTGCTGATAACAAACTGCTGCAAATTCATCGCAGTGAAGAAGGTTGCTTCCATGTACGTTCAATTACATAATGTGCAAGTCATTACAGTTATCAAAGAAGGTTTCTTTTGTCATAAGTAGACTTGACAGCTTAAGTGTATACTATGTGTCATGCATTATTTTTTCAATAAAGTTACATGTACAGGTTTCAGTACATTCTTCCACAAAAGGTTTAAATTTATGTGACTCTTAAATGCAGATAGACCATTTTTCAAAGGCTGGTGTCAAGGTTTCTCACTGTCCTGCATCTGCCATGCGGATGTTGGGGTTTGCTCCCATTAGAGAATTGCTGGATTCTGGTGTTTGTGTCTCCCTTGGTACAGACGGGGCACCAAGCAATAACAGAATGAGCATTGGTCTGCTTCAAAATCCATTTAGCTCAGCATCTGTTTTCAATTTATGAAATAAACAATTTGTTTTTTAAAAAAATGCATTGAAAATTAAAACAACATAATTCTACTCTGAATTTTTGTACTTCATCCTAGGTCACATCCACCTTATGTTTGATTGAAAATTGAGTATGTTTGAAAACCTACAACTATTTTTTTTTGAAGCAAAAAAACCTACAACTATTACCAAGTGTTGCAGAAAACTACAACTTGCATCCATCGCAGAAACAAAAGACTGTTCTTCTGTTGTGGAAAACTTAAATTTTCATACAGTCCCGGGGTGACCTGTTACATGACAAAAATACTGACATGTGGGCCCATGGTGGGAAAGCTATATTTCGTTATGCAAATATTTGCCAAAATAGTTGTAGATCTCTGCAATTGGCACAAGAAAATTTTGTTTTCTTCAATTTGTGTCAAAATACTTGTTATTTTTTTTACAATTTACTTTAAACTGTGATGTCCTATTTTTTTTTCATTAATATGCATCCATATCTCCGCTGAATGTTTAGGTTTTCACTTAATGTCATAAATGAAAGGATGTGATCCACTCTACGATTTACATTATTATGCTGAGCTATGCAGCGGATGAGATGTACCTGGCGTCCTTATTATGCTGAGCTATGCAGTGGATGAGATGTACCTGGCGTCCCTGATTAATAAAGGTCGTGAGGCATATATCGGTGGTACTACAAACCCAACTGTTCTTCCTTGTGAAACTGTACTGAAGATGGCTACTATTAATGGTGCAAAATCAGTTTTATGGGATAATGAAATAGGTTCATTGGAGGTTGGAAAAAAGGTGACCATCCTAGTTGCTAGCCACTATTCGGTTCGTGTATGGTTCTCAATAACTTTGGTCCATACATTTCACAGGTGGCTAAATTTCTTTATTTTGTCATCCTAGAATCGTGTGATCGTGTCATATAATATGTTTAAGATTAATTCTTCTTCTCAAGTCAAAACTTGTTTGTCCAACTTATTTTTCCTAGCAGTAAACTCAAATAAGCTCTTGATTTATCTATATTTTAATACACTCATGAGAGAATTCTTGTCTGTCTAGGCAGACTTGGTTGTGGTGAACCCATTTACATGGTCCATGGTCCCCTTACATGACAGGTATGCGTTATGCACTATGATTTATTTATGCATCTATCAATGATTTTCGAACGATTTTGTGTCAAGGGGTTTCCCGTCCCCATCAGTATGTTGATCCATTCCACAAATTAGTCAAAAATTCATGTGTGCATCATACATGAAGTTAAGTAAATTCTGCAAAAATTCAGTTTCGAATTCATCTTGTTATCAAGAAATAATGAAGGATCAATATGGCCTTTTTCATTGCTCCCAACATTGCCACTTTAATCTCGTTATCAAAGATGAATTGACAAATGAATTTTCGCCGGTTTACATATCACTATATGTGCTGCGCATGTGTTTTAGTGAAATTTTTCATACATCGGTCTACGTTGTTTTTGGTTTATTAATGTTTATGTCATGGTATTGTAAGTGTAAATATGCTTGTTTAGTAGTGTTATGAATAATCCATGTATTAAATCAAAGTCCCATCGGTGCTATATATACAGGTTACACGAAGAATAGGTTGCAAGCCATATGCAATAGTGCTATATTTGAAAGAGTTACACTAAACGTAAACATGGATAAAGCACATCCAAAATCTACCTCTTCAAAGCTGTCATAAATTGGACCCCTGTTATTTCGTCAAAGTAAGCCGGAGAAGTGCAATATAAAGCACATGTGTAGAGACATGACAATGATATCAAAAGAATGCCCTTGATCAAGAGTTGCAAGAAAAACAACTTAGAAAGATCAATATGATAAACAAAATAACCTAGATAAAAAAAAAAGAGTAGCAAAGCTAACAAACAAAGTCGATAATAAAAGCTACGGAAGGCCTAGATGGCTGTATAACACAAAAAATGACACTGCTGTGATTAATCAAACAAAAATAAAATTTGGCTAACCAAAGAGAGGCTGACCGATGAAGAATATGTGAGCTCAACATGGACAGACAAAAGAGAAATGAGATTGGATGTGGACGCAACGGGAGATAAAATTATGAGAGACAAACTAGATAAAAGACAATATAAAACCTCTAGGTGACAACTACCAATTTGGAAGTAGCAGCCTAAATTAAAAACAGAGCATGATGCCATGTAGCAGATTTTTTTTTAATCCACGAAGACTATCTCCTGTGTTGCCTGCAATCAATGTCAACTTAGCTCATCACGGCAGCAGACAGAGCTCGTCCAGGCGGGTACCAGGAACATGGAGATGTCCCAGACCATGTTATGAATACAACTTTCATTAAATCGTAGCCCTATTGGGCTATATATATGGTTTACATGAGTACATATATAATAGGTAAATGACTATAGTAAAAAAATTTGTGCTTACCATTTAGTACCCCCGTTTTAAAATAATTGACGCTTCTCCAGGTGCATAGCCACAATGACAATTATCTTAAGGCCATGATTTGAAGTTCTTTTAGTTATTTGATGTCCATACAGTTAATCTTACCCTATATCTTCGAGTCGTGTCATACTGCTGGGATTTTCATATTGTTAGCTATTGGTATAACTCCTACCCTTTCCCTGATTTGCAGCATTGCCAACATCGTCTACTGCATGAGGACAGAGAATATTGAATCTGTTATGTGCAATGGTCAGTGGATTATGAAGGATCACAAGATCATGAATGTCAACGAGGTACATTACAACTTGCTTTATTGTACTTCAAGTACTCAACTGAACCCCAAAACACCTTAGGATTGTGACCTCAACATTATAGGCCACGGAACACTTATAAATCATTTCATTTTTGTTTGGTGCGGCAACTTCTGATGAGTGATGACAGTGGGAGCTGAAAAGACAACAAATAAATAGATAAGTATATGCAATAGAATTCAGACATACTAGATACACATGGAAAAGAACATCCCCGTTATGAAAATCGGTTCCGCCTAAATTCTTTCTTTTCGTTCCATTATGGTGTAGCACTGCCAGTCTGGCTTAACCAGGAAAAACAATTATGGAACTAGAGCTAGGAGAACTAGGAAAACACAACAAAGAACTAAGGTACACCAGTGTGATGGTATGCTGTCCTTTTATCTCTGTTCCAGGAGGAGGTTATTTCTTCAGCTATAAAAAGAGCTAACGACCTCCTTGTACGAGCTGGCATTAATCTCCCCAAAAGGATGAACTACATGTAGTTCCCGTCTTACCATTTCCTCATGGTGTTGCACTACAGGCTGGCCCTGCAGCATTTCCGCAGTTTTTTTTCGACCCATTTATTTTTGGCTAGCTTGGATATGGGTTTTGGATGGTAATATGTTATGCACATAAACATGTGTGGTTGATGTAATATAGTGTCACAGAAGTTCGAATTGTGTTTGATAAATAAATAATCGAGTTTTTATTAATGCTTAATTTCCACGTGGATACTAATAAATAAATGAATTTTGGAAGTCTTTGCTAATCAAAGAATGAGTGAAGTGCACCAGCGGAGGGTGCCACATTGGTCAGCGTGGCACTTCAGGTCCCTGATTCTTTTTGAAGTGTCCTATTTCAAGTCCCAAGTATTGGTTGCATGCGGATTGCCAATGTGGCTATCTTCCATCTCTTTGCCCCATATCTACCGTCCGTTCGGTACCAGAACATGTCTCCTGCGTAGCATTATGTCACTACTGACTCTGCCTTTGTTGACCACAATTATTTAGGGTTTATGCTTCTGTCGTGCCTTGTGTGATACTCTTTATTTTTAAATTCGTGTCGTAGGACAATAATTTTAGTTTCAAATTGAATTAAAGTTGAAACGACAACTTAAGAATGGAGTACGAATAATAAGGTGCTAAAGTTGGGTGACGTGGATACCTAGCCTTGTGTGATATGGATGATGTGGTGGTAAATGGCTAGCAGTTGCATACTGTAAAACATATTGGATAAGTGGAAATTTAGAATAAATACTGAAAAAGTAAAAGGAAAATAGTGTATAGAGTATGCTTTATTGGAAACGAGTGCGGATAACTAAATAAAGCATGGTGCAAACAAATTTACGATTTGAGAAAAAGATGCATTTAAAAGTTGAGTTCAAACCATTTCCCCACCAGCACTCCTCTGAGCACTGCCAAATTAATTGATCCTCTTCGGTTTACATGCATCATCAAAGCCGCCCAAATCTCAATCGTCCCAAGTCAAGTGCGAATCTCAAAGTAAGCTTCGAGCAGCGTGGCGAACAAAATCCTGCCCATGTTGATATCAAGGACCATATAGCGAGTCACGTCTGCTTTGCGTGTACTTGTCTCATCTAGACAGAGGGAAAGAAAGCGGATAACCTGACTAGCCGGCCCAAATGAGCAGAGAAAAATAGGCCCAGAAAACCAATCGGCCCAATAACATATGGTCAGTATTTAGGACGCGGGCAGCCGCCGGAGGCGGGTTGGAGTTGAGTTCCCCTTCTATCCCTCACCTCCCGATCGCCGCCGCCGGCACCCGAGTCCCCTTTGCCCTACCGGAGCCATGGTGTCGGACGCAAGCAAGAAGAAGGCCGCGCAGAAGAAGGCGGCCGCGGCCGCCAAGAGGGGAGGCAAGGCGGCGGCAGCGGCCTCCTCGTCATCGTCCTCCGCTGCGGCCGCCGAGAAGGCGGCGAACGATATGGCGGCGCTCCAACTCTCCGACCGCACCTGCACCGGGGTCCTCGCCTCACACCCGCTCTCCCGCGACATTCACGTGAGCACCCATCCCCTTCTGGCGTTGTTTCTTACTAGTAGATTCGTAGTCTAAATCTAAGTTTCTGATCAGCTGGCCTCGAAACGGCAGGATCTAGCGCTTTATTTTGTTTCATGCCGTCCCTCCCATGGCTGCGTAGCTTTTGACGCCATCCGAGATCCTTGATAGTTTCAGTCTTGGGAGATCCGACTGATCTATCTGCTGGATGGCGTTAATAACTTAATATGCACAAGACCATGTCACCTATGAGTTTTTGTGCGTGAGAATATTTTTAATCTATTGAATATTAATCCACGAATATGTCGATGTGATAGTTGTTTTCAAGGGCCGCGGATAAAGAATTGGAAGCTATTATGTATGGTGAATAAAAAATGACAAAATGAGCCTCTCGGTTACTACCAGTGCCTTGGCTTCTTATATGTTTATCCTCAGCTTTCTAGCAAAAGTGGTTGTACCTGGTCCGCATTTTATTCACTAGAATGTTTTTGGTTAGAGTTTATTTTTCCTCGTCAAATCTGTATAAGTTGTTGGAAGAGGTATCATTGCATTCTGTCCATAACGATCTTCACCAGATGGATGATTTGGAATAAGTGAAATCCAATGAACTTGTAGATTGTAGTCTCTGCTGGGTATAAATACTTTGGAAATGGCAGTCATGCCATTAGCTCCCTGTAAAGTTCAAACTTGGACGTCATAGTGATATAGTTTATGTGAATACAGGCACCACAGCAAATAAATAAATCCTTGAACCAATGCTTCTTTCCTGACAGATGCATCTCAATAACAACAATAAACCTTTTGTTGTAGGAACATTTGGCTAGGATAGATATGAAACCCAACAATTTTATTTTATAAAAATACAGTGAAAGAAAGAAAGGGAGATAAGAATAACAAAATACAAGTATACTAAGTTTCTGGTACATTAATTGCTTATTTCCATGCACTCCTACCACGAACCAAATCTCTAGGGACATTTCAATCCCTCAAGTCTCGTTTTACCGTCCCACTCATGTCAACCTTGGTCACCCTGTACCCTTCTAATATTTTCCCTACTCTTTAGAATCCTACTATTAAACGGTGCTTCTAAAGGTAGATGCATCTCAACTCTTCATTTTTTTCTAGTGAAGGAGGTCTGGAGGTGAAAGAGTCGCCTGATCTATTTTATCGATTTACTTATATATGTAAGCATTTTAGCAAATTGTTGGCTGATGCATTTACTTGTAATTACAGAATGGTGATTTCCTGGCCACTCTCTAATACACCGATTTTAATGTTGCAGATAGAGTCTCTTTCGTTAACATTTCATGGACACGACCTTATTGTGGACTCTGAGCTGGAATTGAACTATGGGAGGTATGGCCATATTGCTATCATTCTTTTCCGATCTGTTACCACCAAGAATGTTGTTAGTCATCTCATAGATGCTTTTTATTTAATTTTAGGCGGTACGGTTTGCTTGGTTTGAATGGCTGTGGAAAATCTACCCTTCTCACAGCAATAGGCTGCAGAGAACTTCCTATTCCTGAGCACATGGACATATACCATCTCAGCCATGAGATTGAAGCATCAGATATGTCTGCATTACAAGCTGTTGTTAGTTGTGATGAAGAAAGAGTGAAGTTGGAAAAGGAAGCTGAAATTTTATCTACACAGGTCATCTTTTTAGCTCTCTTTTTGTTATATTTCCTCATGTTTGTTCTCTACATCCTGCATTGCTGCTGTTGCAAAGTGTAAACATTAATGACTATTAATCTTGTTTTCTAGAATTTTGTAGAAGTTTATCAGGGAAGAGTCCTAGCACAATTTACGTATAGATAAGAGTCCTAATTAGATTGGAGATGGAGTCCTAGGAGGAGATAAATTGATTGTAAGGGGTTCTTATATATAACCGCCTACCCCCGGGCACATTAATCAACAGAAAATTTTGAGTTTGTTATTCCAAGAACTGGTATTAGAGTCGATTCAAGGTCCAATCCGCTGCCCTCGGGAGGGGTGTTCTCCCGGGGTGGCAACCAATCCAGCAAGATACGTGTTTGGGCGCAAGGCACGTGTGGTGTGCTGGATCTGGCCTAAGGGTGGGCTAATCCAGCAGGAGACGTGCAGGCCACGTGTGGGCCAGAACAAGATGAGACGCACACGCATCTGAGAGGGATGTGCGGGATGCGCTGATCTTCATCGGAGCTTGGAGATTGTGCGGCTCTAGCCGAAATATCGATGAGGCCACAATGGCAGTGTTTTAAAAGGTCGCCTAGACGCCCAGGCAACTGCTGGACGCCAAGGCGCCCGCCTAGGCACCCAAGGCGCCCGCGTTGGCGACCAGGCGTCCAACCATGGTGTCCAGGTGGGAGCGCCTAGGCGACGCCTCTAAAACACTGCACAGTGGATCCGGTTGCATCCGACCCTGGTCGAACCAACACACGACGGCTCGCGAGTCGTTGCGAAAAGAATCCCGACGATCGATGTGTGGGTCAACGAAGTATCGTGCGATGCGGGAACCACTGACAGCGATTGGGCTCGCGAGGGAGGACCACTATGGTGGGATGCGCACATGATTGGAAAGATCGAAGCAGGGGCAGAGCTCCCAAGCTCTGTGCGCGGCGGGCCATGAGGGCGCATATGCATGAGGAGGAAGGCGTGTGGCGCTGCAGTCGGATGGCGACTAGGTCGTGGTGGCTTTGCGGTTGAGCGTGTTCTTTGGAGGAAGAAGACCAATCTGGCCCCCCAGTGTGTGGCATCTCTAGAATGACCTGATAAGCTGGTCATGTGTTATGGGCCTGCTGGGTTGGGCTGGGCAGAGGAGGCCAGTGTGGGCCCAAGACCAAGGGGGTATATGCTGTATTGTGGATCTGGACCTGTTCATCGGTCGGGCATGGTTTGATGATTGGAAGAACTGGGTCTGATGACACAGTAAGGGAGGTGTGCTCATGGACGTGTCAAAGGTGGTTCATAGCAATGGAGGTGGTTGTGTGTGTCTCAGAGAAGAGTGCTCGGGATGGATGTGTCTACCTCAGGGGGTGTAGTTGTGTTCGTCTCAAGGTTAAAACTTGAGTTGTAGTTGTGTCCGTCCCAAAGGGTGTAGTTGTGTCCATCCTAGGGTTGAAATCCAAAATTGTGAGCGCGTGATGATGTGTCTGTCCCTTAGGTGTGTGTGGTCGAAATGAATATGTGCCCATTCCGAGGTCGAGTGCAGGTTGAAGATGTGTCCAACCTAAACTCGCGAGCAGGATGAGGGAGAGTCCATCGTGGGATTAAAGATGTGTCCAACCCAAACACGTGTGGGGTGAAGTTGTGCCCATCCCGGGGATGAAGATGCGACCATCCCGAATTTGTGCCAGGGGAAGATGTCACCATCTTGGGGGTGTAGTGCCCACTCCAAATGTATCACAAGAGTTTAGGATGGAATAGGTGTGTCTCCATCCTGAGTGTCTTAAAAACAAGATCAGGGGGTGATTGTTGATCATTAATCTTGTTTTCTAGAATTTTCTAGAAGTGTATTAGGGAAGAGTCCTAGCACAATTTAAGTATAGATAAGAGATGTAACAATTTAAGTATAGATAAGAGATGTAGTTAGATTGGAGATAGAGTCCTAGGAGCGAAATTGCTTGTATGGGGTTCTTATATATATCGGTCTACCCCCGGCCAAATTAATCAAGAGAAAATTTTGAGTTTATTATTCCTGGATTTCCAACAAACATTGTGCAGATAAATCCTGAATATTAACATAAATCCTTTTGTTTGAACATTTTTAGGATGATGGTGGTGGCGAAGCTTTGGATCGCATATATGAGCGTCTAGATGCTATGGATGCATCAACTGCTGAAAAGCGTGCTGCTGAGATATTGTATGGATTAGGATTTACCAAGCAAACGCAGGCTAAGAAAACTCGTGATTTTTCTGGTGGTTGGCGTATGAGGATTGCTCTGGCAAGAGCCCTGTTCATGAATCCAACCATCCTTTTGCTAGATGAGCCCACAAACCATCTTGGTAAGGCCCATAAATTGTAAAATAAGTGATAATTGCATTAGATCCCATATTTCAGTACATAGAAATGCACTCATTGCTTGGTGACTTAATTTAAAGCCTATTAATTTATGTTGCACACTTGCAACATTTTTGTGTGTAATATTCATGTGCGTAGGCATCACAACTGTATGCAGTGTGTACAGCTTTCTTTTCAACTAGTTGTATACAACTTTCTTTTCTCCTAGTATTAGATAGCTTTTGTGAATTTCTTTATACATTTTCATTTATTGAAATGCCTCTCAAATTGATCCCCTTCACCTGTTCCTTTCCACTGGATGTTTTTTTGTGTCGCATAGTAATACTTATTGCGCTGAAACAAGTTCTTGAACTCCTATGTGGAATGTCTTTCTACATATTTGGTGAAGGTGTTGCTTTGCTGTACTGATTCTGTTCATTCATTTGCAGATCTTGAGGCTTGTGTCTGGTTGGAAGAGATGCTGAAGAAATTTGACCGCATACTTGTTGTTATATCACACTCACAGGACTTTCTCAATGGAGTGTGCACTAACATCATCCACATGCAGAACAAGAAGCTCAAGTTATACACTGGTAACTATGACCAGTATGTTCAGACTCGCTCCGAGCTTGAAGAGAATCAAATGAAGCAGTACAGATGGGAACAAGAACAGATTGCTTCGATGAAGGAGTATATTGCAAGGTTTGGTCATGGCTCTGCTAAGCTTGCACGTCAGGCCCAGAGCAAAGAGAAAACTCTTGCGAAGATGGAGCGCGGTGGTCTAACTGAGAAGGTTGTTAGGGACAAAGTTCTGGTCTTCCGCTTCACAGATGTTGGCAAACTTCCACCACCAGTGCTGCAGTTTGTTGAAGTCAAATTTGGATATACACCGGATAATCTCATATACAAGAATCTTGATTTTGGTGTTGATCTTGACTCTAGAATTGCACTGGTTGGTCCCAATGGTGCAGGGAAGAGTACTCTTCTGAAGCTAATGACAGGTGACCTGGCTCCCCTAGATGGTATGGTCAGGCGCCACAATCACCTGCGCATTGCACAGTACCATCAACACCTGGCGGAGAAGCTGGACATGGATATGTCAGCCCTAGCTTACATGATGAAAGAATACCCTGGGACAGAAGAAGAGAAGATGAGATCTGCAGTTGGTAGGTTTGGCCTGACTGGGAAGGCACAGGTGATGCCGATGAAGAATCTCTCTGATGGGCAGAGAAGCCGTGTCATCTTCGCATGGCTGGCATATAGACAGCCACAGCTTCTGCTGCTTGATGAACCAACAAACCATCTGGATATTGAGACCATTGACTCCCTGGCGGAAGCGCTGAATGAATGGGACGGTGGTATGGTACTGGTGAGCCACGACTTCCGGCTGATCAACCAAGTTGCTCAGGAGATATGGGTGTGTGAGAACCAGGCAGTGACTAGGTGGAATGGTGATATCATGGATTTCAAGGCACACTTGAAGAGCAAGGCTGGTCTCTGATTAGGCCTGTTTTTATTCTTTTCTCTTCAGAGAATTATAACGGACCCAGATTCTTTTTACTCTATCACGAAGTCCTGGTCTTCCTGCAGGAGGTTATCTTGGTGATTACTATTCTATCAGATTTGCTCTTATATTTCATCAGATCCAGAGAATTCCTAATAGTTAAAACAAGTATCTATACCTTTTGAATATTGTTGTCACAAGTATTGGCAGTGTGGAGGCTAAATTGTTCCTCGTGTCGTCGTTCTTGAAACAGCGGGTCTGTAGGCGCATGGATGAATTTATAGTACTCTTTTTGTTTCAAATTGCTTGTCATTCTAAATTTTACTATTAAATTATTTGTAGTACTCACATTCTAATACATTATTTTCTCTTCTCAATGCATCTATATCTGTTTTTTTATATATATATTTCCTGTGTAGCTTGCCTTTTTTGTCACTTAATTTTATGTCTAGAGATAGAATGACAATTGAATTAAAACAGAGTATTAATTTCTCCTTGGTGAACTTTCTGAAAGAAAAGGGGCTACATTATATCACGGCGTTGGCTTCTAGCCGTCAAGCTCTCGACTAAAACATCCAATGCATGACTAGGATTTGAGAAAACAGTTGGATACAATATAAGACGCATTACACGCTGGAAGTAGTTAAAATTTATATATAAACCCAGCACCTGGATGAAAGTCAACTCTTATTATTACTGTGCTTACAGAGTTCCATTGTATAGATGTAAAAACTGTACAAGATAAAGGTATTGGCCAACAAACCCTTAAAGATAAAGATTTACAACAATAGCTAGCTAGGACAAGCTGAGTTAATTTTTTGGTACGTTGTTTAGATGGTCGTTGACATAAATTAAGATAAATGTAAATTAAGGGTAGTATAAGGGACGGAGCTATAGGAAATGCATGATTAGACGGCCGTCCCTACGGACTCTAAATAACAAAAAAGATAGCTAGTATATACTGTCTCCATTCTAAATTACTTGTCACTCTCTAGTTCAAAAGGAAATAGAAAGTGATAAATTACTTGTCACTCTCTAGTTCAAAAAGAAATAAAAAATGACAAGTAATTTGGTATAGAGAGAGTATATGCAAAACAATATAGTTTTGTTGTGGCGGGGGAGGGGGCCTTTACTTATTTTGTTGACTTCAAACCAGCTGGGCAGATGCATTTTCATATTGTATAATTTGCACCAGCTGTTGAGCCAACAATTCATAGTATTGTAGCTGCTTTGGTACTGAAGAGGATATCAATTATACTACTTAATAATGTACTTGGACCCTGATATGTTATTCGGAAACACCTATAATGCAGATGATCGAAACATTTGTGTAGTGCTGTGTCGATGCTGACAACTCTTGGAGTCTGTACGACACAAATACGTAGATTTTTGTCCTGACCCGCAGAGATCAAAACACCAAGAACGCAAAGAAAAAATTGTCAGACAAGGTTAGGTGGCGACATATGTTGGCAACCACCATCGTGTTGTAAAACAATGCAAAATGGAAAAGAAACTGCTACGAACTTTAGTTGTGGAAGCTTCATACGTAAATTGGTGGTGTTGTTCGTCACAAAATGCCAAAGAAACAAATGCCACGAGACGAGATAAACACATGAGCAAATAAGCCAAAATGGCATCGTGGACAGAAGAAAACACGGGCAAATAAGACAAAATGGCATCGCGAACAGAAGAGAGAAATGGGCCACTCCCATCATTAAGTCTGCCGCCTGAAAAAATAATTAATTAGGCGGCAATCATCAAACGCTTTCATATTTTGCTTATAAAAGGAAGTAAGCGAAAATAAACAGCCCCCAACCCAAAGCATTCCAATTAGTATTATACCCGTATATCCAAATAAGTTTAGGAAGCAGCTAGCAGCGATGGCACAAGCAGAGATAGAGCATGTTCAACTCCCCATCCGCGGTCTCAACCTCCACATAGCTCGAGTCGGAAATGGCGAGAAAGGCACGGTGGTGTTCCTGCACGGCTTCCCGGAGATATGGTACACGTGGCGCCACCAGATGCTGGCCGTGGGCGCCGCCGGGTACCTCGCCGTGGCGCCCGAGTGGCGAGGGTACGGGCTGTCGGAGCAGCCGCCGGAGAGCGCGCTGTCCTGGGACGACCTCGTCGCCGACGTGATCGCCATCCTCGACGCACTCTCCGTCGAGAAAGCGTTCTTCGTGGGCAAGGACTTCGGCTCTTTCCCGGCGTATAACCTGGCGCTGCGGCACCCGGAGCGCACCCGCGGCGTCGTGTCCCTGGGCATCCCCTTCAACCCCGAGCCCCTCTCCTTCGACACCACCATGCCCGAAGGCTTCTACATCCAGCGCTGGCGCGTACGTCGTTACGTGTTGTGTGTGCAAGCATCCATCGTCATCGCCATGCATGCGTGCATGGCCAACTCCTCATCTCTCTGACGTGTCATGCATATGTGCAGGAGCCAGGAAGAGCAGAGGCAGACTTCGGCAGGTACGACGTGCGCAGGGTGGTGCGCACAATCTACATTCTCTTCTCCAGGACCGAGGTCCCAATAGCCAAGGAAGGACAGGAAATCATGGATCTCGCCGACGGTTCCGCGCCGCTGCCGGAGTGGTTCACGGAGGAGGATCTCGACGCCTATGCCTCGCTCTACCAAAACTCGAGCTTCCGCTGCTCTCTCCAGATGTACAGGGCTCTGCACAAGTTGCCACATCTGCCTGATGGCGCCAAGTTCCAGGTCCCCTTGCTCATGGTGATGGGTGAGAAGGACTACATCAACAAGTTTCCCGGGTGGGAGGATCTCGTCAGGACCGGCACCATGGCCAGCTTCGCGCCGGACATGACCACCGTCATCCTTCCGGAGGGGACCCACTTCATGCAGGAGCAGCTGCCGGAGCAGGTTAACGACAACCTCCTTCGCTTCTTCAATCACCTAAATAATGGCAAGCAAGAATAACTGACGTCCGTCTCTGTGCATGGCGAGGCTCAGCAGAGTATAATTTCCTTCACTGAATAATGCATTATTGTATCGTCACTGTCGTGTTTCTGCGTCCTATCTCCTATGTGATATGAAATATTCTGCCCACTGTGCGGCTATATATTCATGTAATCCTTGCCGATGTACCGTGTGGATTGATCATTACATTCCTACGTGGTATCATAGGACCGACGTTCTATCCTCATTCCTTAACCGTGTTGATGATTGGCATCATGTTGATCAGTGCCTCGTTTTATTGGATCTACTCAACTTGCACGCCTGAGGTGTGGAAACTCATTCGGGAGACCGACACATACACTCTATGCAGTTGATCGATCATCTATTCTTCGACAGCCAGCTCCAACGAACTGTGTTTTACGAAGCTAAATTTCACAAACTCAACCATGGTGACTTGTCCATTGCCGATTACTGCACCAAGTTGAAGACTGAAGAAGTTCTAATACCCGGCCGGGGTACCAAACATACGAAACCTTGATCGTATGTGACCACTATGCAGCTATGAACTGTAGCTATACCCTCCTTCTCGAGGAAGAGCCCGCCACCAACAACGCTCCTGTCTGTCGAGATCAGGTATCCAGCCTGCCTAAGTCCCGACCCGGGAGGTCGGGTGGACGATTCATCCCAAGCTCGAGCCCAAGAGAGACGGGTAGTTGGGAGCATTTATGACGGGCGGTAGACGTGGTAACTTCAGCAGGGGAATGAACATGTGATGTGACCTGTTGCAGGATAAACCTACCATTCGTCTCATCTATCGCAGAGGAATGATAACCACACACATAAGGCGGTGCTTTGGAGATTAAGAAGAAATCAAGATTAAAGCTTTTGCGCCCCGAATAATTCGGGTGCATAGAACGAACATGTAAATCCGACCCCACTATGAGGAATGACGTTTAGATAGGAGCACCTCGCCCCCTATAAAAGGACCACCAAGGCCTTCCGCTAGAGGCGCGAGTTGTACTCGCTTTACTTACGCATTTTACCTTACACATTTCCTTTACGCACTTTTTTTGACACACTTGCGTTCGTGCCTTACTTTCATACGTTCATGCGCATTTCGCTTACGTATTACTTTTATAGAGTTTTTCTTACTTTCTTAGAGTTCATGTACTCGAGCAAGGTCATTTGCAATATATTCTCTCGCCTTTTGAGCTAATAAAGATCACGAATAGACTCCTTTTAGACGTAGAGCCTTTTTTGCCCGAACCATGATAAATATCTTGTCTTTTATAGCTAGCCATACAAAGACGAACGTGATTGAATACAAATTCACTAGTCAGTTTCTGAAATACTGAAAATTGTCGTGCGGGGTAGGGGAACGCTATTGTGCATTCTCATTAGCTTTGTCATGAATTCACCGACATCGACGAGCGTCATCGACGGCCCCTGAGGGCTCAACGGTGTTAACACCGCCGACGACGTTCGGAAAGCACACTTGGGAGGAATGGATGACTACGCGTTGCCATCCCTTTGTGGGATAATAGAAGATACAATCGGTTGCAATCTCTTATCCAACTCTAGCACCAAGGTAAGCTACAATTCTCACTGGAAATGCCGCACTGCGGACACCCACGGTCGAGTACGAGCACTCCCATGGTATTCGTCCTCGCAACAAGCAACGCGGCATCGGGAACTTGGAAAGGAACTTGCATGTGGTCCCGTTCCCAATGACCATCTCAAGGTAAGGCGCACCACGCTCGATTCCGAGCAAATGCGCCCAAACCCGGACGAGACCGCATTCCAAACCAAGTTCCATCATCATGTCGATCCGAAAATGTCGCATTCACACGCGCATTACACTTGGACTAGCGCCTCCGCAGGTACCGCTGATGCCCCAAGCTTCGAGCGGATAAGCTAGAGCATCATGGCAGCAACCACATCATGGTGTGTCGTGCATATACCAGCCAAACCTTGGTTCAGGCTTGTCCATTGTCGTTTCCAGCCTCCATTGGGCCATGCGGCAAACAAGCGCAAGCGGGCCTCATCCTCGACACTTCACCAACAACAGCTCCACACGGCCTCGGAATGACGTCCCAACCCATACGAAAGGCACTGCCGGAACTGAATCCTCCACCTGCTCATCCTATATGACCTTGGCACGAGAAGCAATCCCCGATCTTCGCCTAACCCTTGGCACCTGGAAAATCGCTTGGGAAGGGGACGCAAAACTTTGATCCAGATTCTCGCAGAATCGTCCCCATCAAGGAAGTTGCTACGATGACAACGAGGACTGGAGCCCGAGCCCCATACATAACTGGGTAGAGCTCGAGACAACCCTCGATGGAGGCAACCTGCAAGGGACGCACGAGCATTCTTATGGACCATGAGATCTCGAGAGATGCCGAAAGAGGTCAAACGAAACCCTCCGCGGGTACATGTGACACTTCTCCAAAAAAATTTAATGAGTTCCTCATCATCGTCGATGCGGACATCATCACAGTTTTCTTCTCGAGGATCAACAAGCAATCCGCGGCGCACAGCCTGCTCACGCCAAGCCAAAGCACACGAGGGAATTACTTGATCGCACTTCCCACTCCTTCCCGGGCCAGGGAACGGTAGCAGACGGCTACGACACAACGAAGGCAAGATTTGACATCTCAAGACCCGTAAGGGCCCGACGCTACGCCAAAAGGAAAGGGAACAGTAGCACAAACCCAATACAGTTCTGACCGTCGATCGAGGCGAAGGCGGAGAACGGCCAAACCTCCGACCATCCACTTTGAGAAGATGCTCGAGGAACTCTGTGTTCATCATGCCTTCCTGGTGAAACACGCGCTAAATGAATGTGTCCTACTTTGACATTTTGTCAGCGAGAAGCTCAGTGCTACGAGGGGCAAAAAGAAGAGGTCGACCACCCTGGGCTCAGAGTCAGAGTAATTTGGCCCGAACGATTACATCGGTTTGCTTCGTGATCCGCAAGGGTGGTCCTACACCCGGAAGTCAACCCGAGCTATAGAAGGTACCCTAACCCTAAACCCTAAACCCCATAGAGGGGTGTGTACCGGTCCGGACACCCCAACTCACTTTTGGTGGAACAAAGTGGCCATCACCTTCATTGGATGGATCATCCCAGTTACGTCCCGCAACCCAAGTGACACCCCATATTGGTTGGCCCGGTCATGGAAACCGCGCGGCTCGTCCGAATGCTGGCAAGCGGGGGAAGCAGCCTCAACATCCCTCACATCCCAAGATGGAAGGGGTCGCTTGACGAGTCTACTATGGTAACATTGTTTTAATACGTGGTGAAGATTTATGAACGTGAAAATATGGCCGGAAAGGTCCAAACCGCCTGATTCACGTGCTCAGGCTGAAGCTGGCGTTTATGGTGTGTTTATGGAAGGTTTTGAGTTGGTTATGATTGTATTCGTGTGAGGTACAAAATAGAGTTGTTTTAGGAATGTTTGACATGTTTCTAAGGTGTTTGGAATTCTTAGAATTGCTTCTATATGCATATGGAAGAGTTCTAAGTAGTTGTGGAATGTTTCACTTGAATCCAAGTAGGAGTAAGAATCCTAGTTAAATTGGAACTGTTTGAGAGTTGGTTATATAAGCAAGGAGGTCAGAGCTTCGTGTAGAGCACGACAAGAAGTTGCTTCTCTTGTGTTTTGATGAGTGAAATTCATGGTTTTGTGAGAAGCTTTTAAGTCATGATTGCGTGGCTTGTTTGCTTTAAGATTTTTTTACCTCTGTGCAACCTAATGTTGCTTCGATATTTTGACCATGACTCAAGTTCTGCTGATCCAATTGCCCTGATTCTTTTGTGTTGGCTTCACAACTTAATGTTCTATCGTTTGTGAAAATTTATATTCAAAGATACCTTGCCCTACACAGTACACCACATCCAGCAGAGCAATAAATTGCTTCAAATAAAAATCTCGCAAGAAAAGAACGAGGAATAAGACAAACGGTTCGCCTCGTCGAACTGACAACAACTAGAATGCAATTTGAAATATAGTGCAATCGTGCAATCAACCACTTCTAATCATTAGATCTGCATTCGACGGTTGTTTAATTTTTTTACTTAACCTCTTAAACATATGGAGTAGGTTTATATGCAAATCAAGGAGTTAAATAAAAAACTTAAACAATCTTTGTACGATTGCACTATATGTCTATATCTCAGATTGCATTTCTTGTAAATCTTTTGAGTATTCGATTAGTTTCTTCACTGTAATTTCGTGGAAGCCCTCAGTGTGTGAGGTTGCCCACCGACTCGATGATTATCCTATGATAGTGGAACTCAAGTCAAATGTTGTGGTGACTTGAAAAAGAGGTAAATGGTTGATTGAGATCCGGCTTTGTGTGAGCTCCTCAACGAGGACATAGATCTCTTTAGTGAGATCGAACCTCGGTAAAAATTCTTGTCTCATGTGTTCCAGTTCATTCTATTTTAAATCATTATCATCTAGGGTATAAGGTTGATTAAAACTTGCAAATTGTTGTTTTTCTATTTCTCGTGTGAATTACTCATCCTAATAATTTACCCAAGTTGTTAGAATAGTTTACTATATTCTGCTGCCGAATCGTTCGAGAAGATTGCATTAACAGTTAATCTTTTGTAGGCATAACTAGAAAATCGGACTAGTCCATATCCTACACCGGACTAGCCCGACCTCCTGTATTTAAAATTTTTGCTAAGTGTTGCAAGAAAAGTTTTCAACGTCTATTCACTTCCCTCTAAGCCACATTCTAGAATCAAAGTCAATATGAATTGTACTAGCAAAGTCATTCCTCAACGAGGGTTGTGGCAAGGCGACTTGTTGAGCCCTTATTTGTTCATTATTTGTAATAAGACTCTGTCTCGATATTGAAGTCGACAAAGGTGGAAGACAAGATTGATGGAGTTATGGTATGCGCGCTCGTGCTAAGAATAAACCACATTTTCTTTGTTGATGATTCCCTAATATTATTGTGTGCAGAACGAGAGGATGCTCATGAGTTACAAAGAATTTTTAATGGGTATGAAAGAGCGTCAGTTCAAGTGAACAACCGAGATAATTCACCAGTTTCACTTAACCCTATCACGATGCAATTGAAAAAGAGCAAACCTGAGCTGAGCTATATATGATGCAAGAGGAAAAGAGTGAAATATACTTGAGCCTTCTAGTGTTAATGGGTAAATCTCGTAAGAAAGCGTTTGAATACATCATGAAGAAGATTGTGGTCAGGATCAAGGCTAGCAAGAGAAGTTGTTGTCAAAGGCAGAAAAAAATGTGTTGATCAAGGCAATTGTTCAAGCGAACCCAACATATGGTATGTCGTATCCGTTTGGTTCAGCTTTATGGACTAGATTCCAATCTCAACCAAAGAGATTTTTCTGTAAAGCACAATCTTAAAAATCTATTGATTTTTTGTAGTACGAACTGAAATCTACTCTAACCCCAAATTTCTAAGATTCATGTCTAACTATTGGAAAAATCACCCTTTATTTTTCTTTCTTTCAATTCATAACATATTTTTTACAGCTCATAGTTAAAAATCAGATTTTCAAGAATCCACTTCTGAATCAAATACACTCTAAATTCCATGATCGAGAGATGGTGGTTTGTGATAGAAAACAAGAGAGAGCCCAAAGATCAAATAGCCACTAAATCATCTCGAATTATATGGAGAAATCTGATTACAACATGAACACCAAATGCTATCTCTCAAATAGCACAAGAACATCAATAATACCTTCTCCTCCATCTTTGTTATTGCTTGACGATGCGGCCATCTAGCCAACAAGGCGAGGCCGCAAGAAGAACGACAACGACGAGAGGCGTTTCCCCTTGTTCTTCTCTTGGTATCTTGATCGGATTCTGAGTGGATTAGGGTGTTCAAGTGTGTATGAATGAATGCCCTTAAGCCTTCTTTGATCACACACTTGACCCTCTTCTTATAGTTGACCAAGAGACACAAGAGGGGGCCTCCCACCCTTAGGAATTATTGAGTCTCCCGATCAGAGACTCAAAATTCGGTGGGTTGTGTCCTTTCAATTAGAACACATGTCAATTTCGAGTTCAAACTGACAGTTACTGAAAAATCGGACTAGTCCGTATAGGGTCCGGACTAGTCCGGTCACCCTTACTGGACAATATCGGACTAGTCCTCTAAGGGTCCGGACTAGTCCGGTCACCCTTACTGGACAAAACCGGACTAGTCCGGTCTTTACCGGACAAGTCCGGTACTCCCAACATTCTCCCCCTTGAACTCGAATCTGAAACTTACCAACTTACTTAATACTAAACTTAGTGTCCATTTTCTCATGCTTGACATATAGGGCACGACGCATCACAACAACCATTTACGTATTGTTGGACTCGAAGACCACAATACATCTCACACTTGAAAATGAACCTTACTCTTACTTGGCCCCTAAATATCCAGTGATCATAGGCTCTCCCTTAAACCCATGCCGGCTACGTGTTCACTGAACACGCTGGGTGGAAGACCTTTTGTTAGCGGATCCGCAAGCATACGCTTGGTACTTATATGCTCAAGACTTATGGTATGATCCTGGATTCGATCTTTCACAACATAAAACTTAATGTCGATGTGTTTGGCAGCACCACTCGACTTATTGTTGTGAGAGTAAAATACTGCGGGCTCATTATCGCAGTATAACTTAAGTGGTTTTTCAATGCTGTCGACCACTCTAAGACCGGGTAAAAATTTCTTAAGCCAAACAGCCTGCCCGGTGGCCTCATAACATGCAACAAACTCGGCATGCATTGTGGACGATGCAGTGACGGTTTGTTTGGAGCTTTTCCACGAAATGGCTCCATTCGCGAGGGTGAATATATAACCTGACGTGGATTTCTTAGTATCCACACAACCCGCGAAATCTGAATCTGAATATCCCACTACTTCAAGTGGGTCTGACTTACTATACGTTAACATGAGGCCTTTTGTGCCCTTGCACATATCTTAATGATTTTTTAACTGCCTTCCAGTGATCAATCCCTGGATTGGCCTGATATCTGCCAAGCATTCCGGTCACATAAGCTAAGTCAGGGCGAGTACAGACTTGAGCATACATAAGGCTTCCGACAGCAGAAGCATATGGAACCGACTTCATTTGATCGATCTCATATTGGTTCCTGGGACACTGAAAGTTCCCAAACTTATCGCCCTTGACAATCGGAGCAGGCGAAGGCTTACTCTTATGCATACTGTACTTTCTCAGTACATTCTCTAAGTATGCCTTTTGTGATAAGCCTAATACCCCCTTATTTCTATCTCGGTGAATTTATATGCCCAATACATAGGATGCTTCACCAAGATCTTTCATATCAAAATTAGAGGACAAAAACTTCTTAGTTTCTGATAGTAGATTGACATCACTACTTGCAAGTAGTATATCATCTACGTAAAGCACGAGGAAAATAAATTTCCCGCTCTTAAACTTAGCATAAATGCAATTGTTCTCCTCATTTTCTTTAAACCCAAACTTTCTTACTGTTTCATCGAACTTGAGATACCACTGCCTTGATGCTTGTTTAAGTCCATAAATGGACTTCCTTAAGTGGCATCCCATATGTTCCTTACCCTTAATAACAAAACCTTTCGGTTGTGTCATATAGACGTTCTCATATAGATCATCATTGAGAAACGCCGTCTTTACATCCATCTGATGTAATTCTAAATTATAATGTGCAACTAATGCCATAATGATTCTGAACGAATCCTTACTTGAGACAGGTGAAAAAGTCTCATTATAATCAATCCCTTCTCTTTGAGTGAAGCCTTTTGCAACAAGTCTGGCCTTAAACTTATCAATATTCCCTTTGGAGTCACGTTTAATTTTGTAGACCCATTTACAGCCTACTGTTTTGGCTCCATTAGGAATCTCAACTAAATCCCAGACTTTGTTTGTTTCCATAGACCTCATTTCATCCTCCATGGCTTTACGCCATTCAGATGATTGAGGACTTCTCATAGCTTCTTCAAATGTGGTGGGATCACCCTCCATTTGAATTGCCTCACTCAAATAGATCTCATAATCGTCCGGAATGGCCGATTTTCTTTCTCGTTGAGATCTTCTTAATTGCACATTATCCTCATTTTGAGGTTGTTGTTGCTCTTCATTATTAGTGACAACGGGCTGAAAATGCTCAACCTCTCTTAATAATTCCGTTGTCAATGGAGAACTAACAACAGGTGTTGAATCATTACCAATAGGCACTGATGATTCAACAGCAGTAGGTAATGAGAAATATGGTTCTTGAATCATAGGAGTGGGTACATAAACCCGCTTCTCTTCAAGATTAATTTCTCGTCTTACCGTACTCCCCCTGATCATGGCATCCTCTAAAAAGACGGCATGCCTTGTTTCTACAAACTTAGTATATCGTTCTGGACAATAGAAACGATATCCCTTACTCTTTTCTGCATAGCCAATAAAATGGCAACTTACTGTCTTAGAATCCAACTTACCAATGTTTGGGTTAAACAATTTTGCCTCACCGGGACAGCCCCATATATGCATATAACTTAATGAGGGCTTACGTCCTGTCCACAACTCATACGGTGTTTTGGGCACCGACTTAGTAGGAACCCGATTTAGCACATGAATGGCGGTTTTTAATGCCTCCATCCATAAGCTAACCGGCAAATATGATTGACTTAACATGGATCTAACCATATCCATTAGCGTACGGTTGCGCCGTTCCGCTACTCCATTTTGCTGAGGCTCGCCCGGTGTAGAATACTGGGCGACTATGCCATTTTCCTGTAGGAACCGAGCAAACGGTCCAGGAACTTGGCCATACGGGGTATGACGACTGTAGTACTCACCACCACGATCGGATCTTACCACTTTAATCTTAATATTGTGCTGATTTTCAACTTCAGCCTTAAATATCTTAAATTTATCCAACGCTTCAGAGCGTTCTTTAATTGGATAAATATAGCCATAGCGAGAATAGTCATCCGTGAAGGTTATGAATGAATCAAAACCATCAACAGATACTACGGGGAATGGACCACAAATGTCCGTATGGATTAATTCCAAAATTCCCGCACTGCGTATGGCACCTTTCTTAATTTTCTTAACAAACTTTCCCTTAATGCAGTCTATGCATTCTTCTGAATCCGAAAAATCCAAATGGGGAAGAATCGATTGTGAAATCAATTGTTCAATTCTCCCCCTCGAAATATGGCCCAAGCGACAATGCCATAATTTCGAAGACATTTCGGAATCGATTCTCTTACGCTTACCCTGATGTGAGGAAAACTGATTGTCGCTTACAACATTAACATCATCATGCATAGATAATAAGTATAGCATGCCTTGTCTTATGGCAACACCAACTATCTTATTATCATACTTAATTACACATCTGTCTTTGCCAAACTGGCAAACATAACCATCATCATCTAAGCATGATACTGAGATGAGATTTCTACTTAAAGAGGGTACATATAACACATCCTGAAGTGTAAGTACAAAGCCATTTCTTAATACTAATGGATAATCTCCAATGGCTTTCACTTCAGCTTCATGGCCATCAGCAACTTTAATGGCCCTTTCCCCTCTTTCTAGGGTCCTCCTCATATTTAACCCCTGCAACGAATTGCAAACGTGCACAGTGGCACCTGAGTCAATCCACCAAGAAGATGGTGTATAATCTAAAAGCAGGGATTCATCAACAAAGGTCACAAAGTCATTACCATTTTTGCAACACCATTTAAGGAAGCCAATGCAATCCTTCTGATGGTGACCTTTGTCTAAACAAAAGCGGCACTGATCTTTATCCACTTTCACATCCTTATTATAAGGATGGCTTTGTGGAAACTTACTCTTATCTTTATCATGGTGAGATGAACCATGATACTTAAAAGATTGCTTAGAAGAATAATTCTTCTTAGCCTTACCCTTTCCCTTCACGTAATTGATTGCATCATAACCGTGAAGGGACTTAATCCTCTCTTCCTCCTGAACACACATAGCCATGAGTTTTTCTATGTTCCATAGTTCAGGTTGAGAGTTGTAGTTGATGACAAAAGTCTCAAATTCCTTAGGAAGTGAGGCAATGATGAGATGCACAATGAACTCATCTTTAATCCCCAAATCCATAGGCTTAAGCTTTGCAGCCATATTTGTCATCCTTAAGATATGCTCACGCACACCACCTCCATGATATTTTTCAGTAACAAGCCTCTTGATAAGAGTGCTTGCAGTGGCCTTAGAAGAACCAGTAAACTGATTCTCTATCCTTTGGAGGTACTCAACAGCAGTTTCACATTCAGGGATTGCTCCCCGAATGGCCTCAGTGATAGTGCCCTTAATTACCATCAAACATTTCCTGTTTGATTTCTTCCACTTATAACAATCAATATCATAAGCCAATAACTCAGTAGTATATTCCTTTGTCCTCACAACAAAGGCTTCCTGAGTTTCATCATCATTTCTTACTGGTTCAACCGGTGCAACCGGATATGGAGTAGTGAGAGCCAAGTCTATCTCAGAGACTGCCAAAGCAATCTCCAACTTCTCTCGCCATCTCCCATAATTGCTTCCATTGAGTGGATCAATAGAAGCGATGAAACTCTGTGCTGAATTAGCATTGGAGGAACCTTCATAATCAAAAAACCAAAATCAAGAAGAATGCATAGATGTTAACCACAAGAAAATGATGAGTTTTATCTTTCACTTTGGTTATTCGACCAAAACTCAACATTTGAGAATAACTGAAAATCAACATAGTAATTTATCTTTCGCTTTGGTTACTCGACCAAATTACTATGTTCTTACAAAAAGAATGTCATTAATGCCTTTCGCTTTGGTTACTCAGCCAATAATGACATTGAAACTGAATATTGAAGAACAACTGAAATACATAGTAATTTATCTTTCGCTTTGGTTACTTGACCAAATTACTATGTACTTAGAAATGATAATGTCATTAATGCCTTTCGCTTTGGTTACTCGGCCAATAATGACATTAATAAAACTTAAAATCATGATAATTCTATTTTTCACTTTGGTTACTCAATAGAATTTCATGCAACTGAAATTGACATAGCAATTTATCTTTCGCTTTGGTTACTCGACCAAATTGCTATGACAATAAACTTAATTCACAGCGGAAGCTCAATTTAATAAGCAAACTTAATTGTATAGCACGGACTAGTCCGCACATGGCCGGACTAGTCCGAACTCTTACAGTATGGTTTTCGGACTAGTCCGGTCCATACGCCGGATAAGTCCGGTCCCATCAAAAACATTTGATCCGTTCTTTATTGAACTTTTCGAGTTTGGTCGATACTATTCCGGACTAGTACGACCAACCCCGAAAAAGTTTCATATAAAAAACTGGAAAAAATGTCAAAATACCCAAAAGGGAATCTTAATCTTACCATCTTACCAAAAAAACTTAATTTTCACAATGGATTTCAATCCAAAGTGCTTAATTGGTTTTCAATCAGATGAACGCGTCAAAACGCCCTGATCCGAAAACCTAACCACTTAACTGTGGCACACCGGACTAGTCCGGCCCTTAGACCGGACAAGTCCGGACCTTCAAAACTTTCAGCGAAAAACTTCGATCAAAACTCAATTCGAAGTGATTAGTGGTCTAAATTGCTCTGATACCATTGATAGAAAACAAGAGAGAGCCCAAAGATCAAATAGCCACTAAATCATCTCGAATTATATGGAGAAATCTGATTACAACATGAACACCAAATGCTATCTCTCAAATAGCACAAGAACATCAATAATACCTTCTCCTCCATCTTTGTTATTGCTTGACGATGCGGCCATCTAGCCAACAAGGCGAGGCCGCAAGAAGAACGACAACGACGAGAGGCGTTTCCCCTTGTTCTTCTCTTGGTATCTTGATCGGATTCTGAGTGGATTAGGGTGTTCAAGTGTGTATGAATGAATGCCCTTAAGCCTTCTTTGATCACACACTTGACCCTCTTCTTATAGTTGACCAAGAGACACAAGAGGGGGCCTCCCACCCTTAGGAATTATTGAGTCTCCCGATCAGAGACTCAAAATTCGGTGGGTTGTGTCCTTTCAATTAGAACACATGTCAATT
Organism: Tuctoria greenei; assembly: GCA_036927565.1. Classification (NCBI taxonomy): domain Eukaryota; kingdom Viridiplantae; phylum Streptophyta; class Magnoliopsida; order Poales; family Poaceae; genus Tuctoria; species Tuctoria greenei. The sequence goes on along the minus strand of JAYESD010000009.1, from coordinate 180,022,887 downwards.
TCGAGTTCAAACTGACAGTTACTGAAAAATCGGACTAGTCCGTATAGGGTCCGGACTAGTCCGGTCACCCTTACTGGACAATATCGGACTAGTCCTCTAAGGGTCCGGACTAGTCCGGTCACCCTTACTGGACAAAACCGGACTAGTCCGGTCTTTACCGGACAAGTCCGGTACTCCCAACAGTTTGGGCTAGAGATGGAACAAGATAGCCATATCAAGAAGTGGGTCTATACGTCTAGGCTTCTGCGACTGATAACTCTTCAACCTAGTAAAGTTTGAACAATGGATGTGGAGAACCCCTAAACAATCCATATACTTTGCGGCACCATGTGCTTAAGGCAAGGCTAAATATTTTCCTAACAGCAACATTCTGCATTGCAATACAAGAAACCACACATCTGATATACTTAGAGGCATTTAGGTCTGTCAATCAATTTACACCAAATTCTTATATTTTCTCATCGATGATCGGTGTATTTTTAGAAAAAAATACATAAGTACCTCAGGGAACAAATATGCACGATGTTGCAAAATTAATCTTCTTTTAAAAAAATCTTTGTATAAATCAGTTTTTTAAAGACTATAATAATAATAATTAAACGATAATATACTTTGCCTTACACAGTACATCACGTCTAGCAAAGCAGTAAATTGTTTTAAATAAAAATCTCGCGAGAAAAGAACGAGGAAACGGACAAACGTTTCGCCTCGTCGAACCGGCAACAATTAGAATACAATCTGAAATATGATACAATCGTACAATCAACCACTTCTAATCATTAAATCTGTATCCAACGGTTGTTTGATTTTTTTTACTTAAAACTCTTAGTGAGATGGAGTAGGTTAATACTCGGGTGGACCGGTGGAGGGCTTAAGTAAAAAACTTAAATAATCGTCGGATGTAGATGTCGAAGATTCTTATATCTCAGATTGCTTGTTTCCGGTAGAACTACGTCTCAATCCCGCTTCCGTCGCACCTCGATTCTTTTTCCGGCAACGACTCCCGTCTCCTTCGCCTGTTTCTCCCGTTCCACCGGTGCTGAAAGCGCGGATCTGCCAGTGCTAGGAGAGCCGCTAGGACTGCTTCTTTTTTCGGCTGCTGAGGAGAGCCGCTAGCTTACTCCGGCGGGTTGCTCTCCCAAGGATCAGTTTCGTCCCGGTCGCCTTCCCTTTGCCGTAACATAACCGGAGGATCCGCCCCTATCCCGCAGCTGCGAGAGAAGATATGAACTGCGAGACCTGTCAGCTGAAGGAGCTGGTCAGATCTGGAACCCTGCCTTCTGTTGGTTACTTTTCTCTGATTTTTGTGATTTTTTTCTTATGTTTTCATATTTTTTTGATTCTTCGGGACGCAGGAGCTGGAACCAACTGAGATTAGGGACGTGCTGCGATGTGAGTCTGGGTTTTGTTCCTGCCCATCTCCTTCCTTCATATCCTTGTTTCTTCGATAAAAAAGCTTTCATGGAAGGGCCTTAGTGCTATGAAATCGAAATCCTCTCAATTAATCTGTTCATATGCTTTTTTAGAAATAGGGTAATTGAGTTTATTTCTCTGAATTTATAGGTTGGAGATCACGATGAACTTGTGGAGTATCACCAGTCTAACTAAAATTGCCTAAGTTCCCCCCTTTGGGACAAAACTTATGTCTTTACTAAAAGTCCGTATGCACACCCATCATGCTGTACTAAAAGTCCCCCCTCTTAACTTCGAAGTTTCCATTGTGGACAGTAATATCACATGATTGATGTATCTATCATATTTGTAAAATGTTTGTTATGCTTAAATTGTTGAATGATCTTGGGCCTGGTTATTGGGTTAATAGATTTTGGAGGTCATCCAACCTTTACACGATTCCTTAAAGTTTATCGGGGGATTCCTCCTCTCATCCTCTACATACTGACATAAACCTATATGCTAAATATGACTATCCTGCAGGCATTTTGCATACCATATTCTTTCATAGGACCCTAAGTCTTGTGCGACCCAAAGATGTCGACTGTGATTTCTTAGATATCACCTACGTAAGTATCCTCCTAAATGAAAATATCGACTGTAATCTACTCTTTTAGTTTTGTTTAATATGTTTGCTGCTGTCATATTGCAAGTATCTGTATCAATCCGTCCATTTGAATTTTTTATGCTTGTGGCACAAAGTCTCTGTGATACAACTTCCACCATTTGCTATTAAACAATACATTAGTGTGGGGTGCAGTTATGTTCTGTTCCATTGACCAGCTTTTGGTAGTCAAATAAGGTTCAGAAGAGCGTGGAACTTGACTACACAAACTGTGAATAGGTTGTGAAAAATTTGACCACGTATAACTTTTATGAAGCTATTCACATCACCAAATGCTTTTCCATTCACTTCGCTACATATAATTCTGAAAATATCCTTGGGATAAAACCAAATAAGTAGAACTTGATCCCAATTCCGAACTGCCTCATTATATCTGTTCATATTTTCATGTGGCACATGATTTAATTAACTAGTTGCCCAGTTAACACGCCTGCTCACCCTTAATCCCACCATGGACGATTGTTTGCTTGTGAGCTGGTCTGGCATTAAGTATTTGGTAGTACTAGAGATGAATAGTTGTTTGTATTATGTAGAATGGTGGAGGTACACTTATATAGGGGAATATGGTAGTGTGAAAGCAGTCCTAACCCTTTTCACACTACACAGATTCTTAGATCGACAATGACCCTTTTGCACTACACGGACTCATAGGCTAATATTAATGAGTACACAGATTCTCAGTCTAACAGGTAGTACAGTTTCTTCGAGTTTTCAGGCAGTGGCACGGTAGCCTGCATTTCAGCAGAACATAATATCATGTTTCAGTAACTGTGATATTGAAAGCTGAATTCTGCCAACTTTCTATTCTTAAGACCGTCCGCAAAGGCATACTGTAAAGCCTACTGGATAGGTGTAAATTTAGAGGATTTAGAGGAAGATACTGGAAAAATAGAGGAAGATAGGTCTTTAGAGTATGCTTTAGAGGGTGCCTCTGTGGATAGCCTTAGAACCTGACAGGAGCCTAGCCAGCAAACATTGGTTACATTTCACCGGTAGCTATTTTTTACAGCCTGACTATTCATTTGTCGTGGTTAATGCGTTCATTCTATTGTGTCAATGATGCACCTGTCATGTACATGTGGCAAGAAGTCGGGTTTATCTAAAAAATGTCTTTATCTTTTCAATTACCAGATTGCACTATAAACTAGGGGTGGTAATGGGCTTGGCTGAAAGGTCCCTTTCACAGTTCTTTTAAGCCCTTATCAAAAAGCTAGGCTAAAAATGAATATACATTTAGCTTAGCCCGATCTAAATCTGATCCGGCCCTTTCATTTTTTTGCCCTTTACCACCCCTAACTATAGTTGACTGTTTGGGCTAGTATTTTATTTTCTTTATTATCAATTTCCAAGCACAATTTGTTTTGTTTTACCGTCTAAGTTTGATTAGTTTTAAATTTTTGCTTCCTTCCATGGTCTAGATTTCTTCATTTCCTTTGGCTATATGATTGCATATTGTTCTTCCATTTCCTTCACTGCTGCTTCTTACTTTTTGTATTGCACCGTGTTTAGGTGCAATGTGGACTGCCTGAATTAGAAAAGGAAGTTGATGAAAGGATTGACCAATTCATTGCTTGGGCTGAGAAGCATCCAAATCGCAGAAGCCAGGTCTGAAATCTATAACTAGTCATATGAAATTCTTCTGCAGTGTACTTTAATTTTTTTTTCTAATTTTATTTACTGTTTTACCTGAAATCTCAGGTATGCCTCTCCTTTTTTGATGAGAAAAACAAACATCCAGGTTGGTTTGGCAACAAAACAGAGCGCATTTATTGGGAACAATGGTTTATCAATTTGCACGTCCTCACCCCGAAAAAATATAGGAAATCAAGTAGCTCAAAAGGGCTCACAAATATTGGAGGTAATTTTGATAACTGAACTTCCATGATGGTCACGAAACTGTCCTAGTCCCATGGAACAGTATGGATTAACATGTGATACAACATGCTGTTAGGGAATGCCCTGGAGGAGACTTACTCAAGACGTTCTGGACTGGAATCATTGATTCATGAAGTACTATTCCAGGTCATAAACTTCGCCAATGAGAAAAAAGACCACATTCCTGCCATCCCAGATAGAATATTCAATCATGAGATCTTGATCCCAAGGTAAGTACTCAGTAATAATAAATTTTGCATATACCCATGACTGTATAATGAATGGTTGGTCTGAGATAAGATTTATCTATCATGGGCCCAAATAATATTTTGTTGAGATTCTCTACATATATCTGGATCTCCAGGTGACCCCTTTTCCTTGGACGTGTTCACAGCTCCTCAGATTCTCTGTTTGGATGGAACACTGACGTTCTTCGGAGAGTGTTGAACAGTGGGCACCCATACTCGCTTTAGCCGAAGACGACGGATGCTGCCATCTGGTGTACACGGTACTTTGCTAACTATCATGATCACGTAGAAAGGACTAGGATACCAGATGTTGTGTACACATCATGTGCTGCCGGGGAGTATGTTCATCTGGCTTGTAAATATTAATTTGCCGATCTCGTTTTTAATTTTTCAACAATGCTGCGTGCTACATAATATTGATGACCAGATATTTAATGAAGCATGGTTCACTGTGGTCTGTGGATAAGATATCGATTTTAGTTGTCATTTATCCTTCCGTTCGTCCTCGAACGTTCATTGTTGCTTATGATCCGTTGATGTGGTGAGCCGCATCTAACTTACTTGTGAGGAGTTTCGTATGCCGCTCTACCAACCAAGCTACTCATTTATAAAAGGTTCAAGCGTGTATAGGAATAACGTATGTTGGTGAGTGTCTTGACCGTATCTTGCACTCAGAAAATAACTACACATCCCATACGAACATTTTATATCTTCACCCTTGATTTAAAGTAGCCCAAAACGAATATGCCACCGATCTGTGTGAACGAAAGAATATTCCACTCTACTTAGTTCACACTCTGGATTGAACTTCAAAGTAACCAATCAATGCCTTCAGTTATTTCACGACATTTTGCAGCTCCATTAGAGGTGGCCAAATAGGCTGGGTCGAGGCCTGATGTTTTAGACCCGGCATGAGCACGGCACGACACATAGTGGACCGAGCATGAGCCGACCCAAACCGCGACTCGGGTCGTGTCTGGGCTCAGCCTCTAGACTGTTGGGCTAGCCCGCCACGACTTGACTAAGGGATGGTCCGAGAGCCGATAACTGGCTCGTATAACTCGGCTCGGCTGGCCTGGCACGAGCTTTAGAGCCGACGTCCCACCATCCGTTATCTCATATATATGCAAATCTCAGTCTCCTCCCCCAGTCAAATCCTACTTACTGCACAACCGTTTTCTCCCACTTCTCTCCATTTCCTCCGCCGGTCCGCCCCCTCGTGTCTCCCTCACGCCCCTCCGTCCTCCGACAACGCCTCCTCACCGTCTCCTCGTCTGGTGCGATGGGTCCTCCCCGCCTCCCCGTCAGACGTTGTCGCCTCACTCCCCGTCCTACGCGACGACTCCTCACCGCCTCCCCTACCGGCCCGACGACTCCTCCGTGCCTCCCCTACCGGCGCGACATCTCCTGCACATCGCTGATGTTGCTTGGTGGATCCGTGGATGACAGGCGTCAAACTCATCGAGGTGCAGTGGTTGCGGCAGATCGAAGGCATAAGACATGTAGATTACCTTGCTATGTTTCCCACTTTTAAGAATTTGGCCTCTTGTTACTTCTTTAGTTTCTGTTGGCTTTCGTAATTATGGCACCACTTTCAAGAATATATATGGCACCTTGTTCCTCCATTGATCGATCCTACTACTACTTGAAAAAATATTTTGACAGACGGCTCTAAACATATTATTACATGCAGTTTTGAAAATCGTATGTGACAAAGCGCCTGCGAAAATGGCTAATTATCACAGACGGCAGACCAAAAATTGCCTATGAAAATACATTATCACATGCGATTCTTTACCATTAACCGCTTGTGAAAATGCATTATCATAGGTGATTCTTTGCCATCGATCGCATGTGATAATGCCTTATCATAGGCGGTTTACAGTTAAAAACTGCATGCAAAGATATATAATCTATATAATACTACATGATTTCTAGCTCAAATTCAAATACACATTCACACACAGCACAAACACTATATTTTCAAGCAACATTCACACAACAATCACAAAATATAACTCATATACATACAATGAAAATAATTATATATATATATATCAATTCATAGTTCACAAGTACATATATTTTACAATTTTCAAAAAAACTACTTGCATGCTCATACATGATAAGTTCCGGCACATCGACATGTGGACCTGTGGAGTCAAAGAACAACCCTCTTCAGTGAATAACTTCGTAAATCATGAAAGCTTGCAACATTGTCATATTGTACGTCCGCACTCGATCCATCTTCTATGTAATAATGTAAAAATATAAAAGAGTGAGAAATTTATGTAGCCTAATGGTGTAGTTTCAGCGAGTTGCTATCCATTTTCACAAAATCTAACTTTAGAATCTTAATCTCAGGTAACTAATATATTTAACAATTACTTTTCAATAGGTCACATGATATATTAAACCAAAAAATAGGAGGTTAACCTAACACGTTTAAATGCGGATCGTATATTATAGTATGGTTATAATAATACTTAAAACCTGAACAAAATGCATGGTTATTCCACACACAAAACTGGCTTGGCCGAACCCTACGACCCAGCCCTTGGCAGGTGCAATGAAAACCTCCCGAAGTCACAGAATTGAAAAACAAAGACAGACAGGGTAAAAAAAAGGAAAAAAATAGTATGTTCTCTAAAAAACAAATAATGTCTAGAACAAAAATCTAATTCATTCTAATTAAATTAGCTGTTTTTAATATTATTTATTTCAGAACAATGAGTATACGCAAACCGGCTATACTGAGGCAAAATTAATTAAGAGAGCGAATATCGAAGAAGACTCATGAACCTCGGAACCGCCATGCGTCCGGTCCGGGTCAGCGTGCGCCTCCGAGAAAAAGCGAGAAGCAGTGCCCAGCCCTCCCTCATCACAAGTTTTCCTCGCCTCCCCCTTCTTCACCTTCACACTACCCCCCCAACAAACAAACAACGCCGCAACCGCATCCCTTTCTCTCTCTCCTCTCGTCGCCGATTCTCTCTCGAATCACCGCTGTGCCCCCTCGCCGCCGGCCTGCGCGTCCGATGTGCGCGCCTCGCCGGGCCCAGACCCCTAGGTACTGCGTCCACCCCCCGTCTCCCCTCCTCCTCCTCCCCCTCTCCCGCCGCCGACGCCGGCGATCGGGCTAGGGTTTTCGGGGGATTTCGTTCGGGACTTTCTTCGTCCTTTTACGATTTTTTCCCTCGTGGTTGGTTTCGCAGGTGACGCGCCGGTGAAGTGAAGGGTCCCGATCGGAGACGGCGGCCATGGCGGCGCACAGGGCCAGCTTCCCGCTGCGCCTGCAGCAGATCCTCTCCGGCAGCCGCGCCGTCTCCCCCGCTGTCAAGGTCGAGTCCGAGACGGTGAGTCCCCGCCCCCCCCCCCCCCCCCCTCGTCGGGGCAGTCCGCCCGTGTCCTAGGGTTTTGATCGGGTAGATGCGATGCGGCAGTGCGGGTGGCACCGGTAAAGTAAAGATCGCCCTTGGCCTCGGGCTAGGGTTTTGATCGCGCACTGCTGGTTGCCGCGTTCTCACGTGGGGGTTGGGTTTTAGTTGCTTGTCGGTTGTGATCAGCGTTAAGTGTCAGCGATTAGTGGTGTGGTGGTGGGTAATTGGTGTTGTTTCAATTTGAAGAGAGACCATGTTTGGGACTTCTGCTTAACAGTCTTATCAGGTCTTTGGTTCTTGTGCTTGTTCCGTTATGCTGCTTTTCTAGTGTCATGCTCTCTGGTTTCAGCTAGCTGCTGAACCGGTTGAGTTCTATTGTTCTGTTCTCTCTGTGGTGACTGCCGTCTAGATTTCGGGTGTCTCGTGGTGGCAGCTGGGAAAAAGTTTTTTATGGATGTGCCATGTTGTTATGAGCTTTGTGGCTTGGTCCTTTGGGGCTGCTGTTGGGCGTTTAGTACCGCGGATTTGTTTAGCCCTTAAGTTGTTGAGGTCCCAGGAAGTAACATATCGTCAGCTGTCACACTCTTTTCGTTTTAGCATGGTTACTTATGTCTCTTGTTGAGATCAGTACTTAAGCTAGATTATGTAAAAAAACATATAAATAATAATTTGTACAACTTACATCCTGTGTTGTGTTGTTGCATCTGTTACCTATCAATGATGAGGCTGATTAATTCTACCACAAATTCTTATGATTGTTCTTAAATTCTTAACCAATGTGCCTGTTTACGCTTGCATTGTTGACACCTCTTTTTTGAATAATGATCAGCATTATGACATAGTTGTCATAACGCATTGAGTAGCACATTCCAAATCAAGGTAGTTATTGTTAGTACTTGAAGCAATTTCGTGGCTGCTCCTGAAAATATTTTTTATTGCTCCACAGATATTTATGGATTATCACTCTTTGTCTGAGATTCTGCTTTTGGTTCCACATTATTAACTTATGTTCTTATTACATAGCTTGCCCAAGTTAAGGTGGTTTGTTTTTCAATTTTGAGTTGAGCATTGGGGTTTTTGAAAACTGTAACGGATTATTAGGCTTTTATGTAGTCACCAAAATCACTATTTTAGCAACCTTTCATGTTCCATTTACCAGCATAGTGACAATAAAGTGTTTTCTAATTCAGCAAATTGTGTTCTTTACATGCCATTTTTTTCATGATCAACTTGTTTCATATGACATTACGGTATTCCTTATATTCTTTTGTTCATTTACATAAGCTTGTTGTGTCTTGAATTTCTTATTTAACTCTAGTGTTACCTGTACAAATTTCACATAGCTACCACGCTATTCATAAGTGATAACAATCTCTTGCTGAAAACTAATCTTTATGTGTTTGCATTGCTGCAGCCTGCAAATGTTAAAGCGTTTATTGACCGGGTAGTTAATATTCCACTACATGACATTGCCATACCACTTTCAGGTTTCCATTGGGTGTTCAATAAGGTGACTTGCTTTAGAGAACTCTCTTATCTATATTTGTACTTGCTTACTTTTGTTAATTGCTTAATCCTTTCACTTGGTCACAGGGAAATTTTCATCACTGGAAGCCACTATTTATGCATTTCGACAAGTATTTCAAGACATACATTTCTTCTAGGAAAGATCTACTTCTATCTGATGATATGGCTGATGATGATCCTTTGCCAAAAAATACTATTTTGAAAGTTTTGAGAGTTATGCAGATTGTTTTGGAGAATTGCCATAATAAAAGTTCTTTTCCTGGTCTCGAGGTTAGTTTTGTCCCTGATGTTATCTCTTCTTTATGTTCCAGATATGGGAATAATAGCTCATATTAAATCGATTCCTTTTCCCTATTATCAGCATTTTAAGCTTCTCCTAGCATCCTCAGACCCTGAGATAGTTGTAGCGGCTTTGGAAACTCTTGTTGCACTGGTGAAAATAAATCCATCAAAGTTGCATATAAATGGAAAGCTTATCAGCTGTGGTGCTATAAACAGCCATCTTCTATCATTGGCCCAAGGATGGGGTAGCAAAGAGGAAGGACTAGGCTTATGTTCTTGTGTCGTGGCAAATGAGCGAAATCAACAGGAGGGTCTGTGCTTATTCCCAGCCGACATGGAGAATAAATATGACGGCACACAACATCGTCTTGGTTCAACTCTTCATTTTGAATATAATGTTAGCAGTTCCCAAGATTCTGACCAAACTAGTGACAAGGGCAAGTCACCCAGTTTATGTGTGATACATATTCCAGACATGCATCTTCAGAAGGAGGATGACTTGAGCATACTGAAGCAATGTATTGACAAGTTCAATGTGCCTCCAGAGCACAGGTTTGCCTTGTTTACAAGAATAAGATATGCACATGCCTTCAATTCTGCAAAATCATGTAGGCTGTATAGCCGCATAAGTCTTCTCTCATTCATTGTTCTGGTGCAATCCAGTGATGCTCATGATGAACTCACATCTTTTTTTACAAATGAGCCAGAATACATTAACGAGTTAATCAGGCTTGTTCGGTCAGAAGATTTTGTGCCTGGGCCCATTCGTGCACTGGCTATGCTTGCACTCGGAGCACAGCTGGCAGCATATGCATCTTCTCATGAGCGCGCTAGGATATTGAGTGGGTCAAATATTATCTCTGCTGGTGGAAATCGCATGGTCTTGCTCAGTGTCCTGCAGAAAGCAATATTGTCAATCAACAGCCCTAATGATACCTCATCTCCTCTAATTGTTGATGCCCTTCTTCAGTTTTTTCTGCTCCATGTACTGTCTTCATCAAGTTCTGGAACTACAGTTAGAGGTTCAGGGATGGTTCCACCTCTTCTGCCTCTCCTGCAAGATAATGATCCTTCCCATATGCATCTTGTCTGTTTGGCAGTGAAAACTCTCCAAAAGCTGATGGAATACAGCAGCCCTGCTGTCTCTCTGTTTAAAGACTTGGGTGGTGTAGAACTTTTGTCTCAGAGGTTACATCTTGAAGTTCAGCGTGTTACTAGTACTGCTGATGCTCATAATTCAATGGTTACTAGTGATGCAGTTAAATCAGAAGAAGACCACCTATATTCCCAGAAGCGCTTGATTAAGGCTTTGCTCAAGGCACTGGGATCTGCTACATATTCTCCTGGAAATCCTGCTCAATCTCAAAACTCTCAAGATAACTCATTGCCTGTTTCACTTACCCTTATATTTCAGAATGTTGAGAAGTTTGGGGGAGACATCTATTTTTCAGCAGTTACTGTTATGAGTGAGATAATTCACAAGGATCCTACATGCTTTCCTGCTATGAAGGAACTTGGTCTTCCAGATGCTTTTCTGTCGTCGGTGAATGCTGGAGTAGTGCCATCTTGTAAAACCCTTATTTGTGTTCCTAATGGTCTGGGTGCAATCTGCCTCAATAACCAAGGACTTGAGGCTGTCAGGGAAACATCGGCATTACGTTTTCTTGTAGACACCTTCACCAGTAGGAAATACTTGATTCCAATGAATGAAGGTGTTGTCCTTCTAGCTAATGCTGTTGAGGAGCTTCTTCGTCATGTGCAATCTCTGAGAAGTACTGGTGTTGACATCATCATTGAAATAATCAACAAACTTCATTCATCTCAGGAAGACAGAAGCAATGAACCAGCCACCTCTGGAGAAAGAACAGATATGGAGACTGATGTCGAAGGTCGTGATTTAGTAGGTACTATGGATTCCACTATCAAGGGCACAAGTGATGAGCAGTTCTCTCATTTGAGCATTTTCCATGTAATGGTATTGGTGCACCGGACAATGGAGAACTCTGAAACATGCCGGTTATTTGTTGAAAAGGGAGGTCTGCAGGCTCTTTTGACACTCTTGTTGAGACCTAGCATAACACAATCATCTGGAGGGATGCCTATTGCTCTGCATAGCACAATGGTATTCAAAGGCTTCACTCAGCACCATTCTACTCCCCTTGCACGTGCATTTTGCTCTTCTCTAAAGGAGCATTTGCAGAATGCATTGCACGAGCTCGATAAAATTTCTGGCCCAAATGAAGTGACTAAATTAGTAAAAGGCGCCATCCCATCTCTTTTTATTGTTGAATTTCTGCTCTTCCTTGCCGCCTCAAAAGATAATCGGTGGATGAATTCTTTGCTATCGGAATTTGGAGATTCTAGCAGGGAGATCCTGGAAGATATTGGGCGAGTTCACCGAGAAGTCCTTTGGCAAATTTCATGTTATGAAGAAAAGAAAACTGATCCTGAAACCTGTTCATCTTCTTCAGCAAATGAAGCCTTACAACATGACTCATCTGTTAACGAAATTGATGATAACAGATACACTAATTTCAGGCAGTACCTTGATCCACTTTTAAGGCGCAGGGATTCTGGGTTAATAGAGTCTCAGGTGTCTGATCTCATTAATATCTACCGTGATATAGGCCGTGCGGCAAATGAGACTCAGAGAGCTGGTACTGATAGATATTCTAGTGCTGGGCTTGCCTCAGGTTCCCATGACCAGACTTCCAGTTCATCTGATGCAAATGCTAGCACAAAATCAGATGAGGACAGGAAAAAAGCTGAGCATTCGTCCTGCTGTGACATGATGAGGACTTTATCATATCATATCAACCATCTTTTTATGGAGCTTGGAAAAGCAATGCTGCTCACATCACGTCGAGAAAACAGTCCGGTAAATTTATCCCCATCTGTTATATCTGTTGCTGGCAATATCGCTTCTATTGTATTGGAGCACCTAAATTTTGAAGGGCACACAGTCAGTTCTGAGAGGGAGATTACTGTTTCCATAAAGTGCCGATACCTTGGGAAGGTGGTTGAGTTCATTGATGGAATATTATTGGACAGACCTGAATCCTGTAATCCAATAATGGTTAATTCATTTTATTGTCGTGGTGTCATTCAGGCCATCCTAACCACGTTTCAGGCTACAAGTGAGTTGCTTTTCACCATGAACAGGCCACCATCTTCACCTATGGAGATGGACAGTAAAATGGGGAATGAAGGAAATGAGCCAGATTCTGCATGGATTTATGGTCCCCTCTCCAGCTATGGTGCAGTTATGGATCATCTTGTGACGTCTTCGTTTATTCTCTCTTCATCAACCAGACAATTACTTGAGCAGCCTATTTTCAATGTAACTGTCAGGTTTCCGCAGGATTCTGAGAGGTTCATGAAGTTGCTTCAGTCAATGGTGTTGAAGACAGTTCTTCCCATCTGGGCTCATCCCCAGTTTCCAGAATGCAATATCGAGTTGATCAGTTCAGTCACATCCATCATAAGGCATGTTTGCTCTGGGGTAGAAGTGAAAAACACTGTTGGCAATAGTGGTGCTCGTTTAGCTGCCCCCCCACCTGATGAGAATACAATTTCACTGATTGTAGAGATGGGGTTTTCTCGTGCCAGGGCTGAAGAAGCACTAAGGCAAGTTGGAACAAACAGTGTTGAAATAGCAACTGATTGGTTATTTTCACACCCAGAAGAACCACAAGAAGAGGACGACGAACTAGCTCAGGCTCTTGCAATGTCTCTTGGGAATTCGGATGCATCTGCACAAGAGGAAGAAAGTAATCCCAACGATCTTGAGTTGGAAGAAGAAATAGTTCAACTTCCTCAAATAGATGAAATACTACATTCATGTCTTCGGCTTCTCCAGACAAAGGAAACATTAGTCTTTCCAGTCAGAGATATGCTTGTGACTGTCAGCTCACAGAACGACGGCCAAAATCGAGTAAAAGTGCTTACCTATTTGATCGATAATTTGAAACAGTGTGTGATGGTGTCTGGTTCTCTGAAAAGTACTGCATTGTCTTCGTTTTTTCATGTTCTTGCTTTGATTCTCCATGGAGACGCTGCTGCTCGTGAGATTGCTGCAAAGGCAGGTCTTGTAAAGGTTGCTCTGGATCTTTTTAGCAGCTGGGATTTGGAGCCTAGGGAAGGTGAGATGACTGAGGTTCCGAATTGGGTAGCTTGCTGTTTCCTTTCTGTTGATAGGATGCTTCAATTAGACCCAAAGTTGCCAGATGTTACAGAGCTTGATATCCTGAGAAAGGATGATTCAAGAACGAAAACATCAGTTGTTATTGATGACAGCAAGAAAAAAGATTTGAAATCCTTGCCAAGTTTAGGGCTATTGGACATGGAGGAGCAGAAGCAACTTGTGAAGATCTGTTGCAAATGCATTCAAAAGCAGTTGCCATCTGTTACTATGCATGCTATTCTTCAGCTCTGTGCTACACTGACGAAAGTTCATGCAGCAGCTATTTGTTTTCTTGAGTCTGGTGGTCTCAATGCTTTGCTATCTTTGCCAGCAAGAAGCTTATTTTCTGGATTCAACAACGTGTCTTCAACAATAATTCGTCATATTTTGGAGGATCCTCTCACTCTTCAGCAAGCAATGGAATTAGAGATACGTCATAGTCTTGCCACAGCTGCCAATCGACACGCAAATCCCAGGGTTACCCCACGTAACTTTGTCCAGAATTTGGCATTTGTTGTATATAGGGACCCAGTCATATTTATGAAAGCGGCCCAAGCTGTGTGCCAGATTGAGATGGTTGGTGATAGGCCATATGTTGTTCTGTTGAAGGATCGTGAGAAAGAAAAAAGCAAGGAAAAAGAGGATAAATCAGTTGATAAGGATAAAGCAGCCGTCACTGTCGCAAAGGTAACATCAGGGGATATGCTTGCAGGATCTCCTGCAAGTGCTCATGGTAAACAGCTTGATTTGAGTGCAAAGGCTGTGAAGTCTCACCGCAAGCCTCCACAGAGCTTTATCACTGTTATTGAGCATCTCTTGGATTTGGTTATGTCCTTTGTTCCACCACCTCGACATCAGCCTGATGCGTCATCTTCAGACATGGATATTGACTGCAGTTTGGTAAAAGGGAAAGGGAAAGGGAAAGCTGTGGCTGTTGAAGAGAGTAAGCCAGGGAACCACGACATTACCTCATCCCTTGCTAAAAGTGCATTTGTGCTTAAGCTGTTGACAAATGTACTGTTGACTTATGCTTCATCCATTCAAGTTGTTCTTCGTCATGATGCTGAGTTGAGCAGCATGCATTGTCCCAATCGGATAAGTACTGATCTAAACGGTGGTGGAATCTTTGCTCATATATTGCATCATTTTCTCCCTGATGCTACAAAGCAAAAGAAAGAGAGGAAAACTGATGGAGATTGGAGGTACAAGCTGGCAACAAGGGCTAATCAGTTCTTGGTGGCTTCATCTGTTCGTTCGGCAGAAGGCCGAAAAAGGATTCTCTCTGAAATCTGCAGTATATTCATGGACTTTACCGACTCTTCTACAACTTACAAAGCCCCAATATCAAGGATGAATGCTTATGTTGACTTGCTGAATGACATTCTGGCAGCACGGTCACCGACAGGCTCCTCTCTTTCTGCAGAATCTGCGGTTACCTTCGTTGAAGTTGGCCTTGTTCGATCTTTGTCAAAAACCCTTCAAGATCTTGATTTGGATCACCCTGATTCATCTAAGCTTGTTACTGCCATTGTTAAGGCACTGGAGGTGGTCACTAAGGAACATGTTCATTCAGCAGATTTGAGTGCCAAGGGAGAGAACTCATCAAAGATTGCCTCTGAGAACAACAATTTAGGTTCGTCTAACAGATTTCAGGCTCTTGATGCTACTTCTCAGCCTTCTGCAATTGTCACTGATCACAGGGAATCCTTCAACGCTGTTCAAACTTCACAAAGTTTGGATTCAGTGGCAGATGCGATGGATCATGACCGTGATGTGGCTGGAAGCTTTGCTCGTGATGGTGAAGATGATTTTATGCATGAGATGGCAGAAGATGGAACTGGAAATGAATCCACAATGGAAATCAGATTTGAAATTCCACGGAGCAGAGAGGATGATATGGCTGATGATGATGAAGACAGTGACGAAGATATGTCAGGAGATGATGGTGAGGAGGTTGATGAAGATGACGATGAAGATGATGATGAGAACAACAATTTGGAGGAAGAAGATGCTCATCAGATGTCTCATCCTGACACAGATCAGGATGACCATGAAATGGATGAAGAAATGTTTGATGAGGATCTGTTGGAAGAAGATGAGGATGGAGATGAGGAAGGAGTTATCCTCCGTCTAGAGGAGGGAATTAATGGAATTAATGTGTTTGACCACATTGAAGTATTTGGGGGGAGCAACAATTTAACTGGTGATACACTGCGTGTGATGCCCCTGGACATCTTCGGTACAAGGCGTCAAGGCCGTAGTACATCCATATACAATCTACTTGGGAGACCAAGCGACCATGGTGTCCTAGATCATCCCCTTTTGGAAGAGCCTTCTTCAATGCTCCACCTTCCCCATCAAGGGCAACCAGGTAATATCTACCTTTACCCAACACTTCTCCATTACTATTGAATCCTGCTAGGATTTTATTCACTAACCCTCTGACCTGTAAAGGACAATGGTAAATATGTAGTGCCAAGTCTGACATACATGAATAATTTATTTATTTTATTTTTTGTCAGAAAATATTGTTGAGATGGCTTTCTCAGATAGGAACCATGAAAGTAGCTCGCCCCGTCTGGATGCTATATTCCGTACCTTGAGGAGTACACGGAACGGACATCGTTTCAATATGTGGCTAGAGGACAGTCCACAACGCAGTGGATCTGCTGCCCCAGCAGTACCAGAAGGCATTGAAGAGTTGCTGATTTCTCATCTGAGGCGTCCCACTCTAGAACAATCTGATGGCCAGAGAACTGGTGGTAATGCTCAAGAAAATGACCGGCCGAACAATGTGTCAGAATCTGAGGCAAGGGAAGTAGCACCAGCGGAAACAAACGAGAACAGTGAAACCACAGTTAATGCTGTAGCAAGATCTGAGATAGATGCTTCAGAAAGTGCTGGCCCTGCACCGCCTAACAGTGATGCACTTCAGAGAGATGTGTCCGATGCAAGTGAACATGTTATAGAGATGCAATATGAACGAAGTGATGCTGTTGCACGAGATGCAGAAGCAGTCAGCCAAGCGAGCAGTGGCAGTGGTGCTACTTTTGGTGAGAGCCTCAGAAGTTTGGAGGTTGAAATTGGAAGCGTTGAAGGGCATGAAGATGGTGATCGGCATGGAGCTTCAGATCGGTTACCTTTAGGTGATATGCAAGCAGCTGCTCGATCACGGCATCCTTCTGGAAGTGGCGCACCAATAAGCAGCGGAGATGTATCTCTGGAGAGTGTTCGTGTGGTCAATGAAAATCCAAATCAAGAATCTGATCAGAATGCTAATGAGAGGAATCAGGAGCCTAATAGAGCCCCTGATACTGACTCGATCGATCCTACATTTTTGGAGGCTCTTCCGGAGGACTTGCGGGCTGAAGTTCTTTCTTCACGTCAAAATCAAGTAGCCCCAACTTCTAATGAGCAACCTCAAAGTGATGGAGATATTGATCCTGAGTTCCTTGCTGCACTTCCACCTGATATACGGGAGGAGGTTCTAGCTCAACAACGTGCACAAAGGTTGCAACAATCACAAGAACTAGAAGGACAACCTGTTGAAATGGACGCTGTTTCAATAATAGCAACATTCCCCTCAGAAATTCGGGAAGAGGTATGATGTGTTTAAGTATATGTCTACATTTCTAAATGATTAGCTTGAGCTGTTTCTAATGGTCACATTTTGTATTGATCCTTGCTAAAGGTGCTTTTGACATCGCCAGACACTCTTCTGGCTACACTGACACCTGCTCTAGTTGCTGAAGCGAACATGTTGAGGGACAGATTTGCTCATCGGTATCATAGTAGTTCACTTTTTGGCATGAACCCTAGGAACAGGAGAGGTGAGTCTTCTCGACGTGGCGACATCGTGGGATCAAGATTTGATAGAATTGCTGGTGATTCCTCCCGGTCAACTGGCAAACCAATTGAGACGGAAGGTGCTCCTCTTGTTGACAAGGGTGCCCTTAATGCTCTTATTCGGTTGCTTCGAGTTGTTCAGGTAATATCGTTGTTATATCTGTGGGTTCCATTATATTTTAAATGGAAGGAACACATTCGGTAATGGCCATTGATACTATTTCTTTTATAGCCTCTATACAAGGGCCAACTTCAGAGGCTTTTATTGAACCTTTGTGCTCATCGGGAAAGCAGAAAGTCCTTGGTTCAAATTCTTGTGGATATGCTTATGCTTGATTTGCATGGTTCATCAAAGAAATTAACAGATGCAACTGAGCAGCCATTTAGATTATATGGATGCCATCCAAATATCACATATTCACGCCCCCAATCTTCAGATGGTAAACACACCCTTGAACCTATTCTCAATTTTTCAGGGAGTTGGTTCTCTTGATATATTTCTTACATATTCCATGTTTGAAAGTATGTCAATTGTATATTAAATTCTATTTATTTGTTGCTGTAAATAGGTGTTCCTCCACTAGTCTCACGCCGTGTGCTTGAAACTTTGACATACTTGACAAGAAGTCATCCAAATGTTGCTAAACTCTTGCTTTTTCTGGAGTTTCCATGCCCGTCAAGATGCAGTTCTGAACAATTGGATCAGAGGCATGGCAAGGCTGTTCTTGTAGAAGGTGGTGAGGACCAGAAAGCATTTGCACTTGTTCTGCTGTTAACCCTTTTGAATCATCCACTTTACATGAGGAGTGTAGCTCATCTTGAACAGGTAGAAAATTTTTCCTTTATTTTTCATTGTGTATATTTAGTTTAATTTTCTGAACCTCATTTTGCTCTACCCGTGTAGTTACTTAACCTTCTTGAAGTTGTCATGCTTAACGCTGAGAATGAAATTAATCAAGCTAAGTTGGAGGCATCATCTGAAAAACCTTCTGGACCTGAGAATGCAGTGCAAGATGCCCAAGCTGATGCCAATGTTTCTGGATCATCTGTATTCAAGTCAAATGCTGAGGATAATAGTAAAAAAGCCCCTGGTTTTGATAACGGAAGTAACTTGCAAGTGGTTTTGCAAAGTCTTCCCCAAGCAGAGCTTCGCTTGCTATGTTCATTGCTTGCACATGACGGGTATGTACTTGGTGAATTGCTTTGGTGGTTTAAATTCAATTTCTTCTTTGTGCTGATTCATGATTTTATCGTCCATTCTAAATTTATGCTGATAGTTTTCACTTTGTTTTTCTGTTCTTGAATAACCCAGCAACTACATTCTTTGTTTCCTAGTTTTATTACCTAATGTGGCAATAAATGGTGGTTATCTTTGCAGATTGTCAGATAATGCATATCTCCTTGTAGCAGAAGTTTTGAAAAAGATTGTAGCGTTGGCCCCTTTTTTCTGCTTCCATTTCATAAATGAGTTTTCCCATTCAATGCAAAATTTGACACTCTGCGCAATGAATGAGCTTCGCTTATATGAAGATCCTGAAAAGGCTCTTCTTAGCTCTTCCTCGGCCAATGGGACTGCAATTCTTAGAGTCGTGCAGGCTTTGAGTTCCCTTGTCACGACTCTACAAGAGAAAAAGGATCCAGAGCACCCTGCTGAAAAAGACCATTCAGATGCACTTTCCCAGATTTCTGAGATAAACACAGCACTGGATGCTTTATGGTTGGAGCTGAGCAACTGCATAAGCAAAATAGAGAGTTCTTCAGAATACGCGCCAAATCTAAGCCCTGCTTCTACCAGTGCAGCTGCATTGACAACGGGTGTAGCACCTCCATTGCCTGCTGGAACCCAGAACATATTACCATATATAGAGTCCTTTTTTGTGACATGTGAGAAGTTGCGTCCTGGACAAACTGATACTGTACAGGAGGCGTCAACTTCTGATATGGAAGATGCTTCAACATCTAGTGGGCAGAAATCATCTGGGGGTCATGCCAGTCTTGATGAGAAGCACAATGCTTTTGTCAAGTTCTCAGAGAAACACAGAAGACTGTTGAATGCATTCATCCGCCAGAACCCCGGGTTGCTGGAGAAGTCATTTTCCCTAATGTTGAAAATCCCTCGCTTGATTGATTTTGACAACAAGCGTGCATATTTCCGGTCCAAGATCAAGCATCATCATGATCATCATCACAGCCCTGTCAGAATTTCTGTGCGCCGTGCTTACATTCTTGAGGACTCCTATAATCAGCTCAGAATGCGCTCACCTCAGGACTTGAAGGGTAGGCTGACTGTTAACTTTCAAGGAGAAGAAGGAATTGATGCTGGTGGACTCACAAGAGAATGGTATCAGTCGCTGTCACGAGTAATTTTCGACAAGGGTGCCCTTCTATTTACAACTGTGGGGAATGACTTGACATTTCAACCAAATCCTAACTCTGTATATCAAACAGAGCACCTTTCATATTTCAAATTTGTTGGAAGAGTGGTGAGTTACAATGCTCCTAGCTATATTTACTTATTAGTTATTATTACTTTTTGTGAATATTCTTGCTCCTAATGTTTGTATTCAACTAGGTTGGCAAAGCTCTCTTCGATGGTCAGCTTTTGGATGCCCATTTTACTAGATCATTTTATAAACACATACTTGGTGTCAAGGTCACCTACCATGACATCGAAGCCATCGATCCTGCATATTACAAGAATTTGAAATGGATGCTTGAGGTATTTTCTTTCCTACCTCGACAGTTATAGACAGTTGACTGTTCGGATATAACATGCTCTATTTTTGCTGTGTACAGAATGACATAAGTGATGTTTTGGATCTCACCTTCAGCATGGATGCCGACGAAGAGAAGCTGATATTGTATGAGAAAGCAGAGGTATTTCCTTCACGTTCCCTCTGTATGATAAACATGCTGGAATAGAAATGTTTATTGATAGGACGCATGGCCTTCCAAAGTATGAAGAACCTTTTTGAGAAATATACCCAACATTTATAATTGTCCAAGTCTACCTGCCAGCCAGGGGGGTTGATGTAAATATGTGTTTAGCGCTGCTGCTCCTTAATCTAAGCCCCAAGTCATCTTTGCAGGTCACTGATTGTGAGTTGATACCTGGAGGGCGTAACATAAGGGTCAATGAGGAGAATAAACATGAATATGTGGACCGGGTAGCAGAGCATCGTTTGACCACAGCAATCAGGCCTCAGATTAATGCCTTCCTGGAAGGATTTAGTGAGCTCATTCCACGGGAGTTGATATCTATCTTTAATGACAAAGAACTTGAACTGCTAATCAGCGGTCTTCCAGATATTGACTGTGAGTTCACTATAATGTAGGGTTGTTACATAAAAATATTCTTTGCGTTGGTTCTAATTTGTTTCTGTATGTTTGGCTTCCAGTGGATGATTTAAAAGCAAATACAGAATACTCTGGCTACAGCATAGCTTCTCCTGTCATTCAGTGGTTCTGGGAAATTGTCCAAGGGTTGAGCAAGGAAGACAAAGCTCGGTTCCTTCAGTTTGTGACCGGCACTTCAAAGGTATGAACGCTCAATTACGATTCCAGCTGAATGACTGCCAAGTCTTGTATAATGTTGTTACTTACATTTGAGTGGAACTGTAGGTACCTCTGGAGGGTTTCAGCGCACTCCAAGGGATTTCTGGGCCACAACGGTTCCAGATACACAAGGCTTACGGGAGTACTAACCATCTGCCTTCAGCTCATACATGGTACCTTGACCGCTCTTTGCTTTTTTTCGTTTTAATATGAACAAAAAACCTCAGCATGCACCATTATTTGTCTGGTTTACTGACTTCAGCTCTTGTTTGTTCATCTTCCTTTTCACATTGCAGCTTTAACCAATTAGACCTGCCCGAGTACTCATCCAAGGAACAGCTCCAGGAGAGGTTGCTGTTAGCTATCCATGAAGCAAATGAAGGTTTTGGATTTGGCTAATATGTGACTGTTGGCTGCGTTGGCGAGCAGGAGGTACACTGAACCATATTCTGGATTCCACTTACTGCCAACACAAAGCGCTGGCGCTGGTCTACGCGAGGTCACTTATGATTGCTGAGAAAAGGTGATTGCACATGCTCAAGATGTTTTCTGGTTCTTTGAACGATGTGCAGGGGTAGCAGCGGTGTTGAAAGACGGCAACTATTTAATGTTCATAGCAATGATCTTCCCCTTTTTTTCTCGTCTGGGGCCGTTGCCCCGTTAATAGTTTTCACATGTTACATTAGACGTGGCTCCAAATTAATTTTTGTTCTTGTTTCTCTTTGAAGACCTAGTTTGTCTTGGGCAGTAGGCAGGTGTATGGTGTAACATTGACATTGTCTCGGAATGCTGGGTTGTCTCACTGGAAATGGATGCGCCATATTGTGCTAGACCACCGTAGCACCTTTGCTTGTGTTTGGTCGTTGCTGTTTGTGCTGGACGTAGCGCCCCACTATGTTCCATTCATACGAAATGTAGCTTGCAATTTCCTTTCAGGCATTTTGTTCTGATTGGATTAAACTGGCGTTGCGACTCGTCCCTAATAGGTAGGGGTATCAAATTTACGCTGTGTTTGGTTCATCTTTGGATTCTTCAAAGTTCAATTTTAACTATGAGCTTTGAAAAGTTGTGTGAGCGGAGAGAGAAAAAAATAAAGAAACAATTTGGATATGTAATTATTGATAGGTAGATAATTTTTCTAATAACTGGGATATATTTCAATTTATGAGAAAAAAATAAAGAAACAATTTGGATATGTAATTATTGATAGGTAGATAATTTTTCTAATAACTGGGATATATTTCAATTTATACTATGAAAGTCTACATAACCCCTCAAACTATGACATTATGACTACTTAACCCCCTTAACTTTGAAACTGGATATTTAGCACTCTAATCTTTGTAAAACCATCTAAATACCCTCCTAACCTGGTTTTGTAGGGTGATTTTGTTATGATGGCATCTGAGATGACATTTTTATCCTTAATAATTGATTTCTCTCTTTATTTTAGAGGACATCACTGCAGTCCATACAATTCTGTATCTTAATTTATTCAGACTTATTTTAGACTACAAAATTAATCGAAGTACACATATTTCTCAATGTCAAAAAAGTACACATATTTCTAATAGCCTTTACGAAAGATAATTATCTTGCTGAAGAGTCCAAAAAATGATGATCGAGAGAAAAAAGAACTTAGGAGATAATATAGGCCGTGGAGAATTCTTCTTTTCATTCATCTTGAGTACTTTGTAAATTACTAATCATTGCAGAAATGTTAACAGTATAGTATTAACAATGCAGTCTTCTAATAAAGAGAAAACAGTT
Source organism: Tuctoria greenei (assembly GCA_036927565.1). NCBI lineage: Eukaryota > Viridiplantae > Streptophyta > Magnoliopsida > Poales > Poaceae > Tuctoria > Tuctoria greenei. The sequence continues at coordinate 180,000,147 of JAYESD010000009.1, read as the reverse complement.
GTGATGGGTAAAAATGTCATATCAGCTAACACCATGGCAAAACTACCCTACAAAACCGTTTTAGGGGTTATTTAGACGATTTTATAAAAGTTGTGGTACTAAATATCTGGTTTCAAAGTTGAAGGGGTTAAGTAATCACCATACAATAGTTTGGAGGATTATGTATACTTTTTCCGTCTAAAAATCTGCTTCATTGTCAAAATTCTTTGCTTGAGATTTCAATTTTTTCACAGTGGATCTGCTCTGCAAAGCTGAACCTTGACTCGTCCCGATGCTGTTTGATGGAAATATGTAGCAGAAAATTGTTCAATACGTGGCAGATTTGTTCCTCGAGCCAGACACAGTCGTGCGCTGGCATACCACTTCAGTTTGTGCTCCGCCGACGCATTCCCGTTATACTTGAATATAGAGCGAACGCTGTTAATTTTCGGCGGCAAAACAGAAACAATGAAATACTCGTGTGGGAGCAAGTTATGGGATAGCCAATGTGATCAAAGTTTTTATAGGTGATATGAAATTAAGTTAGAAAGCCAACAAATCAAGGATCACTTAACAAGTACACTTAGAGATTAAATAATGATAGAATCAAATTGAACGAGACAACAATAACCAGAACTTGAAGTGGAGAATAATAAAATAGTAATTTCCGTCTAAAATAGACTACACTTGAATTCTCTTTAACATTTACCGGTAAAATCGAGCAAGTGAAACTAGCACTTACTCACAGAACTATAAGAACCAACTTAGTACTTTTAATGACATATGGGTTCTATACTTGAAGACATGCAAACAATGACAGGTAAGTATGTTAGGTGGCAAAACCATTCTAAAAACCGTCTTAGAGGGAAATAACTGGTTTTGCAAGGATCAGAGTGTTAAATATCTGGTTTTATACTTTTATAGTTGGAGTATAAATTACTCCTTAGCCAATACTCCCTCTTTCTCAGAATAAATGTCGTTTCAAACAAAGCAAACAACTAAAAATAAACTGCCATATCATGTTCTAACGACATTTATTTAAGGAAGGAGGGAGTAGTTAGTAAAGTTATTTAGACTTTTAGACAATTTCTCCAGCCTGGGTGAGAGGTCGAGGCCGCAGATCCAGACGACTCCTTGCCCCTTCTTCCTCCCGCTTCTCAAACCTGAAGCCATCTCCGATCCCCCGTCCCTAGGTACCGAATCAGCACCTCGAACTGTCTCGCTTCGCGAAGAATCCTCTTTTCGTCTTGAACGATCAGATCCAGTTCGTTCTTGACGGGATCCATCAAGATGCTTTTGATTTTTTTTTCTTCTCACTTTCTAACCCAGATTTTGTTCTTACTTCTCGGTGCGCGCCGCGCAGACGCAGAAGAAGAAGAACATGGATTGGCAGGGGCAGAAGCGCGCGGAGATGCTGATGCAGGTGCTGCTGGTGGCGTCAGCCGTGGCGGCGTTCCTGGCAGGGTACGTGCTCGCCGACTTCCAACTCATGCTGCTCATCTACGCCGGCGGGGTCGTGCTCACCGCCCTCGTCACCGTCCCCAACTGGCCCTTCTTTAACCGCAACCCGCTCAAGTGGCTCGACGCCGCCGAGGCTGAGCGCCACCCACGCCCGCAGGTCAGTGCCGGCTCCGGCGCAGGGTCAGGGGGTAAGAAGAAGTCCGGGAAGAACAAGTAGTCGTGCCTTAGCAATTGTGTTCCTGGTCGATATGACTCGACATGTTTTGAAACTAACTATCGGTGATGATATATCGAGTTACTACATAAATTTGGTACTTATGGTGCTTAGATTTGGCTCAAAGTTTGATTGCAGTTTTGCATGCTAGTTTCAGTTAAAGTCTGCTTTGACGATTCAAAAGATGGGTAGCATGCTTAGTGATGCCCAGGAATTAACTTTAATAGAAGAGCTTACTTGATTTCATAATACACACAAGTAAGATGATCGAGAGGGTCAATTTTCTTAATTGCATCTGTGGCAGATCAACTATTACATCGGTTCACTGGTTCATGTTCTTTTTGGAGTACAAACTGCTCTTTGTAGTTTTAGAACACTTTGTTTATGTTTGTGTGATGGACAATATTGCTCGTTTGCCTTTCCCTGCTATAATTTATTCATCAGTCTCTGAGAAATGTAACTCAAAATTTAAACATGCACCTTGTATGTAATTATATTTGTGTTATGAGTTAGGTCTGTGTCTCTATGGCCCGTAGGAGTAGTGTCCATTTGTGTTGATGTTCATAGCCATATCAACCTATATTAGTTTCTGTATGGATTGAAGTTGATATCACCAGATTGTTTTACTCAATCAATAGTCTGCCGTAAAATATAGCATGTGTAACTTGACAGCCATTCACCCACTTTTCTACATGATCCTGGGTAAACAATTTTTTTCACTCTAATTTAAGAGATAGAAGGACAGGTTTACCACTAGTGGAGTTTTTCCACTCGTGTCCTCAAGGTCGTGGGTTCAAATCTGTCTCCTTGCAAGATAAGCAAGGGGAAAGCTGACTAGAAATTCCCTTCCCCAAACCTCATGATGTGTGGGACCTTTCAGCACTGGGTACACGTACACCCTTTTTCTAGTTTAAGAGATACACATACACCCTTTCGTTGATGGTCGTCTGGGCATCCAGTCGCCCCGCCGGCGCCTAGGCGCCCGGGCACCCTTTTACAACGTTGCACTCCTTGTTATTTTTATGACTCCAACATTTTGCTTGTCATCTTTAGAATAACCAAGACCATAGTTGATTAAAGAAGACATTGATTTCGTATGCACTTCGCGCATACTTGATCTTATTCTTATCAAAGATCCCACTCTTATGTGAATTCTTGCCTTGTGCTATCTTAAGTTCTTTTTTCAATTTTAAAATTGCGTTAGTACAATCACAAGATTTCGTGGAGGAACTCTTATTGAAATGGAAGAACTCTTTGAAGAGGAAGAGACACTTGACCTGAGAGTGTCAAATAGCTATTCGAGATTTTTATGAGCTTCTGTCAAACTCATAACTTCATCTTGAAAAACAACATTTGAACTCTTGAGACTTAGTTCAAGCTCAAACGTCTTGTTCTCCCCCTCTCAAATTTAAGGAGCTTCTTAAATTTAAAGTTTCTCTCTTTTTAAAGGTTGAACAATTCTTCTTGTTTATTAAGAAGCTCCTCCTTATCAAATATTTGCTCTATTAGTTTTTCCATTTTAGCAATAGTCTTTTTATTCAGCCCTGTGGGAGTTCATGATTTTGAATTGTTAATTCTGCTGGTCTATTTCGTTAGTTAGTTGTACACTAATTGTTGTGCATGGTGCATCTAAGACAGGTAATGAAGGAAATGCACCTGGTAGGAAGTGAATTGACCATCAACGAGTTGATTCACCTTATTGTCAACCGGAAACAACAGCGAGGTGTTGGGATACTTGTATCATATTACCGTCATTCACGAAATAATCATAGCATAGGTGTAACCTTCATAACTTGAAACAACAGTTTCTCCATTGTGTTTCCTTTTGTTGTTCTCTCTATTCTCGGTGAGAGGACATACAAACTTTTTTGTCAATATAATTCTCCGCTGTCTCTTTTGTTGTTATGTAGGAGCATGTTTGATGAGTTTTAAGGAATTCTCTGTACTTCACCTGAGCGAAGCACAGAACATTCTTTAGGAAACGGTCTAACTCCCTTCAGATTCATATGGAAATTCTGTTATAACTTGCACAGTGCTCTCCATGTTTTAACGCCTTATTTGCTTTTTATTGTTTAAATTTTGATGTTAGTAGCATAAAATGCTCTTTATTTCAGTTATTCAAGATTCCTGTTTTATTATATGTTGATTTTTGCAGTGAATCCTTGCAATTTATTTCTTGTTCCTGTCCCTGTCCTACCTCTTGGTGTGATCTGTTTGGCACCTTTCTTCACTCTCGTCTGACCGTCAGGACTTGAATTGTTGTGGCTTATAATTTACAGTATTTACCCGTTCTTCCTGTTACAATATTTGAGTAGTTGAGCTGTGTTTGATTTCATCTGTGAACAACATGCGTGCTTAAATTTTACCTTCATTTGTTTTGTCAAGTTTGGTACAACTTGTCTGTATTATGCTTTCTTCGTGGTTGGTTATGGACTTTATCCTGGGCCATATAAGTCCACTCCTGACTCCTGATCCTAAAAATCATACTGGACAACCGCGTGGGTGAATGGGTCAGCTGGGACAGGCATAATTAGTAACATCCAGGCCCAGCGCCCTGCAGCTATAACGACCTGGCCTGATCTAGGGCTGGGGGTGCGGTTAACCACATAACCGCAAATGGAACTAAACTGCATCAAGTTAACTGAAATTGGTTCGCTTATTGGTTTGCTTATCATTTTTGAGCAGTTCGGTTTTTGGTTCGATTTCTAACATGGATTAATTGTACTATTGAATTAACTGCAATGTATCATAAGCAGCCCACTAGGTCCAGTAATAGCCCACTCGAGTCCAGCAGTCCTCCACTGGCCTGGCCTGTCCTGGTAACCCTAATCCCCACTTGACCAATCGCATGTCCTGAGAGGATGTGTTTTATCCGCATTGATCGAATTAACCGGGTTAACTGAATGCTCACTCCTAATGTGATGTTTTTCTTGATGAGGTTAACTGAATGCTCACTCCTAATGCTCACTCCTACTGCTGCTGGCTTTGAGATTCCTTTCTGTTTTCTGGGACCTGTTTTCGGTTTGCTCTAAGCAACTGAGATACGGTGTCCTCGGAATTTTCTTTTTTGCGTCGCACAATCAATCAACAGATCATTTGAGAAACCCCTTTCCCCTTGAATACGCCGTTCAAGTTGCATGACAGTCGCCCTTAGCCATGGACGGTTCAGTAGCTGCACTAGTATTTTGATCCAGGATCCTGGCAGTAGCATCAGCCAATGCGTCTATCCTTTTTTTTTTTTTTGCAATGAATGGTTGTTGGGTGATGCAACGTCATTGTCTTTATGCACACAGACACAACCGAAAATCATGCATTGCGTGATCCTGTTGCTTCCACAAGTCAAAAACAAAGGTGTAGAGCGGTTTTAGGTGAGGTGGGGCAAAGCATTAGCCCCCACACGTTCGTTCGTGGAGGACCGAGTTTGCCAACGGTATTTCCTCCTGTGTTGTTCCAAGCATGGGCAATCGTATGTAGTAGACCCGTTGTGATGGATCTGGGCTGGTTGTAGGGGTTCGTTGCGTGATGGATCGGATCGCACTAAAACACTGGACAAATAAGACACAAATTCTTATCTTTGTACTCCCTCTGTTTCGTTTTAATTGTCGTTAGGACAACCTTCAATAGTTCATTTCTAGTTCATTTGGTTGTTTGAAACGACAATTATTTCAGAACGGAGGGAGTAATAGGCGCATCTGTTCACTTATAATTTCAAGGGTGCGTGTTGTACGGGCTATGCAGCTCTCTTGGAGAAAAAAATAAAGACACGAATGCAGAACGAAGAAATTAGCATGCAGCATGAAGTTCTCTTTTTGGTTGGTGCAGATCGGCTGTAGGGAGCTGTTTGTTGACAAAGGGGTGAACAAACAGTCACGTTCACCTCGTGCTCAATATATTTCTGTTTTAGAACCACTGTGCTTCAATAAAAAATGTGGTCTGACCCGTCATGCCAACAGGTCCGTGTTGCCTGCCCAAATCGCAACATGCCCAAATCGCAATTGACCTACTACACAGGCTTAACCGAATACCTAACCAAGGTTTTGGGGCATCTCAACCTCAAAAATCTGGTATGATAGGCGAGGTTACCTTCACTTTTTAAGTCGATTTCTTCCATCATCATTATCCGATGTGAGATTAAGTTTAACAATCTTCTCCGTCGCACATCGGGTGATCTCACTTTCTTCACATTTGGGTGTACACTACTCCAACGGTTCCATATTCGTGTGGCCTAGGAGATCTCATTCGACGGTCTGATATTCATGTGAGGTCCATGAGATATTTCTAAGTTTTCGATCATGACTTTGATACCACTTGTATGAGTGTGGTTCAACTTTCACCCGACGAGCCCTTCCGCCGGCCTAAGTCATAACGAGTTTGTTTACACACAGATCCAACCGAAGCTCTAACCAAGATTCTAGACTATCACTATCTCAACTCAAAAGACTAACTGATAAGCGATGTTTCCTCCACCTTGTCAGTCGGGCTCCCCTATCATCATTATGGTGCATTCCGTATCCTAAATGGTTACATCGTGCAATAATAATGCACTAAAGATAAATAGATTCAAATCGTTTGAGCTCTTGAATACGCAACGCAGTGCAAGCTACAGATGCAACCAGTACTGCTGAATGGTCGACGACCATGCATTGTCCGTACGTATGACAGGAAACTGACAGCTACAACACTTCCATCGTAGTAGCCAGAAAATAAATTTGCGATCAGGCTGTTTCGCAGATCCATCCATGATCGTCAGGTTGGCAATGTGATCGGAGGATGTATTTAAAGCGATTTGAAATAGGATAGCATTGTTACCCAACGATACTGGTTGATCCATCGATCTGTCGGTTAGAATGATTGTTTCTGGGATCCAATCCAACATGTCCCTTTCAATATTTTACTGCTCTGTTTGGCTGCTCCACCGGCGAGCGAGCACGACCACACATGATAGAAACGAACAAGCTCTTGCTTAGATGTCACCAATAAAAGCTTCTTTCCACCATGCATGTTCTTGTTGGATTCTGAGCAACCGAATTTGTTCAAAATTTTTTTTTTCCTTGTCGAGTTTGATTACCCACGCATGGCTGATGATGGTTCATATATACAACCCCCCAAGGGGTTCTGAAGAGATTTACGACTGTACCATCCGTAGTTGTTGCTTGTAGCACTACTTTTAGGCTTGGTATAAGTCTACAGCAAGCATGCATAATACTCCCTCCAGTCCGTAATATTTGTCGCCGAGTGAACTAACTTTAGCTCTCCCGACGACAAATATCACGGACCGGAGGGAGTAGATCACTAAGCGCGCTTACAGTTTCCTTATATGATAATATATACTTCCTGCGTCCCTGAAAGCTTGTCACTTTGTAGTTCAAAAATGAACTAGAGAGTGACGTCTCCAAAAGCTTGTCGCTTTGTAGTTCAAAAATGAACTACAGAGTGACAAACTTTCGAGGAGAGAGGGATTACTAATTATCAACCCAGCCACAATGATACTTCCTCCGTCCATAAAAAGTTTGTCGTTTTGTAGTTTAAAAATGAACTACAAAGCGATAAACTTTCGAAGACGGAGGAAGTACGCTACAACACGTATGAACTTTGATGATAAAAGGTCGTCATCAGCTCACCGGATACGAAATCTGCACTATTCTGCTCTCTGCAGAACAAACAAAGCAAGGACGACATGGATCAATGGCACTGCGTCGTGCCTGGTACACATATCATCCTGTAAGCTTGTTGAACCAAACAACAACATCCTCTCCTCTGTAAAACAGTGCCTAATTAAGGGCAGAATCGTCAAGCAATTACAATTTATGAAGAGCCACTTCCCGTTATTCCTGCAAATTAAACTGGCCCTTGGGAGCAGGTAGGAGTCGTTTAAACCCAAATCGGTCCCAATCCAATCCAATCCATGTGACTTGGAAGAACGGGATCGTGATGAGCCTCTCGGCTGCATTATTGAATCTTGTGCACCGCAAGCGGACACCTCTCGATCGGCAGGTTGTCGTCCACCTGTCGCCGGCACGGCCACATTGCTTGCTTGCTCGCTTCCTCATTTCTCCGAGTCACACATAATATTTTACTGTATTTTGTGGACAGTAGTCTTGTTGCCAATCGGCAGAAGCTAGGTGGTGGCTATAGGAAGAACTTGGATGTGATCCAGATCTGGTCAGAGAAGCAGGCTACTGATGACGACACTCATTGTTGCTCATGGTACTGATGCTTGGCTTTTCTGCTGGTGCAACCACTTAATTCCTTGTGTTGATCATGTTTTGTGCTTTTGAGTTGTGAGGGCTGCATTTCATCTAAGATTATCAGCTACTACTGAAGATTATGATGGACCTTGTTGAAACGATGACGACGTTTCATTATATGAATCTTCTATCAATGTATGTAATAATGTTTGATTTTACAGAGTCCAGTTTCTTGTTGATGGAGGAACATAAAAGGCAGGAAGTGTCAAGTGGGACATGCAAGTCGGTTAAAATACACTTTTTTATATTATGTAGGTTCCTTGGATCTCGATAACTACTAACATGGTTGTGAGCTAGGCACTGTCTCATTCCAACAAATTAAAGAAGAAACATCACAGACTGTACGGTACGGTGGAATAAGTACTGTAGGACTACTAGATCTATAGTGGTGCATAATGAGTGTGCTTGTATGTCATCCATGTCTCCAATCTGTTTAACAGCCTAGGTTTATTCTGACGTACTGTATACGTATGTAAGAGGTGCTGGACAAAAAGGATGAGGGACAAGTCCCGTTTATTTTACAAGACATTCGGGCACCTTTTCTAGACATGGAATCCGTGTCGTCTCTTGCTAATTCTTAGAGACATATATTAGTTTGTAAATTAGTAGTGTTCGTTCAGATAATACACTCTTAGCCAAGATGCAGTGGACTGCAGCACGGCTAATAATAATAATCATGTGTCCAGAATCAGAAAAGCTCATGCAACCGAACTGTTTAGTATTCAACATTCATTAATTGTTAAATGAATATATAGTTGCCGCTAGGAGAATAAGCATGCGGCCATCCTCACTGTTATCAGGTTTATTGTATCGAGAGAGACAAGATAACCCACATCAATATTTCAGACCTCTGTTCTTTAATGTTCTATGCTAATTCTACAATCAGGCGCTCAGACCAGAACTCTTGATTCTGTCAACATTGTTCAAAAGAAATGGTGTGCCTCTTCCACCTGGCCCAAGCAACAAGAGGCAATCTTAATATGTCTAATTTATTATTTCAATTTTATTGAAGAGGACAAGTTTATTGTTTCAATAAGCATCCAGATAAACATATTATACTTGTGTTGTGTGTCCTTTTGAAAAAGTAATAACAATTGAAAATTTCAGTCCGACCCTTAAGTTAATGTCCTTTCATGTCGCTAACTGCTGCTGTTGTACTAACGTAGAATGTGCTCGCAGCTTCTAATGAATGCATGAATGTTTCATTTCTATTTTTTGGGAAACTGACAACGCAAATTATAAATATTTCATAGGTCGTCATGTAGGAAACTGACCTATTGCTGTTAATGATAGTGTCACAGTTATTATTGTGTAGTTTTGATACGGAAGAAACAATATCAATAGTACATATATATGAAAATGTAGTGTTGAAGTATAAGTAAAATTTTCCACTTTTCTTCATCACGAAATACATTTTCCACCGTTTTTAAAGGCCCATTCCTATGGCACAAGCATAGGCGTAGATTATTACTCTTTATTTGTTTAGATAAAGAAATAATTGTGTAACCTGGTAAATCGGTGTACTTTCAATTGGCTAGTTTTCTCATTGAAAAAATCTCTTCACAACTTACAAACATAAAAAAAATGTATCTCCAGGAGTCAATGAAACTTATAAATGTGGTTACCAGGAGTCAGTGAATGAGGTTTTAGCCTAGTGATTACGTACTCTGAGTAGCACTTCTAAAGTCTAAGTTCGATTCATTGTGGGAGCAAATTTCAAGTTGAATTTAATAATATTAAATACATGTACTCCACACAAAAACTTATAAATGTGGAACCTAGGCGTACTCTACGAAAGAACTCATGATGCCGAAACTGAGGTACAACTATCAAAGTGTGATAGCATGTGTGTGTTTAGCTATCTAGTTATCCTCATCTTGTTTTAGACAATAGGACCGTGAGTGTCAGTCTGTATTTGTATTCGGTTATAACGAGTTGGTCATAACCTCTTTGGCAAAAAAGTCAAAATTTCAACCCATTATCTAAAAAAATATGTTTACAAAATTCGGTACAAAAAATTACTGCAAGTGGTCTAATTCAATTTGTTTCATATCTCATAATAAAGGGATATCATCTGTTTACTTTAGGTGACAAGGAATATTCACAATTATTAGTCATGTATTCCGTCGTCTCTAAATATCTGTCACTTGTTAATTTAGACAAATAAGACAAATACTCAAGACGGAGGAAGTAAATCTTTTATATACATTGTGACATCTAATACATTGCAGATGAATATGCACATGGTCCTCATATCGGAAAAAAAAAAAGAACATGCACATGGCCCTATTATCTAAAAAATACTCAACATCTGTTGGGTTACATGAAACAACGCCTTATAAAGACAAAAAGTGATGACCAAAAAGAAACTGTAACTTAATTGCAACTTACCTTGGAATATTGGACCCACAACTTTCCAAGCATATGAAAATAAGAAAAGGGTTCAAGATCATTGTCCTTGTTCTACGTTCTTATCCACATAAAACTATCAAACATCACTGCTGAAAAAAGAATCACTCCCATAGCTATGTTTATAAACCATGTACGTCTTCCCTCCTTTCAAATCTTCATCCTATATGTACTTTCGCATATGTGGAATCATCTCATTAGTTTTCAATTTTATTTGTGGGTTCACACCTACATTGCTAAATCAAATAAAAAAGTTACGTATGCGGGAGTACGCATGAAAGAGGAGGATTTGGGAGGAGAGAAGCCGCGCCCATGTTTATATATTCTCTTAAAAATAGTTTCCGTAACAATAACACATGGAGATATTTGTGCCAACAAAGTAAATGAGCTACGAAGCAAGATTTGCAATCCTAGGGGTGGGAGCCTCGCTTGGTTCAATTCTTCTACAGCTCAAATCTGGGTGACTTTTTCTACTTTCAGTGATAAACCATCAAAATTATTAGAAAATTATCAAATTGTCTTTAGATTGTGTCATATTAGCATTGTTTGTGCCACATGGACAGGGGTAAACTACTAAAACTCGAATTTTTTATTTTCTTATACTTTTTAAAAAACAATGTAATATTAATAACCCACGGTTTTCGAAATTTGCCAAAATGACCCACATTTGTAAGTGTCTCTTACGAAATTCGAATTTCGTATGAGGCACGTACGAAATTCGCATTTCGTGTGTGCCACATCAGATGTGACAATGTCAAAATGGAATTTCCCGGATGACACGTCATTTCGTAAGTGGCACTTACGAAGTGCACAGTATACATGAACAGTAATACTTCATGCTACAGTACTCAGTGTTGAATGTACTTTTGCTACAGCTCTACTGCAGCAGCACGGTTCCTCTCCTCACGGTTTAATGCAGCGGTAGCTATTCTGAACAACGACCCTACAGTAGATTGCTTCTTGCTCATCTTTTGAATTTCGTATGGGACACTTACGAGATTGCTTCAGGACCAGCAACCTCGGGACCGGCGTCCAGCGTGATAAGCCACGTCAAATTTTGTAAGTGACTCTTACGAAATTCGCTGCGTACATGTCATTTCGTAAGAGACACTTACGAATGTGGATCATTTTGGCAAATTTTGAAAACCGTGGATTACTATTATTAAATTGTTTTTTAAAAGGTATATTAAAATAAAAAATTCACTAAAACCCTCCATCCGTCCCAGGCCACCTTCTGACCAAATGAACCTGTTTTCAAACCACGGGCCTTTGCCATCCTCGAGATGTTTCCTTCAATCTATTCCTTCACATGGATAGCCTGAAGGTCTAATCCATTCTTTTTATAAGCTTAATGAGTCCAATAACCTAAGACTTAATAACGAAATGGCTTTTTGCAATATTTATATCAATATGTCAAGACATTAATAATACTTCAGTCCATAACCAATATATAGTATTTATGCGTATGGTGCATATAGTCAGCCAAATTTGTTTGGAAGGAAATAGGAATTTTTTCTTATATATCTCAGTCTCAAGATAATTCCGTTGGCTATGTGCCCAAGAGACGAACGAAGTTGGATTTAGGCCCTGTTTGAAACTCCTAAAAATTATTGTTAGCTGCTAAAAATTAGCTATAAGAGTTGCAAACTGGATAGCTAATAGCACAAGTAATTATTAGCTAATCTTCCAGCTAATAATATTTCATTAGTCAGTCCAACCCAACAAATCCCAACTAATTGTTGGTGAATCTCTATTCTACCATTGCCCTCTCTCCTCCCATTACAGGAACAGGGGCACTACGGTCAATTGTCTCTAGCAACCAAATAATTAGGTATGAGTTCCAAACAGCCTCCAGCTAATGATTAGCTAGCTAATAATTATTTTGCTCAATCTAGCTAATAGATTATTAGCTAGCTAATAATTAGCTCTAGGAGTTCCAAATAGAGCCTATATGAGTCCACACGGATATTGATCCAAGATTAGAACACTAATGATCCTACAACATTAAGTCTATATAAACGGAGGTGGTGCTGATGGTGTCGGTGTTCGTACTACTGATGAGTATAGATTTTGCCGTGCGTTCGTCCTCGAGGTGACCTAGCTACGTAGACACAAGTGTTTATACTAGTTCGGGCAAGTGCCTACCCCAAGTGTCGATATTCTGCCTTTTGTTGGTCGAAAGAGGGAAATGAGGTTACAAGGATCACAAGTGATCGGTGTCTGCGCGCTAAGTGTCTCTGTGAATCCCCCTTACGAAGGTGGCCTTTGGGCGCCTTTTATAGCAGAAGATCGGGTTGTCTTGTCTAAGCCTTGTCTAAGCGGTCTACTTACTCCAGTCTCCATATAAATGGGACGTGAGTTACAGTTTTTTTATACCCTATGTGTATCCTCCCTGTGCCTTGGGGCGGGTCGGGTTGCAGAAGTCGCCACCGTACCTACTCGAGTGCGGTTGTCCTCTCGGTAATGAAGGTGTCTGCTCTGCCCACACCATGTTGAATGTCGCAACTTAATCTTCTCTCGAGCTCCGGCTCGCGCGGCCTCGCTGCTGACCTCGGCGGTCGGGGCTCCGACATGTTTGTTGCCGACCTCGAAGGCCGTGGTAAGGGAGTCGGGTGTTGTCCGGGCTGGTAGTCAGATATGGTCGTGCGCCATATCTTGTCAGGGAGTAAAGTGAACTCTCTCTAAAAAATGAAAGGAAAGAAAAAGTTTGGTAGGAACTACGATAATGCTTTTAGTTTATTTTTTGAACCGTAGTTTTTGTTCTAACAATAACAATAAAAAATAGAAGTGAGAATTGGACACCAAAAGAGCTGCAACTAGATTCCAGCTAAGCTGTGTGCATTTTACTCTTCACCTGAAGCAAGAAAGGACCCTTGCTGACCTCCCAAGAGGCAACGCACCCCCTCAAGGAGGGGATCAGTCCCTCAGACTATTGAATGGCCTTTTATCATGCCTATGAAAATGTAAACGTTCATAAGAAAAATTGGAACATGGCTTCGATTGGTGCTGAATTTTCTTCATCATATAAGAAACACATATTTATATTAAAAACGTATGTCAGGAATGCGATGAGTAGGATTTGAGGCCAGGCAACCATAATTTTTCTAAGAACATTTTTTTTCGAAAGACTTTTCTAAGAACATTAGTATGCCTTATATAAAGGCTTTTCATAAGGGAGCCGCCTTCATGAGCGGAGCCTGCCAACGGGTCACCACACCACCAGTTGTAGACCATCCTTGCAAGTGGCAAGACAGATAAGATCATTGCATTGAGCAGGTCCCCACAAAATTCTCCATCCTTCATCGTCTTGCTTCAGAGGCCACCGGGCTCTGTCTATCACAAGGGCGGCCATGGAGGAAGAGCAGCGGCCGGGGCTCGCCGCCGATGAGCGGGCGGCGTCGGTGAAGCCGGAATGCAAGCATGAGGTTGGCGTGGAAGACCCAGAGGACCCGGGGAACAGCAACAACAGCTCCCTGGAGCAGCCGCTGCTGAAGCGGAGCCCGACGTTGGCGGCCAGCCACCTCGCCATCGTCGGCGCCAAGGTCTCGCACATCGAGAGCCTTGACTACGAGTGAGCGAGCATTCTTCTTTTTCTCGCTCGGTCTGGATATATAATTGTGCTCAACGGCGAGGCCGCTCTGTTCAGCTCCTGACCTGAATTGCTCTGTTGTTCTGCTTCTTGAGGATCATCGAGAACGACCTTTTCAAGCACGACTGGCGGAGCCGGTCCAACGTGGAGGTGCTTCAGTACATCTTCCTCAAGTGGGCGATGGCCTTCCTCGTCGGCCTCCTCACCGGCGTCATCGCGTCCCTCATCAACCTCGCCATCGAGAACATCTCCGGCCTCAAGATGCTGCACATGGTCAACCTCGTCCGGGAGAAGCGCTACTGGGCTGGCTTCCTCTACTTCACCGGCATCAATTTCGCGCTCACCTTCGTCGCCGCTGTGCTCTGCGTCGTCTTCGCCCCCACCGCTGCCGGCCCGGGCATCCCCGAGATCAAGGCCTACCTCAACGGCGTCGACACTCCCAACATGTTCGGCTTGCCGCAGCTCATCGTCAAGGCACGTTTTTTGTTTTTGTTTTTGTCTAGCTTGGTCGATCGATCTAGCTAGTATTTGTTTTTGTTTTTTTTCTTCTACCTCGAGATCAAGAAGATTAGATCTTTTGGTTGAAAAAAAAAAGAAAAAATGTTCTTGGCAGATCATCGGCAGCATCGGCGCGGTGTCGTCGGGTCTGGATCTCGGCAAGGAAGGCCCGCTGGTGCATATCGGTGCGTGCCTGGCGAACCTGCTGAACCAGGGCGGCGAGGGCCGGTGGCGCCTGCGCTGGAAGTGGCTGCGCTACTTCAACAACGATCGCGACCGGCGCGACCTCATCACCTGCGGCGCCTCGTCGGGGGTGTGCGCGGCGTTCCGGTCGCCCGTCGGCGGCGTGCTGTTCGCGCTGGAGGAGGTGGCCACGTGGTGGCGGAGCGCGCTGCTGTGGCGCACCTTCTTCAGCACGGCCACGGTCGTGGTGGTGCTGCGCGGCTTCATCGAGGTGTGCCGGAACGGGCGGTGCGGCATGTTCGGTGAGGGCGGGCTCATTCTCTTCGACGTCAGTGACGTCACCGTCCGGTACCACGTCGGCGACCTCCTCCCCGTCACCATCATCGGCGTGCTCGGCGGCCTCCTCGGCAGCCTCTACAACCACGTCCTCCACAAGGTGCTCCGCCTCTACAACCTCATCAACGCCCGCGGCCGGCTGGCGAAGCTGGCGCTGGCGCTGGGAGTCTGCGTGTTCACGTCGGCGGGGCTGTACGTGCTGCCCTTCGCCGTGCCGTGCACGCCGTGCGACCCGGCGTTCGGCAGCGCGTGCCCGAGCACGGGGAAGTCCGGCAACTTCAAGCAGTTCAACTGCCCCGCCGGCCACTACAACGACCTGGCGTCGCTTCTGCACGCCACCAACGTCGACGCCACCCGCAACATCTTCTCCACGGGCACGTCCGGCGAGTTCCGGCTCGACTCGCTGCTCATCTTCTTCGCCATCTACTGCGTGCTGGGGCTCTTCACCTTCGGCATCGCGGTGCCGTCGGGGCTCTTCCTGCCCATCATCCTCATGGGCTCCGCCTACGGCCGCATCACGGCGCTCCTGCTCTCGCGGTTCGCGCGCATCGACCACGGGCTCTACGCCGTGCTCGGCGCCGCCGCGCTCATGTCGGGGTCCATGAGAATGACGGTCTCGCTGTGCGTCATCTTCCTCGAGCTCACCAACAACCTGCTCCTGCTGCCCATCACCATGTTCGTGCTGCTCATCGCCAAGGGCGTCGGCGACGCCTTCAACCCCAGCATCTACGAGATCATCCTCGAACTCAAGGGGCTGCCGTTCCTGGAGCCCAAGCCGGAGCCGTGGATGAAGGACCTCGCGGTCGGCGAGCTCGCCGCAGCCAAGCCGCGCGCCGTCACGCTCCAGGTGGTCGAGAGGGTGTCCACCATCGTGGCGGTGCTGCGGTCCACCTGCCACAACGGGTTCCCCGTCGTGGACCGGCCGCGTCCCGGCGTGTCGGAGCTGCACGGCCTCGTCCTCCGATCCCACCTCGTGGCCGTGCTCAAGAAGCGCTGGTTCCTGCCGGAGAAGAGGAGGACGGAGGAGTGGGAGGCCAGAGAACGGTTCTCGTCGACAGACCTTGCCGAAAAGGCCGGGACCATCGACGACGACCTGCGGCTGACGCCGGAGGAGATGGACATGTACGTGGACCTCCACCCGTTCACCAACACCACGCCCTACACCGTCGTGGAGACCATGTCGGTGGCCAAGGCCGTCGTGCTCTTTCGGACCTGCGCGCTCCGGCACATGCTCATCATTCCAAAGTTCCAAGGCCGGGAGGTGAGCGGATGCATGTTTTCACTCCCATTAATTCGGAATACGTACATGAATTAATTCATCACACGCCTGCATTTCCTCAAATTTGTCTTCTTTAATTGGTGGATGATTCTCCTTCCTTCCTCAAAGTAGATGATGATTCATTGTCCTCTTCTTTGTCATTCCAGATTTCACCAATGGTGGGGATCCTGACAAGGCAGGACTTGAGGGCGCACAACATCCTGGGTGCGTTTCCTCATCTGGCGAACAAGAAGAAAGATCACTGAAAGTCCTACCGACGCTCTTTTCCTAAAAGATTATCACATTTAATTTATTTTTTAAATTAAAGGTGATAGTTTTTTAAGAAAAGAGGGAGTACCATTTTTGGCAACTGAATGTTTGTTGTACCAAAAAGCACAATGGTCCAGATGCTTTGTAATTCTACGAAATTCTTTTTTTTTAAAAAAAATATTTTTCTGTAAGTAGGTCGAGGACTCGAGGGTTACTTCCTTCTTTCACTGGAATGTGAATAATTGCTGCTCAAGTAAAATCACACATGTACTTTTCCACATCACAACCGACATAATCGGAAACCAAATACACGACAATGGTGCAATATACATAAAAAAACAGAATTGAGATGTTTCACCTGTCCTCAATCTTTTTTTTCTTAGATGTTTCACCTGTCATTTGGTCTAGCGCTTCAGTTATTACAAGGTCTCTAGTTGTAAAGATTGAGGCTGTAAATTCGGATGGACAGTTGTAGAGATGGCAATGGGGCAGGTTCGGATTGGGTGAGCCTAAAATCCGTCCGAAATCAAAAAGCCCGCAAAGGAATTTTCAGACTTGAACTCGCACCCGCGGGTGAATTTTCAGACCCCTCACCCGACAGGTTTCAGGCGGGTTTTGGGTGCCCGTCAGGTCTGAAAAAAAAACACAGTGGGGGCGACGGGATCGGATCATCGGGGGGCACGAAGGTGGGATCCAGAAGCAGCGACGACATCCAAGGTAGATGGTGGCGGAATATCCGGAGGGCTGCGAGTGGCAGCGGGATCCGAAGGCCGGCGTCAGCGGGATCCAGTGCATCCGGAGGCCGGCGGTGGGATCCGGTGGGCGGCGGCGAGATCCATGGTGGGAGAGGGAGCTGCGGCCGACTAGCGGCTAGCATTGCGGCAACAGGCGACTAGCGAAAGGCGCGACTAGCGGCGGCGGGGTCGAGATGGGAGAGGGAGGGAGCGGGAGCTCGAGCGGCCTAGGGTTAGGGAGCGCGATGGGGGGAGCAAGAGCGGGAGCGCGATTGGATCAAGACTGGAGGCCGCGGATTCACGTGAGCGGAGGGCGCGGCGGACTGCGGCTAGGTTTTGCCGGTCCGGGCCGGGGAATAAAGGTGGTTTTTCTTTGTGTGAACTGAAATATTGACACTGTTTGGGGTGCTCGACGGGAACTCGTAGTTGGAAAAATAAATCTGAACCCAAAAAATATCGGGTCGGATGCGGGTTTGACCCGCAAGTGCAAAATTCAATCTCAACCCGCACCCGTCAGGTGCCAAACCCAATGGGAGCCCGAATCCGCGGATCTAATTGCTATCTCTACTAGACGGCAAGCCGCAGGCACGGCCGCTCGTGCACTTATGTGGTTCCGTGACATTGAAAGATGTGCAATAGTCTTTTGGATAAGTAAAGGGTATTGTGGTCTTTTTTATATTCAATCATTTATTCTGTTTTCTTTTAATCCTTTAATTATGTGAAACTAACGTTGTTAAGAAATGAGGGGCAAACAGTGGGTTCCTTCTAAAAAATAGGGGCAAACAGTGGGTTCCTTCTAAAAAATAGGGGCAAAATCACAAACTTTCAATTTGGAGAGTAAAATCACAATTGACCTTCAAAACGAGGGTAAATTCACAATAATCCCAATTCAAAAATATGAAGAAACTATTGTCATGTTGAAAAGAATTACAATTAACGTAATTTAACAAATACATCATGAAACGTCTAATTATGAAGATAGATGTCTGGCAGCATGCATTCAATTTGAAATTTAATTATATTGCTTTACTAGGTTCATATCATACATGCAAGTGAATGACCGGTTCCATGTATTTCCAAGCGAGTGAAATATATTGCGACCCTTATTTTATTCCTCGAGTTTCATGCGGACACAACGTCAACGGATGCACAGTTCTGCGTTTCCTTTTAGATCAAATGCACCTGGTGGAGTGAGGGAGGTGCCACGAGCTGCACAAGATAGTCACGGTGCCCATCACATCCTTCCATCTGAGAAACACATCCGATCGCAATATTAGCCTATGCATCCTCACTGAGCAAACTTATCATAAAAATATTCAAAATCCCTTGATCCTTCTACTAGATGATGGCAAAAAGATTTGCGTGATCAAGGTACTGCAGACAAAGCAAATGGATAAGCGCCAATGAGCTTATTGAAGGCCACTTGATTCACTACTTATAAAATTTAACAGTAAGAAACAGGCTGATCCCTTATGTCGATGTCTTCGTCCAATCAACATCACCACTTGCTTGTGAATTTACGCCACCGCCAGAAATGGAGGTGCTTATGTTTGGACAGTTTGGTTTATTTAACGTCCTGTCGGGTAGAGATGTTGAGAAGTGTTGATCTTCAGATCTAAATATCTGAAATTTTGTATTTTTTAGAAATTTTGTATAATAGAGGTCACTATCGGATAGAACAGCTGACTCATGTTCTAGCGAAATTCCTCTCTCTTTGGAGGCACATGTTCAGGGATTCACATCCTCTCCAGTAGAAAACAAAATGTAGAGAGCTACACCACCCTGAATTTGGTTCATTTTTGGACGTTCGATGAGAAATAGATGGATCAGATCCTATACTATCCCCTCGCTGTACCGATTGGTGCATTTCCTTCGTCACGGCAGAGGATATGGATCCCATATTCAGTGACCACGCCGACCAGCTGCACGTACCATCATTTGGTAAGGTCCTCTTAACTGCTTCATTTCTAGAAGCATTGATTATTTTAAACTAATTTATAAATAAAAAAGAAACAAAATTGACAATGCCATAGTTCTAAAAAAGCAAGTGACAATGAGCACAAAAAATCTTAATTAAATAGATTTGGCGACTCATTGGGCAGGTTGAAAGGAGATCCTAATTTCGAAAAATTGAAAATTTATCATTTATTAAAATCTTATTGTTGCAAGATTAAACGCACATTCTGTAAATAATGTCACGCTTTTGAGAACACTGTACATAATATTACAAAAGCTAAAATATTAAGAACCGTTTTAGCTAGGTTTATATTTTATTTCAAATCACTTCCTTTTGCATGACAACAAGATCACTGTAGTATTATTCATAACCATCATTTGTGCAAACCCTGTTTCATACTTCCCCGTTTTTATACTAGAATTATTATCATAATGATAATAATTAAAAAAACAAAGATAGTATTTTGCAACAATTATAGCTCCACGTACGTAGTATCCAGGTGGTAGGCAGAATCTGATCCGGGAATGATGACGTGTATCAGTGTATGATGACTTCATGCGAATTGTCAAGTGGCGCTTTACTTTGAGTATTTGATACAGTAAATAACAAAGAGGCCCCAATAAACAATGCAATAGAGACGAACCTTCTGCCCGGTTAATCCAACACAAGCAAATCCCGAAGGGAAGACAGTCATTCTTCCTAAAACAAAGATTTCAAAATAATTTGAAGTAAACCCGAAGTAGTTTTTTCACGTTGTTGTATTTATGATTACTTTTTTAGTGGTAAACAATGTTTATTATGTCAATAATAAGACATTTATAATGATTTTGTAAATCTCAAAATAATCAATTTAGACGCTTATAAAAGTTGATTGTGATCAACTAGTCTAACGGTCATAGGAGGTACGCACACAGGAGGAGGAGGTACTCGTATATTTATATTTTTTATCCATATACATTCTGTATTTTGAGAAAAAAAATCACGGAACCGAGGTGAAACCGGATTCAGCTTTAAAAAGAAACCGTTGGCTGGCGGCATCGAAACAGCGGCAGCATCGAAGAAGCCGATCTCCATTTCCTCCATCCCCTGCTGCACTCCCGGCAGCCAGCCACGCAAGCATGGCACTGCGCGGCCCCTCCGACTACTCCGATGAGCCCCCTCGCCACCCCTCCTTCTTCCGCATCAACGCCAAGGTTTCCGACTGACCGTTCAAGTTTTTTCGTTCGTCGTTCTCCGTTGCTGCGGAACCATCATCGCTGCAGCAGCATGCGATCCTTTCTCGATTCTTGCTTGACAAATAAAGCTTTTCCCGAACCAACAAACACCGCAGGAGCCGTTCAACGCGGAGCCGTCGCGGCGGGACCTGGTGGCCGCCTACATCACCCCCGTCGATCTCTTCTTCAAGCGCAACCACGGCCCCATCCCGGTTCTGGACGACGTCGCCAGGTGCTCTGTTCTTTATCAGTTTCTTCTTCTTCTCCGCAGGACAGGCCAGTCGTTTTCTTGCTGGCCTGGCGCGGCTTTCTCTGGGTGACAATTTCTTCTCCGGATTTGCAGTTACTTTCTGAAGATCGGTGGCCTCGTCGGCCGGACGACGCGGCTCTCTCTGGACGACATCAAGTAAGTGATACAGTGAGAGATGAGTTACTACTTCGTCTTAATTGCCTACCTGCCTTCCTTCTGTTTGACGATATGCCCCTGATGGGGAATGGTGCTGATTCTTCTTATCTAGGAAGTTGCCCAAGTACAATGTTACCGCCACTCTGCAGGTGGATGGAGGTCCTTGATGTTACATCATGCATTGACGTGACTCCCGTTGCCCGATTGGCATGACTAGCTAGCTATTTGGCTCAGTGCGCAGGTAACAGGAGGACCGAGATGAGCAAGAGTAGGATGGTCAGGGGTGTTGGTTGGGACGTTTGCGCTCTTGGGAACGGTCAGTATGTTCACTCCCTTGTTTGAAGCTTATTAAGTTCCTTTTGACCAACTGCAAAATATTTCGTTTCAGCATGATTATGGTCATGCATTGCTTGTCCATCATTTCATAACCGCCACTTTTACACATATTTGATTTCAGCGGTATGGGGAGGAGCTAAATTATCAGATGTGCTTCAGCTCGTCGGTGTGCCGTACAATACTGAAATCAATCGGTGTGGAGGAAAGCATGTTGAGTTCATCAGTGTCGATCAATGTCCAGTGAGCTTCCTCATACTATTTCTTGGACACAGTATGGCAGCCTAACTTCCTTTATGCTTATGAAACGACAATGTTTTCTAAACATTTCAGGAGGAAAAAGGTGGCCCATACAAAGCATCAATTCCGTTAGGCCAGGCAACCAATCCAGCAGCAGATGTACTTGTTGCATATGAAATGAATGGCGAGGTAGCATACAATAACTTGCATCATATTACTAATAAGCAAATTATGCTTGACTGTATTCATCTGGCTATATGTGAATGTGAGTTACCATCCTGGTGCTCCTCTGACATGATACTCTCGACTATTAAAATGCTTATTTGCTGATTTATATACCAATCGTGTTTTGTAACCAAGGTACTCAAGCGTGATCATGGATACCCTCTCCGTGCCATTGTTCCTGGTGTTATTGGTGCTCGTTCCGTCAAATGGTTAGATAGAATTGACATAATTGAGGAAGAGTCTCAGGTGCAGTATGCTAACTTCTCAGTTTATCTAGCTGTCTTTTCTATTTTGCAGTAAAATAAATGAAACTCATACATTCATTATTCAGGGTTTCTTCATGCAGAAAGATTATAAGATGTTCCCTCCATCAGTTGATTGGGATAACATTGCATGGTCAACCAGGAAGCCCCAAATGGACTACCCTGTTCAGGTGATCTATTACTAGTACTGAGTATATGAATATACTGAAGATAAAGAGAGCTTGAAATTAATTGAATTTAAATCCGTTGGCATATTTTTTTGGTAACAAAATGCTCGGGTACAACATCTTTTTTGAATTTTTTGTCATGTGTTAGACAAGTTGATTGTCCAATTAACAAACAAGGTTCAGGAATAGGAACTGCCAGTAGCATGTTGATTAAAAAATTATTGTTATGAGATATGCGAAAAGCCACAATGTTCCCTCGGCTATTTTATTTTCATGGCCAGATCTCTTGAAAAATTTATCTTCACTTAGAAGTTATTATGTTGTGAGTAATTTGTCAATATTGAGCATTGATTAGTATTTGAACCACTTTGGTGTTTCAGTCAGCAATATGTTCTCTGGAAGACACCAATGCCGTCAAACCAGGACAGGTTACATTGACTTAACTCACAGCACATACTAACTAGATTAATACCATTAGTCATAATGACCGGGTGCCATTAAAACTTCACCATTTCCGAGTTATCCAGGTCAATGTTGCTGGTTATGCCTTGTCGGGAGGTGGTCGGGGCATTGAGAGGGTTGATATATCAACGGACGGTGGCAAGAGTTGGTTTGATGCGCATAGATACCAAAAGGAAGGCATTCCATACGTGGCTGGTGACACATCCAGTGATAAGTGGGCATGGGTGCTCTTCAATGCAGTTGTTGATGTGAACGGTGATGCCGAAATTGTTGCCAAAGCGGTATTGTTTTTTTCCATATTCCTTGTCACCCGCCTTGCCAAATTGCCATCACAATTTTAGCATAACTTTAATAATGCCTACGAATTGTTCATGATAAGCGTGTTGCATTTGTCACCATGCTCATTTTGCACAAATCTGCAGGTTGATTCCAGTGCAAATGTGCAACCTGAGAGTGTGGAATCAATATGGAACCTTAGAGGGATTCTGAACACCTGCTGGCATCGTGTTCGCCTTGTAATAACGCCAAGTTTTAGAAGCTTTTTGTGATTGTTTCAGCCATGTTATCAGGTTACAACTTCTACAAACCTCTGCAAATCCGAATTGCCAGTGGGGATGGAAATAAAGAAAGAAGGGATGGCAATTCATGTTATAACTGATGTGAGTCACCCAAAAATGATTTTGTCTTGGTGGAAATTTTTGAGTCATTTGCTGGAATGGAACATAAAACCCCATTCACATCTTTGTATGGCTGTATCACATTTGTGTACTTGGCTACTCGCCTTAAGTGTTATCAAGGGAATGACTAGTATGCAATCACATCTATGGTGCAAGCATGCAATCAACTATCATCAACCATTGGATGTCTATCCTAGGGTGAGTACGTTTTTTCACTTAACCCCCTCCACCACATGAAGGGAGTTAAGTGAAAAAACGCAACCACCCTAGGATGGACATTCAATGGTTGGGAGTGGATGATTGCATGCTTGCACCATAGATGAGATTGCATATTAGTCATTGCCGTGTTATCAAACCCGTCAGTTTTGTCAGTCTGTTGGAAAATATAAGCATATTTTTACCTTTATTTGTTTCGTCCTCTTTCATTTCATATATTGCAATGTAAGCATGCTCATATTTTTTGAAAAGGAAAACGGTTGGGGTCCTAGTATCAAAAGCTTTATGAAAAGAGATATACAGGATATTGTGAGGATAAGGGTCCTGACATTTCAAAATTCACATTAGGTGGTGTCATACGATGCGACACCGAACAACACATCACAGAAAAGATCACAAATACAATACATGTCATTATTATAAAGTATTTTTTAGTTTACAAACTAATGTACAACAGTACACGCAGTGAAAAATATAATAGCAGCTTCCGTCCTCAAGCCTAAGCTAAGCAAAAGTAAAGCCATCGAGCAGCGCTTCAATTTACGGCGACGTACAGAGCTCCTAGGGAGCCTCATACCAGGAGGGGTGAAGACTCACTCGGATAATCCTCCTCATTAACATTGTCGTATACAACATTACCTGCAAAACAAATAATAGTTGCTATTAATAGAAGACACAAACCATGAGCAATCGCTCACAACTTAACCATCACACCTAAATGCATGGAACTCTGCATGCTGAAATTTCGACTTAGGAAGGTGAATGCGCATAAAAGGACTCGTCTAAAAGTGGATCTTTATTTCATACTTTTAGCAACAATTTAATGGTTTGACAAAATTAACTTAGTTAGCACTATGACTAGCACATACAAGTTGCACTATAGTAGTAATCATATGAACAGATTTCACATATGTCAAATTCAATATGTGATTACAATAGTTTATGTTAACTATGTCATGATTAACTAAACAAGTGGTACTTAGATCATTACTGTGAGGGACGGTAGTTCGAATCAATAACACCCAAATGACGGGCCACACACCCGTCCGAAAAAGAGGTGATAGACCAATTCGTCGTCCGTTCATCCTTGAGAAGACCTAGCTACTTGGCCTCGGGATTTACACTGGTTCAGACAAGATGTCATACGTCCAATATGGTATATCGCTCTTTGTTGATTGTGGGGAAGCTGTTATTAGCGAGTCTCCTCCTAGGGAACAGTCTATCTAATCATTCAATCTCCCCCCTGACTCCTCATAAATAGGATGGGTGTTACAAGGGTGCATATCTACTTCGCGTATCAGGCGGAATGCGCTAAGACGGGGTCGGACCGCTGAGGTCATCATCCTGTCTGATCAAATCTTGTCATCAAACAGCGTCGCAGTGTGGCGCACGGCGCCTGCCGTATCGCAGGATGTGACGGGGCACAGGATGCGCCATTCGGCCTATTGGGGTGTGTTGGGAGGGCACTCGAGTAGGTTCATCTTGGTAATGGTGACGCCGACTCCATGCGGCCCGCTCCGCATTGAAGGCCGTCATCCACCTAGCGCTAGGGCTCGGGCTCGGTTGTTCTGAACCTCGTGGGTTGGGGCTTAGGCATGACGTATTATGTCTGTATATTTCAAACGATTCATATCTCTTGGTAGTCGGGATATAGAACCCCGTCACGATGTATACAATTATTCCTGAAATTTGTCAATACTTAGTGCCAACCAAGGTCACCAGTGGTACCCAGAGTAGGGTGTGAGTGCGTAGGCCATTGGTCTCATACCAATCTTATTACAAGAGAATAAAATTTGTCCCACCTACTCCCTCCTTCCCATATTATTTGTCGTTTAGGACAAGAATTCTAGTTTAAAATGAACTAAATTTCTTGTCCTAAACGACAAATAAAATGGGAAGGAGGGAGTAGACTCTATCTTGAACTGTGAGAGATTGTGAGCTTTGTTCTCCCCATCACATCCGTTCTTTCTTTCTTAACAAACCTCTGCTTGTGCGTTATTTTTTATTTTTATTGCAGTTTCATTGGTTGATGAACACAGCTTAGTTCTGACTGTGCATTGATGAAGGGTATTCTGATCATTCTTTCTTTCCTCATGTGCTATTTGAATCCTAAATCTAAATTTGTAATGGAATGGAGGGAGTAGCTATACTGACGCACACTGTGGACTTTGGAGCTGGCCATCTATTGGTTATTTGGCCACATTTATCGGCGGTTCACATGCACCACCAGGTTCCAAATTAGGATCTAGCCTAATAGTCCCGATTCCTAGATCGGCCATGGTGACAGAAGTCAAAATCTCACATTTGCATTTCGTTGACTTCTGTCTCATCTTGGTCCCGTGGTTTCGTTGCGTGTCCCAAAAAAAGTCAGATACATGTCCTTGATTCATATGAAGTGAGCAACGTTGGTTTCGAATAGTTTTAGGCTATCCACACTCGTTACTCTATACCCTACTTTATACACTATTTTCATTCTACTTTTACAGCATTTACTCTAAATTTACACTGTCCAGCATCGTTTACATACAGCGGTCTAAGACTGTTCCAGTTTCCATACCATATCCGGTTCCAAGACTGTTCCAGTTTCCACATTTTCTGCGCGCGGCACCGGACGAAGAAAATGATAGGTGTTGTACGGCAATATGAGATGACAGTCTTAGGATCCATTCCGTAGAGCCTTACAATTTGATTCTTTCGAATTCGCTTATGATTCTGTAAGAGAGTAATTCTGTTGTTGAAAGTGATTCTAAAATAAACTCTTAAAGCCACGATAATGATGAATCATTTTATACCATCAGAGGAGGATACATTTTTACCTCTTAGTTTATTATTCAAATAATCACTTTACCGAAACAGACAAAAAATCCTTTCTCCTGAAAATAGTTTTTGGCACTACTCCCATAATTCCGCCCAAAAATCAGCTTTGAAAAAAATAAGCCTTAACCTATTAACAATCCCGAAATTAATGCAAAAATCGTAGCGCGCACAGCCCCGAAACGTAAATGTACATCTAGTCACTGATGCATGCCTCTGCAATCTGCATCACCAAGACAGCGACGACAACCGGGTCCCCTCGCCCCTGCTGCAGCAGCAATTCCGCGAGCGTCAGCACAGCTCCTTTAGACCCAGCGACGCCACGCGCACGGAGCACAGGACGGCCATGCATGAAGTCCCCACGGCCACGCCACAGTAACCACCGGCCACCGCGTCCAATGCGACGTGAAACCCCACATTTAGACCCACTCCGCACACATTGTCGTCGTCTCTGCCCTGCCCGCGGCTCTGTCTGTCATGTCGTCCCCCACCTTCCGCAGCCTGCACACGCTACGACAGTATGCAGAGCAGCTTCTTCTACACTTGATGCATGCGCGGTACGGTGGTGCATGCAGAGGAAGAAGAAGAAACTTGATCGCCTTGCATCCCGGCCGTCGATCGTCATTCCTTTCTCCATGCACACAATTATTCCACGGCCTCACATCACACTTTGCATGGCCTCGTTTCGTTCTCTCTCAGCTCTTTGCACACTCATCACCATTTTAAGCCTATAAGTAGCTAGAGAGGCAGACGTACGTCCTGGAACTAGTCACCTCAGCTCCTGCCACCATATATACCACTACTGACTAACCAGCAGGCTTCACCTTCACATTCTCGCCGTGATTTCTTCGTCGTTCATTTTGTCTGGACTACGTACCAGAATAATGGAGGTGAGTCAAAGTGAAGAGAATGTGATTAACCATGAAAATAATTATTTCCGGGAGCAGGTTTAGTAAACAAATAGTTTATCACCAAGCAAGGTCGTTTCTTCTTCCTCAATTCATGCATTTCGCCATGGTTTAGCTTTGCATTGACCATGCACTTACGTACTTGCAGAAGGTCAGGGGAAGGCGGAAGCGCGTCCCGGCTTTCGGGGAGTGGAACTACCACCACTACAGCGGCGGCGAGCCGTCGTCTACGCTTGCACCCGACGCCGTCGAGTGGCCGTACGCACCGTCGTCGCTGGAAATTGAGGCCTGCAGCGACGTGTGGTTCAAGTACTCCCCGCCTCTGCGGAAGCAATCAGCGCCGCCGCCGAGCAGGAAGGCAAGGAGGCCGGAGATGGAGATGGAGATGGCTTGCAATAATGGCGGCAACAAGCAGAGGGCTCAGGCGGCAACGCCGGCAAGGGCGTCAGATGCCGCCAGCGCCCAGAAATTAGCGTCGCGCACGCCAGCGAAGGACGCCACCGTGGCCACGGCGCGAGTGGTGGTACGACGGTCCGTCGTCGACGCGGACCTGTACCAGATGCCCCCGCCGCTGGACTTGTTCGAACCCGATGAACCGACGACACGAACAACGGTACACACATTCCACTTTACGTACTGTACCTCAATTATTCTAATCACTTGTTTAGGTTAATTAGTAACACATGATTACAAACTGATGAAATGTGTCTGTTCCTTCGGTTCTGTTAATAATGTTGCACCGCGTGCATGAAGAGAAAGAAGGCGTCGTCCAGGAGCGCGTGGATGGCTTGCTTGGGGTTCAGCTGTTGCGTCGCCTGAATAAACCAAGCTTCTTACTTTGTCTCATCGATCTCATCTTTTTATTACATATATGTATCTATAGGTTCATTTAGGTAGTTCCTGCAAAGTTGTGCCTTTAAACTCTGAATAATGCAATGTATCTTGCTTAATGAAACTTGCATATTCTTCTGTTCCAACTGCCCGTGACGTGTGAAGCTGGCGCCACGCCCCAACAACAAGGGCATCAGCATTCATGTCTTCACAACAACATCCCCCGTCGATGATGAGATCCGCATCCCAGCTCCCGCATCCTCCTCTTCCTCCACCCGCACCTTCCTTCCGCCGCTGCACCGTCCAAGTTCTGCTACTCCACTGCTTCCGCTGTGCCCTCGATGTTTATGACGACTTTAGTGGCGGCAGCTGCGCCCACATTCCTGCTCCGTGGGGACGGCTTTATCTTCGAGTTGGTCGCGCGGGTACGACTCTGAAAGCTGTTTAGAGGGAGTAAATAAGTTAATAACATCTAAAAACACTTAACTAAGCATAATCACAAAATATAGGATGGACTAGTCCGATCAAATGACAGACTAGTTCGGAAAAAATGCAAAGGTTGGATTTTGACAAGTTTTTTTTTCGAATTTGTTTAGCGGAAGGTGAGTAAACAATCTAGCAACTTAATAAAGTAAGTTCAAGGACTACAACTAAGTTTGATCGCACGATTTATGGTAAGAACGAAATAAACAAGTAATGAATGAAACAAGCCCTAGCAAGTGATTCTAGCAATGAAAGAGACATAATTTATTCCGAGGTTTGATTCCACAAAGGAATTCACGTTTCTGTTGAGGAGTTCAAGAAGGGTAAAGACTATTTCGATCTAACCCCTTCAAGTCACCACAAAGGCTAACTTGACTTTTCCACTAAATCACGAGTGTGACTACAAGATACTTGGGGCTACTCACAACTTGAGACTCCTCCAACAACCTAGCGAGTCTAGGAAACTAAATACAACATCCACAAACTCATATCAACAACTCAAAAGTGAGAGAATCAAACTGAGAGCTAGGGTGAAGGAGAGGTCGAAAAGAAGTTGGAGGACCCCTTTTTATAGGAGTCTTGACACTTAATCGTTGCCACCAACTAAAGTGCAGGCTAGTCCGGCCACAACTCACTAGTCCGAACAGGGAGACCACACTACATCACCAACTAAATTTCTTGCCACTTTTTGAATTCAAATGGTCACTAAACCACGAACTAAGGCATTACATATTTTTAATTGTGAAATCTCAAATGGTTGTCATCAATCACTAAAAAGAGAAAACTAAAAATGCATCTAGACATACCCTTGTGGGCATTGGACGATTGATAACAACAAATGAGATCCTAATGAGATTTGTTGAGATGAAAGCAGATCTATGGAGAATAAAACTAATGGTGCACAAAAAAAGTGAAAAATGAGGAATGAGAAGGGAAGAGTCTAGGTGAAGAATGGAAGCGCAAGTAATTGTTAATGTATAGGACGTGTGTGAGAGATATATCCCAATAGCTCATGACTTTGCGTAGAGAGTGAGAGCTAAAATCAACTAGCTAAGCAATTTATTGAAGCACCGAACAAGTCCGTTCACAAGCGGACTAGTCCGATTTCTATTATGTTCCCATACGGACAAGTCCGAAAATGAGCCAGACTACTCCAGTTTATTTTCTGTTGTTTGCTCGAACAAGTCCAAAAAATGCGGACTAGTCTATCAACATAACACAAATCTCACCTCGCACTGGACAAGTCCGTTTAATACGGACTAGTCTGATTTGCTTAATAGAATCGCAACAGACTATTTCGATTCAATACGGACTAGTCCATTTCACTCACGATAATTAGGATTTCAGGTGTACTGCATATTTCACGCACATATCACATGCCATACCAGACTAGTTCGGTCCCCAGAGTGGACTAGTCCGGCCATCGAAATCTTTTTACCTTAACTTTTGAAATGTTTATAAATAAGTGATCCACAACCTCATAATAAAAAAACAAGAACAGTAGCGTCGTCACACGTCCCAAGAGCACAAAACACTCTTGCTCACACATCTAAAGTTCTAAAAGATTAAATCTTATGGAAATCAAGATTTGGTAAAGGAAGAACGACGTCTACGCATAGTTGAACTCTAAGAGTTTGATCTCTCATATACTCTCGAATTTTTTGTACATTTTTTTGAGTGTATTCCATATAGTCGCGATCGTCGTTATCGTTGTGTAGACCAGTGCACGCACGGCCAATATCTTTGCTGAAGGGGAAATGAGGATACTGATCTTCGGCGTGCCTCTCCACGGTGATTCGCCGTGTCACGATATCTGGTCCGATCCGATCTGCGCGAGCCGACCATTGAATGGTGATGATCTTTTCTTTCGTGTATAAATGATGGATCCCTGAATAATCTGTGGGGGACTACTGTAGTATCGATCGACACAGATGGAGGCATCGAAGCGGGAGATGATGATCGTGGGTGGAGGCCGGCGGGAGAAAGGGAAGGAGGCGAGCGGCGGCAAGGTGGTGCCCGTGGATGAGGAAGAGATGATGGAGGAGCCATACGTGATGGTGGTGGATGACAGCCCCGTCAACCGCGCCGTCGTCACTGAGCTCCTCCGGAGCTACAAGTACAGAGGTCGTCGCCGTCGTCCTGCTTCTTCTCACATGATTTTCATTCCTCTTGTCACATCGTCCATTGAGGAACTTCTTCTAATTAAAGGATTCGTGATTATCGTCGATCGTGCAGTCACCGCCGTAGACAGCGGGAAGAAGGCGCTGAAGATATTGGGCACGGTATTGTATATATATTCTGTCGAGATATCAGTTCCCTGTCATCATTGTGCCTCGCTCCTTGTTCTTTATGCTTTCCACCATCGATTTTGGCTGCATTTTTTTTTCTGTTACGGGCTCAGGAACCCTACGCAAGCATGATAATCACCGACTACTCGATGCCGGGGATGACTGGCTACGAACTGCTCCAAAAGATCAAGGTACGCAAGCAAAGTACTGAGATAATACGTCTTTCAGAAAAGAAAACTAGCTAGAGGACTGAGGTCTCAAAGTCCAAACTTAATCTGTTTTGTGCGTCAATTAGCTATATATATTCGCCTCTCGTCACGATCTGAAGTTGCGTCGTTATTGACTGATGACCAGGCGTCGTCAGAGCTCAAGGAGATTCCACTGGTGATAATGTCCTCCGAGGACGTGCCCACCAGGATCAACCGGTCTGCTTCTGAATCAATGCAACTATATATGCAATGTGATTATGCACCCTGACAAAAAAAAATCAATTTTCGCATGGTCTTAACAGTATATATGTTGCTGTGAACTCCATTTCAGATGCTTGGAAGAAGGCGCAGTGGACTTCGTGCTCAAGCCTGTCAGGCCGTCAGACATCTCACGCATAGCCACCAGGATGCTGCATTCAACTTGCATCGTCGACTAGTTAGTGGCCGCTTCCTGCTGCAGCTAGCGTGGTTCACCCGATTGCTTTTAGTGTTTCAGAGTTTCAGCACATGTCCATGTCTGCATGGAGTAATCTAATAATAAGATCATTTAGCGAGAGGAAATATTTTTCTGTTTTGTTTAGTTTACTGTGACAAATTAGTTTTGTTCCAACGGAAACTATATCGGCTGCCCCCTTCTCCAAATATGCACAAATGGATTTTAATGATGACAGTATCTTGCTGTCAACCTTTTTTTCTTGATTTTTTTAGATGTTTGGTAAAGTCTCGAACTTGTCTTGAAAGAGGTTATGACCAATTTATTACAAGCGAGTACAAATGTAGACAAACACAAGCTATTATTTAAAACAAGCCGACGATAACTGAATGACTAAACACACGACTGTGGACTAAACTTCGTCATAAACCGATATTACGACACATTTGTCTCTTCACATTTTACGTAAGTGCACCCCGAATCCAGCGTTCATGACTTCCTCTGTAGAGTACATGCATGTAGTACTCTGAAATTCAACCTAAAGTTCGCTCCCATCGAGAATTGAACTCAGGACTTAAGTGATGCTACTCAGAGTATTGAACCCTTTTTCTCGATGGAAATTCGCCCTTCACATTACCCCTGTCGACTGTTGGAGTCGGCAGATCCCCTAACACTATGAAAAGTGTTTGAAGGAGTTTGTGGTTCGGTCTGGGCGCGCGGAGATCTAAGAAAGTGAAATGCGATTTGGACACGAGTGACACGGTGGTTTACGTGGTTCGGGCCGCCTGAGCGTAATACCCTACTCCACGGGTGTGTGTTTGTTGTATTAACTTGTGAGCTTCAGCGTGTTCGAGAGTCCTCTCCTGTGTATCGTCGGTTTGTCCTTTTATAGTACAAGGACTAACCGTTACAAGTCAGCCTGGCCCGACATGTGGCCCTGGCGGTTATTAGTATTGATACACGAGATTAATTGTTGTTAATAACCCTGTAACGGCTCCGACAGTGCCGTTACAGGTGTTAAGGCTGTCCGATTAATTATCATTAACGTGGAATTAATGGTAATTAATCGGATCTTGAAGTCTGCGGCTGTCCTTTGGAGATCCGGAGCCGTTACAACGTCTCCCGGAGGCTTTAAGCATCTTGCTCTGTCGTGTGGACACGTGGCAGCTCCGGAGCTTGCTTGGGAGAAGCGGGAAGCTCCGGGGTGACCTGGCACGTGTCATGTCCGGAGCTTCTCTCGGTCGGGGGCTACCTCTGGAGGTGCCGTTTCAGTACTTGGCCCGGAGCTTCACCCTTGCGGGTAATAGCTCTGGGCTGACAGTACACGTGGCAACCTAGAGGTTAACCATGTTGGAGAAGCGGGTCCGGTCACGTCTGGCGAGTGGGCCCCCGAGGGTCTTCAATTTGAGTTGATGTCCTTCCCTTGAGATCTTTGTAACCTCAGGGGGTGTATGGTTTTTAGGTACCGACAGTGGCCCCCTGGACCTACCTCCGGGGAAGGCCAACGGGATGAAGTCGTTCCGCCGGAGGTGGGTCCATACTTGTGACTCTTGAACTGGGTCTTCAAGAGTCTTAGGAGGTGCCTTTGGCGGGGCTTTATGGTTGAGTCCCGACGCGTGGCGCACCTCAGGCGGCAGATAAGATCTTTGACGTGCGGATCTCTCGCAATTGAAGGTCGTCGGTTCCCGATACGAAAACCGTATCGGTTCCGCGCGCCTTGTCAGTCCGCCGCCTTTGGGTCTCCCGCCTCGTGATGACAACTGTTCGCCTGGGTAAGAGCCTCGACTTGATCGTCAGGGTGGTCCCGGGCCCTCTTGTCATCGGCTGGGTTGAATTCTTGAGTAGTATGCTCAACTCCCCTGCAGTTTCCATCCAAGCGTTGCGAGGGCTTACTTAAGAAGGAAAGCGCACCGTCGGGAGTTCTTTACGCTTTCCATCTGTTCTTGCGCTCAAACTCCCAACTCGTGCTTTGCTTCTCTTCTCTCGCCTAGCAGTGCTGCGATGGAGTTGGGTCTGCGTGAGAGTCGTTTGAAGACGGAGAGCGATCTGAAGAAGGTCCGAGCCCTCATGGGGTGGTCGTCGGACTTCTTCAACCGTTCAATCCGCACCGGAGGAGAGCTTCCCTTTAAAAAGGAGCGCTCCGGCGAAATGGTATACTTTTCATCGTATGCCATGGTGGGGCTGATCCCACCATTTTCTTCCTTCTTTTTGATGCTGCTGGACTTCTATGGTCTGCAGCTATACCACCTTGGCCCTCACTCCCTTCTCCTTGTATCCGTCTTTGTCCACTTCTGCGAGATGTGGGTGGGCATTCCTCCCTGCATCGAGCTCTTCCGCACTTTCTTCACCGTCCAAACCACCGGCCGAAGTGACGAGTACCTTGGCTTCTACTACTTTGTGAAGCGCAAGAAGTGCCCGTTCAAGTACCTCCGGTCGTTCCCTTCCGGGAAGTGGGATGACTGGAAGAAAGATTGGGTAGTCGTCCGGGTGGAGGAGCACGAGCGGTTGGAACTGCCAGACGGTCTGCCCGGCATTGACACGTCGGTGTGGAGCGAAGTTCCGGTGCTGGCGGCAGCTTTCGACCCCGTCTTGTCCAGGATCCGCCAATGTGTAGAGGGAGGATTGACTCCCCAGGCGGTGTTCTGCAACTTCCTGTCGAACAGGTGGGCGCCGCTGAAGAGGAGGGAGAAGCTCGCCTGGGCCCTCAACAGCGTGATGGACGAAGACCGGGTCGAAACCGGGTTGAAGTCCAGCATGGTGGGGAAGTCCTTGGAGTTTCACCTCAAGAAATTCCAGCACGGCATCGATGTAGACTGAGCGTACTTGACTCCGCCACCGGCTTTCCTCCCCCTGAACGAGGAAGTTGAGTTCAGCAGGGTGCTCCGGCGGAAGATGCCCGCGCTTGACGACCTTGGCGTCGTCGAGAGAAGATCGACCGCCCCGTTGGCGATCCACGGGTTGTCGGAAGGCGGCTCCGCCCCTGTCTCTCAGCCAAGAGCTGAGGTCACCGGCAAGGGCAAGGAGCTGGCGGAGGAGCCAGAGAGCCGGAAGAGGAAGTTGCGTCATGCTGACGGGAGGTCCGTCGGGCTTGCTACTTCCCCGCCAGTTCCCCGTCCTCAGGAAGGAGGATTCTCTGCTGCTGTAGCGTCTGTCCCCGTGGTGGGGTCTTTTCGGAGCGCTACTGTTCCGGCGGTGGGATCCTCCCGGAGTACGGCTGTCCCCGTGATGGGTCCCTCCGGAGGTGCCAGCTCCGGACAGGCGACTCCGGTTCGAGAAGCGATGAGGGCCTCCAGGTCTAGGAGTTCCTCTCGGTCAAGGAGAGCTCCGACCCGGGAAACGCCCGCGGCTACGGCAAGTCCTGGGAGTCCTCCCGGAGCTCCTACGCCGACCGTGGCCAGCCCGGAACGTCCGGGAAAGAGGTTTCGCGCAAGCTGGTGCGTGAGCCTCCCAAGGTAATTTTTCTTGCTTACCTCAATTAACTTTTAATTATAGCATCTGTTTGCTCAATTTCTTCATTCTTCATCTGCAGCGTTCCCAAGAAGGGGAGTGAAGCTCCGCCCTCAGCCACAGTGTCTGAGGCTGCGAGGGCTTCTGCTCCAGCCCTGGTGCCGCCCCAGGCGGAGGCTGCGACAGCTCCGGCGCCGGCTGTCGTGGTCATGGACCTCGACTCGTCTCCAGAAGTTCCCGTGGTAGCGCCGGACCACGGGATTGAAGATGCGCCAGCGGCACCCGCTCCGGAGGTTGAAGCTCCGGTCGCAAGGCCGGTAGTTATTGGAGCGCCGGCTGCAGAGCCGGTGGTGGTGGAGGCGGGGGAGCTTGAGCTCCCCTCGGAAGAAGCGTCCCGGCCGGAGCCATTGGAGGCGACGACGTCGATGGTACCCGTGGCGGAGCCAGAGTGCCTGAACGAGGTCGCCGGCCCCCAGCTTGAGGGGGCGAATGAAGATTTGGTGGCGGGACCTTCTTCAGTGGCGACTGAGGCCATCCCGGAGGAGGGCCCTAGTGCCTTGGAAGCTCAGGGTTCCGCTCTCGCAGAGTGGGACCCAATTTTTGTAAATGAAGACCCGCTGGAACCAGCGGAGGAGACCCCAGAAGGTCCGGAGCCCATCTCGCTGTCGATGTCCATCGACAACGCTTGCTCCAGTCTGCGCCAAGTCCAACTAGCCTTCTTCCACGACAGCAAGGTTCTTGAAGAGGAGCGCCAAACCCTTAGGAGGTGGCGTAATAGACTCCAATTCGAAACCAAGCTGGCGCAGTCGAGGATCGCTGCGGACAAGGAATGGATCAAGCGGGAGAAGGTCCGCTTGGAGCTCTGGGGTGAGATGCTGGACGAGAGGGAGAGCATGACTCACAACCTCGACGCCAAATCCCGGGAGTACCACGACCAAGCTAAAGCTGCCAATGATGCGGCCAACGCCCGGTTCGAAGAACTCGAAGCCATCAGTACCGCACTCATCAAGCGCCGAGAGGCGCTTGAGGGAAGGGAAAAGCGGCTCGAGGATGAGGAGCAAAAACTCCTGGAGCTACGGGATGACGTCTTGCGACGTGAAGAAGAGCTCGCCGAGAAGACAGCTCTGGCGGACAAGGGCCTCGAGGAGCGCGCTAAAAAATTGGAAGAGCGCTGCCTCGAGGAGGAGGAGAAGACCTGGGTGCGAGGGCAGGAGCTCTACGAGTATGAGTGTGCCCTCATCGCCCGGGAGAAGAAAATAGAGGCTAGGGAGAAAGACCTGGTCGACCGCCGGAACAAGATCCACCTCCGGGAGGAGGAGCTCGGAAGACTCGAAAAGCGGGTTGCTGCGAAGATTCAGCAAAACGCCAAAGAAGTTGAGCGCCTCTCCCGCGAGAACTCAGAACTGGCGGCGACCCGGAGGTCCCTGGAAGAAATGAAGGGCCTGAGGAAGACGGACTCCCTGCAAATTTGGGAGTTCCTGAGCAAGGCCGACGATGCGCTGGCGCCTATGGGTTTCAGCCCCGTGCTTCCGGATGATCCGGAGCCGGAGCCGGAACTTGCATTGCAGGCGTTGAGCGCTGCGGGTGGCAAGCTCTCCAAGGTGGGCGACGTCATCGCGGACCAGCTTGAGGTCGAGGGGCAATCCCTGGCTAGAAACGTCACAGAGTATGTATTGACGTGTTACACTAGCCGGAACCCTCGATTCTCTCTGGACCCGGTGCTTGAAGGTCCCGTCGAAGGAGAGGGCGAAGCTACCCGAAGCAGCGTGTCGGAGGTCGCCCGGAAGGTCGCCGAGTTCTTCCATAGGGTCTAGGACTATCTTTCTTAGCCTTTATTTGTATCTTCTCTTCTTCCTCAATTTTGTAATCCTTTGTCCCCGGATGTAATCTCTGGTCTTCAAATGAAATGAAATCCCCAATTTTTCGTGAATTTCATTTTTTGTCTTCAACATCTTTGTCTTCACTTGGCCCCCTGGTAGATGTGCACAATGTGATTGTGGACATGTACCAAAAGGTTGTTGAATTTTGTTGAAGACAAATTTGCTTCGAACTCGTGTAGTTTAGGCCCGAAGTCTTCGATAGTGAAGGTCCCTTGAAGTCGTCGGAGCTTAGAAGCTCCGGCATTGCCCATCGTCGGAGCTTAGTAGCTCCGGCAATAGCCTCTACCAACACGTTGAGTGTCGATAGTTAATACTTCAAGGTGTCGGAGCTTAGTAGCTCCGGCAATGACCCTTGCCACGCCTGGCTTGCTGGCAACAGGCTCTAGTGATAGAGTCTTCTCACCATCTTCAAGTTAACGACGGTGGGAGTCGGAGCTTGGTTAACTCCGGTTTTTCTCCATCAATATTGAGTTTATTTTTCCTGCACACTTAAGCCAAGAAAAACAGTAAAATTCGTTCCTTATCTATAACTTCGTTGCGGCTTACGGTTCTCAAGAGAATTTCAAGTTGAACACGATTTTTAGTATGATTGGATGAATTGTCTTTTCTTTTAGATCTAATTGTCTATGGACCCACCTTACTTTGGCCTGCCGGGGTATAGGTAGAGTGGCGTACTTAGGGTGCTTGACCAGGCTAAGTCGATAGCGCACTCCGGCCCTAGAATGGCTTGGCGGCTTTCAGGCGAGTTGGCCACAGACGATATTTAAATCTAAAAAATCTGACAATTCAACCCAAATCGTACATAAACCGGTTAAACTAGAACTTCTTAAGAATTGCGCATTTCTGTTATAGACAAGAAAGAGAAAAATAAAAATGTCGAGCCTTATGCAAAAATGAATGCACGTGGAGTCTATTTCACATGAAGATGTCTTTCATTATAGGTCCGGGGTACAAGGGAAACAAGTACACTCTTAGGGTACGGAACCAAGCTAAGTGTGTTTGGTTTCTCGTTTGACCCAGGGTAATTAGCTACACTTCTAGTCCGGAGACTGTATCAAGTGTTGCATGAGCTTTCCGAACCTTTCGGGAAAGGTCCGGCTGCTCTCCCGGAGGAACTACCCGACTTTGTACAATGACTCTATAACATACACTTCAAGTTACTTAAGACTCACCTCCGTGGAATTAAGTGTAGAACTTACGGAGGTGCTCGATGTTCCAAGGATTTGGGAGAGGTGTCCCATCCTCGGTAGCCAAGCGAACGCTTCCGGGACGGGATACTTTGATCACTCGGAAGGGTCCTTCCCAGCCGGGGGAGAGTTTGTTTTGCCCTTCTCTGGATAGTATTCTCCGTAGCACCAGATCGCCTTCCTCGAGCTGTCGGTTGTGTACATGCCGCTGATGATAGCGCCGTAGAGCTTGGCGGTATCGGGCATTCCGAACAGCTGCTTGGCACCTTCCCTCCTCGAGGAGGTCTAGGTCTTCACGCCGGAGCTGGTCCTGCGCGACTTCGTCGAAGGTCCGGACTCGGAGGGAACCCAGGGTGATCTCCGGAGGAAGGATCGCTTCTGCTCCGTACACCAGGAAGAAGGGTGTTTCTCCGGTTGCCCGACTTGGAGAAGTCCTGTTAGCCCATAGAGTGGGCGGAAGCTCCTCGATCCAATTAGCTCCGTGCTTTTTCAAACGCTCATAAGTGCGCGTTTTGAGTCCTTTAAGGATCTCTGCATTTGCTCTCTCGGCTTGCCCATTGCTGGCAGGATGAGCTACGGAAGCGTAGCAAACTTGTATGCCGAGGTCTTCGCAATATCCTTGAAATGCGGAGCTTGTGAATTGAGTCCCATTATCAGTGATGATCTTGTTTGGGACTCCGAATCTGCTCACGATAGACTGTAGAAAATTGATTGCAGATTGTTTGTTGATCGTCACAACAGGAGTAGCTTCCGGCCACTTGGTGAACTTGTCTATGGCGACATACAGGAACTTGTAACCTCCGACGGCTCTTGGGAAGGGTCCCAAGATGTCCATCCCCCACACGGCGAAGGGCCACGTAGGAGGTATCATTTGTAAGGGCTGAGCAGGTGTATGAATTTGCTTTGCATGAAATTGGCATGCTTTGCATTTCTTCACTAGCTCAGTAGCATCCTGGAGCGCTGTTGGCCAGTAGAAGCCGTGCCGAAAGGCTTTTCCGACCAGCGTGCGGGAAGACGCGTGGTTCCCACACTCGCCTCCATGGATCTCTGCGAGGAGCTCGCAGCCTTCTTCCCTTGTGATGCACCGCATTAGGATGCCGTTGGCACCGCGCCGGTAGAGATCCCCTTCTACCAACGTGTACCTTTTAGCCAATCTGACTACCCGGTCAGCGGATACATCATCGTCAGGAAGGATGTTGTCTTTCAAGTAGTTCCGGATCTCCGAGATCCATGCATCGGAACTGACTTGAGCATTTGAGTCTTGCGTGCTGGGTTGCTCGGAGCTTCCGGCAGCACCTACGACCCTTGATGGCTGCCATGGTAACAGGGCCATCGGGACCGTCAGCTTCGGGATGCTGATCTCGCCCCCTTCGTTCAGCTCGGCAGGCTGAACTGTGGGTTTTGACAACCTCCGGACAAAGGTTCCGTCTGGAGCCGGAGCTCCGGTTGACGCCTTGGTCGAGAGTTCGTCAGCTTCAACGTTGTGAGCACGCTGAACATGGTGAAGGTCTAGGACTTCGAAGTCCTTCTGAAGCCTCTGGACTTCAAGGAGATAAGCAGCCAGCTGGAGATTATTGCAGGAGCATTCACCCTTCACTTGTTTGATAACAAGTTGTGAATCTCCTTTGACCAGCAACTGCTTGACACCAAAGGATAGTGCCACCTTTAATCCATATATGAGTGCTTCGTACTCCGCCATGTTGTTG
The DNA here is from genome assembly GCA_036927565.1 of Tuctoria greenei. Classification (NCBI taxonomy): domain Eukaryota; kingdom Viridiplantae; phylum Streptophyta; class Magnoliopsida; order Poales; family Poaceae; genus Tuctoria; species Tuctoria greenei. The sequence continues at coordinate 179,960,622 of JAYESD010000009.1, read as the reverse complement.
GTTGCCTTGAAATCAAGGTGCACCATGTATCTTACCTTCTCCCCGGTTGGTGTGAGGAGAAGGACTCCAGCTCCGGCTCCCTGCTTCTGCATGGAGCCGTCGAAGTAAAGGGTCCAGTGAGGCTTAGTGAAGGCCGGAACTTGTGGTTCCCGCTGGAACTGAGGCTCCTGCCGGTGGTGGCATGTTGGAGGGATTGCCTCCGACAGCCTGAGCAGCAGGTTGCCCGTTGGATGATCCAGCTGCAGAATTCACCATTCTTGAAGATCTCAGGCCCCCCTACCTGGCGCGCCAACTGTCGACTGTTGGAGTCGGCAGATCCCCTAACACTATGAAAAGTGTTTGAAGGAGTTTGTGGTTCGGTCTGGGCGCGCGGAGATCTAAGAAAGTGAAATGCGATTTGGACACGAGTGACACGGTGGTTTACGTGGTTCGGGCCGCCTGAGCGTAATACCCTACTCCACGGGTGTGTGTTTGTTGTATTAACTTGTGAGCTTCAGCGTGTTCGAGAGTCCTCTCCTGTGTATCGTCGGTTTGTCCTTTTATAGTACAAGGACTAACCGTTACAAGTCAGCCTGGCCCGACATGTGGCCCTGGCGGTTATTAGTATTGATACACGAGATTAATTGTTGTTAATAACCCTGTAACGGCTCCGACAGTGCCGTTACAGGTGTTAAGGCTGTCCGATTAATTATCATTAACGTGGAATTAATGGTAATTAATCGGATCTTGAAGTCTGCGGCTGTCCTTTGGAGATCCGGAGCCGTTACAACGTCTCCCGGAGGCTTTAAGCATCTTGCTCTGTCGTGTGGACACGTGGCAGCTCCGGAGCTTGCTTGGGAGAAGCGGGAAGCTCCGGGGTGACCTGGCACGTGTCATGTCCGGAGCTTCTCTCGGTCGGGGGCTACCTCTGGAGGTGCCGTTTCAGTACTTGGCCCGGAGCTTCACCCTTGCGGGTAATAGCTCTGGGCTGACAGTACACGTGGCAACCTAGAGGTTAACCATGTTGGAGAAGCGGGTCCGGTCACGTCTGGCGAGTGGGCCCCCGAGGGTCTTCAATTTGAGTTGATGTCCTTCCCTTGAGATCTTTGTAACCTCAGGGGGTGTATGGTTTTTAGGGTACCGACAACCCCAATCCCTCGACTGCTACATCTTAATAACCAGATGTTTCAGCTTTGCGGGATGTAGTTTATAGAGAACTCCCTTCTTAGATTACAAGGACACAAAAATGTTATCCTAATTAATATCGTTTATCTTTGTGTGAGTTGCAGGCAGATGTGCTGCAGCGGGCCAAACAAGTTGTCCATTGTTAAAGAAATTAAATTAAAATAGAGAGAGTTTTTTTTTTTGAACCAATGAGGGAGTAGGGAGTGTTTTATTTTACCTACTACTATATAAGCACTGGATCCAAATCTTGCTGACATGTGGGCCTCATGCCTCAAGGGCCCATATCTGCAATGGTAGGCCGAACAAACTCCGTGGGCCTCGGTGAACCGTTTAGCTCTATTTGTACGCAGCAGCAATGTGTGCCAGGGCAGGGCCGATGCAATTCAACGGCGGCCGGGCAGCGACTAGAACCGCGTGACTCCACCGGTCCACCCTCCTCCTATCAGATCCCGCCCGGGCACACACAGGAAAGCTCGGATCCAGGGCAGCAAGCACGGCGGCCGATCGGGGCACAAGTCTGCCGCTCCTCGTCCAGGTGAGAGACAAGATCTCTATCCAAATCTCTAATCCTCCTCCTCCTTCCCTGCGCGGGTGAGTTGCCATGATGTAGTTGACATTTAGCCTCGATGTAGCGGGGATGGGTCGATCCCTGCGCGGGGGCGAGGATTGGGATGCTGGGAGGGGGCCACGATGGAGGGGGGAGAGGGGGGCTCTGGAGCTCCTCGGAGGAGACCCCTCCATTGGCGTTAGGTAGCGCGGTTGTGGTTGCGTGTATGATTGGTTGTTTTCAAGGAGCCGTGACCTATTATTGCGAAGTTATAGTTTCCATATGCATCATGTTTTGGAATTATAATTTAGAGATAGAGAAACGTTTGTGCTATCCAGATAATTGATTAAAATGAATGTTTCACATGTGTCTAAGAATGTAAAATTCGAAGTATGCTTAGTAGAGGGGAAAGCATTTCAAGTATTCATCTGTACAGTTCATCATTTCTCAATGTAACTACAGCTTCACGAGGGAAGGGAATACTTGTAGACTGACCTTCCTAACTTTAGGTATTACGATCTTGCAGACGTCACATGATTTTCGAGAGTAATTACAATTCAACTTGAGGAATATGGAAGAACAGAAAGTGAATCCATCATATCTGCCACCTGTTACTGTGGACAACCAGGATTCTGCCGCAACTCCTGCTGCTGCTGCTGATCCTGTTTCTCAGTCTGCTTCAAATGATTCTTCCAGTCGGGCTGCGGTTGCAAATCCTTCTGCTGTTTGTACTCCAGCAAAAGATGCTGCAGGACGCGAGGCACCAGCATCCATGTTTTCCACATCTGGTTTATCCTCCTGGGCTAAGAACCTGAAAATTTCTCAGCCTTCGTCAACTCAAGAATCACCAACAGGAAAGAACACCTTTGCCCGTTTTACAAGTGGCATTGGATTGCGTTTGTCTCCAAAAGCTGCACAGCAAGATGATAGTGTTGAAGGAACCACCTCCCCAACAACAGCACAGTCTGGTGTTTTTGGATCCTTGACAAAAGGTATTGTAGATTCCTCCAAAAATGCTGTAAAGGCAGTGCAAGTCAAGGCTCGCCACATGGTCTCACAGAATAAAAGAAGATACCAGGTAATTCGACTTTTGCAGAGGCTTATGGAACTTTTGCATCCTCAAATATTCCAGCCCTCATGTAGCATGATCAGAGCACAACTATTTCTCTGATGAACTCATAGTTTTGTTGACTTCATTTTATGAAACCCATCAGAAAATTGTCTTGGAAAAACCTGGTTCATAATTTGCCTGTGTCGTCCAATCATGTCAACATTTATCATCTTATCTCTGCCTGGTATCAACTTGCAACCACCTGTCACATCTATCAAATTGTCACGATGGGAAACCTTTCTTTGATTATGTTGACTATGCAGGAAGGAGGATTTGATTTAGACATGACATATATTACAGAGAACATAATTGCAATGGGATTTCCTGCTGGTGATTTAAGCTCAGGGCTTTTTGGATATTTTGAGGTCAGTGTACTGATAGGACTTCAAATGTAGCCTATATCTTGTAACTTTTTAGTTGCCCAATGGTAGAAAAGGAGCAAGTAAATATTTTTATTGCAGGGTTTCTACCGCAACCACATGGAGGAAGTCATTAGGTTCTTCGAAATGCACCATAAGGTATTTTTTCTTTTTATTGAGATTCTTGACATGTGTACTTCCCGAGCAACCCATTTCAGATTACTGGCATCAATACATATTTTTTCTATTTTCCTCCTCATGCGTCCATGGATACCGGCATATCATGAACTTGCAGTGTTGACGTAATATGAAACATCTTCCTTTCTTGGCAAAAATAGGCTAGGTGCAAGCTTGCTGCTTCAAAAATGAAGCATACATAGTTTTTTTGAAGGATGTTTATTAGTGTTAGAGGAACTGATATGTAATATATAATAATTATATGTTTTATTTGACTACGTTATTCAACAAGGCATATCGTAGTCCAATACTGGCATTCATTTTCCACAGTAAAGTATCAGATGTACAGACTCAAAACAGAAGATAGATTGATACTTTCATGGTCCATGGCTGGATAGATAACTTCTTGCTGCCACTGCTCACTGTACATATGGCGGCTGTAGATGCCATGGACCTTAGATGTGTTTTCTTCTTTTCATTTTTTTGGTGTTTTCCAGTCCGGTAGGACCTCTGTTATTCTATTCTATATTTATTAATATACTACTGTACCACAGCAGGTGCTTCCCTACTGTATTTCCCCCAAAAAATGTTGGCATGCATTGTGAAAATATAATTATTCGTGTACAGAACATTCAATAGCTTATTAATATCAAAGAACTTAGAACTGAGGGCCATTCGGCGGAGTCGGTGTTTTAAGACAACACCTGGATGCGTAGGCGCTCGCAGGCCACCGGGATGCCTAAGCGAGCTCCAGGCGAGGGGTGGGGAGGGCAGCAGAGGCACGGGCGCCGGGCCAGGAGAGGGAGGCCATCGAGTATCGAAGCAGGGAGGGAGACCGCAGGGTAGCTGTCGGCCGCCAAGGTTCATTAGTCGCCTAGTCGACCCTAGTCGCCTAAGGACTGACTAGAGCGACTAGATCGATTAGTCGTCGACTAGGGCAATTAGCTGCCCCCTAGTCGTCCCTAGTCATCCTAGATATTTTGGACGATGTTTTCTAGTCGACACTATATATATGTCAATATATATATATATATATATATATATATATATATATACATATATATATATATATATATATAATTTTCAGGCACAATGTGATAGAATTAGAAGTAGTTTCAGCAGCAGTTCGAAGGCCTAACCTCATCTCCTCATGTAATAGCAAGGAGCCAAGGACCCAGCTGCCTGAAACATGTCCTCAACAGTCATACCTTCTAGCGCACAGAGGATGATTGGGGGGACTGGGAAGCAGCAGCACACGGGGAGGGTCGGTGGCTAAACTGGGGAGGGCCAGTAGCAGCACAGGGGAGGGCTGGCGGCAGCACGGAGGATGGGAGGCGGCGGGGACAGATGGTGGGCAGCAGCAGCGACGTCAGGTGGTGGGCGGCGATGTCAGGTGGCACAGGGGGAGGGGAGGCAGCAACGTCGGGTGGTGGGCAATGGCGGCGGTAGTGGACGGTTGCGGCCTCCCTATGCCGGCAGTCGTAGGAGATGGAAGTCGGAGGAGAAGGAATCGGGTGGGCTTGGTTGGGCTCTACAAATCCAATATATCCAAATCGTCGTATATCATCTGACGGTCAAGATTTCAGATCGGGGGTTTATATAAGCATCTCTCCCACTTTAACCTAAACCTAATCCCATTCCCTTCTCTCCTCTCATTCCTCTAGCAACGACGGCGTCTGGCCTCTGGCGACGGTGGTGTCTGGACTCTGGCAATGGCGGCGTCTGGACTCTGGCGACAGCGGCCAGACACCAACTTCCATCCAACGACGGCGACGACCGATGGATTCCAGCCAGCAACAGTGGGTGGCTTCCAAGGGGCGGCGGCGATGACGACGGCCACCCTGACCATCCTGGTCTAGGGATGGAGCGGTATGGTAAATTCTCGGATCATCCAACGTCGTTTTCGAAAATTTCGGATCGGATTACTATTTCCGTCAGAATTATGCGAAAATGAGACGGAAATGGACATTAGAATTTGGTAAATGGAGCGGAAATGATTTGGACCGATTTCCGATCGAATTGTAAGAATTCCGTATTTGAATCAGAAATTTCCGAACAATAGCCGAATAATTTCCGAATAGTAGACCAGGCCTAGTGGGCTGACATGTAATAAGCTCAATTCCTTTTATTTTTTATTCACCCATCGATTTGGGTAATGAGCAGTTAGTATTCTTTAATTAATAATCACAATTAAACAAAAAAGTTTTTAAATGAAATCAATGATGCAAAAGTGAGCAGTTTGGTCAAATATTTATTTACTTTCAAATGGTTTTTAAAGTACTTTTGTTTCATTTGAAAAATGTTTATAAATTGGAACTAAAAGTTTTTGTCTCATCTTTTATACTTAAGTTGTTGATATTATAGATGAATAATATTTTGGAGTGTTGTTTCCAAAAAATATTTGAGACCGTTCCAATATCGACATACTTCCGATCCGATATATCCGTTTTCGATATTTCTGAAATTTTCGATATCGTAACCGTTTTCGCAACTCTAAAGAAGACGATGACGAAAAAAAAGGACGGCTCGAGTCGATGATTCGATTTCCGATTCCGTTTTCGAAAATTTTATATGAAAATGAAAACAATTTAACATTTTTTATGTCTGTTTCTGACCGTTTTCATCCCTATCCTGGTCGTTGGACCATCTAGTCGCCCGACCTGCACAACTAGTCGGACGACTAGCTTTCTATTCGCCCTGATCAGGTCGACACACCTAGTCATGTCTTGCTAACCGATAAGGATGACTAATCACGATTAGTCGGACGACTAATGAACAATGTGGCCGCTCCGCTAGAGCGGGGAGGGGGACTGCAGGGAGGTCGTTGATTGCTAGAGCAGGGGAAGGAGGGAGATCACGAGAGCGGACAAGATATTCCGGCGCCGACGCGAGAGGAAACGCCCGCAAAGGGAGTCAGGGGCCGGCGGTGGCAGGATGGGTTGGGATATATTGTAAAGCCCAACATCCCAATAGCTCTCAAAACCCTAGCTTTTCACCGATCCAGCCACCCGTTTTTCATCTGCCTCATCTAGTCTGTGATACTCCCGAGCTTCTTATCGGTCTATCTGGCTGGACGCGCGCCATTATCTTCTCGGAGTTTCGCCGATTCGGCTGGTTGATGCCGCACCCGTCTTCCTTCTTTCCTCCTGCTCCGGCACCTCGCCTCCCCCCAGCACGCCTCTGCCCCGCCTGTGTGGCGGCTGGCACCCTCAACATCCTCCTGGGCAGGACACCTAAGCACCAAGCGACGCATAGCCATCCCTGGCGGGCGCCTTGCTCGGTCCATGTTGGAAATCCGGCCCCTAATCCCCTCTGAGTTCTATTCTAGGCGACTGTACTGTTCTGGATGAACTGTACAGGGAGCCGGGTGCTGAACAGGAACGTGAAGAAAAGTTTGGGTGTTAAACGGGACCTCTTTCTGTTCTGGATGATCAGAACAGAAGAGAGATGCTGCCAAGATGATTAGCAGAGAAGAGAAGTCTATGCAGTATTGAACTCGGCGAGTTCCAGAGAGATCTGGGCTCTGGACAAGTTCAGGCGAATTTGCTGCAAGTCGCCTGGACAAATGCTGCCGTGAGGGCTATCAGCTGGAATAGTTTATTCCTCTTAGGCGGTGGACTTTGTCTTATTCAATGGGGATAAGGACTGGAGGTGCTGGGGCTTCTTTTTATAAGCCCAAATAACAGAGTCCTGTGGTAACTCTTAAACAACTCAGCCTTTATCTTGAACAACCGCATCAGGACTCTTGATCAGTTTTCTCCTCCTTTTATATCTCTACCTATAAGGACATATCTCCTAGGACACCTAACAGACCTCTGGACACCTAAACAGGTGCTGCGCACCTGGGAAAGAGTCCTACCAGGACTGGCCACCTTGCCGCACCTCCCCGCCCTTGTGTGCGCCCCAGGGGGGAGCCCTACTCGGATTCCAGTTGAGTCCTAGTCGGACTCTCCTCCCTGGCCGCACCAGAGGCACAGCGGCAGGATCGAACCAACAGTCCAGGCGAGGCGAGTCCTCATGGTGTCGGTGAGGGACCGACTGGACGCCTAGGCGCAGCCTAGGCGACACATGTTAATGCTGGGCAGAGCACACCAGCTGGATTGAAAAGGGTGCTGAATTTCAAAAGGGAGAAAACTAATATCTGTGTCATGGAATCTCATCATCCCTGCCATGGTTTTTATACATATTAACTATGTCATAATTATTCAATATGAATGTTTTCTTCCAGCACTATGATAATTTTGTAAGATGCTTATTTACTTTGCAACAAAATTGTACTAAATTTTGTGGTCATCACTTTTAATGCATGCAATGCTACATCCTGTATTACAGTTCTTTTTTTTTTTTGAATAGACAGAGTGTGCTAAAAAATTTAAAAGCATCGGTTATCTTGTTACTTTGCAGTAATCAAGCCGTTTCAATATTTAGATACAACAACAACAACAACAACCAAGCCTTTGTCCCAAACAATTTGGGGTTGGCTACAAATGAAACCCAACAATTTTTGAAGAAAAGTAATAGAAAACAAGATGAGAGTAAAAAAAATACAAATAAAATAAGATTCTACATTTTATTTATTTTAGTTATTTTCTTGTAGACTACTACTTAGGAATGTCAGTAAGAAATGTTAAACAGTTTATGCTTTTGACCCTCATAATCTGATCATTATTCAGGGCAAGTATAAGGTGTACAACCTCTGTTCTGAAAGGCTGTATGATGCATCTCTTTTTGAAGGAAAGGTATGTATTGCTTGCTACTTTCTATGCTCCGTATGTGTCTGGTTTCATATTTATTATACAGTAACTGGATGGCCACTGACCCATTAACAAATTTGGTACAGCTGTTGATTTGTACTTGTTTCCATTGTTGTCTCATCTTTCTCAACATAGTTTGGTGTCATTCAACACATCTGTTGTACCCGATCATCAATAACATGATGAATATCTTATTTCAAGTGTCTATCTTGGTCTATTTTATTGTTATGTTCAAATTTTATGTGCATATTTCAGGTGGCATCCTTCCCATTTGATGATCATAACTGTCCTCCAATACAACTGGTTATATCATTTTGCCATAGTGCCTACTCATGGTTGAAGGAGGATATAGAAAATGTGGTGGTCATCCATTGCAAAGCTGGGAAGGCAAGAACAGGATTAATGATCTCAAGTCTTCTCCTGTTCCTAAAGGTAAAATTAGATATGAATTAGGATAACACCTGCAACAAAATCTTTACCAAAATTCTTACTTTATATTCTTCTCTTTTGCGATGGACAGTTCTTTCCTACTGCTGAGGAGTCCATTGAATACTATAATCAGAAAAGATGTGTTGATGGAAAAGGGATTATTCTCCCAAGTCAGATTGTGAGTGACCTTCAGTACTATACAAATCTTTTCTTATAACTAAGTCTGTTGGTCTGAATATGTTAGAAATATTGCAGAGATATGTGAAGTATTTCGAGCGTATCATAACTTACTTCAATGGTGAAAATCAGCCACCCCGCAGGTCGATTCAGTTTCAACAATGGTGTTAATATGATATGCCTGTATATTGTGCTTTAGATCATTAGTAATTGAGAATGTGAATATACTTTCCAGGTGCATGCTTAGGGGATTTCGTCTTCATAGATGCCCATATTGGATTAGACCATCCATTACAGTTTCTAACCACAATGGTGTGTTTCTTCATTCAAAGAAACTGGAACAGCCCTGTTGTAATATAGTACTTTCTACATTTTAATATTTTATCTTGCATCAAGTAATAAGTGTTTCATGCAGGTGTTCTTTTTTCTACGAAGAAGCATCCAAGAACAAAAGAATTAATGGTAAGCATCTTCGTTGTTGAAAATCCGGTGTCCTGAACACCTCGGATCAGATCTGTTCTGATTGGAACAGATCTGCACAGGTATTCAGCAACTAGTTCTTGCTTTGTCCCTATGCGCAGAGGGCTCCTGGGTGCTGATCAGGGTTGATCAACCCAGCTGAGGCTTCTGTACAGAACAGAGAAGAGGGGAAGAACTTGCACTGCAGGTCTGCAGCAGAGAGATGATCGGGTCTGTTCTGGTCTGGGAGCGATCAGAACAGAGGAGTGGGCGTGTTCCTGAAACAGAGGCGAGTTTGATGTGGCAGAGAATTAGGCCAGTTGGCTCAAAGTCAAGTTTCGGTGGAATATGATGTGTATTACAAATGGGATTGCAATCAGTACAGGGGCGGGTGGCTATTTTATAAGCCTGGTACAGAGTCCTACACTGACTACGGATGAGCCAAAATACTCAGACTTATCCCTAAGCCAGCAACCACACAGCACCCTGGTCGGTTCTATTTATTCTAAACAGGACTCTACCTCTATCTCTATGGTAACAGTCTTATCTATTATTTAATGTTGGACTCTCCCTATCTGGTGCTCACCGCACTCTAACAGAGTCCTAGTCAGATTCTAGCTGCTGGTGTGCACCTCCTCCCTCTAGTCCGAGTAGGACTTGGCCATCCCTGGCCGCACATGGGACTGGGAGGGGCACCAGGAGGGATCACCCAACATTCGTTTCATAAATAATTATATTCCTTTTCATATTTTTTTTCCAAAAAATAGGTATCAGGTCGGATTAGATTAGTCTAACCATAACCTACTCTGATGACTGATACCATGTTACTAACCTTGGGGATTTGGAAAGATGATCAGCTGATCTTTTTATGTATATATAGCCATGAGTGTGAGCCATTATGGACCTATACAATATGGGCCTTAACAAGAAGTACTACAGATATTTATTGTCAGTGTATTTGGTATATTCATTCTTTCGTCCTGAACTTGTAGAAAATATTCTCTGTAATCCACACAAAACTAATTTGTTATCGTACCTTCAGCCAGAAGATTTCTGGTTTAGTGCTCCAAAGAAGGGGATTATGGTTTTTGCATTACCTGGGGAACCTGGCTTAGCAGAGGTGGCTGGTGATTTCAAGATCACTTTTCATGATCGACAGGGAGATTTTTACTGGTGAGCTCTATGTAGTAATGTTGACATTTTTGTGGCAGATCTCTGCTTCTATTGCTTTGTGGGTTCATTTTCCTTTTATTGGCAAGAATTGTCAGTTGCATGTACATGTGAGTTATTTGGTCGCATGGCACCATCATTTACATTAGAAACTAGAAAAGAACTAATGTGTTGTCATTCAATTCCACTTTTTCCTGTGGTTTTCAGCTGGCTAAATACAACAATGATGGAGAACAGGGTGACTTTGAATCCAACTGATTTTGATGATTTTGACAAGGTAAGTGGTACCTCATTTGTATTCATATTGCCTTGTGAAATAATAATATCAAACTATTTAACAAGACCACTAATACCACAGTTCTAGTATGTTCGTATTTGAATTTGTCATTAGCAATTGAGTAAGAACAGTATTAGTCCAGCAAATGTTTATCTGGCTCAATAGACCACCAGGGTTGTGAATACGGATTGAATGTTTTCAGTCAGCACGATCTGCACAAAAGCACCATCTGATGCACATGCATGCACTTTAGTTTGTCAACTAGATTACAAGAAAAAAAATTCTATTTTTAGATGTGTTGAAAAAATTCCGGTGTCCGGGACACCACTTCTTGTTCTGTCTTGGGTGCAGAAACGTTCCCAGGTGCCAATCGTGTTTAGGGTTTAGGGTTTAGGGAGCAGAACTAGTAGATCGATCCAGATAGCTTCTGTTCTGGCTGAACAAAGTAGGGGAGAGAGAGAGAGAGAGAGAGAGAGAGAGAGAGCCTGGGGGGCAGCAGGCTTTATTTTATATCCCCCAGTACAGATAAGTTTAAACTCCGTTACACTTGTAATCTAAGCAAAATTCTATCTGTAAACTAAGCAAACAGACCCTGGACTCCTAATGGAGCCTGCACACTAGATTAGAGTCCTACAGGACTGGATTACCTGACTGCACTTGCCCTGGTAGAGTCCAGATTGGATTCTACTCCTCCCTGGTGCGCGCCCCGGTGCTGATTCTGGATCGGACTCTGCTGGGCTGCCGCACCAGACGCCCAGCTCTGGCTCTGGGTCATGTGATATTATCCTCCTGACTCTGAAGCTGGCACACATCCCAATCCTTCTAATCTCGACGAACTTCTATCTTCCAATTTCCTTGTGACAAGATGTACTTCTGATACATTTATTAGTATTGATTTAAAGTTTAATTCATTTGAAGCAAGGAAAATAAGAAACATGCTGCTACTACACAACACTACTACTATCTGTAACTACTTTATTTCTGTTTTAGTTAACATATTGTGAATTCGGACTTCAAATTGTAATGGATATGGCACCCCATATACATCTAAATTATTTCTTTTTGATATTTTCATTTGAATGTGCATACCAAAAGTGGTGCTTGTACTATATTTACCGTTGTTACTTCAGGCCTTTATGTGCATGGCATTTGTGAATACCATCAGCAATTTCCATGTGCACTGTCGAGTGCCCTACTAGTGTACATATATCTTATCAGTTATCCATGAAATTAGTTTATATCCTGAACCTGCTCTCCCATAAGAAGACTTATGGGTTCCCCTAAGACATTATCAGTTTTGTTGAACTGCTGAAGGCATTACCATTTTCAGATGATTGCACATTTGCATTTTTTGTTATTAGGTGATGAGTATTGTGCTTTTATGTCCTATTGTACCAGTTTTTGTTGATTCATGTCAGACTAACATAGTATATTTTTTTATCTAGAGAAAATTGCCATCACCCGGGTTCCAAGTCGAGGTTGTTCTGGTAGATTATGATGGCTCACAACCACCAAAAGCAAAACCAGCTGCTGGACCCACTGATAATCAATCTGGTGCTGATTCCTCGCCTAGCACGGTTGCAAAGGAAACTAGTCCTGCACCTCCAGAATCTAAAGGAGCTGGAAGCAATGAGAAAGATGAAGTTTTCTCTGACAGTGAAGGGGAAGATGGATCACCCAAAGGCAGAAGGGAGAAGGACGCTAAGGCACAAGGAAGTGCCGATGGTGCTAAACCATCTGAAAATAGCACTGCGCAGGAGGCGGCTTCAGCTGCAGCCAGCAGAATCGAGAAAGTGGCTATAACCAGCGAACTAGGAACTGCAAAGGCACCTGATGCTATATCTCTAGAAACTGATGGTAGCAGCAAGAGCAGCTCCACCGCAGCTCCAGCTCATGTTGAATCTTCCAGTGTGAGTGAATTCAAGGCGATTGCGGCGGATACCTCAGTGTTCTCATTTGGAGATGAAGATGACTATGAAAGTGAATAGCCTCTTACGGGCTTTTGTTTTCACATTGTACAGCCCAGTGCCTCTGGGACCATCTACGAGTAGAGAAGTCAAAAACTTTCTTTGTTCTTATCATTTCGTTTTCAATGTACAAGTTACATCAGTCTCAGTCTGTGATGTTGTACCAGATGAACTTGTAACCAACTGGAACTGCGAAGTTGTTGATACCTCTCATCTGTTTACTAAAGGGTACATTAATTTTTACGAGGCAACTACTGTTATTGTAAAAATAAACGTTTAGAGATTTGTACATAACTTTTTACAGCCTTGCTTTAATAGATGCGATTAGAATCCATGCTTATTAGACCATCCGCAGTAGCACACTATAAAGCATACTGGATACATTGTTTCATAGTGTAATTTAAAGTACGTACTGTAAAAGCTGAAGAAGAATAATGTATAGAGTATGTTTTAGAGTATGCTGGTGCAGATGGTCTTAGGGGATAGACATGGTGTTCATGGGCCCCTCGACATGACCCCATGATGAGACCAGGTCGGGGAAGATCCCAACTCGGAGTGGCCGTTCCTGTCTTGCGGGGTCGGTTGAAGTTCGGCCACAAGAATCAAAGGATTATTTCAGGGTTTGCATTTCCTTGGGGGTTCTGGTTTAGCTGTCACTGAATTCTGTAGTAACCTAGATTACACCAATAACTCTGATAACCAGCTGAAGCAATCCAGATATCATTGAAGTAGGAACTTTGACGTGGCATTCGTCACAAACCAAGAATTGACGCTTTATGGGTTATGGCTCCTTTAGAACACAAAAACACTAAAAAACATAATGACTAATAAGATGTCTAGTAATGTGCAATACTGTAGAATTTTGAAACAAACGAATACGAAATATTTTTTGCCTTTGGATGGAAAACATGAATTACTGGAAACAGAGTGCAGAGGGGGGAATGCCATATTGGACTTTATTACTAAGTAGCAAAAAGAGATTGCAGCTCATGCTTTCCTTTCCTATGGAATTGGGTACAAAGGAAAGCAATCGATATAAATCTGCTCGTCCCAATTGCAATATGAAAAATCTCCTATTGGAAGTAGAACTTAACTTCCATTTATAGGGAGAATTCAGATCTAGCATGCCACGAGAGAAATGTAGCACAAAGTCAATCAATCTGCTGACGCAGGAACAGATGTTGCTACGAGTTACTTTTAAACATGTCTCCATTCTGCACAAACCAAACAGCGCTGCCATGCTGAATAGGTAGGTGCAGGTAACCACACAAACTGCCATTACATATGCCTGTCGTGTCCTTATTGAACAAGGCAGAAGACTTGCTGGCAACCAAACAGATGATATATGATTCAACAGACAACGTATCATCAATGTGATAATACTCAATGATATGAAGAACTCAGTGAATCTAAAAAACTGGTGAGACAACCTCAGCACATCCGATGGAAGCAAAACATAGGGACTTGTGCCACATAGCAATGAGCCTATGACTAAACCCTTTGGTTTACATAAAGGTAGCTGTTACCTATCTTTCCACTTATGAGCAATAAAATTCAAGCCATCCCAACGCAAATGGATCCATTCACATCATCAACATGGTAAGGTTCAGCAAAAACATAACAGGAATAAGTTCTCGGATGCACCCTGAAGCATTCAAACCAGTCTCTTCAACTATAGGGATGCAACAAGAATAACATGACTCAAAGCTGCTATAAGAAACTACATGCTCCCGAATAAGTTTATTCATTCATCACAGGCTTGTTCTCACTGGCCTTGGGCCTCTGCTCCTTTGGCCTCTGCTCTTCCGTTTTCCTGCAGGCCAAAAAGCAACAAGATTAGGTGTCATCAAGTTCAAATGCAACCATCACAATGGAATCATAGTAGATTACTGCAAACACAAACGGAACACCAATAGGTTCTTGGGTGCAAACTATACAAAGGTGTCTGAAAACAAGAGGAGCTGCTTATAACTAGACAATATGCTATTTGTACTTCAGTTGACATATAAGAAGAGTATATGAAATATTTATGAAACTGATGTGATTCTCTGAACAAAGCAAGCCAAATTTTTTAAATAAAATGATATATCAACATACGGCATCTTTGATAGTGACCAATCTTCTAGAATATTCTAGAAAACAAGATTAATACTCAACGACCACCCCTTTAATCTTGTTTTTTAGGACACACACTTTTGGATAGATTTGGAGTGGGCACTACACCTCCAGGATGGTCACTACACCCTACACCTTAAAGACGAATTTGGTATGAACACATCTTCAATCTCTGGGATGGAAGCAACTACATCCCGAACACACTTAATTTGGGTGGACACAACTACACCCTATGGTGAACACAACAACCCCCCCCCCCCCCCCTCTCCCCAGTGTGAGACCTAGGTGCTGAATACATTGACATTTTTGCTAATGAGAAACCCAATTCGGATTGTCCGAACTTGCGGGAACTAATCTTACACGTGTTTCCACTTTGGACTGTCCGAACTTTTCTTTGTATAATGCATAGCGGCTATTTTCAATTGTCCAAACTTTCTATGTGCTAAAATATTTGTGCGGTTACTATGTTTTTAACTTGCAATATTTCATACTTGCTTTACACTTATAGAAAGATTTGCTTAGTACTTTTGGACTAAGTCGATGAAGAGATTGAGTTTGCCACGCCACCTAGTAGCTATGAGGAGAACCTGGATGCTGATCATGACGATGATGCCACATCGAAGTTTGTTAGAGCAATCCTTGTGTGTGCGTGTGTGTCAGTTAGTTTGTTTTCAGACGTGTTTTAATTTACCCAAATGTAGGCGCACGATCGATAGTGAGGTTGTGCGCGGTGTGGAGCTCCAGCGAGCACAGAACTCGTTCGTGCGGCATGGCCGGTTGTGATGCATGTCGCAGACATCGTGGTGAGCGTGGACCTTAATTTCTGACAACGCCCTCACGTTGATTTCAATCTAAAAAACAAGAAAACGCAACTTTTTCCTGGCACAACCCCAAAAAATCAATCCGCTCAGATACCCTTCGTCTCTCCCTATCAGCCTATCGCCCCATCACAATCACAACAAATATTTCTGATGGCCATGTGCCGCATGTATTAGCGAGATCTAGCAGCTAACAACAAAGGGAAATCGGAAAAAGTATCCATCTGCAAAGGCGGCTGGAAGGTTTGAGAGAGAGGAGGGATGGATGTTTCAGGTACCTCTTGTCGGAGGCTCCGCCCTTCTGGCTGAGGAAGGAGCGGAAAAGAGAGGAGTTCACGTCGTAGATCATCTTCGTCCTTTCCTCGCCGCCGCCGCCGCCACCGCCGCTGGAAGCTGAGCTAGGGTTTGTGGAAGGGCACACACGGACACAGGTTTTTCTATACGGGGTGAAAATAGGTACTCCCTCCGTCCCCATAAACTTGTCGCTTTGTAGTTCAAAAATGAACTACAAAGCGACAAGTTTATGGGGACGGAGGTAAACTTGTCGCTTTGTAGTTCAAAAATGAACTACAAAGCGACAAGTTTATGGGGACGGAGGGAGTAGTATGTACTCCCTCCTTATTCTTTTATTTGACGTTTCAGACAAGATTTTGAACTAAAAATGAACTAAAATTTATGTCTGAACGTCAATTAAAAAGATAAGGAGGGAGTAATTGTTTTAGGTGGTTTCGACGGAACGATATTTATAGTTGTAGGTGGTTTCGACGTAACGATATTTATACCGTAAGTTGTACATACAGTTAGAATGCAATTATTATATATTTTAGATATTTCCGTTTTTCTTTTCTGTTTCCATAATTTCTCAGCTTTGAAAAAGACGAATTTGTTCTCGTTTTTTTTTTGGTTCAATTGATCACAGTGATTCATCGTGCTCCAATTCTCCTCGGAACGGTAACGAAAAAAGCAAGGCGAAAACAGTTTGGGGAATGTTTCAGGACTCAAAGGATCGGTTAAATAGGGATCGAGCGGGAGAATACCTAAAACTCCTCGCACAAGCAAACCAACGTGTTGTTGGAGATGAAAGTTAGGTAAATCTAAAACAGGACACACATGGACACAGTGACACACATGCATTTGGCTACTCATTTTGCCAATCTACCATCGAAGATAGCTTTAGGCCCTGTTTGACACAGTTTCTGTTGCAGCTTATTCATAAAAATAAGCTGATGATGTGCCAAACAGGGCCTTAGCCAAACAAAAAATCGACTTTCTACTATCTGCGCTCGATTCTCAACTGCTCTCCTCTCGAACATTTTTCCACGGCGCCGACAATCAGGCCTTCGACGACCTAATCATGCTCGCTCAAACCCGCCATTTTATGCACCAATTCCACCGATACTGAATGCTTCCTTGCATTGGCAAATCCGAGCTCTATGGGTGAGCGCATGAATGGCATGGCGAGCTCGAGGTAGAGGTGGCTAAATGAGTCGGGTCAGATGGGTTGGCCCGAGACCCGACGTTTTAGGCCCGGCTCGAGCTCAACTCGGCACGAGCACGACCTCCAACTCGTTGGGCCAGCTCGGCACGGTCCGATTAAGGGACGGCCTCATAACAGGTCTCTATAGTCCGGCTAGTCCGACTGGGTCAGCTCGGCACAAACACGGCCCGACTGGCCTACTATCCGCTACTATATATATGTAGTATGCACATGAATCACCTCCCGTCCTCTCTTGGTCAAACTCGAACCCTAGCCTCCACTAGTCTTTTCTCACTTGACTCGGCGACTCGACCGCGTCTCTCCCTTTCCTCCTCTCGCTCGGGCGCGCGCCTCCCTCACGCCCCTCCGTCCTCCGACGACACCTCCTCTCGCCTCCCCTTCAGATACACAGGTCCACGCCGCCTCCCATCCGACGCGACGGCTCCGCTTTCTCCAGCCGACACCTCGCCTTGACTTGGCCGCTCGGGCTCTCCTTCGTTCTGCCTCTTCGCTCTCCTTCCCGTGGCGCACCTCTCCCTCCACCTCACCACCGCGACGAAGCGCCGCCCGCCGTCCTCTTCTGATACCAAAGTCAGTGCTGTTCGCGAGGATCTAGCGCGCTGTGCGCCGTTTGAATCGATCATGCTCCGAGCCAGCCCAGCACGGGCCAGACCTGGCACAACCCGTTAAGTCGTGCCTCAGGCCATGTCTAGGTCGAGGCAAATGCCAATCGAGCTGACCTGACACGACCTATTTAAGAATCATATCGAGCCGTGCTCAAGCTTTTCAAGCCTGGGCCCCGTCGGGCTCGTAACGGGCTAGCCCGACACGACCCATTGATCACTTATAGCTCGAGGTCCACAAAATCACAAGGTTTTAGATATTTGATGTTCTTTAATCGTACGTGCCATAAAATAGCAGAGAGCACGACAGGATAAGAAGCAACATCATTCCTAATTCTACTTCCGTAATTTTGCAGCCAGAAGTCCACAAAACATTTTGCATCACCCCGCTGCCTGTTAGCATATAAATCGAGCAAACAGCTCAAATTGATAGCTAGCCTCTCCCAGTCCTATAGCAGAAATATTTGAACTGGCTAGGTAATAGGTATTGCCAAAAATGGTCGAAGTACCCAAAATAGAAATGACAAACAATGAATTTCCAGTGCAACAAACACAACACAGGAAACAAAAGTTACATTCCCAAGTTACTGCTTACAAAACGATAGAAATGGCACCTCATTTCTGCCACGCATTTTAAAGCCTACCTTGTTACCACCATCAAACATTCAACAAGCCTTTCAAGAATACAAGAACCCCATAATAAAAATTGGCTAATAAGCTTGCCTGATAAGATAAAGCTATTGCAAAACAAAAACAATGCTTCTGGTGTTTTCCATGCAGTGACTAGTCTTTCTATAGCTTAAAATGAGGTTAGACATGACATTTGAAACACCAGTGTGTTGCACAAGAATGCGCGTATTCATAATACTGATTACCACTTTCATGCTTGTTACTTTGCCACTGCAATTTCCATCAAAATTTCCTACTGCGCAAGCAGTACCCTACTAACTTTCTGCAATAATCATCGCCTGCTATTTGCTGTTTGTGCATTGTTGAGGTCTGCAAGCTCTTCGATAAGTTTCCTCTCATCACTGCTAAGACGTTTCGGAATCTCAACTTGGACACGCACCAACTGGTCTCCACGAGCATTTGTCTTCTTCCCAAGAAGCGGAACTCCTTTCTTGGACATTACCAAAGTTGTGCCTGGCTGAGTCCCAGAGGGTATCTTGAGGTCAACCTGCCCATCAACAGTTGGGACTTTAACAGTTGTCCCAAGGATTGCATCAATGTAGGATACCTTGCAAGTATATAGAATGTTTGTCCCATCTCGCTTAAGAACCGGATCAGAGAGAACATCTATAAAGACATAAAGGTCTCCAGGTGGGCCACCTCTCCGGCCAGCATTACCCTCAGACCGAACCCTTAACCTGCTCCCAGAATCCACTCCAGCAGGAACCTTCAGGCTGATCCTCTTTGTCTTACGCACCCGGCCATCACCCCCACATGTGTTGCAAGGGGTGGAAAATTCACCAGTGCCGCCACAAGTATTGCAAGTGGAGACCTGCTGGAATATTCCTAAAGGTGTTCTTGTGGAGGACACCACCTGGCCCTGACCTCCACAAGTTTTACACGTTGTTGGCTTTGTGCCAGGCTTGGCACCAGTTCCATCACATGTAGTACAGCCTTCCAGCCGGGTAATCTCAATTTCTTTCTCTACACCAAACACAGCTTCCTTGAAATTGAGAACTAGATTGTAAGCCTCATCATCACCCTGCATAGGTCTGTTGCGAGCAGCACGGCCTCCCATTCCACCCATTCCACCAAACCCTTCAAACAGTGACTCGAAGAGATCGAACGGATTTGAGTCCTGCGAAATAAGAGACTTCATAACTTAAAAATCGTCTGATAGATCAAACATCTGAAATACATAGTATATGGGAACATTTACCCCTGCTCCCATGCCAGCACCCTTCAGACCAGCTTCTCCGTATTTATCGTAGATTGTTCTCTTCTCATCATCAGATAAAACCTATATGCATTACACAGAAGCTTTCTAATATTAAAGAAATGTGCAAACTGATGAAAAATGATGGACTTTGGAGTGAATTATGACAGCTGGACCAACCTCGTAAGCATTGCTGATATCTTTGAACTTCTGTTCAGCACCAGGATCTCTAAAAAATAATACACAAGTTATTCTTGTACATGATTAAAAATATAGGACAGACGTTAATGGATAAAAGAAATAAAAACCAAAATATCACAAAATTAGCATCAGTACAAGATTCATCAACAACATATCCATATATCTGTTAATAAGACCCCGTATGGCAAAGCTCCAGATCCAAAAATTTCCGTGATGGTCATCCCTATTCCATAAATTCTTGGAGCTGGAACTGACACCATATGAGAGTTTTTGGTTGGGACACATTGCTCTTGTTTTGGACTACAAACTAAAGATTGCAGCTGGAAATTAAATCTCATATTGCGATAGCATACTTGTTCACATCTGGATGATAGTTCCTTGCAAGCTTCCGGTAGGCTGAAAAAAAAAAGGATTCATAATTAACAAAGATTGAAAACAATAAAATATTCTATATGTTCTTCAGCACCACCTTACATAAATACACACAAACACACACACAGAGAGAGAGAGAGAGAAAGACACACAAACACACACACACACACACATATTGTGCGTGGGCACGCTTCAGTGTCAAATAGAATGTGATGTTTTCCCATCACAAAAAAATCTTAGCACCCTCAGATTTTCGTATGCAAAATAGAGACTAATACTAAAAGATAAACAGTGGTCATATATATAATCAACCTATGAACATCATAGCCTGATAGCTTCAAATTAGATGTGGGTACTCGTGCTGCGACAATCTTCAAATTAGGTGAAATAATAACCATATAGTGTCACAGCCGTTCGTGTATTTACGGCTGGAACGAAGAGCGTATGGGTGAAATACTGCAGGGCGGGAACGTGGACGCTGGACCTGGCGCCTGCTCGCCGGCATTGCCGTGATGGCTCGCCAACCAGCAGGGTCAGGAATAAGTTGTGTTTAATCCTACAAAATAGCTTGCCCTTCTCATTGATATCTGGTGACAATATATAGCCACCGACTACAGACTCCAGTCCAGATTCTCTCGGCCAAAACACAATCCCGAATCTGTTTTTAATTGGAACTTATCTCTAACACCGGAACCGAGTCCAAAACAAAACCGATTCTCCCACCCGCGTACTCTGCACATGCTGTTCACACGGAAATCCAATTTGACTCACGCTAGATATCTGGACTCTTGATTGAACTCACCTCGGGACACGTGATCAAACTCACGTCATGACTCCTAATGAGCCCGAACAAGTATAGTAGCTAACCAAACTAATTTTATCTTGAACACCTAACTTTAAACTAATTAAACCGATGCACATGACATATAGCCTTTTGAAGAGATGTATTATACTTGAGTGAAATGTCCTTGAAGTTCAAATGGACAAGTTTGTAACAAGGGATATATTACCTTTGCATCCTAGCTTACAAGTGATAATCATACCTTAATACAGTGCTGATTTTATTAGTACGTGTGCACTAAATGGAGCAGCATTAAAATGAAAGGATGAAATGTCTTGTAACAAAAATCCAAGTTCTCACAAGACAAGGAATAGTATGGTAAGCTACATGATAATTACAATCAATTAAAATGAGACTAGGTGATAGATCATTTATAAATGACAAACAGAACATCATAAAATTGAAAACAATTCACAGCAGAAGCAGACAAACAAAAGATACCAACCGCTCTTGATTTCAGATTTACTAGCATTTCTTGATACACCAAGTACGGAGTAGAAATCCTGTCATTTGATATTTACAATCATATTAGGATAGGAGCATGTTTTGAGCTATAACACACCAAGATTTAAAATAAGAATGGCTCACAGCTTCAGCCCTGACGATGAAACGTGAGCCTCTTTTACGGAAAAATCTTGATGATGGTACATGATTTAGTTGTTCAGGAGGGGGCTGTGAATGCAAACTGTAACTAGGTGCAATATGTTTAAATCTCCCTCTTGTGCTGCACAGATGGAAATAAAGTAAAAAAAAAAGGTACTTTAGTTACCGAGAATACCATAGACATATTAGTATATGATCTTCTTTTAAAATTCTCCAAGTTACTGGATTTATGAAAGACAGGGCTGCATGTGCGTACTACTGAAACCCCCTTGACTTATTTAGTGTATGTTACATTTAGCAGGCTCTATCTCTTTATTTGTTAGTGACTACAAAAGAGGTTTATTGAAGATTCAGGGTAGCAAGAGATTCAGTGAGTTGCCAGGGCTTCAAAATAAGAGAGCAGGAAAACAGTGGAAGTACCACATAAGGTTGTTTCTGGTCTACTTCTGAGACTGATAAATGAGTGCTAGATTGCGAAAATTATTGACAAATTTGAAATCATGAAACAAACTGTAGCACAAAAAAATGTTCGAAACAGACCACAGTTCTAGGATGAATCTCTGTAAAGAGTACTACAAGGTCAAATCATATATGAATTGTACACACACATACGGATTTTGCAACGCCATGACTCTCAAGTAACCATAGGTTGCCCTTGCAACTGCTGGTGATGTATGTAGCAACCAAGGTTTTTCACCGAGTTTAGGAACCAAAGCACCACTAAACTGTACTAATGCCATAAGAGTGCTGTTTGCTGGGTACACCTCGTGTCTTCAATTTTGAATACACCACCTGCAATATCACAGAGGCAGAGTTAAAAGTTATGCTTAGTGCTAAAATTAATAGCGCAGGAATGCAAGTGTCAATAGAGTTACGATGCCAGCAGCGGACGGAGCAATTTGGGTGGCAAGGTAGGGCAGCGGAGACTCCTCCCCTCTCGTCCTAGAGCTCCGACCCCAGGTTGCCAGACACAAACACAACTGCCCGGCGCTGGTGGTGTTGCTGCCTACCTCTTGAGTTATTTGTGGAGGGTCTACTGTTCCAGGAAGAAGTCCCTATGCCAATCCCCGTCCCTGAGGCTTTGTTTGGAAACTAGTGGACTGATGTGGAACAGCGTGGGTTGGGGAATAAAAATACAAGATACTACACATGTGGAGCATAATCCCCTCACGGATGAAAAATACATTTGGCATGAACGTGGATTGAGACAACCCATGAGCAAACCACGTCAATCCACGGGAGAGATAAACATCTCCTGTTGAGGCCGGGAATAGATCACACTCGCGGAAATGCTCCCCAATACCCAAACAAAGCCTGATCGGGATGAAACCTCCCCAACCCCGTTGAACCTGGGCGAAAATTTCTTCCCATGGCCGCCCCACATCCCCGCTACATCCAGCCTAACTGTCAAGTACAGAAGAGGGAGGATTAGAGGATTGGATTTGGGGAGGAGAGCTCTGGATGAGGAGGAACAGCCCAAGGCGGCAGGTTTGTGCTTTGTTCTGACCGCCATACGCTGGCCCCACGAGTCCGGTAGGGAGGGCGGCAACAGGAGAAGGAAAAAGAGGAGAAGTCGCGCCGGCGGCGGTGATACCTGACCTGAAGATCGAGGCGCGGAGGCGGCGGGCTCTTTCTCGCCTCTTTGGAAGGAGATAAGAAACGAGGTGGTCGAGTGACGACTGGTGTCGTGAACCAGGTCTGTCTGAGGCTACTTCCCGTGGAAATGAGCACCGCCTCGTTGCTTCAAGATTCGTGCTCCACAGTCGTGTTGTGTTTCACACTTGCTATTGGTAACTTCGACATCCTTGACATCAACTCTACTTTAAAACTGAATAAAATAATTTTATTAACAATAAAATTTTAAATAGTGAAACTACAACTGTGATATCTTATATCAAGAACGTATCCTTATAAGGCGTCGTTTGGGAAGCCGTGGGTCGACGTGGATCTGCGTGTATCCACGCCCAATTCCGTCTGTCGTGGAACGAAATCCTCGTCGGGTTGACGTCCTCGTTTATGAAAGCTCATTTACCTTATATCAAGAACGTATCCATATAAGATGTTTAGAGCCACTTGATATGTAAGGCTTATTGTAGAAGCGTTGGCTTGAGCTTGGCTCGACCGAAGCTTGAACATGCACCAACTCGGTTTATGAAAGCTCATTAATACAGAATTTCACCACCATCGTGTGAAAATACAATGAACTGCTTGTAGGGGATAAGCTGCTCAGGTTTTGCGGGCTTCTTGCTTGTTGCCCATTTAGGCTCTAGGCCTCCAATCAAACATAATTTTAGGCTATGAAGTCAACGGATTGGTTACTAAAATGAAAACTCATTTACCGGTTCCTCATCTAAACCAGGGAGTCCCCTGAAACTATTCGAACAAGATTCGAGCTTGACTGATTTATCTTTCTAACTGTGGTCTTGTCAGGAGCCAAGTTCGGGTACCTCAAAATTGTACAAAGGGGTAAAAATGGTAAGAATCATTCATTCACAAGAATCACAACCCCTTCTTCCTCAGCTCAGCTGCTCCGCTTCCGCTCCCTTCACCACCCAGACAAGCAAAGCAAGCCTACTCGCCACTACTGAACCAAACCCATAAAATAAAAGCCAGGAAGGAATCGGCAGGAGTCATGGAGGATCCGGAGCCGACCGAGCCAGCATGGCCGCCGTGGACCTCCCTCCTGCTCCGAGCCATGAGCCGCCGGCGGACTTGGGTGGCGCTCTTCCTCGCCGTCTACGCCGCGCTTCTCTCCTCGTCCTGGAGCCTGCTCGCCTCCGTCCGCGCCTGGTACTACTCCGCCTCGGCGCCGGCGCCCGCCTGGCCCGCGGCGCTGTACGCGTCCGTGATGTACGGCGCCGTCTTCGGCCTGCTGTCGATGGGCGCGGCGCTGGCCGTGGCGGCGCCGGCCATGCTCGTGACGTGGATCACCGTGCTGGTCCTGATGGCGTTCGCCGGGAAGCCCCGGAGGTCGCTCGTCGCGGAGGGGCGACGCGCCACGCGCGACATCGCCGGGCTCGCGCTCCGCGTCCTGCTGCGCGAGGGCAACGCCGTCGCCGCCGTCTGCGCCGCCGCCAGCTTCGCAGCACTCCTCCTCGGTCGCCGGGACGACGATTCCTAGGTTAGCATTAGGTAGTAACTCTTACCTCTTGTGTAGTACTCCCTCCTTTCTCAAAAGATTGTCACCTTTAGTTCATTTTTTGAACTAAAGGTGACAATCTTTTGAGAAAGGAGGGAGTAAAATTTTTCCTGTTCGATCCCGTCCAGATCCAACCGATTGTGTGAACTCCAGAAAGAAAATCGCATCTGGTCTTAACGAATTGTGCTAACTTCTTGCTAAGGGGAAAAACTGCGGCACCAAAGTTGCTTAACGAATTGCGCAGTGATGTTCCTTTGCTTTGCAAAAAGCATATGTTCTCGGTGCGTGCTAACATGTTACTATGAGTGCTGCTGTAGTGGGTGGAATACAGATGGTAATGGGTACTCATTATCCATGTATTCACTGTTATCCGAGTTGATGGTACAGTTTTGAGTACGAATTTGTACTAGTAGATATGGAATCCAGTAACAGATAAAATTCAATGAGTTAATTTTGTTAGGTAAAAAATGTCATACCTATATCCATATAGCCTATCCGGATATTAATATGTGAGTCTGATGTAACATCATATAAATATAATCATTTAGGATTTCGGTTTTCCCTCATTACCTCAACAGCAACCGCACAGTCTTGGTCCTTTCCGCAGATCAGCACTCGTGTCATGTTATCTGCTGTCCCGCATGAAAAACATGTGTCACGTGTATCTTGTTGTTGATCATTTGTGCAAAAAATTTGTCAACACTGTTTGCTATTGCTAATACGAAATTCTAAACTTAAGAACGACCCATATATCTATGTGGAACATAAATCAAGTCATTAGCAACTGTGTTTAAAAGAAAAGGCAACGAATAAAATTGACTGAATGAAGAAAATTCAACTAGGTAGCAAATAATGGTTGTATTCGTCTCTAATTGTTGCTTACAAAAACTTAGTCATCCAAATTGAACTAGATGCACAAAGATCCAATCAGCTTACCTGGATGGCGGCACGAGCGGGATTGGAGCTGAAGGCGCGGGCGCCGGGCCGGGCAGCACTCGAGAGGAAGCGTGTGTGCGCTCGGGCAGCGGCGCTGGACCGGGCGATGCGACGCTGTTGCAAGGCTCGCGTGGGAGGTGGCGTTGCGCTGGATTGTAGTGCGCGCGAGAGGTCCAGCACTTGGCCTGGCGGCGCTGGAGAGAAATGAGGCCCACACAGTAGGTTAAGCCCGCACATCCCAGAATACTAGAAGCTGTCAAGTATATTCGGATTAGTACTTAGCGCAAGTGTTTCAATACTCTAGTGGTATAGACGATTCTGCCCAACTCTGTAGTCCCAAGTTCGAATCTTGACTATGAGTAATTTTTTCCTTTCTTTCATGCCATATAGACTATGCACACGGGTGTCTCATATTCGATTCCAAACTATAAGTATTTTTCTTAATAATCAGACCATTGCACACCAACCAACACTAGGTCCATGTAAATAATGGTGTTGTTTAGGTGTCAACAGCATTTATTTAGAATTATTTTTCATTTTGAATAAATTATAAAATTATGACGAAACATGAAATGTCACGCAATATCGTCACATTCATGAAACAAAAAGAGAGTTATGACAGTTATTACAAATATGCAGCTCTTCTAAATTATGACGATTTTAATGACGAATAAATTTTTTTCGTCACTAGATTGGATCACCTATTAAAAATATCATAAATGGAACGAGTTTATGACAAACACCTCTATTGTCATTGTATATTCATCACAGAAGGCCTAAAAGGTTGTAGTGATGGCCGACGGTGTGCAGGCGTCAGGGTGGGGGTGTCGGGGTGGGGGAGAGGCGGGCCGATGAGGCTAGCGGGTTGGGTGGCGCGTGGCGAGGGGAGGCAATGGGGCAGCGGCATCGACAAGACAACATCGGCTACAACGAGGGCGCAGTGATGGTGCTGTGAGGGAGACGGCGACAGCGAGGCCACGACAACAACAATGACGAGTTGGTTGTGGCAAAGCGACGATGCGAGAGCAAGTGAAAGTGGGCAGAGCGAGTGAGGGACTTGGACGTGTCGTGTTGGGTATAAGGTTGCAATCTACGATGACCAAGTTATTTGTTAGAAATGCTTTCCGGCCCGTCACGCAGACGGGCCCCTGCCGTCAGTAAAGGTTGCAACGGGTTTGCTACGCAAACAGGCCCAACCGGAGCTCCTACCAAGGTTCTGAGCCAGCTCAACCTAAAAGACTAGCCTGATAGGTGAGGTTCCCTCCACCTTATATGTTGGGCTCCCCCATCATCAATATCCGATGTGGGATTAAACCTAACAATCTCCCCCTTCATCACACATCGGGTGGTCCTACTTTCCTTCACATTCTGGTGGACACTACTCCGACAGCCCGATTTCATGTGGCCCGAGAGATCTCTCCGACAGTCCGATATCCGTGTGTGGCCCGGGAGACGTTATAGGTTTCTGATCTGGCTCTGATACCACTTGTTAGAAACGCTTTCTAGCCCATCACGCAGATGGGCCCCTGCCGTCAGCCTAGGTCGCAACGGTTCTGCTACATAAACAGGCTCAACCAGAGCCTCAACCAAAGTTCTGGGCCACCTCAACCCAAAAGACTAGCCTGATAGGTGAGGTTCCCTCCACCTTATATGTTGGGCTCACTCATCATCAATATCCGATGTGGGATTAAACCTAACAATCTCCCCCTTCATCACATATCGAGTGGTCCTACTCCCCTTCACACTTGGGTGGACACTACTCCGACAGTTCGATATCCGTGTGTGACCCGGGAGACGTTACAGATTTCTGACCTGACTCTGATATCACTTGTTAGAAACGCTTTCCGGCCCGCCGTCACGCAGACGGGCCCCTGCCGTCAACCCAGGTCGCAACGAGTCTTCTACGCAAACAGGGTCAATCGGAGCCCCAACCAAGGTTTTGGGCCACCCCAACCTAAAAGAATAGCCTGATTAGTGAGGTTCCCTCCACCTTATATGTTGGGCTCCCCCATAATCAATATTTGATGTGAGATTAAACCTGGCTCAGGTCAAAGACCATCGTAAATAAGTCTTATTTACACGATGGTCAAGTGACTTATTTATGACGAGTAATTTAAGCCGTTGTAAATAAATTTATTTACGATGTCTATTGAAAATACCGTCGCAAACAAATCTGACTATCGTAAATTTAGTGTTTCCCTATAGTGCAGGATTGCATGAATGCATGTACCAGTTCGTACGCAGCGGCTGGAGGAAGAACAGAATAGAGATCGTGGAGTGTGTGGTGCCCCGTCTATAGAATGCTCTCTACTGATGCTTCTTATGCGGAGATCAGTACAGTGATGACCGTTCGGCGTTTATTGCGGATCCTGTATGTAGGCAGCATTCAGTAAAATACTCTCTCCGTCTCAAAAAGTTTGTCGCTTTGTAGTTCAAAAAGCGACAAGCTTTTTGAGATGGAGAGAATACAAATATAGGGCTATGTCACCAAGCCCGTGTTGAGTTTTTCTATTCTTTATCTTCTTCCTTGCGTATGTGCGCGTATGTGAGTGAGCGAGTGATCCTGGAGGTTCCCAGAATGCACCGGCCAAAAGAAAATTAGAGAAAAAAAAGATCGGGAAAAAAAGAGTGGAAGAAAGACCAGAATCGCTCATTGTACCCATTCCGTAGACTAGAGTCCCTCCCATGCACCTAAGAGAAGGTACTCCTGCAAGTAGCCATTATCATAGGTTGGAAGATAGGCAGCCTCTGCAACACACAGCTCGTGTATAAAGCTAGTATGTAGCCATATAGACAACCTGCAAAGAAAACCCACGTTTTTTTGCAGACACAAATATTATTTCTATATTCTAGAGCTCAACACATCACTGCTACCCCTAATAATACAAGTGATTTTAAATTTTTACTAATTTTCCACAGCCAGGTACCAAAAAAAATTGATACGCTACTAGAAGGTGTAAGGTTTGTAGCCACTTGAACAACTTGCCACACCATTCGCGTAAAATAGCAATCAAAGAACATGTGTTGAATGTTCTCTAGATTATTACAGAAACGACAGTTAATACATCTCTACCAATTTATTTTAGATAAATTAGCATTAATCAGGATAACCCCTTTTCATAAATATTAGAGATGTGTCTTTATTTTTAGGTGAGCCTTGATCTTCCAAATGTTCTTATTATAATTTGGAACGTCTACATGGATCAGTGCTAAATTGCGTGATCTCATCGAGAATTGCTCATTTGGAGTTAAATTCCAACGAAATTCATCTTGTTCGCCTTATAGCACTACGTTAGCTAGTCATGTTGCCAACGCAGTCATTGTTGCCAGCCTTTCATGCCGACATGTAGCGCCCGATAGTCTAACCTATAGGTGGTCAACGGGCCATGTCGGGCCGGCCCGTCCCAAGTCCGACCGGGTTCGGGCCTTAAAAGCCTCGGTTCGGCACAGACCGAAAAAAAGCAGACCATGTCGGGTCGGCCTACGGGCCGAAGGGCATGGCCCGGGCACGGCCCGACTTCGTTTTATACATGTCGGACCGTGTTGGGCCATCAATGGGTCGTGCCGGGTTGGGCGGATCCGCAACCCGTTTTAGTTATAAATATATTAAAAAGCGAAAAAATCGTTATTCAGACCTAAACGGGTCGTGCCGGACCAGGCCAGCTCGACGGACCGACCGTGCCGAGCCTAAACGGATTGTGTCGGCAAGCCCGACAGGCCAGAGATCGAGGCCCGGTAAGGTCCGCACCGGACTTCGAGCTAGCCCGAGCTGATTTTCTCGTGTCATGCCAGGTTCGAATCGTGCTTTTTTTAGGCTTTGAGACCAGTCTATCTGGCCACCTATAGTCTGACCAGGATGCCATCTGCCCGTATGTGGCGGCCCCTGGGTGACCAGTAATCGTCATCGGGGCAGCCACCGCCCGTGCGCGGTCTAGCACCCAAATGGCAGCAATTCTATCTTTCCAGATTCCCAGCTGATCAGCCAATGGCCGCGCGCCTTCCAATGTCCCATCGATTTGTTATTTATACAGTCTGTAGAGCGGCGCTCAAGGCCTCGAGCCACTACTGCTGCAAGATATATATAATCCGGTAATTAAGCAGATACTAATACTATTTATTACTAGTAGAGGATATGGCACCTACGACCGTGATGGCCACATCGGCCGCCTCAGTCGCTCCATTCCAGGGACTTAAGTCTTCCGCCGCCGGACTCCCCGTCAGCCGCCGCTCCAGCAGCTCCGGCTTTGGCAACGTCACCAACGGTGGAAGGATCAGGTGCATGCAGGTAAGCAAACATCGACTCAAATGTTCATCGACTCTGCCGCAGTACTAGGAGCTAGTCAAATAATTAATGCTGATGAGCACGAACTGATTACGTACTGTGTAACATCGATCCTTCAATTTTGATGTAGGTGTGGCCGATTGAGGGCATCAAGAAGTTTGAGACGCTGTCGTACCTGCCGCCGCTGACGACGGAGGACTTCCTGAAGCAGATCGAGTACCTCATCCGCTCCAACTGGATTCCCTGCCTCGAGTTCAGCAAGGACGGCTTCCTCACCCGCGAGAACGCCAGGACCCCCGGCTACTACGACGGCCGCTACTGGACCATGTGGAAGCTGCCCATGTTCGGCTGCACCGACGCCACCCAGGTGCTCAAGGAGCTCGAGGAGGTCAAGACCAACCACCCCGACTGCTTCGTCCGCGTCATCGGCTTCGACAACATCAGGCAGGTGCAGTGCATCAGCTTCATCGCCTACAAGCCCCCCAGTTTCCAGGGCTGACCGTGTACCACTGCATGCGGCTGAGAGACCGCGAACACTGCATGCCTACTCGGTTTAATTTGGCTACTTATTTGACGATTGTTTTGGGTTATATATTCTTGTTTTGTTTCTTTCTTCCTCGTTTGACGACTGTGTATGTACCTACAACTGCAAACCTATGCTGAGGAGCATACATTTGTAAAGGCTACGCCGGCTACATTCTTGAAAATACACACAACGTAATAAATCGTACAATTCCACGTCCGCCCTTGTTATATACTCCTTCCGTTTCGTAAAGATTGTCGTTTCAGACAAAGAAATAAATTAAGAATGAACTAGCTGCACTTGTCCGAACGATAATTATTTCGTATCGGAGGGAGTATATGATTATCCACTAATGTATTAATCGTATATCCAATATATTGGCTTGCAAATTTGATGATTTTTTATCTTGTTTTTTCCTTGCTTGTACACTGTGTCCAGCTTGTAATTTTCATTCTTCGTCCATGTCGAAGATATTCTTAAAAGGCAGTGAATAATATCGATCACTCATGTTTTGTAACAACACATTATTTGTACTAAATTGCATACTCCGGTCTTCCTTACACTAATTTTTGTTATTCATGATGTGTATATATACCACGTGCGAGCATGCTGCTCTTAGCGTGTACTACATATCAGGTAGTGCTAGAGTTTTTCCGCTCAAATAATAGATGGACAAAATTTTAGCATATATATAGAATGCTAATACTAGACCACATGTCTCCTGGATTAGGATAGGGTTCACAAAACTAAATCTTTAGCTATAAGATTAGGTTTGGAGTAAACTTGCTTTGTGACCCAGCTATCGAAATTGACTAAGTATGACAATGATATCATTTTTTAATAGCACTAGGTAGTTTGTATCCAGTGCCTTTTAACAGCCCTATGAAATGTATCAAGTTGTATCAAAATTATATATTAACCTAGAAGGGCATATATATCTGGTGAAAAAAAGTTAAAACTTGAAAACTCCATTAAAATATATGGTTAGAGGTTCTAAAAAGTTATAAAAACTGTACAATCCGTAGGACCGTAGTAGACAAAATAACTATAGATGGTTGTGCACAAAATTTAAACATCAGACTCCATATCATTTACAAAAGTTAAAAAATAATAAATTGCACACAAGTATGCACTAAAGAACAAAAACACTTTATTCTGGATGGCGTCGCAGTCACATAGGTCACGACACGTAGAATAGTTTTTTAAGAGAGAAGCCAATATCGTGACGCTCTAGTATTCCTGCTTTGACGCCTTTTACATAGAAAGCGATAGGTGCTAAATAATATCATCTGTTCGTGTACATTTTTTAAGAGAGAAAAGGAACCTAATTTCTCCTGCATGCTACCAATTTCTGTAGAAATATAAATTGTCTTTTACCACAAACATGAGCTTGGCATAGAATGTAGCAAGCTATTATTAATTTTTCTTCCAACTAGAACAGAATGAATACACCTAAGAGTGTTTTTTTAGGACAATTCTAAGAATTTAGATGATCTCTTAAGAGATGCAACTTTAAGACTATGTGTATCTGTATAGTTCATCATGTGGTGGTTGTGTTGATGTGTGTTGTGGTATGGGTAAGTGAGTACTCCCTCCATCTCAAAAAGTTTGTCGCTTTGGAGTTCATTTTTGAACTACAAAGCGACAATTTTTTTGAGATGAAGGGAGTATGCATATTAGTAAATACTATAATTGTATCTAGTTGAGAGGTTGAAAAAATAACTAAGAGTGTTGAAATAAAAGGGGACTGAAAAATAAAATCTGACAGCAAATACTAAAACCAGTAGGTGGCTAAATGTAACCTACATCAAATCGGGAAGGAAAGCCATGCTTAAGGTCCGTTTTGTTCAGCTTTACATAATAGGTGCACTGTAAAAGAACTGAAATCTCAACCAAAAGGATTTCCTACGATATATTTTTTTTTAATTCTATAGATTTCTGCTATCTTCATCTTCGTCGGCAGCCCAGCTGAACGGTGTGCCCGGCGCCCCCACTGTTCAACGCCGCGGGCTAAGACAGGAGGACCTGTTATCCCCTTACCTCTTTATTTTGGCCTTCGACCTCATCCAGCAAGTGTTCCTGAGAGCAGTCGACGAGGAAATCCTCTCACAGCTAAATGATCGTCATGCCAGGCTTCGGACTCGGACCTCCCTCTACGCGGACGATGCCCTGATATTCGTCAACCCGATCAGGGAAGAGGTGCAAGCTGTCAAAAGGATCATGGAAAAATTCGGCGACGCGACCGGGCTGCAGATCAACATGAACGAAATCAACGGTCTCGTCGATCAGATGCTCGACCCAACTCTTAGAAGACTGTCTACAAGATATTCAGGGGCTGGTGAAGGAATTCCCGCTCAGTTATCTCTGCTTGCCTATTTCATTGGGCTGAAACTCCCTATCGCAATTCCAACACATCAAAGACGCCATGGCATCCAAGCTTGCAGGCTGGCAAGGGCGGATGTTGTCACTCGGAAGCATAGGGGAGTTGGTCCAATCCGTGCTCGGGCGGATGTTGTATCAAAATTATATATTAACCTGGCAGGGCATATATATATATATATATATATATATATATATATATATATATATATATATATATATATATATATATATATATATATATATATATATATATATATATATATCCGGTGAAAAGTTGAAAACTTGATAACTCCATTAAAATATATGGTTAGAGGTTCTAAAAAGTTATAAAAACTTTACCATTCGTAGTAGACAAAATAACTATAGATGGTTGTGCACAAAATTGAAACATCAGAGTCCATATCATTTGAAAAAAAAGATAAATAAATAAATAAATTGCACACAAGTATGCACTAAACAACAAAAACACTTTATTCCGGATGGCGTCGCAGTCACATAGGTCACAACACGTAGAACAGGCTGTTCTCGAGAAGAACACGTCTCCAGAAATGTGGTCGCATTTCTACACCACACGAGGGGGGATCCGAGTAGAGCGCGAACGGATCGTCACAGTTGGAAATTTTATCAAACCAACGGATAGCACCTACTGTCCTATAAAAGCTGAGGCACGTCAATGGCGAGCGATGTGTATGACCCTTTGAACACTGAACGTTCAAGAGTTGTATATTGTCGCGTTTTTTACCACACTATGGAGTATCCTCACTTTTACCTAAAGCACGCCAGGGAGCATCATTTTCATATGCTCCTACAACCATGAGAAGGTTCAGAGACTCATATTAACTCTCGTACCAAGTCGCGGGGGACAATCACATACCACTTCTCGTATGACGAGCTTACCATAATTGATCCGCTTGCGCTGGTGTACCTTACCTCTTACATGAAGTTGGAACCTCATTATTAAATATAATAACACGTATGTTAGCTTTGCCAACTTATGTAACTAATACTATAGACCTTACGTGGGCATGTTGACTAATCCTCACTCGACTACTTCTAAGTTTTCAAAATAGGCTCTTTTCAAGCGTGCTATTCCTATTGCGACTCTGATACCAAACTGTGAGGACCGAGATTCAACATTCCAGAAATCCCAATTGGGTAGTGTCGTGTGATGCGACACCCAACAACACACATGAAAAGAATACACAAAATACATATACAAAACTTTATTTCACAATATGGTTCTCTTTCATAATATAATGTACAATACTTGTACAAAAGCAACAGAATACATAATACTCATACTCTCAAGCCTAACTAAGGAGAAGAGAAGTCATCCATACTCTAGGATGCTTCGCACTAGCAACACGAAGACAAAGTAGCGACGCACAAGATTTCCAGTCGGCCATCTTCCTGAGGGGGCAATGTCGTACATGGGAATCTGTCATAATCATACTAGCATAAACAACAATATTACAAACGTGAGCACGAAGGCTCAGCAAGACTTAATTATCTCACCTAAACATGAAATTATACATGCAGAGACTCTAACATCATAGGAAAGCTAAAGTTACGTAAATAACTCGCCTGTATGTTCATCCTTGATTTTCATATTTAAGCATCAAGTTAATGGTTCGAGAATCATAAATTTTTGCAATATCTCTAATACATTCACTATTGCAATACATGAAATTATTCATATCAGCGTATAACAATAGTTCCAACTACTCTTTATTACTACGTACGATTCAGTGAACAAGTGATACTAATATCTACGAGCGATGGTGATTCGAATCATTCTAAATTTGACCTGATGACACTTATGCACTTTTGGAAGAGACGACATGCGGTCATCTTCAACGCTCGCCATAAGTGGCAACATTTCACAAGACACCTACATGCCAAATCGGTTCAAACACCCCGGACAGTAGCCTCTCTCATGGTGCATCTTTCTGAAGTGACAGGGTTCATGACCGAGTTTCCAGCTACTGTGCAGTCGGCTGACGGCCTGAGGCGTTCGAAAAAGTCTCGATACTAAGGTTAACAAGTTACATCGGGTTATTGGACTCCATAAATCCAGTATGCAACCGGTACAACTCAATACTTGTCCAATAGGGCTGCATACAGCGCAGTCTTTAACCGACATAGACGGGGCTACATACCAACCCTCCAATATGGACCTCGCCATAACCGACCCAGGGCAATGTGGTAACAAGAATTGTCACACCGTGCAGGTCGAGTCAACCTTGTGCGCTCCCACCTACAGTAACCAAATTCCTCATCCACATCTTACTTAATTAAATAGTGAGCTACCAGTTGTCATCTTGTGAGTAGACATCACTACTCGACTTCCTCTCGCGAGTAGAATTCAACTACTTGACTTTTGGTCGAGAAAAGGTGACCATCTCGTGAGTCGATTTCAATAACTCGTCTTCTACCGATCCTTCCATCATACAGTTAAGCAAAGTCTCTCAATACGTGAGTCACTCAACTAACCATAATCTCTGGTCAT
This sequence comes from Tuctoria greenei, assembly GCA_036927565.1. NCBI lineage: Eukaryota > Viridiplantae > Streptophyta > Magnoliopsida > Poales > Poaceae > Tuctoria > Tuctoria greenei. The sequence continues at coordinate 179,925,325 of JAYESD010000009.1, read as the reverse complement.
ATTTGGCCATGCAATTGGATTTCATCCAACTTAGACCTAATGCACATAACAATACAATTCAATGAAGTGTATAAAGCAAAACTTTATAAAAGCACATAAATGCAAACCAGAGCTTGACTTGTTGTTGCTCCGCAATAATATTACTGTCAAGAGGATTCAATGTAAGCCGCTTGTGATGTTCTATCATCACAAGCGTCTCTTAATTCATATAACATCACAAACGTATTTCTTAACCGATACATCTCAATACTTGTCTAGTTGGGCTGCATACGGGGCGGTCTTCAACCGACACAGACGGGGCTACATACCAACCCTCCAACATCGATCTCGCCATAACCGACCTAGGGCAATGTGGTAACAAGCACTTTCACACCGTGCGGGTCGAGTCAACCTTGCGCGCTCCCACCTACAGTAACCAAATTCCTTGTCCACATCTCACTTAATTAAATAGTGAGCTACCAACTGTCATCTCGTGAGTAGACATCGCTACGTACTCAACTTCCTCTCGCGAGTAGAATTAAACTACTCGACTTTTGGTCAATAAAAGGTGACCATCTCGTGAATCGATTCCAACAACTCGTCTTCTACCGATCCTTCTATCATATAGTTAAGCAAATCCTCTCTATATGTGAGTCACTCAACTAACCATAATCCATGGTCATATTTGGTCATGCAATTGGATTTCATCCAAGTTAGACCTAATGCACATAACAATAGAATTCGATGAAGTGTATAAAGCAAAAATTTATAAAAAACACATAAATGCAAACCGAGGCTTGCCTCGTTGTTGCTCCGCAATAATATTACTGTCAAGAGGATTCAATGTAAGCTGCCTGTGATGTTCTATCATCACAAGCAGCTCTTACTTCATAGAACATCACATGCGTATTTCTTAAAGGGCCGTTTGAGTAAAAAACGAGGTCTTTGTGATAACGTTCTTTTTAGTAGTGAAACCATCGTAAATAAGTGAAAATCGTAATAAATAAGTTATTTACGACGGCTTTACGTTATTTCGACGGCTTTGGCCATTGTAAATGAACCTAATTTCTGTAATGCACTGTTTTTTAAGAATATCTTCGACCTGGGCGTATCAAAATTACAAGCTGGACACAGTATATATGAGCGGGGAACAAAATAAAAAACATGAAATTTGCAAGCCAATGTATTGGATATTCGATTAATATGCAGCAGTGGAGAATCATAGAACAGGGAAGCAGCACGTGATGGAATTGTACGATTTATTACGTTGTGTATGTTTACAGATGTAGCCGGCACTAGCATTTACATATGCATGCTCAGCACAGGTTTATAGTTGTAGGTACATACACAGTCGTCAAACGAGCTGCGGAAGAAAGAAACAAAACAAGAGAATAACCCAAAACAATCGTCAAATAAGTAGCCAAATTAAACCGAGTAGGGCATGCAGTTCGATTCGCGGTCGTCTCTCAGCTAGCAGTGGTACAGTCAGCCCTGGAAACTGGGGGGCTTGTAGGCGATGAAGCTGATGCACTGCACCTGCCTGATGTTGTCGAAGCCGATGACGCGGACGAAACAGTCGGGGTGGTTGGTCTTGACCTCCTCGAGCTCCTTGAGCACCTGGGTGGCGTCGGTGCAGCCGAACATGGGCAGCTTCCACATGGTCCAGTAGCGGCCGTCGTAGTAGCCGGGGGTCCTGGCGTTCTCGCGGGTGAGGAAGCCGTCCTTGCTGAACTCCAGGCAGGGAATCCAGTTGGAGCGGATGAGGTACTCGATCTGCTTCAGGAAGTCCTCCGTCGTCAGCGGCGGCAGGTACGACAGCGTCTCAAACTTCTTGATACCCTCAATCGGCCACACCTACATCAAAATTGAAGGATCGATGTTACACAGTGTAATAATCAGTTCGATCGTGCTCTGTCGTCTGTACATCGATCAGCATTAATTAATCATTTGACTATAGCTCCTAGTACTGCAGCTAGAGTCGATGAACATGCATTTGAGTCGCTAGGTGTTTGCTTATTACCTGCATGCATTTGATCCTTCCGCCGTTGCTGACGTTGCCGAAGACGGAGGTGGTGGAGCGGCGGCTGACGACGGGGAGCCCAGCGGTGGACTTGAGCCCCTGGAAGGGAGCGACGGAAGTGGCAGACGAAGCCATCACGGTGGGGGCCATGGCTCTCTACGTAGTACTTGCCTAGCTACCGAAGGAGAAGACGATGATCGGAGGCAGATGATGAGGCTTTGTTGCTTGTCCCTATACGCTCCCCCAGCGACGGCTTATATAGCCATCATCAATCCCAGCTGGCGCAGACGCCATGGTGCATGGTGTGGGAGGAGGAGTGGCTGCTGTTCGCCGGCGTCCAGGCTGGCATATCCTGATCAGGCCGGTCGCCACGTGTCGATGACGAGTGGCGCGCCTTATCTTTCTGGATCACGAGCTCAGGATGGGCAGTCCACGCTGGTTTGGCCGTACGTGCTTCGCCCGCCGAGCTTTCGAGTATATTCCTTGCTCATTGTGAAACAATCACTTGCTACCAAACCTGGGGCGCCTTCGAGCGTATGCATACGGCCATTCGGTCCCCGCCGGGCTGCAACGGCTGCATGCAGGCCTCTGCGTATCCTTCCTGCGTCGTCGGAAGCTTTGCAACAGTCACGTCATGGAAGTGGCCATGAAATATTAATGGAACGTACTTCTCTGACGTATCGAGTTCCAAGCAACAACGAGAGACATTAATGGCGAGAACGATCGAAGTAGCCGTGCTTTTGAAGAACAGCAAAGTTAGTTTTTTTTTTCGTTCAACATGTCGATCAGCTGGCTCGTACGTTTATTTCCTTTTATCGTTCTATTAATATAAGATGACTGAATTGTTACAAGAGCGATTCAAATGTACGCGAGCACGTTCTTTCAATGCTCTAAGAAAATCACTATATGCATCAAGAAAACTTCTTATATTGATGACTAAATTTGAAAATTTGAAAATACGCTCAAACTGGGACTCAAGGCTGTTAGTTTGAACTCGATTTAGACATGTGTCTTAATTCAAAAGACACAACTCAACCAAATGGTTGTGTCTCTGATCGAAAGGACACGATCATTCCAAAGGGTTTGGAGACCCCCCTCTCGTGCCCATCTAATATATATAAATAGATGGTGGGCATGTGTTGTATGGCATGAATATGAAACACAACATGACACCACATTTATAAGTCGTAACTCATCAGTTTTAGGGGGAAAGAAGGGGAGAACACCTCCTGTCTACAGTCTCACCAATTTGGCTCGATGGCTAGCTTCTACTTCTAACAACAACAGTCAACACGGTAGGTTTTGTGTTTATGAGCTAATTGAAAATTGGCACTTGGTGTTACTTTGTATTCGATTTATTTGCTGTAACTCGAATTGATATCCAGTGACTAAGTTGATTTTTTTATTCAGTTTTTGTTCTAACAATGGTATCAGAGCTTACTTAGTCACTAATCAAATTTGGATTTTGATTTGATTAAGTTGGAAATCCACAACAAAAAGAATTAAGGGGGAAATTGACTAAGCAATTAAGAGGAGATTAAGTGAATTTCTTGCCTGAATCTCCTCCTTCGAGTTTTGATGGAGATTTGATCGTCGGCTCGACGGTTGTTGATGGCGGCACCCACCATCGGGTAAGGGCGCCACCGAACCCTCCCTCGACGGCGACGTGCTCGCTCTCGAGTGAACGCGCACGCTGGAGAGAGGAGTGGTGGTGGCGCCATGGTAAGGACGGTAACTCTTCACCGAAACCCTAACCCTAACCACACATGCCCTCGACGGTTGTCAGCCGATGTGCTTCTCGACGACGGAGACTCATCGCCGGCGGCGCCGGAGAAAACAGCGGCGGCAGGCGTTGTGCGCTGTGTCGTTTCTTTGTTGTGCGGCAGGGAAAAGATAGGAGAAAGAAAGAATGAAACTAGGGTTTCATTTTTTTTTTTTGGGTCCGGTGAAACCTTAAGTACGTCATAAGAACAGATACCAGACGTTGGATCATGGTTTAGTGGTCCAGATTCAATCAAAAAAAAAATAGTACTGCAGCCGTGCTGGGCCGTTTTACTATCAGTTTTTTTAAGAAGGCCGAAGCCCCTCAGGGTGCTTTGGGCAGATGACCTTACGACAAGATAAGCACATTAAAAAAAGGCTGCTGTTGGTTTTCTTTTCAGCGCACACGGCTGGTTTAGAGGCCATAGGCCTTGCACAACTTTGAGGCCAATAAGATGAGCACAAAATTTATTTTTTTTGAATAGTGATTATGGGCTGTTCAGCCAATTCAGTGCAAGCGTCAAACAATTAAATGGGCTTGACGCCTGTTTATTAAGTTTACCAGAATGTGGCCTTGTGCCACTTTTCAGCATTGGGTTGAATAAGAATTGAACAGTGGACCCTTTAGTTATTTTCTGTCTTCAGAAAATATACAATGGGCGACTTAAATTAAATTGGTCCCACTGAATTAAATTAATTTGGCTGAAAATAATTAAGTATCTTTTGTTGGCATATTTTTTATGATACATTTTCTGCATTTTGAATATTTTCCGAAATTAAGTTAATTCTCGGTCATTAATTTAGTTATGTTGTGGAATTATTAAGTGATTAAGAATTTTTTGTATGTCCATATTTATGCTTCCGCTAATAATAAGTGAAAAATGTCGTAGCAATTTGGTTGAGTAACAAAAAACGAAAGATAAATTGCTATGTCATTTAATGTCAATTAAGTTGCATGGAATTTTATTGAATAACCGAAATGAAAAATAATTTTCCATGTTCTTAAGTAATATTACATGTCATTTTTGGTCGAGTAACCAAAGAAGACACTAATGACATATTTCTTTGATTGGAGAAATTAAGTGCATAGTAATTTGGTCGAGTAACTAAAGTAAAAGATAAATTACTATGCTTATCTCTAAGCCAACAACCGCACAACAGCCTGTTGTTTATTCCAAACATGACTCTACCTCTATCTCCATCTATTATTCAATGTTATCTAGACCAGGCGCTGGCCGCACCTTTCCTGAAGTCCGATCTGGACTCACCTAATTCTAATACTCTCCTAATACTAGAACTCTTATTTAAAGAAGGAAACTCTCCTGGATAGCCTATAGGTGCTACCGCACCAGAGCTAAGTCCGGTTGGGACTCTGCCCCTCCCCTGGTGTGCACCTCCCCCTTTTTACAGTCCTACACCAAGTAGGATAGGGGTTGTTCAGCTGCACCAGACCCAGCTGAGGGTCACCAACAATCTCCTCCTGATCCTAACGTTGGCGCACGTCTAGTCCAAGATCCCAATTCTTTCCACCTCGACGAAATTCCATCTTCCAAGCATCTTGGTGAGGATGTCCATCTCCACCTTATTGATAGCCATCGCCTTTGACCTCCAACAGTTCTCCAAGCTTTATCACCTCATCATGCCACATCTCATCTTCTTCACTTGTCTTGATCTCCATGAACGACATAGACTCCACCGTGGTGATGAACTTAAGCTTACCCTCCTCCAAGCTTCGTCGAGCGTGCCCTAAAGAGGTGATAGACGCATCCCCAGCAACTCCAGCGTCCTGTGCAGGGCCTCTTGCCCCTGCAGAGCGTTCCAGCACCTTCGGAGCTCTGTGTAGGGCCTACTGGCCCCTGTAGGTCCGTTCCAGAGCCTAAAACAGTTGGTCCAGCGGCTACTAGACCCGTGGCATCGATGTAAAATGTGCCTAAGTCTTCGTTTATTTGTGTGGTCAAGCAAACCGGGTGCATGATGTTGAGCTTGACGGAGTACATTTTGTTATTGTCGTGTTGCACTTGATGCGGTAGCCATACTCATCCAGTTGGCTCATGTTGACGGCGTTAGTGGTGAGGCACGAGATGTACTAGACGCCAGTGAGCCTCCTATGCTCATTGATCACCCGTCTTGGTAGCGAAGATGATCGTACCCTTCATCTGGATTCGCACGATCGAGTTGTCGCCGAACTTGATCGTCCCGACAATGTTCACATCAAGCTCGAAGAAGCCGGCGCGTGAGCCCGTCATGTGGTTGCTCGCACCCGTGTTGAGGTACCATGTGTTGCCGTCGGAGTCATCGTCGTTGTCGCGATGCACGAAGACACGTTCCTCCACCATCTCTAGTGGGCACGTGGGATGCTCTTGTACATGCTCCGTCTATACTGAGGTTGTCTTTGTCATGAACAAGACACCCTCCTCTTCTACCTCAGCCATGAGCGCATGTTGTTGTGGCTCCTCCTGCTCTGACTTCGATCGACACTCTTTACCCCAATGATCCTTCTTCTCGCACTTCCTGCATTGATCTCGCGGAATGTCGTTCCCGAAACCCTTTTTGTTCTTCTTTGATCCGCCCTTGCGACCGCCCTTCTTCGAAGAATTGACAGTCTGCTCCTCCTCCACCTGCTCCTGTCACTCCTCACGAGTGAGGTACCACTGGCCATCATGAACTCCTCCACTTCGTTGCGTCGTGTCGAAAGTGTTTTTGGTAGTCTTGAGCTGTCCTGTCATATCAGATAATGTGAGGGACGACACGTCCAACAAAGTCGTCATCGCCAACACGATTTGTTGGAAGCGTTCTGGAATGCTTTGAGCTTATGCACGACCACTGAATCCTCCAGCGGCTCATCTAGAGAGGCATGGCGCGCCACCATGTTGCTTATCCAGAGGGAGAAATTCTTGATACCCTTACTATGCTTGAAGGCGGCGACCTTGAACTCACACCAGAGTTGTTGCGTTGTCATATTATTCATGCAGTCGACCCCAATCCACATGAGGACGATCGTTTTCCATGCCTCCTTCACTATCTTCTTCTCCTCGATCATCGTGATCATCTCCGACGGGACTGCGCTAATGAGGATGTCCAACGCCATCATGTCCTCCTGCTCAATTGCATTGGCTTTCTCCACCGCCTCCCAAAGCAGTCGCACTCGCAGCTTGTTCTTCATCATGAGACCCCACTCCACGTAGTTGGTCTTGGTGACTATTGGGAACCCGGTTCCCATGTTTACCTCACAAACTGTGAATATACTGTCATGTAGATTTTGCCATTAGTGACACCGCCCTTGTTGGGGGGGGGGGGGGTCTGATCTTCTGTCGTCATGGTGCTGAATTTAACTCAAGGTCAAATTCAGCTCTGATACCACAATTGTTTGAAATTTGGTGTCTAAAACACCACTAATTAGATCTGTTCTTGGGCGAACAGTCCTGAATAGGTGATTCAACACCTTAGTCTCTCTCTATTCTTGGCGCGGAACAATTCCTAGATTCTGATCTGGTGATCAGCAGCCTTGTAGAAACCTTATGCGTTGGAACATAGACAGGGGTGAAATCTAAACGGTGCAATAGAGGAGATGAGATTATCTGGTATGTTCCTAATCGTGGTATGATCAGAATAGAGGGGTAGAGAGGAGCTCGATGCCTCTTGACACGCAGAACTCAACGAGTTCTGCTGGACTAGGCGGCTTCGATCTCTTGGGCTTGTTTAGGCGACTTGGCTGAGGCAAAAAACTTGCGGTGGAATAGTATTGTTCTACTGCCTGATATATTTCAATGAGTACAGAGCGGTGGCTTTTTATAAGCCCTGGTACATCGTTACTCATTGATTATATATGAGACAAAAACTTCATAACTTATCTCTAAGCCAACAACCCTACAACAGCATGTTGTTTATTCCAAACAGGACTCTACCTCTATCTCTATCTATTATTCAATGTTATTTATACCAGATGTTGGCCGCACCTTTCGAAGTCGGACCTGGACTCACCTAATTCTGGGACTCTCCTAATACTAGTTCTCTTATTTAAAAAAGGGAAGTCTCCTAATACTAGGAAATTCTAGATCAAGAACAAATTCAGATCTAACACAATTTTGACCATGATAACAATATTTATTGGACAACTCGTGAATAGAGATATTGTAGATAACTTCTTAAGATTTTTAAAAAGTATAAGAACACTAAAATCTGAGGTTATATGAGAGAGATATAATAGTTACACTAAAATGGACACATATGAATCTAATTTAGGCGTGATGACGTGATTCAAAATGATGAATGCAAAACTCAAACTAAAACTAAAAACACTTTAGAAACCAGCAATATGACTCAATCACGGACACAAACTTAACAAAACCAATATGAAAAATGAAGTTGCAAAAGTTCAATGGTGGTTTGAACAAAGTAATGAACAACTCTACTAACTACAACTTTTTTTGTGGTTTTTTTTACTCTAGGTATGAAAAATAAAATTAATACAATGGATAAATGAATTACCTAACGGGTAACATGGAAAACTGATACCAAATAATAAATAAAAGAGTAGAGTAGGTCCCAAGCTTTTGAAAGGTAAGTTGGTTGAGGTGGAGAACTCGATGTTGATGATCCGCTACAAGCAAACCCGAATACCCCTGCAATCACTACACTACCGCTCTGTTGGTTATTAGTCGTGTTTCACATGCTTGACCTCGCCAAGAAGGCTAATATTGACAAGTGCAACCTAGAACACCAACAAGAACATAGAAGATGCAATCTAAAATCACAAAAACGGAGTCTCACAAATCGTAGAACGACGAAACCGTATTTAACCGATTAATCTAAGTAAAACCCAAATGTTTACAACAGCTAGTGTGGAGTATAAATAGGTGAGAGGATGCCTAAGTGACGGAGTCGTGATCTAACTATAAGATACAAAGATAATATATTTAGGCTTCATACAAGGCCTAATGGTCCAATACAGTGGCGTAACACACTGATAGATTCTAAACTCGATTTTGTTTCAACAGTTCCTGTTTACTATGAAGGAATTTTGATATGAGACCAGCGACATTGGAAATGTTATTCTCCCCACTTTCCGTGCATATGTAGAAATTCCAAAACGAAGTTCGTATGCGTTCTAGGCGTATGTTTTAGCGTGAAGTGCTACTGGGTTGCGAGTTGGACTCGATGTCGTGTTAGGCTCCACCTTTATCTTCTTTGGACATGTTCTCTGATCCTCCACGCTCATAAGTCTATCTTTAAGTACTTCTTGAACTTTTCCATAGATCATAATCACAATTAAGTCATTAGATAACAATCTATTATAAAAAGTATATAAGAAAACATATAAGAATGAACTCATATATGAAATTAATTGTTGTTGTGTGAACTATAATGATTGCATCTTATATGTTCAACAGAGTGTTGTCTGTATTCAAATGAGTGATGTCCTCATCAGGTTGAATCCTTGGTGGCAGAAATAGAGCATGAGGTCGACCTGTTCTTGTTGCAGTGTGGCGTTGACGTTGTTGAACTGAGAGTCGATTTGTTGCTGCAAACCATAAGTGCCATAGATATAATATTAAAATGTGTTGAGGACGTCATCCATTTCCACTTCAAAATCTCCCTTTCGTTGGGCGAGATCGAACATTTCTTTGCCAATGTCATGAGAACCTTCATCCGAAAAGGAACGACGTGCTACTGACAATGGAGGAGGTAGAGCGCTTGAGCTTGAATGAGCAATTTAGTTGAATCCGTTTGAATTCCATCTTCCTCTGGTGACTCATCGTTCACTACTCTGTGGTTTATCATGACCAATCTTCAATCTCATCCCATTTGATTTGAGCCCAACCGATTGCATCACCGGACGGTTCAAATCCCTTTGACATTCATATTTGAATACACCCTCTGTTTCAAAATAATTGTCACTGGCTAGTTTATTTTTAAACTATCCGGTGACAATTATTTCGAAACAGATGGAGTAATTGTTTTATGTTATAACAAACGTTCAATAATAATAGTTAGTAAATATGAAAACTATGATCTGAAACAGATAATAATAACTCGCAAGTTGTTACCGGAAGTTACCAAGAAGTATTTAACAGACAGCTAGATCCACTGTACATGCCCACGCTCGAGCAGCTGTTACAGGACGGACCTTCTCAGAAACGGTGTTCCCGAACCAAACAAAAAGGAAAAAACTGCTTGGAATGGTCAACGAGTTGATAAAAACTGCTGAAGAAATGGTTCTCGAATCCAGCTTATCGTGCCACGTGCCGCGCCCACGATGCGGAAACCGGGCTGGAACGCGTCTATATCAGTCAGCCCACCCCGTGCAGTATCGCAACGCTCAGCCGATTCTCTCGTCCTGTCCGTGCTTCTTCGGCCACACGCGTTCAGATTCGAAACCCCCCGAGCTGCAACCCAATCGATCCGCCCCCTCCCGAGCGGGATCCTCCCCCGAATCGAGCGCGGGACGCGTGCGGCGATGTCGTCGTCGGCGGCGGGCGGCGCGGGCGGCGGCGCGGGGGGCTCCGGGGTGGACATCGGGAGCATGCTGGAGAAGGCCAAGGAGTTGGACCAGCTGAAGAAGGATCAGGACGACGTGGTCGCCGAGATCAACAAGATTCACAAGAAGATCCTTGCCTGTAAGCCACTCTACCCATCTAGCTTCTGACCCCGAATCCCCGATTCGTCCGCCTCTCCCCTCCCGTGCCTCAATGTTGAGGTTCTCGCTTTGGTCATTCGATTCGTAGACTAACTAGATCAGACAACAGAGAGATTGAGTCCGCTAGATTCATTTTTAGTTTACGTTTCGTGTCATGCTGCGTGGAACCACCACTCCGCTTCTGCTGGAATGTGTACCGGAACACTGATAAGGAACTTTGATCTGTAGTACGTGCATTTATAGAAATTGGTGTGGGTTAGCTACTGGATTGCTTGTTCGTAATTGTAGGTTTGTGCATGGCGGTGAGGGTTGTTTGTTGTGGTTACTAGAAGGTGCCGGGACGAGGCTTGCTGACTCTCCTGGCAAGATATGCATGTTCCTTTTTCCCCCCTTTTGTTTATTGGAAGTGCTACGTGTTCAGCTTCACTGTTGGGTGTTTGGATTCATTGTTTCAGCCATGTATTAAAGATATGTTCCTTTAACTTTCCTATGGACGACTGTTAAAGCATGATTACCACAAGATCTAATGTTCGTAGTATTGGGTACTTGTTCCACACTCCAGTAGGTGCACATCTGTGAGGATCAGTTGCTCTATGTGTGAACATGCCAATCACTTAAGCTTGCTAGGTATTGTTAGGTGATCTCAACAGTGTATTAGAGAGAGTTCAGATCAGATTGGAGTTGGATTAGAGTTAGAAGCCTTAGTCTAATACGAGTTAGAGTTACAGTCCTATGAGGAGTCACATCTATTGTAATCGGGCTATATAATGCCCCCAATCCCAATGGAATAGAAGAAACTCCCAAGACTTTAATCTCGAGTTCCAAAGTTAAGTCTCGTAATTCCAACAATCTCGTATCTAGAGCTTAGGTTAGATCCTACCTGCTGCCCTCAGGAGGATGTCTCGCGGGGGCAGCCAACTCAATCCATGAAATTTGGGATCACCAGGGACGTCGGAGAAGGAAGAGGCGAGGTCAGTATGAGCTTACTTCAACAAAGGAGCACAATTCCGACGGCTGACAACGCGATTGGCGGCGGAAATCGAGGCAGGGATCACATATCTAGTACGGTCTTGCGTGGCTAAGGCGGATCTCGACGAATCCCGGTAGCACGGGTCGACTTAGTCACAGAACGAGTGGAGCCGGCCAAATTTGGGTGTTGGCGAGGGTGGACGCGCGGTGGTCGAATTCTTCACGCTCAGCTGCGATGATGCCAGCACGGAAGCCTCGCTGGGCGGCAGAACGTGCAGATGGCGCTTGAGGCACGCTCGCTTGTGGGAGGAGATGCGAATCGACTGATGGCGAATCGGAGAGGGATCGGGGCGGACCTCGGTCAGACAAGCATGGCGCGGGGCCAAGCGTTCAAGCTTAAGGCTTGGAGCGCCCGTCGGTTGTGCGAGCTCGACGGTTACTTCGATGGGAGATCGAGCTCGACCGGGTGGCATAGTTAAGATCGATGTGAAGCAAGGGCGACACAACCCCCTTATTAGGAGAGCGCTCCGATGTGGAGAACGAAGAATCAAGCCACAGGTATACGACTTGTCGGTTGGGTTGGGCCTCTCACGTGCTGGACACGTGGACACGGTAGATGGGTTTGCCAGTGTTAAAACATACTGGTTCAAGAAGAGGGTGCAAGGCTGGACTGGGCCTTGAGGGCCACGTGACTAGGGTGAGCATCAGTTTAGCCATTGGCATTGGTCAAGGATCGTCATTATAGTCTCGCCGTGTGGGATGTGCTCAACGAGACGTCCACACCATCAAATACAACTCCTTCACTGAAAGTAGCATAGAGGGAGTGAATAGGCTAATTAAACCTGAAATGACTTAATCAAATGAGATTAACAACAGGAGGTCGGTGAAAGCGGATAATCCATTCTCCGCGTAGGAAACCAACAAAGGTGACATTTTTACGAGTTTTCTTGCGATTTTCTTTTAGCTAAAGTGTGAATAACAATCTAATAACCTAGTGAAGATTATAACAATACTACAACTACCCTAGATCACAAGTATGAGATTGACAACTAAGAACAATATTAAATCCTAATGTGCAATTCTCGTGATGAACAATAAAGTAAAGGAGACAAGAGACACGATTTTTCATCGATGTTCGATTTCACACAGGAATCTATGTCCTCGTTGAGGCTCCTGTTGAGGCGTTCACGAAAAACCAGTTCTCTTTCAACCTTAACCCTCATCAAGATGCCACCAAGGACAAAACTTGGTTCTCCACTAGAATCACAAGGGGTAAATACAAACTTCTTCGTGTTTCTCACAAGTTGAGAGCTTCCAAGAGATCTCTAGCCGTCTAGTGATCAAAACCCAAGAGTAACAAGTACTCCATCCGTTTCGTTTTAATTGTCGTGGGACAATCTTCATTAATTCATTTCTAGTTCATTTGGTTGTCTGAAACGACAATTATTTTAGAACGGAGGGAGTACGAATTAACAATAAAGCACAAGAGAATCAAATTGAGAGCTCAAGAACGATTAAACACCCTTCTCTCCTTCCCAATCTCATCAAATCTTCCAAAAGTTGCACTTAGGGCTCAAGAAGGTGAGAGGACAAAGTTTTGAGAGTTATAGGAAGGCTATGATAACACTAGGGTTTTGCAGAGAGAGTGATTTGGAGTCGGGATCTTTTTTTATAGGGGTCTCGACATTTAGCCGTTGCCACCAACTAAAGTCCAGACTGATCCGGACTCAACACCAGACTTGTACGGTGTTGGGGAACCACCTACATCACAAAGTTAAAATCCCCACCACCTTTTGAATTCAAACTGTCACTGGACCACAGACTAACTCGTTATACTCTGGACTAGTCCGATCTCACATAGGGACTTTTTGTCCGTTTGAAAACAGACAAGTCTGGACGAGGACTAGTATGACCTTTCATGATTTAGTCCCAAAAACACTCTTTAACTCTCAACTACGGACTAGTCTGTCCAACCACATCAGACAGGGAGCTTCTGTCCGTCTGAGAAAAATAATTCTGGATAGGGCGTTCGACTTTCTCAAGGAGTTAGCCCCAGAGAGGCTCTCCAACGCTCATCCACAGACTAATCATTTTTTTAGTTGGGCATTCGAGTCTTGTAATCCAACAATCCATCTCAACTGTATGTCGGTTGATCCCTGCCACTGCCTTCTGGTGTGGAGTTCGAATAGGACCTCCAAAGGCATGTGGATCAGTGGGGCCAACGGAACAGCAGAGTCCAAATCTGTTTTGGAGTCTAGAGGAAAGTGCGGTGCACTAGACAACAAGAGTCCAACTGGGATTCTGTAATAAGTGCAGCCAACACCAGATTTGGGTAATCGGCATTATCCTAGAGATATAGATAGAGTTGGATTAGTTTAATTGTCATATATTACTCTCTGTACCAGGCTTATAAAAAGCCAAGTAACCGACATTAGCCTAGCGATATAGATAGAATTGGATTAGTTTAATTGTCATATATTGTGAACATAGGACTCTCTGTACCAGGCTTATAATAAGCCAACCCTATGTACCAATCAGATTATCAGGCAATAGACAAGTTCGTGCTCCAGAAAAGCCCTCAGGCAACACTTATCTAGACAAGATCCCACATCTAGCCTAGATCACAATACCCCGTGTCTTCAAGAACACGGCGAGTTCTTTATCCAGGCACAGGTGCAGACCTCTCTTCTTCCTTGATCATCTCGACAACTTCTCTGAACTGTTTTGATCGCCCAAAACATGAATAGGACCAGTTCGTCTCTCTGTTTCACACCAGAACCATCTCTAATATGTCTGTTCTTCTAAGACTCGCTGCTGGTGATCACCCTGATCACAACAGGCACCTGAACAACAATCCAGACGTAGTTTGGTGGCCAAAATTCCAACAATCGTAGTACTAGAGCCATGACAATGGAATCTGTGATCTCGTAGCGGTGGCAGCGTCATCGGGTATGGCACCAACGGTAAGATCAACCCGACACCCCCTTCAATAGTTCGTGAGGTGAACACAAAAACCAGGTTTCCCATACTCATCAAGATCAACTACGTGGAGCGGGCTATGATGATGAAGATTAAGCTGAAATCACGCTTGCTGTGGCAGACAATGGAGAAAGACAATGCAACCGAGCAGGAGGACATGACGTTGGACATTCTGGTCACCGTTGTCATGTCAGAGATGATCACGACGATCGGGGAGAAGACGGCGACGAAGGAGCATGGGAAACAATCGCCCTCATGCGGGTCGGGGCCTACTGCGTGAAGAAGACAACGACGCAACAACTCCGACGTGAGTTCGAGGTCGCCACCTTCAAGCATGGCGAGTGGATCGAGAATTTCTACCTTCGTCTGAGCGGCATAGTGGCACACCTTGCCTCACACGGGGAGCCGCTAGAGGAGTTGATGGTCGTGCAGAAGCTCTAACAGATCGTGGTGGTGATCACGACTTTGCTAGACGTGTCGACCCTCACATTGTCTGATGTGACGGGACGACTCAGGGCTATCGAAAACGTTTTCGACAGGACGCAGCGAAGTGAAGGAGTTCATAAAAGCCAACTGTACCTCACTCGGAAGGAGTTGGAGAAGCGAGTGGAGGAGCAGGCTGTCTTCAAAGAAGGACGACCGCAAGGGCGCGCCGAAGAAGAGTAAGAAGGGTTTCGGGAAGGATATTCCGTGGAACCAATGCAAGAAGTGCTGGAAGAAGGATCATTGTGCCAAGGAGTGTCGATCAAAGCCACAACAGGAGGAGCCGTAGCAGCAGGCGCGCATGGCAGAAGCAAAAGAGGAGGGCGTCTTGTTCATGACAAGGGCGACCTCAATACAGGTGGAGCTAGAGCATCCCACGTGTCTATTGGAGATAGTGGACGAACGTGTCTTCGCGCATCGCGACAACAACAACGATTCCTATGATGACACATGGTACCTTAACACTAGCGCGACCAACCACATGACGGGCTCACACGTTGTCTTGAGACGATCAAGTTTGGCGACGACTCAATCATGCGAATCCAGATGTAGGGAACGATCATCTTCGCCGTCAAGGCGGGTGAAAACTGGAGTCTCACCGACATCTACTTCATCCCGCGCCTCACCACTAACCTCGTAAGTGTTAGCAGGTTGCGTGAGGAAGGCTAAAACACCACTGTATATGGAGGACTGATGCCGATACGGGATGAGGAGAATCGTACTCTCACACGAGTACAACGTGACAACGACAAGCTGTACTCTGTCAGGATCAACATCACGTGGTCGGTCTGTCAGATCACACAACGCGGTGATGTTGTGCGGAGGGCATGCTCGACCTCGTCCACAACGACATTGGTGGGCCAATTACTCCGATGACTCCAGGCAGGAATAGCATGTTCTTGTTGCTGGTGGATGATAGGAGCCATCATGTGGCTCTATCTTCCCACAAGCAAGGACCAGGCAGCCGATTTGATTTAGCGGTTTCGAGCTATAGCTGGATTAGAGTTCGGTGGAGGTTGAAGTTACTCTGTACTGATCGCGAGGAGTTTACCTCACTGGAGTTCGGCTATTGCGCTCGGCACAACGTACACCGTCAGCCTACAACCCGCTACACGCAGCAGAACGGGGTTGTTGTTATCATAAGAAAAACTCTTTTAATATGTTGTCCTGCAAGGTCTATTGTCCAAAAAACCTAATTTTTTAATAAGTTCGTTGCTAACCAAATATAAGGTGGGCATGGGAACTAGGAAGTCAATAGTTATGTATGTTTACTCGGTAATTCCAATCCAAGATTACACTGCTAAGTAGTGACAAACATGGACCCTACAACATAATTTGTCTGTTACAAGGGGCAGAATCCATGGAGTAGCACATGGACAGGAAAACTGAAACGTGTCACCTAGAACCAACAGTAAAAACCCGGTCCCACCTCATTCCACATTCTAGAAACATATCATTCATTTATTCACATCTAAATAACACACTGCTGAAGGTATGCACCGTTAAAGCACCACCCATAAAACAATCCAGCTATCTTTCCTGGGGCTTCTGTAAAGCTGTGCCTACCTGATCTGTTCCCGATTTTCAATCAGATTCTGGTTTAGTACTTAGTCAAAGGGGATTAGATTCCTTCGGCTAGGAGGGGAGAGAAAAAAAGGGTTGGGCATGTGAGGTCAAAGAAGAATGGTGTTTCAGATAGGTATACAGTGAACTCTTTCTTTTTGTTTGTACAAAGGGCGTACGCATTGCTGAATGCACCCTCACTTTGTGAGGTCTGGGAAAAGTGTTATTTCTTTTTTGTTTGTATAAAAAATATAATGCTTATCTAAACAGTCAGCTGGTTATCAAAAGCTACAGCTGAGTTACTTTTTACTTGTCAGAGTGAAACATAAAAGTTTGGTTTGCATCTCCCTTTTTGTCTGTTACTGTTTAGTATGGTTAATATCACTTTCCAATCTATTATTCCTTTTCAAAGGGTAGAAATGCTAACATATATTTGTCTTTGCTCTGTTTTTTAGCTCCAGAGATGGTTGATAAATCAGCTGACGCCATATTGCTTAAGCTTCGTGGTTTATATTCACGTGCAAAGGAGCTTTATGATAATGAAGTGAGGTAAAATTATGAAGATTATAGTTTATATGATGGCCTGGAAGTTGTTCCTTTTTCTCTCTCTTTCTAGTCGTTCTTTTCCTTTTTCAGGAATAACTGCTCAGTGGTTTTGTGTGTAAAGGATGGGGGTTTTGACATTGGACTTCACAGTTGAAATTACTGTCTGATGTCTGATTTTGTTAAAGTATTTTAGAACCATAGGCATCACAAATAGGAAGGGGAGCCCTGACACAGTGATAAAGCTGTTGCCCTGTGACCATGAGGTCATGGGTTTGAGTTCTGGAACCAGCCCCTCCCAGAAATGTAGGAAATGCTGTGTACAAAAGACTAAAGTGGGCTGGACCCTTCCCGATCCTGCACAAGCGGGAGCTACATGCACCGGGCTGCCCTTTTTAGACATCACAAATATCACCACACTTCTTTTGTTCTCGTCATCTTGTATCTATGATCAGTGCTAAAATATTTGAATGCAGTACTAATCGTATACAACCACTTAATAATATTTGCATGGAATGCCTGGAAAAGTGATATAGCTGTTCAAATTGGATTATCGCTTTATAGCACTTTCATTGTTTCTATACCACTATGCAAATCTTAGTTATTTGAAGAACGTGGAATGCCACGGTGGAGTGACTTAACAATGCTGACTTCTTGTAGTGTCTCAACGGCTTTGATGGGAATGTTAGATGGATTGTTGCAATCTGGATCTTCTACTGCACAGAGAAAGAAGATAGGTAAGCAAATATTTTGCAAATTAGGTTTGTGACCTTTCAATGCAAAAACATAATATTCTAGATGCTTTGTACCCTGCAGAAGTTGGCGAACAGAAAAAGAAGAGAATCAAATCTGATACAGATACGCGAATTTCTGCTGCATCTATGAGGAACCAACTTGACCAAGCTGCCAACCTGAAAGGAGAGCAGGTTTCAACTTCAGCTGTATTCAGAAATATCAGTTAGTCTTGGTATTTAATGTATTCATGAGTGCATGCTAATTCAATGGCAGAAGCTTCTAACTTCAATTAAAGGAATGATGGGAACCTTCCTGTATCTGAATTAGTATTTAGTACTGTAGGATTATCTGAACTTTGTCGAAGGCGCAAATTTTACAGCTGCACTCCATCAAAATATCCCGAATGGCAAACATGCCATCAGGTGTTTCAATCAGGGTATTCTTGGAATGGCTGCACATTTTCTTACTTTTGGAATGCACAATCTTAGTATATTAGGCTGATTTTATGTGGGATTTATCACTGGCGGATGCATAGTTTTCTTTTCCTTTTTAATGAAGTCTATCACTTTGATTCCATTTTAACTGGATCTTTTTACAATTCTTAATTGTATCATGTTTGTTTTCCTTGTTCTCTCAATCTTGGAATCCACAAGTGTTCTTAGATTTTCTGTTATTTTATAAATATTGCTTTTATACACGTTTATGGTTTTTGAAAATACAAGAAACAATTAACCGTCCAGGCTGTGATCAGACCGTTTTTCTCATTTTTCTTTCTTCACCCAAACATCATATTTTCCTTTAAAGAAACGATTCCTTTATCACTGGACTTTGCCGGATTCAATTGCCACTTCATAATGACTTTCTTGTGGATGACATAGAGTTATCCAACCATATGATTCTTTTTGCTTATATGCTGTGAACCCTGGATTTATGTTGTCAAACTAAGGAGCCATTAATGGAATTCTAGAAAAAAACACCATTTACAACTGTTAAAAATTGACAGCAATGCATTTTACATATGGTTAAGTTTCAGTCCTTCACAATTACGAGTACAAATTTACGATGGAGTGTATACAGAGTAGGTTGATCCCCAAAGAAAATTTACATGGCCATTTCATTTAAAATATCCGTATCCAAGAATTGGTAAATACTAAATCAAATGAAGTCAGGAACATAAAGGTTATAAGCTATTTATACTGTCCTAGCACATGTATGTTCCCTATAAAATTGAATCTGCATCTGTGCAAGTAGCCAGACACTATTGCTAGTGATAAACACTGTACTTCTATGATGGTTGTCCTAGTTAGGAAACTGTCTTTGCAGTCCGTAACAATTCATTGTTGACACATACTACCTCCATTCTCAAATGTGTCGTTAGGAAAATAATTTTATATTTTTTTGAGGGAAATACCTACTGTTGTATTATACAATATATTATAAAATGGTTGAAGTAGTTAGATACAATGACCAACATGACCTTACATGACCCAAAACAACGACCGATCAACGACCTTTGCCTCCTAACAAGACTGAAACTAAACAACGATCGTCTAGCGATTCAAAAGAGGAACAATGTGACATGTGCCACCACCAAACAAACCGTCAATCATAGACGAGTGTGGTGCAAATGGCATAGAAGTTTCAATGATCATTGGATCCACCCATCGGTCAAACACTCAACAACCATTGGATATACTATCTGAGCATCGATGCCATCAAGGTGGTATTGCAAATACTTTATTCTCCTGCATGAAGAGTGAAGACCCTAGGAAGGCTTGAAACCCGAGTGTTTTTTCTAAGTGTATACAACTCGACATATTTGGACCGACAACGCCGAAGAGTGTGGGGTAATAGCCAAGGTAGCTATAGTCGGAGATCGATGACATGTAGATCCTGCCTGAAGAGTGAAGACCCCCTAGGAAGGCTTGAAACCTGAGTCTTTGTCTAAGTGGATGACAACTTGACATATTTGGATCGACAACGACGAAGAGTGCGGGGTAGCAATCAAGGTAGCCATAGCCAGAGAGAGCGAGCCATCCGGGCAATCAAGTAGACTTCCTCTTGAAACCTTGAAGAAGCTCCATATGTGGGCAGAGACGGTGTCTTGGCAATACAATATAATGGACTTGAGTGGCTACAAGTGAGCTTGTAATCGTACGCTTTATTGTCTTCATCCTTACAACGAAAGCACCGAGAGACATTCTTACCATTTCAACGATTTGGCTGAAGGAAAAACAATTGCAGCCGATCAGATCTATAGGCATAGACCGAGCACAATCATGTCGAGGATAAACTTTGGCTTTTGTATCCAACAAAAGTTGTTTGTTGCAACCATCGGTTGTTGGCAACTTGGCAATCTCTGCGTCAGACAATGAACCACCTCCTACAACATTGACATAGGAAGAGAGATCAAGCAGGCGCGGAGAAGGTGGCTACTAGGATATCGTTGGCCTACCACGTGAAGGTCAAGGCAACAAAGAGGGCACCTAACATCGGTATCCAACACTGGAGGGGAAGACAACAGGGGAGGGGAGCATAGATGGAGGGTTGGCGATCTAGATTTAGGCGGTGAGTTGAACGGGGGCGAGGTTGATGAGCCTAGAGGGTAGGTCTATCAACGACCTGAGTTCGAGCAGGCAAGCTTGCCCCTCGAGGCTCGAGCTCGGTAAAAATTCGAGCTAAACTCGAACTGAGCCTGAAATCTAGTCGATCCTGTAGTTTAGCTCGAGCTCGGCTCAATAAAGCTTGTTTAAATAGTTAGGCTCAGTTGAAGCTCGTAAATACTCGAGTTCAAGCTCGAGAGGCTCATTTGTAATAAAAATAAATAGTATTTAAGAGGAAAATATTAACAAATAATATTTATAAAACATAATTTATCTAAACGAGCCTTATCGAGCTTAACGAGCTCGAGCTCGTCAGGCTCGGTAGCTTGAGATGAAGGTCGAGTTCGACTCGTTTATCTGTCGACCCGAGCTCGAGTAGCTCACGAGCCTCAAACTTCCTTGACAGCTCTACTAGAGAGCGTGGAGGGGACGATTTCCCTCCAAAGCTAAGGGGTAGCCGGAGGCTTAGGCAAATGCTGAGGAGGGGAGGGGGAGGGGGAACTTGACAACCTGAAGAGTGTTGGGGGTGATGGATTTGGAGGGGTGAGGAGGAGGTTGGAGGGGATGACGAGGCTAGGGGGCCGACCTAGCATGGGGGGGGGGGGGGAGTGGGGGGAGTCACCGAAGGGTAGTCCATCCAACAGGAGAATGACGACTGGAGCAACGTCTGAGGGGCAGCGAAGCTGGAGGGAGCAGTAGGCCAGTGGTGGGGATCGTGGAGAGGGGGGGGGGGGGGAGGAGAAGAGAGGCGCGACGAGGGGGACCGACGACCGGTGTGGACGCGATCGGGGCACCACCTTCCGCGCGACCAACCATCTGTGAAGACCAACCAACTTTATGAGGAAGTTTCTTATGTGAAGACGACCCGATCGACAATGGAGACTGTGTGGAAAACCGAGAAGAACTTGTCTGCTGAGGATTTGAGGCTGCCGTGATCCAAGCCACTGCCCGCGCCACCATGCCTTCCACTGACATGGGGCGCGAGACCTTGGCGGCCGCATTGAAGCCTCAGAGGTGGTGGACACTTGCCGAGCTGGTTGAGTGACGCCACTCCTACAGGGACTCAGAATAATTTTATATTATCCTGTCACCTACCAATTTAACCTGTCTAATAAAGCAGTCAGATACTCTTGTTAGCTATAAACACTGTACTCCTATCCTAGGATGATTATCCTAGTTAGGAAACTTGATCTTTGTAGTCTATAACAATCCATTGTTGGCACATACTCCCTCCATTCTCAAATTGTTGTCATTAGGACAGTGATTTTAGTTCAATTTCGAACTAGATTTGTTCTTCGAATGACAATAGTTTAAGAATAGCGAGAGTAATTTTGCTCTTTATTCTGATTGTTCATATGCATGCTGTATCTATGTTCGCCTAGTTATTTAATAATTTAAATTCATGCTCTGTAATTTCAGGTTGCAGCTAGAGTAAAGTCAGATGACGAAAAAGATGAGTGGTTTGTGGTGAAGGTTATACATTTTGATAAAGAAACAAAAGAGTATGTATCTATTTATTCTCTTCCATCTGTAGTGCATGCATGTTTTGTTGATATGAATATTCATTCTGGAGAAACAAAGTACATATTTAATGAAGGTAGTGTTATTAGAAAATTATTGTCTTAACTGATTACTTGATGAAAAGTTGGATTTGTGATGTCATGGACCTTCTTGAGGAGGTTCTAGGTAGAAAATGCACTGATATAAATAGAAAATTTAAATGAACCAAATAATCATGACTATGGTATTGCTAAAAATAACCCATGAAACATGAATATATAGACCATATAGGGATAAGGCCCTGAGCACAGAACTAAATAAATAAAGGAATAAATTAGAAAAATGAGAATACATTTTATCGCTACAAATTTTGTACCAATCTGGTATTTGCTTTCCATGCAAAAACGTGCTTCTTTTGTATTATTTTTGGGAAACGTGGGGAGGGGGGGTCTGCGCTTGTGTTTTCTCGTTTAAATGAAAGTTTCTTTACAAGACGATTAAAAATAAAATTGTAATACGTCAGCAAAAAAGGCTAGAAACATCCATTGATTTACTGACTTTCAGTATCTGTTTCGCCCCAAGGATAACCCAGGTGAAGATGTGCTTCCCGGACTTGTTCTGAACATATGCTTAGAGCTTTGGCATATGATACTTTTTGACACCCTTCAATTCACAATGCAACTCCAGGCACACAATATGCACGATCAAGGCAGAGAATCTGAGAAAGAGCTAATGGCATCAAATTATCTATGTCCATTTCAAGTAGCATCATTTAACTACTCAACCTCTATTTTTCACAGAAACTATTCATCGTCACTTTACAGCTTTAAAACAGGAGTTGCAAGTTGACATATTGCAACCACAATTGTTTTTTGAACAGGGAAAAATAGCAGGGGAAGGCCCTACAGTTGTATTAAGTAATAATATGGCTGAGGTAGCCAGATAAAACGGTCAGCACGACATACACGACCCACACGACATTACAACCCACTTGTACCATCTATCCAACCAAACAAAACAATCTTGATCCTCCAAGACACTAAGAAGGATCCACCCGGCCTATGAGAAACTCCAACAACCTGAAGCCACCTAATATGGCAAATTGAGATGGTGGTGCCGGCTGGACAAAGAAGCTTCTAGGACCATCAGATCCCACCCATTAGCCCAATGTTCAAAGACCAATAGATAACCATCTAAGCATCATTGGCCACATGGGGAGACTGCAGATTCTTCTTAAGGCTTCTGAAGCGCTCTTTGTCGAAACGGAAGACCACATGATTCACTCTGACTGGCGACGATGAGGAGGCAGAAGAAGCAGCCAGAGTAGCCTCTGCCAAGGAGAGAGAGGGCAATCAACACACTCACACTTTAGCTTCCCAGAGTTGGGTGTGATGCTAATTTCCATTAGAATCCTCACAGAAGCTTGAAGGAAGAATGAGGTCGGTGTCCTAGCAGACTTGCAATGGCTCGCCTTATGGCCTTCACCCTTGCAACGGAAACACCAATTGGCCTTCACCCTTGCAACTACAATTGTGATTTCCTCATGCGCAAATGACATCACCCAATTAAGATGATCCTTGGTAGTTTGTAAGCTTGTCATCTGTTGTGAACCTAGTTCACTAGGGTTTTTGAGCATCTATCTAAGAGGGTATCTAAAAAAATCAATTTCAGAGGGAACGAATGCTGATGAATCAAAATAAATGGTACTAAGTGCGCTAACAAGCATGGCAGTGACTTGAGGTCCTAAGGAGGTTTTGGTTATTCCTATTTGCTTATAGAAGTTATAATGCTATTCCTTATATAAAGATGGCTTGACTTGATTCTTAAAAAACGACGTACATAAAGAAACTTGATTACAGATAAGGATTTGTCATAATCAAACAAGGTAACCCGTAACAGATGTTCATCTGCTACAGTAAAATATGCATAACACTAGGCTATATTATTTAAGGAAGCATTACAGTCATTTTTATGGATTTGCAGGTATGAGGTATTAGACGAGGAGCCAGGTGATGATGAAGAGAGCACCCAAAAGTACGAGAGGTTTACGTTTCTAACTATATAATTTATTTTCGGCAATTTGCTATTCTTCAAAATCACCTATTTGGTCATTTTTGTTATTTCTTTGTGTTGTTGAAATTGCATGAACTCGGTAACTGGACATAGGTTTAACACATTGAATAATATGGAGGGTGCAAAAGGTTCTGGTAAACACTTCTGCTTGGCACTTTCCTCTTGTTCCTTTCCTTGGGATGGTTTTTTGCCCAGCAGCACAATTCTGGGTATGAGCACCAGGAGTCCAGGACGAGATCAAGCTGACAGCAGTAACATTTTGACAGAAAACGCCCACTCTAAAAAATCTGGGCCAGTGAGTTTGATGTCCAACACAGGTGGACCAAAAGAATTGGTGCTAAAGTAGAAGAAAATGTAGACTCAGAAGCAGCAGAGAACCCCATAGCGAAAGGTGTATGCCTTTCCATGCAATGGAACTCTAAAGTACAGCAAGGAATCTGAACCGCAAGCTGCTGCTGAACTGAGCACCTTACTGACAGCACCACCAAATTGCAGACCCTGTCCTCCACCGCCAGCCAGTTGAAGACCGCCAAAGTCAGCACAGAGGTGTGCAGCAGGCAGAGGGGATCCCGGTGTATAGCAGGAGGAACAGTAGCTACAGATGAGCACAAATATCAGGCCTGGACGCTTCAGATTGGACCAAAGGCACAAGGGACAGGAGATGGGAGCCTAACTGTAGAAGCTTCCAAGCCGATTTAGGGCAGGGGCACTCCAATTTGAGGGGGAGAGGGAGCATAGGTAGGTGACATGTGGCCAACGGCTTACTGGCGGCGACCACCAGGGAAGAATCGAGAAGAACCGTACAGTCCTGATGCCATGTTACATTAGCAGGAAAGAGAAAAATATCCTCTAGGTTCTCTAGGGTTACAATATATGTAACTTATACATGTGACATATGGGCTGATTGGTTTTGTAATTACGGTGTCCTGAACACCAAACCTTCCTGTCTTGGACGACTGAACCAATCTGTACTTGCTGTACAGATTGATCAGGGAGTTAATCAGGGCACATATCATCTCAGCAAGCCTCCTGCTTGCTTCTGGATCAAGTTAGAGAAGAGGGCACATGTTCAGCACCTTGGAGAAGGCCTTCTGGGGATGAGCAGCGAGGGGTACATGATCTGTTCAGAACAGGGGAGCCACCCTGTTTGCAGAGCAGGTAGAGAAGGGGCTCTCGAAGAGTTCTGGTATGAACTAGGCGAGTTGTTTAATTGATCTGGGTGCAAGGAGCTAATTCTAGGCTTAAGTATTATTTCTGCATTGATAGGGTGAATGAGCTGGGAGCTTCTTTTTATAAGCCTCTTACAGACACGGCGTTGCTCGGTGGTACCGTGCCACTCGGGCCTACGGGCAGCACGTGTTGACACGGTGGCGCCCGTGCCTGCAAAGGAGGAAACCGGACCAGATCTGGTGGCGGCGGGTCTTGGGACGTTGGTGGCAAGGTCCCACCGACAGGGCACATCAGCCGCAGGGAGGTGTGATGGCAGTGGTGCTTGGCGGCGGGGCACGTCGGCTACGGGCGCTAGACAACACGATTGCATCGTGTCAGGGTGAGGTGTCCGCAATAGCGGGAACGCTGGACACAGCAGAGGAGGTTGGCGACGAGCGGTGGCAAGACGCGAGCGAGACAGAGGCGAAGAGGGTGGCTACGGAGGCTCACAACGTCCAAGTCGGATGAGTCGATCCGGCCAATTTCTGAGGGATCATCTCATCACGAATTTGAGGGGAATATTCCCTTGTAGGGATGAACCCACCCCGCTTGTCTCCGAAACAAACATCACGAAAAGTGGGTTTACCCCGTTCCATCCCACTTCGTTCCACGAACCAAACACACCCTTAAGTACACTAGGACAACATATTAAGGATAATAGGACAACATCTTAAGGACAACTAGGACAACCTCTACCAAGGAAAAGCATCATTCCCAAAATGGCATATTTGACAAGGAGAACATCAAATATGCATGTAGTGCATACTTGGTCACAAGACCTCCTAATCTCAAATACGGCATTGGTTATTCTTATGGTATAAAGCAACATGCTAGAAGCCATGAAAATAACAAGGAAAGCATTGCCTTTGTAAAGGGAAAACCCTCTCAAGCTGGAAAGTCCAAAGTCAAAACATATGATCACCAGACTAGTCTGGTCCGAACACGGACAAGTCCGGTCCTCCAGACAAGTCCGATTTCCCAAACTAGTCCTGTATATAAACAACAACAACAACAACAACAACAACAACAATAGTTATTATTCAGGACTTTTGATGTGTCTTATGTTTTAATGAGAAGTAATTTTGGTAAAATTTATGCTCATTATGTTGGGCCATAAGGACATCATATTAAAACAACCTCTAAGCATCTTAGACTAGCATCTTTGTGGCGTATGCTTATCTTTCTTGGCAGCTACAAATATATAACCCCAACCCCTAGGTTGGGCATGACATTGTGTGAGAAAGACTAGAAACATTGTTTCATCTCCTAGTGTCATCCTCTCTTTCAGTAAGAGTAAGAATTCAGCTACTAACAACGCCAGCATGTGAGGAGTAGAGCGCTGGGAAAGACCTGCCAGCAGCTCGCAGATTGGCGGCAGGCTGGCCATATGCTGCGATGCAAGGAAGGCAGGATGCCGTGCGGCGCTGGGAAGGCCGCGCCAAGTAGCAGTCGCCATAGAGGTGAGGTTGTGCCCATGGAGGCGAGGTTGCATTCAGTATAGGCCTAGGAGGTGGCGGCGGGGCCTGCCGGGTCCGATCCGGTGGCACTGACTGTGGGAAAAGTCGGCGGTGCGCAGGACGAAGCGGCGTCGCGTGGCGGTACCGTACCAGCCGGTCCTACAGGTAGCACATGGGTCGACACGACGGCAATAGCGCCTGCAGGGGAGGAAACCAGACCAGATATGGCGGTGGCGGGTCCTTGGATGTTGGTGGCAGCTGGCACGCCGACACTGAGCACGGCTGCGCGCGGAGGGAGGAACCCCGACAGCAGCGCACATGAGACATGGCTGGATGGCGGCGGCGCATGTGACGGGGCCAGGACATGGCTGGATCGGGGGAGCAGGGGCGCGTGCCCGGAGGCAGAAGCGTTGACGGCGGGATCTGGCCAACAGAGGACGGTTGGCGATGCCATGGGGAGAGGTAAGGAAAAGGGGCGTTGGCTCATAGGTCGGCAACGACGCGCGCTCAAGTGGAGCGGCGGCGGCGCTCGCGGGTGGAAGGCGGTTGCGCGCGCAGAGGTGGCGCCGAACACCGACGGCCCACACGAAGGTCGGAACGAGAACGGGAAAGGAGGCGTGCGCCTGGATCCGGCGACGGTGTGCCCGAATCCGGCAGCGGCAACCAGTGGTGTGGTGGGATAAGAGTATGTGGCTAGCCATGGTGGCACGGTGGCCGGCGCAACGGCAGGTAGCGGCGGCTGGTAACGGAGAGGAGAGAGAGACAGAGAATAGGAAAGGAAATTAGGGTTTGTGGCTAATTTGATACCAAATTGAAAGGAGAGAATCATTTTCATTAATCATGTCAAGAGGTACATATATAGGATAAGAGACTTGAAGGCCAAGAAGCCTCTACACAATGACCACATTACCCTTGACTATTGATTAAAGTACCCCTCCATACACGGAACACTCTAACAGTACCAAACAATTCTGGCTCTCATAGGAATTGACGGGTGGGAAAAACCTTGGTGTTCAGGAAACAAGGAGAGGTAGGGGATGAGAGAGGAAGATAGAGATAGAGATAGAGATGTACTAGGAAGCAAGAATGGCAAATAATTCAGAATAATGTAGAAGGCTAAGAATGAAAAGTAAACTGAGACAGGGAATATCTGTTACAGTTCTTGACGATCTTTTCTAAGGTTTGTGTCCCCCATACTGTGAATAGTTCACAGGAAACCAGTTGTTGTGTAATTAGTACGCCCTTTTGGTTAATAAATGTAAGTGTGTAATTTAGTAACATGTCATAACTAGGTAGTGGTTTCATACCTCTTCATATCTTCAAACTGATTTTACTGACACGATTGCTTCTATTGAGATTACAAATTATGTGCTCCATTACGTCAGTAAATATTATTTAGCAGATTGATTCCTTGAAATAGTTTAGGTAGTGGCTGATAAGACTGATATGGTGAGATTATCAATACAATTAAACGTCTAACTAGCTCTCTAGGGTGAGTCTGAAGCATTTGAACATTATGCTTGTTTTCAGTAATCAATCTCGCCGGCCTTATATACCTCAAAATTACAACTCGACACTGACTCTGAACGACCGAAGTTAACGAACTGTACTTTGCTAAGCTAGCTAAAAACTGAGACACTTATTTCTTCAACCTGATGCCACTGATCCTAGTTTGTTCGCGCTGCTGAACTGCTGCTGCTGTGTGTGCACCTGGCCATGCAGCTGCTGCGCCTAGCTGCTGACCGTAGTTGAAACAAGGCATGAATCAGTTTATTCCAATTGACTCCGATCATCCTCAGGTGACAGGGCGAATGGATATTCTTAAATATCAGATTAATATCAGATTCTATAATGACTTTAACTTTATACATTTTCCCATTTGTTTTTGAGTATTAAGTTCATTCGAAACAAAATTTTAATTTGCAATTAAGGAATTTAGGCACTCATTGGACCTATTTGTTAAGTTTGACTCATACTGATTGTACCTTTCTACGCACTGCAGGAAATACAAGTTGCCTATGAATTACATTATTCCATTTCCAAAGAAGGTGGATCCTTCTAGTGCTCCAGATTTTGGGCAGGGTCGACAAGTCTTAGCGGTCTATCCTGGCACAACAGCATTGTATAGAGCTACTGTAGCTTCTCATCGTAAGGTAACATATTAAATACATATGATTCTCTTTAGATCATTGAACACATGCTAATGGTGCAAGTTCCCTTGTGTTGATACTCAAGTTTTGGCATGTGTGTGTGCATGTCTGTTGGCTATCATCCAGATTATTCTGCGAAGTTATTACTTGTGTTACTAAAATAATTTTAATTAAGGTGCCATTGGGTTTTGAAGTTGAAATAAGATGGGGCTTTACGAATTAACCTATAATATGATAAGCTGGAAATGCAGGAACAGGTAAGCTGTCATGTAGAGTTGAAGGAGAGTGTTAGTGGACCCAGTAATGAAAGGAAACTCATTACCATGCCTTTAAAACAACTGCTGTGAAAAAAAGTAGTATGCATTAAATCAAACAGGTGCTTACATATTGTCTTTTGCAAATTGTTATGCTTCTTGCACATTCATGTTCTCTGAAGATGTTTTTTACAGAAATACTTGCTGGACATTCACTAGTTCTATTGGATCCATCTGTGTTTCTTTTAGAGGAAGGGGCTAGTGCGAAGCCTGCACACCCTCCCCACCCAGCTATTCTCATTGATTTCATATATCTGATTAAAAATTAAAATGTTCAGCAAATTTATACTTTTGACATCCCCCAATCCTACGTTCTTCCGATTTGGCACCCCTATGAAAATTTTCTTGCTCCATCCCTGTTTAGAGCCACCAGAAAAAGCTATATGCAGTTATTAATCTCTTTGCTTTTACATTGGCTTGCATAGTAATAATACTCTTATGTTTTCTGTCGTCATGTTCGTTGAAAATGGTGGTTCAAAAATTCCAGAGGAAATCTGACGAGTAAGTACATCCTCATATTGCACTACGTTATTAAACTTTTACAATCTGTGCTGTTCAGTTCTGGATGGATTTTTGGTTTATGCTTTTACCTTGACGAAACTGAAATCATGCTCAAGTATGGAGTGCTCTAAGAATATGCACCAAAGTGGTTCAATTTTGGTCAAACTTTCCATTTGTAATTATAAATTACTGAGTTTGCCTTGATATTTCAATATTGGTTTATCCTTGCATTGCAGCTCCACTTTCATTTTCATAAATTGACTAGTCCATTAAGGTAAAGAAAAACCTAATACAATAGTCGGACAATGACTTGAGATCCCGTACATATAAATGCTATACGCTCACAAAAAATACTTGATTTAATTGCTGCGACCCCTCAATATGTTTCAGTTTATGCAATGTGATCATTAAAGGTAACTTCTCAACATTCATTATTTTATCATTGTGTGTTGTATTTTATTGGATATTTTCATTTGGTTCAATTTGAATTTTCTTCAAATTTCACAGTTATATACTCGAGTTCGATGATGACGAGGAGGACGGATCTCTACCGCAAAGAGCGGTGCCATTCTACAGAGTGGTTGCCCTCCCGGAGGGCCACCGTCAGTGAAGACAGTGTCATCCTTGAGCGTAGCGTAGCGTAGTGGCTGCGCGATGCGATGTGACAACGTTGTAATCCTACTACTATCTAAACTGCAGCAGGCAGCGCAGACTATATATATAGGACCGTCGTTTGTGGTGACTGGCTGCAACCAAGTTGTGTGACTTTGCATGCATTCCCTAGGCTGTCAACTTCTTTTGTTCTGTAAATAAAAATAAGGTGTTGTCCTCCAAATGGTCATACCAATGGTGAAGATGTTACCCATAATCCGATACCCATTTCGTGCTCTAGGAGGCGAACCGTGTCTCCGTGTGTGTCAGTGTCACAAATGAAAATCGAACTCCAAACAAACAGGGTTGGCACCAAGACGAATAAAATATGAGGAAATTTTCTGCCATTGAAAAATCACCTTGTTACTTATCCGTCATTAGAAATTTTGAAGTTCCTTATTTTTCATCTTTCTAATTTTAATGCCTTCATTGTCACTGCTGTTCCAATACTGCTGTTCCAATACCGTTAAATGACACGTGAAAACACACAAAAAAAAAGCCTTCTGCGTAGCCATTGCTAGCCACAAGACAAGCCGACCGCCCTGTCACTGCAGTCCAATATTAAGGCCCAAGCCCTCACAACCCTAAGCGCAAGCCATGCTTCAGTACGGTATTACTCCTCCGTGAGGGAAGACGGCAGCTGCCACACGTGTGCTGCTCTCTCATACTTCCTGCTCGGGCCCGTCGGCCTCCTGTTGTCGTCCTTGTCTCGGCCTGCCTCGTTCGCCGGCGGGCGGTTGCGTCCTCGTCCCGTGCCGCCCTAGCCTCAGCCTGTCACCATGGATTGCCGCCCATGTTATTCTCCGCCCGAGTGTGCGTGCCCGGGGCACACTCGTCGACCTCCGCCCGAGCGTGCTCGAGGCATCCCCAAGAATGAAATATTGGAGGCTACAAGGAAGCTAGACAAGCTATCAAATCCCTAGAGGGGCGCAAGGTTGCAATCCAGGAGATGTTGAGCGTGCATGGACAGAAAGCAAGTTCCAAAAAGATACGACTACAAGATCATGTTTAAGGAATTAAACTGGCTCAATGAAACGGCTCATTTAATTAAAGCAATACACACTACAACATTAATAGTCTCTGATACGCATTTTTCTGATGGATATACTTCCAGTTCCAGCAGGCATATACTTCTTCATCGGCCTAATTGTGGGGGCAAGACCGAGAGTTAGTACAGCTTTACTCTTGTATCGATGGGCCTGCGACAGATGGGGCAATCTTCCACTTGCGGTCCACACTCGGAACATGTCTGTTCCAAATTAAAGAGAGATAAATTCAGTTAAACCTTACAAAACCAACAGATATATTATTGTTCCAAGTTACCTGGTGACCACAACCAAATGCCATGTCCCGGGGTTTGGAAAGGCAAACTGGGCACATCTACAGATAGGTATTAGAAAATAATATTAGATATTGGACAAACGTGTATAAGCCACAATGGGCGAACCACACCATTTGGAAGTTCATGAATGAAAAGAGATGGAGTTTATAATGATAGGCATATATAGTCCCTTATCAAAGCTTCAACACTTTAGTACTAAAGATGTATTTCTTGATGTGTTATCTATCTGAGCGCCTGTGCCTGGTTCTTCTTGATCT
The DNA here is from genome assembly GCA_036927565.1 of Tuctoria greenei. Classification (NCBI taxonomy): domain Eukaryota; kingdom Viridiplantae; phylum Streptophyta; class Magnoliopsida; order Poales; family Poaceae; genus Tuctoria; species Tuctoria greenei. Next base: position 179,893,599 of record JAYESD010000009.1, on the reverse strand, counting down.
TTTACTTATGCCAAGGGACAAATATATTGATTTAGGACCTAATAACCCCAGAAGAAAAAATAAAGTAAAGCTTTCCAATTTTACGTAAAACCAAGCAGATATCTCAAACACCTTTTTTTCCATGCATCATCAGAAATAATTAGCATCATTATTTGCCTTTTATGAATCAACAAAAGGATCCAATAAAGAAGGGTGGAGTTTATGTCATACTTGGGGTTCTGAAACTCTAGCATCAGCAGTTGGTGGGGATGTAACTGATGCTGTGATTATTGAATCTACAGTTGGTTCCTCTCTATTGCGTGAAGGCACACTTCGATAGCTATTTGCCCGAGATGGGGGTGCCCTTGAGATTGTGCTATAACTTGCAACAGGAGGAGGAAGTGGAACCCGGTCTGGCGATTTTGCAGGACAACGTCTGGTTAATACAAAATGACAAAAGAGAAAATATTAGAATCAATCAATAAAAAATTATATGTATTTGCTTTTGTTGTTACATACCCTAAAATCCCAAGCTCTAATGTTGCCTTGTACTGCAAAGGAATCTCCATGAGAGATGAAAGTGCAAATTCTGTCTCCTTTTTGCTTTGAGTTATCTTCTTTGACATGATTGAAGTGAAGTTGACAAACTACAAGGACAAATGTCAATATTATAAATGTTCACTAGTATGGCTAAAAAGACAAAAAAATATTCATGTTGTTTTCAAAAACTACCTGGAAATTATCAAAAGACCTAGCAGGTATGTTGTCATCGAATTCCTTCATCATATCCCAAGGACCATCACCGACGCCAACCAAAATTATAGACAAGGGAAACTCACTGTAATGAAAGAAGAGAGAAGCTAAAGATGTGTTGATGCAATACTATTGTAAGAGTGCTGTGGCATCTACCATATCATGAGTCTGATTATTTACTGATACTATTTTCAGCAATGCACATACAAATAAAAATTCAGATCATGGACGATGCAGAAAATATATTGTTTTATGGACACGATATCTGTAGAGGTCAATAGTGAAGACAACCAGAAAAAGGGACAAGAAAACAACTTAGTAACTTCACTGGCAGCTAATCTTGCTGCCCAGCAGCAGCCTTCCCTAGTATCACCAAATGCCTATAAACTTCTGAATCGACTGTACTAACCCATTTTCCGTCATTATCCTAGTAGTATGAATTGCATACAACCTTATTGCCATACATCAGTCCTGGATATAATATCACCGGAGAAATATTTTACATGTAAATATTGCACACAACAATGTTATAGCAGCAAGATATGCATCCAATCTTATTACCGTATGAGTTAAATATTGCAGAACTAAGAAATCCAAAAAATAGATTCATTTATAAGCACTTCAGAATATATGTATGGCATGGGGCATGTATTATCTGCTTTTTCAAATTGATATGCATATAGTTTCCTTCACTTTTCTCTTGTGTACTTGTCCGAGTATTTTTTTTCTCGTACACGCTGCAGAGTTGTGTATCATTATATTAACAAGAGAGATGGGTGAGAACCCGTACAACACACACCACACAGAGATCCACAGTTTTTTTTTTAAAATTACATTCGCATCGTAACAACCATGACGCGACCACTATCAGACTAGACTCTAGTGCTAATCACCAGGGAGTGGAGCAGTCAAGAGGGGTAGCGCTCGAGCCCCAGCCATCACCCATAAACTTCTCTCCTCACTAGTAAGCACTAGCAGTTCATTGCCCGAGTATTACGAAAACATACAACACAAGTAAAACGTTCATTTCTATATAGCATAAAGCATTACCTAGCTTGCACAATAGCATCAACAGTCATCCGCTCCTGTGTACTTAACTGGCCAAATTCAGTATCAACACTTCGTGTAACCTGTACAATGGTACCTTCAGAAGCTATCTTAATAATCCACTAACCAATTTCATTCCACATTCCCAATAACTTTAAAAGAAAAGGAAAAAATAGTAAAACAGGGATTAGACCAGAGCATACCTGCCCATCAGCTATTATAACTAAAACATGGTATTGACCACCACTTTGCTCCACAATGGTTGTGGCCATTTCAATAATTGGGGCGAATGATGTAGGACCTTGAAAATAAAAGTTTAAATGTTGGAGAGTTTTCCCTTATTCAAGTTTAGAAGTTATTCATTCTACTACAGCAAACAAAACATCATACATTGACCATTAAATACTCCCAAAGGTAAGATAAAAATGAATTTGGATACCAGAAAGACGAAGATGAGGAACAATTTCTCTATAACGGGCTAGAGCCTCCTGAAATCCATTGCATGGTCTTTCATCAGGACAGAAGGCAAATACATCCTGGTCATGTGTAGATGCTGCATTGATGAAATTGTGAGTATTAATTGTTTAAATTTTCATGGTATACTGAAAAAGTCATTAGCTTGTTACCATCGCCAAAACCGTAGCAAGGAATTAAGTTATCCTCGTCAAAAGCTGACAAGGTCTGCCCAATGATGGAGATTGCCTGCTCGTAAGGATTTGGGGTATCGCCAATATGATGCAGGCTCATGCCACTGAAAGAGTTCTTTCCTACACACAAAGATAATAAAGTATCAAGAAAGAATGCTTTCATTCTTAAAGATATGTTCATAAACTACCTGTCCATTCGTTACTCTTCGTGAAATCAATCCCTATAATCAGATTGGAGGACTCAAGACCAGCTTGTGCTAATGCTTCAATAACCTGCATACAGAGTATAATCTTAATTCGGGAGCAGTAACATAGTGAAATCTTTTGGATTTGACCGCTGCTCGGGGCAGTGTTGGACACACAAAAGTGAACGAGTCTGTTCAACATAGAATTGGAGATGATTTGGCATGCACAATAGCATATCAATCTATATCTATAGTACTAGGACTTGTGAACAGTTGACACAACTAAGACACATGAGCATAGAGCCATAGAAACAGAAAGAGTAAAAATGCACTGAGGGTACATGAACTTGTCAGAGTGTGTCACACGGGTCCACAAACTCCTAAAACGCGTTTACAGGTCACTAAACTAATTAAGTGGCTCATTACATGCCCATATCACACATGGTTGTTCCTGACGCTGACGTAGCGTGCCAGTGAAGCATACACTGTTGGGATGATCCCGGTCCAACCGGGACTCCCGTTAGATGTGGGCGTAAGGGGCAACAACCCCACACCCAACTCAACCAACCCCATCAGAATCGGACGTGGGTTGTTACCCACGCCGATCCCTTAGGCGCGTGCGGGTACTGGGGGCGCAACGGACTCTATCCGTTGTACCCTCTCTCTCCCGTGCGCCATATAAGCACCAGGGGGCCCTCAGGGCGAGGCACCTATGCGCGCACGTTCCCGAGGCCCCCGCCAAAACCTAAACTAAATTGGATCGCCGACCCCACAGCTGGATCTCCTTAATGGCGTCAAACGGCCCTAATGAAGGTACCCTCGCCTCCCACTTACCTTCTTCTAATCCTACCTTATATGTTCTGCAATTAGAATGCTTGTTAGATTGTTTGTCTAAGGACCGATGTCATTGTTAGTGGTGCGTCATGTTTAAACTCTCTCTCGGTTACATGTTCATAGTCATGATCCTAAGGGTAATCAGTTATAACATTGGCATCAGAGCAGTGTCTATGAACTACTAATCGGGTTACCTAAGTTCAAATTAAGGTTGATTAAGTTTCTAATCATTTTAATTCAGTCTTAGTTGAGATTAATTATTGATTAAGTCATGTTAATTTAAGAAATTAGAAGGAGGGGAAATCAGTTTCGTTTTCGATCAACACTTAGAACTCAGAACACAGGCCGAATAGAATCAAATAAGAAAAAATTAGATTAAAGGCAAGAGGAACTTATCTGGATTAAGGTGGCCTTGGGCCACCAAATCCCCCTCAGTGCGGGTTAGGGGAAACCCTAACCCCATCGTCCTCTTTTCCTTGACGGCGGCCATTGCATTACGTCTCCCAATAAGGATGATCATGGCGCCGCCATCCTCAGGGTGCGAAACTAGAGTTATTGGGCCGAAGCCCAACCCTAGTCGCACAGTTGAACCGCCGCCGCCACCTTAGAGCCTCGGGTTAGGAAACCCTAACCCTAGGCGGCTCACCACCGGCGGCACGAAGTGCACGCCATGGTGGAGGCCCTCGGCGGCGCTGGCGTACCTGCAAAATAAACACTGAGAGCGTCGGGCTAGGGTTGAGGGTCGAAACCCTAACCCTAGGCGCGGGTTTCCTTCGACGGCCGACCGTCTACACCACACAACGGTGATGAGACGACGCCGGAAGTCCCCGCCGGCGACGTAACTAACAAACACTCAGAACCTCTCCACTGGAGGTCCGGGAAACGCACGGCGGCTTTCCCTCGACGGCGGCCGAATCAGCACCGTCGGCCCCGGCGGGTAAGCACCCAGCGGTGCGGCTCCCTCGCCGGAGGCGACGGCACCGTGGCTCGCCGGAGGTCGCTCGCCGGCGTCGCCCGGCCTCACCGCCGCTCTCGCCGCTCTCGCCACTCCCTCGCCGCCGCTCGGAGTGAGGATGAGAGAGAGAGTGAGGGTGCAAATGAGCTAGGGTTTTCGAAACCCGCGGCGGCGAAATTTTTTATACCGTCCGATATCGACGCGTGGTCGTTGGATCGGCGTCGGACGGCTCAGAGTTATAATGCCCGGACAGATCGTGGCCGTCGGATCGAAATCCGACGGCCCTCAGCGCGCGCCGACTGCCGCTTGCCTTAGCGGGCTGGGAGCCCATGCGGAAGCAGCTCATGGGCTGGTGGGCTGCCCTTTTATTTTCCCCGTTTTTTCGGAATTTTTGGTTGGGCTGCTTTCGGCCGTGGGCCAAATGCCCTATTGGGCCATGCCCGAAGCTTTTTCTATTTTTCTGAGTTTTATTTTCAGTGGGCTGGGCCAATTTTTGCTCAATGGGCTGAATTTAGAGTTTTAAGCCCATTTAGTCCTTTTAAGTGTTTTCTGATTTCAGAATAAGTTTAAAAAATAGAAAATAATTTCCAGAAATCAGAAAAATTGATTAGAAAATTAAGTAAATTGCTGAGAAAATTGTAGAAAATTTGTGTGATGTTATGAAATATTTTGATTGCATTTTTCCTGCATTTTATACTATTTACTGTCAATAAGAGCATTATCTCAGTTATTTAAATATTATTAAGTGCTTTTCTCATTAATTAAGAAATTAAGTTTTAGCTTCCGCTGTGATTAAGTGATAAATTAATTGAGTAACCAAAGTGAAATTTTAATTTATCAAGTTTTGGGTTTAAGTTAAGTTATGTTTATAAGTGGTAATTTTAAATGAGTAACCAACGTGAAAGTTTGAATTTGCCAATTAATTTTAAGTGTATTTATTTAAGCTTGTGCTTAAGCTTATATTTATGATTATTTTAAGATTCATTGAGTAACCAACGTGAAAAATGATGTACTAAGTTAATTATGCATGGAATTTGAAAGTAACCAACGTGAAATTGAATTGCCATGATTAATTTAAGTTTATCTTTGAGTTTATCATATTAAGTTTTGTTATCATGTTAAGTTTTAATGTTTAAGGGTATTATCTGCTAAGTAACCAACGTGAAAAAGCAGAAAATGCCATTCTTAAGTCATGATTTATCATAAGTTTTGGTCATTAATCCTCAAATCTTTATTTTTGAAGGATCAGGCTTGTCCTCAGCACTTAGCTATATCTCCGCAATTGAGACCCTCAATGGTCAAAATTACGGGGTATGGAAAGAGAGGCTCCAGATGGCTCTAGTAGTCTCTGACCTCGATTTTGCGATTACGTCGCCTCGACCCACTGAGCCACCTGTCCCCATTGCTGAGACTGGGGAATCTGAGGAGTCTTTCGCTACGCGGAAGGCTAAGTACATAAGCTTGAAGGATCAGTATGAGAAGGATCTCCCTAAGTGGGACACTTCCAACAGGAAGTGTCTCGTGATCATTAAGAGCACCATAGCAGACTCAATTAAGGGAAGTATCCCTGATTGTGATACTGCTTCAGAGTACTTAGAGAGAGTCAAAGGTCAGTTCACTGGCTCCACTAAGGCGAGTGCTAGCACTCTCATGAGAAAGATTGTCACTGAGAAATACTCTGGAGGTGGTGTGCGTGAGCACATCAATAAGATGAGTCACTATAACTCTAAGCTTAGGGAGCTAAACATTGTGATGCCAGATGAGATGCTCATTTACTTCATCCTAAGTTCTCTTCCTAAGGAGTTTGAGGCCTTTGTGGTCAATTATAACTCACTTCCTGAGACTTGGAACATTGATAAGATTGTTGCTATGTGCGTTCAGGAAGAGGAACGCATAAAGAGCTCTAAGAATGGTGATTACATCAATCTGGCTGACATTAAGGGTAAGGGAAAGGCAAAGAGGTACTTTTCCTCTCCCAAACCACCTTCCTTCAAGGTTTCAGGCTCCAGTTCTTCGTCAAACAAGTTCAAGGGCAAGTCCTCTCAAAAGAAGGACAAGGATAAGTGTCACTTCTGTGGCTCAGATGAACATTTCCAGAAGGACTGCGTTGGATTCATTAAGTGGTGTGCTAAGAAAGGTAATGACATAATTACTTTTGTAAATGAGGCCTTATATGCGAATTATTCACGATCCACTTGGTGGATTGACTCAGGTGCCACTGTGCACATTTGTAATTCAATGCAGGCATTAAGTACGATGAGAACTATAAGAAGAAGGGAAAGAGTGATTAAGGTGGCAGATGGGCGTGAAGCCGAAGTCGAAGCCATTGGAGACTTATCTCTTAGATTACTTAGTGGCTTTGTACTTAGGCTAAATAATGTTCTTTATGTCCCTTCATTAGAAAGGAACTTGATTTCAGTTTCATGTTTGGATGATTCAGGATACATTTGTCATTTTGGTAATGATAAGTGTTCTATTAGTTATAATAATGAGATTATTGGTCTTGCCTTCCGACAAGACATGCTCTACTTATTGTCCACTCATGAGAATGTGTTTGCTATATGTGATGATCAAGTTTCATTTAAGAACGACTTAGGACGTAATAAGCGCAAAAGAAGCGATTTAGATACTTCGTCGAAATTATGGCATTGTCGTTTATGCCATATTTCGAGGGGGAGGATCGAACAATTAGTATCTCAATCGATTCTTCCACACTTAAACTTTTCAGATTCTGAGGAATGCATTGACTGCATTAAAGGAAAATTCTCCAAAAATATCAAGAAAAACGCCAAACGTAGCTCGGGAGTCTTAGAAATAATCCACACAGATATTTGTGGACCTTTTCCCGTGACATCGGTAGATGGTTATGATTCCTTCATAACATTTACAGATGACTTTAGTCGTTATGGATATATTTATCCAATCAAGGAGCGATCCGAAGCATTGGACAAGTTTAAGATATTTAAGGCTGAAGTAGAAAATCAGCACGACATTAAGATTAAAGTAGTAAGGTCTGACCGTGGAGGTGAGTACTACGGTCGACACACCCCTTATGGCCAAGTCCCTGGACCTTTTGCGAGGTTTTTACAGGAAAATGGCATAGTAGCCCAATATTCTACACCGGGCGAACCTCAGCAGAACGGTGTAGCGGAACGGCGAAACCGTACGCTTATGGACATGGTGAGAAGCATGCTAAGCTACTCTACACTACCAGTTAGTTTATGGATGGAGGCCTTAAAAACCGCCATTCACGTACTTAACCGTGTTCCATCTAAGTCAGTACCTAAGACACCGTATGAGATGTGGACGGGACGTAAGCCCTCACTAAACTATCTACATGTGTGGGGATGTCCAGCTGAGGCTAAGATGTTCAACCCGAACTTAAGCAAACTGGATTCTAGAACAATTAGTTGCCATTTTATTGGCTATCCTGAAAGAAGTAAAGGATTTAGGTTCTATTGTCCAGGTAGACACACTAAGTTTATTGAGACTAGACATGCCGTGTTTTTAGAGGACACTATGATCAGGGGGAGTACGGTACGGCGGGAAATAGACCTTGAGGAGGAACGAATTAGTCTACCCGTTCCGATGACTCAAGAGCCCTATTTCACCCTACCTGCTGTCGTCGTGCCACCCGCACCTAGTGCTGGTGACGCAACGCCTGTTGCTGCACCGCCATCGGCCACAACAGAAATAAGTGAGGTTCCACCTCCTCAGCCTGTTGAAGATGTGGTCGAACAAGATGAGGTGCAACAACAACCTCAACCCTCAGATGATGCTCAAGTAAGAAGATCACAAAGAGTAAGACGGTCGGCCATCCCGGACGACTATCAGATATACTTGAGCGAAGGAGTTAAGATAGAGGATGATCCCACCTCTTACGAAGATGCCATGAGTAGACCTCAGTCATCCGAATGGCGTAAAGCCATGGAAGATGAAATAAGGTCCATGAGTGCCAACAAAGTCTGGGACTTAGTAGAGATTCCTAAAGGAGCCAAAACGGTAGGCTGAAAATGGGTCTACAAGATTAAGCGTGACTCCAAAGGGAAGATCGAAAAGTATAAGGCTAGGCTTGTGGCTAAGGGATTCACACAGCGGGAAGGTATCGATTATAACGAGACCTTCTCGCCTGTGTCGTCTAAGGATTCGTTTCGAATCATCATGGCATTAGTAGCACATTATGACTTAGAATTGCATCAAATGAATGTAAAGACGGCGTTCCTCAATGGGAATCTTTATGAGGACGTCTACATGGCTCAACCAAAGGGTTTTGTCATTGAGGGTAAGGAACATATGGGGTGCCACTTGAAGAAGTCTATTTATGGACTTAAGCAAGCTTCAAGGCAATGGTACCTAAAGTTCGACGAGACAATAAGAAAGTTTGGGTTTAAGGAGAATGAGGAGGATAACTGCATTTATGCTAAGTTTAAGAATGGGAAATTCATTTTCCTTATACTATACGTAGATGACATACTACTTGCAAGTAGTGATGTCAATCTACTCTTAGAAACTAAGAAGTGTTTATCCTCAAACTTTGAGATGAAGGATTTAGGTGAAGCTTCCTATGTCCTAGGAATTGAGATTCACCGAGATCGAAGAAAAGGGGTATTAGGATTATCTCAGAAGGCATACTTAGAAAGCATACTCAGAAAGTACGGTATGCAAGGGTGTAAGCCCTCGCCTGTCCCAATAGTTAAGGGTGACAAATTTTCACAATCACAGTCACCTAAGAATCAGTATGAGGTTGATCAGATGAGAGGAATTCCGTATGCTTCTGCTGTCGGAAGCTTAATGTATGCTCAAACATGTACGCGCCCTGACTTAGCTTTTGTGACTGGGATGCTTGGCAGATATCAAAGTAATCCAGGCTTAGACCACTGGAAAGCACTTAAGAAGGCTCTAAGATACATTCAGGGCACTAAGAACCTCATGTTAAAGTATAGTAAGACAGACTCATTAGAAATAGTGGGTTACTCAGATTCAGATTACGCGGGTTGTGTGGATACTAAGAAATCCACGTCAGGCTATATATTCACCCTCGCGAATGGAGCTATATCGTGGAGAAGCTCCAAGCAAGTCATAACTGCATCGTCCACAATGTATGCTGAGTTTATAGCTTGTTATGAGGCCACTGGACAGGCATCTTGGCTTAAGAAATTTGTTCCCGGTCTAAGAGTGGTAGACAACATTCATAAACCACTTAAGTTATACTGCGATAATGAGCCAGCAGTGACATACTCTCACAACAACAAGTCGAGTGGTGCTGCCAAACACATCGACATTAAGTATTATGTTGTAAAAGAGAGAATCCAGGATAATTCAATTAGTCTCGAGCATATAAGAACTAATAAAATGCTTGCGGATCCGCTAACCAAGGGTCTCCCTCCCAATGTGTTCAGAGAACACGTAGCCGGCATGGGATTAGGGGAGACCCTGTGAAACAAGTCCTGGATACTAAGGGGACACCTAAGCATAAGGTTATCTCTAATTGTGAGACATATTGTGGTCTTCGAGTCGAACAGTACGTAGATGGCTGTTTCTGATGCGTCGTGCTCTTTATGTCAAAGCAAGAAGGGATATACATAAGTTTATTATTTTTAGAATAAGAATAAGCTAAGTAAGGAATAAGTTGTCCCGAGATCAAGGGGGAGAATGTTGGGATGATCCCGGTCCAACCGGGACTCCCGTTAGATGTGGGCGTAAGGGGCAACAACCCCACACCCAACTCAACCAACCCCATCAGAATCGGACGTGGGTTGTTACCCACGCCGATCCCTTAGGCGCGTGCGGGTACTGGGGGCGCAACGGACTCTATCCGTTGTACCCTCTCTCTCCCGTGCGCCATATAAGCACCAGGGGGCCCTCAGGGCGAGGCACCTATGCGCGCACGTTCCCGAGGCCCCCGCCAAAACCTAAACTAAATTGGATCGCCGACCCCACAGCTGGATCTCCTTAATGGCGTCAAACGGCCCTAATGAAGGTACCCTCGCCTCCCACTTACCTTCTTCTAATCCTACCTTATATGTTCTGCAATTAGAATGCTTGTTAGATTGTTTGTCTAAGGACCGATGTCATTGTTAGTGATGCGTCATGTTTAAACTCTCTCTCGGTTACATGTTCATAGTCATGATCCTAAGGGTAATCAGTTATAACATACACGCCATACGAAATGAGGACATGCTGACCTGTTTTTTTTTATTTTTGTAGAAAACCCCCTCATTTCCTCCAATTTCAACGCACGCTTTATCGTTCCCGTCGTTTGGAAGGCGAACTATCAGGTGAGGCTGTTGGGTGGTGATCAAGGGCAGCCAATGGGGATCTTCGACGGCAAGAGTGGCTGAATCGGCACAAAAAATAATTGGAGGAAACGAAGGGGGTTCTTTGCAAAAATACAGGTCCAGCGCGTCCTAATGTTCCCATGACATGTCTGCCATAATGGCACGCCACGTCAGCATCAGGAACAGTCAGATGTGAGATGGTCATATGGACATGTAATGAGCCACTTAATTAGTTTAGGGACCTTTAAATACATTTATAAGTTTGTGAACCTATGTGACACACCTTAACAAGTTCATGTACCCTCGGTGCTTTTTTACTCAAACATGAATAACCAAAACATAATGCACAAACCGTAATTGTCAGTTTCAACCACTATCGTGTGCATTTTTTTGCTAGTATTTTTGCCACTTTGATACCATATTCCTTTCTAGAACTCGCTACATAAAAATGGGCACACTTTGTACATGCATAGCTGAAGGACTTCTGTGGTTTTTCCAATGTATAAAGGGAATTCACAGTGCAGCACTAAAGCAAATGCTCAAAAAGTTTGCTCCAGCACAACAATTACCAGCTTTTTGGAAACTTCATGTTTCTGTTAAGAACCAATTTTACCAAATTTGAAGATCATAGACGTACTTATGCGAGTACTATTTTTTTGGAGTTTTAGGAAGTGTTCTTCCTATGGATGTGAAGCCTAGTAAAAATTATTTGGGTCGTAACCCTCTTAGTGTCACACTGTATGGAAGCCTGGGTGTGGTGTTAAGTAAGGATTGGGCCACCACCGTCTTAGTGGCGTGCTACATCATCACATGATGTACTGATAAGTGAGCAAGAGCTTTTGCATGTCACTTGATGTATGTGAATAGTAATAAAGCTACCCGAGGAAGATAGGTTTTAGATAGGTAGTTGAAATGTAGGATCATTGACAGAGAAGCTTTAGAAGTTAGTAGACGTTGCAATTAGGATGCGTATAGATATTCCTTGTATGCTGGAGACTAGATGAGCAGGTCAAGAGGTGAGAAAAGTGAAGAATACCGGTTTCAAGCATTAATATTCTTGCTCGGCTGATTCTAGGAATGGTGTAGGCGCCCTAATTGATAAGAGCCTTATGAATGGAGTAGTGGATGTCCGAAAACGAGGAAATAGGTCATTCTAATCAAACTAGTTGTGGGGGATCTTGTCCTGAACATTATTAGTGCTTAATCCCCGCAAGTTAGACTTGACATGAGTGTTAAGAGGCGATTCTACAAGGACTTAGAGGATATGGTTAGAACAAAAAAAACATAAATTGTGTTGTTCCTACTTCCAAACTTTGTTATGTTTCAACATTTGACTATCTTCTAAAACAAAACATTGAACCATCACCGCAATCCATGACCATAAGAACCTACCATTTACATAGCACACACATACCTCATCCAAGGAGCGGTACTGGTCCACAATCTTGAAGTACTTCCTCTCGAGCCTAGGTCGATTGCCGCTGGCCGCAGCCCTAGCTGTCACCGCCCGTGTCTCCACTGCCCTTTGCGGAGTCGCTGGTACAGAATGCTCACAACGCAAGTAACTCGAGGTCAGCGCTACGTCCTCAACCAGTGGAGACGCCGGCGCACTCGCCCGTCGTCGGAAGCTCGAGGAAGAAGAGTACTCATCCGCCGCGGGAGCAGAAGCAGGGTACGCCGGCGGCTGCGGCGGGTTCCAAAGGTGCAACGGCGGTGGCGGCGCCGACGCCGGCTCATAGGGGTCGTGGTGCGGCGAAGCTGGCGGCGACCTGCGCCGCGCCGCCGCTTCTTGCTGCTGGTCCTCTAGCGGCTCTCCTGATGGGGCGAGGAAGCTGCCGACGATCTTGGTGGCCGTCTGCAGTACCAGGAAGAGCACCCACAGCAGAAAGGTGCCGATCTTGCCCGCCACCGCCTGGCAATTCGCGTCGGTGGCAAGAACAGAGTCAGACCAAATCGATAAAATTTTAGCTTTCATCCAGCATGAATCGGAATCAAAGCTCAGCTCCCAATAGTAAGAAACACTCGTCGCTCGGATTCCAGGAACTAGGAGCTGCCTCTTGCCCCCATGCTGATTCAAGAAACTGTCGTAGTGCTTACCAAGAAGCCGCTCATGCCGACGAGGAAGAGGAAGACTGCCGTGAGGTGAGGTCAGATCGGAAGCAAACTGCCGAGTTGGGGACTGATTCTACTGACTTGGGTGACGGTGCGGCACCGAGACGGGTTGTCAGAAGGTGGACCTTCGCGAGGACGCAGGAAGAGGACGACAGTCGACAGCTCCGTGAGTAGCGATCAAAACGGTCCGAAACTGACCGAAAAAGTTGAAATCGTTTTCATATAAAATTTTCGGAAACAGAATCTGAAACGGTTACGGTATTGGAAATATCAAGAATTGGTATACTGGATCGAAAATATATCGATATCGGAACGATTCTAAATTTTATTTGAAAACAACGCACCAAAATATTATTCATCAATAACATCAACAACTTAAGTATAAAATATGAGACAACATCTTTTAGTTTCATTTTATAAAAAAATTCAATATAAAACAAAATCATTTTAGAAACACATATTAAAGTAAACAGATATTTGTATGTAATTCAAGTTAACTTCTTATCCAAACTAGTTTATAAATTTGAGCTTATTACTTCCTCCGTATCTAAATACTTATCGCTTTGTAGTTCAAAAATGAACTACAAATCGATAAGTATTTAGAGACGGAGAGAGTACATGTCAGCCTATAGACCTAACCTACTATTCGGAAATTATTCGGTTATTGTTTGGAATTTCTCATTAAAATACGGTATTTGTTACAATTCAGTCGAAAATCAGTCCAAATCATTCCCATTCCGTTTACCAAATTTTAATGTTTGATAGAAATGGTAATCGGATCAAAAATTTCAAAAAATGTCGAAAATGATAATCACATCGGAAATTTTCGAAAACGACGTCGAACGATCTAAGAATTTACCGTACCGTTTTCATCCCTATCCGTGAGCCTGTGATGAGTGATGGTTGTTGCTTTCCAGTGCAGCTACATCTCTACTGCTTGTTTTTTTAAGAAAAGAAACAACGTTTACAATATTTATAGGAAGTCTAGATTTCAGATGTCTGGAAATTTCAGATGATATTAAATAACGGCTATTTCAGTTTCAAAAAAATATCGTTTTAAGTGTTAGACTAGGTTGAGGTATATTTTAGTCCATACCTTAATAAGTTTCAGGGGACAAGCTTTGTACTCATATATATTGTACCAATGACAGACTTTGTTAATTAATCCTCTAATATGGCATCATTAGCCAGTAAACTCTAATCCCAATCTTCGTTGCTCTCCCTACCTCTCATGGCCCAACAGCCGGTGCGCTGCTGCCGGTTGCTGCTGCGCCGTCACAAGCCGAAGTTGCGCCACACGTTTCTCTCTCTCTGTCAATTGGCGATCTGAATCTGCAATCTCTCAGCTCTCCACTGATCGGATTCCCGATTCCTCCACCGGCCCACGGTCCCGCGGCATCGCGGCCACGCGATCCCGATCGCATCGCGCGGCGAGACGTCTCTTGCCGTGTGATGTCGTCGCCTCCTCTGAAACACGACACGCTTGAACCTAACGAGTGATGCACCTGGATGAACTCAACCTCAACCGTATGAGGTCGGATGTTCGTCTTGGCATGGATGTCCGAGTACCAGATGGGAGTCATCCCTATCCATTTCAAGCTCTAGAAGCTTGCCTCCAACGTCAATGAGAGGATGTCGTTCCTTTTTGGCTAGAAATCATCATAACTATAGTAAATAAATGACGGATCTCACTAGACATATGAGAGACTTTGAAGTGAGGACTGGAGACATCTACAACACACTCCAAGAACATGTCCAAAGTATCCAAGACTGACAACAACACATGAACACTCAATTCAGAAACTTCAACTTCACGCTACAACAACAACAAGCTGATCTCGCGGCATACTTCCGTTATCAAGGATTCAACCCTTATCACGGAGGTGATTGAAGAACAAGCTTGGAGGAAGATCCCCACTTGAGGTAACTTGTATCACACTCATTGCATATTTATTTTCCATTCATCCATTATTCACTTTGCATATAAAAAAGTAAGTAATGTAGATTTGCTTTCAATCAAATAAAGATGTACGGTAAGAATGATTTAGAATTCACATAGATGAAATGATGAATAATTGCTCTGTTTTATTTCTACTAAGTTTCTAATTTACAACTTGTTACTCTCTAAATATTGCTTTCATTGGCTAGAATTAACTTTGCCTTAATTTAGAAATTGTGAGTAGTAAGAGCTTAATCTAATTCAAGGTTGTTGTGAGATTTGAAATAGTGATAGAGTTGCTATTCCTAGTTTGAAAGTGAAACTTAGATTTTCGGAGAAATTCTAAAAATATTTAAGTTGCACTCATTCAATTAAAAATATCTACCAAAGTCATATGATGTTTTACATTGATAAACCTTATGCATATGCTATTTGCTTTCACATTGAGCTTAGTCAAACTAGTATAGTTCTATGTGAGAATTCATTCATTTCTTTTGATTTCAAGACTTCACTTGCACATGCTATACTTCTACACTAGAAGCTAGCAAAATTTCATCATATCACCATTCCACAATAAAAAGAGAAACTCCATATCTTTAATATTTGGTACTCCCTTCAAGTTTATTACATAAAAAGAGAGTAGAAGATAGCTACAATAAAAAAAAAGAAAATACATGCTTACATCATAAGCATGAGAAAAAAACAAATGAAAGAGTCATGTTTCATCCCTGCAATAAAGAGTCCACATTGAAAGGAGTCATCTCATCCACTTCCACTTGCATCACACATGCACAAGTCTTGAATCAAAGTGTTTTGAATTGATTTCTCCTAAGGCTTACTCTTTTGACTTAGCAATATTATGTGTTGCAAATATGCTTACTCTCATTCCCTACCAAGCTCCATATAAAAGCCTTATTTAGTAGTAGTTTAAGCAAATGTCTTGGTGAGGATATATTTTCACACAAAAAGGAGTGATTGAGAGAATCAAAATGAGTTACTTAGAGTCTAAATTAAAGATCTCCGGAATCTAAGTGGAACTTGATATCTAGTCTATGCTTGCTCCATTTGCTATTCTATCTTTCAACTATCTATAAATATGAAAAGCATAAGTTCCATAATGACTTAAGAAAGATAGAGTATCATAGCCAATTTTTACAATACCAAGTAGAGTATTTTGTTATTCACTTGGTACTTTTGAAAAGTAGAATATTGTAGCAACTTCTGATCATCAACCTAAAGTCTTGACTTTGCTCGGGACGAGCAAAGGATAAACTTTGGAGGGTTTGTTGATGGCTGTTATATCCCAATTTTACCGATCAATATAACTCAATTATGTGAAGGATGAGTCATTTCTTGCACACATCACCTTTCTACTTAACACATTTCCATTTGTTCTTGGAAAAATAGTGCATGCAAAATTTTTATGCAGGAATTGAGGTGAAAGAGGGGGAGCAATCCTAAAAAGTATCATCCTAGCCAATTGAGCGACGACACGTGGTATCATATAGATCAAATGACCTATAAACAAATATATCTGAGGAGATCCAACGGTGTATCACCCGTATCATTCAATAGGACCTACATGGTAGTCACCCCTAGAAAGCACACACGGAGTGGCACGAGGACCAGGTTGGCCGAATAAGGGGTTCGACCGACCTCTTCCTGGTGCCAAACGCGATCAACTTCCATGTGTCAACTCCTTATGGTGTCTTGATCACGATGAAGACTGATTCACACGCTTTTGGTGGCTATAAATAGGATCCCCTACCTCTCACTTCAACATACACCACTTGAGTTATAAATATGACCCTCCACCCCTCACTTCTTCAACACACACCACTTGAGCTTCACTCTATTATACACACTACTTTTTCTAATTCTTAGAGGAGTTATGCTGTAGAGAGGAGAGTCTCTAGTCCCAAGTTCAAATTGGGAAAGGAGTAGAGGGAGTCTCTCTTTCCAATTTCAAATTGGGAAAGGTATGACTCATGTATTCTTTCTTGTATTTGTAACTTTGTGTATAATAAAGATATTATATTTAGTCTTCCTTGATACATATGCTTGGATGAAACATTTCTTGTTTGATTGTAGAATCCATATATGTGGTAGGAGTAGTATTTATGATTATGCTATAATGATCTTATTCCATCACCATAAACACTATAAATCCCCGCTATAGTCTAATTTGTTATGATATGAACATGCTAATATGAATAACTATGTTATGTATCAACATTGGTTTCAACAATGATTTAGTTTATTGCTTTAGGATGACCTGTATCATGACTCCTAAGGTATTTACTTAATATGCTAGCATGGTGCTAGGGTAGTTAAGTAGCGTTGAATATCTCGTAGACCCACGAATTGAAGAGGTAGGCGGTAGGTGATGACAACCATATTTGTCCTTTGTAATCCTCCCCGTTTGGCTATGTCATTGACTTTTGGCAGGAGTCGTCCTAGTATTGCTAGAGGTAAACTCGTGTCCGATATGTTAAACAACTTAGCATAAGGATTCATCATTGACATGCTCATTAGTATCTAAGTTATGTATATGTATATTAGAAGGATTGTAGGAGCAACTCATCAACTTTTAGTATAATCTCCATTAAGACATATTTACTCCCCTTAGAATTGAATGCTTTTGTGTATGCCACACTACCTCCAATTATCTATTATCAATCCTCACTAGAACCCTACCTAGATTATTCTACCCTTTCCATTCGATGATTGCTACACTTCCACCTAGCCTTCTCTTGAGATAAAATAAATGATACTCTTAGAGTACTCTATTGAGGGGAAATGCTCTATAGATAGTTTCCGTGCGCTTGTAGAATTTATTTTGTACGTAAGAAACGTCAACAAACACATTTAGCATCAGTTCATGCACCATTAGATCTCATTGTAAGCCATAATAGTCCTCATATTGAGAAGAATCAATGGATCGGGAGTAGAGTATTACCTTGCTGCAAAGAGCTCGAACATGGGTAATCTTTGTCTCCCTGTTACCATCAACATCATCAACGTGCAAATACTCCCCGAGTCCACTCAATCCTATCCATATAAATTCTATTGTCACGAAAGCTATGCATCACTAGTCTTCTAGAAGCCTTTGTCCAACTTCTTAATAATGTCTCTCATAGAGAATCTTCAAACCATAAGATGAAATGTTGGAGTTTGCTTAAATCTCTTTGTGAACGAGTTCTTGATTACGAGTGAGTTCATCTTTGTTGTTGAATTGGGCTTGACTAGTCATGATTCCTTTGGATAACAGTCGGTGCAAGACCCATGTTGACTGATACCACAACCCTTGTTGGTGTCTTCTAGTCCATAGCAAGACTTCGTGTGATCTTGGTCCATTAGTTTAGACATAATATGATCCACATTTTACCTGATTTTGTATTATGACTCAAGAAAAATACTATATACAATAATGTGAGGGTTAGCAGGTATAACAGTGATATTTAGTGCTCCAAACAAGAGTATTATGACATATATAATAAGTATATGAAATGATGCCAACGCATGACTATTAGTGTGTGGCCTGTGTAGCTCTGATGTTGAGTGTGTGGAGGAAAAGCGTGTCGTGTTTTGGTGTTTCAAACTTGTTTGTATGTCAGATTTAATATTTGCAAACTTGTGTGTATGTTGATACGATACATATAGTTGTGCATTTGTTATTATCGTGTCCTAGCAAATTTGAAATTAGCAGTTGTCATGGTTAATTTGAGTGAGTAACAACGGTTTTATTGGCATCGTGTTTTTAAATGAGTTAGTAATAGGAGTTTGTTGGCTATTGATGTGTTTTGGGAGGCAAGTATTGCATTTTGATTGCTTGAAACCCATACCCATTCCTTGCACATTCAAACAAAAATTGTGGGAATAAAACAATTTCTCTCTCATTCACTTGCAACCAATTTAATTTATGAAATATAATTCATGCAACACTTTCATTTCAAGGAAGGGCTCATTTGAATCCTCAGAATCACGCCGTTTACAAAGCAAGTTCGGCTACCCGTGAAATCGAAATATTAGACTCGGCCCGTTTCCATCCACGGAAATAGCCTACGCACCATTATCCAAGCTCGTTCGTTAAATAAAGCTGATCCATGACTAACTGTTCGTTCGTAGTATCAGTAGAAAGAAATGGACGACTGAGCGAGCCCATCATGGTTGACAAAAAAAAAAGACCACTGCGGAAGCCCAAGCAGTTTCTGACCAGCGGGGCCCATCCAAAAATCCCAAAATCTTCCCCGCCTCCCCGCCGGCGGCGGCACGGCAGGCCATCCTACGACCGCCGCCGTCGGCCGCACCCTTCAAATGAAATGCAGGACTCCGGCGACCGCCGCCTCCACCAGTGCGGCGAGCGTGACCCCAAGTGTCCTGCGTTGCTCCCCCTCCCGCTTTCCCCTCACACCCTAATTCCGCCGCCGCCGCCGCCCCCTTCCTCCCCGCCGCACTCCGTCCTGCCGCTCACCTTCCGCCACCTTTCTCCCTGCCCTCGCTGGTCTGCCTGGGCCGCCGCCGCGCTTAGGGACTCTGCGTTCGCTCCCGCCCTCACCTCGGCCGCAATCTCCGACGCCGTCGCAGCCTCCACTGCCGCCGTCGTCCCCGACCGCCCCGCCCTTTCCGCACTGATATCGCTCTGGGACCCGGCCACGCACGTCTTCCGCCTCCCCGGTGGCCCCGCCACGTTCTCTCTTGAGGACGCGCTTGTCCTCGCCGGCCTGCCCCTATCCGGCGCCCCACTGAACCGGCCGCTCACACCCGAGGAGGATGACCTCCGCATCCGCCTCGTCGTCGAGAAGGAGAAGATCAGGGAGCTCCATCCCTGCGCCCGCGCCGCACGCCGCGTGTCCGCGGAAAGTTGGCTCGAATGGTTCGAGGGCGGAATCCGCCCCGGTGAGGACGATGAGCTGCGGCGGCTCGGGTTCTTCGCTTACTGGCTCGCATTCTTTGTGACGCCGCGGCTGCGTCATAGGGCAGGCGAGCTGCCAGAGCGCGTTTTTGAGCTTGCGGCAAGGCTTAGTCTCGGCGAGCGCATTGCCCTTGGCCCTGCCATGGTGGCGAATCTTTATGCTGACATGGATAAGATCGTTGCTTCCGTGGGTACAAGTTGCCGCGTTGATGTGTGGGCGCCGCTCTGGCTGCTGCAGGTGTGGATATGGGAACACTATAAGCAATTGCGCCCTCCACCGTTGAAGGCTCCTCCGTTTCCTATCTCAAGTGTCCGGGTATTGCACTGGAGCCGGAGGAAGAGGATGTGCACACTGGAGGAGGCTGTCCGGGTCATGCAGGATGAAGCCTGCTTCGACTGGAGGCCCTACCTGTATAACTCCCTGAAATGGATGGAGCCCAAGTGGTTCAACGAGGATACCTTTTTAGTGAGCTGTACAGGTAAAGATAAGCCAGAGTGGTTTTCCGATTACATTGCAGTTATCAGTCAAACAGTTTTGACTGGGTGGTATGGTGATGACATGGATAGCTCGGTATTGTATAATCCGCAACTTGTTGCAAGACAGTTTGGCTATGATCAGGTTGTTCCTATGTCTTTTAGTGTGTCCATGGGAAATCAAATGTGGATACCTAGTGTTGGCAGGCACGGGATGGCTAGTGATGATTATGTTGCATGGTACAGAAATGGGCACCTTGACAGGTATCAGGATGCTGATCAATATGATTGCTCAGTGGTGCGAGGCCATGTGAGTGGGAGTTCAAATGAGAAAGATGTGATAGAGAAAGCAGTGTTTACTAAGCGAGAGAGCAACAAATACATTGGTGAAGGACAGCTGACACAACTTGGTAATGAAACTCGGGGGAATGAAAAGAAGGTGATTGTGTTAGGTCTTCATGCACATGTTAATGTCTGCAACCCAACTGTTGTTGAACAGAAGAAAGATAAGAAAAGACAAGACAAATTTGCTAAAGATCAAGCTACCAAAAAGAAGAAGAAAACTATGGTCAGAAATAACTCCAAAAATAGTAGTATATTGCAAGAAGATGGTCAGAAGAACTCTTCAATCGAAGAAGATCTAAACTCTAGTTCTAAGGGATGTGATTCATTACCACAGCTTGGCAGTGATGACGATTGTATTGTTATCGGACCATATGATAAAAGATATGACGTAATAGACCTTGATGATGAGGAGCAGAGTCCCCTTGATCCTGAATGTCATGATAGGGGACTTGTTTTGGAGCTAGATGAGTTTGTCCGTTCTGGCCTTCTCTCTCAGCGGGAGGAAAGCGCAGATGAAAACGAAGGAAATGGAAGGAAGCGGGTGACCTTGAAAAGCAGCTGCAAAGACCCTTATGCTGAAGCAGCCATGAGGGAGTATCCTCTGTTTTTTGAGTTAATTCCACAGAAACCACATTACAGAGGGCTGGTGAAAGATAAAGTTATAGGAGATCTAGCCTACAGTGGATTATGGTTTTTGCTAATTACCTTGGCTAAGGAGGTGCTCAAGACGTCATGTGATACATCTGTTTCTGAAATTGCATATCTGATGAAAAGAGCCAAGCATTTGGAGCAATTAGGTTTCAACGTAAAGCATCTCATTGCCCGCTTGAAGGAGCCACAAATCCGACTTCAGAGGCTTCACGATTCTATGGAAAAGCTGGAGGATGCCCGGAAGAAAGAACGGGATGCGAAAGGAGTGAAGTCACTTTCAAGTCATTTGAGTAAATTGAAAAACAACATACAAAAGATGGAGAGACATTTAGATGAAAACAGACAAAAAGCTTTCGTTTCATCTGCCCATGATGTATTGAATGAAGGAGTCGATCTAGTCCGTTTGGAGAAGGAAGTAGAATCTGCTGAAAAATATTGTCAGGCAATGAAAGATGATGTAGCTTCCATGAGGATGATTTACTCAGATATTCAACAGTGGAGGTATTGATTGCTCCAGTGTCCGCTGCTGTCTGCTCCTGGAAATTAGAATAGGCACTATTTCTCTCCCTTTTAATTCGAAGATACATGACTATTCTTCGTGTATGAGAAAAAAAAACATCCATTCTGCCATAGTCCACAGGTGGTTTTAGACCAGACTGATATGTTACACTGGCAGCAGTATTCGTAGCAACATCAAGTATTTACGCATTTCCTTGTTTCAGGCTCATTTTCCCCACCAGTGCTTACTCTGATGAATGACTGATGTTTCACGTTGCCGCCTCCCTGCAAATCTTCCCCTTGCCACTTATTTTTCAAATACGGAATAATCCAAAAAAAATGAGCATCAGAAGGCGAGCACTGCAACAACTAATGCTAATATATAAAAAAAAAAAGACTGCAGACGCCGAGAGCTTCCAGCAGCACAGGCACCCATCAAGTGAGTGCATAGCACTGTATGCCTGGCTTGTATAGATTTGGGTTTACAAGGAGAAGAATCAGAGCATGCAGCTTGCTGCGTTGCAGTGGAAGAATGCGTTGTAACGGCGAGGATAAAGGATCGGAAAGCCGGCTTCATGGCCCAAGCTGTCGTCATTTGCTTGCCAAGATTGCTAGCTAGCAGCAACATCTCACGCTTACCATGCATCCAACTCCTCCTGACCTGGGGAGTTGTTCTTGTCGTCTAATGTGAAAAAAGATAATATGAATCACCACATATATGATCGAGAACCGCACCTGCCACTGCAACAACGACATAAATGGAAGTGCTTGCAACTCCCAGCTGCATATGAGCTGATGAGGCCAAACAAATCAAAGATCATGCATGGCTGCCTCCAGTGTACGCGCGTCGTTGAAGTAGAAATCTACTCTGGACCATTATATATGATGACAATTAAGGATGCCACAAAGGCGGCTGAGTTGCTGTAGAAGAAAACCTTGTACCGAGTAGCAGCGTCTGTTGTTAATTAGGAGTATCGGGTCGTCACCACCCTTGTGCCTATTGGAATTTATTTTTGAGGCAGTCCCATTTAGGCCAAATTTCAACACTAACCATAACCTCTTTTTCCTCGTCTCTAATTCGAAAATATAGCTGCAGCTACAACTAAAGGATTTGCTCAATATTTGGTGTATTATCAAAATCTAAAGAAGTGAGAAGAAAGATCCACCTTGTTTTGTGTTTCCAACGGAAATAACCATGTTCCACAGCTGCACGATTGAATAAAATCTCAACTAAGGAAACAAAAATATCATTGATACAAAGCAACATACTGAAATTTATACACAATGCTGCCACTGTCTCCCAATGTCATCATTCAGTTTAATACATACCCTTAATGGAACATCCATTGGTTGAAGACCAACAACATACAGTATATTTCTTCCACCACTTATAACATCACAAGTTCTACGGAGGTCCATGTCAGCTATTAGCTCCTCTCCCTTCCTTTGTTTAAATGAACCAATTCATGCCACACCTTTCGAGCACATGGGTGTACACAGATAAATACTCACTCCTTTCTTAAAAGATTGTCACCTTTAATTTATTTTTTAAACTAAAAGTAACAATCTTTTGAGAAAAGAGGGAGTACAAAAGTAAAATCCCCCAAACAACCCAACCCCCATGTATAACTTGTATAAGGAAGGTGTTAGAAAAAAAAAGGGGTTTTAACCTGCCCAAATCCTGTCCAGTCTATCCACGCTCTTCCGGCCGCAGTCCAGCTGTCCAATATTCCTCTTGGGCCTCTCAAAGATGTCAACGCTTCTCCTGGATTTCTCGAACTGATCGAATGAGATTTTTAGCTTGTCCATCTTCTCAACGTTGCTATATCTGTGCTCGATAGTTCTTGTCGTCCTGTCTCGGGTTTCCCTTGATTTCTCCCGTCTGTCTGTGCTCTTTCGTGAAAAATCAATGCTCTTCCGAGGGGATTCAATCTGATCTAGGCTTTCCCTCCAGGCTTGCCTATGGGATGGTGGTGCCTTCTCTACTGTGTGAACAAATTTCTTAAGGTGTCTGAGATATTCTGGGAAGAGCTCCAAATCACAGTGCTTTCCTCCCCTGAGCCATAAAGGCTCATATTTTTCTTTGCACAGTTCCCATAGTTGCTTGCCATGAGACCAATCCACCACTTCGTCAGAAGTTCCCTACATATAAAAGAGTTAAGGTTTTGGACTGAATCAAAAAAGGTCCAGTTGATTTCACAGGCTTATGAACTAAATTTAACCCCAATGATGTTCCATTGCTCCATTGAAAGGATAACATGAAAATTAATTCCTCAAGGTATCCCATGTATTCTATCTATGTGAGTACATATTCTTCTAGGCTCCAGCATATATCTCATACCACACAAATATGTTCAAAATATTCATATAATCAGATGCGCCATTCAAATGGCATGAGCTGCAAGGATCTGACATGGTTAGTTATAATTGAAAAGGCAATGTAAAACCGCAAAGATTACACATTATGGCTGATATAACAAACTTCGACCCTACGTATCTCATGTGCTCCAGAAGCATGCTCTATAATATGTACAATTAGTGGACAATGCACAAGGAAAAGTTTCTAACTGTGACTGTTATATGTGTGAGGTGTTGTGTGTTACTGGGTCAGGCCCATGTATCCAACTATATGTATCCATGACCCTCTATCAATTAGTCCAGTGATTCAGTTTCATTCCAATATGGTATCATTAGCCAAACCCTAATCTTACCCCTGCCTTCCCACCCTAGCCGCCACCCTGGCTGGCACAGCCACCGCCGCCGGCAGGCCGACTGGCCTGTGAGCCGCCGCGGTAGCGTCCACCCCCCCTCCCTCTCTTTGTTGCTCCCTCTCCTCCCCTGGCCGCCGTGCAGCCCACGCTCGCTGGCGCTGGATCCGCGCGCCGACGCCGAATCTAGGCGCCAACCACCGCCGCCCTTCCCAGCCGCCGGCAGCTCCATGCCGCTCCGCGCTGCCTAGGATGCCGCCCTCACCTGGCCGTCGAGCGCCGCCACCTCCTGCCAACCGAGCGTCGCCGCCATGGCCGCCGCATCGCCCACGCTCGCCGGTGGAGGATCTGCGCGCACCGACGCCAGGTCTGGACGCGCGGCCACCGGATCTGGACTCCCACCGTCGTTGCCCTTCCCTGGCCCGACTCCACCCGGCACCCTCCCGTGCGCGCCACCGCCGGGGCCTCTCCCGCGCGTGCGGCCACCCGACGACCTCCCGAGTGCGCCGCTGCCGCCAAAATTCGTCCTGAGCGCATTGCCGCCTGACTTCCTCCATTCGGGCCACTGCTGGCGAGCCACACAGTGATGTGCCCTCTGGACTCACCATCGTCGGCCCCAACGGCAAGTTGCCGCCGCCTTCCTCCCTGGGCGCGCCACCGTACACCACCATCCCCACGCCGCAGCCGCCTGGGTGCGCAGCGTCGCCGCCGCCACCTTGGCGAGTGCCTCCGCCGCCTTGGTGCGCCGCGCCACCGCCGCTAGAGAGCATTGTGCCGCCACTGCTCAGATCCCGCGCGAGCGCGCCGTCACCGTCTGGGGTCAGCGTGCCGCCGCCGGGAGTCCCTGCACCGCCAGTCCACTGGCAGGGCGCAACCTCGTGCGTGGATGGCCAGACAGCCACCGTCGGATTTCAAGCTGACATGCCCGGTTCCGTCAGACCAGCAGCCGACGCGCCTCTCCTGGCGGCATGCGGTTTCTGCTGCCGCTGGCGATGTGTCCCCTCCTTGGACTGCGCTTGATGCGGTCGGATTTGGGCCCAGATCGGCCACCTCTTCCCTCACCAACGACTAGCCCTCTTGGTTGGACCCCGACGGCCGCGCCGCAACCGTGGCTCCCTGGCCATGGTCGCATGGGCGTCGTCGCCTGGCCAGGCCTCGCCGTTGCCAGGCCTACTGGCACCGTGGCTGCCTGCCCATGGCCACCGGGTGCTGCCTCCAGACCCTGGCCTCTGCAGGACGCAGCCACTAGTCCTGTCCGCCGCCTTCTCACCCGATTCTCCTGACCACTACGGTGTTCGGCGGATCAGGTTGTCCCTCTGCGCCCTTGTTTCTGGCATTGCACCACACCACACCAGACGTTGGTTTCCTCCCTCTTTCCACCCACCTCACCCTTCCCATCCTTCATCTATCGTTGTTAGAAATGAATTTGTTCTTTCGGCCACCTCAGTACGTGATTCGGTTCTTCCCGATCCGTTTCGTCTTCGAAATGTTTTGGTTGCTCCTGACATCATCCAAAACCTTCTCTCTGATCGTCAGTTCACCACTAACAACTGTTACTCTATGGAGTTTGACCCCTTTGGCGTGTCCATGAGGGATCTTGCCACTCTGTGTCTCTTCGTTGTGACAATTCAGGCCCCTGTACACTCTGCCTCCACAGGAGCTGACTATTGCAGCTTCTTCTACTACTTGGCATCGTGGGCTTGGTCATCCTGGTCATGATGCCTTGTCTAAGTTGTCCAGTAGTTCAGTCATCTCGTATACTAGGGACACTCACAACTCTCTGCCACGCGTGTCAGTTAGGTCGCCATGTCTGACGTCCTTTTCCTAACTCCGACTCTCACACTTCGCATATGCCTTTGATCTCATCAATTGTGACCTGTGGACTTCTCCAGTCCCTAGCGTGTCAGGCCGCAAGTCTACCTTGTAGTACTTGATGACTTCTCTCACTACTAGACCTCTCCCTTGCGTTTAAAGTCTGAGACGTTTCTCACGTTGTCTCACTTCACTTGAATTTCCATTCAGTTCGTCGCACCATTCGTGTCATCCAGTGCGACAACGGACGCGAGTTTGATAACTATGCGCTCCGTGACTTTCTTCTCTCTCACAGTGTCCAGTTGCGCATGTCTTACCCGTACAACTCTCCTCAAAACGGCAAGGCGGAGCGCATGATTCGACCACCAACATCATACGATCCTTGTGGATCACATTTCATTATTGCATGTTGTGCAAATTCGAGTACAAAATGTAAGTTGGAGAAACACTTACATGTATAATCAGCACTGGGCAGGTGACTTGAGTGATTTTATCAATGTTCTGGAAGAAAATGAATGATAGAGAATTGTGAGCATAATACAACGATATCACATAACATAAAGGCATAGAGCAGGCAACACAATATTGAACATATTGAATAGCAGCTGGTGACAAACCTTGTATATGTCAAACCAATATGTACGTTTCACAGGATACATAACTCTCAATCCTGACAATATAGGACTATGCAGGACAACAGCTCTCAGCAGAGGATATCGACTGGCCAAGTCTACTGTAGGCCCACTCCCAACAGATTGTCCATAAAGAATTATTTCTTCTTCCTTGGCACCGAAGTTCTCTATTAGACACTTGTAAGCAGCCTCTATATCCGCATAAGTATTGTGTTCGCTTGGCTGAAATGAGACAAAGCAAAACTAAGCGAAGTAGCTTTAAGTTGGTTGGCTGCGAAGTATAGCATTGCTCGTCTTCAAGATACCTTTCCAGATGATTGTCCATAACCTGAGTAGTCGTATCTGCAAAGTTCAAAAGATGTTGTTAGGCTCTAGTAACATGACTTTTTTCTTTATGTTCAAAATCGATGAAATTCCCACAGGAGCATAAAAACTGCATAACTTAGCTCTAGAGCTAAGAAATTGTCAAATTTCCAAAGTTCATACAAAGACCACACATACAATGCAAGTACGTATGTCAAACTCCTTCCGATTTCAGGAAGTGGTTACACTCAGTTCAAATCCCTTCAGACAAAATTTTCTGGAAATATAGGTTCAAATCCAGGAAAAAACTTCATGGATCAATCATGTTGAACATTTCAAAAAGAAAATGATGAAGCATGAAAAGTATGGCATTGGACAATGAAATACCACCAAGGTAGAACATGCCAAAACAAACTTATCAAACATAACACTCTGTATCATATCTCATAATGGAAAGCAGGAATGTACTTTTGAGCCCCACAGTGCATATGCAATGATGAAAGCATGCACAAAAAATGATTTGCCATAAAATAAGCATATGGGACTCAATTGTCCACATCTAAGGTCATATTTCAGCAACACGCGCTATTACACAACATAACTCAAAACATCATTAAGACAAGATATACAATTGAGATCAGAGCATTGAAATATCCATTTAATGATAAGATAAAGTTTTAAATGACAAACCCCTTAGCAAGTAGGGACATTGAATCTCTAGTGCAGGAAGGACATTTATAAACAAAATTTCAGTTCTATAAAGTACAATATGCTTCACAACAAAAACATAATATCAGCCGACCTGTTTGACAAGAAAGAAAGAAACATCTTGCAAAGCAAATAAACTTTGAAGCTTCTTTGCTCGATCGTGGAATTACTACTACACCTCATAGGAAACTTGGTGACACAACTAAGATCCCGATCAAGCATAAACTTTTAATTTGTACTGGCGATAAAACATATTGGAGCCAGGGAAGCCCATAAGCCAAGCCTGCAAGAATGAGTGATTGCTTTTCATTTCATGCATAAACTTGTTTGCAAGTCAGCTGACTTGAGAACCCTTCATTATTTATTTCATATCAAACAGAGTAAAGTACCATCAGTGACTTTCTCTTGTTTTTATGGAAATGATTTGCTCCCTGATAAATAAATTCGTAATACAAAGCATAATACTGTAGTTTCAGCGTTAACTGTGTTAGAATTGAGCATGGAAAGAGATTAGGAGTCGGTTACTTAAAATAACCAACTCAACCAAATAGAAGAAAACTCCCCGTGTCTGATCGGGACACCGAACCGAATCGGTTGGAGACCCCCTCGGCCGCTCCTTCGCCAAATAAATAGAAGGGCAACTCTCTAAGCTAAGATGATCTGATCAATCATCTAATTAAACCTAATGTGCCCTGATTCTAAGAGCCACCGATCGGCTAGAAGGAGATTGTCAGGGAAGGCTCTCCAAGTCGGCACCGACTCCAAATTCAACACCATGTCTGCTCTCCTCTCTCCTACTAAAGATATGCTCCCAGGTGCGCGCAATCACTCTCTGCCCTAATCCTCTTATGTTCTGTTGAATGTTCAATGAGCAATGGAGACCACTTCATCTATGTTTGCAATAATCTGAGCCTAACCTGAATGGTTAGTGGCTAACTAAGATTCTGTTGATTAGCTAAGCCTAACAAACTGGTCAACCACAACCCCTTCTGCATAATTATATAACTGAAGAGAAATATCCGAGTAAAAGGACTCACAGCACTGACTTTCTTCACTACTGAAGTGTTCCAAATCCAGCAATGCACATGCACGCACAACAATATTTTGAGAAAAAGCTGGCAATGCAGAAAGAATCATCATTATTCATATCACACCGATTACCCTGTGAAGGAAAAGCTGGCAGATACCACACCGCAAAATAGCCAAGCAGGATCTTGGTGGCGCAGAAGCTTCAGACCAGCAGATCAAGATTCCTGATCAGAAGAGGAAACTCATTCTTCTAATCCAGGATTCAGAAACGAGTGAAGATGAAATCGATAAAGAAAACAGAAATTATTCCCCACTATTGACAAGCACGGTAAGAGATAAATAACCCAAACAATTACCAAAAAGAGAGAGAATGGGAAAACTGAAAGCACAAGCTTTGCTCAGAAAGCAAACCTAAAATTCGAGGCATCGATTCACATCACGCATATATCAAATTCGGCGAAAGGAATCCCAAAACCAAAGAAGAGGAAAATGCACATTCCCGCGCCAGAGCATCAAAAACTCCAAATATGGGCACACAAACAAAAAGATCACGGGTACTCGACTTCCAGCGGCAATGGAAAGGATTTTTTTTCCTTATGAATGAAAGGAAAGTAAGACAGACAAACCAAAAAACACTCGATTCCCCCCAAAATTTTGCAAAAGGAGAAAACAATTTCACGTCAAACACGAAATTTCACGCATCGATGGCAACAAATGGAGGAACCTCAGCGTCCAAGAGAGAGACACACGCTCGCAGATCACGCGCCGCACTGAATAACTAAACAGAGGATGCCGAACCGGCTGGGCTGGGCACTGGAGGAGCAATAAGGGAAGGGAAGGAACCGAGGCGAAGCTCACCCGAGGACGTTGACGCGGAGGTTGAAGGAAAGGTGTAGGAAGAGCTGGTAGAGGTGGCCGAGGTCGGCGGCGTTGCCGTGGGAGTAGAGCAGGGTGGAAGCGGCGTCCGGGTGGCGCACGTAGATCGCGGCCAGGGTGTTGCCCCTCCGCGTGCGGAGGCGGAGCACCTCGACGTTCTCCCGGTGCGGCTGCCCGCTGAGCGTGGTGACCCCGGCCGCGGCGTCCTCCACCAGCGCGTACGTCGGCGGCGTCGGCGGGAAGAAGGCCATCTTCGCCGCCACGCTTGAGGTCACCCCTCCCATCCCTCCTCCTCCTCCTCCTCGATCTGCTCTTCGGTTTCTCGGTTGAATCGAGAGCTGGCAGCAGCAGCTCGTAAAGGTTGCTCCTCCTTTTTCTCCTCCACCTCCACCTTTGGTGGTGGGCTTTGCCCCCTTTTCGCGTGCTCTCTCTATGGGTTTGGTACTCGTGAGACGGAGAGAGAGAGAGAGGAGTGGGGTGGGATGGGGGCGCGGCCGGCTGCGCGGCGTGCGAGGAGAGGACCTCGAGTCAAGCTGCGCTGCACTGCAGGGTGGCGAGCCGTTTCACGCTTGGTTTGGACGGTGGTGGCATGGCTGGAGCTGATGAGGTGGTCCGCCCCCTACCGCGCCTGGCACGGCGACGAGAAGTTCACGTCACTCCCTTAAACTTCACTGTCGGTCAGGGTGACTGTCGACTGTTGGAGTCGGTATCGGCAGATCTTCTGACACTGCTAAATTGTTGAAGGAGTTTGTGGTTCGGTGTGGGCGCGCGGAGACTCAAGAAGGTGAATTGCGATTTAACACAGGAGACACAAGGATTTACGTGATTCGGGCCGCCTGAGCGTAATACCCTACCCCACGGGTGTGTTGGTGTTGTATTAGCTTGTCACGTATGATTGCTTGTCCACCTCTGTGAACGTCTGTGTCCGTGAACGTCCGTTCGTGTATCGTCGGTCTGTCCTTTTATAGTACAAGGACGGACCGTTACAAGCTAGTCTGGCCCGACATGTGGCCCCGACGGTTACTAGTATTGATACACGATTAATTGCTATTAATGATTCTGTAACGGGCTCCGACAGTGTCGTTACTGGTGTTAAGATCGTCCGTTTAAGCGTCATTAATATGTCATTAATGACGCTTAATCGGGTCTTCAAGTTCTTGGCTCTCCTTTGAAGATCCGGAGCCGTTACAAGGTCTTCCGGAGGTTAGAGGCTGCCAGCTCCGACGTTTGGACACGTGGCAGCTCCGGAGCTTGCTGTGGGAAGCAGGTAGCTCCGGGGCTATCTGACACGTGTCAGGTCCGGAGCTTCTCTCGGTCAGGGGTTAAGTCTGGAGGTGCCTTTTCGGTACTTGGCCCGGAGCTTCCCCCTTGTGGGCGGTAGCTCCGGTTTGGCAGTACACGTGGCGACCTAGGGATTAACCATGTTGGAGAAGCAGGTCCGGTCATGTCTGACAAGTGGGCCTCCGAGGGTCTTCAATCCAAGTAGACGGCCTTCCCTCGAGATCTTTGTAACCTCAGGGGGTGTACGGTTTTTAGGGTACCAACAGTGGCCCCCTGGACCTACCTCCGAGGAAGGTCACTGGGGTGAAGTCGTTCCGTCGGAGGTGGGTCCATCCTTGCGACTCTTGAACTGGGTCTTCAAGGGTCTTTGGAGGTGCCGTTGGCAGGGTTTTACAGTTAGATCCCGCCGCGTGGCGTACCTCAGGCGGTAGATGAGATCTTTGACGTGCGGATCTCACGCAATTGAAGGTCGCCGGTTCCCGATACGAAAACCGAATCGGTTCCGCGCGCCCTGTCAGGCTGCCGCCTTTGGGTTTCCCGCCTCGTGATGACAACCGTTCGCCTGGGTAAGAGCTTCGACTTGATCGTCGGGGTGGTCCCGGGCCCTCTTGTCATCGGCTGGGTTGAGTTCTTGAGTAGTATCTTCGACTTCCCTGCAATTTCCATCCAAGCGTTGCGAGGGCTTACTTAAGAAGGAAAGCGCACACCGTCGGGAGTTCTTTACGCCTCTCATCTGATCTTGCGCTCAAACTCCCGACTCGTACTTCGCTCTTCTTCTCTTGCCTAGTTGTGCCGCGATGGAGTTGGGTCTGCGTGAGAGTCGCCTGAAGACTGACAACGATTTGAAGAAGGTCCGGGCCCTTATGGGATGGTCCTCGGACTTCTTCAACCGCTTGGTCCGTGCCGGCGGAGAGCTCCCCTTTGAGAAGGAGCGCGCTGGCGAGATGGTGTACTTTTCTTCGTATGCCATGGTTGGGCTGACCCCACCTTTTTCTTCTTTCTTCTTGATGCTGCTAGACTTCTATGGTCTGCAGCTATACCACCTTGGCCCTCACTCCATTCTCCTCGTGTCCATCTTTGTCCACTTCTGCGAGATGTGGGTGGGCATCCCTCCCTGCGTCGAGCTCTTCCGAACCTTCTTCACCGTTCACACCACCGGCCGGAGCAATGAGTACCTTGGCTTCTACTACTTCGTGAAGCGCAAGAAGTGCCCATTCAAGTACCTCCGGTCGTTCCCTTCCGGGAAGTGAGATGACTGGAAGAAAGATTGGATAGTCATCAGGGTGGAGGAGCATGAGCGGTTGGAGCTACCAGACGGTCTGCCCGGTATCGACACGTCGATATGGAATGAAGTTCCGGTGCTGGCGGAAGCTTTCGACCCTGTCCTGACCAGGATCCGCCGATGCGTGGAGGAAGGATTGACTCCCCAGGCGGTGTTCTGCAACTTCCTGACCAACAGGTGGGCGCCGTTGAAGAGGAGGGAGAAGCTCGTCTGGGCCCTCAACAGCGTGATGGACGAGGACCGGGTTGAGACCGGGTTGAAGTCCAACATGGTGGGGAAGACCTTGGAGTTTCACCTCAAGAAATTCTAGCACGGCATCGATGTCGACAGTGATGACTTGACTCCTCCGTCGGCCTTTCTCCCCCTGAACATGGAAGTGGAGTTCAGCAGGGAGCTTTGGCGGACGATGCCCGCGCTTGACGACCTTGGTGTCGTCGAGAGAAGACCAACCACTCGGGTGGCAATCCCCGGGGTGCCCGAAGACGGCTCGGTTCCTGCTCCACAGCCGAGGGTCGAGGTCATCGGCAAGGGCAAGGAGCTGGCGGAGGAGCCGGAGAGTCGGAAGAGGAAGCTACGACATGCCGACGGAAGGTCCGTCAGGCCCGCTACTTCCGCCTCGGTTCCTTCTCCCCAGGGGGGGAGATCTTCTGCCGCCGTGGCGACTGTCCCCGTAGTGGGGTCCTCCCGGAACGATACTGTTCCTGCAGTGGGATCCTCCCGGAGCGCGTCTGTCCTCGTGGTGTAGCCCTCATGGGGTGCTAGCTCCGGGTGCACGACTCCGGCACCTGGGGCGGTGGGAGCCTCCAGGTCCAGGGGTTCCTCCCGATCGAGGAGAGCCTCGACCCGGGAAACGCCCGTGGCTGCGACAAGTTCTGGGGGGCCTCCTGGAGCTCCTACGCCGACCATGGCCAGCCCGGAACGTTCGGGAAAAAGGTTCCGCGCAAGCTGGTGCGGAAGCCTTCCAAGGTAATTTTTGATCTTTACCTTGGTTAACTTTTTAATTGTAGCGATTGTTTGTTAATTAATTTTTTTAATCCATCCTCTGCAGCGTCCCCAAGAAGGGGAGTGAAGTTCCACCCTCGGCCATGATGTCTGAGGCCGTGGGAGCTTCTGCTCCTGTCCCAGTGCCGCCCCAGGTGGTGGCTGAGGCTGCGACAGCTCCGGCGCCGGCTGTCGTGGTCATGAACCTCGACTCGTCCCCAGAATTTCCCGTGGTAGCGCCGGACCACGGGAGTGAAGACACGCCAGCGGCACTTGTCTCGGAGGTTGAAGCTCCGGGTCCTGGTGCTGCAGTGGTGGAAGCTCCGGCTATAGAGCCGGAAGAAGTAGTAGTCCCGGCCTCGAAGCCGAAACTTGTCGAAGCCCCGGCGATTGAGCCGGAGGTGACTGAAGCTCCGGCATGCGAGCCGGAAGTCGAGGTAGTTCCGGCAGTAGAGCCGGTTACCTCCGAAGTACCGGTCGCTGAGCCGGTTATTGTTGGAGCGCCGGTCACAGAACCGGCGGTTGAAGAGGCGAGGGAGCTCGAGCCTCCCTCGGAAGAGGTGTCCCGGTCGGAGCCTGTAGCAGCTCCTGTTCTGGAGGCGACGACGTTGATGGTACCTGCGGCCGAGCCGGAGTGCCCAAGCGAAGTCGCTGGCCCCCTGCCCGAGGGGGCGAATGAAGACTTGGCGGCAGGGCCTTCTTCGATGGCGACTGAGGCCATCCCGGAGGACGGCCCTAGTGCCTTGGATGCTCAGGGTTCCGCTCTCGTAGAGTGGGACCCAATTTTTGTATGTGAAGACCCGCTGGAATCAGCGGAGGAGACCCCAGCAGGTCCGGAGCCCATCCCGCTGTCGATGTCTATCGACAACGCCTGCTCCAGTCTACGTCAGGTCCAACTGGCCTTCTTCCACAACAGCAAGGCTCTTGAAGAGGAGCGTCAAACCGTTAGGCGGTGGCGTAATCGGCTCCACTTCGAGACTAAGCTGGCGCAGTCGAGGCTAGCGGACGACAAGGAGTGGATCAAGCGGGAGAAGATCCGCCTGGAGTACTGGGACAAGCTGCTGGATGAGAGGGAGAGCATGACTCATTCCCTCGACGCTCAATCCCGGGAGATCCACGATCAGGCCAAGGCTGCCAACGACGTGGCCAATGCTCGGTACGAACAGCTTGAGGCCATCAACGCCGCACTCATCAAGCGCCGAGAGGCACTTGAAGGGAGGGAGAGACGGCTCGAGGACTAAGAGTAGAAACTCCTGGAGCTGCGGGATGACGTCCTGAGGAGGGAATAGGAGCTCGCCGAGAAAGTAGCTCTGGCTGATAAGGGCCTCGAGGAGCGCACTAAGAAGTTGGAAGAGCGCTGCCTCGAGGAAGAGGAGAAGACCTGGGTGCGGGGGCAGGAACTCTACGAATACGAGTGTGTCCTTGTTGCCCGGGAGAAGAAAGTGGAGGCTAGGGAGAAGGACCGGGTCGATCGTCGGAACAAGATCCACCTCCGGGAGGAGGAGCTCGGAAGACTTGAGAGGTGGGTTGCTGCAAAGATTCAGCAAAACGCCAAAGAAGTTGAGCGCCTCGCCCGTGAGAATTCCGAACTGACGGCGGCCAAGAGATCCCTGGAAGAGGTGAAGAGCCTGAGGACGGCGGACTCCCTACAGATTTGGGAGTTCCTGGGCAAGGCCAATGATGCGCTGACGCCGATGGGTTTCAGCCCCGTGCGCCAGGATGATCCGGAGCCGGAGCCGGACCTTGCGCTGCAGGCGTTGAGCGCAGCAGGTAGCAAGCTCTCCAAGGTGGGCGACGTCATCGCGGACAAACTGGAGGTCGAGGGGCAATCCCTGGCGAGAAACGTCACATAATATGTGCTGACGTGCTACACCAGCCGGAACCCTCAATTTCCTCTGGACCCGGTGCTTGAAGGCCCCGTCGAAGGAGAAGGCAAAGCTACCCGAGCCAGCGTGTCGGAGGTCACTCAGAAGGTCGCCGAGTTCTTCCATAGGGTCTAAGACCATCTCTTTAGCTCTCTCTTGTATTTTCTCTTCTTCTTCCTCAATTTTGTAATCCCTTGTCTCCAGATGAATGAAATCCCCAAATTTTTGCGAACTTCATTTTTTGTCTTCAACATCTTTATCTTCACTTGGCCCCCTGGTAGATGTACACAATTTGATTGTGAACATGTACCAAAAGGATATTGAGTTTTGTTGAAGACGAATTTGCTCCGAACTTGTAGAATTTAGGTCCGAAGTCTTTGATAGTGAAGGTCCCCTGAGGTTGTCGGAGCTTAGAAGCTCCAGCATTGTCCATCGCTGGAGCTTGGTAGCTCCGACAATAGCCTCTATCAACATGTAGAGTGTCGATAGTTAGTCCTCCGAGGTGTCGGAGCTTAGTAGCTCCGGCAGTGACCTTTGTCAACACTTAGTTTGTTGGCAGTAGACTCCATTTACGGGGTCTTCTCACCATCTTTTACTCAGCGTCGACGGTTGACCCCCTCGGGGGAGTCGGAGCTTGGTTAGCTCCGGCTTTTCTCCATCAACGTAGAGTTTATTTTTCCTGCACACTTAAGCCAAGAAAAATAGTAAAATTCGTTCCTTGTCTATAATTTCGTCGCGGCTTACGATTCTCAAGAAAATTTTAAGTTGAACGTGATTTTAAATACAACCGGATGCGTTGCCTTTTCTCTTAGATCCAATTGTCCATGGACCCGCCTTACTTCGGCCTGCCGGGGTGTAGGTAGAGTAGCGTACTTAGGGTGCTTGACCAGGCTAAGTTGATAGCACACTCCGGCCCTAGATTGGCTTGGCGGCTTTCAGGCGAGTTGGCCACAAACGATATTTAAATCCAAAAGATCTGACAATGCAACTCGGATCGTATATAAACCGGTCAAACTAAAATTTCTTAAGAATTGCACGTCTCTGTTATAGACAAGAAAGAGAAAAATAAAAATGTCGAGCCTACACAAAATGAATGCACGTGGAGTCTATTTCACATGAAGATGTCTTTCATTATAGGTCCGGGGTACAGGGGAAACAAGTACACTCTTAAGGTACGGAACCAGGCTAAGTGTGTTTGGTTTCTCGTTTGACCCAGGGTAGTTAGCCACACTTTTAGTCCGGAGACTGTGACAAGTGTTGCATGAGCTTTGCAAACCTTTCGGGAAAGGTTCGGCTGCTCTCCCGGAGGAACTACCTGACTCTGTACAATGACTCTATAACATACATCTCAAGTTACTTAAGACTCACCTCCGTGGAATTAAGTGTAGAACTTACGGAGGTGCTCGATGTTCCAAGGATTTGGGAGAGGTGTTCCATCCTCGGTAGCCAAGCGAACGCTTCCGGGACGGGATACTTTGATCACTCGAAAGGGCCCCTCCCAGCCGGGGGAGAGTTTGTTTAACCCTTCTCTGGATAGTATTCTCCGTAGCACCAGATCGCCTTCCTCGAGCTGTCGGTTGTGTATATGCCGCTGGTGATAACGCCGTAGAGCTTGGCGATATCGGGCATTCCGAACAGCTGCTTGGCACCTTCCCTCCTCGAGGAGGTCTAGGTCTTCATGCCGGAGTTGGTCCTACGCGGCTTCGTCGAAGGTCCGGACCCGGAGCGAACCCAAGGTGATTTCCGGAGGAAGGATTGCTTCAGCTCCGTACACCAGAAAGAAGGGTGTTTCTCCGGTTGACCGGTTTGGAGAAGTCCTGTTGGCCCATAGAGTGGGCAGAAGTTCTTCGATCCAGTTGGCTCCGTGTTTTTTCAAGCGCTCATAGGTGCGCGTTTTGAGTCCTTTAAGGATTTCTGCATTTGCTCTCTCGGCTTGGCCATTGCTGGCTGGATGAGCTACGGAGGCGTAGCAAACTTGTATGTCGAGGTCTTCGCAATATCCTTGGAATGCAGAGCTTGTGAATTGAGTCCCATTATCAGTGATGATCTTGTTTGGGACTCCGAATCTGCTTACAATGGATTGCAGGAAGTTGATAGCAGATTGCTTGTTGATCGTCACAACTGGAGTTGCTTCCGGCCACTTGGTGAACTTGTCAATAGCGACGTACAGGAACTTGTAACCTCCGACGACTCTTGGGAAGGGTCCCAAGATGTCCATCCCCCACACAGCGAAGGGCCATGTAGGAGGTATCATTTGTAAGGGCTGAGCAGGTGTATGAATTTGCTTTGCATGAAATTGACATACTTCGCATTTCTTCACCGGCTCAGTGGCATCCTGGAGCACTGTAGGCCAGTAGAAGCCATGCCGAAAGGCTTTTCCGACCAGCGTGCGGGAAGATGCGTGGTTCCCACACTCGCCTCCGTGGATTTCTGCGAGGAGCTCGCAGCCTTCTTCCCTTGTGATGCACTGCATTAGGATGCCATTGACACCGCGCCGGTAGAGATCCCCTTCTACCAACGTGTATCTTTTAGCCAATCTGACTACCCGGTCAGCGGATACATCATCGTCAGGAAGGATGTTGTCTTTCAAGTAGTTCCGGATCTCCGAGATCCATGCATCGAAACTGACTTGAGAATTTGAGTCTTGCGTGCTGGGTTGCTCAGAGCTTCCGGCAGCACCTACGACCCTTGATGGCTGCCATGGTAACAGGGCCATCGAGACCGTCAGCTTCGGGATGCTGATCTCGCCCCCTTCGTTCAGTTCGGCAGGCTGAACTGTGGGTTTTGACAACCTCCGGACAAAGATTCCGTCAGGAGCCGGAGCTCCGGTTGACGCTTTGGTCGAGATTTCGTCAGCTTCAGCGTTGTGGGCACGCTGAACGTGGTGGAGGTCTAGGACTTCAAAGTCCTTCTGAAGCCTCTGGACTTCAAGGAGGTAAGCAACTAGCTGGAGATTATTGCAGGAGCATTCACCCTTCACCTGCTTGATAATGAGCTGTGAATCTCCTTTGACCAGTAGTTGCTTGACACCGTATGACAGTGCCACCTTTAGTCCGTAGATGAGTGCTTCATACTCCGCCATGTTGTTGGTTGCCTTGAAGTCAAGGTGTACCATGTATTTCACCTTCTCCCCAGTCGGTGCAAGGAGAAGGATTCCAGCTCCGACCCTCTGCTTCTGCATGGAGCCATCGAAGTAGAGGGTCCAGTGAGGCTCAGTGAAGGTTGGTGCTTGATGCT
Source organism: Tuctoria greenei (assembly GCA_036927565.1). Taxonomy (NCBI): domain Eukaryota; kingdom Viridiplantae; phylum Streptophyta; class Magnoliopsida; order Poales; family Poaceae; genus Tuctoria; species Tuctoria greenei. The sequence goes on along the minus strand of JAYESD010000009.1, from coordinate 179,855,273 downwards.
CCGTCTTCTGTTCACTGGGGCCCCCAGGGTTTTATGGAGAGGGAGTCCATTCCGCCACGAAATCTGCCAACGCTTGACTCTTGATTGCTTGCCTCAGAATGAATTCGAGATCGAATTCAGCCAATTCCGCTGCCCACTTTGCAATATTCCCAGTTGAATTGGGATTATGCAAGATCGCTCGAAATGGATAGGAGGTCACCATCGAGACTTTGTGAGCTTGGAAGTAGTGTCGAAGCTTCCTGGAGGCAATAAGAACTGCATAAAGCAACTTATGCATCTCTAGGTATCGAGTCTTGGCATCATGTAATACTTCACTGATGAAGTATACCGGGCGTTGAATGGTCCGGACCCTCCCGGAGGGGTCCGGAGCTTCCTCTTCATTGATCCAGACCCTGTCGGAGGAGTCCAGATTCTCTTCGAGGACCTCCGGGTTCTGGCTGGAAGAACCCGGAGCTTCTTGAGAAATGACTTGGACCCTCTTAGAGGAGTCTGGGTCTTCTGAAGTGACTTCTTGTGGATTTGAGTCTGGGAGCTGGGACCCAGACTCACTTTCAGGAACCTCCGGACCCTCCCGAAGGGGTCTGGATTCCTGAGTATGGGGTAGTTCCGGTCTCTCCGCAACCAGAACCATACTGACGACTTCGTCAGTAGCTGAAATGTAAAGCAACAAAGGCTCACCAGGGTTCGGAGCTACCATAATTGGTAGGGTGGTGAGGAACTGTTTCAGCTCCTGGAATGCCTTCTCTGCTTCTTCGGACCATTGGAATGGTCCAGACTTCCTCAGCAACTTGAAGAAGGGAAGTGCCCGTTCCGCCAGTCTTGATATGAACCGGCTGAGGGCCGCTAGACACCCAGTTAACTTTTGGACGTCTTTGATGCGGGTTGGTGGCCGCATGTCTTCAATGGCTTTTATCTTCGCCGGATTAGCCTCTATGCCCCGGTAACTTACCAAGAAACCAAGAAGTTTTCCGGAGCTAACCCCGAAGACACACTTGTCTGGGTTTAGCTTCGTGCGGGTGGCCCGCAGCTTGTCGAAGACAGCCTGCAAGGTGTCCAAGAGGGACTCTTTGTTCTTGACCTTGACCACGATGTCATCGACGTACACTTCCACTATGTCTCTGATGAGTTCTTCAAAAGTTTTGTACATAGCTCGTACAAAAGTTGAAGCTACATTCTTGAGACCAAATAGCATGGCTGTGTAACAGTACAATCCATCTACTATGATGAATGAAGTATGCTCTTCATCCTCCCTAGACATCCTGATTTGATGATACCCAGAATATGCGTCTAGGAAACACAGTAACTCACACCCGGAGGTGGAATCCACTATCTGATCTATTCTAGGTAGTGGGAATGGATCTTTTGGACATGCCTTATTCAGTGTGGTGTAGTCGATGCACATGCGAAGCTTCCCGCCGGCCTTGGGCACAACGACTGGGTTCGCCAGCCATTTTGGATGGAAGACTTCTCGGATGAATCCGGCTTCGAGCAACTTCTTCACTTCTTGTCGGATGAAGTTCTGCCGCTCTACGGATTGCTTCCGAGGCTTCTGATGCACAGACCGAGCATCGGGGTAAATCTTCAGATTGTGCTCAATCACTTCCCTGGGGATCCCAGGCATTTGTGACGGTTGTCAGGCAAACACGTCAACATTAGCCCGGAGGAAAGTGATGAGCGCGAGTTCCTATTTGTCGTTCAACCCTCCCAATATACGGGTGGTTTGAGCGGCATCAGAACCAATTTGGACGACTTTGACGGGAATGTCGGTGTCGTCGCTTGGCTGCACACGGGGTGCAGAGGTTGAGCCTCGTTGACGAATGCTCGGGGGTTTCGGAGCTTGCTCCTGTCTGGAGTCCTCCTCTTGCGTCGTGGTGGGTGCATGGAGCTCCTCCAGAGCAGTTACTCCAGCGGTGCGATCTATGCGGATCTGGAGAACGCCTACTGGTGTTGGCATCTTCAACACCAGGTATCCATAATGAGCAGCTGCCATAAATTTGTATAGGGCAGGTCTACCCAAGATGGCGTTGAATGGTAAGTTGATCTGAGCGACGTCGAAGACCAACTTCTCGGTGCGATACTTCTCCCGTGTCCCGAAGGTAACGGGGAGAGTTATAGCTCCGAGTGGGGTAATGGCCCCCGGACCTACTCCGGAGAAAGGTCGAGAGGGCTGGAGATCCGAAGGTCGGAGCTGAAGCTTGATAAAAGCTTGAAAGCTTATGAGGTTCAGCCCCGAACCTCCGTCCACCATAACATGATGGAGCTGGATGTTATTGATGGTGGGAGATACCATCAAAGGTAACTGTCCAGCTCCGGCCATGCTTCGAGGACAGTCCAAAGCATCAAAAGTGATGGATGTGTCCATCCACTTTCGACGTGGCTCCGGTCTAGCTGAGGAGCTACAGCGGCCATATCCCGCCGCATAGTCTTGATGACGCGACGGGAGGTGATGTCCCATGATCCACCAAAAATGGTGTTCATGGTTTTCCGACGCTCGTTGTCAGAGACGTCAGAGTCATCGTCGACGGAGGTGTAGACGGCCTTCAGGACCTTTTTGGGGTCCTGAAACCCTAACTCCTCTTCAGTCGGAGCTTCGTCGACCTTCTGTTTTCCTTCCCTCCGTCGGAAAGGGGACCCTTTCCGGCGCTTGCTGTAGCGCTCGGCAAGGTTTTGGACCTCCCGGCAGTCTTCCAAACCGTGGCTGCCCGTTTTGTGAATGGGACACCACACTTTGGGTTTGCCACCGTCTTCGGAAGACGATCGAGGTCGCTTCTCGGGCGTGGCCCCCGGCCACCCGGAGTTGCAGCAGCTGCAACGTTGGATGTGCCGGCCGACGGCTTCTTCTTGCCGTTGGTCTTCTTTTTCTTCTTGCCACCCCCGGAGGTAGCGGCTTCTTCTTTGGAGGATTTCTTGTGATCCTCCGAGGCTGGTTTGGAGTGCATTTCACGACCCTCCGCAGCTCTGGCACATTTGTCTGCCAGGCTGAAGAGTTCCGTGACGCTGGTGATATCTTTGATCGCCAGCTTCTCCAACATCTTCTTGTCCCGTACGTCCTGTCTGAATGCCACAATGACAGCAGCGCTTGAGATAGAAGGGATTGTGTTGCGTACCTGAGAGAACCTCTGGATGAAGGACCGCAAAGATTCTCCCCCTTTTTGCACAACCGCAAAAAGGTCCAGTTCAGTGCCTGGTCGGGTGTATGAACTCCCGAAGTTGGCAGTGAACTGACGGCACAGCTCCTCCCAACTGTTGATAGAGTTGGGCGGAAGGCTCATAAACCAGGACCTGGCGGTCCCAGTTAAGGCCACTGGAAAGTAATTGGCCATTACAGCCTCGTTTCCTCCAGCTGCCAAGATTGCAGTGGAGTATATGTGAAGGAATTCGGCGGGGTTGAAAGTCCCGTCGAATTTTTCCGGCAGGTGTGGCCGGAACTTCTGTGGCCATCTAACCATGCGCAGGTGCATGACTAGGGCTGAACAACCTCCTCCAACTCCTTCCAGAGTAGAAAGGTCCTGAGCTTCCCGTCTTTCACGAGCGCGCTCGATATGGACACGGCCATCCTGTTAGCGGTATCGGCGATCAAGCTCCGCCCGGAGGTCATGAGTCGAAAGCCTAGATACCGTATGGGTGCGTCGTGCCCCAGAGGGCAACGACGTCACCTGTTGTGACGCAGATCGTCTCCTGTTGTTGGAGACGTGCAGACCAAGTCTACCTGATAAAGTCCGCCGCTGCGATGGGGCTCGTCCCGAAGGAGGAAAACCCTGGTTGTTGAGGCGTTCGGCCGCTGCTGCGACCAAATGCTCCACATCGGCCCTCCACTGCTCCATTGCATCTCGAGATGCATCCGGAGGTGGTGGACGTTGGAGAAGAGCACGCGCTGCATGGAGCGCGTGTTCCGGGTTGTCATGACTTGCCGACGCAGTAAGTGACGCCGGCGCACCATCACGTTGCCCACCACGATTTGCTGGAGAAGATGGTGGTGGGAGTGTGGCTCCTGCTGGTGCTGAGGCTCCTGCTGGTGGCTGCCTGTTGGGGGGATTGTCCCCAACAGCCTGAGCAACAGATTGGTCGTTGGATGATCCAGCCGCGGAGTTCACCATTCTTGAAAATCTTAGGCGCCCCTACCTGGCGCGCCAACTGTCGACTGTTGGAGTCGGCAGATCTCCTGACACTGCTAAAGTGTTGAAGGAGTTTGTGGTTTGGTGTGGGCGCGCGGAGACTCAAGAAGGTGAATTGCGATTTAACACAGGAGACACACGAATTTACGTGGTTCGGGCCGCCTGAGCGTAATACCCTACTCCACGGGTGTATTGGTGTTGTACTAGCTTGTCACGTATGATTGCTTGTCCACCTCTGTGAATGTCTGTGTCCGTGAACGTCCGTCCGTGTATCGTCGGCCTGTCCTTTTATAGTACAAGGACGGACCGTTACAAGCTAGCCTGACCCGACATGTGGCCCCGGCGGTTACTAGTATTGATACACGATTAATTGCTATTAATGATTCTGTAACGGGCTCCGACAGTGTCGTTATTAGTGTTAAGATCGTCCGTTTAAGCGTCATTAATATGGCATTAATGACGCTTAATCGGGTCTTCAAGTCCTTGGCTCTCCTTTGAAGATCCGGAGCCGTTACAAGGTCTTCCGGAGGTTAGAGGCTGCCAGCTCCGACGTTTGGACACGTGGCAGCTCCGGAGCTTGCTGTGGGAAGCAGGTAGCTCCGGGGCTATCTGACACGTGTCAGGTCCGGAGCTTCTCTCGGTCGAGGGTTAAGTCCGGAGGTGCCTTTTCGGTACTTGGTCCGGAGCTTCCCCCTTGTGGGCGGTAGCTCCGGTTTGGCAGTACACGTGGCGACCTAGGGATTAACCATGTTGGAGAAGCAGGTCCGGTCATGTCTGACAAGTGGGCCTCCGAGGGTCTTCAATCCAAGTAGACGACCTTCCCTCGAGATCTTTGTAACCTCAGGGGGTGTACGGTTTTTAGGGTACCGACAGTGACCATGATGGCTCATATATTATAGAAGTACTTATCACTATTTGATTTACATGTATGATTAAATTGATCATCATATACATGTAGTTGCAGCTGTTTTATTCTTAATAAAACCGGACGTGAGATGGAGCCACGAAAGAGCCTCCATGCGGTGCTTCAGTATGCTCGTGGACACTCTCCGGGATGCCGAGAGGGCGCTCGCCACCATAAGGACCTACGTGGTGCTGAAGATCCATTTTTTCAGTCAATAACTAACTCACTAGAACAATTTTTCTTTGCATTTGTATATATCAGTTATATAAAGTTTGCAAAATTCATATATATAGCAAATTTGACGATTTTCGTCATACACGTCGTGCGCGTGGGGTCTCTCTAGCTATGATCCGGAGGGCCCTTCCAGCCTGAGGTAATCGTACAAGACCCCAGCGAAGATGCTGAAGGCTCTCGGCTGCGTGATGCTGATGACGTTCTCGCCTTTGTTGAGCAGGTAACCCCCGATCGGAAACTCGAGTTCCCACTGGACACCGTGGATGCCGTGGCGAGCAATGGCATTGTCTTGGCCAAACTCTGGCGACGACATGAAGACGCCGCTCGCATCATCCCCATTGACATGGACCTGCAGACTGGACCTGTGAGCAGCAGCGAGAGCGATGCGCAGCGTGTAGGTGCCGCCGTCTTGCACGACGACATGCTGGTCCAGGTTGAACCGTATCTGCCTTGTCGTTGGCATAACTTTATCGCCTACCTTCCTGTAATTAATTAATTAAACATTTTTTGTCATCGTTAATAAATAATGCATAGTTCTGAAATTATTTTGTTCTTCAATAACATGAATTAGAATAACCTTACCTTGTGACATGAGCAAAGAACCAGTTCTTGTTCTTGGAGGGGGGGCCGCTTTTTTCACTGACAGTGAAAACAGGATCGTTATCTGGGTAGAGTTGTGCGTAGCTCTCCCACAGACCGTATTGTCTGTACCTGCCCAACCAAAGTAGAGCACCGCGCGCGCGCGGATCAGAGACCACATCTCACATGTGATTCCGTACGTAATACTCCAAGGTTATTTATGCAACAAGAAGTTGTATCAATAATCACAAACTTGTCTTTGTTGAGAAACAGCTTGTTGGCATATTTGGGGTCTGCGTCAGGGATGAAGAACTCAGCAGCACTCCGGTCTGGGACTCCGATCTCCCATAGCGTCGGGCCTGATCTTGGAGGCTCGAACACAAGGTCGCCAAGGTTAATGGCAGCACCTGCTTGTTACAATGATAGGATTGTACTGATGGGGTCACAGAAGAGTCGTCACATAAGAATTAAGTGTACCAAACCAACCTGGGGTAATGGTCACAGAAGAAGAAGTGTACATGTAATCTCCAAGGAACCCGGGAACCCAAGCGTAGAGATTGTAAACCCCAGCCCGGACATTGCCAATGGTGAATCTGCTGCTGGATGTGGCCCTCGTCCAGAACTGATAGCTCTGCATGCATGCAGTCGTGCGTGTATCAGCTAGAGCGTATGATCGTCGATTTCTTATAGTACGTATCATGCAAGGGCAAGGCTCATGAGAGATTCAGAAATATACTGTATATGCAAAACATTTCATCAGAGCAGAATAAAGCCATGCATGCGTAGGTACCTTGCTTTCCGTCATCCATGAGCCAGGCTTCCCGGGCGCCGCGAGCCCGATGTACGCTGCTGCAGACGACATGCTGCCGCTACTGTTGTTGTTGTTGTTCATGAACCTGTCGTCGTCTCTAACTATGAGGCTCCCGGTGACGGTGCCTCTCTCGGCAGCCTTGGCAAAGTCCTTGTACTCGGGGAAGCTGTATGGCCACTTGCTGACCTCGCTCTGCGCCTGCGCCTTGGCATCATCCCACAGAGAACCAGAGTAGTTCTGGTTCGAGTTGAGGTAGATGAACACCGGGCCAAACACCTTCTTCCAGTACTCACCGTCGGCCAGGTTCAGGACTATGTCCTCTCCAATGTAATGCGTCCCATGAAACATCTGATAACAAAGTTTCCAATTATTATTATCGTTGAGCTCAACTTGTCATTTTGATCGATTTGGATAGTAATTAATGGTCGTAGAGGAAGAAGAAGCTTATTACGTACAACGAGAGAGGTAGGACCAACGTGAGAGGTGAGCTCACGCTTGATCGGACCGCCGTTCTTGAACTCGTTGCTAGGTGTGATGATCCAGAAGCCCATTGGATTGGTGGGGTGGGTGCTGCTGCTGCTGATCCACCCGTGGACAACATTGTCCTTGTTATCCATCGAGTACTCGTACTTGTCATCTACCTCTCCTTTGAACTGTGGCTCCTCTGGGTTGACAAGCAGAACTGCTTCCTTGTAGGCCAGTGGCTGACCACGAGGCACATCTCTGTCTGCTTCACTGGGCATGCACCTCTGTATGTCGTCTGAAACAACCATGTAATTGAACCTGCATTTGATGCTTGGTCACTCAGCTTGGTAGTTCACAGGCCAAGGAAATCCGGCCTCGATCGCGACAACAACTGCAAATATATTTACTCACTTGACAGTGTTGAGTTTGAAGGCCATCCGAGCCTCCGCAATGCTCAGAGCAGGCCAGTTGCTGGCGTGCTCAAAGATGGCGTAGCAGTAGAACCCGGAGCTGCCTTTCAGCATCACAAGCCTGAATTAAGCAGCAGCATTGCAGATTTCAGCGATATAGTTGTGGTGATAAAAAAAACTACTACTACTTTCATTGTGAAATAAATAACGTTAAGGATAAATAATTTTGTGTAATTTAAACTAAATTAGCTGACGTCCTAAACATTATTTATTCCAAAATAGCTAGAGGGAGTAGTATTTCTTCTAGCGATGGTGAATGGAGTAGCGGCACACCTCTTGTCGACGCTCAGCCGAACGCTGTTTGGACTCGATGGGTTGTATTCGCTCCTGAAAGAAAGCTCCACTTGATCTTCGCTGGAGGAAACTACATTGAATTCTGTACCATCCAACCTGTATAATATAATGCAGTTCGTTATATAGGCTGAGAAATACAGTACGTATATTGGGTGCAGTGCAGACACCAAAACGTCTTCTTCAGCTGTACTGTACTATGAAGGGCCAACGACTTCTCTGAATGTTAATGTCTGAAGAAAAAATCTTTTTTTTTATGAGTGAAGGCAGGTGTTTTACCATTTCATTAAACAAGAAGATTTTTTATTTCAACCGAACCGAACAGCAAATACAATCCTATGCTTGTCCAACACTAATTTCATCTGACATCGTTTAGTTAATAATTTTACTTTACGAACAAATTTAAGTTTATGTTATTTTTTTACTTTACTTCATTCATCTTAGTGCATCAGGTGAAGGGTGTTAAGTAAAACAATGCAACAATCGTAGGATACATACAGATCGAATAGATAAGAACAACGAATTGCACTGTAATTCAGATTGCATTGTAGCTATTGCCTACTTTAGAAATCACATTAAGGGTTAGTTAAAAAGTGTCTTTCGATGCGTATTCATGCCTTATAATTCTTTCCGCGATCGGATTGGTTGGTCGATCATGTTTACGGTGTGTTACGAGTCTTTTTTTTTGGAAAAAACCGGAACCAGCCGGTTATAAAGACGTGGAATACATGTCCAGAGGTATACCATCAGGGCTTGTTTGGATAACAGTAGATCCACTTCAATCTAAGTGGATTGAGGAGAAAATTAGTTTATTTTTCATTTCAATACGCTTAGATTGAGTGCACTCAAACAAGCCCTCAGAGGGAGGACAGCTTAGGAGAGGCTACCCCAACTAAGCGCGACAACAAAATACAATCATGAATTTTCTGTGCAACTAAGCGCGTGCTATGAGATTAATTAGCACTCACATATCTATCATCCCTCCTTGCTGACCGGAGCCTGGATAGTTCCAAACAACATCCCAGTACCTGCAAGTAATGCAAACAGATCGATCAAATATACTAGCTAATATATATATATATATATATATATATATATATATATATATGTGTGTGTGCAAACAGATACATCAATAATTTATATAATACTACCTCCGGTCCTTTATATTTGTCGCTCGGACACACACAGTAGTGTTTTTTTGTTTCACTTCTTTGTCCGAAGCGACAAACATTATAAACTGGAGGGAGTACTCCCTCCTTCCCTAAATAAATGTCGTTAGGACATGATGTTGCAGTTCATTTTTAGTTGTTTGCTTGGTCTGAAACGACATTTATTTTGGGAAAGAGAGAGTAGTTAATACAGGGATGAATGCAACTTGTCATATGTAAGATAAGCCAAAGCAGATCGAAGATGCTCCTCGTACGTCCGCAGCTAGTATACATTATGAAGCCTAACGGTCAACTGAGGGCAAGAGAGGGCGACTCGACGGGACGAGGGTCCTCTGACGTTACTGCACGGCGTGACGTGGTCGTGACACGCAGGACCGGCCCCACATGTCAGTGACCACACTCTACGTCAGAGGATCCTCATCCGACTCGACGGCGACCGGCTTCGTCGCTGTTCCCCAGCTCAATCCCCACCCAAATCCACAAAGCAAAGCCAAAAATCAGAGCCATTCGAAGCGCCACAAGAGCTGGAGACTTCATGGAGAGCGGTTCGTGTGGCAGCATGCTCCGGTGGAAGCGAAGAAGACGGAGGTCACTGGAGCTGGGTCCAGGTAGTGATCCAACAGAGGGCGTCGACGAGACAAACCGCCCACCTTTTACCACTGGCGACCAGGTACGATGTCCAGTTCACCCCATCACACGTATATACGATGGCCATTCCCCAAATCCCTATAGGACTCGATCACTGGAGAAGGACTATCGATTTGGAGGTCAAGGAAATACCCCTCATTAGTAGGAATTTCACATGGTCTAATGAGTGCAATGCCCTGACGATGACATGGATTGATAGGGCGTTCACAACCCTAACATTGGATGAGATGCACAGGAATGCGGTCTTACACTCCCTGGCCACCTCCATTTCTGACCACCCCCTGCTACTCCAACCTCTTGCACGCCCACCTCTAAAGGTGCACTTCCGATTTGAAGCGCATTGGTTGAATATCGAAGGATTCAGAGAATATGTTCAACAGGCATGGGAAGCTCCTTTAGCTACAATTCATAACCCCTTCTGAAACCTACATGTAAAGCTTGGAAGAACGGCGAAAGCACTAGCAAAATGGGCCAAAAACACTGATCCCTCAAGGTAGGCTTGCGGAAGCAATTTGCAGAGAGGTGATCTCTCAACTGGAGGTAGCGAAGGAGAGTAGAGCACTTTCCGGGAGCGAGTTGGAGCTGCGGCAGACAGTCAATAGTCGACTCCTAGGCCTGGCCGCCATAGAGAAATTGTGAGCGAGGCAAGCTTCTCGGTTGATGTGGCAATGAAAAGGAGATATAAACACAAAGTACTGCCAGGTTATGGCCAACACCTGCAGGAAGAAAAATTACATACACTCTCTTCAGACTGAGGATGGATGGATAGTAGACCGTCGAGGCAAAGCGCAAGCAATCCTCCAACATTATCAGCAGCATCTAGACACATCGACGCCACGGAAGCCAACTCTTAACTTTATGGCCTTGGGGTGGCAGCCTAGGGCCTTAGATCACCTTGAACTTCCTTTCTCAACACAAGAGGTGGAAAGAATCATACATACCTGGCCAAAAGGAAAAGGCGTCTGACCTGGATGGGTCGATGGGCGCCTTCTTCCGATCATGTGGGATATCATCCAGAAAGACATTATGGCGGCTCTTAACTTCTTCCAGAGCATGAATCAGCAAGAGCTCCATTGGCTTAACCAAGCCTGTGCGGTTCTAATACCCAAAAAAGAAAATGCTTCTAGAATTGGGGACTACAGGCCCATCAGCCTCATGCATAGATTCTCCAAACTCTCCAAAATTTTAGCAAACTGTCTGGCACCTAAGCTGCACCACTTGATCTCAATGAATCAAAATGCTTTTTATCAAATCATGATGCATACACGACAACTTCTTATTCGTGCAGGTGCTCATTAGAGACACCCACCGCGGGAGAACCCCAATGCTATTCATAAATTTAGATATATCCAAACATTTGATACTGTTAGCTGGCCCTACCTCCTGGGGATAATGACACATCTAGGGTCTGGAGTGAGATGGAGAAATTGGATTGCAAACTTGTGGGGGACTGCGAGATCAACATTCCTTATCAATGGAGACCTCGGGCGGTTCATCACGCATGCACGAGGGGTATGACAGAGTGACCCTCTGTCACCGATGCTCTTCCTGCTTGCCATGGAACAATTACATCGTCTTTTCAACTTTGTGCAATCAATGGGTGCACTCTTGCCAGTCCATAAGGAATGTGTGCACTTTCGAGTGTCCTTACCGAATGGTGACGCATCTGGTCTCGAAACAAATCTAGACAAAACCCAGATATTCCCGATCCGGCGTCAGGGTGTTAACCTAGCTGCAGAACTGGGAGTTCATCAGAGCATAGCTGTCGAGTTCTCCAGAATACCTAGGGCTGCCGCTCCACTATAAAAGGCTACCTAGAGCAAGCATACACCCATTAATCCAGAAGATCGGCAACAAGCTTCCAGGATGGAAGAGAAGACTATTGTCATATGCTGGTAGAGAAGTCCTAATCAAATCAGTAGTTTTAGCTAGTCCCACGTACTTTCTCACGATATTCTGACTTCCCAAGTGGGCAATACGAAAGATCGCTGGGTTCAGCAGAAGTTTTCTTTGTCGAGGAGATGGCCCAGGCCAGGCGGCGAACGGGCATTGCCTGGTAAGATGGTCTCATTGCACCAGACAAAAAAATGGGGAGGACTAGGAATCAAGGACTTGGACAAATTCGGAATAGCATTACGTTTAAAGTGGTTCTGGCTATCATGGAGTCAACTGGAGAGGCTGTGGAAGCCATTAATCAAGAACCAGGATCAAACAGATTGGGAGCTCTTATTTGGCTCCACGGTTGTCAGAATTGGAGTGGGCGATGCACACCATTCTGGGAATCCAATTGGTTGCACGGCACATCACCGAAAAACATAGCCCCGCAGCTGTACAAGGAAGCAAGAAGGAAATTTCAAACCGTACAAGAAGAAATGAGCAATCAAAATTGGATCATGAATGTACAAAGATGTGCCACGGAGAGATTGCTAGATGAGTTTGTTGCCCTCTACACAGCCCTATCAACCATCCACCTCAGCGATCAACAAGATCAAATTGAATGGAAATGGACAGGCTCCAGAAAGTTCACGACTAAATCGGCCTATGTCGCACAGTTCCTAGGAGCCACCATTAACTTCAACGCGATGACAATCTGGCAAGCTGCTACGGAACCGAAATGCCAATTCTTCGTCTGCCTAGCTGCACAAGAAAAGGCTCCAACAGCAGACAATCTACTCAAGAAAAACTGGTTGGCGGACCCAGTTTGCTCACTCTGTTCACAACAACCTGAAGATGCCACACATCTACTAACGGCTTGCCCTTACACCAAGGAAGCTTGGAACCTGCTGCGAGATAAACTTCACTGGAATCCGCCTCTACCAGCACAGATACAACCGAACATCAAGGGAGCGATTGAGGATATGGTGTCCGTTGGGATGGCAAAACAACAGCACCAAAAGCAGGTATTCTGTTCTTTTTTTGGTGATTTATTTGGAAAGAAAGAAATCAAAGAGTGTTCCAACATAAACATGCGGAGCTATCAAGAGTAGCTCAGTTAGTTGCGGACAAAACTGCTCTGTTTTTTGTTGCTTAGAGTGAGCTTTTGTTCCATCCAACAACGAGGGATGCCTCTTGTTGGACCTCGGGTTGGCGTGATGATCCAGGACTAGACGTTATGTCATTTAGGATGTATTATATTGTCTTCCTAATGAATGGGTAGAGCTCCTACTCTTTGTTTGAAAAAAAAAAGATGCTCTTGGTATATAGTAAATGACAGTACCCTCCCGAATTTTCGCTGCCGGCGTATTGCAGGAGGTTGGGCTCGCCGTTGTAGCGGACGCCGGTGATGTGGCCCTGCGGCCGAGACAGCGTCACCTGCACCACGCCGTTCTCCACCAGCACCTGCACCCATGCAAGCACATCGGGTTAGTGATGACAACATTCCTCTAGAAAATAATTCATCATGTATATTGATTTAGAAACCTAAGCTATACATTTTGATCTTTTTTTATCAGAAGACCCAGATTGCTCTGGCAAATATATATACAAAAGAAAGATCGGCAATTTAGATCTACTACCTCTGTTCTCAAATATACGATGTTTAGAACTGCTAATTTAGATCTACTACCTCTGTTCAAATTGAACTAAATTTCTTTTCTTGAACAATATACTCCATCCTAACCGGCATCACTTTTTTATATGGAGGGAGTATATTTAAGAACACAGAGAGAGTATAAATTTTAGAATACTGCATAACCCAAACTATAGATTTTGATCTGTAAGTAAATCAACAGCATGATATATAGATACCAATAAATCACACAGTACTACTTCATCCATTCCAAATTAATTGTCACTCTCTAATTCATTTTTAAAGTAGAGAGTGACAAAGTAATTTGAGATGATGGGGTGCTTTTTAGTTTTTTCGTTTTTTTTGTAAGGAAAGATTATGTTAAATCTAAGATAAATCGCACACTTATTTACTGCCGTACATTGGTACCTGGCGACTGTCGAGGTGTAACGTAACAGCACTGCCATGGCCCTGTGTCTTGGCGGCGAGGTCTCCAGCGGCGAGGAACAGGATGATGAGAAATGGCCGTAACCTGTTCGCCACGGCGGCCATGAACGATAAAGCAAGACGGCGAAGGCTCCAACGGTACGGTGCCGGCATATATACATGTTGGAGCAAGATACATTACAGCTGGAAAGTAACTCAATTGCCTGAATAAAATAGAATGAAACGGGAGACCTTGACTTCACATATCACATGTGTGATTTGACTCTGGAATGCAAAGCACTACAGAAACTAGATTTTATTGATGAGACCCTACAACTACAAATTGGTACTCAAATTATTGCGACGAAATCCAATGGTATACAGTACTGTCTTCTGTTCAGCATTCAGTGTTCGATAAGCACAGCTAAGAAAACCAAGGCCATGACAGATAGTAGTACCAAACCAAAGAGTAATAATCACTTAGTCAATTACTCCCTCCGGTTTTTAATATTTGTAGCTGGCGACAAAGAAAAGAACTAAAAAAACGTTGCTGTGTTATGTCTCAGTAGGGAGTATATAAGAGGCGAGAATGAAGGTCTGAAACATCAAGAAACGCATGATATTGTTCGTAATCATGCGCTCAACCTTGCCGTTCTGAGGGGAGATGTACAGACAAGACATGTACAACTTGACACTCTGAGCGAGGAGAAAGTTACTGAGCGCCGAGTTCTCAAAATCGCGTTCGTTATCACACTGGACAGTCCGCACAGTGTGTCCAAACTGAGTGGACACTCAAACAAAGAAGTGAGAAAGAGTGACGTATGTCTCAAACTTCAAACGCAAAAGAAAAGTCTATAAATAGTGTGAAAAATCATCAAACACCACCAAATAATACTTAAACCTCGAAACACTGATAATAAGAGATGTCCACAAATCACACTGAATGAGATAAAAAATGTGCTCAACATGGGTCACAGAAGTCGAAAAAAGAAGTCGAACATAGCGACCAAGCTAACAAGCATGACATAAAGACTCATGTGTGCCCCTAGTACACGAGATAACTGAACTACTGGACAACTTGGGCATGACATCTACACCAGGATGGCCAAGCCGACGATGCCAAGTGGTCGACGAAACTGTCATAGTCAGAGCAAAAGGCGAAGACGCATCGGAAGTAGGAAGTTGAAGAGTGTACAAGCGCCCTGAGCTATCACATCGAAGAAGAAGACGCCAAATGTAAACATCCTTCATAGATAAAATAAAATGATCAAACTCAATAGAAATATGATTATCAGTTGTAAAGTGACGAATTGAAATCAGATTCTGAATAATATCTAAAACAACAAGAATGTTTTTGAGCTGTAAAGAACCCAAAAATCTCAAGTCACCTGCTGAGGTGATCAGAAGAACAAACTCATTCTCGACAACAACAGATGAAGGAAAAGAAGAGTGGGGAGGGTGGGTAGAAGAAAGTATACCAGCATCAGGAGTGGCATGGTACGAGGCTCCAGAATCAGCAACCCAGTCAGCACCAAGTGGAGTGAGGTGCATGGTGGTGAAAGAAGAAGCCAGTGACTCGCGATCCCACACCAGAGGAGGCTCCTTGCACGCGCACCGACGACTCCGAGTACCTAGCGGGCTATGCTCCCGTAGGCTGAGGCCGACTGCGCGCCAGAAAGGTAGCCATGCCCGCTGTAGGCCTGAGTCGACGGCCCAACAGTAGGGTAGGATGGTCCGCCATAGCCTGGGGTGGCGATGTACGCCGACATAAGGCGTGGTGAGCGTGGAGGCGTAAAACCCGAAGACTCCCAGGCCACATAGAGATCTAGCCGATCCACAAGTTGTAGGGTGTTGGCTAGGGTGCACCTCCCCGGCCGGTGCCACCACTAACACCACCAATAGAAGGAGTAGGAGTTCCACCAACACCACCATCACGGTCGCCACACTTACCACATAGTCGACGCTCCAGAGCCTGCAGGAGCATCTGGGGTGGTGGACGGAGTAGGTGGTCACATCAGTGGTCCACCAGAAGCAGTAGCAGGTGAAGGTGGCCGCGGGGACTACCTAGAGCCGTAAAAGGCTATGGCAGGTCCGGAGCCAGCAGGGCCACCAACAGTAATCTCCTCAAGCTCAAGATCAGACCAGACCTTCTCGAAGATCGGAGCGGCTTCACACGAAGAAGCCACGACCGAAGGTTACAGATCAAACTGACAGCCAAAGCAAGATGATATTCCTTCTCTACACTTCCCAAACCCTAATACACTCAAGATTTGGCTCTAGAGAGCAAGTAGGCAGAGTAGAAGGCTTAGGATGGCTCAAGGAAACTTGTAGCGGCACTAGGGTTCAAGTCTTATCAAATAGAGGTTGGGGGTCCTCTTTTTATAGGGGTCCCGTCATCCTACTGTTGCCAACCACTAAAGTCCGGATTAGTCTGGCCACTTGGGACCACTGACCACTCAACGTCACACTTTGACAAAAGAGGTGACGTACCCGCCAATGTTTGAATTTCAAACAGCCATGTCACTACGGACTAGTCCGGCCTAAAACAAACTAGTCCGAACTCAGACAGAAACTTCTGGTCCGGCTAAAAACGGACTACTCTGGGGGACGAGACTAGTCCGGCCTACTGGGGTGAACAAGTCTGGCCTCCCAGGACTCGACTCTAAAATCTCATACTAAGTTTTGAGCGGACTAATCCGTACCCAAATAGACAAGTACGAACTCACACAGAATCTCTATGTCCCAAAATGGACTACTCACCTAGACTAGTCCGACCTAAAGCTCAGACAAGTCCGGTCTCCTAGGATTTTTCTCTCACAAGGCTTCTCATTTAGGTTTTCTCTCAACCACCACTTTGAGCCCTCTTCTATAATCTCAATGCACTTGATACACACACTGTCACACACAGAAGGCTAGTCTAAACTCAACACATAAGAAACCCTAATTTTTATGCTTGAGTCTTCGACGCTCATTTCAATCTTTTTCTTTTTATGATATTTTCTTTTATTTCAATCATCACACATGTGCTTAAATCACCTGAGCTCATTAGTATCTTAATTTGTCATCATTAATCATTCAAAACCCATGAGGCTGCCTAGATGCACTTTCACGGATGTCAAACTATTTTTGTACCCAGGTGATGTATCATTTGTGTTCATTTGATCGACACTTTTGGTGCTTTCAATCCTTTTTTCGGGTGGTGACACCACAATTCCTTATTACTTTATCTTCATGTACTATATGATATTCAAAAGATAAACATCTTGCAAACTAAATCTTGTCATAAATTTACAAATTCATTCATAAAGTGTTGCGATGTTAAAGGGGGTGTAATTAATCCAAACATCATATTGTACTTTTTTTCTTCATGAGTTTCTTTATATATGATTTCTCATATAGGTTTTTAATAAGGCAATATCAATACAAATAAATATCATATATATGTTCAGATTTTCTCTACATAAGTTGTTAAAATGTGATCTAATTAACATAATATTATACTCTAAACTCACTTATATGTCTTTCCTTGGAAAGAGTTTTCCTTATATGAGTTATCAATGAGGCAATATCCAATATATGTTGTACTAAATTCTCCTAATTTCCCCTCTATATTTTGAGGGATCTTTTCATATTGTATCATATCAGAGTATACCTTGCATGCTTCCAACAGTTTTTAAAGACCTAGCATTTGATGTAAAATGATGAAAATGATCAATGAGTGTTACAACTCAAACGATGAATAAGGCCAAGAAAGCTAAGCTAAGCCCTCATGATCAATGTATGAAAAAAACTAATCATTTCCTATACGTTGCATTGTGTCTTCATGCCTGTCTACATTTCTACTTCTAATACCTAACAAAGTACCAGGAGACGTTGTAACACCCATATTTTCGAAATGAAGGAAATAAAAATAATAAAAGAATAATGTGTCGAATGTATAATAATGAACACTTTTATAAAATCAATTTATGCCAGATTGACACCTATTTTGGTTCAAGTTTGAATTGGAAGAAAGGAAAATAGAACAAACAAAAAAACTTGAGCCTTGGGCCACTTCCACCCGGCCCAGTCGCACGCACCCTGGCCTCCATAAAACCCTAGCCGCGCAGCTTGCCTCGATGCTGTCGCTTCCACTTCGTGCGTGCGCCCTAGGCCATCACACCCTCCTCTCTTTGCCCGACGGGACCCAGCCGCCAGTCCGCCTCCCTACCCAACCCTAGCGCTCGCCCGTCGCCCCGCTCGCACGATTCCGCTGCCACCAATCGCACCCCTCCTTCCCTCTCTCCTTCTCACTGCCACCCGAGGCCCACCTATCAGCTCCATCCCCTTCTCAGAGCGGCGCCTGCGCTCAAGCACGATTTTCGACGGGGAGCAAATGCCAACATTGAACCGCCGCTTTAATGGCCCCGGATCACCTTCCTTCCTTAGGGGTTTTATTTCCCAATTACTCCAACCCTGTTTCCCCTATCCCCCCCCCCCCCTCAATTTTTCCCTTCCTCCCTACTCCGAAACCCTAGCCACCATGGCCGCCGCTTGGAGCTTGGCGCCTTGCAGTTTAACGCAGATTCGGCTGCCACCGAGGTGATGTTGAGCACCCCGGCGCTGATCCTCCCCCAAAGGACCCACCTGCGATGAAATTCCTCCGCCCGAGGCCCCCCCCCCCACCGCGTCCGAGTTTGATGTTGATGTTCTTGTTGTCGCGAGCCCAAGTCCGCCCGCCCTCGCCCGCGTCCGACTCGCCGGTAAGATTCCCCATCCTCTCTTCTTTGTTGTTGGCCATTTTCCATCGAGCTTGGGCCGTCGGCGAATCTCCGGCGATGGTTCGGTAGGGTGCTGCCATCTTCGTGGCCGTTGACCACCTCTCACCTTGTTAGACCACCCTCACCCTTTGATCCACAAAGCGGTAGGCAGGATTAGAAGTACCGAAGGGGTCTAACCCCTAGTCCACAATGGACCATGAACCAACGCCCATTTCCTTGGTCCGCAACACTGTAGACTCGGTCTACCAAGTCTTGTGTAGAAAGATAAATAATAAAAAGAAAGGAAAATGGAGATTTACAAGTAGGTCCCTGCTTGTTTTTACTAAATTATGAACAGGTCCAAATATTTACACAGATGACCTTGACCTTTCTATTAATTGTGAAATAAATATGCAAATGTTTAAAAAATAACTAGAAGCACCCTGTTAGTGTTAAAATTGTATTCTAACCACTCAACAATTGGCATTTACTTATCAGCCCCCAAACAAGAAAATAATAACATTTACATTATAATATGCTGTAATAAATATGTTCAGCATAAAATAAATATTGTCCAAATAATTTATAAAATACCAAATTATTTCAGAAAATTCTTAATAATTCGAAATAAATTTTAAAAAATTATTATTTATTGTTTCATAAATAATCGTTTGTTGAATAATGTTCAAAAATGCATTTAGTTAGTGAAAAATGTTTATAAATAATAGAATAAATATAGAAAATATATAAAAATAGTTATAAATCTTTATATACTAAAATAAAATGGTAGAATGCATATAAAATATATTTTTTAATATGAAAAATTCATTAAAAATGATTTTAGCTATAAATAAATATAGAAATAGCAGGAAAATTATTTATAAACCTTTTAATATCAAATAAAATTATAAAGTGCATATAAAATATATTTTTACTATGGAAAATTCAATAAAATGTTTTAACCTATAAATAAATACTAAAAATGGAAACTAAATGGTAAATCCATTTCTTTGTCTATGAAAAATAATAATCGCTCATAACTTTGAATTAAATCATAATCATAACATCTCTAATAATAGTAATTGTATTACTTGTATGATGTATTGTTCTTGAATGTTTTTATTTCTCTTTTGACGGTAGTTTATACACATTCGTATAATTGACCAAGAAGCAACGAGAAGATACGAAGATCAATAGTTGAGTCAAGAAAACCGAGCAGCTATTCAATAAAAAGCAAGTGCCCTTGACTAGCTTGTGCCTATTTTAAGAATTATAGCTAGTTGCATGCTTATTTAATATGAGTCCTATGTTGTGAGTACCCTGTTGATTTACCTTACTTCCCTTGTCACTTGGGTATGGAAGGGTGTTTTTTTGAGAATTACTATACGCTTAGTCATGCAAATTAGATGGGAGAAAAATATTCATCACATTTACTATTTACGAATTATGATCATTATTATGATATTGGAAAATAAACTGTAGTGAGTAGGAATATGGTAGTTTGGTTTGAATAGTATTGTGCAGTATGCATGAGACCTGTATTGAGGTTTGTACCTTGCCAGATTCTAAGGACCAGTTTATAGAGTAGTCACTAACTTATATAGTATCGCCACAAGACCGAGACACTATTTGGTACAACTGGAACTTGTTACAAAAGCAGCTTATTTGAAAAGCTGGTGGAAAGCAGTTTCTGTTTATATTCTATTTTTTAGTTCATTTTAAAAAGCAACTGAACTTAATAAGCTATTACAGAAGCTTTTTGTTTGGCACACTCTCAGCTTATTTTTATGAAGAAGTTGCAGCAAAAGTTGTGCCAAACAGGACCTGAGTATGGAGTAGCTTGGTCAATTAATTAGGTCTCTCCCGGCGTAGTACTGGTAGTTAGATAGTACGGGGAATCGGTTCAAAGATACTGCCTTAGGATCCGCATGGCTCAAGAGGAGGTTTTTGTTGGCGGAGATGTACTTCAAAAAAAGCCTTAACGGTGAAACTTCAGAGAACCAGTACGAGTCGGGAGGACCCTTGTAAAGACCTCGTAGTGATCTCCTGGTCACACACCAATTGAAGTGTGTAATGTGGTTGACCATCACTGACAACAGGGAGATTTATTTAGTCCACCTAGCAACAGAGGATGAAATCATGGCTTATAAGTAAATAATACATTCTCAAAAACTGTCATGACATACGCGCTCACAGATAAGAACAACTTTGTGTCACATTCATAATAAGCAATGATTGGGATGATGATTGAAATGATATTAGCATTATTATATTATTATTGTTATTAAAGTTGAAAATATATCTAGATGTAGGTTGCTAATGAAAGCTAAATATAGACTTAATGCTTAGTGCTTAAACCACTATCAGTCTTTTCTTTTTTATTAGCCTTCATATCATTTATTTCTCACACTTGCTAAGTACTCTATGAATTCATGCGCTTGCCATATTTTTTTTATTATAAATACTGCTAAGTGAAAAGAACATCCAATGAAGACAAGTACAAGTTGAAAACGGTGCACGTGAAGGCCGCGTTGCTGCCAGTCTTAACAAGCATGTTTACAAACTTGGCACTACCCACAAGAATGTCAACGAACCACAACTATATACATAGATTGATCAGTTACAGGCCAGCCACTTATGTTTCGGTGAAACTGGCAATGAGACATCACTGTTATATTTACATGATAACTATCTAGACAACATTTTTCTAAAAGGGGCTAATATTGTGGAAGTTTGTTTCCTGACTGGTAATATGGACCAGCTTAACAAACGCAAATGACACTGAACATATACTGGCACAAACTGAGTGCAAGTGTGCAACTGACATAGTAGACAACGAAGGCTAGAAGAATGCAAGCGAAGCATGATTCAGAACTGATTGAGGTCAATTTCGACCTGCTCTGGTGTTCCCCTCTCACTTTGCTGTGCAACAAGTTCTACGCCTAGCTGCCCTTTATCCCCTGCACCAAAAGCGTAGAGTTTACCTGAATCTGTCAGTGCAAATGTATGCGCATTCCAATATATGGAGTTGGTAAGGCTGATCTGAACCATCTTTTCTTGAACTCTCTTCAAAGACGTCACCAACATAGGGCTAAGTACGTTGGCGTGCCTGTTGTTACCCTGTAAATAACATTACCGTCAGAAAAGGAAACAGGTATGTTAAGTATCCTTATGACATCCATAGAATAATCATTTGATGACGATATGAAAGTTAGGTTGATAAATGGCATCACATAGGCATCGAAATTAGCATGCCTAACCTCTATTACAGTGTTGTGACCAAGACTTGATGATTCACCACATCCGAACGAGTAAACATCACCTTTATCTGATACCACAAATGTTGTGTAATCCCCGGTTGCGACATGGATAGCCTTAATGCCACACAAAGCCTCAACCACCTTGGGAACAGATTCACATTCCTCATTACCATGACCCAAGCAGCCATAACGCCCCCATCCCCAAGTGCAAACACGTCCATCCTTGCCAACAACTGCAGCATGCCACGCTCCAGCAGCAACTACCACTGGCTGTATGTTTAAAGCTTGGAATCGCTCAATTAACCTAGGATATTTCTCATCAGTTCGTGAACCATGGCCAAGCTTCCCTCCTAAACCACAACCAACAGAATAAACAGACCTGCAATATCATGGGGATTAAATCATTATAATAGTTATTGATAGTTCAGAACTTAGAAATGCTATAATTAAGAAGAAAATAAAAGTTGCATTTTAAAAAGCTCATGAGATGACTATCAGGAGTTTTCATAGCTTACAATTTACGAAATGTGAGGCGAAATGCAAATCCAGGAGTTTTTTCAGGCAGAAATAATATGTCAAACACCACAGAATTAATTGATTGTTGCAAGTTCGGTTGAAGGATCTTACATGCCAGTTGGTTGGCATGCTAGAGCAAGAAGATAACAGTATCCTGCAGCTATTTGCACAACTGGAATGTACTCGAGAGCCCCTGTGAGAAGATGTGGTTGCACATCGTTTGTTTCCGTCTGATGACCCAGCCTCATGTCATCCCCCCAAGAAAATGTATATACACGTCCCTCCCGTGACAACACTGCGGTAAAGAAGTTGCCGATTGCTGCCTGGACAACGTATATGTCCTTCAATGATTCTACCATCTGTGGTGTAGTCACTACCTTAGAACCTTGATCCCCATATTCAACTTCTCCGAAGCAGTCCTTTCCACACGCATAAACCCTACCAGCATCGCTGACCAGCATTGTCCGTCCTGCTCCTGCTGCTGCTTGAATAATTTTAACCCCCTGCAATGACCTGAGCACCAACAGATGTTGAGAGCTCTGTTATTTACTGGCATTTAGATCAATACTAAATTTATACAAATTCTGAAGCACCACCTGACAGGGCATGGTCTCCACTCTTCTTTTAAATTACCATGGCCAAGTTGTCCAGAGTTGTTGGACCCGAATGTATACACAGTACCGCTTGTGGTCACAGCAATGCTGTGACCAGGTCCTGCAATTGCTTGTGACTTTTCTCTCCGGCAACATGCTTCACCTGCCATTATAAACCTAAGAACTAGCTTCCAACTTCCACCACAGCGCTGTTTAAACAGTTCTTTTTCATATGTAGTCATAGGCTTAAAGATAGCCCTTTTGTGACACATATCCAACGCTGCGAGTTCTGAAATTGACAGTTGGAAGTCGGGAGGGAAATTGGCAGGTTTCCTAAAGAACGAGCATGTTGCCTATCGCAAGCAAAAGGTCCATCAGTGGCAATGTCAATTCTAGAACAAAGAGAATATATCCCTTAATGAATATACACCGGGTTTCCGGCGTTCAAAAAAAAAAGAACAAAGGGAAGAGCAAAACTTTACTTGCCTCCAAATGGGCGAGGTCCTCAGAGTCCAGATTGCATGATGTGAGGACATGGAGGACAATTGATGGGTTTGCAGCCAATGGGAACTCTCCTGGTAGAGAGTTGCCAAAGCAGTGGCGCTGTGCTCGCTGAAATGATTGCTGCAACGGAGATACAAGAGCAAGCGTCTCATCTACTACAATAAGGTGGAGGGGGAGAGATGAGGAAGCTTCATGGCTGGCGGTGAAGTCCATCTCTGCCATGGCTGGAACTTGCAATGTCCTTCCTATGCTTTTGTTAACTCAAACTTGTGCTGATCCATACACCAGGCATCTAAACCATTGTGCATTAACATACAATGCCATCCATCCTGAAATGTAAAATGAATTAATATAACATGACTTGCATCATCTAGCATCAATAATTGGTGGTTACTTTCACTACAAGCTAATCAACAACCACAGACCTAGCACAATTAAACAATACTATTAGCCTGAAACGGATAAGAGGATGAGAACGAATCCATCCAACCAATCTAACAAACAATTAAGAAACTATAACCAAACAGAAGAGCATATCCGACTGGCACAATCATGCACCAAATCAGAAGAAAAACAAACACAACACATCAAAGAGGGGAGAAACAAGGCGGATCTCAAACGAGTAGGAACTATTGTGCGTGAGGCTTGCCAGCAGCACAGGGAAGGCTCGATGCAGAACAGGAACAGTGAAACGCCCAGCAGGGGCAAGGTGCCACATCCATCCACCATTCATAAAGAAAGCATATTCCAAGAACTCCACCCTATTAAATTCTAACTTTCTTATCCTGTTCGGCAATTATCAAATATATATATCCTCAGCTCACCAGCCCTGCTGCGCACAAGCAAGATTCTGACTGCATCATCATATCAGAGTAACAACCAGTCTAGAAGCAGCAAGGGAAACGATCCTACTGATTGTCAGAACGAAGGATCCGCAAAAAAATTCTCTTGGATTACAACAATCGGCTGGCGAAATTGGGACGAAAAATCTTATCTTTGACCCCAACCAGACCACAAAGAAAAACATCGGGATGACAGGATCATCATCATCACAATCAATATAAGCCCGGATGGATCATCGGACCAAAGGCCCACGACGAACCCACACAGATAATCAGTCAGCACGGCGTACGGAATCAACAAGTTCTTACCCCCGAATGAATCGAGCAGAGTTTTCGTGTCGACAAGACGATCGGCGGGTCGATCAGCAAGCCAATCGGGCGTCGGAGACCGGCGAATCAACCAGGGAGGGAGGCGACTGGCACGGCACGGCTCGGCTCTCCCAAGGCCAGGCCAATAATGATGGGGGAGGAAGGAGAGGAAGCGGTTGGCGGTTGCTGCTTGGACGAGGCAACTACGGGACGGGAATTAGATTGTTGTCGCGGGTGGTGTCTTCAGGATAGATGAGGTGTCGGAGGGACGTAGCGTGCGACCAAAGGGAGACAGACGGCTGGGCCGGCGTCGTGGGAATGCCTGCCTAGCCTTACATTGTGGTCACCATGTCAGTGAAAAAGGAGGCACGTTCTCAGGGGCGGCAAGGAGGATTCATTCATTTTGTATCACCGGGATTACAATCATCAGTCAACGGATCAAAGACACAGGCTGCCCTGCCCTATGAGACCACCCACACCGGTTCTACTGTAAACAATATTAGGTAGTGTAAATTTAGACTAAATGCTGTAAAAGTAGAAGGAGAATAGTGTATATAGTAGAGTATAGAGTAACGAGTGCGGATAGTCTTAGGGTATCATGATGCCACATCCCCACCTGAACATCACCACCTTAGACATGCTAGGTAATTATTGGCTATCGTATTACAATTTCTACTAGCCTACTCCGCAGAAAACTCCCGGGCCTCCCTGAGAATGGTTAGTCATAGGTAGCCTACTTAGTTCAATGGAGGGGTGTAAAATCAAAACGTTGCAACCTTCAAAACACAAAAATTTGAACCACAAGTGAAGCACCACTATATTTATACATTGAGTAGAAGCGATCCAGGTGAATTTTAATCCAACATAAAACAGAACGACCGGATATTTGCACCCTCCCACGAGCTTTCATAGCAAGCAAAAATCATTCATGAGAAACTAGCACCAAAGCGGGTCCAACCACTAGTTACACATCAAAAGTGGCACAAGAATGTGCCAGACAGTTATTCTATCTAAATAAAAAAGTGTAGTGTCCATTTCTCGTGCTAAGGACGTCATCTTTAACAATACCCAAGACTACCACTATGCGTGCCTACTTAGCTCACAACAGAGCCTTTATCCGAAACAAGTTAGAATAGGCCACAACATAAATTCTAAAAAAAAAAACTAAATTTCAGTTATTTGAAATTAACATCTCCATTCAAATTACGACTTGAATCGTCAAATCTATTTTAAGATTTATGTGCTTTATGTCAATATTTTTAACAGTAGAAAAAAAAATAAGTTACAGCCATTCCATCTAGTCAACACAGGTTGAAAGGAGATGTTAATTCTATGCACTGAAAATTAACAGCTCTAAACTATTTGAAAAACATACTTGAATGGAAAAATCATACAAAATGGTAATGGTCCTACAACTTGAACTAACCACCTTTCCATGTTTTCCTTCAATGCCTTTGCTGCAGTGCACGCCGGCTGTCAATGACCGCCTTTCCTGATTAGTAACTCCATACAGCATAGTGGAACTGAGGCAAAATTGTTCCTGCCCTGCTAACAAACCCACAAAGTTCAACCTGATGCAACCTTTTTACGGACTACTCTCTTTCGGCGAGGCTTGGACAATGCTGCCTCGGGTCCATCCTGCTTGATGCCCAGAAGACCAAGGCCAGATACCATTGCATCCTTGGAAATAAACCACCTCGAGTCTTGTTCATCCGCATTAACCTTGACAGGCCTCTTGTATGCCCGCAGCAAGCGATCTGAGTACTGTGGGTCAGCTTCTTCCCCAAGCCATGTGCGCCTTGACGCCTCACCAATCTGAATATTCATCATCCTGCCGTACATAATCCATAATGTTTAGTGAGTAATATAATAAACTCCAGCATTAGACTGTAGTAAGTGCAACAGAAATAGTAATAAGGTAAATTTTCCTGTGGCACACACCAAGAATATTGTTTTGGCTGTAGCACACCCCAACTTGTAATTTTTCCTATAACACATTGGAATTTTTTCCTACAACTTGTGGCACACACCAAGCATGGGCTTGCTTAAATTGTAATTTAAACTGGACTATATCTTTGTAAATAGTTGTTTCTTTTTAATATATCCCATAACAGTAGGTTCTCCCTGCTGTTTACAGTTTCAAAAATTAACATCAGGCATCTCCACAACTATTGTTCAATTTTACTTCAAAGCAATATTATGCATGCAAGCTAACCAACATGCACCTCTAAACTAGTTATAGTAGAGAAGATATAGTTCATAATAAAAATAAATTGTCCTTAATGCAGGCAGGAAACTGGTCCGCAACTGCCTATGACTTAACTGTAATTGCAAAAGTCAACTAGAAGCCCACTACCAGGTAGTTGAATGATGATTATAAGTTTATAACAGATATTATGAAATTTTGCAGCTATCATTATGTCTTAAATCAGCAGTATGGCATCAAGAACTAACCAACAATTTACGGTTGCTACAAGATGTTAGTTTCTATGGGAAGTATGGTAAGTTAAAATTACAATCCTGGCAGATTTGGCAGATTTAACAGTAAAACAGAAGAAATAGCAACAATGTATATTCTGTCATCACGCATAAAAATAAAATGTGAGTTATAACAAGCTCCAAATTTTGGCATGTAACTTATAACGCGGCTAATGTCCACCTAATGTAACTACATATGTGTTTGGTTCAACTATGGGTTCCTGCAAATCTGATTTTAGTTGTGAGCTATGGAAAAGTTGTTGTGAGCCGAGAGAAAGAAAAAAGAACATTCATATTTTTAACCAATAGCAAGTGGGCCAGAGAAAATTAGTTCAGATAATCCAAATATCCTATTTTCAAAATTTTTGGAACTAATCACAACTAAACTGTGTAACGCCTTGGAACGCCTAGGCGTCGCCTAGGCATGCTTAGGCTCTAGCGTCTAGCACCTTCCTGAACCCTGCTTGAAAGAGTGAAATATACTTACGAGATTTGACTCATGATAGGACTGCATGGAAATTAGCAATTCATGTGCCAAAATCTTAGTATATTCGTATTTTGTTCCCTTATCTTCTTTTTATTACTTCATTTAAAAAAAATCATAATCTTATTCTATTTGTATTTAGTTACTCTCATCTTATTTTGTATTACTTCCGTTTAAAATTTTTTGTTGAATTTCATATCTAGCCGACCTCAACTTGCTTGGGACAAAGGAATGGTTGTGGTTGTTGTTGTTGTAAAACAGCTGAGACTTGAACATAAATTACCTTGCGGATGTGCTGAAGAAGATTGCAACACCAAGAACATCAAAGCGCTTGACCATATACTGGTCTAGTCCACACAACAATTGGTACCGCAAGTTTGCATAGAGTCCTAAGAAAGCTCCATAACCAAGAGCATTGGTGCCCATAGAAGGAATGTTCACAGATAACCTAAATGGAAGTACCAAAGAAATAATAAAACCTTAGAAGAATGCCATATTGACTGAATGAATGCTCTAAAAAACCCACCTTTCTTTTCTAGTAGACAACACTTTTGATAGACAACCTTGAACAGAGCCAGCAACAAACCCAAGCAAGCTAAGCTCAGCAGCCTTGTAAAAGAATGCACTGATTCGTTTTGGTATATCAAACTCCCTCGATGGATAGCTCTTCTCAAATATGTTGTTTGGAAGTTTCTCAATCGTATTTTGGAAGTCAAATTGAGATGTACTCCCATATGAACGGCATGGTGACAAAAGCCCAAGAACCATCAAGTTGCAACAAGATGCAGTCAAAGCATTAACAACCGCCAAATCCCATTCTTGCTGAAACCTGATTTCTCAATGTTGAGATTATTTAGATGTAAGGTACTAAAGTGAAATAGTTAAACACTGGATAACGTGTAGCATACCTCTCCTTGCGAATATTCATCTCCCACCAAACAGATGAGGAAAAGGTAGCCATGAACTCAAAAGCCATCTTATGGGGGAAGGATGGATCTGCAAGTGTTCTGCGACATGAAAAGTAACCAGGTGTTCACATATCCAATACATTGCAGAGTACCCAGGATAAAAAAAATTATCCATCTGAGTACTGAGTATTCATCCAAAAGAAAGGTAATTTCAAATTTTAAGGAGTCATAGTTGCAAAAATCTTGTAAGGGACCCTTTTTCCCTCTATCAATAGTTGCAGAAATTCCTACACTTTATGGTCACAAGGTTTCACCAAATCGCAACCAAACTACTTTAGCACATACCTCTCTTAGGCTATCCGCACTCGTCTACTCTATATCTTACTCTAAAGTCTAATCGTACTCTATATCCTCTGCAACTTCCTCTATATACACTTTGTATACTTACTCTAAATTTTCTAGTAACCTTTTCAATATTTCCAGTAGGCTTTACAGCGTACAACTGCGGACGGTCTTATGGAAGCTTTCTTTGGAAGAAGATATAACTGCAGAAAGAAAGGAGGAAAGATGCCAGGAATCCAGAAGGAATTAACATCTTTAGTAGAATCCGAGTAGGATTCAGTTATTAGAGTCAGAATCTAATTCTGTTGCGCCAGAATAGTTTCCTTGTTAGTTAAGGAATAAAAGAGTCTTAGTCAAGTTTGGGATTAGATAGAGACTGAGTCAGTAATAGAGTATGAGTTTGTTTCCTTTGTAACACCGACCTCCCACCTTATAAATAAAGGCGGTCAGTCATTGAGGAGAGATAAGCAAGGAATAAATCACAAGTTCAGAACCTCCAAGGAGAGGGGCGAGCTCATCCTTTATTATTGCGCCGCCTTAGTATTCCCTTGTGACTTATCATCTGGTATTCGAAGCCGCAGTTGAGAGATCAACATCAACTCTAAATCTCACCCACCCACCCAAGAAATATCCCCTGATCAGATCGAGCAGCCATGGCTGAGAGCGGCGACAGCGGCAAGGAGGTCGCCACGGCATTATCCACCATCCGGCAGAGCTGCCAACCATGAAGAAGAGCATGTCGATGATCCAGGCAGACATGTCGACTATCCAGGCAGATATGAATGCAGTCAAGGGAGATCAAAACAGACTTGGTGGATGTTAATCACCTGCAATCAAGCAAGATTGAGTCTACCATGTTTAACAAAGACTCCAAGTCAGAAACACAGAGCGGCAACAACGTGATCTCGGTGATTGCCCAACGCCATCACAAGCTTGTCTTTCCCTCATTTGATGATTCTGAAGATTCATTACCATGGCTGAACCACTGTGAGCTATTTTTTCGACACGAGAGACACCTAAGACGGTCGAACCACTGTGAGCTATTTATTCGGCACTACGTCACCAATATATAGCTACATCAGTGGCACATGTTTTTTGTTCCTTATCTATGAGGGTCCATCCTAATAGTAGGAGTCATATTAGGATAGGAGTCCATAAATAAGGCAGAAAATCTATAGATATAGCAGGTCCAAAAGATGGAAAGGTTGTTGTTATTTAGATTAAGAAAGTAGAGTCCTAGTACACTAGGAATGGAAGTCCTAGACGGAAACAAAATCAAGGTCTAAATTTCAGCGTATTATTATAATATCCCTTCATTATTGTTGATTTCTCTCACTTGGATTTCAACACCCACCGCCTCCCAGGCTGCCATCACTGACCTGTTGGGCGCCATGGTCGGTCGCCAATGCGCCTAAGCGGGCGCCTTGGCATCCAGACGCCCTTTTAAAACACTGATACAATTATATAATGTATACCAAATGTATCAGCACAAAAAACACGATTACATTTTTACACAAAGATAAGTGCAGTTGGGATTATCATAATAAAACAAGCAGGAGGAATATAATTAAAAAAAAAAGAAAGACACAGAAACCTATATTATTTATGTGTCACTTGTTACTACCCCAGCAACGTAGTATGTGTACCGTGCATTTTCGACACGAGTTCTCCCAGGCAAAGAACTATAGAACACTCGATCAGATGAACAAACAAAGGAGAGGATTTGTAACTAATAATTAGTTCAACCATTAACCAAATCCTTAGTACTTCAACCATTAACCAAATCCTTAGTACAAGGAGAAATCCCGCTCACTCAAATAGGTGCCAGCGCTATATGATTCAGAAGTTACCTTCCAACAAGACCCCTGGATAGCCATACTGGAAGAGCCCTTGAAAAGAATCTGGTATTGGTAGGCTTTGAAAATATTGATAAGTAGTGCACCATCTGAGCAGAACTCACCAGACCCTAGATCATGTAAAGTACATATTATTCAACCTTCGTACAAAAGTGTGACATGCAAAAGAAGGGGATTATTTTTACCATCTCATAAGCTTGGCGAAGACCAGCAGGTAGATCACTCATCGTCTTGTACCATTCTTGTAGCACAGCTTCCAAAAACTCTCTATTGAAAAGCTGAGTCAATAAAAGAAGCATTAATTAGCTTACAAGTACCAATCATTATCAGGACTCACATGCTGATTAATTTGAATCCAAAACATTAGGTTTCACCTCCTGTACAACAATTCGCCTCCTGAAAAATCCACCTTCTTCTTCCTCGCCCTCATCAAAATCATCAAAGTAATCATCATCATCACCGTCATCATCTCCACCATCACCCCCTCCATGACCAATCCTTTTTCCAATGTCACCACCACCGCCACCTGTTGCCAACTGAAATTTGGAAATGGAGTATGTGATCCATGTATACGCAGTACAGAATTTAATAAAGCAGGTGAGCCCATTATTGAATCTGGTGTATACAATACAAAAACCGCATGATGTGTTGCTTGATAGCACAAGAACTAGTGAAGGACATTATATATCAAACTCGAACTTGGTGAATGGGGTAACCCGTAAAAGCAAACATCATATGTGTCATAAGAATATACAGCTAATCTTATGTTTCAACATAAAGTACCCCACTTAGGTTGATTGTGTTTCCTCATCATTAGATCTGGTGCATATGATTTTAAAAGGACACATGACGTGAGGTTAGAAAACACAGGAACAAGGTGAAACATTGAGAAGAAAAGCATTCTTGAATGTGACTACACATAATCATGATGGAAGTTTCTAAATTTAATACCATATAATCACTACTAAAATTAATTATTCAATCACTACCACCCACGTCTTTCGTCCGCCCGACTGCCACGAGTGCTGTCGAGCCGTACCGCGCCGTGCTGCAGCCACCGGGGTCCGCCTCAATACGTGCAGAGCCTCTGCTCGGTCTCCCTGCGCCGCCCGTCGCCGGATCCAAGCCCTATCCCGCTGGATCCGCGCGCTGCTCGTCGGATCCGCGTCGGGCTCACCTCAAGGAGGTAAGTCGCCCTTGATTAACCTTGATCTGATACCAATTGTTGCAAATCCAATCTTAAAATAACTCGAATTTTCTCATTAATTCGCCAGGAAAAAAGGCAGCTATATATAAGAGATCCCCTTACAATCTCAAGTCCGACTCTAACTTGAACTTGACTTGAACTCTATATCTAATAATCAATCATGTCCGACATGGGCACCCACTAATCTCTAGTTTATTATAGAGAACATGATTAACTTCAACACTGGTTGCATGCTGATCAAGAAAAGATTTCAAAGTGCGTGCGGTGTTGAGCATGAGGTAGAGTTCTTCCCTATGACAAGACCATGAAGGTGTGTTATGTTTTCACGAAGAGGAAGGAGCCTGATGGGTCGTTCAGTGGACCTATCATTGAAGTGGAATAGACCTCAGAGGAGTATGCCAAAGGAAAGAAAATATGGATCAAATCCGTTGGTCAAGTGGGCTGGATTGGGCCTGGCAACAGTGTGCGGTCAAAACAGATCAAGAAATCGGGTCTGAGGGTTGGGTCAAAGAAGGTTAAGTCTGTGTTGTGTTAGCGAAATCACGTGCAAGGAAGGTGTACCCAAGGATGTGGTAGTTTGTGACAACGAAGGTGGCCGTGAAGAGAGGTGTGCTCGAGATGAAGATGTGACCATCTCGAGTGTGTGATCGGAATGAAGATGTGCTCATTTTAAGGTGGAGTGCAGGTTGAAGATGTGTCCAACCTAAACTCGTGAGCAGGATGAAGATAAGCTCATCCTGGGGTTGAAGATGTGTCCAACCCAAATATGTTCGGGATGTATGTGATGTTCGGGATGTATGTGTCCATCTCAGGAGGTGTAGTTGTTTACTCTCAGGGTGTAGTTGTGTCCACCCAAAATTGAGTTTTGGATGTAGTAGGGGTTGAAGGCATGCCCAGACTGGTCGTCTTCGAGATGTAGTGCCCATCCCGGGGGTGTTGTTCCCACCCCAAAATGTATCCTAAATTGGCGAGTGTCCTAAAGAAACAAGATTAGTGGGTGATTAT
Source organism: Tuctoria greenei (assembly GCA_036927565.1). NCBI lineage: Eukaryota > Viridiplantae > Streptophyta > Magnoliopsida > Poales > Poaceae > Tuctoria > Tuctoria greenei. Next base: position 179,822,610 of record JAYESD010000009.1, on the reverse strand, counting down.
TGAGTATAATCTTGTTTTCTAGAATATTCTAGAAGATAATAGAATTTAAAAGAGTCCAATTCAGATTAGGCAAGAGTTGGAGATAAAGTTAGAATTTGAGTCAAATGTTGTAGATAGTCCTAAATAGATTTGGGTCTGATCTTATCTGTAAGAGGTCTATATATATATGGGGCACCCCAAACAACAAATCGAAGCAATTTACAACAGAAATTTCGTGACTAATTGCCTCCGGAATTCCAACATCGCTGAACTTCAGTTACAACATAAATCACCTCAATCTTAAGGATTATCAATGGCAAAAGGAATGTTAATGCACCACATATTCTAGAGCAAATTTGTGAAATGGTAACTTCAGTTGAACCTAAAGATCGTGCAGACCATATTACATGATCAAGAGTTACGTACTGCCGAAAATAAATAATAGCAACACCATGAATACAAAAAACGAAATTCTAGGTGTTCTGAAACATCTCAAATCAATGTTTAATCTGAAGTTGCAGTTTTCAAATTGGATGACTAATCGTGATTAGTCGTCCATATCAGTTGCCCGACCCGATTAGGGCGAACGACCCGATCAGGGCGATCAGGTTTCTGGTCGTCTGATTAATCGATCGATCGGGACAATAAGTCATCCGATCTAGGGTTAAATACGATTAGCTTCACACATATTTATGCCACCCCCGCCGCAGAAGGTCGCCGCCTCTGCCACCTCCGTGCTGTGACCGCCACGCCACCTCCGCGCCGCGGCCTAGCTGTTGTCGATGCGCCGCCGTCGGGCTGCCACAGGAGTAGGGATGGCAATCGTACCCGCGGGTTCGGGTACCCGGCGGGTATTGCACCCGACGGGTGCAGGTTTGGGTACAAATTTTTACCCGCGTGTACAACCCGTACCTGACCCGATGTTTTGCGGGTATGGGTTCGGGTTTTGATTCCTACCCGCGGGTAGCCGACGGGTTACCCGAAACTTGAAATCTAGGTCATAGCCCACCTCACTCGTTGACATATCTGTCGGGCCGACGGCTCCACCATGAGAAAATCAGACTCAGACGGTGTCGCTCTTTGGCAGTTGGGCGCTGCCCGCGATGGCGCTTGCGGGCGAGCGACGAGGCGCCATGGGCGCAAGCGGCAAGGGGCGACATCGAGGATGTGAAGGCGGCAACGGCCAGGCTTTTGGGCGCGAGCGACGAGGGACATCGGGAAGGGTGCACGAGCCGCAGGGTGCCTTGAGCGCGCCTTGGGCGCGAACGGCGGCCGCCTGTCCGCCTTGGGAACAGGTGCGAGGCATGGGGAACAGCCGAACAGGCACGAGCGGCGACTGCCTTGGGAAAAGGTGTTGGACATCGGGAAGGCTCCGATCATCCGGTGTTGGCTGTTGGGCTGAGGATGTAATGATGTATCGGTGGGCTGAGGATTTTTTTATTGAGCTTGTGGGAGCCAGGCGCGCAGACGGCAAGAATTGGGGAGTTTAGTCTTACCTCGCTATACTGAGCTGCTACCGAAGCGCGAGTATAAATGGGGGTCAGGGTGCCTGCTCAAACTCAAGCTTGGTGAGTGCTAACGGGTACCCGAAACCCGCTCAAAACATGTCGGGTTCGGGTATCGTTTTTTACCCGCGGGTACGGGTTCGGGTACGAAATTTTACCCAAGCACAATTTTTTTCGGGTCGGGTTTTCATGCTACCCGACCCGAATTAGACCCGTTGCCATCCCTACACGGGAGAGGAAGGAGAGGAGAGGGGTGGCAGAAAAGAAAATAGGCTTAGGGTTATATACCCATATGAGAAACGTCGGATGAGATCCAATGGTTCAAATACATTAGGGCCCGCTCAGCCCATTAAGGCTATTTTTATCACCTCTTCCTGCGCCTACGCCTCTGTTCCACGTCCAGCAGCACAAATGTGACACTGCTGTGCGTCTCCCCGCTCTGTCCGCCTCCCAAAGCTCCGCCTCCGCCCCTACCTGTCTGCCTCCCACCAAGGCGCTCCCCTATCCACCTCCTGGCGCTCCCTTGTGTGCCACCCTGCAGTGCCCCTCCTCTGCCCATCTCCCTGCTCCAGGAACGCGAAGCTCCACCTCCCTGCAGTACCCTGCTATATACTGTTGACTAGTAATTTTTTCCAAAATCTTTGGACGATTAGGAGGTTGACTAGGGTCGATTAGTCACCCTAGTCGACGACTAATCGACATAGTCACCCCTTAAACAACTAGGGTCGACTAGGCGACTTGAAAACATTGGTTGCAGATAGTCAACAGATACAAAGCAAAAAGAGACAAGAGATTGAAATAATTTTGTATAGAGTAACTACTCATTTTCTTCAAATCAGAGCACAAAAGGAAAGATAGAAACATATAATGAGGTGGGAAATTCCATAAAGATGTGGGTCAGTGGATCATTAAGCATATTAGTTGTTCAGTGCCATAGAAAACATAGTTGGAAAATCTAACTGCAAGAAATGGTCCGAGGCACTGAACTTACGATAACAGTCTTTTTTTAGAATCCTTATTCTCTACTACAAATCAGAGCGATAACAGCAATCAGGCAGACAAACCACATGAACGATAACATCAGAATGTGGAATGGACAATAATAAGCCCCATTCAGGCCTTACCACGACTCCACGAGGATAATGGATCTATTTTGTTAATTTTGACACACTATACATCCTTGCATAGGGAATGCACAGAAAAGCATTTTCCTTTCGATTATGCAATCAGGCAATATGGTGCAGACATCCAAGCCAAGTAGGAACTCCACATGTATTAGACCATTATTACACAATAAAAGCAAAAGAAGCATGCAGCCATGTATTTACTTGATTTCTAAATAATTATTCTACATGAAGTGTAGACCACAGCAAAAGCATGCAGGGTTCTTGGTGCCAGCAAGCCTTATCTGATACTTTGGCATTCTGACAGTCTTGTTTTGCAGTAAATTCAAACACAATCCCATCAGCCATGTTATAGCATTCAATCCCAAATAGTTTTAAACATGCAGGCCTATCTTTATGATTTTCCAAAACCCTACAGCAAATATTCCCATCCTCGTCGCAATATAACCAATGAAGATGACTACGATTATCCACCTACCTCGGGCATGATCTTCTTGCGGCGCTGGGATAGGTCGAGCTTGGCCTTCTCGAGGGTGACGGCTCCGAACTGCTTCCGTCCTCCCTTCATCAGCGGCGGGGCTCGCGCCGGTGTCACCCCAGCCGCCGCCGAGAGGCGCCTCTCCAGCGACGACGCGGCCGACTCTGGAGACGGGTCCGCCGAGTCAGGCGGCGCGGGGGACGTCGGGGAGGCGGAGGCGGCGACGGCGAGGCGGACGGCGGCGCGGGGCCGGGGCCCGCGGCGCGGGGGAAGGAGGCACAGGAGGCCGGTGGTTGGGTTGGGCTGGGCGGGGTGGCGGCGCGGGTGCGCACGGGGGAGGGTAACCGCGGGGTGGAAGGCGGTGAGGGATGCCATGGGTGGTGAGGGCTGGTGCAGACGGTGGACGACGACGGCACCCTGGGCACCCCTGTCGTCGTCGTCGTCGAGGGAGGGGCAGGGGCTGTATCGAAAGAGGGGGCTATCTGTTGATCCATGGGATTACTTTAACAAATTGAACACTGATCCTAGGGGCTTCCAAACGTGAAAGTTTACGAAATTTTGCTCAACTTTCCTTAATGTATTTATTTGCCTCTATAGCATCTCTGTTGAGGAGATATGACTTTGCGAAGATAATAGTTTTTCTGAAAAATTTCAGTAGCACTCCTTTGTAAGCGATTGATTTTTGTCCACATTTCCAGATATACAAACATCAATATTTACAAAAAACATAAATTACAACATTGTTAGATATATTCTTAGGATTCTATAAATGTATTACATGAAGCCATTCGATTTTTCTACTAAGACATATGACAAAAATAGTAAACGGTCCAGAATTGGTTCCAGCTTCTGTCTAGATTTGAGAGATTTTGGAAACTTTAAATTTTGAATAGATTATAGGGGGCATTCAGCTCTGAAGTTGAACATAAAAGTTTTAGAGGACTCTCTAAAATTTCCAAGCATGTACCTTCAGTGAGGAAATCTACTAGAAGTTGCGTTATTCCAAATTTAGGCTATTCTCTATCAAGATCACAGTTCGGAATCAGGACTTGGCATATTAAGTTCAAAAGAACTTATCATATTTTAGATCCGGAGATTTGCCTTGAAGCTTAAAAAGTAACTTGTGGAGAACTTCTTCAAGTTTATAACTATGTGCTTGCTGATCGCAGTCATCACACAATTCATTTGCAATCCGTTCTAACGTTCGAAAACAGAGATTACAAGTTCAAACTTAAACCTAAGTTGAAAATTTTACTTGTTTGTCGAATCAAACCTCCATCAGATATCATCGTCGACGTGTCCAGTATAACTCTCTATTTTTGGTGGTAGTGCCACTGATAAGGCCCTTACAAAGAGTTGTTGACGTAGGTGCACAAGAGTACTTCGCGCCACAACCATCTCGTTCGATCATAGGCTAAGGTCAGACTCGGAAGAGAAGGGGGGAATGTAATGTCGGTACTGCGTTCTTACCAAAGTGAAAGTTGCTTAGAGGAGAGTGAATAGACAATATGATCTGAAAATCACTTAATCAAACGAAACTAAATCACTCGGACCGAAGTAGTCTAGTCAGGATAGGACTAGTCCGTTCAGTGCGTAGGGAAAACCTAAAAATTTGATTTTATTAAGATTTCAGTGGATTTTAATTCGACATAAGATAGACACAATATCCAACAACCTAATATAACTTGGATTGACAAGCAATAATGATTAAATTGCAATATTTCAATGAAGGACAATATGAAGAACGATATGAATCTTAAAAGCAATTCTAATGATTTGCAGAAAGTAAAGCGACAAGAGAGACACAAGTTATCCCATGGTTTAGCTTCACAAAGAAGCTTACATTCACGTTGAGAAGTACACAAAAGAATCAGATCTCACTTGACCCTCTTCTCACCAAGCCACCACAAAAGGTCGGCTTGGTTTCTACTATCACAAAGATAGTTACCAAGTTCTTGGAGCTTCTCACAAGTTGAGACTTCCACAAATGATTTACAATCAGGAGCACACAGAACTAAACTACCACAAGCCACAAAACGCAACACCAAATGTAAGAGGTTATTTGAAATTTGTATGGAGACTATTTGATATGTGGAGAATCTACTAGTAAACTCAAATTTTTATTTTGACAAAGTTTGAGCAGAAGCTATGTTAAATTTTTGAATCCCTGCTTTTAAGGTTTGAATTACTTTTATTTTCTCTTTTCCACTAGATTTATTTTCTTATGTTTATTTTTATTTTTCCTGACTGAACTTTATACTTTAATATTTGGGCTTCTACACTCCCCTTTCTTTAGGGTATAGTAGAGGAGGAAGTTTTAGAATTTTAGAAAAATATAGGGAAAGAAATCTACCACATGTATAGAGAGAACGCTCTTTGAGCATACTTAATAGTTATATAAAAGAACATAAACTATTAGGAGAAGAAATTATGTTCTCTGACAACTTTTATGATATGATTATCTAAATATCGTGTAAGAGGTGAAATCTCCACGTGTAGATTCTACTATATAAAAAATTCAAGATTGAGAGTTATCACATACGATGCGAATATACCAACCAAGAATTTTTTGAGAGTGGATAAAATTAGCGAGTGGATATTAGAATTGTTGGAGGGGTAGTTTCATGTTATGCTCCTAAAATTTGTCTTTTTAGGAGCATCGATTGGGAATTGTTGGAGGTGATCTTAGTGTAAAAAATAAAGCCCTTCCAAATATTTTTAATGGGTTAAGATAATTGATGTAACTTCTATAACGCATAATCTTTCAACGTTAGAGAGAGAAGCATATTTCGTAACCAACACATTCCCAATTAACGTGCAATATCTTAGATAGACATAATGATCATTAATTGTTTTCGAGTACTCTATTGTATCTCCTCAAAAGAGGCTCTTTAATTTGCTGAGAATGATCATACCATCTGCCATAAGTAAGAGATTGTGAGAAATCATACCATTCTTTTTTTAAAAGTTCGAAACGATACCATTCTAAACTGTTTAAGAACATTCTAGTGGGACCTCTAAATTATAGTCGTCCCCACTACCTTTATAAAATACTCACCCTAGATCCATGATGGCTGAACTATCAAGCGATTGGAAATCGTTATTTTCTTCGGTCAACAACAGCAGCTTGATTTGGATCGGATGGGTGTACCACTTTCTTGCACTCACGATGCTACAACCTACAATCCACTATTCCACCTTGCGCGTGGATGGAGCTCGGCATCCTCGCCGACTCTGCCTCTCCACCATGCTAATCTATCAAGGTCCCCGAGTGTCCTTAATGGCATCACCGTCATCGCTACTTACGTCACGTTAATTGGTCGTTGAGCTCCCACATCCCATCTTGGCCTAATTATCATATCCCGCCGCCCACCGCAAGGTGGCACCACCGTCGCATTGGTCTCCATCGTTTCATTCTCGCTCTACTGTTAGACTAGTGTACCATCCATGCAAAAGTCATCTATCCCTAATATATGATGAGATTTAACATCAGCTCAAATAAAAAATGATTTCAATCCATTGATGAGTAAATCCAATTTTATTATTACACTCGAGAGAAAAATAGACACTAGACGTTAGGAAGGTGGTGACCCTTAGCCTAAAACAAAAACATGCTTAAGCTTTCGTTAGCATAGTCTTAGCCTAAAACAAAAACATGCTTAAGCTTTCGTTAACGTAGTTTAAGCGTTATGTTCTGTAGCAATGATGTATTTTAAAATATAAAAGTAGGAGAATTTTTTAGCTCTACATAAAACACTAGTAGGCCAACACGTACGTACATAGAGCAGCCCAATAGTCCAGCCCAACAACATATGGTGGCAAGTAAAGAAAAATAAGGAAGTCAAAAGGGAAGAAGACACAATACACCTACCACGAGACTACCCCACAAACGTGTTTAGGTTTTCCACCGCCGCCGCCGCCTCTCTCCCCCTCTCATCGGGATCGAGCAATAGAGGTGAATGCGGGGCCGGGTCGGGCGGTGACGACGACGCGGGATCAGACGACGACAACACGCGATTGTTCGACGACATTGTCAGTGCAGGATCAGGCGACGTCGGCGCGAGATCGACTAACGGCGACGACGACGTGAGATCAGATGGTGACAATGCAAGATCGACCGACAATGGTGTGGAGTTGACCGATGGCGGCGCATGATCAGATGAGGATGATGCAGGATTGCGATGCGGGATTGATATGCTCGTCTAACTATCGTTTCTCTCTCTCGAGGTTAGCGGCAGGTGAGCACTTAGGCTTTCCGCAGTAGCGTACTCTAAATCATACTCTATACACTATTCTCCTTCTAATTTTACACTAAGTACTCTAAATTTCTAATTTTACAGTAATTATTCTAAATTTCTACTGCGCTACAGTGTATATAGTATGCTTTACAGCATGTCACGTCTGCAGACGGTCTTAACAATACCTTTTGATTCGTTGATTACATTCTCACTGAATTTCTCCTTCATTCAATGTAAGTTTGATTCATTCGTTGACATCCTTTTGCAGTCATTTTTTTTTGTGAGTACGAGTACTGCTGATCTATCAAACTTGGAACGCCTCTGCCATTGACGGCTTGCCTCACCATCTCACCGCTATGGAGTCTCCTAGCTATCATCCGCATGGTCTGACCATCGCAACACCGTCCGCTCTCAACTCTCGAGTGTAGATCTGGAAGGACGAGGTATTCCATTTGCAATTGCTCCTTGGTCTCGCAGCTCTTTCCAATTTTGAGCTACAATTCTGATCTTTTTTCTCCTTCCAAAATTCCATTTTTGCGTCTTGAAAAAGAAAGTGCAAAAAGTCCCCATCCCCTCCGTCTTCCCTTCTCTCCTCTTCAGTGCAGTGCCCATTTCTCTCTCACTACTTCCAAAGCGGCAGCGCCAGCGCCAGCGCCAGCTGCACTGCAACAGGGCAGCGGCCGCACAGCAAGCAGGAAGCTTGCAGACCGAGTCGATTTCCTTCGCGGCGCTGTCTCCTGCACGCCGCCGCCATGTCACGGCCGGCGGTGGACCTGCCGGAGTGGCTACGCAATCTGCCCATGGCGCCTGAGTACCGCCCCACCGCTGCTGAGTTCGCGGACCCCATCGCCTACATCCTCAAGATCGAGGCCGAGGCCTCCCGCTACGGCATCTGCAAGATCGTGCCCCCGCTCCAGGCGCCGCCCTATGACGCGACGCTCGGGCAACTCAGGGCCTCCTTTGCCGCCAATGCCGCCGCCGCTGGGGACGCGGCCCCGGGCCCCACCTTCCCGGCGCGGGTCCAGCAGGTGGGCCTGTCCGCTAAGAATCGCCGCGCCGCCAACCGCCGCGTCTGGCAGAGCGGCCAGCGCTACACCCTCGAGGCCTTCCGCAATAAGGCGCGCGACTTCGACTTCCCGAAGCACGCGGCGCCGCCCAAGAACGCTACGCCGCTCCAGCTGGAGGCGCTCTTCTGGGGTGCCTGCGCCGCGAGGCCGTTCACCGTCGAGTACGGCAGCGACTTGCCGGGCTCTGGCTTCGCCCCGGTGGAGGAGGATGACGTGCGCGGCAGTGCGGCGAGAGACGTCGGGGAGACGATGTGGAACATGCGGTTGGCCCCTCTCGCGCCGGGCTCGCTGCTGAGGGCGATGGGGCGGGATGTCGCAGGCGTCACGACGCCGATGCTGTACGTGGCCATGCTCTATAGCTGGTTCGCGTGGCACGTGGAGGACCACGAGCTGCACAGCCTCAACTACCTCCACTTCGGCCAGCCCAAGACCTGGTACGGCGTGCCCCGCGACGCCATGCTCGCTTTCGAGGACGCCGTCCGCGTGCACGGGTACGCCGACGACGTTAATGCCATCAGTAAGTGTGCCCCCTGTTTCTAATCTCTTTTTTTACCGTGCTTTGGCTTCTTGCTTGGATGCGTTGCATTTCCACGCGGCTAGTCTTGGAAATGTCTTTTCGGAATTATTCTTTTTCGGTTTGGGCAAAGTCAAAACATTTTCACCAGTGTAACGTTAGTACTTTGCCCAAAAAGGAGTTTCGAATGGAAAAGGCTGAACTGATTGTTACGATGTCAGAAACTTCAATTGAGACATTCTGCCATTACAATACCGTGTACATAGGATAAATCAATACCCTTTAGTAAGAAAATTTATGGCTTGGAGAAAATGGGGAGTAGTAGGTGACGATCAAGTCATCTTGGTTACTGGAGCTTCTGATCAGAACATTAATTAAACTTGAAATTTGGAACTAAATTGAGCTGTAGGGGAGCAGGGAAGGGTCGTAGCAATGAGGCCATCGGGGTTGGGATCGGAAAACTTGAGAGCTGAGTGGTTTTAGGAATAGTGTTTCAAATAGGAACTAATGCTTATTTAAGCCTTGAGGGAGTCTAGCCAAGCTATGCATGTTTGGTTAAATGAGCTGTATGAATCTTGAACTTATGACTAGCCTTCAAATGCTTCTACTGAATTTACAAGCATGCGACCATCAGTGCTTTACTATCCTTTGGTTTCCCACTTGATGTGCAGGAGTCGTACACATATATGACTAGCCTTCAAATGTCTTATGAGTTTTCTTCTTGACCAGCAAAGTCAAAAAGAATTTTTTTCCTTTAAAGTGTAGTTCTATATAGCACTGTAACAAAAGGGACTGAAAAAGGAGAAAAGTTAACTGATTGTTAGCATGTCAAGAAGATCCATTCTATTGTTGCAATGGTATATAAATCACGAAGAAATCAATTGCCTTTAGCTATTTAGAAATGTGCTTTTTGTGCAGTGTTAAGACACACAGTAGAGGCTACTACACAGGCCTCAGAACCTTGTTCGCTCAAAAGGAAAAAAAACTCTGGTTTCAATCTATCTACTTTGTGCATTCAGTGTTTTTAATTCCTATTCGGCCTGATTTCAAGGCCTTTCTTGATATTTAATGTGATGCCTTTGTCATCTCTTACCCTTGGGTCAAGCTTTTTCTTCAGGTTACAGTTTTTCAAGTGGTAAACGGGAAAATAGGTGTGAGTTCCCTGAATAACCGTGTCAGTTTAGTGATGCAAACTTAACACAACATACAATGTTGAGCATGAGGCCCCTGAACTTAGTTTCTGTTGTTAGTTCCCTGAATGTCTGAATGTTCTACGGACAAGGGCACAAGCAGCAGCAGATGCACAACAATTAATGATTGCATTTGCTGAAATGCAAGGAGGTGGCAGCACCGCAGCAGTCTTTTTGGTTTGCTTAGATTTGTGTGCTAGAGCTAAAGTTTTAATCTTTTGGGACTGGGAACTTCTAAAGTGTCACACATTCTATCATCAAGAAAAGATGAATGTGTCATTTTTCAACCCAATAATTTCTAATCCAACCTGTAGTTGATATATCTACCTCATGCCCTAATCCATGATAATTGCCCCTCTTTCTGGTAGCTAAACTAGGATTTACAATTAATTGTATCCTCTAGACCTAGGCTCCTGCCATGCCATTCTTTCATGTTGTTAACTGCCATTCTTTCACCGAGACCTAGGCTTAGCATACCAAACAAAAACGATTCAGAACATAGAGGGCTATGTTTGGGAGCCTTCAGCATTGGGTACACCCTTTTAGAGGGCTATGTTTGGCTATGAACAGGTTCAATAATCTAAGGGCATTTTCCTCTTCCCTTAGACAGGCATTTTCTTTAAATTTCTGGTGGGCATGTGCCTTTTCTTAACAGTATTGCTTTTTCCCATTAGTCTCGATGGCCATAAATCTTAATTCCTTTTTATTATTGTTTGATAGTCTTATCTTAGGTGCTCAATTTTAAGTATGGATGTTTCAATGTTATTAACTCTGAAGTAACATGCTAATGAACTGCTTGTATTTATCTCACACAGTGGCCTTTCAAACACTAAATCAGAAGACAACTGTCTTGTCTCCTGAAGTGCTTCTTTCCGCTGGAGTCCCTTGCTGCAGGTGCCTATACATTAATTAACACTCCTTTTCCCAACATTCAATTTCATCAATATTTTGAATGTGGGGTATAAAGATTGATAGATACTTCTCCAAAGCAGATTGCTTCAAAACCCTGGCGAATTCGTTATCACATTCCCTGGAGCTTATCATTCTGGTTTTAGCCATGGTAAGCCATCTATCATATCCATATGTATGAAGGGTTTGCAAGATTTCCTTCAAGAAGCTATATGTTTAGTCTCTATCCAGATTGTTCGTCGTTAAGAGACATATAGTTTTCAGTTAACTTAAGGAGTGAAATGTTTTCCTTGCAAAATGCAACTTTCCTACATATGATACAGTTTGTAAATAGTAGTATTTGTGTTTGTTCTGCACAGGATTCAACTGTGGAGAAGCAACAAACATTGCAACACCTCGTTGGTTGCAAGTTGCTAAAGAAGCTGCAATCAGGAGGGCTTCCACAAATTGTGGCCCAATGGTGTCTCATTACCAGCTGCTTTATGAGTTAGCATTGTCATTACATTCAAGGTGAGCTGCTGTGATCTACATTTTTTTACTTCTGGGTGGTGCAAGAAATTCAGGTAAGTTACAATTCTCTACAAATTTTAATTAGATAATACAAAAAAACTGGATATCTTCTACCTCAAACAATTGATGGTGTATGCTTTGTAATACTATTTAGTTATTAAACCAGTTTCATCAATTTCAAAGGCAATTCTGCTTGTGTTATTCACAGAATTATAATTTTAATTGATAGAGATGGATTTAGTTTTAAACAATATGTACCTTTCTAGGGAACCCAAGAATTCCCATGATGTGCCACGAAGCTCTCGTTTGAGAGACAAGAAGAAGAATGAAGGTGAAGTAATGATCAAAGAAACATTTGTTGCAAGTGTGATTGAAAACAATAATTTTCTTAGCATCCTTCTTGGCAAGGGTCCGTGTATAGTTATACCAAGGATTGAATTTCCGCTTCCGTCAATGGTACCTGAAGTCACTGTTAAGCAAGGCCTGGTTGCTGGTAAATGTAATATTAGCTGTCCAAAAAGGGAAGATATGCTTTATGATGCGATATATGAAACCAAAGGTGTTGAGAATGCAAGTCAGTCTCAATCGGATAGCGCAACCAGTTCCTCTGCATTTAACAGAAGGAAACTCTATGAAACAAAATTTGGAACAGTTAGTACTGCCTTTGGCTTATCAACCTCAGATATCCAGAGTGGAGTGAGTAGATCACATCAAGGAGTTGGGCTCTTAGATCAGGGGCTGTTGCCATGTGTTCAGTGTGGCATATTAAGCTATGCTTGTGTGGCCATTGTTCAACCTAAAGAAGCAGCAGTCCAGTTTGTCATTTCTAGGGACTGTAGTTCGGCTGGTGCTACACTTGGAGAAATTATGAAATCAGATGGCATCTCATATTGGATAGCAGATCCTCCACGAGGTTAGCAAGAAAGGCTTGGATCTTACTCCTGCTCTTAATCCCCTGTGCTAAATACGATTACCTCGAGCCTCAATTGTTTCATATACTGGTGCTCAATAGTAATAGTGATGGTATTTTTTTGATCCAGTATAGATCATCCTAATGCTAGTTCCCTTTACTGCTTCCATCCAATTGGTAGGTAAAAACAGGTCGTACACCAATAGCTCTTGCTATCATGCACATTGATCAAACTGCCATTTTTTCTACTTTAATACCCCCACTAGTCGTAGCTGTAGGCTCAACAGTCCTATATTGCCACGGTCTTCAAGACATACTCATGAAGTCTTATAATTTTAGTATTGTTAAAACAGTTTCCAAGCAAATTATCATTTCATATGGGCAAGCTAAATACTCATAAAAATAATGATGATTAAAAAAAACTTAGCTATTTTATATTCTGTTGCACCTTTTTTAAAATATTATATTTTGAGTTCATGATGAAATACATGACGTTACTTGATGATATAACAGATTGTTGGGTGAATGTTTCACTGAACTGTTGTACTATTTTAAGATTTATTTATCGATTTCAGTGAGTTTGATTGGGTTGCCATATCAATTTACTCTTAGATGCTCAAGACTCAATTGTTATATATTTCTATTTTTTACCTTGATGTTTTGATATCTTTTTTAACACTGAATGTTTTGATATTTTCTTTGACTGAACTAGATTAAAAATAGTCATGTCCTGAATGTGAATAAAAATGTAAATTTCATTATAGTGAAGCCCTTTTCTTTCTGGACACTTGGAGGCCATGTTGTAAATATTTGTTCTTTTTCAACAGGACATGCTTCCCTAACAGATGATAATATAATAAATAGCATAAGTTCAGCCCAAGTGTCTGATCGGTGTGACGAGTTATACAGCAGTACCCATGGAGGTACTTCTGCTCTTGGGCTTCTTGCTTCTGCATATGACTCATCAGATTCAGATGAGGAGGCACCTAGGAATATTTCAACAGCTACTGAAAAAAATGAATCTGTAGATGGATTTACAAATATCCAGTCCTCAGGAACATCAGCTCTGCAGAAGTCAAATGTGCAATTGTGTCACGGAGAATGCAAAGAGAGAACTACACCTTTTCTGATGGAACCAGCAGAAAATAAGAGTATTTTAAAGGCCCAGGCTAGTAGGGAAACAGATATCAGCCATTTCGCAGAACTGGGCGAGCCACCAACTTCCTATGAGCAGTGGTCTGCATCAGGTGTGAATGCCTCTTTAGATACTACCTTGAGCTCAGGTAAAGACTTAACAGTACCAGATGCGCTGGCCATGCTCAGGCTCAGGTACAACAAAGATTCTTGCAAATTGCATGTATTTTGTCTAGAACATGCTTTGGAGACTTGGACACAGCTTCAACAAATTGGTGGTGCTAATATCATGATTTTGTGTCATCCAGGTATTTACACTGTTCCCTGATTTCCAGGCATTGACTGTTTTGTTTATCCTTCAGTATGCCTCTTGTTTACTTGTTAGACTGATGGGTGGTATATCTGATTGATGATTATCATCATGCGATGGTAAACATCAGGTCAGACACAGTACGCATCAATAATGAATAGGAAACTATAAATAATTATATAGATACTTTTTTGAAAAATTATTTATGACTATATTTTGTTTTAATCTGCCCGAAAGATATATATGCAATATGTACTTGCTCAAATTATTTATTGATGACATGGGGACAGTATTTTTTTGTTCTTGTTTGAGCTAAACAATATAAAATGAGTGCATAAAGGGGACGCATCAAAATTTGTGTGTTTCCAGAACCTTTTCATTCAAAATAGTCACGTTTATCTTTTTTTGGAATTTTGTATAAATGATGGTATTTTGCCTCTTGTTCTTAACTCCTTGCTAGATTGAGCAGTTGTAGCTTTGGAGTGATGTCTTAGTCCTGAAACCTTTTGCAAAATAAAACATCTTCATTGTTGTCATACAATGTAATTGCAGAATACCATAGAGCAGAGTCAGCAGCAAAAGGTATAGCTAAAGAAATTGGTAGGAAGCACGCTTGGAAAGATGTCCCTTTCAAAAAAGCAAATGATGAAGAAATCGAATTAATTAAATTGGCACTGCAGGATGAAACCACGGAACCCACAAGCAGTGACTGGGCAGTAAAAATGGGTATCAACATATATTACAGTGCCAAACAGAGCAAATCTCCACTTTACAGCAAGCAGGTACCGTACAATTCCATCATTTACAAGGCATTTGGCCAAGAAAATCCAGATAGTTTCACAGACGATGAAGGACAACAATCAGGCATGACAAAGAAAAAAGTTGCTGGATGGTGGTGCGGGAAAGTTTGGATGTCAAATCAAGTTCATCCACGTTTAGCTCTTGAGCATGAAGAACAGAATCTTGACATGGTTTACAGCAAAGCAATGTTTAGTTCTACTTCCTCTGACAAGATAAAAGAACCATCGGGAAGATATACTACCCGTATGAATCGAAGCAAATCGAAAAGACTATTTGGGCTAAATGAAGGGGGCTCTGTTGAGAAATCTAGAACCAAAAAGAAGAGGTGTGTTGTCTCTGATGAACCTACTTCGGACCACGTTGGCATTGGTATGATATCTGAAGCCAACAATGAACAGCTTAGAAACTTTGATGATTGTGACAAACA
Source organism: Tuctoria greenei (assembly GCA_036927565.1). Classification (NCBI taxonomy): domain Eukaryota; kingdom Viridiplantae; phylum Streptophyta; class Magnoliopsida; order Poales; family Poaceae; genus Tuctoria; species Tuctoria greenei. Next base: position 179,807,514 of record JAYESD010000009.1, on the reverse strand, counting down.
TGACAAAGTCGATGAAAGTGAGGAAGTGCCAAACACACAACGATATCAACACCATGAACCGCGGAACATGAACAAAAAGTCAAGTTCGAAGAGGCTGAAGGGTGATAAAAGAAATAGCTCTCGTGAGCAACATGATGAAAATGGAGACATTGACTGCAGGCCTGACATAGATAACATAATTAACACAACAATTGGTGACTGGAATAACAGTCCACCAGAATTTGGTGTTGTAAAAGTGGAATCTAGTCTTAAATTGCAAGGTAATAAGGCAAAATCTGGCAAGTGCAAGACCGGAGATGATTCTGGAAACAAGAAATTGCAAAAGATAGATAAAAAAGCAAGTCGTAAGAAGCAAAAGAATGGTAAAACAATTAGGCAGTTTCAAGAAAATCACACTGAAGATGTGGATTTGGTTCAGGTACGTAGTGCAGATGAAACCATGCAAGACAACTGTGATGAATTTCCGAAACAAAAAAGTGATGTAGTGAAAGTAAAATCTGGAGGCATGATTCAAACTGGTAAAAAGAAAGTCAGAAAATGTCGGGCAAGTGATTGTTTGCGCAGTAGCGACAAAGATAGAGAGGTTTCATGTGACACAGGAGGCAATAGAGATGAACATACAACAGAAAATTGGGATGAAATTCCTAAAGAACAATCTGGTGATGCGAAAATGCAGTCTAGAGCCAATAATCAAAGTGGTCAGAAAAAAGGCAGCAAATGTCAGGCAAGTGATGGTTTGCACAATGGAGATAAAGGAGTGAAATATCCTTGCAATATCGAAGGGTGTGACATGAGCTTCAGCACGGAGGAGGACTTGGCGTTGCACAAGGAAGACTATTGTCCTGTGAAAGGATGCAGAAAGAAGTTCTTCTGCCACAAATACTTAGTTCAGCACAGCAAAGTGCACCTGGACGAAAGGCCACTCATGTGTACATGGGCGGGCTGCAAGAAGACATTCAAGTGGCCATGGGCGAGGACGGAGCACTTGAGAGTGCATACAGGGGTGCGGCCATATGCATGCAGGGAACCTGGTTGCACTCAGACGTTCCGGTTTGTGTCGGACTTCAGCCGTCACAAGAGAAGGACTGGCCATTCCTCTGATAAGAAAAGAAAGAACAGTACATGACTTACTAACTGCTATGCACAAGTACAGGTTTCTTCTCTGATGATGATTTGAAGGCGATGCTAATCGAATAATTGCTTCTGATTCCATTGATTGCGGAATTAGTCCACATTTGGAGTCTGATTCATTTCATTGTTTATGGGCTCTGCATCACAGCCAATTTTCTGTTGCTTTAGTTTGAACTGACCTGTTGTTGACTGGGATTGTCCCAAGTCAGACGTATCGTTCTTTCGTTCATTCAACCTGTAAGTTTGGGAATTTCTTGTCGCCATGGTTTAATTTAGTATACTATACTTGTTAGAAAGCTGTTAATTAACCTGTGGTCAAATCTGATTTAAAAATAAAAATGTTGGGCTGCAATGTGCAGTTTTGGTTTGGCAAAAGGGAAATTCGATATGATCTAGAAGGTTTGGCAAATATAAAAGGTTCGTGACATGTGTGATCGGGAAGCTCCTCTTGCACATTTTTTTATGAACTAAAATGCCGATTTTTTTTTTTTGGTTTTTTCTTCTCATTACCAGGATCGGTAAATAGTGTTTCATGTGAGCAAGTTTGGGTGCACATTACCAGGATCGGAACTATATGCTGCTTTTGAGTTTGATCATATCTGATCTGGAACGTCTGTAGAGCAATTTGTGGTAGTTAACGTGTTCGGATTTAGACACTATTTTGGTTTCGCCATCGAGTTATGCCTTTCTTTATATGCAATTTCGTATAACACGGTCCGTGATTCTTTTAGGCTATTAATTTGCCCCCCATCGCTGCAGCACGTATGCCGATAGCTAGCGTTTGTGCAATTGTCCAAAAATTTATCCTTAGTTATTTTAAACAAACATTTAGTTTATAAATATTGATATTCAAAAATTGACCTTTACACAAACACGCATTCACCCAGCTTCCACAAGACTCGTTACAAGCTTGTCCAATCCCTTCGCTTGCACGCCGATTATGAGGCTGAACCTAGGCACGGTCCGAGTCGGCCTCCGGGCTAATCGAAGCCTGTTGTTTCCGGCTCCAGGCTGATCAAAAAGCCCGTTTCCTTTGATGACGGGTCGTGTTTGCACGGGACCAATTTGGTCGAGCTTCAGGCTGTCCCGGTTTTCCGAACCACCCTCTATTACTCCCCGGTCACTGTCGTCCGCCGGTCTCCGCACGTCTGACCGTGGGTCCCGCTGCACACCATGGTCCGAGTAGACACACTGCGCGTCACATGCCGTCCCCAGCCCAGACCTCTGTCTGGCCGTCCCGTACCGCCCCGTTACCGAAACGAGATTAGCGGCTTGCACAAGGGCTGTTCTACGAAAGACGCGGCGCTGTAAAAGAGGCCTGCTTTTGTTGCTTTTACCGTTTTACTTCATCCGCAACGCGTGCGTCCTTTCTCTCTCTAGGGTTTTTCCACACTTCCGCTTTGCTTCCCCACCTGCTCCCCTCCCCCTCTCTTCTCGGCTCACCTCCAATGGCTGTCGCCGACGCCAACAAGGCCCCGCTCCCCGGCGAAGTCGCCGCATCCGTTCCGATCATGTCGATCTCACCGTCCGATGCGGCAGCGGCGGCGGCGATCGAGGAGCAGCTCGCCGGCCTCGGCCTCACTGTCGCCGCCGGTTTCGAGCCCTCCGGGTGGGAAGATGGCCCCGCCCCTGTCGCCGGCGACGAAGCAGCAGCCCCCTATGGTAAGGTGCAGCACGCCGGTTTCGAGCTCTCGGGGTGGGAGGATGGCCCCGACCCCGTCGTCTGCGACGGCGACGAGGTGGTCCCCGATGACAAGGTGCAGGCGGCGGTGTCGTCGCCGGCTGCGGATGAGAGGGTGCGATTCCCGCGGCGTCCTGGGGAGCCGGACTGCGGCTACTACATCAAGTTCGGGACCTGCCGCTTCGGGACCAAGTGCAAGTTCAACCACCCGGCGCGGAAGAAGAAGAGCAGGGTGGGTCGGGCAGGCTGGTAGCCAAACCCTTGTGATGTCGATTTTTCTTCTTTCGAGGGGCTTCATCTGGTTTTGCTGGTTTCCGGAAGGGTGAAAAAGGAACCGGCCGGCCTTTTGCTTTTTGTAGTTTTCGTCTTCTCCATCTCTTGTGACATTACATTGTTTTTTTTTCTTTGTGCGCATGTGCAGATGAAAGGGAGTGTGGGCAGCGGGAGCAACAGCAGCAGTAATAAAGCCTCTTCCCCGGATTATGATCAGGTGATTAGCCCTTCCTCCAATATACAATTGCTGCTTTATGCGTGCGTTTGGTGTTTTTTCGAGCGTGCATGTCTATCTAAATCTGGCACTTCAAATGCAACAGTTTTGGTGGTTATGTCGCAGAGTGGGTGATTGTAGCCCGATTAGCGATGTAATTGGTGTGTGCATAGTTGCTGTAATATATAATTCTGAGGCACACTTAGAAGGACATCAACTTCTCTATATTGTTGGAACTGCATAAGAGGCTGCACATTATATATACCAGTGCATTGTTGATCTGTATCTTTGAACTTAGAAGCTGGATTCCCCGCTCATTCAAGCATCTGGTTGATACAAACAAGTATTAAGCTCCTTTGGTTCAGTGTTTGTCCCATAGTGGAATAAATAGGCACCCAAAACTATGCATATGCATGCAATCCATGGCTGTTTTTGCCTAATTGCTGTCATTATGTTTTAAGTTTGTCTTATAATTGCATGATAAACTTCTCCATGTTCCATAACGTGATCCTTCCATATTATTTTGCTGTGTATCACAGCTATTGATGGATATTGTCATATTAAAGTTGCAAGGTACCAGCTAGTTCATATTCTCTTCAATATTCATCATTTTACGATGATTTGTGTGAACATGTAAGACATGAAATTCCATCTTATTATCTGTCCAGCTTACTGTTTATTTTAGAAAGGAATCGGCATCCCTCTTGGCTAATATCAGGAATAAACAAGTGGAATGATAAACAATTACTATAACGACATCCATCCAACGCTTGAAAGACTAGCTTAACAAGTCTAATAGTGCATTATACTTAATGAAGAAACTAAAGATATTTCACAAGTTACTCCAAAAACAAGTCACTCCCATTATCTTTCCTTTCTTCTTCCATATTTGTTGCATTGCCCTTCATCTCATTGTACAATCCATTACGGTACTACAATGAATATCATCACCAATCTTTAGATGAATGTTTTTTTCTCTGTTCAGTGCTTTTCACCCTTTTTCATCTTGTTCGCCTATGTGGTAGAATGTGGAAAAAAGGTAGTGTGGCTCAAATTGGAAGCTGACTGTAGGAAAGGATTTCTAATCTGGTTGAGCACTTAGTTGGATATCTGATTGATAGAAAACATGTTTGGTAGCCAGAATTGGTTGATGTCGAGTCGGTCTCAGAGCTGGAATTGGAGTTGGACTCGAAGTTGGATCATGTCGATGAACTAGCGAGAGTCGTTGACATAGTCAGTTGTGAGCATCGATTCCTTTGTGATAGAAGTTGATTCAGAGAGGTGGACAATGCTCTCGTTATGCTGACGTGGAGGTTGAAACCTCTAATCTTTAGATTGATGCCCACGAGGAAGGTGAACGTCAGATGAAGAGTAGTGGGCAACAACGTTGATTGAGCCAAAGTGGATGGCCTTGTTGGGTGACGAGTTGGAACTCGCCAAGACCTGACCTACTAAAACCATGAAACCATAGCTACAACAAGTGGAGTTGTAACAATAACAAAGAGACAAGGATTACTCAAGTTTCAGCCCTTTGCGGCAAGGTAATATCCCACTCTTGCTTGATTGCTTTCTTCTCAATATGAGGGTTACAATGATATCTGATGAGATCTAGTGGTGGATGAACTAATGCTATAGTTGATCTCTAATATATGAGAAGATGTATGAGATGATGTGAGATATGTTTTCTAACGGATCTTGACTCGCCTGTCCCCTGGATATATCAAAAATGGATTCTATCTATAACTTTCTATATCTACTCTTGAGATATTTTTTTCCGTATCTTGTTAGAGTCTAGATGGTAATATTCTATTTGACCCCTCTTGCCATGCTATGATAGAATCTATGTTGTATTCTATGAGCTTGGCATACCTAGGGATCATCCCTCCGTCAACCCCAAGGTCCTTGACCATCCTCTCTTTAAAAGATTGTTGTGCTTCTCCTTTTATCTTTCACCACTGTGTTCTTGTGATTTTGACATGCACATGAAAGCGAAAGTCTGCTACCACAAGCTTATGTTATGTCACAACATACTCCATAGGAATCACATTACAGTTTAAACAAGCCCTCATCCCTTCTCCTAGTCATCGTTTCCAAATCGTATGACTCGTCGAGATTAGTCATCCATATCGATTACAATGACCCACTCAGAGCCAACGATGAGATCAAGACGATCAAATTTCTGGTCGTTCGATTAGTCGTCGATTGGGATGATAAGTTGTCTGATCGGAGCTTAAAACGATTATTTCGGACCTCTTTGCTCCACTGAACCACCACCACACCGCAGAAGGTTGACGACGTCACATAATAGTCATCGCCGTGGTCTACGCCACAACAGAACGGTTGTCGCCACTGGGTCGCCGTGGTGGAGAGGAGAGGGGTGGGAAGAAAGAAATTAGGGTTAGGGTAAGAAGAGAACATGTTTTTATATATATGTCCCATATGAGAAGAGAACCGTCAGATGAGAGTCCATTGAGCCCAACCCAACACCTCGCCTAGCTTGACGCCTCCGCCGCCCGCCACGGTCCGGGCCCCTCCTTGTGCCCCCTCCCCTCGCATGTGTCGCCGCCTCACCTGTGTGTTGCCTAGAAGAGTGACTAAGCTCGACTAGTCAACCTAATTGCCACTTAAGGGACTAGCGTCAATTAGAGGACTTGAAAACATTGCTCGTAGCGAGGACAAAGTCAATTTGGCTAGAGTATTGTGCACTACTAAAGTCACTAGGTGAGATTGCCTCTTCCTGAGGAAGGTGGTAGCTACCAACATGTCATAGGCTACAACAAAGTCAAAGATATCCCAACTCTCCTGGTTAGTTAAGGATATCCCTATTCTCTTGTGTTGTTACCCTGCATACCAGGTACCCTCTCGTACCAGAAGATGTGCTAAGTCCCACTTTCCAGGATGGTGGACCTTCGGAGGCCAACACGTGTCCCGCAGTGTCGGACCTGCCTCCCTCCTAAGGGTGGCCCCGGTGCTGCCACGTGCCCGCAGTGTCGAACCTGCCTCCCTCCTAAGGGTGGCTCCGGTGCTGCCACATGTCCCGCAGTGTTGGACCTGCCTCACTCCTAAGGGTGGCTCTGACGCTGCCACGTGTCCCGTAGTGGTGGACCTACCTCCTTGCTGAGGGAAGCTCCAGCGCTGCTACGTGTCTCGCGGCGCCGTACCTGCCTCCATGCTGAGAGAAGCTGCGGTGCTGCCACGTGTCATGTGTCTGGATCTACCTCTCCAACGGAAGGACTCTGGGATCTTCAACAGCTTGCACATTCAAGGTAATAAATCAGCCATTACAAGACCTAATTAACGCGTCATTAATTACACATTAACGACGCACGATCGGAGGATTTTCAAGCCTGGTAACGATGCCATTAAGACACATTATCACACTAATAAACCGCCGCTATACACTTAGATCGTGTACAGGGATGTTAATATCGTCAAGGCCACCTGTCGGGTCTGGGCACACTATAACGACCAGTTCTTAGCGTATAGAAGGGTTGCGCTGCACGATAGAACACAACATAAGCTCATACGCTCACTCGCATCTGTACTTAGACCCACACAGCTCATCCAAGCATACAACACACCCCCGTGGAGTAGGGTATTACGCTCAGGCGGCTTGAACCACGTAAAACCTCTGTGTCACCCTGTTCCTGAGTTCTTGCGTTTACGCCCCCTCCTAAAAAGGAACCTCCGCGAACTGCTCCTTAATAGTACCGGGGGAAGTATCATTGGCACACTTTCGACATCTTGGTTTTCATCGTCACACCCAAACCTCCATGTATCCCTCATATGTTGTACCCACATGGCCATTGAGGTCTCTTATGAGAAGTTTCTCGGTTATCAGTATACTACTAATCATTTCCTCCCAATTCTTGTTAGAATTTTCTCTTAGCGCTCATGTCGAGCCTAACTTGTGGAGCATAAACACTAATGATGTTCAAGATAGGGTCCCCAATGACTATCTTGATTAGGAGGATACTATCTCCTCATCTTCGGACATCCACTATTCCATTCCTGAGGCTCTTGTCTATTAGGACACATATACCATTCGTTGTACCCGTCGAGCTAGAATACCGAAGCTTGAAACATGTATTCCCGACTTCTCTTGCCATTTGACATGTCCATCTAGTCTCTTGTACACAGAGAATATTTACCGGTCTCCATCTGGGATCCTACATTCCAGCTACCCACTCAAAACCTATTTTCCTTGGCTAGCTTCCTTACCCTTTGCATCCAACGAGTGAGATGCAAAGACCCTTGCTATCACTACATCTTGGCGATGTTGTAATGCACCACTAAGGCGGTGGTGACCCAGCTCTTGCTCACTTAACATTATACTTGGATTTTGATATAGCGCAATCAAGGTTCACAAGTCGCCTAGTTGATCCTAGTCGCCTAAAGGGCGACTAGGATGATTAGTCGTTGATTAGGGCGACTAATCGACCCTAATCGATGGCTAGTCGTCCTCCTATTTTGCAGGGTCGAGCCATGGAGTTGAGGCGGCACACGGGGACCAGGGGACTAGGAGGCAGCCTGGCAACGGGCGTCAAGCGGAGTTGGAGTTTTTCCTTTGAACTTGGTCAAATACTTGTCCTTGATTTTTCATCTACTCATTGCGTATTGTGGTAGCAAGAGTAACACTGGAATCCCTATGGTATTTTGCAAGTTCTGACGCTGTAAATGTGTGCACTGTCAACTTCTGTATTGACTGTCATTTTTCTTTGTAGTAAACTAGCATCAGCTGCATTTATCCATGTACAATTCTACATCATTACACTACAGCCTTTGAGTATGCTATTGATGTTGTTCATAATTTTCTTTTAACTTTCAATGAGGCTACTAAACAGTATGAAGTTCTTGCTCCAGATATTTCAGATTCTTTGGTGAGTTGCTTTTCTGTACTACAGAAATGATATAAATGAGTACCCGGTGGTGAATTCATGTCAGACTAATGTACATTTTGTGGCTGTCGTGACACATAATAACAGGATTTCATGGCTCCTCCACTTTTTGTGTCTGACAACAACAATCTATTCTATAGGAATTTTGAGTAGTTCTGAAACAACTAAAGGAGTGTCTCCAAATTCTCATAAAAGATAAGACACAACCTGTGTGTGGCCAATCTTGTCATGAATCAAACACAGCTTGACTCACCATTTTTTGGATATACTTGACATATGATTAATTATTGTTCTTTTGCTTTCAGTAGTTAAGTATATTTCTTTCTAATTTTCTGCAGGGCTTTGATGACAAGGGTAGTGCATCTAACTCAATTCAGGGTCCCAATCACAAGAGGAGAACATATACCCCAGAAAATCACAGTAAGACATCATATGAGGTCAGCATTGCCTTCCAATATGCTAATATTATTAACAATTGTCCTAGTCCTCTCAGATAGGTTTGGTATGAGCACTGTTACACTGTACATGTTGAAATTGTGAAATGAGAACAAAATGAAAGTGTTTTGTTATGTGAATTATCATATGATTTGATGGCTGAGATTGCTTGATACATGTAACTTTATTCAAAATTGACCAGTGGTCGAGATCGCCCTGGTGAGGGCATGCAGTGCAGTGCACGCCACTCGCGTTGTGAGCACTGTTGTCCAGGCATCGCCTAGGCGACGCCTAGTCGCCGCCTAGGCGTCCCGGGCCCGCGCTCTGGCCCGGACGCCTGGACCGGTCGCCTCGCCTGGAACACGACTGGGAAGAGGAGCGGGGAGAGGGGAAGGGCGGGGATGCGTCGGCAGCCCGAAGCAGAGGCGGGGGAGGAGGAACGAGCATCAGCGGCGCAGGATCAGAGGAGAACGGGCGCCGGCGAGGGAGTAGCGGCGAACGGGAGCTGGCGGCGCAAGGAGCAGAGGCGGAGGTGGAGTCGTGGAGGAGCCATAACCGATGGGAGGAGTGCTGGCCGTTGGATGCAAGTTGGGAGGCTAGGGTTATGAAACAGTATTGGGTTGTGATGGGCTTAAAAATGCGTTCCATGCTCGTTTGTTTGCCTCCCTCGGTTCCTCTGCCGCGCCATCGGCTTCCGTTCGCATCTGCTCTAGGACTTCGCCGCCGCCTCCCTCTCCGCTTGCTGCAGCTGCTCTCCTCTCCTGCCCCAACCGCTCCTCTGCTCTCCGCTGCTGCCCCTCCCTGCTCTGCGCTGCTGCCTTCCCAGCTCCAGGCCGCTGCTACCTCGAGCGCCTGGCTGGGCGCCTGGACGCCCAGGCGCCCGACAGGCGCCTAGGCGTCCAGGCGCCCATTTACAACCCTGGTTGTGAGTACGAGCCGTGCCGTGAGTATGGGTGGAAACCACCTGTTTCAAAAAAAAGGAACTATTTTAAATTTGCATACCTTTTGTGAGTTGTGACAGATTGCTGCAGAGCCTGAAAGGGGGATATATTTCAAGAAGTTAGATGAGACAAATATTACCAAGCGTCAGGGACTCAGGGTTGTTCCATATTTCCCCAATGCTTGTCAATTTAAGCTATCCCTGTGGGACATATTTCAGCAAATTCTATTCTTTGCTTGAAACTTCCAGCAACAGAACCAAGCAAGTTATGTGTTTACCGTATTACTATCATCAAAAATCCATCTTTGTGACCATTGCATATGTTTATAATTTTTTGAATAGTTTGTATTTGTAGCCTTCATTTAATACTACCTGATTATTTTACCTACTTTTTTCTGGCTTTTCAAGATTCCCAGGGGCCTCAAAGATAAAAGAAAGGAAACTGTTACAGAGGGCGGTGCCCGGGAGAAATGCAAGGTTCGTCTTTGATGTTTAACCATGTTAATAAGTTTGTTGATTGAATTTTGTGAGATTAGCATGCACTGAGAGATTTTAATATTTTTAAAATTAATTTCCATCTAAAATCGGCTTGTTAGTTATATAAAAACCCGTCAGTATTCATTTAATTGGTGTTGGAGTTGAGGAGCGGGGGCCAGCTCCCTGAAATCGTTGACCAGCTGCCCTTCTGTTTTCACCCATGTTCCAACCTGGAACTAAACCAAGTAGATGATTAGTGTTCTGATGTTATGTCTCCACCCTCACTGTCCCAAGGTGTAGGTGCCTAGGTGGGCTTTCAGAAACTTCCTTGTTTGGTGAATGTTTTCCCATTTTGCAATATTGTCTTTAGTGCAATGCCTTCTATATTTGAATAACTATTTTTTGCATTATTGTTTTGGCAAGTTAATTTCCTTTTATCATCATGATAGTAGTAACACACAGCACAAACTCGCACATACCTTGTGTAAAATCTGAAGTATGTGGTAGGAGTTATATCTTTCATGACAATAATATTCTTATCCTGTCTGCTCAGTATTATGGAACACCAGGAGGGTGTAAATTTGGGGAAGCATGCAAATACCTTCACTGTGAGGGAAAAGAAGGGAAAGCAGAGGCTGTAATGGGTCATCTGAACTTTCTAGGTCTTCCACTGCGTCCAGTAAGTTTTTTTTAGTCCTGCAGCTCATATCTATATTCTAGTTTTGTGTGACGATGCGGCCAATGCGGATGTTCCAGAAGTCGCCGTCGCCGAGTGTTGAAATATCGGGGGCGTCTGTGTGGTGGGGTCTCAGCTGACGTGTGGGCTCGCCAGTAATGTGGACCCGGGTACTTCTGGCATGTGGGGTCGGGTTGTACCTATAAAAGGCAATGGCCCAGCTGTAAGGCATAAGAGAAATAACAGATAGAAAATCATTTCCCAAATTTGTTCTGCTGTGCAATTTCGTCTTCCCGACGGTGCTCGTCGTTGGCGGGCGCACGCCGCCGACAACGGGGCATCACATTTTGTTTAGTTACCCTGATTTTTTATGCCAATAACACAGCATACCGTGAAGTCTAAAAAATAGCAAACAGCTGCAATTATGCAAAGACTATCAATTTAATCACATAATTAACATAAAAAATGTGAATGCATTTCTCAATTTGGTTTACCTTTGTATGAAAGTTAATTTTGAAAGTCGGCCAATTTGAAACGTGTAAATTCTAACAAATGCCAAATTTATGAACGGAATATACTATCTTTTTGCATCTGACACAGTTTGGTTTTGAATTTAAAGTTTGTAAGTGTAACTGGTGTACGCTTGACAATTCTCTTGAACATTGACAGTCATTTGCTAAGTTTAATATTTGAGAAGATGCAGAATGTCTTCTTATTACTAGGTATGTCATATTTCTTAATTGAGATTGTTAACTGCTTGCAGGGGGAAAAGGAGTGCTCGTACTATATGCGCACTGGTAGCTGCAAATATGCCACGTACTGTAAGTTTCACCATCCAGACCCTAGTAACGTGTCTTCAAAAGAACCAGTGTTGGAACATGAGAATGGTGTTACTCCACAACAACATGTACAAGGACCCTCTCAGACAAGCGCTCCAATATGGCCTGACCAGAGATCAATGAATGAGCAGCATGTTCCTTTTCTAGCTCCAGCACAATCGTACAATGCAGGAATGATGCCACCTCAAGGAGTATATCCTTCTCCTGACTGGACTGGTTACCATCAGGTAAATAGGCTCGTTTCAAAATATTTATTTCTTTTGCTCTTGCATTGAGTATATATGGATAATACTAACAGAATAGTAATTGGTTTATGTTGCTGTTGTATTCTTCATTCCTGATCCCTTTCATTCGTATGGTTCTTATAACATTACTGTTTATCAGGAACTACATGTGTAAGTTAGGATATGTCATGTTTACATTTCATGCTTAATAAGGAAATAGTGCTGCTTCGGAGTGGGGAAAAACTGGACTGGTGATTCTGACTGAAATTGGTTTAACATTGTTTTTTTTATGGTATTTCTATTCATAATTAGAATATTGGGTCTGGTTTCTCTAGTTACAACTGTTAAGCTATTATGTGTTGATCGGTTGCACCCAAAAGTTTAAGCTGATGGGGAAGAATACACAATTCACTTATACACTCCAACACTTCCCCTCACGCGAGGCTCGCTCGGGCTTTTAATGTGGAAAATAAGAGTGGACTTGCGTCCGTCAGTATTCGAACTCGAGACCTCTAGCTTTGATACCATGTTAACTAGATAATTAGTGCGTTAATTAACCTCTAGGGTAGAGTACACATCTATAGTCCTATAGGAGGGCTAGTACATAGGCCTAGCTCAACACACACAAGTATACAACCCAACACCCCCCCACAGTCTCAACATCTAGTCACAACAAATGTTGAGACTGGATCAAAACTTTAAGAACAGTGACGACGGGAGTCCTTTCGTGAAGATGTCGACAAATTGTGACGTCGTCGGGACGTGGAGAACCTGGACCTCGCCACGTGCAACCTGCTCACGAACAAAATGGAGGTCGATCTCCACATGCTTCGTGCGTCTGATGCTAGACGGGGTTGGTGGAGAGGTAGACGACGCTGACGTTGTCGCAGTAGACTAATTATTAACAAAAAAAATTTGATGTTTTTTCTATATTCTTAAAAATTATTATCCACCACATGGAACAATTATTAACAAACTTATAATGTAACTTTTGTATGTTTTGGTATACTTCAAAATAATTCATATATACACACATATGAGCCATTCTTTAAATTTTGAACACACATTGATGCAAACATTGATACAGAATTCTAAAAAAAATCACAGAGGTTTTTATTGTTATTTAACAACAGCACCACAAAATTCATGTCCGAATTCATTTTATTTTCGAGATACAAAAAAGACAAATTTCATTTTTCTTTGTTTTTTATCCCCGGCAATATATTATTGTTTTGAATGTAAAATTTTGTAAGAACATGTAATTCAACTCTCTTAACCTCCCTTAAAATTTTCATATTTTGTTTTGAATTTTTTGTCTATGTATTTTAGAAACATTTGATATAAAATCAAAATTTGAAGGTATTGGGCTGCATTGCTGCTGTCGGGCTGCATTGTTGATGCTCTTGGGCTGTTTTGCTGCTGGTGCAGTAGGGCTGCTGACCATTTTTCAATTTTCCAATTTTTAAATTACAGCTGGTGGGCTGCTGAGCCATGCTCGGGCCTGGCACGGCCCATCGGGCCCTAGGCTGTGCCCGGGCTGCGATTTTTGGGTGCCGGCCCGGCCAGCCCGACCCGAGCCGGCCCGTCGTGTTTTCGGGCCTCGGGCCGTTTCAGCCTGAAGCATGAATGGGCCGGGCCGGGCCGGCCCGGCACCGCTCGATTGCCAGCTCTACATTGCACCATGCCAAACTTGTTAATGGAGATTTCAGGATCCATGGACGCACTCCCTGTTAGTATTATACCAGCAGAGAAAATTGATGCACGGTGCAACCCCTGTTACCTACTTAGTATTTTGCTAGTGTTGATTGCATTCAATGAAGGTAAAGTTGAAATATTCTGTTCGAGTACTAAAGAACTGGCTCATTCTGTTTCTTGTTTCAGTTCCTCAATTTCTGTCATCAAAAGCATTAGTTTTGCTCTATGTTCAACACTGATGCCTTCTCTTGGGTAACTAATTGATGCGCTGGATATTTTTTCAGGTTCCTTTGAATCCGTATTACCCGCCTGGTGTACCTTTCCAGCATTTTACAGCTCCTCTAAGTCATCCAATGTACAAGACAGCAGATATACCAGGACATCAGCAAGTGGCTACTGACGTCTATCCAGAGAGACCTGGCCAACCCGAATGTCAACATTTTGTAAGAAGTGGATTCTGCAAATACAAAATGAAATGCAGATATCATCATCCAAGGTCCCAATTGGCTGTACCGCAACCAACAGGTCTTAGCCCTCTTGGCTTGCCTATCAAACCTGTAAGTTCCTATCTATTCAGTTTGTTTTCACCATTAAGGCGATAACCCGTATGATCTTACATCAATGGTATGTCAATGTAATTTGACTTAAAAGGACAGATAAAGAAGGATCACTTCCATATTTTGTTTTGGAACGAGCATACTATATTAAGCTTGTGCAAATGATTTATTTGTTACTAGTTTAACTGTGCTAATAAATCTGGTCTAATAGAGTTTTCCCTCAATCATATTGTTACAGGATCAACCTGTATGCACATACTATGGTCGCTTTGGTGTCTGCAAGTATGGTCCAGCTTGCATGTTCAACCACCCCTTCAATTTTGGCCCTCCTGTACATGCAGCAGGACCACCTGTCCCGGGACAATACCCCACACTGGCAAACTTCACCGTTTAACAGGCACGAGATGAGCGATGCTTTGTAATAACTTAACACGTGAAAAATAGCACAACTGAAAGCTGTACGTGGTTGGTGGTAGAGATCTGGCTCGCAAGTCGCAACAAAGTTGCATGCAGCTGGGTACATTGCTGATGGAATTCATGAAACACCATTGAAACCAATGATGGTTCAGCTCGGATGTACAGCGTGAAACAGTTCATACATAACTGTGCATTTTAAATCCTCCTGTTTACATGTTTTATTGTCACCATAAGCTGTTGAAATTCTAAGGCTGTTTGCAACCGGGGCCTCTAAAGCGCCCTCGGGTCCTCGGCTGGGAGTATGTTTGGGTGGCGTACAGTCACCCGCTGTGAGCGATTCCGACACACCCTGTTATTAATAGAGGACCTTTGCGCGCCTTATGGAAGTTGGGTGTTTGTTGCTTAGCGTGCAGGAGAAACTTGGGGAAGTCAGCAGATAGCGAAGATGAGGAAGTCATCAGAGCCGCATGTGAAAATGATTTATTGTTACATGCTTTTCATTTCAGACGGTTTTAAAATTTGTTTGTGATAATATGTTTATAGTCGTTTGGGATGAACCTTTTTGTAGTAGTGACTTGAGGGGGCATCTTAAGGGAGGAGGTTCTTTAGTAGCAACGCCATCGAGCTCGTGGACATCACGCTCGGTGGGCTCGCTTGTTGGATGAGTCTTCAAGTAAAAGGTTGGGGTGAGGTTGATTGTCGGTGTTTGGACTTCAGACTAGTACCTGTTTCGGGGTGCGTTCGTCTTCAAGATAGCCTACTACTTGGTCAAATGATCTATACTGGTTCAGGCAAGATGTCCTACATGAGTTCGTGAGTCAACCACAGACGCCGTGGCACTCGGGCCTTTGACGGCTGGCCATGGCCTCTTGTTATACCCAGTAGAGTCCCTTGGCGAGCCTCGTGCTCTTTCGTAAGGAACGGGTTGATACTATAAAATATCCTCTTTTCTCTTTGACCGCGCGTCGTTCATGGCTCGAGGGGTCGAGTCAATCGGGGATTGCCTTCGAAGGTCGAGCCCGACGGGCTTCCTATTGGATATATCCGATCGAAACCCGATCAACCCACTCCATAGGGCAAGCGGAACCAATTGTCCCGTTTGGGCGGACTGTACTGGTTGGGGCTCGCTGCCTGCATTTTGTTGAACCTCAATTCAAGACACTCGCGTAGATCCCAAGCCATTGGGGGGCCCATGCGGCTCGTTGCCTGCCTTTCAAGGGGTTATTATGGAGTCATCGAACTAGGGCTCGGACAGACTTTGAAAGGTCACAGGCATTCAATTCCCCCAAGTTCACCAGCTACGGGCCCTCTTGCACCGTCCACCACTCACTTTGGGTCATTCTGGGTCGAGATGATCTTTTCTCGAATACACAAGAGAGATGCACATCTTTGTATTAAGAGAAGAAAGAAGCAGGCCCTGTTACAGCAAAGTCACTCATATGGGGTCTACGTAAGAGAGGCTCAATACACAATATAGAATGTTAAAATAAACTATCCGACCTAAACATGGATTAGGTTCCTAACACCTGTTGCAAGTTGAGAGTTTGGAGTTTTTTTGGCTCCAGCAAAGCACCATGACTTGTATTCATCTAATAAGGTTCTCATAACCTCACTTATGGAGGGAGACACAACGTCGAAGACGCAAGCTTTTCTCTGCTTCTAGATGAGCTAGGCACCCAAGTTGATTAAAGAATTTACTCCCTTCTTGTGGTCCTTTGGAACTTTACTAATAATGCAACCCCACTGGCCTCCAAAGGACTTCTCAGTTCTTGTTGGTGCAACATGTGACATGTGAATCAACAATAGCATTCTGAACCATATCAGCCTCGCAAACACACACGTCAAAAGAATATGTTGGATAGTCTCTTTCTCTTGGTCGCATAAGGGACTCTTCTTAGGGTGTGGCAGTTAGCGTCTAGAGAGGCGATCATCAATCTAACATTTGTTATGAAGCACCAACCACAAAAAAGAACTTATATTTCGCAGGAGTCCAAGATTTCCATAAACGCCACCATGGTTCAAAAATCATGGCCTCTGCAAAATAAGCTCGATAAGCAGATCTGGAAGAGTAGTTTCTAGAGGGCTCGAAGCGCCATAGTTGTTGATCTTCTTCTACTGATAGTGTCATATTTTGGATACTTGACTACAACAGAAAATATTCTGTTAAAACATCCAAACTTAAGCCCCCAGAGATATTGCTCACCCAAGCGTTCCCATGTAAAGCTCCAACCACCGTTCTGTATTGCCGTATTCTGGGCCTCTGGCTGGCACGTGTTGGAACAAAAGCACTGATAACTCAGCTATAGTCGCTCTATGCAGCCAACAATCTGTCCAGAATAGAGTGTTGCTTCCATTTTCAATTGAGTGCTCATGGCAACAACAAGTAGTTGTGTGTTAGGATGTGATGGGATTTCAAGCTCAGTCCAAGGTCAGTTAGCTCTTATTCTTTTGAACCAGTGTCATCGCAATTGCCAGGCCCATGCCATGAGTGGTTAGGAATACCTAACCTCCCAAGATCAATGGGTCTGGTTACCTTGGTCCACTGAACTAAACACCAACCACCCATTGGCTTGTTCTCTTCCTTGGCACAAGAATCCTCTTCGGAGTTTGTCAATTACTTTGATAAACCATTTTGGCACTTGTATAGCAATCAATAGTGTATCAACATGGTCAAGATGACAAAACTGACTAGAGTAGCTCGACCAACCCTGTTCATTAAAGATGCCTTTCATCATGCGAGATTGTCCGCCACCTTCTCAACCCATGTCTTCAAATCTCTCGTTCTTAGTTTCTTGTATGAAAGCGGAAAGCCTAGATAAGTGCATGGGAACTGAGATGATACACATCGCAAAGCATTAGTTATTGCCGATAGAAGTTCTTCACCACATCTTATTGACATGATGCTACTTTTTTTCAAGTTGGTCTCAAGCCCAGAAACTTCTCCAAAGATACTGAGTAAAGCTTTAGTAACCTGCAGCTCCCCTTGCTCTGGACGAATAAATAAAGCAACATCGTCAACATAAAGTGACATTCACATCCCACACGGCATGCCAGGGGTTGCAATAGTCTAAAATCAGCATCTTTGTCAAATAGACTCTTTAACACATCCATGACCATGATAAACAACATGGGGGATAGAGGATCCCCTAGCGCAGCCCTCACCTGTGTTGAATAGTTTCCCCTAGTTCACCATTTACTAAGATACATGTAGTTGCTAAGGAAAGTAAATTAAAGATTATGTTGCGCCATGAAATACCAAAGCTGAGGCGGCTGAACACTTCCAGTAGAAAAGGCTATGATGTAACATCCATAATTCTTGTACAAAAATTTGCTCAAACCTTGATCATTGTAGCATGCATTTTTATGTGAATTTTTTGTGTTCAAACGAGTAGCAAACGGTTCAAATTGAATTTGAAATTCAAAATCAAAGGAAATGAAATGAAAAAGAAAAAGGAAAGGAATTAAACCCCGTCTGGGCCAATTCCCCTCCCCTGGCCCATTTCACTTCCCCTCCCCGCCGGCCCAGCCGAAACCCGCGCCCCCTCCTCCTCTCTCTCCCACTGCCGAGCGGGACCCACCCGTCATCCCTCCCAACCGCCACTCCCTTCTCCCGCGCCCGCACAACCGCCGCGCGCAACCGACGCCCGCGCCCACGTTTCCTCCCCCGAATTCCACTCCCCCTGACGGTTTTCGTGCGCCCATCGAACCCGCACCCCCCCCCCCTCTGCGCTTAAGAGGAACCGACACCTTCATTTTTCCCCTACCCCAAGCTCTCCCCGGAACCCTAGACCTCCATCGCTGGTGAGTACCTCGGCACACGCGTTCCCGCCACTGCAGTCCCCTTGCTCCCCATCTTCTTGTTCTCACGTGCTCACCGCCCCACCAGGAACACGCCGGGCAAGAGTTCGAGGGGAGATCACCGAGGTTTCACCGAGCTCGACGTGCACCGATGCCACCGCCGCCATTCCTCATCGCCGACCGTCCTCCGACCGATTTCAAGGCTAGCTACTCCCCTAGGTGAGTTCCCCTTCCTCTCCTCTTTCGTTCCATGCCTTTAGCGCCATGTTTGGACGTCGGTTTCGCCGTTTTGGCCGTCTCCGGCGAGCTCGCCGCCGCGGGCGCCTTGCGCCGCCGCGCCGGCCACCACCGACGTCGCCGGGGGCGACGTGGCCTCATCTGGAGCCGTCCATTCCCGGCCAACGGCCACGATTAGAAGTCCATACCGGTTCGGTTATTTAAAATCCTGGCCATCCATCTCAGATCCAACGGCCTGCATTCAAAGCCCCATTTCCCGCCTGCGCATTTGCACCGGAGCCCCTGTAAACTTAGCTGCTACCCCCTGGACTTCTCCAGAATTGAAATCTAGCCCCCAGAATTCACAGACTAGCCCCTGGAACCCTAAAAATTGGTTTTAATCATTTAATTAAGCATTCTAACCCCTGTAATTTTGTAGAATATTGTATTTGGACCCTGTACAGTGTAGAAAACTATTTATTTAGCCCCTGGACTTTTATTTAATTACTGAATAGGGTTTATAATTGTATTTAAGGTGTAGAAATTAGATAAATATGGTAAATAAGTGTAGGGATGTTATGAAAAATTGCTATAAACTATTTTATGCTGTGAATTAATTGTAGAGTTCATATAAAATATATTTGGTCCCTGGATTAATTATTATAAATGTTTTAAAATACATTTTTGCTATAGAAAATTCAATAAAAATGGTTTTAGGCTATAATAAAATCCCAAAATTGTAGGAAAAATATAAATTGCATACTTTGGCCATGTTAAATGATAAATACCTCGTAGGGACGCATTAGTGTAGGATTTTGTGCTTATGTGTATGTGTGAATGTATTGTTTTGCGTGCCTTTACTTATTTAGCTTTATTCTATTCTTGCCATTGCTTGGGCATGTATCTAGAGTCGTTCTACGACCCTAACCTCAACTTCCAAGACCAAGACTTCGTCAATTCTCAAGTCTCCAACGAAGGCAAGTGCCCTTGACCATGTTGTGCCTATTTTAGGAATTTAGCTAGTTGCATGCTAATTAATTTGATGTCCTACTTCATGTGTACATGCCCTGTTCCATATAATTCCTTGTTACCTGAAATGGGGTGGGAAGTAGATAGGCTTTATTTATGCTTAGCCATGCTTAGATGTTGGGATTGGGATACCATACAAATGTTCTATGCTCAACTTTATTGCTACTTTAATTTGGTGATGATTATACATAATGGTAGCGGGTAGGAATCTGGTGGTTGGTTAGCTTTGGTATGGTGCATTTTGCACGAGACCCGGGATTGGGGTTTGTTACCACCGGATTCTAAGGACCGGTTTATGGAGGAAGCCACTAAGCTTTATAGTACCACCACGAGACTGAGATGGGGCAGCTTGGTCAATTAATTAGGTTTCTCCCGATGAACTGCTAGTGGCTGGATGGTGCGGGGAATGAGGCGGGTGATCTGCTCTTGGAACCGCAAGGCTCAAGAGGGGGCTCTGGGGCGGAGGGTTACTCCGAGAATCCTCAGTGGTGGAAACCTTAGAGGGCTAGCACTAATCGGGAGTACCTTTGTAAAGACCATGTTGTGATCTCCTGGCCTCACACCAAAGGAAGTGTGTAATGTGGTTAGCTACCACGGGCAATCAGGGAGGTTCACTTAGTCCACCTGGCAACAGGGGATGAAATCACTGCTTGTGGGGAAAGGGTACACTCTCTGCAGAGATTTGGTAAAACTGTCATGACAGCCGTGCTCACGGACAAGAGCGGCTTGGGGCCAGTTCATAATTAGACTATGGTTGGGAAATGATGGTTCATTATGATGCAAGAACTTTCATTATCATTAATCATGTGTTATTTATTTATTGAATTATGATATTGATAATTGAAAGCTAAGGATAGGTTCTAAGCATAGTGCTAAGCCATATTTGGCCTTTCTCTTGCTTTAGCCATTCATGTCATCTCTTCCCGCACTTGCTGAGTACTTTATGTACTCAAGCGTTTAATTCTCCTTTAGAGTATGAAGAAGAAGAAGCTGCACTGGAGGATTTCTACGTCAACCCGGAGGACTTGGTCTAGGCTGGCGACCTCACGCGCAACGGCTGCCTGTGGAGATGAAGCCCGCTCTCTTATCTTGTTTTCTGTAGTGTTGAACTGTTTAGTGTTGTAAATATTTGTGGTGTGTATTTGTAGACCTTCGGGTCGTTCTGTAAGACTATTTATGTATTTCGAACATGGCAATGTAATGGTATTTCACTTTCGTCAACGCATGTACGATTCAACTGATCCTGGCGTACATGTGGTTAGCGTCTGTTCATCTTTACGATGACCGGGCGTGACACATGAGACAGAATCAAATGCCTTGGATATATCTAATATAAGGAAAAGGCTAGACACATTCTGACGGTGCAGCCGCTTGACTGTCTGTTGCACCAATATGAAGTTGTTGTGAATGCATCTTCCACGAAAAAAAAAACACTTTGGTTTGCTAAAATCTTGGCAATCAATTTTGCAAAACTACATATTAAGCTGATTGGGCGAAAATACTTGGCTAGTACCGCTTCTGCCTCTTTTGGAATTAGAGTAAGATAAGCAGAATTCAGAAGCCCAAATTTCCTCGCATCTCCATGGTGTAAGAAAACAATAGCAGCCATGTAATCAGGTTTTATTATGGTCCAACAAGCTTTATAAAAACAGCCAGCTGGTCCTGTTGCCCTATCTGTTGGTAACCCCTTAATAGTTTGCCATACCTTTTCCTCAGTGATTGGAACATCCCAATCATCTAGATCCATGCCAGCTCTATGGAAGTATGCCAGATCAAAAGTTACCGATTGCTGAGTTGCGGTGCCGATGACATTCTCATAGAATCAGAACATGATCTGTTGCTTTTCTTCCTGTAATGTGGCAATACGATCATCATCTATGAACTTTGGGATACAATTTTTTCCTTTGCGAAAACCAGCCTGCTTATGGAAGAAAGAGGTGTTTTCATAACCATCCTTTAGATACAGATTATGGACCTGAGTCGTGCCATTGTTCTTTCCAGGGAAGTAAGAGCGATACAATGTCTCTTAAGCTCTCCCCTGAGCCAATCCCCCATTGTAGTCAATGTTCGCTGGTCATTCGCCACTTCTAGACGGTGTAACACTTCACGTGCCATGTTAAGTTGAGATTTCACATGTCATACTAGCTTAGCACTTCAAGATTAAAGATCTCTCGTTAGTCTTTTCAACTTCATGGAAATGCGCTTCATAGGACAAGGACATGGCACAGGCTTGTTCCACAAAGCTGCTACTATATCTTGAAAGTCCAGAAGCCTAGTCCAAAAGCTTTCAAAGTGGAAGTGCTTTGTCTCATCGACCCCATCTTTGAGACTCAAGATCAGAGGATAGTGATCTGACATCTTTGAGGCATAGCTTTGTAGGATGCAGTTTGGATATAATCCCTCCCAGTCTGACGTATAGAGGACTCGATCGAGCTTCACAAGTGTAGATTCTTCTCTCATTTGACCAGGTATACCTTCTGTCAGAACCAAATCCTCTGCAGTAATTGCAATGCAGTTGTGCAATTACTGCAGCTAACAGGTGGGCCCAAAGGGCGAGGATTTCAGTCCACCTTCTGCCCAGAAGCGGAACCTCCTTTAGTTTAATATCGTTGACAAAATGACGGATACATCCCATCAATGTTCGATTAACATTATCATTATTTTTGTTGTCTGAGCTATATATCATGTTAAAGTCTCCTACCACCAACCATGGGCCAGAACAGTAGCTTGTGACCTCTCTTAACCCTGCAAGAAATGATGGTTTCTTAGCATCTATGTGTGAACCATAGACACCTGTAAACCACCATGGCGGCTCACCTTCAATTTGCATATTAATCGAGAGGAAGTGTCGATGCACACGATGAAAGAGGGTTGAAAAGAAACCATTGTGCCATGCCACCAAGATGTCTCCCCTGGTCTGTTGGGCTGGGAGATATACAAAGGAGCTGAAATTTTAACCCAAAATAGAAAGAATGTCCCTTTCCAAAATGTGAGCTAGCTTGGTTTCTTGGATACAAACTATAGCAGGTTGACTTGCATCCACCACCTTATGAATCATATCACACCGCGCTCTACTATTAAGATCGCATACATTCTAGATCAAAATATTGTTCCTAGTCATTTGGAAACTTTTGACATAACAACCAACAAACAGCCCTAAATTCACACACATTGAAAATAGCCAGCCAAAAAACATGAACATAACTCTTTTTTCTTCCTCCAGCACCCCTAAACCTTCTTCACTACCTTCGAAATTGATGGGGGCTCAAGGGGTCTGCCCTATTCCATGGAAAGTGGGGGGGGGGGGGGGGGGCTCGGGGCTCGAGCCCTGGAAATGTCACAGATTCTACAAAATTGGCGCACACTCTTCGGATGTTAGTGACAAATTTTTTAATGAATAAAATAAGGTCCGTGACTGCCTAATCTCCAATCTCCCCTCCTATCAGATTGGATGAGCATACAAAAACACATCGATCAAACTCAAGAATAAAGCAACGTTGAAGATTCTCGAACACAAATTCCTAAGTTTGACTGCAAATACAATACTGATCCTTTCCGTAGAACCTTTGTAGTAATTATGCATGTAGACTAGACAAAGTCTTTGAAGCGCTATAAAAGTACGGTCAAGCCACAATCCATCCAGAACACCCTTGCTCAGTGTTAGAAATCCGACGGAAAATGAACTCTAAAATTGCTTGATTTATTGCTCAGAATAGCTGACTATTTATAAGCCATTACAGATAGTGTTTCCTAACTAAAACTTCTAGTGATAGAAATAAATTCTAACTCTCGTAACTAATATGAACTGAATCAGATTTTATTCTATTTACAACAAATTCGATATAATCAAATCATAACCCTAACTCTATCTAAATTAACTAAAAAACAAGATTAACCCTAATACTATGGCACATCTAAAAACCTCACTGGTAGCAAAAATGAGCGAAATGGTGAAGGTGATCAGTGCTTTGGGCAGCCCGTTCAGCCACCGCGCAGCGGTGGCCGCCGTGACCCTGCGTCTCGAGGGCTTGCCCAACCAGCTGATCCTAGATGCCCTGAGCTAAGAGCAAGCTGCTGCTGAAGTGCAATCCCATCAACAAGAAGGTCCCTGTGCTCCTCCACTGCAACATTGGGGGAGTCATTCTGTAGGACAAGTAGGACATGGGAACCATGAATGATGGAATAGTACTCGGTGTCTCGATCATCTTGCAGCTCTTTCCCCATGAAAAAGAGCTTTTGTGTCTCTATTGGGATGCCCTCGTAGTGTTGAATGTATTCCTTGATTCTTCTCACTGTCGAGAAGTACCAAATCTGGATCACAAACCGATGACCTTGCGTTGTTTCAAATGTCACATCCATCTATCTCCACAAGGTTGGCTAGTATCCTAATTATCTGAGGTGGACTTTGACTGAATTTATACACAGCCACCATAAAGCAGAATGAGAGGGCATTTATTTTTCATATCTCCACAAGGCTGGCAGTGTCTTGATTATTTGACAGTGGACTTTGACTGAATTTATACACAAGTACCATGAAGACAATAAGAAGGCAGTTAATTTCATATCTTGGAGAGTTCCAGCTGATCATAACTGCCATGATAAACCAATATCGCAGCACATACACAACCATGAGCTGTGTGGACACTTGATGTCAAAATATGAGGTAAATATTTGTGATTTACATGTCAAGCACTTCGAGTTGCCGTTATGCATGGATGCGATGAAAAATTAATGCTTGATGTATATGAAAAGATGCGCTGATAAGGAATCCAAGTAGAGTGACATTTATACATGTAAAAAGAAAATCACAACACACATGCAGAAACATGAGCGAGGTCACTTGGCCTCATAATATCAGGTCAATATTTGATATTTACTTGTGTCATGCACTTCTAGTTGTCGTTATGCATGGATGCTATGAGGAATGAGTGTTTGCTATATATGAAGAGATATGCTATACAAGCATATGAAGGAATCCATTTATATAGTGGCATTATACAGGTCAGAGGAGATATTCCTTTGATTTGGTCATTGATTGGATGTGCTCATTACAGATATTGAGATTGCGAGTCAGGATTTGGCATTGATATCATGCATGTATATGGAAAGTGGTTGAGTAGTAGATATTGTCCCAAGGATTTTGATGCATAAGATTCAAAATTTAATGCATTCCGTGTTCCAGTTCTAGAAAAAGATGAGATATAATCTCATATATCCCAAACAAATTATCATGTGTCACACATTACATGTGTCACACATTCAATTTAGAACGGAGACATTTCTTCCTCTCCCCCCTCCCCCTGAACCGTGAGAGAAGAAGATAGTTATGCATCTGTATTCCAAAAATAGAGTCCAAAAAAAGGAGTATATTTCCATCTTTCCACTATATTATCCACACACATGCACTTCTTGATCAGATTGTATGAACTGTTTTCTCCTCAGTTCCGACTTTTTAACTTCGCAAAATATATGTTGCAAGTATATTTTCTTTTCCCTTACCCCTGAGTTCCATGTAATCCATTTGTAGAAGTAGGAAAAATAGGCAATTCAAGCCTTGGTGAGGATTTATACACATTGAGCGATTTGAGAGCGATTTGATATACTCATTGCAAAGGGGTGATCCATACATCCAATTTCGATCCGCCGACATCTACGTATAGAAAAGAAGAGCTAAATCAAAGAAATTTGAAACCATTGATAGTCAAGATCTAAAGGGGTAAAAAATAGTAAGGAGCAGGAGAGGAGGAGAGGACTAACCCTTTATTTTAAGGGCCACTGATAATCATCGCAAGATTTTTAGAAGGGCGTCTCCAAAGAGGGAAAGAACAGTGCAGATATGACAGCCACTTGTTCTGCCATAGCTGGGAAAAATAGGCAATTCAAGCTTTGGTGAGGATTTATACACATTGAGCGATTTGATATACTCATTGCAAAGGGGTGGCCTATACATCCATTTCGATCCGCCGACATCTATGTATAAAAAAGAAGAACTAAATCAAAGAAATTCAAAGCCACTGATACTTAAAATCTAAAGGAGTAAAAAAATAGTAAGGAGCAGGAGAGGAGGAGAGGAATAACCCTTTGTTTTACGGGTCACTCATAATCATCGCACGATTTTTAGAAGAGCACCTCCAAAGAGAGAAAGAACAGGGTAAGAACAAGACAGATTTGACAACCACTTGTTCTGCCATAGCTGAGAGCTTGTATAAGGGCAACGAAATCAAGACGATCCTTTATAACAAGCATCTCTCAATAGAGGGAATGAGAGACGAGTCCGCTTAGAATGGGAGACACACCCGCTTTCACGATAAAAGGAGACGATCTCCAAAGAAAGCATGTCTCCTTTTTTTCATAATAGGAGTCGAACTTTAGGTAGGCGTGTCTCCCTTTTGTCTGAGAACAGTGGCGGATCCAGACCTCAAAGATAGGGCTGAAAGCTACTCTTAAGAAGAAGAAGAAAAAGAAAAAAAAAGAAAAATGTAAATACTTGTGATTTGAACCTAAGACCTTCAAACTAATAACTAGACACTAACCAACTCTTCAAAGAGAGTTTTGTTTATATTAGAGGTTTTTTTTACATAAATATGTACTTTCTTCATAGAGGATTTAAGGGGGCTCCACTATTAGACGGACGGGGGCTGGAGCCGCTGTCTCCCAGATGGATATCCGCCCTGGGCCCTGTCTGAGAAGATGATACATCTCAGACACTTAACTAAAACACGACTTAGAAGATGGTCTCCTTCTACCTTCAATAGAGCCAACTCCGATCGCGGGCGCGTCTCATTTGTTCCCCCGCGACGTGGCCAAACGCACGGCCCAGGGCGGCGATAAGCCGCGAACGGCCATACATACAAAGCCGTCCGAGGCCGCGAGCTCGTCCACGCAAGCAAGCACGGACCCTCGCAGAGCTCCCAAGACACCACCCACCCCAGACGCGCACGCTGTGGACACCGGGCAAATCATCATCAACACGAAGCATGGCGGCGCCGTCGTCCTCTCTTGCCTCCTCCCACCTGTCCCGCGGCGCCACCGCCGCTGTCCCATCGTCGTACATGCCGACTCAGCAGCTCCTGGTCGGTTGCTCCTCCTGCCGCGCGGCGCCGTGCCGCTGGGCCGGCCGGGCGGCGCCGAGGCGGCGCGCGCCAGGTGTTTGCTTGGTGGCCTCACCCAGCCAGCCAGGTGCGCGTGTTTCGTGTTGTCTTGTCGCACGGCTTTCGGCAGCGCGCGCGCGCGCGGGGTAGAATTGTTGTTTATTATTCTGTTTTGACTCCCCTCTTCGCGCAGGGCTTGCTGCTGCGATCGATGTGGCCATCCCCAGTGCGACTACTACGGCCAGCGTTCCCGAGCGGACCTCGGTGTCCTCGCTTTTGGAGGTCGTGTCGGACGACTTGCTTAGGCTCAACAACAACTTGAAATCTGTGAGCTTCTCGCCTTCTCCTCCTACAAGAGCAGCGTCCTTTTTGTTTGGCTCACTCCAAGCTCCTGTCAAAAGAGACGCATTTCCTTCTTGAAAGATCTATATGTATGGCTAAGTAGTTCATCCTTTCTTGCGTGAACAAATTTGAATTTTATTTTTTGATGGTCAACGGGGAAAAGGATGCCTACATTATTTTCCCACAAAAAATAATGGTGGCCAAGGCCTCCCAGCTGGAGTTTACAGCATGGTCACAAGCAATTGGGAAGAAACCACTGTTAAAAGTATTGAAACAGGAAACTACGATTAGAAGAATAAAGCTGTTTTTTTGTTTTCCCTTTTGGTGAAGGACGAGAGGTACCTGTTAGATGGACAGAATATCATGCAAACTAAATATTCTATCCATAGTTACGTGTCAAGGCATGATTAGGTCACCACAACGGCCTAGTTGTTGCCAAGGTCGACACAGGACACCTTAATGCTTTAGGAACTATTATGGTATCATATGAATTTACCCATGGCAAACTTGTGGAAGATATGCTAGCATGCTGCAAAAGAGAGGAAGTAGATGTCATTTGCATTGCACCAAAGTGCACATGCTATCCACAAAGTTTCTGCAGGGTGTATGAGAATCCATCACTAAGGTTATTCAAGATAGTGAGATTGTTTACTGTAGCATCCCTTAGGAAACCATCCTACATTCCTTCACGTGTTGGCCCATACATGATGAATATTAGTTGTTGGGATCAGCTAGTTAACTGTTGACGTTTTTGCATTCCAACTTAATTCCACCAGGGCGAGCTCACATATAGTTTCCCCATTCAACGACCTGCCCGACCAAAATTTGGTGAACTCCCACTGCCAATCTCTGATCCAACTGTCATGTCAAACATGGCACCAGTACAATGAGGCACATTCACTTCGAAGCCTGTCCATGGTCCAGAATAATCAATTTTTTTCAAGCCAAAACCATAATGCCACCAACGATTAATGGAAAAGTAAGCAGATTTTTGGAGAAGAAAAAAGAGACTTATCTCAGTTACTCCAGGACCTTGTTCCTTGGTGTAGTCTTCACGACGGCGCCAATGATCAAGCGCCCTGTTCGGCGAGAGAGAACCAGACCCAAACCCTATCACCCCTACAACCTGCGGCCTAGAGCTAGTCACCAATCCACCAAGGGTTGTGACAATTTGGTATCAGCGGTCAGCAGCGATCCAGTGGGCGACAAGAATGACAAACGCTTTGAAGTGCTCGAAGATCAGATTGGGAAGCTCTTCACAATGGTCACTGACCTCACCACGCAGATGAAGCAATTGGATTCCCTCCCAGCGATTAAGACTGATCTTCACGACGTCAAGGAACAACTTGCTGCTCACAACATCGCTATCTCGCGCTTGGAGGATGGCAGCGGTACAAAACCTGAAGACACGTCCAGAGATGCCAAAGACAAGCCATCTGATGGCCAAAAGAAGAGAAGTCCAACAATAGCAAGAAGATTAATGGAGATGATGAGGACCAGTCCACCATTGAAGAGATGTCCACATATGAAAAAGAGAAGAAACAGGGAGGAGGTGGCGGTGGAGACCCTATTGGTGATCCTGACTCAGGTGTGGGAGGCGATAGGGGCAGAGATGCTAGGAGAAATAGGTGGCGCCATGAAGAAGATCTAAGACAGCGGTGTCGATTTCCACAACAGCTCCACAGAATCCACAGGGGTTGTGACAGCCTTGATCAGGGTCTGATCAAGCACGCGGCAAGGTCCTGCAGCCAAGACAGAGCAAGAAAAAGTGTCCCAGACAACGGATTTCTGTTGGAAATCCGGCCTGGTCTTCACTGTTCAAGGTGCTGATGTGTTCTGTTCGAATCAGAACAGACCCTCGGCGTAAAACAGAGAAGGGCAGGTGTTGCTGGCACGTGAGCAGAGAGATCCTGAGTTGACCAGAGAGCAGAGGAGAACAGCCGCCTCTGGTCTTGATGATCTTGACGAGATCAGAGGTGTTCAGGGCGTGTGGATGATCTAGAGGAGTTGCAGAACTCATCTAGATGTGTTGCTGCTGTGAGGGCCTTTTCTGGTACTAGTTTATTGATTGACTTATTGTTACAGGGGGCTGCCGGTGCCTTCTATTTATTAGGCCCGATTACATGGAGTCCCAGGTGCAATCAACCTGTACTAGACTCAACTTTATCTGGATTATTTCCGAACTAAACAGGACTACTTTGTCTATTAAGGAAAATCTGGAACCCATCTACTATGTGCTGCCACACCACACTGCAGAGTCCAATTCGGACTCTGTAGGATTCCTGCACATGTGCACCCCCCCCCCCCCCCCCCCCCCCCCGTGCAGAGTCCTGATCGGACTCCCTGCACCACGGCACCATACAGGGGCTTCCTGTTACAGGGTCATGTAACAATTTCCAACATCTCCCTGCTAGAGACCACGCTGATGAAAGATTACTGGCCCAGGAGTGTCCCATTCAGGAGCACTTGAGTAGAGGCTGTTGACCGTAGAGCACAACGAGTTACACTACTTGTGCCCGAAGCCTAGTCAATGCAACACTTCAAGTAAAAATGGCCAAGAGACCGAATCAAAAGCTTTGGATGTGTCAATTTTGAATAGAATGTGTGGCACCTTGCTCCTGTTAAGACTTCAGGCTGTTTGTTGAACTAGAAGGAAATTTCCATGAATCTTGGACAAGAAAAAAATAGGTTTACCATGATACCAAACACTATAAATTGTGTCATGAGTTGGGAAAAATATTATTCATTCTTCCTACCTGCAACAGTAATGGGCTTAACAGCTAACATAACTGTAGCTTGTTGGTGCAGAAAATCCAGTTTTAGTTTCTGCAGCTGAACAAATCTTTGGCGCTGGTGGAAAGCGATTAAGACCAGCATTAGTATTTCTGGTGTCTAGAGCAACTGCTGAATTAGCTGGTTTGTCGTAAGTTCTGTTTGTTATTTGCATCCTTATCATTTTGAAGGGGGGTGTTTTGAAAATACTTATACTTTCAATCCAGGGAGCTAACTACAGAACATCAACGATTGGCAGAGATTATTGAGATGATTCACACAGCAAGTTTAATACATGATGATGTCATAGATGATAGTGGAATGAGGAGAGGTAAACATTATTTTCAAATAAGTTGGTAATGGTGTCAATAAACAGCTGTTCTATTTTTCCTTTTATATCCATTTATGGATGCATCTAGTTTTAAGTTTATTCTTAGAAACATTCAGTACATGAAGCACAGATACTTTGGAAATCATGATTTCTTTTGGGAGTGCTCTTTATGATGTTTTTTGTTCTCACATTCCTTTTCAGGCACAAATCATGATTGTAGTCAAACTGAAAATCACAATGTAATTTGCAGGCTTCATATTTGATATTCTTTTTTTTTGTTGTTGTTTGAAAATTAGCTAGGAGCTATTGTGTTTGCTTAAGAAAAGGATGAACACTTAAGCTGGTCCTAGGTCTTGAGTGTAGGTCGGTGAAGAAGTTGATCAGGCTACTCAACAAATAGGAGTCTTAATGTTTATTTTCAGTGTTACAACCATTTTTATTCAATATTATAGCATGGCTCAATGGTTGGATCATCAATCAGTATATTGAATAGTTTAGCTTCTTGTAAATTTGATTCTTTTACAGGGAAGGAAACTATTCATCAGCTATACGGTACACGGGTGGCTGTGCTGGCAGGAGATTTTATGTTTGCGCAGTCTTCTTGGTTTCTTGCAAACCTAGAAAACATTGAAGTAATAAAGCTGATCAGCCAGGTAAACAAGGACTCGAGCAAGCTTTCATACCTTGTTTAAAACCGTACATGATTTTCTTGACAGAAATCATACTCTAACAGGTAATAAAAGATTTTGCGAGTGGTGAGATAAAACAAGCATCTACTCTATTTGACTGTGACGCCAGCCTTGATGATTACCTACTCAAGAGCTACTATAAAACTGCTTCTCTGATCGCTGCCAGCACAAGGTCATCTGCCATATTCAGTGGTGTCAGCACCGCCATTTGTGAACAAATGTATGAATATGGCAGGAATCTTGGCCTCTCCTTCCAGGTAGTTGATGACATACTGGACTTCACCCAATCAGCAGAACAACTAGGCAAACCATCAGGGAGTGACTTGGTAAAAGGAAATCTGACAGCTCCGGTTATCTTCGCTTTGCAAGAGGAACCACAGTTAAGGGAGATCATTGACTCCGAGTTCAGTGAGACGGATTCATTAGCAACCGCCATTGAGCTTGTCCATAGAAGCGGTGGAATAAGGAGGGCACGTGAGCTTGCAAGACAGAAGGGTGATTTAGCAATCCAAAATCTGCAGTGCCTTCCAAGAAGCGACTTCCGAAGTACCCTTGAGAAAATGGTAAAATATAATCTTGAAAGGATCGAGTAAGATGGATTTACTTGATTGCTCCATCAGATACAGACCTCAAGTTGGAGGTACTCCCATACATAGTTGAAAGATATGATTTCAGCTCCTTTTCGGAAGATATGATTCCCTAGGGATTTTGGAGGAACTGCACTATTTGATACATATTCTGGGCGACCCTTGTTAAGCAGGGCATTACTGTCATGTTGATTCTGTGAGATGATTTATGCGGGATCACCAAAAACCAAGGAGTTCAACATATAGCCGAACACCTTATGCGTACATCTTATATGATCTACCTTTCTAGTTCTTGTAAATAGAAGAAGCGTAAATTAGCATTCTTTTATTTTGTGAATTGTGCATGCTTAAAGGAAACAAATTTCACGCTATACTTGTACTGGTACCTGACAGGCTGACACTTGTATAACAGTTGGGCACTCTGGATCACTTGGGTGTATATTTTTTTCTCTACTGTGATACTGCACAATCATCCCAACTGATTCAATCCAGCTGTAATGTTTTCCATCACAACTAGAATACAGGTAGCGTCTATATCTTATTGCGAGACATTTTAAGGCACTGCAATACTTCTGATTTTGAAATGTTGTAAAAGATTAAAATATAATGGTCGTTTCAACTAGTTGGGAGTGTACGCGCTGGATTGAATAACCGGAGAGTGATGTCCATAAAAATTCTCAAATAGGTTGTGTATGCGAGTCCCAAATACAATTCTCCACAACAAGAGAACAGGGTTAACCCGAGTGCTCTATATTTGCTTTGTTTTAATTGGAAGTGAATAATATTCATTAATTCTGTTTTAATAGGGCCAAGAAGCTCCTACATAAAGACCACATTACTCTTAACTATTGTCCAAAATACCTCTCAATACATGATACACTCCAATACTCTCCCAGTCACAACAAGTTGAGATTGGACCTGAATTGGAGAACACTGACAAAGCGAGACCCCTCGTGAAGATGTCGGCGAACTGCGACGTCATCGGCATGTGACGAACACGGACGTCGTTGAGGACGACCCACTCACAAACAAAGTAGAGGTCAATCTCCACATGCTTCATACGTTGATGTTAGACAGTGTCGTTGGAGAGGTAGAGGACATTGACATTATCACATTAGACTGGCGTGCTCCAGACGAATGAACTGTGAAGCTCCTGGAGCAGCTGCTCCAGCAAGGAAGCTTCAGCCACACTGTTGGCCACGATGCGATACTCGGCCTCAACATTCGAGCACAACGTGTTGCCGCTTCGACGACCAAGAGACGAGGTTTCTTCCTAGGAACACGGTGTAGCCAGAGGTGGACCTACGCGTGCTCGGGCAACCCACCTGATCAGCGTTAGTGTAGACGACATACAGAGACTTATGCAGCTTTCAGACCATGTTTGGATGATCTGAATCCACGAACCCTGTCAGCTGATTGCAGTATACTATCTTTGCCAGAGTGTCGTGGAGGAATGCATTCTCGACGTCCAGCTGGTGGATAGGACAAGATCGTGAGAGAGCCAACGAGAGAACAGTGCAGATAGTAACTAGCTTCACCACCGTACTGAAGGCCTCGTCGTAGTCGACTGGGCGCTGAGTGAAACACTGTAAGATCCACCAAGCCTTGTACCTCTTCAGAGAGCCATTCACCTTCTTCTTGTGCGTGAACACCCACTTGCCGGTGGTAATGTTGTCACAGATGGGATGTGGAACCAAGTCAGAGCCCTGTTGTTAAGGATAGTCGCGTACTCCTCCTCCATAGTGCGACACCGGTGAGGATCGACGAGTGCGCTATGGACGGAGGATGGTACAGGTGAGATCGACGAAGAAGCGGTCGACGAAGAAGTCATCGATGAGAGTACGATGTTGGACAAGTGCTCAACAGGCTAGAGGACCCTCGGCATCCCGCCAAGTCACCATTGGGTGGACGGGGCGTGGATCTCGGTGGAGGAGTGGAGGGTGGTACACCAGAGACTCAGTGCGGGAGCAGGCCGGTGCACCAGTCTGCACACATCGCTGATAGACATGCACGAGATCAGCGAAGCGAGACGATGGAACCACACCTGGTGCAGTGGGGGGGGGGGGGGGGGGGTCGAGGACGCCCAAACTGTGGAGGGTGTGGTAGGTGTCGTCAGTGATGTTTATGTCGCTTGTGATACAACAAGGGAAGGGACACCAGAGCCACGTAGAGCGTGGCAGGTGATGTCGGGATCGGTGCAACAACTCGCACTGATAGACATACACGAGATTGACGAAGCGATAGGCTAGTACCGCGCATGGCGCAGTGGGAGGCATAGAGGACGTCGGGGCCACACGTAGCGCGACAGGTGGCATCAGGGATGTCGAGACCATGTGTGGTGCAACAGGAAGCATCAGGACTACGCGTGGCGCAGCAGGAGCCATTGGAGCCGCGTGTGTCGTAGTAGGAGGTGTCACGGTTGCGCATGGTGCAGTAGGAGGCACTGGGGCCACGCTTGGCGCAGCAAAAGGCGTTGGGGCCATGTGTGAGCGCAACGGGTGGCAAACCTGATGGAAGAAAGACAAAGGCGGTTGCATAGTAGCAACCTCAAGGTCAGTAGGGAAAAAAGAATCCAACTCTGTGTAAGTGTCAGAGGAGGAGGTGGATAATGGGAAGGTGGACTCGTCGAAGATGACGTATCGAGAGATCAACACAAGATGGGTAGTAAGATTAAGACATTGACATCCCTTGTGATGGAGTACCCAAGAAAGACACGAGTCGAATGAGGCGCAAGCTTGTGTGGGGTTGTGGCGGAGATGTTAGGATAACAAGCACACCAGATGACCCAAAGGTGCTTGTAGTGAGGGGTCTTGCCGAACAAGGCAAAGTGAGTAGTGGGAGCATGAATCGCCTTAGTAGGAAGGCAATTAAGGAGAAAAGTGGTGGCGTGAAGAGCCTCGATCCAGTACCAGTCGGGGACAAAGGCCTGTAACATCAGGGAGTGCATGATGTTGTTGGTGATATGAATCATTCGCTTGGCCTTGGTGTTTTGAGGGAAGGTGTATGGGCAAGATATGTGCAACTGGACACTATGAGAGAAGAGAAAGCCACGGAGTGCATAGTTATCATACTCATGCCCGTTGTTGCATTGGACAGCTCGGATGGTGCGATCGAACTGAGTGGACACCCAAGCGAAGAAGTGGGAAAGCCTGGTGAACGTCTCAAACTTCAGATGCAAGGGAAAAACTCCAGGAGTATTGAGAGAATTCATCAAGCCCTACCAGATAGTATTTATATCCCAAAACACTTAGAACAGGGGAAGTCCATTTATCACAGTGAATGAGATCAAAAGCACGCTCAACCTGAGTGACAGAACTAGCAAAAGGAAGCTGAACATTGGGACCTAGCAACAGGCATGGCAATCACCGAATTACTAGACAACTTGGACATGACATGTACACTAGGATGGCCAAACTGGCGATGCCGAGTGGTTGATGAAGTTGTCGTAGTCAGGGCATGTGTGGATGAAGAGGAAGCAGGCAGACAAAGAGTGTACAGGGCCTGAGCTTTCACATCGGAGAAAAATACATCGTGTAGTAAGATCCTTCACAAATAAACCAAAAGAATCAAACTTAATGGAAACATGGTGATCAGTAGTGAATCAATAAACAAAAAGAATATTTTGAATAATGTCAGGAGTAAAAAGAACGATCTTGAGTTGGAAAGAACCAGGGAGGCCCGAATCACCTACTAAGGTGACCATAAGAACATATTCGTTTGTGATAATGATATAAGAAGGATAAGAGGATGAGGGGGGTGGGTGGAGGAGAGTATACCAGCATAAGGAGTGGTGTGAGATGATCCACCTGAGTCGACCACCTAGTGAGTGGCGAGTGGGGTCAATTGCAGCATGCTGAAGGAGCTAGCAAGCGACTTCCGATCCCATGGGTCGACGAACGCAGAGGTGGCACAGAAGGCTAGTGAGGAAGCGGAGGATCGTGGTGCGGCGCTGGAGAGTCGAAGTGTCTAGCTGAGTAGCCAGGCCCACCGTAGGTCGTCGTGGGTGAACCCCTAGCAGGGTAGCTAGGTCCGCTGTAGGCTGGAATGGCCAGGTATGTCGAATGAGGGTACGATGTGTGTGGTGTCGAAGTACCCGACCACATGGACATCTGGATTGTCCACGGGTTGCAGGGTGTAGGCTAGGGTGCTCTGCCTAGCCGGTACCACCACCACCACCACCACCACCACCACCATCACGCCTACAGTGACGATGATTACCAACACTAGGTCCGCCAGAAGCTCCTGGGGTGGCAAGAGGGCAAGGAGCGCCAGGTGGATGAGACAGCGATCCTCCGAAGGCAACCGCAGGTGCAGGAGGACACAGAGGTTGCCTAGAGCCATAGAGTGCCATGGCAGTCGAAGAGCTTACCG
Organism: Tuctoria greenei; assembly: GCA_036927565.1. NCBI lineage: Eukaryota > Viridiplantae > Streptophyta > Magnoliopsida > Poales > Poaceae > Tuctoria > Tuctoria greenei. The sequence continues at coordinate 179,771,831 of JAYESD010000009.1, read as the reverse complement.
CGGCCCCTGAGGTGAGCTCCTCAATCTCAAGGTCGTTCCAGACCTGCTCAAAGGTCAAGAACAGGGCTGAGCGAATGATCCTGGTCCGAAGGTGGGAGTAGCGCTCAGTAAGGACCTAAAGGGCCTAGATAACCAGCATATATTTCGAGAACAGGATGGTCGAGGTCGTGAAGGGCATCGATCATGCCCTCCATCTCACGGCAGTAGGTGGAGACAGAGAGGTCACTCTGGACGAAAGCCCGAAACTTCACATTGAGGTGAATAACTCGGGTCGCGTAGTTCTCCAAAAACCGTTGCTCGACGACCAACCACGCGTGGCGAGCGGTGCCACTATTGTGCTGTCCGACAATGTCCTGTAGCTCAGCGGAGATGGACTCAAGGATCCATGATAGGACCACACTGTCCATTCAGATCCAGGAGGGGGCAGTCGAGGGGGCATCTATGAGGACGTGGCCATCGAGGTGAAACCACCGAAGGGTGATAAGCATTAGTTCACGCCATCTGGTGTAGGAGGTAGAGGTCGTGTCAAGGATAGCTGAAACTAGGGTCCGGATGTTCTGAAATCATATGTCTAAGCATGGAGGGAGGAGATGAGAGAGGCCTCGTAGGTGGTGCGATTTGCTCCATCGTCAAAGGAGGCCTCGTAGGTGGTGCTTCGAGGATGGTGCTCCATCTCCTCGAGCCGAAGAGCAAGGGATACCACGGAGGCGCGCTCCTGGTCTAGAGCGAGAGGAGTGCGCGCTCACGCCAGCGAGAAGCAGCCTCAGCTACGGTGACAATGGAGGGGACCACTGGTGCAGGCTGAACCGAGGTAGGCTCGATGATGGCGTCTAGCCCGATGGCGGCGTCCAGCTCGAGCAGCGACGTCCAGTCCGACAACGGTGGTCATGGTCTTTGGATCTGTGACGAAGGTGACGGTGTTTGACGTCATCAGAGGCGCCGATGGTGAGGGGCGTAGCTGGTGCGGATGACCAGGGAGGATGTGGCTTGCCAACGAACAGTCCAGATCGCGGTGGCCCAATGCACGCAGCAAACAGGCCCGACTAGCCCAGATCTAGCGGCGCTCGGTGCTGCGCCGGTAGGCAGGGCGACGCCCGGGCGCAGGGGAGGCGGCGCGCGCGGGCCTGGAGGTGGAGCGCGTGGGCTCTATGGTGGCGTGTGTGACAAAGAGGAGGCCGACGGCGACACACGTGGGGAAAAGCACGACGGAGTGGCAGCGAAGAATGGGGGTGGAGGCGGAATGGAGGCATGCGGCTATCATGTGGATCCGACGACGGTGATTGACGCGGGGTGGAGGGGTTGTTCGGGCGGCAAGCCATGGCAGCGACATGGGAGAGACAGAGGAGAGGGGAGAGAGGAGAGAGTTAGACTATCCGCATCAGCGTACTGGCGTACTCTACACTATTCTCCTTCAGCTTTTACAGTACGTACTCTAAATTACACTACAAAACAGTGTATCCAGTATGCTTTATAGTGTGCTACTGCGGATGGTCTTAGGGTTACGGTTTTAGGAGCTAATCTAATTTGATACCAAATTTGAAAGAAATAATATTTATTTATCCTGTCAAAAGGTACATATAGAGTAGTAAACTTGGGAGGGCCAACAAGCTCCTACATAGACCATATTACCCTTGATTATTGTCTAAAATCCCCCTCAATACATCATACACTCCAACAGTTTTAACAAATGGCACGTGATGCTGGAGAACGTATTTCAACATCACATCAATAAGACCGTCCAACAAAGCACGACATAACTGTAGAAGTCTTAATTCATTAATGCAACAATTCATAGCAGTTGTGATACTCTTCTGGATGCTAGCAGCAACGTGGGTACGTGACTAAGATACTCCGGAAGCTTGCAAGAACACGAATAAGACATCGCTGCTCAAATATAACAAGTTACAGAGATACTCCCTCCGTCCCTATGAACTTGTCGCTTTGTAGTTCAAAAATGAACTACAAAGCGACAAGTTCATGGGGATGGAGGGAGTACAATGTACTCGTCCAAAAGTCCACCCAGGATCAAAGAACAGGCAAAGCAGCATACAGAGAGGAAAAAGTTTATGTCAGGGATATACTGCAAGGCGCCAGCAGCTGCTAATATACTATACAATTTATAGCGTCCAGGCAAGCTTTGGAGTTTCGAATCACCACCTGCAAACAGAATCCTGGATACATTAGACGGATTTTTCCCCAGGAAGGTATGACGGAGAACTGCTGTCAGCATGGCTCTTCTTCTTATGAAACATGCTCGTGATGTTTGGCAGCATAAAACTTTTCCTCAATAGTGATCTACTGTTCCTTTGATGCCCCTCATTCTTTTCGGTGGCTTTACCACCAGACACCTGCACTGGAGGAGATCCAGTCGCATGTTCTTGTACTTGTGCTTCTGATGATGGCAGAGCCTCCGCAGCTTTCTTCTGCTCTTTCTCACGCCACCTCTTAAGTTCACCTTCTACAGCCTTTTTTGCTGATTCAGCATTCTCTGCCCTCTTCAGTGCCTCCTCAATTGCCAATTCCGTGTCCTCCATCTCCTTCCGGGCAGCTTCCAATTTCTTAATTGCCTCATTCTCACTTGCTCTGACAGCTTCCACTTGAGCCATAGCAGCCGCAACTTTCATTTCACTCAACTTTTTTGACTCCTCAACCTTTCGGCTTAGAGAATCGAACTCTTCTTTTGAGATTGTGATATTTGCTCCAGATTCAGAAATTGAGGCCCGAGCAGCACTTGCCCGATCTGACAGTTGCTTGATCTGATCAAGAGCCTTTGCTTCAGCTGCCTTTGCTTCTTCTGCTTCCTTCAACGCCAGCTGCAACTTTTTCTCAGCTTCTGCTAATTCAACCCGAGCATTTTCAGCTTCATTCCTTAGCTCTGCTGCACTCTTCTGCATCATCTCAGCTTCCTGCAGAGCATTCTTTGACTCAGAAGACAGCTGCTGAAGGGCCAACATTAAGTCATCAGAAGCTGATGTAGCTTTTGATTCAGCAGCTACAGCTGACTCAAGTTCAGATTTGCACTTCTGAAGCTTGACATGTAGATCCGCGACGATGGATTCAGTTTCTGCATCTTTCTCTTCGAGTTGATTGTGCTCCTGTTTTAGGGCTTCTAGCTCCGCTTTCAATGATTCCACTAGACTCCGAAGAGAACTTTCCTCCTCAGCAACTTTCTGCAACATTTCCTTGGCATCATCCAACTCAGTGCTGACAACAGCCACAGCCTCCAAATCCTGAGCACGAGCATCTTCTATCTTTTTCTGCATAGACGCAATCTCAGAATTTGTTTGGTCTAGTTTCTCTTTGAGACTGTTATAAGCAGCAGGATCAAAATCGTTTCTCAAAGAAGACAATTTTTTCTGAGTTTCTTGCAAAGCTTGTTTGTATGTTTCCCTAGCAACATCCTTCTCGGCACGGATTTGTGACTCCTCTTCACGTGCTTGTTCTGTAGCTGCCTTAACATGCATAAGCGACTCTTGAATTTCAGCAATCTCATTACGTAGTTGACTAGCCTTTTCTTTGTTGGTTTCAGTTGAGTGTAATGATTCATCTTCCTGTTGGGCAGCAGACAACCGCAAATCCAATGAGGTTTCAAAATCCTTCTTTAGCTTTCTAAGCTCCTGTTTTGCTGCATCGAGGTCTGCCAAAGCAACAGTATACTGCTCCCTTGCACTTTCCAGTTCCTGCTTCAGAGGACCGTCTGTGCCAAGGCCTTCATTTGTGCTGCCACCTTCAAGCTGCTTGGTTCGAGTCTTTGCATCCTCAGTTGCTTGAATGGCCAATTCTTTGGACTTATTGACTGCATCAAGCTTAGTGGTTAGCTCCTCAACAGTCTTTTTAGCTTTCTCTAGCTCAGATAAGGCCTGTACTCTAGTTGTCTCAGCATTATTCAGCTGCTCCTTGTATTTATTCAACTCTTTCTGAGCCAGGTGCAGCTCAGTCTCCTTGGCTAACACCCTCTGCCGCAAATAAGATGCCAAAATTACAACATAGCATAACATAGCATAACTGATGAACCAGATACCAAACGAATCAAGTAAACTAAAACACAGGATCTAGATGTATGAGAAAACCATTAGGCTATAAGCTTAAAGTGCATCTTCAAAGGGTCCAATAAGCTGATATAGCCCAGTGTATCTAGTAACAAGCAAAACAACTCACTGGAAACTGCTGGATCCAAGCCAGCTATTAAAGATAGAGGCTAGCTGCAAAATTTAGGGTGAACAATCTACCACTGGGCAATGACATTTCTTCCCACTTGTTGTCAGAATGTTGAATTGCATATACGGATAACTTCCAAATATCATCTAAAATCGAGGAAAAGTTTCAACTTTTATTTCAAGGTACTGTTACTTTTCTTCATATTGCTCAACATCTCAAAAATAATTTAAAAATAGCTTCATTCTACATAATTTTGTAGTTATTGTTTTATTGGTACTAGAACTCAATGAGAGTTTTTACTAGCAAAGTAGGGTAACCAGGAGGGCTACATAGAATCATAGATACTCAAGGTTAAAAAGAGAAGTCCTGACACCTGAAGGAACAGAAAAATGAATATATTATGACAAACTGTGCTGACTATGCATCATAACAACTGCATTACAAGTAATCAAGATAAACATTCAAACTAAAATGTTGAGCAAGTGCAGTGCACAGTTAATGACATGCAAACCAACCTTCTTTGGCAACATGAGTCAGCGAAAGAGACTATAAATTTCATAATAGTCTGCATGTTCTATTTTTATATCTACAAAAGGTATAACAAAAGCAAGCTAAAGATGATTCATAAAATAAGAATTGAAGATCGCTGTCACCACCGCCCACCCAAAATATAAGATGGAAAGAAGAGAGAAACCAGGTAAATGATAGCACACTGGTACAAACTGAAGTTATGTTAATTGTTAATATACTAAAAGAAAAAAGATCTGCACTGATAAAAATTTCACACTCAATAACCAGGTCAAAAGGAACCACTTCCACCATCAGAAGAAAATACTGTCATCATTATTTGGGGCACAAATGAAAGATTCTCCAAAAAGCATAACAGCCTAACATATCGAAACTTGACACACATGTCACGTTGAATAACTTGAATTCTCACATCTCATAAACATGACATATTTTTGGACAAACAAAAAAGAGAAGAACCAGAAGCACATGTCTTTTGTATGTTTTCACATGTTTGAACTTATGCACTGAAAGGTCACAAATGACCATATTGATCCCCACATTGCAAGAAATGTGTCCTTTGCCCATGATTTGTTTTTCCTTCCAGAAACCTTCCTAGTGAGACAAGTGTTGCTAAGGGCAAAATAATGTTCAACGTCAGCCTAGTCAGCCACCTTGCCACACGTTACGGGCAATCAGCATGGGATGTCTCCCATTTAGGTGGTACTAGAGCATTTTTTTTAGTAATGTTACATGGAAAAACATTTAAAATATGAATATGTCATCGCAAACTTCTTGTCATTTGGAAGACCCTTGGTGTAGGTGCCAGGCTCTATGTTCGCTTAGGCTGCATATTTCACTTTCAAATCCATCACATTTGTTTAGAGGACATCTTAAACTCTTAAAACAGAGAAAAATTCACATAAGTTTTAAAGCAGGCAGTTTTGACTTTAAGGAATGCATAAGTACTACAGAACAAGTCTGCTTTTTAAAGTTCTAAGCATGTATAAGGTCAGAGCAAGTGTTCTCATAATCCCATATAGTTCATGCCGAAGCATGCATGTACATATATATATATATGTAGTTAACTAGTTATGTTTGTTATTTCATTAAAAAAATTACTACCTCAGCTTGATGAGCCTTGGGCTTTCTCGCGGCTGATTTATCAGAAGAAAACCGGACTTCACCAAATAAACTCACAGCAGCTTTAACAGATTCAAAAGGAGCTCTTGTGTCTATTTCTCCAATCTCAGTTCTTTCTGCATCACTAGGTAGTGGACGGGCTTTTGTACCCATATTTGCCTTCACTTATATATCATGAGCAAGCTGCAACAGAAAAGCAAATGTAGACTGTTAGTCTGGCATGATTAAGTTCCCATGTAGAATGTTAGTCTGTTCTATAATTTATTTTCATGGAGCAGCATAACATATGGCTCAGAAACTTTTCCAAAAAGCTTTGATTATTTCGGATCATCAGACTAGATGGTCAATAATATAGGCTAATGAGACTCAAATCTCCACAGCAGAACAGCTGCATTGTAGATGAGGCCAATCTATACAAATATGAGCCCTACAGAAGCAAGTTGACCGTTGACGGTGCTAGCTGTATCTGGGGCAGCAACTCTCCTGGTTTTCCCCCAGAGTTTGAACATGTAACTGAGTTGGCATCTAACTTGAACTTGGGACTTGCCTATTTTCTGAAACAAAAAAGGAATAGAAAATCTTTGTACCCTTCCTAGTCCCTACTATGTTTCCTACACAAATCTACGAATAAGACCTTATGTATCAAAAGAAGTGAAATGGTCGATCAACTCATAACACGTGCCAAAAGCAGATCGCCATATCATCAAGGGTTTAAGTTTAAACAATATGAATGTGCAGCACGGATACGCCCAACCGTGCCTTGTCATCATTCAGAAATTAGACATAATTTCAGCAATCGTAATAGCTTTCTTCCCAGGGGCGGACCCAGCGTGGCGGAGTCAGGAGCGCAGTTCAACCACCACACCACAACAATCCAATTGGGCGAAGTAAATGAACCCCGTTTAAGCAATCCTCCACCACCTAATCCGCAACGAAACGGACGGATCGGAGCGTCTGCCTCGGCGAGAGATTCGGATTCAAGGCATCGAAGCACAAAAACGATTGCGCATAACAATATGAAAAGATTTTTCGATGATTAGAGGGGCGTGCTTACCGGGCGCAGAGGAAGAGGGTCCGGGGCAGGGGCGACGCCTGCCTACGGGAAGAGGAAGGGGAGATGGAAAATGCGGGCGCGGTGGGAGGGGTCCCCCGGCTAAATCTGGGGTGGGGATCGCGGTGCCGTGTTCGTCGGGGAGGAGGGGGCGGGCGGTGGAGAGGGCCGGAGGCGGAGGAGGAAATGGTGGTGGGGTGGTCTAGCTCTGCCCGTGCGCGAGGTGGCTCGGCGCTGGGTGCGTGGGTGTGGAAGGCACGACGCCATCCGGAGATTAAAGTATTGAACTGTGTGATGGTACTGTCATTTCAGAAAGTCAATGCGTTTTTTTCCTAGAGAAGATTTAAGTATTTTTTTTAAAAAAATAAATGTCATTGATTAAGTAACGTCATTACAGAGTTTATCGCGATACAAACTATATGTACAATACTTGATATTTTACAAATCAAAGAAGTGATATTGCGAGCCAAATAATGTTCTATTATATTTGACTCCTGACTGAAGAAAGTAATAGAGCAATACTCAAATTCAGAAACCATATTTTTGATGTCTGCAACAATGGCTCCCATAATTGACCGATCCAGGACAGGAGAATCAATCATTTGAAATATGAAAAGGCAATCCGAGAATAGCTTTATTTTAGATAAACTTTGATCTTTTAAGATCATAAGTGTTCATCTGATTGCAATACCTTCAGCCATCAGAAGACGATAACACTTTCATGCGCTCATTACAAGAAAATAGTTGGGATTCTATCTGGTCATAAATCAACATTCCCCATTCCATCTGCTTATCTGAAGGAAATAGGGTAGCATCAACATTGACGCATACATGATCTTGCTCCATAACGCGAAAACGAAAATTAGATGGATTGTCGTTCATGTGAGATGACCCTATGTGCTTGAAAGAATGCTAGACAAATCATGTTCACATAAGCAAAGAATTTTGCCTCCCAAATGTATCATATTGTCACTGCCATGACTACAATATGAAGCTTATTTCTCTTGAGAGAGCATCAAAAAACCATTGCTTTGCATTTGATATATGTTTTATCCGTAAGCTGATTGGAAAAAGATCTTTTATATGTTTTCATATCTATTTTGCATAGGAGCACAAAAAGGAAAATATGCTTGTCGGTACCCTAAAAACCGCACACCCCTTGATGTTACAAAGATTTCAAAGGAAGGGCATCTACTTGGTTTGAAGACCCTCGGAGGCCCACTTGTCAGACATGACCGGACCTGCTTCTCCAACATGGTTAATCTCTGGGTCACCACGTGTACTGCTAAACCGGAGCTACCGCCCACAAGGGGGAAGCTCCGGGCCAGGTACCGAAATGGCACCTCCGGACTTAACCCCGGACCGAGAGAAGCTCCAGACTTGACATGTGACTGTTATCCCCGGAGCTACCTGCTTCCCACAACAAGCTCCGGAGCCGCCACGTGTCCAATCGTCGGACCTGCCAGCCTCTAACCTCCGGAAGACCTTGTAACAGCTCCGGATCTTCAAAGGAGAGACAAGGACTTCAAGACCCGATTAAGCGTCATTAATGCCATATTAATGACACTTAAACGGATGATCTTAACACCAGTAATGGCACTGTCGGAGCCCGTTACAGGATCATTAACAGCAATTAATCTTGTATCAATACTAGTAACCGCCGGGGCCACATGTCGGGTCAGGCTAGCTTGTAATGGCCTATCCTTATACTATAAAAGGACAGGCCGACGATACACTCAGGGACGTTCACAGACGAACTCACGCACCCGATACACTCGTGACAAGCTAATACAACACCAACACACCCGTGGAGTAGGGTATTACGCTCAGGCGGCCCGAACCACGTAAATCCTTGTGTTTCCTGTGTTAAACTACAATTCACCTTCTTGAATCTCCGCGCGCCCACACCGAACCACAAACTCCTTCAACACTTTAGCAGTGTCGGGAGATCTGTCGGATCAAAACCACCGACAGTTGGCGCGCCAGGTAGGGGGCGCCTGAGATTTTCGAGAATGGTGAACTCCGCGGCTGGATCATCCAACGGCCAACCTGCTGCTCAGGCTGTTGGGGGTAATCCCTCCAACAGGCAGCCACCAACAGGAGCCTCAGCACCAGCAGGAGTCACACAGCCACCACCGCCGCCTCCTCCAGCAAACCAAGCTGGACAACGCGATGGTGCACCGGCGTCTATCACGACATCGGCGAATCATGACAATCCGGAACATGCGCTTCATGTAGTGCATGCTCTTCTTCAACGTCCACCACCTCATGATGCATCCCGGGATGCATTGGAGCAGTGGAGAGTTGATGTGGAACATTTGGTTGCAGCCGCAGCCGACCACATCAGCAACCAAGGTCCTCCTCCTTCAGGACGGGCCCCGTCGCAGCGGCGGACTTTGTCTGGTAGACTTGGTCCGCATGTCTCCAACAACAGGAGACGAGCTGCGTCACAACAAGTGACGTCGTTGCCCTCTGGGGCACGACGCACCCATACAATATTCAGGCTTTCAACTCATGACCTCCGATCGGAGCTTGATCGCCGATATCGTCAGCGAGACGGCCGAGTCCATATTGAGCGTGCTCGTGAGAGACGAGAGGCTCAAAGCACTCCTGCTCCCGAGGGAGTAGGAGGAGGCTATTCAGCCCTAGCCATGCATCTGCGCATGGTCAATTTGCCACAAAAGTTCCGGCCTCATCTGCCGGAGAAGTTCGACGGGACTGTCAACTTCGCCGAATTTCTTCAGATTTACTCCACTGCTATTTTGGCAGCTGGAGGAAATGAGGCTGTAATGGCCAATTATTTCCCTGTGGCTTTAACCGGAACCGCGAGGTCCTGGTTTATGAGCCTTCCAGCCAACTTTATCAACAGTTGGGAGGAGTTGTGCCGACAGTTCACCGCCAACTTCGGGAGTTCATACACCCGACCAGGCACCGAACTGGATCTTTTTGCCGTCGTGCAAAAAGAGAGAGAATCCTTGCGATCCTTCATACAGAGGTTCTCTCAGGTACGCAACACTATTCCTTCTATCTCTAGCGCCTCTGTCATTGTGGCATTCAGACAGGGAGTACGGGATAAGAAGATGTTGGAGAAACTGGCAATCAAAGAGATTATCAGTGTCACGGAGCTCTTCAGCTTGGCTGACAAGTGCGCCAGAGCTGCGGAGGGCCGTGAAATGCACTCCAAATCAACTCCGGAGGGTAACAAAAAATCCTCCAAAGAAGAAGCCGCTACCTCCGGGAATGGCAAGAAGAAGAAAAAGACCAACGGCAAGAAGAAGCCGTCGGCCGGTACATCCAATGCCGTAGTTGCTGCAGCTCCGGGTGGCAGGGGGCCACGCCCCGAAAAGCGACCTCGACCGTCTTCAGAAGACGGAGGCAAACCCAAAGTGTGGTGTCCCATTCACAAAACGGGCAGCCACAGTTTGGAAGACTGCCGGGAGGTCCAAAACCTTGCCGAGTGCTACAGCAAGCGCCGGGAAGGATCTCCTTTCCGACAGAGGGAAGGAAAACAGAAGGTCGATGAAGCTCCGGCTGAAGAGGAGTTAGGGTTTCAGGATCCCAAAAAGGTCCTGAAGGCTGTCTACACCTCCGGCGATGACGATTCCGACGTCTCCGACAACGAGCGTCGAAAAACCATGAACACTATTTTTGGTGGATCATGGGACATCACCTCCCGCCGCGTCATCAAGACTATGCGTCAGGATATGGCCGCTGTAGCTCCTAGAGCTAGACCGGAGCCACATCGAAAGTGGATGGACACAACCATCACTTTTGATGCTTCGGACTATCCTCGAAGCATGGTCGGAGCTGGACAGTTACCTTTGATGGTATCTCCCACCATCAATAACATCCAGCTCCATCATGTTATGGTGGACGGAGGTTTGGGGCTGAACCTCATAAGCTTTGAAGCTTTTACCAAGCTTCAGCTCCGACCTTCGGATCTCCATCCCTCCCGACCTTTCTCCGGAGTAGGTCAGGGGGCCATTACCCCACTCGGAGCTATTACTCTTCCTGTTACCTTCGGGACACGGGAGAAGTATCGCACCGAGAAGTTGGTCTTTGACGTTGCTCAGATCAACTTACCATTCAACGCCATCTTGGGTAGGCCTGCCCTGTACAAATTCATGACAGCCGCTCATTATGGTTATCTGGTGTTGAAAATGCCAACACCAGTAGGCGTTCTCCGGATCCGCGGATATCGTACTGCAGGAGTAACTGCTTTGGAGGAACTTCATGCGCTCACTACGGCGCAAGAGGAAGACTCCAGGCAGGAGCAAGCTCCAAGACCTCCGAGCATTCGTCAGCGAGGCTCGACGTAAGCACCTCGTGTGCAGCCAAGCGGCGACACCGACATTCCCGTCAAAGTCGTCCAAATTGGTTCCGATGCCGCTCAGACCACCCGTATATCGGGAGGGCTGAACGACAAATAGGAACTCGCGCTCATCACTTTCCTCCGGGCAAATGTCGACGTGTTTGCTTGGCAACCGTCACAAATGCCTGGGATCCCCAGGGAAGCGCCTACTTTATGGGCCAACAGGACATCTCAAAACCGGTCAACTGGAGAGACACCCTTCTTCCTGGTGTACGGAGCTGAAGCAATCCTTCCTCCGGAAATCATCTTGGGTTCACTCCGGGTCCGAACCTTCGACGAAGCCGCGCAGGACCAGCTCCGGCGTGAAGACCTAGACCTCCTTGAGGAGGGAAGGTGCCAAGCAGCTGTTCGGAATGCCCGATATCGTCAAGCTCTACGACGTTATCACCAGCAGCATGTACACAACCGACAGCTCGAGGAAGGCGATCTGGTGCTACGGAGAATACTATCCAGAGAAGGGTTAAACAAACTCTCCCCGGCTGGGAGGGGCCCTTCCGAGTGATCAAAGTATCCCGTCCCGGAAGCGTTCGCTTGGCTACCGAGGATGGGACACCTCTCCCGAATCCTTGGAACATCGAGCACCTCCGTAAGTTCTACACTTAATACCACGGAGGTGAGTCTTGAGTAACTTGGGGTGTATGTTATAGAGTCATTGTACAGAGTCGGGTAGTTCCTCCGGGAGAGCAGCCGGACCTTTCCCGAAAGGTCCGCAAAGCTCATGCAACACTTGTCACAGTCTCAGGACTAAAAGTGTGGCTAACTACCCTGGGTCAAACGAGAAACGAAACACACTTAGCCTGGTTCAATACCCTAAGAGTGTACTTGTTTCCCCTGTACCCCGAACCTATAATGAAAGACATCTTCAGGTGAAATAGACTCCACGTGCATTTATTTTGTGCAGGCTCGACATTTTTATTTTTCTCTTTCTTGTCTATAACACAGACGTGCAATTCTTAAGAAATTTTAGTTCGACCGGTTTATATATGATTCGAGTTGCATTGTCAGTTCTTTTGGATTCAAATATCGTTCATGGCCAACTCGCCTGAAAGCCGCCAAGCCAATCTAGGGCCGGAGTGTGCTATCGACTTAGCCTGGTCAAGCACCCTAAGTACGCCACTCTACCTACACCTCGGCAGGCCGAAGTAAGGCGGGTCCATGGACAGTTGAATCTAAGAGAAAAGGCAACGCATCCGGTTGTATTTAAAATCGTGTTCAACTTAAAGTTTTCTCGAGAATCATAAGCCGCGGAGAAATTATAGACAAGGAACGAATTTTACTATTTTTCTTGACTTAAGTGTGCAGGAAAAATAAAGTCTACGTTGATGGAGAAAAGCCGGAGCTAACCAAGCTCCGACTCCCCCAAGGGGGCCAACCGTCGACGCTGAGTATAAGATGATGAGAAGACCCCGTAAATGGAGTCCGCTGCCAACAAACCCAGTGTTGGCAAAGGTCACTGCCGGAGCTACTCAGCTCCGATACCTCGGAGGACTAACTATCGACGCTCTACGTGTTGATAGAGGCTATTGCCGGAGCTACCAAGCTCCAGCGATGGACAATGCCGGAGCTTCTAAGCTCCGACAACCTCAGGGGACCTTCACTATCAAAGACTTCGGACCTAAATGCTACAAGTTCGGAGTAAATGAGTCTTCAACAAAACACAGTATCCTTTTGGTACATGTTCACAATCAAATTGTGTACATCTACCAGGGGGCCAAGTGGAGATAAAGGTGTTGAAGACAAAAAGTGAAATTCTCAAAAATTTTGGGGATTTCATTCATCTGGAGACAGGAGATTACATCTGGAGACAAGGGATTACAAAATTGAGGAAGCAGAAGAGAAAATACAAGTGAGAGCTAAAGAGATGGTCCTAGATCCTATGGAAGAACTCGGCGACCTTTTGGGCGACCTCCGATACGCTGGCTCGGGTAGCTTCGCTTTCTCCTTCGACGGGGCCTTCAAGCACCGGGTCCAGAGGAAATTGAGAGTTCCGGCTGGTGTAGCACGTCAGCACATACTCTGCGATGTTCTTCGCCAGGGATTGCCCCTCAACTTCCAGTTGGTCCGCGATGACATCGCCCACCTTGGAGAGCTTGCTACCAGCTGCGCTCAACGCCTGCAGCGCAAGGTCTGGCTCCGGCTCCGGATCATCCGGGCGCACGGGGCTGAAACCCATCGGCGTCAGTGCGTCGTTGGCCTTGCCCAGGAACTCCCAAATCTGTAGGGAGTCCGTCGTCCTCAAGCTCTTCATCTCTTCCAGGTATCTCCTGGCCGCCGTCAGTTCGGAGTTCTCACGGGCGAGGCTCTCAACTTCTTTGGCGTTTTGCTGAATCTTTGCAGCAACCCGCCTCTCGAGTCTTCCGAGCTCCTCCTCCCGGAGGTGTATCTTGTTCCAACGATCGACCAGGTCCTTCTCCCTAGCCTCCACTTTTTTCTCCCGGGCAACAAGGGCACACTCGTATTCGTAGAGTTCCTGCCCCCGCACCCAGGTCTTCTCCTCTTCCTCTTGGCAGCGCTCGTCCAATTTCTTGGTGCGCTCCTAAAGGCCCTTGTCCACCAGAGCTACCTTCTCGGCAAGCTCCTCTTCCCTCCTCAGGACATCATCCCGCAGCTCAAGGAGTTTCTGCTCTTCATTTTCGAGCCGTTTCTCCCTCTCTTCAAGTGCCTCCCGGCGCTTGATGAGTGCAGTGTTAATGACCTCCAGCCTTTCATGGCGTTCCTCGGCCGCACTGTTAGCTGCTTTGGCTTGATCGTAAATCTCCTGGGATTGGGCGTCGAGGGCATGAGTCATGCTCTCCCTGTCGTCCAACAGCTTGCCCCAGTACTCCAGGCGGATCTTCTCCCGCTTGATCCATTCCTTGTCATCCGCTAGCCTCGACTGCGCCAGCTTGGTCTCAAAGTGGAGCCGATTACGCCACCGCCTAAGGGTTTGGCGCTCCTCTTCAAGAGCCTTACTGTCGTGGAAGAAGGCCAGTTGGACTTGACGCAGACTCGAGCAGGCATTGTCGATAGACATCGACAGCGGGATGGGCTCCGGACCTGCTGGGGTCTCCTCCGCTGGTTCCAGCGGGTCTTCACATACAAAAATTGGGTCCCACTCTACGAGAGTGGAACCCTGAGCTTCCAAGGCACTAGGGCCGTCCTCCGGGATGGCCTCAGTCGCCATCGAAGAAGGCCCCGCCGCCAAGTCTTCATTCGCCCCCTCGGGCAGGGGGCTAGCGACTGCGCTTGGGCACTCCGGCTCGGCCGCAGGTACCACCGACGTCGTCGCCTCCGGAGCAGGAGCCGCTACTGGCTCCGGCCGGGACACCTCTTCCGAGGGAGGCTCGAGCTCCCTCGCCTCTTCAACCACCGGTTCAGGCGCCGGAAGATCTTCATCTTCAACCGGCCCCGTGACCGGAGCTCCAACAATCACCGGCTCAGCGGCCGGTGCTTCGGAGGTAACCGGCTCAACTGCCGGAACTACCTCGACTTCCGGCTCGCATGCCGGAGCTTCAGTCACCTCCGGCTCAACCGTCGGGGCTTCAGCACTTTCCGGTTCCGAGGCCGGGACTACTACTTCCTGCGGCTCAACAGCCGGAGCTTCCATCACTGCAGCACCAGGACCCGAAGCTTCAACCTCCGGGACAGGTGCCGCTGGCGTGTCTTCACTCCCGTGGTCGAGGTCCATGACCATGACATCCGGCGCCGGAGCTGTCGCAGCCTCAGCCACCACCTCGGGCGGCACCGGGACAGGAGCAGAAGCTCCCACGGCCTCAGACACTGTGGCCGAGGGTGGATCCTCACTCCCCTTCTTGGGGACACTGCAGATGATGAACGAAGAAAATAAACAAACAGTTGCTACAATTAAAAAGTTAACCAAGGTAAAGATTAAAAATTACCTTGGAAGGCTTCCGCACCAGCTTGCGCGGAACCTTTTTCCCGGACGTTCCGGGCTGGCCATGGTCGGCGTAGGAGCTCCGGAAGGCCCCCCAGAACTTGTCGCAGCCACGGGCGTTTCCCGGGTCGAGGCTCTCCTCGATCGGGAGGAACCCCTGGACCTGGAGGCTCCCACCGTCCCAGGTGCCGGAGTCGTGCGCCCGGAGCTAGCACCCCAGGAGGGTTCCATCACGGGGACAAACGTGCTCCGAGAGGATCCCACTGTAGGAACAGTATCGTTCCGGAAGGACCCCACTATGAGGACAGTCGCCACGGCGGCAGAAGATCTTCCCCCCTGGGGAGAAGGAACCGAGGCGGAAGTAGCGGGTCTGACGGACCTTCCGTCGGCATGTCGCAGCTTCCTCTTCCGACTCTCCGACTCATCCGCCAGCTCCTTGCCCTTGCCGACGACCTCGACCCTCGGCTGTGGGACAGGGGCAGAGCCGTCTTCGGGCATCCCGGGGATTGCCACCCGGGTGGTTGATCTTCTCTCGACGACACCAAGGTCGTCAAGCGCGGGCATCGTCCGCCGGAGCTCCCTGCTGAACTCCACTTCCACGTTCAGGGGGAGAAAGGCCGACGGCGGAGTCAAGTCATCACCGTCGACGTCGATGCCGTGCTAGAATTTCTTGAGGTGGAACTCCAAGGTCTTCCCCACCATGTTGGACTTCAACCCGGTCTCAACCCTGTCCTCGTCCATCACGCTGTTGAGGGCCCAAGCGAGCTTCTCCCTCCTCTTCAGCGGCGCCCACCTGTTGGCCAGGAAATTGCAGAATACCGCCTGGGGAGTCAATCCTCCCTCCACGCATTGGCGGATCCTGGTCAGGGCGGGGTTGAAAGCTTCCGCCAGCACCGGAGCTTCACTCCAGATCGTCGTGTCGATGCCGGGCAGACCGTCTGGCAGCTCCAACCTCTCGTGCTCCTCCACCCTGACGACTATCCAATCTTTCTTCCAGTCATCCCACTTCCCGGAAGGGAACGACCTGAGGTACTTGAATGGGCACTTCTTGCGCTTCACGAAGTAGTAGAAGCCAAGGTACTCATTGCTCCGGCCGGTGGTGTGGACGGTGAAGAAGGTTCGGAAGAGTTCGATGCAGGTGGGGATGCCCACCCACATCTCACAGAAGTGGACGAAGATAGACACGAGGAGAATGGAGTGAGGGCCAAGGTGGTATAGCTGCAGACCATAGAAGTCTAGCAGCATCAAGAAGAAAGAAGAAAAAGGTGGGATCAACCCCACCATGGCGTACGAAGAAAAGTACACCATCTCGCCAGCGCGCTCCTTCTTGAAGGGGAGCTCTCCGCCGGCACGAACCAAGCGGTTGAAGAAGTCCGAGGACCACCCCATGAGGGCCCGGACCTTCTTCAAATCGTTGTTGGTCTTCAAGCGACTCTCGCGCAGACCCAACTCCATCGCGGCACAGCTAGGAAAGAGAAGAGGAGCGCAGTACGAGACGGGAGTTTGAGCGCAAGATCAGATGAGAGGCGTAAAGAACTCCCGACGGTGCGCGCTTTCCTTCTTAAGTAAGCCCTCGCAACGCTTGGATGGAAACCACAGGGAAGTCGAAGATACCACTCAAGAATTCAACCCAGCCGATGACAAGAGGGCCCAGGACCACCCCGACGATCAAGTCGAGGCTCTTACCCAGGCGAACGGTTGTCATCACGAGGCGGAAAACCCAAAGGCGGCGGCCTGACAGGGCGCGCAGAACCGATACGGTTTTCGTATCAGGAATCGGCGACCTTCAATTGCGTGAGATCCACACGTCAAAGATCTCATCTGCCGCCTGAGGTGCGCCACGCGGCGGGATATAACTGTAAATCCCTGCCAACGGCACCTCCGAAGACCCTTGAAGACCCAGTTCAAGAGTCGCAAGGATGGACCCACCTCCGACGGAATGACTTCACCCCAGTGATCTTCCTCGGAGGTAGGTCCAGGGGGTCACTGTCGGTACCCTAAAAACCGCACACCCCTTGAGGTTACAAAGATTTCAAAGGAAGGCCATCTACTTGGTTTGAAGACCCTCGGAGGCCCACTTGTCAGACATGACCGGACCTGCTTCTCCAACATGGTTAATCCCTAGGTCGCCACGTGTACTGCCAAATCGGAGCTACCGCCCACAAGGGGGAAGCTCTGGGCCAGGTACCGAAACGGCACCTCCGGACTTAACCCCGGACCGAGAGAAGCTCCGGACTTGACACGTGACTGGTAGCCCCGGAGCTACCTGCTTCCCACAGCAAGCTCCGGAGCCGCCACGTGTCTAATCATCGGACCTGCCAGCCTCTAACCTCCGGAAGACCTTGTAACAGCTCCGGATCTTCAAAGGAGAGCCAAGGACTTTAAGACCCGATTAAGCGTCATTAATGCCATATTAATGACACTTAAACGGACGATCTTAACACCAGTAACGACATTGTCGGAGCCCGTTACAGGATCATTAACAGCAATTAATCTTGTATCAATAATAGTAACCGCCGGAGCCACATGTCGGGCCAGGCTACCTTGTAATGGCTTGTCCTTGTACTATAAAAGGACATGCCGACGTTACACTCAGGGACGTTCACAAACGAACTCACGCACCCGATACACTCGTGACAAGCTAATACAACACCAACACACCCGTGGAGTAGGGTATTACGCTCAGGCGGCCCGAACCACGTAAATCCTTGTGTCTCCTGTGTTAAACTACAATTCACCTTCTTGAATCTCCGCGCGCAACCACAAACTCCTTCAACACTTTAGCAGTGTCGGGAGATCTGCCGGATCAAAACCACCGACAATGCTCAACTTTGTCCTCTTAGCTACAAAAAAATACAATCATTTTCTTCTTGTCTATGCAGCAGCTGCTCACCCGTATGTAGGCAGTTATGTATCATACGCTATAAGACAATGTTCATCTTGTTTGAGACCCGTATAGCCCATAGTGATTTCCAAACTTTTTGTATCATCATGCTAGGTTGAAATAGACCCCTTTCCAGACTTGTCCTGTGTGGAAAAGAAAGATTAAACCATTGCTAAATTATAAGCTGACTTGACTGTGCATTCACCAACTTTAGCATGTGGTCAGAAAACAAAGTCTTTGCCGCCATATATGATAACAGGAATTTGTAGAATGGCATCTGCTATTTCAGTTTGGAAGAATGTTCTGACCAGGTCAACATTCCAAAACGACTAATTGTTATTAAGCAATAATTTAACTTCAGCATCATCAGGTCGTCGCCTCTGAAGGAGACATTTGGCACTTCCCAATAGCTACAAATTGCAACACATAAATTGGATTACGAGAAAGTTTTCATCGGCATTGGCGACATTAGATAATCCAAGAAAATCATGAGAAAAATCAAAATAATGATAATAAGGTTTAATACCCTTAGCCAATGCCTTGGTGAAGATTTTTCCCTTCTTCTTGCCCCTGATAGCTAGGACAGAGTCTTGCACCACCTTATTGCCTTTGGAAATTTTGTTTAGACATCGGCTTCTGCGAACGCTGCCTTCAATGAGGGGCAACTTATCCTTTTCCTTAGCCATAGACTTTGTAATCATGCGGTGCAGAGTGCTTTGGGAGGGTTGTTGCTTGTTAGTGTCGGGGAAAGTTCAGAGAAGCCAGACAAAGGCCCAAACGGTAAGTCCTCAACAATGTTAAGACTAGGCCGGGGATGGACCTGAGTTTTGGGAGCCACAGACTCAACAACTGGGTTGAAATGGATATTGGTGATTTCTCGACATTCGAGATGGAGAGTCACCCTTGCCGCGGGAACCACCAAGGACCGTGCTATCCCTCCTGCTGACCGATCAAAGTCGACGATCCAGTCTCTGAAGTAGTTGATTAACGCAATCACAACTGAATCCCGCGATGGGGCTTGGGCAAACTACTGACCAGTTTGTCTAGAGACAGGGGGTCTACTGTGACCAGCAACAAAGCGATCGGGAGAAGGGAGGTTACCAGCGGAGAAGTCGAAAGAACGGGGAGAAGGAAAACCTTCATTACAACAGTTACCCAGGACAATCATGCCATTAACTGGGTGGGGGTTGCCGTTAAGCAGAGGTAGGGGTAACTCGTCACCAGGGAAGTCATCCACAGAGGAAGCATTGAAGGGGACAATTGGAATAGTCCATGATCGACCTTCACCCCCCAACTCAAGTCCATGCTTGATCACAATGCTCCTCAGAATGTCGAGAACGTCCTCAACTAGCACACAAGCCAAAAGTTCGGGTGATGACGGGATCATCCTTACTCCAAAAGAGGAGTTGACTGAATGAAGCACAAAGCGACTTGACATGGCGGTATTCTCGCAAATCAGCTGGGAGCCCAAGAACATGATCCAGATTTTCTTAGTGTTATTTGAACTCTTATCAAAGGTGGCTAAAAATGAATATGAAAATTCGATCCATCCGTTCCACTTTTAGTTTATTTTTCGAACCTTTTACCAACCTTAGTAATAGCTAGACCGGCGCTCAAGATGGAAGAGTGGGTAACTTTATAAATCTGATTAGTTCAAATAATTCATATTTATATTTTTAAATTCATTATCTGAAAATATTTTAAAATATATAAATTACGTGCTGTTAAAATTGACCAAATTCATAATATATTTTATTATCCACGAGCTGATACAAAATCGATCGTCGACCAAGGAGCTAGAGGTACCGAGAGCTTCACCACGTCTACCGCTACGAGGAGGACAGGTACGTCGACCGGGTCCTGCACCCACGTCTCACGTACGACACGAGGAGGTAGCCAGCAAGGCACGGCGCCGCACAGCCGCGCCTACCATACCAACGCCGCCGGGTCAAGGCGAGCGTACGAGTTATCAATCGGCCTCCGGCAGGGCAGGATGATCAGGTCGTCACGGCACCCGTGGCTGACCGGCAGCATAGCCTATGTTGGGTCCCACTAGCGGGTGGTGATGACTGAGTAGCCGTGCGCGTCGTGTCGATACATTAGCAAGTTTAATTAGTCATAAATTGAGTCGAAAGAAATGTTACCATAAATTCGTGACAATAATTTGTTTGTGCTTTAGTTTTCCAATTGGACGATAATAAGTCTTTGTCTCTAACAATGAAATGGGTCAAGCTACACGTCATCGATCATCATTCTACCACGCATTAGGTTCACCAATGCAAAGTCGTAAAGTTTGCGAGGCCGGCCGGTCTAATCTACGACCTTGTAACTTGTCAAACTTGTAACCTTCAAAAATCTATTGCATTGGAACCTGACAAGCATTTCATTTCCAGCAGGACAACAAAAACAACAATTGTCTCACCAACCACCACTCCTGCTAGCTGCTTAAATTTTCCTATATAAAGCGCCTCACACTTGACGACAGCTAATCACATCTCATCCAACAAGCAAAGCTAGCTATTGCAGCAGCCAGTGAAGCAAACCATTGACGCCGACGTACGAACAGATGGAGCTCAGCCTCGTGTCGTCAGTGTCGCTTCTCCTCTTCGCCATCTCCGCCGTGTACGTCTACTACACGACGACGCGCAGGCGCAGCCGGTCGTCGCAGCAGCGGCTCCCACCGGCGCCGCCCGGGTGGCCAGTGATCGGGCACCTCCACCTGCTGTCCGACATGCCGCACTACGCGATGGCCCAGCTGGCGCGTTCCATGCGCGCGCCGCTGCTCCGGCTGCGGCTCGGCAGCGTCCCCGCCGTGGTCATCTCCAAGCCGGACCTGGCGCGCGCCGCGCTCACCACCAACGACGCGGCGCTGGCGTCGCGGCCGCACCTCCTGTCGGGCCAGTTCCTGTCGTTCGGGTGCTCCGACGTCACGTTCGCGCCGGCGGGCGCCTACCACCGCATGGCGCGGCGGGTGGTGGTCTCCGAGCTCCTCTCGGCACGGCGGGTGGCCACGTACGGCGCCGTGCGGGTGAAGGAGGTCCGCCGCCTGCTCGCGCACCTCGCCAAGAACACCGCGCCGGACGCGCCCATCGACCTCAGCGAGTGCTTCCTCAACCTGTCCAACGACGTGCTCTGCCGCGTCGCGTTCGGCCGCCGCTTCCCCCACGGGAAGGGTGACAAGCTCGGCGCCGTGCTCGCCGAGGCGCAGGACCTCTTTGCCGGGTTCACCATCGGCGACTACTTCCCCGAGCTCGAGCCCTTCGCCAGCACCGTGACCGGGCTCCGCCGCCGGCTCAAGAGCTGCCTCGCCGACCTTCGTGATGTCTGCGACAAGATCGTCGAGGAGCACATCAACGGCAAGCGACAGCGCATCCCCGGCGATCGCGAGGAGGACTTCGTCGACGTGCTCCTCCGCGTACAGAGGTCCCCGGACCTCGAGATCCCGATGACCGACGACAACCTCAAGGCCCTCGTCTTGGTATATATAGTGCGATTAATTGTTAACTTATTCACGGATTGCATTGCTCGCGTAATAACGACATTGATGTTGTTCTGCAGGACATGTTCGTGGCCGGCACGGACACGTCGTTCGCGACCCTGGAGTGGGTGATGACGGAGCTGGTTCGCCACCCACGGATCCTCAACAAGGCGCAGGAGGAGGTGCGGCGCGTCGTCGGCGGCAAGGGCCGCGTGGAGGAGTCGGATCTCGGCGAGCTCCACTACATGCGCGCCGTCATCAAGGAAACGTTCCGGCTGCACCCGGCGGTGCCGCTGCTCGTGCCGCGGGAGTCCGTGGCGCCCTGCACGCTCGGCGGCTACGACATCCCGGCCAAGACCCGCGTCTTCATCAACACCTTCGCCATGGGCCGGGACCCGGAGATCTGGGAGAACCCGCTCGAGTACTCGCCGGAGCGTTTCGAGAACGCCGGCGGCGGCGAGATCGACCTCAAGGACCCCGACTTCAAGCTTCTTCCGTTCGGGGGTGGCCGGAGGGGGTGCCCTGGCTACACGTTCGCGCTGGCCACCGTGCAGGTGTCGCTGGCCAGCCTGCTGTACCACTTCGACTGGGCGCTGCCAGCCGGCGTGCGCGCCGAGGATGTTAACCTCGACGAGTGCTTCGGCCTCGCCACCAGGAAGAAAGAGTCGCTGTTCGTGGTCGTCAGGAAGAACCACGAGTTCGAGTTCAAGGGGGGGGAGCTTAACGAGGTCGTTTAACAGTAGTTGTTTGATTTGATACAACAAGGGTTACATATTATCAATGCGAATAAGTGTTAGAATTAAACAAGTGCGGGTTTATTATTTTTATTAAAGATTGTATGTAGATTTGGAAATCTTGTCAGAGTGGACTGCGGGAACAAAGCAACTAATTTTGTTGTATAATATATGGTCAGAGTGGAGAATAAATCTTTCGCCAATAAGACGCTTGTGAGGTAACTTTTGACTTATGCTTCGATAAAAGCTAACTTTTGACTGATCTTTTTCACGAGTACAGAGAGAAGATGGTGGCTATGGAGCCAAATTCATAACAGTATACATGTTTGAAGAAGATACTCCCTCCGTCCCTATGAACTTGTCGCTTTGTAGTTCAAAAATGAACTACAAAGCGACAAGTTTATAGGGACAAAGGGAGTACAAAGTTTTCAAGGAAGTTAAATCTGCCATGAGAGGATATATTTACAGAATTGATTCGCTCTTTTGCTAAGTTTTTTTTTTCAAAAATTCTTGCTTCGCTACTGTCTAGATCCATTGATCATCTTGTCTCTGAAGCTCAAAGTGCATTTATAAAGAAGAGAAATATTTAGGAGAATTTTCTTTATGTCAGGAACATTGTCAAAGATTACCATCTTTGAGGACCAAGGCCTAAACAAAACAAGAATCACATTGAGTGATGCCAAGTGATACGACATCTAATAACACAACACAAAAAAGAATAAAGAATTCGTAACATAAGTGAGCATCTTATATTATTCTCAAAGTTTTATACAAAAGTACTTACATCAGCGGAAGTCTTCATACAACTCTCTCAAACCTATACTACAGCAATAGCGGTCGTATCCAACCCGCGGATACTCCACTCTAGCACCACAAAACAAAGCAGCGATGTCCAAAGCTTCCATTTGACTAGATGCCCGTAAAGGACACTGCCTAAAAATCAGTCATAACTATATACCTGCAAAACTCGTATAAATGCAACTGTGAGCACAATGCTCAGCAAGCTAAATCGTCTCATCTAAGAATATGAAACTCTACATGCTGGAAGCGTAAGAATTGAATTTAAACTGCAATAAGTAAATGTTCACTACTAGTAGATCCTTGTTTCAAGTTCCAGTTGTTACTACGTCACAACGCAGTGAACTAGTATGCGCACTTCCGCAAGCGACGGTGCTTCGAATCATGAAACACCTGGCTTGCACGTCACATACACCCGTCTAGACAAGGCTTAGAGTCCCTCTCTATAACACCATAAGTAACAACCTTTCATAAGACATCTCAATGTTGAATCAGTTCGACCACCCCGGGTCAGTAGACTCTCAACACAGCACACACGACTTCAGCGTGGTCCATGTAGCTGAGTTTTTCCCTACTATCCTATCGATTTACCGCCTAAGATGTTCGAAAAAGTCTCAACACTAAGGTTAACAAGTTACATCAGTTTCTTGGGTTCCATATATCCAGTACGCATCTGATACAAATTCAAACTTGTTCAGCATAGCAGCACACAGTACGGTCCTCAATCGATACATGCATGAACTATGGCCACAAAACGAAGTTTTTGATCACCCTAATCTTCTTGCACTGTCTCAAGTTTCTCCTTAACTGATCTCACTTATTACTATTTATGAGTAGAATTCGTCTACTCGAGCCATAACCTTAATCATGTTTCTTTAAACATCATATAAACAGTTGTCGATACCCTAAAAACCATACACCCCCTGAGGTTACAAAGATCTCAAGGGAAGGATGTCTACTCAAATTGAAGACCCTCGGAGGCCCACTTGTCAGACATAACCGGACCTGCTTCTCCAACATGGTTAACCCTTAGGTTGCCACGTGTACTGCCAGACCGGAGCTACTACCCACAAGGGTGAAGCTCCGGGCTAGGTACCGAAACGGCACCTCCGGACTTAACCCCTGACCGAGAGAAGCTCCGGACCTGACATGTGCCAGGCCACCCCGGAGCTTCCCGCTTCCCACAAGCAAGCTCCAGAGCTGCCACGTGTCCAAACGTCGGAGCTGGCCGCCTCAAACCTCCGGAAGACATTGTAACGACTCCGGATCTTCAAAGGATAGCCGCGGACTTCAAGACCCGATTAATTGTCATTAATTCCATGTTAATGACACTTAATCGGACAATCTTAACACCTGTAACGGCACTGTCGGAGCCCGTTACAGGGTTATTAACAACAATTAATCGTGTATCAATACTAGTAACCGCCGGGGCCACATGTCGGGCCAGGCTAACTTGTAACGGTTTGTCCTTGTACTATAAAAGGACAGACCGACGATACACGGAGAGGGAAGAAGGCTCTCGAACGCTCTCAGGCACACACGCATTGACGTGAGCTTTCATACATAAACTAATACAACACCACACACCCGTGGAGTAGGGTATTACGCTCAGGCGGCCCGAACCACGTAAACCACTGTGTCTCTCGTGTCCAATCGTGATTCACCTTCTTGAGTCTCCGCGCGCCCACACCGAACTACAAACTCCTTCAACACTTTAGTAGTGTCAGGAGATCTGCCGACTCCAACAGTCGACAGTTGGCGCGCCAGGTAGGGGTGCCTGAGATTTTCAAGAATGGTGAATTCTGCGGCTGGATCATCCAACGGGCAACCTGCTGCTCAGGCTGTCGGGGGCAATCCCTCCAACATACAGCCACCAGCAGGAGCCTCAGCACCAGCAGGAGTCACACTCCCACCACCACCATCTTCTCCGGCAAAACGTGCCGGGCAACATGATGGTGCGCCGGCGTCACATACTGCGCCGGCAAGTCATGACAACCCAGAACACGCGCTCCATGCAGCGCGTGCTCTTCTCGAGCGACCACCACCTCCGGATGCATCTCGAGATGCCATGGAGCAATGGAGGGCTGATGTTGAGCATTTGGTCGCAGCAGCGGCCGAACGCCTCAACAACCAGGGTCCTCCTCCTTCAGGGCGAGCCCCGTCGCAGCGACGGACGTTGTCTGGAAGACTTGGTCCGCATGTCTCCAACAACCGAAGACGAGCTGCGTCACAGCAAGTGACGTCGTTTCCCTCTGGGGCACGACGCACCCATACGGTATCTCGGCTTTCGACACATGACCTCCGGGCGGAGCTTGATCGCCGATACCGCCAACAGGATGGCCGTGTCCATATCGAGCGAGCTCGAGAAAGACGGGATGCTCAAGACCTTTCTACTCTGGAAGGAGTAGGAGGAGGCTGTTCCGCCCTAGCCATGCACCTGCGCATGGTTAGATGGCCACAGAAGTTCCGGCCACACTTGCCGGAAAAATTCGACGGGACTGTCAACCCCGTAGAATTTCTGCAGATATACTCCACTGCAATCTTAGCAGCTGGAGGAAACGAGGCCGTAATGACCAACTACTTTCCAGTGGCCTTAACTGGGACCGCCAGGTCCTGGTTTATGAGCCTTCCATCCAACTCTATCGACAGTTGGGAGGAGCTGTGCCGTCAGTTCACTGCCAACTTCGGGAGTTCATACACCCGACC
This sequence comes from Tuctoria greenei, assembly GCA_036927565.1. NCBI lineage: Eukaryota > Viridiplantae > Streptophyta > Magnoliopsida > Poales > Poaceae > Tuctoria > Tuctoria greenei. The sequence goes on along the minus strand of JAYESD010000009.1, from coordinate 179,746,126 downwards.
GGGCACTGAACTAGACCTTTTTGCGGTCGTGCAAAAAGGGGGAGAATCTTTGCGGTCATTCATCCAGAGGTTCTCTCAGGTACGCAACACAATCCCTTCTATCTCAAGCGCTTCTGTCATTGTGGCATTCAGACAGGGTGTACGAGACAAGAAGATGTTGGAGAAGCTGGCGATCAAAGAGATCACCAGCGTCACGGAGCTCTTCAGCTTGGCAGACAAATGTGCCAGAGCTGCGGAGGGCCGTGAAATGCACTCCAAACCAGCCTTGGAGGATCACAAAAAATCCTCCAAAGAAGAAGCTGCTACCTCCGGGAGTGGCAAGAAGAAAAAGAAGACCAACGACAAGAAGAAGCTGTCGGCCGGCACATCCAACGTTGCAGCCACTACAACTCCTGGTGGCCGGGGGCCACGCCCCGAGAAGCGACCTCGACCGTCTTCCGAAGACGGCGGCAAATCCAAAATGTGGTGCCCCATTCACAAAACGGGCAGCCACAGGCTGGAACACTGCCGGGAGGTCCAAAACCTTGCCGAGCGCTACAACAAGCGCCGGGAAGGGTCTCCTTTCCGACAGAGGGAGGGAAAACAGAAGGTTGACGAAGCTCCGGCTGAAGAGGAGTTAGGGTTTCAGGACCCCAAAAAGGTCCTGAAGGCCGTCTACACCTCCGTCGACGATGACTCCGACGTCTCCGACAACGAGCGTCGGAAAACCATGAACACCATCTTTGGTGGATCATGGGACATCACTTCTCGTCGTGTCATCAAGACTATGCGGCGGGATATGGCTGCTGTAGCTCCTATAGCTAGACCGGATCCACATCGAAAGTGGATGGACACACCCATCACTTTTGATGCTTCGGACTGTCCTCGAAGCATGGTCGGAGCTGGCCAATTACCCTTGATGGTATCTCCCACCATCAACAACATCCAGCTCCATCATGTTATGGTGGATGGAGGTTCGGGGCTGAACCTTATAAGCTTTGAAGCTTTTACCAGACTTCAGCTTCGACCTTCGGATCTTCAGCCCTCTCGACCATTCTCCGGAGTAGGTCCGAGGGCCATTACCCCACTCGGAGCTATAATTCTCCCCGTTACCTTCGGGACACGGGAGAAGTACCGCACCGAGAAGTTGGTCTTCGACGTCGCTCAGATCAACTTACCATTCAACGCCATCTTGGGTAGACCTGCCCTATACAAATTTATGGCAGCTGCTCATTATGGATACTTGGTGTTGAAGATGCCAACACCAGCAGGCGTTCTCCGGATTCGTGGAGATCGCACCGCCGGAGTAACTGCTCTGGAGGAGCTCCATGCACTCACCACTGCGCAAGAGGAGAACTCCAGACAGGGGCAAGCTCCAAAACCTCCGAGCATTCGGCAACGAGGCTCAACCTCTGCTCCCCGTGTGCAGCCAAGCGGCGACACCGACATTCCCGTCAAAGTCGTCCAAATTGGTTCCGATGTCACTCAAACCACCCGCATATCGGGTGGGTTGAATGACAAATAGGAACTCGCGCTCATCACTTTCCTCCGGGTTAACGTTGACGTATTTGCTTGGCAACCGTCACAAATGCCTGGGATCCCCAGGGAAGTGATTGAGCACAATCTGAAGATTTACCCCGATGCTCGGCCTGTGCATCAGAAACCTCGGAAGCAATCTGTAGAGCGACAGAACTTCATCCGACAAGAAGTGAAGAAGTTGCTCGAAGCCGGATTTATCCGAGAAGTCTTCCATCCAAAATGGCTGGCGAACCCAGTCGTTGTGCCCAAGGCCGGCGAGAAACTTCGGATGTGCATCGACTACACCACACTGAATAAGGCATGTCCAAAAAATCCATTCCCACTACCTAGAATAGATCAGATAGTGGATTCCACCTCGGGGTGCGAGTTACTGTGTTTTCTAGACGCATATTCTGGATATCATCAAATCAGGATGTCTAGGGAGGATGAAGAGCATACTTCATTCATCACAGTGGATGGATTGTATTATTACACAGCCATGCCGTTTGGTCTCAAGAATGCAGCTTCAACTTTTGTACGAGCTATGTACAAAACTTTCGAAGAACTCATCAGAGACATAGTGGAAGTGTACGTCGATGACATCGTGGTCAAAGTCAAGAACAAGGAGTCCCTCTTGGACACCTTGCAGGCTGTCTTCGACAAGCTGCGGGCCACCTGCACGAAGCTAAACCCAGACAAGTGCGTCTTCGGGGTTAGTTCCGGAAAGCTTCTTGGTTTCCTGGTAAGTCACCGGGGCATAGAGGCTAATCCGGCGAAGATAAAAGCCATTGAAGACATGCGGCCACCAACCCGCATCAAAGACGTCCAAAAATTAACTGGATATCTAGCAGCCCTCAGCCGGTTCATTTCAAGACTGGCGGAAAGAGCACTTCCCTTCTTCAAGTTACTGAGGAAGTCCGGACCATTCCAATGGTCTGAAGAAGCGGAGAAGGCATTCCAGGAGCTGAAACAGTTCCTCACCACCCTACCAGTCCTGGTAGCTCCGAACCCTGGTGAGCCTTTGTTGCTTTACATTTCAGCTACTGACGAAGTCGTCAGTATGGTTCTGGTTGCGGAGAGACCGGAACTACCCAATACTCAGGAATCCAGACCCCTTCGGGAGGGTTCGGAGGTTCCTGAAAGCGGGTCTGGGTCCCAGCTCCCAGACTCAAACCCACAAGAAGCCACTTCAGAGGACCCGGACCCCTCTAAGAGGGTCCAGGTCATTTCTGAAGAAGCTCCGGGTTCCTCCACCCAGAACCCGGAGGTCCCCGAAGAGAGTCTGGACCCCTCCGAGAGGGTCCGAATCAATGAAGAGGAAGCTCCGGACCCCTCCGGGAGGGTCCGAACCATTCAACGCCCGGTATACTTCATCAGTGAAGTGTTACATGATGCCAAGACTCGATACCTAGAGGTGCATAAACTGCTTTATGCAGTTCTTATTGCCTCAAGGAAGCTTTGACACTATTCCAAGCTCACAAAGTCTCGGTGGTGACCTTATATCCACTTCGAGCGATCCTGCATAATCCCAATTCAACTGGGAATATTGCAAAGTGGGCAGCGGAATTGGCTGAATTCGATCTTGAATTCATTCCGAGACAAGCAATCAAGAGTCAAGCGTTGGCAGATTTCGTGGCAGAATGGACTCCCTCTCCATTAAACCCTGGGGGCCCCAGCGAGCAGAAGACGGAACCTCAAGTTCCAACCTTCACTAAGCCTCACTGGACCCTTTACTTCGACGGCTCCATGCAGAAGCAGGGAGCCGGAGCTAGAATCCTTCTCCTCGCACCAACTGGGGAGAAGGTGAAATACATGGTACACCTTGACTTCAAGGCAACCAACAACATGGCGGAGTATGAAGCACTCATCTATGGATTAAAGGTGGCACTATCATACGGTATCAAGCAATTGCTGGTCAAAGGAGATTCACAACTCGTCATCAAGCAGGTGAAGGGTGAATGCTCCTGCAATAATCTCCAGCTGGCTGCTTACCTCCTTGAAGTCCAGAGGCTTCAGAAGGACTTCGAAGTCCTAGACCTTCACCATGTTCAGCGTGCTCACAACGCTGAAGCTGACGAACTCTCGACCAAGGCGTCAACTGGAGCTCCGGCTCCTGATGGAACCTTTGTCCGGAGGTTGTCAAAACCCACAGTTTAGCCTGCCGAACTGAATGAAGGGGGCGAGATCAGCATCCTGAAGCTGACGGTCCCGATGGCCCTGTTACCATGGCAGCCATCAAGGGTCGTAGGTGCTGCCGGAAGCTCCGAGCAACCCAGCACGCAAGACTCAAATGCTCAAGTCAGTTCTGATGCATGGATCTCGGAGATCCGGAGCTACTTGAAAGACAACATCCTTCCTGACGATGATGTATCCGCTGATCGGGTAGTCAGATTGGCTAAAAGATACACGTTGGTAGAAGGGGATCTCTACCGGCGCGGTGCCAACGGCATCCTAATGCGGTGCATCACAAGGGAAGAAGGTTGCGAGCTCCTCGCAGAAATCCATGGAGGCGAGTGTGGGAACCACGCATCTTCCCGCACGCTGGTCGGAAAAGCCTTTCGACACGGCTTCTACTGGCCTACAGCGCTCCAGGATGCCACTGAGCTGGTGAAGAAATGCAAAGCATGCCAATTTCATGCAAATCAAATTCATACACCTGCTCAGTCCTTACAAATGATACCTCCCACATGGCCTTTCGCTGTGTGGGGGATGGACATCTTGGGACCCTTCCCTAGAGCCGTCGGAGGTTACAAGTTCCTGTACGTCGCCATCGACAAGTTCACCAAGTGGCCGGAAGCAACTCCCGTTGTGACGATCAACAAACAATCTGCAATCAATTTTCTACAATCCATCGTGAGTAGATTCGGAGTCCCAAATAAGATCATCACTGATAATGGGACTCAATTCACAAGCTCCGCATTTCAAGGATATTGCGAAGACCTCGGCATACAAGTTTGCTATGCTTCCGTAGCTCATCCTGCCAGCAATGGACAAGCCGAGAGAGCAAATGCAGAGATCCTTAAAGGACTCAAAACACGCACTTATGAGCACTTGAAAAATCACGGAGCCAATTGGATCGAAGAGCTTCCGCCCACTCTATGGGCCAACAGTACTTCTCCAAGTCGGGCAACCGGAGAAACACCCTTCTTTCTAGTGTACGGAGCTGAAGCGATCCTTCCTCCGAAATCACCTTGGGTTCCCTCCGAGTCCGAACCTTCGACGAAGCCGCGCAGGACCAGCTCCGGCGCGAAGACCTAGACCTTCTCGAGGAGGGAAGGTGCCAAGCAGCTGTTCGGAATGCCCGATACCGCCAAGCTCTACGGCGCTATCACTAGCGGCATGTACACAACCGACAGCTCGAGGAAGGCGATCTGGTGCTACGGAGAATACTATCCAGAGAAGGGCAAAACAAACTCTCCCCTGGCTGGGAAGGGCCCTTTCGAGTGATCAAAGTATCCCGTCCCGGAAGCGTTCGCTTGGCTACCGAGGATGGGACACCTCTCCCAAATCCTTGGAACATCGAGCACCTCCGTAAGTTCTACACTTAATTCCACGGAGGTGAGTCTTAAGTAACTTGAAATGTATGTTATAGAGTCATTGTACAGAGTCGGGTAGTTCCTTCGGGAGAGCAGCCGTACCTTTCCCGAAAGGTTTGAAAAGCTCATGCAACACTTGACACAGTCTCCGGACTAAAAGTGTGGCTAACTACCCTGGGTCAAACGAGAAACCAAACACACTTAGCCTGGTTCCGTACCCTAAGAGTGTACTTGTTTCCCCTGTACCCCGGACCTATAATGAAAGACATCTTCATGTGAAATAGACTCCACGTGCATTCATTTTTGCATAGGCTCGACATTTTTATTTTTCTCTTTCTTGTCTATAACAGAAACGTGCAATTCTTAAGAAGTTCTAGTTTGACCGGTTTACATACGATTCGAGTTGAATTGTCAGATTTTTTGGATTTAAATATCGTCTGTGGCCAACTCGCCTGAAAGCCGCCAAGCCATTCTAGGGCCGGAGTGCGCTATCGACTTAGCCTGGTCAAGCACCCTAAGTACGCCACTCTACCTACATCCCGGCAGGCCAAAGTAAGGTGGGTCCATGGACAATTGGATCTAAAAGAAAAGACAATTCATCCAGTCGTATTAAAAATCGTGTTCAACTTAAAATTTTCTTGAGAACCGTAAGCCGCGACGAAGTTATAGACAAGGAACGAATTTTACTATTTTTCTTGGCTTAAGTGTGCAGGAAAAATGAACCCTACGTTGATGGAGAAAAACCGGAGCTAACCAAGCTCCGACTCCCACCAGGGCGTCAACCGTCGGCGTTGACTAAAAGATGGTGAGAAGACCCCGTCACTGGAGTCTGTTGCCAACAAACCAAGTGTGGCAAAGGTCATTGTCGGAGCTGCTAAGCTCTGACACCTTGGAGTATTAACTACCGACGCTCAACGTGTTGATAGAGGCTATTGCCGGAGCTACTAAGCTCCAGCGATGGACAGTGCCGGAGCTTCTAAGCTCCGACAACTTCAGGGGACCTTCACTATCAAAAACTTCGGACCTAAATTCCACAAGTTCGAAGCAAATTCGTCTTCAACAAAACTCAACATCCTTTTGGTACATGTCCACAATCAAATTGTGCACATCTACCAGGGGGCCAAGTGAAGATAAAGATGTTGAAGACAAAAAAAAATGAAATTCGCAAAAAAATGGGGATTTTATTTCATCTGAAGACCGGAGATTACATCTGGAGACAAGGGATTACAAAATTGAGGAAGAAGAGAAGATACAAGTAAAGGCTAAAAGAGACGGTCCTAGACCCTATGGAAGAACTCGGCGACCTTCTGGGCAACCTCCGACACGCAGGCTCGGGTAGCTTCGCCTTCTCCTTCGACGGGGCCTTCAAGCACCGGGTCCAGAGGAAATCGAGGGTTCCGGCTGGTGTAGCACGTCAACACATATTCTGTGACGTTCCTAGCCAGGGATTGCCCCTCGACCTCCAGCTGGTCCGCGATGACGTCGCCCACCTTGGAGAGCTTGCTGCCTGCGGCGCTCAACGCTTGCAACGCAAGGTCCGGCTCCGGCTCCGGATCATTCGGGTGCACGGGGCTGAAACCCATCGGCGTCAGCGCGTCGTCGGCCTTGCCCAGGAACTCCCAAATCTGCAGGGAGTCCGCCTTCCTCAAGTTCTTCATCTCTTCCAGGGATCTCCGGGCCGCCGTCAGCTCTGAATTCTCGCGGGCGAGGCGCTCAACTTCTTTGGCGTTTTGCTGGATCTTCGCAGCAACCCGCTTCTCAAGTCTTCTGAGCTCCTCCTCCCGGAGGTGGATCTTGTTCCGGCGGTCGACCAGGTCCTTCTCCCTAGCCTCCACTTTCTTCTCCCGGGCGACAAGGGCACACTCGTATTTGTAGAGTTCCTGCCCCCGCACCCAGGTCTTCTCCTCTTCCTCGAGGCAGCGCTCTTCCAATTTCTTAGTGCGCTCCTCGAGGCCCATGTCCGCCAGAGCTGTTTTCTCGGCGAGCTCTTCTTCCCGTCGCAAGACGTCATCCCGTAGCTCTAGGAGTTTTTGCTCCTCGTCCTCGAGCCGTCTTTCCCTCCCTTCAAGTGCCTCTCGGCGCTTGATGAGTGCGGTGCTGATGGCCTTGAGCTGATCAAACCGAGCATTGGCCGCGTCGTTAGCAGCCTTAGCTCGGTCGTGGAACTCCCGGGATTGAGCATCGAGGGCGTGAGTCATGCTCTCCCTCTCGTCCAGTAGCTTATCCCAGAGCTCCAGGCGGATCTTCTCCCGCTTGATCCACTCCTTGTCATCCGCAAGCCTCGACTGCGCCAGCTTAGTCTCGAAGTGGAGCCGATTACACCACCGCCTAAGGGTTTGACGCTCCTCTTCAAGAGCCTTGCTGTCGTGGAAGAAGGCCAGTTGGACCTGACGTAGACTGGAGCAGGCGTTGTCGATGGACATCGACAGCGAGATGGGCTCCGGACCTGCTGGGATCTCTTCCGCTGGTTCCAGCGGGTCTTCACATACAAAAATTGGGTCCCACTCTATGAGAGTGGAACCCCGAGCTTCCAAAGCGCTAGGGCCTTCCTCCGGGACGGCCTCAGTCGCCATCGAAGGAGGTCCCGCCACCAAGTCTTCATTCGCCCCCTCAGGCGGGGGGCCGGCGACTTCGTTCAGGCACTCTGGCTCTGCCACAGGTACCATCGACGTCGTCGCCTCCGGAGCAGGAGCCGCTACTGGCTCCGGCCGGGACACCTCTTCTGAGGGAGGCTCAAGCTCCCTCGCCTCTTTAACCGCCGGCTCTGTGACCGGCGCTCCAACAATCACCGGCTCTGCGGCCGGAGCTTCGGAAGTAACCGGCTCAACTGCCGGAACTACTTCGACTTCCGGCTCGCATGCCGGGGCTTCAGCCACCTCCGGCTCAATCGCTGGGGCTTCAGCACTTTCCGGCTCCGAAGCCGGGACTGCTACTTCCTCCGACTCAACAGCCGGAGCTTCTACTACTGCAGCACCAGGACCCGGAGCTTCCACTTCCGGGACGGGTGCCGTTGGCGCATCTTCATTCCCGTGGTCCAGCGCTACCACGGGAACTTCTGGAGACGAGTCGAGGTCCATGACCACGACAGCCGGCGCCGGAGCTGTCGCAGCCTCCGCTTGGGGCGGCACCGGGACTGGAGCAGAAGCCCTCGCAGCCTCAGACACTGTGGCTGAGGGTGGAGCTTCACTCCCCTTCTTGGGAACGCTGCAGATGAAGAACGAAGAAATTGAGCAAACAGATGCTACAATTAAAAAGTTAATCGAGGTAAAAAAGAAAAATTACCTTGGAAGGCTCCCGCACCAGCTTGCGCGGAACCTCTTTCCCGGACGATCCGGGCTGGCCACGGTCGGCGTAGGAGCTCCGGGAGGACTCCCAGGACTTGCCACAGCCGCGGGCGTTTCCCGGGTCGGAGCTCTCCTTGATCGGGAGGAACTCCTGGACCTGGAGGCCCTCACCGCTCCAGATGCCGGAGTCGCGCGCCCGGAGCTAGCACCACAGGAGGGATCCACCACGGGGACAGTCGCACTCCGGGAGGATCCCACCGCCGGAACAGTAACGTTCCGGAAGGACCCCACCACGGGGACAGTCGCCACAGCGGCGGAGGATCTTCCTTCCTGGGGAGGGGGAACCGGGGGGGAAGTGGCAGGCCCGATGGACCTTCTGTCAGCATGTCGCAGCTTCCTCTTCCGGCTCTCCGGCTCCTCCGCCAGCTCCTTACCCTTGCCGATGACCTCAGCTCTTGGCTGTGGGACAGGGGCGGAGCCGTCTTCGAACAACCCGGGGATCGCCAACAGGGTGGTTGATCTTCTCTCGACGACACCAAGGTCGTCAAGCGCGGGCATCGTCCGCCAGAGCTCCCTGCTGAACTCAACTTCCACGTTCAGAGGGAGGAAGGCCGGCGGCGGAGTCAAGTAATCTCCGTCAACATCGATGCCGTGCTGGAATTTCTTGAGGTGAAACTCCAAGGTCTTCCCCACCATGCTGGACTTCAACCCGGTCTCAACCCGGTCCTCGTCCATCACGCTGTTGAGGGCCCAGGCGAGCTTCTCCCTCCTCTTCAGCGGCGCCCACCTGTTGGACAGGAAGTTGCAGAACACTGCCTGGGGAGTCAATCCTCCCTCCACACATTGGCGTATCCTGGTCAGGACAGGGTCGAAAGCTTCCGCCAGCACCGGAACTTCGCTCCATACCGACGTGTCAATGCCGGGCAGACCGTCTGGCAACTCCAACCGCTCATGCTCCTCCACCCGGACGACTATCCAATCTTTCTTCCAGTCATCCCACTTCCCGGAAGGGAATGACCGGAGGTACTTGAATGGGCACTTCTTGCGCTTCACGAAGTAGTAGAAGCCAAGATACTCATTGCTTCGGCCGGTGGTGTGGACGGTGAAGAAGGTTCGGAAGAGCTCGATGCAGGGAGGGATGCCCACCCACATCTCGCAGAAGTGGACAAAGATGGACACAAGGAGAATGGAGTGAGGGCCAAGGTGGTACAGCTGCAGACCATAGAAGTCCAGCAGCATCAAGATGAAAGAAGAAAACGGTGGGATCAGCCCCACCATGGCGTACGAGGAAAAGTACACCATCTCGCCAGCGTGCTCCTTTTCAAAGGGGAGCTCTCCGCCGGCGCGGACCGAGCGGTTGAAGAAGTCCGAAGACCACCCCATGAGGGTCCGGACCTTCTTCAGATCGCTGTCAGTCTTCAAGCGACTCTCACGCAGACCCAACTCCATCGCAGCACAGCTAGGCAAGAGAAGAGGAGCAAAGTACGAGTTGGGAGTTTGAGCGCAAGAACAGATGGGAAGCGTAAAGAACTCCCGACAGTGCGCTTTCCTTCTTAAGTAAGCCCTCGCAACGCTTGGATGGAAACTGCAGGGGAGTCAAGGATACTACTCAAGAATTCAACCCTGCCGATGACAAGAGGGCCCGGGACCACCCTGACGATCAAGTCGAGGCTCTTACCCAGGCGAACAGTTGTCATCACGAGGCGGGAAACCCAAAGGCGGCGACCTGACAAGGCGCGCGGAACCGATACGGTTTTCGTATCGGGAACCGGCGACCTTCAATTGCGAGAGATCCGCACGTCAAAGATCTTATCTGCCGCCTGAGGTGCGCCACGCGTCGGGATTTAACCGTAAAGCCCCGCCAACGGCACCTCCGAAGACCCTTGAAGACCCAGTTCAAGAGTCGCGAGTATGAACCCACCTCCGACGGAATGACTTCACCCCGGTGACTTTCCCTGGAGGTAGGTCCAGGGGGCCACTGTCGGTACCCTAAAAACCATACACCCCCTGAGGTTACAAAGATCTCAAGGGAAGGACGTCTACTCAAATTGAAGACCCTCGGAGGCCCACTTGTCAGACATAACCGGACCTGCTTCTCCAACATGGTTAACCCCTAGGTTGCCACGTGTACTGCCAGACCGGAGCTACTACCCACAAGGGTGAAACTCCGGGCTAGGTACCGAAACGGCACCTCCGGACTTAACCCCTGACCGAGAGAAGCTCCGGACCTGACACGTGCCAGGCCACCCCGGAGCTTCCCGCTTCCCACAAGCAAGCTCCGGAGCTGCCACGTGTCCAAATGTCGGAGTTGGCCGCCTCAAACCTCCGGAAGATATTGTAACGACTCCGGATCTTCAAAGGATAGCCGCAGACTTCAAGACCCGATTAATTGTCATTAATTCCATGTTAATGACACTTAATTGGACAATCTTAACACCTGTAATGGCACTGTCGGAGCCCGTTACAGGGTTATTAACAACAATTAATCGTGTATCAATACTAGTAACCGCCGGGGCCACATGTCGGGCCAGGCTAACTTGTAACGGTTTGTCCTTGTACTATAAAAGGACAGACCAACGATACACGGAGAGGGAAGAAGGCTCTCGAACGCTCTCAGGCACACACGCATTGACGTGAGCTTTCATACATAAACTAATACAACACCACACACCCGTGGAGTAGGGTATTACGCTCAGGCGGCCCAAACCACGTAAACCACTGTGTCTCTCGTGTCCAATCGTGATTCACCTTCTTGAGTCTCCGCGCGCCCACACCGAACTACAAACTCCTTCAACACTTTAGTAGTGTCAGGAGATCTGCCGACTCCAACAGTCGACAACAGTTATGTAAAGTCTTGTAGTACTAAAACTTTAGGGACTCTTGAGTCATGCATGTGAAGTATCATATATCTCTAGACTTAATGCACAATTACCATCATATAAATTATAAAAGCAAAATATGTTGACAACTTAAATGCAAATCGGGGTTTGCCTTAGATTGTGACTAGTGTAAATATCAATAAGTCAGTCTTGATCTTTTGAGCGAAGGTTCTCGTCGTTTTTCTCCTTTTCTTGTCTTTGATGCTCTTTGGGCGGATATTGCTCTCGTGTGCAGCTTGGGCAAATCTTGCTCTTGTGCGGAGTTCATGCTAGTTCTTCTTCTCTTAGTCGTGCTCCTTGTCGATCTTCGTCACGTCATCTAGCAATATGATTAAGCACAATACAGAACAATATATTTTAATACACAACACTCTAAAATTCCAATATACTAACAGAATGGATAGTCTTAAAAGCGGAGGTTAAGAGAGGTCTATTGGACTTGGACTACTAGTATATGAGGTTACACAAATACTAATGTATAAATCAGCTCACACATCCTAAAGTGTGACTACCTGCTGCCGCAATAGCTTCACAAACTCTGACCTGACAGAGCAGACTTCACAAAGCACCAGGGAGGTGTAGAAATGCAAGTGATCCGGCGACGCTCGTACCCACTTCATTCAAGTACCACAACACCGCATTTAGCATCTTCGCATTGCACAACAGCACCATCAGGGTGACTTTCACCTTGTAAGCATTTCAGCGAGCACCATGGATGCATTTTCGACCAGACCAAGCAATCATCATCCAAGGCCCACCTTGTTCTAATTATTCTTGCCGATTGCAACATCATAATGTCTTTGCATCAGAGTCGTGCTGCACATCAATACAATTGATTTTGCCTTGTAAACATTCAATTGAACACCTTGGCGGCAACTTCAACTTGGTCATCATTGCCCAATTCAGAGCTAACAGCGGCATTGTTGACCTTGTTCGACGCGTCTGCAGCGCGTGTTCCTGCACTGCTGGTCACATCAAAATTGGTTTTGCCTTGCAGACATTTCATTGAATAGCTTGGCTGCAACACTGACCTGACCGAACTTTCAGCAAATCAGAGGTTGGACGGACGATTTCTCCCGGACTCAAGCGGGGAGAGGCGGGCAGTTGGTAGAATTTAAGGCAGATGATGGGTGTTGTAACTTCTGCAGAAGGGACAACACGGGATGTGCCTTTTGCAGGATAAATTTGTCATCCGTCCAAACTGTCGTAGAGGAATGAGTACTCCGCACGTGCGACACAACCTTTGTGATAACGAAGAAGTTAAGACGATGAACCTTCCGCACTCCGGACAACCCAGACGACTAGAACGAATATTGTACCACATGGCTCCGCTATGAGGAAAGTCTGTTAGATAGGAGCATCTTGACCCTATATAAAAGGTGCTCCAAGGCCACCTTCGAGAGCGGCGAATTCACATTGTACTAGTTTTACATACGCATTTACATATGCATTTTACTTACGCAATTACATACATGTTTTGCTAACGCAATACCTTTCTTAGAGTTCATTCAAGTAAGGCTCGCTTGTAATATGTTGTCTACGTCTTTTTGAGCTAACAATGGTCACAGATTGACTTTCGATGGACTAAACATGATAAATCACTTGTCTTTTGCAGCTAGCCACATGAAGAAAAACATGTTTCAATACGATTTACTAGTCGTTATATGAACTATTGACGACACATGGCATTGTCCAAATCTTGGTTAATTATTTCCTCGATATGTGAATTAATATGCGTGTTTCCTGATGTACCTGTTATCCTACGCTATTGATTAATTGTTACAATTATTGAATTGCGTGACAATATGAAACGTTCACCTTACACACAAAATACATTATCTAATATATGCATGCTAATTTACTGTCGAGGGTGTCGACTAAAAAACACAATTTGTCTAATTAAATCAGCACCATTTATCTGAGAGAAATGATAGGTACGCATGAGGTGTACACATTGCATGGCATATACAATATATTGGCAGTTCATTGTTTCAAGTCACATCCAGAACAAAACTATGTGGTTCCTCAAAGGAAAAAAGAAAGCCGAAATTATATACAAGAATTTCAGCATTTTACAAGTCATGAAAAACATACACTATACATCAACTGGACGACGCTATCTATCCACATGCTTCATACGGCCTGAAACGGAGGAAACAAACAATTGTTAATTTACACTCTATAGCCAACGAAAGCTTATATTTCCAACTCGTACAACACCAAGGCTCTACTTTAACTGTACAATAACAATAAAATATCACCATAAAGGTGAATCTCATACAATAAAATATCACCATAAAGGTGAATCTCATACAATTTTGCTCTTATTAATGTGAATAGGGATTTGGTGATCAATTAATTTCTCAACTACTAGTTTTTTAGACATCAAACAAAACAGGACACAATTTTTATATTTATAAAAACTTAAAGTCGTAACTAACATGATCATGAATTTTTGGCTACCTAACTGGCGTTGGCGTCAAGCTTATGTGAACTGTATGTAGAGCCACTTGTTGCACAAGTAATGGCCGCAAGTTGAATCCTTTTTATACATTATTGTTTTTTAATCATTGTTATATATTATTAGAAATATAGCAAATGCAATCATTGATTGACATATAGCGCCCAAGGCTGTCCTACCCACTTGTTCATCATTAGGAAACAATAAACGCAATTCTGATGGTAACTAACATGAAACTATATTTAAATCCAAAATTAACACCCCTGTTGTCAAAATGGGAAAGATGCAAATGAAGTTCAAATGTTCTAAGCGATTATGACAGAAGAGTTCAGAGGTAGCTAAGACCATTCATATAAATTTAACTAATGGCGAGGGAGATGAATTCATTTGTTGTTTACATATGGAGTTTACATATTCATCTCTATGTATCTTCGTATGATAAATCAGAATACTCCATTTATCTCAAAAATTGTTTCGGAACCTGAACATTTCACTAAAAACAAAATCTTCCTTTGGAATCTTGAGCTAGCTAGGGTGATATTTATAAAGGATAATCTAGTTAAGAGGAATATAATTAGGAAGACAGTCAAAAATATTGTTTTCTAACTATAATGAAACAATCAAACACCTTCTCTTTGACCGTCATCATGCCAAGATGATCTGGAGGACTATCTACATAGCTACTCGGCTAACCCTACACAGATCAATCCACCATAAGTTAGAAAGTTGACTCTTAAATTTTGATTGAAAGAGAACAACCTAATTGTGGTTGGACAATTTAGAGATGTTGTAATGATCTAATCGTAAATATTACTCATTTATGCACACTATTTTATGGGAACATAATGCAATTTTATCCGTTGTTGCGGCATGAGAACAAGACAAAGGAGTTATTTTGGTTGGTAAGCATAAAGTTGGAGATAACTAGGAAGAGTTGTTCATCTCTCACAAATACAAATATAACTATATACTTTGTCATACATAATTTTTACATCTTATATTTCTCTATATCGTCAACGATATACCTGAAACTATGTTAATAATGTTGAAGTTGTGTGCAGAAGCGGAGAGCTGAGAAATTTATCCAATTTTATTAAAAAATGACAAAAGTGTCCATATGCTTTTGATCAAAAGGACTCGATGGGCACCTTATGAAATTATACATGCAAATTTGCTCCCCATTTATGATCTCTTCGAATAATATATAATCGAAATGCAAAAGCAGAGAAATCCAAACTGATACAGTGGACATAAAAAAAAGCATTGGCTGCAGCAAGATATACGCATAATCAACAGGAAGACGAGAACCGCAAGTGAATTCCGGGTGCCTAACCGTCAGCGCTTACGACGATCACCGGGTAGCCGAGCGGAGCAGACGTGCGGTCTCGTCGGCGGCGAGGACGCACGTGCAAACCCAGCCGTCGAGCAGCACGAACACGTTGTGCGCGATGCTCGCCGCCGTCTCCCACGGCATCGCCATTGTCCTCCCGCAGACAACTTTCTTCGCCGCTGATAAGCCATCTCACAGCCACAGGTATATATAAAGCACCATGAACGCACAATCGGGTTCACGTGGTGACGGAGGAAGAGGAGAAGGTCGGTAGCAAATTGCAGCAATAACAATGGAGAGACAGGAATCTGTCACCATCCACGCAATCAAGTGATCCTGCCAGCTAGACATGGCGACGCGTCACCACATGGCTGCGTAAATGATTGCTAGTTTGCTACTACCATTCGGGGGTACCGAGACGAACATGCATGCATGGATTGTCTTTAATTTTAATTTTCTTTAATCTGGCATGAACGACAGCGAGGCAGTTCGAGACTGGTTATGGTTGTGGATGATTGAACCTGACAGCGAAAAAGAACCATCCAGATAATCAATCATCTGTCTCACATGCTTTGCTCACTTGTCACGCTCGGTCATCATAAAGATGAACAGACACTAATCACATGTACGCCAGGATCAGTTGAATCGTACATGCGTCGACGAAAGTGAAATATCATACATTGCCATGTTCGAATACATAAATAGTCTTACAGTATGACCCGAAGTTCTACAAACCACAAATATTTACATCAACAACTAGATTAACAAAGACCAAACTACAGCAGAAGACTAGTAGGTGAGGGTAGCTTCATCTCCACAGACAGCCGTTGCGCGTGAGGTCGCCAGCCTAGACCAAGTCCTCCGGATTGACGTAGAAATCCTCCGGTGCCGCTTCTTCTTCATCATATTCTAAAGGAGAATTAAACGCTTGAGTACATAGAGTACTCAGCAAGTGCGGGAAGAGATGACATGAATGGCTACAACAAGGGAAAGGTCAAATATGGCTTAGCACTATGCTTAGAATCTATCCTTAGCTTCCAATTATCAATATCATAATCCAATAAATTATTCAACACATGATTAAGGACAATGAAAGTATTTGAATCATAATGAACCATCATTTCCCAACCATAGACTAATTATGAACTGGCCCCAAGCCGCTCTTGTCCGTGAGCACGGCTGTCATGACAGTTTTACCAAATCTCTGCAGAGAGTGTACCCTTTCCCCACAAGCAGTGATTTCATCCCCTGTTGCCAGGTGGACTTGAGTAAACCTCCATGTAGCCCGTGGTGATCAACCACATTTCACACTTCCGTAGGTGTGTGGCTCGGAGATCACTACATGGTCTTTACAAAGGTACTCCCGACTAGTGCTAGCCTTCTAAGGTTTCCACCACTGGGGATTCTCGGAGTAATCCTCCGCCCCAGAGCCCCCTCTTGAGCCCTGCGGATCCGAGAGCAGATCACCCGCCTCATTCCCCGCACCATCCAACCACTAACAGTTCATCGGGAGAAACCTAATTAATTGACCAAGCTGCCCCATCTCAGTCTCATGGTGGTACTGTAAAGCTTAGTGGCTTCCTCCATAAACCGGTCCTTAGAATCCGGTGGTAACAAACACCAATCCCGGGTCTCGTGCAAAATGCACCATACCAAAACTAACCAACCACCAGATTCCTATCCACTAACATTATGTATATTCATCACCAATTTAAAGTAATCCATAAAGTTGAGCATAGAACATTTGTATGAAATCCCAATCCCAACATCTAAGCATGGCTAAGCATAAATAAAGCCTATCTACTTCCCATCCCATTTCAGGTAACAAGGAATAGTAAGGAACAGGGCATGTAAACATGAAGTAGGACATCAATTTTATTAGCATGCATCTAGCTAAATTCCTAAAATAGGTACAAGATGGTCAAGGGCACTTGCCTTCGTTGAAGACTTGGGTGTTGTCGAAGTCTTGGTCTTGGAGGTTAAGATTTGGGTCGTAATACGACTCTAGACATATGCCCAAACATGGCAAGAATAGAATAAAGCTAAATAAGTAAAGGCACGCAAAACAATACATCACACATACACATAAGCACAAACTCCTACACTAATGCGTCCCTACGAGGTATTTATCACTTAACATGGCCAAAGTATGCATTTTATATTTTTCCTAGAATTTTGGGATTTTATTATAGCCTAAAACCATTTTTATTGAATTTTCTATAGCAAAAATGTATTTTAAAACCTTTATAATATTATTCCAGGGACCAAATATATTTTATCTGAACACTACAATTAATTCACAGCATAAAATAAATTATAACAATTTTTCATAACATTCCTACACTTAATTACCATTTTTATCTAATTTCTACACCTCAAATACAATTAAAAACCCTATTCAGCAAATAAATAAAAGTCCAGGGGCTAGTTAGATAGTTTTCTACACTGCACAGGGTCTAAATACATTATTCTACAAAATTACAGGGGTTAGAATGCTTAATTAAATGTTTAAAACCAATTTTTAGTGTTCCAAGGGCTAGTCTGCGAATTCTGGGGGCTAGACTCAAATTACAGAGAAGCTCCGGGGGTAGCAACTAAGTTTCCAGGGGCTTGGGTGCAAATGCGCAGGCGGGAAAGGAGATTCAAATGTGGGCCGTTGGATTCTAAATGGACGTGCGAGATTTAAAACGGCCGAACCGTTACGGCCTTCTAATCTCAGCCGTCGGCCTCAAACCAACGGCCGGGATGCGGCCACGTCGCCTCTGGCGACGCCGGCCACACGCGCGCGGCGGCGCACGGCACCCGCGGCGGCGATGCTCGCCGGAGACGGCCAAAACGGCGAAACAGACGCCCAAACAAGATGCTAAGGGCATGGAGCGAGAGAGGGGAAGTAGGAGAACTCACCCAGGGGAGTAGCTAGCCTTGAAATCAGTCGGAGGACGGTCGGCGACGAGGAATGGCGGCAGTGGCGTCGGTGCACGTCGAGCTCGGTGAAACCTCGGTGATCTCCCCTCGATCTCTTGCCCGGCGTGTTCCTGGTGGAGTGGTGAGCACGTGAGACCAAGAAGGTGGGGAGCAAGGGGACTGCAGTGGCGGGAACGCGTGTGTCGAGGGTTCTCACCGGCGATGAAGGGGCTAGGGTTGGAGAGAGCTCGGGGCAGGGGGAGAATGAAGGCGCCGGTTCCTCTTAAGCGCAGAGGGGGGTTGCGGTTGTGAAGCGCGTGCGAAAACCGCTGGGGGAGAGTGGAATCGGGGGAGGAAAACGTGGGTGCGGGGTGGGCGCGGCGACGGTTGCGCGCGACGCGGGAAAGAGAGGGGAGAGAGGAGGAAGGGCGTGCTGACAGGCGGGCCCGGGGTGGCAGCGGGAGAGAGGAGGGGGGTGGGATTCGGCTGGGCCGCAGGAGAGGGGAGGGGAGATGGGCCAGGGGGGGAAAATCGGCCCAAATGGGGGTTTTAATTCTTTTCTTTTTCTTTTTCATTTCTTTTCTTTTGATTTGAATTCAAATTCAAATTTGAACGTTTGCTACTCGTTTGAACACCAAAAATTCACACAAAAATGCAGGCTACAATGATCAAGGGTTTGAGCAAATTTTGCACATAAAATATGGGTGTTACAACTCTACCCCCCTTAAAAGGAATCTCGCCCTCAAGATTCGGACGTTCTAAGAGAATAGATGAGGGAAATCCGCCTTGAGAGTTTCTTCTCTTTCCCATGTTGCTTCTGCCTCTGAATGATGCTTCCATTGCACTTTACACATGCGAATGATTTTGTTTCTTGTGACCTTTTCCAGTGTTTCAAGTATCTTGACAGGCTGCTCCACATAAGATAAGTCTTCCCGTACATCCACGGCTTCCATAGGCAATTGCTCTTCAGGCACTCTTAAGCACTTCTTAAGCTGTGATACATGGAACACATTGTGCACATCTGACAAGTGTGGCGGAAGCTCAAGTTGATATGCCACTTCACCTCGTCTTTCGAGTATCTTGAGTGGACCAATATAGCGTGGTGACAGCTTGCCTCTTACTTTAAATCTTCTTAACCCTCTCATAGGTGACACCTTCAAGTACACATAATCACCAACTTCAAATGTGAGATCACGTCTTCGAGTATCCACGTAACTCTTCTGTCTTGTTTGAGCTGCCTTTAGATTCTTCCGAATTTCTTGTACTTGTCTTTCAGCTTCTTGTAACACGTCAGGCCCAAAAACTTGGCTTTCTCCAGTTTGATTCCAAAACAACGGTGTCCTACATTTTCGCCCATACAATGCTTCAAAAGGAGACATCTTCAAACTGGCTTGATAACTGTTGTTGTAAGAGAATTCGGCATACGGCAGATTCTTGTCCCAACTTTTGCTATTCTTTAGAGCACACGCTCTTAACATGTCTTCCAATATTTGGTTGGTGCGTTCAGTTTGACCATCAGTTTGAGGATGATACGCCGAACTAAAGTTCAGACGGGTATCCATTGATTCATGCAACTTCTGCCAGAATCTTGAGGTGAATTGGGTGCCTCTGTCTGAAATGATCTTCTTAGGAACTCCATGCAAGCACACAATCCTGGAGATATACAGTTCCGCCAACTTGGGACCATTGTAGGTCTCTTTCACAGGAATAAAGTGAGCCACTTTAGTTAGACGGTCCACGATAACCCATATAGAATCATATCCAGACTGTGTTCTTGGTAGTCCCACAATGAAATCCATACTAATCTCTTCCCATTTCCATTCTGGCACTTTGATTGGTTGCAATAACCCTGCTGGTCTTTGATGTTCCGCCTTAATCAATTGACATGTATCACATATGGCCACATATTCGGCTACATCCCGTTTCATTCCATGCCACCAATATCGATCTTTAAGGTCTTGATACATCTTTGTGCTTTCGGGATGAATGGAGTATGATGAGTCATGAGCTTCTCTTAATATCAACTCTTTAATCTCCTTGACATCTGGAACACAAATCCTCTTTCCAAGCCATAAGGTTCCTTGTTCATCCTCTCTAAAGTTCGGAGCTTTCCCTTTCTTCATCAATTGCTTGATCTCCTTGACCTTCTCATCATTCTTTTGCCATTCTCGTTTATCACGCTCAAGTGTTGAGTCCACTTCCATAGCAACTGCTTCAGTGCTAGACACTAGACATAGATTTAACCTTGCAAACTCTTCACATAACTGGGGTTGAAGAGCTTGTACTGACAAGTTATTGCTTTGTCCCTTCCTGCTTAGAGCGTCAGCGACCACATTAGCCTTGCCTGGATGATAGTTGATTCCCACATCAAAGTCATTTATTAACTCCAACCAACGACGTTGCCTGAGATTAAGATCCGGTTGTGTGAATATGTATTTTAAGCTCTTGTGATCTGTGTATATCTCAGTCCTTTTTCCCATTAAGTAGTGTCTCCATATCTTCAAAGCATGAACAACAGTTGCCAATTTCAAATCGTGTGTTGGATAGTTCCTCTCATGTTTCCGAAGCTGTCTTGAAGCATAGGCCACAACATGTCCTCCTTGCATTAAAACACATCCTAAACCATGACCAGATGCATCACAATAGACCACAAACTCCTTCTGCATATCGGGCATCACCAATACCGGTGCACTGGTCAACCTCTTCTTCAATTCGGCGAAGCTTACTTCACATTCGGGGGTCCACTTGAAAGCAACTCCTTTCTCAAGTAGCTTGGTTAGTGGTCGAGAGATCTTTGAGAATCCCTCGATGAATCGACGGTAGTAACCAGCCATACCTAAGAATCTTCTTATATCATGTACACTCTCAGGTGTTTCCCACTTAAGAACATCAGCCACTTTGCCTGGATCCACTGCTATACCTCCTTCGGATATGACATGTCCCAAAAATGATACCTCCTTTAACCAAAACTCACACTTACTAAGTTTGGCGTACAGTTGGTGTTGGCGAAGCTTCTGCAGGGCCATCCTGAGGTGTTCCTCATGCTCTTCTTCAGTCTTGGAATAGATAAGTATGTCATCGATGAATACCACTACAAACTTGTCCAAGTACTCCATGAATACCTTGTTCATAAGATACATAAAATATGCCGGAGCATTGGTCAATCTAAATGACATAACTTATACTCATATAATCCATATCGAGAGACAAATGCCGTCTTGGGAATATCTGATGGTCTAATCTTCAGTTGATGGTAGCCCGAACGAAGATCAATCTTGGAAAACACACATGCCCCTCTCAACTGATCAAACAAATCTTCAATCCTTGGTAGTGGGTACTTATTCTTGATAGTTACCTCATTTAAAGCACGGTAGTCCACACACAACCTTTGAGTTCCATCCTTCTTGGGTACAAATATAACTGGTGCTCCCCAAGGCGATGAGCTAGGACGAATATATCCTTTTGCCAATAATTCCTCAATATGATCCTTTAGTTCAGCTAATTGTTTAGCATCCATTCTATACGGCCTCTTATATATTGGGGCCGTTCCAGGTACTAATTCAATGATAAATTCAATCTCTCGATCAGGGGGCATACCTGGCAAGTCATCTGGGAATACATCCGGAAATTCTTTCACAACCCTGATGTCTTTGGTACTCTCAAGATGATTGAGTTGTACTACTGCCTCTTGTGTCTGATCTGGTTTGAATTCCACTGTAGTGCCATCTGGGTGTGTTAAGCAGACTGTTCTAGTTGCACAATGAATTACTCCTTGATTCTTCGTCAACCAGTCCATTCCCAGAATGATATCTAATCCTTGTGAGTCCAACACTATTAGGTTGGCCCAACAGACTACCCCCTTATGTTTATACTCACTTTTCGGCATAGATGTCTTGCCACCATCTCTCCTCCAGGAGAGTTTATCAATAACGGCCCATTCAAGAATGTAACTACCATGTCATGCTTCTTTATGAAATCCTTGGATATAAATGAATGTGTAGCACCCGAATCAAACAATATGGTGGCGGGGTGGGAGTTAACAGAAAACATACCGATCACCACATCAGGCGCTTCCTGTGCTTGGTCACATGGTTGACACGGCCAAATGGGTTCTGTTGCTTCTTTGGACAACTGCTGGCATAGTGTCCCCATTCTCCGCACTTGTAGTATTGTACTCCCGCAGCATTATTTGGGCCCTTGTTGCCTCCTGATTGGTTTCTTGGGGGTTGGCCACTTGGACGGTTAGCTGGAGCTGAAGGGCGGGGCGGCTGCATCTGCTGACGTGGGGGTTGCATTGGCTGACGTGGTGGCTGCTGCTGTTGCTGCTGCTGCTGGCGCATTTGGTGGTTGTAGGGAGTGGGTGGCCTGTAGTTGGAGTTTGGGAACCTCTGTCCCGAGTAGTTCATGGGACAGGTCATTTGGTTTGCAGGCGGAGGGTTAAGACGGGGGTGCACATTGCTGCTAGAGGCATGTGCCATAGTCAACTTCCTTTTTCTTTCTTCATCATCTAGTTCCTTCTTAGTCCTCTCCACTTCAAAGGCTTTGTCAACCAGCTTCTGGAAGTCGCCGTAGTCGCTGGAAGACATGGCAAACTTTAACTCCTTGTCCAACCCATTCTTGAAGCGGAATTGCTTTTTGGAGTCAGTGTCCACGTCGGTTGGAGCATAGCGGGACAACTGAGTGAATGCATTCAGATAGGCCCTCACAGTCATACGGCCTTGTTTTAGCATCAGGAACTCTTCACGCCTGGCTTGTATCTCTCCTTCAGGTACGAAGTGATTACGGAAGTTGGCTCGGAATTCTTCCCATGTAATATTTTCTGGGTCCTGGTGGGCTTCGGTGAAGGCGGTCCACCAGTCAGCTGCTGGCCCTTGGAGTTGATGGGAGGCCAACAATACCTTCTCTCTTCCTTCGCAGTGAATGAGCCTCAGTTTGCTTTCAACAGTTCGGAGCCAATCCTCGGCCTCCATCGGTTCAGTGACGGTGGCAAAAGTGGGTGGGTGGGTGTTGAGAAAGTCCCTTAGAAAGGACCTAGGCGGGAAAGGTGGTGGTGGCGGAAGGTTGTAGTGAGGGGGTGGTGGTGGTGGGGCTTGCTGCAGGTTGGTGACAATTTGGGTGAGGTTGTTAAGTAACTGAGTCTGAAGAGCCATCATCTGTTGCATTTGTTGAGAGGCTGGGGCTCCTCGAGCACCCCTTGCATTCCATCCAGGCACACCTCCAAGTCCTTCATCCAGGGGTGGGATACCACGACCACGGCCTCTACCTCTACCTCTTCGAGACATCTGTGTAGGGAAGGATTGAAATTTTAGAACAATAGATAAGATATAGAAGGGATATACTAGAGTAACACGGTCCCAACTATATGCATCAAGGGTAATAGATATAAAGCAAGTTCATTAATTAACTGGTGTGGAGGTGAACAAGATGCCTAAGCATTCCACCACTCACACGACACATAAACAAGCCTATATACAAATGACATGGATGTGGACAGGATGCCGAAGCATTCCACAACTCATGTCGCACCCAACACACACAACATAAAGCAAACTACTAGCATAACAACATAAACGACACAACTCAAGACTAGGAAGGGCGTAGCTACACGCTCCTACAAACTAAGGATAACTGTCCTGAGTCGTCCAGCGGGGAAACGAGTCCACTCCTACTCGTCGGAGTCCTCTTCAACCTCCATCTCTGGGTCTTCTTCTTCTGAGTCTTCTCTTGAGTTCTCGGGGGAGTTCATGCGGCGATCCGGAGAGTTCGGGTCCCAAGGCTCCACGTCCGAAGCGTACTGAGAAGAGTTAGGATCAGCTGCAGTGATCCTCGCGTAGCGTCGGCGAAGTCGCTCGTAGCAGTCAACCAAGTCCCTGCTGTCCTGTAGCTCCTGCTGACAACGCTGGAGTCGTGAAGACAACTCCACAACGTCGTCCACCAGCCTCTCGCACTGGGGGTGAGTCAACTGCCCCTCGATGTCACGTCCAGTGAAGGCGGCCGTGCCACTAGGGCGCTGAGGGGTGTACGCGTGCTCCGTGCACCCAAGAAGGAACCTGTGGGCGTGGCTCCAGTAGGTAGTCGCCTCCCACGTGGCGTCCTCCTCAGCCGCACACTGGGAGCTCCTCCAGGCCGGAGAGAAGTGAGAGTGTAGCAGCTCCGAGTCATAGTAGACGGCCAGCTGAGAACTCCACTCTAGCTCACCAGTATAGGGTGCAAAGACCCTAGTGGAGTGGTAGACCAGACGAACACGGTACTCACGGTACCCTGCAGCTCGAAGAAGAGAGCGAAGACGGACACACATCCTCGAAGCAGCACTCCCAGTGGAGAACAACATCGTCTCCCTCCTGGGGGCGTAGGGTGCGGAGCGACTGGCTAGGGCGTGGCGTGGAACACGACCCCCAGTCGACTTACGAGCCGTCTGCTTGGTTCGCGCCATCTACAAACATTTGAAAAGAAGAGAGTGAGATTAATAATCCATAAATTAAATTAGAATAAAGCAAATAGCATAGCAAGATAAGAAGCACAAGGTTTGAGATAGAGAGCACAAAATTTTGGAAATACTATTTCATAAGAAAATAGTATAGTCCTTAATTTTCGGCCATTTCTAACTAGGCTTGCGTCCTACGGGCAACACGGCTCTGATACCACTTTGTCACGCCCGATCATCATAAAGATGAACAGACGCTAATCACATGTACGCCAGGATCAGTTGAATCGTACATGCGTCGACGAAAGTGAAATACCATACATTGCCATGTTCGAATACATAAATAGTCTTACAGTATGACCCGAAGGTCTACAAACCACAAATATTTACATCAACAACTAGATTAACAAAGACCAAACTACAGCAGAAGACTAGTAGGTGAGGGTAGCTTCATCTCCACAGGCAGCCGTTGCGCGTGAGGTCGCCAGCCTAGACCAAGTCCTCCGGATTGACGTAGAAATCCTCCGGTGCCACTTCTTCTTCATCAAATTCTAAAGGAGAATTAAACGCTTGAGTGCATAGAG
The DNA here is from genome assembly GCA_036927565.1 of Tuctoria greenei. NCBI lineage: Eukaryota > Viridiplantae > Streptophyta > Magnoliopsida > Poales > Poaceae > Tuctoria > Tuctoria greenei. The sequence goes on along the minus strand of JAYESD010000009.1, from coordinate 179,721,227 downwards.
TACTCAGCAAGTGCGGGAAGAGATGACATGAATGGCTACATCAAGGGAAAGGCCAAATATGGCTTAGCACTATGCTTAGAACTTATCCTTAGCTTCCAATTATCAATATCATAATCCAATAAATTATTCAACACATGATTAAGGACAATGAAAGTACTTGAATCATAATGAACCATCATTTCCCAACCATAGACTAATTATGAACTGGCCCCAAGCCGCTCTTGTACGTGAGCACGGCTGTCATGACAGTTTTACCAAATCTCTGCAGAGAGTGTACCCTTTCCCCACAAGCAGTGATTTCATCCCTTGTTGCCAGGTGGACTTGAGTAAACCTCCATGTAGCCCGTGGTGATCAACCACATTTCACACTTCCGTAGGTGTGTGGCCCGGAGATCACTACATGGTCTTTACAAAGGTACTCCCGACTAGTGCTAGCCCTCTAAGGTTTCCACCACTGGGGATTCTCGGAGTAATCCTCCGCCCCAGAGCCCCCTCTTGAGCCCTGCGGATCCGAGAGCAGATCACCCGCCTCATTCCCCGCACCATCCAACCACTAACAGTTCATTGGGAGAAACCTAATTAATTGACCAAATGCCCCATCTCAGTCTCGTGGTGGTACTGTAAAGCTTAGTGGCTTCCTCCATAAACCGGTCCTTAGAATCTGGTGGTAACAAACCCCAATCCCGGGTCTCGTGCAAAATGCACCATACCAAAACTAACCAACCACCAGATTCCTATCCACTAACATTATGTATATTCATCACCAATTTAAAGTAATCCATAAAGTTGAGCATAGAACATTTGTATGAAATCCCAATCCCAACATCTAAGCATGGCTAAGCATAAATAAAGCCTATCTACTTCCCATCCCATTTCAGGTAACAAGGAATAGTAAGGAACAGGGCATGTAAACATGAAGTAGGACATCAATTTTATTAGCATGCATCTAGCTAAATTCCTAAAATGGTACAAGATGGTCAAGGGCACTTGCCTTCATTGAAGACTTGGGTGTTGTCGAAGTCTTGGTCTTGGAGGTTAAGATTTGGGTCGTAATACGACTCTAGACATATGCCCAAACATGGCAAGAATAGAATAAAGCTAAATAAGTAAAGGCACGCAAAACAATACATCACACATACACATAAGCACAAACTCCTACACTAATGCGTCCCTACGAGGTATTTATCACTTAACATGGCCAAAGTATGCATTTTATATTTTTCCTAGAATTTTGGGATTTTATTATAGCCTAAAACCATTTTTATTGAATTTTCTATAGCAAAAATGTATTTTAAAACCTTTATAATAGTTATTCCAGGGACCAAATATATTTTATCTGAACACTACAATTAATTCACAGCATAAAATAGATTATAACAATTTTTCATAACATTCCTACACTTAATTACCATTTTTATCTAATTTCTACACCTCAAATACAACTAAAAACCCTATTTAGCAAATAAATAAAAGTCCAGGGGCTAGTTAGATAGTTTTCTACACTGCACAGGGTCTAAATACATTATTCTACAAAATTACAGGGGTTAGAATGCTTAATTAAATGTTTAAAACCAATTTTTAGGGTTCCAGGGGCTAGTCTGCGAATTCTGGGGGCTAGACTCAAATTACAGAGAAGCTCCGGGGGTAGCAACTAAGTTTCCAGGGGCTTGGGTGCAAATGCGCAGGCGGGAAAGGAGATTCAAATGTGGGCCGTTGGATTCTAAATGGACGTGCGAGATTTAAAATGGTCGAACCGTTACGGCCTTCTAATCTCAGCCGTCGGCCTCAAACCAACGGCCGAGATGCGGCCACGTCGCCTCTGGCGACGCCGGCCACACGCGCGCGGCGGCGCACGGCACCCGCGGCGGCGATGCTCGCCGGAGACGGCCAAAACGGCGAAACAGACGCCCAAACAAGATGCTAAGGGCATGGAGCGAGAGAGGGGAAGTAGGGGAACTCACCCAGGGGAGTAGCTAGCCTTGAAATCGGTCGGAGGACGGTCGGCGACGAGGAATGGCGGCGGTGGCGTCGGTGCACGTCGAGCTCGGTGAAACCTCGGTGATCTCCCCTCGATCTCTTGCCCGGCGTGTTCCTGGTGGAGCGGTGAGCACGTGAGACCAAGAAGGTGGGGAGCAAGGGGACTGCAGTGGCGGGAACGCGTGTGCCGAGGGTTCTCACCGGCGATGAAGGGGCTAGGGTTGGAGAGAGCTCGGGGCAGGGGGAGAATGAAGGCGTCGGTTCCTCTTAAGCGCAGAGGGGGGTTGCGGTTGTGAAGCGCGTGCAAAAACCGCTGGGGGAGAGTGGAATCGGGGGAGGAAAACGTGGGTGCGGGGTGGGCGCGGCGACGGTTGCGCGCGACGCGGGAAAGAGAGGGGAGAGAGGAGGAAGGGCGTGCCGACAGGCGGGCCCGGGGTGGCAGCGGGAGAGAGGAGGGGGGTGGGATTCGGCTGGGCCGCAGGAGAGGGGAGGGGAGATGGGCCGGGGGGGGGGGGGGAATCGGCCCAAAAGGGGGTTTTAATTCTTTTCTTTTTCTTTTTCATTTCTTTTCTTTTGATTTGAATTCAAATTCAAATTTGAACGTTTGCTACTCGTTTGAACACCAAAAATTCACACAAAAATGCAGGCTACAATGATCAAGGGTTTGAGCAAATTTTGCACATAAAATATGGGTGTTACATCACTCAGCCCAGCAGGCTTGCGTCGAACAATGGCTGTGCCCCACTCAAAAACGTTAACCAATGAATTAGATAAAAACGTTTTTTTTCTCATCTAACACTCAACATTGCCTCACAAAACAGACTGGAGAAGTGTTAAAATCAAGTAGAGAGGGTATTTTGATCACTTTAGGTGCCATAAAAATAGGAAAGAAAAGAAAAAGAATATAAAAGAGTTAAAAACTGACATGATGCTATTTTAACACTGTAACCACGTTAAAAATGCTATTTTATCGAAGCCCACAACATAAATGCTATTCTGTCGAAGTCGTTCGATTAAAAGACTAAAATAGCAATTGGGCTCCCTGAAACCACCGAACTGCGATTTCGAAAATCGATCTCTATTTTGCATCGGTACCATCCGCACGCGTCCCTCCCGTCATGCCGCCGCCTCCCAACTCCCGTAGCCATCCTGAAGTCTGCCTACGCCGGCGCCCGCCGTCACTCTCCTGGCAGCAACCGCGTGTTACGGCGGGTGGATCCAGATCAGCAGGGCGCGCCGACGGCGAGACCTGAAGAGGGCGGAGGCAGTCGCCAAGGAAGAGAATGGCGTCCGTCGGTGGAGAGCGTGAGTGAGTCGATGTGTTGAAATACTGTGTGAACCAGGGTTGTATTGGGACCTGCTGACATGTGGGGCCACACGGGTATGTGTGGGCCGGATCGTTATGGCCGTGGGCTATGTAAGTCGACCGCGAATATCGTGATAAGCAAGAAATAAAATATCCCCAACCGTTTGAGCGTGGTATGCTTGCGTGTTTCTCTCTCTCATCGGCCACGTGTGCTCCGCTGATCTCGCTCACGTCGCGCCTTCAACTGGTCGCGACCACGAGCTGTTACAGCTGGTATCAAAGCCTATCCTTCCTTGGATCTCGATTTTTTTGGTGCAGGGGGTCCCTGGTTGATGTGATTTATCAGGGTGTTGATCCTGGTCTAGAGCAGATTGATCGTGATCAGGAGCAACGGCGCCACCTGCGAAGCCATCTGTACGTTCCTGATCCACACACACCTATGAAACCGCGTGGGTTGGCTCTGATACCATTTGTAACACCCCAGCCACTACGAGTCTGACGATCATTACTTTTGGCAGCTCTATAGGATCACAGACTAGCCCTACAAACCAACATTAGTCTTTTCTGCGTATTTTGTCCTTACTCGTGCGCACACGGGAAGACTTCCGAGCGGTCACCCATCTGTAAATTGCTCCGGACCAAGCACACTTAATCTCGGAGTTCTTTGCATGTGGGCTTCCAGAAAAGAAGGTACGCCTTGATGATATGAGCTAGTCTATCAATTCTATTAAACCTTAAGTCAGAATGTCACATTGGTTCATCGGAGAGGATGGCTGTATCATGGACGTGCAGAGGAAGAAGGGGAGGGCGGAGGTGCGGGAGGACGTGGAGTTCTACAGCAACAGAACTTCTACGAGGGTGAGTTCCACGGAGGGCGGTGTAGCGGCAAGTGTTTACAACTTCTTTGACAAGGTCAAGTACGAGGGCGACTGGGGGACGGCAAGTACGACGGCTATGGCGCCGAGAGCTGAGCGCGCGTCAGTGTTACATCCCGTGGCTGCCGGCTCGCCGGAGACGCGGCGTGAGCGTGCGTCTTGCATTCCGGTGAGGCTGATGGAAGGCGTCACTGGATAGAGGATTATCTCTGTTTCTGTATTCGATATCCCAAGTCTACACAGCGAAGGGTTTAATCCATTACAAAGGTACGACCCACACACCGGCTCACACATCAGCCCATACAAGGTCAGCCTAAAAGTAACACTAATGCAACAGTTAACATAAGCAAACGATTCCATGTTGTTGCGCTCGGTGAAGAACCGGACCACAGAAGTTGCACTTGGGGAATGGTGTGATTCCTTCTGATTTTTGTTTGTCCGCTGTTTGCTTCCTTTCTGAGATGCTGGTAACTGCTGCTTCAACAGTCCAGTATATAGTCTTGTCTTCAGAAAACAGCTGTACTACTGAATGTTCAGAGGAACCAGGAATCAGAGGTGCTGATATGACTGTTGGATCATATCTAAGATAATTTTCCAAACACTGACTAACGCTGTCACGCTGTCCATTAGAGCGGGGGCAAGAAGCTGTAGAGAGAAGCATCTTTGTGTTCACATGAATAGGTACTTGTTTCCACACCGGGCTGATGAAGCTTGCATCACCCTCTGACTTGGGCAAACTGTGAATGAAATCCATATTTAGATCTTGCCAAAGTCCCATGTGTGAGGACCAGAGCTCCGACATTACAGAAATCACATTGGATGGTGTGTGCGATGCGACATCCAACAACACACACGAAAAAATATACAAAATGTTAGAAAATTGCATATTATTCTAAATCTAGATTCTAAATTGAGGCAAGTTTCACAAGTATTTAAAACTGCAACGCGTACTCTACAAAGCAGTAGGTAGATCAACAAAATAAAGACTAGCGAAAACATATGAACTCACTTTGGGTTCGTAGATGCAGCAACGCAGATCGATCTCAAGACAGATTTGAACGGTCGCGCAGATGCGTTGTCCATAAACCTTATTGTCATCTCTCGTGCAGGCTTCACGGCGGCAACGGTTCGGAGATACCGCTCACCCTTCTCCTCGGTGCACGCCAAGGAAGAGGGTTGATGAAGTTTTGACAGCTCAAACACCGCAGCACAACTTTCCAAAATGGAAGACGAATAGATGGAAGAAAATTTTGTGTGTGTTGGAAACTTGAATGTCTTCAAGACCTGATATAGGCACGGCTGCCCTCTAAGAGCCATTTTCTTGTTAATGACGTCCACTAATTGCTGGTCAATTAATGAAGTTTATGGCAATAAATCGCACACTAATTCTCTATTAGTGCAGAACGGTTCAAATTTTATAAAGGATACAAGTGGAAAAAATATTCAATGCAGCTACATCATGGTCGCGCGTCGCAAGTCACATCACGCAGAACAACACGCGGAAAATCGCGGAAACTCGTGCGCGCATGTGTGTGTGTGAGTATATATAGTCAGACCCCTCATTATTGCTTTCTCTATTCAACCATAGATATGATGACTACTATATAAGTTGGTTTGCACCACCATGCACTAGCAGTATGAGAATATAACCAACAGTCATATTGCTTTGGAATTTCAGCTGAATGGGCCACTTTTAATGGGCCAAATTCCAACACAAAATACATAAAACAGATGAGTGTGTCTTCTTTTCTCTTTGTATAACAAAAGTATTTTTACAGCTGCAGAAATTACATATTACATCTCTCAAACCTAGTTACTGCACTAGTGATAGTATTCAGCCCGAAATACACACACTAGCATCAAGAAGAGAAAGCAGCGGCTCTTAGGATTTCCGCTCGGCAATACAACTTGAGAGAGATGATGCCACAAAGTGAAATCCGTCAAATGCGACATTACTTGCAAAATATATTAAACCACAAATTGTGAGCTTAACTCTCAGCAAGACTTAACCGTCTCACCTAATCATGAAACTTTACATGCATGAAATTTTAATTACATAGAAAGCTGAATTTGCATAAATGACTCGCCTAAGAGAGATCCTTACTTACAGTTTTAGCATCAAATTTGTAGTTCATCGAAATATAAACTTAGTGACTCTTCTTTAATACAATCACTAAACACTGTAATTAATAATTCAAAATCAATAGCAGATTAAACATATAAATTAACTTCTTAGCGTCACAATGCATTGAACAAGTGTACTCAATTTATATCCGCGAGTGACGGTGATTCAAATAAAAAACAACCACAAATGCACGACATATACACCCGCGAGGAAGCTATGTCAGTGCATTTCACTCTACATCATATGCTTACAAGAGACTCTAATATTGAATCAACTCTCCATTCCGAGCAAAAGATCCTCTACACGAACACGTCGAAGTTACCCGCTAGAAGATTTACACATTTATACCTTCACATCTCAATTTAAGAGCAGCGGAGAAGTTTCCACACCAAAATCATCAGTTACATCGGTTTCCTGGTCTCATATACCAGTATGCATCTGGCACCGCTCAAACTTTTCCAGCGGGGCTGCATATGACACGGTCCTTAATCAACACAAGCAGTGCTAACTCTACAATCACCACATTCCAATTTAACCTCATTGCTGCCCGGTCTCATATTCCATTCTAGTGAATAATCGTTAAACCTACTCATGTGTTCTCCAGGTGCCATAATTTCAGATTATGTTATGGAGAAATGTGGCCACAATAATTTACTAGGATTTTCCACTTCACTGAATTTACAGAGAAAAAACTGAGATTTGTCATACATGAAAGTATGATTTTCAGGTAAGGCAGGTCACATGGAGTCTAACAAAATCAGTTTCATATTTTTCTAAGCATTCTACATGGAGATATGAAAACATTTTCTGAAAATGTCTCTGTTGAATTTTGGTAATTTTCTAGACATAGAGTAAAATAACATCATTTGACCTACCTAGCAAAGTCCAATGAGGCTGAAATTTTCCAATAAACAATGCACCTGTAACTAATTCCCAAAGAATTAGAGAAGATGGATTAATAATCAGTAAATTTGGCTTTTCATACCAAAGTTTAATTGCGGCTGACAGTGGGGTCCAGACTTCAGATCCGTCTTCTACCTCTGCAGAGGTCGAACTGGGGCATGCCAGCGGAGGTGCTCGAGCGTACCATCGCTACAGAGCAACAATAGATGAGGATTCTTGTGGAGAAATGACCAAAGGACCTCGGAACACCAGTTAGGCAACCGCACGGTTGCTCGGCGGTGACTGGACGGGAATGGAGACCATGGCGGCGGCTGCGAGCACGTCAGCAATGGGAAACAGCTCGGAACATGGTCTATTTCATTCGGATTTTGATCCTACAGCATGAGTGTGTGATGGAGAACCCAAATCAGAACCCCAACCTCACGAAAAGTGGCCGCAACGCGGTGTTCATTGCTGACATAGGTTTCAAATGTGGCGGCCACGAAAACTAGAATTCTTAAGCTCTTTTAGCCTGTGCGCGGCACCAACGGAGTCTGCCTCTGCGGCTAAGGCAGGATCCTTAAGCTCTTTCAGCCTGTGCACGAGTTACCCGACATGCAAGGTACCGATACTGGTGGATTGACTAGAGAAAGTATCCTCAACTGATAAACATATCAAGACTGTAACACTACCTTCATCCCTTTTTTAAGATATGTCACAGTCATCACTTTGGTAAATGCGTCCGTATGCAATTAATATCATAGAAGGTCCACATTGCTACTCCCTCCTCTTTCTCAAAAGATTATCACCTTCTAATACAAAAATGAACTAGAAAGTGACAATCTCTTGAGAAAGGAGGGAGTATTTACTAAATGGTTTGATATAAATTCTTCCCTTATTTTGAAATGTCATATATAAAATTCCCCTAGTCATAGTACTCATATGGAGTTCAACCTCAGCACATATTGAGTAATTTATAAAATTTTTAGTAAAGCATCGGCATAAAGTAGTCTCATGAGGACAATAATCTAGCTGATGGGGACACGATTAGTCTGGCTGAATTTTTCCAAATAAAAAGATAAATTAAGTTCAAGAGTCATCAGTCATGCAGGGTCTCTTCGTCAATGCGAGCTGTCTGGGCTAGCAATAAATTAACTTTGTTTATTGTTGCAAAGATTGAATTGAATGACAAGTTATATGCCATTATTGACCTCGTGAAAAAGATGGTCCAGTCGATATCGATGGTTGTTGGTAAGGTGGCCCCTCCCACTACTTTCGGTTGACATTGCAAATCTAGAAACTCGCAACATCGTCTGGAGCAGCTAGCTTGCTCGAGTAATAAGGCACCTCCAGCCACACGCTGCTGCCTCGCCATCATCTCCTGTCGCCTGCAGTGCAGGGACCACGTCGTCATTTGCAAATTAAGCCATGGAGATGGAGAAGAGCCGGGTGCTGGTGGTTGGTGGCACCGGGTACATCGGCCGGCGGATCGTGCGGGCGAGCCTGGAGCAGGGCCACCCGACGTTCGTCCTCATGCGGCCGGAGATCGGCCTCGACGTCGATAAGCTCCAGATGCTGCTCTCCTTCAAGGCCGCGGGGGCGCGCCTCCTGGAGGCCTCGCTCGATGACCACGCGGCCTTGGTCGCTGCTGTGGCGCAGGTCGACGTTGTGATCTCGGCCATGTCCGGGGCTCACATCCGTAGCCACAACCTGGTCCTGCAGCACAAGCTAGTCGAGGCCATCAAGGAAGTTGGAAGCATCAAGGTCAGCCAAAACATTATGGTTTCTAGTAATGTTTTGTAGTATAAAAATAAATTCTTCTTCTATTGAACAACGTTACATCCTAGCTAGCTTGTCCAAAGTTTTTTTTAGAAAAAAAAAAAACAGAGTATAAAAAAAGGCATGTTCAACTATATATGTTATTTTTTTGTGCAATGAACCGTGAATTTTGGGCAAGTAACTAAGCATGCACTAATTGTGGATGATGCAGCGTTTCGTACCATCAGAATTCGGAATCGACCCATCTAGGATGGGGCACGCCCTCGAACCAGGAAAGGTTACGTTCGATGAAAAGATGGAGGTGCGAAGGGCAATAGAAGAGGCCAACATTCCCCACACATACATTTCGGCTAATTGCTTTGCTGCCTACTTCTGTCCTAACCTTGGCCAACTGGGCACACTGCTGCCACCAAAAGAAAAAGTTCTTGTATATGGAGATGGCGACGTAAGAGGTAATAAAATATTAAGTGTTCACCTGCTGGTAATAAAATAAAAAATTTAGATAAGTATTTGTCTCGCAATATTAAGTGTTCACCTGCTGGTAGTACTATATCTTGTTACAAAGATATAACACACATTCCTGTGTGTAGTGATATTGCTGGATGAAGATGACGTGGCTACATATACGATCAAGTCCATTGATGATCCTCGCACCTTGAACAAGACCGTATACCTTAGACCACAAGGAAACATCCTCACTCAAAATGAGGTGATTGCAAAATGGGAATTGCTGTCTGGGAAAACTCTTCACAAAATCCACATTCCTGCTGATGAGTTCTTGGCGTCAATGAAAGGTAGCTACATGCTGAGTTTCATGCATTTGGACAATAGTAATAATGTTTACATGGTCTCCACTGAATTTTTCATTTCACATCATGCATGCCAATTGATATCATCGGTTAACTTATTTGCAGATATGGAGCTTGCCCATCAAGTCGGGGTGACACATTTCTACCACATTTTCTATGAAGGTTGCTTGACAAACTTTGCTATCGGAAAGGATGGAGCAGAAGCTACTCTGCTCTATCCGGAGGTTGAGTATACACGCATGGATGAGTACATGAAGCGATATTTGTAAATGACTACTTGTAAACTTTGGTAGCCGGAGTAAATAAGACTAATCGGGCAGTGAAGGGAGAAATGAGCAACGGTCGACTAGCAGGCGAAGCAGGCGACGGGGGGGCGATCCTCCCATGTCTGCCGCGTAGATTGACTCAACCCCAGAAATCAAGCCTGAAAACCCACAGATTTCCCTCACTATCCACCTCCCATCCCAAATCCATCTGCAACAGCTTTGATCTCCACTCTCCCAACACCCCCCAACCCCAGATAGCCACCGATAAAGTTGAAGAGGTTCCACCAGATGACATCTCGAGACCACGGAGGGAGGAAATCCGAGCGGATCCATGGCGAAGCCTGCCAGAGCAGGGCCTTCTCGCCTCATCCGAGGAAGATGGCTACTCTGCTTCCTCAAGATCATTGCGGAGGAACCGAGGACCCCTCAATCTGTCAGAAGGCGCCAAGGTATGTGCAAATCCGTCCCGTAAATCCTATTTAGAGGCCCTACTTTCGGAGATGCAGGAGTTTAAATCCATAAGAGAGACCCCTTCGCCGCTGACGGGAGCTGCTCATCCGTCGATGAGATCCCGGCGGCGGGTGAGGTTCAACGAGCGCGTTCACTCAGTCATCTTCGATGTGCTGGAGCCACCGATAAACCTTTTGGGCCGTATCGGTACCCAGATGGGCCAATACAGTCAAGCCTGGACGGAGAAACAGGTAGCAGCAAAGAAAGCTAACCCTGCATCGGGAACATTCGAAGAGTTCAATGCACTACAACAACCGCAGTACAACTGCATGCGGCCGATAGAAACCGCTCACTCAGACTCAGGATGGCAAGAAGTCAAGCACAAGTACTGGTGGAGGAGACAGACAAGACAACGCAGCCGCCCAGGCCAAAGCCGTAATCATTCCTCAGATCGCCTACAAGATTTCAAAACAAAGTTGAAGGGACGCTGCTATAACTGCCTGGCCAAAGATCACTTCAGCTTTCAATGTCGAGACCCCCCGTCTTGCCTCCGGTGTAAAAAGAGTGGTCATAGAGCATATCGATGCCCAAGTATCCTGCACCCCAAGCGTGAACACACTCAGACTCCCTCACCCACAACAATGGAAAGATGGCTCTCGCTAGGGAGCTCCTCGAGAGAGCCACGAGGAACTCGTGAGGGGCGCCACCATCCAGTAGAAACTGCGAACCGGGGGAGCATGATCCTCTTCCCCGGAAACCCGCGTCTCCGACCAAGATTGACGGAGATGGTGGCGTGGTCCTCGGGCGAGATGATCCACCGACGCAATATGCTTGAGAAGAATGCCCTTCTGGTGACAGAAAAGGGGCCGTTGGGGGTGACATCCAGGGAGGAGATAGCAGAGGTGCTTTGTCAGCATTTTGCACTTCGTCGGTATGAGTTCCAGGTATACCGCTCCAACCCCTACCCTTTCACTCTAATCTTTGCAGAGAGAGCCATCCGTGATAGGGTCTTTACTAAAGGGAAAGTACAGGATGGACCTTTTGAACTGCAATTCCATTCCTGGCATAGTGATAAGCTTGGAGAGAAAATGTGCATCCCATACCACGTCAAGATCACTTTAGAAGGGCTACCACAGTTTGCATGGAACCAGGAGGTGGTTGACAAGATCCTATGCGACAACTGTGTCGTTCACCATGTTGATATAGCGACTCGCAGCAGGGATGATCACCGTTTTTATGTCTGCTGGGCTTTCTGCCAAGACCCGAACAGGTTGCCTCAGATGGTCTATCTGACTCTATCGGACCGCCCGGATGAAGTGGGTCAGGAAACCGAGCTTCACGTCACAAGACCGAGAGGTATACAACGTGGGCACACATTCAAGGTTCTGATACACTTGGACACGGTAGAAGACCTCAGATTCTACCACTTCCCAGCATCTGAGCTGGAGGCGCAGGGAAGAGTGCATTTCAGATCACTACCCTGGCAGCCGGGGAGACCGGATGGAGACATTGAAGAAGAAGACATCCACCGGCCGGAGAGGCTTTGTAGGCCTTTGGAAGAGCCTAGACGGCGGCCACGGGATGATGAAGATGACAGGGGGAGTGGCAGAGATGGGAGACCACACAACATCATGGGTCGCATGTCCCGATGGATCGATAATAGAGCTAGAGGGCGCAGCAATGGCCACGGCAGGGACTCGAACAGAGGTTGGTCTGGCAGTGGAGGGCCGGATAGATACCACAGATATGGGCGCAGCCCATCCCCCCCTCCAGCCAGGTTCAACGACCAACCAGATATGTGCCGTGCGGTGAGATCCCTCTGGAAAGCCAAGGGCGCAAGTCAACCAGAACCCCTTTGGAAGGACAAGGGAGTAAGCCAACCAGAATCCAGCAGGACAAATGACTGCACAGAGAGACAAAGGAATATTCACCAAGAAGAGCCGACCCCCCAACTCAAGATTCAGCTTGCCCCATCTGGGTCAGCCAGAGACGCTGGCTATGTTTCGGAGGCCATTGTACTCATATCATCTGAGCAACCTTGCTGGGGAACACCCAAAACAACTCTGGCACCACCGAGGCAACCAACTGACAGAGATACAATAACTGACCGCAGAAATGTAGACAGTGCACTGCAAGAGACACCGATAGTGAGTGGTCTGATATCAGGGGAAACACTTAATCTCAGTGTGTCGGCTGAAGCGATGGAAGAGCACAATGCAGTACAAGAGCCACCGATAGTGAGTGGGCTGATATCAGGGGAAACACTCAATCTTAGTGAGGGGGCTGTGGAGATGGAAGAGCACAGGAACCAGGGACCAGCTGAACAAGACCTGCCTTTAGATCCACATGACGACAACTCACCTCAAGTAGGAAGCCAGCAGGAACTCAACCAACAGACACAACAAGCAGAGGACAATCTCTCACAACTGCTGGAGGCTATGACAAAACCGAAAGAGAAAGCTATCCTGAACAACCCTCAGCAACAGGGCAGCCAGCCCAGAAAGGAGGCAGGAACGTCCATCAAGGGCACCAGAAGCAGTCCGAGACTCAAGAACAAGCTTAATGGACACAAGACTCTAATTAAGATGGCCCAAGAGGTCCTAGCAAAAAAATGGGGTCTGCTGGAACAGGATCAGAACATGGATGAGGCCACTCTCCAGAAGTATGTAGACACCTATAAGAAGCCACTCTCAGAGGCTGAAATTGAGGCTATCTCCAAGCTCACTAAAGTGGCCATGCTTAAAAAGAAGAACAAGAGTGATAAGCCAGGGAAGAACCTGCTGAAACCTGGTACTCACAAGGAGAAAGCCTCCAAAAAGAAGAAGGTGCCGGCAGAAGATGCGGCGTAAGGGCCCTTAGAGATCCCCAGTAGCCTTTTGTATCCATGTGTGCTCCAGCATTATTGCTTCTTATCGGGCCCTCCAGCGCCTGGCTGCGAGGGAGCATCCCGCTTTGTAATAGTCGTAGTAACCTTGCTGCTCTCGAAATAGCTCTTAAACTCTTGAAGTTGTACCGCTTACCCTTTTGTGGCTCTGGGAACTACTTATGTAAGACTATGCAGACCTGTGCTTATATATGTATGTGTGTGCATTTCTCTGCTTATATGTGTATGGCTGTGAGCCGTTGTGGTGGCCTTTTCTTACCCCATGAATGAGAGAATCAAGAATTATAGCTTTTTATTTTGGAATGTCAGGGGTCTCAACAACCCAGCTAAACAGCAGGATATAAAACATGTGATTCAAACTCACAAGCCGGAGTTGGTTTGTCTCCAGGAGACCAAACTAGCGCATGTGGACGCAAGTGTAATCGCGGATACACTCGGCAGAGAATTCACTGATAACTTTTGCTTCCTCCCGGCTGATGGCACCCGTGGAGGGATCCTTCTTGCAACCAACAACAGATACCTGAAGTTTCGAGATACATTCCAAGAGCAGTATTCGCTAACAGCTACAATTGTGGACAGTAGAACACAATCGTCATGGACGCTGAGTGGAGTTTATGGGCCGCAAGGAGATCTGGAAAAAAGACAGTTCTTACAGGAACTGAGGGACCTAAAGTCGAAAGCAAGACAACCATGGGTCATCCTAGGAGACTTCAATCTAATATACCAAGAACAGGATAAAAACAACGGAAGAATAAACCGCAGCCTCATGAGACGCTTCAGAAGAGCACTGGATCATATGGAGGTGAAAGAAATACCTTTACTGGGGAGAAAATTCACATGGTCAAACGCACAAAGCTCGCCGACAATGACGAGAATTGACAGAGCCTTCTGCTCAGTACAATGGGAGGAGATTTACTGTAACCCGATCTTACAGCCATTATCCTCGTCCACCTCAGATCACTGTCCTCTCCTATTACAACCTTTGAGACCACAGAGATTCCCACCTTTGTTCAGATTCGAATCTTACTGGAAGAATATGCAAGGTTTCTCAGAATGTATTCAGCAAGCTTGGGCCCAACCTGTCTTAGGCACTCAAAACCCCATGCAGCGTCTTCACAGCAAACTGGAAATAACAGCAAAAGCGCTAAAGGAATGGGCGAGAACCATTGTCCCACAAGGTAGATTGGCTGCAGCACTCTGTAGAGAAGTTATTCATAGACTCGAATCAGCACAAGAGACTAGGCAACTATCCCAAGCAGAGCTCACCCTGTTAAGCACCCTCAAACTTAGACTGATGGGACTGGCAGCAATAGAAAAATCAAGAGCCCGGCAAAAGTCACGAATTACCTGGATGCGTAAGGGGGACGCGAATACAAGATACTTCCAAACGATTGCAAGCGGTAGGAAGCGAGCAAATTTCATCCAGAAGCTACACTCAGCGACAGGCCCGGTGTTTGATCAGGAAAATAAAGCTGAGGCAATTTTCCATCATTTTGCTCAACACCTAGGACAGGCAGCCCCAAGAAACTACTCTCTGAACCTCATGCAGTTGGGATGGCAGCCTTTGCAATTGAATAACCTGGACCGTCCCTTCTCGGAAAATGAAGTATACACGGCAATTAAATCCCTCCCGAAAGAGAAGGCGCCTGGTCCGGACGGCTTCATAGGCCTATTCTATCAAACCTGTTGGGAGGTTGTCAAACAAGACATCATGGATGCTATCTCACAATTCCACAACATGAACACACAGGGTTTACACCAGCTCAATCAGGCCTATGTAATACTGATCCCGAAACACCAGGAAGCTGTGCATATATCGGACTTCAGACCGATCAGCCTCATGCACAGTTTTGCGAAGCTCTTATCCAAAATCCTCGCATGTAGACTCCAACCCTACATGGGACAAATGATCTCGATGAATCAAAGTGCGTTCATCCAAAAAAGATGCATTCATGACAACTTCATCTTTGTTCAAGAACAGATACGACAACTACACAAGAAGAAAGTTCCTTCACTATTCATCAAGTTAGATATTACAAAAGCATTCGACACGGTCGGCTGGCCATACTTGCTGGAAGTCATGTCTCACCTGGGTTTCAGCATGCGATGGAGAAACTGGATTTCCATCTTATGGTGCACGGCTACATCATCTGTTATCCTTAATGGGGTGCCAGGTAAGACGATACAACATGCTCGGGGAGTGAGGCAGGGTGACCCCCTGTCACCGATGCTCTTTCTGCTAGCCATGGAACCACTTCACAGAATGTTTGACTATGCACAAAATATGGGAATGTTGCAGCCAGTCGGAAAGGGATTATCCAGTCTAAGAGTATCACTTTACGCGGATGATGCAGCAGTGTTCATCAAGCCAGACAGGAATGACTTTAACATCACCAAACTTATACTACAGATATTTGGTGAAGCGTCTGGACTAATCACCAACTTGGCCAAAACCAAAATCTATCCCATCCGTTGCAATGAGATCAGGTTGAGTGAGGTCTTGGACTCTCAGCAGATGATGGACTCATTCCCAACAACCTACCTGGGTCTACCTCTACATTACAGAAAGCTTCCCAGGACTTCTACCCAGTTGATAATAGACAAGGTACATGGGAGAATACCAGCTTGGAAAAAGAACATGTTATCTTATGCTGGAAGAGAAACCTTGATTAAGTCAGTCTTATCAGCCATACCTACCTACTTTTTAACTGTCTTCAAGTTACCAAACTGGGCAGTTCGCCAAATAGACCGTATCAGAAGAAACTTTCTATGGAAAGGCCCAGAACTGCCTACTCCTCACGCTGGCAACAAATGTCTGGTGAAGTGGTCTATCTGCACACGTCCGAAGAACATGGGCGGACTAGGAATAAAAGATCTGGAAAAATTCAATAGAGCACTTCGTCTCCGCTGGCTTTGGCTCAACTGGGATGCTCAGCAAAGACCTTGGAAAACCCTTCTTAGAACTGAAGACAAACTGGAACGTGACCTATTCTTCATGTCTACCCAAATAACGATTGGAAACGGGAAAGATACTCCATTCTGGGATGCTCATTGGTTACAAGGACATGCCCCGAAACTACTGACCCCAAATCTTTATGCACAAACACGATACAAACACAGATCGGTAAAGAAGGAACTGACAAACAACAATTGGATCAGAAGTTTGGGTACATGTGACACTGAGGAGCTTCTGGGGGAATTTTTACTGCTCCATTCATTCATTCAACTAGTACAGTTAAATGGAAACAAAGACCATATCTCATGGAAATGGACAAGCAATGGTGCATTCACGGTCCGATCTGCTTACAACATACAGTTTATAGGGACCATACTGCAACCCACCACCTCAGTCATATGGCAAGCATTGGTGGAACCGAAATGTAAATTCTTTGCCTGGCTAACTTGGCATCAACGAGTACCCACATCAGATAGTCTCATCAAAAAAGGAATGCAGATCGATCCCAATTGCCCCCTATGTCACAACAATCCAGAAACCATCAACCACATATTAACAGATTGCATTTTCACTAAGGCTGTCTGGGACGAGGTCGTCAGAAGGCTCCACATTCAGCAACCGATCTCT
The DNA here is from genome assembly GCA_036927565.1 of Tuctoria greenei. Taxonomy (NCBI): domain Eukaryota; kingdom Viridiplantae; phylum Streptophyta; class Magnoliopsida; order Poales; family Poaceae; genus Tuctoria; species Tuctoria greenei. The sequence continues at coordinate 179,704,291 of JAYESD010000009.1, read as the reverse complement.
GATATGACAGATATACATCACTGCTTCAATACGTTGCAAGGGACAAGTCGATCCAGAAACAAGCGGACGATGGCGGGATATGTTATAACCTTTTGGTGGAACATGTGGAAAGAACGAAACAGAAGAATATTCGAACAACAATCAAATTCCTCGCAGAGAGTAGCTCAGATGGTCATCCTCGACGTTCAGATGAGGGAATTTAGCCTCTTAGAGAACTCTGGTGATGACTAATTTTACTTTGTGGATTGCCTAGTAGTTGAACTGGCAGTAAGCCATGTTTATCATGTAAAGTATGTGGTGTGCCTGTATGTTGTAACTGCTCTATCTTAATGAAAGGCAGCTCTCCTGCCGTTTTGATCTTTCAAAAAAAAAAAAAAACTTTGGTAGCCTACCTTTATCAGGATTTAATTTGGACTATGCTATGTTTGGACTTTCTGGTGCACCCATGCACTGGTCATACAATAAGGAGTTGTAACCAATCTATCTTGTTTAATGAGAATACATTAAGCAATGTATTATGTATTGTTAGAACTTACCTGAATATTTTATCATGCATTCAACTTTTTCACATTATATTTTGTCACTAACATCAATTGCACTTGAGAAAAAATAGAGACGTGAAACTTGCATCTCACACATAATACTCACAGAGACAAAGTTTCTAATTGATCTGCACAAAAAAAAGAGCGAAAAAAATTGATCGCCAGACAATTGTCAAATAATAGAAGTGCATCACTAACTGTGCAACGATATGGGCCATGTTTGAGCCCTGTTTCAAATGCGTGAATTTCATATTGTCCATTTGTATAGTCATGTAATTCATAACTAACTTTTAGTTGTAGTTGCTTAGGGTCACGTTTGGATGGGAGGAACGTTTCTGATGCTAAGTAGAATCACTTGAAATTGTTTCAACCAGTAAAAGAAGATAAACAATTCAGGAATGAAACACTATGAAACGATTTACTTTTTTTGAACTAAGGAGGTTAAACATTTGAAAAGGTGTTCCACACCTTGGAACGATTTGATCAGTCGTAATCCATGTCCCAGTTCTGGAAAAAATATGAAGATTTGTCCTCTCTTGTCCGCCTTATCGTTTCGTGTCCTGATAGCAAAAATATCCAACTCTCGAGTCGTAACTTATTCGTCAAATTTCACTCCGACACGCAGTTGTCGCTGAAGGTGTGCTACCTGTTGCTGGTATCTGAAGTTGCTTTACTGCATCATTTTGAACTATTCCCCAAAACTGGTTGTAAATTGTGGTGTTAAGGGGAAGTGAATTCGTTTATTCAGCGATATGCAAGCTTGATGTCGCTATAAATATACTACACATATTCTGTATGTATAAAAGATGAATAAAATTTACCTATGTTGAATGTGACTGATTCTATCTAATAAAACCATACAACAACCGAGGGTATTAGGCCAATTCATGTTTGATCTCCTTTACATAGAAACTGAAGCAAAACAACTAGCCAATCAGTTTCTATAGGGATTGTTTCACATCGAGAACTGTTTCAAGACTGAATCTAAAACATTTCTGATTCTGAGTAAATCTAGAACGGGACCGGAGGCTTATTATTATTTCACAAAGGCTCCAAGTACGGTGGCTATAAGCATAGTAAGCATGGATTTAATCCCTTAATTACTTCCGATGGCCTAACGATGATGATATCACTACTAGAAAAAGTATTTTCATAGACGTCTCAATTTTTTTACATAGACGAGCTGTTAAAAAATCCGTCTGTGTTCTCGAATGCGTTAATAACCATCTATGATAATGTAACTTCACAGGCGGCTCACGTATATGAGCCGCCTGTGTATATTGACATATTTCTACACGCAACCCTTGGAAGACGAGTCGCCTGCATAGTAGCAATTAATACAGGCAGCTGATGCGATCGGGCGCCCCGAGCGTGCGCGCCAGTTACCGAGGTGTCTTAAACGTGTGCAACGCATGATCATCCTTTGAATTCATTTAGAACTGCTGAAAGTTGCCTAGAGGGGGGTGAATAGGCTAATCGACCTGCAAACGACTTAGTAAAACGAGATTAGATCACAGGGGGCGGACTAGTCCGGTCTGGGGGCGGACTAGTCCGGTCAGCCTGCGTGAAGAACCCTAAAAATGTTTCTAGCAAGTTTTAAGGGAATTTACTCGAGGCTACAGGTGAGGATATGTTTATGACAAGTTTAGAAACTACCAACACAAGAGTAAGTCAAGTTTCAACAAGATTATAGCAATGTGAAGCACGAAACAAAACTAGCAACCCTAGAACAAAATATTCGATAAACGAAATGTGAAGAACATGGAGATACAAGGATTTTATCCCAAGGTCCGATTCCACACAAGAATCTACGTCCCCGTTGAGGAGTCCACAAAGGACCGGGTTCAACAACCCTTCCCTCACCAAGTTTACCGCACGGGCCTAACTTGGTTCTCCACTATCTTAAAGAGTGAATACAAGGTTCGTTGGGGCTTCTCACAATCTGAGGCTCCCACACCACAAAGATGATCAACACAACGAAAGACACTCAACACACAGGTCACAACGACTCAATGAGTGCAAGAGATCAAACCGGGAGCACAAGCGCGATGTTCTTCCTCTTCTCCACCTCATTAAACCCTAATCCACTCAAGAATTAGTTTTAGAGGGAAAGTAGGCAAGAAAGAGGCTTAAGAGTGCTCCAAGTTGGCTGTGGCGGCGCTAGGGTTCGAGAGTGTTTGAAATGAGGTCGGGGGTCCCCTTTTTATAGGGGTTTCGAGCCCAAACTGCTGACCTTAGCAAAAGGGCGGACTAGTCCGGCCTAGGGGACCACTGACCCCTCTGACAACTGTCACACTGCGCGGCAATCGTCACGCTACCCGCCAAACTTCAAATTCAAATGGTAACTTCAACAACGGACTAGTCCGGCCCTCACCGAACTAGTCCGATCTCACACAAAACCTTTTGTTCCGTGTGAGAACAGACTAGTCTGGAGACCACGGACTAGTCCGGCCCCAAGGGAGGACTAGTCCGGCCTTCCCAGACTTAGTCGCAAAACCTCTCTGCACTCGGCAACACGGACTAGTACGGCCCAAGGACGGACTAGTCCGATCTCACACAGGACCTTTTGGTCCGCCCCAAAACGGACAAGTCCGCTCTCTAGGACTTAGTCCCGAAACTCCACCCTAAGGGGTACCACGGACTAGTCCGTCCCACTACGGACTAGTCCGAAGTCACACAGGACCTTCTGGTCCGTGTGAAAACGGACTAGTCTGGCCAGGAGCGGACTAGTTCGGCCCTAAGGCGGACTAGTCCGGCCACTCCTGCCAGACTACTCTTACTTCAACTTTAAATAGGGTTTCTACCTCAACCACCACTCTTGAGCTCCTACTTTGATCTCTTTGCACTTTACGCACACACCCTCCTATTTCTACGGCTAGTCTAACTCAACACGCTAGAAACCCTAGTTTCTACGCTTCGAGTCGACTCCGTTTCCTTCCTTTTCCTTTTTGAGGGTTTGCGTCTCCGATCGAGTCCACACCTGTGCTAAGATCACATGAGCTCATTAGCGACTTAATTGTCATCATCAATCATCCAAAACCCACGGGGAACCTATATGCACTTTCAATCTCCCCCTTTTTGGTGATTGATGACAACACATCAAGTCCTTCACAATTAAGAGTATAAATTTTGGTTTTCATAACTTGTGTGCGTATGAATGACTCCCCCTCAATGTATGCAGCATGTAAAAGAGGTGGAGGAGATCTTTCATACCCACACACGTTATGGTGGGGTGCCTACGTGATGTGCTCAACAATTGTGACAAGACATAAAGAACATCAATATAATCATAAGATTGACAATAAGAACATTATATTGATATTGAACAACACTAACAAGTCTTGCACAAATGTAAACATCCAAGTAGCATGAATGAGTTACAAATTAAGTCCAAATGCCAAAAACACACCACACAAAAGATACTACCTCCCCCTAACATCCAAGTAGCATGAATAAGTTACAAAATAAGTTACAAGACAAGTCCAAATGCCACAAGTCCGAATGCCAAAAGCACACCACACAAAAGATACTACCTCCCCCTAACACCACATAAAGGACTGACTCCCCCTAACTCTCCCCCTTTGGCATCAAGGCACCAAAAAGGAAAAGAAGGGGGGACAAGGACCTAAAAGCTAGTCCTCGTCCTCATCACTATCGCTGTCGCTGGAGTCGCTCTCCGTGGCCTCCGAGTCCTCGACGTATTCCTCATGATTGTTGGCATCGTCGTCGTCGTCGTCGTCGTCGGAGCCCGGTGCGGAGGTACCCTCCGTCTCACCCAAGAGTGCCAACTCATCGGGGGTGAGAAGGGGGTATGGAGTGAGCTCGTCATCGGAGGCCTCAGGACTCATCGGGATCTCCATCTTGTCGCAGAGCTTCCTCACGTATCTCTCAGTCCACTGAGCTCGCACCTCGGCTTTGCGGCACGAGGTGAAGATGGACCGAAGAAACTTAAGGACTCCGCTGCTAGAGGAGCCACTGGGTGAGTGAGAGGCACGGCGAGAGGCTCCAACACGAGGTTCCTCCGGCTGAGATGGAGGATCCGCATTCTTCCGACGTGGAGGGATCGGGACAGCAGGTGGCATCTGTGGTCGGAGAGGCTGGTGAGTGGTGTCCTTCACAAACACGAGCCCGGACACCTTCTCGATCAGACACATTATGTAAGGGGCATAGCCACAGGCACGGTTGGGTGTGTGTGAGATGTTGTAGATATCATCGAAGATGTAATCCACAAGGTTGAACATCTCATGTCCATCAATGAGTGCCAACAGGTGCCTGAGGTGACCCTGGATGATCCCTGCATCCCCTTCTTTAGGAGCCACCGTCCTCCGAAGAATCCTATTAAGGATGTTGTAGAAAGGAAGGATGTTTCTGGCCAATCCAGCTTCACAGCAGACGTGAGGAGGGTACATGTAGCTCATGTCATCCCTGTACATGGCCTTGAGATTGGAGATAATGATCTCATGGTCCAGGTGACTCTCCAGACCAAGAGCCTGAGCAAAGACCTCAAAGGTGGCATAGTACTGCTCACCGTTGGTCATCCAAGTGATGGCTCGGTCGCCACGAGAGTGGAAGTGAACTGTGGTATAAAACTGTACTATGACCTCCTCATTCCAGTCATACTTGAATCCAAGAATGTCCTTGATCCCGTGGCGCTCAACTGCCTCGATCACTGCGTCAAACGCCTCGTGTTTCTTCTTAGCCATATAGGTCCAGTCCACCCATTGAGCCTGGATCACTGGCTTCTTCATTGCCTGGTAGACTGTGCGATAGTAATCGCAATGGAAGTCACACCAGAACCGAGGGTCGGCGGTGGATCTCTCATACCTGTAGACATTCTCGTCTCTGAGCCTCCTGGCCTTCTCAGCTCCCTTTCCTTTGAATGTGTTGGCTGAGAGGTTGGGCTGGCGGTTTGGGTTGCGTGCTGGACTGTGCATCATGAGAGGGCCAACGGCTTGGGCCTTCCCTTTTTCACGGATTACTACTCCTCTGGGTGCCTTCTTGGCTGGCACCTTGACAGATGGCTTTTTCTTCTTCGGCTCGACTGGAGCCGGAGCCTTTCCTTTCTTAGGGTCACGCTCGACCCTAGGCTCATCTTCCCTCTGGGCTTGCTCCTTGCCCTTTGCCTTCTCGCCAACAGTGACGAGTTTCTTCCTTTTGGGGGCATTGGCCTCAGCGGCCCTGGAGTTGTGAGACTCCCTGTCTTGCCTCTTCTTCTTCCTTAGCTCATTAAGGGATTCTGCAGTTGCTCGTGCCATGGCTTCTTCTTCATTGTAGATGGTTGCGGCTACTTTGGAGGCTTCAAGTGCCTTCAGTCGCCTTTCTTCCTTTTCTTTCTACACCTTAATGAGGGCAGCCTTCGTCCTTGCTTCGACGATCTGAGCTTTGGTACGGCCCCCCCGGGGCACGTCAGCACCTCTCTCCTCGGTGCGGCTCCGATAGGTCTCAGGGCGTTCTTCCTCGCCCGCGGGGTTGAGACGAGAAGAGGAACGCTCCGAGTTCGACATGCTGCGGAAAATACAGAGAAAGGAAGGTATGAGTCTAAGGAGAGGGAGCGTTGCGGAAGAAGTCTCGAGAGAAGACTAGGACTAGGGTTTGCTCTGTGCAAACCGGACTTGTCCGCCCCAGGGGCGGACTAGTCCGGGTTGCGCAGGATAAACCCTAACCCTAATCGATTCTTCGAAAAATCATCAAATCAGCGCGCAATACTCCTAGGCTATGGTCGCAAGGGTATATGGAGCAACATCAATGAAGGTGTTCCTATCAAAAACTTCAAGAATCAAGAATGGGGAAAGTTTTTGAAAAAGAGGGAATACCTTCTCAAATCCGCGAGAATCGACAAAATCGAAGATGGATCGCGAAGGTGGAGCGCGGGGAAACGATCCCTCACTCCCAAAGACTCCAATGCATGGATTGGAATCGAGATTTGGTGGTTGGAGCGAAAAATCGCCGAAGGAGGCGGTTCCTAGCGCGCGGGAGAGTGAGAAGCGGGAGTGAGAGGAGAGAGGAGGGGTCTGGGCCGCCCCTGGGGTTTAAGTCCCCAAGGGCCGGACTATTACGGTGTCAGGGCGGACTAGTCTGGTGTGCGGACCAGCCACGGACTAGTCTGGACCCGGACTTGTCCGTCCACAGGGGCGGACTAGTCCGGTCCGACTGGGCTGATAAACAATATTTTTGAATTTTGCCCACAAACTATCGGTCCTTTTGGACAACTAGCAATACAAACAAGATTAATGAAGAAAATATGATAAATACATGATCAAATTCCAAGAAAAAGTTTTCTCAAACAGTTTTTGAAGAGAAATCAAGATAGAGGAGAGTTTTTTGAAATATAGCTCAAAAAATGTGAGGGATGTGGTTTAAGCCACATTCCTAGAATCCAAAATGTTGAGCTCACTTCTTAGCTCACAGAAACGCTTCTCATCAAGAGGCTTGGTGAAGATATCCGCAAGTTGATGTTCCGTCCTCACATGAGAAATCACAATATCTCCCTTCATTGAGTGATCTCTCAAGAAGTGATGTCGTATGTCTATGTGCTTGGTCCTAGAGTGCTCCACCGGATTATGGGCTATCTTTATGGCACTCTCGTTGTCACACAAGAGTGGAATGTTGAGCAAGTTAATCCCATAACCCCTAAGGGTTTGTCGCATCCAAAGAAGTTGTGCACAACAACTTCCGGCTGCAACTCCGCTTCGGCAGTGGAGAGAGCAATAGAGTTTTGCTTCTTGGAGGACCAAGACACTAGAGATCGACCCGAGAATTGGCACGTAACCGATGTGCTCTTCCTATCAACTTTGCACCCCGCATAGTCCGCATCGGAATATCCAATGAGGTTAAACTTAGATCCCTTGGGGTACCAAAGTCCTAGGGAAGGTGTGTGTACTAGATATCTTAAGATCCTTTTAACGGCGGTCAAATGACAAGCCTTAGGTGCCGCTTGAAAGCGTGCACACATACACACACTTAGCATGATATCGGGCCTAGATGCACAAAGATAGAGAAGTGAACCAATCATAGACTTATATAACTTTTGATCCACACTTGGACCGTCCTCATTTAGGTCTAGGTGTCCATTTGTTCCCATAGGGGTTTTGATGGGTTTTGCCTTATCCATGTCAAACTTCCTTAGAATATCTTGTGTATACTTAGTTTGACTTATGAACGTCCCTTCTTTGAGTTGTTTTACTTGAAATCCTAGAAAGAACTTCAACTCACCCATCATGGACATTTCAAACCTCTCCATCATTATCTTGGAGAACTCATCACAAAACACCTTATTTGTGGAACCAAATATGATGTCATCCACATATATTTGGCACACAAAAAGATCCTCGTTGAAGTGCTTTGTGAAAAGGGTATAGTCCGCTTTGCCTATCCTAAAACCATTTTCAACTAGAAAGTCTCTTAGGCACTCATACCAAGCTCTAGGAGCTTGCTTGAAGCCATAAAGAGCCTTTCGCAATTTTTAAACATGGTTAGGATAGTCTTGATCTTCAAACCCCGGAGGATGCTCTACATAAACTTCTTCCTTGATTGGGCCATTAAGGAATGCACTCTTAACATCAATTTGGTAGAGCTTGAAGTCATGATGAGTAGCAAAGGCTAGTAATATCCGAATTGACTCAAGCCTATCTACGGGGGCAAATGTCTCATCAAAATCCAATCCTTCAACTTGTGAGTACCCTTTTGCCACAAGTCGTGCCTTGTTCCTAGTTACCACTCCATGCTCATCTTGTTTGTTGCGGAACACCCACTTAGTTCCAACAACATTAGCTTGTGGGCGCTTGACAAGCTCCCAAACCTTGTTCCTTTCAAAGTTATTGAGCTCCTCTTGCATGGCAACTACCCAATCCGGATCTCTTAAGGCATCTTCAACCTTATGAGGTTCCAAGTATGAGACAAAGGAGAAATGCTCACAAAATTTTGCAACACGTGAACGTGTTGTTACTCCTTTTGTGATATCTCCTAGAATGTTGTCAACGGGATGATCCCGTTGAACACTTTGATGAACACGAGGATGCGGAGGTTGAGCTCTTGAACCACTTGCTTCATCTTTTTCACTTTGGTCTCCCCCTTGATCCATGCCTCCCCCTTGATCTTCATTCCCATTATCACTTTGGGGAGCATCTAGTGGATCTCCAACTTGTCCAATGGGGGTTTGACCTACTTCATAGTGAGGATGGTCACTTGGGCTTTGAGATGGTTCTTGTGGGCGAACATCTCCAAGTGCCATTATCTTTAGAGCTTCTAGTGGAGGTTCCTCTTTATCAATGGCATGTTGATCAACTTGCTCCACTTGAGAGCCATTGGTTTCATCAAACACCACGTCACGTGCTATTTCAACAATTCTGGAGGATTTGTTGAACACACGGTACGCATGAGTGTTTGAGTCATATCCAAGCAAGAAACCCTCATCGGACTTTGAAGCAAACTTCGAAGTCATAGGCTTCTTGTTGAGGATATAACACTTGCTACCAAAGACACGAAAGTAAGAAACATTAGGTTTCTTACCAACGAGAAGCTCATAGGGAGTCTTCTTGAGGAGGCGATGAAGGTACAATCGGTTTACGACGTGGCAAGCGGTGTTAACCGCTTCCGCCCAAAACCGGTCCGATGTTTTGTACTCATCTAGCATCGTCCTTGACATCTCAATAAGCGTCCTATTCTTTCTTCGGCAATACAATTTTGTTAAGGAGAATAGGGAGCGGAAAACTCATGCTTGATGCCCTCCTCATCTAGGAACTCTTCTACTTGCATGTTCTTGAATTCAGTGCCATTGTCACTCCTTATAGCCTTTATCCTTAAGGTGAACTCATTCTGAGCTCTCCTTAGGAATTTCTTGAGGACACCGGGGGTTTCACCCTTATCATGCAAGAAGAATACCCAAGTATATCTAGAGAAGTCATCAACGATGACTAGACCATACTTGTTGCCACCAATGCTAATATAAGCAATGGGGCCAAAAAGATCCATATGGAGTAACTCCAAAGGTCTAGTTGTCGTCATGACATTCTTAGAGGGGTGTTGAGCTCCTACTTGCTTTCCCGCTTGGAACGCACTACATGGCCCATCCTTTTCAAATACCACATCCTTTAGGCCACGAACGTGCTCTCCCTTAAGAAGCTTTTGAAGGTTCCTCATTCCAACATGGGCTAGCCTTCTATGCCAAAGCCATCAAGTTGAGCCTTATCCGTGGTAAAGTCCACAAGATAGAGCTTTCCCTTGAGCACTCCCTTAAAGGCTATCGAGTCATTACCCTCTCTAAGAACGTTCACACCCTCACTAGTAAATACACATTTATATCCTTTATCACACAGTTGTGATATGGATAGGAGATTATAGTCTAGGGAATCAACATGCAAAACATTAGATAGAGTATGTGAAGAGGAGATAGCAATTTTACCGGAGCCAAGTATTTTCCCTTGGCTATTATCCCCAAAGAAGATTCCTTCACTTGGGTCCTCGTTCTCCTCATACTCTATGAACATGCTCCTCTCTCCGGTCATGTGGTTGGTACATCCACTATCCAATACCCATTTCGATCCACCGGAGGAGTAAGCCTACAAAACAAATTTATGCCTTCCTTTTAGGTACCCAAGCGGAGTTGGGTCCTTTCACGTTAGTGCTTAGGCATTTGGGCACCCACACGCAAGGCTTGGGGCTCTTGCGGAGTGGCCCAACATATCTAGCAAACACTTTGCTATATTTGTTCCTCATAAGCACATAAGATGCATAAAAATCATGGAATAGAGGATGCGGTTCAGATTTAGGCATTTTGTTGCTAGAGGGTGAGTTCTTTTCAATTTTTGTTGTGGATGAACTTCCCTTAACAAAGACAATCATGTCTTTGCCATAGTTGGAGGTTTTGGCGTTATGCCTTCCACCTCTAGTATAGCCAAGACCATCCTTTACATGGGGAGGTCTTGTGTTGGTGTATGCACTTCGGCATACGCCACTTTCTCCTTGTCAAAGATGGCACCCTTAGGTGTTTGCTTGCCTTGCGCTAATTTGAGTTCATCCTTAAGCTTAAGGATTAAGTTAGAGCACTTGCAAGGCGGTGTTGCATTGGATGAGGCCTTTGAGGAGGTTGAGCTCTTGGAGGAAGAGGCTACATTATTCTTAAGGGACTCAATTTGAGTCTCAAGGATCTTGTTAACTTTTGACAAGTTCTCAAGTTCATCCTTGAGCTCAATTGATTTCTCCTCAAGACTTGAACACGTTTCCTTACTTAGAGCAAGTTCGTGTTCCAATGCCTTGCTCTTCTCTCTTTCAAGCTCAAGGAGCTCATTAAGCTCTTGACATCTCTCCTTTTCAAGGATGAGCATGTCCTTTTGTCTGTTGATGAGATCCTCCTTCTCAAAGATCTCATCCATAAGCAACTTCATCCTACGCAGGGTGCTTTTGCTTATGTCCTTAAACATGTGCTCATTTTCACTAGCGCTATCAAATTCATCATGAGAGGAAATGGAGGAGGGGGAGTGAGATGTTACCTTTCTTCTTCCCTCCTTTGCCATAAGGCAAGTTGGTTTGTAGTCGTTGTTGAGGTTGGGGAAGAGCTTGCTTCCCTTGGAGCTCCTCCCGATGGCTATGGTAGCCATCTTCTCCTCTTCTTCTTTGGAGGAGGACTCATCGTTAGAGTCCCACTCCTTGCCCAAGTGTGCTTGTCTGGAGGACCTCTTCTTCCTGAAGAATTTCTTCTCTTGAGGCTTGCCCTCCTTCTTCTTCTTCACTTCTTCATGAGGGCAATCAGCAATGAAGTGGCCGTACTCGCCACAATTGTAGCAAGCCCTTTTTGATTTGGGCCTTGCTCTTTCCTTCCCCTTGCCTTCATGGTTGTATCCACCTTTCTTCCTCCTCATCATCCTCTTGAATTTGTTGATGAAGAAGGCCTCTTCCTCATCGGTGTCGAGGCTCTCCTCATCGCTTTCCTCTTGCTCCTTTGGAGAGGGTGTTGCCTTGAGTGCAACATTCTTCATCTTGGAGGCAGTGAACTTTTGAAGGTCGTTGTAGAAGAGCGCCTCCTTCTCCATGATCTCGTGGTTGATGATCCTACCAAGGACCTCCTCCGGGGTCATTTGAGTGAACCCCGGGCTTTCTCGAATCATGGAGCAAAGAGCGATGTTCCTAGGCATGAATGACCAGATCATCCTCTTCACCACCTCGTGGTCGGTCCACTTGGTGCAGCCATATGATCGGCTCTTGTTGATGAGTATCTTCAACTGGTTGTACATGTCTTGAGGAGATTCATCATCCATGATGGCGAACCTCCCAAGCTCTCCTTCGATGAGCTCGATCTTGGCCTCCTTGACCACACGATTTCCCTCATGCGCCGTCTTGAGGGTGTCCCATATATCTTTGGCCACCTCAAGACCATCGACGCGGTTGAACTCATCTCTTGAGAGGGATGAGATGATCACACCCGCAGCTTGAGCGTTGCGGTGGATGAGGATGGCTTGTTCTTGCGTGATGTTGTCCTCATCCTTCGGGATCTCCACCCCAGTCATGACAATTTGCCACAATGCCGGATTGAGTGACACGAGGTGGATCTTCATGTTGTGCTTCCACATCCCGTAGTCGGTTCCATCGAATTGAGGAGGTTTCCCCAATGGGATGGAGAGGTAGTGGTTGTTGGCGGCAAGGCGTTCATAGTTGAACCCTTGTCGGTTGTAGTTGACCCCGCCGCCACCGCTTGATGAGCTTGACGGCTCAACCACAGCAATCTTCAGCTTCTCCCGGAGCTTCGCCTTGAGCTGGCGAGTCTCCTCATCACCCGTTGGCTTGTCTTGATAAGCCATTGTCTCCTCACGTGTCGGTTGAGAATCATTGGTCGACACCTCTTCAAACACCACTCCGGCCATCTCTCCGAGTTGTTAGACTCTTTGTGGAGAGTCCTGCTCTGATACCAATTGAAAGTTGCCTAGAGGGGGGTGAATAGGCTAATCGACTTGCAAACGACTTAATAAAATGAGATTAGATCACAGGGGGCGGACTAGTCCGGTCTGGGGGCGGACTAGTCCGGTCAGCCTGCATGAAGAACCCTAAAAATGTTTCTAGCAAGTTTTAAGGGAATTTACTCGAGGCTACAGGTGAGGATATGTTTATGACAAGTTTAGAAACTACAAACACAAGAGTAAGTCAAGTTTCAACAAGATTATAGCAATGTGAAGCACGAAACAAAACTAGCAACCCTAGAACGAAATATTCGATAAACGAAATGCAAAGAACACGGAGACACAAGGATTTTATCCCGAGGTTCGATTCCACACAAGAATCTACGTCCCCGTTGAGGAGTCCACAAAGGACCGGGTTCAACAACCCTTCCCTCACCAAGTTTACCGCACGGGCCTAACTTGGTTCTCCACTATCTCAAAGAGTGAATACAAGGTTTGTTGGGGCTTCTCACAATCTTAGGCTCCCACACCACAAAGATGATCAACACAACGAAACACACTCAACACACAGGTCACAACGACTCAATGAGTGCAAGAGATCAAACCGGGAGCACAAGCACGATGTTCTTCCTCTTCTCCACCTTACTAAACCCTAATCCACTCAAGAATTAGTTTTAGAGGGAAAGTAGGCAAGAAAGAGGCTTAAGAGTGCTCCAAGTTGGCTGTGGCGGCGCTAGGGTTCGAGAGTGTTTGAAATGAGGTCGGGGGTCCCCTTTTTATAGGGGTTTCGAGCCCAAACTGCTGACCTCAGCAAAAGGGCGGACTAGTCCGGCCTAGGGGACCACTGACCCCTCTGACAACTGTCACACTGCGCGGCAATCGTCACGCTACCCGCCAAACTTCAAATTCAAATGGTAACTTCAACAACGGACTAGTCCGGCCCTCACCGGACTAGTCCGATCTCACACAGAACCTTTTGTTCCGTTTGAGAACGGACTAGTCTGGAGACCACGGACTAGTCCGGCCCCAAGGGTGGACTAGTCCAGCCTTCCCAGACTTAGTCGCAAAACCTCTCTGCACTCGGCAACACGGACTAGTCCGGCCCAAGGACGGACTAGTCCGATCTCACACAGGACCTTTTGGTCCGCCCCAAAACGGACAAGTCCGCTCTCTAGGACTTAGTCCCGAAACTCCACCCTAAGGGGTACCACGGACTAGTTCGTCCCACTACGGACTAGTCCGAAGTCACACAGGACCTTCTGGTCTGTGTGAAAACGGACTAGTCTGGCCAGGAGCGGACTAGTCCGGCCCTAAGGCGGACTAGTCCGGCCACTCCTGCCAGACTACTCTTACTTCAACTTTAAATAGGGTTTCTACCTCAACCACCACTCTTGAGCTCCTACTTTGATCTCTTTGCACTTTACGTACACACCCTCCTATTTCTACGGCTAGTCTAACTCAACACGCTAGAAACCTTAGTTTCTACGCTTCGAGTCGACTCCGTTTCCTTCCTTTTCCTTTTTGAGGGTTTGCGTCTCCGATTGAGTCCACACCTGTGCTAAGATCACATGAGCTCATTAGCGACTTAATTGTCGTCATCAATCATCCAAAACCCACGGGAAACCTAGATGCACTTTCAACTGCTTTGCGTCCCATCACCACTGCGCACATCGAGAAACAAACCGCCAGGCTGCTACGCTATAAGATCACTTACGCACATTATCGTCATCTCCGCACAACCACTCTTCATCTCTTCCCAAAACCGCGCCAAGAACACTGTCGATACCCCACAGACCGGGTACCCCCGCGCACAAGGGGAAAACGCCTAAGGACTCGACCTCTACTTGGAGGCAGAGTCCGAGGCTGCCACGTCTTGGAGGGAAGGACCAGATCCTACCTCCCCGCCGGGGCATGCTCCCGGGCTGCCACGTGGCCGGCAGGACCGGACCCTCACCTCCCCGCCGAGGTGGGCTCCGGGGCTGCCACGTGGCCGGCAGGACCGGACCCTCGCCTCCCCGCCGAGGCAGGCTCCGGGGCTGCCACATGGCCGGCAGAACCAGACTCTCGCCTCCCCGCCGAGGCGGGCTCCGGGGCTGCCACGTGGCCATTGGAACCCCCGGGACCAGGCCCGTCTCCCCGCTGGGAAGGGCTCTGGAACTACCACGTGGCCTGCAGAGGATCTCGTAGGCGACCTTCACAGGGGATCAATCGAACGAAACTCAGACACGCTCAAGCAAGGCAATACACAAACACTCCCGTGGACGTAGGGTGTTATGCTTCGGCAGCCCAAACCACGTAAACCCTCTGTGTTCATCATCTCGCTGCGCTGAATCTCCTGGGACTAGCCCTCGTGAATCCAAAGAACCTCCGCGAGTTGCTCTCTAAGCAGGTCTGGGAGAAGTGTCGTTTAAGACCTTCGACAGACACCACGATTGATAAGAAAACATCGCCGTCAAGCCCGCTGAAGGACCCTAAAGGCAAGCGTCGTCGACCAGACTAACCCTCGGATATGGAGTGGACTCTTCAGAAGATGGCGCATGATGTATTTGACAATACATCGCGCTCCATGCGCCGCCTTAGGTTATGTCCCCTTCTAGAGTATACTGGAATGGGGGCCACGGGCCACTACGTCCGGCATGACACACTTGG
Source organism: Tuctoria greenei (assembly GCA_036927565.1). Lineage (NCBI taxonomy): Eukaryota > Viridiplantae > Streptophyta > Magnoliopsida > Poales > Poaceae > Tuctoria > Tuctoria greenei. The sequence continues at coordinate 179,689,212 of JAYESD010000009.1, read as the reverse complement.
TCGGTCGCATCGTCGCCCTCTGAGACGCATTGGGCTTCCCGTCTCCGCCGTTGGAGGTGTCCCAGGCGCCCCCGCCCAAGGCACCATGTGGTATATTTTGACTCAGTTGTTAGACCATCCGCACTGATGTGTTGTAAGGTCTACTGGACAGTTTACTGAAATTCTTTACAAAATGCACATACTAAAACAATAGAGTATATAGACGACTATAATTTAGAGTACGGAGTATGTTTTAGAATAAATTAGTGTGGAAAGTTTTATACTATACCTCAATGTTGACCTGAAAAGTAGGAAAAACTTTTTGACATGCGAATGTTAATTAAAATTATACATGGAAATCTAAAGACAATTGCAATAACTACGTCAAAATCATCTGATCCGTCATGTGGAGAGCAGATTTGAATGTCTAACAGCAAAAGTTTTTTTTAATTAAATTTGATTTGTAAGAGTTACGAATTTCAATGCCCAGAAAGTTTTCCCTTCTTTTTTCCCATCAAGCAAGATTTAGGAAAAATGTAAATACCCTTATAAATCTCATATATACTTCTTGAAATTCGTGTTGGTTTTTATAGTAGATAGAGAAATATGGGAACTCATTTCTGGGTACACAAAAATCACGTCATATTCATAAAAAAAAACGAATCAAGCTTTGATCGCTCTTGTTTAGTGTTTACGGAGTTCAATAATGAACTGTATTGTTGGGTCCAAATCTTTATTACCAGTCCTGCTAAAAATTCCCATGGGAAAAAAAACTTTTACCGTCTCCCATCCATTCCGACGGCCACGTGAGAACCTCAACCATCCGATGGCCCAGATGCGTAGCACGCGTCCGAAAGGCCGATTCGAATTTCGAAACTAGAGAACACGAAATGGTCAAATGGACGGAGAGGGAGGAAAAGGAAAGACGTTGCAATAGAGCCGACCGTTATGCCGGCGGCGGCCCGGCCCCATGTGTCGGTCAGAGCTTGCGGGCCACGAGCGCGAGGCGAGACAAAAGCGCCGCTCGCGGCAGAGCCGCGCACTCGCGTGTCCAGATCTCCTCACTAGTCACCACCAATGCGGCGCTGCGGGGACAGAAACGCCACGATGGCGGCGAGGTGGCGGCGGCGGCACGGATGGCAGCTCCCCCTGCACCCGCTCCAGGTCCGTCCGGCGAGCTCTGTTCCTTCCTGTTTGTTTGTTCTGAGAGCTCAAGTTTCCTGTGGTCTCGTCATCTGCAGCTGGTCGGGGTGGCGGTGTTCTCGCTCCTCGTCGCCGCGTTCTTCGTCGTTCTCGGGCCCTTCCTCGGCAGCACCGTCGCCGGCAACATCCTCCTCGCCGCCTACTCCTTCTCGGTACACAGCCAACCCCCCTCTCTCTGTCTCACGTGCACGGATATTTCCCATCCCCAGATCCCCTGCGCGGCGCGGCGCGGCGTTCTGAATCCTGACACGATACTGACGGGGCTCCTCTCCAGGCCGCGGCGGCGGCTGCGCTCTACGTGCGGTGCACGGCGGTGGACCCCACCGACCGGACGAACGCCAAGAAGGCGAAGCGGCGACGGCGGCAGCTGGCGCGGAGCGACGGCACGGGGAAGCTGCCGAGGCTGCGGTACGGGTACATCCTGTGGCGGTACGTGCTCCGGGTGCTCCGGCGAGTCGAGGCGCGGGTGACCAACCGGTGGGTGCGCCGGAGCTACCTCGAGCAGTGGAAAACCAGCGTCCAGCTCGACCCCATGCTGCCCTTCGCATTCACTAGCCTTGACGACGTCGTTTCGCCGTGCGCCGCCGGTGACGGGCACGATATCTCATACTGCCCCGTCTGTGACTGCGAGGTATTGTATTGGATCCCCTTTCCTCTGCTCGACATTTTTATTTATTTTGGTCTTGCAACTCTGTTTGTGGATGAATTAGTTTCTGAACCTCAGGTATCTGATATGTCTCATTTGTGTTTCCGTAATCCCACAGTCTGGGACATGTTTAACTGATTCAGCAATCTAACCCGGATTGAGATTATTCTTCAGGTGAAAGTGCGTAGCAAGCATTGCAAGACCTGTGAGCGCTGTGTGGATGGATTTGATCACCACTGCAGGGTAAATACCAAGACCGAGCATCTCAACTGGACTCTTCTTAAGACCCTGATTATTAAAATATTTTGAATATAATGTTTGATCTACACCTTATAAACTGATGTTGATGTCTGACTTCTTTGACACAGTGGCTGAACAATTGCATTGGGAGGAGGAACTATGTAACGTTTATTCTGCTCATGTTCTTTGTTCTGTTAATGGTGTGTGCCGTTCCCTTTTTTTTCCCTGGTACTTCTATTGTTCAATTGATCATTTCAGTCCAAAGTTTTCTTCGGTATATTAAGTACTGATTACGAACTACTTTATCAGCTCGTTATAGAGGGAGGAACAGCAATTGCAATGTTTGTTCGCTGCTTTGTTGACAGCAAAGGGGTTAAAATGGAAATGGAGCGTAGGCTTCACGTCAGGCTCCCAAAGGGGGCTCATGCGGCATTATCTGTAAGTGACGTGAGCAGTATACATAGAACTAGACATGATTCATGAAATTAGTAAGTTCGAGCGTTGTCATTCTAATTGCAAGTTTGTTGCAATAGATGGTTTTTGTCATCTTCACATTGTACAGTACTGCAGCTCTGGGTCAGCTCTTCTTCTTCCACATTGTGCTTATTAGAAAGGTGTGTTGCATATGTCAATTCGTATATGTTCAGTTATATCATACCCGTCAGTGCTTCAGTATTTGTGATGACTGCCAAGAGACACTGATTTATGGAACAGAGTAATTTATCTGGCATTGCAAAATGTAAACATAATTTCTGCAGGGAATGAGCACTTATGATTACATACTTGCTATGAGAGAAGCCGGACAAACATTTGATGATCCATTGGAAGACTCTGACTCTGATGAGAGCATCGACTTTGACTCTCCAGAAAGGTCATCCTTTCTGTCAAGGGTATTTTGCAGAAAAGATGAAGGAAATGAAGTGAGAAAAGATAAATTAGAAGCACTGTTACTGCTGTACAAATAGCATTGACTGACCTTTTTATTAACAAAGCTCATTTGAAAAATGACAGAGTGCTCGGAAGCTGTCCATCAGGATTGAGACCGATCATACTGATGCATCCAAAAGGAAAGGTGACGTCCAGATCGACCCATGGAGGTTGATAAAGATGAGCAAGGAGAAGGCAATGGAAGCTGCAGAACGTGCCCGTGAACGGATCAGGCAGAAACTGCCGACTTCACCGATCAAGCCATTGCCACTGGAGACAAAGCGTGGCCCACTAAACCAGGATAGGGGGCACATTACTACGGGGAAGGCGATCGTGCCAGTATTCACCAAGAGCTGGCTCTCAGGGTCCCCGACAGCAAGGATTTCGAGCCCAAGGAGGCGGTTCTCAGGGTCGCCGTCGCCGAAGCCTCAGAGGTACAAGAGCAACATGGACCTGAAGCTTGCAGAGGTGTCAAGGGAGCTGGAGACCCACATCTCGAAGCAGGTCTTGTGCTCTGTTGTCATGAAGGGCATTGAAGACGAAGACTCTTCGTCGTGATCCAGGGTCCCTTTTTTAGTTTCACATGATTCGTTTATTTTTTGCATCTCAAACTCCGAGAATAGGTGTGTCATGCTTGCTTAGCCCATGCACAGCTTTCTCAGATTGTTGCTTCAGCTGGTGCATATCGTGCCTCCATTCTTTGAACATGTGATGTTTACTTACATGCGGTGTTATCAAGTTTCTTTAAAGCTGATCGCACTCATCCACCTCTAAAATTCATCTCCAAAAGGAATATTCTTCTCTTTTACAGTCACTTCTAAAAGATTTTCAGTTTTACAGTTTTGTTTGTTTTCCGCACTCATTCATCTCTAAATCAGATCTATATATCAATTACTATCTATTTTATATTATTTCATTCAATTACCTCTTATTTTTTATTTTACCATACAACTACCCTCTTTATTTCATTTCTCCTTATTTTCCATATTTTCCTCTCCTTTTCATTTTTTCATTTTTTTCTCTCCTTTATTTCTTTACAACCGTGTCTTCCAGAACATTACCGGCAGGCGGCAGATATTTTTTCTTTCCCCACCGCGCTTCACCTTTCTCCATCTCTCTCGATCTTTCCTCTCCGCCTCCGTATCCCGTGTCCAAGACTCGAACCTTGACGACGAGTGAGGCCCTGAAGGCACCTCGCTCTCCCCCGACTCCTCCCTGCGCCAGACGCTGCCCCGGTGCCGAGGGGTGTCGTGCCCCCCCCCCCCTCACACAGATCCACGTAGGTGGCATCCTCCTCCGCCGAGCTCTGCCGCATCCTCCGTCGTTCTCGCCGTCCTGGCCAAGCACCACCTCGAGGTCCTCTCCGAGCGTCGCATCGTCGTCCTCGCTGAGCGCGCTGCGAGCATCCCCGGAGTTCCTCCGGCACGCACAAAACAACCGTCGTACTTCCTCTCTCTTCGATAGCGTTGTGTGTCAGACCTCCGAATGTGGGGGTGAACTGTAGCGGCCTATATCCGTATACGGTAGCGGTCGGCATAGAGGTGCTCGGTGCGGACGAATTTGGTCTTTTTGGCGTCCAGGTGGGGATAGAGGTGCCTAGTGCGACCAGCCTAAACATATGGCCATGACTGTTAAAATGCTATGTTTTTTGTCACGACATTTGTGAATTTATCTGTCATATACATCTCTGACAAATAAGTAAATCGGTTCATGGAGAATTTCCCCACTTTTTTATACACAAGAGAGGCTTCAAGTCCCCACTTCAGTTTTTTTTCATGATGTTTGTGAATTTATTCGACTGATACATCTTTGTCAAATAAGGAAATCAATTCATGGAGAATTTCTCCAATTCTGTTGTACACAAGAGAAGCGATTTTTTCTTCAAAATAGTATTATTTTAATTGAAACTTACAAAATGGGGTATAGGTTTCTAGAAATGTCAGAATTAGGTACCTCCAAAAAGGGTCTAGCCAGTGTTGCCATCAAAGAGGTTCAATCTCTCCTTAACATAGAATTTTGCCTTATGTCAAAAGGTGAATTGGAGGTATATGATGATGGTGTATTTTCAGATAATGATCTTGGTTATATGGTTAGTAACCTTGATAATTTGTCAGACAAAATGAAAGGAAAATACAAGGACTTAAAGGGAAAACACACATCTCTTCAAGAATCTTTTGAAGAGCTTGAAAAACATCTCATGAGAGTCTCAAGGAAACTCATGAGAAAATGAATGAAGCTCATGACTCTCATATTACCCAAGAAGCTAACAAAGTTAAAATTGTTGTCGATATTACCTGCGATATGCTTGATTGTATGTCTAGTGTAGAAAAGCCCTCAAAATATAGTATCTCTACTTCGTGTGATGATTTGTTTGCCAAGCCATGTTCTTCTAAGAATCATGGTTGCACGAATTATTCTAGCATGTGTAACCCATTCCCTCTTGTTAAAAATGTTAAATTGCATGAAACAGTTGATTCCCTTGTCAAGGCACTTGCAAAATGTCATAGGGGTGAAAACTCATATAACAAGATGTGAGAATGTCAAAGGTTTACTCTAAAAAATGAGGGACTTGGGTATATTCCAAAGAAGAACAAAAGTGCATATGTTGATAAAAGACCACTTTTATGAATGATTGTGGTTTATATTGTACAAAATGCAAGAACAACGGACACCTTGAAAAGATGCAGCGGTAGTAGTAATATGCTTTTTATTCATATAGATGCCTCTTATATTCTTAATAAATATTCTGATGCCGTTGTTCATGCTAAATTTGTTGGTAACAATAAAAACCATGCTTATAATTCTAACAATGGTGTTACAAAGAATGGCGCAAAGAACGGGACCATTTGGAAGCCAAAAGCCTTGGTGACTAATACTCAAAGACCAAAAGAAATTTGGGTACCAAAAACAATTTGATTTGATTTTTTAATTGAATTACAAATCCGGTGTGAGGCATTGGGTGATTGATAGTGGGTGCTCTCCACATAATACTGGAAATTAGATAATGTTTATCTCAATTGATAATAATGGTTCAAAATGTGATATGTTCATCTTTGAAGACTAGCTAAGGGAAAATGAAAGGATTGGGTGAAATTGCAATTTCAAATGACCTATCCATTTCCAATGTCTTACTAGTTTAATCTCTAATTTTCAATTTACCCCCTGCTGCTCATTTGTATGATCTTGACCGAACATACAAATTTTCTCCTAAGAATGTTGTCATTACTAGCATCAACATAACGAGATGTGTTTTCAAATGCTTTTGTTATGAAAATCTTTATATTATTGTTGATCTTTCATCTAATGATGCAAGCATGCGTATATATTTATTACCCAATTAATCTAATTGGTGGCTTTGGAATAGAAAACTTGCTTATGTAGGGATGAAAGAAATCAAGCTATTGATGGATCACTTGGAGGTGGGACCTCCTCGGGCTGTGGGCTCTTGTCGATGGTTCGCAAACGACACTACAAATGGAGGTGCCGGATGAGATCACTTGGCTGTACAATACCAGTGGGCAATACACTACGAAGTTTGTATACTTGCTGCAGTTCGAAGGTGCCGTCTGATCACCTACGGCTAAGAAAGTGTGGAAAGTATGGGCGCCGCCAAAATGCAAATCCTTCATTTGGCTCCTCCTCCAAGATCGGATTTGGGCAGCGGATAGGCTACAACCACCAATGGCCGAACCACTACCTCTACCCCCTCTGTTTTCAGAATCTTTAAACAGCTAACCACCTATTTTGTGAATGCCCGATGGTACGTGATCTCTGGTCCATTGTAAGCTCCTGGTTGAATTCTCCAAGCATCGACCCTGCAAACTGGAGTGTCCGGTAGCATCACTGTCCTCTTGGTTCGACAGCATCTCTCCGGGCTCTAAGACGCCACGTGAAGGGTCTGCGATCGATCATCATCTCGGTCATTTGGGCGATCTAGAGTGAGCGGAATGCGAGAATTTTTCAGTCTACAGGAAATCCAATATCCACCATTGTTAGCTTGATTAGAGATGAGCTACAACTGTGGCGCTCGGGTGGTTGTAAACAGCTGAGCGCTTGTCTCTGTCTCACCAACAGCAACCTGGCTCGCCCCAGTTAAATCTCTGTAAATGTAATGATCTGTATACCTCATGCTAATATATAAACGTCAGAATCTTCCTGGCTCTTACGTTCAAAAAAACAACAACACTACGTTAATGGACCGTGCTATGTTTAATTCATGTTTGTACAGATAGCGCTGCCACTTGTATACTCCCTCCGTCCCCATAAACTTGTCGTTTTGTATATCCGACGCAACTTGAAACTCGAGATCAGCGACTCGAAATTTTTGTCATGTGGAGTCGTTGAGATATTCGTTAGCTGTGGTAATTCGTGATGGCTAACCACTATGATCAACGTCTCGAGTCTCACCAGAAACATAATGACATGCAACGTATACAAACAGAAAGGTGTGTAATAGTCACATGCCACATGCCACGTAATGTTAACGAGATATCCAGCAGCTGAACTCATCACCAGTTAAGAGATCCATTTATTCGTGCTTTGAATCCATACAATCATATGCAGACTAACGTTCTTATAATGGGAAATTATTACTATTCCTCCAAATATGAGCACTTTAACAAATAAGCTAGCGAGCCAAGCTTCTCACGTCAAATGTTGACATGTATACTTTTTTTATTTACTCGGAAAATTCAAAGAAAACACTGTAGTCGTCGACCAAATGGGTTTCAGCATTGTGGCAAGTCAACTGGAGGCGGCGGCACCGATGTTTCCACAGTGGGCCCATCCTGAACTTCAAATACCATTCCAAGCCCTAGATCAAGATGAGCATCAAAGTGACAGTGCATGAACCACATCCCTGCAAATAGTTGCATCAAATTAAGTCACATCTTGCACGCAGTAACCAATATCACCATGCATGCTGATCTATAATACAGATATATCTGGAAGAAAATATATGTGCGTGACTAGCTGTATTTAGGTACCGGGGTTGTTGGCCACGAAGCGGATGACAGCCCAGCCACCGGTGGGGACAGCTATGGTGTTGCGCTCCTGCGGGTTGACGAGGTTGAACTGCTTCACCGCCGTCGCATTGTCATAGTTACCGAAACCCTGCGCGAGGACGAAGAAGTTGAAGCCGTGGAGGTGCATCGGGTGGCTCTCCTTGGCGATCAACCGTGTGTTCTGCAGTACTATCTCCACCGTCTCGTTGTACCTCAGCGTCTTCACCTTGGTCGACTTGGTCGTGTATTGCATTGTTGCGTTGTCGCTGGCGTCCGCGGTGTAGTCGAAGATCACTGGCGGCATGTCGGGGAAGTCGCGGGTGTAGACGACGCCCGCCGCCGAGGCGTTATTACTGTAGTAGTGGGCCTGGAGCATGGAGATGCTTTTCGGAAGAACGAAGGAGGCGTTGTTCATGCTCGACGAGAAGACGGTGGTGCTCCGGTTACAGAACAGCTGGTCCGGCTGGCAGTCCGAGACGCCGAGACCAACCGTAACGAACATGCGGGTGTCGACGGAGAGGGGCACCGTCGGGTTGCCGGGGAGCACCAGCGCCGTCAGGTTGGACATGAACTTGAACGCGGTGTCGGTGTCGTTGTAATCCGGCCGCGGTGGCAGCTGCGGCGGCTCGCCGCCCGCGGTCGAGGAGCCAACGTACTCGACGATGGCTGTGCCGGTGGTCATACTGAATGGCGGGCCCCGCGGGATGGCGCTGTCGTACGGGGACGCCGCCATGTAGTAGCGCCCGACGGCGGCTCCGGCGACCATGAGCGCGTCCACGGTCTGCCCCGGCGCAATCACCACCACGTCGGTCTCGTAGGGGGTGGTGTATGCCGCGTCGGCGCCGACGACGGTGAAGCTGTGGTTGGCAACCTTAAAGAAGATGGGCGTGTTCAGCGCCGCGTTGATGATCCGAAGCAAGTACCTCTCGTTTCTCCGCACCTGAAATTTATACGTCTCTGCGCATGCATATGCAGGAAAATTAATTAAAGCTTTATATATTAGCCTAATTAGAAACATCGATCATCGTCTCTCATCAAAAGCAATTAACATACGGTTCGCGCCGAAGCAGTTGTACAAGTCCCCCGGCTTGCCGTTGATGGTGTAGGCATCAGCATTCCTCGCCGGTATGCCGGTGAGGAACGCCATCTGCTCCAAGTCGTAGACGTTGGCGTTCCACCACTCGCCGACGATGACGGTCTCCTCCCTGTGCGGCTTAGGGAACGGGTAGACGACGTTGGCGCCGCCCCGCCGGCGCGGTTGGATGACGAGCGCGCCATAGACGGTGGCGCGGAGGAAGGAGATGTGGGCGTGCCACCAAAGGGTGCCCTCCTGCCCCGTCACGTTGAAGCGGTACGTGTAGTTGCCGCCCGGCTTCACAGGGCACTGCGTCACCATTGACGGTCCGTCCGCCCATGGGGTACCCCGCTGGAACACGCCGTGCCTGCAGCATGATTGCATGTTAACCGTGATCGATGATACAAATGATCGATGGGGTTTTTTTAGCATCCGGCCGGAAGCCATTTTCTGCAGTCTCGGGCTCTCGATCGGCTCGTAACTACCATATATAGTGAATTTAGCTACGTTTGGCTCGTAATAATATACTCCCTCTTTATTTTTTTATTTGACGTTTCAGACAAGATTTTGAACTAAAAATGAACTAAGATTTGTGTCTGAACGTCAATTAAAAAGATAAGGAGGGAGTAATTAGCTTACGCACACCTATAGCTAATTATCACTCTTATAAATAAAAGTGGATGCGAGAATAATTAACTAGCTAGTTACCAGTGAAGGGTCATATTGTAGGGTGAGCGATTATTGAGGTGAACAACCACCGTGTCGCCCTCCCGGGCCCTGATCGTCGGGCCGGGGAGCTGGCCGTTCACTGCCGTGATGATCCTCGCCGGCTGGCACAGTTGGCTTATAGACAGGTTCCCCACCTGATCGATAATAAATGAAATAATTAGCAAATAGTACGTCGCGTGACTGATGGTACGTTATATATTGCAATCATAAGCTGAGTCGTTACAACAAATTGTTTAATATATACTACTACTTGAGATGTGCACGGCGGCAAAGCCCTGGCCGATCGAGAAGTGCGCGCTTGCATGTATTGCATTTACATATGAGCTCTATATGTGCAATACTTTTTATGAACTAATCCGTTTATTGAATGAAACTATATACGATATAGGAACGATCGAGACAAAGAAGTACATGCATGCATGGATCCACGCACATGTTTAATTAGCTCTATATGTGCATCAATACTAGCTATTTACCACTACTCGCTTACATTGAAAGTGTGCTCCACGAGAGCAGCATGAGCGACAGAGGCGAGAAAAGCGATGAGACCAAAAGGCAGTAACCAAGGCCGAGCCATGACGACCTTTTCTACCTGTATGATCACAAATTAAAGAAGAAGATCTGACAGAAGGTCTGTCGTTAGAAGAAAAACGTTAAGAGCTAGGATGTGACCAGATCAGCTAGCTTTTTGCAGCATGCATGAGAGGGTTGTTAATGGACAAGGTGTCTATATATAGGGAGGAGAGATGATGAGACGAAGCTGACTAGTACGTTAGTCATTCAGTTGGAACACGCAATGTACTTTATTTGTGTAGGGCGGGACACGCGCTTCTTATCATATTCAAGGGTCGCACTTCTTCTAACGCAAGTAACATCACATGATCGGCCGCCAGATGCATTGTTGCTTTGAATAGACTTTTTTAGCTTTTTCTATTTTTTTTTATTTTTCAAGCTTGTGTTTAATGCTGCATGGGTACAAAGTCAACAAAATATATCGACTCTCTGCAATGGTGTTTGCTTCCATCAACACTAATAATATAGATATACGAGATTATTGTTTCTGCTTGTAAAAGGAAGGTTGCGATAAAAACCTAAACAAAAATTGACATCTATATTACGTGATAACTCTTCCATCAACCATACTATGGTAATTTTATGAAAATGTTAATTTTCAGTCGCGTAAAATTACCATCTAGATTAGTGCCTTTTCATGTTTAAACGTCGTCTCAAGTCCTCTAGTAGTTTTAAAGCTTTTTCTACTTTTCATAGGTCATAGGAAAAGCTGCGGCCGGTGGTTATATTCAAGAACTTGACACGATAGGCAGCTATTGGACTTTTTTACTCATTGAAGAAGTGGACTACCGGCTGGTAGCGTATAACGAGTCTGATTATTACTTGACAAATTAAGTGCAGAAATGTCTTGTCAGGAACGTATGGCCATGATATGATAGCTATAGCTGAAGACAAAGTAAAATACGGGTTAGAGTGGACAAAAGCATATCTTTTCTTGTTCAGAAGCAAGCGTCATACATAATTAGATTGTCTGGTAGCACTATACTATGTTTTCCCCAGCAGTCGCAAAAAAATCCTTTGTTTTTTGTTTTGGGAAAAGTTACAGTCGAACTAATTTATTTCTTTTGTTATTACGTAGAGCCATTAATTATAGTCGTATTTTGAAACCTCTATGATATGTATAATAAATTTTGCAATAAATATACAAAATAGCTACTGTAAAGGACAATGATTGGATTTTTTTAGATAATGGGACGATATAGTTTATTTAGACCTTGATTAGAAATGGACAAAATATACGAATACAGATCAAACCATTAGTCATTATATATCAGTGTCAATCGAGTTAATGTATGGTTCTCTTACAGGGCTCGTTTTAATTGCCTTCTGTCAATTTCTACGTTATTTTTAATTTATCTCCAAGTCTAGAGAGGATGGAAAAGTCGACCAAAAGTTAGGTAGCTATGTGTTTTTTCACTTTTCTAAATGATATTTGATGCCTGGTCGACGGGACCTGGTAATGCAAATCTGTAGTGACGTGACATAGGTGAATGAAGAGAATAAATCATGTGGACAAAAAGCATGCATTGCCTACAGGACTTCCATGTAAAACTTCGCTTTGTTTCCACGCTTTGTCATATGCAGACTAATGTTACTTGTAAAAAATTGCAAGTTATACCTTTCAAGAGCTATTCAGGATAAGTTAGAACAGCCTTCTGGTCAAAAGCTGACAAATTGATAGCTACGAGATCTGTAATATATGAATGCTGGATTATCAGGTAATTAAGCCTTCTGGTAATAATCTCTTTGGAAGAAAAGGTCGTCATGTTTTACACATTTTCTAAAAAGGTAGGCAGTTGTTATATCAAAATAAAAGGGATTAACTGTAGTATGATGCGTACCTGTGTCTCTTTTGCTTGATATGTACTCTCTTTGTTCCGGAAAGCTTGTCACTTTTTAGTTCAAAAGTGAACTACAAAACGACAAACTTTTCGAGACGGAGGGAGTACCTCCATAACTGGTACTCCCTCCGTCCCGATAAGTTTATGAACTACAAAACAACAAACTTTTCGGAGAGTACTTTGAACGTATAATAACTGTTACTGTTGAGTTATTTTAGCATTCTTCCTTGGGTGGCTTTGATATAGTAAATTATTTTCCCAGTTTGGGAAAGTTCCGTTAGAATAGTGGTTGACTTCAGCTGTTGGTGGTGGCAACTCAGAGCTGACAAGCATCCTAATCTCCTGGGGATCGATCGATCGATCAATGCGTGCGGACACCTCCTTGATTGTAAGTCAAAAGTCACACAACAATCGCAATCTAGCTTCCGCAAGAAAAGCTATCGACGTTTTTGGTTTTCTTGTAACAGTTTCTTACAACGGCGCGTGCTTCGCCCGTTTTGGGCCCGGCCCAATTGCCAGGACTACTCGTGTCCAGGTCGAGCCGGTGAGGTACTGACACATGTTCAACTATGGCAAATTGCCACTTCACGTCGGCTAAAGTTACCTGTGCGGTAATTCTTGAAGGCTGACCCATAAAACCGGTCAGTGGTTATTATTTTTCTTCTGCCTGCAGGCCTCTCAACAGAAACAGGATGGCATGCATGGAATTGTATACAGACAGAAAGGTCTGTACGACATGAGCTAGTCTTATAACAATATCCAGAATTCATCACCAGTAAATCAGATATCCATTTATTCATGCTTCGAATCCAAACAATCATATGCAGACTATAACAATCTTATCATGGGGGGAGAATACTATTCATTCAAACATGATGACTTTAACAAAATCTAGCTAGCTAGCTAGCCAGCTAGCCAAGCTTCTACGCATCATCTGTTGACAAATTAAATATATTTATTACTCAGGAAATTCAAACAAATCTAGTCGTCAACCAAATGGTTTTCAACATTGTGGCAGGTCTGCTGGAGGTGGCGGAACTGATGTTTCCGCAGTGGGTCCATTCTGGACTTCGAATACCATTGCCAGCCCTAGATGAAGATGAGCATCAAAGTGACAATGCATAAACCACATCCCTGTAAAAATAAACAATTAATACGTTATTCAAAATTTTCAAGCGAGATATCAATATCACCTAACTGATCATCGATGAGTAACACATAAAATACGTCACTGTTGAAAAAAAATTGTCTGATGAGTGACAGTATTTAGTTACGGTACCGGGGTTGTTGGCCACGAAGCGGATAACAGCCCAGCCACCGGTGGGAACGGCGATAGTGTTGCGCTCCTGCGGGTTCACCAGGTTGAACTGCTTCACCGCCGTGGCGCGGTCGTAGTTGCCGAAATCTTGCGCGAGCACGAAGAAGTTGAAGCCGTGGAGGTGCATCGGGTGGCTCTCCTTGGCGATCAACCTTGTGTTCTGCAGCACCATCTCCACCGTCTCGTTATACCTTAGAGTCTTCACCTTGGTCGACTTGGCCGTGTATTGCATGGTTGCGTTGTCGCTGGCGTCCGCGGTGTAGTCGAAGATCACCGGCGGCATGTCGGGGAAGTCCCGGGTGTAGACGCCGGCAGGCGCGTTCCTGTAGTGGGCCTGGAGCAAGGAGACGCTTTTGGGAGGAACGAAGGAGGCGTTGTTCATGCTCGACGAGAAGACGGTGGCGCTCCTGTTGCAGAACAGCTGGTCCGGTTGGCAGTCGGAGACGCCCATACTGACGGTAACGAACATGCTGGTGTCCACGGAGAGCGGCACGGTCGGGTTGCCAGGGAGCACCAGCGCCGTCAGGTTGGACATGAACTTGAACGCGGTGTCGGTGTCGTTGTAATTTGGCCGCTGTGGCAGCTGCGGCGGCTCGCCCGCGGTCGAGCCAACGTACTCAACGATGGCCGTGCCGGTGGTCATACTGAACGGCGGGCCCTGCGGGACGGCGCTGTCGTACGGGGACGCCGCCATGTAATAGCGCCCGACGGTGGCTCTGGTGACCATGAGCGCGTCCACGGTCTGCCCTGGTGCGATCACCACCACATCGGTCTTGTAAGGTGTGGTGTAGGCCGCGTCCGCGCCGACGACGGTGAAGCTGTGGTTCGCAACTTTGAAGAACATGGGAGTATTCATCGCTGCGTTGATGATCCGAAGCATGTACCTCTTGTTTCGCCGCACCTGAAACTTAAACGTTTCTGCATATGCAGGCAAATTAACATTATTAGCTAGACTGAGACAATTCTCATCCAGCTGTGTATAGTAATTATGTGATGACGCCTTGCTCTTTTAAGTATAACAGTGTGTATGTATGCCACGGGGAATATAAAGGCTCAGCAGCAGGCATACGGTTTGCTCCGGAGCAGTTGTAGAAGTCCCCCGGCTTGCCGTTGATGGTGTAAGCATCGGCATTCCTGGCCGGGATGCCGGTGAGGAATGACATCTGCTCCAGGTCGTACACGTTGTCGTTCCACCACTCGCCGAGGAGGACGGTCTGCTCCTTGTGAGGCTTGGGGAACGGGTAGACGACCTTGGCGCCGCCCCGCCGGCGCGGTTGGATGACGAGCGCGCCATAGACGGTGGCGCGGAGGAAGGAGAAGTGGGCGTGCCACCAGAGGGTGCCCTCCTGGCCGGTCACTTTGAAGCAGTACGTGTAGTTGGCGCCCGGCTTGACAGGGCACTGCGTCACCATTGCTGGCCCGTCAGACCATGGCGTGCCTCGCTGGAACACGCCGTGCCTGCATGATTGTTAACCGTACGTGATGATACAAATTAATGATGGGTTCTTGTAGTATCCGAAAGCCACTTGCTGCATGCAGTCTCGGCTCGTGATAACCATTGTGAATTTCAGCTACATTTGGCTCGTAATAATTAGCTCTCGCACCAAATTAACTCTCCAATAAAGTGGATATGCGAGAATTACTTACCAGTGAATTGTCATGTTGTAGGGTGAGCGATTCACGAGGTGAACGACCACCCTGTCGCCCTTCCGGGCCCTGATCGTTGGGCCGGGGAGCTGGCCGTTCACTGCCGTGATGATCCTCGCCGGCTGGCACAGTTGGCTTATAGATAGGTTCCCCACCTGCAGATAATACATGAAACAGTACATATAATTAGCAAACAGTACGTCGCATGACTGATGAAACATATAGTTGTGTCTAGGTATCAATCAATGGAGAGGAACATTAATTGTTGTATATAAGATGAACGCAACAAATAATATAATTTCTGTTTTAAAACTACTGTCGTTATGATAGCAATTCTAGTTCAAAAAAAAATCTAGAGTTGCGTGAATGATGATAATATATAATTTAAGAATGGTGAAGTAATGTGCTAATTGAGATGTGCAAGGCAAGCCCTGCCAGGGAGGTCTCGGAGACGAAGTGCAAGAAAATGTCATGTATTGCATTTGCATGCATGAAGAAAGATGTGAACAGGTAACATACGAGGTCTATATCTGTGCAATGCTATTATCAAGCAATCCTTATTTTGAATGAAAGTAAGATATATAGGGTCGAGAGAAAGGAGTACATGCATGGATCCATGCACATGTTAATTAGCTCAATAATATGTGCATCAATACTAGCTATTTATCAGCCGCTTACATTGAAAGTGTGCTCCACGGTAGCAGCTTGAGCAACAGAGGCAAACAAGGCTATGAGACCAAAAGGCAGTATCCAAGGCGGAGCCATGACCCGCTCCCTGTAAGGCAGAAGATCTGACAGCAGGTTTCTTAGAAGAAAATGGTTAAGAGGATGTGACTGGATCGCATTTGCATCATGAGACGATTGCTAATGGACTAGTTGTCTATATATAGGGAGAGATCATGAGACGAAGCTGGCTAAATACTAATTAGTCATTGAGTTGGAACACGCCACATGGCAGGCTTAGTGTAGAGGAAGTGCTTCTGAACTGCTGTATTCAAGGGTCGCACTTCTAACACAAGGAACATTACTTGATCGTCAAACAGATGCATTTTTGCTTTGAGTAGATTTTTTCTTGTTGTCAAGCTTGCGTTAATGCTGTAACAGTATAAAGTCAACAATAAATATACTGACTCTATTGTACTAAAGATGCATTTTTGCTATGGTGTTTGCTTCCATCAGCATTTCATAATAGGTTCTACTGCCTTTCCATATTATTTGTCGCTACAACAAGTTTTTATTTCAAAATGGAACTAAAAAATTTGTTCTAACGACAAGTAATATAGAAAGGAGGGAGTATTCATCATTGTTTTTCTTTGAAAAAGGGTGATACCTATATAGACAGGTGGATAAACACTGTAGACGAAACGAAATTATATATATCTATTTCCATTATCTCTTCTGATATATTCCCTTTATTTTTTTAGTGATGTTAGCACATGATCATTAGTCCACTTGGTCGTCCAGAGGTAGTGTGCAATAGAACGTTTTCCATGGATGCTACCTACCGTACCGTGAGTCATAAACATTATTTATCTGTGAACTGACAAGACGACGGTACCCATGCATGTGCGTGGGGTATGCTCCATGTGCACGCTATGCTGTATCTTTTGTTTTTTTTTTTCTTTTGCGAGAATGCTATTGCTAAACATGCTATCTCGTGACTCCAAATCGATCAAAGAAGCTTCCTTTCGTTTGTCTTTTCACTTCAACTTGTGAATACAATTAAGTACCCCCTCCATCCTTTCCAAAATAAATTACGTTCTCGGGTCCCAACGTAATTTCAGAGCAAACTTTTCTTTTTGAAAGATCTGACTTACCGGCATGTATTAATAAGGAGGAATGAAGCAGTTTACAAATGCTAGTGCTAATTACAACACCACACTGAGATAGTGTAAACATCGTTAATAAATACTAGTACTAAGAATTTTGATCAGCTTAAAGACGAAAGGCTATTCGCAGAGGCATCCTCTAAATCATCTTCTATACACCTATCTTCCTCTACTATTCCAATATCTTTTTCTAAATCTTCTAAATTTACACCTATCCAGTAGACTTTATAGTATGCCTCTGTGTACGGTCTAAGGTCCGGGAATTCAGTAGAATGTGCTTGACGGCTGCAAGGGACCAGATGTGAGCCATCTCCTGAATATGAGCTCGTATTTGGTCTACACACCGCCCATTGATAAAAAATCCGACGATTACGTTCGAGCCATATGCACCAGCAAAATGAGTATGGCCCATCAGGAGCGTAGCTTTAAGAGCAAACTTTCCTAGATTAATTAAATGACGGCAGTTTGTGGTGTTGGGTGGACTGCGAGGTGGAACTAGCCAATAGGAGCAGACCATATGGATGTGTCTGGCTTCGAACGGGGGAAGCAGATAAAAAACGCACACTCCTGGTTTCTCGCCTTCCTCCTAGAACGTCATTAAAAGTCGGGAGGGAGCAGGATATACTACCTGAGACTGTCCTTGTTCCCCATGTTAATTAGCACGAAACAACTCCGTTGTCTTGGATGATTAGCTCATCATTGTGCAATTAACTCTAGTCTGGCAGGCGGCTGGCGCAGTTAATACTGCACAGATCTCAAGATGGTGCTGCATGTGTCAAAGGTTGACTATGTACTGCGTTGTGGAATTAATTTTCCTTACTATATTTCATGGTGACGTTGCCAGTCTCACTAAAAACAAGCAATATTATTATTTCTATGCGCCGCGCTACCTGCATCCAGATCTGGCACCGACGTCTAACATGGATGCCGAGAAGGTCAATGATCAAAAATCTCGTCGATGGGATCGACGAGAGGAGAAAAGACTAATTATGCATGCATAGCAAGGATCTGCAGCTTGTCTGTTTTAATTCATCAATTAAGAAAGCCATCATGTTCAGCAAGCTTAATTTAAACAAGCTCGCTGAGATCGAACTCGAGCTTTTACGAGCTTCTGCTAAGCCTACCGTTTAAACGAGCCTTATCAAGCCGAAATCGAGCTTGACTGCAGGATCGCCTAGATTTCATCAAGCTCAGCTCGGCTCGAATTTTTACCGAGCTCGACCTAAGAGGGTACGCTTGCTCGAGCTCGACTCGTTGACACCCTGACAGAGTTCTGTATCCGGAGTATTAAAGACACAGAATCAGACGATGGTACGCGACCACTATGCGGTTACGAATCATACCTACCCCCATCACAAGAAGGGGCCCGCCGCCAACGCCCCGACCAGTCGAGTTCGGTGTACCTAGCCTGTCCAAGTCCGGACCTGAGAGGTCGTGCGAACGATTCCTCCCGAGCTCGAGGCGGGCAGTTGAGGGCATTTATGGCGGATGGTGGGCGCTCTAACTCTTGCAGAAGGGATAACATGCGATGTGACCCGTTACAAAATAAACTTGTCATCTATCACATCCGTCGCACAGGAATGAGTATTCCGCACGTGTAGGGCAGCCTCGGCGATGAAGAAGAAGTCAGGACGGTGAAGCTTTCGCATTTTGGGCACCCGGGCAACTAGAACTAACACTGAACAATCCGACCCCACCATGAGGAATCTTGGTTAGATAGGACCGCCTCAACCTCTTATAAAAAAGCACCAAGGCCTCCTCCGAGTGGGCAAATTCACATTGTACTCGCTTTACTTACGCATTCCCTTACGGATTTACCTTACACATTTACATATGCGCCTTACTTACCCACTTACATATGTATTTCATTTAATCATTACTTTTCTTAGAGTTCATATGTTTTAGCAAGACTCGCTTGTAATTTGTTCTCTCCCCTTTTAAGCTAACAAAGATCACAAATAGACTCTCTCTGTACGTAGAGACTTTTTTATCGAACCAAGATAAATCTCTTGTCTTTTGTACCTAGCCATACTAAGACAAACATGTTTCAATATAAAGGTTTACAAAATACCAACATTTGGCACGCCAGGTAGAAGAACGCTTTTGCGCGTTCTTCATCAGTATCGACATGGCTTCATCGACTTCAACTTTCATTCCAGAGAAGGTTTGCTCCGAGCGACTTTGAGTTCCCCGTCGACAACAACTAGGAGCTCAAGGCCAACCACATCTTCGCCCCTTGTCAGATTTTCCGCTTCAGAAGCTCGGACTTCATCGCTGACGGCGGCGACATCCTTCGAAGATTTTGCAACGATCGTGCTAACAGCACTGTGGAGTTTTCCTTCATCGGAGTGATCGACCACACCATGTCATCTCTCCAAAAAAATCCCAAAGGAAACCACCGGTTGCGACAACGACTCCAACAATGTCGGTACAAAGGTAAAGAACCCCCCCCCCCTCCGCGAATGTTATGTTACAAGCACTGACGATGAGGTTCAAGTCGTGACTATCACCAACACACCGCCAAAGCCAATCGTCAGGAAGAATCCAACGAGCACCGCCAAACCGACTAAACTGCTCGCAGTGTAATGTGCTGCCCTCAATGGTGAACGAGAGCGCTTAGACCAGTCAGGGCCACTTTCTGAACGAAACTCAGCCCACCTCTAACCTCAGGCGCCGCACATCCTCAAGCCATCCAAGCCACCCCCTTCGTGGAGTAAGACATCGTGCCATGCTTCGGTGAGGAAGCCAAAACATGGCAGCCGACGCGGCAATACTGCATGGCATGCCTGAACCCGTTGAGCCTGGATCCAGATGTGCCTACTGAAACCTCTACTCCCTCCTAGATGCGGCCGCCATTCAGCATGCAGAGAGCTCTCCCGCTCGACAGCTCGAAGCATCGACCCACGGCGGGTGCCAAGGACAACAAGAGAGCAGCGACGGACCAAGGAATCCGCATACCACGAGTTGGATGAGCGGGGACGAGAAAGTCGGATCCTCAATACTCTCACTTGACCCTGCACGCGAGCAAAGAGGATTCCCATGACCTTGTCCCCATCTTTAGTGATGCCGACCAATTCCACACAGCCATAAAGATGATGACGAGGGCCGGAGCCCGAGCCCAGACTCTGATACCCAGGGCCTTGGAAAGACGGATACGTAATGCAGCGTTCCCGCTCCATTTTTGTGCCCCGACCAACATCTTGAAATATGACGCTGACGGAGTTCTGTACCCAGTGTACCAAACATACGGTACTTGACCACTACACGACTACAGACTGAAGCTACTATCTGATCGAGGAGGGACCCTCCACCAATTTATGCCATGGCCACGCAAGGTTGGGATATTTTACCTGCCCGAGTCCCGAGCGAGAGGTCGGACGGACGATTGCTCCCGAGACCGAGCCCGAGAGAGGTGGGTAGTTGGGGGCATTTATGACGGACAGCGGGCGCGGTAACTTCGGTAGGGGGGAAGCACCTGTGATGTGAACCGTTGAAGGATAAGTTTGACATCCATCCCATCCGTCGTCAGAAGGGCGGTAACTTCATCCTAAAGATGGTGCCTTGGAGATCACGAAGAAGACAAGATGGAAGCTTCCAACAGACTGAATAGATAGAACGAACACTATAAAATCGACTCCACTATGAGAAATGTCGCATAGATAGGGCCACCTCACCCCCTATAAAAGGACCTCCAAGGCCTTCTGCAGAGGGGGGAAATTCACTCTATATTTGCAGTTACTATACGCATTTTACTTCCCGCATTTACTTACGCACTTTTTCTTTTGTGCTCTTGCACCCTTTTCCTTTGACGCACTTGAGTTTGTGTTTTATTTTCTTACGCTCGTGTGCGATTACTATTGTGCATTACTTTCGTAGACTTTCTTACATTCTAAGAGCTCATATACTCGGGCCAAGCCCTCTTGTAATCTGTTCTCTCACTTTTTGAGCTAACAAAGATCACGGAAAACTCCCGCTGGACGTAGGGGCTTTTTTGCCCGAACCAGGATATATCTTTTGTTCTTTGCAGGCTAGCCATACGGGGATGAGCATGATTCAATAAATTTGTACTAGTCGGTTTATGAAATGCCGACAGTTGGCGCGCCAGGTAGGAGAACACTATTGCACATTCTCATAAGCTTCGTATGGCTTCATCGACACTGTGGAGCGTTGTCGGTGGCTATGAGGGGCTCAACAACATCAAAATTGCCGGTGACGTTCGAAAAACGCGCTCTGAAGAAATGGTTGACGACGTGTCGCCATCCCTCTTGGGGATACTAGAAGATAGTGACCGATGTTATCTCAGCTTCAACTTCGGCAGCGAGGTAATGATCATTTTTGCTGAAAATGCCGCCCCAAGAACATCGGCAGCGGCGTACAAACACTTTCACAAGTCGCCTCTCCGCAAAAGGAAACACAACTGAAAGTCGCCTAGTGAGAGGGTGAATTAGCAATATGACCTGAAATTACTTCAAACGAGATTAAAACTAGTACTCTGGATCATCTGCACGCATTTCTCTGGTGGTTGATTCTTCGTGCTGTAACACAAGGGGTGCACCTACAACTTCATTAGGTGTTCCTGGTGTTGTACCAGAACCACAATGGCCACGAACGCACCTGATTCAAGGTATTTGTCAGACTCAAATTTATACAGATGGTACAATTTTTTATAGATGCTCTACTGTGAACCTCAGTCATTTTAAGAAGTTATGGATGTTAAGTTTGATGCTCTGGCTAAAAATAAAACATGGTGCCTTGTTCCTTCAATTAAGAGTAGAAATATTATTGATTGCAAATGTATTTATAAAATAAAGAGAAAGGCGAGAGGGTGAGAGAATTCGGGGGCAGCAGCGGTCGGTATCCCGGCGACGGGGATGGCTGGGAAGAAGTCGTTCGATGCTTCGAGAAGGCATTTGGGCCGGCGTGATAACGATTTGCTCGGAGAGATACGTCTTGATACAAATCCGGTGGCCATTAATGATTGCTACCGTCTTAGGCGGACCTAGAATTTTAGTATAGGGTATGCCAATTCTTTTTACAAGTGATTCCATAAAACTATTTGTCAAATCAGTAAATAACTGTTATTTTTTGTAACATAATTTGGTATAAAAAATAAATAACATGTCAAATACTACCTCCGTATTTTTAAGATAGTCGCTTCCGACAATCAAACAAGCTAAAAATAAACTGCAAAGGTTTGTCTAAACGACAAATATTTTGATCTAGAGGTAGTATTATATTAAGCTGACGTTGGCGAGGGTAGGAGCTAGCCTGCCTTTTGGTTTTGAGAACGCGCTATCTGTGTTGCTTTGTTTGGGCATCCGATCTAGCCTATTTGTGCTACGGCAAGGTAGCTTGGTGCGTATTTGTGGGTGCTACCGACGGGAAAAAAGATCACCTGTTGATTCCTGCCTTGGCTCACTGCCTGCGGGATTTTAATTTATCTTTGTTTCCCAACAGAGCACTGCAGTGAAAGGAATGGTGCCAGCAGATTTACGTATTCGGTTTCCAACTGAGAGCAACAGCAACCGAGTAGTATAAACTGCATGGATGTGCTGGCCCAGGGTATGCCGGGGCCCACCCGGCATACCCTGTAGGTCTGCCACTGTCTGTCTACAGTACCAAGGAAGAGTAAAACGGTGAATTCTGGGGCCCGTTGGGAAAAACGATCGAAGAACCTATTTTGATGATCAGCCATAAAGGTGACATAGTTCCCGCACTTAATTGTCTATTTATCTATGTAGTTTTTTTATTCTGGAAGGCATCTGGATTGTTAATTCTATAGCAGTAAATTTCGGTGACAAATGTACAGAATCATCTTATCAAAACTTCATACTAATATTTCTTATAAACTTGTCTCGCCGACTCATTCGCAATCACTCAATCAAAAATATCATTAACGTTCATAATATAATGGAGAAATGTAGGATATGCCCAACATATAAATCTTCAGAAGATTGTTCATAGAATCTAATCATGTTTTTCGGATATCAGAACTGGTAGAAACAGTTTACTTTTACGTAAACAGTAAAAAAGTTTATGACATTGAACCACTGGCATCATCTCAGCGGTAGGGATATCAAAACCAGTACAACAGTTTATTTCCACCCAAGCAGTAAAACAGTTCATGACATGGAACCACTGGCATCATCTCAGTGGTAGTAACCAACAGAGTAATAAAAGTTACAGAGCTAACGTGAAGTAGCAAATTTTACGCGAACAACATTTTGTTTGGTGCATACGAGAGTAGGCCGGTAGAGTTTACGTTCCTTACAACTGGAACACCTTTGCATGATCTAGGGCTGTCTTCCCATCTAATTTGTTCGACAGATGATGCTTCATATACTCTTTCACTGTCATAGCCTTGTACAACACCTTTTCATCCGCAGCAGCAGTTCCTAGGACAGGTGCTACGACTCCATCAAGCTCTGGGACGTGGAATGCTGACACCGATAATCGTTCATAACGCGGATTAATGGTAACCCTGTGCTCGATGCTCTTATACCTTCCATTTGATATGATCTATGCGTACAAGAAAATTATTTTGGAAATTAGTTTAGTGTGCCACAAACAGGTCAATGGTATTACCATACCGGATATCATAAATATTCGTACAGCTGTCTAAATATCGATTAATTAAAATTAAAATATAATGCTTTAGGATACTAAAATGTATGTTTTTTAAAATAAAATATTTAACATTGTGAACGATATTTCTATAAAATATCAAGTGGTCTCCAGATTTTAACCCGAAATAAAGTTTCTCAGTGACAGATGTATTGCTAGATAAGATTCAATTTACATAAATGTTTGTATTACTATTGTGTTATTTGACATATCCTCGGTTTTCATGCCATTCTCTCTTTCTTGGATATTATTTATACACTCCCATGCATGGATTGTAAAATTACCATTGCACACCTCTGATATAACAAAAACATGGACTGCACAAATGCTAAAAATCGTTTTTATGTACCTCGAGAAGGTCACCGACATTCACCAGTAGCGCATCAGGTCGTGGTTTCACAGGGATCCATGCACCGCGCCTTCTTATTTGGAGGCCATGAACAGAGTTTATTTGCGAAAGGATAGTCAGAAAAGACCCATCCGAATGTGGTGAGAATCCCAAAACCTTTTCAGGCATTGGATTGCAGGGCGGGTAATAGTTCATTCTCAGAACTTGCACCTCACATTTGTCGGTCAACAGTCCTGGAGCAATATTGAGTGTGCTACTGATGAACATTGTAATAGAATGAGCAAGTTTTGCCACCTCAGAAGAGTACCCTTCAATGGACTTCCTGATATGACAAAAGCAATACAAAACACGGTCAGTATTTAATTAGTTTGAAGACAAGCCCTTTGCAGTTTTCGGCAGAACTGTTACCAATCTAATTCAAAGGGAAAAAAACTAAAAGAAAAATAATTTCCTAAGCCAATGATGGTATCATGGTATGAATTGCCCTCTTTCAAAAAAAATTTTACATTTTTTTGTAGCCTTTGGATAAATTAATTGATTGCTAATTCGGTTTTCCATACTGAATTTGTATCTCCACTATATCGCCGGAACAGCAAGGAGAACGCTCCCCATTAACTCAGATCATAATTAGGCCCCGATGTATACTGGAAATTGAAGCATATTAAGCTCAACAAGTCAACATGCTTAGCAGTTACTCGTCTGAAATTACTAACCTGAATGAATGGGGCTGAGTAGGCCAATATTTCAGGTCGCGGGCCTCAGGAGGCTGAGACATGATGGCAAACATGTCTGCCCAGTCCAGCTTTTGATCATTTGACATAACATATGCCTGGCCGTAGCCTTGAAGGTCTCCCGGCTGTTGCGCGTAAGAATTCTTCACTTCAAGTGGAAGCTGGAAAAACTCCTGAATGTCATCTTTTATATTCTTGATGATATCTTCTGGAACTCCATGATTCACAAGCTGTAGGATACAAATTTTAACATTAACAGTTAAATAAATTTAAATCATACAAACTATTATTCTGCTATGCTATATATATTGTATAATTTACCACGATATAACGACAAAAAGTCCCATCAAAATTATTTATTACACTGTTTGAAACTTTTAAAAAAGAAGATATCGGTATGGTCGACCACCATGTTATTATTATATGCCAAAAACCAGTAAACGATGTCCAGATCAAAGTACGCTTTTGTTATAGTTTCAAACCCCAATAATGCATGGTGGATCGACTAAATGGTTAATTGGTGGGTAGGTAGTGTAAACTATTGATCCATCAACATGACCACCTACCTGAAAGAAGCCCCACTCCTCGCACGCGAACTTGAGCTTTAAAGCCTCCTCCTTTACCGATTCCTCACTCAGGAGCCTGTTAAGATCCACTACCGGAACCTCGCCTGAGTCCTCGACCCTAACCGAGTCACTGTCAACGTCCGGCCTAATATACCGATCAATTACTTCAGTCGTCAGCTCATCAGGGCTGCATGCCGCGAGAGCCTGGACATTCCTTACAGGGATCGTAGTCGCAAGATGCATCAATCTGCTCTCACTCAACATGGCGACTAGCTAGCTGCCTTGTCTAAGTTTCACCTCACTTCAAGCCTTCGTGGGTAGGTAGGAGAATTAAGGCTTCACTACGTACGTAGCTAAAGTTGTACAAGTACCATGTAGCTAGCAAAGTCCAATGATTAAATAGCCCAAAAGATGCTATGATCCATGTGTTTGGATTCATCGTACTAGTTCTTTTCAGGTAAAAAATGGAACGCCGGCGGCTAACAGCCAAGGAGAAAATAATTACTGGGGGTGAGGGAGTAGTTTCGTTGCACGAGGCACTTGCTGTTGAGCCGTGAGTTGGCCGGCCACTCACGAACCAGGCAATCAATTACCCAGCTCGTTGCATGCCAATGGAAGCAACTTTCACTATCCTCGGAGGATAACCGCTAGCTAGCCGGGAGCAAATACCAAGATGTTGCGAAATTATTTTAAGTAAAAAACAAGGATCAGTTTCTTTAATTAAAAACAAGGCAGCGAGACCGAGAAGTAAAAATAAACCTTGGCTAGCCATCAATTCGCGCATTGAAGGAAAACGGGCTGGCCAATCGTGTACTGTAGTTTCAGTGCACGAGACGCTTGCGTTGAGATGTGAGCTGAGCACTCACGCATGACACAATCAATTACCGAACGCATTGCTTTCACTGCCCATCGAGGAAATCAGCCAGGTGGGAGCAAATACCAAGACCATGCATCTTGGATTTTTTTTATTTTTCTAATGTGCATATCAAAAGGGAATTAATATAAAGAATAGTTCTTTTAAGGGAACGACGCCGGCGCTTAACAGCCAAGGATAGAATCAGTTGATTCATAATGGAGACACTAACCCAACAAGATCCGAATTCGACTATAATCAAGATACCTTTCACCCCCCAAGACACGCAGGAGGACGAGATAATTAAGCTGGATCTGGACAGCAAACGGAGTTTAATTATTCTTCAAAATCAGCGTACAAAGAACAATTTGAAGGTAGTCATTTGTCTTGTTCCCTAATAAAATCTGTGCCGTCTAAATCAGCAAAGGTAACACAACAGGAGAGAAGCCGTTCAAAGAAGTTCGAATGGGCGTCTCCCTGGGCAATCCAACGTCGGCAACCAACCAAAAATCTAGGGATTCCTATCTCCAAGCAGCCTTAAAGGGTGTTCAACGCCTAGATTCGCAGCGGAAGCACCGAGAAGGTTGGGGAGCGGAACCAGGCGAGACGAACAAGCAGTTCCTTGAAGATGGAAGAGGATGGATGAAGCTAGCAAGGCAAGGATTCAGCAGCCAAGACAATCAGGCAAGTAAACCTCCACAAAGCTACTCCCCCCATTTGTTAGATCTCGGCTTCAAACCGACATGCAGGGGGGCAGATCTAGTCCTGAAGAGAGAGGGGAGGCGCACGGCCACCTTTCCTTGCTTCGATGGGGAAAATCTCAACACCAGACCTCAATGTCACCAAGCTCGCCCCAAGGAGGAGAATCCCGACCATCTCCGGCGGTCCACGGCGGCTGGAACGGCGGCGAGAGGGACGGTGAGGTTCGCCATGTCTCCGGCGGTCGTCGAGTTCCAAAAGGATGACCCGCCGGCACACCTATTGGGCCACCTGGGCCGATCCCAGTCAGGGGACCGGGCCAATCAAAGGAAACATTGGGCCACGATTGAAGAGGAACTGAAGCCAGGCCGGGGAGACAATCCATCTGTTTTGCGATGGACACAACCGGTGCCGGGTAGGTGGCAGTCAGTTACTCCTGCATTGGGAAGGAACGAGGCATTGAAGATTGCACAGAGCCATTCGGCGCCGAAAGAGACTGACAGCCCTCCACACCGTGCTGACGAATCTACAGAGGGGTGGCAGATAGTGAAGAAAAGATATTGGTGGCGGAGTGGGGTGAACAGAAAGAATAGAGTCCCGGAGCGAAGAAACATAACATGGATGGCAGGAAGATGTTTTAATTGTCTAGCGCGGGACCACTTCAAACGACACTGCCGAGACCCTCCACAGTGTTGGCGCTGTAGGTGTAGCGGACACATTTCATCTTTTTGTCCGCGCGGTCCTCCCACCTTCGGCAGCATGGAGCGTAGACGGTCGCTGAGCAGCAACTCCATCAACTGGAAGCATCGCAGGGCGGACGATGGCAAGCAACGCCAAGAGGAGCAGGAAGAGGAGTCCCAGCGTTCCAGAGAGAGGGGGAGGAGGGTCGACCCTCCACAAGAGTCAGAGAAAAGGAGACAGAGTGTTACTGAAAGGGTAGCACTGTCTCAAGCCCCCGATCGTATCAGGGAAAGGTCCGCTCCACCTGCAGGGGCCCGTAAGCGGTCCCTGGGGGCAATGTGGCTCCCCGACAACGGCCAGGAAGATGCTATGGGTCCCCAGATACAAGCCCCAGACCTCAGGTATGATGAAATCTTTGCAGGCAACCCAAAGCTTCGCCCGGTGGTGGCAGAGAAGATTGCCTGGGTGTCCGATGGCATGTCCAACAGGAGGGAAGTGCTCTTCAGGCATGCACTTCTGGTATCTGAAGAAGGACCGTCAGGCATGGCTTCGAAGGAGGAGCTGGCTGAAGCAATATACCAGCACTTTGGGATGAGGAGGTATGAATTCCAAGTATGTCGTACAACACCATACCCCTTCATCATCCTGTTCACCGAAGCTGCAGCAAGGGACGCGGTATATGCAAGACGCTTTTTGGCAGAGGGGCCATATGCCTTTCGTTTCCACGCATGGGAAGAGAGCAAGTTTGGACAGAAATCAGGTATTCCATACCACGTGAAAATCAGCATTGAGGGACTGCCCCAGTTTGCATGGAACCGGGAAATTGCTGATAAGGTGCTTGGAGATTACTGCATCATACACCATGTAGATGAGGTGACCAGAAGACGTGAAGACCAGAGGGTCTATGTTTGTTGGGCCTTTTGCCAGGATCCCAACCGCATTCCTCAGGTGGTATACCTCAAACTCATCAATCATGCTGAAACCCCAAGAGCAGAGGAGGCACTGCGGTTCATAAGGCCAAGAGGGATCTTAAAGGGTCACGAGTTCAGGGTTCTCATTCATCTTGATGTAGTTGAGGACCTGAGGTTCTTTCACTATCCTCAGGCGGAGCTTGAAGCCAGGGGCAGGGTCCGATACCGCCCCCTTAGCTGGCGCTTCGGGAAGCCAGATGGTGAGATGGAGGAGACAAGGGCGGTGATACCTGAGAGATATTGCAGACAGGTAAATCAGCATCACCGCCGACACCTGGATGATGACGACGAGGAGAACGGAGGGCAAGGAAGAGGGAGAAGGTCACTGCGATCCATGCCGCCAAGATCTGGTTGGGTAGCTCATAATACCCGCGGGAGAAGCACATACCGCGACAATGGGCGTTCTGGATGGTTTAGAGGAGAACCATCTACCAGAAGGCGATCTCTAGGGGGCAGTACGTCCCCTCCCCCATCCAGGACAAACAGCCCGCCTGATGAACGCAGGGCACTGAGTAGCCTATGGAAGGCAAAAGGCACCACACATAATCCATGCAAGCACCAGAGGCAAAACCTGACGCAAGCAACATATAAGGAGGCTATGGAGGATCAACCTTGGGAGACGGAGGCCATAACAATTATCCCGCAGGAGTCTCTAGATCTCATGCATGGCAGCGATCAACAGCCGGAAGCACAGATGAGGATCTCTGATCACACTTATGACTCCTCCGATGTCATTGTGATCCCGATCAAGGAACCAATCGAAGCCATCCTGGGAAGAGCATATCACAACTTCATGAAGGAAAAAACAAAGGCAACACTGGACAACGAGGAAAGGGCGGACAAGGGAAGGAAGCTGTATGATCAAGTTTCTGTGCCTGGGGGGGGGTTCAACGGGGACACTAATACCCCACATGAACACAGCAGGACCACGGACACCGCGAACAAGACGCAGGGAGGAATCCGGGAGGCGACAGACTACCCTGAAGACACTTCGCAATCCACCCCCGAAGACATCCAAGCACCTCAAATACATAGCGCAATGGCCGTGGAAGATTGTGGTAAAACTGCGCTATCACAGCATGGCGCGGGAGATGCAGAGGAAAACCTAACTGCAGGAGAACGGCTGATTCCGCAAGAGATGGAACCACAAGCAGATGCAAGCCCACTCCAGCAGTTCGCAGAGACTATAACCCAGAAGCTTAGTCCTGCCCTTATACAGGAACCTTCACTTGGGCCGCCCCTCACCCCCAAGCACAAGAATCAGGCAGCACGTCAGAATAGAAGCAGCCCTAGGCTTCAGGGGAAAGGTGAGCGGGACGACAAGACCTGTCTGAGAAAGGCACAGGAGGTGCTGGCAAAGAAATTGGGCATCCTCGAGGAATCTGAAGAGTTTGATGAGAAGGCAAGACAGAAGTATATTAAACTCTATGAAAAGCCCTTGTCAGACACAGCACTAGAGGCAATCTCAGAACTCACTGCAGTGGCACTGAAGAAAAAGAAAAGCAACAAGAAGACAGTTAAGAAAGTGATCAGGATGGAAAGCAATACCAAGAAGAAGCGCAAGATCAAGGAGTTGGAGGCACCACTGCAGGTGGCCTGAGCTGATTTAGTCTATTAGAAGCTCAGTAGTGTACTCCTTTGCTTAATGTGTTATAAGACTTCTCTATTTTGGTGTGACCCTGTGGCGACTGAGCCATATGGAGTCCTGCTGGTAGTCTTTTGTTGGGGTAGTAGGGTGTTGTATTTTGTTGTTGTAATCCCCCCCTTGTGGGGATCCGCCCACAGGAAGTGTGTTGGAAGGACAAGGTGCGCTGGGTCTTCAGACCCTCACAATATTGAATTTCCTATGTTGTGCTCTTGGTATGATGATGAATGAACCAATCCAAAATTACACTTTTATGACCTGGAATGTTAGAGGGCTCAATTGCCTAGCCCGTCAGGAGGAAGTGAAACAAGTTATACAGAGAGCCAAACCCCAACTGATATGTCTACAGGAAACGAAGCTTGAGAATATCACACCAACAATAATAAGAAACGTGCTTGGCGCGAGCTATGAGAACCACTTTGTCTTTCTGCCAGCTCAGGGGACCAGAGGTGGGATATTAATGGCCATCAAGGAACAACATATTCAACTCTCGGACATAGTAAGCAATCGCTACACGATCTCGGCAACTGTGACGGATATCCGAACCAATGTCAAATGGACTATCACGGGAGTCTACGGACCACAACAGGACATGGACAAACGCCTATTCATTCAGGAGATGGGAGACCTCAAGTCCTATGCACAACCGGCCTGGTTAGTGATTGGTGATTTTAACCTAATTTATCAAGACCAAGACAAGAACAATACCAGGGTGAACAGAAGGATGATGAATAGATTCAGGGCTACTCTGAACCACATGGAGGTGAAAGAAGTTGAGCTCATTGGCAAGCAATACACATGGTCAAACGAACGGAGACAACCGACCCTCACAAGAATCGATAGAGTCTTTGTAACGACGGAATGGGAAGAAATCTATGCCAACCCGGTCTTGCACCCACTGTCCTCGTCGATATCCGATCACACACCACTACTACTTCAACCGGTATACAGACCTTTTGTCAAGCCCCTATTCAGATTTGAACCTCATTGGCCGAAGATGGATGGATATCTGGATTGTGTGAAACAAGCATGGCAACACCCAATCCAGGGTCACCAAAACCCGCTGCTTAGATTACACATCAAACTCGGCAGGACGGCTACAGCACTGAAGAAGTGGGCCAGGGGATTGATTCCACAGGGGAAGCTGACTGCTGAGGTAGCCAGGGAAGTGATCAAGCAACTGGATGCAGCCCAGGAAAAGAGACAGCTATCGGACAGAGAGCTGGACACAAAAAGCTTATTAAAAAACCGGTTACTAGGCCTGGCTGCCATTGAGAAAGCAAGAGCAAGACAAGCTTCAAGACTTACCTGGCTGAGAAAAGGAGATATCAACTCAAGATACTTCCAAACTATTGCCAACTCCCGAAAACGTAGTAACTTCATACATGCGCTACAAACTGACAATGGAATGATCACAAGACAGCAGGACAAAGCAGAAGCCATCTTTCAGCATTTCAAGACACAGCTTGGTACTTACTCTCCCAGAACAACATTCCTTAACCTTCAGTTATTGGGATGGCAGCCAAGAGATCTGCAACACCTAGAACAACCATTCTCTGTGCAAGAAATACAACAGGTCATACAACAGTGGCCAAAGGACAAATCCCCAGGGCCGGATGGATTCAGTGGAAGATTCTTCAGGTCGTGTTGGAATATCATACAGGTGGATATACAACAAGCTATTCAGCACTTTTATGACATGAACCAACAAGACCTCCAATGGCTGAACAGATCATATGTGGTGCTCATACCAAAAAAAGGGAATGCGTTGAGACTTTCTGATTACAGGCCTATCAGCCTCACACACAGTTTTGCCAAGCTGATATCGAAACTTTTGGCCAACAGACTGGCACCGGAGCTGCAACACCTGATCTCAATAAATCAAAATGCCTTCATCAAGAACAGGAGTATCCATGACAACTTTGCGTTCGTCCAGCTCTTGATCAAGGAATTACACCGAAAACGTATTCCCTCTCTACTGATCAAACTTGACATATCTAAAGCATTTGACACAGTAAACTGGCCCTATCTGTTGCAAATTCTATCCTATTTGGGATTTGGGACAAGATGGCGTAATTGGATCGCAAACCTGTGGGGAACGACAACCTCGAGCTTCTTGCTGAATGGCGAACCTGGACAGGTGATCAAACATACTAGGGGTGTGCGGCAGGGTGACCCGCTGTCGCCCATGCTCTTCCTCCTCGCCTTGGAACCACTGCACAGACTCTTCGTGTATGCCCAGGACGTGGGTCTCCTACAACCAGTCCATAAAGACTGTTACAGATTTAAGATGTCCATGTATGCGGATGATGCGGCAGTGTTCATCCAACCAAAGGAACAGGAACTCGAGGTGACAAAGATGATCATGGAGATTTTTGGGGAGGCTTCGGGGCTTAAGACCAATCTGGAAAAGACTCAGCTGTTTCCAATCCGATGCCAAGGAATTGACCTAACACCCATGGCAGGGGTGTTCAACAACATAGGAGGGTTTCCAACTTCTTATCTGGGTCTTCCACTGCACTATAAAAAGCTTCCAAAAACTGCCTTTCAACCCCTAATCCAGAAGATTGCTGACAGACTACCTGGCTGGAAGAGGCGTCTACTATCATACGCTGGAAGGGAAGTGTTGATTAAATCCGTCCTCACATCACTCCCAACATACTTCTTAACGGTCTTCAGACTCCCAAAGTGGGCTGTTAAGCGGATCGACAAATATCGACGAAGCTTCCTCTGGAGAGGTTCTGAACCGGACCAGACTTCAAATGGACACTGCCTGGTGAAATGGACTAAATGCACACGACCCAAGAAATGGGGTGGCTTGGGAATAAAAGACCTGGAACGATTCGGAACTGCTCTCCGTATGCGCTGGTTATGGCTACAATGGAGCAACCAGGAAAGACCCTGGAAACCGTTCATCAGGATCTCAGGTCGAGCGGATAGGGACTTGTTCTTCAACTCTACGTCAGTGCAGATAGGAGATGGTCGAAACACACCCTTCTGGGAGGCCAGGTGGTTACAAGATACCTCCCCAAGGTCTATAGCACCAAACCTGTACAGGCAGGCGAGGAGAAAATTCAGGTCAGTGAGGATGGAGCTAAACAATAACAACTGGATACGAAACATCCAAAATTGGAACACTGGAGTCCTCCTGGAAGAGTTCGTCTCTCTATACGAAAAGATATCCACTGTCACACTCTCCCAGGGTCCGGACACGATCACATGGAGATGGACAACGTCAGGAGTGTATACGGCTAAATCGGCCTATGAAGTCCAGTTTATTGGAACGATTGCACAATTCAGAGCGAACCAGCTCTGGCAGGCGAAAACGGAACCCAAATGTAGGTTTTTCGCTTGGTTGGCCATACAAAACAAAGCTCCAACGGCAGATAATCTCCTTAAAAAGAACTGGACGGCAAACCCAACTTGCCCCTTATGTCTGCAACATCCGGAGGACATAAGTCACCTGCTTCTCCATTGCCCATTCACTAAAGAGGTTTGGCACGTTCTATCACAAAGCATGGGCTGCAATCCGCCATTACCAAGGATGCTACAGAACAGTGTGCAAAGTTCACTAGACATGGTGACGCGAGCGGACTCCCGGTACCAAAAACGGTGCAGGGCAGGTATCCTGATCTTCTTCTGGTGGTTCATTTGGAAGGAAAGGAACCAGAGGATCTTCCAGCAACAATCAGCGACGACCCAAAGAGTCCTCAATCTCATACTAGAGAAGATCCAGCTCAGCTCTACCTCGAGTGTTTAAGCCCTTTACGCTCTCTGCTATTTGCTAGGTTCTCCTGCTCGCTTTTCTTCTTTTGCTAGCTTGCGGCGAGGAATGCCTCCCGCTAACCCTGAATATTGTACCCCTAGGATGTAAGACTCTATCTATTTCTTCTTAATGAACGGGCAGCGCTCCTGCCTTGGTTTCAAAAAAAAAAAAAAAAATCTGGGGAGTTTGGGCCCCAGCAAGATGCAAGGTGTTTGTTTGACTCGTTGTACGAGATCGTCGAATTTGGACGGCAACGCAATTACAAAGTAGAGGGTGACTTGACAACTATTTTGCAGCCTGTGTCACCGGCCGGAACCTGGAAAATGCTGACCACCTCTTCAAGAATTGTCCAATAACTCAGGTGGTTTGGACTTTGGAGATGGGCCTCCAACAGGTCACAGGAAGTCAGGAACCGAGACTGCATTCGGATCAATGGACTGAATTTAGAAATTCAGTCCATTCTACAGCTCAGAGTCGTTCAAGACGATCGAAGCCCGCCTCTGGTCACAAGCAGGAGCAAAGGACCTTGGTAGTCTAGTAGGTGTATGAAGTTCAGCATATATATGCTGAACTGGTACTGACCCAGTGCTCCGTTTCACAGGCTCTGGTTATCTGTAATAACCTCTTTTCATCTTAATATATCTTAATTACCGACTTTTCATCTTAATATGAGTTTTAATCAATTCAATCTAATAATTATTTCTCCGCACATATTTCTATCAATACACACATGGATCATCCTGATTGCCATATAAAAGCTCTTTGTATATACAGTAAATATAAGAACTAGAAATAATATATGCACTTAAGACCATGACACCACTTAAGAAATCTAGCTAATTAGAGCATAAATAGATGAACAGGGCTCAAAGGCTGCTTGTCTAAATAAAGGCCCACGGATTCTTTCTGCGGATCTCAGCTTCCTCCTCCGGGGTAAAGTCGTTCTTGATGTTGAACGTCTGACGGATCTGCTCGGGAGTCTTGCCCTTGATCATGTTGACAACAGTGCGGCAGATGAGGTCGAGAAGACCCTTAATGTTGAGATAGTTCGCAGCCATGATGAGGTCTAAGAGGGTGGCCTGGTCGACCTGGACGAACTCGGCATCCCATGTTTTGATGTCTTCGTCGTCAGAGGCATTGCTGCTGGTAGCCGACGACGAGGCGGTCCCTACGACATCGTTGGACTCGGCCTTAACTACCGTGGCCGGCGGGGCGTGCTTTTTGCAGCAGTCGATGACCTTGGACAGTATGTTGGAGTGGACGTTAGGGACAGGGATGACGATGCAGTTGTCGGCGCAGTCATCCTCCTCGATCATATGTCGGAGGGTCTGCGACTGCATGGCTACCGCCTGTTCGATCACAAACTCTTTGCCGTCGAAGCTCTTGAGCGTGATCATCGTCGTCTTATTCTTCTCACCCTCCTCCGCTGCCATGGAGATCGACGATGTAGTAGCTGCTGAACGAAACCCTTGCTTACTTGGGGCGCGCGCGCTGAAGAAAAAATACGAATATAGAGGGTTGTGGCGAGGTAGGCAGCTGGGCAACAGACGTCGTACAATGTACGGTCAAGGACTGCACGCAGCGTCGATCGGTAGGGGATCGAGTCCACCAGGACGGGACTTTCCTTGTTTCCGGTGGGGATTCAATAATACTAGAATATAATCCGCGCGCCTAGTATGCAAGGACCGATGGCCTCGCGCGCCCGCATCCGGCCGTGTCGCGTGTTCCGGCCACGTAGGTATTGCGTGGCATCCGTGATTTATTCCGCTATTGGTAATTGTTAATTTTGTTAATTCTAAGGATTGTGTTAATTGTAAATAATCAATCATATGAATTTTGTAGATGTATATTGTATAGTTTATAGAAAAAATTAGTTGTTGATAATATTTTACATACCTATTCAGTTATTTTATGTGTAAAAATACAATATTATCATTAATTAATGAGTCTGTTAGACAAACCCGATAAGTCATATATACAATTGGAAATAAAATTATAACTTTTAATTGCTATGGTTTACGTGTCTGATGATAAGTCAGAAAACAAATATATAATTTTTAACTGATTTGTTTTAGGGGCAAGATGGTATATATATACAACAGAGAATACATATTCAGTCTTTAACGGGTCTAACAAGACGTACGTATATAGACTTAATACACATCTACAACCGTTAGATTGTAGTAATCCAAGAACTACTGTAGTTGATGACTGAAACAATCTCTTAATTTTAGGCGTCTAAAAAATAGACACACCCAAGAACTAAATCATGGATGGATGACTACTTGCTAAGCTGCTATCGGCGAGAAAGACGTTGCACCCTGCAGTGGCCCCTGTTCAACGAGGTGGACGCTGCATAGCAATATGGAAGAATTGTTCCCTAGCTAGAATCTTGACACGCTTGATGTAATCCGGGAATACGAGCGCCCCATTGTCCAGCGCGTGGCCAAGGGCGTCCGTGGCATCGTCGAAGGCGAGTTCAGACGCCTTGCTCTCCAGCCACCGCTTGGCGTCGTCACCAACCGCCGCCGCCTGAGGTTCCAGCACCGTTTCCGCTTCGACAGCCGCTGCTGGTCCCGTCGTCTGCCGCAACCAGCTGAGCAGCTGCCCGCGGTAGCCATGGCTGGCCGTCACGGCGTGCTCCAGCTGCATCCTCTCCTCCCCCAACTCGCGGACGGCGCTGTCCATAGCGTCGGCCCGTCTGTGGAGGCAGGCTTGAAGCGACGACAGGGCCTGTATGTCCTGGTGGACGTGGTTATGGAAGGCGACCATGTTGGAGTCCAGCCTAGAGACAAGCTCATCCAACAGTACCTTATGCAACCGATGACGTTCTTCCTCTTCCTGCGACGAAGCTCCGGTCGACACAACGTCGTCTTCGACAAGTTCAAAGTTGGTCATCAGCGGGTGGCACATCCTAAATGCCGCGACAAGGCTCCTGACCAGACCGGTGAGGCTGGAGGCCGGCACGCGCCATCCGTCAAGGTAAGGCAGCGTGGCGGCGCGAACGCAGCCGGTGCGGTGGTCGACGAACGGGTGGTCGGGGACGAGCGACGCACGCGGCGTGGCGGGGAACGCGTAGACGAGCGGCCTCCGGTACGGGTACTCCCTGGGCAGCCACAGCGTGACGAGGAGCGGCGGCAGCGCGGCGGAGACGGCGAG
Organism: Tuctoria greenei; assembly: GCA_036927565.1. Classification (NCBI taxonomy): domain Eukaryota; kingdom Viridiplantae; phylum Streptophyta; class Magnoliopsida; order Poales; family Poaceae; genus Tuctoria; species Tuctoria greenei. Next base: position 179,652,158 of record JAYESD010000009.1, on the reverse strand, counting down.
GCGGCCCCGCGCGTTGAGCAGCACGGCGGAGGCGCCGTTGTCGGTGACGTAGGCGTCCACCGACGGCGAGAGGGAGGGGAACTCCTGAAGGAGGGCGAATACGTGCCGCCGGACGAGCCACCTGATGTCGGCGTGCTCGTACGGAGCCAGCGCGGCGTCCACCAGCTCCACCGTGCCGTCGCTGGCCGCTGCCGTCGCCATGGTGCCTGTAACAACGTATTTTACTCCCCCTTCCATCCAATGGACCGATTATTGATGGCCGAGAAGTGAAAATGAAGGCGAGAATTCAGAGAAATAATGAGAAATCTTCACGCGGATAGACGAAGTCAACACTGTTTTGTCTGCAGCTAAGTATTGATGAGTTGAATGATTCAAGTCGTTTAGACTAGGAAAGATACGTTGTTGAAATGTTTGGTTTGAAGAAACTGAAAGGTTGCCTTCCTACCAACAAGTGTGACCTGCAGGGCGTCGTGGTCGTCATCTAGAAAATAAATTACAATGTGGACGTGGCACGAAACTACGTACCGCGTAAGAAAAGTAAAATTTATTTAATGCTAAGCTAGGTATGGTTTGAGCTACTAACTACTTGCTTAAGTGTTGGGTGCGTGCCAAGATTTTCAGGCCTCTTGGAGTCAAATTCGGTTGCCTTTTCTTTTCGTAATGTAAACGTTAACTATACCCTTTTAGTAGGTTTGACAATGTTTACTTTTCGTAACGTAAACGTTAACTATACCCATTTAGTAGGTTTGACTATGTGATTACGGTTTTCAGAGATATACAATAAAATCTTCTCCTTAGGTTTCACTACAAGAAAACGAATTTTTTTCCTGGACCAAAGTTATTTTGTGGCTCCCACGAAAATAAATTTATTTTCATGAGCCATATCAAACTTATGAAAATAACAGTTATTTTTTTTCGAAAGCCGTTATACGGCGTTCAATTATAAGGAGAGTAACATTACATCATGGAATACATGGTTGTATGGTGACCGGGCATGAGTATTGCCAAGTCAACCGGGACAGACAGGTCTGATCAACAGCAAATATATCAAAAAGACAACAGAAACAGTAAGTCACTGAGGTTGTGCTGGTTCCAAAATCAAAGAAAGTTGTTTGGCTCCGGCGCAGCTCCAGAGTCTGCATTCATCTTGGATTCGGGATATGACATCCTGCACTGGACTTTCCCTGTCATTAAAAATTCTGTCATTGCGCTCTTTCCAAATGGACCAGAGTACAACCATGATAATTGCGGTAATTCCTTTTGAACGGTTGGCGCGAGACCGTCCGACAACTCCTTGATACCAGTCTGTGATTGTGGCCTCATGATTCCAGCTTGATGGGAGGAGGGATCGCTCCTGAAGCCACACACCTATTGCAGTCCAGATCTGAAGCGAGACGGGGCATTCCAAGAAAAGATGTTCAGATGATTCTAGGTTGCGACGACAAAGCACGCAAAAGTATTCATTTGGCCAGCCCCTGCGTTGCAAGCGATCCGATGTCCAAATTTTGTTATGTAACAGCAGCCATATGAAGAGCTTGCATTTTTGGGGTGCCCAAATCTTCCATACCAATTTTGGGAGTTGGGATCGTGTGTGGCCTTCAAATTGCAGTAGATATGCTGAGCGCGCAGAGTACTGTCCATTTGAGGTAAATTTCCACTGAATTGTGTCTGGCTCTCCCGTAAGCAATACAAGGTTGAGATCGTCGATCATCATCCAAAGTTGTATATACTGAACTAGCAGGTCTGCCGATAAATTAGGGAGGATGTCCGTTATCCAGGCATCATTGCTCATTGCTTGGAGAACAGTCTTGTGCTTCCCCCTACTATGTTGGAAGAGTTCCGGGAATAGAAATGCTGGCGCCATCCCATTGATCCAACTGGAGAGCCAAAATTTTGCTGTCTTGCCGTCTTTAACGAATACCCTTGTCGCCGCCGAGAACAGGGCTCTGTCCTGCATGTTGATCGGCAGTTCGGTGCCCTGCCATGGTTTCACCGGCTGAGTCCACTCGAACCACGGCCAACGGAGGCGTAGTGCTGTACTAAATTTTTCCAAGTCTGTTATACCGATGCCACCATTCGGAAGAGGGCGACATACCTTTGTCCATGCTACTTTACACTGGCTGCCACGTACGGACTGTGTTCCAGCCCATAGGAAGCTCCTCCGTACTTTATCCACATCTTTGTAAAAACTTTTTGGGAGTTGCAGCACAGTCATTACGTATGTTGGGAGGGAGCTTAGCACCGACTTGACGAGCTCCTTTCTTCCTGCTAGGCTTAACAGTGGTCCCTGCCAGCCAGCAAGCTTGTTCATCAGTTTATCCTTTATTCTCTGAAGGTGGGTTAGGCGTACCCTCCCCGGCGTCAGTGGCATGCCGAGGTATGTGACCGGGAATGTGGCACATTGTCCGTTGAAGGCGTTAATGATCTCCTGGATGTCTATCTCCTCGCAACATATTGGTATAAGGGAGCTCTTTGCGAGGTTGATTTTTAGCCCAGTTGCAGCCCCAAATTGATTAAGTAAGGACATAGCATGTTGGAATTCTGATAAGACGGGGTTGAGAAACAAAATGACGTCGTCTGCGTATAAGGATAGTCGTAGTGACATATTACGACCCGACAGCCTCGATAGCTCACCATCTTCCGTGGCCGACTTGAATATATGGTGGAGCGAGTCAATGGCAAGGATGAACAACAGAGGGGAGAGTGGGTCTCCTTGTCGTAAACCTCTTTGATGAAGAATTGGGGGCCCCTGAACGCCATTGAGTCGTACAGAAGATGATGCTGTGCATAGCAGTTGCGAGACCCAATCTCTCCATCTAGTTGGGAGTCCTCGCTTCTCCATCAGCTCGAGTAAGTATTCCCAGGAAATAGAGTCGAACGCCTTGGATATATCCAGCTTCAAGACAATCATAGGCCTTTTCCCCCTCTGGAAGTGGCGGATCATATTGCGTACCAGTAGAAAATTATCTTGAATGCATCGCGACTTGATGAATGCGCTTTGTGCAATGGATATTATGTTGTTTGCTTCTCTGGCAAGCCTGATGGATAAAACTTTGGAGATCAATTTAGCCAACGAGTGAACTAGGCTTATTGGACGGAAATCCTCAGGACTCTCAGCCGGTGAATTTTTGGGTATCAGGGTAATGGATGCCCTGTTGACTTTGCCTAATGGTCCCGTCTGCAGGCTGTAGAAGCATTGGAAGGCCCTGACTATGTCGTCTTTGAGTATAGACCAACAGCACTTGTAAAAAGTCCCAGTGAACCCGTCTGGCCCTGGCGATTTTTCTGTAGGCATGCTTTTGATTGCATCCCAAATTTCTTCCTCTGTGAATGGCGCGTCGAACCCAGTGTTCTGAATGAGAGGCAATCCCAGATGCTCCCAGTTGAGGGTGCATTCCCTTGTCACTTTAGTTCCAATGCCGGTCGCGAAAAATTCCTGCAAGATTTTTTCCTTACCTTCATGGTCATGCACCTCAATATTCTGTTTATTTTTTAGGTATGGGATAAAGTGCTTCCTGGCGCGCCCATTCGCTTTCAGGTGGAAGAAACGCGTGCAAGCGTCTCCTTCACGTAGCCAGACCATGCGTGATGCCTGCCTGCGTCGCGCCCGTTCAACAGCAGCCAAACCGAGCACCCGAGTTTTCAACTCTTTTCTAAGTGTTCCTTCTTCCTCAGCAAGCATTCGGTTCTCTTGTGCCGCATCGAGACGCATGATCACCTCGTGGGCGATGGCTAGTTGCATTTGTAGTGAACCGAAAAGGCCTTTACTCCATTTCTTCAGTTCTGATGCGGTGTGCTGTAGCTTGTAGTTCAGCGTGTTTATCGCAGAATGGCCTGGCACCGGGTGACTCCATGCAGCCTGAACCACCTCTTGAAAACCAGGGATTTTGGCCCAGAAGTTTTCAAATTTGAATTGGGGCTTCGTTCTCGGTCTGATTTGGGGGGACAACATAATCGGCGCATGGTCTGAAACAGAGGATGAAAGGGCCTTCAGTCCAAGGTTGGGGAACAGGATGCTCCATTCTCTTGAACAGAAAGCTCGGTCCAAACGCATTAAGGTAGGACTTTGTCGCTCGTTGGACCAAGTGAACCTGCGATTAACCAATGGGATTTCCATGAGCTCCAACTCATCTAAAGTCCGCCTGAAAGCCCCCATATGTCTCCGGTGCAGATTCTGATTATTCTTATCTCTTGCATCGAGAATGAGGTTGAAGTCACCAACACACAACCAAGGTGTATTAGGGGGGGGTTTATTGTGAGTAAGTTCATCCAAGAATCTTTGTTTATTGGCATCACTTGCAGGCCCGTAAACCACTGTGAGGTGTGAAGCTAGATTGGATGATTTGTGTGTCAGCGTGGCCGACATAGAGAATTCTTGAAGGGCCTGGTCCGATGCAGTGAACAAGTCAGGGTTCCAGGCTAATACTATTCCCCCTCGTGTACCAAGTGCCGGCAGGTAGAAAAAGGGTCTGTTGGTACCGAGAAACTCCCCTGCTAGGGTGTTATCAAGTGACTGCAACTTTGATTCTTGTATACATATTATGCCAGGGTTTGCAGTCCGAATGTGCTCCCGAACTGCAGCACGTTTAGCTGGCATGTTGAGGCCCCGTACATTCCAACTGAATAAGGTGAAGTCAATATCCATTTAAGTTGGGAAACACGACAGAAGATGGACCCAGGGTGGTTTCTATAGCTAAATATCCATGGTCTTTTTCCTCCAAAAGATGAATGTACATAGGACACACACTGCAGAACATGAGCTGAACACCTTCCTTCATGACTGTTCCAGGTTGGATTACTGCCGCCACTGACGCCAAAAGCCAATCAACCTGAGTACAGATCCAGAAACCAAATGACAACAGAATGAAGACTCGGAAAGTGTTGGAGATAGGGCAAGCATGCCGCTCCAAAACACAATGTCGCCTTCCGAGATGACCATGGTAGAGACACATCGGTGCAGTCACGCGGCTACCGTCTGAGCCGCCAACTCTTGCATGGCAAGGGCCGCAGTGGCCTTGGACATGTCGTCGTTAGCCAGGCCCGTCAGCTTCCGGATCGCTGCTAAGGCCTTCGGGAGGAGGGGCTTCTTGTACATGTTGACATAGCGCTGCATGGATTCTTCGTCAACAGTGTTGTCAGCAGCCATCAGGTCCAACTCTTTCATGAGCCGGAAAGTTGCCCTCTGAGCCACTGGGATGGGAGTTTTGTTGGATGCCTGGCGAGCGCTACGGCGAGATGGTTCCGCCGAGGCCGAGCGACGCTGCGGCAGAGGGCGACGGGGTGGCGGCAGCGGCAAGATGGCGGGAGCAAGCTGTTTGAATGCCGAGGGAGGCGGGTTGTGCGATGTACCGCTTGTTAGGCGGGCCGGACTCTCGGCCTTGTCGGCATCGATGTCATGCGGTATCCCCTTCTCACTCAGCCCAGCAGTGGCTGGGCGTCCAGAGCCCATAACAACAGCCGGTTCTTCATTGGGGTTTGCCAACGGGGGGGTGCAGATGCCTGGTGGAGTCGGGAGCGTGCGGTCCGCCTGAACACTGTGGGCTGGGACATCTGTCACTGCAGTGGTTAGCACAGGACACGGGTCCGGTGCCATCAGAGAGGCCTCCAGGAGCATCGGGTCCAGTGAGTCTTCGACATTGGAGGGTTGCAGACTGGCAGGACGAACGGAGGCAGTTGAAATTGCTGATATTAGCTCAGATTCTGGCATTGTCTTGGAGTTTTTGGTCGCATCTGCCGGGGTGGTCCCACTGGCCACCCTGCAACCGGTTGGCTTTCCCAGACCTCTTTCTGCCTCATAAGAGGCCAAAGTGACAAGAGCTTCTGTGCACGCAAAAGGCTTTGGTGTGCAGGTTGTCGCGAACAGGTGATAGTGAGCGGCGCCTGTCCCATTCTGCCTCCTGGCGACGTGGAGGCTCACGAGCAAGAACCCCTGGCTTGGAGCGGGTCATCGACCGTCCCCGAGGGGGGTCCTCAACCAGTCGGCGACGCCCGTAGCCACCGTGTCCACGGTGGCCCGCATGATCAGTATGGTGTTGACGGGTCTGACCTGTCGAGTGGACCCCACGGGAGTTAGCCGACCTTCCGTGGCGAGATGCCAGCACATCGTCATAGTTGGGATCGCGTCGAGAGTCGTCCCGCCGAGGAGCTCTGGGGTGGCATGGGTCGGAGGTTCGGGGCCTACGCGGACGCGGTGAAGCCCGATCATCGGGGATGCCACACACCCAGAAGAACTCACGGTGCACCGGTCTGCGAGCATCGGCGGTCGGGGCGTACAGGGCGGGGGTCCAATCATACAACTCTGCAATGTGGATCAGAATCTCAACTCTATGCCCTTCAGGGGGGTAAGGGGCGAGTTCGTCCCCCGTCGCCGTTCTTGCAGCCTTCAGGAAGAAGGTGACGATCTTCGAACATGGCAGCCTATTGGGGTTCTCCATCCAGCACCAGACACCAAAGATGCCCGCATGCTTCTGCGTGAAGGTAACGTCGTCGATACGATCGAAGACGCAGTGGTCGCCTACCACTTGCCTGAAACCCTCCTCCGACCATGCGTGCGTGGGGAGGAACTCGATGTAGAGCTTGACATGGTAGAGCCATGGAGCCACCTCCGTAGTTGTGGCACGGTTGCAACCCGCCCTGGAAGTAAGCACCTCCGACACCACCGCTGCCTTTGCGCGGAGCTTGTGATACTCCGTCATCGCGCCAGAGGCCACAACCGTTGCCTGTCCGTGGACCGGCCGCTCGGACGCTGCTCCTGGGATGTAGCGAGAGGGGCGAGACAATGTTGTTGTATGGCCGGTGAGCACAGCCGCATAACTTGGAGGTGGTGCAGTTTTATAGGCAGGGCTGGGCAGCGGCGGGGAAGTGAGCCGGGAGTGAATGCTGACTTTCGGCTGATCCGGAGCGGAGGGCTGGGAACGGCATACACGGGCGAAGTGTCCAGAATTTCCACAATTCAAACATCTTCTAGGATCTCTGCAATGAGCCACCTTATGGTTTTTCGACAGACATCTAAAACACCTCCCATTGAATAGCTTCTTGAAGCCAGAGGGCGAAAGTTCTCGCCGCCGGGGATCTGACACCACACCATACGAGCTTCCTTGCGGAGGGAAGTCAGCAGTGACCTTACCAATCTGGGGGGTTGAAGGGGGCTTCGAGAATAAAGGATCTTGTCACTTTGAATGCTCATTACTGGACCTAGCATTCAAATGAGAGGGGGCTTTGGTAGGATTGTGGTGTGTGACTGCTTTCTGCCTTGGCTTGCGACGAACCAGTTTCCATTCTGATGATGGTTTCCGTGGCGTAGGGCAGAAGATCACTGACTTGAGCTTAGGCATTGGGGCAATAAGTTTGTGAGATGTATCTGGGACAGCAAGAGGAACTTCATCTTTTCCAGCTTCTTCAGCTACAGCTGCTGTGGAGGTTGCAAGTGAATCTTGGACCAGGCTGGGAGATCCCTCTGGCTTCTTGCAGATCTGCAATGCTTCGATAGGTCCAGACACCAATGAATGCGGCTTGGAGGAGGTCGCGGTTGCCTCCTTGGCCTGCGATTTGGTAAGGTTCCAGCCAAGTAGCTCTTTCTCACCAGGAGTGGGCGGCATAAACACCACCTCTGGTGACAGCAGGGAGGGAGAGCATTGAAGCTCCATTGAAGAGGCCTGCAGGGGCTGTGAAGCAGAAGCGAGGTGATGGGGAGGGGTTGCCTTTCGGCCAGATGGTACCTCATCCACTTCGGAGTCGAAGTTCTCTTCATCCAGGTTGGGTAGCAGCGAGAAGACGCCCTCTGCACAGACGGGAGAGACGGATGTACTCTTGAGTGAGGAGAATGGGGTACACGGGAGGTTGTCTGGGGAAGGGGGCGGACCGCTCAGGAGAGCGGCGGAGCAGGTGGATACGAAAACTGGTGGGGAGGCGGTGGCTGGGGTGGACGCCGTCGGGGTTGCGGAGGTGGAGGTCGTCGGCGGGGAGGGGGTGGGAGGGGATGCGCTCTCACTAATCATGTCTCCAGCTCAACCATCATAACAGTTATTTTCGTGGACTAGAAAACAGGCTCACGAAAATAATAATAATATAATGAGTCGTGAAACAGGTTCACATAAATAATCGGTATTTTTGTGGATCAGAGAACATGCTCGCGAAAATAACTTACAGTTTGGTGGGCCAAAGATTTAATAGTCGTGTGAGATCCATGTGTATTGAATATATTGTTAATTATGTTAAAAGTTATGATCTACATAGAAAGTTTTAAATATATATGTGAAACCCACTTTGGAATGTCCAAACTTGCGAGAACTAAGTTCTGACAGTCCAAACTAGTCGTGCACGTGAGCCGCACGTGTATTTGATTGGACTGTTCTAAATTTTCAATATGTTTCGGGAGTAACACTTTTTTCATTCAATTCGTACCGTTCAAACTTATTCAATGTATATCAAGAGTAATCGTTACTACACAGGACACTTCAGGCCGCCCGATCTTAATATTTTATTTCAGCTGCTCTAAGCGTGTACACTTTGTCTCCTCGGCGCTGCGGCTAAATACTATGGGGCCGGACGACCCATATTCCTGAGCAAGGCAATAACCATAACTTGAATACTATCACACTGTATTATCATGTTCGTTACATTGTGCTTTATGCCCGTATCGTCTGCCATATGCCCGGTTACATTTCTTCCGTCTCGTTCCTAGTTGGAGTTGTGCTTTCCTGCTCCAGGCGGGTTTGCTTGAGGTTCTTGTGATGTATTTGAGTTTCTTGGTTGTTTTTCTGCTTGGGGGCCCGTGATGCCGAATGGTCGCTCCTCTGAAAAGCTAACGCTCGTAGGAGGTCCATAGTGTTCTGCACCCTAAGCGTATACACTTTGTCTCTCTAGCGCTAACGACTAAGTACAAGGGACCGGATGGCACACGCCCCTGAGCAGGGTGATAAACATAACTCGAGTATCATCGCACTGAATTACCCAAACATCATAAGCCCGACTCGGGACTGTAAGACATAACAGAACTAGGAGGGAGAAATGTGACCGGTAAGTGTAATTACTTTCTTGTCAATCATGCTTATGCAAGTACCAACCAGGTACAGGTTAGGAACAGCCACGCAGGGCGATATGATGGTGGCCCCACCTACAGGATCATCATCTCTTCTGAGATGGGCTCAGGGGCCACTGTCGCTACTCTGCAAACTGGGTACCCCTGTGTACAAGGAAGAAAAAGTTTCGGACCCAACGTTCCCGCTGAGGCGGGTTCCGGAGTTGTCACGCGTTCTTCAACTTCGGACCCATGCTCCCTATTGCTTGTCTTGCTTTTATCTTGCTTTTGTCTATTAGCTTCACCAGCTGCATCTATTAGCTTTTGTCTTGCTTTTTGTTGTTTTGCCAAGTAAAACATCTGTTCTTGTCCATGAAACGGAGAGATTCTTTGTCAACCGGTCGCTTCACCGTCACCTTATACGGTAACTATCTTTGTGGCTCAACGCTCCGTTCGAGCAACACAAGTTATTGCAGGCATGAATCAGTCGCGTGGGCCGTTTTAGAGCTCAAGGGGTGAGCAAGTCCGTCTCATGTACTCCCTCCGTCTCAAAAAGCTTGTCACTTTGTAGTTCAAAAATGAACTACAAAGCGACAACCTTTTTAGGACGGAGGGAGTACTAGGCATCGGAGGCTCCAATTAGTGCCTCGTTTAATTATATTTTTCGGGCAATACCAATTGTTCCATATATCTGCTCAAATATATATTTTCTTGCTTCACTAAGCAAAGGGGCTATCTGCCAAAACGACGCGGGGGGGAGTCCATGGCCACGTATTACATACTGGACAGTCGGATCACATGACAACACATTGTAGTGGCCTAATCATCACAGTTAACTACTCCCTCCTTCCCACAATAGTTGTCGTTAGGACAACAAACTTAGTTCAAAATTGAACTAATTTGGTTGTCCTAACGACAACTATTGTGGGAAGGAGGGAGTAGTACCTACTCCGTACGCGACGAATAATCAGATGGACGGGGTGCAGACGACGCAGGCGAGGAGCAGCATGGCGGAGGAGACGACGTCGTCCTCCTCGCTGAAGCAGCTGCGCTTGAACCGGCACGCCTTCCCCTTGTTGCACGGCAGCAGCCGGCGCAGCACCAGCTCCTGCGCCTGCTGCTGGTGCTGTCGATGCCGCCTCCCGCTGCTTCTCGCCGCACCTGCCACCGCCACATTGTCCGGAGCTGGGCGGTGAACCATCTTGTTGATTTGCGTGGAAGAGGAGGGGGGTGAGCGCCAAGAGGTTTATGAATGAAATGGTGATCGCTTAGGTGAGTGGCATCATGGCCATGTATTTATAGAGGGCGTCCTAGCTGTGCGCATGTTGTGCCATTGTGGTGCTCCGGCCGGTGTTTGGTGGCGGATGGTGCCGCATGAGAGAGAGAGAGAGAGTACTAGGTGGTCCATGCCTCCACAGCTTTAATTCGAATGCAATTTGGATGTTACTGCCTGCGTGCATGTGCATGAGACGGCCGCATGCTAGCTAGCTCTAGGAGAGATGCGAAATGAGTACGTTTAATTTTGTTGGTGTCACAAGATTGAAGAATTTGAAACGGCAAGGAGGTAGGATCCATCAGTACAGTAGTCAGCATGCACAGACCAAACTGAACATGGTAGGGCACAGTCAGCAGCAACCAGATGCATTGGAGCAGTATCGTCCTGCACCTCTACCTGTCGCAATATGTAGGAAAATAATGGGAAGAATTCTTCCGGTTGTAAAGTAAGATATCGATCATCAATTAATTATTTTTTATAGTAGGTGTTTGAAATTTGATAAAATTTAAGGCACCGAGTAATTAACAGCTGATTATCGTAATTACACAATAATCCTTGTAATTAGTCATTAACTCTTCATTTTATAGGTTAAAGAAACACAGATTTTTTTGTTTTATAGTTTTACAATTAACATAATCCTATAAAATACTGATTACAAATATGGATTAACAATTTACAAAAAATTACCTTCTTCCACATACTCCCTCCTTATCTTTTTAATTGACGTTCAGACACAAATCTTAGTTCATTTTTAGTTCAAAATCTTGTCTGAAACGTCAAATAAAAAAATAAAGAGGGAGTATCTTGCAGCGGCGGCGGTGCCGCCAGTCTTCCACGCGTGGTGTTGCCCGCCTGCGCCCGTCGCATCACCAGACACCCGGTCAGGGCGCCGGTAGCTTGCTCGCGCGCGGCACCGCAACTCGCCTGTGCGCGGTACCGGCTGCTGGTCACCCTCCCGCCCGCGCATGGCGTCGTCGTTTGCCCGTGCCACCCCACGGCTGTTGTCGCTTGCTCGGCGCCGCCGGTCACCCTCAAGCCCGCGCTGCCCTTCAATGTGTTTGAAATTTGGGAAAATTTCGGGCACCGAGTAATTAACAGCTGATTATCGTAATTACACACTAATCCTTGTAATTAGTCATTAACTCTTCATTTTATAGGTTAAAGAAACACATATTTTTTGTTTTATAGTTTTACAATTAACATAATCCTATAAAACTTAACACATCCAGATTATGAGATTTAGCATTTTTGTTTTTTATATATTCTGAGTTAGATCGGGCGACAAAATCACCATCAGATATCTGAAAATCTAACACACCCAAAAAAACTACTCCACATGCCAAATTTCGCTTCAATGTTAGTAGAAAACATACTTGAATTGGTAGATATCCTATAACTATCAATAATTGACTCATCGTGCCGTTACCCGTCACGCTGCTTAGCTGGTAAAGAGACCTTCAAAATATTCAAGGCGCCAAACAAAACGGTCGACTCGATTGAGTGGAATTTAAACCATCCGGCCTCGCAACTCCGCTCTGTGCTCTCAACCAAAGACACCCACTGCTTCCCGTTGTCCTGACCCAGCTCAAGTTTACACAGAGGACGACACGTGTCAGCAGATGCCTCTGGCCGGGTCTGACGGGACCACGGATCTTGCAAATTATCCTTATCTCCAGCTAAGGACATGTATAATTCCCTAATACTAAAATGCTGACAACCCCATAGTGTAACTAAGCATGATTAAACTAAATCCTCAAGAATTCAGCACAAGATCACATGCATATCAGTAGCTGACAAATAAAAGGCCAAATGACGATGGGAGGCATGCACATGATTGGCATGCATGTTACCACTACTGTACTACATTGTTAGGACAGGCCATGTGGCATCAACGTTGGCTGGAGCTATGTCGACAAAACAAACTTCCTCCCTCCTCCGACATTAATTAATTTACTGACGTTAGTTAGCGTAAAATTACATAATAGTCACTTAATTATTGTCTTTTTGATTCAAACATTTTCCCTTAGTATCTGTGCATGGCCGATGTGCGCTTAATATACTTATACAATTGTGCCTATGTGACTCTAGGAGGAAGTTAATTATTGCACTGCTATGTTTTTCCTCTAATGCTAGTCGGAAACTAAATCGCGATTGACCATTTACCACAAGAAACGTGCAATAATGTCAGCATGTTAACAAAAATAATGCAACTGTCCACTATGATACATTAAGGCAATTTTATTTAGTAACAAAAAAAAAAACAAATGCCCGTTGCATTACGAGCTTGATTACTTTGTGGATGAAATGTGCATCATGGGCTGGCCCACCCTACAGTGAGCCGCCACATGGCCGGTTGCCCAACAGCAAAAGACCCTGATAACGATGCCATGGATGTGGGAATTGTTGCATGGCCCAGTTTTGATTACTTTGTGATTGATATGGGGTTTCAAAATATAACTCACTCTCCTAACACTACGTGAGAAAGGCTCACTCGATACGGGCTCGCACGAAGAACGGAAACGCGTGTCTCCGTCGTCGCCTCTCGCATTATGGAGTAATCGGAGGTGCATTGTTGGGCGTGTCGCCGATCAGAAGACATGGGAGACAAGCTTTAAGATCGCGTGTCTTCTTTTGTAAGAAATCCAAGACGAACATTGAGACGGCTCGTCTCATTTTTTTTAAGAAACCCGAGACGAGCTTTAAGACTATCTGTCTCCTTTATAAACAAATTCCAAAACGGGTGTTAAGGATGACGATCTACTTTTTGTTTGATATTCGAGACGGTCTTTACGTCAGTCCGTCTCCCTTTTTAAGAAATAGGAGACTAATAGGAGACTAATACGAGACGAGCTTTAAAGCGGCTCGTCTCCTTTATGTAAAAAATCCTAAACGCGCGTTAAAGATGCTCGTCTCCTTTTTGTATGATATCTGAGACAGTTTTTATGTCAGCTCGTCTCCTCTTTGTAAGAAATACGAGATTAATAGGAGACTAATCCGAGACGAACTTTAATTCAGCTCGTCTCCTTTATGTAAGAAATCTGAGATGTTCTTTATGTTAGTTCGTCACGGATTTAACAACCGGCTAGGTCATGTGGCACTAATAGAAGACGCACCCTATTAAACGCTCATCTCCTATTAGATGCTCTCCTGTTTATCCTAGTTGTCGGTTGCATCGTGGAGCTAGCCAGGATTTGACACCCGCATTGCCAGGGTCAGCAACATACACATACAGAAACATATGTATAGCCAAATGAAGATCACACATTAAATTATATTCACCAATCAAATATTAACAAAGTGTCAATCGTAGTTACCGAGTAACTATTTATATAAAGAATGCACCATTATATTGTTCATCCTGCTTATATATCAAGTAACTATTACACAAAGAATGTCCGCTGTTCATCCTGCTTACAAAGTAACTAATTGCACAAAGAATAACTGTCATCTGATCTTGTATATTGTAATAAAATTTTCGCTTTGGATTAATGATTTTTGAAATGATGAACCTATATAGCCCCTCTCTAATATGTTGGAGGCTAGAACCCGCTACGTTCTTGAAGGCGGTTCTGTAGTCCTACCACGCGATAAAAAGAGATTTAGCAAAAAATAGAAATAAAGTAAAATAAATTTACTTAAACACACATTGCAATTCGGCTGCTCGCCAAATAAAATCATGCTTAAGCAGATATGGAAGTAGCATGTGTTGTATGAAGTTTGTTGTGGGACGTCGAATGTAGTATGATGTTCAAGTTGTCAGTGTTTTTCTGCGTGTCCTCCTAGCACCTTAACCACGTATGTGTCAAAAACCCTAAATAAAAACATCTACAGTTAATATAAAATTATCGTGTAATGACGAAATGGTCAGAAACTAAAGTCAAGAAAGAACTTACTCATTAATAACATACATTATATCCTTCCAATCACGACTAAGTCCCTCACCAGTTTTGAATCTCTCGGCCTTGAGAAGTCACAATACAAGACTTTGTAGAAATTGCTAGGGTCACCTAATGGTTACCCGAGTTGTACGATATGACTAGGAACTCCTTATCACTGTAGTATTTTATTGCCTTGACAAAATATGTAACTTCTTTTTGACTGATGGCTGTTAGAAAATATTAGTTCTCGTTGATATCTGCGGGTCAAGATATGCTGAAGAGTCCCTTCCTATTCTATGACGAGTAACTTGTTGCATGTGTCTACATGCAAAATGCCAAGACAAATGTGACTTCTGCGGCAGCTCTAGAGTCGAAGACAGATGCGGATGATCTCGAGTTCGAGGCTTCTGCTACTTTTCTGTAATTGGAGACAACTGCTCTCCTAATTTGTGACTTCTGCTACTTCTCTATAATTGGAGGCAATGACTGCTCTCGAATTGGGGGCAGAACCATCTGCTCTAAATTTGGAGACATAGGCGGACGTGCCTTAGGAGACATCGAAGCAGTAGAGGTCGACGATGAAGATGCTGCTGCTAGGTCAACAACAATAGAAAACTGCCTCTACTGAACCCTTCTAGCAATTGCATCCCGCATAGTTAGCGTTGTATCGTCCGTTAGCACTTCAAGCTTCAGGTATTTCAAATTGTGATGCACCATGTCCACTTTGACCACAACATAGGATGTTGTGTCGACCTGGATGTCATCAAGCATGGTATGACCGGGATACACTAGACCTCTCCCGACCTCTATTTGAAAGCTTCATCCGACCAATAGCATAAGGCTACATGTTGTTGGCTGAGCCAAGTTATCTATCGCGTCCGGCTCAGTTGAAGGTTCAGACGCTGGTGTCTGAAGATCCTCATATGATCATCCACCCCAACTGTTGTAGAAGCTAAGCTGGTCCTACGCCCCTCGTCACTTATGAACGCATCAAAGTTAGAGAATTGTATATATGGAACCTCCAATATAGGCTTCAGGTCTCCTAGAACCTCCTTTCTCAGCTATGTTTTCAGCTCGTCCAGTGCTAAGTAAGCTGTGGAGAAAGGACTCAAGGACACTCCCCACGAAGATCAGAAGCGTTTTGTCAAGTGGACAACCGAGGTCGCATCAAAGAAAACAATGCTCTCACTGCTAAGAGCTGATCTGGAGTGTCTCAAGAAATTATTAGGCAAAGGACATTATTTTCTTACTTCAAGATTTACTAGTGGGCATAATAAGTTTTCTTTCTTGTAATAATCTTGTCACATGAAAGATTTGAATGTTGGGAGTTGCCTGATTTGGTGCTGTTATTGGTAGCCTGTGTACCAGCATGCTTCTGTCTCATCTCGTACGCATGTCTCATCTTGAACCAAAAATCAACTACCTACAGCTGTAAACAGACCGGAGGGAGTATTTGTATTGGATCTTACTACATGCGACCTGTCTGGTCCCTAGTGTTTAGTTGAAATGTCTGCATGCCATGCATCTCCCTGGTGTCCACCTACCTGATCAGTTTCTTGTTCCTGCGTCATGTGTGATTCATATCTCCGTTTGTTACCATTATTTGGCGTCTATAGTTCACGATTGTACATATGCTTGTGAAAATGTTTGCACCTTTAAAGAAATAACTGATTCATCAAAAATACGTATTGTAATTAGACAATACTGCATGACCAGCATCTTCGGCCTTGGTCGAGATCAAATGTAGAAACTGATGTCTTCATCCCCAACGAAGGTGCAGCACAACTGCTGATCTAAAGCGTTGATTTTGTGATCCTCGACCTCGATACAGGAACAGCCAACTTTTCAAAATTCTTGCCGACCAGACGAGAACTCTAATTGGGACCCTCATCGCCGTCAAATCTCCTCTGATGATGTTCAGGATGTGGTAGTTGCCCATTAATTGCCAAATCTCAAGTTACACCAAGGGGCTACATGCTATCCAAATAGAAACTGAGCCTAGCTGCGTGACCACCCAGGTTTGAGATCTCTTCAATGCAAATAAAGGAAGAGTGCTATAAAAAATACCTGGTAGGAAATAAGTAGAGTTTATATTTAGACTGAATTTATTAAGACAACAAAGGAAGTCCGCTCCACTAGCTACAATTTCAATCAAAACCTTTTGCCCTCGTTAAACCTTCGCACGGTACATTTTGATTCAATATCAACCATAAATGTTGGCAGAACGCTACCCCTACCAAATTAACACTAAACTGCCTATACTATCATTTCCGAAATACAAAAGAAAAGGGAAAGTTCCCCACACTCCAATTCACTGGAGACCCTGGTGATTGCTCCAGACAAAGCCATCCATCATCAACATCAACCCTCAATTGCTTTCTGTGAAGTCGGCATCAATGACGTCTCCATCATTGGGTCCGTTACTACCTTTGCTCGTTGGTCCAGCACCAGGTGTAGGTCCATCCTCGGCACCAGTAGCAGGCCCAGCAGAATCGGCGCCGGGCTGGTTGTACATGGCTTGCCCGATTTGCAGCACCTCCTGGTTCAAAGCAGCCATGGCATCCTTTATGCTCTGTGTCGACCCTCCAGAAATGGTGTCTTTGAGTTCCTGGAGCTTTGCGTCCACCTTCTCCTTCACAGGACCAGGGACTTTGTCACCCAGCTCCTTCAGCTGTTTTTCGGTCTGGTAGATCATGGAGTCGGCCTGGTTCTTGGTGTCAATGGCATCCCTTTTCTCCTTATCCTCCTTGGCGAACTTGTCAGCTTCTTCCACCATCCTCTCAACCTACACAAAGCACTTAAAGACATTGTCATCCACCAAAACAGGCACTGATGTTTCATGGATAAAATAGTAAAGTAACTTAATACTACACTGCTAAAAATGGCATCAAAGAATTGTTAGGTGCTTGTACAGCATAGGCGCATACAAAATAGCACCAGGATTCTACGACACAACTAAAAGCCCACATATAATAACCAACTAGCACAAAATTAACACAAGAAAAACCATAGCAAGTTCCTCCTGACAACCACTGTTCATTGCAATTAGGAGACACAGGGATGCACTAAAAAAACAACGTACCTCATCCTTTGGTAGTGTACTAGCACCAGTAATGGTGATGTCCTGTTTCTTTCCAGAGCCCTTGTCAACAGCAGCAACAGAGAGAATACCATTGGCATCAATGTCAAATTTTACTTCGATTTGTGGGACACCACGAGGTGCAGGTGGGATCCCATCCAACTGGAAGCTTCCAAGAGACTTATTATCCCTGACAAACTCCCTTTCTCCCTGGAGAACCTTAATCTCAACACTTGTCTGTCCATCTGCAGCGGTCGAGAATACTTCCGATTTTGAGGTGGGCAGTGTGGTATTCCTGGGGATAATCTTTGTCATCACTCCACCCAATGTCTCCAAACCAAGGGACAATGGAGTAACATCTAGAAGAACAACATCTTTCACGTCTCCGGCCAAAACACCACCCTGGTGTTACAATGGAAACTATAGTAAAAATGGTGTCATACAATGTAATAGAATGATGCAGCTCTTTTTAAATGCAGCAAAAGGGATAGGTACATAATCTGTTGAAATCCCGGACAATAATTCAACTCGAAATTGTAATAAGATATTTCTTGATTTATTCCATGGGATCTCCCAGAAATATATAGACGTTTACAAATAAGATCACAGCCCCAAATCTGTTTAGGACTACTTGGATTCAAACTCTAACTTTATCCCGGACTCTATCTCTAACCTGATTTGGACTCCCCTACACTATTATCTTCTAGAAAGCATGATTAACTTTATTCCTAAATCTATCTCTAACCTGATGTGGAGTCCTCTACACTCTATTATCTTTTAGAAAACATAATTAACTCCACATAATCATCTAGGAAGGAAATTACATTGGAGGATAAGAAAATCACCTGTACAGCTGCCCCAAGAGAAACAACCTCGTCAGGATTGACTGTAACATTTGGATCCTTGTCAGTTATCTTCTTCACAAGTTCTTGTACTGCAGGAATTCGGGTAGATCCACCCACAAGAATCACTTCATCCAGATCACCAACAGACAATTTGGCATCTCTCAAGGCATTATTAACAGGAGTTTTTAGCCTATCACCAAATAGATAATGTCATTCTGTAGCCCAAGTAAAATGAGCATCACAGAACTACTGTGTGGAAAAGATTCTAAAATTAGTGGGACAATACTTAGGGTTACCATACCTGTCAATAAGGTCAGAACATAATTCTTCAAATTTGGCTCTAGACAGGGTTGCCTCAATGTGTTTTGGCCCATCAGCAGTAGCAGTAATGAATGGCAAGCTGTGATAAAAGCAAGTCAGCAACTTCAAATGATATAAATCAATAGCTGACCAAAAAACGGTATTGATGTTGAACATCTTTGTATGTACAACTGAAGTAGGCCTACCTAATGTTTGTCTGCGTCAGCGTTGACAATTCCATCTTAGCTTTCTCTGCCGCCTCAGTAAGTCGCTGAAGGGCTTGTTTATCCTTCAGAAGATCAATGCCTTCATCTTTCTTAAAGATACTAGCAAGCCAATCTGTAATTCTCTGCAAAAGTAAAGGATAATACAATCAAACAATAATAACAATCTTCATACAAAGGATTAAACTTTTGAGGAAGCAACGGTACTCATAATGTATGAGACTGGTCAGACTTATTTCCATACCTTATCGAAATCATCACCACCAAGGTGGGTGTCACCAGATGTGGAAAGCACCTCGAATACACCATCCCCAACCTCAAGCACTGCAACATAATATTGATTTAGTGATATAGGTATATAATATGTGCAAAAATGCTTAAAAACATCTGCAACAACAACAACAAAACTTTTGTCACAAGCACGTTGGGGTAAGCTAGATATGAAACCTAACAGAAACATATGGAAGTAACAACAAAAATCTATGGAAGTAAATGATAAAAAAATTAACAGATGAATCAACATTATTCGACTAAATCAGAAACACAAACGAGTTAACAACTTTCAGAAATGAAGAGCCAAAGAACAATCCAAGAGGACATTCAAAATTCTAATATCCCCACAATCTCGTTTCTAGTCACTACCCTTGTAAGTTATGTCTTTAAACTAAATTATTCTCTTAAAAAGCAGCTCGACACCTGCATTTTATCAAATAAAACTGACACTCCTGCCCAAGAGATCTATAACCATACTTGATAGTTGATACACTAGTTGAGCTACATAAAGTAGAACTTGTGTACTGGGAATGACTATTGGAAACCATAAAGCGGGAAAACCAGAGTTGTAGACCTTCCAAGTTAAACTGGGTAAAATGAAACAACTCTGAACACTCATGAAGATGGATAAATATTCAGCACTGAGACATTAGTTCTAATTCAACTATAATGGAATATTAATTACTAATATGTATATGACAAGATATATGATCAACGTGATTTGGAAACAAAGAAATAACAAAGAAATCAATAGGGGGCACTCTTGCATACCAGATACATCAAAGGTACCGCCTCCCAAATCAAACACTAATATTGTTTCATTATTTTTCTTCTCGAAACCATAGGCCAGTGATGCAGCAGTTGGTTCATTTATAATACGAAGAACTTCCAGCCCAGCGATACGACCAGCATCTTTTGTCGCTGTTCTTTGTGAATCGTTGAAGTAGGCTGGAACTGTAACCACTGCTTTTGTAATTTTCTCATTCAAAAATTTAGATGCATCATCCACCAGCTTCCTCAAAACCTGTTGCAGTAACAAACCAAGATAAGTGAAATATATAACTTACATTAAAAGTAAAGTGATAACTACCCCATCGCCTTTACTAATACCCATTACCATGTAAGGTCATTACAGATGATGAGACGGTATCTACTTCATACATTCAGAAATCGACTCCTCAAATAACTTGAAGCAATAACATTTGAACTACAGCTACAGAAAGCGAGACTTCAAAGCTGATTCAAATCAAAATAGTATCATAACGCATTAAAGCCTCTTGTTTTGAACTGTAGTTACTGCATCACATATCAAACGTTGTATGATGTACTATCCAATATCCATTGCCCAGTTAGACATGAAAACATTTTATTGTGTTTCAAATGCCTGATGAACACTCCATGTATCCAGGTGCAAAAGTAACAACATTCCATACAATTGACTAAACATAGCACCTATCCATTCCACCTAGCTCAAATAATTCCATACAGATTAGACCGCCCCAAAGGGCACCTAATTGCATCATAAATAAATTTTGACGCACCGATACAAATGGGCGAAAACGAGTGTACAACAGCTTTTGCAACAGTTACCTGCGCGGAAATCTCCTCTGCAGCGAACTGCTTCCCGATGGCGGGGCAGTCAAGCTTGACGTTCCCGTTGTCGTCGCGCACGACGTTGTAGGATACCTGCTTGGCCTCGTCGTCGACCTCGGCCATCTTGCGTCCGATGAAGCGCTTGACGGAGAAGAAGGTGTTCTCGGGGTTGACGACGGCCTGACGCTTGGCGATCTGCCCGACGAGGCGCTCCCCGGACTTGGTGTAGGCGACGACGGAGGGCGTGGTGCGCTGGCCCTCGGCGTTGGTGACGACGGTGGGCTTGCCGCCCTCCATGGCCGCCACGGCGGAGTTGGTGGTGCCCAGGTCGATCCCCACGACCTTCTCGCACGTCACCCGTAGTGCTGTCGCTCCGCGGGAGGAGGGCGCCCGCATCCGGACCGCCCCCGGCGCCGCCAGCCGCCGGCCCAGGAAGGGCGAGCTGGACGGGAGCCCAGACCCGCCCCGGCGGCGGGCGAGGAAGGGCCAGCCGCTGGCCGCCATCGCGCCGACCTGGGAGGAGGTGAAGGTGGCCATGGCGCGTCGCTACGAAGCCCTAACCCAGGAGAGTGGATAGGATGATTCGAGCGGAGGCTGGGGCGGCAGCGGCAGCGGCGAGCGAAGGGGAGAGGTGGAGGGCTGGAGGCGAGGGGATAAGACTCCGAGAGAGGGAGGAGGTGAGGCAGGAGGGTAGTTTTATAGGTCTGTTAAAATTTCATATGCTTAGAATTTTAAAAAATTTGAGACACCGTGTAATTAGCAGATAATTACAGTCATTAACTACTAATTTCATAACTAACCTTTAACTTTTAATTTTATAAGTCAATCAATTACAAATTTTTTATTTGATTATTTTGCAAATAACATAACTCTTAAAAAGTACTCCTAGTAGATTTGATAGAAAAACTCAATTAAATTTTACTAAATCCTCATGATCAATACTTTGCGGTGGTGCAATTTATTTGGTATGAAATTCCCAGTATTTTCCTCGACAATTCTTTTAAAAAAGCTTGGAAATTTAGATGTTCTGCTAATTGGAAAAATCCCACTAAAAATATCCTTCATTCAAATATCATTGATGTCCAGTCAAAATTTTAAAGTCATTCGACTTGATTTAATTGGTCAAACTGTGTTTTCAATCCTCTATGTCCATGAAAATTTCCAGAAACAACATATTTTTTTTAGAATTTCCTAGCAACTTGTAAAGTCCATACCCCCTAGAGAAAGCTTAGAAAAATATGTAACCAAATTTGTTAGACTGCTTAAGACCACCCTAAACACAAAACCTACTTTTACATATGTTAAAGTCCCAGATTTAATAGGAAAATTCTGAGAAAGTAAAATCTTGCTAGAATTTTTGAGACAACAAATTGCCATGAACATACCCAGTTCTTGGCCAGTATTCCTCTCTTAGTACCTATTTTCCACTATAAAAATCTCAGATCCATTTGTAGTCATTTATATAACTGAATTGTATTTAGTAGCTTAATATTAATAGTATTGCTAACTCATCTTCATTATCATTTTGCATATCGACTAGTGACCGAGCTCCAGGAGTTCCTCAAGGCTATCATCAGCATCCCACTTGACTCTAACTTCGAGTTCGAATCGCAGTCAAGCATGCCCCAATTTGTATTTAAGAGTTTTTACAAAGTTTTGAAGTTTATATCACACATTGAGATATAGTTTGATATGTGCATTATGGCTAAGGTGTTTTATACTCCAATTACATGAATCACAATCTCATGGAGTGGGTAGGTTTATAGCTCTATGTATCGAAATTGCCATGCTAATATTTTTGGGAATCCGGTAGAAGTCGAGTACTTGGAATCTACTCGCAAGATATGGATATTGTCCACCTCACACGAGATTGGTTTATCGAGAAATGATTTATTAATCTGAATATGAGATGGGACAACGGGATAGGATGCAGCGAGATATGGTCTCATGTGCACAGCCCTGCCTGTGTCGATTGAGGACCAATCCGTGTGCGGCCTCGTTGGATAAGTTTGAAATGTACAAGGGACATACTAGATATATGGGTCTTAGTAAACTGATGTAACTTGTTAACTTGGGCGTTGAGTCATATTATACCGTTTTATAGGAGTGGGTTGAGAGCGACAAGGTGTCAATCTGCTGGTGGACAACGTCTTCGACATGTGCTCCGCGCACGGATTTCCTACCCGTTATGAAAGGATCGACTCAATATTTGGGTGTTTTGTGAAAGGTTGTCACACACGACGAGTATTGAAGTGTGAAAAATTGCACTTTCGTAAGGGTGTATGTGTTGTCTAAGTGTCTACTGATTGCAATCATCGTACTTCGCGATTATTTGAGCACTGCTTGTTCAGTATGTCGTGACGTAGTAAATACTGAAGAAGTCTGAAGAATACGATGTATTAAATTATTATTGATCTCATGAACTTGCTCCTAATAAAATAAAAGTAAGGACTCACTTGTAGTCGAGTCCATTTAACTTTGCTGCCTATGTTATAAGTATATCTGCATGTAGAGTTTCATATTTAGGCAAGTCAATTAAGTCTTGCTGAGCTATCGTGCTCACGATTGTTATATTAAGTTGTTGTAGATGAAGCGTATGAGGAAGGATCGAAAAGTGAGGTGTTGCCTTTGTCAAGGTACACGGTTGAGTGAAAGCCCTGCACGCTGCCGTAATCTTTTTGTGTACTACTAGTGTGAAGCGTCCTGGACAAGTTCACTTTTGCATAGCTTAAGTTAAATGTTTGATCTATGAAACTTTAACTTCCGCTATATATTATTTATTGTAAAACTTTTGCTGTTTATGTAAATAAGATTTGGTTTGTACTTTATCGTATTTTTTCATATATGTTGTTAGATATCATATCGCATGACATCACCCTCTACGATTTTTGAAAATCGGAACGTCCCGTCCTCACAGGTGTGAACAAAAGCATGGCAGAACCAAAGCTCACTATGCACTATCATAATTCACAAGCCAGCAGCATTGCAATAAATTAGGCTATCAACACAACATCTCTAGAGTTTCACACTTGGGAAACCCAATGGCCCACATTACAAGCAGAAATTTCACAAACAGTAAGGGGGTAAAAAAATTACAAAAGGATAGCTCCCAGTGCATTCTGTCACCTAAAACATAGCAAATGCACCATCAGGAAATAATCTAACAGATCTCCGTCATCACTGATAATGGGTGAAGCAGGTGCCCTAGCTTGTATGCAAAATGTGAAACCTGCGTCAATGGATACCAACCACTAGCCCAAATCTCCTACATGGTTTGGATGACCGAGTTACATAACTATACAGTTGCACTTGGACTCTAGCTTTGGAGGCTTCATATTATCTGAGTTCCTTGTAATGCTGGAAGCAGAATGTACAGGTGAAGAGTCTTTAGCGGTTGAATCTTTCTCGCCGTTTTCTGACACAGTTGTTTCACCTTCCAATCTTTTCCTTTTTACCTTACGATTCGATGTTCGTCTGTGCGGCAGTTTTGGTAAACAATCATCCTTTGGTACTATGGTTGGACGAATCGGCTCAACCCATTCTAACTCCTGCTCATTCTCCAGGGCGATTGTTGCTGCCTTGTATGCAAGGTCATGAACGATAGAACTACAGAACAGAATTGTATCAGTAGCCTCCTCCAACGTGAAGCATCTCTGGATCTGTTTCCTGGGTGCTTCTACTGTCTCAATAGGTTCTTCTACAATGCAGAGAAAATTATAATCTCAAATCTTAGTATTCACCAAGGACACAAGAAAACAAAATGGTTACGTGAAGAAAACATGGGAAGCCACCGTGGCAATCAAATGTAATGACAATAAATCGAAGTACTGTTTGGATTCAGATCAAACTCATGTCAAAACATACAAAGCTTATCCTTGAATATTTCTAGATGATAAGTAAATCCTTTCTGTTTATCGAGACCATGGAGGACCATGGAGGATACACATACACAGTGGTTACTAAAAGGAAGGCGACATACATCTATAAAAACCGTTGGATGATTATATGACATTATTCAGCAAGCCCTCCAATAATTATACCTATCAGATAGCCATGTTCATGAATAGGAACCATGAATTTCATATCAATAACTGCTATGCTCGGCGTGCAAAGAGTCGGTGAAACAGTAGGGCAACAAATCATGAAGATGTTCGGTTCGAATGAAGGGATAAGTTACCCATCCATGTTGTAAATTTGACACATTAATGGCATCTTTATGCATGCCCCCCTGCCTGAAATGATTAACACACCTACTTGTGCTACCTTGGTTTCTTCTCTTTCGCTCAAAGAATATATCCACTAGTGCTACTGTAGATAAAATACCAACTTATGGTACGGCATAAAGCCATGTCCAAGACACAAATATCATGCCAACGCATGACTAAAGGAAGTAACAGATATATGTAACATGTAAGTTAAAGGAAGTAACAGATATATGTAACATGTAAGTTAGGAGATAGCAGTCTATTGGCGTGGAAAGGTGAATATGCAAATTCATACCA
Source organism: Tuctoria greenei (assembly GCA_036927565.1). NCBI lineage: Eukaryota > Viridiplantae > Streptophyta > Magnoliopsida > Poales > Poaceae > Tuctoria > Tuctoria greenei. The sequence goes on along the minus strand of JAYESD010000009.1, from coordinate 179,627,169 downwards.
TCATTATGAAGATCCATTACGTTAATTTCTGGTCCAGACACCAACACATCCTCCTCAGAGATGGCAGATAGGCAACAATCATCCAATCCGTTTTCCTCATTGAAACCCTGAACTGCTTCGGACTGCATTTGAATATTATCAAAGTTGCACTGATGTTCTGGAGCACCACATGTATAGCACTGACTGATGGCAGAAGTATCCTCTTCAGTTTTTGGTACGCAACTTGCCACTGGAGTTGAACACTCTTGGATATCACTTGGCATATCGGCATCTGACAAACAAATATTTGTACTGAAATGATCATTGTCAGCCATCCTGTCAGTACTATAATTCTCAATTATTGCATATTCGTCTACCTCGCTTGCAAAGCTTGAGGCGGTCACATCAAGGCTGTCATCATTGAAAACAGCCTGTGCAGCAGAAGAGCGTTCCATAGCACTTGACCAAGCATCCTTACAAGAATCATCATGTTCTCTGGTAGAGACTGCTGTTCTTGAAGCATTGCTTTCCAAAGTGTCCATTGGAATACAAGTATCTCCTACTGCATCATTCTGCTGACATAGGGAAGCTGAAGAACTACAAATTGACATATCTGACGTAGAAGCAATGCTTTGATGACTCATAGTACTGCTTATCTGAGACTTCTCAAAGTCACCCCTCTTACCGCTCCTAAGGCGCTCAAAACATACAACTGATTGCCTTGAAGACCAAAGATCGCTTGAAGAAGCAACTGAAGAGCTGTCACGTCCAAAACTATGCTTGCTTATATTCACAGCATCTCTTGCGTAATAGGGTTCTGAACAGATCATATTTGTAGCAGCAGCGGCCCTCCCTTCTAGGACCGGCCATTTGTTAATGTTTGACTTCTGGAGCAGAAGTACAGATTTCCCAGTGCCCTCAGTATTTCCAAGCTTAGAGCATGTATATGTAGTTGATCCCGGTTGATGAGGAGTATCACTGGTTGAAATTTCAGAGACAGGTTCATTACATTGCGACAATCCATGGTTATGGTTGCCCGTTTGGTCCCTGGAACAGTGGTACTCCCCAGATGCTAGTTCTTTATGTTGATTGTCATCTGCACTAGTTTGAGGGAATGGAATATCATAGCTATTTCTTAGTGAGGAGTCAGCAACATGTGGCTGTATATGTTCTGCGTGATTGTCTCCCTCCTGCCCCACTATTATTTGTTCAGCCGTGTCACCCATTGAGTGCACTGGCACACAATTAGTGCAAGCCTCATTGTTCAATAGTTCATGCTCAAGAGATACTTCTTTGCTGTAGTCTATGGAATCTGGAGTCATAGGAGGATCAAATGCAACACAAGGTTTAAAATTTGCAGTTTTATCATCCTGATAGTCTGTTTCTTCCATAATTTGTATGGTAGAATCAGTAAATATATTCCTGACCTTTGAAATACATTCATCACAATAGTCACGTTCTTCCAGAGTCATCACATTGAAAAACTTACCACATCTCGTGCAAGTTGCAAATTTACCATAACCGTCTTGAGTACTATTTGCAGCATGGCATAAAGACATATTAGGTGTCCCGTTTCCTTCCATGTCAATATCCTGTCTGTTAGTTTCTAGATATTTTACTGTAACAGTAGAGTTGTATGTATAATTTGTGCTCTTCTCATGAATACTTTCTTCATTCAGTTCATCCAAGTTATCAAACATAAATATGCCCTCATGATCTTGACTGCTATTGTCTGCTTCCCATTGACCAACCGAATTATGTTTGTCATCCATATTAGAGCCAAAAGTAGCACCATGGTCAGAGCTTGCATTACTATTGATTTTGAAAGAGGAATTGTGTGACAAGATAGGTGTCCACGTATTAGTTCCGTTGCCAGTGCCAAATGTGGTGGCAGGGACACCTGATAGAAGTGGCCGGAACCTATCTTGAGGAGTTCTGCGATGGTCCTGGAAGGAGAGATTATGTTCTCATCTTAGTTTCATGTATCAATTTGAGAAAGAAATTTAGGTCACCATAGCAGAAACAAGATCATAATGTACAGCAGAAGCATGGCCGCTCCATCATTCAAATATAAATATAACCATAAAAACTTGGTGGAAGTTAGAAATGAGCCAATTGCGTAACTTGTGCAAGTGTAGAAATATGCACCGGACGACTACAGAAATATGTGCCAATTGCATAACTTCTACAGAAATATGCACCGGACGACTAATATCAAATAACTCAAAACGAAAGTATCAATGTAGAAAGGTGTACAAAGTTAGAATGAGCTACAAATTATTAACTAGGTAGATGCTAACAAACGAAAATATTCCACCACTGACATAAAGTAGAAGAATGCTTACCATCAGCCAAACTGCAGAATCAAATGACCGCTTTGGGATGGAACTAGGGGAGACGCGTTTGGACAGATTCTTTGATGCTGCTATACTTCTGGTCTTCATCACAGCCAAGCTTTTTTCTACAGCTGGGCTACGGGAGTAGCTAATGGGTATAGACTGCATAGAGTCAAGATCATCTTCACCAGATGATGTTGTGGAAGCTTTGCTGTATGAGCTCATACGATCCCGTTCAATACTGTGAGATGAACTGGCTCTTCTAGATGGAGTGGGAGACATTGATTGTCTTCTACCTCTCAAACCCATGTCTTGTACACTAAAAGATGAAGGGGATGCACCCCTTGAACGGGATACAGGAGGATTTGGCAGAGATGTGCGAAGGTTCGAAGGTGCATCAAAAGGGAAACCTGGAACATTTGATTGCCATCCATGAGGTTTTGGAGAAGGAGATCTGTGATTAGCTTTCCCTGGTGAAGCTCCTCGTGTTCCATTTGAAGTTGGGCCACTTGGACCAGTACTCATACTTCTTGAAGCAGGACTTGGAGACCTTCGTGGAGGTGTTAATGTTTTAGCAGCCGGAGGGGTCAAAGATCTTCGTGCTGGCACTGGTGGTTGAAGAGTAGGTGGTGGGCTTGAGCGAGAACTTGAACTACATGGTCTTGTCCTTGATAAAGAGCGTGGTGAGGGGCTAAGCCTATTTGGACTTGCACTGCTTCTACTAGACCTTTGAGTATTATCCATCTGAAATATGAAAAAAAAAAACTTATCAAGTACCAGATTTAGGCTGAAAGCCTGAAACAATCCACGGAAGAAACTCTTCTGACATAAGCTCTCACCGTGGATGACCTAGAGAATTGTATGTTCTTGCTCGGAGACCTGCCCCTAGAAACCTGAATGATGGACTGGTCTTCTGCATCATCCAATGAACGGAACAGTGGTGTTTCTGGAGGAGTTAACAACCTGTAAATTGGAACAAATTGGTTGTCAAGTCATTATTTGCTGGCAAGATAAAATTTTGCACCTTACATTAAATGTTTTATAAGAAAAACTACACAAACATCATGACACATAGCTACACTATGAATTATTCTAGGCATTGATCCTTCAATAACGATCAATGGGTGGTTAACATCATATTTACCCATCAAAACAGCTGTAAAGCCACTACAACGTTACTATCATTCTTTTTTTAGATAATGGAAAGCTCTGACCTTCCCCTTCAAGAAGGTTATGACCAATTTATTACAAACGAGTACAAATACAGACACTCACAGCCTATTGTCTAGAACAAGGCGACTTTCCGTAAGTAGACCCCAGATCTAGCGCTCATGACTTTCTCTATAGAGTACTTGCATTTAGCACTGTGAAATTCAGCCTGAAATTCGCTTCCACCGGGAATAGAACTCAGGACCTGAGTAGTGCTACTCAGAGTACTTAACCACTAGGCTAAGCCACCTTTCGCACGTTACTATCATTCTTAAAACAAAAAAAAATATTGTTTACTAATGTCGGCATTTTTACAATGACATTCAATGTTTCGAGTAACGACAACAATCATGTTTAGCTGTTAATGATCGATTTAACAGATAACATCAGATACGACCTTAAAGAAAGGGAATTTCAACAACTCATAATATATCACATGAAGTCATGGTTGTCACGCATGAGAAAACGGATAGCATTAATTACAAAATCCCTTAATGATAATGGAGGAAATAGTGTAATTAATTCATTAATAGTGCAGTGTTACATATAAATAGGGGCACAAACTTGGGGGCCAAGAAGCCTCTAGCCGATGACCAAAATACCCTTGATACATGAGTAAACACATGCTCTAACACCCCCCTCTCACACAGTCACAACATCTAGCCAGGATAGAAGCTGAACTTGAGACTGGACCGGAACTCGGAGAACACCGACAAAGCAAGGCCTTCGTGAAGATGTTGGTGATCTACGACGTAGTAGAAATGAGAACCCAAACATCGCCAATGAAGACCGATGACACGGCAGGGCCGGCGCCGGCAACCGACGTCACTACCGCGGCGCCCAGCGCGAGAGTACTAGTGGCGTCCCACACAGTGGGAACGGCGACCAGGGTCAACATGCGATAGGGGCCAGGCATGCCAGTAACCAAAGACGGCACCCTAGCAGTCAGAGGCAACACGACCACGGCTAGAGGGAGGAGAGGTGCACTCGGCGACAGAGGCCGATGCCACGGGGAGGACGGCGGTAACGCCATGGCGACGACCCTGACGGGCGACGATGCAGCTAGGGGCAGCGTGCCTGGGAGAGGTGGTGCGGCATGCGTGGGCTCGATCAGGATTGTGCTCGATTGGGTCAACGACACACGAATCAAGCTCGATCCGATCGGTGGCGGGGTGGAGAGGGCCGCACCGGCGGGGAGAGGGGCGGAGCCGACGGGGGAGGGGTGAGGAAAAGGGAGCTACCGAGGCTCGCCGGTCGATCGGGCGGCGGTCATGGGGACGTCTGGCGGTGGCTAGGTAAGAGAGGAGAGAGGAAAGGTGGGCTAGGGTTAGCTAACTGATATTATAATGGAGGAAATAGTGTAATTAATTCATTGATAGTGGAGGGTTACATATAAATAGGGGAACAAACTTGGGGCCCAGAACCCTCTAGCTAATGACCAAAATACCCTTGATACATGAGGAAACACATAGTCTAACAAATGACATTAATCATTTAATTAAAACTGTTTTAGTGCCAATATTCAGTGGTTAGACTTTGCTACCTTTTCTTATTCCGTGTTAACACAAGACAGCAACAGAACACGTTTCACATGATTTTTTTTAATGATGCAACAGTTTCATGAGTTTGTGACCGAAAGTTCACATGAAAATCTACAAAGCATCAACAGAATTTTAAAGCTGATCAAGCAAAACACTAAACAAGTTAAAAATCAAAAGCACCACTCTTGCATGAAACAAGTGTTCAATGCATGAATATTTAAGGAACTGGGCCTAGGTTAAGTTGGTTAAGGGCATGGGTGCACACTCTGGTAACACAGGTTCAAGTCCTATTTGATGCGAATTTGTGTGCCACCAAATTCCTCCTAGGTTGGTCTAGTTTTTGCAGCGGAAGCGTGGTGAGTCCATAACCCACAGGTCCCAGAACTCGAGACATCTGGCTTTGATACCATGTTAAGCTACTATGCGTTGACCAATCGCTCTCAAAAGCTTAAGCTGATGGGAAGAGTAGGCAATTCAGACTCCAACACTCCCCCTCACGTGAGGCTCCCTCGGGCCTCTAGCGTGAAAATAGGAGTGGGTTTGCGTCCGACAGGACTCGAAGAGACCAATGGCTCTAATACCATGTTAAGCTATTATTCGCTGACCAGTTGCACCCAAAAGCTTAAGGTGATGGGGAAGGGTAGGCAATTCACTTATACACTCCAACATATAGTGTGAATGTGACGAACATACAAAGCAAACACAAGGCCAACAGCTGAAATGCATAAAGTAACATATGTTGATACTAGACAAATTAGCATATGCAATTGATGGTGCCTACCACTCATAATCATTTTTATCACCATCCACATTAAACAAATCATGGCTTTCTCCATGTGCAGGAATATTAACACCAAGTTTGACTTCTGGGAAGCTGTTCAATTTTGCTGATGAACATAAAGGGAAAAACTAGTAAGTAATAAAATAAAATTATATATAACATGATGGTAGAAGGACAGCATTTATCAGCATTACCAATTGACTCATCAAAATCATCTGATGGTTCCAGTAAGAAATTCTCCCTTTCAATGTTCTGCATATCGGAGAACAATATGAGCTCATCATCCTTTGGTTTTGCAGGCACCAGAATTCCAAAACTATTAGTCCTTTTAAAATAAGTCTCTCGTGCAGGAGATCTCCTAGATGAGGGTGATGGTGGCATCTTTTCTGGCCTCTTAGCCTCTCCCTTGCATTACAATCCTTCTTTCTGAGATGTTAGAATACAATCAAAATTCATCCAGATCAAGTGGAATCACATATCACAACCAGCAATACAATGCAATGTTACTAAACATCAGCTCAAACCAAAATGCACCAAAAGAGGGATAATGATAACCATCAACGGTGAATAGAAAACGATAATACAAGAAACATTCTGATCAAAGAAATGATCATCAAAAACAGCATTCTCAGCATGAGTTAACCGACAATAGCCAATCCATCACACTAAACATTAGATATATTCCACCCAATGGCACATCTAAAATTAATGTACTTACGTTCATCAAAATAAATTAAACAGCAAGGGCAACAGAAGGGCCCAGAATGCACACAAAAAGTTGAAGATATCATTGTTTCTGCCACTCAAGGTTCCAAGATTGCGGAATCCATCACATCCAGATGAAACTATCCACCCAACTCTGAACAAAATAGTCCACACAATGAGCTGCGAACGACCAAATTTGTAATGTCACAGTCCACATCACATCGTAACACATCAAATGAAGCAAAGAAACACCCCTCATAGAAGCATCCCAAGAATTACTTCCCCAAAGTAGCTTTATAAGTTGTGAATAACAAAATTGTCTTCAGAAAACCGGAAATCCGTGCATCCAATTAATGTATCAAGCAGCTAAAGGTCCCAAAGTATTACTCTTTTGAATCAACATTCGACACTAGAGATAAACTAGTAAATCATCAAAACAAATTGAGGAGAAAACATCAACAACGGTGACAAGACTTGGTCAATCCACATTTATTGTTGAATCAATCAGCAAAAGTTCGAACCAAATTTCGACCTTTCACCCTCTCTATGACCATAAACACAGATTGCATCAGCCACAGAACAAAACGTAACCCCCCATATGGCAAGGATTCAAGGACAACTAGTGAAAACTCGCAGTATCACGCCACCAAATAGTAAATTACACCAAAACAACAAACTTCAGTAAATCGCCGGAACTGCCAGCACCAAATTGGACTCGAGAAGCTTAGCAAATTATTACTAAAACCAACCCAAGAAAAACCATCAATTCCGCAAGAATCCTGCTCCAGCGTCCCCCGCATTCCAACAATTAGCACTACATACCGCCTAACGACACAAAATCGATAACCAAATCGGAACCTCAGCGCCAGGGGGGAAAGCCAGGAACCGAAACAAACACCGACCTCAGGGCGCCACCCCACCCACCCGCATTCCACCGCCGGCGGCACGTAGCGGCGCCTCCGGTTGACAGCAGTCGCAGCTCCTCGATCCCCCGCAGCGGGTGCGAGCGAGCGCCGAGGCAGATCCGGACGGGGGGCGGTGAGTCCTTAGCGCCCGCCACGCCGCTCCTCCTCTCCTTCCTGCACTCGCACTCAGTCTACGGGGCTCTTGCACTCGGGGAGCCTGACCGTGGACAGAAGCAGAGCGAGCTCGCTTCGGTTGCTGACTGGGCCCTGGCGCTGGCTGCGGCCGCCGTGCGCTTCTCCGCTGGACTGCTGTAGGAGAGAGAGAGAGAGAGGTAGCGGACTGGGATCGGGAAAGAAGTGATTTTTTTCTTTTCTTTTTTTTGCTTTGATTTATTTTTGGCCGCTGGATTTCCTTTTTGGTTTTTTAGTTAAAAAATGGGAAAGAAAGATGGATTCGTTGAGGATTGAATGATATGGATGGGGACGCAGAATTATGGTTTCTACCTTTGGGAGAGGCTGGGTTCCGGCCTCGACGGATTCAACCATACAATTACATATTATTTCTAAAATCATGTCCTTCGAAATATCAATAAAATCCAGCAGGTTCCATATGCGATGAGAATTTTTTATAATAATCATCCACGCCTTAAACGTATCTTAATGCGTGAAAGTTGGATAGACTGGCGGCCAGATCGCACGGTAGGCACGTGATAGGCTTGTGAGTTTCACTACAGTATCGGTGCAACAGAGAAGATGAAAAAAAAACTTAAACACCTCCATTACGTGTCAGCTCTATAACAGAAGCTAAGCACACAATCCAACAAAAAAAATGGTGCCGCCAAAGTACTGACCATTGAAGTAAAATGAAATACAATTAAATTTTAGTCATAATTTTAAAAACAGTTCAATAGGTTATGACAATTCGGCCCACAAAATATGTGACAGACCCAACAAAAGTTAGAAGTAAAATTGAAAATGCACCCTAAAACCTTCTTTTTTTGAAGCTGAGAACAATTTTCCAGCCAAACACCTTCACCAATCCATCACAGTAGAGTTGCTCCACCTCAACATTTTAAAGCAGAGTTGCTCTGCTGAAAAGTGAAGTCATGTCAAACACATCTTAAATACCTTGTGAACTATCTCTAAAGATTAAAAGACACCATGTTTGAAGTTGCAGTGTTGGGTCAATTAAAAGCCAATGTAGGACAAGAAGTTGGTTAATCATATTTATATCCACATGATCATGAACATATTCTGAATATGCGCTAGATAGAACCATTAGTTACGACTTTAGGTCAATACACAACGGCAAAATCATATTATTAATTCTTGATAAGATGCTATTACATCACAAAGAAAAACTTTGGTATCACGCATCACAGATCAAGGCTTTTTGTCTGACCATCAAGTTCAGATGCTCTTCATTGGTTTCTGTGAGTGGTTTCTGCGGCGTGTCTTAACCAGAGAGGTCTCCAATTCCTGCAGTGTTGTGAGAATTGTGACAGAAATGTGATCAAAGCAAAATCCTAATACATAAAACTGTACTCAAACAAGCAACATATCTTTCAAATTTATAACAGTTATTGATATAGATAATTTAGTTTGTTAAAGATAAAGGGTTGTTATAGTTTAAGGTTTATTAGAGATAGAGTTAAGATTGATTGTAAAAGGAGTTAGAGATGATTGGGACCCAGGGGTTCCTTGGCTTCTATATAATGCTGCGGCCTCTTGTTGTAATCTATAATCAAGGAATAAGAGAATTACCCATTAGGTTGTTCTCTACCTTGGTCATCGTGGCCGCAAACTCTAGCGGCCCCAGTGGCACTATCCTATCCAGAATTCACAACAATTGGTATCAAAGCTCACAGTGGATCGTCATCATGACGTTGATGTCCAAGATCCTGAGGCCCTCGCCAAGCTCAGCACCATGCTGGATAGCATCCACACCATGATAAACAGCACCACAGCCATCAAGTTCGAGAGCTTCGCGTCTGGGCAACCGTGCTGAATCAGTCGTTGCTGTTCAGCTTGATCCGCGACCGGCCCATCAACTCACGCCACGGGCCACCGCTCAATCTCAACAACCCTATGACAGAACTATACCTTCTCCTTCACGGCAGCAACAGGCACCGACGCCCGCGTCCGATCCCCGAGGCGCTACCGTGAGTTCTTCACCAACCCCTGCTCTGACGCCAACGCGGCCGTCGTGGATCACGTTCCGTTCTGGAGGAGCGACACTCCCTTCCGAGCTGCCCGAATCTTGCCTCTGAGCTGATATTCGCGTCTGGAGTCACGATTCGTGTCTGCACTGCTCAGATCCGCCAAGGTTCGCACGACCGGAACCACACCCGCCTCGAATCGGCTCCAAATTCCCACCCTATAGCTCGCCTCACCGTCGATTCCCGTTCTTTCTTCAGCTCCAGCATCTCTGCCGGACTTGGCCCCCTCACACGTGCTTGCTCGTCTCCACCGACCGCCGCAGCCACGTCGAGCGCCACTGTGATGCGTGTTCCGCCTTGCACCACGCATCCATCCCGTAGCCTCACGTCGGTTCACGGACGGATCCACCGATTCCACCTCGATTCGTGTGGGAATCAATCGGTTCACCTTGTCGACTGCAAGATCCGCTCCGCTCAGCGTCGAACTCAACCCAAACCATGGTGGCCTCATCGAGATCCGCCGCGTCAAGGCTGGCTGAGCCAGATCCGACCGCCTCAGGCCTTGATCCAGAAGCCTACTGGGGATACCAACTTAAGCCATGGGATATGGCTGCTGGCGTACTGATAGCAGAAGAAGCTGATGGGGTTGTAACACGCATGGATGGTGGCAGTTTACAATCTTTGATCATTGTGTTCTTGTTTATAATGCTGCTGTTTAGGGACAGCTTTTGGATCACACTGATCCTCCTAGTGAAGAACTTAAGAAGAAAGGAATCAACTTCTCTTTGTGGTCCAAGCCAGGAACCAAGTTCCCAATGATGCTCGGTGGGATTGCAGGATTGATGAATGGGCAGGGGTTGACATTTTGAGTTTTGCTACTGGTGTAGAATCGAATACAAATTACCCACTTGGAAAAGCCATGGCAGAAGCTGCCAGGGCTGCTAATTGCCCCAATATGCAGGCAAATGATGGATCTATTGTGGAAGAACCAGGATCTGGTGCTATGGCTTCCATTGGTGAGAAACAGGTTTCTGTTGGGACATTAAACTGGATTCAAAGGCCACACGTCATTCACAACCCAGAAGAATATTTTGGCCAGTCTGTTACATCTGTGGCAATAGATGGTGCTCTAGCTGGTCTTATATGTTTCAAGGATAAACTCAGAGAAGATTCTCACCAAGTTGTTGATGCCTTGTCCAAGCAAGGAATTAGTGTGTATACTGATTTGGGGACAAGAAAAGTGCTGCTATGAACGTGGCTTCAATTGTTGGTATAAAGGAAGACAAGGTGCTTGCTGAAGTTAAACCTCATGAGAAAGACAGTTCATATTTGAGCTTCAGAAACAGGACAAATTGGTTGCTATGGTCGGCGATGGCATTAATGATGCTGTAGTGCTAGCTTCAGCTGATGTCGGAATTGCAATGGGTAGTGATGTTGGTGTAGCTAGTGAGGCATCTTCAATTGTACTTGTGGGTAATAGGTTATCTCAGGTTGTTGATGCTTTAGACTTGAGCAAAGAAACCATGAGAAAGAATGATGGTTGGAGTATGACCTGGACCGCGAACGCCAAGGATTTTAACCTCCATGCTTTTCAACCAGACCATCATTGTCAACAACCTTGGTGGGAGCCATCAGCCATGTGTAGTGTACCAGTACCCTGACCACTCTGGAGGTGCTCGACAACAACATCCTCACCCAGTAATGACTCAGCTCGAAGACGAGCTGATGTTAGGAAGAAGGAAAATGCTGTAGACTAGGTCCACACAGCAGGCGCAGGAATAAAGATAAGAATATTAGGTTAAATTAGAAATAAATTTTGTTAGAGATAAAGGTTTGTTATAGATATATGTTTGTTAGAAATAGAGTTAGAGATTGATTGTAAAAGAAATTAGAGGCGGTTTGGCCCCAGGGGTTAGCCTCAATATAATGCTGCCGCCCCCTGCTGTAATCTATCATCAAGAAATAAGAGAATTGCTCCGTTGAGTTGTTTCCTACCTTGGTCATCGTGGCTGCATACCCTAGCAGCCCTGGTGTCATTACACCGTCCAGAATTCACAACATCTAAGTTTATGTAATATTTTTGTGCTGACACTTTTTCGAGAATTCCTATTAATGGAAAATAGTTTGATATAAAGGACGACACCGAATATTTTTTAGATAGAACTCATACGATTTACGCTAGATTGACACAACAGACAACAGTGGTTTTTGTCACTATTAAACTCCTGAGATGCATTAAGGTCAACATAGCTAAAAACTAATCCAGTAAAGGTTCAGAATGAATGAATCATTTCCAAGAGCAAGAGACATAAACCATGCTCACATTGTCAGGCATGAAATGCATCAAAGAGATATTCATAAAGACATAGTTATACATTAGCCTACCTGAACAGATGTGTTAGGAGAAACCTCTTTCGACCAGATGCTTTCTAAATTATAATATTCCCTTGCCCTTTCTTCAAGTGCATGGATGATAATGCTTCCTGACATTACAAAGGGTAAAATTGTATGGATGGGGAAAAAATCATCATCGATCAGTCATTTAGAACAACTTTGGATGGTGTGAAACTGAAATCAACAATCATCGATCTATTTAGAACTTTATCTAAAACACCTGACTCAAACCCTAACTCTATCTCCAACTCTATCTCTAACTCTTCCTTAATCTGAATTGAAATCTTCTAAACTCTATTATTTTCTAGAAAACATGATTAATCCAACAATCAACCTTTAATCATGTTTTCTAATCTCCACCGAGCGCCGCCTTCCTCTTATCTTCTCTTCCACGCGAGCGACGGGTGCTGCCATCTTCATCTCGAAGCGCATCCGCGCCCTGCGGGAGAAGCACAACCGCATCCTTCAGATGAAGAAGTCGATCGCTGCCGGCAAGACGCTCAACCATGAGCAATAGGTGCTGACAAAGATTCTATCAAAAAGGCTGTATCTTTGAGCGGGACATTTGTTACCTGGGTGCTCACTGTACGGCTCCTTTATTTGTCATCATTTGCTGATCTATAGAAGGGTTCATTTTAATTTTGTATATTATTTGCTTGCTGCAACGGTACGAACCGTTTAATCCGTTTAAACACATTCTAGACAGGCTAAACGGTAAATAGACCTCGACCGACTGTCTAGCATTTAACGTTTAAGATAACACTGGCATCAGGTCTCCCTTCAAAACAGCTTCATGGTTTTCTGTTATAACTGTATTCCAATCAGTCACTTGGTATATTCTCTGGTTTTCCTGTTTATAATATAGTAAGATGCAGTTGCCACAGTATTAAGATACAAATAAGTTGGGAAGAAACATGCTCATGTCATTAATCAGATGTGAGTACAAAGAAACTAGTTGTAATGCTTTCATAGTTTGAAATTCAAAAGGGATGAATTGAGCTGTCGATGTTACCAGAATCAATCACAACCCACTTTCCAGCTTGTTGGCCTTGTACGCTCGGCATCAATATTCTTTTGGAGCCCTTCTGCTTCTGCTTTATCTGTAAGCAGAAAGGAATGGCTCAATACAATAGAAATATTTTCCATGGGCCATGGGCGTGACCAGATAAATTTTACAGGGAGGGACGGGTGGCGGAGAGCAAACAGGAGAGGAGCAGCGCCGGAGGCAGACAGGGAGCAGCAGCCTCTACTTCTTGCAGTTGAGGACATGAGGCGGCGGCTTCCATCGGGAACAGCAGGGCAGCCTCAATCGCCTTCTATTGGGAACACAATCGAGACAAACCTAATGGCCAAATACGGGCCCGAAATTTCCGATCGCCGGAGAGGCTAGTTGTCTGGCTAATCGCCCTGATCGGATGACTAGCCGAACGACTAGTTTTCTCATCGGGCTCTGATGGCTGATAAGGTCGGCTAATCGCGACTAGTCGAACGACTTAAAAACAGTGTCACCCACACATGCCCACGCAGCCGTCTCTGATCAGTGCCGCTGCTATGGGCTCGGCATGTCCACAATCACTAGAAGTAGAGAGAAAGACCGGCAGGGAGGAGGTCACGGAGAAGAAAGGGCACTTTAGCCTTTTCTTTCCCTTTTCATTATCAATCTGTTTTGAAAAAGTAGAGTCATACACATAAACCTAAAAAAAAGAAGGCCAAATCTGAAGTTAGACCCCAAAATAGGGTCACTGACGCAATGTCTCCTAAAAGAAGTCATGTGGAGCAATGAACCTAACTTTCCAGTAATTATAGGATATGACACCAGATTTCAAGCGAACAATCTGCTAACTCACCTATGAGTATAAAACCAATCAATCTAAATTTGACACATCTCAATCCAATTTATTAAATTAAATCCTTTATCAACTGTCATCAGATTGGGGATGCAAGTGAATTGGTCAAGGTTCTAGTTCATTTGCTCTACTAGCATAACCAGATAGAGATACATTTTAGTTCATTTGAGAGAGTTTCAAGCCGACTCATTGATCCACAAAATTGAAAACTTGCACCCCTAATTGTGACGTTGCTAATAAAAGGAATGGTGAACTTAAGGCAGCAATGAATTAATTCTACTCATAAATCTTAGAATTCGAAGCACAATAAGCACCCAAGAATCATACTGGCGTATCAGATGCAACCAAGAAGGGGGGCGATTCGAGGGTAGCATGCCTTGTAGAGGAGCGCCTGCGCGATGTTTCGGACGTGCCAGTCGGAGCGGCCGGTCGCTACCACCATGTAGTCAGCGCAGGCGCCGCCGTGAAGCCCGCCCTCGCCGACGGGGAACACGCGCACGTCGTCGGCCCGGACGTCGCGCAGCACCTTCTCCACCTCAGGGAGCTCCAGCAGCGCCGCCGCCCGCTGGGGTGCGGGAGAGGCGACGGTGGGAAAGGAGGAGAGGACGCGCGGAAGAACGTTAGCCGGCGGCGGCGCGCGCAGCCGGCCTGAGGCGCGGGATCGCAGGGCGGCGAGCATCGGCGGCGTCAGGGTTTCCGTTTGTTACCGTTTTCGATCTTTTACTTTGCGAGGAGGCCGGCGAATGGATGAAAGGACGCCGATGTGTTTACTGTTGCTGTTGGGGATATCTCTTGTCCGTTGGATCAGTAATAGACGACCGCGAGTTGTCAAATATCGAAATTACATGTGAACGTCTCCCGTTGGGAAATCTGAGTACTACCTTCATTTTTTTTTGAGTTAAATAAATTCATAGTACACGAATTTGTAAGAGTGTATCACTTTGATTTATAAATTTCTAAATTACATTTTAAACTCCTAAACTAATTAAGTGGGTCATTAAACAACCATAGCATAGTTGTCATGTGTATGTGGTGCTATGTAGAATGTCAATTGTAATCTAAGTCCATAATTTAAACCTGTAACGTTTCGTTTATTTGGTCCCTGGAAATCAATCAGTCTAGATAAGGAGTGGATGTTCGGAATTACTCGAAATTCGGGTTTATTAAATTTCAAATTTTTAGAACTGCTATTCGGAATTGTACTCGAATTTTCAGTTTCCTGGAAATTCGGGTTGCTACCGCTGCGTCGCTATTGGCGGTGGGTGGAAAGGAATCCTCTGCATCCCGTATGCACCGGCTCCAGTTTACACACTCATCTGGATCGGCGACACGTGTCCTTCTCACCAATCGCAAAGCAGCACACTTTGTTTCCCTAGGCTCCCGTTTTCTCCGGCTCGCGTGCTCCGCCTCGGCTTGCCTGGAACAAGCAGCAGCCACGACAACGACCGGCCCAAGAAGCCATCATCGTCCACCTTAGAGACCAAGCGCGCGCTTGACGCTGCCGGAGATCACCACGACGCCACGCCGTCCAAGTAAGCTCACATCCCTGCTCCTCATCACAGCCTCTTTGCACCACATACAGGCATGGAAAGACGGAGTATCTATCAGGTTCAGAGCACATGAGCTAACAAGAGATATTTTATTCTTCTTCTTCAGGGCACAGGTGGGGCCGTACAGGAAGAACGCCTTCCATGAGGTGGCGGCGGCCAAGAAGGTCGAGCAGCAGTCGGGAAGCCTGTACGTGAAGGTAAGCATGGAAGGCGCCCCGTACGTCAGGAGGGCGACCTGAGATGTACAAGGGGTACAGGGAACTCAGCGACGAGCTGAATGCCATCTTCACCAAATCTTTCTCTGCCGCGGCGATAGAGACCGGCGGCGATCGTCAGTACGCCGGCGCCTACGAGGAGCCGAAGAAAACAGGAGGAGCGCGTGAGCCGAAGAAAAACTGGAGGAGCACGCGAGCTGAAGGAAACAGGAGAGGGAAACGAAGCGAGCTGCTTTGCGATTGGTGACAAGAACACGTGTCGCCGATCTAGATGGGTATGTAAACAGGAGCCGTTGCATACTGGATGCACATAATTCCTTCCGCGGTGGGTGACTCGTCCTGGCCGCCATGTACCCACCACGCCGGCTCGTGCTGGTAAACCCTATCACCGGCGCGCGGATCCTCGCGTGGCCGTTCGGGGAGAAGGGCTCCAAAGGCATCCGCGTCGTCCTGACATCCTCTCGCTCGTCGACCCGGCGTGCTTCCTCGCGATGGCCGCGGACAGGCTGATCGTGCACTGCTGCCTCGAACGAGGACAGAGGAAGCACCGAAGCTCGCGGGAAACGTCGGTGTGGGGTGGATCTGGTCGAGCTCGCGACTTTGGGGCGGGGCGACGCCGAAGTTGGGACCGTCAGAGGATATGGGCGTGGAGCAGAGGAGGGCGCACTCGAACGCCGGACGGCCGGAGGGTCGAGCTCGCCCTTGGCTTGGCCGGAGGCTCGAGCGCCGTAAACGACTGGCCACACCGAGTCTCGCTGTATCGTGATGCCTGTACGTCGTGGTTCAAGGCTTCAAGCTAGCTAGGGAATCACCATGGAAGTGAAGTGAGCACAAACGGACGAGGCTTAGGTTCCGTCTGTCCGGGACCGGTAGACCGGCGGGGACGACGAAGGGAATCGAGACGTGAGATGCTTCCGGCAAAGAAGCGCCACTCCACTCCTTTACCGTCCACCTGTCCCTCGCGGATCACCGAACAGATAGCCCGCTTTTCCTCCGGCTCCTGTCCGCGCACGTATTCGTTCTATACCCTGCACCTCACAACCCGGCTAGGTGGGCCAATAATCGCCGAGGCGCGGCCTTTAATCCGGCGCCTGGATGGGTCGCGGTCGTCGGGAGCATCATGGCTGGCTGCTGGCCCAGGCGGACGAACGCGGCTTCGGTGCTTCCGTAGGTACTCCAATTAAGTGCCACGTTTTTATTGGTGTATCTTTTTTATGTGGGGTCTAGTCACCTTACGGTGAACTAATAAAATCATGCCACATCACGGGAGTACACTTGGGAGTACGGAGTTGGGAGCACCTTTCGCGGACGAACGACCAACCAATGACGAGCGACGACGGCAGGCAACTGTGCATACGCTCCGGTTTGGTGGACGCTCCTTTGACGAAGGAAACAATGGGCAGAACAGTAGGGCCCGCGTGACGCGCTGCCCGGGAGTGGACGTGGTGCGCCTCGGCGCCGGTTTAGACTAATCGCATATTCGCAGAGGCACCCTTTAAAACATCTACTGTATATCTATCTTTTTCTCTTTTTTTTTCAGTATCTTTTTCTAAATCTTTTAAATTTAAATTTATCTAATAGACTTTACAGTATGACCGTCTTAGATCTCTAAGCCACGCATGGCTCGACGGTGAGCAGACAGTCATCACGAGGCTCGACTAAAAGGACTTAAAAAGTCGTGGCTTGACTTTCTTTTTGAGCCGGAAGTTGATCTACGGCTGAGATGGGCGATGCAGTTGATCGCACGGGCATTGAACTGGTACATATAAGTTTTGATCCCACGGGCATTGCGCGTCTTCGACATCAGCGGCGGTGGTGTAGGGGTTGGGATGGTGTCTGCCGCCGTCGCTGATGGTGCTCAAGTGGTCGTAGCCTCGTGGGGCGGCGCTAGTGCACCTGGTATTGCGACCGTACGTCGCGGTGACGGCATCTGCGTGTCGGTGTACTGGTTCTTCGTGAGCACATCAACGAGGCGCCTGCGACAGAGACGAGAGACTCATGGCGTTCATGTGAGATGGAATGGTCCGGTCTATATATTGAGGACTTTGATTTGAGTATAGCAACCAAACACAACTTGATAGCAGCACTTTGCTCATGCTCAGTGTTTGTAGTCAAAATTGGCATGATGGTTTGGTTTACTGCGCGAAACTGTCAGGCATCGGACGGAGCCGAGTCGGGAGAGCAGCCTTGCTACTCCGTAGTTGTTTGAGCTGCAAGATTCGGAACAGCTCTACGTCACACGCGGGCGGCCGCGCGACCCTAAATCGAATTTTCTGCATACGTTATGCATCAAAACATTGATGCATATCTATTTAGATTGACGCTACGTCATTTTTTACCAATCTCAAAGCATTTTATTGAAGAGAAAAAAAATCAGAGTCATGCAACTGCTTCATCCGCCCGTTCATGTGGATACATATCACAAATCTGAAACGGTATACACAACTTTGTGACCCCACTTTGGATATGCATACGGTATCCATAGAATTTTTTTCCGCGCGACCCCGCGTGTGACTTAGCATTTGGAAAAGCTGAGCACACTTAGCATCGAAATCAAAATAAATAAAATAAAAGCGAAGGACATGAGAAATTCTTTCAAGCCGGAGACTGAGCTTTTTTAGCCAGCAGCTGGTTTCTTTCTTACAATTGCAAAATCATTTCATCATCTAAACTAATGTGACCACGACACATGCTCAATCGAGCCCGACAAGGCGATCGAGGAGCCCTCCGAAAAACGACAATTGCAAGAATGCATGGCTTGATTTGGCGGGTAGAGTACGTATCCGTACGAGAGCTAGGCGTACTTGGGGCCGGCGTCTCACGAGAGGCCGCCGCCGAGGGTGAGCGCGGCCTGTAGGTCCAGCCGCCAGAGGTAGCAGCCGTTGGCGTCGAGCCGCCACACGTCGCAGGGCGCAACAACAGAGCCGCCGCGGCGGGGGCTTGCGTGGCGGACGCGTACGCGGCACGTGAACCCCGCGCAGGTGCCCCACGCCGGGAGGACGACGCCAGCGAGCGCCACTACCGCTGCCGCCTCGGCGTGGTCGGAGTACACCGCCCGGCTGAAGGCGGCGTTCACCCAGGTGACACAGCCCCACTGGTCCGAGACGAACGACGGGGCCTCGCCGTCCGCGCCGCAGGCGGACGCAGCGGACGAAGGCGCCTCGCCGTCATGATGCCACGTCGAGGTCACGTCCTCAACTGCGATCCAAGATAACGCCGCCACAGGCGCTGTCGTCGGCCGTAGTAGAACCACCGACGACTGCGCTCCTCCCGCGGCGCGTGTAGGCAGTACCTCTACCGCAGGTGCCGGCTCGTCAGCCTTATTCTCCTCCGCGGGCGACGACACGGGCATCAGCAGCAACGTCGACGACGGCTTCTTCGGCTGCTGCGATCCAGCAGGAGGAGACGAGTCCACAGACTTTATCGCCGACGATGACGAGGACCGCGACGACAACGACTTCTCCTTCTCGCTGTCGTCCTTTTCGCCCAACGTCTGCACCGCGGTCGCGGGAGCAACAGTCACTGCCTTTTGAGATTTCCGACCCCTCCTCCCGCCTCTTCCGGCGACAGCCTTCCGCTTCAATCTACCAGCAGCCCCAGCGGCCGCCGTGGGTGCGGGCGCCATGGCCACCGGTTTGGGGGCAATCGGCCGGAACTTGAGCATGATTCTCCCCATCTGCCACGACGACATGCCCCGCGCCTGCCCGCCGCCCACGCCGGAGCCGGCGCTGGCGCCGCCGTACGACCTCGGCACAAGTAGGCACCCTCCTCCTTTCCTCTCCATCATCGACCACCACCCTCGTCCTACTGTCTTGGCCCGCAGCGAGAGGAAGACGAGACAGACCACTAGCTAGGACGCCGATTATATCCCGGCGGGGCAGGAGGGCGGACACGTACGCGTCGGCCCACGTACGTGGAGCGAGGTACGTAGAGGCGGGCTATAATTGGCCGGCCACCCGCGAACACAACACGTGGCGGGAAGCACGTGAAAGGCCCGCCACCCGATTGGTCCATCCGCGCCACGGAAACGCAAACACGACCAAAAAAAATCAAAACAAAATCCTCACCCTCATCCGTTCGTCCACTGACATACGGGTCCTCCTTGCGACCAAACCCACCCGCTAACAAAGCGAGGGCAGTACGTGTCGGCGTTGCCGCAGCCGGAGAAAGCACACCTGCTCACTTTGACGACACGACACGACACGACACGACACGACACATATGAGGAATTATTGGCATCACTGCACAACTGGGCCCGCAAGTCTCGGGGACCACTTGTAAGAGAGAAAGATTGTGTTTCTTGCGTGTGCGCGAGTGCTAGGGTTAATAAAGGAGGCCCTGGTGGTGGTCTGGTCTAGAAGGGTGTGGCGGATTCGGACCAATGGGAGGGCGCAGAATGTGCAGCGCTTTACTTTGTGGAGACGGAACACGTCGACGGGTCTGGTGAGTTCCTCCTCAGGGAAGGAGGGGATGGCCCCATGGCCTCGCTGCGGCATTAACGCCGCGGAAAAGTGCCGGCCACCAACATCCTCCCGTCCCGCTAGCCCCACCCCCCGGCACCTCCGTATCTTATGGATGGATGGATGGTGTTGCTCACCGAAGTTGCTAGAGTTAGCCGTGGGAGGCAGAGCCCAGGAGCGGGAAGTGCGGACGTGAAGCGACAGGGACGACAAGACGTGGGCGAATGGGAGGGAGCTCGCGCGGCGCCATATGATTGGTTGCCGCCGATTGGGTGTGGTGTGGCGTGGTGCGCGACACGCGGCCAGATCTGCCAAATCAAATCATCCCAGTGGCGTGGTGGGGCAGGCAGGCAGGCCTGATGGTGTTCGCGGACTCATCACGATTGGTACGTGGCCGTACGGCAGGCGATAGATAGGGCGGGAGGAGGTAGGGTAGCGCGAGGGGGATGGACGATGTACGTGGTGATCGGCCCGGGTATGGCGAGCGACGGACCTACCTGCTGAGAGCCCTGGCAGTGGCAGATGTGGCCTCTGATGTTTCCCATGCTTGACGTAATGAGAATCAATGGCTAGTTACACCAGTTGTTAATGTCCTGGTGAATGAATATATAACGGGCCATACTGCTGGGCCGTCACGGCTAGCTACTGGTCAAAAGGATCCATGCATGGGGCCGGCAATCATCTTCCATATCTCGCTTTGAACTCTCGCAGGCACTTTAAAACGTCGTTACTAGTACTAGCTAGCTGGCCGGTCTCGTCATAATCCATTGTCAAATCACACAACGCATCTGACGGCAGTGCAAGCTGACCTACCCGGACGTACACGCCTCTTCTTTCTTTCTGCGGCGCGCAGGCGGGGGCGATGATGAGTGGAAGAAACGGGTGTGGACGTACGCGTACGTGATCACGTACGCCCATTCGGGCATGAGATACCGTACGCAGGGTCCCAACTCCGGAGGTAGCCTGCGTAGGGTTCGGACTACAGCGTGATCGGGTGTGCCGTTCGTCCGTTCTCGTCCTACAAATAATGCAAGCTGTCAAAAAACAATAGACAACGCCATAATGTAGACAATATACTACCAGAAACCCGACCATAAACAACATCTAGAATTATTGGCGACGGTACCGTGTGTTATTTTTGAAATAATTTTCGACACCTAAATCCAGCCGTTGTTGACCATCCAATAATCCATTCATCCAGAACCTTCACAATCTATCTGCAAATTCCAGAAATGATGGCAACAACAAACTCGTCACACTAACCGATAGTTTGCGACAGATAAAATAATTCGCGACAGGCAGCCGTCGCACATTGGGTAAATTGCGACGGCCGGCCAACACAAATAGCCGTCGCAAGTCAAGTGTGCTGTCGCGAATAAGAGCTCACACTACAAGACTCCGTGAATAGGGTGTCGACTATATGAGCATCGGTTATCTATAGAAACCGACACTCATACATTAAAAGCATTGATTGACCGACGCTCTTAGTCGACGAAATCGTGCGAACACATTTAACGAATAAATGTGTCCGGGTCGACGTATTTATGAGTTATGAGTGTCGGTTTGTTGAAACCGACGCCCTTACGAATAAGTGCGTCGACCACGTGTACCGACGCACTTACTCCATTTAAAAGCGTCGGTACGAAAAAAACGGCACTCTTATCGGTCACGTGTACCGGCGTACTGAACGCGACTATGAGTGTCGCTTTCCTACAAACCGACTCTCATAACATAATTTTTTTTAAAAAATAAACTGTGCCTATTTCCACTCCCTCCTCGACTGGAGAGCCTCCGTTTGTCCAGCAGCACACACAACACACACCAGCAATTCAAGTTCACATTTGCAAACACAAGCACACAATATTTCAAACTTCACAAATATTTCAGCTGTTGTCTAAATGTTTCGAAGGCTCTTCTCTTCTCTGCCTTGGAAGAACCATCCCATAAGACAAGGCAAGTGCCCTTTTACTGGTTTCGTATTTCTTCAATGACCATAACATTTTGTAACCCTTCGATACGTTGGTAGGTGATAAGATTGGAGATTCTGGACTGCATTTTTGAACACTCTGGTCCATTGGTCTACCAACAAACTGACCACAAATCCAAATGAACTCAACCAGTCTTTTGCCTCCCGGATTCATGTCTCGGAAACCAGATGGGGCGTATCTGGAGGCGAACAAACCAGATGGGGCGACGATCGTGCTTGCGGCGCCGGCGGCGGATCCGAAGATTAGAGCCGAAGCGGGGAGGAGACGACCGCCACAATGGATCTGGGACAACGGGCGGTGAGGAGGGGGGAGCGTGCGCGGTGCCGTTGGTGTCGAGCAGCGTCGATCGGTCGCGAATCCCAGTCGTTGAGGACGTCGCGCGCAGCAAAGGCTTTGGAGTCGTGCGATTTCTGCCGGATCCGGGCTCCACGGGCACGCGGGGTCTGACGGCGACGACGGGCACGTACACGGCGCGGCGCGGCGCAGCGAGCTCGAAGGAGGCCGAAGCGACTGTTACCTTCGGTGGGGAAGTACGTAAAGCGGTGGCAAGGCGGCTGAAGAGATGCAGTGCGGGGCGATGTCGACGGGGAGCGGCTGAGGGCGCGAAAGTGCAAGAGCTCATTAGTTTTTGAGAGAAAGCACGTGCTTTAATACATAAAGATTTTAGTGTCCTAGCTGAAGCTATTTGGGATAATTTTTTCATTAATAATAAATTTTTTATTAATTTAATAAAAATAACTATCAACTTTTATTTTTTATCAAAATAACCACCCAATCGTCCACTAATAAATGATGGCTGACGTGGCAGCCACGTGAGCACACATGGACGACTAGTGTCAACCTCAACAATAACAGCCTACCTCTGTACCAACTCAAGTACACAAGTTATTTGCTTAGTTAATAATATTATATTTAACATGAGGGAACAACTGCTGTGCAATCTGATGTTTTGTGCAAGCGTGCAATCTCCAAATCTGAACCGTCTCATATCTATCCAATGGTGTTGTAATTTTAGCACTTAAATCCTCCCACCTGGTGCTGCTGACAATATGCAAAAAGAGCCCTAGATGCAGCACCCTTGAATAGATAGATGACGGTTCAGATGTAAAGATTGCACGCTTGCACAAATCAGCAGATTGCACAACAGTTGTTCCCTTAACATGAACTCTCAATTTAGAATTGGACTTCAAACTTTGAATTCGGTATTCCAACAAATTTGAAACTTTGAATATAAACTTTTATTTGAATTTTGGTCTATTTAACACGAACTCAAATAAATGGAATTCCATTCTTGTCTTTCGGCATCCATAAAAACTGTGATCGAGATTCCTAGGAATTCTTTCTCCACCGTCAATTCCTACCATTTCCACCACATAAACTAGATGTTCTAAAGATTCTTCCGGAGAAAACCAATTGAAAAATCATCAAGAATTGGCGTCGGGATTTCAAATCTCGCCGCCGGCGGCCATGGAACCGCTTCGGTCGTCGGTGTACCCTTTGTTTCAGCCTTGTCCACTACAAACCGACACCATGGCATGATTCCTTATCGCACAAGGAATCTTCTTGTGTTTTTGTAGATCCAAATAGTGCCTTATCGAGGAAATTCGCGGTCGCTGAATTTGGGCACTCGCTGCCCCTCGCCGCCGGCCGGTTTTCGACGACTTCCGGCCGTTGTCGTCCCCTCCACCAGCCTTCCCACCTCCTTTTGTTCCCTGGCAGCAAGAACCGGCATGAGTGGTGTTGCTGGCTAGGGTTCCGGCATGGCTGGCCGCCGCCCTGGTCGCCCTCTGCCTAAGGAAGAAGAAGACCCAAGTGGGCCCCTTGTGCAGCCAAATGCTCAATTTTCCAGTAAAAGAAAAATGCAGTAAATGTGAAGAAATTCTAAAAATCATCATAATTAGTAGAAAAATGCTAAAAATGTGAAACAAAATTCCTTGGACTCATTATGACCTCCACTCTGCAGTGAATCAACCTATTTAACACGAACATCAATATAAATTTGTATAAAATTCAGATAAGGTGAAACCATAGAATAATTCTTATGCACAATCTTGTATAAAATTCTGAAAATATTCTGGTAGTATATTAGTATGTCCTAGTACTTAGACAAAAACTTTCACTTCCATTGGATCAAAGAATCATTAGAAATTAACAGATTATCTTTGAATGCCTTTTTATCCCTAATTAGTTTGGAATGAATTATTCTGGAGAAACCTGTTAGTATAAAATTATGAAACTTTGCCTAAAATTAGTTTACATTCCCAGGAACTGAAATATAAATTTTAGACTTTGTTTGATCCAAGAAACATTAGGCATCAGTTGTGATATTACCATGTGTAGTTAAAACCATATAAATCCCTTCATGATTGAATTAGTAAAAATCCATCCTTTTGATTGCAGCAGAACTTGCTTGAATTCTTTAGAGTAATATCTGCTTAGCTTATATTTGGTTTTGGATCCCTTAATCCTCTATCCTAAGCACTAGATCATAATTCTATTTTTTATATGCATATTCATTTTGATAGTGAACACAACGAATGGAGATCGACGAGTAGCACAACTAGGAGGAGAAGGACTAACATGGACCCCACAGCAAGAACAAGATTTGCTCAAGCAGCACCCAAACACAAGATTTGTACAAGCAACAGTAAAGATAAGGAAGAGAGAAGAATGACGAGAAGCTTCGCCGAGATGATCAAACGCTAACTTATTGACATTTACACTAGCCACAACCTAAGACAAGCCCTAATTTACATTTAAGTTGTTAATATGGTTTGCTTTTATAATCTATATGATGGTAATTGTGCATTAAGTTTAGGGATGTATGATACTCCACATGCATGACCCAAAAATTCCCGAAGTCTGGTTAGAATAGGACCTTACATGATATCAGTTGATATATTAAAGTTGAAAAATATGGATGGAAGGAAGATGAGGAAAGAAATGAGATGGAATGGTTAATCAGAGACCGAACAAGAAGATTAGAATGCTAAAGGATGTGATCCTGTGAGATCGTACTTGTGTGCGGCCTTACTGAACAAGTTTGAATGTGTACCGGATACATACTGGCTTTATAGGACTTAGAAAACCGATGTAACATGTTAACTTGGATATTGAAGCATACCCCACCGTCACACCACACACGTTGACAGGAGGGTAAAGATCACTGCGGCATGAGATCGTCATGTGAGGCTTACTGCTGGGACGGTGGGACCGGTTCAATATTTAGGTGTCTTGTGAAAGATGGTCATACACGAAGTCAACGTAATTGGTTGATCACCTCTTTCAGACGGGCGTGTATGTCATGCAAGCCGGTTTATATTTATTCGAATCACGTCGCTCGCGGAAGGGAGCATACTTGTTCACTGAGTTGTGACATAATAACAACTGGAACTAGGAGTAACTTGTTGTATGATTAAGCAACTTGATTGAAATGGTTGATAGGAGAACTAAAGTTATGATTCTAAGTAACTTCACCTGCTATTATAAAACTGAAGCAAGGATCTACTAATAATGAATATTTACTTACTGCAGTTTAAATTCAAGTCTTACGTTCCCAGCATGTAGAGTTTCATACTTAGGTGAGACACTTAAGTCTTGTTGAGCTTTGTGTTCACGGTTGCATTTATACAGGTTTTGCAGGTATATAACTATGAAGAGTTCCTAGGCTTTGCCCTTGTCAGTGTATACAGCCAATGGAAGCTCTGGACATCGCTGCTTTCTTCTGTGATGCTAGAGTGAAGTATTAGTGGGTTGGATACGACCGCTACTGGTGTAGTGTAGGTTCAAAAGAGTAGTATGAATGCTTCCGCTGATGTAAACTCTTTTATATAAAACTCTAAGGTTAATGTAAGTTGCTCGCTTATGTTATGAGTTCCTTGTTCTTTTCTGTGTTATGTTATTCGATGTCGCCTCATACGACACCATCCAATGTAATTCTTGATTTGCCTGAACCTCTCACCCAGTCATGTTTAGTAAATTAACCGGATGGACAAATGGGCAGGGCTAAATGGGTCAGCCCGAAGCCCGTTCAAATCGGCCCAACACGAGCACGATCCGACACAAAAGGGACCGAACTCGGGCCATGCCCGGGCTTAGGCGTCGGCCCGTCAGGCCAACCCAGCACGACCCGTTTAGCACTCGACCCGGCATGTGGTCCACGTAGCTCGCAGGGGCCCAATCCAGCCCGAATAAACCTGAATAATATAATATTTCTTAATTTTTAACGTATTTTTTTATAACTAGACTTCGAATCGGCCCGACAAGACACGACCCGGCTCGACCCGAGTAAAGTCAACTCGGGCCATGTCTGGGCTGAGGCGTCGACCCGTCGGGCTGGCACGGCCCAGCCCAATCGCTCTTCCGAGTCGTGTCAGGCCTAGGGTTTCCAGACCCAAGCCCGGTCGGGCCGGCCAGCCCGACATAGCCCATTGGCCATCTATACCAGTAGGTGAACAACAGGTGAGTGTCACGTCAGCAATTGTCCATTAGATGGACGATGGGCTCGTTATTTTGGTAAACAAAACAAAAGTTAGCGGTTATTTTATTAAAAAAAACCCGGTTATTAATAAAAAATTCCTATTTGGGGCGTAATGGGTCTGTACAGACGTGCTCACCTCAGTACAGCATACCAACGCTGGCATGGTCCTTAAAATGGTAAAATTAAATGAACTCTGCCAACCAAACGACCGAACTGCGTCCGACTAGAACAAACGCACTGGTGATTACTTGGTCAATTCATGCGCCCTGCGGCCGAAGATAAGCACAGCGGTAACGTGGTCAGACCACGCGGGTCATATTTGTAGCATTTTAAAAATTCAATCTACATTCCAAATACAACTGCCACTAGGCCCAAAAAAAAGAGAGACATTTATGCACATAAGTGTGAATTGCAACTAATTACACGCCTGCTCAACATGGTCAATACTCAACAGCCAGATTTGGGATTTCCTGCAATAAGCAAGTTGTAACTATAATACATTCTGACTTGATTGTAAATCTGTCATGTCACAGGATAAAAATTAAAAGGGTAATTTTTACAAAAATACAAAATTAAGCATCTAATTTACAAAACTACATATTTAGCGTCAATTGCATCATAGAACTACGGATTTTGTATCTCACAAAACTACAGGTTTTAGGCATATGGGTCTGAGAGCAATGTCTACGAATGTGTTTCGTGACAATTGACATAATATCTGTAGTTCCGTAAATGGGGGGCTTAAATCCATCATTGATAATATTATAAAAAGAATGTAGTTTTGTAAATTTACTAAAAGTAAAATATATTCCAAAGTATGGTTATTTGGACTTTGTTTACCTTCTACAGATGTGATTAGAATTGCCGTGGTATCTAGAGTAAACATTTGGCAGATTCCATTGGGTGGTATGGTATGTCCATCTATAGATGATGCTCACTGCAGGTTTCTTTACACATTGACCAAATTTGACCATGCCGTGAGATCAATTACAGTACCTTCATCTGTCAGAAAAATGGTAAATCTGCAAAAGAAATGGAAAATATTACACCTTACAACTTCATGCGTTGAAAAACTGATAACACAGTGTGTTTCCCAGCAGCACCTCATTTCAATTCAGGAGCGTATGGTGCAGGGCAAGGCGATACTGTAAGATCAGGCAAGTCACTTATGAACTCATTAGCAACCTGAAGACAGGCATGAAGCATTTTCTTCTCCAACCTAACAAGCCTAGTAGCAACTTCTTTCTTTGGTTCCAACTTGCCATCTGCCAACTAGTGGTGGCAAGAATGGTGAACGATAATATCGAATGAGAGTCATCAAATAATTTATGGAATTGCACAGATCATTACCATAGCTTCATCATCATCCAATGTTGTGGGATAACCAGCCAATCGAGATTTCAGGTATCCAACAAGTTGATCAAGTACTGCTCGTTCTGTACATGGCCTGACCTATAAAATGAACATCACAGAGTAATCACAGAGTAAGCAACATGTTGAACTAGTACTCCCTCTGAGCTGGGTTTCGTATCAATTGGAATGGCTAGATTTGATGCTGGCTTGCCAAGCCAGTCGCAACCCTCCTTTACCCTTGAGTCATGAGCATTTGATGTTTGGACAGACAGAAATGCATGCATGCATTGCATGCAGTTCAAAATTGCTATCCTAACATCAAATATAGATGACTAGAAGAGGTACTACTAGACAGAAACTTTAATCAAGAAGCTTTCTGCATTGTGGGAAAATCAAGTAGAACGCTCATTTCTATCTAGCCTACAGCTAGTAGCAGTACTCAGCTACAAATCATTTCAGTTGCATCATAGATTAATTCTCAACAAGTAACACTAAGCATCCATCAAAATGTTTAACCAAGTATAAAACCTTAATGGTCAGGATAAAAAGAAAAGTACAAAACTTCATGTGCGGCATCAACCAAACAGATGGACTATATAGAAACAGAAACAAAATATACTTAGCTTTGATTATGATCCCAAACACAGAAAACTGTCGACCTTAGCCACAGAATGTATTTAATAGTCAACTAAAATTTAATATTACATGTGACTGTGAGTGTCAAATATGCCTTTCTGTGATAATGTCAAGAAAAGGGTAAATATGTATTTTAGCCTAACTATACTATTCTCTAATTTATAGACCCATTCACTTAACTTTAATGATTGCTTTCAGGTTTTTATAGTTATGTAATAAGCTGACTGCCTAAAGCCACCCTACCAGAAACATGGAAGCCCCACAGGGGCAGACCTGGGATTGGAGCAAGACCATATCCATTACATTAATCGTTACTGACAATTAGGCTTCGCTAAAATTAATAGCTTGACCATTATAATCACCAGCTACGTGTTGGGTGACCCTGGTCTGGCCCTGGTGCTGTGCCCTCGGTAGAGGAGTCCGAATTAGTCATCTGAGGGGCACGTGGCAGGGGACAAAGAGGCATGGCTGCACCTCTCAGGAGACCAATACAGACTCTGCAGTGAGAGCACCAGCCACCAGTAGATAGAGTCCAGTTTTTTAATTTAGGAGTCCAGAAGATATACTTCCTTATAGATAGTCTAAATCTAGTAGGAGACAGGTGTATGAGTCCAGGACTCTGATGTACCGGGCTATATAATGAGCCCTGCACCTCCCCCTGTAAAGTACCCCATCAGAATCAATAAACAAGTACTACCATAAAATAGCCCCACGGCAAAACATATCTAGGTGACTTGAGCCATCTCGCCTAGATTAACAGCAAGTCGGCTACTTCTTCCCAAGCTCCAGGTTTTGTTATGTTCACCCAAAAAGAAGCAAGAACACCTCTGCCCCTCTCTGTTTCTCTCCAAGAACTTCTTTGATCTACCTGTTCTCCCAAGGCTTGCTGCTGGTGATCACCCTGATCACAACAGGCGCCTAGAACAGCAACCCAGGGGAAGTTTGGAGGCCGGATTTCCAACACTAGGATCCGGGTCGTGGCCCTATTGGCCTAGTGGCAGCTCCCCCACTCAAGCCCCATACCACGTGAAGCCATGGCACGGTGCCTTTTGAGGCCTAAGAACAGAAACCGTAGAAACTGGTCTATTAATACAAGCATGGTCCTAGCTCAAATCCTCTGTAGGGTAACTACAGTGGAATAAATTGAATAAATGCATTATTTTATATCAAAATGTAAAATAGCACAATAGGAAATAATATTAGAGGGAAGGGTAAAGGGACTTACTGGACATGTATCACCTTCAGAAGAAAGTATGGATTTAATCTCATCAGGATCTGAAATATATCCTAGCCTCAGGTAAGGCAACATTTCTGCAACAGTTTCTCTCTCTTTACCAATGTAGACCTGGTCAAATGAGGCATATCAATGTACAGCAGTTCTACTTTCACACAATAGGAATGAGGAAGTTCCTACATGAAAATTTTGAATAGCATGCTTGCCATTTCTCTGAGCGACCATTCTTTTTTCTTGATATTGAGGATCTTCTGTATTTAGGGATGCCTGTAACAGTGATTCACAAAGAGTCACGACAACAAATTAATAAAGAATATTGTACAATTATTTAAAATGATGCACCTCAATCATAATGCGGTCATAAGGATTGTCTTCGTCTACAAAACCATAGTTGAGAAGCAGCCTGGAGTTTGGTTGTGGTCCACACCTGTATGTTCTAAATGATTTGAGACCTTGGATACGTGCACCAAAAATTGAAGAAAATAAAACAATCTGAGTAGAATCCCAGATGGCAGAATACAATGAGGAAAAACAAGAATACTAATGCAGTAGAAGCAAACATAATACCAAACAATTAATGGTTCTCCAGCTTTATATGGTTGATCCACCACCAACCTAACAGAACCACCATCAGCTGTCAGCATTGCTTTGCAGTTGCTCTTGTAGGTCAACAGTGGTGGGCCCAAGGGAACAAGCGCAAATCTTCGAGCTAAACTAACTTTCTGTTATTCAATAGGAAGCACAGCTGAGTCAAAGGAGAGTGTTTAAAAACGGCTTTGGAAGCTAAGAAATTTTGATGTAAAAAAAATAAGAAAAACAGTAACACTTCTTCATAATGCAATTATATGTTCCTTTACATATAGATCATGCTAGGACATTTTGGAATATCACTACTTCTTTCTATCATGTCATTCTAAAATTATATTTGTTATATTCCCACATGAAATGAGACATCTTCACCAGGCTCTTCTTCCATCGCATATTTAATAGTCGCTTAATTTTGATAGAGAATGAATAAGGGAAGACAAAGCTTATTGTATGTTAAAGCATATTCCTTCGCACAAAGCTATGCTTGCAAGCAGCAGAGCAAGCAAAAATACATTCATAGAAAATTCTACAGATATTAGAGAAGGCTATCTAGCACAACTTTGAGGGTGAGACCTCGTAAATTTTCAGAAACTATGATCAGTCAAGGGTGTTTATCACTAAACAGATTGTTTATAAAACTATCATACACTACAGTAAGTTGCAGAAGAAAATATAAGTTTTGAGTTTAACAATGTAGGATAATAAAAAAAAAAGGTGCACAAACATTAAGTAGGATTGTTTCCCATTACTCAACATTTACCTGCAAATGGACCACACAAGACTGGACGGCAACAAAGGCCTGCTTGAAAATCTCATATGGGAAAGCCTCGGTAGGGATGTCAAAAGGGTATTGCTTCATACGAGAATAAAGAACAGTTATTATGGTAGCCTCTAGCGAGAAGGTAAATCTGCAGGGAAGATAAAGAAACACCTGAAACAATGAACCTGCCATGAACCACAATGTGTCGAGCTCGTTATATTCTCTCCTTATTCCCTCATCTCTCGCAATAACTTCCTCCTGGAAATCAAAAGCTAAGTTAGGAATCCATGTTCTGAGTATAACCTTCATCATAACGTGCATGTTATATTGAGATATAACAAAGGTAATCACTTACCCTCATGGGGCTTCCAGTAAGGTAATCCAGTTCACTCTCTGTCCATAGAAGTGGTGATTCAACAGCTAGCTGCCCCCTTCCACGCTGACGATCAAGCTCCTTGATGTACGGATACCAAAATGAATCCTTTCCTTGCTTTTTCTCATACATGAGATACAGGGCCAAGCAAGCCAGCTCAGATAACTTATTCGTTGTCAATAACTCAGCTGCATGGTACAAAAGTATCAACTGGTGGGAACAGTATATAGCTATCAGATAAACACGTTATCTGTTTTTGGGCATCAATGTGACCATACTAAAAAATACAACGCTGGAGTATGAGGTAAGTTATTTTTTCCTTTATTGTGAATGGATTGCACAAATTGCATAAGCAAAATATACAAAGAGCATAAATATATTTTAAGATGGATATAATATAAATACATCACATTTTCAATGTAGCAAGGCTTCAGCTACCTCAAAATAATTTAAAATTTTATAATAATGCTCCATTCTTGTACTCTCATGGAATTTTATACCTACAAGCTGAGAACTTCCAGACAAACTAATGAAAAATTCAAATGAAAGATGCAGATAGCATAGCAAAGGCAATATCATGAAGAAAAAAATGGTATGAAAAGGGACAGAGCAAAAGAGCCAATAAGTGTTCAAATACGGAATACAGTTATCATTTTATGAGCCAATGTAATAAGTATTTCAATGTATATTAAGTCAAAGATAAACCAACAAATTAAGTCAAAGATAGACCAACAACAACGGCAAAGCTTTCATTCCAAGCACGTTGGGGTAGGCTAGATATGAAACCCAACTGAAACGTATGGAAGTAAAAGAAAGACAGAGAAAAGAGTAAAGAATGTACAAGTAAACTAAGATTTTGACACATAAATTGCTGATTTTTATGCAGTCCTATTCAGAGCCGATTCTATAGGTATATCCAATCTCTCAAGTCCCATTTTACTGCCTCCTCCCGTGTCAACCTTGGTCACCCTATGCCCATCCTAATACTTTTCCTACCCTTTCGGATCTCACTGTTAACCGGTGTTTATAGAAGTCTCCACTGGATATGCACAAACCAATTTAGTCGGTGTTGAACTAGCTTCTCTTCAAATGGTACCACCTCTGCCCTATCACATGTTATCTCGTTCCTAATTCACATCATTCCTAATTCAGTATTTTCTTGAGTGGCTACACATCCATCATAGCATGTGCATTTGTATAACACTTATTAGTTGGACATGTTGTCTTTTAGTTGACCAGCACTCCATCCCATATAGCATTGCAGGTCTAACCACCATCCTAAAAAACTTATCTTTTAAATTTTGTGAGACCTTCTTGTCACATAGGATTCAAGATGTTTGCCACCACTTCATCCACCCTGCTTAATCTTGTGGCAAACATCCTCTTCGATATTGTTATTGTTTTGCAACGTTCATCCCATGTATCAGAAAGAGTCCCTCTTAAGCGTTATTTATCATTGTAAACTAACATTTCTCTCTTCGAATCAAACACCACTAAAGTGACACCGCATATACTCGGTCTTGGTCCTACTAAGCCTAAACCCTTTGTATTCTAAAGTCTACCTCCATAGATCTAAAGCCTACCACGAAGGAGATGCGCCTATCACCTCTACAGGGCACGCTCCACGAAGCCTGGAGGAGGGTGAGCTCACATTCATCACCGCGGAGGAGCCTACGTCATTCATAGAGATCAAGTCCAATGAAGAAGATGGGACGAGGTACGGTGAGGTGATGAAGCATGAGGTGCAGTTGGTGGCCAAGGGCGAATGCTATCAACAAGGTGGAGACAGATGTCTTGATCAAGGTGCTTGGAAGACAGAGATTCGTCAAGATGCTGAGGATCGAGTTCCTGAACGCGTACCAGACTCAGGGCCAGGAGGAGAATGTCAGGTGACCCTGACTGGCCCCCTAATGCGGCAGCTTAGGCAGAGTCCGAGTGGGAGTATGTGGACCTAGGGGCGCGCAGGAAGCGAGGATCCAGGCACGGCAGGTTAGGACTCTGCAGGGCAGGTGCGCTTAGTGATAAAGTCCACGAGATAGTTTTCCTTAGAGATAGAGTTGTAAATCTAGTTAGTCTACTAGATGGCCCTGTATAAACAAAGGCACCGGTAGCCCTGCAGTACCACAAGTCCCATCAATAATCAAGTTCCACCACAAACTTGTGTGCCTACCTGGCCTAAAGCTCATACAGAAGTCAGAAGAACAGAACTTGACGAGTTCTGATTTGTCCAGGACTTCTGATCTCTATCCTTGTCTCTGCACGTCAGCAACTCTGTAACTTCTGTGCTGCACGTAGGAACCAACAGCAACAGGTAGGTTGGATCTTTTCTCGACGCTGAAAAGAGGCAGTTGCTGTTTTTGTAACTACAGCAACTACTATTCTTCAACAGGAACAGTAGTGAGAAGGCTACAGTATCCAAGAAGTCTCCAGCACTGCTGTTCTGTTGCCTCTGTTCTCTACGTGGAAGGCTGCAGCAAGTTACAACACCAGGCGGGGTGTTCAGAACCTGTTGAGCTTCGTCAGCAAGAAGATCGGAGCTGTTTTTGGTGTTTTAGACACCGGATTTCCAACACTCATTTCATATTTTTAGGGTATCTTTAATCTCAAGCCATTGTATCCTTCGTACGAGCCATCTGTCATAAAAGAAGTCATCCAACTCAGGCATAGTGTTGTCATTGAATAACTTATCAAAGTAATATCTCCATTTATTCCTAATTTCTTCATCCTTCACTCATCTTCCTCTTGCAAATTGTTGACATCTTGTATATGTCATTTTCGCCTTTCTTTATCTCTTGTCTCTCATATAACTCTTCATAGGCTTGTCACCTTGCTTCACTTACAGCTCGCCTTGCATTTTTCTTGGCCCCTTTGTACCTCACCATGTTGCTTGTGCTTCTATCATGATAGATGATACCAACTTATATAGCACTTCTTCTCCTTAATACTCCCTCCGTCTCCATGAACTTGTCGCTTTGTAGTTCATTTTTGAACTACAAAGTGACAAGTTCATAGGGACGGAGGGAGTAACATTTTGGACATCCTCATTCCATCACCTCATGTCTTTAGCTTCATATTTCTTGTCCTTTATCATCCCAAGCACCTCACTAGCTACATTTCTAAAGCAAGTTGTCATATTCACCCATATGCTATTCGCACTTCCCTCTTCATCCCAAGGCCCTTCCGTGATCAGCCTCTCCTTAATGGATTGTTGCGCTTTTCCTTGTAGGCATGAACACTAATAACGTTCAGACAAGGTCCCCAACACCTAGTTTGACTACTTGTCCCCAACACCTAGTTTGACTAGGATGAATCTATACCCTCGTCTTCAGACATTCATTACTCCATACTTGACTCTTATCTATTAGGACGCCTACATCATTCCTAGAGCCAGAATACCAAAGCTTGAAATCAGTAATATCGACTTCCTCACCTTTTGTCCTCCTGACCATCTAGTCAAAGATAGACCATAGTGACTTTTTTTTGAACTTTGTGCATGCCTTAATAACGTTTACTTGCTAGCAACTGACAACTTATTCTAGAACTTGATCTTAACACATAAATGTTCTAGAATAGTGATGTTAGTTGCAAGGTAGATTGTTTAGTACAAATTGTTGCATATCAGTAGTTATTTTTCCTGATAAGCCATAAATTACATTCAAATGCATGAACATTAAAGCACACACAATGACATTCCCAAGCTATACACATAATGATATCAGAGACATCAATGCAAAATACATTGCTCAACAGTCAACACAGAGTGCAAAACACCAAAATGGTACAAGCAGCTTACAAAACGTGCACTAAACCAGCCGGTTTATATCTTGATTACTGTAAACATGCCCATAAACGTCTAAAGGAACCAATGTCTATGACCTCACTGGCTCACTCACCACTTGAAGCAGGAATGAATAGGAATGCATGACATGTAATCTAAGAGCATGGTACGGCATTGATTTGCAGGGAATGCTCTAGCAGCGCAATTACTGATTGAGCGTGGTGTTCCAGTATCCATGAATTTTGCTAAATGTAAATCAACGAAAGTAAATTCTTTGACATAGAACTCGATGGGACCATATTGTGGGTATGTATAGTCGGTACGAGGGCAAGAGGCTATCTCACCGACAGATTCGTCCCCGAGCACGCGCTCCAGCGTGACCACGAGCGACATGGGCACCTCAAACGCCACATCCCCGGCCTGTGCAATCATCCAGCCAATCCACGTCAAGATAGCGTCATTACCACTGGAATCGACCCACTCATGCTACCAACCTGGAGGTCCTCGCCGGCGGCGATGTAGCGCAGCGGCCGGTCCTTGCCCTCGCGGGAGCAGGGCACGGGCCGGTCCCGGATGGCCATCTTGCCCGGCGGCAGCCCGTGAAAGCGCAGCCAGTCGACAAATCCATCGGTGGCCGAGGACTCTGCAGCGGGGGGGCCCATTGCTGGTGACGGTGGCACGCGGGCGCCCTGGGAGGAGGGGAGCAGGGTGTCGGCGTGACAGGCGGCGAGGTGGAGGCGCGGGCGGGGCCTGGGGAGGCGGCGCAGTGAGGAGGGGAGGGGCAGGCGGTGGTGCGCGCCGGCGACGGCCGCGGCAGCGGCCGGGGAGACGGAGGCCATGAGGGGTGTTCAGGGATTTGGGCCGGGAACCACTGTTGTGTGAGGGGAGGGAACGGCGGCGGTGGAGCGACGGATGTTGGCGGCGCTCCTCGCGGATGAGGGGAGGGCGATGATTGGGTCAGGTAGATGGATTTTTTTTCCCGTGATTTGCGTCTCTTTCAGTCTTTCCGTTTGAAAATGTTTGCATCTGGATTTAGTTTGATTCAAGTGATTTTGTGCTCTTGATTTTAGTCTAACCTATTTTGGATTTTGAAGGTTTGGTTTTGGAGTTGAAGGCATTTGTGAGGAGGTTTTGGATGAGTGGTTCAGATTCAAAAGATATATTCTAGTGAAAAATGTTTAGAATGCTAGCATGCTAATACAAATTCATGTTCATCTGATATATCACCAACGGTTGAAATTCGAGAAGTTAGAGATGTAATATAATGGTGTTTTTTAAGAATATTTATTGGGATTGAATTGTACTCACCTTTTCTAACCTCAGTCATTAAAAGATTGATTAAAAGCACACAAATATGCATTAGCGTGTTATTGATGGAAGCCTCTTTTACATTAATGTGTGTGTGTGTGGGACATAGCACTAGCGGTAAAGATTTGGAGAGATAAACAACTTATTGTATTTATATCTTTCTTACAACTTCATCTTTCTTAATTATAACCGCTCCTAATTGATCGAATGGTCATAAATGTGTTTTAATGTGTGTGTGGTGATGAGAAAATTCTATACAATTTAGTGGTGAGAATTAGAATATGATACTAAGCTCAATAAATTATGTTTTTTGTGGTGAAATATTTACTTCAAATTTTATCAATCAATTTGGAAGACAAAATATAATATTAAAGATTTCCCTTCAACATAACATGAATAATTCATCCAGACGTTATTTTTATATGGTCACTCCGATGAGATTGTCAATTTTAAGATCTACCGGGGATGCACGTGTGTGTATGTGGTTGTTGTTTGAAAATGAAGAATTTGAACCAAATTTCATCTTTCTAATTAATTAAGGGGGTAACTAGAATGTAAACTGTTCTTTGGTGTAATCGTCTAAAAAAATTTCCTATGCTCACGATGTCCATCCTACTGTTGCTACTTTCAC
Source organism: Tuctoria greenei (assembly GCA_036927565.1). Lineage (NCBI taxonomy): Eukaryota > Viridiplantae > Streptophyta > Magnoliopsida > Poales > Poaceae > Tuctoria > Tuctoria greenei. Next base: position 179,589,959 of record JAYESD010000009.1, on the reverse strand, counting down.
TTAAGCTATTTCCCACAACAGTATGAACACTTTAATTTTTTCAATATATGTTGTCAAGTGGAAGGGTTTAAGTTAAAAAAATATAGTGATTGAAAGATTATGGCGCATCACAAAGATTATATATGATTGCACCAGAGAGGTGTTTGTATTTGTTGACGTATTGGGAATGAGAGTTCCTCACAACCATCGAGCAAAGGAGGTTGGGTAGGGAAAAACTACTCCGTCTCGAAAGCTCCCCAGCAGGAGTACCTGACGAAGAGAGAGGCTCGTGAGCCCAACTATAAGGGAAGAGCCCACAGATCGGACTTCGAACCTTGAGCCGACGATAAGTCAAGTCGACACACAATTTTTGACCGCACTTGGTGATAGTGCCCACCCAGGTTGTCCCTTGCCACATGGTCGGGTGCACTTTCCACCTCCGCCTGGTCAGATCCGATTGCAACTATCACATTAACTCAAAATCACGCATGGTCCCAAAGAAGAGGCATTAATGAGATGTTTGAAGGTGTTGCCATATTGTCGACATCCAGATTGCCGACTAGTGATATTTTCAGCACACGTTCTGCCTCGAGACGACCTAACAACAAGAACAAGAGATTTAAGTTTGGTCCTCCGAACAAGTCCGCACTTTGAAACCGAACAAGTCCGGACCTTGATAGTTTGAATTTCTAAAGTCATGTCTCGACAAACTCTAATTCTCATTCTTCTTACCATACATTGGATCCTCTTTGTCAGGCACGATGTCGAACGCGTCGGATTATAGCATGTTCGACTATGAAGCCAAACATGATCGCGAGAGGGTGGCTAGGGCAAAGGAGATGAGAAGCAAGAAACGACACGACCATGATGCCTATACTTCTCCTCCCTCTGCGCCAACAAGGAAGAGAAAGGTGGTTGCAAAGAAGTCGTCAAGCGCAGATGGCGCTGGTGCCAGCTCGGCGGCGCTAAGGAAAAGTGCTAGCAAGGGCAAGGGTCTTGCTAGTGGACCCATTGGTCTACTTAAAATGAAGCCACCTATGTAGAGAAACAGGCAACCCTTTGAGAATGATTTTAATGGCAAGCGCAGTGACTTGGCTTGGAAGCTCGGAAAGGTTATTGTGTATGAGCAACCAAAGCAAGCAGCTGACCCAAGATTCTGGAGTCACTTCCATGCTGATTACTATGAGAATGTGTATAGGAAGATGAAGACTCCAGTTGTTGTGAGTCAGTTGGTGGATGTGCCATATATGGAGTCCAAGACTTGTCGAGCTTATCAGGAAGTCTCGAAGGCTTCGAAAAACATGGTCTGAAGGATCTCCTATCCTTCATATACAACTGGAATAATGAAGTGATCACCCAGTTCTATTTCACTTGCTACTTCTCGAGTGATGACAAGGAAAGAATCACTTGGATGACACATGGATCCAAATATTGTGTCACGTATGAGGAGTTCGCCAAAATACTCCATCTTGAAGATAGACTGGACAATGAGCTTGTGATTCACAACATGAAGGCTTTAGAGAGGGATGAGCTCACATTCATCTATGATACAAGTATGTCGTACAAGTCACCAACTACCAAGTACATGAAGTCTTTCTTTGTGGTCTTGAATAGAATTTTGAGGAAGACAATTGCTCCCAAAGACGAAGATGCAGGGAGCATTCAAGGATCACTAAGGTCCTTGATGAGTGTGATAAGCAAGAAAAAAACTCTTCAATGTGTTTGGATATATCTACAATGATATAGTGAACATCTCAAGCACTCCCAACAGATCATGTGGTTATGTGTCATACATAATGTTCATAATTGAGAAGGTGACTGACCTTGAATTTGTCAAGTATGTTGAGCATGCCAGTCTTAGGCCTCAAAAGCCTACTGCTTACTTTGTTCCTGCTGCAACTTCCTCACCTCTAAAGGAACAAAGATCAAAGCAGGCTTAAGAAGGCACAATGGCTCCAGCTGCTTCCTCTACTCCTCCACCCTCCAGAGAGTCCTCAAGTGGTGTTTTGAAGATATTTTCTTCCATCTTTGCATCCTGCCGCAAAAGTGGAAGTGAAGCAACATAAGGAAAGCTTGGTCAGGAAGAGGCACCAGAGGTACATGAAGGGCAATATCAAAGCTATTTATGAGAAGTTGGATATTGAACCTGTGTGATCTCGTCAAATCTCTAAGGACTCAGCAGAAAACTTGACATAGCTCCCGCCTCTCACAGAACAAGAGCTAGCTTCCTTTGGACTCAGTGGCGTCTTTATTCCTCCTCCTCCACCACATGAGCATGAGCACGAATTAGAAGACGAAGACGAGGACAGGACCGAGAGTGTGAGAGGAAGTGGCGGAGAGTACCTTTCCTCTAATTTTCCCTTTTTGGTGTCTTGATGTCAAAAGGAGAGAGATTGAGACTAGTAGTATATTTTGAGCTTTAAAGATTATTGATCATGTACATGTATCTTTTGAAGCTTTAAGTTTCAAACTATTATAATTTCTATTTAGATGATGCCTATTTTGCTTAATATTGATGTGTGATGCTCATTATAATATTCTTCTTGATGGTTGTTCATTATGATTATTGTATTTTCAATTGTGCTCATCATATTATTTGTTCACACACACTCAATAGGCACCCCATCGTAAAGAGTACATATATGTAGAAAGTATTATTTGTTCACATTTGCTATTCTCATATATGCACACTTTATGAAAATTAAATTTCTACTCTTAATTGTGAAATCTCAAATGGTTGTCATCAATCAAAAAAAGAGGAGTTTGAAGGTGCATGTCGGCACACCCTTATGAGTTTTGGACGATTGATGACAAACAAGCGAGATCCTAATGAGATTTGTTAAGATGAAAGGAGATCTACAGAGAATAAGAATAATGGTGAAAAAAAGGGTGAAAGATAAGGAATGAGAAGGAAAGAGCCCAAGTGAAGAATAAAAGTGCAAAGTAGTTTAAATGTATAAGATGTGTGTGAGAGACACATCCCAAGAGCTCATGACTTTGCGTAGAGAGTAAGGACTAAAATCAATAAACTAAATAATTCACTGAAGCATCGAACATGTCTATTAACAAGTAGACTAGTCTGATTACCTCTCATACGAACAAGTCTGAAAATGGTTCGGATCTTTCTGTTGTTTGTACGGACAAATCTCAAAATGTGGATTAGTCCGTCTATACAATACAAACCTCACCTTGCACTAGACAAGTCCGGATAATGCGAACTAGTTCGATTTGCTTCCTGGAAACACAACGGACTAGTCTGATCCTATACGTACTAGTCTGGTTCACTTGCTGCAATGAGGGTTTCAAGGTGTACTGCACATTTCACATACAAATCACATAGCACACCGGACTAGTCCGTCCATTAGGATCTCTAACGGTAACTTTTTAGAATAGCTATAAATAGATGATCCACGACCCAAAACAATATACACAAGAACTCTAGCGTTGCCACACGTCCCAAAAGCACAAAACACTCTTCCCCGCACATCTAAAGCCCTAAAATATGAGACTACAACTTTTAGTTTCATTTTATATAAAAAAATCAATACGAAACAAAATCACTTTAGAAACACATTTTAAAGTAAATAAATATTTGTATGTAATTAAATTAACTCTTTATTCAAACTGGTGTCTGAATTTTTTTTTTAAAAAATTAAGCTTATTACATGTCAGTCCATTAGATCCAACCTACTATTCGGAAATTATTCAGTTATTATTCGGAAATTTTCCATTTAAATACGATATTCTGACAATTAGATCGAAAATCAGTCCAAATCATTTCCGTTCCGTTTACTAAATTTCAGTGTCCGATTAAAACGGTAGTCGGATCAAAAAATTTATAAATTGTCAGAAATGATAATCGCATTGAAAATTTTCGAAAACGGCGTTAAATAATCCGAAAATTTATCGTACTGTTTTCATGCCTAGATAAAAGCAACGGGGTGGAGCCGCTTGGCGAGCTCACGGCACCAGTGCGGGATGGCAATCGGCCTGCGACTGCCACAAGCCGGTAGATTTAGGTGGGGGGTCTGGCTGATACTGGTGGCGGACGACGATGGCAGCGCTCCTAGCACAGCGATGGCGACGCTGGGATGGCAAGAAGCCGCTTGCGGTGGAAACAGATGAAGGATGGTGAAACTCTTTCCCGGTAGAATCTTTTGAAGGAAACCCAATTTGGGGTGTCTGTTGAAGAAGGTCAATATAGCTCAACCAACTCAAATGCACAAATGGGTTCTCGATTTTGCTTGAACATAGCCTTATGTTCAGACAGACTCGTCAGCTTTGCTCCCAGCTTCTTCTGGAAACTATAGTACGGGAAACCTCTACCGCAGAAAGCAGCACTATATGCCACCCCCAAATGTGAATTGCATCGCTTCATGTAAATACAGTGTCCGCTCAATAGAACCAAAGACTTAAGATAATAAAAGAGCTAGGAAACCCATAGCAATTATCAGCATCAGAAACAAGAATTTATGGACTGCTGTAATTATTTTTGCCAATGATCAAGGGGCAAGAATTATTTTTGCCAAGGATGCACTGCTGTAATTATCTCAGTATTGGAACAGAAAATTTCTCATCCGAAATAGAAATTACTTAGACAATTCCCAAGCTTGTCAAAGCTGTGATAAAATGGTGCACTCGCACAAATGAAACTTGAAAAATGAAATCTCAGGATGCAGGCGTCAGTGTGAATTCTAGGAAAACTCTGACAAGAGGTTTTGGTATATTGCATGCTTAAGCTGAAACTTCTCACAAGAGGGCTTTCTGCACTTCAGCGGTCACTTCCTTTGGTGGCTTCTCAGCATGTAGATTCGCCATTATGCCCTTCCTCGAGTAGTAGTCAATCACCTTGAAGAGATCAATCATACCAGAATTAGGAATAAATTTGATTGATCGACTGCATCTATTGGTCTCAGAGTACAATCAATCTACTTGTTGCAACATATTTCATAACCTATGAACAAATGAGGGGTTGGAGTTGATCTGAACTCAGAAGGCATATGAGACAAAATATACAACGACAGATCATCATCAAGCGTGATAAGAACACAAGAAAGTACATGTTCTACCAAATCACCAAACTAACTTTCATGCAGCACCATTAAAAAGTTGACAACAATTGATACCAACTATATTAATGGACAAAAACATCAATGAAGTATGTGAAATCATCAAAGAAATCTATCGAAGGAAATACAGTAACACAATTTAAAAAAATATTAGCTGTAAGAGATCTTTTTCTAACAAATATCCCCAAAGAACAGACAATAACACAATTCAGTCCAAGGAACAACATACAGGTTCAGTTTGCCGGTGGAAGGCTTCAAGCCTTGATTTCAAGACCTCAGCCGTGTCATCTCTCCTTTGAATAAGTGGCTCTCCAGTAACCTTAGATAAAAGAAAAACAAAGAAGTTAGTCAGAGAGCCAGTCCTCACATTTTGCCACTTGTACAGATATTCAGCACAAAAAATTAAAATGCACAATTGTATAAATGTTTTCCGGGTACTTCGACATAAAATTGAAAAGATAATAGGTGTTAGAAACATTTAAAAATCACAGATGCAGAAAAAGATGTAACAGATCCTTTAAACACAATCTAAGGTATAGGTGCTCGAAAGGAATGCAATATCTAACAACAAAAAGATGTCACTATGAAGAAATATTTATCTACTTATTATTGGCATTATATTTTGCTGAAATTCGGGGATCACAAATATTCAACTCAAAATTCCTTTCTCATTGCTTCGTTTATTCCAATAGGATTGGTGGCCATATATAGCCCGGTTACAATCAATTTGACTCCTATTAGGTCTCTAACTCAACTCCAACTAGGACTCCTAACTGCAATCTAACTAGGACTCTCTAATCTCCTGGGCGTGCTGTTGAGATCGCATAACATTCTCCCCCTGATCTCAACATCCTACAGGCCAAACCATACCCACAGTCCACAACGCTCAGGATCATCCAACAATCTTCCTCTGATCCTGACGATTGTGCTTGTCTCATCCTTGGCGTGTCCATTGTCGTGTCCTTGTTACATGGAGCTGCCATGACATCGTCATCCCCCCCCCCCCCCCCCCCCCCCCCCCGCGGAATTCAGAGCCCGGAATTCCAACAATCTGGTAATCAGAGCTTACGGAACAAATCCAGGGTTGCGGCCCCGGGAGGGCATCTCACGGGGCGGCTAGAGGCGTTGGGAGGCGCGAGTCAGCGTGCTCTTGGCGGGAATCGCGCCGTCGCGCGGGAGCCGGATCTGGCGCAGGGAAAGCGCTGGTGCTTCCGGCAGAAAGATGTCAAGGCGGCTGGAACAGCGCATTGGTGCGGGAGTCGACGAAATCCGGAAAACTCAGCGGATTCGTCAGCGTTCATCCGGATCAGCGGAGGAGGACGAGTGCATCTCGGCAGCAGCTGGGTGGCGCACGTGTGGCATCGCGTGCGGCGTCGTGGCAGCACGTGTTTCAATAGAGGATTGTTGGGCCATAAAATTCAACAGAGAAGTGTTCACGACATGGAGGGGGAATCAATGGTACTCCATTATCCTACGCTAAACAAGACCAATATGGCATGGGCTATTAAGATGGAAGTTTTTTTTTAAGATAAAGCTGGTATGAAAAGTTGTGGATGCAGAAAAAGTGGACAATATTGATCCAAGGATGGATCAATTGGCTCTTGCAGCCATCTATGAAGCTATTGATGAAGACACTCTCATGCGAATTTCCGAGAAGACGGCAAAAGACGCTTGAGAGATGATCAAGATAAAATTCTTGAGTGAAGAATATGTGATGGAAACAAGGATTCAGACTCTCCATAATGAACTTGATGTGTTGCACATGAACGTGGAGGCTCCATCGATGACTTCGCCACAAAACTGATGATAATCGTCACAAAGATCCGTGGTCTTGATGGAGAAGTTGAAGAAAGTTATATCGTAATGAATTGCTATGTGCTCAGTGCTCTACCTTCAAAATTTCTCCATATTACATTTACTATTGAGCAATTTGTTGATATAAAAACGATGACTATGGAGGAACTCGTCGACAGACTCAAAGCGCATGAAGAACGAGTGAATAGCTTCAACAACCAAGAGCATGAAGAGAAACTCTATTTAACAAGGGAGGAGTGGACGACAAGAGAGGGAAAGGATGAAGAGAAGCTTCTTTTGACAAAGGAAGAGTGGAAAGCAAGAGAGACCAAAGAGAGGAAGAAGAAGAAAATAGACGAGTCGAAGATTCAATGCTTCAGCTATCATAAGTTTGGGCACTTTGCTAGTTAGTGCCAATAACGAGGAACATGAGAAGGTGCTTTTTGCGTCGGGGGGGGGGGGGGGGGGGGGGGGGGGGTTATTTTGATCTCACATTAAAGAATGCTCGGGGTGGAAGTGTCATGCCCAGGAGGTGTTGTTGCGTACACTCCAGTGATAAAATCCAAAAATTGTGCTCGGGGTGGAAGTGTCCATGCCCAGGGGATGTAGTTGTGCCACTCCAAGGATAAACCCAAATTCATGTTCTGGATGTAGTTGTGTCCTTCCCAAGGGTGTAGTTGTGTCCACCCAAAGCGTGTAGGATGGAATAAGTGTGTTTCTGTCCTAAGTGTGTCCTAGGAAACAAGATTAGGGAGTGAATGTTGAGATAATCTTGTTTCCTAGAAGATAATTAGTAGGCGTCCAGATCCGGACGCATATTACTATTAGGGATAGAGTCCTAAGTCGAGTCAAGAGTAGTTTAAAAGAGTTCAAATCATGCTTAGAGAAGAGTCTTTTCTGTAATAGCTTATATAAACATGAGATTACCAGAGGAATAAACGTGTGATTAAGTCCCGGAATCCCAACAGATATAACAGAGGTAACAAGACTAAGTGCTTTTTGTTTCACTTACATCATCTACTCCTGCAGTTTTTGGAGGCGCGAATTTTGTATGGTATGTCCTACCACTAGCTGGGTGGATCCAACAACCAGTAATCCGCTCTTCCAATATAGCATCATCAATTGCAAAGTTCAATACCTTGTCAACATTAGCACCTTGCTTTGACAGCATCTCATCAAGCTGCATGTATGCTTTACCAATCAGTCAGGTAAAAATACTACACTAATCATGACCAATAAATTCATCAAAAAAAAACAGTCTGATGCGTATTGATCAATGATCTGACCTTCTGTGCTTGCGGAACAGTTCTAGGGAAGCCATCAAGAATGAAACCTTTCTGGCATGAAGGTTTCTTCATGGCTTCATCAATAATCCCCACAACTAAGTCATCAGAAACTAGCTCACCCTAGAAGAAGATAATGGAAACCAACATATAGTGGAGTCAACAAGCGCCCTTTCTGCTCATCAGTACTTTGCAATTCAGTTATGGTATGAAGAAAATACTTTATCCATAGCTTCCTTAGCTTTGATCCCCAGAGGAGTCTTGGCAGCCACAGCAGCCCTCAACATATCACCAGTGGCTAAATGACACAGGCAATATTCATCCTTAATAAGGGGTGACTGAGTTCCTTTTCCAGAGCCAGGTGGACCTACAATGTTTGTAAAAGATATGTTGAATTCTCTAAACCAGGAGCATTCCTGAATACATAAGTAGTCAAAAATTTCATTCAAGAACTGAATTAGAAAACAGAAGATGTATCAAACTATGTTGTCTTTATGGCTCTCCACAAAAGCACTAATATAAATATTATTCTAAACAGCACATGCATGAAAAAGAACAAGACCACCGTGTAAAGTCCGAGCTCTAAGTGCAGACTGCCTACATTTACTCCCCTTACACTGTCACGAAATTTTATCATGCATCAATGGATATAGAAATAGAATCTTGTGACATGGATTCAATAGATATAAGTGTTCCCAGCCACAAAAAAAGTGAGCGAGTGGACTCAACAAAAATACAAATCTGATACCTTTTTTTTAGACCAAAGGCTTTTGGTCCTGCTTTATATTGAAAGCAGAGTATTTTGCTGGGTTTACCAGCCTACAGAAACATCACAGCACAGTTTGCCGGGGAAAAACAAACATAACTGCAAAAGGCTTTCCAAATCACAAAGAAGGCTTATTCTTCTTAAACGTCAGATCTTCAATACAGATAGACAAAGTTGCACCCATTTCTTATCATCATTAACAAAAGGCTTCCCAATCGGACCAATCAACTCTCAGCATCACATTTCAAATTTGCTAGCTCTCGAAATTTTCCATAAAATGGTAAATTTCACACATTCTCGATCATCATGATAACCAGAAAGGCTTAGTATTTCAAAAAAAAGCGTATACGTACGAAAGTATACCTCTTTAACCACAAATACCGAACGAAAAAAATACCTCAGCAACAACGAATCCACCTACTAATACCGGCCAGCGTATAATTCCCCTGCACTACTCGACACGTGGCATCCCGAACCAGGGGGGGGGGGGGGGGGGGGTAACCAAGATTCCAACGCGACTTTCCTGCGGATCTAGATCAACGCGGCAGCATCAGCAAACGCAAAGGCCTGGATCTAACGTTCGCCGGCCGAGGAGTATGGGGAAGGGGGTAGGGCAGGATTCCGGTACCGATGAGGATGAGGCGCTTGTCGGGCTTGGAGCTGCACTTCATGCGGCGGAGCAATTCGTGCATCAAATCAAGCGACGGCACATCCTCCAGGTTCGCCGCCATCTCCGCCGCAACGGGAATAACTATCCTCGCGTGCGCTTAGGGTCGCGTGTGCCTGCTGCCTGGCTGATCTGGCTGGGTCGTACGTGTTCATATTGATCTGTTATAATTTTCTCAGTCATTTTATTAATGCTATAAATAAGTCATATCAGCGGAAGCACCTATAACAGCACAAATAAGAGTATATAAGCACGTGTGTTGGTTATGTGACAAAGTGGGATGGGTTGATTTTATCTCTCTAATTACTTATATATATAGCATATTAGTGTACACATGAGTATGCTAACGATCAATACAAGGTTTTAGTGGTCCAATATATGAGGCATGGGTTTACTTCTGACAACATAAAGACGATTGCTGCCACGAGTCTGTGGCATAGCCGAATGTAAAGGATTACAAAGGACGGACAGCGTTGTCGCCATCTGCCTCCTACCCCTACAAACCGTGGGACTACGAGGCATCCAATGCTATTTAAATATATAAGCACCACAAGGATTTTTGGGAGTTTTTTTTTGACATTTTTATATCTTGAAAATACAATGATTTGGGGAGTGACATTTATTGTGTGACTTTTGATTATATAATACCAACCTCTATAGTTTTTTTTTTCAAAAAAATTATAATTTTGTTTGAATGAATGAGTGATTGAATTTAGTGAATACCATATTTGATATGAGCTTTTGAGTTAAATGAGGCGTAATGAGAAGTTACATATGCTTTAGTGTTTCAAAATAAATTATACTCCCCCTGTCTCCATGAACTTGTCGCTTTGTAGTTCAAAAATGAACTACAAAGCGACAAGTTCATAGGAACAGAGGAAGTACAAAAATTCAATATGTAGACACATATAATATGTTCGTAAACAACAAATTTCAGGTGAAGATTCTTTTTCTTTTGAAGAGATAAAAAAGCGAATAATAAATTTTATATGGATGATTTGAAGATTTGCTTATATATACAAAATTGAGATATATATATTTTAATATTAATGGTTCCAAGTGGCAGAACATATTTTTTGAAGAATTAAAAAAATCATTGAATTTGAACAAAATTTGGTGAAGTTATACAATTTTGAAGTTTCAAATTTCAATCTAAATTAATAAAAAACTCAGCGCCAGCCAGCCCACTAACGCCGCCTGCTAGCCCACTTAATGGGATGTGCGCGTGCAGTCCACTAAAGCGTGAGCCTTCTCTCTTGCGCCTTCGTGGGATTAGTTCTACATCAGTTGCCCGGGGCGCGCTCCACCGGCATATAAACCTTGGCTCACCACTGGCTTTGAACTCACGCACACATTCCTGGACCTGCTATGGTATTACGCCTGATCTGATCGGGTTAAAAAAAAGTTGGCAGGGTCGTGCCGGTGGGCTTAATTTCAGGACGATTTAAAATATGGCCGTGTCGACCCGAGCACAGCCTAAAATGGCACTATCGGGCCGTGTCCCCGTGGTGCCCGAAACCTAGGTACGGCACGGACCGGAGTCTCGAATCGGATCGGGGATCAATTCGGCCAAGTCGTGCTTCGAGACTGGCCTAACTATCATGACTAGTTAGGACCACCTGGAGGGCAACAAGGGCGTACGATCAATCCCATGCAGTGCATCTGCAGCACTACTAAGCGTTATCGGCGGTCCAAGGAAGAGCGGACCCACCATCCTCCGCAAGTCCAACACGAGCGACGGCGAGCTGAGCTCTCCAGTCTCCACTCCAACGCATCGTCGAACCCGCTGGATCGCGAAGCTGAAGCGGGTCAGCAACAACTCGAGCACCACGAGGTACGGCCGTACAGGCTCCTCCGTAACGTGTGGAAGCTGGACGACCAGTAGGGTCTTTCTTCTCCCACCCTCTCAATCTCTCTCTTGCCCCTATCACTGCAGCTCCCATTTCCCATATGATTCTCCAGCTTTGCATAGTGAGGATTCCATTCTTTGTAGTACTCCCTCTTTCCTATATTATTTGTCGTTTATGACAAAAATTCTAGTTCAAAATGAACTAAAATCTTTGTCCTAAAGGACAAATAATATGGAAATGGAGCAAGGTCAGAGAGGGAGAGAAACTACAAGCTTTTAATGAATTACAAGTACAATAATTTTGGTTTGGTGTCTATCTGTCTTGAAATATGAATCGTACGTCATTCAGTTCTCAGCTGCGCAATCGGATGGCATTGGTCCAATGCACTAACTGCAGGCCCATTTTACTGCTGTGGCAGCACAGTGAAACGTCTTTTTGTCCCACACCGCTGTCCTACTCTGAGCAGACCCCGTTTATATAGGAGAGTGGAGTGCCGGGTCCCACCTAGCGAGGGCGAAGTGTGGCACACGGAAGGGCCTCCCGCGTAACACTCGCACCATGTGGTGCGTCTACAACCCTAAACCGCACTGCTCTCCCTCTCCACACTTGAGGTTGAGTTGCAGGGAGGACACGTCCTACGTGTTTAAGGAATGGGAAAAGGCTTGTTTTCCCGGTGCTTTGGCCTTTTATAATATAAGCACCGATGCCTTGCGTGGGTGGGCGTTCCCGTCAGGGTTGGTGGGTACATGGTGCCCTATATACCCCCTAGTAACTCTCATCTATTTTAAAATAAATTGTTTACCTATTTCTAGTTTTCCCCTCGAATGTAACTTGATAGATGGACGCTTAAGATTTGCAAGCGACAACGTCAAGTTACATTGTTTTGTGGATAGCGCCCCTTTACGTCAAGAAAAAAAAAAAGATTTAGCATCTCAGCTTTACAAGAAATGTCGCCAAATTATCTTTGTTTCGTGCACATAAGTGTTTCACAATGTAATCGTTTGAATTGCACTTTTAATATGAGTATGTAACTTGTTACACCATATTCTTTTTATTTCCACGAACGTCTTTGAGTATATGATTCATTAAGAGGAAGCTCTGTACACCGTATTCATTTTGGCAATTTAGATGTATACCTAAATGGTGTAAATGTTACAAATTCACTCTATTTACATACCCGTTTGCAAGATGTAGAAGATTACCATGTTAGGGTCCCAGAATCAAGTTAGTCATTCATGCTCGTGGTGAGGCAAGACATGCACGGTATATTGTTACGAGACCAGACAAATCTCGTACCTAAAGTTTTAGCTTGGTCCCCGGAGGCCAAATTAAGCAAAGTTTCCGGTTGGTAAGTGTGTGCTGACCGTTGACCAGTATAAGTATATTTGCCTCTGTGAAACTGCGATGGCCATATAGGCATATACACCTATGGACATCTGGTGAGCTAACTCGTAAGATCTGTTTAATACAACCGAACTTTGCTCTGTACCTAATATGTCAAGATGGCCGAGTTGGTCTAAGGCGCCAGTTTCAGGTACTGGTCCGAAAGGGCATGGGTTCGAATCCCATTCTTGACAAAATTTTTACCAATTTTTAGTTAGAGCAAAAGCCTAGCCACAATTGTTGTTATTTTCGAAGTAAAAACAACGTGATTGTTCTTTATGACAAGTGTGCAAGTTCACAAGCGACTCCGTCGTCTGGAGCAGTCTGTCGGTTCCGGTTGTCGAGAGGCTGAAATAAAGCACCATGCGGGGGCGACCAGCCGACCACGAACGAGCACAAGTGCTGCTCCCATACCAAGACGCGGAAATAATCTAAGACCATCCGCAGTGGTATGCTGTAAAGCATACTGGATACACTGTTTCGCAGTATAATTTAGAGTACGTACTGTAAAAGCTGAAGGAGAATAGTGTATAGAGTATGCTTTAGAGTACGCTGGTGCGGATGGTCTAACACCTGAATCGTTTATTTAGAGAAGGCAAAATCCTTATCAAATCTATATGCTCGTTTAGGTAATACAAATTCTTTTACCGACGATGTCATTTCATACGAAAAAAACCAAGTCCTTGCAAACCATTGATTTTCAAAGACGGAGCAAAATCTATTAACCCATGTAGTACCATGGAACGCCAACGCATTTATAAATTCACTGGAGGGAGATCTCGTCAATACATGTGTGAAATCATTCCCAACATGGTATGGGATCCATCAATCCGTGATCGCTGGAAACTCAAAGAGTTTTTGCAGGAACTCTTTATTTGTAAAAGGACGAGCATAGAGCTCAGAGGCCCTTCTCAAGCATAGCCCGAACTCGGGTAGGGAGGCCATAGAGCCTGATGAACCCTTCAGCATCAGCCTGGTTGTAGATCTCCCCGTTCTCAAAGGAGGAGATATCCTCCCTGTACAGGCTGTAGGGGCTCTTCCGAGATGCGACATAGATAGAGCCCTTGTACAGCTTGAGGGTCACAGAACCAGTGGTCGTCGCTGTGAGCTTCTCCATTAATGCATCAATGCCCTGTCGGAGCGGGTGAAACCAGAGGCCTGCGTAGACCAGCTCGGCATACTTGAGGGCGACAACGTCCTTCCATTGCATTGTCTCCCTGTCTAGAGTCAGTGCCTCCAACTCCCGGACTGCGGCTGCCATGATGGTGCCACCAGGGGTCTCGTAGACGCCCCGGGACTTCATCCCAACGAGTCGGTTCTCCACCATGTCGATGCGGCCGATTCCGTGCTTCCCACCAATTTCATTCAGCTCCGCAAGGAGGGAGGCTGGCGAGAGATCTTTCCCATTGATGGAAACAGGCACACCAGCAACAATACCAATCTCCAGATACCTGGGGAATTCATCAATTGAGTATATGTAATTAATTAGGTGACACACTGCAGCAAAGATGAAAAAGACACTTATGTTGTTCATAACAAGAGCAGTAAAAAAGATCACAGGTTAATCACTAACTCAGGCTCTGAAGGTGCATTTTCTGGGGCAACAGACATCATGTACATATCTTCCTTTGGCTCATTTGCAGGGTCTTCCAAGATGTCACCCTACAATGTAAAAGGAGCTCACTTCATCTCACATCAAAGGTAGGCAACATGATTCCAGTTACATATATGAACAAGGTCCAGAAGATCAACAGCACTAAATGAAGCTACCCATATCGATTACAAAGTTTGATAAATAAAATTCAGGAGCACATAAAAAAGTACAGCAAAAAGACAAATCAAGACGTGATTTGCAAAAACTAGAATCAATCAACACGAAAATGGATACCTCATGACTAAGGTGCCACAAGTTTCGATCACGGCTGTATATTGATTTCTTTGAAACAGGAACTGGTACGTTATGTTTCTTTGCATACTCAATAGCATCTTCACGTCCTGTGATGTCCCACTCCCTCCAAGGTGCCACCACTTTAAGCTCAGGGTTTAGAGCATAAAATGTAAGCTCAAAGCGAACCTGAAGAAAAGGGTATTATCAGATGACTGTCATTACTTACGTTCAGATCAACATCATATTTACCTGATCATTGCCTTTCCCAGTGCATCCATGGGCAACTGCATCAGCACCAACCTCCTTGGCAACATCGACCATTGCCTACAATAATGATATAGTTGCTTAATATACTTCTGCTAGGCCATAATGTAGGTGCCTTCTCAAGGGCAGGAGCATATTATACAATGGATAAAGCCCCACCCTGACGATCTTCAAGAATCTTAAATATTCCATCCATTCAACAATTTACGAGAATTATATATTCAACTTTTGTTCACAAGCTTACACTAAAAAGAGAAAAACGTACAATAACAAATCAAGCGCATATCTAGCACAGTTGAATATCATAGTTTAGCACATAATGTAACAGTTTGAATACCCTACCCAGTCGTGGAACCACAGCCAGCTGCATCCCTTGCTCCTTAGGTTCCCATATATAGCCGGTAAGTAGGTAATGTCAATTAAACGGAAACATGATGTGGTTTAGTATTTCACACAACAAACCACATGGTGTGATAGATATAGAGAGGTTGAACAATCCTGTGTTTCTTATGTATGACGACATGTCAACAATACACCATATCCTTGTTCAACCCTAATACTACTGCATGATGCCCATCCCATATGGTTCGGAATATATTAGTTGACCAGAAATTCCAATGTCAAACATCAGCACTGTTTTTGAGGCGTCGCCACCTAGGTGTCCAGGCGTTCGGGCCAGGATGCGGATGCCATGGCCGGTCGACTTGGCTGGCGGCACCCAGGTCAACTGTGGGGGACGCAGAGCACCGGGGGGGGGGGGGGGGGGGGGGGGGGGGGGGGGGCAGAAGCAGGCACGGCCGGGAAGCACGGGGAGTATCGGGGGCGGTCGGGGGAGCAGTTGAAGACGCCCTACGGCGGCCGGAGCAGGGGGAGGAGAACGACTAAGCGCCGCCGCCGCAGGGGAAGATAGTCGAGTGGGACGGTGGGTGGTGGAGTGGGGCTGCGAGTATTAGGGTTATAAGATGAGAAAGGGGCACCATTGGATGAAAATCGATGGATGTGAGTGTATGGGCCGGTTGGGCCTTACAATATCCCCGCCCCGCCCGTCTTCTCCCCCGAGGCCCCGAGGTGTCTGTCCTTCTTCTCCTCTGCGCCGCCATCCCTTCTCCCCTGCGCCGCGCCGCTTGCCCTTCTCCCCTACGCTGCCAAGTCCAGTCTCCTGCTGCTGACCGTCTTCCCTCGCCCCTGCTCTTCCCTCTGCCTCTACTCACATCTGCTCGCCTGGGTGCCGCCTAGGCGTCCCGGCAGTCGGCGGGCGCCTAAGCGTCCAGGCGGTATTTTAAAACACTAAACATCAACCACCTCATTCGTAGTTGGCCAGCAGATCGATAAAAAAAATTAAAGATCATCATCCAAAGAATGTAGCTCAGAGTTTTGTGAAAAAAAAAAATTGAAGTATTAAAGCATCAAACTTGCTAATTCCATGTGTATTGAGAAGGAAATCATATTCTACTAAAACATATCTGAACCTCCATAGGAAAGAACTAAAAGTTACATCAACTTTACATCATATCAACAGTCCTTTCGGCATATGCATGTGTATTTTCTTAAAAACACTGAAATTAATTAAAGCTTAAAGAAATACACATATCAAGACCTAGTTGTAAGAAAGTTACAAAACAAACATTAATGGTGAGTACACATAAATAAGATGCGGTTATCATACAAATTTTACCTTAGCAATAACAGGCCTAGCCATTGAAGTCCCAAGCAGATATTTTCTTTCATAGATTGCACCAGCACGCAGGCAGGGGTATATATATTCACTAACAAATTCCTCTTTCAAGTCCTTCACAACAAGCTGGCAAGCACCACTAGCTTTTGCCTTCTTCTCCAATCCGTCCAACTCAATTGCACCCTAAGGAGGGTTAATAGGTGGTTAACTAGAAATCAATGGGTGAAAAGTCCAAACTATAAAACTAGCTCATTTACTTAGTGATGACAGCAACAAAAATACATCACTACAAGATTGGAATATTTACGACAGCATGAAGCCATGAGGCCAACAGGTGAGAAAATCATTAAGTTTGAAACCCCTGACCAAAATGCAACCATCAGAGGCATAGGTAATAAGTAAACTATGCCCACTAAGTAGTAAACATAGATGGGAGGAAGAGATGAGACAAACACAAATATGTCGGGATTACATCGGAAAGTATAGCCATTTCATTACGTATGCTTGAGAGCTAGTCTAGCTTTTGCATAACAACACGTACCTGGCCAACATCAGCAGTGAAACAGACGACTTCACAACCATAGTTCTCCCTTCAATTTACAAAACAAACAGGCACAGTTTGCACACGCTTGATCAATATAGAATTTACGCTTGAAAAAGTCCATGCCCAAAAAAAGAAAAGAGAAATATATATACCTGAGCCATGGAACAATGACAGACGTATCCAAGCCACCACTATAGGCTAAGACAACTTTGTTTAATTTGCCCCGCAAGCCAGCTTTGCTTTGCTCGCCAGTGCTAGCAGTTGAAGCTGCACCTTGCTCTTTTCCAGTGGCCGTTGCACACCTTATAGCTGCACATTTGTTTAGAGAATACAAAAAAAAAAGAATTATCATCAGCATCGTGAGAAAAGCAGAGCCGTCCATAAAGATGTAAGGTGACATAGCAGAGAACAGATGGCGCTGGTTGTAACACACGGTAACAAGTACTCCCTCTGTCCTTATGAACTTGTCGCTTTGTAGTTCATTTTTGAACTACAAAGCGACAAGTTTATGGGGACAGAGTAACATTTCGGAAACTAGGAACGACTTAACAGATGGATGCGCATCAAAACAGACATAATTTACAGAAGGCAATGCATGTAGCATCAAATACCTTGGCTATTACGGGCCTTGCTCCGGTGCCGGGGAACAATGACAGCGGTTGCGCCAGGGAGTCCGCTCGAGAGCGCCGCGGCCTAACGTCCACATCGGTAGCGGAAACGGCGTTGCTTCTTCTTGCGGGTGAGAAACGGATGGAGGGAAATGGAAAGCGTAGGAGGAGGCTATTATACCTTGTGAACGAAGCAGTACGCGGTCGAGCCCGGACGCACGCCGATCCCTGCAGGGCCAGCAAGAACCGGGTCACACGCGGACGGAAGGAGGTCGGGAACAAATCGAGCTTTGTGACTGAACGACGACGCGAAGAACAGAACCGAGCGTGCGGACGGGCGGGCGGCGGCTTACCAACGAATCCGGAGGGGCCTCCAGCCGTTGCCATTCGAGCAGAGGGGATGGGGAAGGGGAGGACGGGAGCGGAGAAGCTAGGGCGTGCTCCAGGTGAAGTAGGCGGGGTTGGGAGAGTTGGGTTGGTGAGTCAAAGCGGCGGCGGCCCGGCGGGTGAGGACGTAGGAGGGGTTTTGGATTTGACCAGCGTGGGAGGGAGCAGGTTGGGTAGAGTTGGGCCGGGCCAATCCGACGACCTTTTTTTAGTAAAACGGTAAGCTTAACGCACCTAAAGTGGTTTTTGAAGAATTTTGACTTATTTTTTAATAAAATTACAGTAAGCTTAACCCACCTAAAGTGACTTTAAAAGATTTTGTAGGTGAGGAATCAGTAGTAGAAATACATGAGGTCGAGGGCAGCAAATACTATATTTACATACATAATTTGAGTACATCAGTTTAATGCAACATCGATTGATGTAAAGGATGACACATGTACCACCTACAACTTAAAGAGTTCAGTTCACGTGCTGGGTTGTGGCTGCTAGTGATAGGATGATAGCATCAACCATCATTTTATTTTAATTACTTCCGGGTCACCGATAAGATAAGAAGGGGATTACCAGTGAAAGAAGACCTTCGTTTATATTGCAAAGTCATCATGTTTGGGTGGGGCAGACTAATCCGTGAGAATGCAGGATACGAGCTCCTTCATTATTGAACTCAAAGTCCTTGTTCTCATGTAAGCTAGCGGGGAGTAGTCCTGTAATCAAAATAATTGGTTATATTGAGACTTTGAGCAAACTTAGTTATGAACTTGAGGATAATTTATCTATTGATGTTATTCTTCGGTTGTTCACACCGAGCTACGAGTCGTTTATAATGAATTTGGAAATGAATGCTACGGACAAAATGTTGGATGAATTTTATGTGATGCTTAAAACAACTTAGGAAAGCATTAAGAATAACGCTACTCATATGATGATAGTTCAAAAGAAGAATAAAAAGAGAAAGTGTTTGATGCATCTTAAAAGCAAAGGCAAGAAAAAGGTTTCTAGTGAATGCTCAAGTTTAAAGCCTAGGTCAAAAGTCAAATCTGGCTCTTCTCCTGATGATCAATGTTTCCACTGTCATCTCAAGGGACATTGGTCTAGGAACTCCAAGAAGTACTTGGAAAATGTGAAGAAGAAAATGGGATGTGAATCTTCCACTTCAGGTATTAATATTATCAAAATTAATATTGTTACATCTTCTAGTGAATCATGGGTATTTGATACTGGATAAATAATTTATATATACTTGCAAATCATTGCAGAGACTGGGTAAGGCTAGAAGATTTGCAAAAAACAGAGTTGGATGTTTGGGTCGGCAATGGAGCAAATGTTGCAGTCATAGTTGTGAGGACTCAGTTAATCTCAGGATTAGTTTTGGAGTTGAATAATTGTTACTGCATTCCTTCATTGAGTTAGAATATTATCTTTTCTGATAGTGTTTTGTTAACAAAATTACTTTTTAATAATATAACCACCGAATGTTGGCATTTTGGTTTGTTTGTTATTTCAACTTTACTCTGGGTTGGGCTTTTAGTGTTCGTTTGTTGAGTTTAGCTTGATGTAATAAGAGGTCATAACCTGCACTTGAGGGGGGGTCTGGAATTGTTTTTCCATCATTTAAAAAATATTTGGAAGAAGTTGATAGTTATGATACTATAATAAAGAAAAAATGTTGTTCTATTTATTATAATAATACTTTTTTATGTCCGGTGCCCATTGATAGATGGATTATACGTTTTTGATATTGAGGATAAATATGTTTATAACATTGATACAAAATGAGTTCGACAAAATGATATAAATCCCACTTTTATAATTATTATTGGTCAAATGTAGGTTTGACTAATAGTTAGAAATAAACTTATGCTGTGACAGAGGTAGTACATTACAAATTTGTTTGCAAGTTCAACCTTCGAACAACAAAGACCAGTGACAATGAGCCTGTTGTAGTGTTGTGTATACAAAGGACCGAATTGGCCTCTCTACTATTTTGCGTCTGGATGGATCGCTCCGCCACCTAGCTGAGTCTGAGCGTGAACGCGTTATATGTTAAAGATGCAATACTACAGCCACATTAACTTCACAAAACTAAATATCCTTATGTATGTTCTGACAAATGATGACGGATCAATAGTCTCTTCTTCTTCTACATGTATCCCTATACAACGGTGCAAACTGAAAAAGATGCCCAGCAATTACACAACCCCAATTACAAAACGAGACAGAAAACGCATGCAGAGAAAATTTGAAAAGCAGCTCTGATCAAGATTAAAATAAACAAGCAAAATGAAAAATCTCCGAAAAGCATGTGTGGTCGTCGATCACTTCACTTGTGTACTGCTGCTGCGCAAGGAAGAATGAAGGCATATGCATGCATGCATGCGCGGGAACGTCATGCGGGACAGGATGATCAGGACCCGATCTTGTCGAGGCTGTCAGCTACGGCCTTCATCCTGGGCCGCATCTCGGGGTCGACCTCCGTGCACGCCAGCGCGACGCGGAACGCCGCCACCACCTCCTTCTTGGGCACGGCGGGGGCCCCGGAGCAGCAGCAGCGCCGGGTCCAGCATCTCCGCGGCGTCGTCCTCCTCCAAGCCGCGCCGCACCCACCGCACCACCTCGGGGACGACCGTGCCGTGCTCCCCGCTCCCGGACCGGTCCGTCGTCGCGGTCGCCGCCGTCGACCCCGACACTGCAGGCGCCGAGAACGACGCCGACGACGTAGACGACGCGTGGACGTCGCCGGGGCCGCGCCCCGTCAGCAGCTCCAGCAGCACCACGCCGAAGGAGAAGACGTCCCACTTCTGCTGCGCCGGCTTGGCCCCGGGCGCGGCGCGGGCCTCCGGCGCGCAGTAGTACCCGCCTAATAAGCGGTCCGCCGGACCCGGCGGCGCGGGCTTGGCGTACGGGATGGCGCCGCCGAGGATGAGCCCGCCGCCGCCCTTCGACGACGACGGCCCGACGTCGGACGACGCGCACCCGGCGACGGCGAGCAGGCGGGCGAGGCCGAAGTCGGCGAGGCGCGGGGCCAGGTCGGCGTCGAGGAGGATGTTGGAGGGCTTGACCTCGCCGTGGACGAACCGCCGCGGGCTGCAGTCGTGGAGGTACGCCAGCCCGCGCGCCGCGCCCCTGGCGATCTTCATCCGCGCCGACCACGACAGGGCCGGCTGCCCTGGACGACCTGCCACGTACGTCAAGGGGTCAGTCAACTCATGTTTCACACAAACCTTTTTCTTCACACGAAGAAAATTAAGCCCGAAAAAACCGGTACTAGCAGATTAGCCCAACAACCAACCACCGCCACGCTCATCATTTAGCGTCCTGATCATGCGTCACCCCGGTCGGGCGGCGTGCCTCTTTCTTCTACTACACTACCCATGCTCAATCATCACCTTTCTTTTCTCGCTTTGGTTGCTGCCTTCCTTCTTCTTTGGTTAGTGACCTTCGAGTTGCCAAAAGGAGAACCCTCTTTTGGTCGTCAGGTTTGTGTGGCCCAATAAGTGAGGAAAAAGGCTGCTTTTGGGGCCTGTTATTAGCTCGGCATGATGTGGCGTACGTAAAGCATTTTGTTTTTACATAAAACGATTAGTAGTCGTACCCACAAGGGTTAGTATACAATTATATCTGCCCCTTCCTCGTTCCTTCTAGTACCACGAGACTACAGTATCAAATTATCGGCAACAAACAAATCGCTGTGAGCAGCTAGCTATCTTGAGGCCGTGTGGACTGCCGAGCTAGATGCCCATGACGAGGAGGGAGAGTGGTTGAGCTTCATTTTTGTTATAACTCCCTCACCGACATGGACACACAAGAGGTGGTGCCCACGCCAAGGTGTCTGTCATGGCAACGCGTGGGGGACGCAGGAGGCCATGGATCAGACGATGGCGCGAGGGACAGGGAGGGGGGTGGAAGGAGCGTGATTCATAAGCCTCCTCTGTATTTCCCATATATACGATCTTAAAGGAATATAATTACTCTGAGCTAGTCAAAGTTAACAGCGGCAGGAATGACCAGAAGGCAAAGGGAGATCGACCTCGACCCCCACCTGACAAGATGAACAGAGGAAGCAGGCGTGTGTGTGGTCCAACCGCCGCCCGCCGCCGAGGGGGACAGGTCGGTGTGCCCTTCTCCAGCCCCGTTTTTGGAAGCTTTCGCTGCAGCACAGCACAGCACACCCCTCTGCTCTGATCTGTCGTCGCGCGGTTGCATCCCTCTCTCTGATTTCTTCGGCGCGCGCGTGAACGGGATCCATAAAACACCAAGCTAACTTTAACCGCGAAAAAGGTTTCGTCCGACCCCAGTTAGACCTAAGTCGACTTACCCCGGCAAAGGACAACAAGAAGACATGCATCCAAAATAAGCAACCGAACAAAACATTCGATCGAGCCAGCCCCCAACACGGCGCGTCGTCGTTTTTAGTGTCCTTGTTACTATATGTTCTAGAGAGGATCTTGGTGTGAAGTAAACTTCGTCGTTCATCAATCGTGACATTACTTTCTAGCTCGATGAGGCCCTACATTATCACGTGGTAGAGGAGAGCTTACCGCGCAGCGCGGTGGCGAGGTTGCCGTTGCCGACGAAGTCGGTGACGACGAGCTTCTCGTCGGAGGACCAGTAGTAGGCGCGCAACCGCACCACGTTGGGGTGGCGTACCCGCCCCACGGCCCGCGCCTCCGCCGCGAACTCCTTGCACCGGTCCGCGCCCCCGCCGCCGCCGCCTAGCCGCCGCACGGCCACCGGCGTCGTCCCGTTCGCCACCACCACCTTGTACACGATCCCCTTCGCGCCTTTCCCCAGCACGTAAGCCGACGACCGCAGCAGGTCGTCCAGCTCCACGCGGAACCCGCGGTCCATCGCCACCAGCTCACCTTCCCCGCCGGCTTCCTCGTCGTCCGTGGACGACGCGTCGGATTCTTCGTCGGACCCGCCGCGGCGCCACAGAATGCAGCGGCAGAGCCCGTTCTTGCTGCTGCTGTCGCCGTCGTCGCCGTCCTTTCCCGCGGCGCGACGACCGCGCCCTTCTTTCTTCCGGTCCTTGACCTTCCAGTATATGTACACGAGGATGATGCCGACGAGGGCGACGCCTGCGGCGTCGGCGACGGAGATGAGCGCCACCAGGCTCGTCTTGATGGGCTCGTGCCGGCTTGACAATAAGGTGGAGGCCAACGGAGTGGTCGTCGTGGGCGTCGCCGGCGCCTGCGTCGGCGGCGGGACGGCGCGGCAGGGGATCTGGAGCGGGTAGCCGCAGAGGCCGGGGTTGTTGAGGAAAGCCGTGGGGCCCTGGCTGGCCAGGGAGCCCGTCAGCGGGATGGCGCCGGAGAGGTTGTTGAAGCGGATGTCCAGCGTGACGGTGGCCGGGAGCCGGCCAAGCTCCGGCGGCACGACGCCCGAGAACCGGTTGTGCGAGAGGTTGAGCGTTCCCGCGAGCTTCGGGAGCTCGCCGAGGTCCGGCGGGATGGAGCCGTTGAACGCGTTGGACGACAGGTCGAGCTGCTGCAGGCTGGTCATCTCCGGCCAGATGCCGGCCGGGACCTCGCCGGAGAAGGCGTTCCTGGCAAGCACGAGCCGCTGCAGGCTCCGGCAGTTGCGGAGGTCGAGAGGGAGGCCCCCGGACAGCGCGTTGCCGGACACGTCGAGGTTCTGCAGCCGAGGCAGGTCGCAGAGCGCGACGGGGAGGCCGCCGGTGAGCCGGTTCCCGTAGAGGTACACCGAGTGGAGCGACGACGCGTTGGACAGCGACGCGGGGATGCGGCCGGTGAGGCGGTTGCCGTGCAGGTTGAGCCGGCGGAGGAAGAGCAGCGAGCCCAGCTCCGAGGGGACGTACCCTGAGATGTCCTTGCCCGCCACGGCCAGCCCCACCACGCGCGGCGACGAGGCGTTCGCGCACGTGACGCCCGGCCACCGGCACGGGTCAGCGTCGGACTCGGACCACCTCGAGAGCGCCTGGTACGGGTCGTCGGTCGCCGCCTCCTTGAACGCCAGCAGCGCCAGGCCCTCGTCGGTGAGCGCCACGGCCGGCGGCGGCAATGCGAGGACTAGAAGCAAGAAGAGGATTATGGCCATCGAGCAACACTCTTCTTCTTCTCGCTTGCTTACTGTGCTGAACTTGCTTCGCGCGTCGTGGTCATTAAGCAATACGAGTGGAATAGACAGCACTGGTTTCTTTCTGGATGGTTGGCAGCATGCAGGAGCTGTGAGATGTGTATATGTTGATGATGTTGGCAGCTTGTCATGTGAGGGAAAACTGGCGGTTTATCGGACTCCAGAGTGGCATCACATCACAGTTTTTTTTTAACAAGCATCACATCACAGTTCGGATGGAGAAGGCCCGGGTAACTAATAAAATTGTTACTCGTTTAGTCGTTTTGTAAGGAACGTGTTCTGATTACCATTCTGTCACCACTTGCTGGTGCTGCATATCATTGATTGTTTAACGAACACGATCCTGACTGTTGATTCTTGATTGGACGGTACACATAAGATTATTTTTATGTATTATTGTAACTCCTTTTAAGAGTCACCATTACCAGTTTACACATGATTTTCGGCTGTTGAATTCTTAATCGGACGATCAATAGTTCACACACAATAATTCATGAGAGTTGCTAATTTCCAGTCACCTAAAATTAACATTTTCTTTCAACCTACACCGTGAGTCGTCATATCTAGATCATTGAAGGACTACGATTTACATTTTTCTCTATAGTTAATTCATCAACAAAAGTTTTTATAGTCAATACATGATTCTAAAAAACAGAAAAACAGCTGATAACAAGCACACAAATCTTCAAATAGATATGATTACTTAAAAGATGTAAGTTGAAAGAAGATGCTAATTTTAGGTAGCATTGCTGATAATTTCTTAGATGAAATGAAGGGCTCCTATTGTATAGTTTGTTTCCATCACGCCGTGACGTGAAGGCACGGCGGACTCCCTATACTTTTGCAGTTAGTGAGAGGAAGTGGGGGCATAGGTTTGATCAGTGGTAAGTGGCCACTTTTTAGATGCTGAAAAATGCAGTGCGGAGCGCGAGTGCATGCTAGTAGTGTGATGATGGATACTCCCTCCGTTCTGAAATAATTGTCGTTTCAGACAACCAAATGAACTAGAAATGAACTAGCGAAGGTTGTCCTAACGACAATTAAAACGAAACGGAGGGAGTATTTGTTTGTCAAGTTAGTTAGTGAGGAGGTGGTTATACGTGGAGGACACGACTGAAAAGCATGGCGGTTTTTTTTTTCATTACAAAATAGGGCCACCAGAAAATGTGTGCTAATGGAGCTCACTGTCACTGTGTTAGAGTAGAAGGGAAGCAAAGGAAGAATGTGAGACTGAAAGTGCGCATGCATGAGTACCGCTGCTGGTATGACAAATGCAACGGTGCTGCACGCTGTGGAAGGATATTGCTAGGGCAGCCAGGAATGATGAATGGCGGCCGCATAGGTCTTCATGTGCATAGTTAGCAGGCATCAATTACTCATGCGTTGCATCCTGCTGTCCTCTATGTCTGATCTGTTCAGTCCTGTACATCTCGTGACCGGCATGAGCATGATTGATCGGTGCATGCCTGCCGGTCTTAGATCGTGTCTCTTGCATTCACCTAAAACAATACTTCCTCCGTCCCAGAGCCACTGTTTTTGTGGGCTTTTGAACATGTCTCATAAAAATTGTCCTTTTGAACTCATCAATACAGTAGTTAAGAGAGGAATCCAAACTTATACCATGCATGCTTCCTTCGCCTTCCAAAAAAATGCAACTCCACCTGAATAAGGAAAAATACAACTCCACCTTAATAAGGACCATTAAACTTGCCAACTTTATGAGAGCACATGCGTCATTTACCATCTGTTCTATTATGTCTAAAAAATGGTAAAACGACAATCCTTCTAGAACGGAAGGAATAGTTCGCATCTCTAATCATACTTAGCAGCTATGATTCTTTCACGGCGCCTTGCGTGGCTCATGAAAATAAAACGAGTATTTTCTTGAGCCTGAAGTCGGTCCACATCAAAATATATCAGAATATTTCGTGAGTCAGAAGCTAACCCGTGAAAATAACTGACACTGATAGAAATATAAATTGTGTAAAGGTTGGATTGATTTCATTGTGTCTCTTGGTCGGTATATATAGAGTACAGTGGAATCGATACATATGAAAAATCTATATATCCTACTAAATATACTTGCAATATATATGACAATCTATATGGTCTATCAAATATATATGTAATGTATATGATAATCTATCTATCCTATCAAATATATTTGCAATATATATGTCAATCTATCTAGCTTGCTAAATATACTCTAACATCTCCCCGCAGTCACAGCGGGATCACTGCAAACGATGAGACTGGAGAAGAAGCCGTCGAGTAGCATATGTGCAAAATAGCTCTTGTGTGCTATTGTGGTCGAGGTTGAAGAGGACGTGACCAAAGTCGTGAAGGAGGGCGCTATTCCACAATCATCTAGGCAAGCAAATGAATGCACAAGAGCAGTCGTATCTTGCCGAAAAACTCACCAGCCAACAAGTTGACTACACAATGGAGAGGCCGATGTGGTGCTTGGACATATCAACAAGTTGACCTACTTCACCTACCCTGCTATATCTGCAGTGGTGGTATCTTGTAGATAGTGGCAGACGGTGCTATCTTGGACAATTTTCTGCATGAGGAGAAGGATCGTGCCAGTATGAGTGGCGCCACCATTCACACCATCTAACGAATGGTGGATCCAATAAGAAATAGCTTGAGCACGAGCTAGCATTGCAGCTTATGATGCCACAACGATAAATCATCTTCGAGCATGTCGACGTTCGGGCATCAACAAATGGTAGGGCAACAAATGCAATGGTGATGGCGGTCGGATCAATCGACCGACGGCAAAACAAGGGCACAACCTCCGATGGAGAGAATGAAGCTTTTGGATGCATTCGGTCATCACATAGTAGCTTAACATAGTATTAGAGTCGGAGGTCTCGGGTTCGAATCCTGACAGGTGCAAAATCACTCCTATTTCTACGTTTGGGGCGTGAGAGAGACTCACGTGAGGAGCGTTGGAGTGTATTAGTGAATTGCCTACCCTTCATCATCAGCTTAAGCTTTTGGATGCATCCGATCTGTGCATAGTAGTTTAATAGACACATATAATAAAAAATATTTTCATGGGCCTCAGTCCAACATATAAAAATAATTCTATTTTCGTAGATGGCCCACAAATACATGTTTTTTTTTGATGGGTTAAGGGCATGGAATTTTTATCTATTTTCGTGGAAGTGAACTATGTGGTGTGATTGTAAGTCACATCCATGTGATAGGTCGACTTCTTATCCTTTGTAGATGATAAGTAACATCTCGATCTTTCCCTCTAAGAATGTTATGATCAACTTATTACAAATATATATACAAATGCTGACACTCACAACTTATTTAGTGTTGTGAAATTAATTCTGAAATTCGCTCGCATGAGAAATTGAAATCAGAATTTTAATAGTGCTACTAAGAATACTTAATCACTAGTTTAAGCCTCCTTTCGTTGATCCCCTTATTTGTATAAATTTAAGTAAATGTAACACCTAACTCTCAATACTGTTGGAAATTAGATGAGGTTTTTATGGGATAATGTACCAGCAAAAAGCTCTTATTCTTCATAACAACGACAATCTTCAGATAATGTCATGCTATGTTTGCGGCGTGCTTCCTCTAAATTTTTTGGAACAAATCGTGTGAAAATGATCGCATATGAAAATTTTTCCACCATTACAAAATTCATTATCTCATACAGTCCTAAACATATTATCATAAGCGGATTTGAAAATCGCCTGCAACCGCGAGGACGGAGACGGCGAGGACTGCGTTCGGTGGCGACGGAGCTCGGTGGGAAGACTTGGATATCGATAGATATATTATTGTAACAACTAGAGATAGAAATCATATATTGTAAAAACATAGACAGATATCAAATATTGTTGTAAGAAATATAGATAGAGATGAACTACACCTGGCTATAGAGAGAATAATTAAATTTGTTTCCATGTATTAGGATGACTGATGTATGGAATCTCATCTATATAATTATCTTCGTACTCTCGCCATATTCGTGGTAATAATCAACACGAAACTACTGTTCTTCCAGAGAGCTTCCCCTCTGATATTTTACACCCATGAGTTTCAACTCCGTGTTTGAATTACTCTGTATTAGATTTGGATAGAGAGGTTTCAAAAAAATCCTATAGAAGGTTCATCACCCCAAACTAATCCATAGGAATTTCATAGGTTGTAATCCTTTGTTCCAAAGGGCATAAAGCATGTTGAAATCCCCTACAAAATTTCTATGGTTTTTCTTTGTTCCAGGCTTGGCAAGGCTCACGGATGAGATTTCTATACTCCCATTCGGTGCTCCACAAACCCAAGACACAAACGAACGAGCTATCACACCACACCACACCAGTGTGGGCAGTCAAGTCGAGGCAGCTGCTACGTGTCGCGTCGCACCCATTCCTCCGCGTCCGTCGACCGTCGTCGTCTTCCTCCCGCTGCACCCAGCTCGGACACCACGGCACGCCCTCGCCAGGTGAGAGAGAGCTGCTTATCCCGCGCGCGCTCTCACCCTGCCACCCCCTCCCTCCTGGAGCCGAGCCCAGCCCAGATCCCGAGGCATCCCCGCGGATCTGCCTGCCTGCCGCGCGTTAGCTGGGCCCCACTGCGGTAGTCCGCCTCCTCGCCGGATCTGGCCGCTGTTCTGTCCCAGCCCCCGCCCTTTCTTTTTGAACCAAGTTCCGCGCCTCGTGGAGAAGTGGTGGCTCCGATATCTCGAGGTGGGTTCGTGCTCGTGGCTTCGGCCGGATCGCGTGGAGCGGCTAGGGTTCGGGCAGCGCGGTGCGAGGGTTAGCCTGTTACGTCGGGCCTAGAGTCAGTGTCTCGTTGTACCTTGTTTGCCATGATTTTCAGAGTTTATTTTAGGGCTTGGTTTCCCTTCTCGTGGTACCTTGCTTTTGGAGTTGCTCTCGTCTACAACTGGGGAGGTCTCATTATGGGGATCTAATTTCAGTGGCGCAATTCCATGAACGTGTAGTTCGTTTATGTTGCCGCATGTGTCATGTGTGGAATAAGTTTCAGAAGACCAGTCACCAAGCTAGGGTTTAGGGTGTTGTAATGATGTACTGTAGCTGAATCGAGCAATAGAGAAGTTATCAGTTCATTAATGTTTGATGATGGTTCGTCCTGGGATGTTTGTGATAGAACCCCAGGCATCATGCAGGTTGAATTCAATTCAACCGACGCTTGTGATCGGAATCTAATTTAAGTTCCATGTTATGACATGATTGCCTGGTGACTGGCAGGATCAGTTGTATTGCTCTTTACTGGTCAGTTCGTTGAAGATTTAAGATAATGTTTGCGAAAAAATTGAAATTTTGTTTCAAGCTGTTGCATTGAATGCTATTTATTTTCACCTGTTTACTACACGAGTCAATTTTGTTTAGTGGAAACTGTTGCAATTTTAGGGGAAGTTCTTTTCTTCTTTCAGAGAGGTGAGCCCTGAGATAGGTGTGTGAGTGGTCCAGCAGTGTATGTCCTGCTATAATTTGTCTTACCGTTGCTTGTTGTTTTGCCAGTTCACGTTTGCCTCCATGCCAGTTCATGTGCCAGTGGACAACAGACTAAACGCTGCCCTATTTCTGTGAGTCACCATGGGAAGCAGTGGAGCAGATACTCCAGCTAAGGCAAACAAGGCATCTGCAACTCAGGTATTCGATGCTGAATTTATGGCATTATCACTATCGTCAGAATAAGCTGGCACCTGGTATTTTTCCTAAAATTTTGTTCTTTCCTATAACTGGAGCAACAACCACCTGCTACTTCGAGCGCGGGAATACCAGCTGTTTACCCAGATTGGTCCAGCTTCCAGGTTAATGAGCCTTCCCAGTTCCCCCAGCATTTAAAGGCACATTTAGTGCAGTTAGTTGGCAGCATTAAGAGAAATGGAGACATGTATGTGGGTCTCAAGCATCAACCTATCGTTTCCATAATTATTGAATTGCACTATTGTATGTTAGATATTCACAGTGGGCTTACCAATTTCCATGCCTTTTTTTTTAAGATGGATTTTTTATCTCTTGTTTCCTGTACAAAAGATTTCTTTTCATACTTCCTGTGGTTATCTTCTTTATCCATCCGTATCAGAAATAGAGATACCATGGCATCTATGTAGATTTTTTTTATTAGTAATGATATTAGATGTTCGAATGGGAGCCCTGGTGCAGCAGTAAAGCTGTTGCCTTGGGATCATGAGGTCACGGGTTCGAGTCCTGGAAACAACTTGCAGAAATGCGGGGAAAGGCTGCGTACAAAGGACCCCCAAAGTGGGTCGGACCCTTCCCGGACCGTGCGCAAGCAGGAACTACGTGCACCGGGCTGCTCTGTAATGATGTTTGATGTTCATTTATTGCAGGGATATCCTCCAATTCCGCCACATGGGTTCTTTCCATCACCCGTGGCATCAAATCCGCAGGGTCATCCGTACATGTGGGGAGCTCAGGTAAGGTTTTGGCCCTTAGCCTTTGGGTTTCCGTCTTTACATGTTGAGATGTTATCTAAGCTTAGGTCAAACTTGTAGCTTGCTTTAAGTTGGTGAACGTAACTCTCCGATTGAAACAATATGTGATAGTTCAATGATTTATTATATTAATTTACAATTGAGTTTCAAGAGCTGTTATCAGGATGATGGTTGGTTACGATGTTTATGTGAAGGAGGCCTTTTGACACTGCTATTGTTACGATCACTTGTCACAATAAATATTTTGACAATGACGTAGCAAAGTGTTTCTCTGACCAGTATTTTTCTGATGAGATTTATCTAAAATCCAAAATATGATATTAGTGGACGTACTTTCAATGCAAATCTTAACATATAATTCTCAAACTTCCAGTCTGAATATTTTAAAGGATGTTGTCACATTGGAAGTCAAAGTTTCTAAAATTTGATAGGAAGTACCAACCTGTTATTGTGACCAGAGGAAGTACTACATACTCGTGCATTGTAAAATTATTCCCTATATTCTGTAAGTTGTCATTTCACTATTTGGAAACTAAGGCCTCGTTTGGTACGGTTCCAGATTCACAGAGAATCAGAAACGTTTCAGTTCCAATACAAAAACGGTTTCAGACTCTGAAATAGAATCACTTTAGAAACCGTTTGGCTAGCATATCTGTTTCAGTTTCAGGAGAGAGGAGAGAAATGCTAAATTGATCCATTTAACCCGGTCCGGTTTGTGGTTCTTCTTCATTTATATTTGTGATTATGTAATGACGTTGACAATACAAAAAAATAGCCTCCGGTCGTAATGTTGATCCCTAGTGAGATTCATGTAAGTTTTTATTTTATTTCTATTATCACATTGACGAGTTAAAAAAACGAAGATAAAAAATTTTGGCACTGATCCGAAGCATTCTAAAGTGGTGGCAAATCATCGTAATTTTTCTAGAACTTAGACCCGAGTTACGGTTGACCAAAGCGTTCCAAGGTGTGGAACACCTTTTCAGGTGTTTCACCTCCACAGTTTAAAAAAGTGAATCACTTCAGAGTGTTTCTCCCCTGAAACGTTTCTCTTTTTTACCGTTTGGATCAGTTTCAAGTGATTCTACCCAGAATCAGAAACGTTTCATCCATCCAAACGGGCCCTAAATGCGAACCAAAAGTACTGCTGATATCGGTGCCATAGATGTGGTAGACTGGTATATTGGAATGTGAACTTACTTGTTCAAAGAAATTGACCTTTTGTGAAGAGTAGTTGGTTTAATGACTAACTTTTTTTTTCTTTTGATGGAGAACTAAATTCTATTTCGATTGATTTTTTTCTGAATGCTTTCCTTCAGCCAATGATACCACCATATGGGACCCCACCACCGCCGTATGTCATGTACCCTGCTGGAGTTTATGCTCATCCATCTATGCCCCCAGTACGTTCCACACATTGCTGTATGTTTAGTATATAAGTGTTCAAATTGCAATGCTGACCTTGATTTTGTCATTGCACTACTTTGCAGGGTGCACATCCATTTAATCCTTACACCATGACTTCTCCAAATGGAAATGCTGATGCTTCTGTAAGACATGACAATCTTAGCCTCATCTCCGTTTGCTTATGTTTAACATGGAGGTTAATGCACCTCTACTTTCAAGGGAGCTGCTGCTGCTGCTGAAACGGATGGCAAGGCCTCTGATGGCAAATACAAAAGTCCCACAAAAAGATCCAAAGGAAGTTTAGGTAGCTTGAACATGCTTACAGGAAAGAGCCCTGCAGAACATGGTAAGACCTCAGGAGCATCAGCTAATGGAGCTGTTTCTCAAAGGTTTGTTTACTGACAAAAAACTTAAACAATATTTTGTTCTTACTGTGTATAATCTTCAATGTGCACTGGTAAAAGAATTGCTGCTACCTTTTGTAGTGGAGAAAGTGGGAGTGAAAGCTCAAGTGAAGGAAGCGAAGCGAATTCTCAGAACGTAAAGCTCTTCTCCAATTTTGTTGTATATCCATTATGCATACATAGAATATAATGTACTTTGTGTGATCTCCTTGGGAGGTTGATCTCCTGCCACTACTGTCCTACTCCCGATATACTTTGCATGATCTCCAAATATTTCTAAATTCTAATTACACCAGCATACATGGCTTTACATCTTTTTGTGCACTCTTCTGACATCAGAATTTAAAATTAAATGTATGTGATCTACAGTTCTCACATACAACGGGTTTTAGTTGCTATTTACTTTGGAGAAGTCCTAATACCTTTTCATCATTGTATACAGGACTCGCATCACAAGGGAAGTGGGCAGGAACAAGATGGAGGTAAATATATCTATGTTCATTTGCTTCTCCTTTTGCATTTTCTGAAGCTTATTTAGTTTCTGTGTAATATGAGTTCGATCAGATGTTCAAAGTTCACAGAATGGTGTGTCACGCTCGCCATCTGAGAGAAAGCTGGACCAAACTATGGCAATCATGCCAATACCATCAAGTGGCCCAATAA
The DNA here is from genome assembly GCA_036927565.1 of Tuctoria greenei. Taxonomy (NCBI): domain Eukaryota; kingdom Viridiplantae; phylum Streptophyta; class Magnoliopsida; order Poales; family Poaceae; genus Tuctoria; species Tuctoria greenei. The sequence continues at coordinate 179,556,775 of JAYESD010000009.1, read as the reverse complement.
CTGGTCCAACTACAAACTTAAATATTGGGATGGATTATTGGGGGGCCAATGCAGCAAGCTCCACTCCTGCAATCCATGGCAAAGGGCCCCCAACCATCGTTCCAGGTGCTGTGGTCCCAGCAGAGCAATGGATTCAGGTTTATCTTTAGTTCTAACCTTGGAACTGTAATCGTGGAGCATTGTCTTTTCCTTTTTAGCTCTGCTTCATAAGTACTGTACTCCCCACCTTTCCCTTTGATATTTTGTGTTTATTTCTGTTTGCATTTGTATCTACCATGCAATTGGTCCAGAAGGCTGATCTGTTGCGATGTGATGATTATGTAGAAAATCTTGTTTGAAATGAACTCTATGCATGAACCAAAAATCAAACTGCTGTATGGGTAAATTTTCTACTCCATCTGGCCTTTCATGCTTAAATTGTTCTGCTTTGTGCACACACAACAAGGAAGGAGTACATATTCTGTTGTTTACCATGGATCTTCTTTTACTTAAACCTTTATTTTTCATTGTATTTATCTAGATCTGGCCATCAAGATGTGCTTTTAGTTACCAACATGATTACCAACATTCTAGCAATTGAATAATCTTGTTTGTTGGTTATCTCAATCTCGTGATTCAGGATGAACGTGAACTCAAGAGGCAAAGAAGAAAGCAATCCAACAGGGAGTCTGCTCGCAGATCTAGGTTGCGTAAGCAGGTAGTTACTTCTCCTTTAACTGCACCAGTCTGCATTATATTAGCCTTTACTTTATGCAGCAGAACTGTGAGTTTTTGTAGGCTGAATGTGAGGAGCTGGCTCAACGTGCTGAAGTTTTAAAGCAGGAAAATGCTTCACTTAGAGATGAAGTGAACCATATCAGGAAAGAGTACGAAGAACTTCTATTGAAGAATAACTCACTAAAGGTTGGTCTGCCACTTTTTTCGTTAATGTTACACTCAAGTATATATATGTTAACATTAACATGTGTTCTCCTCTTCCCGTTCTATCAATAGGAGAAACTTGGAGACAAACAACACAAAACTGATGAGACAGGACTTGACAATAAACTGCAACATTCTGGCAATGATGCCCGGAAAAAAGGAAACTGACCGAGCACATATGATGCTCAGAGAGCATATCCCTAACTAGATTATTGGGAGGCACAGTTTTAGTATGGGTTTTAACTCCTTTATTGCAGTTAATTGTTTCCAGGTTGCGATAATGTCATTGCCAACCTTTTATGTGGCTGGTTGCTGTTTCGGATCTGTCTTGGCTTACCTTTTAGAAGCCAAGATGGGACTAAAAGTGTAGGTTGTGACCCAGTTCACTGTATCTGTTAGAAAATAGTGGATAAACTCAAATTTACACATATGTATTGCTTACTGCTATTGTTATGTGTACCTGGAGAAAGGTTGTTATCTTTTAATTCAACCAGTATGAATATTTGTCTGTGCTTGCAATGGTTCTAGGTTATGTAAACTGTTGCTTCCATCAGTTTTTGTGCAACCTCTACAGTAACTTTCGTGCAGCTTTGCCATGCTATGCTAAAATTTGGAGCAGAGACGAGATCCTATTTATCATGTAGCAAAACCAGTGGCCGTATGTACTGTTGATTGAAAGGCACGGTTGTTCTTTCTTCATAATGGTATGATTTCTTTCCATCTCTCGATTGAATTGTTATATTGATACAGTAATTTTCACTCTGCTGAAATATTCACCTGATTCTGATAAAACATTTAGCTGTTTGTACTAATTTGTTTACAGGAAGAAGGTTCTGGGGTGACATGATTGGATTTCTCCTACCCTATGAGGCAAGTGTAGTCTATGCATGTTTGATAGGAGTAATATATAATTATTCTGTGTATATTTAATAAATTCTTATAATGATGTTCTACTATAGCATCACACTGTGCAAGATAATAGGGCAACCAGACCAGAAAAAGGATATTGAAAGTTTGAAACATAGCGAAGACAAAACCCTAGGTTTTCTTGCTCTAATTTTCCTTGATTGAAGATGCATTCATCTAGCAAGATTGTAGCCATGGTGTCATGGATACTGGTTCAGAAAATGGAAAACATCACTGCTGTCATTATGGTTGTACAAGTCATTCCAATCTGGGTTATAGAAGTGTCTGAACATTGAGGGCTCTCTGCTGCAGGTTGCTGTGCAGGAATCGAGGCATAGCCCAGGAATCGGTTTGCTGCTGAAGGTGTCTTGGGTGGTGCAGAAGTTGGAGCTATGTAGCGAGTCCAAGTCACACCTTTTCCACTCCTTTTTTGCTGTTACCCTTATAACTCCATTTATTTCATGGCACCTGAACGAAGCCTCCAAGTGACAGATCGGGACTGGTGAGCTTGTTGTCGTTGAAGTAGAGCTTGTGATGCCTGCTGTTGGTTACTGTGATCATCTCGCTTGAGTGGTGGTGGGTGGGAACAACTGTTCGGTTGGGAAGCCTCAATGAGGTCATCAAACATCAGTGGTGCTGAGATGGAGTGCCCAGCATCCTCTTGTCTTGGACCATCCTGATAAGCACGACGTGCCTCTGCATCTCCTGCGCAGTGGTGGCAATGTCACTGCTGGCTGCCTGCGAGGAAGGTGCAGGAGCCATGTTGTTTGGATGCTGACATTATGAGAGCGATGAGCTGGCTGGTGGCATCAAGCAAGCTGTAAACGAGGCGATGGGTTAAGGAAGCATGACATGTGGGCCCCATTGTCACTGGGCCCACAAGTCAGCTGCAGCAACTGCACAGCAGTTACTGCGGAGGATTTCAACTGGTCGGTTAACTGGGTAAGTGGTGTTGGCAACAGGTATGCCTGTGGAGATCTATTTGCACGCAGATTTTGTAGAAGGCCGTTTTGTTATCAGATTGGCTGGCCCGGTTGCCGTGGTTCGCTCTTGGAGACTTGGACACTTGTTTCCTGCGTGAACTACCACTGCATTTCAGGCTTTGTGCATCTTTAAACTACTTGGGTACTGGCATCTGCATCGTCAGCATTTTCATCATGCTACCCAAGGACTCAGTTTTATCATCTGGTAGAGTTGGGGGTGCTTGATAGATGTCTAATTTAACTACGATGAGTTTGTGAAGCCACATCTAGAGGAAACATGAATTTTTCTGATGTTAATCGAAAACTGCTTATAGTTACTCAGACTGAGTACTAACAGCATTTTGTCCCGTTGGTGTTCCTTGGTAATCCAACTATGATAGAGTTTGCCAAGCCATATACCTAGAGGAGACATGAATATATCTGCTGTTGATTAAAATATTCGCAATCGTCCTAGGAAAAGGAAAACCGTGATAAATTCCAACTTTGGTCCTTTTGACTTTTGCGTTGGTCTCATTTTAATCCCTCATCTTGTAAACAACAAGAGCCCCTATACACTTTTCCCATGATGGCTTCACCTGTGGCTCGGCCAAATTGGATGCAACGAGAGGCCAGTCTTTAATTTACAGGGCCAAATTGTGCCGCTGACCTTTTTTTTTTTTGTTTCTTGCTATAGATTTGAACATTCTTTTTAGAGTTTGCATGTATGATCTTGCTTTTTGGAAATAAACTCGTCAGTCAAGTTTGATCCATAAAAAATAAGAAAAATAGATGGAGTATGAAAGGCGAATGAAAATACTAAAGTGCGCAATTGATACGTGTGACCTTTCTGCATTTTCATGAGGGCAACGAGGCACTGCCTATGGAGGAGTCGTGCAGCGGTCCACCTGACCCCCTCCCAGGGCAGCACAGGATACCCTGAGTCATAGCCTTATAGGAACTAGACTACTACCTCAGGTGCTTCAACTACAGACCTGTTGGAATAAACTTGATTGCGACGCGACGGCGCGACCATGTTCGAGCAGGGGAGCGCCGGCGAGCGACGAGAACGTGTGTGTGGGTGTTTTGGCATGTATGTGCGTGTGGCGTGTGTGCAAAGAGTTAGCGAGTGTGTCGCAAGGCGTGAGTCGCACGTTGGATAGCCGAGGTGCGCGTCATGGGCGCACCGTGCACGCCGAGTGAGAGCTCGGGTCATGAGGTGAGTGCGAACAGCGGATCACAATCCCCGATAAAATTGGAGTTGGTTGCTTCGCGTGTGTATAAATTAGATCATGTACTCGTTAATTGGTAGAGTAGAACATGCAGTGGACACAACGTTTGGCGTTGTGGGCGTTTTTTGCGTCGTAATCGTGCATGAGTACTGTTCATGTTCAACCTCCGGCCGTCGTGATTTCCTGCCGTCGCTGAGCAATTGGCTACTGTCGACTGTTGGAGTCGGCAGATCCCCTAACACTATGAGAAGTGTTTGAAGGAGTTTGTGGTTCGGTCTGGGCGCGCGGAGATCTAAGAAAGTGAAATGCGATTTGGACACGAGTGACACGGTGGTTTACGTGGTTCGGGCCGCCTGAGCGTAATACCCTACTCCACGGGTGTGTGTTTGTTGTATTAACTTGTGAGCCTCAGAGTGTTCTAGAGTTCTTTTTTCCGTGTATCGTCGGTTTGTCCTTTTATAGCACAAGGACAAACCGTTACAAGTCAGCCTGGCCCGACATGTGGCCCTGGCGGTTACTAGTATTGATACGCGAGATTAATTGTTGCTAATAACCCTGTAACGGCTCCGACAGTGCCGTTACAGGTGTTAATATCATCCGATTAAGTGTCATTAATGTGGAATTAATGATAATTAATCGGGTCTTGAAGTCTGCAGCTGTCCTTTGGAGATCCGGAGCCGTTACAACGTCTCCCGGGGATTTGAAGCGGTTTAGCTCCGACGTATGGACACGTGGCAGCTCCGGAGCTTGCTTGGGAGAAGCGGGAAGCTCCGGGGTGACCTGGCACGTGTCATGTCCGGAGCTTCTCTCGGTCGGGGGCTACCTCCGGAGGTGCCGTTTCAGTACTTGGCCCGGAGCTTCACCCTTGCGGGTAATAGCTCTGGGCTGACAGTACACGTGGCAACCTAGAGGTTAACCATGTTGGAGAAGCGGGTCCGGTCACGTCTGGCGAGTGGGCCCCCAAGGGTCTTCAATTTGAGTTGATGTCCTTCCCTTGAGATCTTTGTAACCTCAGGGGGTGTATGGTTTTTAGGGTACCGACAGTGGCCCCCTGGACCTACCTCCGGGGAAGGCCAACGGGATGGAGTCGTTCCGCCGGAGGTGGGTCCATACTTGTGACTCTTGAACTGGGTCTTCAAGAGTCTTCGGAGGTGCCTTTGGCGGGGCTTTATGGTTGAGTCCCGACGCGTGGCGCACCTCAGGCGGCAGATAAGATCTTTGACGTGCGGATCTCTCGCAATTGAAGGTCGTCGGTTCCCGATACGGAAACCGTATCGGTTCCGCGCGCCTTGTCAGTCCGCCGCCTTTGGGTTTCCCGCCTCGTGATGACAACTGTTCGCCTGGGTAAGAGCCTCGACTTGATCGTCAGGGTGGTCCCGGGCCCTCTTGTCATCGGCTGGGTCGAATTCTTGAGTAGTATGCTTAACTCCCCTGCAGTTTCCATCCAAGCGTTGCGAGGGCTTACTTAAGAAGGAAAGCGCACCGTCGGGAGTTCTTTACGCTTTCCATCTGTTCTTGCGCTCAAACTCCCAACTCGTGCTTTGCTTTTCTTCTCTCGCCTAGCTGTGCTGCGATGGAGTTGGGTCTGCGTGAGAGTCGTTTGAAGACGGAGAGCGATCTGAAGAAGGTCCGAACCCTCATGGGGTGGTCGTCGGACTTCTTCAACCGTTCAATCCGCACCGGAGGAGAGCTTCCCTTTAAAAAGGAGCACTCCGGCGAAATGGTATACTTTTCATCGTATGCCATGGTGGGGTTGATCCCACCATTTTCTTCCTTCTTTTTGATGCTGCTGGACTTCTACGGTCTACAGCTATACCACCTTGGCCCTCACTCCCTTCTCCTTGTGTCCATCTTTGTCCACTTCTGCGAGATGTGGGTGGGCATTCCTCCCTGCATCGAGCTCTTCCGCACTTTCTTCACCGTCCAAACCACCGGCCGAAGTGACGAGTACCTTGGCTTCTACTACTTTGTGAAGCGCAAGAAGTGCCCGTTCAAGTACCTCCGGTCGTTCCCTTCCGGGAAGTGGGATGACTGGAAGAAAGATTGGGTAGTTGTCCGGGTGGAGGAGCACGAGCGGTTGGAGCTGCCAGAAGGTCTGCCTGGCATTGACACGTCAGTGTGGAGCGAAGTTCCGGTGCTGGCGGCAGCCTTCGATCCCGTCCTATCAAGGATCCGCCAATGTGTGGAGGGAGGATTGACTCCCCAGGCGGTGTTCTGCAACTTCCTGTTCAACAGGTGGGCACCGCTGAAGAGGAGGGAGAAGCTCGCCTGGGCCCTCAACAGCGTGATGGACGAAGACCGGGTTGAAACCGGGTTGAAGTCCAGCATGGTGGGGAAGTCCTTGGAGTTTCACCTCAAGAAATTCCAGCACGGCATCGATGTAGACGGAGCGTACTTGACTCCGCCACCGGCTTTCCTCCCCCTGAACGAGGAAGTTGAGTTCTGCAGGGAGCTCCGGCGGAAGATGCCCGCGCTTGACGACCTTGGCGTCGTTGAGAGAAGATCGACCGCCTCGTTGGCGATCCCCGGGTTGTCGGAAGGCGGCTCCGCCCCTGTCTCTCAGCCAAGAGCTGAGGTCACCGGCAAGGGCAAGGAGCTGGCGGAGGAGCCAGAGAGCCGGAAGAGGAAGTTGCGTCATGCTGACGGGAGGTCCGTCGGGCTTGCTACTTCCCCGCCAGTTCCCCGTCCTCAGGAAGGAGGGTCCTCCGCTGCTGTAGCGTCTGTCCCCGTGGTGGGGTCTTTTCGGAGCGCTACTGTTCCGGCGGTGGGATCCTCCCGGAGTACGGCTGTCCCCGTGATGGGTCCCTCCGGAGGTGCCAGCTCCGGACAGGCGACTCCGGTTCGAGAAGCGGTGAGGGCCTCCAGGTCTAGGAGTTCCTCCCGGTCAAGGAGAGCTCCGACCCGGGAAACGCCCGCGGCTACGGCAAGTCCTGGGAGTCCTCCCGGAGCTCCTACGCCGACCGTGGCCAGCCCGGAACGTCCGGGAAAGAGGTTTCGCGCAAGCTGGTGCGTGAACCTCCCAAGGTAATTTTTCTTGCTTACCTCAATTAACTTTTAATTATAGCATCTGTTTGCTCAATTTCTTCATTCTTCATCTGCAGCGTTCCCAAGAAGGGGAGTGAAGCTCCGCCCTCAGCCACAGTGTCTGAGGCTGCGAGGGCTTCTGCTCCAGCCCCGGTGCCGCCTCAGGCGGAGGCTGCGACAGCTCCGGCGCCGGCTGTCGTGGTCATGGACCTCGAGTCGTCTCCAGAAGTTCCCATGGTAGCGCCGGACCACAGGATTGAAGATGCGCCAGCGGCACCCGCTCCGGAGGTTGAAGCTCCGGGCCCTGGTGCTGCAGAAGTAGATGCTCCGGCTGTCGAGCCGGAGGAAGTAGCGGTCCCGGCTTCAGAGCCGGAAAATGCTGGAGCTTCGGCGGTCGAGCCGGAGGCAGCTGAAGCCCCGGCGTGCGAGCCGGAAGTTGAAGTGGTTCCGGCAATTGAGCCGGTTACTTCTGAAGCTCCGGTCGCAAGGCCGGTAGTTATTGGAGCGCCGGCTGCAGAGCCGGTGGTGGTGGAGGCAGGGGAGCTTGAGCTCCCCTCAGAAGAAGCGTCCCGGCCGGAGCCATTGGAGGCGACGACGTCGATGGTACCCGTGGCGGAGCCAGAGTGCCTGAACGAAGTCGCCGGCCCCCAGCCTGAGGGGGCGAATGAAGATTTGGTGGCGGGACCTTCTTCAGTGGCGACTGAGGCCATCCCGGAGGAGGGCCCTAGTGCCTTGGAAGCTCGGGGTTCCGCTCTCGCAGAGTGGGACCCAATTTTTGTAAATGAAGACCCGCTGGAACCAGCGGAGGAGACCCCAGAAGGTCCGGAGCCCATCTCGCTGTCGATGTCCATCGACAACGCTTGCTCCAGTCTGCGCCAAGTCCAACTAGCCTTCTTCCACGACAGCAAGGTTCTTGAAGAGGAGCGCCAAACCCTGAGGAGGTGGCGTAATAGACTCCAATTCGAGACCAAGCTGGCGCAGTCGAGGATTGCTGCGGACAAGGAATGGATCAAGCGGGAGAAGGTCCGCTTGGAGCTCTGGGGTGAGATGCTGGACGAGAGGGAGAGCATGACTCACAACCTCGACGCCCAATCCCGGGAGTACCACGACCAAGCTAAAGCTGCCAATGATGCGGCCAACGCCCGGTACGATCAACTCGAAGCCATCAGTACCGCACTCATCAAGCGCTGAGAGGCGCTTGAGGGAAGGGAAAAGCGGCTCGAGGATGAGGAGCAAAAACTCCTGGAGCTACGGGATGACGTCTTGCGACGTGAAGAAGAGCTCGCCGAGAAGACAGCTCTGGCGGACAAGGGCCTCGAGGAGCGCGCTAAAAAATTGGAAGAGCGCTGCCTCGAAGAGGAGGAGAAGACCTGGGTGCGAGGGCAGGAACTCTACGAGTATGAGTGTGCCCTCATCGCCCGGGAGAAGAAAATAGAGGCTAGGGAGAAAGACCTGGTCGACCGCCGGAACAAGATCCACCTCCGGGAGGAGGAGCTCGGAAGACTCGAAAAGCGGGTTGCTGCGAAGATTCAGCAAAACGCCAAAGAAGTTGAGCGCCTCTCCCGCGAGAATTCGGAGCTGGCGGCGGCCCGGAGGTCCTTGGAAGAGATGAAGGGCCTGAGGAAGACGGACTCCCTGCAAATTTGGGAGTTCCTGAGCAAGGCCGACGACGCGCTAGCGCCTATGGGTTTCAGCCCCGTGCTTCCGGATGATCCGGAGCCGGAGCCGGACCTTGCGCTGCAAGCGTTGGGCGCTGCGGGCAGCAAGCTCTCCAAGGTGGGCGACGTCATCGCGGACCAGTTGGAGGTCGAGGGGCAATCCCTGGCTAGGAACGTCACAGAATATGTGTTGACGTGCTACACTAGCCGGAACCCCCGATTCCCTCTGGACCCGGTGCTTGAAGGCCCAGTTGAAGGAGAAGGCGAAGCTACCCGAGCCAGCGTGTCGGAGGTCGCCCAGAAGGTCGCTGAGTTCTTCCATAGGGTCTAGGACTATCTTTCTTAGCCTTTATTTGTATCTTCTCTTCTTCCTCAATTTTGTAATCCTTTGTCTCCAGATGTAATCTCCGGTCTTCTGATGAAATGAAATCCCCAATTTTTCGTGAATTTCATTTTTTTGTCTTCAACATCTTTGTCTTCACTTGGCCCCCTGGTAGATGTGCACAATTTGATTGTGGACATGTACCAAAAGGATGTTGATTTTTGTTGAAGACAGATTTGCTTCGAACTCGTATAGTTTAGGTCCGAAGTTTTCGATAGTGAAGGTCCCTTGAAGTCGTCGGAGCTTAGAAGCTCCGGCGTTGCCCATTGTCGGAGCTTAGTAGCTCCGGCAATAGCCTCTACCAACACGTTGAGTGTCGATAGTTAATACTTCAAGGTGTCGGAGCTTAGTAGCTCCGGCAATGACCCTTGCCACGCCTGGCTTGCTGGCAACAGACTCTAGTGATAGAGTCTTCTCACCATCTTCAAGTTAACGCCGGTGGGAGTCGGAGCTTGGTTAACTCCGATTTTTCTCCATCAATGTTGGGTTTATTCTTCCTGCACACTTAGGCCAAGAAAAACAGTAAAATTCGTTCCTTATCTATAACTTCGTTGCGGCTTACGGTTCTCAAGAGAATTTCAAGTTGAACACGATTTTTAGTATGATTGGGTGAATTGTCTTTTCTTTTAGATCTAATTGTCCATGGACCCACCTTACTTTGGCCTGCCGGGGTGTAGGTAGAGTGGCGTACTTAGGGTGCTTGACCAGGCTAAGTCGATAGCGCACTCCGGCCCTAGAATGGCTTGGCGGCTTTCAGGCGAGTTGGCCACAGACGACATTTAAATCTAAAAAATCCGACAATTCAACTCAAATCGTACATAAATCGGTTAAACTAGAACTTCTTAAGAATTGCACGTTTCTGTTATAGACAAGAAAGAGAAAAATAAAAATGTCGAGCCTATGCAAAAATGAATGCACGTGGAGTCTATTTCACATGAAGATGTCTTTCATTATAGGTCCGGGGTACATGGGAAACGAGTACACTCTTAGGGTACGGAACCAGGCTAAGTGTGTTTGGTTTCTCGTTTAACCCAGGGTAATTAGCTACACTTCTAGTCCGGAGACTGTATCAAGTGTTGCATGAGCTTTTCAAACCTTTCAGGAAAGGTCCGGCTGCTCTCCCGGAGGAATTACCCGACTCTGTACAATGACTCTATAACATACACTTCAAGTTACTTAAGACTCACCTCCGTGGAATTAAGTGTAGAACTTACGGAGGTGCTCGATGTTCCAAGGATTTGGGAGAGGTGTCCCATCCTCGGTAGCCAAGCGAACGCTTCCGGGACGGGATACTTTGATCACTCGGAAGGGTCCTTCCCAACCGGGGGAGAGTTTGTTTTGCCCTTCTCTGGATAGTATTCTCCGTAGCACCAGATCGCCTTCCTCGAGCTGTCGGTTATGTACATGCCGCTGATGATAGCGCCGTAGAGCTTGGCGGTATCGGGCATTCCGAACAGCTGCTTGGCACCTTCCCTCCTCGAGGAGGTCTAGGTCTTCACGCCGGAGCTGGTCCTGCGCGGCTTCGTCGAAGGTCCGGACTCGGAGGGAACCCAGGGTGATCTCCGGAGGAAGGATCGCTTCTGCTCCGTACACCAGGAAGAAGGGTGTTTCTCCGGTTGCCCGACTTGGAGAAGTCCTGTTAGCCCATAGAGTGGGCGGAAGCTCCTCGATCCAATTAGCTCCGTGCTTTTTCAAACGCTCATAAGTGCGCGTTTTTAGTCCTTTAAGGATTTCTGCGTTTGCTCTCTCGGCTTGCCCATTGCTGGCAGGATGAGCTACGGAGGCGTAGCAAACTTGTATGCCGAGGTCTTCGCAATATCCTTGAAATGAGGAGCTTGTGAACTGAGTCCCATTATCAGTGATGATCTTATTTGGGACTCCGAATCTGCTCACGATAGATTGTAGAAAATTGATTGCAGATTGTTTGTTGATCGTCACAACAGGAGTAGCTTCCGGCCACTTGGTGAACTTGTCGATGGCGACATACAGGAACTTGTAACCTCCGACGGCTCTTGGGAAGGGTCCCAAGATGTCCATCCCCCACACGGCGAAAGGCCACGTAGGAGGTATCATTTGTAAGGGCTGAGCAGGTGTATGAATTTGCTTTGCATGAAATTGGCATGCTTTGCATTTCTTCACTAGCTCAGTAGCATCCTGGAGCGCTGTTGGCCAGTAGAAGCCGTGCCGAAAGGCTTTTCCGACCAGCGTGCGGGAAGACGCGTGGTTCCCGCACTCGCCTCCATGGATTTCTGCGAGGAGCTCGCAGCCTTCTTCCCTTGTGATGCACCGCATTAGGATGTCGTTGGCACCGCGCCGGTAGAGATCCCCTTCTACCAACGTGTATCTTTTAGCCAATCTGACTACCCGGTCAGCGGATACATCATCGTCAGGAAGGATGTTGTCTTTCAAGTAGTTCCGGATCTCCGAGATCCATGCATCGGAACTGACTTGAGCATTTGAGTCTTGCGTGCTGGGTTGCTCGGAGCTTCCGGCAGCACCTACGACCCTTGATGGCTGCCATGGTAACAGGGCCATCGGGACCGTCAGCTTCGGGATGCTGATCTCGCCCCCTTCGTTCAGCTCGGCAGGCTGAACTGTGGGTTTTGACATCCTCCGGACAAAGGTTCCGTCAGGAGCCGGAGCTCCGGTTGACGCCTTGGTCGAGAGTTCGTCAGCTTCAGCGTTGTGAGCACGCTGAACATGGTGAAGGTCTAGGACTTCGAAGTCCTTCTGAAGCCTCTGGACTTCAAGGAGATAAGCAGCCAGCTGGAGATTATTGCAGGAGCATTCACCCTTCACCTGTTTGATAACAAGTTGTGAATCTCCTTTGACCAGCAACTGCTTGACACCAAAGGATAGTGCCACCTTTAATCCATATATGAGTGCTTCGTACTCCGCCATGTTGTTGGTTGCCTTGAAATCAAGGTGCACCATGTATCTTACCTTCTCCCCGGTTGGTGTGAGGAGAAGGACTCCAGCTCCGGCTCCCTGCTTTTGCATGGAGCCGTCGAAGTAAAGGGTCCAGTGAGGCTTAGTGAAGGCCGGAACTTGTGGTTCCTTCTTCTGCTCGCTGGGGCCCCCAGAGTTTGATGGAGAGGGAGTCCATTCTGCCACGAAATCTGCCAACGCTTGACTCTTGATTGCTTGTCTTGGAATGAATTCGAGGTCGAATTCAGCCAGTTCCGCTGCCCACTTTGCAATATTCCCAGTTGAATTGGGATTATGCAGAATCGCTCGAAGTGGATATGAGGTTACCACCGAGACTTTGTGAGCTTGGAAATAGTGTCGAAGCTTCCTTGAGGCAATAAGAACTGCGTAGAGCATCTTATGTACCTCTAGGTATCGAGTCTTGGCATCATGTAACACTTCACTGATGAAGTATACTGGGCGTTGAACGGTCCGGACCCTCCCGGAGGGGTCCGGAGCTTCCTCTCCATTGATCCGGACCCTGTCGGAGGGGTCCAAACTATATTCGAGGACCTCCGGGTTCTGGGTGGAGGAACTCGGAGCTTCTTCAGGAATGACCTGGATCCTATCGGAAGGATCTGGGTCCTCTGAAGTGACTTCTTGAGGATTCAAGTCTGGGAGCTGGGACCCAGACCTGCTTTCGGGAACCTCCGGATCCTCCCGAAGGGATCTGGATTCCTGAGTATTGGGCAGTTCCGGTCTCTCCGCAACCAGAACCATACTGACGACTTCGTCAGCTGCTGAAATATAAAGCAATAAAGGCTCACCAGGGTTCGGAGCTACCAAGACTGGTAGAGTGGTGAGGAACTGTTTCAGCTCCTGGAATGCCTTCTCTGCCTCTTCAGACCATTGGAATGGTCCGGACTTCCTCAGTAACTTGAAGAAGGGAAGTGCCCTTTCCGCCAGTCTTGAAATGAATCGACTGAGGGCTGCTAGACATCCAGTTAATTTTTGGACGTCTTTGATGCGGGTTGGTGGCCGCATGTCTTCGATGGCTTTTATCTTCGCCGGATTAGCCTCTATACCCCGGTGACTTACCAGGAAACCAAGAAGCTTTCCGGAACTAACCCCGAAGACGCACTTGTCTGGGTTTAGCTTCGTGCGGGTGGCCCGCAGCTTGTCGAAGACAGCCTGCAAGGTATCCAAGAGGGACTCCTTGTTTTTGACTTTGACCACAATGTCATCAACGTACACCTCCACTATGTCTCTGATGAGTTCTTCGAAAGTTTTGTACATTGCTCGTACAAAAGTTGAAGCTGCATTCTTGAGACCAAAAGGCATGGCTGTGTAACAATACAATCCATCCACTGTGATGAATGAAGTATGTTCTTCATCTTCCCTAGACATCCGGATTTGATGATATCCCGAATATGCGTCTAGAAAACACAGCAACTCACACCCAGAGGTGGAATCCACTATCTGGTCTATTCTAGGTAGTGGGAATGGATCTTTTGGACATGCCTTATTCAGTGTGGTGTAGTCGATGCACATCCGAAGTTTCCCGCCGGCCTTAGGCACAACGACTGGGTTTGCCAGCCATTTTGGATGGTAGACTTCTCGGATGAATCCGGCTTCGAGCAACTTCTTCACTTCTTGTCGGATGAAGTTCTGTCGCTCTACAGATTGCTTCCGAGGTTTCTGGTGTACAGGCCGAGCGTCGGGGTAAATCTTCAGATTGTGCTCAATCACTTCCCTGGGGATCCCAGGCATTTGTGACGGTTGCCAGGCAAACACGTCAACATTAGCCCGGAGGAAAGTGATGAGCGCGAGTTCCTATTTGTCGTTCAAGCCACCCGATATGCGGGTAGTTTGAGTGACATCGGAACCAATTTGGACGACTTTGACGGGAATGTCGGTGTCGCCGCTTGGCTGCACACGGGGTGCAGAGGTCGAGCCTCGTTGACGAATGCTCGGAGGTTGTGGGGCTTGCTTCTGTCTGGAATCCTCCTCTTGCGCTGTGGTGAGTGCATGGAGTTCTTCCAGAGCAGTTACTCCGGCAGTGCGATCTCCACGGATCCGGAGAACGCCTACTGGTGTCGGCATCTTCAACACCAGGTATCCATAATGAGCAGCTGCCATGAATTTGTACAAGGCAGGTCTACCCAAAATGGCGTTGAATGGTAAGTTGATCTGAGCAACGTCGAAGACCAACTTTTCGGTGCGATACTTCTCCCGGGTCCCGAAGGTAACAGGGAGAGTGATAGCTCCGAGTGGGGTTATGGCCCCCGGACCTACTCCGGAGAAAGGTCGAGAGGGCTGGAGGTCTGAAGGTCGAAGCTGAAGCTTAGTGAAAGCTTCGAAGCTGATGAGATTAAGCCCCGAACCTCCATCTACCAGGACATGATGGAGCTGGATGTTGTTGATGGTGGGGGATACCATCAAGGGCAGCTGGCCAGCTCCGACCATGCTTTGAGGACAATCCGAAGCATCGAAAGTGATGGGTGTGTCCATCCACTTTCGATGTGGCTCCGGTCTAGCTGTAGGAGCTACAGCAGCCATATCCCGTCGCATGGTCTTAATGACGCGACGAGAAGTGATGTCCCATGATCCACCAAAGATGGTGTTCATGGTTTTCCAACGTTCGTTGTCGGAGACGTCGGAATCATCGTCGACGGAGGTGTAGACGGCTTTCAAGACCTTTTTGGGGTCTTGAAACCCTAACTCCTCTTCAGCCGGAGCTTCATCGACCTTTTGTTTTCCCTCCCTCTGACGGAAGGGAGACCCTTCCCGGCGCTTGTGGTAGCGCTCGGCAAGGTTTTGGACCTCCCGGCAATCCTCCAGTCTGTGGCTGCCCGTTTTGTGAATGGGGCACCACATCTTGGATTTGCCACCGTCTTCGGAAGACGGTCGAGGTCGCTTCTCGGGGCGTGGCCCCCGGCCACCAGGAGTTGCAGTGGTTGCAACGTTGGATGTGCCGGCCGACGGCTTCTTCTTGCCGTTGGTCTTCTTTTTCTTCTTGCCACTCCCGGAGGTAGCGACTTCTTCTTTGGAGGATTTTTTATGATCCTCCAAGGCTGGTTTGGAGTGCATTTCACGGCCCTCCGCAGCTCTGGCACATTTGTCAGCCAGGCTGAAGAGCTCCGTGACACTGGTGATCTCTTTGATCGCCAGTTTCTCCAACATCTTCTTGTCTCGTACACCCTGTCTGAATGCTACAATGACAGAAGCGCTTGAGATAGAAGGGATTGTGTTACGTACCTGAGAGAATCTCTGGATGAATGACCGCAAAGATTCTCCTCCTTTTTGCACGACCGCAAAAAGGTCCAGTTCGGTGCCCGGACGGGTGTATGAACTCCCGAAATTGGCGGTGAACTGGCGGCATAGCTCCTCCCAACTGTCGATAGAGTTGGGCGGAAGGCTCATAAACCAGGACCTAGCGGTCCCAGTCAAGGCCACTGGAAAGTAATTGGCCATTACAGCCTCATTTCCTCCAGCTGCTAGGATCGCAGTGGAGTATATCTGTAGAAATTCTACGGGATTGACAGTCCCGTCGAATTTTTCCGGCAAGTGTGGCCGGAACTTCTGTGGCCATCTAACCATACGCAGGTGCATGGCTAGGGCGGAACAGCCTCCTCCTACTCCTTCCAGAGTAGAAAGATCTTGAGCATCTCGTCTTTCTCGAGCTCGCTCGATGTGGACACGGCCATCCTGTTGGCGGTATCGGCGATCAAGCTCCGCTCGGAGGTCGTGTGTCGAAAGCCGAGATGCAGTATGGGCACGTCGTGCCCCAGAGGGCAACGACGTCACTTGCTGTGACGCAGCTCTTCTTCGGTTGTTGGAGACATGTGGACCAAGTCTTCCAGACAACGTTCGTCGCTGCGACGGGGCCCGCCCTGAAGGAGGTGGACCCTGATTGTTGAGGCGTTCGGCCGCTGCTGCGACCAAATGCTCAATATCAGCTCTCCATTGCTCCATGGCACCTTGAGATGCATCCGGAGGTGGTGGTCGCTGAAGGAGAGCACGCGCTGCATGGAGCGCGTGTTCTGGGTTGTCACGACTTGCCGGCGCAGAATGTGACGCCGGTGCACCATCATGTCGTTCGGCATGTCTTGCCGGAGAAGATGGTGGTGGTGGGAGTGTGACTCCCGCTGGAACTGAGGCTCCTGCCGGTGGTTGCATGTTGGAGGGATTGCCTCCGACAGTCTGAGCAGCAGGTTGCCCGTTGGATGATCCAGCTGCTGAATTCACCATTCTTGAAGATCTCAGGCGCCCCTACCTGGCGCGCCAACTGTCGACTGTTGGAGTCGGCAGATCCCCTAACACTATGAGAAGTGTTTGAAGGAGTTTGTGGTTCGGTCTGGGCGCGCGGAGATCTAAGAAAGTGAAATGCGATTTGGACACGAGTGACACGGTGGTTTACGTGGTTCGGGCCGCCTGAGCGTAATACCCTACTCCACGGGTGTGTGTTTGTTGTATTAACTTGTGAGCCTCAGAGTGTTCTAGAGTTCTTTTTTCCGTGTATCGTCGGTTTGTCCTTTTATAGCACAAGGACAAACCGTTACAAGTCAGCCTGGCCCGACATGTGGCCCTGGCGGTTACTAGTATTGATACGCGAGATTAATTGTTGCTAATAACCCTGTAACGGCTCCGACAGTGCCGTTACAGGTGTTAATATCATCCGATTAAGTGTCATTAATGTGGAATTAATGATAATTAATCGGGTCTTGAAGTCTGCAGCTGTCCTTTGGAGATCCGGAGCCGTTACAACGTCTCCCGGGGATTTGAAGCGGTTTAGCTCCGACGTATGGACACGTGGCAGCTCCGGAGCTTGCTTGGGAGAAGCGGGAAGCTCCGGGGTGACCTGGCACGTGTCATGTCCGGAGCTTCTCTCGGTCGGGGGCTACCTCCGGAGGTGCCGTTTCAGTACTTGGCCCGGAGCTTCACCCTTGCGGGTAATAGCTCTGGGCTGACAGTACACGTGGCAACCTAGAGGTTAACCATGTTGGAGAAGCGGGTCCGGTCACGTCTGGCGAGTGGGCCCCCAAGGGTCTTCAATTTGAGTTGATGTCCTTCCCTTGAGATCTTTGTAACCTCAGGGGGTGTATGGTTTTTAGGGTACCGACAGCTACAATTGCATTGGGAATTCTAACAATTGGTATCCGATCCTCATTTCGGAGAGAGCTCGATAGCGTTGGTGCCTCATGGCGTGAGAGGGAGTACGGTGTCCATGTCGTACCCCGTGTCATTGCCAGCAAGCTACACGGCGTGGATGGTCAAGGTTCATGTGATCCTTGATGCTTAGGGGCTATTGGGGGCGGTGGATCGGGCGGACATCATGCAGGTGGACGAGCGAAAGAACAAGACAACGATAGCGCAGCTGCTGCAAGCCTTGTCAGATGACATCTTATGCAGGTTTCGACGAAGTCGGCGACGAAGGTGTGGGACAACCTCAAATCGAGGTTCGTCGGCGCAGATCGAGTGAAGGCAGCTCGATTGTCCACATTGAAGGGTGAATTCGACCGATTGTCCATGGGCGACGGAGAATGGCTCGATGAATTCGTCGGCAAAATTAGTGCCATGGCGGCAAGGTACGCCAACCTGGGCTCGACGCTCGACGATGCTGCAATGGTGAAGAAGCTCCTCGACACAATATTGGATCGATTGTATCAGGTCATGCCTGGAATTGAACAATTTTGCGACGTCGACAAGATGTCGTTCGAGGAGGCGCTCAGGAGGCTCAAGGCATTCAACAAGCGATCCCTGTGATGTGTGTAGACTAGCAGCGAGCGGCGGAGCGATCAACTTGTACCCACAGAGGCGGAATGGAAGGCATGCTCCAAATCGAAGAACTCCGTCGGGAAGTGCTTCAATTGCGGCACTCATGGCCACTTCACCCGTGATTGCCGCAAGCCGAAGAAGGAGGAGGAGGCTTTGCTTGCCAATGCCAACGAGAAGTCGAAGCTTCTGTGATTCAAGCATCGCGATCGTGTTTAGGGGAAGTTTGTTAGAATAAACTCGATCGCGACCATGTTCGAGCAGGAGAGCGCCGACAGCGACGAGAACATGTGTGTGTGGGGGGGGGGGGGGGGGGTGTTTTGGCATGTATATGCATGCGGTGTGTGTGCAAGAAGTTAGCGAGTGTTTCGCAGTGCGTGGGTCGCACGTTGGGTCGCCGAAGTGCACGTCGTGGGTGCGCCATGCACTCCGAGTCAGAGCTCGGGTCGTGGGGTGAGTGCGAACGATGGATCACGATCCTGACAAAATTGGAGTTGGTTGCTCCGTGTGTCTATAAATTGGACCCTTTACTCGTCAATCGTGGACACAACGTTTGGCGTTGTGGGCGTTCATTGCGCTGTAATCGTGCATGAGCATTATTAATCTTCAACTTCCCGCCGCCGTGATTTCTCACGGTCGTTGAGCAATTGGCCGCAATTGCATTGGAAATTCTAACAAGACCCAACTATTATCGCCCACCTTGACACTGTTTTGGCACAGGTCGCAGAGCAGATCAGAGCGATAGCACAACGATCTCAGAAAGCAGAAAGAGCACAGAGAGTCGTGCCACTTCACACACCCGGAAGACTCTCGCGTGTACACATCGGACTCAGTCCGAGATCTCTCGGGGTCTTAAATCACTGCTGCCTTCATAGCGTTCACTCGTTTCTTACGATGTTTTTTAAAAAATTACACATATCAGAAATTGATTTTTTATTAATACATCGCCCGGGGCATATCCACAGGGTATGACAGGTGGACACACATACCTGTGGCCCAGCCATAAGCCAAGCATGTGAGGCTATTCACACTCGTTTTCTCTAAAACATACTCTATACACTATTCTTTTTTTCTAGTATCTTTCTCTAAATTCTCTAAATTTACATCCAATATGATTTACATCATATGCCTCTGCGGACAACCTGAATCGTTTAAATCGATGGGCGGAGCCAGAGCAACTCATATAAATAGCAACAAATTCGGACAGACCAACAGACCAAACTGACGGATCAATGAACAATGAACGTTGCAAAAAAAATTGCCGGTTGCTGGCCTGCTGCCTGATGAGTTGAAAATGACATAGGACACACACATATACACCCAGAGAGGCATCATCCCTCAGCTAGCATCAGGATATTGCTCCCTTGTAAAAACAGCTCCCCACTATAAACAAAGAGAGGATAACACCGAACTGGACGTAGGGATCGTCATATAAACCAACATAAACCCCATGTACCAGTAGCTAGGCCACCTCAAGGAAGGACGCATGACAACATCGGTACTAGTCGATTTTCCAAACACTGACACTGCTCTTCGTAGAAAATAGAGTCTAAGACCATTTGCACTAGCAAGTGTGAAAACCGTGTGCTATGCCAAATTTTGTGTAACTCACGGTGGGAGGTATTGCACCGTTGTGCACTATTGGGTGCTACAGTAACACTCACTACATTACACACACCAATGCGGGCCTCAAAGATAGGCAATTAGGGCAGGCAAGGAAATCTCACCGTAGCTCACTGTAGGAGCCGACTAGCTAAATTGTAGTGGTGGTGAAGTGGTGGTACATGTTCAAAGTCCAGCTCGACCTTGTTCAAGACATGCTTGCCCGATCTCAGCTAACCGAGCCGAATAGGATGAGGTGGTTGATGTTGGCGATGGGCTTCATCCTCTGCTCGAAGATGTCCTCAATCACACCACGTCGACCGGCCCAGTCGACAACCCCGAATGGATTTGATCTTTGACGAGCACTTATTGGTGGATCTTCTTGCCCTTTTGGTGTCGGTGTCTCATCACGATGATCCCCTTCGCATCCTGTCGGTAGGGGTGTGGGAGGTATCACACCGTTGTGCGCTATCAGGTGCTACAATAGCACTCACTATAGTACACATGTCATCCAGAGTACATAAAACATCAAACTTATGCAGACCTAAGAGACAGGCAATTAGTTTCAACACAAGGAAATCTCAACGCAACTCATTGGAGGAGGCGACTAGCCAAATGTAGTGGTGAACTGGTGGTACCTTTTCGAAGTCAAACTCGACCTTGTTGAAGACATGCTCGTCAGATCTGGGCTGATCAAACCAGAAGATGATGAGTCGATTGATGTTGGCGATGGCGTCATCCTCCGCTGGAAGACGACCTCAATCACACGACATCGATCAGCCCAGTCGATGACCCCAACAAGGAAAGGACTTGATCTTTGACGATCACTTATTGGTGAATCTTCTTGCCCTTTGGCGTCGATGTTTTGTCATGGTGATCCTCTGCGAGTCTTGTCGGTAGGGTTGGTCTGATACCGAAGTTAGGGAGGCAGATGGAGTGTAAGGATGTTTGAGGGGGATGGATCGAGAGGCGGGGAAAAAGCTGGAGGCGGAGGTGGTGCCGCTTAGATCGAGTGTGGAGAAGGGGGGAATGGGTGAAGTTGTGCAAAAAAAAGTAAGTGAAAAGGAAAAAAGAGGGGAAAATAACATGAAAGGAGAAAAATAAAAGGAAAAGATCACACCCACATATTGATTGAACCAACAAGCCTACTCCCTAGTTACGTCTATCTTGGAAGAGCGACTATAATGCAATCGGATATTTTGTGCTATCGTGCAATCAACCATTCACAACTGTTGGATCTGGTCAGTGCATCTTTTTATGTAACCACCTCTACCATCACTCCATCTAATGGAGGGTTTATATAAAAACATGCAACGACTTTAGAATGCAAATTCAACCGTTGTGAATGTTTGATTGCACGATTGACTAAAACTATGATTGTATTATA
Source organism: Tuctoria greenei (assembly GCA_036927565.1). Lineage (NCBI taxonomy): Eukaryota > Viridiplantae > Streptophyta > Magnoliopsida > Poales > Poaceae > Tuctoria > Tuctoria greenei. The sequence goes on along the minus strand of JAYESD010000009.1, from coordinate 179,536,022 downwards.
GTCATTACCATGTTCAAAGGACGACAAACTCCAAAAGGCCAGATCCTCATACTCGCTAGACCCCCTACTCCATCCGAGATTTTTTTCTTTTCAAAAATGGTATTACATTATTTGAATTTTACAAAATGGTTGCACGGTATGAAACATTAACAGATCTAGGTATCCCTACTCCTTTTCCATGCAGATGAGGCACCTAGCCAACCGGTGGCCCATTTATCGTCTCACTCCCAGCCAGTTTTAATGATATTCAATAGTGTCCATACATTTGTAAGCATGTATTTACAATATATAAAATATAAATTAAACAATTGGCACACAAGTGTCAACTTTGTATTTTTTTATATTTCATATGTTGCAATCATATGTATTGGTGCTCGTACACTTGTAATCATGTATTTACATCATATGAAATATAAAAAATTATAAAATTGACACAAATCGTTAATTTTGTATTTTTTTATATTTTATATGTCGTAAATATTACAAAACTGTCTACTATTGAATATGATTAAAACTGGCTCGGAAGGAGGGACGGAATGGATCATCCGGTGTTTGGGTGACCCATCCTATGTGGGGATGAGCCGTACAACCACTTGATGTCTGGTAAAAAGGAATAAAAAATGAATGAAAAGTGAAAGGGTTAGATCGGGTAAGTATCGAATCAAATTCTTATTCTTTTTTGTAAGTTTTATAAGAGCCGAAATCATTTGTGAAATGGTCCTTTGGACCCGGCCCATTACCAGGCCTACTTGGTGGTCCATTTGAGTCTGAGTGCAAAATTTAAGCTCAATCCCCCGATGTATAGGGTCCGTTTGGATTGTTTATCGTCTACCTTTTACAAAGTTTGGTGTTGCCAAATTTTGGTGAAGAATTTGGTCACCCAAAATTTGGCCAATGTTGGTAAGGAAAATGAACTAGTGCAACACATGGTTGTATTAACTTACCGAAATTTGGTTTCAATTCAAACACACACCATTTTTATGTTCAACTACCAAATTTTGAAAATGCATTCATGAGTAACAATCCAAACAATCTCATAAGCTGCTTGTTCGGTGGCTAGGCGGCTTATCCATCCGGAAAATGAAACGTCCAACCACTGCGAGCATGTACTTGGATATGTAAATACTCTAAAGTACACCCTCATTTTGTAAAATTTTATTAAAATAATACTCAGGAGCATTTTTGAAAAAAAAATTGCTCATCAGCATTGCTCTCTTAAGGAGCCTTTTTTTTTTTTTTTTTTGGAAATGCTATATATCAGGCAACTGGAATCCCCTTCCATCTCACGCGACCTTTAGATTTGCTTTGAGTTTCGTGCTGCTTCTATTATCTACTCCTTGCACAACTCTAATCTCTCACTCCCGATACAAGTGGCGGTTACCACCGTCCCGTAGTTTTGGCGCCCGCACGACTGCATCCAGCGCGGCGCCCGCACCGCCTCACGTCCGCGTCCAGCGCGGGGACGCTCAGAGGCTGCCGACGGAGCGACACCCGAAGACAGGCGACGGAGCAGCGCGCGGTGCCTAGCGGACACACACGCGAAGCTACGTGGAGGCGGCAACATGCAGTGGCTGGAAGTGACGAGCGAAACCCTGCAGCAGCTCGACGAGCGGTGGACGGTGGCAAGCCGACGCGGTGCGACAACGGTGCCAGCAGCGTGTGATCTGAGGAAGGACGTGAGTTTTTTTAATTGTTTATCTGTAATTGTTAATCTGAAATTTGTAGAATTATGTCAATTGCAAAATAATCAATAAAAAAGCTTGTAATTATTTGACTTATAGAATTAATAGTTAATAATTAATTACAAATTGAGTAGTTACTAACACTAATTAGCTGTTAATGATTTGGTGTCTGGAATTTTATTAAATTTCAGCTACCTGGCAAATATACAGACCCTTTTTTAGACCAGACTCAAGAGCTTTGACCAGAGTGTAAAGGCTCAGGCCGTAACGAGCAAGGTAACCAAGGCCCAGAACGTCAAGATTGGAGCAAACGGCCCACCAATCAGCGTGCGCATAGCAACCACACCGGAAGACGAGCTCGAGCTCCGGCTCCAAACAGAGATCTCCGACGAAGCCAGGCGCGCGGGGGCCGGCGGCGATGGCTGCGGAGGAGGAAGGCGATGCGCTGTACGAGATCCGTCGCCACGCGTTGGGGTCCCACGTGATCCCCCACGTGAGTGCCGTTGCCCTTCTCCGCTCCCCTCCCCCTCCCCCTCCCCCTCCCCCTACCCCTCCTGTGCTTTCTCCGGCATCAGAATCCAATCGCCGGCTCGTCGTGGCCGGAGGTGACGCCCGGCGAATTCCTCTCACTCGTAGCGCTTGATTTTTCCTTTCAACATGTTGTTTTTTCTTTTCATCGTACTTTATCGAATCATATAGTCTAGTAATTTACACTACTTATGAGAGCTATAAAACTTCCATGGATTTATGGTTGTGTTCTTGATTGCCATGTAATTCCTACAAACGCATCAGGAAGGGCAGGAAGGTGCTGCAACGAGTGGTGGCGGCTCTGGTGCAGCAGGAGGAATTCTCTCCTACCTCTCCTTGCAGGGTACAATTTCCTCGCATCAAAATTCTTCACAAATTTATCCTGTGTTTGGCTCTGAAGAATAGCTTCTACATGCAACTACCACTTTGAAAGGTGTGAGCAAGCTCAGGGAGAGGTGGACTAGCACGTTGGGGAGGAGTAGGCAGAGGATAAGGGGCAATGGCGTGTCTTTGTTCGTCTCTCCAAATGCAGAGTATGTGGCGGTAACTGTTGGGAACTGCATCATTGTCTTGAGGAAGGGCGATGACTACACCTCACCTTGCGGTGTCTACACAAGTGAGTGTGCATTCTACCTGTTCACACATAATATTGGGTTTGTAGTGTAATTCATCAGCTTTAGAATAGCAAGAAAAAGTCTAATCAGTTCACTTATGGCATTTTGGCTACGAATATTGTCATAAGTGATTATCGTAAATTTTTTTTCTCAAGAAATGCGTGCTTATGTAAACCGTCCTTTTTTGTTCTAGGCACTAGCATTTGCATGCTCTCAATGTTACACGAGGCACTTGTGATATTGCTAGTCTTGTCTAAGGATATATGGAGGCTTCAGGTTTATTTGGGACTTAATGATATATGTTTTTATTTCTATTGTTGGAAGTGTTGCTGATCGATGCCAGTTTGCTGCAATCCCAAACAGTGCTGTTTTGCTTCATTTTCTTACCCTTGCTTGAGAAAATTTGTATGATTTGAAACACTTTTTATATGCGTGTTTTTATGCAGTAGATGTTATAGGGTTTTGGTGCAGAATAGTAGGCATCAAAGCTGTTCTGATTGTACACTCTAACATTTAACTGCTGTTTAAATTATCTATGGTCAGATAATGACAGAATGACATTTTTCACAAGTGGGGTTTGGCTGGAGGCAGAAGGCATTTTTGGTGTTGTGGATGACCTAAGTGTACTTTACTTGATCAAAGAAAATGGAGGTTTATTGGCAAGGAGAACATACGATCAGTTGAAGCTATCTTCTCCCATCATTGGACTGGTTGTGAGGGATGCTTCGAGTTTGGAGAGGTGATTCTTACTTATTTTTCCTGAACCCCCCCCCCCCCCCCCCCCCCCCCCCCTTAAAAATATTGCTTGTGACATTTCATGGTATGTTTTGGCACAAACTAATTGAATCCGTGAATGTTTATAGGCCAGGTTTCTATCTTTTAACAAGTGACTGCACAGTTTATAGATTTGATTCCACTCAAGAACCTGAGACCGATTTGTGCAAAGTTCCCATATCTACTAAAGCTGTGACATCAGCTAGAACTCTTCAGTTACCTCGGAGTTTGTCATGCTTTGATTACGATCAACATAATTCTCTACTTCTCCTAGTTGCGGATTCCAATGTCTTGTCCAACTCCGACGGATATTCTGGTACACTCGTGCACTGATCTGTTTTAAACTACAACACCTATCAGTGGTTGCCAGCATTGCACTATATAGCCTTTTTACAGCAATTTTTCTGTTTATATATTCCCTGACAGTCTTCTCTCTTAATATCTATTTTGCATCTTGGACCAACATATACGAGGAGGGGTAGGGTGCAGTAATATTGTAACTTTGAGATACCAGTAACTTCTGTATAAATGGTGTATTTGGTTCTAATTTTGATCTTATATTCCAGGAACATATTTTCTGTATGTCTTGCACTTCGACGGAAACCTGGAACTTAGTCTTTCGTTTCAAAGTGCGCAATTACAAGGGGTGTTCTCTCCTCCAAAGGATCAAACGAACTTTGTTTCGTTCCCGAAAATCAGAATCTCACCTCAGAGCAAGTATATTGCTACGTTGGATTTCACTGGTTTTGTAAATCTCTTTGTACTTGATGGTGCCGCACGCACTGTTTCACTTCATCCTCCTGGAAATGATAGATACCTTGTTGATGTTAAGGACATCAGTTGGTGGACAGATAACATTCTCATGGTGGTAAGAGAGGATGGTAGTGTTAACATGTATGACATCACTAAGAACAAGGTAGTTTCCCAAGATGACCCAGTGTTATCTACACCAATATTGGAGAAAGCTAAGGCTACTGAAGGACATGCTTTTATTTTGCAATCTAGCAGATATGAAAGAAATACTCCATATGACAAGCAGATGGATGGTGACTCTGAGCTTAACCTGCCTAGTAGTTCTGGAGATCATCAGCAAACTGGGATGGACAAAATGTTTTGGAGCCTGATATCATTCACCAGAGTTACAATGGTAGAGATGTACGCTATTCTCATCAGAAAGAATCGGTTCAAGGAGGCCTTAGATTTTGCTTCCAGATATAATTTAGATAAGGATGAAGTGCTTAAAGCACGCTGGTTACAATGTGATGGCGATACTTATGAGATAGACTCATACTTAGCAAACATTAAAGACCAAGTATTTGTATTATCAGAATGTGTAAATAAAGTTGGGCCTACTGAAGCGGATTTAAGAGCTCTACTTTCTTTTGGCCTTCATATAACAGATCATTACAAAATTTCAGAGTTGGATAATAGCAGGGAGGGCGCAGCATGGGACAAGCGAATTATTAGGCTTCGCTTATTGTGGCACAGAGACATGTTGGAGACATTCTTGGGAATTAATATGGGAAGGTATGCTATTCCATTCCATATAGATAAATATGCATTTAGCTTAAACAACGGTAATAAAAAATTATTTTCTGCTATAGTTGCTGATTCACATTAATCTGCAAAACTTATTTTGTCACACAAAGGCATAAATCATATTTGAGTAAGAATTAAATACTCAAAAAATGCAATATATAAAATTTTCATATCTGATATATCCCCTCAAGCATCTTTTCCATTTATTACCCAAATGAGCTTAAGCTAATGGCAACTTGTCTTTAGCTTCTACATGAAGGAAAAAGGAAAACGAATGCAGTTGTTAGCTTTGTGACTGTTGGTAAATTGGTGTCAGATGACCCTTCCCTGGTGGGTGGGGCCAGCGCTAGGACAAGGGGGGGGGGGGGGCAACGCGCCAGGACACAAGAGTCCAACTAGGACTCAAGAACAGGTGCACGCAGCACCTGTATAGGGATTAGGGAAGAATCCGAGTTCCCTAGTATTAGGAGTACTACATTAGCTTATAGATATAGGTGAGTCAGGGTTAAATCCAGTACAGGTGCGGCAGCGCCAGATAAGTCCAACCGCTTTAGTTGCTTACAGATAAGAGTTTGAGATAGGCTTGAGTTTGTCTCATGTAATAAATGAGGACTCCTGTACAGGCCCCAATAAATTAATCGGTTCGGGCGTTCGGCCTCCTACTGATTATCCTATCAGCTGAATATATTCCACCGTAACAGATCGTGTGCCCTGAGACAAAGTCGCCGTAACTTCCTGATCAGCTCCTGCGCAGAACCAGGAACTCGCCAAGTCTCTCCCAGATCAGAACAAAACCTCTATCATCCCAAGAAACTCGCTGCTCTCACACAAGGCTTGCTCCAGGAGTGCTGTACTTGTGCCCCTCTTCTCTGTTTCAGTCCAGGAAATTCTACAGGGCTGATCATCTGATCGTCACCTGGAACTGTTCTGCACCAAAGATAGGAAGATTAAGGTGTCCCAGACAACGGAATTCTAACAATTGGGACATTCTTAGCTCTAGGTTGGCTGCTTCGGGTTCAGAAACCATTTCCCACTCTCTGCAATGTCAGAAAATGTTATTTTCATAGCGAAATACTTCACAATGTTGATTGAAAATATGATTATTGCACAACTTGCCTCTTTAAATTGAAATTTAGTTGCTTTCTTCTTATTACTAGATTCTTCTTGCTAAATGCAATGTCTTCCTATGCAGATACTCAGCGGGAGAATATAGCAAATTTCGTTCGATGCCCATTGTGGAAACTGCTATAGCATTAGCTGAAAGTGGAAAAATTGGGGCTCTTAATCTTATTTTCAAGCGTCATCCATATACTATCTCTTCAGACATTTTAAGTATTTTGTCTGCGGTCCCAGAAACTGTTGCTGTTCAGACTTATAGTCAGTTGCTACCTGGGAAATCTCCTCCTGACATCGTCATATTAAGAGATGGTGATTGGGTTGAATGCCAACAGATGGTCTCATACATAAGCAATTGTCCTGCCGAGTTGTACAAAATTGGAGATATCAAAACGGAACTATTTGTAAAGCACTCAACGGGCTTTTCATGGCCATCTGTTGCTGAACTCTGTGAGTGGTATAAGAAAAGAGCACGGGACATTGACTGCTTTAGTGGGCAGCTGGAAAATAGTATGGTCATGATAGAGCTTGCTTGTCAAAAGGGCATTGAGGAGTTGCAGTCATTTTTTGATGACATTAAATGTTTCTACCAAGTTGTATATTCACATGAGTTGATTGAGTTTATAATGAACCTGGAGACTTGGGAAGATCTGCCTGATTATGAAAAGTTCAAAATCATCCTCAAAGGTGTTAAAGAAGAAACAGTTGTTCAACGACTTGAAGAAAATGCCATTCCTTTTATGAAAAAGAGATTTCATTTGATCTCAAGTAATGAAGGAAAACAAAAAGAATCTTATCTGGTTAGATGGCTGAAAGAGGTTGCTGTTGAAAATGAGCTAACCATTTGCTTGAATGTCATTGAAAATGGTTGCGGAGAATCACCAATTAATGGGCTCTTCAAGGATCTTACTGAGATGATAGAAACTGCTGTTCAATGCATTTATGCATGCGCTGCAAGTAACCAGTGGAATACCATGTCATCAATATTATCGAAGTTGCTCTATAAGACAAAGAGAGAGAAATCCTTGTTAGCTATTGAAGATGATTGCAGTTTAAAAGATGCTAAGCAAGCTCTTGGCACTTCTATGGTTTCTTGTGATGAGATGCGACGTGTGTGTGCTGATATCTTATCTGGTCTGGGCAATTATTGTTCGGTACATTACGATATTAATAATGGCAAATATCTTGATATATTGGAGAAGAGTTTAAAAGTTGCTGAAGGCCATGTAGAAGTGGGGAGGCTCTTTACTTATTATCAGGTATTAACGAATCCTCTTAAAAAATTTGCTGCTTCTATGTTTATGAATCTTGAAAGTGCGGTCAATCTACTTGTAGTTCCTCAGCAGTGATGCTCAATGTAGAAAACCTGTAAGCACTAAGTATATGTTAACAAGAAAAATGAAAACTGTCATTTTATTTTCTATATGTGCTTGGGGAAAATACTCTTTTCTCTCTACTCTCCGTTGCAATTCCGGCCTCTGGATCACCTGTTTTCGCTCCTGCTGCGGTTCAGATTGGTTCTGTAGCACCAGGACCAATCTGCAGTGCAGAAAAGGGAAGAACAGGGCCTTCCTGTGCTGGAATAGAGATACAACAGGGAGGAACAGAGAGTTCCTGTGGTTAAACAGGGAGAAACAGAGGGATGTTGATCTGATGCTGCTGTGAGGGCTTTTTGTGAAGGCTATTGTTTATTCAATGATTATGGTGCGGTACATGGGGCAGGCTTTATTTATAGCATGGACACCTGACACCAAACTAACTCAGGACTCTATCTATAATAATTCCTAGTTTATCTCTATGGAATATGGAACGGCAATGACTACAGTGCAATCACAGTTTTGGTGCAATCGTGCAATCAAGTATTTACAACCGTTGGATTTGTATCCTACGGTTGTTGCATGTTTTTATTTAAACCCCTCCAACAGGTGGGGTGGTGGAGGAGGGGGTTAAATAAAAAGATGCATTGACCGTAGGATACAAATCTAACGATTGAGGATGGTTGATTGTACGATTGCACCAAACATCTGATTGCATTTTAGTTGTTCCCATATGGAACCCTCTAAAAAGGTGCTGCACATGCACCTGCGGCTAATTGGACTCTACTCCATCTATATCTTAAAGGAAACTAATCTCTTGACAGGTGTGCTGCCCAACTACCCTGCTCCTAGATTCAGACTAGAACTCTCCATAACAGAGGCGCACACCACCTGAATCCAAGTAGGATTCAGCCAGAATCCTATTAGGATTCACCCCTACTTTGTGCGGTTTATTCTGGCTGCAACAAAACTTGTTGACGCACCCTTGCGGTCGTCCTTCTTTGAAGACTCGACAGCTCGTTCCTCTTCCACTTGCTTCTCCCACTCCTCACGAGTGAGGTACAGTTGACCTTCATGAACTCATCCACTTTGTTGCGTCGTGTTGAAAGTGTTTTCGGCAGCCCTAAGCCGTCCTGTCATATCCGACAATGTGAGAGTCGACACGTCCAACAAGGTCATGATCGCCACCACGATCTGTTGGAAGCGTTCTGGAACGCCTCGTAGGAGCTTCTGCACGACCATCGACTCCTCCAACGGCTTCCCAAGAGAGGCAAGGTGCACCATCATGCCGCCCAGCCGGAGGATAAGTCGTCGATCCTCTCGCCATGCTTGAAGGTGGCGGTCTCGAACTCACAGCGGAGTTGTTGCGCCATCGTCTTCTTCACGCGGTCGGCCCCGACCCGCATTGAGGGCGATCTTTTCCCATGTCTCTTTCGCCGTCTTCTCCTCGATCGTCGTGATCATCTCCATCGGGACAACGCTGACAAGGATGTTCAACACCATCATGTCCTCCTGATCGGTTGCATTGCCTTTCTCCACCGCCTCCCAAAGCAGTTGCACCTGCGGCTTGATCTTCATCATAGCAGCCCACTCCGCTTAGTTGGTCTTGGTGACTATAGAGAATCCGGTTCCCGTGTTCACCTCACGAAACGCCAGATGGGTTGTCATATTGATCTTGCTGTCGGTGACGTTGTCGCTGCTTGGAGGGGTCTTCGGTTCCGTCAACATGTTGCCTAACTCAACCCAAGATAAAACACGGCTCTGATGCCACGAATGTTGCAATTCTGGCCTCTGGATCACCTGTTTTTGCCCTTGCTGCGGTTCAGATTGGTTCTGTAGCACCAGGACCAATCTGCAGTGTAGAAAAGGGGAAAAACATGGCCTTCCTGCGCTGGAACAGAAATAGAACAGGGAGGAACAGAGGGTTCTGTGGTTAAACAGGGACAGATTGATCTGATGTTGCCGTGAGGGCTTTTTGTGGAGGCTATTGTTTATTCAATGATTATGGTGCGGTACATGGTGCAGGCTTTTTTGTAGCCTGGACACCTGACACCAAACTAACTCAGGACTCTATCTATAAGAATTCCTAGTTTATCTCTATGGAATTTGGAACCCTCTAAAGGTGCCGCACATGCACCTGGGTCTAATTGGACTCTACTCCATCTATATCTCCAAGAAAATTAATCTCTGGACAGGTGTGCCGCCCAACTACCCTGCTCCTGCACACAACCTGAATCCAAGTAGGATTCAGCCAGAATCCTAGGATTCACCCCTACTCTGTGCGGTTTGTTCTGGCCGCACCAAAACTTGTTCCAGTGCAAGATCACAAAATACTCTCTTCCATTAGACCAGATCTAACCATCTACTATCAAAATTTTGCCCACTACTTACCTCATAGAATCACCAGTTTATTGGAATAATAACAATTGTTCTGGGGCCCTTATGCTCTTTTAATAGGAGAATCGTTTCTCCCATCACCTGCCCTTCATAAGATACACCTCTCTAGAAGTTCCTTACCATGCATAATACTGCACCAAGTGAATGATGATATTCTCGGTCATGGTGCATTCCAGCAATTCGTTTTTATGGACTGTTTAATATTCTATGCTAGCAGTGCAATTGATTGATGAATGTGATTACAGGTTCCCAAACCAATGTATTTCTTCCTTACTGCTCACTTGGATGAGAAGAATGTGAAACAGCTTATACGACTGCTTCTGTCAAAATTTGGCAGACGCCAACCTGTTCGATCGGACATTGAGTGGCTAACATGTGGCGTGATTTGAAGCTCTTCCAAGAAAAGGCATTTCCTTTTCTTGATTCAGATTACATGCTGGCAGAATTTATCAGAGGACTTTTAAAAGCTGGCAAATTTTCACTAGCGAGGAATTATCTTGGAGGGACAAGTGCAGTTTCCTTGTCGACAGAAAAGGCAGAAAATCTGGTGATACAAGCTGCAAGGGAGTATTTCTTCTCGGCATCAACTTTGTCCTGTAACGAGGTGAGTCAACATCACCAAATTGTTTGCCATCCAACAGTACTGTCATTTGTTCTGATATTCTCTATACAATCATTTTGCAGATTTGAAGGCCAGGAATGCCTCAATCTGTTACCTAATAGCAGAAATGTTCAAGCAGAAACTGATATAATTGATGCTCTTACTGTCAGACTTCCTTATCTAGGTGTAACTATCCTTCCTGTTCAGTCAGACAAGTAAAGGACCCTATGGAAATCATCCGTACGGTGATTACGAGTCAAACAGGAGCATATCTTCATTTTGAAGAAATTATTGATGTTGCTAAACTTCTGGGCTTGAAAAGTGAAGAGGAAATAGCTGCTGTGGAGGAGGCTGTTGCCAGAGAAGCTGTCGTGAATGGTGACCTTCAATTAGCATTTGACATCTGTCTAAACCTTAACAAAGAAGGGCCATGGTGCAGTGTGGGATTTATGTGCTGCAATTGCTAGAGGTCCTCCCCTTGACAATTTGGATACCGGTACACGCGAAAAGCTATTGGGTTTCTCTCTCATCCATTGTGATAAAGAATCTATTAGTGAATTACTGCATGCTTGGAAGGAGTTTGATATTCATGATAAATTTGAGAAATTAATGATTGCAACTAAATCGAATCCTCCCAATTTCCTGATCGATGGATCTTCAATCACAACACTTCCTGTGCATAGTGTGCAAGACATACTTGACCTCACAGGTGATAGTAACCATGATAGAGACAAAGGATATGTGGAAATTGTCAGAGAAATGCTGTCAAAAGTTTGTATGGACTTACCAAATGAGGATGTACATACTTACGAGGCCATGCTGGCAGAAAATAAAAAATTAATGTCCTTTTCAGCACTGGAATTACCGTGGCTTTTGAAATTATCCAATAATGAAGAGCAGGATGGTGAAATTCAGGCGCGAACAGATCATCCCACTAGGAAATGTCGATTTTCAACAAAAGTGGAAGCAACACTGAGCATCATATATTGGTTAGCTATAAATGGCTTTGCTCCGAATGATAACATAATCACAATTCTTGCAAAGTCCATAATGGAGCCTCCAGTTGATGAGATTGTGACGTGCTTGGCTGCTCGGTTCTTCTGAATCTAGTAGACCCATTCAATGGAGTAAAAATAATAGAGGAAGAGCTCAAAAAACGAGAATGTTATCAAGAAATTAGCAGCTTGATGACTATAGGGATGTTATATAGTTCCCTCAACAATTCTAAGAAAGAGTGCTCTACTCCAGAGCAGAGAAGAAAGCTGTTGCTTGACAAATTTCATGAAAAGTTCACCTCAGTCGACTCAGGTAGGTTCACTAAAAACAACAGTGTACCATGCAACCCAAAACTCAATTCACTGTCCTACCTACAAATATTTGTGGAGCTAGGCATTCCATTGTTTGAATAATTTGTACTAACAGAGGCCATGCCTTTCTTCTGTAAATTCGTTTTGACAGATGATTTAGACCAGATTGATATGGCACACACGACCTTCTGGAAAGAGTGGAAATCAAAGTTAGAAGAAGAAAAACAACTGGCTGATCAAGCGAGAATGCTGAAACAAATATTGCCTGATATAAACACATCTCTATTCTTGTCTGGTGATGCCAGCTATATCAAAAAGGTTATTTTCTCCTTTGTTGATTCTGTAAAGCAGGAGAAAAAACCTGTACTGAACGAAGCAGTAAAGATAGCTGACACGTATGGTCTGCAACGAACTGAGGTGTCTCTCTCCCCCCTCCCCGCTACCCCCCCCCCCCCCCCCCCCTCTTTCTTTCAGTATTCAAACATATTGGAATCCTGTGTTAGTATTCTTATGATGCTACGCTGCCCTGATATTCTATAATCTCAATTGTTGCCTTGTTTTAGGTGCTATTACGATTCCTTGGCTGTAGTCTTGTTTCAGAATGCTGGGATAACAATGACATATTGAGTGAAATCTCTGAATTCCGTGATGACATTGTCAAATCAGCTAAGGCGGTGATTGATATGATATATTCAGATGTATATTCGGAGATCGATGGTTATAATAAGCAACGTCTCTCTTACATTTATGGCATTCTTTCAGCATGCACTCGTATCTTAAAAGGACAAGTGAGATAGAACTGCGATACCCAGAACATGTCCATACACATAAGCTTGAACCATTTCAATATTATAAGGTTCTTGAAGAAGAGTGTAAGAAAGTTTCTTTCATTGATGGCTTGAACTACAAAAACATTGCTGGACTGGATAATTTGAACTTTGAGCATTTCAACGAAGAAGTATGCAAGAATATCCATGCCTCTACTGTCTGTGCTCTAGCTGATATGGTACAGTCTCTTGTGAGTATGTATGTTGATGTACTGGCCAAGGGACTCATATCACGACATGGTGTTTACAAGCATTACGTTCTTGGCTTGCTGGCATCTGTAGAAGGCCGCAATGAAGCAAGATCAAATTGCACAGATTATGAAAAGTTGCAGGCTGTCCTTTGTGAAATTGAGTTGAACTATGATAGTTGCAAGGGGGTACATTCAATCTCTTCCAGCCACAGATATTTCATACATCATTGGAAGGTATTGCACCCTCTCTTTTCCTTGTAACTTAACCAGAAGCCATCCACAAGAACCTTCATGGAAGAAACCTTTGACCACTCTAGTAACATTTTGGACAAAACTTGTCGATGACACACCGAGGGAGTCTATTGATGGAAGCTCCTGTGGAAGCACAGACTACTTGAGTTTGAATAGGTTATCTCACTCCATGAGGGCATTCAGACAGCTTTTGATCGATGATGACATAACTGTGCATCATGGTTGGGATGCTATCTACATGTATGCGAAGTTTGGCCTTAGCAGTGGAATGATGATGGACACATCATATTTTTGTCGAGCTATGATTCTTTCTGGCTGTGCTTTTGAATGTGTTGTTGAAGTATACTGTGGAGGTCAGGAACAACTGGAGAGTCAGTCTGCGGATCCAATCAATCCTTTGGATCTCTGGAGCTTTATAATACAGCTACTGATGAGTGTTTATCGGACTTGATTGAGGGCTCTTGTGAACATCCTATATTTCTTCATAAGTTGCTGTCATCTCTGAGCCGTTCAACAGAGAAACATGCTGCGTTCTTGAAATGGTTAGATCTGGTGTCTGGGGGAAGTTGATCGGCTTTTCAGAAAACATGCAACTTGAGAGCCAATTACGGGTCTATGCCCTGCAGCTTATGCAATGTATCACAGGAAGAAACCTGAAAACCCTACCAAATAAGATGGTTTCCCAGGTAGAGTCATGGGAATCATGGTATGAGCATGGAACAAGTGTTCCCATGGCTGATGAGATTACCAACTCCTCAAGCGGCATCACAGGGACTCTAGTAGCTCTCAGGTCTACTCAGATGGTAGCTGCAATTCTTCCTGATGCTAATGTTACACCAGAAAACCTAGCAACTCTTGACTCTGCAGCATCTTGCTTCTTACGATTGTCAGAACATGCTTCTTCTGTTGAGAGTGTTGCTATTTTGGAAGCAGTGCTAGAAGAATGGGAACAATTGTTTGCTTTGAAAGATGAGTATGTTCCACCTCACGAATCACCAAAAGAAACAAGTGACTGGAGTGATGGATGGGACGATGGCTGGGAGGAGTTGGAGAGCCCTAAGAAAAAGCAAGATGCTGAATCATTACCTGTCCATCCCCTCCATAGTTGCTGGATGGAGATCATAAGAAAACTTGTTGTCCTTGATGAGGTACAGAAGGTCATTGAACTTCTGGATCGAGCGTGTTCCAAGCACATTGTGCTGCTAGAGGGCGATGAAGCACGCTGTCTGCTTGAACTTGTGTCTGCTCCAGACTGCTTCATGGCTCTTAAAATTGTTCTGCTGCTCCCGTATGAAGCTCCAAGGCATCAGTGCCTACAGATGATTGAGGCCAAAATGAGGGAAGGAGCTGTGCCCACCTCGTCAAATGCTGACGATCAAGAGCTATTAGCCTTGGTTCTATCATCTGGAACTTTGCAGAAGATCATCGCGGAGGAGGAATGCTCTCAGTTTTTTTCTTACATGTGCCATCTCGTCGGACATCTTGCAAGGTCATTCCAGGCTGATCTCCTCGTAAAATGGAATAACAAAGCAAGCACACAAAGGGCATCAAGGACTAGTGAGTCATTACTCTTTGAAGGCTCTTGTTTCCTTGTTTCATATGTGAACTGGTCCTCAAAGGGCAGTATCTGTTGGCTGGCTTCATCATCTCCAAATGGATGCACACTCATCCCTCGCTTGGCCTGATAGATATACTGGAGACCAGCGTGCGACGGTTTCTGGAAGGTCAGGTTGCTCAAGTTGAGCAGTTGGGTGGAAGCGAACCTTCTTTACTGAAAATGTACTTTCTGCAAGACACGCAATCTCCACTCTGCATTCGAGGCTTATTTCTCTTCTGCAAGCTGCGTTGTCAGCCCTTCCGGAACAGGAGTTGTAGATGTGAAGTTTTGTGTACATTTTTTACATCTTGTACCTTTCTGCACCATCGTGTAGGTGTGTAACATAATGCTCTCTTGAGATAATAGCAAAGTTGAATAGTGAAAGCTGTCAGAATGTTTCTGTTAAAATGATACACATTCTTATTTATTCGATCAGAATTTAGAGTGCAGATTTCTTTCCCACCATGTTACAGTTCAGTAATTTTCGTTGTATCGCTGGCCAAAAGTTCAATGAATAGAGCCTCGTGTTTGAGGGTACACTTCAACGATATATGATCTTGTTGGTCGTTCTTGTGGAACTCTCTTATTCGTGAGGGTTGTTCCTACTGTTCACATAGGCCAGTTTTGTATGTAGTTCTTCTCATTGGATATCATTCAAGCATTCAGACCCGAAGGGAGGCGCTGGTGGCGGGGCCCCGCCGGCGGCGCATCGCGAGGCTGCGCTCTGGCACGGGTGTCCGACTCCTCGCTCAAGGCCAGCAGCTCCCCGTCGCGAGCCCGCTTGGCGACGCCGTCCCTCAAGATGATCATGTCACCGACAAGATCGGTAACGAAGGCGCTCAACGGCAGAAGGGGTATCGCCATAGGCGGAGGATCGAAGGCGGACAGATCGAGGTTGCAGGTGCAGGCGATGCAAGAAGGATCAACCGGCGCGGACTTCTCGGCCGCGACGCCGGCTCCAATCCCATCGGGTGTTGCCTCCTCTTCACGACGGAAGCCGTGCTCCTCTTCTCGCGGGCGGCGGCGACCCAGCCGCAGTACCGTCGGGGAGGAGCTGGAAGCAGGACCCCGCCGGCGGCGCAGCGCGAGGCTGATTTACCTCTCAAAAACAATTGAAGTGTGTCCACAGGACAAAGACGCAAGAGTGCGTAGCATCCTCAAAAGAATTCCACGTCTGTAATTTCTTGGTTCAAAATTCACCGAGGTGAATTCTTCGCGCCCGCCGCGGGCGTTCGAACGAGAGGATGATGTCACCGCCTCGCCTCCCCACCCCTGCGGCGACGGTGACTTCGTCGCGGCCGGCGTGGAACACCAACCGCAACCTGGTGGTGACCCACCCGCTGCTCTCCCTCCTCGAGTCCTGCGTCTCCTTCCGCCGCCTCCTCCAGCTCCACGCGCTGCTCACCGTCTCCGGCCTCGCCTCGCACCGCTTCCCGGCCTCCCGCCTCCTCGCCTTCTGCGCGCTCTCCGACCCGCCGCGCCTCGCCCACGCCGAGGCCGTCCTCGCCCGCGCCGGCGCCCCGCCGGGGCCCAACGCCTACATGCTCGCCACCATGATGCGCGCCTACCTCCTCGCCGGCCTCCCTACCCGCGCGCTCGCGCTCTTCCGCCGCGTGCTCCGCGACCGCCTCCCTGCCGAGGCGCGCACCCTCGTATTCGCGCTCAAGGCCGCCGCCGCGGCATCGGCATCGTCTTGCCCCGGTACGGCCGTCCACTGCGTCGCGCTCAAGCGAGGGTTCCTTGCCCAGAGCGTGCTCGTCGGGAACGCGCTGGTGCACCTGTACGCCGGCGGCGCGCGGCTGCTAGACGCCGCGCGGAAGGTGTTCGACGAAATGCCCGAGCGGGACGTGGTCTCGTGGACGACGCTGGTGGATGGGTACGCACGCGGTGGGCTCCCCGACGAGGCATGGCGGGTGTTCTGCAGGATGTTGGTGGTGGCCGAGGGCGTGCGGCCAAACAGGGTGACGCTGGTAGCTGCTGCCTCCGCGGTTGGCCAGATGAGGCTGCTGGGGTTGGGGAGGATGCTGTGCCGGTGTGTTGCTGAGAGCGGTGTCAGCAGGACCGTTAACTTGGATAACGCTCTGGTGGATATGTTTGGGAAGTGTGCTTGTGTGGCCTCCGCGAAGGAGGTTTTCGACAGGATGGTAATGAAGGATGTGTACTCATGGACAAGCATGATTGGTGCCTACGCAAAGTGTGGTGATTTGGAAAATGCAGCACGGATGTTCGAGGATATGCCTACGAGGAACGCGGTTTCTTGGAGTTGCATGATTGCAGGTTACTCACAGGCAAATCAACCGGCGGAAGCAGTGAGGATGTTCAATGACATGCTTGCTGCTGGCGTAGAGCCAATTGATGGTACTCTCGTGAGTGTTCTGTCAGCATGTGCTCAGTTGGGTTGCTTGGATCTTGGAAGGTGGATTTATGACAAATACATCGCCAGTAATAAGGTTGGGCTTACGGTGAACTTAGGCAACGCACTCATCGACATGTTTGCAAAATGTGGGGATATGGATGGAGCAGCAAGGTTGTTTGGTGACATGGAAGAGAGAAACTTAGTTAGCTGGAACTCGATGATCACGGCCCATGCTGCGCATGGTCAGTCTGAAGAAGCTCTTTATCTCTTTAAACAGTTCAATGTAACCGGTATTGTGCCTGATGAGATCACATACACTGGGGTACTTTCTGCATGTAGTCATAGTGGTTTAGTTTCAGAAGGCCGATACCATTTCAAAGAGATGAAGATGGTTTATGGGATCGAGCCCAGGTCTGAACATTATGCATGCATGGTTGATCTTTTGGGTAAAGTTGGGCTTCTTGATGAGGCCTTTGAAATTGCAAGGGGCATGCCAACAGGAGCTGATGAGGCCGGTTGGGGTGCTCTTTTAAATGCATGCAGAATGCATGGTAATGTAGAGATTGGTGAATGCGCTGCAGATATGCTTGTTGGTCTAGATCCTTCAGACAGTGGAATCTACGTACTTATGAGCCAAATATACGCAAGTAAAAGCAAATGGGACCAGGTAAAGAAGCTAAGGGCTGTGATAAGAGATAGAGGTATAAAGAAGAATCCTGGTTGCAGTTCTATTGAAGTGGATGGAATATTTCATGAGTTTTTAGTGGCAGATGTTTCACATGTTCGCTCTGAAGATATATATGCTGCATTGAAGAATATTTACCTTCATATAAAACCAGAATCTTATATTACTCTTTCATGGCATGACCACTGAAAATTCTTCTCCCAAGTTCATGTATCTCATAATAGCTTTGGATGTAGAATGTACAGGACTAACAGAAGTTAACAGCAGACAATATTGTACATACTGAAAGCTCATCTTGCTGATGAACGTATTCTCTTTGATATCCTACTGTTTTGCATATTGTTCATGCATTGTGGCCCAAAAGTCAGACAAATTCATACTGTCAACAAATACAGAGTATACGGGCAGAGAAAGCAGATAAGTCCAGATCTCATGAAGAATTATGGCACTGTTACCCAATAATTTCATCTTGGGTCAGACTTGTGCCATGTTGTGGTACTTTAAATGAACTTGATTGAACCCTGACTTTGCATTCTAATCGATTCACAATCTGTAAGTCCTTCATGAAACTTTGCTTATATGTCTTGTCTTTTTATTTTTTATATCCTAATTTTCTTGCAACTAACGGGCATGAATGGAAGGATGTGGAGATTTTCTTAGTTGTAGTGTGTCAGAGGGGGGCCATTCTATAAGTGAATCAGGTACATCACGTCATTAAGTCTGTATCTAATTTGGTTACCAATGAAATATAGAACCAATGGTACTATATATTTTTTCTGTAGCTTTTTGTAGCTTGAAATAAAATCACGAGAATCTAAATTTTATTCCTACAACTACTAGATTAGTAAAATACAAGAAATACTTATGCTAGCGATGGACATGAGTACCCAATGGATATCCATGGATCTCCTCTAGTTAAAAAAATTGGCGATTCATTTTTCCCCAACAAAATTGAATCATTAGTTCATTTTGTGGAACTAGAGAATATCATGCATGAATAGCATGCCTTCACATAGAAGTAGTTCTAATGGAACAGTTTAATTCTTATACACGGGAAATGCATTCTTGGTCGGGGCTATCCAATGGTCGACGCGGTCATGCGCTAGTCACCACCTTGTTCCACCGCCAAAAAAAAAAGTCACCATCTTGTTCGCGTTGCTAGAACTGAGAATTTTTTTAATAACCGATTTTTGTATTAATTTAATAAAAAAAACCAACAAAATATAGTGGATATTTTGGTAGAGAAAACGAAAGTTGATGTTTTTTTGTTAAATTAATAAAAAACAGTTATTAATAAAAAACATTTCTACCACTAATGTGCTATGGGCTGAACGATCGACAACCAGAAGCTCATGCGTAAGTCGGAGTGTGGCCTGTTAAGAGCCCAGCTTTTTTTTGACGTAAATTTATAATCCAGCTTCAGGCATGGCTTCAAGTTTCCGTAGATGTACTACCTTGCTTGAGCAGTTGCTCTATACATTGTAAAATTTCCTACACCAATTCAAAGACCTGAGACGTGACAGTTTCAAGTGGACCACGATGTTGGACGATTAAACGTGTACGCGTGTGATACGGCTTGGGCCACCGACCTTGACCTTGGTGCCAGCCGGTGTCCCTACATAGGTACAGTACATGTATCTCCATCAATCAATACAATATGTTATTCGTCGCAAACCCTAGTTCTTTAGCATGAGACATTCGCCACATTCTCGTATCACCAGGAAAAGCAGGTACAGGCACCTGTGGAAAATTTGCATAAAACAGATATGCTCAAGTGAAGAACTGATCAGTACTCAAAGGTATGCTGCACCGAAAAGGCGAAAACAGAAACACGCTTTCTTTTGCTGATGTTAAAAAATCTCGCTCGATGATGCTACTCTTTGTTTCAGACAACGACCAGTAATTAGTTTAATTAATTGAACCGTCTTGCTTGCTTATAGCTGTAAGAATATGATGTTGATCCGTGTCCCAAACATCTGAAAGGTGGCCAGCAGGCTAATCTGGCGGTGCACGTGGTTAATTCACTTCGACAGGACAAAAGTCTATCCAAAGTTGTGTAGATGTCAAAAGTAGTTATTAAAAATATACAGTAACATAAAAAATCATGTGCAATACATATTGCCCAGATTATATTCGCTGAATCATACATTGAATGTGCTCTCTCTCTCTGATGATGCATTTTCTTTCGGCCAACCACATTTGCCTTAATTCATAATAATTAAGCAGCACGAAGTTCTACCTAATTAAATTATTCGACGACAACATGAGTTCGTTTCTTTTTCATCGTCCATTCATCACCAGAGGTCCATTCATCGAGTTTGTGGATGGAAAAGGCATTGGAAGAGATGTGCTCACATTTGGAAAAAAATTTTTTTGTCATGGATCAGTAAGTTGCTGCCATCCCATGAAGCAATAAGCGATCCAACACATGTAGTTGAGGTAGCGCGCTGTTTACGATTCAGGAATCTAGCAGTAGATAAAGTAGTATATCGACATCACTACCAAGTCTGGACTAAACAAACTCGATGAAATCTTGGACCCCATCTACATGTTTCTTCATAAACCGTCCGAAGTTATCTACCTTTGGTGTGAGCCTCATTCTCAATCTGGGTTGTTGCTTGGTGTTTGTGTGTGCTTGTTATGTGTTGAATTATGGTAGCTGAAGCGTTGATAATTGTGTTCCCATTTCATGCTTGTTGTAGTAGTGACCATTTCAAAAAAATAGTGATGATTATATTTTTAAAGAAATGTCACCCAATCCATGACGAACAACACTGCTGTCACTAAACTTTCATTACTAGTAACCAATTTCTTATAGCGTGGCTCCACAGTCTGTGGCATACCCAAGAATGCACGAATCTCACCATCACCAGTGTTGAACGACAGTGCCATAGTGCTGATGCACGGATCTCACACCGTGGTCCATGGCAGACCTTCCAAACTATGGCACAACCCGTTTCAATGGTAAAGGAGGGTGATTGGGAGGGGAAGGGATGTGGCCCCAAGGAAGGAAGGACCCTGCCATCACCATCCTTAGTGTTCTGCGTTGTGAAAATTAGTTATAGCTTGTTATTTAATTTAGTGTACCAAATGGACTATAGCCAGTAGGTCATCCATGCATGGTTTCCAGCTGTGTCCGCCCAGATGGAATCTCTTAAATTTTTGTCTCGTTTATCAGGCGGAAAAGTATTATCCGTATAGATTTTGGTGTGTGAGCACCGAATTACTCTAAAAGAATAATAAAGATTAGATTCCTCGTTTTTGAACAACAATACATATGGCTCTTCTTCAATAATTGAGATACTCTATTGTCTGCTAACATGACGAAGCTGAACAAACTCCTCGCGAAGAAAATAAAGTTGAACAAACT
Source organism: Tuctoria greenei (assembly GCA_036927565.1). Classification (NCBI taxonomy): domain Eukaryota; kingdom Viridiplantae; phylum Streptophyta; class Magnoliopsida; order Poales; family Poaceae; genus Tuctoria; species Tuctoria greenei. The sequence continues at coordinate 179,514,870 of JAYESD010000009.1, read as the reverse complement.
TTTTTAGTAAAGCACCCCTGTATATAAATTTCTGAATCGTCAAGGCTGTCAATACGGCGGGCATTTGATCCAACAAACAATATATGGCTGTATCCATGGGCATATCTGCAAAATGCTAAAAGCTAGCTTTAGACGTCATGATACAAGAATATAGCGTTGCTAAGTTTTCTGCGTGCATGTCAATGGTTCATTGGTGGAACCATTTTTCGATTACGCCGAGGAGGACTGAGAAATATTCTTAGTTGTTTGATGAGTGCACTCATGCTACTCTCGTCCTTGAGAATATGGCTGGAACAATCCTGACGTTGCTGAGGTGCGTGAACTTAACTAGCTACAAGATGCAGTTATATACTTCAACGGAATATTGGGATACAATAAAATGTGCGTAGCTACGAGTTTCCCTCCGCAACCACTCATCATGCATGTGCAGAATCCAATACCCACCACTAGCTACTAGCTAGAGAAAAAGTAAGAAACTCATGTACTCACTCCGTCCTCATGAACTTGTCGTTTTGTAGTTTATTTTTTGAACTACAAAACGACAAGTTTATGAAGACGGAGGGAGTACTAACGTTGTTGAAACATGAATGAAACTAGAGTCACATCTTCTCTCTCCTCCTGATGTCACAAAAAGTCAAGAGTAAGAAAATGAGAGGAAAGGCGAGATGAACATAATTCCCTACGCTATATAGCTGCGGGGTGTGAAGGAAAAACATGAGTGATCTCACAGGTCAACAGCTTTCAAAAGCAGCAGCACTTTTATTTCTTTATCTTCCTTATGTTTTTACTAAATTGTATCCGTCGATGGAGTCCAGATCTAGAGAATAAATGGAGGCAATGCTCGAGATCTTGTTCACCGACAAATTAAATGCAAACAGATGATTACACAACTATGAAATGGCCAGCAGATCAAAAACCAACTATACTCTTTCCTAATATAATACCAGCATGGTGATGAGGATTAGCACGAAATTGTACTAAGATTAATTGCGTGAGGTGATGTACCACGTACGTAATAATACGTAGTAGTTTCTTGGTCTCATCGTGTCCTGGATCCTTCAAATCCTTGCATTGGAGACCTGTTGGTAGAATATTTGACAAAAGGCACAGCTAGCTGGCGTATCTGCTATTATTTCAATATTTCCACTTTGTATTGTAGGACACTAAGAGCGCATACATTTCGTCTCGAAACAACTTTGGCGTACGTGGTGCATGCCTATAAATAGATAGAGTCGTATTACGCTCCATAGCATGCCAAACCAAGCACGATCGATCTCATTCTTACAGAAAGAAGCAGGGCACGTTCGAGCTTAGCTAGCTAGCGCGCTCGCAGCCTTAATTTCTGCAACAGATTAAAGCAAGTCAGGGCCGCAGCCGGCTATATGAACAGCATGTCGAGGGATCCGCTGGTGGTTGGGAGCATCGTCGGCGACGTGGTGGATTACTTCTCCGCGTCGGCGCTGCTGCGGTTGCTCTACGGCGGCCGCGAGATGACCTGCGGGTCGGAGCTGCGGCCATCGCAGGTGGCGGACGAGCCGACGGTGCAGATCATCACCGGAGGAGGCCACGGTGGCGGCAGGGCGCTCTACACGCTGGTGATGGTGGACCCTGATGCGCCCAGCCCGAGCAACCCGTCCAAACGGGAGTACCTCCATTGGTGCGTTCAGCTCATGTTTGACGCTTCAAATGAGCCATAATTAAGCTGCTTACTGACGCTTGAACTTTTGTATTTGTACTGTGTATTCTCTTTCTTTAATGCAAACTCAGAACATCTGCAAATATCTAATTGCTTGCTCGTCATTGCATTTTTAAGGTTGGTGACTGACATACCGGAAGGAGCTGGTGCCAATTATGGTGCGTCGTCTATATAGAACTGAATTTTACTCTTCATTTGGGCTTTATACATCTTTCAGTACTACTACACGCAGTTGATGTATCGTCGAACAATCTTATTTATCTAAACGTTTTTAAACGAAAAATGATAAAAAAAAGTATGATATGCATGATGTCTATATATATCACATGCTATGTGCAATATATTGGTCGTCAGGAAACGAGGTGGTAGCCTACGAGAGCCCTAGGCCGTCGGCCGGGATCCACCGGTTCGCGTTCATCTTGTTCCGGCAGGAGGTGCGGCAGGTGATCTACGCGCCGGGGTGGCGCGCCAACTTCAACACCAGGGACTTCGCCGCGTGCTACAGCCTCGGCGAGCCCGTCGCTGCGGCCTACTTCAACTGCCAGAGGGAGGGCGGCTGCGGCGGCCGGAGGTACAGGTGAATTAAGCAGTAAGAGCACGTGCGATGAAGAATTGCAAGCCGGATCGAGATCCCAGCAGCAGGCCATCAAGTGTCATCACTAATAATCTACGATATGAATTCAGTATTATTGCATGGAATCAAACTGATCCCAGTCCCTTCGACAACATTTGCTTAGCTATATATGTTCCTGGAAACATCGTCATTTCAATATAATGTGCATCTATATATTTAGAAAAGAGAATACATTCAATATTTTGGCCTCTACATCAACCAATGCATCACTACAGGAATCCCGATGAATTGTGACCACCGAAGTCGTCGCAAATAAACAAAAAACCTCCGCAAATAAGCTATATGCGACGGTTTTTTTATTTGTGACGGTTTCTGGCCGTCACTCGATTTTCGTCACAATTAAAGTTATTTACGACGGACGCCGTCACAAATTAACTTATTTGCGACGTTTGCGACAGCCATCGCAAACAAGAGTCCGGACTTGACAAGTTGCGACGGCTAGCTGCGGCCGTCGCAATTAAGGACTTATTTGCTACGACCATTGACAATCGTCGTAAATAATATAGGTTAATTTGCGACAGCCACAAGCCTTATTTGCGACGATACTATATAAAAGCCATCGCAAATAAGATTTTTTATTATAAAAACAGAACATTTTGCCTGACTCGATGGCCAAAAACACAACAGAGACAATTCAAATAACAACACGTAACAACAGCAACAATAGTCACAAATGTACCTCTAAAACATAATATATAACATCTCCATCCATCACAACACAAAGAACATAAACCATATATAAATTCAAATTCATCCATCAATTCTAGCTACTCGCGTACCACCAACGTCTCCCCCGCGCGTTAGTCCAGGCGCTGGTATAGACGGCGATGGAGTTTGAGCCACAATCGTCAATTCCCGCAACACATATAAATGAACATATACAAAACATATAAAAAAAATATCGGCAGCTCCCTTCACTTCGCTCTTCCTCACTCCTCTCGCTCTATGCTGGATTCCTGATGTTAAAATGAGTCTAATCCCGTAACCTTCGGGCTTTTAATTTTATATCCCTTGACCAAAACTTCTCCCTTACTGGCAATTTTGCAGGTAGCCCCTTGAATAATAGTTCGCCCAGTGAGGATGAAATTTCATCGTTTCAAATAGTTCGCCACGTGAAGGGGTGAATGTATCGATTGCTACCTTTGTTTGAATCTAATGCTACAAATTTGATTAAAATAATACTATTTTTGAAAAAAATTCGTACAAAAGTACTTTCTCCATTCGGAAAGTTTGTTGTTTTGTAGTTTATTTTTGAAAGAGGGATTACTCTTCTTCCCGTCGCGCAAGCGGCCCGCGTCCCGTAATCGCAAATGGGCCAGAGAGCAGAACGGTACGAAAAGCAAGGTAGTGCCTCGGCCCATTGACGGCTGAACTCTACTGTTCCGCCCCCGGAGCGGCGGCAACCTTCTCCCCCGCCGCCGCCCGCTTAAACCAGCCTCGTCCCATAACCCTAGCTGTGGAATCGCTCTGCCCATTCCATGGACGAGCCGCCGCCGCCGCCGTCCCGCCCGCCGGTGGAGCTCTCCGGCGCGTCGCGCGACGCGGAGCTCGGCCTCTCCAAAAAGCTGTCCCGGGAAGAGGTCCTCCGCCGGCGCCGCCGCCGGTTAGTGCAGCTCTACTCCCTCTACCGCGCCCAGTACTGGGCGGTCGCCGACGAACTCCCGGTCAAGCACGGGGAGTATTGGTGGGAGCATGGCACCAGCCCCGTTCTACCCGACGAAGCCCCGCCTCCCCCTTTGCCGGCGGTGAGTAATGCTGCCGGTGTTGCTGCGCCTGTTAACGATGGCGGCGTTGGCAATTCAGAGAATGGCGGTGTCTCTGCCCCTGCGCCTGCCACCGCTAGTGCCAGGGTGGGTTGCAAGGCATCGAATTGCGAGGCCAAGGCGATGGCCCTGTCACAATACTGCTTCGATCACATACTTCTTGATACCAAGCAGCAGCTGTACCAGCCCTGCGCCTTCCCCATTAAACAAAGGTATATACTTCATAGTTTCGCAAGTTCCTTATATCACTTTTGCATTTTGGTTTGTTACTGGACTTTTTGCAGTGGGTAATCGGGATGTTGAGGAATTGCTTGTGAGTTTAGTTTATTTCTTTTATCAATTTGTAGCTTTGCCATGGTCTTCTGTAGTCTAAACAAGATATGTTTCATTGTTGTTTGGTGTGACTAGTATGCAATCTCATCTACGGTGTAATCATGCAATCATTCACTCTCAACCATTAGATGTTCATCTTAGGGTGGTTGCATTTTTTCACTTAACTCCCTCCGTGTGCTGGAGGGAGTTAAGTGAAAAAATGTACCCACCCTAGGATGGACATCCAATGGTTGATGATGAATGATTGTATACTTGTACCATAAATGAGATTGCATACTAGTCATTCTTTTATTTTTTTTAGCAAGTCTTACACTCCTGGTTTGGAATACGGTAGTTTCTGCCAGTTTCACTGTTTCCTGTGGTGGAGTTAGGTACACTGTAGCCCATTACTAATATGATTGTAACATTTTAGTGTATTGTTAATCATATTACATATGTGTGGTGATGTCATGAAACAGAGAACTGAAAACTGAATGAACAGAACAAAAAAAACAAAGCTTGCTAGTTGTTGCCGCCTGTGAGAAAATTCTTGAAACCCTTGATGAAATCTGAAATTTGATTTAGGATGGTCAAAAATAGTACCTACATTACTGACATGCCATTATTACTATTTTGTTAAATATGGAGTATTCGATTCTTGAACTCTTTTACTGGTTCACCCTTCATTCCTTTTAACCATGTACCGACCATGATTATTGTTGGTTTGTCAACTTATGGAATTGTATCTCGAGTAAATTCCATGGGAATGCTGATTAGTAGCCCCCAACTTTCTCGATTGCGCAGGAGAACTGCACACCATTATATTAAGAAGAAAAGGAGTCCAATATGGATCATAAAACACCCGCACACACATTCCGTAGCCCAGCTCTAAGGTAGTGTTTGGTTTGGAGACAAGGTGGGCTGGGTTGGGCCCATCCCTGTTTTTAGAGATAGGATGACCCTAGTTTTTGTTTGTCTAGAAGGATGAGATGATCTCTGTTTTTTGTTTGATTGAAGGGACAAAGTGAGATGAGAATTGACGATGTCTCTCTACTCTGTTAGCACCTTTAACTGCTTCTCACTCTGTCATTTCATCGAACACTTTGATCTCAAACCACGAAAGATCTCAAATCACCAAAGACCTCAACGTTCTTGAGGCTGGTGAACTTGCCCGCTCCGTCGCCGCAGCCTCCTCGCTGACTTACCTTTCGGGGGCGCCTGCAACCAATTGGTCTTCGTGCTAGACTCCAGCTCATAGGGCTCCGTCTCTGATCGTCTCGACGCGATGTCCTCTGCTCACCTTAGTACGCTGCGGAGGTCATGGAGAAGTAGAATGAGGTGGTCGTTCCCGACAAGTTCAGGATCCTGGTCACCATATCCGAGGGAGGTAACTCGGGGCAGGAGCAGGATGTGAGGTGGTGCTTCCCTATGGGAGCATACGAGTACGTCATGGAAGATAGCTCTCTGTTCCGCGTTGTTGTTAAGCCGACGGCCAAGAAGCGGCCCATGAAGCGCATGTCGAGGCAATGTGTCGCCATGTCGGAGTGCGACTGTCAATCCAAGTTGGAAAGCTTCCGCGACTTCGACGCACTGCCCAAGCAACAACCGTCGAACATGGCTGCAACGGAGGCCAAGCCGGGGACGTCGGGGGGTGGTCGCACACGAGCTTGAGCGTTGGACGCGGATCTACGACGAAGCAAGGCGCGGAGCGTTTCTTATCCGTCATGGACGTCGCGATGCATCGGCTCTACTTTGGGCGGAGACGGAGCACGACAAACTCGAGAGAATCGGGGACAAACAACGGACGAGGCGGGAGGCGCGAGGTATGGTAGAAGAGAACGGACCTCACGGCGTTGAAGTGGGATGAGTTGGTTTCGCTTAATCTTTTGGGGCCAACTCATCCCGACTCTGGAGGGAATATTCCCCTCTGGGGGATGACTACGTTCCAGCTGTCTCCAAAACAAACACTATCGAAAATGGGATCGCCCCGTCCCATCCCACTTTGTCTCACGAACCAAACACTACCTAATAGAAGTAACACCATACTATCCCAAAGGACCAATAACTAAGACCTTTTGCGCTTACCATACTTAGTACTCCTTTCCATGCCTCTGAACCTTTCCATGTCCAACAAGTTATTCTGTCGAACAGTTAATGAAGAGTGGAACTGGGCTGCATGGTGGATGTGATAGTATAGCTTGGTCCAGGGAAATAATTATTCTGCCAAATAGTATAGATTTCTATTGTGTTATTATGCCCTAAATATTTTTTGGGTTTGTTTATGAGGCGTATTTTTAACTCAAATGGTTTAGCCCTGTGATCTCCATGCGTTACATAACCAATGTGAATGTTCTGTATCATTTCTGTCAATGCTAACAAAATGGACTATAAGAAACAAGTTTTGGTACACACAAACTAGGTGAGAACCTGTGACTTTAAGCTGATACTTCTGTGAATGATGTGTTATGCCCGTGGCAATATTGCATTGGTTACTATACATTTTATTTTCACCATACATGCTATTAAGCCACGTGATCGAGTGCATATGTTGTCATTCCATAGGATGTCCTTCCATCTTTGTCCCTAAAATGCTTGTTTTGACAGGGAAAGGTCATGTCTGCCAGCAATTTTTTTCTGAACTCATATTATGAAGTTGAGTTTTTGCCCTTTTTTCTACCAAGACCAACCTATTCTGTACCACTATAGAGTGCGTGCGTGTGTGATGCTGATACTAGCCTAGTAGTCTATTTTTCCATTTGCACTGTGTGGCTTGCATTTAATCCTTTGACTGTTGAATGCTTTTAGATTGCCATCCTGATTTGGCACCAATATTAATGTAATATGGGAAAGAGTGATCAAGTAGAATTCAGTTTTGAGTTTACGTTCTGCATTTGTCTTAAGTTCTTGGGACACAATGCTTGTAATACTTTCTTGGGACACATGGCTGGGTGCTTGTAACACACCATGGTTCAACTAGCCTAAACATTTGTGAGAAATTGTTTCCCTTCACCTCGAAGTTTTCAGGTAGTGAGGAAATTCTTTAATGTAAATATAATCCATGGATGTATTGCTCATGCTGTTTATTGTGCTCTTTTGTCCCTTTCATCTATGGTTGCTCTCCCTTTTTGCTTGCATTCAGTTGACACTAACCTTGTAGAAAGCGGATTTGGTGCCCACTGCCCACTTCACTGGCTGGTTCTTTAGTTAAATATGATCCATAGATGTATTCCTCATGCTGTTTACTGTGTTCTAGTGTCCATTTGCTGCCCCCCCCCCCCCCCCCCCCCCCTCCCCCTCCACACACACGCACACCTTGCTTCTATTCATTCGACATGAATCCTGTAGAAAGCGGATTTGGTGCCCACTGACTCAGGCATCCTAGGTACCTGAACTGCAACTGAACAGTTTTAAGATTCATGCACTATCAATAGAGAGCCAACAGAATATGACACTGTTGCCTGAAACATCAGGGCCCACACATGCTGTCCTTCGTGCCTTAACTTAACTTGACAGAATATATCAGCATCTGTTCGCTGCAGAAACTCCAAATATCTTGACATCCGATGATGTTTGAGGGCGTCCAGAAGTCGGAATGTGACTATGTGAGTGGCTTCTAGGCCAGCGAAGTAGTGCAACCTTGGGGCCTCATTAGCTCGATACTCGCAAAGAGTAGCAGCTGCTGGATGACACATCTATAGCTTTGGTCGTTGGAATTCCGGACGTGGAAAGAGAAATAACTGGACATGATTGTTTATTTCCAATAACCTGTCGGCTATTTATGGCACAATTACAACCTGATTTGTGTTCATCTAGGAAACCACTTTCCTAACTTCCAGAACTCTATTTCCTAATTTGCATAGCAAGCCTGATTTCCTACCTTATCTATTACAGTTTTACCCTAAACGACTTCTAGTAGCCCCAAGCCCATCTGGCATGCATCCCAAAACTTGGTCATCAGGATTACCCCCCCTCGAGGCTCATTCGGGTCGAGCATCCCGCGCATCCGAGTCGCCATGGGAGAAGGTTGTTGGGTCCTGCCGCGTCAATTCAGATCCTCCGGATCTGAGCCTTCACCCTGCCGTTGGTCAACCACTTCTGCGTGCTCGTCGTTACGCGTTTGCTCATGTCCTTCGGCCTCACGCGTAGCCCGTACTCACCTGGCCTCGAACACAGGTGCCTCTGTGCACTGCACCAACCTCCACGTGGCCACCTCTTGTTCGATCTTCTTCTTTCTACTGAACTGGTCCACCTCTTGTTCGATCTTCTTCCTACTGAATTGGTTTGCCTCGAGCTGCCCAACTGCATGACCTTTCTGCAACATGTCGAGCCACCCAGACTAATTCCTTGAGTCTCCGCAGGGCGTTGTTGGAATTCCGGAAGTCTTTCTCTCGTTTATTCCTCGAGTATTCCCGGCTATTTATAGACATTGCAGATTAGACTCCTTCCTAATCACAAATAGGACTCTTTTCCCTAACAGATCTAGTACGCCCAAATCTGGACGCTATTTTTCTTCTAGAAACATGATTATTTTCAACACACCCCTTAATCTTGTTTCTAGGACACTCTTAGGACGGAGATACACCTATCCATCCTACACACTTTTCGGGTGGACACGACTACACCCTTGAGATGGACATATCCATCTCGAACACGACTTTGGGTGGACACAACTACACCCTTGGGATGGACGCAACTACATCCCAATCACACCTATTTTGGAGTGGACGCAACTACACTCCCGGGATGGACTCATCTTCACCCCGCACACAAGTTTAGGTTGGACGTATCTTCAACCTCAGGATGGACTCATCTTCATCCTGCACACAATCTCGGGATGGGCACATCTACACCCCGAGCACCTCTTGATGAGAATTTAGAACAATTCTTCCTCGGACGCAAGAAGTGCCCTCTCCTCTTCCTCTTTCTCCTTTTTGGTACACTCCCGAGCGAAGTGTCCAAACTTCTGACAATTGAAGCAACGAATCTTTGACTTGTCCAATTTCTTCTTCTTCGTTTGACCACCTTCTTTCGCTTCTCGTGCTTTCCACTCTTCTCCTGTTAAATAGAGTTTCTCTTCATGGTATTGGTTATTGAAGCCACGCACTCGTTCTTCACGTGCCTTGAGCCTGTCAACGAGTTCTTCCACAGTCATCGTCTTCATATCAACAAATTGCTCAATAGTATATGCAATGTGGAGAAATTTCGAAGGCAGAGCACGTAACAATTTCTTCACAATGTAGCTTTCTTTAACTTCACCTCCAAGACCTCGAATTTTTGTGACGATAGTCATCACCTTTGTTGCAAAGTCATCAATGGAGTCACCTCCGTTCATGTGCATCATATCCAATTCATTCTGAAGAGTTTGAATTCTTGCTTCCATCACGTGTTCTTCGCCCAAGAACTTGGTTTTGATCATCTCCCAAGCGTCTTTCGTCGTCTCTTGCTCGGAAATTCGCATGAGAGTGTCTTCGTCAATAGCATGGTAGATGGCCGCAAGAGCCAACTGATCTTGTTTTGGATCAACTTTGTTTGTCGCTTCTACAGCCTCCCAAACCCTCTGCGCTTTTAAAAATACCTTCATCTTGATGGCCCATGCTGTATAGTTGATCTTCGTTAGCAGAGGATAATGGAGTGCCATTGGTTTTTCCATGTCTTGCGTACACCTGTGTACCCCTTGGTGATTGAAATGTGCACCTAACAACAATACTTGGCCAGCCCAACACAGCAGCAGGGAACCGGCCCAGCACAGCAGCAAAGCCAGCCCGATAGAGGACCGTCCTCCTGAGTCCAAAAAACCCTAGCTACCTGCTTCTCCTCCCGTACGTGAGACTCAGGGGCGATGCCCGCTTCCAGACGCGCCGCCGCGGCGGTCGCGCTTCTCCGCCTGCGCCGCTGGCGTCGCAGCCGCGCGCGTCTGCCCGCGCCGAAGACACCCGCCGACCTGCGCCGCTCCGTCCACGGTCGTCGCCCTGCGCCGCTCCGTCCACGGCCGCCGCCCTGCACCGCTTCGTCCCGACCGCGACCGCCCCTCTGCGCTGCTCAGCGCCGGATCCGCGCCCCTACTCGGCGGATAGTGCCGGATCCGCAAGCTACCCTGCCGGATCCACGTCCTACTTCGGCGTATCTGCAGTTGAGGAGGTAAGTCACCCTTGATTAAACTCGCTCTGATGCCAATTGTTGGAATTCCAGAAGTCTTTCTCTCGTTCATTCCTCGGGTATTCCCGGCTATTTATAGACTATTACAGATTAGACTCCTTCCTAATCACAAATAGGACTCTTTTCCCTAACAGATCTAGTACGCCCAAATCTGGACGCTATTTTTCTTCTAGAAACATGATTATTTTCAACAGGCGTGGCCGATGAGGACGAGCTCTTGATGAAGCCAGCGTAGAGCTATGTGGCTATGTTGCTATCGTAGACATTCTCCATTGTCGTGGTAGCCAACTGAACTGGCTAGCCCCGCCAAGCAGCACGTGTCCACCAGCCACCCATCACGACATTTGCAACTTCACGTCGAGGTTCTGCTGTGTGAGGGTCCGTCTGGGCCATCAGCGGCAGCTTCGTCTCCACTAGGCTGTATGTGATTTTGGACGGAGAAGTCGAGCCTGCACGCTCGATGCTGAATTTGGAGCTCCTTGGCTTGAAGCGCTAGGTTCACCGCCGCTAGAAGCAGCCATGCCCGAGCCAAATCTGGCGGTGCACTGTAACGGAATCGGCGATTTCGTTTCCACTCTGCCTTGATTCGTGCTCGGTGCGCCCCGATTTGGAAGGAATCGCACCGGTTCGCCTCAAGCAGCGTCGGAATCACCTGGATCCGCGCAACGGCTTCACCTTGTGCTATTGAGATTCAGGTCGACTGCGCTCGATCTCTACTCAAGCCAAACGATCTGCGCTTCCCACTATCGAGATCAACGTCAGACCGATGCCCAACGTACCTTTTCTGATGTCCGCTGCTCCTAGCCGGATTGGCCTGCCCTGGGAGCACCTCCTCTCAGAGGCGGCGGGATTGGATTTTAACCTTGTTATGTATACCAGAATGTTAGAATTCCGGGCACGGGAAATAATAACTAGAGGGGTTTGTTTATTTCCAATAATATGTCGGCTATTTATAGCACGGTTATATCGTGATTTTTTTCCATGTAGGAAATCAATTTCCTAACTTATCTATTAGGTTTTGACTCCTAAACGACTAATAGTAGCCTCAAGCTCATCTGGCCTGCAACCTGAAACTTGGCCCGTGGCATAACACATCAGGATTACACAACATTGGTTCTCGGTAACTTTGCCGCTGCCACCAATTTCACATGCATATAACGGAGAAGATGTGGTCCATCGTGCTGGCACCCTCACTCCCAACAACACTGCCTTGCTGAGCCGTGGCCACTGGCATAATGCCTTTTTCTGTAACTATGATGGTCAATGGTAAGTAAGGACATATGTAGCTGAGCGTGCCACAAAATGGTGTGAGATCTCGTTCATCCTATCATAGGCATGGCTTGTTGCATCTGAAATTCTATATCTTTTCTCTCCCCGTCACCACCCTACGACCTGCTACACCAGGCGTCCACCTCGCCTTTGCCTCCCTCCACCACTTCCAGTGACAGATCTAGGATTTTAGCGAAGAGTATGCCATAATTTTTTTATATGAAATTCAGTAAAAAGTTACAACTTGCAACATAATTCGGTACACGGGCCCTAAATAACATGATAAGTCTTAAATTCAATAAATTACAATGTAAATTGTTCAAATATAATTTTTAGAGTTTGAAGGCATAAGACAGACTTACAATACTAGTCCGACATTTTCAACCGCTGCGTTCTAAAGGACATAAATGTCTTCATTATATTATCTTCACTCACTTCGAAGAATATATCGTACTCAATGAATGTGGCCATACAATCATCCAAAATACTATCACTCGTCTTATTCCTTAACACTGTTTTCACTAAAATCGTTGTAGAAGAATACCCTTTTAACACTTGTTGCTACCAGGAGAAGCAATATCAACTTGATAAGCAAATAAACCATATAATACATTTTATGGCTTTGTATTTCACCAAGCTTAACTGAGAGTTCAACAATCTTATCTAGACCTTTGCAACTATCATCTTATTTCATTTCATACTTGACAGTTGTAAAGCGTATTATATTTATGTAAGTACAGTATTGGTAGTAAGTATGACACAATATAACAAAACTCATGTGACGTCGACCGTTAGTGACGGTGATGGTGTGCCGCCATTGCCATCTGCACCGCTAGTTGCATGCCACAAGTCTGGTGTCTTGTGTCCGTTCGTTCGCGTTCATGAATCACATGTCGATAGACTCCATTCATCAGTTGTTGCCTTCATTCGTGAGTCGTGTGTCCATCTTTCTACCTCCAAAACAAAGCGTTCAATGCTGTTTTTTACGTATATAACTCCCTCGATTCCTTAATCCCGCCACCTAACAAAAATTAGATTTTCCTTACCATTTTTTTCATCATTCTCTACATGGACTTGTAACGGCAACCCTGATGAAAAATTGAATGGGTTTGAGGCGTCACTCCAACAGGCCGTTTACATGTAGATTTGCTGAGTCATTTGTATGCAGTCACTCGTGTGTGCGGGCTCAAGCCACTTGCATGCAGAACCCAAGGGACACACACGAAAAGGATGCAATTAAATAAGAGTCGTAATTGCTCTCGTTGGTCACTGTGCACAGGTGTAATACCTTTGTTTAAAAAAGCGGTGCCTAGGCGCTGAGCGGTACCCCAACACTCCGCTTTCCTAAAAGCGGTCTAAGCGGTTGAACGCTCAAGCATTCAAAAGCGCGTTTTTGCTGCATTTGATCGCTTATGTCAATGATTAAAGTAATCATCTTCATGTGCGGATTTCTAAAAGTCCAAGTAGTGTGTTTGCCACTGAAAAATTAGAGATGGATTATTAGGTTTCATAGATTAAGTTAGAGAAGAATAAATAGATTAGAGTCCTAGTTTCTCTAATGTAATGTGCAAATTGGTTATATATTGTGTTTGGCACGGAACAAATTAGACAAGCAAGAATTATAGTCTAGATAACTTATCTCTATACCCCTACCCACGTTCATCGGCGATGTCCACGACAACGCCGACGATCAGGCAACAGTTTCCACGGCGTTTACAAGAACGCTTGTGACAATTTGGTATCACGATCCAACAACGATCCCGTAGGCAACGACGATGTTGCGATGGACATTGCATTTGACACTGTGCGATCAAATCATCAAGCATTTCGACGCTATGCAAGATCAGATTGCCAAGATGAACTCCTCAACCAATGCGACAATCAGTGAGATCCGCGATCGCCTCAGTTGCTCCGCACGAGATCAAGGCCCATATAGGGGAGGGAAATCCTACCCCTAGCCCTGCCATCTTTATCCAAATTGCAACGATCGAAGCCGCTTCACTAAAGAAAATCGCGGCCACTGCTAGAACCTCGAGCTTCACGCCACAACTATGCTTTCCATCCAAATCCGTCGCGAATCGACGAGAACTGCATCAGGCGACCTCCAATCGTGTAGGATCGACGTGGACGACCCTGCCTCCTCGTCGGGATCTCCTCTTCCTGCATCGGCGCTGCACACGCCGCCCCATCCACAACGGACGCGCGACAACCCAACCCTGACTCCAACAACCATCAGCGCTCAGATCGAGCAAGCTCGGTTGTCGCCGTTAGATTCGTCGTTGCCGTCATCGACCTCACCATCACACCGCCGGATACGCTCCTCCCAGTTGTCGCACCGCCGAATTCGCCCCTGCCGGCATGAATTTAACAACGCTCGTCCACGGCAGCACGAGATCCCATGACAAATCTGTCACCGCCGGACTCGATCCACCATGGCCGCGCTGGGATCTCGCGATTTCAAGTCGGCATCCGACTAGAGCCTCCCAAGAATGTCGGTCTTCTTTCTCGCAACCAGTTGTTCGCCTGCGCGAACCATCCCAATGGCCGACAACCTGCCTGTCCGTGCCAGATGCTTGCGCCTGCTGCAGCAATGGCCGTTCAACTCCAAGTCCTCGATGAATCTGTCTTGCCTCTGATCTGTTCAATGGACCACGACCACCCGAGTTAGATCTAGACCCACGAATCAACATAGCTTGCTCGGGATGGACATGGAGTCGACTACTATAGTAAATTTGCATTGGAGTGAAGATCTTCATCCAAAATCGAGGACGGGTTTTTTATAAGGGAGGGAGTTATGTCACATGCGGATTTCTAAGAGTCCAAGTGGTGGGCCTGCCATTGAAAAAAAAAGGCAGGACAAATTATTAGTTGGAGCTAGATTATTAGGCTCCCTTTGGATTGAAGGAATTGAAAAACACATAAATAGGAAAAACATATGAATTGAAATTGTATGTTTTTGCAATCCTATAGGAATTGAAAATATAGGAATTGAGATGAGAACCCCTTTGACAACATCATAAGAAAAACAAGGGAACCTGTAACATGAGTCAGTAAAGAAAAAAGAGGTTCAAGCTCATGTTAGGTTTCCTACAAAATTTGACAAAAGAATCCGTTCATATGGAAACTACCATTTGTTTTTCCTGTGAGCCAAATGATCATGTAGGAAAAAATCATTTACAAATCTCATCCTTCAAAATTCCTTTGTCATTCTTTCAATCCAAAGGGACCCTCAGTTTCCATAGATTAGGTTAGAGATAAAGAATAACTAGATTAGTTTCCATACTAGAGATAAAAGTTTGGATTCTCCCTTAGAGATAGTCTTAGTTTTTCTAATATAATCTGCAAATTGACTATATATTGTGGTCGACGCGGAACAAATTAGGCAAGCAAGAATTATAGTTCAGAGAACTTGTCTCTATACTCCAACCTTTGTTCATCGGTGGCGTCCACGA
Source organism: Tuctoria greenei (assembly GCA_036927565.1). Lineage (NCBI taxonomy): Eukaryota > Viridiplantae > Streptophyta > Magnoliopsida > Poales > Poaceae > Tuctoria > Tuctoria greenei. The sequence continues at coordinate 179,499,588 of JAYESD010000009.1, read as the reverse complement.
CGGCGCCGACGATCAGGTGGAAGATTCGGCGACGTTTACAAGAACGCTTGTGACATCATCATTATCAAATTTAAAAATTTATAGTAGCCTAATGCATGTACCTTCTACTTGCGCAGGGTTTGGGAAGGTTCCGACCCACTCTAGGTTTTTTGTAGGCAGTCTTTCCCTACATTTCTGCAAGATGTTTTCATGACTCAAATCTATGACCTCGTGGTCACAAAACAACAACTTTACCACTAAGCTAGAATTCACCTTCAAAAAAAATACAGCACATAATGAAATATATATAGATCCTGCTTTTTGCAAAACGCCTAGGCTCTAAACGGCGCTCCTCCGCTCGCTTTTCTCCACATATTTTTAAACATTATCTAATATGATTGTGATTTTGGGATAGATGTGTATGTGCTAATTGTTGCCTGAGTGTAAGTTGTGGCCCACCCATGGCTGCCCCCACCCTCGTCCCACCCACCACCTGCCACCACCATCATGGCTGGCATCGCTGTGTCCCCTCGCCGCCCCGCCTGCTTTCCAGCGCCCCAGCCTTCCTCCCGGCTTCGATAGGGGACAGGAGCCTGCTCCACCACAAAAAAAAACTTGAGCCCTAACTTGCAGGGTCGAGCATGGTTGTCTGGTTGTTATCTGTGCTTCTTCGGTTGGGTGAGGAAGAGGATAAAGTTGTGGGATGTGAGAAGCACGAGAGGGGATCACTGCTTTATGCATCTGACGTTTGTTAGTGCCCCATTTGGGCCAAAAATGTTGTGACCATATCTTGACTGCATGTCCAACACAAAATAACTACAAGGCCAGAGCCAATGGGCACTGTTTGTTTTCTGAGTCTTTTATTGCTAACATCATTTGGTTTATACAATGTGTTTCTGCTACAGGGATGTATGATACCATAGTTTCAAGTGAGATCCACGGTCATGGCATTTATTTCTGATCGGTCGTGCAACTCTTTGATTAGATATAAAAAACATTTATTTTGAATAATCCATTATTTGGAGTCATGTTTAATATGGCATGGTATCATATACCCTGTCTATGTGGCAAGTCCATCTGCATAACCCAATTGGTTCGTCCATTTGGGTCCATTGCATCTGGTGCTGTGAGTGGTGTTGTGGGTTTGAACCTCAACACTTTATGTGATCCAAGCCCCCGACAGCATGTCAATGAGTTACTTATCTTTTATTTCTGAAAAAGTAATACAAGGTAATGAGTAGGGCCAGAGTTTTTTTGTATATTCTTGCTTTTGTCCATGGTCCAGTTTGCTTTCAATAAATGTGTCTGGCATGTAGTACATTATCGGTAATTTAGTTAAGTTCTTGGCATGTCAGGTCTTATAAATAAACGTGGGCATATGTCGAAACATTTCTGATAACTGTGTTTAAATAACAAATTCTATAATGGTAAGTTGCTGTTCTAACTTTGATGGCTGCACTCTAACTACTTGCCTGAATATTTTCTGCAGTGGTACACCAAATGGGGATGGAAAATGTGGTAAACCTGCCCCGAGAGGCATTACTCCTTTGCGATGTGGGGATCATAATCCAAAATCTCAGAAACCCATCATAGAAGCTTTGAAAAATGCTGGAATTGACATGCCATTGACATGTAAGAATGTTCCGAAATTGAGTCTCTTGATTTCTGAAACAGTCCGTGAAATTCAGATGAAAAGAAAGCTATCCTTGAAGGATGTGAAGACAACACCTGGTGGCCATTGAATTGATTTCTTTTGATTAGCCCGTGATCCATTTGTACATTATGGCTCTACAGAGATGGTGTTCTGTTGTAAATACCAGGTGCTAAGGTGCACATCATCAGTGAAAGGGGGAAAATAAGTAACTGTAAAACTTTTTCGATGCTATGTTATAGTGCATAAAATTCTGCAGAAAAGAAAGCTGCGCAATTAAGAGAAATATGTTGCTTGTAAAGGTACCTTAAATTCTAGAAAGAAGAAAACAAAATTTTGGTTTTGAGCTTTCTGCAGCCATCAGGAGGTATGCAAAGGCACAATATCTCTTGTTCGTTTGAGTCATTGATGCATGCATTCATAAATATATTTATTAAGTTGAGTATTTCTGTAATTGCAAAGTTATGGAAGAAAATGCCATTACATTCGGTCCTTTTAATCCTGATATTTTTAAGGAAATCAATTCTTGCATGACAATCAATGTCAATAAGCAGTTTCTGCTTCATTAATAATGCATGTAAACATTTGTTGAACTTTTTATGCTAGACGTGGGCCTTCTACTGTTTCCACCATACATTTATTTAAGGTCATGACAAGTTTGGAAAGCTTTGGGTGGTACCATTAAATATTTTTTAATACTTGTGCTAGCTTGAAGTATAGTTTTCTTACATTGCTGGTAGGTGTGCACATGTTTTTACTGCTATGTTGTCCTGGGTGTTTTGATTTGGTCATGTTCAGTAGTTGCATCCTATCCATCAACCATCATGCATTATCGATTAATATGCATTTGTGCAGTGATGCATCATCTCTTTTAATTTGTAGACTAGCATTTTGGATATAGTGCAGTTATATCTCATGTTCTGCTAGCACTCATTGTTACGTTGAATTGTGTTGTAGGAAGAAAGAAGAAAATTTGAGGTATCAGAGATATTTAACTATCTCGGATGAGATGTTTAGGCCATAAAGCTGAGTTGAAAATCCTAGTTCAGTTTCTGTCTCTATTTAGCCTTCACCCCTTTGGTGAATGTCCAACTTGGCAGCTTTCAGAAAAAAAAAAAGAGTCCAACTTGGAAGTTTAATGATGTATCTTTATTGTTTGTTATATTAATTTTAAATTTCTTTTCCATCTTTCTCATGGTCACACCAGAAATTTTTGTATAATCCCTGTCAATTGGGTTGTTTATCATGGATTCGATGTATTGCCTTTTTGTTTTGGTTGCAACTTAGAACTGTGCATTGGACAAGATCCTTTTTTTTTCTACGCTCACAACGAACTAGATAGTTTGAAACTTGATTTAACTTTATTGTATTGACAACATAATGTGTTGATAGAAGTCTACCATGCTGCAGTCTGAGCATGCTACACTTCATGTCGAAGAAATAGTTGTCGAGTCCAGTGCCGGATCACAATGCCAACAGACATTTTTGTTAGTAAAACTCCAAATCATTACCACTGATAAAATTTGGCTCTAGGCCGGAAAAAACCCTAGAGGAGGTTTATTTAGGTTTCGTTTAGCTCACTGTTATAGATCAGATTCACTACTAAAAATTTGAAATCTTAACCAAAGAAGTTTTCATACAATACAGAGTTTTAAATTCTACAAATTTTTGCAGTACAAATTGGAATTAACTTCTTATTCAGATTTATTATTCAAGTATTAAAAAATTATCCACTTGCATTAGTTACACCGCCGAATCGTGATGCCAGTAAGCATAGGTGTAGACGGCATGCTCCCGACGGTTGTGTATAGCTGTCCAATGGGCCGCGTCGGACCGGCTCGATGGGTTTGCACCTCGGCTCAAACACGGCTCGTGGTCAATTTACTCGTGTCGTGCTGTGCCAAGTCTTAAACGGGCTGTGTTGGGCCGGTTTAGTGCTTGATAATAAAAAATACATGCTAAAAAATTAAGAATCATGTTATACGAATTGAAACGAGTTGTGTCGGGTCGGGCTCCTGCACACGGGTCAGGCATCAGGTTAGCCGAGCCAACTATTAAACGGGCCGTGTGGGGCTGACCCGACGGATCAGCGTCTAAACTAAAGTATGGTCCGGACCGGGCTTTGGACAGGCTCGGACCCAGTCTCCTTCGTGTTGGGCTGTGCCAAGAACACCGAGCTTTGGTCCGGCCTGATTAGACAGCTATACGGTTGTAGGAGCCGGTCCGAGGGGAACTCAGCGTTGCTGGAGAAGGCGAGCTTGCCAGTTATTGTGTGCATGTCGCCAGGCATTGTGTGCATGTCGCCGAGCTGCATTGCATCCAGTCGGAGAAAGCGGCGAGGGGCCAGTCCTCCTCTCTCTGCCTGCAGCTGCACATCGGCCCCTCGCTAAGCAGGCCGCGCACGGCAACGGCAGAGCGGACGCTTGGCGGTGCACGGCAAAGAGCAGCAGCTAATCTCGAAGCATATTTCTATCTACGCTATGTCATCTGATTATAATCTCAAAGCATATTTCTAACTACAAGAAATCAAATAAATCAAATGAGGAAGGACTTACCCGGCGAGTGAGATTGGAGAGCGTCCATCCGACCAGGTGTCAAAAATTCAGAAGGTATGCACAGTTCTAATTGTGCATACTGTATCCAGAATTTTTTTTCCAGAGAGCAGAGACTGAAGAGTTTGATTTTTTCTTGGGCTAGAGGGTCACAACTGTATGGTGGGCCGAATTCGGAATATAAGAAAACGGAAGAAAACAAGATTGTATGACTGACCCTTCATGTTGGTGATAAAGTGATACAAATATATTTTCAGGAGCCTGATATTGAACAGTGTAGTCCAGCCATGATTTTATATAAATCATTAGGGAGATCGAATGTGGAGATGGATTTCATTTCCACCTTTTTTGAAGAGGAAGGGTGTGTTTCAGGGAGTTTCTTGACATCTGCAATTGAAACAACCAGGGTCAACGGATCACCCCAGCATTACCTGTACGTGTATGCCAACAAAACGTGATGATCTATACGCAAACATGCATGGAAAATTCGATACAGTTCGCACACACGTACGTACACACACTTTGTTTTGGTGTACTCATCACTGTTGCAAACACATCGCTCATCAATCAACCTCTCGTTGTTGTTCCTTGGCAGCTGTTGCAGCAAGTGGGCCACTGTTGGGATCAATTAGCTTCAGGGAGATGTCCTTAAACATCTTGCGGCTAAGGGTGTTGTAAACTGCTCTCGAATACTGTCGAGATGTATTCCTCCAGTCCATCCCACCTTTCATCATCAGCTCAAACTCCTCGTAGCTGATCTTCCCATCCTGCATGCAGGAACAACGACTTATTTCGGTTATTAATGCATGCATGCAGTTAAATTTCTCAACAATGACATATCCAGCTGCAGGAACACCGTACGTTCCGGTTAACGAATGCAATTAACTGAGGTGTTCTCAATAATGTCATTGATTTTTAAAGTTTACAGTATTCGAGCTAGTTTAATTACAAGTAGTAGTGGTTACGACGCGTGGCTAACTAACCTTGTCTTTGTCGACGTCCAGGATTATGTCATCGATTGCCTTCTGGCCTCCTCGTGGAGAGAGCGCCTCCTTCAATTCTTCGATCTCAATGAAACCGCTTCCGTTCTTGTCGAAGTAGCTGAAAACCTTGGGCAAGTGATCCTCGCTTCTGATTTTCTTCAGGTGAATGGAGACTGTCACAAACTCCTTCAAGTCCAGGGTACCGTTGCCGTCTATGTCTGCCTATATAAGAATGCAAATATATATAGCACGCAGCATTTTTTGTGGTCAGATCAAATTAACTTGTATTAATTCCACGTACGGTGGAATTAATAATGCAACGACTTTCATATCGTGCAAAAATAAATGAAAATCTACTGGTGAAGAGGAGGATCGATCGCTCACAGCTTCCATCAGCATATCCACATCAATGTCATTGACATTCTGCCCTATCACTCGCAATCCCTTCCGAAGTTCATCAATTGTCAAGTGCCCATCCTTGTTGGTGTCCAACATGTGGAACAGCTCCCTGATTGCCTCCAGCTCTTCGGTTGGTAGGTACTCCGCCACAATCTAATATAAGGAATTAATGCAAAGTTTATTAGTACGGATGATTTCAAGAATAATAGCTAGCATGCAGAAAATAATCTTAGTTCTGCTGTATGGTGCATGCAGCAGCTAGCATTAATATAATATTGTTGTCTCACAAGTAGAGCCTTCTTCTTGAACTTGTTCATGACAGTGAATTGCTTAAGCCTGGACCTAACTGCTTCTCCAAGAGGGATGTTCGGTGCTGAACTTGCATTCTGTATCCAAGGATGTTCTTCGTCGCGTCGTTGAAATTAAACAAGAAATAATGATGATCAGAATCAGCCGAGAGTTATTTTCACAAGTGCATGCGAGAGCTGTGAGGATATATAGCTTAATTACCTAGAACCTGCTGAGCCGTCAACCGACCATACGGACTCGGATCAAGCATCTTCCTGATAAGATCTTTGGCATTCTCAGAAACCTTAGGCCAAGGCTCCCTCTCGAAGTCAATTTTTGACCGGATGATAGCCTGTGCAATGCCTTCATCAGTTTCTGAAACGTAAAATCTTGATGAGTTTGTGAACATGCATGGACGACAAAACAAAGATTCAAATAAACGAAGAACATATATATATACCAGCCCAGAAAGGTGGGACACCACATAGCAAGATATAGAGAATGACTCCTGCACTCCATATGTCTATTTCTTGCCCATAGTTCCTCTTCAGGACTTCAGGAGCCATGTAGTATGGGGATCCAACGATCTCACTGAACCTATCACCTGAATAATTAAGAGCCAATTAATGCATGAATGAATATCATTGCTTCAGGCTAGCTTTTTTAAGGACGCAAAAATAACTAATATATTATTCACGGTGGTTTTTGTGCAGCATGCAGTTTATACATACCTGGTTGGAAGCACACTGAGAGACCAAAGTCAATGACCTTGAGCGGGGAGTTCTCAGATGTGTTGGCATACAGAAAGTTTTCAGGCTTGAGATCCCGGTGCATTACACCGTTCTTATGGCAATGCTGGAAACAAGTTTATTAGATGTACTATCAGATATTATCTGAATTTTCTCGGACACGTCTTTCGTTAACTAAGGTTTGTCACACGTAACGTACGAACCTGCACGACCTCGACGATGGTGCGCATGACGGCCGCCGCGGCACGCTCAGTGTAGTGTCCCCTGGAAACGATACGGTCGAAGAGCTCGCCGCCCTCGCAGACCTCCATGACGAGGTGCACGGCGTCGGCATCCTCGAAGGCCTCGCGCAGCCGCACGACGTTGGGGTGCGCCGGCATCGACCGCATGATGGCCACCTCGCGCCGCACGTCCTCGATGTCGACGCTGCTGCGCAGCCTGCGCTTGCTGATGGACTTGCACGCGAGCAGCTCGCCCGTGGTCGTGTCCGTGCACCGCCGCGTCACGCCGAACTCGCCGCGCCCGAGCTCCTCGCCGAGCTCGTACCGCCGGAGCAGCTCCTCCGCGCTGGCGTTGTCGGGAGCCAGGCCCTTCCCCAGCAGGGTAGCAGTGACGGAGGACCATGAATGAGAAGCGGCAGCGCGCCCGCCGGGGTCGGTGACCGAGGATATCGCGGAGCAGGACCGCATGTTGGCGCCGCCGAGGCGGCCGCCACGGTTCGCGCCGCCGCCGGCCCGCCGCTTGCCGGACGACGGCCGGGCCACGCAGCAGTTGCCCATCACCGGAGCGCCACGCTTCGACGGCCGGCGTCGCGCGCGCGCTGCAGTGGCCGGCCTCTCTCCCAGCTGGACGCGAGGCGTGGATCTCTCTCTTCCTCTCCCTAGCTATCTCTAGGGCAAGAGAGGAGGAGAGAGATGGAGGGAAATGGCGCTATCGTGGTGCATGGCGCTTTGAGACAGAGGGAGCCTCTCCTTTCTCCCGGATCCGTCGTTCTAGTTTTGCCATATTTGGGGACGATAGTTAGCTCCATTGTTTGATACTCCCTCCTTTCTTAAAAGATTGTCACTTTCTAGTTCATTTTTTACTAGAAGGTGACAATCTTTTAAGAAAGAAAGGAGTATCTAGCTACTTCCGTTTACTCAAAGTATCAAGGAAATATATAGGCGTGAACTTATTTTCTGCAAAATAATGTCATGTCTTGTTCGATCTTTCTCAAGTTCAAATCATACAAGTTGTTCAATACTCCTTCTCCAATATTTGTCGTTTCAGACCACCAGAAAAACTAAAAATGAAATAATTCATGTTGTCTGAACGACAATCAATTTGAAATGAAGGGAGTAGTGTTTTTAGGTCTATCTAGATTTTAGCCGCCTGAATCTTACAAATAAGGCGATGGGCAGCTAATTTACTGTCATTAACTACTAATCTATTAATTAACCAAAAATCCTTAAAATTAAAAAAACCATAAAAAATCTATAAGTTATACAATCACAAATCGTTTGAATAGGACTTTTTACAAATATAAACATAATCCTTACGAAAAATGGATTAACAAGTAACAAAATAAAAAGCTGCTCACCTTCTTCATCCCCGGCAGTCGCGCCCGCTGCCAGCCGGCGTGTTTGCCGCCCCGACTCGCTCTCCATTCATCAGGAGACAAGGATTACAATTGTGTGTTGAGATCTATGTAGGATAGAAGGACACAAGATCAACAATCAGAGAGGAGTAAGTGATAACAAATTTTTCAGCGGAAGACGTCCACCCTTATAACTAACCTGATAGGTTACAGAAAAATTATGTGTGACGTGAACCTTGAGCGCAATGAGCGTGTAAAACTCTACAAAGGATAGACAATTGAGTTGTAAAGTCAATACAAAATGAATCTACTAATGTCAATCTGTTTAAAACTGGATGGTTCTGACGTCAAAAAGAACTTAAAAATCTTCGGATGCCAAACCACACACAAGTCCATGATTTGCCAATGTATTTAGCAACTAGGTTTTATAATGTCCCCGTTGATGAAATACACTGCAACACAGTGGCATTCACAAAAAAAAAAAATTGAAAATGAAAAATCCCGCGCCTTCGAAAACGAAAGAGAAAGAACTCTTCCCTCAGAAAAACTCTCCTCCGAAGATATAACTCCCCCGGAGTAGAACATAAATCACTTTTGTGAGTGTGCAAAACACTCGTGAATGTGCAATATATGACCATATTTCTCTCTCCGTGATAATGTATTCATCAAGACTTCAAAAGAGAGAATTATATTATGACTTTAGCAATTTTTATGAGCATAATATCAAATGTACAATAAAATAAAGCTCATCCAAATCATTGACATAAAGATATTCACATTATGACTTCAAGATATACATAAAAGTAGTGCAAGTCTATTTGCTACTTTGGTCCTAAATCTGCTTTATCGGTCATGCTGGGCCACACCACAGGCTGGCAACGCGCGAATAGCCTTTTTGCTACTTTGGTCCGATTACTGAAGCAGTTAACTTTCGGCCCATCCCACAGCCAGCACGGCCCTTGCCGCCTCGCCGAGTCGCCGCCGCCGTCCCGCAGTCTGCGGCGGCGGGCACAGGGGAGGCTCGCGAGAAGGCGCAGGGCGCAGTGGATAAGGAAAGGATGGTAGAGGTCGGAACGTCGGCGGCTCCGCCAATCAGCTTGCTCTCGCTGTGCCTGGACGCGGTCGCTGCCAGTCTCGCCAGCGATAGCGCAGGCCGAACAGGATGGCTAGGCGGGCGCAGCAGCGGTGGTCTTGACGGATTGGCCGAAGAAGAGGGCGAAGGGGAGAAGCATGAGCACCTGCGTCCGGAGCAGGTGGCGGAGGCACTGCCGTGGGAGCTTCTCCACCGACTGGCGTCCCGCCTCCCGCCCGTCGCGCTCGAATCACTCCATCACGCCGCCCAGGCCCGGTACCCTATAGCTCCTCGCCTCACCTTGTCTTCCAATCTGATTAGTACACACAGCAACGCTTCTGGTTCATGTGCCCTGTTCTGTATCCGTATATTGTGCACCTGCACTTCGAAATTTTGCTTTTTGGCTTACAACTTCACGTTTCTGATTGCCTTTGCCAGGTGCTGCCCCCCTGCTGGTCCCAATGCTGGACTCCGAGGTCGTCCCGACGGCTACAGACATGGAATAAAGCGTTCAAGGTTACAATATGTCAATATCATGTGTTCAATTGAACCAGTGGTTTCGAATTCAATTGAGTACAGATAAGAAAAATTTATGGTTTCTCTGTCCTTCAAGTAGTTGAAATAGTTAGTTTATGTTGACATTCTTAGGTGTGAAGATTTCAATACGGCTTGGCAGGCACTGTTCAAACTTCGATGGCCCTTAGAATGTAATTTGGGACACGATACCTTGGCTACTGTGGATTGGCAGCAACAATATTGGGAAAAACATTTGCAAGAGTTTGTAATCAACGATTTCTTTTACCTGATTTTACATAATATTGTTTGGGAGCAAAAAATATTTTATTTATAAATGGCTTCTTCACAAATAACCTTTCATGCGCCTTCCGCAGGTGCCTTGATGAAGCCGCAGAGAGCGCCATGCTTCCTTCTTTTTGTGGGAATATTAGTGAGCTGAGAATACCAGGTAAGCTCCAAGAACTCCTTCCTGAACTACAATATTGTTATTCATTTCTTGTGATCGCTTTCAGTAATGATCTTGGGGCCATTTCCGTTGTTGGTTGCTATGCAGTTTAGTTTTTGGCAGAACTGGCATGTTATTGTTTTTAAATTGTCCTTATGTGGTAATGTATTGCCCACATACTTTAAAAGTGGCTCCCTTTTTATTTAAGTTTAGTTTTGGCATAACTAGCATGGGTTATTTGATATCCATTCCATTTATTGTTGAGATAATCTTTCTGTTTTTGGTCATGATTAAGCAGATAAAATCAGGAATTTGATTTACAATAGCGAGGACATACCTCTACGACATTTAAGATTATCATATCAATGCAACATATTTGGTTGTTATGCAAGGTGCCAATATTCTTTCTAACTTGACATTTTGTTTCTTTTCACAGTGCACTTGCTAATTATTGAAATTCAATTAAAATACATATGATTAAGTATTTGATGTCTACAATAGTTTGTGTATGCTATATTAAATCTCCCACAATGTTGGTATAAGAATGGATCTATGTCGCACCTGCTTGTTTATCATTCTGTAGTCTCATGTAGTTCTCAACACTTCTCAGGAGCTTGAGACTTCAGAGTGTCCTCTGCTCTGCAGAAACTTATGTAAGTGCCGAACTACTGATGCATTAGAATAGTAAATTATAAATTTTATTGTCCATTCTTTTTTCTATTATTGTGTCTTGTTGTGTGCTTGTTTCACTCATCTGTTGTGTATGCATCCATTTGAACCCTTACTTTCATATTTGGTCATTATACCTTGACTTCTGAAAACCTTGTCTTTCAGAACTTGTTTCAACATTGCAAGGTGGAAAAAATGATGTTTATTAGAGTTATATCAGAGACTGAGGTAATACTTCTGAGATGTTTACTTTTGGCTTTCCATACTGTAGCTCTAGGAACATTAATGTAAAGTGTGATGATCACTATCTGAAATCAGGTCAAAGCATAAAGAATCGTGGGCCAATTCATTTTTTGCATGTGATGTAGATTAATTCGCTTTAACCATAAAAAATGACTCACATTTCTTTAATTTATTATAATATTAAAGCTACATGACTAAGAATTTCATATAAAATGTATAACAATCTGTAATAAGCTACTGAAATTTTTTCGGTTCAAAAAAAAACTGCTGAAATTGTTAATCATGCACTTATGCTTGTTAGTCATTGTTATTTCAGTCACATGACCCGATAAGAAGTCACTTGCTCCACCCTCTGGTCGGTTGAAGTTTTCTTCTGATTTCTCACTAACAGGTTCACGGTGTATGCCTTCTTCTGAGTTGCCATGCAGAAACATTGATTTCTCTTGAATTTATCCACTGCCACCTTTATCCTGCAGTCATGGATAAAATTTGCAACAGCCTGTGCCAAGAGGGGTCTTTAAACCATAGGATCCAACACTTCAGTATTAAATCATCACGTATCTGTGAATCTAAACCTGGGGCCCTCTCTGCTGGTCTATTAAATTTTCTTTCATCTGGAAAGTAAGTCGTATCCCCATTTTATTTTTAATTGACTTTAGTTTTGAAAAGCTATTGGGAAGGAACAAGAATGAATTGTATATTTCATTTCTTCATGGATGTTTTGTACTTTTGTGGCAATGCTTCTCCCATTCAATTTCTCATGGGGCATTGACCAGTTATGCAGTGGTAATGTTTCTCCACTCGTGCCTGAGGTCTTGGGTTCGAACTAGTCTCTATACAAAGGCAGGGGTAAGCCTGTCTAGAAATAACCCTTCCCCGAACCCCACAATGTGTGGGAGCATTTGGCTCTGGGTAGGACAATTGGCCACTTATGCCCTTTTCAGCTAGTAGTCATTTGACATTATACCTTTTATGCATATGTTATATCTGATGTGTTTCATTTAATTTCAAAAATTGGTCTACTGTTAAAAATCCTTTCAATTGATCAGGTCACTGCGCTTGCTGTCATTCAATGATACTAAAATGCAGCCAACATTTGTTAAAATGATTTTCCATACTCTTGCGGAGTCTTCATACGGTTTACAAACTCTTGAGATGTCAGAAAACAATGTGAGTTCACTGGAAAACCCTAACTTTTATCTTTATACCTTTGTTTGGCCCATAAAATTGATCGCCCCTTGTAGATTTCAGGCTGGCTCTCGACAATGGACAAAAGTTCGACAAGTTCCTCATTGCCATGGGAATCGGATATTTCTTTGTACTCCCTGTCTGTTCTTAGCCTGAGGTATTAGTCTCCTTACCATAGCCTAGTTTGTTCCAAACTTCTGTAACGGGTTGTTTTCTCAGTTGATGATGCCAAGTTGTGTGTTTCAACATTCCTTCATCCTTATCATTCCAGGGGAAATAATTTGCAAAAGGGCGATGTTGAAGATCTTTGCAAAATTCTAGTAAAAATGCCTAACTTGAGAGAGTTGGATATAAGCGGCAATCCAATCATGGACGGCGGTATCAGGTACTGACTGACATAACAAAAGACCTATCAGTACTCTGCAATAAAGGTAGTAGAATTATGCTTGCTTGCTTGCTTGTCTTCAGTTTCCTCTAGATATGCATCAAATTGTTACTGAATAATTGTTTTTTGGTATTTTGTTGTTTGTAAACTCTTTCTTGTATACTGAGGCACTCAACAGTTTCATTTGATATTGCAGATCACTTATTCCTTTCATTTCAACGGCTATTAAAAAGGAAAATCCACTTCTGAGATTAAGATTGGAGAACTGTGACTTGTCCACGTTTGGTGTGAGTAAACTTCTTGAGTGCCTAACATTTGCCAAGCAACCACTTGATATGCTGTCAATAGCAGATAATCCGCTTGGGAGGTGAGTAATATCCCTTTCTTTTTTCCTCATGTCATTTATTTTTGTTAAAATGCACTTCAGTTCTGTGGCAGGTGCATTGGCCAAGTTCTTGGGTTCATGTGTAAGGGACATAAGCATTGAGGACATTGGTCTGGGAACGTTAGGTTTCCAAACACTCGGGGAAGCATTGCCAATGGATGTTTCTGTTACACACATCAACATCAGGTAGAAACAAGATCTGTCATGCAATGATAATGTTGCTGATATAGAATGTCACCTGCTTCCTCTTCTCTCTCTGCAGTAAGAACCGTGGTGGGATCAAAGCAGTGCATTTCATTTCTAGATTAATATTGCAAGCACCAAACCTTGTCTCAGTCAATGCAGCAGCTAACCTTTTACCACCCGAATCATTGGAAGTCATTTGTGACACATTGAAGCAAAGGACGGGTAAGAAAACAAAGGACTTAACAAAATTTTCCATTGATTCTTAGTATGTACAAGTAAACCGTTAGTAAACAGAAAATTGAGATTGATGCTTAATGTATTTGCCCTGTTTTAGGTAATTTGGAGCGAGTGGACCTGACAGGCAACATGCATTTGTCAGGCACTGTTTTCCCTGCATTCCTTGATTTCAAGAAGCATGGAAAGCCAATCCTGGTTGTCCCACCACACTTGAGCACCGGTGTTCCATATGATGATGACCCGTGAATTACACTTATGTTGGGAACTGCCTAATATGAGGGGGTATCTTTAGATGAAGTATATGGGCAGTCAGGATGTTGGTGTTGTAGAGTCCTGGGCGTAAGCTGTATGTGGTCCTGCTTTGTCGGAATGAATTGTTGATCCAGCATTGGTAGAATGGGGGCGACCCTTGTTCATTGCTTGTTGCTTTCTCTTTGATTTGGTGATGGGCAGTAGATTGGGTATAGTGTTATATTATTGATATCTCTTGAAGCTGTAGTAAGCAATCATGCATTTCAATATCTCCACTGATTTTGTTGTCACTCGATGCTCGAAAATTGAGGCCTCTGAGAGAAGCAGGGTGGTGTGCCAAAGCCCCCAATTTGATCAGACATTTTCCATGATGCGGATGGTCCGTTTTATGCCCTCAAATCCCTTTCATTGGACAGGAGCGAGGTGTTCTAGCTGGCGGTTATTAGGTGATGCTTATAAATTTTGCAAATGCAATTGCCGGCATGAAAAGGACGTCATGCTTTGAATTTGAAAGGATGACTCCTGAGTGCTAAGAACCGTTAGGAAGAGCAGAGTTTTTAGGCATGGAAACACCTCTTGACAGTAGTGCACAGGTGCTTGACTCGGATAATGTCCCGAGGGCCTAGGGGACCGGAATAAACACCAGCTACTTAAAATAGGGCCCAAGTAGAAAGAATCTGTAGGCGTAATTTCTATTGTTAGCTATGCACGATGATGTATTGATATTGATTTTGTTAAATGTTTAGTGCATGGTGTTGTAGTGAGTATAAGGCTTGACGGAGTTCTGTAACTTGGCTAACAAAGGGTACGCATAAAATCAACCAAGACTTGACCGCCGAGGTTGAGCGACTGGGAATCCATGCTCCGACTGGGAACCAGGAGCGGCGAGACGAAGCCGGGCACAAGGGCGACTACTAGGGCCCAACCTCGCCCGAGGGAGCAGAGGATATGTCGGAAGATTAGGATGTCTTGTAACCCCCGTCCCATTTAAGAGAAAAGAGGAGAGTAGATAGTCGTTGGGTCAGGCACACAACCGAGCCTCCAATAAAAAGTCCCCAAGGGCCATCGTCGCGATTCCCTCGTGAGAGATCGCCTCTGCCTTAGACACTGTCAGACACACATACTCCCCAAGAGGCACCGCTAGCCACATCTAGCATTAGGACATCGCTCCCTTGTAAATAGCTCCTCACCATTAATAAAGAGAGGAGAACATTGAACTAGACGTACAACACATTACTTGAGCCAATATAAATCCAGTATCTCAGTAGTTAGGTGTCAGCGTTTCAGAAACCGACTAGTAAATTTGTATTGCATCACGTTCGTCTTCGTATGACTAGCTGTAAAGAACGAGAGATTTATCTAGTGATAGTGATTGTGTGGATTGGCTTTTATTAGAAAACCATGGTCTGAAGCGAAGCCCATGATGGTCTACTAGCGCGGGCAAACTGCTGGGCAGTGCAGACTGGCTTTGAGAAGGCCCAATAAACAGACGCACCGCGTAGAGTTAGGGTTTTGCCTTCGCCGCCGCCACCGCACCAGGCCTATTAACCCCTATATATACGCCGCCTCCTTCAACCTCCGTTTCTCATTCTCAGCCGCATTCGATTCACACGTCCACAATTTTTTTTCTTCCTTTTGCCCTCCTGTTGCGTCGGATTTCGATTGATCTGTTTCTCGGTAGCGTTCGAAAGTTTTCATCTTTCGGTTTTTTTAGCGTTCTGGCTTGCGGATCCGTCTGGTCGGATCGTTGTAGGAGGCGGAAGAATCGAGAGCCAATTTGCAGAGCAAAGGCGCCGGAAATAGTGGCGATCTTTGCATTGAAGGTTGGCGAAACCGAACTGCAGTTCTCCGTGCCGCGCAGATTTCTTCCTGTTCTGTGACGGCCTCGAACAAGCTGCTACATCTCATTCCTCCAGATCCGTGTCGTTCTTGATCCTCAGCCGCTTCTTATTTATTTTTTCTCAGAAAAATGTTTGAAGTCTCCTTTTAGGAAAAAAAAAAGAGAGTAAAGGAACATTGAACGGAAAACGCCAATTTGCAGAGCAAAGGTGCCAGATAAGTGGCTATTTTTGCATTGAAGGTTGGCGATATGAAACTGGCAGTTCTCCGTGCCGCTCAGATTCCTCTGTTTTGTGACGGCCTCGAACAAGCTGCGACATTCCAATCCATTTTTCTTTCTATTTATGTTAATCTTTTTTTCTGACGAAGGGGCTCAATATAAATCAAGACAGCAATTCGATATGGTAAATTGATTAATTATAAATGTAAAACTGGACAAGGCTGTTAATCCCGAGATTTGATTTCCTCCTGCGTCGGATGGTTAATATTTGGAAACGATTATCATCCGATGGATTTGCGTAGAAATCCCTTGGCAACCGTTACGTAGGCAGGCGTCAAATGTTTCTGCTTGTAGCTAGCCTTTCAATCTCCCTTCTGGTGGCGCTGAACAAACGGCTACGATTCTGGTTCCAGTTGCAATATTTTTTTCTATTTCTCCTTGATTTTTTTTTGAGAGACTGTACTTTTTAGCTTAACTGAGGTCACGTCTGATTTTTTTTATGAACAGAGACAAACAGCAGGGCCAGATCACCTGTTAAATTTTTTTATTATTGATGAAAAAGCTGGTTACATAAATGAAGCAATGCCATTAGTATAGAACCATAGGGGCTCGAGATGGGCATGGGAGATCCTCTGACT
Source organism: Tuctoria greenei (assembly GCA_036927565.1). Classification (NCBI taxonomy): domain Eukaryota; kingdom Viridiplantae; phylum Streptophyta; class Magnoliopsida; order Poales; family Poaceae; genus Tuctoria; species Tuctoria greenei. The sequence continues at coordinate 179,483,136 of JAYESD010000009.1, read as the reverse complement.
GGTGGGGCCAGGGAGCATGGGGCTCACCTGTCAGTTGTAGTAACTGCAGTAGGATTTGAGTCCGGCATGGGAGCGGTTCTCTTACTATGGCGATTACAAACAAAATAAAAAAGAAAACCTGCAAACAGAAAACCTGACCCAGCATTAGACCATCCGCACTGTAAAGCATACTGGATACACTGTTTCGCAGTGTAATTTAGAGTATGTACTGTAAAAGCTGAAGGTGAATAGTGTATAGAGTAATGGTCTTAGCAAAATGTAATCATGTACTATGTGATGAAGCTTTGAGCAAGGTTCGGTAGCTCGAAGTGTGCATTCCATCTTGAAAAGCCGAAGCCATGTAGCATATGATGGGGGGTTTAATTTGCTCAAAATTCTTTTTGTTACGGATACATCATATTGCCCAGAATGTTATGATTAACACTTCCATAAAAAAAAGATCAACGGAATATTGCTTTTCCTGTCTGAATCATATGAAAGATGTAAAAGGCCATGTTATGTCAACTCCCCGCCAACAGGCTTGCGCAAATGAGCATTTGTAGATGACACCCACAACAGTAATCATTATTTTTCTGCTTAAAGTTTTTCCATCTTACTCCCCGCCCCACTTATATTTTTGTCTTAAAAAATTGATACTTAAAGCAGTAACTAAAATATTCATAGATTGAGCAATTGCAAGATTTCTTCTGCTCCCGCCATTAATTTGGCATTGACGATCATCAACAATATCCCAAATCATTTCACTCATTGCCTTGAGATAGATCATCATACAAGTTTTCTAAGCATATCATAATTTCAGTCATCGAAAAATATTGGCTTCTTAACATTGACATTATTGCTAGCTATTATCCAACTCCTAGAAGATTAAGGCTCTGTTTGGAACCTCTAGAGCTAATAGTTAGCTGCTAAAAAATAGCTACTGAGGTTCCAAACATTCCAGCTAATAACACAGCTAATTATTAGCTAACTCCTAACTAACAATAATCTCATTAGCTGCTCCAACCCAGCTAATTTCATCGAATTGTTGGCTAAAGTCTATTTTACTCTTGCCCTCTTTCATCCCTCCCTCTTCTTCAGGGGTACTACAGTCAATTAGTGTATAGAAACAAAATTAGCTCTAGAGGTTTCAAACAAGCACCAACTAATAATTAGCTAGCTAATAATTAGTTGGTACAAGCCAATTAATAGATTATTAGTTAGCTAACAATTAGCTCTAGGGGTTCCAAACAGGGCCTAAATTCAAACTAATAGGGAGTACTGACTCTAATATCTCCATTAGGATCTAAGATACTTACTAGAGGGTAGGTGAATAGGCAGTTTGAACTCTATTTGAACCTTAATGAAGTATGGAATTAAAGATAAATAATCAAGATGAGTGAAAACTTATTCCTATGTTGAAACTAGAGTGGGTTTGCAATCTTAGGGTGACTTGCAACAATTAAGTTATAATAATATAAATAGCTGATTAGATAAAGAAAAGAGAGAAGGATTCAATTTATCCCGTGGTATATTTATTGAACACTCCTAATCAACGTTGAGATGGATTCAAGTATTTGATTGCTTATCTATCAAGTTTAAACTCCAACAAGAGCTTGTATGACCAAAACAAGTGATAGGCAGGAGACAGGCTCAAATCATGGGGAGCATTAAATTCTGAGAAATACAATGTTAGAAAAAGTAGCTGAAACATGAAATGCAGAATTTCTATATGACATCTCATTACAGTGTTTGGTAAAATGAAAACGCAACAAAAGAATTGAGAAGTTATTAATTTTGTTTCTTGACTCATCATACCACCGCAACCCTTCATTTGGCCATTTCTCTTGCATTTGTTCTTGTTCGGGACTTGGAACGATCTTTTAGTGACAGTATCTGAGTAGATCAGAATGTTACGTACAATCCTCCAAGTGGCTGGGCCAACAAGATGTTTGTATTATCTAAAAGCCTTCCAGGCCTACATAAAATAGAATTATTAAAGGAACGGAAACTACCATTCCAACGATGACCCTGCAAATCAGCAACAAGATGGTCTATTAATATTAAATTAATATCTGCACGAACAATATGTATGTAGTCAAAACAGTTCTTACGCCGTGCTGAGAACGTCGGGATGCAACCCGTACTCTTTAGCGAAGATGAATGAAGTAATCGATTGTGGTACTGCAGCCTACATAATCAGTGGCATAAGAAGTATAGTTATTGGCAAAAAGCAGAAAGTGCAATCAAACTAGCGACACTACCATAGAAGGGCTCATATCCCAACAATTTTTTTTTCGAAATGTCATAAGGAGTTTAATTATAAGCAGGGAAGAACATGTACCAATGGTACAATTACAAGGTCCCAGAGTGTAAAAATAGCAAATTACAAACATCTGGAAACAGAGAGAGAGAGAGGTAAACAGAGAGAGGAGAGAAAGGATGACATTCTAACTTCTATTTGGGGCGACAAGAGCCCTAAGCTTGTTGCAGCCGGCGAGGCACCAAGTTGATGATTCACTTTTGATGTATTGACCAGTTGTTGAAGACAACACTCGGAGTCGTTGAAAACGTGGGAATTACGCTCCCGCCATATCGTCCACAGAGTTGGAATAATGAGGAATCGCACACCCTGGACCGCATCCCGGCCTTGTGGACACCGGAGCTCCTAAAACTAGTTGTCAACCGAGGTGGATTCAGACTAAGATGTTGGACATAGCCCTGGCACATTTACCCAATCATTGATCGCTTGCCAGAGGTCATGAGCCATGGGGCCCTCGACGAACAGATGATGACTGGTTTCAAGGTTTCGACGACATAAGGCGCAGAAATATTCGTTCGGCCATTTCCGAAGCAGTAGCCGATCCGCCGTCCACAATCATTTTGCATTAAAAGCCACATGAAAATCAAATCTTGCACTTTGAGGGCGCCCAAACTTTCCAAACTAGCCTGTGGATGAAAGACCAGAATGAACCATGAAACTGAAATTCGTAGGCCGAGCGGGCTATGTACGTGCCTCCTGAGGTGAGAAACCACATAATATACTCTGTCATACCTTCCTGCAGTGTTGGTTGGTAGTCATCTATCATCGTCCAAAGATCAATGAAGTCAATTAGCACTTCGGCAGAGAAACCTGGGAGTAAATCACAGATCCAGGCGTTGTCGGCCAGTGCAGCGGCAATAGATTTCATCTTCCCTCGAATGTGATGATATAACCGTGGAAACAGCAGGTACAGTGTCTTCCCTTAAGCAAACTCGACCTCCAAAAGAGAGCATGAGTGCCATCCCCCACGATGACTCTTGTGGCCGTGGCAAACAAGGTTGCATCAACTTCATCTGTTGGTAGCTCTGTTCCATGCCAAGGCCGGTTCAGTTGGGTCCAAGAGCACCATAGCCATCGCAACCTTAAAGCACGACTGAATTTGTCCAGGTCCGAAATACCGAGCCCTCCATATGCAAAGGGTCTGCATACTTTCGCCCAGCGCACTTTGCACTTTCTGCCATGCATACGCTCAGTGTCTGCCCAGGAAAAATGGCGCCGAATTTTGGCAAGGTCTTTGAGGACTTTTTTCGGTGGTTTTTGAGCTGCGAGGTGATATGTCACCAGAGAGCTCAACACTGAGTGAACAAGCTCCCGCCGACCACCAATGCTCAGGAGCGCAATCTGCCATCCAGCAAACTTTGACATTGCACGGTCTTGTATGCACTGGAAATGCCCCACTCGAAGTCGCCCAAGAGTGAGGGGGATGCCAAGATATGTGAGCGGCCATGAGACCTTCTGTCCTTGGAAGTCTCAGAGTTTTGTGCAATGACACTCTTCTGGATACTGATCCTGAGTCCAGTTGTATCACCAAAGTCCATAGGATTTGCATTGCCACTGTGACATCCTGTTGAAGAAGGTTGAGGACGAGCACAACGTCGTTCGCGTACATCGAGAGCTGTAGTGGGGCATGTTGTGTCGGCAACGGCGAAATAATGCCTTCCTCCATAGCAAGCTGGAACAGTCTCTAAAGCGTATCGATGGCCATTATGAACAAATACAATGAGATTGGATCCCCCTGGCGCAGACCACGGCGATGCGCAACGGGCGGCCCAGCAGTACCGTTTAACATGACAGAGGAGGATGCCGTGGTAAGGAGCAAGGTTATCCACTCTCGCCATCGATGTGGAACCCACGATGCTCGAGGAGTTCAAGAAGATGCTCCCAATAGACGGAGTCGAAAGCTTTACTAATGCCAAGCTTAATTAGCAACATTGGTCTCCCCATCCTGTGAAACCGGCGCGCCAAATTCTTGACATATAGGAAATTTTCTTGAATGCAACGTTTCTTGATAAAGGAACTTTGAGCCACAGAGATGAGATCATTCATTTCGCGTTTGAGCCGTGGGGACTGGACTTTGGTAAAGAGTTACCGAAGGAGTGAAAGCAAGCTGATCGGTCTGTACTCACTAGACCCCTTAGCATTACCCTTATTCTTTAGCAGCTCAACGTGCGCTCTGTTTAGTTTGGGCAGCAGCCCGACATGTAGAGAATGGAGGCACCGAAAAGCGGCAGCACCATCATCTTGGATTATCGGCCAGCAATGGCGGTACAATGTACCCATAAATACATCTGGCCTCGACGCCTTATCCACAGGAGAGTCACAAACCACATCCCATATTTCTTCAACAGAGGGTCATCTATTGTGTTGCTCTGGATGCATGGAAGGTCAAGCCTACACCAGTCCAGAGAGTATGCACTCGGTTGGGGGGCGCCGACGATTTTTGCAAAGTAGTTGTGTAGTACTTCTTCTTTCTCATGCGCCCATCGAATCCAACCGCCTGAATCCTTGAGGGATGCTATGAAATTTTTTCTCTTCTGCCTGTTTGCACTAATGTGGAAAAACTTCGTGCAAGCGTCCCCTTCCCGGAGCCTCAGGTAACCTGAGACGCTTGTGTTTGCCTTGGTTGCTCAATGGCTGAGACCGAGAGCGCGGCACTTGAGGTCTTTTCTCAAGTTAGATTTCTGCTGAGTTAGCTGACAGTCTTCCTGCGCAAGGTCTAAACGGTGAATGACCTCCAAGGCGATGTGAAGCTGAAGCCTAGCTCCACGAAAAAGGCTCTTGCTCCAGCTCATTAGGGCTTTGGCAGTGTGCTGCAATTTGTAGTTCAGTTTGTTCATAGGGGAAACGCTGGGCATTGGGTTATTCCATGCAGTAGACACAAATTGTAGGAAACCATAGACTCTGGTCCAAAAATTTTCGAATTTGAATGTCGCTTTTTGTCGGGGGCGCTGCTGGAGGGCAAGTAGAATCGGGCAATGGTCAGAGATATCAGAAGGCTGTAGCCAGGGAGGGGCTGTAGCCAAGGAGGGCGAGCTCCCACTCATGATTCACAAAAGCGCGGTCCAAGCGGACTTGAGTCACGTTTTGTCGCTCATTTGACCATGTATACTTCCTATTCGGTAGGAGGAGCTCAATCAGCTCTGTCGTGTCCAATACCACCTACGGAACTTAAAAGGTCATAAATTGTTACCAGTAAAAGATATATATCCAAAACATTCACATATAGAGGTTTATAATCCCGTAGGAGCTCGAAATGCACACTTGCACACTGAATTTGGTGATGACAACTATATACGTGCTACCTCCTTATTTTTTCTTAACATCTATTAGCACAAATTTTGCTAACCAATGTAAAAAAGAAGAGTATGGAAGTAGTATGTACTTCTGCATTCAATCCATAGCTAGGGGGTGTTTGGCATAGCTCTGGAGTCAAGCTCCAGTAGAGAGCTGAAAATAATTAGCCAAACACCTTAACTCCAAAACTCTTTGGAGGGGCTCAACTACAGGAGTTAGAGGAGCTCTAGTTCATTTTGGTGGAGTACCTCTTTTCCAGCTCTCTAACCGGCTAATATGCAGATAGACATGGAGTTAAAGAGAATTTACCCGCAATTGCCACTGATTACACAAAAAATGATTCATTTTATGTTTTCTTCCTCAGCGCAATAGTTTCTTCCACCCGAGAGGAGAGCCCTAGCCGACGCGCGCGACTGCTACCGCCCGGATGCCCTTCAGGCCCCTGGTGCCGCCCGCCCCCAGGTGCCGCCCGATGCCCCCAGGTATGAATTCTTGGTTGATGGCTGTCCGACAGAAGCTTCCATTCAGGTTCTCGCAAGAAGTCATAGGGGAAGAGTTCGTTGTTCTTGTTTATGTGAAGAGTTGGTTGTTTACTACGAAGATCTGAAGATGCATTTGGACTAGGATTTTTGTTTTGTTTACTGCGAAGATTTGAAGATGCATTTGGACTAGGATTTCCGATTCCTGTTCTTGGCTGTTCCTCAAAGATTTGCTTTTGGGTAGAGCAAAGGCGGAGATTTTTGTTTCAGATGCGTGGATTTGTGGTGGGAATTGTGATTGAAAGCTGATGGAGAGCTCCAAGGTGTGAAGTTGTGAGGCAGGACTGTAACCTGGAGGTTGAAGAAGGCACTAATGACGTCCATGTCAGACAATAAAACAACGGTGTGCTCTGTTTTTTTTTCTGAGGTACTGTCATGGTTTCCATTTTGATCGATCTTTTGTAGGCATTTGAAATATACATGAGTTGTCATTTAATGTGGACTTATGAACATTATGGTACTGATTGATAGTTTGATAATGGTAAATGGAAAAAAAAAGGAATGGGAACCGTATGTTAATATTGTGTTACTGTTGGTTTTCAAATTGCTGGAACAATATTCAGACTTTTATTGGAACTGTATTTGTCATTTGTATAAAAACTCGTGTTTTGCGTTTATAGGATCATGTTCTGTTTCCAAATAAAAAACATATAAACTTATCTCAAAATACAAACAGTAAACCACATTAAGGGTAAAAATGTCATTGCATCCTAAAACACCTCTTATTTAGAGCCCATAGCAGTTTTCAGTCAAACACCATCACAAACGATTTCATCTTCACAACAGGGTTGCTCCACCTAAGCATTTTGGAGTAGAGTTGCTCTACTGCAGAGTAGAGCCATGCTAAACACGCCCTTATTAAGGCGGTAAGGCGACTTAAGGCAACCAATCTCCTTTTTACCTTTTAAGCGACAAGGCGTAATGCGAGGCGACACCTTACTAATACATATAAATAGGAAAATAGAAGTAGTTATTGCTGTAAAAAATAAAATACAGTAGTATATATGTGTATTTGAGCCCACTTTCATTTCTTTCTGGCCCAATTTCAGGCTTCCAGCCCAGCCCTGCCTTAGGTCAACTGTTAGATCAAATATCAGTTTTAATTCACTAGCAACCTGGCCCAACGTGACCACTCACGGCCCAACTAGGTCCACACTACACTCACGGACGGAGTCTAACCCTAGGGGTCCAATACTCCACCGTCGCAGCCCTCTCCCTGCCCGCACTTCGACTCTCCCGCCGCCACTCTTTCCTCCACGACGAACGGCGCATCCGTGCAGATGTTGGCTCCCCCTGCCACCACCCCTTCCTCGACAGCGCACGACAGCGCAGCCGCACAGATGCTGCCTCCCCCGCCGCCACCCCTTCCCCCACCTTGCACCGCGTAGATCGACCACGGTCTATGGCTTCCCGCGATTCTCTTTGCCTCCAGATCAACAGATCCGCCACCGGCCTCCACATTCAGGTAAGCCGCCACCCTCCTCTGTCGTCTTACTCGCAAACTTAAGGCGACGGGACGCCTTACCATCCCCGACTGTTTTACCTCTTAAGCGTCGCTTAAGTGACGTTTTAGCGACACCTTAATAACTATGATTCAGCCATAGTAAAATGTTGTACCTAGTACCGAAGACTCCAAACATTGTGAGGTCTGAAGAAGGTTGATTCTAGGCAATTTTACCACTGCTTTTGTAGAGAGGTTGGTTGGAATCCAAGATATCAAGACACTGGAGACACACTACCACTAATCAAGTCCATCCTTCTTGTTAAGCTATAGTGTGTATGAATAACAAATGGGGGCATTTATGTACCTGTATGATGGCCACACGGATGATGTCACCATGTAGTCCAACAGCAAAAGAACCCACGGCCATCGCCATCGGGCCGAGGACAAATTTCAGTACCAGCCCAAGGAAAGTCAAACCTGCCCCGCAAGGGATCAGGTTGTCTTGCTGCGCCATGAACAAACCTGAACCAGAAAATGTCAGTTTCGTATAATTTTTATTTGACACTAATTAGTTTAAAATTAATCAGTATCAAATAAAAAGAAATGTAAGGAGTAGTTAACTATAAGGATGCATAAACACATCATTTGTTTACCCATGCTGAACATGGCGAGACCGTTACCGCACCGGGCCATTATTCCAATGGAGTTCTCGATGATGATGGGCAAAGATATTTCTAGCCTGGCCAGTTTGAGAAGCCAATCCGTCAAAATACAGTCGAACGAATTAATGTGTAAGCTCATAATATTGTTAATATTTAATCATACATTAGAACTAAATAATATATATTAATTATAACTAGGATGGAGGGGAAGCATTTAGGTCATGTTGGCATAGGTCCAAGCTCCAAAAATGCATACATTTCTCGGAGTTGCTCATATGTAGCTTCAGAAATCTATGCATCTAGATATGTGAATAGATCAGGAGTCTTTCGTTAAGTCATTCTATTTTTGTTTTGCATTCTAAAAATCTAAGATATATTATTTCATCTTATAACTCCAACTCTAGCATGCATCTCAGATTGGAGTTGTATCAAACAGGATCTTGCTTTTGTATCTAGCCTACTTTCGAGACAACACAAATGAGTAATATGCCCAAAAGGACCCGTAGGATTTACCTTTGTACATACTAAATTTTGGAGGCTTTTCCAGTCTGGACAAAAAGATAATCTGGACAAGTTAAATTAATATCCAGCCATCTTATACTGAGAACCATTTTATTAGATCAAATGGACAGTTCCAATTTAATAGTTACTCAAGTTTGTTTCGGCAAAGGGTTGCCTTCCGAGGAGCTAGGACTACGTCCCACCAAGCCCTTCTCTAGGACGTGCATATAGCAGAGGATACACAGTATTTAGGTCTCAGGTTCATGCAGCATATTCTTTGTTTTCAGAGATAACTATCGATCCATAATAAAAGTAATAACATGCTTTTGTCTAAATAAATGAAGAAAAACAGTAGCTCATTTTGACTTGTCTATGTGTATCTCCTAGAATAATGAATAACTGGTTGACTCTTTGAAAGATCTAATTTTGCTGCAGTATCTGTAAAATGGTGTTGCTGGCCTTAACTGATGATTGGTGGCATTCTCTCGGCACCACAATTTTGCAGTAGGTACATTACTATCCAAAAATAGTCTCGCATGCCTACTTTTATGTCTTTAGTGAAATGCTATGAATTAAACTCTGAAGTCCAATTTAACATGTATTGCAAAAATACATAGATATTGGAGACTATGGTATCCGCATAAATTTGAGTTTTTAAAAAATTGAATTAAATTCAAGTTATGGTAGTAACTGATGTGGGTAGTATTTTTTGAGGTTCAAAACTCAATAAAACATACCTGCGCCAGCTTAAAACGAATTTCAATCTTGACACATACGAAATTTGAATTTCGTCCATGGCACATACGAAAGTGGATCAGTTTTGAAATTTTTTCATTTTGTGTGTTATTTATATTAAAAACGTTTATAAATCGTATATTAATAAAAAAATTCTGGTGCCAGTTAGGTAACGTGGACACCGCTTGTTCTTTGGGTGCGAGCTTAATTTGCACTGCATACAGACAAACTAGCTAGTGTTGTCTCCTTTAGTTGTGTTCCAATTAAGAAAACAAATTCTCTAGAAGGAAGTCGAAGATCTGTAGAGCATGCATCTTGTGCTTCTGCTTGCATAGCGTGCTAGAGAAACTAGCCATTTAAACGTGTAATTGCACTTTCAGTCTTGCAAAGCCAAATACAAAATGTGTGGCAACAATGGAGAAGGGATGCCGGCCGGAGAAGCAACAAACATTTTGGAAGTGCCGTACCAGATCCATCCAAATGTCTTGATCGGACGGGCCAGATGGGGATAGAGATGAAATAGCCGCCGCTGTTGGAGTCAGCAGCAGGAGAGGACTGCAGGTGCAGGAGGAACAAGCCAAGCCAGCCGAGACCCGAGAGGAGAAGACAGCTTGTGTTGTGTGTCTTGCTCTACTACTGGTCTTTTCCAGAGCATATCGCCCGTCCTCTCTTGGGGGGAGAGGCGTCACAGCTCCATCCCCACGGGAGCTTAGGCCGTAAACAAATCGGTAGAGTTTGATAACTTTCAGAATAAGAGTAATTAAGTGGGTTAAACGTAAAATACTAAATCCAACGTGTCGGCTGACGTGTACGTCACGTGGACACGTCACACGTGCGATGGACTGCTATTGACATACTTAATTAGTTTAAGAATCTATAAATGCGTTTTAAAAATTGGTGTACCTATTTGACACACCCCTACAAGTTGATATACCTCTAACGCACATTACTCGTATTTTTTTTTACAAAAAGATGTGGGTAGTAATATAGAATCACATTTGTACACTACGACCATGCTGATTCAGCAAAACTTAATACAAAAAAGCGCAAATTTGCATAGATATGAAATGTTGTGTACGTACCAATTAACAATGCAGGCCACGATGATGCCACCGAGGCTGGCGTACGTGTTTGGGTTGCGTCCTAATTTGTACGACACAACCTTCACAAGCGCCCAGATCGACGGCGGCCTTGAGCTGCTGGCGACTGCGGCACTACTCGCCTGTGCGTCACGGACGTGCGGCAATTGAACAGACATGGTCGACGATGCCTCAGCAACGTCCACGGCGGCGCTAGCCTCAACGTCGTCATTGATCATCTGAAGACTGCCTGCTTTATTATTACCTCCAGCAGTTGAACCAGAGAGATGATTCTGCTGGGTGACGACGATGGCTGCCTTCCGAATCTCGAGAGCGAAGAGGAGAAGTGTGAGCCAAACTATGGCCTGGAAGACGGACAGCTGGACCACCAGGTCCTGCGCCCACTTGCCGTACATGGCTTGCGCCATGGGCACGCCCACGACGAGCGAGCTGGTGAGCGTCGAGAGGGAGAAGCTGGTGATAGACCAGTTGACGACGGCTGCGTCATGATGGCCCCGCCGGCCAGTGAAGCACACCCAAGCGCCGATGCCGGCGACGATGACGATCTTGGATATGACGTCGGCTGCGATCGCACGGTAGTTGGCGTGGAACGGGTCGGTGTGGACCGTGAACCCGAACGTGAAGAAGGGCACGGCGAAGAAGGCGACGAGCCTGTTGACGGCCCCGCACTGCTCCGGAGTGAAGATCTTCCACCACCGGATCGACCAGAACCCCAAGAGGAGGGGAACGTAGAGGGGCACCATCGCCGCCCCAACCTTGTATACGTCGCCCCACGAGATCATCTAGCTAGCTCTCTGTTAATTCCAGAGTTGTTACTAAAATTCCCCGATGGCAAGCGCGCGCCGGAGACCGGAGCGGGCAGGGGCTGGCGTACTGGCGCTGGCGGCGGCTGGTCCTGCGTCTCCGCTCGGCGCTCGCAGAGAACAAGCAGTCTGGCAGCCGACGTGCGGCGTCGGGAGCATGGATTATATTGGTGTATAGAGTTATTAGGGTTACACCATATATACACCGGTTTTGTACGGGCATGGGCCAAGGCCCAAATGGGTAAACTAGACTGCGAATTCCGGATTACTCCCTCCGTTTCGTTTCAATTGTCGTTAGGACAATTTTTATTAATTCATTTTTAGTTCATTTGGTTGTCTGAAACGATAATTATTTCAGAACGGGGGGTATAATTTTGTTGTCACTCAAAAATCATAACAAATATAGATATCCAATAGTTCGATCGGATATCGCCTAAATTATTTTCGATCTGATTTTCCAAAGTATCTAACTGGATACTGATTGATTCCGAATGAGATTAGATAAAAATGTAATACCGAATGATTTGGGAATATACAACCGCATTTCAACCCTAGGCGTGTCGTCCCAGCGGCACAAACCAATGAGTGCCGTGTCCGGGCTGGCACAACCTGGTGTGTCGGGTCGTGCTTGGGCCACAAGTGGAGCATGGTTGAGTCAAATATACAGTACAGGAATTCACCAAATTTACAACGGTCAGACATCGTCGTAAATAAGGTAATGACCGCTGTAAATTAACCTATTTACGATGTCTTGCCCAGGTCGGCGTACATAAGGCGACCTGTGCCATATGGGTCGTGGGCACCATATTTACGACGCTATGGACTCAACTGTCATAAATAAATGTGACTTATATGTTTATTTACGATGGCTTGCCCTCTGGCTATGGTACATAAGGTCATTTAGGTTTTATTTTAAAATATAAAACACCACACCCGACACAAAGACCAGCTCACAACGCACATCACAACACATATAACATATCAGAGATTCACATATTCACAAATAAGCATCACAAACATATACAATTCACATCACACCACCTCCGCTACCTTCAGAGCCAAATAATTCATCCTCGTGCCCTGTTCAAGTGTCGTTAGGTGTGGTTATGGAGTATGAGTCTCTGTCATTGATCCATGTAATACACAAGTGTAGTAAGACATGTATATAGCTAATTTACTTAATTGAACTAGAATTGAACAAGTTTGGCTAATTTTGACTTACCTGTGCTCCTGAACAAGGCACATGTGGCTCCATCAGTGGCTGCCACGTGTAACACCCTGACTTCTCTCTTTCTCTTCCCTCCCTCTACCCAGTGGGGCCGCTAGTCAGCGGATACACCCCTTCTTTCCCCTGCTCCGTGGCACCCATGAAGCACACATGACCAACAAACCATGGCAAAACGAAATCCCGACGATTTTGGCCTCTCCGCTCGTTTTCCATCCGCATATATGAGACCGTCTGTAGTGACACGTTGTAAAACATACTATATACACAGCAGCGCAATAGAAGTTTAGATTACGTACTGTAAAGTTAGAAGAAGAATAGTGTATTACGCTGGTGTGGATATCCTAAGCCGCATTGCCCTTCTATAAACCATCGCCCTCGTGCGCCCTAGGTTTTCCCAGCATGAGCTTAAGCAAAAATCGCCACCGCTATCACTCTCGGTAGGTTTCACCGTCGCCGTGCAGTTTGACTCTCCTCGATTTGTTGAGCTAACGAGCGCGTGGACTTCCCAGGGACTCCGGCAAGCCTCCCCGACCTGTCCAAGCTCAAGCTGTTGTCGCAAGACCTAGCCCTGACAAATCCGGTACGGATGAGGCCCTCATGTCGCCCCGCTTGGTCCATCCGATGCTTTGCAATCTAATCGTACTGACGTGTTCGCGTGCTCTCAGAGAAGCTCCTATGCGAGCATTCAATGAAGATTCATCATCATCGCCATGACGCCGTCCCGGCAAGAAGCGACGATGTCGGTCACCCTTCACCGCCGCAACCCCATCAGCACGCCGTTCCGGACCCCAAGACGCCTTTAGCTAAGCCCGCACACGCCCCCCGCCCTCGTTTTTAGTTGTTAGCTTCGAGATTTAGCTAGTTTAGCCATAGATTAGAGAGCTCCGCCGAGCTCCGCGCCATCTACGGCGGTGCTGCCGTGCAGGCCCAAGGGAAGAGAAGGACAATGCCACTTGCACCCTTGGTCGTTAGATCGAGTTCATGCGGTCTAGATTAGACACATGGATACTTCTTTGTTTGATAAGATCTCGGTCGTTCTCTTTAAATCCTAGAGCTGGTATTAGAACAGGCATACACCTTATTTGTTTTAAATCTTGACCATCCAAATAATATCCAACGCACCACATTAAATCAACACATACCCTATGTTCTTTTAATCTTGTGCGCTCATTTAGAATCCGGCGGTCTAGAATAGATTGGGCCATTCCCCTTCGCCTTTAGCAATCAACCCCCTGTTCTTTTTATATGGAATTACGCATAGGCCTCTGATTTCACAAATCCACCCCAGAACTTTCTTATAATCATGGTTTTTGATTTAGATTAATTCTTATGCCCCGGCAACTTACTGTTTTTGCATTTTAGCCCCTGCAGTAGTTTGGAATTTTGTAGAAAGCCACTGTACAGTCTATTACTACAAAAATACCCCTGTATCATGCTGAATTCACATGTAGAACATTAGTAGTTGTTGTTTCTGCATTAAACACCTCTAGAAAATTTTTGTTAATGTGAAAATATTTATTAACGTTTTTAATAATGAAATTGCGTGATAAATATATTTGAGCACATTAGAAAATATTTATGATTTATAATTAATTATTAATGCGTACACAATGACGTAAATGCGTAGTTTTTTGTTTTGTATTTATGTATTTATTGTCTTTATCGTCTTGTACCGTTTCTTATTATTTTCCTGTTATTTTGCTACGCGTACGACGATGTGGTTAGATCCAGTTCCCGACCCGCCATTTAATCTACAAAAGCAAGACTTTGATATCGGCGAGCACCAGCAAATTCCAAGATGCAAGTTCCCCTTATAACTTTGTTTATATTTTAGGATTTAGCTAGCTTGCGTGCATGCCTTTAAATTTAAATCTCATGTTAGGCAATTTACTAGTTTTTCAATATTATTCTTGTCGCCATGTTGGTTAGAAGTCAGTAGATGGGTCATGTGTTGGGATGTGATAAGAAATTTATGTCTGATCTTCTGAAAGATAATAGGTAAGTCGATTGATGGATAACTCGATGTTGATGATCCGTGGCACTCGAGTAACTTAAATACCTCTGCAATTACCACTGCTCCATTGGTTATCAATTGTGGTTCACATGTTTGACCTCGCTAAGAAGGTTAATCTGCGCAAGTGCAATCGTGAAGACAAGAAATAAAGAATGTAGAAGAAGAGATCTGAAGTCGTAAGTTGTCACACCCGCACGGTACACCGCGCGCCGCCCCGTCTCCGCCGGGAGCGCGTGAGGTCAGCGCTGCAGCTGCAGATATCCGAAGTCGCCGAACCCTACCCTTTGAGAACCCCCTTCTCCGCGGCTACCCAAGCTCTCCCTTGTACCCCCCACCCGCCGTCGCCTGCTGCTGCTGCTAGGGACCTTCCATTCCGGCGCCATCACGAGAGCTAGCAGCAGTAGCGGTCGCTATTGTCCTCTCCCGCCCGAACCCTAGCAAGCCCCGCCGATGCCGCACATCGAGGGAGCCGACCGCGACCGGATCGCCGTCGGATGGATGGAGACGGACGCTGAGCGCCCAGGGGAGCTGCGGAGGAGCGGCTCCGCCAGCCGCCTCAACGCGCAGGCGCCGGAGTTCGTCCCGCGTGGGCCACCGCCGCCGGCGGCGGCACTGGTGCCACCACCGCCCGTGATCCGCGTGTTCGCTGCGCCGCCGCGCGCAGCTTTCTTCGCGGCGCCCTCGCCCCCGCCACCACAGTTCGAGTACTACGCGCCGGTAGGGGGACGCGGTGGATTCGCCGCCAAGGATCCGAACCCGGAGCCTGAGGTGGAGAACCCGCCGGCGTTGAACGCAGAACCGCCGCTAGTGGAAGGGCTAACCGACGAGGTCGTGCACAAGATCATCAAACAGGTGGGTGCTGTTTTCCCCGTCTATATCATTCGATCAGGGGAAACAAAACAATGCTACAAAGTATAGAATAGTGTTCGTGTCTTGACATCTGTTCACCTATTCCGGATCACTAATCCGGTTTGGACCCTGTTTGTTCCACTATTGATTTCCAGATTTTGCTTGTATAAGCTGTAGTGCAATCCAACAGATTCTCACAATCTTAGCTTTTTCATTGATTTTCAATATCCAACGGATTCTCAGAATCCATAGAGCAAACATACAGGCCCTTAACCCTTACATCATAGGGAGTATCTCTGTTCAACACGTCACTCTTATTCATTAGAAATTACACTTAAAAACTGTACCCTTAGACCATAGCCTCATAGGGAATATCCGTTCAACATGGCATACTTATTCATTGGAAATTATGCTTAACAACTGTGATATGGTAGTGTTGAGATGTCTCTTTACTGGCCACAATATGTGCGGATGTGAGATTTTGCATTTAGCTGTCCAACTGAATGCTTTAGCTGTTGAACTGAATGCTGAACACTTGTGCTCTCATACCTGTTTGAAGGATGTCATCATTTCAACATGGTTCCTTTATTAAAATGCAAAATTTATCAGGTCAGCTGCTTGTTTTTAGTGTGCACTTAAGGGAGTCGTCCACATCTGAGGAAAGTTGTTTAATATCTCTAGTTGCTTTACTAGTCCGATATGTTATAGAGTACTCTGGACAAATGTAGTTATGATAACTAAATTAAGAGATTGTAACTAAAATAAGGGGTGAATTGTATGGTTATAGTATCCCTCATAGTCAATTGGTCACACTTTGTTGTTGATGTTTGGGCATGTTAAGTTACTATGCGCTTACCAGTTGCGCCCAAAACCTTAAGCTGGTGGAAAAGGGTAAGGGTAGGCAATTCACTTATAGTTCAAGTGTTTAACACTCTCCCTCATGTGCAGCCTCTCTCGGGCTGCAAATGTGGAATATGAGTCGGTTGCAATTTATTTTAATAAATCGCGCCCTCCTGGATTCCAACTCGAGATCTCTGGCTTTGATATCATGTTAAGCTACTTTGCGTTGACAAATTGTACCCAAAAGCTTAAGCTGATGGGGAAGGGTAGACAATTCACTTATAGTTCAACAGGGCCACATAATATTTTTCCGTCTCCTACTGCTTTTGATATATTGTACTGTTAAAACATCAACTATTTTGGTTGCTGCAGTTTTTGTGCTCAGTTTACAATAGACATTCAGACACCAGTAGTAGTGTAGTACTAGTTCGCAATCAACCAACTTCCTATTTGCTAGATCAAGCGCTTTATGCATGGAAATTCTCAGCCTTTCATGACTGAAGATGCAGAATCAGATGATGAACTCACCCTCCAATGGATGCTTTGAGAAGTATATAGGTCTAATTTTTGCTTGATTCCATTCATCGAGAACACCTTGTCCTACATAGCGAACATCCTAAACATTTGATCTGAAAAACTTGCTAACAACAAAATCTTTTTAAGCTAACTGAATCCCTAAATTAATAATCAAGCCATTAGCAGTCAAACTAACGGTAGATTTGCCTGTAACTCGTGGATGCCTGATCATTTTTATACTTTCCCTATTTCATATGCCGGCTATGCTTCCAAAGCATATGCAACACAGCATCACTGTCCTATTTTCTCTTGGTAGACGTTTAAACACATTTGCCTCAGCCTTTCAGTTGTGTTTTATGGTTGGCTACTTTGATGTAAGCCATCTTGGGTTCTTGTCAATTGGATATCTCTCTTTCAATCTAGCCACCGAGATGCGAGATCCTGTGGTGCTCCCAAACTCGCACAGAGGTGATTGAAGGCGACGAGCGTGGCGGCGAAGAGCGCGAATGCGGCGGCGGATCTGGCGCTCGGGAAGGAAGAGGCCTCGGTGAGGTGGCAGATGAGTAGGCCTTTGGATCCGAGGAGGACGAAGGCCGACACGAGGAGGAGCGCAAGGTGCACGAATCATACTTAGGCGTCAACGAGCGAGGCTCTCGGTGAGCAGTGCCTCCACCTGCGGGGTCTTCATCATGAGTACGGGCGGGACGAATGTTGTCCTGGATGTTGGTGTGGCCGAGGCATTAGGGATAGGTTCCCCTCCACCGCCTGTGCCTTGATTGATGGAATTGCTACCAATTGTGTGGCTTGAAGTTTCAGTGATCTCATCGTTTGCAGCAGAGTTTGGTGAGCTGGCCGCAGAGAGCTTTGATCAGATTTTGCATTCCCCATCAGCTTGCTAGTGGAATCTTATACCAAATTGTCACGGTGGTTTTCTGAATACCGCTGAATCGATCTTCTGCTTGCTGACGCATCCTGAATGTCGTGCCAACAGGCAGGGAACGGGGTAAGGGATAATTGGCCCGATTTATTCATTGGTTTGGGTACCAATATATAGCACCCATGACACATTGCATATGAAAAATATACTTCCCCAATCGGGCTCTGGCTCAACTTGATCTAAACTTGACTTACTCTTAACTGAACTGATTCTATACCAAAACAGACTCAAATTCCCTTTTTATTGTAACTGGACTCTGACACAAATCGACTCAAACTTTTATTTGATTCTATTTCCTAATTTGGACTTGCACTTTCCTAATCCCCACAACATGACACAATGAGATAAGCAGCCAAAAGCGTAATAAAGCGGAAAAAACGCTTTCAAGTTCGACAGCTTAATAGCGGTTGCTTCCCCAGTGCGGAGCTGCCCGCCCAGCCGCTCCTACGCGTGCCCACCAAGCCACAGGGCCACACATGCCAGCTGCTTTATTATACGCGTGCCCACCAAGCCACAGGGCCACGCGGGCACCAAGCCATTGCCATTAGCACCCAACAGCTGTCTTGGTCGCGACCCCCTGCCCGCGTGCTCGCTGGATCTCGTACTTGTCCAGCCACTGCCTGCCATCGTCGACACCCCTGATGTCTAGGCCATCCAACGCCAAGGCGACCTAGCCCACAACTGGACGTGACCTCGCCCACAGCTGGATTGACGCCGCGTTGATGTGACAGGAAGCAAGGGCGACCGGGGTGACCTGCCTTATCTATTGATTTCTTCCCTTATTTATGGAATCCTATCCTAGTATAACTCCCACCATTCCAAAAACAAGATTGAGAGTGAGGCTCACTCTTTATCTGTTTATATATCTGTAATTTGATACTCCCTCCGTCCCAAAAAGTTTGTTGCTTTGTAGTTAATTTTTGAACTACAAAGCGACAAACTTTTTGGGACGGAGGGAGTATTTAGGAAAATAAAGGATAGGCTTAAATTGTGTTGCATTGCCCTTCTGTACTGTGTCAAATGGATTTATTGAAGATATTTCCATGTGACATTGTTTTTCATTATAATCATTTATTAGGTAGCTACACTAACAATGGGGTTGCATGCAAACAGTAACTTTGGTAGTGGTAGAGAAGATCTGGGCACAGCAAATATAATTCTCTACCTTTTTGTGTAACATTTTTCCTTCTATTTGCTTCCACCAGTATGATTATTAACTTTGCATTCATCTTTTTATTGCAAATTCCCAGGTGGAGTACTATTTCAGTGATATAAACCTGGCTACCACAGAACATTTGATGAGATTCATTAGCAAGGACCCTGAGGGATATGGTCAGTTTTATATTTCTACTTTTTAAGGAAAGTTGTATCTACATGTTTCATTGGTTTTTATGCCAGTAGTATGTGTTTGAAAACTAAGAAATAGTTCAGGGAAAGCATTGTTTTGGCTAAATTGACGATTACATATATTTATGCTATCATATTGGTGTGATTTGTTTTCTAAGCAAAGAGAAGGCATTGCAATTCCCAAATTAGAAATGAAAGAAAAATTTCAACTTGACATTATCTCGATCATAATGTTGATTTCTTGTGTATTGGCTAAAAAGAATCATGATTTTAGCTTTTCCTTTTATCAACTATATCTATTGTGTAGATATTATATTTGGTAGAGTCACCAAATAATGCGGTCAAGGAGAAAAAAATTGTATTACAGAAATGAAAGACAATTTCAACTTGGTAATATCTCAATAACAATATTTATCTCCTATGTACTAGGTAAAAGGGTTCATGTTCTTAGTATTTCCTTTTCTTCCCTATGTTGGGTATGTAGGAATATCTTTTGAAGACTCGCCAACTGAATGTGCTTAGAGGGGGAGTGAATATGCCTTTTTCGATTCTTGAAACACTTAATTCAAAACTGTCAAATACCAGGGTGCGCACTAGTCTAGTGTCAGTGCGGACTAGTCTGTGTCTGAATGTTTTTGTGTTTTAATTTACAGCGGAAGGTGTTTAGCAACTTTAGTAACATCGACAAGTATTTATGAGATTTAAATAACATGTGGATCACAATATTGAAGTAAATCACAAGTATGATCGAGTTAAACCCTAACCGGTGATGAAATTGAAAAGTACAAATCAAGAACACACGAGACAAACGATTTTAGCAAGGTTCGATCCCACACAAGAGATCTACGTCCTTGTTGAGGAGCTCACACAGAGTTGAGTCTTAACCAATCCTTTCCCTCGTCAAGTCATCACGAAGGCCAACTTGATCTCCACTATTAAACGGGGTAATCACCGAGTTTGTAGGGCTTCCTCACAAGTTAAGGACTCCTTCAGACTAGTGTGAGTGTAGTGAGACAAGTCTGATGTGTTACAGTAGCATATAACAGACTAGTCCGTTTAAGAACAGACAACTCTGGTGATTGAGTAACTGGGAAAATTTGCTAAGTTTGTGAAGTGACTGTGTAGTGCGGACTGGTCCGGTGTAAAACGGACTAGTCCGGTGTGTGCGCGTCAATTTAAATTTTGATTACCCCTCTCATTCTTCTCATGCAACAATTAAGCTCTTGAGGGGATAACTCACACACACCAAGACTACAATCTATAAACTAAGTCCTTTGCCCTTCACTTCATCATTTTCCATCAAAGTCACCATTTTCCCTTTTTGTTTTAATAACCCTTTTCTCCATGTGACCTGCTCTCACTTAGCAAACTTCATTAGCCCTTCACTTGTTTGTCATCGATCAACCAAAACCCACAAAGGAATGCCTAGATGCATTTACACCAACTTATGTGATCTAGGAGTGGAAATAATTACTGTCTTTGGATTTAACTAATTATTTTTTTTTCTTACACATTTTAGTGCCAATATCAGTTATTGCTGCTTTCAAGAAAATTAAAGCTTTGGTACCTAATAACTTGATGCTTGCCGCGGCTCTCCGAATCTCATCAAAATTTGTAAGCTTCTCCATTTTTAAGTGTCATGTGAAGCCATGATGATTTTTTTTTTAAAAAAAGGAAGTTAATGTCCTGATTTCAAGGCATAAAATATCATCTCATAGGTACTGACTAGCAATATATATATTTATATATATGTTATTTGCTCACATGCTTCATGTTGCAGGTTGTAAGCGGGGATGGGAGAAGAGTTAAGCGTCAGCCGCCATTTACTGAATCTGATTTGCAGGAGCTTCAGGTATTGATGAATATTTGCTGCATGGTTATTTGTACATTTGAGTTGATGAGCACTTCTTCATTGGTTTCTATCTTGCAGTCCCGAATTGTTGTTGCGGAAAATCTTCCCGGTGATCCTTCCTACCAGAATCTTAAGAAGATATTTTCAGCTGTTGGGAGGTATGGTCATTGCGGCATGCAAGCATCCTTTTTCAGTTTCTTTCTACTCCCAGAATCATTGAAAACTATAATTTTTTTCGTCTTTCAGTGTGATTTCTATCCGTACTTGCTATCCTCAGACTCCAAGTGGCACTGGTCCTGCTACTAATAGATCTTCCAAGCTAGATATGCTTTTTGCTAACAAGGTAATATGCACTGTCATACCTCATCTAACTATTTGTGCTTCCTTAGCACCTACCCGAAGGTTTTGTTTCTTTTTTGTAGTTCTAACGTACAAATCATACTGTGGTAGCATATGCCATGCATTTAGAGGATCAAGGGAAACTTTGACGGAAGAATTATTTTTTCTTTTTGCATTGGATCGAAATCCTGTGGCACCAGCACTAGAATGCTTATATTTTGACAGGAACTGTAGCAATTAATTCTAGAAACTACAGGCAATCTTCTCTTGTGAGTTATGACTGATATTAATGTGAGCCTATCAAATCATATGCATCTGCAGTGGACAGTACTTGCCAGATTTTGAACATTATTGTTTTTAAATGCAACATGGATCACCGTGAAAGGAAATTTAATAGCATAATCATGATAATAAACATGTTATGAAACCCCTGGCCGCACTTATGTTATTCTGACACATCTTTTTTTCTTATGCATTGTATGATTTTTAAATGTCATGTGTGTTGGTCATTGCCACGTGGGCCATGAAGATTGTGCCGGCCATTGGAAAACCGCATGCCAAATTGGTTAAGAGATAGAGTTTTATTAGTTTCCATAGATTGAGTTTAGAGATAAAGAAATAAAAATCCTAATAGATTAGTTTCTATATTAGAGATAGAGTTGGTTAGCAATAGAGTCCTTATTCCATAATGTAATCAGCAGACCGGTTATATATTGCAGCCGGTGCACAGTAAATAAAACAAGCAAGAATTATAGTCCAGAGAATTCATCTCTAGACCCCTGCCCCTGTTCATCGGCGACATCAGCAACAGCGCTGACGATCAGGCGGCAGGTTCAACGACATTTACAAGAACATCTGTGACACTGAATATTATTAATGCTGAAGGGTTTAGTTGGAAGTTTGAAGCCTCTGTTGAAGTTGAGCATTTGCATTCGTAAAGCATCAATTGGAAATGTAGTTACACTTAGGAAGTATGAGATTATTTTGTTTCCAATCATCCATACAATTGAGGCCTGGAATAGTTTTTCTGCTTTTCTTTCTGTTCAAATGCAGGTGCTAATGTCTTGTATTGCATTACATCATATTTGGAGGTTGTTGATTGAAACATAACATTTAATTTTTTTATCAATACATACTAATTTTTAGCTCGTCCATCAATTCACTAATGAACCGATAATTTTCTCTTTGAAAACAGCTTCATGCTTTTGTGGAATATGAGACTCCTGAGGATGCTGAGAAGGCAGTATGTGTAGCTACATGATTGCATAAGGAAAAATGTTTTGCAGTTCACACATTGTCTGAACATTCGTTGGTTTCATGTAGATTTTTGAGCTCAATGATGAGAAGAACTGGAGGAATGGGCTCAGGGTCCGGCTATTGAATACTTGCATGGTATATCTTCGTGGGCTAAAATTTGCAATTTGTATTGTTTTATGATGGACCTGCTTTCCTTCCCATGATCCTATTGTAGTCTATCTTCGTATCTGCAACCTTTTGAATTTTAACCCTAGATGATATCATGTCTGCATGCTGAATCGCTCTTAAGTTTTCAAGAATTTCAATTTCAATTTCACTTTCGGTGTACTTATTTTATGATACATTTTTCGATTAAGACAAAGGGGGTGGGCAAAGGGAAAAAGGGAGTGTCTGAACCTGATGGAAATGGCGAGGAAGACGTCTCCACTTCGAACCAATCAATCAACAAACAGTTTGAAGAATCCTCTCAACTCTTAGATGTACTACCAGAAAACTTGGTAAGATTCTTTGTTATCATTTTCTTTTGAACCCTAAAACAAACTTTGATCTCATCGCAAATATATTGATTGATTTTAACTTCGCATGCTTACCCCTACGATTTAGAAAGGAATGGCAAATTTGCCACTAAAGTTGCATGTTTGCCCCTATTTTACCCTAATAATGGGCAAACGTGTGACTCTATGGTGTGTGACTCTATCGTGCAAGATGCCATTACTTTCCAAAAGTCAGGGGCAAACATGCCAATATCTGCAAGAAGTATCTGAAGTATCTCCAAAAGAACCATTCAGTTAAAAACTAAAATTAGGGAAACCAGGCAAATCAACCCAAATCAAAGCATGCAAAGAAGGATCTGAAGTAGTTTTTTACTTGCTTGTTACATTTGAGGATTATAATATAGTCACATGTTTTGGCAATTTGTTTTAGTTATGTCTTTTGGGCAATATTCTGATAAAAGAAGGGCAGTTCGATGCACCTAGCTCCTGCTTGCGCAAGTTTCGGAGAAGGGTTCGATCCACTTTGGATCTTTTGTACGCGATCTTTCCCTGCATTTCTGCAAGTGGCTGTTTCTAATACTTAAACCCGTGACCTCATGGTCACAAGGCAACAACTCACTGTGCTGGGGCTTCCCTTGGGCAATATTCTGATAACCTAAATAAATCATTTGAAAGTTTTTGTTGTTCTTTTGACTTGTTCGACTTGTTTCATGGATTCAGCGGACCTTAAAATAAAAAGATAGTTTCGCTATCAGCAATTTTTATTTTAGTGTATTTTCAGTAATTAAACTTGCCTCTATGGCATCTTGTAATTTCTGAAGCTCGATGCACCTGCGAATAGATTTTCATTTGATACTTCTTGCATGTCTTGAAATGTACATGATTTTGACACGTTCATCCTTGTCTTTTTAGTTTGATGATAATTTCACTGACAAGGAAGTTTCAAGACGTGGCAAAGGACGTGGACGAGGTGGCAGAGGGCGTGGTTACCAGCAGTACAGCAACAATCAGCACTACAATTACCACGGTAGCAACCGTGGTGGTGGTAACCATCAAGTTGGGACTCCGCCAAATAACCAGCCAATCAAGCCTGAGCAGCACCAGCAGCTGCCAATTGGGGCAACCAAGCAACCTCCAGGCCCCCGCATGCCTGATGGCACGCGGGGTTTCACCCTGGGCAGAGGGAAGCCGCTAACCATTCTCCCAGGTTTGTGCGCTGTTGGTGAGCCATGATCCCGTGGTTCTGGTGAGGCGCGTTGAGTGCTGTTATTATGTTGATATATGTAAGTACAAATGTTGTGGGACATATGAGTATTTCTGCATGAGAACATGTTTCTCTTAATAGATGTGTGGTCCACCAGTGTTTAGCCTGTTCGTTATGGGTATTTTTTGTACTTCAGAAATTATATGCGTGTTGTTGGTTCATGTGTACTCCCTCCGTTCCCATGAACTTGTCGCTTTGTAGTTCATTTTTGAACTACAAAGCGACAAGTTTATGGGGACGGAGGGAGTAATATGTTTGTACTCCTTCCTATGACTAATTTGGGTTCTACTCTTTGATGAGTATTAATAAAACATGTATATAGACTAGCATTTGAACTAATGTTTTTGTTAGTCGTAAATTATTGTGATCTTCTATGTTATAGGCAGGGGTTGTGCAGTACTGTAGTTCTCTATTGTAGTCATGCTATTGTAGCGGTGGCTAGGTTTACGATTCTATATATGGAGGGAAGATGTGTACTAAGAGATAGTCTTTTTGTGCTGTTGGTGGAGGCTTCGGTGCCGTTTCACAACATTTGGTATCAGAGAACGTGACGCATTGCCATCCATGGCTAGTGTTGGTAGTGATCCTGTGACCACCAGCATCTCTTGTAATAAGACTGATCTGATCTTCATCCAGATAGAGCTTTTGCAGCGCATGAGTTTTGTCAGGATGATGACTATGGCTCGCGGGAGCCTGCTAGTTGAGGCACGGCCGGGGATGGATGATGCATTCCAGTACCTTCGCACGGCCGGGGAGACAAGTTCAGTAGACTGATGCAGCATAATGTTGGTTGTGGTGGCCGGCTTTGCTTCCAGAACACGTACGTTTTTAGCGTGACTTGGTGTGATGATCGCTCATTAATTATAAAAAGTATTTCTACATTTTAAGAATCCGAAATCCAAACAACACCATCGAGTTTTTTTTTTTTAGAAATTATAAAACGAAGTTTTAAGATACCAAAATCCACCCAAACAGAGCCTTAGCCCGATTGGATTGTGGTCTCGAGAACCAAGCAGTTTCGTCTCTTGAAATCTTTACTTTTTAGTCCTTGAAAAAAAAACTTTCTTTTGACGCTTGGACTCCAAGTAATCTATTCTCAGAAATAGACCTTTTGTATGATACCGTGTAGCAAAGGTCCAAATGTATAGGAGGGCCAAAAACACAAAAAAATCGTCGTCTCTGGAGACCTCTCCTCCCACAGGTGCCGTTATCCAGAGACGGCGCCGCCGCCGCCGCCGCCGCTCCGCATTTTCCACTGCCACCACACGGCCAAACCACGCCAGACGTCTCGAAAGAACTCTCTATTCCCCTGTCGGGCTGTCGTATAGGTTGGTGTCGCGACCGATTTTGACTTGATCGCTTTCGCTGGTACAGTTGCGCTCACTACGTCGCTCCTGCTGTCCCCCCCCCCCCCCCCCCCCCCCCCCCCTCTTGTTTGTGCGGCGTCAAAAACAATCGATCGATCCGTCGACCTCAGTCCGTACCCTACGCTTGTGGACGCAACGTTCCATTGATTGCGTTTTGTTTCCAAAAGTATCCTTCTTTAATTCGTCGACGGTTCTTACCAAGCCAACATGATTCTTGAAGGGAGGCCATGGCTCTGAAAAAGATTTCACCGGAAGAGCTCCGTAAGATCGAGAGGGCTCGCGAAATCAAGAGGAAGGCCAGGAACCGCAAGTCAGGACCGGATGACGAGGGCGAGGTAACATACCTCAAGGTAATGCTCTTTCCCTTTTAGTTTTTTTTATTATTATTTTTTGGCGGGTCGCTGGTTCGATTACTTTATTCGAACATGGACAGAGCGCTGCAACGCCTTTGGGTGTTTGAGTTCAGCAGCATTTGCTTTGGGCTTTCACGCATCTCAAAGTCATTGCATAGCATTCTTTTATGGTGGTGCAAACAGCACGTGTTTAACACTTCACTACGTTCAGGGGTTGTATTTTCTGCCGGTGTGGATTGTTCAGTTTCAAACACTTAAGATGAATATGCCCTTTGTGCAGGGTGATGATCTTTGTGCAATTTGCGACAACGGTGGGGATCTACTTTGGTAGGTTATTTTATATAAATTTAAGTGGCCTGCCTACATTTTTTGTGTGGTTATGGTAACTAGTTCACTGTATTGCAATTATCAATTATGCAATCACTTTTTTTTTCTTGAATACACCCAAGAATTAGTTTCTTTTGTGGTATCTTATACATAACTGTAAAATAAAAATATTAGGAAATATTCTCAAATACAGATCTACCTGTATTATCTCCAAAATTGATTTATTTTGAGTCCAATTGTTGGCAAAACAATCTTTAAATGTGTCTGTTAGCTAATACGTGTTCTTTTAATAAACAGAATTAATGATGTTCCTAGGCTTACAGATACTTTGTGATATTGATCCATCAACACTTATGAGAGCTGATCTTCATAAGATAGTTTTTTGCGTATATTGCATGAACTGTTGAAAATTTGCCAAAACTGACCCTTTTTATTTATCAACACATCGTTGCCTTTTTTTTTCTCATCGTCTGTTTGTTTTCACACACCAAATAATTGATCTCCTTTTGTGTTATGCAAACAAAACATGGCAATTTCGTATGAGTTTTGTGCTCATAGCACTCGTCGTTTTTTCGACTCAAGATAACCGATTTTTTCTCTTTACAAAAGTTCTGAAGTGTATTTTTTGTGCTCTTTTGTCATTGATTCTAGTGTGTTGCATGTAAACCAGGTACCTTGTCTATAAGAACAAACCATGTATTGTATTTTACACTACAGCTGAATTCAAACAACGATACATGAGAATCCTGAAAGTTGCCTAGAGGGGGGGGGTGAATAGGCTAATTGACCTGCAAATGACTCAATAAAACGAGATTAAATTACAGGGGGCGGACTAGTCCGGTCAGGGGGCGGACTAGTCCGGTCAGCCTGCGTGAATAACCCTAAAAAAATGTTTCTAGCAAGTTTTAGGGAATTTTCTCGTTGCTACAAGTGAGTATATGTTTAAGTCAAGTTGAGCAACAACCTACACAAGAGCAAGTCAAGTTTCCACAAGTTTGTAGCAATGCGGAGTATGAAACGAGACTATCAACCCTAGAACAAAGTAATCAATAGAATGAATGCGAAGAACACAAGGGGGCAAGGATTTTATCCCGAGGTTCGATTCCACACAAGGAATCTACGTCCCCGTTGAGGAGTCCACAAAGGACCGGGTCCAACAACCCTTCCCTCACCAAGTTTACCGCACGGGCCTAACTTGGTTCTCCACTAATCACAACGGTGATTACAAAGTTCGTTGGGGCTTCTCACAAACTGAGGCTCCCACCCACAAAGGTGATCAACACAATAAAACAAACTCAATACACAGCCCACAAAGACTCAACGAGTGCAAGAGATCAAACCGGGAGCACAAGCGCGATGTTCTTCCTCTTCTCCACCTCACTAAACCCTAATCCACTCAAGAATTAGTTTTAGAGGGAAAGTAGGCAAGAAGGAGGCTTATGAGTGCTCCAAGTTGGCTGTGGCGGCGCTAGGGTTTGAGTTTTTCCAAAGGTATTCGAAATGAGGCCGGGGGTCCCCTTTTTATAGGGGTCCCAAGCCCAATCTGCTGACTTCAGCAAAAGGGCGGACTAGTCCGGCCACTGGCCCGGACTAGTCCGGCCTAGGGGACCACTGACCCCTTTGTCAGGTCCCGACAGCTGACACACTATCGTCACGCTACCCGCCAAACTTCAAATTCAAACGGTCACTTCTAGAACGGACTAGTCCGGTCAACACCGGACTAGTCCGATCTCACACAGAGCCTTCTGCTCCGTGTGAAAACGGACTAGTCTGAGGACCACGGACTAGTCCGGCCCCTAGGGCGGACTAGTCCGGTACTCCCAGACTTAGCCACAGAAGCACCTTTTCCTAGCCAACCCGGACTAGTCCGGCCCAACGGGCGGACTAGTCCGTTCTCACTCAGGACCTCTTGGTCCGGTCCAAAACGGACAAGTCCGTGATTTTGGGACTTCATCCCCAAAACCCACTCACAGCTACCCGGACTAGTCCGGTCACAAACGGACTAGTCCTATCTCGGTCAGACCCTTCTGGTCCAGCCGATAACGGACTTGGCCGGCCAGGGGCGGACTAGTCCGGCCTCCTGCACGGACTAGTCCGGCCCTACGGCCAGACCACTCATTCACTCATTTCTTTCATAGGTTTGACCTCTAAACCACTTTGAGCTCCCAAACTTGATCTCAATGCACTTTACACACACACCCTCCTATTACTACGGCTAGTCTAACTCAATCACGCTAGAAACCCTAGTTTCTACGCTTCGAGTTGACTCCGTTTCCTTCCTTTTCCTTTTTGAGAGTTTGCGTCTCCGATTGAGTCTTCACCTGTGCTAAGATCACTTGAGCTCATTAGCGACTTAATTGTCGTCATCAATCATCCAAAACCCACGGGGAACCTAGATGCACTTTCAATCTCCTCCTTTTTGGTGATTGATGACAACACATTAAGTCCTTCACAAATAAGAGTATAAAGTTTTGGTTTTCATAACATGTGTGCGTATGAATGACTCCCCCTCAATGTATGCAACATGTAAAAGAGATGGAGAAGTTCTTTCATACCCACACACGTTATGGTGGGGTGCCTACGTGATGTGCTCAACAGTTTGTGACAAGACATGAATAACATCAATACATTCATAAGATTGACAATAAGAGCAATATATTGATAGTAAGCAACATTAACGAGTCTTGCACAAATGTAAACATCCAAGAGCATAAATATGTTACATGACAGTCATACATCACAAAGCACACTTACATGACAGTCATACATCACAAAACACACCCACAAAAGGACTAAACTCACTAAACTCCCTTAACTCTCCCCCTTTGGCATCAAGGCACCAAAAAGGAAAAGAAGGGGGAACAACTAACTAAACCTAGTCCTCATCTTCTCCACTTTCGCTCTTAGTGGCTTCGGAGTCTTCAATGTTTGCCTCTGGCTCTTCGTCGTTGTCGTCGTTGTCGGAGGATTCCCTTGCCGAGGGAGCTGCCCGAGAGGAGCTTCCATCCTCCTGGAGCTGAGCAAGCTCATCGGCAGTGAAGACGGGGAAAGGAGTGATCTCCCCATCACTCTCCTCAGGAGATGACATCGGAACTTCAAGCTTCTCACACACCGCCTTGAGATACTTCTCTTGGCGCTTGTGTGCCCTCTGAGCGCGAATCTCTTGCTTCCGGCACGAGGTGAAGATGGCCTTGAAGCATTTGAAGAACGCACTCATGGACTGAGGCGGAGGCGGAGACGGAGGCGCCACTGGGCGAGACGGAGGATCAGCATTCTTGCGTCTTGGAGGCACCGGCACATTTGGCGGCTTCTGGGGGCGCAGAGGTCGGTGCGATACATCCTTGACAAAGGACACGCCCGACACCTTCTCAATAAGGCACATAATGTAAGGGGCATACCCGCACGCCCTGTTGGGGGTATGCGAGATGTTGAAGATGTCGTCGAAGATGTAGTCGACGAGATTGAACTTCTCTTCCCCATCAATCAGAATGAGCAGGTGCCTTAGGTTTCCTTGAATGACCCCTGCATCACCGTCCTTGGGTGCAATGGTCCTCCTAAGTATCCGGTTCATGATGCTGTAGAATGGCTTGATGTTCCGAGCTAGTCCGGCATCAAACGGGAGATGGCTTGGATACATGTAAGCCAGCTCCTCACGATCCACTGCCTTGAGGTTCGAGATAATGATCTCGTGGTCCATGTGAGCCTCAAGACCAAGAATCCTTGCAAACTCAGCATAGGTGACAGAGTATTGTTCACCATGAGTCATCCAAATTATCCTCCTGTCACCTGAGCTTGTGAAATAGATTGTGGAGTAGAATTGGAGAATAACTTCCACATTCCAATCATATTTGAAGCCCATGATCTTCTTGAGATCATGGCGCTCGGCAACTTCAATCACGGCATCAAAGGCCGAGTGCTCCTTCTTCGCCATATAGTCCCAGTCCACCCACTGAGCCTCTATCACTGGCTTCTTCATTTGTTGGTAGACTAGCCTGTAATAGTCACAGTGGAAGTCACACCAAAACTTGGGATCAGCTGTGCTCCTTTCAAATTTATAGACCTTCTCGGTCCTTAGCCTTCGGGCCTTTTCAGCCCCTTTGCCATGGAACACATTTGCCGAGTTCCTTTTGCCGGTTGAGATTCCTTTCCGGTGTGTGGACTTCAAGGGGGCCAATAGAGGTGGCCTTCCCCTTTTCCTTGATCACAACCCCACCAGCAGCCCTCTTAGCTGATATCTTGACTGCGGGGTTCTTCTTCTTTGGCTCGATAGGAGCCGGAGCTTTTCCCTTCTTCGGGTCACGCTCGACCCTAGGGACAGCCTATTCTTGGGCTGGCTCCTTGCCCTTAGCCTTCTCGCCAAGAGTGACGAGCTTCTTCCTCTTTGGGGCATTGGCCTCAGCGGCCTTGGAGTTATGGGCCTCCCTATCCTCTCTTTTCTTCTTTCGCAGCTCATTCAGTGATTCTGCGGTGGCACGGGCAATGGCTTCATCCTCATTGTAGATGCTCGCAGCCACCTTGGATGCTTCGAGTGCCTTGAGCTTTCTTTCCTCCTTGGCCTTCTGCGCCTCCATTAGCGCAGCCTTAGTCCGAGCCTCGGCAATTTGGGCCTTGGTACGCCCCTCGAGGTTGACACGCGGAGGAGAGCGCTCGGAGTTCGACATTCTGTGCAAAGGATGGAGAGAGGAAGATATGAGCCTAGGAAGAAGAAGTATTGCCGAAAAGATCTTGAGAACCAACTAGAAGTAGGGTTTGCCCTGTGCAAACCGGACTTGTCCGCCCCAGGGGCGGACTAGTCCGCCGGCCGGACTTGTCCGCCTGGTGGCCGGACTAGTCCGGGTTACACAGGAAGAACCCTAACCCTAATCGATTCATCGAAAAATTTGTGAACCAATGCGCAATACTCCTAGGCTATGATCGCAAGGGTGTATAGAACAACATTAATGAAGGTGTTCCTATCAAAAACTTGAAGAATCAAGAATGGGGCTAGTTTTTGAGGAACGGTGAAATACCTTCAAAAATCCGCTTGAGTCGTCGAAATCGGCGTGGATCTCGAAGGTGGAGCGCGGGGAAGTGATCCCTCACTCCCAAGGACTTCGATGCGCGGATTGGAGTTGAGTTTTGGTGGTTGGAGCGCAAAATCGCCGATTTGGGGGCGGTTGTGCGCGCGTGGAAGCTTGAGAGTCAAGTGAGAGAGAGAGAGGGGTCCCCAAGGGCCGGACTAGTCCGGTTGAGGGGCCGGACTAGTCCGGTCTGCGGACCAGACCCAGACTAGTCCGGGTCCGGACTTGTCCGGTGGAAGGCCGGACTAGTCCGGTGTGCGGACTAGCCGCGGACTAGTCTGACCCGGACTTGTCCGGCCATAGGGGCGGACTAGTCCGGTCCAGCTGGGCTGAAAAACAATATATTTGGGTTATGCCCATAAAGATAAGTCCTTTTCGACAGATATAGCAGGAAAACATGACAAACATGATTATGAGTCAATAAAGAACAACTTATGAACATTTTCATGAAGAAAATAGATTTCTCAAACAAATTTGAGGAGAAATCGACATAGAGAGGAGTTTTTCGAAATGTGGCTCAAAATATATGAGGAATGTGGTTTAAGCCACGTTCCGAGAATCCAACACGTTGAGCTCACTTCTTAGCTCACAGAAACGCTTCTCGTCAAGAGGCTTGGTGAAGATGTCCGCAAGTTGATGTTCCGTCCTCACATGCGAAATCTCAATGTCTCCCTTCATTGAGTGATCTCGCAAGAAATGGTGTCGAATGTCTATATGTTTGGTCCTAGAGTGTTCCACCGGATTATGGGCTATCTTGATTGCACTCTCGTTGTCACACAAGAGTGGAATTTTACGCAGGTTAATCCCATAATCCCCAAGCGTTTGTCGCATCCAGAGAAGTTGTGCACAACAACTTCCGGCTGCAACGTATTCAGCTTCGGCGGTGGAGAGAGCAATAGAGTTTTGCTTCTTAGAGGACCAAGACACAAGAGATCGATCTAAGAATTGGCACGTACCCGATGTGCTCTTCCTATCAACTTTGCACCCCGCATAGTCCGCATCGGAATATCCGATGAGGTTAAACTTGGATCCTTTGGGGTACCAAAGTCCTAGGGTAGGTGTGTGTACAAGATATCTCAAGATCCTTTTAACGGCGGTCAAATGACAAGCCTTGGGTGCTGCTTGAAAGCGTGCACACATACACACACTTAGCATGATATCGGGCCTAGATGCACAAAGATAGAGAAGTGATCCGATCATAGACCTATATAGCTTTTGATCCACACTTGGACCGTCCTCATTTAGGTCTAGGTGTCCATTTGTCCCCATAGGGGTTTTGATGGGTTTTGCTTTGTCCATGTCAAACTTTCTTAGAATATCTTGAGTATACTTAGTTTGACTTATGAACGTCCCTTCTTTGAGTTGTTTCACTTGAAATCCTAGAAAGAACTTCAACTCACCCATCATGGACATTTCAAACCTCTCCGTCATTATCTTGGAGAACTCGTCACAAAACACCTTATTTGTGGAACCAAATATGATGTCATCCACATATATTTGGCACACAAAAAGATCCTCGTTGAAGTGCTTTGTGAAAAGGGTATAATCCGCTTTTCCTATCCTAAAACCATTCTCAACTAGAAAGTCTCTTAGGCACTCATACCAAGCTCTAGGAGCTTGCTTGAGGCCATAAAGGGCCTTTCGCAATTTGTATACATGGTTAGGATAGTCTTGGTCTTCAAATCCCAGAGGTTGCTCTACAAAAACTTCTTCCTTGATTGGACCATTTAGGAATGCGCTCTTAACATCCATTTGGTAGAGCTTGAAATCATGATGAGTAGCAAAGGCTAATAGTATCCGAATTGACTCAAGCCTAGCTACGGGGGCAAATGTCTCATCAAAATCCAATCCTTCAACTTGTGAGTATCCTTTTGCCACAAGTCGTGCCTTGTTCCTAGTTACCACGCCATGCTCATCTTGTTTGTTGCGAAACACCCACTTGGTTCCAACAACATTAGCTTGAGGGCGCTTGACAAGCTCCCAAACCTTGTTCCTTTCAAAGTTGTTGAGCTCCTCTTGCATGGCAACTACCCAATCCGGATCCCTTAAGGCATCTTCAACCTTATGTGGTTCCAAGGATGAGACAAAAGAGAAATGCTCACAAAAGTTTGCAACACGTGAGCGTGTTGTTACTCCTTTTGTGATATCTCCTAGAATGTTGTCAACGGGATGGTCCCGTTGAACACTTTGATGAACACGAGGATGCGGGGGTTGACCTCTTGAATTACTTGGTTCATCTTCTTCACTTTGGTCTCCCCCTTGATTCATGCCTCCCCCTTGATCTTCATTCTCATTATCACTTTGGGGAGCATCTAGAGGATCTTCAACTTGTCCAATGGGGTTTTGACCTACTTCATAGAGAGGATGGTCACTTGAACTTTGAGATGGTTCTTGTGGGCGAACATCTCCAAGTGCCATTTTCCTTAGAGCTTCTAGTGGAGGTTCCTCTTGATCAAGGGCATGTTGATCAACCTGCTCCACTTGAGAGCCATTGGTCTCGTCAAACACTACGTCACGTGCTACTTCAACAATTCCGGAGGATTTGTTGAACACACGGTACGCATGAGTGTTTGAGTCATATCCAAGCAAGAAACCCTCATCGGACTTTGAAGCAAACTTCGAAGTCCTAAGCTTCTTGTTGAGGATATAGCACTTGCTACCAAAGACCCGAAAGTAAGAAACATTGGGTTTCTTACCAATGAGAAGCTCATAAGGAGTCTTCTTGAGGAGGCGATGAAGGTACAATCGGTTCACGGCATGGCAAGCGGTGTTAACCGCTTCCGCCCAAAACCGGTCCGATGTTTTGTACTCATCTAGCATCGTCCTTGACATCTCAATAAGCGTCCTATTCTTTCTTTCGGCTATGCCATTTTGTTGTGGAGAATAGGGAGCGGAAAACTCATGCTTGATGCCCTCCTCATCTAGGAACTCTTCTACTTGCATGTTTTTGAATTCGGTGCCATTGTCACTTCTTATAACCTTTATCCTCAAGGTGAACTCATTTTGAGCTCTCCTTAGAAATTTCTTGAGGACACCGGGAGTTTCACTTTTATCATGCAAGAAGAACACCCAAGTATACCTTGAAAAATCATCAACGATAACTAGACCATACTTGCTGCCACCAATGCTAATTATAGGCAATGGGGCCGAAAAGGTCCATATGGAGTAACTCCAAAGGTCTAGTTGTCGTCATGACATTCTTAGAGGGGTGTTGAGCTCCTACTTGCTTTCCCGCTTGGCAAGCACTACATGGCCTATCCTTTTCAAATACTACATCCTTTAGGCCACGAACATGCTCACCCTTAAGGAGCTTTTGAAGGTTTCTCATTCCAACATGGGCTAGCCTTCTGTGCCAAAGCCATCCCATGTTGGCTTTTGCCATTAAGCATGTGTCAAGTTGAGCTTTATCCGCGGTGAAGTCCACAAGATAGAGCTTTCCCTTGAGCACTCCCTTAAAGGCTATCGAATCATTACCTTCTCTAATGACACTCACTCCCTCACTAGTAAACACACATTTATATCCTCTATCACATAGTTGTGATATGGATAGGAGATTATAGTCTAGAGAATCAACATGCAAGACATTTGATAAAGTATGTAATGAGGAGATAGAAATTTTACCGGAGCCAAGGATTTTTCCTTGGCTATTGTCCCCAAAGAAGATTCCTTCACTTGGGTCCTTATTTTCCTCATACTCTATGAACATGCTTCTCTCTCCGGTCATGTGGTTGGTGCATCCGCTATCCAATACCCATTTCGATCCACCGGAGGAGTAAGCCTACAAAACAAGTTTTATGCCTTTCTTTTAGGTACCCAAGCGGAGTTGGGTCCTTTGACGTTAGTGGTTAGGCATTTTGGCACCCACACGCAAGGCTTGGGGCTCTTGCGGAGTGGCCCAACATATCTAGCAAACACCTTGCCGTGTTTGTTCTTCTTCAACACATAAGATGCATCAAAATCATGAAATAAATGATGCGGTTCAGATTTAGGCAAGTTTTTGCTAGAGGGTGAGTTCTTTTCATTTTTAGTTTGGGATGAACTCCCCTTAACAAAGACAATCATGTCTTTGCCATACTTGGAGGTTTTGGCGTTATGCCTTGCACCTCTAGTATAGCCAAGACCATCCTTGAAATGGGGTGGTCTTGTGTTGGTGAATGCACTTCGTGCATATGCCACCTTTTCCTTGTCAAAGATGGCACTCTTAGGTGCTTGTTTGCCTTGTGCTAGGTTGAGTTCATCCTTAAGTTTAAGGATCAAGTTGGAGCACTTGCAAGGTGATGTTGCCTTGGATGAGGCCTTTGAGAGGGTTGAGCTCTTGAAGGAAGAGGCTACATTGTTCTTGAGTGACTCAACTTGAGTCTCAAGGATCTTGTTAGCTTTTGACAAGCTTCCAAGTTCATCCTTGAGCTCAATCGACTTCTCCTCAAGACTTGAACACGTTTTCTTGCAAAGAGCAAGTTCGTGTTCCAATGCCTTGCTCTTCTCTCTTTCGAGCTCAAGGAGCTCATCAAGCTCTTGACATCTCTCCTTCTCAAGGATGAGCATGTCCTCTTGTCTATTGATAAGATCCTCCTTCTCAAAGATCTCATCCATAAGCAATTTCATCCTTCGTAGGGTACTTTTACTTATGTCCTTAAACATACTTTCATTTTCACTAGCGCTATCAAAATCATCATGTGAGGAAGTTGGGGAGGAAGGATGAGATGTTACCTTTCTCTTTCCTTCCCTTGCCATAAGGCAAGTAGGCTTGTGGTCGTTGTTGAGGTTGGGGAAGAGCTTGCCTCCCTTGGAGTTCCTCCCGATGGCTATGGTGGCCATCTTCTCCTCTTCTTCTTCGGAGGAGGACTCATCGTTAGAGTCCCACTCCTTCCCCAAATGGGCTTGTCCGGAGGGCCTCTTCTTCTTGAAGAATCTCCTTTCTTGAGGCTTCCCTTCCTTCTTCTTCTTCGTTTCTTCGTGTGGGCAATCAGCGATGAAGTGCCCATACTCGCCACAGTTGTAGCAAGACCTTTTTGATTTGGGCCTTGCTCTTTCCTTTCCCTTGCCCTCATAGTTGTGCCCCCCTTTCTTCCTCCTCATCATTCTCTTGAATTTGTTGATGAAGAAGGCCTCTTCCTCATCGGTGTCGAGGCTCTCCTCATCACTTTCTTCTTGCTCCTTTGAAGAGGGCGTTGCCTTGAGTGCAACGTTCTTCATCTTGGAGGCGGTGAACTTTTGGAGGTCGTTGTAGAAGAGCGCCTCCTTCTCCATGATTTCATGGTTGATGATCCTCCCAAGGACCTCCTCCGGGGTCATTTGAGTGAACCCCGGGCTTTCCCGAATCATGGAGCACAGAGAGACGTTCCTAGGCATGAATGCCCGGATCATCCTCTTCACCACCTCGTGGTCGGTCCACTTGGTGCAGCCATATGATCGGCTCTTGTTGATCAGCACCTTCAGCCGGTTGTACATGTCTTGGGGGGATTCACCATCCAAGATGGCGAATCTCCCAAGCTCTCCTTCGATGAGCTCGATCTTGGCCTCCTTGACCACTCGGTTTCCCTCATGCGCCGTCTTGAGGGTGTTCCATATGTCTTTGGCCACTTCAAGGCCATCGACACGGTTGAACTCATCTCTAGAGAGAGATGAGATGATCACACCCGCAGCTTGAGCGTTGCGGTGGATGAGGATGGCTTGTTCTTGAGTTATGTTGTCCTCATCCTTTGGAATCTCCACCCCGGTCATGACAATTTGCCACAACGCTGGGTTGAGTGACACGAGGTGGATCTTCATGTTGTGTTTCCACATACCGTAGTCC
This sequence comes from Tuctoria greenei, assembly GCA_036927565.1. Classification (NCBI taxonomy): domain Eukaryota; kingdom Viridiplantae; phylum Streptophyta; class Magnoliopsida; order Poales; family Poaceae; genus Tuctoria; species Tuctoria greenei. The sequence goes on along the minus strand of JAYESD010000009.1, from coordinate 179,445,918 downwards.
GTTCCATCGAATTGGGGAGGTTTCCCCAATGGGATGGACAGGTAGTGGTTGTTGGCGGCAAGGCGTTCATAGTTGAACCCTTGCCGGTTGTAGTTGGCTCCGCCACCACCACTTGATTGGTTTGACGGATCAATCTTGGAGATGTTCAACTTCTCCCGGAGCTTCGCCTTGAGTTGGCGAGTCTCCTCATCGTCCGTTGGCTTATCTTGATAAGCCAACGTCTCCTCACGGGCCGCCTCGTAGTTGCTGCTCGATGCATCGTCATTCACCACTCCGGCCATCTCTCCGAGTTGTTAGACTCTTTGTGGAGAGTCCGGCTCTGATACCAATTGAAAGTTGCCTAGAGGGGGGGTGAATAGGCTAATTGACCTGCAAATGACTCAATAAAACGAGATTAAATTACAGGGGGCGGACTAGTTCGGTCAGGGGGCGGACTAGTCCGGTCAGCCTGCGTGAATAACCCTAAAAAAATGTTTCTAGCAAGTTTTAGGGAATTTTCTCGTTGCTACAAGTGAGTATATGTTTAAGTCAAGTTGAGCAACAACCTACACAAGAGCAAGTCAAGTTTCCACAAGTTTGTAGCAATGCGGAGTATGAAACGAGACTATCAACCCTAGAACAAAGTAATCAATAGAATGAATGCGAAGAACACAAGGGGGCAAGGATTTTATCCCGAGGTTCGATTCCACACAAGGAATCTACGTCCCCGTTGAGGAGTCCACAAAGGACCGGGTCCAACAACCCTTCCCTCACCAAGTTTACCGCACGGGCCTAACTTGGTTCTCCACTAATCACAACGGTGATTACAAAGTTCGTTGGGGCTTCTCACAAACTGAGGCTCCCACCCACAAAGGTGATCAACACAATAAAACAAACTCAATACACAGCCCACAAAGACTCAACGAGTGCAAGAGATCAAACCGGGAGCACAAGCGCGATGTTCTTCCTCTTCTCCACCTCACTAAACCCTAATCCACTCAAGAATTAGTTTTAGAGGGAAAGTAGGCAAGAAGGAGGCTTATGAGTGCTCCAAGTTGGCTGTGGCGGCGCTAGGGTTTGAGTTTTTCCAAAGGTATTCGAAATGAGGTCGGGGGTCCCCTTTTTATAGGGGTCCCAAGCCCAATCTGCTGACTTCAGCAAAAGGGCGGACTAGTCCGGCCACTGGCCCGGACTAGTCCGGCCTAGGGGACCACTGACCCCTTTGTCAGGTCCCGACAGCTGACACACTATCGTCACGCTACCCGCCAAACTTCAAATTCAAACGGTCACTTCCAGAACGGACTAGTCCGGTCAACACCGGACTAGTCCGATCTCACACAGAGCCTTCTGCTCCGTGTGAAAACGGACTAGTCTGAGGACCACGGACTAGTCCGGCCCCTAGGGCGGACTAGTCCGGTACTCCCAGACTTAGCCACAGAAGCACCTTTTCCTAGCCAACCCAGACTAGTCCGGCCCCACGGGCGGACTAGTCCGTTCTCACTCAGGACCTCTTGGTCCGGTCCAAAACGGACAAGTCCGTGATTTTGGGACTTCATCCCCAAAACCCACTCACAGCTACCCGGACTAGTCCGGTCACAAACGGACTAGTCCTATCTCGGTCAGACCCTTCTGGTCCGGCCGATAACGGACTTGGCCGGCCAGGGGCGGACTAGTCCGGCCTCCTGCACGGACTAGTCCGGCCCTACGGCCAGACCACTCATTCACTCATTTCTTTCATAGGTTTGACCTCTAAACCACTTTGAGCTCCCAAACTTGATCTCAATGCACTTTACACACACACCCTCCTATTACTACGGCTAGTCTAACTCAATCACGCTAGAAACCCTAGTTTCTACGCTTCGAGTTGACTCCGTTTCCTTCCTTTTCCTTTTTGAGGGTTTGCGTCTCCGATTGAGTCTTCACCTGTGCTAAGATCACTTGAGCTCATTAGCGACTTAATTGTCGTCATCAATCATCCAAAACCTACGGGGAACCTAGATGCACTTTCAAATCCCATGTCCAATTTTTCATGGTACATAACTCCTTCTAAACAACACCGTCACACCGAAGAATTAATAAAGTACATATTATACAACGCAGCATAAAAAGCACATGAAGTTAAAAGTTATACAGTTCTTGAATTTGTCGTAAGTTATAGTAACACAACTAATTATCATATTTCACTAAAATAAAGCTATAATATTATGCTGCAACGTGACCTTTATTATTACCATGTATTAAATGCTAATGTGAAAGTTTTTTCGTTTCTTGATTTTTTTTTCTTTCAGCTGTGATGGTGGATGTCAGCGGTCTTTTCACCTGGGCGAACCTAAGTGCAGATTAATCCTTGGGCTAGGTGAAGAACAGGCAAAGGTATCTCCTGATTTAGTTGCCTTTTGTTTTTAGGTGTATGGCTTTTGTGTGTCTAATATTGACAATGGTTCATGTTTTCCATTGACAATTCAGATGATAACTGAGAATAAAGATAAAGCTTTTATGTGCGAGAACTGCAAGTATAAGCAGCATCAGTGTTTTGCTTGTGGGAAGCTGGGGTCTTCAGACATGTCATCGGAAGCTGAGGTAGGCATACCACTTATGTAGTTATGTCTGTCAATCTTTCAAGTTTAGTTTTGAACTTGATATATTCCGGAAGAGGCGAAAAAAATGCCAAATGCCATTATTTAATAATTGGAAAAAATAGAAAGGAACTCTTATCTCTGGAGTAAGGTGCCCTTTTACATTTGTAATGTTCAAGGAATTTCAGTGTTTGTATATTCTCATCTGAATCGGTGGATTTTGCCCATTCCTGGATTTTGTTTTCAGGTATTCCAATGCTGGCATGACAGTTGTGCACACTTTTACCACCCTGAGTGTGTTGCTGAACTGCTCTACCCCAATAGCGAAATGGAGGCATCACTTTTTGTGCTCCAAGTTGCTGCTGGACAGGAATTTAAGTGTCCTGTCCATGAATGCAGTGTGTGTAAGGGTGTAGAGAACAAGGATGACAAGAACCTGCAATTTGCAGTGTGCAGGCGCTGCCCAACTACGTACCATCGAAAGTGTTTGCCGAGGTTTTTTTTTTATCATACTTCAGATGCCTCTGCCACCAATTTCTCCTTTTCTTGTTATACTGTACCGGTAGAAAGGTTTCTCCCTTTTAACAGTTTGTATATGTTCTGCAGTGACATTGGAACCGGGGAAGGTCCAAATGGTCAAATGCAAAGGGCTTGGGATAAGTTGGAGTCACCGGATGGTCGTGTGATTCATCTTGATCCAATTTTGATCTACTGCACGTATGTTTTACCACCATTGCTTGCCCATTGTCTCTATTTTTCACTACTGAGTTATTGATTTCTGTTTATCTACTTTATTTTTTCTGCAGAAAGCATGAGATTATAAAAAAACTGGGAACCCCCAAGATGAACCATATCGTCTTTCACAAGACAATCCGTGAGCCAAAAGTACTTGTAGGTCCACCCATTGAAGATACACCTGAGGAAGAAGAGGTGCCTGACCTCCCCTCGCCTGAACCATCAATGCAGCCTCCACAGCCACAGGCTGCAAGGGACCATAATCGTCAGTGCTTGTGTTCCAGCCCTCTGGACTCATTTGCGCCAAGTTACTTATTTCAGCATCCACAACCAGGCTCCTGTGGATGGCTTGGAGACTAACAAATCCTGCGGCCCTCTGTTTTTTCCTCCTCTTGACGAAACCAAGGGTCACCAGACATTTGCCAAGTGCAGGTAGACTAGTGTCTTTGTGTTGGTTTAAGAATACCTGGATTTTATCTCTATAGTTGTAGAAATACTGACCTTTTCGCACATGTTGAAATCCTACTGGTATGAAATGGACGTTTTTTTTTTCTCTATAGTTGTATAAACACTGGGTTTTATACCTTCCGTGATGGTGCCTGATCATATTTTTGTTTTTTTTGCTGGCATGCCACGGAATCAGCAGAATATACTAGAGATGTACTGATCATCATTTTGTGTGTGTGCGAGAGGATACGGCCCTAGGAAATGAAGGTTTATGTAATCTATGGTGTTTCAGTCTTTACAGTTCTCTTCTTTCTTTTTTTTTTTTTGGGGGGGGGGGGGGGGGGGGGGGGTAGCACTGCAGTTAAAAGTATTCATTAACATAATAGTACACTGATAACTTATAGATTTTGATCAGTGTGTGGTGCACTCTTATAGAGCATCCCTGGCCCCACAGCACAGCTATGGAAGTCAGCGGGAGGATCGATCAGCAAATCGAAGACACACTGTCGGTGTAGCCAGCAGCTTAATTAGACCCGTGATGCACGGTACGGTTCCGTCCTCGATCGATCTGCAGCTCGATCCCCATGGAAACTGAACACGATTTTTATAATCTCCATTTTAATGCTCGCCGGAATCTCGACGTACGCCAGTACGTCCTCTGGAAGCTCACATGGAATCCCAATGAGCAAATCCGGTTATTGACAACTCAAGTCAATTGTATAGGAATGGCGCTACAGCATCCACCATTAGAAATTAGAGAGAGTTGCAGCACCAGCAAGGACTATTAATTGTGGCGTCTGGGGGAGAAGCTAGGCCACGTATTGTTTTTTGGATCTAGTGATGCTATATATCTGTACTTTTTTCTGTGCGGAATGGATCGAGTGCAGCTGAATTAAGGAGACAATATAATATTAGCACACTGTTCTAAGTAAAGAAGTGCGTCTGAAGGAAACAGCTTTAATTTGCTTCGGATTAGCTGTTCGTCCTGTGATGATGCTGTTCAGGGTTTCGAGAAGTTTTTAATGTCTTGATTTTTTTTTGAAATTGGACACTGGGCCCCTTCCTACAGAGACCGAGCTGTTGCATGGTATCATGCTTCACACGAGTGGTCACATATCACAAACCATGAACCACTCCAGATCTAGCGCGAGCACATAAACAATTATAAAGACCCCCAATTAAATTAAGCGCAGAAATTGAAAAAGGCACAAATGCAATATCATTGGTCAAGGTCAGGCTTGGATCCAAAGTACGTAGCTATTATATAGTGTACTTCATACCAACCAGCACCACGATAAAAAATAACTAGTTATATTGCCCCAAGATTTCATACACACACACACACTAGTGTTAGGTGTTCTAACCACAGTAGTTACTTGGTCAAAGGTCACATGATATAAGATACAAAGCCCCAGTGGATCGGTAGTCGTAATTAGCTCAAGCTTGCTTTAACCCTCCGTTTTATTAGCCCCTTACTAAACCCCGGATCGGAGCTAGCCGGAGCCCGGAGAGCAGGCATCTACCGATCTGGCCATGGAAGCTCACTACCCCAAGTACGTCTTCTACGGCCTCCTCATCCTGGCCTCATGGCTCCTCTCCAGCCTCCTCCACTTCCAAGTCTTCCACCTCTCGCTCTCCTCCTCCTCCTCCTTCGCCGCTCCCCGCCGCAGCCCCACGCTCGTCGTGCTCCCCGCCGCCCACGACGCGAGATTCCTCCCTCCGCCTGCAGTAGTGGAAACTGATGACCGGCTACGGTCGTCGTCGTCGCCATCATCGCCTTCTTCTACATCATGCGAGGGACGGTACGTGTACATGGTGGACATACCGGAGCGGTTCAATATGCTTAGAGACTGCGTTGAGGGCTCGCCGTTGTTCGACGACATATGGAGCTGGTGCGCCATCACGGTCAATGGTGGGCTCGGCCCCAAGATCACCAGCAATGGCAGCGACGACAGCGGCGACATCGGTATCATCCCCAGCACCGCCGGATGGTAAGCTAGCTACATGGACGAGCTGATCGATGCACATATATATCATCAATGACAGTAGTTCTGAGTTTGTGAAACTTGCAGAAATGCATGACGTATACGTGTTTGTATGCATTATTGCAGGTACAGCACCGACCAGTACGCGTTAGAGGTGATCTACCACCACCGGATGCAGCGGTACGAGTGCCTCACCGACGACCCGGCGGCGGCCACGGTGGTGTACGTTCCGTACTACCCGGCGCTGGAGCTGCACCGGCATCTGTGCGGCGTCAACGCCACTGTACGCGACGGCCCGTCCATGGAGTTCCTCCGGTGGCTGTCGTCGCAGCCGGCATGGGCGGCGCTCGGCGGCCGCGACCACTTCATCGTGACCGCGAAGACCTCGTGGATGTTCCGGCGGGAGCCCGGCGGCCCCGACGAGTGGTGCGGCAACAACTTCCTGAACCAGCCGGAGTCGAGGAACATGACGGCGCTCACGTACGAGTCCAACATCTGGCAGCGCCGGGACTTCGCCGTGCCGTACCCGAGCTACTTCCATCCGTCGTCGGCCATCGAGGTGGCAGCGTGGCAGGACCGCGCGCGGGCGGCGCGGCGGCCGTACCTTCTCGCGTTCGCCGGCGCGCGGCGCGCCAGGGGGCAGCTGGCCATCCGCGACCGCGTCTTCGACGTGTGCGAGGCGGCGGCGACGCGCGGCCGGTGCGGGATGCTGGACTGCAGCCACGGCCTCGAGGGAAGCATCACCTGCCGGACGGCGGAGAAGCTGCTCAACCTCTTCGCCTCCGCGCGGTTCTGCCTGCAGCCGCGCGGGGACTCGTTCATGCGCCGCTCCTCCATCGACACCGTCATGGCCGGCTGCATCCCCGTCTTCTTCCACCGGGCCTCCACCTTGAAGCTGCAGTACCGGTGGCACGAGCCGGACCCCGTTGTCGGTAACGATGACCGCCGCCGTTACTACGTGCTCTTCAACCCCGACGACGTGGTCAAGGGGAAGGTGGACGTCGAGGAAGTGCTGAGCCGTTACACCGACGAGCAGGTGGCGGCCATGAGGGAGGAGGTGATCAAGATGATCCCGAGGTTCATGTACAAGGACTCCAGGGTGAGGTTCGAGGGGAACATGACGGACGCCTTTGACATCGCCTTCGACAGGGTGATGGAGAGAATGAGGAGGATCAAGAACGGGGACAACTTGGAATGGAAGGACAAAAGTGATGATGAACCTGTTGTCCTTCCCACGGATTCATGACATCTGATGAAACTTCATTTTTCTTTTTTTTTTTCGGTTGTTAATTAAGTTGTGTTTGTACTAGTTACGTTTTCTTCTTGGTGGCATTGTGATGTGTATGCTAGTTAATCATATCAGTGCATATATTTTCAGTTTCATAACATAACTAAATAAAGCTAGAGTGTTAGCTGGTTGGTTACAAGCATATTATCCAAGGAAAAAAACGCCAGCCATCAGTTCTGCGTGCCGATGCAAGGCAGGAACGAGTATAGTTTCCCAAATGGGCCGCTCGGCACGGGCCCGATATGGCCCGGCACGATGGGGCCCGACAAGATGGGGCCCAATCCATCTTCCATGCCGTGCCGGGACGTACCACCGTGCTCACCATGCGGCCCAGGCACGGCACGACGGCCGTTTTTTCGTGGGTATGTGCTTCTGATTATAAAATTTATCAAGGTGTTCCGGAAGAAGAGCTTCATTCTGGTCGCGCAAGTTGATAATACCTAAACCCCGATTTTTTTTTGTGGTGTGCATCTATTCCAAGCTATAATAGCTTTTGCTCTACAATTGAGTTCTTAGCCATTCCATATACAATGCTTCCTAGCCCGATTGTTGGACTGTATACTTGTGTGTGTTAGGCTAGATCCATGTATCAATCCTCCTATGAGGCTATATATATGTACTCTACTCCTAGATGTTAATCAATTCATTAATCATCCTCTAATACGGTATCAGAGCGGTTAACCTAACCCTAATCCATCCCAGCCGCTACCCTCGGCACCACACGAGAAGCCACGAACGAAGGTGGCATTAGTGCTCGTTCAGGCCCTGAAGGACAGGAAGGACGAGCGTGCTGTCAGCAGCTGGCTCGCCAAGGTCGTGCAAGACGTCAGTCATGCCCTTCATTTCTTGGCAGTAGGCGGGGATGAAGCGATCGCCCTGGACGGTGTTCTGGAGCCGCGTGTTGATGTTGAGAGCTCGAGTCGTACGGTTCTCCAAGAAGTGTTGCTCGAGCACCAGCCACGTCGGGAGCATGGTACCGCCACCGCGCTGACCGACGATGTTGTGTAGCTCGTCAGAGAGGGATCCAAGGATCCAGGCTAGGACCAGTTTGTCCATGCTGATCTAAGAATCATCCAACAGGGAGCCCTCCCGGAGGACGTGTTCATCTAGACGGAACCGCATCAACATGAGGAGAAACATGTTACGCCAGCGGGCGTACGCGCTGGAGTTAGAACTGAGGACGACTGACACAAGCGTCCAGATATTCTGAACCCCGAGCCGTTGTTAGTGCTCTTGTGTTCTATTGTGAATTTTGCTGTTGTCTGCTGGTTTGATGTGAATTTTGATGTTGTGTTCTCTGTGAATTTGTTGTATGGTTCTGTTGGTGCTGCTATATGCAGCTGGAGGCTCCGCGGCCGAGGAGGTATGAAATACGATGTATTTAAAAAAACAGTTATAGTCGTCGGTTTGTGACCCGACCGACGGTCATAATAGCTTTAAAGTCGTCAGCTGTCGGGTCTAGACCGATGGTTATAATCCTTAGAGGCGTCGGCCCTCAACTTCGACCGACGGCCATAAATGCATTAAAGATGTCGGCTTCCTTGTCTAGGCTGACGGCTATAAAATTAAAGCTGTTAGTTCGACGGACCGACGATTATAAGGCTACATAAAGGCGTCAGTAGAGCACTGACGAATTAAAACTGTTGGTGCGCTAGAACCGACGGTCATGCTAAAGATGTCGGTACCGATAGTCATACGAGTTAAATACGTCGACCTTTAAGTCGTCGGCTATAACCGTCGGTGCACCGACGTACATTAGTTATTACCGTCGACGTACATAAATTATTACCTTTCAACGACCTTTTATTTGATTCCTGTAGTGCAGTGCCTAATCCTAGTCATGATAATTTTTTTTCCATAACTTATGTTACACATCCAATTAAATTTGTGCCGAGTTCTAATGAAGATCCAACGACTGTAAGTACACAGGAAAAGACTGTCATCAAAGAGACGACAATATTTATTTAATTTCTTTAGTAGATTGAAACCGTACATGAAGATTCAACTCATTTGTTCGCGTGATTATTCAGCGAGGCGTGCGCTTCGTTGGCCGGCGGAGGCCGCCTGGTAACGTAGCCGATGGAGATGAGCTTTACCGGTATCGATTCTTCCACGTATATAGACCAGCGCAATATACTTGTTAACCTCGCCGCCGGCGCGGTTGATGGCATCGATGATGAGCGCGTAGTTGCGCTTGAGGTTGTTGCCGCAGTTGCCGACAGCCTGCGCCGTGGCACTCTCCACCTTCTCGAAGCTGAGGAAGGTCTGTTTCGCCGCCCAGATGCCGTAGCCCTGGACGGTAGGGCTGTTGACGTTCGCCACGGTTCGCCATGGACAGGTGGATTCCAATGGGTTGGTGATGGGAGGAGGGTCTGCCGCATAAGCGACGGCGGCGAGGGCTGCGAGGAGGAATAAGAGGCTGCAGGTAGCCATAGCTTCGTTCTTGGTCGAATGGCGTGGGGTTGTTGTGTCTGTTTGGATTCACGACTGGTGGTGTTTTACTTGTTAAAAGATGATTAATGCTGCTTCGCCGGTTAAAGATTAGATTCATGTCATTTTTGGACTGCTATATTACTTACTCTATTGTTTACATGCAATGTATCTGATGTAAATAACTTTTATGTCCATATCTATGTGTATCCATATCTATTAGATATGTTGCTTATATAAAGTTGTATGTCCATATCTATGTGCTGTATGATTTAGTAATACATAATAAGAATCAATTAGCGAAATACAAGTCCCTGGTGTCCTATGCTTCAAGCACGTTCGTACGTGTGTCCTTCACAAAGTGTAAATGAGTGCAGTTCTATCTAGAGTGTTTAATAATGTAATATATTAGCAACGTATATAAAAAACCAAGTAGTATACGTAGCTCCCACAAGATTGACTTAAATCATTTCTTTCAACTCCAGGGTTGCCGTCAGCTCGTTGCATGAGATTTTGAGGCAAATGAAGGGGAATGTGAACTTATTACACAAGTGTAAGTGATTAAAAAGTCCTACATGTACATGCACAAAAAATAAAATTCATATTTTTTGGAGATTTTACAAAAAGTGAATATCATTTTTAAGTAGTTATCGTACATTAATCTATCGATAAGTACCAAATTGAAGTATATAAGCATGATGAAAATGCTCCTACGTTATAGAGACGATCTTTGAAAATGTAGAAAAAATCAACACATTTGGATCAAATTGGCAAATTTTATAGAAGTTTTACTTTTCAAATGTGAATAAAAAACAAAACAGCGCTGATGAAGAACGACGGAAAAACACCAGCGCTGACAGTTGCTTCCCGCATGTCATACAGACAACGTTGGATGGGCTGTTAGCATCGCGTGAATACGGCCCATGTGACGTTGTGCCTGCCGCGGCCTTCGCACCGCACAGCTGAGGACCTGAGGTGTTTAGTCCCACGGGAATTTTTTTATTTTAGCATTATTAATTTATTATTTAATATTAATAGCGTCCGAATTTCTTTTTTGGAAAACTAGCATCCCTACCGTCCACGGTGTGGACGACTTGACACATAGGTTGCCGTCTATGGTGTGGGCGACTTGCCACGTGGCAGCACATGTGGCAGTCTCAAAATTTCTAGTTTTTGTTTACTTATGGACGCCTATTTAAAATACTTAGAGACATATTTTGGAAATGTTAGTATTGAAAAAGACATAGTAGATAATGTGTACTACAATTCTTTAAGTAAAAACATTTCCAAAATAAGTCTCTAGATATTTCTAAATAGCCATACAAATGTGAATAAAACTCAGCAAATTTGCGCTGCAGAGGCAAATTTGCTGAGTTTAGTCACATTTCGATGGTCCTTTTAAAATACATAGATAAAATTTTAAAAAAATTATTATATTGGAATAACTGTAGATAACAATATTTACTATATTTTATTCAATAATTACATTTCCTAAATATGTCTTTAAGTATTTTAAAATAACCATTCAAAAGTGACTAAACACATCAAATTTGCCTCTGCAACCCAAATTTTCTTAGTTTCATTCACTTTTGGACACCTATTTTAAAATACCTACAAACATATTTTTGAAATATTGTTACTTAATATAATGTAGTAAAGATTTTTCTTACAGTTATCCAATATTAAAATTTTATGAATATGTATCTAGTTATTTTAAAATAGTCGTCGAAAAGTGATTGAACTCAGAAAATTTGCATCTGCAGCCCAATTTTACTGAGTTTTATTCAATTTTGAACGCCTATTTTGAAATACCTAGAGTTATATTTTGGAAATATTGTTATTGAAGAATTTGTAGTAAACATTGTATTCTACATTTTATTCAATAACAACATTTCCAAAATATATATCTAAATATTTTAAAATAGGCGCCCAAAAATGAATGAAAACTGGAATTTTTAGACTGCCACATGTGCTGCCACGTGGCAAGTCGTCCAGACCGTGCACGCTTTTTGCAAAATAAAAAATTCGGATGCTATTAATATTAATAATAAATTAATAATGCTAAAATAAAAAAATTCTGTTTTGTCCCACGTCACCATTTTATGTGGGCTCAGGTCGGGCACTCAGAACTCTCCTGCTGACCACTGCGACTCCTTTCTTCGACTCAGAGTCAGGCCTGCTACGGCTGAGCTGCGGCGGGCCCAAATATTTTTTTGGGATGAGGAAGGTCAAGGCCCGAAGATCGACCGGGCTTATTTTTCCCTGCTTTCGTGCCGACTCCATGCCTCCGGGCTAAATTTGGGCCGTGTCGTGCCAAGAACGGCCCAGCGGGCCCAAAACTTTACCGTCGTATGGGGCACGTATGAAATGTGTGCGTGCCCTAACCCTAGCCCCTGTTAAACCATCTTGTAATGGATTTTAGTCAAAGTTTTTAAAATATTTGTAGACCGATTTGCTAAAAACTTCTAAAATAGAAAATAGAGAATACATTATGAAGTTTTGAAATCAATGAACTTTATCTATATTTTTTATGTAGAAACTAGAGTAATTGTATGTGTTATTAGGCAATACGATCACGTTTCTGCACATTTGTAAAATGTATTCAGTTTTACTTTTTTGTTTACAATTATTTGTAGTTAGAATCGACATAAATGTTCATAAAGGTTATTTTAATGTAAGTTTTGTTGAGTATAAAAAATAAGTTATGAATATAATTTATGAGAGTTTAATGGGAGTATCAATTTTTTTTTAAAAAAAATCATATAGCGATAACAAATGCATAGTTTGGAAAATTATACAATTAATGTATAAATTTATACAAATGCATATTAATTGAAGATAATTAATTGTAAGCTCGGCGACGGTTACATGAAATGAAATTACGTAGTTCCGAAAGTATGTGCATGTTGTTTGCCAGTCTACTACTACGGTACATGAGGCAAAACATAAGTGCACATATTTCTGGAAGAAAATGTAAAATAGGTGATACAAATGGCGTGTGTACGACGCACTAAAGATGCGCCGATCTAATTCTAACACGCCTTAGTTGAATTAAACGCCGAGCATAGTTTACCCAAGTTGCTAATGAGTGCAACGGGGTATTTTCCCTTACGCAAAGCATCCGGACCGGCTTCTTTTGCGCGACGAGCTCTCTCGCGCATGCGTTCTCGCTCAGCCTCTCGTGCTTGTGCTGCGACGCGTTCCTCCTCTGTAGCTTTGCGATCACACTCTGCTCTCCATTGTCGAATTTCTTCTTGCCTCTTGCGACGACGCTCCTCCTGTGCAGCTCTATTCCTCCTCTCTTGCTCTATTCTTTCATCCCACTCTCTTTCTTCTTTGAACTTCCAATATGCAAGTCGAGCCATTCTCTCAACCTCTGCGGCGTCTTCTGCCGATTGTTCCTGGTCGATGTAGTTCCTAAAGTCGCATAGAGGTGGCGGCGACTGCACAAGTGTTTGTCCAAAATATTAGATTTTATAGCATGCATAAAACATAAATAATGTTGCATATTACCTGTTTCCTACCACCTGGAAGAAATGGGCACGTCCTGTGAGGAGGATCGTACTCGTAGTTGTCGCACATCCAAAGCCGGCAACCATACGAGTAACCAGGTCGAAGATCTCTTACAAACCTACAATCAGTGCCACAGAAACACATCAGAAGTTGCAATCCCTCGGGGATTGGAACCTTTTCTCTATTTGTGGGTGGTGAGTTCTCGTCCATGGTAGTGAAGTATATAGAATGATTGTTGGTAGTGCGTGGTGAAGCTGTTATCAGGGTGAGTGTTATATAGACGAGCGGACGATGGTGTATGGACCTAGTCTATGAGAAAATTCATCTCTGACATGTATAAGTGTGAAATGACATTTCACGAGGTCTGACACGGAGCAGTGCAATTTTGTATGTCTCTTGTACGAGATTCGCCTGACATGGAGTATGAGATTCGTCTGACACGGAGCAGTGCAATTTCGTATGTCTCTTGTACGAGATTCACCTGACATGGAGTATGAGATTCGTCTGACATGGAGCAGTGCAATTTCATATTTATCTTGTACGAGATTCGCCTAATATGGAGTACGAAATTCGTCTGACATAAAGTGCATTGTAACGATGAAAGATATAGTGCATAAAGAAACATAACATAGTTCTTATATAATATGACACACAATTACATGGGTACACATTACTAACGTCTACCACGCTTGTTGTCGAACCTACGCGCTGCATTGACATGAGCCCGATCGTAAGACACGCGCGTAGGAGCTGCCCTCCTCCGTCGCTGCTGCGCAGGCGCCGGTGTCTCAAACTGCTGTGTAGGCTGAGTCGGAATGGGAGCACCGTCCAATTGTGATGCAGGAACTGTGTCCTGCTGCGGCACGTCTACTAGGTAGTCGTCGATCTGGAAAGGTGATACTGGAGGACTGTCGTGGTGCGCCAGCGAGCCAGAAATCGTAGAATCAAAGTCTGTTGTGCCATCTCCTGCATTCGCATATAACATATAGTTAGCAGCAGCATTGTGTCCAATATGTATTTAAGTAGCATAACAGTTGCACGTCATACCTGCGCCCATGTGTGGCACATGCGTGGACGGGCCAGCCTGGTTCGAAAAAGGAACCCAAGAAGGTATATGTGCCGATGGGTCTGCAAAATCCCAAGCACATACCTGTGTGAACAGCCTAGGAGCCCAAGCAGCAGGTGCCTGTGTGGATGGGCCTGGAGCCCAAGCAGAAGGTGCCTGTGTGGATGGGCCTGGAGCCCAAGCAGCAGGTGGCTGTGTGGAACGGCCTGGACCCGAAGCAGCAGGTACCTGTGTAGACGGCCCTGCGACCTATGCAGGTACTTGCGTGGACGGGCCTGCACCACAAGTAGAAATATTAGTATCATGTAAATATGTCAAGTTAACTAATAATTACGTACCTGCTGTGTTGGGATGCCTAAAGTGACGTGCGGTCGGTACAGTAGTGTCTTGTGCAAATGATTGTGCATAAGAAGCCAACTTCAGCCCCTCTTTGGCGTGACTGTATATATTTTGGAGCATGTGCACCATCTCTGAAGAAGTCATCGATATCCCCTGTCTGAGTCATTGGAGTCCAGCAGAGGACTCCGCGAGAACCTGTCGGAACCGACTCATCTTCACAAGTGCGAAGTGATCGGTCATACAACAATTAATTAGTCATGTTTCATGAAAATAACATAGTAAAAAAATTTCAAATGTACTTCAACACATTCGATCATACCGCCATTGAAGCCGCTTCATCTCTATGGCGCGGATACGTATCTCTCACCGAGGGTATGTGCGTCTGTCGCTCGACTGGTGTGTGTGCGAGAACAACTCGCGTCCGAGGAAGATACCACTGCAAGTACTCCTGGTAAACGGCCTGTGAGAATGGTCGTGTCTCCTGCACAACCTCCTGTAAGGCAGTCGTCCACTGCAGGAGCCATGGATGCATGCGCTGCAGCCAAAGACCCGGCGCTGAGCTCCCCTTACGACAATATCTGCAGCACAAATAAGTACATTAATAGTTCAGAAATAACAATGTATTGAAGATTTATCAGTTGAATTACTTATGTATGAACTGCAGAAGGCACAATAGAATGTGGAAGCACTGGAAATGCCTGGTGCAGGCCGAACTGACGCAACACTCGGTGTGGTGCGTACTCCTCGACGTAGATATCGTATACCAGCGGCTTCCTTGTAAGCCAGTAATCTGAGTCTCTATAGCACAGATATGCTAGTCCTCTCGGAGCTCGGCGGTCGTGCTCCTCCATATCATAAGGTGTCCAGCGCACGTCCTCATCCGCATCTAACCGATCAAACTCTTTAACGAACCCTTGGTACACCTTATGCATCTGCTTGTTACTCCACTCACGCTCCACAAAGAACAAAATATGTGAGAACAATATATTTTTGTACTCATGAACAATATGTGAGCATACTTATAATAGTATTATACCTGTCGGCGCACCCAAAAAGTACCCGTCGTAGGGGCATCATCCGGTGTCTCACCATACTCATCAAGATCGTATGGTGTCGGGTGCACTTGCGGCCGACCTATCATGAACCGCTCGTATACCCAAAGCTGCAGGAGTAGAGGACAACCAGCTAGTACTGCGTTACCTCGAGCCTTCGTGCAAGCGTCACAAAGTCCTCAGTAAGTGGCCACCAAAACAGTTGAACCCCAACTGTATTGTGGCATCTCCTGGGGCGTGGACTCCGCTATCTGTTGAGCGAAAAGAATCAAGTGTCTGTCCACAGAGTCACCGTGTGTGTTCGTGAACATGATCGCACCAAACAACCACAACAAGTACGCCTCCAGGTATCTAGTAACTGTGGCATCATCAGCGTGTGGATGCATAATATCCAGCTACAATTTGAAAACAAAAAAGATTAAGTTTTTTTTTCCATTTCAGAGTCAAATCAAAAGGTTCATGTGCATCGAAATAACACTTAAGTAATGTGAAAACATTACCTCGTAGTACGTTAACCACTTCTTTGTCGGACCATGGTGCTGCTCATTATGAAGTGGAGAAAAAGGGTCAGCCGCAGGATGTAGTAGGAGATGTAATTATTTGGTGTTAACTTGGTATATGAGCAAGCTGAAATAACATGAGAACAAGGCCTATGAAAGATTTGTGGCTTCATACATGTGCACGTGCAATCATCCTGACGAAGAATGCACTGCTGAACAACTCTATCACGGTTAGCACCACGACGATTCTTATCCCTGCACAGAATTTCAAACCTGTGCTCCGCAGTTCCCATAGGTCGCACACGATGAAATGCGGCATTTTGGATCTTCTTCTCCATGAACTTGTACAAGTAGGGTGAAAAAGCCAAATTGACATCATTCCTTACTGAAATTGCAGTAGCGTAGCGCTCACGAAAGTACTTGCATGTCCCATATAAAATACCCTCGACAATAGCAACCAAAGGTAACCCTCTTAAACCACGTATCACCCAGTTGTATATCTGTATTCAGTACCACTACATTAGCATGTGTAAAATATAGAACACTAAATAAAAATTAATAGAAGAAATGTAACGGAAGAACCTCACCTCAGCTAAATTAGTTGTCATGATGCCATACCTAGCACCATTAGTGTCGTATAATAAAGACCACTTCTCTTTCGATTCGCACCGAATCCAACTAGAGAAGTTTAGGCTCGATGAACCAACAGTTGGAACAGAGACTTCATTAGGATTGGCTCTGCTTGAGGACGCCTCTGCTTGTGTTGTAGTCAATTCGTCTAGACGTTGCCATAGAGCAATAAACTTCCTCTCTTGATTTTGACTACACAACATCTTGAACAAATTCATAAGTTGTTTGTTCTTGAAGTGACTAAAAAAGTTGGCGCCCAAATATCTCATGCAATATCTTTATTGAATGTCTGTCCAATAAGGTTGTTGCCCACGCTCGGAGGAACCATGTTTCAAATCAGATATTGCTTTAAGCAGACCAGCGTGACGGTCGTGTATCAAACAAACATCAGGTCGTTCTTGCACAACAACCATCTTTACCCGACTAAGAAACCAATACCAGCTATCAGTGTTCTCGCTTTCGACAAAAGCAAAAGCTACAGGCAACACCTGTTGGTTCCCATCAACTGCAATAGCTGTTAGAATTCGACCTTTGTACTTTCCAGTTAAGAAAGTACCATCAATGCAGAGAATAGGCCTACAATGTCTGAATGCAGCAATACATTGACCTAATGCAAAAAATGCACGATGGAGAAACAACTTCCCCAGCATATCTCTGTTCGGCACATCCATAATGTCATAATAAGTACCAACATTCCTCTCTTGGATGGTCTGCAATAACTTTGGAAGATTTTCATAAGAAGCTTCAAATGAACCAAATCTTTGCTCAATCACCTTCTGTTTTGCCTTCCAATCTTTGGAGTAACTTATAGTGTACTTGAACTCCTCCTCAATAGTGTTGTCGGTACCCTAAAAACCATACACCCCCTGAGGTTACAAAGATATCAAGGGAAGGACATCTACTCAAATTGAAGACACTCGGAGGCCCACTTGTCAGACATAACCGGACCTGCTTCTCCAACATGGTTAACCCCTAGGTCGCCACGTGTACTGTCAGACCGGAGCTACTACCCGCAAGGGTGAAGCTCCGGGCTAGGTACTGAAACGGCACCTCCGGACTTAACCCCTGACCGAGAGAAGCTCCGGACCTGACACGTGTCAGGCCACCCCGGAGCTTCCTGCTTCCCACAGGCAAGCTCCGGAGCTGCCACGTGTCCATACGTCGGAGCTGGCCGCTTCAAACCTCCGGGAGACATTGTAACGGCTCTGGATCTTCAAAGAACAGCTGCGGACTTCAAGACCCGATTAATTGTCATTAATTCCACGTTAATGACACTTAATCGGACGATCTTAACACCTGTAACGGCACTATCGGAGCCGTTACAGGGTTATTAACAACAATTAATCTCGTGTATCAATACTAGTAACCGCCAGGGCCACATGTCGGGCCAGGCTGACTTGTAACGGTTTGTCCTTGTACTATAAAAGGACAAACCGACGATACACGAGGGGACGGGGAAGAACGCTCTCAAGCTCACAAGTTAATACAACACACACACACCCGTGGAGTAGGGTATTACGCTCAGGCGGACCGAACCACGTAAACCACTGTGTCTCTCGTGTCCAATCGTGATTCACCTTCTTGAGTCTCCGCGCGTCCAAACCGAACTACAAACTCCTTCAACACTTTAGTAGTGTCAGGGGGGATCTGCTGACTCCAACAGTCGACAGTTGGCGCGCCAGGTAGGGGTCGAACCTACGGCCTTCCGCTTAGGAAACAGAATGCAGCTTCATTCATCACAGTGGATGGATTGTATTGTTACACAGCCATGCCGTTTGGTCTCAAGAATGCAGCTTCAACTTTTGTACGAGCTATGTACAAAACTTTCGAAGAACTCATCAGAGACATAGTGGAAGTGTACGTCGATGACATCGTGGTCAAAGTCAAAAACAAGGAGTCCCTCTTGGACACCTTGCAGGCTGTCTTCGATAAGCTGCGGGCCACCCGCACGAAACTAAACCCAGACAAGTGCGTCTTCGGGGTTAGTTCCGGAAAGCTTCTTGGTTTCCTGGTAAGTCACCGGGGCATAGAGGCTAATCCAGCGAAGATAAAAGCCATTGAAGACATGCGGCCACCAACCCGCATCAAAGACGTCCAAAAGTTAACTGGATGTCTAGCAGCCCTCAGCCGGTTCATTTCAAGACTGGCGGAAAGAGCACTTCCTTTCTTCAAGTTACTGAGGAAGTCCGGACCATTCCAATGGTCTGAAGAAGCAGAGAAGGCATTCCAGGAGCTGAAACAGTTCCTCACCACCCTACCAGTCCTGGTAGCTCCAAACCCTGGTGAGCCTTTATTGCTTTACATTTCAGCTACTGACGAAGTCGTCAGTATGGTTCTGGTTGCGGAGAGACCGGAACTACCCAATACTCAGGAATCCAGACCCCTTCGGGAGGGTCCGGAGGTTCCTGAAAGCGGGTCTGGGTCTCAGCTCCCAGACTTGAACCCACAAGAAGCCACTTCAGAGGACCCGGATCCCTCCGAGAGGGTCCAGGTCATTTCTGAAGAAGCTCCGGGTTCCTCCACTCAGAACCCGGAGGTCCCCGAAGAGAGTCTGGACCCCTCCGAGAGGGTCCGGATCAATGAAGAGGAAGCTCCAGACCCCTCCGGGAGGGTCCGGACCATTCAACGCCCGATATACTTCATCAGTGAAGTGTTACATGATGCCAAGACTCGATACCTAGAGGTGCATAAACTGCTTTATGCAGTTCTTATTGCCTCAAGGAAGCTTCGACACTATTTCCAAGCTCACAAAGTCTCGGTAGTGACCTCATATCCACTTCGAGCGATCTTGCATAATCCCAATTCAACTGGGAATATTGCAAAGTGGGCAGCGGAATTGGCTGAATTCGATCTTGAATTCATTTCGAGACAAGCAATCAAGAGTCAAGCGTTGGCAGATTTCGTGGCAGAATGGACTCCCTCTCCATTAAACCCTGGGGGCCCCAGCGAGCAGAAGACGGAACCTCAAGTTCCAACCTTCACTAAGCCTCATTGGACCCTTTACTTCGACGGCTCCATGCAGAAGCAGGGAGCCGGAGCTGGAATCCTTCTCCTCGCACCAACCGGGGAGAAGGTGAAATACATGGTACACCTTGACTTCAAGGCAACCAATAACATGGCGAAGTACGAAGCACTCATCTATGGATTAAAGGTGGCACTATCATATTGTGTCAAGCAGTTGCTGGTCAAAGGAGATTCACAACTTGTCATCAAGCAGGTGAAGGGTGAATGCTCCTGCAATAATCTCCAGCTGGCTGCTTACCTCCTTGAAGTCCAGAGGCTTCAGAAGGACTTCGAAGTCCTAGACCTTCACCATGTTCAGCGTGCTCACAACGCTGAAGCTGACGAACTCTCGACCAAGGCGTCAACCGGAGCTCCGGCTCCTGACGGAACCTTTGTCCGGAGGTTGTCAAAACCCACAGTTCAGCCTGCCGAACTGAACGAAGGGGGCGAGATCAGCATCCCGAAGCTGACGGTCCCGATGGCCCTGTTACCATGGCAGCCATCAAGGGTCGTAGGTGCTGCCGGAAGCTCCGAGCAACCCAGCACGCAAGACTCAAATGCTCAAGTCAGTTCCGATGCATGGATCTCGGAGATCCGGAGCTACTTGAAAGACAACATCCTTCCTGACGATGATGTATCCGCTCACCGGGTAGTCAGATTGGCTAAAAGATACACGTTGGTAGAAGGGGATCTCTACCGGCGCGGTGCCAACGGCATCCTAATGCGGTGCATCACAAGGGAAGAAGGCTGCGAGCTCCTCGCAGAAATCCATGGAGGCGAGTGTGGGAACCACGCATCTTCCCGCACGCTGGTCGGAAAAGCCTTTCGGCACGGCTTCTACTGGCCTACAGCGCTCCAGGATGCCACTGAGCTAGTGAATAAATGCAAAGCATGCCAATTTCATGCAAAGAAAATTCATACACCTGCTCAGTCCTTACAAATGATACTCCTACATGGCCTTTCGCTGTGTGGGGGATGGACATCTTGGGACCCTTCCCAAGAGCCGTCGGAGGTTACAAGTTCCTGTACGTCGCCATCGACAAGTTCACCAAGTGGCCGGAAGCTACTCCCGTTGTGACGATCAACAAACAATCTGCAATCAATTTTCTACAATCCATCGTGAGCAGATTCGGAGTCCCAAATAAGATCATCACTGATAATGGGACTCAATTCACAAGCTCCGCATTTCAAGGATATTGCGAAGACCTCGGCATACAAGTTTGCTACGCTTCCGTAGCTCATCCTACCAGCAATGGACAAGCCGAGAGAGCAAACGCAGAGATCCTTAAAGGACTCAAAACACGCACTTATGAACGTTTGAAAAAGCACGGAGCCAATTGGATCGAAGAGCTTCCGCCCACTCTATGGGCCAACAGGACTTCTCCAAGTCGGGCAACCGGAGAAACACCCTTCTTCCTGGTGTACGGAGCTGAAGCGATCCTTCCTCCGGAAATCACCTTGGGTTCCCTCCGAGTCTGGACCTTCGATGAAGCCGCGCAGGACCAGCTCCGGCGCGAAGACCTAGACCTCCTCGAGGAGGGAAGGTGCCAAGCAGCTGTTCGGAATGCCCGATACCGCCAAGCTCTACGGCGCTATCACCAGCGGCATGTACACAACCGACAGCTCGAGGAAGGCGATCTGGTGCTACAGAGAATACTATCCAGAGAAGGGCAAAACAAACTCTCCCCCGGCTGGGAAGGGCCCTTTCGATTGATCAAAGTATCCCGTCCCGGAAGCGTTCGCTTGGCTACCGAGGATGGGACACCTCTCCCAAATCCTTGGAACATCGAGCACCTCCGTAAGTTCTACACTTAATTCCACGGAGGTGAGTCTTAAGTAACTTGAAATGTATGTTATAGAGTCATTGTACAGAGTCGGGTAGTTCCTCCGGGAGAGCAGCCGGACCTTTCCCGAAAGGTTTGAAAAGCTCATGCAACACTTGATACAGTCTCCGGACTAGAAGTGTGGCTAACTACCCCGGGTCAAGCGAGAAACCAAACACACTTAGCCTGGTTCCGTACCCTAAGAGTGTACTTGTTTCCCCTGTACTCCGGACCTATAATGAAAGACATCTTCATGTGAAATAGACTCCACGTGCATTCATTTTTGCATAGGCTCGACATTTTTATTTTTCTCTTTCTTGTCTATAACAGAAACGTGCAATTCTTAAGAAGTTCTAGTTTGACCGGTTTACGTACGATTTGAGTTGAATTGTTGGAATTTTTAGATTTAAATATCGTCTGTGGCCAACTCGCCTGAAAGCCGCCAAGCCATTCTAGGGCCGGAGTGCGCTATCGACTTAGCCTGGTCAAGCACCCTAAGTACGCCACTCTACCTACATCCCGGCAGGCCAAAGTAAGGTGGGTCCATGGACAGTTGGATCTAAAAGAAAAGACAATTCATCCAGTCGTATTAAAAATCGTGTTCAACTTAAAATTTTCTTGAGAACCGTAAGCCGCGACGAAGTTATAGACAAGGAACGAATTTTACTATTTTTCTTGGCTTAAGTGTGCAGGAAAAATGAACCCTACGTTGATGGAGAAAACCCGGAGCTAACCAAGCTCCGATTCCCACCAGGGCGTCAACCGTCGGCGTTGACTAAAAGATGGTGAGAAGACCCTATCACTAGAGTCTGTTGCCAACAAACCAAGTGTGGCAAAGGTCATTGCCGGAGCTGCTAAGGTCCGACACCTTGGAGTATTAACTATCGACGCTCAACGTGTTGATAGAGGCTATTGCCGGAGCTACTAAGCTCCAGTGATGGACAGTGCCGGAGCTTCTAAGCACCGACAACTTCAGGGGACCTTCACTATCAAAAACTTCGGACCTAAATTCCACAAGTTCGAAGCAAATTCGTCTTCAACAAAACTCAACATCCTTTTGGTACATGTCCACAATCAAATTGTGCACATCTACCAGGGGGCCAAGTGAAGATAAAGATGTTGAAGACAAAAAAAAAATGAAATTCGCAAAAAATTGGGGATTTCATTTCATCTGAAGACCGGAGATTACATCTGGAGACAAGGGATTACAAAATTGAGGAAGAAGAGAAGATACAAGTATAGGCTAAGAGAGACGGTCCTAGACCCTATGGAAGAACTCGGCGACCTTCTGGGCGACCTCCGACACGCTGGCTCGGGTAGCTTCGCCTTCTCCTTCGATGGGGCCTTCAAGCATCGGGTCCAGAGGAAATCGAGGGTTCCGGCTGGTGTAGCACGTCAACACATATTCTGTGACGTTCCTAGCCAGGGATTGCCCCTCGACCTCCAGCTGGTCCGCGATGACGTCGCCCACCTTGGAGAGCTTGCTGCCCGCGGCGCTTAACGCTTGCAACGCAAGGTCCGGCTCCGGCTCCGGATCATCCGGGAGCACGGGGCTGAAACCCATCGGCGCCAGCGCATCGTCGGCCTTGCTCAGGAACTCCCAAATTTGCAGGGAGTCCGCCTTCCTCAGGTTCTTCATCTCTTCCAGGGATCTTCGGGCCGCCGTCAGCTCTGAATTCTCGCGGGAGAGGCGCTCAACTTCTTTGGCGTTCTGCTAGATCTTCGCAGCAACCCGCTTCTCAAGTCTTCCGAGCTCCTCCTCCCGGAGATGGATCTTGTTCCGGCGGTCGACCAGGTCCTTCTCCCTAGCCTCCACTTTCTTCTCCCGGGCGATAAGGGCACACTAGTATTCGTAGAGTTCCTGCCCCCGCACCCAGGTCTTCTCCTCTTCCTCGAGGCAGCGCTCTTCCAATTTCTTAGTGCGCTCCTCGAGGCCCTTATCCGCCAGAGCTGTTTTCTCAGCGAGCTCTTCTTCCCGTCGCAAGACGTCATCCCGTAGCTCCAGGAGTTTTTGCTCCTCATCCTCGAGCCGTCTTTCCCTCCCTTCAAGTGCCTCTCGGCGCTTGATGAGTGCGGTGCTGATGGCCTCGAGCTGATCAAACCGAGCATTGGCCGCGTCGTTAGCAACCTTAGCTTGGTCATGGAACTCCCGGGATTGAGCGTCGAGGGCGTGAGTCATGCTCTCCCTCTCATCCAGCAGTTCACCCCAGAGCTCCAGGCGGATCTTCTCCCGCCTAATCCATTCCTTGTCATCCGCAAGCCTCGACTGCGCCAGCTTAGTCTCGAATTGGAGCCGATTACGCCACCGCCTAAGGGTTTGGCGCTCCTCTTCAAGAGCTTTGCTGTCGTGGAAGAAGGCCAGTTGGACCTGACGTAGACTGGAGCAGGCGTTGTCGATGGACATCGACAGAGAGATGGGCTCCGGACCTGCTGGGGTCTCTTCCGCTGGTTCCAGCGGGTCTTCACTTACAAAAATTGGGTCCCACTCTACGAGAGTGGAACCCCGAGCTTCCAAAGTGCTAGGGCCCTCCTGCGGGATGGCCTCAGTCGCCATCGAAGGAGGTCCCGCCACCAAGTCTTCATTTGCCCCCTCAGGCTGGGGGCCGGCGACTTCGTTCATGCACTCTGGCTCAGCCACAGGTACCATCGACGTTGTCGCCTCCACTGGCTCTGGCCGGGACACTTCTTCTGAGGGAGGCTCAAGCTCCCTCGCCTCTTCAGCCGCCGGCTCTGCGGCCGGCGCTCCAACAATCACCGGCTCTGCGACCGGAGCTTCGGAAGAAACCGACTCAACTGCCGGAACTACTTCGACTTCCGGCTCGCATGCCGGAGCTTCAGCCACCTCCGGCTCAATCGCCGGGGCTTCAGCACTTTCCGGCTCTGAAGCCGGGACGGCTACTTCCACCGACTCAATAGTCGGAGCTTCTACTTCTGCAGCACCAGGACCCGGAGCTTCCACCTCCGGAACAGGTGCCGCTGGCGCATCTTCAATCCCGTGGTCCGGCGCTACCACGGGAACTTCTGGAGACGAGTCGAGGTCCATGACCACGACAGCCGGCGCCGGAGCTGTCGCAGCCTCCGCTTGGGGCGGCACCGGAGCTGGAGCAGAAGCCCTCGCAGCCTCAGACACTGTGGCTAAGGGTGGAGCTTCACTCCCCTTCTTGGGAACGCTGCAGATAAAGAACGAAGAAATTGAGCAAACAGATGCTACAATTAAAAGTTAATCGAGGTAAGAAAGAAAAATTACCTTGGGAGGCTCACGCACTAGCTTGCGCGGAACCTCTTTCCCGGACGATCCGGGCTGGCCACGGTCGGCATAGGAGCTCCGGGAGGACTCCCAGGACTTGCCGTGGCCGCGGGCGTTTCCCGGGTCGGAACTCTCCTTGATCGGGAGGAACTCCTGGACCTGGAGGCCCTCACCGCTTCTGGTGCCGGAGTCGCGTGCCCGGAGCTGGCACCTCCAGAGGGATCCACCACGAGGACAGTCGCACTCCGAGAGGATCCCACCGCCGGAACAGTAGCGCTCCGGAAAGACCCCACCACGGAAACGGCCGCCACGGCGGCAGAGGATCTTCCTTCCTGAGGAGGGTGAACCTGAGGGGAAGCGGCAGGCCCGACGGACCTTCCGTCAGCATGTCGCAGCTTCCTCTTCCGGCTCTCCGGCTCCTCCGCCAACTCTTTGCCCTTGCCGACGACCTCAGCTCTTGGCTGTGGGGCAGGGGCGGAGCCGCCTTCAGACAACCCGGGGATCGCCAACCGGGTAGTTGATCTTCTCTCGACGACACCAAGGTCGTCAAGCGCGGGCATCTTTCGCCGGAGCTCCCTGCTGAACTCAACCTCCACGTTCAGAGGGAGGAAAGCCGGCGGCGGAGTCAAGTAATCTCCGTCAACGTCGATGCCGTGCTGGAATTTCTTGAGGTGGAACTCCAAGGACTTCCCCACCATGCTGGACTTCAACCCGGTCTCAACCCGGTCCTCGTCCATCACGCTGTTGAGGGCCCAGGCGAGCTTCTCCCTCCTCTTCAGCGGCGCCCACCTGTTGGACAGGAAGTTGCAGAACACCGTCTGGGGAGTCAATCCTCCCTCCACACATTGGCGGATTCTGGTTAAGACAGGGTCGAAAGCTCCCGCCAGCACCGGAACTTCGCTCCATACCGACGTGTCAATGCCGGGCAGACCGTCTGGCAGCTCCAACCGCTCATGCTCCTCCACCCGGACGACTACCCAATCTTTCTTCCAGTCATCCCACTTCCCGGAAGGGAATGACCGAAGGTACTTGAATGGGCACTTCTTGCGCTTCACGAAGTAGTAGAAGCCAAGATACTCATCGCTTCGGCCGGTGGTTTGGACGGTGAAGAAGGTTCGGAAAAGCTTGATGCAGGGAGGGATGCCCACCCACATCTCGCAGAAGTGGACAAAGATGGACACAAGGAGGATGGAGTGAGGGCCAAGGTGGTACAGCTGCAGACCATAGAAGTCCAGCAGCATCAAGAAGAAAGAAGAAAACGGTGGATCAACCCCACCATGGCGTACGAGGAAAAGTACACCATCTCGCCAGAGTGCTCCTTTTTAAAGGGAAGCTCTCCGCCGGCGCGGACCGAGCGGTTGAAGAAGTCCGAAGACCACCCCATGAGGGCCCGAACCTTCTTCAGATCGCCGTCTGTCTTCAAGCGACTCTCACACAGACCCAACTCCATCGCAGCACAGCTAGGCAAGAGAAGAGGAGCAAAGTACAAGTCGGGAGTTTGAGCGCAAGAACAGATGGGAAGCGTAAAGAACTCCCGACGGTGCGCTTTCCTTCTTAAGTAAGCCCTCGCAACGCTTGGATGGAAACTGCAAGAGAATCAAGGATACTACTCAAGAATTCAACCCTGCCGATGACAAGAGGGCCCGGGACCACCCTGACGATCAAGTTGAGGTTCTTACCCAGGCGAACAGTTGTCATCACGAGGCGGGAAACCCAAAGGCGGCGGACTGACAAGGCGCGCGGAACCGATACGGTTTTCGTATCGGGAACCGGCGACCTTCAATTGCGAGAGATCCGCACATCAAAGATCTTATCTGCCGCCTGAGGTGCGCCACGCGTCGGGATTTAACCGTAAAGCCCCGCCAACGGCACCTCCGAAGACCCTTGAAGACCCAGTTCAAGAGTCGCGAGTATGGACCCACCTCCGACGGAATGACTTCACCCCGGTGACTTTCCCCGGAGGTAGGTCCAGGGGGCCACTGTCGGTACCCTAAAAACCATACACCCCCTGAGGTTACAAAGATCTCAAGGGAAGGACATCTACTCAAATTGAAGACCCTCGGAGGCCCACTTGTCAGACATAACCGGACCTGCTTCTCCAACATGGTTAACCCCTAGGTCGCCACGTGTTCTGTCAGACCGGAGCTACTACCCGCAAGGGTGAAGCTCCGGGCTAGGTACTGAACGGCACCTCCGGACTTAACCCCTGACCGAGAGAAGCTCCGGACCTGACACGTGCCAGGCCACCCCAGAGCTTCCTGCTTCCCACAGGCAAGCTCCGGAGCTGCCACGTGTCCATACGTCGGAGCTGGCCGCTTCAAACCTCCGGGAGACATTGTAACGGCTCCGGATCTTCAAAGAACAGCCGCGGACTTCAAGACCCGATTAATTGTCATTAATTCCACGTTAATGACACTTAATCGGATGATCTTAACACCTGTAACGGCACTGTCGGAGCCGTTACAGGGTTATTAACAACAATTAATCTCGTGTATTAATACTAGTAACCGCCAGGGCCACATGTCGGGCCAGGCTGACTTGTAACGGTTTGTCCTTGTACTATAAAAGGACAAACCGACGATACACGAGGGGACGGGGAAGAACGCTCTCAAGCTCACAAGTTAATACAATACACACACACCCGTGGAGTAGGGTATTACGCTCAGGCGGCCCGAACCACGTAAACCACTGTGTCTCGTGTCCAATCGTGATTCACCTTCTTGAGTCTCCGCGCGCCCAAACCGAACTACAAACTCCTTCAACACTTTAGTAGTGTCAGGGGGGATCTGCCGACTCCAACAGTCGACAAGTGTTTATTATTGATTTCGGCTCAAACCGAATGTTGTCCACAATGTGGGCGTACATGTGATTCGCAATAAATTGTGATGTAAGAGCACTATTGCACTTCTTCAATTCATGCAACTCGCATGTGTGATCAATCATTTTAGATACTCTCCATAGTCACGTCCACTTCTCTTCGAAACCATGGACCCGAAAAGGGCAACTTGAGAACACACATTTAACATCATAATATTTTTTACTTGACTTGTAAACTGTAAAGGATCTTTGCACAGCCAGAGACCAATATTTCACGGCATCCTTCAAACTATCTTTGTCTTTAAATATATCTCCTTGTGTTAACTGATTCTCGTGGTATCCCGATAAGCCACAATACTTTTCTGTAGCTGATAAATTACTCGAGATTGGATTGTTCCACTCAGCCAGAACAATAGTATCATTCTCATTCTCATCATCAGAAGAATCAACTTCTGGAACATTTTCGTGTTCCATATCTTCGATTCTTATTTGTTCAACTATGTTCTCAATGTGTTCTCCTTCATCTGCCACACCACGTGCTTCTACATGTACCGAGTTCTCTCCAGCTTCTTCTACTCCGACATCATCTTCCACACTATTTGCTTCATCACCTTCCGCTACAATCTCTACTTCTTTCATTTCCGCTTGCACAAGAAGCACTAGAGGCCAACCCCGCTCCACAACTAAATCTACATATTTCCTCCAATTCAGTGTTCCCTTAATAATAATCACATCCCAATAAATTCCATTTCTTGCCCGATTAATCATTCTTTTCAATGTCAACTGATGTTGTTGTGGATCAAGGTTAAATTTTTCATCAACCAGTTTACAACACCACTAAATGTCCTCTCATTTGCTCTTGTTGGAATTTATACACACAAATAAATCAAATATAATTACTTCTCTGACTATTGTGCCTTCTCCATAAAATATACGAAATACTAACTTCTCTGACATTCCTATTGGAATTTATACACACAAATAAATCAAATATAATTACTTCTAAAATAAAAGTAATTGCATGTTAATAATTTACACAAATAAAAATATCTAAAGCTAATATACGAATTTTTGAAAATATTCATATATAATTACTACTAAAACTAACATGCTAAATAGAGCGAAATAACTATAACCTATTCAAATAAGTAAGACATCTAATAAAATAATACAAGTAATTGAAATACCTATTGCAAAAACTAACTATTTAAAATAGTACAAATAAAACACCTAACAAGTGACTAACTATGAACAAGTTCAAAACAAATACATAACTAAATAGTCTATACCGCTAGTAGTAACTCACTAACTAATGTGACTAACTAGAGTGAAATAACTATAACCTATTCAAATAAGTAACGCACCTAATAAAATAGTATAATGAATTGAAATACCTATTACAATAAGTAAGAAACATAATACAAAAGTAAAAGGAAAAAGTACCGAGGATGAGAAGGTCGAGAGGAAGGCGGCGGAAAGGAGGCCGAGCAGAGCGGCGACGACGTGGTTCACCGGCGGCGGCGTGGTTCAACGGCGGCGTCACTGGGTGTGCCAAGAAGGAAGGACGCAAGCGTTTATATAGCCCGACGAAACTCGTCCGTGCCAATACGACGGTTCTGGCGGGCCCCACGAGGCGGGCGAATCTCGTATGAGCCGCATACGAAATGCGCATTTCGTATGCGGCTCATACGATATTCCCTCTCCTCGGGAAGGGAACCGCCACATAGGCTTCGTATATGCCTCATACGAAATGCGTGGCCCACGTGGCATTTAGTATGCGGCACATACGAACGTGGGTCAGTTTGGCAAATTTTGGAATTCGTGGGTTATTTATTATAAATGATTTTTTAAAAGATATATTATTAAAAAAAATTCATCAAACCAAAACACACACTTGAGGTACCAAAGTTGTTCCAATCCTCTTTCATAAGGGTGCGTGTAAAGAGAGAGTAGGGGAAATTAATGACTCACCAGCGTGGGTTGTTGCAGAATTGTATGAACTTAGTTTGCTAAGTTCTATGATTTGACCTTGACTTTCATATGTTTGCCCTGGATACAATGGCATGGAAGAAAATATTAAGGTGTGAGATGCTGTTGGAGTTAGCAACCAATATGAAAGTCAAGGTCAATTGTATCGGACTTTCATACAGCCTTCTAACTCCAACAGTGGATACGTACAATTGATCTTGACTTTCATTCAGGCTGCTAACTCCAACAACTGCTATCTTAATATTTTCTTTCATGCAATTATATCACTACTACAAAAAGCTTTATTGCAAATGGCTTTAAACATATTATCACAAGAGGATTTAAAAACTGTCTGAAACGAAGAGCATATGAAAATATACCATTTTCACAGGCGACTCTAGAAACCGTATGTGCTAATTATTTTCCACATGCGGTTGTTCATGCACAACGTGCCGCCTGTAATGATGCATTATCTCAGGTGAGTCTTGACATACAACTTTGCATGTGATAAAGCAGTAGGACAATACTATTAAACACTATTATTTCTAATTTTTTGATCAAATTTAAATAACATTAATCACAAATACATTCAATGCAATTTATAGTTTATACATTGCAATTCATAGTTCATACATTGCAAATCATAACTTCATCAACTGCAATTCATAGTGTGTACATTGTAAAATATAGTTCAATACATAGCAATTAATAGTTTCTCTCATGTTGCATCTATAATTCATAGTTTATATATTACAATTCATAGTTTGCTCTCTCTAACATTGCAATAAATAGGAAACGCTTGTGTTTCTATAAATAGGAAACAAATGTGTTTCTTTTAATCTAGATCGAGCTGCAACACGAACATGATTGTTGAAGTTCCACCTCCCATTTTATAGCATCAATGTCTTCTCTGTTTCTAGCTTGGTGTCTAATGAAGACAAAATAAGAAGTCACTACTTCCACACTATCATAGCCATCAAGGAGGACTAGTAAATTCTTCATAGTCTTTCGAGATGAATGGTATATTCTTTGTAATTGCGTCTTCCATCTGAATACATAATATATATATATATATATATATATATATATATATATATATATATTCAGAACAAACAAATAACATTGCTAAAGGGGACAACATGATTGCTGAATGCACTGACCTTCACATTGACTTTAAGAGCAATATTTTCAAAATAGTTGATGTCTATATTGGAATTGCGATTGATGCATTGAGAAACTAGTTGTCCATACTGGTTGTCTATACCAAGTTCAGTCTCGCACAACTTCTTAATTGTTCCTACAAAATGAATTGTGCAATATATCTTACTACAAGACTAAGAAGACCAATTGTGATCGTAATAATACAAAGAACATTAACTTTCTTTTGTCACATAAGATAAGTATCTAGCAGTATTTTACTGCAGTATAATACAGAAGATAAGTATCTAACAGTAACAAGACAGTAACAATACAAAGAACAACAACATATCTAACAATATCTTACTGCACTATAATAGTATGAATGCGGATACGTGACGGATGAAGAGGGGCTGCTAACTTATTCGACAACACATGCGTTATTTTTAACTACCCGCCTGTGTAAAAAAACGAGGCGCCTTTGGAAATACTTTTTCTAGTAATATATCCTGGGAAAACATATCCTAAAACTGATCGATCTTGACTCTCATATAGACTGCTAACTCCAACAGCGGCTCACACCTTAATATTTTTTCCATGCAATTGTATCCAGGGCAAACACATCCTAAAACTGATTGACCTTGACTTTCATACTGGCTGCTAACTTCGACTACAGCAGAACTATAATTTTCTCTTAAACCCAACTAAACCGGAACTTCCAACATAGCAAACCAGAACCTTGGTTTTTGCACTAGTTGAAATCTGCAAAAATCTAAACTTCTTGTTTGCAAAACTGAAATTTCTAGTTTTGCAGTTTGTAAGAATTCTGTATAACCTCATCAGCTGGAGTATGCCGCGTTTTTTGTCCCTAAAAACAACTGATAATCCACCTTTCAATAAGAAAAAATGTTTTCTTTGTAAGAAAAGAAAAATTAAGTGATCCATACATCCATCTCGGCCTTCTTGATGAGAGCCATGTAACAAAATCTTCAAACGGGAGTAATTTGGCTTCATCTGCTACCATTCAAGCACTTCTTTGCTTCTTTAGTGTTATTCATTCAAAATACCCAAGAAGCCAGCTTACAACCTAAAAAATATGCCCAAACACCAAACTAGTGAATTCATCACCATCAAACCAGATTTAGTCAATTAATGGCCAGAACCCTATTATCTGCCATGATCGGAAATCCTGGTTTATGAAATCGGAGGTTCCGGTGTTCCTAGAATGTAAATATTCACCATAAACATTTTTTTCAGTGGAATTGATTATATCCAAGACAACAAACACATTCTCAAAGTGATTGACCTTGACTTCCATACAGGCTGCTAACTCTAACAGTTAATATGTTCTTTCATGCAATTGTATCCTGTGCAAACACATCCTAAATATGATTGACCTCTTGGTACTGTGGATAACTCTCAACGGTGGTTTACAGCTTAATATATTTTCTTTCTCACATGCATGTGTATCCAAGGCAAACAGATCCTAACACTGATTCAATAAACCAGTATAGTAAGTAACTTTTGTTGTACACTGAATATTTAGTATAGAGTTGAACTTTATTGTTGAACCAGCAAGGATCACAGCGTCAGCGCCTATCCCCATTTGCCTCTGCCGTCCGCAGTTTTAATATATCTCACAACGGCATATTAAGAGTTGACCACAGATGCTGCCAGGCTCAATCATGTTTATACAAGACTATTGTATGTATTGGAACGGCTGTACATGAAATTAGGAGTTGACCACAGATAAGCCGCCGGGTATCAGCCGCACGTAACGAAAGGTCAGTAACATGCAGATTCTTGAATGGTGACCCTCGTCTGTTATGGGCACACTCGCGTTTCGAAATCTTTAAAACAGCTGGTGTTAGCACTCAACAAGAGACACGACTCATCACCCCATCAATAGCTTATTAGCTTCCACCAAAGAGCTCCAGAAACATGTCAGGTTGTTGATATCTCAGTTCTTTCATTTGACTGATCATAATGCGCCTCCTCTTCATATTTCTCGGGCTTCTTTCTTCTCGGCATCTTGATCTCCTATGCTCAGCAGCAGCCACAGATGATCATACACTCTTACGTGGCCGTACATTAGCTGGGGACGACAGGATCGTCTCCAGCAACGGAAAGTTCGCGTTGGGCTTCTTTCAAACAGGAGGCAGCAAGCCCCACAACAACACCACCATGAACACAACATACCTTGGCGTGTGGTTCAACAAAGTCCCCGAGCTGACCCCGGTTTGGACGGCCAATCGAGATAAACCAATCTCCAACAAGGCTTCACCTGAGCTAATGATTTTGGGCGACGGGAGGTTGATCATACGACTAGCCCAAAGCAACATCATCTGGTCCACTCCCCCGGGCAACATAACAACCAACAACGACACCATCGTTGTACTCTTGAACAGTGGCAACCTTGTTCTACGAAGCTCTTCCAACTCTTCACTCATATTCTGGGAAAGCTTTGACTATCCGACGGACACTTTTATATCCGGTGCAAAGACTGGATGGAACAAGATCACTGGTCTTAACCGTCGTTCTGTTTCCAGAAAGAATTCAGCTGACCTAGCTGCTGGAATATACTCAGCGGAATTACGCAAAGATGGGATTGGCGTGCTATTATGGAACTCATCCGTAGTGTATTGGTCTACTGGAGAGTGGAATGGTCAATTCTTCAATTCAGAACCAGAAATGATAGCAGCAGCTGCCTCACAGTGCAATTATACGTATGTCAAGAACGACCAAGAAGCTTACTTCAGCTGGACACTATATGATGAGAACATCATCATGATCCGTACCATGGATGTTTCTGGTCAAGAAATCACTCGCATATGGAATGGGCATGAATGGGTTACCGTTGGCACCTCACCAAAAGATAGATGTGATGTTTATGCTACTTGTGGACCTTTCACAGTATGCGATGATACTGGTGATACATTTTGCAAGTGCATGAAAGGGTTCTCTGTGAGGTCACCAGAGGATTGGGAGCTAAAAGACACAACCGCTGGGTGCATCAGAAACACACCACTCAACTGTGCAGGTGGCCACAATATAAATAATAAAGGAGTCGTTGCAGACAAGTTCTTCTCCATGCAAGGGATGAGGCTGCCCCAATCTGGAAAAGGTATATCAAATGCATCAAGTGCAAACGAATGTGCACAGGTCTGCTTGGGTAACTGCTCTTGCACTGCTTATTCTTATGGCATATTAGGTGGTTGCTCTATCTATTACGATGAGTTGCTTAATGTAGTTTCATCTGATAATAGACAAATTCTTTATCTTCGCCTTGCCCCTGAAGAGGTACAGAGTGCCAAAACAAAATGGAATAGACAGAAGATCCTTAGCGTCTCGATTGGTACAAGTATTGCTGCTATGGGTCTTATGGTTCTAATAGTGGCTTTGAGGAAGAGAAATTGTAAGTTATTTAGTCAAAAAATGGATAATGGCAATGGTGGTGTTGGAATCATTCCATTCAAATATGCTGACCTACAAAGAGCAACAAAACATTTTTCAGACAAGTTAGGCGAAGGCAGTTTTGGCACTGTATTTAAGGGTTGCCTTAGTGACTCTGTTACCATTGCAGTGAAGAGGCTAGATGGTGCCCGCCAAGGAGATAAAGAATTCAGGGCAGAGGTGAGTTCAATTGGAATCATCCAGCACATGAATTTGGTTAAACTTATCGGGTTTTGCTGCAGTGGTGACAGGAGACTACTTGTATATGAATACATGCAAAACCATTCCCTAGACACCCATCTATTCAAGAGTAACAATGGTAAATATCTATGTTGGACAACGAGATGCCAGATAGCACTTGGGGTAGCCAGAGGGCTAGCATACATGCACCATGGATGTCGTGACTGCATCATACATTGTGATATCAAACCACAAAACATACTTCTCGATGCTTCCTTTGTTCCTAAAATTGCAGATTTTGGAATGGCAAAGTTTCTAGGGAGGGATTTCAGCCGTGTCCTGACTACCATGCGAGGAACTATTGGATATCTTGCTCCAGAATGGTTCAGTGGAACAGCTATAACATCAAAAGTTGATGTTTATAGCTATGGGATGGTTTTACTAGAAATCATATCCGGAAAAAGGAATCTCAACAAAGATCTATCAAGTGATCACTACAGGAAAAGCGATCATTTGCGACGGCCGAATTTATTTGCGACGGCCAGCCGTCGCAAATATCTTAAATTGCGACGGCCCGCCTCTGGCCGTCGCAAATAAGATGACCGTCGCGAATAAGAGCTTATTTGCGACGGCTTTGGGACAGGCCGTCGCAAATAAGCGGTTATTTGCGACGGCCAACCCTAAAGCCGTCGCAAATAAATGAGCCGTCGCAAATAAATCCTTATTTGCGACGGCCGGTCCCAAAGCCGTCGCAAACAGGCTTTAATTGCGACGGCCGCAAGTTGAGGCCGTCGCAATTAAAGAAGCCGTCGCAAATAAGGGCTTATATCGGGTCGCTCCGGCCCCGACTCTTCATTCACCTCAAAACAGCCTACCGCCGCCGCGCAGCGCCCCCGCCGCCGCGCCCCCGCCGCCGCACAGCGCCCCCGCCGCCGCGCCCCCGCCGCCGCGCAGCGCCCCCGCCGCCGCGCCCCCGGCTCCGCCGCCCTCGGCCCCGCCTCCGCGCCCGCCTCCGCGCCCGCCGCCCTCGGCCCCCACCGGCGGCCCCCGCCGCCTGCGCCTCCGGTCCGCCGCCCTCGGCCCCCACCGGCGGCCCGCCTCCGCGCCCCAACCGCCGCCTGCGCCTCCGGCCCGCCGCGCCACCGGCGTCGCCGCCCCCGACCGGACCGCCCCCGCCCCCGGGACAGCAGGTGCTACTCCCCCTGTTTTAGTAGTTTTTTTCGGATTTAGTTAGCAATTTTGTTAAGAGTAGCAGCAATTAGCTATAGTAGTTTAGAATTGCTTGTATAGTAGCTTCGCCTCGCCTGGAGGAGGTCGTGTGCGGCGCTGGGAGCTTGGGAGGAGATCAGGCAGACGGTGGGAGGTTGGGAGAAGGTCGAGGACGCCGCTGGGAGGGTGGCAGAAGCTCGGGGTTGACGTTGAGAGCCGAAGGAGGTCCCACCAGCCCGCAGCAACAACTTGCGACGGCCTCCCCTAGCCGTCGCAAATAAGTTAATTTGCGACGGTGGCCGTCGCAAATAAGCTTATTTGCGACGACATATTTGCGACGGCCGGAGGCCGTCGCAAATAAAGAAAGCCGTCGCAAATAGCTTATTTGCGACGGCATCTGGCTTATTTGCGACGGCTTCGGCCGTCGCAAATCGTCGGGATTCCTGTAGTGGATGATGATGCTGCAGGCTATTTTCCTTTACAAGTTGCACGTAACATTCTCCATGGAGACATTGGGAATCTTGTAGATTCAAAATTGCATGGCAACGTGAACCTAGCAGAGGTCGAGAGGCTTTGCAAAGTCGCATGCTGGTGTATTCAAAGTGATGAGATTGACCGACCTACAATGAATGAAGTGGTCCAGTTTCTTGAGGGTATGCTTGAGCCTGACGTGCCTCCTGTGCCAAGGTTACTCCTTGCCATATCAGGAGTCTCATTTTCATCGCAATCGTGATGTAGAACTTTACAACAACTAGATAATTATGTTTGTATTTGAATTATGAAATGTGTAATACAATGATTTGTTGTTGTTATTTGAAATATGAAAGGATGCATTGTTTGTGCAAGAAGTTTGCAAATAACTGTGCCTTTATCATGCAGATGTAAGTTTATTGCCCAGGCTAAATTTTTACAAAGAACTAGCTTGGTACATGTGCATTGTTGCATAAATAGTATGACAAGATCCGTTTCTCTGGATCCACTTGTGCTTTCCGTACCAATCACTAGATCAGTAGTTAGCTAGTAAAGTCCTTTGAAAAGTGAAGCAGAACATCGTCATTGCCCGATAGACAAACATGAGAGATAGGACTAGACATAATTATCGTCCACACACGCTTCAACTTCTTCATCTTCTGATGGACCACATGTAAAGCAAGAGTAAGTACGGAAGGTACTCAGTAAGCCCAAACACTACTCAAGGGGAGGTATTTCATGCATGAGGGGTTTAGAAAGCAGATATCATACAACTTAGTTTTAATGAAAAGTATTTTATGTAGGATTCTCTTTGAAAAGAGTTCTTCAATAAGAGGGAGAGGAAGTTGAATCAATAATATAAGTTATCGGGCCCTGGAGGAGATCCACATCATCCCGCTGGTTCCCTCACATTATATGAGTCTTTGAAACCATGGTCCTAATAACTCTAGCACGTTGCCAACACTTCCCAAAATAAGGCGTCC
Source organism: Tuctoria greenei (assembly GCA_036927565.1). Classification (NCBI taxonomy): domain Eukaryota; kingdom Viridiplantae; phylum Streptophyta; class Magnoliopsida; order Poales; family Poaceae; genus Tuctoria; species Tuctoria greenei. The sequence continues at coordinate 179,409,087 of JAYESD010000009.1, read as the reverse complement.
ATTGCCGACACACACCAAGGAGATACACGAATGCTAATCAAAAATGCATTTTATGCAGGGCTCCTTTTCAAAGACTTTGTTAATAGAGGTAGAAGTATTTGAATCAGTATTATTAGTTAGTGGGCCCTAGGGGAGATGCGTTCCATCCCACTAGTTCCCTCACTTTTAGATGAGTCCTTGGGCCCATGGTTCGTTGACTCCTAGCACACAACCAACACTTTCCAGAACATGGCAACCACTGCCACTCACACATGTCAAGGAGTTTTACTAAGACTAATCAGTTAGAGCCCATTCATAGCGCGTCAAGATCGTGACAATAGCTATCTGGATAGTTTAAGACTCTGCAAAAATTGTACACTTTACTCACACACTATGCACACCGAGCCAACGTATAACATGATGCTCGCGCGTCTTTCCCAAGTAATCCCCACAATAACACCTCAGCCCGACCAGTGGCTTTCAGGCGTTCACTACCGAGCCAGACCACAGATCCAATGATCACGTCATTTCTTTTGGTCCACTGTGCCCTCCATGGATCCTCTAGATGCCCCATGTGGTAGACTACCAGAAAGATAGACGAGTCCCGCCCATACAAGTTTTGTGGTTGTACGTAACCGCTATGATAAGGTCCAATGAACCGGTACTTATATTGGTGAGGCAGCTACGAGTAGTCCAGATCACACAGTATTGGACTGATGTTGAGCACACAACAGCAGATGGTGATTCACACCACAACCCTTCACCTTGCCCTGCCTCGACCACCCACCCTCTTCACACCACGTTGTTCATTAATTTTTAACACACTTCACAAATCAGGTGTACATCATGTGGTGTTCCGCGATTCGAATATAGCTAGGGTTTCCTAAGCATATAGCTAATCAAGGATGTGCTCTAATCACCCTTACGGTGAAGGGAGCTCTTATTAGGCTGACAAGGGGAATGTGTAGTTCAAAATAATCAAGGAGGGGTCTGTAGTGATCACATCCTAAACAGTGAGTCAGTGTGATACATTCAAAAATTGTTCAAGAAAAACAAGTAATGAAAACTACTATATTTCCTACCTAATTTAACCACCACGTTTCAATTTGGCATAACTATGAGTTTTAAAATACCACTCAGTCATGCATGTTAAAAATGGGTCATGGGAGCATTTCTATAAAACATAGGTTCAACATGATCAAGGAAGTTAGAGCTTGCCTTACAACTCTTCGAAATTGGGGTCTTCCTTGAAATCCTCGAGTGCTACAGTACGTACTTAACATTTTCAATACTATAGCAAGAAATCATTCAAATGGAATTATTACTGCCAAACCTGTGTTGAGTTTTAGGAGTTGATTAGAGTAAGCTTTATCTTTTTTTACTTAATATGATTTTTAGTGATTTATTCTATTTATGTGAGGCTTGATTAGTTGGTTTATTATTTTCTACACTTTCCTTAGCTTGTTTTGGTGTGCTTTGACTGCAATTAGCTTCTAATAGTCCCATAGCATTTTTGGGAATAATTATCGAATTTTTATGTGAAGGGAAATATATTTTCTAAGTTCCTGAGTACATTCTCGGGTGTACCCATCGTTTTCCTAACGTCACAGTGGCTGACAAAAGGGGCCCAGGCGCCAGTGACCGTTGGGCTACTGCGCCGTGGATCGTGTACTTAGTCCACATGGCCCACGGGTCACCGGTCTATGTGGACCAGGCCCACCTAGACTCGGGCGAGGGGGCAAAGCTGGAGTGGCGCCCGTGCGCCTGTGTGGTGTGCATGCGGCGACCACGTCGGCTGAAGGTGCTGAGGTGGCTGCCACGTCGCCAGTGATGGTTGTGGCGGTAGGTCACCGAGGGCTCATTGGAGCTCCGCCACGGTCCACCAATCAACTAATGGAAGGTACCGGTGGGTTCTACTCGGTGTGCTTGTCTCTCTGGTACCGACGACAAAGGTTGGCAGCGGCCAGAGCAGCGCTGGTGATGAGTCAAACACGACGGCGGCGGCGAGCTCTTCGGTTTTTCGGTCGTTTCCCTCCGTTTTTTTGGTACCTACGCGAACTACGGAACATGGGGAATCCTCTATGGGGTTGGGCCAAGCCGCAAAAGGTCTTACGGTGGTCGTTGACGGTGAGGTGCGGCGATCTTGGCGATTGTGCGTCGAGGTTGCTCTTCCCATGGCTCATTCTTCCAACATAATGCATCTACACATTCTACGGACTAAGGCAAACACATTGGGCATGGTCTCTTGGACAGAGGAAGCTCCTAGCTCGCCCAAGGCTATGGCGTGCGGTGGCGCCGGCGAGGGTCCCTCGGAATCTAGTATGTGATCTCCAATAGATCAAGTAGCCAGTTTCTATGCGTTCTAGATGATAAGGAAGCAACTAGCAAGTTTAATTGGATTACCTTGGCTCCTATGCATCGGAACGGTTCCGGCGGAGAGGTGGAATGGGGAAGACCGAATTCGTCCTCGGCTCGGGGAGGTCGTGCGGAGCCGTGCAAAGAAGGGGGCTCGGGAGCCTTCTATAGCCACGCAAGGGCGGTTCGCCGTTGATGTGACGTGCGGGTTTATGGAGCGGCGCTAGGGCTTACTCCCTCTGCTGTACAAAAAAAATGTCGTTTTGGACATGTTCTCACATACTAAGGAAACATTAAATATATTTCTTTCTTTTACAATACAACTCTCCTTATTAGTGGTCCGAGTGATCTTCTTCACGTTTTTTCAGCCAATCTGATGCAGGTTCGATTTTTAGGTACTCCCTCCTTTCTCAAAAGATTGTCACCTTCTAATACATTTTTGTACTAAAAGGTGACAATCTTTTGAGAAAGGAGGGAGTACATGCTATCCTATTTTTTACACCATTTTTTATGGCATTCAGTATAAAACGACAATTTTTTGTGCACTCTTGACTCTAGTGTAGAATGACAATTTTTTGTACACCGGAGGGAATAGCTCCTAACAGCTAGCTGCGGGTTTCTGGAGGTCAAAGTTTATGGCGTTCTTATCTGCCACCTCGATGCAAGCCGGGGGCGTTGATGGCGCGGACGGAGCGGGCGTACGCAGCAGCGGCATGGGACGCCATCATGTCCCCGATTTCCTGGCATGGGCGCACGCGTGGAAGAAGGACGGGCGAGAGGGCATGGGTCGGGCCACGCGTGGGGGACTGGCCGGGTGGCTGGGCCGAGCGGGAGAGGGAAGGCGAAGTGGGCCGCGCCCTAATTGAGCCCAACTCAAGTTATTCCTTTTCCTTTTTCCTTTATTTTTCTATTTAAATCCTGTGTGCACACGTCCTCGGTGTCACGCCTGCCACCATTAGCCTCACACAGCGGAGGCAGACTCTTCAACAGCAACATCAGTGGCTTCTCGCTCCCCCAAGAACTCAGTGTTCCAGAGCCGCACACCGTTCGATTTGCAATGTGCGTACGCACTACGACCAGCTCAAGTTGTTGCCTCCACCAACGCCCAACTTCCTCGTACTCCCACCTCCATGTCAAACTCCCGACTTCCTCGTACTCCCACCTCCATGTCAAACTGAGAGACTTCTGACCACTTTCCTCGCCATGGGGAACGTTCAGCTCGAGGTCGTCGTCGGCGCCGCAAGGTTGGACTTGTCCTGAACACTACCTCACCGTCAAGACTCAGCTCAAGAACAAACACTACCTCACAGTGTTGAAGACTCAGCTCGAGTTGCGGAGGGAGGATATGTTGTGGACTGAATGCACACATGGGTGACGCAGAAACAATCTAGGCCCTACCGCACCTATCTATCTAGAAGACGGAGAAGATAAGTTACTTTGAATAAAATAAGTACTCCCTTCGTCCCCATAAACTTGTCGCTTTGTAGTTTATTTTTGAACTACAAAGCGACAAGTTCATAGGGACAGAGGGAGTATATTAGTTCAGATTAGATAAGTCTGTTAGTAGAGGTTGTTGGTTGATCCCAACAATATGAGCGTTCTTTGTCTATAAAAAAACTTATGGTATAATTCAGATCATTGAAGAAAAAAAATTCATTTTCAAATAGAGTGGTTCCTACCTTCGATCACCAGGGATAAGATCGTTCGCACTCATATAACTCTATATCACTCTTCTATAGCACTTTTTACAGTTAACTCTAAAAGATTCTCTGTTTTACAGTTTCGTTCCCCACGCTCATTCACCTCTATATCACACCTCTATATCAACTACCATCTTTTTTATATTATATCATACAACTACATCTTATTTTCTATTTTCCTCTTTTTTATCTTTATTCCTAATATTTTGTTCTTTTTATATTTTTATTTTCCTTTTTATTTATTTTCCCTTATCTTCTATATTTTTTCCTCTCTATATCTCTCCCACCCACCTTCCAGAACATTCCCGGCACATCCCGGTTCCTCTTCTCCTCTCCCGATCAGGCGCCCCCGCTTCTCTTTTCTCGGAGAAAATCGCCGCCGCCTTTGCTCCTCGCGTGCCTCTGCCGCCCCCTCTCCCTCTCCTCTCCGACATCTCCTCTCCCGCTTCTCCTCTCCGACCTCTGCTCGCCGTGCACGCCTCTGACGCTGCTTCTGCTCGTCGCGTGCGCCTCCATCTTGTGCGGAGGTGGGGCTCGAGCGCCGCCTCTCGGCTCTCGCATCGCCTCCACATTCCTCGCCGGATCTTGCGGACGAGCTTGACCGAGCGCCGCCATCCCCGCCTCTCTGTCGTGCTACCAACTCTCCGTGTCCACCTCCGAGGGTCGCCGCGGCCATCCCTGAGGGCGTCGAGCATGCGCTAGTCCAGCCTCGTCAACGACGCGCGCCGTCCGAAAGCTTTTGTTTGGGTGCGAAGCAACTGTCGCCGCTTTAGAGGCTGCTACAGTAGACTTCTTGGTTTGCCGATGCCCTGTAGCGGCCGCTTGCATAGAGGCCGTGATAAAGGGTGCCGCTGCGGCTGTGAATAGTGCCGCAGACCGCTATAATCCTTATAGCGGCCCGTTTACAGTCGACCAGTGTGAACGGTCTAAGCACACAAATCAGCTGATCAGAACGTTTCAGATATTTGATAATTTATAGCTATCTCATCAGAACAGAGCCAAGCGTGCGGACTGTACTGTCCTCATCCGTACAACAAGTGGAACGAAGGTGCCATCACAACGTCAGAAGAAAATGCGAAATCAATATGTGGTATGGTACAGACACGCAACGCATTTCTCCAGCACTCTTGTACACCAAACTGGGAATTACCACGCCATTGTTTACTAGTAGTAGTAACTCTTAAATCGTAATGAAGCAAGCAACCTGTGTTGTTGTTCGGAGTCTAAAGGCACACATAGACCAAAATTTACAGATACTCGCGTGTACGGAGTCTAATACTGTAATTACTGTACTATACAATGTAAGTACGTTCTACGCAGAAACTTGTTTACATTACGCAGATACGGGCTTTACTTGGGCTCCACCCTCGTCGACGGCATCCCGCCGGTGGTGCTGTAGTCGAAGGGGCTGTCGCTGCCGTAGGGATGGCGCGGCGTCCGGCTGGCGTAGCTCATGGAGTTGGACGCGGACTCCCCGCCGCTGACGCCGGCGGCACCGCCGACCATCTTGAGGATGCGTTCGATCTCGGCGGCCACCTCCCCCATGGACGGCCGGTCGACGCCGGCCTCCTCGACGCAGCGCAGCGCCAGGTCCACGTACTGCTCCAGCCCGGCCAGGCCCGACGGCGACGACGCGCCAACAAGCACCGGATCCAGCACCTCGTGCAGGCCGTGCATGTCCTTATTGCTTCGGTCCAGCGCCGCCTTCACCTCGCGGACGATGTACCGGCCGCGCTCCAGCGGCTTCCTCGCCGTCACCACCTCCAGCATCAGCACGCCGAAGCTGTACACGTCGCTCTTCTCCGTCAGCTGCTGTGTCATGTAGTACTCAGGGTCCAAGTACCCCTGTGGTGCATCGATCATCAACAGATCGTACGTACGTGTTATCAGCTAGCTTATGTGAAAGTTGGAATGAATTATAAGAGATGCATGTGCAGCAGTGGATCAGTAGTAGGAAATAATGACGACCAGACCATTGTGCCCTTGACTTGCGTGGTGACGACTTGGCCTCTGCCGCCGTCGTCTCCGAGGAGGGGCTTGGAGAGGCCGAAGTCGGCCACCTTGGCGTTGAGCCGCTCGTCGAGGAGCACGTTGCTGGACTTGATGTCGCGGTGCACGATGGGCGGGTCGGCGAGCTCGTGCAGGTAGGTGATGCCCTTGGCCGCGCCGAGCACCACCCGGAGCCGGCGCCGCCAGTCCAGCCGCACGCCGGACTTCCCCGTGAGGCTCTCCTTGAGCGTGCCGTTGGGAACGTACTCGTAGACAAGCATCTGCTCGCCCTGGTCGAGGCAGAAGCCGACGAGAGTGACCACGTTCTTGTGGTGGACCCGGGAGAGGAGCTCGATCTCCGTCCTGAACTCCAAGCTTCCTTGCAGGGACCCCTGCTGGGACCTCTTCACCGCCACCAGCTGCCCGCTCGGTTGCGTGCCTCTGTAAACCTGCATGCATGCCTATGTTAGTAGCTTGTTGAGAACGAACAGAGAACTCCACGACGACCTTGCCGTAACCGCCGTTCCCGATGTCGTTCGCCTCGGAGAAGTTGTTGGTGATCTTCTTCAGCTCCTCGAAGGTGAACGTGCGTGCGCCGCGCAGCTGAGGGACGCTGGTGCTGGTACTGCTCTTCACGTCCCAGGATACTGCAGTTCTGCATCTGTCAGTAACTTTTGTCGTGCGCGCGTAGAATTATTACAGTAAGAGAGATGAAAGGAGATCAGAAGTTCTGACCAAAAGACTGACTCCTCTCTTGATCAGTCTTCTTTAGCGTCCTCTTCCTCCTCCTGACTAGGACGACGGTAACAAGAGCAAGAAGAACTATGGCGGCGCCACCAACCGCAACCCCAATGATAAGCGGCATACGGTTTTTGGTCTTGGACTTTTGTGTCAATAGTATCTCTGTATATATTCGTAAAAAGGTACTGCACGTATTAGAAGAACACAATATTGAACAATGTTGTTGAGCTTCTGCATGCAGGTAAACATAGCTGCAGGGACGTACGTGCAGAGTAGTCTGTAATGTAAGAGGAGTGAAATGGTCGTCTTACCACTGGCGAAACTGTAGTGCTGCCCAATGAAATAGTACGGACCAAAAGCAGGGGGCGGCTTGTACGTCTGGTTGCTCAGCATGAACCCAATATCAGAGATGTCTTGTTCACCAAAGTGGCTCTTGCCATTTGTTGGGAACACTTCCAGTGCCATCTGCAGGTTGTTGTTCACATCGACGAACGGATCGTGGACAGAAACAGAGTCCACAGGGAGGTTGAAACTCACGAATTTGGCCCTCATCCCCGTCTCCAGATCATTGTAGTACGAGCTGTTGGTCAGGTCTGAAAACGACGGAGACCTGAAGAACAGGGTGCCTCTGTATGGTACTGCACAGATGCAGTTTGGGCTCAGCAGGAGCTGCTGCTGGTCTGCTGGGGAAGAAGAACAAATGGGTGGCAGCCCAGCACACTTCTTAGGAGTAGTGTACGGTGGTGGCGCTCCCTCGTTGGATTGCCCGCTGGATGCACAGTATTTCTCGTTGCTCCCAGGACTGCAAATGGGGTTCCCAGTAAGCCTGCGTGCCACAAGATCGCCGGCGGCGCCGGCGTGAGCGACCAGTGAAACAAACCAATTAGTCAGTGAAACAAACCAGAAATATTTTCTTACATAAGCTTATTGTTGTATTTTGATCCACCAACAGTGATTTGACTGATCTGATTGTCTCGCAAATCAATCAGTCGGAGACGAGTACTGAAATCTGCTCCGATGTTGAGCGTACCGTTGAAACTGTTGTTACGAAGCCTCCTGCATGCAATCGTCAGACAGTTAGTGGTGACGGCGCCATAATAATTTTGTAACTTGTGGACAGTGCTCACAGTGTCTGAACTGCAGGAAGACTGAAGAGAGCTTGCGGTAACTGCCCCACGATGCGCAGATTTTCAAGGTATCTGCATGCAGCAAATGAAAAAGTTAGGCAAAAGTCGAGGGAGTACGTAGCTAGAAGAACAAGGCACAGGCAGGAGAAATCGCGTATGTTATTACAATGATGTCAAAGATGGCAAAATGGTGAACCAGGCTGGAACATCCGATGCATTGAAGCTGTTGTTGCTCAGGTCCCTACAACAAAGTTGAAAAGGATTCACAAGTTGGAAACTGATACTCCCTCCGTCCCAAAGCTTGTCGTTTTGTAGTTTATTTTTGAACTACAAAGCAACAAGTTTTTTGGTACGGAGGGAGTAGTATCTTGTAGTATTCATAAAGTGAACATGTAAGGTCATCATCATTTACACGAAGCTGAGTGCAGTCATTCCTGTTAGATCTGGCAGTGCACCTGTCAGCTGGTTGTTTTCCATGTGACTAGCGTTGAATCAGGAAGAAACACATGATGAGCTTAAGCTCTCAGAACTGAATAATGACCAAAAGCACACACGACGGATAAAAAGACGACTCACAGCTCTGCAAGCTTGGTGAGGTTGTTGATATTGCTAGGAACTGGCCCGGTGAGCTGATTATTGTTATCGAACCGCCTGAGTCAACAGAATTTCATGATCAGGAGAGAATTTATCAGTATATATATTTTTGTTCTTTCGCTGATGCATGGTTATGTAATTGTTGAGCTACTTACAGAACTTCTAGTGCGCTAAGAAGTCCTAAAGTTGAGGGGATGCTACCGGAGAAGTTGTTGTTGTCAAGAAGCCTGCAAACATCCCAACAGCTGTCGTCTGAGTTTCGCTAAAGAATTAATGAGTTATTAGGTAATTGACATTCTGGGTTTAATTTGTCTTACATATGTATCAGCTTCATACGTGAGTTGAATATCTGGCTCGGTATGGTGCCTGAGAGCTGATTCATCCCAAAGTGGCTGTGACAAATAAATGGTCATTAAACACAGTGTCGTAATACAAATATTGAATTTTAATTTCCTAGAATTTGCTTGTGCTTACAAGTGCTTTGTATTTGTCAGATTATCCAACCCAGGATTTATCCCATCGAATACTGGAAGTTCTCCTGTGAGCCTATTGTCGGCCAGATCAAACCAGTATAACTTCGAGAGATTGCCTAGTGATGCCGGGATGGAGCCACTGAACCTATTTGAGTTCATTGATCTGCAGGTATTGCACACATAGCGAGAGGTTGAGGGGATTGCTAGGTTACAAAGTAATACTGTATAATGATAAGTGCATCACATCAAACAAATCCAGGGTGGAACATAAACCTTGTTTTACCATCAGTACACTCAAATCCAGCAATTACTTATGCTTGAAGTGAATCGAACAAAACAGGCATCAACATTATTCCATACCAAGTATGAAAACATTCACAATAAAATTTCTGAAAAGGTTTACCCTGCATAACTACTAGCTCTAAGTAGTTCAGTGATTCATGAATGGAAGTTGACCTTTCAGGAGGAGTTGGTACAATGACCAACCGACAACATTTAAATATGCACTCCGGAGTATTTGACAGTTATAAGGTCTAGACAGCTAAATGCTTTGTGATCAACAGCACATAGATTTGCAAATATATCATCCAATATAATAATATAAAATAAAAGGACGAGTATTTTAGACATAAGGATAAGTTTTGATCGCCTTACAAAAATACAAGATTTGTGAGCTGCCCTAATTCTTTCGGTATCTCACCCGAAAAGCTGCAACCAACAAGAATTCTGCAATGGAAGCAGACCAAATGATGAAATGAAACATTGAAGTTAATGTACCAACAACTGAACTCCACAACAGCAGGGGTTTCCCTTGCTGTACATATTTTTCATTTTTTTTTTAAAAAAAAAACTGAACTCCGCCAGGTTAGCCTACTAACAGGTTTTGGAGGTTGCTCAACTTTCCAATAGATGAAGGAAGCGGACCACCCAAGTCCTTGTTGTAGGACAAGTCTCTACAAGAATAAATAAGGGTCAATTTTATTCAGAATGAATAAGAGACAACCATCTCACATGTTTGCAGACCATGCTAAATTGCTAGTACATTCATTTGTTAGGCGGCCTGATTACGAAATTCTTAATAAAACTTAATTTTGTGAAAATCAGTAGAGTTCTAAGCACAGCATATACAGTCAAAAATTTTGACTGAATAACTCAACTTTCAAAGAGTTTCATCTCTACCATATTGCAGCATGCATACTAAAGTCCTTGAAACTATTTTTCAAGTTGTCAAACAACTGTTCAAGACAAGAAGTTGCATACAAGTTCTGCAATGCTGACAGAGACTGAATGTCTCCTGAAAGGGTCCCTGACAATCCAAAGCTCGAGAGTCGTCTGCAAAAGAGAACAACGACACAATAGATGAGTGGTAATTATTACTCCCTCTTTATTTTTTTATTTGACGTTCAGACAGTGGTTGCTAGCTTATTTCTAGTTCATATTGTTGTCTGAAACGTCAATTAAAGTGATAAGGAGGGAGTATTCGTGTAAAACCAGTAGGAATGATCAATTTTTAGACAACAATGGAAAGTTCTCTTTCATATATCAAGCAAATATGTAAAGCTGCTTTTTCATCATGCTGATCGTCCTAACATGGATGTGATCCGGCTCACGGTGCAGGTGACCCCAATCCACTTGTCTCCGCACGGGTCGATGCCATTCCAGTTCGATGGCTTTTTGTTCCAGGAATCAGCGATTCCATTCAGCCCAGCAGCTGCAAACAGCAGAGAGAATATATATGAGCAACGATAAAAACGAGCACTGCCCCTGATAACATCATGAACTAAGGAAGAACTGAAACATGCATACCGTCTCGCGCATCCGTATCAGCCGAGATGACAATGGCCTGCACAAAAACACCGAACGAGAAGACTAGCCGCCATGTAGAAAGCTCCATGTTTGGACAGTTTCTCGATCGAGGTCCTCCTCCCTGCGATGATGCTCTTATTAGCTGTTCATATTTTGCGAGAAATGCAAAGGTCAGAAGCTCCGGCCGGATCTTCGCAATGGACCGTATCATTTGTTTTGTAAGGTAGTAGGAGAGGAAGCATCAATTGTATATTAATTGAGAATTGGTCAAGATATATTGAGATATACTTTTCATCTCCTTTGAATAATCAAATGTTGCCGTGTCATTTCGACTCGGAGGAAAGTTGCGCAAAAGGAAAATTGGGAGGAATCGATGGAGTCAACTGTCTGCAATTTGCATTACGAAATAATGGACAGGATTTGCGTATATTTAGCCCTTACTTTAGTGTGGTTTGGTGTCCTGTCACCATTACTTAACGCAGTAAGGTAATGCATTACGTAACGTGCATCAAGTTGCATCAACATGCATGTGCGAGGTAGTTGTATGTTTTTCCATGCGTCAACAATATGTCGATTGTTGTTTATCTCTCCAGCAGGAAACCTACCACAGGCCAGCGCTTATATGCAAACACAACTGCAGGTACTAATTGAAACTTCTAACTAAAAATTATAACGTTGACATACTCTATCCGTCCCAAAAAACTTGTCGCAACAACTTTTCGGAAACGGAGGAAGTAAGATCATAATTAGCTTAGCATTGATTGAACTATTTGATGTACTTTCATGTACATCCGTGATGGCATAGGCAACAATTAAAAAACATTATGCATGACAAAACCTATTATTAAATTTTCATCTGTGAGTGCTAAATAATTCCAACACAATAGTCTCTAAAGATTTACTCATCTTAGTAATATCTTCTTGTTATGCTGCAACAACGTCCAAAATCGCAAATCATTATATTCCCTCGAAAATAGCTTGCATAAAAGAATGATATTCGTAACTACAAAAATCAAATCATTTCTACATCATAACATACTTCCTCACAACCTGAATATTTTTTATCGATTAAATCGAAATGAAGAAGCTACTAGTCTCCTATTATATGGAAAACTGGTCTAGATGGGGTTAACGCAATAGCAATATAGACACTCCTCCAGATTGCCCTTACATGAGAAGAACCAAAAAGAAGATATTAAATATCAATGATCCATATCAAATATAGACACGCATGGCTAGAACATAGTGACAAGTAATTTCATCTAATTTACACTCGATCCATATCAATGATATCCTGTTCGCTCGAATTTCTTCTATGTAGTTCAGTCAAACGCAATCTTTGTCTGCATCCGGGCTGCTCTGTACACTGTAAAAAAATATGCAGTCTCGTATTTTCATCCTCTCATCAGAATGATAATTACTATCAGACCCTTTTCTGGCGCTAGCTGCTGTGAGATCTAGGTAGAAGAGTACCAATTGTTGTTGGCTTCCATTTGATTTGGGTCAGACCCAGAGCTTCCAGTACCTCGTCCTGGAGCTGTGCGAGGGAGGGACCTGGCGGCCTACATCCAGCGCAACGGGAGGGTACAAGAACGCGTTGCCAGGAATTTTATGAAACAAATAGGTAATTTTAGATCACCCAGGACTCTCCACTCGCTCAATTGTTGGTCGAATCAACTACTGGTTGCGGCCACTGCAAATTTCATCTGCAAAACACGGATGCTTACTTTGAACATTTTTTTTTTCTGAGTTCTACTTATTTTTTCTGATTTTTAAGACTACTTTTTTATTCTGGGATTTCTGTCCTCTTCCTTTCGAAACACAGGAATGTAAAGCCTTGGTGTGGATCCCACCCAGGGAAACAGGGTAAATCTTTTGGGGATTTTCTATCCTGGGTTTTCAAACCCAAGCTACCAAACGAGCTCTAATGAAAATTTCCAGATCCCTGGGTGAGTTTCTCGCTAAGGAAATATGTTTCCTGTGTTCATTTGGGAACAAGGGGTACAAAATCCAAGAGTATAAAAAATAGGATTAAAAATCAGGAAAAAAACAGAAACCGCAATCCAAGTTAAAGCATCATCATCACGGGCTTCTTCGTGCAGCGGGGAGGCAAGCGAGCGCTACGCGGGAGGGAGAGGCGAGCGGGGGAAACGTGCTTCTTCTTCGCCCCGTGACACAGGCTGTGGCACCGTCTCCAGTGCGTCTTCGTCCAGCGGGGAGGCGAGCGAGCGACCGCCACGGGAGGAAGATGCGAGCTAACGCCACGGGAGGGAGAGGCAAACGACGCCGCTGCGGCCGGGGTGGAGGCGAGCGGCGGCGTTGCAGCCGGGGTGGAGGCGAGCGGTGGCGTTGCAGCCGGGGTGGAGGCGAGCGGCGCCTCGTGGAGAGGAGAGCGGCGACGCTGCAGGTGCCGCGGGGAAGAGAGGCGAGCGGAGGCGCATCGAGGATTTGCAGCCCCACCTCAAGAGGTCGTGCTAGAAAGCCCGGTGCTGTCTCGCAGATTGGGCCCGGAAAGTAAGTTATCAAGTGGACTTGAGGAAAAACCTCCGATTCGAAGATTTTTAGGCTAGGGATTGGGCCGAAATCCCGACGGATTTCTGGCCTGTCAAAGGAGCCCTAAATGACTTTTTGGGGTTACAACGCAGTGATTTTATAGATAATTTTTAACAGTGCTATGCCCCGGAGTTCCATCCCAAATTTGCATGAACTGCAAAATAACATCCCAAATTTATAGATGACGTTGCAGTGCTGTTTGCGTGCGTGCGTTAGTTGCTAGCGAGTATCAGGTTGTTGCATCGCATAGGACTTCGCGGCAGTCAGTAAATACATGCATGCAGAATCAGTTCTTATCCAAGAGGTGGTTGCCGTTGGGAGGCGAGATACGTGGTGCGCGTTATGGGCTGAGTGGTGGGTGCACGTGTGCATGTGCACGAGGTACGCGTAGCAAGGATGAAAGACTTGTGCTCCTATTTCTGTTGGAGTTGCTGATAGTGGACTGCATGATGGCCGTGAGGTCCGATCAGTCTGCATGCGGCTAAGTGACGGTAGTCCAGAGTATAAATTGTACTGGTGCCTCTTCCTGTTGAGTTGAACAGAGCAGTTAGTTGAGCAGACGTCCGGTGTTCGTTCACAAGCAACAAAAAATCTAGTGCTCGAGTGACTCTGTTTCAATAATTAGCATCAGAACTGGAGGTAAAGATGACGACCCCGTCTTTGAAGCTTGGCTGCGCAAGGACGTTGGGCACCGGCGGATCTATTGCAGTAGAGTGTTTCATCCTCAATTCTTCATCGGTGGAATTGCCGGTGCTATAGAAGACCAATTACCGCGAATGGTCGTACGTAATGAGGGTCAGTCTGGAGGCTCTCGGCCTGTAGGATGCTGTCGAGACGTGAAGACCGCCTTGCGCTGTCTGCGACTTTGCGCGAACTGCCAGCGGAGTTGAAAGCATCGTCCGTGAAGAAGACCGAGTTTGAGGCATATGTCGCGATCGGGAGGATGCGCATGGGCAATGAGCGCGTGAAGGAAGCCAATGCGTAGCAGCTTATGAAGCAATTTGAGACGATTGGCTTCGCGACTTCGTGGTGAGTATATTTGGAATTGCAAAAAATTTGCGCGAATTGGGAGTGAAAATCGATTGGTGTTGAAGATTTTGCGTGTGCTCCCGCCGATGTTCAATATAATGGAATGTGCAGTTGAGATGTTAATTGATCTCAATCACATGACGACGGAAGAACTCGTTGGTCGACTTCGAACTGTCGAAGATCGCCTCAATATCTAGGCAGCAGCGGAACATGCCGGGCAGCTCATGCTCACTGAGGAGCAAGGAGAGGCTCGGCGATGTCAACGCAAGAAAGATCATTATCGGCAATGCAAGAATCGGCCGCAAGATGGTGATGAACGTTGTAACACTGCTTCAGTGACCCAAAGCTAGCCACAGTGCTAGAACGCTACTCCCATGCAGGATTTTTTTTGCTCGAGTACACTGGAGAGCTTCATTACATCAAAAAGAAAGCTCCCATGCATATAATTGATAGATATGATAAAGAGTTCAAGATATTTTGTCAGTGAAAATTTGCTTGTTGCCAAAACTCTTGTTTGGTAATTACAGCATGTGTTTACTGTTGCAGTTGTTTGTCGTTTACAAACCAAAATTTTGCACACGAATTATAAAACTATTAACAATTAACGCCTGTTTAAATATATTTAGATAACAAAATGAGCAGTTTAATGTAAAAAAACGAAAAGCTTTATTCAGACCTCTCATTGAGTTGCATGCAGAGTTCCATCCAAAGTGCACATGCTAGGGTATAATTACATTCTCAAGCATTGACTCAAGTATCGACCCATGGGTAAACATGTTCTTAACCTAGGGTACAGCAGGAAGAAGTGACTTTCCTTTCAAATTATTGGTGGGATTGCTGTAGCTATCTCATAAGTAACACTGAATTTCAGGATGCCGGTGCATCTGGCTGATTTTTAGGGAGAGCAGCTTCGAACGCAGGGATCTCCATGTATGCGTCGTGAAGTCTTGCCAAAATCGGGTACTTGGACTGCACGAAAGCAAAAACTTAGCGAATCTAGTACTCCCTCCTTTCTCAAAAGATTGTCACTTTTAGTTCAAAAAATGAACTAAAGGTGACAATCTTTTGAGAAAGGAGGGAGTACTTTTTAAATGTGCAGGGTGAGTGCGCCGCTTAGTAGCATTTAAGAGTTTTACTGAGAGAACATATGGAAAGGCTAATACCATATCAACTTGGAAGCGATTTATTGCGGCCTGGATCTGTGGTTCTAGAAACACGTCTCCCTGTTCATGTAACAATATATACAACATTAGGTTACAGGTTATCACACAAGAGACAACACAAATAACAATGCCAAATTGCTTCATTTCTCCGCATTTTTCTTCCGAGATGCAAACAACGACAGATTCACAAAGTTGGATGGTTAAGAGGGAATAATTCAAGTGATCAATTTGAAATGAAGTTTGGAGAAAACTTATTTGCATGAGTAAGCCAATGATGCAGCTTTGACGAACAGTTCTAAGTGCGATCGAAAGAAAGCTAAAGTAGTTCAGTATACAAGGCTGGCTGCATCAGCAGAACATACCAATTGGACATCATCTCCAGTTGCATATTTACTCTTGCATCCTTCCAAAAGCTTTTCAATTGCTGACACAATCAGTAGATTCGAGATTACTACGACTGTGAGTAATATTAAACAGAAGCACCTGTCACGAAGTAATGTTCTTTTTATTTTGATAATGTATGTGCATTTAAATTACACTGCTCTTAAAGAGTTTTTTTGATGCAGAAGTGCTCTTAAAGAGTTTGCAGTCCTACAATGAGTAGTTTAATACAACTGGGATCTGAAAAAAAAACATGCTTTTAAATTGCAAAGAAAATCACACCTCTGAATCCCTTGTCCGTATAATGCTGAACCACCTGAAGGCCTTCATTCTGGCTTAACTTACCCTCATGCAATCCCTGCCAAATAGTTCTATAAATAAAATTTTCACAGAAGGACAAAATATTCAGGGGTAGCAAGCTGTTTGAAAACCCACAGTAACTGCGTAGCCTTGAAGAGGCTGAATGCTTGAACAAACTATGTTTGCGATCTGCAAAAAGTGGTAGAAACCTTCAAAATGAAGTTGCAGATAAATGTATGCCGAATAACATCAAGGAAATAGGTAAAGAAGAAAGCCAGTCTAAGAAAGCCACACTTCTGTGACGTCACTAAATCATTTTTAATAGTATTAGAAAGTGGAAAGTGTGGTTTGGCCCATGGAAGCATAGTAGGACAAAAAACAACAGAGAGAGGCTTTGATCGATCTCAACATGACCTGAAGGTTAAGTGCTTTCCTTTTGAGATCTTTAGGCAGGAGAGGATGCTGAGGATATTTATCTTCCAAATACTGTTCAAGACAATAGCAAGGCACTTGTCAGGGACAGTAGATAAAGGTGCTGCCATGTCCAATTAATGAACATATGCAGTACTTGACATTAAAAGGAAAAGGAAAAAGTTCATTTTACTATCCCAAGTATCTATGTTGTTTACTTGACCCCTAAACAAAATTTTGGTCCAATTTACACCCCAAACCATTTAGATTGGTTTAATTCATCCCCTAGTGAAAATTTTCTTCTTTGCTTTTCTTTGTATGGGTTATGTTTGAAGTTCAAATTTTGTATGATGATAGATCACATCATACACTAAAACGAAAAATTATTCTATAAGTTTCATATTTTTTTCCTTCCATTATTCCATCAAAAATGTTATATATATATTACATGCTTTCAATGTAAAAAAATACGAAAACAATCTTAAAGTATTTTTATAATATATGATATATGTTATAACATATAATCTCACAAAAAGTTATCCTCAAACATGATGTGTACAAAAAAGAAGGGAAAAAAAAGAAAATTTTCGTTAAAGGGTGAATTGAACCTATCTAAATAGTTTGAAGGAGTAAATAAGACCAAAACTTTGATTAGGGATTAAATGAACTATATAGATACTTGAGGATAGTAAAATGATTTTTTTTTACAAAGGGAAATCCACTACTTATTAGTATTACTCACCAATGTGATGGCTAGAGAATCAGAAATAACGATATCCCCATCTAACAGTGCAGGTATATACTTAATCGGATTGATCTTTTCAAAATCTGCAAATGGAAAGGCATAACGATCGATGAATCACAATTCTAACTTGAACTTTCCACAAAATGTGCAAAAAGGTAGAAGAATCATAGCAAATGGATAATGATCAAAGGTAGTGCAAAAAGAAATAAATCGTCCCCGTATAGCAACCAACCGCTATACACAATCAGGCATGAATTAGACTTCAGGCGATTATACAGCAACAAAGAAATGTTTCAAGTTGTTCTGGGTACGTACCTGGATCCGTTCTGGGATTTACTGCCTTGTACTCATAATCCACACCTTCGCGGTACAGAAAAATGATGAAATTAGCATTCAGGGTTGAGCGGTTGAGCCCAGGCAAGCAAGCATATATAAAAACCAGAAGAAATTAAAGCAGGCAACCGAGCGAGCGAGCTCCATGCATGAAGTCTGTACCTTTGAGGTTGAGCGCGATGCGGACTCGGTGCGAGCAGGAGCTGATCCAGCCGTTGTAGAGGATAGGCTTCGCCATCGCCATGGCCGTAATGAGCTTATGAGGCTACTAGCTAGGTGCTGGCTGACGAGATGCAGAGTTTCTGGGCAGGCAGATGAAAAGCTCGAGACTCAGGAGAGCAGGCAGGTGAAGTGAGAAGCCCTGCCCCAAGTCCTCCAGTCCTTTACTATATGAAGAGAAGAGAGTAAACAGAACAGAACACGCAGCGTGTTCTAAAAAACAGAGGGATGGTACTGCACGAAACTGCGCCTCAAAGTCTGGATACGCTGGCCCCCACATGACATCCAGAGAATCATCGGCTGCAGCAGAGGAAGGCAACCAGAGACAACAGAGAGGGACAAGTGTGTGTTCAAAGATGCTTTGTTTCGTCAAACCAGGAGGCGCTGATTATACTGACCTTGGACTTATCGTGTGGTGGATCAGGATCCTCTGATTTAATCTTCAATCACTAACATATAGGTCCGAGACTAAATGTCAGTGACCAAGTTACGGACTGCACAAAGTCAGGGATCCATGTCCTCATGCAGCACGATTCGTGCCGGTGTGGTGGAATGGAATTTATGGACCTTCAATATGCCTGCCTGCAGGGTCGAGGGCATGGACGCTTGTAGTAGTAGCAGACTAGCTACGAGTATGTGTAGTTTTCCAGTTATGCATGCGTCAGTGCTCACGCACCGTCGTCGCTCAACTCATCAAACCTGCACCTTTCATTCACAAAAAGTAGCTAGGCCGTCAACAAATCGACATTTAGCGAGCTTCAAGTCAAATCTATAATCCATTTGCAGGATTCTGCAGTTAAGTTCGAGATCGACTCGATAAGTCTCATTTAAATAGCCAACCTCGATTAAAACATGTAAAAGCTCTAATTCGAGCTTTAGATGGCTCGTTTAAATAATAATAATAAACAACAATAATAATAAACAACATTTAAGAAAAAACCACAGCAAATAAAATTCATAACACAAAACTTATTTAAATTAGCAACTTATCGGGTTTGAATTTGTTAGGAGTTTTCAATTAAGCTCGGATTCAGCTCGTCTAACTTTCGAGCCGGGCTCGAATCAAGTTTTTAACGAATGGAACTCAAGTAACTCACAAACCTCAAACACAAAAAGGCAGCACAATATCAAGTTCCTGTGTAATTTCACGGCGAATTCTCGAATCAAGATGGAGCAGAGTCAGGCTGCGTGGCCTGCTCTTCTTTCTTCTCTCTCTTTTTTTTTTTCAGTTCTCAAACCAATGCTGTTATTTTAGCATGGACAGTTTTCGACCAGCTGTGTGTTGCACTGGTCGAGCAACACAGACGCGACCTGAATTACTCACTCTATCCCCAAAAGGTTGTCGCTTTGTAGTTCAAAAATGAACTACAAAGCGACAACCTTTTGGGATGGAGGGAGTCCCACTTTGCAGTGGATGAATGGCCTATGCTGGGCCGCGTTGGGTCCCGTTTCGTAGTGCTGTGCCGTCCGTCAGGCCCGGGAATGGTAGTACTACAAAAGTTACAACACGTGACAGCGCAAGTGAGATCGATCGATGAAATAGAGACCAACGAACGAACCATGTAATAACACTACTACAATAAGCCTCATCACAGGCGGCTCCAAACCTATTATCACAGACGGCTTTTAAAACCGCCTGAAACGAAGAGTCTGTGATAATCCGCAATTTCACAGGCGGAGAAGTGAAACTGCCTGTGAAGACTAATTATCATAGGCGGTTCTTCACTAAGGATAGCCGCCTCTGAAGACCGATTATCATAGGCGGTTCTTTACTTAGGCTAGCCGTCTGTGAAAATACTTTATCACAGACGGGTCGTGCATCATATATAACCGTCTGTGATAAACGTCTTATCACAGACGGTTATTGAAGAATAACTAACCGTCTATGATAAGAAGTCTTCACAGACGGGTATTGAAGCATTACTAACCGTCTATGATAATTTGTATTCACAGGCGGATTTTGAAGCATAACTAACCGCCTATGATAATATGTCTTCACAGGCGGGTTTTGAAGCATAACTAACCGTCAATGATAATGTGTCTTTACAGACGGTTATTGAAGCATAACTAACCCGTCTATGATAATGGTGTTATCACAGACGGAGTTTACCTATACCAGCCGTCTGTGAAGACCCTTTAACGCAGCCGGTTTCTACCATAACAGACACCGCCTGTGAAAATTAGGTTATCACAGATGTTTCTTTACTTGTATCTAGCCGCCTGTGATAATTGTTTTTCACAGTCATGCAGTACTACTGCTGTTATTTCTAATTTCCAGGTCAATTCAATATAATCACAGAACAAAAAACAACAATCATCACAGAACAAAAGACAATAATATTATCATCACAGAAGTCAATTTCACTAAAACAATATACATACACACAAGTTACAGATACAATTTCATCTCAAAGTTTACAAGTTTTCACTAAAAACTGTTTAGATTGGTATAGTCGCAAAGTTCTGGCACATCAGCTGCTGAACCTCTCTTATCAAAGAACTTCCCCGTTTTGTGCAAAATTTCGCGACGAATGAACTGACAGAGTTCAGAAGCAATCCTGTCGGCTCCTCCATCAGGAATACTTCTACAAACCGGCCATTCTTCGTTCAGATTCTTCTTGTGCTGCAATATAACACATAACAAGGTTTAAAATGTGTTGGTTTGAACAATCTCAAAGTATAGATCAAAGTGAGAGTATACAAGAATTTAGTAGGTATTTTTGGAGCAGTTGTACTATGAGCAATTGAATTTTGAAGTTGGAATCAAAATATGAAAATAATGTTTCTGATAATATTGAACAGCAGAGAATATAAGCATTAAACTATGCTAGTTACAATGAAAATGAAACACAAAAGTAAGAAAATAAGGTATCGACATTAAGGATAACTTACATCCTCACGATTGACTCTATATACGGCGGCGGTCCGAAGATGCTCGCATACATAATACCCGCATAAGAGACTCCCAGCAGGCTGCTTCGGACAAGCATAATACGTTTTAATGTCCAATGCATTCGTATTAGGAGGTCTCTGACCGCCAAGTTGTTCCGCGTAAAACCGCCAAGCGCTGTAATACAAGAAATGTCATATAAAACTTGTCAACACATTCTAAATGTGCGTAAATTAAAATTATTGAATAAACGTACTTTTTCAAAATGGAAAGGAAATCTTTGTAACGATCTGGTGGGTAATCGGCCGAGTCCAAGACTGTTGCCATTCCCTGCGTTGGCTTGATGAAGATCATTATGTAGTGATTACTGCAAACATACAAACACACGTGTTAACAATTACCAATAATTGCTATTTCAATGCCATGTGTCGAACTTACTCGAAGTGGTACGGAGCCTTTACGAGGTCCTGGCTGTCTCTGACAAAGTTAAACATCGCATGTCCTATGTAAGCTGCAACTTCTGCCTTTCTATCATTCTTAAGTTTTGCAATTGCTCTTTCAAAATCTTTTTTTTTTTCATGTGTTTGTACTGGCTTGATTCTCGATTTGCCTGGACGTCGAATAGCGACTTTGCAATCCTAGTAGGGTCAAGGATACCTGTCTTGTGCGCCAACTTTTCATTATCCATGTATTGCATCCTATTGAAGAAGTCCAGAATTGTTATAATCTCATGAAATGCGTATGCGTGTAGTAAGAAAAGCAAATACAAAATATTAGAGCACTTACAAGCACCAGACGAGCAGCAGGTTGATTTCGAGCATGCCCCGATGGAAAAGGGAAAGCAGCTCTTCAAATAAAATGACTCGTTTATCTACTCCAGTGCTCCAGAATGCTTCTTTTGGAATACGAAATGTGACGCACTGAAGACCATATTTTGTGCTGGCAGTGATGTACCACTCATGCATTCTTCTGAGCGCGACGGGTTGTTTGCTAAGTTGTACGGATGTCATTAACGGCTTCCCATTCTCAAATTTAGGAGGAACATCCTCAAGCTTGTATATTGGAACTCCTGGTTTAACTAAAGCCGTCCGCCGATTATACATGACACCGTCTTCTTCCCAATCCTCGATATCTTCTAATGCTGGCTCATGAGAAGAACGATATGCACTCGATTTTCTAATATTTTCCTTCATAGCTTCCAAATACTTTGTCACTTCTGATGAAGGTTTCTTATTTTCGTATGAGCTAACTTTGACAGGAACTGATGATCGAGGAGTAGTCGTCGGAAGTTGGACACTGGCTTGTTGTTGAACCTGTTGTTCAACTGATTGCTCTTTACTCCCAGCAGCTGGCTCTAGTACTACTTCAAGCTGTTGCTCAACTAGTTGCTCTTTACTAGCAACAGCTTGCTCTGGTACTGCTTGAAGTTGTTGTCCAACTTGTTGCTCTTGGATATCATCATCCTTGCTCAGACATAGGGGGAGTGGATCTTCCCGGACTGGGAGTGGATCTTCATGCACTTTCGCCTTAGAAGATGGGGTTGCAGTATTTAGAGATGCGACGGGGCTAGAAATTGGCTCATCGTCCAACACGATATCGCGTCGGTGCCAAAGGATTAATTGGTTGACAGCCTGCCCCAGAGTCGCGATCCCCTCAGGTGTGACGTGGTCTATTTCATAATCTTCATAATCATTATCAATGATCTGAAGAACTTGCACCACAGAATAATACAACGGAAGTGGACTCCCGTTGAAGTCACGATCAGGCTTTGCCATAGCAGTGGCAACCTGTTTGGTTTTGTTCCCTGCTCTGCCTATCGGGACAAGAAGACGACAAGATTTGTCGTTAGCAATATCATCGACAGGGAACTTATGGGCTGACCCTGAGCCTGGCACGGAACCAACGCTGCTAGGGTAGGCAGTTGGAGATACTAATTGCTCCTTTTGCACCGGAACCATCATTGTACTCGGTGCCACTAATTGTCCTGATTGTCTAAGTTGTTCCATTATTTCTTGCATATTTTCTTTGACCTTTTGAGCAATTGTTTCATCAAGTGTTTTCTTAAACTTCTCACGTCTTCTATATGTGTCTTTATCTTTAGGGAAACCATCTAGCCAAGACATTTGAGAAGAGACCGCTCGAACCCGTCCGCTGTGTTCAGGGTTTCCCAAGATAGCGGTAAGTTGGTCATTCTCCCTCTTCGGCTTGAAGAGACCCTTCTGTTGCTTTTCAATTACTTCTTTCATTTTATCCTCTACTTCATTCAGAGAGTCGGGCTTTTCAAGTTTGCCCTCGCTGGTCAAACCTGACCGAGCAAAGACCCAGCGTTGAGTTCGCTCATCGCACCCTTCTAATGGGTGAGGATTGCCCTTACTAAGAATTTCGTCTAATATCTTATTCCATTTCTGGACTTTGGGTCCATATCCGGCAGACCCCAAGCGATGATGGTATTTGTTCTTTTTTGCAAGCTCTGACCTAGTTGCACTTAGAGCTTTAGCATCAGGTGTGCTCTTTTGACGAACAAACTCTTGCCACTGAGCTTGTGTGATTTTTCCCATCTTCCTCGGACTAGGGACCTTATTGGCCTTAACATAAGCATTCATTTCACTCTTCCAGCATCGAAACTTCTTGCCGCAAGAGACCAATGTTGCTTTCTTTACAGCTTCTTCTGTGCCTTTCGGGAACTTGAATTGTTTCTTTATCTTTTCCCACAACTCATTCTTGGTCTGCTCGGGTAATTTCCTCCAATTCTCGGTTGTGATCGGCACAACCTCCCTAACAAGAAAACCGCATGCATTACGGTACTTGGTAACTGAATCCAGTGGTTCTTGGGGAAGCCCACTTGGACCGACCCTTGTTATGTACATGATGCGGTCCAATAGACCCTTATTGGGACCTCGTTGCCCTCGTTTCCGCTTGAGTGAAGCTGAGGATTCATCCATTGGTGAACCTTCTGCGGTTTTAGGAGCCGATGTCACCTCATTGGCTTCGAGATTAATCTAGGTAGAAAAAAATTATAAGACTTCGTATACTTGACAACCAACATTAACTTGAACTGCTGAAGTTAAGATTCGTGATCCATACCTCGTCGGCAGGATCATATTCCGGGTCTAGATCCACTGAAGTCTTTTTAACTTTTATATTCGGAAAAGGATCCGAAGGACTGTGATAGGAGCCTGAACTGCTGGAGTCAGTAAACTCCATATTGTCTTCTTTGTTGTTACAATCAGGACCAGTCTTCTTAGGGCTTTCCATGCTAGATCTAATAAGACAAAAAATCTAATAAATGGCATAACTAAATTTGGTCATATTTAAAACAAATTTTCTCAATTTTGGCTCAATTAAGTAAATTTAGCCAAAACACATTTTTGAAGTTATATAGGTCTAACTAAATTCTTGTATCATAGAGATCGGCATCATATGCTCAGACTCCATCGCCACACCTAGTGTTACCTAGATATGGGCGTGAGGATGCTCCTGGCATCACAAATGAGTTGGCCAGCAACTTTTGTTTGGCTTCAGAGCTAAATATAGCATAACTTTGGTAGCTCAGATTAGGTACAATTGCTCAAATGAAGCTGATGGAGCCACAAGTGCAGACATCTTTGGTAGCACAGATTAGCTACAATTGCTCAAATGAAACTTAGAGAAATAAAAGCAAACTTAGCCAAACTTAGTCTAGCATAGCTAACTCTAAGCAAAAGTAGCCAAATATAGCTAAATATAGCATAACTTAGTCAAAATTAGTCAAGTATAACTATATCTAATGTAACTTAGCCAAAATTAGCCAAATTTGGTCAACTTAACCAAATATAGCTAAATCTTGCCCCTAATAGAGAATTATGTGGCATATGCAAGGCCGATGACAGAAATAGGGAATATACTGCTGTTACTAGAGTCTAGAATCATGTTTACCACTAATGTGTCAGAACAGTTTCAGACACACAGAACCAACTACCAATTTATCGTGATATAACCATCCACATAAATCTTGCCCCACCGAACCCTAACCAAAGATGCCACCGAACTTGACAGTTTTTCGAATTCCACCGAACCCTAACCAAGGATGCCTACCATTATCTAATTCCCGAACCCTAACCAAGGATATGCAAGGCGGCAGCGAGGGCGGGGAGGGAGGCGGCACGGCGAAGGAGGATGGAAGGTCGAAGGGTTTAGGGTTTACCTTGAAGCTCGGCGGCGACGGAAATGGCTTCGCTCGGCGTACCTGGAAGTGAGGAGGGCGAAGCTCGGCGGCGACGGCGAAGCTCGGCGACGGTGAAGCTCGGCGGCGTACCTGGAAGTGACGAGGGGGAACACTTGGCGGCAAACGAAATTTTGGCAGCCTAACGGCGTCTAAGTGTTTCGCCCGGGTTAGGTTTTTCCAATGCTGCCGAGGGGTATATATAGACTCACATTTTCTCAGGCGGATTTTAAGTACCGACCGTCAGGGAAGACTGTTATCTCAGTCGGATTTTACTTACCAACCGCCTGAGAAGATACAATTATCTCAGGCGGTTGGTCAGTGAAGATTTTTACTTCTTTTTTCTCAGGCGGTTCATAAGTAATAACCGCCTGAGATAATCATTTTTGAAACTGACGCGCCGCACGAGGTCTGCGGAGAAGTTGAGAAGCCGTGGTGCAGGGACGCGTGCAAGGATCTCTCAAGATCGTCTTCCACAGTGGTTTAATTGTGCGCCGCACGAGGTTTGCAAAGAGTTCAATGCGCGGGAAACGAACCGCTCCCTCGTCTACTCCGCACAGACCTATATAAGGCGCGTCGTCGATTATGGACAAGCACAAAACTTTTCTCCACTCCTTTCTTCTTCTCCTAGCCCGCCGCCGATTAACCACCACAGCCATGGCCAACCTTCCGCCACCTAGCCCGCCGAGGCAGCCACCCTGCAAGCGGATACGCTGCAGCTCCCCCGAGAGGGTGAATGACGACCAGCACGTTCCACCGCCGGTGCAGCCGGAGCCACCGGTACAGCCGGAGCAATCGGCTCAGCCGGAGAAGCCGATCCTCTCTCCTGCTGCATCGTCGCCGGAGGAGGAGGAGGAGGAGGAGGACGACTTCGACGACGACGACGATGATGACGATGATGACGACGAGTCGTCCTCCGACGACGGCGATGACGAGTCGTCCTTCGACGACGGCGACGACGAGTCGTCCACCGACGACGGCGACGACGAGTCGTCCACTGACGACGGCGACGACGACGACGGCGACCACCACCATGGTGACGACTACGACGACGACGACGACGAGTCGGAGGAGGACCGCTTGGCTTGGTTTGAGAAGCTGGCGGAGAGGATGGAGGAGGCGGGGCCGTAGTGTAGTTTTAGGATTTCAATCAAGTGTTCTTGTACATTTTTCTTTTGTTTTGTACATATTTCAATCAAGTGTCAATGAATACTGGTGGTGGATAATTTGAAGTTTGACATGTTGGAGTGCTTTTAAAAAAATTAAAAAAATTCATACATGTATAGATTATGCAAATATGTTCGTACCAACAATTTTGAGTGAAAGATCTTTTTTTATGAGATACACAAATGTGAATAATATGTGAATAGAAATTAATTTGATATTTACCAAAACATTTCAACGTCAGCTATACAAGTTTTAAAAATATTTTGTTCAGTTGGCATTATCTCAGGCGGTTGTTAAGTAATACCCGCCTGAGATAAAAATCTTCTTTGGCGGTTATTAAGTACCAACAGCCTGTGAAGATATTTACTTCTTAATTAATAAATATCATCTCAGGCGGTTGGTAAGTAAAACCCGCCTGCGATAAAGTTAAAAACCGCCTGTGAAAAACCTACGTCTATATAAGGACCCCTCACCGCAGTCAAAACGCAACCCTGGAGAATTTATATCGACGCCGCCAGGCTGTTGAAATTTCCCCTGCGCCGCGCCGCCGCTCCGCCGCCCAGCCCATACTGCCGCGCCGCCGCTCAACCCCGCACCGCCACTTCTCCACCCAGCCGGCCCACCGTGCTGACGCCTCCCCACCGTGCTGACGCCTCTGCAAGGTAAATGTAGTTTCCTTACTTTTTCTTTGTATATTTTCATTAGCTGATAAGCTGTTAGTTTTGTGTGTTCTGGTATATGGATTCTGTCCTTTTGCATGTGTAAGGACTGTATGGATTGTGTTCTGGTATATTGATGTATGGACTATATGGATTGTTTCCTTTTTGTACCTATTATGTGACATGAATATGATGTTTAATTAACAGATGCTATTGTAATATATATAAGATGCATCTGGGCCTTGTTTCCCGATATAACGGACTGGATCCCACCCAGACCTAGCCCATGCTGCTGGGCCTGTTTCCCCCTTTGACTCCGTCCGCCTCAAGACGTCGCCCGTCTCCTACATTAGTCGCCCTAATCATACTTGTTATGTCTCTGTAAATTCATTTTATAGAAGACCTTTAGAGAATATTTGTGGCCAAATTTTGTAAATCTGACAAAAAATTCTATTATTGAAGCATGGACCGTCGAGCGTGGATGTATAACATGCCAAGACCCGATCCTATGTACATTCGTAATGTTGCAAATTTTATTGAAGCATCCAAGAGACATGCGAAGTTGCAAAAGATAGATGACATATTATGTCCATGTATCGACTGCGAAAATAAGATTGCTTGGACGGATACTATAGTAATCCAATCTCATTTGGTGAAAAGAGGTTTCAAAAATAACTACACAATATGGACAGAGCATGGTGAGTTAGATACACATGATGTGGATAAAGATGATGAGAGAGGCTCAGATGATGATAATGTTCATATCGATGATGGTAGTGACAATCAAGCTGGTGATGATGATGATGAGTTCGATTGTGAGGAGATGTTGCGTCACATTGAACCATATGTACTGACTTCTATGGGAGCAAGCAAAGGTTTAAGTAAAATGGAGATATTGCAGAATGCGGCCACAGAGCTTTTATATGATGAATCAAACGGTTGTGATAAAGAGTTTACTACATTGCGTGCAGTCTTAGAACTACTAAAGTTGAAAGCTACGCACGGATGGTCCGATTGTAGTTTCTCTGATCTTTTGAATCTTCTGGCAGAAATTCTTCCAAATCCAAATAAACTGCCTAGAAGCACTTATAAAGCGAAGAAACTTCTTTGCCCGATGGCACTAGGTGTGACAAAAATACACGCTTGTGTGAACCATTGTATTCTGTATCGCAAACAGCATGAGCTCGCAACTAGATGCCCCATTTGTGGTGTCAGTAGATATAAGAAGGACTACAATCACCAGTATGTTACCAACATGAAAAAGACTCAGAAGAATAAGAAGTTTATTATTGGTCCTGAAGGTGACGATGACGATACTTCTGGCGATGTAGACGGAAAGAATAAGAGAAAAATTCCTGCATTGGTGATGTGGTACCTTCCGGTAATTGATCGCTTGAAGCGTTTGTTCTCAAACCCTAGGGAGGCTGAACTTATGCGTTGGCATTCCGAGGAACGCAAGAAGAATGAAAAACATATACGACACCCTGGTGATGCAACGCAGTGGAAAAATTTTGATATTCAGTATCCAGAATTTGCGAAGGAAATCAGAAATGTGAGGTTTGCCTTGGGTACAGATGGAATGAATCCGTTTGGTGAAAAAAGGAGCATACACAGCACATGGCCCGTGGTCTTAACTATGTACAACCTACCGACGTGGTTGTGTCACAAAAGGAAATATATCTTATTATCTGTTCTTATCCAAGGTCCGAAACAACCCGGCATCGAAATTGATGTGTTCTTGGAACCTTTAATGGAAGATATGGCGAAATTGTGGAATGAAGGGGTACGTACATGGGATGAGTACAAGCGGGAGTATTTCACGCTAAGAGCAATGATATTCGTTACCGTGCATGATTATCCCGGACTGTTTACATTATCGGGACAAATGAAAGGGAAGAAAGGTTGCGTTAGGTGCGTGGATAGAACTGGATATCTATACCTCACTTCATCCAGAAAGACGGTGTACATGAGACATCGACGGTTCTTGACAGATACACACAAGTATAGGAAGATGAAAGAACAATTTGATAACAAAATCGAAAAAGATACTGCACCGAAACCTTACAGTGGAAAACTTGTGTTTGAAATGGTCAAGAACATTCATATTGCTTTCGGTAAGGGAAAAAAAAGTAAAGGAATTAAGAGAAAGAAAAGTACATCTTCGGATGATACAACTGACATGGCTTTCAAGAAACAATCAATTTTTTTCAAGTATCTTCCCTATTGGAAGAATCTGGAATGTTGCCATAGTATTGATTTGATGCACGTTACAAAGAATGTATTTGACAGCATCATTGGGACCTTGCTGGACATGCCGAGGAAGACAAAGGATGGATTAAATTCACGTATGGACCTAGTAAATCTTGATTTGAGACCAGAGCTTCATCCAGTAGAAAAGGCGAACGGGAAGCATTACCTTCCTCCAGCCAGCTACAACTTGACGCTAGAAGAGAAAAAAGCAATTTGCGAATGCTTGCGTGGGATCAAAGTGCCCACAAGTTTCTCATCCAATATCCGCAAACTAGTCTCGATGAAAGACTTGTCTTTATTCGGTTATAATTCTCACGACTGTCACATGATGATGACAGTTTTCCTTGCCATTGCAATAAGAGTAATCAAACCTGAGCATATAAAAGTTGTCATCACACGTTTGTGTTACTTCTTCAATGCAGTATCGCAAAAGGTGATAGCACGTGAAGATTTAGACTATCTGAAAACATACATCGTCGAGACAATGTGCAAGCTTGAGATGTGTTTCCCACCATCCTTTTTTGATATGCAAGTACACCTAATCATACATCTTGTTGATCAGATAAAAGCATTGGGGCCACTATATTTACATCATATGTTTTCGTTGGAGAGATATTTAGGAGTATTAAAAGGTTATGTGCGGAACCGTGCTCACCCAGAGGGTTCAATTATGGAAGGATACACCACTGAAGAAGTGATTGAGGGTTGCGCTGATTACATCAAAGATGGAAAATCGATAGGTGTGCCTATACCGGTACATGAGGGTAGACTACGTGGGAGAGGCAAAGTGGGTAAGAAAACTTTTATTGTTCAAGATTACAAGAATGTACACCGTGCACATTTTGGTGTACTACAACAGCTCGCAATAGCTGAGCCGTACATCGAGGAACACCAAATTGAGCTTCGTGATAAAAACCAAGACCGCAAAGAGGACTGGATCATGAAAGAGCACAGAAGATGTTTCACTGAATGGTTAATGGATAAAAATATATCATACGGAAACACTATAGAAGAGGCAACAATGAAAAAGTTAGCTTGTGGCCCATCTGCTTTGGTAACATCATGGCAAGCATATGACATCAATGGTTACACATTTTACACTAAAGAAAAAGACGGTAAGAGTGTTGCACAAAATAGTGGTGTTCGTATTGAGGCTTATGATTCACAAGGGCAGAAGACCACATACTTCGGGTTCATAGAGGAAATATGGGAACTCGATTATGGCGAAAGAATGGTAATGCCCGTATTTAAGTGCCAATGGGTCAAACATCCTGATGGTTTGAAAGTGGACAATTACGGACTGACACTGGTAGACTTGAATAAAGTGGGTTACAAAGATGACCTTTGGGTTCTCGCCGATAATGTTGCACAAGTTTTTTATGTTCAAGATCCAGAAACTGAGAAGTTGCACGTAGTTGTTTCTGGAAAGCAAAATATTGTTGGGGTTGACAATGTGGGAGATAATGAAGAGGAATATAATCAGTATGAAGAGATGTACCTTTTCACCGAACCAGAAAACATCAAGCGCGTAGAGAGAAGCATTAAAAAGAATCTGAAACCCTATATGCGAGAAGATGTCAATGCTGGAAAAAATGTATATAGCAATGCGAAATGATATATATTGTATATATTTGTATCTTCTGAAATCAACTTAGAACAATGTTGGTATATGGATTGTGTCCTTTTGCATTTGTGTACATATGCGTTTGGACTCAATGATTTGGAAGTTTGGAAGTTTGGTCTTTCTTCAGATAATGATGTCTCGGGCGTGTAGCCGATTGAAGGAGGAGCGCTTGGCGTGGCGCAAGAACCATCCCCATGTATGTACATATGGCACACCGGTCACATGGTTGTATATACATATGTATCTGTAATGGACTGATGAACTTAACTGTAGTTTGTTTTTCCGTGTTGTTTGTTTTTGGTATTTTCAATTTCTCCGCGTAGGGTTTCTCTGCGAAGCCTGAATCGGGAGATTTATTGAAGTGGCAGTGCATCGTCCCCGGTAAAGAAGGGGTAAGTCATGAAGAACAAGCACAATATGAGTTTAACTATCGTCCTCCTATTAATAAATTTCTTTTGCAGACTGAATGGGAAGATGGTTACTACCCCCTGACAATCTCCTTCTCTGAGGACTATCCCTTGGTGCCTCCAAGATGCTCCTTTCCAATTGGGTTCTTCCACCCAAATGTCCATCGTTCGGGAGCACTCTGCATCGGGATTCTTGATCAAGAGACTGTAAGATAGACCTATTTTGTTCATGTAATTATTACTTATAATTTTTGTCGAACTTATTTGAACTGGTTTCTTATATTGCTTAAATTATATTTCGTAGGGGTGGTGCAGTGCTTTTACAATCAAAACTATACTACTTGAAGTTCAGCGTTTGCTGCATCAGCCAAATGTGCCTGATGTTGAAAATGATTGCTATAATCTACTTATCAAGGTTAGATGACACTTTGACTTAGTGACCAATGTAGGTTATTCATTCCTCCTTCGACATTTGTTAATATAAATAATGTCAATATTTTCAGGATCCAGCGGAATATAAGAGACGTGTTCGGGAGCAAGCAGGACGGTACAATTTAGATTGATCGATGGGAGCTTCATCGTCGATCTACAATGAATGTAGCATGATTTTTGTTCAGTGTGTAAAGAAATTATCTTTGAACAATTGTAAAACCTCTAATGGTGTATTATCACAATTAAGCCAGCCTCACTGGTGATCGAGCATTTCCTATAATGCATTACTGTACTAGTATCCGCTAGCTCATCTGTGTTTTTTTCCTGATACAATTTTGCCTGCACGACTACATGCGGCTGTGATATATAATTGCAACTACATCCCTGTAATTTCAATGAAAACCGCTTATGATAATTAAACAATGACCGCCACTGAAAATACATGATCTTCTTAGGCCGTTGTTAATCAAGAACCGGCTATGAAGTTCATTGCATTACAGACGGTTATTAATTAAGAACCGCCAACGAAGATCATGTATTTACTCAGACGGTTGTTCCTTAAAATCCATCTGTGAAGTTCATTGCATTACAGACGGTTATTAATCAAGAACCGCCAACGAAGATCATGTATTTACCCAGACGGTTGTTTCTTAAAATCCGTCTGTGAAGTTCATGGCATTGCAGGCGGTTAATAATTAATAACCGTCTGTGAAGATCATGTATTTACCCAGACGGTTGTTTCTTAAAATCCGTCTGTGAAGTTCGTTGCATTACAGGCGGTTCTTAATTAAGAACCGATTCTGAAGATCATGTATTTACCCAGACGGTTGTTCTTTAAAATCCGCCTGTGTTGTTCTTTCATCACAGACGGTTATTATATCATTCGTCATCACAGTCGCATATTTTTAAGGACCGCCTGTGTTTGAAAAATTGAGGCGCCTGTAAAAATGCTTTTTGTAGTAGTGTAACCTGCTGTCGCATGGATTGTGTTCCAAATTACTCCCTCTTTCCTATATTATTTGTCGTTTAGGACAAGAATTCTAGTTCAAAATGAACTAAAATCTTTTTCCTAAACGACAAATAATATAGGAAGGAGGGAGTAAGTCCTAATAAGCTAACGGCGAATGAAAGAGACGAGCAGTTTATTCTTTCTTACTCCCTCCGTCCCCATGAACTTGTCGCTTTGTAGTTCATTTTTGAACTACAAAGCGACAAGTTTATGGGGATAGAGGGAGTACCTGCAACTCAGCCGCCGCAAGGAATGCTAGCTAGCAATTCATTTACCTGTCACGAAACAAAAACACGCAACTTAATTTGCTTGTGAGAGTAACGCGTCTCGTTTCCAACCGCTCGCGTCGTCCTACTTTCGTAGCTAGACTTGGTCATGACGGCGTTGTCTTTGCATTTGTGCATATATGTTCGACAACAGTGAAGTTTTTGATGATAACAAAAACCAACACAACTGAATAAACAGAAACGGCCGGGCTCCGCTTTCTCCAAGTCGACGCCGTCTTCTCCAAACGTTGAATATAATGCTCCTTCTTTCCCACTTCTCACTCTCCTACGAGAGCTGATCAGTACTTAGTGTCGAAGTATCCCACGTATTATTATGTCTAGGGAAATATTGTTTTCAGACAAACTTACCCCTACTTAGAAATTTATTTGAACCTAAAACCTCATAGTTGGAGAACAAGAACCATTGCCTTTTACTTTTTCTGAGCCTATTACAAGCTACTCCTAAATTTATATAGAATACAATCGTCGGTGTGCCGACCAGTAACTTCTTCTTCTTCTTGCTGCATCTTGAACTGCGGCTTCCGCCTTTGAAGCGGATGGCATCCCTGCCTCTACGGCAGGCTTGGAATGCCAATCTCGTCCTTCAATAGTCCTTGCACATTTGTCGGTCAGACTGATGAGCTCTATGACGTCTCGAACATCACGTGCAACCAATTTTTTCAACATCTTCTCATCTGTATCTTCCTGTCGGAATGCGACAGCAACATAATCGTTCGGGATATAAGAAATACTGTTTCGATCGCAGAGACTCCGCCGGACCTTGCCGCACGGTAAAGAGATCTACCTCACTGACAGGACGAGTACAGGAACTCCCAAAGTTAGCAGTGAACTGGTGGCATAACTCTCCCCAACTGTAGATTGAGCTAGGGGGCAGACTCATGAACCATGATCGGACAATACCGGTCAAGGCAACATAGAAGTAGTTGGCCATGATAGCCTCATTCCCTCCTGCAGCCAAAATGGAGGTGGAGTAGATCTGCAGGAATTCGACGGGGTTGACGATTCTATCATACTTTTTTGATAAATGGAGTCGGAACTTGAGTGGCCCCTCCACCATTCGAAGATGCAGCGCGAGCACCGCGCAACCACCTCCGGCTCCCAGAGGAGAAGCAGGTTGAGGGACATACCTGGGATGAGTTGCAGCAGGCCCGACAGGAAATGCAAACTCACCCTCAAGATTCTATCACCTTTCGCGATGTTGCTTGATGGTAAGACAACCATATTTCTCCGCATAGCGGCGGTCAAGTTTAGCTCTCGGATCAGCCGCCGACAACTTTGACACCGTGGCGAAGGGACGGACCACCGAAGTTGAACGTGACGGTGCCACTTGTGATGAGGCACGTCCACCTCGTAGAGGTACAGGACAGAGTTGGCCTGACACGGTCTTGTTGTGAGTCGGCTCAGGTCTACGCCTATGCTGAGGCAAGTTGAGGGCGGTAGCTGCAGTGGCGACCAGACGGTCGACATCATTGCGCCACTATGCCACATCTGCCGGAGGCGCATTTGGTGTAGGAGGGTTCTGGAGAAGAGCACGCACTACAATCGGTGCATTCTCCGAATTCGTAGCTAAATCGGTGACTGATGCCAGTACACCATCTTGCAGCTGAGCAGCAGTTGCAGCTGCAATAGGTGGTTCAATAGCTTGTCGTCCATTGTCTCCATGCTGATGTACTGCGACATCTGGGACGGTGACAGGATTACCACCAGTATGGCAAGAGGTGGCACCAGCTTCATTCCCTCCTCCGGCTTGTGTAGCCGGGACAAAGAAAGCAGCAACAGAGTTCACCATCGTTGGCGACTCTTGAAGTTCTTGAGAGAAAACCCCCTACCTGACGCGCCAAATGTCAAAGTGTAGCCACGACACTTCTCCTGGTACCACTATGAAGCAGCTCGCGGAGGTTCTTTTTTAGGAGAGGCGAATTCTGGAGAACTATGAAAAGCGATGAACACGGGTGAACTATGAGGATTAACGTGGTTCGGGCCGCTGGAGCGTAATAACCTACGTCCACAGGTGAGCATGTATTGTATTGCTTGGCTGAGCGCTAGGTTCAGCGTATTGAGCTCGTGAGTCCGTGTGAGCATATGGCGTCAGCTGTCCTCTATGGTAGAGCGCGAGCCTTTTATATGCCAAGGTCCAGCTGGCAGCTGTTTACTGTGAGGCTGGGGCCCTACAGGTGGCCCCAGATAAATAAGTACCCTATGCAAGATTTAGGGTACCTAACTCTGTCTTGAACGCATAATAACATGGCTTTCAAGACATGTTAATATGTTTTGAACGCTTACTGGTCGTGTGGCGATAATGCAGTCTTAATGTCGCACTAATGCCATCTTGAAGGAGCAGCTTCAACGTCTTGAATTCTCACGACGTTTTGCTTCAGTCTTGGACACGTGGTAGTACCGAAGCCATCCTCAGTAGAAAGGCGGGCTCCGGAGCTGCTGGACACGCGGTTGCACCGGAGCCCTCCTCAACAGAGAGGCGTGCTCTAGAGATGATGGACACGCAGTAGCACCGGAGCCCTCCTCAACAGGGAGGCGGGTTTCAGAGCCGCTGGACATGCGGCAACATCGGAGCCCTCCTTAGCAGGGAGGCGCGCTCCAGAGCCGCTGGACACGCGGCAACATCGGAGCTCTCATCTGCAGAAAGGCGGGCTCCAGAGCCGCTAGACACATGACAGCATCAGAGCCCTCCTCAATAGGGAGGTGGGCTCGAGAGCCGCTGGACACGTAGCCGCACCGGAGGGGGACTCTAGAGCTGCTGGACACATAGCAGCATCAGAGCTCTCCTCAGCAGAGAGACGGGTTCTAGAGCCGTATGACACGTGGCAACACTGGAGCTCCCCTCAGCAGGGAGGCGGACTCCAGAATCGCTAGACACGTGGTGACTTCTAGGTACCTCTCCTCTTGGGAGGTGAGACTCAATATCTTCTCTTTATTTTACGCGGGGTAATGATTCCAACCATATTGATGAAGAGGTATGGATGTATAATGCATTCTTTAGAAAGTTCATACACTTGTAGTTGTAAAGAAATTATGAATCCAAATGACAGAGATGGACAAGTTAATGAATATATAAATGCAAAATAAATGTTTATGAATCGGGATGACACGACTGGATATGTTCATGTACCCTGCTGTATTTTACTTATTTACATTCCAGCTGTATTTTACTTATTACTCATTTATAGAGCATATCTTTTTTTTCACGTGGTTTGGCGATGTACATGCCTCTCTTTCGCGACTGGGTGCTTGAGTTTTGTGCTGGTGCGTGGCAGCTGTAGTTGGGCTGAGACAGATACGTACAGTTCACACGGGCGTCCGAGGCGGCGGCTTCCGTCGACGTCAGTCACCACCCATCATTGATATCCCATTCCGTCGCGTCGCTTCGGCTCGCGTGCCGTGGCACGGACGACCCCGTACGCTCCACGTCTGCCGCAGCTCTCTCTATATATTTGTCTCGCTGACGCCGAGAGCTCCTACCCTCTTCTTCGGCTCTGCTGCTCGTTCTCGACAAGCTCCGGCAGAGCGGCGGCGGCGATGGCCTCTGCTACGGCGGCGTTAAGGTCAAGCTCGCCGACGCTGGCTGTGCTCCTCCTCCTCCTCCTGCTGACGGCGGCGGGCTGCCTGGCGGCGCCGCCGGGCGCGGAGGTGACGCACGTGCCGGGGCTGGCGGCCGGCGCTCGGCTGCCGTCGAGGCACTTCGCCGGGTACGTGACGGTGGACGAGCAGCACGGCCGGCGGCTGTTCTACTACCTGGTGGAGTCGGAGCGCGACCCGGCCAAAGACCCGGTCCTGCTCTGGCTCAACGGCGGGCCCGGCTGCTCCAGCATGGACGGCTTCGTCTACGAGCACGGTGAGAGCTTTGCTCCCTCTCCATGCTTTTCTTCTTGGCTGTCTTTCTTGGTTGGTTGGCGCGGCCGTCGTCGTCCCGTCGTCTTCCTCCCGTCCTGGGTGCATGCCGGACCAATCAAATCAAAGAGAGGTTGGGTTGCGTTGGGTGGGGCCCGCATCGTCTGCTGCGCTGTTGCTGTCTACGCATGCCTGGCATCGCGTAAAGCAGCAGCCGCCCGCGCGCGCGCGTCGTAACTCGTATCCCGTCCGTGTCTTGGCTTAACCGTCGTCCATGCTCATGCTCTAGGCCCTTTTTGGTCAGGCCTCCACATATATGATATTCTTTCGTTTCTAAATACTCGTTGTTTT
This sequence comes from Tuctoria greenei, assembly GCA_036927565.1. Lineage (NCBI taxonomy): Eukaryota > Viridiplantae > Streptophyta > Magnoliopsida > Poales > Poaceae > Tuctoria > Tuctoria greenei. The sequence continues at coordinate 179,372,066 of JAYESD010000009.1, read as the reverse complement.
GTAGTTTAAAGATAAACTACAAATCGACAGATATTTGGAGATAGAAAAAGTATTTCGTTTCAGCCTCTCAGAACGAAATGATAACCGTCTGTCAGCGTTGGTCTTGTATGTCATGCCAACTCATTTGCCGTCCTTCGATTTTTTTTGTTTGGTTGTTTCAGGACCATTCAACTTTGAGTCAGGAGGGTCACCTGGAAGCCTGCCAAAGCTTCATCTCAACCCTTATAGCTGGTCCAAGGTTGGAAATTATTTCTACTGGTCCTAGCTGCCCAATAAACATATATTCCTATTGTCTCTGAAGAAGAAGAATAAGACTATTATTGATGTTTTACATGCATGTAGGTGTCTAGTGTGATCTACTTGGACTCCCCTGCTGGTGTCGGGCTGTCGTACTCGAAGAACCAATCAGATTACACAACTGGCGACCTTCAGACTGCTGCTGATTCACATACTTTTCTTTTGAAGGTACATATATATAACTGTTATTCATTCATGTTGGGTGAAGTCAAATTTATATATATGGCCATAATAAGCATTAATTTGCCTTTTTTTTTTATTTACACAGTGGTTTCAGTTGTACCCTGAGTTCCTGAAGAACCCATTTTACATAGCTGGAGAGTCGTACGCTGGGGTTTACGTTCCCACCCTTGCGCATGAAGTTGTCGAAGGTTCTGGCTCTGCTGGGATCTTTTAATTAATCATTCTTGAAAAACATCTGCTGATTACCCGCTTTCATATTCTTCACTGTTGCTGACGAATTCATTGTCCAACAGGGATCCGTGAAGGTGTGAAGCCAAATATAAACTTTAAGGTTAATGAATTTCTTATATTGATGTCTGAGCTCTCAACGTGATGACCAATTAAAGAACTGTAAGGTTTGATTAGGTTATTTTTGTATACTCTCATCTTATTAGGGCTACATGGTCGGCAATGGTGTATGCGACCCCATTTTTGATGGTAATGCTCTTGTACCGTTTGCGCATGGAATGGGTCTGATTTCAGATGATATATACAAGGTATATTCATACTGAAATCTCTTTTCGAATTACTACCTTCTACGTTTAATTTTTTATGATGGAATCGGAACACCTTTTTCATATATCTATGAATATCATCGCTTCATAATATTTTAAAAATCCTTTACGGTCCTTGCCATACAATTCTAATATACTTACATTTGGTAATGGTATTTTTTTTCCAAATAGAACTGACTCCTCACAAGAGCAAGGGTGTGAATTTTAAGGGTGAATCGCGCAAACCACTAGGGTTTGAGACAATATTTTCACTTTGCACTAGGTTTTACACTTCCTTGCATGGACCACCAGGTTTCAGCTCAATTTTTTTTTTTAAAAAAAAAAGAAGAACTTTGCACTACCTTCTAGGCATCCCTAGCTTTAGTTCCATTTTTCAGTCTCACATATGCTTTGTATAAGCCATATGAATAATAATCTGCTGTAATGTGAGAGTACGTATGATCTCAATATCAAGTGTTTTGTGGATTAATTCACGCCGGTTTTAATTAAGTGCCTACCTGAATTAACCGCCATTTTTGCTCACCATGTAGGAAGCCAATACTGCATGCCAAGGAAGCTACTGGAATAGTGGCAGTGAAAAATGCGAAGCAGCACTCTCGACGGTTGATTCGGTAAGCGAATGCCACTTACTATATGGTAAAAAACAAAGTGCTGTTCAAGTACTACAATTCTTTTGTTGTGTAGGTAATCTCTTATGGATTAAATATTTACGACATCCTGGAACCGTGCTACCACAGCAAAAGTACCAACAAAGAAGTGACCCCAAAAGATAGCAAAACGCCTCAAAGTTTCAAAGATCTTGGTGTGACTAACAAGCCCTTTCCAGTAAGAACAAGAATGCTTGGACGGGCCTGGCCTTTGAGAGCTCCAGTAAAAGAAGGACGTGTTCCATCGTGGCACGAATTTGCCAGTAGAGTTCCGTGTATGGTGAGCACAATATCCCTTTCCACGTAGCTCCAAACCCACATGAAGGAATTAGCTGGACATATTTTTTGTCTAGAGTTATGACATAGGAGCATATTTTAGTACAACGTGATAAGCACATATGGTACATTTCCCGCTAATTCTAACATTTTTATTTCTTGTTTGCTTAATCTTTAGAGTGATGAAGTTGCAACGGCATGGCTGAACAACGATAGCGTCCGATCAGCAATTCATGCTGAACCAGTAAGACAATCATATAGTTTGCATTCATTGGATCAAATTTCGTAACATTCAATCTTCTTATCATAGTTTATCTTTGAATGTGTTAGGTCAGTTCAATCGGACCTTGGGTCCTATGCACAGATGTGTTGGACTTTAATCATGATGCTGGGAGTATGATCCGTTACCACAGGAACCTTACAAGCCAGGGTTACCCTGCTTTGATTTACAGGTACTTTCTTCAGTCCTCGCATTTTTCTTTCTTTTTGTAGCCCTCTCGCATTATTCCTTGGTATAATAAGAAGAAGCTTTTATTTTCATTGATATATTTGTTTTACATTTGTTTCAGCGGTGACCATGATATGTGTGTGCCTTACACCGGGACTGAAGCATGGACATCATCTTTAGGCTATGGAGTTGTTGATTCTTGGAGACCGTGGTTTGTCGACCAACAAGTTTCTGGGTAATGAACAAATAACGTTTTGGCATTTTTTGTCCTAGAGACTGAATTATACTAGGATATGCATGAATTCACTGTCCATAGCAGTGTCCATTCTTTTCTTGTTCAATTAAATGACCTTTTACTTCTCTTAATTTTAATGTTTGTACGATATATCTAGATAACACAAAAAAAAGGAAACATGACACAATCTTTTTGTTTGTTCCACTCTTCAGGTACACCCAGGGATATGAAAACGGTCTCACTTTTGTTACTATTAAGGTGATCACTGTTTCTAACTCTTGTTTAATTTGTCAATAATTACTGTGCAAATGAATATGATACCAGGGTGCATATAAGAAACAAATTGCATTATATTATATGATATGAATCCATTATTCAGACAAAAAAGAAACACAAAAATCTAAGGCTATGACTGCTACAGAATATGTTGCCTTTAACTACCTTGTTCCGTTTTGCACAGGGTTCTGGGCACACAGTTCCTGAATATAAACCAAAGGAAGCATTCGCTTTCTACAGCCGTTGGCTTGCTGGTTCTAGACTATGAATCCAGCTGCTGCCGATTGCCGGAGGCATAGTTATGTGGACAAACAGGCTGGTGATTGGTGAAACAAACTAAACAGGGGTCACGATGTCAACAAAGTTGATGGCCCATACCATAGATAAGACAGTCAAAGAAACTATGTACCTAACACCAGCAACATGTTGTATTGATTCCAAATAATGAATATATGAATATCGATCTCCTACATGGATTGTTCACGATGCTCAAACAATTGCAGAAGTTTTCACTGAAATTTTGGAATCCCCCATCGTCTGAATTAAGGTCCACTCTTTTCATATCTGTATATGTGACAAACTGAAAGGTTGATACGAAATTAGCTCGTACCTACCATGCATGTTGATATGTTGTCACTAGCAAACCTAAGATTAGCTGGAACAATGAGCAGCAGCTCCTTGATTGGCAGAGTTCCAAACTGGTTCCCCGTTCCCCTCCTCCGTCTCCGTCGTGGCCAATTGAGTTTCCACTAAATATTTTCCCCAAAGACGTAATAGCCAATCTTATTAGTCAACTTTAAATTTCAAAAGGTTCAACAAAGTTTGTAGACTTTGGTTACTATGTCCAATTTCGTCCCTAATCTGACATGGCTATCCACGTGGCATGCCACCTCAATTTTTTTTGACCGGAAAAACTGTTGGGGAAGCCCCTGCAGTACATGTAGGCAACGACTAGAATGCGATCTGTGTTTTGGTGCAATCGTGCAATAAGTCATCTCTGTCCATTGGATCTGCATCCTACGGTTGTTGTATCTTTTTATTTAATCTCCCTCATCTAAGTGCATCATGTGTAGGGGGTTAAATAAAAAAATGTAACAACCGTAAGATGCAGATCTAATGGATGAGAATAGTTGATTGCACGATTGTACCATACCTCAGATTGCATACTAGTCGCTCCCGTACATGTATTAAGGATATATATAAAAGACATGTACAGAGTTCAATAGGAGGTCGAAAGCGCCCCCAAATACAGCTAGAGAGTTCCTAAGCTAGGAACAAGTAAAAAATGCACCTAAAGTGCAAAGATCCAGTCAAGAATAGCAGTTCTATTTGGCTCCTTCATGCGACACTCCAACGTTTGCATAGAGAGGTGGATCCAACTTTCCAGCCCGAGATTGTAGGTTGTCCGTTTCTGAGAATTTGAGCATTTATTTGCATGCAGATTTCCCATGCAGCAGACCCAAAGACTTCCATGAAGTTGGACCGCACCCAATCCTGTTTAGCTCTTTGCAATGTAGAGAAGAAGTTTAATGTGTGGTCCCATTGGATTCCAATGATGTTCCAGCATGTTCATCATGTTGAGCTAAAGTTGCACTCGAAGAACATATGATATGTTAGTTCCTCCACATTTGTGTCGCACAAGACGCAATAGTAGTTGTTCCCTTGTATGTGCAGGTTCTTCCTCTTCAACAGGTTTCTTGAGTCACTACAGGAATCTCGACGACATACGACAGCCAAATTAACGTACGACGGCGAGCCGTCGTATATAACGTAACATACGACGGCTGCGCCTGGCCGTCGTAAGTTACCTTACATACGACGGCTGGCCGTCGTATGAAAATTGGGCCGGCGTACATAAGGCAGCATACGACGGCCCAGCTGTCGTATATAAATGGGCCGTCGTATATGTGTTTATATACGACGGCCCTATATGGTTGCCGTCGTAACTAATTGGGCCGTCGTATGTAGTTCCTTTATACGGGCCCGACCGGCCCAACCCTAAGTTTCTCCTCCACTCCACGCCGCCTGTCTCTCGCGCCCGCCGCCTCCTCTCTCTCTCTCGCGCCCGCGCCGCCGCCGTCCTCCCTCACGCCGCCGCCGTCCTCCCTCGCGCCCGCGTCGCCGCCTCCCACCCCGCCGCCGCGCCCCACGCCTCCTCCCCGGCCGCCTCCCCGGTCGCGCCCGCGGCGCCTCCCGGCCGGCCCCGTGCCGCCACCCCGGCCGCCCCTGCGCCTCCTCCCCGGCCGCCCCGCGCCGCCTCCCCGGTCGCGGCGCCTCCCGGCTGGCCCTGTGCCGCCACCCCGGCCGCCCCTGCGCCGCCTCCCGGCCACTCCAGCGGCGCCTCCCGGCCGCCCCGCGGCGCCTCCCGGCAGCCCCCGCGCCGCCACCCCCGACCGCCCCCGCGCCGCCTCCCCGTTTGCAAGTAATTTGAATTAATGTTTAATTCTTAGTTGTTATTCGATGTTTAATTGATAGTTGATAATTGATGCTTAGTTAATTGTTGAGATGCTTAGTTAATTGTTGTGATGCTTACTTTTTTTTGTGATGCTTAGTGATTTGATGCTTAATTTTCTTTTTAAGTGTTACTTGATGATTAGTTGTTATGCTATTTATTAGTTGTTAATTGTTGTGATGATTAGTTGTTATGCGAATTAATTGTTAGGTTTTGTTAATTTTCATTAATTGTTAGTAGTTTTTAGTTATGTTTAAATTTTAATAGTTAGGTTCTTGTTAATTAGTTGTTATTTCTTATTAATTGTTATGTTTTATTTAAAAAATTTGATGCTTGTGTGTTATATATAGAAATGGCTGAAGAAAAGAGCCGTCGTACGTTATGTAGCTATCGTATATGTAGGTCCGTCGTATATTGGGCTTATATACGGCCCATCGGGCCCAACCCTAGCTTTCATTCACCCTCACTGCTCCCCGAGCCGCCGTCTCCCTCTCGTGCGCCATAAGTCGTAGCAAGTGGACGACCCTGATTATGAAACTTTCAACTCTGACCCACTTTTCTCCTCACTCTCGTTCTCTTTCCTCTTTCGAAAATGATTCATAAATGAACATGTGCAACGTTACCTATAGAAATTGATTACCCGTTTCGGATCGGCACGTCTCACATGCCATTGGCATGTGAGACGTGCAGGTTCGGAATTGTCCCTTTTTGGACAGCCTCGGAGTGACCGAGGGGGCGTGGCTTGTGACGAGACGCGGGTCCGGATTTGGACGAGATTTCGGTGGCGTAACCCTGTTGTTCTCTGCTGCACCATTTTCGGGCGTGCAGTGGAGAACAGCGGGGTTATGCTGCCGAAATTTCGTTCGAATCCGGATCACGCGTCTCGTCATGAGCACGCTCCGCTCGGTCACTCTTGGGTGGGTTTAGGATCTATCTGCCTAGGTTGTAGGGCCGTGACACATAACATAACAATACATTAACGACAATTTCTTTCGCGTTAAACTGCAGAGTCAAACATGGGCGAAGACCGTAGTTGGATGTATACTGGCTGGAAGAGCAGAAATGGTGGTCACTCCGATGAGTGGTTTATCAAGTTAGATCAATTTTTGGATCGAGCATTTTCGTTGTCAACGGAAGATATGGTGCGGTGCCCATGTACAAAATGCCGAAACACTAAGTTTTTGAGAAGATTGGAGCTTTCGTTTCACTTATGTCGAAACGGTTTCACTCCACAATATGAAGTGTGGACCTTCCACGGCGAGACTAATTCTCGAGTCATAGCCGAAGTGGATGAGGATGATGATATAACAGAGGTTGATAGGATGGATGAGATGTTAGAAGCTCTTGAAGTGGAGGATCCTCTTACAAATGAGGCAGAGAAGTTCTTCGAGGAGCTGAAGAAATCACAAGAGCCGTTGCATGAACATACGGATGTGACCGTACTTGCTTTCTTGACCAGATTTATGGCAATTAAGTCCAAGTACTTTTTTTCCATCAACTGCTACAATGATCTCATGAAATTGATCTGCGATATCCTTCCACGACCTCACAAAGCGCCACCAGATATGTATCAGTCAAAGATCAAGATATCTGGTCTCGGTATGAAGTATGAGAAAATTGATGTGTGCCCAGACAACTGCATGCTATTCTGGAAAGAGCACGCCAATGAGAAGATGTGCTTGAAATGTGGTAAATCGAGGTATGTCGAAGTTGTTAATGACGATGGCGATAATGTGATGACAGATGTCGCACATAAGCAGCTTCGTTACTTGCCTGTGACACCTCGGTTGAAGCGGATGTTTCTTTCAAAAAGAACCGCAAGACACATGAGATGGCACAAAGAAGGTAAACGTGAGAACAAAGAATTCTTGACGCATCCGTCCGACGGTGATGCATGGAAGGCGCTAGACCGTTTCGATCCAGACTTTTCTCGTGATGCGAGGAATGTTCGCATCGGATTAGCGACAGACGGATTTTCACCGTTCAGTACGAATGCCGCTCCATACTCATGTTGGCCTGTCTTTGTCATTCCGTACAACCTGCCACCTGCTTTTTGTACGAGGAACGAGTTCATGTTTCTCAGCCTCATTGTACCTGGACCTGATCATCCCGGGTCACGTCTCAACGTGATGTTAAAACCGCTGATCGAAGAATTGAAAGTCTTGTGGACAGGAGTCGAAGCGTACGACAGTTACAAGAAGCAGAAATTCAACCTTCGAGCTGCTTATTTGTGGTCCGTCCATGATTTGCCGGCATACGGCATGTTTTCCGGATGGAGCACTCACGGTCGTCTGACGTGTCCGATATGTGCTTCAGACACGGATTGCTTTCGACTAACTCATGGAGGCAAAATATCTTATTTCGATTGTCACAGACGTTGGCTGCCCTCGAATCATATATTTAGGCAGCAGAGGCATGTCTTTCGAAAGAACACTGTTGTCACTAAAGGACCACCGAAGCGTCTCAACGGGTCAGAAATTTCTGATATGTTGGACAAACTGGTGCCTGATGAAGGTCGTCCTGGATATTTCGTAGGTTATGGAGAGGAACACAATTGGACTCACATATGTGGACTTTGGGAGCTACCATATGTGAAGTCGTTGATTCTAATGCACAACATTGATGTCATGCATCAGGAGCGTAATATGAGCGAAAGTATCATAAGCACTTGCATGGATATGCCTGGCAAAACGAAAGACAATTATAAAGCTAGACTAGATTTGGCAGACATTTGTCACCGTCCAACTCTTGAAATCTCTGAAAGTGGTGGAAAGCCACGTGCTTCTTTCTGTCTTCGATCGAAAGAAAAGAAAGAAGTTATGAAATGGATGAAAACTTTGAAATTCCCAGATGGTTACGCAGCTAGCCTGAAACGAGCCGTAAATGTTAACACAGGAAACCTCACTGGGTTGAAGAGTCATGATTATCACATTATAATGGAAAGACTCCTACCTGTTATGTTCCGAGGCTATCTAGATGATGCGGTGTGGAAGGTTTTAGCCGAGCTCAGCTATTTCTATAGACAGCTTTGTGCTAAAGAAATCAAGATCGGGATGATGGATAAGTTAGAGAAGGAGATACCCATACTTTTATGTAAGATGGAAAAAATTTTTCCACCGGGTTTCTTCAATCCAATGCAACATCTGCTTATCCATCTTCCATTCGAAGCTAAAGTTGGCGGTCCTGTGCAATATAGGTGGATGTATCACATTGAAAGAGCGCTACGATATCTGAAACCAATGGTTGGCAACAGGGCAAGGGTGGAAGGGTGCATCGCTGAAGCATATGCTCTTAAAGAAGTTGGATACTTTTCAAGTGTCTACTTTGCGGAAGAAAACAATATCAATACTTCGGCTATGCGGTACAATGTGGACGAAACACCCCCTCTAAGCGACCTTTCCATTTTTCAAACGAGAGGCACCACCGTTGGTAGCTACACGACCTACGTGCTATCCGAACAGGAAAGGACTGTTGCTTTACTCTACATGTACGCAAATATAGAAGGCATGCAGGAATACTTCGAGTAAGTGTTTCTCCTATGTTTATGCTAATCTACATATTTTGCTACACATGTACTCTAAAAGATGTTTTTTCATGTTCAGCGAGTTCCACAGACAATATTGGCCACATAGGCATCAACCTACGGCCAAACAAGTAGAAGCGATGCGAAAGGAAGGAATAAATGGGGGACAGAGTTTTCTATCTTGGTTTCGAGAATATGTAATATTCTCTCGTCTTCTATGTATTATAAATTACTATTATTAAAGAAGTATTATATAATATTCTCTCGTCTTTTATAACAGTGTCGGACTCACAGTGTCCATGAAGATTTGCGGCAGCTATCTTATGGATTGGTGAATGTTAGAAGCTATGGTCGATATGACGTAAATGGCTTCCGATTCCGTACAACTCATTTTGAAGCTCATCGTCCTCTTGCGGCAACATCAAATTCCGGTGTTGTGACGAGAGCAATGGACACTCAAGGGAATTTAACCGATTATTATGGTATCATTAATAAAATCCTTGAATTTACTTTTACCGGAAATAAGACCCTTCGAGTTGTCTTCTTTGACTGTGACTGGTTTGATCGTACTCATGGAACTCGAGAAAACCAATTTGGAATGGTGGAAGTGAAACATAAGGACCGACTACGGGGTTACGATACATTTGTTCTTGCGCATCAAGTTGAACAAGTGTATTATCTACCTTATCCATGCACGAAGCTCAGTGCTTGGTGGGTGGTATATAAGGTGAATCCTCGTGAGCGGCTATATACTCCTGGGGATGATGGTTACCATGATAGCGAAGACGTTGAAGAAGTGTACCAAGAAGAAGAGTTGCCAGACACTTTTATCGTCGAGCTTGGTGCAGGACTCGATCAATTAGTTGGAGATGTTGAAGACGTTGAAGATGTAGAGGCAGATGATACACGAAAACGAAAATTAGAACAGGCCACGATGGAAGATCGTTGGGTTGGTTTAAGGAGTAGGGCACAGACACATGACAATGATGTTGATGAATTTTGAAAGTGACTACAAGTAATGTTTTCTTGAAGATAGTAACATGAATTTTATATATTTTATTTGCATATTTACTAATTATCTAATTACAATAGGATGGCGTCAAAGAAGGGTAAGAAGGTGCCGCCGACGAGGGGGTTCTACCCCTCTAGACCTGAGGACGCTTTCGTTGGTGCCTCGTCGACTGGCAGCAGACGCTCTCAGCTGCTGGGGCACGTTCAGACCAGCTCTAGAGCTTCGTCACAGGTAAATGTCACTCGTTTTTGACAAATTCTTTAAATTCAAATTCACATTAAACTTACTTATGAATCATTTGAATGTTGTAGTCCTCACCGGCTGACTCAGAGGCTGCGGCGCCTTCGGTGAGCCAGCCTTCGGCGAGGCAGCCCTCGGCCAGCCAGCACTCGGCGAGGCAGCCCTCGGCGAGTCAGCCCTCGGCCAGCCACCTCCCGGCTGGCGATGACTTTGTTCCTGAGGCCTTTGACTCGGCTGGTGAGGAGCCGTCTGGGTCACCTGACGTGGCGCCCCAGCAGACGCGGAGGACGAGGAGGACTCACTTTGTCAGTCCTCCCGCGGTCCCTTCACAGAGGATCGTGATTCGTCCAGTCGGAGACAGGTAATAAAAATTATAGTTTTCAATTTTAGTTTCTTTTGATTACTTAAGTAATGAATGAATGAATAAATATCTTACAGGAGTTGGGACGACTTGTCTTTCACCGGTGAGAAACACCAGAGACCGGTGAACGGTGTCCTCGGGTCCATAGTGCGTTTGCACTATCCCGGGGTCATCGACGGAGTGCCTGCTCTTTCGTGGGAGGACTACGCACGTGTCCATCACCAGGAGCACGGCAACCTTCAGGAGGCCGTATGGGCCGATTTTATGGTAAGTATGTAAAAAAGTTTCTAAGTTACAACTATTAAACTCTTTTAGTGCACATCTCTTCAATATATTCTTTATCGCAGGCAAGATATATTTTAGAGGACCCGGACGACCATCGCATGTTTGAGGATGCGAGGCGAGTGTTTCACTTCAACGCTGCCAAGGCGCTTCGACAAGCTTTGTCGAACGCCCGTGTTCAAATTATTAATGAGCACTTGAAGGCGAACCAGCAGCACGTGTTACACTTCCGGCAGGAGAGCGAGAGGCACCTGACGGAGGAGGAGTACGCGCAGGTACGTGGAGTGTAGGAAGTATTTTTTTCTGATAATGTCCTCGATGGTACTTTTAACGACTTTCAACTATGTGCAGGGCCACGTGAGCTGGTTGCAGGGTCGGAACGATGCATTTCGGGCCCTTTGTCGCTACTGGGCTAGCGACGAGTTTAAAGCTAAGTCCGGGAAGGCTCGAGACTGCAGAGGGGTGGAGGGGAAGAGCAGGCACGGGCAAGATAACCACTTGCGTTTAGCTAAACGCATGGTAAGTGTGTGTAACTTATGTTTATATATTAATAATATATTGTTCGTACTAACATGTATTGACAGGAGCGCGAGACGGGGGTGCCGCCCACCCCTGCTGAGGTTTGGAAGAGAGGTCACAGGGACCCTTCTCAGCCGACGGGGTGCAGTCAGGCTGCAGCCGAGCGGTTGGTAAGTTTAGAAACCATTCATATTACATATAACTATATAGATTGTTGAACTTACACGATTTTATTGTTTTGCAGGCTAAGTACGGGGAGGAGGCTAGGAAGATACACGGCCAGGATTTCGATTGGGAACGTCAACCGATCGATCCTCAAGCCGCGTATGCAACCGGTGGTGGAAAAGCACACGGAAGGTGAGTTTGCAAGTCATTTTATCGTTTTCAATTCAAAGTATTCAAGATATTTTAATTTCATATTACTGACTCTCTTTTTTATAGGCTCGCCATATTCGACGGAGTTGTCGACTCGAGGGCGGGTAGACCTGCGAGAGGCAGCTCCACGCAGGCTTCGGGTACGGGAGGTCGCCGCTCGCAGAGGGACATTGAGATGCAGTCCCTCCGAGAAACTGTAGAAGAAAATGAAAGGCGACATGAGGAGGAAAGGAGGGCGATGGAGGCCACGATCCAAACCCAGGCAGCAGCGTTGGCGCAGATGCGGGAAGCAATGGAGGTAACAATCTAAAAATTAAAATTCTTATTAATTCAGCTTAAATGACTTACTAATAGGTAGCATTTAATGTTTGCAATGACAGGCCATCGCTCGGGCGCAGGGTCTGGGAATCCAGCTACCGGTACTACCACCGGTCCTCCCAGGCGATCCTTCTTCAGCGGGTCAGGTAAGTCTCTATGTAATCCTTCTTCTCCAGCGTAATAAGATTGAGATAGATGAAAGAGAGAGATAGTTAGATAGAAGAAAATGATTGAGATAGAAGAAAGAAAGAGATAGAAGAAAGGGAGACAGAAGAAAGAGTGAAAGATAGATAGAGTAGGATGGGAATGAAGAGAGAGTAAGATGTAGATGGAGATAGAGAGAGGGGAAGATAGAGGGAGGGAGATGTAGATGGAGATAGAGGGAGGAAGATAGAGGGAAAAGGATAGCAATAGAGAGATAGAGTGAGCAAGAAAGATAGAGTGAGAGACAAATAGAGAAATGAAAAGAGAGAGGAAGAGAGGGTGATCTAGATGAAGATAGAGGGAGAGGGAGGGAGAGAGATGTTGATGCATATATTCTAACTCTAAGTTTTATTAATTGCAGGGATCCGCGACGGCTGCACAAACGCCGTCGCCTTCGCTACCGCCGCCTGGATTGAGGCGCGACGACGACGACTTCGACTTCGGAGGTGGCTTCGGAGGTCAGATGGGCGACTGAGCCCTTTTATTTACTCTGTTGATGACGATGTGAGATGTATATGTTTTGGAGTTTGTGATTGTGATGATTTGTATGCTGTGTATATGTGTATGCTGTGTATATTTGTTGTGATTCTGGCCATCGAGCCGGGTTGTACTTTCTGTTTTTAAAAAAAAAAAAAAAACCTTATTTGCGACGGCTTTTTATACAGTACCGTCGCAAATAAGGACCTTAGCCGTCGCAATTAAACTAAAGTTATTTGCGACGGCGGGGCCGTCGCAAATAAGCATTACTTGCGACGGCCGGGCCGTCGCAAATAGGGTTGCGTGGGCCCAGAGGAGGACACGTGGCCTGCCCACTGAAGTTATTTGCGACGGCCTGGCCGTCGCAAATAAAGACAATTAATTGCGACAGCCAGGCTGTCGCAAATAAGTGTTAATTGCGACGGCCGGGCCGTCGCAAATTATGTTGCGGGGCCCACCAGCCCGCAGCAATAACTTGCGACGGCCCTCCCTGGCCGTCGCAAATAAGCTTATTTGCGACGGTGGCCGTCGCAAATAAGCTTATTTGCGACGCCGTATTTGCGACGGCCAAAAGCCGTCGCAAATAAGCGAAGCCGTCGCAAATAGCTTATTTGCGACGGCATTTGGCTTATTTGCGACGGCCCTGGCCGTCGCAAATCATCGGGATTCCTGTAGTGAGTTAAGTCTATCCCTGAACATAAGCCAAACAAATATTTTGATTTTTCTCACCAATTTGGACTTCCATATCCATGTGTACAATCGTGTTTCATAAAAATCAAAAGTATGATATATATGGTGCCAATGGAGTTGATGACTGACTACAATGTGCTGAGAACAGCCCGAGCAGCCGCTCCTCTTGTCAGAGTTCCAAACTGGTTGTGCCCTTCCGGCTCTGCCATTACCAATTGAATTTTCACAAAATATTTTCCTCAAACAAATAAACTCATAAAATTTATCGTTTCAATGTCACGAAGCCACAACTTTAAACAAGCAGACAGATTATAGGAATACACGGATCACGAGCCTTTCCACATTTACAAACACAAAAAACCAAACAAACAATGTATATGATAATATATCTGAAAGCGAAGTAAAATAAAGGTGGCGCAGAATTGAATCCACATAAGATTCTTTGGAAGGGTTGTGGAGTCTGCATCATCATCAGGTCATTGAGATAGTGCGTCCCAGTTTCTTGGTAAATGCTCTTTCCACTTTCTCGGTAGCTACTATTTCCTGTTTCTTTGGGGTCTTCTTACCACTCAGCATATCGATAACATCCGCCATGGAAGGTCGGTTGACCTGGTCCGGTTCAGTGCATTCAATCCCTACATCCAAACACCTTTTTATCTCAGCAAGATGAGACTCGTCACTCTGTAGCATTGGACGAACAATCTTCTCCAGTTCTCCAGCTTCACGTAACATCTGTTTCTGCGAAAAGCACGTGCCACAGATGATAAGCTTGGTTAGATTCCATTTCTATGGAATAATTGATACGATACATACTTCCATTGTCAGCTACAACCATTGGATGAGCCATTGCGAAATGGATAATTGTGTACTGTGCTTCAGCTCAATTTCCACAAGGACCATACGAAAAATAAAATGATCCCTCTAGTTGGAAATAGTATGTGCTCTGTTTTTGTTGCAGGAGCATTCCAGAATCTGGTTATTCAGTTGAACAGTTTTTTCACAGAAATAAGCAGGTGCCCCAAACAGCAGACTTTTATAACAACTTATTAGAATATTAGTTCAGTTACTATTTAGTATGAACTAAAAGCAAAATATAAGCATAAACGGTTTTTCACCAGAGCTTCAAATAAGTTATGTTTTTCAACAAGTAGACCTTCTAGCAAACGGGGCCTGAGTATCAAAGCAGTAGTTAGCTTAAACCTTGAAATTATCTGTTGTAACTTTCCTTGTAAGCCATAGTGAGGGCTATTATACTTCTAACTGTTGGGTAACGGGATCAGATCTGAATTTTATCGATGGTAGGTATCTATTGTAACTAGATCAGATGCAACTTTCGTATCTTAACACACAGTTGCACCGTTCCCAACTACTCCCACCTTCCCACAATAGTAGTCGAAATTGAACTAAATTTGTTGTCCTAACGACAACTATTGTGGGAAGGAGGAAATACTTTAATATGGACAAGTGCCTTCCGTTAGTACTTACCAAGCCTCCTCGATCATACAGAGGGCTGAGGGTGGTGCACACGGCAATGGTGGTCCTAAGAATGGTAACACCAAAAACAAACACATCGGACCTCGTTGACACTGGAGATGCAGAATATTGCTCTGGTGCCATATATCCTCTGGAGAGTCGTAAAATGGATCAAAAAACAAAGAGTAATTAACCTCAGAGGAATGAAAAAACAAAGGTAAAAGGTTCACGCTAATGGAAATATTTTTGGAATGTCATCTTACACTGTGCCCGTAATATCGTCAAGAACGATCTCATCATCATCAGGACCCAGAACTTTACATAACCCAAAATCAATGATGACAGGAGTCATATCCGTCTCGAAGAGGATGTTGGATGGTTTCAAATCTAAATGGATAATGCGTTGCTCGTGTATGTAATGTACGCCGTGTGCTATCTCCTGAATTATCTTAAAGCAGGAGGACCAATCAACACGTCTTTTCCCTGAAAGCATTACAGATGATTAATCAAATGAGTATATTTCAGCCAATTTATTAAGTATTTCAGTGGTTCTTTATCATCCTTGGAGTGGTTGGTTAATCTCTTTAAAAAGGCTCATTTCAGCGGAAATATATACCTTGGATAATCTCTTCCAAGCTTCCGTTTGGCACATACCTAAGGACCAGAAAATGTTCATTGTCATCAACTTGAACTATGCTGTCAAGATTCTTGAAAAACATTCTGATATTGATGCAGTATCCTAGAAGGCCAACAACATTTTTGTGTTGAAGCTTTGCACCAGCTTTAAATTCATCACAGTACATCCTAAGTTGTTCCTGGTCATAAATCCGATGAAATTTCTTGATTGCAACAGGTCGCCCATCGTGCAACACACCCTGAAGTCAAGTGTACTATATAAAGACCAAGAAAATTATGGGTTCATCATATTTAACGAAAGTGAACCCACGAGAAAACTGCGCCTGTATGTCAGTCAGTACATGGAAAGTAGAGACGCAAGGCATTTGCATTTTTAACATAAATACGGAATGGATAAGAGAGAACTAATACTTCTTTTGTAAAACCGGCCGACACAAGAGGTATCATGGTCCTGACTCTGCCTATGCTTCGTTTTCTCAGTACAAAAGATCGACGGATGTTGTACAAATTCGCTAATATGATATTCCTCTGCTAACAACTTGCTTATTTATGCCATCTCAATTTCAGTATAATAGCGTGGTCTCTGGATACCAACTTGGTGATAGCGATGGATCATGTACCCAAGGAAAATGTTCAAACAAAGTATACAGAGGCATACCTTGTAGACTTGAGAAAATCCACCTCTTCCAATCATGTTTTCGTATGAAAAGTTATTCGTTGCGTATTTCAACAGAGACAAACCAAACCGTGTGAAGCCTTCTATATCATCTACACAAACCACCATGGATGATTTTAATTAGACTATATATGCAAAACAAAGCTTGAGTCCAAGGATGCAGTATATAACACTGACGACAGTTAACTGATATGAAGCAGTAGCAGCTCCTTACCCTCAATATCGTCGTCTTCTCCCGGCGGGGGCGAAGCTGAAGCTGTAGATGCTGCTGGCCTGCTTTCTTCCTCTGCTTCTCTCGGGGGCGGAGCTGATGGAGGAGCAGTCGTCGTGGTAACAGCATTATGAATTATCGTCGCTACAAAGACAGTGCCGCAGAGAGATGCCTGCTGCATCTTCTGCCCTATATCACGCTGCACCAGACCCAAGTCCCTGGCCATGTCCTTGGCCCGAAAGAAACGGCGGAAGAAGGTGTGCTTGCTGTGGTGGCACTTTTTGACGAGCTTGAGGGCGTCCTCGAAGCAGGTCTTCACATCCTCCAGCGCCAGGCGCATCTCCTCGACCCTCGTCACATCCGTCCCCTTCACCAGCGTCTTCAATAGGCCGGCCGCTGTTTATCTCCACGCACCTCGCGATCTTGCGGCACTCCTCCGCTCCTCGTTCTGTTGGACCGTCTCCACAGCCTCCTTGATCTGGAGCGCGATCTTTACAATGCTCCCCGCGCTGCTCAGTACTATTTCGGCCATCCCGGCCCCCAACGATATCTGGAGGTGATTGAATCAAGAAACATCACATCCAAACAATCAAAACTCACAATCAAAGATGAGCAAACCTTTAGTAATTTGGAAACTCACAACCAAACAGATCAAAGCAAGCAGACCAACCTTATTACTGAGATGGCTCTTTTCCTGCTTTCTTCCCGGCCGGCCAGCGCTTCCTCCCTCCACACAAAACGAGGCGCCGACGAGACAACCAAGCACTCCATACAATGAGCCCCGTTGACGAGAGACAGACAGGGTCAATAACCGGTACCTACCGCATGAAATCAAAATTTAAGACCACTTGTCACACAGGTATTAAAAAAAGGACACGTAGGACCACACATGTCGCACTCAAATTTTGTAAACCTAAAACCAAATAAAACTAAATGTATACCAGATTTTTTTTTTTTGAAAAAACAGGCAGGAGAACTGTCATTCATTAAGAGATTACACCCACTAGAAACAGATTTACACCCACTAGAAACGGGAGGATTACAGAACCCACGAAGACCCAGGAGCAAAAGAGAGACCACAACTCATAGACAAGGACTACCCATTGCGAAAGGGGTTTAGCATAGTGGTTAATTCTTCAATAACAACATTTCCAAAATATATCTATAAGTATTTTAAAATAGGCGTTCAAAAGTAAATAAAAAACAGAATTTTTGAGACTGCCACATGTGCTGCCACATGGCAAGTCGTCCACGAGGTGGACAACTACCCTGCCACGTGGCAAGTCGTCCACAGAGTGGACAACAGGTATGCTAGTTTTGCAAAAAAAAATCAGACTTTATTAAATTAAATAATAAATTAATAATGCTAAAATAAAAAAAATTCAAAGTCAGCGATCCTCGTTTTTCAATGGGCTGGCTGCGCGGTCCAGATAGAGCGCCAGAAGCTACCCGAAATAAATTCGGATTTTGACAATACGTACCAAAAAAATGACTTTGTACCGGGCTTCAGTTTTTTTTTTTGAATCAGAATTCGTGTTTTTTTAGTTTGTACTTAGTGTTCGGGTTTTATACTCACCTCTAAGACTATCCGCACCAGCATACTCTAAAACATACTCTATACACTATTCTCCTTCAGTTTTTACAGTACGTACTCTAAATTACACTGCAAAACAGTGTATTCAGTATTCTTTACAGCATACCACACTGCGGATGGTCTAACACTGTGTCGTTGGCTGCTGTTACGCTAAAGGCTCTCACGCCATACGCCAGAGCAAAACGCGTGTAGATGAAATGTTAATAACTTTAGGTCCATAGCACGACGTCAAATTTTACGGCATCCTGTTACTCATTTAGAACGCTAGAAGACACGACGCCGTATGAAAGGTCCAGTTTTAGATATACTTTTATTCTGATCTAAATATCAAAAATGATTTTTATTAAAAAATATTAAAAAGCAAAAAAATATTAAAAAGCAAAAAATTCTGCCATCGAGGACCTATTATGACTGCAATTCGTATTGTTGGGCCTCGCCTCAGACCCGGCCCAGGATAACACAAAACCAAGCTCACAGAGCACGGATGGGACTTGCTGTCACGCCATTGACAGGTGGGGCTAGATAAACGGTAGACCCACGTGTCAGTGAAAGTGAGACCCTGAGCGTTACGTTGAAGAGGATTCGAACCGGAGATTCTGTTTCGTGCCCGCGAGTTCAAACCGCGCCCTCTTCCCCGCCTTCAACCGCAACTGCCAATTCCAATCCAACGCCACCCGCCGTCTCGTGATCTTGGAGCTCCCGAAGCCCTAGCCGTCCCCAGCAAGCTCCTCCGTTCGGGGTTCATTCCTCCCCTTCCTCCCTCGCCGAAGTCTGATGGATGCCCGCGGCGGGTCCATGGCGCCGCCGCCGCCGGTCGTCCGTACGCCGGATGACGTCTTCCGAGACTTCTGCGGGCGCCGGACCGGCCTGATCAAGGCCCTCACCACCGGTAAAATTCCTCGCCGCGCGCCGCCTTGCTTTTTACCGGTCCTGCTGGTTCTATTACGCCTTGTGTTTCGAGCTCTGACTGGTTCCCGGCCGCTGGTGGTTGCAGACGCGAAGAAGGTCCGCATGACGTGCGACCCAGGTGAGACCTCTGCTCTGCGCCATTGACGCGATTCGGTTCGTTTAGGCCCGGGAGTTCTAGGGTTCTGGTTGGGAGACTGTGTGCTGCTAGCAGGTCAATCTGAAGTCTGTTTTCTCAGAAATTCGTGACATCTTTTTCCAAAACTTCTTGGGGATCCTCCTTTGCTAGCTGTCCGCGGATTCTTGTTCTCAACTTTCTGGGAGAAGAAACCCGTGCGCGACGCTTTGTGTCCTGTGGGCTGGCTATTTGCCCGGGGAATTTCAACCCTGTCCCTGTGCGTGTTGACTGATCAGCTTCGCTGCTTGGCGAGGGCAATCTGGAGTATATTTTCTTAGAAATTTATACATATCTTTCCAGAACTGACTTGTCTTGGGGATCCTTCTTTGCTATTCGCGGATTCTTATACTCAATTTTGCGGAAAAATCCGTGCGCGACGCTTTTGTTCTCGACGTGTCCTGTGCGCTGGCTATTTGCCCGGCCGGGGAATTTCAATACTGTTCCTGTGCGTATTGACCGATGAGCTTCGATGCTCCGCGAGGGAAAGTGTAGCAGTGTGTCGCACCAGTCCTCGAGAAAAAGTTGTGCAGCTGCACGTTTACTATTGTGCACCCTTGACAACGGCATCTTCTAGAACTATCAGAGGGGCATTTTCGGTAGGCTAGATGTCTGATTGACTCGCTGATGAGTGATGTCAGATCATGGGGGTACGTTGCTATTAATTTCGGGGCACACCAACTCATCCGGGTGTTACTATAGAGTTTTGGGTTGATTGTGACGGAAAGTTACAAATAGTTTGTCACTGAATCTGTTCTCTGATTGTTGCCCACATCTTGCTAGCTGATTCAACCCACTTTCCGTATATGCAGTTTTTGACTGAAAATGGGAAACAAAGGCGTGTAGCTTTAATTATTGATTACTTATATTGAGCGTAGTTATGTTCGTAAGGCCACATTTAGTACAAAGGATGCATGAAAGAAGAATTTCACCAACAGAAAATTTGAAGGACTGCCTAACTTATTTGAAGGTGTATATGCCTTTTAAGGAAAGATTCAACGACTTAATGAGCTTCAGTTAGGTGGTGTCATTAGCAACGCAAGATGAGTTTTTCTGGTTGCTTACTGCTAGCGTGAAATCTTGGGTGGGGAAGCAAAATCACCCTGCTTCACGAGGTGTTATAGCAATGCACAATGAGTTTTTCAGGTTGCTTACTGCTAGCGTGAAATTTTCAGTGGGGTTTGTCTCAGCCATTTCATTATACAGAATGCCCTGCTTTTTTGTTTCATGGAATTCTCAATTTCAAGTGGTTGAATCAGTAGCTCCATTCCGTCTTAGTTCTTTGTGACTACAGAGTTTCAAATTTTTAAGATTTATTCCTTTTCATTTTGATATTACAAGGTTTAGAGTTTGAAATAACCACAACTGCTAATCTGGGAGGCTGAGTTTTTTTAATATAATTGCAGAGATGGAGAACCTATGTCTATATGGACTTCCTGATGGAACATGGGAACTGAAGCTGCCTGCAGATGAGATCCCGACTGAACTCCCGGAACCAGTTCTGGGAATTAATTTTGTTCGGGATAAAATGACCGAAAAGGATTGGTTATCACTTGTTGCAAGGCATAGTGATTCTTGGCTACTTTCTGTTGCATTTTATTTTGGAGCAAGGTTTGGGTTTGACAAGGAATCAAGGTATTTCATCTGTTCTTGTTATAATAATTTTGCTTGATATTGTTCATGTTCCATGTTATTGTCTTATATTTCGCAAGAGTTTTTATTTTGTAATGGTATTCCTTTATTTATTTTTAATTTTTTGAAATAAGGGTAGGAGCGCTACCCATTCATTAAGTAGAAGTAGAGGATTACATCCTAAATTAATACAACATCTAGCCCGAGTAGGGAATCCCGGGTTCTGTCAAGAGGCATTCTTTTATTTATGGACATAACTAAATTCAATCAAAACAGAATCCTGGTACCTAAAGACTTAAAAACCCAAGTATGGTCATGCAGAATGTCAAGTTTTGTTGTACTAAAGTATACAATCATGCCGTAGGTACAATTTACGTTATGTATTAAAAATAATCATTAATGAATTTAATGTATTATATAATATGAAGTAAACAAAAGAAATATAATTTAACAATAATGAAATATGCATCAG
Organism: Tuctoria greenei; assembly: GCA_036927565.1. NCBI lineage: Eukaryota > Viridiplantae > Streptophyta > Magnoliopsida > Poales > Poaceae > Tuctoria > Tuctoria greenei. The sequence goes on along the minus strand of JAYESD010000009.1, from coordinate 179,350,922 downwards.
CTGCAATTAACCTAATTGTTTTAATGTCACTTGTTGGGGCCTGCACAGTTGACCAGAGCTAAATGACCGATTTACCTTAGAGGGAATGAAAAAAAAGGTTGCATGGTGATAATATTCCTGTGATTAAGAATGGAGGTCTTGAAATTCCTATGCATCATCCACGAAGTTTGTTTGGGCGATCTGCATTTCCACTGGCTCATACAGCTTCCTACATCTGTCCCTCAGTTCATTGTCTGTTAGCAGTGACAACTGAGCTTTGTTTTGTGGCTATGGCATGTTGTGGTAGCCTGAGAACTAGGTGGTGACATCATATGGATGGCAGCATGTGGTGCTAGAGTGTATGGTGGCAACTTTTCAACACAAGTGTCCTTAGTGGGAAATAATGCTCATTTGCCTACTTCCCTGTAACACCCCGGCCACTACAGGTCTAGCGGTCGTTACTCCTGTCAGCTCTATAGGATCACAAACTTGCCCCACAGACTAACATTAGTCTTTTCTGCGGATTTTGTCGTCACTCGTGCGCACCCGCGAAGACTTTTCTGTCGGTCACCCATCCGTAAATTGCTCTAGACCAAGCACGCTTAACCTCGTAGTTCTTTGTAGGTGGACTCCCGGAAGAGAAGGTATACATTGGTGTTAAGCCTCGAGCCAGGATATCACAATCCACCCCCTTAGAAGACCGACGACCTCATTGGTCAACTCCCAAGTCAGAAATGTCCCCTCTTGGCCACATCATACGTTCAGTACTGGCATACGTATCATACCGTGTCTCTCCTAGAGGACCCATGCGTCATATGTACGTACTCACGTCTTTGACCCGTACGTACCCGTGAAACCGCGAGAGTCGGCTCTAATACCAATTTGTAACACCCCTGCCACTACGGGCCTAGTGGTCGTTACTCCTGGCAGCTCTATAGGATCACAGACTAATCCCACAGACCAAAACTAGTATTTTCTGCGCATTTTGTCCTCACTCGTGCGCATCCGGGAAAACTTTCGGTCGGTCACCCATACTTAAATTACTCCAGGCCAAACACGCTTAATCTCGGAGTTCTATGCAGGTGGGCTTCCGGAAAAGAAGGTATACCTTGGTGGTATGAGTTATTCTTTCAATCCTATTAATCCTCGAGCCAGGATGTCACATTCCCGGTGTCATCACAAGCAATTAGCTTTTTTAGGATATGTTTTGAAAAAACAATTTTGCTTTTTTAGGATGGAATATCACCAAATTGTACTCCTTTGTAATGGAAAATGAGACACTTTTCTCCATTTACCAATGGAAGTATTAACTATAACCTCCTATATAATCTTTCCCAATTGGAAAACTCAAAAAATGTTAGATTATTGAAGAAAGAAAACTTCTGTTGGATAGTCTCGCCTATTATATCTGTAGTATTTGTTATATAGATTTATTTAGTAACTCCCACAGATTTTATTTTTGGTATTTAGTTTTAGCGCAAATTGTGCTATTGGCAGAATGATCAGGTATCAAGCCTTTGCATATGCATACCAATGTGCAATATCACTTGGAATGTATTATAATATAGACTGTTACGTATCCGTTGCCGAGGATTAAATTTGTTACTCATAACAGCTGATTTTATTTCTAACAATATGCTTTACTTGTTCGGTTTCATTATATTAAGTAACACAAAGTTGCTGGTATCAATTGCACCTGTGCATGCCTTTAATGTGATCATAAATTTCCAACAAAAATATATATGATGGCATAATACTGGAGTGCTTTTGTTATGTTTGATTTCAGCTATCGTATCATGGCAAGACTTATCTCCAGAGATCTATTAAATGCTGTATTACATATTTTTGATCAAAACCATGCACGGAGAAATTTTCTTTGTATAGTTAGATATTTTTTTTTTTGAAAAACAGCCAGAAAGGCTCTGGCGTTAATATATTAGGAGATATGAATAGAGTTGGTTACATGTACAAGGAGGAGGCCGGCTCATTGGCGAGTCAGACCGGAATGTAAATAAGGAAAACATGCGCCAGAAATTTTCTTTGTTAGTTAGATATTTTTTACTCTCAGTTACCTTCTGGTTGGTTGGCCTGCAGGAGGCGGCTCTTCAGTATGATCAATGACCTTCCTACCATATATGAGATTGTCACGGGAACTTCCGAGAGGGAGTCCGAAGAAAAAACTCCTAAAAGTAGCGGTATGAGTAACGAGTCTGGCTCGAAGGTAGGAAGTTTCTGTTACATTGTGTTTCCAGGGAATAAGAAAGATCACTCAATGATTCTATTTTGACATTAAACGCTTTAAAATACAGCCCTCACACCAGTCAGAGCCAAATTGTAGTGGCTCGAAGATGCAACCTCCAAAAGATGAAGAGGGTGAGGGCCAAAAGGAAGATCAAGAGACTTCCTTATGCGGTGTATGCTTTCAAAATGACAGAGAGAACCTGTTCTGGATCTGTTGTGACACATGTGAGATATGGTACCACGGCCACTGCGTCGGTGTCACCCCAGGCATCGCAGAGCTCATCGATCTGTACAAGTGCCCCTCTTGTAGCGCAAGCAGCAAGAGAACCAAACTTCAGCCTAGGAAGTCTGACTGCTGATGCTCCAAGATCTAGGGGCAATCATTGACGTGTTGTAAAGAGAACTAACCATTCGAGGTTTAGGGCTCTGACTAGCTGGTGCCCTGGGAAGTCTAACTCCCCTCTCAGATTAAGGAAAGCATAGATTGGATTACCCAATGTGAATATTGCTGGTTCTCGATAGGTTAGGGAAAACATAGATTGGATTACCGAATGTGAATATTGCTGGTTCTCGACTGTCGGTAATTTCCAGTTACTGACTCGTTGAGGTATGTCTGAAATGTGTGATCTCAAGCCTAGCGCTTTGTAGTTTGCTGGATATTCTGATCATCTAGTCTTCAAAAAAAAGTCACTTTTATGCCAGCTAACTCCTGACTGCAGTCCTCAATTCTACACAGAATCTTGCTGAAAAGTTTCAATTGAAATTCATTTTCGTTCACTTCTTGTGTTGTGCATGCACCAACATATCGGAAACTGTAGCGTACTATACTACTGGATGCACGAACAGTTGCATTCATGATGATGTTTACACGGATCCTGTTAAGCTGGGAAGCCGACACGATGAACAGGTGAGTGCCTCTGAAGTCCAACTTCTCTTGATTGCTCCGCCTCCTAGCTGCTGGGCCACATGCCATGCTGGAGTTATTTGTGTTCCATCATAACTTGAAGTGCAAGTGGAATGATACAAGGATGCCGACTCTGTTTGAGTTTTCTCTGTAAAGCTAGAGAGAAGATTCTTAAGAGTGTGTGCATTATATGATCGGTAATGGAGCATGGGTCACACCCTCAAATTGTCCACCTAGTTGATGACATAATTTTTCCTCCTCTTGTCCATTTCTAATTTTGAATAAATACTCCATTCCTTTTTTTATTTGACATTGCTTAGTTTATTTAAACTAACCAACGAAAAATATATAAAAAAAACAGGAGTAAAAATTATGTATGTCCGTAGGCCTCAAAGGTTCGCAACGGAGTCATATATGTTTTTTTTTTTCATTTATACATTCAAAAAGAGGAGCCAACAAATGGGTTATTTCTGGTTGTCTCCGAATGCCCCAGTAAAAAAAATTATTATTGTCTAGGCTGTCTGCTCTCTGTATTGATTTCGAGCCGTTTAGTTCCGTCGTACTTAAACCGCACTGATGCAACTTGGTGAGGTACAAACTGTCCACACGTTGCTATTAATCATGCCTGTGCGATCCGCGTGAATGGAGGGAGGCTCGGTGGTGGTGGTCCTTGTGAGCACGGTATCGCTTCAAGTTGACATACTTATATCATCCCCTGCAAAATGCACGTAGTCTGCTTCCTTTCCTCTCAAAATGGACTCGGCAGGTTCGTACAAACCCAAGATGCATCGATCACACAAAACAAATTTATCTTGGTGCCTTCAGCTTAAACTACTACTGTGGCATCTGAGCACCACTAGTAGTAGTTCTTTGAAACACTCAAAAAGAACATTTGATGAGCTCGGTGCCAGAGCTTTTTATGGACAAAACACTGGTCCAACTAGTGACAACTCCGAGACAGCAGGCACGTGCAGTGAACATATTCTCCCTTCACCTGCCATGCGAGTATCGCGTTGTGTTTGATGAACCTTATGTTGTTCTTCTATGAGTATTACTCTCTTCGTTTATTAGTTTAAAAATGAATTAACAATCGACAATTTTTTTAGACCGTAGGACAATGTATTGAGAAAAAATTAAATATTGCTCAAACGAGTGGTATATTGTGTTTAAATGGTGCACGTGAGGTTAAAAATGAATTTGGTGGTTGAAAAGAATGAAGTGGCCACATATCACTGCCCACCATGTACAACTATTTGTAAAATCTTCCCTGACTTATTCATTTTTCTTGCTTCTATTACATATGCGGGTTTAATAGAGAAATCCATTCTGCGATTAATTTATTTCCTTTTGAGTTGTTGACATGATGACCTTTTATCGAAAATAGAATATAAATATATATAAGCAACATAAGCCTTTAAACTACGTAGGTATGATAAGTATATGGTGAAAAAATTATTCCGATTCTCATGTCAATGAGAATATCAACATCCATGAACGATCTTAACGATAAAATACCATCTTTAAGTTGTTTTGCAGAATGCACGGTGGATCTCTTACCTTGCTTTTCTATACTTGTAAACCTGTATCGAATGAAAACAAGAAAAAAAATGATAAATAACAGAGGTAGAAGTGTTTTTATGAATAGTGACATGAATGTCACATTATTCTTTTCACCCACCAAAATTATTTTCGATCTCATGTGCACTGCCTAAATATAATATACAACTCGCTTGAGCAATTTACAATAAAATATGATCTATTTACACTCACTGCACAAATTGCTGTACTTAGCACGTAATTAACTCTATTTTTTAATAAAGTTAGGTTACCTTCAGGCGCGACACTGTACTGCCACACTGCAGATGAACAAAGCAGCAGCTGGCACGGGGAAGCATGGAGAGCAGAGGGACATCCCTACCGACAGGTCTGTTTTTTGAACCCTCCCTCCGAATCCGCCCGCGTGGTTCGAATCCCTACCGGCATTCACTGCCCCAATGGCGGCAGGCTCCACCTCAAAATTCCAAAGGCGCCGCCTTTTTCGACACCTTTTGGGTTCTCGGTGACCTTTGAGGACCAACCACTTCGAACTTCCCCCCTGCCTGGCCGGGCCGTGCTGCAACTTCGTTTGATCCGAGAGCGCGGGCCAGCGGTGAGCTCTTCGTTTCCTCACCCTGATTCTTTGCGCGGTTTTTAGTTAGATCTTGGTGGCGATGAGATGTTGCTGTGTGCTGTGCTCCGGGGATTCTTCACTTCTTGGCTTGCCGTTTCTCGTTACTTACTGGAAATTTACCGTCAAATCAAATGTGTTCCATTGTTTTCGTTGGGTTCCCTGAGAAATTCCAGATTCGTCTCCTCAAAATGTTCACCTGAAGACGCCGTTTCTACTTCTGAATTTTGTTTGGATTTGGTATCTTGATTGGCTGATAACCTGCTATTGTTTCGATTGTACACCATTCTACCTAGGTAAAAGATATCGGTTTTTATTCTTTTCATGGTCGTAAATTTGTTCTGCATTCTGTCGAATCGTTCTGACTTCTGAGTTATATTGTCAATTTATGACGGTCCATCGTTCATACTGTGTTTTGACAAGTACTACATGTAGAACTGCTAGAGTTGCTCACATGGGTTGGCTAACTCATCACACTTTGATTCTAATTTCTTGCTAAAGACGAGATTGCCGTGATATTCCATGATCATGGAGGAAAAATGTATAAACCATGACTTGAAAAAAAATATATGGGCTTATTCCAAGATAAAATAGTGCGCTATGCCTCATTGAGAAAATCTGAAAAGTTAAATCATGTTGTTCTATACCGTTCTGTCCCGCCCCCCTTCCAAACTTGGTTGCTACTAGCTCAGGTTTCAGTTACCTCAAAAGCTTTATTTTTGCTGATGGTTTCTGATTTACGACCAATCAGTCCACTCAGCATGTTTTACATGCTATTCTTTTATTTGCGTTAAGTGTTTGCTAGGCTTTTAATCTGTTGAAGCCCAATATGATCTGCCATCATATTAAATGGCATGCATTTGGATTCATTCATCATTTTATTTACCCTGTAAACTAGTGCAATATAGTTTCAAGTACCTTCATAGCGTCTGCCGGATTCCACGTCTTTACCTAATTTGGTCAACATATCATCGCACATTTGGTGTCTGTACTCTGTAGTGCCTGATCTCACCTCTAAGGCTCTAAATGATTGACACAATGTTATGCAGTTTAGAATGATTTGAAAATTACAATCTACTCGCTACAGGAAGTCCCATTTTGACTGCAATGATATATACAATTGACTATGTTTCGCTTTCACCTAGCCCTAAAGGTAAGGAGAACAATGTAATCAAACGGCCATGAATACCTTTGTTTTAGGGAAGGATATTCTTTGTTAAATTATCTAATATTGCATTATCAAGTGCGGCATCTCTTTAGTGCACCACGTATTATGGTGAGTAATCTCCTATTAAATGTTTATTTTCACAAAAAATAAGAGTTTGGTGTGATTGTCAGTGCACTTTCACCATGTGAAGCCACTAGTTTGCCTTTGCTTTCAGACTGCAGCTTCTTTGAACTGGACATATGTGCCTTATTCCTGCTTTAAATGTGCATTGTTTCTGAAGTTGCAGCTTGTGCATGTTGCTTCTGAATATGAAATTGTGCTGCTTACAAATTTTATATTTTGTACTTTTTTCATAAGATGTGTCAACTTTATCTGTGTTAGACTTTGCATCTGCTTTTAAATTATATAACACTTGCCATTAACTATATTGAATATACTATAGTGCTTTTTTTGCTGGATAGTGCTCTCTTCTAATATTTACTGTTTCACTCTCTGCTAGATAATTCATCTGTTGTTCTTGGTTGGAGATGGGGACTATGGTTGGAGGGTGTGTTGGCCCAAGTGAACTTCACTTAAGGAAGGAACTTACCGCTTTGCAGAAGGCACGGTTCTTGCAGGATCCTGAGACTTGTTCAACATGGAGATCGCCTTTGACTTCGAGGTCACTGGTGGCAACTTCAAGCATTATGCAGAATAGTGGGATTACTGGTAATTTAGTACCAAAGCCCATTGAATCACCTTCTGCACCTTCAAAAGGTTATAAGAAACATAAAAAGGTATATCTTTACAATTGGAGGCAGAACTCTAAGAAGTCCAGTGGAAGCGGAATCCAGTTAGACGAGAATGGAGAGCAAGTATCTGGCGAGTTAAGCCTGGACAGTCCATGCAATTCTAACAAGGTGAACACCAAAGGTGATGCTGAAGCCAACATATACAATATTCAGAGCTCAACATCACGTACCCCCGTTAAAAGAATAGCAAGAAGGAGAAAAGGTTTTTTGTCAAACAATGGAACAGTAAGAAACCCAGTTGTTTCAAAGTTGCCAGATCATCATGTCAACTCGGGTGAGCAATCTGAGGATACCGAGAACTACAACTCAGGGAGTCAGGAGCTGTTTCAAGGAGGTTACTTTTCTCACCCGACATCTCCGCTATTTGCTGCATGTGGATGTGTCAATTCATCAAATCCCTCAAAACTATTGAAAATTGGTCGAAGAGAGGGATCTTCTTTTTCTTGCACACCTGCTTCTGCTAGCTCCTATTACAGGCATGGCAGACGAAACAGCAATTTTGGTTCTTGGGATGCAAGAACCACTACTTCTTTCGACGGTGATGAGTCTAACCAGTCAGCATTGTTGAGAAGTGAGAGGTCTCAAGCCCTTTCCTACTCATCAAAGAGGCGGAAACATAGAAGATCTGAAGGAAGTTATTATTCTCCTTCACTATCAGTTATACTTCGAAGAAAAGGTAGCAGCCTATTATGTGGGAGTCATACGATGCATCGAAAGAAGAAATCATTTGGTTCAATGAAATGGGTACATTCAAAAAAATCTGCTCCAGGAATGCAACTTTTGAGTAATAGCTGTGATTTCGGTTCTTCATCATTTGATTCATTAAGTGATGAACTCTCAACCAACATAGGGGAGCTTGATATGGAAGCTTCTAGCCGTCTAGATGGGAAGAGGTGGTCAAACTGTAAAAGCCAGGATGGAATTGATCTAGCCGTTCATGGTGCTGACCTTGCGATGGGTCAGAAAAGCTTGAGCCAAAAATACAGACCAAAGGCATTTAATGAAATTGTTGGCCAAAATATTGTAGTGCAATCACTTGGTAATGTCATCACAAGAGATAGGGTGGCTCCTGCCTATCTCTTTCAAGGTCCCCGTGGAACAGGGAAGACATCTGCCGCAAGGATATTTTCAGCAGCTCTTTGTTGCCTTGCTACTGGAGATAGCAAACCCTGTGGGATATGTAAGGAGTGTACAGACCTGTTAAATGGAAAGGGAGCCAATCTAATTGAACTGGATGCAAGTAACAGAAAAGGTATAAGCATAATTAAGCATTTACTTGGAACTGCACCACCATCTGCAGCTTCATCACAGTATAAAGTGTTTGTTGTCGATGAATGCCACATGGTGTCTTCAAAAGCGTGGTCAGCATTTATGAAGATTCTTGATGAACCATTGCCTCATGTAGTCTTCATATTTGTAACTATAGACCCTCTCAACTTGCCTCGTGCTGTATTATCACGTTGTCAGAAGTACGCATTTTCCAAGATCAAGGATATTGACGTTGTGTGCCGGTTGAGAAAAATTTGTGTTAAGGAAAATCTTGATGTTGAACTAGCTGCTTTAGATTTGATAGCACTGAACTCAGATGGCTCACTACGAGATGCAGAGACAATGTTAGATCAATTGAGTTTGTTGGGGAAAAAGATAACACCTGCTCTTGTAAATGACTTGGTAAATTTCTTACTGCTATCAATGAGTTGTTTTAGTGACAAAATATTTCTCTGCATTGTATGAAAAAAGAATGCTGTTTCCTTATTGGCTCACCAGTCTGAAAGGAAGCTTGGTTTTCTGGATTAAAATCATTATATAACTATTTAACCTCATGAGGTTGTTATTTTCATTTGACCATATAAACGCACCCACATCACCACCATTTTTTTTTCTGAAAGTGAATTAAGTTTCTAAAATTATCTTCATCGGAACAAGATAATAAAATGGCCCTTTAAGATTCCTTTCAAAAAATGCCCTTTAAGGGATTCAAATGTGTCAAGGTTTCAACACCAACTTTATAAGCGACAAACAAAGTTGCTCTTCTTTCCTTCTCTTTATTTTTGAATTATCGGGTAATGAAATCAAATAATGACTGCAATTATGTTTCACAGGTTGGTGTTGTCTCAGAAGAGAAGCTGCTCGATCTACTGGAGATAGCTATGTCAGCAGACACGGCTGAGACAGTTAAAAGGTCAAGAGAGCTGATGGATTCAGGCATTGATCCAATGGCGTTAATGTCTCAGTTAGCTGGACTCATCATGGACATCATTGCCGGCACCTACAAATTAGCTGATTTAACATCTTGTAATGGCTCAGCAAATGGTGGTCGAAGTTGTGAGCGCTTCCAACTTCTTCGTAGTGTTCTCGTGGTGTTTTCAGCTCATTCATTCTTTCTTCATCCATGTCTTTATTATTTTGTCACCATAATATAATCATGCTTTGTTGTTCCATAAACATTTACGGTACATGTGGGGTCATACTAGTATTATCAATTGAAGTGATTTTGATATACCTAATATGAAGAACAATTTCAAGCAAAGACTACTTTTATTCCCCTTTCATTCATCAATGTCACAAAGGCATTCAAGTTGTTTAAGTGTTTTTCTGCAGTCATGCGGTCATGCCTGTGAAGTAGGCTAAAAATTTCATTGACAAACCTCTATATTCTTTCATTGTTCTTCGGTAAACACAAATATTAAACACAATAAATTAACACAGTGTTATCATGTGGCTATTAATTGACAGCATCTGCAATTAATTTTTTAATAAAACATTAGTGAAGGTCTGATGGAAGATTTTAACGACGAAGCATTCAATGACCGGAAATCACTTGGCAGCAATAAGTTGATCTTCCATGCATTTGTTTTATGAAAATAATTTAATTTCTATCTATACTGTACAAGATGGATATTTTTATGCTCATTTGATGTTGTTTCCAGTGGTCTATAACGTCTGCGAGTTCAGATCCCATTTCATCTGTATAATTTGCCTGACCACATAAAATACATTTTCTCTCATTGATAACAAGTTAACAACTTCACAACTGAAGCTGACACAAACGTTGTAGTGTCATTTCGGTATATATTGGTAGACATGTTTCCTGCTAGTAAAATTTCTGGAGATATTTCATATGTTAGATTATATCTCATTGCATAAGTACATAGTATGGACTTTGAAGAGGGATTGATTTCTCTGAATTTTCAGTGGGAAAGGAATATGTTTTTTAGGGGAATGGGAAATGAATGTTGTTTTGCAAAAACAGCCTTGAGCTACTCCCTTTGGATCTTAATCATTAATGCCCCTAACTTGATAAAATTATACAAAAAAACTTGCAGTACAATATATTATCCATACAACCTAGATTCTGTACTGTTTCTGGTATGGTTGCTACTTCTGTAATTTGCCATTTCTTAAATTTAAATTTATCTCATTGTGCTATATTTGTTCTGCCAACTTCCATACTGCTCATCTGTCATCTGCGAAAGATGCAATAAATATTATTTGCAAAATTTTAATATATCTGCTAACAAATTGGTCTGTGTTCTGTAGTAACGGATGATGAACTGGAAAAATTACAACAAGCACTGAAGATTCTATCTGATGCTGAAAGACAGATAAGGCTTTCAAATGAGCGTCCCACATGGTTTACTGCAGCACTACTACAACTCGGATGCGGTCATAGTTCAGACATGATCCAACAAAAAAGTAGTATTCGAGAACAACCTAAAGCAACCAATGATATTGTCTCTGAAGTAGCAAGAAAATCTTCTTCCGGCAGGACTGTTTCCAGTTCTATTTCTTCCTTTGGCATTTCAAATAGAATGCTTGACCACAAAACAGTTAGTGTGCACTCAAGTCCCCAGGTCCTCGCCTCACATTCATCTAGGCCGAGACTGAATAACAATCTGGTTTATGAGGAATGTAAGTCGGTTGATGGATATCGACTGAATGACAACTGTTGTGATCAACTTGCCCTGCTAAATGGAAAATCAGATAACTTTTCCCAGATTTGGATAAGATGCATAGAAAATTGCCACTCCAAGGCATTAAAGCAGCTACTTCTTGACTACGGGAAACTAGTAGCAATCAGGCAACTTGAAGGTAAGTATATCATGTGTTTTCTCGTACAACCAATATGGAACAATTTAAGTGGATTACTTTATCGTTAACAATGATTTTTGCTAAGTTGAATACAGAGCTATCATTCACCCGTTATTTGTCTGCATATATGCATATTGTTTTAATATTTTGATGAATTTCATTCCCGGACATGTAGCCCGTCTATGTTTAAATTATGTCAGGTACAGAGGTCTCGACATAGGCGAGGCCACGTAAGTAACAGGGGTGACATAATTGAAAAACTTTTAAAAGTGTATGGCAGTGACTGCATGTAAACATAAATATGCTTTACCCAATTTACTTCATATGAATTGGTCTTGGCTTGCAACATCCCTGCTTCGAGGCACATCCACCAGTCTAAAATCAGCTGGGTCCCAAACTACCGAACAGAAAACTAAGACCCAATAAACTAAAAGAAATTGCAGGCATATATAGTTGCCCAGATATTATCCACCAATTCACCATCAGTTAGGTGAATATGTGTCAGGATCACAGATTCTCATGAAATAAATTTAGAATGTATTTCCAGGCAGATGAAGGTGAAAATGTCTATCTCTGCAACTGAAGCTGGCTAATGAAACAGGAATACTGTTCAGTTGAGCGAATGCCTTAAGATGGTTCTTGAGGATGAAATAAATTCAAAGCAAACTAAAACTCAATTCTGTTACAAACATAGGGTGGAAAACATGCTAATGCCCTCAAACTCTGTGTATCACAAGGAGGCCTCTCTTTTCGGTAAAGAAAGCCCATCACTGAGATATATGCCTTGAAAGTTGTGCGGTCATCTTTGCGATAATGCCCCGGGTAGCTTCTGTGCCTTTCTTAACCTTTAATGCAATGCATTTGAGATGTCTCTCCCCTTGGATTGAGTTTTTTTAAGGAACTAGGGTGGCTTGAAATGAAATAGTCAGGTTTCTCAGTAAATTAAACTAAGCTTTGCCGTTCCTGTATTCTAAACGCTTGATTTTTTTGGAAAATAAAGAGTTCTTCCATTTTTCCTGAGGTAAATTTTTCTTTTCTTTTTTCAGGCTATGTGATTGCTTTTATAGCATTTGAGAACAGCAGGATAAAGTCTCGAGCTCAAGGATTTTTGAGCAGCATAACAATTTCAATTGGGACAGTACTAAGATGCAATGTGGAAGTTAAAATGGGTTCACTAGCTGAATTGGTCAACGAAGAATTAACGTTAGAGGCTGGCCACAAAGTAAGAGGAGTTGACTCTGATGTCTTGAGTTGCTCAGCAAGCAGTGACCGAGTAAAGGGGACCTATAACTTCTCAAGGAGAGGTTTTGATCATCCTAATGAAATAAAAAAAGAACTGGAAAAGTGTGAAAATACTCCAGTTGCTGGTGGAATGTTGCAGTCAGTTTCAGTTACAAATTTAAATTCAGGAATACCTAAAGCTGAAGGACAGGTAGTTCCCACACACATGTCACAAATAGGTACAGATGATGAACAGCGATTGGAGAGTGCATGGCTCCAGGGAGTTGACAAGCAAACACCAGGCATGGTGAATCAAGCAAGACATGATATGCGCCAAGTTCGATCTCAAGTTGACTGCCAATACAAAAGGAAGTCTTTAATGTCTCTAGAAGTGCCATCAGGCCATGAAGATGAGGTTCTTGCTCATGGGATTGAAGCTCTGAAGATAGTGGACAGTTACGGTTCTCAAAAACACCAGAACAGAAGTGAAAATTGGCATGCCATATCACCAAGCAAGTTGCACAGCAGTAATGAGTTGGGCAATTGCGACAACGAGAGTGTGTAAGTCCTAGCCTATATGCTTTATTCTCATGCTTGTATCCAGCCTTCACACTGTTCCTTTTATTAGAGATAAACTTAGTTTATTTTTAATGGATTGTCCTGAAGCCTGCCTTTTGATAGTTTGGGAAATAAATATTCTTTAGCATTAAATTCATATCCACTACATGATTTCATTTTATTTGCCCGTGAACCAGTTAGTGGTACCATGCTGCTCCTGTAATCCACCATGCTTGCTACTTGGTAATGTATTTGCCCATGCTCATCAGTCTCAAATTTACAGTTGTTCCGAGCGTGGAAGACGTGGCTGTCATGGCATTTTCCCCTGTTGGAGGGCTAAAAAACCAAAGGGGGTGAAGGTAAACTATCAAATTAGTTTCTGTAATCTTTGACCAATGAGACCGAACACCAGTTGTCAACTTGATAAGTGTTTTAATGCAGGTGAAGAGGCAGATTCGTTTGAAATCTTCTTAGTAAGCATATGAATAGATTATTCCTTTCAAAAGTTCATTATTGTAAAACGAGACGACACTGTTTCGGAGCACAGTAGATTAAGGAAATATTGACAATATCATTCATCTTGCAGCGTGAACATCGTTCAGTTCTGATGGCCTCATATTTTCGGCCTTCTCAAGACAAATTTTGTGCAATGGCTAGTTTCTGGCAGCTTAGCTTTCTACAGGGCACTCAGATATATTTCTCCAACATTAATAGCCGCAAAATTGTAATCTTGGCACTTTATTCACATAAGTTCTAAAAGAAATATATTCCATGCATTTTATTTTCTTTGAAGGAAAGTAAAATGTCTCCCATTTGCTTAGAATACATTGAACAATGGCCCGTCTTCCATCAACAACTGATGATAAGTCAACTCAACATTTCCAGCTTAGCTGCCCCACCGGAGTGCAGCCCAGCCCGCCCGGCCACCACTGAGGTCTGATTACGTCTGATTTGATCAAACTTCAATAAGAAAAGCTTCACCGTCTATTTTTTCTTCAAAACAAAAAGTTGCATACATATATTTAACTTGTTCCAGCTTTAATATGAAAAAAAATCTTATTCGAAGAAAGAAAAAGTTCATCAAAATGTGACAGGGTGAAGTAAACTACGTTCCCTCTTTGCATGAAAGTTCCACCAGCAAGTGCGGAATAAAATTCCAAGTGTACATTTGAAATGATACCGATAGGTTTTGCAAAATCTTAGCTAATTGAAAACTAATGCAAAAGAAATACATAAACTGAGATTTTTAAAAAAAAAAAACTCCATTCCGTTACTGAACGGAACGGAGCTGTGTCGATCAACCAAACAGCAGCAACACCAGAGCTTTTGCACATCAGGCAACACTTTTTACGATTTGTTAATCTAACCAAACCCTAACTGCACCCTAATGCAAAGGCGCGCACCACATCCCTTGGGAATCCAACCACACAATAATCCACTAATTAATCCCCAGTTGGAGATCGTCGCGTTAATGTGTCTTCAAGACAGGGAAACGACGGTGTCACTCTGATCTTCACCGGAACACACAGGCACACAGTCTCCTGTTACCTCCCTTGCAAGCAACAACAGACCACAAACGACTCAACTCAACCAACCCTAGCTAGCCATATGGAACTAAACATAAACATGGATTTTTTTCCGATAAAGGATGCTTTATTCCCCTACAAAATTAGGGTCAAGCTGATACAATGGGAGTACAAGCTGATACAAAACGACAATTTTTTTTGAAACGGAAGAAGTACATCCTAGTTGTGATCCACAAAGTAATAGAATATCTAACTATATGCCAAATATAACTTCGTTTTTGAGATAAAGTAGTACACTAATGAGTACGTTCACCAGCACCATCCATTTTTTTGTCGTATACTCCCTCCGTTTCGTTTTAATTGTCGTTAGGACAACCTTCAATAGTTCATTTTTAGTTCATTTAGTTGTCTGAAACGACAATTATTTCAGAACAGATGGAGTAGAAACAAGCAACGCCGCCAGTTACAATTTAGACTGAGAACAACAAAAACAGAGTCCATGATAAAGTTCCATTTTCTTTTGATTTGTTTGAGCCCTTATTTTCAGTTAAGTGCAGTGAGAATCCTAAATTTATAACTTTACCCGGTATGCGATTTCATTTTTTTTTCAATCGAGACGCTTAAACATTGAACCAAACAAGATCAATACTCCAATTAATGTGCTGGATGAAACAAATTCAAATATTTGGATCCATTTGATTTAACAGGAACAAATAGCTTGACGAAGTATCATGACACAACATTAACTTGCTCATACGTATTTGAACTATGACTTGTCACAACTATTTGAAGAAAAAAAGCCTGATAAAAAAGAAAAAAAAAACAGACAAAGCATGCAGGAGAAAGAAAGATACATGGATGATTGTGACAAAACAACAACAGATTGGATGCTGCTGCACATACACCGTACCCTTCGTGTTTTATGATATGGTGGCATCCTATTGGTCCCGATCTGGTGGATGCCATATATACGGCCGGGGTCCCAAGAAGAATCCAGTGCACGCCGACCACATTAATCTTGCGCGCGATTACGAATGTTTTTGGATCCGTCCCTATCATGCATGTCGTTGCAATCAAGAGGATTTTGGGGATTATTAGCAAGAGGGTAAGCATTGGGCATTATCAGGATCAACAGCGCTGTGCGTCCACACATCTGATACCATTTGGATGACGCGCGCGGTTTAGGAACCAACGGATTCCCCCAAATTTGAAATGTCAAATTTCTCCAAACTGTGATTATTACTTTTTTTTTCACGCATATATGGCCGTCAGACGCTTCTCTTTTTGCTGCTGCTCCTTTCACTGTCTTTGCTTGTTCAGGATAATCTCCTCTCCTCAGCCTGATATTTGTTTCACTCTCGTGGATTAAACTTGCCATCCATTCACATGTGTTGCGCAGGTAAATCCCATAACTAGATCGATCTACAAGGTGTTGTGGCGCTAGAAACTCTGGCTCTAGCCTGAATTTTTTCTGCATCCTTTGTGATAGGGCAGGAACATCTAACATCATGTGGGTCCTGAAAACGATGGGGACATCATCATATATACATAAACGATTCACATGTGATTAGCCAGGTGTCGAGGAACTAACTAGAAGGCAGGCTCCTCTTTTGAGAGTAGACTCGGATCTACAAACTTAGCCTCGATGTGAAAATTCATCAGAATTTATACAACAAAAAGAGTCCAACGGTCCATGCACTCCTGCCCCACTCCTCTCTCTTCTCGCTGCTATACATGAACGCATAATCTCTCCCTCTTACTCAGCCACACACACATAGTTTTGTGGTCTACTGTCCAAGATCACTAGACCAGAAAAGGCAGTTTACTCTAATCCAATAATTTCTGATCACCAAAAGATCACTAGATCAGAAATGATTGGATTAGAGTGTAAACTGTCACAGATCAAGTACCTACTTTTCTCTTCATTTTTCAAACGAGTGTCTGTCACACTCTTTTGTCAAGAACTGCATCTCAAGCGCATTTCAAGACTAAAACGAATCACAAGACCAAAAAGGACGGCGGGAAAAAAGACACACTAGATAATGGGATCGATTATAGTCAAGAATAAAGCGAGCAGAGGGAGGAATTTCAGAAGAATAAAGTGATGTGGATATGCAGAGGATCATACATATGAGGAGAAACAAAAAACGAAAGCTATAGTGAAATAATTAGATGCCAAATTCCGTTGGAGAAACGAAAGGAGCGCAGAAAAGATGCATCTTTAGTAATCTTTTTTCCTTGAGAGAGAAAGATTGGAGGCCGGATGATCCATCCATCTAGCCGTGTGTGTGTTCATCATGACCGAACATTCTTGCCGATCCGGAGGACATTCAGCTGAGAGGAACATAAAGGACGGAGGGCACTAATGTACACTCTAAAGAATGTTCCTTGTAATATTTTATATATATTCATCAGAATGAATAAAAAGTGATTAAGACCTTTGTTTTCTTCGTGAAAGAGAATCTAATAATTGCAACATCGCCAGCTAGCTGTTAGGCATCATATATACATCAACAATGGGGTATTTCATGAAAATTTGAAATAAAGTTACTATTTTCCATCTCAGAAGATCACAATCCAAGCCCTATCGCCAGCCAATATTGACTGCGTGGGAAAATTTGTGAGAGATGAGAGCTCAGTAGTATTTCTCAACAAAGTATATATATTTTTTATCTAAAAATATTTTTTAATATATTTTCCCGTTCATTTTGTAAAAAAAAAGTCTATGATCGAAATTGATTACTCATTAGAGCTCAAAACTGACATGCCCGTAATTACTCTGATTATGGCTATTTTGCACAACCACTAAACATTATATATAGAGATCTTTGGCTATTTTGCCCATAATTACTCGTTTTTCTTTTGAACAATAAATCTCCATTATTAAAAAGAAAAAGAGAACTGCCATACTGCAGATGCAAATTTTGGTACTGTAATTCCACGCCTATGCTTTAAAGGAAGGCCTGTCAATTTTCTTTACTACCAGAGGAATGCTGTGCAGTGAACGAGTAGACCCGTAGGCCACAACACATCCCTCCACAAAAAAGGAAAATAAAGCAAAAGGGGAAACGTTTTACACATGATCCGAAATAAAGCTGGTCTGGGATTAAAGTGCACCTTAATTAACCTCCTGCACAAGAACTCACAGAATAGTTGATAACGACTCAAATCATGTGCAAATTGTCAAATGATAAGAATCTGTGAGTAGGTGACAGTGATACATGTGGTGCAAAACCATTGGCCCATCAGCTCTGTGACAGTTTACTCTAATCCAATCATTTCTGATCACCAAAAGAGGAACTGAGGTTTAATGAGTACGAACCTGTGCTTTACTTTGCTGCCAATGCAATGGCTAGGTTACTGTGGTTCTTAACGACAGGTTGATCACTAGCTCCACAAAAATGGGCTTCCGTCCTCCAATTGCCACAGCAAAAACAGACTTCATGACAGGTGGCAGAAAAGCAGCTATGCTGCTCTTTGGTTTTGTTTTGGTTGCATTCTATTTTGGGAGGCAAAACTTATGCCTTTTGTATTCATTTCTTTGATGATTGAAATACAGAAATTTCTACTCAAAAATTGCTATAAATTATTCTAGCTCATGCATGTGTGGATAGTAATTATATATATGGAACGGAATACGGGCTGCTGGCAGGATAGGCCTGTTACTGAGATTCACAAGAGTTTGTTTCGTACTACATCCCAGATGGAACGACAACGGATGAGCTTATTTTATCATACACTCAATTTTCATGATAAATGCGCACCGTATCATTTTCATAGAAAAGAAAAAAAAAGATAAACACGCACCATAATATTTTATGAATGCACACAAAGAAATTAAATGCCCTAAACTCATTTTCTGGCCCATCCCTTTCTCCGTCTATCACTCAATAGAAAAGAAAAGAGAAAAGGAACTGAACAAATCCTCGTTACCCCCCTGACAGTTTTATCTATTTCTTCTTGCTAAACAAGGGATTATTCTGAACTTTTTTTACAATAAAAAATCTCTTGTAGTTCTGCCTTCTTTACCATTGCAGTACAGCTCCTGACACACCACAGGCCTGTCTCTCTCTCTCTCTCTCTCTCTCTCTAACAAGCTTGGATTCCTGATAGTACAAGCAAAGCAAGCACCAGAAGCTAGTACTGGTATTTCTCCTCTCTTATTTCTTATTGTTTACATAGACACTAGACAAGAAGCTCTGCCCCCTCCTCATCACCTCTCTTCCCATTGGCATTTCTAAGCCTGCAAGGTCGTGCTTTGTTGCAGCAATGGTGGTGTGATGGAGGCAAAGGTTTGAGAAGGCTTGAGCTTGCTCCCTCTCTGCTCTTTTGATTAAAAGCTCTTGACACCACAACAAGGTTTGTTCCCTTCCCTGCAATTTCTTTTCTTGTTTCTTCTCTCTTTTTTTGAATGGAATTATCCTCTCTTCATTGTCACTCCCTCCACTGTTAGAGCAGTGGAAGAGCTCATCTGTTCCCAGTTGCTAGAGCAGTGATTCTGTGACTGGTCCAAGGAGATGAGCTAGGTTGTACTAGCTCGGAAAGGTCAAAGGCTGGTCCATGCTTGTGTTCAAGAGTACACAAAAGATAGCATACATACACCAACAAGTGCTGCGAAGTGAATTCAAAGCATGTTGCAAACTGTCCCCCTTCGCATCCACCATTTTTCTCCATTCCTCCTCTTGCCTCTGCTGATCTTCTCCTGCATGGCATGGTGAAGAGCCCAAGAAGCCTTGGAACATAGTGGCGGTATCCCCCATCTTGGAGTTTGCAACTGGTATCTTCTTGCCAAGATCCCAAGGCCACCACAAGGTCCACAGCCTCCTCAGCTCCTTTTTGTTCTCTCTCACTTCCCCAAGAACAAATCTTTTTCTTTTTTGAGCCTCCCAAGGCATACCAGGTTCTTATTCCTCAGTGCATCATTGCCTGCAGTTTCCAAGCTGTCGTCTTGGCATTCACTTCGCCCTGCTGAAATTATTTGCGCTTGTTTGTTTCAATTGTTTTCTGTGTCTGTGCCATTGCAGATTTGCAGAGAAATCTTCAGAGAGAAAGGAACAAGCATCAAGAATGGATTTTTCGGGGACGCAAGGCGAGCTGCAGATGCCAATGCACGCCGGCGGCTCGCCGTATCTGGGCCTGCACCATGAGCATGAGCAGCAGCACCGCCACCACTACGGCGGGAACGGCCGGCACATGTCGCCGCCGGAGGTGGAGGAGGAGGAGGAGGCCAAGAACCGGCAGGCGTTGGCGGTGGTGCCTGTGGCCACGGGAGGCGGCGGGGGAGCGGTGAGGTACCGGGAGTGCCTCAAGAACCACGCGGCGGCCATCGGCGGGAGCGCGACGGACGGGTGCGGCGAGTTCATGCCGGCAGGGGAGGAGGGGTCGCTGGACGGGCTCCGATGCTCCGCCTGCGGCTGCCACCGCAACTTCCATCGCAAGGAGCCCCCCGGCGGTACAGGAGACGGCGGGGGCGGTCGACTGCCGCACCACCAGTTCGCCGGCGGCCCTTTGAGCCCGCTCCACCCCCACCACCACCGCGGGCTCCTGGTGGCGGCGCTGCCCCCGGCGCCGACGCGCATAGTGATGCCGCTGAGCGCCATGCACCACCCCCACCACCACCACGCGACGTCGGCGGAGTCCGACGACGCGCGTGGTCCCCAGCCGCCGCCGGCCCCGGCGCGTAAGCGGTTCCGCACCAAGTTCACGGCGGAGCAGAAGGCGCGCATGCTTGGGTTCGCGGAGGAGGCCGGGTGGCGGCTGCAGAAGCTGGAGGACGCCGTGGTGCAACGCTTCTGCCAGGAGGTGGGCGTGAAGCGCCGCGTCCTCAAGGTGTGGATGCACAACAACAAGCACAACCTGGCGCGCCGCCATGGCGACCACCAGCCAACCGGCGACAGCGGCCTGCCGCACCCGCAGGCCGGCGGACCCGGTCGGAGCCCCAGTCGGAGCCCCCCGCCGCCGCCGACGACGCAGCAGCTCCGGCTCGAGTAACCAAACCAACCAACCCCAACAACGTACAACAGCATTGATCAAGACGTTCCGCAGATGACATGACGATGATGATATCTCGCTCCTGTTATTAATCTAGCCTAGCTGCATTGTTCGTCCCACTGTTCCATCCATCCACCAACTAGCAAACTGATGCTTATTAATTTCCATGGATTTCTTCCTGATTTCTCTATCTAGCTCTCTTCCCTTTCTTTGGGTTCCTCTTCATCATCTTTCTGGTTAGTTATGTGTCTAACTCGCTGTCTTAGTGCTTGAGTGACTGATGTGGCAGCTTGAAACTGAAACCCACTCCTGTTCATCATCTGCTTCACCTTTCGTGTTCCACTGTTAATTCACAGTTCATGACGTGATATATTGTTCTGTTCCTGTTCAGTTCGAGACAGCTAACATTTATAAGTGACCAGCTTATGTTATGAGCTCTGTCACATTGCAAGGTACTACTAGCTTAAGTTCAGTTCGGATTATGTAGCCCAATGATTGTGATCTTCGTCTTGTTGAGCTGGAGTTAGAGACAGCTGTGGGTCGATGATTGGTGACACGGATTCATGTTGTTGTTGGAGCAGCAGCGGCGGCAACAAGATCGAAGCAAGCAATGGATACATACAATCCGGGTGAGATAAGCGAACGAATTATTGTTGGTGAGAGATGTTGGGGGGGCCGGGGCAGATGTGGGTGTGCAGGGGGGCAGGGGAGCATGTGGCGAGGCCATCTGAAAATGGATAACCAGTTAATGCTGCTGCGGAATCGAGCTACTCCCATAGGCTAGGCCATGGTCACTCTCTCCGTGGACGCACGCACAGCACAGCACCAAGATCTGCAGAGTCGAGTACAGTGCAAGTACTGGGGCCCGTCGCTCTGCTCGGGCCAGCGATTTATTACTGGGTTGGCTTTGTTTGATCTGGATGGTCTGGTGCCTGTGCCACCCGAGGTTTTGTGTGGGTTTGGGGGAGCTGAAACTGTTGGCGTACCGGGACCGGCGCTTCAGTGGTGTTATGAAAATCTTGCATGCTTCATCTGAACACAAAAGATTCAGCTTAATGCACTCATGCTCTCGACCACTTCCTCTCTTATCCTGTAGTACCGCCAGTCAAAGAAGCTCGCCGTGTTATTCATCCCAATTCTGTCTAATTAGGTTATCAACACTCGTTTAATTTAAACACATAATCTATACTCTACTCTTCCAGTATTGGACCCGACGGGTTCACAAGCGATTTTTATCGCAGTTGCTGGCACATTCTAATTATCCTATGAAATCGGCAGCATAAGAAGAGAAGTGTAAGTGTTGCTTACAATAATTAATGGAGACGACTGTTGAATCGGAAAAGAAGACAAAACACCAGCACACTCCTCCTGGCAGGCAGGCAGGCATGGCCGGTGGCTGCCGTGGAGTGAGGAGAAGAGGTCAGGGCATGCAGTCAGAGGTCAGCTGCTGCATGCGGC
The DNA here is from genome assembly GCA_036927565.1 of Tuctoria greenei. Classification (NCBI taxonomy): domain Eukaryota; kingdom Viridiplantae; phylum Streptophyta; class Magnoliopsida; order Poales; family Poaceae; genus Tuctoria; species Tuctoria greenei. The sequence continues at coordinate 179,328,826 of JAYESD010000009.1, read as the reverse complement.
TAGGCCCATGCCATGCCATGCTGCTGAAACGGAGGCCAGCCGCGCGCCGCGCCGAGCCGAGCCCATGTGTGTAGTGTAGGGGAGCGGTTGCTGCCAAGGCAAGCCATCAGATTCATCAGTACAATAGTACTTACTGTACTGCTTGCTACTCAGTTTCATCAGCTGGCTGATCCCGTGCACGTTCGCCGCCGCAGCTTTACAGGCGTGCCAGCCATTCCACTTCCTTCCTTCCATCTTCTTTTTCTTTACACAGAAAAAAAAAAAGAAATCAGTTTTTTTTTCGGTTTTCAAGACACGTCTGATGGTGGTCGCTCGGACAATATAATGCAACAAGAAAACATGTGGTAGTTTGCAGGTTACGAAATTAATGCTCCCAGCAGGAACTACTGGTTGTCTGTCTGAGCTTGCTGGTTAGCTAGGGCACAGAAACCTGCTGCTGCGGTTTCAGCTATACCAGCAGCATGCATGCATGGAGAACCGGCCTGTGGCCGGATGGCTAGCTACTCCAGGTGTGAGAGCTGCCCACCTGGGTTCGATTCCTCCCGGACGCAGGTGTCTCACCCTTCTTCTTAACAGTATCCGGGTGAGCTGCCCCGTGTGTTCAAAAAAAAAAAAAAAAAGCAGCATGCATGCATGCAGCTTCAGCCACAAGCAGCTGACGAGGAGGAGAAAGAAACACATCGGCGATGATGATGACGATGATGGTGTATTGTATACAATCAGCAGAGATCGCGTAGTAGATGACACAGTGCAGGCGTGTAGTACAGCGCGTGCTTGCTCGCCGATTGAACGGAACAGCGAGCGCGCGCGAGAGGACAGGAGGCGATGGAACCCGACGGCGGAGAACGATCGATCGATCGAGAGCAGCGCAGCAGCAGCACGCAGGCCACGCGGTGCAATGCAATGGATGGAATGCAAACGCGCACGTGCTCTGCCATCAAATCAAACATCTCCTACGATCCCCACTGCCTTTGCGTGAGCGCAGGCTACCACAGTACTGCAATACAATACAGTACAAAGCAGCACGGTTGGTTCTCCACGCGCGCGCGCGCACGTCTGCGGCGTCTCGCTGGTGCTCGTGGACGATGCATATTCCAATCCATTGGAATGTCGACGAAGGCGATTAGCTAGTGTGAGCTCAATCAGAGAAGAAACCAGGACAGAACACACATCGCCACGTGGCACTGCAGGTACCTTACGACAGGGGCAGAATGTGTACTGTGTGGAGCTAGCGTAGAGGACACCGCCAGTAGAGTAGAGGGCGCGCGCGGGGTCACCATGCCACCGTAGGCGCTGGACGCGGTCACCTCTCGCACATGTACACACGCAAGAACGATCGATGAACATCACATCGTTTACAATTCTTAACAATCATCGGTCGTTGTACACGTAGACATCTGAATAACTCGTTAAAAGAGGAACTATATAATCGTCCAGAATTTATATCAAAATAGAAGGTATTAATTACCTCTGTTCTTATTTAATTGTCGTAAAACAAACTGTGGTGCTGTGTCCGAACGTTAGCTATTCGGATACGGAGGTAGTATTTCAGATAGGATGAAATTTCTGTAATAAATTTTATGGACGTCACGGAGAAAATGAAGAGATTAGGAGTGGGCTGACTAGGAGGAGAGGAACATGCTGCATGGGTTAGGAGCGAGCAGCAAGATCGATTACGATTTTCTCGCCACGCATGCCGCAAAGGCATGTGAGGCTCTGCCACGCCAAGGACGAGTGCTGACTGTTGCGCTAGCTGGTACTCATCAGATCAGATCAGATCAGATCATCAGTGGCATGCGATGCAGTAGCAAGCATGAATGAACACGCTTGTTGGCCGTCCAGGAAGAAAGGCTCCTCCTCATCTCATCTCTTGCTGGGAAATGGGAGCAAGCTAAGCTAGGGGCGGTTACTCCCTGATGTCAACCGCTGAGCTAACCATATATGCATGACTCACCCTCTCGTCTGCAACTGCAACCACAACAAACTCGCGCGCCACCTAATGGAGAGAGCAGGTCAACACGGGTAATAACTGAATAATGGACTACCGTCTCTCTTGTGTGGTCCTTGGTGAAAGCAAGCAGAACTCCATTGTAATAATGCAGGGACGACAGAGTCTACCGGCCAGAACTCCAACACTAGGCAGGCCCAAGCTATATATTGCTCCAACTCCGGGGTTATCAGTCGATCGTATCACCAACAAACACGGGGCCTACTTCGCGAGAGGGTCCTCAATAGATAGGCTATAATAACAATATGTGACACGCGAGCCCCCTCGCAAATCCAGCACCCCCGTATATTCAGTTCACGAGCATTGCCAGTAACACAGTAGCACCGTATATCCGTTGCTTTAAGATCTGTGAGACCATCCGCAGTGGCGTACTGTAAAGCATATTGAATATACTGTTTCACAGTGTAATTTAGAGTACGTACTGTAAAAGCTAAAAGAGAATAGTGTATAGAGTATGCTTTAGAGTACGCTGGTGCGTATGGTCTGAGCCGCCTGGCCATGTGTGGTCTATCCGAGCGGGGATGCACGCTCGCTTCTTGCGTACCGGATGCAGAGAGAATTTGGTTTCCGCCGCCACGGGAAAGGATAGCTACGCATTCATAGATGTTTCTGTGCAGCCATGGTCTGCCACAAGGTCCAATATTTCCTTCCCTTCATTCCCAGGTGGTTTGTGCTCTATTTTCTTGGGACGTCAGAAGGGGCTTTCTTTACGCTTGAAAATCCTCTTGTTGGGAGTGAAATTAAGCTTCGGTATGCTGGGTTTCTTGTAGCCATTCACATTCACTGTGTGTTTATGTGGAGGGTTGCGGGCTGGGCTGCATCAGCTGGGCCAACCGCGGATGCAGACACTGCACGTGCTGGTCCGGAGGCGGATTTTTTGCACGACCTGGGCTGGGCCTGGCTCGACGGCTGACCAGGCAACCAAACAAGTGGATGCTGCGTAAGCTGGGCCTGGTTGCGGAGGAACCAAACACGGCCTATGAGTTACATACTTGATGGATACAGCAATGCATATTATAGGTTCAAACACATATAAATATGACATCCAGATATTTTTTCATGCGACTGTATGTCCAAATCAAATTGAATGGCTCGGGTTTTTTACACTGTATCGTCAGCTTGGGTCATTTAATGACTTTTTTCCTTGTTCAAACGAGAAAAAACCTACAAGCCGAAATTAAATATATTGATAAAATAAAAAATTGAACGGAACTGAAAATGAATTTTTTTTATATTGGACAGGTTTATGCTTCTATACATACATGTCACGTACGGAACTGATGGTACCTATGAAATATCCAGCACTACGAGATGGCAGAGACACCTGTCAATTTTTTCTCTGTTATTGTTTTACCCATTCATTCTACCTTCGTCGTGATGAGCTTGGGACGTTACTACTAGTCTGATTCCATATCTTTACCATCACATATTTGCGATACTACTTGTACAATTCTTCCTCTGAAATGTTTGATTCGACCCTAGCATGTAATTAGGTAACAACAGCTAAATGTGTACTCCCTCCATCCAAAAGGTTAGGTAACAACAGCTAAATGTGTACTCCCTCCATCCAAAAGGTTAGGTAACAACAGCTAAATGTGTACTCCCTCCATCCAAAAGGTTGTCGCTTTGTAGTTCATTTTTGAACTACAAAGCGACAACCTTTTGAGGATAGAGGGAGTACATAGACGGGGAGCTTTATAATTTGAAATGAAAAATTCGCCAATGGATGTCTCATGGTACTATTGTACCGACTACGTTTGCCAAAAAAAAAAAACAGCGATTAACCACCTGTACTTTTATAACTTTGCTCACCTTGGGATGAAAAAGTCACAACAAATTTATTTTTCTTCACATTATTTTCAGTTTATTATTTTTGTAATGAAAATGAGTTGTGTCTATTAAAAACGGACAAAGTCCAAAACTTAAATTATGAAGAGGTTCACAAAACTGAAACTAAGAGAAAAGGATATATTTGCATGTGAATAAGCAATTCCCAACATGATCCATCGTCTAATTTTCTTTCTACAAAATAAAGAAAGATTTTCCGGCTGGCCACATGACGCACTAAACGAAGCAAATATGTATTAATTTAACATAATTGAGCAGTTTCGATGAAATAGTACTTATGTTGTGGGCTTCGTTAAAATAGCACTTATAACGTTAATGCACCATTAAAATAGCATTATAACATATTTTAACTATTTTTTATTTCTTTTCTTTTCATATTAACGAATGTGATCGTCTACTTCTCCTACAACGACGCACGTCTACGATCCGCTGTGTTGCACGTCTAGTGGTAATAATCTATGACCTTTTTACTTGCATGTTTCTAGGATGATGCGGTAGAATTGCTAGATTGACGTATCACCGATTTCTTAACAAGTGATATTTTGTCGAAGCCGCTTGATTAGAAGGCTAAAACAGCAATAGCATTGGTTCCAGCCTTACATGTGCTGAAGCAGTTGATCATTATGTCTAATAGATCGATTAGGTTACGGAATCAACGCAAAGTGGAAAAAACAACGCAAAAGAGCAGCACACAGTTTGTAAGCTAGGTTACGGAAGCCAACAACATCCAAGCTTGTTCTTCGTCCGTCGGTCACAGCTTGCATGATAGCTCTTGCAGGTCAGAACTGATGATGATCGATGACGTCGTCGGTGCCCGGCGGAGCCAGCTGGTAGCCGAGGTTCAGCTCGGTGGCGAGCATCTGGTGCTGCGCCTCCAGCAGCTGCAGTGTGCCGGGGAGGAAGCACTTCATGTCCAGCGCCGCGAAGGGGGTCGTCGCCGCAGCCGGGAAGAAGGACTTGGTGTCCAGCGCCGCGAAGGGGTTCAGCTGCTCCATGCTGATGGCGGCGGCGGACCGTGCCACGGTTACCTGCTGCAGCTGTTGCTCCCCCTCTGCGATCTGGTGAGATGATCCGTACGTGGACAGTGGAGAGACGAAGGTTATCAGTATATGAACATATGCACGCTTATCAAGATACATATGGATTGTTTGTTATTAATTTACTTCTTAATGCCAGCTATATATCTATCTGTCATCTAATTAGGCAACAGACTTGGATTCTGATTTCTGAGCCATATTCATATACCTTGGTCCTCAGGTCCATATTGTCATTCTGAAGCTCAGTTTCCTGCAGTTGTGACAAGTACCAATGCATACAAAAGAGATTGAGTTAAGGTTGATTAGAGATGAATCAAGGGTAATTACCAAACTAGTTGATATGGGTAATCAACATTTTGTAGTCTCTTTACCCTTCTGGTCATGTAATTGATCTCTGAAGCCAGGAGCTCACTCTGAAACAAGAATTCAGCAATCGATATTTGAAGAACTATTTGAACCAAAACAATATTGAAACAAGAATTCACTCTAAAACAACCCAGATTACTTCAGAACTTGAAGAACTAAATAATATTGAAAATCAATGGGCAGTGACACAACACAAGTTAAGAACTAATAAAGACCCATTTCTTCGTGATTACTTAGTTTGAAAACGGTTCTATTCTTACCTTCCTGGCCCTGATCTTGGAAATACTTTTCTCGAGGCGGTTCTCCAGCTGCTTCAGCTCTTTGAGCGACAGGTTGCCCACAGAATCACCAACCAAGTGCCTCCACAAGTGAGACAGATTAGCCAAAAGCTTGGCAGTAGTTTCAATAATTTAAATTTCTCGCAGCTTCAATTTATAGAAAAAGAGAATAATAATTCTGTCGTCGACAATTCTCTTCTCTTACATGTTAGTGTTTTGCAGCATCTGGATCTGGTTACGCAGCTTCGCAGATTCTTGCTGGTAGTATTGCTTCAGATACAAAGATATTGAGTCATAGGGAAACAGTCAGATGAATCTCATGCATACGCACAGTTTACATCAGGGGTTGATTTTAATATATTACGCATGAAAAATGCAGCCCATTAATTTTAATTAATTATAAGTGTTAAGGTATTACAGATGCATGGCATATTGACATAGAATACCTGAGCATTGATTTCTAACAGTGGGGCCCCAGAGGACGAGCCACAGGCATGTGCCTTCTTGTACCTCTCAATTGTAGCCCTGACACTGCAGCCGATGAATGAAACAAAGCAAAATGCATGGAGATGGAGAGCGTGTCAGTATACATCCTCAAGTGATAAACTCAAAATCCATTTACAATACTGATAAACGAGGTATGTTCACAAGGCAAAGGATCAACAACCGAAAAGGTGAAAGACATTATAACTCCGAAGCGACAAGATACACGATGTATGACTATATGAACACGGTCAGTGGATAAAGTGAACTCGAGCAGTAATGCATGAGAACAAGTGTTCCAGTTAGGTCAGTACAAAAGTTGTGCTACAAAAAATGATGCAGCTATGCTACTGCCTTCCGCTAGATGTGTTGAATGAAGAACATGACATCAGCGGTTCAGCATTAGAAAAGAATAATGAAATGAACAAGATATGGGCATCGTTTGGAAGCATTTGTTATTGATTGATGGACACATAACACGAGAGAGGAGCAAGCACAGCGAATATGGGAGGATATAGTGCAGTGCCTAAACGGTGCAAGTTTGCAAAGGAGAGGTCCTGCATGCATGTGAATGTGTGTATGGTTGGGACTCGTGGAGGCGAAGCAAGGAAATGGAAACTCTTGACAGCTAGTTTAGGGTCAGGTACTGTTGTACGTTGCAACGTCCTCTCACCCAAAAGTAAGAGAGAAATGATGACATCCAAAATGATATGAATACTACAGATGAATATATCTTAACATGTAAACATATCTCAGTTTATTAAGACGACTGCTAAATTTTATTGGGAGCAAGCATGCATGTTCAAAGTTCAGCATGAGGGGACAGACAAATAGTAGAAAACTTTCACACAACAATCGTCAGATCATAGTTCACTGTGTACACAATATACATATTTAACTTATCTTAATTAAGTATAGTATGCAAAAAATCAACGTAACCAATATTATGACACAAAATAATCAGGCAACCTGAAAAGAAAACTGCTGGGCAGATGATCAAGTTTTACTCGATCAATCATGACTTTTTTCTATCAAAATGAGTATGACACTGATAAACTCAAAGTTATCATTGGCCAGGCAAAATGATCCATGATTCAATGATATAATCCAATTTGGTAATTATTGTATGTACAACCCTGTGAGCATGGGCGAAGGAAGAAATTCACAATTAATGCAAGCGTTCATACATGTACGAAACAAAATACTCTCTTTGTTCTAATCTAATTGTCGCTAGGACAACTATCCACAGTTCATTTTTTTTTTTTGAAGACATGGTCCGGACACCATGGACAGGAGCACTGCCAATTCATTAAGAAGGAGAGTGGGCACCAGGGATCGAACCCTGGCGGCACGGGCGCAAACCAAGCGCGCTGGCCAACTGGGCTACCGCCCGTTCCCTCCACAGTTCATTTTGAGTTCAACTTCTTGTCGGAAGCGACATTTTTTACGGAAAGGAGGGAGTAATAATTTTGATCTCCCTTTTCAAATAAAAAATAATATCATACAAGTGTCTAGTAGTAGTAGTTTTGTTGCACAAAAACTTGTGGTTCAAGTTTTGCTCTCAGTGTGCTCACTTGTGATCAGTAGCCATTAACAAACAGCAACTCAGAAATGAGTTGAGCATGCATGAAATGACATGCCAAGGGAAAAAATCAGTGAAGCTAAGCTAGCTGGTAATTAACCAGATGTGCACAAACCTGTTGTTGGAGTACTCGTAGAGGCGGCCCCGGCTGGAGAAGACGATGAGAGCCACCTCGGCGTCGCAGAGGACGGAGAGCTCGTAGGCCTTCTTGAGGAGCCCGTTGCGGCGCTTGCAGAAGGTGACCTGGCGGCTTGTGGTGTTCTCGATCCTCTTGATCTCAATCCTTCCCCTCCCCATGCTGCAAAAGATCCCGAACTGGGAACCAACAAAATTTCATATATGAGAGTTTTTTTTTTCAAAATTAACAGCTGATAAGAGATCTTGAAAGATCAGATTAACCGTGATTTACACTGTGACCTATGAAGCAATTTCATGGGTGTCGTCGGCCAAAAGGGAAAAAGGAAGACGGGTTGATATAAGAAACCAGAGAAGGCATCAACACAGAGAGAAGACAAATCTGAGCGTTAAGTTAAAAAAAAGACAAATATGAGCGTTGGAAGAAAATGATATGACGAAAATTCGATGATATGACAAGATCAATCAAATCTGGAGGTATGAAAAACGTGATGTGTCACGACTGGACAGATCGATGACAGGCTCATCAGCTTGCCCTTCTCAAATCTCTAGAATTAAAGAAACACTTCACACAGATTGCAAGGGAAGACCATCACGTAGCTCGAGATCTAATGAAACCTGTCGATCCAAAGAACGGAACTTTGAGATATTCTTGCAGAAATAGCTGAAGAACGGAACTTTACGTGACATGTAGGCTGATGAACAACAAGCCAGTGAGATGAACCAAAGAAGCTTCTTCCCCGTGCGTTCAAGAAAAGGCAGCTTGTGGAAACAAACCAAGAAACAGATGCCAAATAGTTTGCCCTCAAGACGAGAAGGAACATAAGTAAATCTAAGGTTATACTATATGGCAGGGAAACGCGTTGAATTGGAGGTGCGCGATTAGCAAATCGCCTTAACATTTCTGCGAGTTTGTCTAGAGAACGATGGTCACCACAAGGTAAGAACAACCTGCAGGCCGGGAGCAGGATATGGTTTAGCACTGCCTTATTACCTTGCCTTGCCTCCCCCATGAACAAGATCTAGCTAGCTGGAAAGAAGAATTTCAGGCAGAAACCTTCCGAAACGCCACATATATGGTTGTTCTTGCAAGAACTCGAAGCACAAAAAAGGAGTTTTCCTCAAGGGGAAAAGGTACAAACAAGAAAGACCGACCTGAGCAGAAACTGGATCACAAGCAGGTCTCACAACACACTGGATCGGAGAACTGCTGGAGAAATACGACCGATCGAATATTAGCATGTAAAGAGGTAACCAAGCCAAGACGGCTGGACTCTACCTTGTTCCACTTCTCTCGCGTTTCTTGGAGGAGCAAGCAAGCCAGGAAAGGAGCTCTGGCTACTTTGGCTTCCTCCTGCAGTGGGAGGGCAAAGGGGAGCGACACAGCAGGGGGGGGGGGGGGGGGGGGGCTATGATTTTTAGACATCTTTACATATTCCTAAAGTATTTGTTTATGGCCTCTCCTTTGTGATCTCGATGTATGCTGTGCAGTCTGGACGAACTGGTAATAATGTGCAGCAGGCTGGATGAAAGCTGTCAACTGCTTACGATAACCCGTTGCGTGTCCAGCAAAATGCAGCTCATCACCTTGTTGCTTTCTTGAACGCTCGATTGAAACTGCTTCTGCATTTTCGTGCGTGGAAACGCGTCCAATTAGTCTTAATTTGAGTAGGACGAGTACTCTATTTAAAAGCATTGTCCGAATTCAGCAAGTTTAATCACATGCGGTGTTCCGATCCATGCTTTCGAGGAGAGGGGCGCTGACTAACTAACTCTGGCATAATCGACGACCGTTCATATTAAGCCCAAATTACATATGATGGCGACATGCATGTTATAACACTCTCTCGTGTTCAGCAGGCATTTTTTACAAAGGTAGTGTTCATGCAAGTACATGCTTATTCTTAAAAAAAAAATGTATGTACGTGCTCAGAAAACAATACGCACTTTCTGTCTGCACGACTACTCTCTATATAAGATTTACTGATTATTTTTCTCGTATATCTGTTGTGACTTTTTAAATCCGCTATTGATATTTTCTGACATATATATACACTCGTACGTGTCCAGACCCCATGAATGATCACGCGCGTACGTAGTCCAATAAACTCCGTTACATGCACGTACCAATGAATGATGCGGGCATGTCTCGAGTACCAGTTATTTGCCTGGCGCCTGAGAGGCATGCACGCATGGATCCAAGAAATGCAGGAGATAACCTGTAAACTGCTGCAGACATAGTTATCAAAATAAAATAAACTGCTGCAGACATGTGGTCGATCGATCGTTATAGCTAGCCCCGGCCTGGAGGCAGTCGTCACATGCATGCAAGCAAGCAAGCATATCCTTTGCTCATTATTACCGGACGATGCAATTCGCTTGCTCTCTCTCTCTCTCCAGTTCGATGCACAGCTTGGACTACTGCTGCTTTGTGTTTTGCTAGTGGGCATGCAGTAGCAGGAGGAGAACATTTTCATCCATATGCATGATGGTTCTCTCAAAAGTGCGCGGCAGGCATATATGTGTAGTTCAGTACTGCATCTGCATGTATGGAACCAGTAAACCCTGCAGTTCAGGTTGGTTTTACTACATGTTTACTTAGTCATTCTTCCCGCACTTGAGCTTCCTGCAGGGAGGAAGGAGGAGAGAGAGAGAGAGAGAGATAGGGGGTGTCATCAGCATGCAGCAGAAGCAATCAGTGCTGCATGGTCCACAGGTGCAGTGCAGGCAGCGCCATGGCGTATGTATTGGCACTTGGGCAGCTGGCCGAGGAAAAGAAGAAAAGCAAGCAAGAGGGAGGGCGGGCGCGCGGTCAATGTCGAGTTGCCGAGTATGGGTGAGCAGCACCTGATCCGGCTTCCCGCGTCCAGCACCCGTTCCGGTGCTAACTCTCCTCCGCCCCTCTCACAGCTTTAACCCACCACCACGCCTCCTCCTCCTCCTCCACTCCACTGCTGGCTGCTGCTGCCGCTCGCTTTCAACTCCATCATGCATGACCACACACACACACAGCGGATGTACTGTATTATTAGCTAGCTAGATGAAGCCTCATGCATGTCCTGCGCGCCTGCATGCGTCTTCTGCCTTCTTTCCGATCCATGTATGTGGTTGTGGTGGCTATAGTGACATGATTGACGAGCTCTAGCCACTGATCCAAAAAGGCAGCGAGAAGATGCGTCTTCTTGGTCTTGATGCTGCCAAGGCACGTTGGGCTGTAGAATCAAGAAACATTTTGCTTGCAGGGATTGACGAGCTGGCTGAATCAGCTTAATATGCTAGCTTTGTATCTACTAAATTATATTTTTTTCATGAAAATCATTCTTATGATGAATCTGAAGGTATCAATTTATCAGAACGACTAGAATGCAATCAGCTCTTTGGTGCAATCGTGCAAAAATTATTTGTGAGCCACACGATCATTATGCTACGTACAGTTACTATATTTTTGCACTCAAACCCTTCCATCAGTCAATAAGATTCTTGTTGTTCAATGCGAGAGTTTATGTGTACAAGTACAATAATCATAGAATGAGAGATCGTGTGACTCATAAGTTATTTTTGCACGATTGCACGGAATAGCTGATCATTGCATTCTAGTTTTTCATCAACCTTTTATTTTATCTATCCATATCTTTGTAGCTGTAGATAGTAAACGCTGACAATGTTTAAACTAAGCGAAGTTTTATGGTCTAAAATAATGACAAGTATTATCTCAAAATTACTAACAAGTATTTTTAGGGTAATATAGAAAAATTTACGGTTTGGGCCGCGCAGTACAGGTAGCTCGTATTCGAAGGCATTGGCCCGGCCCACTCCGGCAAACGGACGAAACAAATCTGGCCCGCTCAGTATCGCGCCGCCGCCATCTCTACCCACTAGCACGGCAGCTCCCCCCGGGCCGCCGCTAGGGAGCGTCGTCCGCCCGCCGCCACCTCACTGAGCGGCCGGCCGTAGTTCATCCCCCCCCCCCCCCCCCCCCCCCCCCCCCCCCCCCGCGTGGCTTCCGCCGACCCCGTCCTGTTTCGCCGTGTCGCCTCTGAGGAGCCGAACGGCATCCTCGTCGACGAGGACCACGGGAGGGAAGGAGGGAGTGGTTCAGGTACCCTACCCAGGCCAGCAGCATCTGCTTCCGCCGAATCAAGGTTAGCTTCAATCCGACTAGATTCGTGGACTCCTCCACCGAGGTGATTTGGAGCTGATGCGGGTTTTTTTTCGTCCTTGGCAGCTCCATTCTTCAGATCCTGCAGGAGAACCAAGGATGCCGAGTTCAGTGAGCAGTTCAAGCATGGTATGTTTCCCAGTACCCTCCCGTTACTATGTCATCCCGTGCCTTTGTGAATGTTGTATCTTTGTGAAATGCAGCTATATTTTAGTAATGCTCACTAGGATGTAGTCACCAAAAGTTTGGCAACACTGGTAGCTACTAGGGGTGGAAAAACTGAGACTGAAAAAACCATATAATTTATTAGTTTCTAGGTGTTTTGTCAAAAGTAGAGCTAAATCAATATAATATATTATAGGAACTGTCTAAAATTCCAGGCACCGGGCAATTAACACCTAATTATCACCATTAACCACTAATCTTTATAATTAATCCTTAATTCTACAGGTTGATCAATCACAAAATTATTATTTTTAATTATTTTACAATTAACAAAGCTCTTACAAATTATGGATTAACAATTAAAGAAATAAAAAAGTTAATCATCTGTCAAGCGCCTCACGCCAGCGCCTGTCCCTTCTGCGGCAATCGCCTGAAATCTAGTGCAGCGCTCAGGCGCTTGCTATTTAGTGTTTCCGTATATTATATACATATATATATACATTTTAAAATATGAAAATATTCCATTAACGAGATGAGTTATTTACTGGATAAAACAATTCTAAACTCACAGCAGTACAGAACTAATAGAGCATGTTCGTGTTCTGCACAAGCACAACTAATAAAACAGTTCCAATACATGCCAATTGCCAAACAAGCTGCAGTACAGAAGTAATAGAGTAACTAATTGTAACACCCGTATTTTTGTGAAACAAAACAAAAGGCATCATCTAATTAAATGATAAGGAAATAAAAGAAGAAGAAAAGAAAAGAAAAGAAAAAGGAAAAGAGAAAAAAAGAATAAACCCTACCTGGGCCAAACCTCCCCCCCCCCTCCTCCTTCCTTCCCCCGGCCCAGCTCGGCCCAACCGCGCCCTCCTCCATTTCCCTCTCCCTCTCACTGCCCCGCGGGCCCCACGCGTCATCTTCTTCCTCAACCGCCGCCCCTCCTCTCCATGCTCCAACCGCGCCCGCGCGCGCACGTCGCGCGACAACCGCCGCCCCGCGCCGTGCGCTCCTCGCCCTGGCAACCGCCCCATTCGCCTCCCCTCATAAATCCCCGGCCCCGCTCCTCATTTCCCTTCCCCCATCCCGAAACCCTAGCCAAGTCACCGCCGCCATGGCCGCACCTCGCCGGACCTCGACGCCGCCACGATTTTGCGTTGCTCCGGCCGCCCACGATCCACTTCCGAGCACCGCAACACCGCTCCTCCCCCAAAGGACCCTAGCGCAATGAAGTTCGGCAGCTCGACGCACGCCCCCGACGGCACCAATGCCCTACCGCCGAACCCCACCGTCGCTCGTCATCCCCGGTCGATTTCCCGTGCATGCGTCACCATGGGTGAGTTGCCCATCCCCTTCTCTTTCTTCCCATCTATTTCCCGTCGAATTTGGAGCACCGGAACGCCATTCCGGCGAAGTCCGGCGATGCTCCGGCGATGCCGCCGCCGCCAGTGGCCGCCGGCGCCGCCCTGCCCCGCCGGCCCCCCTCCCAGCCGTTGGATCAAGTCCAACGGCTAGGATTAAAAGACCCCGAAGGGGTACGCGCCGGGTCCATGGTGGACCATGGACCGCACCCCCTCCTCCGGTCCACGGGACCGTAGACTTATTCCATGCCTTTTCCAATAGAAAAATAAATAAGAAAAGAAATAGAAATGCCAAACTTGCAGAGAGGTCCCTGTACTTTTAAACTAAATTACAAATAGGCCCTTACTTTTATGAAAATGCCCCTAGACTCCTCTGGAATTAGGTCAAAGTTAGTAAATGTTGATTTAAGCCCCTGGAATTTTATAAAATACTACATTTAACCTCTATCTATATGGAAAAAGTACAAAACAACACCTGAACTTTATGGAAATTAGTTTATACTTTATATTATTACTATTTTTATAGGAAAACTCCAGTAAATAGAATTTAATTGTAGAAAGTTATATTTAATGCATAGAAAATGTTTATAAATAATAAAGTAAATATAGAAATTGTAGGAAAAATAGTAATAAATCTTTTTAGGCTAAAATAAAATAGTAGAATACATATAAAATATATTTTGACTATGAATTTTATTTAAAAATGCTTTTAGCTATAAATAAATATTAAAAATAGAGAATAAATATGGAAATAGTAGGAAAACTATTTATAAAATGTTTTATGCTGAAATAAAATTTATAAAATACATATAGAATATATTTTGGCTATAGAAAACTCATTAAAAATGTTTTTGGCTTGTAAATAAATACCAAAAATGGAAAATAAATGGTAAATGCATTTCTTTAGCTATGAAAAATAATAAATCACTCATAACTCCAATTTAAATCATAATCATAACAAATTTCAATCATAATATTGGTATTGCTTGTATGGTGTATTGTTCTTGATTGTTTTTATTTCTCTTTTGACGGTAGTTTATACGCACTCGTATTTCTACGATCAAGAAGCTACATGAAGATGTGAAGATCAAGAGTTCAATGAAGAAGAACTGAGCAGCTATTTATACAAAGGCAAGTGTCCTTGACCATCTTGCACCTTTTTAAGGGTTTAGTTAGTTGCATGCTAATTAATATGAATCCTATATCATGTCCTGTTGTTGTATCCTTATTACCTTGTCGCATGGGTCATGGAAGGGTGATAAACGGGATTTACTTTACGCTTAGCCATGCATAATAGTTGGGTGGGAATACATTCAACTACACTTGTTACTCATTACTTATTATTATGATTATGACTATGATGTTGGAATATGAAGGGTAGTAAATAGGAATCTGGCGGGTTGGTTGAATGGTATGGTGCAGTACGCACGAGACCCGGGATTGGGGTTGGAACCTTGCCGGATTCTAAGGACCGGTTTATGGAGTAGCCACTAAGCTATACAGTATCGCCACGAGACTGAGATGGGGCAGCTTGGTCAATTAATTAGGTTTCTCCCGATGAAATGCTAGTAGTTGGATGGTGCGGGGAATGATGCGGGTGATCTGCTCTGGGATCCGCAAGGCTCAAGAGGGGGCTCTGGGGCGGAGGGTTACTCCGAGAATCCTCAGTGGTGGAAACCTTAGAGGGCTAGCACTAATCGGGAGTACCTTTGTAAAGACCTCGTAGTGATCTCCTGGCCGCACACCTACGGAAGTGTGAAATGTGGTTGATCACCACTGGCATCAGGGAGGTTTGCTTAGTCCACCTGGCAACAGGGGATGAAATCACGGCTTGTGGGTAAAGGATACATTCTCTGCAGAGATTGAGAAACTGTCATGACAGCCGTGCTCACGGACAAGAGCGGCTTGGTGACGAATTCATAATTAGACGATGGTTGGGATGATGGTTGAGACGATGATTTGGGAATGATGTTGGTATTGATTCATTATTATTATTATTATTCTACTATGATTGGGAAATATACACCTAGATGTAGGTGCTAATGAAAGCTAAGGATAGGTTTAATGCATAGTGCTTAAACCATTATCAGCCTTTCCTTTTTGAATGGCCTTCATGTCATTTATTTCCCACACTTGCGGAGTACCACGAGATGGTACTCACACTTGCTTTGTTGTATTTTTGATATGCTGCTCAGTGAAGAGAAGACCTAATGAGAACCGTGACAAGTGAAGACGGTGTATAGGTCGCGTTGCTGCCAGTCAACTTGCCTGTGGTTGCCCTAAAGTTTTCCTCTTCCGCTGCTACTTCAAAACTCTTTTAAAGGTAAAAATGTTGTTTGCATGCGATATGGAACTGTTTATCACTTTTGTCGTACATGTATGGTGAAACTGATCCTGGCATACATGTACTTTGCAGCTGGTTTTATGCTTAATAAAACCGGGTGTGACAAAGTGGTATCAGAGCCAGGTTGACTCTAGGCACGTGACCTTAGTTAGAATGGACCTCTTAGATTCTCCTTTGACCTTTCTCATGAAGACGAAGATTCGTATCGACGGACAGGAGCATGAAGATCGACATATGAGGACAATGCGAAGGAAGAAGAAGACTCTTAAAGATTATCATACATCACTTGCTTAGGTCCCCTTTCTGCTTAGCAAGTGAAGTCCATGCCTTCTTCACAGCGAATTAGAACACGTTGCTTGATGCATTGCATAAGATTAATAATAACAACAACAATAAAATTATAGCATTTGTCTGTTTAAGGGGGGTAGCCGACCCACTTAACCCTCATAATTACCAAAAAGGAAAAGAAAATAATAATAATAAATATAGTAATAATGACAATGCATTTGAAATAGAAGACTTTAAAATTAAAATCATAGTGCACATTTAAGTCAAGTTCAAATAATAATAATAAGAAGAAAAATAAGAATGTAGAAGTACATAAAAATAATGTGTGTATTGTTGTATAATAGTACTTTAAATTTAACTAAATCAACATATTTTATCATAATTGCTTATTTGTGAAAAATGCAAATTTCAACTTTTAAGGAATAAGTTTGAATTCAAAAGAAATTAAGGCATGAAAAAGGAAAATTCAATCAGGGCTCATAACACTCTGTTAAAAATTAGAATACATTGATAGTGAAGTCTACATATAAAATAATAATAATAATAATAATAATAATAATAATAACAATAATAATAATAATAATAATGATGATGATGATGATAGTAGAATAAGATATAAATTTGTGTGTGGTGATTAAAAAAAAAAAAAAAAATTCTAAATCAATTTAGGACAAAAATAAATGTTTTTATACATTCAGCTGTATGCACTCCTAAACTTATAGAAGTGTTAGAAGATCATTATAAATAAGACAAGAAGTAAATTATTATCAAAACAATAATCATAATAACTTATTGATGAGTAAAAAAAACCTAATCCTATTCTTTACCTAACCTTGAATCTCGAGAGCAAGATTCCTTGTAAGTGGGATGAAATTATAACACCTAGAGAAAAATAATGATTATATAATATTAAAAAATTTACTCAATTAATAGCAACAACATAATAAATAAATAAATAAATAAAATAAATAAATCCTAGCAAATAAACGAATGAATAAATAAATATAGCCTAAATGAAGGAAAACAAAATTAATTTGTTGTACCAAATGCTAATTAATTAGAACTAATATATCGAGGTGTTTTGGTCGGAAAAACAAAATTTCAATTGCTTAAGAAGACTTTTAAGTTCAAATAAAATAAACCAATGTTCAAGCCCTTGAACCTTTCATTCAAGCAATAATAAGTAGAATAATGATAGTAAGATGAGAAACTAAACACAATAAAGGGGAAGAAGAAATAAAACTTTAGTGTACAAATTTTCATGGTGTTGAAAGTTAGTTTTCTTTAAAATTAATTCAAACTAAATTATTGCATTGTATTTGTACATCTGTGTAATATTTTGTAACTACCAAAATAACTTAAGATCAAAATTTGAAATAGAAAGAAAGATGTATAATAATATTTTCAAAAGGAGAAATTGGTAATTAATTGATTTAGCTAAAAATCCCGCCCTAAAATTTTACAAGACCCAGAATCTCGGGGCGAGATTCCGTTTAAGGGGGGTAGAATTGTAACACCCGTATTTTTGTGAAACAAAACAAAAGGCATCATCTAATTAAATGATAAGGAAATAAAAAGAAGAAGAAAAGAAAAGAAAAGAAAAAGGAAAAGAGAAAAAAAGAATAAACCCTACCTGGGCCAAACCTCCCCCCCCCCCCCGCGGCCCAACCTCCTCCCCCCCCCCTCCTCCTTCCTTCCCCCGGCCCAGCTCGGCCCAACCGCGCCCTCCTCCATTTCCCTCTCCCTCTCACTGCCCCGCGGGCCCCACGCGTCATCTTCTTCCTCAACCGCCGCCCCTCCTCTCCATGCTCCAACCGCGCCCGCGCGCGCACGTCGCGCGACAACCGCCGCCCCGCGCGTGCGCTCCTCGCCCTGGCAACCGCCCCATTCGCCTCCCCTCATAAATCCCCGGCCCCGCTCCTCATTTCCCTTCCCCCATCCCGAAACCCTAGCCAAGTCACCGCCGCCATGGCCGCACCTCGCCGGACCTCGACGCCGCCACGATTTTGCGTTGCTCCGGCCGCCCACGATCCACTTCCGAGCACCGCAACACCGCTCCTCCCCCAAAGGACCCTAGCGCAATGAAGTTCGGCAGCTCGACGCACGCCCCCGACGGCACCAATGCCCTACCGCCGAACCCCACCGTCGCTCGTCATCCCCGGTCGATTTCCCGTGCATGCGTCACCATGGGTGAGTTGCCCATCCCCTTCTCTTTCTTCCCATCTATTTCCCGTCGAATTTGGAGCACCGGAACGCCATTCCGGCGAAGTCCGGCGATGCTCCGGCGATGCCGCCGCCGCCAGTGGCCGCCGGCGCCGCCCTGCCCCGCCGGCCCCCCTCCCAGCCGTTGGATCAAGTCCAACGGCTAGGATTAAAAGACCCCGAAGGGGTACGCGCCGGGTCCATGGTGGACCATGGACCGCACCCCCTCCTCCGGTCCACGGGACCGTAGACTTATTCCATGCCTTTTCCAATAGAAAAATAAATAAGAAAAGAAATAGAAATGCCAAACTTGCAGAGAGGTCCCTGTACTTTTAAACTAAATTACAAATAGGCCCTTACTTTTATGAAAATGCCCCTAGACTCCTCTGGAATTAGGTCAAAGTTAGTAAATGTTGATTTAAGCCCCTGGAATTTTATAAAATACTACATTTAACCTCTATCTATATGGAAAAAGTACAAAACAACACCTGAACTTTATGGAAATTAGTTTATACTTTATATTATTACTATTTTTATAGGAAAACTCCAGTAAATAGAATTTAATTGTAGAAAGTTATATTTAATGCATAGAAAATGTTTATAAATAATAAAGTAAATATAGAAATTGTAGGAAAAATAGTAATAAATCTTTTTAGGCTAAAATAAAATAGTAGAATACATATAAAATATATTTTGACTATGAAATTTTATTTAAAAATGCTTTTAGCTATAAATAAATATTAAAAATAGAGAATAAATATGGAAATAGTAGGAAAACTATTTATAAAATGTTTTATGCTGAAATAAAATTTATAAAATACATATAGAATATATTTTGGCTATAGAAAACTCATTAAAAATGTTTTTGGCTTGTAAATAAATACCAAAAATGGAAAATAAATGGTAAATGCATTTCTTTAGCTATGAAAAATAATAAATCACTCATAACTCCAATTTAAATCATAATCATAACAAATTTCAATCATAATATTGGTATTGCTTGTATGGTGTATTGTTCTTGATTGTTTTTATTTCTCTTTTGACGGTAGTTTATACGCACTCGTATTTCTACGATCAAGAAGCTACATGAAGATGTGAAGATCAAGAGTTCAATGAAGAAGAACTGAGCAGCTATTTATACAAAGGCAAGTGTCCTTGACCATCTTGCACCTTTTTAAGGGTTTAGTTAGTTGCATGCTAATTAATATGAATCCTATATCATGTCCTGTTGTTGTATCCTTATTACCTTGTCGCATGGGTCATGGAAGGGTGATAAACGGGATTTACTTTACGCTTAGCCATGCATAATAGTTGGGTGGGAATACATTCAACTACACTTGTTACTCATTACTTATTATTATGATTATGACTATGATGTTGGAATATGAAGGGTAGTAAATAGGAATCTGGCGGGTTGGTTGAATGGTATGGTGCAGTACGCACGAGACCCGGGATTGGGGTTGGAACCTTGCCGGATTCTAAGGACCGGTTTATGGAGTAGCCACTAAGCTATACAGTATCGCCACGAGACTGAGATGGGGCAGCTTGGTCAATTAATTAGGTTTCTCCCGATGAAATGCTAGTAGTTGGATGGTGCGGGGAATGATGCGGGTGATCTGCTCTGGGATCCGCAAGGCTCAAGAGGGGGCTCTGGGGCGGAGGGTTACTCCGAGAATCCTCAGTGGTGGAAACCTTAGAGGGCTAGCACTAATCGGGAGTACCTTTGTAAAGACCTCGTAGTGATCTCCTGGCCGCACACCTACGGAAGTGTGAAATGTGGTTGATCACCACTGGCATCAGGGAGGTTTGCTTAGTCCACCTGGCAACAGGGGATGAAATCACGGCTTGTGGGTAAAGGATACATTCTCTGCAGAGATTGAGAAACTGTCATGACAGCCGTGCTCACGGACAAGAGCGGCTTGGTGACGAATTCATAATTAGACGATGGTTGGGATGATGGTTGAGACGATGATTTGGGAATGATGTTGGTATTGATTCATTATTATTATTATTATTCTACTATGATTGGGAAATATACACCTAGATGTAGGTGCTAATGAAAGCTAAGGATAGGTTTAATGCATAGTGCTTAAACCATTATCAGCCTTTCCTTTTTGAATGGCCTTCATGTCATTTATTTCCCACACTTGCGGAGTACCACGAGATGGTACTCACACTTGCTTTGTTGTATTTTTGATATGCTGCTCAGTGAAGAGAAGACCTAATGAGAACCGTGACAAGTGAAGACGGTGTATAGGTCGCGTTGCTGCCAGTCAACTTGCCTGTGGTTGCCCTAAAGTTTTCCTCTTCCGCTGCTACTTCAAAACTCTTTTAAAGGTAAAAATGTTGTTTGCATGCGATATGGAACTGTTTATCACTTTTGTCGTACATGTATGGTGAAACTGATCCTGGCATACATGTACTTTGCAGCTGGTTTTATGCTTAATAAAACCGGGTGTGACACTAATAAAACAGTTCTAAACAACTCAGAGCAACTGAACTACTGGAATCAGATTATCATAAATAGAAGTATAAACTGCTACTGAATAAAACACTTCTAAACAGTTTTTATCCAGTCATAGCAACTAATAGAACAACTGAACTACTGGAATCCATAGTCCATACATGACAAGCATGCTGCAGTATAGAACTAATAGAGCAACTAATAAAACAGTTCTAAACAACTCAGAGCAACTGAACAACTCATAGGAGGAACAAAAACACATGATAATGCCTCAAAAATTAAAATCAAAACAACTCACAGCAAGAGTTCGAATCCAACTCACAGCAAGAACTCAGCAGCAGTGGACGACCTCCGGCGAGCTCACTCTGCAAGGGGATGGAGCAGCAGGGGGTGAAACAGTCTGGCATGTTGCAGCAGGGGGTGGATCACCAGGGGATGGATCAGCAGGGGATGCAGCAGCGAGAATCAGGGAGGGAGAGGCAAAATTGGAGGGCGCGTCTGCGTGTGCCTGGGAAAAGACCCGAACAGGGAGCTACCACAGGCATAAAACTAGGGTTACCCGTCCCTTTAAATGGACCAAACTGGAATTAGGCGGAAAAACTGACCTAAGCACAAAAAAGTGCACCTGAGCGGAAAAAGTGTTTGGCCTGCTTAAATCCATCGCTCAGCACTCAGCAGAAAGCTGAGTGGTGCACCGGCACAGCGCCTAGGCGGCACATAAGCGGCCGCCTAGGATGCTTTTTAAAACACTGCTGGAGAGATTAAAAACTGCAGTACACTGATCTGTAGTACATATTTACAATAGTATTCATTGGATTGCTTTGTTTTAGTGTACATATCAGTAGTACATATTTACAACAGTATTTAACATAGTTTGTTGTTATTTTTTGCATTAGTGTCAACATTGAATTACTTTGTTTTACTTATGCATTCTTTACTGCTTGCTTAGTTTTACGTACTGTACTATATAGTTTAGAGAGGAATTATAAACTGATGGACCTATTTCCTTATTTTTTTTGGTAGATGTCCACTGAACCAGATCCTGATTGTGTTATTGGGGTGGAAAATGCTGACACTAATGCAGAAAATAACAACAATGACGGTGATTCAAATCAGTGACAGGGAAGAGAAAGATGGTGAAGGCAGGCGCAATGAGAAATCTGCAAGAAAAGAGATGGCTCCACGATCAGAGATGTGGCATCATTTCATCAAGATAAAAGAAAATGGTGTAGTGAAGAAGGGGAAATGCAAGTACTGCCACCGTTTAATTGCTGCTGATACAAATTTAAATGGTACGCCAGCAATGCGAAGGCACTTCAATTCCTGCAAGTGTAATCCCCATAAGTTCAGCAATGATCCGAAGCAGGGTACTTTGCAAGAAACTAGTACACAAGGTAGTAGTACATGGAAGTATGATCCTGAGTTGCTTAGGCAGGCTTTTGCTGAAATGGTCATAGAAGATGAGCTTCCTTTTGCATTTGGTGAGAAGTCAGGCTTCAAAAAGTTTATGTCTCTAGCTTGCCCACAATTTAATCTGCCATCTCGAAGGACATGCACTAGGGACATTGTTTGTTCTTATTTTCAAGAAAAAGCAAAGTTGAAGCAATTTCTTAAAGAGAATTGTGAAAGAGTTTGCCTAACCACAGATTGTTGGACTTCTCAACAACAGGATAGTTATATGACAGTGAAAGCACATTTCATTGACAATGATTGGAATCTTCATAGGAAGGTGATTAGTTTGTTCCAAGTAAAGGGCCATAAGGGAGATGACATTGGAAAGAACTTTCACAAATGTTTGATGGAATGGGGGTTAGATAAGGTTATGACAGTCACAGTTGATAACACACGTGCTAATGATGGTGGTCTTTCTTATCTGAAGAAGCAAATGAACAATGCAAAGACTACCATAGTTGGAGGAAAGTTTCTTCACATGAGATGTGCTGCACATATTATCAACCTGATTGTACGGATGGACTTGAAGAAGTGGATATTTCGGTAAAGCGTGTTCGTGATGCTGTTAGATATATCAAGAACGAAACTTCTCGGATGGTTAAATTTAAGGAGATGGCCGAGGAAGAAAAGTTGGACAGCGATGCATTCTTGAACTTAGACATATGCACTCAGTGGAATTCAACATATCTTATGTTGAAAGCTGCCGTCATTTTGAGAAAGTCTTTGCAAGATATTTGGATGAAGATCCTTACTACGCAATTGATTTGGATGTAAGCAACAAAGGTCTTGGGCATCCAGATGAAGGAGATTGGGACAATGCAAAGAAGATGGCAAATTTACTTGATCATTTTTATGATATTACCCTCCGTGTTTCTGATAGTTTGCATGTTACAATTGATAGCTTACTTTTTGAGATTGGTGAAATCCATATATTGATAAAAAATTTGATGGATAGTGTTGATCCTTTACAAGAAGAAATGGGCAAGAGAATGAAAGTTAAGTTTGATAAATATTGGAGAATTTGGTATGAAGAAAATGACATGACTGAGAATGGGAATGGAAAAGAAAAGGCGAAGGAAAATATTAATTTGCTGATTTTTGTTGGCGCAGTTCTTGATCCAAGATATAAGCTATCCAAGTACACTATGTTCGTTATTGAGGAGATATTTGGTGAGGAAATTGGGCAGAAAATTTGGGCTGCTGTAAAAGCATGTATTCATGAGTTATATGAAGAATATAGGAAGATGTATGCTCCACCAGATGCAACAACAGAGGTCAGTGACTCCGAACAACCAAAAGCAACGCGGAGAATTAGGATGAAGTACCTAATTGCGCAAAAGTTAAAGTTGGTCAGTGGTGCAAGTGGCAAAACTAAGTCTGAACTCGAAAAGTACCTTTCTGAATATACTGAAGATCATGACAAGAAAATTGACATTCTAATATGGTGGAAGACAAATTCAACAAGATTTCCAATTTTGTCACGCTTGGCTCGTGATGTGCTAGCAATTCCTACATCAACGGTAGCTTCGGAGTCGGCATTCAGCACAAGTGATCGAATACTTGATGACTTTAGAACCTCACTAACTCCATTCATGTTGCAAGCACTTATTTGTACACAAGACTGGTTGCGAAGGACATCTCCGTCAATATACAGGAGAATACGGAGGAGCTGGCTGAATTAGAAAAAGGTAAAAAAACCATTTTTTTGCTCTTCACTATATATTTTTTGTTATCACAAGCATGATTTTTTTTCTACGCTTCACTGGTTTTTATTTCAGAATTGATTGAAGAATATAATTACAAAGAGAAAGGCAAACGCAAGATTGATGACACCATGTCTTCGCCCGTATCAAGTCCAAGAAAAGTTCAAGCTAAATTATGTTCTACGTACTATGAATAATTCAAATCTTGATATTTTATTTATGAGTTGTGATGTGTGAAGTCGTAAGATTGAACTGATTATTTATGAAGTCGTTAGCAATGGTTTGTTGCTTTTGCTGTTACTGGTTGACGTGCATGTGACAGAGTATGTTTTTTTCTTCTTCTGAAAAGTGACAGAAGACCTGGCCTTATAATATAAGCAAATGATTTAAAGTATTTTTATACAGATGTTGGTGCTTTACTGGACAGGCACATGAGCCTGACCAAGTATGGCACCCACACAAGCGCTCAGTTTTCATTGCGCCTAGCCAGTATTACGCTAATTAGTTGCTTACAACATGCAGAACAACAGAAATTAATATCCTCTTTATTGCTGACGTGATCTCCTCAACGGATCTTTCGGTGGGTCTGAATATTCGTGTATTCCATTCGTGGCAGATATCCCATATCGCGGCAACAATGATTAGTCTCGAGAGATTTGAGATTTTCCCCTCCCAACGGTGGGCTTCGCTAAAATCCCACTCCGAATATATGAATAATCAAAATCCCATTATAATTGCAGAGATTTTGCTCTTTTTCTATTATGATGGTATTTCACACTTGATGCAGTTTTTGACAGTAAAAATGATGAAAAAGACTATTTTACTCTATCTTCATTTGGAACCCTATTGACAAAAAAACACAGCTTTCCTACGGACCTCCCTTACCGCTGTGGGTAAAGCTATCCACACTCATTTATTCTACTACTACTTTTATAGCATTTAGTTTAAACTTACATATATTCATAGTATACCACCGCGGACAGACTAATAACCTACCGCCGCCGTACTGCCCACCGGTCGCCGCAACGATGGCGGACGCCGGCGCGCCGCCGCACGACGGCCTGACGCCCGTCCTCCCGTGCGCGCCGCCGCCCAAAGATCAGCCGCCTCCCGAGGCCCAGCTGCGTCCCGCGCGTCAGCCGCCAGCACCGGCCGACGGCGCGCCGCCTGGAGCCGCCTCCTCCATGGCCGGCCGACGGCCCTCTCCACCGCCGCCAGACGGCCCTCTGCGCCCGCCTCCCGCTCAGGTTGATGAGTTCAGCCTGCCTCCCGCCTCCCGCCAAACGCCCTCTCCCGTCTCCCTCTGAGGCAGATGCTGAGTTCAGGTTAGCCTCAATTTAGTCAGCTATAAATTGTTCACTATCTCCTCCAGGCTGCTAAGTTTTGCCTCTTGTTTCATCAGTCGCGCATTGTTGTTGCTGATAATTTGCCTGACGATCATCGCTACCATACTCTTATGAAGATTTTTTCAGCTGTTGGGAGGTATGAATGTGTACACAATATTGAGCTCATGTCCCCACGATAGTGTCTATATTGCATTGTTAAATCTATTCGTACTTGTTATCCACAAGGGAATGAGGGTGCTGGCCCTGCTACTAGCAAAACATCAAAGATTGAGATGCTTTTTACTAACAAGGTCATTACCCTGATCCGTTGAACTCTTGTATGCTAAAAGTTGATGAGTGCATAGCTTGTTGTATGAAACGGTGAATATGCTAGCTGTCTTTACAGTTTCTTTTTGTTGTTTGGTGCAGCTGCACGCATTTGTGGAGTATGGGACTGTTGAAGATGCTGAAAAGGCTGTATGTCATCTTTCTTATTCAGTTTTCTTTTTCTTTTTTTGATCACTTATTATCAAAAGGAAATATCTGCATTGTTTTCAGGTTGCTGAGTTCAGCGGTGGGAGAAACTGGAGAGATGACATCAGAGTTCGCTCACTGCTTGGTTGTCTGGTAACTTAATGAATTCTGCCAGTGCACAATATTTCTCGTTGTCATCAACCGTAAAATGCTTTTCTTTTCTGAGGATCCATACTGGTAAGTCATGTCAACACAATCTATTCTTTATTTAACTATGTTGTTTCATCTATACACAATCTATTTTTTTTATTTAGGGCCCATTTAGCTGCACGAAACGGTGCCGTACGTTTCACCACAGAATCGATCGGAGCAGTGTCAAACAGCTAAAAATCTCTCCAACTAAATTTAGCATAGTGACGGTAAAAAAGGTGTTCAATAGTTTCATCATGCATACAAAAACACATTTCTTATCACCCTTCCATATAGGTGGCCAAATGGGCCGGGCATTCGGGCTGGCCCGAAGCCCGGCAAAATAGCCCGGCACAAAAAAATCGGGCCGGGCCAGCCCAAAGCCGGGTGCGGGCTGTGCTCGGGTATTGACTTTCGGCCTATTGGGCTTGCCGGCATGACCCGTTTAGGTCCAACACGATCGGCTCGTTGGTATGGCTCATTTAGCCCGTAGGGGCCCGATCCGACATGGCCCGTTTAGGTCTGAATAATGAATTTTTCGCATTTTTAATGTATTTAAAACAAAACGGGTCACGGGCCGGCCTGACACAACATGATCCGTTTATGGTCTAACATGCATAAAATGAACTTGGATCATGTCCGGACCTTGATCTCCAGCCCGGCACAACCTGATTTTTTCCGAGTCGTGTCGGGCAGAGGCTTTTAAGGCTCGAGCCCGACCGGCTCAGGCCAGGCCGGCCCGACACGACCCGTGGCCACCTATACCCTTCCAATTGCGTTTGACTAAATTATTCTTTGTAAGTATTACCTCATGTGCGGTTTAGATACCACATTAACAGCTTATTCCTTCTCACATTACCATTAGATATCAAAGCTATGTACATAGAATCAATAGTGAAAATGTCATTCTAGTGTAAGCCCCACCTCAGGACATCCTCTCTATTATTTAGATGAATATGAGCTATCATTGCCACCAATCTATCACATCTCACCCAATTATTCTTTAGCAGACCACGTCTAAAAGAAATATTGAGTGGGATACTACTAAATACATGAGCAATGGGAGCATGTTTATGTCGTCTAACAATGTTGTACGTAGAAGTGAATTTCTCTTTAAATTTAAAGTTTTACAACCACTTGTCCTCCCAAAACTTGGTGAAATGTCCACTATTAACATGAAATTTTCCAAATCTAAGGAATTTTCTCTTAACTTTCATCAAGGTACACCAGAAATGAGAATCCTCTGATCTACGTGATGCCTGTCCAATCGTTTTATTCTCAAATATTTCTTTTTTAGTAGAGCTTTGTCACGTCATGTCTTCAATTATTAATTTAATAGCCACTTACTTCATAAACCATGATTCTGAACATCTAGGTTTTGGATGCTCAACCCTCCTCGTTCCATGGACCACATCCCATCGAGCTAGCTGATATTTTTTTGTGGTTATCATCTGCTAAAAGAATCTAGATCTATAGTAATCCATCCTTTTCAGAATGCCTCTAGGTACTTCAAAGAAAGAGAGCATAAACATAGACAAAATTTTAAGGACCGAGTTTATCAGTACTAAAGGGCCACCAACGGACATGTATTTTTCTTTCCAATTACTTAGCTTCTTCTGAAAATTTTCCATGATTATTTTCCAGACATTATTGTGTAATTTCTATAATGCGTAGGAATCTATATGGGTAAGTCCCCGGTCGTCACACAAACAATTGATCGTATTGTTGTTCCACCGAACAAGCTTATCAAAGATAGAAAATCTCGCTCTTGTGAAAATTTATTTCTAGTCCGGATAGCTGTTCAAAAGTGCACGACAATAATTTGAGTTTTTTTATCCTGTTCGAGATCATGGTGAGCTAAGGAACAACTCCAGATATCATCCCACTCTCTTTGGCTATGTTTATCAACATAGCAAGCATATCCACCACTATATTAAAGAGAATAGGGGATAATGCATCACCTTGACAAAGTCTATTTTTTTTGTTTTGAAATTTTCACTTAACTGGTCATTCACTTTTATGCTAACATGTGCCCCTTTCATGACTGCATCGCCCCAATCGCGCCATGTTGGTGGAAATCTTTCATCTATAGAATCTGTCTAACGAATCAGCGATTGCATTGAACCTATCGGACGCCTTTTCAAATCAATCTTAGAACCCTGCCATTTTGTTTTTTTCTTACGTAGTTTATGTATCTGATGACTGCTTCTTCTTATATACTCCCTCTGGTTCATATTAGTTGTCGTTTCTGGCTACCAAAACAACTAAAAAAACACTAGCCAGAGTTGTCCCGACGTCAAATAGTTTGATACCGGAGGGAGTAGTTGATAATTATGTTAGATGGATAGATGCCACTAGAGATCTCGCGTACGTAAAGCTTTGATCATGTGCACTACAGTACGATCTGATTCAGACCATTCCGGTTCGCAAAATAAAAAATTGTTAAAAATAAAAAATTGTTAAAAATTGTCAGCTTTCACAAATGAAAAATAATAATAGATTTCACTACACGTGATTATTGCATATTTTGTTTCTCTATAGCATCAATGATGTAGCTAAAGCTATATAATACTCCGTAATTGTTAACGCAGTGTGCAAACACGCGAAGATGAAAAGTCAATTAATTCCATCTTTAAGAAAAAAACATATATTGTCGCAGCATATACCTGTGGGCGTCCCTACGTACATACTCCGTACGCCACGAGCAATCTTTTCCCGCTTGACGACCAAACAAACAGGCGGATCGACTGGCAATATAGGTGGCCAACAGGCTGTACTGGACTGGTCCAGCCCGAGCCCGATTGGGCTCGGGCTTTAGAAGTCTTGGCCCAACACGAGCCAGAAAAAAATTGAGCCGTGTCGGGCCGGCCTAAGGGCCGAAGGTCAAGGCCCGGGCATGATCCAACTTCATTTTATGCGTGCCGGGCCAGCTCGGCTCGCATCCCGTTTCAGTTAAAGATATATTAAAAAATGAAAAAAATCATCATTCAGGCCTAAACAGGTCGTGTTGGGTCAGCCTGACGGCTGACTATGTCGTGCTTAAACGGGTCGTGCCGGCAAGCCCGATGGGCCGGAAGTCGAGGCCCGGACATGGGCTGTGTCGTGCTTGGGCTGTGCCGTTTTTTTTGCGGGCCTCGAGCTGGCCCATCTGGCCCGGCATATATGGGCACCTATAGCTGGCAATCATCAACCGCAAGCTGCCCCGCCGGAGTTGGTGAGGATGGCGCGGACTGCAGTGATGCGCTGCTAGCTCGAGTTGATAGATGCATCCGTCCTGAGCTCATGATCACTTAATTAATAAGCTTTTACTTTAGGGATGATGATGGTGGCCAGTGTGCGTACTCGGCCGGCCATCATGCAGTGGGTAGTTGGGGACCGGTAAACCGCTTCAGCGCATCCGTCCGCGACACGTACGGGTTGGATCCCGGCGTGGCCGAGGCCGCTCCCTCATATATTACTGTAGTACCCTGTTCAAAACAGTGCAGCTTTTAATTGGACGGAGGGAGGAGTAGTACTAAACAGTAGTGCAGCTCTAATGAGTGCCGTCAGTTCCCGGTGATGCATGAGGGTACTACGTACTCTAACAAACAGGTCTAGCTAGTAGACACGTGTACTCCCTCCTTATTGAACTAGAAGTACGCTGAGATCAGCTGTCCGAGCGTCAAATATTTCGGTAAGGAGGGAGTACTACGTAGTACTCACTCCGTCTCTATAAACTTATCGCTTTGTAGTTTATTTTTGAACTACAAAGCGATAAGTTCATAGGACGGAATGAGTAGTACAGATCTTAATAAGCTGATGACAGCCTGCTGTGTTGTTGTTGCACTTGCACGTATCATTCTTGATTCGACAGGACACGGCACCAGCAGCAATCAGGAAAGGAAGATCCAGCTGATTATTGGATGTACCCACTAGCTCTTAATATTTGTACCTCGAGGTTATTCTCTCAAGTCTATGTGTGTTGGTCAGGATTAATCTTGTGTTCCTGTGTGCGAAAACTCTTGAAAATGCATAGCTAGTGTGTTCTATATATATGTTCGATGATAAACCCTTGAAAAACGTATAGATCGACCAGCTAGCTTTATTAGGAACATGGCGTGCCACCCCCGGCCCGGTCGAGACTGGATCGATCTAACCACTCTAGCTAGCTAACCAAACCATTGTCCTTTTCTACTCGATTACTCCCTCCGTCTCCATGAACTTGTCGCTTTTCGATTACTCCCTCCGTTTCCATGAACTTGTCGCTTTGTAGTTCAAAAATGAACTACAAAGCGACAAGTTCATGAGGACGGAGGGAGTATTTTCACTTCTTCACTCCAAAGGAAAGATGACACGCACATATCCTGGCTACCAGTAACCCTCACATCAAATCGTTTGTCTAATCGAAAGCTGATCGATCGAGTTGTTAACACCTCATCAGCTCCCAACCACCGTACTCGTCGAGCAAAAGTGGCCACCCACCACTTACACTCATGATTATTGTTCCCATTGCGATAGATCAACCTCAGATCACTAGCTAAGCTACCCCCTGTGTGTTGAAACTCGATCTCTAGTTTTCATTGCGTCGTAATTGCGCGCCTCCGGTACTCATTCGTTCCTAGCTCGTCCTGCAAACGGCTATCTCCTTGATATCGACAAAAAAAAAAGTTACGTACCCTCCTGTGTGTCTTGTAATAGAAATTAAGATTAGCAGAAACATATTGCTGCATTATATTCAAACTAATGGTTGATCAATACTCTCCATCAACTTCTTAAATTTTGCAAGCTCACCATCATTATATTTTTATGCAAGATCACCAAAATTTTCACTTATGAAAGATAATTCATAGTTTTGAGCCATCGACAAAAAAATAGAAACAAAATAGCAAAAAGGACCAAAAGAGAGAGGAGGACGAAAACTGACCTTTAAAACCTTAAAAAGCATGTTAGATGCCAAACCACCGAGAATCTGAAAGGTATTTAAAGAAGGAGCAAAAAAATCAATATAGAACAGTATGAGATCACTGAAACTGGAGCGAAAATGGAGAAAGTAATTAAGTTTGGACAGTGCTAACTAGCTCGATTATTATTTGGGGCTAGGTAAAGAGTAATGGCATGTCGCTTTATACTCGAGTAGATGGTGACGTGTGTTACGTAGTGAATAAAATTCTGAAAGCTCCTGCCACACACGTCTTCAACAGCATTAACACGCCAACATTCTCTAACATCTAGATGCTGCACCAATCGGTTGAGATCGCAGTATTTATTGAGAGGAAGACCGGCAACACATTTAGATCATGTACTTCATGCGTTCATTCTTTGCCCCTGCAATAATCCACGCCGTTTGATTGCTGAGATGTAGTAATAATCGCAGCAGTTTTTACCTAGCTCTCCAGTTAAGCATACAATATGCAAGTGCCACAAATTAATGCTCTATCAATTTAAATGCTGAATCAATTTTTAGCGAAATTTGTTGGATCGTGCAAGAAACAGGAGTGTGTGGACACTGTTAAATAAAATAAATGGCCGTACGTCGATCCATTTTGCTTTTTGCACCAGCAGGTTTGGGAGGCCCCACTAATAGATGAGCCCTTTCAAAAACACAATATTTATGAAGGAAAAACAGAGCATATTCTTCAGATTTGATGAAAGGATAGTCCCATCCGTTGGATATGAATAAAATTCTTTAATTTACACTATTATATCTTCCATATATATCCATCACCCACGAAAATCATAGATTATATTCATCACAAATAAATGAATGTATCATTCGTTTTGATAAATGTGACATGGACAGACCAGTTTGTTAAGCCCATGCGTCTATAATTGGAAGTAAAAAAGTTCATAAATCCAGATAAAGACCGGATAAGTTTATGAACCTATAAATTTAAAATAAAATTTATGAAGCTTAGATAAACACGGCTAAATAAATTTATAACGGAAACACTAAATGCCATGCGCCTGAAATCGTGATGGGATTTCAGGCGCCGTGGAGCACAGGCAGCAACTTTGGTTAAGAAAATTTTCTTTTTAATTGTTAATCTTTTTGTAAGGATTATGTAAGTTGTAGAATAGTCAAATAAAATAATTTTGTTATTGATAGACTATAGAATAGTCATATGAAGTAGTATTAATGGGTTAATTACAGTGATTAGATGTTAATAACAGTAATTAGCTGTTAATTAGCCATTGCTTGATTTTTTTCTCAAATTTCAAGCACCTGGAATTTTAGACACACCCAGTTTATAAAGCTCTAATATAATGCATTGTACTAAAAAAGTATATATAAAAAAACTAAAGCCAATGAGTCTCATGTTCATCTCAACCGAAAGCAACCTCGGAGAATACAGCCAAGCACCAAACTTCTAGGTGCTTCATCATCATCGTCGTCCTCGCCACTACTAATTGCTTTGCTTTGCCCCTGCTTCACTTCACTTCAACAAAAGCAGACCCAGCAAGATCATATAGCAAGCAAGAAGCTCACCGATCACAAGGCAGTGTCAAGAAAGCAAGGTGAGAAGAAGAAGAAGAGCTTTGGCGCCGTCCATGTCGAGCCCCATGCACGTCCGGAAGGCGCTCCACTTCGCCTCGCTGCGGGCCAAGCTCATGCAGGGCAAGGGCAGCCTGGCGCTCCGCCTCCTCCTCGCCGCAGGCCTTGCCGCCTTCCTCCTTGTCTTCGCCGTGCGCTCCCTCTCCTCCCCGGCGCCGTCGGCGTCGTCGTCGCGCTCGCGGCAGCAGCAGCAGCAGCAGGCGGCTATTACCGGCGGGGGTTGCGGCGACGACAAGAAGAAGGTGCCGGCGGCGGTGGCGGAGGCGCTGGTGCACTACGCGACGTCGAACACGACGCCGCAGCAGACGTGGGACGAGATCGGGGTGTCGCTCCGCGTGCTGCAGCGCCGGGCGCCGTGCAACATGCTGGTGTTCGGGCTCGGGTTCGACAGCCCCATGTGGGCGGCGCTGAACCACGGCGGGCGCACCGCGTTCCTGGAGGAGGACGCGTCCTGGATCGCCTCCGTGAGGGCCAGGCACCCGGCGCTGGAGTCCCACCACGTGGCCTACGACACCGTGCTGACCGAGGCCGACGCGCTGCTGGAGCTGCGGAGCCACCCGGCGTGCACCGCGCAGCCGGACCTCGCCGCCGCGACGCGGGCCTCCTGCCGCCTGGCGCTGAAGGGGCTCCCGCCGGCGTTCCACGAGGTGGAGTGGGACCTGATCATGGTGGACGCCCCCACGGGGTGGACGCCGCAGTCCCCCGGCCGGATGTCCGCCATCTACACCGCCGGCATGGCGGCGCGGGCGCGGCGGCCCGGGGACGGCCCCACGGACGTGTTCGTGCACGACGTGGACCGCCCCGTCGAGGACGCCTTCTCCAAGGCGTTCCTGTGCGAGGCCTACCTCGCCGAGCAGGTCGGCAGGATCCGGCACTTCGTCCTCCCCAGCCACCGGGAGAAGGACGGCATGCCGTTCTGCCCGTCGTGAAGGACGATTCGCATCCATCCATCAGCGTTCATCATGTACAAGCAGATCTCATACGTATCTTTTTGCTTTTCATTCGCACCTGCTCCACAGAGGACACCCACCCACCGATGAGCCAACTTCCACCATATCTCGAATTGATTGATTCGTGGGTGCGCTTTTATTTGCGTCGTGATGGTATAGTAGATGAACGATGCACTTTACGTACATACCGGATCGGAGGCAGCAAATACTACAATTGCTACTGTATTTTTGAGAAAATGTTATTTGATTGAATAGTTATGGTGCGTGGACTATGTTTGTGATATTGTTTGTGTGATCGCTGATGAGATGCCACACACACATCATCCTGGATGAGTGGCTGACTACGGCTTTGGATGAACTCGTCGAACACTCATGCTCAAGGCCAGTGTCACACCCACCCAAGATGTCGTTTTTAGATATCTGGTCCTCTTGCATTGGGAACCATCAATAATGCTCATAGGATGAAGAACGTTTTAAACTTGGATGTCAAACTCTTCAGGGGAGATTTACGTCAAAAACAGTACTCCCTCCTTTCTCAAAAGATTGTCACTTTCTAGTACATTTTTATACTAGAAGGTGACAATCTTTTAAGAAAGGAGGGAGTACTCGTTTAGGGGAGTGAGAAAGATTTGCATTGGAGTAGTGAAGCCATGCATCATTCTCCTCGATCGGTGCCAGTGCCGAACGCCATGCATCGAAAGAGTTCAGCTGCTGCTGGTACGCCGCTTGGCCTGCTGCAGCTAGCTGCTAAATGAATGTGACCTGAGTTGGGTGGCTCTTTTCATGAGCAGGAGTACGTTTGCTGGGCAGAGCTTTGAATTTCGGTGGCACATTCCCCAAGGAACGAGGAAAGTGCCTCGAAATTCGTACCTAGTACTTTGACAGCAGCCGTGCTATGACGTACTGTACTTACTCCTGTCATTTATGTTCTGGACCTTGCAAGCGGCGAGCACGCAGCTCCCTAGCTTTACTACCCTTCCCACCGCACAATTCTGAATTACCCCCCTTGTCCTTCGTTTATTTTCTGAAAGCGGCGGGCATGCAGCCATCTTCAACTGATTTTTGACTCTTACATGTTAAGTTATTTTCTGGAAATGTTCGTGTATGACAGAATTTTAGGGGTCACACTATTGGAATTTCGAGATGATGGCCCGATTGCACGAGTCGTCCAATGGAAGATGAACGTTTTGGATCGTTCTGTTTTTTTTTACTAATAAATGTGGATTTCAAATTTCAATCGTTACTCTATTTCGGATAAGAACAGATGGGGTAGATATATGTATCTGAATTTTTTTTATAAGGGAAATTTTTATTAATTCCAAGATAATTATATCGAGTTAATAATACAACCATATTGAAAATTACATCCCCAACTTATGCATAGTATATGCACACAACCTAATGGTAGAAATAAGTCACATTTCTATCAAAGATCAATCTTCGTGGAAATAAATCTAAATTTCCCTCGTGGCAGCGGATTGCTAGCAGACGGACAATTTGACCTGAAATTTGAAGGTTTTCTGTTTAGCCAAATACGTACCACAGCATACCTTGCAGGCAGTGGGAAAACTCTGTTGTAATCAGCACTACTGCAAGTATGACCTGTTTTATTATCTGCTGTTTAAATTTTATGTCAGAGTTTTTGTGATTGCTCTCAGAGGAAGGAGATATTCGTTGAGTACTGCTCATAGAGCAAACGGTTACGATTCTATAGGGTGGGTGGCTGGGAGCCGACTGGCTAGGGATTGATCCATGGCTTCTCACGAAGGCCTTCAAAGATGATGGTCATGTTCAAAGACCTATTTCTAAAAAAAAGATGTCCATCATGCATGTGAACCGGGTGGTTGAGAGTTGGGCATGAGAAATAGGCTCCTTACAAAATCATCCCACTAATTCGTCGATTCTAAGATATTTTGCCTGCATGAATGAACAAAAACCTCAAAGATATGGAGGGTTGGACCTCTGAACTAAATCCTTGCCACATTTTCATTTGCCGCTTTGTCCTAGGGCTATTTGTCACTTATGGATGGAAACGTATCAATAAACTTCATCAGGCATAAATGATACTCACTCCGTTTCAAAATAAATGACGTCGATTAGTTTAAAAGTGAACTAATCAGCATCGTTTATTTTGAAGTGGGGGAGTAATATTTTTTGTTACATTATCCCATCAGCGATGAAGCTAAGAAATTAAATGATATAGAAGTTGTCTGTCTGTCTTCCGTCTCCAGCTACCTGATCTGAATTTTCACGTCTACTCTCATCCAAATGACCAATCCATATTGTTAAAAATGACTAAATCCATCGTATTTTTCTAGGTTGAAGAAAAAAAATAGCATGCCTTCGTCGTACTTATCCGTATTTGTTGAGGAGTAAATACGCCTCGGAGTCGTACCCAGATTTCTTTTAATTCTGATGGACAACCATCGTCATCGTCCTCCCATGCATGCATGGGGCCTTGAACAGGAAACCATGATTGAATGATGCCTCTTGGTATTTTGGAAGACCTGCAAAATCTTGGGAGAGACGCCGAATTTGTGTTGGACGACTGGTAGGTACGGGTCGAGTTGCCTTTAGCAAGCTGGTTAGTGTGTGATGTGACCTGAATTTGAAGCTTTTTCTGCAGTGCATCAATCGCCTTTCACACCTACAATTTTGATTCAAGATTTTTTTTCCGATAGCATAGCAACAATGCTAAGATGGACAATATGGTAATACGCACTTTCGGATGAAAATTTCATGCTATCAGCAGTGCTCGGTTGGGAGCGGTTGGATTACGCTCGTAGGTTTTCCGTTAGTGTAGCAAATGTTTCTTCCTATTTTTTGACAGGTTGTATGCAGCAAATATTGCTGGAAGCACCACACGTGCACTGAATACTTATTGTGCATCCAATATTTTTCCTAGTTCCTGTTTGGGACACAACTTTTCATACAGGTATGTAGAACTTTTTCAAGCCGAAATAAGCAAAAGTTGTGCCAAACAACAAACTTTTGAAGTAGTTTATTAGTTCAGCCGCTTTTCAGAGTGAACTAAAAACAAAATATAACTATTTTTCGCTAGTTTCAAATAAGTTGCTTTTTAAACAAGGATAAGCTCTATCAAACAGGGCCCAAGAAAAAACCTCAATATACACAAGATTGAACAGTTTTTTATCCCCCCAGATTGTGGGATTGATTGAGAAAGAGACCCAGATCGGAAAACAAATCAGCCCAACAACCCTTGTACTGTTTTTTTCTACGGAGGCCCAATAAGCTAGTACTAGTTAGAAAATAGCCCACGTGGCCTGCTCGAGTACGCAAAGCTCTTTTCTTTGCTCCGCCGTGCGGCGTCCTCTCCCACGTCACCGGTGCTCGCGATGGCTGCTGCTTCCTCGGCGGCCGCCCGCCGCCTCCTTCTTCTGCCCCGCGGACACCTTCTCCCGAAACGCTACTTTTCGTACTCCTCCTCCGCAGCTGAAGGCCTAGATGGCGGCGGCGGAGGTCGCGTCAAGATCTTCGACCGCGACCTGAAGCGGCGGCACCGGGACCGGGCGGCGTGGGCGGCCGGGGAAGGCGACCCTCTCACGGACACCGTCGCCGAGAACCTCCTCGACCGCCTAGAGGACTGCAGGAAGGCGTTTCCCTCCGCGCTTTGCCTCGGCGGCTCCGCCGGAGCCCTCCGGCGCTCGCTCCGCGGCCGCGGTCAGCCGCCCGTCCATCCCTGTCCCCTTGTTTACCTTCGCGTGCGCTAGTCCCTGCAGTTTGCCAGGGCTCCTCCCCTATTTTGTCCGGAAATGAGCTGAATGCTTGCGTGTCACTGTCAGGTGGAATTGAGAAGCTGATCATGATGGACATGTCGGTCGACATGGTGAAGAAGTGGCGAGAGGTGGACGATGCTACTGGTGATGGGCTCGAGACACATTTTGTTGTCGGAGACGAAGAGTTCCTTCCAGTCAAAGAGAGGTAAGAAACAATGGGAGACATGGTTAGCTTCCATTTCTTGGTTGTTTTCATTTATGTAATCGATTAAGAGTATTCCCTCCGTCCCTAAATATTCGTCACTTGTTAGTTCAAAAATGAACTAACAGGTGACAAGTATTTGGGGATTGAGGGAGTAAAACATACTGAATCTACAATGCTTTGTCGAGATCGAGATATTCCCTCCTGTACTTGTTAGGCTTGGCAATCAGCTGCCAATTGTAGACCTTGAATTTACTCTGCAAGTCTACCTTGACTTCAGAATATGACCTTTCTGGTTAATATACAATTGAACATCTCCTTCTTTTGAGTCTCGTGAAGGAAAAAAGAGAAATACCTTTTCCTTCAGCTCCAAACTCTGTTCCTCACACTTTGCCTGCAGAGTGCAGACCACTCTGCATGAGAAACAATGCCATTCCTTCTTTCTTGTATGATCCTTTTATGGTCATGCTTTAGTGAGTCAAGTGTATTACCACATGAATAAGCAACAACTGCGATATTTTGAACCATTTCTCTTTGTTAACATGGTTCCTGGCTTCTGAAGCTCGCAGGATCTGATAATAAGTTGTCTTGGGCTTCATTGGACAAATGACCTACCTGGAGCAATGATACAGGTAGCATTTTTGAATTGAAACAGATGTATATTACTATTCTGTGTGGCAACCAGCTATTTCCCACCAAACCATCAAACTATTGCAAATGTTTAATTGTTGCCCTTCCATGGCAGTGTAGGTTGGCCTTGAAGCCTGATGGCCTTTTCCTAGCAGCAATTCTTGGTGGAGAGACACTGAAGTGAGTATCTGTCAAACTATAAACTTTAACTACAGTTTCATGTTTTTTCCTTGTCTGACTTACCTTTTGTTGGATTTTCTAACTAGGGAACTTAGAATTGCATGCACAATTGCTCAAATGGAACGTGAGGGAGGCATTAGTCCTCGGATGTCCCCTTTAGCACAGGTACCCTTTGTAGTGAGTTCATGGTCTGATATTTCGCCAAAAGGAGATATTGGTTGAACGTCTTTTTACATTCTTATTATCTTGCTTTAAGCTTCATGAAACTGAAGGTTGCAGTTTCTATTTTGATATAGACCATGCAGTAATTTATACATTCCGCAAGTCCGCATTGACATCTTACAATACTCTATCTTGGCTTATTTTGAGTCTTTTTTGTTTAGATTTTTGCATTTGTTTGTTTTACAAGGTCCGCGATGCAGGAAATCTTTTGACAAGGGCAGGCTTCACCCTTCCAGGAGTTGATGTTGATCAGTATACTGTCAAGTACAACAGTGGTTTGTGCAAAAATGAAAATTTTGAATTTTCCATTCAGTACTGCGTATTGTCCTGTTTCTCTTTTTACTTGTTATGACTTCATATGATGGTGCAATGAAATTGCATTTTGATTTATGCTTGACATTTATGGAAATTGTTACTTCTATTAGATAGCTAGACACTTCCATATTTTGAGTAGAGTATAAGATATCAGGCAAGCTCACTTTACATGACAGAAACATTCTGATTTTCACACATGGAGACTTGTGACTTACATATGGGTCCTGATATCCTTACTTCTTTTGTCAACTAGCTTTGGAACTCGTTGAACATCTTAGAACAATGGGGGAAACAAATGCACTTCTTCAAAGAAATCCTGTGAGTGTCTTTCTTAGCATGCTTTCTTGCTGAGTGATGGTCAACTTCCAATTAATTTATCCTTCGTACAAGTACAAATTGTTGAATTGGTTTTCTGTTCTCAGGTGTTAAAAAGAGATACAGCCTTGGCAACTGCAGCTATTTACCAGTCAATGTTTGGGTTAGAAGATGGATCTGTTCCGGCAACCTTTCAAGTTCTGTACTCTGTGATATTTCCATTTCATTGTTTGAATAGAGGATAACAAATCTTATAGCATTTGGTACTTCTGTTTTAAACATTCTCTGATTGAACATAATCCTTCCTAAAAAATAAATTATTTTGAGCCAGTCATAATTACTTTGGAAGGGGAGCCCTGGTGTAGCAGTAAAGTTGTTCCTTTGTGACCATGATGTCACGGGTTCGAGTCTTGGAAATAGCCTCTTGCAGAAATGCAGGGAAAGGCTTGCGTACAAAAGACCCGAAGTGGGTCGGACCCTGTGCAAGCGAGAGCTACGTGCACTGGGCTGCCAGTCATAATTACCTTCCTTATTAGGAATGACCCACATGTTTAGCTGAGCCTGCAGTCACCAAATGTTTTTTTATTTCACAGGTAATTTACATGACTGGCTGGAAAGAGCATCCGTCACAACAGAAGGCTAAGAAATGTGGTTCTGCAACTGTATCATTTAGTGACTTGCAGAAACAATTTGGTTCCAAAGATACCTGAGTTTCACGGCCTCTCAAAATGGTAGGTACAAACTAGCAGAAAGGTAATTTGTATTTAGGTATGGTTAATTTTCCATATCTCCTGCAGCTCGTTGTTATTTTTACTCTTGGTTTTCTTTTACCAGCATTTCTGACTGTTGGTCTAGAAACCAAGACTTGATGAAAGAAATGAAACACTTCAGTAGCTCCAGGACACTACTTAAGACTCCTGAAGCTTCACATTTGCTAAAAGCTGTGGGTTATGGCTATTTATGTGAAGAATCACTCAGTTATATTAGCTGTGATTCGGCAGAAATTCTGTTTATAGAGATCTGAGTTTGAGAGACTCAAAAATCTCTATGAACTTCATCCAGAGTGTGATTCTATATACCAATATGTTCAACTGTGGCGTGCTACAATGTTACTAGACACGTCCGCTGTTGTTATGCTTGATCCTGTGAGTACTAAGAACAAACTCCATAATTACTCCCCTAAATAAAGTTGTTCAACATTTAGTTGTTATGGCTTATAGATGTGGACCTGAGCTGCCATGATTTCTGCAACAATTAGAACTGTTATTCTTTCGCCCTCTTTCTTTTCAAGGGGGGGAGGTGCAATCATAAAATTTATGCACTAAAACTTTCTGATTTTTGATTCCGCATTTTTAGATGAAAGATTGGTTTCAACTATTATTAGTTGTCTGGGGCAAACAACTTCTGACTCATTCATTAAGAACACAAGCTAACTTAAAAATACAAAATGCTACATTCCAGCCACACGACCCATAGCCAACTGTGTCATAAGAGCCATCAATGGTAAATGTTCGTCTCTTCCAAGATAGTTTAGAACTTCAGATCCAGCTCATATTTTTCAGACCGTTGGGTCAGAAAAATGGAGGAACAACTACAATTATAATTGTATCAAACCACAAGAAAAAAAATCTGATTTAGGTGAATCAAACCACTGGGTTTACTCGTGCCTGGCTATTTGTGCTCTTCAAATTTACAACTTACAAGGCGCCATTCTACTTGATAACAGTTTCGATGGCACATTGAGTGATGACTCCAACTTACTGATCTTTGCGATGGTACAAAGCAATATTATTGCCCTACCATCTTACACGCTGGGAACTCCTGCAGCTGCTTGACATGGCAACTTTGCTGAATAATGCAGTGCTGGAACTCTTGGAGTTTAAGGTACCAGTAGCACTTTTGATCTTTGGTTCAACTATCTTCTGTCTCCTAAGACCTCAACTGCTCTATGCTCTCCAGCTACCTGCTACCCTTGCTTGTGCGTGCTTTGCGCACTGCTGCTTGGATGTGCCTCTCATGTTCCTTGAGCATGTCCTCAATGTTCCCTCCTGGCGGCATGAGTTGGCCAGAGTAATGGATCCTTCTGAACTTCCTTCCGTTGTTTTTCTGACAAGAGCAAGTCATAGACATAAGGTGCGGGTTATTTGAGGTGAAACAATGTCTAATACAGCCTGGTCTTCTTAGAATATGATACTTACCATTGTATCCTTGGTCTCTTGGTCATTTCTCTGAGAAGACACAGGTTGATTCTGATCGGCATTGTCAACGTCGAACTGCGGTATATTCGAATGCGAGAATCCTTTTTCCCTCGAGGTATACGAATTCCCCACATGACGGAATTGCAGAAACGACTTGGCATCATCGCATGATCTGAGTTGCCCGCCAATTTGTTCCATCTAGATGCACATCCAGGAAGATGGACTGTGGTTTCCAATGCTTGTGGCTCCACCAGGAACCCTGGCATCCTCTCCTCTTGGTTGAACTTCTCACATATGCTCCTTGAACTAGTTTTAGGTTGCTGCAGGGTAGCAATGACAGGAAGAGTCGATGAGTATGAGTACCATATTATGCATTGAGAAAATGATTCTTGTATAATCTTTTGAGTAAGAAAATCTCCGCTTAATGGAGGACTTCAGAAATTTTGATGGCTGTCGGTCGTACCCACCTTCACTTCAGCAGCAACATTAAGGGCATGACTGGTTCCATTATTCTCATTTCCTGGTCTGACAGATTCAGCTCCTCGTCCGCCAAGATTAGCCGCTTTTCTTTGCCTGTAGGAACAAGAACACTGAACAATGAAACATAACGCCTTATTATACCCAACGATGCAAGGAGAGAAGTGAAGTTGGCAATGTCTAGCTTCTTGCCTGAGCCTAACATCATATTCTTTACTTGGTGGAATTTTTGGGAGGCTTGAAGGATTGCAAGCAAATGGTTCTGTTCTGAAAAACTGAAAGAGGTTTGATATATATCAAAAGAACAACAGATACCAAAACATTCAGAAATTTGCCAGACTTCTGGGGAAGTTTTGCAAGCCAGGCCTGATGAAACACAAAAGGTTTTCATAAAAGAATCGGAGAACTTACGTCACTTTGAAGAGGTGAGGCAGCTGTTCCACGAGCTTCCGGTTCTAGTGAAAGCAAGGACTCGATGAGAGCTACAGCTGAAGAGGGCAGATCTTTCAAAGTCTCGGCAACACACCGCCTATATTCTTGCTGAACATCGCTGTTTCTGGAACCTTTGATTTCTTCCAATAATGGTCTGGTGGTGAACCACACAGCT
Source organism: Tuctoria greenei (assembly GCA_036927565.1). Classification (NCBI taxonomy): domain Eukaryota; kingdom Viridiplantae; phylum Streptophyta; class Magnoliopsida; order Poales; family Poaceae; genus Tuctoria; species Tuctoria greenei. Next base: position 179,286,595 of record JAYESD010000009.1, on the reverse strand, counting down.
TAAAGATCTTGTGAATTTGCTCCACCTACCAGAAACATTGTCACAAAACGACTCATTATAGTATCCAGTAGCAGAAATTAAATCAAAGGCTGAAAATGACCTTATTTGATGCCCAGAAGAAAGATATTAGTCACCTCAGTTCTTCCTGGCATGAGTGGCTTGCCAAAAAACAGTTCTGCAACAAAGCACCCTGTACTCCACATATCCACAACAACATCGTACTCTGTGGCACAGAGCAGAAGCTCCGGTGGTCTATACCATAATGTCACAACATGGCTGGTTAGCGGTTGTGGATTGCTGGGATCATAGGATATTGCCAAACCGATGTCTGCAATCTTCAGTGTTCCATCGCCATCGATTAAAAGGTTTGACCCCTTGATGTCTCGATGAAGAACCCCACCTGTATGACAGTGATCTAGGCCATGAAGAAGCTGCTGCACGAAGCACTTTATCTGGAACATATGTTATAATTTCAGTTCATGTAGGTTTTTCAAGTTATCAACGGAAGAGTCGTATGAAAACCACCTGAGGCTCAGTGAGCTTGAGGGCTGGGGAAGCAATGATACCGGAAAGGTCATGTTCCATGTACTGATCCAACCAGTGTGTAAGCTGCACGTGAACAAGGACTCTGTGCAATCCCAAGAACAAATATGAATATATAGAAAGAAATTGTCAAATGCAAGCAAAAAGTGTTCAGTTACACCCTTTTTGTTACAGATATCGAAGCATACACATAATCAATTAAGACATTTGCTAGAACTTGATTTGTGGTGCCCTCCGGCTCAGCTCAAAGCCCAGCCCAACCCATTCCAATTTACAGATGTAATCGGCCTCACCAGAGGCATGGAATAACTCTATCACCAGGGTGTATGAGAACACTTCTGTAAGTAGGAAACCCAATTGTTGGTCTTGTCAAATAAACAACCAAGCAAAGTTGAAGGTCTACCCGTTCTCTAATGCATAACAACAACAATAACAACAAATCAAAATATATCCAGTCTTATTGCAATGCAATCATATTTTTGCTGAGGGAATAATGTCACAAATACTATTTCTTCTTCAAAATTTGCTACTAAATACAAAGAATGTAGCTTTGCAGCAGGTTCAGAACAACAAGACCTTACTGCTCATCCTTTTAACAGGTTTCAGAACTACAAAATGGAGCATCAGTATCACTTCCCAAAAAAAAAAGTTACAGACACTTGTTGGCAGAAGGAATGAAAAAAAATGTACAAAATTACTGCTGTTTGTCCAAAATGGGAGCTGGTAAGCTAAATAGAGTAGCTTTCAGATCAGCAAACCGTTGTGCTTCAGGATTCCTGCCGGCGCCAGTGAGAAGACGGATGATACAGTCATAATTTTCTTGAGATGCTTCCAGGTTGTATTCCTGCACCATGGAGTTGAAAATTTCAAGAGCATCATCGTGCAAACCTGCCGCGTGGCAGATCCTCAGAAGCACATCAAAGGTGGCATGGGTTGGGACAAATTTATTTGATAACATCCAAGCAAAGAGATGCAATGCTTCCTTATGCCGCTGATTGACTGCATAAGCTTCGATTATTGCTGTGCAAGTCATGGATCCCTTGGACTCAGTACGATTGAAAACTCTCTGTGCCGCTTTGAGGTCCCCACATCTGCCATACATTTTTACTAGTTCTGCAGCTACTAAGGGGAGAGGTTCCATCCGCAACTTTAGTGCCTGGCCATGCACTTCTTTGCTGATTTTTAATGCTCCAAAACCAGAGCAAGCACTCAACATCCTAGTGATGGCAACAGCATCTGGCCTACGGTTTGCTAGCAGCATTGATCTGAACAAATCAAGAGCAGCCAATGGGTCTCCATTCTTGAGGAAGGCATCAACAAGTGCGGTCCAAGCTTGTACAGTTTTCTTGTCCATAACATGGAATACCCGGTGGGAGTATTCCAAGTGATTGCTTGATCCATACATAGTGATCAGTGATGTGCATAAGGAGACATTGGGCAGGAACCACCGCCTTAAAGCGTATGCATGGAGCTGCTTTCCCTCACTCAAGGCTTTCAACTTTGTACAGACTGGTAGGACAGTGCCCACTGCAATGAGGTCTGGCCTGATCCCTTCTTGCTGCATCCAAGCTATGCACCTTAGCGCCTGGTCTGGCCTCCCATTGGATGCATACCCAGACATCAATGCCGTCCACGACACAGCGTTCCTCTTCTTGGTGCTATAGAACACCCGTCTACCAGAGATCATGTCACCGCACTTACAGTACATGTCAACCAACCCTGCCTGGACCCTTGCCAAATCTTTACGATCCCCAAACTTCTTCAACACAAATCCGTGAATCTCCCGACCCAAGTTCCGCGCCTGCAGCTGGCCAATGACCGGCACGATAGACGTGAGCACCACGCAGTTCACCTTGATGCCCTCCTCAACCATCCACCGGAAATGGTCCAGCGCCTCCCTCTTCCTCCCCTTGTGTGCAAACCCCGCGATGGCCGCACCCCACGCGACAACGTCCCTCTCAGGCATTTCCTCGAACATCCTCACGGCCAGCTTCACTTTTCCGCACTTGAAGTATACATCCATGAGGCCGGTCATGAGCATCCCCGGGGCGCCCACGAAGGCGTTCTTGATGAGCGTCGCGTGTGTGGCCGTAGCCATGACCATGGACGGCCTGGCACTCCCGGAGATGGACTTGAGCACGCAGCCGTAGGTGTACTCGTTGGCGCTGGCCCCCGCGGCGCGCATATCTGCGAACGCGTCCGCCACGGGCCCCGCCGCCTCGCCACGGCCTCGGCGGACGTGCCCGTGCAAGAGCGCGTTCCAGGAGTAGGCGGTGGCCCGGGGCATCCCGTCGAGCACCTCGCGCGCATCCTCCGCCGCGCCTAGCGCGAGGTAGAGCTCGACGAGCCGGGCGAGGAGGAACTCGTTGGAGTCCAGCCCGTGAACGCGGAGGTGGGCGTGCACCTGGCGCGCCTGCGGGAGGGTGCCGCAGGCGGAGAGCACCGCGGCGAAGGCGGAGGCGTTGGCGGGCACGCCGCGGTGGGAGAGGTGGTCGAGGAGGGAGAGCGCGGAGGGGAGCCTCCCCGCGCGGGCCAGGCGACGGAGCTCGGCGGAGAGCGTGTGGGCGTTCTTGGACTCCGGACGGAGCTCCGCCTGTGACGTGCGCGGGATGGACGCGGCGCCGGCGAGATGCGCGCGAGGGCGCGGCCACCGCGCTGAGCGGTTGGAGTGCTGGAGGGACTGCGCGAGTGGCTTGGTAGGCAGGAAATGAGGGTGTCCCACGGCGGCTAGGGAGGAGGAAGAGGTCGCCGGCGCCGCCATGGCTGGCGTAGCCGGAGAGATCTGGGTGTGGCGGAGGTGCGTTGGGGGGTTTATGGAGGGAAGGTGGCTTGATTTGGATAGCGCGAACGGGATGGGATATTAACGGCCCAAAAGAAAAACTATTTCAAATTTTACCCGCTTTCCTCCGGAAATTTTGTGTTGCGAAACAGGCACCAATTGTTTTTCCGCTTTATGTAACCAAGTTTTATACTACTTCTAAAAGCGTTTACCTTGGAGCAGTGGTTTGGTAAAACTGAAGAAGTTCTCTCAATTTTTACTTTTACCCTTCCATAGAGTCGATTGGTTTTAATGTGCTCCTCTTCTTAAACGCACATAACGATTAATTTCTCAATATTCCACTGCTCTAATTTAGAATTGTAATTGATGACCAGCTTCTCAAATTCCTTTTGGTAGTGAGGTAAGGATGAAATGCACAAGCAACTAATCTTTTAACCTCGAGTCTATCATTTCAACTTTAGCAATAATGTCCGTCATCTTAAGAATATGTATACGCACATCATCTCCATTATGTTTTTCAATGACAAGTTTCTTAACAAGAACACTTATCGTAGCTTTGTTAGATCCAGTTGAATGTCTCTCTATCTTATAGAGGTATTCAAAAGCAGTGTTCATTCGGAAATCCATCCCCGAACATGCTCACTTTTAAACATTTCTTATTTGAAAATGTCAACTTGGCGTGAGCAATATACACTACAAGAATCGAGCAATAGGATGTCGGGGATCATATTAGCGTCGATATTGTCGCTTTTAAATACACTAAAGCGTCGGGTAGTTGAAAACCGACGATCAAATATAAGGCGTCGGGCCAACCGGGAAGCCCGAAAGCTATAACTTTAAAACTGTCGGCACAACTTTAGTGGCTAACGACTATAATAAAAATGTTTTGATAAAAAAACAACCGACAAACATAAGTCTAAGACCGTTGGGTCTAGGCTGGTCGACACCTAAAGCATTTAAAACCGTCGGGTCATCTCTAACTGAGGCCGACGTCCATAAGTGGGCCCCGATGCCCCATCCCGTCGCCCACTTGCTTTAAATCGTCGCATCCTCCGGAGCCGCATCTCTCTCCCTCTTTCATTATTTCTTTTTATACTCTGAAGCCGCTCAAATCCTCCAAATCTCGCCTCCCACGTATCCTCTCCCACCACAAGCTCTCCACTGAAACCCTAGGACGACGACCACTCTCCGACGCGGGCTTCGGCGGCTCCAACGAGATCTCGGTGTGGGCTCCACGTGCTCCCAGTGCGGCCTCCCGCGGTCTCCCTCGGGCTCCGGAGGCCCCACCATCACCGACTGAGGTGCGCTCAGCCTCTTCGTTCCGTTGCCCACCTCCGGCCAGTTCCAGATCTGGCGAGTCCCGCAAGCGCTTGGAGCCCGCCAGCGACCGAGGTCCGCGGACCCGTACTCCACCTCTGTTCCGGGGCCCACCTCTGGCGACATCCAGATCCAGCGACGTTGTCCTCGCAAGCGCTAGGAAAAGTGGACAATTGTGCTTGTATTCATCTTTTTTTTTAGCAGATCATATGTTGGAGCTCGTATGTTGGACTCGATGAAATTTTGTGAGATTTTGGTACTCAGATATGGAGCTAATAACATGTTCGTGTTTGTGTTGATCTTGTCCATCTTTTGCAATTTTGGTACTCAGATAGGGAGATTCAATTGTTGATAGACATGACATCTGACAATTGACAATTTTTCCACATATGAATGGTGTACGACGGTGTAAAAAAAGTACTAAATCTGTCGGGTGATGTATGGGTGCCGATAGTTTTAAGGCCATAAAGGCGTCGGTATGGAGGCCGACAGGTTTAAACGCATAAAGGTGCCGGGTGGTCAAACCGACGACTATACTCGTTAAATGCGTCTGGCGCGACGTCTTTAACACTTAAAAACGTCGAATAAAAGACATCAGTTAAATTTGACGGTGCAACGACATTTATAATATATGGACTTCAATTTTAGTAGTCAACTAACAGCTATACCGCCGATGTGTTTTTACTCGTTTCTTGTAGTGATAGTATCAAATCTAATTCTTATCATAAGTTTTCATCCTCTCGGCTAAAGCCTACTCAGTTTTACCATCACGTATGACAGGAAACATAGGCTCAGTAGCCCACTAGGGTATGGGTTTGTCAGTGCAAATCTATTTTAGAAATTGTCAAATCAATTTTCAACTTCTCTCACCAAGATCCGTAATTGGTCTCATTAAGATAGTCACCTGACAAGATTAATCTCAGTACTAAAGTGAAGATGGAGGAATCTTCATGATACAATAAAAGTAAATACATAAACATAAATAAACATAAAGATCATATTTTGTATTTCACATTGACTAATTGACAAAATACAAAATTAAAATCATAGCAAGTTTCGTCGTTCGCGTTGATTACTCAACGAAATTCATTATGAACTTAAACAATAAGAAATGTCATGTTTTGCCTTTCGCTTTGGCTACTCAACAAAACACAATGTTAAAAGTGAACTAAAACTCGAGAATATTTTCTTTCGCGTTGGTTACTTAATAAATTTTCATGTACTTAAATAAATAATCTTAAATTAACTTAAAAGGACATACACGAGGCAAGTTTATTAATTGACCCTAGCGTCGGTTACTCAATAAATCTACCATGAATAATTAATAGCAAAAGCTTAACTTAATTATTAATTAACATACTTAATTACTCATAATTCCATAACATAATTAAAAGAATTAAATAAATAGGTTGAGAAAAATGCTTAAATGTTGCTATAAAATTCTAAATACAGGAAAAGTACCAAAAATTAATGTAGCAAAATTGTTACACAAAATAGAACATCACAAAATTACTTATTATTTTTCTCAACCACTTAATTAATTTTGTGAGACTGTCATTAGTTCAGCCCATTGCTGAAAAATCCTTAAAACATACTACAAATGGAAAAGGCCCACACTCTTAGTAGGCCCAAGGCCCATTGGCTAAATACTAAGGAAATGGAAAAGAAAACATGTGTGGGGCCCAAAATAGCATGGCTCAACATTAATATTCAACCCGCTACTTCATACTGAAAATTCCTGAAAAACAAAAGGGCGTCCAAAGGGAGCCCACAGTGGGCGTGGCGTGACGCGAGGCTTTTGAGCCATCGGATCCCTATCCAACTGTCCACAACGATCCAATTTCGACAACTTGAGTGAATCATATCGGGGTCGTTGATCTTCCATCGGACGACAATGCAGTGAGAGTGGAGGTACAAAAGGTGCGCCAACGCGGTTTCTCAATGAAACCGTAATTCATTTCACTCCCTTACTTTTCTCTCTTACGTGCACAGCGAGAGCGAGGATGAGACAGTGAGCCGTAGAGGCGACTAGCGGAGAGGTGCTCCAGCGCCGTCACGATCTCCTCACCGATTGGCTTGCCGTCGAGGTAGCCCCTCCCTTCTTTCCCGCTAGGGTTAATCACGAAAATCTAGGGTTCCGACAAACCTTCTTGACGGTTGAGAGGTCAGCACCGCCGATGTTTTCCTCACTGGTGTATGTGCTCACCTCTGGTGAGCGCGCTGCCGTTCATGAAGGTGTCGCACGGTGGGTCTTACAGCAGCAGATCTGGCGACCAGAAGATCACCTTACCTGGATCCCCTCAAGGAGGAGTTCACCGGTGAGTCTCTAAGGTGAGTGATTTGCCGCTTTATCTCCTTATTCTTAGTTTGATTTGAATTTGCTAAGTCTCTTACATCTACCTTAATCCAAATCCAAAATCCGAGATCTAATTTGCCTTCCCTCGTTGTAGTTGCTATGGGATTTAACCAAAACCTTATCAAACCCGAATGGATCTAGTGAAAACTAGCCTAGCTCTGATACTATTATTGGATCCCTTAATGCCTAGTCACTTAGATCATCTGGGCTGGCTTAAGTTGAACAAGTAAATCATCTCGAGTCCTAGATTCTAATGATGATGACTTAAGCACACAAGCATTGATCTGCCTAAGGGGATTGGGGATTGAACATACCTTGGCCCGTAGATGCAACGTCGCCCATGGCTTGTAGTTGAGGTTGAGCTTGACACAATGCAGATGTGGGGAGGTCCGGCGAGGTCGTGACGACCAGCAGCGGTCTTCCTCTCATTTCCCGTGGTTGTCGATCGGTGACCTCAGAAAGAACGTGGGGGCGGTTAGATGCACGTGTAACCACCATCGATATAGCTGATTGTCCCCTCCTTAACGTGTGCGAGCGTGAGAGAGGGGGCACCGATCACAAGTCGGTTGGCGCCCCCGATCAGGACACGGAGAGAAGTCTCACTCGGTATGGGTCAAACCCATACCAAACGGGATCAAGCCAACAATCGAATCTGGTTTCTTACTGCGGCATCGATTACTTAATCTAAACGCTGAACTGTCATGCAATTTCCTGGAAAAAAATACATGTTTCAGGACAGTGAGGGCTAAACGAAACTACCGAATCACATGGACTTATTATTCGATTGCCAAGCTTCTGCATTTTCTATGTTGTAGTTTTGCTTTGCGACTTGTTCAGATAGAGTCAATCAAACTATGTACTCCATCCGCCTCCAAAAGCTTGTCGCTTTGTAGTCTATTTTTGAACTACAAAGCGACAAACTTTTGAGGACGGAGGAGTATCTTGCTTAACTAATTCTGTATAGTTTTGATTATTTCTTCAGGTATGTGGACAGCTATAGCAAGACATTGTCTTTTCTTAACCTGTTCCTGTTTTGTTGCATTTTGTTTGATTCGATGAGGTCCTCTTATCTGTTCCTTTTTAACAAAAAAAATCCAACGCTGGTAGTAGTAAGCATAGTCACCAGAGATCACTGAATTATTAAAATATATTTAAGCTGTGGTAATCACGTACGCACGCATGAGATTGACCGAGCTCTTACTGCTGAATGATTGTTTGTGTTTTTCTTGTTGGCTTGTTACTCGTTTGATCCGGTATTTTACTTTTTTTCTTCTTTCTGAAATGGACCTTTTCTGAACCTTGTTTTGATCTGAATATTGTAGTACATCTTGTTTGGGAAAAATGCTACAATGACAACACTCATTTGTACTCGCTTATATGGAGCCATTTGTTGTAATAGGTTGATGCGCAGCTTACACTGGACTTGTTCTGCTCAAGTGTTTAGGGTGGTTGTTCATTTTTTTAATGATGGGTAGAGTTTCAACCTTCCTCTTCAAAGAGGTTATAATCAATTTATTACAAACGAGTACAAATGTGGGCACTCACAACTTATTGTTTATAACGAGACGACGATAACTAGATGACTAACAACACGACTGTTGACTGGACTTTATAGACCAATATTGCGGCAGGATTAATTCATTGAACTTCATACGATTATTTGCGCATGTATGACTAAGCACACGACTAGTTGATCATTCTTTTATTTCCGTTATTTGTTAATAATTCATCGAATTGTGTCTTAATAAAACACAGTAGGATTACTTGTGCAGGAGGACATGATTAGCGAAACAGACTCGGAACAAATGCATGAGGATTTAAACTAGATTAACTGTTTTAAACATTATTTATTTCAGAAAATGAGAGGGCAGCAGAAAAAAGTCTAAAATTGGTGAATCAAAAGTGTTCTTCTAGAACGGAATGAGGACAGCAGCTGGAAGCTTAACCCGGGCACGCACGACGTCGACGTGGCCCCACCGACCCACACGCACGCTGCTCCAGCTCACACGCCAGGTCACCTCTTGACAAGGTTTTGCCAGCACGGCATGGGCACGAGGTAACACGCTGTCGGGTCCTCGTGCAACTTGTGCCGGCGCTGCATGCTGACGTGGTCTAGCCGCTGCCGACCTGCGTTGAGTTTTCAGTTTTAACTGCATCTGCCGACGTCGATCGTTTGACGTATTAAACAGGCTTTCGGCACCGCCGGCTGGAATCGCGGTATTTTTCAGACCTGAACTCTTCGGGTCTCTGAATACTCAGGGTTTGAACCTGAGGTTTTACTCGTTCCAGCCGTCGATAGTTCTACGGTAGTACGGTCCATGAATTACCAATGGCAGGTTTTCACATTGGACAGACCGTTCACACTCATGCACCTCTATATCACATTTTTTTTTTGTTTTTTGCGCTTGTATACCTCTATATCACACATTTATATCAACTCCCTCATATTTTATTTTTTCTCCTCTCCTTCTTTCTTTTTTTCCCTTCTTTTATTCCTCCTCCATTCCTCTCTCTCCTCATACCGGCCCTACAGTGGACTCCGTGGGGCACTGTAGCCAGTGCCCCTTTAGCGAGACCTTTAGCAACCCCACTGTGGATGGCACACCCCACTAAACAGCGATAGCGTCGCATATACTGACGCCATTGCGCCCAACCTTACTCTATCTGGCTAGGGATGTCAACCGTACCATTGCTGCGTATTCGCGGATATCCGATCCGATTAATACGGATTTGGATATGAATTTGTGCTCGCGGGTACGGCTCGGTACAACTGATATCCAACAGATATTTCTTATCGAGTATTAAAAAATCATATCCATATCTGTTTATCCGTACCCGAAAACTGAAATGTGGGTCCAAATATAATATCATGAAAAGTAAAGTCATCTAGGGTTTAGTTGTTCTCTTAAAAGCTCAAACCCTACCCTAACATAGTGCAACCATGCCCCATAGCTCCTGACGCTACTGTCTCGAATCTCTCGACGCCACCCGTGTCGCCGTTGACACACCGCCACGCCACATCTTCGACGCCATCCCGCACGCCACATCGATAACCTCCCACTAGATCTGACAACCCCCGTGCGCCGCCTCGCAGTCGCTGCCCTCCGCCACCATGTGTCCCGCACATCGCACTCCCAACAGATCTGGTCGTCACGACGCCGCACGGTCAAGCAACATAAGCATCCATGACGGCTGCGCCAAGCATCGGGCACGAGGACAACGCAGAGCAGCGAGTGGCGGCGGCGGCGCCACCGGCCGAGGGAAAGAGAAGAAAGGTTAGTGATTTTGTTAATTTTTTACTGTAATATGTTAATTTATAAGGATTATGTTACAGAGAGGTTGTAAAATAATTAATTGAAATAACTTTCTGATTATATATACCATAGATAAATTTGTTACATTTATTAATTTTTATGATTAATTGTTAATTATACATATTGGTTGTTAATAAAAAGAATTAGTTGTTAACTATCCGTCGCCTGGAATCTGAAAGAAATCTAGACTGAACTAAATAATATCAGTCTACATTCTTAATTTGTTTCTATGATTCAAACAAGAAAGACGTAGAACAATATCAGAAAACATCAATTTCCATGGGTCGCCATCCTTTTTTTTTTCGCAAAGCATGGGTCGCCATCCTTGCAGAAAAAGGCAGGCATCCGATAATGAAGCCCAGGTTTGACCGGTCAACCCCACGACCCCGTCTTCCCGCCTCGTCCGTCACCTATAAATCCTAAACCAAACTCGTTCAAGCAAAGCCACGCCCTTTTCTCCGTTGATCCCTCCTTCTCTTCTCCTCCTCCCAAAGAAATAGCTCGCTCGCCTACTAATCCGATAGAAACCAACCAGAAGCTAGCGATGCTCCACGGCGTCAGGTTCCTGTGCTCCGCCGTCGCCGCCATCGCCCGCCTCGCGCACGCCCTGATCAGCGTCACCCTCATGTCTCTCTGCTGCTCGCCGACGTCGTCGACCGTCGTTCCGTCGGCGCCCTGCTGGCAGCAGACCAGGCCGAGCGGCAACAAGCAGGCGCACCACCCGCCGCCGTCCCCCGCCGCGCTGGCCGTCGTCCAGGACAAGGACCACCACCGCCAGCTGCTGCTGCACGTGGCGCCGTCGCCGCCGCCTCATGCTCCTGCTCCCCGGGCGCCGTCGTTGGTCAAGGCGGAGAGGGAGAAGAAGGCGGCCACTAGGGGCAGGCCGCCGAGGCTGGTCATACCGCCGCCGGTGGCTCGCGCCGCCGGGGTCGACCCGTTCGGCATGGTAGCGGCGGACCGGGAGACGGACGTGGCGACGGAGGTGGAGGTGCAGGGCGAGGGGTTCTGCTTGGCGAGCAGGCGAGGGGCCAGGCACGCCATGGAGGACGGGTATGGCGTCATCACTGCTGATGATGGCATTGGTGGAGGCCCGCAATTGGTAAACACATTTTATCATCATCGACCTCCCTGCTAATTAATTAGAGGATTTTTTTACTAAAACGAAATATATACTATGATCTTGATCATAATAACCATAAATCGTCATTTTGTTCAAAACAAATTTGAAGCGAAGTAGTGAGCAAATGGGATTAAGAAAGAACAACTGAACGTGATATGAATTTCAACTTTGTTGATTAGCACAAGAGGGTGTTTTAATTATGGCAGGGAATCAAGTACATTATCAGCGAGAATTGCGATCTTTGAGTCGTTCCGATCTTGGCAATAGATGGTTTTGGTTCATGATTGCAAATGAAACTACTATGCATAACGAAAAATTGTAAATTATATGACCTATCATTTGTGTCTAATTAGAGATGATTATTACTACCTATCAATCGAATTGTCTAAATGAGATTATTTGCCAATTTATATGCAGATGGATCATTCAGGATCCAGAATAACAATGTCAAATTTAATTAGTAAATATGAACAGTGGTGGCTAGTTCATGTATCAAAAATATCGTGAACTAAAAATCAAATGTTCAGAATTAAACACGGCGGAGACCACACACGTACGCTGGTTTTTAAGAAACAAATCTATTATTAGTTCAAAAATAAGCAAACCCACTCCATCGTTAGTTGTGAAGCTTCCAAACATAGGAGATTTCCTTTTCAGGGAGGAGAGAAGGTCTTCCAAACATAGTCCATCGCATAATTATTTTTGCAACATTGTTTTAAGAATTGTTTAGTTGCTTTTGGTGGGCACGCAGGCGTTCTACGGTGTGTACGACGGGCACGGCGGCCGCGCGGCCGTGGACTTCGTCGCCGACAAGCTCGGCAAGAACGTCCTCGCCGCCGCTGCCGCCGCCGCAAGCCGGCTGCAGGAAGAAGGTGATGAGGTCATGGCGGCGATCAAGTCGGCATACCTGACCACGGACAGCGAGTTCTTGAGCCAGGTACGTACGTACGACACATTTTGCATCATCGTTATCTACCGGCCGTTCGTTGGACCAGGTCTTTGCATGCTGGAATTAAGGCGCATGGGCGCGGGGGATCTGAACGGTTCAAACCTCGGTGACGTCTGCCGTTGGTTGGGCGGCGTCCTTGTCCTCGACGCCGACGGCCTCGATAGCGACATGACCATATATTCGTAGTTAGGTGATGGTGCATGTGATCAATCTCGATGGCGACTGAGCTCCCTTGCCGTGTTGCTCATGGCGCCATGCATGGATCGTACGTTCACATTGACCGGACGCAGATATGCGAGCCGGTTTCTTCGTTCGTACGGCACGGCTGCCTGTTTCTCACGTTTCAGTTTCACACACTCGAGGCATGCAAACATATTTGTCGCCTTATCCTTCATATATCCGTCGACTGCATGTGAATGTATATTTTGGTTCAATTGTTGTGGCAACAATTTATAATCTTAAATTACTACGGCTACTGCATATTCATGCGTATTATTGTCTATTTCTACGCTGCAGGGTGTACGTGGCGGCGCATGCGCGGCGACGGCGCTGGTGAAGGACGGCGAATTCTACGTGGCCAACGTGGGCGACTGCCGCGCCGTCCTCGGCAGCCGCGGCGGCGTCGCCACCGCGCTGACGACCGACCACACCGCCGGCCGCGAGGACGAGCGGCGCCGCATCGAGACCTCGGTACGTAGGTCTATTACTACATCGTACGTATGCATGCATTTTTCAAATTAAAAATTGGAACGGAAAAATCATCTCATCAGTCGTCACAGTCACGTAAGCCAGAGCCACGATCGATCGATGGAGCTGACCGGCGTGTATGTTGGTGTGCGGGCATGCAGGGCGGGTACGTGAGCCGCGGCAGCAGCGGCGTGTGGCGCGTGCAGGACAGCCTGGCCGTGACGCGCGCGTTCGGCGACGCGTCCGTGAAGCCCTGGGTCACCGGCGAGCCTGAGGTGTCGCGCCGCCGCCTCACGCCGGACTGCCGCTTCCTCGTCCTCGCGTCCGACGGCCTCTGGGACAAGGTGTCGTGCCAGGAGGCGGTCGACGTCATCGTCGCCGCCGCCGCCGATGGGACGACGACGTCCGTGGGCCCGTGCAAGGACCTGGTCGCCTTGGCCAGAAGCAGGGGGAGCCGGGACGACGTCACCGTCATGGTCGTGGATCTGCAGCGGTTCCTGCGGCGGCCCTCCTAGACGATGACCATCAGCGATCGACGACGTGTTTGTTCGATGGCCGGCGACATTGTTTCATTTTTAACTCTTTCAATTTTCGCTTCGAAGATTCTGGTGTAAATATATATTTTTGTCTTCAAGGGATAGAGCTGCCTTCCGAAGAGGTTTGGGTTTGAATCATCGGAAAGTGCAGAAGATTAGCGTGACAGTAAAATAGCATTAATGAGATTTCTGATTTTGACAATGAGCTAGATGAACTAGTGTGTACACGGATACTCCCTACATTTCTTTGTTATAATTAAGGCGTGCAAAAAAAAAGTCAAACTTTTAAACCTTGTAAAAAGGTCATTATATAGAACACCTTATATTCAGATAATGTTTGGACTTCGTCATGATCAAATCCCACTCCGGAGACTTCATTTCCGAGTATAGAAACATTCAGTTAAAAGGAAATTTCATTCATGTTTAAACTAGGGACAACTGTCAGATGGACGGTTATGCTACATTCAGTCCACAAATTCACTGGACATTCTCCATAACACCAAACCCCCTTTTCAAAACATGAGTCGAGGTAAGATTAACCGATTCAAGAGACTATTAAAATACATGCATTTGCGAGCCTAGAGGAGTTAGAATTCAGAATTTATTATACGCTCTTTTCTTTCCTTACTCATCGGCTTGAGCAGCTGCTATCTCTGAATCCAAGAGAGCGATGAACTGCTGGCTTACATGCTTAGCGACAGATATCATATCGAATATAACAGTTGGATCCAGCCCTGCACCTCCCCTCTTGGTTAGGCCGCATATGTGTCCATGCCTATTAACTGATACCGACACTGCAGAACTCATCTGTGATTCTTCCTCGGAGGTAGCATCCACAATGTACTGCCGTCCCACCTAGCATAGGAACCAAGCAGGTCATAAATCCGACACAACAAAAAATGGTACTACTTTGTATCTCAAACATGGGTAAATATATAAAAAAACTGTTGGTGGTGGTGCTCAATGTGTTGTATGGTGTCATACATTTCCTGTGGAAGTACAGGGCAATTCAATTGGTACAGAAAAAAACTAGATTTATCCATGTTCAACATGATAGTAGACCAAAGTATTGAAGCTACACTTAGTTTGAACAATGATGTCCTACAGCCAAACTTGCAAGTAAGTAGTGTCACTTGCCATTTCCAATATCCGATCACCCATGCAAATAAGGATATTGAATGGTGCTGACTAAAGGAAATCATTGAAGCATGTCGATGCAACACCAAAGAATAAAAATGTACACCAAAAGTAAAACAAATTACCTTGGTCAAGGTGATGATTACAGGCACACTGGAGGTGTCAAATTGTAGAAATTCCTCATCACTTACATCAACCTCAGGTTCGTCATCAGAGGCAGCACTAACAGAAACATTAACTTTTGGTATACCTGTATCACTCAAAGCAACCTGCATGTGTGTAGAATGTTAGCACCCTTCAAATGCACAAATGTTGCTGCCTTTACTGTGTCAACTAATGCATTGGCTAGCACGCATTATCACAAAGTCATCAGATATAACAAGAAAATATGAAGATGACGTAAGAATAATTGAGACTGCTAAAACATAACCAGTAGCAACTCTAGGCTCTAAGGAAACAGTTGCAATGAAAGATGAAATCTAAACCTACGCAAAAAAAAAAATACCTTTATTGCAGCAGCTAGCGCATCAAGCAAATTACCATCGGAACTAATCACAAGTCCATCAATGTAAAGATCCCAGCAGACCTTTCCATCAACAACAATTAGGGATGACAGATCAATTGCAGCACCTGAAATATGATTTGATACAGTATAGTCAATTGAATGGCAACAGATTATTGTTGGGACAAGTTCAAGTTGAAAAAATTATATACATAAAGCCTGAGATCACTTTGAAAAGCTTCATCAAACAAAGTATTATGTTACCTGCACCACTTTTACCACCTAGCAAGCATCTTTGCAGGGCAACAGAGAGCTCGGCAGACAATTCTTCAGATCCTCGGCCCTAGCAAAAAATACATAAAAGTAAAAAATAAATAAAAGAGCAGGGTAGGATACAGAGTAAAACTGTACAAATTTCAAACAGAATGAAGTAGGAAATGGGACAAATATTATAAAGAAATGCCAGATCCAACAATGTAATGAATACATATTACTTTCAGATAGGTCCTTTTATGCTAGGCAATTGCTAACCAGTGTACAAACAATAAGTATTTTCCCACAAACTGGAACTGAATAAGAATATACTGAAAAGAGACTATCCGGGAAAACACCCGTAGATGCAATTAGTAGCAAACTATCAAATATCTTAATATACTATTGTCAGAAAATATCAATTGATATATGCTTGTACAAATTCGTTCTTGTCATGTGCCCATGGTCTCTTTGCCACAGCCCCAGGGGTGCTGCCGCAATGGCTGTTCGTCAAATGAACTCTTTACTTTTCATAGTTAACAAGTTAGTTGTTCCTTTTCCTTCTACTTCATTGTCACATAATTAGCATTTGCTCAAAAAAATAAACAAACCCTATAACCATACATACATAGAAGATCCAAAAATGTTCAGATAAACACAGTAGCTAAAGTGGCATATGGCACATTTAAAAAACAATAATGTCACCTACTGTTGTTACATTTAGTCTGGTCCAATCACAAGAAACCACCAACCTCAAACGTAGGCTCAGCAGTTGGACTACAGTCAACAAAGATGTTAACTTTTCCTTTGTCAGGATGAAGAATGTTTGGTTTCCCCAATTCAGCCTGCAGATGGGAGTTTACAGTGAACAAAGAATGACAAACGAAGTGACACAGCCAAGTAGGAACAACATACAACGTGTAAAAGAGTGTGTTGTCACATACTCCACCACAATGTTTCAGAAGCACTTTACAGAATAGCTCAACGGAACCTCAGGGTTCATAACTCCACTCGACACAAGACTGAATTAGAAGCATTCGCTTTGCAATATAATAGGCGGCTGATGCGTACCAGAGTAATCAATTATTTATTTATACCCTACTGTTGAAGGGACTAAAGTAGTAAGAGTTGATCTGTAGGAATTTCAAAGCGAAGCTTGCTAGAAGAGTTGTCACAACGGACTCGGCTTAATGTGCAAAAACATTTTGCCCGGCCGTACCTTGACGCTAGCGATGACTTGAGTGCCCCCCAACCTAACACGAGCGGAACCGTTCGCCTGCAACAGCCACCACCAGTCCAGAAATCACATGGATATCCAGAAAAAAAAAGGAAAAGTGAAAAAAAAAAGAGCAGGCGAGGCGAGCACGATTGAGTGCGGAAGCAAGAGGAAACCCTGGGACCTGCGGGATGACCCCGGTCTCGACGGAGAGCGCCCGGAACTGCAGCCGCCGCCGGCCGTCGGTGCGGACGTCCTGCGCGATCCCGCCGCGGATGAAATGCTTCTCCCCTTCCGAGAGCCCTACCATCGTGGACCTTGGCGCAGGCGCCGAAAACAGAGTGCAGCTCGCCGGCCTGCGTCGGAGGTGTGGAGGTGCGCTTGCGCCGCCGCTGGAGCTCGCTCGAGCAGACTCTGAGCCGTGTGGAGCGAAGTGACCTTGCAAACTTACTCTTGGGCTGGGCCTAATCCAAAGGCTCTGAAATCATCGAGCCAATCGGCTGGGCTGGGCTGCCTTGCCCATCTGGATTGTGCTTCTGATCTATCTCCACGGTTGGATCGGATCGATCTTATTAGGTTGTTTATCTTCCCTGCCACCACCAGCGTCTAGAGGTTTAGTTGTAATCACGTTTTATCATTCGTGTCTCCGTCTAGGCGTTCAGATCAGTTTGTTCAGAGATGGATCTAACCGGCTAGTTTCCGATCATTTTTGTCATAATCAACAACACTTTATGGCACGTTTACGAATCAAAACAGCACAGTCCATCTCTGGTTACTCAACCGGTTCATCTTTGTAGCTTATTTTTAAACTATAAAGCGACAAAAAAAAAATTGAACAGAAAGAGTACATTAAATAAAAGTTGTAACATACTCCTTCTGTCTTTAAAAATTTATCATTTTGTAGTTCAAAAATAAATTACAAAACGACAAACTTCTTAAAGACCGAAGAAGTATTTAGACTAATACTATTTGGTATTGCACCACAATATACTTCCTACAGAGAGTAAAATTATTCTGCACCAGAGTGATCTCTGCTGAGTAGTCAAGATGAGACGATTGGATACAGAAAAGCTGATAATGCTTTTGTTCCGGAGAGGGCAAAATCAGTGGAGTTTTTATTTCCAGGCTTGCTTGCAGTGAGTGCCCCCTACCAATTGCAGCATTCACTTCTTCACCAGATAGCCAAGCTAACTTAGTCACGCGAAATCCGACCAATGAATGTTCCCTCCCGATCAAGCTCATCAAAGCGGACCAAACTTTTTAGCTACGCTGACACGTGGGCCCGTACGCAAAGTGAGCCGCGGTCGTTGTGCCCCCTTGCTCCGTGAAATGATTCGTGAACCGCGCCGGTGCGGGGCCCCTCATAGATCCCGCATGATATGCGGGGTCCGCTCGATCATCAGGTCGGGTGGCGCGAGGAGCTCGTCACCGCAGCCAAACAAGTTCCTTTCCCACTGAATCCAACGGCCCCACGAACTCCGACCCTACAGGTTAGTGGGTGCGCAGCGGAGTGACAGGTGAAGTGAAGCGACGCCGGAACAAAAGCATTCTGCCGCGGTGCGCTTACCGCGCGCCTGCGCGGTCTGGTGACTCGAGCTTGATTGCATGATAAAATAGATCCCAATCTCAATTCAAGTCTTGTTTAGATAAGTTTTATATTATAAGCATTAATTTTTCTTGTTTTTATTTAAATATTGCTTATTATTATTGCTTAAACGAGCCTTCCAAATTCAAACGCAAGCTTTTACGATTTTTAGTCAAACGAGATTTAACGAATCGAAATCAAACTAAGTAGCTCGACTCGAATTTTTACAAAGAAGGTAAGTTGACTTGATGAAAAAAAATTGCATATGATCTGCAGATCTGTTGTTGTGTATATTGTACTGGATATTTACCAAGAAGTGGGATGCACGACGTCTTGAGATTGTTGCGGGGCACCCACCAGATATGCACAAAATGTTAAAATGGGAAAAAATCCATTTTACTCCAACTATTGCATAGGTTCAGATAACTTCCTGAAGTATCATTTGGTTCATTTTACACTTATAATTTGCTAATCTAGTTCATTATACACCTTAAACCATTTTACTAATCTACTTCGCTGACGTGGACCGAGATTAGAGGTGGATTGTAACACGTCATCGAATGGGGTGGAAAAAAGAGCCTCTTAGATCGTTGTCCTCCCAACACCTTGTATCCCCGTGTCTCTCACGTCGGAGGAAAGAAATCGTTGCCGAGGTCTCCTACACGCATCCCCCCTTCCCGTCAGAGGCGATCCCCAGGGCAGCAACATCGTCGGATCCCCGCCCCATGCCCCCCTTTCCCTTGAAGGAGATCCCCAGGGCAGGTTGTTCTTCATCGACATGAGCAGTCCGACGCTAGTGTCGGATGCTGGTGCCGAAGCGGAGCACTGCGCAGTGATATTGGCCACTCGTGCAGCTCGCCGCGCGACACGTCACATGCATCCAGACCAGCTGCCCATGAATCCTGATGTCGGCACCCACCGTCAGCACTTCTATCCGTCGATCGCACTCAGTCTTTGTCCTCAACTGTTCGATGACGTGTACTCCCTCTATCCCTAAAAAGATGTGCTTTTGTGAACTAAATTTAGTTCTAAAAACGACATCCTTTTAGGGATGGAGGGAGTACAATCTATCTCTAATCCTGGTCCACGTTTGCAAAGTGGGGTTAATAAACTAATTTAGAATGTATAATGAACTAAATTAGCAAGTTATGTGTACAAAATGAGTCAAATGATACTTTAGAAGGTTATCTGGACCTATGCAATAGTTGGAGGGAGTAAAATAGATATTTTCTTTAAAATCCGATTTACTCTTTGGCCCCTACCGCCTCTATATAGCCTGGCCCCCGTTCACATCTCCACCCCCTTCCTAAACCCCACCACGCCGGAACGGAGCGCGCGAGATGTCAGGTGCCGGTGATAGCCGCGGCGGCGGGCCTCCCGGCTCCGGTGAGCACTCTCTCCTCCCCTCTCCCATTCCCTCGCCGCGTTGCGCGGGCTGGCGGGTCGCGCAATGCCTGATCGTTTACGGGGTGGGGTAGGGTTTAGGACTCGCTCTGTTGGGTTGTGCGTGCTCTGCCCCGTTTCGCGGTTCCCGCCTCGCTCTTGTATCCGCGCGGACCGTCTCGGTGCTTCAGTGATTGCGCGGCCGATTTTGGTTGGTTTTTGTCTTATGGCTTGTTGGATTTGGTGGATTGTTTTTGGACGGACGGAGGACGGTTAATGCTGGTTCGTGTGGGTGCTGGATCGGCGGGTCGGTTCGTGCGATTGGTTCATCTGCTTTGCGCGGAGCGATGGCGTTGTTTGGCTACCTGTTCATCGTCTGGATTCCATTTCTCTGGATAGGACTTCGAGATGCTCTTGATTTTTTTGGGGGTTTGTTTTCCGGTGGGTTTGGGTGTCTTTTGCGAGTTCCGCACGAAGTGGCATTTCTGTACCCGTCATTTTTTTATTCCTTCCCTCTTCCGTATATGTTACCAGACTCCTTTCGAGCTGATGATGGTGTCTGGGAATTTAAGTAAACTATTTATTTAAACAGTATAAATAGAACTGGGAATCTCTGAGATATTCTGTTCTTTTGAACAGAGTTTTAGTATTCTTGTTCTCAGATACAGTGGTTGTGATTAAACCTGGCATTTGGTGTTATTCTCACACTTTTGGAGTGTTATCAGAATGTTAGCCAGATAATAATTGCAGGGCCATTTAGTGGGACGGCCTTATGCCATCTGCATGCACTTAACTCTTTTATATTGAGTTCCTGCATTTGATCCGTGACATTTCTTCATTATGGATCATTCCCATTCACTGAACCTGCTTGTGTGTTTGGAACTTTGGATTGCATGTTGTATAGGGATTCTGAGTTATGTTATTGTGGTGTGGATAGGAAACTTGTTACAGTTCTGAACTAAGCCCTATGCTCATTTCTGTACTTTCTGAGTATGGCTAGTTACATCTGATGGTGGTGGCTGGTTTCGTTTCTGTTTTTTTTTTTTTTTTGCATCTCTGTTTCCTCATTTTCCCCTGATGTAGCTTCTGTTGTAATTTGTTTGATTCATTCAGAGGCTACAGATCTGTTCATATGTTTATACAACTCCCCTTGGTGCAATTTTTTATAAAAGTAATGTAGCTATGTCTGTGTGATGGCAGTATTTTGGTACTACTACAGTATTTTTTTGTTTATTATTTCAGCTTAGATGCAATGTACTAGTTCTGTTATTTTAGGTTCAGCTGGAGTGACCATTATATGTATGTGTTTCTGCTTTGTGCAATTAGCCATTAAACTTGTTGAGACAAATTTATATAACACCATATTATCCTACCCTCTATCCAGGTGGGGGTTGGGAAACAATAGGGAAGAAGCCCAAGAAACCTGGGCAAATAGCTGGGAAACAATGGGCACCGTGGAGTTCTTCGAATGCTGCGCCTAACACAGCAAGGCCAGCATGGGGTGGCAGTGGTTCCTCGCAACCCTTTGGAACCGCTTGGGCCCAACCTCCTGCTGCTATCAGGGGCTATAGACCACTATCACAGACACCGCAAGCACTACACCCTGTTCCGACTCAACCTCTAGTAAATGGCCGGCAGTGGCAGTCTAGACCCCGTGCAGCTGGTTATGAAACCAAGGAGGATCCACCTTCATCGGGGTATGACCATGAGGTGGACAATGTCGACGGTCATGAGACATCAGATGATGATGATGAGTTGAGTGATGATATCAGTGATGATTATGACTCAGATGCCAGTAAGAAAAGTTTTGAGACTCGAAAAAAAAACAAGTGGTTCAAAAGTTTCTTTGAAGTATTGGAGAAATTGAGTGTGGATGACATAAATGAACCCTCTAGGCAGTGGCATTGTCCCGCATGCAAAAACGGTCCTGGTGCAATTAATTGGTTCAAAGGGCTGCAGCCTTTGATGACCCATGCTAGAACAAAGGGTTCTACAAATTTAAAGCTCCACAGGGAATTGGCTGAACTGTTGGAAGATGAGCTATCTCGCAGGGGAACTTCTGTGATACCAGCTGGCGAACAATTCGGGAAATGGAAAGGACTGCGGGAGAGTGCAGATCGTGAGATAGTGTGGCCACCAATGGTTATTGTCATGAACACGTTGTTGGAAAAAGATGACGATGATAAGGTAACTGTTTTTGTCTTTCACTATCTCAATAGTCAATATATCATTTCGTGTTATGTTCAAGTTCCTTGTCTACTAGAATTTATGGTGTATAGGTAACTAGGTAGTAGCATTATATATACTGTTGAATTTGAAATACAGATTTTGCATTTGGGTTCTGCATCTTGATAGTGCATTTCATTCCCTTGATCTAGTTCTCTGTTGTGTGAGTACAATATACTTGCTACATGGACCAGATACAGTTAAGAATTTGATGTCTTTCTTTTCCTAGATATTATGCAATTATCTTATGCATTCGAATATACCAAATGACATGATTGGTCCTTATTTTCATCTGATACTTAATTAGCATTCTTAAAATAATTGTGTGTCAGGTACGTGTTTTTAGCCTAGTGTTCAAAATCATTTACGACACCTATGTAGAGACTGCGTACTATCCTGCGATGGTTGCCCTTTGTTATAAAGAACATAATATGTACTCCCTCCGGATCTTTTTATTTGTCAGCGGCCAGTTCATTTTTGAACTAACCGGTGACAAATAAAAAGATCTAGAGGGAGTACTTTTGTTTCTTACATTTAGGCTTGCTTAGATATAGCTTCCTAGCTGGTGTAACCAGATGCGGATCACAAATATGTGTTTCTTAGCATTTATAAAGTTCATATTCAATACAGCTTTTCAAGGTATATGTGGGTTAATTTCATTGTTTTCTGATTTGCTTTATTCTTTGACCGTGCTAGTGGAAGGGCATGGGGAACCAAGAGCTCCTTGATTATTTTGGTGAATATGCTGCAAGCAAAGCACGCCATGCCTATGGTCCATATGGGCACCGTGGCATGAGTGTGTTAATATTTGAAAGCTCGGCAGTAGGCTATCTGGAGGCAGAACGGTTGCATAAGCACTTTGTTGTTCAAGGGACAGACAGGAATGCATGGCAGAATCACAAGGTTCCATTCGTACCTGGAGGGAAAAGACAGCTCTATGGTTTCTTAGCAAATAAAGATGATATGGAGACATTTAATAAACATTGCCATGGTACTGTCTCTGCTCAAAAAGTCAATTGCTTTATGTATCTCATATGTTCTTTCATCTGGTAAATAACTGCCTTAGTCAAATTTCTTGGTCCAGATTATTTGTGCCTTTAGAGGCGGTTCCTGCGAATAGAACTAGTGGTCATGCAACAAGGATTTTTTTCCACTGTCTTCACAATTATACATGAAGTTAAATGTCTATTCCTCTTTCCTCAACAGTATTGACATATTATCATTCTTTGTACTACTAATAATCTAATATTTCATTTTGTTTGCCCACTGACAATACACGGCCCTAGCAAGAGCAGAATAAAACCTGTTTGGGAAAGGTATCAGAGATCTTGTTAGTTCATGATGTTGGTTGATTATACAACCGATCACCACTACCTTTTAATGTAGGAACTGTTTGGGCAATGGGAGCAGTATATGTTTACTCTGCACCCCCTTGCTATCAAGGTTCTAAAACAGCGCCTGGACGCCAATGCACCTGCATAGGCTTCTAGGCGACCAGCCATGACGCCCAACAGGTTGGTGGCAGCGGCCTGACAGGCAGTGGTGGCCTGGGAGGCGGCGGTGGCCAGATGCCGGCCAGGCGAGTCGACCAGCCATGGACGGCTTTGAAATAGTCCTTTTCGTGAATAAAATGCATCACTGCACTTATGACTGACGAAAATATTCTGTAGTCTGAAACTCTGAATGGCTATTCTCATGTATGACTTAATACTTATCAAACAGTAAAAGTCCACTTTAATCAATCTGGGTCCTGTTTATTAAAATGGGGGCTTTAAGTTTAGTACGTAGCGTAGTTTTAAACAAAAATATCAAGTAATACTAGCTATGATGCATCTATTGAACGGAGTTGCCAAGTAAACCTTAATTAACTGACATGGTTAGCCATTATAATGCTAACTATGTTTCACTTTCATCTTCATTATAATTTTAGGGAAGAGCCGCCTGAAATATGAGATGAAGTCTTACAATGAGATGGTGGTGATTCAGATGAAACAGATGAGTGAAGACAATCAACAGCTGAATTATCTGAAGAACAAGGTGGTTAAGACAGAGCAGCGCTCTAAAGCAGTAGAAGAAACCCTTGGTGTTATTACCCAGAAACTTCGGGAAACAATGGAAGAGAATATATTTGTCAGGAGTAAAGCCAAAGAAAAGCATGCAGAGTATGAGCAAGAGGTAATACTTGCTGAAGGTTACACTAGTTAACATATTTCCAACCGACTTGTATCTGAGCATTTGATAAAATGTTTTTCACTGAAGTTTGTGTATGCCAATGACTCGGTAATGATGCTCCATGTCATCAGAAGTTTTTTTTTTCTTCTGGAAGTCACATTACTCTTTTGGAATGCTGAACTTTTTCATGGTGCCTTTTGTTATCCTTTCCCCTGCCCTGTTGTTCATCTTGTGTTTGCTTGTTTTGCAGATGAAGTATCAGGAGGAGTTCTTTCATAGTCAAATTGAGAGCATTCACAAGGCCATGGAGGACAAAGAAAAGATGTTTGAGAAGTTGCTGCAGGAGGAGCGTTCAAAGGCTAGATGTTTTGATGTGGATTCTGGAAGTACTGAAGATCGCATGCTTAGGTACACAACTGATATACAGTTTGATATTATTGTGCCATCTACATTGGGAAATCATGATTTGCATTTGCTACAAATGTTTCCTCTGCTATGTGAATCAATCATGGAATATTTATTTGGGACTGGAATGCTCTGTATGACCATATATATTCAATAAGTGAATGCATCTTATTTTATGCTCTCTTCTGCAGGAAGGAACAGGTGCAGAAGTTCATTGATTGTCAGGTTAAGGACGTCGCTGAGTTTGAGGTTGAGAGGGATGAATTGATAAAAGCTCACGAGGAGAAGAAGATGAAGCTGAAGAAAGAGTACATGGAGAAGGAGGTCGAGCTCGAGAAGGAGCTGGATGCTGCCCTGACAGGCCTGATGGAGAAGCACAAGCCAGACACTTTCCAGGCCTCCAGCTCTTGAAGAGCTTATCTTCTTCAGCTTACTCTTGGCCGCTAGCGTAGAGTAAACCTCATATGATGCTCTCTTATGCCCAAGCCTGCTTAGACATTTTGTAGCTGCTAAAACATGGCTGAGACTGGAACCTGCACCCGTAGTATGTGGCCTCGTAGCCTCTATCATATCATGTTCTGCTAGCTTATCAGTACTTCAAGCCCTTTTGCCTGTAATGGCAAAAGTGGAATTCCTTGTGGGATATATCCGGTTTATCATATAATCCTGGAATGGCGTTATTATGGCTTCATCGTTTTACGGATTCTGTGCTGCTAATCTTGATCGACCAGTTGCAATATATGCAGGTGTTCAGTTAAACCTGAAAAATGATTCAGGTATGTTTGGAATGTGGGAATGAAAAATATATGAACTGAAAAACTCATCAGGATGGAGAAAGCGAATGAAATGAGGAATGTGAGAAAATCACAGGTGCAAAGGAATTATAAACTTTTGGTGATTGGATTGTATGAATTTGTAACACAAGAATCAGAAAGGGAAATGTATTATAGATAAATTTTAGATTATATAATTATACAACATTTTATATTAGATATGCAAACGGAGCAGGGCTGTTGCCCACCTGTTGGGCTTGCAACAACTTGGTCAGTGCCGCTGCTTTGGATCATGGCTGATTCAACGGATCTCTGGCTTCTTAACACAACTAAAATAGACTGTAGCGTGCTCTTTCTTTCTTCCACTTCGTTTTTGCTCAGGCTTCTGTGAAAACTTCAGTTTAGATTGGATTTTCAGTTCCTACAGTTCCTTGAAAACGCAACCCTTTCCACAGGAAGAACATACTTCATTATTTTATTCCAAACACTAAATAACGTCATCATTCCATACCAACCAGTTCTTTCAAAATTCCTTTAAGAATCTGTCAATCCAAATAGGGCCTCAAAGTTCCTTGTGCTTCTCCTTCCTCATAAACCCGGTAGCATCTAAAGAATACTTCTCCATCTCTAAATACTTGTCGTTTTGTAGTTCATATTTAGAGACGGAAAGAGTACTTTACTAGCCGACATTTTCTGACGTTATTTAGTTGAATTTACAAGTTCTTTGTAGGAGTAGTGTCAGGTTGAAACATCCCTTGCAATCTGAGTAGGGATGAATGAATGGTTCATTCAGAGAGTCAGACCTTTTCTAGTTGCTTATGGGATTTCAACTTGTCATTCATATACCAAATAACAATCGTATGCATGAGTACGGTATAAAATTCTAGTCTACCATATGTGTCGGAGTTTTATACTCAGAGTACCAAACGTACGGAACCTGACGGTACTTGACCACTACGCGGCTACAGACTGAAGCTATTCTCCGATCAAGAAGGGACCCACCAGCGACGCCACGACCACACGAAGTCAGGGTACTTTACCCACCCAAGTCCCGGTCGAGAGGTCAGGCTGACGATTCCTTCCGGACTCGAACCCGAGAAAGGTGGGTAGTTGAGGGCATTTATGACGGATGATGGACGCGATAACTTCAGCAGGGAGGAGCACTCCCGATGTGACATGTTGCAGGATAAGTTTGACATCCGTCCTATCCGTCGTCAGAAGGGCGCTAACTTCACTACAAAGACGGAGCTTTGAAGATCACGAAGAAGCCAGGACAGAAGCTTCTGACAAACTGGATAGATAGAATGAACACTATAAAATTGGTCTCACTATGAGGAATGTTAATAGATAGGACCACCTCGCCCCCCTATAAAAGGACCTCCAAGGCCTTCAATATGGAGGCGGGGGGGGGGGGGGGGGGGGGGGGGTCACTCTATATTCGTGGTTACTATATGTATTTACTTACGCACTTTTCTCTTTGGTGCTCTTGTACCACTTTCCTTTGGCGCACTTGCGTTCGTATTTTACTTTCTTAATCCCATGTGCGCTTACTTTCACGCATTACATTCATAGATTTTCTTACTTTCATAGAGTTTGGCAAGGCCCGCTTGTAATCTGTTATCTCGCCTTTTGAGCTAACAAAGATCATGAAACACTTCTGCTGGACAAAGGACCTTTTTTGCCTGAACCGAGATAAATATGTTGTTCTTTGCAAGCTAGCCATACGAAGACGAATGTGATTCAATAACTTTGTACTAGTCAATTTACGAAATGTCGATACTATGATTGAAAAAATGATTGGTTTCTTAAGAGATATATTCGTTACACACCCGCTAATCAGGTGACCAGTTTCATGTGCGCTGCACCCGTAGTATACCAGATTAGTGTTTGATTTTTGATTTAATCGCATCCAAACTAGGCCTGGTAAAGGGCTCGGTCCATTAAGATCTTTCATAATTTATTTCAATCCTTATTAAGTTAGACTAAAAAAGAATGTAAGTTTGGTCCGATCTGACCCTCTCAGTGCCAGTTCATATATTTTTGGTCATTTACTATCCCGAATCCAAACTGGTCTTCTAAGCATGATTTTCAACCACTATTGTTTATAACTTTCTGGCAGCTTAACTCTTTGTAAGACGATCAAAAGACCACAATGTGAGCTTTCATTGGACGAATGGGTGAAAGTTGAGACGTACAATAAACTGGTGTGTATAGAGACATATCTAATGTGGCAGGGGGCTCAAGCCCCCCCCCCCCCCCCGGTCATTAAAATAGCAGTCACTTCATGATTTTTTCAGTCACGTCAGAGAGATTAGGAGAGGTTGGAGATTTAAGAATACTCTATTCATAATATGGACCTAATATTAAGTTATATATGTGTGAATTTGGGCTCTTACTTACTACGAGTCCACTAATAAAATTAGGCGAGCACTCGAGCAGGTGATGGGCTTCAACCTGCCATCAAATATCATCGAACACGATAGATCACGAAAATTTAGTGTTTGTCATCGTTTACACAACGAAATATATACATGATTTTACGTTAATGCCCCAACTTGGTAAGCTTCTATCAGGTGACCTCAATGTGTTGTTTGGGCCGACCTTGCCGCTCAAATTCAAGGCCTTTCCCCTGAGCTTCTCAAGCTCCTCTACTGTCCGCTGCACGAGTGGCTTTCTGCTGGGGTCAAGCCACATCTTATGGCCTATCAGAGAGTTAAGACTTGGAAAATTCTAATGAACAAGGCATATAAGGAGTGTGTGTAGCTGACTGATTAATCGGTGGAGTGAGTGGTGGCAGTAGCAACACTGCACATACATGGATGTCGTCTCAGGCCTTGGTTCGGTCGTCTCGCATGTTGTCCGACTCATTGGCCCAGCCGAGCAGGACGCACCGCTGCTTCACTGGGTCATAGGACATCTTGGCGGCGTAGAAGTTGTCAGTCGTACCAACACCTTTATTGGCTCTCACGCACGTACTGGTCTGTCCGCTTCTCTTACTTGTTGATGGTGTAGTAGTCGTACCGGTTTTGGTCGAGGTTGATCTTCATCACGTATTTGGCGCCGGTCTCGTGGGTGTGGAGGTCATTCTTGATGAGTACATCACAATAGCGGATATACATATTGAACTACAAGGACCAATCACAAGAGTACGAGTGCGGTTACTAAACCAACAGGTGAACTCGTTCTTAACGGCCTACCCATGTGAATTTGAGAATGAATTGCTATGTAATAATTTAATTGTTATTAGGAACCATGGAGAAGATCAACAAGTGAGGGGAGAAGGTCTGGGGAACGTGGAGAACCAGCTGAGACGTCCACAACTTGATGGAACCAGCATACAACTCGGACTCGAGTTCAACTCGGAGTCCATAAGCAGTTCACCTTAAAACAGACATGTAGGATGCATACAGACAAGACACTGTTTTCGATGTTCAATGGCCTTGGTCCCACATCAAAATTTCTCCGGAGTTATCAGGAATCGTCGAAACAACTTGAGTCCAGATTTCTGTCCGGTGTTGCGCTACCGTATTGGGCCTTGGGGCCTTGTATCCCATAAGAGTCCATTAGGGACGTATCTAAAAGTGTTTTTGGCTGAACCCTAGCTTATAAATACTGCATCCGCCGGTCATATTCGATGGGTTTTACTTAGATTAATAGTATCATCGTTCTACGGTTTGTGAAATCCCAACTTCGGGATTTCGGATTGTGTCTTCTACGTTCTTGCTTGTGTTCTCAATTGTACTTGTAGGGATTAGCCTTCTTGGCGAGGTCAATCGTGTGCAGCATGGTTGATAACTAATAGAGTAGTGCTGTAGTGATTGCAGGGATATTTGAGTTGCTCGAGTGCCGCAGATCATCAACGTGGAGATCTCCATCAATCGACTTATCCAATACCTTTCGGAAGATCAGGCCTAAACTCCTTATCAGTTCTTTTGATCATTAGCTCTGGCCACCGGGACGAAATCCGGGCACTCCCACATCCCCATTAGTTTGAGTGCATTGATTGCTTGGCACAGACCCAATGCATGAAGTCTCGGCTCTGTTACACAAACACAAGGCCAAACTGTACCTCATGCCACCGGTGAGCATACCACGAGGTGGTCCAGTCAGGAAACAACATTGCATTGATGCTAGCCTCCAACATGATAACAGAGTTCTAGCCATGCTTCACCTACTCGCGAAGCATTGGGTCCAACTTGTTATTGGGGAATATGATGTTTTCTCCTTGTAATTGATGTTCAGATGAATGATCCACCTGTAGGTGATCGTTGGCATGATGTGAGGGAGGATGCTCGCGAATCTGGACCAGTAACCGTACTGGGTCGGACAGGATATTGTGTACAATATTAGGCTCCAAGACAATCCAGCTGATAAAATCGTGTGACACCAAGTGCCCCATACGATAGTACCCCATCAATAGATATTGGAGTTGTATCGGTAGAACAGGTCGTACCACCTATTGTAGTACATAAGTGCAGCAAAATTCCAAAATATTCAACATGTCGACTCAAATGGAGCAAACAACATAAAATACAAAGAAGAAAACAAGAAATGTTATAGAAAATGTCATACCATTCGGGTCTGACATCTTGATTTTCATCATCCCAACAATCAGAACCAAACCACAAAAATAAATAAAAACCATGTCAAAATCAAATTTTTACAAGAACCAAGCAAGAGAGATTGGAAGAAAACTGAAGCATACCGTTGATCCAGTTTATAGGTGATGAAAATAGAATTTGGTCGTGGCTGATAGGTTGTACAGTGGCACGGTGTCAGCCTTGAGGCCAACAAGGTGCAACACGAGTAGTAGGTCGAGGAGACGCAACGGAGCCGCCATTGTGTTGTATAGATAGGTGAGGAGGAGGGAGGTTTCTAAAAAAACTATACATAGTGGCCTAAGGAGGTTTATATAGAGGAGCCAAATGTTTGTATAGAGTAAGCTGTAGAGGTTGGATTGGATGTGGTTTTCTTTCGACACTATTAACAGAGGCGAATTCAACAAGGGGCAGGGGGCTCATGTCCCTACTACCAACGATGATATGGATCCCCTCGTAAAAATTTTGTAAGAGGGATGGAAAGTAGGGGAAGTACCATGAGTGTTGACTTCGGAGGCGCTGTTGTCGACAGGCCCAGAGAGCGCGAAGGGTCTCGCCGACAGAAACGACGACCCGAGCCGGTACGAGACCCAGTCCCTGAAGTTCATCAGCACACCCCGCCACCTGCAACGGGATACCAAATCAGAGAAACGAATCTCCCAGCTAGCCTCAAGAACAAAAAAAAAAAGTCTTTCCACCCCTCATACCGCTCCCCGCATAAAGCCAAGCACCTTCGCGGCAAAAAAACCGGGAATTGGGTTGCGGAATTTGACGGTACCTAGCCGGAGCTCACCCGCCGACGGTGAGGAGGTGGCGGCGGCATTGGGAGGACGGGACGAGGAGTTGGAGATGAGGCGGCAGGTTTTCTTGGATTTCTCCTGTGGCTCGTGACCCCTCCAATCCACCGGACAGGCTCCTGTTCTGTCCTCGACGGCGAGCCAGAGCTCGATTTTGTCAGTGGCCGCTCGTCATGTTTGGTTGTCGGAGGATCGACATAAGAGTCCATGGCAAGTGAGCTATAGTTGTTGTAAATGTAGTTTTATGCTAATAGAGGGATTTCATTTTTAGTTGACGCATAGTAATAGCATCTCTTTGGTCAACCCATAGTAAATGTAGTTTTATGCGTGCAGTCCTGACGATCACTTCAGGTTTCATAGCGAGTGGTAGCAATCCTGTCGATCACTTCAGGTTTCATAGTCAGTGGTGGTGTACGATCGATCTACTGTAACATTCTGAATTCTGTTACTCCATGTCTGTGATGTCATCTCACAAAGAACATCTTTTCCTTCAACAGTAGCCTATAGGGATCATGAACAGTTAAACGAGGAAAAAATGTCCAAAAGCCACCAAATTTCGTAAGAATCTGAATGGCTAGGCGACTCAGAAGGATTGTTTTGTACGTAGATAATAGTTTAGACAGGTGAATCTCAAGGAATCTATAGACTTTCACAAAAATCATATTTTTACAGTACACGCAGAACCACAAATGCAGTTAAAATACATCCGAGAACTGGGGAGCGAACCATGCATGTTCTGAAAAGCGCAAATGAAATGAAACTGAAGTACTGAACTAGACCAACGCTTCAACTGCACTAGCTTATTGAACAATGCTGACGCAATAATTCACCAGGATGTGGCATAACCTAAAGAGGACCCGCTCACAATCCATTCATGTGCGCAGACTAACAGAAGTGCCACAGGGCGCCTAAATTTCCAAGACTAGAATCAACAGAGAAAAAAATAAGGCTAAAGGAATGGATTAGAACCCTTGGTGTTCTAACTTCAAACTGGTACAATGATCCATGATGAAAGGCATCAATCTCCGAATGGACCCTAAACACCTCCGACTGGTCAATCATTAACAATGGACCTGAGATAGGGGTGACCGTCAGGACTCAGGAGCACATTCCAAGAGAACTAAAATCCAATCAACAGTTATTAGGCTTTCCAGCTTTATTCACCATGGGTGTGATTCCAGGTTCACCACTGTTCCTCCACAAGTTGAGATGCGACGACCACAAAGAGTGATGTAACAGGGGGCAGAGAACCAAAAGCTGGAAAAAAGAATATCAGATGCGAAGGCCAGAGACGGTGTCACGCCCTGAGTTGGGATCACTGTGCTTCAGAGACAGGTTTGCAAATTGTGAATCGAGGTCTCTGCTGTTACTACGGCTGTGGGCAGGAGCTTGCTGCTGGGGCACATGTTGTGGTTGCTGCTGCTGCTGTTGCTGGAACAATGATCTAAGACGACTAATTTCCCGCTCAAACATCTCTTGCTGATCTGCGACATTGGAAGAAAAATACATATGACTGACGAGTCAAGTGTTTGCTAACACAACAATTTCTTAAGTGGCACTTGGTAAATGCAACTATGAAGCTGTTCTGATAATCAGCGAGCAAATATCGAGATAATTTCAAATTCTCATAAAAGCAGCAAATACAGTCCTACTATGTCAGAAGAGGTATTTCAATCTCTCCATTTATTTGCTTGAATTATGCATTGCAGTAAATATGATGGCCCAACATAAATATGGCATCCTTATATCAAAGTTCCCCTCTTAAGTTGCCAAAATAAATCATGGCGTACAAACTAAGAAACAGACAACTATTGCCACAGTGACCATAAGTAATACTATAAACAACACGATTTACAATATCATACAAATCCATTTTAAATAATATTAACAAATACCATTTTCACCTCAGTTTCTTTACCAAACATATGAATATGACAGATCCTCACAAATAATAAAAGATCATTATGTTTAACTACCGAAGTTAGAAACAGGAAAACTTAATCTTGGAGTCGCAAAAGAAAGCCTAACTGTAAGACATATTAGCACAAAGCAGGAAAAGAAAAGGAATACTTACAGCGCTTAATAAGATGCTCCTGCGATAAACTCTCAAGCCGCTGTTTCAAGGCTTTATTCTCCAAGTCCAACATGATATTTTGCTGTCCAACAAAATCCATCTCAGCAGAAACTTCTATCCCCTCTGCCTGTCAAAAAGGAAAAGAAAGAATTTTCATTTTCAGTCATGTTGACATCCTATCTTGTGCAAGAAAAGATCAACATTGTTATTATTTGCTGCAGTAAGGTAACCTGCAAGGATTGAACTCTTCTCTCGAGCTCTGCGATATACTGAAGCTTCCGGACACGAGATCTTTGAGCGTATTGCCTGCAAAGGACATGAAAATAAAGAAGTTAATTGCTTCAAAAAAAATAAAGAAGTTAAATGAGTATGATTCAGTGCTCAAGGTCCATCAGCATAACACTAGACATTGTGTTACATACTTTGATAAGTGGAGTGTGATGCAAATGACAATGTATCAGATATTTCTAGTTTCAGTTATGGAAACCACTGACACATGAATGCCACATGTACAATACCATCTGAGTAGGACGTGAAACATCTTTGAGAGCTAGAGAATTTCCCACAGAATCAACTATACGAGTTTCCAGAGCATGCTATTTACTCTTTTGCTTTGAGACATTAGTAGATAACTTTTTAAGAGATATATACTATCTTGTTCCATTTCAATTAGTAATCAAAATTTCTAAAGGAAATACGCTATTTTTTATATAATGGGAATACTAGATTAATCCCGGTCTTGGCTGTCAAGGAAGCTATATCCACGGTGGCCTTTTACTTCCAAGAAAGTGAACTAATAAAAGCTTCAAATAGATGTTCAGAAAAAAAATTACATTCTGCTTCATTCGCATGATGGTACTTTACATCAGTTACTTAAATAGCAACACGGCATTGGACTAGAGAAATCGACCTAATGTCCAACATGAATATGCAGTATATACAACTACGTGCAAACTAACAATCATCATCAAATGCACCTCACGGGCTCACATGACAATCGTATATATTAAACTACAGTCAAGGATTTACTAATGTATTCACGACATATTGCCAGTAGTATCTAGCATGCTTCCAACTAACTCCAATCAAGCTTAATTATTGCCAATGATGTTTCATGATGATGAAATTTACAAAGTTATCATGATTAGGCAACGACAAAATGAATCAAACTCACTGTTTGGCACGCTTGGTATCCGCCTCGGACTGTGAGTGCCTTAGGTTGAGACCCTCCATTCTCTGGTCAAGAGCTGTGTCACCATGGCCTTTGCCTTTTCTATCGAGCCCATTTGGCACAGAACCATGCTCATGATCACCATATGCGCTTGATGGACCATGGCGCCCGGTGTTCACCTCTCTCACAGGCATCGGTACACCACCACCCTGCCGGTACATCTGTTTGGGTTCCCATGGCCTGCCCTGCTGCCGCCCAAATGAGCTCGGGTCAGGGAAGAACTCTGGCGCACCAGTCCAAGAAGCCACCTGCCCTCCTCCCCTCCTGCCGTCCAGTGCATTGTCGTACATCCCCGCCGAGGCGCCACCATCAAAGAATGTGAACGAGTCGCTGGACGACCTGCGGTGCCCCGGACGGCCATGCGCCCGCGCTGGCGTCTCGGGCTCGTCGAGCAGGTCGTCCAGCCAGGACGGCTGCTCATCAACGAGGAAGCTCTCCGACGACGTACGCTGGTGGGCGTGCCGGTGGTGCACGTCCCGCGGCCGCGAGATCGGGCCGAGCTCCGCATGTGGCGCCGCAGCAGGCGCAGGCGCCGCCGGGAACGGGCTCCGCGGCGGCAGCAACGCCTGCTTCTGGAGCCTCCCGTTCGCCATCATGGCGTCTCACTCGACCTGCGATAAGAGAATTGAAAAGGAAAATCTCAAGATTTGGGAAACCTTGCTGCTTCACAATAAAAACGAAATTCAGGCAGGATTCTTGCGGCACGAAACGCAGATCTCATCTGACGACCCGAGGACTCGCCAAAAATCGAAAATTTATGGGAAAATTTCGCATAAAGAACGAACCATCGAAGATTCGCAATCGTTGTGACGGAAAATTGTGGCGGATGAACCGAGCCGAGGGAAACTGTATGTTCTCCGGAACAAAAGCCGCCTCGGAAATTAAGGAAAACTACACGAAATCAAGCTGGGTAATGCAGGTATTGAAGCGGATCAGGGAACTAAGAATCCCGTACAAAAACTTGAACACGAAGCAGGCCAACAAAAGGAGTGGGCGCAAATACCAACGGCACGTCGTCCGCTCTAGCGCGTTGGCTCGTTCGATTGCCGTGACAGAATCCGAATCCCGAACCCAAATCTCGGGCTCCTTCCCCTGCTAACCTCGGAGGGATTGGGGGCACGAAGACAGGGGAAGAAGCGGATAAATGGCGAGGAGAGGAGTCAATCGAATAAGCAGCGCCAGAATTTGTAGCAGCAGAAAATTCAGGCATCGAACGGCCAGGACTGGGTGAGACGGTTCGCATCGACCAATCGCAGCCGTCGATCTGCACAACCATTGAAAAGTATTGTTGTTGTACACTCGTGCTGACGAGCAAAAAGATAAATTTTCCTGGCGTACAACTGCATGTTCTAACATGACATTACTTTGGATTTGAAACGACGACAGATTCCTGTATATGTTTTTGTTTGCCGTTAACAAACTGTGTGCTGCCAAGTTAAAATACGTACGTGGATAGTACATACATCTCACGAAAATATAAGAATTTGTGACACGTTAGTAGATTGTCGTTCATAGTAAGTTCGAGTTCGTGACGGTCGATTTGTGAGCTCCAATCCCATATTCTCATTTATTAAACGCTCGATCAGGTAGCAGCTACTAATTCGGATAATTAAGTTGGCTAGTGGCATGGGATTGGAGCTCACAAAAACATAATGGGTTTGACCCGCATTATCATCTTCCATTTCCTTACGGTTTTTGCCCGCCCATTATGGAGGTCTTTTTTTGGGGGGTCAAACCAATTATGTAGGATTAACTAGACATTTTTCAGCAATGTCAGAAAACACTGCTAATTAAATATGCAAGGATAGTCTACGAAAACCATGGATGTTATTATAAGCTGGATTGGGTTGTGTTGGGTTGGCTGTGTGTGCATCTGGAGCCCGCCAGCATGTGCGAGGCTGTTGGGTGGGTGTTGGTACGTGTGACAAACGAGTCGACGCGGCTGTGTCGTCGACCTGTCTACCTCCTCCGCGGTCGGCTAGCGACAGCAGCAGAAGGCAGCGATGCCAACACGAGGACAGCTCAAGGTCCAGCTGCCTCCGCTGCACTGCACCGCTGGGTGGGCGCATGCATGTGTGCTTCATCTTTTTCTCCTGCGGTAAAAAAAAATACACCCTTTACATGCAATGCAAATCACCTCAGGCTTGAACATTAGCTCCAATAAGTTACTTCTTCGCTCTAAAAGTTTGTCGCTTTGTAGTTTATTTTTAAACTACTCCCTCCTTCTCATATTAATTGTCGTTTGGGACAAGGATTTTAGTTTATTTTGAACTAAAATTATTGTTCTAAACGACAAATAATATGGGAAGGAGGGAGTACAAAACAACAAACTTTTCAAAACAAAAGAAGTATTTTACTGTAATACGGTGTTTATTATTAATTTGGATCATGTTGAGACATGCCGTGATCGCTGACGATGAGCATGCTTAATCAGCACCGAGACGATTCTGGTACGTTTGGCTTTTCAACTTGTCATGATATTTATTCATGTGTGTAGGGCTCTTATTGTAGTACATAAGATAACTTTCGGGATAGAATCTCAAACCAGAGGCGGTCTTCTAATACGGTTCCAATTTACTCTAATACAATTTTAAATATTTGTGTTTTCTTTTCGCATTTGCGTTTGGTTTTTGCGTTATTACGAAGCAGCACGTCGTCTTTAATTGACTGACCTTGGAACTTGTCAATTGATGGATGGAGGACGAGGGTTCAAACGAATGGAGGAAATCGAATAATGTTTCTGTCATAGCTATTATACTCCATTCGTTTCAAATATTTGTCATTCTGACTTTACTTAAAATTAATTTAGATCTGTGACCATCGATTTCTAAAATTCTATGTGGGTTACAATGCATATAATAGCATACATGATATACAATTTACATGTTTTATATTATATAAACTTAAAAAATTGTGGGTCAAATAAAAAGTTATTTCGATCTAATTAAGAATGATAAGTAATTTAATTTGGAATGGAGAGAGGGGGACTTTTAAACAAATATAAATGTGTTTGTCTATTTGTCTTTTTTTTCGAACGAACCTAAAATGTTAGACCAATCTAATAGGAACTAGATGGTCTTATATTAATAAGAAAATAGGCACCTAAATTTGCTTCTAAGAGGATTTGAAGCTGAATGGTCAGGGTGTACAACCACAACCCTTAACTAACTAAGTTAGGCTCAGTTCCTGGTTTGTCTATTTGTCAAGTATATGAAATTTGAGAAAATTTCAGACACCGATCATTAATACTCACTCTGTCTAAAAAAACTTGTCACTTTATAGCTTAAAATAAACTACAAAGCGACAAACTTTTTGAGACGGAGAGAGTAGCTAATTACTATCATCAACCACTGATCTTGTAAATAACCATTAACTCTTGATTCTACAGGTTAATCAATCACAATTTTTTATTTGATTGTTTTACAATTAACAAAAAATTACAGATTATCAATTAAAATCTCACCTTCATCATGGCTGTCGGCGGCGCCGCAACCGAGCGCGGCCCGTGCGCCGTCGATCTGCAGCATCACGCCATCGCCCCGTCTCTTGCCATCGCGCCTCAACCGGCGCTCGCCGTCCTCCGTCGCCGTTTTGAGCTCTGTGCGCAGCTGTCGCCTCAAGCTTCGTGCATTTGGTGTCGCTTCAAGCTCCAGGCTCCACGCACCGTCGGGCGCCGAGCACTAGTCTCCATGCGCCACACGCCCGCGCGCCGCCATTGTGGTGGGCACTATGCTCCGCACGCCGTTGGAAACGAGATCGAGAGACTGAGTTTGTGGAGTTAGCTAGGATTGTGGAAGAGAAGATAAAAGAACCAACACAATAATTTGAAAGGAAATCTAAAGGTCGCCTGATATTTGTATTTGAGGATTTCCTAATAGAAATACAAATATGACTAGTCATGGATAATTCGGCACTTTGAATCTGAGGCATGGTGCAAATACTCCTTTTTCCCATGCCACCTTCAAAGATTTTGTTTGTGTTTTTTCTCCTTCTTCATCTATTATATGATGTTGCATCAACTTGGTCAGCTGCAAGTTAAATTGTCTTACTAGTTAAAAATACTCACAAACTAATGAGATGTACTCTCTTCATTTCAAAAAAAATTGTGTTTTATAGTTCATTTTTGAAATCCAAAGCGGCAAATTTTTGAAACGGAGATACTAGATAATTTTGTTATTTCTACATTTTGGAACTTTTTTCTCCTTTTAGTTTACTTCTTTTACATGAGAATGTTTCCATGATATGTCACCTATCGCAAAAACCCTCTGCCGTCATACTCATACCTAGTTGAGGCAGAAGGCACTCCAATGAAGGACACCAACACGTACAAGCGTTCTTGAGCTATGTTTACGTGCAAGCGTGTTCAGTGAAATCGTTCTCAAATTCAAGCTATACTTCTATGGTTCCGAAAGATTCCTCCTTAAGGGAGGACCTTTCTACATTGATCTTTTTATGGTGGAGTCGATAACTACACCAGCAGCCACATTGAATCCAGTTTGACATGAGACATGACGATCAACATCCTGAGCTTAAAAATCGTTGGTCAACCAACACGACATATGACATCCTACATCCTAGCGATCTCAATATGGGCATAGGCATATATACATATTATTTTTTTATGATTGGTACAATCCCGACTTTCTTCTTCAAGGAGGTTATGACCAATTTTATTATAAACGAGCACAAATGGAGACACTCACGATCTATTCTTCCACTACAGGAATAACGGTCACTTACGTCGGCCAAAGCCGACGTAAGTAAGGCTTAAATCGACGTAAGTAACTTAATTACGTCGGTTTTTCCTTAATTACGTCGGCTTTCAGCTGACGTAGGCATTTGGACGTAATTAAGGTGACTTACGTCGGCCACCGACGTAAGTTAACTTAATTACGTCGGTCTGCGGAAGCCGACGTAAGTTAAGTGTCGAGATGGGCCTTGGGCTGGGCCTGAGAACTTACGTCGGCTTGGGCAAGCTGACGTAAGTAAAGTATTGTAACTTACGTCGGTCAGGGCAAACCGACGTAAGTTAAGTGGTTTAACTTACGTCGGTACGGCCTGACCGACGTAAGTTAACCTGGGCTAACTTACGTCGGCATTCCCATAGCCGACGTAAGTTAAGTTTTCGAATTTTTTTTAAAAACAGAAACTGACTACCTCGCTCGATGGCGAGAACACAGAACAAACAAATAACTGACTACACAGCATAACAGTTTCAATATATAGTTCAAAACATCAACAACAACATAATTTGCAAAATAAATTCCACCGGGCTACACGCTAGCCCCTCCATTACCTCCGGGATCTTCTCGGCGCGTTCCGGATCCCTGCAAAAGAAACATAATCACTAGTAAGCATCAATGTCAACTCAGTGATAACATAAGAGGCCAAGAACATCAGTGACAAAAGAAGGAAGCATGATGTAGTTTCAAATGAAGTAATGTACTATATCACTAGTTAAATGGAAGCACTAGCCCTTTGTTAACTCAGTGAACATCAGTTTCGACATAAGAAGGAAACATCAGTGATAATCACTAGCCCTTTTGTTAAATGGAAGCACTGACAACTTATTCACTATATACTAATCATTTCTACCATGGTCAAAAACTACTAAAGCTTGATTAGATACACTTAACTTCCTCACCACTATAGGAATCAATATCTGACAAGTCATCAAGATCTACCTCTATGTTGTACCTCCTTATCTCTCTATGTAAAATACTAAAATGGATACAACAATATTAAAGAGAGTTTATCACATGCTCCGGTGTCTACACGCTAGCCCCTCCACTGCCCCCGAGATCTCGACGCGTTCTGAAACCCTGCAAAAGAATCATAATTAGGATAAATTAGAAGTCCATAAAACAACTAGTCAATAGTGTGAGTAACACATTTGCTAAATTAAATGTGATGCAAGTAACTTCTTTAACATAATGAAAAGGGAATGAAACTCCTAGGTATAGACAATATTATCTGCTCCGGTGTCTGTTGCGGCGGAAGCATAGGAATCTCGATGTCCTGACCGTTTTGTCGAGCAAGAGTCTGCCATTGCAAGATATTAGCAGATATATGTTATTAAGTGCTGTGAAATTTAACTACGGTACTTTAAATTACTTACCGCCATCGTTGCTTGCATCTGGGCCATCATTAAGGCCGTCCTCTGCTGCTCCTCCCTCGTCCTCTCCAGCTCTGCCTGAGTTTGCGTCAGCGACTCCCTCATGGCCTGGAGCTCCAGCTGGGTCTGCGA
The DNA here is from genome assembly GCA_036927565.1 of Tuctoria greenei. Classification (NCBI taxonomy): domain Eukaryota; kingdom Viridiplantae; phylum Streptophyta; class Magnoliopsida; order Poales; family Poaceae; genus Tuctoria; species Tuctoria greenei. Next base: position 179,246,396 of record JAYESD010000009.1, on the reverse strand, counting down.
GAGACGACCACTGGTCCCAACGGTCGAAGCCTGCGACGATGAAGCGTCTCTCAAAGGTCGCGTCGACCTCGAGTCGACAACTCCATCGAAAATGGCAAACCTGCAAAAGAATGAAAACACTAAGTAGAAGATTAATTGAAAAAGAAATGAAACACACGAAGAACTCACCGTCCGTGGGCCTTCCCGCCTCTGCTTGCGTACGTGGCTTGGGGGTCGATCGGCGCGTTTTCCCAATCGTAATTCGCACCGTGTATCTTCGCGACCTCTTGCGCGTACTTTGTCTACAAAACAAATAAATCTTTTAAGCATGTCAATAATAGTATTAGTTACAATGAAATTGATGAATTTCGAAAACTTACCAATCGGTCGGTTGCGACCTGACTACACTGCCCTGGCTGAGAAGGGTCACTTCCCTTGTGACCTCTCTTCAAAACCTGGGTCAGGGTCGGCTCATGACCCATCTCTTGCTCATGTACATCCGTGTTAGTGAGATAAATAATATATTAGGAACACATAAATAAAATAAAAAGGTACTTATCATGCGTTTAGCCAAACGCAAGTAGCCATCGCCGCCATAGTTGTGCTTGCCCTCGGACCCCATGCGACACTGTCTAGCCTTCGTGGACTTGTTGATAAAAGCATCGCTAGCCCAGTACCGACAGAGAGCTAAGTACGCCTCGATGTTACCCTGTAATCAGGAAATACTAACCTGCACATATTTCATTTTCATCAACGCGATTAACATACGTAGATATTGTAAATATTTAACAATATTAAAAACTTACCTCCGCGTACTGCTCCTCTGTCAAGTAGGAGTCCGAGTCCTTCCTAAAGACACCCCTTTGCTGCTCCTGCTCCTGCTCCTGGGGGTGCCGCTTGTAGTACGCGTTGTCGGTTTGAATTCGGGTGTACGACAACACCGCCGTCGTGAGCTTCCGAGTGTTGTAATGGAACACGCGTCTCGCGTGGTCCTCCATGCCCGGTTCCTCTACTTGGTACCTCAGCTTTAAGCAAACAAATATTTAAGTGATATGCAATTAAGAATTCAAACGAGTTGAAAAAACGAAACAGTTAAAGTTACCATAAAATTATGCCACACGGATCCCTGAACTGTGCCGTGCACCGGGTGAGAGACCCGAGCGTAGTCATCCCACGACAGGGCAGGAAAACCGTAAATTACACCGGGGTAGTGCAACTTGACGATAGCACCGAGGACACTGTTAACCTGCCTGTGGTGCTTCTCGGCCCCCGTGAACGAGAAGTCGTACCAACATCTACAAAATATATTAAATCATTAAGTAAAGGAAAACAACATCTAATATTTAATATACTATATACAGTATTTATACCTGTCTCCAACGGGACGAATCGTGGTCTGCTGAGTAGTAACCGGAGGAGGAGCCGCAAAGTGGGTCCTCCTCATCCGTCGCCTCTGCTACGACGCTGCCGTGTCCTGTGACCCAGAAGGCTCTGTGGACCCCCCGGAGCCTCTAGGAAGGCTAGTGGTAGAGGACTGCCTAGGGAGGCTAACGCTAGCCGGCTCCAAAGGGAGGCTAGCGCTAGAGGGCCCCCTAGCCTCTGAGTCGGGCTCATGTAGCGGCCCCCTAGCCTCTGACTCTGACTCTGACTCAGAAGTCTCTGAGTCAGACTGCACAAAAGGAATGACTTTATTAATAATTAATAACAATTGCAATTTCAAAAATAACTTTATTGTAACTAAAGTTTACCTCTGTCCGCTGAAAGCACACAACAGCTGAGGGTGGAGCGTGTGCTAGAAAGAGCTCACGTCAGCTAGAAAGGAACGAGCTCCCTGAGCAAGGGTCTGCTGGCGGCTCAAACCCTCTCACTGGCTTCCCCTTCCCCTTCCCCTTTGACGACATCCTATTGCAAGGAATAAATGATTAATATGCAAAGATAATATACAAAATTAATGTTAAATTAGTGAATAAAATGTTACTTCAAAATTCATCAACATCACGATCATGCACCCTACTCCTTAAACCAGCCCATCGATCTTCTTCTTGCGCATATCATTTTCGTTTGCGCAAATCAGCAGGTTCGACTATGTCATCGATATCTTCAGTTTCTGATTCTGATTCAGTTTCTGCTTCCGTGCCAGCGTCGATATCTTGAGCGTCTCCAACTAAGTTATCGAGTCCTACACCGGGCTCGACTGAGAAGGAGTCTGGCAACTCTTCCTCTTGGTAGACAAAATCAACCTCAACTTCGTCGTGATAACCATCATCTCCTGGAGCATATAACCGCTCACGAGGATTTACCTTATGTACCACCCACCAAGCTTTGAATTTATTGCATGGATAAGGTAGATAGTACACTTGCTCTACTTGGTGTGCAAGAACTAATGAATCGAATCCTTTCAACCGTTCCTTGTGTTTTACTTCGACCATTCCAAATTCGTTTACTCGAATTCCACGAATGGAATCAAACCATTCGCAGTCAAAGAATGCCGCTCGAATTGGCTTGTTTGCGACAAAGGTGAATTCAAGGATTTTTTTAATAATCCCGTAGTACTGCGTTTCATGATCTTGCGAATCGATTGCCCTCATCACAACTCCGGTATTACATGTTGCCGCGAGAGGACGAAGAGATTCAAATTGAGTTGTACGGAATCGAAAGCCGTTGACGTCATATCGACCATAGCTTCTAACATTAACCACTCCACGGGATAGTTGTCGCAAATCTTCATGGACGTTTGCATCTTTTTGGCACTGTCCAAGATATGGAGTTATTAGAAAACGTAAGCATTCTTAAGTTATAAGAAAACATTGTTAACATTGATTAGTTATCGAGAAAACGTTACATGATCTCGAAACCAGGAGAGAAAATTAGATCCTCCGTTTATTCCTTCCCGTCGAATATGTTCTATTTGCTTGCTCGTGGGGTTGATGTCTATGTCTCCAATTTTGCTTGTCGAACATACTACACGACAAAGAGAACCTCTTAGAATACATGTGTCGGAAAAGATGGTGAAAAGCATAAGTGTAGGAGAAACACTTACTTAAAATATTCATTCATTTCTTCCATATTAGCGTACATGTAGAAGAATGCATCACGCCTTTCTTTTTCGCTAACATCATACGAAGTGTAACTACCAACAGTAGTGCCTCTTGTTGCAAAAATGGAGGGATCGCTATAAGGAGGTTGCTCATCTATATTGTATCGCATTACCGAAGTATTAACATTGTTTTCTTCTGCAAAGTAAACACTTGAGAAGTATCCCACTTCCTTAAGAGTAAAAGATTCGGCGATGCAACCTTCAACCCTTGCCCTGTTACCAACCATTGGTTTCATATATCTAAGTGATCTTTCAATATGATACATCCACCTATATTGCACGAGACCGCCCACTTTCGCTTCAAATGGAAGATGAATTAAGAGATGTTGCATTGGATTGAAAAATCCCGGAGGAAATTTTTTTCCGTCTTACACAAAAGTACCGGAACCTCATTTTCCAATTTAGTCATCATCTCTGGCGTGATTTCTTTAGCACAGAGTTGCCTATAGAAGTGGCTAAGCTCGGCTAACACCTTCCACACTACATCGTCAAAATAGCCTCGAAACATAACAGGCAGAAGTCTTTCCATGATTATGTGATAATCATGACTCTTCAACCCAATGAGCTTTCCCGTTTTCACATTCACGGCTCGTCTCAGACTAGCTGCGTAACCATCTGGGAATTTCAACCTTTGCAACCATTCGAGAACTTCTTTTTTCTCTTTAGGTCGAAGACAGAAAGGAGCGCGTGGTTTACCACCATTTTCGGAGAGCTCAAGAGTTTGACAGTTACAAAGCTCGGCAAGATCCTTTCGAGCCTTTAAATTATCTTTTGTTTTGTCCGTCATGTCCATGCATGTGCTTATGATACATTCGGCCATGTTACGCCCTTGATGCATAACATCAATGTTGTGCCTTAGAATCAATGACTTCACATACAGTAACTCCCAAAGTCCACATATGTGAGTCCAATTGTGTTTGTCTCCGTAACCTTCGAAATATCCAGGACGACCTTCATCTGGCACCAATTTGTCCAACATATCAGATATTTCTGACCCGTCAAGATGTTTCGGTGGTCCTTTAGTGACAACGGTGTTCTTTCTGAAGACATTCCTCTGTTGTCTAAACAAGTGATTCGGAGGTAGCCAACGTCTATGACAATCGAAGTATGATATCTTGCCTCCATGGGTAAGTCGAAAGCAATCGGTGTCCGAGGCACATATCGGACACGTCAACCGACCATGAGTGCTCCATCCAGAAAACATGTCGTATGCCGGAAAATCATGAACGGACCACAAATAAGCAACTCGGAGGTTGAATTTCTATTTCTTGTAACAGTCGTATGCTTCGACTCCTGTCCACAACATTTTCAACTCTTCGATCAACGGTTTCAACATCAGGTTGAGACGTGACCCAGGATGATCTGGCCCAGGTACAATGAAGCTAAGAAACATAAACTCATTCTTCATGCAAAAGGTCGGCGGAAGATTGTACGGAATGATAAAGACGGGCCAACAGGAGTATGGTGCGGCGTTTGTGCTGAACGGCGTGAACCCATCTGTCGCCGACCCGATGCGAACATTTCTCGCTTCACGAGCAAATTCTGGGTCAAAACGGTCCAGAGCCTTCCATGCCTCACCATCGGACGGGTGCGTCATGACTCCATTGTTCTCACACTCACCTTCTTTGTTCCATCTCATGTGTCTGGCTGTTTTTTTTTGAAAGGAACAACCGCTTCAACCTCGGTGTCACAGGTAAGTAACGAAGCTGCTTACGTGCGACTTCCGTCGTCACTGTATTACCATCGTTATTAACAACTTCGACAAACCTCGGTTGACCACATTTCAAACATTTGTTCTCATTGACATGCTCTCTCTAGAAAAGCATGCAGTTGTCCGGACACACATCAATCTTTTCGTGCTTCATCCCGAGACCAGAAAGAATTTTCTTCGAGTTGTACATATCCTTAGGCACTTTGTTGGGTTGTGGAAGGGCATCTTTGAACAAATCGATGAGCATGTTGTAACAATTGTTAGAAAAGAAGAACTTAGACTTAATTGCCATAAGTCTAGTCACAAAATTGAGGATTGGCATTTTAGTGTGTTCATGCAGAGCCTCTTCTGAATCTTTCAGACGTTTGAAGAACTCTTTAACTTCTGCTGTTTGAGTATCTTTTGTAAGCTCTGGTCGTATAGCTTCCAGTATCTCATCCATCGTATCAACCTCTTGAGCATCATCATTGTCCGCTTCTACTTCTTGTACAGCTTGAGAAGCTATCTTGTCGTGGAAGTTCCACAACTCATAATGTGACACGTAACCGTTTCGACACAAGTGCAACGTAAGTTCCACTTTGTCCAAAAACGTTCCGTTTCGGCATTTCGTACATGGGCACCGCGCCTTATCGCTATTTGACAACGAAAAAGCTCGTTCCACAAAAGCTTCTGTCTTGGCGTACCACTCATCTGAGTGACCACCAGTTCTGCTCTTCCAACCAGTGTACATCCAACTACGGTCTTCGCCCATGTTTGACTCTGCAGTTTAACGCGAAAGAAATTATCGTTAATGTATTGTTATGTTATGTGTCACGGCCCTACAACCTAGGTAGATAGATCCTAAACCCACCGAAGAGTGACCGAGCAGAGCGTGCTCATGACGAGACACACGATCCAGATTCGAACGAAATTTCGGCAGCATAACCCCGTTGTTCTCCACTGCACGCCCAAAAATGGTGCAGCAGAGAACAACAGGGTTACGCCACCGAAATCTCGTCCAAATCCGGACCCGCATCTCGTCACAAGCCATGCCCCCTCGGTCACTCCGAGGCTGTCCAAAAAAGGGACAATTCCCAACCTGCACGTCTCACATGCCAATGGCATGTGAGACGTGCCGATCCGAAATGGGTAATACATTGCTATAGGTTACGTTGCTCATTTTCATTTTGAGGTCATTTAAAAGAGAGGAAAGAACTAGAGAAACACTGAGAGGAAAGTTGGTCTTAGAGAAGGAGGCGGAGGACTAAGCCATCGGGGGAGGCGGAGGACTGAGGCGAGTGGGCCTGAGGAGTAAAATCGGCCCAGTTATTGTGAGCCGTCAGATCATATCCGACGGTCCACACTTCAGATCGGCCACATAAAAGTCCTCCCTGACCCAACCCTACTCATTTTCCTTTCTCTTCTCCATGATTCCATCGCTCCAGAGTCCAGATACGGCGGCCGCGATGATCCCCTTCTCCTCTCCTCGATACCCCTACTCCAGCGACGCCGGCCGCGGTGATCCAACGATGGCGGTGGAGATTCAGCTACGATGGTGGCAACCTAGCAGCGACGAGGCCTCGAGGGGCGAACAGAGGCAATGGAGAGTTTCGGCGACAACCAGGCGACAGCAGCCTGGTCCAGGCGAGTCGACCGGCCATGGCGTCCGGTCCGGAGCGACTTGACGCCTAGGCGTCGCCTAGGCAACGCTTGGACAACGCTGGCGCAGGTGCTTGCCATCCTCACCGTCGTCGTTCGCCTTCGTGCCCGTCTACACGCATACTTTACCTTACCACTAAATGGGCCTTGTGGGGCCTTGTCAAGCCTGTCCAAAGCCCATTTATGTATATATAGTACTTGAACACTCAAGCAATCAAAATTAAAATTGTAACCATAACTCAAAAAACTAAGCAATTCAAATAAACCTAAACATAACAATTATCCATTGTAATTCATCAATTTATCAACTCAATTCTAACATAAGCAATTCAATTCAAATGAGAGCAATTCAATAAACCTAAACATAACCATAATTCAAATGAGAGCAATTCAATAAACCTAAACATAACCATAATTCAAATGAGAGCAATTCAAAACCTAAACATAACCATAATTCAAATGAGAGCAATTCAATAAACCTAAACATAACCATAAGAGCAATTCAATAAACCTAAACATAACCATAATTAAAATGAGAGAAATTTAATTCAAATGACAACAATTTAATTAAAGTAAATGCATGAGGCGAGGAAATACTTGCAACGAAGATCGACAGCGGAGTCGGAGGCGCAGGGGCGGCGACGGCGAGCCGGCAGCGGGGCGGTCGGAGCGGCTCGGGGTCGGGGCGACGACGCGGGGGCAGTCGGGGCAGCGGTGGCTTGGGGTCGGGGCGGCGGCGGCTCGGGCTCGGGGTCAGGGCCGCGCGGGTCGGGGCGGCGCCGCAGGGGCGGGGCAGCGGGCGGGAGGCGGGTGGCGGCCGGGCGGTGACGGCGGGGCGAGGAGGGGGAGCAGGCGGCGGGGCGGCGGCTCGGGGTCGGTGCCGGCGGGTCGGGGCGGCGCCGGAGGGGCGGGGGCTGCGACCGGGAGGCGGGTGGCGGCCGCGCGGCGACGGCGGGGGCGGCGAGGGGGAGCAGGAGGCGGGGCGGCGGCTCGGGGTCGGGTGTCGGCGGGTCGGGGCGGCGCCGGAGGGGCGGGGCTGCGGCCGGGAGGCGGGGGGCGGCCGGGCGGCGTGCCGGCGGCGGGGCGGCAACGGGGAGCGGCGGCGGGGCGGTGGCTCGGGGGGCAGGCGGCGGCGGCGGCGGCGGGGCAGGCGGCTCGGGGGGAAGGCGCGTGAAATGAAGGCGCGCACCGCTCACGCGTTTAGGTTAAACAATAACTTACGTCGGCTTATTTAACTTACGTCGGCCCACTTCGCGCCCGACGTAAGTTAGGCCTAAATTACGTCGGTCTCCTTAATTACGTCGGCTCTGGGCCGAGGCCGACGTGTGTAATTTTTATTACTGTCGGTGCCTTTACTTACATCGGTCGACCGACATAATTTATTTAACTTACGTCGGCTACTAGTAGCTGACGTAAGTTACTTACTTACGTCGGTCGCTGACCGACGTAAGTTATAGATATTCCTGTAGTGTTCTACCAGGAATCGAACTCAGAATATGAGTATTGTTACTCAGAGTATTTAATCATTAGGCTGAGCCCCCTTTCACCTATATTATATATAACATGTATTCTCTATATTTTAAAATTATTGTCGTTAAAATAATAATTTTAATTTAAATCTTAGATTAAAATTGTTGTAAGGTGAATTAGCTCACTAATATCCACACACACAACGCGAACTCAACCTCTCCCGACACCCTACAGCACCCGCCGGCGTGCACAAGCGCGCCGCCTCCCGTTTCTCCCCCTCCCCAAAGATCACATCCCCAGGTCCCGATCTCCAAACCCTAGCCGTAGTGTGCAGCTCGATTTCCCCTGGTCTAGTCCCAAGGTGAGGAACCCGTCTCCTCCTCTCTTCCGCCGATGCACCCCTCTCGTTCCCGAAGGGACTCTTTACCCCATCCCCCCCGTCGCCCTCGCGCAAGGAATGCAGATCTAAGCGGATCCTCATTGATTTGGCGCGTGCTGAGGATCCGCTTAGATTGATTCTTTCGCGGGGGGGGGGGGGGGGGGGGGGGGTGAGGAACCCTAGCTCGTGTTAGCAGCAGTTGACGCCTAGGTCAGATTAGAGCGAAAAGCCTGTTTTTTTACTAGATAACCGATGGGACTGGAATTGAACTTAACCTATGCGATTGGAATTTAATTCCTCCACCCAAACAGATATTCCGTCCATATTGATAGGTTTGCCTGTTTGTAACTGTAATGTACTAGTATGTGCTTACTGACTGAAAGCTTGTTCATTTTGCTCTTCTATTTTCAAATCTGTTAACTAGAGATAGCCAGAACTTTTCTGGGACGCTATAGCATCCTTCCTGTGCTGGTTAACCACTTAATATCACGGGGTACCTTGTGTCATCAGAGTCTTATATTAGGTCACAAGGTTCAAATGGGCTTTATCGTACCAGGTGTACGTAGCGTAGCACCTGATCCTCCGCTGCTTTTATTTCGTTTGAGGAATGTGTCAGCTTATAGTTATGGACTCAAATAACACTACTTTCTTTTGATCACTGTTTCAGGCCGAGGCACCAAGCATCATGTCGGAAAGAGGTCGTATCCCGCGGCGACTTATTGATGATCACAGGGGGTATCCTGATGCCCGTGTGGTTGATATTCGTAGGGCCCACCCAGACATCTACATGGTTGAGGATCGTAGGGCCCACCACGACATTGGTGTAGTTGCCAGGGCCTATCCTGCTGTTCGTGTGGTCCAAGATCGTGGAGGCTATCCTGACACCCGTGAAGGCCTGCACATTAGGGGAGCGCCTCAAGCTCACCCTCGCCCTCACTCAGCTGCTCTAGAGGAAGAGTTTGAATTGCAGGAGGTTGAACTACGGAGGCTGTTGGCAGATAACCGTGCTCTGGTTGAGCAACGTGATATCTTACACAGGGATGTACTAGCTGGAAAAGATGAGGTCGACCACATGAACATGGTCATTGCAGGCATTACCACCGAGAAGCAAGATTATATCAGTAAGCTTGTTGACAAGAGGAGGAAGCTTGAAGCTGATTCTAGAGCAACTGAGCCCTTACGAGATGAGGTTTTACAACTTCGTGGTGGAATTGATGAGCTTGTTGCTGTTAGAGAAGAACTCTCTGCAGAGGCTGCATCTCTCATGCAACAACTGACAAGGGAAAAATCGGTGAACCAGCAGTTACCTATTCTGAAAGCAGAGATTGATGGCCTGCGACAGGAGCTTGTTCATGTGAGGTACATGTACATCTACACCCTTGCTTGTTTGACCTGAATATCTGATTCACAGGTAAACCAGTTAGTAATTTCAGATTTGTATATACTTGGTCATTGGTTATTCTTCTGCAGGACTGGATGTGCACTAGAGCAGAAGGGTAACTTTGAGTTGGTGGCACAAAGGAAGGCAATGGAGAAGAATCTGAATTCAATAGCACAAGAGATCAACCAAATGCAATCTGAATTGGCTAAAGTTGAAGTGAGACATCGGGGCACAGGTACGTTGTTGAAGCCAATATACAGTAAAATAACGCTTCTAGTTTTGTGTTTCTTTGGGTGTAAAATATAAGAGTGAATTCATCGTGGGTCCCTAAATTTTTCTAGGTTCCCATTCAGGTCCATGAACTTTCAAAACGTCCATCTAGGTCCTGGATCTATTTAAGTTGCTAACCTCAGGTCCATACCCCTTCAGCAAAGCAAATACGGATGACATGATACCGACAGTGTGAAAATGATGATGTTACAGTCTCTCTCTCCCTCTCCATTGCTGGCGTGCAAGCTTCTGTCAAACTGCTGCTGCTGCTGCTCTTTTCTTGCAAATAGCCACAAGAAGAGGGTGCTCATGGAGTTGTGCAATAGGAAGGGGAAGCTGCATCTATTTGTAATCGACCCAAAGATCACCGGACGATTTCCAAGGTCCAGCTGCAGAAAGGCTTAGAGTAGAAGGGTGTTAACCTCGAGTACGCAGCGAGAGGAAGCAAATGGAGGCTGGGTGCAGCTTCATACTGTGGTGCTTGGCAAGAAAAGAGTAGCATGGAAGCTTGAATGACAGTAATGGAGAGAGACTGCCACATCCTCCTTTTTCCACGCTGTCATTGTCATGCCAGTCATATTTGCTTTGCAGATGGGGTATGGACTCAAGGTTAGCAACTTAAATAGATCTGGAACCTAGATGGACATTTTGAGAGTTCATTGACCTGGATGGGTACCCTAGAAAAGTTTAGGAGCCCACAGTGTAATTCACTCAAAATATAATCTGGAAATGTTGTGAGCTCATTATTTCTCTGATGAAAACATGTTTTAGCCACAGTTCATTATAAGCATTCCATGCACTTCACTGCATATCTTTGCATTTCATTTGAAGCATCTATGATCTGGCTGTAGTATCCTGATATTTCTAGGAATAGACCAGCAGATAATATCTTCTTGGTCATCAAGGGGAACCAAACTTTGAAGCATGAGCAGACAGAATTTATCCCTATTTCCCATCTAGGCATAGGAGCCTTCACTTTAGGTTATTCACTAATTAGCTTTTATCCCTTAATCTAACTCTGAGGCATATGCTCTGAAGATACTTCTGAAACATCTAATGCAGAACTACTTGAAGCATAGAACTTACAAAGTTCGGTGAGCTAAAAGCTACATATAAGGTTCCTTGTGTCATTAGAGAACCCCCTCCCCTCCTTTTCTGGATAATAATTATCTGAAACCACCCGTTTAGAAGACACAACTGAATCTTACTGGAATAAGTTGATTGCTGCTACTAATTCTTTGGTAATCTATGTTTGAAAACTTTTAATAATATACATGGAACGGATTTGGTTCATATTCTTGGATATAAATAGTTAATCATCTAAGTGCTTACTGAGCCCTTGGAATTTGGCACAGAATACGATTATTGAAAAATGAAAAACAATGCCTTGTACTGTGTAACTTAGAACATCTCAGCACCCTTTGATGCAAGCAGATTCTTTTCTGTTATGTTTGGAACTAACCATTTTTCCAGTTCATATTGTACTGTCCTGGCCATGAATTTTTGTTGCTGATCTGCGATAAAAATAAGCTTTAGACTTTAGTTGACTTCTGACAGTCTGATAGTCTGGACAATTTAGATTTCTGTAATATAGGTAGAATTATTCTCATATTATTACTTTTTGTACACCCTTCAAGGTGGGAGTTATGGGATACAGATGAGTAGCCCTGAAGTGACCTTTGCTGCTCCATATGGAGACAATTACAACATCTATGTGGTATGAGCTGCTAAAAGATACCAATTCAGACCATTCAGTTATTCCCTTATTAGCTTAATGTTGTTCTTATTTATCTGCAACTTTCCATTTTGTAGCAGGGAGTTTCTGAGAAAGGCCCTTTACTTCCTCCTGAATCTAGTTCATGGGGAAAATATGACAAGAATTATCTGCAGTACCGCTAAGATCAGGACCGTTATGCTTTCTTGTGAGAAAGAGTCATCTTCTAGGTTTCAATTGCCATGTCGCATGGTTTCCAATATTTAAGCTTTGTACTTGCTTCAATTACAGTTAAGAATTGTCTAGTCTGAATGCTTCTAATCATTTTTATTCTGTGGTATTGCATTATTATCTTTCCAACAGTATCACATACACATTGCCTAGATAGCTAAAGATGTTTTGGTTTTCAGCAGATCGTTTCCCTGTTGAGAGTCGAATATGCTTTGATAGAAACTGTGATCGTCTACCCGCTGAAGGGAGAGAGAATGCAAAACTGGCAGTCCTTCGAGGAGCAAGATAGTCCTAGGCGTGAATTGAATCCGAGATGTAATCTTTTTCTTCTTCTCTGTACTTGTCCGAGCTATGGTGTATCATGAATCCTTTATAATGACTTTATTTATTTCCGCTACAATCCATTTCCCATCTCTGTCTCGTTCAAACCGCAGCACTCGAAACTTTCATCGTTCATGAGTCGTGGTTGGTATGATGCGAGGAAAATGCTTGGGCGACAGAAGTTTCCAAATAGAAAGTTCTGAGACGAGGTTGGACCCTCCATCGATCGGTAGCTCCCAACCCGGGTATTCGCAATCGAGTCTCGGGGTTTGACTGTCGTGGCACCTGCTCTCCAGGTGTCATGTCTGGTGCGGTTAATCGTCGATCGCTTTGCCTATGTTGATGTGACGTGCCTTGTTCTGGCGGCATGGGTGTCACGAGAGTCCTGACAGTTGGCGCGGGGGGCTGAGGCACATGCTTGTCGTAGTCCCGCCGGGTGTGTCGTTTTGTCCTTCGGGAGATGCGGCGTCGCTCGTGCTCGCCTTGGTTGGGCCGCGACGCGGCCAGAAGATCTCCTTATGCCCTTATCGAGCTCGAAGATGTTGGGGGACGGAGCGCGATTGGTGTCGCAACAAATGCTGATGTAATATCCCAAAAAAAATTAAGTAAAAAAAATGCCACAACAGAAAAAATAAACGATTGACCAAACTTTGACTTCTTGAAACTTCAATCCGATGGACGATAGGAGACTATAGTTGCAACTATAACTGAAAGTCGCCTAGAGGGGTGAGTAGGCAATATGACCTAAAATTACTTAATTAAACGAGATTAAACTGAGGTCAGACTAGTCCGCGCAGCACGTGGTGAAAATCTAAAAAGTTGAAAATCAAACCGAGTGCAAGAGATCAAATCGAAAGTCAAAGCAACGCGATCTTCCTTCACTCTCCTTCCCAAATCCTAATCTTCTCAAGATTTGGTCTTAGAGGGCAAGTAGACATAGTAGAAGGTTTTTGAAGGCTCAACGATGGTTGTGGAGGCGCTAGGGTTCCAGATTTCTCGAATGGGAGTCAAGGATCACCTTTTTATAGAGGTCCCGACAACTAACCGTTGCAACCACCAAAGTCTGGACTAGTCCGGTCTCTGACTACAGACTAGTTCGGCCCCTTGGGACCACTGACAACTCGACTCACACCTCAACAAAAGAGGTGACGTCCCCATCAAACGTTTGAACTTCAAACGGTCATGACAACCCAGACTAGTTCAGCCAAAAACGGACTAGTCTGAAATGGAACAAAAATATTTAGTCCGACTCAAAACAGACTACTCTGGGGTGGTCCGGACTAGTCCAACCTCTATGGCGGACATGTCCGACCTTCCATAATTTAGCTTCGGGATCTCGCACTAAGGCAGAACGGCCTAGTCCGTACCTAGACGGACAAGTCCAAACTGGAACAAAAACCTTTAGTCCGTTCCAAAACGGACTACTCTGGGGGTCCGGACTAATCCGGCCTCTGTGGCGGACAAGTCCGGCCTCCCAGGACTTATCTCCAAAAACTCTCACCAAGGTAAAACGGACTAGTCCTTACCCACACAAATAAGTTCGAACTGGAACATAAACTTTTAGTCTGTCCCAAAACGGATTAATCTGGCCAACACAGACTAGTCTGGCTCTGGGGCCCGACAAGTCCGATCTCCTAGGTTTTCTCTCACAAAGGTTTCTCACTTAGGTTTTTCTCTCTACCACCACTTTGAAACCCGTTTTATGATCTCATTGCACTTGATGCACACACCCTCACACATATATGACTAGTCTAAACTCAAGACAATAGAAACCCTAATTTTTATGTTTGAGTCTTCGACGTCCGTTTCAACATTTTCCTTTTTGAGGGATTTTGTCTTATTTCAATCATCACATCTATGCATAAGATCAACTCAACTCATCAGTCTCTTAATTACCATCATCAATCATCTAAAATCCACGGGGATGCCTAGATGCACTTTCAGTAACGCTCCAGGTATGAACACCCTTGGATAGTACTAAAACCATCTAAAGATTCCTACTAAGTAAGAAAAATATTAGAAATTTTGTGGAGTCTCATTTGAAAACTCTATCAACCGCGGACAACAAAACACAATAACAAACATAATATTATATAGCAACACTATTAAACTCACATTCAACCCCACAAGTGAATTAAAGATTCAAACAACCACACCGCACTCTCAATGAAATAAAATTATGCAATCAACTAAGAATATTCATAAACTAATTTTGTTAAATGGTTTGCGTGGTCAAGTGCATATGTTACCGCACTCGTAAGTTAGTTTTTCTTAGCTAATCGGTGAAGATTAATACACTCTTGACATAAAAAACTCTAAAACTCCTAGGTTCACAAGATTTGCTAAACCATCCTCTAAATTGGTAAAGCAACTAAGCATACTATCATGCATAATTAATCACATCACTATTGTTTTTTTTCATGCCTATGTCTACAAAGCGGCTTGCTAGCAATTTTAGCAACATCAGCTAGCAAACCAAATGTTTGATGACTGTAACACCACGGCCACGTCCATGTCTTTTTTTTTCTATAGAGGTAACAACAGCTGCATCCAATGCCTGCAATCCCGATGGGGCACTGGACCACACAACAGCGGCAGGTTTGATTCTTGCATGTGGAGGATCAGCGGGAAATTGACGACAGTGGCGCAATCATCAGCAGACGCAGCAGAGTATTGGCAGCTACCAAGCAACAGTAATGCAAAAAACGCAGCGCTTCTCTCCTGATTACCTCTCCATAGCAGAGAGGGCAGCGGCAGCAGACACCACGCATCGGCTGTGACACTGCGGCCAGCCAGGTAGCAAACCACGGACAAAAGTATGAGGAGTAACTACACTCATTATCTTCACGTAATAAACGGATAAACTCCATATTCCTTGGTGTCGGATGACCTCAACTATTGAAAGAGGACAAGGTACTAATCAAATGATAAAAGTACCTGGTACCGACAGCTCAGTCAACAAGACTACTACGTCTCACAGACTGAACAATCAAAAATCCACCAAGGATACAACATTCCAAAAGAAGATAATTTATGATGAAGATAAATAATTCACTTAGATTCGATTCCTTTATAGATAATATAAAGTCATACTACAATGGCGAAGCAATGTATCATTACCCATACGATGCCCAGCTTGTTGTTGTTCAAAAATATAAAGAGCCATTCCCATCCCCCTCCGCCACTGAATCACATTCATTGACTTTTATGGATCTCTTAAATAGGTTCGTCTACCCTCAAATCCAGGGTGAGGCAAAGTTCACCCTTCAATACCGCTTGAAAAGCGCGACCGTTCACACAAACGTAACCATTTGTCATGCTATTAGGCTGACGTATGCAGATGGTAATCTTATTCCTTATGAAATCATTTTTCAGGAAATTAATAAAGCTGTGAATCTATATTCAGAAAACTACGGGGCATGCGAGGTAGAAGCTCTCAGCGTCAGGCTTTATTCAAAGGGCTGGATAGATACCTCCAAAGTGATATTTCCTACTAAAGAAGAGACGGATCTCTCCTTACGGAAGACTTTTTATAAGTATCATGAAATAAATAATTTAAAATGTGAAAGCTGGGTCAATAAAGCTACGGCTAAAGCTCGCTATAACACTTTCATAACAAAGGATAACAAAGTTCTAAAGAATAAAAAGAAATTTATTGTTTCGGATCTGGAGACAATCCCCTATCACTTGAATGAAGTTGATGAGTTCAAAACACACGTTCCCTATGCAGCTGGATATCTGGTAGTAGATATGGATGAGGACATAGATGAAAAGAAAATCACTACATTTTATGCTGAAGATTACTTTGTTCAAAAAGATTTTCAATCAAGGAGTACTCATATCCATTCGTTCCTATGAACTTGTCGCTTTATAGTTTAAAAATAAACTATAAAGCCATAAATTTATAGGGACGGAGGAAATACTTTCCTCCTGACTGATAGTTGTGTGGGGAACAACACAACTAGGCGCCGTCGACCGGCGACGGAACCAGCGATCAACGGAGACGGCGTGACAGATTAGAAGCAGCGACGAAGTGGTGTTTTTTCCTTTCCTTGAGGATCTATTGTGTCCCGTTATTTTAAATTTCCAGCCCAAATTCAAATACATATTCACACACAGTATGAACAATATATTTTAACAAGCAACATGACACACATCAGAAAATATAAGTCATCTCGTACACATCTCAGTTCATAGTGTACAATACAAGTACTCCCTCCATCCCCATGAACTTGTCGTTTTGTAGTTCATTTTTGAACTACAAAGCGACACGTTCATGGGGACGAAGGGAGTATATCCCAATTCATAGTTTATATGTGTTCATCACTAAACACTGTTTTGATTTTTATACTGACAAAGTTCTAACATATCAGCAAGTAGACCTGTGTTGTCGAAGAACAACCTCTTTTTTAGTGAAAAACGTCGCGACGCATGCAAAATTGTAAAAAGGTAGTGTATTGTTGTTGTAGAACAAAGTACTTTGTATGCACTTTTCTAGATAATGGACTTTGCATGCAAGTTTTCTACAAATTAGCCCCCAAATAGCATTTTAGAATTCAAAGAAGGGAAAAGTCTCAGCAAAAAACTTCAAAAGAAGAAAGAGGTCAGAAAATGCTTTTACTGAGTGAGAGGGCACTGTCCAGCAGGGCTCAGAATTAATTATTTGTGTATATATTTTCTATTTTTTAGTTTCCGTATAACAAACTATTTTTACTTTATTAATATATTACCACAGTAGGGGTTTTACTAGTACAGTAATTGCCTAAAAAAAGGCCATGCATACCCCCTAACAAATGGAACAAGACAACCCTTTTCATCTTCCAAAGCATTTGATGAGAAAGAGGGTGGAAAATTAGTTATAACTACACTCTTGATTTTCTTATGGGCAAAATATTTTAAGACATACTCCCTCCGTCCCCATGAACTTGTCGCTTTGTAGTTCAAAAATGAACTACAAAGCGACAAGTTCATGGGGACGGAGGGAGTATTTCTTTGGAGACTGGACAAACACAAACATTGTGAGACGGGAGTAACAGCAATACAGAGCTTCAGGATGTAATATATGACCCAAATGATGGCCATTCAGCCAGCAGAGTAATGGAAAAAAAAACAGACGAACGGAAAATTGATTTCCATTTGCTGTTCTTTTATCATCTAACTTTTTTTTGCTGTTCTTCACACCACTAATTACAAGTTGCAACACTGCAACTCAGCGTAAACGCCTGTCCGATCAAAGAAAGAATCCATTGGCCACTACTTACCGGCTATACATTCCTCTACTGAAATGCAGCTACAAGTACACGAATCTATAACTTGCTTTTTCAGGTCTTCGTAGACCCACCTGGTGTAACGCTTAAGCCATTTGCCTCAATTCCCTTGTGCAGAACTCTGTTTTGAATAACCAAGCATCTACAGTAGAAAAACTAATTTCCATCGTGTTTCTCTGGCACAGCCAGAAAGGGTTTGAAGGTGAGAATAAGTCCAAGGAACTCGATGACATTCAGGAGGAGGAATACCATCTGATCACCTTTATATGAATGAAAAAAAAAAGAATAAGGAAAATTGTGTGAGCGCAAAAAATATGTCCTTCCAAAAAAAAGGTAAATTAAGTTTTACCTGGAAAGAAAAAGGCATGCTGGCGTTTCTGTGCCCACGAAAACCTGAATTAATATTCAAAAGAAGATGATCAGATACAACCCCCGTCTCATGTGGAGGAGATACACTTCAAGTTTAGCAACAACAGGGGAATTGAAGAGTACATCACCTTCCTACTTTTAAGGCTTCAATTTA
This sequence comes from Tuctoria greenei, assembly GCA_036927565.1. NCBI lineage: Eukaryota > Viridiplantae > Streptophyta > Magnoliopsida > Poales > Poaceae > Tuctoria > Tuctoria greenei. Next base: position 179,228,415 of record JAYESD010000009.1, on the reverse strand, counting down.
TAAGCAGTGAACACTAGCGATAAAAGAAAAAAGAAGGTACTACCAAGTGAACTTCCTACTTTTGAAGATTTAAGCTTCAAGCACATTCTAAATCCATTTAATTATAGCTTGCAAAGCACCAATGTCGATTGCAAGTTTATACTAATTTGGAACTCAATTTCAGAGTAGCTAGAAGGGGCAAATTTTACTTACACAATGCCAGCTCCAGCTGGAGCAACTGCCTTGAAAAGTGACATTGCTGTCATGGATAATCCATTTGCAGCACCTCTTTGGTCCTGAGACTGTTAATAATGGCACAGTTATCAGTCAGTTGCAGAATAGCAGCACATCGTATGTGTTGAAATGGAGCTGAATGGTTGCATACCACAGCATTGTTCTGAAGTAGGAAACTCCCCGTAATAATGGTACCCTGGTATTAGTATGTCATGGATGATTGTAAGTTGACAAACTTTAATCACATAAAGAAATAAATAATTCCTACAATTTAATTATTCAAAAGGAAAAAAAGGAGACTCCTAAGTGCAAGACTAGTACACATGGTTAATACATCTGAACTTTTCATCTTTATTAACTGCGGATATTTTTCTCATTGCAGAGTAACTGCAGACTTTCTGAAATTACCAAAACTGTCATCTATGTAATTATTTGGGTTTTAAATTTCAATCAAAGAGTTTTCGAAAACGGATGGGAGATATACTCACAGCAAGATTATTTTTTATCACCGATGCAATGTTCAGAACAATTGATAATCCTGGCTCTGACAGGTATGTCATATAAGGGTAGGCAAACAGGATAGGTATACACAAGATCTGCAAGATCAATCACAATTGTTAAGATATGCAGCAGAAAAGAAAGGACTGCAGCGATTAAGTAACATCAGCTTTTACTCACAGCTGCAACTCGGGTAGACTTGATAGGCCCAAGAACTTTATTGATACGCGGGTATATAAAGAGTTGATATATTAGAAGACTGACACCTAAAATGGAAAAGGTAAATAATGTCAATGTGGCTGCAGTGAAGTAAAAAGAGAGATGTCAGTGCACAAAGCATTGAGAACCACAATGAAGATAGACTAAACCAAAATGTACATATCATGTTCAGCTTCAGCGATTTCCTTCGACATATACAGGCGAAAGTTGATAATCAGGTACAATGAAGCAGTTGAGATAATAATAGAAATAGTGGTACGCACGCTAATAACAGCAACAATGGATAATCTACCTGTAACTGCAAGCACTTGACCTACGTTCTCAGACGATAAACTTAGTCCACCAAACTTCTTGTCACTTTCAGCCCATAGAGAGAACACCTGGAGTCAATTTTCATCAGTAGACAGGTATTATAAAAGTAAGCACATAGCATAGTTTTTTTTTTTTTAACTAAAGGGGTCTAGGTAAGATGTTGGTACAATAACACAAGTAAATTATAGTAGCTAACTTAAAATGCAGAAACTCTTCACAATAAAGCATTGCCATTCTGATTTAGTCTAGCAGTTAACATTGGCTTATAGGTGACAAAAAAGTCATGATTGCTACATATCTTGTTGGCTGAGAGTCTGAGACGCAAAATGATTCTCTACCCAGTTAAGCATAAAAAATCAGGAAGTAAAAATTGCTATCCATGTTTTCAAATGAACGCATCCAGGTATGATACTTCATACAACAAATGTAACACAAACAAACTAAAGTATCTAACTTAAAAATGCAGACACTCTTCACAACAAAGCATTGTTCTTCGGATTTAGACTACCAGTTATCATTGGCTTATGGGTGGCAAAAAATGTAATAACTGCTACATATCTTGTCAGCTGAAACGCACCATGATTCTGTAGCTCAGTTAAGTATAAACAAACCAAGAAGTAAAAGTTGGTATCCAGGGCAATAGTAACTACCCTTTGACAGGGAATAATAACTAGGTTTTTCAGTTAATATAGTTTTCCTGGATTTCCCTAGAAAGAAGGAAAAGGAAAATGCTTGGCTCACATAAAAATATTTTGAAAAAAATACACCATATTACAATAGCCATATGTGTCATCAGTTCATAATAATTAAAAATGTGTTGATCCAACTTGAAATTGAATCCCCTAAGGACAATTATTGAAATCTGAATTCATCTCCAGCAACATTCTCCAAAATTTATGCAGTCCCCAATTGGGGAGCGTGATATTTCTTTTAGCGGTCAGAATTTTAATATTGGATAAATACTCCACAGTGAGGACATTACTTCACTAAGTCCTTCAAAACTCTGATAAATAGCATCAATTCTTCCGAGCTTTTTAAAGCATAATTATCCAAAAAGTTTCAACACTTCAAAATAATAAATAAGAAGAAAATTCTATGCAGATACCTCTGTATAAGCCATGTCATGGAAAGAGAAGACGCAGTAGAGAATTATTGATGACATCAATGGCCAATTCTTGAATAAGCTCTTCTTGCTCCCCAAATTATTACTTTCTTCAACCTCTTCTTTAGGATCAAGCAGAGGAGCCTCCAAAGCTTCAATGCTCTGATTGTCAGTTTCACTGACTTTATGTTTGTGCAGAGTCTCCTAAAATACAGTTTAGATGCTTTACATTGGGTCGGGAACGAATAAAAATTAAGTCAACAAGGATGGTATCACAACTGAAATAATGCAAAGCAGTCTCACTCTCACATACCGGCATCCATATGCAGCTTATGAGAACAGCAGCAGCGAAGAATGAAATGCATAAGCATGGTAAGAAGTATGGGAACCTGTCAAATTTTACATAAAAATGTGAGTACTCTGCAAATCAACTACTTGATAATATGCAGCTTTTTGCATGAAAAGATACCTTGCAAAGACTGAATCAGGTGAAAAGACATTGGGAAATTTTTCTGCAGGCTACAATTAACTTAATCTGGTTAGCATAGATGACAAATAATAGCCTAAGCCTAAAACTGTTAAATGTCCTCTGATTTACCAGTGCAAGGTAGCCTCCTATTGCAGGACCAATGATCAGACCTATTCCCCAAGCTGTGCTAACCTAATATTAGAATAGAACAAGGTCTATTTCAAAATCAAAATAATTGAACAATGACGATAAAAATAATACTAATAGTAATGTATCAGTAAGAAATTTGTATATACCAGTGATAATGCTAGAGCTTCATGTTCAGGTCGGCAAACTTCAATAGCATAAGCCTGTAAAAGTAAAACATGAGGCCATCAACTCTATCATATTTAATATAAGAGAATTAAAGAGGCTACAAGTTCACCATACCTTTATTGGTCCAAGTAAACCATTTAGAGCACCAAGAAGAAATCGTGTAGCAATTGCCATCCAATAGTTGACACTAAGCCCAAAAAAAGTATTAAATACAACCCTGACATATAACAAGAACCGAATTAGAGACTGCTACTGAAAGAGAGAAGGGGAGGAGTAAACAAACACATCCTTTCATCAACACAGATTGTGCAAAGTGGAGGCAAAATGTTACTAACACAGAGAAAATGCCAAAAACAACAACTGGTTTTCTCCCGATACGGTCTGCTGTCATTCCCCAAGCGGTTGAAGTCAGGCATCTGCCAAACATAAATGAAGCACCTGAAAGCATCCAAAGTATGGAACTGCTCAATCACAAAATATTCATATTTATAGAAGGTGAGATGAACAACAATGATTTTGAATGGGCAGTTAGTAACCAAACCTACGAAACCAGCATAAAACCCGATGTCTTCTGTTCTTTTAGCAACATGCAAATCTCTTATCTGTGGAGCAGTAAAAAACAAGATTAACAGGTGTTAACTTAAGGTACTTGACATATGCCCTTGTGCAAAGGATTGAAAGAAAGCATGTGCGGACTAGGCCATTTATTATACTGGCTAGTTAATGGTTTGTATATAAAAACAATACCCTGAACAACAAGAAAACGAAACCGAATTGTATACTTACCATAAAATACAAGAAGGGGAACAACGATGATATCGGCAAGGCTGAAAGAAAAACCCAAGAAAATTAGGAATAGTATCTATGCAGGGGATGATATGTATGGATGAAGCAAAAGGATACAATATTGACAGTATGATTAGAAACATAGAACAAACAGCAGTAATTTTTTTTTTGTAGATTCACAATTGCCGATGCTGACATTTATCAAGTTACTAATTCAATAACCGGCCTATCCCAAGAATCTCCATAAGATGGCTGAATGTCCACAAGGAACAAGTGGCGTTACAGCCCAGCTTATTCCAATCCAACCGTAATTCTGGTAATCTAAATCCTGCATGGCTATGATGAGCTTTCTAACGATAAATGCTTCAGCTTAACCTGAATAAGGGATATGATATGAAGATTAGAATCCCACACATACCAGCCGTGAGACAAATCATCCAGACATACAAGAACTCCTTGTAAGGCATCCCCCTTTGAAGATCCTTCCTCTGGTCGTAAGCGCAGCCGGGGCAACCCGGATGGTACTCCTTCTTCAGCAAAGGAGAAGCGCCCTCCTCCGCCGCCATTGGGGAAGAGAACCGACCGCCCCTCGATGTTGAGAACAACAATCGGGGACTCGAAATCAGATGGGAGACCAGCGAGCGAATGCGCAATGCGACCTCTCCTCGGTAAGGTGGACGCCTGGCCTCGAGAACCGTATCTACGAAGGTCAAATCCAAACCACCCACGGAACCAACCAGGACATGAGAGGGCCTCGAGTTGCCCTGACGGACGGGGAGCAATGCCGAGTTGCGTCTATGGCGTTCCCACCAAGATCGGCACGGCACGGCACGTGGGGAGGAGGACGAGACCGGCTTGGATTGCGATAGTGACGTCGCTCGCACGGCGCCAAACAAAAGGACATAGACGTCGTTGCCCACACCACATTAAAATTACAGATATGCTAGCTAGTACTGTAGTATTTTAAAAGCTTGAAATTAATATCTTATTTGAATGCACGTCGAAAATAATTGAATCGAAAATCTAAATATCTTCGAAAATATGATTCATAAAAGAAAAAATTAGGATACGCATTTGAAAGATGAACCAAACGGGCTTTCGAAAAAAAAGAAAGATGAACCAAACGGATATGTGGTGAGTCGTGTTCCAACCAGTGGGCTGCAACTTTGGTTTGAAAGAGCGAGCGTTTTAGCTCTGATTGAAAATAACGCAAGGTGCTGCAATCTCATTGTCATGGTATCGAGATTTGATGAGTTGCAAGACGAGATTGGATCGAGGCGAATGGAATGGAGGTGCCAGAGACCGACCGACTGACCTGTACAGAGGGTGACGACCCAGACGTAGATCAAGTTCCCGTACGGGATGCCCGGGCTCGCCGCCTTCCGCCGGTCCACGGCGCACCCGGGGCACCCCTCCAAGTACACCACCACCGCGCCACCGCTGGCCTTCTCTGGCAGCACCGACGACGAACCCTCGGCGGCCTCCTCCTCCTCCATTGTTGTTGTTGTTGGTGGTGCTGCTGCTGGAGATCTCGATCGATCTGTCGTCGGTCGATCTGCAATAGTTGAAGCCACCTAGCTAAGCTATCTCGCCGCCTCTCAGAGAACTGTTGGCCGCTGGCCTCTGCTAGTTCCTCCTGTTCCGGCTCCAGTCCAGCTCTTTACATGCATGTGCACAACACGCCATGGTTTCTGACTCCACAGCTACTTGCTGCTATTAATTACTACTGTACTAGCTAATATGAAGGCGGTGCAATCGTCACGTGCTTGTTTTGGGTTGTAGGTTTTCCAAGGTGACCAACAAGTTCTTTTCTTCTTGATGACGAGACGGCAGTCGGAGGAGCCAAATTGGTATTTGGCTGTTAATAATTGAAGAAGTGACGCATCAATGCATGCATCGCCCATCGCGTTGGCATCAGCACTTGCGTCAGGGATGTGCCCTGCTTTTATGTGTGGATATAGCGCTCAACTCAACCGCTATGTATACCATTATTTTTTCGCAATAAGAAACAGGTGCTCTGCATGCAGTTTATCATTATAATACAAGACAAATAAAAAATATTAAGTTTAATAGGCTGAGCCAGATTACAGGCGCGCGGCTTAAGCTGAGATGAGAGAAAAAGTGATGATGAAAGACCGTAATTAAATGAAAACCGCATACATATATACTTCTTGTCATTGTTGCTCAGCTTCGTCACGGCAGCAACCAACAGCTAGCTAGATTTGACTTGGTCACAACGTTACCATCATTTGTAGTGTAGATCAACTTGACCACCAACCTATACCGTTTTGGGAGTGTATTTGTTATATTTCGGTCTCTCAGTATTTGCGGTAGGATCGGGAGACCCTACGATATCTCCTATCATTGTCTCTTCTTATTTTTTTCATTTAATGCTTTCAATCAAAACGATTCACCCACAGTAGTTCGTAACATATTTCAGACTGAATTTCACAGTATTAAATGCAGACACTCTACAAAAGAAGTCATGAACGTTGAATCTGAGGTGCATTTACGAAAAAAAAATGTGAAGGAATGAACGTGTCGTAATATTGGTTTACGAAGTCCGGTCCAAGTGTGTTTAGCCATCCAGTTATTGTCACCTTGTTCTAGACAATAGGTTGTCAGTGTTTGTATTTGTATTCGTTTGTAATAAATTGGAAATAAACTTCTCGGAGGGGAAGGTCGAGACTTTACCCATCATCAAAAAAAAAGTTTGCAACAATCCAAGCAAAACGAGATGTCACTGTAATATGATATAGAAAGAAAAATAACTTAGTTTATATTGAAAATCGGATCCAAAAATCGTACAATGGAGAGTATGGACACATCCTGTGATTGATAACCCAAACACCACTAGTCCTATGTAACGCTGGTGGTGGGTGAAGCATGGGGCACTACTACAAAATGGTTCATCGCAGGCGGTTCTAAACATATTATCGCATACGGTTTTAAAAACCGCCTGTAACGAAGAGCCTGTAAAAATGATCGATAAACACAGACGGTTGCATAATCCGCCTGTGAAACTACATTTTCACAAACGGTTTTTAATAAAAAACCGCCTGTGAAAATGCATTTTCACAGGCGGTCGGTAATAAAAAACCGCCTGTGAAAATAGATTTTCACAGGCGGTTTTTAATTAAGAACCGCCTGTGAAAATAGATTTTCACAGGCGGTTTTTAATTAAGAACCGCCTGTGAAAATAGATTTTCACAGGCAGTTTTTAATTAAAAACCGCCTGTGAAAATGGCTAGTGAAACAAAAAAAATTCACATGTGCCGCCGGGAGTCAGAAGAGGCCGCGCCGCCTGGAGGTCGCCGCGTTGCCGGGAGCTGGAAGAGCGCCGCCAAGTGACGAAGGAGGTCGCACCGCCAAGAGCCGTGCCGCCCGAAGCCCGACGAGGCCGTGCCGCTTGGAGCCGGAGGAGCCGCGCCGTCGAGAGCCCGAGGTAGACCGCGCCGGATCTGTGCCCGCGCCCACGCCGGCAGGGCGCTCGCTCGCCGGGAGGCGCGCCGGAGCCGCGCCGTCGGGAGCCTGAGGTAGACTGTGCCAGATCTGTGTCCGTGCTCGCGTCGGCAGGGCTCGCGCTCGTCGGGAGGCCGCACTAGAGCCGTCGAGGTCCGGAGCAACCGAAGTCGCGCCTTAATCGCGCCTTGAGAGAGGCCGCCGGCAGCCGCGCCGCCGGGAGCCCGAGGTGGACTGTGCCAGGTCCGCGCCCGTGCTCGCGTCGGCAGGGCTCGCACTCGTCGGGAGGCCGCGCCGGAGCCGCCGAGGTCTGGAGCAACCGAAGTCGCGCCTTAGTCGCGCCTTGAGAGAGGCCGCCGGCAGCCGCGCCTTGGGAGATGCCGCCGGAAGCCGTACCTTGGGAGGCTGACGGAGGATCACAGACTGAACCGTGGCTGCTGCTGTTATAGACACATCTATCGTGCGTCTTCTAAACTGAGTCGTTGGATCGATAAGCAGCGGACAGCGGAGATACGAAGTCCAAGAGTGATCCGTGGGATGAAGCAGCGGACCAATAAGGAGCCATCATTATCACAGGCGGTTTTTATGTTACAGACCGCCTGTGAAAATCATTATATTTTCACAGACGGTTGTTTGTTACGGACCGCCTGTGATAATGACTATTATCACAGGAGTCATTATCACAGGCGGTTTTTGTTACGGGCCGCCCGTGAAAATCAATACATTTTCACAGGCGGTTGTTTATTACGGACCACCTGTGATATTCTATTATCACAGACGGTTATTAACTCATCTCACATCACAGGCGGCACTTTTAATGGACCGTCTGTAAAAAAAATATAGAAGAGCCTGTAAAAATGTTTCTTGTAGTAGTGGGGTATGGGGGAAAACTTGGAAAAAAAATTTATGCAGCACCGCTGCAAACATGGTCTTCTACAGCACGTGCCGATTCCTTGCCACGTGTACCCGAACCGGATCTCAAAGCAGCGCTAGAATCCTGTCCTGAGTCGCGCATGTGGCGTGCAATTTTTCCCCATCGGCTCCGCTGGACAATCGGCTTGGTGGACTCCCGATGGGTCACATGCATGGTCACGGCTGGAATGAGCCCAGCTCCTTCACGTGATTACGATGGACGGAGCTCTCGGCTGGATATTTTAATCACGTTGCAGCGGAGGTGCGCGACACGCATCATCGCGAGTTCACATTCGCCGGAAAAATCTTGCTTCCGAGATGAACGCAGATGAGGAAATTAGCGAGAGCCGATCTTCAGCGAGGAGACTGGAAACGCGCGAGCGGCGATCTGCGCGGCGATAGGCCATCGCTCGGGCGGCGTCTGTGAACATCGGGTCTGGCAAGAAAGAAAAACTCGATCGAGCGGGGGCACGGGAGCCGAGCCGTGGCCTCGGTGGAGCGTGGGGCGCACCTGATGGATCTAGCGCTGCTTTGAGATCCAGTTCTGGGACACGTGGCAAAGATCCGGAAGGTGCTGTAGGAGACCTGGTTTATAGCAGTGCTGCATAAAATTTTCTTCCGAAAACTTAGCCTGGACGTGAACTCAGGATGACAACAATGGCGCCCTCCTGCAGAAAATTTGCTTCCCCGTTCATCATACGGTGTATGCATTCATTCCATTGCACGTGGACCTGCATGATAGTAGACATGGTCTCCTGCAGGAGATGAACTAGGAATTTAGGAAAACTACACAACCTATTAGACTTCCAGCATAGAGTTACTTTAATTATTAATCAACTCTATCTTTAGATTAAAGAAGCTCGTAACGGTTACTCTAAACATTACTTTGAAATAGAGAGATAAACAATGTTCATATGTAGTTAGAGTAACATTGATCATCCTTGCAAAACACAATTGTGTGACTGACAGGTTGGTATATGCTTATTTTAGTACTCACTCTGTTTTTAAAAGTTTGTTGTCTTCTTATTCTTTCCTGTATTAAAAGACGACAAACTTTATTTGAAAACCGAGAGAGTAGTATAGAGTAACTGTATTGTAGAGAAAAATGAATCATTTAAAGTAACTGTAAAGAATAACGAATATTTCTTTAAAAGAAATTTCCGGAGAATAACGAGTTGGACCAGCTGCCTTACGTGTGGGATGCTGCTTGGCAGACGAAAGATGCGAGGGGAAACAATAATTAAGAATAAGCGGCGATCCAATGACTTGCCGGCCACCGCGTTGGTTAAATCGATCGTTCTTCAATTAATTCGTTTGGCGATGTGAGAGGAACAACCTCGGGATGCCAGATGTTGAACCTCGATCGGCTCATCGGAGCTACCAATAATACATTTTGTACCATCTAACCTGCATACAGTACATAAATTCCAACTCATCCAAACCTCGCTCGCAGCACAACCTACCCAACCCGTTTGTTTGCAATCTACTACCTACTTGATTCTTTCAGGCGATCGATGGCGACAAGTGGACCAACCACCGCCACCGGAGGTGCACCGGCGACGGCGGCCAAGGATTCATGGCCGGAGCTGGTGGGCCTGTCGTCGGAGGCGGCGAAGACCAAGATCAAGGAGGAGAAGCCGGCGGCCGACGTGCAGGTTGTCCCAGCCGACGCCTTTGTCACCATGGACTACAGCGCCGGGCGTGTCAGGGTCTTCGTCGACTCCGAGGATAAGGTTGCTAGAGCTCCCAGGATTGGCTAGGCCGCGACGGTTAAATCCGCATGTGTAGTACGTACAATAAAATGCATGTATTTCTGGTTTTGTTTTTCTTTTAGGAAATGTTAATCTTACACACTTTCTGTGGAAAATTAACAAAAAAATATACGGTAATACTTCCACGTTCTTAAAAGTTTGTCATTTTATAGTTTATTTCGAACTACAAAAAGATAAATTTTTAAGAATGGAGGAAGTATTATTAAACAGGTGTATGAAACTTATAGAAATCTCAGGCGATGCTTTTAGCTGTTGATCTCGCTTTAAGATTTATGCATGATCAATCTTATATTCTCCCCAACTCTATTCTTCTCAACCCAGAGTTGAGGTCATGCAGAGTTAGTTGTGACAAATATTTGAGAACAGGACGAGTATATATGAGTGCAGAAGAAAAGGTCTTGAGAGCAGCTGTGTAATGAGTTAGCTTCGTCATCTTGACGAAAAACTTCAGCACTTCTAGATGTTCCATAGAATCGTTATCGCCCCCGGCGGATTTGGTGCGAGATGGACAAACCGCGTAGGAACCAAGGAGAATGCTAGATATGATTTTTTTTAACAAATAAGATGATTTAGTTCCCTCTCCTTTGTAGTATCACTAAGAAAATAATTATTCAATGTCTAATTGAGAACAGATTGAAACAGTTTCTATACCATGCCGCTGCATATCTTTAGTTACAACTGTTTTGTTGCCGTCTACACGAGTAGGTACCTAAGAATTGTCGTCCCATATGTTTAATTAAAACATTTTCTTTAATTAAAAATAATTTACCCATCGAACTCGTAATAAAACGAATTTGCTAGCTATAATGATGCATCAGAATCATCAATGATGAAAGAAAATGACTTTTCTTTCTGGAATCAGATCGGTAGCAGCGTGTAATTTGAAGTCTGGCCATCTATTTCTGTTTCTGAATAATTGTATTCCAAGTTGCCCAATTGTTAAATAAAAGGAAATAAGATCACTGGACGACGTGCCCACTACTACTGGATCTGGCGATCTCAATCACCTGCTGAATTAAGTGGTGGAGGAAAGATTTAGCAACATATCGACCTCGCTAGTCCGGCGGCGAAGATGAACGACCTCATGACCGAATCATTCGTCGTCGCCGCCGCTGCGATGACGCAGAAGCAGGGCGGCGCCCCGGGCGACGACCCCGAGTTCCGGGCGTTCCTGGCCGAGGCGGACGCAGCCAAGAGCGAGATGACATCGCTGCGCGACGAGCTCTCCCGGCTGCGGTCCGCGCACGAGGCCTCCAAGAACGTCGTCGGCGGCGGCGGCCGCGCCGCCAGCACGCAGGCCGCGCTCGTCCGCCTCCTCGGGTCCGCACGCCACCTCCGCGAGCGCCTCGCGTCCATGGACCGCCGCGCGCCGGCCCCTGCGGCCGGAGCCGCGGCGGCAGGCCTCCGCGGCCGCGTGCAAGGCCTCACCGCGGACGTCCTGGCCCTCCGGCGGCAGGTCTCCGAGGAGCGCCGCGACGACGCGGCCCGCCTGTACGTCGCCGTCGCCGGCCACTCGCCCACCGAGCAGCAGCTCGACCGGCTTCTTCTCGCCGCCGATGACGACGACTCCGACGCGGCGATGCGGGCTGCGCTGCTGCTATCCGCCGCGGGGGAGGAGCAGGCTACGGAGGTGGCGGAGGTGTAGCGCGGACTCCTGGAGCTGCATCAGCTGTTTCTGGACATATGGCCGCGCTCGTGGACGCGCAGGGCGCGCGCGTGGACGACATCGAGCGGCACGTGGCGGCGGCCGCGGGCGACGTGGGCGCGGCCGAGGCAGAGCTCACGGAGGCCAGGAGGCTGCACGGCGCCGCACGGGTACGGCGGAGGAGGTTCTGCCTGGCCGCCGGCGTCGCGGCGCTGGTGCTCGTCGCCGTGGCCCTGGCCGTCGTGGCGGCGCTCGTGCTGGCGCGCAGAGGAGGGGGAGGCCAGCAGGCCGGGAGTCTGCTCGCTCCGTGGAATCGCATGGTTCCTCGTGCTGCCGTCTGACAGATCATCGCGCCTGTTGTTTAGCTCGGTGTCGTCGTTCTTGCAAGCGAGGTTTCTGTGTGCGGCAGGCATTGCCATTGCTATTGCTGTGGCGTGTGAGTGTGACTGCTTGTTCGTGACTGATGCGTATTGATTTTGGTTGGTATTGATGCTCGTTCAAAATTCAAATTTCAGCTGAGCTCAAAACTCGTTGCCGCAGGGTTGACAAGAAAAAGGGAATAAAAAGTTGAAAATGGAGATGCGGGGGATCGAACCCCGTGCCTCTCGCATGCAAAGCGAGCGCTCTACCATTTGAGCTACATCCCCTTACATGTAGGCTTTCATTGTGTTGTTTTTCATTGTCGTTCTGTCCTAGTAGAGTTAGTTGGGCTGGGCGTTCGAACCCATGGCTCAGGATTCAGGTCCAGTTACGTCAGCTCGTCTGCTGCTGGTGCTGTGCGCCTGTGCGGGTGGTGGTCGCGGAGCCATAGATTGGATTAGTCCCGCATCGCTAACCGGAATTGTTCATCTGCCATCGGCGTTTTATAAAAGGGATCGAAGTGCGTCCGAGAAAAACCATGATCCTTCAGGCAGTCAAAGGGAAATGAGGAGTGGTTAGACCTCGCAATTCTGATGCGAGAGGGGTGCACCGCCCCAACCAAGCCTGTTACGAGAACAGGGCACCCCAAGTCGAATACCATCTGATCCCGACTTTTGACAAGATTTTTTTTTCGGAAGTTTGGTTATTTTTTTTTCGTTGTTTTCTACTGATGTGTTTTACTATGATTTATAACGCCTTTTGTAAAAATGTTTGATGTTCAATTTATTTATTTTGTTGTGGTCTAGAAAGTAATATTTTTGACAAGTTTTTATTCATTTGAAACATCTGGTTTTGTGCATTTTTTAAGCTATTGAAATAATTTAATGTTTTACAGTTTTATCGGTTCAAGTATTTATTTTTGTACTCTTTGTCCTACAAATTTATTGTTTGTTAGTTCTTTTTAAACTAATGGAGAGTGTCATAAAAAAATTCAAATACCCGGGTGTTAGTTTAGTTTAAGCTTAACTTCGGATGGATTGTCATGACCAGAGGTACCAAGGTTATTGTATCATGTACTTATTCCATCTCAAAACCACTTTAGTTTATTTTTGGACAAGTATTTTGAGACAAGCTTTTTTAAAAATCATCCTACTTGAACAGTTTATTTCAGACGAAATAGAAACTCGAATTCCTTGTTTCCACGAAACAAATAAGGGATTTTGCGATTTTTCCACGAAACGATGTCATTTGCCCGTCGCCGAGTTATTTTCTGAAATGAGACGCGACGGGCGCGACGTCCTTGCCCAGCTGCTCCGCGCCATCTCCGGCGGCGGCGGCGGGAACAACCTCGGCGCCTGTGCGCGGACGCTCCACCCGCTGGCCCTCAAGTCCGGGCGGGCCTCCGGCGACCTCCGCGTGGCCACGGCGCTCGCGGACGCGTACGCCAAGGCCGGCCTCGTCTCCGACGCGGGCCACGTGTTCGACGGAACGCCGCGCAAGGATGTCGTCCTCTGCAACGTCATGGTCTCCTGCTACGCTTCCCACGGCCTCTCGCGCCGAGCCTGGGCGCTCGTCGCGTCCGTGCGGAGGTCCGGCCTCGCCGGCGACGGGTTCACCTTCAGCGCGCTGCTCTGCCCTCCGCGGCGCCAGGGGCATGGCGACGCTGACCCCGAGCTTCTGCTCAGGATGGGAGCCCTGGCGCACGGCCTCGTGCTCAGGCTGGGACTCCTTACGGACGTGGTTGTCGCCACCGCGCTCCTGGACATGTACGCTAAGTGCGCACAGGTCGCCGATGCGCGCAGGGTGTTCGACGGCATGGTGTTTCGGAACGTAGTCTCCTGGAACGCCATCATTGTCTGCTACGGCCGGAACGGAGAAGGCAAGGGAGCCATGGGGCTCTTCCGACTGATGCTGAGAGATGGGTTTTGTTGCCCTGATGAGTCCACGCTTGCCACTGTGCTTAGCTCCTGCGCCAACATGGCCGCTGGGAATGAGGCTACTCAAGTCCATGCTTACGCCATCAAGAAGGGGGCCCAAAGCTTTCTACAGGTGGCCAACGCTCTTATCATGGTATATGGCAAGAAGGGTTTTGCTAAGGAGGCTACACAAGTATTTGCAATGATCGACAATCCAGATATTGTTACTTGGTCGTCTATTGTTTCTTCTTATGCATATCTTGGCCATGTCAACGATGCACTCCATGTGTTCGAGAGAATGCTCCAGCACGGTGTACAACCTGATGGCATTGCCTTTCTTGGAGTCCTCTCTGCCTGCAGCCATGCTGGGCTCGTTGAAGATGGCTTAGAATATTTCCTTATTATGATAAAGGGATACCAAATCATTCCAAGTCCACAGCACCTAACTTGTTTGGTTGATCTCTTAGGTAGGGCTGGGAGGATTGAAGATGCTTACAATGTTATAGTCAAACTTTCCTGTGAAGGAAATGCTGATGTCGTTGGAGCTTTTCTTAGTGCCTGTAAGATGCGAGGTGAAATTGAGTTGGCGACATGGGCCGCTGATAGGCTGCTCTGCTTGGAGCCAAGTGAGTCAGTAAATTATCTGCTTATGTCCAATGCGTTTGCTGCTGCAGGTGATTGGAATGGACTTGCGAAAGTAAGGGGTGTGATGAGGAACAATTGTGGAAACAAGGTGCCTGGCTGTAGCTGGATAGAGATAGGTGGAGCAGTACAGACATTTGTCTCCAATGATATCTTGCTCCATCAGTCTATGGAGATGCAGCATATGATGGAAGTAACTGCTATGTTAGTGCAGAAAAAGCATGATGAAAACACATTTTCTGATTTATCCAGCTGCTAATGATGTTTATGCAGTTACAGTAGCCTCAGAGCTTGTCAATAAGATCATTTTTTGAGGAACACCTGTGTGATCATTCCCATGTAAGTTGATTCTCACTTTATCTCAATTGTATTTGTCAAGCACAGGGTAGGGTTTATTTATTCACAAAAAGATTTATCTACCTCTGGGAAGGCACAAGATACTACTAATTTTATGAGAGCCACATGGATTCTCTTATTTTTGTTGATGATGGTAAGTTCTCTAGGTGCTCATATAGTTGCATCATTAGTTGAGCATATGTCCTGATTAAATCTTTTTCGTCTGGTTGGTCTGCCACATAAAGATACTTTGTTCCAAGACTCAATGAACATTCTGATGAGAGAACTCTGAAAAGGAACTTTCTTCGGCAACTCCAGACCGCAGTCCTATCAGTGCATGGTGAAGGTATGTTTGAGTTCTATGCATTTCTGTTGGCTATAACTTAGAATATTACTACTCTGTCAAGCAAACCAAAGAAAGAATTTAATTTCACAAAAGATATCTTTGAAAGCTATGGCCAGGACCTTGAGAGTCAGTCCCATGAGCTGATTCAAGATCAGAGCATTGTCACTATATGAACTTTGTGCCTTTGTGAATACAAATTTTTTTTGGTAGGAGTTGGGATTTGATAAACTAATCACCTTCTATTTGTCATTGACGGGATATTAGCAAGGCATACAACCTTAAATGTGGTCCCAATGCATGCATCATTCGGTGCACATACATTTCATTTCTATTGAGCAACTATTCATGTGGAATCTTTTTTCTCCGGAACTATTCAAATGAACAACTATTCACAGAACAGTAGGTTGAAGGACTGGCTGTACAACTACCTGCTGCCGGGCAGGTGTAGGGCATGGACCTGTCGACCCGGCGACATCCCTGGCAGAGCTGAACGCCCAGTGTACTCCCGGTGACTTCAACACGTGGTTGCCGCCCGATCGAGGCAGTGAGGCTGACTTTGACCGTTTGTCGACTCCATCCTCCGTGACATCTCATCCGGGCTCGCTGTTATCGTCTCAGACGCCATGCTCGCCAGCCGCAAAGCTACCCTTGTGCTCGTCGATGCGTACCACGGCATGCAGGTTCTGACCGGACTTCGCGGATGCCATGGTGAGGATGGGCAGCATTAGAGCCATCACCAGCAACGATGCTGGCAAGGTCAGGGACGTCTGCTCTGCCTTCAACAGCTAGCAATTGATATTATCGACCCATTCATTAACCGGTGGTGTCGCAGGAAATTGGATTCTTTCTGGATGTCGAATTATTTTTTTCTCTCTTTGGAAGTGAATGGTGCATGATTTGATTATGCAAGCAATGCATTGCAAGCAAGGTTATATTTTCTGGCTTTCCCCTTCAAAGAAGCTAGATAGCATCTATGGACCTGGAATAATAATCTTAGATAATTAAGGATATTTTTTTTTTCATAATAAGTTTATATTTTTCCTAGAATTTGCATGTATTTTGGTGGTGATGCGCTGAGCTATTTCTTGGCATTGTTGTGCTGAGTCATTTGTTCCAGAAATTGATTTGCTCTTCTTCAGTTTGACAAGTGCTGGGTGAGGACAGTGAACACGAATAAATAAAATGAAACTAGGCTACTTGATCTGCTGCAGTAAAAAGTAGGTTGATAAATGCATCTTGTTAGACTCGTATGTTATTTATTTAGCTGCAGTAGAAAAATGCAGATTACTTCCATAGAACAATGTACTATACCTGGAAAATAACAGTTTCATGAATCCATATCTGGACATTTTATTCCTGATCAATGCACAATTTGGAACATAGTTAATACTAATTTTGGCTTGTACAACGAGAAAAAATTGTACTTCCTTTATTTTGACCATTTAGATGCTCTACCAAGCTATCATCTTATAACTATTTAGCCATACTTAGCTATCCATATATAAAGGAACCAAGTCAGGGTCGGCTCCTTGTGGAACAGTAACAGTTCGCTGCTTGATTTCTGGCAAGGAAAGTGCAATTTTCGTTGCACTGTTTTAGTATGTCTCAAACTTCTTTTGAGAACCTTCAGGTTTCATCTCAATTTCAGCCTCATCCTTTGACTGATTATTTTCAGCGAGGACATCAAAGCCAGTGGCAGAAAGAGCCAGCTTCATGATATGGTACTTGATTGCCTGATTCTTAAATGAGCCGGCGAGGTGGTGAGGGACCTCGAGGGGAGGAGGGGGTGCCTGGTGAGTTGACGGAGCTGCGGAGGAGGTGAATGACGAAGAAGGCAGAGGATGAGCGGACGATTAGGGTTTAGGATTTCACATAAGGGGACATGGCGGGGCGACCGACTTATATAGGCCGAGCGGGCCGTGTCAGGCTCGAGCCGGCTACGACGAGCCAAACGGGTTGGTAATCGGGTCAATCGGACCAACTGTTATACGGGTCGTGCCGGAGCAACCCGATGTACCTTGGTCGAAGTCCAGGCATGGCCCGAGCTTTGATCCAAGCCGGCCCGGGCCTAGTTCCCATCGTGTTGGGTCATGCTCAGCCAAGCCAAAATAGCCGTGCTTCAGGCTGACCTATTTGGACCGACCCATCTGGACAGCTCTAGTGCAAGGTCTACGTGAGACCATATGAACCCTGGGCTAGGTTCGTTCACAAAGATCAATTAGCATTGA
This sequence comes from Tuctoria greenei, assembly GCA_036927565.1. NCBI lineage: Eukaryota > Viridiplantae > Streptophyta > Magnoliopsida > Poales > Poaceae > Tuctoria > Tuctoria greenei. The sequence continues at coordinate 179,210,882 of JAYESD010000009.1, read as the reverse complement.
CCATGTATGGTTTTCCTTGTTCCCATTTTCTGCCGACTTGGAAGGGATCTCGTCATCCTAGACTCCTCCTAGTCAAGAAGAGAAGAGAATATGGCCGCATGCATCCAAGAAATTCGTACGCGCACTCTCACCATTCAACGTATGTCTGCGTTGAACAAGGATTGTCTTGAGGCATGTATGCATGCATGGTCTTGGATTCAAGATAACACAACGCCAAAAGTGTTCTTGTTGTCACATGCCACATGATCGACAATGTCCATTACAGATACTACAAACTTTCTTTGATATTCCTTCCGAATGCGCTGTACCTAGCCATTTCAGTGCTGTTCTTTCTCAACGTTCTTCCAAGCACGCCTTGTGTGGTCAACCCTAGGATACTGCCAAGAAGAACGCGGTGTTGTGGCGCTCCCATCCCTTAACAGTTTAGGCAACAGTTTGAAGTACAGTCGTAAGAACTATATAAAGACGAGTTTCAATAAATTTCATTAAATCTTTATGTAAATATATTGGAATAATTGGATTACTAGCCGATAACATAAGTAAGCAATTTCAGATTATATGTAGTTTTGAACATACTGTTATATATACATAACTATTTTTACATAACTTAATAGAAATGCTCAGAAACACTCATCCCTATTTATACGCGCCTGCAGACAATGACCTTACAAACATCTACAATAGATTGGTGAAGTCACTACTAATTCTTCGGGTGAAAACTTTGTTAGCGGCAATGACGGTTCTACATTGTTCCCCTCTTTGCAGGCGTTGTTCCTGGAGGATAAACACTGTATAGAAGTTTTTTTTTTGTTAGTGTGATCTCGGGGGGTGACGTGGGCAACAACCACGCCTCCCGAGTCGGACTTCCCTACGCGCCCTGATCGGGGGCGCAACCGACCCAGTTCTGTGTGGCCCCCTCTCACATGCGCCATATAAATGGAAGGGGGAGGGCTGGGGCGCTAATCACCGAGTTGATTAGTCGCCATAAACTCCCCCACAAACCCTAACCGATCTGTTAGGGCGCGGAATGAGGGAAAGACCGCCGCCGCCGTTTCTCCGCCAAGCCTCCACTGCGTCGGCGATCTTCCCGCATCACTTATCTTCCTGCGCCGAGCTACTCGCCTGCGACAATCCACCCGAGCCCAATGGCATCTGGTGGACCCTCTGATGGTAACCCTAATCTCCCTCTTCCTAATCCCTTTACCCTATTCTAGATAATACATGTTCTGCTTCATGATTGAGTTGCTTGGTTATTAGCCTAATTCATTAGATCAATGTTAATTGTGCCTAAGTATGTCTGTTAGATTAGATTAGACTTAAGTATACCTAATTATACATTGCTAGTGTCGATCTTAAGAACCCTAATGAAAGTGCATCTAGGTTCCCCGTGGGTTTTGGATGATTGATGACGACAATTAAGTCGCTAATGAGCTCAAGTGATCTTAGCACAGGTGAAGACTCAATCGGAGACGCAAACCCTCAAAAAGGAAAAGGAAGCAAACGGAGTCAACTCGAAGCGTAGAAACTAGGGTTTTTAGCGTGATTGAGTTAGACTAGCCGTAGTAATAGGAGGGTGTGTGTGTAAAGTGCATTGAGATCAAGTTTGGGAGCTCAAAAGTGGTTTAGAGGTCAAACCTATGAAAGAGATGAGTGAATGAGTGGTCTGGCCGTAGGGCCGGACTAGTCCGTGCAGGAGGCCGGACTAGTCCGTTCCTGGCCGGCCAAGTCCGTTTCTGGCCGGACCAGAAGGGTCTGACTGAGATCGGACTAGTCCGTTTGTGACCGGACTAGTCCGGGTAGCTGTGAGTGGGTTTTGGGGTTGAAGTCCCAAAATCACGGACTTGTCCGTTTTGGACCGGACCAAGAGGTCCTGAGTGAGAACGGACTAGTCCGCCCGTGGGGTCGGACTAGTCCGGGTTGGCTAGGAAAAGGTGCTTCTGTGGCTAAGTCTGGGAGGACCGGACTAGTCCGCCCTAGGGGCCGGACTAGTCCGTGGTCCTCAGACTAGTCCGTTTTCACACGGAGCAGAAGGCTCTGTGTGAGATCGGACTAGTCCGGTGTTGACCGGACTAGTCCGTTCTGGAAGTGACCGTTTGAATTTGAAGTTTGGCGGGTAGCGTGACGATAGTGTGTCAGCTGTCGGGACCTGACAAAGGGGTCAGTGGTCCCCTAGGCCGGACTAGTCCGGGCCAGTGGCCGGACTAGTCCGCCCTTTTGCTGAAGTCAGCAGATTGGGCTTGGGACCCCTATAAAAGGGGGACCCCCGGCCTCATTTCGAATAACCTTTGGAAAAACTCAAACCCTAGCGCCGCCACAGCCAACTTGGAGCACTCCTAAGCCTCCTTCTTGCCTACTTTCCCTCTAAAACTAATTCTTGAGTGGATTAGGGTTTAGTGAGGTGAAGAAGAGGAAGAACATCGCGCTTGTGCTCCCGGTTTGATCTCTTGCACTTGTTGAGTCTTTGTGGGTTGTGTATTGAGTTTGTTTCATTGTGTTGATCATCTTTGTGGTGTGGGAGCCTCAGTTTGTGAGAAGCCCCAACGAACTTTGTAATCACCATTGTGATTAGTGGAGAACCAAGTTAGGCCCGTGCGGTAAACTTGGTGAGGGAAGGGTTGTTGGACCCGGTCCTTTTGTGGACTCCTCAACGGGGACGTAGATTCCTTGTGTGGAATCGAACCTCGGGATAAAATCCTTGCCCCCTTGTGTTCTTCGCATTCATTCTATTGATTACTTTGTTCTAGGGTTGGTAGTCTCGTTTCATACTTCGCATTGCTACAAACTTGTGGAAACTTGACTTGCTCTTGTGTAGGTTGTTGCTCAACTTGACTTAAACATATACTCACTTGTAGCAAAGAGAAAATTCCCTAAAACTTGCAAGAAACATCTTTTTAGGGTTATTCACGCAAGCTGACCGGACTAGTCCGCCCCCTGACCGGACTAGTCCGCCCCCTGTGATTTAATCTCGTTTTATTAAGTCATTTGCAGGTCGATTAGCCTATTCACCCCCCTCTAGGCAACTTTCACCTAAACCTAACACTTTTATCACCTCTAACTTGCATCTAGGTATAGTGGCTCCCCCGCTTTTAGGTATCCACATGGCTAGTGGTATTTGTGTTATCCGATGGAGGATGTGATATCATCCTCTCTGTTGTACGGTTTTTGAGTCCGATTTTTCATATACATTTTGTCACTTTTCTTCTTATATGATATTACATGGGAACTCCTCCTTCTGATCTTTCGAAAAAACCTCCCTTAACTGCCATCAAGTCTTGTTCCTATTGTCACTGCATTCACGACTCATGGAAGGCCCGTTTGAAAACTCTCAAGATGTAGAAATAGGAAAAAAGTATAAGACTCTTTTAAACATGGAAGAGACTGGGAGAGAATCACATGAACTAAGATCGTCCGCAGTGGCACGCTGTAAAGCATACTGTATATACTGTATCATAGTGTAATTTAGAGTATGTACTGTAAAAATAGAAGAAGAATAGTGTATAGAGTATGCTATAGAGTATGCTGGTGCGGATAGCCTAAACTCCAAGGAATTATTGGATGGATGTATGAGTTTTTTTAGATGATGGATAAAGTCCCGACCATTTCCTTCAAGAAGGCTATGACCAATTTATTACAATTGAATAAAAATATAGACACTCACAGCCTATTATTTAGAACAAGGCAACAATAACTGGATAACTAATCACACGACTGTGGATGTGACTTACCAACATTACAACATGTTCATTCTCTACATTTTTTGTAGGTACACCCCAAATCCAGCGTCCACAACTATCTCTGTAGATTACCTGCATTTTGTATTGTGAAATTCAACCTGAAATTCGCTTTCACCAGGAATCGAACTCAGGATCTGAATAGTGTTATTCATAGTACTTAACCACTAGACTAAACCTCCTTTTACCACAGTGGAGAACACTTCCGTGTATGCTCCAAAATTTCTATAATTCGAAGCAAAAGTATAATTTTGAGTTGGGTCCAAAGAAGCACTTTCGTTAAATCTTATGTAAATGTAGTAGAATAATTTAATTACTAGACGAAAATCACAATTAAGCATTCATATCATATGTATGTAGTTTTAACATACTGTGACATGTAATTATTTTCAAGATAATCACTCAATACAAAATGTTCACATTCGCTCGTCCCCATGAATTCATGTGGGTACACACCATATATAACCTACAAACTCCTACAATAGATATTGGTGAGGTCACCACCGCTGTATCACTTTTGACGTGCATGTCACATAACACTGAATGATAATAACATTAACCAATTGTGACCACCCATGCTAAGATAAGAACTAAAAAAATGATTGGAGAGTTTTCACCAACAAAAGCAAAATTAACCAACCATGTTATTTATACATTTCATTCTAATTCTAGAGGGCAAACAAAACTCCGTTAGTTGCCGTTAAAGACTTATTTTATCGTCACTGCATTAAAACTCCATTAGTTTTCGAAGGCTCTTTCGAAAACTCTCAAAAATGTAGAAATAAGAAAAAAATGTAAGACTCTTTGAAACATGAAAGAGAGTAAGAGAGAACCACATGAATGAAAACTCCAAGGAATTGAATGCATGGTGGATGTGTTTAAAATCATACAAGAATTATTTCTCTACAGTGGGAGGAAAGTTCACTACTACAAAAAGCATTTTTACAGGCGCCTCAATTTTTCAAACACAGGCGGTCCTTAAAAATATGCGACTGTGATGACGAATGATATAATAACCGTCTGTGATGAAAGAACAACACAGACGGATTTTAAAGAACAACCGTCTGGGTAAATACATGATCTTCAGAATCGCTTCTTAATTAAGAACCTCCTGTAATGCAACGAACTTCACAGACGGATTTTAAGAAACAATCGTCTGGGTAAATACATGATCTTCACAGGCGGTTATTAATTATTAACCGCCTGCAATGCCATGAACTTCACAGACGGATTTTAAGAAACAACCGTCTGGGTAAATACATGATCTTCGTTGGCGGTTCTTGATTAATAACCGTCTGTAATGCAATGAACTTCACAGATGGATTTTAAGGAACAACCGTCTGAGTAAATACATGATCTTCGTTGGCGGTTCTTAATTAATAACCGTCTGTAATGCAATGAACTTCATAGCCGGTTCTTGATTAACAACGGCCTAAGAAGATCATGTATTTTCAGTGGCGGTCATTGTTTAATTATCATAAGCGGTTTTCATTGAAATTACAGGGATGTAGTTGCAATTATATATCACAGCCGCATGTAGTCGTGCAGGCAAAATTGTATCAGGAAAAAACACAGATGAGCTAGCGGATACTAGTACAGTAATGCATTATAGGAAATGCTCGATCACCAGTGAGGCTGGCTTAATTGTGATAATACACCATTAGAGGTTTTACAATTGTTCAAAGATAATTTCTTTACACACTGAACAAAAATCATGCTACATTCATTGTAGATCGACGATGAAGCTCCCATCGATCAATCTAAATTGTACCGTCCTGCTTGCTCCCGAACACGTCTCTTATATTCCGCTGGATCCTGAAAATATTGACATTATTTAAATTAACAAATGTCGAAGGAGGAATGAATAACCTACATTGGTCACTAAGTCAAAGTATCATCTAACCTTGATAAGTAGATTATAGCAATCATTTTCAACATCAGGCACATTTGGCTGATGCAGCAAACGCTGAACTTCAAGTAGTATAGTTTTGATTGTAAAAGCACTGCACCACCCCTACGAAATATAATTTAAGCAATATAAGAAACCAGTTCAAATAAGTTCGACAAAAATTATAAGTAATAATTACATGAACAAAATAGGTCTATCTTACAGTCTCTTGATCAAGAATCCCGATGCAGAGTGCTCCCGAACGATGGACATTTGGGTGGAAGAACCCAATTGGAAAGGAGCATCTTGGAGGCACCAAGGGATAGTCCTCAGAGAAGGAGATTGTCAGGGGGTAGTAACCATCTTCCCATTCAGTCTGCAAAAGAAATTTATTAATAGGAGGACGATAGTTAAACTCATATTGTGCTTGTTCTTCATGACTTACCCCTTCTTTACCGGGGACGATGCACTGCCACTTCAATAAATCTCCCGATTCAGGCTTCGCAGAGAAACCCTACGCGGAGAAATTGAAAATACCAAAAACAAACAACACGGAAAAACAAACTACAGTTAAGTTCATCAGTCCATTACAGATACATATGTATATACAACCATGTGACCGGTGTGCCATATGTACATACATGGGGATGGTTCTTGCGCCACGCCAAGCGCTCCTCCTTCAATCGGCTACACGCCCGAGACATCATTATCTGAAGAAAGACCAAACTTCCAAACTTCCAAATCATTGAGTCCAAACGCATATGTACACAAATGCAAAAGGACACAATCCATATACCAACATTGTTCTAAGTTGATTTCAGAAGATACAAATATATACAATATATATCATCTCGCATTGCTATATACATTTTTTCCAGCATTGACATCTTCTCGCATATAGGGTTTCAAATTCTTTTTAATGCTTCTCTCTACGCGCTTGATGTTTTCTGGTTCGGTGAAAAGGTACATCTCTTCATACTGATTATATTCCTCTTCATTATCTCCCACATTGTCAACCCCAACAATATTTTGCTTTCCAGAAACAACTACGTGCAACTTCTCAGTTTCTGGATCTTGAACATAAAGAACTTGTGCAACATTATCGGCGAGAACCCACAGGTCATCTTTGTAACCCACTTTATTCAAGTCTACCAGTGTCAGTCCGTAATTGTCCACTTTCAAACCATCAGGATGTTTGACCCATTGGCACTTAAATACGGGCATTACCATTCTTTCGCCATAATCGAGTTCCCATATTTCCTCTATGAACCCGAAGTATGTGGTCTTCTGCCCTTGTGAATCATAAGCCTCAATACGAACACCACTATTTTGTGCAACACTCTTACCGTCTTTTTCTTTAGTGTAAAATGTGTAACCATTGATGTCATATGCTTGCCATGATGTTACCAAAGCAGATGGGCCACAAGCTAACTTTTTCATTGTTGCCTCTTCTATAGTGTTTCCGTATGATATATTTTTGTCCATTAACCATTCAGTGAAACATCTTCTGTGCTCTTTCATGATCCAGTCCTCTTTGCGGTCTTGGTTTTTATCACGAAGCTCAATTTGGTGTTCCTCGATGTACGGCTCAGCTATTGCGAGCTGTTGTAGTACACCAAAATGTGCACGGTGTACATTCTTGTAATCTTGAACAATAAAAGTTTTCTTACCCACTTTGCCTCTCCCACGTAGTCTACCCTCATGTACCGGTATAGGCACACCTATCGATTTTCCATCTTTGATGTAATCAGCGCAACCCTCAATCACTTCTTCAGTGGTGTATCCTTCCATAATTGAACCCTCTGGGTGAGCACGGTTCCGCACATAACCTTTCAATACTCCTAAATATCTCTCCAACGAAAACATATGATGTAAATATAGTGGCCCCAATGCTTTTATCTGATCAACAAGATGTATGATTAGGTGTACTTGCATATCAAAAAAGGATGGTGGGAAACACATCTCAAGCTTGCACATTGTCTCGACGATGTATGTTTTCAGATAGTCTAAATCTTCATGTGCTATCACCTTTTGCGATACTGCATTGAAGAAGTAACACAAACGTGTGATGACAACTTTTATATGCTCAGGTTTGATTACTCTTATTGCAATGGCAAGGAAAACAGTCATCATCATGTGACAGTCGTGAGAATTATAACCGAATAAAGACAAGTCTTTCATCGAGACTAGTTTGCGGATATTGGATGAGAAACTTGTGGGCACTTTGATCCCACGCAAGCATTCGCAAATTGCTTTTTTCTCTTCTAGCGTCAAGTTGTAGCTGGCTGGGGGAAGGTAATGCTTCCCGTTCGCCTTTTCTACTAGATGAAGCTCTGGTCTCAAATCAAGATTTACTAGGTCCATACGTGAATTTAATCCATCCTTTGTCTTCCTCGGCATGTCCAGCAAGGTCCCAATGATGCTGTCAAATACATTCTTTGTAACGTGCATCAAATCAATACTATGGCAAAATTCCAGATTCTTCCAATACGGAAGATACTTGAAAAAAATTGATTGTTTCTTGAAAGCCATGTCAGTTGTATCATCCGAAGATGTACTTTTCTTTCTCTTAATTCCTTTACTCTTTTTTCCCTTACCGAAAGCAATATGAATGTTCTTGACCATTTCAAACACAAGTTTTCCACTGTAAGGTTTCGGTGCAGTATCTTTTTCGATTTTGTTATCAAATTGTTCTTTCATCTTCCTATACTTGTGTGTATCTGTCAAGAACCGTCGATGTCTCATGTACACCGTCTTTCTGGATGAAGTGAGGTATAGATATCCAGTTCTATCCACGCACCTAACGCAACCTTTCTTCCCTTTCATTTGTCCCGATAATGTAAACAGTCCGGGATAATCATGCACGGTAACGAATATCATTGCTCTTAGTGTGAAATACTCCCGCTTGTACTCATCCCATGTACGTACCCCTTCATTCCACAATTTCGCCATATCTTCCATTAAAGGTTCCAAGAACACATCAATTTCGATGTCGGGTTGTTTCGGACCTTGGATAAGAACAGATAATAAGATATATTTCCTTTTGTGACACAACCACGTCGGTAGGTTGTACATAGTTAAGACCACGGGCCATGTGCTGTGTATGCTCCTTTTTTCACCAAACGGATTCATTCCATCTGTACCCAAGGCAAACCTCACATTTCTGATTTCCTTCGCAAATTCTGGATACTGAATATCAAAATTTTTCCACTGCGTTGCATCACCAGGGTGTCGTATATGTTTTTCATTCTTCTTGCGTTCCTCGGAATGCCAACGCATAAGTTCAGCCTCCCTAGGGTTTGAGAACAAACGCTTCAAGCGATCAATTACCGGAAGGTACCACATCACCAATGCAGGAATTTTTCTCTTATTCTTCCCGTCTGCATCGCCAGAAGTATCGTCATCGTCACCTTCAGGACCAATAATAAACTTCTTATTCTTCTGAGTCTTTTTCATGTTGGTAACATACTGGTGATTGTAGTCCTTCTTATATCTACTGACACCACAAATGGGGCATCTAGTTGCGAGCTCATGCTCTTTGCGATACAGAATACAATGGTTCACACAAGCGTGTATTTTTGTCACACCTAATGCCATCGGGCAAAGAAGTTTCTTCGCTTTATAAGTGCTTCTAGGCAGTTTATTTGGATTTGGAAGAATTTCTGCCAGAAGATTCAAAAGATCAGAGAAACTACAATCGGACCATCCGTGCGTAGCTTTCAACTTTAGTAGTTCTAAGACTGCACGCAATGTAGTAAACTCTTTATCACAACCGTTTGATTCATCATATAAAAGCTCTGTGGCCGCATTCTGCAATGTCTCCATTTTACTTAAACCTTTGCTTGCTCCCATAGAAGTCAGTACATATGGTTCAATGTGACGCAACATCTCCTCACAATCGAACTCATCATCATCATCACCAGCTTGATTGTCACTACCATCATCGATATGAACATTATCATCATCTGAGCCTCTCTCATCATCTTTATCCACATCATGTGTATCTAACTCACAATGCTCTGTCCATATTGTGTAGTTATTTTTGAAACCTCTTTTCACCAAATGAGATTGGATTACTATAGTATCCGTCCAAGCAATCTTATTTTCGCAGTCGATACATGGACATAATATGTCATCTATATTTTGCAACTTCGCATGTCTCTTGGATGCTTCAATAAAATTTGCAACATTACGAATGTACATAGGATCGGGTCTTGGCATGTTATACATCCACGCTCGACGGTCCATGCTTCAATAATAGAATTTTTTGTCAGAATTACAAAATTTGGACACAAATATTCTCTAAAGGTCTTCTATAAAATGAATTTACAGAGACATAACAAGTATGATTAGGGCGACTAATGTAGGAGACGGGCGACGTCTTGAGGCGGACGGAGTCAAAGGGGGAAACAGGCCCAGCAGCATGGGCTAGGTCTGGGTGGGATCCAGTCCGTTATATTGGAAAACAAGGCCCAGATGCATCTTATATATATTACAATAACATGTTAATTAAACATCATATTCATGTCACATAATAGGTACAAAAAGGAAACAATCCATATATTCCATACATCAATATACCAGAACACAATCCATACAGTCCTTACACATGCAAAAGGACAGAATCCATATACCAGAACACACAAAACTAACAGCTTATCAGCTAATGAAAATATACAATGAAAAAGTAAGGAAACTACATTTACCTTGCAGAGGCGTCAGCACGGTGGGCCGGCTGGGTGGAGAAGTGGCGGTGCGGGGTTGAGCGGCGGCGCGGCAGTATGGGCTGGGCGGCGGAGCGGCGGCGCGGCGCAGGGGAAATTTCAACAGCCTGGCGGCGTCGATATAAATTCTCCAGGGTTGCGTTTTGACTGCGGTGAGGGGTCCTTATATAGACGTAGGTTTTTCACAGACGGTTTTTAACTTTATCGCAGGCGGGTTTTACTTACCAACCGCCTGAGATGATGTTTATTAATTAAGAAGTAAATATCTTCACAAGCTGTTGGTACTTAATAACCGCCAGGGAAGATTTTTATCTCATGCGGGTATTACTTAACAACCGCCTGAGATAATGCCAACTGAACAAAATATTTTTAAAACTTGTATAGCTGACGTTGAAATGTTTTGGTAAATATCAAATTAATTTCTACTCACATATTATTCACATTTGTGTATCTCATAAAAAAAGATCTTTCACTCAAAATTGTTGGTACGAACATATTTGCATAATTTATACATGTATGAATTTTTTTAATTTTTTTAAAAGCACTCCAACATGTCAAACTTCAAATTATCCACCAGTATTCATTGACACTTGATTAAAATATGTACAAAACACAAGAAAAATGTACAAGAACACTTGATTGAAATCCTAAAACTACACTACGGCCCCGCCTCCTCCATCCTCTCCGCCAGCTTCTCAAACCAAGCCAAGCGGTCCTCCTCCGACTCGTCGTCGTCGTCGTCGTAGTCGTCACCATGGTGGTGGTCGCCGTCGTCGTCGTCGCCGTCGTCAGTGGACGACTCGTCGTCGCCGTCGTCGGTGGACGACTCGTCGTCGCCGTCGTCGGAGGACGACTCGTCGTCGTCGTCGTCGGAGGACGACTCGTCGTCATCATCGTCATCATCGTCGTCGTCGTCGAAGTCGTCCTCCTCCTCCTCCTCCTCCTCCGGCGACGATGCAGCAGGAGAGAGGGTCGGCTTCTCCGGCTGAGCCGATTGCTCCGGCTGTACCGGTGGCTCCGGCTGCACCGGCGGTGGAACGCGCTGGTCGTCATTCACCCTCTCGGGGGAGCTGCAGCGTATCCGCTTGCAGGGTGGCTGCCTCGGCGGGCTAGGTGGCGGAAGGTTGGCCATGGCTGTGGTGGTTAATCGGCGGCGGGCTAGGAGAAGAAGAAAGGAGTGGAGAAAAGTTTTGTGCTTGTCCATAACCGACGACGCGCCTTATATAGGTTTGTGCGGAGTAGACGAGGGAGCGGTTCGTTTCCCGCGCATTGAACTCTTTGCAGACCTCGTGCGGCGCACAATTAAACCACTGTGGAAGACGATCTTGAGAGATCCTTGCACGCGTCCCTGCACCACGGCTTCTCAACTTCTCCGCAGACCTCGTGCGGCGCGTCAGTTAATTAACACTTCTCAGGCCGTTAAATAACATATTGTAGTTTCAAAAATGATTATCTCAGGCGGTTATTACTTATAAACCGCCTGAGAAAAAAGAAGTAAAAATCTTCACAGACGGTTGGTACTTAACAACCGTCTGCAAATATGTTTATCTAAGGCGGGTATAACTTAACAACCGCCTGGGATAATGCCCGATACTCTTCTGCAGTTTCCTTATCCCTTGCTTCTTTTTTATTTAGATTCCAATATAAATACTCAAACATGTTTACATTCTGCAAATTGTGTTCAAATTCGATGATTCTTTCTTCTACATTTGTATTAAATTAACATCTACCAACTGAACAAAATATTTAGTTCATTGCGCATTGAACTCTTTGCAGACCTCGTGCGGCGCACAATTAAACCACTGTGGAAGACGATCTTGAGAGATCCTTGCACGCGTCCCTGCACCACGACTTCTCAACTTCTCCGCAGACCTCGTGCGGCGCGTCAGTTAATTATATTCATCAAGATAGAAAAATGAAAAATAGCATTTGTTGTATGTTTTTTATGTTCTGACAAATTTAAAAGGATTTATGAAGTGAAATTTAATGGTAACCTTTACTTATCAATAATATTACAAGAAAGTGGATTTTTGCTTTTTTAAAGGACCACATTTAATCAAGAATATTAAATAAGAAGAAGTAAATATCTTCACAGGCGGTTATTGCTTAACAACCGTCTGAGATAATGCCCGATACTGTTCTTCAGTTTCCTTATCCCTTGCTTCTTTTTTATTTAGATTCCAATATAAATACTCAAACATGTTTAGATTCTGCAAATTGTGTCCAAATTCGATGATTCTTTCTTCTACATTTGTATAAAATTAACAACTACCACCTGAACAAAATATTTTTAAAACTTGTATAGCTGACATTGTAATGTTTTGGTAAATATCAAATTAATTTCTACTCACATATTATTCACATTTGTGTATCTCATAAAAAAAGGTTCCTTCACTCAAAATTGTTGGTATGAACATATTTGTATAATTTATACATGTATGAATTTTTTTAATTTTTTTAAAAGCATTCCAACATGTCAAACTTCAAATTATCCACCATTCTAACTAAATGCTCATATTCATATGAGGCATTCATCAAATTATGAACACACATTGATTCCAAAAAATTTAAAAAAATATGAAAAAATTCGTAGATGTTGGTATGATGATTAAAAATGTCCACTGAAAAAATAAATGAAAAAAGCATTATATTCATCAAGATAGAAAAATGAAAAATAGCATTTGTTGTATGTTTTTTATGTTCTGACAAATTTAAAAGGATTTATGAAGTGAAATTTAATGGTAACCTTTACTTATCAATAATATTACAAGAAAGTGGATTTTTGCCTTTTTAAAGGACCACATTTAATCAAGAATATTAAATAAGAAGAAGTAAATATCTTCACAGGCGGTTATTGCTTAACAACCGCCTGGGATAATGCCCGATACTGTTCTTCAGTTTCCTTATCCCTTGCTTCTTTTTTATTTAGATTCCAATATAAATACTCAAACATGTTTAGATTCTGCAAATTGTGTCCAAATTCGATGATTCTTTCTTCTACATTTGTATAAAATTAACATCTACCACCTGAACAAAATATTTTTAAAACTTGTATAGCTGACATTGTAATGTTTTGGTAAATATCAAATTAATTTCTACTCACATATTATTCACATTTGTATATCTCATAAAAAAAAGGTTCCTTCACTCAAAATTGTTGGTATGAACATATTTGTATAATTTATACATGTATGAATTTTTTTAATTTTTTTAAAAGCATTCCAACATGTCAAACTTCAAATTATCCACCATTCTAACTAAATGCTCATATTCATATGAGGCATTCATCAAATTATGAACACACATTGATTCCAAAAAATTTAAAAAAATATGAAAAAATTCGTAGATGTTGGTATGATGATTAAAAATGTCCACTGAAAAAATAAATGAAAAAAGCATTATATTCATCAAGATAGAAAAATGAAAAATAGCATTTGTTGTATGTTTTTTATGTTCTGACAAATTTAAAAGGATTTATGAAGTGAAATTTAATGGTAACCTTTACTTATCAATAATATTACAAGAAAGTGGATTTTTGCCTTTTTAAAGGACCACATTTAATCAAGAATATTAAATAAGAAGAAGTAAATATCTTCACAGGCGGTTATTGCTTAACAACCGCCTGGGATAATGCCCGATACTGTTCTTCAGTTTCCTTATCCCTTGCTTCTTTTTTATTTAGATTCCAATATAAATACTCAAACATGTTTAGATTCTGCAAATTGTGTCCAAATTCGATGATTCTTTCTTCTACATTTGTATAAAATTAACATCTACCACCTGAACAAAATATTTTTAAAACTTGTATAGCTGACATTGTAATGTTTTGGTAAATATCAAATTAATTTCTACTCACATATTATTCACATTTGTATATCTCATAAAAAAAAGGTTCCTTCACTCAAAATTGTTGGTATGAACATATTTGTATAATTTATACATGTATGAATTTTTTTAATTTTTTTAAAAGCATTCCAACATGTCAAACTTCAAATTATCCACCATTCTAACTAAATGCTCATATTCATATGAGGCATTCATCAAATTATGAACACACATTGATTCCAAAAAATTTAAAAAAATATGAAAAAATTCGTAGATGTTGGTATGATGATTAAAAATGTCCACTGAAAAAATAAATGAAAAAAGCATTATATTCATCAAGATAGAAAAATGAAAAATAGCATTTGTTGTATGTTTTTTATGTTCTGACAAATTTAAAAGGATTTATGAAGTGAAATTTAATGGTAACCTTTACTTATCAATAATATTACAAGAAAGTGGATTTTTGCCTTTTTAAAGGACCACATTTAATCAAGAATATTAAATAAGAAGAAGTAAATATCTTCACAGGCGGTTATTGCTTAACAACCGCCTGGGATAATGCCCGATACTGTTCTTCAGTTTCCTTATCCCTTGCTTCTTTTTTATTTAGATTCCAATATAAATACTCAAACATGTTTAGATTCTGCAAATTGTGTCCAAATTCGATGATTCTTTCTTCTACATTTGTATAAAATTAACATCTACCACCTGAACAAAATATTTTTAAAACTTGTATAGCTGACATTGTAATGTTTTGGTAAATATCAAATTAATTTCTACTCACATATTATTCACATTTGTGTATCTCATAAAAAAAAGGTTCCTTCACTCAAAATTGTTGGTATGAACATATTTGTATAATTTATACATGTATGAATTTTTTTAATTTTTTTAAAAGCATTCCAACATGTCAAACTTCAAATTATCCACCATTCTAACTAAATGCTCATATTCATATGAGTCATTCATCAAATTATGAACACACATTGATTCCAAAAAATTTAAAAAAATATGAAAAAATTCGTAGATGTTGGTATGATGATTAAAAATGTCCACTGAAAAAATAAATGAAAAAAGCATTATATTCATCAAGATAGAAAAATGAAAAATAGCATTTGTTGTATGTTTTTTATGTTCTGACAAATTTAAAAGGATTTATGAAGTGAAATTTAATGGTAACCTTTACTTATCAATAATATTACAAGAAAGTGGATTTTTGCCTTTTTAAAGGACCACATTTAATCAAGAATATTAAATAAGAAGAAGTAAATATCTTCACAGGCGGTTATTGCTTAACAACCGCCTGAGATAATGCCCGATACTGTTCTTCAGTTTCCTTATCTCTTGCTTCTTTTTTATTTAGATTCCAATATAAATACTCAAACATGTTTAGATTATGCAAATTGTGTCCAAATTCGATGATTCTTTCTTCTACATTTGTATAAAATTAACATCTACCACCTGAACAAAATATTTTTAAAACTTGTATAGCTGACATTGTAATGTTTTGGTAAATATCAAATTAATTTCTACTCACATATTATTCACATTTGTGTATCTCATAAAAAAAAGGTTCCTTCACTCAAAATTGTTGGTATGAACATATTTGTATAATTTATACATGTATGAATTTTTTTAATTTTTTTAAAAGCATTCCAACATGTCAAACTTCAAATTATCCACCATTCTAACTAAATGCTCATATTCATATGAGGCATTCATCAAATTATGAACACACATTGATTCCAAAAAATTTAAAAAAATATGAAAAAATTCGTAGATGGTGGTATGATGATTAAAAATGTCCACTGAAAAAATAAATGAAAAAATCATTATATTCATCAAGATAGAAAAATGAAAAATAGCATTTGTTGTATGTTTTTTATGTTCTGACAAATTTAAAAGGATTTATGAAGTGAAATTTAATGGTAACCTTTACTTATCAATAATATTACAAGAAAGTGGATTTTTGCCTTTTTAAAGGACCACATTTAATCAAGAATATTAAATAAGAAGAAGTAAATATCTTCACAGGCGGTTATTGCTTAACAACCGCCTGAGATAATGCCCGATACTGTTCTTCAGTTTCCTTATCCCTTGCTTCTTTTTTATTTAGATTCCAATATAAATACTCAAACATGTTTAGATTCTGCAAATTGTGTCCCAATTCGATGATTCTTTCTTCTACATTTGTATAAAATTAACATCTACCACCTGAACAAAATATTTTTAAAACTTGTATAGCTGACATTGTAATGTTTTGGTAAATATCAAATTAATTTCTTCTCAGACGTGAAATTTTAATTAACGATGAACACACTACATTCATTAACAATATTCAATCATTCACACAGTTGAAGAACACACAAGATACTCATTCATTAACAATATGCACATCTCACAAAAGAACACACAAGATGCACAATATTTACACAAGAACACACAAGAACACAAAAGATACACAAGTAATATTCAATCACATAGATGAAAAAAGATAGATTTCATTCATTAACAATATTTACAAAACAGAAGCAACTAAAAACAACAAAAAGAAAAACTAATTAAATCCTACTCCTACTCCTCTTCCATCTCCTCCTCCTCGTCCTCCGGCGGCGACTCCGGCACCGGTGCAACAGGAGACAGGGCCGGCTGCACCGGCTGCACCGGCTGCACCGGCTGCACCGGCGGTGCAACCCCGAGGTTGCTAGCCGTCGCCTCCACCAGCGTTCTACGGCCCTCGGGGCCAAGAACCTGGGCCATCGTCGCGAACAGAATGTCGAGACGATCAGCCACCCCCACGAGGGCGTAGAGGTAGTGGCCCAAGGTACCCATTCCAGTATACTCTGGAAGGGTACCCAGCCCCAAGGCACTCATGGCGCGAGACGTATTGTTGTACGCCTCTCGCGCCATGAGGAGGCGCTGCTCGGCGTTGATCTTCTCGGGGGAGCTGCAACATTGTTTCTTGCAAGGTGGCTCCCTCGGAGGGCTTGGCGGCGGAAGGTCGGCCATAGTGGTGTTGGGTCGTCGGAGCGGAGGAAGACGAAGAAAACAAGAGGATTCAAAGTGAGCGATGCGCTTGTGACGAAGAAACCAAGGGTCTTTAAGGCCGCGCGGAGTGGAAAAGAAAGGTCGCACCTCGGGGAAAAGAAAGGTCGCGCACGCGTGACATGGTCACTGACGTGTGGGACCGGGTCCACATGTCAGTGACCGCTGATTAAGTCAGGGGATCCTCATCCCGGTTGGTGAGGGGTCTTTATGTAGGCGTTCATCAAATTAAGAAGAAGTAAATATCTTCACAGGCCCATGTTTAACTCAGGCGGGTGTTACTAACCAACCGCCTGAGATAATTGTATCTTCTTAGACGGGTGTTACTAACCAACCGCCTGAGATAATTGTATCTTCTCAGGCGGTTGGTAAGTAAAATCCGACTGAGATAACAGTCTTCCCTGACGGTCGGTACTTAAAATCCGCCTGAGAAAATGTGAGTCTATATATACCCCTCGACAGCATTGGAAAAACCTAACCCGGGCGAAACACTTAGACGCCGTTAGGCTGCCAAAATTTCGTTTGCCGCCAAGTGTTCCCCCTCGTCACTTCCAGGTACGCCGCCGAGCTTCGCCGTCGCCGAGCTTCGCCG
This sequence comes from Tuctoria greenei, assembly GCA_036927565.1. Lineage (NCBI taxonomy): Eukaryota > Viridiplantae > Streptophyta > Magnoliopsida > Poales > Poaceae > Tuctoria > Tuctoria greenei. The sequence continues at coordinate 179,193,077 of JAYESD010000009.1, read as the reverse complement.
TCGTCGCCGAGCTTCGCCGTCGCCGCCGAGCTTCGCCCTCCTCACTTCCAGGTACGCCGAGCGAAGCCATTTCCGTCGCCGTCGAGCTTCAAGGTAAACCCTAAACCCTTCGACCTTCCATCCTCCTTCGCCGTGCCGCCTCCCTCCCCGCCCTCGCTGCCGCCTTGCATATCCTTGGTTAGGGTTCGGGAATTAGATAATGGTAGGCATCCTTGGTTAGGGTTCGGTGGAATTCGAAAAACTGTCAAGTTCGGTGGCATCTTTGGTTAGGGTTCGGTGGGGCAAGATTTATGTGGATGGTTATATCACGATAAATTGGTAGTTGGTTCTGTGTGTCTGGAACTGTTCTGACACATTAGTGGTAAACATGATTCTAGACTCTAGTAACAGCAGTATATTCCCTATTTCTGTCATCGGCCTTGCATATGCCACATAATTCTCTATTAGGCGCAAGATTTAGCTATATTTGGTTAAGTTGACCAAATTTGGCTAATTTTGGCTAAGTTACATTAGATATAGTTATACTTGACTAATTTTGACTAAGTTATGCTATATTTAGCTATATTTGGCTACTTTTGCTTAGAGTTAGCTATGCTAGACTAAGTTTGGCTAAGTTTGCTTTTATTTCTCTAAGTTTCATTTGAGCAATTGTAGCTAATCTGTGCTACCAAAGATGTCTGCACTTGTGGCTCCATCAGCTTCATTTGAGCAATTGTACCTAATCTGAGCTACCAAAGTTATGCTATATTTAGCTCTGAAGCCAAACAAAAGTTGATGGCCAACTCATTTGTGATGCCAGGAGCATCCTCACGCCCATATCTAGGTAACACTAGGTGTGGCGATGGAGTCTGAGCATATGATGCCGATCTCTATGATACAAGAATTTAGTTAGACCTATATAACTTCAAAAATGTGTTTTGGCTAAATTTACTTAATTGAGCCAAAATTGAGAAAATTTGTTTTAAATATGACCAAATTTAGTTATGCCATTTATTAGATTTTTTGTCTTATTAGATCTATCATGGAAAGCCCTAAGAAGACTGATCCTGATTGTAACAACAAAGAAGACAATATGGAGTTTACTGACTCCAGCAGTTCAGGCTCCTATCACAGTCCTTCGGATCCTTTTCCGAATATAAAAATTAAAAAGACTTCAGTGGATCTAGACCCGGAATATGATCCTGCCGACGAGGTATGGATCACGAATCTTAACTTCAGCAGTTCAAGTTAATGTTGGTTGTCAAGTATACGAAGTCTTATAATTTTTTTCTACCTAGATTAATCTCGAAGACAATGAGGTGACATCGGCTCCTAAAACCGCAGAAGGTTCACCAATGGATGAATCCTCAGCTTCACTCAAGCGGAAACGAGGGCAACGAGGTCCCAATAAGGGTCTATTGGACCGCATCATGTACATAACAAGGGTCGGTCCAAGTGGGCTTCCCCAAGAACCACTGGATTCAGTTACCAAGTACCGTAATGCATGCGGTTTTCTTGTTAGGGAGGTTGTGCCGATCACAACCGAGAATTGGAGGAAATTACCCGAGCAGACCAAGAATGAGTTGTGGGAAAAGATAAAGAAACAATTCAAGTTCCCGAAAGGCACAGAAGAAGCTGTAAAGAAAGCAACATTGGTCTCTTGCGGCAAGAAGTTTCGATGCTGGAAGAGTGAAATGAATGCTTATGTTAAGGCCAATAAGGTCCCTAGCCCGAGGAAGATGGGAAAAATCACACAAGCTCAGTGGCAAGAGTTTGTTCGTCAAAAGAGCACACCTGATGCTAAAGCTCTAAGTGCAACTAGGTCAGAGCTTGCAAAAAAGAACAAATACCATCATCGCTTGGGGTCTGCCGGATATGGACCCAAAGTCCAGAAATGGAATAAGATATTAGACGAAATTCTTAGTAAGGGCAATCCTCACCCATTAGAAGGGTGCGATGAGCGAACTCAACGCTGGGTCTTTGCTCGGTCAGGTTTGACCAGCGAGGGCAAACTTGAAAAGCCCGACTCTCTGAATGAAGTAGAGGATAAAATGAAAGAAGTAATTGAAAAGCAACAGAAGGGTCTCTTCAAGCCGAAGAGGGAGAATGACCAACTTACCGCTATCTTGGGAAACCCTGAACACAGCGGACGGGTTCGAGCGGTCTCTTCTCAAATGTCTTGGCTAGATGGTTTCCCTAAAGATAAAGACACATATAGAAGACGTGAGAAGTTTAAGAAAACACTTGATGAAACAATTGCTCAAAAGGTCAAAGAAAATATGCAAGAAATAATGGAACAACTTAGACAATCAGGACAATTAGTGGCACCGAGTACAATGATGGTTCCGGTGCAAAAGGAGCAATTAGTATCTCCAACTGCCTACCCTAGCAGCGTTGGTTCCGTGCCAGGCTCAGGGTCAGCCCATAAGTTCCCTGTCGATGATATTGCTAACACAAATCTTGTCGTCTTCTTGTCCCGATAGGCAGAGCAGGGAACAAAACCAAACAGGTTGCCACTGCTATGGCAAAGCCTGATCGTGACTTCAACGGGAGTCCACTTCCGTTGTATTATTCTGTGGTGCAAGTTCTTCAGATCATTGATAATGACTATGAAGATTATGAAATAGACCACGTCACACCTGAGGGGATCGCGACTCTGGGGCAGGCTGTCAACCAATTAATCCTTTGGCACCGACGCGATATCGTGTTGGACGATGAGCCAATTTCTAGCCCCGTCGCATCTCCAAATACTGCAACCCCATCTTCTAAGGCGAAAGTGCATGAAGATCCACTCCCAGTCCGGGAAGATCCACTCCCCCTATGTCTGAGCAAGGATGATGATATCCAAGAGCAACAAGTTGGACAACAACTTCAAGCAGTACCAGAGCAAGCTGTTGCTAGTAAAGAGCAACTAGTTGAGCAACAGCTTGAAGTAGTACTAGAGCCAGCTGCTGGGAGTAAAGAGCAATCAGTTGAACAACAGGTTCAACAACAAGCCAGTGTCCAACTTCCGACGACTACTCCTCGATCATCAGTGCCTGTCAAAGTTAGCTCATACGAAAATAAGAAACCTTCATCAGAAGTGACAAAGTATTTGGAAGCTATGAAGGAAAATATTAGAAAATCGAGTGCATCTCGTTCTTCTCATGAGCCAGCATTAGAAGATATCGAGGAGTGGGAAGAAGACGGTGTCATGTATAATCGGCAGACGGCTTTAGTTAAACCAGGAGTTCCAATATACAAGCTTGAGGATGTTCCTCCTAAATTTGAGAATGGGAAGCCGTTCATGACATCCGTACAACTTAGCAAACAACCCGTCGCGCTCAGAAGAATGCATGAGTGGTACATCACTACCAGCACAAAATATGGTCTTAATTGCGTCACATTTAGTATTCCAAAAGAAGCATTCTGGAGCACTGGAGTAGATAAACGAGTCATTTTATTTGACGAGCTGCTTTCCCTTTTCCATCGGGGCATGCTCGAAATCAACCTGCTGCTCGTCTGGTGCTTGTAAGTGCTCTAATATTTTGTATTTGCTTTTCTTACTACACGCATACGCATTTCATGAGATTATAACAATTCTGGACTTCTTCAATAGGATGCAATACATAGATAATGAAAAGTTGGCGCACAAGACAGGTATCCTTGACCCTACTAGGATTGCAAAGTCGCTATTCGACGTCCAGACGAATCGAGAATCAAGCCAGTACAAACACATGAAAAAAAAAGATTTTGAAAGAGCAATTGCAAAACTTAAGAAGGATAGAAAGGCAGAAGTTGCAGCTTACATAGGACATGCGATGTTTAACTTTGTCAGAGACGGCCAGGACCTCGTAAAGGCTCCGTACCACTTCGAGTAAGTTCGACACATGGCATTGAAATAGCAATTATTGGTAATTGTTAACACGTGTGTTTGTATGTTTGCAGTAATCACTACATAATGATCTTCATCAAGCCAACGCAGGGAATGGCAACAGTCTTGGACTCGGCCGATTACCCACCAGATCGTTACAAAGATTTCCTTTCCATTTTGAAAAAGTACGTTTATTCAATAATTTTAATTTACGCACATTTAGAATGTGTTGACAAGTTTTATATGACATTTCTTGTATTACAGCGCTTGGCGGTTTTACGCGGAACAGCTTGGCGGTCAGAGACCTCCTAATACGAATGCATTGGACATTAAAACGTATTATGCTTGTCCGAAGCAGCCTGCTGGGAGTGTCTTATGCGGGTATTATGTATGCGAGCATCTTCGGACCGCCGCCGTATATAGAGTCAATCGTGAGGATGTAAGTTATCCTTAATGTCGATACCTTATTTTCTTACTTTTGTGTTTCATTTTCATTGTAACTAGCATAGTTTAATGCTTATATTCTCTGCTGTTCAATATTACCAGAAACATTATTTTCATATTTTGATTCCAACTTCAAAATTCAATTGCTCATAGTACAACTGCTCCAAAAATACCTACTAAATTCTTGTATACTCTCACTTTGATCTATACTTTGAGATTGTTCAAACCAACACATTCTAAACCTTGTTATGTGTTATATTGCAGCACAAGAAGAATCTGAACGAAGAATGGCCGGTTTGTAGAAGTATTCCTGATGGAAGAGCCGACAGGATTGCTTCTGAACTCTGTCAGTTCATTCGTCGCGAAATTTTGCACAAAACGGGGAAGTTCTTTGATAAGAGAGGTTCAGCAGCTGATGTGCCAGAACTTTGCGACTATACCAATCTAAACAGTTTTTAGTGAAAACTTGTAAACTTTGAGATGAAATTGTATCTGTAACTTGTACATATGTATATTGTTTTAGTGAAATTGACTTCTGTGATGATAATATTGTTGTCTTTTGTTCTGTGATGATTGTTGTTTTTTGTTCTGTGATTATATTGAATTGACCTGGAAATTAGAAATAACAGCAGTAGTACTGCATGACTGTGAAAAACAATTATCACAGGCGGCTAGATACAAGTAAAGAAACATCTGTGATAACCTAATTTTCACAGGCGGTGTCTGTTATGGTAGAAACCGGCTGCGTTAAAGGGTCTTCACAGACGGCTGATATAGGTAAACTCCGTCTGTGATAACTTCATTATCATAGACGGGTTAGTTATGCTTCAATAACCGTCTGTAAAGACACATTATCATTGACGGTTAGTTATGCTTCAAAACCCGCCTGTGAAGACATATTATCATAGGCGGTTAGTTATGCTTCAAAATCCGCCTGTGAATACATATTATCATAGGCGGTTAGTTATGCTTCAATACCCGACTATGAAGACTCATTATCATAGGCGGTTAGTTATGCTTCAAAATCCGCCTGTGAAGACAAATTATCATTGGCGGTTAGTTATGCTTCAATACCCGGCTGTGAATACTTCTTATCATAGGCGGTTAGTTATTCTTCAATAACCGTTTGTGATAAGACGTTTATCACAGACGGTTATATATGCTGCACGACCCGTCTGTGATAAAGTATTTTCACAGACGGCTAGCCTAAGTAAAGAACCGCCTATGATAATCGGTCTTCACAGGCGGCTAACCTTAGTGAAGAACCGCCTATGATAATTGGTCTTCACAGGCGGTTTCACTTCTCCGCCTGTGAAATTGCGGATTATCACAGACTCTTCGTTTCAGGCGGTTTTAAAAGCCGTCTGTGATAATAGGTTTGGAGCCGCCTGTGATGAGGCTTATTGTAGTAGTGGTTCCTTATGCTCCAAAGTTCCTATAATTGGAAGCAACCGTATAATTTCGAGCTCGGTACAAAGAATTGCTTTCTGAATGGATTATGTCAACTGGGAACGAGAAGGTTCAAATTCTTGACGAATAGTCGATGTAAGTTGACCGAAGACTAGAAACAGCTTGTATGTATGTTGACGAGAATATTGATCAAGTGGCTGTGGCAGGTTGAGAAATAGACAGATGAACTATAGTCTAAGAGAACGTTCGGCATCAAGCCCTCGATCGCCTCTATTTAAGTACTCCCGGCCCGGCATCAAGCATTTCCAGCATCAAGCACACCACAACAACATACATACACACGATTCCAACGCTGCTAACTGGACGACCGAGTTCCCCAAAAGCCGGTGAAGGATTATTGTCAGTGACATGGCGTCCGGCCAGCATGTGCCGAGGTGGACGGCGAGCCCGCCGAGGAGAAACAACGGCAACGGTGCTGACGCCGCAGTCGACGAGTCGCAGCACGACGACTTCAGCGCTTCCGGCTCGACGCGCAGCGCCGGCGCCTTCCCCTTCGGCAGTGGGCGCTCCTTCGCGCCGCAGCAGTCGTTCCCGCCGCCTTCGCCGCTGGAGATCAGCGTGGTGGCGGAACCAGAGAACGGTGGCGTCGCATTCGTCCGCGAGACGTCCACGGGCAGCGCCGGTGCTTTCCCCTTCGGCAGCGGGCGCTCGTTCGCACCGCAGAACTCTTTCCCGCCGCCGCGGCCTTCGCTGGCTACAGGGAACGGGGGAGCCCCCTTCGTCCAGGAGACGTCCCAGCGCCCAGCTGGCCAAGGCGTAGTTCCTTCCGGCTCAACGCGCAGCGCCGCTGCTTTCCCTTTCGGCAGCGGGCGCTCATTCGCGCAGCCATCGTCGCAGGCCTTCGTCGTCCGAGACACGTCCCTGCGCCCGACTGACCAAGGCGTCGTTCTTTCATGGGAAGACCTTTGGGTGTCTGCACCCGCCGGCAGTCGGGGCGGCGGCCGCGTCTCCATCCTCAGCGGCCTCAACGGCGTCGCGCGCCCCGGCGAGGTCCTCGCCCTCATGGGCCCGTCTGGCTGCGGCAAATCCACCCTTCTCGATACCTTGGCAGGAAGGCTCGGTTCTAACATGAGCCAAAAAGGAGACATTTTGATCAACGGCCGGAGGCAGAAGCTCGCCTACGGAACGTCGGCGTACGTCACGCAGGATGACGTGCTGATGACAACGCTGACGGTGCGCGAGGCGGTGCACTACTCGGCACAGCTGCAGCTGCCGAGCGCCATGGCGGCGGCGGACAAGAGGGAGCGCGCGGAGGAGACGCTGCGCGAGATGGGCCTGGAGGGCGCCGCCGACACACGTATCGGCGGGTGGGCGCACAAGGGCATCAGCGGCGGGCAGCGCCGGCGCGTCAGCATCTGCATGGAGATCCTCACGCGCCCGGCGCTGCTGTTCCTGGACGAGCCCACCAGTGGCCTCGATAGTGCCGCCTCGTACCACGTCGTTAGCCGGATCGCCAGGCTCGCGCGCCGCGAGGGCATGACCGTCATTGCCGCCGTGCACCAGCCAAGCACCGAAGTGTTCGACCTCTTCCATGGCCTCTGCCTCCTGGCGTACGGGAGGACCGTGTTCTTTGGACCTGCAGGAGAGACCAACCAGTTCTTCTCGGCCAACGGTTTCCCCTGTCCATCACTGATGAATCCTTCTGATCACTTCCTGAGGACCGTCAACAAGGACTTCGACGACAAGGTTAGCACATCTTACTCTTTGTTGCCAGCTTTAAAAATTCTACAGCTAGCTGTATAACCCTAACTTACTTCCCCTTTAATTTCATCTTATTCCCCTTTAATTTCATCAGGATAACGAGGAAAGCGTGGACGAAGAGAGAATTACCACAACTCAGGCTATCGATAGGCTTGCAAACGCATACAAATCCTCTGTCCACATGGAGGGTGTGAAGCGTCAGATTGCCGACATACAGAAAGCCGTAAAACACACATCGCATTATTTTCATGAATTCCATCACGTACTATCAGCATATATTGTTGATTGTTTCTTTCTTTCTTTCTTTGTGGTTTCAATAAATAACAAGACCCTTAATTACTTGTTCTTCTATCATATATATTTGCAGAGTTCTGGTGTTCCGATTAAGGAATGGCAGCCAAGCTTCTTGACACAATCCTTGGTGCTCACAAAGAGGTCCTTCGTGAACATGTACCGGGATCTTGGCTACTACTGGCTACGATTTGCCATCTACATCGCGTTATGCCTTACCGTTGGCACCATTTTCTACGATATCGGCCACAACTTTGGATCCATACAGGTGACTAAAAACCGCAAGGGAAACATAATTTTCCATTTGACAATCATCATTAATTGTGCATCTATCTGACTAATAGGTGTATATATTGTAAATTCTGCAGGCTCGTGGCTCTTTGCTCAGTTTCGTGGCGGCTTTCCTCACCTTCATGGCCATTGGTGGCTTCCCGTCTTTCGTGGAGGACATGAAGATCTTTGGGAGGGAAATGCTCAACGGGCACTATAGTGTGTCATCGTTCGTGATCGCAAACACTGTGTCATCGACGCCTTACCTGGCGCTTATCTCCGTGGTGCCTGGTGCCATCGCCTACTACCTGGTAGGCCTTCAGAGCAGCTTCGGTCATTTCGCCTACTTCGCCCTGGTGCTCTTCGCGACCATGATGGTCGTGGAAGGCCTCATGATGATCGTGGCGAGCGTCGTCCCGGACTTCCTTATGGGCATCATCACGGGCGCTGGCATACAGGGCATCATGATGCTCAACGGTGGCTTCTTTCGTCTCCCCAACGACCTGCCCAAACCAGTGTGGAGGTACCCCATGTACTATGTCGCCTTCCACAAGTACGCCAACCAGGGATTCTACAAGAATGAGTTCCTGGGACTCACCTTTCCCAATAACCATCAGTCAGGCGGCGGTGCAACGACCATTGCCGGTGGAGAGGTCCTTAGGAACTTTTGGCAGGTGGAGATGGGGTACAACAAGTGGGTCGACCTCGCCATCTTGTGCGGGATGGTCGTGCTCTACAGGGTGCTCTTCTTGGGCATTGAGAAGTTGAAGCCCATGTTGGCTGGTCTCAGGTTCAGGAACACATTGCGCTCTGAGCAAGTTGTTGAGCAGGATTCTAGCATTTCTTGATCCGCACTACTAAGCAAGTTTATGCTTTTCATTGTCTATTTTGAGCCAGCTATCGCTGTCTCATACTTGTAATTAAACAAGTATTGTGAGGTGTCATGTTGCACAACAAATTTGTCAAGTTGATTGTATACTTTTTAATATTGGAATATAGTTCATATATCCAGGTTCGTCTTATTAAGTTTTCTTCGTTAATAATTTCTCTTCTTTGCATAACTAATGGGAAACGGATATGCTTCCTTTCAGTTGCCAGACATTTCAGGCGATGGGTGTTTCAGGCTATGAGCAATTAAGATAGCTTAATTGCTAATTATATTCATTGTCAGTTATGTTAATTGTTTTTGTTAAGTGTAGGGACTATGTTAGTTGTAAAATAATACATAAAAAATATTTTTTTAAATGTATGGACTATAGAAAAAATTGTTAATTTTGTAAGTTATAAAGATTATCTTCTAATAATAGTGATTAGATGTTAACTAAGGTCACATGAGATTTTATTAGATTTCAGACGACTGAAATCTAGACATACCCAATGGAAAAATATCATGTTTGAGAGAAATTTAGACATCCATATATAGCAGTTGTTGTTAACAACAACAACCTACAGTAACAAGAAATTTATGTGCGAGTATAAGATGATTAATCTCCCCTACCTCAGCCTAGCCTGATCAGAATAGGGAATTTTTTTATTAATATACGGTTTCTAAACATTTTTAATATAAACAACACATAAAATGAAAAAAATTAAAAACTGACCCACCTTCGTATGTGTCATGGATGAAATTTAAATTTCGTATGTGTTATGTACGAAATTCAAATTTCGTATGTGTCAAAAACTAAATTTGTTTAAAGCTAGCGCAGGTATGTTTTATTGAGTTTTGAACCTCAATTTATGAAGCTTTAGAGTAATAATTTGAATGTTTTTCCATAATACAAAATGCAGATTAGATTGTGAAGTTATTTATGCAATGAGTAACATATTGTTGTAGTATTTGAAATCAAAAGTTATTGAATATTGAATTGTGTAATACGATCACAATCATTCAGTTTATGTGGTCGTAACACCAACTTCGAAAATCAATATCTCTCAATTCAATGGACGAAATATATTGGAAAACTATTCCTTAGACTCACCAAAACTAATACTATAATTTATGATATAACATTTTGTAGCAATTATACATCTAAATATTTGAAAAATGAGGTTCAAAACTCAATAAAACATACCTGCACCAGCTGAAAACGAACTTCGTTCTTGACACATACGAAATTTGAATTTTGTACATGACACATACGAAATACTAAATTTCGTCCATGACACATACTAAGGTGGTCAGTTTTGAATTTTTTTCATTTTGTATGTTGTTTATATTAAAAACGTTTAGAAATCGTATACTAATAAAAAATTCCAGAATAGGGAGGGGCCGGCTCAGTAATTGCTTGGTGGCGACCATATGTGGCGTCCGTGTGTATGGAAGCTTAAAAAGTATGACGAATACGTATGTGGTCGCCAACACATACGGATGTAGCCTCTCTCTCTCTCCTTTCAACATACGAGTACACACACGTTTCCTTTGACCGGTATTATTCCTGATTCAAAGAAGTAGACAAGCGTATATTTAAAACAAGTCTAGTTTGGGTATGGATCACATGTCATCTTGATTCTTAGCACTAAGAAGTCAAGAAAACATATGTGGAGATGTCTACTCTAGTGAGGAAGTGAGAGTTATCACTCTTATTTCGGTAAAGACCACAACCATAACATCAAACGCCGAGTTTTTTTTTCTTGTTTTGCATTAAGTAAAAATGTGTTTTTATAAATACAACATATCGAGTGTAAATGATATTTATGGAGCTAACATGTTGACATGCATCTGTTACGACCTGATAGACCACAATTAGGGATGGTGGAAGACTCACGTATCAGTTAAATGTTCTTTGTGATAGGCCACTTAGTAGAATCTTTCACTTATGTTGCCTTTTATAGAACTGTTACAAACTATTTGCACGTACTTTCTAGATTAACTCCAGTTGCTACCTAAGTAAAACATTTCAAACACGAGCATCCATGACTTGGTACAAAGCGTTTGGAAAGAACCAGAGAACGTCCTTCGAACTATTAAGAGTGAAATTATGAGCATTATATCTGTTGCTCTACGAAATGTAGGTCTAAACACTAACATTCATTGCCAGTATTATGTTGAATTCAACAGAACTTACAGCGAGATACTACTTCTTCAACGCAGATATGCGTGCACTCAACACTATTGTCAACTCGGAATTAATAAATTCGATCGGCTATACCTCCATGCTGGTTGCTGGAGTTCATAACCTCGTTTCGCACTAGCTTGTTAACTTCAAATCTTATGATGTCCTCTAAATAGTTATAACTAGATCACTATTTTTTTACGAAAAGATATCATTCAAAATCATAACAGGATGCTAATGATCAATCGACTGAAATGTAAGGTCATTTCACTCAATGCACCACCAAATATACCAATATTTACCAAAAAAAATCACGATGAACAAGAATGCTTAGTCAGGTCTGGATAAATGAGCTAATAGCTGGAAACAAGGACAGGGGGAGAAGAACGCTGTTGGTAAGCAGCCAGTCCCACTGTGTGGCCCAAGATGAACTTGTCTCCACTTGCACCTTAACTTGACCCTAACGACCTTTTCAAAAATCAACCATTTTTCTTTTCAATTTTGATCGGTTGGAACTGTATTAGCTAGATTCCAATTGCTCGATTATTAGTCGACAACCCCGCGTTATTTGTCATAATACTGGATTGACTATGAAGTAATTTCACATGCATGCATAGTGGGAAATAACTATGGAATAGAACACCATGCTGAAATGATTAGATGCAACGCATTCGGAAAGAATCAAAAGAATGCATGTTCACACTCTTGATTGATCCAGTACTTTGACTTGCGAAGAGATAAATAAAACCATTTACGTCAGCTGTATTTTTCTACTACATGTAGGGTATAGCACCGGCATCTTGAATTCTCAAGAATCTAGACAACGCAGCAAGATTGAATATAAGAGAGTAGCAACTTCTAGGACCCTGCACTCTTGAATTCTCTACTCGGATTGACGGTGAAACTGTTCCACATGCATGCATACTGAAACCAATGAATGGGCGCTGCACTACCAGGAAATGGCAACATGTCTGACCACTACCGGCGGCTTTGGAGCTGTCAGTTATAAGAAAATGGCAACAAGTCAACAATGATAACAGACCTCCGAGTTGTTCTGATCACAATAACAGCTATCTTAACTCGATATTGTTAACAATCATGTTTTGCGCTACCTTGTTAACTTGAACTCCAGATGACTTCAGCCATGTAAATAGATTGACTATTTTTTAAGAACTGATCCAAGAAGACAGCAAATTATGATGTACTATGTTAAAAATGTGTAAATGTAATTAATGAGGATTTTTGAACAATAATGATTAAAAGTCACGTCTGCATAAAGTCAGTAACTTCAAATAAGGACAGTGGGAGCACGAAGTTAGTAAGCAGCTGGTACCATTGTGACCATAGTTGAACTTTTCTCCACCCTAACTTCCTTTTCAAAAAATTCGGCCCCCATTTTTGACTACTCTCTGGGTCACCCAGTTGGCCAACGCGATTGGTTTTGCATCCGTGCCCACAGGCTCGAGCCCCGCTCGACACTGAGGCCCACCATCTCTGAATTGGCAGTATTTCATTTTTTTCTTTTTTTTGTCAACTCCTATCTCAGTTTGAACTGGACTAGATTCCTTGCTGTCACTATTTCGATACACATCAAGGGACCAAGCATTTGCTCCATTGAAATCCATGGACATGCACACTTGAAAGAACGCTGAAAAAAAAAATCCACGTTGAATTGAAAGAATCAAAGAGTGCACGTTCGCACTCTCTTGATGGTTCCCGACCGTTAACATGCGAAGGGAGCAACATTATCAGCATTATCTGTATTTTGCTACTACATGTGGGGTGTGAGAACAGGAACATGCATTCATTATTGACTGTATATATCATCTTGAATCTAGACCAAGGACTCACTCAATATCGGTTCTTGGTCAGGACAAGGACCTCTCATGCCACTTGCAGCTATCGGGCAACAGGAAATTGGCATAAATACATCAGGATTCTGCCACTAGCTAGGCAAGAAAACCATAATTCTTAACACTCATTAATTCTAATAGGGATGCGCACAATGCACATTACATATACCTCTCTCCACCCGACCCCCCTCACATTTCCATTATACCACATCATTCTCACTTCATATCACCTAATATGTTTTTAATTTGTAATTTACTGGAAACATCCTAAGTCCAATCAACCATAGTATTTTAACTATATAGGTACATTGATTTTTATTAATTTATGGTTGCATATACACCAAAATTTTATCTTTATTCTAAGTTGTGATTCTTAAGTTATCTACATTTAAAATATATGGAAAGTCTAAATGTTGCTTTAATAGTTTATATTCCTAATTTAAGTATTTCTATTTTTTATTTGTATGCCTTAACGCTTTAGATATTTGATTCAAATTTTAATACTAATTTAGCTAATTGTTGACTTATAATGGCAAAGTGGGTAACTTATAAAATATATTAAGGGCATTGTTGTCTAATTCTTTTATAATGATGGGTGTGTGTAATTTAGATGGCTATTATTTATTTTACTTAAATTTCTACGGCTGAAAGTTTTACTTTTTATGAGGATTAACCTGTGGTCTCAAAAGACCATCTAATTAGTAAATATAAGATAATAGTTATAGGTTATCATACCCATATAGTTACGTACTCTCTCCATCTTTAAAAGTTTGTCGCATATTTGTTTCATTTTTGAACTAATGGGCGACAATGCAAATATTAGGGACGGAGGGAGTACTGGGGGACCTCCAAATTAAATAGATGTAGTGAAATAATATTGTTCTTAAGAGAAAACAGAGAAAAAACTGATCGTTTTTTTTTTTTGCCAGAACAGATCTATGTTCGTAAAACAGCTGTTGCTGCAGTCTCACCATCTAAGCAAGTGTTTTTTTTTCATCTATAGGGCTGAAACATTTTTATTTCATATATACTCCCACGTTTAGGACAAAAATCTAGTTCAGTTTGAATGAAATTAGTTGTCCTAAATGTCATTTATTTCATAAAGGGGAGTAATACTAAACACAAAAATATTAAAAGAAAAACCACGAGACATGAAAAATAAAAAAAACGCCGCGTTATTATTTGTCACAATACTGGGACGGACAACGAGGCTGTTCCACATGCACTCACACTTGTAGGAAGAACATTGAAACCACTGAAATGACTAGATACAACGCGTTTCCAAAGAAATCAAAGAGTGCACGCTCGTTCATTCGTACTCTCTTGACAGGAACGTTCATTGGCAGCAGGATGTTGAATTCTCGAGTGTCTAGTCGTCTAGACCATGCGTCAAGATTGGACCGCGATGTCGTCTCCATTTTCACAGGTATGCAGGGTGACCAAGCTCTGTTGAAGTGTGGCTTGCCGTTTGTTTTGGCTAATAACCAGATAATGGCAAAAGGCCAACAATGGTTAATAGACCTCAAAGTCGATCTTTTCACAGTCACAACTACCTTAACTTGATTTTGTCAACTCGATCCGATCAGTTCTAGGTGTAGAATCTTCGCTTGCTGGTCAGTATCCCGTTCGACAGGCAGAGAACTCAGACTTTTAATTGGAATGAACTAGGAATGCAATGCATTCAAGAGGTACCCTAGTGACGAAGTCCCATGGGTGTGTCCGGAGCCTACGATTGGTCTGATCGATCCCGGATTGGCAGGAGTTGAGCGAGTTAGAGCCTCATTGATGGGATCGTACCCCCCCTCTGGTCCGGGCAGTTCAGAGAGCGAGCTTCCCGACTCTGCCTGGTGAGGGCCTGAGCCCGTCCGGCCGAGCCCTGACCACTGGGCCAGGATTGTGCCCACCGGATCTCCTTGTGGGAGACTGCGCCGTTGCTGTTGCTAAACGCCCTGCACGCCTTTGTCCCGTTTCATCGTGGATAGCACGCGAGCCCAGTGAGTATCTAGGATTTTAGCAAGGGTATGCCGCAATATATAATACAATTCAAATATCTGTAATAAGATCAATATTCAATCCACCAAACAACAATATAAATAAAACAAATAAAAATACGCACACCACTACAAAACCAATTATTACAGGCGCTTCGTTTTTCAAACATAGACGGTCCATAAAAAAATATGTCTGTGATGTCGAATGATGCAATAACCGTCAATGATGATCAAACATCACATATGGTTTTTCATAAAAAACTGTCTGGGTAAATACATGATTTTTCACAGACGGCTACTGCGTGTACAATTTCAAACATCACAGACGGTTTTTTATAAAACAACGCGTGGATAAATACATGATTTTCACGGGCGACTATTACACTATGTAAGAAACACAAATAGGACAAATATCAGCGACGAGTGCAAAAGCGATTGTCACTTATATGGGTAAACGAGACGAGCCCGCCTAAGCGAGGGTGCCGGTTCACGAAAGAAAGGTGCAACTAAGCGTAGAAGGAGACGCAGTACTATAAGGCTCATCTCATTTAAGAACATATCTGAGACGCGTCCGATCCCCTGACAAACGGGAGAAGAGCGTCTAACTGAGCGCATCTCCTATTTTTGAAAGAAATGAGACGATCTTTACAGAAAGCTCGTCTCTTTTGGCTTCGGTTACACACAAACATGAACACATCGCTGAATGAATTACATTCCAATGTAAATCCAAAAAATAATCAAATCCTTCCTTATAAATTGTCATTCTTGAGGAACACGATACACACACATTCATTCATTCATTCACATTTGAACACACAAGATAATATTTATTCACACGGATGAACTCAGATAATATATTCATTTATTAAAATATATTACAGAACACAAGAAAAAGTACAAGATACAAGAAAAGAAAAACAACATCAACTAAAAATAATAAAAGAAAACCTGATTCCTCCTCCTCCTTCTCCTCCTGGGCAGGCTACGCCGGTTGCTTCGGCTGCAGCGGCGGTGCAACCTCGTGACGAAGGTTCCTCTCCGTCGCCACCACCAAGTTACTGCGGCCCTCGGCGCCGAGCCCCTAGGTCATCGTCTCGAACAAAATGTGGACTCAATCGGCCACACCCGTGAGGGCATAGAGGTAGTGGCTGGTGGTACCCATTACACTAAACTCTAAAAGGGTACCAAAACCCAAGGAACTCATGGCCCGAGATGTACTGTTGTATGCCTCGCGCGTTATAACGAGGCGCAGCTCACCGTTGAGCTTCTCTAGGGAGGTGCAACATTGAATCTTGCAGGGCGGCTCCATCGGCGGGCTTGACGGTGAAACTTTGGCCATGATGGTGGTGGGTCGTCAGTGCGGAGAAGACAAAGAAGAAGAAACAGATGCAAAAGGAGAGACACACTTGTGGAGAACTGATGGGTGATGACACATCTTTATAGAAGGTATGTGCCGAGTCAACGACGGAGCGGTTGGTTTTGCACACATTGATGGGATGATGAGACGTTCGAAAACCGCATCGAGGAAATGAAAGGTCGCGCACGCCGGTCGCACGCGTCTCTGCACCACCACACCGAAATTAAGTTCTCTGCAGTCCTCGTGTGGTGCGTTACTCTTTGTCAGTAATGGAAGACGATCTTTTATCTCTCGCGTGTCTCGCTTTTATCTCTCGCGCGTCTCGCTTTTATCTCACACGTCAACAATGGAAGACACACTTTCATGTCTCGCGTGTCTCGCTTCTATCTAGTGCGTCTTGCATTTATCTCCCGCGTCTCTTCGCCACCATCCATTAAGTTCTTCGCACCTCCTCCTCCTCGGGCCGCGTTACTCCTTAATTGATCGACCAACTCTAGTGCGACTGCCCCCCATGTTCGACCAACTCTAGTGTGACTGCCGCCTCTGTTTGCCAACGCCGTCGTCGTCACTGTTCATGGTTGGGTTTGATATCGTCGACTTGACGCGTAACTGACTGAAGTAGGAGCATTTGGCGTGGCGCAAGAACCATCCTCATGTATGTACACCGCCACATGGTTTTATGTAGCTCTGAAATGAACTGATGAACTTAACTCTGTAGTTTTTTTGTCTTGTTTGTTTTTTGTATTTGCAATTTCATAGCTCGCCGCCATTTGCGTTACTTATTTGTTCAATTTATCTGCTAACTAGTTTACACTATGCAATGACTCAGTTCTTATTTCTGCTTCATACTTGAACTCTTCAGTTTCGTGCAAACCTCTCTCGAACCCTCACGTACAGCTGTGTTCTTTTCAGCATCTGTCTTGAGTGAATGCCCTGAAAACAGAAAGGGGCAAGTCACATAATATAGATACTCTGTCCGTTCAAAAAAGTACGTCAAGTTTTAGTTTAAAATGAACTAAAACGTGGCAACTTTTTAGGAACGGAAGGAGTATGATGGTAACAAGAAAAAAGGACAAACATACATAGATATAAAAAGAATTTCGTACTTCCTTCCTTTTCTATGATAATTAGGTCGTCTCCATTTTATGAGTTTGTCAACATTGTTAATCATACCAACGAATTCCAGTATTTTTGACATTTTTTTCTCATGGAACTGGTCACTTCTATTTCTGGTCTGAAGTTTGAACCTAAGTCTACGATGAAGTTTGAACCATGGTTATCGTAGTATTGACGAATTGACCGCCATAAGAGACCACTATTTGTTCATACACATTCATACCGCTATATATGAGAGACCATGGTAGAACGCGGTTTGTGCATTGACTTGGTCCGTATACACAACTAAGCTCATACAATGCATTAAAAGACTTAAAAAAAGCAAAAACAAAATTCACCTTGACTTGGCAATAATTTGGCGTGCAACCACTCCTTCCATCTTCCGCGGTTCCACCCCTAGACGCATAGGGTGCAACTCATGTTCATTGCAATGGCTATATATACGTGTCCATGCATGCAATCTCTTCAAGCAACTATCACACACACAAAACACACACAACTAGAGCCCATCGATCGCCATTGTGTCTTCTCAACGCGGCCATTGCCATTGTGATCGACCGTAAAATGCCATCTGTGCAAGGAGCTGAGACCATGGAAGTGCCAGCAGCCGAGGAGGCCAAGCGCATGGCCGCCCTGCTCGGCCTTCTCCGTGTCACGACGTCGGAGGAGAAGGCCAGCGCCGCGGGCATGGCGGAGGAGGACAAGTTGGACTGGCTCCGGTCGCAGCTGATTGGGAAGGACGTGGAATTCGACACGCCGTTCGGCCGGCGCATGCTCACGTATGCCGACCAGACGGCATCCGGCCGGAGCCTGCGCTACATCGAGGACTACCTCGTCAAGGAGGTCCTCCCCTTCTATGGTGAGAACGCGCATGCATGGTAGCCATGGATATGCATGAGCTTCCTTTCTTCCTCATCATGTGGTTGTGGTGCATCTATCTGATTCATTATGCCGTGAATGTGTACAACGTACGTATGTGCAGGAAACACGCACACGGAAGACAGCCACGTAGGGAGCAAGACGACGCGCCTGGTCCACAAGGCGGCGCGCTACGTGAAGCGTTGCATGGGCGCCGGCCCCGGCGACGCGCTGCTCTTCTGCGGCGCTGGCACCACAGCGGCCATCAAACGCCTACAGGAAATCATCGGTGTGGCGGCGCCGTCCGTCGAGCTGCGCAGCCGCCTTGCGGCGCAACTGCGGACCGAGGAGCGGTGGGTGGTCTTCGTAGGACCCTACGAGCACCACTCCAACTTGTTATCGTGGCGGCAGAGTCTCGCCCAAGTCGTTGAAATCGGCACCAACGCAGATGGGCTCGTGGACATCGCCGCGCTCCGACGTGCTCTGAGCTCGCCCGAGTATGCAGACCGGCCGATGCTGGGCTCCTTCTCGGCGTGCAGCAACGTCACCGGAATCATGACGGACACGCGCGAGATCTCACGCGTGCTACACCAGCACGGCGCCTACGCGTGCTTTGACTTCGCCGCAAGGTAAAAAACTTTCGTCTATCATTTATCATCTTCATACTGAACTTTTGTTGCTTAATGGATGCACATCACGAACTAGCTAGCATGTATGCATATATTCTTACGACTCTTGCCTTTTGTCAGTGGTCCATATGTGAAGATTGACATGAAATCTGGTGAAATTGATGGCTACGATGCTGTCTTCTTGAGTCCACACAAATTCGTAGGAGGCCCGGGCACACCAGGCATCCTTGTGATGAACAAAGGATTGTATCGACTCAATTCACAACCTCCATCGACGTGTGGTGGCGGCACAGTGGCATATGTGAATGGCTTCAGTGAAGAGGTGAGCAGTCACCTATGCTTTAATTAGAACTGAAAATACTAATGGTGCCATAATTATGTATTCACATGCCCAAAAATAAAATATGTTTAATAAACTATTGTGTGTGTGCTATATATACAGGATACAATATACTATGATGACATTGAAGAGCGAGAGGACGCTGGAACGCCACCAATTGTGCAAAAGATTCGTGCATCTCTTGCATTTTGGGTCAAGGAGTACATTGGGTATGATAGAATGGGTCTTCGAGAGCGTGTATACTCCGAAACGGCAATGAAAAGGCTTGCTAGCAACCCAAATGTATGGGTTCTTGGCAACACCAACGTCGAACGCCTTCCGATCTTTTCATTTCTCATCTACCCACCGGTGAAAGACTCCCCGTTGAATCTTGTTGATGAACATGGTTCTGATAGATGGTTGGAGGATGTTAGGCGCAAACGGTTGCCTCTGCATGGGCGTTTTGTTACCGTACTTTTTAATGATCTTTTTGGCATCCAAGCCAGGGGAGGTTGTGCTTGTGCTGGACCATATGGCCACACGTTACTGAAGATTGAAAATGACCTTTCTCTTCGACTCCGGTCTGCCATACTTGAGGTATTATCATTGTTCCATTTATTGATGCACCATGATGTATGATTATCAGTGAAACGTGGACTAATATTACTGTTCACTGCAACAATAATATTTTTCAGGGGTATAGTGGATTAAAGCCAGGGTGGACAAGGTTAAGTTTTTCTTACTACCTCTCCAAGGACGAGTTCAAATTCATCCTCGCTGCCATTGAGTTCATTGCATTATATGGTCACCGCTTCCTCCCTTTATACAAATTTGATTGGATCACGGGTAACTGGACATTTAAGAAGCAGGCAATCAAGTACCATATCATGAAGGAGGAGTTGGCTGTTTCTGCCACTGGCTTTAATGTGCTCGGTAAAAATAATCAGTCAAAGGATGAAACTAAAATCGAGATGAACCCTGGGGGTTGCCAGAAGAAGTTTGAGAGCTACCTAGAGGGTGCAAAGAAAATTGCACTCTCGTTGCCAGATATCACTCAGCAGACTATCAGTGTCCCCAAAGGAGTTGATCCTGACTTGGTTCTTTTTTATATAAAGTAAAGTTCAGTTACATAGTACTCCCTCCGTCCCCATGAACTTGTCGCTTTGTAGTTCATTTTTGAATTACAAAGCGATAAGTTCATAGGGACGGATGGAGTAATAATAAGATGTCAGAGCTTGGTACAGCATCTATATGGTCCCCAAAAGCTCAAGATTGTACAATTTGTTCTCGTTGTACTAGATGAAATCAGAGTTATGTTGTGTATGGATGAGGAATAAAAATGTGATGGATATGGATATGTGAGGATGCTATCGTCCAGATATATGAGAAGTACATAGTTCAGTGAAAGTGTTCTGCATTTTCTACTTCAGCTAAATAAATCACAAACTTACGACGCAAATGCCTTTATCAGCAGCCCACTTTATCTTGGACTCCAGTACGTCAAGTATTTTTTTTTGACTCGCCTCTACCTGTATTTGTGAAACAAGAAAAATCTACAAATCAATTCCTATCATATGAAACTACCCACGCAAAAACACATTCAAAAATTGAGTAGATATCTTATGCTTACGAAGATTTAATTTTACTTACCCACACTTTGGTATTGTATTTACAGATCCACTAAGCACAGAACTGTATACCAAAATCAACCAATACTTTGCCGTTTTATTTCACAAAGCCATCACGTTTTTGACATCTCATATCCAATACTCATAGTTCCACGTGTCAGTTGCAGCGAGCGTAAATTAGAGGTCATGTCGGCATCCTAACTCAGCCGACAGCATGCTTTGTAAGCCATGCCCAAGAAAGCCAACTCTGTCTTACTGTTCCACCTTGATTTCCTTGAAATTTATCACCGGAAAAATAATGACTATCACATGAGAAGTATTAGAAATTGATCCAAGAGCCTCCCCTCATGACGAGACTTAGGAACACCAATCGTGTTACTTGGGTCAGCGTAGTTTAGAGTCCACTCCACAACTTCCTCTCTACAGTATCCTTGTATCATATTGTCCTCAACGTAAGCTCGATTTTTAACGAATAACTTCAGTATGCTATTGAATCTCTCATACACATACATCTGGTGAAAGAACACGGATCAAAGTAGCTTTATCTCCTTAATAAGATGAGTTATGAAATGAATGTTGATATCGAAAAAGGTAGGTGAAAATACATCTCAGGAAAGTATAAAGTTTCATAGTGTTTTTTTCCAATGACTCGAGAGCTGCTTCACTTTGTACTTTTTGACCAATTGGATTGAAGAAAAAGCAAAAGTTTATTATAGCCTCCCGAACATTGACCGGTAGGATATTCTGAATTCCAACAGCAATCATCTGCGTAAGAAATCCATGGTAATCATGATACTTCACACCGGGAGCTACATTTAGATCTAGAAATGAAATAAGCCTTGAGATGTTCATCGAGTAGTCGGATGGTACTTTCACATTTTCAAGAACCCACAACTCTTTCTTCTCATGTTTTGAAAGAGCGATGCATGATGTAGGTAGTTCCGTTCCTTTTACCGAGTCATCGAGCCACAACTCAGGCCTAATTCCCATTTTCATCAGATCCGCTCGTGCGTGTCCATGGTCCCTAGTTTTCCCATCCATATTAAGCGATGTCCCAAGTAGGCTCTCATACACATTCTTCTCAACGTGCATCACATCAATCGAATGACGGTCGTCTAAGTCTTTCTAATACGCTAGCTCCCATAAAATCGATTGCTTCTTTCACATATCATTTTTGCCAGTATTTTTACGAGTCCTTTTCTGCTTACCAAGGACAACATGAATATCCTTAACCATTTCATAGACTTCATGACCTCTGAGATGGGGTGGAGAATGTCTCTTCTCGGTGTTACCATTGAAATTATCTTTCATACTCCTAAACGGGTGCTTCATTAGAATTTAGCGTCGATGTCCCATGTACACTATTTTTCATGACTCGCTCCAATACTTTGAGTCTGTTTCTTTGAAATAATATGGGCATTCGCAACCTACTTTCTTACTCTGTCTGTACAAGTTACGTGTCGCTGGAGAATCACTAACAGTCATAAATAAAATAGTTTTGAGACCAAAATACTCACGCTTATGCTCATCCTAGACCCGCACTTCGTCGTTATACCACAACTGCTTCAAACCTTCAACCAGAGGCCTGAAATAAGTGTTGATGTCATTCTCAGGTTGTTGTGGCCCCAATATCAGTCCTAACATCATAATATATTTTTGTTTGTTGCACAACCAAGGAGGAAGGTTCAAAATCGTTAGCATAATTGGCCATGTGCTATGTGTGCTACTGTTCAAAAAAGGATTCATGTCATCGGTGCTCATTGCGATCCTAATATTCCTCGAATCAATAGAAAATTCATAATTTTATGAATCAATATTTCGATAATGTGTGGCATCAGCAGGATGTCTTATCATTCCAGCATCCTGCTTATACTTCTCTTTGTGCCATTGCAATAATTTTAACTCCTTTTTTGTAAAACAAAGATTCAAACGAGGAATGATAGGGAAGTACCAAAATATCTTTTTAGGTCCTTTTTTTCTTCTGTTTCTACTGCAGTTTACGTCATCACTGTCATCTTTCCTACGATTGAGTCGGTCGAGTCCACAAATAGGGCACTTCTTGAGGTTTTTGTACTTAGGTCCATGATATAGAATACAATCATTTTTGCACGCGTAGATTTTCTCCACCATGAAACTCAGTGGACAGATTATCTATTTTGCCTCATAAACTGTCTTAGGGACTGTGTTGCTTTAGAGTAACATGTCCTTAAGGAGCATCAGCAATTCCTTAAAACTATGATCACTCCATCTGTTGCTTGCCTTCATTTGGGAAACTTTCACCATCGTAAATAGTCTTGTGTACTAAGGTGCACAACCATAATGCAATGGCTTATTCAAGTCTTCGATCATTTTCTTGTACTTTGCAAGTTCACCATAACTGTACTGATCATCGTCGTCATATCTTTCGATATTGCTTATCATCTCCTCTATGTTATGCATCTGAAACTCAATGTTGTCATTGCTGAATCCTAATATATCTGGCTCGTTCACATCATCGTCGTGATGTTCTTCGAAACTGGTAGGACCTTCCTCTCCAGATATGAATATCTCATCTCAACTTCATTAAGTCCCTCCTCCCCATGTTTGTTTCATAATAGGAGTCGCGATTTTAGGAAGGTGTGTCTCCTTTTTTGTCAGAAAAGCGAGTGCGTCTCGAATATTAACTTAACTGAGACGCAGCTTAAAGTAGGTCGTCTCCTTTTACTCTCAACCGAACTAGCTCCGATCCTTGCTGATGCAGACGTGTCTCGTTTTTCCAGATTGGAGACAGTTGCATTTGCGCTTGTCTCCAGTTTATGCCTCCGATTTGAGGTTCTTATGTAGTGGATGGATTCCACACGCAGACAGAAACATATCCGATGACACCTAGTCCTACACATGTTGCACCATGCACCACAAGAACCAGCTGCCGTGTTGGAGAATTACGTGAGGAAGATACAGCATATGATGTGCTCTTCTAATATTTCATTTGTTTTCTTTTAAACATTGATCTATTTGTCAGACTAAATATTCTAATAACGTGAAAGTTGATTTCTTTCTCAGATTATAATTCAAGAAAACAAATATGGGCAGAGATAGGTGCCCAGTCAGGAGAAGTTACGACGCCACACCCAAACAATCAGGGTGAGGAGTTTTGCCTGAGCTCTGAAACCCTCCTGTCCACTCATGTCTTGTGGTCCAAAACAGCCCAAGGTGCCATGAACCAGAAGAGCGGAAACCGTTCTAGGCAAAGAGCAGAACCAAAGCTAGCTCTTCAGAAACAACCTTCAGATATATAGTGGCGAACCAGGGATTTACAGGTTCGAAGCAACGTCGTCACATTTCCACTCGCAGAGATGAGCAGCACGGTGCTGTTCTCGCCAGGCTCCTCTCTGTTCCTCGCGAAGCAGCGCCCTCTCACCAGGGGCAGCAGGGCAGCAGCTGTGAGGTGCAGCAGTGGGCACACCCCGTCCTCAGTGTCACGTGAGGAGGATGGAGAGGGGGGAGCAATGGTGGGGAGGAGGCGTGCGTTGGCGTCTGCCGCCGCCGTTGCTGCCGGTGGAGTTTCCGTGCTTGGTTTTGCAGGCGATGGCGTATTTGCAGCCAACCAGGGTCTGCTGGCAGGGAGGATCCCAGGGCTGTCTGAACCTGACGAAAATGGTAAGTTCATATACTTCTTCTGCAGTTCTAGCTTCCTGTTTGTTGAATCTCGGAGACTTTCTCTTTCTTTTATATACATCTAATTATCCAGGAACACGTATATGTGTAAAAATTCTTCAAAAGTTAGATTTCGTAACATAGGGTTCGGTTCTTTAATAATGAACTAATAACATCATATCAGTTTGCAATTGCGCATTATCTAGCGGAAAGGTTACACATACAGGGGTTCAGATAGCCATACCTGTCATGTTTGTCTGAATTTTTTGTTGAATTCTTTTCATGATGCTGATTGTTCAGACAGGTTGGAGAACATACCGTAGGCCAGAGGAAAAGTCTGGCGGCCATGGAGTCGGCTGGAGCCCGATCATCCCCTACAGCTTCAAAGTTCCTGACGGTTGGGATGAGGTGCGGCAACCTGAATTTTTACTGACACAACTTTTAGTTCCACTTCCACAGAACAGAGCCACGTACGTACTTTCTTATTATGCCAAGGCAACTTATGTTATCGTGGCTCCCTCCGATTCAGGTCCCTGTGTCCATTGCTGATCTAGGTGGCACAGAGATCGATCTGCGGTTTGCAAACTCGAAGCAGGGCCGATTGTTTGTCATCGTAGCACCGGTTCGCAGGTTTGCAGGTGAGGAACAACGTGTCCTGTTCGTTCTGAAGGAAATGCTGTACTGCTGTAAGCTCTTTATTTGATATAAACAAACATTATTGTTCACTGGTGATACTGTCTGTCACTCAGATGATCTTGACGATGCAACGATTGAAAAGATCGGCACGCCGGAGAAAGTGGTCAACGCCTTCGGGCCAGAGGTCATCGGAGAGAACGTGGAAGGGAAGGTGTTGGCCTCAGCCACGGCAGAGCATTCAGGAAGAACTTACTACCAGTTTGAGCTGGAACCACCCCATGTGTTCATTACAGCTACTGCTGCTGGAAATAGGCTCTATCTATTCAGTGTAACAGCAAATGGTAAGATCACTCTTTATAATCAGAAATATCACTGGGACATTCAAATCCTCAACAAGTGGTACTGTGAATTTGTGCAGGGCTGCAATGGAAGAGGCATTACAAGGATCTGAAGCAAATAGCAGAATCATTCCGTGTCGTGTAGGGTTCCATGCATGTGGTCTTTTTATTTATGGTGCCTGTTTGCCTGCGAGAGTTCAATTAGAGGGCATGAGGGATGCTATTATGTAGGGGACAGAAACCATAGGTTTTGATGACGGATGGAAAAATACAAGCATCAATCTTTACAATCACGTAGTCTTGATGAACTATACACACTAGTTCTAGTTTCTAATTGCATTGCATCTCAGAGCCTAATCTTTTTTTTTTTTGAAACCAGAGAAACAGCAAGCCAATGCCCTACTGTTATAAATTAATAAAATAAAGCAAATACGCAAAGTCTGCTCAAAAGGCTCGAGAAGAGCCAACAGAAGCACAAAAGAAGAAAATCACAGTTCACACATAATCCAATCGAAAAATTCTGAAAGTTTGGTAGGAGAGAATCTATGAGCTTGTAGGAAGCATTCCTCCATAAAGGCCTCTTTCTACATCTGAGTTGATACGTTAGCCCCATCAAAGATCCTTCTGTTCCGAACTTTCCAAATAGACCAGTAGGCAATTATAAGAATTTCTATATAAAACTGACTAGACAGTTGCTTAGCGGCTTCCTGTGTATCATTTGAAAGAAGGATAGGGCTATGTTCCATTGGATGCCCAACATCCTCCAAACACTACTTTGCAAAGGAACATTTGAAAAACGGATGCATTGCAGTTTTCTGGTAACATCTTTGGCAAAGCACGCAACACTAATTATTGTTAGGAATTTTATAGTTTCTTCGCTTGAGGATGTCTCTTGTGTTAAGTCGGTCCATAAAAAGCAACCATTGTAAAACCTTAAGCTTACTGTTACATCTTGACTTCCAAATCTTGCAAATTCGATTGGGAGGCTTTAGTGACTGATAGGGTGTAACATAAAATTTCCTTGTTGAAAATTTTGATGACCTCATGTGTAAGTCCATGAATCTTTATCTTTCGAAAGAGCTGGGAGCTTGGTCTCAAGATCCAGTAACTCTGAAAAGGCTTCATTCAAGATTGGCATATGAAACAAAGACATGATATTTTTAGCAGTCATAAAGGTCTGCACCGGTATATGAGGATTTTTTGCATAAGAAAATAGTGTTGGGTAAAGGGATTGTAAATGCAGATTATTCCAAACATCCTGCCAAAAGAGCACCATTGAAGCATTGCCTACTGAACACGAGGCAATTCCTTTAAAGTGCGGCATGAAACGAACTATATCCTGCCACCAAAAAAGCAATGGACTGCTGACATATTTTCTATTAATCCATTAGGATAATAAGACAGCCACACTAACTTCACCCAGGGGATATTAATCTTATTCATGAACTTATGTAAGTGCTTTCTGAGGAGAGACTCATTTTGGTTGCGGAGGTTAATTATTCCCAGACCACCCTTCAGCTTGGGTCTAGTGCACTTCTTCCAAGCTACAAGTGCTTTTGATCTTGATATACACTTTTGACCATTCCATAAACAATGTTGACCAATCTGGTCAATGGCATCCAAAACTGTTGCACCAGCAATGTGCTCATTGTATACATCGGCTGTCACGCCCGGTCATCATAAAGATGAACAGACGCTAATCACATGTACGCCAGGATCAGTTGAATCGTACATGCGTCGACGAAAGTGAAATATCATACATTGCCATGTTCGAATACATAAATAGTCTTACAGTATGACCCGAAGGTCTACAAATACACTCCACAAATATTTACATCAACAACTAGATTAACAAAGACCAAACTACAGCAGAAGACTAGTAGGTGAGGGTAGCTTCATCTCCACAGGCAGCCGTTGCGCGTGAGGTCGCCAGCCTAGACCAAGTCCTCCGGATTGACGTAGAAATCCTCCGGTGCCGCTTCTTCTTTATCATATTCTAAAGGAGAATTAAACGCTTGAGTACATAGAGTACTCAGCAAGTGCGGGAAGAGAGTGACATGATTGGCTAGAGCAAGGAAAGGCCAAATATGGCTTAGCACTATGCTTAGAACCTATCCTTAGCTTCCAATTATCAATATCATAAATCAATAAATAATCAACACATGATTAATGATAATGAAAGTACTTGAATCATAATGAACCAACATTTCCCAACCATAGACTAATTATGAACTGGCCCCAAGCCGCTCTTGTTCGTGAGCACGGCTGTCATGACAGTTTTATCAAATCTCTGCAGAGAGTGTACCCTTTCCCCACAAGCAGTGATTTCATCCCCTGTTGCCAGGTGGACTAAGTGAACCTCCCTGATTGCCCGTGGTAGCTAACCACATTGCACACTTCCTTTGGTGTGAGGCCAGGAGATCACTACATGATCTTTACAGAGGTACTCCCGACTAGTGCTAGCCCTCTAAGGTTTCCACCACTGGGGATTCTCGGAGTAACCCTCCGCCCCAGAGCCCCCTCTTGAGCCTTGCGGATCCCAGAGCAGATCACCCGCATCATTCCCCGCACCATCCAACCACTAGCATTTCATCGGGAGAAACCTAATTAATTGACCATGCTGCCCCATCTCAGTATCGTGGTGGTACTATAAAGCTTAGTGGCTTCCTCCATAAACCGGTCCTTAGAATCCGGTGGTAACAAGCCCCAATCCCGGGTCTCGTGCAAAGTGCACCATACCAAAACTAACCAACCACCAGATTCCTATCCACTAACATTATGTATATTCATCACCAAATTAAAGTGACCATAAAGTTAAGCATGGAACATTTGTATGAAATCCCAATCCCAACATCTAAGCATGGCTAAGCATAAATAAAGCCTATCTACTTCCCACCCCATTTCAGGTAACAAGGAATGGTAAGGAACAGGGCATGTAAACATGAAGTAGGACATCAATTTAATTAGCATGCAACTAGGTAAATTCCTATAATAGGTACAAGATGGTCAAGGGCACTTGCCTTCGTTGAAGACTTGAGTGTTATCGAAGTCCTGGTCTTGGAGGTTAAGATTTGGGTCGTAATACGACTCTAGACATATGCCCAAGCATGGCAAGAATAGAATAAAGCTAAATAAGTAAAGGCACGCAAAACAATACATCACACATACACATAAGCACAAAATCCTACACTAATGCGTCCCTACGAGGTATTTATCATTTATCATGGCCAAATTATGCATTTTATATTTTTCCTACAATTTTGGGATTTTATTATAGCCTAAAACCATTTTTATTGAATTTTCTATAGCAAAAATGTATTTTAAAACCTTTATAATAAATATTCCAGGGACCAAATATATTTTATCTGAACACTACATTTAATTCACAGCATAAAATAGTTTATAACAATTTTTCATAACATTCCTACACTTAATTACCATTTTTATCTAATTTCTACACCTCAAATACAATTAAAAACCCTATTCAGCAAATAAATAAAAGTCCAGGGGCTAAATAAATAGTTCTCTACACTGTACAGGGTATAAATACATTATTCTACAAAATTACAGGGGTTAGAATGCTTAATTAAATGATTAAAACCAATTTTTAGGGTTCCAGGGTCTAGTCTGTGAATTCTGGGGGCTAGATTCGAATTACCGAGAAGCACAGGGGGTAGCAACAAAGTTTCCAGGGGCCTGGGTGCAATTCCGGCGGCGGGAAAAGGTGTTTTGAATGCAGGCCGTTGGATCCGAAGCGAACGGCCCAGATTTTATTATGTCGAACCGTTATGGTGTTCTAATCTCAGCCGTTGGGGTTCTACCTACGGTCCAGATGAGGCCACGTCGCCCCCGGCGACGTCGGCGGCGCCCGGCGCGGCGGCGCTAGTCGCCCGCGACGGCGAGCTCGCCGGAGACGGCCAAAACGGCGAAACAGACGCCCAAACAAGATGCTAAGGGCATGGAACGAAAGAGGGGAAGTAGGGGAACTCACCTAGGGGAGTAGCAGAGGTTGAATTCGGTCGGAGGGTGGTCGGCGACGAGGAATGGCGGCGGTGGCGTCGGTGCACGTCGAGCTCGGTGAAACTTCGGTGATCTCCCCTCGATCTCTTGCCCGGCGTGTTCCTGGTGGAGCGGTGAGCACGTGAGGCCAAGAAAGCGGGGAGCAGGGGACTGCAGTGGCGGGAACGCGTGTGCAGAGGTACTCACCGGCGATGAAGGGTTAGGGAGAGAGAGAGAGCTCAGGGAGAGGGGAAAATGGGGTGTCGGCTCCTCTAAAGCGTGGAGGGGGTGTGCGGTTTCGATGGGCGCACGAAAACTGCCGGGGAGGAGTGGATTCGGGGGTGGATGAACGTGGGCGCGGGGGTCGGTCGTGGCGCGGCGGTTGCGCGGGCGCGGGAGAGAGAGGTGGCGGTTACTGGGTCGGGGATGACACGTGGGCCCGGGTGGCAGCGGAAGAGAGGAGGAAAAGGGGAGGCGCCGACAGGCGGGGTCCACGGTGCAGAGAGAGAGAAGGGAGGGGAGGTTCGGCTGGGCCGGCGGGAGAGGGGAGGGGAATTGGGCCAGGGGGAAAAATAGGCCCAAAAAGGGGGTTTCTTTTGTTTTTCTTTTTCTTTTTCATTTCTTTTCTTTTGATTTGAATTCAAATTCAAATTTGAACGTTGCTACTCGTTTGAACATCAAAATTCACCCAAAAATGCATGCTACAATGATCAAGGGTTTGAGCAAATTTTTGTACAAAAAATATGGGTGTTACAACTCTACCCCCCTTAAAAGGAATCTCGCCCTCGAGATTCGGACGTTCTAAGAGAATAGATAAGGGAAATCCGCCTTGAGATCTTCTTCTCTTTCCCAAGTTGCTTCTGCCTCTGAGTGATGCTTCCACTGCACTTTACACATGCGAATGACTTTGTTTCTTGTGACCTTTTCCAGTGTTTCAAGTATCTTGACAGGCTGCTCCACATAAGATAAGTCTTCCTGTACATCCACGGCTTCCATAGGCAATTGCTCTTCAGGCACTCTTAAGCACTTCTTAAGCTGTGATACATGGAACACATTGTGCACATCTGACAAGTGTGGCGGAAGCTCAAGTTGATATGCCACTTCACCTCGCCTTTCGAGTATCTTGAATGGACCGATATAGTGTGGTGACAACTTGCCTCTTACTTTAAATCTTCTTAACCCTCTCATAGGTGACACCTTCAAGTACACATAATCACCAACTTCAAATGTGAGATCACGTCTTTGAGTATCTGCGTAACTCTTCTGTCTTGTTTGAGCTGCCTTTAGATTCTTCCGAATTTCTTGTACTTGTCTTTCAGCCTCTTGTAACACGTCAGGCCCAAAGACTTGACTTTCCCCAATTTGATTCCAAAACAACGGTGTCCTACATTTTCGCCCATACAATGCTTCAAAAGGAGACATCTTCAAACTGGCTTGATAACTGTTGTTGTAAGAGAATTCGGCATACGGCATATTCTTGTCCCAACTTTTGCTATTCTTTAGAGCACACGCTCTTAACATGTCTTCCAATATTTGGTTGGTGCGTTCAGTTTGACCATCAGTTTGAGGATGATACGCCGAACTAAAGTTCAGACGGGTATCCATTGATTCATGCAACTTCTGCCAGAATCTTGAGGTGAATTGGGTGCCTCTGTCTGAAATGATCTTCTTAGGAACTCCATGCAAGCACACAATCCTGTAGATGTACAGTTCCGCCAACTTGGGACCATTGTAGGTCTCTTTCACAGGAATAAAGTGAGCCACTTTAGTTAGACGGTCCACAATAACCCATATAGAATCATATCCAGACTGTGTTCTTGGTAGTCCCACAATGAAATCCATACTAATCTCTTCCCATTTCCATTCTGGCACTTTGATTGGTTGCAATAACCCTGCTGGTCTTTGATGTTCCGCCTTAATCAATTGACATGTATCACATATGGCCACATATTCGGCTACATCCCGTTTCATTCCATGCCACCAATATCGATCTTTAAGGTCTTGATACATCTTTGTGCTTCCGGGATGAATGGAGTATGATGAGTCATGAGCTTCTCTTAATATCAACTCTTTAATCTCCTTGACATCTGGAACACAAATCTGCTTTCCAAGCCATAAGGTTCCTTGTTCATCCTCTCTAAAGTTTGGAGCTTTCCCTTTCTTCATCAATTGCTTGATCTCCTTGACCTTCTCATCATTCTTTTGCCCTTCTCGTATATCACGTTCAAGGGTTGTGTCCACTTCCATAGCAACTGCTTCAGCGCTAGACACTAGACATAGGTTTAACCTTGCAAACTCTTCACATAGCTGGGGTTGAAGAGCTTGTACTGACAAGTTATTGCTTTGTCCCTTCCTGCTTAGAGCATCGGCGACCACATTAGCCTTGCCTGGATGATAGTTGATTCCCACGTCAAAATCATTTATTAACTCAAACCAACGACGTTGTCTGAGATTGAGATCCGGCTGTGTGAATATGTATTTTAAGGTCTTGTGATCTGTGTATATTTTAGTCCTTTTTCCCATCAAGTAGTGTCTCCATATCTTCAAAGCATGGACAACAGCTGCCAATTCTAAATCATGTGTTGGATAGTTCCTCTCATGTTTCCGAAGCTGTCTTGAAGCATAGGCCACAACATGTCCTCCTTGCATTAAGACACATCCTAAACCATGACCATAAGCATCACAATAGACCACAAACTCCTTCTGCATATCAGGCATCACCAATACCGGTGCACTGGTCAACCTCTTCTTCAATTCGGCGAAGCTTACTTCACATTTGGGGGTCCACTTGAAAGCAACTCCTTTCTCAAGCAACTTGGTTAGTGGTCGAGAGATCTTTGAAAATCCCTCGATGAATCGCCGATAGTAACCAGCCATACCCAAGAATCTTCGTATATCATGCACACTCTCGGGTGTTTCACTTAAGAACATCTGCCACTTTGCCTGGATCTACTGCTATACCTCCTTCGGATATGACATGTCCCAAAAACGATACCTCCTTTAGCCAAAACTCACACTTACTAAGTTTGGCATACAGTTGATGTTGGCGAAGCTTCTGCAGAGCCATCCTGAGGTGCTCCTCATGCTCTTCTTCAGTCTTGGAGTAGATAAGTATGTCATCGATGAATACCACTACAAACTTGTCCAAGTACTCCATGAATACCTTGTTCATAAGATACATAAAATATGCCGGAGCATTGGTCAATCCAAACGACATAACTGTATACTCATATAATCCATACCGAGAGACAAATGCCGTCTTGGGAATATCCGACGGTCTAATCTTCAGTTGATGGTAACCCGAACGAAGATCGATCTTGGAGAACACACATGCTCCTCTCAACTGATCAAACAAATCTTCAATCCTTGGTAGTGGATATTTATTCTTGATTGTTACCTCATTTAAAGCACGGTAGTCCACACACAACCTTTGAGTTCCATCCTTCTTAGGTACAAATATAACTGGTGCTCTCCAAGGCGATGAGCTAGGACGAATATATCCTTTTGCCAATAATTCCTCAATATGATCCTTTAGTTCAGCTAATTGTTTAGCATCCATTCTATATGGCCTCTTATATATTGGGGCCGTTCCAGACACTAATTCAATGATAAATTCAATCTCTCGATCAGGGGGCATACCTGGCAAGTCATCCGGGAATACATCCGGAAATTCTTTCACAACCCTGATGTCTTTGGTACTCTCAAGATGATTGAGTTGTACTACTGCCTCTTGTGTCTGATCTGGCTTGAACTCCACTGTAGTGCCATCCGGGTGTGTTAAGCAGACTGTTCTGGTTGCACAATGAATTACTCCTTGATTCTTCGTCAACCAGTCCATTCCCAGAACGATATCTAATCCTTGTGAGTCCAACACTATTAGGTTGGCCCAAAAGACTACCCCCCTTATGTTTATACTCACTTTTCGGCATAGATGTCTTGCCACCATCTCTCCTCCAGGAGAGTTTATCAATAATGGCCCATTCAAGAATGTAACTACCATGTCATGCTTCTTTATGAAATCCTTGGATATAAATGAATGTGTAGCACCCGAATCAAACAATATGGTGGCGGGTGGGAGTTAACAGAAAACATACCGATCACCACATCAGACGCTTCCTGTGCTTGTTCCAGAGTCACATAGTTGACACGACCAGATGGGTTCTGTTGCTTCTTTGGACAACTGCTGGCATAGTGTCCCCATTCTCCGCACTTGTAGCATTGTACTCCCGCAGCATTATTTGGGCCTTTGTTGCCTCCTGATTGGTTTCTTGGGGGTTGGCCACTTGGACGGTTAGCTGGAGCTGAAGGGCGGGGCAGCTGCATCTGCTGACGTGGGGGTTGCATTGGCTGGCGTGGTGGCTGCTGCTGTTGCTGCTGCTGGCGCATTTGGTGGTTGTAGGGAGTGGGTGGCCTGTAGTTGGAGTTTGGGAACCTCTGTCCCGAGTAGTTCATGGGACGATTCATTTGGTTTGCAGGCGGAGGGTTAAGACGGGGGCACACATTGCTGCTAGAGGCATGTGCCATAGTCAACTTCCTTTTTCTTTCTTCATCATCTAGTTCCTTCTTAGTCCTCTCCACTTCAAAGGCTTTGTCAACCAGCTTCTGGAAGTCGCCGTAGTCACTGGAAGACATGGCAAACTTTAACTCCTTGTCCAACCCATTCTTTAAGCGGAATTGCTTTTTGGAGTCAGTGTCCACGTCGGTTGGAGCATAGCGGGACAACTGAGTGAATGCATTCAAATAGGCCCTCACAGTCATACGACCTTGCTTTAGCATCAGGAACTCTTCACGCCTGGCTTGTATCTCTCCTTCAGGTACGAAGTGATTACGGAAGTTGGCTCGGAATTCTTCCCATGTAATATTTTCTGGGTCCTGGTGGGCTTCGGTGAAGGCGGTCCACCAGTCAGCTGCTGGCCCTTGGAGTTGATGGGAGGCCAACAATACCTTCTCTCTTCCTTCGCAGTGAATGAGCCTCAGTTTGCTTTCAACAGTTCGGAGCCAATCCTCGGCCTCCATCGGTTCAGTAACGGTGGCAAAAGTGGGTGGGTGAGTGTTGAGGAAGTCCCTTAGGAAGGACCTAGGCGGGAAAGGTGGTGGTGGTGGAAGGTTGTATTGAGGGGGTGGTGGTGGTGGGGCTTGCTGCAGGTTGGTGACAATTTGGGTGAGGTTGTTAAGTAACTGAGTCTGAAGAGCCATCATCTGTTGCATTTGTTGAGAGGCTGGGGCTCCTCGAGCACCCCTTGCATTCCATCCAGGCACACCTCCAAGTCCTTCATCTTGGGGCACAGCACCCCTTCCACGACCTCTACCTCTACCTCTTCCAGACATCTGTGTAGGGAAGAATTGAAATTTTTGAACAATAGATAAGATATAGAAGGGATATACTAGAGTAACACGGTCCCAACTATATGCATCAAGGGTAATAGATATAAAGCAAGTTCATTCATCAACTAGTGTGGAGGTGGACAAGATGCCTAAGCATTCCACCACTCACACGACACATAAACAAGTCTAAAGACATGGATGTGGACAGGATGTCGAAGCATTCCACAACGCATGTCACACCCAACACACACAACATAAAGCAAACTACTAGCATCACAACATAAACGACACAACTCAAGACTAGGAAGGGCGTAGCTACACGCTCCTACAAACTAAGGATAACTGTCCTGAGTCGTCCAGCGGGGAAACGGGTCCACTCCTACTCGTCGGAGTCCTCCTCAACCTCCATCTCCGGGTCTTCTTCTTCTGAGTCTTCTCTTGAGTTCTCGGGGGAGTTCATGCGGCGATCCGGAGAGTTCGGGTCCCAAGGCTCCACGTCCGAAGCGTACTGCGGAGAGTTAGGATCAACTCCAGTGATCCTCGCGTAGCGTCGGCGAAGTCGCTCGTAGCGGTCGACCAAGTCCCTGCTGTCCTGCAGCTCCCGCTGACAACGCTGGAGTCGTGAAGACAACTCCACAACGTCGTCCACCAGCCTCTCGCACTGGGGGTGAGTCAAGTGCCCCTCGACGTCACGTCCAGTGAAGGCGGCCGTGCCACTAGGGCGCTGAGGGGTGTACGCGTGCTCCGTGCACCCAAGAAGGAACCTGTGGGCGTGGCTCCAGTAGGTAGTCGCCTCCCACGTGGCCTCCTCCTCAGCCGCACGCTGGGAACTCCTCCAAGCCGGAGAGAAGTGAGAGTGCAGCAGCTCCGAGTCGTAGTAGACGGCCAGCTGAGAACTCCACTCTAGTCCACCAGTATAGGGTGCAAAGACCCTAGTGGAGTGGTAGACCAGACGAACACGGTACTCACGGTACCCCGCAGCTCAAAGAAGAGAGCGAAGACGGACACGCATCCTCGAAGCAGCACTCCCAGTGGAGAACAACGTCGTCTCCCTCCTGGGGGCGTAGGGTGCGGAGCGACTGGCTAGGGCGTGGCGTGGAACACGACCCCCAGTCGACTTACGAGTCGTCCGCTTGGTTCGCGCCATCTACAAACATTTGAAAAGAAGAGAGTGAGATTAATAATCCATAAATTAAATTAGAATAAAGCAAATAGCATAGCAAGATAAGAAGCACAAGGTTTGAGATAGAGAGCACAAAATTTTGGAAATACTATTTCATAAGAAAATAGTATAGTCCTTAATTTTCGGCCATTTCTAACTAGGCTTGCGTCCTACGGGCAACACGGCTCTGATACCACTTTGTCACGCCCGGTCATCATAAAGATGAACAGACGCTAATCACATGTACGCCAGGATCAGTTGAATCGTACATGCGTCGACGAAAGTGAAATATCATACATTGCCATGTTCGAATACATAAATAGTCTTACAGTATGACCCGAAGGTCTACAAATACACTCCACAAATATTTACATCAACAACTAGATTAACAAAGACCAAACTACAGCAGAAGACTAGTAGGTGAGGGTAGCTTCATCTCCACAGGCAGCCGTTGCGCGTGAGGTCGCCAGCCTAGACCAAGTCCTCCGGATTGACGTAGAAATCCTCCGGTGCCGCTTCTTCTTCATCATATTCTAAAGGAGAATTAAACGCTTGAGTACATAGAGTACTCAGCAAGTGCGGGAAGAGAGTGACATGATTGGCTAGAGCAAGGAAAGGCCAAATATGGCTTAGCACTATGCTTAGAACCTATCCTTAGCTTCCAATTATCAATATCATAAATCAATAAATAATCAACACATGATTAATGATAATGAAGTACTTGAATCATAATGAACCAACATTTCCCAACCATAGACTAATTATGAACTGGCCCCAAGCCGCTCTTGTCCGTGAGCACGGCTGTCATGACAGTTTTAATCTCTGCAGAGAGTGTACCCTTTCCCCACAAGCAGTGATTTCATCCCCTGTTGCCAGGTGGACTAAGTGAACCTCCCTGATTGCCCGTGGTAGCTAACCACATTGCACACTTCCTTTGGTGTGAGGCCAGGAGATCACTACATGGTCTTTACAGAGGTACTCCCGACTAGTGCTAGCCCTCTAAGGTTTCCACCACTGGGGATTCTCGGAGTAACCCTCCGCCCCAGAGCCCCCTCTTGAGCCTTGCGGATCCCAGAGCAGATCACCCGCATCATTCCCCGCACCATCCAACCACTAGCATTTCATCGGGAGAAACCTAATTAATTGACCATGCTGCCCCATCTCAGTCTCGTGGTGGTACTATAAAGCTTAGTGGCTTCCTCCATAAACCGGTCCTTAGAATCCGGTGGTAACAAGCCCCAATCCCGGGTCTCGTGCAAAGTGCACCATACCAAAACTAACCAACCACCAGATTCCTATCCACTAACATTATGTATATTCATCACCAAATTAAAGTGACCATAAAGTTAAGCATAGAACATTTGTATGAAATCCCAATCCCAACATCTAAGCATGGCTAAGCATAAATAAAGCCTATCTACTTCCCACCCCATTTCAGGTAACAAGGAATGGTAAGGAACAGGGCATGTAAACATGAAGTAGGACATCAATTTAATTAGCATGCAACTAGGTAAATTCCTATAATAGGTACAAGATGGTCAAGGGCACTTGCCTTCGTTGAAGACTTGAGTGTTATCGAAGTCCTGGTCTTGGAGGTTAAGATTTGGGTCGTAATACGACTCTAGACATATGCCCAAGCATGGCAAGAATAGAATAAAGCTAAATAAGTAAAGGCACGCAAAACAATACATCACACATACACATAAGCACAAAATCCTACACTAATGCGTCCCTACGAGGTATTTATCATTTATCATGGCCAAAGTATGCATTTTATATTTTTCCTACAATTTTGGGATTTTATTATAGCCTAAAACCATTTTTATTGAATTTTCTATAGCAAAAATGTATTTTAAAACCTTTATAATAAATATTCCAGGGACCAAATATATTTTATCTGAACACTACATTTAATTCACAGCATAAAATAGTTTATAACAATTTTTCATAACATTCCTACACTTAATTACCATTTTTATCTAATTTCTACACCTCAAATACAATTAAAAACCCTATTCAGCAAATAAATAAAAGTCCATGGGCTAAATAAATAGTTCTCTACACTGTACAGGGTATAAATACATTATTCTACAAAATTACAGGGGTTAGAATGCTTAATTAAATGATTAAAACCAATTTTTAGGGTTCCAGGGGCTAGTTTGTGAATTCTGGGGGCTAGATTCGAATTACCGAGAAGCACAGGGGGTAGCAACAAAGTTTCCAGGGGCCTGGGTGCAATTCCGGCGGCGGGAAAAGGTGTTTTGAATGCAGGCCGTTGGATCCGAAGCGAACGGCCCAGATTTTATTATGTCGAACCGTTATGGTGTTCTAATCTCAGCCGTTGGGGTTCTACCTACGGTCCAGATGAGGCCACGTCGCCCCCGGCGACGTCGGCGGCGCCCGGCGCGGCGGCGCTAGTCGCCCGCGAGGGCGAGCTCGCCGGAGACGGCCAAAACGGCAAAACAGACGCCCAAACAAGATGCTAAGGGCATGGAACGAAAGAGGGGAAGTAGGGGAACTCACCTAGGGGAGTAGCAGAGGTTGAATTCGGCCGGAGGGTGGTCGGCGACGGGGAATGGCGGCGGTGGCATCGGTGCACGTCGAGCTCGGTGAAACTTCGGTGATCTCCCCTCGATCTCTTGCCCGGCGTGTTCCTGGTGGAGCGGTGAGCACGTGAGGCCAAGAAAGTGGGGAGCAGGGGGACTGCAGTGGCGGGAACACGTGTGCAGAGGTACTCACCGGCGATGAAGGGTTAGGGAGAGAGAGAGAGAGCTCAGGGAGAGGGGAAAATGGGGTGTCGGCTCCTCTAAAGCGTGGAGGGGGTGTGCGGTTTCGATGGGCGCACGAAAACTGCCGGGGAGGAGTGGATTCGGGGGTGGATGAACGTGGGCGCGGGGGTCGGTCGTGGCGCGACGGTTGCGCGGGCGCGGGAGAGAGAGGTGGCGGTTACTGGGTCGGGGATGACACGTGGGCCCGGGTGGCAGCGGAAGAGAGGAGGAAAAGGGGAGGCGCCGACAGGCGGGGTCCACGGTGCAGAGAGAGAGAAGGGAGGGGAGGTTCGGCTAGGCCGGCGGGAGAGGGGAGGGGAATTGGGCCAGGGGGAAAAATAGGCCCAAAAAGGGGGTTTCTTTTGTTTTTCTTTTTCTTTTTCATTTCTTTTCTTTTGATTTGAATTCAAATTCAAATTTGAACGTTGCTACTCGTTTGAACATCAAAATTCACCCAAAAATGCATGCTACAATGATCAAGGGTTTGAGCAAATTTTTGTACAAAAAATATGGGTGTTACATCGGCAGAGCGCTTAGTACTGAGTTAACTAACTGTAATCGTCCTGCTAGCGAGAGAAATCTCGAGGTGCTCGACAATTTGCGCTTCATTTTGGATATGAGAGAATTATAGTCACTAAACAGGGTTTTTTGGATAATTAAAGGGAGGCCCAGATACTGTAGTCGGAAGGAACCCAACTGACATCCAAATACGCGAGCAAGAATCTCAGCTTCCTAGGCAGTGGCACATTAATTGGTACCAGACTAGTTTTGCTAACATTGACTTGTAAGCCCGTTGATGCCGAGAATCCATATAGAAAAATTCAGAAGATTCCGTGTGATGAGAAAATTGCCCAAAATCTACATGGTTGCACGGCAGGCAACTAGTCACACAACCAGATGTGATGAGATGCACAACAGTGGTCATATAGGAGAGCTGTTTCGAGAACAGTGCCTGCGTGTAGGGTGTCAATAAAACCTGAGGCTCGTGAGTTACTTGAATTTAACTCGTTAAAAGTTCCATTCGAGTTTGGTTCGAAAGATAAATGAGCCGAGCTCAAGTTTGATTCAAAACTCATCAGGCGGCTGACAAGCTCGAGCTCGATACGGCTCGTTTAGATAAATTTTATTTTGTAAGCATTATTTGTTGTGTTTTCTTAAATATTATTTGTTTTTATTGTTTAAATGAGTCTTCTGAGCTCGAACTTGAGCTTCAACCGAGCCTAATCATTTAAACGAGCCTTATCGAGTTGAACTCGAGCTTAACAACAAATCAAACAGAATACAAGCTCGACTCGAGATCAGTTTTGAATTCTTACCGAGTCAGATCCTGAGAGAGCAAGCTCCCTCTTGCTCTCTGCTTGTTGACAGCCCTAGCTGCGTGCATATTCAGCTAAATCATTTTTTTCATTCTAGTAAACTTAAAGGGAACCTTTTTTCTGTGTTCGAGAAATTATAAAAGTGCATATCTACCCTTTTTATTGGAAGATATGCTTATCTACTTAACTTGATTCCTATCCAATTTCTCTTGGCGTTTTTTGTTGCATAATTTTATTTGAAGATTATGCGGCTTGGCACAGTTTGAAACCAGCGAAAAACTGGAATAATGTTCCTCCAAAATCTGCCCCTGAGAACAATTCGCACGGAATATTTTTTTCTGGGCTTGTTGGCTCCATCTACATTAATCTGAAAGTGACGCTCTTAAAAAGGTGGTCAAAAGGCATCCACATTTTCGCATCATAGGAGAACGACTTCAGTACTTCACTTTTTTTTATTGTTGCAGAAAATAATCTCTCTGTTTTGTCGAACTTTTGACGAGATAAAAAAATCACGAGAAAGTCTAGCTGCCATGAGTATTTATAGGTACAAATATTATGGCTGCATTTTTTTTCTGAAGATGAATTCCCCCGTGATTGTGGTCAAGTTCACGTCAGTATATTGAACATGAAAAGCCACAGCCCCATCAAGCGGGCCACCTATCAGATTTTATATTTAGGTTGAAGACATTTTAGTCACTGTTGGTCCCAATAACGATTGATCACACGGATCTTAGCTTGGGCTTTCTTTGTTGTCGTGTATATATTGCAAGCCATGTAGCAAGTCGATCTAGGGATGTTGTCAAATCTCAATCCCATATTGTTATTTATTTGTGTATATGTTTGATTTTCAGTATCAGGTTCCTAGAGCATTGTTCTGGATGCATGTTAGACGGAGATAATCGATATGAAGTTCATAAAAATCATTTATGCCAAATGTTATTACTTCCTCCGTTCTTAAATTATTATGTTAGTAGAATAACTTTTGTTTATTTTTGAACTAGAATTATATAGTGCTAGTGGAAACAATTTAAAAACAGAAGGGATTTTTGTTAATATTGTCAAAAGCAATGTCGATAAGTTGTTCCCCATAATATAATATTTTATCAAAGACAAAAATGTTTTCGAGTTATATTTCTCCGATTCTTAGTACCAAATTGTTTTTCAACTGCCAAAACACTTATTTTCCGTATATATGGTATTTGTTCATCCTTCAGTTAGCAGCCAGTACATAGACAAAGGAAGCTTCTTGGGTGATGCGTGTATGTGGATCACTGATGCGTGTGTGTGGATCAGAATCGATGGTTCGGAGGATCCAAGTGAAAAAGGAATGGAAAGCAGCAGCCATTCAAAATGATGGGACGAGGGTACCACCACGTCTGGTGCCCTGCGGGCTTTCGGTTCTAGGGACGTGGTTCGTACTGCTCCATGGACGCACGGGGCCGCTGTGCAGGATCGATCAGTCGCCGTCATGCTTGCTTGTTTGTGTTAGCGTGTTCCGTTTATATATATATATATATATATATATATATATATATATATATATATATATATATATATATATATATATTTAGTCTACTTCTATTGGCAACGATATGGTGCAGTTGTGCAAAAAATTAAATCTAATCTACACGATCTTTATCCAATTGTTACTGTATTTTTACATTTAAACCCTTCCATATAATAATATAAATGCAGTGTAAAAAATACCGTTGGATAGAAGAGTTTAAATGTAAAAATGCAGTAACCATTGAATATATATCTTGTGTTTCAGGTTTATTTTTTGCACGATTACACCAGAGTATTGATTGCATTCTAGTTGTTCTCCAAATCCCACAGACGTCTAAAGGTGAGGCTTCTTGGGAGAACTCTATGGCCTTCGAACTTAGAAGGAGGCTTATGTCGGCGTTCCAGAAATTAACTAGTAAAAATTTGTATTGAATCACGCCGGTCTTTATACTGCTAGTTACAAAAGATAAAATATGTATCTTGGCTCGGGCAAAAAAGTTTCAGTATACTCCTATTTCTCTAAATTCTTTAAATTTAGAGCCTTTACAGTATGCGTTGCGGATGGTTGATGGTTTAAGATATGAACCGCCGCAAAACCGATCCGGAGCGGAGAGAGAAGGAACCTTGGCAGATGCTGTCCGGGGGATCAATCCGACACGTGCTTCACCCACCGCACAGCTTGTGCTAGAAAGAAAGAAAGAAAGAAAACAAACCAGGAATAGCTAAAATCCGCGCCGGCCCCGTCTGGCAGTGAGTCAGATCACAGAGAAGGTGATCCGGTCCCACCCGTACAGACTAGATCCACCACCACCACACAATCGGATCGGATCCGACTCCTATTTAGCACGACGGACGCCACCAAACCCAACCCCCGACCAGCAGCGCACAATACCCAACCCAACCCCCGACGCCGCAGCTCGCCGGAGAAGGAAGGAGAGATCCTCCCCCAAACCCTCTCGCCGCGAGTCCCTCCCCATTCCAGGCGTCGCCGAGTCGTAAGGCATCACGGCTAGCGTTGCAGCCCTCCGGCGCGGCCCCGCAGCTGCGCAGGTGGAGCCGACGGGCACCATCGCCTCCTCGTCCACGACCAGCCCCGCCGCGCACGGCGGCCGCGGGGCTCTCCCGTCTGCAGGCGGAAGCCCGTCCGATCTCCTCTTCCTTGCCGGCGGCGGTCGCCTCCTCCTCCTCTGAACCCCCCACCTGCTGACCTGACCTGATCCCCCCTCCTAACCCGACTTCCCTCCTCCACCTCCTAACCGTCGTCTGCTGCTGACACCCGAGAAACCGCGAGAGGAACAGACTACAAAGAGACCCCCCCGACCGAGAGATGGAGATGAAGCTCACCATCAGAAGGGTGCCCACCGTCGTGTCCAACTACCAGGACGACTCCTCCACCGCCGCCGCCGGATGCGGAAGGAACTGCCTCGGGGCCTGCTGCCTGCCTGGTGAGCCACCCCACCCACCCGTTCCCTTTTTACATCTCCCCACTCTATTTGATCTTAGACCATCCGCACCAGCGTACTCTAAAGCATACTCTATACACTATTCCCCTTCAGCTTTTACAGTACGTACTCTAAATTACACTGTGAAACAGTGTATCCAGTATGCTTTAGAGTGTGCCACTGCGGATGGTCTTACATCCAAATCTCACGTCGTTTTCATCCCAAATCCGGGTGAGAAACCTTGCGGTTCTGTCTAGAAAACTGGACAACCCTTTACAGTAAAGTATTCTTGTGCTCCATGAAAGTTGGGGCCTTTTTTGTATGTTAACAATTTATTATCCCGACGAAAATAGGGTGCTATTTTTACTCAGCCTCAGTTGATAAATATTGTAACTGTGGGTGGTTTTGGGTTGACCGGGAGTAGTTTTTCGACAACTCAAATGACGTATATAAATAATACGGAGGCACGTGGATGCTGAGGGCTGAGCATCTTAGGGGACTTGTCACGGAACCGATACGAAAGTTGCAAAATTTGCAGTATTTCTTTTACTGA
The DNA here is from genome assembly GCA_036927565.1 of Tuctoria greenei. Lineage (NCBI taxonomy): Eukaryota > Viridiplantae > Streptophyta > Magnoliopsida > Poales > Poaceae > Tuctoria > Tuctoria greenei. The sequence continues at coordinate 179,149,584 of JAYESD010000009.1, read as the reverse complement.
AATTTAATATTTGCTTATCATTGAGCAGTTTCCAAGCTTCCCCTTTACGCTTTCAAGGCGAATCCACAGGCGGATGCTGCTCCAGCAAAGCCCCTTGTCAATCTCCTCCTTACTGAGGTAAATAAAAGGTCGCCGGATTTGCACCACTAAACTTTGACTGTGCCTTGATTCTTTATTTGATATGTTGAAAAAATGATTTCCCGTCCATTTAGCATGATATACATTTCTCTTTTGAGGGATTCGGTTTACCGTTAGTCCTCTAGATAGCTAAGTGGTGAGCACATGTAAAGTGCACTTTGAGCAGTAACAAATGCATACAGTTCATCTACTATGTGTAGTTCGATTTTACAAATATGGAACATCTATCTCTTGCACTGACTTTGTAGAAAATGACTATGGTTTATAGTTGTTTTCCCTTTTGTACTGAACTAAACAATCTTAAACAAGAAACTGTACTAGTTATCGTTTCAGGATATAACCTCACACAGATCAATAGATAGGCACTGAAGCCTACTTTTGTATTTTCTAGAAAAATATGGATTTTGAGTTCAGTTTTCGCTCGTTGCAGTGGGAGAACAGGATGGCCCGAGGCTTATTCCGCTATGATGTCACAGCCTGTGAGACCAAAGTCATCCCTGGCAACCTTGGGTTTGTCGCACAACTCAATGAAGGACGCCACCTCAAAAAGCGCCCCACTGAGTTCCGAGTGGACCGTGTGCTACAGCCATTTGACCCTGCCAAGTTCAACTTCACCAAAGTTGGCCAGGAGGAGGTGCTCTTCCAATTTGATAATGGTGCCGGTGATGACAGCTACTTCCTGGAGAGTGCTCCAATCCCTGAAGATCGTGCTCCCAACGTTGTTGCTATCAATGTATGTCTCTTAAGTCACAGTGATACTGACAGATACTCTGATTTCGACTCCTTGTTATGATACCAACGCCTGTTCTGCAATGTTTTGCAGGTGAGCCCAATTGAATATGGACATGTGCTTCTCATTCCACGTGTTCTGGACTGCCTGCCTCAGAGGATCGATCAAGAGAGCTTTCTGCTTGCGTTGCAAATGGCAGCTGAGGCAGCTAGTCCATACTTCAGACTTGGTTACAACAGTTTGGGTGCTTTTGCCACCATCAATCACCTCCACTTTCAGGTATTACTTTGCATGCCATCTAAATTTAAATGAGAAAATGCTAAAAGGTAATTGGAGCATCCAATGCTATGCAGACATTCATAATTTAGTATTACTTTCATGTGACCTCCTGTATTCTATTGATTACAATGTAGTTCTTTATAGCGATAATGACATCTGTTCATTTGTGAAGCAAGAAAACTGCTACTTATTTCAGGACTTGTAGCTCAGAAATTATCCTGTAAACAGCATATGGCAATTTTGTGTTGATATGAATGTTTCTTGTGCAGGCATACTACCTGTCAGTGCCCTTCCCTGTTGAGAAGTCAGTAACCCAGAAGATTCCTCTTGCCGAGGACAACATGAAAAGTGGAGTTCATGTGTCCAAGCTGATAAATTACCCTGTGAGAGGACTGGTTTTTGAGGGAGGGAATACACTGAACGATCTGGCAAATGTGGTGTCCAGTGCTTGCATTTGGCTGCAGGACAACAATGTTCCCTACAACGTGCTCATCTCTGACTGTGGCAAGAGGATTTTCCTCTTCCCCCAGGTAAAATATTTGCACAATTACAAACCTTCAAATCTTAGACTCAATTTCTTTTATGCTGTGTTAACCAACATTTTCCCGTTCCATAATGCAGTGCTATGCAGAGAAGCAGGCTCTAGGCGAAGTGAGCCAGGAGCTGCTGGACACACAGGTGAACCCTGCAGTGTGGGAGATCAGTGGCCACATTGTGCTGAAGCGGAGGAACGACTATGAGGAGGCATCTGAAACTTCAGCGTGGAAGCTCCTCGCTGAGGTATCCCTGTCAGAGGAACGCTTCGAGGAAGTGAAGGCGTACATCTTCAGTGCTGCTGGACTGGTTCAGTCGGATGTGGAGGAGGAAGTCAGCAAGAGTGAGGACTCTGCCTACGTTCCAGTCCCTGCTGCCCCTCTGCCCGTCACAGAAGGCTGCCTCGTTCTTCAGTGAGAATGCACCGCGGCAGGCTTCCGGCTTAAGTTAGTATGCGTTGCATCTTCGTTGCTGGTCGCCCATAGTTGTGGTTGCTGGTCTTAATAAGGTCCATGTGGTCAAACTGGGTCTGTTCTCTTGAGCTTTGTACTCTGCTACTGGCTGTACGTCCTTTGTTGCTCTTGTGGTTATTCTCCGACAATTCAGTGCTCTGCAATATTAAGCGGAGGGAATGTGTATTACTTGGGTCGTGTAGAACCAAGTTAATTGTGAGGGACATTGTTATTATCCGCTTTGTGAGTTCGATCTATTATGTGCAGCTGTGGCATGAAACTGGACGTGTGTATATCAACCTGTCAATTGCATTCCGGCATGGTTCATAATTGTCGGAGTGTTACTTTCCATCGACAAACAAGAATGAGATAAGTTCTTTAATTTCACTCATCTGTTCCTATTCCGCTAAGTTCACCTGGGATAACTTGTATATTAATTGCCTCATCAAATACTACTTCTTCCGGATCTTTTTATTTGTCACTGGTTTTTTTAGATGATGGGTAAGTTCTGACCTTCCCCTCCGAGGAGGTTATGACTAATTTATTACAAGCGAGTATAAATACAGACATTCACAGCCTATTCTCTAGAACAAAGCGACGATAAATTAGTCGGTAACAAATAAAAAGATCTGAAAGAAGTATTGTGCAACAAGTACATGAATCCGACATATGTACCATAGGAAAATGACTAGTAGCAATCACGGGCAGCATTATTATTCATATTGTTCAAAAATCCTATGTCAAAGGACTTGATGCAGTGTTGTGGAAGTAGGACTATGAGGAATTATTCATACTGTTCAAAAATCCTATGTCAAAGGACTTGATGCAGTGTTGTGGATGTAGGACTATGAGGCTATCCGTACTGGTTTCCTCTAAAGTATACTATATACACTATTTTTCAACTATTTTTACTGTACTATTCTAAATTTACACATATCCAATATGCTTTTCAGTATGTCACTGCAGACAGTCTGACGCCCTATATGCCACATCAACAGTCTTGTGCAGACGGTAGGCGAAGCTCATATTCCAAGTGTCAGAGTTTTCAAAATCTCAAAAGAGATATCAGAATTAATGAGCTCGGCAGCGCGTGACAACTGCTGGTTCCATTGGGCATCATCCGGTCATCCGTAACCTGGAAGTGCCGTCAAGAGACAGCCATGCACTTGTTTTTCAAATGTTCATTCAGTAAAATATGTTGGAAACGACTTGGCATTAAGTGGCATTGCGATCAGCCTTCTTCCGTATGATTACTCTTGCAAAGGAAAGCTTTCCACATCCATTCTTCATGGATATGTTAATCATTTCCCGCTGGACAATTTGAACTGTTTGCAATAGGAAAATTCTTCACAAGATCCCTCCCTTACTTTCTCTTTGGCTTCAACTTTTCAAGGAGTGTTCTCTGCATGCTACCAGAATGTCTTCATCTCTTCAACAGTTTCCTCGCATGGTCTGCTACCATCCAACAACTATCTGTGACTGGACATCTACATGGAAGAACAAGATCTACAAGGATTTCACGCATACCATCTCTAGCTTTGCTATTGGGTAGACCTTTTTGTTTTGAAAGGAACAGTAGGGGAAACCCGGACCCGGACTGTGATATATTTATATATAAAATAAAGTAAAGCAAATGCAAGAACAGCCAAGTACAGCAGGGCTAATCGGGTGGCTGGCTGATACTCCTGAGCTAGGAGTGATCAAGCGTTGTCGCCCAATTACGAACAAAGGACTAAATCACAGGTTTGAACCGGACAGTATTCAGTCTAAGAGTTAGCAGGAACTGCATGCTCTTTCCATTTAGGCTCGGACCTTATTGGTATACCCCTGCTCAAACGGGTGAGATTGAAAAACAAATTAAAAAGAGGTGCTACTAGATGCAAATACTCCCTCTATCCCCGTGAACTTGTCGCTTTGTAGTTTAAAAATGAACTACAAAGCGACAAGTTCATGGGGACGGAGGGAGTAACTCTTTGATGCAATTGTGCAAACAACTCTTTTAGACCACACGATCATATCAGTGTTGTCGTCCGGGTCATCACTGGAGGGAAAACTCTGTACCAGACTGCCTTCCTATTGATACACTCTCCTAGAACCTAACAGATCATCCCAAATAACTTGAAACATACTTACTCCTATACTGTGCACTAATTATTAATATGTTTGTTGCTGTTATACACGTCTAGATAGCTGTTGGTGTACTTGATCATCTGCTCATGCAGGACAAATGAAGCTATGAGCAAAGGAAAATAAAACAGTTACTTCTTGGATCGTTGCTTGGGTTTGGGCAACAGAAGCGGCTCCGTGTATGAACATGCCACTCCTTATCACAAATATTTAGTATAAGGATGACGAATCCCATGATCACAGTGTTGAACCAACACAATGCAACGCAGCGCAGCGCAGGATGAGTTGGTTCCTCAGCATCCCATGTATGCATGCCATGCCACTATATTTACTACAAGTACAATTAAGAACATCTCGATCTAGTGATGATGAGCCTTGGCTTTGCTATTAGGTGAGCGTGATGAAGTCGTGGAGGGACGCGACTAGGCTTGGCGGCCAGTGCTTGGTGTCCCTTACGTAGGCGAGGTCCGTGTAGTGTGGGTCCAGCAGCGTGGCAATGGCGAACTGGTTCTCCGCCAGCAGCGCCGCGTGCTTGTCCGCGTACAGCGCCGCCGCCAGCGCCGCGTGGATCTCTGCAATTAATTAGGCTCATCATCGCACATTATCACTTAGGAGTACTGACTTAGATATAATATATTTATGCAATTAAAGAACTGTCAGCGCGCGACGACAGACCTGGGTATCCCTTGAGCGCGATGGACACGTCCTCCATCTCGGCGATGGACTCGTCGCGGTCGCCGATCTCGTAGAGCACGAGCGCCCGCCCCACCCGCGCGTACTCCGACAGCGCCAGGTCCGCGTACTCCCGCACCACGAGCGTGAACGACGCCAGCGCCTCCGCAAAGTCCCCGCGAGCCTGCAGCGCTCGCCCGCGCTCCAGCAGGCCCACGGCCTCCCCGACGCGCCGCGAGACCGCCGCGCTCGCCGCCCGCTCCGCCTCCGTCACCACCGGCCCGGCGTACCCGACCAAAGCGCCTTCGCTTTCGGCCGCCGCGCGCGCGCTGCTGCCAGCAGTGCCGCTCTCGGGGCCGGCCGCTAGTAGCAGAAGGCAGCTGCCGGATACGAGTATCTGCCGCCTCGTCCCTAGTCTCGGTGGTGCTGATGGTGCTGGTGGCGGCGTTGAGATGGTCTTGAGAGGAGGAAGCCGTGCTTTGAGTGAGACTGGTCTTGAGATGGTCTTGAGATGGGGAGGCGCTCACATGCCCACGTCTCGCCGAGGGAGAGATAAGGTTTCAGAGGCTGCCTGCTTTGAGTGAGACTTGGAACGAGGAGGGAAACAAAATCCTGCTTTTACGAGCGGCTCAGATCTATTCAAAGGAACGGTCTGAAATGATCATGGAATCGACGGTTCATAGCATTATAATGGCCCATCTAATCACTGGCGTAGGCAAAAAAAAAATTACCCCTTAATAATCCATGTTTTTTTAATATTTTAAAAAAATCATGCATAAATGATGAGAAGTACCAGAGTATTTTATCAGCCAGCTTCGCCATTGCATCTAATGACTGAAAAACATGCAGACATAACAGTGTTTATTATACCATCAATTTTGACATGACAGGTGTGTCAAAACCCGGCTTTGAAGGCGATCGACGACATGTTTGCCTCCCAAACACGTGCGCATGTTATCAATCTATGTCTTGCATTGGCGACTGCAAAGAAAGGAACTTCATCAGTTACTAACTTCTTCTCAATGATGCAATCTTTGGGAGATGACATGGCTGTTGCAGGTAAACGACTTGGAGATGAAGAACTGATCGCCTTCATAATGGATGGGTTGGAGTTGGAGTTCAATCCCATCGTGTCAGCAGTGGTCGCAAGGGAAAACCCTGTCTCCATCGGAGAACTCTATTCACCGCTCTTAAGTTTTGAGACCAGGATCAACCTTCAGCAAGGAGATCCATATTCTTCTGCAAATATGGCGAGTAGAGGTGGTCGTGGCTTGTTTGGCAAAGGCGCGCCAAGTCAAGGAGGATGTGGACGCGGTTCGCACAGACGCAAACGTGGAGGTCGCACAACTGAAAAGTGCATTTAGGCATTCTCTTGTTGGTTTTGGCCGACTGATGACAAAAAAAATCCTAATAAATTCATTGAGATGAATGCAGATCAACAAACATTGGATATTATGGTGCACTAAAAAAGGTTAAAAATAAGGAGTGAAGAAAAGGAAAAGCCCGATTGATCAAGGAAGCACAAAGTGGATATAACTGTATAGGATGTGTGTGAGAGACACATCTCAAGAGCTCAGATCTTTGCGTTGAGGGTAAGGGCTAAAAGCAATCTAAGTAATTTACTAAGCACCGAACAAATCCGTTCCCTAGCGGACTAGTATGTTAATCTCTCTGTTCTCACTTGGACAAGTCCAAACACTAACCATACAAGTTCATTCAACTTTCTAATGTTTCACTCGGTGGAAAAACACAATTCACCTTGCACCGGGCAAGTTTGTCATACTATAGACTAGTCCGATTAATTTTCTGTAATCACTACGAACTAGTTCGATGAAATTTCTATTCCAATGCGAACAAGTCTGGTACACCTCACACAAATTAGAGTTTTTAATTAGTGTGCTTTACATTCCACGTAAATTTTACACAGCACACCGGACAAGTCCGATCACCTGAGCGGACTAGTCCAGCCATCAGGATCCCTAACGGTAATATTTTTAGAAACACTACAAATAGGTGATCCACGACCCCACACAAACAACAACTGTACACAACTATCAAAAACATAAACCCTAGCGCCGCCACTCATCCCAAGAGCACAAAATACATCTCCCCACACATCTAAAGCCCTAAAAGGTTACATCTTTCGGGTATCCAGATTTGGGATAGGGAGATCGTCGTCTACGCATCGTTGAGCTCTTGGGGTTTGATCTCTTATACACTCGTGCATCTCTTGTAATCTTTTTGAGTGTATTAGATCACTTTTTCTCGCTATAATTTTTGGGAGCCCTCAGCGTGTCAGGTTTCCCCAACTTGGTGATTACTTTGTGATAGTGGAACTCAAGTCGGCCTTTGTGGGGACTTGACGAGGGAAAAGGGTTTGAAGAAACCCGACTCTATCTGAGCTTCCTCAACAAGGATGTAGATCTCTTTGATGAGATCGAACCTCGATAAAAATTCTTGTCTCACGTGTTCCATTCTTTTACTTTTGCCATTACCATCATCTAGGGTATAAAGTTGATCAACCTTGTAACTCGTGTTAACTTCGTATTTCACGTACAACTCACTAAAGTTGCTAGGATAGTTGTTTACATTCCACTGCTATGTTGTTTATAAAATCTATGACACACTTAATCTATTCGTAGTATATCAAGCACACCGGACTAGTCCGTACACCACACCAGACAAGTTTGGTCCATCTTGTATTTGACATTTTGATTAAGTGTTGCAGGAAAAGTTTTTTAAAGCTTATTCACTCCCCCTCTAGGCTACATTCAACAACCCAGAAAAACTCTAATGAGAGAGCCAACAGAGGAGAGAAGGATGACCACCCTACCTGTCAGGTCTACAAAAGAGGGCATGAAACATCAAATTGTTGGCACCACTTTGAAGAGAATTATGTTCCAGACAAGAGATTTGCTAGCGGGTGAGTCAATCTTACGACATTGATACTAATTGGTGTGCCAATTCTGGTGCCACCGACCACATTACCAGCGAGCTTGATAAACTTTCTGTCAGAGACAAATATAAAGGCAATGATCAAATTCAAGCGGAAAATGGAACATGTATGAAAATTAGTCATGTTGGCCATTCTACTATTCCGGTCCGTTCGCAAAGTCTTCATCTAAATAATATTCTCTATGTCCCTCAAGCCAAAAAGAATTTAATATTTCTCCATCGCCTTGTTAATGACAATCCGGTTTTTATTAAGTTTCATGTCTCCTATTTTTTATTAAGGATCAGGTCACGAAGAGCACAATCCTTAGAGGGATTTGCATCAATGGTCTTTACGCACTTCCAGTCAAGATACCAGCAAAGCAAGCCTTGTCAATAATAAAACCGTCATTTGAGCGGTGGCATAGTCATTTGGGGCATCCTTCATCTATTGTTGTTTCAAAGGTTGTGAGTAGAAATAGCTTACCATGTTCGAGATCCATTAATAAAGACTCAGTGTGTGATGCATGTCAAATGGCCAAGAGCTATCAATTACCATATTCTAGCTCTAATAATATCTCCAAATTTCTGTTAGAGCTGGTGCACTCCGACGTGTGGGGCTCTGTGCCTAATCCAGTTGGGAGAAAATCCTACTACGTAAGCTTCATCGATAAATATAGTAGATATACTTGGATATATCTTCCAAAATTCATATATGAAGCCTTTAAAATATTTAAAGAATTTCATAATCTTGTTGAACGCCAATTTGATCGAAAAATCCCCTCTATGCAAACAGATTGTGGGGTGGTGAGTACAAAAAGTTGAATTCTTTTTTTGATCGAATTGACATCTCCCACTGAGTCTCTTGCCCCATGCACATCAACAAAGAGGACTGCCGAAAGGAACCACCGTCACATAGTTGAAGTGGTTTGTCCTTGCTCGCTCATGCATCAATATCGTTAAAATTCTGGGATGATGCATTCTTGGTAGCAACCTATCTTATAAATCAAACACTTGGCAAGGTGATCAATTATGAGACTCCTCTAGAGCGGCTTTATAAGGAAACACTTGATTATTCTTCCCTTCGTATCTTCGGGTGCTTGTGTTGGCCAAATCGTCGCCCCATCAACAAACGCAAGCTTGAGTTTAGATCCAAGAAATGTTTCTTCGTAGGTTACAATAATATACACAAAGGCTTCAAGTGCTTAGAAATTGCCTTAGGAAGAATTTATTGTATTTGATGAGAATGAATTCCCTTTCTCAAAACTACATCACAGGGCAGGTGCAAGACTTAGTGCTGAAATATCCATACTTCCTACCGGCTTATCTGGATCGGAATCAGTATATGATCGTATGATTAATTTTTCTAATCAATTTGCCGCTAACACTGAAAATTCAGATGCACAAAAGTTGCGTTTGGTTTGAAGTCAAAGTTAGATTGGATTGGACCATCCATGTTTTTCTGTACTGGATCATCCAAATTGATGTTTGGTTGAATGGATTGGATGATCCAATTTTTTATTTGGTAGGTTGGATGAAACTTGGATGAATTGAACCATCTAAGTTGATAATTTCACATGATACTAATTATTTGTATACATTATCATATTATTAGTAAATATTAATGTTAATATCATAATTATAATTATCAATCAACAACAAATAAATTAATTATCACTAATTATGTTAATAAGAAGCATAATTAGACAAGATGGATGGACTCATCCAACCAAAATCTTTAGATCACGTCATCCAGTATCTGGAAAGAATATTCCTCAAAGCTGGATGACTTTGTCCATCTGACCATGAAACAAACACGTGACTGGACCATCCAATCCAATCCAGCCTACCAAACGCACCCAAAGAGTTGTGGATGCAGTATATAACATGGACACTGAAGCCGAGGATGATCCCCTGCCTGAAACAGATGAAGCAGCACGAGATCCAAGGGGGCGTGAAAATTCGGAGCAAGCATTGCAGCAGGCTCCACCAGCTGAACGGCGCGCAAGGGGCAGATCAACCTCGGTCCCGGTGCTGCATCAATGCCATCACAGGCGTCCGACCAGATAAATGCGCGCAGCAGCGACATTAATTTCCGCGCCGAAGCAGTGTCACTGCGCATATGTCAGAGCCAGACCAGATTAATGCCAACGTCGATTCGCGTGCTGCAGCTGCGCCAATGACAGGGAACTCATCATTATCAAATAATGCACCCGGATCCTCTGCACCACCCGGATTTTCTGTACCACGCGTGCATGAGCCTGCCTTGTTTGCACAGGATCAGTATCAAACACATGAATACTCGGCTGTAATTCATCTCGTCCAAAAACAAGGCTACAAAGTGGAATTCGTAAGGAGACAATTTACACTGACGGTACTATTAAGTATGCTTGTTTTAGCTCATCAACAGGTGAAACTCGGGATGTACATGAAGCCTTAAGAGACAGCAATTGGAAGGCAGCTATGGATGAAGAATGCAATGCACTGGTGAAAAATAAAACTTGGCATTTGGTCCCACCTTAGAAGAGTATAGATGTTATAGATTGTAAATGGGTATACAAAATCAAGAAAAGGGCAGATGAAAGTCTTGATAGATAGAAAGCTCGAATAGTTACCAAAGAATTCAAGCAACGATACGACATAGATTATGAGGACACTTTCAGCCCTGTGGTGAAATCAACAACTATTAGAGTGGTGCTATCTGTAGCTATCTCGAGAGGATGGAGTTTGAGACAGGTTGACATGCAAAATGCTTTTCTACACGGCTATCTCGAAGATGTATATATGAGACAACCTCCCGGGTATGAAAATGAAACTCAACCACAATATATTTACAAATTAGATAAGGCATTGTATGGACTAATGTAGGCTCCACGGGCTTGGCACTCAAGGTTGAGCTCACAGCTTCAAGAGATCGGTTTTAAACCGTCTAAGGCTGATAAATCCTTATTTTTCTATAACAAAGGATCAATGAGTATATTTATATTGATCTATGTTGACGACATTATTATTGTTGCGAGTTCTATGGTAGGAGCCACCGAAGCTTTGTTGCAGGATCTAAGCAAGGAGTTCACACTAAAAGATTTGGGAGAGTTACATTACTTTATTGGGATTGAAGTGAGCAAAGTAAAGGATGCAATTGTTTTGGCAAAAGTGAAATATGCAAATGATATATTGAAGCGAGTTGGAATGGCAACCTGTAAACCAATAAGTTCACCAGTGACCACATCAGATAAACTGCCAATCCAGACAGGAACATTACTTGGCCAAGGCGATGCTACACAATATAGAAGCGTGGTTGGGGCGTTACAATATTTAACCCTCACGCGGTCAGACATTTCATTTGCTGTAAATAAAGTTTGCCAGATCCTCCATGTGCCGACTTCTACACACTGTGAAGCAGTAAAAAGAATATTGAGGTATGTGAGGAAAACAACTAAACTTGGTCTGAAATCAATAAATCCTCCTCTCCTCTTGTCAGCGGTTTTTCAGACGCCGATTGAGCTGGATGCCTCGATGATCTCAAATCAACAGGCGGTTTGCAATTTTCTTAGGATCAAATCTTGTATCATAGAGCGCACGGAAACAGGCAACTGTATCAAGATTAAGCACCGAATCTGAATACAAGGCCCTTGCAAATGCCACAGCTGACATAATGTGGATACAAACCCTATTGACTGAATTAGAAGTTCAAGCACCAAGAAAGGCAAAATTATGGTGTGATAATATAGGTGCTAAATATTTGTCTGGCAATCCTGTTTTCCATCTGCGAATAAGCACATAGAGGTTGACTTCCACTTTGTACGTGAAAGAGTTGCAAAAGGATTGCTGGACATTGAATATGTTTCATCAAAGGACCAGGTGGCCGACGTCTATTACTTATACTGTGTGCTGAGAGTTTGTAGGATTGTGTGTCTGTTTTTATGCTCTGTCTTTATTATGTGTGTCTGCAGTGTGACTTCATTTCTGCTCAACAATAATAATGGTGTGTAATAAACTCAGTTCTTTGAATGCTATTATGTGGTTTTATTAATTGTAGCGTGTCATTTGCCGTCAAAAATCTGGATCGATCTAGAATCTTCAGTTAACAAGTATGTCAACCCTTTTTGTGAAACAAGTGCAGGCTTCTTTACAGTAAATTACATTTAATTACTTAACATACAAAAGTTACCCTTTTGCAAGGAAAGACCCCTGATTATACCTTCATGGACAAGTTTCTTAAACTGAAGTACTCACACATTCTTTTCTATAGAAAGGTGAAAAGTTGGTGATAGTAAACGTGTGGCTCCCAACAAACTCAAGAAGACACAGAAAAATATGTTTGAGATGGGACAAACTGATATTGCAAATTAGGTGAAAAAAATGGTTAACACACCACAACAATCAGATCCTTATCATGATGCTTCACAAAACATGCAAAGAAAGCAAAGGGTGATAAATACCAGTTTGTTATAAGACTTTCCAAAACATGCAAACAAAACGGATGGTGTTGTGTTACATGCATGGAGCTTTAATCGTGATAAGGTTGCAAGATTTCAAGTTGCAGTTCCGTTTCACAGTGATCTGATGGCCGCACCTGAATTCTCTTCAGAGAGTTCATGTGGCATGGGTGTCTCGTTGTGTTTGTATTCCCTCCGTGTGAAGGTGGTATCGGATTCTTTTATAGCCGGTTCTCGAGTGGTCTATTTTCCTCCACCCTCATAAATGGGGTAGGTGGTACAATGTCCTCTCTCTCGTGGGTTTTTCGGGCTCGTCTTGAGTCGTAGAAGTCATCGCCATATATAACCACTCTGGTCTTGTCGCCTGTCCTCGTAGTACCATGGCTCACGCACGCCTCTGTGCTGAGCGGTACAGGATGGGAGAGGCATTAGCACTCACTGTGCTACCAGGATTAGGTCACATACTATCATCCTTTTTGTAATGAAGGTGCTTGCTTTAGCTCACGCCCTCATTGAATGCTGCCATCTACTTTCCTCTCCTGAGCTTGGGCTCAGGCGTGCTTCTGTTCCGACCTCGGTGGTCGTGGCCCTGGTGTGCTTCCATCCAAACCTCGATGGTCAGGGCCTGTCACACCCGTAATTTTTGAATAAAAGAAAACAAAAAATCTCATATAATAAAATAATAGAAAAATAAAATAAATGGAAAAAAGTGTGTATAATTGTATTGAAGTAAAACACAAACCTTTGAATAAGAATATGAATTTGTGTTAAATTCAAATATTGAGAAAATAAACCAAAATCAAAAGAAATGAAAAGAAGTAAAATCTTACCTGGGCCATCCACCCCCGCGGCCCAATCCCTCTTCCCCCCCTCTCTTCCCCACCGGCCCAACAAAGCCAGCCCACCGCCTCCTCTCTCTCCCTCACTGCCATGCAGGGCCTGCCCGTCAGACCTCTCTTCTCCAACCGCCCCTCCCTCCATCCGTTCGCTCACCCGATCTCGCGCGCGCAGGCGCAGCAACTGCCGGCACACCCGCGCCCCCTCGCCCTGCGCTCGAACCCACGTCGCCATGGCAACCGCTCGCCCCTCCTCTCCTTCAAATACTCGGCCCCGTGCTCCATTTTCCCCATTCCAAAACCCTAGCCGAGACGCACCACCATGACCGCCGTTAGGAGCTCGGTGCTCTGCGTTTCCTCATCGTTCCGACCGTCCCCAATGAGCCGCCGAGCATCCCCTCGCCGTGACGCCCCCGTAGGAGTCGTCTGCACTGCGAAACGCTGCCCCAGGCGCCTTCCCCGACGGCACCGAAGGCAGAACTGCCACCTTCACCGTTGTGCACCTGCCTCCGACCGATTTTCAGCGTTCGTGATTCCTACGGTGAGTTCCCCTAACCCCCTCTCCATTTTATATCAAACCCGCATTAGAATGGGCCATCGGAGCATCGTTCTGACCATTTTCGGTGAAGTTCCGGCGAAGGCGCCGCCGCCTTGCTCTCTGCCGGCACCACCCGCCTGCTGGACTCCCTCCTCGCCGTAGGATCTGGATCGGGCGGCCAAGATTAGAAAGCTGAAGGGGTATGAACTCTTGTCCATCGTGGACCCATAGACCGCGCGCGCACCCCTTGGTCCACGGACCCATGGACCAATTCCATGCATTTTCCTTAACAAAAGTAAATCAGAATAGAAAAGAAAAATGGTATTTTGCAGTTAAGTCCTCAAGCACTTTTATTAAATTATGAATATGCCCCTGGCCTTGCAGAAAAGACCCCAAGCTTTATTTAAAATAGATAAAAGCCATGTATTTTTTTGAAACTTGCTAGAAGACCCCTGTAATTTTCATGAATCACACTTTTGGCCACTGCTCAGTTAGGAAAAGTACAGAGCAACCCCTGAGGTATTATTTAATTGTGGAATATAGTTTAAAATGTATTTAGTGAATAAAATATGTTTATAAATGATAGAATAAATATAGAAAATGTAGAAAAATTTATTATAAATCTTTTTAGGCTAGAATAAAATTGTATATGCATATAAAATGTATTTTTTACCTTGGAAAATTTAGTGAAAATCTTTTTAGCTATAGATAAATAATAAAAATAGAGAATAAATGTGAAAATAGTAGGAAAATTATTTATCAAATATTTTATGCTGAATTAAAATTTATAAAATGCATATAAAATATATTTTGTCTATGGGAAATTCATTAAAAATGATTTTATCCTATAATTAAATATTAAAAATGGAAAATAAATAGTAAATGCATTTCTTTAGCTATGAAAAATAATAAAACACCCATAACTCCAATTTAAATTATAATCATAACATATTTCAATCATAATATTTGTATTGCTTGTATGGTGTATTGTTATTGATTGTTTTTATTTCTCTTTTGACTGTAGTTTATACGCACTCGTATTTTGACGAAGAAGCGACATGAAGATATGAAGACAAAAGTTTAATCAAGAGACTGAGCAACTATTCAATGAAAGGCAAGTGCTCTTGACCATCTTGCACCTTTTAAGGGATTAGTTAGTTGCATGTTAATTAATATGAATCCTATATTATGCCCTGTTGCTTTACCTTATTACCTTGTCGCTTGGGATATGGAAGGGTGGTATATGGGATTTACTTTACGCTTAGCCATGCATAATAGATGGGTGGGAAAACATTGACCATATTTATTACTTATGATTATGACTTATGATCATGATTTTGATATTGGGGAATGAATTGTAGTGAATAGGAATCTGGCGGGTTAGTTTGAATGGTATGGTGCAGTACGCACGAGACCCGGGATTGGGGTTTGAACCTTGCCAGATTCTAAGGACTAGTTTATGGAGTAGCCACTAAGCTATACAATATCGCCACAAGACTGAGTATGGGGCAGCTTGGTCAATTAATTAGGCATCTCCCAGTTTAGTGCTGGTAATTGGACGATGCGGGGAATTGGTTCAGTGTATCTGCCTTGAGATCCGCATGGCTCAAGAGGGGGCTTCTCCTGGCAGAGGTAAAATAGACTCTAGGAGCTGGAGCGGTGAAACCTCAGAGGGCCGATTACTAGTCAGGAGGACCTTTGTAAATACCTAGTAGTGATCTCCCGGCCGCACACCTACGGAAGTGTGAAATGTGGTTGATCACCACTGGCATGAATGAGGTTTACTTAGTCCACCTAACAACAAGGGATGAAATCACGACTTGTGGGTAAAGGATACATTCTCTGCAGAGATTGGAAAACTGTCATGACAACCGTGCTCACGGACAAGAGCGGCTTGGTGTCGAATTCATAATTAGTCAATGGTTGGAATGGTGGTTGGGATAACGCTTGGAATTGATGTTGATATTACAATTACTATTACTGTTATTACGGTTGGGATTACTCACCGAGATGTAGGTTGCTAATGAAAGCTAAGGTTACGTTTAATGCTTAGTGCTTAAACAACATTTTCCTTTGATTTGACCTTCATGTAATTTATTTCCTGCACTTGCTGAGTACCACGAGATGGTACTCACACTTGCTTCGTTGTATTTTTTTATATGCTGCTCAGTGAAGTGAAGATCTAATGAGGACAGTGATAAGTGAAGACGGTGTATAGGTCGCGTTGCTGCTAGTCAATTTGCCTGTGGTTGCCATGAAGTTTTTCATCTTCCGCTGCTACTTCAAAACTCTTTTGAAGATATAAATATTGTTTGCATGCGATATAGAACTGTTTATCACTTTTTGTCATACATGTATGGTGAAACTGATCTTGGTATACATGTATTTCACAGCTGGTTTTATTCTTATTAAAATCAGGTGTGACAGGGCCCCAACCAGGATCCCACCATCGCAAACCAAGCTCCCAAGACATGAAGATTCGCAAGCTGAATAAGTTGTTGAATAAGTTGTACAGGCTTGGCCAAGGGTTGGAACCCATCGTAGCCATTTTCAGTTGATTCTACAAGGTGTTTCCCCACCTTTGTCGCGATCTCTTCGGATCATGAAGCCCAACCAAGAGGCGTTGAGTGAGAGAGAGAAAACCTTGCTGCTGCCATCCTTGTGGTCGCATGTGCATTAGCCGATAGTGGCTCTGGTGATGGTAGGAAGGAAATGGGATGAAGAATGTTGGAACCTCCAGAGAATGATCACTCACACACACATGTGAGAAAGAATATAAATAATGAAACACTTTTTGGCAACGAACACCATGGAAACAAACACCTGTATCTTAGCTTAGTTGAGCTGAGCGTGATCAATAAAGCCAAAATACAGCTGTCGGCAATCTCCCTCTCACACATTGGTTGCTCACAGGACACACCCAACCCCACGGGTGTCACACAACGTCTATTTATCAACCAAGATTATGGGTCTGGCTCTAATACCATTGGCCTAATAACAGAAGTTGTTTGTTGAACTAAGAGAAATCTCGCTGCATCCTAAAAGCTACCCATGAGGTGAGGGAATCTCCTAGTTTTAAGTTGGTTCAACTTGCCTCCCACAACCAATGTGTGACTGACATGTATCTTGGCTTTATTGATCACGCTTAACTTGACTCAAGCTAAGATACATGTGTCTGTTGTCACGACATTTGTCACCAATCCAGTGTGTCACTGTTTATTTTTTCTCTCACATGTGTGTGTGTGTGTGTGTGTGTCTGTGAGGAAGCAAGTGTTCCTAAGACACATACGGTGCCCACTGGTTGTGTCACCACGCCTATTTTGAGAACTTTGCATGAAAAACAACAAACAATAGATAACCTAAAGAAAAAAGAGATGGGCCAACAATATAACATACCAGTTATGCCAGGGAAAGATTGAGACAATATAACGTAGCTGAACAAAGAAGGCAAGCCCAAGAAGGATTTCCCCAATCATTGGAAAGGTGAAAATGGCCTCTATTGTGTTGGTCTATCAATGAGAGGATTGGATAGTATTTTTTACGATGATAAGATGGTTGCTAGGGACATCTAATCGATCATAGATTCAATAGAGCCATTTTAAATACCTTCCTTGGAAATAATGTGCTTGTTATTAGTTATTTCGTGTGCTGAGAGTTTGTTGGCTTGTGTGTCTGCCTTTATGCTCTAGCATCGAAGGTATTGTGTGTGTGTGTGTGTGTGCAGTGTGACTCCATTTCCGTTGAACAATAATAATGGTGTGTAATAAACTCAATGCTTTGAATTGTATTATGTGGTTCTATTAATTCAAGCATGTCATTTGATGGTAATAAGCTTTACCGCCAAAAGTCAGGATCAATCTAGAAACTTCAGTTAACAAGTATGTCAGCCTGCAGAAGATGGCATATCTACCTTCTAATGTTTCCTTCATGCACATAGTTTACTGAGGTTCTCGTGACCTGTTTGAGGGCCAGAATGGACTGTCCATTCAACACACTCTGCCAAGAATAGTAAAGCTAAGGCTCAACGAAGCTGGCCACATCACATCCGTGCCAAGTTGTGTGTTAATCACATAGCTATTTACTTTTGCATATGTGTGTTAATCACACACATATGCGTGTTTCCTAGAAACACTATTTATCTTGTTTTGCATGTTCATTGCCAAAAAGTGTTTTGCATATGTGTGTTAATCACACACATATGCGTGTTTCCTAGAAACACTATTTTTGCGTGTTCGTCACCAAAAAGTGTTTCATTATTTATCTTGTTTCTCACATGTGTGTGTGTGTGAGTGATCATTGTCTGGAGGTTCCAACATTCTCCACACCGTTTCCTTCCTACCGTCACCAGAGCCACTATCGGCTAATGCACATGCGACCGCAAGGATGGCAGCAACAGAGCTTTCTCTCTCAATCAACACCTCTTGGTCGGGATTCATGATCCGAAGTGCTCGTGACAAAGGTGGGGAAACACCTTGTAGAATCAAGTGAAAATGGCTAGGATGTGTGCCAACCCTTGGTCGAGCATGTACAACTTAATCAGCTTGCCAATCTTCATGTCTTTGGAGCTTGGTTGGTGGTGGCAGGAGCCTGGTTGGGACCCTGACCGTCAAAGTTTGGATGGAAGCAGACCAGAGCAGAGACCACCGAGGTCGGAACAGGAGCACACCTGAGCTCAAGCTCGGGAGAGGAAAGTAGATGGCAGCATTCAATGGGGGTGTGGGCTAATGCAAGCACCTTCATTACAACAAGAATGATAGTATGTGACCTAGTCCTGGTAGCACGCGTTAAAGACGTCGGCTTCAGTACTGACAAATTTACTACTTTAAAGCCGTCGGGCAGGCTGGCAGCCGACGCTTTTAACCAGTTCTATTCTTTTTTTTTTCAAACACACTTTTCACCGGCGCTCACACGTCACTGACTCCGTTCTTTTTGTTGTTGTTGTTGTTTACACCACCAGGAGATACACCCTTCATAGCACAAAGAATTGACAAAATTTATTTTCTCAGAATCAAGATACACAGTACAAGCACAATCGATACACAAATATACATCATCACAAAGATACATGAGCTTCAGATGAACGGGAAGATACATGAGGTTCAGATCTGCAAAAAAAATAATGAACAAAAAGCCTCGGAGCACTCAGAGTGGATACTGGATTGAATAATCGGAGTGGAGGCTCACGGCCGTGCGAGGCGCCGGAGTGGAGGCCGGTTGTAACACCCTAAAAATGTCAAAAATTTCAAACCAACCTTTCAAAAATGTTTAGCATACTTTTGAGTTTGCATTCTGGTGTGGAAGTTTGAATTCAAACGAGTAGACTTCGAATTAAATTGAAATTCAAATCAAATCAAAGGAAAAAGAAAAGAAAAAGAGAAATAAAAAGAAAAACCCCACTTGGGCCGAATTCTGGCCGCAGCCCATTCCCCCCCCGCCGGCCCAGTCGCAACCCCCTTCCCCCTTCCTCTCTCTGGTCCCCTGGCCCCACTTGTCGGCGCGCCCAGCTTCTCCCTTCTTCCTCGCAGCGCCAGCAACTGACGCCCGCGCCTACGCCGTTTTCCCCGCGCCCACGATCCCTCTCCCCCGAATCCACTCCCCTCTTTCGAAATTCGGCCGAGGGCCGCAACCGCCAGCTCCCCCGCTCTACAAAACCCCCGGCGCCCCCACATTTCCTCCCTTCCCCCGAGCTCACCGCAACCCTAGCGCCCCCCATCGCCGGTGAGCCTCTGTCCTCGCGTTCCCGTCGGTGTAAACTCTTTTCCTCTCTTCCTTTCGGCCTAACACCTTTGCCACACCGCCAGGAAGCTGCTGGACGTGTTTGATCGGGTGAACAGCCTCTGCGCCACCGTTTCCGCCGCTCACCGTCGACCTCCGCCGCTGCACCTCGTCGCCGGCGTCACCCTCTACTTCCCGGGTTCAATCAACCCCTCTGGTGAGTTTCCCCGGACTCCCTCTTCTTTCCTGTGCGCTCAGATCCGAGAATTAGGGTCTACATCGCAAGATTTAGCTAGCTCCGGCGAGTTCGTCGCCGTCGGCCGTCGGGCGCCGCCGCGCAGCGCGCTGGCGCCGGCCAGGGCGACGTGGCTCAATCGTGGCCCTCGGCTGGGGGCCAACGGCCACGATTAGAAGGGTCCATACCCCTTCGTTTCATTAAATCCGAGCCATCCGATTGAAATCCGACGGCCAGCATTCAAAGCCCATTTCCCGCCGCCAACTTTGCACCCAGGCCCCTGGAATCTCATTAGCTACCCCCTGGACTCTTCTGCAATTCGGATCTAGCCCCTGGAAATTGCAGACTAGCCCCTGGATCCCTAAAAATGGTTTTTAATCATTTAATTAAGCATTCTAACCCCTGTAATTTTGTAGATTCATGTAAATGGTCCCTGTACAGTCTAGTAAATTATTTATATAGCCCCTGGACTTTTATTTAATTGCTGAATAGAGTTTTTAATTGCATTTGAGGTGTAGAAAATGGATAAAAATGGTAAATAGGTGTAGAAATATTAGGAAAAATTGTCATAAACTATTTGGTGCTGTGAATTAATTGTAGTGTTCAGATAAAATATATTTGGTCCCTGGATTAATTATTATAAATGATTTAAAATACATTTTTGCTATAGAAAATTCAATAAAATTGGTTTTAGGCTATAATAAAATCCCAAAATTCTTGGAAAAATCTAAAATGCATACTTTGACCATGATAAATGATAAATACCTCGTAGGGACGCATTAGTGTAGAATTTTGTGCCTATGTGTATGTGTGTATGCATTGTTTTGCGTGCCTTTACTTATTTAGCTTTATTGTATTCTTGCCATTGCTTGGGCATATATCTAGAGTCGTTCTACGACCCTAACCTCAACTTCCAAGACCAAGACTTCGTCAATTCTCAAGTCTCCAACGAAGGCAAGTGCCCTTGACCATCTTGTACCTATTTTAGGGACTTAGCTAGTTGCATGCTAATTAAATTGATGTCCTACTTCATGTTTACATGCCCTGTTCCTTACCATTCCTTGTTACCTGAAATGGGTTGGGAAGTAGATAGGCTTTAATTATGCTTAGCCATGCTTAGATGTTGGGATTGGGATTTCATACTATTGTGCTATGTTGAACTTTATGGAACTTGAACTTGTGGTTACACAACTGTAGTGGATAGGAATCTGGTGGTAGGTTAGCTTTGGTATGGTGCATTTTGCACGAGACCCGGGACTGGGGTTTGTTACCACCGGATTCTAAGGACCGGTTTATGGAGGAAGCCACTAAGCTTTATAGTACCACCACGAGACTGAGATGGGGCAGCTTGGTCAATTAATTAGGTTTCTCCTGATGAACTGCTAGTGGATGGATGGTGCGGGGAATGAGGCGGGTGATCTGCTCTTGGAACCGCAAGGCTCAAGAGGGGGCTCTGGGGCGGAGGGTTACTCCGAGAATCCCCAGTGGTGGAAACCTTAGAGGGCTAGCACTAATCAGGAGTACCTTTGTAAAGACCATGTTGTGATCTCCTGGCCTCACACCAAAGGAAGTGTGTAATGTGGTTAGCTACCACGGGCAATCAGGGAGGTTCACTTAGTCCACCTGGCAACAGGGGATGAAATCACTGCTTGTGGGGAAAGGGTACACTCTCTGCAGAGATTTGGTAAAACTGTCATGACAGCCGTGCTCACGGACAAGAGCGGCTTGGGGCCAGTTCATAATTAGTCTATGGTTGGGAAGTGATGGTTCATTATTATTCAAGTACTTACATTATCATTAATCACGTGTGGACTATGTATTGAATTATAATATTGATAATTGAAAGCTAAGGATAGGTTCTAAGCATAGTGCTAAGCCATATTTGGCCTTTCCTTGCTCTAGCCAATCATGTCATTCTCTTCCCGCACTTGCTGAGTACTCTATGTACTCAAGCGTTTAATTCTCCTTTAGAGTATGAAGAAGAAGAAGCTGCACCGGAGGACTTCTACGTCAACCCGGAGGACTTGGTCTAGGCTGGCGACCTCACGCGCAACGGCTGCCTGTGGAGACGAAGCCCACTTATCTATCTTGCTTTCTGTAGTGTTGAACTGTTTAGTGTTGTGAATATTTGTGGTGTGTATTTGTAGACCTTCGGGTCGTTCTGTAAGACTATTTATGTATTTCGAACATGGCAATGTAATGGTATTTCACTTTCGTCAACGCATGTACGATTCAACTGATCCTGGCGTACATGTGATTAGCGTCTGTTCATCTTTACGATGACCGGGCGTGACAAAGTGGTATCAGAGCCGTGTTGCCCGTAGGACGCAAGCCTAGTTAGAAATGGCCGAAAATTAAGGACTATACTATTTTCATATGAAATAGTATTTCCAAAACTTTGTGCTCTCCACCTCAACCCTTGTGTTTCTTACCTTGCTTTGCTTATTGTTTTTATTCTAACTTGATTTATTAATTATTAACCTCACTCTCTTCTTTTCAAATGTTTGTAGATGGCGCGAACCAAGCAGACGGCCCGTAAGTCGACTGGAGGTCGTGTCCCTCAGCACGCCCTAGCCAGTCGCTCCGCACCTTACACACCCCGGAGGGAGACGACGCTGCTCTCCAACGGGAGTGCTGCTTCAAGGATGCGCGTCCGTCTTCGTTCTCTTCTTCGAGCTGCGGGGTACCGTGAGTACCGTGTCCGCTTAGTCTACCACACCACTAGGGTCTTTGCACCCTATACTGGTGAGCTGGAGTGGACTTCTCAGCTGGCCGTCTACTACGACTCGGAGTTGCTGCACTCGCACTTCTCTCCGGCCTGGAGGAGCTCCCAGCGTGCAGCTGAGGAGGACGCCACGTGGGAGGCGACCACCTACTGGAGCCACGCCCACAGGTTCCTTCTTGGGTGCACGGAGCACGCGTACACCCCTCAGCGCCCTAGTGGCACAGCCGCCTTCACTGGACGTGACGTCGAGGGGCGCTTGACTCACCCCCAGTGCGAGAGGCTGGTGGACGACGTTGTGGAGTTGTCTTCGCGACTCCAGCGTTGTCAGCAGGAGCTGCAGGACAGCAGGGACCTGGTCGACCGCTACGAGCGACTTCGACGGCGCTACACGAGGATCACTGGAGTTGATCCTAACTCTCCGCAGTACGCTTCAGACGTGGAGCCTTGGGACCCGAACTCTCCGGATCGCCGCATGAACTCCCCCGAGAACTCAAGAGAAGACTCAGAAGAAGAAGACCCGGAGATGGAGGTTGAGGAGGACTCCGACGAGTAGGAGTGGACTCGTTTCCCCGCTGGACGACTCAGGACAGTTATCCTTAGTTTGTAGGAGCGTGTAGCTACGCCCTCCCTAGTCTTGAGTTGTACCTTTTATGTTGTCATGCTAGTAGTTTGCTTTATGTTGTGTGTGTTGGTTGCGACATGAGTTGTGGAATGCTTCGGCATCCTGTCCACATCCATGTCTTTAGTCTTGTTTATGTGTCGTGTGAGTGGTGGAATGCTTAGGCATCTTGTCCACCTCCACACTAGTTGATTAATGAACTTGCTTTATGTCTATTACCCTTGATGCATATAGTTGGGACCGTGTTACCCTAGCATATCCTTTCTCATCTCATCTATTATTCTAAGACCTCAATGAACTTCTCTATCACAGATGGCTGGACGAGGAAGAGGTAGAGGCCGTGGTCGTGGTAACCCACCCCTGGATGAAGGATTTGGAGGTGTCCCTGGATGGAATGCAAGGGGTGCTCGAGGAGCCCCAGCCTCTCAACAAATGCAACAGATGATGGCTCTTCAGACCCAGTTGCTTAACAACCTCACCCAAATTGTCACCAACCTGCAACAAGCCCCACCCCCACCACCACCAAACTACAACCTTCCGCCACCACCACCTTTTCCACCAAGGTCCTTCCTTAGGGACTTCCTGAACACCCATCCACCCACTTTTGCCACCGTTACCGAACCCATGGACGCCGATGATTGGCTCCGTACCATTGATAGCAAACTGAGGCTCATCCACTGTGAGGGAAGGGAGAAAGTGCTACTAGCCTCCCATCAACTCCAAGGACCAGCAGCTGACTGGTGGACCGCCTTCACCGAAGCCCACCAGGACCCGGAAAATATTACATGGGAAGAATTCCGTACCAACTTCCGCAATCACTTCGTACCTGAAGGAGAGATACAAGCCAGGCGTGAAGAGTTCCTGATGCTAAAGCAAGGCCGCATGACTGTGAGGGCCTACCTGAATGCCTTCACCCAGCTATCCCGCTATGCCCCAACAGATGTGGATACCGACGCCAAGAAACAATTCCGCTTCAAGAATGGGCTGGACAAAGAGTTAAAGTTTGCTATGTCTTCCAGCGACTACGGTGACTTCCAGAAGTTAGTGGACAAAGCTTTTGAAGTGGAAAGGACTAAGAAGGAACTGGAAGATGACGAAAGAAAGAGGAAGTTGACCTTAGCAGCACATGCCTCCAGCAGCAATGTACGCCCCCGTCTCAACCCTCCACCTACAACTCACATGACTCGTCCCATGAACTACTCGGGACAGAGGTTTCCCAACTCCAGCTACAGGCCACCCACTCCCTACAACCAGCCGATGCGCCAGCAGCAGCAGCAGCAGCAGCAGCCACCACGCCAGCCAATGCAACTCCCACGCCAGCAGATGCAGCCACCCCGCCCTTCAGCCCCAGCTAACCGTCCAAGTGGCCAACCCCCAAGAAACCAGTCAGGAGGCAACAAGGGCCCAAATAATGCTGCAGGAATACAATGCTACAAGTGCGGAGAATGGGGACACTATGCCAGCAGTTGTCCAAAGAAGCAGCAAAACCCAACTGGCCGTGTCAACCATGTGACACTGGAGCAAGCACAGGAAGCACCTGATGTGGTGATCGGTACGTTCTCTGTCAACTCTCACCCCGCCACCATATTGTTTGATTCGGGTGCTACACATTCATTCATATCCAAGGATTTCATAAAGAAGCATGACATGGTAGTTACATTCTTGAATGGGCCATTATTGATAAACTCTCCTGGAGGAGAGATGGTGGCAAGGCATCTATGCCGAAAAGTGAGTATAAACATAAGGGGGGTAGTCTTTTGGGCCAACCTAATAGTGTTGGACTCACAAGGATTAGATATCATTCTGGGAATGGACTGGTTGACAAAGAATCAAGGAGTAATTCATTGTGCAACTAGAACAGTCTGTTTAACACACCCGGATGGCACCACAGTGGAATTCAAGCCAGATCAGACACCAGAAGCAGTAGTGCAACTCAACCATCTTGAGAGTACCAAAGACATCAGGGTTGTGAAAGAATTTCCGGATGTATTCCCAGATGACTTACCAGGTATGCCCCCTGATCGAGAGATTGAGTTTATCATTGAATTAGTACCTGGAACGGCCCCAATATATAAAAGGCCGTATAGAATGGATGCTAAACAACTAGCTGAACTAAAGGATCATATTGAGGAGTTATTGGCAAAAGGATATATTCGCCCTAGCTCATCGCCTTGGGGAGCACCAGTTATATTTGTACCTAAGAAGGATGGAACTCAAAGGTTGTGTGTAGACTACCGTGCTCTAAATGAGGTAACAATCAAGAATAAATACCCACTACCAAGGATTGAAGATTTATTTGATCAGTTAAGAGGAGCATGTGTGTTTTCCAAGATTGATCTTCGTTCGGGCTACCATCAACTGAAGATTAGACCGTCGGATATTCCCAAGACGGCATTTGTCTCTCGGTATGGATTGTATGAGTATACAGTCATGTCA
The DNA here is from genome assembly GCA_036927565.1 of Tuctoria greenei. Taxonomy (NCBI): domain Eukaryota; kingdom Viridiplantae; phylum Streptophyta; class Magnoliopsida; order Poales; family Poaceae; genus Tuctoria; species Tuctoria greenei. The sequence continues at coordinate 179,124,178 of JAYESD010000009.1, read as the reverse complement.
TTTGGATTGACCAATGCTCCGGCATATTTTATGTATCTTATGAACAAGGTTTTCATGGAGTACTTGGACAAGTTCGTAGTGGTATTCATCGATGACATACTTATCTACTCCAAGACGGAAGAAGAGCACGAGGAGCACCTCAGGGTGGCCTTACAGAAGCTTCGCCAACATCAACTGTATGCCAAACTTAGTAAATGTGAGTTTTGGCTAAAGGAGGTATCATTTTTGGGACATGTCATATCCGAAGGAGGTATAGCAGTGGATCCAGGCAAAGTGGCCGATGTCCTTAAGTGGGAAACACCTGAGAGTGTACATGATATAAGAAGATTCTTAGGTATGGCTGGTTATTACCGACGATTCATCGAGGGATTTTCAAAGATCTCTCGACCACTAACCAAGTTGCTTGAGAAAGGAGTTGCTTTCAAGTGGACCCCCGAATGTGAGGTAAGCTTCGCCGAATTGAAGAAGAGGTTAACCAGTGCACCGGTATTGGTGATGCCCGATATGCAAAAGGAGTTTGTGGTCTATTGTGATGCATCTGGTCATGGTTTAGGATGTGTCTTAATGCAAGGAGGACATGTTGTGGCCTATGCTTCAAGACAACTTCGGAAACATGAGAGGAATTATCCAACACATGACTTAGAGTTGGCAGCGGTTGTTCATGCTTTGAAGATATGGAGACATTACTTAATGGGAAAAAGGACGGAGATATATACAGATCACAAGAGCTTGAAGTACATATTTACACAGCCGGATCTAAACCTCAGGCAACGTCGTTGGTTGGAGTTAATCAATGATTTTGATGTGGGAATCAACTACCATCCAGGCAAGGCTAATGTGGTCGCTGATGCTCTAAGCAGGAAGGGACAAAGCAATAACTTGTCAGTCCAAGCTCTTCAACCCCAGCTATGTGAAGAGTTTGTAAGGTTAAATCTATGTCTAGTGTCTAGCACTGAAGCAGTTGCTATGGAAGTGGACTCAACCCTCGAGCGTGATATACGAGAAGGGCAGAAGAACGATGAGAAGGTCAAGGAGATCAAACAGTTGATGAAGAAAGGGAAAGCTCCGAACTTTAGAGAGGATGAACAAGGAACCTTATGGCTTGGAAAGCGGATTTGTGTTCCAGATGTCAAGGAGATTAAAGAGTTGATATTAAGAGAAGCTCATGACTCATCATACTCCATTCATCCCGGAAGCACAAAGATGTATCAAGACCTTAAGGATCGATATTGGTGGCATGGAATGAAGCGGGATGTAGCCGAATATGTGGCTATATGTGATACATGTCAATTGATTAAGGCGGAACATCAAAGACCAGCAGGGTTATTGCAACCAATCAAAGTGCCAGAATGGAAATGGGAAGAAATTAGTATGGACTTCATTGTGGGACTACCAAGAACACAGTCTGGATATGATTCTATATGGGTTATTGTGGACCGTCTAACTAAAGTGGCTCACTTTATTCCTGTGAAAGAGACCTACAATGGCCCCAGGTTGGCGGAACTGTACATCTCCAGGATTGTATGCTTGCATGGAGTTCCTAAGAAGATCATCTCAGACAGAGGCACTCAATTCACCTCAAGATTCTGGCAGAAGTTGCATGAATCAATGGATACCCGTCTAAATTTCAGTTCGGCGTATCATCCTCAAACTGATGGTCAGACAGAACGCACCAACCAGATATTAGAAGACATGTTGAGAGCGTGTGCTTTAAAGAATAGCAAGAGTTGGGACAAGAATCTGCCATATGCCGAATTTTCTTACAACAACAGTTATCAAGCCAGTTTGAAGATGTCACCTTTTGAAGCATTGTATGGGCGAAAATGTAGGACCCCGTTGTTTTGGAATCAAACTGGAGAAAGTCAAGTCTTTGGGCCTGATGTGTTACAAGAGGCTGAAAGGCAAGTACAAGAAATTCGGAAGAATCTAAAGGCAGCTCAAACAAGACAGAAGAGTTATGCGGATACTCGAAGACGCGATCTTACATTTGAAGTTGGTGACTATGTATACTTGAAGGTGTCCCCTATGAGAGGATTGCGAAGGTTCAAAGTAAGAGGCAAGCTGTCACCCCGATACATTGGCCCGTTCAAGATACTCGAAAGACGAGGTGAAGTGGCATATCAACTTGAGCTTCCGCCACACCTGGCAGATGTGCACAATGTGTTCCATGTGTCACAGCTTAAGAAGTGTTTAAGAGTGCCTGAAGAGCAATTGCCCATGGAAGCCGTGGATGTACAGGAGGACTTGTCTTATGTAGAGCAGCCTGTCAAAATACTTGAGACACTAGAAAAAGTCACAAGGAACAAAGTCATTCGCATGTGTAAAGTGCAATGGAAACATCATTCCGAGGCAGAAGCAACATGGGAAAGAGAAGAAACTCTCAAGGCGGATTTCCCTCATCTATTCTCTTAGAGCGTCCGAATCTCGAGGGCGAGATTCCTTTTAAGGGGGGTAGAGTTGTAACACCCTAAAAATGTCAAAAATTTCAAACCAACCTTTCAAAAATGTTTAGCATACTTTTGAGTTTGCATTCTGGTGTGGAAGTTTGAATTCAAACGAGTAGACTTCGAATTAAATTGAAATTCAAATCAAATCAAAGGAAAAAGAAAAGAAAAAGTGAAATAAAAAGAAAAACCCCACTTGGGCCGAATTCTGGCCGCAGCCCATTCCCCCCCCGCCGGCCCAGTCGCAACCCCCTTCCCCCTTCCTCTCTCTGGTCCCCTGGCCCCACTTGTCGGCGCGCCCAGCTTCTCCCTTCTTCCTCGCAGCGCCAGCAACTGACGCCCGCGCCTACGCCGTTTTCCCCGCGCCCACGATCCCTCTCCCCCGAATCCACTCCCCTCTTTCGAAATTCGGCCGAGGGCCGCAACCGCCAGCTCCCCCGCTCTACAAAACCCCCGGCGCCCCCACATTTCCTCCCTTCCCCCGAGCTCACCGCAACCCTAGCGCCCCCCATCGCCGGTGAGCCTCTGTCCTCGCGTTCCCGTCGGTGTAAACTCTTTTCCTCTCTTCCTTTCGGCCTAACACCTTTGCCACACCGCCAGGAAGCTGCTGGATGTGTTTGATCGGGTGAACAGCCTCTGCGCCACCGTTTCCGCCGCTCACCGTCGACCTCCGCCGCTGCACCTCGTCGCCGGCGTCACCCTCTACTTCCCGGGTTCAATCAACCCCTCTGGTGAGTTTCCCCGGACTCCCTCTTCTTTCCTGTGCGCTCAGATCCGAGAATTAGGGTCTACATCGCAAGATTTAGCTAGCTCCGGCGAGTTCGTCGCCGTCGGCCGTCGGGCGCCGCCGCGCAGCGCGCTGGCGCCGGCCAGGGCGACGTGGCTCAATCGTGGCCCTCGGCTGGGGGCCAACGGCCACGATTAGAAGGGTCCATACCCCTTCGTTTCATTAAATCCGAGCCATCCGATTGAAATCCGACGGCCAGCATTCAAAGCCCATTTCCCGCCGCCAACTTTGCACCCAGGCCCCTGGAATCTCATTAGCTACCCCCTGGACTCTTCTGCAATTCGGATCTAGCCCCTGGAAATTGCAGACTAGCCCCTGGATCCCTAAAAATGGTTTTTAATCATTTAATTAAGCATTCTAACCCCTGTAATTTTGTAGATTCATGTAAATGGTCCCTGTACAGTCTAGTAAATTATTTATATAGCCCCTGGACTTTTATTTAATTGCTGAATAGAGTTTTTAATTGCATTTGAGGTGTAGAAAATGGATAAAAATGGTAAATAGGTGTAGAAATATTAGGAAAAATTGTCATAAACTATTTGGTGCTGTGAATTAATTGTAGTGTTCAGATAAAATATATTTGGTCCCTGGATTAATTATTATAAATGATTTAAAATACATTTTTGCTATAGAAAATTCAATAAAATTGGTTTTAGGCTATAATAAAATCCCAAAATTCTTGGAAAAATCTAAAATGCATACTTTGACCATGATAAATGATAAATACCTCGTAGGGACGCATTAGTGTAGAATTTTGTGCCTATGTGTATGTGTGTATGCATTGTTTTGCGTGCCTTTACTTATTTAGCTTTATTGTATTCTTGCCATTGCTTGGGCATATATCTAGAGTCGTTCTACGACCCTAACCTCAACTTCCAAGACCAAGACTTCGTCAATTCTCAAGTCTCCAACGAAGGCAAGTGCCCTTGACCATCTTGTACCTATTTTAGGGACTTAGCTAGTTGCATGCTAATTAAATTGATGTCCTACTTCATGTTTACATGCCCTGTTCCTTACCATTCCTTGTTACCTGAAATGGGTTGGGAAGTAGATAGGCTTTAATTATGCTTAGCCATGCTTAGATGTTGGGATTGGGATTTCATACTATTGTGCTATGTTGAACTTTATGGAACTTGAACTTGTGGTTACACAACTGTAGTGGATAGGAATCTGGTGGTAGGTTAGCTTTGGTATGGTGCATTTTGCACGAGACCCGGGACTGGGGTTTGTTACCACCGGATTCTAAGGACCGGTTTATGGAGGAAGCCACTAAGCTTTATAGTACCACCACGAGACTGAGATGGGGCAGCTTGGTCAATTAATTAGGTTTCTCCTGATGAACTGCTAGTGGATGGATGGTGCGGGGAATGAGGCGGGTGATCTGCTCTTGGAACCGCAAGGCTCAAGAGGGGGCTCTGGGGCGGAGGGTTACTCCGAGAATCCCCAGTGGTGGAAACCTTAGAGGGCTAGCACTAATCAGGAGTACCTTTGTAAAGACCATGTTGTGATCTCCTGGCCTCACACCAAAGGAAGTGTGTAATGTGGTTAGCTACCACGGGCAATCAGGGAGGTTCACTTAGTCCACCTGGCAACAGGGGATGAAATCACTGCTTGTGGGGAAAGGGTACACTCTCTGCAGAGATTTGGTAAAACTGTCATGACAGCCGTGCTCACGGACAAGAGCGGCTTGGGGCCAGTTCATAATTAGTCTATGGTTGGGAAGTGATGGTTCATTATTATTCAAGTACTTACATTATCATTAATCACGTGTGGACTATGTATTGAATTATAATATTGATAATTGAAAGCTAAGGATAGGTTCTAAGCATAGTGCTAAGCCATATTTGGCCTTTCCTTGCTCTAGCCAATCATGTCATTCTCTTCCCGCACTTGCTGAGTACTCTATGTACTCAAGCGTTTAATTCTCCTTTAGAGTATGAAGAAGAAGAAGCTGCACCGGAGGACTTCTACGTCAACCCGGAGGACTTGGTCTAGGCTGGCGACCTCACGCGCAACGGCTGCCTGTGGAGACGAAGCCCACTTATCTATCTTGCTTTCTGTAGTGTTGAACTGTTTAGTGTTGTGAATATTTGTGGTGTGTATTTGTAGACCTTCGGGTCGTTCTGTAAGACTATTTATGTATTTCGAACATGGCAATGTAATGGTATTTCACTTTCGTCAACGCATGTACGATTCAACTGATCCTGGCGTACATGTGATTAGCGTCTGTTCATCTTTACGATGACCGGGCGTGACACCGGTGGTCGTGGGAGCACTGGAGTGGAGCTGGAGGTGGGCCGTGGGGTGGTGGCCGTGGGAGCATCGGGGTCGAGGCCGGCGATGTGTGGGAGGCGACGATGGGAGATATGGGCACCTACATGGTGAGGAAGTGGAGCAGCCTCCCGTCGCCGAAATGGAAGATATGTGCGAGGTGGAGCAGCACCCATTGCAGGGAGCCGTCGTGGCGGTAGTTGAGGATGGCAACCTGGTGCGCGCGCTGCGCGCTCACGACCTCGTGCACCCTGGCAACAGTGGCGCGTTCGATGGTGGCACACTGGAAGACGCGCATGTTGCGGCCGAGCACCTCGCGATGCGTGTAGCCGGTGAGTGCGGCGAGCCCATGGGAGGCGTAGATGACGGGGTGGTCCGCAAGCGCAGGGTCCATGAGCAGGAAGCTCCCCGGGTGCTGGACGGAGTGGAGGCCGGAGGCCGTGGGCACGCCGGAGTGGAGGCCGGCGGCCGTGGGAGCACCGGAGTGGAGCCGCCGACCGGATCTTGGAGGCGTTGGAGTTTGAACTGGGAAGAAGGAAGAGAAGAGCGTAGTGGTCGGCGGCTGGGTGGGGGAATGGAACAAGAAGTTAGGGTTGAGGGCAATATAAAAATGTAAGTTGGGTGAGGGCAGCGGGAAATACAAAAGTTGCACGGGATACGGAGGCGATAGCGGGCCCTAGTCATAGGCGTCAGTAATCGGGTCACCCAATGCTTTTAGTAGTATGGGTGTTATCTTTTTTGTACCCGACACCTTTAAATATATAACTATGGCTTGCGCAGTTGCCCCGACATTTTTATATTTGATCTTCGATTTTTATGTAACCGACACTTCTAATATATTTAAAAGCGATGGTCCCGATCGATGCAAATAAGATCCCCGACGCCTTATCGCTCAATTCTTGTAGTGACTTTTGTATGTTAAGTAAATAATTGTAACTTACTGTAAAGAAGCCTGCACTTTTTCACAAAAAAGGTTGACATACTTGTTAACTGAAGATGCTAGATCCATCCTGGTTTTCGACGACACAATTTATTACCATCTAGTGGCATGCTAGAATTAATAAAACCACATAATAGTATTCAAAGAACTGAATTTATTACACACCATTATTATTGTTGAAAGGAAATGAAGTCACACTGCACACACACATAATAAAGACAGAGCATAAAGACAGAGACACAAGCTAACAAACACTCAGCACACGGTACAACTAATAGCCAGGCACATTATTTCCAGGGAAGGTATTTAAAATGGCTCCATCAAATCTATGATGGATTTGATCTCCCCAGCAACCATCTTAGCATCATATGAAATACTATCCAATCCTCTCATCGACAGCCCAACGCAATAGAGGCCATTTTCACCTTTCCAGTGATATGGGAAATCCTTCTTGGGCTTGCCTTCTTTGTTCAGGCCGAGGCTCTCTCCATCCTGAAATAGGTTAATCACATAAGCTTTGTAAGAACATGACAACATCATAATCTTCTAAAAAATTTGAAGTCATCTTGTAATAAAGTTCACAATATATTTTTCAGTTAAGCTAAAAAACAAAAAATGTTAGCTTTCACATAGCTTTCATTACCTGTGCAGGTGGATCATATGTTTTAGATTCTTTAAATTATCTACCCCACATTAAGAGTACACAAAGTGAAAATAATATACTACTAACTATTGTGCTCCAAAAACTTCTAAGAACAGGTGCATCCATGACAAGGTGCTCCTGATACAAAATTTAATGAAAGAATTTCAAGAAAGGAAAGAGCTGACAATATGACTAGACATTAGTAACGCCATCGACTCATTAAGCTGGGCATAACTGATGGAACTAATGAAAGCTCTAGGTTTTGGACCAAGATGGCGAGAGTGGATCACCCTATTACTTGGTTCGGCATCGACCAACGTGTTGTTAAACGGCTACCCAGACAAAACAATTCAACATAAGAGGTGACTCAGAAAGGGAGGCCATCTATCGCCGTTGCAATTTATCCTAGCCATCGACCCATTACAACAAATCCTAAATTTTACAAATGAAACAGGGGTGATGAAAAGATTTTCATTTAGGATGACAGTTGGAAATATTTCTCTGTATGCAGACGATGCGGCACTGTTCATATATCCATCGAGGCACAAGATCTAAGAGTGTTGAGGAACATACTAGAAGTTTTCGAGGGAGCCACTGGGCTTAATATAAACCTTCAAAAAACTGAGGTATACTAACTGAATGTAGATGAAGAAAATCTTCAAGACATAGCAAGATGCTTCCAGGGGAAAGTCTTTCACTTCCCATGCAAATACTTATACTCTCAATTCAAACTAGGAAACTCAGGAGGGTAGATTATCAGCCATTGCCAGACAATGTTAGATCAAGATTGCAAACGTGGAAAAGAAAGCTATTAACCAAACCTGGCAGAATCACTCTGACTAAGTCGACCCTAACATCAACGGTTATTTTTACGCGATAGTTACGATACTACTGAAATGGCTATAGTGGCAGAAATAGACTCTATAAGGAAGCACTTCATATGGTCGTTGGAGGGGGAAGAAAACAAACACAAAAATGGAGCATGCCTTGTACGATGGAGAATGGTCTGCCGTACGATGGAGAATGGTCTGCCGACCGAAAGATGTCACGCCCGGTCATCGAAGAGATGAACAGACGCTAATCACATGTACGTCAGGATCAATTGAATCGTACATGCGTCGACGAAAGTGAAATATCTTTACATAGCCATGTTCGAATACATAAATAGTCTTACAGTACGACCCGAAGGTCTACAAATACACACCACAACTATTTACATCAACAACAGTATTAATAAAGTTCAAACTACAGCAGAAGACTAATAGGTAAGAGAAGCTCCATCTCCACAGGCAGCAGTTGCGCGTAAGGTCGCCAGCCTAGACCAAGTCCTCCGGATTGACGAAGTAGTCCTTCGGTGCTGCTTCTTCTTCTTCATATTCTAAGGGAAAATTAAACGCTTGAGTACATAGAGTACTCAGCAAGTGCGGGAAGAGATGACATGATTTGCTAAAGCAAGGGAAGGCCAAATATGGCTTAGCACTATGCTTAAAACCTAACCTTATCTTTTAATTACCAATATCATAATTCAAGAAGTAATCAACACATAAGTAATGATAATGAATGTCACTTAAATCATAATTAACCACAGTTTCCCAACCATAGACTAATTATGAACTGGCCCCAAGCCGCTCTTGTCCGTGAGCACGGCTATCATGGCAGTTTTACCAAATCTCTGTAGAGAGTGTACCCTTTCCCCACAAGCAGTGATTCCATCCCCTGTTGCCAGGTGGACTGAGTAAACCTCCATGTAGCCCGTGGTGATCAACCACATTTCACACTTCCGTAGGTGTGTGACCTGGAGATCACTACATGGTCTTTACAAAGGTGCTCCCGACTAGTGCTAGCCCTCTAAGGTTTCCACCACTGAGGATTCTCGGACTAACCCTCCGCCTCAGAGCCCCCTCTTGAGCCTTGCGGATCCCATAGCAGTTCACCTGCATCATTCCCCGCACCGTCCAACTACTAGCATTTCATCGGGAGAGACCTAATTAATTGACCAAGCTGCCCCATCTCAGTCTCGTGGTGGTACGACAAAGCTTAGTGACTTCCTCCATAAACCGGTCCTTAGAATCCGGTGGTAACAACCCCAATCCCGGGTCTCGTGCAAACTGCACCATACCAAAACTATCCAACCACCAAATTCCTATCCACTACTATTGTGTAACCACCACAAATTAAAGTAACCATAAAGTTTAACATGGCACAATTGTATGAAATCCCAATCCCAATGTCTAAGCATGGCTAAGCATAAATAAGACCTATCTACTTCCCAACCCATTTCAGGTAACAAGGAATTATATGGAACAGGGCATGTAAACATGAAATAGGACATCAATTTAATTAGCATGCATCTATCTAAATTCCTAAAATTGGTACAAGATGGTCAAGGGCACTTGCCTTCGTTGAAGACTTGAGTGTTGGTGAAGTCTTGGTCTTGAAGGTTAAGATTAGGGTCGTAATACGACTCTAAATATATACCCAAGCATGGCAAGAGTAAAATAAAGCTAAATAAGTAGAGGGCACACAAAACAATACATCACAACACACACACAAGCATAAAATCCTATACTAATGCGTCCCTACGAGGTGTTTATTACTTAACATGGCCAAAATATGCATTTTAGATTTATCCTACATTTTTGGGATTTAATTATAGCCTAAAACCATTTTTATTGAATTTTCTACGGCCAAAATATATTTTTAAACACTTATAATAAATATTATATGGACAAAATGTATTGAATATGAAACCTACAATTTAATCATAGCATAAAGTAATTTATACTAATTTTCCCTACTATTTCTACACTTATTTACCATTTTTATCTATTTTCTACCCCTCAAATACACCTAAAAACCATATTCAGCAAATAAATAAATGTCCATGGACTAATTAAATATTTTCCTATACTGTTCAGGGGCTAAATCCATGATTCTGCAAATTTACAGGGGCTAGATTGCTTATTTAACTGATTAAATACAAATCCAGAAAGTCCAGGGGCTAGACTGCGAATTCCGGGGGCTAGATCCGAAATCCAGCAAAGGTCAGGGGTTAGCCCGCAAGATTCCAGGGGCCTGGGTGAATAACCGAAGGCGGGAAAGGAACTTTGAATGTGGGCCGTCGGATCTGCACCGGATGGCTCGAATTTTATTATGCGAACCGGTATGAGGTTATAATCTCAGCCGTTGGCCCCCAACCGAGGGCTGAGATTGAGCCACGTCGCCTCTGGCGACATCGGCGGCGCACGGCGCGGCAGCGCTAGACGCCCGCGACGGCGAGCTCGCCGGAGGCGGCCAAAACGGCGAAAATGTTGCCCAAACAAGGTGCTAAGGACATGGAACGAAAGAGGGGGAGATAGGGAACTCACCTAGGGGAGTAGCGGGGCTTGAAATCGGCCGGAGAGGGGTCGGCGACGAGGAACGGCGGCGGTTAGCATTGGTGTTCATCGAGCTTGGCAATTCCCCGACGATCTCCTCGCTCCAACGTGTCCGGCGTGATCCTGGCGACACGGCGAAGAGGTTAGGGCTAAGGGGAGAGCAAGGCAACCGTCGAGGTGCCGAGAACGAGGGTGACGAACCTTGCAACGGCGAGGCTAGGGTTTGCGCACGGGGAAGAGAGAACAGAGGGGGAGAGGGCGAGTTTATAGCGGGGATGGGCGCGGCGGTTGCTGGCGCGCACGAGGGAGGTTTTCCCGGGGGGTGATCCGTGCGTGGGCGAGGCAGTTGGAGGGGGGGGGTTTCGATGTGGGCGCGGGGTCGGCATGGCGCGGGAAAGAAACGGCGGTTGCTGGGGTTGGGGATGACACGCGGGCCCGGGTTGGCAGCGGGAGAGAGGAGGGGAGGGCGCGATTGGGCTGGCGGGGGAGGAGTTGGGCCGCGGCCAGATTCGGCCCAGGCGCCGATTTCCTTTTTATTTCCTTTTTCTTTTCTGTTTCTTTTCTATTTGATTTGAATTCAAATTCAAATTTAAATCGTTTTGCTACACGATTGAACTTCAAAAATCACCCAAAATGCATACAAGAATGTTCAAGGGTTTGATCAAATTTTTGTTACATGAAATGAGGATGTTACAACTCTACCCCCTTAAAAGGAATCTCGCCCTCGAGATTTGGACTTCCTAAGAGAATAGATGAGGGAAATCCGCCTTGAGATCTTCTTCTCTTTCCCATGTTGCTTCTGCCTCTGAGTGATGTCTCCATTGCACCTTACACATGCGAATGACTTTGTTTCTAGTGACCTTTTCTAATGTCTCAAGTATCTTGATAGGCTGTTCCACACAAGACAAATCTTCTTGTACATCGACTGCTTCCATAGGTAAGTGTTCCTCAGGCACTCTCAGACACTTCTTAAGTTGCGAAACATGGAATACATTATGAACATCTGATAAGTGCGGTGGAAGCTCAAGCTGATAAGCCACTTCTCCTCGTCTTTCGAGTATCTTGAACGGGCCAATGTAGCGGGGTGACAGCTTGCCTCTTACTTTAAATCTTCTCAATCCTCTCACAGGTGACACCTTCAAGTACACATAATCACCAACCTCAAATGTTAGATCACGTCTTCGAGTATCCGCATAACTCTTCTGTCTTGTTTGGGCTGCCTTTAGGTTCTTCTGAATTTCTTGCACTTGTCTTTCAGCCTCTTTCAATACATCAGGCCCAAAGACTTGAATTTCCCCAGTTTGATTCCAAAACAATGGTGTCCTACATTTCCGCCCATACAATGCTTCAAAAGGAGACATCTTCAAACTGGACTGATAACTGTTGTTGTAAGAAAATTCAGTGTATGGCAGATTCTTGTCCCAACTTTTGCTATTCTTTAGAGCACACGCTCTCAACATGTCTTCTAATATCTGGTTAGTGCGTTCTGTCTGACCATCAGTTTGAGGATGATATGCCGAACTAAAGTTTAGACGGGTATCCATTGATTCATGCAACTTCTGCCAGAATCTTGAGGTGAATTGAGTGCCTCTGTCCGAAATGATCTTCTTAGGAACTCCATGTAAGCATACAATCCTGGAGATGTACAATTCCGCCAGCTTGGGACCATTGTAGGTCTCTTTCACAGGAATACAGTGAGCAACTTTAGTTAAACGATCCACTATGACCCATATAGAATCATATCCAGACTGTGTTCTTGGTAGTCCCACAATGAAATCCATGCTAATTTCTTCCCACTTCCATCCTGGCACTTTGATTGGTTGCAATAACCCTGCTGGTCTTTGATGTTCCGCTTTTAATCAATTGACATGTATCACATATGGCCACATATTCTGCTACATCTCCTTTCATTCCATGCCACCAATATCGGTCTTTGAGGTCTTGATACATCTTGGTGCTTCCGGGATGAATTGAGTATGATGAGTTATGAGCTTCCCTTAGTATCAATTCTTTAATCTCCTTGATATCTGGAACACAAATCCTCTTTCCAAGCCATAAGGTTCCTTGTTCATCCTCTCTAAAGTTCGGAGCTTTTCCCTTCTTCATCAGTTGCTTGATCTCCTTGACCTTCTAATCATTCTTTTGTCCTTCTCGTATATCACGTTCAAGGGTTGAGTCCACTTCCATAGCAACTACTTCAGTGCTAGACACTAGGCATAGGTTTAACCTTGCAAACTCCTCACATAACTGGGGTTGAAGAGCTTGTACTGACAAGTTATTGCATTGTCCCTTCCTGCTTAGAGCGTCAGCGACCACATTAGCCTTTCCTGGATGGTAGTTGATTCCCACATCAAAATCATTTATTAATTCCAACCAACGACGTTGTCTGAGATTCAGATCCGGTTGTGTGAATATGTACTTCAAGCTCTTGTGATCTGTGTATATCTCAGTCCTTTTTCCCATCAAGTAGTGTCTCCATATCTTCAAAGCATGGACAACCGCTGCCAGTTCTAAGTCATGTGTTGGGTAATTCCTCTCATGTTTCCGAAGTTTTCTTGAAGCATAGGCTACAACATGTCCTCCTTGCATCAAAACACATTCTAAACCATGACCAGATGCATCACAATAGACCACAAACTCCTTCTGCATATCAGGCATCACTAATACCGGTGCACTGGTTAACCTCTTCTTCAACTCGGCGAAGCTTACTTCACATTCGGGGGTCCACTTGAAAGCAACTCCTTTCTCAAGCAACTTGGTTAGTGGTCGAGAGATCTTTGAAAATCCCTCGATGAATCGACGTAGTAACCAGCCATACCTAAGAATCTTCGTATCTCATGCACACTCTCGGGTGTTTCCCACTTAAGAACATCCGCCACTTTGCCTGGATCCACTGCTATACCTCCTTCCGATATGACATGTCCCAAAAATGATACCTCCTTTAGCCAAAACTCACACTTACTAAGTTTGGCATACAATTGATGTTGACGAAGCTTCTGTAGAGCCATCCTGAGGTGCTCCTCATGCTCTTCTTCAGTCTTGGAGTAGATAAGTATGTCATCGATGAATACCACCACAAACTTGTCCAAGTACTCCATGAATACCTTGTTCATTAGGTACATAAAATATGCCGGAGCATTGGTCAATCCAAACGACATAACTGTATACTCATATAATCCATATCGAGAGACAAATGCCGTCTTGGGAATGTCTGAGGGTCTAATCTTCAGTTGGTTATAACCTGAGCGAAGATCAATCTTGGAGAACACACATGCTCCTCTCAATTGATCAAACAAATCTTCAATCCTTGGTAGTGGATATTTATTCTTGATCGTTACCTCATTTAAGGCACGGTAATCCACACACAACCTTTGAGTTCCATCCTTCTTAGGTACAAATATAACTGGTGCTCCCCAAGGTGATGAGCTAGGACGAATATATCCTTTTGCCAATAACTCCTCAATATGATCCTTTTGTTCAGCTAATTGTTTAGCATCCATTCTATATGGCCTCTTATATATTGGAGCCGTTCGAGGTACTAACTTAATGACAAATTCAATCTCTCGATCAGGGGGCATACCTGGTAAGTCATCTGGGAATACATCCGGAAATTCCTTCACAACCTTGATGTCTTCGGTACTCTCAAGATGGTTGAGTTGTACTACTGATTCTTGTGTCTGATCTGGCTTGAACTCCACTGTAGTGCCATCCGGGTGTGTTAAGAAAACTGTTCTAGTTGCACAATGAATTACTCCTTGATTCTTCGTCAACCAGTCCATTCCCAGAATGATATCTAATCCTTGTGAGTCCAACACTATTAGGTTGGCCCAAAAGACTACCCCACTTATGTTTATACTCACTTTACGGCATAGATGCCTTGCCACCATCTCTCCTCCAGGAGAGTTTATCAATAATGGCCCATTCAAGAATGTAACTACCATGTCATGCTTCTTTATGAAATCCTTGGTTATAAATGAATGTGTAGCACCTGAATCAAACAATACGGTGGCAGGGTGGGAGTTAACAGAAAACATACCGATCACCACATCAGGCGCTTCCTGTGCTTGCTCTAGTGTCACATGGTTGACACGGCCAGGTGGGTTTTGTTGCTTCTTTGGACAACTGCTGGCGTAGTGTCCCCATTCTCCGCACTTGTAACATTGAACTCCCACAGCATTACTTTGGCCCTCGTTGCCTCCTGATTGGTTTCTTGGGGGTTGGTCATTTGGACGGTTAGCTGGAGCTGAAGGGCGGGGTGGCTGTATCTGCTGACGTGGGGGTTGCATTGACTGGCGTGGTGGCTGCTGCTGCTGGCGCATTTGCTGGTTATAGGGAGTGGTTGGCCTATAATTGGAGTTTGGAAATCTCTGTCCCGAGTAGTTCATAGGACGTGTCATCTGGTTTGCAGGCGGAGGGTTAAGACGGGGGCGTACATTGCTGCTAGAGGCATGTGCTATAGTCAACTTCCTTTTTCTTTCCTCATCATCCAGTTCCTTTTTAGTCCTCTCCACTTCAAAGGCTTTGTCAACCAGCTTCTGAAAGTCGCTGTAGTCGCTGGAAGACATGGCAAACTTCAACTCCTTATCCAGTCCATTCTTGAAACGAAATTGTTTCTTGGAGTCAGTATCCATATCGGTTGGAGCATAGCGGGACAACTGGGTGAATGCATTCAAATAGGCCCTCACAGTCATACGGCCCTGCTTCAATATAAGGAACTCTTCACGTCTTGCTTGTATTTCTCCCTCGTGCACAAAGTGATTGCGGAAGTTGGTCCTGAATTCTTCCCAGGTAATGTTTTCTGGGTACTGGTGAGCTTCAGTAAAGGCGGTCCACCAGTCGGCTGCCGGTCCTTGTAGTTGATGGGAGGCTAATAGTACTTTCTCTCTTCCTTCACATTGGATGAGCCTCAACTTGCTTTCAGCTGTACGGAGCCAATCATCGGCATCCATGGGTTCAGTGACTGTGGCAAAAGTGGGTGGATGAGTGTTTAGGAAGTCTCTTAGAAAGGACCTAGGTGGAAAAGGTGGTGGTGGCGGAAGGTTGTAATTTGGTGGTGGTGGGGGTGGGGCTTGCTGCATGTTGGTGACAATCTGGGTAAGGTTGTTAAGCAGCTGAGTTTGGATGGCCATCATCTGCTGCATTTGCTGCGCGGCTGGGGCTCCTCGAGCACCCCTACCATTCCATCCTGTCACACCTCCAAGTCCTTCATCTTGGGGCACAACACCCCTTCCACAACCTCTACCTCTACCTCTTCCAGACATCTGTATAGGGAATAATTGAAATTTTAGGACAATAGATAAGATATAGAAGGGTACGCTATGACAAACGGTCCCAACTACATGCATCAAGGGAAACATATATATATATATATATATATATATATATATATATATATATATATATATATATATAAAGCAAGCAATTCATTAACCAACTAGTGCGGATGTGGACAAGATGCTAATGCATTCCACAACTCACACGACACACTAACAAGCCTATATACAAATGACGTGGATGTGGACAGGATGCCGAAGCATTCACGTCGCACACACACACAACATAAAGCAAACTAATACAATACCATAGATAACACAACTCAAGACTAGAGAGGGTGCAACTACACGCTCCTACATCCTAAGGATAGGTGTCTTGAGTCGTCCAGCGGGGAAACAAGTCCACTCCTACTCATCGGAGTCCTCCTCAACCTCCATCTCCGGGTCTTCTTCTTCCGAGTCCTCTCTTGATTCCTGGGGGGGGGGGGGGAGTTCATACGACGATCTGGAGAGTTCGGGTCCCAAGGCTCAACGTCCGAAGCGTACTAAGGAGAGTTAGGATCAGCTGCAGTGATCCTCGCGTAGCGTCAGCGAAATCGCTCGTAGTGGTCAACCAGGTCCCTGCTGTCCTGTAGCTCCTGCTGACAACGCTGGAGTCGCGAAGACAACTCCACCACGTCGTCCACCAGCCTCTCGCACTAAGGGTGGGTCAAAGGCCCCTCGACGTCACGTCCAGTGTAGACGGTCGTGCCACTAGGACGCTGAGGGGTGTACGCGTGCTCCGTGCACCCAAGGCGGAACCTGTGGGCGTGACTCCAGTAGGTAGTCGCCTCCCACGTGGCGTCCTCCTCAGCCGCACGTTGGGAGCTCCTCCAAGCCGAAGAGAAGTGTGAGTGTAGCAGCTCCGAGTCGTAGTAGACGGCCAACTGAGAAGTCCACTCCAGTCCACTAGTATAGGGCGCAAAGACCCTAGTGGTGTGGTAGACTAGGCGAACACAGTACTCACGGTATCCCGCAGCACGAAGAAGAGAGCGAAGACGGACACGCATCCTTGAAGCAGCACTCCCAGTGGAGAACAGCATCGTCTCCCTCCTGGGGGTGTGAGGTGCGGAGCGACTGGCTAGGGCGTGGTGAGGAACACGACCCCCAGTCGACTTACGAGCCATCTGCTTGGTTCACGCCATCTACAAACATTTGAAAAGAAGAGAGTGAGATCAATAATCAATAAATTAAGTTAGAATTAAATCAACAAGCACAACAAGATAAGAAGCACAAGGGTTGAGGTGGAGAGCACAAAGTTTTGGAAATACTATTTTATAAGAAAATAGTATATTCCTTAATTTTCGGCCATTTCTAACTAGGCTTGCGTCCTACGGGCAACCTGGCTCTGATACCACTTTGTCACGCCCGGTCATCGAAGAGATGAACAGACGCTAATCACATGTACGCCAGGATCAGTTGAATCGTACATGCGTTGACGAAAGTGAAATATCTTTACATAGCCATGTTCGAATACATAAATAGTCTTACAGTACGACCCGAAGGTCTACAAATACACACCACAACTATTTACATCAACAACAGTATTAATAAAGTTCAAACTACAGCAGAAGACTAATAGGTAAGAGAAGCTCCATCTCCACAGGCAGCAATTGTGCGTAAGGTCGCCAGCCTAGACCAAGTCCTCCGGATTGACGAAGTAGTCCTCCGGTGCCACTTCTTCTTCTTCATATTCTAAGGTAAAATTAAACGCTTGAGTACATAGAGTACTCAGCAAGTGCGGGAAGAGATGACATGATTGGCTAAAGCAAGGGAAGGCCAAATATGGCTTAGCACTATGCTTAAAACCTAACCTTAGCTTTTAATTACCAATATCATAATTCAAGAAGTAATCAACACATAAGTAATGATAATGAATGTCACTTGAATCATAATTAACCACCGTTTCCCAACCATAGACTAATTATGAACTGGCCCCAAGCCGCTCTTGTCCGTGAGCACGGCTGTCATGACAGTTTTACCAAATCTCTGCAGAGAGTGTACCCTTTCCCCACAAGCAGTGATTCCATCCCCTGTTGCCAGGTGGACTGAGTAAACCTCCATGTAGCCCGTGGTGATCAACCACATTTCACACTTCCGTAGGTGTGTGGCCTGGAGATCACTACATGGTCTTTACAAAGGTGCTCCCTACTAGTGCTAGCCCTCTAAGGTTTCCACCACTGAGGATTCTCGGAGTAACCCTCCGCCTCAGAGCCCCCTCTTGAGCCTTGCGGATCCCAGAGCAATTCACCTGCATCATTCCTCGCACCGTCCAACTACTAGCATTTCATCGGGAGAGACCTAATTAATTAACCAAGCTGCCCCATCTCAGTCTCGTGGTGGTACTACAAAGCTTAGTGGCTTCCTCCATAAACCGGTCCTTAGAATCCGGTGGTAACAACCCCAATCCCGGGTCTCGTGCAAACTGCACCATACCAAAACTATCCAACCACCAGATTCCTATCCACTACTATTGTGTAACCACCACAAATTAAAGTAACCATAAAGTTTAACATGGTACAATTGTATGAAATCCCAATCCCAATGTCTAAGCATGGCTAAGCATAAATAAGACCTATCTACTTCCCAACCCATTTCAGGTAACAAGGAATTATATGGAACAGGGCATGTAAACATGAAATAGGACATCAATTTAATTAGCATGCATCTATCTAAATTCCTAAAATTGGTACAAGATGGTCAAGGGCACTTGCCTTCGTTGAAGACTTGAGTGTTGGTGAAGTCTTGGTCTTGAAGGTTAAGATTAGGGTCGTAGTACGACTCTAAATATATACCCAAGCATGGCAAGAGTAAAATAAAGCTAAATAAGTAGAGGGCACGCAAAACAATACATCACAACACACACACAAGCATAAAATCCTATACTAATGCGTCCCTACGAGGTGTTTATTACTTAACATGGCCAAAGTATGCATTTTAGATTTATCCTACATTTTTGGGATTTAATTATAGCCTAAAACCATTTTTATTGAATTTTCTATGGCCAAAATATATTTTTAAACACTTATAATAAATATTATATGGACAAAATGTATTGAATATGAAACCTACAATTTAATCATAGTATAAAGTAATTTATACTAATTTTCCCTACTATTTCTACACTTATTTACCATTTTTATCTATTTTCTACACCTCAAATACACCTAAAAACCATATTCAGCAAATAAATAAAAGTCCAGGGACTAAATAAATATTTTCCTATACTGTTCAGGGGCTAAATCCATGATTCTGCAAATTTACAGGGGCTAGATTGCTTATTTAACTGATTAAATACAAATCCAGAAAGTCCAGGGACTAGACTACGAATTCCGGGGGCTAGATCCGAAATCCAGCAAAGGTCAAAGGTTAGCCCGCAAGATTCCAGGGGCCTGGGTGAATAACTGAAGGCGGGAAATGAACTTTGAATGTGGGCCGTCGGATCTGCACCGGATGGCCCAGATTTTATTATACGAACCGGTATGAGGTTATAATCTCAGCCGTTGGCCCCCAACCGAGGGCTGAGATTGAGCCACGTTGCCTCTGGCGACGTCGGTGGCGCACAGCGCGACGGCGCTAGACGCCCGCGACAGCGAGCTCATCGGAGGCGGCCAAAACGGCGAAAATGTCGCCCAAACAAGGTGCTAAGGACATGGAACGAAAGAGGGGGAGATAGGGAACTCACCTAGGGGAGTAGCGGGGCTTGAAATCGGCCGGAGAGGGGTCGGCGACGAGGAACGGCGGCGGTTAGCGTCGGTGCTCGTCGAGCTTGGCAATTCCCCGACGATCTCCTCCCTCCAACGTGTCCGGCGTGATCCTGGCGACACTGCGAAGAGGTTAGGGCTAAGGTGAGAGCAAGGCAACCGTCGAGGTGTCGGGAACGAGGGCGACGGACCTTGCAACGGCGAGGCTAGGGTTTGCGCGCGGGGAAGAGAGAACAGAGGGGGAGAGGGGGAATTTATAGCGGGGAATGGGCGCGGCGGTTGCTGGCGCGTGCGAGGGAGGTTTTCCCGGGGGTGATCCGTGCGTGGGCGAGGCATTTGGAGGGGGGGGGGGGGTTTCGACGTGGGCGCGGGGTCGGCATGGCGCGAGAAAGAAACGGCGGTTGCTGGGGTTGGGGATGACACGTGGGCCCGAGGTGGCAGCGGGAGAGAGGAGGGGAGGGCGCGGTTGGGCTGGCGGGGGAGGAGTTGGGCCGCGGCCAGATTCGGCCCAGGCGCCGATTTCCTTTTTATTTCCTTTTTCTTTTTCTTTTCTATTTGATTTGAATTCAAATTCAAATTTAAATCGTTTTGCTACACGATTGAACTTCAAAAATCACCCAAAATGCATACAAGAATGTTCAAGGGTTTGATCAAATTTTTGTTACATGAAATGAGGATGTTACAAAAAATATGGGAAGCCTATGTTTGATTGAACTAAACAAATTTGGCTCGGCCCAGCTCCAATCCTGGCTTTGGCAGGCACGGAACGATTGTAACAATCCTTAGGTACGAATGCATCTGCCATGTAATGAGATGGACAAAAGCACTGTTTCAAGCATCGATTGAGGCACACATTGGGAACGGGGAAAGATGTCTTCTGGAGAGACAACTGGATGGAAGTTCGTGCTTTCAAAGATATGGCTACTAACCTGTATGCCATTGCATGTCACAAAAACAAACAATGCAAATGGAATTGGCAAACAACAGTTGAATAAAAATAATGAGGATATTCTTGAACACTCAACAATGAATAGAATTTCTGAAGGTCTGGACTGCAATCCAAGGAACTACGCTCAAGGCTACAATACCATACAAAGTCACTTGGAATGGACAAATAACGGCCAGTACTCGACAAAGCCAGCATACAACCTTCAGTTTGTGGGTCTGACTAAGCCTTTCGTACCGACAAATTTGTGGAGCGCTGCGACAGAGCCTAAGGTACAATTCTACAGATGGACCGTCATGCATAAAAAGATTCTGAGGGTGGAGAACCAGGAAAGATGAGGCTGGGATAATAACATAATCTACCTGCATTGTTTTCAGGAAACAGAAACGGTCATTCACCTATTCACAGAATGTTGTTTTGTGAAGGAGGTCTTAGGTACAGCATCTCAACGGCTCGGAGCAGAGATTGAACTTGATATGGCAGCCAGACAATCAAAAGCTATAATGGATTGGATTCAAGACCTGGGCAAACATGTGACTAGAAGCGAAGAAAGTGTGTTAGGAATTTTTCCCTACATATGGTGGGACATCTGCAAGGAGAGAAATAGAAGAATTTTTCAGGGGAAGAAGTGAGCTCTATGCAGGAGCATGCCTGGGAAAAGAGAAAATAGAACAACTGAGGTACGAGGCATATAACACAGAAGCCAGCGTGAGTGGCGACCCTGGACCGTGTCAACGTGGAGCTCTTCACAAATCTGCTATCCTTTCCTTGGAACAACTTGTTCTGGGAAGTTTTACACTGTCAGATCCTTTGGTTGGTTTCTTCTTTGGGCTGTAATGCACTATTTGTATTTTATCGGTTCCTCCTTTCAATGAATACATAGGCAGTCCCACTGGCATCGCATAAAAAAGGTTCTCTGCCCTTAACAATTCGCCATTAAGTGAATATACCTTAAGCCACATGTTTGTTGTGCTTTTGTAGCCTGTGGCAAGCACAAGAGAATCAAAGCAGTCACTTTTCCCATCCTCAAATTCTACAGCATGTCCCCTTATGCAGCCTATTGGGCCTAGCACCTGCATTCAAAAAATGTATTGAGTGAATCCTGTAAAGTGGGAAAATAGCATGTTATATACACATACATAGCAGTTTACTGTCCCAACATTAGAATTCTCGTCACCTTGATCACATCTTTTTTTATTAAATCAACTGTCCCAACATCTATGACTGCTGAGCGGCCAGTCTTTGCCTTCAAGAGGAGTGGCCCCATATTGGGCCTGATAATGCCATGTTTTGAGAGATCTCCAAAACGAAAGTAAGCCAGAGTCACAAGAATAAAATCCACAAATTTAAGTGGAATTTTCCATTTAGATAGTTTCATCCCCAGGCGAATCAAACCCTTGGTCATGACATGCATCTGCACGAGTTCACAGTTTCAGAATTTAATTAAACTATACCTTGAAATTGATTCTAGACAAAAATTTAAACTAAAATCAACTTATTTGCATATTGTATAAAACATACATACCGGGCTCCTGACAACAATGGAGGTATCCACTCCATTGCTAGCAAGGTCAAAGGCAATCTCCATGCCTGAGTTCCCGCATCCAACCACTAAAACCCTTTTTCCTCCATAGTGATTTGATGATTTGTAGTTTGACGAGTGGATGACTTCACCATAGAAATCATGAATTCCAGGGATGTTTGGAATTTTCCCCTCACTATTCTCACCTGTTGCTACAACCAAGAAACTAGATGTATACTCAGTCACTAGGCCAGTTACTTGGTCATGTGCCATGATGGCCCAGCACTTTCTCACTTCATCATACTCGCTGGATTCAACCAAAGTCCTATACTTAGGGCAAATGTTGAAGTTCTCAGTATAGGCATCAACATACCTCACAAACTGTTCCTTTGGGATGTATGTAGGGACATCGCTTGGATAGGGCATATGGGGGAGCTCACATATCTCCTTTGGAAGGTGAAGTTTGAGGCGATCATATGTGCGTTTGCGCCAAAGAGACGCGCTGCAATCCTCGCGATCAACGATGACATAGGGGATGGATGCCAGCGTAAGGCATGCTGCTACAGCAAGACCCGATGGACCTGCTCCGACAATGAAAACAGGTACCTTCTCCATTGGGAACTTTGTGGCTGGAGAAGATGTAAAATCAGAGGAATGATGTTCTCGTTCTGATTTTGATATGCTCATGTTTCTCAAGGAGGGTGCTGGTTGGATCTATAAATGCAGGGAGGGGGGGGGGGGGGGTTGGCGTGTCTTGCGGGGGTATGGACAAAATATCTAGCTGGCATACTGTGTTTTCTAGTACAGGTAGTTGCGTAAAAAGTTTGCAGACCACATAAAATTAGGTGTGAATATATGTTGTCATTAATGTACATGCAAAAAATTTTTTTCTTTACTTAAAATATGCATTCAGAGACGGAAATTAAAAGGTACCTTAGGCTACCAGAGTTTATTATATATTCATACCTTTATTTTAAAAAACATTGGACCCAAGCATTTTATTCAGTTTAGAAAACTAATTGGTTTTGCACTCAAAAAAATTGGTCCAATAAAATCACAGGTGATTCCAATTCAGTGTTTAGCATCAACTTTATTACTAATTGAAGAATTTCAATTTTTTTTTGTTGGATGGGTTCGGAGGAACCCTTTTTTCATAGATCTCTAAACGAATAGACACTTGGGCCAAATTATTGTCATTATGGATTCCATTACGTCATGTCATAGCCTGCACCTAACGCTTCTTTATATATAGCTTGCTAGCTTCGCTAGCGCCATACTCTTTCCCCATCCCCTAAAACACAGTTGGTAGCTGCAACATGCCTCTTCTATGCATACCATTGTCAATTGTGTCCTTACTAATCAATGTTTGTGATCAGCACGACCATTTCTTATCTGGGCACTTGATCCGCATGCTTGGTTTCTCATAGAAAACCACTATTTGCATATTCGATAACTCAATATGCGTTGAGATCTACAACTACCACCGATGAAGAGAGTGAGATCGATGTGGTCGACAGACTCTTCATGTCACTTCTACAGGTTTGCGATCTGCAGAAACATGTCATTTATACCAGGAAGTATTAAATGAGTATTCCTAAAATGAACTCTTCTAGGCATTATTTTTTTGCAATATTATACTCCCATTACCTTTCCAATTTTCCACTTGAGATGGTTTATTTTGAATAAAATGCA
Organism: Tuctoria greenei; assembly: GCA_036927565.1. Classification (NCBI taxonomy): domain Eukaryota; kingdom Viridiplantae; phylum Streptophyta; class Magnoliopsida; order Poales; family Poaceae; genus Tuctoria; species Tuctoria greenei. The sequence goes on along the minus strand of JAYESD010000009.1, from coordinate 179,100,540 downwards.
ATGAGAGATTTATTGACATGCCTACAAATTTCAGAAAACTGGGAGTTTAACACTAAGTTTTTCCCTCAAATGCCGCTACACGTTCTTCTTCTTGCAACAAATAAAAAACTTTGCTCCCGCAAATATGGTTTTGCTTTTAAACTGTAGCTTGGTTCAGTGTAGGTAGAGTCTACTTATTAAAGTACTAGAGTTCGAAACTGAAGTCACAGCTCTGTACATGTTGTCTAACAAACCTGTGCTCTACTGCATGCATGATCACATTTCTTGCCCAATGCATATCGTGTTTTGTGCTGTTTGTTCAATTAACATGCAAGGCTTCCGTAAGTGTAACACCTACATTTTATGTACAAAAATTTGCTCAAACCTTGATCATTGTAGCATGCATTTTTATGTGAATTTTTGGTGTTCAAACGAGTAGCAAACGATTCAAATTGAATTTAAATTCAAATCAAAAGAAATGAAATGAAAAAGAAAAAGAAAAGGAATTAAAAACCCAATTGGGCCAAATCTTTCCCCCCTGGCCCAACCCACTTTCACTCCCCCGCGGCCCAGCCTTTCCCTCACTTCCTCTCTCCCTCTCTCTGCCGGGCGGGGCCCGCCTGTCGGCGCACCCTCCCTCCCCCCTTTCTTCCCCACGCGCGCGCAACCGACGCCCCGCGCCCACGAACTGCACCACGCCACCCCGCCTCCAACCATCGCCGCGCACGTCTTCGCCCCGGGAGAACCTCCCTCGCGTGCGCTCCGCAACCGCCGACTCCCCCGCGGCTATAAACCACTGTCACCCCCTAATTTCACCCCTTCCCCGAGCTCTCAACCCTAGCCACCCCTCCCCTCGGTAAGTCGCCGACGTTCCCGCCAATTGCAACGCAATTTCCTCCGTGCGCCTAGCCTAACTTGTTCGCCGTGCTCCCAGACACGCGCCGGACACAACCGCTCGAAGAAATCGTCACTGCATCACCGATTCCGCCGCTCCCCGGCGAGCTCCGCCGCTCTCCCTCGTCGCCGGCGCTCTCTGATTTTCCCCGGGTCCAATTGACGCCTCCGGTGAGTCCATGTGATCCCCCTCTTCAATTCTATGCGCTCTGTTCCTAGGATTAGGGCGTAATTCATGAACCGGGGTGATCCCCGGCGAGATCACCGCCGGCTGCCGCCGTGCGCCGCCGCGCAGAGCGCTGGCGCCGGCACTGGGCCGACGTGGCTCAATCCGAGCCACCCATTCGCGGCCAACGGCTGCGATTATATCGTGCATACCGGTTCGCCTAATAAAATCCGAGCCATCCATTTGTGATCCAACGGCCCAAGTTTAAATCGCATTTCCCGCCTGCGCATTTGCACCGGAGCCCCTGGAACTTCACTAGCTACCCCCTGGACTTCTCCAGAATTGAAATCTAGCCCCCAGAAATCACAGACTAGCCCCTGGAACCCTAAAAATTGGTTTTAACCATTTATTTAAGCATTCTAACCCCTGTAATTATGTAGAATGTTGTATTTGGACCTTGTACAGTGTAGAAAACTATTTAATTAGCCCCTGGACTTTTATTTAATTACTGAATAGGGTTTTTAATTGTATTTTGAGGTGTAGAAATTAGATAAAAATGGTAATTAAGTGTAGGAATGCTATGAAAAATTGTTATAAACTATTTTATGCTGTGAATTAATTGTAGAGTTCATAGAAAATATATTTGGTCCCTGGATTAATTATTATAAATGTTTTAAAATACATTTTGCTATAGAAAATTCAATAAAATTGGTTTTAGGCTATAATAAAATCCCAAAATTGTAGGAAAAATATATAATGCATACCTTGGCCATGTTAAATGATAAATACCTCGTAGGGACGCATTAGTGTAGGATTTTGTGCTTATGTGTATGTGTGAATGTATTGTTTTGCGTGCCTTTACTTATTTAGCCTTATTCTATTCTTGCCATTGCTTGGGAATATATCTAGAGTCGTTCTACGACCCTAGCCTCAACTTCCAAGACCAAGACTTCGTCAATTCTCAAGTCTCCAACGAAGGCAAGTGCCCTTGACCATCTTGTACCTATTTTAGGGAATTAGCTAGTTGCATGCTAATTAAAATTGATGTCCTACTTCATGTTTACATGCCCTGTTCCTTACCATTCCTTGTTACCTGAAATGGGTTGGGTAGTAGATAGGCTTTATTTATGCTTAGCCATGCTTAGATGTTGGGATTGGGATTTCATACAAATGTTCTATGCTCAACTTTATTGCTACTTTAATTTGGTGATGATTATACATAATGGTAGTGGGTAGGAATCTGGTGGTTGGTTAGCTTTGGTATGGTGCATTTTGCACGAGACCCGGGATTGGGGTTTGTTACCACCGGATTCTAAGGACCGGTTTATGGAGGAAGCCACTAAGCTTTATAGTACCACCACGAGACTGAGATGGGGCAGCTTGGTCAATTAATTAGGTTTCTCCCGATGAACTGCTAGTGGCTGGATGGTGCGGGGAATGAGGCGGGTGATCTGCTCTTGGAACCGCAAGGCTCAAGAGGGGGCTCTGGGGCGGAGGGTTACTCCGAGAATCCCCAGTGGTGGAAACCTTAGAGGGCTAGCACTAATCGGGAGTACCTTTGTAAAGACCATGTTGTGATCTCCTGGCCTCACACCAAAGGAAGTGTGTAATGTGGTTAGCTACCACGGGCAATCAGGGAGGTTCACTTAGTCCACCTGGCAACAGGGGATGAAATCACTGCTTGTGGGGAAAGGGTACACTCTCTGCAGAGATTTGGTAAAACTTTCATGACAGCCGTGCTCACGGACAAGAGCGGCTTGGGGCCAGTTCATAATTAGTCTATGGTGGGGAAATGATGGTTCATTATGGTTCAAGTACTTTCATTATCATTAATCATGTGTTGATTATTTATTGAATTATAATATTGATAATTGAAAGCTAAGGATAGGTTCTAAGCATAGTGCTAAGCCATATTTGGCCTTTCCTTGCCCTAGCCAATCATGTCATTCTCTTCCCGCACTTGCTGAGTACTCTATGTACTCAAGCGTTTAATTCTCCTTTAGAGTATGAAGAAGAAGAAGCTGCACCGGAGGACTTCTACGTCAACCCGGAGGACTTGGTCTAGGCTGGCGACCTCACGCGCAACGGCTGCCTGTGGAGACGAAGCCGCTTACCTATCTTGCTTCCTGTAGTGCTGAACTGTTTAGTGTTGTAAATATTTGTGGAGTGTATTTGTAGACCTTCGGGTCGTTCTGTAAGACTATTTATGTATTTCGAACATGGCAATGTAATGGTATTTCACTTTCGTCAACGCATGTACGATTCAACTGATCCTGGTGTACATGTGGTTAGCGTCTGTTCATCTTTACGATGACCGGGCGTGACAAAGTGGTATCAGAGCCGTGTTGCCCGTAGGACGCAAGCCTAGTTAGAAATGGCCGAAAATTAAGGACTATACTATTTTCATATGAAATAGTATTTCCAAAACTTTGTGTTCTCCATCTCAACCCTTGTGCTTCTTACCTTGCTTTGATTATTGTTTTTATTCTAACTTGATTTATTAAATATTAATCTCACTCTCTTCTTTTCAAATGTTTGTAGATGGCGCGGACCAAGCAGACGGCCCGTAAGTCGACTGGAGGTCGTGTCCCTCAGCACGCCCTAGCCAGTCGCTCCGCACCTTACACACCCCGGAGGGAGACGACACTGCTCTCCAACGGGAGTGCTGCTTCGAGGATGCGCGTCCGTCTTCGTTCTCTTCTTCGAGCTGCGGGGTACCGTGAGTACCGTGTCCGCTTAGTCTACCACACCACTAGGGTCTTTGCACCCTATACTGGTGAGCTGGAGTAGACTTCTCAGCTGGCCGTCTACTACGACTCGGAGTTGCTGCACTCGCACTTCTCTCCGGCCTGGAGGAGCTCCCAGCGTGCAGCTGAGGAGGACGCCACGTGGGAGGCGACCACCTACTGGAGCCACGCCCACAGGTTCCTTCTTGGGTGCACGGAGCACGCGTACACCCCTCAGCGCCCTAGTGGCACAGCCGCCTTCACTGGACGTGACGTCGAGGGACGCTTGACTCACCCCCAGTGCGAGAGGCTGGTGGACGACGTTGTGGAGTTGTCTTCGCGACTCCAGCGTTGTCAGCAGGAGCTGCAGGACAGCAGGGACCTGGTCGACCGCTACGAGCGACTTCGACGACGCTACACGAGGATCACTGGAGTTGATCCTAACTCTCCGCAGTACGCCTCGGACGTGGATCCTTGGGACCCGAACTCTCCGGATCGCCGCATGAACTCCCCCGAGAACTTAAGAGAAGACTCAGAAGAAGAAGACCCGGAGATGGAGGTTGAGGAGGACTCCGACGAGTAGGAGTGGACTCGTTTCCCCGCTGGACGACTAAGGACAGTTATCCTTAGTTTGTAGGAGCGTGTAGCTGCGCCCTCCCTAGTCTTGAGTTGTGTCTTTTATGTTGTTATGCTAGCAGTTTGCTTTATGTTGTGTGTGTTGGGTGCGACATGAGTTGTGGAATGCTTCGGCATCCTGTCCACATCCATGTCTTTAGTCGTGTTTATGTGTCGTGTGAGTGGTGGAATGCTTTGGCATCTTGTCCACCTCCACATTAGTTGATTAATGAACTTGCTTTATATCTATTACCCTTGATGCATGTAGTTGGGACCGTGTTACCCTAGCATATCCTTTCTTATCTCATCTATTATTCTAAGACCTCAATGAACTTCTCTATCACAGATGGCTGGACGAGGTAGAGGTAGAGGCCGTGGTCGTGGTAACCCACCTCTGGATGAAGGACTTGGAGGTGTCCCTGGATGGAATGCAAGGGGTGCTCGAGGAGCCCCAGCCTCTCAACAAATGCAACAGATGATGGCTCTTCAGACTCAACTACTTAACAACCTCACCCAGATTGTCACCAACCTGCAACAAGCCCCACCCCCACCACCACCAAACTACAACCTTCCGCCACCACAACCTTTTCCACCTAGGTCCTTCCTTAGGGACTTCCTGAACACCCATCCACCCACTTTTGCCACCGTTACCGAACCCATGGACGCCGATGATTGGCTCTGTACCATTGATAGCAAGCTGAGGCTCATCCACTGTGAAGGAAGGGAGAAAGTGCTACTAGCCTCCCATCAACTCCAAGGACCAGCAGCTGACTGGTGGGCCGCCTTCACTGAAGCTCACCGGGACCCGGAAAATATTACATGGGAAGAATTCCGAACCAACTTCCGCAATCACTTCGTACCTGAAGGAGAGATACAAGCCAGGCGTGAAGAATTCCTGATGCTAAAGCAAGGCCGTATGACTGTGAGGGCCTACCTGAATGCCTTCACTCAGCTATCCCGCTATGCCCCAACAGACGTGGATACCGACACCAAGAAGCAATTCCGCTTCAAGAATGGGCTGGACAAAGAGTTAAAGTTCGCCATGTCTTCCAGCGACTACGGCGACTTCCAGAAGTTAGTTGACAAAGCTTTTGAAGTGGAGAGGACTAAGAAGGAACTGGAGGATGATGAAAGAAAAAGGAAGTTGACTTTAGCGGCACATGCCTCCAGCAGCAATGTACGCCCCCGTCTTCACCCTCAGCCTACAACCCATATGACTCGTCCCATGAACTACTCGGGACAGAGGTTTCCCAACTCCAACTACAGGCCACCCACTCCCTACAACCAGCCAATGCGCCAGCAGCAGCAGCCACCACGCCAGCCAATGCAACCCCCACGCCAGCAGATGCAGCCACCCCGCCCTTCAGCCCCAGCTAACCGTCCAAGTGGCCAACCCCCAAGAAACCAGTCAGGAGGCAACAAGGGCCCAAATAATGCTGCAGGAGTACAATGCTACAAGTGCGGAGAATGGGGACACTATGCCAGCAGTTGTCCAAAGAAGCAGCAAAACCCAACTGGCCGTGTCAACCATGTGACTCTGGAGCAAGCACAGGAAGCACCTGATGTGGTGATCGGTACGTTCTCTGTCAACTCCCACCCCGCCACCATATTGTTTGATTCGGGTGCTACACATTCATTCATATCCAAGGATTTCATAAAGAAGCATGACATGGTAGTTACATTCTTGAATGGGCCATTATTGATAAACTCTCCTGGAGGAGAGATGGTGGCAAGGCATCTATGCCGAAAAGTGAGTATAAACATAAGGGGGGTAGTCTTTTGGGCCAACCTAATAGTGTTGGACTCACAAGGATTAGATATCATCCTGGGAATGGACTGGTTGACAAAGAATCAAGGAGTAATTCATTGTGCAACTAGAACAGTCTGCTTAACACACCCGGATGGCACCACAGTGGAATTCAAGCCAGATCAGACACAAGAAGCAATAGTACAACTCAATCACCTTGAGAGTACCAAAGACATCAGGGTTGTGAAAGAATTTCCGGATGTATTCCCAGATGACTTGCCAGGTATGCCCCCTGATCGAGAGATTGAATTTATCATTGAACTAGTACCTGGAACGGCCCCAATATATAAGAGGCCATATAGAATGGACGCTAAACAATTGGCTGAACTAAAGGATCATATTGAGGAATTATTGGCAAAAGGATATATTCGTCCTAGCTCATCGCCTTGGGGAGCACCAGTTATATTCGTACCTAAGAAGGATGGAACTCAAAGGTTGTGTGTGGACTACCGTGCTCTAAATGAGGTAACAATCAAGAACAAATACCCACTACCAAGGATTGAAGATTTATTTGATCAGTTAAGGGGAGCATGTGTGTTTTCCAAGATTGATCTTCGTTCGGGCTACCATCAACTGAAGATTAGACCGTCGGATATTCCCAAAATGGCATTCGTCTCTCGGTATGGATTATATGAATATACCGTTATGTCGTTCGGATTGACCAATGCTCCGGCGTATTTTATGTATCTTATGAACAAGGTTTTCATGGAGTACTTGGACAAGTTCGTAGTGGTATTCATCGATGACATACTTATCTACTCCAAGACGGAAGAAGAGCATGAGGAGCACCTCAGGATGGCCCTACAGAAGCTTCGCCAACATCAACTGTATGCCAAACTTAGCAAGTGTGAGTTTTGGCTAAAGGAGGTATCATTTTTGGGACATGTTATATCCGAAGGAGGTATAGCAGTGGATCCAGGCAAAGTGGCCGATGTCCTTAAGTGGGAAACACCTGAGAGTGTACATGATATAAGAAGATTCTTAGGTATGGCTGGTTATTACCGTCGATTCATCGAGGGATTTTCAAAGATCTCTCGACCTCTAACCAAGTTGCTTGAGAAAGGAGTTGCTTTCAAGTGGACCCCCGAATGTGAAGTAAGCTTCGCCGAATTGAAGAAGAGGTTGACCAGTGCACCGGTGTTGGTGATGCCTGACATGCAGAAGGAGTTTGTGGTTTATTGTGATGCATCTGGTCATGGTTTAGGATGTGTCTTAATGCAAGGAGGACATGTTGTGGCCTATGCTTCAAGACAGCTTCGGAAACATGAGAGGAATTATCCAACACATGACTTAGAATTGGCAGCGGTTGTTCATGCTTTGAAGATATGGAGACATTACTTGATGGGAAAAAGGACTGAGATATATACAGATCACAAGAGCTTGAAGTACATATTTACACAGCCGGATCTTAACCTCCGGCAACGTCGTTGGTTGGAGTTAATCAATGATTTTGATGTGGGAATCAACTACCATCCAGGCAAGGCAAATGTGGTCGCTGATGCTCTAAGCAGGAAGGGACAAAGCAATAACTTGTCAGTCCAAGCTCTTCAACCCGAGCTATGTGAAGAGTTTGCCAGGTTAAATCTATGTCTAGTGTCTAGCACGGAAGCAGTTGCTATGGAAGTGGACTCAACCCTCGAGCGTGATATACGAGAAGGGCAGAAGAATGATGAGAAGATCAAGGAGATCAAACAGTTGATGAAGAAAGGGAAAGCTCCGAACTTTAGAGAGGATGAACAAGGAACCTTATGGCTTGGAAAGAGGATTTGTGTCCTAGATATCAAGGAGATTAAAGAGTTGATATTAAGAGAAGCTCATGACTCATCATACTCTATTCATCCCGGAAGCACAAAGATGTATCAAGACCTTAAAGATCGATATTGGTGGCATGGAATGAAACGGGATGTAGCCGAATATGTGGCCATATGTGATACATGTCAATTGATTAAGGCGGAACATCAAAGACCAGCAGGATTATTGCAACCAATCAAAGTGCCAGAATGGAAGTGGGAAGAAATTAGTATGGACTTCATTGTGGGACTACCAAGAACACAGTCTGGATATGATTCTATATGGGTTATTGTGGACCGTCTAACTAAAGTGGCTCACTTTATTCCTGTGAAAGAGACCTACAACGGCCCCAAGTTGGCGGAACTGTACATCTCCAGGATTGTATGCTTACATGGAGTTCCTAAGAAGATCATCTCAGACAGAGGCACTCAATTCACCTCAAGATTCTGGCAGAAGTTGCATGAATCAATGGATACCCGTCTAAATTTCAGTTCGGCGTATCATCCTCAAACTGATGGCCAGACAGAACGCACCAACCAGATATTAGAAGATATGTTGAGAGCGTGTGCTTTAAAGAATAGCAAGAGTTGGGACAAGAATCTGCCATATGCCGAATTTTCTTACAACAACAGTTATCAAGCCAGTTTGAAGATGTCTCCTTTTGAAGCATTGTATGGGCGAAAATGTAGGACACCGTTGTTTTGGAATCAAACTGGGGAAAGTCAAGTCTTTGGGCCTGACGTATTACAAGAGGCTGAAAGACAAGTACAAGAAATTCGGAAGAATCTAAAAGCAGCTCAAACAAGACAGAAGAGTTATGCGGATACACGAAGACGCGATCTCACATTTGAAGTTGGTGACTATGTATACTTGAAGGTGTCACCTATGAGAGGATTGAGAAGGTTCAAAGTAAGAGGCAAGTTGTCACCCCGATACATTGGTCCGTTCAAGATATTGGAACGACGTGGTGAAGTGGCTTATCAACTTGAGCTTTCGCCACACCTGGCAGATGTGCACAATGTGTTCCATGTGTCGCAACTTAAGAAGTGCCTAAGGGTGCCTGAAGAGCAATTGCCAATGGAAGCAGTGGATGTACAAGAAGATTTGTCTTATGTGGAGCAGCCTGTCAAGATACTTGAGACACTGGAAAAGATCACAAGAAACAAGGTCATTCGCATGTGTAAAGTACAATGGAAACATCATTCAGAAGCAGAAGCAACATGGGAAAGAGAAGAAGCTCTCAAGGCGGATTTCCCTCATCTATTCTCTTAGAGCGTCCGAATCTCGAGGGCGAGATTCCTTTTAAGGGGGGTAGAGTTGTAACACCTACATTTTATGTACAAAAATTTGCTCAAACCTTGATCATTGTAGCATGCATTTTTATGTGAATTTTTGGTGTTCAAACGAGTAGCAAACGATTCAAATTGAATTTAAATTCAAATCAAAAGAAATGAAATGAAAAAGAAAAAGAAAAGGAATTAAAAACCCAATTGGGCCAAATCTTTCCCCCCTGGCCCAACCCACTTTCACTCCCCCGCGGCCCAGCCTTTCCCTCACTTCCTCTCTCCCTCTCTCTGCCGGGCGGGGCCCGCCTGTCGGCGCACCCTCCCTCCCCCCTTTCTTCCCCACGCGCGCGCAACCGACGCCCCGCGCCCACGAACTGCACCACGCCACCCCGCCTCCAACCATCGCCGCGCACGTCTTCGCCCCGGGAGAACCTCCCTCGCGTGCGCTCCGCAACCGCCGACTCCCCCGCGGCTATAAACCACTGTCACCCCCTAATTTCACCCCTTCCCCGAGCTCTCAACCCTAGCCACCCCTCCCCTCGGTAAGTCGCCGACGTTCCCGCCAATTGCAACGCAATTTCCTCCGTGCGCCTAGCCTAACTTGTTCGCCGTGCTCCCAGACACGCGCCGGACACAACCGCTCGAAGAAATCGTCACTGCATCACCGATTCCGCCGCTCCCCGGCGAGCTCCGCCGCTCTCCCTCGTCGCCGGCGCTCTCTGATTTTCCCCGGGTCCAATTGACGCCTCCGGTGAGTCCATGTGATCCCCCTCTTCAATTCTATGCGCTCTGTTCCTAGGATTAGGGCGTAATTCATGAATCGGGGTGATCCCCGGCGAGATCACCGCCGGCTGCCGCCGTGCGCCGCCGCGCAGAGCGCTGGCGCCGGCACTGGGCCGACGTGGCTCAATCCGAGCCACCCATTCGCGGCCAACGGCTGCGATTATATCGTGCATACCGGTTCGCCTAATAAAATCCGAGCCATCCATTTGTGATCCAACGGCCCAAGTTTAAATCGCATTTCCCGCCTGCGCATTTGCACCGGAGCCCCTGGAACTTCACTAGCTACCCCCTGGACTTCTCCAGAATTGAAATCTAGCCCCCAGAAATCACAGACTAGCCCCTGGAACCCTAAAAATTGGTTTTAACCATTTATTTAAGCATTCTAACCCCTGTAATTATGTAGAATGTTGTATTTGGACCTTGTACAGTGTAGAAAACTATTTAATTAGCCCCTGGACTTTTATTTAATTACTGAATAGGGTTTTTAATTGTATTTTGAGGTGTAGAAATTAGATAAAAATGGTAATTAAGTGTAGGAATGCTATGAAAAATTGTTATAAACTATTTTATGCTGTGAATTAATTGTAGAGTTCATAGAAAATATATTTGGTCCCTGGATTAATTATTATAAATGTTTTAAAATACATTTTGCTATAGAAAATTCAATAAAATTGGTTTTAGGCTATAATAAAATCCCAAAATTGTAGGAAAAATATATAATGCATACCTTGGCCATGTTAAATGATAAATACCTCGTAGGGACGCATTAGTGTAGGATTTTGTGCTTATGTGTATGTGTGAATGTATTGTTTTGCGTGCCTTTACTTATTTAGCCTTATTCTATTCTTGCCATTGCTTGGGAATATATCTAGAGTCGTTCTACGACCCTAGCCTCAACTTCCAAGACCAAGACTTCGTCAATTCTCAAGTCTCCAACGAAGGCAAGTGCCCTTGACCATCTTGTACCTATTTTAGGGAATTAGCTAGTTGCATGCTAATTAAAATTGATGTCCTACTTCATGTTTACATGCCCTGTTCCTTACCATTCCTTGTTACCTGAAATGGGTTGGGTAGTAGATAGGCTTTATTTATGCTTAGCCATGCTTAGATGTTGGGATTGGGATTTCATACAAATGTTCTATGCTCAACTTTATTGCTACTTTAATTTGGTGATGATTATACATAATGGTAGTGGGTAGGAATCTGGTGGTTGGTTAGCTTTGGTATGGTGCATTTTGCACGAGACCCGGGATTGGGGTTTGTTACCACCGGATTCTAAGGACCGGTTTATGGAGGAAGCCACTAAGCTTTATAGTACCACCACGAGACTGAGATGGGGCAGCTTGGTCAATTAATTAGGTTTCTCCCGATGAACTGCTAGTGGCTGGATGGTGCGCGGAATGAGGCGGGTGATCTGCTCTTGGAACCGCAAGGCTCAAGAGGGGGCTCTGGGGCGGAGGGTTACTCCGAGAATCCCCAGTGGTGGAAACCTTAGAGGGCTAGCACTAATCGGGAGTACCTTTGTAAAGACCATGTTGTGATCTCCTGGCCTCACACCAAAGGAAGTGTGTAATGTGGTTAGCTACCACGGGCAATCAGGGAGGTTCACTTAGTCCACCTGGCAACAGGGGATGAAATCACTGCTTGTGGGGAAAGGGTACACTCTCTGCAGAGATTTGGTAAAACTGTCATGACAGCCGTGCTCACGGACAAGAGCGGCTTGGGGCCAGTTCATAATTAGTCTATGGTGGGGAAATGATGGTTCATTATGGTTCAAGTACTTTCATTATCATTAATCATGTGTTGATTATTTATTGAATTATAATATTGATAATTGAAAGCTAAGGATAGGTTCTAAGCATAGTGCTAAGCCATATTTGGCCTTTCCTTGCCCTAGCCAATCATGTCATTCTCTTCCCGCACTTGCTGAGTACTCTATGTACTCAAGCGTTTAATTCTCCTTTAGAGTATGAAGAAGAAGAAGCTGCACCGGAGGACTTCTACGTCAACCCGGAAAACTTGGTCTAGGCTGGCGACCTCACGCGCAACGGCTGCCTGTGGAGACGAAGCCGCTTACCTATCTTGCTTCCTGTAGTGCTGAACTGTTTAGTGTTGTAAATATTTGTGGAGTGTATTTGTAGACCTTCGGGTCGTTCTGTAAGACTATTTATGTATTTCGAACATGGCAATGTAATGGTATTTCACTTTCGTCAACGCATGTACGATTCAACTGATCCTGGCGTACATGTGGTTAGCGTCTGTTCATCTTTACGATGACCGGGCGTGACAGTAAGTATTTTGTCAAGGTGTGTAGCTTTATGTGGTGTGCTCACAGCCGTTCTTTTTTTTGGAGTAAAGACAAAACTGAACTTACGGTTTTGGATCTTTTTGAAACGTGTAGGCAAGAGCAGGTTGTAAACATGAAAACTGAACCATTTTTCTGTTATAAATCTGGGAACACAACATTTTAAAAGTTGAACGAGTAGCGCTGGCCGGCACAGGTGTGCGGTTTGTTAACAGAGTTGGTTTTTCTTTAGTAAAAGAGAAGGTTCACAACGCTTTTATCTTCGCAAACTTGCATTTTAAGAAAGTAATAAAGTTTGAAACTGAAATCAGTTTACGTATGTATACACAGCCGTAATGATTGTTTCTGTTTCATCAGATCAGTGTGACATGTAATGTCCATGTACTAGCTTGCCCGATTTGAAAAGTTCGGATCCTTTTAATTTTTCGTGTTCAGGATGTACACACCAGGTCACAAGAGATTGCGTTAACAATGTCCCGAAGCCTTCGCTTGAAAGTTTTGCTCATATATACTTGCGCCAGGAAAAAAGATTGCTCATACACTGTGAAACGGAAACTGCAGCATGAAATCATTCAACCCGATAATGTTTAAAGCTCCATGCATGTAAGACAACACCCTCCATTTTGTTTTCATGTTTTGGAAAGTCTTATAAAAAGCTGGCATTTATTACACTTTGCTTTCTTTGCATGTTTCACTAAGCATCATGATAAGGATCTAATTGCTGTGATGTGTTAACCACTTTTTTCTCACCTAATTTGGATTGTCAGTTTGTCCCATCTCAAACAGATTTTGTTGGTGTCTTGTTGAGTTTGTTTGGATCCATGCGCTTGCTATCACCAACTTTTCACCTTTTTGTTAGAAAGGAATGTGTGAAACATGGGTGTAACTAAAAGGAATGTGTGAAACATGAGTGAATATTACAATTAGATGTATACTGGCTGGAACAAGAAATATGATCATTCAGATGAGTGGTTCATCAAGATAGATGATTTTATACATGTATGGTATTATGTTTTTTCATTTTATGTTGTTGAGGATGTTATTTTTTAGAAGGTTGTTGAGGCTGTTATTATTCTATATTACTGATCAGTAGTTTGTATATAGAAAAGGACATCGGGTATGCCCTTTACAAGAGTACATTATTGATGGGATTCTATACACTAGATATCCAAAATTATGGGATCAATCGGCAGTGTACGATGGTGATTTCGATCTGATGTTGTATTCAACCTCTAGCACAAGGAGGAACCCCCCGTCGGGCGCCGGAGTCCCGACAATCAAGGTCGGAGTAGCAAGTCCTTCCGAGTCCTGACTCCAAGGCCAGGAAGGGAGTCCGTCCGAGTTCCAGCTTGAGGGAAGGGGCGGTTGGTGACATTCAATACAGATGTAAACTGATGCAGAATTATTTATTCTTGGTTAGAAGATCATGTGCCTTGTGACTCCAGTGTAGACCATTGTCTTAGCTGACACCTTTCTCGCCCCGTTCCATCCTACACATCGGTTGACGAGCGCTACAACGAGGTGCGTCCCGTGACAAGACCCGAGCAGGCACAATGACGACTTCCGCGAACCGAGGTCAGCCCATGGTGAGCTCGGGTAACCCGCCGATAGGATAGGAACCGATGTAACTCCCGCCCCATTTATGAGGAAATCGGGGTAGATGAGAGTGACAAACATAATGATTAAACAGGACACAATCATGCTGACTATCAAAGGGCCTCGAGGCCTTCATTACCGTGGACAACAAACAAGAAACTCGATGAACAACACTCATTTGTAACGCGTGTAAACGTACTCCCACGCCTAGCAAAGAGTCATGAACGACCAAAACTTGACGTAGGATATCTTGGCTAAACCAGTACATGTCGGTGTTCGTACCATTAATGATTATAGATTTCATTGTTGTAACATCCTCATTTTATGTAACAAAATTTGATCAAACTATACTGCATTCTAAGGTGCATTTTTGTGTGAATTTTTCAAGGTTCAAAAGAGTAGCAAACGTTGAAATATGAATTTGAATTCAAATCAAAGAAAAGGAAATGAAAAAGAAAAAGAAAAGGGAATAAAACCCCATTTGGGCCAAATCTCCCCCCTGGCCCAATTTCCCTCCCCTCTCCCGCGGCCCAGCCGGACTCCCCTCCCCTCTTCTCTCCCTCTGCCGCCGGACCCCACTTGTCATCTCCCCCAGGGTGCAACCGTCGCCTTCTCCCCTTTCCCGCGCCCACGCCGTGCCCCCCCCCCTCAACTGCACTACCCCGCATCAATCCGCCCCGGGGAACGGCCCTCCGCGCGCGCCAGCAACCGCCGCCACCTTCCCCTCGATAAAACACCCTCCCCCCCCCCTCTGTTTGTGCCTCCCCGCGCCCAAACCCTTGCAACCGTCGCCAAGGTCAGTCGCCGCCGTTCCCGGTTAGCCGGTGATCGCCTTTCCCTCTCAACTGCCTTAACACCTTCACTTCGCCACCAGGAGCACGCCAGGCAAGAGATCGTGGGGAGATCGCCGGTAATTTGCCAAGCTCGATGAGCACTAACGCCAACCGCCGCCGTTCCTCGTCGCCGACCCCTCTCCGGCTGATTTCGTGCCCCGACACTCCCCTAGGTGAGTTCCCCTACTCCTCCTCTCTCGGTTCATGCTAGTAGCGCGTAGGATCGACGTAGGGATCGCCGTTTGGGCCAGCTCCGGCGAGGTCCGCCGCCGCGGACACTAGCGCCGCCGCGCGCGTGTGGCCGGCGTCGCCAAGGGCGACGTGGCCGCACCTCGGCCGTTGGTTTGAGTCCGACAGCCCAGATTAGATCATCGTAACGGTTCGTGTAATAAAATCCTGCGCGTCCGTTTAAGATCCAACAGCCCATATTCAATTTAGTTTTCCCGCCTGCGCATTTGCACCGTGGCCCCTGGAACCTTGCTTGCTACCCCCTGGACTTCACAGAAATTGAAGTCTAGCCTAGCCCCTGGACTCCTAAAAATTGGATTTAATCCTTTAAATAAGCAATCTAACCTCTGTAAATTTGTAGAATCATGAATTTAGTCCCTGTGCAGTATAGAAAACTATTTAATTAGTCCCTGGACTTTTATTTATTTGCTGAATATGGTTTTTAGGTGTATTTGAGGTGTAGAAAATAGATAAAAATAGTAATTAAGTGTAGAAATGCTAGGAAAAATTGGTATAAACTATTTTATGCTGTGAATAAATTGTAGAGTTCATGTAAAATATATTTTGTCCATGGAATATTTATTATAAATGCTTAAAAATACATTTTGGCCATAGAAAATCCAATAAAAATGGTTTTAGGCTATAATTAAATCCCAAAAATGTAGGATAAATATAAAATGCATACCTTGGCCATGTTAAGTAATAAATACTTCGTAGGGACACATTAGTATAGGATTTTATGCCTATGTGTATGTTGTGATGTACTGTTTTGCGTGCTCTTTACTTATTTAGCTTTATTTTATTCTTGCCATGCTTGGGTATATATCTAGAGTCGTACTACGACCCTAATCTTAACCTCCAAGACCAAGACTTCACCAACACTCAAGTCTTCAACGAAGGCAAGTGCCCTTGACCATCTTGTACCAATTCTAGGGATTTAGATAGATGCATGCTAATTAAATTGATGTCCTATTTCATGTTTACATGCCCTGTTCTACATAATTCCTTGTTACCTGAAATGGGTTGGGAAGTAGATAGGTCTTATTTTATGCTTAGCCATGCTTAGACATTGGGATTGGGATTTCATATAATTGTGCTATGTTAAACTTTATGGTTACCATAAATGGTGGTGATTACACAATTGTAGTGGATAGGAATCTGGTGGTTGGTTAGTATTGGTATGGTGCAGTTTGCACGAGACCCGGGATTGAGGATTGTTACCACCGGATTCTAAGGACCGGTTTATGGAGGAATCCACTAAGCTTTATAGTACCACCACAAGACTGAGATGGGGCAGCTTGGTCAATTAATTAGGTTTCTCCCGATGAAATGCTAGTAGTTGGATGGTGCGAGGAATGATGCGGGTGATCTGCTCTGAGATCCGCAAGGCTCAAGAGGGGGCTCTGGGTTACTCCGAGAATCCTCAGTGGTGGAAACCTTAGAGGGCTAGCACTAGTCGGGAGTACCTTTGTAAAGACCATGTAGTGATCTCCTGGCCTCACACCAAAGGAAGTGTGAAATGTGGTTAGCTACCACGGGCAATCGGAGAGGTTCACTTAGTCCACCTGGCAACAGGGGATGAAATCACTGCTTGTGGGGAAAGGGTACACTCTCTGCAGAGATTTGGTAAAACTGTCATGACAGCCGTGCTCACGGACAAGAGCGGCTTGGGGCCAGTTCATAATTAGTCTATGGTTGGGAAATGGTGGTTAATTATGATTCAAGTTACATTCATTATCATTACTCATGTTTTGATTACTTCTTGAATTATGATATTGATAAATGGAAGCTAAGGTTAGGTTCTAAGCATAGTGCTAAGCCATATTTGGCCTTTCCTTGCTTTAGCCAATCATGTCATCTCTTCCCGCACTTGCTGAGTACTCTATGTACTCAAGCGTTTAATTTTTCCTTTAGAATATGAAGAAGAAGAAGTAGCACCGGAAGACTTCTTCGTCAATCCGGAGGACTTGGACTAGGCTGGCGACCATGCGCGCAACTGCTGCCTGTGGAGATGGAGCTTCTCTTACCTATTAGTCTTCTGCTGTAGTTTGAACTATGTTAACTTTGTTGTTGATGTAAATAGTTGTGGTGTGTATTTGTAGACCTTCGGGTCGTACTGTAAGACTATTTATGTATTTGAACATGGCAATGTATGATATTTCGCTTTTGTCGACGTATGTACGATTCAACTGATCTTGGCGTACATGTGATTAGCGTCTGTTCATCTTTACGATGACCGGGCGTGACAATTGTGGGTTCATCTTCGAGGTGGCCTAGCTACAGAGACACAAGTGTTTATACTAGTTTGGACAAGTACTCTATATCTAGTGTTGATATCTTGATGCTCTTTCTTGATTTGAGGGAGGGAATGAGGTTACAAGTGTTAAAAATGTGTGAGTGTCTATGTGACCTCGAGCGTGTACTCGTGTATTCTCGGGGGCATAAAGGGGGCCTCCGAACTCCTTTTATATTGGAGCTCGGCTATCTACCCTGAGTTCTCATAAATGGGACGGGTGATACAAGACTCGTGTCAGCGGGACTCTTGGATAGCTGAAGTAGTCGAGTGGTTGTGCTATCCACTCCCGTCACATGCCTGTTCCGCGTCGTCCTTCGGCTCGTGTCCTCTTTGGTGCCAAGCGGAATGGGACGGGTGTGGCGTCAGCCAACATTCTACTATGTAGCACAGTCACGTCGCGTGTGGTTGTCTTCTCGGTATTGAAGGTGTTCGTGCAGCTTCATACCGCATTGAGTGTCGTCACCTACCCCCAATGTTCCAAAAGGTGTTAGGCGCTAGACGAGTGGTGACCCTCGGCTAGCCCTAGGTGTTCCTTTGCGCTATGTACTGTTGCAACAATATATCAAAATTTTGTCAGATTCTAGCCGGTCCACTTTCACTACCGCATATAGCCCACTCGTGACATAGTGTGTGTGGGTTACGTAGGCTTTATAGTCTAGGCAATGCCGCGTCGAGCAACAAACTCCTGCTAACTCCTTCGGGAAAAAAATTCCCCCCTAATCTTGACTCACCTTATTAAAATTGTAATCACACAAGCACACGAACGCGAGAGCACACTGAAATTTTCTTGGCAGCGAACACCACACGCGACGCACACGCTGCTTATATGATTACCTTCCTCATAAGTAGTAATCTTCTTCTTCAGAGACATACGCCGTTGCATCACGTCCAGACCCGAATCCAGCACGATGCCAGCCACACTCAACTCAGCTCATATGCACGCGCACATACGCAAGGAGGAAGAACACTAATACAATTGATCGGCGCCGGCGGGGAACGCAGGACACGCTTAGACTGAATTGCACTGACGTTACTCACGCCTACTCCTAAGATGAGTACAAGAACTCTTCCTTTATAGGCACGGCGATGCGCAGCTGCTCAATGACCTTGACGTGCACGTACGCGTGATTCCTGGCAAGGAGGCTTCCACTTCGTATGTGAACCATTTGCTCCCGTCAAAAACGGTCCCTCCATCATCTGCATGCACCGCAAACTACAGCTTCCACAGTCGAAAGGAATCAATGCGTGCATGCACCAGCATGACTCTTGACCGAGCTCTGCAGCTTGTGCGGCCTCTATGTGTGTGATGGGGCAGCAGCAGGCCACCACCAATGCCAGAAGTTTTGTCACATCAAGATAGCTATCTGACCTCACTACTAGCTATCACACCTATTAAGACATACTCAATATACTTGAGGCTGCACAACAGACCCACACATGCACAAGTCAAGATTATTGCTAACACAGACAACCCAATAGGCGTGCGGCCTCCTGCAAACAACCCCAATAAGCCCACTCCCACAGCCTTCTGTTGTCTAGGGATCCCTGATATAATCGATGACTTCTTCCAGTCTGCTCGCCTTCCTCAACTCCAGCTCGTCAGGTATGGGTGATGAACAAGCTCAACTTCCGGAATCCACCTCCGTGGCCAATTCTCAGCTCATACTCACAACCCATATCTGCCCACCTCCACATTGGTTTCGGTAGGCCGCACCAGATCCACCCACCTCCCCATTTGTTTCAACCACTCGCACCAGACCTACCAAGCATCTCAACCCCCCCCCCCTCCCCCCCCCCCCCCCCCCCCCCCCCGTGCAGAATCCCTCCCTAGGCCCTAGGTGATGTGGAAGGGATGCGCCCTCGCACCCAGGCACATGGAGCGAGGCGAGCGCCTAGTTACGCCTTACTGAACGGTTGTAGGGCAGTGTCGGTACCCTACAAACCATGTACCCTCGCGTACCAGAGAAAGAAGTATTGAGCTCCACTTTCTAGAGAGAAGATATTCAGAGGCCACCACGTGTCCTGCAGTGCCGGACCTGCCTCCCTCCTAAGGGTGGCTTCGATGCTACCACGTGTCCCGAGGCGCCGGACCTGTCTCCCTCCTAAGGGTGCCTCTGGTGCTGCCACGTGCCCTGTGGCGCCGAACCTGCCTCCCTCCTAAGGGTGCTACGGTGTTGCCACATGTCCCCGCAGTGTTGGACCTGCCTCCCTCCTAGGGGTGGTTCTGGTGCTTCCACGTGTCCCGCAGCACCGGACCTGCCTCACACCTAAGGGTGGCTCCAGTGGTGCCACGTGTCAGACTCTACCTCCCCAGCAGGAAGGACTCCAGGTTCTCCAATAGCACGTACATTCAAGGCTATAAATCAGCCGTTTCAAGACCTGGTTAACGCATCATTAATTCCGCATTAATGATGCACAATCAAAGGAGCCTTCAAGTGTAGTAACGTCACCAGTAGAGCGCATTAACATATGAATAAACAACTATTAAGTGCTTTAGATCGTGTACAGGGTGCTTAATAGCCCAGGAACAAGTGTGTCAACCCTTTTTGTGAAACAAGTGCAGGATTCCTTACAGTAAATTACAATTAATTACTTAACATACAAAAGGCACCCTTTTGCAAGGAAAGACTCCTGGTTTTACCTTCATGGACACGTTTCTTAAACTGGAGTACTCACACATTCTTTTCTATAGAAAGGTGAAAAGTTGGTGATAGTAAACGTGTGGCTCCCAACAAACTTAAGACGACACAAAAAAAATATGTTTGAGATGGGACAAACTGATATTGCAAATTAGGTGAAAAAATGGTTAACACACCACAACAATCAGATCCTTATCATGATGTTTCGCAAAACATGCAAATAAAGCAAAGGGTGATAAATACCAATTTGTTATAAGACTTTCCAAAACATGCAAACAAAATGGATGGTGTTGTGTTACATGCATGGAGCTTTAATCGTTATAAGGTTGCAAGATTTCAGGTTGCAGTTTCCGTTTCACAGTGATCTGATGGCCGCACCTGAATTCTCTTTAGAGAGTTCATGTGGCACGGGTGTCTCGTTGTGTTTGTCTTCCCCCCATGTGAAGGTGGTCTCGGGTTCTTTTATATGCGGTTCTCGAGTGCTCTATTTTCCTTGGCCCTCATAAATGGGGTAGGTGGTACAATGTCCTCTCTCTCGCGGGTTTTTCGGGCTCGTCTTGAGTCGTAGAAGTCATCGTCATATATAACCACTCTGGTCTCATCGCCTGTCCTCGTAGTATCATGGCTCACGCATGCCTCCTGTAACACCGTTATTTTTCCCTTACCCCTCTCTCTCCTTCCCACTGCATGCGGGCCCCAACTGTCATCTATTTCTTCCTCCAACCGCACGCCTTGCAGGTATTTCATCGAACAAGTAGCGTGCAAGCCGCGTTCTGACAACCGCCGCACCAATTCTTGCCCATCCCGCGCCCCTTCCCACATAGCCCACGTTCCATAGCAACCACACAACATCAAGCAACCGTTTCTCTTTCAAATACTCGTTCACTCCTCTTCCCATATTCCTTCCACGGTGAAAACCAACCGCCACCACTAGTGTCGCCATCGTTCTCGCGTTTCCACTCGATCTCCTCTTCCGATGATGCATCAATAGTGTTTCCCATGCCCCAGAACATGCCCTGGGCAAGGAGGCGCCGAAGAATCGCCACCGAGGCACCACCGCGACATCCACCATAGCAACCGTCAACCTTCAAAGTTGTTGCTCCCTTACAGCGCCATTTTGGTGTCTACAACCTTGCTAGGTAAGTTCTAGGCATGCTCCTCCTTCGATTTTGGTAGCCAGGGACTAGTTTAGGCGTTTTTTTCGCTTGGATTGCGTGCTCCCGCGTGCTATGGCCGGTGGCCATGGCGGCACAGCTGTCCTGGCTAGAGGTAGAAGAAGACTATGGCTTCTTTTGTTTCCTAGCCATTGGATCTTGCCTCAATGGTCCAGATTAGATTGAACATACCCCTTCGTTTTATTTAAATCTAAGGCATCCATTTAAAATCCTATGGCCCAGATTAGAAGGGCGAAGGGGTACTCCCCCTGGTCCACCGCGGACATAGACCCGCCCATTATTCCCTTGGTCCATGAGGCATGAACTCGGTTCACCGATTTTTGTATAGAAAAATAAATAAGAAAAAGAAAAGGAATTGGAAATTTGCAGATAGGTCCCTGCTCTTAATAAAAACACCCCTGGACATGATGGTAATTATGTCAACAATATGAAAATATGTAAAACTTGCATTTAAGCCCATGAAATATTATTTAATTTCTGATTATTGTTTAAAAATGCATTTAGTAGTGGAAAATACTTATAAGTTGTAAAATAAATATATAAAATAATATAAAAATTAGTATTAAATCTTTTTAGGCTGAAATAAATTGTAGATGCATATGAATTATATTTTGACAATAAAATTTTTTATAAAAATGTTTTTTTAGCTATAAGTAAATATTAAAAATGGTATAGTAAATATAGAAAATAGTAGAAAATTAGTTATAAATCTTTTATACTAAAGTAAAATTGTAGAATTCATATAAAATATATTTTGACAATAGAAAATTTTATAAAAATGCTTTTAGCTATAAATAAATATTAAAAATAGAGAATAAATATGGAAATAATAGGAAAATTATTTATAAAATGATTTATGCTGAAATAAAATTTATATTTTGGCTATAGAAAACTCATTAAAAATGTTTTTAGCCTGTAAATAAATACTAAAAATGGAAAATAAATGGTAAATGTATCTATTTAGCTATTAAAAATAATAAACCACTCATAACTCCGATTTAACTCATAATCATAACATATTTCAATCATAATATTTGTATTGCTTATATGGTGTATTGTTCTTGATTGTTTTTATTTCTCTTTTGACGGTAGTTTATACGCATTCGTATTTTGACGAAGAAGCAACACGAAGACTCCGAAGATCAAGATTTCATCAAGAAGACTGAGCAGCTAAATAATATAAGGCAAGTGCCCTTGACCATTTTGTTCCAGTTCTAGGGATTTACATAGATGCATGCTAATTAAATTGATGTCCTACTTCATGTTTACATGCCCTGTTCCATATAATTCCTTGCTGCCTGAAATGGGTTGGGAAGTAGATAGGTCATAGTTATGCTTAGCCATGCTTAAATGTTGGTATTGGGGTTTCATACAATTGTGCTACATTAAACTTTATGGTTACTCGAACTTGTGGTGATTACACTATTGTAGTGGATAGGAATCTGGTGGTTGGTTAGTATTGGTATGGTGCAGTTTGGACGAGACCCGGGATTGGGGTTTGTTACCACCGGATTCTAAGGACCGGTTTATGGAGGAAGCCACTAAGCTTTATAGTACCACCACGAGACTGAGATGGGGCAGCATGGTCAACTAATTAGGTTTATCCCGATGAAATGCTAGTGGTTCGATGGTGCGGGGAATGATGCAGGTGATCTGCTCTGGGATCCGCAAGGCTCAAGAGGGGGCTCTGGGGCGGAGGGTTACTCCGAGAATCCCCAGTGGTGGAAACCTTAGAGGGCTAGCACTAGTCGGGAGTACCTTTGTAAAGACCATGTAGTGATCTCTTGGCCTCACACCAAAGGAAGTGTGCAATGTGGTTAGCTACCACGGGCAATCAGGGAGGTTCACTTAGTCCACCTGGCAACAGGGGATGAAATCACTGCTTGTGGGTAAAGGGTACACTCTCTGTAGAGATTTGGTAAACTGTCATGACAGCCGTGCTCACGGACAAGAGCGGCTTGGGGCTAGTCATAATTAGTCGATGGTTGAGATGATGGTTGGGATGATACTTGGGAATGATATTGATATTATTACATTATTATCATTGTTATGGTTGGGATTATTCACTTAGATGTAGGTTGCTAATGAAAGCTAAGGATAGGTTTAATGCTTAGTGCCTAAGCCACTGTCAGCCTTTCTTTTTGATCGGCCTTCATGTCATTTATTTCCCACACTTGCTGAGTACCACGGGATGGTACTCACACTTGCTTTGTTGTACTTTTTTTATAAATGCTGCTCAGTGAAGAGAAGATTCAACGACGGCAAGTTTCCATTGAAGACGGTGTGTAGAAGGTCGTGTTGCTGCCAGTCGATTTGCCTGTGGTTGCTATAGAGTTTTTCCTCTTCCGCCGCTATTCAAAACTCTTTTGAAAGGTATAAATGTTGTTTTCATGCGATATAGAACTGTTTATCACTACTTGTCGTACATGTATAGTGAAACTGATCCTGACATACATGTATTTTGCAACTGGTTTTATACTTAATAAAACCGGGTGTGACAAAGTGGTATCAGAGCTATATATTGACTCTAGGCACGTGACCTTAGTTAGAATGGACTTAATAAACATCCCTTTGACATCGCTTATGAAGATGAAGATTCAACTTAATCGACGGAGCCTGAAGATCGATTTATTGAAGACAATGCAAAGGGTGAAGAAATTTCTTAAAGATTATAAAACATCACTTGCTTAGGTTCCCCTTTAGTTAGCAAGTGAACTCCATACCTTCCTAACCGCGAACTAGAACACATTGCTTGATGTATTACATTCAATTAATAATAATAAAAATAATATAATATATCATTTGTCTGTTTAAGGGGGATAGCCGACCCACTTGAATCTTGTGGGCGAGATTCCTTGTAACGTGGGTGGGATTGTGACCCTCATATATATAAAAAAATAAAGAAATAATACAAAAATAGTAATCATGACAACACATTTACCATAAAAGACTTTAAACTTGAACACAAAGGAAATTATGCCAAATTCAAAATAATAAAAAGGATAAGATTAAGAGTAGTAATGATAAGAGCATAAAATAATATGTGGTGTTGTGGGACAATACTTTTAAATTAAGCCAATCTGACACATTTTGTGTGAAAAATACAAATTATAAGTGAAGAGAGAATGTTAAATCCAAATAAAATTTAGAGAGGACAAAGAAAGCTTTACCAAACCTAGTAACACCCCGTTCAAATAATAATAGTGTAGATAATAGTAATAATAATAAATATATATAATAATAAGGTGTAAAATATAGTAGTAACAAAATATTTTCTTAAAACAATTTTAAACAAGATCATCATGTTTTTATTCTTGCATTGTGTGAGATATTAAACTTTGAAAAATTCTAGAATAAAGACTTCAAGACCAAATAAAATAATAGAATTATAAAAAAATACTTTTTATGGCGTAACATTCGATTAACAAAAACTTAAATCTTCTTCTTAGTCCAACCTTCTAGAATCTCGGGGCGAGATTCCGTTTAAGGGGGGTAGAATTGTAACACCGTTATTTTTCCCTTACCCCTCTCTCTCCTTTCCACTGCATGCGGGCCCCAACTGTCATCTATTTCTTCCTCCAACCGCACGCCTTGCAGGTATTTCATCGAACAAGTCGTGTGCAAGCCGCGTTCTGACAACCGCCGCGCCAATTCTTGCCCATCCCGCGCCCCTTCCCACATAGCCCACGTTCCGTAGCAACCACACAACATCAAGCAACCGTTTCTCTTTCAAATACTCGTTCACTCCTCTTCCCATATTCCTTCCACGGTGAAAACCAACCGCCACCACTAGTGTCTCCATCGTTCTCGCGTTTCCACTCGATCTCCTCTTCCGATGATGCATCAATAGTGTTTCCCATGCCCCAGAACATGCCCTGGGCAAGGAGGCGCCGAAGAATCGCCACCGAGGCACCACCGCGACATCCACCATAGCAACCGTCAACCTTCAACGTTGCTGCTCCCTTACAGCTCCATTTTGGTGTCTACAACCTTGCTAGGTAAGTTCTAGGCATGCTCCTCCTTCGATTTTGGTAGCCAGGGACTAGTTTAGGCGTTTTTTTCGCTTGGATTGCGTGCTCCCGCGTGCTATGGCCGGTGGCCATGGCGGCACAGCTGTCCTGGCTAGAGGTAGAAGAAGACTATGGCTTCTTTTGTTTCCTATCCATTGGATCTTGCCTCAATGGTCCAGATTAGATTGAACATACCCCTTCATTTTATTTAAATCTAAGGCATCCATTTAAAATCCTATGGCCCAGATTAGAAGGGCGAAGGGGTACTCCCCCTGGTCCACCGCGGACATAAACCCGTTCATTATTCCCTTGGTCCATGAGGCATGAACTCGGTTCACCGATTTTTGTATAGAAAAATAAATAAGAAAAAGAAAAGGAATTGGAAATTTGCAGATAGGTCCCTGCTCTTAATAAAAACACCCTTGGACATGATGGTAATTATGTCAACAATATGAAAATATGTAAAACTTGCATTTAAGCCCATGAAATATTATTTAATTTCTGATTATTGTTTAAAAATGCATTTAGTAGTGGAAAATACTTATAAGTTGTAAAATAAATATATAAAATAATATAAAAATTAGTATTAAATCTTTTTAGGCTGAAATAAATTGTAGATGCATATGAATTATATTTTGACAATAAAATTTTTTATAAAAATGTTTTTTTAGCTATAAATAAATATTAAAAATGGTATAGTAAATATAGAAAATAGTAGAAAATTAGTTATAAATCTTTTATACTAAAGTAAAATTGTAGAATTCATATAAAATATATTTTGACAATAGAAAATTTTATAAAAATGCTTTTAGCTATAAATAAATATTAAAAATAGAGAATAAATATGGAAATAATAGGAAAATTATTTATAAAATGATTTATGCTGAATAAATTTGTAAAATGCATATAAAATATATTTTGGCTATAGAAAACTCATTAAAAATGTATTTATTTAGCTATGAAAAATAATAAACCACTCATAACTCCGATTTAACTCATAATCATAACATATTTCAATCATAATATTTGTATTGCTTATATGGTGTATTGTTCTTGATTGTTTTTATTTCTCTTTTGACGGTAGTTTATACGCATTCGTATTTCGACGAAGAAGCAACACAAAGACTCCGAAGATCAAGATTTCATCAAGAAGACTGAGTAGCTAAATAATATAAGGCAAGTGCTCTTGACCATTTTGTTCCAGTTCTAGGGATTTAGATAGATGCATGCTAATGAAATTGATGTCCTACTTCATGTTTACATGCCCTGTTCCATATAATTCCTTGCTGCCTGAAATGGGTTGGGAAGTAGATAGGTCATAGTTATGCTTAGCCATGCTTAAATGTTGGTATTGGGGTTTCATACAATTGTGCTACATTAAACTTTATGGTTACTTGAACTTGTGGTGATTACACTATTGTAGTGGATAGGAATCTGGTGGTTGGTTAGTATTGGTATGGTGCAGTTTGCACGAGACCCGGGATTGGGGTTTGTTACCACCGGATTCTAAGGATCAGTTTATGGAGGAAGCCACTAAGCTTTATAGTACCACCACGAGACTGAGATGGGGCAGCATGGTCAACTAATTAGGTTTCTCCCGATGAAATGCTAGTGGTTGGATGGTGCGGGGAATGATGCGGGTGATCTGCTCTGGGATCCGCAAGGCTCAAGAGGGGGCTCTGGGGCGGAGGGTTACTCCGAAAATCCCCAGTGGTGGAAACCTTAGAGGGCTAGCACTAGTCGGGAGTACCTTTGTAAAGACCATGTAGTGATCTCCTGACCTCACACCAAAGGAAGTGTGCAATGTGGTTAGCTACCACGGGCAATCAGGGAGGTTCACTTAGTCCACCTGGCAACAGGGGATGAAATCACTGCTTGTGGGTAAAGGGTACACTCTCTGCAGAGATTTGGTAAACTGTCATGACAGCCGTGCTCACGGACAAGAGCGGCTTGGGGCTAGTTCATAATTAGTCGATGGTTGAGATGATGGTTGGGATGATACTTGGGAATGGTATTGATATTATTACATTATTATCATTGTTATGGTTGGGATTATTCACATAGATGTAGGTTGCTAATGAAAGCTAAGGATAGGTTTAATGCTTAGTGCTTAAGCCACTGTCAGCCTTTCTTTTTGATCGGCCTTCATGTCATTTATTTCCCACACTTGCTGAGTACCACGGGATGGTACTCACACTTGCTTTGTTGTACTTTTTTTATAAATACTGCTCAGTGAAGAGAAGATTCAACGACGGCAAGTTTCCATTGAAGACGGTGTGTAGAAGGTCGCGTTGCTGCCAGTCGATTTGCCTGTGGTTGCTATAGAGTTTTTCCTCTTCTGCTGCTATTCAAAACTCTTTTGAAAGGTATAAATGTTGTTTTCATGCGATATAGAACTGTTTATCACTACTTTTCGTACATGTATGGTGAAACTGATCCTGACATACATGTATTTTGCAACTGGTTTTATACTTAATAAAACCGGGTGTGACACCTCCGTGCCGAGCGGTATGGGATGGGGGAGGCATTAGCACACACTGTGCTACAAGGATTAGGTCACATACCATCATCCTTTTTGTAATGAAGGTGCTTGCTTTAGCCCACGCCCTCACTGAATGCTGCCATCTACTTTCCTCTCCTGAGCTTGGGCTCAGGAGTGCTCCTGTTCTGACCTCAGTGGTCGTGGCTCTGGTGTGCTTCCATCCAAACCTTGACGGTCAGGGCCCCAACCAGGATCCCGCCTCCGCCAACCAAGCTCCCAAGACATGAATATTGGCAAGCTGAATAAGTTGTACAGGCTCGACCAAGGGTTGGAACCCATCCTAGCCATTTTCAGTTGATTCTACAAGGTGTTTCCCCACCTTTGTCGCGATCTCTTCGGATCATGAAGCCCGACCAAGAGGTGTTGAGCGAGAGAGAGAAAACCTTGTTGCTGCCATCCTTGTGGTCGCATGTGCATTAGCTGATAGCGGCTCTGGTGACGGTAGGAAGGAAACGGGGTGGAGAATGTTAGAACCTCTAGAGAATGAACACTCACACACACATGTCAGAAAGAATATAAATAATGAAACACTTTTTTGGCAACGAACACCATGGAAACAAACACCTGTATCTTAGCTTAGTTGAGCTGAGCGTGATCAATAAAGCCAAAATACAGCTGTCGGCAATCTCCCTCTCACACATTGGTTGCTCACAGGACACACCCAGCCCCACGGGTGTCACACAACGTCTATTTATCAACCAAGATTATGGGTCTGGCTCTAATACCACTATTGGCCTAATAACAGAAGTTGTTTGTTGAACTAAGAGAAATCTCGCTGCATCCTAAAAGCTACCCATGAGGTGAGGGAATCTCCTAGTTTTAAGTTGGTTCAACTCGCCTCCCACAACCAATGTGTGACTGACATGTATCTTGGATTTATTGATCACGCTTAGCTCGACTCAAGCTAAGATACATGTGTCTGTTGTCACGACATTTGTCACCAATCCAGTGTGTCACTGTTTATTTTTTCTCTCACGTGTGTGTGTGTGTGTCTGTGAGGAAGCGAGTGTTCCTAAGACACATACGGTGCCCACTGGTTGTGTCACCACGCCTATTTTGAGAACTTTGCATGAAAAACAACAAACAATAGATAACCTAAAGAAAAAAGAGATGGGCCAACAATATAACATACCAGTTATGCCAGGGAAAGATTGAGACAATATAACGTAGCTGAACAAAGAAGGCAAGCCCAAGAAGGATTTCCCCAATCATTGGAAAGGTGAAAATGGCCTCTATTGTGTTGGGCTATCAATGAGAGGATTGGATAGTATTTTTTAAGATGCTAAGATGGTTGCTAGGGACATCTAATCGATCATAGATTCAATAGAGCCATTTTAAATACCTTCCTTGGAAATAATGTGCTTGTTATTAGTTATTTCGTGTGCTGAGAGTTTGTTGGCTTGTGTGTCTGCCTTTATGCTCTAGCATCGAAGGTATTATGTGTGTGTGTGTGCAGTGTGACTCCATTTCCGTTGAACAATAATAATGGTGTGTAATAAACTCAATGCTTTGAATTGTATTATGTGGTTCTATTAATTCAAGCATGTCATTTGATGGTAATAAGCTTTACCGTCAAAAGTCAGGATCAATCTAGAAACTTCAGTTAACAAGTATGTCAGCCTGCAGAAGATGGCATATCTACCTTCTGATGTTTCCTTCATGCACATAGTTTACTGAGGTTCTCGTGACCTGTTTGAGGGCCAGAATGGACTGTCCATTCAACACACTCTGCCAATAATAGTAAAGCTAAGGCTCAACGAAGCTGGCCACATCACATCCGTGCCAAGTTGTGTGTTAATCACATAGCTATTTACTTTTGCATATGTGTGTTAATCACACACATATGCGTGTTTCCTAGAAACACTATTTATCTTGTTTTGCATGTTCGTCGCCAAAAAGTGTTTTGTTTATGTGTGTTAATCACACACATATGCGTGTTTCCTAGAAACACTATTTTTGCGTGTTCGTCGCCAAAAAGTGTTTCATTATTTATCTTGTTTCTCACATGTGTGTGTGTGAGTGATCATTGTCTGGAGGTTCCAACATTCTCCACACCGTTTCCTTCCTACCGTCACCAGAGCCACTATCGGCTAATGCACATGCGACCGCAAGGATGGCAGCAACAGAGCTTTCTCTCTCAATCAACACCTCTTGGTCGGGATTCATGATCCGAAGAGCTCCTGACAAAGGTGGGGAAACACCTTGTAGAATCAAGTGAAAATGGCTAGGATGGGTGCCAACCCTTGGTCGAGCATGTACAACTTAATCAGCTTGCCAATCTTCATGTCTTTGGAGCTTGGTTGGCGGTGGCAGGAGCCTGGTTGGGACCCTGACCGTCAAAGTTTGGATGGAAGCAGACCAGAGCAGAGACCATCGAGGTCGGAACAGGAGCACGCCTGAGCTCAAGCTCGGAGAGGAAAGTAGATGGCAGCATTCAATGGGGGTGTGGGCTAAAGCAAGCACCTTCATTACAACAAGAATGATAGTATGTGACCTAGTCCTGGTAGCACGCGTTAAAGACGTCGGCTTCAGTACCGACAAATTTACTACTTTAAAGCCGTCGGGCAGGCTGTCAGCCGACGCTTTTAACCATTTCTATTCTTTTTTTTTTCAAACACACTTTTCACCGGCGCTCACACGTCACTGACTCCGTTCTTTTTGTTGTTGTTGTTGTTGTCTACACCACCAGGAGATACACCCTTCATAGCACAAAGAATTGACAAAATTTATTTTCTCAGAATCAAGATACACAGTACAAGCACAATCGATACACAAATATATGTCATCACAAAGATACATGAGCTTCAGATGAACGGGAAGATACATGAGGTTCAGATCTGCAAAAAAAATTAATGAACACAAAGCCTCGGAGCACTCGGAGTGGATACTGGATTGAATAATCGGAGTGGAGGCTCACGGCCGTGCGAGGCACTGGAGTGGAGGCCGGTGATCGTGGGAGCACTGGAGTGGAGCTGGAGGTGGGCCGCGGGGTGGTGGCCGTGGGAGCATCGGGGTCGAGGCCGGCGATGTGTGGGAGGCGACGATGGGAGATATGGGCACCTACATGGTGAGGAAGTGGAGCAGCCTCCGGTCGCCGAAGTGGAAGATATGTGCGAGGTGGAGCAGCACCCATTGCAGGGAGCCGTCGTAGCGGTAGTTGAGGATGGCAACCTGGTGCGCGCGCTACGCGCGCACGACCTCGTGCACCCTGGCAACAGTGGCGCGGTCGATGGTGGCGCACTGGAAGACGCGCATGTTGCGGCCGAGCACCTCGCGACGCGTGTAGCCGGTGAGTGTGGCGAGCCCATGGGAGGCGTAGATGACGGGGTGGTCCGCAAGCGCAGGGTCCATGAGCAAGAAGCTCCCCGGGTGCTGGACGGAGTGGAGGCCGGCGGCCATGGGCACGCCGGAGTGGAGGCCGGCGGCCGTGGGAGCTTCGGAGTGGAGCCGCCGACCGGATCTTGGAGGCGTTGGAGTTTGAACTAGGAAGAAGGAAGAGAAGAGCGTAGTGGTCGGCGGCTGGGTGGGGGAATGGAACAAGAAGTTAGGGTTGAGGTGTAACACCCATATTTTATGTTCAAAATTTGCTCAAACCTTGATCATTGTAGCATGCATTTTTATGTGAATTTTTGGTGTTCAAACGAGTAGCAAATGGTTCAAATTGAATTTGAATTCAAATCAAAAGAAAGGAAATGGAAAAAGAAAAAGAAAAGAATAAACCCCCCCTGTTGGGCCGATTCTTCCCCCTGGCCCATCTTCCCTTCCCTCTCCCGCCGGCCCAGCCGAACCTCCCCCTCTCTCTCTCTCTCTGCGCCGTGGACCCCGCCTGTCGGCGCCCCTCTTTTCCCCTCTCTCCCCTCACTGCCGAGCGGGCCCCGCATGTCATCCCCGACCCCAGTAACCGCCACCTCTCTCTCTCCCGCGCCCGCGCAACCGTCGCGCCGCGCCCTCCCCGCGCCCACGTTCCCCCCCCCCCCCCCCCCCCCCCGAATCCACTCTCCCCCAGCGGTTTTCGCACGCGCATCACTACCGCACCCCCCCCTCTGCGCTTAAGAGGAACCGGCGCCTTCATTTTTTTCCCCTACCCCGAGCTTTCTCCAACCCTAGCCTTCATCGCCGGTGAGACCCCTCGGCACTCGCGTTCCCGTCGCCGTAGCCCCCTCCTCCCCATTTTTCCTTGCCTAACGTGATCACCGCCTCACCAGGGACACGCCGGACGTGTTTGCTCGGGTGAATCACCACTGCAACGCCGGATCGCCTAACTCCGACGAGCACCGCCGCCATTTCTCGTCGCCGACCCCTCTCCGGCCGAATTCAAGCCTAGCTACTCCCCGTGGTGAGTTCCCTAGCCTCCCCTCTTTCGTTCTGTGTATTTGGCGCATGAGATAGGCGTAGCTTTGGCCATTTCGGCCGGCGCCGGCGAGGTCCGCCGCCGCGGGTGCTTTGCGCCGCCGCGCGCGCGTGGATCGTCGTCGCCGGAGCGACGTGGCCACATCTCCGGCCGTCGGTTTCACCCCTACGGCCACGATTAGAAGGCCGTAACGGTTCGGCATAATAAAATCCGGGCCGTTCGCTTCGGATCCAACGGCCCACATTCAAATCCCCTTTTCCCGCCTCCGCGTTTACACCCAGGCCCCTGGAACTTCACTAGCTACCCCCTGGACTTCTCCAGAATTGAAATCTAGCCCCCAGAAATCACAGACTAGCCCCTGGAACCCTAAAAATTGGTTTTAATCATTTAATTAAGCATTCTAACCCCTGTAATTTGGTAGAATAATGTATTTAGACCCTGTACAGTGTAGAAAACTATTTATTTAGCCCCTGGACTTTTATTTAATTGCTGAATAGGGTTTTTAATGGTATTTTGAGGTGTAGAAATTAGATAAAAATGGTGATTAAGTGTAGGAATGCTATGAAAAATGGTTATAATCTATTTTATGCTGTGAAATAATTGTAGTGTTCAGATAAAATATATTTGGTCCCTGGAATAATTATTATAAAGGTTTTAAAATACATTTTTGCTATAGAAAATTCAATAAAAATGGTTTTAGGCTATAATAAAATCCCAAAATTGTAGGATAAATCTAAAATACATACTTTGGCCATGTTAAATGATAAATACCTCGTAGGGACGCAATAGTGTAGGATTTTGTGCTTTTGTGTATGTGTGAATGCATTGTTTTGCGTGCCTTTACTTATTTAGCTTTATTCTATTCTTGCCATTGCTTGGGCATATATCTAGAGTCGTTCTACGACCCTAACCTCAACTTCCAAGACCAAGACTTCGTCAATTCTCAAGTCTCCAACGAAGGCAAGTGCCCTTGACCATCTTGTACCTATTTTAGGAATTTAGCTAGTTGCATGCTAATTAAATTGATATCCTACTTCATGTTTACATGCCCTGTTCCTTACCATTCCTTGTTACCTGAAATGGGGTGGGAAGTAGATAGGCTTTATTTATGCTTAGCCATGCTTAGATGTTGGGATTGGGATTACATACAAATGTTCTATGCTCAACTTTATGGTTACTTTAATTTGGTGATGAATATACATAATGTTAGTGGATAGGAATCTGGTGGTTGGTTAGTTTTGGTATGGTGCATTTTGCACGAGACCCGGGATTGGGGGTTTGTTACCACCGGATTCTAAGGACCGGTTTATGGAGGAAGCCACTAAGCTTTATAGTACCACCACGAGACTGAGATGGGGCAGCTTGGTCAATTAATTAGGTTTCTCCCGATGAACTGCTAGTGGTTGGATGGTGCGGGGAATGAGACGGGTGATCCGCTCTTGGAACCGCAAGGCTCAAGAGGGGGCTCTGGGGCGGAGGGTTACTCCGAGAATCCTCAGTGGTGGAAACCTTAGAGGGCTAGCACTAGTCGGGAGTACCTTTGTAAAGACCATGTTGTGATCTCCTGGCCTCACACCAAAGGAAGTGTGTAATGTTGTTAGCTACCACGGGCATTCAGGGAGGTTCACTTAGTCCACCTGGCAACAGGGGATGAAATCACTGCTTGTGGGGAAAGGGTACACTCTCTGCAGAGATTTGGTAAAACTGTCATGACAGCCGTGCTCACGGACAAGAGCGGCTTGGGGCCAGTTCATAATTAGACTATGGTTGGGAAATGATGGTTCATTATGATGCAAGTACTTTCATTATCATTAATCATGTGTTAATTATTTATTGAATTATGATATTGATAATTGAAAGCTAAGGATAGGTTCTAAGCATAGTGCTAAGCCATATTTGGCTTTTCCTTGCCCTAGCCAATCATGTCATTCTCTTCCCGCACTTGCTGAGTACTCTATGTACTCAAGCGTTTAATTCTCCTTTAGAGTATGAAGAAGAAGAAGCTGCACCGGAGGACTTCTACGTCAACCCGGAGGACTTGGTCTAGGCTGGCGACCTCACGCGCAACGGCTGCCTGTGGAGACGAAGCCCGCTTATCTATCTTGCTTTCTGTAGTGTTGAACAGTTTAGTGTTGTAAATATTTGTGGTGTGTATTTGTAGACCTTCGGGCCGTTCTGTAAGACTATTTATGTAATCGAACATGGCAATGTAATGGTATTTCACTTTCGTCGACGCATGTACGATTCAACTGATCCTGGCGTACATGTGATTAGCGTCTGTTCATCTTTACGATGACCGGGCGTGACATGAGGGCAATATAAAAATGTAAGTTGGGTGAGGGCGGCGGGAAATGCAAAAGTTGCACGGGATACGGTGGCGATAGCGGGCCCTAGTCATATGTAACACCCACATTTTTAAAAGAAAAAAAATAATTTAATTATGTTTGTTTGTGCATTTTTGTGTGATTGTTTAAATTCAAACAGTAGATTTGCCAAGATTTGAATTTGAATTCAAATGGAAAAGAAGAGAAAAGAAAAGAAAAGGAAATAAAAAGAAAGAGAAGAAAAGAAAAAGAAGAAAAAAAAGGTCTGGGCCATCCACCCCCTCCCCCTGCGGCCCAACTTCCCTCCTCTCCACCTTGGCCCAAGGCCCAGCCGCACTCCCCTTCTCCCTCTCCTCCCTCTTACGCGTGGGGCCCACTTGTCATCTCCATCTTCCCCAACCGCCACTCTCTCTCTCTTTCCCCAACTGCCGCCCGCGCCTGGCAACCGGCACGCCCGCGCCCCCTGCCCCCAGCCGCTCCCACGTCGCCTTAGCAACCGCCGCCCCCTCGCATGCATTCCCCTACAAAAACCGGCCCCACACTCCCTTTTTTCCCCTTCCAAACCCTAGCCACCTCCATGGCCGGCGGTTGAGCTCGGTGCCCGCGAGGAGGAGCCCTCCCGGCCGCCGCCGACGGTCCTCCGAGGATCCCCACACCCCACCGCCCGCGCAGGACCCGAAATCGAGGAAATCCCGCCACCCAAGATGCCTCCCCGACGCCACCGAGAGTTGATGCCGCCATGTCACCGTCGAGCGCCCTTCTCTGGCCGTCCTTGTGCGCGTGTGACACCCATGGTGAGTTCCCCTCGCTCTCCTCTTCATTTTGCACAAATTCCCGTTGAGTTTGGGGCACCGGAGCGCCGTTCCGGCGATCTCCGGCGATCCTCCGGCGATGCCGCCGCCGCCAGTGGCCGCCGGCGCCGCCCTGCCCCGCCGCCCCCCCCTCCCAGCCGTTGGATCAAGTCCAACGGCTAGGATTAAAAGACCCCGAAGGGGTACGCGCCGGGTCCATGGTGGACCCATGGACCGCACCTCCTCCCCTTGGTCCATAGACCCATGGACCAATTTCATGCATTTTCCTTAACAAAAGTAAATCAGAATAGAAAGAAAAATGGTATTTTGCAGTTAAGTCCTCAAGCACTTTTATTAAATTATGAATATGCCCCTGGCCCTGCAGAAAAGACCTCAAACTTTATTTAAAATAGATAAAACCCATGCATCTTTGTGGAACTTGCTAGGAGACCCCTGTACTTTTCATGAATCACACTTTAGGGCACTTCTCAGTTAGGAAAATTTACAGAGCAACCCTTGAGGTATTATTTAATTGTGGAATATAGTTTAAAATGTATTTAGTGAATAAAATATGTTTATAAATGATAGAATAAATATAGAAAATAGTGTAAAATTAGTTATAAACCATTTTAGGCTGAAATAAAATTATAGATGCAAATAAAATATATTTTGTGCATAGAAAATGTTTTTAAGTGATAAAATAAATATAGAAAATAATGGAAAAATGGTTATAAATCTTTTATACTAAAATAAAATTTGTAGAATTCATGTAAAATATATTTTAACAATAGAAAATTTAATAAAAATGCTTTTAGCTATAAATAAATATTAAAAATAGAGAATAAATATGGAAATAGTAGAAAAATTATTTATAAAATGTTTTATGCTGAAATAAATTTATAAAATGCATATAAAATATATTTTGGCTATAGAAAACTCATTAAAAATGTTTTTAGCTATAAATAATTACTAAAAATGGATAATAAATAGAAAAATTATTTATAAAACCATTTAAGTTGAAATAAAATTATAAAGTGTATATAAAATATATTTTGTCTATGGGAAATTCATTAAAAATGATTTTTGCCTATAATTAAATATTAAAAATGGAAAATAAATAGTAAATGCATTTCTTAAGCTATGAAAAATAATAAATCCCTCATAACTCCAATTTTAATCATAATTATAACATATTTCAATCATAATATTTGTATTGCTTGTATGGTGTATTGTTCTTGATTGTTTTTATTTCTCTTTTGACGGTAGTTTATACGCACTCGTATTTCTACGATCAAGAAGCTACATGAAGATGTGAAGATCAAGAGTTCAATGAAGAAGAACTGAGCAGCTATTTATACAAAGGCAAGTGTCCTTGACCATCTTGCACCTTTTTAAGGGTTTAGTTAGTTGCATGCTAATTAATATGAATCCTATATCATGCCCTGTTGTTGTATCCTTATTACCTTGTCGCATGGGTCATGGAAGGGTGATAAACGGGATTTACTTTACGCTTAGCCATGCATAATAGTTGGGTGGGAATACATTTAACTACACTTGTTACTCATTACTTATTATTATGATTATGACTATGATGTTGGAATATGAAGTGTAGTAAATAGGAATCTGGCGGGTTGGTTGAACGGTATGGTGCAGTACGCACGAGACCCGGGATTGGGGTTGGAACCTTGCCGGATTCTAAGGACCGGTTTATGGAGTAGCCACTAAGCTATACAGTATCGCCACGAGACTGAGATGGGGCAGCTTGGTCAATTAATTAGGTTTCTCCCGATGAAATGCTAGTAGTTGGATGGTGCGGGGAATGATGCGGGTGATCTGCTCTTGGATCCGCAAGGCTCAAGAGGGGGCTCTGGGGCGGAGGGTTACTCCGAGAATCCTCAGTGGTGGAAACCTTAGAGGGCTAGCACTAATCGGGAGTACCTTTGTAAAGACCTCGTAGTGATCTCCTGGCCGCACACCTACGGAAGTGTGAAATGTGGTTGATCACCACTGGCATCAGGGAGGTTTGCTTAGTCCACCTGGCAACAGGGGATGAAATCACGGCTTGTGGGTAAAGGATACATTCTCTGCAGAGATTGAGAAACTGTCATGACAGCCGTGCTCACGGACAAGAGCGGCTTGGTGACGAATTCATAATTAGACGATGGTTGGGATGATGGTTGAGACGATGATTTGGGAATGATGTTGGTATTGATTCATTATTATTATTAATATTCTATTATGATTGGGAATATACACCTAGATGTAGGTGCTAATGAAAGCTAAGGATAGGTTTAATGCATAGTGCTTAAACCATTATCAGCCTTTCCTTTTTGATTGGCCTTCATGTCATCTATTTCCCACACTTGCGGAGTACCACGAGATGGTACTCACACTTGCTTTGTTGTATTTTTGATATGCTGCTCAGTGAAGAGAAGACCTAATGAGAACCGTGACAAGTGAAGACGGTGTTTAGGTCGCGTTGCTGCCAGTCAACTTGCCTGTGGTTGCCCTAAAGTTTTCCTCTTCCGCTGCTACTTCAAAACTCTTTTAAAGGTATAAATGTTGTTTGCATGCGATATGGAACTGTTTATCACTTTTGTCGTACATGTATGGTGAAACTGATCCTGGCATACATGTACTTTGCAGCTGGTTTTATGCTTAATAAAATCGGGTGTGACAAAGTGGTATCAGAGCGAGGTTGACTCTAGGCACGTGACCTTAGTTAGAATGGACCTCTTAGATTCTCCTTTGACCTTTCTCATGAAGACGAAGATTCGTATCGACGGACAGGTGCATGAAGATCGACATATGAGGACAATGCGAAGGAAGAAGAAGACTCTTAAAGATTATCATACATCACTTGCTTAGTTCCCCTTTGTTTAGCAAGTGAAGTCCATGCCTTCTTCACAGCGAATTAGAACACGTTGATTGATGTATTGCAATAAATTAATAATAACAACAACAATAAAATTATAGCATTTGTCTGTTTAAGGGGGGTAGCCGACCCACCTAACCCTCATAATTACCAAAAAGGAAAAGAAAATAATAATAATAAATATAGTAATAATGACAATGCATTTGAAATAGAAGACTTTAAAATTAAAATCATAGTGCACATTTAAGTCAAGTTCAAAATAATAATAATAAGAAGAAAAATAAGAATGTAGAAGTACATAAAAATAATGTGTGTATTGTTGTGTAATAATACTTTAAATTTAACTAAATCAACATATTTCATCATAAGTGCTTATTTGTGAAAAATGCAAATTTCAACTTTTAAGGAATAAGTTTGAATCCACAAGAAATTAAGGCATGAAAAAGGAAAATTCAATCAGGGCTCATAACACTCTGTTAAAAAAATTAGAATACATTGATAGTGAAGTCTACATATAAAATAAAATAATAATAATAATAATAATAATAATAATAATGATAGTAGAATAAGATATAAATTTGTGTGTGGTGATAAAAAAAAAAAAATTCTAAATCAATTTAGGACAAAAACAAATGTTTTTATACATTCAGCTGTATGCACTCCTAAACTTATAAAGGTGTTAGAAGATCATTATAAATAAGACAAGAAGTAAATTATTATCAAAACAATAATTAACTTATTGATGAGTAAAAAAAAAAAACTAATCCTATTCTTTACCTAACCTTGAATCTCGAGAGCAAGATTCCTTGTAAGTGGGATGAAATTATAACACCTAGAGAAAAATAATGATTATATAATATTAAACAATTTTACTCAATTAATAGCAACAACATAATAAATAAATAAATAAAATAAATAGATCCTAGCAAATAAACGAATGAATAAATAAATATAGCCTAAATGAAGGAAAACAAAATTAATTTGTTGTACCAAATGCTAATTAATTAGAACTAATATATTGAGGTGCTTTGGTTGGAAAAAAAAAAAATTTTCAATTGCTAAAGAAGACTTTTAAGTTCAAATGAAATAAACCAACGTTCAAGCCCTTGAACCTTTCATTCAAACAATAATAAGAAGAATAATGATAGTAAGATGAGAAACTAAACACCATGAAGAGGAAGAAGAAATAGAACTTTAATGTACAAACTTTCGTAGTATTGAAAGTTAGTTTTCTTTAAAATTAATTCAAACTAAATTATTGCATTGTATTTGTACATCTGTGTAATATTTTGTAACTCCCAAAATAACTTAAGATCAAAATTTGACATAGGAGGAAAGATGGATAATAATATTTTCAAAAGAAGAAATTAGTAATTAATTGATTTAGCTAAAAATCCCGTCCTAAAATTTTACAAGACCCAGAATCTCGGGGCGAGATTCCGTTTAAGGGGGGTAGAATTGTAACACCCACATTTTTAAAAGAAAAAAAAATAATTTAATTATGTTTGTTTGTGCATTTTTGTGTGATTGTTTAAATTCAAACAGTAGATTTGCCAAGATTTGAATTTGAATTCAAATGGAAAAGAAGAGAAAAGAAAAGAAAAGGAAATAAAAAGAAAGAGAAGAAAAGAAAAAGAAGAAAAAAAAGGTCTGGGCCATCCACCCCCTCCCCCTGCGGCCCAACTTCCCTCCTCTCCACCTTGGCCCAAGGCCCAGCCGCACTCCCCTTCTCCCTCTCCTCCCTCTTACGCGTGGGGCCCACTTGTCATCTCCATCTTCCCCAACCGCCACTCTCTCTCTCTTTCCCCAACTGCCGCCCGCGCCTGGCAACCGGCACGCCCGCGCCCCCTGCCCCCAGCCGCTCCCACGTCGCCTTAGCAACCGCCGCCCCCTCGCATGCATTCCCCTACAAAAACCGGCCCCACACTCCCTTTTTTCCCCTTCCAAACCCTAGCCACCTCCATGGCCGGCGGTTGAGCTCGGTGCCCGCGAGGAGGAGCCCTCCCGGCCGCCGCCGACGGTCCTCCGAGGATCCCCACACCCCACCGCCCGCGCAGGACCCGAAATCGAGGAAATCCCGCCACCCAAGATGCCTCCCCGACGCCACCGAGAGTTGATGCCGCCATGTCACCGTCGAGCGCCCTTCTCTGGCCGTCCTTGTGCGCGTGTGACACCCATGGTGAGTTCCCCTCGCTCTCCTCTTCATTTTGCACAAATTCCCGTTGAGTTTGGGGCACCGGAGCGCCGTTCCGGCGATCTCCGGCGATCCTCCGGCGATGCCGCCGCCGCCAGTGGCCGCCGGCGCCGCCCTGCCCCGCCGCCCCCCCCCTCCCAGCCGTTGGATCAAGTCCAACGGCTAGGATTAAAAGACCCCGAAGGGGTACGCGCCGGGTCCATGGTGGACCCATGGACCGCACCTCCTCCCCTTGGTCCATAGACCCATGGACCAATTTCATGCATTTTCCTTAACAAAAGTAAATCAGAATAGAAAGAAAAATGGTATTTTGCAGTTAAGTCCTCAAGCACTTTTATTAAATTATGAATATGCCCCTGGCCCTGCAGAAAAGACCTCAAACTTTATTTAAAATAGATAAAACCCATGCATCTTTGTGGAACTTGCTAGGAGACCCCTGTACTTTTCATGAATCACACTTTAGGGCACTTCTCAGTTAGGAAAATTTACAGAGCAACCCTTGAGGTATTATTTAATTGTGGAATATAGTTTAAAATGTATTTAGTGAATAAAATATGTTTATAAATGATAGAATAAATATAGAAAATAGTGTAAAATTAGTTATAAACCATTTTAGGCTGAAATAAAATTATAGATGCAAATAAAATATATTTTGTGCATAGAAAATGTTTTTAAGTGATAAAATAAATATAGAAAATAATGGAAAAATGGTTATAAATCTTTTATACTAAAATAAAATTTGTAGAATTCATGTAAAATATATTTTAACAATAGAAAATTTAATAAAAATGCTTTTAGCTATAAATAAATATTAAAAATAGAGAATAAATATGGAAATAGTAGAAAAATTATTTATAAAATGTTTTATGCTGAAATAAATTTATAAAATGCATATAAAATATATTTTGGCTATAGAAAACTCATTAAAAATGTTTTTAGCTATAAATAATTACTAAAAATGGATAATAAATAGAAAAATTATTTATAAAACCATTTAAGTTGAAATAAAATTATAAAGTGTATATAAAATATATTTTGTCTATGGGAAATTCATTAAAAATGATTTTTGCCTATAATTAAATATTAAAAATGGAAAATAAATAGTAAATGCATTTCTTAAGCTATGAAAAATAATAAATCCCTCATAACTCCAATTTTAATCATAATTATAACATATTTCAATCATAATATTTGTATTGCTTGTATGGTGTATTGTTCTTGATTGTTTTTATTTCTCTTTTGACGGTAGTTTATACGCACTCGTATTTCTACGATCAAGAAGCTACATGAAGATGTGAAGATCAAGAGTTCAATGAAGAAGAACTGAGCAGCTATTTATACAAAGGCAAGTGTCCTTGACCATCTTGCACCTTTTTAAGGGTTTAGTTAGTTGCATGCTAATTAATATGAATCCTATATCATGCCCTGTTGTTGTATCCTTATTACCTTGTCGCATGGGTCATGGAAGGGTGATAAACGGGATTTACTTTACGCTTAGCCATGCATAATAGTTGGGTGGGAATACATTTAACTACACTTGTTACTCATTACTTATTATTATGATTATGACTATGATGTTGGAATATGAAGTGTAGTAAATAGGAATCTGGCGGGTTGGTTGAACGGTATGGTGCAGTACGCACGAGACCCGGGATTGGGGTTGGAACCTTGCCGGATTCTAAGGACCGGTTTATGGAGTAGCCACTAAGCTATACAGTATCGCCACGAGACTGAGATGGGGCAGCTTGGTCAATTAATTAGGTTTCTCCCGATGAAATGCTAGTAGTTGGATGGTGCGGGGAATGATGCGGGTGATCTGCTCTTGGATCCGCAAGGCTCAAGAGGGGGCTCTGGGGCGGAGGGTTACTCCGAGAATCCTCAGTGGTGGAAACCTTAGAGGGCTAGCACTAATCGGGAGTACCTTTGTAAAGACCTCGTAGTGATCTCCTGGCCGCACACCTACGGAAGTGTGAAATGTGGTTGATCACCACTGGCATCAGGGAGGTTTGCTTAGTCCACCTGGCAACAGGGGATGAAATCACGGCTTGTGGGTAAAGGATACATTCTCTGCAGAGATTGAGAAACTGTCATGACAGCCGTGCTCACGGACAAGAGCGGCTTGGTGACGAATTCATAATTAGACGATGGTTGGGATGATGGTTGAGACGATGATTTGGGAATGATGTTGGTATTGATTCATTATTATTATTAATATTCTATTATGATTGGGAATATACACCTAGATGTAGGTGCTAATGAAAGCTAAGGATAGGTTTAATGCATAGTGCTTAAACCATTATCAGCCTTTCCTTTTTGATTGGCCTTCATGTCATCTATTTCCCACACTTGCGGAGTACCACGAGATGGTACTCACACTTGCTTTGTTGTATTTTTGATATGCTGCTCAGTGAAGAGAAGACCTAATGAGAACCGTGACAAGTGAAGACGGTGTTTAGGTCGCGTTGCTGCCAGTCAACTTGCCTGTGGTTGCCCTAAAGTT
This sequence comes from Tuctoria greenei, assembly GCA_036927565.1. NCBI lineage: Eukaryota > Viridiplantae > Streptophyta > Magnoliopsida > Poales > Poaceae > Tuctoria > Tuctoria greenei. The sequence continues at coordinate 179,057,834 of JAYESD010000009.1, read as the reverse complement.
TTCCTCTTCCGCTGCTACTTCAAAACTCTTTTAAAGGTATAAATGTTGTTTGCATGCGATATGGAACTGTTTATCACTTTTGTCGTACATGTATGGTGAAACTGATCCTGGCATACATGTACTTTGCAGCTGGTTTTATGCTTAATAAAATCGGGTGTGACATCATAGGCATCGGTAATCGGGTCACCCGACGCTTTTAGTAGTATGGGTGTTATCTTTTTCGTACCCGACACCTTTAAATATATAACTATCGGCTTGCGCAGTTGCCCCGACATTTTTATATTTGATCTTCGATTTTTATGTAACTGACACTTCTAATATATTTAAAAGTGATGGTCCCGATCGATGCAAATAAGATCCCCGACACCTTATCGCTCAATTCTTGTAGTGACTTTTGTATGTTAAGTAAATAATTGTAACTTACTGTAAAGAAGCCTGCACTTTTTCACAAAAAGGGTTGACATACTTGTTAACTGAAGATTCTAGATCGATCCTGGTTTTCGACGACACAGTTTATTACCATCTAGTGGCATGCTAGAATTAATAAAACCATATAATAGTATTCAAAGAACTGAATTTATTACACACCATTATTATTGTTGAAAGGAAATGAAGTCACACTGCACACACACATAATAAAGACAGAGCATAAAGACAGAGACACAAGCTAACAAACACTCAGCACACGGTACAACTAATAGCCAGGCACATTATTTCCAGGGAAGGTATTTAAAATGGCTCCATCAAATTTATGATGGCTTTGATGTCCCCAGCAACCATCTTAGCATCATATGAAATACCATCCAAACCTCTCATCGACAGCCCAACGCAATAGAGGCCATTTTCACCTTTCCAGTGATATGGGAAATCCTTCTTGGGCTTGCCTTCTTTGTTCAGGAGGCTCTCTCCATCCTGAAATAGGTTAATCACATAAGCTTTGTAAGAACATGACAACATCATAATCTTCTAAAAAATTTGAAGTCATCTTGTAATAAAGTTCACAATCTATTTTTCAGTTAAGCTAAAAAACAAAAAATGTTAGCTTTCACATAGCTTTCATTACCTGTGCAGGTGGATCATATGTTTTAGATTCTTTAAATTATCTACCCCACATTAAGTGTACACAAAGTGAATGTAATATACTACTAACTATTGTGCCCCGAAAACTTCTAAGAACAGGTGCATCCATGACAAGGTGCTCCTGATACAAAATTTAATGAGCTTCGAAAGTACTTTCTCGCTTTTCCTAACAATGCGAGTGTTATCGCGATTTCTTCAAGAAAGGAAAGAGCTGACAATATTCATCGGACTAGACATTAGTAACGCCATCGACTCATTAAGCTGGGCATAACTGATGGAACTAATGAAAGCTCTAGGTTTTGGACCAAGATGGCGAGAGTGGATCACCCTATTACTTGGTTCGGCATCGACCAACTTGCTGTTAAACGGCTACCCGGACAAAACAATTCAACATAAGAGGTGACTCAGAAAGGGAGGCCATCTATCGCCGTTGCAATTTATCCTAGCCATCGAACCATTACAACAAATCCTAAATTTTACAAATGAAATAGAGGTGATGAAAAGATTGTTATTTAGGATGACAGTTGGAAATATTTCTCTGTATGCAGACGATGTGGCACTGTTCATATATCCATCGAGGCACAAGATCTAAGAGTGTTGAGGAACATACTAGAAGTTTTCGAGGGAGCAACTGGGCTTAATATAAACCTTCAAAAAACTGAGGTATACTAACTGAATGTAGATGAAGAAAATCTTCAAGACATAGCAAGATGCTTCCAGGGGAAAGTCTTTCACTTCCCATGCAAATACTTATACTCTCAATTCAAACTAGGAAACTCAGGAGGGTAGATTATCAGCCATTGCCAGACAATGTTAGATCAAGATTGCAAACGTGGAAAAGAAAGCTATTAACCAAACCTGGCAGAATCACTCTGACTAAGTCGACCCTAACATCAAAGGTTATTTTTACGCGATAGTTACGATACTACTGAAATGGCTATAGTGGCAGAAATAGACTCTATAAGGAAGCACTTCATATGGTCGTTGGAGGGGGAAGAAAACAAACACAAAAATGGAGCATGCCTTGTACGATGGAGAATGGTCTGCCGTACGATGGAGAATGGTCTGCCGGCCGAAAGATATGGGAAGCCTATGTTTGATTGAACTAAACAAATTTGGCTCGGCCCAGCTCCAATCCTGGCTTTGGCAGGCACGGAACGATTGTAACAATCCTTAGGTACGAATGCATCTGCCATGTAATGAGATGGACAAAAGCACTGTTTCAAGCATCGATTGAGGCACACATTGGGAACGGGGAAAGATGTCTTCTGGAGAGACAACTGGATGGAAGCTCGTGCTTTCAAAGATATGGCTACTAACCTGTATGCCATTGCATGTCACAAAAACAAACAATGCAAATGGAATTGGCAAACAACAGTTGAATAAAAATAATGAGGATATTCTTGAACACTCAACAATGAATAGAATTTCTGAAAGTCTGGATCGCAATCCAAGGAACTACGCTCAAGGCTACAATACCATACAAAGTCACTTGGAATGGACAAATAACGGCCGGTACTCGACAAAGCCAGCATACAACCTTCAGTTTGTGGGTCTGACTAAGCCTTTTGTACCGACAAATTTGTGGAGCGCTGCGACAGAGCCTAAGGTACAATTCTACAGATGGACTGTCATGCATAAAAAGATTCTGAGGGTGGAGAACCAGGAAAGATGAGGCTGGGATAATAACATAATCTACCTGCATTGTTTTCAGGAAACAGAAACGTTCATTCACCTATTCACAGAATGTTGTTTTGTGAAGGAGGTCTTAGGTACAGCATCTCAACGGCTCGGAGCAGAGATTGAACTTGATATGGCAGCCAGACAATCAAAAGCTATAATGGATTGGATTCAAGACCTGGGCAAACATGCGACTAGAAGCGAAGAAAGTGTGTTAGGATTTTTTCCCTACATATGGTGGGACATCTGCAAGGAGAGAAATAGAAGAATCTTTCAGGGGAAGAAGTGAGCTCTATGCAGGAGCATGCCTGGGAAAAGAGAAAATAGAACAACTGAGGTACGAGGCATATAACACAGAAGCCAGCGTGAGTGGCGACCCTGGACCGTGTCAACGTGGAGCTCTTCACAAATCTGCTATCCTTTCCTTGGAACAACTTGTTCTGGGAAGTTTTACACTGTCAGATCCTTTGGTTGGTTTCTTCTTTGGGCTGTAATGCACTATTTGTATTTTATCGGTTCCTCCTTTCAATGAATACATAGGCAGTCCCACTGGCATCGCATAAAAAAAGTTCTGTGCCCTTAACAATTTGCCATTAAGTGAATATACCTTAAGCCACATGTTTGTTGTGCTTTTGTAGCCTGTGGCAAGCACAAGAGAATCAAAGCAGTCACTTTTCCCATCCTCAAATTCTACAGCATGTCCCCTTATGCAGCGTATTGGGCCTAGCACCTGCATTCAAAAAATGTATTGAGTGAATCCTGTAAAGTGGGAAAATAGCATGTTATATACACATACATAGCAGTTTACTGTCCCAACATTAGAATTCTCGTCACCTTGATCACATCTTTTTTTATTAAATCAACTGTCCCAACATCTATGACTGCTGAGCGGCCAGTCTTTGCCTTCAAGAGGAGTGGCCCCATATTGGGCCTGATAATGCCATGTTTTGAGAGATCTCCAAAACGAAAGTAAGCCAGAGTCACAAGAATAAAATCCACAAATTTAAGTGGAATTTTCCATTTAGATAGTTTCATCCCCAGGCGAATCAAACCCTTGGTCATGACATGCATCTGCACGAGTTCACAGTTTCAGAATTTAATTAAACTACACCTTGAAATTGATTCTAGACAAAAATTTAAACTAAAATCAACTTATTTGCATATTGTATAAAACATACATACCGGGCTCCTGACAACAATGGAGGTATCCACTCCATTGCTAGCAAGGTCAAAGGCGATCTCCATGCCTGAGTTCCCGCATCCAACCACTAAAACCCTTTTTCCTCCATAGTGATTTGATGATTTGTAGTTTGACGAGTGGATGACTTCACCATAGAAATCATGAATTCCAGGGATGTTTGGAATTTTCCCCTCACTATTCTCACCTGTTGCTACAACCAAGAACCTAGCTGTATACTCAGTCACTAGGCCAGTTACTTGGTCATGTGCCATGATGGCCCAGCACTTTCTCACTTCATCATACTCGCTGGATTCAACCAAAGTCCTATACTTAGGGCAAATGTTGAAGTTCTCAGTATAGGCATCAACATACCTCACAAACTGTTCCTTTGGGATGTATGTAGGGACATCGCTTGGATAGGGCATATGGGGGAGCTCACATATCTCCTTTGGAAGGTGAAGTTTGAGGCGATCATATGTGCGTTTGCGCCAAAGAGACGCGCTGCAATCCTCGCGATCAACGATGACATAGGGGATGGATGCCAGCGTAAGGCATGCTGCTACAGCAAGACCCGATGGACCTGCTCCGACAATGAAAACAGGTACCTTCTCCATTGGGAACTTTGTGGCTGGAGAAGATGTAAAATCAGAGGAATGATGTTCTCGTTCTGATTTTGATATGCTCATGTTTCTCAAGGAGGGTGCTGGTTGGATCTATAAATGCAGGGAGGGGGGGGGGGGGGGGGGGGGTTGGCGTGTCTTGCGGGGGTATGGACAAAATATCTAGCTGGCATACTGTGTTTTCTAGTACAGGTAGTTGCGTAAAAAGTTTGCGGACCACATAAAATTAGGTGTGAATATATATGTTGTCATTAATGTACATGCAAAAAAATATTTTTCTTTACTTAAAATATGCATTTAGAGACGGAAATTAAAAGGTTCCTTAGGCTACCAGAGTTTATTATATATTCATACCTTTATTTTAAAAAACATTGGACCCAAGCATTTTATTCAGTTTAGAAAACTAATTGGTTTTGCACTCAAAAAAATTGGTCCAATAAAATCACAGGTGATTCCAATTCAGTGTTTAGCATCAACTTTATTACTAATTGAAGAATTTCAATTTTTTTTGTTGGATGGGTTCGGAGGAACCCTTTTTTCATAGATCTCTAAACGAATAGACACTTGGGCCAAATTATTGTCATTATGGATTCCATTACGTCATGTCATAGCCTGCACCTAACGCTTCTTTATATATAGCTTGCTAGCTTCGCTAGCGCCATACTCTTTCCCCATCCCCTAAAACACAGTTGGTAGCTGCGACATGCCTCTTCTATGCATACCATTGTCAATTGTGTCCTTACTAATCAATGTTGGTGATCAGCACCACCATTTCTTATCTGGGCACTTGATCCGCATGCTTGGTTTCTCATAGAAAACCACTATTTGCATATTCGATAACTCAATATGCGTTGAGATCTACAACTACCACCGATGAAGAGAGTGAGATCAATGTGGTCGACAGACTCTTCATGTCACTTCTACAGGTTTGCGATCTGCAGAAACATGTCATTTATACCAGGAAGTATTAAATGAGTATTCCTAAAATGAACTCTTCTAGGCATTATTTTTTTGCAATATTATACTCCCATTACCTTTCCAATTTTCCACTTGAGATGGTTTATTTTGAATAAAATGCAATGAGAGATTTATTGACATGCCTACAAATTTCAGAAAACTGGGAGTTTAACACTAAGTTTTTCCCTCAAATGCCGCTACACGTTCTTCTTCTTGCAACAAATAAAAAACTTTGCTCCCGCAAATATGGTTTTGCTTTTAAACTGTAGCTTGGTTCAGTGTAGGTAGAGTCTACTTATTAAAGTACTAGAGTTCGAAACTGAAGTCACAGCTCTGTACATATGTTGTCTAACAAACCTGTGCTCTACTGCATGCATGATCACATTTCTTGCCCAATGCATATCGTGTTTTGTGCTGTTTGTTCAATTAACATGCAAGGCTTCCGTAAGTATTTTGTCAAGGTGTGTAGCTTTATGTGGTGTGCTCACAGCCGTTCTTTTTTTGGAGTAAAGACAAAACTGAACTTACGGTTTTGGATCTTTTTGAAACGTGTAGGCAAGAGCAGGTTGTAAACATGAAAACTGAACCATTTTTCTGTTATAAATCTGGGAACACAACATTTTAAAAGTTGAACGAGTAGCGCTGGCCGGCACAGGTGTGCGGTTTGTTAACGGAGTTGGTTTTTCTTTAGTAAAAGAGAAGGTTCACAACGCTTTTATCTTCGCAAACTTGCATTTTAAGAAAGTAATAAAGTTTGAAACTGAAATCAGTTTACGTATGTATACACAGACGTAATGATTGTTTCTGTTTCATCAGATCAGTGTGACATGTAATGTCCATGTACTAGCTTGCCCGATTTGAAAAGTTCGGATCCTTTTAATTTTTCGTGTTCAGGATGTACACGCCAGGTCACAAGAGATTGCGTTAACAATGTCCCAAAGCCTTCGCTTGAAAGTTTTGCTCATATATACTTGCGTCAGGAAAAAAGATTGCTCATACACTGTGAAACGGAAACTGCAGCATGAAATCATTCAACCCGATAATGTTTAAAGCTCCATGCATGTAAGACAACACCCTCCATTTTGTTTTCATGTTTTGGAAAGTCTTATAAAAAGCTGGCATTTATTACACTTTGCTTTCTTTGCATGTTTCACTAAGCATCATGATAAGGATCTAATTGCTGTGATGTGTTAACCACTTTTTTCTCACCTAATTTGGATTGTCAGTTTGTCCCATCTCAAACAGATTTTGTTGGTGTCTTGTTGAGTTTGTTTGGATCCATGCGCTTGCTATCACCAACTTTTCATCTTTTTGTTAGAAAGGAATGTGTGAAACATGGGTGTAACTAAAAGGAATGTGTGAAACATGGGTGAATATTACAATTAGATGTATACTGGCTGGAACAAGAAATATGATCATTCAGATGAGTGGTTCATCAAGATAGATGATTTTATACATGTATGGTATTATGTTTTTTCATTTTATGTTGTTGAGGATGTTATTTTTTTAAAAGGTTGTTGAGGCTGTTATTATTCTATATTACTGATCAGTAGTTTGTATATAGAAAAGGACATCGGGTATGCCCTTTACAAGAGTACATTATTGATGGGATTCTATACACTAGATATCCAAAATTATGGGATCAATCGGCGGTGTATGATGGTGATTTCGATCTGATGTTGTATTCAACCTCTAGCACAAGGAGGAACCCCCCGTCGGGCGCCAGAGTCCCGACAATCAAGGTCGGAGTAGCAAGTCCTTCCGAGTCCTGACTCCAAGGCCAGGAAGCGAGTCCGTCTGAGTTCCAGCTCGAGGGAAGGGGCGGTTGGTGACATTCAATACAGATGTAAACTGATGCAGAATTATTTATTGTTGGTTAGAAGACCACGTGCCTTGTGACTCCAGTGTAGACCATTGTCTTAGCTGACACCTTTCTCGCCCCGTTCCATCCTACACATCGGTTGACGAGCGCTACAACGAGGTGCGTCCCGTGACAAGACCCGAGCAGGCACAATGACGACTTCCGCGAACCGAGGTCGGCCCATGGTGAGCTCGGGTAACCCGCCGATAGGATAGGAAGCGATGTAACTCCCGCCCCATTTATGAGGAAATCGGGGTAGATGAGAGTGATGAACATAATGATTAAACAGGACACAATCATGCTGACTATCAAAGGGCCTCGAGGCCTTCATTACCGTGGACGACAAACAAGAAACTCGATGAACAACACTCATTTGTAACGCGTGTAAACGTACTCCCACGCCTAGCAAAGAGTCATGAACGACCAAAACTTGACGTAGGATATCTTGGCTAAACCAGTACATGTCGGTGTTCGTACCATTAATGATTATAGATTTCATTGTGGGTTCATCTTCGAGGTGGCCTAGCTACAGAGACACAAGTGTTTATACTAGTTTGGACAAGTGCTCTATATCTAGTGTTGATATCTGATGCTCTTTCTTGATTTGAAGGAGGGAATGAGGTTACAAGTGTTAAAAATGTGTGAGTGTCTATGTGACCTCGAGCGTCTACTCGTGTATTCTCGGGGGCCATAAAGATGGCCTCCGAACTCCTTTTATATTGGAGCTCGGCTATCTACCCTGAGTTCTCATAAATGGGACGGGTGATACAAGACTCGTGTCAGCGGGACTCTTGGATAGCTGAAGTAGTCGGAGTGGTTGTGCTATCCACTCCCGTCACATGCCTGTTCCGCGTCGTCCTTCGGCGCGTGTCCTCTTTGGTGCCAAGAGGAATGGGACGGGTGTGGCGTCAGCCAACATTCTACTATGTAGCACAGTCACGTCGCGTGTGGTCGTCTTCTCGGTATTGAAGGCGTTCGTGCAGCTCATACCGCATTGAGTGTCGTCACCTACCCCCAATGTTCCAAAAGGTGTTAGGCGCTAGACGAGTGGTGACCCTCGGCTAGCGCCTAGGTGTTCCTTTGCGCTATGTACTGTCGCAACAATATATCAAAATTTTGACAGATTCTAGCCGGTCCACTTTCACTCCCGCATATAGCCCACTCGTGACATTATGTGGGTGGGTTATGTAGGCTTTATAGCCTAGGCAACGCCGCGCCGAGCAACAAACTCCTGCTAACTCCTTCGGGAAAAAAAATTCCCCCCTAATCTTGAGTCACCTTATTAAAATTGTAATCACACAAGCACACGAACGCGAGAGCACACTGAAATTTTCTTGGCAGCGAACACCACACGCGACGCACACACTGCTTATATGATTACCTTCCTCATAAGTAGTAATCTTCTTCTTCAGAGACATACGCCGTTGCATCACGTCCAGACCCGAATCCAGCACGATGCCAGCCACACTCAACTCAGCTCATATGCACGCGCACATACGCAAGGAGGAATAACACTAATACAATTGATCGGGAAGGGATGTGGAATCCCCCCCCCCCCCCCCCCCCCCCCGTGCAGAATCCCTCCCTAGGCCCTAGGTGATGTGGAAGGGATGCGCCCTCGCACCCAGGCACGTGGAGCGAGGCGAGCGCCTAGTTACGCCTTACTGAATGCTTCCTACCCTTGCTTCCAAGGCCGGGCTCAGGCGGACTTATCGACGACCTCGGTGTTCGGGGCTCAGGCATTGTGTGTCGTCCGGGCTGGTTGTAGGGCAGTGTCGGTACCCTACAAACCATGTACCCTCGTGTACCAGAGAAAGAAGTATTGAGCTCCACTTTCTAGAAGAGAAGATATTCAGAGGCCACCACGTGTCCTGCAGTGCCGGACCTGCCTCCCTCCTAAGGGTGGCTTCGATGCTACCACGTGTCCCGCGGCGCCGGACCTGTCTCCCTCCTAAGGGTGCCTCTGGTGCTGCCACGTGCCCTGTGGCGCCGAACCTGCCTCCCTCCTAAGGGTGCTACGGTGTTGCCACAGGTCTTGCAGTGTTGGACCTGCCTCCCTCCTAGGGGTGGTTCTGGTGCTTCCACGTGTCCCGCAGCACCGGACCTGCCTCCGACCTAAGGGTGGCTCCAGTGGTGCCACGTGTTAGACTCTACCTCTCCAGCAGGAAGGACTCCAGGTTCTCCAATAGCGCGTACATTCAAGGCTATAAATCAGCTGTTTCAAGACCTGGTTAACGCATCATTAATTCTGTATTAATGGTGCACAATCAAAGGAGCCTTCAAGTGTAGTAACGTCACCAGTAGAGCGCATTAACATATGAATAAACAACTATTAAGTGCTTTAGATCGTGTACAGGGTGCTTAATAGCCCAGGAACAAGTGTGTCAACCCTTTTTGTGAAACAAGTGCAGGATTCTTTACAGTAAATTACAATTAATTACTTAACATACAAAAGGCACCCTTTTGCAAGGAAAGACTCCTGGTTTTACCTTCATGGACACGTTTCTTAAACTGGAGTACTCACACATTCTTTTCTATAGAAAGGTGAAAAGTTGGTGATAGTAAACGTGTGGCTCCCAACAAACTTAAGACGACACAAAAAAATATGTTTGAGATGGGACAAACTGATATTGCAAATTAGGTGAAAAAATGGTTAACACACCACAACAATCAGATCCTTATCATGATGTTTCGCAAAACATGCAAATAAAGCAAAGGGTGATAAATACCAATTTGTTATAAGACTTTCCAAAACATGCAAACAAAATGGATGGTGTTGTGTTACATGCATGGAGCTTTAATCGTTATAAGGTTGCAAGATTTCAGGTTGCAGTTTCCGTTTCACAGTGATCTGATGGCCGCACCTGAATTCTCTTTAGAGAGTTCATGTGGCACGGGTGTCTCGTTGTGTTTGTCTTCCCCCCATGTGAAGGTGGTCTCGGGTTCTTTTATATGCGGTTCTCGAGTGCTCTATTTTCCTTGGCCCTCATAAATGGGGTAGGTGGTACAATGTCCTCTCTCTCGCGGGTTTTTCGGGCTCGTCTTGAGTCGTAGAAGTCATCGTCATATATAACCACTCTGGTCTCATCGCCTGTCCTCGTAGTATCATGGCTCATGCATGCCTCCTGTAACACCGTTATTTTTCCCTTACCCCTCTCTCTCCTTCCCACTGCATGCGGGCCCCAACTGTCATCTATTTCTTCCTCCAACCGCACGCCTTGCAGGTATTTCATCGAACAAGTAGCGTGCAAGCCGCGTTCTGACAACCGCCGCACCAATTCTTGCCCATCCCGCGCCCCTTCCCACATAGCCCACGTTCCATAGCAACCACACAACATCAAGCAACCGTTTCTCTTTCAAATACTCGTTCACTCCTCTTCCCATATTCCTTCCACGGTGAAAACCAACCGCCACCACTAGTGTCTTCATCGTTCTCGCGTTTCCACTCGATCTCCTCTTCCGATGATGCATCAATAGTGTTTCCCATGCCCCAGAACATGCCCTGGGCAAGGAGGCGCCGAAGAATCGCCACCGAGGCACCACCGCGACATCCACCATAGCAACCGTCAACCTTCAAAGTTGCTGCTCCCTTACAGCGCCATTTTGGTGTCTACAACCTTGCTAGGTAAGTTCTAGGCATGCTCCTCCTTCGATTTTGGTAGCCAGGGACTAGTTTAGGCGTTTTTTTCGCTTGGATTGCGTGCTCCCGCGTGCTATGGCCGGTGGCCATGGCGGCACAGCTGTCCTGGCTAGAGGTAGAAGAAGACTATGGCTTCTTTTGTTTCCTAGCCATTGGATCTTGCCTCAATGGTCCAGATTAGATTGAACATACCCCTTCGTTTTATTTAAATCTAAGGCATCCATTTAAAATCCTATGGCCCAGATTAGAAGGGCGAAGGGGTACTCCCCCTGGTCCACAGCAGACATAGACCCGCCCATTATTCCCTTGGTCCATGAGGCATGAACTCGGTTCACCGATTTTTGTATAGAAAAATAAATAAGAAAAAGAAAAGGAATTGGAAATTTGCAGATAGGTCCCTGCTCTTAATAAAAACACCCCTGGACATGATGGTAATTATGTCAACAATATGAAAATATGTAAAACTTGCATTTAAGCCCATGAAATATTATTTAATTTCTGATTATTGTTTAAAAATGCATTTAGTAGTGGAAAATACTTATAAGTTGTAAAATAAATATATAAAATAATATAAAAATTAGTATTAAATCTTTTTAGGCTGAAATAAATTGTAGATGCATATGAATTATATTTTGACAATAAAAATTTTTATAAAAATGTTTTTTTAGCTATAAGTAAATATTAAAAATGGTATAGTAAATATAGAAAATAGTAGAAAATTAGTTATAAATCTTTTATACTAAAGTAAAATTGTAGAATTCATATAAAATATATTTTGACAATAGAAAATTTTATAAAAATGCTTTTAGCTATAAATAAATATTAAAAATAGAGAATAAATATGGAAATAATAGGAAAATTATTTATAAAATGATTTATGCTGAAATAAAATTTATATTTTGGCTATAGAAAACTCATTAAAAATGTTTTTAGCCTATAAATAAATACTAAAAATGGAAAATAAATGGTAAATGTATCTATTTAGCTATGAAAAATAATAAACCACTCATAACTCCGATTTAACTCATAATCATAACATATTTCAATCATAATATTTGTATTGCTTATATGGTGTATTGTTCTTGATTGTTTTTATTTCTCTTTTGATGGTAGTTTATACGCATTCGTATTTTGACGAAGAAGCAACACGAAGACTCCGAAGATCAAGATTTCATCAAGAAGACTGAGCAGCTAAATAATATAAGGCAAGTGCCCTTGACCATTTTGTTCCAGTTCTAGGGATTTAGATAGATGCATGCTAATTAAATTGATGTCCTACTTCATGTTTACATGCCCTGGTCCATATAATTCCTTGCTGCCTGAAATAGGTTGGGAAGTAGATAGGTCATAGTTATGCTTAGCCATGCTTAAATGTTGGTATTGGGGTTTCATACAATTGTGCTACATTAAACTTTATGGTTACTCGAACTTGTGGTGATTACACTATTGTAGTGGATAGGAATCTGGTGGTTGGTTAGTATTGGTATGGTGCAGTTTGCACGAGACCCGGGATTGGGGTTTGTTACCACCGGATTCTAAGGACCGGTTTATGGAGGAAGCCACTAAGCTTTATAGTACCACTACGAGACTGAGATGGGGCAGCATGGTCAACTAATTAGGTTTCTCCCGATGAAATGCTAGTGGTTGGATGGTGCGGGGAATGATGCAGGTGATCTGCTCTGGGATCCGCAAGACTCAAGAGGGGGCTCTGGGGCGGAGGGTTACTCCGAGAATCCCCAGTGGTGGAAACCTTAGAGGGCTAGCACTAGTCGGGAGTACCTTTGTAAATACCATGTAGTGATCTCCTGGCCTCACACCAAAGGAAGTGTGCAATGTGGTTAGCTACCACGGGCAATCAGGGAGGTTCACTTATTCCACCTGGCAACAGGGGATGAAATCACTACTTGTGGGTAAAGGGTACAATCTCTATAGAGATTTGGTAAACTGTCATGGCAGTCGTGCTCACGGACAAGAGCGGCTTGGGGCTAGTTCATAATTAGTCGATGGTTGAGATGATGGTTGGGATGATACTTGGGAATGATATTGATATTATTACATTATTATCATTGTTATGGTTGGGATTATTCACTTAGATGTAGGTTGCTAATGAAAGCTAAGGATAGGTTTAATGCTTAGTGCTTAAGCCACTGTCACCCTTTCTTTTTGATCGGCCTTCATGTCATTTATTTCCCACACTTGCTGAGTACCACGGGATGGTACTCACACTTGCTTTGTTGTACTTTTTTTATAAATGCTGCTCAGTGAAGATAAGATTCAACGACGGCAAGTTTCCATTGAAGACGGTGTGTAGAAGGTCGCGTTGCTGCCAGTCGATTTGCCTGTGGTTGCTATAGAGTTTTTCCTCTTCCGCTGCTATTCAAAACTCTTTTGAAAGGTATAAATGTTGTTTTCATGCGATATAGAACTATTTATCACTACTTGTCGTACATGTATAGTGAAACTGATCCTGACATACATGTATTTTGCAACTGGTTTTATACTTAATAAAACCGGGTGTGACAAAGTGGTATCAGAGCTATATATCGACTCTAGGCACGTGACCTTAGTTAGAATGGACTTAATAAACATCCCTTTGACATCGCTTATGAAGATGAAGATTCAACTTAATCGACGGAGCCTGAAGATCGATTTATTGAAGACAATGCAAAGGGTGAAGAAATTTCTTAAAGATTATAAAACATCACTTGCTTAGGTTCCCCTTTAGTTAGCAATTGAACTCCATACCTTCCTAACCGCGAACTAGAACACATTGCTTGATGTATTACATTCAACTAATAATAATAAAAATAATATAATATAGCATTTATCTGTTTAAGGGGGATAGCCGACCCACTTGAATCTCGTGGGCGAGATTCCTTGTAACGTGGGTGGGATTGTGACCCTCATATATATAAAAAAAATAAAGAAATAATACAAAAAATAGTAATCATGACAACACATTTACCATAAAAGACTTTAAACTTGAACACAAAGGAAATTATGCCAAATTCAAAATAATAAAAAGGATAAGATTAAGAGTAGTAATGATAAGAGCATAAAATAATATGTGGTGTTGTGGGACAATACATTTAAATTAAGCCAATCTGACACATTTTGTGTGAAAAATACAAATTATAAGTGAAGAGAGAATGTTAAATCCAAATAAAATTTAGAGAGGACAAAGAAAGCTTTACCAAACCTAGTAACACCCCGTTCAAATAATAATAGTGTAGATAATAGTAATAATAATAAATATATATAATAATAAGGTGTAAAATATAGTAGTAACAAAATATTTTCTTAAAACAATTTTAAACAAGATCGTCATGTTTTTATTCTTGCATTGTGTGAGATATTAAACTTTGAAAAATTCTAGAATAAAGACTTCAAGACCAAATAAAATAATAGAATTATAAAAAATACTTTTTATGGCGTAACATTCGATTAACAAAAACTTAAATCTTCTTCTTAGTCCAACCTTCTAGAATCTCGGGCCGAGATTCCGTTTAAGGGGGGTAGAATTGTAACACCGTTATTTTTCCCTTACCCCTCTCTCTCCTTCCCACTGCATGCGGGCCCCAACTGTCATCTATTTCTTCCTCCAACCGCACGCCTTGCAGGTATTTCATCGAACAAGTCGCGTGCAAGCCAAGTTCTGACAACCGCCGCGCCAATTCTTGCCCATCCCGCGCCCCTTCCCACATAGCCCACGTTCCATAGCAACCACACAACATCAAGCAACCGTTTCTCTTTCAAATACTCGTTCACTCCTCTTCCCATATTCCTTCCACGGTGAAAACCAACCGCCACCACTAGTGTCGCCATCGTTCTCGCGTTTCCACTCGATCTCCTCTTCCGATGATGCATCAATAGTGTTTCCCATGCCCCAGAACATGCCCTGGGCAAGGAGGCGCTGAAGAATCGCCACCGAGGCACCACCGCGACATCCACCATAGCAACCGTCAACCTTCAACGTTGCTGCTCCCTTACAGCGCCATTTTGGTGTCTACAACCTTGCTAGGTAAGTTCTAGGCATGCTCCTCCTTCGATTTTGGTAGCCAGGGACTAGTTTAGGCGTTTTTTTCGCTTGGATTGCGTGCTCCCGCGTGCTATGGCCGGTGGCCATGGCGGCACAGCTGTCCTGGCTAGAGGTAGAAGAAGACTATGGCTTCTTTTGTTTCCTAGCCATTGGATCTTGCCTCAATGGTCCAGATTAGATTGAACATACCCCTTCATTTTATTTAAATCTAAGGCATCCATTTAAAATCCTATGGCCCAGATTAGAAGGGCGAAGGGGTACTCCCCCTGGTCCACCGCGGACATAAACCCGCCCATTATTCCCTTGGTCCATGAGGCATGAACTCGGTTCACCGATTTTTGTATAGAAAAATAAATAAGAAAAAGAAAAGGAATTGGAAATTTGCAGATAGGTCCCTGCTCTTAATAAAAACACCCCTGGACATGATGGTAATTATGTCAACAATATGAAAATATGTAAAACTTGCATTTAAGCCCATGAAATATTATTTAATTTCTGATTATTGTTTAAAAATGCATTTAGTAGTGGAAAATACTTATAAGTTGTAAAATAAATATATAAAATAATATAAAAATTAGTATTAAATCTTTTTAGGTTGAAATAAATTGTAGATGCATATGAATTATATTTTGACAATAAAATTTTTTATAAAAATGTTTTTTTAGCTATAAATAAATATTAAAAATGGTATAGTAAATATAGAAAATAGTAGAAAATTAGTTATAAATCTTTTATACTAAAGTAAAATTGTAGAATTCATATAAAATATATTTTGACAATAGAAAATTTTATAAAAATGCTTTTAGCTATAAATAAATATTAAAAATAGAGAATAAATATGGAAATAATAGGAAAATTATTTATAAAATGATTTATGCTGAAATAAAATTTATAAAATGCATATAAAATATATTTTGGCTATAGAAAACTCATTAAAAATGTTTTTAGCCTGTAAATAAATACTAAAAATGGAAAATAAATGGTAAATGTATTTATTTAGCTATGAAAAATAATAAACCACTCATAACTCCGATTTAACTCATAATCATAACATATTTCAATCATAATATTTGTATTGCTTATATGGTGTATTGTTCTTGATTGTTTTTATTTCTCTTTTGATGGTAGTTTATACGCATTCGTATTTCGACGAAGAAGCAACACGAAGACTCCGAAGATCAAGATTTCATCAAGAAGACTGAGCAGCTAAATAATATAAGGCAAGTGCTCTTGACCATTTTGTTCCAGTTCTAGGGATTTAGACAGATGCATGCTAATTAAATTGATGTCCTACTTCATGTTTACATGCCCTGTTCCATATAATTCCTTGCTGCCTGAAATGGGTTGGGAAGTAGATAGGTCATAGTTATGCTTAGTCATGCTTAAATGTTGGTATTGGGGTTTCATACAATTGTGCTACATTAAACTTTATGGTTACTTGAACTTGTGGTGATTACACTATTGTAGTGGATAGGAATCTGGTGGTTGGTTAGTATTGGTATGGTGCAGTTTGCATGAGACCCGGGATTGGAGTTTGTTACCACCGGATTCTAAGGATCGGTTTATGGAGGAAGCCACTAAGCTTTATAGTACCACCACGAGACTGAGATGGGGCAGCATGGTCAACTAATTAGGTTTCTCCCGATGAAATGCTAGTGGTTGGATGGTGCGGGGAATGATGCGAGTGATCTGCTCTAGGATCCGCAAGGCTCAAGAGGGGGCTCTGGGGCGGAGGGTTACTCCGAGAATCCCCAGTGGTGGAAACCTTAGAGGGCTAGCACTAGTCAGGAGTACCTTTGTAAAGACCATGTAGTGATCTCCTGACCTCACACCAAAGGAAGTGTGCAATGTGGTTAGCTACCACGGGCAATCAAGGAGGTTCACTTAGTCCACCTGGCAACAGGGGATGAAATCACTGCTTGTGGGTAAAGGGTACACTCTCTGCAGAGATTTGGTAAACTGTCATGACAGCCGTGCTCACGGACAAGAGCGGCTTGGGGCTAGTTCATAATTAGTCGATGGTTGAGATGATGGTTGGGATGATACTTGGGAATGATATTGATATTATTACATTATTATCATTGTTATGGTTGGGATTATTCACTTAGATGTAGGTTGCTAATGAAAGCTAAGGATAGGTTTAATGCTTAGTGCTTAAGCCACTGTCAGCCTTTCTTTTTGATCGGCCTTCATGTCATTTATTTCCCACACTTGCTGAGTACCACGGGATGGTACTCACACTTGCTTTGTTGTACTTTTTTTATAAATGCTGCTCAGTGAAGAGAAGATTCAACGACGGCAAGTTTCCATTGAAGACGATGTGTAGAAGGTCGCGTTGCTGCCAGTCGATTTGCCTGTGGTTGCTATAGAGTTTTTCCTCTTCTGCTGCTATTCAAAACTCTTTTGAAAGGTATAAATGTTGTTTTCATGCGATATAGAACTGTTTATCACTACTTTTCGTACATGTATGGTGAAACTGATCCTGACATACATGTATTTTGCAACTGGTTTTATACTTAATAAAACCGGGTGTGACACCTTCGTGCCGAGCGGTATGGGATGGGGGAGGCATTAGCACGCACTGTGCTACAAGGATTAGGTCACATACCATCATCCTTTTTGTAATGAAGGTGCTTGCTTTAGCCCACGCCCTCACTGAATGCTGCCATCTACTTTCCTCTCCTGAGCTTGGGCTCAGGCGTGCTCCTGTTCTGACCTCAGTGGTCGTGGCTCTGATGTGCTTCCATCCAAACCTTGACGGTCAGGGCCCCAACCAGGATCCCGCCTCCGCCAACCAAGCTCCCAAGACATGAATATTGGCAAGCTGAATAAGTTGTACATGCTCGACCAAGGGTTGGAACCCATCCTAGCCATTTTCAGTTGATTCTACAAGGTGTTTCCCCACCTTTGTCGCGATCTCTTCGGATCATGAAGCCCGACCAAGAGGTGTTGAGCGAGAGAGAGAAAACCTTGTTGCTGCCATCCTTGTGGTCGCATGTGCATTAGCCGATAGTGGCTCTGGTGACGGTAGGAAGGAAACGGGGTGGAGAATGTTAGAACCTCTAGAGAATGATCACTCACACACACATGTGCGAAAGAATATAAATAATGAAACACTTTTTTGGCAACGAACACCATGGAAACAAACACCTGTATCTTAGCTTAGTTGAGCTGAGCGTGATCAATAAAGCCAAAATACAGCTGTCGGCAATCTCCCTCTCACACATTGGTTGCTCACAGGACACACCCAGCCCCACGGGTGTCACACAACGTCTATTTATCAACCAAGATTATGGGTCTGGCTCTAATACCACTATTGGCCTAATAACAGAAGTTGTTTGTTGAACTAAGAGAAATCTCACTGCATCCTAAAAGCTACCCATGAGGTGAGGGAATCTCCTAGTTTTAAGTTGGTTCAACTCGCCTCCCACAACCAATGTGTGACTGACATGTATCTTGGATTTATTGATCACGCTTAGCTCGACTCAAGCTAAGATACATGTGTCTGTTGTCACGACATTTGTCACCAATCCAGTGTGTCACTGTTTATTTTTTCTCTCACGTGTGTGTGTGTGTGTCTGTGAGGAAGCGAGTGTTCCTAAGACACATACGGTGCCCACTGGTTGTGTCACCACGCCTATTTTGAGAACTTTGCATGAAAAACAACAAACAATAGATAAGCTAAAGAAAAAAGAGATGGGCCAACAATATAACATACCAGTTATGCCAGGGAAAGATTGAGACAATATAACGTAGCTGAACAAAGAAGGCAAGCCCAAGAAGGATTTCCCCAATCATTGGAAAGGTGAAAATGGCCTCTATTGTGTTGGGCTATCAATGAGAGGATTGGATAGTATTTTTTAAGATGCTAAGATGGTTGCTAGGGACATCTAATCGATCATAGATTCAATAGAGCCATTTTAAATACCTTCCTTGGAAATAATGTGCTTGTTATTAGTTATTTCGTGTGCTGAGAGTTTGTTGGCTTGTGTGTCTGCCTTTATGCTCTAGCATCGAAGGTATTATGTGTGTGTGTGTGCAGTGTGACTCCATTTCCGTTGAACAATAATAATGGTGTGTAATAAACTCAATGCTTTGAATTGTATTATGTGGTTCTATTAATTCAAGCATGTCATTTGATGGTAATAAGCTTTACCGTCAAAAGTCAGGATCAATCTAGAAACTTCAGTTAACAAGTATGTCAGCCTGCAGAAGATGGCATATCTACCTTCTGATGTTTCCTTCATGCACATAGTTTACTGAGGTTCTCGTGACCTGTTTGAGGGCCAGAATGGACTGTCCATTCAACACACTCTGCCAATAATAGTAAAGCTAAGGCTCAACGAAGCTGGCCACATCACATCCGTGCCAAGTTGTGTGTTAATCACATAGCTATTTACTTTTGCATATGTGTGTTAATCACACACATATGCGTGTTTCCTAGAAACACTATTTATCTTGTTTTGCATGTTTGTCGCCAAAAAGTGTTTTGTTTATGTGTGTTAATCACACACATATGCGTGTTTCCTAGAAACACTATTTTTGCGTGTTCGTCGCCAAAAAGTGTTTCATTATTTATCTTGTTTCTCACATGTGTGTGTGTGAGTGATCATTGTCTGGAGGTTCCAACATTCTCCACACCGTTTCCTTCCTACCGTCACCAGAGCCACTATCGGCTAATGCACATGCGACCGCAAGGATGGCAGCAACAGAGCTTTCTCTCTAAATCAACACCTCTTGGTCGGGATTCATGATCCGAAGAGCTCCTGACAAAGGTGGGGAAACACCTTGTAGAATCAAGTGAAAATGGCTAGGATGGGTGCCAACCCTTGGTCGAGCATGTACAACTTAATCAGCTTGCCAATCTTCATGTCTTTGGAGCTTGGTTGGCGGTGGCAGGAGCCTGGTTGGGACCCTGACCGTCAAAGTTTGGATGGAAGCAGACCAGAGCAGAGACCACCGAGGTCGGAACAGGAGCACGCCTGAGCTCAAGCTCGGAGAGGAAAGTAGATGGCAGCATTCAATGGGGGTGTGGGCTAAAGCAAGCACCTTCATTACAACAAGAATGATAGTATGTGACCTAGTCCTGGTAGCACGCGTTAAAGACGTCGGCTTCAGTACCGACAAATTTACTACTTTAAAGCCGTCGGGCAGGCTGGCAGCCGACGCTTTTAACCAGTTCTATTCTTTTTTTTTCCAAACACACTTTTCACCGGCGCTCACACGTCACTGACTCCGTTCTTTTTGTTGTTGTTGTTGTTGTCTACACCACCAGGAGATACACCCTTCATAGCACAAAGAATTGACAAAATTTATTTTCTCAGAATCAAGATACACAGTACAAGCACAATCGATACACAAATATATGTCATCACAAAGATACATGAGCTTCAGATGAACGGGAAGATACATGAGGTTCAGATCTGCAAAAAAAATAATGAACACAAAGCCTCGGAGCACTCGGAGTGGATACTGGATTGAATAATCGGAGTGGAGGCTCACGGCCGTGCGAGGCGCCGGAGTGGAGGCCGGTGATCGTGGGAGCACTGGAGTGGAGCTGGAGGTGGGCCGCGGGGTGGTGGCCGTGGGAGCATCGGGGTCGAGGCCGGCGATGTGTGGGAGGCGACGATGGGAGATATGGGCACCTACATGGTGAGGAAGTGGAGCAGCCTCCGGTCGCCGAAGTGGAAGATATGTGCGAGGTGGATCAGCACCCATTGCAGGGAGCCGTCGTAGCGGTAGTTGAGGATGGCAACCTGGTGCGCGCGCTACGCGCGCACGACCTCGTGCACCCTGGCAACAGTGGCGCGGTCGATGGTGGCGCACTGGAAGACGCGCATGTTGCGGCCGAGCACCTCGCGACACGTGTAGCCGGTGAGTGTGGCGAGCCCATGGGAGGCGTAGATGACGGGGTGGTCCGCAAGCGCAGGGTCCATGAGCAAGAAGCTCCCCGGGTGCTGGACGGAGTGGAGGCCGGCGGCCATGGGCACGCCGGAGTGGAGGCCGGCGGCCGTGGGAGCTTCGGAGTGGAGCCGCCGACCGGATCTTGGAGGCGTTGGAGTTTGAACTGGGAAGAAGGAAGAGAAGAGCGTAGTGGTCGGCGGCTGGGTGGGGGAATGGAACAAGAAGTTAGGGTTGAGGGCAATATAAAAATGTAAGTTGGGTGAGGGCGGCGGGAAATACAAAAGTTGCACGGGATACGGTGGCGATAGCGGGCCCTAGTCATAGGCATCGGTAATCGGGTCACCCGACGCTTTTAGTAGTATGGGTGTTATCTTTTTCGTACCCGACACCTTTGAATATATAACTATCGGCTTGCGCAGTTGCCCCGACATTTTTATATTTGATCTTCGATTTTTATGTAACCGACACTTCTAATATATTTAAAAGTGATGGTCCCGATCGATGCAAATAAGATCTCCGACACCTTATCGCTCAATTCTTGTAGTGACTTTTGTATGTTAAGTAAATAATTGTAACTTACTGTAAAGAAGCCTGCACTTTTTCACAAAAAGGGTTGACATACTTGTTAACTGAAGATTCTAGATCGATCCTGGTTTTCGACGACACAGTTTATTACCATCTAGTGGCATGCTAGAATTAATAAAACCACATAATAGTATTCAAAGAACTGAATTTATTACACACCATTATTATTGTTGAAAGGAAATGAAGTCACACTGCACACACACATAATAAAGACAGAGCATAAAGACAGAGACACAAGCTAACAAACACTCAGCACACGGTACAACTAATAGCCAGGCACATTATTTCCAGGGAAGGTATTTAAAATGGCTCCATCAAATCTATGATGGCTTTGATGTCCCCAGCAACCATCTTAGCATCATATGAAATACCATCCAAACCTCTCATCGACAGCCCAACGCAATAGAGGCCATTTTCACCTTTCCAGTGATATGGGAAATCCTTCTTGGGCTTGCCTTCTTTGTTCAGGAGGCTCTCTCCATCCTGAAATAGGTTAATCACATAAGCTTTGTAAGAACATGACAACATCATAATCTTCTAAAAAATTTGAAGTCATCTTGTAATAAAGTTCACAATCTATTTTTCAGTTAAGCTAAAAAACAAAAAATGTTAGCTTTCACATAGCTTTCATTACCTGTGCAGGTGGATCATATGTTTTAGATTCTTTAAATTATCTACCCCACATTAAGTGTACACAAAGTGAAAATAATATACTACTAACTATTGTGCCTCGAAAACTTCTAAGAACAGGTGCATCCATGACAAGGTGCTCCTGATACAAAATTTAATGAAAGAATTTCAAGAAAGGAAAGAGCTGACAATATTCATCGGACTAGACATTAGTAACGCCATCGACTCATTAAGCTGGGCATAACTGATGGAACTAATGAAAGCTCTAGGTTTTGGACCAAGATGGCGAGAGTGGATCACCCTATTACTTGGTTCGGCATCGACCAACGTGTTGTTAAACGGCTACCCGGACAAAACAATTCAACATAAGAGGTGACTCAGAAAGGGAGGCCATCTATCGCCGTTGCAATTTATCCTAGCCATCGACCCATTACAACAAATCCTAAATTTTACAAATGAAATAGGGGTGATGAAAAGATTGTTATTTAGGATGACAGTTGGAAATATTTCTCTGTATGCAGACGATGTGGCACTGTTCATATATCCATCGAGGCACAAGATCTAAGAGTGTTGAGGAACATACTAGAAGTTTTCGAGGGAGCCACTGGGCTTAATATAAACCTTCAAAAAACTGAGGTATACTAACTGAATGTAGATGAAGAAAATCTTCAAGACATAGCAAGATGCTTCCAGGGGAAAGTCTTTCACTTCCCATGCAAATACTTATACTCTCAATTCAAACTAGGAAACTCAGGAGGGTAGATTATCAGCCATTGCCAGACAATGTTAGATCAAGATTGCAAACGTGGAAAAGAAAGCTATTAACCAAACCTGGCAGAATCACTCTGACTAAGTCGACCCTAACATCAACGGTTATTTTTACGCGATAGTTACGATACTACTGAAATGGCTATAGTGGCAGAAATAGACTCTATAAGGAAGCACTTCATATGGTCGTTGGAGGGGGAAGAAAACAAACACAAAAATGGAGCATGCCTTGTACGATGGAGAATGGTCTGCCGTACGATGGAGAATGGTCTGCCGGCCGAAAGATATGGGAAGCCTATGTTTGATTGAACTAAACAAATTTGGCTCGGCCCGGCTCCAATCCTGGCTTTGGCAGGCACGGAACGATTGTAACAATCCTTAGGTACGAATGCATCTGCCATGTAATGAGATGGACAAAAGCACTGTTTCAAGCATCGATTGAGGCACACATTGGGAACGGGGAAAGATGTCTTCTGGAGAGACAACTGGATGGAAGCTCGTGCTTTCAAAGATATGGCTACTAACCTGTATGCCATTGCATGTCACAAAAACAAACAATGCAAATGGAATTGGCAAACAACAGTTGAATAAAAATAATGAGGATATTCTTGAACACTCAACAATGAATAGAATTTCTGAAGGTCTGGACCGCAATCCAAGGAACTACGCTCAAGGCTACAATACCATACAAAGTCACTTGGAATGGACAAATAACGGCCGGTACTCGACAAAGCCAGCATACAACCTTCAGTTTGTGGGTCTGACTAAGCCTTTTGTACCGACAAATTTGTGGAGCGCTGCGACAGAGCCTAAGGTACAATTCTACAGATGGACCGTCATGCATAAAAAGATTCTGAGGGTGGAGAACCAGGAAAGATGAGGCTGGGATAATAACATAATCTACCTGCATTGTTTTCAGGAAACAGAAACGTTCATTCACCTATTCACAGAATGTTGTTTTGTGAAGGAGGTCTTAGGTACAGCATCTCAACGGCTCGGAGCAGAGATTGAACTTGATATGGCAGCCAGACAATCAAAAGCTATAATGGATTGGATTCAAGACCTGGGCAAACATGCGACTAGAAGCGAAGAAAGTGTGTTAGGATTTTTTCCCTACATATGGTGGGACATCTGCAAGGAGAGAAATAGAAGAATCTTTCAGGGGAAGAAGTGAGCTCTATGCAGGAGCATGCCTGGGAAAAGAGAAAATAGAACAACTGAGGTACGAGGCATATAACACAGAAGCCAGCGTGAGTGGCGACCCTGGACCGTGTCAACGTGGAGCTCTTCACAAATCTGCTATCCTTTCCTTGGAACAACTTGTTCTGGGAAGTTTTACACTGTCAGATCCTTTGGTTGGTTTCTTCTTTGGGCTGTAATGCACTATTTGTATTTTATCGGTTCCTCCTTTCAATGAATACATAGGCAGTCCCACTGGCATCGCATAAAAAAAGTTCTGTGCCCTTAACAATTTGCCATTAAGTGAATATACCTTAAGCCACATGTTTGTTGTGCTTTTGTAGCCTGTGGCAAGCACAAGAGAATCAAAGCAGTCACTTTTCCCATCCTCAAATTCTACAGCATGTCCCCTTATGCAGCGTATTGGGCCTAGCACCTGCATTCAAAAAATGTATTGAGTGAATCCTGTAAAGTGGGAAAATAGCATGTTATATACACATACATAGCAGTTTACTGTCCCAACATTAGAATTCTCGTCACCTTGATCACATCTTTTTTTATTAAATCAACTGTCCCAACATCTATGACTGCTGAGCGGCCAGTCTTTGCCTTCAAGAGGAGTGGCCCCATATTGGGCCTGATAATGCCATGTTTTGAGAGATCTCCAAAACGAAAGTAAGCCAGAGTCACAAGAATAAAATCCACAAATTTAAGTGGAATTTTCCATTTAGATAGTTTCATCCCCAGGCGAATCAAACCCTTGGTCATGACATGCATCTGCACGAGTTCACAGTTTCAGAATTTAATTAAACTACACCTTGAAATTGATTCTAGACAAAAATTTAAACTAAAATCAACTTATTTGCATATTGTATAAAACATACATACCGGGCTCCTGACAACAATGGAGGTATCCACTCCATTGCTAGCAAGGTCAAAGGCGATCTCCATGCCTGAGTTCCCGCATCCAACCACTAAAACCCTTTTTCCTCCATAGTGATTTGATGATTTGTAGTTTGACGAGTGGATGACTTCACCATAGAAATCATGAATTCCAGGGATGTTTGGAATTTTCCCCTCACTATTCTCACCTGTTGCTACAACCAAGAACCTAGCTGTATACTCAGTCACTAGGCCAGTTACTTGGTCATGTGCCATGATGGCCCAGCACTTTCTCACTTCATCATACTCGCTGGATTCAACCAAAGTCCTATACTTAGGGCAAATGTTGAAGTTCTCAGTATAGGCATCAACATACCTCACAAACTGTTCCTTTGGGATGTATGTAGGGACATCGCTTGGATAGGGCATATGGGGGAGCTCACATATCTCCTTTGGAAGGTGAAGTTTGAGGCGATCATATGTGCGTTTGCGCCAAAGAGACGCGCTGCAATCCTCGCGATCAACGATGACATAGGGGATGGATGCCAGCGTAAGGCATGCTGCTACAGCAAGACCCGATGGACCTGCTCCGACAATGAAAACAGGTACCTTCTCCATTGGGAACTTTGTGGCTGGAGAAGATGTAAAATCAGAGGAATGATGTTCTCGTTCTGATTTTGATATGCTCATGTTTCTCAAGGAGGGTGCTGGTTGGATCTATAAATGCAGGGAGGGGGGGGGGGGGGGGGGTTGGCGTGTCTTGCGGGGGTATGGACAAAATATCTAGCTGGCATACTGTGTTTTCTAGTACAGGTAGTTGCGTAAAAAGTTTGCGGACCACATAAAATTAGGTGTGAATATATATGTTGTCATTAATGTACATGCAAAAAAATATTTTTCTTTACTTAAAATATGCATTTAGAGACGGAAATTAAAAGGTTCCTTAGGCTACCAGAGTTTATTATATATTCATACCTTTATTTTAAAAAACATTGGACCCAAGCATTTTATTCAGTTTAGAAAACTAATTGGTTTTGCACTCAAAAAAATTGGTCCAATAAAATCACAGGTGATTCCAATTCAGTGTTTAGCATCAACTTTATTACTAATTGAAGAATTTCAATTTTTTTTTGTTGGATGGGTTCGGAGGAACCCTTTTTTCATAGATCTCTAAACGAATAGACACTTGGGCCAAATTATTGTCATTATGGATTCCATTACGTCATGTCATAGCCTGCACCTAACGCTTCTTTATATATAGCTTGCTAGCTTCGCTAGCGCCATACTCTTTCCCCATCCCCTAAAACACAGTTGGTAGCTGCGACATGCCTCTTCTATGCATACCATTGTCAATTGTGTCCTTACTAATCAATGTTGGTGATCAGCACCACCATTTCTTATCTGGGCACTTGATCCGCATGCTTGGTTTCTCATAGAAAACCACTATTTGCATATTCGATAACTCAATATGCGTTGAGATCTACAACTACCACCGATGAAGAGAGTGAGATCAATGTGGTCGACAGACTCTTCATGTCACTTCTACAGGTTTGCGATCTGCAGAAACATGTCATTTATACCAGGAAGTATTAAATGAGTATTCCTAAAATGAACTCTTCTAGGCATTATTTTTTTGCAATATTATACTCCCATTACCTTTCCAATTTTCCACTTGAGATGGTTTATTTTGAATAAAATGCAATGAGAGATTTATTGACATGCCTACAAATTTCAGAAAACTGGGAGTTTAACACTAAGTTTTTCCCTCAAATGCCGCTACACGTTCTTCTTCTTGCAACAAATAAAAAACTTTGCTCCCGCAAATATGGTTTTGCTTTTAAACTGTAGCTTGGTTCAGTGTAGGTAGAGTCTACTTATTAAAGTACTAGAGTTCGAAACTGAAGTCACAGCTCTGTACATGTTGTCTAACAAACCTGTGCTCTACTGCATGCATGATCACATTTCTTGCCCAATGCATATCGTGTTTTGTGCTGTTTGTTCAATTAACATGCAAGGCTTCCGTAAGTATTTTGTCAAGGTGTGTAGCTTTATGTGGTGTGCTCACAGCCGTTCTTTTTTTTGGAGTAAAGACAAAACTGAACTTACGGTTTTGGATCTTTTTGAAACGTGTAGGCAAGAGCAGGTTGTAAACATGAAAACTGAACCATTTTTCTGTTATAAATCTGGGAACACAACATTTTAAAAGTTGAACGAGTAGCGCTGGCCGGCACAGGTGTGCGGTTTGTTAACGGAGTTGGTTTTTCTTTAGTAAAAGAGAAGGTTCACAACGCTTTTATCTTCGCAAACTTGCATTTTAAGAAAGTAATAAAGTTTGAAACTGAAATCAGTTTACGTATGTATACACAGACGTAATGATTGTTTCTGTTTCATCAGATCAGTGTGACATGTAATGTCCATGTACTAGCTTGCCCGATTTGAAAAGTTCGGATCCTTTTAATTTTTCGTGTTCAGGATGTACACGCCAGGTCACAAGAGATTGCGTTAACAATGTCCCAAAGCCTTCGCTTGAAAGTTTTGCTCATATATACTTGCGTCAGGAAAAAAGATTGCTCATACACTGTGAAACGGAAACTGCAGATGAAATCATTCAACCCGATAATGTTCAAAGCTCCATGCATGTAAGACAACACCCTCCATTTTGTTTTCATGTTTTGGAAAGTCTTATAAAAAGCTGGCATTTATTACACTTTGCTTTCTTTGCATGTTTCACTAAGCATCATGATAAGGATCTAATTGCTGTGATGTGTTAACCACTTTTTTCTCACCTAATTTGGATTGTCAGTTTGTCCCATCTCAAACAGATTTTGTTGGTGTCTTGTTGAGTTTGTTTGGATCCATGCGCTTGCTATCACCAACTTTTCACCTTTTTGTTAGAAAGGAATGTGTGAAACATGGGTGTAACTAAAAGGAATGTGTGAAACATGGGTGAATATTACAATTAGATGTATACTGGCTGGAACAAGAAATATGATCATTCAGATGAGTGGTTCATCAAGATAGATGATTTTATACATGTATGGTATTATGTTTTTTCATTTTATGTTGTTGAGGATGTTATTTTTTAAAAGGTTGTTGAGGCTGTTATTATTCTATATTACTGATCAGTAGTTTGTATATAGAAAAGGACATCGGGTATGCCCTTTACAAGAGTACATTATTGATGGGATTCTATACACTAGATATCCAAAATTATGGGATCAATCGGTGGTGTATGATGGTGATTTCGATCTGATGTTGTATTCAACCTCTAGCACAAGGAGGAACCCCCCGTCGGGCACCAGAGTCCCGACAATCAAGGTCGGAGTAGCAAGTCCTTCCGAGTCCTGACTCCAAGGCCAGGAAGCGAGTCCGTCCGAGTTCCAGCTCGAGGGAAGGGGCGGTTGGTGACATTCAATACAGATGTAAACTGATGCAGAATTATTTATTGTTGGTTAGAAGACCACGTGCCTTGTGACTCCAGTGTAGACCATTGTCTTAGCTGACACCTTTCTCGCTCCGTTCCATCCTACACATCGGTTGACGAGCGCTACAACGAGGTGCGTCCCGTGACAAGACCCGAGCAGGCACAATGACGACTTCCGCGAACCGAGGTCGGCCCATGGTGAGCTCGGGTAACCCGCCGATAGGATAGGAAGCGATGTAACTCCCGCCCCATTTATGAGGAAATCGGGGTAGATGAGAGTGACGAAGATAATGATTAAACAGGACACAATCATGCTGACTATCAAAGGGCCTCGAGGCCTTCATTACCGTGGATGACAAACAAGAAACTCGATGAACAACACTCATTTGTAACGCGTGTAAACGTACTCCCACGCCTAGCAAAGAGTCATGAACGACCAAAACTTGACGTAGGATATCTTGGCTAAACCAGTACATGTCGGTGTTCGTACCATTAATGATTATAGATTTCATTGTGGGTTCATCTTCGAGGTGGCCTAGCTACAGAGATGTAACACCCATATTTTTTGTACAAAATTTGCCCAAACCCTTGATCATTGTAGCCTGCATTTTTGTGTGAATTTTTTTGGTGTTCAAACGAGTAGCAAACGTTCAAATTTGAATTTGAATTCAAATCAAAAGAAAAGAAATGGAAAAAAGAAAAAGGAAAAGAATTAAACCCTCCCCTGGGCCGAATTTCCCCTCCCCTGGCCCATTTCCCTTCCTTCCCCGCCGGCCCAGCCGAATCCCGCGCCTCTCCCCTCTCTCCCTCTCTCTGCCGAGCGGGACCCGCCCGTCATCTCTCCCAACCGCCACCTCTCTCTCCCGCGCCGCGCGCAACCGATGCCCCCGCGCCCACGATCTTCCCCCCCCCCCCCCCGAACCCACTCTCCTCAGGCGGTTCTCGCACGCGCCCCTCAAACCCCTCCCTCTCCGCGGCATAAAGGAACCGGCGCCCCCATTTTCCCTCTCTCCCCGAGCCTCCCGGAACCCTAGCCATTCTTCACCGGTGAGCAACCCCGCGCCCGCGTTCCCGACTCACCGGCGATCACCGCACCCCTCCCTCCTCTCTAACCTCGTCGCCGTGTCACCAGGAGCACGTCGGGTAAGACTGCGCAAGGAGATCGACGAGGTTTCACCGGAGTCGACGTGCTCCGTCGCCACCGCCGCCATTCCTCGCCGCCGACCCCTCTCCGGCCAACTTCGGACCTCGCAACCCCCCTAGGTATACTCCCCTTCTCCCCCTCTTTCGTTCTGTGTATTTGGCACTTAGATTCAGTGGCGTTTTCGCCGTTTTGGCCGTCCCCAGCGAGCTCGCCGTCGCGGGTGCCTAGCGCCGCCGCGTCGGGCGCCGTCGACGTCGCCGGAGCGACGTGGCCACATCTCCAGCCGTCGGTTTCACCCCTACGGCCACGATTAGAAGGCCGTAACGGTTCGGCATAATAAAATCCGGGCCATTCGCTTCGGATCCAACGGCCCACGTTGAATCCCTCTTTCCCGCCTGCGCAATTGCACCCAAGCCCCTGGAAACTTCGTTGCTACCCCCGGAGCTTCTCTGTAATTTGAGTCTAGCCCCCAGAATTCACAGACTAGCCCCTGGAACCCTAAAAATTGGTTTTAATCATTTAATTAAGCATTCTAACCCCTGTAATTTTGTAGAATAATGTATTTAGACTCTGTACAGTGTAGAAAACTATTTCTTTAGCCCCTGGACTTTTATTTAATTGCTGAATAGGGTTTTTAATGGTATTTTAAGGTGTAGAAAATAGATAAAAATGGTGATTAAGTGTAGGAATGCTATGAAAAATGGTTATAAATTATTTTATGCTGTGAATTAATTGTAGTGTTCAGATAAAATATATTTGGTCCCTGGAATAATTATTATAAAGGTTTTAAAATACATTTTTGCTATAGAAAATTCAATAAAATTGGTTTTAGGCTATAATAAAATCCCAAAATTGTAGGAAAAATATAAAATGCATGCTTTGGCCATGTTAAATGATAAATACCTCGTAGGGACGCATTAGTGTAGAATTTTGTGCTTATGTGTATGTGTGATGTATTGTTTTGCGTGCCTTTACTTATTTAGCTTTATTCTATTCTTGCCATTGCTTGGCATATATCTAGAGTCGTTCTACGACCCTAACCTCAACTTCCAAGACCAAGACTTCGTCAATTCTCAAGTCTCCAACGAAGGCAAGTGCCCTTGACCATCTTGTACCTATTTTAGGGAATTAGTTAGTTGCATGCTAATTAAAATTGATGTCCTACTTCATGTTTACATGCCCTGTTCCTTACCATTCCTTGTTACCTGAAATGGGTTGGGAAGTAGATAGGCTTTATTTATGCTTAGCCATGCTTAGATGTTGGGATTGGGATTTCATACAAATGTTCTATGCTCAACTTCATTGTTACTTTAATTTGGTGATGATTATACATAATGTTAGTGGATAGGAATCTGGTGGTTGGTTAGCTTTGGTATGGTGCATTTTGCACGAGACCCGGGATTGGGGGTTGTTACCACCGGATTCTAAGGACCGGTTTATGGAGGAAGCCACTAAGCTTTATAGTACCACCACGAGACTGAGATGGGGCAGCATGGTCAATTAATTAGGTTTCTCCCGATAAACTGCTAGTGGTTGGATGGTGCGGGGAATGAGGCGGGTGATCCGCTCTTGGAACCGCAAGGCTCAAGAGGGGGCTCTGGGGCGGAGGGTTACTCCGAGAATCTCCAGTGGTGGAAACCTTAGAGGGCTAGCACTAGTCGGGAGTGCCTTTGTAAAGACCATGTAGTGATCTCCGGGCCACACACCTACGGAAGTGTGTAATGTGACCGACGGGTCACGGGCATCAGGGAGGTTTACTTAGTCCACCTGGCAACAGGGGATGGAATCACTGCTTGTGGGGAAAGGGTACACTCTCTGCAGAGATTTGGTAAAACTGTCATGACAGCCGTGCTCACGGACAAGAGCGGCTTGGGGCCAGTTCATAATTAGTCTATGGTTGGGAAATGATGATTCATTATGATTCAAGTACTTTCATTATCATTAATCATGTGTGGATTATTTAATGAATTATGATAGTGATAATTGGAAGCTAAGGATAGGTTCTAAGCATAGTGCTAAGCCATAATTGGCCTTTCCTTGCTCTAGCCAATCATGTCATTCTCTTCCCGCACTTGCTGAGTACTTTATGTACTCAAGCGTTTAATTCTCCTTTAGAGTATGAAGAAGAAGAAGCTGCACCGGAGGACTTCTACGTCAACCCGGAGGACTTGGTTTAGGCTGGCGACCTCACGCGCAACGGCTGCCTGTGGAGACGAAGCCGCTTACCTATCTTGCTTTCTGTAGTGTTGAACTGTTTAGTGTTGTAAATATTTGTGGTGTGTATTTGTAGACCTTCGGGTCGTTCTGTAAGACTATTTATGTAATCGAACATGGCAATGTAATGGTATTTCACTTTCGTCAACACATGTACGATTCAACTGATCCTGGCGTACATGTGATTAGCGTCTGTTCATCTTTACGATGACCGGGCGTGACAAAGTGGTATCAGAGCCGTGTTGCCCGTAGGACGCAAGCCTAGTTAGAAATGTCCGAAAATTAAGGACTATACTATTTTCATATGAAATAGTATTTCCAAAACTTTGTGCTCTCCATCTCAACCCTTGTGCTTCTTACCTTGCTTTGCTTATTGTTTTTATTCTAACTTGATTTATTAATTATTAATCTCACTCTCTTCTTTTCAAATGTTTGTAGATGGCGCGGACCAAGCAGACGGCCCGTAAGTCGACTGGAGGTCGTGTCCCTCAGCACGCCCTAGCCAGTCACTCCGCACCTCACACACCCTGGAGGGAGACGACGCTGATCTCCAACGGGAGTGCTGCTTCGAGGATGCGCGTCCGTCTTCGCTCTCTTCTTCGAGCTGCGGGGTACCGTGAGTACCGTGTCCGCTTAGTCTACCACACCACTAGGGTCTTTGCACCCTATACTGGTGAGCTGGAGTGGACTTCTCAGCTGGCCGTCTACTACGACTCGGAGTTGCTGCACTCGCACTTCTCTCCGGCCTGGAGGAGCTCCCAGCGTGCAGCTGAGGAGGACGCCACGTGGGAGGCGACCACCTACTGGAGCCACGCCCACAGGTTCCTTCTTGGGTGCACGGAGCACGCGTACACCCCTCAGCGCCCTAGTGGCACAGCCGCCTTCACTGGACGTGACGTCGAGGGACGCTTGACTCACCCCCAGTGCGAGAGGCTGGTGGACGACGTTGTGGAGTTTTCTTCGCGACTCCAGCGTTTTCAGCAGGAGCTGCAGGACAACAGGGACCTGGTCGACCGCTACGAGCGACTTCACCGACGCTACACGAGGATCACTGGAGTTGATCCTAACTCTCCGCAGTACGCTTCGGATGTGGAGCCTTGGGACCCAAACTCTCCGGATCGCCGCATGAACTCCCCCGAGAAATCAAGAGAAGACTCAGAAGAAGAAGACCCGGAGATGGAGGTTGAGGAGGACTCCGACGAGTAGGAGTGGACTCGTTTCCCCGGTGGACGACTCAGGACAGTTATCCTTAGTTTGTAGGAGCGTGTAGCTGCGCCCTCCCTAGTCTTGAGTTGTGTTGTTTATGTTGTTATGCTTGTAGTTTGCTTTATGTTGTGTGTGTTGGTTGCGACATGAGTTGTGGAATGCTTCGGCATCCTGTCCACATCCATGTCTTTAGTCTTGTTTAGGTGTCGTGTGAGTGGTGGAATGCTTAGGCATCTTGTCCACCTCCACACTAGTTGATTAATGAACTTGCTTTATGTCTATTACCCTTGATGCATATAGTTGGGACCGTGTTACCCTAGTGTATCCTTTCTTATCTCATCTATTATTCTAAGACCTCAATGAACTTCTCTATCACAGATGGCTGGACGAGGTAGAGGTAGAGGCCGTGGTCGTGGTAACCCACCTCTGGATGAAGAACTTGGAGGTGTCCCTGGATGGAATGCAAGGGGTGCTCGAGGAGCCCCAGCCTCTCAACAAATGCAACAGATGATGGCTCTTCAGACCCAGTTGCTTAACAACCTCACCCAAATTGTCACCAACCTGCAACAAGCCCCACCCCCACCACCACCAAACTACAACCTTCCGCCACCACCACCTTTTCCACCTAGGTCCTTCCTTAGGGACTTTCTGAACACCCATCCACCCACTTTTGCCACCGTTACCGAACCCATGGACGCCGATGATTGGCTCCGTACCATTGATAGCAAGCTGAGGCTCATCCACTGTGAAGGAAGGGAGAAAGTGCTACTAGCCTCCCATCAACTCCAAGGACCAGCAGCTGACTGGTGGACCGCCTTCACCGAAGCCCACTGGGACCCGGAAAATATTACATGGGAAGAATTCCGAATCAACTTCCGCAATCACTTCGTACCTGAAGGAGAGATACAAGCCAGGCGTGAAGAATTCTTGATGCTAAAGCAAGGCTGTATGACTGTGAGGGCCTACTTGAATGCCTTCACCCAGCTATCCCGCTATGCCCCAACAGACGTGGATACCGACGCCAAGAAGCAATTCCGCTTCAAGAATGGGCTGGACAAAGAGTTAAAGTTCGCCATGTCTTCCAGCGACTACGGCGACTTCCAGAAGTTAGTTGACAAAGCTTTTGAAGTGGAGAGGACTAAGAAGGAACTGGATGATGATGAAAGAAAGAGGAAGTTGATTTTAGCAGCACATGCCTCCAGCAGCAATGTACGCCCCCGTCTCCACCCTCAGCCTACAACTCATATGACTCGTCCCATGAACTACTCGGGACAGAGGTTTCCCAACTCCAACTACAGGCCACCCACTCCCTACAACCAGCCAACGCGCCAGCAGCAGCAGCAGCAGCAGCAGCCACCACGCCAGCCAATGCAACCCCCACGCCAACAGATGCAGCCACCCCGCCCTTCAGCCCCAGCTAACCGTCCAAGTGGCCAACCCCCAAGAAACCAGTCAGGAGGCAACAAGGGCCCAAATAATGCTGCAGGAGTACAATGCTACAAGTGCGGAGAATGGGGACACTATGCCAGCAGTTGTCCAAAGAAGCAGCAAAACCCAACTGGCCGTGTCAACCATGTGACTCTGGAGCAAGCGCAGGAAGCACCTGATGTGGTGATCGGTACGTTCTCTGTCAACTCCCACCCCGCCACCATATTGTTTGATTCGGGTGCTACACATTTATTCATATCCAAGGATTTCATAAAGAAGCATGACATGGTAGTTACATTCTTGAATGAGCCATTATTGATAAACTCTCCTAGAGGAGAGATGGTGGCAAGGCATCTATGCCGAAAAGTGAGTATAAACATAAGGGGGGTAGTCTTTTGGGCCAACCTAATAGTGTTGGACTCACAAGGATTAGATATCATTCTGGGAATGGACTGGTTGACAAAGAATCAAGGAGTAATTCATTGTGCAACTAGAACAGTCTGCTTAACACACCCGGATGGCACCACAGTGGAATTCAAGCCAGATCAGACACAAGAAGCAGTAGTGCAACTCAACCATCTTGAGAGTACCAAAGACATCAGGGTTGTGAAAGAATTTCCAGATGTATTCCCAGATGACTTACCAGGTATGCCCCCTGATCGAGAGATTGAATTTGTCATTGAATTAGTACCTGGAACGGCCCCAATATATAAGAGGCCATATAGAATGGATGCTAAACAATTGGCTGAACTAAAGGATCATATTGAGGAGTTATTGGCAAAAGGATATATTCGTCCTAGCTCATCGCCTTGGGGAGCACCAGTCATATTTGTACCTAAGAAGGATGGAACTCAAAGGTTGTGTGTGGACTACCGTGCTCTAAATGAGGTAACAATCAAGAATAAATACCCACTACCAAGGATTGAAGATTTATTTGATCAGTTAAGAGGAGCATGTGTGTTTTCCAAGATTGATCTTCGTTCGGGCTACCATCAACTGAAGATTAGACCGACGGATATTCCCAAGACGGCATTTGTCTCTCGGTATGGATTATATGAATATACCGTTATGTCATTCGGATTGACCAATGCTCCGGCGTATTTTATGTATCTTATGAACAAGGTGTTCATGGAGTACTTGGACAAGTTTGTAGTGGTATTCATAGATGACATACTCATCTACTCCAAGACTGAAGAAGAGCATGAGGAGCACCTCAGGATGGCCCTACAGAAGCTTCGCCAACATCAACTGTATGCCAAACTTAGTAAGTGTGAGTTTTGGCTAAAGGAGGTATCATTTTTGGGACATGTCATATCCGAAGGAGGTATAGCAGTGGATCCAGGCAAAGTGGCCGATGTCCTTAAGTGGGAAACACCTGAGAGTGTACATGATATACGGAGATTCTTAGGTATGGTTGGTTATTACCGTCGATTCATCGAGGGATTTTCAAAGATCTCTCGACCACTAACCAAGTTGCTTGAGAAAGGAGTTGCTTTCAAGTGGACCCCCGAATGTGAAGTAAGCTTCGCCGAATTGAAGAAGAGGTTGACCAGTGCACCGGTGTTGGTGATGCCTGACATGCAGAAGGAGTTTGTGGTCTATTGTGATGCATCTGGTCATGGTTTAGGATGTGTCTTAATGCAAGGAGGACATGTTGTGGCCTATGCTTCAAGACAGCTTCGGAAACATGAGAGGAATTATCCAACACATGACTTAGAATTGGCAGCTGTTGTTCATGCTTTGAAGATATGGAGACATTACTTAATGGGAAAAAGGACGGAGATATATACAGATCACAAGAGCTTGAAGTACATATTTACACAGCCGGATCTTAACCTCAGGCAACGTCGTTGGTTGGAGTTAATCAATGATTTTGATGTGGGAATCAACTACCATCCAGGCAAGGCTAATGTGGTCGCTGATGCTCTAAGCAGGAAGGGACAAAGCAATAACTTGTCAGTACAAGCTCTTCAACCCCAGCTATGTGAAGAGTTTGCAAGGTTAAATCTATGTCTAGTGTCTAGCACTGAAGCAGTTGCTATGGAAGTGGACTCAACCCTTGAGCGTGATATACGAGAAGGGCAAAAGGATGATGAGAAGGTAAAGGAGATCAAGCAGTTGATGAAGAAAGGGAAAGCTCCAAACTTTAGAGAGGATGAACAAGGAACCTTATGGCTTGGAAAGAGGATCTGTGTTCCAGATATTAAGGAGATTAAAGAGTTGATATTAAGAGAAGCTCATGACTCATCATACTCCATTCATCCCGGAAGCACAAAGATGTATCAAGACCTTAAAGATCGATATTGGTGGCATGGAATGAAACGGGATGTAGCCGAATATGTGGCCATATGTGATACATGTCAATTGATTAAGGCGGAACATCAAAGACCAGCAGGGTTATTGCAACCAATCAAAGTGCCAGAATGGAAATGGGAAGAAATTAGTATGGATTTCATTGTGGGACTGCCAAGAACACAGTCGGGATATGATTCTATATGGGTTATTGTGGACCGTCTAACTAAAGTGGCTCACTTTATTCCTGTGAAAGAGACCTACAGTGGTCCCAAGTTGGCGGAATTGTACATCTCCAGGATTGTATGTTTACATGGAGTTCCTAAGAGGATCATTTCAGACAGAGGCACCCAATTCACCTCAAGATTCTGGCAGAAGTTGCATGAATCAATGGATACCCGCCTAAATTTCAGTTCGGCGTATCATCCTCAAACTGATGGTCAGACAGAACGCACCAACCAGATATTAGAAGACATGTTGAGAGCGTGTGCTTTAAAGAATAGCAAAAGTTGGGACAAGAATCTGCCATATGCCGAATTTTCTTACAACAACAGTTATCAAGCCAGTTTGAAGATGTCTCCTTTTGAAGCATTGTATGGGCGAAAATGTAGGACACCGTTGTTTTGGAATCAAACTGGGGAAAGTCAAGTCTTTGGGCCTGACGTATTACAAGAGGCTGAAAGACAAGTACAAGAAATTCGGAAGAATCTAAAGGCGGCTCAAACAAGACAGAAGAGTTATGCGGATACTCGAAGACGCGATCTCACATTTGAAGTTGGTGACTACGTATACTTGAAGGTGTCACCTATGAGAGGATTGAGAAGATTCAAAGTAAGAGGCAAGTTGTCACCCCGATACATTGGTCCGTTCAAGATACTCGAAAGACGAGGTGAAGTGGCATATCAACTTGAGCTTCCGCCACACTTGTCAGATGTGCATAATGTGTTTCATGTATCCCAGCTTAAGAAGTGCTTAAGAGTGCCTGAAGAGCAATTGCCTATGGAAGCCGTGGACGTACAAGAAGATTTGTCTTATGTGGAGCAACCTGTCAAGATACTTGAGACACTGGAAAAGATCACAAGAAACAAAGTCATTCGCATGTGTAAAGTGCAATGGAAGCATCATTCAGAGGCAGAAGCAACATGGGAAAGAGAAGAAACTCTCAAGGCGGATTTCCCTCATCTATTCTCTTAGAACGTCCGAATCTCGAGGGCGAGATTCCTTTTAAGGGGGGTAGAGTTGTAACACCCATATTTTTTGTACAAAATTTGCCCAAACCCTTGATCATTGTAGCCTGCATTTTTGTGTGAATTTTTTTGGTGTTCAAACGAGTAGCAAACGTTCAAATTTGAATTTGAATTCAAATCAAAAGAAAAGAAATGGAAAAAAGAAAAAGAAAAAGAATTAAACCCTCCCCTGGGCCGAATTTCCCCTCCCCTGGCCCATTTCCCTTCCTTCCCCGCCGGCCCAGCCGAATCCCGCGCCTCTCCCCTCTCTCCCTCTCTCTGCCGAGCGGGACCCGCCCGTCATCTCTCCCAACCGCCACCTCTCTCTCCCGCGCCGCGCGCAACCGATGCCCCCGCGCCCACGATCTCCCCCCCCCCGAACCCACTCTCCTCAGGCGGTTCTCGCACGCGCCCCTCAAACCCCTCCCTCTCCGCGGCATAAAGGAACCGGCGCCCCCATTTTCCCTCTCTCCCCGAGCCTCCCGGAACCCTAGCCATTCTTCACCGGTGAGCAACCCCGCGCCCGCGTTCCCGACTCACCGGCGATCACCGCACCCCTCCCTCCTCTCTAACCTCGTCGCCGTGTCACCAGGAGCACGTCGGGTAAGACTGCGCAAGGAGATCGACGAGGTTTCACCGGAGTCGACGTGCACCGTCGCCACCGCCGCCATTCCTCGCCGCCGACCCCTCTCCGGCCAACTTCGGACCTCGCAACCCCCCTAGGTATACTCCCCTTCTCCCCCTCTTTCGTTCTGTGTATTTGGCACTTAGATTCAGTGGCGTTTTCGCCGTTTTGGCCGTCCCCGGCGAGCTCGCCGTCGCGGGTGCCTAGCGCCGCCGCGTCGGGCGCCGTCGACGTCGCCGGAGCGACGTGGCCACATCTCCAGCCGTCGGTTTCACCCCTACGGCCACGATTAGAAGGCCGTAACGGTTCGGCATAATAAAATTCGGGCCGTTCGCTTCGGATCCAACGGCCCACGTTGAATCCCTCTTTCCCGCCTGCGCAATTGCACCCAAGCCCCTGGAAACTTCGTTGCTACCCCCGGAGCTTCTCTGTAATTTGAGTCTAGCCCCCAGAATTCACAGACTAGCCCCTGGAACCCTAAAAATTGGTTTTAATCATTTAATTAAGCATTCTAACCCCTGTAATTTTGTAGAATAATGTATTTAGACTCTGTACAGTGTAGAAAACTATTTCTTTAGCCCCTGGACTTTTATTTAATTGCTGAATAGGGTTTTTAATGGTATTTTAAGGTGTAGAAAATAGATAAAAATGGTGATTAAGTGTAGGAATGCTATGAAAAATGGTTATAAATTATTTTATGCTGTGAATTAATTGTAGTGTTCAGATAAAATATATTTGGTCCCTGGAATAATTATTATAAAGGTTTTAAAATACATTTTTGCTATAGAAAATTCAATAAAATTGGTTTTAGGCTATAATAAAATCCCAAAATTGTAGGAAAAATATAAAATGCATGATTTGGCCATGTTAAATGATAAATACCTCGTAGGGACGCATTAGTGTAGAATTTTGTGCTTATGTGTATGTGTGATGTATTGTTTTGCGTGCCTTTACTTATTTAGCTTTATTCTATTCTTGCCATTGCTTGGGCATATATCTAGAGTCGTTCTACGACCCTAACCTCAACTTCCAAGACCAAGACTTCGTCAATTCTCAAGTCTCCAACGAAGGCAAGTGCCCTTGACCATCTTGTACCTATTTTAGGGAATTAGTTAGTTGCATGCTAATTAAAATTGATGTCCTACTTCATGTTTACATGCCCTGTTCCTTACCATTCCTTGTTACCTGAAATGGGTTGGGAAGTAGATAGGCTTTATTTATGCTTAGCCATGCTTAGATGTTGGGATTGGGATTTCATACAAATGTTCTATGCTCAACTTCATTGTTACTTTAATTTGGTGATGATTATACATAATGTTAGTGGATAGGAATCTGGTGGTTGGTTAGCTTTGGTATGGTGCATTTTGCACGAGACCCGGGATTGGGGGTTGTTACCACCGGATTCTAAGGACCGGTTTATGGAGGAAGCCACTAAGCTTTATAGTACCACCACGAGACTGAGATGGGGCAGCATGGTCAATTAATTAGGTTTCTCCCGATGAACTGCTAGTGGTTGGATGGTGCGGGGAATGAGGCGGGTTATCCGCTCTTGGAACCGCAAGGCTCAAGAGGGGGCTCTGGGGCGGAGGGTTACTCCGAGAATCTCCAGTGGTGGAAACCTTAGAGGGCTAGCACTAGTCGGGAGTGCCTTTGTAAAGACCATGTAGTGATCTCCGGGCCACACACCTACGGAAGTGTGTAATGTGACCGACGGGTCACGGGCATCAGGGAGGTTTACTTAGTCCACCTGGCAACAGGGGATGGAATCACTGCTTGTGGGGAAAGGGTACACTCTCTGCAGAGATTTGGTAAAACTGTCATGACAGCCGTGCTCACGGACAAGAGCGGCTTGGGGCCAGTTCATAATTAGTCTATGGTTGGGAAATGATGATTCATTATGATTCAAGTACTTTCATTATCATTAATCATGTGTGGATTATTTAATGAATTATGATAGTGATAATTGGAAGCTAAGGATAGGTTCTAAGCATAGTGCTAAGCCATAATTGGCCTTTCCTTGCTCTAGCCAATCATGTCATTCTCTTCCCGCACTTGTTGAGTACTTTATGTACTCAAGCGTTTAATTCTCCTTTAGAGTATGAAGAAGAAGAAGCTGCACCGGAGGACTTCTACGTCAACCCGGAGGACTTGGTCTAGGCTGGCGACCTCACGCGCAACGGCTGCCTGTGGAGACGAAGCCGCTTACCTATCTTGCTTTCTGTAGTGTTGAACTGTTTAGTGTTGTAAATATTTGTGGTGTGTATTTGTAGACCTTCGGGTCGTTCTGTAAGACTATTTATGTAATCGAACATGGCAATGTAATGGTATTTCACTTTCGTCAACACATGTACGATTCAACTGATCCTGGCGTACATGTGATTAGCGTCTATTCATCTTTACGATGACCGGGCGTGACAAGAGACACAAGTGTTTATACTAGTTTGGACAAGTGCTCTATATCTAGTGTTGATATCTGATGCTCTTTCTTGATTTGAAGGAGGGAATGAGGTTACAAGTGTTAAAAATGTGTGAGTGTCTATGTGACCTCGAGCGTCTACTCGTGTATTCTCGGGGGCCATAAAGATGGCCTCCAAACTCCTTTTATATTGGAGCTCGGCTATCTACCCTTTTATATTGACGGGTGATACAAGACTCGTGTCAGCGGGACTCTTGGATAGCTGAAGTAGTCGGAGTGGTTGTGCTATCCACTCCCGTCACATGCCTGTTCCGCGTCGTCCTTCGGCGCGTGTCCTCTTTGGTGCCAAGAGGAATGGCACGGGTGTGGCGTCAGCCAACATTCTACTCTGTAGCACAGTCACGTCGCGTGTGGTCGTCTTCTCGGTATTGAAGGCGTTCGTGCAGCTCATACCGCATTGAGTGTCGTCACCTACCCCCAATGTTCCAAAAGGTGTTAGGCGCTAGACGAGTGGTGACCCTCGGCTAGCGCCTAGGTGTTCCTTTGCGCTATGTACTGTCGCAACAATATATCAAAATTTTGACAGATTCTAGCCGGTCCACTTTCACTCCCGCATATAGCCCACTCGTGACATTGTGTGGGTGGGTTATGTAGGCTTTATAGCCTAGGCAACGCCGCGCCGAGCAACAAACTCCTGCTAAATCCTTCGGGAAAAAAAATTCCCCCCTAATCTTGACTCATCTTATTAAAATTGTAATCACACAAGCACACGAACGCGAGAGCACACTGAAATTTTCTTGGCAGCGAACACCACACGCGACGCACACGCTGCTTATATGATTACCTTCCTCATAAGTAGTAATCTTCTTCTTCAGAGACATACGCCGTTGCATCACGTCCAGACCCGAATCCAGCACGATGCCAGCCACACTCAACTCAGCTCATATGCACGCGCACATACGCAAGGAGGAATAACACTAATACAGCTGTCGTCAATCTCCTTGTCACACATTGGTTGCTCACAGGACACACCCAGCCCCACGGGTGTCACACAATGTCTATTTATCAACCAAGATTATGGGTCTGGCTCTAATACCACTATTGGCCTAATGACAGTAGTCATTGGTTGAACTAAGAGAAATCTCGCTGCACCCTAAAAGCTAGCCTATGAGGTGAGGGAATCTCCTAGTTTTAAGTTGGTTCAACTCTCCTCCCACAACCAATGTGTGACTGACATGTATCTTGGCTTTATTGATCACGTTTAGCTCGACTCAAGCTAAGATACATGTGCCTGTTGTCACGACATTTGTCACCAATCTAGTGTGTCACTGTTTATTTTTTTCCTCATGTGTGTGCGTGTCTGTGAGGAAGCGAGTTTTCCTAACACACATAAGGTTCCTGGTGGTTGTGTCGCCACCCCTATTTTGAGAACTTTGCATGAAAAACAACAAACGATAGACAACCTACATAAAAAAGAGATGGGCCAACAATATAGCATACCAGATATGCCTGGGAGAGATTGAGGCAATATAACGTAGCTGAACAAAGAAGGCAAGCCCAAGAAGGATTTATCCAATCATTGGAAAGGTTAAAATGGCCTCTATTGTGTTGGGCTATCAATGAGAGGATTGGATGGTATTTTTTACAATGCTAAGATGGTTGCTAGGGACATCTAATCAATCATAGATTGAATAGTGCCATTTTAAATACCTTCCTTGAAAATAATGTGTCTGTTATTAGTTATTTCATGTGCTGAGAGTTTGTTGGCTTTTGTGTCTGCCTTTATGCTCTAGCATCGAAGGTATTATGTGTGTGTGCAGTGTGACTCCATTTCCATTGAAATAATAATTGTATGTAATAAACTCAATGCTTTGAACGGTATTATTTGATTCAATTAATTCAAGCATGTCATTTGATGGTAATAAGCTTTACCGTCGAAAGTCAAGATCGATGTAGAAACTTTAGTTAACAAGTATGTCAGCCCGCAGAAGATGGCATATCTACCTTCTGATGTTTCCTTCATGCACATAGTTTACTCAAGTCCTCGTGACCTGTTTGAGGGCCGGAATGGACTGTCCATTCTAAGACACTTCAGTAAACTGATGGCAGAGTGTGTTGAATGGAC
This sequence comes from Tuctoria greenei, assembly GCA_036927565.1. Lineage (NCBI taxonomy): Eukaryota > Viridiplantae > Streptophyta > Magnoliopsida > Poales > Poaceae > Tuctoria > Tuctoria greenei. Next base: position 179,014,729 of record JAYESD010000009.1, on the reverse strand, counting down.
AGTCCATTCTGGCCCTCAAACAGGTCACGAGGACTTCAGTAAACTATGTGCATGAAGGAAACACCAGAAGGTAGATATGCCATCTTCTGCAGGCTGACTTACTTGTTAACTAAAGTTTCTAGATCGATCCTGACTTTTGACGGTACAGCTTATTACCATTAAATGACATGCTTGAATTAATAGAACCACATAATACCATTCAAAGCATTGAGTTTATTACACACCATTATTATTGTTCAACGGAAGTGGAGTCACACTGCACACACACACATAATACCTTCGATGCTAGAGCATACAGGCAGACACACAAGCCAACAAACTCTCAGCACATGAAATAACTAATAACAGGCACATTATTTCCAAGGAAGGTATTTAAAATGGCTCTATCGAATCTATGATCGATTAGATGTCCCTAGCAACCATCTTAGCATCGTAAAAAAATACCATCCAATCCTCTCATTGATAGCCCAACACAATAGAGGCCATTTTCACCTTTCCAATGATTGGGGAAATCCTTCTTGGGCTTGCCTTCTTTGTTCAGCTACGTTATATTGTCTCAATCTCTCCCAGGCATATCTGGTATGTTATATTGTTGTCCCATCTCTTTTTTCTGTAGGTTGTCTATTGTTTGTAGTTTTTCATGCAAAGTTCTCAAGATAGGGGTGGCGACACAACTACAAGGCACCGTATGTGTCTTAGGAACACTCGCTTCCTCACAGACACGCACACACCTGAGAAAAAAAAAACAGTGACACACTGGATTGGTGACGAAATGTCGTGACAACAGACACATGTATCTTAGCTTGAGTCGAGCTAAGCATGATCAGTAAAGCAGAGATACATGTCAGTCACACATTGGTTGTGGGAGCAGAGTTGAACCAACTTAAAACTAGGAGATTCCCTTGCCTCATGGGCTAGCTTTTAGGATGCAGCGAGATTTCTCTTAGTTCAACAAACAACTACTGTTATTAGGCCAATAGTGGTATTAGAGCCAGACCCATATTCTTGGCTGATAAATAGACGTTGTGTGACACCCGTGGGCCTTGGTGTGTCCTGTGAGCAACCAATGTGTGACAAGGAGATTGACGACAGCTGTATCTTGGGTTTATTGATCATGTTCAGCTCAACTAAGCTAAGATAAGATACAGGTGTCTGTTTCCATGTTGTTCATCGCCAAAAAGTGTTTCATTATTTATCTTGTTTCTCACATGTGTGTGTGTGAGTGATCATTCTCTGGAGGTTCCAACAGTCTCCACCCCTTTTCCTTCCTACCGTCACCAGAGCCACTACCGGCTAATGCACATGTGACCGCAAGGATGATAGCAACAGAGCTTTCTCTCTCAATCAACACCTCTTGGTCGGGCTTCATGATCCGAAGAGCTCGTGACAAAGGTGGGGAAACACCTTGTAGAATCAAGCGAAAACGGCTAGGATGGGTGCCAACCCTTGGTCGAGCTTGTACAACTTATTCAGCTTGCCAATCTTCATGTCTTGGGAGCTTTGTTGGCGGTGGCGGGAGCCTCATTGGGACCCTGACCGTCGAAGTTTGGATGGAAGCACACCAGAGCCACGACCACCGAGGTCAGAACAGGAGCAAACCTGAGCCCAAGCTCGGGAGAGGAAAGTAGATGGCAGCATTCAATGGGAGTGTGGGCTAAAGCAAGCACCTTCATTACAAAAAGGATGATAGTATGTGACCTAATCCTGATAGCACAGTGTGTTAAAGACATCGGCTTTAGTACCGACAAATTTACTACTTTAAAGCCGTCGGGCAGGCTGGCATCCGACACTTTTAACCAGTTCTATTCTTTTTTTTTTCAAACACACTTCTCACCGTCACTCACACGTCACTGGCTCCGTTCTTTTTGTTGTTGTTGTTTACACCACCAGGAGCTACACCCTTCATAGCACAAAGAATTGACAAAATTGATTTTCTCAGTATAAGATACACAGTACAAGCACGATGGATACACAAATATATGTGAGCACAAAGATACATGAGCTTCAGATGAACACGAAGATACATGAGGTTCAGATCTGCAAAAAAAAATAATGAACACAAAGCCTCGGAGCACTCAGAGTGGATACTAGATCAAATACTCGGAGTGGAAGCCCGCGACCGTGCGAGGCGCTGGAGTGGAGGATGGCGGCCGTGGGAGCGCCTGAGTGGAGTCAGATCTGGGCTGCGGGGCGCCGGCCGTGGGAGCATCGGGGTCGAGGCCGGCGGCGCGTGGGAGGCGACGACGGGAGATATAGGCACCTGCATGGCGAGGAAGTGGAGCAGCCTCCCATCGCCAGAGTGGAAGATATGTGCGAGGTGGAGCAGCACCCAGTGCGGGGAGCCGTTGTGGCGGTAGTTGAGGATGGCGACCTGGTGCGCACGCTGCGCGTGCACGGCCTCGCGCACCATGGCGACGGCGGTGCAGTCGGTGGCAGTGCACTGGAAGACGCGCATGTTGTGGCCGAGCACCTCGCGGCGCGCGTAGCCGGTGAGCGCGGTGAGCCCCGGGAGATGTAGACGACAGGGTGGCCCGCGAGCGCAGGTTCTGTGAGCAGGAAGCTCCCCGGGAGCTGGACGGAGTGGAGGCCGGTGGCCGTGGGCGCGCTGGAGTGGAGGCCGGCGGTCGTGGGAGCACCGGAGTGGAGCCGCGCTGCCATCTCCTGGGAGCCGCCGGCCGGATCTTGGAGGCGTCGGAGTTTGAACTGGGAAGAAGGAAGAGAAGAGTGTAGTGGTCAGCGGCTTGCTGGGGGAATGGAACGGGCAGTTAGGGTTCAGGGCATATAAAATATGAGTTGGGTGAGGGTGACGGGAAATACAAAAGTTGCACGGGATACAGAGGCGATAGCGGGCCCTAGTCATAGGCGTCGGTAATCGGGTCACCCGACACTTTTAGTAGTATGGATGTTGGCTTTTTCGTACCTGACGCCTTTAAATATATAACTGTCGGCCTGCGCAGTTGCCCCGACGTTTTTATATTTGATCTTCGATTTTTAAGTAACCAAAGCGATGGTCCCGATCGACGCTCATAAGATCCCCGACGCCTTATCGCTCAATTTTTGTAGTGACTTTTGTATGTTAAGTAATTAATTGTAATTTACTGTAAAGAAGTCTGCACTTGTTTCACAAAAAGGGTTGACATACTTGTTAACTAAAGATTCTAGATCGATCCTGGTTTTCGATGGCACAGTTTATTACCATCTAATGACATGCTAGAATTAATGAAACCACATAATAGTATTCAAATAACTGAATTTATTACACACCATTATTATTGTTGAAAGGAAATGAAGTCACACTGCACACACACATAATAAAGACAGCATAAAGACAGACACACAAGCCAACAAACTCTCAGCACACGGTATAACTAATAGCCAGGCACATTATTTCCAAGGAAGGTATTTAAAATGGCCCCATCGAATCTATGATGGCTTTGATGTCCCCAGCAACCATCTTAGCATCATACGAAATACCATCCAATCCTCTCATTGACAGCCCACCGCAATAGAGGCCATTTTCGCCTTTCCAGTGATAGGGGAAATCCTTCTTGGGCTTGCCTTCTTTGTTTAGGAGGCTCTCTCCATTCTGAAATAGGTTAATCACATAAGCTTTGTAAGAACATGACAACATCATAATCTTCTAAAAAAATTTGAAGTCATCTTGTAATAAAGTTCAACAATCTATTTTCCAGTTAAGCTAAAAAAACAAACAATGTTAGCTTTCACATAGCTTTCATTACCTGTGCAGGTGGATCATATGTTTTAGATTCTTTAAATTATCTACCCCACATTAAGTGTACACAAAGTGAAAATAATATACTACTAACTATTGTGCCCGAAAACTTCTAAGAACAGGTGCATCCATGACAAGGTGCTCCTGATACAAAATTTAATGAAAGAATTTCAAGAAAGGAAAGAGCTGACAATATTCATCGGACTAGACATTAGTAAGGCCATCGACTCGTTAAGCTGGGCATAACTGATGGAACTAATGGAAGCTCTAGGTTTTGGACCAAGATGGCGAGAGTGGATCACCCTATTACTTGGTTCGGCATCGACCAACGTGTTGTTAAACGGCTACCCGGGCAAAACAATTCAACATAAGAGGTGACTCAGACAGGGAGGCCATCTATCATCACCGTTGCAATTTATCCTAGCCATCGACCCATTACAACAAATCCTAAAGCTTACAAATGAAATAGGAGTGATGAAAAGATTGTTATTTAGGATGACAGCTGGAAATATTACTCTGTATGCCAGACGATGCGGCATTGTTGATAAATCCATCGAGGCGCGGCGGGAGCAGGCATGCTCCCGTTGCTGGTGTACCCGACCATCGCCAACGTGAAGGTCTTTCACATGCTGATAGATGGTGGGGCAGGCCTCAACCTCATCTCCACGGCGGCCTTCCGGAAGCTGCAGCTGCCGATGTCCCAGCTCACACCTTCGAGCCCGTTCTCAGGTGTTGGACCGGGGCAAATCCTCCCGTACAGTAACATCCACCTCCCGGTGACCTTTGGGACCCCGGAGAATTACCGTACGGAGAGCATTTTGTTTGATGTGGCAGACGTCGACCTCCCCTTCAACGCAATCATCGGAAGACCGACGCTCTACAGGTTCATGGCTGTAGCCCACTACGGCTACCTCGTCCTGAAGATGCCGACGCCTTCCGGCGTCCTCAGGGTCAGAGGGGACCGCTCAGCTGTAGTATCCGCCTTGGAGCAGCTCCAGGCGCTCGCAGCGGGGAGGGCTCCGGCTCCAGGGGGCGTGAAGGAGACTCGACCAAAACAGGGCCCGATGCAGCGGGCCTCCACTTCTGCACCCTGCGTGCGACCAGTTGACGAAGACGTCCCGGTAAAGGTTGTCAGGATTGGCTCCGAGGCTGCCCAGACAACCCGCATTGCGGGGAACCTGGACAGCAAATAGGAACTCGCACTTGTCACCTTCCTCCGGGACAACGTTGATGTGTTTGCATGGCAACCATCACAAATGCTCGAGATCCCCAGGGAGGTGATTGAGCACCATCTGAAGATCTACCCCGACGCCCGACAGGTACAGCAGAAGCCCAGGAAACAGTCCATCGAGCGGCAGAACTTCATCCGTGAAGAAATCAAGAAGCTGATCGATGTTGGTTTCATCCGGGAGGTCCACCACCCATGGTGGTTGGCCAACCCTGTTGTCGTCCCCAAGGCTGGCGGGAAACTCTGGATGTGCATCGACTACACCAACCTCAATAAGACATGCCCAAAGGATCCAATCCCTCTTCCTAGGATAGATCAAATAGTAGACTCAACATCGGGCTGTGATCTTCTGTGTTTCCTAGATGCATATTCTGGTTTCCACCAAATACCAATGTCTAGGGAAGATGAGGAGCACACTGCTTTCATAACAGTAGATGGTCTGTATTGTTATGTCTCCATACCTTATGGACTTAAGAATGCTCTCCCCACCTTTGTACGTGCAATGCATAAGACATTTGGGCACCTCATTAGAGATCTGGTAGAGGTGTATGTCGATGACATCGTGGTAAAGATTAGAGCCTGCACATTCTAATTAGACAACCTAGCCCAAGTCTTCAGCAAGCTGCGCACGACACGCACGATGCTGAACCCCGACAAGTGCGTCTTTGGGGTTTCTGCAGGGAAGCTCCTTGGTTTCTTGGTCTCGCACCGAGGAATCGAAGCTAACCCAGAGAAGATTAAGGCAATAGAACTGATGCGGCCGCCCCGCATCAAGGACGTGCAGAAGCTTGCAGGGTGTTTGGCAGCCCTCAGCCGGTTCATCTATAGACTGGCTGAGCGAGCGCTGCCCTTCTTCAAGATTCTACGGAAGTCGAGTCCCTTTGTGTGGACCGAGGAAGCGGAAGCGGCGTTCCAAGAGCTCAAGAAGCGCCTGATGACGCTACCCATCATGGTGGCGCTAGAACACGGCAAACCACTCCTGTTGTACATCACCGCAACAACGGAGGTGGTCAGCATGGTCTTGGTTGCAGAGCGGCCGAAGCTACTGCCGCAGCAAGCACCCGAGGGAGCCCCTGAGGAGGAAGCTGAGCCTCAGGGCCCGGACCCAGCAGAGGACCCCCTCGCTGTGTGCTCCAGTGACCAAGTGCCCTCCGGGTCCCAGCCTTCGGAGGTCCGACCAGATCCTGGGGCCACATTCCCCAGGATACAGACGCATTGCAAGGAGCCTCGGACCCCCCAGGGAGGGTTCGGACCTCCCAACGGTCAGTCTACTACATCAGTGAGGTCCTCCATGAAGCAAAAACAAGATATTTGGAGGTACACAAACTGTTGTATGCAGTGCTCATAGCGTCGAGGAAGCTCCGGCATTACTTCCAGGCTCACCGGGTTTCAGTGGTCACCTCTTTCCCACTAAAGACCGTACTCCACAGCCCCAACTCGACTGGCAACGTCGCTAAGTGGGCAGCGGAGCTGGCAGAGTTCGAGCTGGAGTTCTTACCTCGACATGCAGTCAAGAGCCAAGCACTGGCGGACTTCTTGGCAGAATGGACTCCATCGCCAAGGAACCCAGGGGGCCCGGACAACGGAGAAATGGTGCCCAAGGCCCCAGTTTTCACCAAAACCCCCTGCACGCTCTACTTCGACAGCTCCTCGCGAAAGCAGGGGGTCGGGGCCGGGGTCCTGCTCCTCACCCCGACTGGGGAGCAGTTTAAGTACATGGTGCGCCTCGACTTCAAGGTGACTAACAACATGGCAGAATACGAGGCCCTAATATTTGGGCTAAAAATTTCCCTGACTCTCAATGTCCGTCAGCTTCTGGCTAAAGGTGATTCTCAGCTGATCATCAAGAAAGCCAAAGGGGAGTGCAGCTGCAATGACCCTCAGCTGGCAGAATACTTGTTGCATGTCCAGAAGATAGAGAAGGACTTTGAAGTCTTGGACCTGTGCCATGTGCCCCGAGCCGACAACTCAATCGTAGACGACTTGTCAACAAAGGCCTCCACAGGGGCCCTCGTGCCTGAAGGAGTCTTTGCAAGGATGTTACCGCGACCAACCGCCCGGGCAGCCGAACCGGGCGAAGGGGGCGAGCCCAGCACCTCGAAGCTGGCAGTCCCGGCGGCCCTTCTACCATGGAGTCTGCCAAGGATCTTATGCGCCACCGGGGGTCCGAGCTACCGGGCGCCCAAGATCCAGAGGCTCAAGCAAGTCCCGATGCATGGATCTCGGAGGTCTGGGACTACTTGAAAGACACCATCCTTCCTGAAGAACATGCCCTAGCAGAAAGGATAGTCTGCATGGCTAAGAGGTACACGCTGGTGGAAGGGGATCTCTACCGGCGTGGCGCCAACAACATCCTGCTGTGATGCATTACCCGGGAGGAGGGATGCGACTTGCTCGCAGAGATCCATAGAGGCGAGTGTGGGAACCACGCGTCATCCCGCATGCTGGTCAGTAAAGCCTTTTGGCATGGCTTTTACTGGCCGACAGCACTCCACGATGCCACCGAGATGGTCAGAAGATGCAAGGCATGCCAGTTCCATGCCAGGCAGATCCACACACCAGCTCAGGCGTTGCAGATGATCCCTCCCTCATGGCCATTCGTTGTTATGGGGGTTGGATATCCTAGACCCTTTCCCAGAGCCGTCGGAGGATTCCAGCACCTCTACGTCGCCGTAGACAAGTTCACCAAGTGGCTGGAAGCTGCCCCAGTTGTCACCATCAACAAGCAGTCAGCAGTCAAATTCATCAAGTCGATCATCTGCCGGTTCGAGGTCCCAAACAGAATCATCACTGATAACGGTACCCAGTTCACAAGTGCAGCGTTCCAGGAATATTGCGAGGACCTTGGGATCCAAGTCTGCTATGCATCTGTTGCTCATCCAGAGAGCAATGGACAGGTCGAGAGGGCCAATGCAGAGATCCTCAAGGGCCTCAAGACTCGCACATTCTCACACCTTGAGAAGCATGGTGCAAATTGGGTAGATGAGCTTCCGTGTGCGCTGTGGGCTAGCCGGACATCAACCAGTCGGGCTACGGGGGAAACGCCTTTCTTCCTGGTGTACAGGGCAGAAGCCGTCCTCCCCCCAGAAATTACCAGGGGCTCCCCCCGTGTCTGGGTGTACGACGATGCCGCGTAGGACCAGCTCTAGCGTGAAGACGTGGACCTTGTCGACAAGGGACGAGTGAGAGCGGCTCTCCGAAATGCACAGTACAGGCAGGCACTCCGGCGCTACCACCAGAGGACCGTGCGGAGTAGGGAGCTAAAGGTAGACGACCTGGTGCTGCGTCGCATACTCTCCAGGGAAGGGGCTAACAAACTCTCCCCCAGATGGGAGGGCCCCTTCTGGGTTACAGAGGTATGCCGCCCAGGGTGCGTCCGCCTAGCTATAGAGGATGGAGAGCGGCTGCCAAACCCATGGAACATCGAGCACCTCCGTAAGTTCTACCACTAGACCAGTGTTAGGACAATTTTCTTTCATTGTAAAAGGTACATAGTGCCTAGGGACAATACTTAGGGTAACTAAGGCTACGGAGATGGGGCTCTGAGTGCACATTTCGCTTAGCCTGGTCCAAAACCCTAAATAGGTGCACTCGACTTCCTTTGTCGCCCGGGCCGGGTCGTTCCCCTTGCAAAGTCTGTCCCATCTTATGGGAAACCGCAATGAAAGAATGTTGTCCTGCCCTGTATAGGGTTTGACATTCAAAAAATTATCTTTATTTTTTTATGATATTGTTGTAAGTTCGCCGTAGCTCGTGATCTATCATGGGTGTTGTCGGTACCCTGCAGACCGGATACCCCCGCGCACAGGGAGAAAACCGCTAGGGACTCTGCCTCTGCCTAAGAGGCCGAACCCGTGGCTGCCACGTCGTGGAGGGAAGAACCAGATCCTACCTCTCCGTCGGGAGAGGCTCCCAAGCTGCCACGTGGCCGGCAGAACTGGACCCTCGCCTCCCCGCTGAGGCAGGCTCCAGAGCCGCCACGTGGCCAATCGGGACCTCAGGGCCAGGCCCGCGTCCTCGCAGGGAAAGGCACCAGAACTACCACGTGGCCTGCAGTGTTGAGCCTCCACCCCTCCATAGGAGTGGGCTCCGAATGCACCACGTGGCCTGTTCCATCAAGTGCCCAACTTCCCACAGAGGCAGGCTCCGGCGCAACCACGTGGCAAACGGCCAACACGGTGCGGTAGGAAGCCGCAGTAAAGGAATGCGTGCGCTGCTCAGACAGGCATTAAGTACGCGCGCCTTCCCCAGGCAAGCTGAGTCGCGCATGCGTAAGTCAAGACTCCAGTGTCCTGTCTTGTCCAAGTAGCCAGTACAGACCAACGCTGCAAGACGGACGAATGAGCCGCGAGGACAAGACGGACGGGACGTGCACGGCCATCATCACCAACTATGTGTAGCCCTGGCGCACGACGCGGCGGGACGACGCATTGACGCCCCTGACAAGGGGGAGTAGATAGCAATTAATCCTAGATCTTGTATAGGATTTGGCTCTCCCCGGGACCACCTGTTAGGTTCTGGGGCTCACCTTGTGACTGCAGAGTCCTTGAACTATAAAAGGACTCAGCAGACGACCTTCGCAAGGGACCGGGAAAATTAGACCAAGGCTCATACACGCTCAAGCAAGGCAATACACAAACACTCCCGTGGACGTAGGGTATTATGCTCCGACGGCCCGAACCGTGTAAATCCTCTGTGTTCATCATCCTGCAGCATTCGATCTCCTGGGACTAGCCCTCGTGAATCCAAAGAACCTCCGCGGGCTGCTCTCTAAGCAGGTCCGGGGGAAGTGTCGTTTACGACCTTCGACATTTGGCGCGCCAGGTAGGGGGCTTTTTCCCCGTCAAGATCTCCACCAGCAGCAATGGTGAACAACCAATCCAACGCCGGTTCATCCAGGGCGCAGTCGCGGCGGCCAACAGTGGCGGAGGATCAGGCGTCATCTTGCTCTAGGGCAGGCTACTGCTCTAGGGCGGGAAGGTCAGGACCTTCACGTCGCCCTGCAGTCACTTCGCCAGCTGCAGGCCGACATGCCACCCCGCGGCGTACTCCGGCCGTGACAGCAATCACGGCGCCGCCGGCTGCAAGCCCGAAGAGTGCGCTCGTAGCAGCGCGCGCGCTACTCCACAACCCTCCTGCTGGGGATGCTCCTCAAGGAGCAGCTCAGCAGTGGATCAACGACGTCGACCACCTCGTCACCGCCGCACTCAACGCGCCTCCACCGAGGGAGACACATGCCCAGCTGATGCATGTGTCATTGTCGCGAACGCTGACAATCGACCGGTGGACGGCAGACTCGCGCTCGACCAGGATCTCAACAACAGATCTGAGAACCTGGCTGCAGCGCCGTAGGGCCGGAGAGGACTACCGAGTCACCATCGAGCGCCAGAGGGAGCGTCGGCGCAACCTCGAGGCAGATTACAGCGTGCTGGGCCCTGTGCCCCAGGCTCATGTTGTGCCTCCACCACACCAGACGTACGTCGCGCCTCCACCGCACCAGGCGTACTCGCGCCTCCTCCACAGGCGTATGCAACACCGCCCCAACATCAGGTGTACGCAGACCCGCCTGCTCACCCGGGGTATGCGATGCCGCCGTCGGCACAAGTCAGCCCCAGCCCAGGGTGTGCAGCGCTAGCGCCTCACCTCCGTTTCGTGGTCTGGCCACAAAAGTTCCAGCCGCACATGCCGGAGAAGTAAGACGGGAGCGTCAACCCGAGCGAGTTCCTGCAGATCTACACCACTGCGATACTAGCTGCAGGAGGCGATGAGGCCATTATGGATAACTACTTCCCCGTCGTCCTGACCGGCCCAGCTCGGTCATGGCTCATGAACCTGCCCTAGGGGTCCATAACCTCCTAGGATGAGTTGTGCCGACAGTTCATGGTTAACTTCGGCAGTTCCTACAAGCGCCCCGACATCGAGCTTGACCTCCACGCCATTAGACAGCGCGCTGGAGAGTCGCTGCGATCGTTCATCCAGCGGTTCTCTCAGGTATGGAACACCATCCCTCATGTTGCTAGCGCATCGGTTATTGCTGCGTTCAGACAAGGTGTGAGGGACAAGAAGATGCTCGAGAAACTAGCCACGCACGAGGTGTGTGATGTCTCCGAACTGTTCTCCCTGGCAGACAGATGTGCTAGGGCAGCTGAGGGGCGCAACTGGCACTCCCAGCCATCCTCAGAAGCAAGGGAAGCCACTCCGACTGAGGAAGGAGCCTCTGCGAGGAGCAGCGGCAAGAAGAAGAAGAAGGGCAGTGGCAAGAACAGGCCAAAGCCCGGAGCCCAGGCAATGGCAGCTGCGGCACCCGGCGGAGCCCGAGCGCCGCACCGAGACAAGCGCCCTAGGCAGTCGCCTGAGCCCGAGGAGCCTAACTTCAAGTGCCCGGTGCACCGTACAAATAGCCATAGTGCTAGTGAGTGTCAGGAAGTGAAGAGGTTTGTGAAACGTTTCCGCGAACAGAAACAGAGGCAGCAGCGCCAGGAGGGCGCACCCCCTCGCCAGAGGGAGGGCAAGCAGAAGGCTGATCCCGAGAAGGAGGATGACAGCGAGATGAGGTTCGAGGAACCCCAGCGGGCGGCTAAGGCCGTCTTCGAGGGTGGTGACTCTGACTCCAGCAGTGATAAGGAGTACCGCAAGACCCTCCATGTCATCTACGGGGGAGCCACAGACCCCACATCCCAAAACGCGGTGAAAACTCTGCGACGGGCAGTGGCTGCGGTGGCCCCCGCCCCAAGTCCGGCTCCCCACCACAAGTGTATGAGCACGGCGATCAGCTTCGACGCTTCTGACTGCCCGAAGAACATGGCAGGGGCAGGAGTGCTCCCGCTGTTGGTGTCCCCAACCATTGCCAACGTGAAGGTCTTTCATGTGTTGATAGATGGGGGGGCGGGCCTCAACCTCATCTCCACGGTGGCTTTCCGAAAGCAACAGCTGCCGATGTCCCAACTCACACCCTCGAGCCCGTTCTCGGGTGTCGGACCTGGGAAAATCCTCCCGTACGGTAACATACACCTCTCGGTGACCTTTGGGACCCCAGAGAACTACTGTACGGAGAGCGTTTTATTCGACGTGGCAGACGCCGACCTCCCCTTCAACGCAATCATCGGGAGGCCAGCCCTCTACAGGTTCATGGCTGTAGCCCACTACGGCTACCTTGTCCTGAAGATGCCGACGCCTTCCGGTGTCCTCAGGATCAGAGGGGAATGCTCAGCTGCAGTGTCAGCCTTGGAGCAGCTCCAAGCACTTGCAGCAGGGAGGGCTCCGGCCCCAGGAGGCTCGAAGGAGAGTCGGCCAGAGCAAGGCCCGGTGCAGCGAGCCTCCACTACTGCACCCCGTGTGCAACCTGCCAACGACGACGACGTCCCCGTGAAGGTCGTCAGGATTGGCTTCGAGGCTACTTAGACAACCCGTATCGCGGGGAACTTGGACAGCAAATAGGAATGCGCGCTCATCACCTTCCTCCTGGACAACGTCGATGTGTTTGCATGGCAACCATCACAAATGCCCAGGATCCCCAGGGAGGTGATTGAGCACCATCTGAAGATCTACCCCGACGCCCGACCGGTACAGCAGAAGCCCAAGAAATAGTCCATCGAGCGGCAGAACTTCATTCGTGAAGAAATCAAGAAGCTGCTCGATGTTGGTTTCATCCAGGAGGTTCACCACCCACGGTGGTTGGCCAACCCTGTTGTCGTTCCCAAGGCTGGCGGGAAGCTCCGGATGTGCAACGACTACACCAACCTCAATAAGGCATGTCCAAAGGATCCATTCCCTCTTCCTAGGATAGATCAAATAGTAGACTCAACATCAGTCTATGATCTTCTGTGTTTCTTAGATTCGTATTCCGGTTTTCACCAAATACCTATGTCTAGGGAAGATGAGGAACACACTGCTTTCATAATAGTAGACGGCCTGTATTGTTATGTCTCCATGCCTTATGGTCTCAAGAATGCTCTCCCCACCTTTGTACGTGCAATGCATAAGACATTTGGGGACCTCCTTAGAGATCTAGTAGAGGTGTATGTCGACGACATCGTGGTAAAAATTAGGGACCGCACATCCCTATTAGACAACCTAGCCCGATTCTTCAGCAAGCTGCGCACGACACACACGATGCTGAACCCCGACAAGTGTGTCTTTGGGGTCTCTGCAGGGAAGCTCCTTGGTTTCTTGGTATCGCACCGAGGGATCGAAGCTAACCCAGAGAAGATCAAGGCAATAGAGCTGATGCGGCCGCCGGCCCGCATCAAGGACGTGCAGAAGCTTGCAGGGTGTTTGGCAGCCCTCAGCTGGTTCATCGCAAGACTGGCTGAGCGAGCCCTGCCCTTCTTCAAGATTCTGCGGAAGTCAGGTCCCTTTGAGTGGACTGAGGAAGCTGAAGCGGCCTTCCAGGAGATCAAGAAACACCTGACGACGCTACCCATTATGGTGGCGCCAGAACCTGGTGAACCGCTCCTGTTGTACATCACCGCAACAACGGAAGTGGTCAGCATGGTCTTGGTTGCAGAGCGGCCGGAGCTACTGCCGCAACAAGCACCAGAAGGAGCCCCAGAGGGGGAGGCCGAGCCTCAAGGCCCGAACCTAGAAGAGACCCCCCCCCCCCCCCCCGCTGTGAGTCACAGTGACCAAGTGCCTTACAGGTCCCAGCCCCCGGAGGCCCAGCTAGATCCTGGGAACCACATTCCCCAGGATGCAGACGCATTGCAAGGAGCCCCGGACCCCCCAGGGAGGGTTCGGACCTCCCAACGGCCAATCTACTACGTCAGTGAGGTCCTCCATGAAGCAAAAACAAGATACTTGGAGGTACACAAACTGCTGTATGCAGTGCTCATAGCGTCGAGGAAGCTCCAACATTACTTCCAGGCTCACTGGGTTTTAGTGGTCACCTCCTTCCCACTGAAGACCGTACTCCACAGCCCCAACTCGACTGGCAACATTGCCAAGTGGGCAGCGGAGCTGGCTGAGTTCGAGATGGAGTTCTTACCTCGACATGCAGTCAAAAGCCAAGCACGGGCAGACTTCTTGGTCGAATGGACCCCATCGCCAAGCAACCGGGGGCCCGGACAACGGCGAAACGGTGCCCAAGGCTCCAGTTTTCACCGAGACCCCCTGGACGCTCTACTTCGACAGCTCCTCGCAGAAGCAGGGGGCTGGGGCCAGGGTCCTGCTCCTCACCCCGACTGGGGAGCAGTTCAAGTACATGGTGCGCCTTGACTTCAAGGCGACAAACAACATGGCAGAGTATGAAGCCCTAATCTTTGGGCTAAAGACTGCCCTGACTCTCAATGTCCGGCAGCTTCTGGCTAAAGGTGATTCCCAACTGATCATCAAGCAAGCCAAAGGGGAGTGCAGCTGCAACGACCGTCAGTTAGCAACATACCTGCTGCACGTCCGGAAGCTGGAAAAGGACGTTGAAGTCTTGGACTTGTGCCATGTACCTCGAGCCGACAACTCAGTCGCAGACGACCTATCAACGAAGGCCTCCACAGGGGCCCCAGTGCCTCAAGGAGTCTTTGCAAGGACGTTAACGCGACCAACCGCCCGGGCAGCCGAACCGGGCAAAGGGGGCGAGCCCAGCACCTCGAAGCTGGCAGTCCCAGTGACCCTGCTACCATGGAGTCCGCCAAAGATCGTATGCGCCACCGGGGGCTCCAAGCTACCGGGCGCCCAAGATCCAGAGGCTCAAGCAAGTCCCGATGCATGGATCTCGGAGGTCCAGGACTACTTGAAAGACAATATCCTTCCCGAAGAACATGCCCTGGCAGAAAGGATTGTTCGCATGGCCAAAAGGTACACGCTGGTGGAAGGGGATCTCTACCGGCGTGGCGCCAACGACATCCTACTGCGATGCATTACCCGGGAGGAGGGCTGCGACTTGCTCGCACAGATCCATGGAGGCGAGTGTGGGAACCACGCGTCCTCCCGCACGCTGGTCAGTAAAGCCTTTCGGCATGGCTTTTACTGGCCGACAGCACTCCAGGATGCCGCCGAGATGGTAAAGAGATGCAAGGCATGCCAGTTCCATGCCAAGCAGATCCACACACCAGCTCAGGCGCTGCAGATGATCCCTCCCTCATGGCCATTCGTTGTATGGGGGTTGGACATCCAAGGACCCTTTCCCAGAGCCGTCAGAGGATTCTGGCATCTCTACGTCGCTGTATATAAGTTCACCAAGTGGCCGAAAGCAGCCCCAGTTGTCACCATCAACAAGCAGTCAACAGTAAAGTTCATCAAGTCGATCGTCTGCCGGTTCGGGATCCCAAAAAGAATCATCACTTATAACGGGACCCAGTTCACAAGTGCAGCGTTCTAGGAATACTGCGAGGACTTGGGGATCCAAGTTTGCTATGCATCCGTTGCTCATCCAGAGAGCAATGGGCAGGTCGAGAGGGCCAATGCAGAGATCCTCAAGGGCCTCAAGACTCGCACATTCTCACACCTTGAGAAGCATGGTGCAAATTGGGTGGATGAGCTTCCGTGTGCGCTGTGGGCTAGCTGGACATCAACGAGCAAGGCCACGGGGGAAACGCCTTTCTTCTTGGTGTACGGGGCAGAGGCCGTCCTCCCCCCAGAAATTACCATGGGCTCCCCCCGTGCCCGGAGGTACGACGAAGCCGCGCAGGACCAGCTCCAGCGTGAAGACCTGGACCTCATCGACGAGGGACGAGTGCAAGCGGCTCTCCGAAATGCACGGTACAGGCAGACGCTCCGGCGCTACCATCATAGGACCGTGCGGAGTAGGGAGCTAAAGGTAGACAACCTGGTGTTGCGCCGCATACTCTCCCGGGAAGGGTCTAACAAACTCTCCCCCAGCTGGGAGGGTCCCTTCCGGGTAACAGAGGTTTGCCGCCCAGGATGCGTCCGCCTGGCTACGGAGGATGGACAGCGATTACCCAACCCATGGAACATCGAGCACCTCCGTAAGTTCTACCCCTAGACCAGGGTTGGGGCAATGCTATCTCATTGTAAAAGTTACATATTGTCTCAAGACAGCACTTAGGATAGGGGGATGGGGCTCCGAGTGCACATTCCGCTTAGCCTGGTCCAGAACCCTAAGTAGGTGCACTCGACTCCATCTGACACCCAGGTCGAGTTATTCCCCTTGTAAAGTCTGCTCCATCTTATGAGAAACTACAATGAAAGAATGTTGTCCTGCCTGGTATAGGGTTTGTCAATTCAAAAATTATCTTTAATTTTTATGATGTTGTTGTAAGCCCGCCATAGCTAGTGATCTATCATGAGCGTTGTCGTTTTTCCCCTGCTTTAGCAATAGTGGGAGCCTTGTTGTCTGGACTGCAGGTGGGGTTGCTTGAGGTACATGCAATGCGCCTGGGGCCTCGGATGTTCCAATACTCAGGGGCCTGTGTCTCCAGATGGTCTCCCCCGGAAAAGGCTTACGCCGAGCGGGAGGTCCAGGGCCACAACCTGCTTAGCCTGGTCCCGTACCCTAAGCCTGTGCGCTCTGCCTCCCCAGCGCTACAGCCGAGTACTAGGGGCCAAATGGACCACCCTTGGGTAGTATGGACGACGAGTCCTAGGTGCAGAAGCACTGAATTACCCAAGCCCCATGAGTCAACCCAGGATCGTAAGTCAAGCGACACTACAAAAAGAGCAGGGGTAAAGTGACCAGCGGACAAAATTACTTCTCTTTTTTGATCTATGTACAGGTCTTTGAGGAAGTTATTCTAGCAACCACCGTCAGAGTACCCGCGAAGACAGTGGGCACCGCCGAACTGGAGCTCTGGCGGCACCCCCAGTGGGCCCGTTGTCGACCTCTCACTAAAGATGGCGGGCACCGCCGGACTGAAGCTCCGGCGGCACCCCCAGGGGGCCCGTTGTCGACCTCTCACTAAAGATGGCGGGCACCGCCGGATTGAAGCTCCAGCAGCACCCACAGGGGGCCCGCTGTCGACCTCTCGCTGAAGATGGCGAGCACCGCTAGACTGAAGCTCCAGCAGCACCCCATGGGGCCCGCTGTCGACCTCTCGCTGAAGATGGCGAGCACCGCCGGCCTGAAGCTCCGACGGCACCCCCAGGAGGCCCACTGTCGACCTCTCACTGAAGATGTCGGGCACCACCGACCTGAAGCTCCAGCGGCACCCCCAGGGGGCCCGCTGTTGACCTCTCACTAAAGATGGCGGGAACCGCCAGCCTGAAGCTCCGGCGGCACCCCCAGGGGGCCCGCTGTCGACCTCTCAGTAAATATGGTGGCCACCGCGGGACTGAAGCTCCGGCGGCACCCCCAGGGGGACCGCGGTCGACATACCTGCATACTCAGCTACGGCAATGCTACCTACGCATCCTAGGCTCCCCCTGCACCGGTCCGCCCTAAGCCCTAAGTGTATGACAGGTGTGCCCATAACAACTGGCCACGCCTGTCAGGGGGCCATACTTTGGGGGACGGCAGGTCCTGGAAGCTAAGGAACAACAAGCAGCTAGAAGACATTGCTGGAAATAAAAACAAGTTGAGTATAAAAGGCACCACAACAGATTTTTTATTACACAAACAAAAAGTGTGTCACCACATCCAACCACAAGACAAAAACAGAAAGAAAAAAACTTAAACAGGCGCTCGGGGAGCCCTTAGCCGCTCCGCTGGAACCTTGAGGCGATGAGTGCCACCGCATACGAAACTTCAGACTTGGCGGCCTCTTCCCTCTCGGCGATGGGCCCCTCGAGGACCGGCTGCAGGGAGACATCGGGGTACCAGCTCCGGTAGCAGGACAGGATGTGCGACGCCACCTCCTTCACTAGCATCCGTCCCTCGGCCTCCAGATGGTTGTCAAGGATGGCCCCCAGCGAGCGCATCCTCGAGCTGGTGGAGTCAAGCGCTGGGAACAATTGACTCACCTCCTGCGTCGGCTCCCCCACGCGTGTTGGGCTAAAGCCGAGCGGCACCAGAGCCGAGTCAGCACCGCCAAGGAACTCCCAGACCTTCCGGGCCTCAGCGGAGCATGCCGCCTGGTGCTCCTCCACCTCCTGCTGGGCCGCCGCCAGCGCCCGGGGTCCGCCATCCAGGAACCTCTTCTTTTTGGCCGCCAGGGCCCTCTCGCGCTCGCCGACCCCCGCCTCGCGGCAGTCCATGTCACCCTCCTTGAGGGCGACGTTGAACTCGCGGTCCAGGAGGGCCTGGCGCTCAACGGACTGGGCCTACTGCGCCTCAGCCACGGCGGCTTCCCGGCGGTCCAACTCGGCGGCGCGGACTCTCGCCCCTTCCTACTGGAGGATGAGCCCGCGGCAGGTCGCCTCCACTTCGGCCTGCTTCGCCGCCGGCTCCTGCTCCCGTTCGGCTAGAGCAGCCTCCCGGAGGGACAGCAGGTGCTGAAGGTCCTCGCAGGCCTGGAGACGGGAGCTGGCCTCAGCGTAGATGGCCTCGGCGTCTGCCTTCAGCTTCTAGGTGATGGCGTCCAGCTGGGTGATGAGGTCACGCTCCTGCTCGAGGATCTTCATCTCCTCCCGAACGATCACCTCCCACTGGGCCGCTCGGCTCTTCGCCAGCCGGGTCCGGGCCTCCAGGGTCCTCGCCCATTCCCGGAGTCGGTCGTCCTCGTCCTCGAGCCGCCCTTTCTCCCGGGCAAGGGCCGCGTGGGCCTGCCGGAAGCCGGAGTAGGCCACGGCCATAGCCTGTGACAGGGGGAGAGGCTCCACTGTAGCAGCGGGCCCCTGCCTCCCCACTTCCTCAATGTCGTCCTCCATTTGGAGGACCACTGGGGAGGCGCAGACCAGGGCCCCCTCCCCGATGGCAGCACCCGGGGCGGTGGCGCCAGCCGACGTAGCAGTGTCGGAGGGCGTGGCAGCATCAGTCGGCACGGAGTAGCCAGAGGACGCGGAGTAGTTGGCAGGCGCGGCGATGGTCGTCGGCGCGCGCGGCTGGGCTTCGGCAGCCGCTGCAGGGGTCTCGGGCATGGAGGCCCGAGGTACCCTGGTGGCAGCAGCCTGGTGCACCAGAGCAGGGCCCAAGGCAGCAGAAGATCCCCGCGAGCCGGCTGGAGCGGCAGACCCCCCAGCAGAAGTGCCCGCGGGTGGTAGAGTAGCTGTGGTGGCGCTGAAATCAAGCAAACTCAGACCATAAGAAAACGACAGGGTAGGCGCATAGGAAAGAACACCCAAGGTAAAATCTGAGCAAGCTTACCGGGGGACGCTGAAGTTCCACCGCTTCCCGAAAGGGTTGGGGGGGGGGTTCGGACCCCCCGAACCCGTGGCGGGGGCCCCTGAGTGTGCTGGGGACCCCTGTGGTGGTGGTGTCGGCGGCACCCCCGAGGTCTGGCGCCCCTCCGAACGGAGAGGGAACACTAGGGTCCCGTCGGCGTAGAGGAGCCTCCCCCTCTTGCGCGTGGAGGACTCAGGTGGCAAAGTGGCGCCATCCGCACCCCCTGGCAACGAGCGCGGCAGGGCTCTGGAGTCCTGGCGAGGGGCAGAAGGGGCCAGCGGCGGCGACCGGGCGCGCTTCTTGGGGGACGGGTCCGGCACCGGAACCGGCACCTTCCCCTTACCCTTGTCGGCGGGGGCAACGATGCCACCCCATGGATGGTGCTGGGGCCCGCTCGAGGAGTCGTCGCTTGAAGAACCAACTTCGCTTAAGGGAGCCTTGCCTCCCTCAGCATCATCGGCAATGTTGACCCCCCAGAACGGGTCCCCGATCTGGCGCCGCGCTAGCCCGGACTCGTCGAGGGTCAGCATCGTCTTCAGCAGCTGCCTCCTCAACTCGGAGTCCGAGCACAAGGGGCGGCAGGCCGACGGAAGAGCCAGTGCCTCAGGGGAGATGTCGTCGGGGCAGACCCGGGTCAGCATGTCGAGCAGCTGCTGCTCGCCCAGGTTGGAGTCGGGGCTGGTCTCGAGCCAGGTGCAGCTCGACAGGCCGGTGAACATCGACGCCGGATGGGCGCGGTGCTGGGGCGGAGCTATGCGGTGGGTCATGAAGTCCCTCAGCACCATGGCAGACGACAGCCCGTGGTCCGCCAGCATCTGGATCCTCTCCAGCACCGGGTTGAACGCCTCCTCCAGGTCTGGGCGCTCCTCCCAGAATGACCGCTCGGAGTAGGGGATTCCGGTGGGGAGGCACATCCGTTCGTGGGCCCCGACCTTGGTGATCATCCAATCTTCACGCCACAGCTCCCAACATGCAGAGTTGAAGGAAGCAATGTACCTCGTGGGGACCTCTGTCTGGCGTTGGAAGTAGTAGGCGCCGAGGTGCTCCTTTGAACTCCTGTCGGTGGCCCTCCGTATGAAAAAGTACCGGAAGAGCTTCACCGACGGCATCACCCCCACGAACATCTCGCAGAGGTGAGCGAAGACTGCCAGCATGGCGATCGAGTTCGGCGCGAGGTGATGGAGTTGGAGGCCGAAGGTCTCCAGGAGCATGACCAGGAAGGCGGATGCTGGCGGGACGAAGCCGGCCAGCACGTACGACGAGAAGAGGACCATATCCCCGGCGGAGAGGCTCAATGGGAGCCTCCCGGGACGGAGCCACGACTCCTGCTCAGTAGTATGCCAGCCGAGAAGCCGGCGCATCGGGGCCAGGTCAGCGGACCTGGACAGCCTGGACTTGGGCAAGATGCTCGCCATGAGGGTTGAAGGAGGAGGCTCTGGACGGGGAGACTGGGAGCTAGAGCACAAGAACTGGGCTTGAGGCAAAAGCACGAGTGCAGGGATGCAGAGGCGGGAGAAAGGACCCTCAGGGGGGAAGTTCTCTTTTTATGCACCCCTGCAGGCCAACAGGCGCAAAAGTGTGGAACGCCACAGCCTCAGTAGGAGAGTAATGATCCCGTGTAGGCAATGACATGAGGGCCCGGGTCGCTCGACAAAGAAGGCGAGCCGGGTGCCTAGCTATGCGGGAGGTAACTCGGCGGTTTCCGAAAGGGCAAAAGCAGCGGAAGTGCAGGATCCACCTTGGGAACCACCGCAGTTAAAGCACGATTGAAGACAGGAGTCACGTCGCACGGCGCCTGTTCAGCACCTTCACTTACCAGAAGGGGACACGTCGCCTCAACGGGAGGGGCGTGTTGCCTGGGGAACTGCCTCGAAGTGGAATCGAAAGAGTTGCGCAGGAAGAAAAGAAAGAAGACCCCACCTGCGGTATCGACGACTCTCCCGAGGTGGGCTTGGGGGCCACTGTCGGTACCCTGCAGACCGGGTACCCCGCGCACAGGGAGAAAACCGCTAGGGACTCTGCCTCTACCTAAGAGGCCGAACGCGGGGCTGCCACGTCGTGGAGGGAAGGAGAAAATCCTACCTCTCCGTCGGGAGAGGCTCCAGAGTTGCCACGTGGCCGGCAGAACTGGACCCTCGCCTCCCCGCTGAGGCGGGCTTCGGAGCCGCCACGAGGCCAATCGGGACCTCAGGGCCAGGCCCGCGTCCTTGCAGGGAAAGGCACTGGAACTACCACGTGGCCTGCAGCGCTGAGCTTCCACCCCTCTATAGGGGTGGGCTCTGGATGCACCACGTGGCCTGTTCCATCATGTGCCCAACTTCCCACAGAGGCAGGCTCCAGCGCAACCACGTGGCGGACGGCCAACACAGTGCGGTAGGAAGCCGCAGTAAAGGAATGCGTGCGCTGCTCAGACAGGCATTAAGTATGTGCGCCTTCCCCAGGCAAGCTGAGTCGCGCATGCGTAAGTCAAGACTCCAGTGTCCTGTCTTGTCCAAGTAGCCGGTACAGACCAACACCGCAAGACGGACGAATGAGCCGTGAGTACAAGACGGACGGGACGTGCACGGCCATCATCACCAACTATGTGTAGCCCTGGCGCACGACGCGGCGGGACGACGCATTGACGCCCCTGACAAGGGGGAGTAGATAGCAATTAATCCTAGATCTTGTATAGGATTTGGCTCTCCCCGGGACCACCTGTCAGGTCCTGGGGCTCACCTTGTGACTGCAGAGTCCTTGAACTATAAAAGGACTCGGCAGACGACCTTCGCAAGGGACCGGGAAAATTAGACCAAGGCTCATACACGCTCAAGCAAGGCAATACACAAACACTCCCGTGGACGTAGGGTATTATGCTCCGGCGGCCCGAACCACGTAAATCCTCTGTGTTTATCATCCTGCTGCATTCGATCTCCTGGGACTAGCCCTCGTGAATCCAAAGAACCTCCGCGGGCTGCTCTCTAAGCAGGTCCGGGGGAAGTGTCGTTTATGACCTTCGACGGGCGCTGTCATTTTTTCCCTGCTTTAGCAATAGTGGGAGCCTTGCTGTCTGGTTGCAGGTGGGGTTGCTTGAGGTACGTGCAATGTGTCTAGGGCCTCGGATGTTCCCATACTCGGGGGCCTGTGTCTCCAGACGGTCTCCCCCGGGAAAGGCTTACGCCGAGCGGGAGGTCCAGGGGCACAGCCTGCTTAGCCTGGTCCTGTACCCTAAGCTTGTGCACTCTGCCTCCCCAGCGCTGTAGCTGAGTACTGGGGGCCCGATGGACCACCCTTAGGTAGTATGAATAGCGAGCCCTAGGTGCAGATGCACCGAATTACCCAAGCCCCATGAGTCAGCCCAAGATCGTAAGTCAAGCGACACTAAAAAAGAGCAGGGGAGAAATGACCAGCGGACAGAATTACTTCTCCTATTTTTGATCTATACGCAGGTCTTCGAGGAGTTATTCCAGCAATAACCGTCAGAGTACCCACGAAGATGGTTGGCACCGCTGGACTGAAGCTCTGGTGGCACCCCCAGGGGGCCCACCATCGACCTTTCACCGAAGATGGTGGGCACCACCGGACTGAGGCTCCCGTGGCACCCCCAGGGGGGCCGCCGTTGACCTTTCACCGAAGATGGTGGGCACCGCCGGACTGAGGCTTCGGTGGCACCCCCAGGGGGCCTGCCGTCGACCTTTCACCGAAGATGGTGGGCACCGCCGGACTGAGGCTCTGGTGGCACCCCCAGGGGGCCCGCCGTCGACCTTTCACCAAAGATGGTGGGCACCGCCGGACTGAAGCTCTGGTGGCACCCCCAGGGGGCCTGCCGTCGACCTCTCACCGAAGATGGTGGGCACCGCCGGACCGAAGCTCCGGTGACACCCCCAGGGGGCCCGCCGTCGACGTTTCACCGAAGATGGTGGGCACTGCCGGACTGAAGCTCCAGCGGCACCCCCAGGGGGCCCGCCGTCGACGTCCCTGCATACTCAGTTATAGCAATACTACCTACGCATCCTAAACTCCCCTGCAACCGTCCACCCGAAGTTCTAGGTATTTGACAGGTGTGCCCATAACAACTGGCTACACCTGCCAGGGGGGCACACTCCGGGGGACGGCAGGTCCAGGAAGCTAAGGAACAATAAGCAACTAGAAGATATTGCTGAAAAGTAAAACATGTTAAGTATGAGGGGCACTCCAAGCAGATTTTTTGTTCCAAAATGAAGGTCTGTCATCACAAACAACTACAAAGAAAAACTGAAAGAAACATAAGATACAAGCAGCGCATGGGGAGACCTCAGCCGCTCCACTGGAATCTCGAGGTGATGAGCGCCACGGCATCTGAGACTTCAGATTTGGCTGCCTCCTCCCTCTCGGCAATGGGCCCCTCGAGGACCGGCTGAAGAGGGACATCAGGGTACCAGCTCCGGTAGCAGGATAGAATGTGCATCGCCACCTCCTTCACCAGCATCTTCCCTTCTGCCTCCAGCTGGTTGTCGATGACGGCCCCCAGCGAACGCATCTTCGAGCTAGTGGAGTCAAGAGCTGGGAACACCTATCTCACCTCATTTGCTGGTTCCCCCACGCTCACCGGGCTGAAGCCGAGCGGCACCAAAGTTGAGTCGGCGCTGCCCAGGAACTCCCAGACCTTCTGGGCCCCAGCAGAATGCGACGCCCGGAGCTTCTGACCTCCTGTTGGGCTGCCGCCAGCGCCCGGGGGCCGCCGTCCAGGAACCGCTCCTCCTTGGCTGCCAGGGCCCTCTCGCGCCCGCTGACCTCCCTCTCGCGGCGGCTCAAGTCATCCTCCTTGAGGGTGATGTTGAACTCGCGGTCCAGGAGAGCCTGGCACTCAGCGAACTAGGCTTGCTCCACCTCAGCCAGGGCAGCATCCCGACGGTTTAGCTCAGCGGCACGGATTCTCGCCCCTTCCTGCTGGAGGACGAGCCGGCGGGAGGTCGCCTCCACCTCAGCCTGCTTCGCCGCCAACTCCTGCTCCCATTCGGCAAGAGCAACCTCCCGGCGAGATAACTGCTGCTGGAGCTCCTCGCAGGTCTGGAGGCGGGAGCTGGCCTCAGCATGGATCGCTGCGGCGTTCGCCTTCAGCTTTTGGGTGACGGCATCCATACGAGCGATAAGCTCGCGCTCCTGGTCGAGGATTTTCATCTCCTCCTGGATGATCGCCTTCCGCTGCGCCACCCGGCTCTTCGCCAACTGGGTCCGGGCTTCCAGGGTCCTCGCCCATCCCCAGAGTCGGTCCTCCTCGTCCTCAAGCCTCCCCCTCTCCCGGTCGAGGGCCGCCCGAGCCTGCCGAAAACCGGAGTAGGCTACGGCCATGGCTTCAGACAGGGGGAGCGGCTCCACCGTAGCCGCGGGTCCCTGCCTCCCCACCTCTTCAATATCGTCCTCCATTTGGAGGACCACCGGGGAGACGGGGACCAGAGCTCCCCCAATCGGAGAAGGCGGGAGGGAACCGCCGCTGGAAGCAGGCGCGTCGTCTCCAGGGGCCCCCGCCCCAGCGAGGCCCCAACACTGCTGCCGACGGCTCCTAAGCCTGCTCCGGGAGCTCCACCCGGGGCGGTGGCGCCAGCCGACGTAGCAGTGTCAGTCGACACGATAGCATCGGTCGGTGCAGAGTAGCCGGTGGATGCGGAGTCATTGGCGGGTGTGGCACCAGTCGCTAGCGCGCGCTGCGAACCCTCAGCAGCTGCTGTAGGGGCCTCAGGCACGAAGGCTCGGGGCACCTCGGCGGCAGTAGCCCAGTGCGCCCGAGTAGGGTCCAAGGATGTAGAGGAGCCTCGTGAGCCGACTGGAGCAGCATGCCCACCAGCAAAAGGGCGTGCGAGCGGAGGAGTAGTTGCGGTTGCACTGAAATCAGACAAACCCGAATCATAAGGATATTACAGGGTAAGAACCTAGCAAAGAACATCCAAGATGAAATTTATGCAGACTTACCAGGGGACGTTGAAGCTCCACCGCTTCCCGAAAGGGTTGGGGGGTCCGGACCCCCCAAACCCGCGGCGGGGGCCGCTGCGTGTGCTGGGGGCCCCTGAGATGGAGGAGTCGGCGGCATCCCTGAAGTCTGGCGCTCCTCCAAATGGCCAAGGAACGCTGGGGTCCCATCGGCGTTGAGGAGCCTCCCCCTCTTGCGCATCGAGGACTCGGGCGGCAAAGTGGCGCCACCGGCACCCCCTGACGCCGGGTGCAGCGGGACTCCGGCATCCTAACGAGGAACGGAGGGGACTGACGGCGGTGACCGGGCGTGCTTCTTGGGGGTCGGGTCCGACACCGGCACTGGTGCTTTCCCTTTCCCCTGGTCAGCAGAGGCGCCGACGCCTCTCCGCTGATGGTGCTGGAACCCGCATGAGGGTTCATCACTCGGGGGATCTTCGTCGCTTGAGGGATCTCCGCCTCCCTCAGCGTCGTCGGCAACGTCGACCCCCTCAGCATCGTCGGCAATGACGACCCCCCGGAACGGGTCTCCAATCTGGCGCTGCGCCAGCCCGGACTCGTTGAGTGTCGGCATCGCCTTCAGCAGCCGCCTCTTCAGCTCAGAGTCTGAGCACAGGGGGCGGCAGGCCGCTGGAAGGGCCAGTCCCTCAGGGGAAATGTCATCGGGGCAGACCCAGACCAGCATATCGTACAGCAGCTGCTCGTCCGGGTTAGAGTCGGGGCCGATCTCGAGCCGGGTGCAGTCCATTGGGCCGGTGTACATCCATGTCGGGCGGACGCGGCGTTGGAGTGAAGCGATGCATCGGGACATGAAGTCCCTCAACACCATCGCAAACGTCAGCCCGTGGTCCGCCAGCATCTGGATCCTCTCCAACACCGGGTCAGACGCCTTCTCCAGCTCTGGGCGCTCCTCCCAGAATGACCGCTCGGAGTAGGGGCTCCGGGTGGGGAGGCACATCCGGTCGTGAGCCTTGACCTTGACGATCATCCAATCTTCGCTCCATTGCTCCCAACATGCAGAGCAGAAGGAAGCAATGTACCTAGAGGGGACCTTGGTTCGGCACTGGAAGTAGTAGGCGCCGAGCTGATCCTTCGAGCTTTTGCCGGTGGCCCTCAGTACAAAGAAGTACCTGAAGAGCTTCACCGACGGCATCACCCCCACGAACATCTCACAGAGGTGAGCAAAGACCGCCAGCAAGGCGATCGAGTTCGGCGGGAGGTGGTGGAGTTGGAGGCCGAAGGTCTCCAGAAGCATTATCAGGAAGGCGGATGCTGGTGGAACGAAGCCGGCCAGCATGTACGACGAGAACAGCACCATTTCCCCGTCGGTGAGGTTCAGTGGGAGCTCCCAGCGACAGATCCACTTCTCCTGTTCAGGGGCTTGCCAGCCGAGAAGCCGATGCACGGGGGCTAGATCGGCAAACCTGGACAGCCGGGACCTGGGCAGGATGCTCGCCATGAGGTTGAAGAAGGAGGCTCCGGAAGGGGAGATCAGGAGCTAGAGCGCAAGAACTGGGCTTGGGGCAAAAGGCACGAGCGCAAGGATGCAGAAGCGGAAGAAAGGACCCTTAGGGGGAAAGGACCCTGAGCGTAATACCCTACTCCAAGGGTGTGTTATTGTTGTTGTATTGAGTGTATGAGCGTGTGAGAGTGCGAGTCCGAGAGAGAACCAAGAGGGTCCGAGAGAGAACCGAGAGGATCCCCGTATATCGCTCGGCCAGTCCTTTTATAGTACAAGGGATGGTCGTTACATCGTTAGTCTGGCCCGACATGTGGCCCTGGGGGTTATTGATGTCTAATACACAGTTTAATGTACTTAATTCCCCTTAATAGCATGGTAACATGCCTTAATGGTAGCTATCAAAGGTCTTAATGACACTTCCCCCGGACCTGCTGAGAGAGCAGCCCGCGAAGGTTCTTTGGATTCACGAGGGCTAGTCCCAGGAGATTGAGCGCAGCGAGATGGTGAACACAGTGGGTTTATGTGGTTTAGGCCGCCGGATCGTAACACCCTACGTCCACGGGAGTGTTTGTGTATTGCCTTGCTTAAACGTGTGTGGGTTTCAATCGGTCTAATGCCGTCCCCTGTGAAGGTCGTCTGCAGAATCCTTTTATAGTCCAAGGACTCTGCAGTCACAAGGTGGACCTCGGGGCCCGACAGGTGGTCCTGGGGAGATCCAAATCCTATACAATATCTAGGATTAAATGCTATCTACTTCCCTTTTTCAGGGGCGTCAATGTGCCGTCCCGCCGCGTCGTGCACTAGGGCTACACATAGTTGGTGATGATGGCGGTGCACGTCCCGCCCGTCTTGTCCTTGCGGCCCATTCGTCCGTCTTGCGGCGTGGGTCTGTATCAGATACTTGGACAAGACAGGACACTGGAGCCTTGACTTACGCATGCGCGACTCCGCTTCGCCTGGGGAAGGCGCGCGTACTTTAATGCCTGTTCGAGCAGCACACCCCTTCCTTTACTGCGGCGTCCTATCGCACTGAGTTGGCCGTCTGCCACGTGGTTGCGCCGGAGCCTGCCTTTGTGGGGAGTCGAGCACTTGATGGCACAGGCCACGTGGCGCACCCGGAGCCCACCCCTGTGGAGTGGTGGAGGCTCAACCCTGCGGGCCACGTGGTAGTTCTGGTGCCTTTCCCTACGAGGAAGCAGGCCTGGCCCCGAGGTTCCGATTGGCCACGTGGCAGCCTCGGAGCCCACTTCAGCGGGGAGGCGAGGGTGCAGCTCTGCCGGCCATGCGGCAGCCCGGGAGCCCTCCCTGGCGGAGAGGTAGGATCTGGTCCTTCCCTCCACGACGTGGCAGCCTCGGATTCGGCCTCTTAAGTAGAGGTCGGGTCCTTAGCCGTTTTCTTCTTATGCGCGGGGGTACCCGATTTGCGGGGGTACCGACAGTGACCCCCGAGCCCACCTCGGGAGAGTCGTCGATACCGCAGGTGGGGTCTCCTTTCTTATCTTCCCGCGCAACTCTTTCGATTCCAATTCGGGGCAGGTTCCCGGGGGACACGTTCCTGCCGTTGTGGCGACGCGTCTCCTTCTGGTAAGCAGTGGCACTGGACAGGCGTCGCGCGACATGACTTCCGCCTTCAATCGTGCGTTAACTATGATGGTTCCCAAGGTGGCTCCTGCACTTCCGCTGCTTTTGCCTTTTCAGAAACCGCCGAGTTACCTCCCGCATAGTTAGCCACTCGGTACGCCTTCCTTGTCAAGCGGTCCGGGCCCTCATGTCATCGCCTATGTGGGTCTGTTGCTCTTCTGCAGGGGCTGTGGCGATTCACACGATGCGTCTGTTGGCTTGCAGAGGTGAATAAAAAGAGACATTTCCCCCTAAGGGTCCTTTCTTCCGCTTCTGCATCCTCGCGCTTGTGCCTTCTTGCCACAAGTCTAGCTCTTGCGCTCTATCTCTCGATCTCCCCTTCCAGAGCCTCCTCCTTCGATCCTCATGGCAAGCATTCTGCCCAAGTCCCGGCTGTCCAGGTCCGTCGACCTGGCCCCCATGCACCGGCTTCTCAACTGGCACGCTCCTGAGCAGGAGAAGTGGCTTCATCCCGGGAGGCTGCCGCTGAGCCTCTCCGCCGGGGAGATGGTGCTTTTCTCATTGTACGTGCTGGCCGACTTCGTCCCGCCTGCATCCGCCTTCTTGGTCATGCTCCTGGAGACCTTCGTCCTCCAACTCCACCACCTCGCGCCGAACTCGATCGCCATGCTGGCGGTGTTGGTACCTTGCAGACCGGGTACCCCTGCGCACAGGAGAAAACCTCTAAGTACTCCGCCTCTACCAAGGAAGCCGAATCTGAGGCTGCCACGTAGGGGAGGGAAGGACCCAATCCTACCTCCCCCTCAGTGGAGGCTCCCAAGCTAGCACGTGGCCGGCAAGGCCAAGCCCACGCCTCCCCGCTGAGGAGGGCTTCGGAGCCACCACGTGGCCACTCGGGACCTCAGGGCCAAGACCGCCTCCCCGCGGAGGAGGGTTTCGGGGCCGCCACGTGGACACTCGGGACCTCAGGGCCAAGTTCGCGCCCGGTCAGGGAAAAGCACCGGAGCTACCACGTGGCCTGCACGGCTGAGCCTCCACCCCTCCATAGGGGTGGGTTCCGAATGCGCCACGTGGCCTGTTCTGTCAAGTGCTTTTCTTCCCGTAGAGGCAGGCTCCAGCGTAACCACGTGGCGAACGCCCAACTCAGTGTGGTAGGAAGCCACAGTAAAGGAATGCATGCACTGCTTAGACAGGCATTAAGTACACGCGCCTTCCCCAGGCAGGCTGAGCCGCGCTTACGAAAGTCAAGGCTCCAGTGTCCTGTCTTGTCCGAGTAGCCCGTACAGACCCACGCCGCAAGACAGACGAATGGGCCGCGGGGACAAGACGGACAAGACGTGCCCCGCCATCATCACCAACTATGTGTAGCCCTAGCGCACGGCGTGGCAGGACGGCACATTGAAGCCCCTAACAAAGGGAAGTAGATAGCAATTAATCCTAGATCTTGTATAGGATTTGGCTCTCCCCGGGACCACCGGTCGGGTCCTGGGTCTCACCTTGTAACTGCAGAGTCCTCGAACTATAAAAGGACTCGGCAGATGACCTTTGCAAGGGACAGGAAAAAGATTAGACCAAGGCTCATACACGCAAAGGAAAAGCAATACACAACACCCCCGTGGACTTAGGGTATTACGCTCCGGCGGCCCGAACCACGTAAATCCCCGGTGTCCATCATTCCGTTGTGTTTGATCTCCTGGGACTAGCCCTCGTGAATCCAAAGAACCTCTGCGGGCTGCTCTCTAAGCAGGCCCAGGGGAAGTGTCGTTTACGACCTTCGACATTTGGCGCGCCAGGTAGGGGGCTTTTACCCATCAAGATCTACACTAGCAGCAATGGTGAACGACCAATCCAACGCTGGATCATCCAGGGCGCAGTCACGGCGACAGACTGCAGCAGAGGACCAGGCGCCATCCCGCTCTAGAGCAGACTACCGCTCTAGGGCAGGAAGGTCAGGACCTTCGCGCCGCCCCGCAGTCACTTCGCCGGCTGCAGGCCGACACGCCACTCCAAGGCGTACTCCTGCCGTGACAGCAGTCACGGCGCCACCGGCTGCAAGCCTGGAGAGCACGATCGCGGCAGCGTGCGCACTACTCCACAACCCATCGGCTGGGGATGCCCCTCATGGAGCAGCTCAACAGTGGATCAATGACGTCGATCACCTCGTCACCGCCGCACTCAATGCCCAGCCGGTGCATGTGTCATTGTCGCGAACGCCGACAGTTGACCGGTGGACGGCAGACTCGCGCTCAACCAGGATCTCAACAACAGATCTGAGAACCGGGCTGCAGCGCCGCAGGGCTAGAGAGGATTGCCGAGTTACCATCGAGCGTCCGAGGGAACGTCGGTGCAACCTCGAGGCCGATTACAGCGCGCCGGGCCACGTGCCCCAGGCTCATGTTGCGCCTCCACCACACCAGACGTACGTCGTGCCTCCACCGCACCAGGCGTACGTCGCGCCTCCTGTACAGGCATACGCTACACCACTCCAGCCCCAGGTGTGCGCAGGCCCGCCTGCTCACCCAGGGTATGCGCTGCCGCCGCCAGCACCAGTCAGCCCTAGCCAAGGGTGTGCGGCGCTAGCGCCTCACCTCCGTTTCATGGTCTGGCCACGAAAGTTCTGGCTGCACATGCCGGAGAAGTATGACGGGAGTGTCAACCCGAGCGAGTTCCTGCAGATCTACAGCACTGCAATACTAGCTGCAGGAGGCGACGAGGCCATTATGGCTAACTACTTCCCTGTCGTCCTGATCGGCCCAGCTCGGTCATGGCTCATGAACCTGCTCCAGGGGTCCATAACCTCCTGGGATGAGTTGTGCCGACAGTTCGTGGCTAACTTCGGCAGTTCCTACAAGCGCCCTGGCACCGAGCTTGACCTCCACGCCGTTAGGCAGCGCGCTGGAGAGTCCCTGCGATCGTTCATCCAGCGGTTCTCCCAGGTACGTAACACCATCCCTCATGTTGCTAGCGCATCGGTTATCGTTGCGTTCAGGCAGGGTGTGAGGGACAAAAAGATGCTCGAGAAGTTAGCCACGCACGAGGTGTGTGATGTCTCCGAGCTGTTCTCCCTGGCGGACAGATGTGCTAGGGCAGCTGAGGGGCGCAACTGGCACTCCCAGCCATCCTCAGAAGCAAGGGAAACCACCCCGACTGAGGAAGGAGCCTCTGCGAGGAGCAGCGGCAAGAAGAAGAAAGGCGGTGGCAACAACAGGCCAAAGCCCGGAGCCCAGGCAGTGGCGGCTGCGGTGCCCGGCAGAGCCCGAGCGTCGCGCTGAGACAAGCGCCCTAGGCAGTCGCCTGATCCCGAGGAGCCTGACTTCAAGTGTCCGGTACACCGTACAAATAGCCACAGTGCTAGCGAGTGTCGGGAAGTGAAGAGATTCGCGGAACGATTCCGCGAACAGAAACAGAGACAGCAGCGCCAGGAGGGTGCACCCCCCCCCCCCCCCCCCCCCCCCCCCGTCAGAGGGAGGGCAAGCAGAAGGCTGATCCTGAGAAAGAGGATGACAGCGAGATGGGGTTCCAGGAACCCCAGCGGGCGGTCAAAGCCGTCTTTGAGGGTGGTGACTCCGACTCCAGCAGTGATAAGGAGCACCGCAAGACCCTCCATATCATCTACGGGGGAGCCACCGACCCCACGTCCCGAAACGCAGTAAAAACCCTGCGTCGGGCAGTGGCCGCAGTGGCCCCCGCCCCAAGACCGGCTCCCCACCATAAGTGGATGAGCACGGCAATCAGCTTTGACGCTTCAGACTGCCCAAAGAACATGGTAGGGGCAGGAGTGATCCCGCTGCTGGTGTCCCCGACCATCGCCAACGTGAAGGTCTTTCACGTATTGATAGATGGAGGGGCGGGCCTCAACCTCATCTCCACTGCGGCTTTCCGGAAGCTGCAGCTGCCGATGTCCCAGCTCACACCCTCGAGCCCGTTCTCGGGTATCAGACCTGGGCAAATCCTCCCGTATGGTAACATACACCTCCCGGTGACCTTTGGGACCCCGGAGAACTACCGTACGGAGAGTGTTTTATTCGACGTGGCAGACGTCGACCTCCCCTTCAACGCAATCATCGGGAGGCCAGCCCTCTACAGGTTCATGGCTGTAGCCCACTACGGCTACCTCGTCCTGAAGATGCCCACCCCTTCCAGTGTCCTCGGGATCAGAGGGGACCGCTCAGCCGCAGTGTCAGCCTTGGAGCAGCTCCAAGCACTTGCAGCAGGGAGGGCTCCGGTCCCAAGAGGCTCGACGGAGAGTCGGCCAGAGCAAGGCCCGGCGCAGCGAGCCTCCACTGTTGCACCTCGTGTGCAACCTGCCAACGACGACGACGTCCCTGTGAAGGTTGTCAAGATTGGCCCTGAGGCTGCCCAGACGACCCGAATCGCGGGAACCTGGACAGCAAATAGGAATGCGCGCTCGTCACCTTCCTCTGGGACAACGTCGATGTGTTTGCATGGCAACCATCACAGATGCCCGGGATCCCCAGGGAGGTGATTGAGCACCATCTGAAGATCTACCCCGACGCCCGGCCGGTACAGCAGAGGCCCAGGAAACAGTCCATTGAGCGGCAGAACTTCATCCGTGAAGAAATCAAGAAGCTGCTCGATGCTGGTTTCATCCGGGAGGCTCACCACCCACGGTGGTTGGCCAACCCTGTTGTCGTTCCTAAGGCTGGCGGGAAGCTCCGGATGTGCATCGACTACACCAATCTCAATAAGGCATGTCCTAAGGATCCATTCCCTCTTCCTAGGATAGATCAAATAGTAGACTCAACATCAGGTTGTGACCTTCTGTGTTTCCTAGATGCGTATTCCGGTTTTCACCAAATACCTATGTCTAGGGAAGATGAGGAGCACACTGCTTTCATAACAGTAGACGGCTTGTATTGTTATGTCTCCATGCCTTATGGTCTCAAAAATGCCCTCCCCACCTTTGTACGTGCAATGCATAAGACATTCGGGGACCTCATTAGAGACCTGGTAGAGGTGTATGTCGACGACATCGTGGTAAAAATCTGGGACAACACATCCCTATTAGACAACCTAACCAGAGTCTTCAGCAAGCTGCGCACGACACGCACGATGCTAAACCCCGACAAGTGTGTCTTTCGGGTCTCCGCAGGGAAGCTCTTTGGTTTCTTGGTATCGCACCGAGGGATCGAAGCTAACCCAGAGAAGATCAAGGCGATAGAGCTGATGCGGCCGCCGGCCCGCATCAAGGACGTGTAGAAGCTTGTAGGATGTTTGGCAGCCCTCAGTCGGTTCATCTCAAGACTGGCTGAGAGAGCCCTGCCCTTCTTCAAGATTTTGCGGAAGTCAGGCCCCTTTGAGTGGACTGAGGAAGCTGAAGCGTCCTTCCAGGAGCTCAAGAAACACCTGACGATGCTACCCATTATGGTGGCGCCAGAACCCGGCGAGCCGCTCCTGTTGTACATCACCGCAACAACGGAAGTGGTCATCATGGTCTTGGTTGCAGAACGGCCGGAGCTACTACCGCAACAAGTACCAGAAGGAGCCCCAGAGGGGTAGGCCAAGCCTCAAGGCCCGAACCCAGAAGAGCCCCCCCCCCCCCCCCCCCCCCGCTGTGAGTTCCAGTGACCAAGTGCCTTACGGGTCCCAGCCCCCGGAGGCCCAGCTAGACCCTGGGAGCCACATTCCCCAGGAGACAGACGCATTGCAAGGAGCCCCGGACCCCCCAGGGAGGGTTCGGACCTGCCAACGGCCAGTCTACTACGTCAGTGAGGTCCTCCATGAAGCAAAGACAAGATACTTGGAGGTACACAAACTACTGTATGCAGTGCTCATAGCATCGAGGAACCGGCATTACTTCCAGGCACACCGGGTTTCAGTGGTCACCTCCTTCCCACTGAAAACCATACTCCACAGCCCCAATTCGATTGGCAACATTGCCAAGTGGGCGGCGGAGCTCGCTGAGTTCAAGTTGGAGTTCTTACCTCGACATGCAGTCAAAAGCCAAGCACTGGCGGACTTCTTGGCCGAATGGACCCCATCACCAAGCAACCCGGGGGGGCGGACAACGACGAAACGGTGCCGAAGGCTCTGGTTTTCACCGAGACCCCCTGGACGCTCTACTTCGACGATTCCTCGCGAAAGCAGGGGCCGGCGATGGGGTCCTGCTTCTCACCCCGACTGGGGAGCAGTTCAAGTACATGGTGCGCCTCGACTTCAAGGCGACAAACAACATGGCGGAGTATGAAGCCCTAATCTTTGGGCTGAAGACGGCCCTGACCCTCAATGTCCGACAGCTCCTGGCTAAAGGTGATTCTCAACTGATCATCAAGCAAGCCAGAGGAGAGTGCAGCTGCAACGACCCTCAGTTAGTTGCATACCTGCTGCACGTACGGAAGCTGGAAAAGGACTTTGAAGTCTTGGACTTGTGCCATGTACCCCGAGCCGACAACTCAGTCGCAGACGACCTGTCAACGAAGGCCTCCATAGGGGCCCCAGTGCCCCAAGGAGTCTTTGCAACGACGTTACCGCGACCAACCGCCCGAGCAGCCGAGCCGGGCGAAGGGGGCAAGCCCAGCACCTCGAAGCTGGCAGTCCCGGCGACCCTGCTACCATGGAGTCCGCCAAGGATCGTATGCGCCACCGAGGGCTCCGAGCTACCGGGTGCCCAAGATCCAGAAGCTCAAGCAAGTCCCGATGCATGGATCTCAGAGGTCCGGGACTACTTGAAGGACAATATCCTTCCCGAAGAACATGCCTTGGCAGAAAGGATTGTTCGCATGGCTAAAAGGTACATGCTGGTGGAAGGGGATATCTACCGGTGTGGCGCCAACAACATCCTACTGCGATGCATTGCCCGGGAGGAGGGCTGCGACCTGCTCGCAGAGATCCATGGAGGCGAGTGCAGGAACCACGCGTCCTCCCGCACACTGGTCGGTAAAGCCTTTCGGCATGGCTTCTACTGGCCG
The DNA here is from genome assembly GCA_036927565.1 of Tuctoria greenei. Classification (NCBI taxonomy): domain Eukaryota; kingdom Viridiplantae; phylum Streptophyta; class Magnoliopsida; order Poales; family Poaceae; genus Tuctoria; species Tuctoria greenei. The sequence goes on along the minus strand of JAYESD010000009.1, from coordinate 178,979,722 downwards.
ACAGCACTCCAGGATGCCGCCGAGATGGTAAGGAGATGCAAGGCGTGCCAGTTCCATGCCAAGCATATCCATACACCAGCTCAGGCGCTGCAGATAATCCCTCCCTCATGGCCATTCGCTGTATGGGGGTTGGACATCCTGGGACCCTTTCCCAGAGTCGTCGGAGGATTCCGGCATCTCTACGTCGCCGTAGATAAGTTCACCAAGTGGCCGGAGGCCGCCCCAGTTGTCACCATCAACAAGCAGTCAGCAGTAAAGTTCATTAAGTCGATCGTCTGCCGGTTCGGGGTCCCGAACAGAATCATCACTGATAACGGGACCCAGTTCACAAGTGCAGCGTTCCAAGAATACTGCGAGGACCTGGGGATCAAAGTCTGCTATGCATTTGTTGCTCATCCATAGAGCAATGGGCAGGTCGAGAGAGCCAATGCAGAGATCCTCAGGGGCCTCAAGACTTGCACGTTCTCACACCTTGAGAAGCAAGGTGCAAATTGGGTGGATGAGCTTCCATGTGCGTTGTGGGCTAGCCGGACATCAACCAGTCGGGCCACGGGGGAAACGCCTTTCTTCTTGGTGTACGGGGCGGAGGCCGTCCTCCCCCCAGAAATTACCATGGGCTCTCCCCGTGCCCGGAGGTACGACAAAGCCGCGTAGGACCAGCTCCTGCGCGAAGACCTGGACCTTGTCGACGAGGGAAAAGTGCGAGCAGCTCTCCGAAATGCACGGTACAGGCAGGCGCTCCAGCGCTACCATCAGAGGATCGTGCGGAGTAGGGAGCTAAAGGTAGACGACCTGGTGTTGCGCCGCATACTCTCCTGGGAAGGGTCTAACAAACTCTCCCCCAGCTGGGAGGGTCCCTACTGGGTAACAGAGGTTTGCCGCCCAGGATGCGTCTGCCTAGCTACGGAGGATGGACAGCGGTTGCCCAACCCATGGAACATCGAACACCTCCATAAGTTCTACCCCTAGACCAGGGTCCGGGCAGTGCTATTTCATTGTAAAGGTTACACATTATCTCAGGATAGCACTTAGTATAGGGGATGGGGCCCCGAGTGCACATTCCGCTTAGCCTGGTCCAGAACCCTAAGTAGGTGCACTCGGCTCCACCTAACACCCAGGCCGGGTTATTCCCCTTGTAAAGTCTGCTTCATCTTATGAGAAACTACAATGAAAGAATGTTGTCCTGCCTAGTATAGGGTTTTGTCAATTCAAAAATTATCTTTAATTTTTATGATGTTGTTGTAAGCCCGCCATAGCTCGTGATCTATCATGAGCGTTGTCGTTTTTCCCCTGCTTTAACAGTAGTGGGAGCCTTGCTATCTGGACTGCAGGTGGGGTTGCTTGAGGTACCTGCGATGCGCCTGGGGCCTCGGTTGTTCCAATACTCGGGGGCCTGTGTCTCCAGATGGTTCCCCCCTGGAAACGGCTTATGCCGAGCGGGAGGTCCAGGGCCACAGCCTGCTTAGCCTGGTCCCGTACCCTAAGCTTGTGCGTTCTGCCTCCCCAGCGCTACAGCCAAGTGCTGGGAGCCAGATGGACCACCCTTGGGTATTCTGGACAACGAGCCCTGGGTGCAGAAGCACTGAATTACCCAAGCCCCACGAGTTAGCCCAGGATCGTAAGTCAAGCGACACTACAAAACAAGCAGGGGTGAAGTAACCAACAGACAGAATTACTTCTCTTTTTTGATCTATGTACAGGTCTTTGAGGAAGGTATTCCAGCAACCATCATTTGAGTACCCGCGAAGACAGTGGGCACCGCCGGACTGGAGCTCCGATGGCACCCACAGGGGGCCCGCTGTCGATCTCTCACTGAAGATGGCGGGCACAGCCGGACTGAAGCTCCGGCGGCACCCCCAGGGGGCCCGCTATCGACCTCTCACTGAAGAATGGCGGGCACCGCCGGCCTGAAGCTCCGGCGGCACCCCCAGGGGGCCCACTGTCGACCTCTTAATAAAGATGGTGGCCACCGCAGAACTGAAGCTCCGGCGGCACCCCTAGGGGGGCCGCTGTCGACATACCTGCATGCTCAGCTATGGAAATGCTACCTACGAATCCTAGGCTCCTCCTGCACCGGTCCGCCCTAAGCCCTAAGTATATGATAGGTGTGCCCATAACAACTGCCCACGCCTGTCAGGGGGCCATACTTTGGGGGACGGCAGGCCCTGGAAGTTAAGGAACAACAAGGAGCCGGAAGACATTGCTGGAAACAAAAGCAAGCTGAGTATAAAAGGGAACCACAGACAGATTTCTTATCACACAAATAAAGATTTTGTCACCAAAGCCAGCCACAAGACAAAAATAGAAAGACAAAAACTTAAACAGACGCCCGGGGAGCCCTCAGCCGCTCGCAGCTCCACACGGTCCTCTGGTGGTAGCGCTGGAGCGTCTGCCTGTACTATGCGTTTCGGAGAGCCGCTCTTACTCGTCCCTCGTCAACGAGGTCCACGTCTTCATGCCGGAGCTGGTCCTGCGCGGCTTCGTCGTACACCCGGACATGGGGGGAGCCCCTGGTAATTTCTGGGGGGAGGACGACCTCTACCCCGTACACCAGGAAGAAAGGCGTTTGCCTAGTGGCCCAGCTGGTTGATGTCTGGCTAGCCCACAGTGCACATGGAAGCTCGTCTACCCAGTTTGCACCATGCTTCTCAAGGTGTGAGAATGTGCGAGTCTTGAGGCCCTTGAGGATATCTGCATTGGACCTCTCGACCTGTCCATTGCTCTCTGGATGAGCGACAGATGCATAACAGACTTGGATCCCAAGGTCCTCGCAGTATTCCTGGAACGCTGCACTTGTGAACTGGGTCCCGTTATCAGTGATGATTCTGTTCGGGACCCCGAACCGGCAGACGATCGACTTGATGAATTTGACTGCTGACTGCTTGTTGATGGTGACGACCAGGGCGGCTTCTGGCCACTTGGTGAACTTGTCTACGGCGACGTAGAGGTGCCGGAATCCTCCGACGACTCTGGGAAAGGGTCCCAGGATGTCCAACCCCCATACAGCGAATGGCCATGAGGGTGGGATCATCTGCAGCGCCTGGGCTGGTGTGTGGATCTGCTTGGCATGGAACTGGCACGCCTTGCATCTCCTGACCATCTCGGCGGCATCCTGGAGTGCTGTCGGCCAGTAAAAGCCGTGTCGAAAGGCTTTTCCGACCAGCGTGCTGGATGACGCGTGGTTCCCACACTCGCCTCCATGGATCTCTGCGATCAAGTCGCAGCCCTCCTCCCGCGTAATGCAACACAGCAGGATGTTGTTGGCGCCACGCCGGTAGAGATCCCCTTCCACCAGCGTGTACCTCTTAGCCATGCGGACTATCCTTTCTGCCAGGGCATGTTCTTCGGGAAGGATGTTGTCTTTCAAGTAGTCCCGGACCTCGGAGATCCATGCATCGGGACTTACTTGAGCCTCTGGATCTTGGGAGCCCGGTAGCTCGGAGCTCCCGGTGGCGCATACGATCCTTGGCGGGCTCCATGGTAGCAGGGCCACTGGGACTGCCAGCTTCGAGGTGCTGGGCTCGCCCCCTTCGCCCGATCGGCTGCTCGGGTGGTTGGTCACGATAACGTCCTTGCAAAGACTCCTTCAGGCACTGGGGCCCCTGTGGAGGCCTTCGTTGACAGGTCGTCTGCGACTAAGTTGTTGGCTCGGGGTACATGGCACAAGTCCAAGACTTCAAAGTCCTTTTCGAGCTTCTGGACGTGCAGCAAGTATGCTACTAGTTGTGTGTCATTGCAGCTGCACTACCCTTTGGCTTGCTTGATGATCAGCTGGGAATCACCTTTAGCCAGAAGCTGATGAACATTGAGAGTCAGGGCAGTCTTTAGCCCAAAGATTAGGGCTTCGTATTCTTCCATGTTGTTTGTCGCCTTGAAGTTCAGGTGCACCATGTACTTGAACTGCTCCCCAGTCGGGGTGAGGAGCAGGACCCCGGCCCCGACCCCCTACTTTCGCGAGGAGCCGTCGAAGTAGAGTGTCGAGGGGGGCTCGGTGAAAACTGGAGCCTTGGGCACCGTTTCCCCGTTGTCCGGGCCCCTTGGGCTACTTGGCGATGGAGTCCATTCTGCCAAGAAGTCCGCCAGTGCTTCGCTCTTGACTGCATGTCGAGGTAGGAACTCCAGCTCAAACTCCGCCAGCTCCGCTGCCCACTTGGCAATGTTGTCAGTTGAGTTGGGGCTGTGGAGCACGGTTTTTAGTGGGAAGGAGGTCACCACTGAAACCCGGTGAGCCTGGAAGTAATGCTGGAGCTTCCTCGACGCTATGAGCACTGCATACAGCAATTTATGTACCTCCAGATACCTTGTTTTTGCTTCATGGAGGACCTCACTGATGTAGTAGACAGGCCGTTGGGAGGTCTGAACCCACCCTGGGGGGTTCTGAGCCCCTTGCGATGTGTCTGCATCCTGGGGAATGTGGCCCCCAGGATCTGGTCGGACCGCTAGGGGCTGGGACCCGGAGGGCTCTTGGTCACTGGAGCACACAACAAGGGGGTCCTCTGCTGGATGCAGGCCCTGAAACTCAGCTTCCTCCCCGGGGGCTCCGTCGTGTGCTTGCTGCGGCAGCAGCTCCGGCTGCTCCGCAACCAAGACCATGATGACCACCTCCGTTGTTGCGGTGATGTAGAGCAGGAGTGGTTCGCCGGGCTCCGGCGCCACCATAATGGGGAGCGTCATCAGGTGCTTCTTGAGCTCCTGGAACGCCGCTTCCGCTTCCTCGGTCCACAGAAAGGGACCCGACCTTCATAGAATCTTGAAGAAGGGAAGCGCTCGCTCAGCCAATCTTGAGATGAACCGGCTGAGGGCCGCCAAACACCCTGCAAGCTTCTGCACATCCTTGATGCGGGCCGGTGGCCGCATCAGCTCTATCGCCTTGATCTTCTCTGGGTTAGCTTCAATTCCTCGGTGTGAGACCAAGAAACCCAGGAGCTTCCCTGCTGAAACCCCAAAGATGCACTTGTTTGGGTTTAGCATCGTGCGCGTCGTGCGCAGTTTGCTGAAGACCTGGGCAAGGCTGTCTAATAAGGATGTGCGGGTTCTAATTTTTACCACGATGTCATCAACATACACTTCTACCAGATCTCTAATGAGGTCCCCAAATGTCTTATGCATTGCACGTACAAAGGTGGGGAGAGCATTCTTGAGTCCATAAGGCATGGAGACATAACAATACATGCCATCTACTGTTATGAAAGCAGTGTGTTCCTCATCTTCCCTAGACATTCGTATTTGGTGGAAACCAGAATACGCATCTAGGAAACACAGAAGATCACAGCCTGATGTTGAGTCTACTATTTGATCTATCCTAGGAAGAGGGATGTGACGCTCGGTTCCGAAAATGAACCAAGCTATCGCATATGTGTGCCCAGGATGTTCAACACACATACACGAGTGATTCACAAATGATAACCAGATAATTACCACATCTCAAATTATTAAATAAGTACTCTTATTACATAATTCATTAAATCCTCGAATACAAGCTCTAGTGAATATTAATGATAAGTTCAACTAATGCAGCGGATATAAACTAATTAAGCAACTAAGCAAACTAAGCAAAAGGGATAGCGCAGCTCCATGCAACACCACAGGCAAAGCTGACGGTAGACACGGCCTAGATCTCCACATTATCGCCATTAAACTCACAATTCTGACCTGCAACTGCTGGGGTGGGGGATTGCAAGAGTGAGTACATGTCGTACTCAGCAAGTGTGGAAAGTATGACATGTGGCTTATTCAAATGACGACAATAATAATGGCTAAGTGCTGAAAAGTACAGTAAAACATTTGAAAAGCATTATCCTACGTCTATGTGAGACAATCCCATCATAACCATCATTTTAACAAAATATTAACCATATGCAATTATTGCCAACATCATCATTATCCATGTCCAGTTACCGTAACTCAAATTCATATCCGTAACCGTAATCCATAAACCATAACCATTACCAACCCATAACCATAAACCAACCATAACCATTACCAGACCATAACCATCCCAAATCCCAATTTCCAACTCTAATCATGTAGGTCATCCAGGCGCTCATAACCGGGAGCACGGCTATCATGATAGTTTTAATACTCTGCAGAGTTTGTACCACTTTACCCACGTGTTTGTGATTTCATCACCCGTCGGCGACTGAAGAACCTCCTTATTGCCAATTACACTTCCTTTGGTGTATGGCCAAGAGATCACAAAATAGCCTTTACAAAGGGATTACTAGCCTATTCAGACCCCACTGAGGTTTCACCGGTGGCGATGCCTCCAGCTGAGCACATCTTCAACCAAGGGCCCCCTCTTGAGCCATTCGGATCCCAGGGTAGTCCCACCAATCATCAACAAACCCAATCCGACTACCCCTTCCCCGAGCATCCACAATGGTCCAAACAGCACTAGCAAAGCCCTAATTAATCAGCTACGCCGCACCCATACTTGGCCTCGTGGTGGCACTGTAGTCCTGGCGTATTCTCGCATGAACCGGTCCTTAGATCTAAAGCAAGCAAACCACCATAACATCCAACCCATCCACATACCAGGCTTGCTTAGATCACCCATCGTATTGACCAATTCACATTAACCAGAATATCATTGATGCATAATTAAATGTGTAGTGTTGTTTTCCATCCCAATTAATTAAGCGAAGCAAAAAGGTAAAAACCCTTCCCGACTTTCTACCATAAATTCCAGGTGACAAGGGTGGTCAAACAATCTAGTAAACTTCCTACCATAGGATTCCCATCAAATTGACATAGCATGCAGTTTTGCAAACAAAACATTTATTTTAAAACAGGATCAATATGCTTCAAGGACACTTGCCTTGCTCCGGCGGATGGGGTTGCTCAAGCGCTTCAAAGTCTTGATTTTGGAAATCCTCATATGCAACCTCTTGAGCACTTCCCTCTACTCGTGATCACACATACAAGAAAATACATACAATTCAACATGATGCACACATAATAATCAACATGCGATGATATGCATGCATGCAAGAACCAATTAATTAATTAACTAGGGTTGTTTATTAATTAGATGCAACTAGTTCATACGTGTTCATATGAGTTTACAGGGGTTTTAGGGTGGATTAATGCTGCTGAAATAAAATTTATGGTGCAACTAAAATTAATTTACGCCTATTAGATTCAATACGGTCGCAAAAATTCGCATCGGGAACGAACCCTACCGTAGATCTGACGGTGTGACGGTCGCGGAATAAACGCGACGCGTAGACTAAATAGGTGGTGCAGCAGTCCTTGGGCGGCACGACGACGGCGGCGCGATGTCGGCGACGATCTCCGGCGAACGGTGGTGCCCTCCTCTTTTTCTCCCTCTTCTTCCCCTTCTTTTTGTCTTCTTTTCCTTCCCTGGCGCAGAGCTCCTGGTGCCCTTTTCCCTCTGTACCGGCGGCGCTGCTTTCTGGGATGGCGGTGGCATTTTCTGGCGGCTAGGGTTCCTGGGATCGGGGATTTACGGAGCCCTGGCTTTTATAGCCAGCGGCTAGGGTCGGGCCGGCGCGGGAGTGCGCGCTGCGGCACGTGGGCGAGCGGGACTCGGGGCTCGCGTGGGAGTGCGGGGTGCGAGGCCGGCCAGGCGTGCGGTGCACGTCGTGGGGCCCAGGCGCGGGCTGGAGCGCGTGCGAGGCGGGGCCCAGCGGGAGGCGCGCGACGGGGCGCGGGGGAGCCGGGGCATGCGTCAGGCGCTGGGGTGGCGTGGGCCAAGGCGGCGGGGTAGGCGCGCGGCAGGCGGCTGGGGGAGCGGGGCCCGGCTTTCGGCGGGGCAGGGCGGCTGGCGCGGTCAGCGCCTCGGGGCGCGGTCGCGCGTCAGGGGGGGAGAGGGGACCGGGGCGGGGCGCGTGCGCCTCGGGCGGCACGCGGCCGGGGGGGCAGGCGGCGGGTGGGGCCCCCGGGCGGGCTGCGCTGCGCGTGAGCGCGCGTGGGCGCTGCCGGCTAGGCCGGTCGGCGGCCTGGCCGGCGGGGGGGGTTTTTTTTTTCTTTTTTTTTCTTTTTTTTATATTATTTATTATTATAATTATTATTATTTTATATTATTATTTTTTTTATTCTTTTTATATTATTATTATATATTTTACTATTTATATTTTATTTATTTTATTTATCTTATTCATTTATTTATTCATTATTTTATATACTTACTGTTATATAATTTATTTATATATTTCTTTTTATATATTATTATTATTGTTTTATATTTATTATTATTTTTTTATAATGTATATCATTAATATTATTTTATTTATTTTTATATATTGTTATATATTATTTATATATATACTTATATATATTTTTATTATTATTTTTATACTTATTTCTCATTACAAGTTTTAGACAATAATTATTATTTTCTTTTTTTTCTTCTTTTGCTACGCACATTTGTATATATATGCTCCATCTTTTATGTTTTATTATTTTATTTTATTATTTTTTTATTTTTTTTTTCTCTACTAACGTTTAATGCATGATCATGTATGCGATGCAGGATGCGAAAATTTAGGGTGTTACAATTCTACCCCCCTTAAAGTGAATCTCGCCCTCGAGATTCGATAGCGTGGAGAAAAGGTGAGGGAATTCTGCCTTCAGGTCTTCTTCACGTTCCCATGTAGCTTCGGTTTCCGTATGGTGTTTCTTTTACACTTTGCACCAACGGATTCTCTTATTCCTTGTGAATCCAAAATAATGAGGTTGGCGGAGAAGTCTACCCCCCTTATTCTACGGCTTATTTTTGGACACACTATATTTGTCCTCATCTCTCCTCCAGGAAACTTGACCAATAGGGTAAACTTCATATGAGAGACAAGCAAACTATACTTAGCAACATACTTCGATGCATTGAATGAATGCGATGCTCCAGAATCAAATAACATAGTTGTGGGGTTGGAGTTAGCAAGAAACATACCAGTGACCACGTCATTCGCTTGTTGAGCATCCTCCGTAGAGACATGGTTCACATTGCCACGAGCAAAATTCTGTTGTCCACGGTTTCCTTGTGGCTGTACTCCATTAGGTCTTGGGTTTTGTCTCGGCACATTGCTTCTTTGACCAAGGCCTGACTTAGGACATTGATTCGCAAAGTGTCCAGCTTCTCCACAAGTGTAGCACCTCTTAACTCCACCAGAATTATTGGGACGAGCTTGGTTTTGAGCATTGGTTCCAGGAAAACCAGCACGAGGCGCATAAGGCATTGCTTGCATATCAGGGCGCTGCTGCACAAACTGAGTTAGGTGTGGTGCATAACCAGGGCGCTGAGCAGGAATAGGGGAGCTGTAATGAGGCGCATTTGGTGGTGCAAGGCGAGGGCGCACATTACTTCCTTGTTGCTGTCCTTGATACGGCGCTTTCCTCTTGATTTCTTGCTCCATCTCACGGATCTTGTTCTCAACTACAATTGCTTTGTCCACAAGCTTTTGGAAATTGGCATAATCGCAGTTGAGTAGTTGCACTTGGATCTCATTGTTGAGGCCTCTCATGAACAAATATTGCTTCCGGCTGTCTCGACTAACATCCTCGGGCGCATACCTTGAGAGTTGAGTGAATTTATTGAGATATTCACTCACGCTTGATCTTCCTTGCCTTAAATTCTCAAATTCTTGCCTCTTCAAGATCATAACACCTTCCGGCACATAATGAGAACGAAAATTCTCCTTGAATTCGGCCCAAGTGATCCTCTCTTGATTCTCATGAGCATTGCAATGAGCATCCCACCAATCGGCAGCTGCTCCAACGAGTTGATGAGAAGAAAAAAGAACCTTCTCCCGGTCACTGCATTGGACAATAGCAAGTTTCTTCTCCACGGACTTGATCCAATCATCCGCATCCATAGGGTCAGCAGCTTGAGCAAAGGTTGGCGGCCTAGTCCTCATAAACTCTCCCAATCGGTCATGAGGAGGCGGGGGTGGCGGTGGAGGCATGTGGGGCTGATTGTTGATATTGCCAGCCTGCAGCTGTCCCATAGTTTGTATCATGGTCTGCATGAGCTGGTTTTGCATGGCCAATAGCTGCTCAATATTGATGGCTCCATGAGCAGGTCCTTGTCCGATGTTGTTCTGAGGTACTCCATGGTTCTCCTCCTCGTCATTGGCATCTCTCTGGTTGCGAGTCCTCACCATCTAGAGAAAAGCAATAGGTAAGAATTTAGAAACGTCCCCAACTATATGCATCAAGGGATATGAAATTAAACAACTAGCTATACTAGCCTAGGTGGACATGGTAATGCTAAAGCATCCCAAAATCCTCTATTAAGCACACAAGCAAACAATATATATAGCAAACAGCACACTTAAGCAAAAACACATCGATTCCTGAGTGCTCCTATGTGCTCTAAAGTGTCCATTCTATCTAGGCTGCGTCCTACAGTCAACCTGTGGCTCTGATACCAATCTGTGACGCTCGGTTCCGAAAATGAACCAAGCTATCGCATATGTGTGCCCAGGATGTTCAACACACATACACGAGTGATTCACAAATGATAACCAGATAATTACCACATCTCAAATTATTAAATAAGTACTCTTATTACATAATTCATTAAATCCTCGAATACAAGCTCTAGTGAATATTAATGATAAGTTCAACTAATGCAGCGGATATAAACTAATTAAGCAACTAAGCAAACTAAGCAAAAGGGATAGCGCAGCTCCATGCAACACCACAGGCAAAGCTGACGGTAGACACGGCCTAGATCTCCACATTATCGCCATTAAACTCACAATTCTGACCTGCAACTGCTGGGGTGGGGGATTGCAAGAGTGAGTACATGTCGTACTCAGCAAGTGTGGAAAGTATGACATGTGGCTTATTCAAATGACGACAATAATAATGGCTAAGTGCTGAAAAGTACAGTAAAACATTTGAAAAGCATTATCCTACGTCTATGTGAGACAATCCCATCATAACCATCATTTTAACAAAATATTAACCATATGCAATTATTGCCAACATCATCATTATCCATGTCCAGTTACCGTAACTCAAATTCATATCCGTAACCGTAATCCATAAACCATAACCATTACCAACCCATAACCATAAACCAACCATAACCATTACCAGACCATAACCATCCCAAATCCCAATTTCCAACTCTAATCATGTAGGTCATCCAGGCGCTCATAACCGGGAGCACGGCTATCATGATAGTTTTAATACTCTGCAGAGTTTGTACCACTTTACCCACGTGTTTGTGATTTCATCACCCGTCGGCGACTGAAGAACCTCCTTATTGCCAATTACACTTCCTTTGGTGTATGGCCAAGAGATCACAAAATAGCCTTTACAAAGGGATTACTAGCCTATTCAGACCCCACTGAGGTTTCACCGGTGGCGATGCCTCCAGCTGAGCACATCTTCAACCAAGGGCCCCCTCTTGAGCCATTCGGATCCCAGGGTAGTCCCACCAATCATCAACAAACCCAATCCGACTACCCCTTCCCCGAGCATCCACAATGGTCCAAACAGCACTAGCAAAGCCCTAATTAATCAGCTACGCCGCACCCATACTTGGCCTCGTGGTGGCACTGTAGTCCTGGCGTATTCTCGCATGAACCGGTCCTTAGATCTAAAGCAAGCAAACCACCATAACATCCAACCCATCCACATACCAGGCTTGCTTAGATCACCCATCGTATTGACCAATTCACATTAACCAGAATATCATTGATGCATAATTAAATGTGTAGTGTTGTTTTCCATCCCAATTAATTAAGCGAAGCAAAAAGGTAAAAACCCTTCCCGACTTTCTACCATAAATTCCAGGTGACAAGGGTGGTCAAACAATCTAGTAAACTTCCTACCATAGGATTCCCATCAAATTGACATAGCATGCAGTTTTGCAAACAAAACATTTATTTTAAAACAGGATCAATATGCTTCAAGGACACTTGCCTTGCTCCGGCGGATGGGGTTGCTCAAGCGCTTCAAAGTCTTGATTTTGGAAATCCTCGTATGCAACCTCTTGAGCACTTCCCTCTACTCGTGATCACACATACAAGAAAATACATACAATTCAACATGATGCACACATAATAATCAACATGCGATGATATGCATGCATGCAAGAACCAATTAATTAATTAACTAGGGTTGTTTATTAATTAGATGCAACTAGTTCATACGTGTTCATATGAGTTTACGGGGGTTTTAGGGTGGATTAATGCTGCTGAAATAAAATTTATGGTGCAACTAAAATTAATTTACGCCTATTAGATTCAATACGGTCGCAAAAATTCGCATCGGGAACGAACCCTACCGTAGATCTGACGGTGTGACGGTCGCGGAATAAACGCGACGCGTAGACTAAATAGGTGGTGCAGCAGTCCTTGGGCGGCACGACGACGGCTGCGCGATGTCGGCGACGATCTCCGGCGAACGGTGGTGCCCTCCTCTTTTTCTCCCTCTTCTTCCCCTTCTTTTTGTCTTCTTTTCCTTCCCTGGCGCAGAGCTCCTGGTGCCCTTTTCCCTCTGTACCGGCGGCGCTGCTTTCTGGGATGGCGGTGGCGTTTTCTGGCGGCTAGGGTTCCTGGGATCGGGGATTTACGGAGCCCTGGCTTTTATAGCCAGCGGCTAGGGCCGGGCCGGCGCGGGAGTGCGCGCTGCGGCACGTGGGCGAGCGGGACTCGGGGCTCGCGTGGGAGTGCGGGGTGCGAGGCCGGCCAGGCGTGCGGTGCACGTCGTGGGGCCCAGGCGCGGGCTGGAGCGCGTGCGAGGCGGGGCCCAGCGGGAGGCGCGCGACGGGGCGCGGGGGAGCCGGGGCATGCGTCAGGCGCTGGGGTGGCGTGGGCCAAGGTGGCGGGGTAGGCGCGCGGCAGGCGGCTGGGGGAGCGGGGCCCGGCTTTCGACGGGGCAGGGCGGCTGGCGCGGTCAGCGCCTCGGGGCGCGGTCGCGCGTCAGGGGGGGAGAGGGGACCGGGGCGGGGCGCGTGCGCCTCGGGCGGCACGCGGCCGGGGGGGCAGGCGGCGGGTGGGGCCCCCGGGCGGGCTGCGCTGCGCGTGAGCGCGCGTGGGCGCTGCCGGCTGGGCCGGTCGGCGGCCTGGCCGGCGGGGGGGGTTTTTTTTTTCTTTTTTTTTCTTTTTTTTATATTATTTATTATTATAATTATTATTTTATATTATTATTTTTTTTATTCTTTTTATATTATTATTATATATTTTACTATTTATATTTTATTTATTTTATTTATCTTATTCATTTATTTATTCATTATTTTATATACTTACTGTTATATAATTTATTTATATATTTCTTTTTATATATTATTATTATTGTTTTATATTTATTATTATTTTTTTATAATGTATATCATTAATATTATTTTATTTATTTTTATATATTGTTATATATTATTTATATATATACTTATATATATTTTTATTATTATTTTTATACTTATTTCTCATTACAAGTTTTAGACAATAATTATTATTTTCTTTTTTTTCTTCTTTTGCTACGCACATTTGTATATATATGCTCCATCTTTTATGTTTTATTATTTTATTTTATTATTTTTTTATTTTTTTTTCTCTACTAACGTTTAATGCATGATCATGTATGCGATGCAGGATGCGAAAATTTAGGGTGTTACAAGGGAATAGATCCTTTGGGCATGCCTTATTCAGGTTGGTGTAGTCGATGCACATCCGGAGTTTCCCACCAGCCTTGGGGACAACAACAGGATTGGCCAACCACCGTGGGTGGTAGACCTCCCGGATGAAACCAGCATCGAGCAACTTCTTGATTTCTTCACAGATGAAGTTCTGCCGCTCGATGGACTGTTTCCTGGGCTTCTGTTGCACCGGTCGGGCATCAGGGTAGATCTTCAGATGGTGCTCAATCACCTCCCTAGGGATCTCTGACATTTGGGATGGTTGTCATGCAAACACATCGACATTGTTCTGGAGGAAGGTGACAAGTGCGAGTTCCTATTTGCTGTCTAGGTTCCCTGCGATGCGGGTTGTCTGGGCAGCCTCAAAACCAATCCTGACGACCTTTACTGGGACGTCGTCGCCGACTGGTTGCACACGGGGTGCAGAAGTGGAGGCCTGCTGCGTCGGACCCTGTTCTGGTCGACCCTCCTTCGAGCCTCCCAGAGCCGGTGCCCTCCCCGCTGCAAGTGCCTGGAGCTGCTCCAAGGCTGACACTGCAGCAGAGCGGTCCCCTCTTATTCTGAGGACACCGGAAGGCGTCGACATCTTTAGGACGAGATAGCCGTAGTGGGCTACGGTCATGAACCGGTAGAGCGTCGGTCTTCCGATGATTGCGTTGAAGGGGAGATTGACGTCTGCTACGTTGAACAAAACGCTCTCCGTACGGTAGTTTTCCGGGGACCTGAAGGTCACCGGGAGGTGTATGTTACCGTACGGGAGGATTTGCCCAGGTCCGACACCCGATAATGGGCTCGAAGGTGTGAGACGGGACATAGGCAGCTGCAGCTTTCGGAAGGCCGCCGTGGAGATGAGGTTGAGGCCTGCCCCGCCATCAATCAGCACGTGGAAGACCTTCACGTTGGCGATGGTCGGGGACACCAGCAGCGGGAGTAACCCTGCTCCCGCCATGTTCTTCGGGCAGTCAGAGGCGTCGAAGCTGATTGTCGTGCTCATCCACTTGTGGTAGGGAGCTGGGCTCGGAGCGGGGGCCACCGCGGCCACTGCCCGTCGCAGAGTCTTCACTGCAATCCGGGACGTGGGATATGTGGCTCCCCCATAGATGACGTGAAGAGTCTTGCGGCGCTCCTTATTGCTGCTGGAGTCGGAGTCGCCGCCCTCGAAGACGGCCTTCACTGCCCTCTGGGATTCCTGGAACCCCATCTCGCTGTCATCCTCCTTTTCGGGATCGACCTTCTGCTTGCCCTCCCTCTGGCGGGAAGGTGCGCCCTCCTGGCGCTGCTGCTTCTGCTTCTGTTCGCGGAAGTGATCCACGAACTTCTTCACTTCCCGGCACTCGCTAGCGCTATGGCTATTTGTGTGGTGCACTGGGCACTTGAAGTCAGGCTCCTCGGGTTCAGGTGACTGCCGAGGGCGCTTGTCTCGGCGTGGCGGCCGGGCTCCGCCAGGAGCCGCGGCTGCCACTGCATGGGCTCTGGGCTTTGGCTTGTTCTTGCCATTGCCTTCTTCTTCTTCTTGCCACTGCTTTTTGCTGAGGCTCCTTCCTCAGTCGGTGTGGCTTCCCTTGCCTCTGAAGAAGGTTGGGAGTGCCAGTTGCGTCCCTCAGCTGCCCTAGCACATATGTCGGCTAGGACAAACAGCTCGGAGACATCACGCACTTCATGCATGGCTAGCTTCTCTAGCATTTTCTTGTCCCTCACACCCTGCCTGAACGCTACAATAACTGATGCGCTAGCGATATGAGGGATTGTGTTCCGTACCTGAGAGAACCACTGGATGAATGATCGCAGCGTCTCTCCAGCACACTGTCTGACGGCGTGGAGGTCAAGCTCTGTGCCGGGGCGCTTGTAGGAACTTCCAAAGTTTGCCACGAACTGTCGGCACAGTTCATCCCAAGAGGTTATGGACCCCTGGGGCAGGTTCATGAGCCATGACCGGGTTGGGCCAGTCAGGACGACGGGGAAGTAGTTGGCCATGACGGCCTCGTCGCCTCCTGCAGCTAGTATCGCGATGGAGTAGATCTGCAGGAACTCACTCGGGTTGACACTCCCGTCGTACTTCTCTGGCGTGTGTGGCTGGAACTTTCGTGGCCAGACCACGAAATGGAGGTGAGGTGCCAGAGCCGCACACCCTTGGGTGGGACTGGCTAGCGCCGGTTGTGGCGCTGCATACCCCTGGTGTACAGGCGGACCTGCGTACACCTGAGGCTGGGGTGGTGCAGCATACGACTCTTGAGGTGGGGGCGCGACGTACGCCTGGTATGGAGGTGGTGTAACATACGCCGGATTTGGTGGTGGCACGGCGTGAGCCTGGGGAACAGGACCCGGCGCACTGTAGTCCGCCTCAACGTTACGTCACCGCTCCCTCTGTCGCTCGATGGTAACTCGGCAGTCTTCTCCCGACCTGCGGCGCTGCAGTCCAGTTCTCAGGTCTGTTGCCGAGACCCTGGTCGAGCGCGAGTCTGCTGTCCATCGGTCGATGGTTGGAGTCCGCGACAACGACACATGCATCGGGTGGGCATGTGTCTCCCTTGGTGGGGGTGCGTTGAGCACAGCGGTGACGAGGTGGTCGACGTCGTTGATCCACTACTGAGCTGCTCCCTGAGGAGCATCTCCAACAGGTGGGTTGTGGAGTAGTGCGCGCGCTGCTGCAAGCGCACTCTCCGGGCTTCCTGCCGGCGGCGCAGTAGCTGCCGTCACCGCTGGAGTACGCCATGGTGTGGCGTGCCCACCTGCAACCAGCGAGGTGACAGCAGGGCGATGTGAAGGTCCCGGCCTCGCTGCTCTACAACGGGATCCCGCTCTAGAGCGAGATGATGCCTGGTCCTCAGCTGCTGCCTATCGTCGTGACTGCGGCCTGGATGTACCGGCATTGGAATGGCCGTTCACCATTGCTACTGGTGGAAATCTTCACGGGAAAAAAGCCCCCTACCTGGCGCGCCAAATGTCGAAGGTCTTAACGACACTTCCCCCGGACCTTCTTAGAGAGCAGCCCGTGGAGGTTCTTTGGGTTCACGAGGGCTAGTCCCAGGAGATTGAGCGCAGCGAGATGGTGAACACAGTGGGTTTACATGGTTCGGGCCACCGAAGCGTAACACCCTACGTCCATGGGAGTGTTTGTGTATTGCCTTGCTTAAACGTGTGTGGGTTTCAATCGGTCTAATGCCGTCCCCTGTGAAGGTCTTCTGCAGAATCCTTTTATAGTCCAAGGACTCTGCAGTCACAAGGTGGACCCCGGGGCCTGACAGGTGGTCCCGGGGAGATCCAAATCCTATACAAGATCTAGGATTAAATGTTATCTACTTCCCTTTGTCAGGGGCGTCAATGCGCCGTCCCGCCGCATCGTGCACCAGGGCTACACATAGTTGGTGATGATGGCGGTGCACGTCCCGCCCGTCTTGCGGCGTGAGTCTGTACCAGCTACTTGGACAAGACAGGACACTGGAGCCTTGACTTACGCATGCGCGACTCCGCTTCGCCTGGGGAAGGCGCGCATACTTTAATGCCTGTCGAGCAGCACACGCCTTCCTTTACTGTGGCTTCCTACCGCACTGAGTTGGCCGTCTGCCACGTGGTTGCGCCGGAGCCTGCCTCTATGGGGAGTCGAGCACTCGATGGCATAGGCCACGTGGCACACCCGGAGCCCACCCCTGTGGAGGGGTGGAGGCTCAGCCCTGCGGGCCACGTGGTAGTTCTGGTGCCTTTCCCTGCGAGGAAGTGGGCCTGGCCCCGAGGTTCTGATTGGCCACGTGGCAGCCTCGGAGCCCACTTCAGCGGGGAGGCGAGGGTGCAGCTCTGTCGGCCACGCAGCAGCCCGGGAGCCCTCCCCGGCGGAGAGGTAGGATCTGGTCCTTCCCTCCATGACGTGGCATCCTCGGATTCGACCTCTTAAGTAGAGGTCGGGTCCTTAGCCGTTTTCTCCTTATGCACGGGGGTACCCGGTCTGCGGGGTACCGACAGTGGCGTTACTAGTATTAAGGATCCTCCGATTGTGTGTCATTAAGATAGCATTAATGACATATAATCAGGTCTTGAAGCATTAAATGTCCCTTGAAAGTCAGAGTCGTTGGAGGTCCACCAATATGCCTGTTGAGGTTGAAGGTCCGGCGGTTGGACGTGTGATAGCTTCGGAGCTTACCGTCTTGGACGAGTAGATCTGGTGCTGTTGTACACGTGTCAGTACCAGAGCTTCCCTCTGTCGAGGGTTAGGTCTGGGGGTGCCACACAGGTATCCAGTCTGGAGCATTCCCATGTATGGATTGTAGCTCTGGTTTTATGGTACACGTGGCGGCACTGGGACTAACCATATGAGGGAGGCAGGTCCGGTTATGGGCAACACGTGGGGCCTTCAGAGGTCTTCAACTCAGATAGGTGGAGTTCTTTTGCACTCTTTGCAGTTCCAAGGGGTATCCGGTACGCAGGGTAGCGACAGACTTCATTGACAATGAGCCTTCATAGCCTCTAATGCTTCGACTGAGACATCCTAAAATTCAACTATAATAAACAGAAGAACAAATTGGTATACAATTGTAATAAACACAGAAACTGTTAGTGAATCGAGAACAGAGCTTACTTGTAGCACATGCAGTTGGTGAGCATCTGCAAGACATCAGCAGGGAAATTATTCTCATGGTAAAGTACATGGTACTGAGCTAGTGTGCTTGTACCCTAAAAAAACAAAAATTTACATTTCACTAATGCTTTTATAGCCTTATATCAAAAACTCGTGAGAGAAACACCAATTATGGCATAGGTACCTTGATTCTAACATGGCTGCAGAGGTAGAAATCAAACTTAGTTGGATGGTAAATGCTAGTGTCAACCACAGTTCCTGCAGTTTCAAGGGTTTTCGAATCAGAATTTATTATACATTGATAGTCCAAACAAATACATTACTTTTGCATTGGACATAAACAAGGAAGATGAATGTATACCGTAATGAGAATTCTCCCTTTGGATCAATGACTTCATTAACGATGAGCCTTCATTGGACATCCTAAAATTCAATAAAATCACTGGAATGCACACTCTGAGGGCAGGGTTGAGGCGGCGGCGTGCTCCGGGGACAGGGGACGCGACAGCGTGCTTCGGGATAAGATGGCGGAGGCGCCGGAGTGGCGGTTCCTCAACTCTCTGATGACAGCAGGTTGACGTGCTCTGTGGACAGGGAGAACATTTCCACTTATGTGAAGGTGGTGGCGTGCTCATACCGATTACCGAGGTTGAGGTTGATGCAGCGACGTGCTACGGGGATAGAGGACGAGGCGGTGTGCTCCAACGTGCTCAACTCTCTAATGATGAAGGTCGGAGTTGACAGTGGGGTAGGGGTCGACGGCGACAACGCAATAATGACGAAGAGCGAGTTGAGAAAGAGGGACGGTGGTGGCGTGCTCCAGGGACAGGGGACAAGGCGGTGTGCTCCAGCGTGCTCAACACTCTGATGACGCGAAGGTCGGGGTCGACGGTGGCGACGTGCTCGGGATCTGCGGTTTATAGGTCGAGAGAGCGCACGAGAGCTAAAAAGTTTCACCGAATGTTGGGATAGAGAGCGGGCAATGGATAAAAATAGCAAAATTTTCAGCGCATGAAATTTTCACGATGGCGCGCGCGAGGAGCTTAAAATAAAACTCGGAGACGAACATATATAACACATGTCTCGCATTATCATCTTTAACAAAAGATCTTCTATGTAAATCGGAGACGTGCCATTGTAAGGCGCGTCTCTCATTATTTTGTGGCCCCAGAAGCGCTGGAGTGCCCTAGATGCACCACGGTGTGTTCAACATCCAAAACATTCTAGCGCTTCCATCAAGCAACTGTGTGCAATGCCTTATACAATCGTTGCAACGTGCTCAGGTTTCTGATGTGGGACAAAAGATCTTCGACATGATAAATCAGAGACGTTCATTTTTAAAGTTCGTCTCTCATGCACTCTTCTCCCTGTCGCTCGCACGACATCGTGAGCATCCGTTGCCACTGTCACATTATCGTGAGCGTTCATTGCAGGGATAAACAAACGCAATGACATTGCAATTAAGGGATTTAATTGGAATACAGGGATAAACAAACGCAATAACATTGCAATTCAGAGATAATTTGCAACTCGATGAATTTCATAGTTCATACATTGTGTGCCCTCTAAACTAAATTTGAATCTAAACTTATTCCTAAAGCTCTCATCGATCTATCTAAACTCTACTGTCCTGCGTGCTCCCAAACACGTCACTTATATTCTCCTGGATTCTGAAAAATATTGATATTCTTTAAATTAACAAATGTTGAAGGAGGAATGAATAACCTACATTGGTCACTAACTCAAAGTGTCGTCTAACCTTGATAAGTAGATTATAGCAATCATTTTCAATATCGGGCGCATTGGGCTGATGCAGCAAACGCTAAACTTCAAGTAGTATAGTTTTGATTGTAAAACTAGTCCACCACCCCTACGAAATATAACTTAAGCAACATAAGAAACTAGTTCAAATAAGTTCGGCAACAATTAAGTACTAATTACATGATCAAAATAGGTCTATCTTACAGTCTCTTGATCAAGAATCTCGATGCAGAGTGCTCCTGAGCGATGGACATTTGGGTGGAAGAACCCACTTGGAAAGGTGCATCTTGGAAGCACCAAGGAATAGTCCTCAGAGAAGTAGATTGTCAGGGGGTAGTAATCACCTTCCCATTCAGTCTACAAAGGAAATTTATTAATAGGAGGACGATAGTTTAAAGTCATATTGTGCTTGTTCTTCATGACTTACCCCT
Source organism: Tuctoria greenei (assembly GCA_036927565.1). NCBI lineage: Eukaryota > Viridiplantae > Streptophyta > Magnoliopsida > Poales > Poaceae > Tuctoria > Tuctoria greenei. The sequence continues at coordinate 178,959,348 of JAYESD010000009.1, read as the reverse complement.
TCTTTACCGGGTACGATGCACTTCCACTTCAATAAATCTCCCAATTCAGGCTTCGCAGAGAAACCCTACGCAGAGAAATTGAAAATACCAAGAACAAACAAGACAGAAAAACAAAACTACAGTGAAGTTTATTAGTCCATTGCATATCTACATATATACAATCATGCGACCGGTGTGCTATATGTACATACATAGAGATGGTTCTTGCGCCACGCCAAGCGCTCCTCCTTCAATCGGCTATGTGTCAAGCCGATACCAGCCATGAACAGTGACGATGACGAGGAAGAAGGCGACGAGGACGGTGATGATGACGACGAGGAGGATGGCGACAACGACAACAGCGATGGCGAACAGAGGAGACGGTCGCACTGAAGTTGGTCGATTAGTAAAGGACCATTGGTCGATTAGTAAAGGAACATCGAAGGTGAAGAGACGAGGGAGATAAATGTGAGGCGCGCTATAACAAAGAGAGACGAGCGTTAAGCTAAAACACGTCTTCCATTGTCGAAGAGACGAAGAGACGAGGGAGATAAATGTGAGACGCGCTATAACAAAGAGAGACGAACTTTAAGCTAAAGCACGTCTTCCATTGTCGAAAGAGAGACACACGACATGAGGTCCGTAGAGAACTTAATTTCGGTGGCATGGTGCAGAGATGCGTCGGACATCCGTGCGCGACCTTTCATTTCGCCGAGGCGGTATCGATGTGTCCCATCATTCCATCAATACGCGGGAAACTAACTGCTCCCTCGACGACTCCGTGCGGATCTTATTTAAGATGCGCCATCACCAGTCAATTATCCACAAGTGTGTCGCTCACTTTGAAAATTCTTCTTTTCTTCGTCTTCTCCGCCCCGATGACCCACCACCACCATGGCCGACCTTACGCTGCCAAGCCCTCCGAGGGAGGCACCATGCAAGAAACTATGTTGCAGCTCCCCCGAGAGGTTCAACACCGAGCAGTGCCTCCTTATGGCGTAAGAGGCGTACAACAATACGTCTCGCGCCATGAGTTCCTTGGGTCTGGGTACCCTTCCCCAGTTTACAAGAATAGGTACCATCAGCCACTACCTCTTCGCCCTCACAGGGGTGGCCGATCGTCTTGACATTCTATTCGTGATGATGGACCAGGTGCTTGGCCCTGAGGGCCGCAGAAACCTAGTGGAGGTGACGAAGAGCAACCTCATTCTCGGGGTTACACAGCTGGTGCAGCCGGCCCAGGCTCCTGTTGCACCAACGTTGGAGTCGCCGCTGGAGGACGAGGAGGAGGAGGATTTAGTTTTTCTTTCTTGTTTTTAGTTGCTTCTATTTTGTAAATATTGTCAATGAATGAAATCTATTTTTGTTCATCTATGTGATTGAATATTATCTTGTGTGTTCTTCAACTGTGTGACTGAATGAATGTGTAGTGTGTTCATCGTGTTCCTTAGGTATCATAAGGAAGGATTTGATTATATTCGGGACAAGAGAATGATTTAGTTATCAAGTGAGATGTGTGATATCAATGGTGAACTGAAGCAAAATGGAGAATATCATGAAGCTAAAGGTGACGTGTGGAATCAGAGACGCACTTTTCGTTAGAGAACATCTCTCTTTTTGCAGAGGAGAGGGAGACATCAATCATAGGAGACACGCTTCGCAGTGAAGCTCGTCTCCATTTTGCGTTACGGCACAGACCTTATATAAGGCGCCATCAGTCTCTCCTCTTCGCTTTGTTCCGCTCAGACAACCCACCATGGCCAACGTTCTGCCGCCAAGTCCGCCGAGAGAGCCACCCTGCAAGAAATAGTGTTGCCGCTCTCCCGAGAGGCTCAACAAAGAGCTGCTCGAGATGTTGTTCGACAGGCTGTTCGACCGGTTCCAAAGGCTGCTCGGGACGATAGCCGAGGTGCTCGGTGCTGAGGGTCGCAGTATCCTAGTGCCAGAAATAGCGAGGAACCTCGGTTGCGATGTCCCATCGCCAGATTTGGACAAGCCGGAGCAAGCGACGGAGCAACCGGCTGAGCAGACGGAGCAGCCGGAGCAACCAGCAGAGCAGCCGGAGCAGCCGGAGGAGGAGGAGGGGTAGGAGGAGTAGGATTTAAGTTTTCTTTTGTTGTTTTTTAGTTTATGTTTTTCTTTTCTTGTATATTGTACTTCTTTCTTGTGTTTTGTAATATATTTGTTATTGTGATCAATTGTGTGAATGATTAAATGTGTTATCTGTGTTCATCTGTGTGATGAATATTTTGTGTGTTCAATTGTGAATGAATGTGGTCATCGTTCAGAGTCGTGTTCATGTATGTATGTAAGCGAAGACAAAGGAGATGAGCTTTCAGTAAAGAACGTCTCATTTCACTCGCTTATAGGAGACGCGCTGTGCTAGAAGTGTGTCTCCCATTTGTCTAGAGAGTAGGCCCATCCCGGATCCATATTTAACTGAGACGGGCTATAGTGTAATGTGTCTCCTTGAACGTTCAATCGAGCCATATCTGATTCTCGGTGAAGTGGGCGCATCCCGCTTAAGCTTATGAGAGACGGCCGCCTTTGAGCGCGTCATCCATCTTTGTCTCCTATTTGGGTTTCTTACGTAGTGATTGGATCTCGACTATATACCCTGAGTTCTCGTAAATGGGACGGGTGATACAAGACTCGTGTCAGCGGGACTCTTGGATAGTTGATGTAGTCGGAGTGGTTGTGCTATACACTCCTGTCACATGCCTGTTCTGCGTCGTCCTCCGGCACGTGTCCACTTTACCAATGGCATTTATCTATTCTAAGTAGTTTCTTCTTTTCTTTTTAGAGGACCTGGCCAACTCTAATTCCAATGCTGCAATCCTATTGGTTTACTGAATGAGGGTGGGTAGACCAAAACGGGCCGAGCGGAATGGGACGGGTGTGGCGTCAGCCAACATTCTACTATGTAGCAGAGTCACATTGCGGGTGCTCGTCGTCTCGATATTGAAGGTGTCCATGCAGCTCACACCGCATTGAGTGTCGTCACCTACCACTACAGGAATATCGATCACTTACGTCGGCCAAAGCCGACGTAAGTAAGCCATAAACCGAAGTAAGTAACTTAATTACGTCAGTTTTCCTTTACTTACGTCGGCTACTGGCCGACGTAAACTTTTGGACGTAATTAAGGTGACTTACGTCGGCCATCGACGTAAGTTATCTTAATTACATCGGTCTGCAGAAGACGATGTAAGTTAAGTGGCGAGATGGGCCTTGGGCTGGGCCGGGGGACTTACGTCGGCCAGAGCATGCCGACGTAAGTTAAGTGCTCTAACTTACGTCGGTTGATCCAAACCGATGTAAGTTAAGTGGTTTAACTTACGTCGGTATGGTCTGACCGACATAAGTTAATCTGTTATGCATTCAACATAATGAAAATCTATGTTATGGGAGCGGTGGAAGTTGCATTTCGGGGACGACATGGATGTCCTCCTCTAACAAGTTTCTATTCGACACTAAGGCTAAAACTCACAATAACAGGGTGTACAGAAAACAAAAAGAGGGATAGACAATATTACCTACTCCGGTGTCTGCTGCGGCGGAAGCGTAGGAATCTCGATGTCCTGACCGCTGTGTCGAGCAAGAGACTGCCATTGCAAGATATTAGAAGATATATGTTATTGAAGTGCTGTGAAATTTAACTACGGTACTTTAAATTACTTACCGCCACCGCTGCTTGCATCTGGGCCATCACTAAGGCCGTCCTCTGCTGCTCCTCCCTTGCCTCCGCTCTTGTCCTCTCCAGCTCTGTCTGAGTTTGCGTCAGCGTCTCCCTCATGGCCTGGAGCTCCAGCTGGGTCTGCGAGAGACGACCACTGGTCCCAACGGTCGAAGCCTGCGATGATGAAGCGCCTCTCAAAGGTCGCATCGACCTCGAGTCAACAACTCCATAAAAAATGGCAAACCTGCAAAAGAATGAAAACAGTAAGTAGAAGAAGATTAATTGAAAAAGAAATGAAACACACGAAGAACTCACCGTTCGTGGGCCTTCCCGCCTCCGCTTGCGTACGCGGCTTGGGGGTCGATCAGCGCGCTTTCCCAATCGTAATCCGCACCGTGTATCTTCGCGACCTTTTGCGCGTACTTTGTCTACAAAACAAATAAATCTTGTAAGCATGTCAATAATAGTATTAGTTATAATGAAATTGATGGATTTCGAAAACTTACCAGTCGGTCGGCTGCGACCTGACTACACTGCCCTGGCTGAGAAGGGTCACTTCCCTTGTGACCTCTCTTCCAAACCTGGGTCGGGGTTGGCTCATGACCCATCTCTCGCTCCTGTACAGCCGTGTTAGTGAGATAAATAATATATTAGGAACACATAAATAAAATAAAAAGTATTTACCATGCGTTTAGCCAAACGCAAGTAGCTGTCGCCGCCATAGTTGTGCTTGCCCTCGGACCTCATGCGGCACTGTCTAGCCTTCGTGGACTTGTTGATGAAAGCGTCGCTAGCTCAGTACCGACAGAGAGCTAAGTACGCCTTGATGTTACCCTGTAACCAGGAAATACTAACCTACACATATTTCATTTTTCATCAACGCAGTTAACATACGTAGATATTGTAAATATTTAACAATATTAAAAACTTACCTCCGCGTACTGCTCCTCTGTCAAGTAGGAGTCTGAGTCCTTCCTAAATACACCCCTTTGCTGCTCCTGCTCCTGCTCCCGGGGGTGCCGCTTGTAGTACGTGTTGACGGCCTGAATTCCATCGATAGAGAAACAAAGCAAACTTCCTTTTAGTATTTTCCAATTAGTATTTTCCTTGGGCCGGATGAGGGGAGACCCTCACATCCGGTTCGGAGGCATTTAGGCCCGGATAGAATGGGTCCGGGTAGGATGGTGCTGGAACTGGATTCTTGCAGCGTCAGTAGGCTCTTCCGGCCTACTCAATCCTTTCCCTTTCCGCCTCTCCACATTTCTCTTGGCTAGCTCGTTATTTTCCGAGGATACGAATCGAAAGGCCCCTCTTCTATCGCTAGTTTAGCTAGGGCTTAAGGTGTTCCTACCTTTCTAGAGCAAAGGCTTGCTTTTGAGCTTTCTTCAGGATTTGGCCCGAACTGTTTGGCAGATTCCCACGCGTTACGCAGCCTCTCTCTGACCTGATAACTAGTATCGCCTCCCCGCCCAGCTCTATCAGCAGGCCCCTTCTTTTGCAATACTTAAGAAGGTCCAACTCTCCTTCCCTTTAATTGCCCTTTCTCCTACCCGCCCATTTGAAATGGATGGTGTGAGTTTGTCAAATGCTCGACAAGCCGCTAGATTAGCGGCGCATAAACCATGTTCACCTATACGAGAGTGAGGAATAGAAATCCTACAATCAACTTCCCACTTTTTGCTTGCTTGGTTTATGCTACTGACGATAACGCTCTCGACTTTGATCGTTATGGATTGGTACCAAGATCAAGTCCTAGGCAAGCGGACCTAATTTTAACAGCCGGTACGGTAACAATGAAAATGTCCGAGCGTTGTAATGGAACACGCGTCTCGCGTGGTCCTCCATGCCCGGTTCCTCTACTTGGTATCTCAGCTTTAAGCAAACAAATATTTAAGTGATATGCAATTAAGAATTCAAACGAGTTGAAAAAATGAAACAGTTAAACTTACCATAAAATCGTGCCACACGGCTCCCTGAACCGTGTCGTGCAATGGGTGAGAGACCCGAGCGTAGTCATCCCACGGCAGGACAGGAAAACCGTCAATTACACCAGGGTGGTGCAACTTGACGATAGCACCGAGGACACTGTTAACCTGCCTGTGGTGCTTCTCGGCCCCCGTGAACGAAAAGTCATACCAACATCTACAAAATATATTAAATCATTAAGTAAAGGAAAACAACATCTAAAATTTAATATACTATATACAGTATTTATACCTGTCTCCAACAGGACGAATCGTGGTCCGCTGAGTAGTAACTGGAGGAGGAGCCGCAAAGTGGGTCCTCCTCGTTCGTCGCCTCTGCTGCGACACTGCCGCGTCCTGTGACCCAGAAGGCTCTGCAGAACCCCCGGAGCCTCCTGTAGTGGCCCCCTAGCCTCTGAGTCGGGCTCCTGTAGCGGCCCCCTAGCCTCTAACTCTGACTCTGACTCAGAAGTCTCTGAGTCAGACTACACAAAAGGAAAAAAATTGACAATTAATAATTAATAACAATTGAAATTTCAAAAATAACTTTATTATAACTAAAATTTACCTCTGTTCGCTGAAAGCACACGACAGCTGAGGGTAGAGCGTGTGCCAGAAAGAGCTCACGTCGGCTAGAAAGGAACGAGCTCCCTGAGCAAGGGTCTGCTGGCAGCTCAAACCCTCTCACTGGCTTCCCCTTCCCCTTCCCCTTCCCCTTTGACGACATCCTGTTGCAAGTCATAAATGATTAATATGCGAAGATAATATACAAAATTAATGTTAAATTAGTGAATAAAACGTTACTTCAAAATTCAACAATATCACGATCATGCACCCTACTCCTTAAACCAGCCCATCGATCTTCTTCTTCCGCATATCGTTTTCGTTTGCGCAAATCAGCAGGTTTGACTATGTCATCGATATCTTCAGTTTTTTATTCTGATTCTGTTTCCACTTCCGTGCCAGTCTCGATATCTTGAACGTCTCCAACTAAGTTATCGAGTCCTACACCGGGCTCGACTGAGAAGGAGTCTGGCAACTCTTCCTCTTGGTAGACACAATCAACCTCAGCTTCGTCATGGTAATCATCATCTCCTGGAGCGTATAACCGCTCACGAGGATTCACCTTATGTACCACCCACCAAGCTTTGAATTTATTGCATGGATAAGGTAGATAGTACACTTGCTCTACTTGGTGTGCAAGAACTAATGATACATTCGGCCATGTTACACTCTTGATGCATAACATCAATGTTGTGCCTTAGAATCAACGACTTCACATACGGTAACTCCCAAAGTCCACATATGTGAGTCCATTTGTGTTTGTCTCCATAACCTTCAAAATATCTAGGACGACCTTCATCTGGCACCAATTTGTCCAACATATCAGATATTTCTGACCCGTCAAGATGTTTCGGTGGTCCTTTAGTGACAACGGTGTTCTTTCTGAAGACATTTGTCTAAAGAGGTGATTCGGAGGTAGCCAACTTCTATGACAATCGAAGTAAGATATCTTGCCTCCATGGGTAAGTCGAAAGCAATCGGTATCTGAGGCACGTATCGAACACGTCAACCGACCATGAGTGCTCCATCCAGAAAACTTGCCGTATGCCGGAAAATCATGAACGGACCACAAATAAGCAGCTCGGAGGTTGAATTTCTGTTTCTTGTAACAGTCATACGCTTCGACTCCTGTCCACAACATTTTCAACTCTTCGATCAACGGTTTCAACACCACGTTGAGACGTGACCCAGGATGATCTGGCCCAGGTACAATGAGTCTAAGAAACATAAACTCATTCTTCATGCAAAAAGTCGGCGGAAGATTGTACGGAATGACAAAGGCGGGCCAACAGGAGTATGGTGCGGCGTTTGTGCTGAACGGTGTGAACCCATCTATCGCCAACCCGATGTGAACATTTCTCGCTTCACGAGCGAATTCTGGGTCGAACCGGTCCAGAGCCTTCCATGCCTCACCATCGGACGGGTGCGTCATGACTCCATTGTTCTCACGCTCACCTTCTTTGTGCCATCTATGTCTGGCCGTTTTTTTTTTTTTTGAAAGGAACAGCCGCTTCAACCTCAGTGTCACAGGTAAGTAACGAAGCTGCTTACGTGCGACTTCCGTCGTCACTGTATTACCATCGTTATTAACAACTTCGACAAACCTCGGTTGACCACATTTCGAACATTTGTTCTCATTGGCATGCTCTCTCCAGAAAAGCATGCAGTTGTCCGGACACACATCAATCTTTTCGTGCTTCATCCCGAGACCAGAAAGAATTTTCTTCGAGTTGTACATATCCTTAGGCACTTTGTTGGGTTGTGGAAGGGCATCTTTGAACAAATCGATGAGCATGTTGTAACAATTGTTAGAAAAGAAGAACTTAGACTTAATAGCCATAAGTCTAGTCACAAAATTGAGGATTGACATTTTAGTGTGTTCATGCAGAGCCTCTTCTGAATTTTTGAGACATTTGAAGAACTCTTTAACCTCTGTTGTTTGAGTATCTTCGGTAAGCTCTGGTCGTATAGCTTCCAGCATCTCATCCATCATATCAACCTCTTGAGCATCATCATTGTCCGCTTCCACTTCTTGTACAGCTTGAGAAGTTGTCTCGCCGTGGAAGTTCCACAACTCATAATGTGACACGTAACCGTTTCAACACAAGTGCAATGTAAGTTCCACTTTGTCCAAAAATGTTCCATTTCGGCATTTCGTACATGGGCACCGCGCCTTATCGCTATTTGACAACGAAAAAGCTCGTTCCACAAAAGCTTCTGTCTTGGCGTACCACTCATCTGAGTGACCACCAGTTCTGCTCTTCCAACCAGTGTACATCCAACTACGGTGTTCGCCCATGTTTGACTCTGCAGTTTAACGCGAAAGAAATTGTCGTTAATGTATTGTTATGTTATGTGTCATGGCCCTACAACCTAGGCAGATAGATCCTAAACCCACCCAAGAGTGACCGAGCGGAGCGTGCTCATGACGAGACGTGTGATCCAGATTCGAACGAAATTTCGGCAGCATAACCCCGCTGTTCTCCACTGCACGCCCAAAAATGGTGTAGCAGAGAACAACAGGGATACGCCACTGAAATCTCATCCAAATCTGGACCCGCGTCTCGTCACAAGCCACGTCCCCTCGGTCACTCCGAGGCTGTCCAAAAAGGGACAATTCCGAACCTGCACGTCTCACATGCCAATGGCATGTGAGACGTGCCGATCCGAAACGGGTAATACATTGCTATAGGTTACGTTGCTCATTTTCATTTTGAGGTCATTTAAGAGAGAGGAAAGAACTAGAGAAAGACTGAGAGGAAAGTTGGTCTTAGATGACAATTCCACGACGGCTTTAGGGTTAGTTGTTGTAAATAGATCGGGGATGAAACCACTTCGTCGGGGTACGCCATCCACACGCAGGTGCTTGCCACCTCACCGTCGTCGTTCGCCTTCGTGCCCGTCTACATGCATACTTTACCTTACCACTAAAAGGGCCTTGTCGGGCCTTGTCAAGCCGGTCCGAAGCCCATTTATGTATATATAGTTCTTAAACACTCAAGCAATCAAAATTAAAATTGTAACCATAATTCAAAAAACTAAGCAATTCAAATAAACCTAAACATAACAATTATCCATTGTAATTCATCAATTTATCAACTCAATTCTAACATAAGCAATTGAATTCAATTAAATTAAACCTAAACATAAGCAATTCAATTCTAACCATAATTCTAAGCATAACAAATAAGCATAAAAATTCATTATTTGTGTATCTATATAATTTCTAATCAATTTCTAACATAAGCATAGCAATTCATCAATTTCTAACATAAGCATAGCAATTCACAATTTTCTATTAAGAGTAAACACTTGCAAATGCATGTGCAATTCACAATTCAGGCAAAATTTCAAGCAAATGCATGTGCAATAATTCAAAACAATGAGAGCAAGGGGAGAGGCGAGGAAATACTTGCAACGAAGATCGGCGGCGGGGTCGGGGGCGCAGGGGCGGCAGATGCCGTGGACGAGCCGGCAGCGGGGGCGCAGGGGCGGGGCCGGCGGCGGCGAGGTTTGGAGGCAGCGGCGAGGTCCGGGGGCGGTGGGCCAAAGGCAGGGCGGCGCGGCGGGGTCGGGGAAGGCCGAGGGCGGCGAGGGCCGGGGGCGGCGCAGTGGGGCCGGGGGATACGGGGGTGCGGCGAGGCCGACGGCGGCGTGGGCACCGCGGGTCAGCCGGAGCGGGAGTGGGGGCGGCGGGGCCGGGGCGCGGCGAGGCCGGCGGCGGCGTGGGTGCCGCGGGTTGGCGGGAGCGGGAGCGGGGGCGGCGGGGCCGGGGCGCGGTGAGGCCGGCGGCGGCGTGGGCGCCGTGGGTCGGCGGGAGCGGGAGCGGGGGCGGCGGGGCCGGGGCGCGGCGGGGGCGTCGTGCGCAGGGGGCAGGGAAGAGAAGAGAAAGCGGCGGGTAAGGAAGTAAAGAGAAGGGCACGCGGGGTAGGTTAAAATACATAACTTACTCGGCTAAATACTCAACTTACGTCGGTGGCCGTAACTTACGACGGCCATCCTACTCGCCGACGTAAGTTAACACTAAGTTATGTCGGCCTGTTGCTCTTGCCGACGTAAGTTATTATTAAAAGTTGTCGGTCTCATTACTTACGTCGGCAGCTGATGTAGGTTAACTTACTTATGTTGGTTCCATGCCGCCGACGTAAGTTATTTAACTTACGTTGGCCAGCCGACGTAAATTAAACTGGCTGACGTAAGTGATCGATATTCCTGTAGTGTACCCCCAATGTTCCAAAAGGCGCTAGGCGCTAGACGGGTGGTGACCCTCGGCTAGCGTCTAGGCGTTCCTTTGCGCTATGAACTGTAGCAACAATATATCAAAATTTTGAAACATATAGAAGTATATGCATGTCTCTGCTATAGTTTGTCAGATTTTAGCCGGTCCACTTTCACTCCCGCATATAGTCCACTCGTGACATTGTGTGTGTGGGTTACGTAGGCTTTATAGCCTAGGCAACGCCTCGTCGAGCAACAAACTCCTGGTAACCCCTTCGGGATATATATACTTATTTCTTTGTCAACTCATTGAGTGGAGCAGCTATGGTGCTAAAAATATTATTCGTCACACATTTAGTTGTGTGTGTGTGTACTTTTTTTAAAAACTTGGTTTAAGATTTTTAAACGTTAATTCAGTTAATCGTGCATGTATAGCTGTTTGTTTGTGAAGCAACTCTTGTAGCAGAGACACTCATACACTTATATATATTACTCTTATTTAGTTGTTGCCGATTCAAGTTTTTAATATATGTTAATTTTATTGATAACTGAATTCGTCTTAATATTCTTAAATACTTAATTTATTGGATGCAATTAATTCATTAATTGACGCATACATATATATGTCACTTCGTTTATTTAATTACTTCCATGTTTAACCGCCGCACTTAAATTTTATCATTTCAATCAATGTATATGTTTTGATTTCATTTTGAAATTAGCCTTGGCTTAAGATGTTCAAATATCCGGTCCATTGTTTGATCATATTTGTTTATTTGTTTTGAGTTTGTTCAAAAAAAATAATTTGGAGTGATTTTTATCTTGTTGGAAATTTAGGGTTGCGACATCTGCATACAAGGCTCGGTATATAGGACCAAATAGCCCTTCGAAACAAAATTCCTATGGAGAGCGCTGGCTGAACCAAAAGTAACCCTATTCAGGCGGACCATGATGCATTGAAAGATTTTAACGGCAGACAACCTTGAGAGAAGAGGTTCGATAATAATGTTATATGTCCGCTTTGCTGAGTTCGCACCACATCTGCTCATTGAGTGCTCTTTTACCGAACAAATAATGAGTGTGAATGCTCAGTGTTTCCTGTTTGCATAGGTCCTTCGCAACACACCCCCTACCGAAGTCAAAGATATCAGAATGGGTTCGAGCAGCAGAAGAAGCTATTTGAAAAGAAAGTGAAAGGAAGATTTATAATCATTCTATACACATAGTGGGACGTGTGAAAAGAAAGAAACAGTAGAACCTTCCAAGGAAAAGAGAAAGAACAATTAGTGATTGCGGGACTAAGAAAGGAGTACGAGTGGTACTCTTTCCGTCCCAAAAAGCTTGTCACTTTGTAGTTCATTTTTGAACTACAAAGCGACAAGCTTTTTGAGATAGAGAAAACACCTCTTAATTTGCAACTAGGAGGTTGACCGCTGTACAGAGGCTGCTACTGCAGCAAGCCAGGAGTAGACCGCCACGCTGCCCCCTCCTGTCGGGACAGGGATCCCTGACTTTACTGCATGCCCTGACATGGTCACTGACATGTGAGGCCGGGTCCACATGTCAGTGACCACTAATTAAGTCAGGGGATCCTCATCCCTCCTGTCGGTGGTAATATAAGTTGCCCATTATTTTTTTATGGACTTTTTTGTACTCTATTTTCTTCTTCTATGATAAAAAGGTGTAACAACCGCCACTTTGCATTAAAAAAGTTTGCTCCCGCTGATTTCATTTTGTTGCCATTGATTAGTGCAAATTTGCACTGACCAACGAACGTCGACAAAAGAAAACCGCCGGAGACAAATTAAGGCCACCCTCCTTTTGTATGAAAAACTTATGGTTCGACAAAACGAACGAAGCAATAGAGAATGGATACAACAACAATTTAATTCACTGTGTCCAAGAGGTTCATGCTCACATGCTGAGATGATACAAATGCGACAATATGTTAAATTTGTTTTTTCTGCAGTTCAGGCATCTAGGTACAGAGCTCCTGGCGCGCCAGCAGTATAGTAGTCAACCGCGCGCTTCACATCACCACTTCCAGAAGACATTGGAGCCGCACTTGTACTTCTCCTTCCCCTCGCACTCGATCTCCAGGTCGTCGCTGATGAACGGCACTTTCTGCGAGAACCAATAATGGACACGATCGACCAGGGTAGATAGATGTTGAGAGAACAGTACAGGTCATGCATCCGGAGAAGATCAGGTAGTGTGTAAATGAGGTATATATATACGATCGAGTTTTGTGTGAACCTTCTGCTTGGCGAGGTCCTGGCACCCGGTGAAGTTGTAGGGGAACTTGCAGCTCCCGAACTGGACGGTGTAGGCGCGCGCGAAGTTGGCGCCGCTGGTGGCCAGCCTCTTCTTGTCGTTCAGCTCCTGGTCGCATGCAGTCGCAGCAAGAAATTATCAAAAAGCAAAACTTTTTTATGAGAACGTACGTATGTGCAGCAGAGAGACGTGTCCTCAATCAACGGACTTACCTTGTTGGCCTTGCTCTTCTCGAGGTACTCGTCGATGACTCCGGCCCTAGCTGACCCGGTAGAGGTGGCCGTGACAGCGAAGACGGCCGCCAGGCCTAGGAGCGCCGCGCGCCGACCCTCGGCCGCCCGGACGGCCTGCACCGTCGTCTTTGCCGGCGACGAGGCCTGCGGCACCGCCGCGGCGGGCTTAAGACCGACAACGCTGGAGTTGATCAAGCCGGCCATGGTCCGCCTCGATCTTGGTTTCGTTAGTTGTCTAATGGCTGTACGTTGCTCGATCGTGCTTGGTTGGCACCAGGGATCGAGTGGGGGTGGTGATGCTTTTGTTTTTGATCGCCGGAGGGGGGGGATGCTGTGGAGGGGGAACGGTGGCGCGTGGCTTGTGGTGGGAGTGTGGATAGGGTGAGGCTTGCTTCAATTCCATTGGCTGGGCTTTCCACAGGTGGCGGATCTTATCCTCCACATGGTGACGACGGGTCCCATCTGACACGTGGCCAGTCCCCTTTGGGTCTGTAGATCTTGAGGAGGGTATGCCTTGTCCTGGGTGGCATCAGAAGATTCAACCCTACTCAGCTCCCGGTGTGGATGTAACACAAGTTCGATCTACCGCAAAATGGGTCATGGTCAATTGCCTCAGTTAAAAACAAATTGGGTTCTAAATTGCTCCCACTTTTCATATACTGTCTTCATTCCAAATTACTTATCACTTATCACTCTCTAGTTCATTTTTAGGCTAGAGAGTAATAAGTAATTTGAGATGAAAAGAGTACATGTTTAAAACTATATACGTTCAGCCCCATGAGAAGCTATTAACCAGACTACCGACAAGCATTTGCCTTTTCATGACTCCGGATCAGTATTTGTTAAGTACTCTATTACGATAAGAATCCGATTTTTCAATAATACTCCCTCTGTTTCGTTTTATTTGCCACCGGCTAGTTTATTTCTGAACTAACCGTGACAAATAAAATGAAACGAAGTGAGTGTTTTTTATTCAGGATTTAAAGAAATGATATCAGAATCCACAAATAATATAGGAATAACACCCTATCAAACAACAAACGTTTGATAATATCTTGCACCAGAGGATTTTCATGCATCCAATACACCAAATTTCCGTGCATGGCAATATTTTTTATTTTATGGGTGGAAGACCTATTTTATTTTATTGGGGTGGAAGGGGTATTTTATCTGATTAACAACACTTGTTTAATTCAAAATGTACTGCTCCCATATTTTTGAAGAAAAGGTAACAGAACATTAGCTTTTTGTACTGCCATGTTCACGACAATATTCGTTAGAGCATTAAACTAGTGAAGCATTAACACATATTTCGAAGTTTAAACTGTAAGCCTCATAGCATTATGCATTACAAAGATGATTTGGTATCAAATCTAAAATGCTGACTGTCACTACTCGAGAACAGGAATGCTATAAATAGTGTCCTGATATGCTCAATAGCTGCTACACTTTAGATCAGGTCCGGAGTGATGCATCACTATTGTGGAGATCTATAAGTTCTAATCCTTACCAAATCGAGCATGAAAATACATCTGAAACTTCCTAGTGACTAATGTTTCAAAATTTGATCCAAACAGAAGTTGTCATGTCAGCAGGTCAGCATGCATGCCTGACTTCCTCCTATAATGGCTGAAGTCGCATCTATATACAAGTAAATCAATCTTCAATACCTGTCAACAAAACCATTCTGAATGATACGCTGTAATTTGTTTCTGAAAAAACGAGGGAAAGAATCCACTTACAATTAATGTTTAACACAACAGAAGCATAGAGCAACTTCTGCTTGAGCTTTTAAATCTCCCAGAGCTTGAATGATACTGTCCCGGTTTTCCATAGTTTCTTCTTCATTCTGTAGCATTTTCTTTAGTCTGCACGAGCAGCACAGTTACTATGGTTCTGTTTAGCAATACAGGGTATTTTAAAAGCACTTCTAAATTTGAATGTGCAAATTGAAAACATCTTTTATGAAGCTATAATATGAAAAAAAAAAAATATTAGAATTGGTAAGATGGGGTAACTTCTGCGATTGACTGATTCCATGGGAAGGTGCAATGTCCATTACAAGCCATCTGATTTCAGATCCTATGGCCAGAATCAAGGTAGCCAGATCCCACTGTCCCACTGAAGAAACATTTGGTTTTAACCCCCTGATGTTACGAGCTTTCCCCTTGTCCATACCTTTCTACATCTTAACCCCCATGGGCTCTGTTCTCGCCTGTTCTGGTCCTCATTGGTGGCAGAGGATTCTTCTCATCCCGGAGAAATTGATAATTCCACTCACAAGAGGCAACCAGATTTCCCAACACCCGTTATTAAGGTTTCAGCAACATACAATATGAGGAATCACAATAGTGAGATTTGCATGTGTCGATCTTCAAAGATCCCAATTTTGTTCCATCCCGACCTCGTCTGCGACTTAACCAAGCCCATCCATCAGCTTCAATTCAGAGGAGTCTTTTGTATTGTAGTGGCTGATGCGACTTACAATTGGACTGATGCATCTGCTACTATTATTCGTTTGCAATTTTGAGGTCATAACCTCACACCTTGAAATGCATACAAACAGGAAAATGAAATTACTAGTGAGGCGGTATGGGAGCAGATGCACCGAAGAAGAATCTCTTCTGCAGGTGTTCGACAGTGCAGGCAGACGACTAGAAATTCTGGTCAGCAGCTGTGCCAACAACTGATTTGAAAGAGAGTCAGAGAGCAAAGTGGTGATGGAGGAGCAGTGGAGGGGGAGATGGCAAGGTCGTGACCGATGGCCTCGCGGTGAGGGTACCAGGTCCAGGTCGAGCATGCAGATCAGGCCATCGGAGAGAGACAGTGGGAATTTTTCTTTTTGGAAAAACTGACAGATTTGTGTGTGTTAAGTGGAGTTGTGTGATTAACCTGTCTTGGTGTAGCCTAGGATTTGTATTGGATTTTGCACCTGCGCATGGAAATAGTCATTCGCACTAGAACTTTCCCCTAGAAAGATTCCTCTAGCTAACTAAATTACAACAGAAAGCACGAAAAAGTACAACCATCACAAAATTTGCTGAAATACAAAACAGTGACTTAACAACTCATGAAATAATAACTTGTAAAGTGCTCCATAGAAGTATAGAACACACCAGATTAACTACTATTGGTTGCACATGAAAATGGTTTTGTGACATAAGTAATAGGTTGTCAACATTTCTACATACAGAGTTAAACAAAGGAAAAGGTAAATGTGCAGCTGTAGCTTTACCTTTGTACCAAAAGTGTATCTCCATGACCAGTGCATATGATAAGCATAGTGTTATCAGGAAGGGCATCATATAACTGCCTTATCTTTTTATCCAATTCACATAAAATTTCCTTTAATTCAGAACAGATTTGTTGTGCTCTTTTTTGAGCAGTTTTTCCATCACAGGTTTGCAATGCAATAACTTCTGCGGCAAATGATTTCAACTTTTCAGGATCTTGAGCTCTTGTGCGATAGTAGGACATTAATCCAGAGAACTGAGTCCAAACGAAGCTGACTTTGTCATTCTTTACCTGTAGTCAGATTTTACCAAGTGAAAACTTGCAAAAGAATATGGGAAGCAATTATGGGGCTTAAATGTGTTTTACAGTTTTACCAACCTCCTTCATTGATCTGGAGAGTGCTTCATCATCCGAGAAAACTGCAATCGAATTGCAAGAAGTATCTGAATATCTCCCGAGAAAAGACACGTTGTCAATAAGGGAGCATTTTTTCCCACTTTCATGCAATACAGAAGTCAAGTTCCGCCTTGACATTGATGGTTGGGAGCCAAAATCAGGACCTGATTAACTAGTTGTTAGAATTAGAACACAAAAACAAAACAGAATGACAACTGTAAGAACAAACAGAAATGCTTGTCATGTTGTCTCTTGATCAGCGTAAGACAAACAGATATGCTTATTTTACCATGCTTGATTTTCAATAAAGCGAGTTCAAGAGCAGCTCTTGCATCTTCCACACTGTCATGCCCAGATCCTGTGTTCTGGATCTCCCTGTTGAGAAATTTTTTTGCCAAGACACGCAATGCAATCTTACAGCAGCGGCCACGATTGTACCGGTACAGAACAGCGGTATCAATTATCAACTTATGGGATATCCGTAATGCCATAAGGTCATTTTCCAAAGAATGCCCGACAAGAATAGTTTCTTTGTGGACAAGTTTAACAAACTCTTCCTGAAAACAAGAGCACGAGATTAAACTAGAGGCAAAATTTAAAGAAATTCATATCAAAGGGTCACTAAAAAGAGCTGGGAACAACTGACCTGAATTTCCTTTAGGGTTGTGGTAACATCACTTAACATTTCAGCAGTGATTCCACTGAATCTGCAGTGTTAAAAATAATTACATCATGTAATTTACACAAAAAATATCCTATTCAGAATTCATAATTAGTATATCATTCAGAATATCGTGCAGGAACAACGTAATAAACAAATATAACGCCATTATTCACCTAAATTTATCAAATACATCTTAAAATGTTGTGTATTTGAAAACTATGTTATAAAGCAAAACATAATGCCTACTACGCCTTAAAAGTGGAGGGAGTTGTCACATACCTTGTATTGTAATCGATGATTGGGTTGGTGGGCTTAACTAGTTTATCTAGCACCACCTGAAGATATTAGAATAAACTCAGAAGTTAAGGAGCAAAGTGTGATAGAAAAATGGATAATTCAAGAGCATACAGAGGAAACATTCCCCAACCTCGTGAAGTAGATCCCATTGATTCATAGGAAATAAAAAAGAAAAGCGGGAATAAATTGCATGTGCAACATGCCCTAACCAAGCAAGGAAAGCAATGTACATACCGCTCCTTTAACATCAACTAATGTCACTCTCGTTAGTTCAAATCCATCTTCAGTCACACACTGCAAGAGTTGCAAATTATCATGAATATGATTTGAGGAACCTCAGGAAAACATGTAAATGAATAAATGATGTCAAATGACATAACAGTTACTAGATTTAAATTTCAATACAATAAAGACCTCAAAATAGAAATAAGGACAAGAGATTAACATTACCATCTCACAGTCAAGTGCAAGAATTTTATGTGGAGAAGAACCTGAAGGAGCTGAAACAGTAGGGACAAAACCTGGCAATAAACATATGTCAACTATATAATAGCCATTAAAAGTGGTGACGTGGAAGAAGGAAACAGAAGATAACC
Source organism: Tuctoria greenei (assembly GCA_036927565.1). Classification (NCBI taxonomy): domain Eukaryota; kingdom Viridiplantae; phylum Streptophyta; class Magnoliopsida; order Poales; family Poaceae; genus Tuctoria; species Tuctoria greenei. Next base: position 178,941,250 of record JAYESD010000009.1, on the reverse strand, counting down.
TGGCAAGTTGAAAGAGTACCCATTGTCTTCTAAATCTTTCTCGGATAGTGTGTAATATGTGATAGGAAGTGGTATGTCCTTTAGATCATCCAGACTCCACAGTTTTCCTGGAAATAGTTAGAAAGAAGTTAATAATTTTTAACTCTAATGTCAAAAAAGTCCATTTCCTAAAGAAAGTAGTGCAATGCCAGTAAACATAATCAGCATGACAGACATGTGTTTATGCTCTGAGATGAACTAGGGGAAGCTCCTGGTTGTTACGTACTAATGCAAGACATCATAATGACAGTAAATTGGTAACAGAACAAACATATCATATATCGAAATGTCAAAATCAGGTGGCAAACTTGTAAGCAAACAAAAACATTCTAAGGATTTAAATAATTACATCAGCGAATTAGAAAAATCAAGGCCAAATCATTCACTTGAAGACCATATTAAACAAACTAAACTTGGGCCCAATGAAGCAGAATACATTTCAAAATTAGAACTACAATAACAACAAGATCCCAAGGAGCCAGGACCTCATACCACTTCCGTCAGGTTCAGATGATTGATTGGATGTTTTAATATCCCGCTTTCGCTTTACTCTGCATGTTAGGAGTGCATCAATGGTGTGCCTCTCATCTGGTATACAGCTGCCAAACATCAAAATGTTAGTAACGAATAGAAAAGTGAACTCTATTAAGGAGCCATTACACATGCACGCCAACATAAAATTATAATGCACTGCTGTGGCAGAGACAGACAGTTGTATGTTGTTAAATGCACAAACCTTGAAGCTAGAACAGGCTTAGGGTTGCCACAACATTCTTTCAGAGAAGAAAGAAGACGGGATTGCGACATATATAAACCTGCATCGAGGCCAGGGACGTACAATAGGACGACTTTCGGTATGAGAGGTTTGTTCTGAACAACAATGATAGCAGCATGAAAAGCATGTTCCAACCTCAAACAAACACGACAAATCTTGAATGTGCATAATCAGAGGTATAAATACCTTAACAAACACCCATGAAGGCAGAATGCCATCACCAATAACCCAAGTGACTAGCTCTTGAACATTCTGCATTACGAAAAAAATGGCTCATTACGAGAAAGAATTTCAGAAGAAAATATTTAATGATCATTGTGATTAAAAATCAACCTGCAAATTTAGTGTACAATTTAAAGTGGCCTCCTTGTAGACAACATCAGGCTTGGCCTAGAAAGGATATATATGAAAAAACAATGTTGGAACATGAAGCAGAAAAATCAGTAAGGAAAATAATAAGCATTGGTGAAAAATCAAATAGTGCTTGGGTGACCAAGGTTGACATGGGGGAGGAGGTGAAACAAGACTCAAGGGATTTGAATGTACTTAGAGATTTGGCTCATGATAGGACTGCATGGAAAGTAGTAATTCATGTGCCAGAATCTTAGTTTACTCGTATCTTATTACTCTTATCTCTCTTTTTTTCTATTACTTCAATTTTAGAAAAACAAATAAAAAATTGTTGGGTTTCATATCTAGCCTACCCAAACGTGCTTGGGACAAAGGCTTGGTTGTTGGTGGTGGTGGTGGCGAAATATCGAATAGTAAATTCAGCAACACTAGAAGTACCACCCACAAGAAAATCAACAATTAGCCAACCTTCCAAGTAGATTCTGAAAGTAAATGTAGCCTTTAAAATAGCCAGCAGCATGCCATCAACAAGCAATGTATGACTTGAAGACTTAAATTATAAATACAGAATCTATCTCAACACCAAACAACTGCATTACAGGTGCAAGTAAAGCGCACCAATTTATTCTTCAACTGAACAAGAGGAACCCCAAAATCTAAACAGCAAGGAATTTAGTTGACATTTGTACCTTCAGATTTCTTAATATGAAATATCAACCAAATACGACATCGGAATTTACTCTCTAGCTGAGTGTGAATGGACGGAACAACCCAAGCCCCTTATATGCTTTGTAGGATGTCCCCATCGATTTGAGCACATTCTATCAGATACAGAAACAGTTCAGCAACCGCTGGCACTGCAACAGGACGCAGGAACGATACTGCAACCATCATACAACTAAGAAAAACCTACGATGCAATCAACAGTAGAGAACCGAACCTAAATCTCACTACCACGGAGCCGCGCCACGATCTCATGAAGCACGATGCGATGTCACACCCTCTATACAAAGCTCCGCAGAGACTTTTTTTCCTACTCCAGGAATCTCAAGCAATACAGCACACTGATGCAACAGACGCCCGTTGCGGCCGATCACCCCACGCGGCACCAACACAAGATACAATTTTTTTCCAGTAACCAAGCTCTAAAAAAATAAAGGTAGAAAAATCCCCCCTTTGCGTCCAACCAAACCCTAGCCTCCTCAGTGGAAACCCCAATGAAGAACAGAGAGGGAACGTACGTCGCTGCCGTGCACGTCGTAGTATGAGGATCCACCGTTGCCGTTGCCGTTGCCGGAGGGGGACGACATCGTGGTGGCCGCCGCCGCCGACGACGACGAAGAGGTGGAGGCCCTAGGTCTTTGCTGCCGCTCTGAAAACTTGATTATGCACGGAGGCCCTCCAACTGGTTTTTTAGCTCCCACCCAACGATCCGACTCCGACCGTAGGTATTCCTGGCTTGTTATCATTGTACTGTAACCTCGAGGGCTTTTTTGTAAATAGAGCATTCCAGGAGGAAGACGGACGGCGTTCTATTGTTGGGCCGAAGAGTCCCTTCTGGACCTCATCTCGTGGCCTCGACGATGGGAAAGATTCCGGCGGCCGGCGGCGCGGGGGAACGGGAGGACATGCGGTGCCGTGTCTCAGATGCTGGAGCAGAGGGCGGCGACCGTCGAGACGCGGACGCCGGCGTGGCCGCTGGCCAGTTCTGGTCTTGAGGATTGAGGAAAGGTCTGAAGCGCGACAATGATTTTAGAACAGGTGGAGTACGATTTACCTCTACTAACTATTAAATATAAATTATGATTAGTGTGTCGTTTAAATACTTCATGTCTTAGACCGTCTGCAGTGACACGTTGTAAAACATACTGTATACTCCCTCCGTCCCCATAAATTTGTCGCTTTATAGTTCATTTTTGAACTACAAAATGACAAGTTCATGAGGACGACGGGAGTACACTGTAACGCAACATAAGTTTAGATTACGTACTGTAAAAGTGAAAGAAAAATTGTGTATATATTATGCTTTAGAGTATGTTGGTATGAATAGCCTAACATATACACGCAACATAGGTGATAGGTATGATATATCCTTTCAAATTTTATTTTTTAAAATAAATAAAATGTAGAATCTTATTTTATTTACACTTTTTTACTCGCATCTTATTTTTTATTAGTTTTCTTTAAAATTTGTTGGGTTTCATTTTTAGCCGACTTCAACTTGTTTGAAACAAGCTTGGTTGTTGTTATTGTTGTTTTATCAAAAGTTGGAAAAGAATATAAATTTGATCCAGTCTGACCCTTTTGCTTATAGTTATTTTTTTATCCTTACCAGCCCTATCCAGACATGAGTATCCAATTGTGATTTATTTTACTAATTATTCATTTAGTAATTTGGAATTTGTTTATATGTAATGAGACATTTTTTACGACCATTAATCATACGATTTACCAACGAATTCCTACAAGCACTATAAGGGTGTGTGTGCGCGCGTTTTGTTTAGCCAAAAAAAAAAGTAAAAATAAACAAAAACTTTTGTGTTGTTACAATATATCTTCTGCTTCACTGTAGTTTTGGCCCCACGAAACGGCACCTTGTTTTTTAGGCCGAAACAAAATTGTGCTATTTTTATCTACATTTTTCCCTCGTTGCTTGATTGTGAGATTTTTATAGGAAACCCTGACTAGACGCCGGAGAGAAACCAATGCCACAAAAAAGACGTACGCCCAGATGGGAGCAAACCGGAGCTGGAAAACACCTCATCCACATGGAGCATCAGGCCCTGGTCACCTCACGATGCCATCCCAATATCCAATGCTAACACAGGCGAACAAAACCTATCCTACTGCCTTCTTCTGAGCTGCACACGTTCTCCTCTTCCCTCCCGGCCCGTGGATTCTTGGCACGCACGCTCTCTGAACTGAGCAGCCATGGCCCTGGAGACATGCTTCAGAACGTGGGCGCTGATGCACGCCCCTTCCGGCGGCAAGGACAGGCTCCTCCTCGCCGGCGGCAGCAGCAGTGGTAGCGGTAGCTTTGCGCCGTTGTTGAAGAGAACTGCCATCGCCGCTGCGCCGTTGTCCACCGCCGGCCGTGTCGCCGCGCGGAGGCCACGGCTCGTCTGCCAGGCCAGCAACGCCGTGGACGAAGGTACGTACGCCGTCGCTTTGACTTACTGTATCAGTATATACAACGTAGTACGAATTACGTACTATAGTGAATTTTATTTTACATCTCCATGCTGGGACTGGGACTGGGACTGAACTGGGATATATGGCCGGTACGGTGCAGTGCTGGTGGCGAACGAGTCGAACTGGGACGGGATGGTGATCGGGTGCGAGACGCCGGTGCTGGTGGAGTTCTGGGCGCCGTGGTGCGGGCCGTGCCGGATGATCGCGCCGGTGATCGACGAGCTGGCCAAGGAGTACGCCGGCAAGATCAAGTGCTGCAAGGTGAACACGGACGAGAGCCCCGCCGTGTCCACCAAGTACGGCATCCGCAGCATCCCCACCGTGCTCATCTTCAAGGACGGCGACAAGAAGGAGAGCATCATCGGCGCCGTCCCCAAGACCACGCTCGCCACCCTCATCGACAAGTACATCGGCACCAGCTAGCTCCTCCTCATGACCTCTCATCATGTCATCTTCTAGTGTGTTTCCATTCCGAAGCGATACAATACAACTCTCCCTCGCTCGCTCGCGCACGCATTTATATATATGTTGCGTGTGTAGATGCGCGCGGACCACCAGCCGCTACTTACTGTTGCTCAGATGTATGCTAAATACTATATCCAAGCCGTTCATGATTTGAGCATTCATGTGTGTATTATTACTCCTCAAATATTTATCTCAGGTTTGACTAATCAGTGATAAATATTTGTATGCTAAAATGTGAACCGAATGTCAGCGCGCAGCTACATTTGTCATCCTATTTCCTTCCGGTCTTTAGTTGATGACTTTTGGAGAGTATCAACAAAATTGATTTTTGACCTAAAATTTTGCACAAAAGATGCACAATTAAAGAAATTGCTGCTGCAGTGCCTCTCCCAAACAATCGATTGCTCGTTGTCAAAAGAAAGAAATTCAATTGCTCCTCGAGGAGCGAGAACACCGATCACAACTTAAAGAGAGACCTCGACAGAAATTTTTCTGATGCTTTCCACTGGTAAATGACAGCTTATAGAGTACAGTACAGCTACAACAAGAACTTTGGCCACCAGAGACAGGAACTCGGTACACATGCTTCACAACTTACGGAGAGCCATGGTACAGTATAGGCTAGAAGAATTTCTTAACAACTAACCGGGGAAAATTGGGGAAGACGATCTGATCGCCCCCCAGATTAAAACCCACCAGGCACAGCCCCGACCAGGGCAAGTGAAGGCAGGCTCTAATCCACAGCTCTCACAACAGGGGAAGCTCGCTGAAGCAGACAACAAAGTCCACAGTCGAAATACAGAGGACATAGCCACACACAGTTAACAGAACATGTTCAGATCATAGCTAATACCGTTCCTGTACTTGTAGCATGCACCATTGGTAAAGAGTCCGCCCCTTCCAGGGAGAGCAGGTTCTGGTGATGTAACATTTCTATCGTCAGTGATGAACCCTGTGAGGGTAACTGTATCATATCAGATGCAGGCTCTATTGAGAACTCTTCCAGTCATACTGAAGGTTATTGAAGCTGTTTGCAGCTCTAAGCCCCCCAAGTAGCTGGTTTCCTATATCTCGCTGTTGCTGCTGATGGCTCATCTGTGTTAGGTCATGTGCACTGTGGTTCATTCCAGACCTTCCATTCATTGCCATTGAATTATTTCCCATCGCTGTTCTCATTGATTGGCCAAGGCTACCCATTACCCCGAATCCCATTCCATTTATTCCTGGGTTATTTGTCATGGGATTACCAATTAAGGAGTTAACCCCGTTAAGACCAGGGGTAATTGTGTTCACTCTCTTCATATCGTTTCCCACTGGTCCAGCACCATTCATGTGAGATTGCATCATCATCTCCTGTAATATCCTCTGGACCGAGCTTTGTGAATCACTAGGTTCAGGTTCCTGAGGTCGACTTGGAGGTGTTTGCATAGGAGGCAAGTTTGACGACATACTTGGTGAGTTCAACTGGCTTGTTTGCTGAGGTGCAGGCATCATGTTGCCATTCGATGCTGAAGGAGCTGGGGAAGGAAAAGATGCTGGAGCATTTGTCTGCATCGAGTTTGTTGAGTTGGCCTTAGCAACTGAAGCATTGTTTCCAGTATTATAAAGACCATTGCTACTGCTTGTTGGAGGGTCTTGTCTGCAATTCATTGAGCCTTGGAGGAGATTGACAACAGCTGACGAAGATGGTGCACAGTTGGATGGCGCACAATTGAGTGAATTGTTTGATGTAGCATCACCATTGCCGGACGCAGAAACCTGTATTCCAGTTGTAGGAGCAGAGTTTTGACCACTCTGGTTTGAATTCTGTGGAACAGGTTGCTGCTCCTCCAATTGCTGCTGTTGTTGAAGGGAACTAATCCCAGAAGGTCCCCTCCTAGGGAATTTATGCAAGCTCTCTGGGAAAAACAAGATGTCGAATGTTGAGAACCAGGAGACAAACAGCAGTAACATGATTATTACTAAAGCCACACTGCCAGGAATGTAAAAAAATGCATGCTAACTTGGGGGGGGGGGGGGGGGGGGGGGGGGGGGGGGGCATATCTAGTGAAATGGGCTAAAAGTCGAATACTTGCGAAATTTTCTAGAAAACCACATACAGGAGTTGTAGATTAAAACATGATATATAAACCATTGATAGGTTAATTTTCGGAGTTTTCAAATTTTACTGTACTAGTAGCAGGCTGTAGTCTATTTGTCTAAAGGAAATGGGAAAAATATCCTTTTCTTTCTTCATGATTGAAGCAAATTTTGTTGCATAGAAGAATATATAAACAACATAGGGACAAGGAGGGCAATATTGCACCTATTGGACCAGATCCAGTCTGCCTGCTGTAGTCGATCAAATCTTTCATACAATTTACCACCTCTGCAATCTATCATTTTTGAGACAAAAAATAAAGGAACTATCAGCGACATTACTTTAACAGGATAACTTAATTGATGTCACAGAAAATAGAAATTGGTAACAAAATTTGCATGACTGCATACCACAAATCATAAGGAATCCTGCAAACAAATAGCAAGATAGTACAAAAAATGGGACTGCAAATATAAAGTCAATACCTGGAGGCAGCGAACATATCTTTTCGTGTATCCTAAATCATTTACCAATGGCACTTCCAATGCTTTAGCCAGCTGGCGAGCACAAGCAACAAACCTAGAAATTTTGGCGTTAGAACAATAAATAGGAGGGACTAAATAGTAGATAAGAAGTTCAAGGAAATAAATTTCAAAAGCATACACAGACCAGTACAAATAGAAATAATGATAGAATAAAAGCAGATTCCTTATATTTTAAACCAGGAAACAACAGATAAAAAATTGGCAGTTTGCAGTCATAACTGAACACAGTAGCAACGTTATTCGTATTTAGCATGAACATACAACCCAAATGAATCTTATGACGTAGGAAGGCCAGTGATATGCATAGCAGAAAACTGTAAAATTATTGCATACAGCATTGCTCCTGTAGACCAGTACCATACTGAGGTCCATGATAAATACAGCTCACCACACAGGCCTACCACATGTATAGCAATTCACTTGGGTCCTTTTTCCCTGATTTCACTCCAATAAGATCTACCTGCTTGGCTCGCTTTGCAACCTTAAATGCTATAGCTAACACTATGAGCGAGACAAGGGAGCAAGAAATTTCAAAGAAACTGCTGTAATTCTGGGGCTCAACTTGGGAACTCCGGATTAAAACTCTAGGGAGGTGCTTCTATTCCAATGGGGTTGGGTTAACTATATAGCCCGGTTACAATAGATCTTGACTCCTCCTAGGACTTTAACTCAACTCCTATCAGGACTCTTAGTCAACTCCTATTAGGACTAGGGCTCAACTCTAATCTAATTAAAACTCTCCCTAATCTCCTAGGTCCACTGTTGAGATCAACTAACATTGTCTGCCTGATCTCGACATCCTATAGCCCGAACCACGCTTGCAGCCCACAACGCTCAGGATCATCCAACCATCTCGCCCAGATCCTGATAATTGTGCTTGTCTCATCCTTGGCATGTTCTGTTGTGTCCACCGTTGAGTCCTTCCTGCATGGAGCTGTCATGACGTTGTCTTCGCTCCCCCGTGTCATGAGCCTTCTACGCACCGAGCCAACCCTCGTTTTCGAGCCACCGTAGGAGAAGACAGAAGACTATCGAGTTCTACATGCTCCAAATCCTTCCGATCTGAGTCAGCGCTCCATCTTCAACCACTGTCGTGTGCTCGCCGTTTCATGTTCACTCGTGCTCGTCAGCCTCATGCATAGCTTGCTGCCTCTCGAGTACCATGATGGGACTCGAACCCAAAACCTCCCCACAATCACAATGGGACTCGAACCCAAAACCTCCCCACAACCACAATGCATGGAGCGTGTGATGGGACATGAACCTACAATCTCCTGCGACCACGATGGGGCTCGAACCAATAGTCAATCACGTGCGCGATGGAGTTTTACATGGTGGCGTGAAGCCGTGAACCAACAGTCGGGGAGACCCTGATGATGCTCCTTTCTTGTCCACCGACACCAACAACAGAATGGGCCCACATGCCTTGTCGGTCCACCTCGGCCCAACTGCTCTTTCCTTACCAGAATGGGCCCAACCCAACAGATACAATTGGTCCTCATCTCTCAGCTTGGCCCCGCCAGTTCTCCCTTGCATTCTTTCCTGCTCACAGCACCACCTCAGGCCCAGTCCATCCTCCAAATCCTAAGCACCTCTGAACCTCCACCGAGCGACCAGTTACCGCGTCCACCAAGAGAGCTCGATCTGGTAGCCTTGTGCCCCGCTTGTTCAGCCCAGCCGTGAATCATCCCCGCTTGCTGAGCAACTGTCGTACGACACCGAGCTGCGCCGTTCTAAGCAGCTCGAGCTCTACTCCGTTGGATCTCATTCTCTGTCAACCCCGATCGATCTGCACCGGATTCATGTGATTCTTGTCGGATTCGACGTGATTTGTCGTCAATCTGCCGGACTCGCTCGACATCAGTGGTGTCTGCTTCCTAACTAAGCATGGGCACCACTTCCTCTGTGCGCCCTGATCTGCAACCTTGCCATCCTTGATGTCCTGATCCCGACAAAATCACGATTAAAACTCCGGGGAGGTGCTTCTATTCCAATGGAGTTGGGGGAATTATATAGCCCGGTTACAATAGATTTTGACTCCTAGGACTCTAACTCAACTCCTATTAGGACTCTTACTCAACTCCTATTAGGACTAGGACTCCTAACTCTAATCTAATTAGAACTCTCCCTAATCTCCTGGGTACACTGTTGAGATCACCTAATAGAAACCAGTGCCACAACATAAGGTTGCATAGCTAAGATCAGCGTAGCATTACAAAAAAAAGCTGCATTACGGTACAAGCACAAAATGAAAGCTTAAGCAGTTATTGGATTTAACAAAGGAACTGAATTTTAAGATCTACAGAATACGGGCATCAAAGCAGTCAGTATCCTTACGAGTTACAATTGTTCTGCATGTCTTGACTCGAAAGCCCAGCAGAATTTTGAGCTGAAGATTGGTACTTCTGCACAACAGCACCAAGCTGACTGACCTAGATAGAAGTCCCGAATGAATGGAGTTAAGTCCCTTAAACCAAATTCAAACAACAACAAAAATCAAGTTCCATTATGTATACAAGCCAGAAGGAATAATACCTGTGGTATTATTGATCTCCGAGGAATAAGCTCCTCGTGACGCCTAGCACAGAACTCCCATGATGCAATCTATCAGAAAGAGAAATGCATAATAATATTTGAGCAAATGGGATCAAAACTTCTCAGAAGCATACATCATGTTTGAATTTTTCTTTATTTACAACGTATTACATCATGCAAAATTTTTAGGTGAGTTTGCTAGCACTTGATTCCTTATTAACCATCCCCATTCATAAACTAGATAAAAGCTTGTCACACACAGACTATATGTGAATTGTGCCCTGTGTTACTACAAATGTAATTTTGAAGTAAATACAGGCATATATGGTGGCAATTGCATTCTATTAGAAACATGTCTCTTGAATCAACCAAGAAAGCTAAGTATGAACTGTGGCTCAAAGAAAACAATAAAGCTAAAGATGTTGTTTTAAACCAGACCTCAATTCATATCAACCACTCTATAATATCAAACATCTTTTATGCAGGTGACTGGATTACTGAACAATTAACAAAAAGTCTGAACAGGAGAACATATTTACCTTGAGGTCTTGATTGAAAACAATCCTCAGATGTCCCTCACGAACTACACGCAGTTGCTCAAAGACACTCTCTTGTATAGCTTTGGTATAGTCCAAAACAATCTGCCCAGATGAATTCTGGGATTCCCGTGGCATGTCAACATACAGAAGCTCCTCAATTGTACCACTGGCATATTTGATTTGGCACAACCGTGGCAAGACCTCAACCGTAGTTTCTACAAAAGGTTGCCAACCATCAAACAAGTGATGCATAATTGCAGAAAAAATAAAAATGTCATATAGAAATGAGGACATTTTAAAATAACAGTTACACTCACCAAAGCCACGTCCTGGCTTCCTATTGCATATCTCACAATGCCAAACATCCTACGAGCAACAGCTTACAATAAGCACCACTTGAATAAAATGCATTTAAGAGCAAAATTGTGCTGTCTATAGCAGCCATAACAAACAATCAAGAATCATGTGACAATAAAATAAAAGTCCAATTTATTGTCAGAGAAGACACCAAAACCTGAGGGAAAACTCCAGTTGTTTGTCGTCCATTTCCATAAAGTGAAACGCACCATCTCTTCTTGGCACCTGGCGCAAAGTACTCATTGACAAAGTTCCTCCAATACTCGATGTTATTGTCCTGCAGCGTATATGGATAATAAGTATACACCTTAGATTGCAACAATGGAACAATCTATTTGCAACAAAATATGTTGAGGCTTACCTGTGGCCTGTTTTGCTGGTGATACATGTAATGGGTCAATCTCTTAGCGCAGGTCCCTGGTTCATAAGGAGTTGGTTTTCCGGGAGTTCTGATATTTAGACTTTGTTGGCGAAGCAACTGCTGATGTTGTTGCTGCTGTTGCTGCTGCAGCTGGTTTCGCTGTAAGGGCATGTTGTTAAGAATCTGCTGATGCTGTTGTTGTTGCTGCTGCTGTTGCAGATGCAAGATCCGCTGCTGCTGATGCTGTAGAAGGCTCAACTGGGCAGCCGCTACCTGAGGGTTTGGCTTGCTCAGCTGCAACATATGTTGCTGATGTTGTTGTTGTTGTTGTTTTTGCTGCTGCTGCTGCTGAAGAAACACCGATGGGTCTGAGCTTTGGTGCTCCATCTTCACAGCACCCAAGCTCCTCAAGGGTTGCAACTGCGGTTCAAGCTTCACGCTGCTAGAACCGTGCAACGAGTGAGCAGGACCATTCTGGTCAGGCTGCACCAACTGCTGGTCCATTTTGACCCCACCCATTCCGCCTCCTCCGTCATCCATCTTCACACCAGCAGGTTGCGCCTGCTGGGGTTGCTGCGACGTTTGGGGCAACATATGGTGCTGATTGTAGGGCATCGACATATGTTGTTGCTGTTGCTGCTGCTGCTGTGAATCTTGCAGTGCATCCAGCTGCTGCTGTTGCAAGTTATCAGGCTGGTTGCCCATGCTGCCCTGGGAGGAAGACGGGAAGGACATGGCATTCTGCCCTGCAGAGCCAACCAAATCACCAACGCCATCAAGGGCGGCCCTCTGCTGGAGAAGGCCGGCGCCCGGCATTGTCCCAGGCCCCCCATTCCCAAAGGAGTGGCGGCCCAGGAAGGACGCGACGTTGGAGGCGCCCGCCAGCAAGCTGCCGTCGCCGCCGTACTGGGTACGCGGCGAGACGAGGGAACCGAACGGTGACTGCGACGGTAGCAACCCGCCACCACCGCCTGCGCCGGCCATCCCCATCCCCGGCTGACCTCCGCCGCCGCCGCTGCCGCTGAGCAGGCTGGAGGTCGTCCGCAGCAGCGACGGCTGCCCCGACCCCATAGGGTTGGGCTGCCCCGACGGCATCATCTTCACAGGCTCGAGGAGGAGGAGGGGGAGAGCAGCAGAAGCAGAATCAGGCAGCAAAGGGAGCCGTACCTTCGGTCACTGAAGCCCCCGCGCGGCGCGGAACGGGTCGAGATCCGCCGGGCCGAGGACAGCGCGAGCGAGCAGGAGCACCCGCCCGCCGAGCTTCACCACCAACCCGCCGGCAAATCTGCCGCGCGTTGATTGCAGCTCCACCGGAGAAACCAGAAGCCGGACTGAAGCAGAGAGCAGCAGCGCGGATCAGCCGCCAGCTCCGAGTTCCCAGCAGCACCGGTGGCGGGCGCAGCCCTCGACACTCGTTCGGAATTCGACACCCGACGGGAGCAAACAGCCGAGGACGCGGTCGATCCGAGCGAGCCACCGGCCGATCCGGAGTCCCGACCCGCGGCACCAGAAGACGGCGACGGAGAGACGGTGGTGGTGGAGGAGGAATACGAAGAGAGGACGACGACGACGCGGCAGCGGAAGAAGCGAAGGGGGTGGTGGGGAAGACGGACGGGGACGGGGACGGGACCGGAAGGGAAGAGGCGCAAGCAGAGAGAAAGTAGTAGAAAATCCCTGCGACTTCCGTCGCCTCGCTGCTGGCGGACGTCAAACCTCGCGATCTCGCTGGATTTGATTAGGCCCCGGCGCGCCCGCGACCGCGGGGCTCGTCCGCTCCGGATCGCTGACGCGCGGGGCCTGCGGTGCGGTTGGACCCACCGACGTGGCGGTTTCGGCCGCGTGCGCCGGGTGCGCTTCCGTTTCGGTTTCTTTTGGTTTTTATGGTTTGCCCGCCGCTGGGCTGGCTCTGGCTGTGCCTGATGAGCTGTGGTGCGGTGTGGTGTGGTACTCCGGTGTGAGCGGCTGAGTTTGCGGATTGCTGAGGTGGGATTGGAGTCGAACGCGCGGAGCCCGCTGGGTCCCTGGTCACTCCCGCCGGCCCCGCCTGTCAGTCAGTGGGTCCTTCTTGGGGCTGGCACGGGAAGCGCGGGCGCGTGTCCGCTGCGGTCGTCTGGGCTCTGACGTCCCGCGTCCATCTCTCCGCCTGCGGTGTGTGTGTTTGTGTCAGCGGGCTGGCGGGCTGGCGGTGGTGTTCGTCGCGTCGCCTCGTTCCGTTGCTTGCTTTGGTGCTACCGGCGCAAGTGTAAACTACTATGCGCTCTCGTTCTAAGAGGTTTCTCTAAATAAAAATTCTTTAAAACAAATATTCTTTTAATGTATAGTACGATGAAAATTTGAGCGGTTCAATAAGGAATTATGAACGAAACTGATGTGAAACACTCACTAATATGAATTGAAATGCAAGAGTGGCCCACATATACTTAGTCCTAAATGTACAATTATTCTAATATACCTTCTAGTGTTTGTTGTCGCATGACTGACACCACACGTCATGGGCTCGCCTTCTAGTGCTCGTTGTCGCGCGTCTCACGCTATGCGCCATGACTAGTCTTCTAGTGCATGTTGCCGCGCGTTTCCAGCCAAATGTCACAGCTCGCCTTCTAGTGCACGTTATGGTGCATCTCACGCCATGCGTTGCGGCCCGCCTTCTAGTGCCCGTTGTCGCGCATCTCACACCATGCGTCGTTGCTCCGCTTTCTTGTGTCTGTTGTCGCGCGTCTCATGCCAAACGTCACGGGCTTGCCTTCTAGTGCACTTTATTGTGCGTCTCACGCCATGCGTGGTGGCCTGCCATCTAGTGCTCGTTGTCGCGCGTCTCACACCATGCGCCACGACTAGCCTTCTAGTGCCCGTTGTCACGCGTTTCATGCCAAATGTCACGGGCTCGCCTTCTAGTACACGTTATTGTGCATCTGACGACATGAGTTGTGGCCCGCCTTCTAGTGCCCGTTGTCTCGCGTCTCACGCCATGCGTCGTTGCTCCGCTTTCTTGTGCCTGTTGTCGCGCGTCTCATGCCAAACTTCACGGGCTTGCCTTCTAGTGCACTTTATTGTGCGTCTCACGCCATGCGTGGCGGCCTGCCTTCTAGTGCTCGTTGTCGCGCGTCTCACGCCATGCGCCACGACTAGCCTTCTAGTGCCTGTTGCCGCGCGTTTCATGCCAAATGTCACGGGCTCGCCTTCTAGTGCACGTTATTGTGCATCTCACGCCATGTGTTGCGGCCCGCCTTCTAGTGTCCGTTGTCTCGCGTCTCACGCCATGTATCGTTGCTCCGCTTTCTTGTGCCTGTTGTCGCACGTCTGATGCCAAACGTCACGGGCTTGCCTTCTAGTGCACTTTATTTTTGCGTCTCACGCCATGCGTGGCGGCCTGCCTTCTAGTGCTCGTTGTCGCGCATCTCAAGCCATGCGCCACGACTAGCCTTCTAGTGCCCGTTGCCGCGCGTTTCATGCCAAATGTCACGGGCTCGCCTTCTAGTGCACGTTATTATGCATCTCATGCCATGTGTTGTGGCCCGCCTTCTAGTGTCCGTTGTCGCGCGTCTCACGCCATGCGTCGTTGCTCCGCTTTCTTGTGTCTGTTGTCGCGCGTCTCATGCCAAACTTCACGGGCTTGCCTTCTAGTGCACTTTATTGTGCGTCTCACGCCATGCGTGGCGGCCTGCCTTCTAGTGCTCGTTGTCGCGCGTCTCACGCCATGCGTCACGACTAGCCTTCTAGTGCCCGTTGCCACGCGTTTCATGCCAAATGTCACGGGCTCGCATTCTAGTGCACGTTATTGTGCATCTCATGCCATCCGTTGCGGCCCGCCTTCTAGTGCCTGTTGTCGTGCGTCTCACGCCATGCGTCACTGCTCTGCTTTCTTGTGCCTGTTGTCGCGCATCTCATGCCAAACGTCATGGGCTTGCCTTCTAGTGCACTTTATTTTGCGTCTCGCGCCATGCGTGGCGTCCTGCCTTCTAGTGCTCATTGTCGCGCGTCTCACGCCATGCGCCACGACTAGCCTTCTAGTGCTCGTTGACGCGCGCTTCATGCCAAATGTCACGGGCTCGCCTTCTAGTGCACATTATTGTGCATCTCACGCCATGTGTTGTGGCCCGCCTTCTAGTGTCCGTTGCTGCGCGTCTCACGCATGCGTCGCTGCTTCGCTTTCTTGTGCCTGTTGTCGCGCGTCTCATGCCAAACTTCACGGGCTTGCCTTCTAGTGCACTTTATTGTGCGTCTCACGCCATGCGTGGCAGCCTGCCTTCTAGTGCTCGTTGTCGCGCGTCTCACGCCATGCACCACGACTAGCCTTCTAGTGCCCGTTGCCGCGCGTTTCATGCCAAATGTCACGGGCTCGACTTCTAGTGCACGTTATTGTGCATCTCACGCCATGCGTTGCGGCCTGCCTTCTAGTGCCCGTTGTCGCGCGTCTCACGCCATGCGTCGCTGCTCTGCTTTCTTGTGCCTGTTGTCGCGCGTCTCATGCCAAACGTCACGGGCTTGCCTTCTAGTGCACTTTATTTTGCATCTCACGCCATGCGTGGCGGCCTGCCTTCTAGTGCTCGTTGTCGCGCGTCTCACGCTATGCGCCACGACTAGCCTTCTAGTGCGTGTTGACGCGCGTTTCATGCCAAATGTCACGGGCTCGCCTTCTAGTGCACATTATTGTGCATCTCACGCCATGTGTTGCGGCTCGCCTTCTAGTGTCCGTTGTCGCGCGTCTCACGCCATGCGTCGCTGCTTCGCTTTCTTGTGCCTGTTGTCGCGCGTATCATGCCAAACTTCACGGGCTTGCCTTCTAGTGCACTTTATTGTGTGTCTCACGCCATGCGTGGCAGCCTGCCTTCTAGTGCTCGTTGTCGCGCGTCTCACGCCATGCACCACGACTAGCCTTCTAGTGCCCGTTGCCGCGCGTTTCATGCCAAATGTCACGGGCTCGACTTCTAGTGCACATTATTGTGCATCTCACGCCATGCGTTGCGGCCTGCCTTCTAGTGCCCGTTGTCGCGCGTCTCACGCCATGCGTCGCTGCTCCGCTTTCTTGTGCCTGTTGTCGCGCGTCTCATGCCAAACGTCACGGGCTTGCCTTCTAGTGCACTTTATTTTGCGTCTCACGCCATGCGTGGCGGCCTGCCTTCTAGTGCTCGTTGTCGCGCGTCTCACGCCATGCGCCACGACTAGCCTTCTAGTGCCCGTTGACGCGCGTTTCATGCCAAATGTCACGGGCTCGCCTTCCAGTGCACATTATTGTGCATCTCACGCCATGTGTTGCGGCCTGCCTTCTAGTGTCCGTTGTCGCGCGTCTCACGCCATGCGTCGCTGCTCTGCTTTCTTGTGCCTATTGTCGTCAGATGCCAAACTTCACGGGCTTGCCTTCTAGTGCACTTTATTGTGCGTCACAAGCCATGCGTGGCAGCCTGCCTTCTAGTGCTCGTTGTCACGCGTCTCACACCATGCACCACGACTAGCCTTCTAGTGCCCGTTGCCGCGCGTTTCATGCCAAATGTCACGGGCTCGACTTCTAGTGCACGTTATTGTGCATCTCACGCCATGCGTTGCGGCCTGCCTTCTAGTGCCCGTTGTCGCGCGTCTCACGCCATGCGTTGCTGCTCCGCTTTCTTGTGTCTGTTGTCGCGCGTCTCATGCCAAACGTCACGGGCTTGCCTTCTAGTGCACTTTATTTTGCGTTTCATGCCATGCGTGGTGGCCTGCCTTCTAGTGCTCGTTGTCGCGCGTCTCACGCCATGCGCCACGACTAGCCTTCTAGTGCCCGTTGACGCGTGTTTCATGCCAAATGTCATGGGCTCGCCTTCTAGTGCACATTATTATGCATCTCACGCCATGTGTTGCGGCCCGCCTTCTAGTGTCCGTTGTTGCGCGTCTCACGCCATGCGTCGCTGCTCTGCTTTCTTGTGTCTGTTGTGGCGCGTCTGATGCCAAACTTCACAGGCTTGCCTTATAGTGCACTTTATTGTGCGTCTCACGCCATGCGTGGCGGCCTGCCTTCTAGTGCTCGTTGTCGCGCGTCTCACGCCATGCGCCACGACTAGCCTTCTAGCGCCTGTTGCCGCGCGTTTCATGCCAAATGTCACGGGCTCAACTTCTAGTGCACGTTATTGTGCATCTCACGCCATGCGTTGCGGCCCGCCTTCTAGTGCCCGTTGTCGCGCGTCTCACGCCATGCGTCGCTGCTCTGCTTTCTTGTGCCTGTTGTCGTGTGTCTCATGCCAAACGTCACGGGCTTGCCTTCTAGTGCACTTTATTTTGTGTCTCACGCCATGCGTGGCGGCCTGCCTTCTAGTGCTCGTTGCCGCGTGTCTCACGCCATGCGCCACGACTAGCCTTCTAGTGCCCGTTGCCGCACGTTTCATGCCAAATGTCACGGGCTCGCCTTCTAGTGCACGTTATTGTGCATCTCATGCCATGTGTTGCGGCCCGCCTTCTAGTGTCCATTGTCGCGCGTCTCACGCCATGCGTCGCTGCTCTGCTTTCTTGTGCCTGTTGTCACACGTCTCATGCCAAACTTCACGGGCTTGCCTTCTAGTGCACTTTATTGTGCGTCTCACGCCATGCGTGGTGGCCTGCCTTATAGTGCTCGTTGTCGCGCGTCTCACGCCATGCGCCACGACTAGCCTTCTAGTGCCTGTTGCCGCGCGTTTCATGCCAAATGTCACGGGCTCGCCTTCTAGTGCACGTTATTGTGCATCTCACGCCATGTGTTGTGGCCCGCCTTCTAGTGTCCGTTGTCGCGTGTCTCACGCCATGCGTCGCTGCTCCGCTTTCTTGTGTCTGTCGTCGCGCGTCTCATGCCAAACGTCACGGGCTTGCCTTCTAGTGCACTTTATTTTGCGTCTCACGCCATGCGTGGCGGTCTGCCTTCTAGTGCTCGTTGTCGCGCGTCTCACGCCATGCGCCATGACTAGCCTTCTAGTGCCCGTTGCTACACGTTTCATGCCAAATGTCACGGGCTCGCCTTCTAGTGCACGTTATTGTGCATCTCACGCCATGTGTTGCGGCCCGCCTTCTAGTGTCCGTTGTCGCGCGTCTCACGCCATGCATCGCTGCTCCGCTTTCTTGTGTCTGTTGTCGTGCGTCTCATGCCAAACTTCACGGGCTTGCCTTCTAGTGCACTTTATTGTGCGTCTCACGCCATGCGTGGTGGCCTGCCTTCTAGTGCTTGTTGTCGCGCGTCTCACGCCATGCACCACGACTAGCCTTCTAGTGCCCGTTTCCACGTGTCTCATGCCAAATGTCACAGACTCGCCTTCTAGTGCACGTTATTGTGCATCTCACGCCATGCGTTGCAGTCTGCCTTCTAGTGCCCGTTGTCGCGTGTCTCACGCCATGCGTCGCTGCTCCGCTTTCTTGTGCCTGTTGTCGCGCGTCTCATGCCAAACGTCACGGGCTTGCCTTCTAGTGCACTTTATTTTGCGTCTCACGCCATGCGTGGCGGCCTGCCTTCTAGTGCTCGTTGTCGCGTGTCTCACGCCATGTGCCACAACTAGCCTTCTAGTGCACGTTGTCGTGCGTTTCATGCCAAATGTCACGGGCTCACCTTCTAGTGCACGTTATTGTGCATCTCACGCCATGTGTTGCGGCCTGCCTTCTAGTGTCCGTTGTCGCGCGTCTCGCGCCATGCGTTGCTGCTCCGCTTTCTTGTGCCTGTTGTCACACGTTTCATGCCAAACTTCACGGGCTTGCCTTCTAGTGCACTTTATTGTGCATCTCACGCCATGCGTGGTGGCCTGCCTTCTAGTGCTCGTTGTCGCGCGTCTCACGCCATGCGCCACGACCAGCCTTCTAGTGCTTGTTGTCGCGCGTCTCATGCCAAATGTCACGGGCTCACGTTCTAGTGCACGATATTATGCATCTCACGCCATGCGTTGCGACCCGCCTTCCAGTGCCCGTTGTCGCGCGTCTCACGCCATGTGTCGCTGCCCGCTTTCTTATGTCTGTTGTCGCGCGTCTCATGCCAAACGTCACGGACTCGCCTTCTAATGCACGTTATCATGCGTCTCATGCCATGCATGGCGGCCTGCCTTATAGTGCTCGTTATCGCGCGTCTCACGCCCTGCGCCACGACCAACCTTCTAGTGCATGTTGTCGTGTGTCTCATGTCAAATGTCACAGGCTCGCCTTCTAGTGCACGCTATTGTGCATCTCACGCCATGCGTTGCGTCTCGTCTTCTAGTGCCCGTTGTCGCGCGTCTCACGCCATACGTCGCTGCCTGCTTTCTAGTGCCCGTTGTCGCGCGTCTCATGCCGAACGTTACGGGCTTGCCTTCTAGTGCACGTTATAGTGCGTCTCACGCCATGTGTAGTGACCTGCCTTCTAGTGCTTGTAGTCGCGCGTCTCACGTCATGCGCCACGACCAGCCTTCTAGTGCCCATTGCTAGATCGTTGAAAGTGTTCTATTATGTTTGCAGCAGAGTTTTGAGGTTTGTGTTTCAGTGGATCCAATAATAATATCTCTGGCTAGGGCTCGTGCAACGCGAGCCAGCCAATGTTTCATCAGAATCTCGTGACTCTTAGGATATGTTTGGTTGGGAGTCGAATAGATGAGATGGATCCGTCCCAATTTTTAGGGATATGATGGTCCTGTTTTCTGTTTGTCTATAGGGATGGGACGATCCTTGTTTTTTGTTTGTTTTGTGGGATGATGTGGAACAGAATGGTCTTGTCTCCTGTTTGAATGAAAGGATGAGACATTGACATGTGAGTATGAGTACTTCCGGAGGACCGCGTGTCTGCCTCCACAAAGGTGGGACAGATCCGTCCCCATGTTTTCGGTGGGATGGTTTCATCCCGCATCGGAGTGGAATATTCTCTTTTGAGGGATGACTCCATCCTATGTGTCTCCAAACCAAATATCAGAAAAGTGGGATTGTCCTGTCCCGTCCCATCATATCCCTCAAACCAAACACGCCCTTAAGGTACATGGGCTATGAACTCAGATCTCCTTTGCAAAGAGGTTGAGTTGCGTGTCATGACTCTTACGACTGCAAAGTTTACTTGATTATGATGGTTGTTTGAGGATTTTTGATATTTATGTTTTTATGGCGACTCTTCTTTTGCCTGACAGTACAAATGTTATCAGCATTGCTCGTGATCCAATCAAACGTGAGTTTACCGAGCATATTTATGTTGATGTTTGTTATACATGAGCACAAATCCAGGATGGTGTCGTTGATATTCAGTATGATGTGCATTCAGAGTTTCAGCCGGCTAATTTCTTCACGAAGGCACAAATCTGAATTCTGCACAAATTTGATCTCTCCAAACTCAGTGCTCGTGTTGCATTTTGAGTTTTGAGGGAAGATGTTAGAGACATATGAGTTATTTATATTTTTCCATTTCATACAAGATATTTCTTCATATTTGTAACACTCATGTACCATATATGTTTAGACCTTCTGACCTTATATCAATAGAAGCATCTTTCTTAACGGTTTACAATCAGAACAAACAGTTCTCGGACAGAAACAGCAGTACTTTTACCATAAGCAACTCCGCGGTTCCTGTTACTGGCAGCAAGCTCCCGAATGAAGCTCGTGAATCACCTTATTTTGTCACTTTCTTTTGTATCACAGTACACATCTACTTTCACTCTGAAACCCAAGATCAGAGCCCCATTCAAGGCAAAAGATCCATTACAGAGTCTAGACTGGACTGAGAGACATCCCATAAAATTAGAACAATGCAGAAAATAAGGACAGACACAAATCCAGAATTGAGCTCAGATTTTTTTGAGGTTTGCAGCTGTGAGTGGCCACAGAAACGGCAACGCCAGCCACAAGGAGACAAGTGTCCAGTAGTTGGATACTTGGCTATTGGCTTCTTCCTGCATGTACTGACGACATAATGGCATTCCAACAGATGGCCACAACAAACTCCTGGACCCACTGAAACTGAATAATAGCCTACTCCTTCCGGTTTTAAAAAAGAAGTCGTTTTAGCTATGTACTCAAAGTTACATAAAAGAAGTCATTTTCATTTTTCAATGCATTTTTGTCAAATATACCCATATATGATTCCCTTCGTTCCACGTGCTCAACCAATCAGCCAAGATTTGTATGTAGATGTAACTGTATTTATTATGGGTAAAGAAGGAAAACTGTGGTAAAATTAATGACTCCTTGGTATGCGAAATCTTGTCTAAAACGACTTCTTTTTCGAAACCGGAGGGAGTACTACGGTATATGGCACCCACCTGGCTAACCTTAAACAATTCCCTATTCATGATAAAAAATAATCCACTTGCCATGCTACTCTATCCAGTAATGCACAACTGTTCTTGAGCAAACAAGCCCTGAGAAACCAGGCTGGGAATTTGCAGAGAATGATAGTTTTCCTTATTAAATACACTAGCTCACATACAAGATGATATGATGCACTGAAACATGTGCACTGCCAGATGAAGCGAAGCGTGCCATAAGCAATCATGCTTGCACTCATAAAGGGGTATGTACACACTCTTAGTTTGTTCAGATTTATTCAAAGTTTTTTTGGTTCATTCATGACTCACTATAGAGCAATGTTCTTTCAATTTTAACCCACAGTTAAATATCACGGTTCCAATGTGGAAACTTATTTTAAAAATGTAAACACATTCAGAGTTAGCTTAACATTATTAACAAAAAGAATGTAAAATGATAAACTCACTAAAAAGTTCTATTCCTGGCTTATAAACAAAATGGTTGTTATCAGGTGGCAAAGCAACAAAATAATACTGTATAGAAGTAAACAAGAGAGTCAGGTGCAATAGATGTTGCCGTGAAGCCTAGGTGCGAGGTCGCGCTCGCTGGTCAGGGCACCACTCGCGTCGTGGATTTGAACCCCGTCGTGAGCAGAGTAGGAACCATCCATTGCAAAAAAAAAAAAAAAAAGAAGTTGCCATGACGCAGCATGATGATAATCCAGAACACAACCAACCAGACATAGTATTAAGTACTCCCTCCGTCCCGGAAAACTTGTCGCTTTATAGTTCAAAAATGAACTACAAAGCGACAAGTTTTCCGGGACGGAGGGAGTATATGGCAGTGCCAAATGTTTAATACAGTAAGATTGACCTTTTTTACCAATGAGGAGGGCACGACATGACACTTCTACAAGACAGCAACCTCCAGTTCTCCTGTATGGCTCGGCTGCATATAGAATATTCATGACAAATGTCCTTATTTTGTAAGCTCAACCAATGCACCACTGGACCACTAGTTCTGATCACATTTAAGATTATCAATGAAATTGCACCAACAGCACTCATTTAATGGAGCCTCTCAACCGCCACAGCAGATATATACTTTTAACCCAACATGCACTAGGAAACTTTTTCTGTTTCATCTATGGAGATTTTAACATTTTGCAGATACATATCAGCCAGGCTCTGTTAGGAAATCTGACATGTGAGCTATATATATCACAGCATAAAACAAACACATACAAATGCAGAATGCACCTGTGCACACAACTCAGTTGTTGATGAATAGCAAGAATCAATCATGATCAGCTATTACTACCAGAGGATCTTACGAACGATCGCCGCCACCAGACCTGGAAGGCCCTCATCAGGTTTGGGCATTCCCGGCCTTGCCCACTGAAAGCCTTGAACCAGTCCATGAACAGCACCTGCTGCTGCTTCAATGTGAGTGTCAACAGAGCTTGCCCGATCCTGTCCTCCAGCATAGCAACATTGAGGCCCTTAGGATACCTCTTTAGCCAACCGAAATCTACAAGCATTGGCCTGAACCATGCCTGAAATATGCTGAACCTTTTATCCCCAGTACAGTGGAGCTTCCCACTCCCCATGGCAATAAAAATTGTGCCAGAAATTCGGCTGAGCTCACAACGTATCAGCGGTGACAACCATTCATGCATATGACTAAGGGTCTTCTCATTGGCCCATAGATGAACAAATTCCTCTCCCATCTGCCTGTCTATTAGAATCTGCAGCAACCAGTTGAGGTCCTCAACTTGCTTGTAGATTCTCTCTAGTGGTCCTTTTCCAACGGAAATGATTGTTTGGTCAGCACGGACCAGATCCAAAGATTCTTCAAATAATTCCACCAGACATTTCAGGCAAGAATGGCAGATACAGTAAATGCTGCCCTTGTCCAGCTCTTTATCACCCTTTACATAGATGGAGGTATTCGATAAGATACCATTGACTAAACCCCGCATCTCCTTCCGGGCATTATTATTGGTACCCTTTGTGATAGACTCTATGAGTTCAACCACCAGTTCTGCAGACGAGGTGGGTTTTTGCGGCTGTAACCTTGCTAGCAAATTTTGGGAAGCTGCTTCGTAGGAAGGATGCTGAGAAAGCAGGAACTTAATTCTCTCCTCTTCAGGCTCATCCCAAGGGACAGCCTCAAGATACTTTAGACAGCTGTTAACTCCTCTGTCAAACATAAGCGATAAGGATACCTGGGAATTTGTTGAGAAAATAAGTAAATCATATCCAGAGCAAGTTAAATCATTTTACATTTAAGAAATAAATAACTTGAAATATAAATAATGTAAGTTGTTGCAACAATGAAACAAACTTCTACATAAATAGACTCCACATCATCTGCCTCAATTTGAGTCATCGTTCAATAATGTCTCAACATTGAAAAGTAATGCATCAGTGACCTTTTGAACATCAAATGAAAGAATCTCAAAATTCAAACTTGGATCAACAAGCACCATCATTATTGTTGCAAGCCAGTAGCAAAGGTGTGTCATTCACGTCGGTTCGAACTAGAAAATGCAGAAACATTTCCATCCAGATTTTGTTTGTCTTCAATTGGTGAAAACATACCAAACTCGAAATTTGAGGCATGTGTTTATCAATTATGGACATGAGTGGGAACTTGTCAAATTTTTACAAGAAATTTGCTATTAGTCCTATATTATAAGGGATACTTGAAATAAGATAGAGCTCATATGATCAGATCGCTGTCGTGGTATGCAGCTGTCGCAGTCACCGAACAACTGCATCTATTCCACAACTGACACATTGTCATATGATTCAATAACAAGAACCAGTACTATATTGAGCACATGAATTGGCGACGACAGAATTTTAAATCATTGATCATAACATATAATTCTGTGTAAGATATGTGAATCAACACCAACATTCAGGAATTGACTTATCTGATTGTCTAAGTGTATGAACTTACCACCTAACACAAGTGCAAGCAAGGGTTCTACAAACCTACAGAAATTAATACTTTTCTCGAGTTATTGCAAAGTGAAGCCGCAAAAACAGGCCATACAAAAGCCTCAATTAACTCATGGTCAAACATTCTCTACCAGTTGAGGCACCAACAACCAAATTTACCAGCAAAGAAACACAATGTAATAGCTTTAACTGGTCAAGTGTAAACAACATTGATCTCTTGATCTGCCTTTATTGCTAATAACTCAGGAGCCCCACTATTCTAGACCATGATATGGGCCCATCAATTAATAAAGTTTGAGCAATATCACTTTTGTCAGCATATTAAAGTTATCCATAGTGCTTTTACAATGAAAGAATCACTTCAAGGGAGCAACTATGCAATAATGGAAGTGTATAAACAACAGAAATTACCGCTTTTCATATATAATAACAAAAATATTATTCAGATTTCTGTCGTGTTCAAATAAACTGGAGGTCAGAGAATATAATCGACTTCAATGATGAATACCAAAGCTGAATAATAATGAGAAATTATTACAATCGTACTATGAGTGGGTAACAGAATAGGGATCTGAAGATACAATATCATTATTTATATGATGTGCCTGCTTTACCGTCATATTTCATCATTATCTTGCCTGTACTTGTTATTATAATAATTTGTCCCCTACTCGTACATGTGTTGCACTATAGCTCCGCAGACAGTAATAAGAAAAAGGAAGAAGGTAGAGGTAAAGCCAATAATAAACACGCGGTAAACTATGAGGATAACTTGAAAACAACATGGCTCAATAACCAAATTCGCAAATAGCACGAACTGTATCCCCTGTACCCTCAAGAACATGATCAATATTGTTCTACTATGCCGATTTGACCGCCAACAGTGGTATAATTAACCTTCTCAGCATCAACATAATAGAGTTCTTAACCTAAACCGGTCATCGATACTAAAATCAGTACTCTGCTTTGCCCGCAGTAGAATAACGACGCAGCAAAAATTGAAATACTTTCAAACCTCGAGCGGTTCATGAACAGGGCATGGTTACAATCAAGAACCAAAGCGCAAAATGCAGAGATCAGAGAGCTCACCTCGAGCACGCCGATGACGCGCGCGACGCCGCCACGGGAGAGTCGCCTCATCGACGCGGCCTCGTCCTCGTCCTCCAACATCATCTCTACTGCCTCCCGGAAAGCCTCCACCTCCACCCTCCCTTCCACCGCCACCTCGCCGCCGCCGCCTCTGCCTCCCTTGAGAGCCTTCCTCACGGCCTCGCTCTCCCGTCGCACCTTCTCCACCTCGTCCACCACCTCGAGAACCACTCTTCTATCCACCAGAATCATCCGCAGCGTCGCCCGAGGCCTCTCCACCGGCGGCGGCGGAGGCCGGGGTTGGGAAGGCGGCGGCGGGCACTCAGT
This sequence comes from Tuctoria greenei, assembly GCA_036927565.1. Classification (NCBI taxonomy): domain Eukaryota; kingdom Viridiplantae; phylum Streptophyta; class Magnoliopsida; order Poales; family Poaceae; genus Tuctoria; species Tuctoria greenei. The sequence goes on along the minus strand of JAYESD010000009.1, from coordinate 178,915,444 downwards.
CTCAGAGACCGATGACAGCCGCGCCGAAGTGGATGACCCCGCGACGTTGCCGTGGGATGACGGGTCATCGATTGGCGAGACGCGTCCAGGGGAGCGGATGCGGCGGGAGAGCGGCGGCGCTTGCTGCTGCTGCTGGTGCTGGTGCTTGGCTCGCGGCGGCGCGGGGAGGGGCCTCCGGCTGGCGGCGGCGGCGAGCGGGTCGGAGTCAAAGGAGCAACACCATGGCTGCCGCGGAGGAGCGGCCTCACGGCGGCTCCTTCGGCGGTGCGCAGCCGCCGCCGGCGACGCGCTCGTCGTTGGCATTGGGATGGCAGCTCGGTCGAGGGGGAGGGGAGGCGGAAGGGAGGCACGTTTATGTAGGTGCGAGAACTTCTACATGACGACATTTGCTAGGTGGCAGCACAATGTGTCCCCCAGGTTTCGTATTTGTTTTTTTTTTTTGAAAATAAAATTACGTTCAAGCCGCTGTCCAATATATATGGTCAATAGACGGTGCTGGGCCGGCACACCCGGGCTCGGGCCTGGAAATCAAAGACCCGACACGGCACGAAATTGCAACAGGTCTGCAGCTGAGCCCAGACACGGTTCAAGTCACATTTTCTCGTATCGGGTATTGCCTGGCTTGGAGCCGAGACATCAGACAAGAGTGCGTCGCCTGCTCCATGATGACCCTCACTCTGCCGAGTACGTAATTTGATATAAATTGGAATGGACCGGCACCCGCCACATCATGAGACGGCGCCGAAAAAATTACTCCCTCCGTTTCGAAATAATTATCACCGATTAGTTTAAAAATGTACTAGCCGGTGACAATTATTTTGAAACGGAGGGAGTATTTAGCGACAGCTTCTTCCTGCGAGCACATAGAAAATTAAGGTGTACTTGCTGCTTCGATCTACTTCTACCAAGTTGCAATACTATGCAAATTGCACAAGTGAAGTGCAGGATAGTGGTGTCCGGTGACGACCAAACGTTTCCGGATATATAATTAAGCGCCTGCTATATAGCTTTCGGCGAGCTTGCTGGTTGACGTCGGCGAGGCTCAACCAACCAAACACGATGAGCTAGGGTTCGCTCGTGAATAATCCTTGGACGGATTCTATATATAATATTTTTTCCGATTTTTTATTTGTTATTCGCTAATATATTTTTAAGTTATCTGGTGATAAATAAAAAATCTAGCTCCGGCCGGGTTGAGTGGACCCCTGGTGTGTAGCATGCGGTGGTGATCAAGGAAACAGAGTGAGAAGGGCAGAGGATGATTATGAGTAACATAACAACCACATACATTATCTATCTTTTCCACGTCTCCACCCTCAGTCGTCTTACGTGGTCGTCATACTTATCAGTAACTGCATGCGTTATCATGGAGTTGAGCAATCGCACGGTGTGGAGCTGCAATGACACGCCGGCGGAGTCGTGCTTAGAGGAGTCGGCGGGAGGTGCGTGGCAGCAGGCGAGTCGAGCGTCGCGGCGTGACGTGCGGCACAGAGTGAAGGATTGATCAATAAACCGGACGATGTGTGCGCGTGTATTCGTATGGAAAAAATATGCTTTGTGCGTGTGTTTAAGTGTTGTCCACGTCCCAAAACGCGCGGGGAAAAAGCAGTCTTGTTTTGACACAATAAAAGTTCTCATGCTCAGGATGGGGACCTACAAATTATCCAAATCTTTTGAAGCAATATTGTTCCAGCTGTCGATGGAGCAAACCTGATTATATACTCCCTCCATATTGAAATATACTCCCTCCGTTACGAAAAGATTGTCGTGCATTTCATGGTGCGCCAGCTGAAAAGATTATTAATAATTGCACCCGCCGACCGGTATAAAGAAACAGAGTTCGTATTGAGAACTCTACACGTAGGCATGCATGTGGCCACTCGTTTAGGAGACGATGGTGGACGTGGTTGGCAGTGCGTGTGTGACTGACCTGACCGAAACTCTCAATCAGGTTCGCCGTACGTTCCGAGACTTGACAAATGATACTTGTGCTATACTCAACCTCATCCATTTCAGTAATCAGATGACTTATCCATGCACGTGTGATATTTCTTTTACAAAACATGGACGTACGTTGATTTTCTCTCTACCTCTCTCTCTATTTAAAGATGACACTGTTGGTATTTTAGCCTATAACTTATTTGTTTGATCAGTATTTATTAATTAAGATAGAAAGTTACGATGTCTACTACTAAAAATATGATATTGAATATATATATATATGTTTACTTTTGATGTCGACTACATATATATATTCATAGTATTTTTGGAAACCAAATTTTTCAAAAGCCGTCATGGAAAAAACAAAGCTTCAAGCGTTTGATTAAATCTTGGTCCATAAGCATATGACATATTTAAATACCTAGGGGGCAAGGAGTTTGTATGAAGAAGAGCTAGATAGAGCTCAAAAGATCCTGTGCATTATAGGCAGGAGTGGAGTGGAGTCTATCATGTGCACTATGGCAGAAAGTGGAGTCTCACCTGCACCAGCACTATGGCCCGATGATGAGAACGAATAGATGCCGTAATAAAATGCTTTGCTATGAAATTATGTTCGGGTTATCACTACAGGAATCCCAACGATTTGCGATGGTCATGGCCATCGCAAATAAGCCATATGCCGTCGCAAATAAGCTATTTACGATGACTTTCCTTATTTGCGACGGTTTTTGGCCGTCGCAAATAAATCGTCGCAATTAAGCTTATTTGCGACAGCCACCGTCGCAAATAAGCTTAATTGCGACGGCTAGGAGAGACCGTCGTAAGTTATTGCCGCGGGCCTGTGGGCCCCGCAACTTTATTTGCGACGGCCGGGCTGTCGCAATTAAAGCTTATTTGCGACGGTCTGGCTGTCGCAATTAAGTGCATCTATTTGCGACGGTCTGACCATCGCAAATAAGTTCAGTGGGCAGGACCCACGTGTCCTCCTCCGGGACCCACGCCGCTATTTGCGACGGCTTGGCCGTCGCAATTAAACCTTATTTGCGACGGCCTGTAACCTTATTTGCGACGGTACTGTATAAAAAATCGTCGCAAATAAGGTTTTTTATTTTTTAAAAAACAGAAAATACTAATCGGCTCGATGGCCAGATTCACAAAACAGACAATATTAATCACATCACATCACAACAGTTTCAAAACATCACACACATCGTACAAACATCGCATCAACATCAACAAACTAAACATGGGCTCACTCGCCGGTCTGACCTCCACAATTTATTCTATTTGCGATGACTGGCCGTCGCAAATAAATATGACCGTTGCAAATGATCGCTTTTCCTGTAGTGTATCAGAGGGTCCGTAGTGACACACTGTAAAGCATACTGGATATACTATGCGTCTGTAGTGACACACTGTAAAGCATACTGAGTACAATATTTCGTAATGTAATTTAGAATACGTATCGTAAAAGTAGAGAGAAAATAGTGTATAGAAGAATATGCTTTAAAAGGCGTTGTGGTGCGGATAGCCTCAGGGTTGAAAGGATGACAGACACGTGTTCCTCAGCTGATGAATGGTATATAAGATGAAAAATATGGAGATGAAGAGGCACGTGGCAGCAGCAGCCAGGAGGAGGATGATCGAATCGAGGTGAGAGCGACGACGACGGGCGAGGTGTGTGGCCTGGGAGGTGTGGAGGCCCGATCGAGGACGGGCGATCGAATCTTTGCCATCCCTTCGTCCTCCTCCTCCTCCTGCTCTGTGTTGTAATATTACGTGGAGGCTCACCATTGAGCAGCAGCCTAGCTTCCTCTGTGCATGATGGGAAAGCCGCAACTCCTGCCGAAACAGGGGGTGGGTGACTGGTCCTGACACGCAACATCCCGGGACGCGGCGCGCCCGGATTGGCCGGCGGGGGCCGACGGAACCACGCCGGACGACGCGCCAGAACGACGTGTCCGTATAGCTTCCTCCGACCGCACCGCACGTCGACCTCGCCGGACGTCGCCACGTGGCCGTCGGCGTTGCACCGCCACGCGTGCGCCCACCGTCCCGTCACCGCGCGACACGTCACCCCCCTCGCCCTCCTCTTCTTCTTCCCCTCCCGCGGGCCGGGGGAAAGCCCGAGAGGTAGGTAGTATAAATACGACGGGCCGTGGCTTCGCCGCTCTGCTCAACTCATCCATCGGAGAAGAAGGGAACATACATCCTCATCCCGGCGCGCTTCTCATCCACAGGCACAGCACAGGCGACAAGGGTAGCGAAAAGGCGGCCGAATACGTATACCACGTACGTTGTGTTCTGTGCCCGGACAAGGCAAGCATGAGAGTTTACGCTGAGCAGCGGAGGACGGAGACGGCGGCGATGCCGTCGACGACGACGGCGACCGAGGCGGCGGCTGGGAGGGTGCTGTCCATTGAGATGGAGCCCAAGACGCTCACGTTCGACCAGATCAAGTACGCAAGGGTAATAACACAAGCATATCTGCATTGCATGCACTCCATAAAATTGTGCGCAAAAAATCAATTTTTTTTTGTTATTGGAAAGGCTACTTTTCAGTAGACTGAGCCACCAGTCTTCATACCTAATCAACGTTATTAGTGATGAGCAATTTGTATTTTATTGTTAATCCCCAATTTGTAAGAGTTATGTTGATTGTAAAATAATCAAATATTTTTTGTAATTGATTAAAATAGAGAATTAAGAGTTAATTGTTAATTAGAATAATTAGTGGTTAATTGTGTAATTAGCTGCTAATTACCGGTGACTGAAATTTCTTTATTACAGACATATGAAATCTAGACAAACCCTTTGTTATTGCTTACATCATTTTCTTAACACTCGTGGGTGGACTAGTAACCAAAACGAACTTAATGTCAAATCTTACTTTATTTTTTAGTACATATAAATGAAGTTCTTAATTTTCAAATGTACATTCTTCGTTTTATTTTATTTGACCTTAGTTAGTTCAATTTTAAACTAAAACATTTCAAATAAAATTAAACGAAAAAAGTACGTTTGAGTATTAAGAAGAGAAAATATAAAATTAATATTTTTGTTTTAACCTACGTTCTGAGTTTTGAGTTACGATATCTTATAGAATGGATATAACTCATAATACATTTCTATACCTTTTATAATACATAATTCTATAAGAATAGAAAGATATCGGATAACGAGATCATGATTTTTAATAGATCCATCGGCTCAGTATGTAAGTTCAAAGAAAATGTTAAACATTCGGGTGAGAAATGCTTTTCCCAAAGCAAAATAAAAATGTAGCTACGAATGCTTACAAAATACAGACACGAGAGAGTGCAATATATACAAACATGATTGTCGTGCTAGGTGTCCTCTCGACGAGCACGGTCCAGTGCATTATTGATATGCATGGCAGTATATATCTTTTCAAAATATGTGATTTAACGTTCTCTTTTTGTGTGTGTGTAACGTCTTGTTCAGGAGGCGGCGCTGTACGTGATGAGCACCAAGACGGAGGAGGAGGCGATCCGGATCTTCACGGCGGGGCTCAAGCCCGTGCACATGACGGCGGCAGCCCCGAAGTTGTTGAGCCCCGTGGACTCGTCCGACGACGACGTCGACCTCGACGGCTCCATCATCACCGGCAGGAAACGCGGCCGCAGTGGACGGCAACCGTCGTCGTCCATGGACATCAGAGACGTCGCCACCGCGCCCTTCTAGCTAGCTACTCTGTAGTTCCTCCATGGGGACACTGCGTGCCTATGCGCGAGCTTAGTCGTAATTAGCGCGTTTCCGCTTCTGTTTCTCTCTCTATCTGTTCTTTCTTTCTCCCAGCTTGCTTTCCTTCTTTCCGCCGACCTGTGGTTTGCTCATGAGCGCCGGCCGGCGAGCTTAGTAGCCATCCAAGCCGGCCCGCCGACCAACCGGCGCGTCGAAGTTTGGGGAAAGACGATGTGGATTGATACGGCACTAATTTCGAGAGCCAGTATAAATGCCAGAAGCTCAGCTTCTTGCACTGTAAATTTCTGTACAATTTTGTTTCTCCATTACTGCACTGCTTCGAGAGCTCCGTCTTGACTATCTGGAAATTTTCGAGGAACTATACCGCTGGCACGGTGTGTGTGGTTACTGGGCTACTGGCAGGCTAGTCAATGGGCAAGGAAGAAGCGGGCTTGGTTTTGCCGTTGCCCTCGAAAGCAATTATGAAGATATATAACATGAGATTCTTAGGGTATATATGTTCGGTTCAGCTCGAAAGGAAATACGACGATATATAACCTAAAATCTTTTAGCATCTCTGAACACCTAACTTTGCAAGAAACAGATCGAATGGCTCAACTCTCTCTTCCTCCTGACCCCATCGATCGATCGAGCCCCTTAGGCACACATGGGGCTCAATTCCCTCCTGATTGTTGTTGCGTCCACTACAGGAAACGCGATCATTTGCGACAGCCGTATTTATTTGCGACGGCCAGCCGTCGCAAACAGCTTAAATTGCGACGGCCCACTTCTGGCCGTCGTAAATAACAGGGCCGTCGCGAAAAAGGACTTATTTGCGACGGCCAACCCTAGAGTCGTCGCAATTAAAGGAGCCGTCGTAAATAACGTCTTATTTGCGACGATCAGTACAAGGCCGTTGCAAATAGGCTTTAATTGCAACGGCCTTAAGGTAAGGCCGTCGCAATTAAGGCAGCTGTCGCAAACTAGGTCTAATATCGGGACCCTCCGGCCCCGACTCTTCATTCACAATTCCCTCCACCGCCGCCCCCGACCCCGCCGCCCCCGCCGGCCCGCCTCCGCGCGGCTCCGCCCCTGCGTCGCCGCCCCCGACCCCGCCGCGCCCCGACCCCGCCGCCCCTGCGGCCCCGCCGCCGGCCCGCCTCGGCGCGGCTCTGCCCCTGCGCTGCCGCCCCCGACCTCGCCGCGCCCGACCCCGTCGCCCCTGCGGCCCCGCCGCCGGCCCGCCTCCGCGCGCCTTCGCCCCTGCGTCGCCGCCCCCGACCCCGCCGCCCCCGACCCCGCCGCCCCTGCGCCGCCCCCGACCCCGCCGCCTCTGCACCGCCGCTGTCGGCCCGCCCCCGGCCCCTGCGCCGCCCCCGACCCCGCCGCCCCTACGCCGTCGGCTCGCCCCGGGCCCCGCCGCCCCTGCGCCACCGCCACCAGCACGTAAGTCACGGCCCCGCCCCTGTATTTTTGTAGAAATTCAGTTAAGTGATGTGTCATTTTTGAACATGGTGACCTCATGGAAGAAATCATAGTGGTTATGTTTAAGTTTATTGAAGTAAATTGCTCTCATTTGAATTATGGTTATGTTTAGGTTTATTGAATTGCTCTCACTTGAATTATGGTTATGTTTAGGTTTATTGAAGTAAATTGCTCTCATTTGAATTATGGTTATGTTTAGGTTTATTGAATTGCTCTCATTTGAATTGAATTGCTCTCATTTGAATTGAATTGCTCTCATTTGAATTGAATTGCTTATGTTAGAATTGAGTTGATAAATTAATGAATTACAATGGATAATTGTTATGTTTAGGTTTATTTGAATTGCTTAGTTTTTTGAATTATGCTTAGGTTTATTTGAAGGGTCGTTGAATTGTTTAATTTTGATTGCTTGAGTGTTCAAGTACTATATATACATAAATGAGCTTCGGGCCAGCTTGACAAGGCCCGACAAGGCCCATTTAGTGGTAAGGTAAAGTATGCGTGTAGACGGGCACGAAGGCGAACGACGACGGTGAGGATGGCAAGCACCTGCGCGTGGATGGCGTACTCCGACGAAGTGGTTTCATCTCTGATCTACGGCAACTAACCCTAAAGTCGTCGTGGAATTGTCATATGAGACCAACTTTCCTCTCACTCTTTCTCTAGTTCTTTCCTCTCTCTTAAATGACCTGAAAATGAAAATGAGCAACGTAACCTATAGCAATGTATTAACCGTTTCGGATCGGCACGTCTCACATGCCATTGGCATGTGAGACGCGCAGGTTCGGAATTGTCCCTTTTTTGGACAGCCTCGGAGTGACTGAGGGGGCGTGGCTTGTGATGAGACGCGGGTCCAGATTTGGACGAGATTTCGGTGGCGTAACCCTGTTGTTCTCTGCTGCACCATTTTCGGGCGTGCAGTGGAGAACAACGGGGTTATGCTGCCGAAATTTCGTTCGAATCCGGCGCGTCTCGTCATGAGCACGCTCCGCTCGGTCACTCTTGGGTGGGTTTAGGATCTATCTGCCTATGTTGTAGGGCCGTGACATAACACAACAATACATTAACGATAATTTCTTTCGTGTTAAACTGCAGAGTCAAACATGGGTGAAGACCGTAGTTGGATGTATATACTGGCTGGAAGAGCAGAACTGGTGGTCACTCCGATGAGTGGTTTATCAAGTTAAATCAATTTTTGGATCGAGCATTTTCGTTGTCAACGGAAGATATGGTGTGGTGCCCATGTACAAAATGCCGGAACACTAAGTTTTTGAGAAGATTGGAGCTTTCATTTCACTTATGTCGAAACAGTTTCACTCCACATTATGAAGTGTGGACCTTTCACGGCGAGACTAATTCTCGAGTCATAGCCGAAGTGGATGAGGATGATGATATAACAGAGGTTGATAGGATGGATGACATGCTAGAAGCTCTTGAAGCGTAGGATCCTCTTACAAATGAGGCACAGAAGTTCTTCGAGGAGCTGAAGAAATCACAAGAGCCGTTGCATGAACACGCGGTTGTGACCGTACTTGCTTTCTTGACCAGATTTATGGCAATTAAGTCCAAGTACTTTTTTTTTCCATCAACTGCTACAATGATCTCATAAAATTGATATGCGATATCCTTCCACAACCTCACAAAGCGCCACCAGATATGTATCAGTCAAAGATCAAGATATCTGGTCTCGGTATGAAGTATGAGAAAATTGATGTGTGCCCAGACAACTGCATGCTATTCTGGAAAGAGCACACCAATGAGAAGATGTACTTGAAATGTGGTAAATCGAGGTATGTCGAAGTTGTTAATGACGATGGCCAGCCCCCTGCGCCGCCCCGGAGGAGGACCCGTGGGCCCAGCCCACTGGACTTATTTGCGACGGCCAGGCCGTCGCAAATAGAGGCACTTAATTGCGACAGCCCGGCCGTCGCAAATAAGCTTTAATTGCGACGGCGATACCGTCACAAATAAGGTTGCGGGGCCCACCGGCCTGCGGCAATAACTTGCGACGGCCCCTCCTAACCGTCGCAATTAAATCTTATTTGCGACGGTGGCCGTCGCAAATAAGCTTAATTGAGACGATTTATTTGCGACGGCTAAAAACCGTCGCAAATCGCTTATTTGCGACGGCATTTGGCTTATTTGGCCGTCGCAAATCGTCGGGATTCCTGTAGTGGTCTATCATGAGTTTCTACCCTACGCCATACACGCTGCACTCTATCTCTTAGAGCTACTATTTTTTCTTCATCATCTCATTCTGTTTTATTATGTCACGTCATATGTCGGTATTTGGTCATATTTGTGGCATGTACTCATATTTGGTTGTGCAAAATGAATTGTGTCAATAAGGGTGAATAGATAGTAGCTTCGATAATGATTATCGATTTCCGATCGAGATATACATGTTTTTGTCCTGATAATTTTATTTTCGATTTGTAACATTATCAATATTGTTTTTGTTTAGATATTTTCTTCGACATAAAATTCTGGATAATGGTACTTGCTAAAACCATTTTAGAAAATCATGCCTGCACCTGTCAATATAGATGACCTGATATATAACAACCCCATCTTGACCCAAAACAAATTATATGCTGATAGTGGATGAAAACTAACGCATAAAAGGAACACTAAACCATTTTTATATTCATATATCGATTTTGGAATCGGAGTCGGAAATGATATCCTCGGAAACGGATTAGGAAACATATTCGGTATCGGTATATGTCGAAATCGAAACCGGATATGTCGGATCAGAAACATGTGGAGACCTAACGGACTCTGAAATTTATTTCAAAAATAACTATACATATTAAAACATCATATCAAAATTTGCCATATTAAATCATAGATGGTTGGATATACGGAAATCAACATTTAATATTTAAACATCAACACAACCATACATAGGACATACAAATATGGATATTAAGTTAATTCAGATTTTAATTGGAGGATTTTCAGTAATAAAAAATATAAAGTCTAATATCTAGCTAATATGATTAATTTGTTTTACTGAGTTACATATATATTATGTACATGTCTGATTTACTGGGAGTGGACATTATATTAAGATATTTTACCACGAAGTTTGGGAATTTGTCAAGCCATATTTTAATTACCACAATTTAAATAGCAGGAACCACAAAACTAGTTATTTAACAAAAAAATCATATGCCAAACGGAGCTGAAATTTCTACTGTGATATACATTGCATGCAAGTGTGCAATCTGAAAAATCTTATACTTTTGTTATGGTGAGAGTATTCACAATTTATTCTCTAAAAGTACCAATTAATGCATTTTAGGAACATACAAAATATATTTACAGAAAGTAAACATTGTATACTGTAGATCTGGTCGTAGGTTTCTATATAAATTCATTTTATACTTGTGTGAATTTAGGCGAAGTTTCAATGATTTTTTCAGGTCTTACACCATTTTATGAAATTAATTTAAATAAGAAATCGCTGGGATTGTTTTGGACCAAGGTCCAAGAGGTCGAATTGGGTTGTTTGAGATTCAGCTTGTAAACGGATCATATCAAATATATCTAAATTAATATGAATATCCGACTATTCGGTCAGATATTAATGCAACCATTGTTGATTTGATATCCGAAAGTAAATATTCAAATCCCGAGTAAAATTCGATAAAAACGAAAACGGAACAGGTATTTCTGAAAAGCAGTTCCGAATGATAAAAAATATCCAACCCATTTTTATCCCCATTAATCTCCAGGCTGCTCCCATTTTATCACCATCAAAAAACTCATTACCTTTTCATCTCAAAATCAGAATCCTCCCCTTGCTATGCGCACCTTTAGAAAAGATGGTGACTAGGTCATTGCCGACAACAACGGCCTTAGAGTCATTGCATCAACCTGTGAGATCTTGAATGATAGAGATTTGGAAACGGTGCTATCCGCACACGTGGTTCCCCTCCCAGCATTCGATATCTTCATGTGGTTAAGATAATTGAAAAACGGCCTCACAAGGATTCTCAAGAGTACAAACGTGTCAAAAGAATATTATGCTCATCGGCAAGACAAGGCACAACGTACATATGCCATCATAACACAAGTAGAAGCGGTCATTGAAAAGCGGATGCCGGAAAAAGGGTAAAAAAGAAAAATGCCCATTCACACGTGTGTCAATCAAAAGCAGATCCCAAAATCTCAAATTCCAAAGAGGAAATAATAAAAAAATAGCCTCGTGGAAAGAAACGGGAGCCGCACGCCCTCACATGACGAACAAAATAAGAATTTCAAAGGACAATATTGCTTCTCGGAGAATATGTTATGTCGATCTATATGTTTAAGTGATACAACACGTATGAAAATTTGTACTCTCTTTATTCCGAAATACTTGTCATTCTTTAATTAAAAAATGAATTAGAGAGTGACAAATATTTTGGAATGAAGAGAGTATCTAGATATTGTAAAGGGGAACATATTGATTTATTTCTAGATGCAGTTGCGAGGAGGACAGAATCATGATTATGGTCAAGTAATAAAACATTTTTTCATTTTTTAGGGGGTCAAATATTTAAAATTAAACTGAGTATTTATTTGAACCCTATAATCTTTGTAGACCATTTACATATTTGTTTTACAAAATTTATAAAAGAATCGGAAATCGATTATATTGTCTGCAGTGGTTTACTCTAAGGGTTACAAGTATAGAGTACGTTTACAGAGTGTATTATTGAAAGTATAGAAGAATATACTGAAAGTGTAAATATAGAGTAAGTTTTAAAGCAAACCGGTGCGGATGGTCTCGGTGCAACAAACCAGTATATGGCCATCAAATTCGGTGAATGCCGGGCCCACCTGTCAGTGGCTCATCCAGATCCAGTTCATTGACCCGTACGGCGGTACGAGTCTCATACAGGCAAGTCTCAGACACTACTCCGCGCTCTGTTTCGCTTCATTCGCCGAGCCCTCTCAGTCCCAGTCAGCCGCCATGTCGCAGACTCCGGAGGTCGCCGGCAACCCGTACGGGGCCGAGCTCGCAGCCGCCAAGAAAGCCGTTACCCTCGCTGCCCGCCTGTGCCAGGTTGCTTGGTTTTTTTCTCACAGATTTCTCTCTCTCTCTCTCTCTCTCTCTGTTTTCTGCAGTTCCCTCCCGGGATCCGGTTTTGAGTACATTCGCTACGAGTCGTAGGATAGATCACGCCGACAAGATATACCTAGATTATAAGATCCGGTTTTGAGTAAATTTGCAGTTTTATGACTTGTTGGAGCTTTCCATTGAGGAAAAGAAAGCAAAGCCGGTAAACAGGCCGTTGCTTTGGTTCCTGATATTAGGCTGATTGAGACCCCATCTTGGGAGATAGACATCTGAATAAAACAGTTCATTGTAGTTTCTTATCCTTATCTGGGTAATTGGATTGGATTCTTGCATAGCGTCATTGGATCGACTTCACCCTTTCTGTTCTTTGTTTCGGCTGTAATTCCAGAGAGTGCAGAGGGACATCTTGCAGTCAGACGTTCAATCAAAGGCGGACAGAACTCCTGTGACAGTTGCAGATTATGGTACATGCTCACATCGGAGCTGTTGCAGTTTCTAGAATAAATAACCTGGATACCATGATAATTGTGTATTCTCCTTCAGTTCTAGTTAACATATAAATGCCTTACAAAAATAAATATGCAGACTTTTGCTTATTTTGTGCTTCAGATTTAATTAATACTTTCGGTTTTATGATCAGGATCTCAAGTATTGGTGAGTCTGGTACTGAAGATGGAGCTGTCTTCTCACTCCTTTTCTATGATAGCTGAAGAGGTAACCTGTCCTTCGTTTCGTTACTGCAATAGATCACCAAAGTACTTTCCTGTAATTAATTTTGTGAGATGTATTCTCGCAGGATTCAAAAGACTTGAGAAGTGATGGCGCTCAAAAAATTCTAGAGCACATCACTATTCTTGCGAATGAAACCATCGTAAGTGATGGTTCATATGACATCTCGTTATCTAAGGATGATGTGCTTGCTGCAATTGATGGCGGAAGATCTGAGGGAGGTCCATCTGGGCGGCACTGGATATTGGATCCAATAGATGGAACTAAAGGGTGAGTTTGGTAACCTCGTTCATTTTATTTTCCGACTACAATAGTATATTTGCGAAATTAGACTGGCACACTCAAATGACACACTATCACTTATGTACAGCTCATCTCTAATTTCCTAGGTCTTATTTAGTCTAAGTAAAAACTACGTAACATAGTTGGAAGCCACAGTTTCAGTTATGCGGGGATAAGAACTTCAAACAGCTATAATGCAGCTATCATCTCCTAATTCTTATTGTGAAAACTTGATACAGATTCATTAGGGGGGACCAATATGCAGTCGCCCTTGGGTTACTTGATGAGGGTAAAGTTGTTTTGGGTGTGTTGGGATGCCCGAATCTTCCATTAAAATCATCAAGCAAAGACAATAGTGACTCTTCTGGGGATCCAGCTGGTTCCCTCTTTTCTGCTACAATTGGTTGTGGAGCTGAAGTTGAGGCCTTAGGGGGATCAAAGCCAGAAAAGGTAATTATTGCCTTTCATTTGATTCATGATCATTTCCACTTCCATTTTATGCCTCCTTTTCTGTCTTATTTTGCTCTCAGTTTTCTAACTCATTCACATTCTAGATCAGTGTTTGCTCTATCAACAACCCAATCGACGCCTCATTCTTTGAATCCTATGAAGCATCGCACTCCAAGCGTGATTTGACTAGCTCTATTGCAGAGGTTGGTCCTTGGCAATTACTTTATTTTCTTATTCTAGAGATCTTAATAAGTATATAAGTGAATACTTTGCTATTATGTAATTAGATACTTGGTGTCCAAGCTCCTCCAGTTAGAATGGATAGCCAGGCAAAGTACGGTGCTTTAGCACGTGGTGATGGTGCAATATTTCTGCGCATTCCGCACCAAGGTTACAGAGAAACGGTTTGGGATCATGCAGCTGGGTCAGTTGTTGTCACAGGTACATAGTTCTATAAACAAGATAAGTACTTGAACAATTAAATGATCAATTTTCTAAATGTACCCTTTCCACATATCTTCAGAAGCTGGTGGTATGGTAAAAGATGCATCAGGAAATGATTTGGATTTCTCCAGAGGAAGACATCTTGATCGTGACAGAGGCATTATTGCTACAAATAAATATTTAATGCCATTAGTTTTGAAAGCAGTCCAGGAGGCTATCAAAGAGGAACAGCATGCTGCTGCACTCGTGTAGCAGTTAACATATTGCTACCAAAATCTCCAACCGTAATGCCAGTTACACAACTTCGTGTACGAATAAGCAAAACTTCTCATTGTACCATAAACTGCTAAATTAATGGGTACACACAGTACCATACACAACTTCGTGTGACATGACTTAGCGCGTCCTTTTTTTTTCTAAATTAATTGATACAAACAGACAGTATATCCAATCTGCCCTATTCTCTCTGGCTGAATTGTTCTCCCTCCTTTCTCAAAAGTTTGTCTTAATAGAGCGACTTTAGTACTACGAAACATTATGATAAAAAATGATTATGATTATTCTATTCCATAATAAGATAAGAAAAAAATGTTTGGTAATTGGTGTATATACAGAGGGACCAATAGCATCAGTGACAGAAGTTTCGAGACAATGAGAGATGGGGTTCGAGTTTTGCTATATTTTGCTGAATATGAATTTGTATTTAGTATGATGCAATGTTTTGGATTGATTATTGTGAACATAGTGCCACTAAAGATGAAATCCAAGTTTTTTTAGATGGCTAATGCGAGCGACCAAGTTGGTACTCTTTCCGTTCAAAAAAAAATGTCGCTTTGTAGTTCTTTTTTGAACTATAAAGTGACATTTTTTTTTAGAACGGAGGGAGTACCATTTTATTTCCTCTCTTCCCTTAACATCTCTGATAATCAATTGTTTAGACATATTTCAAGTGTATCTCCTGTGATGTTAATAGACTTATTTCAGCTTTCTTGTCTAAACTATCCAATTTTTCAGGAAGTATTTTTTCTCATTATACACACCACCGCCCACCGGTGTCTTAGGTTCAATCCCACAAATATTGTCAGACTCTTTGGTTTTTAGACTGCCATATTTCCACTGGAGTGGAGCCTTTCTTTTCGTTAACCCAATCTCTCACCATATCTATGAAGTCATCATGAAGAAGTAGCCAACCTAATTAAAATTTGAAAAAAAAAGTTTCTTGCTCTTGGATGCTTCACCAGTAGTATTTAGCAATAAAGGGGTATGATCAGCAATATCACGATCGAGTGCTATAACTTTTAACGGTGGGAATTTTTGTTGCCACTCTGTGTCATCTGTTGCCATGAGTATGCCATCAAGCTTCTTATATGTAGGATTTTGAAGTGACTTAACCCATACGTATCGTCTATCTTATTCCCTAAAATTAAGACCATCTATTATAGCATTGATAAAAAATGACAACGACGGTCATTGTTACTAATTACTCTCTCCGTTTCAAAATAATTGTCACCGGCTAGTTTATTTTTGAACTAACCGGTGACAATTATTTTGAAACGGAGGGAGTAGTATTTTTTATCATTGGGACTTCCCAGGATGTTAAAGTCACCGACAATTAGAAATCCAGGTACTTTAACTGTATGCCTATTTGTGCACCGTTTATGGTTCCCCTCGTCTCTCGGCACACAAACAAGCTCTCACCTCAGATGATCATTTTCAAACTCTTCAAATAAAGTTTGTAAATTTAATATGCGGTGGTTGGACCTTTGAGATGGTCTGGTTCTTTGCTTTAAATTGCAGATGGTGTTCTGTCATCGAGATATCTCTGCACGGGTTTATTCCACATAAATATTAGTAGCAGCATTGTAGTACATCTATAATCTTGCTCTGACCATAAACACTATTGAATAATTATTTTGGAGCCTGTTGGATTAGCAGTTTGCTGCATGTAATGACTAGCATTATTTTATAATACCAGAATAATAATCGATATTTACAGAAAACATCTCAGGTCTAATAAGGCCGAGAAAACTATATAGGCACATCAGTTGGGTAGTCTGCAGGGTGTTTCATGATTGTATCCCGCAGCAACTGCTCTTGTTCGCGTAGGTTCGAAGGAACTTGATCATAAACATCAGTGAATAACTCGGAAACAGGTGGTTTGGGTGCTCTTTCTGCCACCTGAATGGCTTGAAGAAGCTGCAGAGAGGTAACATACAGTTTCAGACGTCAATACTGTAGGAAAATGAGATCTTGGTGCAGAAACTACATTACCTCTTGTCTCACACCTTTCCTGAGTTCAGATTCTTCAGTATCAGACCACCAATCATTCCCCTGAACCCATTTTCTGTACCTGGAAATCGGATCCCTTGCTGTTCGCCAATGCTCGATCTCATCGACTGGCCTGTACTTGGTTGAATCGTCAGATGTTGAGTGATGGCCAACTCGATAAGTCAGTGCCTGGAAGATTAGCAGTTAATATTTGGAACAATTATATTATAAAACTCTTGTAGCATCAACTGTGCTGAACTATTATTGTGCACCTCTACTAAAATCGGTCTTCCTTCAGTTATAGCCATTTCTCGGGCAGCATGGACTGCGCTGTAAACAGCGAGGGCGTCATTGCCATCGACTCTAATACCGCGGATCCCATAAGCCTGACCACGGATGACCACTCCATCACCTGCAACAAGAAGAGTTAAAACTTAACATAACATTGCATTGCTCACGTGCAATTCATCACGGAAACACATGCATTTTCTTACTTCTGAATTGTTCAGTAGTTGGAGTGCTGATCGCCCAGCCATTGTTGCGGCAGAAGAAGAGCACCGGCGCTTCCATAACAGCTGCAAAGTTGAGCGCCGCATGGAAGTCGCCCTAAATATTTTTCATCTGTCAGGAACGGTGGATAACAACGAGGCACTATGCTGTCTACTAAGCTACTATTGATCAGTAGTGACTTAATACTGTTCATCTACCTCACTTGTGCCACCGTCGCCAAAATAGGTAATTGCACATGCGTCCTTCTTATCCATCTTCAGAGAGTAGGCTGCTCCAACAGCATGAGGGAGCTGTGTACTGATGATAAATAACCATGAATGGAATATCTGACCTTCTCCGCAGATAA
This sequence comes from Tuctoria greenei, assembly GCA_036927565.1. Classification (NCBI taxonomy): domain Eukaryota; kingdom Viridiplantae; phylum Streptophyta; class Magnoliopsida; order Poales; family Poaceae; genus Tuctoria; species Tuctoria greenei. The sequence continues at coordinate 178,898,213 of JAYESD010000009.1, read as the reverse complement.
CATGGATCGGACACGCCATATATAGCAAACTTACGCAATAGGCGATGAGACAGTGAAATAATTCAGACGGTTCGATCCATAGTGAATCGGCATTTGCCTCCCTTTGCCGTAATCCATCTTATTTCCAAAGCATTGGTTTGCAAACTCCTGCAACGTGAAGCCACGCCATAGAAGAACTCCAGGTTCCCTATACTACGTTTCGGCTCCGCAGGTTCCAGCCAAGAAAAGGGACGACAGTTGATAAATCACTTTCATTTTATCAGTGGTGTTGCCAGATTTACTGAACTATTTTGAAGCAATTGATGTGTAATACCTGAGGTAGCACAATATCATCGATGCTAAGCGCAGCAGCAGAGGCTATGTTGATCGCTTCCTCGCCATGGGAAGTGAGATAAAACGAGATTCTGCCCTGCCTCTGAGCTTCATAGAAGATGGTATCCATAATCTGGAGAGTGACCATGTTGCTGTACATTTTCAGAGCCATGTCCTTACTGACCTGCAAAGTGAGTAACATTCTTCTTTGTAACAAAATTATCCCTCACAGCAGGTAATTAAGTCCCTGCTATTTTTTTTGAACAGGAATTAAGTCCCTGCTATTCATGGAGCAGCGAGCTATGTGGAGTACCTCTTTAAATCTACTTCCAGATATAGTTTCCCCATCATTGCCGAGAACCCGGTAACAGTTGATCCTCTCCCCCTTAGACTCTGGAACGAAGTTCATTTCAGCTTCGAATGAAACCTTTCCTCCAGGGAAGTCTAGCTCCTGCAGATAAAAACCACACGTTAGATACACACGGAGAGATTTATGTCAGCATCAACGACAGCAATCGAGTCCAGTTGATGCTGAAATGAGTAGCAAGATTAGTCTAATAATGTTGACCTTGGAGGAGTACCGACAAATTTACCCACTAAAATAGCCACCTTTACAATGTCAAAGTCAGCATTTTTCACAGCTGTAAAAAAAATAGACAAGGAAAGACTCCTAATCATTTGGCAAGGTGGAAAAAAAAACTTATTTCTGGAACAAGCTGTAGTTCAACACCTTGCACACGTTTGTGTGTACAGTCATATATGCTTATAATAAAACAGAGTCGGCCACACCAAACACGTTGACCCATCCGTGCATGCTTATCTAATACTACCTCTATGATCGAAATATTTGACGTTCGGACATCATCTTCTAGCTATTTTTTAGTTCATTTGTTTGTCCAAAACGTCAAATAAAAAAAATGGAGGTAGTACTTAGTTTAGTGCTTGCTGTCAATTCAATCCACAACCGGAAAGGTGCAATTCTTCCTACGTGTTTTCTACATGCCCAATTCAATCCACAACTGACGAATCACACCAAACAAAAAGTTCTCAATATTAAACCTGTTAGAAGCATTATGTTATCGAGTACTCGTACTTCGTATCCATGACGATTGACGATCCTTCTAGTTCGTTCGTCCCCCATCAGAAGAGGAAATTAAATAAAGGAATTGCATGGTTCTCAATACCCCTGAGACAGGCGGAGGACGACAGGTAATTAGAACGAAACATGGTGTACCTGATCGCCGTTCTCGGGCTCATCGTCCTCGGCAGCAACAGCGGCGGCGCTCTCCCCTGTGAAGAGCCGGGCGGAGCAGAAGCCCCGTCGGTGTGATCCCACCGCCGCGTGTGATCCTAGGACGGGCGGCGGCGCCGAGCCCAAGAACCACCGTGGCCCTGGGTCGCCGCCGTGGCAGCGAGGCTGCTGCAGAACGGTGCCACCCCTCGCGGCGCGGCGCGCCAGCTGCGACGATGCTCTCGCCAGCCGAAGCGCCATGACGAAGGACGTCGTCGCTTGATCCGCGAGCTTTCAGCAGGGGTCAGCTGGAGTGGCGTGGCGGTGTTGGAATGGTGCAGGAGTAGTCAGGAAGACGGGCTCAATAAGCAAGCAACCAAAGCAGTGGAAGATGAGACAGAGAGAAAGTGAGCTGAGCTGGAAAGATAAGTGTGCGGAATGAATGCAGAGCACATCCAGCGGGCCGGGGAGAGGTTGGCAGCTGGGCTGGGAGGGAAGGAAGAGCAGACGGGCACGGCTCGACGGGAGAACGATGAGCGCGGGCCCCACCTGCTGGGGAGTTAGGTGAGAGGCTGACGTCTGTGCGTTCACATCCTCTGCATAGAGGCACAAAATTGAAGAGAGTGAACTGTAGTCGGCATTAGCTCTATTTTCAACCATCAAATTGTCTTTCAATGGTTGAGATTAAACGCTACAGTACATATGAACAGTAAAAATGACACCATTAAACCATATTAGGCCCCATTTGAATTGAAGGTATTGAAAACACAGAAATATAAAAAACATAGGAATTGAAATCGTATGTTTTTGCAATTCTATAGAAATTAAAAATATAGGAATTGAGATGAAAAACCCTTTGACAGCATCATAGAAAAAACAAAAGAACTTACAATATGAGTCAGGAAAGAAAAAAAAAGTTCAAGCTCATGTTAGGTTTCCTACAAAATTTAGCAAAAAAGATCATTCCTATAGAAACAACTCTTTGTGTTTTCTAATCATGTAGGAAAAAATCCTTTACAAATTATATACTTCAAAATTTTTTTGTCATTCCTTCAATTGAAATGGAGCCTTATTTTACTGGTGCGGGAAATGGATGCAGACAAGACACACGAGGCGCTGCACCCCCCGGATGGTGGAGAGAGACTGCACTGATGGGCCTGTGGTTCCTGTCCTGCCCATACTAGACGCTGCTAGTGACTCAGAGAGAGGACACGTACCTTCACCACAGTTCAGTTTTGAAACATCCCAGAAACATTTCAGTTCACACGGATTGATGGTCATTGTCTTAAACAGGTTAAAGGTTAACATCCACCTAGAATAAAATTATACCTATTAACAACTGTGCAATAAGACTAGTCATATTGTCCAAACCACTTGAAACACATTAACATCAAATCAACGTACCCTATAGATTAAGAGATAGTGTGTCTACGGGGTTTGAAAAAAAAAAATAGATTAAGGGAGTGTTGCATCTTGGTAGAGTGGGTTTGTGCTTAATATACTGTCCTCTCAGTTGACCAACAACTTGTTTCGCCAAACCTATTTTATGATATCTTTGATCATGTAGGATGAGTTGCCATTTTGGTATTACTATTGTGTGTCTCATCCCCACCCCTTGATGAACGCCTATCATATTACATTATTTAGATAATGGTCTATGAGAAACAATTTATAAAGGGTTTTGTCAAATTCTTACCTGTTTGGATATAATTCAAAACTATCACTCCAAAATATATCATTTTTCTAATAGATTTTATTTTTATTTTTTTAGATGATGGGTAAAGCCATCGATCTTCCCTTCCAAGGGGGCTATAGTCAGCTTATTACAAGCGAATACAAATGCATACACTCCAATCTATTTTCTAGAACAAGGCGACGATAGCTGAATGACTAAGCACACGATTCTGGACTAAACTTCATAGATCAATATGTGGCATGTTCGTGCTTTGACATTTTTCGTAGGTGAACTTCAGGTTCGATTTGCATTTAGTATTATAAAATTCAACCCGAAACTTGCTCGCACCGAGAATCGAACTCAAAACCAGCCCGACGGCACTGAGGTCCAGCCCAAGCACCGTCCGAGCTCGATTCTTTCGTGTCGGGTCGTGCTCGTACCAGACCCTTTTTCTCGGGCTTCGGTTATTAGCCCGGCCCAATTTGCCATCTAAACAGTTTTGAAATATATCAGAAACTTTCACTTCACAGTGTTTGATGGTCATTGTCTTAGACAGGTTAAAGGATAACATCCACCTAGATAAAACTATACCTATTCACAACTGCACAATAATATTAGTCATATTGTCCAAGCAACTTGTAACACATTAACATCAAATCAACGTACCATATAGATTAAGAGAGAGTGTGTCAGCGGGGTTTGAAAAAATAATACATTAAGGGAGTGTTGCATCTTGGTAGAGCGGGTTTGTGCTTAATATACTCTCCTCTCATTTGACCAACAACTTGTTTCGCCAAACCTATATTATGATATCTTTGATCATGTAGGATGAGTTGCTATTTTGGTATTGCTATTGTGTGTCTCATCCCCAGCCCCCTTGATGAATTGTCTATCATATTACATTATTTAGATAATTAATGGTCTATTAGAACTCCGATTTAGATCACTACATCTCTCCAATTTTCTTGGATATTCGGAATAGTGAATCTCATAGCTCTCGGTTCCTTTTAAAAGCTGTTGAACATGAGAAGCTCCGGCAGGAGGAGAATGTTCCCAACATCGCATCATCAGGTCGGGTAATCCAGCTGTTGGAGCGTGCGAAGTAAATGGGCCGAAAATACTTTCGTCCCGGTATCCAGCCACGCATAGCCCATCCGGCCCACATGCTGGCACGGGACGGGACTACCCTTCTCGAATGCCATCGTCGTCTGCACGGGCGGGCGTGTGAGACAGAGACAGAGCTTGACGTCGCAAAGGCGGCGGCAGCGGCGGCGAGAGAAGGGGAGAGGGGATGGCGAAGCCGAGCAAAGAGCCGTGCAAGAAGGAGGCGTGCGACATCCAGGCCTGCCTCTCCAAGAACCTGTTCGACTCCAGGAGGTACGCGCCCCAACCCCCCGATCTGAAGCGCGCTCTCTCTCTCTCTCTCCTTACCTGATTTCAGTCGCATAATGAGTCAATTTGGTGGCTCTCGATTTAGTTAACTTCAACTGATGGACGCGCGTGCTATCGCGCACCGATGCCTGCGCATTGCTGATGAGGTCTGGGAACGGGATACCCTAGACATGATATCACTTTTCAGTAAACTGGTACTGTACCTTCAGCATAGCCATGATATCAGTATTCAGTAGTCCAGTTTACTGCAATTGGATGAGCTAGGTGACATGTCTAATCACCAAGCTGCTTACTACCAACTATGGACTGGGGCGTTTTGTTTTGTGTGGATTGTTTGGATTCCGACATACAATCTTTTGGGATGCAAGAGATTTTGGCCCTCAGTTGTATATCAAAATCACCCACTAACGCTTTCCTGAGCATAGCATCATGCCATTTTCAAGAAGCCCTCTTGTTTGGGTTGTTTGAAAAATACTAAATGCTGACTGTTGTAATTATGGCAGATTTACTGTTTATCCTGCACTCCCTCCACTTCAAAATATAATAACTATAATTTTCACAATATTTTTCCAGAGGATAGGACATGCATGTAGCTTTAACAACTGCTTAGGCTGACTCCAACGCGCTACGCATCAAGCGACTCAAACGGGAAATGCCTACTTCATCGCTAAAAAACATTCTCCAACGCAAAGACGCAGATGGATACCAATTTACGGGAGCTGCTCCCGGAAGACGCAGTGAAATTCTGACGCAAGCAGCAGGCAGCTACATACGTTTTTTTGGCGGGAGCAGGGTGCTTTTCGGTGGGAGCCAAGGACGTGCTTTGCTTTTGGCGGGAGCAAGGAAGCAGGGTGTTTTTCGGTATCATGCGTTGGAGATAGAAAAATATGAGTATCTTACTTACGCAGTTTGAGAAACCCAAAGGTCAGTATAGGTCCTTCTTTTTGAGTGGTTGCCTTGGAGTCAGCCTTATATCTTCTTCCTTCATTTAGGGTGTGTTTGGTTCGAGGGATATAGTGAGACGGGACGGGACGATCTCACTTTTCTGTTGTTTGGTTTGGAGATATGTGGGATGGAGTCATCCCTCAAAAGAGAATATTCTACCTAGATGCGGGATGGAACCATCCCACCGAAAACATGGGGACGGATCCGTCCCACCTCCGTGGAGACAGGCGCGCGACCTTCCAGAAGTACTCATACTCACATGTCTCTGTCCCATCCTTTCATTCAAACAAGAGACGGGATCATTCCATCCCACACCATCCCACAAAACAAACAAGAAACAAGAATCGTCCTATCGCTCTAGACAAACAGAAAACGGGACCATCCCATCCCTAAAAACTGGGATGGATCCATCCCATCCCACTTTGACTCCCAACCAAACGCATCCTTACTATCCCTACAACAACAAAGCCTTTTGTCCCAAGCATGTTGGGGTAGCCTAGATATAAAAAACCCAACGATTTTATTAAAGAAGAAAAGGAAGTAAAAGAGAGATAAGAGTATCAAAGTTTAAGGAAATTAAGATTATGACACATGAATCACTAATTTCCATGCAGTCCCATCGTAAGCTAACTCCTTCATTTACTATCCTCCCCTCTCTTTAATTTATACTAGTAACAATGGACTACCTGCTCTCACTTATTTTCATATCCATCATGGATAGTACAGCTATTTACTGTTACTGGTCATGACCTCTTTGATTCTATATGCTAAACATATTGATTTATCTGGGTCCAGATCATATAGTTTTTATGGTGTGTAAGTTTAGATTATGATCTAGATTTCTTTTATAATTGCCCTGATCGTGTACATGGAATCATTGGTACTACGCCTGAATAGTTTTAGATATATGTGTGTTTACTGCAAATATAACTCCAGAGTCAACATTTATCCCTTTCTTTTTTTCCAGAAGCAATGGACATGCGATTCTCAGTTCTTTTCCTGGAATCAATATTGTTCATGATTAGTGGCTACTGTTATTATTGGCTGAAAATTGAGTGGTCCTAGTATGTTTTAGATGCCAAAGTTAATAGATTTCTGAGATTTTTGGGCCTGTTTGAGTGCATGGAGCATGGTACGTTTGGGCTTTAGATGATACCATTGTTGCTCCCAGTAACACTGCGGTACTCTGGAATGTGAAGTGTTTCCGTTTGATACGAATGAAATTTATGTACAGGTTTTAATCTTTAATTGTAACTGAGGGTGTTTAGTAACAAGAAGTGAACAGCTTCTTTTCCATCGAGTGCTACAACAACCAAAACATCATGTTTCTCAATGCTGCGGAAACTGTGATGTCAAATACATCAGTTTTTTGGTACTGTCACTTGCAAACACACACTTTCTGTAACAGGTGACAGTGAAGAATCATCTTCAGTATAAAAGTTACTTCTGGATGTGTGTGACTTTAGTCTTGTCTTCATGTTGTAATTTGGTGTTTGTTTTCTTATTTCAGGTGTGTCAAAGTTATTCAACTACTTCAATCTTGTTGCGAGCAGTGTGAGTACAAATCAACACACTGTGCTTCTGTGTCCGGATTGCTGAAAAATATTTCAAAGGGATAAAAAATGCTGACACGCTTCCTTGCGGCCATTAAATAAATGTAAGTTTTGATCCACTAAGAAATTCTGTGGTTACTCATTTTTGTTTCTCTTTCCACATTTCTCACTCCATATTTGTAACTTTATTGTTCAGTTCGTGTTATCAGTGTTTTCAATATCATTTGTTAGACTCTTTAGATTTATGCAAAATAACAACCTAATAGGTGACTCCGGAATTGAAATGCCTTTCAGTAAATGTGGTCATGCTTTATCTTGAGCCTGCATGCTCCCCCTTTTATCATTAAAGCTTTGTGTCTAGTCAATGTATTAATGAAAGCTATTGGGTTTCAGTACTATATAGTCATGCATCATAGAATGTAATGACATATCATATCCAAGAGTAATTCATTAGTATTTTTTTGACAGCAAATCTGTTTTGATATTTCTGAGGACTAATCGTGAGGATTCATATGGTTTAACGATAAAGAACACACTGCGATATTGAGAAAATATATTCAAATGATTGACAATTCGAACAATGAGATTTATTCCTGATGGAAGGAAAAACAATAATTAATAAGTCTTCTACATAATCACAGTGCAAACATTAGTTTGACATGACCAAATTCGGAAAGTGAAATCCCCTGGGCCCTATTTTCGCTGTTGATAAGTGCATTGCCAATTTGATCATGTGGGCAAAGTGTAGAATGCATTTTGTTGAAGATAAAGTTCTGAAGTTATGTGCAATCTGTGTTAAAACCGCATACTGTTCTGTTTTGTTTAGATCTTGAAGTCAAATACAGACTGGTGTAAGAATTTTTTTTTGTTTTACAGGTTGCTGAGGTTTCTTGGAAATTGAGAGGGATATCAAATATTTTTTAATCAAGGTAAGGTACATCATAGTATAAAGTTTCAGTTTTGATACTATTACAAATTTACAATAATGGGTCACATGGATTCCTAGTTGACTGGCTGAATTTCAAAGTTTTCTTATATGCCCAGGGATCACTCATAGGAGCATAAGTAGTACAACCATCCTCAATCTGCAGAATGATGGTTTGGTTGCTGAGTTGTTTGGTACAGAGTTGAACATCATGTATATATTTATTACAATAGATTCCTATACATGTGTGCCTGGGGTATCCATTATTATCTTCTATATATCCTCCATCAACAACTAAATAAGTGAGGCCCATGGAGAAACGCTTTGATGTAACATATGATGCCAATCAGCAAGTGCGTACGGTTTCAAATAACATGTTGCTTAGCATTTGTGGCCGGTTGCCAAGGAATACTAGTGCTGAGTGCCGTGCCATTCTGCCCCGTAGTAGCTATCTGCTGCCTGGAGCCAACAAACCTTTTGCTTGTCAATGGGAGCTTATATTTTTGAGTGATGATGCAATACTCCTACCTACCAAGCAAATGTAGATTGGTAAAATATGTGATGCGACGACTTCAAGCTGCCACCCACGTTGCATTCCATACAACTAATCCTTGCTGTATACTTGGGACCAACCAGTCTGTTGTTGTGCGCTCCACATGGATGTTTTCCTTTTAACTTGTTGCTCATCTTCCGTCGATGTCGTAATTACAGTCATGTATTATATGTACGCATGAGGGGCCAGATTATATTTAGTCCATCATTCTTTTATTGTAATGATGAGATTGTATTAGTTAAAGTTGCTTTTATGCTTATTTGCGATGAATTAGCGACGTCTAAACGGCCTAAAAGTTGGAGAAGTAAAGGATGTGCGACCTGCTCCTGTCCTCTTTACTAATTTTAACTGAGTCAGGTAGTCCAGATTCCATGTAAGAAAAGTTGTGCACGAATGCGGCTTCCCTCCTCTCATTCCGTCCTCCCATGGGTCCTCCCGTTGACGTGTCTTCTTCATTAATACTCAGTTTAACTACCATATCTTCACAACAAATAAGATGATGACACATCAGCGGGAGGACGCATGGGAGGACAAACGGGAGGAGGGAAGCCGTGTCCGTGCACGGATTCGGTGATGTGATTACCAGACCAAATTTGGATTTGCCTAAGTTTCACATTTGCAAAATGTGCGACCTGCTTCTGCCCTTTTCACTATTAACTGTGTCAGGTAGTCCTGATTGCAGGTCAGAATTTGGACTCGGTGATGTGATTACCAGACCAAATTTTGCTTTGCCTAAGTTTGCGTTTGAATAGTCACTGGACTAACTCTGCCACAGGACGACTTCAGTTGAGATGTGGACCTTTCAAACGTGGACAGAACTTCGGATTATGCCAAATAGAACGGAATGGAACGAAAGGGACAAATTATGTTCCCTTCGTTACGTAGTTCCACACACAATGATTTGGGTTCCAAAATTTTGAACGGTGGGAGTCCTTGAAAAACTCATCCAGATACAAATTTGACGTAGGGGCAAAATCAGCCTCATTTTACAACCCTGTTTCTGATACAGAAAACTGACAATGCACTGATGTCAGTAAAACTCTAGCAGCTCATCGAAATTACGCTGAACTCAAGGACACAAAAAGAATTTAGAAGAACCAGGAAACAGTGAGTTGTAACCGAGAAACAAGAACATTCATCCTGTGCTAGTGATCTTTCGATCAGCTATGTACACCTGAGCTCAAATGCTGGATGGATATTTCGATTGCCTTTATTTTCAGATCGGTGGCGCCTTCCTCGAGGACTTGTGAGCCAAGAAGAGCTTCTTGAGCAGGCGCAGCATCATGAGGAGCCCCATCCTCCTCCGGCGGACGACGGCGTGCTTGCGCGTCGTCTCGGCAGGCACGCAGTAGTCGCCGTCGTCGTCGTCGTCGAGCCAAGGCTCTCTCAACGTCGTCGTCGTCGTCCATGGCGACCCCCCGGCGGTCAGCGGGCACGGCGGCGCCGCCGCCGCGCGGGCGAGCTCCTCGTTGAAGTCCTCCCACAGCATGTCCATCTTGTCCTCTTCCACGGCGGCGCGCCTCGCCGAGCCGTGGTGCTGGCTGTAGCTGCCGCCTCCGGTCACCGAGCAGCCGTGGTGGTGGTCTCGTCTGCAGGTGGCTTGTGGCTCCGCGGCCGAGAAGCTCCTCCGGTGATCGTGCTCGTGCACGGCCGCGAGCCATGGCGGGTGGGAGGCGAAGTGGGGGAAGGGGGGCGTCGTCTTGGCGTTGCACCGGTCCAGTGGAACGCAGGGGAATGTGAACTCTTCCATGCCTGCAACTCTCTCTCTGACTCTACGGAAGCCCCGTACGAGATGTTTATGGTCTTGGAGGTTGCAACTTCTGGAGTATCTACCACTACTGAAATACCCAGCCAGAGGAAAAATGACTAGAAAGAGAAAAATAGGGAGAGAGAGAGAGAATGCGATTGGTTTATTTAATTGCCTATGAAGATGTTAAAGTGATGGTTAGCAAATGGGAGCATTATAGCATGATGATGATGATGGTGGTGGTTGTTGAGATGCTTGGCCGATCAGATTGCCCTGTCAAGGAATGCCAAGCAGGCAAAGCCCTAGAAACAAAAGGTCCAACTTGTTCGTTCTTAATTACAATTACAAGTTTGTCATTGTACACAGGTGAAGTTCAGAGGCAGGGAAATACGACTAAACGGACCTTAAGAATGCTCAGACATACTAACCTATCTTGAAAACTACCTGCAACTACAGTGTGATGTCAGTGTCACTGGATCAGTACTAGTGACTAGTAGTGAGTTGTGTTTTTGAATGGTTTCGGAGGGAGTTGAATCAGAGCGAGAGCATAGAAACATGCAGATGCAGGCAAAAGGTCAGCCTCGTCGTTCACTTTATACTGACAAAAAGTAAATTAATTAAAGACGGCCAGCCACTTTATACATCCGTGGTGCCACGAGTTTGAAGGTTGGGAGGAGGGTGCACTGATGTAATAAAACACATCATAATTTTGCTCTCCAATCAGTCGCCAGCTTGTGTTACACCGGGCCCAATGGGCGGCACGAGGCACGGCCCAGAAAAATGCGGCCCGAGCACAGGCCCGACCCGAAGCGGATAGTGCTGGGCCGGCCCGGGCACTATTATCGGGTCGTGCTTGGACCGCCTTCTCGGCCTGTAGTGCCAGCCCAAGCTCAACACGGTTTTTGGGCTGGCCCGATAATGGCCCAACTGGCCATATAAAAACTCCTCTTTCTAAACCCTAGACATTTCTCCCACTCCTCTTCCTCTCAGCCGCCGCCGCTCCTCTGCCTGCGGCCGCGCGCTGCCCAACGGCCATGCCCGACCCCGAGCCGACGCTCGCTCCTCCGCCTGCGGCCGCGCCGCTCGACGGCCGCACCCGAGCCTCCGCGCCACCCGACGAGCGTGCCTGAGCCGCCGCCGACGGTCGTGCCTCCGCGCCGATCGATGACCGCGCCTGAGCTGCCGCCGACGGCCGCGCCCGGGCCGTTGCCGGCCTCACCGTGCCGCTCGTCGCCCCACCTCCGACGTGCTGTCCGCGCTGCCGGGCTTGGAGGCGCCGGCCGCACGCTCGCCTCCGAGCCACCGCCCGGGCCAGGCAAGACACGAGCATGGACGCGCCCATTGGGCCGTTGTGCCGGCCCGACACGGAAAAAGGGGCCCGTGTCGTGCTTGTGCCGCTAACTTGGCCCGGCAGCACGGCCCGGCCCGACACGAATAAAGAATCGGACCACTTCGTGTCGGGTCAATTCGGGTCAGGCCATATCTGGATCGTGCCGGGCTCAGGCCAGACGGCCCATTTGGCAAACTATAGCTTGTGTTCTGATCTAACTATCGTAGCAGCACCCATTAATCCACCAACAATTCATAAAAAATGTTGGGACCCACACGTTCTTCTACCTCCCTATCTTCTCTCCCTTCTCAAGAGCACAACAAACACGGTGGCTGGCGCCTGCGATTTCGCTTGCTTCGAGAGGAGACTTTTGTAGGGACTTCATCATCAGCATGCATGCCAGCAGCAGACGTGAAGCAGGGAGCTGGAGTATATATATACACGTAGGACGCTGGCAGGAAACGACACATTTTTGAACTAGCTAGGACTAATGATTTCTTCCAATTTAACCCCTCTGGGCATCCTTTTATACACAGCTTTGTTTGTACCTCAGATATAAGTCCATCCGTGACTGCTATATTCATGTCTTTTTTTTTGGGCCTATTCTCCCATTCTAGAATGTGCTAATATGTGTACTACTAGATCTCTAAGTTGTCAGCATATAGACAAAAATACGCAGAATTTTACATAACATGGGTTGTGTTCAAGTTTCCCCCAAATGATATAATTAGTCGATTATGAAAAGTATGTCTACGTCCAAATTTGCACACAAAACGGTAAACGGTACACAACAGTAGGCCGAAAGGCCTACATTGTTGGGCTTTCCAAAAAAAAGCCTATATTGTTTTAAGTACCACCATATCAAAAAAAGGCCTACACTGTCTTAGTGTTCCTATTCAATACTCTCTCCATATCAAAATACTCATACGATTAGTTGTTGTAAATATCATTTATTTTAGGATCGAAAGAGTACTTTATTTATTTATTTTTAGAAAAAAAGAAAGAACCATATGGTTGAACATTGGGCTTGTTGGACATTGGAGCAACCCCCCAAGGCCGAGCTAGGCCGGAGGAGCGACCAGCCCAAACGTCCGACCCCTCGTCGTCATCGTCCTCGGCCAGTCCGCCGCGCCTCCGACACTCCCGAGGCGGTTGCAGCCAACAACATCAGCTGCAGGCGAGAGGCAGCCAGCTCAAAGCCTCGTCTTCGCCGCGCCTCTCTCCCCGCCAGCCTCTCCTTCCACAGTAATGGCCGGCCTCCTCCACCTTCACTCCACGCTGCTCCCCTCGGGGTCGGCGCTCCGCCGCCGTGGCGGACTGGCGCCTTCCTCTTCCCACCGCCGCTTCCGGGTGGAGGCTAAGATCCGGGAGATCTTCATGCCGGCGCTCAGCTCCACCATGACCGAGGGCAAGATCGTCTCTTGGACCGCCGCAGAGGGCGACCGCCTCGCCAAGGGCGACCCCGTCGTCGTCGTCGAGTCCGACAAGGCCGACATGGACGTCGAGACCTTCCACGACGGATTCCTCGCCGCTGTACTCGTGCCCGCCGGCGAGTCCGCGCCCGTCGGCTCCGCCATCGCGCTCCTCGCCGAGTCCGAGGAGGAGATCCCGCTCGCCCAGTCCCAAGCCGCCTCCTTCTCCCCCTCCGCCCCGCCGCCGCCTCCGCAGGAAGCCGCCGCCCAAGAAGCGTCCCCACCTTCTCCGCCGCCGCCTCCCCTAGCACCAGTAGCAGTTTCTGTTGCCGCGCCACCCTCGCCGGCAACACAAGGCGGGGCGCGCGTGGTTGCGTCTCCGTATGCCAAGAAGCTCGCCAAGGACCTCGACATTGATCTCTTCTCGGTTACGGGGTCAGGCCCAGGTGGGCGAATTGTAGCTAAGGATGTTGAGGCTGCAGTGACTGCACCCAAGAAGGCGGCACCTGTGGTGGCAGCACGGCCGGATGTGCCACTGGGATCGACAGTGCCATTCACTACAATGCAGGGCGCAGTTAGCAAGAACATGGTGGAAAGCCTTGCCGTCCCGACATTCAGAGTGGGATACACCATCACAATTGATGCTCTCGATCAGCTGTACAAGAAAGTGAGCGTCTTTTCAGTGTTAAGGAGTGCCGTGTTTTATGCACCGGATGATTGGGTTAAAGAATAGGTGTTTTGCAGATTAAGTCAAAGGGGGTGACAATGTCAGTGCTGCTGGCAAAGGCGACGGCTATGGCGCTGGTGCAGCATCCTGTGGTGAATGCCAGCTGCAGGGATGGGAATAGCTTCACATACAACAGTAGCATCAACATCGCTGTGGCAGTGGCCATTGATGGTGGATTGATTACGCCGGTGCTTCAGGATGCTGACAAGGTTAAACACTATACTCCTTCCCTTTCTTTTTATTTGTCACCGGCTAGTTCATTTTTGAACTAATCGGTGACAAATAAAAAGAAACGGAGGGAGTACATTGTAGTTGTGTGCACCGAATGTCCGAATGTTGATCTTTGTGATGACATTTTGTTTGATTGAATTGTTAACTATTGGTTTATGCAGCTTGACATTTATTCATTGTCAAGGAAATGGAAGGAATTGGTTGATAAGGCACGAGCAAAGCAGCTGCAACCACATGAATACAACTCTGGTATTTTCTTTGCTTCATATGAGAACTTGAACCTGCAGCATATTAATGTGTGTCATTCCTATGTTCTGATTATGATACATTCCGGATATAATTGTTATGTACTGCTCAGTTCATATTCAGTGTGGCCTGGTACCAGAATTTGGTAGATGTTGGTATGCTTTGGTTCCATATAACTTAGTTGGATAAGGTTTGAAAGGAATGCAATCCTCTATGTACAAGTGTGAAAAAAATTGGCCCTTGTATGTGGAAAACATCTAGACTATGGTGCCTGCTATTTTGTTCACGTTTAATGTGCTTTGCTCTAACATTTGTTCAGGTTCTATCGGTTACTAATCTGCACTCTTATAGTTGCTTATTTAGCTAATGTTCAACTGACTGATATTAATTTACAGAGGCTCATGTACTCCCTCCGTCCCTAAATACTTGTCTTCTTATTCATTTTTGTACTAGAACACGACAAGTGTTTAGGGACGGAGGGAGTATTGTCTACTGCTGTCTCTGTAACTTTGTTAGTGCTCTTGGTGCGAGCCACAACAAATTCGTACGCTGTGACAATCCTGCTATTTGTGTGTATTAATAGTTGTTCATGTTCAACCTGCAGGAACGTTTACTCTTTCAAATCTCGGCATGTTTGGAGTTGAAAGATTTGATGCAATCTTGCCACCTGGAATTGTAAGATGAAGTTTCTTTTTTTTTTTGGCCTATCTCTTTCCATGCAATGCTGCATACCTTATTGGAATTTCTGGGTTACTGAAAACAGGGAGCAATTATGGCCGTCGGAGCATCACAACCAACAGTTGTTGGTACAAAAGATGGTAGAATTGGGATGAAGAACCAAATGCAGGTAAGTTAACTGGATGTGGAACTCTTTGTTTCCTGCCAACTGATTTTTATTTCATGGCATTTTGTTTAATTTGGTAATTTTCCACCTGATCAATACATTTAGGTCAATGTTACGGCTGACCATCGGATTATTTATGGAGCTGATCTTGCCGCTTTTCTGCAAACACTCTCGAAGATTATTGAGGATCCCAAGGATCTTACGTTTTAGATGAATCCAGTGCTTGTTTTTCCCCGGCAATCACAGTTGGGTGCTACTCTTAAGCAGATGTGTAGTATGTTATCTGGTCATGTGAATTAGTTAATTTCTGTTCTCGTTAATGTTAGAATCAGGTGACCTGCCCTGCTGGTTATCTTTTCATCATTGGTTTGTTTTTCAAAAAAAAAAATATTTTTGTTTCTTTTTCTGCTCAATAGGTGTCAATTATTATGGGTACATGTACATTTCATCAGGTGTTTCACCGATCTTCAATTTTGTCGAGCTCAATGTATTTATAAGCTGACCACCTTGTGATACATAGAATGAAATGGAGCTTTATTACCTTGCGTTAATTTTACACTGGCTTTATCTGACCTCTGGTGTATGTTGAAACTTGTAAACAACACTGCTGGCATAAGCTAATCTTGATGTCGTTGCAAGGGTGCCTAGATTATTCTTTTTGTCACGTTAAAGTAAATACTGGGGAACATGCACTGTGTTTTGCAAGTGAAGTGCCATGATTTCTTCCGACCACTTCCGTGATAAGGACTCCTTCCATGATACATGGCGCTGGCGCTCTGGGCCGATCACCGCGCGCGCCGAGCAGCCGGCGGCCGCCGTTGGGGTACCTGATGACGTTGGGCGACGCCGACGGGAAGGCAGCGGTGACCGGCGGCAGGGAAATGGAGCGGCCGGCCGGTGAGGAGGAAGGTGCGGAATCGGAAGTCGATCGTGCCGCTGATCAAGGACAAGGCGAGCATGTATATGAAGGAGCTTTACAACTTGTTAATGCTGAGTTAGTGATCACTGCTTGACTGCTTCCATGCTAATCTGAGGTTACTTGTGCTCGATGTTGGTTTAACTATCAGATATTCGTGCAATCAATCATTTTCAACCGTTGGATCTATATTCTATGGTGAGTGTATTTTTTTACTTAACGCTCTCCACCATCCCTCCACTTGGTGTTGAAGGTTAAATAAAAACAGACAACAACCGTAAAATATAAATTAAACGATTGTGGATGTGTGATTGCAAGATTGAGTTCTTCAATTAAATCAAAAATGGAACAACAATAATGCACGTAGGGGTTTGTAGTACAGTTAGTTATCTGCAAAATAATCTCGTTGCATGCGGTGCAATACTCTGCTATTATAAGTGTCCTTACCTGAAACTGCCTCTTCCAAGTTTGTGGTTAACTTTTGTTGAACATTTCCAACATCCTCTCAGACACACGTCACAAAAGCAACAACCCCAAGAAAGATCAAAACTTTTAGACGCCTGCCCTGGCGATCATCGGCATCCGATGGTGTTGCAATGATAATCTGATTTGTGAAGAACAGATAGAGTCGTCCGTTGCTGTTTACTGATCAGGTTCTTCTTGGCTTTTCATGCGCGCGGTCGATTGGTTCCGAGAGGGATCGCGATGGGGCCGCCACAGAGGCAGCAACCGGATCAGCAGGCGCGGCCGCCGGGGAACGTCTGGGTGTGGGTGGTGGCGGCGCTGCTCCTCCTGTGTCTACTCGCCGGCGGCGGGTGCCTTGTGCTCTACCTGACGCTGCCGCCGGCCGAGGCGCCGCAGTGGCTGGCCGCGGCGGGTCTCGGTCTCGTCGCGCTCCCCTGGGCGTTCTGGACCGTCACGTGCGCGTACAGGTGCTGCTGCTCCGTAAACGATGCGGTTCCGGGCAGGAACGCGTTCGTGGACCGGCAGCCGATGTCCGCCGTCGTGGCGCCAATGCCGAGCAGCAAGAACCTCAAGAGCGCGCTCGCCGGAGCGGGAAACGCCGGCGCGAGGTCGCCCACCTCCAGCGGGGGCACGCGGCGGGTTCGCTTCGGGGAGGCCACTGTGCTAGGGGAGGAGAAGGACGACGGCTCGTCGGCGCACTCGAACGAGAGCGAGGCGCCCCTCGCCTCCTCCTCCATGCACTCCTCGTCGTGATACCTTCTTCCACATCATGTAGCGCAGGTAATCGATCGTTCAATAGATGGATTATTGGTTGAAACATCAGGTAGAGATTGGTTGATGTGGCGCCATTGAATGCAAACACGCCAAGCAAGTTCCTCATTGTTACGCCGCCATTCTCTAATTGCCTTCCTTCCTCTTTCTAATTTTGCATTAGTGTGTGTATACTCATTTTTTAGATAATGGTGTGTGTATACTCATGCAGACTAGTTATTGTATGTTTGATGGTCCTAGGATACCACGACACAAAATTCTAGCATATTTTTGTTTATGAAAAATTGGGATATAAATCCTGAGCAAATGAGTTTTGTTTTCCATCTGACCTGTGGTGACCAAACAAGTGTAGATGCATATACTGCAATCTCTATGCGACAATACAATACCTTTTAGATTACAGTTTGAAACTAACTCTGACCGTGTAGATGGATGTCCTCGTTTTGCAGCAAATAGGACGACCATGTCTGAAGATGGAAAATCAAGTGATCATAGGAGAGGAAAACGTAACTACTCATCTTCAGAAGCAGAACCTACATCCATGGAGCAGTGTGCATTGCTAGAACCCAGCTAGACAACAATTCAATTATTGACCTGTTTAGTGTAGACAAGCTTTCATCGATGGCCTAAATACTTTCATTCTAGGGATTTTAGATCGCAAAATTAGTTGCCAGCAGAATTGGTAAGGCTTTTAGTTAATTCTATCATGTTTCAGAAGGATCAAAGCAACACAACTTCGATGAAAGGTGATTTTATCTGTCATATAATGACTTTCTCTTGTCCCGTGTGTGTGGTGTAAATTATTCTTTGATGTAGAATTTAACTGCATAGAGCAAAGGATGAGTGTTTTCACATTTCATGAGCTAACTAACTTAACAACTAAAGGAACCTGGTACCGTTTCTTGTCAACCACTTACATTATGATAATGATATGCATGCTGGATGCAATTTTCATCATGTGGCCCGGAATTGAGCTTTCACTTTTTACAGTTGAATTACAAGTGTTCCATTATATTATTGATCATGTCATCACCCAAATATGAAGCCAAGAGAGGATTTGAAAGCAAAAATTATGAAGGAACGAAAACAAAGAGTATTTTGGAAAGCTAATTAAAGAAGGGGGCATATCTAGTGTAAAAGGACTTTGGTGCTAACATGTTAATAAACATTTGTGCTGATCATCCGATCTATTACGAGCAGCTAAGATTTTTTGACCACCAACAGTTCCCAATATATGGTTTTTAAATATTGTACAAGAGATGGAATTGGCAGGTGTAGGGCTCATGATATGGAAAGATTTAAGAATTCAGAGTCCTTACCTACAACAAAAATCCGGCAATTGAGGAAACAGCTGTGTGTCATGTAACGAGGTTAAAGAGGAAACAAAATTTCATCTCTTCTTCAAATGCAAATTCAGCAAAAGGTGCTGGGACTGGGTCAGAATATCAGGGAACTTTCATGCCCCTTTCTTTCAAATGATTCTGCAGGCTCGGTCTTCATCCCGGTTTAATATATTTACAGAAATTCGGATGATTGTAACATGGAACATTTGGAAGAAAATGAACTGAAAGATATGTGATGATATTCCTCCGTATTTCTATTCGTGTCAAAAGGATTTCATAAATAGAATGGATGTGGTTTGCTTCCGCCAGTGCCGCCAGAGATCGATCCTTGGTGCCACCCTTCTTCTTAATAAATTAGCAGTGCTCCTGCTCATGATGTCCGGACTATGTCTTCAAAAAAATAAAATGAAAATAGAATGGATCATTCTACTAGGATGCTCTGTATTGCTGGTTAAATCATGTTAGTTAGATTTTATTGTTGTTTTTTTCTTTTCCTCCGTACATATTGTACAGTATTTTGCTTTCTCTTAAATTTAATACTCCCCGATCTCAAATTACTTGTTACTGTATAGTTCATTTTTGAACTAGAGAGTCACAAGTAATTTGGGATGGAGGGAGTACTCCCTCCGTCCCCATGAACTTGTCGCTTTGTAGTTCATTTTTGAACTACAAAGCGACAAGTTCATGGGGACGGAGGGAGTATAACAGTAGGGTCTTTTTGTTGTTTTTCCTGGTAAAAAAATCTGGTAATTGAGACGGTTATTTCTGGAAGTAGGAAATTTTATTAAGTTAATATTGTGTAGTGTTTCAGAATTGTTTTATAATGTATTTCTAAAATTTAACGTTTAAGATTATGGATTAGAAATTGTTGGACATGCTCTTAGCCTCCCTGTTTTAACAGCCTTATGTACCGGCAACCTCCATAACGTTGTGGGAGGAGAAAGTGGAAATGATATTCGGCTCTATGTTGTCTCTTGGGCTGCCGGCCGGCCTTGTTGTTTTAGAGTTCTTTATTCTTTTCATTTTAGAAATCTATTGGCTGATGCTTCCGATTGGCCCAAAACCCACTAGATATCAGCCCAGCTCAGTCGTCTTATCTCCAAAGACATTTTTTTCTGATCTAAACAAATGCCCAAATGTCTAATATTTTTTTTTGAATCGGCCATGTCATCTCCATTTCATAGAAATAGAGGTCTGATCATACAAAAGCTATACCTAGTCATTCCTAATCCTAACATTGTTTGGAACTACCGAATGACATAGGTAAAAACATCCATCCCCATGGGGTTTTAACAACAGGTTTCATCAGCAGGAAATTAACAAGTTTGAGAAAACAACTACATGAAAGCAAAATACTGCCACACATTCAGACATCCAGCATCATCCTCTCCTGTATGATATGCTCAGCCATCTTGGTCAGGAATAGATGGCACCAACAGAACTTTATCCAGCACCTTAGTCTTCATCGCCTCATGCAGTATTGCTACAATTCCATTGCGAATCATATTCTGCAATTCAGAAGAGTATGCACCTGCCCAATATGATAACAAGGAACACATCAGAAAAATTATATCAGTAGGATCCTTGATTGCTTTTCCTTCAAAGCATGCACGATTTCTTAGTGTCCATGTTGCCCACGAGATAGCTGCAATACCAATTGGATACAAAACAACATCATCCTTCAAAACCTTACTAACCCAACTCCAGTATTGCTGAATATTACAAGGTCTCTTATCTGACCCTATACTTCTAGTTATGATGTCCCAAACACTTTTCAGACAAATACATGAGAAAAATAAGTGATCTATAGTTTCATTCATGTTACAAAAACAGCACTTAGGATCCCCTTCCCACTTTCTCCTTAACAACTTATCCTTACTAGGAATCGCTTTATTTGTAATTTGCCATAAGAATAGCTTAATCTTAGGAGGGAGCTTAGACTTCCATATCACCTTATGGCTAAGACCTTTGTCATTTTCTGTTAATCTATTGTACATCGATGCAACAATAAATGACTTTGATTTATTATATTTCCATATAACATCATCCCTACAAGTAGATAAATTCTGTGAATTGAGTCTTTCTGCTAAAGAATACCATTGAGAATGTAATTCATGAGGAAAAGAACGCATGAACCTAACGGACCAGTTCTTAGCAGCACACTCAGCCACAGTTAGGTTCTTATCAGAAGCAAAGTAGAATAACAATTATGAATGAGTATACGAGATAAACCAAAGGTTAGTATGAACCTACATGCAAGATAAACTTGTTACATATGTAACATATATGTAAATGTTTGTCTGGTACTTCCTCAGTCTCAAAATACTTGTCACTTTCTTTTTTAAAAAAAATAAATATTTGTCACTTTCTAGTTCATTTTTATCTAGAGAGTGACAAATATTTCGGAACGGAAGGAGTATAAACTAAAAGTTGATGAAACCAACTTAGCTCTCTTTCAAATTACTTTCAGATCAACAAGGAAGCATAAAACTAATGATCGATGTACACCCTGCTGATGAGCATGCATTGTCATCATCTCAAAGTACCAAATTCGTCCAAGTATAGCCATGCATGGTGACTTGCTTTTTGGCTGGAAAAACTTGGCCCAACCCATACTATTCGTCCATATCCATGACCAGAGGTGCCGATCGAGCAGCGGATTATTTGTTCTTCATTCTCGCTTGCTCCGATCGATGAACTTCTGCGACGTCTTCAACGATCGATAGCTGCATGTGCGGCGTGGGCAAGTTGCCGTGAAACTTTTTTGACGAGATTCGAGATGCCGCCGCATGCACGCTTTTTATTTTCCACGAAAAGCGACTGCACACTATACAGTTCTATTGTAAACAATACTGTACTCTTTAATTGTCAAGAATTCTATTGAAAAAATGAACAGAGCTGTTGTCTTAACGACGACAATTTGAAAACTGATGGAGCAATGCTTTACAAACTTGTCTTTGCATCACCTAATCCAACTATGGACTGTATATATATCCCCCAGCAGCTTTCTTAGACCAACAGTGGTCTATATCCACCAATACGCATGCAGGGCATAAAAAGGCGTTGTAGTACTTGCGTGCATGTGATTTCTTTGTATGTTTACGAGCGATGATCTCATCATCAGTAGTTTGGATATATGAACAGCTAGCGCGACCAATTAAGCTGCGTAGTGCATGCATGGGCAGATCGACGATGGGTCTATTTTCTCTCGAGTATCATTCACGTTTTATAATCCATAAAGTTGCCCTTCTTCTTTCAGTATAATGCCCAGTTGGATATACACAAGTCATGTTTGGTAGAGCTTAATTTATAACTCCAAAAAAGAAATCCGTTGATAGAGATCTATAGTAATATAAAATTCATTTTATTTTGTACACTCGATCTAAATAACCCAGTATATAGATCTCGGAGATAGAGAGTTGTGCCGACCAATCCTATTGGAAGGTAAGGATAGCATTGAACATGCAATCACTCTCGAGAGCGACGTGCACTTTAACCAGTAGGCTCGGCCGGATGCTAGCTAGTACACTTTTTGGTGGTCCACTCGGCTGACTTGTGTGCAAGAAATGTTGAGCAATCGACGATGTCGACCTAGGCTAACTTTGCTCCCAATCGATTAGCTAGTTTTATACTCCTTCGGTCCCAAAAAATTTGTCGCTTTGTAGTTCATTTTTGAACTACAAAGTGACAAACTTTTTGAGACGGAAGGAGTATATATTCTCTCCCAACTCTTGACTAGTCAACAAGCGCTTTTTGCAGCTGTTCATATCGGGCAACCATATACCCGTGGCTTATTTGTATGAGTTACGCGGAAACTTTGCACTCGACAGCGATGGATTTGAAGAGCAGTATTGGAACGCGCACTACCACAGAGCATCCTGTGATCAGATGTACTGTAGCCTTGGATACAAGCTTCCTCTGCAGCGTGTAATAACGGTCAATGCTGGCTCTTGTTATTACGCGCTCTGATCAGATTTTTTTGGGGTCCAACGATTATCTATAGAGCGACGTGGAAGAAGTGGTAAGGTGCGTGTCTAGCTTTTTGCCTACCACACAGGCATTTCAAATGCAGCGAAAAAAACTAGAAAAATCGGAATATAATTATCAAGTCTCAAAACTTGCTGAAGATGGGTTAGGGAAGTGCCACGAGACTAAAATACAAGGGTGGTTAGTAAACTTGTGTAGGGGGGTCACCTATGTCCCTGCTATAAAAGTGTTAAATTACATATTTCCGTCACCAAACTTATTAAAAATTTAATTTGAGTCTATATATAATAATAAAAATGGCTGTAGGCTTAATAATGTGGATGCTTACAAGGCATATAATTTGTCACCAATTTATATGTATGTCTAATCTTCATTAATTCCGTGTTTGGCATATCAGAACATTACTGCGAGGTAGGCATGCACCGCATAAATAGTGCTGGAGAGCTGGTTGATGCAACCATATTTGGGTCTAATTTGCAACCACGCGGTCCAAATAGTGCTGGAGAGCTGACGACAGTCCGACGTGAACAAGTGTGTGGCTGTTTCCAAAATCGTTCGACATACCGGGCAAAAGTACTCTCCATTCGGCCGTCCTCTAGCTAGCTTAAAGTTGCATCGCAGTTCAAATCCTATATGCTACTTCCATTCTCAATTACTTGTCAATTTTTTATTTGTTTTTTATTAGAAGACGACAAATATTTGGCATGAAGGGGTAGCCAAATGAAGAGCATATGCTGGGAAGGCGCCCACGCGCCCCACACTTTAATTTCTTCGGGTACCAGGATCTGCAACTTCCTTCAGTTAAACTGCATGTCGTTATAAGCTGATTTGGCTGAATACTCACTGGTTAATTGCCGACCAGGTCCATACAATTTCATCCGGTGCCTCATCATGTAATAAGTCACTCACTTTGAGTGCAGCAAGTACTTTGTAATTTCTATTTGTAAATACTGCTTTTCATCTTAATATAAATCACTCTTTGAGTTTTCTAAAAAATCATGTAATAAGTCAGGTGCCGCCTCTTGAACGGCTGCCCATGCATAGTGAGACCAGATCCATCGGAAGGCGGTCAACCGTAATGTCCATTGCCTTGGACGTTGAGTGGGCCGTTAGGCGCCAATGTGTGCTTCTTTTTACATGCATGTGTTTATCAACTAGCTAAGCGTCAGTTTATATGTACACTGAATAATTTCCATAACCTGCTGCACATATAAGGGAACTTTACTGCGAGGTGGTAGGCGGTGTATAAAACGCGTTAGTTTTGTTTCCCATCATCGTCGATCAGCAGCCGAACGTGCCCACGAGGCCCCGCCGCGCGGAGATGAACCGCACTAGCTAGCTGAACGGACGGGCCACTGGCATGCATGCATGATGCAGGTTGCAGTGAAACGATGCTCGCTGCTAGTGCGCGCGTTAAACATGCATGTTCCCAACTCAAAATTAAAAGTTGGATATGATGGAGGTCAGCCGTCACTTTCTTGAGATGGACAGAATGATTCCCCCCCCCCCCCCCCCCCCCCCCCCCCCCAAACGCAGGACACGGCGCGGACGGGGAAGGGCCGGAGGAACACGACGAACCGTCCGTGTGGCTGTAGCTGTTCCCGTGATGCCCATGATGCTTATGCTTAGCTTCTAATCTTCTATACAGTGCCGATGCGATAAGCAGAATCAACGCAGCGCAAAAGCGCATCACGGCACACCTCACGGGCAGTCGTCGGCGAGCATGCACCCGCCGGCCGCCGCGGCGGAGCGGACAGAGACTGAGAGAGGGAGAGAATCTCGCGCGGATGCGGGCGAGACGTGGATGGACGGCGTTGACTGCCGCGGCACAGCGTTCTGAGTCGACGACTGAGATGCCACTGATCTGTACCATAATGTGTCGATCCACCCCTGTTCGACCCACCTGACTCCTGAGCTGAGCACCAGGTGGCCACTCGAGCACGCGCCCTTGCGTGTTTCCGCCGCCGGCATGGAAGACCTGAACTAACTGAGGCTGCATGCATCCGTCGAAAATCGAGTCAATCATACTCGTACCATCATTTTACCAACATATTGGAACCGAGTCAAGCACGGACGGTAACACGTACGGTGAAAATAATTCCTTGACTAACGGAAGAAATTCAATGTGAAATCAGCGTGTAAAGGAGATGCTTCTTGGTTCAAAGAGAGGAAGGTCAATAAAGCAACTCAACTTTTATTTGACGTGCCGTGGTGATGTAGATCTTTTTGTTTAACTATTATTCTCCCTGTCCTTGAAGTTAGTTTGTCGCTTTCTAATTCATTTTTAAACTAAAAAATGACAAATTTTAAATATACTCTAAGATCTCCCCCCATTCATAATGGAAGCACGCGGTTAGGTTATCCGCACTAACATACTCTAAAATCTAATCGAAGTCACATCATACTCTATATTTATTTTTACTCTCACAAAACTTCCATTATACTCCCTCCGTTTCGTTTTAATTGTCGTTAGGACAACCTTTATTAGTTCATTCTAGTTCATTTGATTGTCTGAAACGACAATTATTTCAGAACGGAGGGAGTACTTTACAATAGTCTTTACAGTAGGCTTTAGAGTAGACTTTATATCATACCACAACGATCAGTCTTAGATTGGAGAAGAAGCCGAAGGTGATACGTTACACCCCCTCCCCTCCCCGCGCTGTAGTAATGTTGTCACACTGCGGGCGTCGATACTTGAGTGGAACCCAATGAGGTCTCATGCAAATGATGCCCCTTTATGTCGAGGTAGTCAAAAGCGAATGAGGACGAATAGCCATAGTCGAAGAAGCTATGCTTGAGGTTGTTGTGGTCGATGATGTCAAAGTAGAGGTTGCCAATGTCAATGAAGCTGAATGAACATGATGCCGCGGGAGCAGGGAGTATAGTTCCCCAAATGGGCCGCCCGGCACGGGCCCGGCACGGGCCCGATATGGCCCGGCACGATAGGGCCCAGCACGACCTGGCCCGGTTTGTCTTCCGTGCCGTGCCGGGCCGTGTCGCCGTGCTCACCATGCGGCCCAGGCACGGCACGGAGGCCGTTTTTTCGTGCCGTGCCAGCACGGCGGCACGACGGGCACGGCGGCACGGTGGCCCGAGCGGACGGAAGCAAGCCGGCGGGCGGCGGCCGACGGAGGCGGGGGCGAGGCCGTCGGGTGCAGGGCCGGCGGGCGCGCGGCCGGCGGGGCGCGAGGCCGGGAGGCGCGAGGCCGGCGGGCGCGCGGCCGGCGGGGGCGCGAGGCGGGCGGGCGCGGGATCGGCGGGGGCGCGCCGCCGGAAGAAGGCGCGACGCGCGAGGCCGGCGGCAGTGCGGCCGGCGGGCGTGCGGCCGGCGGGGGCGCGCGGCCGGTGGGGGCACGCGGCCGGCGGGCGCGCGGTCGGCGGGGGCGCGCGGCCGGCGAGGGCGCGAGGCCGGCGGGGGCACGAGGCCGTCGGGGGAGAGGTCGGGTGGCTGGCTGGGGCGACCGAGCGAGGCTCGGTGTCGGTGGCTGGCGGCTACGGTTGGGATTGGGGGAGTGAGAGGCTGCTAGGGTTTGAGAAAGAAGCTGTATTTATATGTCCATCTATTATTAGATTCAATGATTAGAAATGGACTTGTAAAAATATCGGGCCACGACGGGCCGACTCAAAAATCGTGCCGGGTTCGGGCTGGCCCAACGTGCTGGGAGTTCGGCCCAAGCACGGCCCAACTATCGTGCCCGGGCCGGCCCGGCACTATTCGGCTCGGGTCGGGCTCGTGCTCGGGCCTTGCTTTTTCGTGCCGGGCCTCGGGCCGCCCAATAGGCCCAGCCCATTTGGAGAACTATAGCAGGGAGGCACGAGGTGTTCCTCTCCGAGATATTGTTCTTTTTTTTAGAAAAAATCCCGGGACAGCGTCCAGGGGGTATATGTATTAAGGAGTCTAGCATTACGTATTACAGATTTCAAACAGAAGACGTGGTATTCTTAAACTACAAATATACTCTAAGATTATACACCCTAATTAGCCCTCTCTAACAAAACTATGAAGTGGAAGAAAGGAACTACTTCAAGTAGAAACTGTCAGAAGAAGAAAGGAAAAGAAACCCTTGTCTCAATCCAAATGGCTTCAATGGTACAGTATTTTTAGCCAACATTTATTACGCTAACGTATGTGTCAAAAACTTGATATACTTCAACATCTACAATTGTCATCGTTTCAACATGATACGCAGGTTAGGTCCGGGATATATGCGAGTGTGAACTTGGGCCTAGCTTCATTTGTCAAATCTTTCCTTTTGCTCGCTTTGTCTGATACACTCTGCTCGACCATACTAAATCAAGCTGAGCTTTCCACTGTTCTAGGGTCGGGACAGATGATTGCAGTGAAGCGATACATACCCGGCGATTTCAATGCGCTGATCGACGCACAGCAGTACACGAGACGCCTCCTGCAGGTCCCCAATTATTGATCCTGTTCCTATCCGACGACGTCAGGACACAGGTGCAAGGACGAATCATGGAGCGCGGCGGACGAAGACATCCTCCGGCCACCTCACCTGCTCCCGGACCGGTGGTGACCTCACCGGACGACTTGCCGGGTCGCGACGCGGCTACTACTGGCCGAGGTCCTGCTCGAGCGCCCTAGCAAGCACGGGTGGCTGACGACATGACTCCGGCCGGCGTTACCAGTTACCACGGCAGTGTCCGTCCCCAGAGAGTCCTCAGGCAGTCGGCAAGACACTCGGATTTTTCCGCGGGAAGAGCGTGGGGAAAACGATAAAGTTGAAACTGACTCGGGCACCCGCGCTGACCAACGACGTAGCTGCCTCCTCTGCTCCGGTCTATATATATCGCCTTCCCTGACCAAACTACTACTCGAAGCTTCAGAGCAACCAGAAAGAGAACTCGCTCGAGCTCACCTGGTTGGTTGCATCCATCAATCCGAGGAGCCAGGAGAAGAAGAGAGAGAGAAAAAAAAAGAGTGTTTTGATGGAGGGCGGCAACGCAGCTAAGCGAGTTGTGGTGGCGCCGATGGAGGTGTCGCTGGAGGCCGGGAACGCCGAGCAGGCCGAGCGGCTCGACGACGACGGCCGGCCCCGCCGCACGGGCACGCTGTGGACGGCGAGCTCGCACATCATCACCGCCGTGATCGGCTCCGGCGTGCTGTCACTCGCCTGGGCCATCGCGCAGCTCGGCTGGGTGGCCGGTCCCGCCGCCATGCTCCTCTTCGCCTTCGTCACCTACTACACCGCCACGCTGCTCGCCGAGTGCTACCGGACGGGGGACCCGGAGACCGGGAAGCGGAACTACACCTACATGGACGCCGTCCGCTCCAACCTCGGCGGCGTCAAGGTCACCTTCTGCGGCGTGATACAGTACGCCAACCTGGTCGGCGTCGCCATCGGGTACACCATCGCCGCCTCCATCAGCATGCGGGCCATCAGGAGGGCGGGGTGCTTCCACGGCCACGGCCACGCCGACCCCTGCAAGAGCTCCAGCAACCCGTACATGATCCTCTTCGGCGCCGTGCAGATCCTATTCTCGCAGATCCCGGACTTCGACCAGATTTGGTGGCTCTCGATCGTCGCCGCCGTCATGTCGTTCACGTACTCCAGCATCGGTCTGTCCCTCGGCATCGTGCAGACCATTTCCAACGGCGGGTTCGCGGGGAGCCTCACCGGTATCAGCATCGGCGCCGGCGTCTCCTCCACCCAGAAGGTGTGGCGCAGCCTGCAGGCCTTCGGCGACATCGCCTTCGCCTACTCCTTCTCCAACATCCTCATCGAGATCCAAGTAAGATTGCTGTGTTTCCTTCAACTTGAGGCTAGCTCTGCTGTTCCTGTTCCTGACCAAGATTATTGCTGTTTGTGCTCTTCTGTCGCTGCGCTGCGCAGGACACCATCAAGGCTCCACCTCCGTCGGAGGCGAAGGTGATGAAAAAGGCGACGAGCCTGAGCGTGGCGACCACGACCATCTTCTACATGCTGTGCGGGTGCATGGGGTACGCGGCGTTCGGCGACGCGTCGCCGGACAACCTCCTCACCGGGTTCGGCTTCTACGAGCCGTTCTGGGTGCTGGACGTGGCCAACGTGGCCATCGTGGTGCACCTCGTCGGCGCGTACCAGGTGTTCGTGCAGCCCATCTTCGCGTTCGTGGAGCGCCGCGCCAACGCGGCCTGGCCCAACAGCGCCTTCATCGCCGGCAGGGAGCTCCGCGTGGGCCCCTTCTCGCTCAGCCTGTTCCGCCTGACGTGGCGCTCGGCGTTCGTGTGCGTGACCACCGTCGTCGCCATGCTCCTCCCCTTCTTCGGCAACGTCGTCGGCCTGCTCGGCGCCGTCTCCTTCTGGCCGCTCACCGTCTACTTCCCCGTCGAGATGTACATCAAGCAGCGCAGGGTCCCCCGAGGGAGCACGCGGTGGATCTGCCTCCAGACGCTCAGCGTCACCTGCCTCGTCGTCTCCCTCGCCGCCGCCTCCGGCTCCATCGCCGACGTCATCGACGCGCTCAAAGTTTACCGGCCGTTCAGCGGTTAACTCTCACTGAGGTAAACAGCGCGCGGATAAGGAGCGAGTAGGTACACAAATCGAGCATAAGAGGCAAGTAGCCATAAGGCTTTTGGGAGGAGGAGGAGTAGTAGAGCATTCACGCGGACGAGCAGCGTCATCGGGGATCAGATATGGTGCATGGTGAGGCGCGCACAAGTGTGTTCTACAGAAGTAGCTAGGGATAAGAAGAAGCGTCGAAACTATGAGATTTTCCGCTTATCTCGCCATGTATGAGCCACACGTTTGTGCTTCTGTAATACTCCCTCCTTCTCATATTATTTGTCGTTTAGGACAAAGATTTTAGTTCATTTTGAACTAGAATTCTTGTCCTAAACGATAAATAATATGAGAAGGAGGAAGTATGTATTTTGGGTTTGATGAGCCTGAAGCTCTAAATGTTTTTCCTTATTAACTGCTGCTACTCCCTTCATTATAGAACAAATGATGTCGTTTAAGATGGCTATTTTAGTTTATGTTTAACTTATCTTTTATCCTAAACATCATTCATTTTAGAACGGAGG
Organism: Tuctoria greenei; assembly: GCA_036927565.1. NCBI lineage: Eukaryota > Viridiplantae > Streptophyta > Magnoliopsida > Poales > Poaceae > Tuctoria > Tuctoria greenei. Next base: position 178,868,581 of record JAYESD010000009.1, on the reverse strand, counting down.
TTGTAGAATTCAAATATTCAATCTTACAATTTCGTACCATTTCCAGTCGAACACTAACTTTGTTACCATTAAAGGAACTTTGGAACCATTTCCTGTCAAACACTTGCAGTATATGCCCTCCTTTTCATTTTATTTGACGCCAAAATGAAATGGAGAGTAATAGTTCTCATTTATTCTGAATTACTTGACCTTCCAGACACGTTCATAAAAATTAAGAAATATATGACATCATGATTTTACCCTCCTATTAGCCACTTCCACGCTGTTCATTTTTTAGAGGATCATGCTTAAAAAAAATGGAGGTAAATATATTGTAGAATAAAGATGGAATACATTTTTTCTAGACATTTAAAGAATCAAATAATAAAAATATGTTTTCATTTGACTTAGAGGATCAAGTAATTCAGAGCAGGGTAAGACACTTGATGGAAATTTTTCATCATGATTCATGAGAAGCCGGTATATATTGACGAAGCTTCAGTTTCACACTTTGAACTACCGGCTAGTTGAACTTCTGAGGAATGTTGTCGCCCAAATATCCAACAAGTAAACGAAACTAGTAAATATTGTGTACAGACTTTTATGTCCATGTCCACTGCTACAATAAGCTTCATCACAGGCGGCTCCAAACCTATTATCACAGACGGCTTTTAAAACCGCCTGAAACGAAGAGTCTGTGATAATCCGCAATTTCACAGGCGGAGAAGTGAAACCGCCTGTGAAGACTAATTATCATAGGCGGTTCTTCACTAAGGATAGCCGCCTGTGAAGATCGATTATCATAGGCGGTTCTTTACTTAGGCTAGCCGTCTGTGAAAATACTTTATCACAGACGGGTCGTGCAGCACATATAACCGTCTGTGATAAACGTCTTATCACAGACGGTTATTGAAGAATAACTAACCGTCTATGATAAGAAGTCTTCACAGACGGGTATTGAAGCATTACTAACCGTCTATGATAATTTGTATTCACAGGCGGATTTTGAAGCATAACTAACCGCCTATGATAATATGTCTTCACAGGCGGGTTTTGAAGCATAACTAACCGTCAATGATAATGTGTCTTTACAGACGGTTATTGAAGCATAACTAACCCGTCTATGATAATGAAGTTATCACAGACGGAGTTTACCTATATCAGCCGTCTGTGAAGACTCTTTAACGCAGCCGGTTTCTACCATAACAGACACCGCCTGTGAAAATTAGGTTATCACAGATGTTTCTTTACTTGTATCTAGCCGCCTGTGATAATTGTTTTTCACAGTCATGCAGTACTACTGCTGTTATTTCTAATTTCCAGGTCAATTCAATATAATCACAGAACAAAAAACAACAATCATCACAGAACAAAAGACAACAATATTATCATCACAGAAGTCAATTTCACTAAAACAATATACATATGTACAAGTTACAGATACAATTTCATCTCAAAGTTTACAAGTTTTCACTAAAAACTGTTTAGATTGGTATAGTCGCAAAGTTCTGGCACATCAGCTGTTGAACCTCTCTTATCAAAGAACTTCCCCGTTTTGTGCAAAATTTCGCGACGAATGAACTGACAGAGTTCAGAAGCAATCCTGTCGGCTCCTCCATCAGGAATACTTCTACAAACCGGCCATTCTTCGTTCAGATTCTTCTTGTGCTGCAATATAACACATAACAAGGTTTAGAATGTGTTGGTTTCAACAATCTCAAAGTATAGATCAAAGTGAGAGTATACAAGAATTTAGTAGGTATTTTTGGAGCAGTTGTACTATGAGCAATTGAATTTTGAAGTTGGAATCAAAATATGAAAATAATGTTTCTGGTAATATTGAACAGCAGAGAATATAAGCATTAAACTATGCTAGTTACAATGAAAATGAAACACAAAAGTAAGAAAATAAGGTATCGACATTAAGGATAACTTACATCCTCACGATTGACTCTATATACGGCGGCGGTCCGAAGATGCTCGCATACATAATACCCGCATAAGACACTCCCAGCAGGCTGCTTCGGACAAGCATAATACGTTTTAATGTCCAATGCATTCGTATTAGGAGGTCTCTGACCGCCAAGCTGTTCCGCGTAAAACCGCCAAGCGCTGTAATACAAGAAATGTCATATAAAACTTGTCAACACATTCTAAATGTGCGTAAATTAAAATTATTGAATAAACGTACTTTTTCAAAATGGAAAGGAAATCTTTGTAACGATCTGGTGGGTAATCGGCCGAGTCCAAGACTGTTGCCATTCCCTGCGTTGGCTTGATGAAGATCATTATGTAGTGATTACTGCAAACATACAAACACACGTGTTAACAATTACCAATAATTGCTATTTCAATGTCATGTGTCGAACTTACTCGAAGTGGTACGGAGCCTTTACGAGGTCCTGGCCGTCTCTGACAAAGTTAAACATCGCATGTCCTATGTAAGCTGCAACTTCTGCCTTTCTATCCTTCTTAAGTTTTGCAATTGCTCTTTCAAAATCTTTTTTTTTCATGTGTTTGTACTGGCTTGATTCTCGATTTGCCTGGACGTCGAATAGCGACTTTGCAATCCTAGTAGGGTCAAGGATACCTGTCTTGTGCGCCAACTTTTCATTATCCATGTATTGCATCCTATTGAAGAAGTCCAGAATTGTTATAATCTCATGAAATGCGTATGCGTGTAGTAAGAAAAGCAAATACAAAATATTAGAGCACTTACAAGCACCAGACGAGCAGCAGGTTGATTTCGAGCATGCCCCGATGGAAAAGGGAAAGCAGCTCTTCAAATAAAATGACTCGTTTATCTACTCCAGTGCTCCAGAATGCTTCTTTTGGAATACGAAATGTGACGCACTGAAGACCATATTTTGTGCTGGCAGTGATGTACCACTCATGCATTCTTCTGAGCGCGACGGGTTGTTTGCTAAGTTGTACGGATGTCATTAACGGCTTCCCATTCTCAAATTTAGGAGGAACATCCTCAAGCTTGTATATTAGAACTCCTGGTTTAACTAAAGTCGTCCGCCGATTATACATGACACCGTCTTCTTCCCACTCCTCGATATCTTCTAATGCTGGCTCATGAGAAGAACGAGATGCACTCGATTTTCTAATATTTTCCTTCATAGCTTCCAAATACTTTGTCACTTCTGATGAAGGTTTCTTATTTTCGTATGAGCTAACTTTGACAGGCACTGATGATCGAGGAGTAGTCGTCGGAAGTTGGACACTGGCTTGTTGTTGAACCTGTTGTTCAACTGATTGCTCTTTACTCCCAGCAGCTGGCTCTAGTACTACTTCAAGCTGTTGCTCAACTAGTTGCTCTTTACTAGCAACAGCTTGCTCTGGTACTGCTTGAAGTTGTTGTCCAACTTGTTGCTCTTGGATATCATCATCCTTGCTCAGACATAGGGGGAGTGGATCTTCCCGGACTGGGAGTGGATCTTCATGCACTTTCGCCTTAGAAGATGGGGTTGCAGTATTTGGAGATGCGACGGGGCTAGAAATTGGCTCATCGTCCAACACGATATCGCGTCGGTGCCAAAGGATTAATTGGTTGACAGCCTGCCTCAGAGTCGCGATCCCCTCAGGTGTGACGTGGTCTATTTCATAATCTTCATAATCATTATCAATGATCTGAAGAACTTGCACCACAGAATAATACAACGGAAGTGGACTCCCGTTGAAGTCACGATCAGGCTTTGCCATAGCAGTGGCAACCTGTTTGGTTTTGTTCCCTGCTCTGCCTATCGGGACAAGAAGACGACAAGATTTGTCGTTAGCAATATCATCGACGGGGAACTTATGGGCTGACCCTGAGCCTGGCACGGAACCAACGCTGCTAGGGTAGGCAGTTGGAGATACTAATTGCTCCTTTTGCACCGGAACCATCATTGTACTCGGTGCCACTAATTGTCCTGATTGTCTAAGTTGTTCCATAATTTCTTGCATATTTTCTTTGACCTTTTGAGCAATTGTTTCATCAAGTGTTTTCTTAAACTTCTCACGTCTTCTATATGTGTCTTTATCTTTAGGGAAACCATCTAGCCAAGACATTTGAGAAGAGACCGCTCGAACCCGTCCGCTGTGTTCAGGGTTTCCCAAGATAGCGGTAAGTTGGTCATTCTCCCTCTTCGGCTTGAAGAGACCCTTCTGTTGCTTTTCAATTACTTCTTTCATTTTATCCTCTACTTCATTCAGAGAGTCGGGCTTTTCAAGTTTGCCCTCGCTGGTCAAACCTGACCGAGCAAAGACCCAGCGTTGAGTTCGCTCATCGCACCCTTCTAATGGGTGAGGATTGCCCTTACTAAGAATGTCGTCTATTATCTTATTCCATTTCTGGACTTTGGGGCCATATCCGGCAGACCCCAAGCGATGATGGTATTTGTTCTTTTTTGCAAGCTCTGACCTAGTTGCACTTAGAGCTTTAGCATCAGGTGTGCTCTTTTGACGAACAAACTCTTGCCACTGAGCTTGTGTGATTTTTCCCATCTTCCTCGGGCTAGGGACCTTATTGGCCTTAACATAAGCATTCATTTCACTCTTCCAGCATCGAAACTTCTTGTCGCAAGAGACCAATGTTGCTTTCTTTACAGCTTCTTCTGTGCCTTTCGGGAACTTGAATTGTTTCTTTATCTTTTCCCACAACTCATTCTTGGTCTGCTCGGGTAATTTCCTCCAATTCTCGGTTGTGATCGGCACAACCTCCCTAACAAGAAAACCGCATGCATTACGGTACTTGGTAACTGAATCCAGTGGTTCTTGGGGAAGCCCACTTGGACCGACCCTTGTTATGTACATGATGCGGTCCAATAGACCCTTATTGGGACCTCGTTGCCCTCGTTTCCGCTTGAGTGAAGCTGAGGATTCATCCATTGGTGAACCTTCTGCGGTTTTAGGAGCCGATGTCACCTCATTGTCTTCGAGATTAATCTAGGTAGAAAAAAAATTATAAGACTTCGTATACTTGACAACCAACATTAACTTGAACTGCTGAAGTTAAGATTCGTGATCCATACCTCGTCGGTAGGATCATATTCCGGGTCTAGATCCACTGAAGTCTTTTTAATTTTTATATTCGGAAAAGGATCCGAAGGACTGTGATAGGAGCCTGAACTGCTGGAGTCAGTAAACTCCATATTGTCTTCTTTGTTGTTACAATCAGGACCAGTCTTCTTAGGGCTTTCCATGCTAGATCTAATAAGACAAAAAATCTAATAAATGGCATAACTAAATTTGGTCATATTTAAAACAAATTTTCTCAATTTTGGCTCAATTAAGTAAATTTAGCCAAAACACATTTTTGAAGTTATATAGGTCTAACTAAATTCTTGTATCATAGAGATCGGCATCATATGCTCAGACTCCATCGCCACACCTAGTGTTACCTAGATATGGGCGTGAGGATGCTCCTGGCATCACAAATGAGTTGGCCAGCAACTTTTGTTTGGCTTCAGAGCTAAATATAGCATAACTTTGGTAGCTCAGATTAGGTACAATTGCTAAAATGAAGCTGATGGAGCCACAAGTGCAGACATCTTTGGTAGCACAGATTAGCTACAATTGCTCAAATGAAACTTAGAGAAATAAAAGCAAACTTAGCCAAACTTAGTCTAGCATAGCTAACTCTAAGCAAAAGTAGCCAAATATAGCTAAATATAGCATAACTTAGTCAAAATTAGTCAAGTATAACTATATCTAATGTAACTTAGCCAAAATTAGCCAAATTTGGTCAACTTAACCAAATATAGCTAAATCTTGCCCCTAATAGAGAATTATGTGGCATATGCAAGGCCGATGACAGAAATAGGGAATATACTGCTGTTACTAGAGTCTAGAATCATGTTTACCACTAATGTGTCGGAACAGTTTCAGACACACAGAACCAACTACCAATTTATCGTGATATAACCATCCACATAAATCTTGCCCCACCGAACCGTAACCAAAGATGCCACCGAACTTGACAGTTTTTCGAATTCCACCGAACCCTAACCAAGGATGCCTACCATTATCTAATTCCCGAACCCTAACCAAGGATATGCAAGGCGGCAGCGAGGGCGGGGAGGGAGGCGGCACAGCGAAGGAGGATGGAAGGTCGAAGGGTTTAGGGTTTACCTTGAAGCTCGGCGGTGACGGAAATGGCTTCGCTCGGCGTACCTGGAAGTGAGGAGGGCGAAGCTCGGCGGCGACGGCGAAGCTCGGCGACGACGGCGAAGCTCGGCGACGGCGAAGCTCGGCGGCGTACCTGGAAGTGACGATGGGGAACACTTGGCGGCAAACGAAATTTTGGCAGCCTAACGGCGTCTAAGTGTTTCGCCCGGGTTAGGTTTTTCCAATGCTGCCGAGGGGTATATATAGACTCACATTTTCTCAGGCGGATTTTAAGTACCGACCGTCAGGGAAGACTGTTATCTCAGTCGGATTTTACTTACCAACCGTCTGAGAAGATACAATTATCTCAGGCGGTTGGTTAGTAACACCCGTCTGAGAAGATACAATTATCTCAGGCGGTTGGTTAGTAACACCCGCCTGAGTTAAACATGAAGATATTTACTTCTTAATTTGATGAACGCCTACATAAAGACCCCTCACCAACCGGGATGAGGATCCCCTGACTTAATCAGCGGTCACTGACATGTGGACCCGGTCCCACACGTCAGTGACCATGTCACGCGTGCGCGACCTTTCTTTTCCCCGAGGTGCGACCTTTCTTTTCCACTCCGCGCGGCCTTAAAGACCCAACACCACTATGGCTCACAAGCGCATCGCTCACTTTGAATCCTCTTGTTTTCTTCGTCTTCCTCCGCTCCGACGACCCAACACCACTATGGCCGACCTTCCGCCGCCAAGCCCTCCGAGGGAGCCACCTTGCAAGAAACAATGTTGCAGCTCCCCCGAGAAGATCAACGCCGAGCAGCGCCTCCTCATGGCGCGAGAGGCGTACAACAATACGTCTCGCGCCATGAGTGCCTTGGGGCTGGGTACCCTTCCAGAGTATACTGGAATGGGTACCTTGGGCCACTACCTCTACGCCCTCGTGGGGGTGGCTGATCGTCTCGACATTCTGTTCGCGACGATGGCCCAGGTTCTTGGCCCCCAGGGCCGTAGAACGCTGGTGGAGGCGACGGCTAGCAACCTCGGGGTTGCACCGCCGGTGCAGCCGGTGCAGCCGGTGCAGCCGGTGCAGCCGGTGCAGCCGGTGCAGCCGGTGCCGGAGTCGCCGCCGGAGGACGAGGAGGAGGAGATGGAAGAGGAGTAGGAGTAGGATTTAATTAGTTTTCTTTTTGTTGTTTTTAGTTGCTTCTGTTTTGTAAATATTGTTAATGAATGAAATCTATCTTTTTTCATCTATGTGATTGAATATTACTTGTGTATCTTTTGTGTTCTTGTGTGTTCTTGTGTAAATATTGTGCATCTTGTGTGTTCTTTTGTGAGATGTGCATATTGTTAATGAATGAGTATCTTGTGTGTTCTTGAACTGTGTGAATGATTGAATATTGTTAATGGATGTAGTGTGTTCATCGTTAATTAAAATTTCACGTCTGAGAAGAAATTAATTTGATATTTACCAAAACATTACAATGTCAGCTATACAAGTTTTAAAAATATTTTGTTCATGTGGTAGATGTTAATTTTATACAAATGTAGAAGAAAGAATCATCGAATTTGGACACAATTTGCAGAATCTAAACATGTTTGAGTATTTATATTGGAATCTAAATAAAAAAGAAGCAAGGGATAAGGAAACTGAAGAACAGTATCGGGCATTATCTCAGGCGGTTGTTAAGCAATAACCGCCTGTGAAGATATTTACTTCTTCTTATTTAATATTCTTGATTAAATTTGGTCCTTTAAAAAGGCAAAAATCCACCTTCTTGTAATATTATTGATAAGTAAAGGTTACCATTAAATTTCACTTCATAAATCCTTTGAAATTGGTCAGAACATAAAAAACATACAACAAATGCTATTTTTCATTTTTCTATCTTGATGAATATAATGCTTTTTTCATTTATTTTTTCAGTGGACATTTTTAATCATCATACCAACATCTAGGAATTTTTTCATATTTTTTTAAATTTTTTGGAATCAATGTGTGTTCATAATTTGATGAATGCCTCATATGAATATGAGCATTTAGTTAGAATGGTGGATAATTTGAAGTTTGACATGTTGGAATGCTTTTAAAAAAATTAAAAGAATTCATACATGTATAAATTATACAAATATGTTCATACCAACAATTTTGAGTGAAGGAACCTTTTTTTTTATGAGATACACAAATGTGAATAATATGTGAGTAGAAATTAATTTGATATTTACCAAAACATTACAATGTCAGCTATACAAGTTTTAAAAATATTTTGTTCATGTGGTAGATGTTAATTTTATACAAATGTAGAAGAAAGAATCATCGAATTTGGACACAATTTGCAGAATCTAAACATGTTTGAGTATTTATATTGGAATCTAAATAAAAAAGAAGCAAGGGATAAGGGAACTGAAGAACAGTATCGGGCATTATCTGAGGCGGTTGTTAAGCAATAACCGCCTGTGAAGATATTTACTTCTTCTTATTTAATATTCTTGATTAAATTTGGTCCTTTAAAAAGGCAAAAATCCACCTTCTTGTAATATTATTGATAAGTAAAGGTTACCATTAAATTTCACTTCATAAATCCTTTGAAATTGGTCAGAACATAAAAAACATACAACAAATGCTATTTTTCATTTTTCTATCTTGATGAATATAATGCTTTTTTCATTTATTTTTTCAGTGGACATTTTTAATCATCATACCAACATCTAGGAATTTTTTCATATTTTTTTAAATTTTTTGGAATCAATGTGTGTTCATAATTTGATGAATGCCTCATATGAATATGAGCATTTAGTTAGAATGGTGGATAATTTGAAGTTTGACATGTTGGAATGCTTTTAAAAAAATTAAAAGAATTCATACATGTATAAATTATACAAATATGTTCATACCAACAATTTTGAGTGAAGGAACCTTTTTTTTTATGAGATACACAAATGTGAATAATATGTGAGTAGAAATTAATTTGATATTTACCAAAACATTACAATGTCAGCTATACAAGTTTTAAAAATATTTTGTTCATGTGGTAGATGTTAATTTTATACAAATGTAGAAGAAAGAATCATCGAATTTGGACACAATTTGCAGAATCTAAACATGTTTGAGTATTTATATTGGAATCTAAATAAAAAAGAAGCAAGGGATAAGGGAACTGAAGAACAGTATCGGGCATTATCTCAGGCGGTTGTTAAGCAATAACCGCCTGTGAAGATATTTACTTCTTCTTATTTAATATTCTTGATTAAATTTGGTCCTTTAAAAAGGCAAAAATCCACCTTCTTGTAATATTATTGATAAGTAAAGGTTACCATTAAATTTCACTTCATAAATCCTTTGAAATTGGTCAGAACATAAAAAACATACAACAAATGCTATTTTTCATTTTTCTATCTTGATGAATATAATGCTTTTTTCATTTATTTTTTCAGTGGACATTTTTAATCATCATACCAACATCTAGGAATTTTTTCATATTTTTTTAAATTTTTTGGAATCAATGTGTGTTCATAATTTGATGAATGCCTCATATATGAGCATTTAGTTAGAATGGTGGATAATTTGAAGTTTGACATGTTGGAATGCTTTTAAAAAAATTAAAAGAATTCATACATGTATAAATTATACAAATATGTTCATACCAACAATTTTGAGTGAAGGAACCTTTTTTTTATGAGATACACAAATGTGAATAATATGTGAGTAGAAATTAATTTGATATTTACCAAAACATTACAATGTCAGCTATACAAGTTTTAAAAATATTTTGTTCATGTGGTAGATGTTAATTTTATACAAATGTAGAAGAAAGAATCATCGAATTTGGACACAATTTGCAGAATCTAAACATGTTTGAGTATTTATATTGGAATCTAAATAAAAAAGAAGCAAGGGATAAGGAAACTGAAGAACAGTATCGGGCATTATCTCAGGCGGTTGTTAAGCAATAACCGCCTGTGAAGATATTTACTTCTTCTTATTTAATATTCTTGATTAAATTTGGTCCTTTAAAAAGGCAAAAATCCACCTTCTTGTAATATTATTGATAAGTAAAGGTTATCATTAAATTTCACTTCATAAATCCTTTGAAATTGGTCAGAACATAAAAAACATACAACAAATGCTATTTTTCATTTTTCTATCTTGATGAATATAATGCTTTTTTCATTTATTTTTTCAGTGGACATTTTTAATCATCATACCAACATCTAGGAATTTTTTCATATTTTTTTAAATTTTTTGGAATCAATGTGTGTTCATAATTTGATGAATGCCTCATATGAATATGAGCATTTAGTTAGAATGGTGGATAATTTGAAGTTTGACATGTTGGAATGCTTTTAAAAAATTAAAAGAATTCATACATGTATAAATTATACAAATATGTTCATACCAACAATTTTGAGTGAAGGAACCTTTTTTTTTATGAGATACACAAATGTGAATAATATGTGAGTAGAAATTAATTTGATATTTACCAAAACATTACAATGTCAGCTATACAAGTTTTAAAAATATTTTGTTCATGTGGTAGATGTTAATTTTATACAAATGTAGAAGAAAGAATCATCGAATTTGGACACAATTTGCAGAATCTAAACATGTTTGAGTATTTATATTGGAATCTAAATAAAAAAGAAGCAAGGGATAAGGGAACTGAAGAACAGTATCGGGCATTATCTCAGACGGTTGTTAAGCAATAACCGCCTGTGAAGATATTTACTTCTTCTTATTTAATATTCTTGATTAAATGTGGTCCTTTAAAAAGGCAAAAATCCACCTTCTTGTAATATTATTGATAAGTAAAGGTTACCATTAAATTTCACTTCATAAATCCTTTGAAATTGGTCAGAACATAAAAAACATACAACAAATGCTATGTTAAGAAGCCGTGGTGCAGGGGACGCGCCGCACGAGGTCTGCGGAGAAGTTAAGAAGCCGTGGTGCAGGGGACGCGTGCGACGGAAGGATCTCTGAAGATCGTCTTCCACAGTGGTTTAATTGTGCGCCGCACGAGGTCTGCAAAGAGTTCAATGCGCAATGAACAAAATATTTTGTTCAGTTGGTAGATGTTAATTTAATACAAATGTAGAAGAAAGAATCAGCGAATTTGAACACAATTTGCAGAATGTAAACATGTTTGAGTATTTATATTGGAATCTAAATAAAAAAAGAAGCAAGGTATAAGGAAACTGCAGAACAGTATCGGGCATTATCCCAGGCGGTTGTTAAGTTATACCCGCCTTAGATAAACGTATTTGTAGACGGTTGTTAAGTACCAACCGCTGTGAAGATCTTTACTTCTTTTTTCTCAGGCGGTTTATAAGTAATAACCGCCTGAGATAATCATTTTTGAAATTACAATATGTTATTTAACGGCCTGAGAAGTGTTAATTAACTGACGCGCCGCACGAGGTCTGCGGAGAAGTTGAGAAGCCGTGGTGCAGGGACGCGTGCAAGGATCTCTCAAGATCGTCTTCCACAGTGGTTTAATGGTGCGCCGCACGAGGTCTGGCAAAGAGTTCAATGCGCAATGAACTAAATATTTTGTTCAGTTGGTAGATGTTAATTTAATACAAATGTAGAAGAAAGAATCATCGAATTTGAACACAATTTGCAGAATGTAAACATGTTTGAGTATTTATATTGGAATCTAAATAAAAAAGAAGCAAGGGATAAGGAAACTGCAGAAGAGTATCGGGCATTATCCCAGGCGGTTGTTAAGTTATACCCGCCTTAGATAAACATATTTGCAGGCGGTTGTTAAGTACCAACCGTCTGTGAAGATTTTTACTTCTTTTTTCTCAGGCGGTTTATAAGTAATAACCGCCTGAGATAATCATTTTTGAAATTACAATATGTTATTTAACGGCCTGAGAAGTGTTAATTAACTGACGCGCCGCACGAGGTCTGCGGAGAAGTTGAGAAGCCGTGGTGCAGGGACGCGTGCAAGGATCTCTCAAGATCGTCTTCCGCAGTGGTTTAATTGTGCGCCGCACGAGGTCTGCAAAGAGTTCAATGCGCGGGAAACGAACCGCTCCCTCGTCTACTCCGCACAGACCTATATAAGGCGTGTCGTCGGTTATGGACAAGCACAAAACTTTTCTCCACTCCTTTCTTCTTCTCCTAGCCCGCCGCCGATTAACCACCACAGCCATGGCCAGCCTTCCACCACCTAGCCCTCCGAGTCAGCCATGCAAGCGGATACGCTGCACCTCCCCCGAGAGGGTGAATGACGACCAGCGCGTTCCACCGCCGGTGCAGCCGGAGCCACCGGTACAGCCGGAGCAATCGGCTCAGCCGGAGAAGCCGACCCTCTCTCCTGCTGCATCGTCGCCGGAGGAGGAGGAGGAGGAGGAGGACGACTTCGACGACGACGACGATGATGACGATGATGACGACGAGTCGTCCTCCGACGACGGCGACGACGAGTCGTCCTCCGACGACGGCGACGACGAGTCGTCCACCGACGACGGCGACGACGAGTCGTCCACTGACGACGGCGACGACGACGACGGCGACCACCACCATGGTGACGACTACGACGACGACGACGACGAGTCGGAGGAGGACCGCTTGGCTTGGTTTGAGAAGCTGGCGGAGAGGATGGAGGAGGCGGGGCCGTAGTGTAGTTTTAGGATTTCAATCAAGTGTTCTTGTACATTTTTCTTGTGTTTTGTACATATTTCAATCAAGTGTCAATGAATACTGGTGGATAATTTGAAGTTTGACATGTTGGAGTGCTTTTAAAAAAATTAAAAAAATTCATACATGTATACAAGTTTTAAAAATATTTTGTTCAGTTGGCATTATCTCAGGCGGTTGTTAAGTAATACCCGCCTGAGATAAAAATCTTCCCTGGCGGTTATTAAGTACCAACAGCCTGTGAAGATATTTACTTCTTAATTAATAAACATCATCTCAGGCGGTTGGTAAGTAAAACCCGCCTGCGATAAAGTTAAAAACCGCCTGTGAAAAACCTACGTCTATATAAGGACCCCTCACCGCAGTCAAAACGCAACCCTGGAGAATTTATATCGACGCCGCCAGGCTGTTGAAATTTCCCCTGCGCCGCGCCGCCGCTCCGCCGCCCAGCCCATACTGCCGCGCCGCCGCTCAACCCCGCACCGCCACTTCTCCACCCAGCCGGCCCACCGTGCTGACGCCTCTGCAAGGTAAATGTAGTTTCCTTACTTTTTCTTTGTATATTTTCATTAGCTGATAAGCTGTTAGTTTTGTGTGTTCTGGTATATGGATTCTGTCCTTTTGCATGTGTAAGGACTATGGATTGTGTTCTGGTATATTGATGTATGGACTATATGGATTGTTTCCTTTTTGTACCTATTATGTGACATGAATATGATGTTTAATTAACAGATGCTATTGTAATATATATAAGATGCATCTGGGCCTTGTTTCCCGATATAACGGACTGGATCCCACCCAGACCTAGCCCATGATGCTGGGCCTGTTTCCCCCTTTGACTCCGTCCGCCTCAAGACGTCGCCCGTCTCCTACATTAGTCGCCCTAATCATACTTGTTATGTCTCTGTAAATTCATTTTATAGAAGACCTTTAGAGAATATTTGTGGCCAAATTTTGTAAATCTGACAAAAAATTCTATTATTGAAGCATGGACCGTCGAGCGTGGATGTATAACATGCCAAGACCCGATCCTATGTACATTCGTAATGTTGCAAATTTTATTGAAGCATCCAAGAGACATGCGAAGTTGCAAAAGATAGATGACATATTATGTCCATGTATCGACTGCGAAAATAAGATTGCTTGGACGGATACTATAGTAATCCAATCTCATTTGGTGAAAAGAGGTTTCAAAAATAACTACACAATATGGACAGAGCATGGTGAGTTAGATACACATGATGTGGATAAAGATGATGAGAGAGGCTCAGATGATGATAATGTTCATATCGATGATGGTAGTGACAATCAAGCTGGTGATGATGATGATGAGTTCGATTGTGAGGAGATGTTGCGTCACATTGAACCATATGTACTGACTTCTATGGGAGCAAGCAAAGGCTTAAGTAAAATGGAGACATTGCAGAATGCGGCCACAGAGCTTTTATATGATGAATCAAACGGTTGTGATAAAGAGTTTACTACATTGCGTGCAGTCTTAGAACTACTAAAGTTGAAAGCTACGCACGGATGGTCCGATTGTAGTTTCTCTGATCTTTTGAATCTTCTGGCAGAAATTCTTCCAAATCCAAATAAACTGCCTAGAAGCACTTATAAAGCGAAGAAACTTCTTTGCCCGATGGCACTAGGTGTGACAAAAATACACGCTTGTGTGAACCATTGTATTCTGTATCGCAAAGAGCATGAGCTCGCAACTAGATGCCCCATTTGTGGTGTCAGTAGATATAAGAAGGACTACAATCACCAGTATGTTACCAACATGAAAAAGACTCAGAAGAATAAGAAGTTTATTATTGGTCCTGAAGGTGACGATGACGATACTTCTGGCGATGCAGACGGAAAGAATAAGAGAAAAATTCCTGCATTGGTGATGTGGTACCTTCCGGTAATTGATCGCTTGAAGCGTTTGTTCTCAAACCCTAGGGAGGCTGAACTTATGCGTTGGCATTCCGAGGAACGCAAGAAGAATGAAAAACATATACGACACCCTGGTGATGCAACGCAGTGGAAAAATTTTGATATTCAGTATCCAGAATTTGCGAAGGAAATCAGAAATGTGAGGTTTGCCTTGGGTACAGATGGAATGAATCCGTTTGGTGAAAAAAGGAGCATACACAGCACATGGCCCGTGGTCTTAACTATGTACAACCTACCGACGTGGTTGTGTCACAAAAGGAAATATATCTTATTATCTGTTCTTATCCAAGGTCCGAAACAACCCGGCATCGAAATTGATGTGTTCTTGGAACCTTTAATGGAAGATATGGCGAAATTGTGGAATGAAGGGGTACGTACATGGGATGAGTACAAGCGGGAGTATTTCACGCTAAGAGCAATGATATTCGTTACCGTGCATGATTATCCCGGACTGTTTACATTATCGGGACAAATGAAAGGGAAGAAAGGTTGCGTTAGGTGCGTGGATAGAACTGGATATCTATACCTCACTTCATCCAGAAAGACGGTGTACATGAGACATCGACGGTTCTTGACAGATACACACAAGTATAGGAAGATGAAAGAACAATTTGATAACAAAATCGAAAAAGATACTGCACCGAAACCTTACAGTGGAAAACTTGTGTTTGAAATGGTCAAGAACATTCATATTGCTTTCGGTAAGGGAAAAAAGAGTAAAGGAATTAAGAGAAAGAAAAGTACATCTTCGGATGATACAACTGACATGGCTTTCAAGAAACAATCAATTTTTTTCAAGTATCTTCCGTATTGGAAGAATCTGGAATGTTGCCATAGTATTGATTTGATGCACGTTACAAAGAATGTATTTGACAGCATCATTGGGACCTTGCTGGACATGCCGAGGAAGACAAAGGATGGATTAAATTCACGTATGGACCTAGTAAATCTTGATTTGAGACCAGAGCTTCATCCAGTAGAAAAGGCGAACGGGAAGCATTACCTTCCCCCAGCCAGATACAACTTGACGCTAGAAGAGAAAAAAGCAATTTGCGAATGCTTGCGTGGGATCAAAGTTCCCACAAGTTTCTCATCCAATATCCGCAAACTAGTCTCGATGAAAGACTTGTCTTTATTCGGTTATAATTCTCACGACTGTCACATGATGATGACAGTTTTCCTTGCCATTGCAATAAGAGTAATCAAACCTGAGCATATAAAAGTTGTCATCACACGTTTGTGTTACTTCTTCAATGCAGTATCGCAAAAGGTGATAGCACGTGAAGATTTAGACTATCTGAAAACATACATCGTCGAGACAATGTGCAAGCTTGAGATGTGTTTCCCACCATCCTTTTTTGATATGCAAGTACACCTAATCATACATCTTGTTGATCAGATAAAAGCATTGGGGCCACTATATTTACATCATATGTTTTCGTTGGAGAGATATTTAGGAGTATTAAAAGGTTATGTGCGGAACCGTGCTCACCCAGAGGGTTCAATTATGGAAGGATACACCACTGAAGAAGTGATTGAGGGTTGCGCTGATTACATCAAAGATGGAAAATCGATAGGTGTGCCTATACCGGTACATGAGGGTAGACTACGTGGGAGAGGCAAAGTGGGTAAGAAAACTTTTATTGTTCAAGATTACAAGAATGTACACCGTGCACATTTTGGTGTACTACAACAGCTCGCAATAGCTGAGCCGTACATCGAGGAACACCAAATTGAGCTTCGTGATAAAAACCAAGACCGCAAAGAGGAATGGATCATGAAAGAGCACAGAAGATGTTTCACTGAATGGTTAATGGACAAAAATATATCATACGGAAACACTATAGAAGAGGCAACAATGAAAAAGTTAGCTTGTGGCCCATCTGCTTTGGTAACATCATGGCAAGCATATGACATCAATGGTTACACATTTTACACTAAAGAAAAAGACGGTAAGAGTGTTGCACAAAATAGTGGTGTTCGTATTGAGGCTTATGATTCGCAAGGGCAGAAGACCACATACTTCGGGTTCATAGAGGAAATATGGGAACTCGATTATGGCGAAAGAATGGTAATGCCCGTATTTAAGTGCCAATGGGTCAAACATCCTGATGGTTTGAAAGTGGACAATTACGGACTGACACTGGTAGACTTGAATAAAGTGGGTTACAAAGATGACCTGTGGGTTCTCGCCGATAATGTTGCACAAGTTTTTTATGTTCAAGATCCAGAAACTGAGAAGTTGCACGTAGTTGTTTCTGGAAAGCAAAATATTGTTGGGGTTGACAATGTGGGAGATAATGAAGAGGAATATAATCAGTATGAAGAGATGTACCTTTTCACCGAACCAGAAAACATCAAGCGCGTAGAGAGAAGCATTAAAAAGAATTTGAAACCCTATATGCGAGAAGATGTCAATGCTGGAAAAAATGTATATAGCAATGCGAGATGATATATATTGTATATATTTGTATCTTCTGAAATCAACTTAGAACAATGTTGGTATATGGATTGTGTCCTTTTGCATTTGTGTACATATGCGTTTGGACTCAATGATTTGGAAGTTTGGAAGCTTGGTCTTTCTTCAGATAATGATGTCTCGGGCGTGTAGCCGATTGAAGGAGGAGCGCTTGGCGTGGCGCAAGAACCATCCCCATGTATGTACATATGGCACACCGGTCACATGGTTGTATATACATATGTATCTGTAATGGACTGATGAACTTAACTGTAGTTTGTTTTTCCGTGTTGTTTGTTTTTGGTATTTTCAATTTCTCCGCGTAGGGTTTCTCTGCGAAGCCTGAATCGGGAGATTTATTGAAGTGGCAGTGCATCGTCCCCGGTAAAGAAGGGGTAAGTCATGAAGAACAAGCACAATATGAGTTTAACTATCGTCCTCCTATTAATAAATTTCTTTTGCAGACTGAATGGGAAGATGGCTACTGCCCCCTGACAATCTCCTTCTCTGAGGACTATCCCTTGGTGCCTCCAAGATGCTCCTTTCCATTTGGGTTCTTCCACCCAAATGTCCATCGTTCGGGAGCACTCTGCATCGGGATTCTTGATCAAGAGACTGTAAGATAGACCTATTTTGTTCATGTAATTATTACTTATAATTTTTGTCGAACTTATTTGAACTGGTTTCTTATATTGCTTAAATTATATTTCGTAGGGGTGGTGCAGTGCTTTTACAATCAAAACTATACTACTTGAAGTTCAGCGTTTGCTGCATCAGCCAAATGTGCCTGATGTTGAAAATGATTGCTATAATCTACTTATCAAGGTTAGATGACACTTTGACTTAGTGACCAATGTAGGTTATTCATTCCTCCTTCGACATTTGTTAATTTAAATAATGTCAATATTTTCAGGATCCAGCGGAATATAAGAGACGTGTTCGGGAGCAAGCAGGACGGTACAATTTAGATTGATCGATGGGAGCTTCATCGTCGATCTACAATGAATGTAGCATGATTTTTGTTCAGTGTGTAAAGAAATTATCTTTGAACAATTGTAAAGCCTCTAATGGTGTATTATCACAATTAAGCCAGCCTCACTGGTGATCGAGCATTTCCTATAATGCATTACTGTACTAGTATCCGCTAGCTCATCTGTGTTTTTTTCCTGATACAATTTTGCCTGCACGACTACATGCGGCTGTGATATATAATTGCAACTACATCCCTGTAATTTCAATGAAAACCGCTTATGATAATTAAACAATGACCGCCACTGAAAATACATGATCTTCTTAGGCCGTTGTTAATCAAGAACCGGCTATGAAGTTCATTGCATTACAGACGGTTATTAATTAAGAACCGCCAACGAAGATCATGTATTTACTCAGACGGTTGTTCCTTAAAATCCATCTGTGAAGTTCATTGCATTACAGACGGTTATTAATCAAGAACCGCCAACGAAGATCATGTATTTACCCAGACGGTTGTTTCTTAAAATCCGTCTGTGAAGTTCATGGCATTGCAGACGGTTAATAATTAATAACCGTCTGTGAAGATCATGTATTTACCCAGACGGTTGTTTCTTAAAATCCGTCTGTGAAGTTCGTTGCATTACAGACGGTTCTTAATTAAGAACCGATTCTGAAGATCATGTATTTACCCAGACGGTTGTTCTTTAAAATCCGCCTGTGTTGTTCTTTCATCACAGACGGTTATTATATCATTCGTCATCACAGTCGCATATTTTTAAGGACCGCCTGTGTTTGAAAATTTGAGGCGCTGTAAAAATGCTTTTTGTAGTAGTGGTCATGGAGAATACATGCATATTATACCCTTCTCTAATCCTAGTCAGGGAAGGATTATTCACGACATATGTTCTCCACTTGATTACCCGATGATCCACGTCTATTTATACCTCATTTTTTTGAAAAAAAAAAGACTCACACTCACGCATGATTAAATAACTCGTTTAATTTGCCGTTTTCAAGGATAGCTGTGCACGTCGCCGTAGCCTTTTTGACGATTCGATCCGCAGCATCGCCGCTTTTAACTATGTCTCTTTGCACCACGAAAAGGTAAAGTGGAGGCACGTGCGCTGTATTTCAAAAGCAAAAAGTTTTAAGCCATTTGTGTGTTCTGCGTAAATTGTTCCAAGATCGCCACCTAACCCGATCGACTAATATCCTGTATCCCAAGCAGCAGCTTTCTTGGACCTTGAACCCCCCACACACACACATATATATATATATATATATATATATATTACTGTAGAGGGAGATCATTGGTGCTCACTTTAGTAGGATCTTGCATGCGACTCTGTATGGCCAACGATTGACATTTGCTGGAAAGTTCTTTCAAGCATTGTCATAAAAAAAATTTAAGTCTGAGTTCTGTTATGTTAACTTGTTCTGCATACCGATATATATAGCTGTTACTGTTAAGTGTTAAATCTGAAATCTATGTTCTGTTCTCACCATTTTGAGAAGCAATTCGAAGTACCGGGCTCGGGCCGGCCCAGCACGCATGGCACACGAACGGACCTAAAACGCGAAATGGAGATACGTGCCGGTTCTGTTATTCTAATGATCTCTGAAAATTTAGCTCTTTGTAATTAAAATAAACTATAAACAACAAACTTTCAGAATGGGAAAGTACTTAAGAACAGGGCCAATATTCCTTTTTTACTCACTACACAGGCTTAGCTTTCAGCTCATGCGGCTGTCAGCAAGTAGTAGTCGTTTGTAAGCATGTCGCTGATAGCGCGGGATTCGACAATGACCGGTCACAGAAAGTGTGATGAAGAAGGCAGTAATACTACGGTCCATATAACCTGATCAATTATTGGATCGCTTTTTGGCGTACAGTGGTCAATGCTGCTCCTGTCGTCGTATGTACGACAATGACTTCACTTAATTAGAAGCCGGCTGGAGGGTGATTTTGGTAATGAGCGATTGTTTAAAAAGGCAAGAGGAGTGAAGTGGTGTCCGCCCCGGGTTGAAATCCTCTGTTGTGTGTGCTGTTAGGTGCCGCATCGCACGGCACCACCCAATGATATCCTCGGATGTGTGGATTTCGGTCCCCACAGACATGGTATCAGAGCTTCATTGAGAATAGCATGCTTAAAAAGAGCCTATTTTCAAAAACTCCGAAGTAGTCGAGTGAGAATTAGCAATATGCCCATTAAGGACTATTACTAGTTTAAGTTATAAAGGTGGTGAACTAACTTGTTATATTATTTCTGTAACGACGCTCCGTCTTCATGGTAAGAGGTAAGGTACGCCGCCGAGAGCGGATCAATCTCGGTAAACTCTGCATACGAGATGTGGTATGTGAAATTTCCGTGGCTTAGCACAGAAAGTCAATATGAGTCTCTGAAACTTTCCATGTTTCTGAGAACATATGACACACATGTAACAGAGGCTGACATGTGAACCCAGCACTTACCGGACCCACGTAACCGTCGTTCATACCTGAATTAAATCCGCGCCGATCCCGACGGCTCGATTCACTTCCGCCCGCGCCTCTTAGTCCCGCCCGCGCTGCAGCCGAAGGAAGCCGCAGCCGCCGAACGAAGCCGCAGGTGCTGTGCCGGGTGTCTGAATTGGATGGAATTTCAACGTACTCCCTCCGTCCCCATGAACTTGTCGCTTTGTAGTTCAAAAATGAACTACAAACCGATAAGTTTATGGGGACGGAGGTAGTATATTGCAAAAACTGAGATAAGCCAAAGAGCTAGCAGTGGATGAGGCCCATGACACCAAGCGCCACACTGATCATCATTGGGGCCCAACCAAACCACCGAGTGAGATCTCGGGCAAATCACAGGCCGGGCGGCAGCCTCATGGTTCGCCCACCGGCGGGCCCTGCATGCAGTCACGGGCGGCGCATTCCCCGGCCGCTGCGAGGGCGCAAATCGCCGGGACAGCGAGGGCGGTGCATTGCCAGCCCATCTAGCCACCTATAACAAACAGAGCCTAATGCTTTGGAATTCGTTATGAATTATAGGGGCCCAAAGGCTCAAATATTCTAACACAGTATGCCCAAAGGCAAACGAAGGGCAGTACCACGAATACGAAACCAGCATCGGTCGAGGCGTTAGCCGTTTTAATCAGATTTTTTTAATACACGGAACAGATAAGTCTGCTCGTCCACAGTTCGTTGTCGATGGGGGTTTGCACATGTCGTCAGCAAGTCAACTCTCGCACGACTTCATCACAACCAGGTTACCTTGAAGTTTTCGTTGATTTCCAAATCAACCCTCATCTATTTCATTAATAACTAATTAACATTGGCAAAGGCACTAATGACTTCCTCGAAAGCGTGCGGCTTAATAAAAAGAAGAAGAAAAATAGTTCGATCCTTGGTCCCATGCATTCTGGACGTCAACAGGGGATGGGATGGCGTTCAGTCAAAGATTTCCAGCTCGCGTCGTCGTGTAAAAATATAAAGCTGGTAACGTACTGCAACTACACGGCATGCAGATGGTAGCTACTCATCAAGAAATATTCTGGACTGAAGAGTACGCTGCAATCTCTTTTTCCAGAACTCACAGTTTTTCTTTTTATTTTCTTGTCACTATGCATGCATTTGAAACCACCCTATTTGTTCATTAAAAACAAACTATGGTTTATGTATCATTTTGAAAACAAATTAGAAGCCTCATTTATTTTTTGTATCAACTAGGTACCGTACCAACACAGTTGCTGTAATCTTGTTTGGTGGTGCATCGCATGATACCCAACTAAACGGACTCCAAAGTCCCACGACAGGGCCTCCTCCCGCACTGCTACAATAAGCCTCATCACAGGCGGCTCCAAACCTATTATCACAGACGGCTTTTAAAACCGCCTGAAACGAAGAGTCTGTGATAATCCGCAATTTCACAGGCGGAGAAGTGAAACCGCCTGTGAAGAGTAATTATCATAGACGGTTCTTCACTAAGGATAGCCGCCTGTGAAGATCGATTATCATAGGCGGTTCTTTACTTAGGCTAGCCGTCTGTGAAAACACTTTATCACAGACGGGTCGTGCAGCATATATAACCGTCTGTGATAAAGGTCTTATCACAGACGGTTATTGAAGAATAACTAACCGTCTATGATAAGAAGTCTTCACAGACGGGTATTGAAGCATTACTAACCGCCTATGATAATTTGTATTCATAGGCGGATTTTGAAACATAACTAACCGCCTATGATAATATGTCTTCACAGGCGGGTTTTGAAGCATAACTAACCGCCAATGATAATGTGTCTTTACAGACGGTTATTGAAGCATAACTAACCCGTCTATGATAATGAAGTTATCACAGACGGAGTTTACCTATATCAGCCGTCTGTGAAGACCCTTTAACGCAGCCGGTTTCTACCATAACAGACACCGCCTGTGAAAATTAGGTTATCACAGATGTTTCTTTACTTGTATCTAGCCGCCTGTGATAATTGTTTTTCTAATTTCCAGGTCATGCAGTACTACTGCTGTTATTTCTAATTTCCAGGTCAATTCAATATAATCACAGAACAAAAAACAACAATCATCACAGAACAAAAGACAACAATATTATCATCACAGAAGTCAATTTCACTAAAACAATATACATATGTACAAGTTACAGATACAATTTCATCTCAAAGTTTACAAGTTTTCACTAAAAACTGTTTAGATTGGTATAGTCGCAAAGTTCTGGCACATCAGCTGCTGAACCTCTCTTATCAAAGAACTTCCCCGTTTTGTGCAAAATTTCGCGACGAATGAACTGACAGAGTTCAGAAGCAATCCTGTCGGCTCCTCCATCAGGAATACTTCTACAAACCGGCCATTCTTCGTTCAGATTCTTCTTGTGCTGCAATATAACACATAACAAGGTTTAGAATGTGTTGGTTTCAACAATCTCAAAGTATAGATCAAAGTGAGAGTATACAAGAATTTAGTAGGTATTTTTGGAGCAGTTGTACTATGAGCAATTGAATTTTGAAGTTGGAATCAAAATATGAAAATAATGTTTCTGGTAATATTGAACAGCAGAGAATATAAGCATTAAACTATGCTAGTTACAATGAAAATGAAACACAAAAGTAAGAAAATAAGGTATCGACATTAAGGATAACTTACATCCTCACGATTGACTCTATATACGGCGGCGGTCCGAAGATGCTCGCATACATAATACCCGCATAAGAGACTCCCAGCAGGCTGCTTCGGACAAGCATAATACGTTTTAATGTCCAATGCATTCGTATTAGGAGGTCTCTGACCGCCAAGCCGTTCCGCGTAAAACCGCCAAGCGCTGTAATACAAGAAATGTCATATAAAACTTGTCAACACATTCTAAATGTGCGTAAATTAAAATTATTGAATAAACGTACTTTTTCAAAATGGAAAGGAAATCTTTGTAACGATCTGGTGGGTAATCGGCCGAGTCCAAGACTGTTGCCATTCCCTGCGTTGGCTTGATGAAGATCATTATGTAGTGATTACTGCAAACATACAAACACACGTGTTAACAATTACCAATAATTGCTATTTCAATGCCATGTGTCGAACTTACTCGAAGTGGTACGGAGCCTTTACGAGGTCCTGGCCGTCTCTGACAAAGTTAAACATCGCATGTCCTATGTAAGCTGCAACTTCTGCCTTTCTATCCTTCTTAAGTTTTGCAATTGCTCTTTCAAAATCTTTTTTTTTCATGTGTTTGTACTGGCTTGATTCTCGATTTGCCTGGACGTCGAATAGCGACTTTGCAATCCTAGTAGGGTCAAGGATACCTGTCTTGTGCGCCAACTTTTCATTATCCATGTATTGCATCCTATTGAAGAAGTCCAGAATTGTTATAATCTCATGAAATGCGTATGCGTGTAGTAAGAAAAGCAAATACAAAATATTAGAGCACTTACAAGCACCAGACGAGCAGCAGGTTGATTTCGAGCATGCCCCGATGGAAAAGGGAAAGCAGCTCTTCAAATAAAATGACTCGTTTATCTACTCCAGTGCTCCAGAATGCTTCTTTTGGAATACGAAATGTGACGCACTGAAGACCATATTTTGTGCTGGCAGTGATGTACCACTCATGCATTCTTCTGAGCGCGACGGGTTGTTTGCTAAGTTGTACGGATGTCATTAACGGCTTCCCATTCTCAAATTTAGGAGGAACATCCTCAAGCTTGTATATTGGAACTCCTGGTTTAACTAAAGCCGTCCGCCGATTATACATGACACCGTCTTCTTCCCACTCCTCGATATCTTCTAATGCTGGCTCATGAGAAGAACGAGATGCACTCGATTTTCTAATATTATCCTTCATAGCTTCCAAATACTTTGTCACTTCTGATGAAGGTTTCTTATTTTCGTATGAGCTAACTTTGACAGGCACTGATGATCGAGGAGTAGTCGTCGGAAGTTGGACACTGGCTTGTTGTTGAACCTGTTGTTCAACTGATTGCTCTTTACTCCCAGCAGCTGGCTCTAGTACTACTTCAAGCTGTTGCTCAACTAGTTGCTCTTTACTAGCAACAGCTTGCTCTGGTACTGCTTGAAGTTGTTGTCCAACTTGTTGCTCTTGGATATCATCATCCTTGCTCAGACATAGGGGGAGTGGATCTTCCCGGACTGGGAGTGGATCTTCATGCACTTTCGCCTTAGAAGATGGGGTTGCAGTATTTGGAGATGCGACGGGGCTAGAAATTGGCTCATCGTCCAACACGATATCGCGTCGGTGCCAAAGGATTAATTGGTTGACAGCCTGCCTCAGAGTCGCGATCCCCTCAGGTGTGACGTGGTCTATTTCATAATCTTCATAATCATTATCAATGATCTGAAGAACTTGCACCACAGAATAATACAACGGAAGTGGACTCCCGTTGAAGTCACGATCAGGCTTTGCCATAGCAGTGGCAACCTGTTTGGTTTTGTTCCCTGCTCTGCCTATCGGGACAAGAAGACGACAAGATTTGTCGTTAGCAATATCATCGACAGGGAACTTATGGGCTGACCCTGAGCCTGGCACGGAACCAACGCTGCTAGGGTAGGCAGTTGGAGATACTAATTGCTCCTTTTGCACCGGAACCATCATTGTACTCGGTGCCACTAATTGTCCTGATTGTCTAAGTTGTTCCATAATTTCTTGCATATTTTCTTTGACCTTTTGAGCAATTGTTTCATCAAGTGTTTTCTTAAACTTCTCACGTCTTCTATATGTGTCTTTATCTTTAGGGAAACCATATAGCCAAGACATTTGAGAAGAGACCGCTCGAACCCGTCCGCTGTGTTCAGGGTTTCCCAAGATAGCGGTAAGTTGGTCATTCTCCCTCTTCGGCTTGAAGAGACCCTTCTGTTGCTTTTCAATTACTTCTTTCATTTTATCCTCTACTTCATTCAGAGAGTCGGGCTTTTCAAGTTTGCCCTCGCTGGTCAAACCTGACCGAGCAAAGACCCAGCGTTGAGTTCGCTCATCGCACCCTTCTAATGGGTGAGGATTGCCCTTACTAAGAATGTCGTCTATTATCTTATTCCATTTCTGGACTTTGGGGCCATATCCGGCAGACCCCAAGCGATGATGGTATTTGTTCTTTTTTGCAAGCTCTGACCTAGTTGCACTTAGAGCTTTAGCATCAGGTGTGCTCTTTTGACGAACAAACTCTTGCCACTGAGCTTGTGTGATTTTTCCCATCTTCCTCGGGCTAGGGACCTTATTGGCCTTAACATAAGCATTCATTTCACTCTTCCAGCATCGAAACTTCTTGCCGCAAGAGACCAATGTTGCTTTCTTTACAGCTTCTTCTGTGCCTTTCGGGAACTTGAATTGTTTCTTTATCTTTTCCCACAACTCATTCTTGGTCTGCTCGGGTAATTTCCTCCAATTCTCGGTTGTGATCGGCACAACCTCCCTAACAAGAAAACCGCATGCATTACGGTACTTGGTAACTGAATCCAGTGGTTCTTGGGGAAGCCCACTTGGACCGACCCTTGTTATGTACATGATGCGGTCCAATAGACCCTTATTGGGACCTCGTTGCCCTCGTTTCCGCTTGAGTGAAGCTGAGGATTCATCCATTGGTGAACCTTCTGCGGTTTTAGGAGCCGATGTCACCTCATTGTCTTCGAGATTAATCTAGGTAGAAAAAAATTATAAGACTTCGTATACTTGACAACCAACATTAACTTGAACTGCTGAAGTTAAGATTCGTGATCCATACCTCGTCGGCAGGATCATATTCCGGGTCTAGATCCACTGAAGTCTTTTTAATTTTTATATTCGGAAAAGGATCCGAAAGACTGTGATAGGAGCCTGAACTGCTGGAGTCAGTAAACTCCATATTGTCTTCTTTGTTGTTACAATCAGGACCAGTCTTCTTAGGGCTTTCCATGCTAGATCTAATAAGACAAAAAATCTAATAAATGGCATAACTAAATTTGGTCATATTTAAAACAAATTTTCTCAATTTTGGCTCAATTAAGTAAATTTAGCCAAAACACATTTTTGAAGTTATATAGGTCTAACTAAATTCTTGTATCATAGAGATCGGCATCATATGCTCAGACTCCATCGCCACACCTAGTGTTACCTAGATATGGGCGTGAGGATGCTCCTGGCATCACAAATGAGTTGGCCAGCAACTTTTGTTTGGCTTCAGAGCTAAATATAGCATAACTTTGGTAGCTCAGATTAGGTACAATTGCTAAAATGAAGCTGATGGAGCCACAAGTGCAGACATCTTTGGTAGCACAGATTAGCTACAATTGCTCAAATGAAACTTAGAGAAATAAAAGCAAACTTAGCCAAACTTAGTCTAGCATAGCTAACTCTAAGCAAAAGTAGCCAAATATAGCTAAATATAGCATAACTTAGTCAAAATTAGTCAAGTATAACTATATCTAATGTAACTTAGCCAAAATTAGCCAAATTTGGTCAACTTAACCAAATATAGCTAAATCTTGCCCCTAATAGAGAATTATGTGGCATATGCAAGGCCGATGACAGAAATAGGGAATATACTGCTGTTACTAGAGTCTAGAATCATGTTTACCACTAATGTGTCGGAACAGTTTCAGACACACAGAACCAACTACCAATTTATCGTGATATAACCATCCACATAAATCTTGCCCCACCGAACCCTAACCAAAGATGCCACCGAACTTGACAGTTTTTCGAATTCCACCGAACCCTAACCAAGGATGCCTACCATTATCTAATTCCCGAACCCTAACCAAGGATATGCAAGGCGGCAGCGAGGGCGGGGAGGGAGGCGGCACGGCGAAGGAGGATGGAAGGTCGAAGGGTTTAGGGTTTACCTTGAAGCTCGGCGGTGACGGAAATGGCTTCGCTCGGCGTACCTGGAAGTGAGGAGGGCGAAGCTCGGCGGCGACGGCGAAGCTCGGCGACGACGGCGAAGCTCGGCGACGGCGAAGCTCGGCGGCGTACCTGGAAGTGACGAGGGGGAACACTTGGCGGCAAACGAAATTTTGGCAGCCTAACGGCGTCTAAGTGTTTCGCCCGGGTTAGGTTTTTCCAATGCTGCCGAGGGGTATATATAGACTCACATTTTCTCAGGCGGATTTTAAGTACCGACCGTCAGGGAAGAATGTTATCTCAGTCGGATTTTACTTACCAACCGTCTGAGAAGATACAATTATCTCAGGCGGTTGGTTAGTAACACCCGTCTGAGAAGATACAATTATCTCAGGCGGTTGGTTAGTAACACCCGCCTGAGTTAAACATGAAGATATTTACTTCTTAATTTGATGAACGCCTACATAAAGACCCCTCACCAACCGGGATGAGGATCCCCTGACTTAATCAGCGGTCACTGACATGTGGACCCGGTCCCACACGTCAGTGACCATGTCACGCGTGCGCGACCTTTCTTTTCCCCGAGGTGCGACCTTTCTTTTCCACTCCGCGCGGCCTTAAAGACCCAACACCACTATGGCTCACAAGCGCATCGCTCACTTTGAATCCTCTTGTTTTCTTCGTCTTCCTCCGCTCCGACGACCCAACACCACTATGGCCGACCTTCCGCCGCCAAGCCCTCCGAGGGAGCCACCTTGCAAGAAACAATGTTGCAGCTCCCCCGAGAAGATCAACGCCGAGCAGCGCCTCCTCATGGCGCGAGAGGCGTACAACAATACGTCTCGCGCCATGAGTGCCTTGGGGCTGGGTACCCTTCCAGAGTATACTGGAATGGGTACCTTGGGCCACTACCTCTACGCCCTCGTGGGGGTGGCTGATCGTCTCGACATTCTGTTCGCGACGATGGCCCAGGTTCTTGGCCCCCAGGGCCGTAGAACGCTGGTGGAGGCGACGGCTAGCAACCTCGGGGTTGCACCGCCGGTGCAGCCGGTGCAGCCGGTGCAGCCGGTGCAGCCGGTGCAGCCGGTGCAGCCGGTGCCGGAGTCGCCGCCGGAGGACGAGGAGGAGGAGATGGAAGAGGAGTAGGAGTAGGATTTAATTAGTTTTTCTTTTTGTTGTTTTTAGTTGCTTCTGTTTTGTAAATATTGTTAATGAATGAAATCTATCTTTTTTCATCTATGTGATTGAATATTACTTGTGTATCTTTTGTGTTCTTGTGTGTTCTTGTGTAAATATTGTGCATCTTGTGTGTTCTTTTGTGAGATGTGCATATTGTTAATGAATGAGTATCTTGTGTGTTCTTGAACTGTGTGAATGATTGAATATTGTTAATGGATGTAGTGTGTTCATCGTTAATTAAAATTTCACGTCTGAGAAGAAATTAATTTGATATTTACCAAAACATTACAATGTCAGCTATACAAGTTTTAAAAATATTTTGTTCATGTGGTAGATGTTAATTTTATACAAATGTAGAAGAAAGAATCATCGAATTTGGACACAATTTGCAGAATCTAAACATGTTTGAGTATTTATATTGGAATCTAAATAAAAAAGAAGCAAGGGATAAGGGAACTGAAGAACAGTATCGGGCATTATCTCAGGCGGTTGTTAAGCAATAACCGCCTGTGAAGATATTTACTTCTTCTTATTTAATATTCTTGATTAAATTTGGTCCTTTAAAAAGGCAAAAATCCACCTTCTTGTAATATTATTGATAAGTAAAGGTTACCATTAAATTTCACTTCATAAATCCTTTGAAATTGGTCAGAACATAAAAAACATACAACAAATGCTATTTTTCATTTTTCTATCTTGATGAATATAATGCTTTTTTCATTTATTTTTTCAGTGGACATTTTTAATCATCATACCAACATCTAGGAATTTTTTCATATTTTTTTAAATTTTTTGGAATCAATGTGTGTTCATAATTTGATGAATGCCTCATATGAATATGAGCATTTAGTTAGAATGGTGGATAATTTGAAGTTTGACATGTTGGAATGCTTTTAAAAAAATTAAAAGAATTCATACATGTATAAATTATACAAATATGTTCATACCAACAATTTTGAGTGAAGGAACCTTTTTTTTTATGAGATACACAAATGTGAATAATATGTGAGTAGAAATTAATTTGATATTTACCAAAACATTACAATGTCAGCTATACAAGTTTTAAAAATATTTTGTTCATGTGGTAGATGTTAATTTTGTACAAATGTAGAAGAAAGAATCATCGAATTTGGACACAATTTGCAGAATCTAAACATGTTTGAGTATTTATATTGGAATCTAAATAAAAAAGAAGCAAGGGATAAGGGAACTGAAGAACAGTATCGGGCATTATCTCAGGCGGTTGTTAAGCAATAACCGCCTGTGAAGATATTTACTTCTTCTTATTTAATATTCTTGATTAAATTTGGTCCTTTAAAAAGGCAAAAATCCACCTTCTTGTAATATTATTGATAAGTAAAGGTTACCATTAAATTTCACTTCATAAATCCTTTGAAATTGGTCAGAACATAAAAAACATACAACAAATGCTATTTTTCATTTTTCTATCTTGATGAATATAATGCTTTTTTCATTTATTTTTTCAGTGGACATTTTTAATCATCATACCAACATCTAGGAATTTTTTCATATTTTTTTAAATTTTTTGGAATCAATGTGTGTTCATAATTTGATGAATGCCTCATATGAATATGAGCATTTAGTTAGAATGGTGGATAATTTGAAGTTTGACATGTTGGAATGCTTTTAAAAAAATTAAAAGAATTCATACATGTATAAATTATACAAATATGTTCATACCAACAATTTTGAGTGAAGGAACCTTTTTTTTTATGAGATACACAAATGTGAATAATATGTGAGTAGAAATTAATTTGATATTTACCAAAACATTACAATGTCAGCTATACAAGTTTTAAAAATATTTTGTTCATGTGGTAGATGTTAATTTTGTACAAATGTAGAAGAAAGAATCATCGAATTTGGACACAATTTGCAGAATCTAAACATGTTTGAGTATTTATATTGGAATCTAAATAAAAAAGAAGCAAGGGATAAGGGAACTGAAGAACAGTATCGGGCATTATCTCAGGCGGTTGTTAAGCAATAACCGCCTGTGAAGATATTTACTTCTTCTTATTTAATATTCTTGATTAAATTTGGTCCTTTAAAAAGGCAAAAATCCACCTTCTTGTAATATTATTGATAAGTAAAGGTTACCATTAAATTTCACTTCATAAATCCTTTGAAATTGGTCAGAACATAAAAAACATACAACAAATGCTATTTTTCATTTTTCTATCTTGATGAATATAATGCTTTTTTCATTTATTTTTTCAGTGGACATTTTTAATCATCATACCAACATCTAGGAATTTTTTCATATTTTTTTAAATTTTTTGGAATCAATGTGTGTTCATAATTTGATGAATGCCTCATATGAATATGAGCATTTAGTTAGAATGGTGGATAATTTGAAGTTTGACATGTTGGAATGCTTTTAAAAAAATTAAAAGAATTCATACATGTATAAATTATACAAATATGTTCATACCAACAATTTTGAGTGAAGGAACCTTTTTTTTTATGAGATACACAAATGTGAATAATATGTGAGTAGAAATTAATTTGATATTTACCAAAACATTACAATGTCAGCTATACAAGTTTTAAAAATATTTTGTTCATGTGGTAGATGTTAATTTTATACAAATGTAGAAGAAAGAATCATCGAATTTGGACACAATTTGCAGAATCTAAACATGTTTGAGTATTTATATTGGAATCTAAATAAAAAAGAAGCAAGGGATAAGGGAACTGAAGAACAGTATCGGGCATTATCTCAGGCGGTTGTTAAGCAATAACCGCCTGTGAAGATATTTACTTCTTCTTATTTAATATTCTTGATTAAATTTGGTCCTTTAAAAAGGCAAAAATCCACCTTCTTGTAATATTATTGATAAGTAAAGGTTACCATTAAATTTCACTTCATAAATCCTTTGAAATTGGTCAGAACATAAAAAACATACAACAAATGCTATTTTTCATTTTTCTATCTTGATGAATATAATGCTTTTTTCATTTATTTTTTCAGTGGACATTTTTAATCATCATACCAACATCTAGGAATTTTTTCATATTTTTTTAAATTTTTTGGAATCAATGTGTGTTCATAATTTGATGAATGCCTCATATGAATATGAGCATTTAGTTAGAATGGTGGATAATTTGAAGTTTGACATGTTGGAATGCTTTTAAAAAAATTAAAAGAATTCATACATGTATAAATTATACAAATATGTTCATACCAACAATTTTGAGTGAAGGAACCTTTTTTTTTATGAGATACACAAATGTGAATAATATGTGAGTAGAAATTAATTTGATATTTACCAAAACATTACAATGTCAGCTATACAAGTTTTAAAAATATTTTGTTCAGGTGGTAGATGTTAATTTTATACAAATGTAGAAGAAAGAATCATCGAATTTGGACACAATTTGCAGAATCTAAACATGTTTGAGTATTTATATTGGAATCTAAATAAAAAAGAAGCAAGGGATAAGGAAACTGAAGAACAGTATCGGGTATTATCTCAGGCGGTTGTTAAGTAATAACCGCCTGAGATAATCATTTTTGAAATTACAATATGTTATTTAACGGCCTGAGAAGTGTTAATTAACTGACGCGCCGCACGAGGTCTGCGGAGAAGTTGAGAAGCCGTGGTGCAGGGACGCGTGCAAGGATCTCTCAAGATCGTCTTCCACAGTGGTTTAATGGTGCGCCGCACGAGGTCTGCAAAGAGTTCAATGCGCAATGAACTAAATATTTTGTTCAGTTGGTAGATGTTAATTTAATACAAATGTAGAAGAAAGAATCATCGAATTTGAACACAATTTGCAGAATGTAAACATGTTTGAGTATTTATATTGGAATCTAAATAAAAAAGAAGCAAGGGATAAGGAAACTGCAGAAGAGTATCGGGCATTATCCCAGGCGGTTGTTAAGTTATACCCGCCTTAGATAAACATATTTGCAGGCGGTTTATAAGTAATAACCGCCTGAGATAATCATTTTTGAAATTACAATATGTTATTTAACGGCCTGAGAAGTGTTAATTAACTGACGCGCCGCACGAGGTCTGCGGAGAAGTTGAGAAGCCGTGGTGCAGGGACGCGTGCAAGGATCTCTCAAGATCGTCTTCCGCAGTGGTTTAATTGTGCGCCGCACGAGGTCTGCAAAGAGTTCAATGCGCGGGAAACGAACCGCTCCCTCGTCTACTCCGCACAGACCTATATAAGGCGCGTCGTCGGTTATGGACAAGCACAAAACTTTTCTCCACTCCTTTCTTCTTCTCCTAGCCCGCCGCCGATTAACCACCACAGCCATGGCCAGCCTTCCACCACCTAGCCCTCCGAGTCAGCCATGCAAGCGGATACGCTGCACCTCCCCCGAGAGGGTGAATGACGACCAGCGCGTTCCACCGCCGGTGCAGCCGGAGCCACCGGTACAGCCGGAGCAATCGGCTCAGCCGGAGAAGCCGACCCTCTCTCCTGCTGCATCGTCGCCGGAGGAGGAGGAGGAGGAGGAGGACGACTTCGACGACGACGACGATGATGACGATGATGACGACGAGTCGTCCTCCGACGACGGCGACGACGAGTCGTCCTCCGACGACGGCGACGACGAGTCGTCCTCCGACGACGGCGACGACGAGTCGTCCACCGACGACGGCGACGACGAGTCGTCCACTGACGACGGCGACGACGACGACGGCGACCACCACCATGGTGACGACTACGACGACGACGACGACGAGTCGGAGGAGGACCGCTTGGCGTGGTTTGAGAAGTTGGCGGAGATGAGGGATTAGGCGGGGCCGTAGTGTAGTTTTAGTTCTTGTACATATTTCTTTTGTAGTTTTAGGAGTTCTTGTGTTTTGTAATATATTTGTGTTCATGAAGTGAATGTACATATTTCTTTAGTTCATGAAGTCAATAAATACTGGTGTGTTAGAATGAAGTGAATGTGCTCTAAATGCTCATATGTATATGAGCATTTAGTTAGAATGGTGGATAATTTGAAGTTTGACATGTTGGAGTGCTTTTAAAAAAATTAAAAAAATTCATACATGTATACAAGTTTTAAAAATATTTTGTTCAGTTGGCATTATCTCAGGCGGTTGTTAAGTAATACCCGCCTGAGATAAAAATCTTCCCTGGCGGTTATTAAGTACCAACAGCCTGTGAAGATATTTACTTCTTAATTAATAAACATCATCTCAGGCGGTTGCTAAGTAAAACCCGCCTGCGATAAAGTTAAAAACCGCCTGTGAAAAACCTACGTCTATATAAGGACCCCTCACCGCAGTCAAAACGCAACCCTGGAGAATTTATATCGACGCCGCCAGGCTGTTGAAATTTCCCCTGCGCCGCGCCGCCGCTCCGCCGCCCAGCCCATACTGCCGCGCCGCCGCTCAACCCCGCACCGCCACTTCTCCACCCAGCCGGCCCACCGTGCTGACGCCTCTGCAAGGTAAATGTAGTTTCCTTACTTTTTCTTTGTATATTTTCATTAGCTGATAAGCTGTTAGTTTTGTGTGTTCTGGTATATGGATTCTGTCCTTTTGCATGTGTAAGGACTATGGATTGTGTTCTGGTATATTGATGTATGGACTATATGGATTGTTTCCTTTTTGTACCTATTATGTGACATGAATATGATGTTTAATTAACAGATGCTATTGTAATATATATAAGATGCATCTGGGCCTTGTTTCCCGATATAACGGACTGGATCCCACCCAGACCTAGCCCATGCTGCTGGGCCTGTTTCCCCCTTTGACTCCGTCCGCCTCAAGACGTCGCCCGTCTCCTACATTAGTCGCCCTAATCATACTTGTTATGTCTCTGTAAATTCATTTTATAGAAGACCTTTAGAGAATATTTGTGGCCAAATTTTGTAAATCTGACAAAAAATTCTATTATTGAAGCATGGACCGTCGAGCGTGGATGTATAACATGCCAAGACCCGATCCTATGTACATTCGTAATGTTGCAAATTTTATTGAAGCATCCAAGAGACATGCGAAGTTGCAAAAGATAGATGACATATTATGTCCATGTATCGACTGCGAAAATAAGATTGCTTGGACGGATACTATAGTAATCCAATCTCATTTGGTGAAAAGAGGTTTCAAAAATAACTACACAATATGGACAGAGCATGGTGAGTTAGATACACATGATGTGGATAAAGATGATGAGAGAGGCTCAGATGATGATAATGTTCATATCGATGATGGTAGTGACAATCAAGCTGGTGATGATGATGATGAGTTCGATTGTGAGGAGATGTTGCGTCACATTGAACCATATGTACTGACTTCTATGGGAGCAAGCAAAGGCTTAAGTAAAATGGAGACATTGCAGAATGCGGCCACAGAGCTTTTATATGATGAATCAAACGGTTGTGATAAAGAGTTTACTACATTGCGTGCAGTCTTAGAACTACTAAAGTTGAAAGCTACGCACGGATGGTCCGATTGTAGTTTCTCTGATCTTTTGAATCTTCTGGCAGAAATTCTTCCAAATCCAAATAAACTGCCTAGAAGCACTTATAAAGCGAAGAAACTTCTTTGCCCGATGGCACTAGGTGTGACAAAAATACACGCTTGTGTGAACCATTGTATTCTGTATCGCAAAGAGCATGAGCTCGCAACTAGATGCCCCATTTGTGGTGTCAGTAGATATAAGAAGGACTACAATCACCAGTATGTTACCAACATGAAAAAGACTCAGAAGAATAAGAAGTTTATTATTGGTCCTGAAGGTGACGATGACGATACTTCTGGCGATGCAGACGGAAAGAATAAGAGAAAAATTCCTGCATTGGTGATGTGGTACCTTCCGGTAATTGATCGCTTGAAGCGTTTGTTCTCAAACCCTAGGGAGGCTGAACTTATGCGTTGGCATTCCGAGGAACGCAAGAAGAATGAAAAACATATACGACACCCTGGTGATGCAACGCAGTGGAAAAATTTTGATATTCAGTATCCAGAATTTGCGAAGGAAATCAGAAATGTGAGGTTTGCCTTGGGTACAGATGGAATGAATCCGTTTGGTGAAAAAAGGAGCATACACAGCACATGGCCCGTGGTCTTAACTATGTACAACCTACCGACGTGGTTGTGTCACAAAAGGAAATATATCTTATTATCTGTTCTTATCCAAGGTCCGAAACAACCCGGCATCGAAATTGATGTGTTCTTGGAACCTTTAATGGAAGATATGGCGAAATTGTGGAATGAAGGGGTACGTACATGGGATGAGTACAAGCGGGAGTATTTCACGCTAAGAGCAATGATATTCGTTACCGTGCATGATTATCCCGGACTGTTTACATTATCGGGACAAATGAAAGGGAAGAAAGGTTGCGTTAGGTGCGTGGATAGAACTGGATATCTATACCTCACTTCATCCAGAAAGACGGTGTACATGAGACATCGACGGTTCTTGACAGATACACACAAGTATAGGAAGATGAAAGAACAATTTGATAACAAAATCGAAAAAGATACTGCACCGAAACCTTACAGTGGAAAACTTGTGTTTGAAATGGTCAAGAACATTCATATTGCTTTCGGTAAGGGAAAAAAGAGTAAAGGAATTAAGAGAAAGAAAAGTACATCTTCGGATGATACAACTGACATGGCTTTCAAGAAACAATCAATTTTTTTCAAGTATCTTCCGTATTGGAAGAATCTGGAATGTTGCCATAGTATTGATTTGATGCACGTTACAAAGAATGTATTTGACAGCATCATTGGGACCTTGCTGGACATGCCGAGGAAGACAAAGGATGGATTAAATTCACGTATGGACCTAGTAAATCTTGATTTGAGACCAGAGCTTCATCCAGTAGAAAAGGCGAACGGGAAGCATTACCTTCCCCCAGCCAGCTACAACTTGACGCTAGAAGAGAAAAAAGCAATTTGCGAATGCTTGCGTGGGATCAAAGTTCCCACAAGTTTCTCATCCAATATCCGCAAACTAGTCTCGATGAAAGACTTGTCTTTATTCGGTTATAATTCTCACGACTGTCACATGATGATGACAGTTTTCCTTGCCATTGCAATAAGAGTAATCAAACCTGAGCATATAAAAGTTGTCATCACACGTTTGTGTTACTTCTTCAATGCAGTATCGCAAAAGGTGATAGCACGTGAAGATTTAGACTATCTGAAAACATACATCGTCGAGACAATGTGCAAGCTTGAGATGTGTTTCCCACCATCCTTTTTTGATATGCAAGTACACCTAATCATACATCTTGTTGATCAGATAAAAGCATTGGGGCCACTATATTTACATCATATGTTTTCGTTGGAGAGATATTTAGGAGTATTAAAAGGTTATGTGCGGAACCGTGCTCACCCAGAGGGTTCAATTATGGAAGGATACACCACTGAAGAAGTGATTGAGGGTTGCGCTGATTACATCAAAGATGGAAAATCGATAGGTGTGCCTATACCGGTACATGAGGGTAGACTACGTGGGAGAGGCAAAGTGGGTAAGAAAACTTTTATTGTTCAAGATTACAAGAATGTACACCGTGCACATTTTGGTGTACTACAACAGCTCGCAATAGCTGAGCCGTACATCGAGGAACACCAAATTGAGCTTCGTGATAAAAACCAAGACCGCAAAGAGGACTGGATCATGAAAGAGCACAGAAGATGTTTCACTGAATGGTTAATGGACAAAAATATATCATACGGAAACACTATAGAAGAGGCAACAATGAAAAAGTTAGCTTGTGGCCCATCTGCTTTGGTAACATCATGGCAAGCATATGACATCAATGGTTACACATTTTACACTAAAGAAAAAGACGGTAAGAGTGTTGCACAAAATAGTGGTGTTCGTATTGAGGCTTATGATTCGCAAGGGCAGAAGACCACATACTTCGGGTTCATAGAGGAAATATGGGAACTCGATTATGGCGAAAGAATGGTAATGCCCGTATTTAAGTGCCAATGGGTCAAACATCCTGATGGTTTGAAAGTGGACAATTACGGACTGACACTGGTAGACTTGAATAAAGTGGGTTACAAAGATGACCTGTGGGTTCTCGCCGATAATGTTGCACAAGTTTTTTATGTTCAAGATCCAGAAACTGAGAAGTTGCACGTAGTTGTTTCTGGAAAGCAAAATATTGTTGGGGTTGACAATGTGGGAGATAATGAAGAGGAATATAATCAGTATGAAGAGATGTACCTTTTCACCGAACCAGAAAACATCAAGCGCGTAGAGAGAAGCATTAAAAAGAATTTGAAACCCTATATGCGAGAAGATGTCAATGCTGGAAAAAATGTATATAGCAATGCGAGATGATATATATTGTATATATTTGTATCTTCTGAAATCAACTTAGAACAATGTTGGTATATGGATTGTGTCCTTTTGCATTTGTGTACATATGCGTTTGGACTCAATGATTTGGAAGTTTGGAAGCTTGGTCTTTCTTCAGATAATGATGTCTCGGGCGTGTAGCCGATTGAAGGAGGAGCGCTTGGCGTGGCGCAAGAACCATCCCCATGTATGTACATATGGCACACCGGTCACATGGTTGTATATACATATGTATCTGTAATGGACTGATGAACTTAACTGTAGTTTGTTTTTCCGTGTTGTTTGTTTTTGGTATTTTCAATTTCTCCGCGTAGGGTTTCTCTGCGAAGCCTGAATCGGGAGATTTATTGAAGTGGCAGTGCATCGTCCCCGGTAAAGAAGGGGTAAGTCATGAAGAACAAGCACAATATGAGTTTAACTATCGTCCTCCTATTAATAAATTTCTTTTGCAGACTGAATGGGAAGATGGTTACTACCCCCTGACAATCTCCTTCTCTGAGGACTATCCCTTGGTGCCTCCAAGATGCTCCTTTCCATTTGGGTTCTTCCACCCAAATGTCCATCGTTCGGGAGCACTCTGCATCGGGATTCTTGATCAAGAGACTGTAAGATAGACCTATTTTGTTCATGTAATTATTACTTATAATTTTTGTCGAACTTATTTGAACTGGTTTCTTATATTGCTTAAATTATATTTCGTAGGGGTGGTGCAGTGCTTTTACAATCAAAACTATACTACTTGAAGTTCAGCGTTTGCTGCATCAGCCAAATGTGCCTGATGTTGAAAATGATTGCTATAATCTACTTATCAAGGTTAGATGACACTTTGACTTAGTGACCAATGTAGGTTATTCATTCCTCCTTCGACATTTGTTAATTTAAATAATGTCAATATTTTCAGGATCCAGCGGAATATAAGAGACGTGTTCGGGAGCAAG
The DNA here is from genome assembly GCA_036927565.1 of Tuctoria greenei. Lineage (NCBI taxonomy): Eukaryota > Viridiplantae > Streptophyta > Magnoliopsida > Poales > Poaceae > Tuctoria > Tuctoria greenei. The sequence goes on along the minus strand of JAYESD010000009.1, from coordinate 178,829,737 downwards.
CAGGACGGTACAATTTAGATTGATCGATGGGAGCTTCATCGTCGATCTACAATGAATGTAGCATGATTTTTGTTCAGTGTGTAAAGAAATTATCTTTGAACAATTGTAAAGCCTCTAATGGTGTATTATCACAATTAAGCCAGCCTCACTGGTGATCGAGCATTTCCTATAATGCATTACTTTACTAGTATCCGCTAGCTCATCTGTGTTTTTTTCCTGATACAATTTTGCCTGCACGACTACATGCGGCTGTGATATATAATTGCAACTACATCCCTGTAATTTCAATGAAAACCGCTTATGATAATTAAACAATGACCGCCACTGAAAATACATGATCTTCTTAGGCCGTTGTTATATAATCAAGAACCGGCTATGAAGTTCATTGCATTACAGACGGTTATTAATTAAGAACCGCCAACGAAGATCATGTATTTACTCAGACGGTTGTTCCTTAAAATCCATCTGTGAAGTTCATTGCATTACAGACGGTTATTAATCAAGAACCGCCAACGAAGATCATGTATTTAACCAGACGGTTGTTTCTTAAAATCCGTCTGTGAAGTTCATGGCATTGCAGGCGGTTAATAATTAATAACCGTCTGTGAAGATCATGTATTTACCCAGACGGTTGTTTCTTAAAATCCGTCTGTGAAGTTCGTTGCATTACAGACGGTTCTTAATTAAGAACCGATTCTGAAGATCATGTATTTACCCAGACGGTTGTTCTTTAAAATCCGCTTGTGTTGTTCTTTCATCACAGACGGTTATTATATCATTCGTCATCACAGTCGCATATTTTTAAGGACCGCCTGTGTTTGAAAAATTGAGGCGCCTGTAAAAATGCTTTTTGTAGTAGTGCCGATCTACTCCCGTGGCGACGCGGCTACACCCCCCAACCACGGCGTGGCATCTGAAGGCGGGCAAGCGGTGCCAGCGAGGTGCGCGGGGACGGCACCACGATACACGGCGTCGTCAGGTGGTGAAGCCCCTGGTTGGATAGTTGAGCTCCGCATGTCATGAAGCGCTTCCTTCCTCTCCATGCACGGCGCCCACACAGTTCGTCATCAACACCCTCGCTCTCCGAGCGATTCCTTCCTCGATTTAGAGCTTTCCAGTTGATCAGGGCCGCGAGGACCGAGCTCCGGCGGCGCCACAACAAGGGCCGTGTGGTGACGGGAATAACAAATTGCTGTTCGGGACGAAGGCACGTACTGCATATCTCTATGCTAATACACAGTACAGTTTATATTCTCTGCATATTTTATATTCGTAAGCAGTACACTAAAATTGTACTAAAATAAGGTCAACCAACTTATCTGTAGCCCATGTGAGAATACGTATAATCAACTGTACTGTAAGCTCGTCAAAAAAAAAAATGTAGCACCAACAACTTCTTAAGCATATTCTGTACTCCAATTCAGAATATATATACTTTATACTTCCAATATATGTACTCTATAAAATTATTCAGTATGCTTTACTATACACTTTACAGCGTATTACTACGGATGGTCTTAGAGTAATGATATTATTATTTTATTTTCGTAATTTTAAATAAGCGCGGCGTGCTTCCGTCCAACTCAAACTTGCCGTGGCGGTAGCATGGCGTTTTAAAAATTCAGGCGCCCGCGCAGCCGGCTTCCATGCCACGGCGGCGGCGGGCGGCGGCCACGGGCTGCTTTGCTGGTTGCTGCCTTTCCCCCGCATATAACGCAACCGCCGGCTTCTCCTCACATCCAACGAACCGAAATCAGAGCCGAGCGAGCGAGCTCAAGAAGCAGAGGAGGTTGCAGGCGCCGCAAGGTTTCGTGACCTGTCCGATCGCCGGCGAGCACAGCTAGCACAGACGACGAGGAGGGCATGAAGCTCAGGCCGCTTTCGTCCGCGCGGACCGCGTCGTCGCCGTTAGATCCGTCTAGGAGCGAGAGGAGGACGGTGGTGGTGGCCCTGCGCCGGGATGCCGCCGGGAGGGAGCTGCTCACCTGGGTGCTCGTCAAGGCCGCCGCCGCCGGCGACCGCGTCGTCGCCCTCCACGTCGCACACGCTTCTGACGACGAGGAAGGTGCGTCTCCGATCCGCCTCCCGCCCTTACCACGACAGTTCCGACCTTCTCTGCCGTCGTCCTAACGTTTTGCTCCCCTGTTTCTGCTCTCGCGCAGGAAGAGTGGGAATGCCGGGCAGGGCAGCCGACACGCTCGCCTCCGTGCTCGGCGCGTACAAGGGCTTCTGCGACAGCAACCAGATCGACCTGGAGCTCAGGGTCTTCTCCGCACCGTCCATCAAGAGGGCTCTGGTCGCCGAGGCCACCTCCTACGGCGCCGCGCACCTGGTCCTCGGCGTCACCAAGAACTCCAAGCCTTCCAGGTACCAACCAGATCGCCACGGCCTTATTAGCGTCACATTGCAGGCCTTTTTTCTCGAAGTACTTGTGTTCATCCCTCCGGTGATCGGTCAGGTCGTCCGCCACCGCGGTCGCTAGGTACTGCGCGAAGAGGGTGCCGGCGAGCTGCGCCGTCACCGCGGTCAGCAATGGCGTGGCCGTGTACCAAAGAGACGCCGCCCTACAACACCACCAGCAACTCAGTCACTACAGCACAAGTATGTTGTCGCGTGCAGAAAACTCAGTTCACAACCTTTTTATTGGGATTCATTCATCGAATTGGCTAAACTCTGCTCTCACGGCATGCATGGTGCAGTGGTGGAGACGCCGCGGAGGCTCTACCGGAAGTTACTCGACGCGACGACGACGTTGACGGCCGGAGACAAAGCTCAGGACGATCTGGCGATCGGCGACGGCCGGTCGTTGCGCCGGAACATGTCCGTGTCGATGAGCGCTCTGGTCTCGCCGAGGTTGAGTCAGGTACGGCGTCGAAAGCAGGAACTGCCGGAGGTGGCCGCTGGCTGGCCGCTTCTAAGGAAGGACATCATCAAGTCTGCCATGCCGGACGCGTCGTCGGAGATCTCGGTGGTTCAGTGGGCTATGAAGCTCCCGACCCGGTGGTCGACAGCAGTATCGCCGCTGAGTAAGGAACATATTCCCGATGACCGACAAGTACCTCGAAAGGGAGTCGATTCAGGAAAGCCGTCACCAGCGATCGAGGGGGAGGAGGAGGGGAAGCAAGTTGCCGAGGAGCTCGTCGCACTCAGAGAAAAGTACTCATCCAAGTACACAATGTTCAGTTACAGCGAGCTTGCCAAGATCACTGACAACTTCTCACCAGGTACGTGTTCCCATCATTTCGACGTTGAAACCCAACACCGATCCTTTTCAGCTGCATTGATTGATCTGGATTCGGGATGATGATGAGCAGAGCGAGTAGTGGGTAAAGGCGGCGCGAGCCGGGTCTACCGGGGACGTCGTGCTGAAGACGACGGCAAGGAGTTGGCCGTGAAGGTCCTGAAACCTTCAGACGAGGTCATGAACGAGTTCGTCCACGAGATCGACACCCTCAGCTCCGTCGAGCACGGCAACGCCATGTCCCTCGTGGGGCTCTGCCTCGACGGCGGCGCCGACAAGCTCATGCTGGTCTACGATTACATGCGCCGAGGCAGCCTGGAAGAGATGCTGCACGGCGGCGAGAAGGAGGGCGCGTTCGGCTGGCCCGAGAGGTTCAAGGTGGCCGCTGGCGTCGCGCGCGCTCTGGAATACCTCCACGGCGCCCACCGCCCCGTCATACACAGGGACGTCAAGTCCTCCAACATCCTCGTCGCCGACGACTTCGAACCCAAGGTAACGACTACGTACATTTCAGTACTCCTCAGCTCCTGTGACGATCGATTGAGAGGCTAGCTGCTTGGACGCGTTGACGACATGAACTGAGCTCGTTGCATCTTATTATCTGACGCACGCAGCTTTGTGACTTTGGCCTCGCGGTATGGGCGGCGGACGCGGCGGCGCAGGTCACCGACGACGATGACGTCGCCGGAACATTCGGGTGCGCTTTTTTCTCCTCCACGACTAGCTAGCTCTTGAAGTTATTATCGACAGCGCCACCTGACACATGTGGAGATCTCGATGCCTATCCTGCTCGTGACGACAGGTACCTCGCTCCGGAGTACTTCATGCACGGCAAGATCAGCGACAAGATCGACGTGTACGCGTTCGGCGTCGTCCTCCTCGAGCTTATCTCCGGGAGGAGGCCGGTGAGCGCCGGTGGGCCCAAGGGCGAGGAGAGCCTCGTCATGTGGGCCAACGCCGTCGTACGAGAAGGAAAGATCATGGACCTCGTCGACCCGAGCCTGCCGCGGGCGGACGACGACGGCGAGGTCGTCGAGAGGATGGCCCTCGCCGCGGCCCTCAGCATCAGGCGAGAACCGCAACGCCGGCCGACCATGAGCGACGTAAGAAGCTCTCTCTATCTCTCTCTCAGCTCTGACGAACCGAACACATGCATCGTCCATTTCGGTTGACCACTACAATGTTATTAGGTCCTGAAGCTGCTCGCCGGCGACGATGACGCAGTCGAGTGCGCCAAGTCGCATGTCGTCGACGACCAGCAGGACGACTGCGGCGCGGTTCATTCGTCTGACAAGAAGGACATTATCCAGTCGTACATCAACCTGGCGCTGCTCGACGATGATGACGCCGAGTCCGTCAGCAGCGTCGACTTCGTCGGCGCAAACATGTCGTTGCAGGAGTACATGAAGGGGAGATGGAGCCGGTCGTCCAGCTTGGGCAGCAACTGAAAGGCTCCATCCAAGAAAAAGGGAGACAAAAAAATCGACATTTTTGTATGCATATTAGAGGAGCCGGCCGTAGATCATTCTTTCGATTCATTGAAATGCATAGCACCAGTGTTTGTTCACTGCAGTTACAACAACTTTCCGGTTACAACCTAATACACTCAACGAGATAATCTTGTAAGACCTGGTAGCAAATATAGAAATGTATATAGTCAACCGATGCAGGCGACAGAGGAACTGATGAACGTGCCAGTCCCAGGAAACTCAATAATGAAGTCAACAAAAATGTGATATAAAAATGCATTTCCTCTGTTCTTAAGTGGTTTATTGTTAGTACAGCAACTTTAATTCAATTTTAAACTAGAACTATTATACTAGTGTTATCAATAATTAAAAAAAACGAGGAAGTACCCTGATTAGAATTAGGAAGTAACATGCATGTCGTATCTCAAGCACATGCAGCATCAAGTGGATACAATCATTCAAAAACGAACTGCGTCATTCTCGCAGAAGCAACAACATGTAACAGTTGACAATCTCCCCGTAAAGTCTGAAATTTATGTGGATGTGCTTAGCGAGGATACCTAGTTTAGAAATTTTGTATTGAAAATACGTCCTGAATATAGCGAAAGTTCATGACTTCTCAACTCTTTTGCTCTCCCCTTTCAATGTCATTAAAGAACCCAAAAAAATCTGATGCATTCCTTGAGCAATCAAATCAAAAATACATCAGTATTGGAGAACAACCAGTTCACATAATCATCTCACAACCTGTGTCCTGATTCAGGAGCATCAGCACTATCGGTACCTTAAAAACCATACACCCCTGAGGTTACAAAGATCTCAAGGGAAGGACGTCTACTCAAATTGAAGACCCTCGGAGGCTCACTTGTCAGACATAATTGGATCTGCTTCTCCAACATGGTTAACCCCTAGGTTGCCACGTGTACTGCCAGACCGGAGTTACTACCCACAAGGGTGAAGCTCCGGGCTAGGTACCGAAACGGCACCTCCGGACTTAACCCCTGACCGAGAGAAGCTCCGGACCTGACACGTGCCAGGCCACCCCGGAGCTTCCCGCTTCCCCCAAGCAAGCTCCGGAGCTGCCACGTGTCCAAACGTCGGAGCTGACCGCCTCAAACCTCCGGAAGACATTGTAACGACTCCAGATCTTCAAAGGATAGCCGCGGACTTCAAGACCCGATTAATTGTCATTAATTCCATGTTAATGACACTTAATCGGACAATCTTAACACCTGTAACGGCACTGTCGGAGCCCGTTACAGGGTTATTAACAACAATTAATCGTGTATCAATACTAGTAACCGCCGGGGCCACATGTCGGGCCAGGCTAACTTGTAACGGTTTGTCCTTGTACTATAAAAGGACAGACCGACGATACATGAGGAGGCTCTCGAACGCTCTCAGGCACACACGCATTGACGTGAGCTTTCATACATAAACTAATACAACACCACACACCCGTGGAGTAGGGTATTACGCTCAGGCGGCCCGAACCACGTAAACCACTGTGTCTCTCGTGTCCAATCGTGATTCACCTTCTTGAGTCTCCGCGCGCCCACACCGAACTACAAACTCCTTCAATACTTTAGTAGTGTCAGGAGATCTGTCGACTCCAACAGTCGACAGTTGGCGCGCCAGGTAGGGGTGCCTGAGATTTTCAAGAATGGTGAATTCTGCGGCTGGATCATCCAACGGGCAACCTGCTGCTCAGGCTGTCGGGGGCAATCCCTCCAACATGCAGCCACCAGCAGGAGCCTCAGCACCAGCGCAACATGATGGTGCGCCGGCGTCACATACTGCGCCGGCAAGTCATGACAACCCAGAACACGCGCTCCATGCAGCGCGTGCTCTTCTTCAGCGACCACCACCTCCGGATGCATCTCGAGATGCCATGGAGCAAAGGAGGGCTGATGTTGAGCATTTGGTCGCAGCAGCGGCCGAACGCCTCAACAACCAGGGTCCTCCTCGTTCAGGGCGAGCCCCGTCGCAGCGACGGACGTTGTCTGGAAGACTTGGTCCGCATGTCTCCAACAACCGAAGACGAGCTGCGTCACAGCAAGTGACGTCGTTGCCCTCTGGGGCACGACGCACCCATACGGTATCTCGGCTTTCGACACATGACCTCCGGGCGGAGCTTGATCGCCGATACCACCAACAGGATGGCCGTGTCCATATCGAGCGAGCTCGAGAAAGACGGGATGCTCAAGACCTTTCTACTCTGGAAGGAGTAGGAGGAGGCTGTTCTGCCCTAGCCATGCACCTGCGCATGGTTAGATGGCCACAGAAGTTCCGGCCACACTTGCCGGAAAAATTCGACGGGACTGTCAACCCCGTAGAATTTCTGCAGATATATTCCACTGCAATCTTAGCAGCTGGAGGAAACGAGGCCGTAATGGCCAACTACTTTCCAGTGGCCTTAACTGGGACCGCCAGGTCTTGGTTTATGAGCCTTCCACCCAACTCTATCGACAGTTGGGAGGAGCTGTGCCGTCAGTTCACTGCCAACTTCGGGAGTTCATACACCCGACCGGGCACTGAACTAGACCTTTTTGCGGTCGTGCAAAAAGGGGGAGAATCTTTGCGGTCATTCATCCAGAGGTTCTCTCAGGTACGCAACACAATCCCTTCTATCTCAAGCGCTTCTGTCATTGTGGCATTCAGACAGGGTGTACGAGACAAGAAGATGTTGGAGAAGCTGGCGATCAAAGAGATCACCAGCGTCACGGAGCTCTTCAGCTTGGCAGACAAATGTGCCAGAGCTGCGGAGGGCCGTGAAATGCACTCCAAACCAGCCTTGGAGGATCACAAAAAAATACTCCAAAGAAGAAGCCGCTACCTCCGGGAGTGGCAAGAAGAAAAAGAAGACTAACGGCAAGAAGAAGCCGTCGGCCGGCACATCCAACGTTGCAGCCACTGCAACTCCTGGTGGCCGGGGGCCACGCCCCGAGAAGCGACCTCGACCGTCTTCCGAAGACGGCGGCAAATCCAAAATGTGGTGCCCCATTCACAAAACGGGCAGCCACAGGCTGGAAGACTGCCGGGAGGTCCAAAACCTTGCCGAGCGCTACAACAAGCGCCGGGAAGGGTCTCCTTTCCGACAGAGAGAGGGAAAACAGAAGGTTGACGAAGCTCCGGCTGAAGAGGAGTTAGGGTTTCAGGACCCCAAAAAGGTCCTGAAAGCCGTCTACACCTCCGTCGATGATGACTCCGACGTCTCCGACAACGAGCGTCGGAAAACCATGAACACCATCTTTGGTGGATCATGGGACATCACTTCTCGTCGTGTCATCAAGACTATGCGGCGGGATATGGCTGCTGTAGCCCCTACAGCTAGACCGGAGCCACATCAAAAGTGGATGGACACACCCATCACTTTTGATGCTTCAGACTGTCCTCGAAACATGGTCGCAGCTGGCCAATTACCCTTGATGGTATCTCCCACCATCAACAACATCCAACTCCATCATGTTATGGTGGATGGAGGTTCGGGGCTGAACCTTATAAGCTTTGAAGCTTTTACCAGACTCCAGCTTCGACCTTCGGATCTTCAGCCCTCTCGACCATTCTCCGGAGTAGGTCCGGGGGCCATTACCCCACTCGGGGCTATAATTCTCCCCGTTACCATCGGGACACGGGAGAAGTACCGCATCGAGAAGTTGGTCTTCGACGTCGCTCAGATCAACTTACCATTCAACGCCATCTTGGGTAGACCTGCCCTATACAAATTTATGGCAGCTGCTCATTATGGATACTTGGTGTTGAAGATGCCAACACCAGCAGGCGTTCTCCGGATTCGTGGAGATCGCACCGCCGGAGTAACTGCTCTGGAGGAGCTCCATGCACTCACCACTGCGCAAGAGGAGGACTCCAGACAGGGGCAAGCTTCAAAACCTCCGAGCATTCGGCAACGAGGCTCAACCTCTGCTCCCCGTGTGCAGCCAAGCGGCGACACCGACATCCCCGTCAAAGTCGTCCAAATTGGTTCCGATGTCACTCAAACCACCCGCATATTGGGTGGGTTGAATGACAAATAGGAACTCGCGCTCATCACTTTCCTCCGGGCTAACGTTGACGTATTTGCTTGGCAACCGTCACAAATGCCTGGGATCCCCAGGGAAGTGATTGAGCACAATCTGAAGATTTATCCCGATGCTCGGCCTGTGCATCAGAAACCTCGGAAGCAATCTGTAGAGCGACAGAACTTCATCCGACAAGAAGTGAATAAGTTGCTCGAAGCCGGATTTATCCGAGAAGTCTTCCATCCAAAATGGCTGGCGAACCCAGTCGTTGTGCCCAAAGCCGGCGGGAAACTTCGGATGTGCATCGACTACACCACACTGAATAAGGCATGTCCAAAAGATCCATTCCCATTACCTAGAATAGATCAGATAGTGGATTCCACCTCCGGGTGCGAGTCACTGTGTTTTCTAGACGCATATTCTGGATATCATCAAATCAGGATGTCTAGAGAGGATGAAGAGCATACTTCATTCATCACAGTGGATGGATTGTATTGTTACACAGCCATGCCGTTTGGTCTCAAGAATGCAACTTCAACTTTTGTACGAGCTATGTACAAAACTTTCGAAGAACTCATCAGAGACATAGTGGAAGTGTACGTCGATGACATCGTGGTCAAAGTCAAGAACAAGGAGTCCCTCTTGGACACCTTGCAAGCTGTCTTCGACAAGCTGCGGGCCACCCGCACGAAGCTAAACCCAGACAAGTGCGTCTTCGGGGTTAGTTCCGGAAAGCTTCTTGGTTTCCTGGTAAGTCACCGGGGCATAGAGGCTAATCCGGCGAAGATAAAAGCCATTGAAGACATGCGGCCACCAACCCGCATCAAAGACGTCCAAAAATTAACTGGATGTCTAGCAGCTCTCAGCCGGTTCATTTCAAGATTGGCGGAAAGAGCACTTCCCTTCTTCAAGTTACTGAGGAAGTCCGGACCATTCCAATGGTCTGAAGAAGCAGAGAAGGCATTCCAGGAGCTGAAACAGTTCCTCACCACCCTACCAGTCCTGGTAGCTCCGAACCCTGGTGAGCCTTTGTTGCTTTACATTTCATCTACTGGCGAAGTCATCAGTATGGTTCTGGTTGCGGAGAGACCGGAACTACCCAATACTCAGGAATCCAGACCCCTTCGGGAGGGTCCGGAGGTTCCTGAAAGCGGGTCTGGGTCCCAGCTCCCAGACTCAAACCCACAAGAAGCCACTTCAGAGGACCCGGACCCCTCTAAGAGGGTCCAGGTCATTTCTGAAGAAGCTCCGGGTTCCTCCACCCAGAACCCGGAGGTCCCCGAAGAGAGTCTGGACCCCTCTGAGAGGGTCCGGATCAATGAAGAGGAAGCTCCGGACCCCTCCGGGAGGGTCCGGACCATTCAACGTCCGGTATACTTCATCAGTGAAGTGTTACATGATGCCAAGACTCGATACACTGCTTTATGCAGTTCTTATTGCCTCAAGAAAGCTTCGACACTATTTCCAAGCTCACAAAGTCTCGGTGGTGACCTCATATCCACTTAGAGCGATCCTGCACAATCCCAATTCAACTGGGAATATTGCAAAGTGGGCAGCGGAATTGGCTGAATTCGATCTTGAATTCATTCCGAGACAAGCAATCAAGAGTCAAGCGTTGGCAGATTTCGTGGCAGAATGGACTCCCTCTCCATTAAACCCTGGGGGCCCCAGCGAACAGAAGATGGAACCTCAAGTTCCAACCTTCACTAAGCCTCACTAGACCCTTTACTTCGACGGCTCCATGAAGAAGCAGGGAGTCGGAGCTGGAATCCTTCTCCTTGCACCAACTGGGGAGAAGGTGAAATACATGGTACACCTTGACTTCAAGGCAACCAACAACATGGCGGAGTATGAAGCACTCATCTATGGATTAAAGGTGGCACTATCATACGGTGTTAAGCAATTGCTGGTCAAAGGAGATTCACAACTCGTCATCAAGCAAGTGAAGGGTGAATGCTCCTGCAATAATCTCCAGCTGGCTGCTTACCTCCTTGAAGTCCAGAGGCTTCAGAAGGACTTCGAAGTCCTAGACCTTCACCATGTTCAGCGTGCTCACAACGCTGAAGCTGACGAACTCTCGACCAAGGCGTCAACTGGAGCTCCGGCTCCTGATGGAACCTTTGTCCGGAGGTTGTCAAAACCCACAGTTCAGCCTGCCGAACTGAACGAAGGGGGCGAGATCAGCATCCCGAAGCTGACGGTCCCGATGGCCCTGTTACCATGGCAGCCATCAAGGGTCGTAGGTGCTGCCGGAAGCTCCGAGCAACCCAGCACGCAAGACTCAAATGCTCAAGTAAGTTCCGATGCATGGATCTCGGAGATCCGGAGCTACTTGAAAGACAACATCCTTCCTGACGATGATGTATCCGCTGATCCGGTAGTCAGATTGGCTAAAAGATACACGTTGGTAGAAGGGGATCTTTACCGGCGCGGTGCCAACGGCATCCTAATGCGGTGCATCACAAGGGAAGAAGGTTGCGAGCTCCTCGCAGAAATCCATGGAGGCGAGTGTGGGAACCACGCATCTTCCCGCACGTTGGTCGGAAAAGCCTTTCGGCACGGCTTCTACTGGCCTACAGCGCTCTAGGATGCCACTAAGCTGGTGAAGAAATGCAAAGCATGCCAATTTCATGCAAAGCAAATTCATACACCTGCTCAATCCTTACAAATGATACTTCCACATGGCCTTTCGCTGTGTGGGGGATGGACATCTTAGGACCCTTCCCTAGAGCCGTCGGAGGTTACAAGTTCCTGTACGTCGCCATCGACAAGTTCACCAAGTGGCCGGAAGCAACTCCCGTTGTGACGATCAACAAACAATCTGCAATCAATTTTCTACAATCCATCGTGAGCAGATTCGGAGTCCCAAATAAGATCATCACTGATAATGGGACTCAATTCACAAGCTCCGCATTTCAAGGATATTGCGAAGACCTCAGCATACAAGTTTGCTACCCTTCCGTAGCTCATCCTGCCAGCAATGGACAAGCCGAGAGAGCAAATGCAGAGATCCTTAAAGGACTCAAAACACGCACTTATGAGCGCTTGAAAAAGCACGGAGCCAATTGGATCGAAGAGCTTCCGCCTACTCTATGGGCCAACAGGACTTCTCCAAGTCGGGCAACCGGAGAAACACCCTTCTTTCTGGTGTACGGAGCTGAAGCGATCCTTCCTCCGGAAATCACCTTGGGTTCCCTCCGAGTCCGGACCTTCGACGAAGCCGCGCAGGACCAACTCCGGCGCGAAGACCTAGACCTCCTCGAGGAGGGAAGGTGCCAAGCAGCTGTTCGGAATGCCCGATACCGCCAAGCTCTACGGCGCTATCACCAGCGGCATGTACACAACCGACAGCTCGAGGAAGGCGATCTGGTGCTACGGAGAATACTATCCAGAGAAGGGAAAAACAAACTCTCCCCCGGCTGGGAAGGGCCCTTTCGAGTGATCAAAGTATCTCGTCCCGGAAGCGTTCGCTTGGCTACCAAGGATGGGACACCTCTCCCAAATCCTTGGAACATCGAGCACCTCCGTAAGTTCTACACTTAATTCTACGGAGGTGAGTCTTAAGTAACTTGAAATGTATGTTATAGAGTCATTGTACAGAGTCGGGTAGTTCCTCCGGGAGAGCAGCCGGACCTTTCCCGAAAGGTTTGAAAAGCTCATGCAACACTTGACACAGTCTCCGGACTAAAAGTGTGGCTAACTACCCTGGGTCAAACGAGAAACCAAACACACTTAGCCTGGTTTCGTACCCTAAGAGTGTATTTGTTTCCCCTGTACCCCGGACCTATAATGAAAGACATCTTCATGTGAAATAGACTCCACGTGCATTCATTTTTGCATAGGCTCGACATTTTTATTTTTCTCTTTCTTGTCTATAACAGAAACGTGCAATTCTTAAGAAGTTCTAGTTTGACCGGTTTACATACGATTCGAGTTGAATTGTCAGATTTTTTGGATTTAAATATCATCTGTGGCCAACTCGCCTGAAAGCCGCCAAGCCATTCTAGGGCCGGAGTGCGCTATCGACTTAGCCTGGTCAAGCACCCTAAGTACGCCACTCTACCTACATCCCGGCAGGCCAAAGTAAGGTGGGTCCATGGACAATTGGATCTAAAAGAAAAGACAATTCATCCAGTCGTATTAAAAATCGTGTTCAACTTAAAATTTCCTTGAGAACCGTAAGCCGCGACGAAGTTATAGACAAGGAACGAATTTTACTATTTTTCTTGGCTTAAGTGTGCAGGAAAAATGAACCCTACGTTGATGGAGAAAAACCGGAGCTAACCAAGCTCCGACTCCCACCAGGGCGTCAACCGTCGGCGTTGACTAAAAGATGGTGAGAAGACCCCGTCACTGGAGTCTGTCGCCAACAAACCAAGTGTGGCAAAGGTCATTGTCGGAGCTGCTAAGCTCCGACACCTTGGAGTATTAACTACCGACGCTCAACGTGTTGATAGAGGCTATTGCCGGAGCTACTAAGCTCCAGCGATGGACAGTGCCGGAGCTTCTAAGCTCCGACAACTTCAGGGGACCTTCACTATCAAAAACTTTGGACCTAAATTCCACAAGTTCGAAGCAAATTCGTCTTCAACAAAACTCAACATCCTTTTAGTACATGTCCACAATCAAATTGTGCACATCTACCAGGGGGCCAAGTGAAGACAAAGATGTTGAAGACAAAAAAAATGGAATTCGCAAAAAATTGGGGATTTCATTTCATCTGAAGACCGGAGATTACATCTGGGGACAAGGGATTACAAAATTGAGGAAGAAGAGAAGATACAAGTAAAGGCTAAAAGAGACGGTCCTAGACCCTATGGAAGAACTCGGCGACCTTCTGGGCGACCTCCGACACGCAGGCTCGGGTAGCTTCGCCTTCTCCTTCGACAGGGCCTTTAAGCACCGAGTCCAGAGGAAATCGAGGGTTCCGGCTGGTGTAGCACGTCAACACATATTCTGTGACGTTCCTAGCCAGGGATTGCCCCTCGACCTCCAGCTGGTCCGCGATGACGTCGCCCACCTTGGAGAGCTTGCTGCCTGCGGCGCTCAACGCTTGCAACGCAAGGTCCGGCTCCGGCTCCGGATCATCCGGGTGCACGGGGCTGAAACCCATCGGCGTCAGCGCCGTCGGCCTTGCCCAGGAACTCCCAAATCTGCAGGGAGTCCGCCTTCCTCAAGTTCTTCATCTCCTCCAGGGATCTCCGGGCCGCCGTCAGCTCCGAATTCTCGCGGGCGAGGCGCTCAACTTCTTTGGCGTTTTGGTGGATCTTCGCAGCAACCCGCTTCTCAAGTCTTCCGAGCTCCTCCTCCCGGAGGTGGATCTTGTTCCGGCGGTCGACCAGGTCCTTCTCCCTAGCCTCCACTTTCTTCTCCCGGGCGACAAGGGCACACTCGTATTCGTAGAGTTCCTGCCCCCGCACCCAGGTCTTCTCCTCTTCCTCGAGGCAGCGCTCTTCCAATTTCTTAGCGCGCTCCTCGAGGCCCTTGTCCGCCAGAGCTGTTTTCTCGGCGAGCTCTTCTTCCCGTCGCAAGACGTCATCCCGTAGCTCTAGGAGTTTTTGCTCCTCGTCCTCGAGCCGTCTTTCCCTCCCTTCAAGTGCCTCTTGGCGCTTGATGAGTGCGGTGCTGATGGCCTCGAGCTGATCAAACCGAGCATTGGCCGCGTCGTTAGCAGCCTTAGCTTGGTCGTGGAACTCCCGGGATTGAGCATCGAGGGCGTGAGTCATGCTCTCCCTCTCGTCCAGCAGCTTATCCCAGAGCTCCAGGCGGATCTTCTCCCGCTTGATCCACTCCTTGTCATCCGCAAGCCTCGACTGCGCCAGCTTAGTCTCGAAGTGGAGCCGATTACGCCACCGCCTAAGGGTTTGGCGCTCCTCTTCAAGAGCCTTGCTGTCGTGGAAGAAGGCCAGTTGGACCTGACGTAGACTGGAGCAGGCGTTGTCGATGGACATCGACAGCGAGATGGGCTCCGGACCTGCTGGGATCTCTTCCGCCGGTTCCAGCGGGTCTTCACATACAAAAATTGGGTCCCACTCTACGAGAGTGGAACCCTGAGCTTCCAAAGCGCTAGGGCCTTCCTCCGGGATGACCTCAGTCGCCATCGAAGAAGGTCCCGCCGCCAAGTCTTCATTTGCCCCCTCAGGCTGGGGGCCGGCGACTTCGTTCAGGCACTTTGGCTCTGCCACAGGTACCATCGACGTCGTCGCCTCCGGAGCAGGGGCTGCTACTGGCTCCGGTCGGGACACCTCTTCTGAGGGAGGCTCAAGCTCCCTCGCCTCTTCAGCCGCCGGCTCTGCGGCCGGCGCTCCAACAATCACCGGCTCTACGGCCGGAGCTTCGGAAGTAACCGACTCAACTGCCGGAACTACTTCGACTTCCGGCTCGCATGCCGGGGCTTCAGCCACCTCCGGCTCAATCGTCGGGGCTTCAGCACTTTCCGGCTCCGAAGCCGAGACTGCTACTTCCTCCGACTCAACAGCCGGAGCTTCTACTACTGCAGCACCAGGACCCGGAGCTTCCACTTCCGGGACGGGTGCCGCTGGCGCATCTTCATTCCCGTGGTCCGGCGCTACCACGGGAACTTCTGGAGACGAGTCGAGGTCCATGACCACGACAGCCGGCGACGTAGCTGTCGCAGCCTCCGCTTGGGGCGGCACCGGGACTGGAGCAGAAGCCCTCGCAGCCTCAGACACTGTGGCTGAGGGTGGAGCTTCACTCCCCTTCTTGGGAACGCTGCAGATGAAGAACGAAGAAATTGAGCAAACAGATGCTACAATTAAAAAGTTAATCGAGGTAAAAAAGAAAATTTACCTTGGGAGGCTCCCGCACCAGCTTGCGCGGAACCTCTTTCCCGGACGATCCGGGCTGGCCACGGTCGGCGCAGGAGCTCCGGGAGGACTCCCAGGACTTGCCACAGCCGCGGGCGTTTCCCGGGTCGGAGCTCTCCTTGATCGGGAGGAACTCCTGGACCTGGAGGCCCTCACCGCTCCAGATGCCGGAGTCGCGCGCCCGGAGCTAGCACCACAGGAGGGATCCACCACGGGGACAGTCGCACTCCGGGAGGATCCCACCGCCGGAACGGTAACGTTCCGGAAGGACCCCACCACGGGGACAGTCGCCACGGCGGCGGAGGATCTTCCTTCCTGAGGAGGGGGAACCGGGGGGGAAGTGGCAGGCCCGATGGACCTTCCGTCAGCATGTCGCAGCTTCCTCTTCCGGCTCTCCGGCTCCTCCGCCAGCTCCTTGCCCTTGCCGATGACCTCAGCTCTTGGCTGTGGGACAGGGGCGGAGCCGTCTTCGGACAACCCGGGGATCGCCAACCGGTTGGTTGATCTTCTCTCGACGACACCAAGGTCGTCAAGCGCGGGCATCGTCCGCCGGAGCTCCCTGCTGAACTCAACTTCCACGTTCAGAGGGAGGAAGGCTGGCGGCGGAGTTAAGTAATCTCCGTCAACGTCGATGCCGTGCTGGAATTTCTTGAGGTGAAACTCCAAGGTCTTCCCCACCATGCTGGACTTCAACCCAGTCTCAACCCGGTCCTCGTCCATCACGCTGTTGAGGGCCCAGGCGAGCTTCTCCCTCCTCTTCAGCGGCGCCCACCTGTTGGACAGGAAGTTGCAGAACACCGCCTGGGGAGTCAACCCTCCCTCCACACATCGGCGGATCCTGGTCAGGACAGGGTCGAAAGCTTCCGCCAGCACCGGAACTTCGCTCCATACCGACGTGTCAATGCCGGGCAGACCGTCTGGCAACTCCAACCGCTCATGCTCCTCCACCCGGACGACTATCCAATCTTTCTTCCAGTCATCCCACTTCCCGGAAGGGAATGACCGGAGGTACTTGAATGGGCACTTCTTGCGCTTCACGAAGTAGTAGAAGCCAAGATACTCATCGCTTCGGCCGGTGGTTTGGACGGTGAAGAAGGTTCGAAAGAGCTCGATGCAGGGAGGGATGCCCACCCACATCTCGCAGAAGTGGACAAAGATAGACACAAGGAGAATGGAGTGAGGGCCAAGGTGGTACAGCTGCAGACCATAGAAGTCCAGCAGCATCAAGAAGAAAGAAGAAAACAGTGGGATCAGCCCCACCATGGCGTACGAGGAAAAGTACACCATCTCGCCAGCGTGCTCCTTTTCAAAGGGGAGCTCTCCGCCGGCGCGGACCGAGCGGTTGAAGAAGTCCGAAGACCACCCCATGAGGGCCCGGACCTTCTTCAGATCGCTGTCAGTCTTCAAGCGACTCTCACGCAGACCCAACTCCATCGCAGCACAGCTAGGCAAGAGAAGAGGAGCAAAGTACGAGTTGGGAGTTTGAGCGCAAGAACGGATGGGAAGCGTAAAGAACTCCCGACGGTGCGCTTTCCTTCTTAAGTAAGCCCTCGCAACGCTTGGATGGAAACTGCAGGGGAGTCAAGGATACTACTCAAGAATTCAACCCTGCCGATGACAAGAGGGCCCGGGACCACCCTGACGATCAAGTCGAGGCTCTTACCCAGGCGAACAGTTGTCATCACGAGGCGGGAAACCCAAAGGCGGCGACCTGACAAGGCGCGCGGAACCGATACGGTTTTCGTATCGGGAACCGGCGACCTTCAATTGCGAGAGATCCGCACGTCAAAGATCTTATCTGTCGCCTGAGGTGCGCCACGCGTCGGGATTTAACCGTAAAGCCCCGCCAACGGCACCTCCGAAGACCCTTGAAGACCCAGTTCAAGAGTCGCGAGTATGGACCCACCTCCGACAGAATGAATTCACCCCGGTGACTTTCCCCGGAGGTAGGTCCAGGGGGCCACTGTCGGTACCCTAAAAACCATACACCCCCTGAGGTTACAAAGATCTCAAGGGAAGGACGTCTACTCAAATTGAAGACCCTCGGAGGCCCACTTGTCAGACATAACCGGACCTGCTTCTCCAACATGGTTAACCCCTAGGTTGCCACGTGTACTGCCAGACCGGAGTTACTACCCACAAGGGTGAAGCTCCGGGCTAGGTACCGAAACGGCACCTCCGGACTTAACCCCTGACCGAGAGAAGGTCCGGACCTGACACGTGCCAGGCCACCCCAGAGCTTCCCGCTTCCCACAAGCAAGCTCCGGAGCTGCCACGTGTCCAAACGTCGGAGCTGGCCGCCTCAAACCTCCGGAAGACATTGTAACGACTCTGGATCTTCAAAGGATAGCCGCGGACTTCAAGACCCGATTAATTGTCATTAATTCCATGTTAATGACACTTAATCGGACAATCTTAACACCTGTAACGGCACTGTCGAAGCCCGTTACAGGGTTATTAACAACAATTAATCGTGTATCAATACTAGTAACCGCCGGGGCCACATGTCGGGCCAGGCTAACTTGTAACGGTTTGTCCTTGTACTATAAAAGGACAGACCGACGATACATGAGGAGGCTCTCGAACGCTCTCAGGCACACACGCATTGACGTGAGCTTTCATACATAAACTAATACAACACCACACACCCGTGGAGTAGGGTATTACGCTCAGGCGGCCCGAACCACGTAAACCACTGTGTCTCTCGTGTCCAATCGTGATTCACCTTCTTGAGTCTCCGCGCGCCCACACCGAACTACAAACTCCTTCAATACTTTAGTAGTGTCAGGAGATCTGTCAACTCCAACAGTCGACAAGCACATACCACCCACAGTCACACTCTCGATAATACTGACAAACAATAGTTCAAATCATCACACGACTCATGATACTCTACCACCAACACTAGATGATACTAAGAAACAACAGTGTTCTGGAACACAGTGTTACTTAGCTTGGCTCAGTCTTCTCCAGTGCTGAAAATTAATATTGTGCCTTTTACAAATGGTGCAACAATAAAGAAACTGTAGAAAATGGCAGCATTAAGTTTCAACTTACTGTTGTAGTTAAGCAACTTCTCGATGAGATCAACATGGGTCATGAGCATGCGCCTGCAGCAGTAGCGGACCAACTCCAAATCATCCAGAGCATCCCTAGTAACAGATAGCACCACAAAAGGGATGTCAAACTATTCGGATACCTACACTTGTTTGACCAATCTAGAAAGAACTAGATGGTCTTATATTGAGAATGAAATAGGCAGCCAAATTCGCATCCAAATCGGGTACCTACACTTGTGTGTACTTACAAATCGAACGATCTACAGATTTGGTACACATGCTAGTACTATCCAATAGCCAAATACTATTTTTTTATAGAACAAATTATTTACCAACTATAAGCGCAGGCTTACAGTTCAGAGTATTGATACTCAGCGTTACTTTGGAGAGACAAACATGTATGCAGATGTGTATGTGCATTTCCACGTGGCAAGAACACTAAAGTGTATACTGGGATTTAGTTTTGTACAGTCAAAATCAAGGTAGGTCTCCAATCTGTATTGTAGGTATGTGAGTTGCACTCTTTAACAGTCTCATTTAGTTTGTGGTAGTACCCCAGACTTATTTAAAACCCAGAGAGTTCACGATATCCCAATGACAGGTTCTAAGTATACCCTGCATTTGACCCTAGAAGGATGCAAAATGAGCAACCCTGAAGTTCTAGGCATCTAACTAATGTTGCCAACGAAAGGTTCTCAGAGTTGTAACAATAAGTTTCACATTTCTTTGATTCAGTAAAAGAAAGCCCCCACTCAGATCACTGACTGCTGATCTTACTGATCAATAAGCTCCAGGACCAGGACACAGCAGCTACTACTGGACAGTAATTGTAATTCAGTGTATAACTCACACCCCCATAAACTGCAAGCCAAATACCCCAATTCTGTACGAGACTGCTCTTTCTATCGTTTCCCGGTCCATGGCCCATCTTAATTAACAAAATGAAAAAGTTGATCTCGTGTGCCAGGTGTCCTGGAAAAATCCGATACTAGCTGTGTGCTGGAAGTAACGAAAATTTTTAAAATCAGATGACAGATGGAAGCATGAAATATCTTCCCTTTGTTTAGTTTGCTCCCATTCTTCTAAGAAAAACCCACTACAGCAGGGTCCAACATGAACATTCGAGATGCAGCCACAAACCAAATTGCAATATTGGCACCGACGATTGCGAGCAGAAGCTAGGGAAATTTACCCTTCTGTGCAGTCGGACTGGAGGAATTTGAGGTACTTGTCCCACTTGTTCCCAAGCACCTGTAACAGAGAACAGAGGAGCATTTAAGTTCATCCTCATCGTGACAGTTATCCGGCCCTGAGAGGTCGGGACTGGCTACACAGAAATAAACCTAACAAAACATCAAAACCGAAGCGAAAATTTTCCGCACGATCAAGACGCGATCCCAGCACAGATTCATCAAATCGCGCACAGAATCGGAGACGCTACCGCTACCCAAGAACAGAGGGCAATCACGCAGAGCTATAGTATATGCGCAGGGGCCTTGAGGTGGCAGCGGGCACCCTAAATTCATAAAGTGTGTTAGTCGTCCCGTAGAGGCCTCGAGGGGTGGCGAACCGGCGCCCCGATGCGGAAGCGAGAGAAGCCTATCAAAACCCTTGAGGAACGAAGCGGACCGACGAGCTGCACCGGAACCGGCGGCGCCGCACCCACACGAGATGGAGATGAGAGGGGATGACGGGTGCAAGAATGTTTTACCATGCCGCAGGTGAAGCAGCGCACCGGGATGATCATCTTCGCCGCCGCCGGAGGCCGGAGAAGAAGAAGAAGAAAGGGTTTCGCGTGAAGGAGGGCGACGGGAACGGCGGCGCTGGAGAAGACACGAAACGGGCTCTCGATATGAGATTTACTGTTTTATAGTCCGTAAATCTATTTGTGATTTTACCTTTTAAAATTAGAATTTATAGTTGAATGGGGCTGTCTAATTTTCAGTGATTGAAATTTAAAACATTTCATGCACCGAGTTATTAACAGCTAATTAATATCATTAATTACTAATTTTTTAGTTAATCATTGACACTTAATTCTATATGTTAATCAAATATAAAATTATTTTATTCATATTTTTACAATTAACATAATTTGTACAAATTACGGATTCACAAATAACAAAAAAAAACAAAAAAAAGTTTGCTAGTGCGATGGCGTGAATTGCGCTCGCTTGAAATCTGACTCACCATCAGACGTTTGGAAACTAGTATTTCTATATTTAGAATTTGTCACGTTTACAAATGTCTCGTAGCAGTTTACCCGATCAACATACATAATTTGTCATCCTTATGATATTTTACTCATAAAAATAAATTAAACTACTCTTATTTTCTCTCTGCACGGTAGGACTCATCTACCTTCCACGCTTTACGCGTCCTCGTCAGCACGCAACCCTTCATGTGTCCCCGCCTGTCTGTCATATTTCCATGCTACTACCGCTTGCCCCGCGTGGTTCGTCCCCGTACCGCTACTGCACGTCCATAGCGTCGCACGCTCGCACGCCGTCCATTCGTCTCGGGCCGTCACCGCATGCCCGTTCGTTTGTGATTGTGGTATGCTAAAATATTATCCAAATTACAAAAAATGTAAGAAACTTAATACTATTTAAAAATTCAATAATATTCTTTATACATATACATTTTTTTTTCAAAATGCTACTAAATACATTCTCCATATGTTATCATGATATATATATATATATATATATATATATATATATATATATATATATATATATATATATATATATATATATATACTCCCTCCGTCCCCATGAACTTGTCGCTTTGTAGTTCAAAAATGAACTACAAAGCGACAAGTTCATGGAGACGGAGGGAGTATATATATAATATAGGGAATGACTAGTATGCAATCTCATCTATAGTGCAAGCATGCAATCATCTATCATCAATCATTGGATGTCCATCCTAGGGTGAGTACGTTTTTTCACTTAACCCCCTCCACCACATGAAGGGAGTTAAGTGAAAAAACGCAACCACCCTAGGATGGACATCCAATGATTGGGAGTGGATGATTGCATGCTTGTACCATAGAAGAGATTGCATACTAGTCATTCCCATATATATATATATATATATATATATATATATATATATATATATAATCTTTAACAGAGGAAGCATATAATTTTACTTTGTATTGAAAAAATTAAAATTACACCCTAAATTTTGAAATTAAAATTAAAACATGATGATGAGACATGCATTAGCTTGATTTTAGTATTCTCTTTCATTTTATTTGTTGTTATAGTTCAAAATAGAATTAACCATGATTAAATAAAATGAAATGGAGACAGTAGTAATAACAAAAGGATCAAACACTGCTACTAACGAGGACTATCATTCGCTGCCAAATTTGTTTGCAAAATGCCCTCGGGTTCATTCAAATCTCAATCAAGCTGTAACGTGATGCTTCAAACGTGAGCCACAAAAAAACACAAGGAGATAATGCGCGGGGCCTCGTCGCCTACCTTCCCGAACACCTCCATTCCCCCCACACCACCCGTGCCAAAAACCCCACGAAACCCCACCCCCAATGGCGACGCCGCCGCCGCCGCTCTCTTCGGAGGCGGAGGCGGAGGAGGAGGCGCGGGAGCTCCTCTACGAGGCTTACAACGAGCTGCAGGCGCTGGCGGTGGAGCTGGGTGGAGCGGTGGCGCCGGCACCGGCCGTGGTGGTGGTCGGCCACCAGACGGACGGCAAGAGCGCGCTGGTCGAGGCGCTCATGGGGTTCCAGTTCAACCACGTCGGCGGGGGCACCAAGACGCGCCGCCCCGTCGCCCTGCACCTCCGCTTCAACCCGCGGTGCGAGGAGCCGCAGTGTCGCCTCCTCGCCGGCCCCGGGGACGGCGCTGACGGAGGTGATGACGCCGGGGTCGACGGCCGCCCCATGCCGCTCGCTGACATCCAGGTGCGTCCTCCTTCGGCGCCCCGCTCATGTGTCTGTGGAAATGCCCATGCCATATCGCCGTGTGTTCTCCAGTAAATGTGCTTGTGTAAATTGAGGGTACCCTGTGCCTTCAGGAAACATGTAATGCGCCTCGTGTGTCTTTGATTTACGTTTCAGTTGACTGAATCTCGAGTAGCTACTGGCGCGATAGTAGCAGTGCCGAGGCTCGGAGAGGACAATGCCATTAGACACTTTTGATGCCAAATAGGTAGATGACATTGAATAAGAACATTCTATTGTGGAATATGCAACTTCTGTTATTTACTGTTTGATTAGCTACAAAATGTTTCCATTTCTGCTCTATTTTCAAATTAAAATGCGGAGAAGATTGACCTGTTGTCGGTTTAATCTATTTACTTTGAACTTTTCTATGGCAAGGGGATAATCATGTTATATAATTTGCCTCGAAAGAAACAAAATCATGTTATATTAACATAACTACTTCCAGGCATATATCGAAGCTGAAAACATGAGATTGGAGAATGATCCTTGCCAATTTTCAGAGAAGGAGATTATGGTAAAAGTAGAATACAAGCATTGCCCCAATCTCACCATTATTGATACTCCAGGCCTCATCCTTCCAGCTCCTGGCCGTAAAAACCGAATTTTGCAGGTATTTCCATCTGTTTTTCTTTGGTTTCCCTATCAGGTAGCAGTGATTATTTTGGACTTCTAAGTACCTCTGATTCCGCACTGAAAATGCACAAACCTTGGCAACCTTGCCATATGCAGACCCAGGCTTCTGCTGTTGAGAGCCTTGTTCGTGCTAAAATCCAGCATAAAGAGACAATAATACTTTGCCTTGAAGATTGTAGTGATTGGAGTAATGCAACTACACGTAGAGTGGTGATGCAGGTTGATTCTTTAAATTATCTTTCCGTTTGTAGAATTCCTCTATATTAATGCGTTTTCTTGCATATTTTATTATTTTCCAGTACTTTTATTCACTTATTGGGTTGCCGTTTTGAGACAATAGATTTCTCGAGTCTTTAACAAGTGTTTGACTTGGCACAATCTATCCTTAACTCTGCAGGTGCTTCCTCTAAGCATGTTTTTGTGTTTTATTTTGATACTGCAGGTTGATCCTGATCTTGCAAGGACTGTTCTGGTATCCACAAAATTAGATACTAAAATACCACAATTTGCACGGTCCTCTGATGTTGAAGTGTTTCTTCACCCACCAACTTGTGTGCTAGATGTTTCGTTATTGGGGGATTTTCCCTTTTTCACTTCTGTTCCTTCTGGTAGAGTTGGTTCCTGCCATGAAGCTGTGTTCAGATCAAATGAAGAGTTTAAGAAGGTAATATGTGTAGCACCACCTTTATTTTCCAATGTTTGTTTTGTTGCCAATAAAACGTTGGACTATCTATTATCATAAACATGTGTGAACGCTGGTGTTTGTGTTAACCACGAGCTTTCTCCTTGCGCAAAAGAAAACCAACTGCCAGTCTAAAGAAGCAGTGGAGAAAAGCGAGCGGAGGAGCTCCGCCTAGCGCCTAGACGTTTAGCAAAAAGCAGAGACAAATCTCTCTCTCTCTCTCTATCTATCACACACACACACACACACACACGCCCGCGCGCACGCACACACGCACACACACACGCGCGCGCACACACACACACACACACACACTAGGACTACATTGATCATTTTGAAAGTTAAGGATAAAATCGAGCATTGGATAATAGTTAAGGATAAGCTCGATTTTATCCTTAACTTTCAAAATGGTCAATGTAGTCCCTGAAATTTAGATTTCGGTTCATTTAGATTCCTATCCTGTTGGCCATCCACATTATCATGACACGTCAGCTTTTGTGCCACATCATTTTCACGTTGTACAACTTATTATGTATTACAACGTCTCTAAATTGTTAGTTAGTGGATTACTAAACAAGTAAAATGTTATTCCTTGATAATAATCATCCCTGTCGATAGATGTTTCTAATTTGTTTATGTTCAGGATTTTTAACATTTTATAGTAAATCATAGTGATAGATTTAGGATTTCAATCATGGGGTACAGATTTAACCATACGGGGAGACGTGTACCCCCGTGCATCTACCTAAATCCACCCTAATTACTTAGTTAGTTACTTTTTAAGATGACAAAAAATCATTATCTTTTTCTAGGTGAGATGGAGGTAGATGATGTGACATAATAGCTGTTGTGGTAATGCCAATGTGGATGGCCAACTCAAACTAGGGATGAATGTGAATCGGTTGTGTGAATTTTAGGGACTAAATTGAACCATTTGAAAGTTCAAGGACCAAACTGAGTTTTGGGTGAAAGTTTGGGGATGAATTTGAGTATATATATATATATATATATATATATACATACATACATACATACATATATATGTATATTTATATGTATATGTATATGCATATGTATATAAAATTTTATGCATGTTATTCATCTTTTTATGCATGGCATCAATGATATGATTGTACTCAGCCTGTCAAATCTATAAAAGTTGTCAAGTGGAATAGTGCATTAAGCATGTTATGTTATTCATCTTTTTACGCACGACATCATGATAGGCTTGTACTTGGCCTGTCAAATCTACACAACTTGTCAGGTGCAATGGTGCATCAAGCCTGTTATTTATCTTTTTTTTTTTTTGCATGGCATCGATGATAGGCTTGTACTCAGCCTCCTTGTTAATTGTTATAAAAAACAACCTCTTTAAAGCAGAACAAAGTGGAAAAAAACAGAAAAAAGCATACCGACCGCTTAATCCCCATCACCTAGCCAGAAGTGAAGCATTTGGCTGCCTCGCATTGCCTAGGCGGCCGAAGTGGTCATATTTTTAAACACTGCCAACTGGAACTGGTCATATGATTTCATTTTTTTTGAACCAAGTCATATGATTTCATTCGGTATCTGATCAAGGGGTTAGGTAAATTAAGATCAAGCATAAACTTGCAAGTCAGTATGATGTGAGTTATCATTTCTTTTACAAGAGGAACTTAACTAACTCCAAAACTGTAATTTTAAGAGATTTCTAGGAGTTAAGTTTACTAATATAAGATATAGAATAATTGTTGGTGCATTATTTCTTATTACATAACTGCACTGCCTTAGTTAAATACTATGGGACACATGTTTTGGAGATCTGAAGCAACTACAAAGTGGACACGGATCCCCTGACTTAGTGCAGTTCGTGACTTGGTCACTGACATGTGGTCCCGGACCCACATGTCAGTGACTGAAGATTAAGTCAGGGGATCCTGATCCCTACAAAGTGGCTCTACTTGAGTCTGCTTTCAAATCCTAAACATCATGTATTTATGAATGCATGGAATAACTTAGAAGGAAATAAAATAGGGAATGTTGTACTCTGAACTGCTTCACAAAGCAGTATGTCTGTCTTCTATTTTTAGCTTTTCTCAATGTTATTTTTTCTCAGAATCTGATATCCAATTTTGGGTTGCCTTTTCTTTTGTGTCTATGAAGCTTATAACTTTTTCATTGATACATCATCATAAGGCCTCTAATTTATTGATGCTATTATACCTGAAGGCCATCTTGTTGAGAGAGTTGGAAGATATTGCATCTATTGAAGACAAGTTAGGAAGGTCACTTACAAGGGAGGAGAAAGATAGAATTGGAGTGAGTACTTTAAGACTATTTCTGGAAGAGTTGCTGCAAACGAGGTATTCTTATATATTAACTGTAGAGAGTAATGTTTTTAATATCATTCTAATCCTGTTATGTGAATACTACAACTGTTATTGAAAAGGTACATCGAGAGCATT
Source organism: Tuctoria greenei (assembly GCA_036927565.1). Taxonomy (NCBI): domain Eukaryota; kingdom Viridiplantae; phylum Streptophyta; class Magnoliopsida; order Poales; family Poaceae; genus Tuctoria; species Tuctoria greenei. The sequence continues at coordinate 178,803,387 of JAYESD010000009.1, read as the reverse complement.
CCATTTATCATTCCACTTCTTGAGAAGGAACACCGTAACACAATGAGGAAATTGCGTGAAATCAATCAAGAAATCAGGTGATTCCTGGCACATTTCCAAATCTGGCTGGATGCCCCTGTAATCTGGACCCCTTTTTCTCATAATGTTGGATTATTTTGCCCTATGTTAAAGGATTTTGTGTCTCTGAATCTTAAAGCTTTGAAGGAAAGCTAGGTTACACTTTCCTAAAGTCTGCCTCTAGCATTGCAAGCTGTTTACCACTACCTCCATTCTCTTTTATTTGTCGTTTAGAAAATTAACTCAATCTTCCCTATACCTCTATCAATTTGTTAAACTACTAATGCCATTTTGATATAAAATCTTTGTATTTTGAGGTTTTGGAGTGTATAAGTAAATTGCCTACCATTTTCCACCAGCTTAAGCTTTTGGGTGCAACTGGTTAGTGCATAGTAGTTTAATATGGTATCAGAGCTAGAGGCCTCAAGTTCGAATCCTGGCGGGCGCAAGTCCACTCTTATTTCCACGTTTGAGGCCCGAGGGAGCCTCACGTGAGGGGGAGTGTTGGAGTGTATAAGTGAATTGCCTACCATTCCCCATCAGCTTAAGCTTTTGAGTGCAACTGGTTAGCGCATAGTAGCTTAATATGAGGTATATTACTTGTCAAACTTTGAAGGGTGGCCCTGGCGCAGCGGTAAAGCTGTTGCCTTGTGACGATGTGGTGACGGGTTCGAGTCATAGAAACAGACTCTTGCAGAAATGCAACGAAAGGCTGCATACAAAGACCCAAAGTGGGTCTGACCTTCCCTGGATCCCGCGCAAGTGGAAGCTACGTGTACCCGTTAGGTGATCTCAACTGTGTACATAGGTGATTAGGTTAGAAGTTTTAATTAGATTGGAGTTAGATTAGAGTTAGGACTCTAGTCCTAATAGGAGTTGAGTTAGAGTCCCAGGAGGAGTGAAATCTATTGTAACCGTGCTATATAAATTATAATGCCCCCAACCGCATTTGAAAAGAAGCAACTCCCAGATAAATAATCTCTAGTTCTCCACGAGTTGAGCCCTGGAATTCCAACAGCACCGGACTGCCCTTTATTACTGGTCAAACTTTATAAATTTTAATCTCTTGTATCCTCAAATGGTATCTATTTGATAATGGTGGTACTATATATGTTACATAAGATGTATATATGCTGACAACATATATTTTGATAGTGATTTGGACAAAATAAAACTGAAGGAGAAAGCTCAACAATTCCATGATTCATTTTTGACCAAGGTGCTTCTTTGACATATTATAAAGCCGAATTACATTAATTAATGGAGCAATTACATTAATTAATGGAGCAATGTTATTGCGCTACTGCATTCCTTACCAACAAATGATGTAATTAACTAAAATTGTCACCATATTGTCTTGTTTCAGTTATCTTTGCTATTGAAAGGCATGGTGGTGGCACCTCCTGATAAATTTGGTGGGTGCTTTGTCTCCTTTGATTTTCTGGAGAACTTGTGATTCTTGCTAGTTGCTACATGCCACTTTGTTATGACCTGTTGAAATTTGCTGGATCACAGGGGAAACTTTACATCATGAGAGGATCAATGGAGGAACATTTACTGGAAGTGAGAACTTCCAGCTTCCGAACAAGATGATGCCAGTGAGTTCTGTTTTCCATTATTATTATTATTTTGTACTGAAGATGCTCACTAGTCACAATGACTCTATCTCTGCCTCTCCTAGTGTATCTCTTAAGCAGGAGAGAAATTTTCCTTGCTAAGTTGCTACTATCTAATTCTGATGTTATCGTGTTTTATATGGGTTGATTGGGTTCCTTGATAGCTTACTGATAAAACTTTTATCTATTAAGCGTTAATCAGTGGCATATTGAGAGTTACTTGAGTATTTCCCATCACAAGCTTTTCTTTTTTTTTCTTTTTTTTTGAAGGCAAACAGTAGGGGATGCCCCGACTGTGTTATATTAATATATAGATTGCAATCCGAGGGTTGCAAGACAGGCAGGTGAGGATATCAGCATAAACAAAATCATATTCCCGAGGTGGGAATGATGAAGTTTATGGCCGATAGCCACAACTGAGTACAAGTTTTGATGGGGGTTGGGAATCTATTACATTGAAGTGACATAGTTGTATGGAAGTTATGCTTCCAGGATGAGAGTGATGGTGCGTTGCTTCTGAAGATGAGTTCGTTTCGTTGTTTCCAAATTTCCCAGCTTGCCATGATGAATATTTCCATAAACGGTGGACCGGTCCAGTTTCTTTTTGCTTCTTGAATCATTGTGAAGAACGGTACACTGTGGTTCCAGTTGATTTGTATGGCTGCCCAGCATGCGGTGCTGAATTCACATTAGAAGAATAGGTGATATGTCAGTTCCTCTGGTGCCGCTGTGCATAGAACACAGGAGTAGTCGTCATTTTCTATGCTGAAGTTCTTTCTTTTGAGTAGATTTCTGGAGTTCAGGCGGTCCAAGAACATGAGCCAGCAAAATATTTTGAGCTTCTTTGTTAGCTTCGTCTTCCAGATCCAGTTCAATGGTGGAGGCGGTGTTGTGTTAAATCTGAAGTTGTTGTTGTAGATGTAACTGGATGAGAAGCAATGGATGAGAAGCCTTTGCTGTTATTCTTGTATGACCATGTGTCATTGGTGTCTTGTAAGCCTTGGATGATGTTGGTGAGTAGGTTTAGTTCCTGTAGGGCCTGTGTCGAAATTGGGGTGTGGAAGTTGGCGTGTATGTCTGTTGTTGTAATGTATTGGGCTATGGACACATTTTGGTGTCTTGCGTGTGTATACAGGTTGGGGAAAGTCGAAAATAGTACCGTTGTATACCACTTGTCGTGCCACATGGATACCGTGTCTCCCTTTTCGATGTTTACCTTGGTTTGTTGTTTGAAACTTTCCCACTGGCTCATGATGTCCTTGAACCAGAAGGAACCCCTATTTGTTAGTTGATGGGGTGGGGTGCCATCTGCGCAATATGAGTCGAGGATGAGGTGCACCCAAGGCGTGTCCTTTTTGTTGTAGAGTTTGTAGAGGAATTTCTGTATGAAGGCCTGGTTCATGAGGTGTAGGTTTTTGAGCCCAATTCCTCCTTTTTTCTTTGGTGTTGTGGTGTCTTCCCATTTCACCAAGGGTTTCCCCTTGACCATAATGTCCGAACCTCTCCATAGGCAGATTTTTCTGTACTTGTCTATTTGTTGGATTGTTTTGGTATGTAGTTTGATGGTGCACATTGTGTATATTGGCATTGATGATAGTAGGGTGTCTACAATTGTGCACCTTCCTGCCATGGACAGGTAAGCGGATGTGGTGTTGAGTGTGCGCTCAATTTTAGTGGTCAGTGGTAGGAAGTCAGTGCTTTTTGGTTTTGTGTTTCCTAGGGGTATGCCAAGGTAGGTGAAGGGTAGTGTGCCTAGTTGGCACCCAAAGGTGGCTGACATGGTGGTTGCTTGATCTGAGGTAAGGTTGATTGGGATTAAGAATGTTTTTTTCTAGATTAATCTTGAGGCCTGTTGCGGCTGTGAAGGCTGAGAGTAAGGTTTTTAGGAAGAATATCTGTTGCTGGGATGCTTGTATTGTGATGATTGTGTCATCGGCATACTGGACTATCGAGAAGTCGTGATTGGAAAGATGCGGTAGTGGGGGTATCAGTAAGCCTCTTTGCTTGGTAGCTTTTCTTTTCTTTGTAAACAGCATGGTATTATGTCCTCAATTGTTGTATTAATTTTATCTCTTGATACGGAGCAGATATTTCTGTACGTTGTCTATGGCCGTCTATACATTTTATCATTATTATAAGACTGTTTATTATTATGAATCTTTTCAAAATATTTTTCTTACAGAATGCCGGAATGCGCCTTTATGGTGGTGCACAATATCATCGAGCAATGGCTGAATTTCGTCTGGTAGTTGGAAGTATCAAGTGCCCTCCAATCACTAGGGAGGAAATTGTCAATGCTTGTGGTGTTGAGGATATTCATGATGGGACAAACTACTCTAGGTACTCTCTTTCTCAAGATTATCATAATGGAATGGATCTAATGATCAGACAACCTAACCTATGACCACATGGTGTGGTTCTAGGATCTAAATCTGGTGGATCGACTGAAGCAGGATTGAATTGAATCATATACCGACAAAACTTGCATAAAAAATCAAAACATAAGATACGATGATAAACGTTGTTGCTTAATTTCTTGCAAGTTCTTTTCCTTATGTAGGAAAATAACTTGTAATTTGCTAGTTTAAAGTTGATTGCTAATTGGACTGGAATTGAACTGAATAAAACTATGTGATTCATTACTTGAGCTAAAGTGAATAAGCATATCCAGCTATATAGTCTAACAGTAAATTTCAGTTGTACCGAATATAAAGTATGCTAGTTTTAATCTGGGTTGGATCTGGTTTGCCTTGCTATTTCTGCATGCTAGAAATACTATATTTTTGCATACTGTAATTCATTTTGAACTTTTCTTTTCTTAGGTCTGCTTGTGTAATTGCTGTGGCAAAAGCACGGGACACATTTGAGCAATTACTTTATCAGGTTGGTGACCTTCTTCAAGTGTGGGCTCAATAGTGAATTAGTGATCCCCAATTCAGATTTCGTGTTTTACTATTTTGGTCATTAGATATGCTTGTGTGATATACTTTCTGACACCCATAACAGTCTTTTCCATTATTGATGCATCTTGTTTGTTTGGGCTTGTTGTGCCAGACATTCCCAACTAAAACATGTGATATCATTTGAAAAGTATTAGCATGGTCATGAAACAATTCTACATGTTGTTCTTCTACTTTGCATTGTGATCGGATAATTGGATAAGGGGTTCGATCATCGCTCTACTTAATACTCCTTCGATCGTTGCTGCTTAATAATCAGTCCATACAATAACATAAGGTGTATGTTATTTGGCTCGGTCATCAAAGTTGGACTTGGACTTTGACCATTATCCTCTCACATGATACATCATGTATAGCTACAAATATAGTGGCAGTGTGGGACAGCACATTGAAAACAAATCCATCTGTATGATTTTGTACACCAGACATGCTTATGATGAATTGTCAGTGAAAGTAATGTGCATACTTTGACTTTTTGGAGAACATGCATGCCTTATATCATCGGACTGACTACTGAGGGAGTATGTTCCTTCAACTCACGTGTCTCGGACTCGTATTTGCCTTCTATGCAGTTGGGTTTTAGGCTTTTGTACATACTGAAGAGACTGATCCCAATCTCTGTTTATCTATTGGAGGTACTAACTTGTCCCTAAGTTATTCAATCAATATGTTTCTTCAATTTGCTTTTGTGTGATACACTGATGGAACCCTAACAGAAAGATGGTGAGCGCTTTAGCAGTCATGAAGTGCTTGTAAAGCGTGTTCTGGATGCATTTGAGCGATTTGCTGAATTAACTGAACAATCATGTTGGGTAAGGTAATGATTATTAATTCCGATACTTGGCATGTTTCTTGTTATATTCCTGTGTACACTCCGGTGTCCGATCATATGTCATATACAGCTTATCTGTACGTAGATGGTGCTTCCATATTGCAGTCTTGCAACTTGCTCACTTCTCAAATTGTAGGCGACGGGGTCTTAGCCTAGTGGTTAAGAATCTTAGTGACATGGGTTTTAAATTCATTTGCATGTTCAATGTAATACAGATGCCTGGAAGATTTGGAGAGTACCACACGTTATGTTACTTGGTCCCTTCATAACAAGGTGCAACTATTTACGCATCAGAAATTAGGCTATGTTCTATCACATGCTTACTGGTTTGCTCTATTGGATGCAGAACCGTGCTGGATTGCGGCACTTCCTCGACTCTTTCGTTGCACCAGAACAACTATCTGTAAATACACACACGGCTCACCGGACTGCTGGAATACACGACCAATCTGCTGGGCCGAATGATGGTAAACAGGATAGGCCAAAGGGAGTCCTGAAGTCCAATCATTCAGACTTGAATTCACCCGGTGCTGTGCCAGAGACCAGGTTGGTTGACCTGTTGGATAGCACACACTGGAACAGAAGGCTGGTGCCCTCATCGGAAAGACTTGTTTATGCACTGGTTCACCAGATTTTCCATGGGATCAAAGAGCACTTTATTGTAACCACTGAACTGAAGGTCCCCTCCCTGCCCCTACAGCATATCATATACTCACTAATTATGTTGCAGTTTCTTCTTTGTTTTATGGCTTGACGCTTTTCTCGCGTCATGAAATTGCAGTTCAATTGCTTTCTCCTAATGCCAATTGTCGACAAGTTACCAGCGCTTCTAAGGCAAGACCTTGAATCGGCATTTGAAGACGAACTTGACAGCATCTTTGATGTTACTCAGCTGCGCCAGTCACTTGGGCAGAGGAAGCGAGAGCTGGAGATTGAATTGAATCGGGTACATATTTATCAAGCAATCTATAAATGTTTTTGAGTATTTGTTACCAATACTTAATCTTCTTTCGTTGGATTCAGATCAAGCGCTTAAAGGAGAAGTTTGGGGAGATTAATAAGAAGCTCAATTCTCTTCCGGTTAGGCAGTAGCTGACTCCAGAGGTAGCTTAGCTAGGAATGCGTTTGTCTAGGACTCTAGATAGAGCTTTCTCTATGTGCTGTAATAAATTATTTTCGTAAGTAAATGTGAATGCTTCATGTGTTCTAACTAATTTACTACGTTTTATCCTTCAATTGGGTACATTTCCAATAAAAATGTCGTAGTTCCTTGCAATTCAAAATGTCTTTAAGTTTGATGCATCATCACACTAATTTAGTTTGTTGTCAGAGAAAGTTATGTTATCAAAACGATAATGGCTTGCTGCATCTAATACCCGTGCATGAGCCTATGGGATGCACATGCAGCACGTTGCAACCCTTTCAAAAACCAAAGGCAACAACCTAAAATGATCTAAAACGATAATCCCTGACAGAATGTTTGTGCTCGCCCATCAGCCGGCCGGCGTGTGTCCTCTCGATAACTACAAGTGGGTTCAGAAACGATTATGCAAGAACTCAGTGGTTTTCTCAAACAATTCAGTTGTTAACATCTTGTGATCTAGACACAAACAGTTACAAATTTTTAATCCGAGCTGGAAATAACCCCCATCTCCGTTCCACAGGTTTCTGCATCAAGTCCAAATCATCATCAATCCAAGAACCATTATCCAACTGGAGGACGATGTCATCTAAAGTGAAGGTGCCGACGTCCGGTGACACGCCGTGGAGCGGCAACTGGGGCTCACTGGCCATTATTCCGAAGTCATCGCCGAACGACACGTGCGTCAAGTCCGACAAGTCCGTGGAACCGCCGAGCAACGGCTCTTCGGGTGCCTGGAACGCCTCGAACTCGACTGCCGGCGGTTGTGCGTGCAACGCGTCGTCGACCGGAAAGTGACGGCGACGCCGTCCCGGGGCTCTCTTGCGGCGGCGCGGGCACGGGAGCTGGTTCTTGGACGACGGCGGTATCGCCATTGGCGTCGCGGCAGTGTTCTTGCGCCTCGGAAGCTTCCGTTTCGTACGTTGGTGGCAACATGCTGCCCGTGGCCACCGGCTGTGGCGCCGGCGACGCGTACGTCGTCAGCCGCGGCTTCTCCACATGGATCTCCTCCTCCTCCTATTCGTATTGCTGGAAAACAACATGAATCGGCGGGTAGTTGAAGATCGCGTCCTGGCCGCGGTAATGACCGACAAAGTTCGGCGGCGCCTCGGCCTGCAGGACGTAGTGGACACCATGAACGGCTGGCGGCTGCGGTGGCGCGGGCTGGACGTAGTCGTGACCGTGAAAGTCCAGCGGCGGCGGTGACGCGTGCTGGACGTAGTGCTCATCAAGAAAGTGCGGCGGCGGGGGTGGCGAGGGCTGGGCATAGTCGTCGTGACCAAGAAAGTCTGGCGGCGGCGCGACTTGGCCAGCTTCATCTCCAAGAACACCCGGCGGATGTTCCCCGCGCACTCCATAAACACGAACGCAATATGCCGGCAGCCGCTCCGCGACCGCGAGGAGTCTAAAGTACTCCTCGTGGACCGCGACACAGGCTGGCTTCGCATTACCGTTGCCGTCGACGGCCACGCCGTCCTCCCCTAGGATAGCCCGTCTATAGTTACACTACTACAAAAAGCATTTTTACAGGCGCTTCAATTTTTCAAATACAGGCCGTCCTTAAAAATATGCGACTGTGATGACGAATGATATAATAACCGTCTGTGATGAAAGAACAACACAGGCGGATTTTAAAGAACAACCGTCTGAGTAAATACATGATCTTCAGAACCGGTTCTTAATTAAGAACCGCCTGTAATGCAACGAACTTCACAGACGGATTTTAAGAAACAACCGTCTGGGTAAATACATGATCTTCACAGACGGTTATTAATTATTAACCGTCTGTAATGCAATGAACTTCACAGCCGGATTTTAAGAAACAACCGTCTGAGTAAATACATGATCTTCGTTGGCAGTTCTTGATTAATAACCGTCTGTAATGCAATGAACTTCACAGATGGATTTTAAGGAACAACCGTCTGAGTAAATACATGATCTTCGTTGGCGGTTCTTAATTAATAACCGTCTGTAATGCAATGAACTTCATAGCCGGTTCTTGATTAACAACGGCCTGAGAAGATCATGTATTTTCAATGGCGGTCATTGTTTAATTATCATAAGCGGTTTTCATTGAAATTATAGGGATGTAGTTGCAATTATATATCACAGCCGTATGTAGTCGTGCAGGCAAAATTGTATCAGGAAAAAAACACAGATTAGCTAGCGGATACTAGTACAATAATGCATTATAGGAAATGCTCGATCACCAGTGAGGCTGGCTTAATTGTGATAATACACCATTAGAGGCTTTACAATTGTTCAAAGATAATTTCTTTACACACTGAACAAAAATCATACTACATTCATTGTAGATCGACGATGAAGCTCTCATCGATCAATCTAAATTGTACCGTCCTGCTTGCTCCCGAACACGTCTCTTATATTCCGCTGGATCCTGAAAATATTGACATTATTTAAATTAACAAATGTCGAAGGAGGAATGAATAACCTACATTGGTCACTAAGTCAAAGTGTCATCTAACCTTGATAAGTAGATTATATCAATCATTTTCAACATCAGGCACATTTGGCTGATGCAGAACACCGGCACGCTCGCACCCTTGCCGCCGCTGCCCTCGTCGTCGGCGAGCATCTCCACCACCAGCCACGGCGTATCGCACCGCTCCGAGAGGTAGAACCGGAAGGTGCGCCTCTTGCCGCCGCTGTCGCCGTCCGCCTCGACAAGGTCCTTGGGCTTCTGCTCGACCTTCCATTTCCCTCCGGTGGCGACAAGGCAGCTCCTTCACGCGCGTCGGGTGAGGAAGTACCACTTGCTCTCGTACCCGCGCACGTGCCCTGGACGGAACATCCGCCGCAGCTCGCCGGGGTCGTGGCTGTATACGTCCGCGGGGAAGACGGTCCCGTGCCTCGGCGTATGCATGTCGCAGCCGCTCTCGATCCATGGCCTGAGGTAGTCGCGCACGCACTCCTCGGGCGACGGGTTTGTAACACGCTAACACCCACATTTTCACCCAAGAAAAAAATAAAATAAATAATAAAAATAAATAAAAATGGACTTAGGGCAAGTGCATCATGTGAATTGATCATGTGTGAAAATTTTGATTTCAAAATACGGTAGAGAATTTTGTTTGCAATTGATATTAGAAAATTTAAAAGAAATAAAAAAAGATTGTGAAAAAGAAAAGAAAAAGGAAAAAAACTTACCTGGACCCAAACTCAGCCGGCCCAACTACCTTAGCCAGCCCAGACCCGCGCCCCCTCCTTTCCCTCTCTGTCTGGCTGATGTGCGGGACCCACCGGAACGGCCGTGCGCGCTGCCCACTCCCACATGCATCTATGGCGGCCGTTTCTCCCACTTAATCGCCGCATAAATGACCACTATCATGCCCTCACCCGTTTCACCTATAAATCCCAAGTCGAGCGCCTCTATTTTTCCCTTTCCCTTGCTCAAACCCAGTCTGACACGCGCCACGCCCGCGTGCCCCCAGCCCTACCGCCTGTTGTCGCCACCAGCTCGCACGAATGCGCACGCCCCAGTGCAACCACACCCTCTCCTCCCACTGGCATGCAGGCCCGTCCCATCAGTCTCTTCTCCTTCCTCACCCATAGGCAGAAACTGTTGCGCCCACGATGCCACCGCCCTGGGAAACCACCGATGATGTGTAGTAAACGCCGCGCGCATGCTAGCGCCAGCGCAACCGCCTCCCCTCCACCTATTTAATCTAGGTCGCGCATGATTCCCTTCCCCCACTCACCATTTTCTTCCTACCTCGAAACCATAGACACCATGGTCGCCTCCGACCGAGCTCGATGCCCCGCCAAGGACTGCCATCCCGGACGCTGCCGATGTCAGGCAAGGCTGCGCGACATCTCACCGCCCCCGATGGACTTCTCCACGATGTGATTCCATCGCCCGAGACCCCTCCCCAACGGCGCTGATGTCCAACCGCCGCGCCTCGTCATCGCGCGCCCTTCTCCACCCGCCCCCGAACCCGATTCACCCCACGTTGAGCTTCCCCATCCCCTCCTCTTCATTTTTGTGCTATCCTCATCGAGTTTGGGCCACTGGAGCGTCGTTTAGGCGAACTCCAGCAAAGTTCCGGCCATGGCGCTGCCGCAATGGCCGTCGGCTGCAGCTCACCTGGCCTGACCCCTCCTTGGCCGCCGGATTCCGTTTGACGATCGTGATTAGGCCACCCCGAAGGGGTATGGCCTTTGGTCCATCATGGACCCATAGGCCGAGCACCCGCACATTGGTCCACAAACCGTAGACCTTGTCCATTGCTTTTCATGAAAAAAAAATAAATAAAAAAAGAAATGTTAAAGACAAAATTTCATATAGGCCCCTGCTCTCTTATGGTTTAGACCCTAGAGAGTAATTTAATTACGCAGTAAAATGGAAAAAAATGTATATAAGTCTCTGTATTTTAAATAAAACATGATTAAACTACTGATTTCATATTTGAAACCCTGTAACTTTGGAAAATATATTTTTAAACTCTGTTTAGTTAGGAAAATTATAATCAACCTCTGAGATTATTTTAATTGCACTGTATATTGTTTAAAAATGCATTTAATGGTGATAAATACTTACAAATGGTAAAAATAAACATGGAAAATAATAGAAAATTAGTATTAAATAATTTTAGTCTAAAATAAAATTATAGATGCATATAAAATATATTTTTTTACCATGAATAAATTTAATAAAAATGTTTTAGATATAAATAATTACTAAAAATAGTGAATAAATAGGAAAATTATTTATAAAATCATTTAAGCTGAAATAAAATTTATAAAGTGCATATAAAATATATTTTTACTATAAAAAATTCATTAAACATGTTTTTGGCCTACAAATAAATACTAAAAATGTAAAATATATGGTAAAAGCATTTCTTTGACTATGAAACATTATATTAACAAGTGGAAAATATACTTTTCATAGGAAACTAGAAGTTGAATAATAAAATATGTTCTACCACTTCAATAATTAGCATAGTTACATTGTTTTAACATCATAAAATCACTCATGACATTGATTTAAGCCATTATTACGCCAAACCCCTATTTCATCGAGATATACTCAACCATAGTACACAACTAGTTGTTTTGTATGTTTGGTGTATTGCTTTTTATTGCTTTTACTTTGTCGTTAGTTTATGCGCGTTCACGTCACGATCAAGAAGTGGCATAAATATATGAAGAGCAAGAGTTCAACGAAGAATAACTGAGTAGCTATATGAAAACAAGCAAGTGCCCTTGACCATCTTGCACTTTTTATAAGGATTTAGTTAGTTGCATGTTAATTAATATGAATCATATGTTATATCTTCTTGTTTTATCTTATTACCTTTTCGCTCTGTCGCGCCCACAATGCCACCGCCCTGGAAAACCGCCGATGATGTGTAGTAAACGCCGCGCGCATGCTAGCGCCAGCGCAACCGCCTCCCCTCCACCTATTTAATCTAGGTCGCGCATGATTCCCTTCCCCCACTCACCATTTTCTTCCTACCTCAAAACCATAGACACCATGGTCGCCCACGACCGAGCTCGATGCCCTGCCAAGGACTGCCATCCCAGACGATGCCGATGTTAGGCAAGGCTGCGCGACATCTCACCGCCCCCGATGGACTTCTCCACGGCTTGATTCCATCGCCCGAGACCCCTCCCCAACGGCGCTGATGTCCAACCGCCGCACCTCGCCATCGCGTGCCCTTCTCCACCCGCCCCCGAACCCGATTCACCCCACAGTGAGCTTCCCCATCCCCTCCTCTTCATTTTTGTGCTATCCTCATCGAGTTTGGGCCACTGGAGCGTCATTTAGGCGAACTCCAGCGAAGTTCCGACCATGGCGCTGCCGCAGTGGCCGTCGGCCGCCGCTCGCCTGGCCTGACCCCTCCTTGGCCGCCGGATTCCGTTTGACGGTCGTGATTAGGCCACCCCGAAGGGGTATGGCCTTTGGTCCATCATGGACCCATAGGCCGAGCACCCACACATTGGTCCACAAACCGTAGACCTTGTCCATTGCTTTTCATGAAAAAAAAAGAAATGATAAAGACAAAATTTCAGATAGGCCCCTGCTCTCTTATGGTTTAGACCCTAGAGAGTAATTTAATTATGTAGTAAAATGGAAAAAAATGTATATAAGTCTCTGTATTTTAAATAAAACATGATTAAACTACTGATTTCATATTTGAAACCCTGTAACTTTGGAAAATATATTTTTAAACCCTATTTAGTTAGGAAAATTATAATCAACCTCTGAGATTATTTTAATTGCACTGTATATTGTTTAAAAATGCATTTAATGGTGATAAATACTTACAAATGGTAAAAATAAACATGGAAAATAATAGAAAATTAGATTAAATAATTTTAGTCTAAAATAAAATTATAGATGCATATAAAATATATTTTTTACCATGAATAAATTTAATAAAAATGTTTTAGATATAAATAATTACTAAAAATAGAGAATAAATAGGAAAATTATTTATAAAACCATTTAAGCTGAAATAAAATTTATAAAGTGCATATAAAATATATTTTTACTATGAAAAATTCATTAAACATGTTTTTGGCCTACAAATAAATACTAAAAATGTAAAATATATGGTAAAAGCATTTCTTTGACTATGAAACATAATATTAACAAGTGGAAAATATACTTTTCATAGGAAACTATAAGTTGAATAATAAAATATGTTCTACCACTTCAATAATTAGCATAGTTACACTGTTTTAACATCATAAAATCACTCATGACATTGATTTAAGCCATTATTATGCCAAACCCCTATTTCATCGAGATATACTCAACCATAGTAGTTTGTATAGTTGTTTTATATGTTTGGTGTATTGCTTTTACTTTGTCGTTAGTTTATGCGCGTTCATGTCACGATCAAGAAGTGGCATAAATATATGAAGAGCAAGAGTTCAACGAAGAAGAACTGAGTAGCTATATGAAAACAGGCAAGTGCCCTTGACCATCTTGCACTTTTTATAAGGATTTAGTTAGTTGCATGTTAATTAATATGAATCATATGTTATATCTTGTTGTTTTATCTTATTACCTTGTCGCTTGGGGTATGGAAGGGTGGTATTTGGGATTACTTTACGCTTAGCCATGCATATTAGATGGGTGGGAAAATATTGATCACATTTATTACTTATGATTATGATTATGATGTTGGAAAATAAATTGTAGTAGATAGGAATCTGGCGGGTTAGTTTGAATTGTATGGTGCAGTACGCATGAGACCCGACATTGGGGTTTGAATCTTGTCGGATTCTAAGGACCGGTTTATGGAGTAGCTACTAAGCTTTAGAGTATCGCCACAAGACTAAGTATAGGACATCTTGGTCAATTAATTAGGCCTCTCCTGGATTAGTGTTAGTAATTGGACGGTGCGGGGAATTGGTTCAATGTTTTTGCCTTGAGATCCGCATGGCTCAAGAGGGGGCTTCTCCTGACGAAGGTAAAATGGACTCTAGAAGCTGGAGCGGTGAAACCTAAGAGGGACAGTTACTAGTCAGGAGGACCTTTGTAAAGATCTCGTAGTGATCTCCTAGCCACACACTAAAGAAAGTGTGTAATGTGGTTGGCTGCCACTGGCAACAGGGAGATTTACTTAGTCCACCTGGCAACAGAGGATGAAATCATGATTTGTAGGTAAAGGATACATTTTCTATAGAGATTGAGAAACTGTCATGACAGTCATGCTCACGGACAAGAGCGACTTGGTGTCCAATTCATAATTAGTCAATGGTTGGAATGATGGTTGGGAATGGACATTGGGATTAGTTCTTTATTTATTATACTGTTATGGTTGGGATTATTCACCTAGAGGTAGGTTGCTAATGAAAGCTAAGGTTAGGTTTAATGCTTAGTGCTTAAACCACTATCAGCCTTTCCTTTGATTTGGCATTCATGTCATTTATTTCTCACACTTGTTGAGTACCACGAGATGATACTCACACTTACTTTGTTGTATTTTTTTATATATTGCTCAGTGAAGAGAAGATCTAATGAGGATAGTGACAAGTGAAGACGGTGCATAGGTCGCGTTGCTGTCAGTCAATTTGTCTGTGGTTGTCCTAAAGTTTCTCCTATTTTGCTGCTACTTCAAAACTCTTTTGAAAATATAAATGTTGTTTGCATGCGATATAGAATTGTTTATCACTAATTGTCGTACATGTATGGTGAAACTGATCCTGACATACATGTATTTTGTAGCTGGTTTTATTTCTAATAAAATCGGTTGTGACAAGGTTGAAGTAGACGCCCGGTGGCAGTGTCGGCGGCACCGCCATCGCGCTCGCCGGATTGGGGGATGGGCAGTTGCTGCGATTGCGACATTAGAATTTCTGCAAAATCTTGCGATCAGTTTTTTAGAAATGCCCTGTAATTGCCCCTCAATATACATATATGGAAAATCTTGCGATCAAATTGATTCT
Organism: Tuctoria greenei; assembly: GCA_036927565.1. Classification (NCBI taxonomy): domain Eukaryota; kingdom Viridiplantae; phylum Streptophyta; class Magnoliopsida; order Poales; family Poaceae; genus Tuctoria; species Tuctoria greenei. The sequence goes on along the minus strand of JAYESD010000009.1, from coordinate 178,788,357 downwards.
AGAGAGCTCGAGCTTTTTATGGCGCGCGGGGCTTCGAATCATGGGTCGATTAGGGCTTGAGTTCATGCTCGACTCGGGTTCAGGTCACTGTGCGTGTTTTTTGCATTTTGGATTTTGAAAAAAATAATTTAATTTTTATTTACCGTCGGGGTCCAAAATTTACCAAAATAGTGAAGGAGAACTAGGATTGGAAGGACACGGCCCGCTAGTACTAGCTGAGTGCCTCAACTTCCTTTGACCTTCACATTGTCTGATACTACTTCTGTTTCTAAATAGATGTCGTTTTGAAAAAGAGCAAATAACTAAAAATGAACTAGACTGTACTGTCCTAACGACATCTAGGCTGTGTTTCGGAACATAATTTTTCAATACCAAAGTTTTGGAAATCACAATTTTTAAAAATGACATGACAATATCTGAGTATTTCAATACCACAGTTTTGCAATACATATGACTATTTGAGAGCAAAGTAGCAAGCATCAAAAGCAAGCAAACAGATAAATTTTTTTAATTCGGACCAAAGTTTTCTATACCCAAAAATACTGTAGTATAGACAAAACCATACTTTTAAATACATAGTTTTTATATTGGTTGTCAAATACCATTATGTAAAAAATATTATAATAATATCAAATACTATAATATTATTCTAAAACTTTAAAAATACTGTGTTTCCAAACATAACACTATTGAGTGATGGAGGGAGAGGACGCGTTGAGACTTGTATATATTGGCGTATGGTCTGGGAGCCGAGACTCTGCCAGGTGGGGCCAACGAGTCAGTAGGAGTAAAGCAACGCTTCCCGAAGCTTCCATTTCTCTTTTTTCCCAACTAACAAATGGTGCGAAAATCTCCTATTGGTCCATTCCTTTCCCCACACCCACACGGACCAACCCCTAAACCCCTCTCACCTCTCCGCGCCGCCGCCGGCGCCGACGACATGGCCGTGCAGCACCTCATCCGCCGCGGGGTCTCCGGCGGCGGCTCCCCGCTCTTCCCTCTCCGCGGCCTTCTCTTCGCTGCGCAGGTACAGACAGGCGACGGCTCCTCCCGTTACCGCTCGTTTCGTGCCAGTAGCCCAGCACTACTCCGGTTTTGGATTTCGTGCGTCGTGTTTACCTCCCAGCGACGCAGGAGGTCGGGCGGCGTTCGTTGAGCTCGGTGGCGGGAGATGCGGCGGCTGACCTGAAGGGCGCGCGGGAGGAAGTCAAGCAGCTGCTCAAGGCCACCTCATGCCACCCCATCCTGGTACGCTGTGCATCAGCCTGTACTCTCAGCTCGTGCAAAGATTGCAGCTTTGAAATTTGCATATGTACAATTGCTTATTCTGCTGTACCATTGCCATGTACTCCCTCCATCCTCGAAAACTTGTCGTTTTGTAGTTCATTTTTGAACTACAAAGCGACAAGTTTTCGGGGACGGAGGGAGTACACAGATTTACTACATAATTACAGTTTCGGATACCTGACTTGTATATTGAATTGTGTATTGTTCCAGGTTCGGTTGGGATGGCATGATGCTGGTACTTACGACAAGAACATCACTGAGTGGCCGAAGTGTGGTGGAGCTAATGGTAGCTTGAGATTTGAAATCGAATTGAAGCACGCTGCTAATGCTGGTACTGTTTCACCTCCTCTGGTCATCTGGTTGCTTCATGACCTGGGATGATTCTCACGTTATTCCTGTCATCCTGTGGCAGGGCTTGTGAATGCTTTGAAGCTGATACAGTCCATCAGGGACAAATATTCTGGTGTTACATACGCAGATCTGTTTCAGCTTGCCAGTGCTACAGCCATTGAGGTTTGTTATAGTGCTTCAGCTGATCTATGAAGTGGTGTTCGTTAATGCAATGCTTGTTATCAATAGTGTTTAGCCTCTGTTGTTTTCTCACATTTCAGGAAGCAGGTGGCCCCAAAATCCCCATGGTCTATGGTAGGGTTGACGTTGCTGCCCCTGAGGAATGCCCACCAGAGGGGAGGCTTCCTGGTTAGTAGATATTAGATTTTGAGTCTGTTTTATTACATATGGCAATTTAGCCGAGTTTAGCTTGGAATCTAGATCTAGAACATATTTTCATAGTTTCATTTGATTCGGTACCTGCATCCTGTTGTTGCCATATCCGATTAGTGATGGAAGCTTTGAATCACATCTGATCTTTGACTGCTATTTTTTTTTTTAAAAAAAGTGCATGAATGCTTATTCGCAGAGCAGATTCTATTACCAGCTACCTTATGTTCTTGTTTCTTCACTCATTCAGCTGCTGGTCCACCGTCACCGGCGGAACATTTGCGCGAAGTATTCTACAGAATGGGCCTGAATGACAAGGTACTCGTAGACTGCTGAGTTTTTCAATTAATCAAAATTAACTTAGTTTTGAATTTTATAGTTCATCTTGTACTCGGCAGGAAATTGTGGCACTATCAGGAGCTCATACACTTGGCCGGGCAAGACCCGATCGGAGTGGCTGGGGTAAACCAGAAACAAAGTACACAGTACGTAACTTCAGCTGTAGTTTTATGTGCTCATTTATATCTCTTGTATCATTTTGGATTGTTGCATGTTCATGAATCATAATTTACTTAGATTAGGAATTGAATTATAAGTAATATTGACTACTTTTACTAGTCTCCCAAGTACTGTTTGGCCCTTGTATAAACACTTCTGCATAAGAACCTTGTTTGATTACCAGTACAAGGAGTAAGATATTCTTGATTGTTCTTTTGCCTGAATAGGAATCTTATTGGCACATTTTTTACTGAATGACTTATATAAATATCATTGCTTCATGCTTTTCCCTCTATGAATTGTATCTGTTTCCCAATTATTATTTGGTAAATGTGCTTTCTGCTTGGCCAGTATCTAATTCTAGTATTGTAAATTCTTGCTTGAGGTTGTTGAGAATGTGATATCACATGCCTTGGCTAATCGATTATTTTACTTGCCAGAAAAATGGACCTGGTGCACCTGGGGGCCAGTCTTGGACATCTCAGTGGCTCAAGTTTGACAATAGCTATTTCAAGGTAGTGTAACCAATATGCTCTAGTATTTCCTGCAATCATGTAGTATCTGAAATAACATAGGCGTAAAAGTTCAGGATGTCAAAGAAAGACGGGATGAGGATCTTCTAGTTCTGCCTACTGATGCTGTGCTCTTTGAGGATTCATCATTCAAGGTTAGTGGAAATTCTCATGTTGCGGAAAACTGCCCTACTTTAACTGATTTCCTGAACCAGTTCATGATTACTTCAATGTTCGAAGGTCTATGCTGAAAAATACGCCGTGGATCAAGATGCATTTTTCAACGACTATGCTGAAGCTCATGCTAAATTAAGCAATCTTGGGGCCAAGTTTAACCCACCAAAGGTGATGGTTTATGAGCTCACTGTAAAATAATGCATTGTTAGAATAATCAGGTTCATAATGCATGCCTTTTATTGAAATTTTTGCAGGGTTTCTCACTCAATTAGCTGGCTTCAGCTGCTGACGAAAATACATTTTGACGAGTGGCCAAGATCGGGCCACGTTCCGCCACGATGCAATTCAAAGTGTTCTGAGAATCCGTTTTGTTTTTTTAGGCTGCTCCGAGAAAATTGGACTCGCTGATAAAAAACTGCTCTGTGCTTGCTACATCAAAAAGGCTGTATGCTCCATTAAAATTTAGAAATAAAAGCAGCAATTGGCAATTTTGGGCCAAACTGCTCATACAATATATATTTTTTTAAAATTGAGCAGTAATATTCTTCAACAACTACAGTAGATTGAAGCTCATATATTCTTCGAAATATTAATTAAACATTTTTAGAGCAAAATTGAATAGAAAGCCCCAAAAATATAGAGAGAGCCAACACGAGTCAAGTTGATTGGTTGAAAAGCTTGAGGTATTTTCCCCTTCAAATCTCACATAATTTATCGATAGTATATCTCTCCGACATTGTGCTAATCTCTGTGTCCTCATAATTGAACTAAAAATGTATTTCCCATATACATATCTTATATTTACTGTGAATACGCCACTCTGAAGACATATATCATCAGCTCATCAAGCCCCTCTTGGGCACCCCAAAACAGCCTGGATCATGGCTACCAGGTTGCCCCTCAGTACACCCTTGAGTATCTTGAGCTTCTCCGGCGTGTAGGGCGGGTACCTGGCCTTAGGCTCGCCGATGAAGCAACGGGCCAGGACAGCCTTCTTGTGGCTGAAGGCGTCGAAGCTGAACGCGCCGTGGTAGGCTCCCATGCCGCTCTCGCCCACTCCGCCGAACGGCAGATGCGGATTGGTCAGCTGGAACACAGTAGAAAAGAAAAATCCAGAAGCAAACTATCCTCAGTTAGAAGAATTAATATGTACTCCCTCCGTCTCCATGAACTTGTCGCTTTATAGTTCAAAAATGAACTACAAAGCGACAAGTTACTACAAAGCGACAAGTTTACGGGGACGGAGGGAGTACTGTTTAAACAGAAGCATATGGAAGTAAACAGATGAGAAGAGAGACAGTTTGTGGTATGAATTTATCCAAATGTCTCTTGCTTGCTTACGTGGATGCTCGTATCGTTGATTACTGTTGCCCCTGCAGAAACTCTGTTCTCAAACTGGTGTTGGAGCGTGCTATCCCTGGTGAAGAGGTAGGCTGCCAGCGGCTTGTTCATGGAGTTGATCAGAGCAAAGCTGTCATGGATCTTGCCAACCTAGTAATAGTAGCACAGAGAAAACCCCAGGACGGAAATGAAACTCAAGTACTCAAAAATCTTTGAAACTCAATAATTACTCAATAATCTTATACCGTGAGTATCGGAAGCAGGGGGCCGAAAATCTCCTCTCTCATGATCGCTGAATCGAGCGGGACATCCAGCAACAATGTAGGCGCTATCTTGCTGCAATACGACGAGACGAAGAAACGGTCAGCCAAACGCTTGGATTCAGAAGAGGTAGCTGTGACTGGAGTTCACTAACTCACAGCTGCAGTTCGTCGCTCTGTCCACCGAACACGACCTTGCCGGAGACCGTCTCGTCGTCCATCATCAGGCCCCTCAACCTGTTGAAATGGCCGGAGTTGACAATGCGCGACAGATCGGGCGACTGCAGCGGGTCGTCCCCGTAGAACTTGTGCAAAACTTTCTTCAGAGACTCCACCTATCAAGATCCATGCATAATAAGCCAAGAAATAGACACAAGGTCAGGTCAGGTCAGCTAGCCAGTCCTCCGAGTTCTTTGAAATTAAGCCTGTTAAGCGTGCAATACGGAACTGTAGTTGTTGTTACCAGCTTTGGCGCGAACGACTTGGTTGTTATGATGAAGTCTGGAGAGACGCAGGCTTGGCCATTGTTGCAGCCCCACTTGCCGACGGCTATCCTCTTCGCAGTAACCTTCAGAAACAGTGAATTTTGGTTGAGTCCTTTATCTATCTATCCATCTATCTATCTATCTATCTATGAGAAAGAGCTTGCAAAAGAAATAGTTTTTTTTTAGGTTGAGAGACGCAGTGTTGCGTTTACATGGAGATCAACATTGGAATCGACAACGACAGGGCATTTGCCTCCCAGCTCCAAGACCACCGGCGTCAGATGCTTCGCTGCCAGAGTCAACACGACGCGCCCTACTCTGCCGTTGCCTGCATTATTTGTTTTGTAATTTTTCTTTTGTCACAGCAAAAGAAGTAGGCTCTCAGTAGTTTCAGGCAAGGAAGAAGCAGCTTCTTCAAGCTCCTGCTTCATCCACCAATGTATAATGGCGGCATGCATGAGCTCAGAGCTGATCGGACGTACGAACTGACCTGTGTAGAAGATTTTGTCCCACTTGTTGTGCTCTAGGAGCGCGGCGGTCTCGGGAACGCCGCCCTCGACGACCTTGACGCAGGAGCCGTCCACGAACCGCGGAAGCAGCTCCGCGAGCAGCGCCGACGTGGCCGGCGCGACCTCCGACGGCTTCAGCGCGACGGCGTTGCCTGCAGCGATCGCGCCGACGACCGGGTCCATGGCCAGCACTGCTTAATTAATTAACGATCATTCAAAAGGCAGACAGAGCTCTCTGATGATGAGTTCCAGCCAGTTTACGTCAGGCTCAGGGTGGTAGTAAGAGACTGCTGAAAGTTAATTTACATCCATGAGCTAGTTTATTAGTTGCAGAGAGTAACAGTCATTGAGAGAGACAACTAACAAATCATGCAGCACGTATTTGTAACTTTCAGACAGATGTTGTAGTCCTGATAGTGAATAAGCCCTCCTTTCACTATCGCCACGTACTACACCAACCGTTCGAGATCATGGCGTTCTCATGTCGAACACATGAGCTGACGCGTCAAACTGGATCGAGCAAGTGCCCTGCGCGCACTTTCATCTAGCTAGTCAGTTACCTGACGATGCGACCATGGAATGGAACTATCACGCCGCGCAACAGGTGCAACAAGCCACGCCACGCAAACGGCATGCGTTCCAGACTCCAGAGTCGCATAGAAACTGCCTTGCCTGAATTCATGCGTCGTGTGCACTTTTTCCTAGCATTTCGTATTATTGGTTGTCTTGCATTCATATTTATTTTAGCCCGCATGGTCACAGTTATGTAGGTAACATAACACTTACGGAAAGGGTAGTTCCAGGCCGAGATCACAAGCACGACGCCGACAGGCTCCGCGAGGATCCTCGCCGTCGACGGGAACGTCAAAACACCAGCAGGAACCTAAGACAAAACAAGCATTCTTCAGTTCTTCTCAGCTCTTGCAGAGTTATACCAGTCACTTACTGTATACTCCCTCCATCCCATGAACTTGTCGCTTTGTAGTTCAAAAATGAAGTACAAAGCGATAAGTTCATGGGGACGGAAGGAGTATGTATTAACATTCATGCACATGTTGGTTTCGAAGAAGTACAATTATTTGAGTAGGGATTCAATGACGAATCAAGTACGAGTAGACGTAACCGACGAAAGGATATGAAAGGGGCCTCACCATGTACGGTGGCGATAAGTACAGCTGATCAAATTCATGGCTCCAGGACTAGCTAGCATGTGCAACCAAACAAACCTAGGAAGTAGTTCTATACTCTGCGTGGCAGCATACGAGAGAGCTGAGGATGGCACGTGCTAAGCTATGAACTAGGAGGAGTAATTAAACCTGCTAATAAGCTACTCACTCAATTCTTGATTGTTATCGTTAGAACAAGAATTATTCTAGTTTATTTTTAATTTAAATTGTTGTCATGACGATACTAATTTTAAAAACAGGAGTATCTAAAACATTCCTCAAGAAACCAAATTAAACGTCCGTACGTCTTAGCACTTAACGTCTACGTTTCTAGTGTCTAGAACGTAAGGACGATGCGAGATGAGTAATCAATACGCACATGATGAACGGATCAACCCGCGTGCTGCACCGCGGTCATCACCTAGCTGGACTGATGATCGATCTGTAGCAGATTAACGAACGAACTTGTAGCAGAGGATGAGAAAGTAGCTAGTATACCTTCTGGGGCTTCATCCATTTCTTGAGGTTCTTGAGTGCGAACTTGCAGGAGGATATGACCTGCGATATCTGCATCACAAGCCGGTAGAAATTTTGATCAAAAAAAGTACTCCATCCGCTTCAAAAAAGTTGTCGTTTTATAGTTTATTTTTCAATTATGTAGTTAACATGTACAACTTTTTTTTGACATAGGAGTACTGTATACTTCATCACAGCAGAGAGAAATTCATTGATCCACGACGGATTTTTTCTGTGATGGTTACGTTAGCGGGCGGGGCTAAGCATCTACCTCCTGGACGTAGGACTCGGCGCGGGGCTTGGCGAGGTCGGCGTGCAGCGCCTCGCAGATCGCCGTCTCCATCTCCGTCGCCATGCGCAGCACGCCGCGCAGCTGCGTCTCGCGCCACGCCGCCGGACGCGTCCTTCCCGTCGCGAAGCTCGCCTGGAGCTGCTCCGCCTTCGCCTTCGCCTCCTCCATGGTAAGGGTAGTGTATAGCTTCGTCGCCGGCCGGTTCGTCGGTCGTCGCGGCGGTGTGGTGAGAACTGGTGAAAGAACAGGCAGGTGTGGTTACGAGGAGCAACCGCCGTCGTCTACCTACGTGCACGTATATAGCTTAGTGCTTAGCCAGTGTGTCGCGCGCGTTTGTTTGTTGTTTTTTTGGCCTTTTTTCTCAATCTTAAAAAATAATGCCAACAAAAGGTTTCTTTCTTATCTTTAATTAATAGTTGTCTATAAACTCGATAAACTTTTAAAATATATAAACTATATATTATAAAAGGGTTACATACTTTGCAGGGGCCGGATTTTTTCCAATTATCTAGAAAAACATATTATAAAAATAGTTTTTGAAGAATAAAAAAATTATAAATAGTTTTACTTAAGCCACTTCACATGATGCACTTAGATGGAGAGAGTCTAGTACAAAAGACGAAACAACCGTAAGATACAAATTCAATAAAGGGAGATGACTGATTGTACAATTACACTAAAACACTACTAGTCGTTGCCAACAAAGAATGGTTGTATGCTGAAAAACTGTTTCGCTTTCTGGTGCAATCTGAATCACCAATCTCAAAGATCTTACAAAACAAAGCAAGGGAACGCGTAGAGTAACATAACATTCCCCTTCCCCAACTCAATTACAGGAAAGGGACTGAAACTTCTGCACTATATCATTCATGCTTGGTCTCTGACTCCTCTCCTCCATGCACATAGCAGCCACCTCCAGCATCAACGAAACCTGTGCGTGTTCGACGTTACCGCCCAATTTCTGATCTACAAAACCAGCACTCCATGACTGATCACCGTATTTTAGCTTCTTCTCCCCAATTGTCAACATTAACTGCCTCAATGCAGCCTCTGCATCGCCGCAGCCATCTGATCCCCCCAATTCTGATACCCTGGAACCCGTGACTAATTCGAGCAGCACAACCCCATAACTATACACATCCACCTTTTCATTAATGGGAGTGTTAAGCGCCCATTCTGGAGCAGCGTAGCCTCTGGTCCCACGAACCTTCGACACGTCTGGATCAGTTTGATCTCTCTGTAGCAGCTTTGCTACCCCAAAGTCGCTGATCTTGGGCTCAAAATCCTCGTCCAGGAGTATGTTCTCAGGCTTGACATCGCAATGGATGATCCAGTCCAAGCACTCATGGTGCAGGTAGGCCAACCCTTGGGCCACGCCGACTGCAATCTTGTACCTCTGATCCCATTGCAGTAATCTGTTGTTACCGAACAATAACATGGCCAGTGATCCCTTTTCAACATATTTGTAGACCACTAACCGGTGCTTCCGTTCGGAACAGACGCCCCATACTCTCACCAGATTCATATGGTAGATCCGCCCTATTACACTCACCTCTGTCTCGAACTCAGCTTCTCCTCGCCTTACATCCTTGAGCTTCTTGACAGCAATTATGCGTTTGTCAGGTAGGATACCCTTGTATACAGAACCATATCTCCCATGACCAAGCTCATCGCTGAAATTTTTAGTGGCCTTCCTCAGTTCCATATAGGTAAACCTGCGGAAATGATTTGTTACCACCCTGTAACCTTCCTCCGCTGCCCACGTCTCTGATTGTTCTGACTGTTTTCTTGCCATGAACCACCAGCCAAAAGCAATGAAGCAGAGCTCTATGAAAAAGAATGTTGCCAGGAACCCATAGTAGTAGGACCACATTGTAGCCTTTCCACCATTTCTGCTTACATCAGAATCAAATATTAGAACTTGTGTGCTTGACTCATCACAGTCAAGGACTTCAGGATATTTGGAATCAAAAGATATTGTTTCAGATAAAAAGCTCTCAGGAACCTTTATGTGTGCAGTGCCAGGATACCCAGGAACAGTCTTTCCATTTAAGAGAACAGATTTCAAGAAGCAACCATTGTTATCTGATCTGTACTCAAAGGCGAGGCAGGAGCATCTTGTCAAGCACAGATCCGTGCAAGCAACCAGAGATGTCGATGGGATGTAGTCTAGATCAGAACCCCAAAAATCTGAGTGGGGAAGGCTCACAAAGCCCATTCGCTGATTACTATCTCTGCAGGAGATGTTGAATGTTGGCTTGCAGCCTTTGCTCCAGTCACTTGGATCTCTAACAACATAACCAGGAGAGCAGGAACAACCAGGAACTGGTGTGAACACACAAATAGCATTCCTACCACATATACCATGTATGTCACAGGGCTGAGAGAATGCCACCCAAGAAACTGACCAGTTTCCGTCACTATCGTTCAAGCTATAAAGCCTAAGATTACCATCGTAGTCCAGAGTCAATCTCCTTTTAATCCCCCGGCCCCAGTCTGCTGAAACAAAGCTTGTATTGTCACTTGCTACAAACTGCCCCAGGTTATCTAGAACGCCTCTTCTACTGCTATTATAACTAATCCTGTAATTCTGCCAACTACTGAGATCAGGGTTAGGCCAGTAAAGAGTAGAAGTCTCTGGCCCATCGTAAGCAAGTGACAAAATGTAATGGTCATCGAAGCTCAAAGTATAGTAACTTGATGGGTGTGTGAGATCAGTCGATACCAGTTTTGCGGTGGCTGTCACTGGTTGTGTTGGCAGCAGTGTGTCAGTCGGATGGTCAAAGCTTTGCCAAAGGATGTTGCCACCTTGATCCCTCATAACAAGGTTCCCGGAGTTCATGAGCTCTGCAGAATCAACTTCTGTTGAGCTCGTGTTGGTTTGCCATACAACCATATTATCATAGCCCGTGAGAACCAGGGCACCATTTTTTTCCAGCATGACCTTTGATCTTCGCCCATACACTGGGTGATTACGGTTTGCACTCCAAGCAACGGTTCTATCAGCTGAATTTGTGAACCAGATGGAAAGGGTGAAGGCAGTGGAGGAGAGGTTGTAGAATCCAAATGAAAAGGTGCCATCTGGTGATTGTAAGATATCAGAGGCACGCTCCACAGAGAGGGAGGAGCCTTTCTTCAGGTAACTTGTATGAGCTAGCCCCTTTGTGGTGTTAGCTGTAATGGAAGAGGTCCAAAGGAGTGCAAGGATTATAATCAAGCAGGAAGTAGACATGAAAGCCATTGGAAGGACAAGAGTAACAGAGCAGAACAATCTCAGGAGTGGAATCGTGTGTGCATATGGTTTTAAAGGTCCAGCAATTTTGTCGTTATGTCAATCAAGTTGTAAATAACATAAGCCCCGGTCACAAGATTAGGCGGATAACTTGAGAATGACAACCGGATTGATTGGCATGCTATGAAGATTAAAAACAATGGTATGAGAAGAAAAAAGGAACTAGTCTCAATGCGAATAATGTTATTATCATATATATTTTTGTTTCTTGAGATACTGTCGATTCAGTTCACCCATCAGCATCAACAACAATTGTTGACTAGACCAGTCTGCCAAGCTCGTCAACATTTTAGTTTTGTTTAGGCGGCACGTGTTGTAAGTTACATATATCTGAAACACGGTTTTGTGTCAAAACGCACACAGTTAATTATCTCTTACATAATGATACCAGTAAATAAGAATAGAAAGTGTAACATACTAACATTACATTCTATTATTTTGTCCCCTGAACACATAAAGATATAGAAAGGAGTATCAATATTGGTTATTAAGTTTTCACTTTTGCTAGGGTCAGCTCTCATCCATGTTTTTTATAGGGTTTTACATTTTTCTATTAACTAGCATGCAAATGTTGGTCAGCCTGCAGAATATTGAAGTTCACAGGAATATTCCTCAAAAGAGAGACAAAAGAAGTTCAGAGTAAAATTGTTCACCTGAAAGACATGCATTCCATTTGGGTTTGGGCATGTCACTTTGATTGCCATTTCATGGTAAAATAACAAGGTGGAAGCATCAACCCATCGGAAAACATTTTCCATTATCTTAAAAAAAACATCAACACATTAATCACGGAAGATACGTTCATCCATTCGTCATGAAGACGCACTCCTGCAACCAAAACGAAATCGTCACACATAGAATTTCACATGATGACTAACAACTCAGAAGCTGACAAACAGACCTAAGAATAAGATAACACTGTGATGTTGAAATGCAGAGTCATCTTGGGACTAAACAAAAGGGACGTTGAATTCAACTTCTGACCTAATTCAATTTCTCCTGGTCGGCTTAGCTCTGTTTCTGTCTTTCTCAGTGTCTAGCACTCTAGCTGTTTGGGCCTGTCCTGGTTTCTCTTTTTTCTAGCTCTTTACTTTTCTTTTGTTTAGGTCCCAGGCATTAAAATACGGCCAATCATTTCGTGGAAACTCATGGCATGTGCGAAGAAGAATAAAGGTGCCGAAACTGACACAATCTGAACTGATCCTGGTTGGTCTGACCGATTAGCGCGTTAATTGAGCTCACCACATGGAATGGAACAGGGAAATTGATTGCTCACCACATAGAAGAACCTGAACAGACGGAGTAGGATGCCAGTTCGGGATTCGACCACCGCAAACTCGGTTCCGAGTGGCGCGCGGCGGGGGGTCGCGCTGCTCGATCTCGTCGCCGCCACTTCGAGAGAGCTTCGGCGGTGAAGGCCCTCCATCTGGGGCCTACATGGTTACTACGGAAGTTGGGAACCTCTCGGCCGGGGGACCGGCGGCGGGGCGCCGGCGAGGGCAGAGGAGACGGCAGGCCACCCTCCTCTGGGCTTCTGGCAGAGGACGCGGAAGGCTCGTCGGCACGCACGTGACCTCCGCTGATTATTTGGGCCAAAATTTAGTGCTTTTGATCAGATGTGCGGCCTGGTAAGAAGAATGAGCCCGGCCCATGCTTTTTTTTTCTTTATGTCAGCCACACTGCTATACACTTGAGTGTACTGACCACGGGGGCGAAAGGAGAAGAGTTAGGTTGTGTTTTGCACAAGATTTTCCATGGGACTTATGGAAACATAATGACTTTTCATGGGACTCAATGATTGTAAAAGGAAGTCAGCACAGTGATCACTGGTCTAAGTTCGCAAACAAATCATGTCTTTCTATGTACTTCGTCTGTTTCTAAATATTTATCACTATTTAGCTCAAAAATGAATTAAAGATGACAAATATTTGAGAATGAAAATAGTATGTTAATGCATCACCTTCTGAAAAAGGAAACTGTTGACTAAGGAAGATATTTTCGAGTTAGGGCATAAGCGAGTTGCCATATGTTATTTTTAATTAACATATGTATCTCTTTTGTTCTTCAACTTTTCAAGGCTGACCGGTAGGAAACTCTTTCTTTGTTGTTGTCTTCAACATTAATCATGCAACTTTTGTTTGGGAAAGTTGGTGCACCATTGTCGGCGTGCCGTGATGTTGTCGGCACAAAGAAACATGCAAAGCAACCTTTATTTCGTTTGGGCATTCTTGCTTCCAGCGACGACTGCAAACCGATTTCTGAGATCGTGAAGCGAAATAGAGAGAGTACATGGGATCAAGCATTTATCAAGGTTGAATTTTTTATATCCTCTCTGATTTTATTTATTATTGATTAGTTTAAAATTAAACTAATCTATGATAAATAAAAATAGAGAAGTATTTCTTATTTATCATTGATTAGTTTAAAATGAACTAACTAGTAATAAATAAAAAACTGAGAGATTATTGTATATTAGTACTTCCTTCATCCTAAATTACTTGTCACTCTCTAATTCATTTTTGAACCAGAGAGTGACAAGTAATTTGGGATTGATGGAGTGATATACAAGCCGCTATGAAAGAGAGATGGACATGGCAGAACCGGTGTGATCAATTATTGTCTTCTTGGTCGTGTCTACTGTCTAGATCATTGTCAACAGCTGCGGTTGGCCCATCAACCACCACCAGCGTAGGCGCAGGCGCAACGGTGAGATCCGGCAAGCCGTCCAGGTGGAAGAGCTGGTTCCGGAGGACATCGTGGAGGTTGTCGAAGAGCCTCTTCTTGACGAAGTCCATGGCCCACTCGAGGCGGTCGAGCAGCTTGGTGGTGTTCTTGTTGTGCATGAAGAGGCTATTGTAGAGGTCGAAGCTGTAGCTGCAGGTGTTGTCGACGAGCCGTAGCAGCGTCTCGTTGCCCTTGGTGCTGATAGGCGTCGACTTAAGCTCCAGCGGTGCCAGCATCCGCCAGACCGTGTGGGTCAAGAACTGCGTCTTGGTGGAGCGTTCTCCGACCGACCAAATTCGGGCCAAACATGGGGTGCGTGCAGATGATGTCAAGCTCGCTGGGGAGGTTCTTGAGGAGGAGCTTCTTGGAGAACTCCTCCTTCACGGAAAGCACGTCGCCAAAAAGGGTGCCGTGGCGGAGGCGGTGCACCGGGGGAGAAAGAGAGCACAATGTCCCTGTCCGAGAGGATGGAGGTGGCGAGCGAGGAGGACCACGTTCGGGTGGCACTCGCACAGGTCGTGTAGGTCGTCGGGGAAGAAGGTCACCACACACTGATGGATGCCGCGACAGCGAAGTGGTCAAAGCAGGAGTGGGCGAGAATGGTGTGTCCCTGCACCACGAAAGTCTGCACCAGGAACTGGCCATAGCTGCCAAACCCCACGATGGCGATCCTGAGGCCTCGCGCATGCCAATCCTCCTCCTCCATGGTGGACAATGAGTCGATGTAGCCAAGCTGCCGTGAGGTGTCCATGGCGCAGAGAAGGGCGGGAAGACACCACCAATGGCATGTTGATGATGTGGCTGTGTGGGATTGGATGCTGGTGGGAGAAAGTAGTCGGCCGCATGAGGAGGGTGGCAGGCGGACTGGTGGAGGCGATCAGAGTTCGCCATCTCCGACCGGAGGTGGCCATGTGAACTAAAATTATTGCAATGGGGAAATCATATTTTCCCTCTTTTTCTAGAGCTAAAAGTTATTAAAATTTATATAGAAGTCCTAGTAAAGCACAATCATGTTAGCCGGTAACAAAAACAAAGCACTAGAGCAAGGTATGGTTGTGCAACAAAGTAGGTGAACGAGATGCCGCTATCAAAGCCTACTTCCATTAGCCTCACACCAAGTGATCGACCAATAAAGTATAAACTTGTTGAGCCAAGGAATAGTAATTCCTGGAAAATCAAGGTTATGCCAGACACTAAAAAATTCATTTTCACTAGTCAAACAACAAAAAAGAGTGCCTACACTTGAAGAAACATCCCATAAATATAGTTACAAAGAAGCAATGGTCAACAAACCTTCTTTTATCATTATTTCAGCCATATGACATCAAAATAAAACTCAAGAATAATAGCACTCACCAAAATGCACTTCGAGCTGTTGGAGCCCATGTTGCATGTGAGTAAGGCACAAGATTATCTCCAAAGAAGAGGAAACCCCCTCCTTTTGAGCTAAGGCAGTGACTAACCACATTCTTGGTGATCCCACGCTACTTAATCTGCGAAAGAAGGCTAATTGATCCATCCCAAGACCAAGCACACCATCAGTGGGTGCCACTTCACTGCTACTTTCAACCTGTTGGTCATATCCAGACCTGTATAGATGGAAGCAACTGTAAAAGAGCAGTTCAAATAGCTAATCTTGCAAAGTTGTATAATTAAGAAGATGCAAGTAGCATACCCAAATGAAGAGTTGGGCGGACAATGGAGGTGTTTGCAAGTCGGAGCACGAAGTTGTCATTAACCAGTACAATGATGGATGAACCCTGATCAGCATACCTAATATCATAGTCACACTACTGTTGTGTCGACTCACATTTGTGCTTCACGTTCAGGGCAACGTGTAAGGATGCACATAACTGATCCACACATGGCACCAGCATGTTCCTTGTTGGTCGGTACAACGGATGGGGCATCTGTAACAACAAATACTAGAGTAAGCAACATCACAAACAAAATTGAGATCAAATCAATACTTTGCTAGATGTGTAATTCAAAATTTTGTGCTAGAAATAAATAGAATATCATCGGTGATGTAATGCAAGATTGAGAAGTCATCAAGCAACAATTTTGAATGAATTACTCTTCCTATTTGTTTCTGCGGTCTTTTTTTCACTCCACTCTTCATGTACCTTTGTTTCTGGTTTATTATAATTCACAGTAGAGGCTTCCTTACACTATCTTGAATTGGTCTGAAGCACATAGTTATCGTTTATTAGTACACTGGTGGATGAACCCTGATCAGCATATCTAATCTCATGGTCACACCGTTGTTGTGTTGATTCGCATGTGTGCTTCCTGTTCAGGGCACCGTGTAAGGATGCACAAAATATTTTACCAAGTAAACAATGCTCAATGTAAAACTGAAATAAAACAACAAATATGGCATATTTTTCATAAGAAGACAATCTTTATATTTCATATGAACATCATGACAATTACATGCAACTAACATTGCTCCTTCCTAAAGAATACATGTTTGTAACTTCATGTGCAGTTCTCTGGATGCTCAACATTCTGTCTTTGCTTTTGTCACTTTAGTGGTCTTCCACTGTTAATCACCCTTTATTTGACCGATAATAGGTTGAGCAATCTTGATTCTGAAGACCAATGATGTTGAGGAATTGAGATCAACAATAACATTCCTCAAATCCATGAATGGTCTTTTTGGTATTTGAATAAATAGAATTGAATTAAGGGTATGACGTATGATTTTTACAGGGGTGTGAAACGATTACAAAAAGGAAGATCCAAACGTGTCTGTAAAAAGATGAAAAAACATCAGTCGTTACGTGAGTCATGTACTTATAAAATTGGTTAATAGGTTTTGCCTGGACTTTCTACCTCAACAATGTTGAGATCCTTGAGGCCGACATCGGATCCATTGAGAATGTCTAAACACACATTTCCATATTTCTAGTACAACAACAAAAACAGATTTAGCAAAAAAAAATTACTCTTACCGCTAATAATTGATTGGGTTATAGACTATTTACAGCGACGATGAAAAATTCTCGTGAGGGATTTTCATGAGAGCCTTCTTGCCATTAGAGAAGCTCAGAACCAATGACTTGAACTCCTTTTTGACATCACGAACATATTTGAATGGTTTCTTCCCTTTCCAGCACAGTGGTAGGGAGGGGTCAGATACCTCTTTCAGAGTCTTGCTTAGATCACCCATAAGATGCAAGTACCAAAATGTTATAAGCTTTAAGTTTCCCAATTTGGTTCAGAGTACCAAATATTTAATAATTTACCGCAGTGACTAGAGCATGATATGGTTGTGCAGCAAAGTAGGTGAATGAGCTCCCGCTATCAGACTACTTCCATTAGCCTCACACCAAGTTATCGACCAGCAAAGTATAAATTTTCTAAGTCGGGGGAATAGTAATTCCTGAAAATTCAAGGTTATGTCAAACACTATAAAGCTCATTTTCACTAGTCGAACAACAACAAAGAGTCCTACACTTGAAGAAACATCCCATAAATATTGTTACAAAGAAGCAATGGTCATCAGACCTTCTTTGATCATAATTTCACCCAATCCCATGCTTCTTAAGCTGTGAAAGAAGGTTATTTGATCTGCTCCCAAGACCAAGCACACCACCGGTGGGTGCCACTTCACTGTTGCTTCCAACTTGTTGGTCATACCCACAACTGTATAGATGGAAGGAATCGTAAAAGAGCAGTTCAAGCAGCTAATCTTGCAAAGATGTACACCTAACAAGATGCAAGTAGCATACCCAAAGGCAAGAGTTGGGCGGACAATACAGGTGTTTGCAAGTTGGAGCGCGAAGTTGTCATCGACTAGTTCACCGATGGGTGAACCCTGACCAACATACCTAATCTATTAGTCACACTACTACTGTGTTGATTTGCATTTGTGCTTCCAGTTCAGGGCATCATGTAAGAATGCACATAATATTTCACCAAGTAAACAATGTTCAATGAAAAATGGGAAGTAAAACAACCAATTTGACATATTTTTCATAAGAAGACAATATTTATATTTTATATGAATGTTATGATGATTACATGCAACTAACATTGATCTTCCCTAAAGAATACATGTTTCTAACTTCATGTGCAGTCCTATTTAGATGCTCGATCTTTCGTCTTTGCTTTCATCACTCCAGTGGCCTTGAACTCTTAATCAATCTTTATTTGACCTATTATAGGCTGGATAATTTCCATTCTGAAGACCAATGATGTTGGGGAATTGAGACCAATAATAACCTTCCTCAAATCCATGAATGGTTTTATCACTATTTGAATAAATAGAAATAAATTAAAGGTATGATGTATGTTTGTTCACCATACAGGGGTGTGAAATGATCACAAAAAGGAAGATCCAAACTTGGGGATTCTTTCATAGGGTGCATGAGACCATTCAATTTGCCCTCTCTTAATGTCATTTATCACCATCTGATTTTGCATTGTAATGTCTGCAAGAAGATGAAAAAAAACATCAATTGTCACTTGAGTTATCTACTTGAAATTGGCTAATAGGTTTTGCCTAGACTTTCTACCTCCAACAATGTTGAGATCCTTGAGGGCGACATCAGATACATTGAGAATGTCTAAACACACATTTTCATATCTAATCTGTAGTACAACATATATAAACAGGAATGAAGTAATGAGTTATCCTGCGTTTGAACCATCATGATGCAGTGAATCAATCATACATGCTGTCTCAAAATCAATTTGGATTGAAAGGCAACGTCGTGCAAGTCTTATTTCTCAGATTTCCATGACATCTAAGTCAAAACATAGTACATCAATATTTCACCAAGTAAACAATGCTAAATGAAAAACTCAAAGTAAAACAACAATTTTTTGTCATAAGAAGATGATATTTACATTTTATATGAACATTATGATGATTACATGTGACTAACATTGCTCTTTCTCAAGGAATACATGTTTCTAACTTCATGTACAGTCTTTTCAGTGGCCTTCATGTACAGTCTTTTCATGTCCCCTTTAGATGCACAACATTCTATCTTTAATTTCGTCTTTTCAGTGGCCTTCCACTGTTAATCACTCTTTATTTGATTGATAATATGCTGGACAATCTTAATTCCAAAGACCAATGATTTTGGGCAATTGAGCCCAACAATAACCTTCCTCAAATCCATGAATGGTTTTGTCGTTGTTTGAATAAATAGAAATGAATTAAGGGTATGATGTATGCTTGTTCACTCTACAGGTGTGTGAAATGATCACAAAAAGGAAGATCAAAACTTGGTGATTTCTTCACAAGTTTCATGAATCCATCCAATTTGACTCTCTCATTGTCATATATCACCATCTGATCCTGCATTGTAACGTCTGCAAGAAGGTGAAAAACATCAGTTGTTACGTGAGTCATGTACTTATGAATTTGGTTAATAGTTTTTTTAAGACTTTCTACCCCCAACAATGTTGAAATCCTTGAGGCCGACATCAGATCCATTAAGAATTTCTAAACACACATTTCCATATCTAACCAGTAGTACAACATCTATAAACTGGAATGAAGTAATGCGTTATCCCACTTTTGAACCATCATGAAGCAGTGAAGCAATCATACATATTGCCTCAAAATCAATTTGGATTGAAAGGCAATGTCATGCAAGCTTTGTTTCTCAAATTTCAAAGGCATCCGAGTCAGAACATAGTATATCAATATTTCACCAAGTAAACATTGCTCAATGAAAACTAGAAAGTAAACTAACAAATGTGGTATATTTTTCATAAGAAGATAATATTTCTATTTCATATGAACATTATGATGATTACATGCGACTAACATTGCTCTTTCCTAAAGAATACATGTTTCTAACTTCATGTGCAGTCCCTTTAGATGCTCAACCTTCTGTCTTTGCTTTCGTCACTCCAGTGGCCTTTCACTGTTAATCACTCTTTATTTGACCGGTAATAGGATGGACAATCTTCATTCTGAAGACCAATGATGTTGGGGAATTAAGGTCAACAATAACATCCAAATCCATGAATGGTTTTGTCGCTGTTTGAATAAATAGAAATGAATTAAAGGTATGATATATGCTTGTTCACTTACGAGAGTGTGAAATGATCACATAAAAGAAGATCCATACTTGGGGATTCTTACACAGAATGCATGAATCCATCCAATTTGCCCTCTCTCATTGTCATATATCACCATTTGACACTGTATTGTAATGTCTGCAAGAAGATGAAACAAACATCAGTTGTTACGTGAGTCATGGACTTATGAAATTGGTTAATAGGTTTTGTCTGGACTTTCAACTTCCAACAGTGTTGAGATCCTTGAGGTCAAAATCAGATCCATTGAGAAAGGCTAAACACATATTTCCACATCTTACCTGTACTACAACTTATATAAACTGGAATGAAGTAATAAGTTATCCCACTTCTGAACCATCTTGAAACAGTGAAGCAACCATACATATCGTCTCAAAATTAATTTGGGTTGAAAGGCAACGTCATGCAGATCTTATTTCTAGATTTCAAAAGCATCTGAGTGAAAACATAATACATCAATATTTCACCAAGTAAACAATGCTCAATGAAAAACTAAAAGTAAAACAACAATATGACGTATTTTTCATAAGAATACAATCTTTATATTTCATGTGAACATTATGGTGATTACATGTGACTAGCATTGCTCTTTTCAAAAGAATACATGTTTCTAACATCACGTGCAATCCCATTTAGATGCTCAACCTTTTGTCTTTGCTTTCGTCACTCCAGTGGCCTTCCACTATTAATCACTCTTTATTTGACTGATAATAGGATGGGCAATCTTCTTTCTAAAGACTAATGATGTCGGGGAATTGAGGCCAACAATAATCTTCCTCAAATCCATGAATGGTTTTGTCACATTTTGAATAAATAAAAATGAATTAAGGGTATGATGTATGCTTGTTCACTGTACAGAGGTGTGAAATGATCAAAGAAAGGAAGATCCAAACTTCAGGATTCTATCACAGGGTGCATGAATCTATCCCATTTGTTCTATCTCATTGTCATATATCACTATCTAATATTGTATTGTAATGTCTGCAAGAAGATAAAAAACATTAGTTGTTACATGAGTCATGTACTTATAAAATTGGTTAATAGGTTTTGCGTAGACTTTCTACCTCCAACAATGTTGAGATCCTTGAGGCTGACATCAGATCCATTGAGGATGCCTAAACACACATTTTCATATCTTACATGTAATACAACATATATATAAATTGGAATGAAGTAATGAGTTATCTCACTTCAGAACCATCATGAAGCAGTGAAGTAATCATACATGTCATCTCAAAATCACTTCGGATTGAAAGGCAATGTCGTGCAAGTCTTATTTATCAGATTTCGAAGGCATCTGAGTGAAAATGTAGTACATCAATATTTCACCAAGTAAATAATGCTCAATGAAAAACTAAAAGTAAGACAACAATATGACGTACTTTTCATAAGAAGACAATCTTTATATTTCATATGAACATTATGATGATTACATGCGACTAACATTGCTCTTTTTGAAAGAATACATGTTTCTAACTTCATGTGCAATCCCTTTAGATGATCAACCTTCTGTCTTTGCTTTCATCACTTCAATGGTCTTCCATTGTTAATCACTCTTTCTTTGATCGATAATATGCTGGGCAATCTTGATTCTGAAGACCAATGATGTTGGGCAATTGAGGCCAACAATAACCTTCCTCAAATCCATGAATGGTTTTGTCGCTGTTTGAATAAATAGAAATGAATTAAGAGTATGATGTATGCTTGTTAGTTGTACATGGGTGTGAAATGATCACAGAAAGGAAGATCCAAACTTGGGGATTCTATCACAGGGTGCATGAATCCATCCAATTTGTCCTCTCTCATTGTCATATATCACCATATGATCCTGCATTGTAATGTCTGCAAAAAGATGAAAAAAACATCAGTTGTTACATGACTCATGTACTTATAAAATTGGATAGTAGGTTTTGCTTGGACTTTCTACCTCCAACAATGTTGAGATCCTTGAGGCCAACATCAAATCCATTGAGAATGCCTAAACACACATTTCCATATTTCTGGTACAACAACATAAACAAATTTAGCCAAAAAATACTCTTACCACTAATAATTCATGGGGTTATAGAGTATTTACAGTGACAATAAGATAGTTTTCAGGAGGGATTTCCATGAGAGCCTTCTTGCCATTAGAGAAGCTCAGAACCAATGACTTGAACTCTTTTTTGACATCACGAACAGATTTGAATGGTTTCTTCCCTTTCCAACACAGTGGTAGGGAGGGATCAGATATCTCTTTCAGAGTCTTGCTTAGATCACCCCTAAGCTACAAGTACCAAAATCAGATAAGCTTCAGGTTTCCCAATTTGGTTCAGGATACCAAATGTTTTAGAATTTACCGCGTTGACTAGAGCATGATATGGTTGTGCAGCAAAGTAGGTGAATGAGCTCCCGCTGTCAAAGACTACTTCCATTGGCCTCACACCAAGTGATCGGCCAGCAAAGTATAAACTTGCTGCGCCAGGGGAATAGTAATTCCTGGAAATTCAAGGTTATGCCAAACACTGTAAAGCTCATTTTCACCAGTCAAACAACAAAAAAGAGTGCCTACACTTGAAGAAACATCCCATAAATATTGTTGCAAAGAAACAATGCTCATAATTTCAATCAGGTGACACCAAAATAAAACTCAAGAATAATAGCACTCACCGAAATGCACTTCGAGCCATTGGAGCCCATGTTGCATGTGAGTAAGGCACAAGATTATCCCCAAAGAAGAGGAAACCCCCTCCTTTTGAGCTAAGGCAATGACCAACCACATTCTTGGTGATCCCATGCTGCTTAAGCTGTGAAAGAAGGCTAATTGATCCGCTCCCAAGACCAAGCACACCATCGGTGGGTGCCACTTCACTACTGCTTCCAACCTGTTGGTCATACCCACACCTGTATAGATGGAAGCAACTATAAGAGAGCAGTACAAGTAGCTAATCTTGCAAAGTTGGACACCTAATAACAAGATGCAAGTAGCATACCCAAATGCAAGAGTCGGACGGACAATGGAGGTGTTTGCAAGTCGGAGCGCAAAGTTGTCGTTGACTAGTACACCGATGGATGAACCTTGATCAGCATATCTAATCTCATAGTCACACTGCTGCTGTGATGATTCGCATTTGTGCTTCCCGTTCATGGCACCGTGTAAGGATGCACAGAACTGATCCACACATGGCACCAGTTTGTTCTTTGTTGGTCGGTACAGCGGATGGGGCACCTGTAACAACAAATACTATGGTAAGCAATATGACACACAAAATTGAGATCAAATCAATATTGAGCTAGATGTATAATTCAAAATGTCGTGCTAGAAAGAAATAAAATATCTTCAGTGACGCAACTCAAGATTAAGAAGTCATTAAGCAACAATTTTGAACTCGATCCATAAAGGTAGGATTTTGGAATGGATTGTAGGACTTAGTGTTGTTTAGTTCTTAGCTCAGGAAGTACTCTTCCTATTGGTTTCTACAGTTTTTTTTTTTTTGCTCCGGGTCTTTATGTTGCTTTGTTTCTGGTTTAGTACAATCGACAGCAAAAAAAAAAAAAAAAACTGATACGACGTTTTGCCAGAAAGATGACCGGACCTTTGTTGCGTAATTTTATTTAAATGATAACTTGAGAGTTTACGGATTTGCCTAAATTCAGTAGATTCAGTTTGTCTGTCATTACCAAGCAGATCCAAGAATGAACCTTGAACAACAACAATTCCTGAGCTGGAAACAGTCTAGAAATTACTTAACAAACTGTCAACAAATGCTGCAGCATCCCAGTGCCTCGATGAGCAAGAGAAGACAGAAAATGAACAAGGAACACATGAGATTACAGATGGTGTAGGAACGGCACCTTTGAGCAGCTGACGCAGGGCGCGTCGCACTGGAGCCAGGTGAGGTCGCTGCCGGTGTCGACGTCCAGGAAGTAGGGCCGCGCCGGGTTGCCGACGCTCATGGCCACGTAGTACAAGCTGCACGAGGAAGATGGAAGCAGCCAAGCACGGAAATCAACGGTAGTAAAACAATTTACTGGTGATGTTCCAGCAAGAACGGAGCAATGCGCACGGAAATCTAGGATGGGGCCAAGGCTCTCAATCAGTTAACTGGTTCTTGGAGTCAGGGATTGGCTGATACGTATGAGAGGGGACGAAGGAAAAGTGGGGACGCACCCGTGCGGGTACACGTCGCCGTAGAGCGGGAAGACGGCAGAGGACGCCGCCGCTGCCTCCGGCTCCGCCCTCGCCGGCCTGTCCGCCCGCACCGCCGGCGCCAGCGCCAGCGCGAGCATCAGGACCGCGAGCGGACCCCACCTCGCCACAGCCATGGGCGGAGCAACTGGGCAGGTCAGCAGAGCAGAGCAGGGGGAGGGGACGGAGACGGACACCTCGTCTAGTCGTCTCTTGTCTCCTTCCCCCTGACGGCCTGACCCTTTCTCTGAATCTTTTCCTTGTTTTATTTTAAGCAGCGAGAAAAGGGAATTGATGGTGAGAGAGCAAGCGTGGAGGGGGGATCTTATAGCAGCAATGGGCTTGCCGGCTTGGAAGCTTCTCTGGACTATCTTTTCTGGTTGCAGCAGAAAGCAAAAGCCTTTTTTCAGTTGCCTCCTTTTCAGGGTTCTGAAGAAGAAGAGCCTTTTCAGCGGCACATAGAGGTAACCTCAGTCCTGGGGAAAAGTGAAGCATATATTGGTTGGGGTCAAGGTATAGTATATTTGCTGTGTTAAGATTGATCTGCCTTTGGTGTTGGTTCATTGGTTCTGTAGAGAAAAAGTATTGCCTTTGCCTGATTCATCAGCTTTGCATCAGTGTTCCAAACTGAAGGTATATATATAGGGAGCGACTAGAATGCAATCAGGTTTTTGGTGCAATCGTGCAATCAAGCACTCTCAACCAATGGATCTGTATCCAACGGTTAGTGCATATTTTTGTTTAACCCCCTCCACCACCCCTTCACCTGGTGGAGGGGTTAAATAAAAACAGGTAACAACTGTAAGATGCAGATCTGATGGTTATAAATGCTTGATTGCACGATTGCACCAAACCTTTGATTGCATAGTAGTCATTGCCATATATATATATATATATATATATATATATATATATATCTTATTAAAGGATGTTTCAAACTATTAGAAAAAAATATTAAAGGATGTTTCAAAACAATTTGCTAGTCATTTCACGACGGAGGAATTGAACGGTATCCTACGCTAGTGCTAGCCATCAATGAACGTTGTTGGCACCGTTACGGAACTTGGATCACCATAAAAAATGTTGGATAAAAAGTTAGGTGCACACACGGGAGCTTACCCCGCTGCTAGACTACTACTCCATCCCTTCTAAAAAATTTATCCTTTTCTTATTCCTTTTTAGTAAAAAGGACAAACTTTTGAGAAAAGAGAGTACGTGCGTAAAAGATTATGGTTATTGAGTTGACAGCTCCCAACCTCAAGTAAACTGATGAGCACTCTCTCTGTGTTACTCTTTTTTTTTTTAATGATGGGTAAAGTTCCGATATTTCTCTCTAAAGAGGTTATGACCAATTTATTACAAACAAGTACAAATGCGGACACTCACAGCCTATGGTCTACAACAAGGCGACAATAACTACTCCCTCCGTCCCACAAAGACTGTCGTTTTGGATCTTTAAACTTGTCCCATAATAACCGCCGTTCTAGAGTAAAGATGCATCAGACTTTCTCTTTCTTCATTGACTGCCTCCAATAGAAAATCAACAACAGCTTTGGTTCTCACAACCAACGTATTTCATTGGTGCTAGTACTTTGAAAAAGTTACTAACCACATTAAATTGATCTATTTTAATGAGGGCACATGCGTCATTATCTATGTCTCTAAATCTGTCCTATAAATCTCAAAATGACACTCTTTGTGGGACGGAGGGAGTAAATGGTTAAGTACACGACTGTGGATCGAACTTTATAGATCAACATTACGACATGTTCATTCCTTCACATATTTCGTAGGTGCATTCCAAACCAAAAGCTCATGACTTCCTTTGTAGAGTGTCTGCATTTAGTATTGTGAAATTCAATATTTTTAGCTTTAATCAAAATTAAATGAGATTGTCTTTATTACAACAAACACAATGTATAAAAATAATTATTTTAAATATGATAACACTATCTATGATAACTATCTGATCTATCATGAAATGTCCTAATTAAAGGTAGTGAAATAAATATTTTAATAAAATAAATTGGAACCGGCGCAAATATTTGCTCTTGCTTGGCTTTGAGGCATCACTAGAACACTAAAAACAGTACACTGTGGTGGAAGGCCTAACCTCGTCTTCGATTGCCGTGTACTCCCTCCGTCCCAAAAAGGTTGTCGCATTGTAGTTCATTTTTGAACTACAAAGCGACAACCTTTTTGGGACGGAGGGAGTATTCAAGAAGCTCCAACATGATCGAGTCGGAGAGCTCAGAGCATCCGCTCCCAACCGAGGGTATGGGAGAGGCGAACACTCTTTCCCAGCTGAGTTTCGACATGAAGATAAGGAGAGTTTGGATCAGGTCACGGACGCTCGCAACCTAACCTGTCTGTCTAGTCAACTTTTTTGCATGGATCCAACCTTCTTTGAGATGGACCAAGTCTTTGAAGGCCAAGTGGATGATGGAAAAAGGGAATTTACTTTCTCACTATACCAACACTATTAGTTCATCTGTAGTTCAAAACACTCTAGTTAGGGTTGATCATCCTATTTGGCATATCCACTTTGTTTGAAACAAAAATTGGACTTTCAGTAAAAATAACAAAAATGCTCCCTCCATCCTAAAAAGGATGACGTTTTTACAACTAAAATTAGTTCTAAAAACGACATTTTTTTTGGGATAAAGGGAGTACTATCCTACGGGTGCCTGAATTCTAAAAAATAAGATTAATTCATCTCTATGCATCTTCTTACCGGAAGATTAGTTATAAGATTAATTATAAAATTGATGATTAGTAACAATAATTAGCTGTTAATTACCTACCTGAAATCTTTTCAAATTTCAGATATCCGAAATCTAGGAAAAAAATAAAGTTTAAGGATCGATCACAATTTTTGTCTTTAAATCAAATTTTCATCAATAAAAAATGAGGAGTCACCTGCCACTCTCAACGGTCCACGAATCCCACGGGTAGATCAGAGATCGTCCACGGCGCGGACAAGCCCAGGAAAACACGAGATCGCAAGGAACGGAGGAGAGGAGGCAGCAGCTGGGCTCGTGGCGTCACTCTCTTCGCCGTCTCGGGCCAGCCAAACCCGAACCCCGCGGCCCGCCGACCCGACCTTCCCCTCAGATCTCAACCGGCGCCGGCATGCTCCCCTCCTCCCGCGGCGGCCGGGGCCACCTCCTCGCCGTCCTCGCCGTCGCGGCCGCGCTGCTCTCCCTCGCCGTCGCCTCCGAGTCCGACCACAAGGTGCGTGCCCCGGCCCCCTCCCCCTCTCTCTCCTTGTCCCCGGTTGGATCGCCTCACGTCGCACCGGATCTGGATCCCACTCGCCAGCCGGATCTCGCGCTTGGCTCCGTCTCTAGTTCGTGACGCGGATCGATTGCTTACAGGCAGAGGTTACCAGCCTGCCGCGTGGCTAAGATCGTTGGTAGTAGTTTTTTTTTTTACTTGAGGAGTGTGGTTGGGGTTGGCAGTGCAGGGAAATAAACACGCTGAGACGTCGGGTGGAAAGCCGAAGGGTTTGTGTAGTACGGGACTACGGGAGTTTTAAGTGGATGGTGTTTTGATACTGGTGGTGCTACTACTTCAACTTTTGGGTTCAGTTACGATGCATCCTAGGGTCATCCACGAGCAAACCAGATACTTGGGTTTCGTATGGTTATGGTTGCATTGTGTGTGTAAGTGTGTGTGTGTGCACATTCTTAAAACCTTAGCATAGTTGTTTTGGTTGATAAAAGCGGTGTTTTCAAATTATATGTTAGCACCGTGTGATTTCGAGCTATGTAGGTATTCATCGTGGGAGATCCTGACTCCTGCTACTGTGATTATTTTCCCTGTTTTTACTTGCTTTCAGTAATCAAAATGTATTGAGATGGCACTATTCCATGTAAAAATAGTCCAGGAGGGTTTGGTGTAGTGGTAGCTTTACCATAGTTAACCGATTCCCCCCATGTCTACATTGCAATATGTGGCTGTGTACTCCCGAAATCTCCTGTGCATGTTTAGCCTTTAGTCGTAACCAATGCGATGACTATGGACCATACATTGGATTTTGGACAATGATTCTGTGCGTGTCAAGTCAACTGCATATGATGCTTATTACAACAACAACAACAACCAAGCCTTTGTCCCAAACAAGTTGGGGTCGGCTAGAAATGAAACCTAACAATTTTTAAAAAAGAAAGTAATAGAAAATAAGATGAATAAAAAAATAAAAATAAAAAATACAAATAAAATAAGATTCTATATTTTATTTATTTTAGAAATGGATTAATAAGAAAGAAGATAAGGGTAACAAAATTCGAATAAACTAAGATTCTGGCACATGAATTGCTAATTTCCATTCAGTCTTATCATGAGCCAAGTCTCTAGGTATGTCCCACTCCTTTAAGTCTCGTTTCACCGCCTCCTGCCATGTGATGCTTATTATTACAAAAATTCCATATCATTCTATGACACATACTTCCATGCTAGTTTATCTATATTTCACTCTTTATGTTGCCCTATGTGCCATTTTTCTAAGAAGTACGAAAACTACATGATCAACAGCTACTGTAAAGACAAGAATATATTGCTTTGTTTTTTATTACATGTTTTTAGTAGTCATGCATTATGTACTTCTGTAGTTATGTGATTCATAATAATAAGTTAGGCGATGACCTCTGTTGCAAATATAGTTACCTGAAATTTGGGCAATCATTATTCTGGCTTTTTGCATTTTGTATTTAAAGAAACACCAAACCATCTACTTCATATGCAATTTGAAATCTGAACTGTCTTGCTACAGATAATGACCAAACTTTAAACATCTTTTATAAGTTATCACATAGAAAAAGGAAGTCTTCATTAGTACTGCAGTTGTTGATGATTTGCATTTGTTGATAGCATCCTTGATTACATAACCTTTAACCTTGGCATCTCTGTCTCTATAATATACCTTACCAACAGCCACAATCAACCCCATGATCTCTAATACATAAGTTCACGGGCGTTTCAAAAACAAACAGTTCATGGGCATTTCACAGATTTGATACATGTGGTCGGTTGACTGTTTATAATCTTGAATTTTGTTTTGTTTTCTAAATTGTTATGCATACTTACATGCAGTGCTGAAATTTTCCAAATCAAAAGTTTTCACCACCTTTTATGTTTGTTGCATGCAGTATAAAGCTGAAGAAACAGTTAAACTCTGGGTGAATAAAGTTGGCCCTTACAACAATCCTCAAGAAACTTACAACTATTACAGCCTTCCATTTTGTCAGCCGTCTGAGAACCCTGCACATAAATGGGGTGGTCTTGGAGAGGTCCTGGGTGGAAATGAGCTGATTGATAGTCAGCTTGACATTAAGTTCTTAAGTATGTTAATATTTCCCATTTCATTATTTTCTGTCTCTTTGTTTATATTAAAATGCCTGTTTATATGTGTTTATCCTGTTTATTTTATTGATGTTACATTTGATTTAGGAAATGAGGAGAAAGGCATTATTTGCACACTAGAGCTAGATTCTAACAAGGTTCAACAATTTGCCGATGCTATTGAAAGCTCATATTGGTTTGAATTTTTCATTGGTATGTGGCTCCACACTTTGATCCATTGTGTTGTGTAGTGTTACAATGAACTGGAATTTATTTCTTGTTTCTGATATTGTTTTGCATCCTTTTCGGTATCAATTGTTTCCTGTTGCTTGCTGACATATTCTCCTAGATGACCTGCCTCTTTGGGGTAAGTTCCTCTCACTCGGTAGATTGTTTGCTCTACCTTTTTCTCTACTTCTGTCTGATAAGATATCGGCCATCTATTTTGAACAGGTTTTGTTGGGGAGACTGATAAGAACAGTGAAAACAAGCATTACCTTTACACACACAAGAACATTCTTGTTAAATACAACGAGAACAGAGTGCGTTATCTTGCATTAATCCAGATTACTATAATGTTAATCTGGACACAACTAAATAACTTGATATGACATCGTTTTGTTATAGATAATTCATGTTAATCTCACCCAAGAGTCTCCTAAGCTTCTTGAAGCGGGTAAGAAATTGGACATGACATATTCAGTGAAGTGGGTAGCAACAGATGTGCCATTTGCACGCCGTTTCGAAGTGTACTTGGACTATCCTTTCTTTGAACACCAGGTAATGTTTTTTCTATAGATGAACAGTTAGCATACTCCGTAACTTTCTATTTTGTCCATCAAATCCATAAGGGAAACTGTATCTGCTGTTTGAACTAAGAGAAGACTCTAAGCTCTGTGCCTCTGTATATATTTATCATTTTCAGATCCACTGGTTCTCCATCTTCAACTCTTTTATGATGGTTATTTTCCTCACTGGTTTGGTTTCAATGATATTGATGCGGACTCTGAGAAATGATTATGCGAAATATGCTCGTGAAGATGATGACTTGGAGTCCCTGGTGAGAATTATTCCATTCCATAATTTTAGTTGTATGTTTAATAGTTAAGCAAAAGGTTTTGTTGTAGCATAACCTGGTTCCCCACTTCATTTCTGCTTAATTTATGATATTCCCTTGGTAGGAGAGAGATGTTAATGAGGAATCAGGATGGAAGCTTGTTCATGGTGATGTATTTCGTCCTCCTAGAAGTTTGATGATTCTATCTGCACTCGTTGGTATCGGCACTCAGCTGGCAGCTCTTATCCTACTCGTTATTGTATTGGCAATTGTTGGCATGTTATATATCGGGTATGCAGATCTCTTCTTGCATGCACAAGAAAACTAGATAAATACACATGATATGAAAGAAGTGCAATTTGGGAAGGCCTATTTGTTGTATTAGAAGTTTAGAACCACTGGCTGTTGATGGTCCACCACAGGCTTGCTGGAACCATCATGACCCTGTATTTTTCTCTTCTTTTCTTCCCAGAAACCTTGACAATATAAAAACTTTGTCTAGAAGTTACCTTTTTAATATCAGTTTGCATTGAGAATTTGAGATTCTCCTTGTAGTGGTTGTGCTCATTTTTTATTTCCAAAAATGCACAAATCTATCAAAGTTGAGATGCAGTATGCAGAAGTGATGAGTCATAAAAAGACCTATGTACCCAATGTTTCAAGGACAACTTTTTTATTTAGTTATGGTGTAACTCTTTTTGCGCATTGTTTGAACATGCAATCGTGATTAGTTTTTCTCTAACTTCAATTGTACAATGTGTTTTTCAGACGAGGGGCTATCATTACAACATTCATTGTCTGCTATGCTCTTACATCATTTATTTCTGGATATGTTAGTGGTGGTCTTTACTCGAGGAATGGTGGTATGGTTCTGCAAAATATACTTTCCATTTCCATCTTTGTTTTTACAGTTTATTCTTGTTTTGAATTTTGATACCTGTTTCTCTCTAGCACTCTAGCTCCCTCATGTTATTCTCCTTTTTCTTTTACAAAAAAATGGGAGTTTATGTTATCATGTATGTGACTCCCAGCCTCATGATCTATATCTTACCGAATGCATTACTGTATTCCATTGCAGGTAAAAACTGGATTAAAGCTATGGTTTTCACTGCATCCCTCTTTCCATTCCTGTGCTTTTCAATTGGCTTTGCTCTGAACACTGTTGCTATCTTCTACCGATCATTAGCAGCAATACCATTCGGTACAATGGTTGTCATGTTTGTACTTTGGGCTTTCATCTCCTTTCCCTTGGTGCTTTTGGGAACTGTCGTCGGTAGGAATTGGAGTGGTGCTCCCAACAACCCCTGCCGAGTAAAGACTATTCCGCGGCCTATTCCTGAGAAGAAGTGGTACCTTACACCTTATGTCATCTCTTTGATGGGTGGGCTGCTTCCGTTTGGCAGTATCTTCATTGAGATGTACTTTGTATTCACTTCATTCTGGAACTATAAGGTAAACATGGAAATTTTGATTAGCATTGTTGTTACCGAGATAAAAAAATTCTGTTGCGATAATTCTCCTATACTCTCCCTGTCTTGAAAAGCTTGTCGCTTTGTAGTTCATTTTTGAACTACAAAGCGAGAAGCTTTTCGGGACGGAGAGAGTATATAGCAAGATGTGCATATTATGTTTCCTGAATGACTTGTGGGTATTTATTGATGTCCATAGCTCTTACTGCATTTATCTATGAGGTTATCTGAGGGATATGTTGCAATTCATTTGGCAGTGCAATTTTGACGTGTTGTGGGGGGTTATTGGCAGGTATATTATGTCTACGGCTTCATGTTGCTGGTCTTCGTCATCCTTCTAATAGTCACCATCTGTGTCACTATTGTGGGTACTTATTTCTTACTGAATGCTGAGAACTACCATTGGCAATGGACTTCGTTTTTCTCTGCTGCATCAACTGCTTTATATGTGTATCTATACTCCATCTACTACTATCACGTGAAAACAAAGATGTCAGGCTTTTTCCAGACGAGTTTCTACTTCGGCTACACATTGATGTTCTGCCTTGGTCTGGGCATACTCTGCGGTGAGCTCCTTTTAACTGAAGATCGTGCCTTTGCTCTCAGGTTTCTGTCATTCTTTCGTGTAAAAGTAACATATCCTTTGGTGATTCAGGTGCTATTGGCTATCTAGGGTCAACCCTCTTTGTAAGAAGAATCTACAGAAATATCAAATGCGATTAAATTCCTGCTACTTTCTGGCACGAGAAAACTGAAGCAGAGGTCATATGTATTGTCAGTATGGAAGCAAGGCCCCAGGAAGGGATTGGATCAATGCTGGATCCTAATTAGCCTTTTGAGACCACAGAGACATGGTCCCTTTGTTAACCATTATACACATTTTTGTTTGACAACATGTTTCTTCCGTGGAACTGTCATGATAATGTATACCTATGATAGTCAAGCATTAGTCTGAAGCACCGGGTCCATTTAGTGTATTATTTTTGTTTATTTTTATATTTTTATATTGAGTAGGATGTAATCAGCGAGTCTTGGTGGCGCCAGCCCAATTATCGGGATTTTCCCTCAAATGAAGTTTCGTGCATTTTGTATCGCCAGCAATGTTCTAAAGTAAAGGATAAGTGGATATTGAACCAGTCTTTGCCGGTTTCAGAAATACAATTTCAATAAATGTTATGACAATGCCAATACTATATATATTGAATGTGTTCTACGAAACAAGACGTGTCAGAGCTAGCCAAACAACATGTCTACATGCTTCACTGTTCTTGTACTCTGATTGCTCGAGTCGACGAACCACGACAAAACAGGCAACTGTCTGAAAAATTCTCTAAACAAGTGAAGCGGATGGGCTGAGGCTTGCGCTTTAGATGGGCCTGAATCTATACATATTTAACTTGAGATCCGTTTCGTTGGAAGAAATCTTGCTCTGCATGAATACATTCTCGACTCGTGTCATGCAAATGGCAGTATGATCGGGTGATCCTCTGAAGCCGGAAAAGGCGTGAGAGTTTGAAGTCATATAACTCCTAAAAAAATTGTACATTTTAGTTCAAAAATGAATTAAAATGTGATAAACTTCAGGACGGAATCACGGAGGAGGGAGTATGCCGTATAGTATGTAGAAAATAAGAAATGCACAGGCATCGTTCCTCAGATTGAATTGTTGATGTTAGGACTTGATTATGTTTAAACAATTGTCTTAGCCCAATATTGTGCCCTAATGTCATCAGTTAAAAGCCGGAGGGAGTAGGGTGCTGGCGTGCCAAAACGTGTGCATTTCGGTCACGAAAGGATCATCATGGTGGCATCAGAAGGTTATCATCTAACAGCAAGATAATAAAGTTTATTATCTCTATATCTACGCATGCTAGCAAGGCCAGGTTAACAACGCTATATATGACATATGAAAAAGACATGCCACGACCTGTACACGTATATATACCCGTACGTACCGTTTAATGTGAACACGGAGATGCTGATATGGACAATTACCAACTTAATTACTGAGATACGATATGGAAAATCGTTTGTCCAGATGTTGTTACGTATACCTGCAGGTGCTTTCGGGAACGACCGAGGAGACAGCTGCATGCATGCATGCATTGGCTAACGAACCGATCGATGTTAGAACTCGTCTTCGATCTGTATGCAACCGTTCACGTCGTCGTCTCTCAACACGGAACAACCAGTCGCACCGTGTGGAGAGCGTGGTCACGGCTGAAACGGAGCCAGCAGCTGATGCGTTACCTTACCTACCCGGCGGTCCTTTTTTTTTATTAATATACGATTTTTAAACGTTTTTAATATAAACAACACACAAAATGAAAAAATTTCAAAACTAACCCACCTTCGTAGAATTTCGTATGTGCCACATACGAAATTCAAATTTCGTATGTGCCACATACGAAATTCGTTTTAAGCTGATGCAGGTATATTTTATTGAGTTTTGAACCTCAGTTTTAAAATATTTAGAGTAAGAATTTGAAAGTGTTTCCAAAATACAAAATGTAGAGTAGATTGTGAAGTTATTTATGCAATGATTAAGATATAGTTATAGTATTGGGAATCAAAAGTTATTGAATATTGAATTGTGTAATACGATCACAATCATTCAGTTTTTGTGATCGTAATACCAACTTCGAAAATCAATATATCTCAATTCAATGGACGAAATATATTGGAAATTTATTCCTTAGACTCACCAGAACTAATACTATAATTTATGTTATAACAATTTGGAGCAATTGTACCTCTAAATATTTCAAAACTAAGGTTCAAAACTCAATAAAACTCACCTGCGTCAGCTTAAAACGAATTCCGTATGTGCCACATACGAAATTTGAATTTCGTATGTGCCACATACGAAATTTAAATTTCGTATGTGCCACATACGAAGGTGGGTTAGTTTTGAAATTTTTTCATTTTGTGTGTTGTTTATATTAAAAACGTTTAAAATTCGTATATTAATAAAAAAATTCCCGGATTTCAGCTCAAGAGCCCGAACACGTGGAGGCGGAGGTGGGGATCACATCATCTATACTGTATAGTAATACTAAGCGTCGTCCTGTGGCTACACTTACCTCGCACTCTTGCCCGGTTCCTTCCTCCTCGCATTACGACATCGTGATCAACTGATTACGCAGCGTATATAATCTGGAATCCATTAAACATATACAGTTAATTACTCGTTTTATTTCAAAATAAATAATGCTGGTTAGATCAAAATTCATGATGCTCAATAAGCCACAAATATTTGTTCACTTT
Organism: Tuctoria greenei; assembly: GCA_036927565.1. Classification (NCBI taxonomy): domain Eukaryota; kingdom Viridiplantae; phylum Streptophyta; class Magnoliopsida; order Poales; family Poaceae; genus Tuctoria; species Tuctoria greenei. Next base: position 178,753,211 of record JAYESD010000009.1, on the reverse strand, counting down.
ATAGTTGTAAGGAAGGGTGTGTGTACACATATGTTTTATTTCTAATCTTGTTCGCTTAAACTCTCAAGGACTCTAAACACACGTACGAATATTGTAGTATATATATACTTCCTCCGTTTCTTTTTATTTGTCACCGACTAGTTCAAAAATGAATTAATCGATGATAAATAAGAAGGAAAAGGGGAGTATAATGCATGGTGGTTAGTACGCCTCTGTCAGAAATCAAGGACACACATTCCTCTAGATTCAAATTGAGGTCGGCGACATTCCAACTTCGGATACATACGGACGTTGTTCCGTGGCTTTTCGTCGCTACAAGATCACCCAACGCGGCAAGATTATTAGTTGCTCTATCTATGTATGTCAGCACATGCATACAATACAAAGCGAGAACGGCAGGTAAGGACTGCATGCCCTGTGGAAACCTAACACCCGACTAAACTAATCCTACAAACTCACCAATATTTTACAGATCATGGGGAGTGAGAATTCCAACGCGCGCCAAGGAATCTTCGCCGCCTGCTGCTGCACGCGACAGGTACAGGACCATCATACGCTGAGAAAAGTAGCCGGCTCGAAACAAAAAGGAAATCTCTAGCAGCAGGGACTGCTGGAACTCTTGATTGATTCTTCAAAGGAGAATTAGGGTTGTTGACCAACCAACAGTGAATTTTCAAACTTGTACTCGATGCTTCCTGGTCCTGGCTGATTTAATTCATGGATGCAACGAAATGGATTGAACTATGCTTGATCGAGTTTCTAGAATCTTATCAGTAGAAGGGAAGAGTTAGTGCTAGCTGTTAATTAAAGTGACAGAAAATGAAAGGCAGGTGCAAAGGGGGCACTTTAGAGCGACAATGCATGCATTCTGGACATTGCTGAATATGTTGGCACTAGGCAAGGTCCCAGATATTCGTTCAATGTTGTAGTGGAGTTACTGCATGTAACTTTTCCTTCATTTTTTTTTCAGATAAAGGAGTATGTAGAACTATCCCAGCTAACTTCTGTTGTTTTTATTTTATTTTCTCATTGTCAAACTTTGTTTTTCCTCCTGGCAAATACGTTGTTGGCACAATACATATTTGATTTAGTATCATGAACTAGAAAATATTTGGGCAAACAATAAAGAATGGGCTGACATGTATGCATGTATGATGTTGCACACTTATATATATATATATATATATACTCCCTCCATCCCAAAAAGGATGACGTTTTTAGAACTAAAATTAGTTTTAAAAACGACATTCTTTTTGGGATAGAGGGAGTATATATATATATATCACTTATATATATATATATATACACACACATATATAATGAGCATTTTATTATTTTTAAAAGTATGCACTCGGCTTCTGTACAACTATGATGCACGTAGCAACATAGTACAAAAAAACTCCACGGCACAATACAAGATCTTTTCTTATAACAGTGTCTTACATTATGCAGAATTGACCCGTAGATTATGATGTCACTCATGTCGGGTAAACATATTCCTCGCAACACGCTCCAACCGTACGTAAACACACGCCGGCCTCCATATACAACTGGTTGTATTTCAAACGCTGTAAGAGTGATCACAAACAAAGCAATGCATGCTGCACTGTTAATTTGTTACCTACCATTGTAATTAACTCTCACATCCATTATGCTATGACAAGGCGGGTCCCACACTTAAACATGTGCTTCTGTACTGTATAGAACGGATTGAACTTTTCTGGCAGAAAAAAGAGAGAGAGAGAGACGTTTGACTGGGTAGGTGTGAGGATAGAGAAAGGGTTTGATGAGTGAGGCCGTGAGCAGTTGTGAAGCTAGCTAGCCCTAAGTTTGCGCGCGGTTGGTAGTAGGAGTTGCTTCTTCTCGTCCTGTCCCTTTCTCTCCCTCTTTCTCTCTCTCTCGTATAAACGCACACGTACTCCTCGAATCAAACAACACTCACCGTTCACCACTCTAGTCTAGGTTGTGGTCTTGAGAGAGAGAGAGAGAGAGCATGGGGAGGTCGCCGTGCTGCGAGAAGGCGCACACGAACAAGGGCGCCTGGACCAAGGAGGAGGACCAGCGTCTGGTTGCCTACATCAAGGCCCACGGCGAAGGGTGCTGGAGGTCACTTCCCAAGGCGGCGGGGCTGCAGCGCTGCGGCAAGAGCTGCCGCCTCCGGTGGATCAACTACCTCCGGCCGGACCTCAAGCGCGGCAACTTCACCGACGAGGAGGACGACACCATCATCAAGCTCCACCAGATCCTCGGAAACAAGTACGTTCTCTTACGACTCCAACACATGCATCATCAGGCTTTGTTGATAATTAGCTAGCTACTTTTATTTCCAGCATAGATAATAATTTATTTATTTATTTATTTATCATGTTCTTGATTCTTACGGCGGTGGGACAACAATTAATTGAACAGGTGGTCGCTGATCGCCGGACGGCTGCCGGGGCGGACGGACAACGAGATCAAGAACTACTGGAACACGCACATCAAGCGCAAGCTCCTCGCCCGCGGCATCGACCCCAAAACGCACCGCCCTCTCAGTGAGACTGCCTCTGCCGCCTCGCAACCAAGCACGCATCGCCAGGACCAGGACCACCCGACACGCAGCTGCTCGGCAGAGACCAGTGGCTGTGCCGGCCGCAGCAGCGACGAAGATAGCGCGTTCGGCTCCTCACTGCCGGAGACGTCAGAGCGACAGCTTGCCAGCTGCATCATCGATCTCAATCTGTCCATAGGCCCGCCGCAGCATCCGTCGTCGTCGTCGCCGCCGGCGAAGCAACAAGAAGCACAAGCAGGAGGCAGTACCATGACCAGCACGAGTGCGGCAGCCGCCCGTAGTACCTCGAGCAACTCGGAGAAAGAGAAGATATGCCTATGCTTGAACTGCATGGGCTTGCAATGCCGTGAAGGGTGCCAATGTGGTGATGGTTAGCTCTTCTCCTTTCACGCAGCCACGTGGGAGAGCTGATAATGATGATGATGATGAAATCTGTGTCTATGGCAGATTGATTATTAGGATATTATCATGGGGAAGTCGTCCTGCTCTCTGTTAATTAATTTTTGCTAAGCATCGTTGCTGAACTTTATGCTTGTTCTTCATTGCAATCTATGCTACTTTGATCTTTCCTACCTTTTGATGCATGCTGCCATACCAGTGTAGTATATCTGCTGGTGGTTGGACTTGCTTAGCTTTTATGTCTCTTTGGTTATTAGTGCAACGCTCTTTTTGTCCGTTACTTGAACTCCAGACGCTTCTGCAGTTTATCTTCTCGGTTTTTGGGAAAAGAAAAAGGAAAAAGAATCTAGTAGCTATTACTTTTTATAAAACTATTAGTGCAATGATATAAAATTTTGTTGTCAGTAAAAAACTAGTACTTCATCCATTTTTAAATTGTTGTGGTGAGGACAACAACTTTAGTTTATTTTAAACTAGAGAATTATTGTACTAACTACAAATTTTAAAAACTGTGGAGGTAACAATAAAAATTTTAAATGGAAAAACATATTAAAATGTGTGGTCCAATTTTTAAGCTTTTAGAAACTTAATTTGGCTGTCACCCCCTGAAACAATCATTTTTACTACTTGAGAAATATTTTCTCGCCAACTCTTCTGAGCCCCTTGTGTTTGCTCTATTTGTCCCCAGGGTGCCAAAAAATATCTAAAAAATGCAATAAGTACTACTATTGAATGCTGTTTCAATTTTTTTGTTTTTCATTCTTGTACAATATGCTGCAATAAAATTATTGTATGATCAAATTTCTTACGTTGCACTACCTATTTTTTGTGTCAATAAGTATATTAGTATGTTGCAAAAGTTGCTTGTTAATGTTACAACGTCGACTGAAAGAAAGTCGAGTTCCAGCCGACTGAAAAATAGTACATACATATATTTTGTTTCAAAACTTTATACACTTGCAGCAATACGCGTGCATTCACCTAGTAAACATATAAAAAAGATGAAGTATTCATATACAAGCTACAAATATGACAAAGAAGGAGAAATTTTTTATCAATATACGATTTCTAAACGTTTTTAATATAAACAACACACAAAATGAAAAATTTTCAAAACTGACCCACCTTCGTATGTGTTACGGACGAAATTCAAAATTTTGTATCTGTCATGTACGAAATTGAAATTTTGTATGGGTCAAGAACAAAATTCATTTTAAGCTGGCGTATGTATGTTTTATTGAGTTTTGAACCTCATTTTTGAAATATTTAGAGGTACAATTGCTACAAATTGTAATATCATAAATTATAGTATCAGTTTTGGTGAGTCTAAGGAATAGGTTTTCAATATATTTTGTCAATTTAATTGAAAGATATTGATTTTCGAAGTTGGCATTACGATCAAATAAACTGAACAATTGTGATCCTATTACACAATTCAATATTCAATTACCTTTGATTCAAATACTACACAATATGCTCCATATTGTATAAATAACTTCACAATCTACTCTACATTTTGTATTATGGAAAACTTTTCAAATTATTACTCTAAAGCTTCATAAAATGAGGTTCAAAACTCAATAAAACATACATGCGCCAGCTTAAAACGATTTTCGTTCTTGACACATACGAAATATTTGAATTTCGTACATGACACATACGAAATTTGAATTTTGTCCATGACACATACGAAGGTGGGTCAGTTTTGAAATTTTTCATTTTGTGTGTTGTTTATATTAAAAACATTTAGAAATCATATATTGATAAAAAAAATTCCAAAGAAGGAGATAAAACTTGAAGAAAAGGCTTTTATTAGAAAAAAAACAACCAGCTTTTACATAGTACATACATGGAATTGTAAGACCATGTAGTGGTTGCCATGTTGTTTAACTTTTTTCTTGTGTTCCATGCATGTACACTTATCTGCCTCATCAAAATGATAATAAACAGAAAAAGATGATAACTAGCAGAGACGTTTCAGAAATGCCAAGGACGAATCGCAATATTTCCATGCAGGGATAACAATATTAGCATTCTTTTGGTCATATATATCATTCATGGTCTCTTTTTTCAAGAAAATATATCGATGGCCAACACCTCATATCTTAATAATGAAGAACTACTAGCATGAATCTTGGAATATATCTGATGACTCAATGTGTAAGTTGAAAGTATATGGTAATTTCAGAAGAGGGAAAATCAGCAACTCCCAAGAAATTTTGCTCCAAGAACTTTTCAAGATTATTGTTCGGATCCTAATTATGAGGTGTTCTCCACAACTCCTTCATGAATGTTTTAAGATAATTGAAAATATTTTGCAGCCTATACATAAAGCACACAACCACTACGTTGGTTTAGGCCTTAATTATCGGAATTCCTGTAGTGAACTTGATTCTTATTACAATATTATGGTCATATGTCTCACATAACAAGGAATATGAATATAATCAAGATTGAAAACTATAACCTATTATTATCTTCCATCCATTCGGGTCATACAAGTTCACACAAATGTTATGTTGTTATTATAATAACTTTTGAAAGGGTCTTGTTTTGTTCTATTCTATGTTGATATTAATTCATCTGTGTAAATGCAGGATCCAACATATATAGTGTAGCACCAAAACATGCACATACCACACATGGTTAAAAAAACTTTAATTATTCCCCAATGAGTTATGTCCAGAGTCCAGACCGAATAAAAGTCAACCATGGAGACTTTGTGAGCATATGACCATATCTTCCTAAAAAGGGGCAGCTTTGTGCATGTAGCTCCTGCATGAGCAGGGTTCCGGGACGGATCTGACCCACTTTTGGTCTTTTGTACACAACCTTTTCCTATATTTTTGTATGAGGATACATGCTCATATTGAAAAACTGATGTGCTCGGTTCATGAAAAAAGGTAACCATTGAGTCATATTGCCCCCCTACATATATATCCTACAGCTCCCCAAATATGCATGACAGACTCTACGAAATAACACAAGCCTATATCAATCAGGATACTCAAGATTTGGGCTCTTAGGTTGACTCCAATGGTGATATGTATTTTGAATACCCATTTTCTGGTTTTGAGTACCAGTAGACACAAATAAGAAGACCTTAAATTTTTATAACCAACGCTCTACCTAAAATGGGTATTGTTCGATCCTCTCTCACAACACTTGGGTGAGAGAAGGACACCCATATTTAGGTAGCCTTACCTATTGGAAATTTAAAATGGGTTTCATGTTTGAGTAGTCTGTTGGAGATATTTATTTAGGGTCTATCTGAATCTCAGGTGCTTCAAATTTGAGAAAATTTCAGTCATCAAGTAATTACCAGCTAATTATTATCATTAACCACTAATCGTTGTAATTAACCATTAACTATTAATTATATAGATTAATCAAACAATTTTCTGTTTATTTATTTTACAATTAATATAACCCTACAAATTACCGATTAACAATTTAAAAATTAAAAAATTACCTGCAGCATCGCCTGAAGTCAGGCGCTGAATCAGGCACCTGAAAAACAGTCTTTCTGATTTATTTAACATTCATCATCCATTTTGAGTTTGGATCTCCATTTGGGTAGCCTATTGGAGACGGACTTATGATTAAATGTTTTACGCTCAGGAAGTCCAGCCACAATCAACCATCATGGCCTCCGCCACTCTCCACTATAACATGCATATACACTGAAGCTTTGAATGGCGCATGCACAGCTAGTCCATCATAGACCCCATCCTCAGCTTCAGCCCTATAAATACCATCATTTTTCCTTAAGGCAAGTAATTTTTATTCACCTTCATGATTTTGACCTGCATCTCAAACTAGAGTGTCATGCTTGGCATGTCCTACTGCCTCACCTTCACCAATACATGGGCAATTCGAAACACTGGCAACGATCTTGACGGATGATGAAGAGATATAGATGGAACTAACATCAATTTAGGACACACTCCTATTCTTACTTCTATGAACAATTAAATTAATCATCAGAATTGTAACATAATTCTTCATGCACAACTGGACAGAATGACATCAGTAGGTCCTTCACAATAAAAATGGTGTACAAGCATCAAAGGCTTTCATATATTATGAGATCTGGAGAAGGTTATTTACTAAGACAGTTTTACCACAGCCTTTTCAAAGTCCGATTTGAACCCAAAACTCCATGACAACACAAGTCGAGACACACTACCACTGCAACAGGTCCGCCCTTGAGTAGACCCTCCACAATGCTTTAAATTTTATTACATAAAAATTAGAACTTATATTGTTTTTCCAACTAATTATTTTTAATGGATTTTTAGCCTATGCACCTATAGTTTATTATAAACTCGACAAGGAATCCCAATCCCTCGGTCATTCCAGGCTTCAATTTTTCACTCTAATAGCTTCAGCCTACATAATCGATAAGCTATAATGCATACCTCTTTTAGAGGTTATTAGTAGTCAACAGTTCCTTAATTACCAACACAAACAACTTCTTTGTTCTTGTAGAGGTTATTAGATGTTCGCCTACCTCCCTTAATTTGCCATATATCATGCATGATGTGAGGAGAGATCATCGTGCACCCACTGTAGGATGTTGGTATTGCCTTAAGGGCAGACCAACCAAAAAGGTCACAAATTACTCAGAACATAAAATGCAACAAATTAAACCATGCATGCTCTAGTCCATTCCCTATCACGTTTGACAATCACCCAGAAACGTGACCTAACACAATGCTTATCGACATAATGATGTGGCAATGAGAAACACCAATGGAACCTTCCATTAAATACCACACGTGAGTCCTAATTGAATTATACGCCCGGTTAGGAATATAGTGAAGTGGGCTTGCGTTGGTGGGTTAAAAATATCAGTTCGACAGGTACACTTCTTTTTCAGTTAGGTGCACTTGTGATGGCATGACAAAGATCTGCCTGGGCTTTTCTTGTAGTACCTGATCAACCAACCCTATCGAGCTAGCTACCCAGCTTCTAGAAGGGTTAGTAGCCGTCGTCTGAGTGCACCACCCTCCATCTTTGATGTAAACGTGCAGTGACATTCTTGTTAATCTCTATCTTCTGAAGATGATCTGCTACTAATTAAGGTCCGTTGGAACCACTAGAGATAATAGTTATCTAGCAAATATAGTTAAAGCTAACTATGAGTTTAATTGTTATCTGAGGTTGTTTGGAACCTTCAACTAATCTAATAATAGGTGGTTGGCTGAGTTTAGCTAGGTTGAGCCACCTAATAGGATATAATAGCTATCTAAGGGGTTGACTAACAATTAGCTGGGCTGTTTGGAATCACAAGAATAACTTTACAAAATAACTATTATCCCCAAGTCCAAAACATGTTCTAAACGTGTGCGGATGATCTCAGGTCCGCAGAAAAAAGAGAATGTGGTAGATGTAATGCATATGGGCCTAGATAAATGGAAGATATGATATTTTGTCACTAGCACTACAGGAAAACTCCAAAATTACGACGTTCATAATTATTTAGGATGATTTTTGTAGATGCATTCATAAATATTATTATTAACGACGGCTAGTACTAACCGTGGTAAATAAACCACTTATTTATAACGGTGAACCTAGGCTTGTCAATTGCATGAACAATCATAACACTTCCATCTTTTCTCCTAAGCATAGAAGATAGGATACACTACATCTTTTCACAGCTGATATTTCAATTGACAACATCGGATAGAGACAGTTCATGAGTCCATGTTACCATTGGTAGAGAAGTCACTGGGTGCCACCTGGGCTTCTAGAAGGTGAAGGACTCCAAAACAGAGCATATTTCCAAGAGTCATAATTTGTTTTTTCTTTTTGCCAAACGTACTGAAAGAACAATTCAGATTTTCTAGAATGAGAATGATAGGGGCAGCTGCCATTGAGAAAGTACAGCGGTACACGTGCAAATGAGCTAACCAAGCACCTTTGGTGGTTGTTGTTCAGATCCGAGTAGTGCTGTCATTGTGCTACCAACCACCAACTATCACCGCAAAATGTAAGTCAACCATTGCAATCACTATCCAATCTGAATTCAAAATTTCAGGTATTCAGCATATCGGCAAGAGATGATCCCCAAACAGTTTGTGCAGAATACCGCCACTACCATGATGATATGGTGACTGATATCTATATATGTAATCATATGGTTCAAAGGCAGGTATCATTGCTCTTTTGTCTCAGGACAATCGTCCTTACTTAATCACCTGAAGTGGATCAACAGAGACCTGATGAAGATGCCAGCCAGTGCGACAACTAGCTGATTGGCGTTTGATTCCATCACCGTCGACATGATCATTCTTCAGCAATAGAACCCCCCTACCTGGCCCGCGTCTGTTGATGCTACAAATCGATATATATATATATATATATATATATATATATATATATATATATATATATATATATATATATTAGTTCGGCAGTGGGCTACTTTGGCAAAGACAATCTTGAGGACACGGTGAGTTTATACTAGTTGAGGTCCCGTTCGGGTAATAGCCCGTTCAAGGTCTGTATTGCTGTATTGCTAGATTGTTGTAGCACCCTTAGAATCCTAGTCAGGGGATATTTAACTCATACCTACTTTTCGTACATATGAACCCTACACGCGGGGGAGGGGGGGGGGTACCGCTCTCTTCCTCCTCCAGATTCATAGTGGTGGGCAATCGATGTCGGTGTGTAAATATGTCTAGAGGTAATTAAATGATTTGATTGTTGAATTCATGGGCTCTTTGTCAGCAACAGCGACAGGGGAGCGGGTTCCACCATCGGTCACCAATATACGCGCATGGGGGCTCTCTTCCGGCCATCGGCCCTTCTCCTCCGTCGCTTCCTCACCTCAAATTCAGGGGGGTGCTCCACCGCAACTCGTTTCGACTCTCCTCCGACCATCGACCCTTCTCCGTCATCACCTCCTCGCCTTATATTTACATGGGGTACCACCCTCTTCCTCCTCCAGATTCACAGTGGTGGGCAATCAATGCCGGCATGCAAATATGCCGAGAGGTAAATGATTTGATTGTCGAATTCATCGCATATCTATCGGCAATTGCCACCAGAGGAGGGGGGCTCCACCATTGCTTGCCCAAGATTCGCGCGCGAGGGCTCTCTTTCAGCCATCAGACCTTCTCCCCCGCCGCCTCATCGCCTCATATTTCTTGGGAGGAGGGGGGTGCTCTGCCACCCACTCGCTCGACCCTTCTTCGATCATAGGGCTTTCTCCATAATCGCCTCCTCGACCTCTTATTTATGGGGAGGGGAGGCTCCACTGCATGTTCGTGTGTGTGTGTGGGGGGGTGGGGGGGTGAGGGGCTCTCCTACGGCCATCGGACCTTCTCCGTCGCCATCTCATGGGCCACCAAACCGTCTTCGACTAGCATCGCCCCTTTGCCCCAGATTTGTGGGGGCATCTCCGACCATTGGAGGCGTGCGCCGCATCGTGCTCTGGGGGAGGGCGCGTGCCTTAATGCTTGATTTATACAGGACGTGCTGCCCCTTAACTCCCGCAACCCACCGTCCAGGACAAGTTGCAGGGACACGCAACAACACCGAAGAAAGCCTCCGCAGGGGAGGTCGGGTCCTGCATTGCGGGCCACATGCAGCCAGGAGCCATCTCCCAGGGAAGCTGGGGGTCTGGGACGGGAAGTCACAATGGCGGATCCGGAGCTCGCCTCCTAAGGAAGGGGCCGGCCTAGTGCTTCGGGCTGGCAGCACCGAAGCCCCACTCCTATGGAGGAGTGAGGTCCTGTCCCGCTAGACACGTGACAACTTGGGTGCTCGTCTCTTCAGAGGAACTGGATTCCGTCTTGAAGTCCATGTGGCAGGGTCGGAGCCCGTACCTCAGGGGACCGGGGGTCCGAGCATGCTGACATGTGGCGCCCCTGGACCCTGCCTCAATGGGGAGACAGAGTGCCTAGGTGCCTTTAGCGTGTGCGCAAGGTTACTCAGTATGTTGGGTACCGACAACGGCGTTAGTTGATGCCTTTCAGACGTGTGATGGTTGTTCAGGATCAGTTGGTACTACTAGTAACACTACAGGAAACGCGGTCATTTGCGACGGCTGGCCGTCACAAATAAACCTATTTGCAACGGCCCGCAGATGGCCGTCGCAAATAAGATGAACCGTCGCAAATATACACTTATTTGCGACGGCCGTCTAAAATGACCGTCGCAAATAAGCGGGCTATCGCAAATAAAGCTTATTTGCGACGGCCTTTTCCGTTAGCCATCGCAAATAGTGTTAATTGTGATGGGTAACCCTAGGGTCGTTGCAATTAAACAGGTCATCGCAAGTTAAAGTCCTATACTGTCGGGTCGAGCTCATTCTCTTCGTCCTATCCTTACGCGCGCCGCCCCGCTCCGCTCCGCCCCCAGCCCCGCCGCCCCCGCTCCCCGCTCCCGCCGCCGGCCCGCCGCGCCCACGCCGCCCACGGCCTCGCCGCCCCCGACCTCGTCGCCCCCGGTCCGCCGCGCCCCCGGCATCACCGCCCCCGGTCGGCCGCGCCCCGGGGTCGCTGCCCCTGGCCTCGGCCCGCCGCCCTGGCCCGCTGCGCCCCCCGGCCTCGCCGGCCCCAGACCGCCGCTCCCCCTCCGCGCCCCGCCACCCCCCGCCCCTGACGACTCCGGCACCGAGGTTAGCTCAGTTTTTTTTCTTTCATTTTAGTTGGGCAACATACTAATAATATTTTGTAAAGAGGCAAACATTCAATAATCAAGTAACTCTTGTTTTAGTTTGGTACATAATCAGTATATAATGATTGTTTTAGTTGATGAATGATTTGTCATGGGCAACCAGCTTGGGCATATGGTGTTAGGGATAGATTAAGGTTTTGGGGGTCAATTGTCTATGTAAGAGGGCATATGGTGTACAATGGAATCAAGCAATTAGAAAGAATTAAAATCTATTATCCTAGCCACTAAAATATAAATAACCCTACCTAGCAAACACAATAAAACAACTTCTGTGCTATATTGCTGGTTTCATTGGTCTCAACAGATGAGCAAGTTTATTAAACATTTTTCTTATAGGCTGCATAGATTCAGTTTGAAACATCTTAAAATGGATCAATGCACCCAAGCGTAATAGTGATTGGTTTTGTCTTAGATTAAGAGTGCCAATATTCATTTTGTCATGATCAAATCTGTGTACAATGTACCCTTGTCACTTAATTTGTGTACCCCCGGCCCCGCCCCCTGCTGCGCCCGCCCCCGCCCCCTTTTAGGTATTAGGTTTACTCGAATTTGTTTTTACATTGTGGCTAATTGTCTATTGTGCAGTATGCAAAATTTCATACTTGTGCTATAAGGTTGTCTTGTATTAGATTTAGCATAAATGGATTTTAGGCTATTTTGGCTAATATGCTTTTTGTCTTGCATAATTGACTAATATGTTTTATATGTTGTCTTGTATTACACTTGTGATTTCACACTTGTCCATTGTGGCTAATATGTTTTTTGTTCAGATTTTGTAGTAAATGCATAATTAGATTTTGTATATGCTTTATATGCTTTATATATTTTTATCTATAGCTTAGTCTGTCATTCTGAATTTCTATTCTGTTTAGTGTATGTTTGGACTTTAGTGCATTCATATAATGTTTTTGAGTGACTACTTAATATATATAAATAAAGGGGTTTTGGATCGGCTCGGACCAACCCGGAAGGGCACAACACGTAATAAGTGTGATCGTGCCGTGTAGACTATTGTAGTGGTACCGTATGCGTCAAGTCGACACGGAAGCGAATGGGTTGGTCAGGACGTCAATGACCCGCGATTGCGTGGACGGTGGAAATGGATGTGGAATTGTCATCTAAGAGCAACTTTCCTCTCACTCTTTCTCTAGTTCTTTTCCCTCTCTTAAATGATCTGAAAATGAAAATGGGCAACGTAACCTATAGCAATGTATTACCCGTTTCGGATCGGCACGCCCCACATGCCATTGGCATGTGAGACGTGCAGGTTCGGAATTGTCCCTTTTTAGACAGCCTCAGAGTGACCGAGGGGGCGTGGCTTGTGACGAGATGCAGGTCTGGATTTGGACGAGATTTCAGTGGCGTAACCCTGTTGTTCTCTGATGCACCATTTTTTGGCGTGCAGTGGAGAACATCGGGGTTATGCTGCCGAAATTTCGTTCGAATCCGGATTACGCGTCTTGTCATGAGCACGCTCCGCTCGGTCACTCTTGGGTGGGTTTAGGATCTATCTGCCTAGGTTGTAGGGCCGTGACATAACACAACAATACATTAACGACAATTTCTTTCGCGTTAAACTACAAAGCCAAACATGAGTGAAGACCGCAATTGGATGTATACTAGCTGGAAGAGCAGAACTGGTGGTCACTCCGATGAGTGGTTTATCAAGTTAGATCAATTTTTGGATCGAGCATTTTTGTTGTCAACGGAAGATATGGTGCGGTGCCCTGTACAAAATGCCGGAACACCAATTTTTTGAGAAGATTGGAGCTTTCGTTTCACTTATGTCGAAACGGTTTCACTCCACATTATGAAGTGTGGAACTTTCATGGCGAGACTAATTCTCGAGTCATAGCCGAAGTGGATGAGGATGATGATATAACAGAGGTTGATAGGATGGATGAGATGCTAGAAGCTCTAGAAGCGAAGGATCCTCTTACAAATGAGGCAGATAAGTTCTTCGAGGAGCTGAAGAAATCACAAGAGCTGTTGCATGAACACACGGCTGTGACCGTACTTGCTTTCTTGACCAGATTTATGGAAATTAAGTCCAAGTACTTTTTTCCATCAACTGCTACAATGATCTCATGAAATTGATCTGCGATATCCTTCCACAACCTCACAAAGCGCCACCAGATATATATCAGTCAAAGATCAAGATATCTGGTCTCAGTATGAAGTATGAGAAAATCGATGTGTGCCTAGACAACTGCATGCTATTCTGGAAAGAGCACGCCAATGAGAAGATGTGCTTGAAATGTGGTAAATCGAGGTATGTCGAAGTTGTTAATGACGATGACGATAATGTGATGACAGATGTCGCACATAAGCAGCTTCGTTACCTTCCTGTGACACCTCGGTTGAAGCGTATGTTTCTCTCAAAAAGAACCACAAGACACATGAGATGGCACAAAGAAGGTAAACGTGAGAACAAAGAATTTTTGACGCATCCGTCCGATGGTGATGCATGAAAGGCGCTAGACCGTTTCGATCTAGACTTTTCTCGTGATGCGAGGAATGTTCGCATCGGATTAGCGATAGGCGGATTCTCACCGTTCAGTACGAACGCCATGCCATACTCATGTTGGCCTGTCTTTGTCATTCCGTACAACCTGCCACCTGCTTTTTGTACAAAGAAAGATTTCATGTTTCTCAGCCTCATTGTACCTGGAGCTGATCATCCCGGGTCACGTCTCAACGTGATGTTAAAACTGCTGATCGAAGAATTGAAAGTCTTGTGGACAGGAGTCATAGCGTACGATAGTTACAAGAAGCAGAAATTCAACCTTCGAGCTGCTTATTTTTGGTCTGTCCATGATTTGCCGGCATACGGCATATTTTCCAGATAGAGCACTCACGGTCGTCTGACGTGTCCGATATGTGCTTCAGACACGGATTGCTTTCGACTAACTCATGGAGGCAAAATATCTTACTTCGATTGTTACAGACGTTGGTTGCCCTCGAATCATATATTTAGGCAGCAGAGGCATGTCTTTCGAAAGAACACTGTTGTCACTAAAGGACCACCGAAGCGTCTCAACGGGTCAGAAATTTCTGATATATTGGACAAACTGGTGCCTGATGAAGGTCGTCCTAGATATTTCGTAGGTTATGGAGAGGAACACAATTGGACTCACATATGTGGACTTTGGGAGCTACCATATGTGAAGTCGTTGATTCTAATGCACAACATTGATGTCATGCATCAGGAGCATAATATGAGCGAAAGTATCATAAGCACTTGCATGGATATGCCTGGCAAAACGAAAGACAATCATAAAGCTAGACTAGATTTGACAGACATTTATCACCGTCCAACTCTTGAAATCTCTGAAAGTGGTGGAAAGCCATGTGCTTCTTTCTGTCTTTGATCGAAAGAAAAGAAAGAAGTTATGAAATGGATGAAAACTTTGAAATTCCCAGATGGTTACGCAGCTAGCCTGAAACGAGCCGTAAATGTTAACACAGGAAAACTCACTGGGTTGAAGAGTCATGATTATCACATTATAATGTAAAGACTTCTACCTGTTATATTCCGAGGCTATCTAGATGATGCGGTATGGAAGGTTTTAGCCGAGCTCAGCTATTTCTATAGACAGCTTTGTGCTAAAGAAATCAAGATCGGGATGATGGATAAGTTAGAGAAGGAGATACCCATACTTTTATGTAAGATGGAAAATTTTTTCCACCGGGTTTCTTCAATCTAATGCAACATCTGTTTATCCATCTTCCATTCGAAGCTAAAGTTGGCGGTCCTGTACAATATAGGTGGATGTATCACATTGAAAGAGCGCTACGATATCTGAAACCAATGGTTGGCAATATGGCAAGGGTGGAAGGGTGCATCGCTGAAGCATATGCTCTTAAGGAAGTAGGATACTTTTCAAGTGTCTACTTTGCGGAAGAAAACAATATCAATATTTCGGCGATGCAGTACAATATGGACGAAACACCCCCTCTAGGCGACCTTTCCATTTTTCAAACGAGAGGCGCCACCGTTGGTAGCTACATGACCTACGTGCTATCCGAACATGAAAGGATTGTTGTTTTACTCTACATGTACGCAAATATAGAAGGCATGCAAGAATACTTCGAGTAAGTGTTTCTCCTACGTTTATACTAATCGATATATTTTGCTACACATGTACTCTAAAAGATGTTTTTTCATGTTCAGCGAGTTCCACAGACAATATTGGCCACATAGGCATCAACCTACGGCCAAACAAGTAGAAGCGATGCGAAAGGAAGGAATAAATGGGGGACAGAGTTTTCTATCTTGGTTTCGAGAATATGTAATATTCTCTCGTCTTCTATGTATTATAAATTACTATTATTAAAGAAGTATTATGTAATATTCTCTCGTCTTTTATAACAGTGTCGGACTCACAGTGTCCATGAAGATTTGCGGCAGCTATCTTATGGATTGGTGAATGTTAGAAGCTATGGTCGATATGACGTAAATGGCTTCCGATTCCGTACAACTCATTTTGAAGCTCATCGTCCTCTTGCGGCAACATCAAATTCCGGTGTTGTGACGAGAGCAATGGACACTCAAGGGAATTTAACCGATTATTATGGTATCATTAACAAAATCCTTGAATTTACTTTTATCGGAAATAAGACCCTTCGAGTTGTATATAAGGTGAACCCTCGTGAGCGGCTATATACTTCTGGGGATGATGGTTACCATGATAGCGAAGACGTTGAAGAAGTGTACCAAGAAGAAGAGTTGTCAGACACTTTTATCGTCGAGCTTGGTGCAGGACTCGATCAATTAGTTGGAGATGTTGAAGATGTTGAAGATGTAGAGGCAGATGATACGCGAAAACGAAAATTAGAACAGGCCACGGTGGAAGATCGTTGGGCTGGTTTAAGGAGTAGGGCACAGGCACATGACAATGATGTTGATGAATTTTGAAAGTGACTACAAGTAATGTTTTCTTGAAGATAGTAACATGAATTTTATAAATTTTATTTGCATATTTACTAATTATCTAATTATAACAGGATGGAGTCAAAGAAGGGTAAGAAGGTACCGCCGACGAGGGGGTTCTACCCCTCTAGACCTGAGGACGCTTTCGTTGGTGCCTCGTCGACTGGCAGCAGACGCTCTCAGCTGCTGGGGCACGTTCAGACCATCTCTAGAGCTTCATCACAGGTAAATGTCACTCGTTTTTGACAAATTCTTTAAATTCAATTTCACATTAAACTTACTTATGAATCATTTGAATGTTGTAGTCCTCACCGGCTGACTCAGAGGTTGCGGCGCCTTCGGTGAGCCAGCCCTCGGCGTGCCAGCCCTCAGCGAGCCAGCCCTCGGCGAGCCAGCCCCCGGCTGGCGATGAGTTTGTTCCTGAGGCCTTTGACTCGGCTGGTGAGGAGCCGTCTGGGTCACCTGACGTGGCGCCCCAGCAGACGCGGAGGACGAGGAGGACTCACTTTATCAGTCCTCCCGCGGTCCCTTCACAGAGGATCGTGATTCGTCCAGTCGGAGACAGGTAATAAAAATTATAGTGTTCAATTTTAGTTTCTTTTGATTACTTAAGTAATGAATGAATAAATATCTTGCAGGGTTTGGGATGACACGTCTTTCACTGGTGAGAGACACCACAGACCGGTGAACGGTGTCCTCGGGTCCATAGTGCGTTTGCACTATCCCGGGGTCATCGACGGGGTGCCTGCTCTTTCGTGGGAGGACTACGCACGCGTCCATCACCAGGAGCACGACAACCTCCAGGAGGTCGTATGGGCCGATTTTATGGTAAGTATGTTAAAAAAGTTTGTAAGTTTCAACTCTTAAACTCTTTTAGTGAACATCTCTTCAATATATTATTTATCGCAGGCAAGATATACTTTAGAGGACCCGAACGACCCTCGCCAGTTTGAGTATGGGAGGCGAGTGTTTCACTACAACGCTGCCAAGGCGCTTCGACAAGCTTTGTTGAACACCCGCATTCAACTTGTTAATGAGCACTTGAAGGCGAACCAACAGCCCGTGCTACACTTCCGACAAGCGAGTGAGATGCACCTGACGGAGGAGGAGTACGCGCAGGTACGTAGAGTGTAGTAAGTATTTTTTTTTGATAATTTCCTCGATGGTATTTTTAACGACTTCCAACTACGTGCAGGGCCACGTGAGCTGGTTGCAGGGTCGAACCGATGCATTTCGGGCCCTTTGTCGCTACTGGGCTAGCGATGAGTTTAAAGCTAAGTCCGAGAAGGCTCGAGACTGCAGAGGGGTCGAGGGGAAGAGCATGCATGAGCAAGATAACCACTTGCGTTTACCTAAACGCATGGTAAGTGTGTGTAACTTATGTTTATATATTCATAATATATTATTCATACTAACACGTATTGACAGGAGCGCGAGACGGGGGTGCCGCCCACCCCTACTGAGGTCTAGAAGAGAGGTCACAGGGACCCTTCTCAGCCGACGGGGTGCAGTCAGGCTGCAGCCGAGCGGTTGGTAAGTTTAGAAATCATTAATATTAAATATAACTATATAGATTGTTGAACTTACACGGTTTTCTTGTTTTGCAGGCTAAGTACGGGGAGGAGGCTAGGAAGATACACAGAGAGAATTTTGATTGGGAACGTCAACCGATCGATCCTCAAGCCGCGTATGCAAGCGGTGGTGGAAAAGCACATGGAAGGTGAGTTTACAAGTCATTTTATCGTTTTCAATTCAAAGTATTCAAGATATTTTAATTTCATATTACTGAATCTCTTTTTTATAGGCTCGCCATATTCGACGGAGTTGTCGACTCGAGGGCGGGGAGGCCTGCGAGAGGCAGCTCCACGCAGGCTTCGTCGGTGGGCACGGTAGGTCGTCATGTATCACAGAGGGACATTGAGATGCAGTCCCTTCGAGAAACTGTAGAAGAAAACCAAATGCGACATGAGGAGGAAAGGAGGGAGGCGGAACGCCAAAGGATCGCGATGGAGGCCACGATCCAAACCCAGGCAGCCTGGATGGCGCAGATGCGGGAAGCAATGGAGGTAATAAAATAAAAACTAAAGTTCTCATTAATTCAGCGTAAATGACTTACTAATAGGTAGCATTTAATGTTTGCAATGACAGACCATGGCTCGGGCGCAAGGTCTGGGAATCCAGCTACCGGTACTACCACCGGTCCTTCCAAGCGATCCTTCTTCAGCGGGTCAGGTAAGTTTCTATGTAATCCTTCTTCTCCAGCGTAATAAAATTGAGATAGATGAAAGAGAGAGATAGTTAGATAGAAGAAAATGATTGAGATAGAAGAAAGATGGAGATAGAAGAAAGAGAGACAGAAGAAAGAGTGAAAGATAGTTAGACAGAGTAGGATGGGAATGAAGAGAGAGTAAGATGTAGATGGAGATAGAGAGAGGGAAAGATAGAGGGAGGGAGATGTAGATGGAGATAGAGGGAGGAAGATAGAGGGAAAAGGATAGCAATAGAGAGATAGAGTGAGAGACAAAGAGAGAAATGAAAAGAGAGAGGAAGAGAGGGGGATCTAGATGAAGATAGAGGGAGAGGAAGGGAGGGAGAGAGATGTTGATGCATTTATATTCTAACTCTAAGTTTCATTAATTGTAGGGATCAGCGACGGCTGCACAAACGCCGTCGCCATCACTACCGCCGCCTGGAATGAGGTGCGACGACGACTTCGACTTCGGAGGTGGCTACGGAGGTCAGATGGGCGAGTGAGCCCTTTTGTTTGCTTTGTTGATGACGATGTGAGATGTATCGGAACTTATTAGTTTGTGATTGTGATGATGTTTGTGTGTGTATATACTGTGTGTATTGTATATGTTCTGTGATTCTGGCCATCGAGTCGGGTAGTATTTTCCGTTTTTTTTTAAATAAAAAACCTTATTTGCGATAGCTTTTTATACAGTACCGTCGCAAATAAAATTACAGGCCGTCGCAATTAAGCCACTGCTATTTGCGACGGCCAGGTCGTCGCAAATAAGGTTTAATTGCGATGGTCGGGCCGTCGCAAATAGCGGCGTGGGTCCCGGAGGAGGACACGTGGGCCCTGTCCACTGAACTTATTTGTGACGGCCCGACCATCGCAAATAGAGGCTCTTAATTGCGACAGTCTGGCCGTCGCAAATAAGATTTAATTGCGACGGCCACTCCTAGCCGTCGCAATTAAGCTTATTTGCGACGGTGGCCGTCGCAAATAAGCTTAATTGCGACGACTAATTTGCGACGGCAAAAAACCGTCGCAAATAAGGAAAGCCGTTGCAAATAGCTTATTTGTGACGGCATTTGGCTTATTTGGCCGTCGTAAATCGTCGGGATTGTTGTAGTGTAAGTACAGGCCAACACGCCTGACTTACAAAGTCTCGCCGTACGTTTAACCCTTCCAACAGGAGTGAGGGCATGCAGGACCTTGAGGCTTTCAAAATGATTATCTATCTCCTATATGTCCTATCTTGATAATGTAATCTAAGGAAGTACTGTAGATAATATGGTTAATTTGACTGGTTGGCTCATATGAAATTTCTTGATATAGAACGGACGGACACCTGTTGTATTATTTGATCAATTGGAAGGGTTTGAGTCTGTCAACCAGAAAAAGGATGGCGTTTGAATAAAACCGTGGAAACTAGACGTTCTGACGACCACAACGTACAAGTACAAGGACGCGTGCTTACGTACGTACGTGGAGCACAGGAGACGGAACCTCAAGGAACAACAATTCATGATTCAAATGAAGATATATCACGATAAGGTTGATGAATGAAGATAAGGTTCACACGCTCCAAATGAAGGAAAAATCTCCGAGTTTCAAATACTGATGACAGTCGCACTACAGGAAAAGCGATCATTTGCGACGGCTGATTTTATTTGCGACGGCCAGCTGTCGCAAATAGCTTAAATTGCCACGGCCCGCCTCTGGCCGTCGCAAATAAGATGGCCGTCGCGAATAAGAGCTTATTTGCGACGGCTTTCGGACTGGCCGTCGCAAATAAGCGGTTATTTGCGACAGCCAACCCTAGGACCGTCGCAAATAACGGAGCCGTCGCAAATAAACCCTTATTTGCGACGGCCGGTCAAACGGCCGTCGCAAATAGGATTTAATTGCGACGGCCGTAAGTCGAGGCCGTCGCAATTAATACGGCCGTCGCAAATTAGGGCTTATATCGGGACGATCCACCCCGACCCTTCATTTTCCTCATAACACCCCGCCGCCGCGCCCCGGCCGCCGCCGCCGCGCCCCCCGCCGCCGCGCCGCGCTCCCGCCGCCGAGCCCCCGGCTCCGCCACCGGTCCGCCGCCCTCGGCCCCGCCTCTGCGCCCCCGCCACCGCCGCCGCGCCCCCCGCCGCCGCGCCGCGCTCCCGCTGCCGCGCCCCCGGCTCCGCCGCCGGCCCGCCGCCCTCGGCCCCGCCTCCGCGCCCGCCACCCTCGGCCCCGCCTCCGCGCCCGCCTCTGCGCCCGCCACCCTCGGCCCCCACCAGCGTCGCCTGCCTCCGCCTCCGGCCCGTCGCGCCACCGGCGTCGCCGCCGCCGGCCCGGACCGCTGCGCCCCCGACCGGACCGCCGCGCCCCCGACCTTGAGGTCAGTGCTACTCCCCCCTGTTTTAGGGTTTTTTTTCAGATGTAGCTAGCAATTTTGTTAAGAGGTAGTAGCAATTAGCTATAGTAGCTTAGAATAGCTTGTATAGTTTATTTAAGGATTGAATCACTTAATTATAGAAGATGTAATAAAAAGAGCATTTGCTAGTGCAGTTTTATGCATACGGCGAAAGAACTTGAGTGTGTGTATGTATGGGAACGATGCCATGTAATAGGCCCCCGGCCCCCCGCCGCCCCTGCGCCCCCCGGCCCCGCCGCACCCTCGCCATCGGCCCGCCGCGCCCCGACCCCCGCCGCCCCCAGCGCGCCCACCGCCCCCAGACCCCCGCCGCCCCTGCGCCCCCGGCCCGCCGGCCCCCGCCGCTAGTCGCTAGCCGCGCCTTCATATGGATTGTTCAATCTTCGAATGATTGTTGATCGAATGAGTAGAAATTGTTGCTCGATCTTGATGTTAATTATGCTTAGTTGTTAATGATGTTGGTTATGCAAATTTGTTGATAATGTTATTGATTATGTAGATGTTAAGCATGCTTATGTTTTGCTTTAGTATTCTTAATGTTTATGTTCATTGCTGCTTATCGTTATTGAATTAAGTTATTAAATGTTCAAATTTTGATTAATTGTTATGTTTCTTTTAGCATGTTCAATATTCTTTATATATATAAATATATAAATATAAATATATATATATATATATATATATATATATATATATATATATAAGCGGGTTAAAACGATAATGTATCAGAAGAAATATCAAAAGAGAGAGGAGATATTCTACGCCATATCGCCTGCGACGAGCATGACAGCGGAGGAGAGGCCGGCAGCGGAGGACGACCCTCACTATGAAACTTTCAACTCTGACCCACTTTTCTCCTCACTCTCGTTCTCTTTCCTCATTCGTAAATGATTTATAAATGAACATGATCAACGTAACCTATAGCAATTGATTACCCGTTTCAGATCGGCACGTCTCACATGCCATTGGCATGTGAGACGTGCAGGTTCGGAATTGTCCCTTTTTGGACAGCCTCGGAGTGACCGAGGGGGCGTGGCTTGTGATGAGACGTGGGTCCGGATTTGGACGAGATTTCGGTGGCGTAACCCTGTTGTTCTCTGCTGCACCATTTTTGGGCGTGCAGTGGAGAACAGCGGGGTTATGCTGCCGAAATTTCGTTCGAATCCGGATCACGCGTCTCGTCATGAGCACGCTCCGCTCGGTCACTCTTGGGTGGGTTTAGGATCTATCTGCCTAGGTTGTAGGGCCGTGACATAACACAACAATACATTAACGACAATTTCTTTCGCATTAAATTACAGAGTCAAACATGGGTGAAGACCGCAGTTGGATGTATACTGGCTGGAAGAGCAGAAATGGTGGTCACTCCGATGAGTGGTTTATCAAGTTAGAACAATTTTTGGATCGAGCATTTTCGTTGTCAACGGAAGATATGGTGCGGTGCCCATGTACAAAATGCCGGAACACTAAGTTTTTGAGAAGATTGGAGCTTTCGTTTCACTTATGTCGAAACGGTTTCACTCCACAATATGAAGTGTGGACCTTCCACGGCGAGACTAATTCTCGAGTCATAGCCGAAGTGGATGAGGATGATGATATAACAGAGGTTGATAGGATGGATGAGATGTTAGAAGCTCTTGAAGTGGAGGATCCTCTTACAAATGAGGCAGAGAAGTTCTTCGAGGAGCTAAAGAAATCACAAGAGCCGTTGCATGAACACACGGCTGTGACCGTATTTGCTTTCTTGACCAGATTTATGGCAATTAAGTCCAAGTACTTTTTTTCCATCAACTGCTACAATGATCTCATGAAATTGATCTGCGATATCCTTCCACAACCTCACAAAGCGCTACCAGATATGTATCAGTCAAAGATCAAGATATCTGGTCTCGGTATGAAGTATGAGAAAATTGATGTGTGCCCAGACAACTGCATGCTATTCTGGAAAGAGCACGCCAATGAGAAGATGTGCTTGAAATGTGGTAAATCGAGGTATGTCGAAGTTGTTAATGACGATGGCGATAATGTGATGACAGATGTCGCACATAAGCAGCTTCGTTACTTGCCTGTGACACCTCGGTTGAAGCGGATGTTTCTTTCAAAAAGAACCGCAAGACACGTGAGATGGCACAAAGAAGGTAAACGTGAGAACAAAGAATTCTTGACGCATCCGTCCGACGGTGATGCATGGAAGGCGCTAGACCGTTTCGATCCAGACTTTTCTCGTGATGCGAGGAATGTTCGCATCGGATTAGCGACAGACGGATTCTCACCGTTCAGTACGAATGCCGCGCCATACTCATGTTGGCCTGTCTTTGTCATTCTGTACAATCTGCCACCTGCTTTTTGTACGAGGAACGAGTTCATGTTTCTCAGCCTCATTGTACCTGGACCTGATCATCCCGGGTCAAGTCTCAACGTGATGTTAAAACCGCTGATCGAAGAATTGAAAGTCTTGTGGACAGGAGTCGAAGCGTACGACAGTTACAAGAAGCAGAAATTCAACCTTCGAGCTGCTTATTTGTGGTCTGTCCATGATTTGCCGGCATACGGCATGTTTTCCGGATGGAGCACTCACGGTCGTCTGACGTGTCCGATATGTGCTTCAGACACGGATTGCTTTCGACTAACTCATGGAGGCAAAATATCTTACTTCGATTGTCATAGACGTTGGCTGCCCTCGAATCATATATTTAGGCAGCAGAGGCATGTCTTTCGAAAGAACACTGTTGTCACTAAAGGACCACCGAAGCGTCTCAACGGGTCAGAAATTTCTGATATGTTGGACAAACTAGTGTCTGATGAAGGTCGTCCTGGATATTTCGTAGGTTATGGAGAGGAACACAATTGGACTCACATATGTGTACTTTGGGAGCTATCATATGTGAAGTCGTTGATTCTAATGCACAACATTGATGTCATGCATGAGGAGCGTAATATGAGCGAAAGTATCATAAGCACTTGCATGGATATGCCTGGCAAAACGAAAGACAATTATAAAGCTAGACTAGATTTGGCAGACATTTGTCACCGTCCAACTCTTGAAATCTCTGAAAGTGGTGGAAAGCCACGTGCTTCTTTCTGTCTTCGATCGAAAGAAAAGAAAGAAGTTATGAAATGGATGAAAACTTTGAAATTCCCAGATGGTTACGCAGCTAGCCTGAAACGAGCCGTAAATGTTAACACAGGAAACCTCACTGGGTTGAAGAGTCATGATTATCACATTATAATGGAAAGACTCCTACCTGTTATGTTCCGAGGCTATCTAGATGATGCGGTGTGGAAGGTTTTAGCCGAGCTCAGCTATTTCTATAGACAGCTTTGTGCTAAAGAAATCAAGATCGGGATGATGGATAAGTTAGAGAAGGAGATACCCATACTTTTATGTAAGATGGAAAAAAATTTTCCACTGGGTTTCTTCAATCCAATGCAACATCTGCTTATCCATCTTCCATTCAAAGCTAAAGTTGGCGGTCCTGTGCAATATAGGTGGATGTATCACATTGAAAGAGCGCTACGATATCTGAAACCAATGGTTGGCAACAGGGCAAGGGTGGAAGGGTGCATCGCTGAAGCATATGCTCTTAAAGAAGTTGGATACTTTTCAAGTGTCTACTTTGCGGAAGAAAACAATATCAATACTTCGGCGATGCGGTACAATGTGGACGAAACACCCCCTCTAAGCGACCTTTCCATTTTTCAAACGAGAGGCACCACCGTTGGTAGCTACACGACCTACGTGCTATCCGAACAGGAAAGGACTGTTGCTTTACTCTACATGTACGCAAATATAGAAGGCATGCAGGAATACTTCGAGTAAGTGTTTCTCCTATGTTTATGCTAATCTACATATTTTGCTACACATGTACTCTAAAAGATGTTTTTTCATGTTCAGCGAGTTCCACAGACAATATTGGCCACATAGGCATCAACCTACGGCCAAACAAGTAGAAGCGATACGAAAGGAAGGAATAAATGGGGGACAGAGTTTTCTATCTTGGTTTCGAGAATATGTAATATTCTCTCGTCTTCTATGTATTATAAATTACTATTATTAAAGAAGTATTATGTAATATTCTCTCGTCTTTTATAACAGTGTCGGACTCACAGTGTCCATGAAGATTTGCGACAGCTATCTTATGGATTGGTGAATGTTAGAAGCTATGGTCGATATGACGTAAATGGCTTCCGATTCCGTACAACTCATTTTGAAACTCATCGTCCTCTTGCGGCAACATCAAATTTCGGTGTTGTGACGAGAGCAATGGACACTCAAGGGAATTTAACCAATTATTATGGTATCATTAACAAAATCCTTGAATTTACTTTTACTGGAAATAAGACCCTTCGAGTTGTCTTCTTTGACTGTGACTGGTTTGATCGTAATCATGGAACTCGAGAAAACCAATTTGGAATGGTGGAAGTGAAACATAAGGACCGACTACGGGGTTACGATACATTTGTTCTTGCGCATCAAGTTGAACAAGTGTATTATCTACCTTATCCATGCACGAAGCTCAGTGCTTGGTGGGTGGTATATAAGGTGAATCCTCGTGAGCGGCTATATACTCCTGGGGATGATGGTTACCATGATAGCGAAGACGTTGAAGAAGTGTACCAAGAAGAAGAGTTGCCAGACACTTTTATCGTCGAGCTTGGTGCAGGACTCGATCAATTAGTTGGAGATGTTGAAGACGTTGAAGATGTAGAGGCAGATGATACGCGAAAACGAAAATTAGAACAGGCCACGATGGAAGATCGTTGGGCTGGTTTAAGGGGTAGGGCACAGGCACATGACAATGATGTTGATGAATTTTGAAAGTGACTACAAGTAATGTTTTCTTGAAGATAGTAACATGAATTTTATATATTTTATTTGCATATTTACTAATTATCTAATTACAATAGGATGGCGTCAAAGAAGGGTAAGAAGGTGCCGCTGACGAGGGGGTTCTACCCCTCTAGACCTGAGGACGCTTTCGTTGGTGCCTCGTCGACTGGCAGCAGATGCTCTCAGCTGCTGGGGCACGTTCAGACCAGCTCTAGAGCTTCGTCACAGGTAAATGTCACTCGTTTTTGACAAATTCTTTAAATTCAAATTCACATTAAACTTACTTATGAATCATTTGAATGTTGTAGTCCTCACCGGCTGACTCGGAGGCTGCGGCGCCTTCGGTGAGCCAGCCTTCGGCGAGGCAGCCCTCGGCCAGCCAGCACTCGGCGAGGCAGCCCTCGGCGAGTCAGCCCTCGGCCAGCCAGCCCCCGGCTGGCGATGACTTTTTTCCTGAGGCCTTTGACTCGGCTGGTGAGGAGCCGTCTAGGTCACCTGACGTGGCACCCCAGCAGACGCGGAGGACGAGGAGGACTCACTTTGTCAGTCCTCCCGCGGTCCCTTCACAGAGGATCGTGATTCGTCCAGTCGGAGACAGGTAATAAAAATTATAGTTTTCAATTTTAGTTTCTTTTGATTACTTAAGTAATGAATGAATGAATAAATATCTTACAGGACTTGGGACGACTTGTCTTTCACCGGTGAGAAACACCAGAGACCGGTGAACGGTGTCCTCAGGTCCATAGTGTGTTTGCACTATCCCGGGGTCATCGACGGAGTGCCTGCTCTTTCGTGGGAGGACTACGCACGCGTCCATCACCAGGAGCACGGCAACCTTCAGGAGGCCGTATGGGCCGATTTTATGGTAAGTATGTTAAAAAAGTTTCTAAGTTACAACTATTAAACTCTTTTAGTGCACATCTCTTCAATATATTCTTTATCGCAGGCAAGATATACTTTAGAGGACCCGGACGACCATCGCATGTTTGAGGATGCGAGGCGAGTGTTTCACTTCAACGCTGCCAAGGCGCTTCGACAAGCTTTGTCGAACGCCCGTGTTCAAATTATTAATGAGCACTTGAAGGCGAACCAGCAGCACGTGTTACACTTCCGGCAAGAGAGCGAGAGGCACCTGACGGAGGAGGAGTACGCGCAGGTACGTGGAGTGTAGTAAGTATTTTTTTCTGATAATGTCCTCGATGGTACTTTTAACGACTTTCAACTATGTGCAGGGCCACGTGAGCTGGTTGCAGGGTCGGAACGATGCATTTCGGGCCCTTTGTCGCTACTGGGCTAGCGACGAGTTTAAAGCTAAGTCCGGGAAGGCTCGAGACTGCAGAGGGGTGGAGGGGAAGAGCAGGCACGGGCAAGATAACCACTTGCGTTTAGCTAAACGCATGGTAAGTGTGCGTAACTTATGTTTATATATTAATAATATATTGTTTGTACTAACACGTATTGACAAGAGCGAGAGACAGGGGTGCCGCCCACCCCTGCTGAGGTTTGGAAGAGAGGTCACAGGGACCCTTCTCAGCCGACGGGGTGCAGTCAGGCTGCAGCCGAGCGGTTGTAAGTTTAGAAACAATTCATATTACATATAACTATATAGATTGTTGAACTTACACGATTTTATTGTTTTGCAGGCTAAGTACGGGGAGGAGGCTAGGAAGATACACGGTGAGGATTTCGATTGTGAACGTCAACCGATCGATCCTCAAGCCGCGTATGCAACCGGTGGTGGAAAAGCACACGGAAGGTGAGTTTGCAAGTCATTTTATCGTTTTCAATTCAAAGTATTCAAGATATTTTAATTTCATATTACTGACTCTCTTTTTATAGGCTCGCCATATTCGACGGAGTTGTCGACTCGAGGGCGGGTAGACCTGCGAGAGGCAGCTCCACGCAGGCTTCGGGTACGGGAGGTCGCCGCTCGTAGAGGGACATTGAGATGCAGTCCCTCCGAGAAACTGTAGAAGAAAATGAAAGGCGACATGAGGAGGAAAGGAGGGCGATGGAGGCCACGATCCAAACCCAGGCAGCAGCGTTGGCGCAGATGCGGGAAGCAATGGAGGTAACAATCTAAAAATTAAAATTCTCATTAATTCAGCTTAAATGACTTACTAATAGGTAGCATTTAATGTTTGCAATAACAGGCCATCGCTCGGGCGCAGGGTCTGGGAATCCAGCTACCGGTACTACCACCGGTCCTCCCAGGCGATCCTTCTTCAGCGGGTCAGGTAAGTCTCTATGTAATCCTTCTTCTCCAGCGTAATAAAATTGAGATAGATGAAAGAGACAAATAGTTAGATAGAAGAAAATGATTGAGATAGAAGAAAGAAAGAGATAGAAGAAAGGGAGACAGAAGAAAGAGTGAAAGATAGATAGAGTAGGATGGGAATGAAGAGAGAGTAAGATGTAGATAGAGATAGAGAGAGGGGAAGATAGAGGGAGGGAGATGTAAATGGAGATAGAGGGAGGAAGATAGAAGGAAAAGGATAGCAATAGAGAGATAGAGTGAGCAAGAAAGATAGAGTGAGAGACAAAGAGAGAAATGAAAAGAGAGAGAAAGAGAGGGTGATCTAGATGAAGATAGAGGGAGAGGGAGGGAGAGAGATGTTGATGCATTTATATTCTAACTCTAAGTTTTATTAATTGCAGGGATCCGCGACGGCTGCACAAACGCCGTCGCCTTCGCTACCGCCGCCTGGATTGAGGCGCGACGACGACGACTTCGACTTCGGAGGTGGCTTCGGAGGTTAGATGGGCGAGTGAGCCCTTTTATTTACTTTGTTGATGACGATGTGAGATGTATCGGAATTTTAGTTTGTGATTGTGATGATGTTTGTGTATGTTGTGTATATACTGTGTATATTGTCTATATTGTGTTTGTTGTGATTCTGGCCATCGAGTCGGGTAGTGTTTTCTGTTTTTTTAAAAAAAATAAAAAACCTTATTTGCGACGGCTTTTTATACAGTACCGTCGCAAATAAGGGTACAAGTCGTCGCAATTAAACCACAGTTATTTGCGACGGATAGGCCGTCGCAAATAAGTATTAATTGCGACGGCCCGGCCGTCGCAAATAGAGTCGTGGGTCCCGGAGGAGGACACGTGGGCCCTGCCCTCTGAACTTATTTGCGACGGCCTGGCCGTCGCAAATAGTGGACCTTATTTGCGACGGCTATGCCGTCGCAAATAAGCTTTAATTGCGACGGCTGGGCCGTCGCAAATAAGATCGCGGGGCCCACCAGCCCGCAGCAACAACTTGCGACGGCCTCTCCTAGCCGTCGCAAATAAGTTTATTTGCGACGGTGGCCGTCGCAAATAAGCTTATTTGCGACGACATATTTGCGACGGCCGAAAGTCGTCGCAAATAAAGAAAGCCGTCGCAAATAGCTTATTTGCGACGGCATCTGTCTTATTTGCGACGGCTTCGGCCGTCGCAAATCGTCGAGATTCCTGTAGTGTCCCAACTGGTGGTATACTGAAGTTGTTGACAACGCGAATTAATATACTTAGCACATATCGAGCCACCATTCATTCCATCGAGGAGGCCCGATGGCGCTACAAATCGATACATCACCTAACACTGAAACTTACCAGAACGTAACAATATAGCTTGCGTTCATAGTGTGGTCCTACGATTGCTCATCTGCTCCTGCTCCGCTGGGTAAGTATTATCTAGAAGAAGAGCTGGCTCATGGCTATACAGCATAGTTTCTTATTTCGGACGTCAACTATTTCGGCATCTTACACTTTTTTCTTACATGTCATGTACTCCCTCCGTCCCCATTAACTTGTCGCTTTGTAGTTCATTTTTGAACTACAAAGCGACAATTTTATGAAGACGGAGAGAGTACATCACGTACTCCCTTTGTCCCTATAAACTTGTCGTTTTGTAGTTCAAAAATGAACTACAAAGCGACAAGTTCATGAGAACGGAGAGAGTAACATTGATCGAGCGGCATTCTTCAAAGCTTGCACATGAAAGCGTGACACAACACCTAATATAAATGCATTTTTAGTGTGCTCTGATTCTATATCACCAAATAATGCTAGATCCTATATGTCACCAAATAAATCACCCAGTCAAAGTGCAACCCTGGTTTACAGCGAGGGGGTTAATTCATTACGAACATACATCATACTGTGGTCATGCTTACTGATGCGAGAATAATTCCTGTTCACATTGCTGATCAGTGTTCCAAAACGCCCCAACAACTGGATTTTAGCGGCTCAGATTTACGTCAAGATTTGTGCATGGCAGATGACGAGTGCGAGAAAATAAAGAATGAAATCATGTTTTTTCAGGTCTCCCTACACCCGCGCGAACCTTTATTTACATACCAGTTACAGGTGATCGACGTTACAATTACAGAGAAGAGTTACAACCTCCCCCATGTGGATGTTTTTGTTTATTACTACCTCCGGTGTTGAAATAGTTGTCGTTCAGACAACTAAAGCTAGTTCATTTTAATGTATTTTTTTATCTGAAACGACAAATAAAAAAGAAGGAGTATTCTACAGTTAGATCTAATCATCGACCGTCGTAGATATAAAAAGTTGCGTGAATTAAAATTCAAGGGCTCTAGAACGCTCATGACATTACGGACAAGCACCAACAAGGAATGTTTATGCTTGTGTCATACTAGACTGATGGGCTGCTTTCCGTTCTAACCCAACGTATCCGAGCCCAGCACAGCCTAATGAGCCATATGATAATGGGCTGGTTTCATATGTTAGCATCGTGGGCTGGAGCTAGCTAGGCTACCATTTCATCATGGACCAGTCAACAGCATGCTATAAACCGGCAATTGGCGGATCAGTTACTTTCTTTTTATTTGTTATCGGCTAATTCATTTTTGAACTAAGGTGACAAATAAAAAAAGAAAGGAGTATATAAGAACTTTTACAGACATCATGCAGTGTCAAGATCTTGATTGCCAATGATGTCAGATCATTGGATGCTGATCCGACGATTCAGAGCTCATGCAGTTTCGTCCATTTGAACAGCACGTACTGATGTGTCGTGATACTTTCTCCATCCCAAAACACTTAACACTTGTCATTTAGAACAAGAATTCTAATTCAAAATGAATTAAAATTCTCGTTCGAAGTGACAAATTAATATTTTGGATGAAGTAGATGGGAAGCATTTGTTTGAAGATCTATTACTGGAAACTTGCGATTAGTGTTTGAGATCGTCCACTCCAAAGCTACTACTAAAGTACAGAACATCCTAGGTGTGTGAGTATAAAGCGTAAACATAAATATAATAGCATTGCCCAACCGATAATCTGCTATGGATGATGAAAGCTTCTTCCATTATAGTCCCTCTACCTCACAACAGTTGTCCCTGGAACGAAAAACATAATTCGAAATTGAGCTATGTTTTACTCACTCCATCCCAAAAAGGTTGTCGCTTTGTAGTTCAAAAATGAACTACAAAGCGACAACCTTTTTGGGACGGAGGGAGTATATCCTAACGACAACTATTGTGCGACATAAGGAGTAGTTTGTTTTATTTTGAACTAGAAATCTTATCCTGAGGAAGTAACAACGAGTGTGATTTTATAAATTATGTGGGTTTTAGAGAAGTGCGATATCGATCCAACGAGCAGTGCATTGCTGTGAAAGGATTTCACATCTTCGCCGCGGATTTGTTGAGATGGTTGGCACCAGCCTCTGGTACAGCACTAATAACGCGTTCGAATTCGATCTAAAGAGATGACAGGAACAGACCAATTGGCAGAAGCATTCCAACAACAAAAACATTTCAAGATCGTGCCTTGCATTGCTCCCACTTTATTAGGTCAGGTCAGCCTCGTAACAACTCTCCTCGACTGATCGATCTCTTTTTCAGTTTATTTCACCAAAACAACGTACAGTACGTACGTACATTTCAATTTTTCGTGAAGAAGGAAGGAATCTTGATTCAATACACGACGCACGCAGGGTTAATTATTAGCTAGTGCTTGATGTAGAGGTTGTACTCGACGGTGGCGTCGCCGGTGTTGAGGTCGAGCGCGTGCGTCCTGGCCTGCGCGTACCCTCTGGCCCACCGGAACACGCCGGTGCCGCCGACGACGGCCATCTCCCTGACGGCGGAGAACACCTCGTTGCGGCCCATGATGGCCACGCTGCTGCCGTTGTACGCGCCGGCGCCCTGGAACACGAAGTTCATGTTCATGAGCAGCGCCACCGCGTCCTTGCCGGCGCTGATGTAGGTGCCCTGCGCGCGGCCGACGGGCTCGGACGCGTTCAGGTCCGGCCCGTCGGTGAGCGGGTCGTCGATGACCACCACGGCGCCGAACCCGGTCTTGGAGGTGTTGGTCACGGCGGCGGCGCGCGCCACCTGCACCGCCGTCGGGCTCGGCCCGCTCACCACGTCGTGCCAGTACAGCTTGATGTGCGTCGTCGTCTGCTTCTCCTCGCGGCCGGCGGCGGCGCGCGCGGGGGCGGCGGACAGGAGGAGGAGGAGGAGAAGTGCCGAGAGCAGCTGCAGCGCGGGGGAAGAAGCCGCCATGGAAGCTGGTTAGTTGGTTGGTGGTAGGAGCTAGCTAGCTCTGAGCCTCCTTGACGACGATCGAGGTCTCGGGCAATGGCGTTTGCTCCCGCGTACGTGTGTACTTATGCGCGCGCTCGTCACGAGCTTTTCTCTGGAAGGGACCAAATTATGGATTTCGTGCGCACATCACATGGCGTGTTGGGTTGTTAGGCGGGGGTGGTTTGCTTTCGGAGGAGGAAATGTTTGGTGAGGAGCCATTGCTATCATCGTGGATGGAGTGGAGGGTCCTGGAGCGATAGAAGGCCGGGTTGGTGAACGACCTGCTGGCTCGGCTCTCGACGGCAGTGTGGCTTGGATTTGTGGCGAGACCGGCGAGCAGCAAAGCCGGCACGTTTTTCAACGCGCGTACCAAAACTGGCCGGCCGCATGGCTGGCACTGCACGTCCCAGCTGTGGCTGCAGCCGTTCCGGCCCTGCCTCTTGCGATCCGATCGGGTACAACAAAACCATCACCAGCTCAGCGGCCGCTGGCTCGTCCCCGCCGTTCACATCCTCGCACCTCGCTACCAGTTCCCCGCCACCCACCTCTCCTTCTCTCGCCGCCGGCCCGCCACACAATTGCAACATCAATCGACCAGCTAGCTGCCACATCCGCCGGCCCTGACCTGAGCCCCACACCAAGTTGCTCGGGAGGTGGGTTTTTGAAAAAAAAAAAATTGCTCGATCGGGAGGTCGCCGATCCAAAGCAAGAGCGCGACAACCATCTGTCGTAACCACAGCGCGCTGGACAACTATCTGTGGTAACCATCCTCTCTTGGGCCGTGGATCTCGCACCTTGCCGTCCAATTTTTTGACGTTCCAGGCCGTTCTCGTGCCATTTTCAAACTTCGGGCCCTTTTCAGGCCGGGACAAAACTCATTTCGTCGTGCCGGGCTGTACCGTTCACCGTGCGCTTGAGTTTTTGAACGAAAATATTAAGGGAAATCCCGACTGTGAGAATATATTAAAGGGATGGTGATTATACCACAATAAAGACATCAAGGACAAGAATAGTTGGGAAAAGAAAAGTGTGTCGCTCACAGCTCAAACCAATCGTCTGGCACGACATATACAAACTGAAAATTGACCGATATAAACTGACACGATTGATACAAACTGACACAACCAAACAGGAGTAACAGCCGACCAACAACTTCTACCACCTAAGCATGCTGCAAAAAGATCCAACTAACTAGAAATTGAGATGGCAGCTTCAAGGATCATAGTATCCCGACCATCAGACAAGCGCTCAACAACCACTGAAGGAATCAATTTCCGCATCGATGATTGTACGACGGGATTACAAAGTCTTCTCATCCCTAGTAGATGACCCTATAGCCGACTTAAGATCCGGCTCCTTGTCAAGGTGGATGATCACTCAACAAACTTTGACTTGGTGTAGCAGAGCTCGAGAAGAAGCATCCAGTGCAGTTGCAGCAAGAGGCAGCTATGGCAGTCAGGCTCTAGCTTCCCAAAGCTAGTGGTGATGCAAATTTCATCTTGGATTGTTGATGTAGCAACAAGAGATGTTGGAGGAGGCGGTGTTGCGGTCGTCGAGGTTGTTGAACAACAGCGATAGGCAAGCGCGCTATCGCGTGATTTGAGGCCTTCTCCGTTGCAGCGGAAGCAACACGTGGCCTACTTACACATGGCAACAAAGTGATAGCGGGGGAAGCAGTTGAAACATTTACCGATCAGATTAGTAGGGACTGATCGAGCAACATGTCGACGAGGATCGCCTTTAGATTGCTTGTTGCAATCAGCAGAAGTGTGAGCCGGTTGACCCATAGGCTTGAGAGGGGAGGGCAGGGAGGGTAAGAGAGGGAAAGATGACTTTGGGGAGGTGATCTTGGAGAGGATAGAGTTCGAGATAGGGGAAGCAACGACGCCAGGAGAGCTGGTAGACAATACAAGAGGGCAGGATTGGAGCCAAACAGCACATTGAGCATCAAAAGCGGGGTGAGGAGCGGATCAGAAATCGTAGAAGCAGCCGAGGTAGATTGAGTTGGTGAAGTGATTGGTGCAGCTGCCAAAGAGGAGGATTGCAGCCATGACGCAGACTTCGACTCGAGTTTCAGGCGCGACACAGCCTGAGGCTTCGTATCGAGACGGCACGGTCCGAATCTCCATGGTGCGAGACCGGATCACGGTTTGCAAGACCTACCTCCTAAACCTCACCGGCCGGCAATGAATAATGAAGCTTCAAGTTTCTCTTCAAGATGACAAAGATGTCAACAAGAAGAAAAAAAAAGGGAAAAAGTGGTGGGGGAGGAGGAATTGAAGAGATGATAAGGTTTCTTAAAATATCTTCCAAGGCAAAGGAGTTAAAGTGGCAAGGACCGTGTCCGAGAAGGAACGGCGCATCAAAAGCCGGGAGAGGAGAAGGCATGCAGCCGACTTGGAGTCGAGAGAGACAAGGATTGCGGCCGGACCCAACGCTTTCGGCACAAGCAACGTCCAAGACAAGAAGCTTGGCTGCCATACCACCCTGAGTTGACACCAAACCAAGGCAAGCAAAGGCCACAGCCAGGGCCGTTTCTTGCTTGCACGCATCACCCACCGTTCTTTATTCATTCCAGGCCGTCGACGATCATCGGCCGTCGGCCGGGAGCTGCTCGTGCCAGGCTTCCGCGATGGGCGGCGGCGTGGGGCGCCCGTCACCGTCGACGTCGTCGCTGCTGCGGGCGGCGGTGGCGGTGTGTCTCCTGGCGCCGGTGGTGCTGACGCTCGCGGTCCTCTGGCTGCCGCTGCTCTGCTGCGCCGTGGCCGCCGTCCGGTTCACGCGGGCGCGGCGGACGAGGAGGCGGCGGATGCGCGGTTGCCGCGGCGACACCGACGGCGGAGGACGAGGAGGAGGTGGTGGATGGTGGACGGAGGCGGTCGACGCCGCGTACCGGCTGCGGCTGCTGGACCAGTACCTTGAGGACCAGATGGTGCTCGTCGGAGCGGCCGGCGGCGCAGGGGAGGGAGATGAAGATCGTCGCTGATCCGGCCACCGCGACACCGGCTGACGGTGCCAAAGGCGACGACGAGACCGGAGATCCTCTCCGAACGCTTAGACGCCGGCCGGCCGGCCAGAGAACTCGCTCGTGCCTGGTGAAGCATCATCATAATCAAGAGGTAGCGAACCTCATCTGTCATCTCCGTTGGTGTTGCCCCCACCGAAACCGGGGAAGCAAGAAACTGAGGGGCCGGGCTCTGAAATTCCCTCTGTTTCTTTAGACTCCGTTTTCCTCTGTCGTTTGCAGTTTTTTTTCACTGTGGCCGGTTACTCAACGGTAGTACTCCCTCTTAGAAATATTTGTCACCGATTAATTTATTTTAAAACTAATTGATGACAAATATTTCGAATCAAAAGTAAATACTCCCTCCTTTCTCGAAAGTTTGTCGCTTTCTAGTTCAAAATTGAACTAGAAAGCGACAAACTTTCGAGAAAGGAGGGAGTATTCAACAAGATCCACTCTGTTCAAGAACTGCTGGCGCGACGGAAGCAACGAGTTTAGGGCTTGAACCAGAGCCTCTTTTTTACTATTGTTTCCTTTTTCTTCGGGAAGACGAAGGCGATGCTTAAACTGTGCCGGGTTAGGGTTAGTAGTGTATCTTATGTACCGCCATCGTTCTTGAATAAATAATGTTAGGATAACAAATTCAATTTAAATTGACCTAGATAGTTATCCTAAAAGTCATTTATTCGAAACAGAGAGAATCCAAAGGACGAACAGTCCCCAACTAAGTGCATTTGTTTGTGATGACTGATGAGCTTGCGCTTCACCATGTTGGTAGTGACAGTAGCATTGAATTGAACTGAGTTGCGCCGTAGAGTTAAGTACGACCGGTGCACCTCCGAATCTCCAATGAAACCTATGATGTGATGAGTCATGAGACGCGTGTTGTCTCTCTCGAGAGCCCCCCGCACGGGCGACTCTCCCAAAGATCCACGTCCCCCTCCATTCCCACTCCAAATCCAGCCACCATTTCCGCTTAATCGACCGCGAGCATCGCCGCCTCCACCGCCGCGCCCGCTCGGAGCTCTGTCCGCAGCTTTCGAGCTCACCTTCCCGCCGGCGGACACCGAAGCCCCTGGGACTGTTCCGGAGGTCTGTTCACGATCTAGCTCAAGGATTCCTGATTACTCAGGGACCCATCAAGGGGGGAGATACAAGAGCCATGAAGATTCAACGGAAAAGCAAGGAGGAGATTCCAGATGCAGCACTTGCCGTCAGGTGGAGCTTCCGAAGCTGGGGCTGAAACAAACAGGAGCAGTTAGCTCTCAGTCCAATACTGGTACGCTCTCCAAATCATTTGCTGAAATCGTTCGATGTCATAGTAGTACTTCTTTCCCTGCTGATGCTTTAGATCCTAGTGATGCTTCGTCTTCCTTTGTCCCCATCACCCATCCTAGGAAAGTTCGCTTCAGCTCCCAGCTTACTGTAGCTTGCTTTCGGAAGGGGGCTGAACCCTGCCGTTTGTCCAACTTGGGCCGAAGAAATCTAGCTGCTGGGCCAGACCGTTGGACTGGTGATACGAGTGATAAATTTTTTGTGGGGAGGCAAGCGAATCCTGTTTTAAATGTGTATCCCACGACTAGGATCCTGACTGGAACCCCAAATCTTTCATATGCCCAATCGACCCAACAGAGCGCTTCGGTGCCCGTGACATCCCAATGGCACCTAGTCAAACGGAGGCAGCGGCGGCGTAAGGAAAAGGACTGTTACATTCTGCCACCTAAAAACTACTCTAGTCTGCTATTTTTTAAGGATAAACTTAAAGGCCGCTGCTATAATTGTCTAGCTCGAGATCATCTCAAGACCCAGTGCAGAGAACCCAAGAGATGATGGAGATGTAAAGCTTATGGCCATATCTCAACTAGTTGCCCGAGACTTAATTTTTGCTCCCAGAGTAGTGAAGGAAGTAACGCCTATTTATATTCATCAAGGCAAAGCAGTGCACCCTCACCAGACCCTAACCATTCTACTTACAACCACTCAAAAGACCACCAGTCCGCTCCTTTTCCCAGCATGGAGAGATGACACTTACTGGGGGGTAACCCCATGGAACATAGACACTCGGAAGGCCGAGAGTTGATTCAAGCTGAGCGCTTTGGATCGTTGCTGCGGAGCAATGAGGTTCAGTTCCCTGGCAATCCAAGATTAAGGCCTCGTTATGCTGAGAAGGTTATTGTGCTCACAAATGACATGGAGCAGCGTCTCCATCGGTTGTCCAGTAGGGCGCTCCTGGTAACAGAAGATGGCACTCTCAGCGTCAGTTCACGGGAGGACCTGAAGAAGGCGATCATACATCAGCTGGAGCTAAGGGAATATGAATTCCATGTGTTCAACTGTGCCCCTGAGCCTTTCCTCGTGCTGTTCACCAATGAAACCCTCCGGGATATAGCATTGGATAGAGGACAGATAAGGGAAGGACCTTTTGTATTTCGGTTCCACCAGTGGAATGTTGACTCCCACGGTGAAAGAGACGCCTTACCGTTCCATGTTAAAATCAGTTTGGAGGGTGTCCCTTTCCACGCCTGGAATGAAGAGGTCGCAGCGAAAATTCTTGGAGACTCATGCGCCATACACCATGTTGCAGCTGAATCCAGGCAGAGAGAGGATATGCGCGCCTTTGTTTGTTGGGCTTTCTGTCATGATCCCAACAGAATTCCGCAAGTCGTGTACATCACCCTTACACAGCGAACAAGTCAGCAGGGGGCTGACCCACACATCCACCTCAACAGGCCAAGAAGCTTACAGCGGGGTCATACTTACAGAATCTACATTCACATTGATTATGTAGAGGATCTTCTCTTTTTATCATTACCCTGCAAATGAGTTGTTGGCCGAAGGAAAGAAGCCTATACGTGAATTTCGCTGGCATTTTGGATGTGCAGATGGTGATAGACAGGAAGAAGAATTGCGCCTCCCCCCTCCTAGGGCATGTCGTCCCCCGAATGTCCAAGGACGCCAATCCAAAGATGATGATGACCATGATGGTCCTGATCGCCGTGTAAGACCCCGCCCTTTGATGGCCCGGATGGCCAGTTGGGTTGGTTCCCGTAGTTCTCGACACGGACGCTCACCTGATCGCTCCCGTCGTGGTGACTGGTCGCGTGGGGAGAACTCCCAGCGTCGTAGAGTGAATTCACCCCCTCCCCTGAGCAAGGGGGGCCATTCTTTTGCGGAACGCCGAGCTGTGCGGCAACTATGGAAGGCTAAGTCAGAAATCCAGGTGACTCGACCCAAGACACCAGCTGGAGTTGACAACACTGAATCCAGCTATTCGATGGCATCTGACGCAGTAGCAATCATCCCCAAGCCCGGACCCTGGTCCACTGTGGAGCATGAAGTCGATAACACGGTGGAATCCAGCTGCTCGATAGCCTCTGATGCAATCACAATCATCCCCAATCCTGGACCTTGGTCCACTGTTGAGACTGCAGATCCAAAAAAAATTCCGGTTCAGCCTTTGCATGTGGGCATAGTGAGCAACTCAGATGCCATCACCATCCAACCCTCTGATGATGCATTTAGGGCATTGGATGATTCAGCGCTACAACCAGTTGTTTCAGGCTTACTTACTGATTCCCAGGGACTGGTTGATTCGGGGACTGATAACCAGCCATCGGCTGTTGAAGATACTGCCACCCAGTCTATAGATTGTGAACAAGGACTACATAGGAAGGTTGATGCGAGGGTAGAAACTGGTTCTCAATCTGTTGAGTCTTTGCCTGCAGAACTAGCTCCCATTACAGAAGAGCTAATCAAACTATCTGAAGAAGTTGCTCACCTCCCCCAGGGAGCCCTGTTACCAGCCCCAGACCTGAACCAAGAAGGCCCTGATGTGGATAAAGAAGAACAGTCTAAAGAAACTGGCACGATCAGGCATAGTTCCCGACTTAAAAATAAATCAAAAGCTCGCAAGCCGGCCATAAAAATGGCACAGGAGGTGCTTGCAAGGAAATGGGGGCTCCTCAAACCAGGACAATCTTTGGATGATACGACCTTCAAGAAGTACGTGGACACATATAAGAAGCCTCTCTCTCCTAAGGCATTAGAGGCTATCACTGCTCTGACAGCAGTGACTGAGCAAAAGAAGAAACGCAAGGGGAAGGAAAAGATGAAGACGAGGCAGAATGCCGCAGTGGATGCACCCAAGGTTAAATGAAGCTCCTCGGAAGCCCTAGGTTGAGTCGTCTAGAAGTTTTATTTATGGTTTATTATTCTGTAGGTGTCAGCCCAGTCCCCTGTTGTCTGTCGAAGATGTCTTTGGTTAGTAGATGCCCCTTATTTTGTTCCCAGGCTGAGATTCCCTCGCCTGCTGATGTGGGTTCCTCTCATGCTAAAATCATACAGACGGGGTCTTGTCTCCCTGTATCGGCTTCTTTGTGTTCATGTTTATGTCTTGAAACTTAAATCACATTTCTCACATGATTTCCCCTTCTTTGCTGCAAGAAAGGCATTCCCTGATAGTGGTTAATTTTCTCTCCAATGACTAAACCGATCTGCTCATACTCCTTCCTCTCATGGAATGTTCGTGGTTTGAATAGTGGTGCCAAACAGGCCGAGGTAAAACAGTTCATCCAAATACATCGTCCTATGGTAGTCTGTCTTCAGGAAAGCAAAATGGCAGTGGTTACTCCACAGGTCATTAGGGACTGCCTAGGAGCACAATATATGGATAATTTTGGTTTCCTCCCAGCAGAGGGTACCCGGGGAGGGATTGTCCTTGCATGTAATAACACCCACATGAGGCTAACAAATTTCACAACTCAGTCATACTCCATTTCTGCAACTATCATTGACAACAGATCGTCGGAGTCCTCCACGATAACTGGCGTCTATGGCCCACAATCTGATTTGGAGAAGAGAATTTTCCTCTCAGAACTTAGACAGTTAAGGCAGATTGTACTCCCGGCATGGCTCATATTAGGGGACTTTAATCTCATTCGCAGGGAGGAGGATAAAAGTGGAGGACGTTTGAACCGACATATGATGACACGTTTCTGCAGAATTCTGAATCAGATTGAAGTAAGAGAGATTCCATTGATTGGTCGTCGTTTCACCTGGTCAAATGAGCAGCAACAACCCACACTCACAAGGATTGATCGGGCATTCGTCACTCCGCACTGGGAAAATGTATTCGGTGATCCGATGCTCCAAGCTTTATCTTCCTCCATGTCAGACCATTGTCCACTACTCTTAATGCCGTTTGAAGAAGATTGCAGGAGTCGCTCATTTAGATTTGAGGAGCATTGGTTGAACATGCCTGGATTTCTGGAGTGTGTGCAGGAAGCCTGGTACCAACAGGTTCCCTCCCAACACAACGCTATGCTTACGCTACACATTAAGTTATCCAGGACAGCTAAAGCCCTTAGGCGCTGGTCACACTCACTTATTCCTCAAGGTAAGCTTGCCTCTGTGCTCTGTCGAGAAGTCATTCTCAGACTTGATGAAGCTATGGAACACCGACCACTGTCTGATCAGGAGAGAGAGGTAAAAGCCCTTCTCAAACACCGGATTTTGGCGCTGGCTGTGATTGAAAAATCAAGGATCAGGCAACAGTCCCGAATGATCTGGGTCCGCAAGGGCGATGCCAACACCCAGTACTTCCACTCCTTTGCGAATTTTAGGAAGAAAACCAACTTCATACAGTCATTAGAGGCGGATGACGTGATCGTTTTTTCAAGAGAGGAAAAGAAAAAGAAAATTTTTGAACATTTCAAACAACACCTAGAAACGCACCACCCTAGAAATTTGTGTCTCGATTTCTCAAAGCTAGGATGGCAACAATGTGACCTACATCACCTGGACCAGGATATCTCTAAGGAAGAAGTATACAGAGTGATCAAAGAGATGCCCAAGTGCAAAGCACCGGGTCCGGATGGTTTCTCAGGACACTTCCTCTCCTCTTGCTGGAATATAATCAAGGTAGATTTTTTAGCAGCGATACACCAGTTCTGCAGGTCCAATCAACAAGGTCTGAGGGCCCAGAACACTGCACTGGTGGTGCTCATCCCAAAGACGAATGACCCAAAGCGAGTTACAGACTATCGGCCAATAAGTTTGGTTCATATCTTTGCGAAAATCATCTCAAAAATCTTGGCCAATAGATTGACACCTGTACTGGATAAGCTTATCTCCTTACATCAGAACGCATTTATCAAGCAGAGATGTATTCATGACAATTTCATGTTTGTCCAACAGGCGGTGCAGGAACTCCATAAAAAGAAATCATCAGCACTATTCATCAAATTAGACATCTCAAAGGCCTTCGACTCTGTCAATTGGTCCTATTTGCTGGACATCATGAAGTACCTCGGCTTTGGAGATAAATGGCGGGAATGGATTGTTGCGCTTTGGGGTACATCCACCTCGTCCTTCCTGCTCAATGGTGAACCTGGAAGCAAGATTGCTCATGCACGAGGAGTTCGCCAAGGCGATCCTCTCTCTCCAATGATATTTTTACTTGCGATGGAGCCACTGATTCTGCTATTCCAATATGCCCAACAGCGAGGCCTACTGTCCACCATTCCTGAATTGAGAGAACAGTTAAGGCTATCCTTATATGACGATGATGCGGCAATTTTCATTAGACCCTCGTCTAAAGACATGCTGACCACAAAGTTCCTGCTATATATCTTCGGTCAAGCCTCGGGGCTCATCACCAATTTGGACAAAACTAAATTTTTTCCCATCAGATGTCAAGAGACTGACGTGGTGGCCACTATGGGTAATAATACTCGGCTGAGATCTTTCCCTTGTAAGTACCTGGGATTGTCATTGCATTACAAACAACTTCCCAAATCGGTGGTGCAATCGATCATACAGAAAGTTGCCCAGCGCCTATCAGGATGGAAAAAGAATATGCTCTCATACTCTGGAAGGGAGCTTCTAGTCAAGTCAGTTTTGACTGCAATGCCGACCTACTTCATGTCAGTATTCCACCTTCCAACTTGGGCATGTCGGCAGATAGACAAAATAAGAAGAAGCTTTTTATGGAAAGGGGATGACCCCGACATGGTAAAGGGGGGTCGTTGCCTGGTGAGATGGAAAAACTGCACAAAGCCAAGGAAGTTGGGTGGCCTTGGGATCAAGGATTTAGAAAAGTTTGGACGTGCTCTCCGACTGAGATGGTTATGGCACACATGGGACCAACGTACCAGACCCTGGAAAGCCATGTTCAGACATCAAGATCAAACTGATCGTCATCTCTTCTTTGCATCCACTATAATCTCCATCGGCAATGGTAAGAACACCCCATTTTGGGAAGCTCGTTGGCTGCACGGTCAAGCTCCCAGGATTCTTGCACCGCACCTGTTCCAACAAGCAAGGTTCAAACACAGATCAGTCGCTAAAGAGCTCTCCAACTTTAATTGGATAAAGAACTTAAAATCCCTTCACAACACTACACTCATGGATGAGTTGTACTGCTGTTCCAAACTCTTACTGTAGTCAACCTCATGGAAGACCACGATCGGATCACCTGGCGTTGGACATCGAATGGAAAATATTCAGCGGCATCGGCCTATGAAATTCAATTCATGGGTGAAGTCTCTTCCAGCTGGGCTCCAGCCCTTTGGGTGGCAAAAACTCAACCGAAATGTCGTTTTTTTGCGTGGCTGGTGATGCTTAATAAAGCCCTTACCGCGGATAATTTAGCTAAAAAGAATCTGCCTCATCAACCGAGGTGTGTGTTGTGTCTTTCCTCTCCTGAGACCACTGATCATTTACTTTCTCAGTGCAACTTCATTGTTGACGCATGGCGTGACCTTGCTCAACCCCTGCGGCTCCCTGGACCTCTCCATCAGGCCGCTTCGGAAGGCGTGCATCGATGGTTCCATCTCATCTTAAGCGCCTGTTCCAAATCTCAAGCAAAGAAGATGTTGGGGTACCTGTTCTCGTTTTGGTGGAATGTTTGGAAAGAACGTAATCGGCAGATCTTCCAGCAACAAAATTTGCCTCATCTGCGAGTGGCTAACCTAGCCTTGGAAGATATTAACATGCAAGCAAATATTGGACATCTTCAAAACATCTTTGTAGGATCTGTCTACGGCACTAGAACCTGTACTGTGGCTAAGACTTGTATCATGCCTGTAGGTTTGGATGCTTGGTGTGTTTGTTTACTTTCTTTAGATCATGTACCCCTGTAGGATGTAATTCCTTCTCCTACTTAATGAATAGGCAGCGCTCCTGCCTCTTCTTTCAAAAAAAAAATCTATGATGTGATGTCGCGGTAACAGCGAGCCTTGATGACGGTTGATGGGTTCAGTTCCTTTGGATTTTTCAGACTGCAGAGTACTAGTAGAGGTTCACACAGCAACTGCCAACCAGTGCAAGGAAAACCAGACAGATTTTCTGGTGTCGTAGGCTAGTGATCGCGGCATTTTAGAGGTAACCGATGCAAAGATGCGCGCGCTCTTCGAAACCAAAAGTCGAGAACACAAAGAAAAGAATCGTTTGACCGAGACCACATTCGTAGTAACACACTGTAAAACACACTAGATACATTGTTTTGCAGAGTAATTTAGAATATATACTGTAAAAACTAAAAAAGAATAGAATATAGAGTATAGAGTAGGCTGGTGCGGATGATCTGACTCCCGAAAGTTGCAGGAGTCTTCGGAAAAGGCTTCTTGCATATCCGGTCGGTGCGGACGGTGGTAGGCGTAGGAGTGCGGAGGCGCCACGTCGAGAACCGAAGCCGACCAAGCTCCCGTCCGGTGCTGGATTCTACGACGACTCTGTTGATCTGCTCTGCTGCATCCAGATTTTCTTCCGCTGCCGTGCAGCGTCACATCGGAATTCAAAGGGCCCTATAGGTGTTGACAGCCATGACATGTGAAGGAAATATTTGCGCACCTAACAACGAGGTCAAAGTCGACACATTGTAAGAGCAAGGATAATAGAGTAGTCGGTTGCAGGCTGTAACTCAATGCCATGTCACTTTAGAATCAACGGTTTAGCCTTCTTATATAATAGACTAGCTATTAGATTGACTGAAAAGTGATTGGAATAAATGCACTGTTTTCCCCACCCCCAATCGCATGCAGACACGTCGATAGAGTCACCTCGTAAATGCTGCTGCGCCTGGCTACTATTCTGGAGCCTACAGCTCTCTCTCTCTTCTTTACTCCCTCATCCACGTAAGCAATATGCTGATGTGGATTCTTTTGAGCCAGCTGACTAGGCTCTATTATACCTGCTCTAATGAGTATTTGCAGTCGTATATAGGAAACCGAAATACTCTTTCCTGATAAATATTTGGAACCAGTAAGCGTATTAATTTTTGATCCCATAAAACTTACGGTCCTTCCACACGTACAACAAGCGGAC
This sequence comes from Tuctoria greenei, assembly GCA_036927565.1. NCBI lineage: Eukaryota > Viridiplantae > Streptophyta > Magnoliopsida > Poales > Poaceae > Tuctoria > Tuctoria greenei. The sequence continues at coordinate 178,708,281 of JAYESD010000009.1, read as the reverse complement.
GTTCAATTTATCTCAAGATTTACGTGTTTATTGATTTTATATTTTTATAGGACTATGTATGCATAGACTACCAAAGAATATATTGGTGTATTGGCTATATAGAAGAAAAAAATATAAGTTGTAGTTACTGGATAAACACCTACCAGTACTCCGCTCTTTCTTTGTAATCGAACAGATAGATGTTCAATGTCGTAAATAGGGTATTTTCGGTGATTCGGATTATAAAACTGTGATATTAAAATACTTTAGTGTTGCTATGTCATTTTAAAAACTGTGATTTACGTATTAAAATATTATGCTCTCGGACAAAGTTTTCATGGACTCATAAAGTATTTCACTCATGCGAGGTTTTGAGCCATCTCCAGCGTGCACCAACACGTGGAACACGCTAGCGCGCGTCACTCATGCCTCTCTCTCTAGCTGGCCATTGTTGTTGCAAATGGACGGGTCAACCAGGCCGGTACGGGTATGGCCCATCAAACCGCAAGCGAGAATGCATGCTGCCAGGTTGCTAGGCCGGGCGGGCCCAATAAAACCGGCACGATCCTGCTTGGATTTTCGATGGATCCGCCTGTGGTTGTATATACAGTGATCCCACAAAAGCTCGTGTTTGAATTTACCAGCTGCATCCCACGGCTATACGTAAGCTTGATTCATAATACTCTCTTCGTTTCGAAATAATTGTGATCGGTTAATTTCAAAATAAATTAGCCGATAACAACTGTTTTGAAACGAATGAAGGAAGATTATCTCTATAACTTAATACTGCCTCCTTCCTAAATTATTTGTCGTTAGGACAAGTCTTTTAATTCAATTTTGAACTAGAAAATTTGTCCTAACGACAATTAATTTAGAAAGGAGGGAGAGTATAACTGACTGTCTTCCTAAATTAATTTGTACTCCCTCCTTTCTTAAAAGATTGTCACCTTCTAGTACAAAAATGAACTAGAAGGTGACAATCTTTTGAGAAACGAGGGAGTACTACTACTACGCGCATTCACAAATGGTCGCACGTGGCTGTGCTACTGACCCGTGAGTCCGGTTGCCGTTTGTTCGTATGATCCGATGCATCGCCGTCACTCCCGAGGCCTCGTGTCGGGACAAAACTTGGTACGGTAAAACGGTAATGCGCCCGGCGTGACAGTAAAAGGGTCTCGCGAGCACACGCGCACGCACGACGCTCGCCTCCTCGTCCGCTCGCTCACTCTTTTTTTTTTTTACCGCCACCCGCCGTCACTTTCACGCGCCGCGTTTACTGCTGCGACCACGTGCACTACCACGAAAGAAATGCGGTCTGCTGCGGTTGCTTTCTTTCACCCGCCGCGCGCTGGGAGCAGGGAAGAGGCAACGGAGAGGTGGATAAAGTCGGAGGAGACGGCCACACAGCAGGGCGGGAGTCCACCCGCTACGGAAACAGAAGATCCTGATCCGTAATAAAACGCGGTCGGGGCCGGCCGGACGCGATAAGACCATCCGCACCAGCGTACTCTAAAGCATACTCTATACACTATTATTCTTCAGCTTTTACAGTACGTACTCTAAATTACACTGTCAAACAGTGTATCCAGTATGCTTTACAGTATGCCACTGCGGATGGTCTAAGAGCAAAAATCCTTTGACCTGCAGTAAGAGCGAGCAGGCGACTCACTTTGACCGCGCGCCGGCTGGGCCCCATCCATCCGTCTCCTGTCGTTGCAAGTTGCATTTTCCTTCTTCTTATAACATATATACCCATATTTTCTTATGAAACGTGAAATGGGAGATAGACGCCACCACCGTAGTAAGTACTCTTTCAGAAACTTTTTACTTGTCCCTGGTTAATCCAAATTTAAACTAACTGGTGATAAAACCAGATTCAGAAAAAAAATAATACTATTTCCGTATTTTTTATTTATCATCGATTATTCTAAAAATGAATTAATAGGTGATAAATAAAAGAACAGAGGGAGCATGAACATTCTTCATCTTCCGGAATGGATATGTAAAAACGCGGAACGCAAGGGTCCCTTTTGCGAAGAGACCTAGTACCTCGTCCCAGTTTATTCCGACGCCAGCTGGCGCTGGCGGTGTGGGCCAGGCTGGAGTTGACTGGCAGGAGACCGCCCCTGCCACTGCCAGCTTTGGGCTTTGCCACCCACCCACCCACTCCACCCGTCTTTTTGCATCGCCTCGGCTCCTGTTTGTTTTGTTTATTCGCCTCGTCATCTCACGGCTCACGCTGCGTTTTTGTACCCGGAAAAGAAAGGACATTCTGTCCTGTGTGACGGCGTTGTTTAATCGTCGCATCACGAGCAGTGATTAAAATGGTAATGGAAACAGTTTGCCGCAGCACGGGAATTAGTAGATGTCAGGCTGTCGATCGAGACTGAACCGCACTAGTGTACTGCTGCTACTAGTACTAATGATAGCTCGATGCATGGATATATCTGGCTCAAAAAAGTGTAGAGTAAAATGGCAGTACGCTAGTAGAAGTAAGTGGCAGCCTTACCCGTGACGAAGCGGTGCTAGGAAATGGTTAGTCGAATTTACTACTCCTTCCTCCTCATATTATTTGTCGTTTAGGACAATAATTTTAGTTCAAAATAAATTAAAATCTTTGTCCTAAACGATAATTAATATGAGAAGGAGGGAGTAGTGAGTACTCGCTCCTTCTCATATTATTTGTCGTTTAGGACAAAGATTTTAGTTCATTTTAAACTAAAATTCTTATCCTAAACGACAAATAATTTGGGAAGTGGGACTTGTAAAACATTTTCTTCTGTCTAGGAGAGAGAGCATGTGCGTGTGTATAGCTGTATTATAGAGACACGGGCAAGCGGATACAGACAGCCATATATACGGACGGGTAAGAAGAGAGAAACAGAGGATGTGCGTGTGATGTTGGGCCGGGATGGATGAGCTGGCAGCAGCATTTAGATGCCCCCGGTCGTCTGACACCCCTCACCTGCAGTGCAGTGTCTCCCCTCTCCCTCCTTCGATTCGCTTCCCTCTACAAAACCCAAATCATCCATACGCACAAACAAAAACAAAAACAAAAGGGGAATGGACACAGCTACTGTAGCTAGCTAGCCAGCCGCTCATCTCATCATTGGCTCATGCTCGCTTTCATCAGCTCTTCCCCCCACTCAAATCAAGCTTTACATGATTCAAATCACGCGGCAAAAATAAACAGTAAAAGAAAGAAAAAACAAACCAAACCTGCTACTACTACCGCTTGTTGGGAGTGGTACTAGTATTTTACTACCCGCTTTTGTTCCAAGAAGGTTTCAACCATGCCAGCCGTATACTACCTACCATCCCATGTTTTTCATGGCATTGTAGTACTATCTCCGTTCCTAAAACTTCTCACTTTGCAGTTCATTAACTACAAAATGATAAATTTTTAGAGACGAAAGGGAGTATTTTCACGTAGTACAATAGAACGTTCTTCCGCATAGATAATATTGCTTTCATCTTTATGTACTCCCTCTTTCCCAAATTAAATGTCGTTTCAGACCAAAGAAACAACTAAAACTACAATATCATGTCCTAACGATATTTATTTAGGGAAGGAGGGAGTATTTGATATGAGGAGAACAAAGTTGGTTCTCCCAGCGTCAAACAAATAGAGATGTGAGGAGCATCTCTAGAAAAGGAGATAAAAAAAGTGTTTCTTTTACTAACATGCAGGGATGACGGAGTTGATTTGGGTCAAAGTAGGACAGGGCTGAGTTCTCTCCGTTGTATTTTATTTATCGCTGGTTAATTTAAAACCGAACTAACCATGATCAAATAAAAATAAAACGCAAGGAGTATGAGAGATGGTCGTCGGGTGGAGTAGCTCCGACTTACGTTTGGAAGAATGGATAAAGGTGATCCAAAACGATATGCTCACCGCTCTAGTTTCATTACATTTTTCTGTGATTAGTTTTGTTACAATTTTAGTTTTGCATCGTATCAAACTAGCCATCATCTATACCCTCGATCGGTAATTTCTACGTTGATTTTTATTTGTTACTCTCTCCGTAGCAAACTAAATGACGTTCAGATATATTTCCGTACTAGTTCGTTTGCTGTGTTTGAAACGACAACTATTGAAGGATAGAGGTAGTGTTACAATTCCATTAATTGATGTCAGTTCAAATGAGGCGCTACGTTAAGGAGCTTCAGTTGTCGGGTCTAGTACACGAAATATAAATCGAAAACTTTTAGTGGTAAGTTTCTAATCCATAAATGCAAAACAACAAAATAAGAAAAAAGAGAAAGTTACTCCCTCAATCGGTTTTGAGAACTAAAATTAGTTCTCAAAACATCGTATACTCGCTCATGTATCAAATCATTTGTCGTTTCAGACAAATAAAAAGTACTAAAAATGAACTATTTAAAGTTGTCCTAACGATAAATATTTTGATACATATTTTAGTACAGAAGGAAGTATTCGGGAACTGAAGAAATACTTAATGTAATCCCTAGCCCCGCTCGCCCTCAAATCAAACACATTACACACCCTGGAGGTCCCAGATGGAAAGCTTTCACTTGTGAAAACACGTACTAAGCTGTCTCAATGGATCCTGCACAGCACATCACAGCTCACATTACATTACCGTGTTGGTTCACCAACTTGGTTCTCCTTCAACCATCCGCACTAGCAACTTCTAAAGTATTCTCTCCGTCTCCGAGAATTTGTCGCTTTGTAATTCAAAAGTATTACATTATTGTGTTCGTTCACCAACTTGGTTCTCCTTCGACCATCCGCACTAGTAACTTCTAAAGTACTCCCTCCGTCCCCGAAAACTTGTCGATTTGTAGTTCATTTTTGAACCACAAAACGACAAGTTTTCGGAATTATATTTTATCTTTTAAAATCTACTCTAAAGTTTACTTTATATACTTTATATTTCCAATTTTTTCTCTATAAATTTAGAGTGATCTTTGCAGTAGCCTAGGGCTTTTTACATGTTCCGGTGCGGATGGCCTTCGCGTCAACGTTTGATGAATCTTTGCAATTAGTAGTAGCATGTTAGCTTTTGAACTTTTGGTTGATTGATGTGGTTGTGGTTGTGCAGGGTGTGGGCGCATGTGGGGCTGCTCCTGCTCTGCTCTGTTCTGTTCCGCAGAGGCTTTTGGCCCCGTGCCTGGCGCAAAAGCGAAAGCGCGCGAGCGCGAGAGATCTCTCCTCTCGGGTCGGTATGGTTCATCATTCATTCCGAGGCCCCACGGGTGGCGCGTCGTGCTGCTGCTTCTACTCGCGCTCGTTCCCTCCGGAACAAATTGAAAAAAGGACGCTGCGAAAAGCAGGGAGAAAAGGAGAACGGAAAGCGAGGGAAAGGTGTAATACCGCCAAAAACCGTCCCATGAATTTCAGTACTCTGAGACTATCCGCACTTATATAGTACTCTAAAGAGTACTTCCAACAACTTACTCGAAACATCTAACATCCTCTAATTTTATAGTACAATTATCATAAATCTTACATCTAAATTTCTAGCATCCTCCAAATTTTCGGCGCCTAGGGTGGGACCCACCTGCACTTTTGGCGTCATCCTGGTTTCATCCTTTTCCATTCCATTTCATTTCTTTTTCAAAAGTAATTTTAGAATAAAACTGTAAGCCCACAACTCAAGTGCTAAGACTATCCGCACTCGTCTAATCTATATCTTACTCTATACACTATTTTTCTTCCACTTTTACGGCATCTACTTTAAATTTACACATATCTAAGTATGCTTCACAGTACGCCACTGCGGACAGCCTAAGTCCGAGATCGTTGGATATGCCACATGTAGCGTACGTGGATGAAAAAAAAGGTACGTCGGGATCTTGCACGCCAGAGTCGTCCGCCAAAAACAGTGCATGAAAACTATCGCTAAACTATGAGCCGGTTCGGCTAGTTGGCGCGACAGGGAGGCCGGAGAAAGTAAGTAGGAAATTAAAAAACTGACAAAAAAAGGAACTAAAGTAAACGTGGTTATATAAAATGTGAGATAATTGATATGACATACGGAGTCGTAGAATACGGCGAGTCTTGGAACCCTTCTTTACAAAGCATATACTCTTTTAGATGATGTTTTGAATAGGTAGTAATATTTATTAAGTACGGATTTAAAGTGTAACACGTGTGACGATGGTCTGAGTTACAAATCTGTATGATCATAAGATGATTTTGACACAAGTCTTTTGTTATTTTGTAGCCTGCAACATGCAAGTGAATGCTTTTTCGTTCTATGTACAAGGATTTTCGAGAGCTAAATACATGTCTACGTTACGTTACAGTTATACAGTGTGACAAATTTTTTTGCATAGGTATGTGACTGTCCAGGACGCCACACATAGCGTACACAGTTGAAAAAATGTTGCGGGTCTCGCACGCTGGAGTCCTCCGCCGAAAACGGTGTACAAAAACCATGCGCTAATTTAGGAGTGCGGTCGGCTAGTTGGCGTGACGTGGACGCCGGAAATAGAAAATTTGTAAGAGATTAAAAAACGGAAAAGAAAGGAAGCGAAGTGAATATGATTGTATAAAATGTGAGATAATTGATATGACATATGAATTCGTAGAGTACTGCGAGTGCTGAAACGCTTCTTTATAAAGTGTATAATATTTCAGATGATGTTTTGAATAGGCAGTAATGCTTATTACGTACAGAATTAAAGTATCACGAGTCCACGAGTAACGCAATTTGAGATTCGAATATGTGTAATTGTAAGATGTTTTTGACACGAGTCTTTTGTTATTTATAGCCTACAACTTGTAAGTGAATGTTTTTTTGAACGTTTTAAATAGGTAGTAATATTTATTACGTACGGTTTTAAAGTACTACGAGTGATGATGATCTGAGATTCGAATATGTGTAACTGCAAGATGATTTTGACACGAGTCTTTTGTTATTTACAGTCTGCAACATGTAAGTGAATGTTTGTCTATATATGTATATAAGTGTTTTCTAGCTAAATACGTGTCTATTTTACGTTACAGTGTGACAAATATTTTTTATGTAGGTCTCACATTTTCCTGTCTTTAACCAAACTGGAACTCACTTTTCTGAAGCGCCAAATCCAGAGTGCGCTGTCGACCGATCAAAACGCATCGAAATTGGAATGTGAAAGCGAGAGGAAACACCACCCATTATCTTCTCTAGGGTTTTATAGGATCGCAAAAAGAAGAAACTCCTCTTGCGCAAGGCCAAGGCGAGGTAGAGCAACCCCACCATTCCCGGCGTCTGTCCCTCCTCTTCTCTCTCCTCCGCTCCCCTCGGCTCCGCTCGCTCTCACCCCTCCTCCTAGCCCCACCCCACGCCGCCTTCCCCCAACCCGGCGTGCGCGGCACGTGCTCCCTCCTCCACCCTACCCCCGCCCCGCCCGCCGCCACGCCGCGTGACGCCGACCGGGGAGGCGAAAAGCGCCGCCTTTCCGTTTCGGTCCGTGTCGGCGGTGAAAGGGAAGGTTCTTTGGCCTTTTATTTCGCCGAGGGGTGTCCGACGCGGGGGCGGACCATGGACCACGGCGGCGGCGGAGGTGGAGGCGCGCCGTCGAGCAGCAACAGCGGCGGGGCGAGCGCGGGTGGCGGCGCGAGCGGTAGCGAACCACACCCTCATGCTCACGCGTTCTACTACGCGGGCCCGGCGGGGTCCAACTCCGGAGCGCCGCCGCAGCCGCAGCAGTCGCCGTTCGTGGGCGCGCTCGCCATCACCCCTAGCGCCGCCGACCAGGCGCAGCCGTCGCCGTTTGTGGGCGCGCTCGCCATCACCCCCGCCGCCGCCGACCAGGCGCAGCCGTCCTCCGCTGCGGGCGACAAGAAGGCGCTCGTGCCCTCAGCGAAGCGGCCGTCCAAGGACCGGCACACCAAGGTGGACGGGCGGGGCCGGAGGATCCGGATGCCGGCGCTGTGCGCGGCGCGGGTGTTCCAGCTCACCCGGGAGCTCGGGCACAAGTCCGACGGCGAGACCATTGAGTGGCTGCTGCAGCAGGCGGAGCCGGCCATCCTTGCCGCTACCGGCACCGGCACTATCCCGGCCAACTTCTCCTCACTCAACATATCCATGCGCTCCGGCGGCGCTGCCGCCGCCAACTCCGCCCGCGCCTCGCCGTTCCCCGCGCTGGCGCTCCACCCCCACCCCCATCACCAGCAGCAGCAGCACGACATGTCCGCCATGATGGGGTACCACCACCACCACCTCCTCCAGCCTCCGCAGCAGCAGGAGGACCCTAACTCCGGCGGCGCCTACATGAGGAAGCGCTACAGAGAGGACCTGTTCAAGGAAGACGACGACGACGACCGCCAAGATCCGAACGCGCCCAAGGCGCGCGAGCAGCAGCAGCAGGCGCCGTCGGCCGCAATGTGGGCCATGGCGCCCAACACCGCTGCTCCCGGCGGCGCCTTCTGGATGCTGCCCTTGTCTACAACCTCAGCCGCGGCGGCGGCGCGGCCAGCCGAGCAGCCCATGTGGTCCTTCAGCGGCGCCGCCGCCGCCGCCGGGAGCGCCACGGTACAAGCTCCTCTCCAGTTCATGTCCAGGGCCACCTACCCAAGCGGCGGGGGTGGCATGTCGGACACCAACCTGGGCATGTTCGCCGCAGTCAACCCCTACAACCGCGGCGGCAACGAGGACCACAACCACCAGCACCGGCAGCCTGAGGCCGAGCAGCAGCGTGGCGGAGATGGAGGCGACGAAGACGACGACGAGGACCGTGACGTCAGCGGGGAGGAGAATCACGACAACAACAACGACAACAGCTCACAGTAAGCAACAACGTGCATGCTGAACTCTGAACCACCACCACCATGGTCGCGCATCTTGCTAGCTGGTACCAGCTCATCCTCATCATCCAATCGGTTGTCAAAACTTCGAATTCTGGCGTCTTCCTCTTAATCCCATTGCGCTGTCACTGACTCGTGGAAGATCGATCACTAGTGTCTGTGCAAGGAGCAACCAAAGCAGCAGGCGAACCAAGCCGGCAACAAACCAATGCAAGAGCAACACTTCTTGCCCCCATGATTAGCCTTGTTTCATTTCACTTTGTTTTCTTATTAGGTTTCGTTTGGTTGGTTTTCCGGATTGAATCAGTGAACGATTGCTTTGTTGAGTCGGGTGTGATGATGATTAGTGAGTCAAAACTAGAGCAGCAGGAGCCAAAGAAACGAGTCCGTGTGAGAGGAATCTGTACATACAGCTGGTCCTGTTGATTTGTTTTTTTTTGCTGCACTGTTGATTCTAGTTTAATTTCTTTTCTCCTTTATTGCAGAAAGAATGTGAAAAAATCCTAGCCGTTTTCTCTCTCTTTTCCGTTTCCATCTGTCCCATGTGTCGCATTCTTCATCAGTGCTCGTGCCATGTGCTGTTTCATGGATGGATGGATTTGCAATTGCAAGACAACCTGGAAGTGGACTGTATACTGCGACGAAGTGGTCGCACGTCGCAGTGTGTCTCCACTAGTGTCATGATGTTTTTGGTTTGAACCAGATAGATAGATTTTATCCGAAAACAGAGTTAATCCTGTATAGAAATCTGCCATACGCATTGTTGATCTCACCACACACTGTTAGATTCCACAAGTTGCCACATGTGTTCTAGAGTTTGCCAACTACGTGTACTTCCTCCTGTTTCTCCGAGATGGCGTTGGCCATTTGTGGTAGAACGGGAAGAACACACGCGAAGGCAGAAGAGAGCGCCGCGTCTGAGAGGAGAGGAGGGCAATCATGTGGATCAAGAAGAGCGAGCTCGACCTTGAGCTCCAGCTCGATCAGGAGCATATCATATCATATCAATGAGGATAACTCCGGTTATTACTGATGAAGACAGGCAGGAAGACAGACAAGCAGGCAGGCAGGGAGGAAAAAAAAAACTAGATTGGTGTGGATGACGAAGACGCAGGGAGAGCGACGGGGTTGATTAACCTGACTTACGCCGCCGCCGCCGCCGTTATCCCCGACACAAGCCGGGATGGGATTATCCCGTTAATTATTGCCTGTCGTGTCACCGGCGCTCTAATAACACGCTGGGGGCGTGAATCTCGTAGCGCATCCGACGGCTCGACAGTCTGTTTGGCCGGATATTTTGACGCCGTGCCTCACTTGCACAAAATGCCGGGGGCGCTATGTCTACTGTTTTCCGTGCTTTGTTTGCGTCCAAACAGCTGATGATCAGGGAACATTAGAATAATGAGTGGGAAAAACCAGAAGAGAATATGTTTCAGAAAATTCCTACTAAACAGACCTTCTTTACTTCCAGTGTGCGTTATCCACTCGACTAGGAGTAGTATTTATTTTTAGTGTCTAGACAGCGCTGCTATCAGCGAAAAAGTGACCGGACCGCAGCAGCACCCGTTTCCATCCACTGTCTACACACTTTCCCTAATATCCGTTTCAGATTTTTATCATCTGTACTGTATAAAAACTCCAGCTCTTTGTATTTTTCCGTCTTTCGAAATTTCTAAAGGGCATTACGAGTAACCTTTTCAGATTCAATCAAAGCTAAGGTAGTGCACATTTTCTGCCACATGTTTATTTTCTTTTTGTGTTTCGAATTTTTTGTTTGAAGAGAATTAGGAGTAACCTTTTCAAAGATAACCTACTCCTCTTTTTTTTTTTATTTGACCTTAGCTAGTTTTTAAAAATGTACTAACGAACGTCAAATAAAAAAAACCGAGGGAGTACCGAGTTCACATTTTTCTGCTCACATGTTTTCCTGATAAGTGTTGGACTAATATCTTGACCCCATTGCACTTAAAGATGCCAAAACGTTCACATGTGCCAGACCTGCTGTGCTCGCGTACACTTGTACGATTCTACGTACTACAGTATAGATGTTAAAACATTCAGACGTACTCCCTCCGGTATCATATTGATTGTCGTTCAGACAGCGTTAGATAGTTGTTTTTTACTCCCTCCATCCCTAAAAGGATGTCGTTTTTAACACTAAATTTAGTGTTAAAAACGACATCCTTTTAGGGATGGAGGGAGTAGTTATTTTGCTTGGTCGGAAACAACAATTAAAATGAGACCGGAGGGAGTATTCAGAAAGTGATGTGACTCCGAATCCGGGAGGCTTGCCCTGCACCCATTTCCACGGAGGCTCGACGGCTCTCCTTCCATTTCCACGGCAGCAGCAGTGCAGTCTTTTCATACAGATCCCATTAGAGTGTGCAACTCTAATTGCTCTGGTTCTGAACAAATAACCTGAAATCGAGGATCATCTCCGATACAACTAACATTTTCAAGGTATTTGCTAGGTTTGTGAAATTTATGTTCCATTAGGGCCCTATATAATTGTCCTGGCTCAATCTTGCTAAACCTAATTTATAGTCTCTTTTAGAATGCATAGATGCAGGAAAAACACATGGATGGCTTCATAGTTAGTGACACGTGGGGCCTGCAACCTCCACGTCCATCTACCTATTTGACATGCACATAACAAGGTCGTTTCAATTTCTCCGTTTAAATCAACCTCACGATCCTGCACGAGTTCGACACTCATGAACAGATAGCAAGTTCATTATTTGTTAGTTCAAAAATGAACTAAGACAAATACTCCCTCTGTTTCAAAATAATTATTACTGATTAATTCAAAAATGAACTAGCGGATGACAATTATTTTGAAACGGAGGGAATATTTGAGATGAAAGGAGTAAACCACCGCACACACTGTGTTGACTTGCTCACCAGAGAACTACTCCCTCCGGTACCTAATAGATGTCGTTCCGACACTTAGAAGCAGTTCATTTTTAGCTTACTTGATTTGTCTGAAACGACAAATATATAAAAACAGAGGGAGTATAATACAAACCTGCGCTTGCCACTAACATTAAAAGCAGATACTACCTCCCGGTTCAAAATATTTGACGTTCCGACAATACCGGCCAGTTCATTTTTAGTTCAATCCAATTGTCTGAAACAACAATTAAAATGAACAGGAGGGAGTATTTCCGTAGAGGTTCCTGTTTATCTGCTGTATAGAAGTACTCCCCCCTTCTCACAATTATTGTCGTTTTGGGTAAGATTTTTAATTTATTTTGAACTAAAAATCTTGTTCAAAACAACGATTATTGCAAACAAGTAGTTGGCTAGGATGTACTGTTGCTTCCAAATTTAACAGCTTGTTATCTGTCATAGGTGTTCTACTGAACACCGTTGAACCAGCCTCTGGTCTGACTTATCTCTACCTTCTGATACCGATTCTAACTCATTACAGACTCTAATCCGACACTAATTCTAATAACCAGTGACATTATCAGTGTTATGCTAAACGGTCTAAACGGTCTGTTTAAACACGTTTAAATGCTAAACAGAAGTCGACTGCACAGTTTAGCCCCTAAACGGTGGAATAAACAGTTGACCCGTTTAAACGGGTCAACGCCCGTTTAAACGGGCTAAACGGGCTAAACAAAACGGATTTTAAACGTATTTAAACGTGTTTAGAACCGTTTAGGCAAAGTGAACTTACAATATAAGTCAGATGCAAGTTTAAAATTAATATCACCAAATTGATTAAAATCAATATATTTTCAAGTTTTACTTAACACATCAGAAGTAATATTACTTTTATTTCAAAAAATATAATAAAACAATTATTAGTCGCTGAAGTTTAAAATATTTGTTTAGGTCACTACATGTACCATTTTTCAGTCTCAATATTATTATTTGGTGGTGTGATATTGTAATCGTCTCTTTAGTTTTATATGAAGACGAAGTTAAATTGATTCTTATTTTCAAATAGGAGTTTGAACTTGATTTGAACATCTACCGTAAAGCAGGACAGTACATACCGTTTAATCTGTTTAAACAACATTTAAACGCCGTCTAAACCTTCTAAATGGTAAAAAGAGCTCCACCGACTGACTACCGTTTACTGTTTAGGATAACACTGAACATTATCAAACTCAAAAAGGAGGGATTGTAGTTGCAGTAAAACCAAAATGAAGCACAAGGCCACCTTCCTACAACCTAGTAAACATCATCCTCAGTATTCTTCATCGTCGTCGTCATCATCATCATCAAGGATGTTGTGTTCATCCCAGAGCACGCAAGAGCAGGTTGCTTTCTTATTTTTCCACTCTTTCCCACACGAGTAGCAGAATTCATGACCACAGCTACAGGAAGCAACAATGAGACATAAGAAAGGTATTAATATGAGGAACTTTTGTGCATTTGGGCTTTGCGCAGAAATATACATCCCTGTTAAAACTGGATTTCCCGGCATTACTATCAGTTAAGAAACAAAAGATTGTGGATTGTGCAATCAAGAGTAAAGGGAATGGGACTTACAAGCAGGTCATGTGGTAGCAACCCTGTGCAAGTTCAATCATGTGCTTGCATTTGACGCATTGGCGCCACAACCGCTGCCGTGCAAGGGTCTGTAGCCTGGCATCTTCTGGAAGAGCGTGGGGGTGCCTCCTCTTGTATTCATAGCAGGTCATTCCGTCATGCCACGGGACCTTACATCTGATGCAGAAAGAGCCTCTACATTTCACACACTTTCGCAATGTCTCAACATCAGCAACTGTGTACCTCGAGCTGGAACCTTGCATTGGATGAATCACCTCACTTAAGGACATCAATGCTGAACACTTGGGAGAAGGACAATATATCTTCTGACTTGGGGGGATCTGTCCTTCCCTGATACGTTGAACCATGATCTCCAACAGCCGAGGCGAGAGGAATACCTTTGAGCCCTCCACAGTAAGCTTTGTGGTGCAACCATCCTGTGGGCAAGCTGGGAGCATTCCATGGAGAAGCTTGGTTTTCACATGCTCCTTCATGCAGGAGAAGCAAAAGCGATGTGCACAACCTTCAACCACATGAATTTTAGAAATATCAGCGTCTTCCAAGCAGATGCTGCAAGTCTCCCTTTTCACCTTGCAAGCATCTTCAGCGAGAGCTTTGGCAATCTGAGCATCTATGTAATTTCTTGCTAATTGGGCCACATAACTGAGTTGGTTTGGCTCAACAAGTGAGATTTTACACTGCTCAAATTCCTTTCGCATTGACAGGACATGATCGATCATATTCAACAGTTTCTTCCCTGTTGGATGCCAAATTCCAAGCATCTGCAATCATAATGCTATTAGGAAACAATCACATGAATTCATTATTGTATTAATCACAAGAATGTATTATTACACTCTGAGAAGCTCATAACGGGAGATACCATCATATGATCAATGCAAAGGAAAACATAAAGCACTTCAATGTTGAATCCACATGTACAGAAACTCAGGAAGTTTCGTCACAGATCATAGCTGATAAACTGACTATGTGAAAGGATCAGTATGTGTGTACTAGACATGTAATTATATAGCAGCATTCAATGTTAATAAGTATTTTGGGATGGAGGGAGTATGTGTTACAAGGGGGAGGGGGGGTGCCCAGCTGCCCACATATGAAATATACCACGTCTGGCCATAAGTAAATGTTGTTTCAGACAAGATACAGAGAGGTTTTAAAACTTATTGCTATTCTTTGCATATGGGCATCATGTGAATTCTGTATATGTGCTAAACAAACAATTCAACCGAGCATCCTCAACTGCACATTTTGCTTGCGAACCACAGGATTTTAAGGGTATATGTATATACAAGCAGTGAAGCAGAAACAGGAGAGGCGAAGAAGGGGGACATACATGGTTGTGCAGTGGTTTGTAATCTGTGACGATGGTGACGTTCCGGATGCCCAGCCCGAGCGCGGCGTCTAGACCCTCCATGAGAGCCATTATCTCCAGCATCTTTCGGCCGCCCACATCGCCATGCACCGGCTTCTGTATCCTGAGCACCGGCTCCGCCTGCGAGCCGCACACGGCCACCGCGAGCACCGCGACGCCGGGGTCCCGGTCCCGCGGACCCACCACGTCCTTGCTCGCCATGCCCTTGGAGAAGACGCGGAAGTGCGGGCGGGCGGACGAGTCGAGCGGCCGCTCGATGAAGTCGCCCTCCTCGGCCCACCGGTCCTCCGGGACGGCGGCCAGGTCGCGGGCGAAGAGCGCGTCGTGGGCGGCGACGCGGACGGCGGCGGCGGCGCGGGCGTGGGCGGCGCGGCAGGCCTCGGCGTCGCGCCGGTCCTGCTCGGCCCGGGCGAGGTCGGCGGCTTGGAGGGCGAGGGCGCAGGCGGCGTCCGAGGGGGGCTCGTGGTCGCGGAGCGGCGGCGCGGGAGCGGATCGCGACGAAGAGGGTGCTGGTGAGGCGGCCGCGGCGGCATTGGGAGATTGGGAACCGCGGAGGGAGGCCTGGATGGCCTCGTCGAGCTGCAGTTGGAAGGCGTGGTCGAGGTCGGAGGCGGAGATGGCCGCTGACGAGGCTAGCGCGACCTGCTCGCGCAAGGCGGCTAGGCCGTATGAGATAAGAATAGCCGGGCCGATGGGTAGTAGCTGGGCCCTTTCTGAAGTCTCGAATGTGAGCGGGCCGATGGGTAACTAGTACTCCCTCCTTTCTCAAAAGATTGTCACCTTCTAGTTCATTTTTGTACTAGAAGGTGACAATCTTTTGAGAAAGGAGGGAGTACATGACTATGAAGATGGTTGCTTTAATCTCGATTAATTGCTCACGTTGAGTTGGAGAAATTCCTTTTGCACATCAAAGATTAAGGCGCAATCACGAACATAGTGTTTGTTGTTTTGTAGCAGACAGTGAGGGGAGGGCGTCAACAATAATGCAACGACAACAAAAACATTTATCCCAAACACGTTGTGATTGATAGAGGGCGACAACATATATAATTTTTTTTTCTTTCTAAACGACACTTTTATGTGCTGACAGCCAGAGTGAACATCATCCTATATTTGATCTTTTCCGGTTGTACCTCGCAACAGTAACATTAGTCATTACCTTATTGAAGGCATCTGAAGTTGTGGACTTCAGACATTTACTCATGTCGTGGCTGGATCAGAAGATGTGCGTGCGGTGTTTTGAATTAGACTGTATTTGGAAACACAGTATTTTTGCAGTTTTAAAGCAATACTCTGGTATTTAAGAATACTATGGTATTTTTGCAGAATGGTGTTTGGCAACCAACTTGAAAACTCTGTATTAAAAACCACAATTTTGTCTATACTGCAATATTTTTAGAGTATTGAAAACTTTGGTGGAAACCAAAGTTTATCTCTGTCACGGCGCGGAGGCGCTCACTCCAGCCTTTTCTACCGCTCGCACGCTCCTGCCTCTTCTGCATCTGCCTTTTTTTATCATCTCCACGAGACATACCTCGTCTGCGGCTCCCATCTTATCGTCCTCAACGATGTCTTCGTGCTCGGCAAGCGTCACCGACTCCATCTCCAATTACGGTAAAAAGGGTGCGTTTGCTCCTCCATGTATCGTCCTCTTTCTGATCGTGGCGTAGGAGCCGGTTCAAAAGATTTGATCGCCGAGTGCTCCCGCACTCGCACCACTCCGGCCTTGCCCCCTCGCGCAGATCCGACTTCGCCCTCCCTCTCTGCCACGCTCGCACCGCTCCCTCCGGCCTCGTCCTCCCTCTCTGGCACGCTCGCGCCGCCGCTCCCTCCGGCCTCGCCCTCCCCCGCGCCGCTCGCTCTCTGGCACGCTCGTGCCGCTCCCTTCGGCCTCGCCGCTCCCTTGTGTCACTTGGTCTTTGGCACGCTCGCGCACTCTCTCGCGTGCATTCGCCCTCGCTCGCTTGCGCTTTGGATAGGCCGGAGGGAGCGGCTCTCTCCCTCGCGCGTTCCTCTGGCGCTCTCCCTCACGCCCTCATGCTATTTTTTATTTTTGTTTCACAAATTTGGAACAAAGAGATGGTTTTGTTTTGAATGTAAAATGGTGGAGAATCATCCATCCAAAACTGTAGAACGAGGAGCTGATTTTGTTTTGGATGGATGTACTTCTATTTTGAATGTATAATGGTGCAGTGATATGAATGATCGTACTTCTATTTTAAATGTAAAAGTGAGATAAAATACTTTGCCCCCAAACAGTTCTATGTATTGCAAAACTGTAGTATTACAATACTGTGGTATTAGAATACTTTTGTATTGTCATGATATCTAAAAACAGTGATATTAGAATACTTTGGTATTGAAACACTGTGTTCCCAAACACAACCGTATCGTGTTGTGGCGGGATGACATTTGAAGTTTTTTTTGAAGATCGAGTGTTGCCAATTATGGTAGATGATTCTTGTTGTGAGAGTCTAGGCATTTCGGAGACATTCTTGTCTTTTTTTTCTTTTTTTCCTTTCTTTGGAGTTGCATCCGTGAAGTGTCTCGACTTGCTTTTAAGCATTATGTTATTGCAAATATTAGATGTAATTAATATATTCCTGACTGTTGATAGTCTGATTGTGTTGGACTCAGAGGGTAAAGTAGGTATAGGTGGCCAATGGGCCATGCTGGACCAGCCCGACACGAACCTGATTGGGCTCGGGCTTGAAAATATTGGGCTCGTTCCGGCACGATTTTTAAACTGACCGTGTCGGGTCAGCCCGATAGGCATTCCACTAGGCTCAGGCTTGGTGATGAGGACATCACTTATATGGATACAAACAACACTCTACTGAATATACAAGATGCAATGAATAGAGTTCATACACAACAATTAATTTCAGAGGTGAACTCGTTCTTATATATTTCCTTATATGTTTTTGAGCATAGATTGCTACTTAATGATTTATTTGTGATTAGGATCCATGGAGAGGTTCAAGGAGTACTTGGAGGGAGTATTAGGGACGTGGAAGACCAGAGAATTCGTTCAAAGAAGATGGAAACCGAACCAAACTCCAAATCGTAACCAACTCGGAGTCCAGGAGCAGTACGCACTAAAACGGACGCCCATGACGCATACGAACTCCGTTTTGGACGTTCTACATATGCACGGAAAGGGGAGAGGATAACCTTTCCAATGGAACCGGTCCCATGTCAAAATTCATTCGGAGTCGACGGGAATCGTCGAAACAAAATCAAGTACAGAATCTGTCAGGGTGCTGCGCCACCGTATTGGGCCATTGGGCCTTGTATCAAGTCTAAGTCCATTATTTTCGTGTCTTAGGGTTAGGTCACGACCCTAACACCCCCTTGGACGTCCTCCCACCTATATATACTCCATGGTAGCCGCTATAGACAATTGGGTTTTGCTTAGATCAATAATATCGCCGTTTTTCGGTTTGTGAGACCCCAACTTCGCGATTTCAGATCGTGTCTTCTACGTTCTTGCTTGTGTTCTCGGTTGCACTTGCAGGGATTAGCCTTCTTGGCGAGGTCAATCGTGTGAAGCACGGTTGATAACCAACGGAGCGGTGGTGTAGTGATTGCAGGGGCTGTTCGTGTTCTACTCGAGAGCCTCGGATCATCAACGTCGAGATCTCCATCAATCGACTTACCCATTACCTTTCGGAAGATCGGGCCTTAAACCTTTTTCCTATCAATTGGTATCAGATTTCCAGGTTGCCCGTTAGGTAATTCATCTATCCATTACATTAGTTTTGTTTTTCATACCTAGAGTCCACAAAAAAGCCACAAAAAAACTTGCAGTTTAGTAGATCTGTTCATTACTTTGTCCAAACCACATTGAGCCTTTGCAACTTTGTTATTCAGTTTGGTTTTGTTGAGTTTGTGTCCGTTGTTGAGTCATATTGCTGGTTTAGAAAGTGTTTTTGGTCTTAGTTTGAGTTTTGCATTGTGTTGATTCATCCTTTTGAATCACGTCATCACGTCCAGATTAGATTCACCTCTGTCCAGTTCGGTATTTTCATCATATCTTGCTCATACGAACTCGTATTTTGGTGTTCTTGCACTTTATGGAAAGCTTAAGAAGTGCTCTATAACTTTCATATTCATCATTATCCCGGAAAATATAGTTATCGATGTCTAAATTGCATTAGATCCAAATCTGTTATTGACCTAAAAATTCTGAACAGTCTGTATTTCGGGGTCAGTATCTCCTATTGTTCTTTTCCAAAATAGGTCTTCCATATATTGAAATTAAAGAGGAGAGATATATCTACAATCTTGCTGTTCTAAGTTTTCCAATTTAGAGCCTATAAGTGTGCCTATTTGTCCTTGGAAGATTGAGCAGAAAATCTGCGACAGACACACGAGATATCTTGGGTTGATTTTCATTGTGTTCTTCCCTTGCAGCACATTCTGAAAAAAAAAGGAAGAAAAAAGAAAAAGGCAAGTGCAAAACAAGAAACAAAAGCCGCACAAAAAAAGAGGAAAAAAAAACAACAAAAAACAGAAGTGCTTGCATTCTTTGTGTCATCTATTTTTGTCTCATGTCTTGCTAGCTTGAACTACTAGGAACACATTTAGGCCAGCAACTTTGACAAATACTTTGGACACTTATTCAACTTTACTATCTGATTTCATTGTTGCTAATCCTTGCTACATAGAAAGTGTCATCCAAGCTACACCTTACTCTTGAGCAGAATCGATACACCTTTGCAATCATCCCACGCTTCATTGGTCTCTTCATACCGTCCACCGTTTGCCACCTGCAGTGTCGGTAAGAACACTTGTAAGAGCGTGGTAAGATGCTTGAGAGTGTGTGATTCCACTTCCACTTTGCCATTATCCTTTGTAGTTGATAGGGATAACATATTTTTTGTGTTGTCTTCTGTTTGCTACTAACAATGTCAGGTAAAAGCAAGAATCATGCATTATATGCTGAGATGATGGACATGATGAAGACAGCGATAGAGTTGCGCACTAAAAATCAAACATCAACCAAGGATTCACATGACATTCAGACCACCTTTACAACACCTTCCACAAGAAGTAATTACATTCTCCCATCTCTTCCTTCTTATGATGGTTTTGGTTACGATGAATATATTGCTTGGGAAATAGAGTTGGATAAAATTTTTGGAAAATGTCATATGTGTGAGAGGAGGAAGATTAGAAATGTTGCAAGTGCATTAGTAGGTTCTGCATTAACTTGGTGGAACAATTTAAATGATTTAGAAAAACCTCGAACATGGAAAGATATGAAAATTCTTATGCGAGAAACATTTACTAGTGTATCCAATTGCAAAGATGAAATACATGAGCTTGAGAAGAATTTTCTTGTTGTACCTCCTACTATGCCTAACCTTTTGCAGGAACAAGAACCAATAATTGTAGAAAATCCAAAAGCGAATGAGGTGTTCAACAACTCCTGTGAAAATTCAGATCTATCAATTCATATTTCACCCACAATTACTGCTGAAAATGAGAATAAAGGTAACGAATATCACAACACACTTGTTGAAGGTGAGAAGTTTTTGGATGTTCTGAATTTTTTCACCAATCATGCTATTGTCGAGGAGCGACTAGTGGAATCTTTTATTGATACACCATTGCCACATGTTGATTTTCCTGCTGATCCTTCTGTTAAGAAAGAGTTGTGTGCTGATAACTCTATTATACCTATGCAAAAACAAGTTAATGTACAAGATGATTGTGTTTTGAATTCACCTACTTGTGCTGAAATTCATAATTTGATCACCGCTACTGCTGAAAATGATGAGCTGGAAATTTCGTCTTCTCTAAATACTTTGGGTTATATTGAATTTGATACTCTTTGTGATCTAAATATTGTAGAGAGGAGAATATTTTCACAATCTGAATTGCCTTTATTAAGTAGAAATATTTTTCATGCTATAGGCAACTATGAAGATAGTGGTGAATTTATGGTGCATAAAGTTTACATATGTTCAAATGTGCAAGCTCCTTTTGTGCTGCAACAACATGGTGAAATGAATGGATGCACTAACACTAATAATGTATTGTCAAGTTTTTCTAGCATTTTTTTATTGCAGCAAGGACAACAAATAAAAAAGAAGCATTGTTCATTGCGGTTGTGCAATATGGACAGTGTTCATTCTACCCCCAAAGCAATCCTTTTTCCTGGACATACGAGCAAGCCGAGGACGGCTTGTCATAAAGAAGGGGAGAATGACGAGATCATGCACATTATCATTGCACCTACAAATATGGTACAAAGTTTATTTGTTTGGGATCCTGGCTCAAGTGAATGTGCGCTCTTGTTTGGACAAGATCAAGATGGTGCGCTATGTCGTCCGCCACCTTGGCCTCCTCCTTTCATGCTTACAAGAAGATTTGCTGGTGTTGCACATATGGACCCACACATGATAGAAGATGAACTTGAGTCGAGGACGACTCCAATTCAAGGAGGGGAGATGAGGACATCACTTATATGGATACAAACAACACTCTACTGAATATACAAGATGCAATGAATAGAGTTCATACACAACAATTAATTTCAGAGGTGAACTCGTTCTTATATATTTCCTTATATGTTTTTGAGCATAGATTGCTACTTAATGATTTATTTGTGATTAGGATCCATGGAGAGGTTCAAGGAGTACTTGGAGGGAGTATTAGGGACGTGGAAGACCAGAGAATTCGTTCAAAGAAGATGGAAACCGAACCAAACTCCAAATCGTAACCAACTCGGAGTCCAGGAGCAGTACGCACTAAAACGGACGCCCAGGACGCATACGAACTCCGTTTTGGACGTTCTACATATGCACGGAAAGGGGAGAGGATAACCTTTCCAATGGAACCGGTCCCATGTCAAAATTCCTTCGGAGTCGACGGGAATCGTCGAAACAAAATCAAGTACAGAATCTGTCAGGGTGCTGCGCCACCGTATTGGGCCATTGGGCCTTGTATCAAGTCTAAGTCCATTATTTTCGTGTCTTAGGGTTAGGTCACGACCCTAACACCCCCTTGGACGTCCTCCCACCTATATATACTCCATGGTAGCCGCCATAGACAATTGGGTTTTGCTTAGATCAATAATATCGCCGTTTTTCGGTTTGTGAGACCCCAACTTCGCGATTTCAGATCGTGTCTTCTACGTTCTTGCTTGTGTTCTCGGTTGCACTTGCAGGGATTAGCCTTCTTGGCGAGGTCAATCGTGTGAAGCACGGTTGATAACCAACGGAGCGGTGGTGTAGTGATTGCAGGGGCTGTTCGTGTTCTACTCGAGAGCCTCGGATCATCAACGTCGAGATCTCCATCAATCGACTTACCCATTACCTTTCGGAAGATCGGGCCTTAAACCTTTTTCCTATCACTTGGCCCGAGGCACAGTAAAATGTGTCGTACTGGGCTCGGCCCGAACCCATAGTTAGTCGCGCCTGCGTAAGAGCAGCAGCGGTGAAGCTGCACCACGGAGGGGAGGAATTAAGGAGCAAGCGGTGCGTGGGCTGGCGGCGGATGACAGCGACGACTGATTCACGAGGATAGCGGTCGAGGCGACAGATTGGTGGGGTGCCAGATCCGTGGGCAGCAGGGGTGACGGCTCGCTCGGGAGTCGCGGAGCGGCGGATGCCGGAGCCTGGAGGTAGGCGGAGACTCGACGGAGGGAGGCAAGAAGAGAGCGCGACGACCAGCGGTCGATTGGAGATGCGAAGGCTAGGAGCCTTTGAGGCGCAGAAGCAGAGGGAGACGGTTAGACGGAGTCACAGAGGGAATCGCGGAGGCGAAGGACGGTCAGACGGAGTCACGGAGGGAGTCGCGGAGGCGAAGGCAAGTATTGGGAGGCTGAGGCCTGAGGGATCATATTGGGAGGCGCTGAGGGATCGAGAGAGGCAAAGATGCGGCTAGGGTTTGACCGGAACATTATAGGAGAGAACAGAGAAGACTGAGCGCGCTTATATATGAAGTATCGTTTAATGGGCTAGTCGGGTCGTGCTCGTGGCGGGCCGACCAAGTCGGGTTACACGGGCCAATTACGGACATGTCGGGCCAAGTCGACCCGACGGACCTGAAACGAATTTCAAGCACGAAATGAGTCAAGCTTCGGGCCGACACGAGCCCGGTGTTTATCGTGATGGGTCGTGCTTGGATCGAGCAAAAAAAACCGTGATTCGGGCCGGTCTATTCGACCACCTCTAAAAATAGGTGATAGCCAGGTTTGAATGAGGAAGCGGCTCGATGAGAGTACGGAAAGGGGAGGGGCCACACAACCAAGTGGAGAGACAGCGCGGTCCAAGAACAGTGACAATTAGAGCTAGAGTTATAAAAGTGAGACCGTTGGAGCGAAACTATGTAATACCACAATACAAGAATATAAAGATATTCTAAAGTTATCTGCTATACTTTCAACATATTCTCTATGCTTTCAGCATTTTCACCCTTACACTTACTCTATACTTTTATATTTTATTTTATATTTATAGTTTAGTAAACTTTAAAGTATCCTACTGCGGATAGTTTAACACAAAAAATGAACAAAAACATTGTCAGCAATCAATCGTCCCAGCTGTTCTATCCCAGAAAGGAAAAAATGGAAAGAAAAGTAGACTCGATGATGGCCGGCGGCGAAGACGACGACGGCCTAGGCCCCTTCCACGAGCTGCTCGCCCAAATTTCGTTAGCGGCCATCTCTGCCTCCGACCTCGACTACGCCTTCCAACTGCAGCTCGACGAGGCCATCCAAGCCTCCCTCCGCGGTCAATCTCTCAATGCCGCCGCTGCCGCCGCCGCCGCCTCAGCACCCTCTTCGTCGCAAGCTGCTCCCGCGCCGCTCCACGAGCCTCCCTCTGATTTCGTCTGCGCCCTCGCCCTCCAAGCCGCCGAACTCGATCGGGCCGAGCAGGTCCTCCGCGACGCCGAGACCTGCCGCGCCGCCGCCGCCGCCTCCGCGTTCGTTCGCGAGGTGGTAGGCATCCCGGAGGACCGGTGGGCCGAAAAGGGCGACATCATCGAGCGGGCAGTGGACTCGTCCGCCGGCCCGCACTTCCGCATCTTCTCCAAGGGCATGGCTAGCAAGGACGTGGTGGGTCCGCGGGACCGGGACCCCGGCGTCGCGGTGCTCGCCGTGGCCGTGTGCGGCTCGCTGGGGGAGCCGGCGCTCAGGATACAGAAGCCTGTGGATGGGGCTGCGGCTGTGGGTGACCGGATGACGCTGGAGCTAATGGCTCTGACGGAGGGCCTAGACACCGCGCTCGGGCTGGGCATCAGGAACGTCACCATCGTCACAGATTACAGGCCACTGCACAACCATGTAGGTCCCCCTTTCCTCACCTCACCTGTTCTGCCTCTGTTAGTATATACCATTAAAATCCTGTGGTTCACAGGCAACATGTGCAGTTGAATTGTTTGTCTAGCACATATAATATGTTCACAACATGATGCCCATATGCAAAGTAAGCAATAAGTTTACTTATGACCAGCAGATCTGGTATATAATTTCAAGATCTCATATTTGGGAAGTCCCCTGCCCTATTTAAAACATACTATGGTTGCTAACGGTCGAATGCGTCTATTGAAAATGATGTCTTGTCCCTTATGCGGTTATGCCGTGTTTTATTCAATTGTGGGAGTACTTAGGTAGTGTTTGGTTTGGAGACAAGGTAGAATGGAATGGGTCCATCCCTGTTTTTAGGGGTTAGAATGATTCCATTTTTTGTTTGTCTCAAGAGATGGAATAATCCTTATTTTTTGTTTGATTCTGGGGACGAAGTGGGATGAAAATTGACAGTGTATCCTACTCCGTTAACTCTGTGAACCGTTCTCACTCTGTCATTTTGTCAAGCACCTTGTACGCTCTACGCCCAGCAAGCAGCTAGTCCACATTCTCTGACCCGACAAGATCAAACACACAACAAGGCGGAGGTGGATCGTGCAGAGCACATCTGTGAGGTGATGGTGTTGAAGAGCAACGACCCAGCCTGCTCCGAATCGACAAGTTCCGCGACCGCTATCACATCGCGCACACCAAGAACAACGACATCAAGCAGCACGGCGTCCGCTACTGTGACCAGGCCGCTAGCTGTTGAGTGGCACCGCATGCCGGAGCATGAAGTGGCGGAGCTTGTCCCCGAGGCGCGCCATGGCGAGCTAGACTGCCACGCCGGCGCGGCCCGCGGCGGGGCCCCTGATGGCGAGGTCACCGCTGTTGCATCCTTCGACCGCCGCTACGCAGGAGAACGGCGTCGTGGTTCTAGCGTGGCTGCTGCACGGCCCAAGGCGGCAACTTCTCCCACGTGCGTCGTGGCTCTAGCGTGGCTGCTGCGCGGCCAAGGCAGCGACTTCTTTCGCGTCTTCGTCACCGGCGACTCTGCTCATCTCGCATGCCGTCGAATCGTGCTCGGGAACACTCTGCTTACGCGCCTCCGCGACAGCGGCTGTCTGTGTCGCCGCGCCAGAGCGCCTTGCTGCGTGCCGGAGCGTCGCCTCGCCACGCGCTGGAGCGCCGCCTCGCCGTGCCCTCCTGCCTCGCTCGCACGGCATCTCCGCAAGCTCGTCTGCTCAGACCAGGTCCTCCCTTCGCGAGCTCCCCAACATCCCCGCACACGATTGGCTCCTGCGACCCCGTTGCGGAGCTGAGCATGGAGATGGAAGCCGTGCGACAGAGCGTGAGCAGGGAGTCGCTACGGAATCAGAGACGACAAAGGTTCGGGGAGTGACGTCCCTGACGAAGCTGCAGAGGCAAGGCAGCGGAGGGCGCTCCGGAGACGACGGAGGATGATGCTGTTCAAGTGGGATAGATCGATCCACTTAATTTCGGAGGGATCAGTCCGTCCCGAATATCAGCCAAATATTCTGTTTCAGGGATGACTCCATCCCAGTTGTCCTTGAACCAAACACCATTAAAAATGGATTCATCCCATCCCATTCCACTTCATCCCTAGAACCAAACACACCCTTAGATACTCCCCCCGCCCCAAAAAATTTGTCTCTTTGTAGTTCAAAAATGAACTACAAAGCGACAAACTTTTTGGGACGGAGAGAGTACTTAACTAAGATATCAGTCCAGAAATATTTTGTATTTGCAAATACTTGCAGGTCAGGACTAAATAAAGGGGACCATCTCTAGCTGCACAACTTTATGCATGTTTTCCTAATCGGTAAACGTAAGCAGTGGGTGACCATCGTTTAGCCAATATTCCGTTTACACAGCCATTTTAATTGGGCTAAGCGACAGTTTAGTTAGGCTAAGCGGCCGTTAATTGGGCTAAACACCTGTTTAGGCCAACACAAGTACCCCCTGTTCACTGCTTAAACCTGTTTAAACGGCTGTTTAGAACCGTTTAGGCGAACACTTATGGTGAGTTTTAAATTTCATAATTTGTTCAGTAAAATTTGCAAACCTTGAATGCTGCTATATAATTACATGTCTAGTTCAGTGCCAGTGTTGGTCTTGTTGCCTTGCACACATACTCGTACTTTCACACAGTCAGTTTATCATCTATGTTATATGAAGATACTTTCCGAGTTTCTGTACATGTAGATTCAATGTTGAGGTGCTTTATGTTTTCCTTTGCAATGATCATATGGTGGTATGTGTATGTCCCCTTATGAGCTCCCCAGAATGTAATCATACATTCTCGTGATTAATATAATAAGGCATTCATGTGATTGTTTCCTTACCGCATTATGATTTCAGATGCTTGGAATCTCGCGTCCAACAGGGGAGAAACTGTTGAATATGTTTGATCGTGTCCTGTCAATGCAAAAGGAGTTTGAGCAATGTGAAACCTCTCTTGTTGAGCCAAACCAAGTCAGTCATGTGACACAATTAGCAAGAGATTACATAGATGCTCAGATTGCCAAAGCTCTCGCTGAAGATGCTTGCAAGGTGAAAAGGGAGACTTGCAGCATCTGCTTGGAAGACACTGATATTTCTAAAATTCATGTGGTTGAAGGTTGTGCACATCGCTTTTGCTTATCCTGCATGAAGGAGCACGTGAAATCCAAGCTTTGCTATGGAATGCTCCCAGCTTGTCCACAGGATGGTTGCACCACAAAGCTAACTGTGGAGGGCTCGATGGTATTCCTCTCGCCACAGATGTTGGAGATCATGGTGCAACGTGTCAGGGAAGAACAGATCCCCCCAAGTCAGAAGATATATTGTCCTTATCCCAAGTGTTCAGCCTTGATGTCCTTCAGTGATGTGATTTGTCCAATGCAAGATTCCAGCTCAAAGTACACGGTTGCTGATGTTGCGACGTTGAGAAAGTGTGTGAAATGCAGAGGCTCTTTCTGCATCAGCTGTAAGGTCCCATGGCATGACGAACTGACCTGCTATGACTACAAGAGGAGGCACCCCCACGCTCTTCCAGAAGATGCCAGGCTACAGACCCTTGCACAGCAGCGGTTGTGGCGCCAATGCGTCAAATGCAAGCACATGATTGAACTTGCACAGGGTTGCTACCACATGACCTGCGTGTAAGCCCCATTCCCTTTACTCTTGATTACACAATTTACAATCTTTTATTTCTTAACTGATAGTAATGTCGGGAAATCCAGTTTTAACAGGGATGTATATTTCTGCGCAGAGCACAATTGCACAAAAGTTCCTTATATTAATGCCTTTGTTTTGTCTCATTGTTGCTTCATGTAGCTGTGGACATGAATTCTGCTACAGATGTGGGAAAGAGTGGAAAGATAAGAGAGCAACCTGCTCCTGCCTGCTCTGGGATGAAAACAACATCATTGAAGATTCTTGACAATGACGAGGAGGATAATGATGATGACTATGAAGAAGACGAGGATGGACTAGGTTGTAGAATGGTGGTCTTGTGCTTGATTCTGGTTTTCTGCAACTATCATCCCACCTTTCCGAGTTTGATAACAAGCTGTTTAATTTGGAACCAGAAGTATAACCTAGTCAAGTACTTGTGTACATTAGATAAGTATGAACCTATACTGAAATATTTGCTTTTAATGTTAGTGGCCAGTGCAGGTTTGTATTTTGGTTATCACTGGGGGGAAAGTCAGACTAAACGTGCAGTGAGAACTGATTATATGTGCAGTTGTCTTTGGTAAGTCACTAAGCTGATTGTTGAGCTTACCTTGTCGAATTAGCAGCAGACACATGCTTACTGCTATGACATGAGGACATCAGTTGTCTAATTCTGCGTGTTATCTATCTGTTCATGAGTGTCGAACTGGTGTAGGATTCTGAAATGCAGAAATTGAGACCATCTTGTTTAAACGCAATATCAGGACAGACTCCAGAGCAATTTTGAGAGATTGGCTAATTAGCTGTTTGGTTCTGGGGTTTCGTATTGTAATCAGATTGCAGAAGGTAATCCAAAATGAACTAGAAGGTGACAATCTTTTGAGAAAGGAGGGAGTAGTAGAAAATATAGAGCTCAATGTCGATACACCGACGAGATCGCCGAGCGGTCTAAGGCGCCAGATTAAGGCTCTGATCCGAAAGGGCGTGGGTTCAAATCCCACTCTCGTCAAATTATTTGGTTTTTTTCCTGGATTTTTTCCTTCCACATCTCTCGGAGTACAGGCCATACGCATATCGTTTAGGCCCTCCTGCCCACAATTCCATTGATGGCTGACTCCATGATCACCTGCATGCATAAGTTTCCTGGCTGGCAATCAGCTGACTACTCACTTGTATTTTGCGCACGGTTCCATCCAGCACGCACTCTTCTCTCATGGACTAGCCTGTTACTTGCTCCCTTTCTTTTTATTTTATCGCCGGCTAGTTCATTTTCAAACTAACCAGTGATAAATAAAAAGAAACTAGGGGATACATGCTAAACTTACACATGAACAAAACTAACATGCTGCTAATGTAAAATCAACAAGATTATCTAACACAAACATGGTGATCAACATGCTGCTAATGCAAAATCAACAAGATTATCTGACACTAACATGGTGATCACTGGTCAACCCTGATCGAGGAGGTCAGCGATTCGCAGAGAACATTATGCATATATCAATAGAAAATGGACAAATCGTTCACCCTCTGCAAATGCATTGCGCACAGACTGACTGCAAACAGATGATGATGTTCATCGCAATCGCAAGTAGCTGATACATCTTACATCACATCTATTCAAATCGGTGTGCAGGTATAGATCACATTGCAATAACATCGGAGAAACACCAGGACAACAAGAAAGCTGAATAGACTAGAAATGGTAAAACGAAGTGCATAGGATACAACAATGAATGGCGAAGCAGAACCTCCGTATCAGATGGACTACAACCCTATGGAAGCAGGCAGAGGTGGTTATAGCACAGAGGTCAATGCCGCGAACAAAGTACAGAAAATAACAGACATCTGAGGCGGCCGGCCCAAGATCATACCCTCTTCGGATCTTTTTATTTGTCACTGGCTAGTTCATTTTTGAACTAACTGGTGACAAATAAAAAAGATCCGAAAAGAGTATATGTTTTAGTTTCCGTCCTTCTTTTGAGCACTTTGGAGGAAGTGATCAGGAGGCGTCGTTGCAGACGAACCCTCGGAAAAGTTTCCTATAAATTCAGCAAGCTGCCCAAAACTGCAACTGAAGGACCCGACATTGGCTGTTGACAGAAAATCATCGCTGCAGCTGTCGAGCTCTTTGAGGTCCAGCTCCAGCGCCCTATCATCAACCAAGGACTTACCACACACGAAGCTTGTGAGTTCTGCTGGTTCCAGCTGGCTTCCTAGGAGACCAGCCTGGTCCGAAGAAGCCTTTGGCTCCTCCGATGGCAGCGCCGGCGTGTGGCCCTGGAAAAGAGCCACGTGCGCAAAGAGCTTGTCCTTCCTCGAGAAGCTCGTCCCGCAGGAGCACAGCCACTTGTCCCGGCCACAGTGCTTCTCGTGCGTTTTGAGGTCAGCCAAGATGGAGAATTTCTTGGTGTGGCACCGGCTGCAGGTGTAGCCCTTCTCGCAGTGGCTCCGCTTGTAGTGGTTCTTCACGCACAGGATCGTCTTCAGTGGCTGGAAGTTCTTGTGCAACTTGTTCCGCTTGCAGCCCGTGAACGGGCATGAGTACCTCTTCACCAGAGCGTGCTCTCCGCTTGCATCTCTGGGCGGTTTGGCTAGTGCAGCGGAGCTCTTGTACTCGTCCCCATGCCCTCTCATGTGCATCCGCAGGTTCGCGTCCCTCTTGAATCCCTTGCCACAGATGGTGCAGATGTGTGTGTGAGGAGCCAATATCTCATCCTTCTCCAGCTGTAATAATTCATATGAGTCAGGTGGTAGGTTCTCTCCATCCATGCCAGCATCACCACCTTCATCGCCATCCTTTGTATCCTGCTCGCCTTCCTCAACAACATTGTCTATTTCAATGCCTCGGTCAACTGTGCCATCAGCCAATTCCTTGAAGAGCTCAACGTAGTCTTCAGAAATGCAAGTTTTCTCTTTGTTCAATTCAGAAAAGCTGGTCACATTAGGAAACATGCTTGAGCTCGAGCCAACATGGTTAGACATGTCCGCGCATCCAGCTGGAGGGTGGCTTAGAAAGGATGAGTTCTTCAGAGACGGAAGAAGGCTTCCGGCAGTAGAGATGAGCTGCACTATGAGGCAAGTTAGATCTGCATTAACTGTCTGCTGTTGCTGCTGGGCCATATACCCTGCATTGCATGGTAGCTGGCCAGCATTGTCAACCATTATTCGGATTACATCCTTCACTTGTTCTATCTTCTCCTGGATGAAGGCGAGGTTGTCAAGCATCCTACTTGGGTTCCAATCCATGTGTGGGATACTAGTGAATGCTGAAGCACTGAAAGTTGAGGTGAATGGAGGAAATGGCTGCTGCACTCCCATGCCGAGTGGATTATCCAAACCAAACTGGTAATAGAGGGGATTGGAACTGAGATTCGAGAATTGACCATGGTTTTCATTCTGATTGCTGTCCATTGTCAACTTCTAAAATTTATGATGTTTGAAATCAGGGTGAGATTTTAATCTGTAAACAGATTGGAAACCAAACATCATCAGAACCGGCAGATTTGAACATTTACATATTGCATAATATCCGAGTGCATCATATAAACTTAAACATGTTAGTGGATTCATGGATACAAATACAACATAAAACTAAAACACAGTATGAAAGATGTACAAGTAATACAAACTGGTCCAAGTTTTAAGCTCCTATAAATCATGATAATCATTATCCTTAATACAAAGGATAACACACCTATTCTCAGATAAACCAATTCAATCAACAATTTAAGCAGCAGTAACTATGTGATCCTACAAAAGCTTGCAAACCTTTAAAGGTACTAATGCTTGTTGCAATCAGTTTCCAAGTGTAACATAAAGGGATAGAAAAGGCCCCGAGACGATAATGTAGACAGACATACACATCTGTTTCTTTCAGCATTCAGTCAGATCTTACTCCAGTTTGATTAGATAAGCAGGTCAATGATGGATCCCAGTACCAGAAAACTATTGAAACAGAATTCATTTAAGCAATTTATTTTGTCGTCAAAGCTTAGTCCGATTATAGAAGTACGTACTTAGCAATATTCATATAATTTTAGAAGAAAGTGGAAACTCCAAGAGATCTGATTAATAATCTGATCACGAAAGGGGGCCTATCTTTGCACAAAGGCAGTCTTTTTGGTTCAGAACAGGCAAATTTCCACAGAAACAGATGGAAAACCCTTAGATATCACCACGATAAAAAGGGGGAAGAATGCTTATCCTAAAGCCAACTCCTTTGATGTACGGACACTGTGACCTTAGACCCAAGAACGCCCCCTTCATCCTATCGTCGAGATCTCAAAGAAGGGGACTGAAACTACATCCTTCCCATCCCATCGACTATAACCGACGAACTCAGTAAAGAATATACGGAGTACTTGAGATCACGTACCCAGGGCGAAGGAGCTGGTCACCATGCGCCGTTCCCACGCCAAGAACCTGGGAGAAGCCGGGAAGGGGTGGACAGCAAGATGAGAGGGAAGCAGCCAGGAAGCCATCGACCCATGGCAGCGGGGAGGTCGATGAGCTGGTAAAATTAAACGGAGCGCTGGACTCCATGAATCATGATCCATAGCGGATCGTTTATTCTAGTCAGTGGTGATCAGTGAATAATTGCGTAAATTATTGGGTGCTGCTCGAGTCCCGATCATGTATTCTTTTTTACACCACCAAATCCCAGATCCAGTATTCAGGTCAGAGTGTGATATGTGTAAAATTTAGAGTAAATAGAAGAATAGTCTATAAAGTATGGTTTAGAAAAAAATAGTAGCTGACTCGCTCTCAAAAGATCCGGGTCTTCCCTTGAGGTAAAATTTCAGAAAACTGTAGCATCTGCGACAGCAGTATGTGAGATAGTTAGGTTATCTGCACCAACGCCCTCTAAAACATACTATATATATTATTCTCCTTCTACTTTTACAGTACGTACTATAAATTACTCTGCGAAATAGTGTATCCAGTATGCTTTACAGTGTGCCACTACGGACGGTCTTAACAGTCTCTGAATTAGTATTGTAGCGAACTGTAGAAACACTGGTTTGACTCGTTGTGCCGTCATTTTCGTTAAGGTCAATCTAGTTCATCCATTTTTAATCTAACGAAAAATGATGCGGATCCTTGATACTGTAACTTCTCTGAATTTATAACTCAAATTGAGAGGACCGCGATGCCTCTGGCAGCAATGTGGGAGTACAGTGTAGCCTTTGCGTATAGGTGTGTATTTTTAACGCAAATCCGTACAGGTGTGTTTTTAGTAGGATGTAAATTTCATTTATAAAAAATTGTTCATTTGGTTCAGAGATGATCCTAAGTCTCACGAATTTGCACTTTTTAAATCAGGAAAAACAGCCATTTTTATTAAGTTTTGATAGGCCTAACACGATATCGTACAAATGAACTAACAATTTACCCTCAACAACACATTATAGCGTGAAACTATAAATTAACGAGCTAAATACCTATTGCCAAATATGATGTTATCACCGGTTGGGCGGGTGTGCATATACACTCGCTGTGCATATTTCTTTTTACAACTAAAAGAATTAGTGGGTGGTCCAGATGAAAATTATAGAAGAATTGAATCACACACTCTGTTAAACAGATGGTCAAACATCCTTATATGTATGAAGAACCATTTGTATTCTCTAAATAGGAGTGCACCTCCTGACCTAAGGCCGTATCTCCTTTGGATGTACAAGTTCGCATAATGCTCAACCATGCCATCTTGTCAGGCTTCATTGCAGCAGCGTACAAAGCCTGCCTCTAGAACCTTATCTAAACATCCATGCTTATTGTAGACCTCAACCATGGTGTTCCTAGATACAAAAAGAAATTAGGCATTACATCATACACTTCAAATGTGGCGTTGAGGCCACCACAACGTGCATAAATGCCATGGTGAGAGTGACATCTACTAACACTGTCTCGACGCTCCAAGCCTGCAGCTTCGTGTGCACCCACCTGCCACTCTCTGCACCATTGCACTGCGTGCACGCAGCCATCACATGTGCGACCGCCTCTTTTGCCTCCCCACAGCGACGTGCCCAACAACTGTCACCGTCCATGTAATGATATTCTGATGGGGCACCACGTCGAAGGCTGCATGAGCGAAGACGACATCGCCCCGAGATAAAGGACATATCAAGCATCGCGCATCCCGCACTCGCTCTGCTCGACCACTGCTCGCTTCGCCTCGATCGTTCGAAGGGGGAGGGGGATCCTCTAGTTGGGGGTGGGGGCTTGAGCCCACCAACCACCACCTGCCCCCCTCCCCCCCCCCCCCCCCCCCCCCCCCCGTCGGTTGGATCCACTCCTACCGACCACTACTGCTGGCAAAATGTCACGTGCGTTGGCGGTCGCTGGATTCATCACAGGGTTGTCACTCCTGAGCTTGGACCTCGGCGGTTCAGTCCCGGTGTCCGTGTGCACGCTCAAGAGCCTTGCCCAATTTTACCTCTCTTATAACAACCTCATCGGCGCCTTCCCCCACTACTCTACGGCTACGAGCGGCTCAGCTAGCTCGAGATCTCCAACAACTTCTTCTTCGAACGCCTCCCCAATGGCATCACTAGTGATGGAGCACCTTAACATGTCCAACAACAGATTAGGTGTAAAGGTGCCGTCGAACGTGGCGCGATTATCGATGCCCAAGTCCCTAGTGCTATACACCAACCACTTCACCGGTGCCTACCCGACAACTGAGATAAGTCAGCTCGAGCGGCTGACGCTAGCCATGAGCAAGTTCATGCTGGTGCCTGTGCTGATAGAGTTTGTAATGCTCACCAACCTGAGCTACCTCTGGATGTCCAAGAGGAACCTCACTGGTCCCGTGGGTGTTCTCCAGCCCCAAGGAGCTCATGGTGCTCGCCATGTCTATGAACAATCTCACCGGGTTATTCCCAATTTGGTGCTACAGTAGAGGAAGCTTGATAGCGTTTACATGCTCGACAACGTCCTCTCCGGCTCGTTGCCGCACAAACATCACAGTAGCGAACTTGGTTGAGTTGGACCTGTACTCGAATCATCTCACCTAAGAGATATCGGAATGCTCCAGGAACCTTAAGAATCTAGTTATGTTGTTTCTTTACAACAACTAGCTCACCGACACTATTTCAGCAAGCATCACGCTACTACCATGGCTCTATGACATTCGCTTTTCTACCAACTAGATCTTCGATGAGCTCTTATCAGAGCTCGATAAGCACTTGCCGCTCAACAACCTGAAGGTGTCAAACAACAACCTCTTTGGCATGCTGTCGGGGTCGCTTTGCTCCAACCGAAAGCTCTACAATATCGTTGACTTCAGCAACGATTTTTTCGGTCAGCTCCCAACGAACTTGGGATACTTCATATTGTTGAACTACCTCATTATCTACAAAAATCGCTTCTCCGGCCAATGGCAAATCCAAATGTAAATCGTAGGGTGAGTGTGAACCACACACTCTAGTAAACACCTATTTAAATGTTCTCATACATGTTGACAATCATTTGTATTATCAAAATAGGCGTTCACCCCTTAGTCATGTCATCTTATGAGGCTTCATTGTAGCAGCGTGCATTTTAGCAAATACCCTTAAAACCTTATTTGAACCTCCACGACTATTGCAGACCTCAACCATCACATTCGGAATACATCATTTCTCCGAGGCATTGCATCAAACACATTGAATGTGGAGTTGAGGCCACCACAATGTGCATACTCCCTCCAGTGTACAAAAAACTGTCGTTTTGGACATGTTCTCACATACTAAGGAAGTATTAAATAAATTTCTTTCTTTTGCAATACAACTCTCCTTAGTGGTCTGAGTGGTCTTCTCCACGTTTTTCTAGCCACTTTGATACAGGTTCGATTCCTAGGTACACACTACCCAATTCCTTTACACCATTTTCCATGGCATGCAGTGTAAAACGACATTTTTTGTGCACTTTTGGCTCTAGTGTAGAACGACAATTTTTTGTGCACCGGAGGGAGTACAAACATCAAGTTCACCCACCTGCCACTCTCCGCATTTCCGCACTACGTGCATGCGGCCATTATATGTACGCCCATGATAGAGTTAACCCCTGCCTGCCAGAACCTTCCACTACCTCCCTAGACACGACCACCTCATGTGTCTTCTCCACCGTGGCATGTCCAACAATCATCACCGTTTGGGTAATGATGTTCCGATGGGACACCGTGTCGCAAGTTATGCGCGAGGAGGATGTGTCGCCTTGGGACAAAGTACATGTCAAGCCCCAAGAAGCCTCCGCCCGGCCGCTGTCCTCTTCACCTTGATCGATCGAAGGGGAGGGGGGTACTCTAGTCAACATGTGGTAGGAAGGGGGGGGGGGGCTCGAGCCCCCCTATCGGGTCCACCCCTGTCTCATGCGACTTCTCAATGAAGATATGGTTGTTCTCGAAATTGACCAAGGTGATGACTCCACCGACACTCTACCCACCATGATATCCATCAACATGACACGTATTGAGATGAGTGACAACATGTTCTCTAGCTCTATACCAACGTCGACAACTAGTATAGATATGTTTGCGATGAAAACTGGCTTACGGGTGAATTACCAACTGGCATGAGTAAACTTGTCAATCTAATCAATTTCTTGATTCTAGATAATAATATAGCTAGCTCTATACCAGTTTCGATCAAATTGCTGCAGAAGCTCAACACACTCGAGCTAAGTGACAATCAGTTTTCTAGCGAGAGACCATCGTAGAACATTGGATGACTCCCATTGCTGACTATATGAACTTATCAAATAATGAACTCACCGGTGACATACCATCAGATACAAACAACATGTTCAACTTGCTCAATATATCATCAAACCAGCTCACAGGTGAGGTGTCAGACTTATTCAGATCGTAGCATACAACTGCAGCTTCCTCGACAATCACGGTCTCTACGCTCGGGCTAACTCAAACACAAACCTCCCAACATGCCTCGACAACCGAGACGCCCACAACAAGCTGTCGAAGGGCCTCATCATCCTCTTCTCGATGCTCGTCGACATTATCCTCATCGACAACATCGACATCGCTTGGAAGCTTTTGAGGCACAAGAAGGACATCCAAGAAGTGAACGATTGGAAGATGACGACCTTCATCCATCACAACTTTATGGATCATACGCCTCAGCATCCTCTACGAGAAGAACGTAATCGACAGTTGTGGGTCCGAGAAAATGTATCGCATCCACCTTCCTACCCACAGACGCGACGAGGGGGTGGCAAGATGGTGGCTCTCAAGAGGGTATGAAACACAAGGAAGTTGGATGTGAAGCTGGACAATAAATTTGATGGAGAGGTGAAGGAGCTAGGCAACATATGACACAATGGCATCATCAAGATGTTCCGCTGAAACAACACTGTGAAGCTGTTGTGTTGCATCTCCAATCAAGAAGCTAAGCTGCTTCAGCCTTACTTGGAATTTTGTCAAGTTCGGCGAGCCTGAGTCTTTGTTAGCCATTAGTGGGATATTTGGGTACATGGCACCAGGTAAGAAGATTAAATTCAGTCCATTTTAATTCTGTGTGATATTGAAATTTGCATTGCTAATTGGATCTGAAAATTGCAAAATACGGGTACCGGCCAAAGGTGAACGAGAAAGTAGATGTGTACAACTTCCACGTCATTCTGCTGGAGCTCACAACTAGCAATGTCGCCAACATGTGGTAGGGGGGCTCGAGCCCCCCCTCCCCCCCCCCCCCCCCCCCCCCGCCCGCGTTGGATCCACCACTGCCTCTTGCGACTTCTCGGTGAATATATGATTGTTCTCGAAATCGATCAAGGTGACGACTCCTCCGAGAGTTCCACCATGATATCTTTCAACATGACACGTATTGAGATGTGTTACAACATGTTCTCTAGCTCTGTACTTAGCAAACTTGTCAATCTAATCAATTTCTTGGTTTCAGACAATAATATAGGTAGCTCTATACCAGTTTCGATCAAATTGTTGTAGAAGCTCACTCAAGCTGAGTGACAATCAGCTTTCCGGTGGGATACTGTCGTGGAGCATCAAGCGGCTCCCAGTGCTGACCATGATTGGTTTATCGAACAATGATCTCACCGATGAAATACTGTCAGATATAAACAATGTGTTCAACTTGCTTCATATCATCAAACCAGCTCACGGGTGAGGAGCCAGGCCTGCTGCAGATCGTGGCATGCGACCGTGACTTCCTCGGCAATCACAATCTCTACGCCCAGACCAACTCAAGCACAAACCTCCCAACGCGCCTTGACAACCGAGGCGCCCACAATGAGCTGTTGAAGGACCTCATCATCCTCTTTTCCATGCTCGCCGACATTGTCCTCATTGGCATCATCAACATCGCTTGACTGCTCTTCAGGCACCGAAGGGACATCTAGGAAGTTACCAATTGAAAGATGACGACCTTCATCGAGCTCAACTTTACGGATCAGACTCTTCAGCAACCTCTACGAGAAAAATGTGATCAGCAGCGGCGGGTCCAAGAAGGTGTACCGCATCCACCTTGCTACCCGCAAACGGGATGAGGGGGGTGGCATGATGGTGGTCGTCAATAGGGTATGGAACACAAGGAAGTTGGATGTGAAGCTGGACAATGAATTCGATGCGGAGGTGAAGGTGCTAGGCAACATATGACAACGAAATCGTGAAAATGACAGACAACATCAGGCAAAACAACATCGTGAAGCTGTTGTGTTGCATCTCCAATCAGGAAGCTAAGCTGCTTCGGGCTCACACAGATTTTTGTCGTGTCCGGCGAGCCTGAGTCTTGGTTAGCTATTGGCGGGATATTTGGATATATGACGCCAGGTAAGAAGGTCAAATTCAGTCAATTTCAATTTTGTGTGACATTGAAATATGCATTGCTAATTGGGTCTGAAAATTGTATAATACGGGTATTGGCCAAAGGTGAATGAGAAGGTAGACGTGTACAACTTCAACGCCATTCTGCTGGAGCTCACAACCGGCAATGTCGACAACGACAGCCGCGCCAACCTGTGCCTAGCAGAATGAGCGTGGAAGCGGTATTAGAAGAGCGGCCTCCAGTTCAACTTATTGTTACATAAGGGTGTGGAAGCTCTACATCCTATGAAATTTGAAGTCACACAAGTTACAAGACATAAGCAGGTCTTGCTGACAGCAAGGCACCGTACCATGTAGGACACTTGTTACATTGCAATGCCGTGTCTAGTTAAAAGGTTTTCTTGACTGCAACGAATTATGAGGAATTAAAGCTTGGTTTAAATATAAAATACCTGCATCTGCGAGCCTTCGACTTGTCTGTAAGCCCTTTCCTCACGTGTATGAGAAATGTACCAGAACACGCTTATCATCATGAAGAAATTAAGGTTTATATATACAGTGTTGTGAAGCCACCGACTAGACATGTTTAAATTAGAGCTCCTGCAAAGTTACATAAACTAAAGAGGGTCACCTTAATTAGCTCAGATTTTAATAACCTTTTTCTTGTTTAGAGAGAGTGAGAGCTCAAGACGAGCTTCTTCAGCTCTCGAAAAGAAAAGGGGACTCACTGTTGCGTGAGCCCCATTAGACTTAATTAGGACGTAGGAACCTATTTCTTTTTTTTTTTCTTCAAAAAAGTAGGAACCTAATTCAGCACCGGACCAATCTACACAGCCCACTTCTGCAATTTTAAAGACATAATTGCGCATATGACCTATTGTACGATGTTGTACCTGAAAACAAAAACCCAATGCCATTGCTTTGATCAGACAGGGTGCAATGCAGTGGTCAAGGACATGTACCATTGCACCAGGCACTGATGGTGATGGTAATGATCGCCAAAGCTTTGCAACAATCCCACATGGAGCTATGTTGGTCGGTGAGGTTCAGTGCACCATGGGTGCAGAGATCTGTATCCTCTCCTCGTCCTTGCACACACGACTGCAGTTTTTTAATCTGCAAATCCTGGGCAGATTACTCGACTGGACAGCAGTGGCATAATGAGAATCAGTTGTTAACTCTCTTGGAGCTGAATCATACGGCTCAAGAACGCTTTAAATGTTTTTATCAACATGGTCTACTGGACAACTGCAGAATATGATGAGAACCAGACACCACTTTTATTTTCTGCGATCTGAATTTAATACTAATAATGTTCATGGATATTTAGCTGTGGGCATAATCAGCTTCCTAGCTGCTTAGCATGTCTGGATCAGATACCAGTTTTCTGCACCAAATAAATGGAAATGGTTTTTATCTTTTCTTTTCTTTATCATGGTTAGTGGCTTGCAACTTAGCATGATTTGGTCAAAGGAAGTTATGATGTGCTGAATGAGTCGTGAGGCCTTGTAAGTCAGATTTGTAATGGCATCCTCTGCCAGGTCAAATATATGTGAACAATATATAAATGAACATGAATCTTTTCATGAGCTGATGGGTGATGACTCTTGATCTGGATAAGGGCTCCGAACTCAATAAGTTGCTCTCGCTTTCATTGGTTGATGAGCCACGTGCACGGAGAGAATTTCCCGTTGAATTTTTCTGGGTGAATTTTGATCGTCGCTTGGCTAGGTCTATGACCCTTGGAATGGTCATGTAATGTACTAGCAAGGTTCCAGGAACTTCATTGGTTGCTTTCAGCATCAGTGGCGTGTCCCTGACGGACAGGCCAGTAGTGATGAATCTGACTTGGCTTCCCTTTTGTTTTTTCGATCTTACTTTTGCCGAGGCTTTTGTCTGCCATCTTGTTCGAGTGGAGATTATGCTAATTAAGTATTCGCAGTGATCGATGACCAGCTTTTTAATTTATTTGCTATATGCTCTGAGAATCACGTGTTCTAGTTTAACAAGTCTTTTGCTCGTAGTTTTCGATGTTACCTTGAGCGTTTCAAAAGAGAGATCGTTCTTTTACGCATCACCTTATAAACATTCACACTTATGGATATAACAAGATTTTTTTATAGTTTTTAAGTCCCCAAATCAATTAATTTGTTCCAAGTGTTATCCATCGGTATTAGTATCAGTACCAACACCTGCATGTTGCATCTCAAATTCCTGAAACAGTGGGCGACGCATCAAAACCAGCCATGTCCGTGCATTCGATTCTCTATGAGGATAGTACAGTTTCATGAAGATGGACTGCCCTCAACAACCTAAGTTTAATTGAATAACTGGTGATCGATATGTGGCAAATTAGGAATTTAATGAAACATGGTAGTTATGGATAGACCTCATACATTTCTGCAGTGTCATCCAACTTTTGTTAAAGAAGAGAAGTATAGTGCTTTGAGTTCATCAGATGACTTGTTCAAGAGTTTGATCTAAAGTCAAAGATGACAAGGAGACCAGTGAGGGATACGTGATTAGTGAGTGGGAACGCATGTTGTCATCTGAATATATTATTAAGCGCTCTCACGATCTATTATAATATATTATCATGTTCTCTCAAGCAAGAAATGATGAATCCTGACTTTGAATTTAAAAGAGTATTGAGATGTAATACGCCAGCTAAAAAGTTCATGCACCTATAATTACGAAGAAAAAAGTTGTGCACCTAAATGATACGCAAATTCATAGAACTAAAATATAAAATAAAAGTTTGTGCATTTGAATGGAGTTGGATAGGTTCATGCATCTGTGATGTACTCTTTTTTCCCAAAAGATTGTCACCTATAATTCAAAAAATGAATTAAAAGTGACAATCTTTTGAAAAAAAGAATGTTTTACTAATAATTTAATATATTGATACAAGAGTGAGTGATAACCCAAAGAAAAAAAGGAATGACTAGTATGCAATCACATCTATGATGCAAGCATGCAATCATTTATCATCAACCATTGGATGTCTATCCTAGAGTGGATACGTTTTTTCACTTAACCCCCTCCACCACATAAAGGGAGTTAAGTGAAAAAACGCAACCACCCTAGAATGAACATCCAATGGTTGGGAGTGAATGATTGCATGCTTGCACCATAGATAAGATTGCATACTAGTCATTGTCAAGAAAAAAAAGAAACAAAAGGAAATGGGAAGGGATTTTTCTTCCTACCACATTGTCTTCCACCTCTCGCCGTGGGAAGCGAAGACAATATCCACCGACATGCTCCCCCACATGCCCTAGCAATCCGTTCCCCATCTGCAGACCCAATCCAATCCAAGCCCCCCCGAAGAATCATCTACAGCCGAGCAGGTTTCCACCCTCACGAAAAATCCAACTTTTGCACGCGACCTCTCCCCATAAAATTCCCCGCAAGAATCATCAATCCCCAAGGGGAGAGAAAAGCAGAGCAATCCATTGCTACACATCTTCTCCTTCCCCGCTGGCGTTTCGCTTCGGTTTGCGCAGCGCCATAAACCTCCCGTAAAGCTCCTTTACGACGCCCAAATCGTTGACCATTCCCCCCCGAAGATCCCCAAAGTCGAGGCCCCCGTCGCCAAGATCCAATCTTCGCGTTGCTCGATCCCAATCCGTATTGATTTCCCTTGAGAGAACCCGAAAACCGCGCCAGTTTCCAAATTTCGATCGGTTGTCGTTGAGAATTCGTGCCTCACCGCAGTTTTTTCTCGAAGCGGACAGGGTGTCCGTGAGTTCTTTTTGATCCGGAGAGGGACCACCGCCGCCGGAGGTAATGCAGCCGGACCCGCAAGGCCCCGGGAGGGAGAAGGCCGGCGGTGCTAATGCGCACGTGCGGCTTCCTCCCCCGGTGACGGCGGGGTCGAGGGGCCGGCCGGCGTCAGTGTTGCCGCACAAGACGGCCAACGTGCGCGACCACTACCGCATCGGCAAGAAGCTGGGGCAGGGGCAGTTCGGCACCACGTACCAGTGCGTGGGCAAGGCCGACGGCGCCGAGTACGCGTGCAAGTCCATCCCCAAACGCAAGCTGCTGTGCCGCGAGGACTACGAGGACGTGTGGCGCGAGATCCAGATCATGCACCACCTCTCCGAGCACCCCAACGTCGTCCGCATCCGCGGCGCCTACGAGGACGCCCTCTTCGTGCATCTCGTCATGGAGCTCTGCGCTGGAGGCGAGCTCTTTGACCGCATTGTCGCCAAGGGCCACTACTCCGAGCGTGCGGCCGCGCAGCTCATCAGGACGATCGTTGGCGTTGTCGAAGGCTGCCACTCGCTCGGCGTCATGCACCGGGACCTCAAGCCGGAGAACTTCCTCTTTGCGAGCACCGCTGAGGATGCGCCGCTCAAGGCCACTGACTTCGGGCTTTCCATGTTCTACAAACCTGGTGAGTTGTGCTATTTGGTTTCTAATGCTGTGTTGTTTGGTCCATTTGGTTCTGCTATTGTACTTGTGCAGCATATATTGCGTTTAGTAGCAAGTAATGTTCTTTTTAAATTTTTCCTGGTAAAAACAGCAAGCCTATTAACATTGCATTTGCATATGTTGCTTGTTTTGCTTGGATAAAAATGTTTGCTCCAATGTTCATAATCTCATACTCGCATCAATGTTTCAAGAGTCTGTTATAATGCTGTATTAGATAATTCTTGTCAGAAGTCATAGGCCTTTCAAAGTTGAAGAGAAGTAATGATTTTATTTATTGTGGAACAGATTTTGTAAAAGTGACACACATCCTCTATCTGTTGTCATGTTTAATTCAGCCAGTATGTATAATGATTGCAATTT
Source organism: Tuctoria greenei (assembly GCA_036927565.1). Lineage (NCBI taxonomy): Eukaryota > Viridiplantae > Streptophyta > Magnoliopsida > Poales > Poaceae > Tuctoria > Tuctoria greenei. The sequence goes on along the minus strand of JAYESD010000009.1, from coordinate 178,665,590 downwards.
CTTGAGTGGATGCATTTATTTTCTTCTCTTTTCTTGAATCCATTGATAAAGCACACACTAAAAGCTCACGAACATTGAATGATATTCTTATCCATTTCTGTAGGTGATAAATTTTCTGACATTGTCGGGAGCCCCTATTATGTTGCACCAGAGGTGCTTCAAAAATGCTATGGCCCAGAAGCTGATGTCTGGAGTGCTGGAGTGATTCTGTACATTTTGCTATGTGGTGTGCCACCATTCTGGGCAGGTAACTAGTCAGACTACTCAATTGTTGGTCAGATGCATCAGAATTTACTTTCGGTAGCATGTTTCCTTGTATAACATCTCCCCTCATTTTTCCTCCTTTCAGAAAGTGAAGCAGGAATCTTCAGGCAGATTTTGCGAGGCAAACTTGACTTGGAATCTGAACCGTGGCCTAATATCTCTGATAGTGCTAAAGATCTGGTCCAAAAGATGCTAACCCGAGATCCTACAAAGAGACTAACTGCTCATGAAGTTCTATGTAAGTCTACCGCCCCATACCCTCCCTCCCTCTGTGCCTTCATTTATGTGTTGTGTTGCTGAAACACGGAATTTCATTTTTACTGAAAATAACGGATAAGCATTACATATGCCAGGTCATCCCTGGATTGTTGATGATGCTGTTGCACCTGATAAGCCTATTGATTCTGCTGTATTGTCAAGGCTGAAAAACTTTTCTGCAATGAACAAGCTCAAGAAGATGGCATTGAGGGTACAATCTTTTCATTCCATTGCTGTTATGTGCTTGATTTGCAAACAAAATTCATGCTGTGGGATGTCAGATTATTGCCTTGTTTTTGCTATAACACTGCTTTACACCTACCACTTTTATGCACACAATGTTTTTCCGCCTTGTTAACTGATTTCTTGCTTGTTTAGAATCTCAATTCCTCAACTAATTTTGAGAAGACCTACTTACATGCAAGTACCTCAAAACTGGGTATTTCCGCCCCTATAGTTTGGGACAAGTTCATGTAACCACTTAGTATGGCTTTTTAGTGGCAGTTCCGCCACGCTGGCAATCCTTATCGCTAAACAAAAACATTAGTCTACATTGTCAGTGTCACATCCACTTCTCTCACACAAGTAACGAAACTTTTTCTTTCTATAATGACATTCCTTCCATACCCACCCGTGCTGTCTCCAATGGCCTCTGCACAAGTACCAGACCTGGATGACAGCTGCAGTTTCTAGTCTTACTATCAGCAAAGCCATTAACTATGACTAAAGACCAGCAATACTAGCAGCAGGACTCCAAGAATGGCAACAATTGCAAATGACAAGATGTGAGAAAGGCAAGTGATGGTAGGTGGAGAGAAGCTTTGTGAGAGTCTGAGAACTAGATACTGGTTAATGACTGGACCTCACTGTTCCACACACTACTACTCACCGCATGGCTTCCTTGAGTCGATTTGGGTGACAACATTTCATCTTTTTTGATTCCACATACCTTGTTGACCCAGATATCTCTTCGGCCCTATGAGCCTACCATTGCCGTTGTTGTGCTTACTGCTATCTTCCCTATCAGTTGTGGATTCAGATGAACAATTTCGTCCTTGGTAGGGATGCAAATGGTTACCCACCGGGTAGTTGTGTGTCAGCACCTTAGTACGTTTGCATAATTTAGTTTGTGAAGGTGGGATGCATATTTAGTTCATTTGATGTAGTTTTGGGCCGGCCTATTGACCCATTATGCGAAAACTTGCATCCTTAGTCCTCGGTGACAGGAAGTAGTGCATACTGCAATTTTTGGGGCACTCTGGTAGCAGCAATGGCCAATGAGACGCCAGAGGATGAAGTTAAATTAGCAAACATTAGGGCATTAGGAAGCAATATAGGACATTAGGGAAGTTTGTCCAAATTCTCTCAGATGAGGGTTCTAGGAAGCATTAGATTTTATTAAAGGAGACTGTATAAGAGGCGAGTTGTGGCCTGATGCTAGGAATAAATGATTAGGAGGCAGAGGTTTAGAAGATTCACTGTTCGATATTGGACTGTACTTTTCTTTTTCTATGAGAGAGTTATCCACATTTACCTCATTAGTTGACTCAAAACTAAAACATGGAATACCAGGTCTCCATACAGTACTGTTTGCTTGATCTCTAGGTGAACTCTATATGATGGTATCTGGTAGAATATTTTGTGAACAAGGTTGCGAATACTCAGTAGTTATGAATTTATGATAGCATGTGCAACTTGCAATGAGTGACCTTGGATGTGGAGCTTTACAGAGGCTTCTTTTTTGCTCGTGCAGGTGATAGCTGAAAGTCTGTCTGAGGAAGAGATTGGTGGCTTGAAGGAGCTGTTCAAAATGATTGATACTGACAATAGTGGCACAATAACTTACGATGAACTGAAGAACGGCCTGAAAAGGGTGGGTTCTGATCTAATGGAACCTGAAATCCAGGCATTAATGGATGCGGTAAGTGCTAATATTATGTTGATTCTAATGTTCAAAGAAAATAATCCGCGCTTCTGTAGTGCAGCACTATTTGATACTATCTGGGTTTGTTTTCGATTTTAGGCTGATATTGACAACAGTGGAGCTATTGACTATGGAGAGTTCCTAGCAGCTACATTGCACATGAATAAACTGGAGAGGGAGGAAAGCTTGGTATCAGCATTTTCGTTTTTCGATAAGGATGGAAGTGGCTTCATAACAATTGATGAACTCTCACAAGCATGCAAACAGTTTGGTCTTTCTGATGTCCATCTCGAAGATATGATCAAAGACGTGGACCAAAATAATGTCGGTCTTTCTAATCCTCCTTTTCTTTTTCCCCGTCTCCGTATTTGTCTGTTGTCAGATCTTTACTTGATGTTGTCAATTTATACGTCATTTCTCAGGATGGACAAATTGATTATAGCGAGTTTACTGCAATGATGAGGAAGGGCAATGCGGGTGGAGCGGGGAGGAGAACCATGAGGAACAGCTTGCATGTGAACCTCGGTGAAATCTTGAAGCCCGATGAGAACTGATTCGGATCACAGGGTTCTCCCTTCTACATGCTCCCATTTGAAGTTTCGCATGCCTCATCTGCTGGACTTTGCAAAATAGAAGGTTTGAGTGGTTACTCCATTACCTGCTGCAGTCCCTCTGAGAAGTTGTTAAATTATCGTAATTTAACTAGTTGTTTGGTGAAAAAGAGCATATTGTGGTATCGCTGTAACAAATTTTAGGTGCGGAAGATGGATGATATGTGAAGCTGGTTGTGAGTCCTGTTGACTTGTTGTCCTGACTGTTGTTGATAAATTCGTCATGTACAATTACTTTGTTGTTTATGTGCAATGTGTTGTCCCATATGGGACGAACTTAGTGCTTTGTTTGACTTATCAAACCATTTGTAGTATCGACCTCTTGAACATATTTTTTCACTGTCAAAACACATATTGTTGCCCTCTTCCATTACGGTAGTGGAGGGATTGTTGCATCATGTGTCTGCTCGTTGGATTTTATGCATGACACATGAACATTGCCTCTTCCATGTGTCATCTGCGTATTTTAAGCGAACTATTACTCCTTTTAACCAGTCCTCAGCCAACTCCTTTTCACATGTTCTTGAACCACAGCTGTCCTCACTCAGCGTCTATGCTAAAACATCTGCGGCTAAATCAAATAATAAGGGCGCCATCAGATCCCGCTATCTCAACCCTCTCCTACTTTTGTCAATGTACCAAAGCCAGCCTTGTAGCAAGAACTTTAGTAATGACTTTTGGACCTAATGGATGGGTCTATACTGTTTGATACTAGTAGCATCACTACACTTTGGTAACAAACAAATCGCGACATCTTTTTGGGATTCAAGTTCCAACAGACTTTTTCTCTGTTCATACACATGAAAATTGGCATGACCCATCCCTGCTTCTTTATCAATATGATGTTATCTGATCAACCAGGTCTTGCCTTTCAGTTCCTTCTTCTTGGATGGACGGCCTTACATTCAGATCCCAACCAAACCCCCAAAAAACTTTGTAGAGTAGATTCGTACACGTGATTTTGGCAACTGTGTTCGTAGTAGCATCTTCTACTCTAGGTAGGTACAGAGTTGCATGCACTTCTTATTAACAACCATTATCACAGAAAACTTCTTCTAATTCCCGACACCTCCCTCCCATGCCTAAGGGTGTGTTTGGTTCGAGGGATATAGTGAGACGGGACGGAACGATCCCACTTTGCTGTTGTTTGGTTTGGAGACATGTGGGATGGAGTCATCCCTCAAAAGAAAATATTCCACTCAGATGCGGGATGAAACCATCCCACCAAAAACCTGGGGACGGATCCGTCCCACCTCCGTGGAGACAGACGCGCGGTCTTCCAGATGTACTCATACTCACATATGCCTGTCCCATCCTTTCATTCAAACAAGAGACGAGACCATTCCGTTCCACACCATCCCACAAAACAAACAAGAAACAGAGATCGTCTCATCCCTCTAGACAAACAGAAAACGGGATCATCCTATCCCTAAAAAATGGGATGGATCCATCCCATCCCACTTTGACTCCCAACCAAACACATCCTAAAATGTTGTGGTGGGCTTTTTTTCCATTATCTTCCATTGGAGTACTCCCTCCATCTCCAAATACTTGTCATTTGTTACCCCCTCTATACCAAAATAATTATCACTATTTAGTTAACTTTTGAACTAAAGAATGTCAAGTGTTTTGAGACGGAGGAGGGAGTAGTTCATTTTCGAACTAACAGGTGACAAGTGTTTGAGGACGGAAGTATCTAAAACCTTCCTTGGAGAGGTCCAAGATCTCCATGGAGCAACTGCCACAGTTTAACTCTAGATTTTTGATAGCTCAAAAACATCAGTTTAACTGTTTTTTCTTCTTCTAATGCTGGATTAAAAGCGCAGCTGAGAAACGATCCGGTTCAGAGATCTTCGTCATCGTCCTCAGGCCGTCGCTTAGCTTAGCAGCCAAGGCTTCAGGCTTCAGTGCTTCACTCACTCCCCCTTGGCTTGACTGACAGAAACATGCACGGGCGAGGCAGCAGCGCCATCAAATCAAACTCTTGCGGGCCACATGTCCGCACGTGGCGCAGCGGCAGCCTTCCAGAGCCTTGAGCCTAGCCGAGGAGGGCTTCTATCAGATTTCAGAAAATGCTAGGGGGTCCTTCCTTCCGCTGCTCCCGCGGGGCCGGGGTGGGTTCGAAGTTTGAAATCTGCAACCGGCGGGGTTGCGGCGGTGCGCGTGGTTCACGCGTCGGCGTTCGTTGCGGAATCAATGCTGCTGAGCTAGCCAGAACGTCCGTCCGTCCGTTGCTCAGTTATTTTGCTAATTGCGGTGGATTATTGTGAAGAGGTCCTGCGCGTGGTACAACATTTATTACTAACACGCCAGACCAGCTCAGACGGAACCAATGGCCGGCCGGCCTTCCGCGTGTTGCAGAGGGCGACCGTCCACTCATTCGTGGCCTTCGGAGCGGGTTTTAAAATGAACTGAAAAGGTCGCCGAACGAAAACAGTACATTACCATTGTGGTGCATACTAGTATTACTAGATCTTTGCGGGAAAATACTACCGTAACGTTAAACTAACTAACATCAATTAAAAAAGAAATAGAGAGAGTACATGAAAACCATTTCATATGGCATCTCGAAAATTAAACAGCCAACGACAACGAATTCAAACGTCCAGAAATTAAAAAACCTCGTTATAATGTGTAAATAGTCCATACTAAAAGGACTAAGCCGCAAACATTCCCACACGCCAACGAAGGAGCCCAGCAGGCCAGGAGAAAACGAGGCACCAGAAGCACCAGCCCACCTGCTCCCACCTCGCCGGCAACCGCCGTCGCATCCCTATTCCCCGCGAGCTCGCGCCACGAATATCTCCATGAGCGCAGCCGCGTCGACGGCGGCGGCGCCGAACCGCCGCACGCGTAGCCGGCCGCCGTCGGCCTCCTCCCGCAGGTCCGACGACCCCTCAACCGCCGCCGCCGCCGCCAATGGAAATGGGAACGGGAAGGCCTCCTCAAAGCCTACCTCACCCGACCAGCTCAGGTAACCTTGTACAGCATCATCAGGCTTTCCTGTTCCCTCCTTCCATTTCTTAGCCTCCGCTAGGGCCGTGACGCCTATTTTTTTTGTTAATATATAGGGGAGAGAGGACGGTGAAGAGGCTGCGACTGTCCAAGGCGCTGACTATACCGGAGGGCACGAAGGTGTCCGATGCGTGCCGACGGATGGCGGCGAGGCGGGTCGACGCCGTGCTGCTCACCGACGCCCAAGGCCTCCTCTCTGGCATAGTCACCGATAAGGTGAATTATTTTTCCTTTGGATAGTTTTCTGGAGAATTTTATAGATACAACGAGTCCTCGTGTGCTTTTATAGTGCTTGAGATTTGATAGGGGAGAAGAAACTGAGGTTTTTTTTTTTTTTGAAGAAATTGATTTAGCAGGAGTCGAAAAGCTACGTGTCTTCTCACTTTGAGGGGGAAAATCTGTCTGGATTAAACTCTTGGTTTGGAGTTTAGCAAGGGGCAGTTTCTTTTGCAACAATGTTCATTTTATTTGGATCTTCTGATGAACTTATTTGTGGACCAAACTGAACTCACGGGAATTTTAGTTTACTATTGTGTATTGTCCTTTTGTGTTCCCTTCGTTCTGTAATTATACTTCAAAAATGCAAGATTGTGTCTTTATACTTGCTTAGCAGTGGCATATACCTATGTGGCTTAAAATCATCAAAGTAACTAAGGTAAAATAAAGATGGTTTCATTTATGTTTTAGGCATCATTTTTACCTAAATTTTTAAGGCCTTAACTAAATAGCTTTGTAGGTGTCGTTGTGGACTTGTGGTTCAGCAGCTGAAGGAGCTAAATGTTTATTTTCCTCAATTTGGTTGCAGGATATAGCTACAAGAGTGATCGCTGAGGGCCTGAGAGTAGAGCAAACTATCATGTCCAAGATCATGACAAGGAATCCAAGTTATGTCATGTCTGACACACTTGCCATTGAGGCTTTGCAGAAGATGGTTCAAGGTATATCTTGTGATTCTAGCATTCCGGAGATATAATTCACTATTTAAAATGTATATATATAATTTGACAGCAAAGTAGAGCGCAGCCCGGTGCACGTAGCTCCCGCTTGCGTAGGGTCTGGGGAAGGGTCAGACCCATTTTGGGTCTTTTGTACGCAGCCTTTCCCTGTAATTCTGCAAGAGGCTGTTCCCAGGACTCAATTGGAGCAAAAATTATTTTCAGTAAACTGGCCATGATTTGTTCTCTGTTATATCTAGTTGTGATGAGCGGTAAATTTGTGTTTTCACAACTATATTAGCCATCTTGTAAGTTCATGTTTATCTCATCATTTCCGTTACTCTCAATATGAGATTTTGCAGTGTCTCAATCACAAATTCACAATCTTTAGTTGGAGCATATGGTGCATTTTTTTTTTCACAAGTAGCTATCAAACCAGCTCATCTTGCATGTTTTGGAAGTGGAAGCCCAATTTTGGGTAGATGTTTAGATATCTTGGTATCTGAGTGTCAAAGATTGATTCTGGATTGGTATGGTTAGCTATTTGTAGTATTCCTGCACATGTTGCCTAGTTTCTGTCATAATGATTGCAGTGGCAGTATATACATGTATTTAGGTTTCATATTTTCATGTCATTGCATAGAGACCTTGAATATTCTTGCAAAGTGATCTCTATTACGTAGATATTTCATATTTTCTGCACTAACATTAGTTTTCTAATATGTTCTTTCATATTTTATTTAGGGAAATTCAGGCACCTCCCTGTTGTTGAAAATGGTGAGGTTATCGCTATGCTGGACATTGCAAAATGCCTTTATGATGCAATTTCAAGACTGGAAAAAGCAGCAGAACAAGGGAGTGCAATAGCAGCTGCTGTAGAAGGGGTTGAGCGTCAATTGGGAGGCAACTTTTCAGGTTTTCTGTTACACATGTATTGTCAGTAAATTCACAGTTTTGTTCAAAATACACGTGTGTAATCTACAGTATTGTTTATATGATTATTAAACATGCTGCACCTTACCTTTTTAAACCAAAGTGACATACTACATATCTTGATTCCAAATGTGCTGTCAGAACAGTTCTATGTAGTACTGTCTTGGCAACCATTTAAAAATATTTTATTTTTTGTGGTTACAGCTCCATCTGCTCTCATAGAAACTCTAAGAGAGAGAATGTTCAAGCCTTCATTGTCAACCGTTATCACAGAGAACACAAAGTAATAACATTTGTTTCTCTTCTATTTTCTTCAAATTTTAGCAAGAAAGGTTTGGACAGTGAAACTGACCATACTTTTAACTTCCAGAGTGGCAATTGTTTCGCCCACAGATCCTGTGTGTGTTGCAACTCAAAAAATGCGAGAGTTTCGAGTTAATTCGGTTGTTGTCGCTACAGGAAACACATTGCAGGGGATCTTCACGTAAGCATTTTACAGTATCAGGATAGTAGTGTCCATGGAATTCTTTTTTATTCCTCCTCGAGTCTTGACGGATATATGATTATGCAGCTCAAAAGATGTACTTATGCGTGTTGTTGCACAAAATATTTCCCCGGAGTTGACCCCAGTTGAAAAGGTTCTCCACCAGATTTTCATTTTGTCAACATTCACATGATCTATGTTTTTCTGGCTTGTAATTCACTATGCTAATTATAAACTTTTCAGGTGATGACAGCCAACCCAGATTGTGCGACATTGGATACAACAATTCTTGATGCATTACATATAATGCATGATGGCAAATTCTTGCATATACCTGTTATTGATGGAGGTTTGATTTTTTTTCTCTGAGCTGGTAAATACCTTGCTTGTACTTAATATGTCACAAGTCTTCATTTTCATGAACAGATGGACAAATTGTGGCCTGCCTGGATGCCCTCCAACTTACCCATGCAACTATTCAACTGGTGATCCCTAACTTCTTTCTAATCCTTTCATCAGCTCCCTTCTCATTCATATTCTAGATTTGTTGATCTAGTTCTTTACTTTTAGGTTGAAGGAGGGAATGCAACTGTAAATGATGTTGCAAACTCAGTAATGCAGAGATTCTGGGACTCTGCTCTTGCTTTGGAGCCTCCAGATGAGGAATTCGATAGCCACAGGTTCGTTGTGATGGTTCATTTATGGGTTAAGTTTTTTTTTTCATATAATGCAAACTCTTCCTGTGTTGTTCAGTGAAGTATCCTTACTCATGGCATCTGAGGCTGGAGACGGAAAGAGTAGTGTCTACCCCCCTGTGGTAGGCAATTCATTTTCCTTTAAGCTTCAAGACCGTAAGGGGCGTGTGCATAGATTCACTTGTAGTAAGTTTTTTTTGTGTGTTGTTTACCTGAATATATAAGATTTGGTTGCAGTCCTCCAAATTTAATTGGCTGTTTTGCTTCAAAAAAAGGTAATTGGTTGTCATAATTTTGTACAGGCTCTGAGAGCTTAGATGAGCTGGTGTCTTCTATAAGACAAAGATTAAATATCACCGATGAGAAGGAGATAGTGCAACTCTTGGTAAGATTGAGCAGTTTGGCATAAGAATATCCCTATGATCTTGTAGGCAACTCTTGGTTGCATTTGCCCTTAAGAATATTCCAATGGTCTGTTAGGATACACTACAGGTTAGGTGTTGGACCCTGATAGCAAAAGACAAACTTTCCCTTGTTCTGCTTCTGTCAATGTTAAATTCATCATTCCATCAACTAAAGGATGGCTAATGTTTGCATGTGCTAACCAACTTAACCTTGTTCTGGTTAGTATGAAGATGATGAAGGAGACCGAGTGCTGCTGACAACAGATGCCGATCTTGCGGGTGCGGTGCTTCATGCCAAGTCATCCGGGTTAAAGGTAGTCCTCGTTCCTGCCTTCTGATTTACTTTGTGTTCTATTACTACAACTTGTTGGACTTGGAGTTGTTTGCTTAACCCACCTGACCAAAGTGATTATCCTTCCTTCCATAATCAGCTTTTGAAGTTACATATCGAAGATCCCGGCTTGAGCACAACAGAAGTGACAAAACCATCTCAGGAGCTGGCACCACCTCCCACTAGGAACGGATTGTCGCCCGTTCATGTCGGGATGATGGCTGGTGCGGTTGCTCTGAGTGGCGCAGCAGTCATGGTTTACTTGAAACGGTCTCAGCTGTGATTTCCAGACTCCACTGGGATCGATGGATGGCTTTCAAAACTATCAACTCCAGCAGCTAACATTTTTCTGAAGACTTGCCTTCATTGAGTACCATTGCTTTCTGGGCAGATGATTGCATTTCTGACACTAGGCAGAACGGGCTGCTTATCTTTTGTTTTCATCCCTTGTTTCCACACAAGTCAATTCAATTTCATCACTACGGCGACATGAAGAATTCGTGGTATGTAGTTTGTATTTATGTGTATGTAGATAAAAAGATTACGTAACTGTCTCCCTGGACAACTATCTCCTTAAGCGCGTCAGACCCTTCCCTGGACAACAACGTAAACGGGAGCTAGATGCACTGAGTGGCCCAACTGTCTCCATGGACAACACCGAGTCAATTTTTCAGAGGAAACAAGAAAAATATAGTTGCAACGATGACGAATAAGAGACACTGGTTTCAAATAATTTGATTATTGGAACAAGGTTAATTAATTAATTAGTGTTGTGGTTTCATGCAGACAATTACTTTTGTACTTGATTGTATAACTTAACATTTCTGCTTCCAATGAAATAAAAGTTTAGGCTAACATTACCAACTCAAAATGTATAATGTTCCCTAGCTTTGGGCGTGCACCATAAAAATGTGCAAATAGCACCGCTCTATGACACACCATGAGTTAGTACTGCATTTATGTTATCAGTTTGGAGAGTTTAAATGCAGAAACACAGTAGTTTGGAGAGTTTAAGTGCAGAGATAGAGTAATAGTTAGCTGTAGATCGTGTAGCTTAGAAGAGATTTTTTGTACGATTACACAAAAATACTGTTTACATTCTAGTCGTTCTTGACCTATTTAGTTTTCGATCATAGTTTAGAGGATAGGTGGCCATATGTGCCGGACTAGATGGGCTGGCCCTAGGCCCGCAAAAAACGGCACAGCCCAAAAAAAGGGATCTGTGCCGGCCCGTGGCCCCGATGCAGGTCGTGTCCGGGCTTCAACTATCGGCCCGTCGGGCTTGCCGACACGACCCGTTTATGCCCGACACGGTCGGCCGTCGGACTGGCTCAGTCCGATACGACTCGTTTAGATTTGAATGATAATTTTTCGTTTTTAATGTATTTTTAACCGAAACGGACTGCGTGCCAGCCGGTTTGACACGCCACGTTTATAACCTGGCACACATAAATGAAGTTGGGCCGTGCCCGAGCTTTGACCTCCAACCTGCGGATCCTCCCAATATTTTTTCGATCGTGCCAGACTGAGGCTTCTAAGGCCCGATTCCAACCGACATGGCCTGTTCGCCAACTATAATTAAGATGTTCCAATCTTAATTTTGCCCAAAAACTTGCCGTTCGAAGGGTAGGCGTCCATCCATCTCAGGGTGGCAGGGGCAAAACCGTACACTCGGCAGCGCCGTGCTCCTCTTGTCTTCTTCTTCCCTCCTCACCCACGCGGGCCCGCCTCTCAAATCAGATATTCAGATCAGAGCCCGCGACCAAAGCAGAGGAGGGAAAATCTCGAGACCTCGCGGCGGCGACGACGAGGGAGAGGCTGCGGCACCGGAGCTCCTCGATTTCCCGCGTTGCTGTAGCAGCAGCAGGAGGAGGAGGAGGAAGAAGAAGAATAAGAAGATGTCGTCGGCTTTCAGCGGCGATGAGACCGCCCCCTTCTTCGGCTTCCTCGGCGCCGCCGCCGCGCTCGTCTTCTCATGTACTAACCACGTCTCCTCCTCCCGTTCATTCGCTGCCTCACATCTCGCCCCTTTTGGGATTCTAGCGGTCGTTTGTGTTCACGATTCCATGTTTCGCTGATGATGCTTTTACTTGCTCGGATCTCCGCATCTTGACACTTCGACCTGGTCCGGAAAAAGCCGCGGATGCCTGTGGAGGCAAGGCAATTGGAACCCCGGCACTGAATTGACCGCGTTCGTTCGTTCGTTCGTTTGTCCCTTGCAGGCATGGGAGCGGCGTACGGGACGGCCAAGAGCGGCGTGGGCGTGGCGTCGATGGGAGTCATGCGCCCGGAGCTCGTCATGAAGTCCATCGTGCCCGTCGTTATGGCGGGTGTGCTCGGCATCTACGGCCTCATCATTGCCGTCATCATCAGCACCGGGATCAACCCTAAGGCCAAGCCCTACTTCCTCTTCGACGGCTATGCCCACCTCTCGTCCGGTCTCGCCTGTGGTCTCGCTGGCCTCGCTGCCGGCATGGCCATTGGCATCGTCGGTGATGCTGGTGTCAGGTAAACACACTTGCTTTTCTCATTACTTGCTGTGTCACAAAAGTTTGCTTGGCAAGCTATTTGCTTCGCTTTCGTTGCAGTAGTGAATGTAATGTAAATAATTACGATCCATCATATTCTTACCCCTTAATCTGTTAGTTGGCTTGTTATGATTTTTTTTCCATAATGACTAAATGCCATAAACATCGTAATTGCATACTTCATTTGTGTTTAGTGGAGAATGCCAGTAGGATATCCTCTATGTGCAGTGTTTCATTTCTTAAATTGGGTAAGCTGTGTCTGTCTATGAGTAATTCCTCTGGCCATGTGTGATTAATTTGTTTAAGCCAAGAGAAGGCTACTTGCTTTATATGCGCGTCATCTGAAACAGCTTGTATCGTACTAGATGTTGTGGAGCTTCAGAGCTTGAAGCTTTCTAGATTACTGTTCTCCGCAGAAATTCCTTCTTTCAAAGATTGTATAGGAACAGATTTATTTTTAGAGTTAATGCTTAAAATTTGGTACCGGCAATTATAGGAACTGGTAGAAATAATGTGTTTTCTATATTAGCAATTGTTTTGTGCTGTCTAGGTAATCTTAGAGTTATAGCAGTGCTCATGTGTCATCTGAAAGAGCTTGTACAGATCTAGAGGTGTATAAGAGGGCCTTCAGAACTTGAAGCTTTCTAGATTACTGTTCTCCAATGAATTCCTTCTTTCAAGGATTGTATAGGAACATGCTTAGTTTTTAGAGCTAACACTTGTACCAGCAACCATAGGGACAGGTAGAAATAATGTGTTCTCTCGTTAGCAACTGTTTGTGCTATCTAGGTAATCTTAGAGTTATAGCAGTGTTGTGCTTTCATTTTATTCAGTTAGCAAATACACTGAGTTCCCTGGATTGCGATGCTAACACTTGTCAATCTATGCAGGGCAAATGCACAGCAGCCAAAGCTGTTCGTGGGTATGATCCTCATCCTCATCTTTGCCGAGGCGCTCGCCCTCTACGGTCTCATCGTCGGCATTATCCTGTCATCCCGCGCTGGCCAGTCCCGTGCAGATTAGACACGTTTCCGGTTTTAATATCATGCCGGGCCTTGTTTTATGTTCCTGAACTGAGAGGCTGGAGATCTCTTTTTAGAGGTTATTATTGTGTCTAGTTTTGGTCTTCTGTTGGGTCGAGTGAAAAAAAAAACATCTGTAGCCGCGGGAGGACATTCCCTCGGCGATGTATCTGTTGAATAAGCAAGACATCTAATGCAATTGGGTGTTCATTGTACTTTACCCTTTCATTTAATTGTTCTTTTTCCTTGTGGCCTGTGACTACTTCTGTGGGAAAAGTCTGAAGGATCCCTCGATTTTATCTATGACCCGAGGAGGGACGCATTGCATCTTTTCTGTATCTGTCGAAAATTCAAATGGTGTTACAGTACATTGCTGCACTTCGCTGCACCAAATTTAAGTAGTTTTATCCATTAAAGAGCCACTGTATTTCTATTTCGATTGCACTTCCACCACTCTAAGATAAGATCGGATGACAATAAATGTGTCTTTGCACCGTAAATCCTTTTTACGCTAGATATACTCTCTTTATTGCTGCTCATTTGAGTTCATGGTTGCAATTGTTGCCTTGCAGTACTTAATCTGCCTCTTACAAATTCATATTCTAGCCCCAACTTCCACACAATACTGCGAACAAATTCAAGGCACACACCTCTGCCAACTGCAGGGTCATCCACCCAAACCATATTGTAGCGACAAATCAGTCGGCAATGCACCACTTCTATAGAAGTTCAACAGGAACTACGCCAAGTGCTAAAGAAACTGCCCTGGGCCAGCACAGGAAGAACTTTCATGTTACCAGTTGGACAAACTTCCCTGACATCATCAACATGGTCAGGTACGGCAAAAATGGAAAGGAGCAGACGGAGGAGCTCAAAGCAGGGTGCAGTTCCCAAACTCAACAAAACATTTCAGAACGGTTCATTCTAGGCTGGTGGCTGATTTTTGTGAGGGTCGGTGCTCAGTAGCTCACCATGGCCAATCTGGAAATACTAGGTCGGTAGGTAGATCTCGGATTCGCATGCAGAGGAATCCATCCCAATTTGTCCGTCACTCACTGGTCACTGCTGCAAGATTGCATGGAGTAGTACTTCATTCAGCTTTACGGCAGTGACACGACAGGAAAATGATTCGTGCTGGGATCCTGGTGCAGCATTGTAAGTAGATGAGCACAGCATGTCAGTATATGCCCTGCATCAGCTCTGTTTAAGCTAACCTAAATGGCAATAGCAGCAGGGAGAACTGGTTAAGAAGATCAATCCTGACATGCAAAAATTAGAGTCCAGATTTTACACGAAAAACTGTCATGACTGAACAAACCATCCACGACGACCAAAATCTAGAATTGTAAGTATCTCGGGAGAAAGATAAAAAGGGGGGAAAAGATTGGTAGTAGTAGTAGTCGTCTCAACTCAACTTGCGAAAATTATTCCTAGCTAGGCTCGGTAGATACTAGCTGACCATGAACTCGTCGCCGTCGACGAGCAGAGGCGCCGACGGCCCGTCCAGCAGCAGCGAGTCCAGCGCATCCGTCTGGTCGTCATCGCCGCCGCTGCATCCTGCCGCCACTACCGCGCGGTTGTTGCTGCCGACGTGCCGCGGGTCGTCGTCGTCCTCCGCAGGTTGCGGCAGCGGTCGATGCGGTGGGGTTGGCGGGTACTGGCGGTCCTTTTCCGGTCGCTGCCGGCGCAGCAGGAACACATTATTATTATTATGCTGGTCATCGCCGTCGCTCCCTGGCGTTCCGCCGACGCGCCGGTCGTCGTCGTCGTCGGGTTTATTAGGCTGCTTCATCCGGTGCTGTGTATTATTGTTCGTCTGCCGCTGCCGGTGCAGCTGGAGCACCTCGCGGTGCCGGCTGGCGTGCTGCCACGGCACGAACGTGGGGCTCGACGCCGGCCGGTACTCCGGCAGCAGCCTCCCTTGCCTGTACCGCACGCCGCACGCGTTGCACAGCGTATGGCGACCCATCGGCCCTTCCCTCCACTGCGGCGTCGACGTCGTGCCGCAGTGCAGGCACATGTGCCCCGTGTTACGAGGCCTCCACGGCTTTTTCGACGGCTTCTTCTTCTTGACCAGATAGATCGCCGGCGCCGGCGCCGGCGCGCTTTCTTCCTTCGTCCTCGGAGTCCTCGTCGTCTCTCGCGTCGGTTGCTTCTTCCTTACCAGGTAGACGTCCCCCACGGGCGCCCGGCGCTC
This sequence comes from Tuctoria greenei, assembly GCA_036927565.1. Taxonomy (NCBI): domain Eukaryota; kingdom Viridiplantae; phylum Streptophyta; class Magnoliopsida; order Poales; family Poaceae; genus Tuctoria; species Tuctoria greenei. The sequence continues at coordinate 178,649,989 of JAYESD010000009.1, read as the reverse complement.
ACAGATCGGGCTGTCGGGCGGGGAGTCCGAGGCCGGGCTGTCGGCGACCTTCCTCGCCGTCGGCGGCGAAGGGCGGTGGTGCTCAGCAGTCTCCCGCAGCGCCCCGGCTGCCCTGAGCCGGACGCCGCAGGCGTTGCAGAGCGTGCTCCGCCCCATCGGCCCCGACCTCCACTGCGGCGTCTCGGCCGAGCCGCACTGCACGCACCTCCTCGCCTTCTTCGCTGGCTTCTCCACGATTGCTGCGGCGGCGGCGGCGGCGTCGAGATCAGGGGGCGAGGGGCACACGCGGAGGCCTTGGGGGCGGGGAGACCTCGCCTCGTCCGGCGGGGCGACGGGGCGCGTCCCATCCCCCGGCTGGTGGTTCTTCACCTCCTTCAGAAGGGGAACGACGGGCAGCCGGAAGGCCCACCAACCGGACGGCGGATTCGCGCGGGGGGGCCGGCTGGTGCGCGCCTTGCGCGGGACGCCGGCGTCCATGTGGGAGACGGCGACGGGCAGGGGCAGAGCTACCCGGAGCGCGAGGACGTAGTTGAGGGGCCCGTCCCGATGCTGCTGCTTCTCCTCCTCCTCCTCGCCGCCACCGGCGGCATCCATATCCCTGGTCGCCGTAGATCGCCGGGTTCTTGGTCCTAATCCTGGCGGCTGCGCAGCTAGTCAAAAAATGCTATCTTTAGCAGGCTTCCGAGCTAGATGAGATGCGGACCGATATCCCCCACCACCGAAAAATACCGAAAGATTATTGAATCGATACGTGTACCTCTCGTCCCTCCGCCGTCGCCATGGACGGAGGACGGACAAGCTGCGACGGGGAGGCGGCGGCGGCGGCGACAAGCGAGCGAGCGGACAGGACACAGCCAGCGTCAGCAGCAGAAGGCAGAGGAAAAAAAAGTCGAGAAAGAATGACGCAGGCGGACCGCGGACGAGTCATTCCTCTTTCTAAAGAGTTTATTTTCATTTTTCTTAAAACAGAAATCTTTTTACGAATTCCGGCAACTGTCTGTATCGGGTCGGGCTGCCAAAAACACCCGAGAATCACCGGCGAGCATTATCAAAGCGTTCGTTACAGTGTTTCCAAAAATTAAACGCCTAATAAGTGTTAGAATCGAAAAGGGATCCCAAAGATCAAATAGCCACTAAATCATCTCGAATTATATGGAGAAATCCGAATACAACATGAACATCAAGTGCTATCTCTCAAATAGCAAAAAAACACCATTAATACCTTCACTTCCATCTTTGTTGTTGTTTGACGATGCGGCCATCAAGCCAACAAGGCGAGGCCGCAAGTAGAACGACGACGGGAGACGTTTCCCCTTGTTCTTCTCTTGGTATTGTTGATCAGATTCTGAGAATTGAGAGAGTTCTTGTGTCTAATGTGTATTCACAACATGACTTTCTATCATACACATAACTCTCTCCTTATATATGACCAAGAGACACAAGAGGGGACCTCCCACCCTTAGAGACAGTTAAGTCCCCCGATCAGGGACATAATTGTCGGTGGGTTGTGTCCTTTCAATTAGAACACATGTTATTTTCGAGTTCAAACTGACATTAAGTGAAAAGACCGGACTAGTCCGGTCAAGGTCCGGACTAGTCCGATGTCCTTACTGGACAACATCGGACTAGTCTGGTCTTATATCGGACTAGTCTGGACCGGACTAGTCCGTCCACTACCAGACTAGTCCGGTAGTGCTAACATTCTCCCCCTTGAACTCGAAACTGAAACTTACCAACTTACTTAATACTAAACTTAGTGTCCACTTTTTCATGCTCGACATATAGGGCACAACGCATCACAACAACAATTTACGTATTGTTGGACTCGAGGACCACAATATATCTCACACTTAAAAATGAACCTTACTCTTATTTGGCCCCTAAATATCCAGTGATCATAGACTCTCCCTTAAACCCATGCTAGCCACGTGTTCACTGAACACGTTGGGTGGAAGACCTTTTGTAAGCGGATCCGCAAGCATTTGCTTGGTACTAATTTGCTCAATAATCATTACTTAATATGATCCTGGATTTACTCCTTTACAACACATACCTTATGTCAATGTGTTTGGCATCACATATGACTTGTTGTCTTTGGAGTACAAAAAACTTAAGTGGTTTAATGCTGTCAACTACTAACAATTCGGGTTTACTTACTGTGTCTGCTGAGTGGTCTCATTTATAATATATTGGTATGCATCACACATGACGCAGTGACCCTAAATTAGGAGCTTTTTCCACAATAAAGCTCCAATGTGCGAGTGTTGATTACTGATGTGGATTTACTACACATCTCGCACAAACTGAGTCTTACTAAGTCATTATTCCAATGATTTAATCTTATACTTAACTTACCATGAGACCTTGATACTTGCAAAACTGCAAGTAATACTTATTTCCATCCAGTCATCTGGATTGGACTTACTTATGTCAAAATTAACCCGATACTTAAACTTTGTCAAGATAACTTAGGAATTGAGCAAAACTTAAAACTTCTGACAGCAAGAAGTTTTGGAATCGATTCTTATTAGGTCGACCTCTTATTGGTTCCATACTTACCAACCTTGACTCATTAGAGCAGACAAAGATTTATTTTCATGCATACCGTACTTTTCAAGTACGCTCCTTAAGTATGCCTTTTGTGCTAAACTTAATACCCCTTTATTCTATTCGGTGAATTTCTATGCCCAGTACATAGAATGCTTCACCAAGATCTTTCATATCAAAATTAGAAGACAATAACTTCTTAGTTTCTGATAGTAGATTGACATCACTACTTGCAAGTAGTATATTATCTACATAAATCACGAGAAAAATAAATTTCCCGTCTTTAAACTTACCATAAATGTAATTGTCCTCCTCATTTTGTTTAAACTCAAACTTTCTTACTATCTTATTGAACCTGAGATACCACTGTCTTAATGCTTGATTAAGTCCATAAATGAACTTTCTTAAGTGGCACCTCATATGTTTCTTACCCTTAACAACAAAACCTTTTGGTTGTGTCATATAGATGTTCTCATATAGATCACCATTGAGAAATGCCGTTTTTTACATCAATCTGATGTAATTCTAAATTGTAATGTGCAACTAATACCATAATGATTCTGAACGAATCCTTACCTTTTGCAACAAGTCTGGACTTAAACTTATCAATATTCCTTTTGGAGTCACGTTTAGTTTTGTAGACCCATTTACAGCCTATTGTTTTGGCTCCATTAGAAATCTCAACTAATTCCAGACTTTGTTTGTTTCCATAGACCTCATTTCATCCTTCATGACTTTACGCCATTCAGATGTTTGAAGACTTCTTATAGCTTCTTCAAATGTGATGGGGTCATCCTCCATTTGAATTGCCTCACTTAATTAGATCTCATAATCGTCCGAAATGGCCGATTATCTTTCTCTTTGAGATCTTCTTAATTGCACATTATCCTCATTTTGAGTCTGTTGTTGATCTTCATTATTAATGACAACGGGCTGAGAATGTTCAAACTTTCTTAATAATTCCGTTGTCAATGGAGAACTAACAACAGGTGTTGAATCTTTACTAATAGACACTGATGATTCAACAGCAGTAGGTAATGAGAAATATAGTTCTTGAATCATAGGAGTGGGTACATAAACCCGCTTCTCTTCAAGATTAATTTCTCGTCTTACCGTACTCCCCCTGATTATGGCATCCTCTAAAAAGACGGCATACCTTGTTTCCACAAACTTAGTATATAGTTCTGTACAGTAGAAACGATATTCCTTACTCTTTTCTGAATAGGCAATAAATTGGCAACTTATTGTCTTAGCATCCAACTTACCAATGTTTGGGTTAAACATTTTTGCATCAGGACAGCCCTATATATGCATATAACTTAATGATGGCTTACGTCCTGTCCACAACTCATACGGTGTTTTAGACACCAACTTACTAAAGATCCGATTTAACACATGAATAGCGGTTTTTAATGCCTCTATTCATAAGCTAACCGGCAAATCTGATTGACTTAACATGGATCTTACCATATCCATTAGCGTACGTTTGCACCGTTCCGCTACTTTATTTTGTTGAGACTCGCCCGGTGTTGAATACTGGGCAACTATGCCATTTTCATGTAGGAACCGAGCAAATGGTCCAGGAACTTGGCCATAGGGGTATGATGATCGTAGTATTCACCACTACGTTCGGATCTTACCACTTTTATCTTACTATTGTGCTGATTTTTATCTTCAGCCTTAAATATCTTTAATTTATCCAATGCTTCAAAGCGATCGGATCTTACCACTTTTATCTTACCGTTGTGCTGATTTTCATCTTCATCCTTAAATATCTTTAATTTATCCAACGCTTCAAAGCGTTCTTTAATTGTATAAATATGCCATAGCGAGAATAGTCATCCGTGAAGGTTATGAACGAATCAAAACCATCAACAAATACTACAGGAAATGGACCACAAATGTCCGTACAGATTAATTCCAAATTTCCGCACTCCATATGGCACAATTTCTTACTTCTCTTACTCTATGCATTCTTCTGAATCTGAAAAATCCGAATGAGGAAGAATCGATTGTGAAACCAATTGATCAATTCTCCCCCTCAAAATATGGCCTAAGCAACAATGCTATAATTTTGAAAACATTTCGGAATCAATTCTCTTACTCTTACTCTGATGTGAGGAAAAATGATTGTCACTTGCAACACCATTTAAGGAAGTCTATGCATTCCTTTTGATGGTGACTTTTGTCTAAACAAAAGTGACACCGATCTTTCTCTACTTTCACATCCTAACATTAAGGATGATTTGTAGAGCCTTACTCTTATCTTTATCATGGTGAGAAGAACCATGATACTTAAAAAATTGCTTAGAAGAATAATTCTTCTTAGCCTTACTTTTTCCCTTCACGTAATTAATAGCATAATTATCATGAAGAGATTTAATCCTCTCTTCCTCCTGAACACACATAGCCATGAGTTTTTCTATGTTCAGTAGTTCAGGTTGAGAGTCATAATTGATGACAAAAGTCTCAAATTCCTTTAGAACTGAGGAAAAATGAGATACACAATGAACTCATCTTTAATCCTCAAATCTATAGGCTTAAACTTTGAAGTCATATTTGTCATCCTTAAAATGTGCTCTCGCACATCACCTCCATAATACTTTTCATCGACAAGTCTCTTGATAAGAGTACTTGCTAATGACTTAGAAAAACCAGTAAACTGATTCTCAATCTATTGGAGGTACTCAGTGGCAATATCATATTCAGGGATTGCTCCCCCGAATGATTTCAGTGATAGTGCCCTTAATAATCATCAAACATTTCCTGTTTGATTGTTTTCACTTAACTTTGGCTATATCACAAGCCAATAGCTTACTAGTATAGTCCTTTGTCCTCACAACAAAGGTTTACTGAGTTTCATCAACTTTACTTACTAGAGCCACCGGCTCAACTGAATATGGAGTTATGAGAGCAAAGTCAATCTCGAAGACTGCCAAAGCAATCTCCAACTTTCTCTCCATCTCCCATAATTGCTTACCAGATGAAACTCAATGTTGAATTCTTATTAGACGAAACTTCTTAATCAAAAAAGAGATCATGAGTGAATGCATAGATATTAATCATAAAATAATGTTGAGTTTTATCAATCACTTTGGTTACTTGACCAAAACTCAACATTTGAGAATAACTGAAAAACAACATAGTAATTTATCTTTCGCTTTGGTTACTCGACCAAATTACTATGTTCTTAAAAGAGAATGTCATTAATGTCTTTCGCTTTGGTTACTCAGCCAATAATGACATTAAAACTTAACATTGGAGAATAACTGAAATACATAGTAATTTATCTTTCGCTTTGGTTACTCGACCAAATTACTATGCACTTAAACATAAAATGTCATTAATGCCTTTCGCTTTGGTTACTCGGCCAATAATGACATAATATTGCTTAAAAAACATGGCAATTCTATTTTTCGCTTTGGTTACTCAATAGAATTCCATGCAACTTAAAATGACATAGCAATTTATCTTTCGCTTTGGTTACTCGACCAAATTGCTATGACATTATAAACTTAATTCACAGCGGAAGCTTAATTAAATAAGCAACCTTAATTGTATAGTCCGAACTAGTCCGCACATGGTTGGACTAGTCCGAACTCTTACAGTATGATTTCGGACTAGTCCGGTCCATACGCCAGATAAGTTCGGTCCCATCAAAAACATTTGATCCGTTCTTTATTGAACTTTTCGAGTCTGGTTCGTACTATTCCGGACTAGTACGACCAACACCGGAAAAGTTTCATATAAAAAACTGGAAAAAATGTCGAAATAACCAAAAGGGAAATCTTAATCTTACCATCTTACCAAATCAACGTAATTTTCACAATGGATTTCAATCCAAAGTGCTTAATTGGTTTTCAATCAGATGAACGCGTCAAAACTCCCTGATCCGAAAACCTAACCACTTTACGTGGCACACCGGACTAGTGCGGCCCTTAGACCGGAAAAGTCTTGACCTTCAAAACTTTCAGCGAAAAACTTCGATAAAAACTCAATTCGAAATGATTAGTGGTCTAAACGGCTCTGATACCATTGTTAGAATCGAAAAGGGAGCCCAAAGATCAAATAGCCACTAAATCATCTCGAATTATATGGAGAAATCCGAATACAACATGAACACCAAGTGCTATCTCTCAAATAGCACAAGAACACCATTAATATCTTCACTTCCATCTTTGTTGTTGCTTGACGATGCAGCCATCAAGCCAACAAGGCGAGGCCGCAAGTAGAACGACGACGGGAGGCGTTTCCCCTTGTTCTTCTCTTGGTATTGTTGATCGGATTCTGAGAATTGAGAGAGTTCTTGTGTCTAATGTGTATTCACAACATCACTTTCTATCATACACATAACTCTCTCCTTATATATAACCAAGAGACACAAGAGGGGGTCTCCCACCCTTAGAGACAGTTAAGTCCCCCGATCAGGGACATAATTGTCGGTGGATTGTGTCCTTTCAATTAGAACACATGTTATTTTCGAGTTCAAACTGACATTAACTGAAAAGACCGGACTAGTCCGATCAAGGTCCGGACTAGTCCGATGTCCTTACTGGACAAAATCGGACTAGTCTGGTCTTATATCGGACTAGTCCGGACCGGACTAGTCCGGACCGGACTAGTCCGTCCACTACCGGACTAGTCCGGTAGTGCTAACAATAAGATGTTCGCTTGTGAGCCAGAAAAACTCACCGGACGTGTAGAGGGGCTGATGTATGTGTGAGCGTGAAAAGTCGAAGAGCGCCGTGAGCCTCTCCTAGGCCACAATGTCACTGAGTTGCGCTTCCATGGGATTCCCTCAGAGAATTGTGTTCTTTTAAAATGTCATAGATGTTGTTCGCATTCGTGATCCTCTATATCGGTTTTTTATATCACCCTTTTACAGTGACAAGATTTTCAGCTTTACAATTTTAATTTTGGCACTCGTTCACCTCTAAATCGAATCTATATATTTTCTCTCTTCCTTCATTCTATTATTTTTCTCTAATTTTCTTTTCTTTTCTCTCTTCTTTACCTCTCCTTTCTTTTCCCGACTTCGCTATCTTTAGCAATCTCCTTTTGCAGCCGTGATTTTACCGGGAGCTTTGGAGGCCCCGGTGTGCGCACTTCCTTTGCTTGGCGCATGCTAAAGTGCCATTCAGAGACGTCTACAAGGGGCCGGTGTGGCCAGTCTTAGGAGTTCCAATCGACATAAGGAGAGGGACGGCTAGAAAATGAAGAATGTAATTCTTAGAGTATATTACATCTATTTGAGATGGTAAAGCAGCCGCTATGGCAACTCAGGATGGATTGGGACGGCTCTTGAACTCGATCTTTGTGCAAGAGATGCGCTACTGAACCGTTTTTCTTTCTATTATTATTCGCATTAAATGCATCAAAGTTATATGAACTTGTCCAGCTGTTTCATCTATGTTCATGAATATTTATTTTGTATTTCTAAGTTCGTGAACTTATTCATCTTTTGTCGTTTCGGTTTATGAACTTTTATTTGCCGTTATAGATTCATGAGTTTTTCTTTGCAGTAGTTGTATGAAATTTTTTAAGTGGTGCATTATAGATATATATCTCTTCACGATGTGGTCCTGACATATGTATCTCATGTGTCACTCTTATCTATCTCTTTCTATTGTCGGTCGATGCTACCGAGAGAAAATCACTCAGGTTGCTGCTTCTTTTCAAGGCATACACTGCAAGTAACATCATGAGCTGATTCACCTCTTTTTATGGTATATTACTCTCCATCGACCAGGTCAAATTGCAAAGAGCGCAGGAGATTAAGGAACCTTAGAGTGAGCTCGTGTTCGCAAGTTGATGTCGAGAATGGAGATTACAATAGCTTTTGCACAAACCCTAGGACACCGCAGAAGCAGTTGCAGTCTGACGCACCTCTCTAGCTAGAATCGATGAAACTTGATTTTTGATTTAAATGTTTGGTTAAAGTGCATGAACATGTTATGCACTACTTAAAAAGTTCATGAATCTATAGTTGTAAAGGAAAAGTTCATCATGAACTTAGAAATATAAAACGAAAGTTTTGGATCTGGCATTTCGAAAGAAAGTTTGGGATCTAATTTTTTGTACTTAATTTTTTTGGTATGTGAAATTTTGACATTGATTTTTTTTTGTGAATTGGAATTTGTGGAGTTTATGCAGTACTTTGCTTGGAACTTTTGAATCTTGATGGATAATTGACTTCAAATTTTTGGCACTGGACTATTGGTTCGTTTCATCGCAAGTTTGTCGATCATATTATGTTTTCTGTTTTAGTATGAAGATGAACAAAAAAAGGAAGAAGGATATTCAATTTTGATTCAGTCACTCCGAATATACCGAGCTAACTTCTTGCACCTAATAGACTAAGAAAAGATCCAAATCATACTTTGAATACTTTCCTAAGGTGAAGATCCCCTCAAGCCTCAAACCTGTAATAGGGGTTGATTGTTACTTACTGACACTGTTAAGTGTTTCATTCGATTGAAGTCGATTGCAATTTATTAATGCAGAAAAGGCGGACAATTCATGCTTCAAAACTAGTCGTTGTCTTCAGACTTACAGAGGAACTAAGCGCAATGAGGAGAGGCAGTAACATTTCTCGGGTTCATGGGTCCAAACTGTGCGGTTTAAACCGTTAACTGCAGCAGGTTTGCATCCTGTCAATGGTTAGGGCTCGCTTAGACAGCGATGAATTTACCAGAACCTGTCGAGATTGAACCGCCTAAAGCAGAGATCATGTGACTATCCTGTATGCTTGGAATGTCAAAAAAATATTGTCTGAAACATACCATAAATTATCTCTTTTTTTCTTTCATTGTAAAACCAGGTCATGGCCGAGATCTTGACAGGGCCTGATCAGTGTGGAACCTGAAGCACAAGCAGCAACAGATTTCCGTACCATTCGATTGACTTGTACTACCTGTTCTGAAATAAATGATATTTAAAACAGCTAATTTAATTTAAAGTTGAACTACATTTTTTATCTTAAACGTCATTTATTTCAGATTAACAACAGTAGGAAGGAATAAGATAGGGAAACCGTTAGAGATGGTACCAACAATGGTTCTAGGCTTCTAGCTACTGCAAAAGATGAACAGTGCAGAATAGGAAATCAATATAATCGTGCTAACAGCAAACGTATATAATGAGCCGACAACAAAGTGTTCTTGAAGACCAAAATTGTGTCGCAGTATCAAGAGAAGCCTCAACAGCTGTACTGCCAAAGCATACCCATGTCTGGTTCAGCGATAGCAAATCATAACTATTGTCATCATGCACATATCGAGTTTCGTCCTATACCATCTCCACAGCTGAACGTCGAAGGTGTCAAAATTAGTTACCAGAGACATCAGGCGTACAGCTGAGCAAGATCATTCTCATATGTCTTCCTGATCACCTCCCTCTTCAGCTTGAGGGCAGCAGTGACGAGGCCCGATTCGGGTGTCCATGGATCTAGTATCAGTTTGATTTTGGCTGGGATCTCAAACTTCTCAAGACGTGTTTCCTTTGCAGCCTGAAGAAAATAAAGAGCAGGTCAGCACAAACAGACATAGGATCAGCCTTAACATGCTTGCAACTTACAGCCAGATTTTCATCGCAAGCGGACACACACCCACACACACGACATTCATCATCATGAATAGAACGCAAACCTTAGCTAAAGATCCAAGCACTTCTTTGACAGCCTCTTGCTTCAGGCATAAATCTGAGAAATCGCTGTATTTAACTCCTTGCTGGGAGGCCCAGTTTTCCAGCTCACTGTGCGCAGGTACCACAAGAGCAACACAGTAACTATGGAAAGGATCGGCATGAATCATGATGTTATCCACGTATGGGCTCACACTCAAAGCAGCCTCTACCTGTGATTGGCCAATCAGTAGAGTTTAAGAAGAGCAATCAGACAGCCTAACCAGAACAATAATATCACCTACCTTTCCGAGAGATACATATTCACCATGCTGAAGCTTCACAATATCTTTCTTACGGTCAATAATTTCAAGGCAGCCATCTGGATGGAAACGTCCGATGTCACCAGAATAGAACCAACGCATGCCTTTTTCATCATCCTTCACAAGATATATGATGTCACAGAGATTAAGAACATAAAGTTATTAGTACACTTCTTGAGTAACCAGCAAGCATTAGTAACAAAATACCTTGTACACTTCATTTGTTTTAGTATCATTCTTGAAATAGCCTTTAGTTATATTAGGGCCCCCAATGACTATTTCTCCCCGAGGCATGGGTGAATCAGTTGTTAAGTATCCACCTTCAGGCCAGTCAATCAACTGAAAACACAGTTTCCAGTATATCAGGAAATGTCTGAGGTCAAAGAAGATACAAAACAAGAAATGTGATGCATAAGTTTGTATAATCTTGAAGTAAGAACAGAAATCAAAATATTTCTCTAACAGTTCTTTAATAAACAAACTTTGAAGATGAAGTAGTGGAGCACCATGTAAAACGCATGGGCTTAAAACAACTTTGACACCAAAACAAAAAAGATCCACCTCAAATTGGACACATGGCTAAGACAGCAAAGCTGACCTTAATATACGAACAAGGTAGTGGAGCACCAACACGGCCAACAGACGGGTCATCATACTCAGAAAATGTCCCTCCAGCACAAGTTTCAGTCAGACCATATCCTTGCCCAATTGGAACCCTGAAATTGCATAAGCCTACCAGTTTCAGATTGTAAATATGTGAAATGGACATGTATGATTTTAGTTCTAAATGTATGGAATGATGAACTAGGATGATCAAGACGACTGCTATCAGACAACGGGATGCATTCAACCTTACCCAAGGCATATGTTGATAAATCTCTGAGTATCTCCAGATAGTGGTGCCCCACCAGAAAGTATAAAGCGAATCTTTCCTCCCAAAACTGCACGCACCTTGCCAAACACAAGCTTGTCCCACAAGAGTTTCTCCAATCCCCAGGCACCAAGCCAACTACCATTGATTGCAGCAAACCGGCGGTTATAGGAAACGTCGAATAATTTCTTTGCTACACCACCCTTAGCATCAACCTAAAGCCATTTCAACATGAAAAGTAGCAGTTAATAGACAATGAAGAACACTGGACCAAAACAGATATAGGAAGCTGATGGTCGTCTTAAACAGACATGAAAGAACTTACCTTTTTCCTCACACCATCACGAACTCGGTCAAGTATAGCAGGAACAGCAGTCATTAATGTTGGCTTCAGTGCAGAGGCATCACCTAGAGTTCCCCTTTTTATTTTGTTTGACGTATCAGTCAGAGTCAAAGGTGATCCATACCCTATGGAGGCCCCAACAGCAGCCATGAGTGCCTACAAAATAGTTCTGAAACAGTGAGTAACGATTAATAATTAATATATGAGTAGATTCACATGCCTTTTTAAAGCTACCTCAGCTGCTAATTCAAGAATGTGTGCAAGTGGAAGGTACGCCAAGTATATATCTTTTTTGCCGAGTGCAGGGACGATGGTCATGACTGCTGAGAGTGTAGCCAGGACGTTGCGGTGGGTCATCATAACTCCCTACATATATTTGAGATACATGAATCTTCATTGACAGATTATACAAATATGGAGATGACACTTCCTTTGAATTTATCAATACTATTAATTAATCCCCAATATAAGAGATATTGCATCGAAAAAGAAGAACTAAGACAGGTTAGGCAAACCTTGGGCAATCCAGTGCTACCGCTCGTATACATTATCACTGCAACATCAGACGGGAGAGGCATGTTTGCATCAACAGGTGTTTCATTTCCTAATCTTTCCACTTCCTCAAATGACTCCATTATCCAGCTAGTATTGTTTCGAGCTACAGAAACATCAGCTGAGATTCCTTCCTCATTGATATAGACAACACGCTTGACAGTGTCAATTTGCCCACTTATATCAATTAACTTTTTTAGCTCCTTCTGACCACAAATCACGGTGGTGACCTCAGTCTGGAAAGGAAAAGGAAAAACTTAACAAAACATAGAAGGGTACAGACAGGAGGTGGGCATGAAGAATGCTTCAATGCAATTACAACAACAACAACATCAAAGCCTTTGTCCCAAGCACGTTGAGGTAGGCTAATACTTAAATGCAATTGCTGCGAAGTATTTGGTCCTTGTCCATAGCAAATATGCTAGTAATAGTACAGACTGATCTTGTCTTGATAAAGCATGGACCAAACAATGAAACGAAAAGTAACTAACACTAACTGTACAGAAGACACAAGACATAAGTGACTGTACTGACCTCATTTAGCGAGTGGCACAGTGCTTCCTCTCCCAGGGAGGCATAGATAGTGACAACGGTAATATTTTGTCTGAAGCATGCCTTCAAAAAAAACATATAACTCAGAATTTGTTGTACCAGGCCTCAATGTAAAAGTGAGGCGGAAATTTGGTACCAGATTGGAACAGTGTTCTAAGAAATCAACAATGAAAAACTAATAAACATACATCAAGCACACCATTCCTGCTAACTGGTATCACCATCAAGACCTATAATTTTTATGGCCACACGTGTTGAATAATAAGGACAGGTGGACATGCAAGATGCAAGGCAGCTAACACAAACTAATATACAGCTAAAACAACAACAACAACAAAGCCGTTGTCCCAAGCACGTTGGTGTGGGCTAGATTTGAAACCCAACAAAAACATATGGAAGTAAAAGACAAATTAATATACAGTTGACACAAAAAAGTCCTAGTATAACTGTATAAGTTTGAAATGCTCACATGCATAAAATAAAACATTGATAAGCCATATATATATTTATCTTTCCCTTTGCAAGCTACTGATAGAGAAAATTATAATGGTGTTAGGAAAATATTGTACTATTTGAATAATGATTGTCAGAAACTCAGAATATAAAACAGTTAACGAGTCTTGGCAGTGCACATCATCTGGGTCTACAAAGTTATCTAAAGAGTAACCATGTCTGCTGTACTCATATTTTACTGCACAGTTCATGTGTATTACACCACTATGCTATAACTCTTATTCTACCTACTTCTGCTTTGCGTGCCTTGCAAATACAAAAACTGTAACCCAGAACTTGAGGGTGCCAGGGCTCAAGGCAACGCAATACTAAGAAGGTTGAAAATGAAGCGAAGAAAAGAGGGATCAGAGTGAAACCGTGTTAAAAAAATCCACAATAATATAAATAAACACAAATCACTCCTGGTGACCAGGTAAGCTCATTTACTCCATAGCATATGCAACGTAGATAACAACATTACTTAACATTGCATAAGATCCTACTGTAAGTTTGACATGCATAAACTATTACAACAATGGCAAGCCACATATAAATTTGTGCCCTCTGCCTAAACAGTGAATCATCTTAACTTATAAGTGACACATGTGGTAATTCTGTCTGGGGTTCGCTTTTTTCTTTTTTGCAAAGTTCGTGTATAGCTCACAATTCTAAGATGTAACTCTGAGTCTGTCTACCTACTCCTCTGCATTGTATGTGTTGGCCAGTAGTCTCAGTTAAGAAGTAAAGAAACAGTAAGAGTATCATAGCTTGCAAGCGAAGATAAATAAAATGCACAAGAGTAGTGTCTATCTATGGGTTGAAAAGGAATACTACCTGCAATGCAATCTGCCACTCAGCCTGTGTCTCAGCAAAAATAGCAACACGCTCATTCTTCTGGTGGCTTAGTTGAACTAGTCCAGATGAAAAGTTGCAAACGCTCTTGAAGGCCTCAGCATAACACTTCCACTCATAATCGCCCAGATGAAGCTTCTCAAACGACCTCCCTCCAGACCCTGATTCAGTTTCCCTTGAAATGAGCTTCCTGGTGCCAAGGAGCGGCATGTGGGCATACTCCTTGCAAGACTGCTCGAACAGCTCAGCAAGCGTAGTCACTCCCTCCCAGTGTGTTTCAACGGGCTGCTCGAAGCGATAGTTACGGACCGTGTATCCAGGCTCTCCGCCAACCTCAACCGGCACTCCCCTCTTCCTTTCCACATTTCTCCTCTTGCGAAGCAACAGGGAGACCGCGAGGGGTACAAGAAAGCCAACAAAATAAGGATTCATACTTGCGTAGGTGCAGACTTGTAGCTATTATAACACTGGCTTATTGCACGACAGATTCACGTGTGCTCGGAAGAGGTGAATCTGTAGAAAAATAATTTGAGTCGGGTAAAAGGCTCTGTAAACTTCAATAAGGTCAAGATATTAGCGTAAAAAAGCTTTATGTGAAATGGAATAAATGCAGGATATTAGATCCAGTCCTTATCTGTGGTGCAACATTTTGCAAGCAACCGGAAACGGCACAACACTATCCGTAAAGCAACCCACCTTCAAAAAAAAAAAACTTTTGCTAGTAGCACGTGGCTGCCATCCCCATCTTAAACGATACGAACGGTGCTTGTACGTTTTCCTCCGGAATCCTAACGAATACAGACGTTCGTCCACCACTTTGCTTCCAGAAAAGTGCTAAACGGAAAAATGATGACATGTGCAAACTACTCCCTCCGTCCTCAAAAGGTTGCCGCTTGAGACTTTTGGGTAGGTACTGTAGATCGTGTTGATCTAAGCTTCGCTCAAAGGATTACGACAAGCACTGTGACAGGCAGGGGCGGACCGAGCAATAGAACGATCTAACGTCAGCAGAGAGGCCCCTCTCGTCCAAGAAATGAAAATTCCCCTCCCGATTTCCATAACACCGCCGATCGGGAAGAGATCTTCCCGCCCCCGCTTTCGACCTCGCGCAGGGATCGATCCATCACCGCTACGTCCAGGTTAAATGTCTACAACAGAGAGGAATAGGATTCTGTAGAGGATGGGGCCGGAGGAGGAGAGCTCAGCTCTCACCTGGAGGAGGAGCAGACGCTGGCCAGAGAGTCGCCACCCAGCGCGCCTCGGCCTCGCCGTCGCAGCCGTCACCCGCCAGCCAGCCACCGGGGATTAGGGATCGGAGGAGTATTGGGCTGCGTTTGTATGGGCCGATGGTGATTGCTGGGCTGATGACAGGAGGGAGCTCGCCTCCCGATCCTCTGATACAATTACTACCTCGAAACAGAGGCAGCGATTAGAGAGATACTCACTCTATTTCAAAATATTTATTACTCTCTAATTTATTTTTAAACAAGATTGTGATATGTATTTTGTAATACAATGAGTATGATATAATCTTGCAATCAACCATCCGTAGCTATTGGATTTGCAACTTACGATTGTTGCATATTTTTACTTAAACCCCTACTCAGATAGAAGAGATGAAGTATTCAGGTGGAGGGATTACGTAAAAAACATACAACAACCATATGATGCAAATCTAATGACCGAGGGTGGTTGATTGCACAATTGCACAATATCTCATATTTCATTCTAGTCGTTGCCCGAAACAAAATGGTGTTGACATTTGAGTGGTTTAGATTATACATTCTGCTGGTTACAAGGGCTGACGGCGATCATGAACCACTGGCATGGAAGTTCAACCAAGAGGGTTGGTTTGTTCTCGGATGACTACAAGGAATTTTGGGTGAATTTGTCAAGAGTTTTCCAGATACGCCATGAGGCAAAAATTGACTGCCTGAACAGAGTACCAGACAGTTGACGCTCCAGAACGAGAAACGAAAAGAGGACGACTGGACGACATGAATCGGTAATCAATTGATCAAAGAGCCCAGCCATGAAAGTGCGTCCCGAAACAGATATTAACACTAGCGCCGACAGAAACTCTGCCAAACTCGATGAAATCTGAACAAAACTTTAGTCTGAGCCTGATCGAATTTATAGAAATCATTGATCAAAGGCAAGAAAGAAACAAGCAACTGCTTTTATAGATAATGCTCATAAGGTACGAAGGGAGTATTAGCATTCCACCACGTCTTGCACACTGTCAACCAAAACAGTTGCTTCACTATCACTACACGTGATCTGTCCCTACTCCCTAGTTCCTTGCACAATGAATATTTGCTATGAGTAGGAAGGTTTACAATAGTTTCTGCTCAAGAGTTACCATCGCGCTGTAATGTATGTACATCATACAGTGGATAGATGTTAATGTTACAATAATCCCTGATGCCTGCAGCATCTGAAGGTGGGGTTGGGTTAACCAACTTATGTGTGGTGATAAATGGTGCTAAAAATTCAACCCGAGGCAGCTGCGATTCGCTCCCTGTCGGCGCACTCCTCCTTGTCGAACTCCTCTATCAACTCCCGTTGCCGGTGTGTGACCTCCCTGCAAACAGGAAGTTTTTTTTTAGATTATCCATCTGTTTAGTTTGAGAGAAATTGAACCAAACAAAATTGAAGCACAAATTAGCTGGAGGCTAGGCATACGTTGGAACTCTGATATTGAAGTGGACATACTGATTCCCAAATGCTGAGGAATTCCTCATCTTTATTCCTGCAAACATAAAAATGTACTAATATCGATCTGAAAACAGAAAAAAGAAACCAGAAACTATATCTGTTATCTACTAGCACGGATCACTTTCGCCAGTTGTCAAATGGCAAAGTGACTGCTGAACTAATCTGATAATCCATAAGAAGGGCTCTATGATAACTCCAATAACCAACCTTTGCCCCTAAGGACGACCTTCTCTCCTGGTTGGGTACCTTGGCGAACCTAGCAAACAGAATATCACAAGCAAGTAAACCTTATGAAATCCGGTAAAGCAAACTTGCAGCAATTGGCAAGCACACCGTGCATGATGAATGCGAGACTTCACAATAATCAATACTATACCTTGACTGAAACATTTCCAGTAAGAGTTGGTACTGAGACAGTTCCACCTAGGACAGCCTGCAGATGAAGCACTATTAGATAGATATTCTCATCATCCACGAAAAATATCTGCTCAATAGTATTCTGTTAGGAGTCCAAATTCCACACTTGTACCCAAGGCATGTGTACCTCCCCACAATCAATCAAAATGATCACCATCAACGCACTACGGGCTCAGACCCACACCCGTCTACCACTGTCACACCTGCATCTGCATGCCTATACATCTGCGACTACCAAGCCTACACACTCGCTCCTGCCAGTCTAACCCACTGCACCATGGGCCTGTGCACATGTTTACTGGTTATGAAATAAATGGCAGACAAAATAGGCTATTAGGTGATGGTGTCATATACACTCTACATGCTTCAGGAGAACCTTGAAAAGAGCTGGACATTTGTACTCCTCTGTCCAGTGGGTGGGTGGGTGGGTGGGTGGTAGAGAAAGAAAAGGCATCTTGTAGGAGGGAAGGTAGTTTCAACAATCAGTGTGGGATCGGATGAGCAGGGGGTATCTACGAACTTTGGTACTATTAACTGCACCCTTTTGTTAATTTTCCTCTTTCAGAAGATGATACCATTAAATCATGTCTTCTACAAAAACAAGGGAATATTGCTTATTGTGTACCGCTATTCAGCCACAATTTTGCATTTGTTAGAAAGAAATATGAAATTTTCATACCGTGAGTATATAGCTTGATCAGAACAGCAACTGACAAAAAAAAAAAGGTAAGTTAGAAAGAGATATGACCTGGGCAATGCTTAGAACAGCATCAACATGCACATGGTTGCCTTCTCTACGAAATATAGGATCCTCTCGGACCTGTAATAGGAAAATGAATATTAAGTTCACCTTTTCCTTTTCAGACTTAGCATTGTACAATCAAACTGACGGCAAGAGAACCTTGATAGTGACATAAAGGTCACCAGGTTTATTACGCTCAACATCCGCACCACCCTTACCAAAAACCTTCATGGTATCATTATCATCAATTCCTGAAAAAGGGTTCAGTCATAATACACCCGAAATGCACGTATTGCAATGTCCACTTCATAGTAAAAGCTTATGATTGCATGCATAGCAAAAAAATAGTCACATTTTAACAGAAAAGGCAGAGAAGCAGAGTGATTCAGTAGCAATCGATTTCATAATAGGCTAGCTATTGGCTTGCTAGTAATACCTGTTATGATATTTAGATCATTAGGGGTAAACACCACCAAGAGGAAGGTCGGGTAGCGTCGGCTTCTTGAAGGGATACTAGACTATAGATCGGGGAGACTCTTTTGATTGATTCCATGGTTGCTTAATGAACCCTGATACAATTCTCATCTATAAGGAGATGAGGTGACTTGACACTTCAAAACTAATCCCTACAACTAAGTAAACTACTAACCTGTTCCTAACACTAGCTGCAGCTACAGTAATGGAGCGTGCCAGCCCATGACACTTAGCTTGTGTCCCCATGCCCATGAAAATAGCATTATGTTTACCCTTCATATAGGCTAGTAATCTAGTTACCGTCTTACTAGCACATCTACCAGAAAACACAAAAGATATGCACATAATGTGCTGCATATTCAATTGAATATTCAAACTGCAAGTTCAGATTTACATGTCTAGTAACAACAACCAAAACTATGCCCTAAGCATGCTGGGGTAGGCAATATACATGTCTAGCATATATATATATATATATATATATATATATATATATATATATATATATATATATATATATATATATATATATACACATACATATATATATAGGCAATGGCAATTCCTTCTCACCTGCCATTATGTCTAGCTTGACTGACTTTTTCCCTTTCACTACCTGTTCTCCTTTGCATGTCTTGCAAAAATCCTTCAATAGATTTTGGAAATCAGAACAGGTTAAAGTGGCTACGAATGAAAAACATCATTACAAGAGCTAAATCATAGAAATTAAGTGTCTTACCAATTTAATGTAGAATCACGTTGCTTAATATGCATCATATATTTCATTGCATTATCGCAAACTTAAATTATGTTGCAAATTATTATCCCAAGTAGTCCAAGAAATAGGTACAAGGTATTCTATAAAATGCTGGACATTTCCCCCCTAAAGAACTAAGTACACGTAAAGTAACAAGAATATTGTTGAAAACATCTCTGATCTCTGGCTTGCCATGACAAATGTGATGTACAGTTTTCAAATTACTGCAGAACTTAAAACATATGGGGGGAAATGTCAGGAATATGCTGCCATTAAAACAAAAGAAAAGGTGCACCTTCACAATTTTCCCACTACCGCTGCACTGGGGGCAAGTCGTTTCAAGATTAAATAAACCCCTCTGCATGTATATCTGCATTCAAAAGGCAAAACATTGAAGGTCAGGGTGCTCCTTATCCAAATTAATTTTCATTTGAACTCTATGCACATAAAATAAGTAAGTTGTTAATATCTCGGTCACAGGGCATTTGGTGCAAATATTGCTTTGAACCTTTGATAACAAATACAAGAGGTATTTTGCAAGAAAATAACTTGCTGAAACGTCATTTTGTTTGTTTGCTGGAGGTAGCGATCTTTAAGAAACATGGGTGTACCCAGTGCTCAAGGCAACCACAATTGTGGGGTCTGAGGAAGGGTTATTTCATGACAGCCATACCCCTGCTTTTGCAGAGAGGTTGGTTCAAACCCAAGACCTCAGGACACAAGTGGAGACACACTACCATTTGCCAGGTCAGCCCTTTAAGAAACATGCTATTTGCTATGGAAAAAAAGTATGTCAAAGGATACATACCACACCAGCACCTCTACAAGCTTTACATGTTTTAGGCACGGTTCCAGGGGGGACACCACTTCCATCTGCAACAAACATATTTTTAGTTTGGGACACACAAACAAGCACCAAATAGGAGTTGTCAGTGGAAGAATATATAGGTAGAAACACATACTGCAAGTTCCACATAATGTATCAGCTTCATATGTAATAGTTTTTCTGCAGCCTTGGACAGCTTCCATGAATGATAGTTCAACAGAAATCTACAGCTTGGTGATAGAGAAATAAGCATGGCATCAATATGTTTGACTTAAAGCAAACAGTTGTATTGAAACAAACCAAACCTTGACATCTTGGCCTCCTCTGAGCGCATTACCAAAGATCTGGTAAACATGAGTACATGACAAAAAAAAATATGTTAGGTACATGACAGTTTGTATGTCGTTCAAAATGCAGAAAGCACGAGTTGAATTACACACATAAGTGAACTGAAAAATGAGGAGAGGAATTTGCTAAATATCACTGCTTTATAGAATGGTTTTTCATGCCAATCCGCCCACAATATTTCAAATTTTATTCCCGCTTGTTTTTTTAAATTTCAGCATAATACAGATTGGGCAAATGAATGACATTTTTTGTTTGTAAAGTACATGTCTCATGCATAACATCAACAAATGAAAGCTGGATCTAAAATGGCACGCGCAGATGAACCTCAGGCAAATTTCTGATACATAAATAAAGCCCCCGGAAAATGGCTCTTACATCGGTAAAGATGTCACCAAATGGGTTACCATCAGGAAACCCCTGCCCTCCAGGGAAACCATCTGGGCCACCACCTGATGCTTGACGCTCATATGCTTCTGGTCCAAGCTATCAAATACAAAGTTCTGTTATACAAGGTATAATCAATAAAATATTTATTAATGTAGCAAAAGAACGTTTCATGATGTGTGAAAGTCATGATCAACACAAAGAAAAAAGGTATGGAAGTGCTTGGGACAAAGGTTGGTTGTTGTTGTTGTTGTTGTAGCAAAAGAATGTTTCATGAGTCCATTGATTTGATTCTAACTTAAGGTATGAAAGTCACGATCAACACAAAAAAGGATAAAGCTTCTTTTCATGATTTGTAATTGGAATGATCTGTCGGTATGTGATCATTCTTATTAGTTATATCATCACTATTCTCCTTCCACAGAAAGAGAAACATAACTAACCTGATCATATGTTTCACGCTTATCCTCATCCTTCAAAACCTGATTAAATGCACAGATAATACAAGCATTTATGATAAAACTGTATTGACTCATGAAAAGGTAATAAAAACTTTTTATGAGAAATACCTCGTAGGCACGGTTAACTTCTTGAAACTTCTTTTCAGCATCATTGTCATGTTTATTAGTATCAGGATGGAACTTCTTTGCAAGCTGGAGAAGCATGATAAGTTTGGTTCAGCTAAATGAGTTTAACAGGTTGCGAGAAGGAGAAGAAACAAATCAATGGGAGCAGAATGCAATGTGACACAATTATGGAGAGGATGGTGCAGTAAACATGCAAGAAATAGTTAAATACATAAATGACCACAGGACCAAATAGATCTTGAGGCACAATCTGGGTTGGGATGGAAGTGTATTCCTAATAATAGAATCCATTAGAATCGCAATTGGGTGGCTCTCGCCTACTTTATCCAAATGCAGTGTTGTCTGTCCACTTCTCTTCCAATGCCATACCTTCTGCATTGTAACTTTGTTTCTGATTATCCATAAACGGAGGCATATTGCCTACGCCTTGATAAGGTCTAGAGTTTCATACTTTATGTTACTACTATAGTTTTATACATGAGCTTTCATATCCAAAACATAATTGGCGTGGTGGACAGGGCAATATGGCACATCCCAAGATCTAAACAGCTAGGTGGGGTCCTAGGCATCAGCCAGGAAGCATATGGTGAGCAAAAGATAGCGTGAATGAAGAGCCAAGAGCTAATCAGTTAGGCTTCATGGTAGTTGTGGATCAGAAAAGGTTAATTGGTACGAGCCCATGTAGCAGAGGACGGCAGGATGAGAAGAATAAATAATGTCGGAGACAAGCAAAAGGCATGAGAGCTAAGGGCAAAACAGAAAAGAAAAAGGAAAGACAAGAAACACTAGCTAAACGAAATATAGAAGTAGCAGAACTGTAGCAGCAAAGAAGCCAGAAACGTAGCCGAGAAAAATTAGGAGCATGAGAGGAACTGAATAGCACATAAGGGAGGAGTCGAAGAGAGGAGAAGTGAAGTGGTTCAAGCACTCCAGATGTGTAAACTGGAGACAGGGTAGTCACAGTAAGGTACATTGGACTGCCAGCTGTAGATGGTAGAACCTCATGCCTTCGGCAAGGGTAGAAGGCCCAGGCCCAGGTTGCTATGGGACAAGGGGTGGTTCGTACTGAATTTAATGATTAAACTTAGTCCAAACGGGTTTTGTAGTTGAAGCCTTGACAACAAAAATGTGAGTGTTGAGACCTTGTGGTTGTGGGGTTTCAAGCAAAGTTTAAATTCATTCAAATACAGTAATCAGATAATGAGAGTCGGGATGTGAAACCTTCCAAATAATGACCAGCAGTAGAACATGTTATGGAATATGGACCCTTGGGTTCATAACCCAGTGCTCTGTATTATACTATTATTCACAAAGTATAACTAATAAAACATATGATGGTGCATCAAACTCTATCAACAGTAACATTTGGAAATTAAGAGATGTTTTACAGAAGTTTAATGATGTACAGAAAAGCATATCCACTTTTTTCTGACTGGCAGGAGCTGCATATCCTAATGAAGACAAATAAAAATGCATACCGCATAATATGCCTTCTTTATATCTGACGCAGAAGCATCCTTGCTCACTCCAAGCACATCATAGTAATCCCTTGCATTCACAGTCCTTGTGGCTAAAATAATGGAAAAACAGAAGTTTTATTAATATAGGCACTTGTGCATCACAGTTAGTAGCAGCAGATTTAGAAAACCGAAATTGTGTTCCTACAGAAGCAATTCTTAGCGCCGAGCATAGTGCCACAAAAAAAAATAAGCATCAGTAAACAGCAAAGACAATTTTTATTTAACTGAAGATACATCATACGTGTTCTGCCATTTAAATCAGTCAGTCCATATCGATTAAGAATTAACGCAGCTTTCCTAGCAAACTAAAGGAGATAACTTCCTAGAGGAACAAAAGAATTGGTGCAACCTTCTTAGGAAGCTAAAGGCAGATATATAGATGAAAACAACGATAGTGAAATTAATAAAAAGGAAAAACATAGAACAAAACTACCTTTAATATTATAGAAGAACATATCTTGTATGATAAGCAAAAAAAATGAGATGTGGGATTGGTATAGCAGTAAGGACAGTGAGAAAATTATTATAGCCTTTCTGCCAACTAGTTGTGTGATCTCTATGCTGTTTTAAACATACCACTTGTCTATACCATTTCAAATAAGTGGCATGAAGTGTTAATACCCCTGCACAACTCTACAGTATGTAATAAGGAAAACAAGCGAGGTCTTTTAGATAAGAGACTCAGATTGAGCAATTGCTAAAGTGGAACTTACAATGGTGTCAAGTGATTAGATAACTCAGCTTCTGTAGAAATATGATTTTTCCAGGAAAAAAAACTCATAAGTCAGTTAGCCACATCAAAGCCACTGACTTTGCCGCTTAATCCAGAAACCTAAATTAGAAACAATAAAAGGGCTGTCTACGGGGACTGAAAGAAGACATGATCTTAACTAGAAGATGATGTATTGCTTTCAATTGTCACTAAAAATTATTACAGCATAAAATTTCACATTTCAACCACTGCAATATCAGGTACCACAGTAAATAAACCCCGTCACGACCATTTCACAAGACTGTATGATAAATTGAAAAATGAGAAACGGCATCAAAGGTAACATTAAAATCCATCAGGGCACGCACCATGGAAGGACCTGCTCGGGCACCGCCAGCTCGCGCCCCGCCTCTCCCTGCCTGCATGTTCGCCGGGTCAGCGACACGCGTACACAGCACAGCCTTCCTCGAACGATCCATTCACGAAGAAACGAACTCTCGGAGCGCGGCGACTCACCTGGACTATGCAGCTGCGACGGACATGTCCACGCCGTGGGCGCGGCGGCGGAGAGGTGGCGGGCGAACAGCGCGCGCTGGCACAGAGGTAAAAGCGTTTAGCCGCAGGGGATCAGGAATGGGTGAAGGAGGAGAGATGGGAGAGGGATGAAGGGGGGAGGGAGGGAGCTCACCGTCGACGACGAGGCCACCGCGGCGGCGAGCCTGGAGGCGGCGGCGCGCGCCATGGTGGCTGGAGCGGCTGGTGGGGACAGGCGAGAACCCTACTTTGTGTGCGGCAAGGCGAACGGCGGTAGTTGGTGGGGCCTCTCAACCACGCGGAGGCCGGGAGGGTTGAAATGGGTTTTTAAGGGAGCCAATTACATCTATAGAAGGTTTCGATAGAACAACATTTATATTGTGATCTTCGTTAAAATAGCAATTTTAATATGTACGTACCTTAATAATAGTATTATAGGTCATTTTGTTATTTCTTTTTTGTTTTTCTATTTTCTCATATCCGAAAATGACCTTGTGACTGTTTTTCCCCAATGCTTGCGATTTGTTCATAAGATTTGAGAAAAAAAAACCGTCGACTTACTGTGCCTTGTTTTGATGAGATATTTTCCGGGCACTGAGAGCTCAACTGAGACTGAGAGGAGCATCAACTTCACTAATATTAGTTGGCTAATCACAAGAAGCATCAACTTTATTAGCTTATCTGGTGGAGTGCGGCAGTAGAGGAATCACAAAGTCGGGCGGCAGGGACTCGCGCATGGGAGAAACAGCCACTCGCCTGGTAGAATAAAGCAGGGACTCGCGCCTAGAGAAACGGTTGTGTGCTAGGTAGAGGACGGTGATGCATCACGCCTGGGAAACAAGAGCGGCATGGACTTGCGCCTAGTAGAAGCTGAGAACCGGGGAGCGGCGACGCCTCGGGTCCGAGAGGCGAGGGTCAAGGCACCTCGCACGCGTGGTTTCACCAACGGCGTCTTCTGACGACTGTGGTGACGGGCGGCGACACTTCACCTGTGCTCGGTTTCCTCGACACGGGAGGATGAAGGAAACAGACATGCAGTGACAGGGGATAAACCAACAAGGACAAATTAGTCATATTCTGATCTCATAAAATTGAAAAATAGAAAAGAAAAAAAAACTAAAATAAAAGATAATGTCGTTTTAACGTGTGCACATGTTAAGAATGCTATTTTAATGAAATATATTATATAAGTGTCGTTCTGTCGAAGCCACTTTTTTAAAGGTCCATAATAGCATTTGGCTTTTTTGTGGGAGATGATTTTGTAGGATACCTAAACTATCTTAGTTTCAATTTAAAAAGTAATCCATTCATTTAAAAAATATTGTTTTCTAATAAAAAATAAAAATGACAAGATTTTTAAAACGGAAAGAGTATCATTATTGAGTTCTGTCTGTAACCACTAGAGATTATTGTTAACTACTAAAAATTAGCTATATGGGTTCTAAATAGGGTAGTTAATAGCACAACTAATTATTAGCTTGAAAGTGCATTTAGATATTCTCTTGTAGATTTTGGACGATTTATGACAAACAAATGAGATCCTAATAAATTTGTTGAGATGAAAGTAGTTTTACACATGATGAAACTTATAGTGCATACAAAAGGTGAAAATGAGTAACGAGAAAAGGAAAGCCCAAATAACCATGAAGGCGCAAACTAGATATCAATGTATATGATACGTGTGAGAGACACATCTAAACAGTTCATGACTTTGCGTAGAGTGTAAGGGTTAAAATCAAACATTTAAGCAACTCACTAAAGCATCACACAAGTTCGTTCACAAACGGACTAGTCTGATCAACTTTTTGTTGTTTTACACGCACAAGTTCGGAACAGCACCGGACTAGTCTGTTCAACTCGCTGTTCCAAACCGAACAAGTTCGAACATGAGCCGGACAAGTTCGTTCCACTTTTTGATGTTTCACACGAACAAGTCTCAAGATTTGGACTAGTCCGTTAACACTACACATTTCACCTTGCACCGAACAAGTCCGTCAAACTGCGGACACGTCCGATTAAGTTTTTGGAATCACTACGGACTAGTCTGCTTAACTCTGTGTTTCAATATGGAGAAGTCTGATACACCTCACACAAATTAGGATTTCAAGTGTGCTGCACATTTTACATAAAATTTACACATCACACCGGACTAGTCGGGTCCCTTGAGTGGACTAGTCCGGCCATCGAGATCCATAATGATAAAAATTTTATAAACTCTATAAATAGATGATCCACGACCCCACAGTATAATAACTAAGAACTCTAGCACCGTCACACGTCCCAAGTGGACTCTAGCACTGTCACACGTCCCAAGAGGACAGAAACAATTCTCCTCACACATCTAAAGCCCTAAAAAGTTAAATATTTAGGAAATCAAGATTCGGAAAAAGAAGATTGTCTTCTACGCATAGCTAAGCTTTTGGGATTTGATCTCTCATACACTTTCGTATTTCTTAAGAATATTTTAAATGTATTCGATCAGTTTCCTCTCTGTAAATTTGTGGGAGCCTCAGCGTGTGAGGATGACCCATTGACTCGGTGATTGCCCCCTGTCGACTGTTGGAGTCGGCAGATCCCCTGACACTACGAAAGTGTTGAAGGAGTTTGTGGTTCGGTTTGGGCGCGCGGAGACTCAAGAAGGTGAAATGCGATTGGACACGAGTGACACAGTGGTTTACGTGGTTCGGGCCGCCTGAGCGTAATACCCTACTCCACGGGTGTGTGTGTGTGTGTGTTGTATTAACTTGTGAACTTCAGAGCGTTCGAGAGTTCTCTCCCCGTGTATCGTCGGTTTGTCCTTTTATAGTACAAGGACAAACCGTTACAAGTCAGCCTGACCCGACATGTGGCCCTGGCGGTTACTAGTATTGATACACGAGATTAATTGTTGCTAATAACCCTGTAACGGCTCCGACAGTGCCGTTACAGGTGTTAAGATCGTCCGATTAAGTGTCATTAATGTGGAATTAATGATAATTAATCGGGTCTTGAAGTCTGCAGCTGTCCTTTGGAGATCCGGAGCCGTTACAACGTCTCCCGGGGGTTTGAAGCGGCTAGCTCCGACGTATGGACACGTGGCAGTTCCGGAGCTTGCTTGTGGGAAGCGGGAAGCTCCGGGGCGGCCTGGCACGTGTCAGGTCCGGAGCTTCTCTCGGTCAGGGGTTAAGTCCGGAGGTGCCGTTTCAGTAGCTAGCCCGGAGCTTCACCCTTGCGGGTAATAACTCCGGTCTGACAGTACACGTGGCAACCTAGGGGCTAACCATGTTGGAGAAACAGGTCCGGTTACGTCTGGCAAGTGGGCCCCCGAGGGTCTTCAATTTGAGTAGATGTCCTTCCCTTGAGATCTTTGTAACCTCAGGGGGTGTATGGTTTTTAGGGTACCGACAGTGGCCCCCTGGACCTACCTCCGGGGAAGGCCAACGGGGTGAGGTCATTCCGCCGGAGGTGGGTCCACACTTGCGACTCTTGAACTGGGTCTTCAAGGGTCTTCGGAGGTGCCTTTGGCGGGGCTTTACGGTTAAGTCCCGACGCGTGGCGCACCTCAGGCGGCAGATAAGATCTTTGACGTGCGGATCTCTCGCAATTGAAGGTCGCCGGTTCCCGATACGAAAACCGTATCGGTTCCGCGCGCCTTGTCAGTCCGCCGCCTTTGGGTTTCCCGCCTCGTGATGACAACTGTTCGCCTGGGTAAGAACCTCGACTTGATCGTCAGGGTGGTCCCGGGCCCTCTTGTCATCGGCAGGGTTGAATTCTTGAGTAGTATCCTTGACTCCCCTGCAGTTTCCATCCAAGCGTTGCGAGGGCTTACTTAAGAAGGAAAGCGCACCGTCGGGAGTTCTTTACGCTTTCCATCTGTTCTTGCGCTCAAACTCCCAACTCGTGCTTTGCTCCTCTTCTCTTGCCTAGCTGTGCTGCGATGGAGTTGGGTCTGCGTGAAAGTCGTTTGAAGACGGAGAGCGATCTGAAGAAGGTCCGAGCCCTCATGGGGTGGTCGTCGGACTTCTTCAACCGTTCGGTCCGCGCCGGCGGAGAGCTTCCCTTTAAAAAGGAGCACTCCGGCGAGATGGTGTATTTTTCCTCGTACGCCATGGTGGGGTTGATCCCACCATTTTCTTCTTTCTTCTTGATGCTGCTGGACTTCTATGGTCTGCAGCTATACCACCTTGGCCCTCACTCCATTCTCCTTGTGTCCATCTTTGTCCACTTCTGCGAGATGTGGGTGGGCATCCCTCTCTGCATCGAGCTCTTTCGCACCTTCTTCACCGTCCAAACCACCGGCCGAAGCGACGAGTACCTTGGCTTCTACTACTTTGTGAAGCGCAAGAAGTGCCCGTTCAAGTACCTCCGGTCATTCCCTTCCGGGAAGTGGGATGACTGGAAGAAGGATTGGGTTGTCGTCCGGGTGGAGGAGCATGAGAGGTTGGAGTTGCCAGACGGTCTGCCCGACATTGACACGTCGGTGTGGAGCGAAGTTCCAGTGCTGGCGGCAGCTTTCGACCCCGTCCTGACCAGGATCCGCCAATGTGTGGAGGGAGGATTGACTCCCCAGGCGGTGTTCTGCAACTTCTTTTCCAACAGGTGGGCGCCGCTGAAGAGGAGGGAGAAGCTCGCCTGGGCCCTCAACAGCGTGATGGACGAGGACCGGGTTGAGACCGGGTTGAAGTCCAGCATGGTGGGGAAGTCCTTGGAGTTTCACCTCAAGAAATTCCAGCACGGCATCGATGTTGACGGAGAGTACTTGACTCCGCCGCCGGCTTTCCTCCCCCTGAACGTGGAAGTTGAGTTCAGCAGGGAGCTCCGGCGGAAGATGCCCGCGCTTGACGACCTTGGCGTCGTCGAGAGAAGATCAACCGCCCGGTTGGCGATCCCCGGGTTGTCCGAAGGCGGCTCCGCCCCTGTCTCTCAGCCAAGAGCTGAGGTCATTGGCAAGGGCAAGGAGCTGGCGGAGGAGCCGGAGAGCCGGAAGAGAAAGCTGCGACATGCTGACGGAAGGTCCGTCGGGCTTGCCACTTCCCCCCAGTTCCCCGTCCTCAGGAAGGAAGATCCTCCGCCGCCGTGGCGGCTGTCCCCGTGGTGGGGTCTTTTCGGAGCGCTACTGTTCCGGCGGTGGGATCCTCCCGGAGTGCGGCTGTCCCCGTGGTGGGTCCCTCCGGAGGTGCCAGCTCCGGGCAGGCGACTCCGGTACGAGAAGCGGTGAGGGCCTCCAGGTCCAGGAGTTCCTCCCGATCAAGGAGAGCTCCGACCCGGGAAACGCCCGCAGCCACGGCAAGTCCTGGGAGTCCTCCCGGAGCTTCTACACCGACCGTGGCCAGCCCGGAACGTCCGGGAAAGAGGTTCCGCGCAAGCTGGTGCGTGAGCCTCCCAAGGTAATTTTTCTTGCTTACCTCGATTAACTTTTAATTATAGCATCTGTTTGCTCAATTTCTTCGTTATTTATCTGCAGCGTTCCCAAGAAGGGGAGTGAAGCTCCGCCCTCAGCCACAGTGTCTGAGGCTGCGGGGGCTTCTGCTCCAGCTCCGGTGCCGCCCCAAGCGGAGGCTGCGACAGCTCCGGCGCCGGCTGTCGTGGTCATGGACCTCGACTCGTCTCCAGAAGTTCCCGTGGTAGCGCCGGACCACGGGATTGAAGATGCGCCAGCGGCACCCGTTCCGGAGGTTGATGCTCCGGGTCCTGGTGCTGCAGAAGTAGAAGCTCCGGCTGTTGAGTCGGAGGAAGTAGCGGTCCCGGCTTCGGAGCCGGAAAGTGCTGAAGCCCCGGCGGTTGAGCCGGAGATAGTTGAAGCCCCGGCATGCGAGCCGGAAGTTGAAGTGGTTCCGGCAGTTGAGCCGGTTACTTCCGAAGCTCCGGTCGCAGAGCCGGTAATTATTGGAGCGCCGGCTGCAGGACCGGTGATTGTGGAAGCGCCGGCCGCAGAGCCGGTGATTGCTGGAGCGCCGGCCACAGAGCCGGTGGTCGAAGAGGCGAGGGAGCTCGAGCCTCCCTCAGAAGAAGTGTCCCGGCCGGAGCCAGTGGAGGCGACGACGTCGATGGTACCCGTGGCGGAGCCAGAGTGCCTGAATGAAGTCGCCGGCCCCCAGTCTGAGGGGGCAAATGAAGACTTGGTGGCGGGACCTTCTTCGGTGGCGACTGAGGCCATCCCGGAGGAGTGCCCTAGCGCTCCGGAAGCTCGGGGTTCCACTCTCGTAGAGTGGGACCCAATTTTTGTAAATGAAGACCCGCTGGAACCAGCGGAGGGGATCCCAGAAGGTCCGGAGCCCATCTCGCTGTCGATGTCCATCGACAACGCTTGCTCCAGTCTACGTCAAGTCCAACTAGCCTTCTTCCACGACAGCAAGGCTCTTGAAGAGGAGCGCCAAACCCTTAGGAGGTGGCGT
Source organism: Tuctoria greenei (assembly GCA_036927565.1). Taxonomy (NCBI): domain Eukaryota; kingdom Viridiplantae; phylum Streptophyta; class Magnoliopsida; order Poales; family Poaceae; genus Tuctoria; species Tuctoria greenei. The sequence continues at coordinate 178,619,444 of JAYESD010000009.1, read as the reverse complement.
AATCGACTCCAATTCGAGACCAAGCTGGCGCAGTCGAGGCTTGCGGATGACAAGGAATGGATTAGGCGGGAGAAGATCCGCCTGGAGCTCTGGGGTGAGCTGCTGGATGAGAGGGAGAGCATGACTCACGCCCTCGACGCTCAATCCCGGGAGTTCCATGACCAAGCTAAGGTTGCTAACGACGCGGCCAACGCTCGGTTCGATCAACTCGAGGCCATCAGCACCGCACTCATCAAGCGCCGAGAGGCACTTGAAGGAAGGGAAAGGCGGCTCGAGGATGAGGAGCAAAAACTCCTGGAGCTACGGGATGACGTCTTGCGACGGGAGGAAGAGCTCGCCGAGAAAACAGCTCTGGCGGACAAGGGCCTAGAGGAGCGCACTAAAAAATTGGAAGAGCGCTGCCTCGAGGAGGAGGAGAAGACCTGGGTGCGGGGGCAGGAACTCTACGAGTATGAGTGTGCCCTTATCGCCCGGGAGAAGAAAGTGGAGGCTAGGGAGAAGGACCTGGTTGACCGCCGGAACAAGATCCACCTCCGGGAGGAGGAGCTCGGAAGACTTGAGAAGCGGGTTGCTGCGAAAATCCAGCAGAATGCCAAAGAAGTTGAGCGCCTCTCCCGCGAGAATTCGGAGCTGACGGCGGCCCGGAGATCCCTGGAAGAGATGAAGGGCCTGAGGAAGACGGACTCCCTGCAAATTTGGGAGTTCCTGAGCAAGGCCGACGATGCGCTGGCGCCGATGGGTTTCAGCCCCGTGCTCCCGGATGATCCGGAGCCGGAGCCGGACCTTGCGTTGCAAGCGTTGAGCGCTGCGGGCAGCAAGCTCTCCAAGGTGGGCGACGTCATCGCGGACCAGCTGGAAGTCGAGGGGCAATCCCTGGCTAGGAACGTCACAGAGTATGTGTTGACGTGCTACACTAGCCGGAACCCTCGATTCCCTGTGGACCCGGTGCTTGAAGGCCCCGTCGAAGGAGAAGGCGAAGCTACCCGAGCCAGCGTGTCGGAGGTCGCCCAGAAGGTTGTCGAGTTCTTCCATAGGGTCTAGGACCATCTCTCTTAGCCTTTACTTGTATCTTCTCTTCTTCCTCAATTTTGTAATCCCTTGTCTCCAGATGTAATCTCTGGTCTTCTGATGAAATGAAATCCTCAATTTTTCGTGAATTTCATTTTTTTGTCTTCAACATCTTTGTCTTCACTTGGCCCCCTGGTAGATGTGCACAATTTGATTGTGGACATGTACCAAAAGGATGTTGAGTTTTGTTGAAGACGAATTTGCTTCGAACTCGTATAATTTAGGTCCGAAGTTTTCGATAGTGAAGGTCCCTTGAAGTAGTCGGAGCTTAGAAGCTCCGGCACTGTCCATCGCCGGAGCTTAGTAGCTCCGGCAATAGCCTCTACCAACACGTTGAGCGTCGATAGTTAATACTCCAAGGTGTCGGAGCTTAGTAGCTCCGGCAATGACCCTTGCCACGCCTGGTTTGTTGGCAACAGACTCTAGTGATAGGGTCTTCTCACCATCTTTAAGTCAACGCCGACGGTTGACGCCCTGGTGGGAGTCGGAGCTTGGTTAGCTCCGGTTTTTCTCCATCAACATAGGGTTCATTTTTCCTGCAAACTTAAGCCAAGAAAAATAGTAAAATTCGTTCCTTATCTATAACTTCGTCGCGGCTTACGGTTCTCAAGAGAATTTTAAGTTGAACACGATTTTTAGTACGACTAAATGAATTGTCTTTTCTTTTAGATCCAATTGTCCATGGACCCCCCTTACTTTGGCCTGCCGGGATGTAGGTAGAGTGGCGTACTTAGGGTGCTTGACCAGGCTAAGTCGATAGCGCACTCCGGCCCTAGAATGGCTTGGCGGCTTTCAGGCGAGTTGGCCACAGACGATATTTAAATCTAAAAAATCCGACAATTCGACTCGAATCGTACGTAAACCGGTCAAACTAGAATTTCTTAAGAATTGCACGTTTCTGTTATAGACAAGAAAGAGAAAAATAAAAATGTCGACCTTATGCAAAAATGAATGCACGTGGAGTCTATTTCACATGAAGATGTCTTTCATTATAGGTCCGGGGTACAGGGGAAACAAGTACACTCTTAGGGTACGGAACCAGGCTAAGTGTGTTTGGTTTCTCGTTTGACCCAGGGTAGTTAGCCACACTTCTAGTCCGGAGACTGTATCAAGTGTTGCATGAGCTTTTCAAACCTTTCGGGAAAGGTCCGGCTGCTCTCCCGGAGGAACTACCCGACTCTGTACAATGACTCTATAACATACATTTCAAGTTACTTAAGACTCACCTCCGTGGAATTAAGTGTAGAACTTACGGAGGTGCTCGATGTTCCAAGGATTTGGGAGAGGTGTCCCATCCTCGGTAGCCAAGCGAACGCTTCCGGGACGGGATACTTTGATCACTCGGAAGGGCCCTTCCCAGCCGAGGGAGAGTTTGTTTTGCCCTTCTCTGGATAGTATTCTCCGCAGCACCAGATCGCCTTCCTCGAGCTGTCGGTTGTGTACATGCCGCTGGTGATAGCGCCGCAGAGCTCGGCGGTATCGGGCATTCCGAACAGCTGCTTGGCACCTTCCCTCCTCGAGGAGGTCTAGGTCTTCACGCCGGAGCTGGTCCTGCGCGGCTTCGTCGAAGGTCCGAACTCGGAGGGAACCCAAGGTGATTTCCGGAGGAAGGATCGCTTCAGCTCCGTACACCAGGAAGAAGGGTGTTTCTCCGGTTGCCCGACTTGGAGAAGTCCTGTTGGCCCATAGAGTGGGCGGAAGCTCTTCGATCCAATTGGCTCCGTGCTTTTTCAAACGCTCATAAGTGCGCGTTTTGAGTCCTTTAAGGATCTCTGCATTTGCTCTCTCGGCTTGTCCATTGCTGGCAGGATGAGCTACGGAAGCGTAGCAAACTTGTATGCCGAGGTCTTCGCAATATCCTTGAAATGCGGAGCTTGTGAATTGAGTCCCATTATCAGTGATGATCTTATTTGGGACTCCGAATCTGCTCACAATAGATTGTAGAAAATTGATTGCAGATTGTTTGTTGATCTTCACAACAGGAGTAGCTTCCGACCACTTGGTGAACTTGTCGATGGCGACGTACAGGAACTTGTAACCTCCGACGGCTCTTGGGAAGGGTCCCAAGATGTCCATCCCCCACACAGCGAAAGGCCATGTAGGAGGTATCATTTGTAAGGACTGAGCAGGTGTATGAATTTGCTTTGCATGAAATTGGCATGCTTTGCATTTCTTCACTAGCTCAGTGGCATCCTGGAGCGCTGTAGGCCAATAGAAGTCGTGCCGAAAGGCTTTTCCGACCAGCGTGCGGGAAGATGCGTGGTTCCCACACTCGCCTCCATGGATTTCTGCGAGGAGTTCGCAGCCTTCTTCCCTTGTGATGCACCGCATTAGGATGCCGTTGGCACCGCGCTGGTAGAGATCCCCTTCTACCAACGTGTATCTTTTAGCCAATCTGACTACCCGGTCAGCGGACACATCATCGTCAGGAAGGATGTTGTCCTTCAAGTAGTTCCGGATCTCCGAGATCCATGCATCGGAACTAACTTGAGCATTTGAGTCTTGCGTGCTGGGTTGCTCGGAGCTTCCGGCAGCACCTACGACCCTTGATGGCTGCCATGGTAACAGGGCCATCGGGACCGTTAGCTTCGGGATGCTGATCTCGCCCCCTTCGTTCAGTTCGGCAGGCTGAACTGTGGGTTTTGACAACCTCCGGACAAAGGTTCCGTCAGGAGCCGGAGCTCCAGTTGACGCCTTGGTCGAGAGTTCGTCAGCTTCAACGTTGTGAGCACGCTGAACATGGTGAAGGTCCAGGACTTCGAAGTCCTTCTGAAGCCTCTGGACTTCAAGGAGGTAAGCAGCCAGCTGGAGATTATTGCAGGAGCATTCACCCTTCACCTGCTTGATGACGAGTTGTGAATCTCCTTTGACCAGCAATTGCTTGACACCATATGAAAGTGCCACCTTTAATCCATAGATGAGTGCTTCGTACTCCGCCATGTTGTTGGTTGCCTTGAAGTCAAGGTGTACCATGTATTTCACCTTCTCCCCGGTTGGTGCGAGGAGAAGGATTCCAGCTCCGGCTCCCTGCTTCTGCATGGAGCCGTCGAAGTAAAGGGTCCAGTGAGGCTTAGTGAAGGCTGGAACTTGAGGTTCCGTCTTCTGCTCGCTGGGGCCCCCAGGGTTTAATGGAGAGGGAGTCCATTCTGCCACGAAATCTGCCAATGCTTGACTCTTGATTGCTTGTCTTGGAATGAATTCGAGGTCGAATTCAGCCAGTTCCGCTGCCCACTTTGCAATATTCCCAGTTGAATTGGGATTATGCAGGATCGCTCGAAGTGGATATGAAGTCACCACTGAGACTTTGTGAGCTTGGAAATAGTGTCGAAGCTTCCTTGAGGCAATAAGAACTGCATAAAGCAGTTTATGCACCTCTAGGTATCGAGTCTTGGCATCATGTAACACTTCACTGATGAAGTATACCGGGCGTTAATGGTCCGGACCCTCCCGGAGGGGTCCGGAGCTTCCTCTTCATTGATCCGGACCCTCTCGGAGGGGTCCAGACTCTCTTCGGGGACCTCCGGGTTCTGGGTGGAGGAACCCGGAGCTTCTTCAGGAATGACCTGGATCCTCTCGGAGGGATCCGGGTCCTCTGAAGTGGCTTCTTGTGGGTTCAAGTCTGGGAGCTGGGACCCAGACCCGCTTTCAGGAACCTCCGGACCTTCCCGAAGGGGTCTGGATTCCTGAGTATTGGATAGTTCTGGTCTCTCCGCAACCAGAACCATACTGACGACTTCGTCAGCAGCTGAAATGTAAAGCAATAAAGGCTCACCAGGGTTCGGAGCTACCAAGACTGGTAGGGTGGTGAGGAACTGTTTCAGCTCCTGGAATGCCTTCTCTGCTTCTTCAGACCATTGGAATGGTCCGGACTTCCTCAGTAACTTGAAGAAGGAAAGTGCCCTTTCCGCCAGTCTTGAAATGAACCGGCTGAGGGCTGCTAGACATCCAGTTAATTTTTGGACGTCTTTGATGCGGGTTGGTGGCCGCATGTCTTCAATGGCTTTTATCTTCGCCGGATTAGCCTCTATGCCCCGGTGACTTACCAGGAAACCAAGAAGCTTTCCGGAACTAACCCCGAATACGCACTTGTCTGGGTTTAGCTTCGTGCGGGTGGCCCGCAGCTTGTCGAAGACAGCCTGCAAGGTGTCCAAGAGGGACTCCTTGTTCTTGACTTTGACCACGATGTCATCGACGTACACTTCCACTATGTCTCTGATGAGTTCTTCGAAAGTTTTGTACATAGCTCGTACAAAAGTTGAAGCTGCATTCTTGAGACCAAAAGGCATGGCTGTGTAACAATACAATCCATCCACTGTGATGAATGAAGTATGTTCTTCATCTTCCCTAGACATCCTGATTTGATGATATCCAGAATATGCGTCTAGAAAACACAGTAACTCACACCCGGAGGTGGAATCCACTATCTGATCTATTCTAGGTAGTGGGAATGGATCTTTTGGACATGCCTTATTCAGTGTGGTGTAGTCGATGCACATCCGAAGTTTCTCGCCGGCCTTGGGCACAACGACTGGGTTTGCCAGCCATTTTGGATGGTAGACTTCTCGGATGAATCCGGCTTCGAGCAACTTCTTCACTTCTTGTCGGATGAAGTTCTGTCGCTCTATTGATTGCTTCCGAGGTTTCTGATGCACAGGCCGAGCGTCGGGGTAAATCTTCAGATTGTGCTCAATCACTTCCCTGGGGATCCCAGGAATTTGTGACGGTTGCCAAGCAAACACGTCAATGTTAGCCCGGAGGAAAGTGATGAGCGCGAGTTCCTATTTGTCGTTCAAACCTCCTGATATACGGGTGGTTTGAGCGGCATCGGAACCAATTTGGACGACTTTGACGGGAATGTCGGTGTCGCCGCTTGGCTGCACACGAGATGCAGAGGTCGAGCCTCGTTGCCGAATGCTCGGAGGTTGTGGAGCTTGCTTCTGTCTGGAGTCCTCCTCTTGCGCTGTGGTGAGTGCGTGGAGTTCCTCCAGAGCAGTTACTCCGGCAGTGCGATCTCCGCGGATCCGGAGAACGCCTACTGGTGTTGGCATTTTCAACACCAGGTATCCATAATGAGCAGCTGCCATGAATTTGTACAAGGCAGGTCTACCCAAGATGGCGTTGAATGGTAAGTTGATCTGAGCGACGTCGAAGACCAACTTCTCGGTGCGATACTTCTCCCGGGTCCCGAAGGTAACAGGGAGAGTAATAGCTCCGAGTGGAGTGATGGCCCCCGGACCTACTCCGGAGAAAGGTCGAGAGGGCTGGAGGTCCGAAGGTCGGAGCTGAAGCTTAGTGAAAGCTTCGAAGCTGATGAGGTTAAGCCCCGAACCTCCGTCTACCAGGACATGATGGAGCTGGATGTTGTTGATGGTAGGAGATACCATCAAGGGTAATTGGCCAGCTCCGACCATGCTTTGAGGACAGTCCGAAGCATCAAAAGTGATGGGTATGTCCATCCACTTTCGATGTGGCTCCGGTCTAGCTGTAGGAGCTACAGCAGCCATATCCCGTCGCATAGTCTTGATGACACGACGGGAAGTGATGTCCCATGATCCACCAAAGATGGTGTTCATGGTTTTTCGACGCTCGTTGTCGGAGACGTCGGAGTCATCGTCGACGGAGGTGTAGACGGCTTTCAGGACCTTTTTGGGGTCCTGAAACCCTAACTCCTCTTCAGCCGGAGCTTCATCGACCTTTTGTTTTCCCTCCCTCTGTCGAAAGGGAGACCCTTCCCGGCGCTTGTGGTAGCGCTCGGCAAGGTTTTGGACCTCCCGGCAGTCTTCCAGCCTGTGGCTGCCCGTTTTGTGAATGGGGCACCACATCTTGGGTTTGCCACCGTCTTCAGAAGACGGTCGAGGTCGCTTCTCTGGGCGTGGCCCCCGGCCACCAGGAGTTGCAGTGGCTGCAACGTTGGATGTGCCGGCCGACGGCTTCTTCTTGCCATTGGTCTTCTTTTTCTTCTTGCCACTCCCGGAGGTAGCGGCTTCTTCTTTGGAGGATTTTTTATGATCCTCCAAGGCGGGTTTGGAGTGCATTTCACGGCCCTCCGCAGCTCTGGCACATTTGTCTGCCAAGCTGAAGAGCTCCGTGACGCTGGTGATCTCTTTGATCGCCAGCTTCTCCAACATCTTCTTGTCTCGCACACCCTGTCTGAATGCCACAATGACAGAAGCGCTTGAGATAGAAGGGATTGTGTTACGTACCTGAGAGAACCTCTGGATGAATGACCGCAAAGATTCTCCTCCTTTTTGCACGACCGCAAAAAGGTCTAGTTCAGTGCCCGGTCGGGTGTATGAACTCCCGAAGTTGGCAGTGAACTGACGGCACAGCTCCTCCCAACTGTCAATAGAGTTGGGTGGAAGGCTCATAAACCAGGACCTGGCGGTCCCAGTTAAGGCCACTGGAAAATAGTTGGCCATTACAGCCTCGTTTCCTCCAGCTGCTAGGATCGCAGTGGATTATATCTGCAGAAATTCTATGGGATTGACAGTCCCGTCGAATTTTTCCGGCAAATGTGGCCGGAACTTTTGTGGCCATCTAACCATGCGTAGGTGCATGGCTAGGGCGGAACAGCCTCCTCCTACTCCTTCCAGAGTAGAAAGGTCTTGAGCATCTCGTCTTTCTCGAGCTCGCTCGATGTGGACACGGCCATCCTGTTGGCGGTATCGGCGATCAAGCTCCGCCCGGAGGTCGTGTGTCGAAAGCCGAGATGCGGTATGGGTACGTCGTGCCCCAGAGGGCAACGACGTCACTTGCTGTGACGCAGCTCGTCTCCGGTTGTTGGAGACATGTGGACCAAGTCTTCCAGACAACGTTCGCCGCTGCGACGGGGCCCGCCCTGAAGGAGGTGGACCCTGGTTGTTGAGGCGTTCGGCCGCTGCTGCGACCAAATGCTCAACATCAGCTCTCCATTGCTCCATGGCACCTTGAGATGCATCCGGAGGTGGTGGTCGCTGGAGGAGAGCACGCGCTGCATGGAGCGCGTGTTCTGGGTTGTCACGACTTGCCGGCGCAGAATGTGACGTCGGTGCACCATCATGTCGTCCGGCATGTCTTGCCGGAGAAGATGGTGGTGGTGGGAGTGTGACTCCTGCTGGAACTGAGGCTCCTGCCGGTGGCTGCATGTTGGAGGGATTGCCTCCGACAGCCTGAGCAGCAGGTTGCCCGTTGGATGATCCAGCCGCAGAATTCACCATTCTTGAAGATCTCAGGCTCCCCTTCCTGGCGCGCCAACTGTCGACTGTTGGAGTCGGCAGATCCCCTGACACTACGAAAGTGTTGAAGGAGTTTGTGGTTCGGTTTGGGCGCGCGGAGACTCAAGAAGGTGAAATGCGATTGGACACGAGTGACACAGTGGTTTACGTGGTTCGGGCCGCCTGAGCGTAATACCCTACTCCACGGGTGTGTGTGTGTGTGTTGTATTAACTTGTGAACTTCAGAGCGTTCGAGAGTTCTCTCCCCGTGTATCGTCGGTTTGTCCTTTTATAGTACAAGGACAAACCGTTACAAGTCAGCCTGACCCGACATGTGGCCCTGGCGGTTACTAGTATTGATACACGAGATTAATTGTTGCTAATAACCCTGTAACGGCTCCGACAGTGCCGTTACAGGTGTTAAGATCGTCCGATTAAGTGTCATTAATGTGGAATTAATGATAATTAATCGGGTCTTGAAGTCTGCAGCTGTCCTTTGGAGATCCAGAGCCGTTACAACGTCTCCCGGGGGTTTGAAGCGGCTAGCTCCGACATATGGACACGTGGCAGTTCCGGAGCTTGCTTGTGGGAAGCGGGAAGCTCCGGGGCGGCCTAGCACGTGTCAGGTCCGGAGCTTCTCTCGGTCAGGGGTTAAGTCCGGAGGTGCCGTTTCAGTAGCTAGCCCGGAGCTTCACCCTTGCGGGTAATAACTCCGGTCTGACAGTACACGTGGCAACCTAGGGGCTAACTATGTTGGAGAAACAGGTCCGGTTACGTCTGGCAAGTGGGCCCCCGAGGGTCTTCAATTTGAGTAGATGTCCTTCCCTTGAGATCTTTGTAACCTCAGGGGGTGTATGGTTTTTAGGGTACCGACAGCCCCCGTAATAGTGGAACTCAAGTTGGTCTTTGCAGTGACTTGACGAGGTAAAAGGTTGGAAGAAACCGGACTCTTTGTGAACTTTCTCAACGAGGACGTAGAGTCGAACCTTGGTAAAAATGCATGTCTCTTCTGTTCTCGATCTTTACTTTTGCAGTAATCATCATTTTGGGTATAAGGTTGATTAATCTTGCAACTTATATTAATCTTATATTCCACATGCAAATCAATCATCCTAAAACTTACACAAGTTGTTAGGATAGTTTACTTAATTCTACTGTTATGACATCTGATGAGAATACATTAAACAATCTATCTTTACGTAGGTATAACTAGCATACTAGACTAGTCCGTACCTACACTAGACTAGTCCGACTCTCATGTATTTGATATTTTTGTTAAGTGTTGCAAAAAAAGTTTTGAACGTCTATTCACCCCCCTTATACACATTCATAACCAACTCATCAGCTAACAATATTCTCATTAGTTGGTCCAACCCAGCTACTCTTGCACTCTATGCCCCCCCCCCTAAAACAAAATAGGGGCACCACGATCAATTGTCGGCATCACGATCAATTGTCCCTAGCAACCAAATAATTATGTATAGGTTTCAAACATCTTTCAGCTAATAATTAGTTGGCTCAATCCAGCTAATAGATTATTAGCTAGCTAATAATTAGCTCTAGGAATTCCAAATAGAACCTAAAAATATCATATACTACTATATGTGCATAGGAGTGTCCGTGTCGTTGAGGTTCGAACCTTGGATCATATACTTTGTCTCCTATCGCACACAACTCGTATAGCCCCGAGGCAAGCACGATGAAAATCACCCGTTTCAAAAATAATATCAACATTTTTTTAAAAAAATCTAAACAATCTAAATCCATCATATACTTTCGCTATAAGTGCATAACATGTGGATAAATTAATTTTATTGATTGTGTTAAATTTTTAATATCCTAAAGATATGGAATAATTTTGACTTGTTATATTATCTGGTGTACATAGATGACAAATTTTTACAGATTTTTATTTCTATACCTTACACAGACTAAAATATTTGATCACTCGTAGTAAGGCGACAAAGTCTCTTTTTACCTTTTAAACAACAAGACGTAAGACGAGGGAACGTCTTAGTCATATGTTAAAATGAGAAGAATATAACAAATATAGATTTTTTTTGAGAAAAGCAGCTTATTCATATTTATTTTTGTCAAACTGATTTCTGCCAACCCACCTACACCTAGGCCCAGCCCATCAAGCCAATCTCAAGCTCCCTACTCATTAAAACACGATCGACATCTAAACCCTAACCAGTACAATTCACACCACCATGCATCACATCAGCCGCCACACCGATCTCCGCTCCCGCCCCCGCCCCCACCCCGCACCTGAGCTACCGACGGCGACGTTTGCCGCCGTCCCCGTCCAGCAGTCGAATGAGTACGACCGCCCTGCGCACCCGACAGCTGTGCCGCCTCCCCCGTCGCCGTCGTCTGGATCTGCCGTCGCTGTGCCTCCGTCGCCCGAATCTGTGCGCCGCCACCTCCCCACCGTCCAGATCTACCCGTTGCCGGGCTGCTCTCTCTCGAACAGGTACACCTTATTAGTAGAATAAAGACAGCAAATTGCCTTACTGTTTAGGTGTTGCTTAAGCGACGCTTTAGTGACGCTTTAATAACCATGCTATCTCTGTCGTCATTTATTTCGAAACTGAGTGAGTAATAAAGAACGAGAGAAATGATGTTGTAATGGTAAAAAAAATCAGAGGGACCGATTATAATGATATTCTGATATAGCCAAGTTGACAGCGAGAGAGGCCCACTTTTTTTTTTTAGAATTAGAGGCCCACTGTTAACGATGCTATAATCCTGCAGCGCCGGCCCGAGACTAACGACATTGCCAACAATCCCATTCCCCAGGTCGACGACGGAGAGCTCCTCGACCCCAACCTCGCGGACGGCTGCGGCGCGCGGCGGTGGCGTCGGGGGGAGGATGGCCGCGGAGGGCAAGTGGCGGTTCGCGATGGTGTGCTCCTCCAACATGAACCGGAGCATGGAGGCGCACTCGCTGCTGGGGCGCGCGGGGCTGGACGTGGCCTCCTATGGCACCGGCACCAACGTCAAGCTCCCGGGCCCGTCCGCCCACGAGCCCAACGTCTACGAATTCGGCACCCCCTACGCCGTCATCTACGACGACCTCCGCCGCAAGGACCATGACCTGTTCGTACTGCCCCCCCCCCCCCCCCCCCCCCCCCCCCCCCGCCGCTGCCGTTTTCCATCTCTTGGTACTGTTTCTGCGTCCGTCGTTGGTTCCTTGCGAAATGCGATCTTGCAGCTGGGCAGATTTGTTTTCCTTTTCTTAGCTGGTTTCTGAAAGGTGGGAGAATTCGAGCGTTTTGGATGGGGTACGAGGATTAGCGTGGGTTTTCGTGGAAACAGATGTGTGCAATTTTTTTTGTTCAAGAGTCCTCTGTTTAGAACACTCTGGTGAAAGATTTATGTGAACTAGATATACTACAAATCTCGACGTACGGTTTCATTGAACTAGAGAATAATTCGTGGTGAAAATCGGGCGGTAATGTTGTAGCATCGTTTTCCCCTATTTGTTTTCCGTGTGCTCGTTGCCTACTTGGGCATCCTGGGGTTACTTGAATTTGCCTGCTGATCTTGGCGCATCCTTTCTTTTGCTTATCGTTGTGGTGACCCATCCAGGTACAAGAGGAATGGTCTGCTGCCAATGCTGAAGAGGAACTCCTCGGTGAAGCTGGCGCCTCAGCGGTGGCAAGACAATGCTGGTGATGGGGTGTTTGATATGATACTCACCTTTGAGGAGAGGGTGTTTGACTTGGTTATTGAAGGTAAGTAGTTCTTCTCTGGGCTGGGGAATGATTTCGATTAGGAGATCTGTCGATCAGCTGCGGTTGTGGGTTGGCATGGTTGTGTTCACTAATGGATGCCTGAATGTATTTCCAGATATGAACAACCGTGAGCCGAAGCTGATGAAAAGTGTGCTGATAGTGAATATGGATGTCAAAGATAATCATGAAGAAGCTGGCGTCGGGGCAAAGCTTGCTTTAGAATTGTGCCAGAAGGTATAAAAATTTAGCATACCTTATGTAGTGCATAGCCTATTCGGTATGCTAACTTATTAGTTATTGATCTGGCTATGTTGTTATGATTGATCCATTTTTCACCAACAACTTGGGGCTCTAACGCAATATAGGCTGGGGACCATGTGTGCAAACAGCGTAGTTAAGTGATACTCCCTCCGTCTCTAAATACTTGTCGTCTTCTAGTACAAAAATGAATAAGAAAACAACAAGTATTTAGGGACGGAAGGAGTAATTCAAGACTTCAAGTGAATGAAGTCTGTAAGAACTTGAAGTACTCTCTCCGTCCCAAAAAGGTTGCCGCTTTGTAGTTCAATGAACTACAAAGTGACAATCTTTTTGGGACGGAGGGAGTACTTCTATTTTAATGAGTCAAAAAAGAGAGAGGCAAACCATTTATCACACTTCTAATGTACTCTGAGGTTTGCTATAGTCATCCACTAATAACCTTGCTCACTCACTGATCGGAGAGAAAGCCTAAACTTGAAACTGAAGAGAAGGGGTGGGGAGGGTTTTGCTGCTTAGAGGGTAGGGGTGGCAATGGAGTGGCCAAGTGGGACTGGGAGGCAGCAGGGATGCTCCAACATTTCAATTTCTTCAGCCCTACATTGGATCTCTAGTCACCATTGAGTACTTATTATCAACTTGAAGCAGCAAAGACAAACATTATCCATTCATACATTGATACAAGTTGCGATGGAAAAGTAGCAATATTACTTTTTCTCGAGTATATTTGTAATATTACCTTACTGTGAACACGCAAGTGGACACATTTGTCCTTTCCTCTATTTTGTTCATTCCAGTAGGCAAATTGCTTATGTTTCATTATGTACAGTAGTTTTTTCTCCTTCTGTTTCCAAATTAGTAGCACAATTGGGTTTTTATTTTTTCTGTATTTAGAAATTGACACTCCTCAGGTTCTCTTTGTTGCATCTCAACTGCTTTCCTTGGTAAAACACCTGGAATGGCACATTTGCACACTACCTGGCATAAAAATAGAGAGGACACAGAAATGTTGAAGAAGCAAGTCTTTGTTGTATTTGAACTGTTTCCTGGCTTTTAAACCACCAGAATATCTCCATTTGCCACCACCTCGCATGCTTAAGCTTTTATCAGAGAAGTCAAGTATGTTTTTTGCTTGTCCATGATTTGATGTTCAGTTTTGTAGAAATTACAGTTTTGCTATACCAATGCAGCCATGCAATGCTTTTTTGACGAGTAGCAAAAAGTTAAGTTATTTGCCTTTTCTTTCCAGCTTCAAGCAATTGATGATGACTGGGAGGAAGTCATTGATGACGTGATGATTGCATTCGAGAAGCAGCACAAGCGGAAGGTCGCATACAGCATTTCTTTCTACTAACAGAGGCAGAATCATCCTCAATTCGTCCTATGGCTTTGATGGTTTGGCTGGTAATATGGCAAGCTGCAAAGAAATCGCGTGTACCGAATCAGGAACCTTGTCGCGGTGTTCCTCTAAATCGTCGTCAACATTTGAAGTTGAGATTGGGGTGCTTTCTATGGATGTTCATTTGCGTTTCTTGATTGATGTTGGATGTTAAATTGAAGGTATCTGCGTATCGTTTCTTGATTGATGTTGGATGGTAAATTGAAGGTATCTTGATTGATGTTGGATGGTAAATTAAGGTATCTGTTAGTACCATAAAAACCGTACACCCCTTGAGGTTACAAAGATCTCAAAAGAAAGCCATCTACTTGGTTTGAAGACCCTCGGAGGCCCACTTGTCAGACATGACTGGACCCGCTTCTCCAACATGGTTAATCCCTGGGTCGGCACGTGTACAACCAAACTGGAGCTACCGCCCACAAGGGGGAAGCTCCGGGCCACGTACCGAAACGGCACCTCCGGACTTAACCCCAGACCGAGAGAAGCTCCAGACTTGACACGTGTCTGGTAGCCCTTGAGCTACCTGCTTTCCACAGCAAGCTCCGGAGCTGCCACGTGTCCAATCGTCGGACCTTTCAGTCTCTAATCTCCGGAAGACCTTGTAACAGCTCCGGACCTTCAAATGAGAGCTAAGGACTTCAAGACCCGATTAAGTGTCATTAATGCCATATTAATGATACTTAATCGGACGATCTTAACACCAGTAATGGTGCTGTCAAAGCCCGTTACAGGATCATTAAGAACAATTAATCGTGTATCAATACTAGTAACCGCTGGGACCACATGTCGGGCTAGACTAGCTTGTAATGGCCTGCCTTTGTACTATAAAAGGACAGGCCGACGATACACTCAGGGACGTTCACGGGTGATCATACGCACACCCATACACTCGTGACAAGCTCTTACTGCTAATACAACACCAACACACCCGTGGAGTGGGGTATTACGCTCGGGCGGCCCAAACCACGTAAATTTTTGTGTCTCCTGTGTCAAACTCCAATTCACCTTCTTGAATCTCTGCGCGCCCACACCGAACATCAAACTCCCCTATCACTTTAGTAGTGTAGGGAGATCTGCCGGCTCCAACCGCCGACAGTATCGTTACAAGATCATGCAGCACCCAAGTGGTGTAATCCTTTTATACAATTGTCGAGTGATGAACACTAAGCACAATTGTTGGCTGACCCTAAATAAACAGAATTCCGTCAGTTTCCGTATTCAAATCTAAGCAAACGATGTAACTAATAACAAGATGAATTATTTTGTATTTTTTAATAAGCACATACAATTGAAATAACAAATAATCACCACTAAGGGAATAACCTTAATCTTGTGTACTTGTGGCTGCTGTGGCTGGTTACGGAGTCGCCGCCTTAATTGACTTGATATTGGGGTCTATTGGTTCAGTTGCGCTCGTCCTAATTCTTTGTCACCGAGGTTGAAGGGTGTGATTAACATGTACTGGCAAAGAGCATCATGTTGCAACTTCGAGGCCTTGACGACTTTGAAACTTGGAGGCCTCGATGGCTAAGCTTGTCATCGTCATGGTCTAGATCTCCTACGTTTTTACAGGTTTTGTGATGTTGTCTGGTCCTGTGAGATGACTGCGTCGACTCGTTTCACCAAAGTGGTCAGCATTTCAAGCGTTACATGGACCCGCAACGTGGGGCGGCCTAGTGGCTTTGCAATCCGCACCGTTTTGCATCTAAGATCATGTACGCTGTAAAGCGTATCGGAATTTTCTCAAAGTGTACATATTAGAAATAAAAAGTATAGTTTAAAGGATAAAATATACTTTAGAGGTTGCTGGTACGGATGGTCCAAATGTTTTGGCTTTACGTCGTTAAATATATAGTCCAATATATGTCATCTAAATGTAATTTTCCCACGAAAATATTAATTCATACTGTAACTTCTCTAGTAATTTTTCACAATCCAGCTTAGTTACTAGATGAATTTTATAATATGCAATGTGAACCATACCAATCATGTACTCCCTCCATCCCCATGAACTTATCGCTTTGTAGTTCATTTTTGAACTACAAAGCGACAAGTTCATGGGGATGGAGGGAGTATTACAGTGCGTGATGATGAGGATAGCAACATCTAAAATGAAAATTTTACACCGCCACAACTTGGGGAGTAAGGACTCTTAATTTATATAATCATATCATATTTTATTTGTAACTTTGAATATTCATCCGAGTCGTTTGTTACGTACTATGTAGTTTGTACTCAATTGTGGTGTTTGGTCTTTAGTTTTCCTTTTGAACATAACCTTGGTGTTGGAAGAAACTATGAACATGTTGTTTACCATGTACAAATCAACAAGATGGAGAGAGTTGGTTTTGTCATGTACTCCTTCAATTCATTTTGAACTAGAATTTTTATTGTAACAACGACAATAAAGACAAAGAGAATAATCCCTCCATAATGATACTCCCACCGTTTCTTTTTATTTATCACTGACTAGTTCATTTTTGAACTAACCAGTGATAAATGAAAAAAAAAAAACGGATGAAGTATAGTTATCATTTTTTCTTTTTTATAAAAGCATCAAATATTTGGAGACAGAAGGTGTACAGTTCAAACACTCAAAGTTGATTTTTGGAGCACAGCTTGTGAACTGAATTGAGAGAGTTGGTTATTGACCTCGGTTTTAGAGGTGTTTTTTTTATGACACTACAACATTCATATTTATCAATTCTCCCGGCCTATATACATGGGATGTTTTATAATTCCAGTAGATTGAAGCTAAGATCAAAATTTCAAAAAATTTATACTCCATGATACAGTAGTTTCAAATTCACCGATTTTGAAGCGGGCCAGGATTCGGTGGCGAGCAGCAGCCTCCAATCGCAGCATCCCTTGGCTTATCCGAATCCATCTTCTTCTTCTCCCCCACAAAATCGACGGACCATATCATCCTCCGTGCCCCTTCCTCTGTTCCCCGCGCGCCATGGCTTCCTCCTTCTCCCCCACCTCCGCGCCCGCCGCCGCCGCCGCCACCTCGAGGACCGTCCTCCCGGCCTCCACCTACCGCCCTCTCTCCACTCTCGAGGGACGCATTCCGTCGAAGAAGGGGTTCCGTCGCGGGCGATTCACCGTCTGCAATGTCGCCGCCCCCACCGCCACCGAGCAGGTACGGGCACGCCCCGATTCCTCCTTTTTCTCTCGCATTCTACGGCGAGGCTGTTATCCGAAATGTTGACGACGCAGGAGGCGAAGGCCACGTCGGGCGGCGCGAAGGAGAGCCAGCGGCCGGTGTACCCGTTCGCGGCGATCGTGGGGCAGGACGAGATGAAGCTCTGCCTGCTGCTGAACGTCATCGACCCGAAGATCGGCGGCGTGATGATCATGGGCGACCGCGGCACGGGCAAGTCGACCACGGTCCGGTCCCTGGTGGACCTGCTCCCGGACATCCGCGTGGTCGTGGGCGACCCCTTCAACTCCGACCCTGACGACCCCGAGGTGATGGGCCCGGAGGTCCGCGACCGGGTGCTGCGCGGCGACGGGGACAACCTCCCCGTCACCACGGCCAGGATCACCATGGTGGACCTGCCCCTCGGCGCCACCGAGGACCGGGTCTGCGGCACCATCGACATCGAGAAGGCGCTCACGGAGGGCGTCAAGGCGTTCGAACCCGGCTTGCTCGCCAAGGCCAACCGCGGCATCCTCTACGTCGACGAGGTCAACCTTTTAGACGACCACCTCGTGGACGTGCTGCTGGATTCCGCCGCGTCGGGGTGGAACACGGTGGAGAGGGAGGGCATCTCCATCTCCCACCCAGCTCGCTTCATCCTCATCGGGTCCGGGAACCCGGAGGAAGGCGAGCTCCGGCCGCAGCTGCTGGACCGGTTCGGGATGCACGCGCAGGTCGGCACCGTCAGGGACGCCGAGCTGCGAGTCAAGATCGTGGAAGAGAGGGCTCGGTTCGACAGAGACCCAAAAACGTTCCGCCAATCGTACGAAGACGAACAGGACAAGCTCCAGCAGCAGATCACCGCCGCCCGGAGCAACCTCACCTCCGTGCAGATCGACCATGACCTCCGCGTCAAGATATCCAAGGTGTGCTCGGAACTGAACGTTGACGGGCTTCGCGGCGACATTGTCACCAACAGGGCAGCCAAGGCATTGGCCTCGCTCAAAGGAAGGGACGTCGTCACAGTAGAGGATATCGCCACTGTCATTCCCAACTGCTTGAGGCATCGGCTCCGGAAGGATCCTCTCGAGTCTATCGACTCTGGTTTACTCGTCATTGAGAAGTTTTACGAAGTCTTCACCTAGCTGGCTAGAGCATTATTGAGGTACTACTACATGTTTGCTGAATCTTCAATTTTGTAAGCAGGCCTTCTGTTTTGCCCTTACTTACAGTAGTACTCCCTCCTTTCTCAAAAGATTGTCACCTTCTAGTTCAAAAATGAACTAGAAGGTGACAATCTTTTAAGAAAGGAGGGAGTATATCTATATCTGGAGCTTAAATTCGGTAACGATATTTGTGTGTCT
This sequence comes from Tuctoria greenei, assembly GCA_036927565.1. NCBI lineage: Eukaryota > Viridiplantae > Streptophyta > Magnoliopsida > Poales > Poaceae > Tuctoria > Tuctoria greenei. The sequence continues at coordinate 178,601,280 of JAYESD010000009.1, read as the reverse complement.
AGCATATCTATTCCTTTTAATTCGGACTGAATCTTATGAGCTGAGAATGCTCTACGCATTTTTCAGTCTTCCTTGTAACTCATTGTTCCAGCAATCGGAATGCACTAGAGTATAACCTCTGCAATGTGTGCTAATGTTCTATCTTGTAAGATCTGTTTGAATCTCCAGGCGTATGTGATGTGAGCCGTAGTTTTGATCTTGTTCGATTGCAGTACCAATATGTAGGTGCTCGAGACAGCTGAGAAATGCTTGAGGCGGTACCAAACTACTACCCAATAGTTTGATTACCTGCTTGTAAGAAAGTGCCCTAGTGAATTTTCATACACTGGTTATTTTGAAAATTGAATGTGCATTGCTTAGTTGATAAGAGAAAATAAACTAATCCAAACTTGTGGAATTTCTTACGTTTTCATGGTCACCGGAAGGTGGACAGAAGAGCTGTAGCGTTAGAAGAGAAGGAAAGTAAGTTAATAATTTGCCTGAACACTGAAAACATATAGGATAATACATAAACCAATTTTACGAATTGTTTTGATAATCCTCAATCAGATGATTTATCTCTCCGGAGATAACTGCAAGTTAATGGACTTGAAGTTCAATTGTTTTCAATGAAAATATACCCACGTTGACCAAAAACAATCATTTTTTCCCACCTCGATTTGCTATTCTCGTCTTCCTTGTGGTGCTGTAAAGGAGACAGAGTGACATGCCCTCTTGTAAGAGCACGTAATAGCGTTCTTGAAACAGAATTTGTCGAACCTGTACACATTATATTATTATTGTATCTTCACGTTTAAAAGGTATTTGAAAGTATTTAAAAATAAATTCCGGTTAAGAGTGTGGGCAGGCGGGGCGCACACCGGCAGTACCTGCCGGCTGATGCCCGCTCTGGATGGGAGGGTTTGGTTGGAAGGACGGAAATGCCCCCCGGCCGAGTGGGCCTATGCTCGGCAGGACTGCGATCTAGTAATCTATAGGTCGGCCCAACACGAGGAAAAGAAGCCCAACAGCTCCGCCTCCGCGCGATGGTGAATTGGAAGGGCGTGTTTTTTTCCTTTTCCGCGCGCCGTTACTTTTCAGAAAGCCACTCCTGAGTCTCTGGCGTGCGGCGTCCGGCGTGCGCTAAGCTAGCGCCACGCGAAACGACAGAATATCACTTGTACTGACAGGTTGGACCCACACGAAAAAAAATTCCGAACTCGGAGCCTCCTCCCTTCTGCTGCAAGCCACTCGGCCGTCGCGAGTCGACCGCTTTCACACTTCATCTCATTCCTCAATCCCCCGACTCGACCCCGACGACGCTCCATCCGGAAATCCAACCCAACCCCCCGCGCCACGCTTTCAAAAATTTTCGATCCCCCACCCACCCGCACCGCGACCGACGAGATGCAGATGCCCGCCGGGTGGCGGCGCTGACGGACTGACGGACGGACGACCGACCGACGTACGCGGCGATGAAGCGGCGGGACCTGCAGGCGCTGTGCAAGCGGCACGGCCTCCCGGCCGGCGGATCCAACGCCGCCCTCGCCGCGCGCCTCGCCGACGTGCTCCCGGTAACGAATCTCACCCCGCCAAGGCGTTCCCTGAAACGGCTCGTGGTGCTGCTTGCTTCTTCTTCTGATGATTTAGGGTTTGCTTGCTTTCTTGAATTGGATCTCGCAGGGGGCCGGTGCCGCTGCTGGTGCGGCGGCGGACGAGGTGGTGGTGGTGCCGGCGACGAAGAAGGGGTGCCTGAAGACGGCGGCTGGCGACACCGATTTGGGGGAGACGAAGAAGGTGAGTTTCGTGTTGGAGGAGGGATCGAGGGGAAGGAGCAAGGGCAAGGCCCGGGGGGGTTCTGTCGATGCAGAGGCTGGTGCGGGTGGCCCCTCACTGAGGCGGTCCAGGAGGAGGAATTCCCTGAGCTTGGGCGATGCCGACGCCGAGGCGGCCGATGAAGTAGCAGATCCGGTTCCCGTTGACACAAAGCGGGAGCGGAAGAGCCAGCAGGAGGAACCTGCTGTCAGTGCTCAGGTTGGAGTCTCCCGTAGAGTCACGAGGAGGTCAACCTCGTCGTCGTCTGTTTCTCCAGATTCGGCTGAAGCAGCAGCAGCGGTGCCTGATACTGTTGCGAGCAAGAGAAGTGGGAGGAGGAAGGCGGAAACCTGTGAGCCTGCTGACGTGGAAGCACCTGTTAGGATCAAGAGATCTCGCGCCGCAGCAGCGGTGGCGGCTACTGTGAATGCACCCATTGTTGGTGAGAACAAACGGAGGACTAGGAGGGCCATAGAAGATGTGCAACCAGATGTAGTAGAGCTAGGACCTCCAGTCCTGGAGGTGCCTAGAAACGATGCTCCTGTTACCAGGACTTTGAGGAACAGAGCTGTTCAGGTTAGCAGCAGTGCGGCGGTGGAAACTCATGTCGGGCAGAAGCTGGAAGACAAGAGGCGGCCTGGTAGACCACCCACTGGCCGGAATCAGCATCTTGCTTCTTCCGTGGAGGAGGAAGATCCGGAAAAAGTTGTTGCCCCTAGTAAGTGCCTCTCGTTGAGGCGATCAGGGAGAAACAATCCTGAGGCCAGCAGTGCGGATTCAGAAACAAACAAAACGAGTAGTATGCTTGTGGAGGCCAGTAACCCTAGAGGTGAAGATGTGGTGAAGCAACCAACGGTTAAAGAGCCTGCTAGGCGATCAACTCGTAAACCTGTTGTCTCAGCTATGCTTGAGGAAGAGGAGAATAATTTAGTTGCAGAAAAGTGCCCTGAAGCACATATCAGGAGGTCAAGACGAAACTCTGTTGTGTCGATTACAGATAGCAAAGGTGATAGTGAAGAGGCTCAGAATGCTAAGAGTAAAGATATGGAAAAGCAAGCAAGGGCTAATGAGCCTGTCAGTCGTTTAACTCGTAAATCTATTATCCCAGCTGTGCTTGAGGAAGAGGATAAAAATTTAATTGCAGAAAAGAGCCGTGAAGAACATGTCAGAAGATCAAAGCGGAAATCTGTTGTGCCTGTTAAAGATAGCAAAGCTTTTGGCGAAGAGAATCAGAATGCTAAGGGTAAAGATGTTGTAGAGCAGCCAGCAGTTAAAGAGCCTTTTAAAAGATCAACTCGTAGTTCTGTTGCTTCAGCTATGCTTGAGGAAGAGGATACAAGTTTAAGTGCACACAAGAACCCTGAAGCACAAGTTAGGACATTAAAGCAGAAATCTATTGTTCCGGTTAGTGATTGTGAAGAGACTCAGAATGCTAAGAGTAAAGATACGGCAAAGCAACCAAGAGCTAACGAGCCTGTCAGTCGATCAACTCGTAAATCTATTGTCTCAGCTGTGCTTGAGGAAGAGGTTAAAGATTCAATTGCAGAAAAGAGCCGTGAAGAACATGTCAGGAGATCAAAGCGGAACTCTGTTGTGCCTGATAAAGATAGCAAAGCTTTTGACGAAGAGAATCAGAATGCTAAGGGTAAAGATGTGGTAGAGCAGCCAACAGTTAAAGAGCCTGTTAAAAGATTGACTCGTCGATCTGTTGTCTCAACTATGCTTGAGGAAGAGGATACAAGTTTAATTGCACACAAGAGCCCTGAAGCACAAGCCAGGAGAATAAAGCGGAAATCTATTGTCCCGGTTAAAGGTAGCAATGGTGATGGTCAAGAGACTCATACTGCTAAGAGTAATGATATGGCAAAGCAATCAAGAGCTAATGAGCTGGTCAGTCGATCAACTCGTAAATCTGTTATCTCAGCTGTTCTTGAGGAAAAGGGTACATATTTAATTGCAGAAAAGAGCCCTGAAGAACGTGTCAGAAGATCAAAACGGAAATCCATTGTGCCTGATAAAGACAACAAAGGTGTTGGGGAAGAGACTCAGAATGCTAAGGGTAAAGATGTGGTAACGCAGCCAGCAGTTAAAGAGCCTGTTAGGCGATCAACTCGAAGATCTGTTGCCTCAGCTATACTTGAGGAAGAGGATAAAAATTTAATTGCACACAGGAGCCCTGAAGCACAAGTTAGGACATTAAAGCGAAAATCTGTCGTTCTGGTGAAAGATAACGAAGGTGATCATGAAGAGACTCAGAATGCTAAGGGTGAAGATGTTGTGAAGCAACTCGCAGTTAAAGAGCCTGTTAGGCGATCCATTCGTGAATCTGTTGCCTCAGATATGCTTGAGAAAGAGCATAATGATCTCATTGCAGCTAAGAAGCCAGAAGCACATGATAAAATAGATAGCAAAGGGACTAACCATGCGAAGACAATCTCAAAGGGAAGGCCTTCAAAGAGAAAAACAATTGTTCCAGAAGTTATATCTGTGGAGGAGGCAAAATGTGAGGACATGGTTATCACGGAAGCAATATGTGATATAGTTACTCATGGTAATGAGTCTAGCAGCAGAGGTCAAGAAATTTGTCAGGTTAATGCCACAGGAGAAGAGTTCTCTTCTGGTCCCTTACTGGTAACCCCCAATGAAAAGACTTCAATAGTGCAGAGTACACATAATGTAATAGCTGGTTCAGAATCTGTTGATGCTCAAAATCCTGAAAGTTACCCCTCACATGAGGACATGGTTATCAGGGAAGCAATATGTGATACAGTTACTCATGCTAATGAGTCTAGCGGCAGAGGTCAAGAAATTTGTCAGGTTAACGCCACAGGAGAAGAATTCTCTTCTGGTCCCTTACTGGTAACCCCCAATGAAGAGACTTCAATAGTGCATTGTACACATAATGTAATAGCTGGTTCAGAATCTGTTGATGCTCAAAATCCTGAAGTTTACCCCTCACATGAGGACATGGTTATCAGGGAAGCAATATGTGATACAGTTACTCGTGGTAATGAGTCTAGCAGCAAAGGTCAAGAAATTTGTCAGGTTAACGCCACAGGAGAAGAGTTCTCTTCTGGTCCCTTACTGGTAACCCCCAATGAAGAGACTTCAATAGTGCAGAGTACACATAATGTAATAGCTGGTTCAGAATCTGTTGATGCTCAAAATCCTGAAATTTACCCCACACATGAGGACATGGTTATCAGGGAAGCAATATGTGATACAGTTACTCATGGTAATGAATCTAGCAGCAGAGGTCAAGAAATTTGTCAGGTTAATGCCACAGGAGAAGAGTTCTCTTCTGGTCCCTTACTGGTAACCCCCAATGAAGAGACTTCAATAGTGCAGAGTACACATAATGTAATAGCTGGTTCAGAATCTGTTGATGCTCAAAATCCTGAAATTTACCCCACACATGAGGACATGGTTATCAGGGAAGCAATATGTGATACAGTTACTCATGGTAATGAATCTAGCAGCAGAGGTCAAGAAATTTGTCAGGTTAATGCCACAGGAGAAGAGTTCTCTTCTGGTCCCTTACTGGTAACCCCCAATGAAGAGACTTCAATAGTGCAGAGTACACATAATGTAATAGCTGGTTCAGAATCTGTTGATGCTCAAAATCCTGAAATTTACCCCTCACATGAGGACGTGGTTATCAGGGAAGCAATATGTGATACAGTTACTCATGGTAATGAGTCTAGCAGCAGAGGTCAAGAAATTTGTCAGGTTAATGCCACAGGAGAAGAGTTCTCTTCTGGTCCCTTACTGGTAACCCCCAATGAAGAGACTTCAATGGTGCAGAGTACACATAATGTAATAGCTGGTTCAGAATCTGTTGATGCTCAAAATCCTGAAATTTACCCCTCACATGAGGACATGGTTATCAGAGAAGCAATATGTGATACAGTTACTCATGCTGATGAGTCTAGCAGCAGAGGTCAAGAAATTTGTCAGGTTAATGCCACAAGAAAAGAGTTCTCTTCTGGTCCCTTACTGGTAACCCCCAATGAAGAGACTTCAATAGTGCAGAGTACACATAATGTAATAGCTGGTTCAGAATCTGTTGATGTTCAAAATCCTGAAATTTACCCCTCACATGAGGATATGGTTGTCAGGGAAGTAATATGTGATACAGTTACTCATGCTAATGAGTCTAGCAGCAGAGGTCAAGAAATTTGTCAGGTTAACGCCACAGGAAAAGAGTTCTCGTCTGGTCCCTTACTGGTAACCCCCAATGAAGAGACTTCAATAGTGCAGAGTACACACAATGTAAAAGCTGGTTCAGAATCTGTTGATGCTCAAAATCCTGAAATTTACCCCTCACATGAGGACATGGTTATCAGGGAAGCAATATGTGATACAGTTGCTCATGCTAATGAGTCTAGCAGCAGAGGTCAAGAAATTTGTCAGGTTAATGCCACAGGAAAAGAGTTCTCTTCTGGTCCCTTACTGGTAACCCCCAACGAAGAGACTTCAATAGTGCAGAGTACACATAATGTAATAGCTGGTTCAGAATCTGTTGATGCTCAAGATCCTGAAATGTATCCCTCACATGGAAGTGAAAGTTCAGATAAGAGTAAGCAAACTCAAGAATATTATGACATTGAAACTGATGATGGCCTGTTAACTGGAACAAGCATTGGAGAGTTGGATCAATCGTCAGGCATCACAGAATTACTGCAGCACACTGGTATTGTCTCAGAAGATAAAATGTTGAGGGATATTGGTGATGTTAACTTTGGTGATAAGAGCATACAAATTGTGAATGCTTGTTCAGATGAAGTTCGTTTGGATCTTTTAAATACATCGTTTGGTAGATCTACCGCTGGTGCAGGGGATGCTGAAGCTCTTCCTATGGTTGAGAGTCCTACTGTTAATGACGATATGAAACAATCGGATACAGGTACCATTTTGCAGTTTTGTTGACTTATATAGCCAAATAGATTGTATGTAAGAAATTCGAATAAAGCTCTTTTTTTCTGATTGCTGTTGGTTCTGCAGTAGTTTCTCCAATAAATTCATCTTGCTGTGATGGTATCACTGTAACAGACACAGGACCTCAATTTGCTGGGCAAAAAGATATCCAAGGTGTGAGCACAGATGGTAATTCACGCATCCTTATACAATATAATCATCTTTGTTTGTGTCCCTATTATTTGTTAATCTATTACTACATGTGTTATCAAGTTTACAGGCTCTTGCATGACCCATTTTATTTGTTGAGCCAAATATTATCACGGTTATCAGTTATGGATTTTTGAGTATTCTTGAATGTTGACACTATTACTTCTGTGCGTCACTGATTTGTGAAGTTGTCATTAGCTTTATCTGTTACTATTTTACCAATATAATGAAGGTGGGACATGGCCCTTGCAAAATATTTTGATGTTCTGTCAATAACTGATCTGACCTATTTTCTGTTCTATTTTGTCCTGTAGTCTTGTTTTTTATGTAAATCCACACCAATGCATCTGCCCAACAGACCTTGACAATTTTGGCCAGTGATCTTTACCGTTTCCTAATACTTTCATATTGGTGGACAGCTTCTGAATCTGCTCCACCTATAGCAGATAGTAAACAAGAAAGTCACAGTGTTGAACAAAGCATTCAGGCTGCTGGTCTGGGAAAATGTCTCAGCAAGGATATCAAACAGAACCCTCTTTCACCAAATATTCAGTCAAATGATGCTGATACTGATAGGATTCTTCCATCACTGCTGGACACTGCTAAGAGGAGTTCATCAGACGAAAGCCGTTCTTTCTTTGGTCTTGATTTTCTATTTGCAGAAGAAGACAAAGGAAGCTCTTCCAGAAATGATATAGATACTGTGGTAGAAGTTGATTATGGAAGCAAACCTAGTGCCTGCGTAACTCCTAGTTTCTGTATGAAATCTGATTGTGGCATGGAATGTGAGAATGTGCAACCTCTTGGACACAATGCTGTTAAGACAGTTGATGTGGGTCAGGGTGTTGCACAAGAAGGTATGTGTTCACGAGATTTTCAGATATTAGTTGGCCACCAATATTTTTCTTTGAATGTATCTTTTGTTTCAACGCAGAATTTATTGCTGAGGATGAAAGTAACAATGAATATGTTGCCGCTGAAATTGACGGGAAAACAAAGTCAAATTATGAAGCTGTCGGTCTTTATATGAAATCAGATTGTGTTCTTGCTGAAAATAACACAAGGCTTGTTGCAGATAATCATGATGATGAACATGCTGTAATTAAGGTCAATCATGGTGTATTACAGGAAGGTAAGCATCCTTGCATGATATCTTTATAATGAGGTGTTCAGTTTTACTAGACATAGTAAGTTAAGTGTTATTTGAAACAATTGGGTACATGTGTCAGGTACCATTGAGAAGCCGTCACTATGTTCTGCAGCACCAGAAAGTAAACATGAATGTAGGTTGCCTGAGGAAGCAGAACTGCACTCAATTAGGAATAAGAGATGCTCATCACATGCAGAACATTCACCATTAGTTCTACAGTCCCTCTTCTCTCATGAAAGCCTTGACACCATGGAATGTGGTGCTCTTGCTTATGGAACATCTCACACTGAAAGTGGAGTGGACCAATTGAAAGATTGTCATGTGACATGCACAGTTGAAAAAAATGCCGTGTCACAACCTGTGGAACTGGCCTGCAAGGATGAAGGAAACAGGAAGTTCATTATGGAAAATCATGAAGACCTTAACGCTTCATGTGAAAAATCAGATGTCAACATGTTAGGTACCATCCTTTGTTGTTCCTCAATTAGCGATTTTTTTTCTCAGATCTTTGTTTTTTCATGAGGAATTAAGTAGCCCCCCCCCCCCCCCCCCCGGTCATAATAAAAACATGCTCAGTGCTAAGGGTATCAATAGTCGTGAGGGTAGGGGCGGGGAAAAAAAAACCGGGATCGCGAAACCGAAATAAAAAACCGAGATCGGAACAGAAAAGAACAAAATGGCTCATCAAATCTCAAGTTAAAATTGGTCTATGAACAATGAATAATGCGAATTTATATATTATTTGTGAGTTGTGATGTGCGGAATCGTTAGATTGAACGGTTTATTTGTAATCTGTCAATACTAACTTTATAATTTATTGGTTTATGATAATAAATTCATGAATTATATTGAACTTGTGCTGACTATTGAGAGCATGAGGCAAATATATTGTACAAGTCGAGTATTTCGGGTAAGATCGACCCAAAATTTAGGTGCCCTAATTTTTCGGGTACCTTAACATTTTTATGGTATTTCGAATAGTGATTTCAAAAAAAAATCTAATTTTGAAAAAGACTGAAATATTCAAACCGGACTATCGGGTAGACTGAAGGCCCATCCCTACGTGACGGTGACAAAGGGCATGTGGTCCTCCAGAGCGGTGGCACCGATGGGTAGTTGGCCGGTGGCGGTGACCAGCGTTTTTGAGGCGTCGCCTGATGGGTAGTTGGCCGGTGGCGGTGACCAGCGTTTTTGAGGCGTCGCCTAGGCGTCCAGTCGGTCCGGCATGGACGCCAGGCCCGGTCGCCTCGCCTGTAGAGACCTAGGCGTTTGCCTGGGACGTCAAGGCGTCCACGGGGCGTTCAGGCATCCGGTTCAGCCGCACGGGCGAGGCACAGGCGTGCCGAGAGAGGGGAGCAGAGGCGCTGGAGTCGAGGCTGGAGTAGGTCGGAGGAGGGAGGGGAGAGGAGGGGAGGGGAGGGGAGGGGGACGTGCGCCGCCGGACTGCTGGAACGCGGACGGCGTGCGCCTGACGGCTGGTTGGAGACGAAGGCACGAAGCCGGTTGGGAATATGCAAATATGATGGACGGTTGGATCAGTTTAGATGAAAAACGGATGGCTAGATTGAAAGTTAGGGTTTTAAAGAGTTATTGGGCCTATTGGCCCATCCCATCACTGCCGCCTGGCTCCAGTCTGCGGGCGCTCCTTCCGGCTTCCACGCGCAGTCCTGTTGCGTTCTCGCCTAGGCGTCCAGGCGCTGTTTTAAAACACTGGCGGTGACAATGGCTTGGGAAGCAATGGTTGCTTGGTGGCAATGGAGGGCTGGAACGACAAAGGCGTAGGCCTTGTCTGAAATGCGTCGGGCCAACGGTGGTGATCCTTGTGGGTGCCGCAAACCCTTTTGGGGGCACTGTCAAAGTTATTCCTTTCCTTTGGCGAGATTGTTCTAGGTGAAAGTGGTGACAGTTCCATGTCGTGCTCTTCTCTGAAGGCTTGTTCGTTAGTTTGGTCGTGTAAGGAGTTTGTCTAGTAGTTTTTTTTGTCGTGTTAAGATTGCTCAATCGTCGTGACCTCGGTCCTGTGCTGAAGTCAGGTTGGGGTGGTGTTGATCGTTGATCGAGGTCGTGTAAGGCCACCTTGGTCACCGTTTTGGCCATTCTTCTTGATAGAATGATACACAAATCATAGTTGTATAAGAGTCATATTATAGTCTTTATCTTAGGGTCCGCTTGGTCCGGGTTTATGTAGTAGATTCGCTGTCAACAATCTACTTGACCAAAGGAGTTTCTCTATGGAGCGTATTCTCGAAAATCTATATATTTCCCAGTACAAATTGGAATCTCCTCTCAACCGAGATTTTCCAGATGTCATCTAACTACTGGAAAAAATTACCCACCTGCCACTGGTTACCCATCTGAATTGTTTTCTTTCTCCCATCCCACAATGGATGATAGATCTGTTGGATGCATTGTCGGTGAAAGAACTCCACCTGGTTTAACTTTACAAAATGATTATCCTGCAGATCATTACCTGCAACGTGGCCTTTTAGATGACTTTTCAGTGGAAAAATCTCGTGAAGAATCCGATATGTCTGGGGGAAAGAATGTTTCTAATGCAGGTCAGTAACTTGTCATTATGACTAAAGTACTAAATCCAGAACTTTAGTTCTTATACCTTGTTTTTCAATTAATGCATATTTTCCAAATGTCAGGTACTGCTGGGAATCCTTCATTTGATTCAGCAGTGTCTGAACATAAAGGTTCTTTTTTTGAGGAAGTAGTACACACAACTGAGAATTTGGTTGGAACTTGCCCATCAAATCCCAAGGAATTACTAATGGAGCTGCAATCTATGTCCTCAATGGGAAACATCAAAGAATCCGATCTGGATAATCTTACACATCCAATTTCTGCATTCGGAGGAGATGAATCCACCATTATTGACAAACATGTTAATGTACATTCAGGTTCTAACCTGTCTCAGTTAGAATCAAATGATTTAGTAGATGAATCGATTCAGTGTTCCAATACGGAAGTGCTGCATCAGGGTCATAGCAACCAATGCAAAGAGTACAGTACTGAAGAACAAGTAGCATCCAGACATGGCACATATGATACAACTGAGGCTGCCACTGTCAAATTTACAGAAAGTGCAGTGAACCTGCTCCCAGTTGAAGAAAGACCAGGAATGCACGTGAGACAACTTAACTCAATGTTGGAGAGTGCAGAAGTTGTGGAATTGAGTCCTAGCTGTAATGAGGATGTTAGGGTCACTTCTGACAAAGGATCTGCTGGCATTGCTGTTTACGAAAAGTTTCTGTTTGGGGATAAAAGTGATTCTAGAGTGAATACATTGAATATTTATGCTGAAACTTGCCCATCAAATCCCAGGGAATTACTCAAAGAGCTTCAATCCTCCTCAAATGAAACAACTGAACATCTCGATCCTCATGATAATCTTGCATTTTCCGATACTGAAAGGGAAGGAGATGAATCAACCATTTGCCATGTTGAAAACCTGGTTGACACAGTTCTTTCATCAGAATCTGATGTGTATCTCGACCCTAATCAAGATTTCAGCACAGATGAAGGGAAACAGGTTTGCATGTCTGTTTCCCTGCATGATGATAAAGAAGGTATACCTTCATTTACGTGCAAGTAATCTCATATCTTTGTGTTCAATTAAATAAACAAACCTTACCATCTTACTTAGGATTCTTGAAGTCCAACTACATGAAAGATACATCAGCCTATTTGTCAGAGGACACACATAATATTGAAAGGTAACTTTTTTTTATTACTAAAACTATATATGTAGTGAACAATATGTGGCCACTTTTTTAATCATGCAATCACAGGGATACCATTACGGAGGAAGTTCTTTGTGAAGAGAAAAAGAAAGGAGAGCCTATGCAGTCTTCAAATTGTGATTTCGTCCATGAAAATTCACTCTCCGAAAGAAATGGTAAGTGTCAATTTGGTTGCTCTTTATTTGTTTTCATATTTTGTTATGCTCGATGTGGACAGATGTTTTGCTGACATCTGCAATGTTTACAGATCTTACATGTTTCTGTTGCCTTTGCATACTGCTGCAGCATGTTTCTGTTACAATCTGTTCTTAGACTAATCCATGCATCTCATATTCTAGCTGATTAGCTGAGTATGCTTCTTGTGCAAGTGAAACTTAATCATGCAATTCATAAAAACATCCATTTGTGATGGACTGCACTTGTGTGATTGTTCACTGTAGTTAGATTTATCAGTTGCTTTGGATAATCTTGTCTTGTATTCAAGCGCAGGACTGCTCGTTGGCCATCATCCTGGTACCCAAACACAACTTGGACTTGTATTTATAATCATTACAAAGCTGTTCATATCTTTTTCAAATGCTCAACTTCAAATATATAAAAAGATATTGATGACCAGAGTTTGGATTGGATGACTACACAAAATGAAAACAAAGTTAATTTTTTTGCTAGGAGTAATAGGCTTCATTTGTGTATTGTCTCATGATTCAATCACCTGTGTTAGGGATTTGTCAATCTAGCGACTGGATGCATATAGATGAGATCGATCCCAAATTGTCGAGTTGTGACTCTGAAGTGCCTTTTCAAGATCATGTTGAGGAATGCCATGAAGTAAATGAAGATGAAGTCACTCCAGCTGTTCTTGAAAAAGACATGTCTGAAGCTGCCTCATTTGAAAGAATGGAAAGTACAAAAATGCTGGGTGGTGAAGGTGAGGAATACAACTTTAGCTGTGATGAAAACACAGGTGGAACTTTCTATACTGGGTCAGTGAATAACAATATGTTTGAGCTCCACGAAGCCCACCATTTAGACTCTTGGCAGAAACAGGACGCCCTAGATGTCCCTTCTGTACCCAAATGTCCCGAAGAATCTACAAATTGTCAGGGTGAGAGTGTGTTGGGGCCAGGTTAGTATTTCTTTTGATTTCCTTAGATTTTCTTGACCCTTTAAGAAGGGCATTGTAAAAGATTCATTTGTGTATTCGTTTTGATGTCAGGCACTTGTTACACTGGTGGGCAAAAATCTACAAATGAAAGCAGCACTAAGCAGCTGAATTCTCATATTGGAGCGCTCAATCAGGAACAACACAATGAAAACAATGATCCCCAAACAACTTCTGGTATCCCTGCTAGTGGCATGTCTGAAACTGCATTGATCGAAAGATCAGTAAGGGTAATAGATGAGGTCTCAGCTGCAGGATCATCAGCATTTCCAGATGAGCAACTCAACACCAAGCTGGAGGGCCACGAAATGCAGGACCACAACCGTGTCATTGATAAAGATACTAGCAGCTTATAAGACACTAAATCGGCAGGCCAAAGCAAGGCATCCGACTTGCCCAACGACAGTTAATTGGATCTTTCCAGTGAACATATTCTCCCAAATTGGATGCTCTGGCCATGAGAAAAAAGTTCACATGGATTATCACTTTTTTTTCCTTGTGTGATTATCACCGACTCTCCCTCTCTGTTTACAGTATTTGTCAAACATAGTAATTAAGCTATATTTTGTTGCGTCATAAAAAATTAGAGTAAAATACTTTATTGTGTTTGATATATGAAAGGCAGTTCTGATTTTGTCCATACATGTATTCCCTCACTATATCGTAGCTAATTGTGACAAAGAATATATGCGAAAGAGGTATTTTTTATGATGCTAGTTTAGAAATATGCAAACTGCAACCAACAAAATTTAGTTTGACAAATTGGGATAATCCATCAATTGTAACCTTCCGCTTACTTTGAAGCCTACAGCTCCACAATTCGTTTTAACACAAACAAACAAAAAATCAGTATTCCTATAGGCGCAAAATAAACTCGACGTGTTTTCTAGCAGTACCTTGAAAACCAGGTGCCCCCCTCCCCCTCTCTGCAATTCAATTTCAGGAGCGAAAAAGTTGTTAACGGTACGGTGAACGATACATAATGGCACTCAAGTCTATCAACGATATCAAATACTACTACTCGTTTTCCACAGTACTTGACGTTTTAGACGAGCTTGTCCTAAACGTCAAGTATTGTGGGAAGAGGTGAGTATAATTCATCCTATTTTGATGGTATTCTAACAATGATATGAATTCAAGACAAAATGAAAATACCACTATTTGATGGAATTTTTCATCTTGACAAGAATGAACAGAGTTGGTTAAATATCTCTTGGTTGATTGATAAGACTTCAATAAAGTTTATTGGAATGAGTGCTACAAATCAAAGAGGAATAAATATCTTGGTTTAGAGTCACTATCTATATATCCTTTTGGATTTGGGAGCGGCCGGCACCTACTCACTCTTGTACTAGTCTAATTGCATCCCGTGATGATCTTTCCTTTTTCCAATCGCATCGCATCGTGATCTTACCTTTGTCCAAAGTTAGTATTAAAGGAGAAAAAGATGCAAGAGATTGCTTAAGCCACAAACAACATACTTATATATGTATGGCTGTGGATGACTGAGATCAAGATTTCTGTGGAAACTTTAGCATATATATATATATATATATATATATATATATATATATATATGTGTGTGTGTGTGTGTGTGTGTGTGTGTGTGATTTGCCTGGAAAACTTGCATAGAACTAATGTCACTGATTAATTGGAAAAATATCGAGTGCTAATAGTGCATGCATGGACAACCGTTCAAAACAAAAAAAACAAATAACCCATACAGTTCTTTTAAAACTTACTCCCTCCTGCTCCTGTATCAAAAATAATTGTTGTTAGGACATCCATAGTTAGTTCATTTTTAGTTTTTTTTGTTTGTCTAAAATAAAAAATAATTTGATACGGGAGGGAGTAGTATATTTTAGGTCACAACTTTGACCTTTGTACTATATATTAATCTGATAATGTATAGGCCAGTTCATTGGTACAACTTAAAAGCCACACCCGAGTTTCAAACTATTACCACATGTCTTTGCGTTATTAAAACTTGTCTACATTAATTTTAAAGATTAGTGAAAATATCAAGACAAATTTTAACTGTAAAAAAACAAAAAAAAAGTTGATGATATATTTGACAGGTTCTTAAAAAAGACAAAATGTTTACTCCCTCCTTCCCATATTAATTGTCGTTTAGGACAAGGATTTTAGTTCATTTTTAAACTAAAATCCTTGTCCTAAACGACAATTAATATGGGAAGGAGGGAGTATTATTTTTTATTTTGAAATTGAAAGTTTGTATGCAAAAAAATTAACGAGTTTCCTCTCCGCTTAGTCATTTCAATTCCCCAGTGCACGTTTATTCCTTCAATTTCGAACGTCTGGATGCCCCACCGCGCAACCTTTTGAATTTCATAGAACGAATAAGAACTAGGAGTAGTGTGGTGAATACAGAAATTCAGGTACCATGGGCTTCATCTATCTACGCATCTTTCAAACGGATATTCTAAGGATTATCCGTCTGCCGACAGTGTACGTCACATGCTTCACTGTTTCCATTTTAGAGGATAGCCAGTTGCTGTCGTAGAGGACAGTGGGTCCTGCCGTCCAATAACTATCCAGGCCCCACTTCACTTGGTGCTCCTGGATTTTTTTTCGATTTCGTTCCTGCTTAAAATGGGTATTACCCATCCGTCAATCGATTTTGCGACGTTGATATGACGACGTTTAGTCGTCGTATATGTTTCTCCGGCTATATAACACGGCCTCGTGCTGAGGCTCCAACTCAGGCGTCTATATACTACTGAACCACCACCACTCAACTGTCACTCTCGTCAGCTCTCAAGTAGCTAGTGCGAGCAGGTAGCAAAAAGATCCCATGGCGGAGGAGAAGCACCACCACTTCTTCGGCCACCACAAGAAGGACGACGCCGAGGAGCAGCAGCCCGCCGGCGAGTACGGGTACGGCGCCACCGAGTCGTACTCGGAGACCACCGTGGCTGAGGTGGTGTCCACCGGCGAGGACGAGTACGGGAAGTACAAGGAGGAGGAGAAGGAGCACAAGCACAGGCAGCACCTCGGCGAGGCCGGCGCCATGGCCGCCGGGGCCTTCGCACTCGTAAGACATATTATCGTCGTCGTCCGACGTCCATGCATGCACATAACCAATTAATTAATTAATCTGTATATGAACTTATAATTAATGTACACATACATGAGCTTGTTGTATGTGTTGATGATCATATATAGTACGAGAAGCACGAGGCGAAGAAGGACCCTGAGCACGCGCACAGGCACAAGATCGAGGAGGAGGTGGCGGCGGCGGCGGCCGTGGGCTCCGGCGGCTTCGCCTTCCACGAGCACCACGAGAAGAAGAAGGACCACAGGGACGCCGAGGAGGCCGGCGGCGAGAAGAAGCACCACCTCTTCGGCTAGCTGATACCCGTCCGTCCACGATCCGACTGCCCGTACGTGCGTGGCCGTGCAGCGCATGCATGCATGCATGCATGGCTTCTACGTAGTACATATATCTACAAGTACGTACGTACGTACGCACGCAATTGGATCTGCCATCGTGTTCTGTATGTACGCGCGTGTGTGTGTGACTGAGAGGTGGGCCCGCGGATCTGGTGTTGGCTCTCCTGCGTACAGATACATGTAGTGTGCTTGTTCAATAACCCGAGATGCCTGGTGTGTGTGTGTATCTCGGGCCTGAATTCACCGTGTACTGTTTACGTGCGTGTATATCTACATGTATTATGTCAACGTACCGCTACTTTGAATCTGGTTTCGTGGTTAATTTGCTCGTATATGAACCGCTGATTATTGCTCTGTGATCCGTTCATCTCATATGATCCATCGTATTAGTTCTGGCCTAAATTAAAATTATGTTTTCATTTTTTGCTCAATCAGGCGGTAAACGATGAAACCACGTCGAATTTATTTTCATGGCTGTCCCACGTGGTTGCCTTAAAGTATATATATAAGGTATTGAAATTTTGAACGGATAAAGTTAGTTCATCAATTCGAATCAGATTTGAAAATGTTCTTCACTTGAGCGTGTCTAGTTATGCCACGTGGTTGGTGGCGGTGAAGCTGACATCGACGTGCAGAAAAATCTATATAACAGTGTGTTGTAAACCATTCTCTATGCGACACCTCGACCGCAAACTTGAGCTGTTATTTTGGAGAAAAGAGCAAAAGTTTTTTAGAGTCTGTTTGTTTAAAGCAGATTTTTGTGATTCCATATATTTTACCACTACAAATTAGAATCTGCTCCAACCCTAAATTTCTCATATATATTCTAATCCATTTATTGCAAAAAATTACTCATTTACCATTGGTTATATATTAATTGTTTTATTTATTCTTTTCTCGGATCACAACAGATTTTTCACATCTCAAAGTTAAATTATATTTATAAGAATTCACAACTTTACTAACAACACCTTCAGTCCTTCACTCAGCATAATAGTTTACTGGAGCTTTGGTGCTTTCAGAAGATGTATGAAAGAAGCAATGGCCCATAAGCTGAGCCCGCTACCTCATGAAGCCTGACTACTGTGTATCAATACGCACACAAATTCCATACCTTATATTAGCTCCTAGGATTCAAATTCATCCATACGCACACAAATGATTGCAGTAGATTTTACTCTTAATAAAGATCAAAAGTACAGGCCTTTAGTTACAGGTCCATCAGTTAAAATAAAACCACATGTGAGACAATTGCGGTTGATCCGCCGATGGGTTACCATTAAAATCTTTCTGAAGCGACCTACTAGCTGCTAATAATACGAAACTTGTCTTGCAGGAAACGTACGTCGTCGTCCCGGCACGGTGCCCGGCATGCAGTGGCGTACGGCATAAGTAGCTTAGACTGTGTCGCTGTCTTAATTAGGCTCTGTAACGGCAAGCTAGCCCAAAAATCACAGAGCCGTTACAGAGCTGTCGAGGTGTCGCATAGAGAACGTGGCTGCTATGTACATATACGTCGTCTGCACGTATCATGCACCCCGCGATGCATGTACAGACAAGTGAACGCAAGCTAAGTACTTCCGAGATCGCGTCTAATTAAGCACTGGCCTAATTAATCCAGCTCTATTTAAACCCGTCTCCCATAATCCATCTGAACCAACCAAGATAACAGAGGCATCTCTAGGAGCACGTACGAGAACTCAACGGTACTCAGTTCTTCAGCATCGCGTAGGCAGTCGCACTAATGGCTTCTCTCTTCAGCTCACGGCTTCTCGTGGCGCTTATTGCGACGACCTTGGCCGCGTCGTCCTGGCATGTCCAGCTGGCTGTTGTCGCGGCCGGCGCCGGTGGCGGTGGTGGCGGGGACCCGACCGCCGGGTTTACGAAGGTGGAGCTCACCGACGGCGACTTCCAGGTGCAGAGCCCGTACAACATGCCGGAGAGCCAGCGGTTCCGGTACAGCGACGGCGTGCGGACGTTCTGGGTTTACAAGACCGACAAGCCGTTCGACACCACCACCCACACCAATCCTCGCTCCGAAGTCAAGCTCCGCGTAAGTCAAGCTCCTCCCGAATTAATTTTTTTTCTAATTTCGTTTTTTTCGAAAAAACAAAATTATTTAATTTGACAATTCGAATGAGCTGTTGTTGATGGATCATCGACGATTCAACTCGCCTGCCGGC
Source organism: Tuctoria greenei (assembly GCA_036927565.1). Lineage (NCBI taxonomy): Eukaryota > Viridiplantae > Streptophyta > Magnoliopsida > Poales > Poaceae > Tuctoria > Tuctoria greenei. The sequence goes on along the minus strand of JAYESD010000009.1, from coordinate 178,582,701 downwards.
ACTGCAGGGCCACGACTACACGTCGGGGGTGTGGCAGTTCGAGGGGTACGGCTACGTGCCGTCGGGGACGTCGGGCGCGTCGGTGATGCAGATCCACAACGGCGAGGGGGCGGCGCACTCCACGGTGCTCATGCTGCACGTCTACGACGGCGTCCTCCGCTTCTACAGCGGCGCCGCCGTCGAGGCCGCCATCTACGACCGCTGGTTCCGCCTCAACGTGGTGCACGACGTCGCCGCGTCGACGGTCGCCGTGTTCGTCGACGGCCAGCAGAGGTTCCGCGCCGGCGTCATCCCCAGCGACGACTCGTACTACTTCAAGTTCGGCGTGTACATGCAGCACCACGACGTGTCCGACCGCATGGAGTCGCGCTGGACCAACGTTACGCTCTACACCAAGCAACAGTAATAGATACCTATTCCTGTTCCTAGCTGCCTTATGATGTACGGAGTACTATAGAGTGAGAGAGAGAGAAGTATTTGTGTTTAATTACGTGTCACCGTTTGTATATTACAATAGAGAGCTGAATATATATATATATATATAATGATGGTTTTGCATGTTGAAGTATACATAGTAAATGTTATCAGTTATCTTTACGTTACCGTCTCCTCGAACTCTTCACTTATTGACTAGTTTGAGCTTTAATTTGTCTGGTCTTGGTGATCCAATTTGGTAGTAATGAGTTTGCTACATGATGAATACTCGATGTACCTGCGACTGTTCAAGGGGTACTGATCACGACCAAAATTCGCTAGAGATCGGTCATTTGGGTTTCTGGCAGATGTTAACTACAGAAAATAGCACCCAGGCTAACGAAAATATCTATTTTCGTGGGGTTTTGGCCCATGAAAATAAATCGGTTTTCTGGTTATTCTACCCTTCTTCGATGTTCGATGACAGACAAGTTGAGGTAAACAGAAGTACCACATCCTTACTATCAGTTTCTTGTGAAGATCTTTTGAGCATGTTTACTGATTTCAGTAAGCGAGTTTTTAAACAAGTTCAATTCATGATAGGTGGCAAATATTGCTAGACGATCTTTTAAGACTTTAAACATTATTACGACTACTTTTAATGCTACTCCTGTTGTGTAACAACATGATCTCCCAGTGTTCAGTTCATCGGCTGAACCTAGCTTCTGATCAAGCGGACCAACCATTGGACACATTTCCTGCTCAACAAACACATCGTGCAATGCAAATATGGGTGGTGGACATGAACTTTGAAGTCGATGGTGCCCTCGTATCTTGTTGAAATGATCAGCGAACAAATGTGATTTTTAGTAGTCAAAACGAGGTTGGAGCACCGTACTGGTGAAACCTGAGCGAGAAACCACTTTCTTGATTTTTTTAGATGATGGATAAAGTCCTGACTTTTTTCTTCGAAAATGTTATGACCAATTTATTACAAGTAAGTATAAATGCAGACACTCACAGCCTATTGTCTAGAACAAGAGGACGATAACTGAATGGCTAAACACACGACTGTGGATTGAACTTCGTAGGCCAACCTTCACATTTTTTGTAAGTGTCTCAGATCAATCGCTCATGACTTTCTCTGTAGAGTAGCTGTATTTAATGCTATGAAATTCAGTCTGATATGAGTAATGTTACTCAGAGTACTTAACTACTAGTCTAAACCCTTTTTGCTCAAGCAAAATTACTCTCGTTCCGTTTTAAAAATTTATGGTTATATGACAACAATATAATTCTAATTTGGGACTATATTTATTATCCAACGACACCAATTTTAAAAACGGATGGAATAAGAGACACCACCAGTAACGCAGTCCTTGGTGCCTAATTGCATTATGTAACCACGCTTGAATCTTCCACCAGTCTATTTCCGTCGCGGAGATGGATGGAGCAACAGCGCCTACACCTCTCGTTCTCCCCCAGCAAAAGCGGAGTTCAAGCGTGGCGGGCCTCAACTCCCGCGGCTTTCTCTCTCAAGCTCTGCATGCCATCCGCGCGAACAAACAACCACTGACATCGCCGTCGCCCCATTCTTCTCTTCTTCCCCTTCCCCGGCCGGCCACTCACCGGAGATGGACAGCCGGAACCAGGCACCCACCAAATCCAGCAGCTTCTCGCCGGCGACCACTCGTGACGACGCCGGCAGGACGCGGGAGGTCGACCGCAACCTTTCCCTCGGCGCCGTCCGCGACATTAAAAGGAACCCGCATCACGGGTCCGCTGCCGGCGCTCCCCACAGGGAGCAGAGCATCAAGGAGGAGAACGACGACGAGGAGGAGGAGGAGGGTGACGGCCGAGACTTCGCCGCGTTGTCGGCGGAGATCGACGCGTTTATCTCCGGGCAGGACGGGGACGTCGTCTCGGAGGCCACGCTTGAGAAGTTTGCTGCCGCCGTCGAGCGGGAGATCGCGCAGTCGGAGGGGGCCGGGGACAAGTGGGCGGCGGACGGGCATGGCGAGCCGCCGGCGCTGCTCGCCGCGATCACGCGCGTCGCCGCGCTCGCGTCCGTGCTCGGCAAGAGCCCCGAGGGGAGTGCCAAGTACACCGCCGCCGCGCACCGGGTCACCGCCGTGATGCACCGGGCCATGGCGTTCCTCGAGGACGATTTCCACGCGCTGCTCGAGGACCCGCGCGTCCCCAAGCCGGCGGCGGACCAGGGCGCCGTGCACGAGCACGACCGGTGCGTCCTCCCGTCGGCGTTATCGTCGTCGGACGCCGCCGGTGGAGGAGAGTCGTCGTCGGCGCCGCCGTACCCGCCGGAGACCGTGGACCGGCTCCGCGCCATGGCCGACGCCATGATCGCGGCCGGGTACGCGACGGAGTGCGCGCAGATGTTCCTCGTGGCGCGGCGGAACGCGTTCGACGCGGCGCTGCGGGGGCTCGGGTACGGGAAGCAGGCCAGCGTCGTCGTCGACGACGTGGCGCGGATGGCCTGGGACGCGCTGGAGGCGGAGATCGTCGCGTGGATCAAGGCGTTCCGGCACGCCATCAACGTGGGGCTCTCCACGGAGCACGACCTCTGCGCCCGCGTCTTCGCCGGCCGCCACGCCGCCGTGGGCCGCGGCATCTTCGCCGACCTCGCGCGGTGCGTCATGCTGCGCATGCTCAGCTTCACGGAGGCCGTGGCCATGACCAAGCGCACCACCGATAAGCTGTTCAAGGTGCTTGACATGTACGAGGCCGTGCGCGACGCGGCCCCGGTCATCGACGCCTTCATCCTCTCCGCCACCGCCGGCGACGACGACGACCCCGCTGCTGCTGCTGCCGCCGGCTCTCGCAACAACAACAACTCCGCGCTGACGGAGCTCAAGTCGGAGATCGTCTCCGTGCGGTCCCGCCTCTGCGAGTCGGCCGCCGCCATCTTCCGCGAGCTGGAGAGCTCCATCCGCGCCGACGCCGGGAAGCAGCCGGTCCCCGGCGGCGCCGTGCACCCGCTCACCCGCTACGTGATGAACTACGTCGAGCTCGCGTGCGCGTACAACAACACGCTGGTGCAGGTGTTCCGGGAGCACGACGATCAGCACCACCACCGGCGAGACGACGCCGACGCCGCCGACAAGAACCCATTCGCGGCGCAGCTGATGGAGGTGATGGAGCTCCTCCACGAGAACCTGGAGGCCAAGTCGCGGCTGTACAAGGACCCGTCGCTGAGCAGCATCTTCCTGATGAACAACGGCCGGTACATGGTGCAGAAGATCCGCGGCTCGCCGGAGATCAACGCCATGCTGGGCGAGTCGTGGGCGCGGAAGCAGTCCACGAGCCTGAGGCAGTACCACAAGAACTACCAGCGGGAGACGTGGAGCCGCGTGCTGAGCCTGCTCCGCGACGACGGCGTGCTCACCGTGAAGGGCCACGTGCAGAAGCCGATGCTCAAGGAGCGGATCAAGCAGTTCAACGCCGCCATGGACGAGATCCAGCGGACGCAGGGCGCGTGGGTCGTCAGCGACGAGCAGCTGCAGTCGGAGCTGCGCGTGTCCATCGCCGCCGTCGTCGTGCCGGCCTACCGCTCCTTCCTCGGCCGCTTCGCGCAGCACTTTAGCCCCGGGAGGCAGACGGACAAGTACGTCAAACTCAGCGCCGACGACGTCGAGACGCTCATCGACACGCTCTTCGATGGTAACGCCACGTCCATGGCGAGGAGGAGGTCATGACAACATCACTAGCTTATTGGCAAAATCATGGTGCGCGCACTCGCTCCAGCTACCTAATTCTCGGTTTTAAAATGTACTATATTTTTTGTATTTGATCTTTTTTTGTCTGATTTATTAAATAATGTTAATTACTTTGTTCCCACAGGTGATGCAACTAAATGTTGTAATTACTGCATTATTGTTTCTCATTAGTCAAAGGGAGATAGGTTTCTGTAACGTGTATCCATGACATGTGTTGCCTGATGATATGATATGTTCCTTCATTAGCGCCAAGAGAACAAATTATTTTGTTCTTGTTATTAGTTTGAGATGGATGAAGAAATCGGCTTAGTGTAAAAAATTCAGCCTGCCCAACATTTATATGGTTAATCCATCCAATCCCAAAGTATTATTTGAACACGCGGGAGCATGCGTACTGTGTGTGCATTCAACCTTCTGTTTTGAAATATATGATGTTTAGAATAAAAAAACTAGTTCAATTTAAACTAGATTAATTGCCTAACAAATGGATTATTGACTTGGATTAGCTGAGAAGTTTATTCAGATCCTAAACGACCGCATTCACCTTGTAACACGACGTGTAGAATCGGTGAAAGAGGTGCCTGTTAGCACATCCCCGGTGGGAGCAGATCGGAGGGAGGAAGAGGGGAGCAGAGATCAGGGAAAATGTGAGGAACACGAAGATGTCAGGAGATTAACCGAATTTGCTTCATCGTTGTCCCCTCTTTGTTCGCGCATTTTCTTAAGTACATTCAGTTGCTTACAGTCGGGCCCCATTCGACAATAGCGAATCGGGTAGAAGCAAGTCTGCGCCGGACTCCTCTGCGTGGGACTTGGGTTGCGTCGTTTGAGTTTGGACTTGGCGTCACTCCGACGGGCGAGAGTGTAACAGCGCCGCTGGTTGAGCCACCTGTGCAAGAACTAGGGCAAGGGTCCCCGCAGGTTGAGTAACCTCCTGGAGTGTGTGACCTGCCTATTCGTATTTAGAGCATCTCAACCGAATTTGCTATTCTTCGATACTAGCTTTGAATTCAAATGACATTGTTGCAAAACCATTAAAAAATATTTACTGGCGATTTTTTCTATTTCTCCCAATGATGTACTCTCTCCATCCTTGAAAGTTTACCATATTCTTATTCCATTTGTACTAAAAGACGATAAGTTTCAAAAATGGAGAGATTACTATGTAGTTCTTGTGCTCCTGTTTTTGTGCACCAACAGGACCACTGCTAACGCCTAAGCGTAGGGCGAGACAAGGAACAACCTTGACGACAAGCCATTCCACGACGCGATGAGGCCAACGACGCACACATTGAATGTGAGGTGTGTGAGGGATTCAAGGAGTAATCGATGATAGAGATCTTGATGTGGAATCGTACCTGCTACTTCTTGATCTTCTTGAGCTGGACCAAGTTGTTCACCGATTTTTATAGTGCGGTGGCGAGGCAGGACCGGGCTTGGGCGACTGCCTCTTACCTCGACGATGACACAACGCCTGATGTGGATGACATATACGAGTGAGCGCACTGCACACGAGAGGGACATACGAAAAAGGGTAGAAAAGGTGACACAAAGAGCGACGGGCTTGTCGGGAATGGTGCACCATGGTGCGGATGGAGGCGAATGTTGTCAACAATAGGTGAGAAGAAGGAAAATGTCGTGAGAGTTGCAGATAGCATATCAGCGTTTGCTAATAGTAGCACATCCAAAGCTGTGAATATTAATTGGGTAAAAATAGCAAACCGAATAGCAAATGTTTTTCCTTTTCTTTTTTAAAAAAATAAAATAAAAAGTAAGATAGCAAACCGAGTAACACATGCACTGGGCCACTGGCTGTTAGCCATCCGCTCGGCTCAGCTCTCATCAGCTGAAGCGTGTGCTGCCCAGCGAGCCGGGGAAAACCAGTCGGCCCGGCGTATCCGCTTGGACCGCTAGCGGTTGAACTGAACCAGGCGTCTGCTTACACCTTTGGACTGAGAAAATAGAGATGCGGTTGTTCCCCGTCCAAGCCCATCAAAACAGACCCAGCCTGGCCCGACCCGCCCGACTCGGGCCGGCCCGGCCCGGCCCCGTCTATACCAACGAAGAGACCCACCCATCTCCGTCTCCTCCTCGGTCCTCCCCTCCTCTGCCCCACGTCGCGTCTCTCCTCGCCGAGGTAGCTTCCACGTCGCCGCGACGCCGTCCCTCCATTCCACTGCCCTCACATCGCAGGACGGCCGGCCGGCCGGTGGCTTCGCCGTTGACCACTCTACCTCTCTCTCTGCTTGCCACGGAGGCGCCTCCACCGCCCCGCGCCCTGTTAAACCCTAGATCCGCGCCCCTCCCGAAACTCGTCGCCGGCCGCGGATCAATCCCGACGCCGCCGCGCTGCCGATCGCCGCGACTCGCCCGATCCCAGGTAACGTGCGGTCTCTCGCCGGTCCTCACAGTCACGGAACATACTCCAGCATAGTCCATCCCACGCCCCGTCACCCGGTAGCCTCTCGTGTCGCGTGCCTGGGCACTCTATCGCTCTATCTCCACTGTCATGCATCTACCATGATGTTACCCATTGACTGATTGATGCCAAGGTTGTTTGATCGTACTGAGCTTGCTACCCGAGCTCATGCGGAAGTGGGATTTATAGGTTGCTCCCGGTGCAACATTTGTTGAATTTTGTGCCGATTCTTATTGGTGAGTGGGCAGTGACTTTGTTTGGTAGAAACCTCTTTGGGTTGAACTGCACATCTACCAAGTGATACTATTTCAGTTTTTTCCCTGTCATTTAAATTTGGGTATACCTCTTGTATGGATACATGCGTGACTTGCTTTTGTGGTTGAAAAATTTAGGGAATATGTAATTTATCCATTATTTTTTTCTATAAATAATGCATGGTCGCAGAAGCTCGATTCATGTTGTATGATTTCTGAATTGCTCGTGTTTCACGTCGGACAGGTGTGAGTGGTTCGTAGAGTTACTAGTTGCCAGGCCTTTTGTAGACACATCACAACACTGAGATTCATTCAAAGTTATCTCCAGTTGTTCTAAACTTAGTAGAATGCTGGATTATTTTGTCATATCAATTTTAATGAAATGCTTATTACTATTTTGTAGGTTTATCTGCACCCAGTTTTAGATTAGGCATCCTTACAATGCATCGTGTCGGGAGTGCTGGTAACACGGCTGGTTCAACGCGCCCGAGAAAGGAGAAGCGCTTCACATATGTGCTCAATGATGCTGACGATAAAAAGGTCTGTTCTACTTTAAGCTAGCCGTTGCGGGAAGCTCTTCTGAGCGGTTTACTTTTGATCTACTTGTTCTCTATTGGTTTGAAAGTCCGGCTGATGCATGTCCTATTGTTTGTTTTTCAGCATTGTGCAGGGATCAACTGTTTGGCATACCTAAATGGTTCTGGTTCTGGTACTAGTGACTATATTTTCAGTGGGAGTCGTGATGGTACCTTGAAAAGATGGGAATTAAATGATGGGGATGCAAGCTTCTCAGCAACTTTTGAATCACATATAGACTGGGTATGCTGTTCTCTCTGTTTATACTTAGTCTGACTGTTCCTTAAGAATTTTGTAGGATCCTGCTGAAAATCTTTGATATTAGGATCATCATATATGTTCTTTTGTCGGTATGGCATGGTGTCATCTAAGGTTTAATACTTCAATATATGAAACCAAAGGCTTATCACATTTTTTTTTCTATAATTTTTTTGCATAAAATAGTAGTTTAGCCAATACGATAGACACTTTGAATACATTTTGGTAATGTATTTAACTTGATATATTCAAGTTCAAGTTGATTTGCGCTATTCTATTTCATTTATTTTTTGGTCTTTTTATTTTTGTTTATTTCCTAGTTGCAGTGTTCAAAATCAGAGCATTTTTTTCTGCTTGTAATGGGTGGATCATTTCTTTTCTAAAGTTGAAATAAGGGCCTAGGTGGAAGCAGGACTCTTTGTTACTTTATTTGTGTATAAAACAAGATAACCTGGAAGAATACTGATTGTATACTCTATAATTAGTACTTTTCCGGCCACACACTTTAGTCTTTAACATTGTGATAGACATTCGTGCAATCAATGGAGGAATGTGTTTATCTGGAGCTTGAAACGGATACTTGATTTTTTTTTGGAAGTGAAACATCATATAGCACTATTGGTGTGTTTTGTATTGTTCAGAGAGTTTTTCTTTTGTGCAGGTTAATGATTCTATTATTGTTGGTCAGAAGCTTGTCTCCTGTTCCTCAGACACCACTATAAAGGTTTGCTGTTTGACACTTTTTTCAATATTGCTTGCTGGTCCTTCATTCCTTCTAATTTAAATTTATGATGCCACAGGTGTGGAATTGCTTCTCAGATGGTGCTTGTACTAGGACTTTCAGACAGCATTCCGATTACGTGATTTGTCTTGCTGCAGCTGAAAAAAATGTAATATTACCTATGCTTGTCTCTTTTTTCCCCAGTGTGACTTAAAATTATTTTATTTTTGTTATTTTATATTTTAAAAGGGTTATTGTTGCTATGTATTGCAGAGCAATATTGTAGCCTCAGGCGGTCTTGGGGGCGAGGTCTTCATATGGGACCTTGATGGTGCCCTTACCCCTGCTGCCAAATCGGTGGATGCAAAAGAGGATGAGGTTCCAAATGGAAACTGTGGACCTGCTTTGACAACATTGTGCAATGTTAGCAGCAATATTATTTCCAATGGACAATCACATGCATACAGTCCAATCACAGCCAAAGGTCACAAAGATTCAGTTTATGCACTGGCAATGAATGATACGGGAACCCTTCTTGTCTCTGGTGGCACTGAAAAGGTTTGCACTCTGTTATCTTAGCATGTATGGAATCTTTCCTTGTGATTGGGGGACCAATTTTTGTATTACTTGTTCTGAAAGACCAATTCTACAAAGTTTCCTTATGTCCATTGTAAATTTAGGTCGTCCGTGTGTGGGATCCCAGGACAGGATCAAAAAACATGAAATTGAGAGGGCACACTGATAATATCAGGGCTTTACTTATTGATTCTACTGGAAGGTTCGTGTCTAGACACCAATAAATGAGCTGTTATAGATTCATCTAGGCCATGATGTTCCAGTTCCGTGACAATATCTCTTAAAAAATGTTGACTTCCTTATTGTTCTCGGCTTCTTACACACTTCACCGTCCCCAAGACCCCAAATCTATGCTATCTATAGCCATATAATGCATCAGAAGTTATTTTGGTTCCCAGAGTTACTTTTGTTATATTTTTACACTTAGTATACATGAGTTATCTATTGTAACACCATTATCATGCTAGGGGCCTCCCCTACTGCCTATACCTCTTAATAAAATCACACAATTCATATATCCTGGTCGATTACTATAGTTGGACATACATCTTGACTGTTCGCTGTTAGATTTTGAACCTCAGTTTGCGTAAAACAGCTGTTACTGATTGTGTTGTCTTTATTATTTTTATCGAACTTTGCAATGTTATATGGTGTATGTAGTTTAATGATTCATTATTCTGATCTTGGATATTATGAAGGTTTCAGATAGCATTTGAATCTTTAAGCAACCATTGTGACTGTTAACATCTTTGTGCAGTTAGGTGGCACGTAAGCCATGTCCATTCAACTTTATATGAGCTGATTATATGGCAATGGCTTATATGTCACATTAAATAACTTGGATGTTGATTCCATAATGTCGTGCGGATCCAGCTTTGCCTTATTTAGCCAATATATTTATTTTGGATAATTCAGTTGTTGCTTCTTTTATGCCTTAGTCTCACATTGGAGAGAGGTGGATCTCTCTTTGTTTTTCGGGGTGGGGTTGGGGGTTGAGCTGTAGAATCCTGTCTGCTTTTGTCAACCACTTGCTCATCCTTTCCTTTTTGTTCATTGTTTGTAGGTATTGTCTATCAGGATCATCTGATTCGATGATAAGGTAAATACAAATCTCTAGCGTACTATTAATCCATCCCTCCATCGCGCGCACAACCACATCTAAAAAATTATTTTGTAATAACTGGCCTTGATGTAATATAATGAAGCACAACTCTTCCTTGTTTTCGAAAAAAAACTGGTATTGCTGCCACATAACTTGAAATAAGTTTTGAGAGCTGTTTTGGCATATTAGGTCCATAAACAGAACTTTTTTTCTATCTTCTGCAGACTGTGGGATCTAGGACAGCAGCGTTGTATTCACTCCTATGCTGTTCATACGGATTCAGTTTGGGCGCTTGCAAGCACTCCTTCATTTGCTCATGTCTATAGTGGTGGCAGAGACCAATCTGTGGGTTAAATAATCTCATGTTTATATAATAGTCACTACACTTGTTTGTCCTCAACTTTCCTGTTTTCCATGTATTATAGGTGTACCTGACAGATTTGTCCACAAGAGAGAGTGTCTTACTCTGCACGAATGAACACCCAATTCTACAGTTGTCCTTGCAAGATGACACAATATGGGTGGCAACAACTGATTCTTCTGTTTATGGATGGCCAGCTGAAGGGCACACTCCTCAAAAGGTTTTCCAAAAGGGTGGCTCATTCTTGGCTGGGAACTTGTCATTCTCAAGGGCAAGAGCATCTTTAGAAGGATCAGCACCTGTAAGCATGAGTGTTCTCTTTTCCGTACTACTTGCTCCATCCCAAATTACTTGTCACTCTAGTTCATTTTTGAACTAGAGAGTGACAAGTAATTTGGGATGGAGGGAGTACATTTCTTTGTGGAAGAGACTGTTTGATGATCAATGGTGTGCAACCATGAGAATTCTGTCATAGTTGATGAATTACTTGGTGCATAGTAGTTAACTTGTCTAACTTACTTTCTAGAAGACTATTTAAGGTTAAACTTGAGATCAACTGGTTTTCCTAAGCTCACTAGATCTTTCTTCTGTGTGGTATTTGTGCTAGTATACTTCTGTCTGATATTCTCTTCAATTCCTTTGTTTTATTATATTATTCCATTAATATTTTACCACCTGATCAGCAATGTTTTCTCCATTCTGTTATCGACTGCTGTTGAAATGTTAACTGTGATTAGCGACTAATTTTGGTCTATTGCACTTAGGTTCCTGTATACAAAGAACCATCTTTTGTTATTCCTGGAGTTCCAGCAATAATTCAGCATGAGATCATGAATAATAGAAGGCATGTACTGACAAAGGTGATCACAAAGATTTTCCCCTTGTCGTAGTGCTGTTATTAAAGTGTAATAAGCGGAATTTTGATGAATTCATCTACCTTTGTTTCTACAGGATACTTCTGGTTCAGTCAAATTATGGGAGATTACCCGGGGTGCTGTTATTGAAGATTTTGGCAAGGTTCTCGTTTCTCCTCTTGGGTTCTTTCTTGCCCCCGTAAAGATACATATCCACACCTTAATGATTAGCATTGCTTATTTGAATTATATTTTGTAAGTACACAGTTCATGCAGGATGTCTTTTGGATATCTGGATTTTTTGTCATTGTTAATCTGCTTCATTTTTATTATGTAGGTTTCGTTCGAGGATAAGAAAAATGAGCTGTTTGAGACGGTATTACTAATAAACTCATGATTTCTATATATTTGTACAAAACATCCCTATTGCTATAATTTTTTTAATTATTAGGTAAGCATACCTGCCTGGTTCACAATGGATGCTCGCTTGGGATGTCTGTCTGTCCACTTGGATACTCCACAATGCTTTTCCGCAGAAATATATGCAATGGACTTAAATGTTGCTGGAGCCCAGGAAGATCTTAAGGTTTGCCCTTGGACATATCTATGCATACTGTCTATAACTTTTTTGGCAGATTTTTTCTTATAATTTTATTGCTGATTTGGTTATATTAGTAAGTTGCACTAGAAATATCATTTCCTCTTGACCAAATTTCAGTTGGTATGTCTTAAAATCATCCATGACATATATCATTAGGGTGCGCGTTGCAGCGTTGCCAAAATATGATCGCTGCTACCTACCAGCAACTCTATCCAATCTCACCTTTTCAGCGGTCCCCCCCAATTGTGCAGATAAATTTGGCTCAGGAAACCCTTCGCGGTTTGCTAGTTCATTGGAGTAAAAGAAAGCAAAAGTCTAATTCGCACAGCTTGTCAAATGGTGGCAGTTCAACAACAAAAGATGTTCCAATGAAAGACTCGGCCCATCCAAAATCTGATGTGGACGATAGAAGTGAAAGCCATGCGACTCACGTGCTTCCATCATTTGAGTTTTCTACAGTTTCACCCCCGTCAATCATCACTGAAGGTTCTAGTGGAGGGCCCTGGAGAAAGAGAATTACTGATTTGGATGGAACTGAGGCTGATCTGCCATGGTGGTGTGTGGACTGCATCATCCACAACCGATATCCAAAAGAGAATACAAAGTAATTACTTGCGTCTTTTCCTTCCTTTTACTGAGATGATATATTTCCCTAGAGCCTTTGTTCTCTTTCCACGTGTGGTAGATTAACTTGGGATAGAGAGTATGATTGTTCAAATATGTTAAGCTTCTACTTGTTATGTCTGTTCATCCTGAGTTATGTGATAAAATTACCTTCTTTTACACCTTTAGTGTTTCCTGTACCATACCTTAATAGGCAAAATTACATGCAGACAGACACTAGAGCCTACTTTCATGCAATGCTCATATACAGTTAGAGAGAGACTATAATCTATTAGGAACCGAAATTCGAGTTGAAAAATTCACATCTCCCATCATTCCTAAGTGCAAACTGACGTTTCTTTCTTTTATGCAGTGCAGATGTGGATTTTATTTGCATCCAGCTAATGTTTCTTCCATTTATGCAATACAGGTGTGGATTTTATTTGCATCCTGCTGAAGGTTCACCTGCACCTAACATAACTCAAGGAAAACTCAGTGCTCCTCGAATATTGCGGATTCACAAAGTAATTTATTCTTCCACATACCTATTTGCATGCTACTTTAAAAATTACTAGGAGTTGGAGTACTATTTTTCATGCAACCTTAATAAAAGCCATAGTTCGGTATCTTGGATTTACGGTTAGTCATAGAGTGAATGGATAGAATCTAATATCACGATGAATATTTTTGTGTACATTGCCTTATTTATTGTCACAAGGTTTATACCTATCCTGTTTCATTGTACAGGTAGCCAACTACGTGGTTGAGAAACTCGTTCTTGATAGACCATTGGACGGAGGCTCTGACAGCACATTTGCTATGGGATTGACTTCTGGTCACTCTCAAGTCTCAGCGGTAGATAGCTCAGCGCTAGATAGCTCGTCACGGCTTGGACTGAAACCATGGCAAAAACTGAAGCCATCCGTAGAGATATTGTGCAATAACCAGGCAAGTTCTCCCCTTGACAAAAATTATATTCTGTATTTAGATATACCATTTACTGACACTAGGAACAATACGAGGCCCTTTTTCTGCTGGGGATATTTACAAGGAACTTCTGTTGGGCCTATTACTGTTATAGAAACCTCCACAAATATTTTGTACAGTCATGTTTTATCTGCTTTTTCCCCAACTTGTCCTTTAAATGTTGGCTGCAGTTTTATAACCGAATATACCAATACAGTCACATCACCACCACCACCAACAAATCCTTTTAAATACAGTTACACCCATCAATCATACTTCATTCACTTACTTGATGCAGTTGACCTTTTTTGAGTTGCCTTTGACCATCATACGTCTTATTAATTTTTTTGGTAAATATCATATATTTTGTTGTAATTTTTTAGCATTAAAAATATTTTATGCATGGTTTCTAATTTTGCATATTTGAACTAATCTTTTGAATATGACGGATGATCAAAGATGGTGCTAAAAGTCAATGGCCTCAAATAAAAGTGAACAGAGGGAGTAATCCATAACCTCACCGGATGGACTCTTGGGGTTTCAAGTTTAAGTTCTGCTATAATGATGAAATAATCTTGCAAATTTCCAGTTTTACCACATAAATAATAGAACTTCCTGGAATTGTGCTGCATATCGGACGTTTTCTTAATTCTTCCTCTTGCTTCAGAGCATAGTATTTTACCATAACAAAGAAAGTAAAAATGATTGAGGTTTTTCTCAACCAAAGGGAAAGGTATGCTAAAATGTTGATTGTGTTTTATGGCCCTCCATTCTATTGATTGAGTAAATTGCTGGATAGTCCTTTCTTGTTCAGTTACGCTGAACAGTATAGCATGTGAAGCAGGTTCTATCACCAGAGATGAGTTTGGCCACAGTGCGAACATATATCTGGAAGAAGCCGGAAGACTTGATTCTTCATTATAGAATGGTGCAGTCGAGATGATGACAGCTTCAAAGTGTACATGCTCACTTGGTTCTCCAGACGTTTGCACCAATTGGATGGTGGTGTTGGAGATACACATGGCTAAAGAGGGGAGGAAGCCATCATGGTACAGGATTTTTCAGTCGTGTGCCGCCTTGGCCATTCCCGTAGAAACAAGTGCGTTCGCTTCTTTGTAAAGTTGCTGATCTTGCCATTCCTGTTAGTGAGATGTATCATAGCACAGGTATAAGGTTCTCTGCTGGGTACCGTCAAGCCTGTAAATGTAGGGATTGGAGCTTTACTAAATAAAGGTCAAATGTATATGTTTTTTTATTATTAAATCTTTTCTTTTTAAGAAAAGCACATGTGCTCAAACTATGGCATTTCGCTGTTGCATCTCCTTGGATTATTTGGTCCAGTAGATGGAAAGTGGTGAATGGGAACTTTGTGGAAAATGATCTACTTTTAGATGTCGAGAACATTTTTCTTGATTTTTTTTTTCCGTTTGGGCAAGTATGTGGTCGGTCATCAATACCCAACGAGCTAAGTTGTTGTGTATTTGTCGTCTTCTTTGCAAGGATCTAGACGCAGCAGATATCATACTGCAAAGACTTTCTGATTTTACTAAATAAACTTTTGTAGTAAAAAAGAATGAACTGTTTGTAATAAAAAACAATGAACAGAAATGGTTCCCTCCCATGATGCGGTTGGATCTCGTCGCCCGAGCGTCTGCTTCAGTTGAAAACCGAAGGAGGAACAGGCCGCTGAATTCGCATCAGTCAGGAAGCTGCTAGACAGCGGCACATCGACACATATATGCTGCCACAGGTTCTCCATCCAACCCAAACGCCGCTACGTACTGTCTCTGTCCTCCTCCACCTCTGTCCCGACCGGGAGCACGTACTGTCGGAATTATCGGTACTAGCAGCAGCAGCAGCAGCATCGGATGCCTGCCACCGTTCCGTCCCTGCCATCACGGACCCACAAGCCGCGACGCCGATCGAATCATGTGACGCTGCGGCCCGTCGAGCTGGAAGGCTGCCTAGGCTCACCAGCTGGGACCGCCACCGTTCTCCCACGCTTTTTTTTTCCCGTTACGAGTCGCTTACACCTGGACCCCGTGTCCGCTCCGGGTCCACCTTCGTGAACAGCTCAGCTACGGCCACTGTTCAAATGCCCTGACTCCGTTCGCCCACTGACGTTGTGGGCCCGCGTGTTCGCGGTGCCGCATGTCGTGGAGACCAAGTCGCCGTTAAATCCCACGCGCGCCCACCCACCCACCCAGCTGTTCCCTCCCTCGCCTGCTCCACTGCCCCGGCTTTCCGCCTCCGCACCCGCCGGCCACCGGGGCCCACCGCCCAGCCTGCCATCGTTCCGCGCCGCCGCCGCCGTCATTTCCTCTGATCCCTCCTCCGCCTCCGCCCTCCCCGCCTACCGATCTGCGAACTAGCGAAGCCGCCCGCTGACGAGTAGGCACGTCCAGACCACCCCACCCCCTAGCGCTGCCTACGCGTGCTTCTCTTCTCTTCTGATCCCACAGCCGCATCGCGCTCCCCCGGAACCTTCGGAGCCCGCCCCGCCCCGCCCTAGGGTTGGGGACCAGTGAGGGAGCCAGGGGAGCGGGTCCGCCGCCCCGCCGCGGAGATCTAGGCTCTAGGGAGGGATGCGCGGCACCGCCGCATGAGGTGCCTCGTCCCCGCCGCAACCGTCCAGGACAGCCCGCGCGCCGCAGCGGCCAAGCGGGTCACGCCGGCGTCGTGGCGGGTCGACGGCGCCGCCGCCGCCGACGGACCAGGAGGCAAGGGGCCGATCCGCTTCGCGCCGCCGGACGTCATGGAGACGGTGCACGAGGTGGCCGTTTACGTCCACCGCTTCCACAACCTCGATCTGTTCCAGCAAGGGTGAGAATTCGTTTTTCCCCTCGATGTTTTCTCGGGCTTCTCTTTTACCAAGGGCGTGAGAAGTTCGAAGTGGTTTGATGTGAAGGTTACGACCACTACGCACTTCTAGGTTAACATATGTTTGTACTTGTTCGACCATTTCTGCAATATCTTTAAGTTACTTCTTTGTTTTTCTCTGTTTTTTATCCACATTTGTTCTCGCAGTTGACGATTTTCGTTTTTTTCCTATATACCTAGTCCATTTCCAACAATCGTCTGGGGACAATTCTCTCTAGTTTTGTGACGTTTCTGCCACTTGCCCTGAAATACGTGCCTTGAACTTTGATCTGTCTTTGGTTGTGTGACACGAGATTTGGAATATGCGCAGGTGGTACCAGATGAAGATAAGTGCAATGTGGGAGGATGGCGGCAACAAAACGCCAGCTTCACCTGCCAGGGTCGTTCAATATGAAGGTATATACTGGCATGCAGTTGGTAACTATTTGGCTGTTTCCAGCAGTAGTAGTACTCCGTTGTGCATGATACTGAGGATAAAAACTTGCTCAATTACAGGGTAGCATTATGCCATTATTTGTGATGTTGTGGTATCTTGTTGTCCATAAGCAACAAAACCATCTTGTTTTTATCTAATTCTACTATGATAACATCAAGAAGTATGTTGTGTATGTGGATATGTAACATAGACGAGCTTGTTATAAATCGTTTTTCCTTGTTTGTATCCTTGCCAAGTGTCGCTTAAGAGTATTAACATAGCTTACAAATGGAAATATGGAATCCTTGTTGGGTGATCCTGTTCTTGCGCAAGACATTGGCTAGGTGCGCAGTAGGCCGGGTCAGCCTGCTACAGGCCAGATGGGCCTTGGGGGGGGGGGGGGTTCAACGTGTTGATTTTGGTTGCGTGACGGAGCTCGACCGATTGATTTCGCCACGACTGATGGCGGCACGCTCCTGGATGAGGTGGATCTCCAGCCTCGAGGCGAACAACAGCGCGGTCAGACACGGTTCATGCAGATCTGGCAGAGATCGAGATTGGCGAACACGGACCCGATGTGTACTAGAAGAGTTTGGCGGCACGTGGCCGCACGCGGTGGCCACTCAGAGGTTGCGGATGCCGGAGCTGGAGGAGGAAGGCGCGGATCTGATGAGGGTCACACGCACGATGGCAGACACGACACACTTTGGGGTGCGGCATGGAGACACGTTAGGCGTCTTCCTTACCCCCCACAACGACAAGTCCAAGCACAGGCAGGTAGTGTCGGTGATGACACACCTGGATCTGCATACGGGTGACTTGCCAGGAGGAGCAACAACCTCCTGGCGTGGTCCCGACGGCTCAGACTTGCGCTCGAGAGGCAGTGCACATGCAGATGAGCACGGTTCGCGCTGGAAGGCTAGGCGAGTGGTGTTGTGTCAGAGGAGACACGAGCGCGTGCAACGGAGAGAATGTGGCAGGACCTGCCAACCTTCTTCTCTAGTTGCTTGGTGCGAGGGAGACCTGGCACGCGGGCGATCACGACGAGGTCACGACAGTACAAGGAGCCGGACTACTGCAAATGGAGGAGCATCAGATGGTGGATCCAGCAGGTGGAGTCATCGATGCTAGGCGCATGCAACAGGATCAGGAGAAGAATGTTGGGTTATCCTGTTTTTGCGCAAGACATGGGCCAGGTGTGCGCAGCAGGCCGAGCCAGCCTGCTGCCAGCTGGATGGGTCTTGGGGGCGCCCAAGAGCGATTTAGGGGGAGTACTTTAATAAATAACGCAGGAAATAAAGTTTCCCATTTAGATTAGGAAAGAGCTAGAAGTTAGGAAAGGAGAATCCTAGATGGAAACAAATCAGGGTGTGTAACCGGTTATATAAAGCCGACATATTGTTGGAAAGAAATCATCGTCCACGTTGTTCCTATTTTCCCTCATCCGGAACTACAACGATCTCCTTTTGTGTTGAAATGATGATGAACTCTTGGAAAAATTTTGCAATAGTATGGAAAATGTGAACTCATCTCTACTGGACCATCGCCTTTAACTTGCATGGATTATGGTAATTTTTTAATTGTTATCTTTCTGTTCTATCCATACAACTTGCTTTCTTATAAGCTAAAGAAGCATCCCAGGGGATTTGTAGTTACTGTTGATTGTGAGGTTATTATGTTAAGCCTCTGTAGTTGCCAATCTTCTAGCTAATAGATAATAACTGGTAGGTGGATTGTGCAGCTATCGATGTTGGTGCAGACGATGCCTTAGGCATTTGGAAAATAGATGATGCAGATAATAGCTTCTACACACAGCCGTTTCGAATCAAGTATGCAAGACAAGATATTTATCTATCGGTTATGGTATCTTTCAGCATATTCAACAGTGAAGAGGAGGTTAGCTTTTTTGACATATCCCCTTTTGTATTTGAATCAACATTGTTCAAGGGAACCTTATCAGGGAACCTGCTTTATTTGTTCAAGGGTCCAGCAGCTTCTACTGTGATGTTGAAGTTTGAGCTGATATATGCCCCAACACTTGAAATTGGGTCAGTGCATATTCTTTTCAACCACATTTGTATTGTCTTTTCCAAGGCTTTGTCATCTAGCAATACTGACGATGCTCTGCCCTTTTGGTGGTTAGGTCTGAGCTTCAAGCTTCTAGTGCCACATCTTCAGCGGCTGTGCATGAGTTCAGGATCCCACCCAGAGCACTCCTGGGTTTACACTCATATTGTCCAGTCCACTTTGATGCCTTCCACTCTGTGCTTGTTGATCTGACGTTGCATATCGTGTACCTGAAAGCTGGTGCAACTAAAGCATCATTGAAGGTACACAGGTTTGTGAAGCTTTAGCTTTAAAATTATTTGAAAATGATGGTCCAATGCGTGCTTGTTTGATTGATGTTCAAACTACCTGACAGCTTAGATTATCTGAATAATTTTTGCCCCAACAATATAGAACTTGACACTGGCATGCTTAGTTATATTCTAGTGAAATACATGGGTTTCTATTCCAGATCTAAGCACTTTAACTCCAGTGCTCCACACATAAAAGGTTGGATTGAAAGCATTGCTGCAGGTATAAAACATCAAGCCCTTTTTTCGTTGGAAAGTCCTGGCATAGCATCTAGGCATTGTATTTGAAACAAACATCAGAGATCAAACTCTACAAGTTGAATTTACTTGCTTATTTTTGGGGTCTAGGAATCGTCACCCGGGAACTGTTCTAGTTCATTTGCTACTGTAACCTTGTTTATAATGCATTAATAATCATTTAAACTCAGTAGAATAGTCATGTTTTGCAGCATTTTGATATTCTATTTTTTCTTGAACATCTGAGTAAAATGGCTTCTAATGTGTAGGTACCAGACCAAGGTTTAGTTCCAACATCATACCACATTGTAAAGGCTTTATTAACTTCTAGGAAAACTTTGCTTGAAGAACTGAACAAAGTCAGTGATGCTATTGGTAAGACAGTTGAGGATTTAGATGGTGCTGACTTAAATCTTGGTAAATACGAGTCAGTGAATCCATCAAAATCAGAACTGTCTAACTCCAGTAAAGTTTTCCCTGCAACTGGAAAGGGTGTTGGACACTTAGCTGGAATTTTACATGACTTCTTAGAGGTATGCTTCATTTCCGTCTTATGATTTATGATGATCCAGTAATCTCTTGCTGATTTGGGATATATTTGTGTCTAACTTCAGCAGAGACCCAACAGTGTGGTTAATGGTACGGACAATTCTACACTTTATACTCTACCCCAGGAAGAGCTGTTAGAACTGTTTCTGACAGTGAGCAGCCAACTTTCACTTCTATGGAATGCATTCTTGAAATTTCATAGGTCAAGTATCGATTTTATCTTGAATTGTCTAATATCTTTGTTTTCCGTGGTAATGATTTTCTCAATTACTCCTATTTTATCATGACACTAGTGTTCAATAATGTTTTCTTTATCTATTCAGAATAAACAAAACTAAGATTTTGGATTACTTGCGTGATGTTTGGGCTATTGATCGGAAAACAGAATGGTCAATATGGACTGTTCACTCAAAAGTCGAGATCCCGCATCGCTATTTGCAAAGCATGAGTGATGACTCGTCTCACAGCCATTCCCTTCTTAGAGTTTCTGGTTCAAAGAAGTTCCATGACGATGTAATTGTTCTCTCTCTCTCAGTAGACCATCGCCATTTTAGGCTAAGAAAATATGTTCATAACTAGTTTTTATCACCTTTAATGATTTAATAGGCTATATGTATGTGCAGCCTGTACAGAATTCTGCTTCACGTGCTGAACTACACAGGAAAGGCATAGCACAAATGAAGGTCTGATATTGTCTGTTTCTTATGGAATATTTTTCTATTACAAATATGTTACTGATTTGAAGCATTCTGCAGATCAACACACAGTCTGTTCAAGATATGCACATATATGGGGATCCTTCGCGTGTTCCGGTTGTTCTAATTGAGCAACATGTAATGGTTGTTCCACAACATGGTTCCACCAAGGATCTAGTTTCTGATGCTCCTGAACAAAGGGATAGTATTGTGCTACCTAAACTAGAAGGAGAAACTTTAGCACTAAAAGGTAGTGCTGGTAAAAAAGGTGGACGTGTCTTGAGAGCTGTCATTTTTGTCCATGGTTTTCAGGTAAGCTCCATTCATCTGGTTCAAGTTTTATCTGAGTTGAAATTATAGTTATCTGAAACATGGCTAGATTTAAATAAACAGGGTCACCATTTGGATTTACGGCTTGTTAGAAACCAGTGGCTTTTGTTGGATCCTGGAGCTGACTGCCTAATGTCTGAGGCTAATGAAGATAAAACATCTGGAGACTTCAAAGAAATGGGCAGCAGGCTTGCTGGGGAAGTAGTTGCCTTCCTAAAAAAGAAAGTGGATAAGCTTTCAAGACATGGAGGATGCAAAGAGTTGAAGCTGAGTTTTGTTGGTCATTCTATTGGAAACATTATCATTAGGAGTGCACTAGCAGGTCTTTTCCATCTTCCCTTAAAATTGCTTATAGACATTTATCGACTTGTGACTAATCTTTTCCTTGCAGAACCTGCATTGCAACCGTACTTGAAGAACCTCTACACGTATGTATCAATATCAGGCCCTCACTTGGGTTACTGGTACAGTTCAAATTCTTTGTTCAATTCTGGCCTCTGGCTTCTTAAAAAGCTCAAGGGAGCACAATGCATCCATCAACTCACTTTTAGTGATGATCAAGACCCCCAAAATACGTATTTTTATAAGCTGTGCAAGGTACTGCACTACAAAATCAGCCTGCATCCTTCTGTTGTAACTCTCGGCAGTCCACCAAGTTGCCATTTCTGTCAGGAATTATTTAATTAGGAATTTACAATGACCTTTGAACTTTTTTATCACTTTCAGTTGAAGACACTGGAGAATTTTAGGAATATCGTATTGTTATCATCACCACAGGTTATCCCCTTTACTCATATCTAATATTTCCGATACACATGCAAAAAAAAAACATTCAGACTCTAGACCCTGTGTTACATTTTCTTGTTCTGTCGCAAAAAATCATTTAGCCTCTAGGCTAGGGTTGCATGACACGAGTAGTGACATATCTTCTTGTTTTTTCAGGATGGTTATGTACCATATCATTCAGCGAGAATCGAACTTTGCCCGGCTGCATCAGCCGACACGTCAAAAAAGGGGCAAGTATTCACAGAAATGCTCAACAACTGCTTAGATCAGATCCGTGCGCCCTCATCCGAAACCCGGACATTCACTCGTTGTGACGTGAACTTTGATCAGTCCAACCAAGGACGAAGCCTGAACACCATAATTGGCAGAGCAGCCCACATAGAGTTCCTGGAGACCGACATTTACGCCAAGTTCATCATGTGGTCCTTCCCCGAAATGTTCCGATGAGATGCTCTGCTCTTCTTCGCGTTACCATCGCATACCACACAAATAGTGCAAAGTAGTGAGTACTGACCAAGGAAGCAAGAATAAGCAGCTTCCATAAAGGATCTACCAGATTTCAGCACCGAGATGGGTAGCGCTGTAAAGTCACCAGCAGTACTGATGCTCCAGGTGGTTAGATTCCATTGTATAAATAGTTGATTCTTTTTCATTTCGATTCATAGTGCTGTGGATCTTTGGCTTTGCCATGAATCCCTGTGTGTCTGGTGTATTTATTAAACACTAGCGCTTAGGAAGGCAAACAGTCCGTGAGCTTATGTCAAAGTAAGCTTTTTGTATTTCCTTTTGATCACCCTCGTTCTGTGGTTGAACCTGCTTAGGTGCATCAAACGAATAGGATGTATGATAACTTGATGGTCCAGGTTGCAGTTTCTGTTTGGTGGAATCGTTTGTCCTGGCAGCTTGCCACGACTGGATCTGCTTCGAAATGTGCATAACCCTGAGCAACTCGTTGTCACGTCGTCCTTTTCAGATGCAGCCAACATTATGTCACTGTTTCATATTGCGTTACACGCTGGCTTCTTCAATGGCAGGCACGTCTGAAACCCCACCTGAGCAGGTAGGAGAACAGTTGCGGTAACCAGTTGGACTGTAGGGCATCCACATTCTCCGCGTTACTGTAGCGTTCAGACCCCTTCTTTATATGAAGATACACATTTATACTTAATACGATCTGAACTTAAAACAAGCAAACCAAGGGTAAGAAATCTGCCTAAGATCCTGCGACATTGCCTCCAATTTGAAGGCAGAATTTGGATCGATCAGTGTTGTGCTTGTGCATGGACGAATCTAGGCCGTCCGTCCACACGGCTGCGCACAATGCGATGGAACACCTCACGCACCTGCCTTTCCCTCGTGGCCGTGCACGGCAGCGAGCGAGCTCTGCCGCAGCCTCCCGCACATCATCAGCTTCCCTGTCGCCGAAGAGAGGGATGGGGGCCGCGTCGGTTGCCTCGGCGAGCTTCTGCGCCTACTTATCGAGCGAATGGATAGATCTCCTTGAGCAGGCCGGGCGAAGAATGGCGCCTGTCCTTACTTACGCTTTCCCTCCTCGCTCGGTGAGGCGTTCTTGCAGGGCGAGGAGAGGCGGCGCCCAGGGGGGAACGCAGCTCACGGCGGCGGCGCGGCCAAGGAGCGGTTACGGTGTGTGGCGAGGAATTTAAATTTGTAACTTAAAAAATTAAAGTTGCAATTAAATTCAAAATCTCGACTTTAAAAGTTTATTTTTTAATTCTAAATTTTTTATTTGAAAAAATATGGTAATTCAAAAACAAGTTCCGAAATTTGCTTAAATCTCAATTTCAAATTTATACGTTTGGAGTCTAGATTTCAACTCCACGTCTATGTTTAATAAAACAAAATTAGCAACACGGATAAATAATTTTTCGAGTTCAGTTGTAGAGTGTGTGTCTTACCCATAAGGTTGTGAGTTCCAATCCCCACTGTATACTATTTTTAGCAAATTAAACAACACATTGAGGTGACGCTGGCGTGACTGCCATGTCAGCAAGTCGTCTACAGTGTGGACAACAGGTACTAATGTGACATGCCACAGCAGAAAGTACGGTTATGTGGCTATTTTGGAAAAAAAGTATTTTCGCAGCTATTAATATTAAATAATTAAAAAATGATGTTAAAATGAAACAAAAATCTTGGATTTGTGCCGATGTATTGTATCGGGCAGCCCAGAAGGCTCGACGGCCCAACTGTTAGCGGGCCGATTTGGACGACGCACCTCCGGCCTAAACACTTACAGCACTTGAGAGGTGCGGCACGTGCGAAGCAGTGCGAGAGAGAGAGAGAGTCAGCGGTGGTCACGTGCGTCGGTGCCTTCCGCGGAGCTTCCCTTCGCTTCGTTTGCAGTGTACTGCTACTGCTGCTGGAATGGGAATTGGAATCAGCGATTTTTTTTTGCCCTTCGGAATTCCAGCCGCGTCATTCCCCCTCTGCTGGAAACCGAGCTCATCCAGCTCCTCGCCACCGACGA
The DNA here is from genome assembly GCA_036927565.1 of Tuctoria greenei. Taxonomy (NCBI): domain Eukaryota; kingdom Viridiplantae; phylum Streptophyta; class Magnoliopsida; order Poales; family Poaceae; genus Tuctoria; species Tuctoria greenei. The sequence goes on along the minus strand of JAYESD010000009.1, from coordinate 178,558,525 downwards.
GGTCATCCTCTCCTCTCCTCTTTGCCGCCCGCGCGCGTGCGTCTCGGCACCTGGCCCCTCCTCGTCCCTCCATCAGCTGCTTGCTCGCCGCCGACGAGGCCTTCCGCACCTCAACGAGGCGAGCTCCTCTTCCCCTCCCCCCTCTCCTCTACTCCCTCCCGCTCCGCGTCTCGCCTTCCACGCGCCCTCTCACTCCCACCACCTAGCTGTCCAGCTTCGACAACCGCTGTCCCGCTCAGGCATCCCTCTGCTCCGGCCATCTCGCTCGCTGCCTTCCCTTACCTCGCCGCCCCCCACCACCAGTCCACCACCATCGCACGCCCCTCTCCGCCACCAACCTCGCCGCAGCGCAACACGAGCCCCGCGCTCGAATAGTCGAATCCCCAGATCTGGCCTAACGATCCACCGCCGTTTCGTCTAATGCAGGTCGGTCAGCCGGACGATCTGCAAGCATCCACCGCAGGAGCTTGCAGTGTACTACTACACTGAAGCGGGCGCCAGTCTGCTCGCGCCACATCACCGCCAGCGGCGGTGCGCGGCGAGTCGGAGCTCCACTCACGTAGAGAGGCCGCCTCTCACCCTCCTCCTGCTCCACCGCTACCGGGCTGGCGTGGAGTGGAGATCCACCGGGAGCGCGTGGATCACATTTTTTTTTTTTTGCGTTTCGTTCTCTGGTAAGCGACCCGAGGCCCCGAGCTGCCAAGCTTGCTCCTACTCTCGCTCTAGGACTTCGTTTCGTTCTGCGGACTTTTTTCCTTCTGTGGTCGCCGGCAATCGAATCCAGAACTTTTTCTCTCTCTCTCTCCATCTAGGCATTCTTCTGCGGGGGCAAATGGACTTAAGCATGCTGTTGAACTGTAGGTGCGCTTGTGCTTAAGGTAAAAGCCACCACTCTTTTGCCAGGATCATGCGGGCTGGCTCACTCTTTCGGCAAGTGCCAACCATGCCCATCACTGTCACGAGTATTACAATATGGGGAAGGGTGTCAACCCCGTGATGCTTGCAATGCGGTGGTTCTTATTTTTTTAGGACTTGGTAGAGATTACAAAATCGTGGCTTAATCTGTGGTTAATTTTGTTGCTTTGCTACATCCAAAGAATTCAGTGATTCGCCCCTGCATTTCTAATGCATATGGAACTTCCTGCGTGGAGTTTATAATGTTCGTAACGAACATGCAAACGGCTTAAAAGTAAATTGTTGGGAACGTAGGTCCTTCCTATGTGCGACAAGCCGACGATTTTAATGAGGTGCTCACAGCATATAGGAGGCTATTTTTTATGCGACAAACTGACAATTTATACGTTACTAGTGTTTGAATCATGTTAGAAAAATGTACTCTGACCACGTGCAGATCACCCCTATTGTCACTTTTACATAGGTAATTGGACTTTAGCTAGCAGAATCGCATATTCGACGTTCTCTACCTTTTACAAATATTTGAATGGTGATACAAATGTATTGTAAATGCCCCTAGAGAACATAGATGTTCATGCATTTGAAATAAAAGGATCACGTGTCTTTGACAATTACCACTTTTGGAAAGTATTTAGAAATTGGTTGAAACATATATGATTAATGAGTTTCAGTGCATGCAATGTACTAATGAACTTCCAAATATTTCAAATTAGAAGTCACCAAATGCATATTATCCTTGTTTCCAGAGAGGTACTCAACTCGTGCTGACAATATACTTTCCATCCAACTTTCGAATACTTTTTATAGATGTTTAGTTGTGGAATTTCACGAGATCCTTATAGTGCTTGTCATCACCTAGGAGGTGCTCGATGCGTGATTTTGGTATACTTCTCGAACATTCCCCAAAAGAGTAAACATGTAACTTTTCTAACAACCATCAAGTACTTTCTAAAAGTTGATCTTCTATTTAAGTTTTCAGTGGCTTGCACTTAAGGAATCCAAAGCAGGCCCGCTGCATCAAGTATGGAATCTGGCAGTGCTTTCTACGGAGGTGAAGGTCTCTCCATTGATCCCAGGTGGCTCATCGACCCAAAGCTTCTCTTTGTTGGGCCACGCATCGGCGAGGGAGGACATGCAAAAGTCTACGAGGGAAAGTAAGTCTCATATTTATTTTGCACTATCATCTACAGATTCCTGATTTTTTCGAATGATTTCCTCTTAGCTTAGCACTTCATGCTGTGATTGGTAGGTACAAAAACCAAAATGTTGCCATAAAAATTGTGCACAAAGGGGAGACCCCTGAAGAGATCACCAAGAGGGAGGGTGGATTCTTGAGAGAGGTCAACATGCTGTCAAGGGTGCAGCACAAGAACCTTGTCAAGGTAGTTCTTTTGTTGAACCTTTTCTCCTGTTGGGTAGAGGCTCAGAATGTTTTTTTTTAATATGAGAACCGTGCTATCTTGTTTGCACAGTTTATTGGGGCCTGCCTAGAACCTGCCATGGTGATTGTGACTGAGCTACTAGTGGGGGGATCTTTGCGCAAGTACTTGGTCAGTCTCCGTCCTAGGAGCCTTGAGCCTCGTATAGCAGTGGGGTTTGCATTGGACATTTCCCGGGCTATGGAATGTTTGCATGCTCATGGTATCATTCATCGTGATCTTAAGCCCGGTATGGCTTTACGATCTGCTTATCTTTTGCTATCCATATTATTCACCATTTATTAGGTAGATTTCTGCAATTCACTTATGTACTATTAGTTAGATTTTTCCTTCTTTCTTACTGTTGATTAGAAAATGGCTATATTTGAGTATCATTTATGTAATGGTCTTGCACGATTACAGGTTTCTGGATCTGGCATACTATTTTTTCCGTAATAAATGTTAGTAAAGTTGTAATTTGGTTTATGCAAAAAAGTTGTAATTTGGCAGATATTTCTATTGAATAAATTATTAATAAGCCATAATGTCTTGGATGATGATTTGTTTGCTTAGTTTTACACTAAGAGTATACTAGGTTTGCTTAAAAAAATTTTAGACATGTATGTTCTATCAAACGACGCATATCAGCGCTGTTAGTTATTTAATTTACATTATCATTGGAGATGTCTTATTATACTGTTACGCTATCATTTATCTGTTATTTTCATGTAAAGACATTATCTAATGATTTGCCTGATATATTTATTATTTTATTCAGACAAATTTAATCCTGAGTCTGTTGTTTTTTTGCCCTTCCTCCCATACAGAGAATATGTTGCTGACTGCAGACCAGAGAACAGTCAAACTTGTTGATCTTGGTTTAGCAAGAGAAGAGACGTTAACAGAGATGATGACTGCTGAGACAGGAACGTACCGTTGGATGGCCCCAGAGGTCTCTACTACTGCATTTTCGTACTGATCACTTACTGATCCTTTTTTTTCTTGTGTTACTTTTTCATTAATCCCAACATATTTAAACAGTTGTACAGCACAGTAACATTGAGGCACGGAGAAAAGAAGCATTACAACCACAAAGTAGATGTTTACAGTTTTGCGATAGTTTTATGGGAACTCCTCCACAATAAACTGCCTTTTGAGGGCATGTCTAATCTGCAAGCTGCGTATGCTGCTGCTTTCAAGGTAACACCTGGTATTTGAATCACAAATCATGAAGAAATTTTTTAGTTCATCCCTTAATTATGTTTGCATGTTTAAAGCTTCAGCAGGTTTATCTGATTTACTCCATTATGTTCTGCTATTCTTTATCCATGATAGAGATTTATGGGCCCTTGAACCTATTTGTCTCACATTGTGTTTCAAACATGTTCTATCGAATGCGTCTATTTCCAATTCAAGAAAAATGCATCTATTTCGCATGTGCATACTGGTGTTATGCATTTTTTATTTGTTGAGATGACAAGCTTTATGTTCTGCAGAACATTAGACCAAGTGCAGATAACTTGCCTGATGAATTGTCAGAAATTCTAACGTCCTGCTGGAAGGAAGACCCAAACGACAGACCAAACTTCACTCAGATAGTTCAAATGCTTCTACACTACCTATCCACCCTGTCGCCACAACAAAATGTGGCCCCTCGTCGCACATTCAGCTCGGAGAACACAATCCTCCCTCCTGAATCTCCTGGGACAAGCTCACTCATGGCTTCTCGAGGTGACCTCGGTGACACGCCAAAGGGCAAGATGGAGGATAAGCCAAGGGGTTTCTTTTTCTGCTTCAGTGAGTGCTATTAGCAGAAGGCAAGAGAATTGTGAAATACCACTGATGTGCTGCGATTAGATTGGGGAGAGGGGGGGGGGGGGGGGTCTAAGCCTCAGCACTCATAGGCCATACCCAAAGGACGGCAGAGTTCTTGTACAACTGTTGTTTCTGTTAATGAGGTCTCCTGCATCACCGACATGTTGACATATCAACAAGCTCAATCAAGTAACATTTTGACACCAGATAGCAATGCTGAAAATAGCTTTGTTATGTATTTCCGGTGAAATGATGCCTAGATTGCCCGTTCTGCGATTGGCTCATCACTGTATATAAATAAAGCAATACGAATTCACATTCAACTGTTCTCCTCTGCTGCAGAGAATGCTGCAAGATGTATCAGTTCTCTGCATATTTGTGTCCCTTGCCGTGTCAATTCTGCTATATTGATTCTGTTTTGATTTCTACTCATGCCATAAATGTTTGGATTGTTCTACTGGGGCGAGATCTTATCAGCTGCCTTTGTATGACCTTGTGGCACGTACCAACTGGTTATGACAACAATTGCTATCATCGTTCACTGGTTAGTTGCCTTTCGTTAGTATTTTTAGGGGAAGCCAAGCTGTTGGTGAAGTCCTGTCGCTGATGTAGATAGTTTCTTTAGTTTTTTGAGTTCTGACATGTGCTCTCCCAGTTCTCAAATATATGACATTTTGAGAACAAATTTTAGTTCTCAGAATATATCATATATTTTGGGACGGGGCGGAGGGAGTAAAAGCTACAAAACCTTTCTAGGATTCTGGACGGTCAAATTTTGTTAATTTCAATGACTGTTGATTGATCATGTAAGATTCATGTTATTAAATTCCATCACAATTTTCTCATAATATGTACTCTCTTCGTCTCTAAAGGTTGTCGCTTTTGTAATTCAAAAATAAACTACAAAATGACAAGTTTTTAGAGTATTTTACTTGAGATATCATAATTTGTGTTTGGTTGCCTGCATTAGATGTAGTCTGGCTAGCAGTAGAACCAGGCCAGCTCAAGCCTGCCTGAACCCATACAATAAATACATATACACCCTCTGTTTTTGTACATAAACATATACCACGGTGGGGGAACCAAAACTGGTATCTCCATCAAATATACAAAAACGGAGTGTATATAAAAAATCTTTAATCAACATATCACAATGGAACATCTTGTCATTGTCCTAAATAATTTATATTTTAGATAAGAGGGTAATTGACCATGTCCTTAGCAGTCAACACACACGCTAGAAAGGCAGATACTAACATAGATAAAGAAAAAAAGGTGATACATAAAATACAATCAGCACGAAATGTGTTAGGATACGGTATCATGGAACAGATTAGCATAAAAGCCAACATTCACAAACATGTATTCACTCTGTTCCTTTTTATTTGTCACCGGTTAGTTCAAAAATGAATTAACCGGTGACAAATAAAAAAATAGCTTAGTACTCGAGATTATCATGTCCCAAAAACTTATCACTTGTTAATCTAACAAGCGACAAGTAACAAGTATTTTTGAGTAAGAACTAAATTTGAAGGACGCATGACCGTTGGTCATGGAATGATACGAAACAAAGCATCTAAACCGCATATAAACCACAATTATTGAGAAAATGAGGACAAGGGGGAGAAGAAACACAGTACAGATGACAAAGCAGAAACCGAACATATCAACTACTGACAAAGATCCAGGAAAAGAATTGCAAAGCCCCACTTTGCTTCACGTCATTAAAACATCGTCAGAGTACTTGGTTCAACACTTCAAGTGTCTGAGAGTTCCCCCTAACTGAAGATCGTAGTGTTGACACCAGTTAGACATGCATCGTAAAACATGGTAAGATGAAAAAAAAAGTTACTATGTTAGATAACTCCTCGCAGTCTGTATCTTCTGAATACAAGGTGTTGCTTCAGGTGATCTAAATTAAATTATAAGCGAGTTTCACCCTTGTTTGATAACTGTCAACAGGATGAGGCCTCTGATGCAATTTGGTGCCAAAAGAAGCATTTAAGCCCTTCTCATATACAAAGAATTCAACTATTCAATTTTGAACCCCGTGCTTTTTGCAGACTGCCCAAGACGCTCTCAACCAGCTTATCCTTCTCTTTATCTTCATCAGAGTCTGACACAAAAAGGTACTGTTTCCGTGATAGCCTTGCAGGCCTTTGTGTATTTCCAGAGGTCACGTTGTCAAGATTACCTGGGCAATCTCTAGAACAATCCACAAGCCCGTCAATGTCTTCAGTTTTTTTCCTAGAACCACCATCCTTGCTACTGTTCCACGAATCAATAATCTGGAGAAGTGAACTCTTCTCAGCATTTCTTCTTGGCTGTTGGTCTGCTGGACTGTCATTATCTGAGAATTCATCATCGGAAGGAGTGGGAGGACTGTAGCACATTTCTTTATCAGTCCCTGCAGTAGTTTCGGTAGTGGCAGACACAGGACCAAGCTCCTCCCAAATATCATTATTGTTTTGATTTCCATTTCCTTTTGTGCTAACTTGGTCATTTCCACTTTCTGCAGGCAAAACCCTCTGAAATTTTACTCTTACACCAGGCATAATCTGCAACAGCGATTCAAGGTCTGTATACCCAAGCTTCTGGTGGTCAAGTTCGTATCCATGCTTCTTAGCAAAATGCTGCTTGAAAATTTTGATGTTAAATCCATACTCATATTGCCAAAAAAGCTCCTTCAACAACTCGTCACAATCTGAAAGTATTTCTTCCCTATTGAGAGGCCTGTTCGTCTTACTGTTGCCAGTGGCATGCTTACCCTGCTGCAATGGCTTCACATTAGAAAAAATAGAACTGAGACCAGTGTGCTTGCTGGAATTTGATGGAACACATGTTCTCTTGTGAGGGAGGGTATTACGGAAAGGGAACCGTCTGGAGGGAGTTTCTTCAATCCATTTCTTTTCAGAAACTAACATATGTACAAGCTGATGCAGATCTTTATCAAGGAGGCCTCTGAGAGGCCAACAACCTAACTTCTGCAAACCATACACCAAGTCCTCCCTGGGCAAAAAAAGTAGTCATGTAAGAGCATTCTCCCCTAAAACAATCAAGACAAACGATTTCACATCATCTGATTAGTACATCCTGACTTCCAGAAATAAACATATTAATGAATATTGTATACTGAATACACAACAGTAGATTGTAGAATTTCATATTATAAGGCAATGCTGACTTAATAACATAATAAGGATGTTCGAGTATCAGGTGTCGTGAGTCATTTTTTTTTAAAAAAAAAAACTAATTCAAAAAAGGGCGATAAGTTCATGGATCTGGCAACTAGCTGAAGGCCTATACTAGTATAAATTATTTTGAAACATTAGTCTTGTTGCACCGAAAAGAAAAATATTATAGTTCCACGACACGACAGTAAACATATATACTGTCACATGTTATTGTGCAATGTTCTCTGAGCATCTGACACTTCTGAGTTCTGGTAAACAAATAATTACAAATGACAAGTTAGCAAGCAACAATGAGCATAAACTTCAGAAGTAGTGAAGTAAATTGCAGATTTAGGTGCAAAAGTTGTCACATAATGCAAGAAATGACACATAGTGAAATCACTATATGCACATAACAACCGTTCCTGGAACCAAGAAGGAACTGAATTAAATATGGTTATGGTTTTGTCCTAAAATCAGCTGCGGAGACATAGTTATAGGAAATAATAGTTACAGCTATTAAACTTCAGATGAATTCCAAAAGTTCTCAAGCAGCCTAAGGCAAAATTGCATAATTGTGCTTGCTCATATCAAGCTATAAAATCAGCCACAAGAATATCTGTAAAATTATAGAAATTGACGGTGCTAGTTGTGAGCTATTTTGTCCACACGATACTCGATATATGTACAAAGTGTTTTGTACCTAAAAGATAAAAAAAATACCTGGCAATTGCATCGACCACAAGTATAACTTCAAATTTGCAGAAATTTCAATTTCAGTTACATAAAGAAAACATTGCTTCCTTGCTGGTCACCAAAATGCATGAATTAAAATTTAACACTAATAAGATTTACCTTGTTTTTGCTTTTGAAACAAGCTCAGATCCAAGAGGTTTTGATAATTGCTGCTCCAGAATATCCCAAAAGTAGGATTTAGTGAATATCTCATTAGTCATTTGTTGACCACTTCCACAAGTTGAAGTACTTGGAGATTCAGATTCTTCAGTTGAGTCTATCAGTGCTTTATCAATGGCATTTTGTTTGGTTGTACTATTATCTGCATCTGATTTTCCCAATCTCCACCACCTTGATGCCCAGCTAAATAAGCCCTTATTCATTTTGGAAGTATCATCCTTTGCTCCAGCTTTGCTCATGGGAAGAGAAGCAGGTTCCGAGTTCTGTTTTGAATTCTCAAGAAGTGATGCATCCCGCTTTATCTTTTCAGAATGGTCAGCATCAGATAAAATTGACGAATTAACACTTGTTGCTGCAATACCATCAGAGTCTTCTGAGCGGCTGTTCTTATTGAGCCTCTTCAAAAGTTTCCTAAGGTGATCATCATTATGTTCTTGCAGACTTTGCAACTCATCAACAACCTCAGCAGAAGTGCTTTCATGATTTCGAGAATTCTCATACTTAGCATTCTCAGGACCGTTCCATAGATTCCAGATCCTTTTGAACAGTCCATCTTTGTTGTCAGCATTTCCCATCACTGAGGGAGAGGGAGTTTCAGGAGTAATCATTTCATCATCCAGTTCGCTGTGGTTCGCTGATGATTCTGACTTTGGATCGACATCAACTGTTGGGCATTCCTTTTGATCCTCTGATAATGCATCTGATGAGGAAGATGAGATAGTAAATGTAGGTGGGTTCCCGTTTACAGTCTCTGGAAAGTATTGGTTCCCGTCCACACTTTGAGAAGAACAGGATGATGAGACACCAAATGTAGATGGATCTTCATTTATGGACTCTGCGGAGCTTCTTTTCCTGTCAATACTTTGAAAACATTGATGTTCTGTCTGAATGAGGTTATCCTCCTTGACATTATATTTAGTTGAACTCGGGGTCTCGGAACTCTGTTCACCAGGCCGCATCAATCTTTTATTGACAGAGGTTACATATAGCTGGTCTTCACCAGGTGGAGACTGAATAAATTTAACAATATATGGCATTGATTGAATGAGGGAAGAGAACTTCTTGTGGCCAAAGAAATCAGTACCCAGATGAATATTGTTCCTTTGAAGCTCTACACGAAGGTCTGAGAGGCTCATTCCTTCAGGATTTAAACTTAGTGCCTCCTGAATTGCACTAATTGCATATTTGGGGACTGAACAATGCATTGAATCGGATGGTATTGCACAATGCTTGGAAGCTGATAGTACCTCTATGGGCTTCTTTGGTTCTGTCTCCAGGAAGGGGTCATCAAGGGTTCCTTTGTATTGAACATACCAAGATCCAAATGGACCATCAGGTGGGTGGTTGAAACGTTTTGGTGAGAAATCCTCCCCTTTAACTAAAGCATCCCAAGGCCACATAATTGTCGCTGCACTGCAAAGTACACTAGTTGCTGTTCTAGGACAAGCAAGCAGTACATTATAGTTGCTCATTCGCAGACGATGCAACATGTGTGCAAAATCTCTATCCCCAGATATAAGGAAAAAATGGACCGGTGGAGGGTTCTGAGCAATCCAGTAGACAAGATCAGCCATAAATGAACGGTCAGAACTATTCTTACCACCTACATATGCAACAGAGCTATTAGCATAGTACTAAGGAAAGTCCAGAATGCAACATAAGAAAGTAAAGGAAAAAAGACAAAGTACACAATTCCAACTTTGTATGATACTCCCTCCTTCCCATATTAATTGTCGTTTAGGACAAGGATTTTAGTTCATTTTGAACTAGAATTCTTGTCCTAAACGACAAATAATATGGGAAGGAGGGAGTAATATTTATTAAACGGGTACAATCAGTATTATTTATTTCAGTAATAAAACTATCCAACCACTAGACTGACACTGTTAATGCCCATACCATAAACTCTATCAAGCTTTATGTAAGATAGGTAGAGTTGATACTAAATAGTGTAAATACCAAATGATACTGTTGAAATATAAGTGAACTGCCTACACTTATATTTCAGAAATCACATTCAGGAAGGAAACCATATCAGAGATCACAGCTGCACGAGAGGGAACATAACGTAGATGGGGTGAAGGTAGGGCGAGCACGCAACTGCGTGGGACGTGGGAGATGGAAACCCCGGTGGCGGCGAGCGCCTCCTGCGAGGAGCGCGCGAGCTGGAGCACGTCGCCGAAGGCGGTGATGGAGAGCGGGCCGCGGATGCCGGCGGCGCGCAGGGCGGCCGCCACCCGCGGGGCGACGCGGTAGACGTTGACGCCGTTGGGGATCTGGCAGTTCTCGAAGTCCCACCACACTGACACCCGCACCGCCCGGCTGTCGTCGTCGTCCTGCCGCCGCCTCTCGCCGCCGCTGTAGTAGCGGCGCGGGCCCCCGGCCGAGCCGAGGCGGCGGCGGCGAACCAGGACCCCGGAGGAGTGGGGCGTGACACGGCGGAGGAAGATCTGCGACATGGCGGTGGAAATGGATCGGCGGTGGCGGCGGCGCGCACTCTCCACGGCGCGGAGGCGGTTCGTTGCAGGGTTTTAAGAGGAGAGAAAAAAAAATGTCGTAAAACCCTTTTCCGGCTTCGCGCTTTGCCACGGTGGTACGAAATGGCATCGCCGTGACTGATGACCAGCCATTAGCCAAGGCCTTGGGTTGGGTACCAGTAGGCTTCACACTTTCAAATTTTTTGATGATTTCTCCAAGAATTTTAAATTGAAAACATTCTGATAATAACTCCTAAAAAAAATTGTACGTACTTTGCTAACAAACTTCCAACATTTTTTTGATCTACTACTGCACAACTTCTGGAGTATACAAGTATACAACAGCCAAAAGTTCAGATGCAAATGAAAGCTAATCATTTCATGATGAAGTATGACAAAGCAATTCAGCATCTAAAAGATGCACATTTGCACGTCACCACCACAGCAGGCAGGCAATCTGGCCTTGGGCCATAGATGGAAGTGTCAAATTCTCATCTCAACTACGCACAATTTGAAGTACAAAAGCTCGATGCCAATTACATCTGCCAACTGAGTTAAGGGCAGGAAAATACGCTACTCCACGAAGCAAGCAGAGCTATTAAAAACAAACCAAATCGGGACACCACACAGCAGTAGCTGGTAGATCAGGCGGGAATGGCTAAACATCCCTTTCTTCTAGCGGCTACAAGTTAAGAATGCATGAACAACGTACAACATTAACGCCGGCCCAGCAAAATTTACGGGCTGACAATACTTCATGAAACTTATCCTTCAGCTAGCATGCATGGCTTTATTCGCAGGCCAGCTTGGTGTCAAAGCTGCTAAGGCAGATTGCAAAGGCCTGGAAGGCTGACAGCGGATAACGGTAGTCCATCGTGAACATGTCCTTCGCCACCTTGCCGAATTGCAGTATCACCTTTTCATGCTCAGGTGGAGGAGGGGCTGCCTGCGACGGGATTGATGAGGCTCCTGCAGCGGCGGGCTGTGTCACCGCAGCGACAAGCTGGAAATTCTTGACAGATGCAACAGTCACCCTGCCTCTAAAATTGAGGCACCAACACTGCAACTGCTCGTGCCATCTCGGGGCCTTGTTTCGGAGAATCAATGGCATCTCCTTGGGCTCAGCATTGTCACCCAACATCATCATGTCTCCAAACCTCTGACTATTTGTTGAGATGTAAGGGTACCGTCTGCTGCTGAAACAAATGGACTGGTCCACAACAGATGATTTGGCGAATGAAATGCTGCCGAATGACTCATCTAGGGAGCGGGCGAGTATGCTGTCCGGCTGACATGGGACAGTACCACCAGCCTCGAGTGAAGAGGCTGGGATGGAGTGCATAACGCAGTTCATCCGCCTAGGGCCCCGAGTGCCCAAGACGTTTAGCTCATATGAAACCTGCGCGATGTTGTAGGTGCTGGAACTGCCCTTTGAGGACATCTTCCTGGAGTAGAACCTACGGCTTGTTTTCCCTGGTTGTGAAACATTGGCTGCATTGCACGGAGGCTGGGTGTCATATATAGCAAACTTTGTGCCGAGCAGATTTGACCTAAAAGTCCAAAATAGAATATATGTCAGTGATGTGCACTGATTAAAAGTATATAATTAAACTTCTCAAAATAAAGTTGCTCGTGTTTGTGAATTAATACCTCAATTTTCCGATGTACATTTTGTTTGACCTAGATATATTGTCAGAATTCATAAATATTGTATATTCTGTACAGGTTGGACGAGATGTTCTTTTTGCCGATAGGAGGAACTTGCCGTTTTCAACAAGCACAGCTGTAGGAAATGGGTTACATTATGTTATATAGCCAGCAATAAAATGAAGGTACTAACAGGTAGGACTGCAAGTGGAACATAAGCTCCAAGGATCAAGAAATGAGCGGGAACAAAAAGGAAAAAAAAATATACACAACTGGTCGCAGAATGCCAGTACTGGTTATTGCAAGCAGTGGCTACACATATGTTTTAGCCACAGAATCTGAAATACCAGTAGAGCTGGCGTACATGCTTAACTTCATGCAATTCCAGCAAATTCACTGTACGTAGACAGGTCGGGCACATTCATTTAGACCAAGAATCAGAAACAATTTCCATTCTTACTGAACTCTACAATTTCAGTTGCCACCCCATAACTACTTCTGGAAAGCGGAGCAGAATACATACTCTGCAAAAGTAGTATGAGTAAACTGATTCCCTAGATCTATGAGATAGGGAGTCAAGAATGCAACTTGTGTTGCATATGGAAAACTAGAATCGAAGATGCAATCACATACAATTGAAGTGTAATAATTTAATAATGCAACCACTATTCTGCACTAAAGGTCCAAAAATGCTTGCATCTAATGGACAGTATGATAGTGCATTAGTCATTAACAATGAAACATAGTCAAATATCTTGCACATTTGGAATGTCTACAAGCTTCATGTGAAAAGTGATAGCTCTAATGCTGTGCAAGTAATTAGCATGTGAAAAGTACAAAAAGAAAACATTATAGTTGCAGTTGGCTTACCGGAGCTAAGGCACAGATATAGGTAGTAAGTTTGGGTAGATTTATCTCTTTTGATGAAGCACTGGATAGTCCCATCTCGAGGCCCAGGCTGAATATCAAATATGGGCAACAAAAATTATTAATGGATTGATAAAAAGCGTGTCATCTATATTTTCGGGTTTTCTATTCTTTCAAGAAAAAAAATATTTGGTCACTTTAAGCATATGAAATGCAACATAAAGAATAAGAGAGCATCATCACCTGTTTCAGGGAAACAGGAAAAGTGATCTTTCCAGAGAACTCAGGATTCTTTACAATCTCATTGCACATCTCCCTCCAGGTTCGACAAACAGCTGCACAAGCAACTACATGCTTCCTGGAAGGCCATGTAGCTTCACTAGCCTCCAACCTTTCTATTACATCTCGAAGCAGCTCAGGAGGCAAATTAGCCCAGCAGCTACTCTGGATCACTGGGGCTGGATCATGCAACTGGTGGACAGCACCATGAGATTTCCCTCTGCGATGCCCCAGAAGCTGCTTCACCTCAAACCCTCTTCGAGACAAGCTCCCAAATCCATCTCGCACAATGCTACGGAACGACATCTACTAAAGGTCAAGCACAGCAGGCACAAATGTGCTGACACATCAATCTTCCTCCAATTATTGTACAAATAGGGTAATGATGGTCAAGATAGACTAAACACAGGAAGAGCCTGCAGGAAATGAAAATGCTTAGCTGATATTAGCCTTTGAAATTTGTCTGGAAAGAACAGGGACATGTCTACTTGCCTAAATGGCTAAACGAAATTACCGACAAAGCAACAACCCAGATACACAATTCTGCAAGAAATGTTAGCATTCAAAGTCACTATCATTCTAGCCATGAGTATGGACATACATTTTTGTCTAGATTAATAACCTAAATGGAAATTGTTTTGAAATGGAGATAGTATATAATTTATAAAACAAATTATTGATATCCTGATATCCATAATGTGGGAGTAGTCTATCCTCCTTTGCATCTTGGGCTAAACAGGACACAAATCACAAATTAATAATGGGATAAGTTACTCCGCTCTCAACAAAATGCCAAACCTGCAATTACACTCATCAAGTTAAAATACTACTTTTTTAGCCCAAATCACAGCTACAACAGCTGCCGCATTTCCACCGTTTCCCTCCCGATTACAAGCTAAAATAACCCCCCGGCCAAGCTAAAAAATCCCTCCTTTCGACCTCCACCGAACCGAATCCCCTCTCTATAACAGCGCAAATCCCCCAACAATCACCGGAACATATCGAAGCGAAAGAAGCACGGATCCAGGCGACACGCACCTGGAACAGAAGCGAGCGGCGCGGCGGGCGCGGGACCAGGGCGTGCCGGTGCTACCGGAGACCGTCAGGAGCGGGTTGCGGAGGCGCCATCTGGATCGGGGGAGAGAGAGAGAGGAAGGGAGGATTGGAATGGGGGAGGAAGAGGACGAGAGGTGAGGCGAAGGAAGGAAGGAACAAGCGGTGGTGGTGGTGGCAGCAGCAGCAGCAGGACATGTGTTTGTGGTGACGCGACGTCACGTGCCCGCGGAAAACAACAGCGGCCTGTAACGGCTGTTGTTGTTTTTCTCCCGGGAAAGTTCAAGAGGCTGTCACAATTTGTATTTACGAATTCACTTCCATTTTACCCGCGTTAAACGAAGTTTTTACTGGCGAGGAAGACAATCGCACAATTGAAAGAGTAGGCTGGTGGGTTGATCTGCTGGGCTCAAATTTGGTGTTAATGATTTCGGGCACTCAATAAGGCACCCACGCGTAAAAAAATAAAACTAATTGCGTGCCTGTCTTCGATCAGGTGGAGATAAGATTTGCGGGTGAAAATTTACACCGGTGCACCATTGGGTGCAAAACCAATCGTACTGTTGGAATATTTGGGCCTAGCCCAACTATTCTCTATTGAATTCTAAAGGTGTAAAGGAGGCATTAATCCCACATTGACTATTTGAGGAGATCAGCACTTATTTATAAAGGAAGCTATTTTCTATGTGTGGAATATGTGAGAGAAGGATGGCTATACTCACAAACAAATCACACGCACGCGCGCGCGCGTATTCGCGTATTCGCGTATTTTCGCGTGAGTTAACGCGTGACTTGTGACTTGTGACGTAGCGACTGGCGCAGTAAATATGTTCTCTCTCTTTTTGATAAAACTGACATTAATATGACTTTAATTTGCTGCAATTTGTGGCACTTTATGAGTCAGTTTCTGGAAAAATAATGGTATGCAGTAACTGACGCAATTATGCTGCAAATACTGAAGTTTATTATCTTCAGTTACTAGAGCCTAATTGTGCTGCTTTACTGTATACTTAATTCTTTCAGTTACTAGAGTCTGTCACTATATATACAGAATGAGTGCCTTCATTCAAAAATACAGAGGTGAACAGACTCACTAGTCCACTGTGTTGAGCGTCAGCTACAGGCTAGTCCATCCCTCCCGTCGGCGTGTCACCGACGTGTGGGAGAGCAGTGTCTCCGAAACCACGTCCCACTTGAAGAATCTGCACGGATTGGGGCGAATCAGGTTTTTGGGTAGCGTTCGCGCGACTGCTCGATAGAAGATCTGCTTCATCTACAGTCTTCTTCACACTCCTCTCGTCATTTTCAAGCTGGAAGCGTCAGCACTGTAAGTAAAGATGAGTTTTCTACGCATGAGTATGATAGATATAATCTGCTTTATTTGCATGTTAGTGTTCATGTTTTGTGGACTATCTGTCATGCGTACTGTTGTAATTTTAGGAATTAATTTTGTCTTTAAAGTGCATTGTTTTCTAACACGTACCACCTGTATCAACGAGGTATCAGCGGGTGAGATTGTGATCTGGCTGGACAATCGATTTAACCGAATTCGACAGATTCGATTTTCGGTCTTTCAAAATTTTGGTTTCCAGAAAATGAAAAGCGAAATAGGTCATAGAAAAAAAACGATCATTCGCGTTCGTTTGGAGCTACCACCGTGCAGGAAAGTGGTAGGCATGCACATTATCTGGAAAAAAATGTGACATGTTTGTTCTCTCTTCGAGAGGAGCCAGCCTAACAGGGGCAGTGGCCATCCGAGAGTTCAATTCAGATCAAAAGATGATGCACTTTATTTTAACCCCCCCCCCCCAAAAAAAAAAAAAGTCATTTGAGTAAAACAGAGTTCAGAACCAGTTTGTAGACTGTATAATAACCTTGCATTGAACCATTCACCAGTAGTCATTGCAAGAACACGAACCCATCTTGAAATGGTGGAACCGATTCAGATCCCTGACCACAAATTCCCTCTCAACAATGCCACTGACGAGCTTGAACGCCTCATGGCAGTCACTGCACATCCTCAGGTTCTTCATCACCCTGATGGTCATTCCCTTCGGGATGACCAGCAAACCAAACCCGAGAGCCAGAACCTCGCTGTGCACTCCAACCATCACACCTTTCCCTTCCTCTCCATCATCCTCATGAGCATCAACCACTCTGACAGTCCCAAGTCTCCCTTTGTAGCCTTTCTGCCTCATCTTAAGCTCTAACTCATCTAGCAAAATCAGCACTTCGTCTGCTCTCTCACCGGCACATGATATCGCGCCGGCGTAGAACACGTAGGGGATGTCCTTCATCTCGATCCAGCTGCACCCCGGATCCTTCCTTATGCCGCGTCGCCTCATGCTCGACCATACAGCAGCAGCATTGGCAGTCTGACCTGCTGAAACGAATGCATTTGACATCACAACCAGTCCACCTGCTACATCTTGGTTGAACTCTGACATCCTCTGTCCTGCCATGGTTGCTAGGTCAGCGCGCTTATGTGTCCGGCATGATGATAGCAAGGAGTTCCACATCATGGCGGCATCGTTGCCTTCAACCTGCGCTTCGTTCGCTAGGTCAAATGCTGCCTCGAGCCGTCCTGCTCGGCCGAGCATGTCAACTGCACACGTGTAGTGGCTGGGACATGGAGCAATGCCGTATTTGCTCTGCATGGAGCGGAGGAGATGGAGACCGGTGTCAACAAGACCAGAATGGTTGCAAGCGTGCATGACTCCGAGCAGTGTAACATAGTTTGGCTGCACACCTCGATCATTCATCTCATCGAACAATGTGAGCGCACACCTTCCAAGCCCAAACTTGGCAGCTGCGACAATAATGGAAGTGTAGGGGATGACAGAGGGCCGCTCAATCCTGTCGAACACCTTTCTTGACTGCTCGTAGCATCCGCATTTCGAGTACATATCAACCAGAGCCACTGCAACCACGTCGTTGCCTTCGTAGCCAAGCCGGAAAACAGCACCATGGATGCACTTGCCGATGCCCAGACGGGCGACGCCGGCGCACGCACTCAAGACGCTCGAAAGCATGAAGTGGTTGGGCATCACGTCACCACCTTCAGCTCTGAGCTCCGCGAAGAGCTGTATCGCCTCGTTCCCAAGCGCGTTCTGCGCGTACACCGACAGCATCGCGCCCCACGACACCACGTTCCTCGCGGGCGCGGGCACGCCATCGAACACCGCGCGCGCGTCCTCCACGCCGCCGGCCTTGCCGTACATGTCCAGGAGCGCGGTGGCGACGACGGCGTCGCGCCGCGCGCACCCGGCGGCCTCCGCGCGGGCGTGCACCTGCCTGCCGAACACGGCGTCGGGGAGGCGCGCGCACGCGCTTGCGGCCGTCGAGAGTGTGACCGCGTTCGGAGGCACGCCGCTGCACGCCATGGGGCGGAGGAGGGCCACGGCGTCCCGGGGCCGGCCGGCGGCGGCGTACCCGGACATGAGCGTCGTCCAGGAGATAACGTCCGGGGAGCGCATTCCGTCGAACAGGCGGCGGGCCGCGCCCGTGGCGCCGCAGCGGCAGTACGCGGCGAGGAGGTGGTTGGACGAGGCGGCGGTGGAGACGGTGCCGGCCTTGAGGAGCTTTGCGTGGGTGGAGGCGACGGACGCGAGGTCGGAGGCGCCCCGCAGGAGGTGGATCAGCACCGGCGTGAGCGTGGCCGAGGGCGCCGCCATGGAGCCGGTTTGTCATGGCCGAGTCATGCACGGAAGACCCTAGATACTTGGCCAGGGGACGGGGAGCCAGCGACCAAGCCCTAGCTAGCCGGTGCTTGCCAAGAGTGCCGGTGAGATGGCGCTGATCGGAGAGGAGAGGTAGCGCTCAGCTCTGCTTCGCCCGGGCCGGCGGTCCAGCAGTCCACGGCCACGGCCTCAGTCCCTCCGAGAGGACGACGCCTCCCGCAGTGCGTCTAATCTGGACCGCACGAGTCCGATCGGACGGTTTGCAGTAGCCAAGGGTGGACGGTATCTATAAAAACTTTTGATCTGTATTCTCAGTAAGGCACTCAATGCTGATGCAGTGATAGTTAACTACTCTAAATCACCATTTATTCCATTGTGTTCAACAACATTTCCGTTCTTTTTCTTTTCAACTATATGACATTGTTAGATATGCTTAGCTTATATATTTGCAACATTGCTGATGAATTTTTTTCCTCTTCACCTTAGATGTTAGATTATAGAGATGGTGACATGACATGGAGCAATATAGAAATAATCAAAGCGCACAAATATTGTTTAATATTAATTGAATAGAAGCTTGTCAAGCATCAACTGAGATGGTTTAGGCATATCTAGCGGTCACCTTTAAAAGCAAACCGGTTAATAGTGTGATCCTAAAATGTAGTGAAAATATTAGGAGTTGTAGAGGGTGACCGAGTTTTATATGGGACGAGGGATTAGAAAGTACTTAGAGATTTGCTTTGTGATAGAGCTGTATGAAAATCGACATTTCATGTGACGGAATCTTATTTTGCTCGCATCTTATTTAACCTTACCCCCCTTCTTTCTTTTATTTACATTTAAAAAAATAAAATTGTTGAATTTTAGATTTAGCCTGCCAACGTGCTCAGCATAAAGACCTTGTTTTTTTTTTTGAACGGGAGGGTAAAGACCTTGTTGCTGTTGTTGTTGCACGAATGCTATTTAAATTGATGCATCACATCTTGAGCAGGCACATGACTCCAGCTGTGCAAACTTCCGCGGCCGTTGCTGCAGCCATTGTCCATTGCTGAACTCAGCCGGTCTGTGCCAAATGTTATCTGACTCTGAACATGGCTGCCTGATGTGAAGCTTGGCACTGAGAGCCCCGTTGGAACTGCAGAATTATCCATCAGAGGCTGGTTTTTGTGGCGCAGGATGCCGGCAAAACCGTTATTCATCTAGTAGACTAAGTAACTCAACAATATGAAGGTGGTGGGAGGACAAAGAGAACGGTGTCTCTGAACAGCGAGAGCTTGGCGATCTAGAATATGTGCACTGAAGAGTAGACGAAGTGAAAGAATATCAACAGCAGTGAAGTACTCGATGCTCATGCAGTGATAGACTGCATGAAAAATCAACAATTCACATGACGGAGTCTTATTTTTGTTCGTATTTTTATTTAACCTTGTTCTTTTTTTTCCTTTTATTTACATTTAAAAAAATTGTTGAGTTTTACATTTAGCCTGCCAATGTGTTTGGGGTAAATGCCTTCATTGTTGTTGTTGTTGCACGAATGCTGTTTAAATGTTCGGTTCTAGAATTCAATTTTTGTGCTTAAAAAGTTTCTGTTTTTCAACGTATAATCATGGCGAGCTTATATCCATCGTTCATTCGCTGGTCAGGTTTCTCAATTATCAGGAGTCATATTAAGAGACTATTGAAGTAATTTTGGCTTCTAATACGACAGTTTTTTTTTTTTTTTGGTGAGAGGGATGCTACCTAGTGGACTGTTGTTGAAGATGCTCGGAAGAAGGTCGTCGCCTCATCGATGGCCTGACGATCGTCACGTGGGAGCATGCGGCTTGCAAGAAACAGCGCCCCCTCTCCTCTCCCTCCGTGGTTGCAAGCCGAGCCGAGGTTCGATGGGCTTGCCACGTCAAGAGACTTTAAAGCAGTTGGCCACATGTTCATCACTCCCCGGTGGAGCTTCCCCGAGCAGAACCAAAAGCCAAAACCGCCCACTTTACCAGCCACATACCGATCATCGATCGATAACATGCTGATAGCGTCACATACTATGCCTGCAGGCAATTGTGCACTACAAACCTCTGAAACTATTGGGACCAGGTACGCCGGAACTCATATACTACCACAAACGAGAAGGAAACAAAAAAAAACGCGAAAAGATACACACCGAAAGGTGGAGGGAGCTGAAGATGACTAAGCCACATGAACTGGAAATGGAGAGCATTGGTAGACCAAAGCAGATCGAACTCAAAGGCCACACAGATCTGAACCAAAAGTTACAACCCGGACGGCCAAACTAATGGTCATCATCATCATCCACCCACATGAAACAATCAATGGTTGCACATGAAGAAGGTTACAACTAGCAACGGCCCTCTCCCTCCTCTTCATCACAAAGCAAGCAGCATCCCATGTTCTCCAAGTACAGGAGCACGTTCCTTCCCGTCTTTGGTGCACATTCAGATATCACTGGCGCCAACATGACATGCTGCTGGTACCAAAAGAAACGAATCAAAGCAGCAGAATATGAATTCAGAAACCAGTGGCACCAACATGTCATGTTTTTGGTACCAGGTGGACCAAACCAGCAGGAAAGGATGCTCGTTAAGAAACCAGTGCATACTGATTACTAGCATCAATTAGCTCCGAAAAGTCATTTTTCTTGTTTACTCTTGCATTAAAGAGCCAACATGACAGATATTACGCATACGAGAATGAGCGTGCAAGAGCATGCTCAGCCATTGGTACAATATCACAGAGCATGCACGCCAGCCGTAAACCATCACAGAAGACAGAACATGCTGACTGGTAGTTCAATACTTTAAAAAGTTGGCACAAACTTGCCATCAAAGAACTCGGACACACGTCATATACGATTCAGCACTGATTGAATATAGCAGCCATTAAGAGTCTAAAAGGTACACAATTTTGACCCAACAAACAAAATCCGGCAATATAGCTCAATGGAACCCCAGCAATCTCAAATACAGTAGCTTACATGGCAAGACTTGACAAAAGAACAGCCAGAATAAAGTAGCAATACGAGAATGAATCCAGGACTTAGAAGCACTTCCGGTGAACAATTGCTGGGCCGGACTCATCATACTCACCCTTCGAGATCCACATCTGTCATTTTCAAAGCATGCTGTTAGTATACTGGCAGTGACAAAAAAAAAAATTGTGCACGACAACTGAAACATAGAAAACAGTTGATGTTTGAGCAACAGAGTAGGAGAATCTTTACCTGTTGGAAGGTGCTGAGGGAGGCAAGGATGGACCCTCCAATCCAGACACTGTATTTCCTCTCGGGCGGTGCCACCACCTTGATTTTCATGCTACTAGGAGCAAGAGCAGTGATCTCTTTGCTCATACGGTCAGCGATACCAGGGAACATGGTCGAGCCACCACTGAGCACAATGTTACCGTAGAGGTCCTTCCTAATATCCACATCACACTTCATGATGGAATTGTAGGTGGTCTCATGGATTCCAGGCGATTCCATACCAATGAAAGAAGGCTGGAAGAGGACCTCAGGGCATCTGAACCTCTCTGCCCCGATGGTGATCACCTGCCCGTCAGGCAGCTCATAGCTCTTCTCCACAGAGGAGCTACCCTTGGCGGTCTCCAGCTCTTGCTCATAGTCAAGCGCCACATATGCAAGCTTCTCCTTGATGTCCCTTACAATTTCCCGCTCAGCGGTAGTGGTGAAGGAGTAACCCCTCTCAGTGAGGATCTTCATCAGGCTGTCAGTTAGGTCCCGTCCAGCGAGGTCAAGACGAAGAATGGCATGTGGAAGGGCATAACCTTCATAGATCGGCACGGTATGGCTCACACCATCACCAGAGTCCAACACGATACCTGTAAAATCATAAAGTTGAGATGGACAAAGATTTCCATCACAAATTGTGCTTTGACGGAAAGGGATGATCAGTTAATAACCTGTCGTGCGTCCACTAGCATAAAGCGACAGCACGGCCTGGATGGCGACGTACATGGCGGGCACGTTGAAGGTCTCAAACATGATCTGGGTCATCTTCTCCCTGTTAGCCTTGGGGTTGAGGGGCGCC
Source organism: Tuctoria greenei (assembly GCA_036927565.1). NCBI lineage: Eukaryota > Viridiplantae > Streptophyta > Magnoliopsida > Poales > Poaceae > Tuctoria > Tuctoria greenei. The sequence goes on along the minus strand of JAYESD010000009.1, from coordinate 178,536,231 downwards.
TCTGTCAGCAGCACGGGGTGCTCCTCGGGCGCGACACGGAGCTCGTTGTAGAAGGTGTGATGCCAGATCTTCTCCATGTCGTCCCAGTTGCTGACGATACCGTGCTCGATCGGGTACTTGAGGGTGAGGATACCCCTCTTGGACTGGGCTTCGTCGCCGACGTACGCATCCTTCTGGCCCATCCCCACCATCACGCCGGTGTGGCGCGGACGCCCAACGATGCTCGGGAAGACGGCCCTCGGCGCATCATCCCCAGCGAAACCAGCCTGTAATAGAGAACACACACACCAATCAGTACAACGAAATGCCGGATTTACATTACCAACCAGGAGGAGGAGGTGGAGCATAACGAACCTTGACCATGCCGGTTCCATTGTCGCACACAAGTGGCTGGATGTCCTCGCCGTCAGCCATCTGGTGCGTTGTTCTGTTGCATCACACAGATTCGGAAACAAGGTTACCGGTACAATCCATCAACCAAACCAACCTTCTATTCTATCTAGAGCTAGTAGTTCGGACGTTTTCAGTGCTGTTTATGCTCATCACGGGCAACCCCTCGAACAAATCCTAATCCAATAGGCGCGCCATCACCTTGCGTGAGGCATATAAACCTCTTCATTCCCTCCTATCCTAAACCTCTCTTCATCTCGGAAATAAATTTTGAAATAAACCGCTCGTTCCGCCACAAACTGCACGGATCGGACCAGCCGTGCTGCCAGCGACAACGCGTCGGGTTCGACGGCGCGCTCACCCAAGGCGAAGAGGAAGATCCCACCCCCACGCGGAATGGAACGAAACGAAAGGAACAAGGCATCGGAGGGAGGTAAAGAAGGATCTCCCTTACCAGAGACCGACGAAGGAAGGAAGGAAGGAAGGCGATCCGAGTCCCCGCTACGCGCCGCTGGCGAGGACGACGACGAGCGGCGGCCGGGGGGCAAGGCAAGGCAAGGTAACGGGCGCTGCGGCTGGATCTGGGTGGCGGAGCGGAGGACTGGCTGCTGGTGTTTATACTCTCGACGCTAGTTTTTTTTTCCTTTTTTTTTTGGTGAAGCCTAAGCCTAGTACTCGATGCTAGTTGGGGGGGGGGGGGGGGGGGGGGGAGGATGTGCGTGCGTGGGCACGTAGACGCGGTCCATGAGTGGTCCACCGCGGGGATACAGTTCAAATAGAAATACTACGATGCGTTTATTTTTTTCCCCGACCACTCCATACCATTTCAAATTTGGGATACGTATATACTTCGGAAAACATTAGAAAAAATACGGAATTTCAACGTTGGAATTCCAAGTTTGAGATTGTGCTGTAACGCAAATTGGTTTTTGAACGGTCTGTTCGAACCACTCACGGTGCAAGATTCTCAAACATATTTTCATTTCTACGCCGCACCGCCGGATAAGATCTCGATGCTAGCACATACTCTCTCCATTTTCAAATAAATGATGGTTTTTAGAATTAATATAGTTCAAAAAAGTTATTAATTTGGAGATGAAGAGACAGTACGCAACATTTTAATGCATAAAATTTGGAGGACACTTAATTGCCTGACAAAAACACGTGAAAGGTTATTCAGCCCAACCTGGCCTTGTTTGGAAACAATGTTCTATACGACGCATACGTCCGCGTACACTCTACAGTACCGGAAGACTCATTAGACGACGCATGTCTCACGCGTATTGACAGGGAACCATAGATAAGAGTACAAGTGGTCACTTTTTAAATAATAAATAAAAAAGAGTACAAGTGGTCCAAGAATAAACAAAAATAAATAAATGAAGAAAGAAAGAAAGGGAGATCAATAACGAAAAGGAAAAAATGCCGAAAAGCTTGCGGCTGGAAATGCGCTGGCTGGCTGGAGGTCCAGGAGATGCTCATCCGACCTGGACCGCACGATAGATGACGCGGAGGAGGGTCATCAGCAGTCGTCCGATCCGATTCGTCCATCGTGGGCCCCACTCGCCCGCCCGCCTCGTACGTGCGCGGCTGGCTGGTTCCCGAGTCCCAACTGGTTGATCCGGGTAGGCTGAGTCGAGGAGCCGGGCCCCACCTGACAGCTTGTACTACCTGGATCAGAAACGCGGAGAATGATTAATCCAGCTTGTGCATGAGTCATCCGCCGAATAATTAATTAGACGAATTTCCTTTAAGAAAATAGTAATTACTCCCTCCATTTCATGAATTTTTCGTTTTGTAGTTTATTTTTGAACTACAAAACGACAAGTTTATAAGGACGGAGGAAGTAATTAATTAGAATAATGGTTGGCCTGGTATAATTCTGTCCGGACCTGGACATGACAGCTGCTGGCGATGATGATGGGTAGATAGTCTTCTGCACGATCGACGTAGAGCCAGCCAATTTTGATGCCGTCTTTTTATTTTTATTTTTGCCCTTATAGTAGTACATTTTTTTAAAAGAGAGTTCTTCGAATGCACTGATGGAGTCGAGCTTCTCTGGTGCCGTCTCAACTTTTTAAATTATTGTTGAAAAAAAGGGATTTTCACTAGCGAAATGTTAAGCACACACTAATAATGTTTAGTGTTTCTTATCAACGTAGGATCCATGTGTCACCACCCGTGGCCGTCGGCCTCGTCGGCGCCGACGGCGTGAGTGGCGACGGTGGACGTGAGCGCGTGCGGCGACTCACGGACGACGAGAGAGGTAGCGATCGAATCTATTTCTGTTTCATTTTCTCCATGGTTTGTTACACACCCGAGTCCTCCTCTTTACATACCGCGGTCCTCTGACCGGCGGACCCCACACACGCCACACACCACATACGCATGGCCGACACGGCACCACCCGACACATGGGCCCCGCACCCCGCCGCGCTTCGGCCTTATCGCTTCTCGAGTCTTCTCCGCTTCACTCGTCCCCTTCAGTCTCCTCGACCTCCTCGCCCAGCTCGCCCTCGCCCACCTCCGTCGCCTCCGGCTCCCGTCGCGGCGAGCCCGCTGTCACACCTCCCCCTCCCCCAGATTCGGCTTGTCCCCAAGCCGCAACCTGAGGAAAGGCCTTGAGCAGGACATACCAGTCCTCCCATGTCGACACCGTCGGGGATATGCCGGACCAGCTCACCCGAACTTGAGGTATGGCTTTGTTGCCCTTTTTCACTAGTCGCCTCTCATGGATCTGCAATGGTTGTACTTGATGCTTCGACAAATCTGCCACCTTTGACAGATCGGAGAAGACCGGCGAGAAGTTGGGTGTGAAGAGCTTCAACTGCGACACATGAAAGGTCAGGTGGATCTGGGCGGACGAAGGCAACTCTAACCGGTACGCCGCCGTTCCTATCTTCTCCAGTATCTTGTAAGGTCCGAAGAATTTGAAAGCCAACTTTGGGTATGGTCGATTTGCCACTGTGTGCTGGGCATATGGTTGTAGTTTTAGGAGCACCATCTCCCCGACCTCAAAGGTGCGGTCTTTCCTCTTCTTATCAGCTTGTTGCTTCATGCGAAGTTGTGCTCTGAGTAGATGATTCTTTAGGACCTCCAAAAAGTATGTTCTTTCAGCCAACCATTCATGTAATTGTTTGTCCTCTTGTTGCGGCACTGATGGAGCAAGTATTGGGTTGGGTTCATACCCATACAGGACGCGAAAGGGTGAACAACCCAACGATGAATGATGATTCGTGTTGTACCATAGCTCTGCTAGAGGTAACCACCTCCTCCAAGAGGTCGGGCTGTCCTGGACGGCACACCGTAGATAGGTCTCGACACACTGATTGACCCTTTCAGTTTGGTCGTCGGTTTGTGGGTGATAGGATGTAGAGAGTAGGAGCTTCACTTGCAGCTTACTGAATAACGCTCTCCACAGTGTGCTGGTAAAGATTTTGTCTCTAACAGAGACAATAGTTCTTGGAATGCCATGTAACTTGATAACATTGTCCAGAAAGGCTACAGCCACTGTTGCTGCTGAGTAGGGGTGGCGTAGCGGGATGAAATGAGCGTATTTAGACAATCGATCCACCACCACTAGAACGGCATTGTACCCCTCTGATCTTGGCAAGCCCTCGATGAAATCCATTGTCACCTCCTGCCAAACTCCCTCTGGGATGGGTAAAGGTTGAAGCAGCCCCGCAGGAAGAGACTTCTTCCCTTTTGCTTGTTGACATACTTCACATTGCTTAACATAATCTTCCACTTGTAGCCGCATCCCTTGCCAATAGAAGTACTTCCTGACCCGGCTATATGTCCCTTGAATCCCAGAATGACCACCAAGCATACTATCATGAAAGGTGGATATAAGTTTTGTTTGTAATGCCGAATTACTACCAATCCAGATACGGCCATCCTTCCTAATCAGCCCTTGATGTAATGAAAATCCTTGTTCATCCGGACTGTGTAAAGCCAATTTGGCTATCAAACCCTGTGCAGTGGTATCAGTGACATACGAATTGATCACCTCTTGTATCCAAGCTGGCTGAACTTCCTGTATAGTAGCCAACATCTGCAGATGTCCCACCCTAGACAGTGCATCTGCTGCCACATTGTCTCGACCTCTACGGTAAACAATTTTAAAGTTCAGCCCCATTAGCTTAGTCATAGCTTTCCGCTGCAGCTCGGATTGAAGATGTTGCTCCTCTAGAAACGTGAGGCTCCTGTGATCAGTCCTAATCACAAACTCAGATCTCTGAAGATAAGGTCACCACCTATCAACCGCCATGATTAGGGCCAGGAACTCCTTCTCATATATAGACCAGTGCTTGTGTTTCTCCGCCAGTGCTTTGCTTAGAAAAGCCACCGGCTGATTGCCCTGCATAAGTACCGCTCCAATACCCACATCAGAAGCATTTGTCTCCACCACAAAGGGTGCATCAAAATTTGGCAAGGCCAACACTGGAGTCGATGCCATGGCATCCTTCATAAATTTTCTGTAGTATCCCGTGAGACCCAAAAAGGCCCTTAATTTCGTGAAGGATGTAGATGTTGGCCATTTGCACATCGCTTCAGTCTTCCTTGGGTCCGTATGCACCCCCTTGCCAAAGATAATATGACCCAAATACTCCAATTCTTCTCTAGCAAACTGACACTTAGATAACTTGATATATAATTTGTGAGCTCGGAGAGTATCAAACACCAACTTGAGATGAGCAATATGAGTATCCAAAGACTCACTGTATACTAGGATATCATCAATGAAGACTAGCACAAACTTGCGCAAAAATGGAGCCAAAATAGAATTCATTGCGCACTGAAAAGAAGCAGGAGCATTAGTGAGACCGAATGGCATTACCTTGAACTGGTAATGGCCACAGTGCGTCTTAAAAGCGGTCTTCATCTCTTCACCCTCTTTCATTCTTATCTGGTGATATCCCGCACGCATGTCCAGACTGGTGAAAAATTTGGCTCCGGATAATTCATCCAGGATCTCATCCACTAGAGGCATAGGGAACCGATTTTTGATCGTCAGGTCATTCAGCTTGCGATAATCAACGCAAAAGCGCCACGAGCCGTCCTTTTTTTGCACCAATAAGACAGGCGAAGCAAAAGGGCTAACGTTGTGTTCAATCAAGCCCGCCTGTAGTAGTTCATGTACCTGACGCTCAATTTCTGTTTTGTGGAGAGGCGAGTATCGATAAGGCCTTGAATTCACCGGTAGTGCGCCCGGTATCAACGAAGTCACGTGGTTAAACGGCCTAGAGGGAGGCAACACCCCAGGGTCTTGGAACACATCCCTATACTCCTCTAACAGACTCTGCACCTTAACATCCACTCTCTGCATCTCCAACTCCCCCTCCTGCTCCTGTCTGCACTCGACCACCGCTAGCGCCCAAATGTCATTCCCCAGAATGCATTTGCCTAACTGAGATACCTCCATCCGAGCTACTCGAGACTGGGGCTCCACTGCACCTCCTGTCAGTAGCCGCGTTTTGCCTTGGTACTCAAATTGAATCGTTTTAGCTTTCCAATCGCACTGCATTGGGCTAAATTGTGACAGCCAGTCCATGCCCAAAATAGCGTCATAAGCCCCAATAGGAAGCACATGCATGTCCGTCTGAAATGTGGCACCTCCACACCACCATTCCAGCTTCGAAACCATGTGCTCTGTCAACATTGTATCGCCACTGGCCACCCTGACCTTCACCTGGGGGCACCTCGTCTTCACCAATCCAGCGCTGTCCACAAAGGAGGTATTCACGAACGACTGAGAACTGCCCGAGTCGATTAGTAACAGGAAAATCTTGTTGTAGGACAATGCTCTGAGCCTGAAACAACTGGTACCTTGAGTGTCCGCTACTTCATGTATTGATAACTGGTAACAGGTTGCAGTCTCCACGTCTTCTTGTTCTAGTTTGAGCAACACCTCATCAGATAAGGGCATGTCCATCTCCTCCACCGATATAGCATTCACCTGTGGCTGCCCCCTCTTAACACAATGCCCAGCATGCCCAAGTTCAAACTTCTCACCGCATGCGTAACATAATCCATGGAGATGCCTGTAATCGCGGACCTGACGTTCTCTTGAGAGATCCCCTCCTGGCACTAAAGGCTTCACTTCTGTTCGACCCCCAAACATCTGCCTCGCGCCCCATAACCTACCTCCTCTAACCCTGCTACGCTCCTGAATATCCTGCTGCACCCGAGCTAGCACCACAGCACGTTCCACCGATGTTGGCACTTGAGATAGGACAAGACCCTGCAACTCTGGCCGCAATCCTTTGGTGAACTGCGTGACATAAAAAATATCATCCAAATTAGGATTGTGCATCGCTGTAGCATAGCGCCCTTCCTCGAACGCTGAAATATACTCCTCCAAACTCCTAGTCTGGCGTAGATGCAAGAGGTCATACATGGCCTGAGGGTACTCATAAGTGCCAAACTTCCTCTTCACTACCTCCACAAAGCCCTGCCAAGTGGAGAGACCTTCTGTCACCTTGTAGACTTGCAACCACTTGGACGCCTTCCCCTCCATATGCAATGACGCCGCCCGGACCCAAAAGTGCTCCGCCACATTGAAGATCTGGAAGTAGTCAATGCACTTATCAATCCAGATTGTCGGGTTGTCTCCAGAGAATTTTGGGAAGGATAACTTCATCAATGTGCGCTCCATTCCTACGACTTCACGACCTCCCCCCTGTTGGATATCATGCACTCGCTCCGAGCGCCTCCTCCACTCGTCAATCTCCTCTGTTCTCCTACCTTCTCTCCCTGATCGCCTTCCTCCGAATCTGAATCCGCCTCCACCTACCCGCTGCTGCTCCTGCGTCACTCCTTCTCTCTCCTCTACCATAGGCTGTTTCCCCCTCACACGACGCAACACCTCCGCACTCCCCTCCGATGAACGCGCCGACCTCCCGGACGACCACTCCTCCCTCTGCTCCAGCGAAGCAGAATGGAACTGCCTCCCAGGTGCGCCGATCCGACGGAACAGCGCATCTCTCTCCTTCGCTGCTTGTTCAGCCACCAACACCGCCAACGCCTGTTGCCCGATCAGATCACGTTGGACCCGATCCACCTGATCAAGTCGCTGAGTGATCGTATCGAGCGCTTGAAACATCCGCTCCCACCGATCGTCGTCGCCTCGAGCCTGCTCCGCCATGGCGTCCAGCACGAAACGTGTCTGGACGGACGGCTTCGGAACCGGCGCTGTCGTGAACTCGAATTCGCCCGCGAAACGCGCACTCCTCTCAGGGACGACGACCCCCCCCCCCTCCCCGAAATTTGAGTCCTGGGAAGAGAGGTGGCTCTGATACCAGCTGTCACCACCCGTGGCCGTTGGCCTCGTCGGCGCCGACGGCGTGAGCGGCGACGGTGGACGTGAGCGCGTGCGGCGACTCACGGACGACGAGAGAGGTAGGGATCGGATCTATTTCTGTTTCATTTTCTCCATGGTTTGTTACACACCCGAGTCCTCCTCTTTACATACCGCGGTCCTCTGACCGGCGGACCCCACACACGCCACACACCACATACGCATGGCCGACACGGCACCACCCGACACATGGGCCCCGCACCCCGCCGCGCTTTGGCCTTATCGCTTCTCGAGTCTTCTCCGCTTCACTCGTCCCCTTCAGTCTCTTCGACCTCCTCGCCCAGCTCGCCCTCGCCCACCTCCGTCGCCTCCGGCTCCCGTGGCGGCGAGCCCGCCGTCACACCATGATACCGGCTAGAGGAGAGTAAAACTTTACTGTCGCCAGTACGATGCATGGGAGAAAGCTAAGGAGTTACCATTGAGACGACCAGAGGTCCCGCGATGGGATACAGCTTCTATATATAATGCGGTCGATGCTCTCATGCATACTCCGATTATTTTTTTTAGATAAGGGATTAAACCAATCTTTCCCTCAAGATGAGGTTTGAGGTTAAAGCTACAAATAAACGTCTTACAAGAGTTTATCACCAATTCCAAACAAAAGGATAAAATAACAGCTTTTATTGGAAACAAATGTGTACTCCAATCAATATATCATTTTATTGATCTAATCATTTACCTAATATAATTTAATTTATCTACAACCAATAAGACGGTGAGCACACATCCCGTATGGAAGTATAAAAGCTGCATCCTTGCAATGATCAGATAATGGCCAACCGCCGGTCAGTCACAACCGATCACCTTTTTGAAAAGCCAGTCACAGCAGGGTGACTCCAACGGAGTACCGATCAGGTGATGTATCGGTGAAATGGGTGTTCAGAAGGGACGGAACCGTCTCCAACCCAACGGACTACCGAGAGGGGCTACCAAGTTTTGGTAACCGGGTGAAAGTAACCGAAACATCGGTCTGCTTCTAGTGGCTACCGAATACTGTGCAGAGGTGCAGGTGTGGGTTTCACGCGCGGGCGGGCAGACAATTTTGGCGCGCCGGGCGTGATTTCGGGTGGACGCAGACGTACAACAGCATCGATGTTTTTTGCGTCATTCGTCGGAGATGCTTAGTTTTTGGGAGATGCTCACGGGGCTTTAGGGTGACCCAAAAGGAGAAATCGGTAGGTACAACCGTTGGAGTCAGCCTCATAGGGGCTGTCTGCATTATGCCTGTCCTTAACGACAACCCCCATTCGTGCGGCATTTTTAGCGCGCACTTGGGCTGTCATGTTCCTTTCTCTTCCTGGTATGACCCGTGGCGAGCTGTTTGCAGATAACATCATAGAATTTAACATTCATGATCTTTGCTGTTATCTATGAAATTTAGTCCTCGCTTCTATGCCTAATGGAAGATGACATACTACATCATTATACACCGTATTCAGTTACAATTGGCCAAACTAAAAAAAAAGTACGCCAAGACTATACAAAATTGTCTATGAAAGAGATTTAGCCTAGTGGTTATGTACTTTGAGTAGCACTATTCAAGTTCTGAATTCGATTCACGGTGGAAACGATTTCCAGACCTATTTTCACAATACTAAATGCAAGTACTCTACAGAAAAAGTCATAAACACTGAATCTAAAATGCACTTACAAAAAATATGAAGAGATAAATATGCTATAATATTGATCTACAAAGTTTGGTCCACAATCGTGTGTTTAATCTTCCAATTATCGTCGTCTTGTCCTAGACAATAGGTTGTAAGCGTCTACATTTGTACTCGCTTGTAATAAATTGACCATAACCTCTTTGTAATAAATTGGTCATAACCTCATTAGAGGGGAAGGTCGAGACTTCCATATACCCATCATCTAAAAAATACAAAATCGTTTATACGAGAATGTGAACGAAAAAAAGGCCCCAGGATGATTGTTCAAATGTACTAAGAGAGAAAAAAAAACAGAAAAGGGAGATGATATGCTACATGCCTACATTCCACATAATTAGCGTCCCAGATCCTAACCATGCCAATCACTGAAAGCGAAGAGTGTCAGGTATGTGCAGGAGGGGGAGGGTGTCAATCTTTTGCGCCTGAGTCATCTGATTTTTGGCTCATCTTTCCTGAAGCTCCCTGTCCAATGGATATGGAACGTGCGTAGTGTTACTCTGTTAAGACTGGATAGGGTTTGTTCAGTTTTTCCTCCTCGCCCTATATAGTAAGGAAAATGTTACTGGTTCTTGCTATACCTGAACTTTAGCCAGAAGATCCTCGAGTTCGGTTAATATGTCTGGGAAAGCAGGCCGGATAGATGGATCAGCTTCCCAACATCTCTTCATCAAGTCCAGTAGCTTCGGATGTGCTTTTTTCGGAAGTCCTGGGCGCAATCCCTGGTATGGCAGTAGTACAAGTAGCGGTTAGCATACTTCACAGCGCACGGCATAGAACAACACCTATTGTTCTTACCCACCTGCCTCACCCCTACAGCTGCTTGAAGAGGGGTCATGGTATCATATGGGATCTGAACACAGGACGGGAAATAAAAAATTAGAAGCATCCACGATTGCAATTACAAATGCGACGTCTGTATTAGGTAATTATAACTAGTCATAGGACAATAGTATGGATACCTTTGATGTTATGAGCTCCCAAAGTACGATAGCAAAACTGAACACGTCTGCTTTGTTATCATAAGGCTGATGATTTATAACCTAAGCACATGATCGCAAATTTATATCAGAAAGGAATTTTACATTTTGTATATTTATCTTTACTAGTCGATGTTGGCACATCTCTTTACTAGTCTCCCCTTATAATTACTATTATTATTATTGACCTTTGTGTTGTTGAGTTTCATCCCTAGCCTACCCCAACTAGCTTGTTGTTGTATTCAAATAACTGAAATAAAATAATTACCAATGATAGTGTCTATAGGAAAGCTCTTGTCAGCAGCTTCTTTTCAGATTTTTAAAAACACTGCCACTACTATGCACACTAAGGACTGAGTTTCTAACTAAAGTCAATTTTATCACCGGAAATAGAGGTATACCTCAGGTGCCATCCATCTGTACGTTCCAGTTTCAGCTGTCATGATACCTCCTTGATCCTGGAACCGAGCCACACCAAAATCTGCAATTTTCACGACCTAGTAAAACAAAACATAAATACTATATATTTAGATATTGTAGTAGTGTACTATGTCATGAATTAACAAACAATTGTATGATATGTGTGGCCCCACGTCCCAAAACAGATGACACACAAATAAGCAGAATGCGAGACATCGATATCATCAGTTTTCACTGTTGGCAGCCATGCCACACCCATTTCTCCCCTAAACATTAAAGGGGTATCACAAATGAAGCATTAAAAATTATAATCCCTCCCGATTCAAAATATTTGTCACCGGTTAAAACTAACCGGTGACAAATATTTCGAAGTTCGAACCAGGAGGGAGTATGTTACATACATGATCGTTGTCCATAAGAAGGTTAGCAGTCTTCAAGTCTCGATGAATGATACCCCTTTCATGCAAGTAGCACATCCCTTGGCATACATCAATTGCGAACCTCAAGAGCATTGTAAGCTCCAGTACATTGCGCTGCTTGTGCACAAAGCCATATAGGCTTCCTCCAGACATGTATTCTGAATGTACGAAAAAAACTTCAGCAAATGTTTCCAGAAAATGCTAAAACCTATAAAGGCATCAGTTAAAAAGCAAAAAAAAAAAGTATTTTGATCAACTAACAAGTATAATCCCTGTGAGCTTCTAAGTTATAATAGGCCAATATTATGAAAAAGTAGTGCATGTATCCAAAACTGAATGTCTGTGTGGCACACAATTTATTGCAAATTCCTGCTGGATCCAGTAGATAGTAGATGAGATATTAAAACTTACCTGTAATTATGAAAAACTGGGGTGGCTTTGTGCAAGCGCCGATGAATCGCACAACATTTGTATGTTGAACTTCTCTGAAAAGTGTAGAAAATGAAGGCAAACCATACATTATTCATTGTTCCAAAAATTTATAAGCGGATATAGGATGCTTAACTACATCATATATATCACAAGAAGTTCATTAGAGGGAAGATACCTTAGAATATACACTTCTTGTGTAAACTCATTCAAAACATTCTTATTCAAATGCTCGGCTCTCAAAACTTTAACAGCAACATCATCACCAAGGTAAGTGCCGTGAAATCTGCACAAAAGCATAACTCAATTATAAAATAAAAAAGAACAAATGAGTACAACAACTAAGTTGTCAGCAGTATAAAGTTGACTAACAAATCCCCACAGGAACCGGAAGCAATCCTTTCTCCCATCTTGATAAGTCGTTTGTCAATCTCCCATTCACCACCTTTAACTTGGAAGGGTAATGTTCTCTCTGCAGCTGAGGAATGAGATGAACCAGACCATGAACCCTGCGCTCAGAAGGAACCAGCAAAAGTGTTGTCGGTTTTTTTCAAAATTGAATAATGCTTAACACATACAAACTCCTGCATCAACAACAGACAAAATAGGACCAGATTGCCTAATGCTTAAGTAACCATAATTTGTATCTATGTATGAATAATCCAAAAGTTACCTCATTTCTTAAAATGGATGCTTCCAAAGCCTTGTCCAAGCCATCAGTGTCCTAATCAGAATGTTGTGAAGTTAGCATAGTTTATGGTTAGCATAGAACTAGATCTAACTTATTGACACAGGCCCTATTGTATCGGTCAACATTAGACATGAAATTCAATCACACTGAAAGGATACTGAACCACTGTACTTCTAAGAAGTTATGCACGCTTCTAAAGCAATATAGCAACAATATCTTTTATTGAACAGGCATGAGAGCTGCCTGTCATTATACTAAGTAGGTATATTGCGTAAACTTACATTAAGATAATCTAGGTAACTACTAAGTAGGGATGTGAGTGGGTTAGGGTCAGGATGACCCTTTGACTCATCCTGGTCCTATTTATCTTCAAACAATGGGTACAACATGAGCTATCAAATAACTTGCTAAAGTGGAGTAGATTTTGAATCAAACCACTTGCATCCCTACATCAATCAACCTTGTGCGACAGAACTTCATGGATGCCGAATTGACGTGCACATATTAACTGAGGTACACCTCAGTTGAATTTCTATCATTTTTATAAGTAGGAAAGATGCTGCAAAGAATTGGTGCCTGATGACATAAATTGCAAAGATATAACTCAATATTCCAATAGGGCTGTTGCTTCAAAAGGCGAGTAGTGTAACTGTACTCATTGACAGTTCACTGACATCATTAACTTGTAAATTGTAAAAAACCATGTGCTGATTTAAGGTGCACCATGCAAATCGTAATAATTTGCCAAGGTTACTCGAGAACAAATTTACTATTAAGAGCGGGCAGTTCTAACTTTATCATGTCAATCAAAAGAACTAGGAGTACTTTAGACTCATGAGTCATGAAGCAACGTTAATGCTAAAAGTACCTCAATTGGCCAACCATCAACAACAAAAACATCAAGAGAATAGCCATCAAAGGTCGAGAACACATGTGCTTCTCTGATATTTAGTCCAATGTCAGATAGCAACGCAGAAAGCTGCAGAAATGTTCCAGTAGATGTTATATTGTGAAAAATGATTAAAATATTTTTTTAGCAGTTGTTAGCATGTATAGTCTAATAAATGGTTAAATGCAGAGAAGGTCCCTTAACTAAGATACCTTTCTAGATCCAACGAAAAATGCATTCACATATCACAAGTATGAGGCTAGGGGGCAAAAAACTGCTGACCTGACTAAGGAGCTTTGGCTTGTCGATCGTTGAGAAAACTATCTCATGTATGTTAGTGTATGATGTCTCCTGCCTGTGAGATGTACACAGTCAAGATTAGTATATCCAAAAAAATGCATATTCTCATGAATGTTATCCATAGAATATAGAAGGTTTATGTGAAAAATATTTCAGAGACATGTTATTCATGGAAGCACACACACATTTTTGCTCATGTAGAATCAGGAGCTCTTTGGGATAGCTTATTCATGCCTATGTGAGAAGTTCCTATATTCTGTATCTGTATTCTCGCCTAGTCTACAGACTACAAAACTGGAACATTTACTACTCCCTCCGTCCCCATGAACTTGTCGCTTTGTAGTTCAAAAATGAACTACAAAGCGACAAGTTCATGGGGACGGAGGGAGTATGTGTGATTACTCTAGTATTCAAAGTGCCAGTCCTTTAGCCAAATGATATTTACATAGTTAAATTCAACTTGGAGCTGCCCAAAAACTATGGAAGCAGCACATAGCACAGCGATCTACCTTACAGAGAGATCATCATCATCAGCCGCTTCTTCAGATGCATCAGAGTCATATGATGGATCCACATCTTCAATCTTCGATCAAAGTGTAGAGTCAATACAACTCCGATTTCTATCAGTGATACTAAAGATAAAAAGTAGTTAATCAAAGGAGAAAAAAACTTAATTATCTAAACTACAATTAAAGCAACAAAAAAGTAGATTATGGAGCTTTGGGCTCAAGCAGGCTTTGGCCCATCCTGGATCATCCATCAATCGAGGATAATCTATCAATCAGAGCAAGTTATCCTCTCCTTTACAACAACCAACACTGTTCAAGTATCACAAGCAAGTTGTTAAATTAAATACACAGTAGAACCTACAATATCAGTACATAGTCTAGAAATAACCCTTTCCCCAAACCACACAGTGTGTTGGAGCCTTCTGCACTGGGCACACCTTCTTTTAGTCTATATTACAGCTCAAGGTCATACCCAGTGCTGAAACCCGCCACACATTGTGGGATTTAGAAAGGGAATTTCCAGACAGCCTTCGCCTTGCATATCTTGTAAGGAGACTGATTCGACAGGATACAAGTAAAGGGACTCTACCACAGCGCCACACCCGCCCGTCTCCTTGATTACATATGTAACTACCTATTCTAGTTAAATTTCCATGTAATCGTCCATAAAATCTGTGACTGAAGTATTTCAAGTTATTGGATAAGTATTGCTTTTAAATAGACTTTCTCCTTCATACTTCCAAAAATTAGATTTCATTTTACTCTATGAAAAAAAAACATAAATATACGCAGACCATCTTAATTTACGAGTCAATTGTCATGTACTCTCTCCGTCCTTAAAAGTTTGTCGCTTTGTAGTTCAGAAATGAACTACAAAACGACAACTTTTCAAGAACGGAAGGAGTATAAGACAAGTTCCAGATATGACAAAGCATAGGTATTTCTAGTTAAATTTCCATATTGTTGTTCATGAATTTGCAGGTGAAGTATTTCAAGCCGTGATAACTATTGCTTTTAAATTGAATTTCTCCTTCAAATTTCCAAATATTAAATACTACTCCCTCCGTCTGTCTTTCTGGCCTTTTGGACGTGTCCCACAAATATTTTCGTTTTGGTCACATCAATGCAATAGTTAATATGGGAATCCAACCTCCTACCAATGCATGTTTCAATGCAATAGTTAATATGGGAATCCAACCTCCTACCAATGCATGTTTCCTTCCTTCACTGTGCCCAAAAAAACTCAAGGAAAGGAGCACGGCCTCCCAAAAAAATGCAACTGCACTCTAATGGAGACCATTAAACTTGTCAGCTTTATGAGGGCACATGCGTCATTTACCATCTCCCCTATTATGTACAGAGGGGGTATTTACTCAGCATAAAACCAGCATAAATGATGACAAACAGTTTAATGTATGAACTGTGATATGATCCAAGCCAAGCTCCAGGTATGACAAAGCATGTATGCATTTGGTAGTAATGAGTAATGACCAATAAGGTATTTATTTGGTTCGAAATTCCTGCACCATGAGGCACTAGTGGTTCAGACTTCAGAGTGAGGAATATGATGACAATAAACTAAAAACTATTATTCCCATTTTCTCTCAATTAAACTTTGTCAAAGTCAAAGGTAAAAATATGACCATTAACAAACTAGTACTCCCATTTCTCTCAACTAAACTTTCTCAATAGTAAAAAAATATTTTTGCAGCCACTAGCTACAGTTTTTTGAAGCAAAAATATTAGTTGCTTGCAAAATTGCCCAAGCCAGTGTAAGGACTAAGGAAGAGCTTTACCCTCAAGAAACGGGCATGGAACGCAGGGCGCCTATCAGGATCCTTTGCTTCTGCCAATATCTTCTGATGGACAATGACATCTGCTGCTTTGTCAACATTAATATCCAACTGATAGCTGCAGCATGAGAAAACAAAAGAACAGGTGTCAGATTTAAGATTATACAAATAAGTTGAAGAAAAAATTAATTGATAAAGATAGCAAAGCTAATCCAAAAGAATTGTATTAGGTGTATGACAGGAATCATCCTACTCCTGTCGCACGATAGACAAAGGGTTGCTCTGATCCGAAAAACACAGTGCAAAGACACACTATGGACCTACACAAGTCGGATGATTCGATCGGATGCAAAGCATTTTCAACCCGAAAATAGTGACCGCCTCTGCCATCTTCCTGTGGGGACATGAAACCTCATAAAAGATAACCGTCGGCACAAGCGAAGAACAGAAAAACAGGCAACGAGTGCAAGAGACAAGTTTGCGACAGATGCGCTCAATACAAACTACTCCCTCCAATCTTATTTAGTGGATGGCGCTTGGCTCAAAAAGATTGGTGGAAAATTACAAGACTATAGGCCAGTTTGTGATCGTTGTGCCAGGCTGTGCACAGGAATCTTGTTACTGCCTATTAACCAAGTTAGCTGTGGTCTCTGCTTTCAACTAATACAGAATTTGCTTGCCATTTAGTCCTTGATTCTAAATTGGCAAAAAAAAAAACAACTCACGAATAAAATTAGAAGAGCCAAAAAGCACATTCAAATACAAGAATTAAGAACAAGGATCAAAACTTGGTTTTTAGAAGGGCGTGAGCCCAGCCGTAGCTGAAATAAACAAATATACGTACAGACAAGATGAAAACCCAGCAGCACGCAGCCTGTTAGGTACTATTCCATTATCAGTGTCATTAGGCGAATGCACAGAAGCAAATAGTACGGAGTCAACTCCGGTTCCATGCCGAGTCAAACAGCAATCTTAGAATATCAAGCACCAGTGACCAGTGAAAGCAAACTCAAAAGTTCAAATAAGGTAGTACAAATTTACAACAACGTGAACCTCCGTACTCACCACTAAACTTCCGCAAGACCCACCGAGCCTAAACGACCACGCCGTCCTTTTTGACCGACACAATGAGCAGAGATTTTGTCCACAACTCACGAGCGCTGAACCGTGGAGAACCAAGGATGCGCGGGGTAAGAGAAGGGCCAGGTAACCGATCGAATCGAACCTGTGCGGAAGCCGCGCGAAATGGGCCAGGAGCTTCTCGCGGAACTCCGGGTCCGACGCGCCCTCGTGCCCGTCGGCGACCAGCCGCTCGTACACCTGGCCGCAGATGTCGCGCGGCGCGCCTCCGCCTGATAAAAAGCCTCCGCTCCCACCGTCCGAGACGTCGCGCGGCGGGGACGAGCTCTCGCCGACGCCCTCCTCGACGCCCCCGCCAGGCCCACCGGCCGCCTCAGCCGCCACCATCCCCGCCGCCGCCGCTCCGCAGGTCACCTGGCACGCATCGCTACCCCTTCCTCCTCCGAAGCTTCCGCTCGCCTAGGGATTTCCCTACCTACCTGCCCGCTTGCGTGTTCTAGAAGGTTCGCAGCGGTGTTGGCACTGGTCACCTGAAGAGCGATGGATAGAAGACGAGGCGAGACGAGCCGAGCGAGCTTTGAGAGGGGCGCGAGGTATGCGGAAGTGAATACGATGAAATGGAAGGGGCAGAAAAGTCTTTTCGGTGCGAGGCGCGAATGTCTTGGAGCTGGAGGGCCTTGTTGCGAAATGCGCGGCAGGATTACGAGACGGTTGCTTTGGCTCCATGGGCGTGGTCCACCCAAAAGAACGCATATGGACCCACTTGTCAGTGTAATTGGATCTATCGGACTCTGTGTACGAGGGGCATGGATTGAGGTTTCCTGAACAGAGGTTCTGCTACGTGCACGCCACCCAGTTCTCATGCAGGTTCGGGACATCAGCTGACGCGTGGGTCCGTTAAGTATTCAGTAATGTACGGTTGCAACGGATAAGAACGTATGTTTTGGAAGGCTACACAAATCATTATTTCCAAATTTTTTAGGAGATCGAATCAGTTGTTGATCTCCGTGGGTCTTGGTGCTAGACATAAGTCACTTTCATCGATGGTTTATTATAAGTAAAGTTTAATTTGTCCATACAATAGATCGTGATGATGGACTGATAGTACCTCAATCAGAAAATATATTACTATAATGTCTTCCTTAGTCAAAGCAATCAAGTTGAGATAAAACCGTAGTCTATTTGTTTCTAAAAGTTTGTCGCTTTGTAGTTCAAAATAAACTACAAAACGATAAATTTTTGGAAATGGTGAGAGTACTTGATATAATATGAAATCAGCTGTACCGATGCATATATGAGATGCAATGGAAGCTACTACGTATTGTCATAAACATTCAATTGTCCTTCTGTGCCGACCAAATAGTCAGCACAACTGCCCATGACGGCTATCAACCAAACCCAACTTCATCAGACCCTTATCTTAACAGTTGCTTGTTCCTTTGATATTGATCCTAAGAACATTCTTAGATCCCTTCAAATTGAGATTGTAATAACCGTACAAAAACATATGAAATTACATCTAGAGGAACCAAGTCCTAATAGATACTGTATTAGCTTAGGTGCACTGGACACCTTGGTATATTACTTTTTTTTTGACATGTAATTACTCAATAGAAATGGTTAGAAAAGAATAAGCCCTTTTAATTGGTCCATGAACTTTTACGAGGAAAAGACGGTGGATTGATTGCTCTCTAAACCACTGCTATTTTCCTTTATCAAAGAAGTCGTGGATTAGAACCATGCAAGCTATAGTAGTGAGTGTGGGATGGAATCTTCTTAAAGTGGGAGGGATCTTCTTTCCGGGGGTTCATGCTTATGTGCAATTGTGTACTTCATCTGTCTCTAAAAGTTTGTCGCTTTACAAAATGACAAATTTTCAAGGAAGGAGGAGTACATCCCTAGCTTAATTGTTCCATTCTTCATCACATCAAGAGCACAAAAGATTTGCATGAACTTTAGCCTAATTAATAACGTATGGTTACGTGTTCGATCCTTTTTGTTGCTCATCAGCTGACGTTATCAAGCATATGTACAATGTTCTCTTTCCTTTAAAGCAAGATCTCTTTTTGACGAACCGTATCGAAGCAAGATAACTTTTTTTGTTTTTTGTCTGAAGACCCCGTCTTCACAGCCGGAGGTAGTGACCAACATGGCAGAGTCCAGCCCAGCTGCCCGCTCCTGCTCGGCGAGGAGATCGAACGAGAATGGAGAACGACGACGCAGCTCCACCTTGCCACCGAGGACAACAAAGTGGACGAGCGAGGTCGCTGCCGAGGACGCGAGATCACCGGCGATATATGCATGGAGGGCAGCGGCGGCGGCGGCGGCTCCAAATCGCCCTCGCCGGCGACGGGCGAGATCATCGCCGCAACTTCCTCGCATTCTTCGACTTATGCTGATTTCAGATAAGCAGCAGTTTCTAAGAGATTTCGATCAAGCTCAACGTACGCAGATTCAGTTACCACATGGTTTCGACGACGCGGTCAATGGAGCGAGCGTGCGTACGTGGTGCGCAGTGCCCCTGCAGGTAGCACAAAGTTTGGTTAATTTGGTCAGGGTATTGCAGAGGCACAGACGTCACGTCGCTGCGCTGAGAATGAACTTGCTCCTGAGAAGGAACCTCTCGAGAGGAGGTTGATGATGATGGGCAGCAGGCTACGTTACGTTACGTAAGCTGCCTGGGGAACTGAAGGAGCACGTACTGCTGTCGTCGGGCAATTACATGGGTGCACTCGTCGTTGCTACCCAATCCAATCCGATCCAATTATGCCTTTTAATTCGGCCTCTTTGGTCTTTCTCTGATCAATCATGAAACAAACGGCATGCATTCAGTTCTTCAGACATGCTGGATCATCACTTCCTTGCTGTAGCTGCAATAAGGCAACTTGTGAACAACCCAAGCAATAATGGAAAGCTAGCTGCTGAATGCATGCTCTGCCTACAAAGGCCCTTCGTCCAAAACCAAAACCTTTCCCTTTCATTGGCGAAGGTGACAAAAAGAGCTAGATGATGGCGTACGTGTGGTTGGCTTAATTAGTGAGTGAGGCAAGCAACAAGTGCTGGGTGGTGGTGCATACTCTCACTCTAGTGGAGTGGAGTGGAGTGCTGGGCCTACCATCATCAGTTTAAGTTTCATACGAGTGTCATGGTTATCCGTTTGTGCAGCAGAGGAGGCTCCTTCAAACGTTTTGGGAGAAGATTGCAAGTAGAGTAGCTTTCCAAAAGGTTAAAGGTTCAGACGTTGAGGCAGCACTTTTTTTCCGTGCAAGATCCATGGTCGTTGGTCTAATCTTGGGTGGCCCCAATTAGCTCCTCTAGCTAGCTCTTTCGCTGCTGCCTTCGGTGCCAAATTAACTGTGTGTTTGTACTCTCAGGAGAGAAAGTGAGTGAGTGAGAGAGAGAGAGAGAATTTTATGGTCGTACACTTCCCACTCGGCTTTGCTGCCTCGTTTGAATTGTGCACGTGTGAATAGCATGAAAGGAATGCAGCTGCTGTCTTATCCATAGATGCCCATGCCTCAATCAATGCTCGTCTACAAGAGTTGTTTGTTAGTCACTCCATTTCCACAAGTTTATCACTTTTTACTTCAAAAATGAATAAAAAGTGACAACTTTTTTTGGGAACAGAAAGGGTACTATGGTTGTAGAATTATTGCACCCAATGGGAACCCCACATGTAGCAGCCTGGGCCCCCAGACACGACGGGGAGTACTGGGCCCAATATATACGGGCTTGATTGGTTTTCCAATATTGGGGCTGAGTACAAAGAGCTTGCACTACAGAATACTCAGTGTTCTGTTGATTTGTTTTTTTTTTTCCATTGAGGGCGTGCTTGATTTTGTTGACAAGGAAATGCTGTTCAAGTAATCTGTTACCGATATACATGGATGACATCAGATCCGAGACAGCAGCAAATAACGTACTCCCTATGCGCAGCTGACCAATTTGTTTGTCACCCGGCTTGTTTGTTCCTCAGCTTAAACCACGCCTGCTGCCACCTGAATACATGTCATAATCACATCATCACACCATAAGCTTCTCCAAAAGGGGCCAAAACACAAGACCTCAAAATCGTTATAAATTGAAACCACCTGCAGAAAAAAAAAAGCATAGCTTGGTTCAACAAACTTCTGCGGAGAACAAACACCGAGATAGATCTCAGTAACTGCGGCCGTGCATGGTAAAATCCGCTTGCCTTGGTCATTGTTAGCCGGCTGGTTGAATTGATCCACTCTGTCGTCCATGCAAGCAGCTTTGTCCGCAGCAGAAATTGACACCTGAAGAAAGTTACAGCAGATGCCCACTCATAGATAGGGAAGTAATCATACTGTAATTCACAAAGCGTATACGACCTAAAAATAAGTTAGTAATAACTGTACAAAGTACAATTCCTTTCACAAAGGAAATTAAGCCGTTCCGGTATGATACAAAGTTTTCAAAAAGTGTGGCCAGCCAGCATCATCAGATAGCAGAGACTCGCATCGATCATCGTAATAGTTTCATTACCACTTCGTGCACAATTGCGCATCACATACATGGCTTAATTACCAGGAAGTAAATGTAAAACCAAATGTCCTACCCAAGACCCCACTGCAAAAAATTTTGTAACAGAGGAAAGCATTCCAAGAACACGAGACACTGACCACTCATAGCCTCATAGAGCTCCCTACCTTCTCTTCTTCACACAGGACTCCAAACAGACACTGACGTCAAAGGCCTCGAGTTCCAGCACAATGCAAGCCTGCCCTCCTCCTCATGCACAACAACACCAAACCCCCTACTGAAAAGCCCGACCAACATCTTGGCCTGAGCAATGTTGAAACTGCTCAGATGACAGGCCCTAAACCCCTCCTGCAGCAGATCTCCACCGATCCCACATGTCGTCGTCACAGCCCCATCATAATGCCCCACGGCGTCCTCTATCCTTGGTCCCAACATATCCTTCTCCACGATCCCCAAGCACATGCCGTCGTAGCCTTCGTCGCAGAAGCCGCTGGCCAGGGAGTCCAGCACTGCCGTGAAGTGGCGCAGTGCTTCGCAGAAGAACTCCACGAAAGAGGTGACGATGCCGAGAGACGGGTTTCGTCGGTGTATCCTGAACAGCTCATCTTCGATGAGGACCACCAGCTTAGGCTGTAGGATCTTGACGCTGCTGAGAAGTAGCATCTGCAGCTTGATCAGGGAGCTGTACGAACTACCCGTGGTGTCGCATGAGATGATCACTGCGGGGCTGTTGTTACAGCTCTTGTAATTGGCTAAGCCGTGCAGCAGGTCCTCCTCTCCGCGTAGGTGGAGGGAGCTGTACCGGAAGGGGAGGTTGTAGGATTCAGCGAACTCCGAGAGCCGTCGTGCAGTTGTCATGCAACACGGCCCACCGCCGGCATTATCGAGAAGGTCGTCCGCCTTGTCGCCGGCCGTGACTGCCGTGAGATGGAACGTCGTCTTGTTGCTGCCGTTGCGGCGAGCGAGGTCTGATATAAGTGACGCCCACTGGACGCCCTCGCCGACGTTGAGGTCGACGACGTGGACGTTCGGGGTGTCCACGGTGGCTTCCAGGATGGCTTGGTTGGCTGTGAAGTGCGCGAACTTGACGAACGGTGACAGCTCCTGCAGCATCATCCGGTACGCCGGCGGCATTCGGTTTTCCGGGACAGCGGCTGGTGCGGCAGTCGTATGGCATTCGACGGTGGGCGCACCAGAGGACATCCGTGAATGCAGGCCCCGGGCGAAGTAGCAGGCCAGCCGATCAAATGAGCTCACGCCTGCTGCATGATGATGGTAGCTTCTGTACGAGCTGCTGCCGGGGATGATAACGGTGTCGAGCCTTGACATGATGGTCGAGAAGTTGATGGAGTCCCTGGCCTCGACTGCCCTGGCACAGGCGACGAGGATGTCACCTAAACTGCTCCCCTCCTGCATGAGTTCCAGCTCCTGGACCGTGGCCACCAAGCTGCCATTCTCCTCCTGCCCATCATGACTTCCATCAAAACCGACAAATGGATCGCCATTGGAGAGATCACCTGCAGCTTGGAGCAAGTCACTGGCTTCTTGGAATATCAGCATATCCATGAACTCATTATCTTGGTTCTCATCATCAGGGGAAGGAATTGGATCGGCATCGTCACACATGTTGCTATTCTGGGGGAGAATCACTACCTGAGGAGACCAGCACAGAAGGTAGCTGCTCTCTTTGTGTTGTGTGGGGAAGGGGATGAGAGGGGAGCAAGGATATGACATGGTCTCCATCGGATCTGCTACTGTCCTCGGAAAGAACTGCTGCCTGCTGGAATCCGTTGTTCCAAACAGCTAACTTATGTACACAAGGAGGAGGCAAGAGACTCCAGAGTTAGGACCATTTCTCATGAGGGGACAATTTTGTATGTATAGAGACCTTCATAGCTAGTGTCAGCTAAATTGTCCTACCTTGGAGCCCCAATGAAAGCAATATTGTAGCAGGAGATGTTTGATTTTTGTACAGTTCTCTAGTCTCTACCAACTTCAGAGGATATGACGTGTCATCGTATCATTTTGCTGTTCAATCAGGGCAAAACAGAAATAGTGAGCACATGGGAGAGAGCATATTCCGGGAATGCTTATTGCTAGGTAACTGCATGCTGTCAAGTTCTGGATCATAGAGTATTCCATATATGTTTTAACACCCATGGGACATGGACAAGTAGCACTGTTAACAAAAGAAAACTAAAGTTCAGATCCTGAGAAGAGACTTATTTCATCCTAGTGAGGTTGTCAATTTTGTACCAAATGTAGTCCATTTTATAATTAATGAGTGTCCAATAATCTCACGACACAGACCTTCTGCCATTCCCAATTCTTTTATGATGTGCGAGTGCATTACCAGACGCACTGTACTGGTACTAAAAATTGATAGTATTAAACTCTAAAGCCGTTCCATTATGCAGATAGTGCAGCATTGATCCTAACACCACCTCAATTTTGAAGGTATATAAAAAAGCAATAACCAATATAATGTAACTGGAAGAGAACAATGCTGCTTGTCTGAAGGGGTAGAGTTTGATGCAGAAAGGGAACTCACACAAAACAAATGTGGGTAATACTCCAAGCCACCTTTTGTTTGACATCAACTTACCTGGACTCTTCTCTTGTCTCTAAGAAAACTGTAATAATTTGTACTCCCTCCGTCCCCAAAAAATTGTCGCTTTGTAGTTCATTTTTAAACTAGAAAGCGACAATTTTTTAGGGACGGAGGGAGTATATCAGCATGTGTCGAGATTGTGAGCAGTATACCAAGTTACAATCTTGAATACAGTGTGTATCACAGTATGTGTCGATATTGTGACCAGTATATTAAGTTACAATCTTGAATGCAGCAGCCCATATATAGAAAGCACAAGTGTTTTGCTTTGAAAAGCTGTTAGTAGTAGTACTGACTGTTAAGCTGAACAAACAATAGAACCATTTCTTGCTTTCTTGCCCCAGGCATAACAAAGAATGGTACTAGAGGACAAGCTAAGATGTCAGCATCCACACGCCAACGAGGGGTACCCTATGATTAGTTCAGTGTCAGTACTCCCATGCATTGTTTATCACCAAGTATTTCGTTGTCATTGTTAAGCAAACAAATAGGATATCAAAGTATAATAAAACGGACAAGCATCAGTTGGAAAGAGAAATTTTCGTTCATTTCTCAAGAAAGGACCCTTAACAGCATGGAATTGTATGAGAACTAAGCATATGAATCCACTGTTCATTTTGTCAACGAAACGGGTAAGAAGCTCACCATGGTTATCAGAACTAGGAGCCAGTCTTGGAAGAAATCCATGATACAAGAGAAGCTACCTGTAGAGTATGAAGGAAAAGTAACGGTCATTGTAGCGCATAGCGGAAGTTAATTTGAAGTTTAGAAGATAAATGACTTTGTAGTGTATTCCATTGGGGTTGACTATGTTCGCCATGCGTAAGAAATACACAACCAACCATGACAACAAATGAGTTAAGGCCGGCAGACAGAGACCTTGGCCTCTTCCTAATTATACCAGAGAAAGAAGGGAAAACCTTACTTTAGAGAAGATAACAAATGATAAATGCAACACTGGCTCAATGATTCCATCAGACCAATGATTCTGGTTTAAGTTTATGAAATCATTATACTAAAGTGACATATGGTATACACACATAAGCCCCAAGGTAGGTGCCAACATCATGATAAGTTGACACAATAAAAAATTCAGAAAAAAAAAATGCAAACAGTAGACCTTGCCGGAGTACAAAAACATGAACCAAAATGGCTCATTGAGCACTTGTCAAAATGAGACTGGTAGAAAATATTGCTGCTACATCCTGCAATTTTGGTTTATTAACCATACACACTACAGTTTTCAAAACCAAAGAGCTGCAAGTAGCCTATCTTTTTCTTCGAGCAAGAGGAACCTGCCCCTGATATTTCCTTTATAAAGAAGAACTCTAGTCAAGAGTACTACTCCTGGAGGGAGTAACAGTGCAGATTACATTTATTGGTGTCATCACCACTGATATGATGGTTAACAAAACATGAAGTCTGATAGCAAAACATGCACTCTGACAGCAAAAACAGACAAGGTTCAATCAAATGGAACACATCCAATACAATTGTTTCTGAAATACAAGGCTAAACAGAAATACTAAAAACTTCAGGAGTAGCTGAAATAATCTTAGTGTGGCCAAATAATCGCAGTCTGGCAGGTGTTCTTCAGTATTTGGCGTTCATACCATCGTGATATTGCTTATGCTATGCAAGTGGTGTGTCACTATATGCATGATCCTTAAGCTCCTCAACTATTAGTTGTTAAGTGCATTCTTCGGTATATTGTGGCACTCTTGATCACGGTCTTCTTCTGCATCGCACATCAGCAGTAGTGCTCACTGATTATTCTGATGGTGACTGGTTTGGTTGTCCTGACACTCAGCGGCCCACCTTTGGATATTGTGTGTTCCTTGGGAACAATCTCATGTCCTGGTCCTCAAAGTGTCAACATACTATCTCCCGTCCTAGCACTAAAGCGGAGTACATTATGTTGCCGAGGCTTGCTGGCTACGATAGTTACTTATGGAGCTTCACTGTACTCTCAAGCAGGCATCTCTTGTCTACCGTGATAATGTCAGTGTTGTGTACCTCTCTAATCTGATTCATCATCAGCGAGCGGAAATTTTTTGAGATTGATCTCCATTTTGTTCGTGAGTGTGTTGCTCTTGATGAGGTTCATGTGCTTCATGTCCCTACATCATGTCAGAATGCGAACATCTTCACTAAAGGTCTGCCATCTTGTTCTCGGGTTAGCTCCACCGTTTGTGCAGGGGAGTGAGCTCTTGTTGCTGCATGACATCAGTATGAAGAACTTTTTCCCCTTATTCTCAATCCAGCCTGACCTTTGAGTTTCAGTTGTCGATCAGACTCCGGGGGAGTGTTGGATGATATTGTACTGTGCGTGATACCGGTGTTGTAGAAACCGACATAGCCTAGCCTAGTCTATAAATATGCATGTCAATTGTCATGCACCAACAATCAAGCAAGCAATTGTTTCCTCCAAATCTCTATTCTCTCAAGGACAGCGCCATCAAAAAGGAATAAAGGTAAGGCCTGAGAAGAGAGGGTCATATCCCATCCACCTCCAATATGATGTTCTCATTTTGTCAAATGGATGAAGGAGACCAACCAACCACCTGCCTGGCCGGTGAGGACATGAGATCTCCTTCCTACTTAAATCTCAAAAGCATGTCCAGGTTATAATTATTTTACCGTTGAACATTACTGCCTTAGTAAACAAAATACTCCTTCCTCCAAATACTTGTCACTTGTTAGTTCAAAAATGAACTAACAGTACTCCCTCCTCCAAATACTTGTCACTTGTTAGTTCAAAAATAAACTAACAGTACTCCCTCCTCCAAATACTTGTCACTTGTTAGTTCAAAAATGAACTAACAGGTGACTAAGTATTTGGGGACGGAGGGAATATGTATGTAATATTACGAAGTCTAGTTATTTAACAGGTGATGTTGATCTATCTGCATGAATTTGTCTCAATTCATAATTTTAACAAATATTCTGATGGAATATATAAATACACAAACATGCTGTCACAGTTTGGTTTGTTACATTGCAAATATCGGAAGAAACATTTCGCTTGTGATTCGAGGGAGCAATTTTTGGTGGTTTAGGTTGCCCATCATGATCCATTCATTGTGTGTTCGCCAGGTTACTTGAATAAGACCTAGTTATCCTAGTGCATATTCAGTGCACGTTAATGCTTTGCCAACCAACTGTTTCCGATGCTATGTTGAACATGTACGCAAAACCAAGGCACATGATGAAACAGAACAACATATGTTCCAACTTGAGGTAGATGTTTCACCAGGGGCAAAAGAAACCTAACATTTACATAAAGCAATTTACAGGGTAAACAATCGAAGGTATTTTATTAAGTGTAGTTAATTCAGTCTAACACATTACTCAAGAACCAACAAAGGGGGGGAAACAAGATTATATCATACAAGGATGACTTTCTGATTAATGATACAAAGAGAGCTAACTACCCTACCAATGAGTCACGTGCATACATTGTACATTAGCTATCTTTACAATGCTGAACTGCAGTTGGTATATGACTGTCCTCATATGAAATCCATGGAGTCGTTTAGGGACTGACCACTCCGCGACTGGGCCCCATTTGATGGACTCTGGTGATGGCTTGGATTGTGATGTTGAGCCTGGTGTCCACCTAGGTAGCTCATGTGCTGCTGTTGAGAGAAATAGGATGGGATCTGCTGCTGAAGTCCACCGTTGAAGGGGCTCCCACTCACGTTTGCAGCTTGCCCTGCAGCTATCTTAAGTCGCTTGACTTCTTCACGCAGGGCTTCATTCAAAGCTGCATGAATAGAAGGCAAAACATTTCAATGTGATGATTCCCTTAAGAGATGTTGTAGCAGTCAAACGTTTGTGTTTCGGAGCATCCGATAATGACATGCAGAAGATACAAAAAAGTTAAAGGAAGATCAGATCATACCATCTCGTAGTTTAGCCTGCTCTTCCATGGACTGCAACCGGAGTTTGAGCTCTCTATTCTCAGTAGTTAAACCAGTCGCATCCCTCTGGATTTCAAGCAAATGTATACATCAGTGATGAAAAATTATATGAGGAACAAAATAAATGTTGCATCATAAAAATAGATGTTGCATAATAAAGAAGTTCAACAATCACCAAAAAAAGGAAAGGGAAGGAAACTGTTGGCTTACAGTATTCAGTGCCAATCCTCTATATAATATTCTTAGGCACACAAAAATGAGGTGGTGCAAAAGAAAGGACAGAAATTACCAAGATGAATTAGGTCCAGCTATCTTAGGGACAGTGTTCTAGGTGGCGCAATAGCAAGGACAAAAATTACCAAGATAAATTAAGTCCAGCTATCTTATGGCCAGTTTTATTATTTAACTTTTTGAGGATAAAGTTACTTCTTGGATTGTTCGTTAATGGTCATTGCTTTGGTAAAGGGAAGCATATTGGCCATTTTGTTGTTGATATAAACAGATTTCTTGTATCTGCAATGATTTAATCTTCTGCTTAACACCAACCATCTGATTCTATCCACTTCAACCAACTATGAAATGGAGCACAGGAGCACCACTAGACCATTTGTGGTGAGCAGCAACTATCAGGCACCAAACATCATCTTTACCTCTGAAATTGCTACATATGCTGAATCCAATTGTACTCAATTTGGCAGGCTAACTACGATTCCACAATAGTATTAATAAAGGAAATAAGCAATTACATTCTTATCCCATTTTAATAAAAATGCAGAAGCATGATGGCCCCACACACCCCACCCAAAAACATCATGCCAATCCCATTAAAAATTCCAGCGACCATTTTTATAAATGCATAAACATGATGTCCCCATGCATCCCATGTTGGATGATCCTAGGCGTTGCGGCATGGGCTAGATGCGGGCAGCAGGCCAGTCGCAGGTCAGTTGGGCCTGGGAACGCTAGGGAGTCGTTTTAGGGTAGGACTATAATGGATAAGGCAGGAAATAAAGTCTGTTATTTAGATTATGAAAGAAAGAGTCCTAGAAGTTAAGAAAGGAGAGACCTAGACGGAAACAAATCAGGGTGTAAGTGTGTAACTGGCTATATAAAGTCAGCAGATTATTGAACCTAAATTGTCCTGCAGGTATTCCTAATTCTCACTTGCTCGGAATTTCAATATTCCATCCAAAAGCATCACGCAAATCCCATTGATTCTTTTGAAAAAAATTATCTGAGAATATTAATATGAAACTATTTCCCACGCCTTTCTCATTTCTTGTGAGCAGTTCATGAAAACCCTGTTGAAAATTCCGGCAATCATTTTTATAAATGGATAAACATGCTGGCCACATGCACCCCATCCAAAAAGATCATGCAAATCCCATTGAAAATTTAGAAAATATCCGACAATCTTAATAGCCAACTGATTTACCATGTCTTTCTCATTTCTCATGATCAGACTAAGTTTTAGTGCACATTCATGTTATGGATTATTCTGTAGAAGTGTATATAAGCTTTAGATTAACCCCCCCCCCCCCCCCATTTTGAATTCAGGAATTTTTACAGATTCTCATGGAACCGGACTCCATGTGTGGAATTGGTAGGTCAAATACAGCACCTAACAAAATAATACATTAAAAATGAACTTTGCATGGATACATGATTGCACATAACACCAGCTCTTTGCAATATAAATAATTTGATTTTTCTACATGTTTCATCTGCATAATTCAGGCTTGAGTATATGTTTAGAAATGGTTAGTAATCAAGCTACCAGAACTTTTTGTTGCATGATTGTTTCTACCTCTAAATGACCATTTTTTCAGTTTGAAATTTTTTACCCCCTATTCTGCTGCTAATAGGTCGCATATGCAGAATGGAAAGACTCTTATCCATAAAGTACCAGATGCTCAATACTAATGGTAAACCATGTTAAATGGCATGCCAAATTCCTTAGAAACTGCTTGGTCGTGGAAGATATGGCAACAGAAAATAAAACATTAGAGTGGTAGTGATTGTTCAATGCAACAATCAGTAGTATATGAATTTAATTCACAACAAACAGTAGTATATCTACTTAATTCCGATGCAGTTACCGTATATGAACAAACAAACTGAGTAAACACAGCAAAGAAAAGTCTAGTTCCACCATACATGGATTATGCTACTTTGAGAAGCAGACAGCATGTTTAACACGACCAAAATATACTATAAGCAACGGAAAGTTTTAGCTGATTTACTGTAATTCCTAGGAGACAGTAAGACACATGGCATTTCACTACTGGATGCAAATGATTAGAGAAAACATAAGCTATACCTGGAGAAGTGTGAGCTGTGCTGACAGCGTGGTGGCCTCTGTCTGCAGAGTCTGGACCTTCCTCTCCAGCTCACTAGTGTACTTGATCTTCCTCTCCTTTGACCTTGCAGCTGATTGCCTGTTTGATAGAATCCTGTACAGCGCAACGGCAACAAACTTAGCCTAAATCGACCATTCCAATACACCATTATGCCGCTGCAGGGAACTCTTACCAACCTCACAACTATCGTCACAAAGGCAACACACTAGCTGGGATCTCTAAACATACAGCACGCAAATAGCAGAAACCAACTGCAATAACTCTATTTATACATGCTTCGATTGTCCATATTACTCACCTTCCGGATCTAGGAAGCATTTAGCATCAATCCAATCATTAGGGTAAAACAAACAAAAGGAGAAAGAGCAGCAGCAACCAGATGTTAGCTCACCTCTTTGCGCGTTTGGGGTCGATGAGCGCGAGCTCGGCGATCCTCTCGGCGGGCATGGCTTTCTTCGCGTAGTCCGGCAGTCCACTCGACAGCGCCGAGTCGCCTTCGAACGGCGAGCTGACCCCGTCCATGGACCCACTCCTCTTATGCCCGCTCCCGCCTCCGGAACTACTCCCGCCGCCCTGCAACGCGAGGCCCTCGAAGAAGGCGGCGTCGAGGGAGAGGCTCCGCGAGTGGGCCTCGCGGGGCGGCCGGGCCGCGGCCGCCTGCGGCGGCGGCGGCGGGGGTGGGGTCGGATATTGCCGGGGAGTCGTCGGACAGGGAGGGGAAGTCGAGGTCGGAGAAGGAGAAGTCGCCGTCCGGGTCGAGGTCGAGGAGGAAGTCCGCGTCGGGGAAGCGCAGGAACGTCTCCGAGTGGGCCCGACGGTGGTGGCCCCGGCTGCCTCCTCCGCCCGAAGACGGCAGCGGGAAGCGCGGTTCCATGTCGGCCGACGCCAGCGGCGAGGTCGCTAGCCGGTCACTTCAACGGCGGCGCCGGCGCTGGTGCTGCGGGGGGGGGGGGGGGGGGGGGGGGGGTTGGGGGCGTGGAGTGTGTGAGCTGGGGACCGGGTTGGTGGGCGTGGACGCGCGAGGAGGAGGAGGAGGAGGTGAAGGAAAAGGCGGAGGAGGACGCGGGGTGCTGCGCTGCGCCAGTCCTAGAGCAGCATGGGCAGGAGGGTAATTTGCCATGCCGCGTTGGCCCCATCAGCCAGCAGTGTTTCTGCGGTGGACGCGGGGCCCATGCGACTGTTTGCCGGTGGCTCGCCCGCTCTGCATATGAAATGTGGACCACGTTGTGCCTGGCCCCACAGTTCTGCGTCGAAGACTTCGGTGTGAGTCGAGTACTTGGTGCCCGATGCCATGTTGCTTTGCGCAATTGCGCTTCGGAGGTGGTGGCCCCTCCTGACTTTGCAACTTAATTTTAAAAACCTAGTCTCAAAGTTTAAATTGAAAAAAAAAATATTTCAGTTCTTTTTAATTTGATTTGGATCATTTCACAAATAAACAAACCAGCACTAAATAATACTCCCTCTGTTCCGAAAAGTTTGTCGTTTTGTAGTTCATTTTTGAACTACAAAGCGACAAGTTTTTCGAGACGGAGGGAGTAATAAAAAAGAGCGAGTACTAGGTTGGCTTCCTACTAGTAATTGGGTAAACAGGTTAACTTTGTAAAATCGCTCAAGCTTATATAAATCTACCATATACTCTCTCCAGTCTCTATCCTCAAGTATTTGTCATTCTTAATTAATGTGAACTGATAAATGACAAGAATTTAGAAACGGAAAAAGTAATATATATAATGTATTAAATATACTTTAACAATAGGAATTCTTTTGTCTCCTTTTTAATATATCTTTTCATCCCTTCACACACGCGTCTCACCTGACATTCTCCTTCTTCTATTATTCCAAAACACCATTAGTTAATTTTGGTCGAACCGGTCCCTTATGTCCCATCTCCGAAGTTGAGCTTTTCCATTGCAATTTTGGTACTATATCCCTGTTTTTTTTAAAAAAAATCCCAACTCCTATAGAGTACAGAACAATATAGCATACTCCCTCTATCCCATATATTTAACGCTGAGAGAAAATTAGTTATCTCAACGTCAAATAAATAGGAATGTAGAGTGTATTTATCATGGTTGAATTGAAATTGACCGAAGAAAAACACGTCAATGTGCCCTTTACTAGTTTTCATTGTAAAGAACTGGCAGCTTAATGCCCTTCAGCATATTCTTACTAAATATGGATTTATCTTAATTAGTAATATGTGCATCATTGTCACTTATCATAACATATTTTTTGGAACAGGGACATTACAACAACCTTTTCCAAGCTTTGTCTTCAACTCTCAGGTCGAGGATGCTTGAGATTCCAAGCTCACGACACGTTTCAAGCGTTCGGGTTCGGGGCACAGCAAACCAGATTCTAGGCCTTATTGGGGGGTCGTTGTGTTGTCTTATCTGCCTAAAAAAGTAAACCTGATTTTGTGGCAATTTTTTTGAGGTGCAGTGTTTCTTTAGGATAGTTGATCATATTATTCGAGAGCGATAATCATTGTACATGTGCGACTGTACAAGAAAGTCATTAAGACCGCACGACCTCCAACCTTCTTGAAATTGGTTAGCAATGTCATTTTAGGGCAAAAATTTTAAGGACACTAATAGAATATTGAAGTTTCAGTAGCATATTTCAAACTAGGGGAACTTGTCAATGGCATAGAAAAAATTGACCCTTCGTTGATTCATCACATTTAGCGTCAATGACATAGAAAAAATTGACCCTTCTTTGGTGTCTGCGAGTGAGGCGAGGTAGCACGATGGTAGTTATGAGTGAGTCACGGATAACTGAGCATGGTGATGTCATGAGTGGGGCGCTCGTCGATTCTTGAGGTTGGTGGCGGTGTTGAGAAGTCTTTCGTATAGTAGTAAGATTGAATGGGATAACACGAGTATTGGTGTAAACTTTGTCTTGAGGTAAAGTTGGACTAACAACAGCGACACTTATGGGTGTCGCGAGTTCTATTGAGATGTTGTCGATGTACCCCGCTAAAAATAGAGTTTGGAGTTGGGCACTGCATGAAATATTTGTTATCTCTAAATAGCAACTAGGCCTGTAGCGAGTCATCCGCTTTAGGTGTCCATCAGGCTAGTGGTGATTGTGTCTCTGGTTGGAGCATGTGTCGTTGTCTTTCTTGTTGTTAATTATATCATTAGTTGAAATTTGAATGTGCACGTTTGTCGGACGCGATGTTCATATAGACTGAGTCAATCTTTCTTCTTATATGATATTGAGTGAGCTACTTCTCCTTAGTATTTTTTTTAAAGAATAAGGCAAAGTGCAGCCGCCACCAGCAGGATGATGATGATCCCCGTCTTCTTCATCGTTGCCGTCTTGCTCTGCTGCCGCTGCTGCTTTGTCTGGCGGACACGTCGCCACGGCTGCTTGAAACGTGTGCTTCGGGGGTCCCGCATGAATATCTTGCTTCTGATCAGCGCTTCTGATCAGCACATAGTTGGTCACCCCGCACGTTGTTCATGTACTCCCTCCGTCACCATGAACTTGTCGCTTTGTAGTTCAAAAATGAACTACAAAGCGACAAGTTCATGAGGATGGAGGAAGTAAATGTTGACTTAGCTGTTGCGACGGTTGACCTCGCAACAGCAGTGGTGGCCGCCTGACGCCACGAACATGGTCACCCCCGTGCTGGTGTAGCCCTCGACAACGACGCGGCCCCATCTCGATGAGGCACCGTCCGTAGCCGCGATACCCATGTTGAACGATGGGAAACAAGAAAGAAAAATGGCAGCTCCAACACACGCTTCGCAGAGCATCCCTGCTTATCTACCCTCTCTTATGTGGTCATCTAGCGTGGGCGGCTTTCGGGAAAGCGGGATGCGTTGCAGGTTACTTGTCGCGAGGCCAAAAAGGCACTTGTTGTCTAAACTGACACCTCCCTGACCTACTCGGAAGCAGTCCGCAAAGGTTCGATGTATATTTGAGGGGCTAGTCCTAGCAAGATCAAGCGCAGTGGACAATGAACATGAGGGATTTACGTGGTTCGGACCGTCTGAGCGTAATACCCTACTCCACGGTGGTTTGTGTGTTGTATTGCTTGAGTCTGTATCTCAGTCTGAGTGAACTTGTCTAAGTCAGTGGTCGCTCGGTCCTTTTATAGTCTAAGGTCGAGCGGCTTACAGATAGGGCCCGAGACCCGACAAGTGGCCCCGGGTATACCAAATTCTCCCTAAGATCTGGGAGTAAATGTTCTCCCCTGACAACGGATTCAATATGCCGCCTGCTCATACCCTACTGCAGGACTACGAATAGTCCCCTCATCATGGTCGGCCATGTCTTATCTGTCCTGTCGGGGCTTCTCATTGGTCCGCCGTACATAGTAGTTCGGCTCTGACCAGTTATGACAAGACCGGCCACAATCCACTTGACTTATGGGTGCGATCTCCCGCTCGCCTAGAGAACATGCGCACCCTAGATTTGGCGTCCTGGGCACGCCTCCCTTCTCTGAGCCTTCCGTGGGAAAGCTCTGGCTCGGTGCCGCCTGACACGTGGCACCTCGCGGACCTTACCTCAGCAGGATGCCCAGTTCCGGAAGGTTGGGTCCGGAGCTGCCAGAAACTAGCAGAGTCGGACCCTCGGAGGGACATCCGGGTCCAGGAGGTTGGATCCGGAGCTGCCGGGATTGTCGCAGTATCACACCCTCTTCCCAGGTGGGGAGGTCCGAAGCCGCCGTTCTAGCGGCCTCGCCGGATCATTCCCCGACGAGGGTGGTGGGCCCAGGGGCGCGACCGGCGTAGAGGCACTGGATTTTCCCTCGACGGGAGATGCCACTGTTCCACTTAGCACGTAGCCCTCTGAGCCCATATCAGGCCTCGCCCTTGTGGGCGGTAGGCCCAGCGTTCATTTATCCCTGTATTCAGAGATACCCGGTTCACCGTACACCGACAATACTTCACAGTCATCGTGCCTTGCCCTTGCTTTGCAGTCGGAGTAAAGGAGGGGATTTGGCGTTCCGGGCATGCCTCACTTCCCGTTAGCCATGTCTGACTCTTGTTTCGTCTAGTCCGGATTTGTCACCAGGACGAGTCTATTGATAGTTTTGTGATGAGTGAATCGAGCCAATTCCTTCCTCTAGCTAGTTATGCGCTTGATCTCTGGAGTCATTGAGATCAGCAGTTCATCTAGAACTGAACTTATTACACAACTTGATCTCTGGAGTCATTGAGATCAGCAG
Organism: Tuctoria greenei; assembly: GCA_036927565.1. Lineage (NCBI taxonomy): Eukaryota > Viridiplantae > Streptophyta > Magnoliopsida > Poales > Poaceae > Tuctoria > Tuctoria greenei. The sequence goes on along the minus strand of JAYESD010000009.1, from coordinate 178,500,728 downwards.
TTCATCTAGAACTGAACTTATTACACAACTTCAGTGTTTACATTGTTACTCGCTCCATTCCAAAATATCATCACTCTTTAGTTCAATAACTTGAAATAAAAGAAGTACTCTCTCCTTTCTCAAAAGATTGTCACCTTCTAGTTTATTTTTGTACTAGAAGGTGACAATCTTTTAAGAAAGGAGGGAGTACAACGGATAGAGCACACGTCACTAAACGTACGTTCGTTTGAACCCACTGGAGTAGTCGAAACAATTCTGAGCCCACGTTCGCGCCTACGTGTGCCAGCTGCTCCGCCAAGACTCGCCAGTAGCCCGGCACTCGTGTCAAAGGCTGCCACGCGTCGCCCACCCGCCAAGCGGCGCAGCAGACAGCAGCGATCGAAAAATAATTTTTTTTTTCATAAACTGACTCGCTGGATCCCCGCCGGACGCGTCGCTTCCCAGTTCAGTCGGTTTCCTCTGCGCACGGTGGGTTTTTCTCCTCCTCCTCCCCCCCATCCGCCGTCTCCGAGGTTAGGTTTGCGGTTTCTCGGTGGTGCTTGCCGTTGCTGCCTCCGTACCTCCTGCTCCGTACGCGCTTCCCAGAGACGGACGACAGTGGACAACCCTAAGGTATGTCCGGCACCTCCCACCGATCTCTGCTACTTTCTCATCGCTCCACTGGTTTCTTTGCGTGGATCGATCACCTATGCGTGGTCTTGCTCGTGCCATGTTTTTGTTCTCCTTAGATCGATGATTGTATCGTTAAGGATTTAGTAGCCGATTGATGACTTGGGTGGGTTGATTTCTCGGTGGGGATTGGCCTATGCAGTAAGCACTGCTGCATCAATCGCCCTTGCTGGCAACGCTGCATCAATCAGATTGACTCCATTTAGGCCATCTTGGTTAGGTCGAAACGTACCCTTTTTACATTCAAATAACACTTACAGATATCCAGATTACCCGTGTAAAAATCATGGCAAAATTTCTTAAAACACGACTTGGCCCCTCCACAATATACTACAATCTTAGTACTCCCTCCGTCCACGTGAACTTGTCGCTTTGTAGATCATTTTTGAACTACAAAGCGACAAGTTCATGGGATGAAGAGAGTACTTTATTAATTATTATGCCGTTGTAGTGGAAATCTACCACTTAGAGTGTCCTCTAAGGTCTTAAGTTCGAACCAGTCTATCTGTAAAAGTAGATTTAAGAGTAAAATACATCAGTGGTTTCTGAACTTGTTTGGGTGTGTCATTTAGGTTCACAAACTTTTGAAGTGTATATTTGAGTCCATAAACTTGTTAAACAATGTCATCTGGATCCAAAATACTGAAAACACCCTTATATTTATTAACAAAATAACTTGAGCTTTATATTTTATATTTATTCTCTCCCAAAATCAGTTTTGTTAACCTCCAATATGAATTATGATAACGATGTTGATTTTGGAAGAGAACAAATATAAAAATAAAGCTCAAGCAACAATTTTGTCAATAGTCATAGGGTATTTTCGGTATTGTGGACCTATATGACACATTTTAACAAGTTTATGAACCTAAATACAACAACAATAACAACTAAACCTTTGTCCCAAACAAGTTGGGGTCGGTTAGAAATGAAACCAAGCCTTTATGAACCTAAATATGCACTTTAAAAGTTTATGGACTTAGATGACACACTCATACAAGTCCAAGGACTATTGTTGCACTTTACTCTAGGTTTAATGTTGTTAGAAATAGCACTTTCCCATACCCCATAATACGAGGAAGCCTTCGGTACTACTCCATCCCAAATTACTTGTCACTCTCTAGTTCAAAAATGAACCAGAGTGACAAGTAATTTATGATGGAGGGAGTAGATACATACTTTAGTGAAAAATCTACCACTGGCCAGTTCCCCTCTCAATGTCTGCCACCTAGGTGCCATGGTCACCATGGCTTAGCCTAGGACTGGGAGAGTGACAACTGACCTCAGAAAGGGAGAATGAGAGGGAGAGGGAATGAGTAGGGTTGACAGCTTTGGAGAAATGGAGAGGTACAGGGAAAGGGAGAGGTATGAGAGGGAGAGAGGGAGAAATCGAGTAGCTTGATCGAAGGGAGGGGGTAGAAGCGAGTGGGTAGGGAGCAAAGGGAGGTGGGGTTTGTTAGTTAACAAAATTAGAAAGATAGAATTAATTGAGCATGGGAGCAAAAATAAAAGGCTAGTTGCGGCGTGTAGAAAAAAAGGAGGGGCAATCTGGTTGAGAAGGCTCCTACTTGGGCGGTAGGGTTTCAAATATGAGTAGCCGGTTACAATCTTGAAAAAATTGATAATTTGACACCCTTGTCGTTACCTTTTTGATTCTGTTGTCCTATGCGTGAATATATATGGGGCTATTTTAGTCAATTACATGTAGGACCAATGTCAAATTGTTGAAGCCCAACAATAGGTCTGTCAAATTTGCAAATAGCTCTCTTGGAAATGGCCAAAGTATGATTTGCTAGGGTTGTGTTTAAGACATAAGGAAATCGATGTAAGGGAAGACTAGGAAAAGGAGAATCTTACAAAGCACATGTGAAGAAATCGAGATATATGGTACTTTAATTTAGATAGGTTCAAATCCACTTATTTTGATTTAGACATGGTTAAGTAAATAGATGAAATTAGGGATGATGATGGGTTGGATTTGGATTGGGTGGAGTAAAATTGGGACCCATTTCTGTCCCCGTCGGGTCTTGGGTGGGTCTCGACTGTCCGTCAGGTTTGAGGTTCAAGGTAAGTGTATGTACCATCGCAACAAGGTGGGCTTTGAGGTTCAAAGTCGAGCGGGTAGGTTTGCAGTCGTAGATGATGAAGAATGTGCAAGGCTCGCTTTGCAGCGGTACAGGCGGACAACGATACCAGGCTTACGTAGGTGGCACGTAGGCAAGCTATGGCGTTTGATTTTCACAGGCGGCGACACCTATATCACGGTCAGCGATGCATGTGACTAGGACTAGGAGCGCATGTGCTGACTAGTGGCGTGTGGGAGTGTCGAGTGTCGTGTGTGGTCATGTTGTGCTGATTGATTTAGGTTTAACAGAGCGGAGGTGGGCAATGGCTAGTGGGCTAGGTTGAAAGTTGTTGGTGGGATGTTATGAGGACCCATCACATACCCATGAGTTACTACTCTTGTGTTGCACTTGGTTATTACTTTATTAGTCCTAGTCGGTTTAGAGTAGGAGTCTTAGTCGGTTTACAACAAGTGATACAAAAGGTGGTCCTAGGCAGTCGCCTAGGTGTGAGTCAGCATTGGGCGGAGTCCACCCGCTGTGCCTAGGTGCATAAGCGGTGGTGAGGTTGGAGCAACACCGTCTTCCCTTGATTCCTCACCATTGCCGTCGTCGGATCCCACACTATAGTCATCTTTCGTCGATTCCTTGCCGCCACTGTTGCATCCCATGCCATCGTGTTGTAGCCACCTGATTAGGCGATGTTACCGCCTGGTCCTACGCCGCTGCCATCGGATCCATGGCTGGAGAAGGAGGGCATGCTTATCTTCTAACCGTATTCTCTTTTGAGTGGAGGAGGACGGGATTTGGTGGCTGGTATGTGAGCAATTGGTCTCTCTGGGCTTGGGATTGATCTTCAGTTAGGTTTAGAAAAGGCAGGAAAGGGATGGGCCACATGGGCCAACTACACTATCTAGTGTTTTTGAGTCGTCGTCTAGGTGCTGCCTAGGCCTCCAGTCGGTGGCGGGAGGACATCATGGAGGATTGCCTCACCTCACCTGGTTGTCGCCGTCGTCGTACGATGCCGTCTTTGCCTTTGCCCGTTGTGCTATCGACGCCAGTCGTGCCGCTGCCCGTTGCACTCTCGACAGCGGTCGTGTCTCTGCCCGCTGCATGTTGTGGCCGCCGTCGGGCGGAGAGGGGAGGAGGGAAGTTAGGGTTTAGGGTGAGGGTAAATTTTTATAGATTTTCATCTGAAAGGACAGTCAGATCTCATCTGTCTTTACACATTAATTGGATGAAAGGCCCAACTCGACCCATTCGACTCCGCCGCCTCCAACTCACCGAGCACATCCGAACCCCCTGACCCTACCTTGTTGCTCGCTCGCAACCTCCTTTGCCGCCGATCGCTCGATACGATACTTTTTGGGGGGCGTATGGTTTTCAGGAGACCGCTGCTGTCGGTACCCTAAAAACCATACACCCCCTGAGGTTACAAAGATCTCAAGGGAAGGACATCTACTCAAGTTGAAGACCCTCGGGGGCCCACTTGCCAGACGTGACCGGACCCGCTTCTCCAACATGGTTAACCTCTAGGTTGCCACGTGTACTATCAGACCAGAGCTATTACCCGCAAGGGTGAAGCTCCGGGCCAAGTACTGAAACGGCACCTCCGGAGGTAGCCCCTGACCGAGAGAAGCTCCGGACCTGACACGTGCCAGGTCACCCCGGAGCTTCCCGCTTCTCCCAAGCAAGCTCCGGAGCTGCCACGTGTCCACACGTCGGAGCTAGCTGCTTAAAACCCCCGGGAGACGTTGTAACGGCTCCGGATCTCCAAAGGACAGCCGCAGACTTCAAGACCCGATTAATTACCATTAATTCCACGTTAATGATAATTAATCGGACGACCTTAACACTTGTAACGACACTGTCGGAGCCGTTACAGGGTTATTAACAACAATTAATCTCGTGTATCAATACTAATAACCGCCAGGGCCACCTGTCGGGCCAGGCTGACTTGTAACGGTTTGTCCTTATGCTATAAAAGGACAAACCGACGATACACGAGGGAGAGACTCTCGAACACACTCAAGCACACAAGTTAATACAACACACATACACTCCCGTGGAGTAGGGTATTACGCTCAGGCGGCCCGAACCACGTAAACTACTGTGTCATTCGTGTCCAAATCGCATTTCACTTTCTTAGATCTCCGCGCGCCCAAACCGAACCACAACTCCTTCAAACACTTTCATAGTGTCAGGGGATCTGCCGACTCCAACAGTCGACAGTTGGCGCGCCAGGTAGGGGGGCGCCTGAGATCTTCAAGAATGGTGAATTCTGCGGCTGGATCATCCAACGGGCAACCTGCTGCTCAGGCTGTCGGAGGCAATCCCTCCAACATGCAACCACCGGCAGGAGCCTCAGTTCCAGCGGGAGTCACACTCCCACCACCACCATCTTCTCCGGCAAGACATGCCGAACGACATGATGGTGCACCGGCGTCACATTCTGCGCCGGCAAGTCGTGACAACCCAGAACACGCGCTCCATGCAGCGCGTGCTCTCCTTCAGCGACCACCACCTCCGGACGCATCTCAAGGTGCCATGGAGCAATGGAGAGCTGATATTGAGCATTTGGTCGCAGCAGCGGCCGAACGCCTCAACAATCAGGGTCCACCTCCTTCAGGGCGGGCCCCGTCGCAGCGACGAACGTTGTCTGGAAGACTTGGTCCACATGTCTCCAACAACCAGAGGAGAGCTGCGTCACAGCAAGTGACGTCGTTGCCCTCTGGGGCACGACGTGCTCATACTGCATCTCGGCTTTCGACACACGACCTCCGGGCGGAGCTTGATCGCCGATACCGCCAACAGGATGGCCGTGTACACATCGAGCGAGCTCGAGAAAGACGAGATGCTCAAGACCTTTCTACTCTGGAAGGAGTAGGAGGAGGCTGTTCAGCCCTAGCCATGCACCTGCGCATGGTTAGATGGCCACAGAAGTTCCGGCCACACTTGCCGGAAAAATTCGACGGGACTGTCAATCCCGTAGAATTCCTACAGATATACTCCACTGCGATCCTAGCAGCTGGAGGAAACGAGGCTGTAATGGCCAATTACTTTCCAGTGGCCTTAACTGGGACCGCCAGGTCCTGGTTTATGAGCCTTCCACCCAACTCTATCGACAGTTGGGAGGAGCTGTGCCGTCAGTTCACTGCCAATTTCGGGAGTTCATACACCCGTCCAGGCACTGAACTGGACCTTTTTGCGGTCGTGCAAAAAGGAGGAGAATCTTTGCGGTCATTCATCCAGAGATTCTCTCAGGTACGTAACACAATCCCTTCTATCTCAAGCGCTTCTGTCATTGTGGCATTCAGACAGGGTGTACGAGACAAGAAGATGTTGGAGAAGCTGGCGATCAAAGAGATCACCAGCGTCACGGAGCTCTTCAGCCTGGCTGATAAATGTGCCAGGGCTGCGGAGGGCCGTGAAATGCACTCCAAACCAGCCCTGGAGGATCATAAAAAATCCTCCAAAGAAGAAGCCGCTACCTCCGGGAGTGGCAAGAAGAAAAAGAAGACCAACGGCAAGAAGAAGCTGTCGGCCGGTACATCCAACGTTGCAGCCGCTGCAACTCCTGGTGGCCGGGGGCCACGCCCCGAGAAGCGACCTCGACCGTCTTCTGAAGACGGTGGCAAATCCAAGATGTGGTGCCCCATTCACAAAACGGGCAGCCACAGACTGGAGGACTGCCGGGAGGTCCAAAACCTTGCCGAGCGCTACCACAAGCGCCGGGAAGGGTCTCCCTTTGGTCAGAGGGAGGGAAAACAAAAGGTCGATGAAGCTCCGGCTGAAGAGGAGTTAGGGTTTCAAGACCCCAAAAAGGTCTTGAAAGCCGTCTACACCTCCGTCGACGATGATTCCGACGTCTCCGACAACGAGCGTCGAAAAACCATGAACACCATCTTTGGTGGATCATGGGACATCACCTCTCGTCGCGTCATTAAGACTATGCGACAGGATATGGCTGCTGTAGCTCCTACAGCTAGACCGGAGCCACATCGAAAGTGGATGGACACACCCATCACTTTTGATGCTTCGGACTGTCCTCAAAGCATGGTCGGAGCTGGTCAGCTACCCTTGATGGTATCTCCCACCATCAACAACATCCAGCTCCATCATGTCCTGGTAGACGGAGGTTCGGGGCTTAATCTCATCAGCTTCGAAGCTTTCACTAAGCTTCAGCTTCGACCTTCGGACCTCCAGCCCTCTCGACCTTTCTCCGGAGTAGGTCCGGGGGCCATAACCCCACTCGGAGCTATTACTCTCCCTGTTACCTTCGGGACCCGGGAGAAGTATCGCACCGAAAAGTTGATCTTCGACGTTGCTCAGATCAACTTACCATTCAATGCCATTTTGGGTAGACCTGCCTTGTACAAATTCATGGCAGCTGCTCATTATGGATACCTGGTGTTGAAGATGCCAACACCAGTAGGCGTTCTCCGGATCCGCGGAGATCGCACTGCCGGAGTAACTGCTCTGGAGGAACTCCATGCACTCACCACAGCGCAAGAGGAGGACTCCAGACAGAAGCAAGCTCCACAACCTCCGAGCATTCGTCAACGAGGCTCGACCTCTGCACCTCGTGTGCAGCCAAGCGGCGACACCGACATTCCCGTCAAAGTCGTCCAAATTGGTTCCGATGTCACTCAAACTACCCGCATATCAGGTGGCTTGAACGACAAATAGGAACTCGCGCTCATCACTTTCCTCCGGGCTAACGTTGACGTGTTTGCTTGGCAACCGTCACAAATGCCTGGGATCCCCAGGGAAGTGATTGAGCATAATCTGAAGATTTACCCCGACGCTCGGCCTGTGCACCAGAAACCTCGGAAGCAATCGGTAGAGCGACAGAACTTCATCCGACAAGAAGTGAAGAAGTTGCTCGAAGCCGGATTCATCCGAGAAGTCTACCATCCAAAATGGCTGGCAAACCCAGTCATTGTGCCTAAGGCCGGCGGGAAACTTCGGATGTGCATCAACTACACCACACTGAATAAGGCATGTCCAAAAGATCCATTCTCACTACCTAGAATAGACCAGATAGTGGATTCCACCTCCGGGTGTGAGTTGCTGTGTTTTCTAGACGCATATTCAGGATATCATCAAATCCGGATGTCTAGGGAAGATGAAGAACATACTTCATTCATCACAGTGGATGGATTGTATTGTTACACAGCCATGCCTTTTGATCTCAAGAATGCAGCTTCAACTTTTGTACGAGCAATGTACAAAACTTTCGAAGAACTCATCAGAGACATAGTGGAAGTGTACGTTGATGACATCGTGGTCAAAGTCAAAAACAAGGAGTCCCTCTTGGACACCTTGCAGGCTGTCTTCGACAAGCTGCGGGCCACCCGCACGAAGCTAAACCCAGACAAGTGCGTCTTCGGGGTTAGCTCCGGAAAGCTTCTTGGTTTCCTGGTAAGTCACCGGGGTATAGAGGCTAATCCGGCGAAGATAAAAGCCATTGAAGACATGCGGCCACCAACCCGCATCAAAGACGTCCAAAAATTAACCGGATGTCTAGCAGCCCTTAGCCGGTTCATTTCAAGACTGGCGGAAAGGGCACTTCCCTTCTTCAAGTTGCTGAGGAAGTCCGGACCATTCCAATGGTCTGAAGAAGCAGAGAAGGCATTCCAGGAGCTGAAACAGTTCCTCACCACTCTACCAGTCTTGGTAGCTCCGAACCCTGGTGAGCCTTTATTGCTTTATATTTCAGCAACTGACGAAGTCGTCAGTATGGTTCTGGTTGCGGAGAGACCGGAATTACCCAATACTCAGGAATCTAGATCCCTTCGGGAGGATCCGGAGGTTCCTGAAAGCGGGTCTGGGTCCCAGCTCCCAGACTTGAACCCTCAAGAAGCCACTTCAGAGGACCCGGATCCTTCTGACAGGATCCAGGTCATTCCTGAAGAAGCTCCGGGTTCCTCCACCCAGAACTCGGAGGTCCCCGAAGATAGTCTGGACCCCTCCGACAGGGTCCGGATCAACGGAGAGGAAGCTCCGGACCCCTCCGGGAGGGTCCGGACCATTCAACGCCCAGTATACTTCATCAGTGAAGTGTTACATGATGCCAAGACTCGATACCTAGAGGTACATAAGCTGCTCTACGCAGTTCTTATTGCCTCTAGGAAGCTTCGACACTATTTCCAAGCTCACAAAGTCTCGGTGGTAACCTCATATCCACTTCGAGCGATCCTGCATAATCCCAATTCAACTGGGAATATAGCGAAGTGGGCAGCGGAACTGGCTGAATTCGACCTTGAATTCATTCCAAGACAAGCAATCAAGAGTCAAGCGTTGGCAGATTTCGTGGCAGAATGGACTCCCTCTCCATTACACCCTGGGGGCCCCATCGAGCAGAAGACGGAACCACAAGTTCCGGCCTTCACTAAGCCTCACTGGATCCTTTACTTCGACGGCTCCATGCAGAAGCAGGGAGCCGGAGCTGGAATCCTTCTCCTCGCCCCAACCGGGGAGAAGGTGAAATACATGGTGCACCTTGACTTCAAGGCAACCAACAACATGGCGGAGTACGAAGCACTCATATATGGATTAAAGGTGGCACTATCATATGGTGTCAAGCAGTTGTTGGTCAAAGGAGATTCACAACTTGTCATCAAACAGGTGAAGGGTGAGTGCTCCTGCAATAATCTCCAGCTGGCTGCTTATCTCCTTGAAGTCCAGAGGCTTCAGAAGGACTTCGAAGTCCTAGACCTTCACCATGTTCAGCGTGCTCACAACGCTGAAGCTGACGAACTCTCGACTAAGGCGTCAACCGGAGCTCCGGCTCCAGACGGAACCTTTGTCCGGAGGTTGTCAAAACCCACAGTTCAGCCTGCCGAACTGAACGAAGGGGGCGAGATCAGCATCCCTAAGCTGACGGTCCCGATGGCCCTGTTACCATGGCAGCCATCAAGGGTCGTAGGTGCTGCCGGAAGCTCCGAGCAACCCAGCACGCAAGACTCAAATGCTCAAGTCAGTTCCGATGCATGGATCTCGGAGATCCGGAACTACTTGAAAGACAACATCCTTCCTGATGATGATGTATCCGCTGACCGGATAGTCAGATTGGCTAAAAGATACACGTTGGTAGAAGGGGATCTCTATCGACGCGGTGCCAACGGCATCCTAATGCGGTGCATCACAAAGGAAGAAGGCTGCGAGCTCCTCGCAGAAATCCATGGAGGTGAGTGTGGGAACCACGCGTCTTCCCGCACGCTGGTTGGAAAAGCCTTTCGGCACGGCTTCTACTGGCCTACAGCGCTCCAGGATGCTACTGAGCTAGTGAAGAAATGCAAAGCATGTCAATTTCATGCAAAGCAAATTCACACACCTGCTCAGTCCTTACAAATGATACCTCCTACATGGCCTTTCGCTGTGTGGGGGATGGACATCTTGGGACCCTTCCCAAGAGCCGTCGGAGGTTACAAGTTCCTGTATGTCGCCATCGACAAGTTCACCAAGTGGCCGGAAGCTACTCCTGTTGTGACGATCAACAAACAATCTGCAATCAATTTTCTACAGTCTATCGTGAGCAGATTCGGAGTCCCAAACAAGATCATCACTGATAATGGGACTCAATTCACAAGCTCCGCATTTCAAGGATATTGCGAAGACCTCGGCATACAAGTTTGCTACGCTTCCGTAGCTCATCCTGCCAGCAATGGGCAAGCCGAGAGAGCAAACGCAGAAATCCTTAAAGGACTAAAAACGCGCACTTATGAGCGTTTGAAAAAGCACGGAGCTAATTGGATCGAGGAGCTTCCGCCCACTCTATGGGCTAACAGGACTTCTCCAAGTCGGGCAACCGGAGAAACACCCTTCTTCCTGGTGTACGGAGCAGAAGCGATCCTTCCTCCGGAGATCACCCTGGGTTCCCTCCGAGTCCGGACCTTCGACGAAGCCGCGCAGGACCAGCTCCGGCGTGAAGACCTAGACCTCCTCGAGGAGGGAAGGTGCCAAGCAGCTGTTCGGAATGCCCGATACCGCCAAGCTCTACGGCGCTATCATCAGCGGCATGTACGCAACCGACAGCTCGAGGAAGGCGATCTGGTGCTACGGAGAATACTATCCAGAGAAGGGCAAAACAAACTCTCCCCCGGCTGGGAAGGGCCCTTCCGAGTGATCAAAGTATCCCGTCCTGGAAGCGTTCGCTTGGCTGCCGAGGATGGGACACCTCTCCCAAATCCTTGGAACATCGAGCACCTCCGTAAGTTCTACACTTAATTCCACGGAGGTGAGTCTTAAGTAACTTGAAGTGTATGTTATAGAGTCATTGTACAGAGTCGGGTAGTTCCTCCGGGAGAGCAGCCGGACCTTTCCCGAAAGGTTTGGAAAGCTCATGCAACACTTGATACAGTCTCCGGACTAGAAGTGTAGCTAATTACCCTGGGTGAAACAAGAAACCGAACACACTTAGCCTGGTTCCGTACCCTAAGAGTGTACTTGTTTCCCCTGTACCCCGGACCTATAATGAAAGACATCTTCATGTGAAATAGACTCCACGTGCATTCATTTTTGCATAAGGCTCGACATTTTTATTTTTCTCTTTCTTGTCTATAACAGAAACGTGCAATTCTTAAGAAGTTCTAGTTTAACCGGTTTATGTACAATTTGAGTTGAATTGTCAGATTTTTTAGATTTAAATATCGTTTGTGGTCAACTCGCCTGAAAGCCGCCAAGCCATTCTAGGGCCGGAGTGCGCTATCGACTTAGCCTGGTCAAGCACCCTAAGTACGCCACTCTACCTACATCCCGGCAGGCCAAAGTAAGGTGGGTCCATGGACAATTGGATCTAAAAGAAAAGACAATTCATCCAATTATACTAAAAATCGTGTTCAACTTGAAATTCTCTTGAGAACCGTAAGCCGCGACGAAGTTATAGATAAGGAACGAATTTTACTGTTTTTCTTGGCTTAAGTGTGCAGGAAAAATAAACCCGATATTGATGGAGAAAAACCGGAGTTAACCAAGCTCCGACTCCCACCGGCGTTAACTTAAAGATGGTGAGAAGACTCTATCACTAGAGTCTGTTGCCAGCAAGCCAAGCGTGGCAAAGGTCATGGCCGGAGCTACTAAGCTCCGACACCTTGAAGTATTAACTATCGACACTCAACGTGTTGGTAGAGGCTCCTGCCAGAGCTACTAAGCTCCGACGATGGACAGTGCCGGAGTTTCTAAGCTCCGACGATTTCAAGGGACCTTCACTATCGAAAACTTCGGACCAAAACTGTACGAGTTCGAAGCAAATCTGTCTTCAACAAAAATCAAAATCCTTTTGGTACATGTCCACAATCAAATTGTGCGCATCTACCAGGGGGCCAAGTGAATACAAAGATGTTGAAGATAAAAAATGAAATTCACGCAATTGAGGATTTCATTTCATTTGAAGACCGGAGATTACATCTGGGGACAAAGGATTACAAAATTGAGAAAGAAGAGAAGATACAAATAAAGGCTAAGAAAGATAGTCCTAGACCCTATGGAAGAACTCAGCGACCTTCTGGGCGACCTCCGACACGCTGGCTCGGGTAGCTTCGCCTTCTCCTTCAACGGGGCCTTCAAGCACCGGGTCCAGAGGGAATCGAGGGTTCCGGCTAGTGTAACACGTCAACACATACTCTGTGACGTTTCTAGCCAGGGATTGCCCCTCGACCTCAAGCTGGTCCGCGATGACGTCGCCCACCTTGGAGAGCTTGCCACCCGCAGCGCCCAACGCTTGCAGCGCAAGGTCCGGCTCCGGCTCCGGATCATCCGGAAGCACGGGGCTGAAACCCATCGGCGCTAGCGCATCGTCGGCCTTGCTCAGGAACTCCCAAATTTGCAGGGAGTCCGTCTTCCTCAGGCCCTTCATCTCTTCCAAGGACCTCCGGGCCGCCGCCAGCTCCGAGTTCTCGCGGGAGAGGCGCTCAACTTCTTTGGCGTTTTGCTGAATCTTCGCAGCAACCCGCTTTTCGAGTCTTCCGAGCTCCTCCTCCCGGAGGTGGATCTTGTTCCGGCGGTCGACCAGGTCTTTCTCCCTAGCCTCTATTTTCTTCTCCCGGGCGATGAGGGCACACTCATACTCGTAGAGTTCCTGCCCTCGCACCCAGGTCTTCTCCTCCTCCTCGAGGCAGTGCTCTTCCAATTTTTTAGCGCGCTCCTCGATACCTTTGTCCGCCAGAGCTGTCTTCTCGGCGAGCTCTTCTTCACGTCGCAAGACGTCGTCCCGTAGTTCCAGGAGTTTTTGCTCCTCATCCTCGAGCCGTTTTTCCCTTCCCTCAAGTGCCTCTCGGCGCTTGATGAGTGCGGTACTGATGGCCTCGAGTTGATCGAACCGAGCGTTGGCCGCATCATTAGCAGCCTTAGCTTGGTCATGGTACTCCCGGGATTGGGCGTCGAGGTTGTGAGTCATGCTCTCCCTCTCGTCCAGCATCTCACCCCAGAGCTCCAGGCGGACTTTCTCCCGCCTGATCCATTCCTTGTCCTCAGCAATCCTCGACTGCGCCAGCTTGGTCTCGAATTGGAGTCTATTACGCCACCTCCTAAGGGTTTGGCGCTCCTCTTCAAGAACCTTGTTGTCGTGGAAGAAGGCTAGTTGGACTTGGCGCAGACTGGAGCAAGCGTTGTCGATGGACATCGACAGCGAGATGGGCTCCGGACCTTCTGGGGTCTCCTCCGCTGGTTCCAGCGGGTCTTCATTTACGAAAATTGGGTCCCACTCTGCGAGAGCGGAACCCCGAGCTTCCAAGGCACTAGGGCCCTCCTCCGGGATGGCCTCAGTCGCCATCGAAGAAGGTCCCGCCACCAAATCTTCATTCGCCCCCTCAGGCTGGGGGCCAGCGACTTCGTTCAGGCACTCTGGCTCCGCCACGGGTACCATCGACGTCGTCGCCTCCAATGGCTCCGGCCGGGACGCCTCTTCTGAGGGAGGCTCAAGCCCCCTCGTCTCTTCAACCACCGGCTCTACAGCCGGCGCCTCCACCATCACCGGCTCTGCAGCCGACGCTCCAATAACTACCGGCCCTGCGACCGAAGCTTCAGAAGTAACCGGCTCAATTGCCGGAACCACTTCAACTTCCGGCTCGCACGCCGGGGCTTCAGCTACCTCCGGCTCGACCGCCGGGGCTTCAGCACTTTCCGGCTCTGAAGCCGGGAGCGCTACTTCCTCCGGCTCGACAGCCGGAGCATCTACTTCTGCAGCACAGGGGCCCGGAGCTTCAACCTCCGGAGCGGGTGCCGCTGGCGCATCTTCAATCCCGTGGTCCGGCGCTACCACGGGAACTTCAGGAGATGAGTCGAGGTCCATGACCACGACAGCCGGCGCCGGAGCTGTCGCAGCCTCCGCCTGGGGCGGCACCGGAGCTGGAGCGGAAGCCCTCGCAGCCTCAGACACTGTGGCTGAGGGCGGAGCTTCACTCCCCTTCTTGGGAACGCTGCAGATGAAGAATGAAGAAATTGAGCAAACAGATGCTATAATTAAAAGTTAATTGAGGTAAGCAAGAAAAATTACCTTGGGAGGCTCACGCACCAGCTTGCGCGGAACCTCTTTCCCGGACGTTCCGGGCTGGCCACGGTCGGCGTAGGAGCTCCGGGAGGACTCCCAGGACTTGCCGTAGCCGCGGGCGTTTCCCGGGTCGGAGCTCTCCTAGACCGGGAGGAACTCCTAGACCTGGAGGCCCTCACCGCTTCTCGAACCGGAGTCGCCTGTCCGGAGCTGGCACCTCCGGAGGGACCCATCAAGGGAACAGCCGCACTCCGGGAGGATCCCACCGCCGGAACAGTAGCACTCCGAAAGGACCCCACCACGGGGACAGACGCTACAGCGGCGGAGGATCTTCCCTCCTGAGGACGGGGAACTGGCGGGGAAGTAGCAAGCCCGACGGACCTTCCGTCAGCATGTCGCAGCTTCCTCTTCCGGCTCTCCGGCTCCTCCGCCAGCTCCTTGCCCTTGCCGGTGACCTCAGCTCTTGGCTGAGAGACAGGGGTGGAGCCGCCTTCCGACAACCCGGGGATCGCCAACTGGGCGGTCGATCTTCTCTCGACGACGCCAAGGTCGTCAAGCGCGGGCATCTTCCGCCGGAGCTCCCTGCTGAACTCAACTTCCTCGTTCAGGGGGAGGAAAGCCGGTGGCGGAGTCAAGTACTCTCCGTTAACATCGATGCCGTGCTGGAATTTCTTGAGGTGAAACTCCAAGGACTTCCCCACCATGTTGGACTTCAACCCGGTCTCAACCCGGTCTGCGTCCATCACGCTGTTGAGGGCCCAGGCGAGCTTCTCCCTCCTCTTCAGCGGCGCCCACCTGTTGGACAGGAAGTTGCAGAACACCGCCTGGGGAGTCAATCCTCCCTCCACACATTGGCGGATCCTGGACAGGACGGGGTCGAAAGCTGCCGCCAGCACCGGAACTTCGCTCCACACCGACGTGTCAATGCCGGGCAGACCGTCTGGCAGTTCCAACCGCTCGTGCTCCTCCACCCGGACGATTACCCAATCTTTCTTCCAGTCATCCCACTTCCCGGGAGGGAACGACCGGAGGTACTTGAACGGGCACTTCTTGCGCTTCACAAAGTAGTAGAAGCCAAGGTACTCGTCACTTCGGCCGGTGGTTTGGACGGTGAAGAAGGTGCGGAAGAGCTCGATGCAGGGAGGGATGCCCACCCACATCTCGCAGAAGTGGACAAAGATGGACACAAGGAGGAGGGAGTGAGGGCCAAAGTGGTATAGCTGCAGACCATAGAAGTCCAGCAGCATCAAGAAGAAGGAAGAAAACGGTGGGATCAGCCCCACCATGGCGTACGATGAAAAGTACACCATTTCGCCGGAGTGCTCCTTTTTAAAGGGAAGCTCCCCGCCGGCGCGGACTGAACGGTTGAAGAAGTCCGACGACCACCCCATGAGGGCTCGGACCTTCTTCAGATCGCTCTCCGTCTTCAAACGACTCTCACGCAGTCCCAACTCCATCGCAGCACAGCTAGGCGAGAGAAGGGAAGCAAAGCACGAGTTGGGAGTTTGAGCGCAAGAACAGATGGAAAGCGTAAAGAACTCCCGACGGTGCGCTTTCCTTCTTAAGTAAGCCCTCGCAACGCTTGGATGGAAACTGCAGGAGAGTCAAGCATACTACTCAAGAATTCAACCCAGCCTATGACAAGAGGGCCCGGGACCACCCCGACGATCAAGTCGAGGCTCTTACCCAGGCGAACAGTTGTCATCACGAGGCGGGAAACCCAAAGGCGGCGGACTGACAAGGCGCGCGGAACCGATACGGTTTTCGTATCGGGAACCGACGACCTTCAATAGCGAGAGATCCGCACGTCAAAGATCTTATCTGCCGCCTGAGGTGCGCCACGCGTCAGGACTTAACCGTAAAGCCCTGCCAAAGGCACCTCCAAAGATCCTTGAAGACCCAGTTCAAGAGTCGCAAGTGTGGACCCACCTCCGGCGGAATGACTTCATCCCGTTAGCCTTCCCCGGAGGCAGGTCCAGGGGGCCACTGTCGGTACCCTAAAAACCATACACCCCCTGAGGTTACAAAGATCTCAAGGGAAGGACATCTACTCAAGTTGAAGACCCTCGGGGGCCCACTTGCCAGACGTGACCGGACCCGCTTCTCCAACATGGTTAACCTCTAGGTTGCCACGTGTACTATCAGACCAGAGCTATTACCCGCAAGGGTGAAGCTCCGGGCCAAGTACTGAAACGGCACCTCCGGAGGTAGCCCCTGACCGAGAGAAGCTCCGGACCTGACACGTGCCAGGTCACCCCGGAGCTTCCCGCTTCTCCCAAGCAAGCTCCGGAGCTGCCACGTGTCCACACGTCGGAGCTAGCTGCTTAAAACCCCCGGGAGACGTTGTAACGGCTCCGGATCTCCAAAGGACAGCCGCAGACTTCAAGACCCGATTAATTACCATTAATTCCACGTTAATGATAATTAATCGGACGACCTTAACACTTGTAACGGCACTGTCGGAGCCGTTACAGGGTTATTAACAACAATTAATCTCGTGTATCAATACTAATAACCGCCAGGGCCACCTGTCGGGCCAGGCTGACTTGTAACGGTTTGTCCTTATGCTATAAAAGGACAAACCGACGATACACGAGGGAGAGACTCTCGAACACACTCAAGCACACAAGTTAATACAACACAACACACATACACTCCCGTGGAGTATTACGCTCAGGCGGCCCGAACCACGTAAACTACTGTGTCATTCGTGTCCAAATCGCATTTCACTTTCTTAGATCTCCGCGCGCCCAAACCGAACCACAACTCCTTCAAACACTTTCATAGTGTCAGGGGATCTGCCGACTCCAACAGTCGACAGCTGCAAATAGTCTTGGTTGCTTTAGAGGAGTTCTATGTGATTAAGAGTTAAGAGTATTAGTAGAGCAGGAATATTGTCATTATGGGTCAAGTCCTAGTAGGATTACACATATATTGTTGTTAGTGAAGCAAAGGAATAGAGGGACTTTTGGGCAACGAACCAATGTCAGAATTGCAACAATTAGTATCAGAGCCAACTTCTATCCTCTGTTCCTTCGTTCCTATTTCCATTGTCCATATTTTATTTCTTTTACGATGAAAGCGTTGATATGCACTCTACGTCAAAATTGCACATGATTTGTTTTTAGAATCAGTCATGATTCGTGAACTAAGGTAATGATTGAGAGACATGTATCATTTGGCTTCTCAATCAGTGTTTTAAAATCCCATCGGAACGCCTAGGCGTCTATCAAGGTGCCCATCAAGTCAGCTTTGGCAGCGTGGGTGGCAGCAAACACGGTTTGGAATGTGAGAGACCTAGGATGTGGTGGCGAGGCGAGTCGACCAACCATGATGTTTTGGCCATAGCACCTATATGCTTAAGTGGCGACTAGGCGACGCCTTTTAAACACTAATATTTTTTCTTGTAGGATTACACTCAATGTATGTGATGTCGAGGAGACCTAAAGATAGGTTTAGATCAAAACGTGGAAAAATAGTTGAGAAGGAATTTAGGAGAGAAGAATTTATGCGACATGCGGACATAGAGTATATAAGAAGCAGTGGTGCTGCTAATGAAGATGGTCTACTAGTCAACATTGCCTCACAACCAACCAATCAGAGTCCAATCAATGATATTAACTCTAGGTGCAAAAACACCTTTACGACAAAAGAAAATTTGGATGCATTATCAAGGGGTCGAAGCAAGTCAAACTCTTCGTTGGTTCCAATGTCAAAGTTAATGAAGCAATCCACCAACGGATGTGGCGGCAAGAATTCTTTAGAAGGGGAGACTCTTGTCTCGATGGGGTCGAAGGATGATTCAATCTCGACATTGGGTATTTGGAAGGTCCAAATCCCCTTGAAGATGAATGCAATAATTAACAGTGGAAACAATGTTGAAAGTTCACGAACAACTAACATGCACAACCAAACAACCTCATGGTTGTTAGAGACGAACCGAGCACATATGCCAAGAGACCACTCTGTCGCAAATGGTGTTAATGGCAATGTGAATGGACTTGGGCCACAACCAACTAATATGTATCCTTCAAAAGATAACGATGCTCAACACTCGGGGGTCGTAACTAAAGAACATGCTACATTGAAAAAGAGTATTGAAGGTTCAATGCGACCTCAATTTGAGGCTATGGAAGGGTTGGTTCACAAGGAAAATAATGTCAATGAGGTACCTAATTATAAAGGTTGTCCATCAAGAATGGGATTTTCCATTAAAATGAATAACGAAACAACAAATGATGAATGTGTTCAGAGTTCGATGGTCGTTGATGGCAAAACCCATGACGTCAACTCTAAGGAGAGGAAAGAATTAATGCAAGAAAAAACATTTGCGACTCTTGGTGAAGATATTGATGATCGTGATAGTGAGGAAGTTGTGCAACTAACTTGGGGACCGAAGAAGAAACGAGGACAATACATAGTAGTGACAAGTGAAGATGAAGAAGTTGAGGAAGTCAAGTCTAAGGGGGAAAAAGAATCAATGCGAGAAAAAACATTTGTGACACTTGTTGAAGATCATGACGGTGATAGTGAGCAAGTTGTGCGACTAACTTGTGGACCGAAGAAGAAACGGAGACAATACATAGTGACAAGTGAAGATGAAGAAGTTGAGGCGTGATCGTGTTGGTGTTGAAAGCAAAGATAGAGCAAAATCAAAAGCAGAACTTGTTATGTCAATGGATTATCTAGCCAAATTCCCCATGCCATTTATTTCAGAATATGAATGCTATTGTTGCTCAAAGCCTATCGATGAACCTATTTGGCGGTACTATAGATGATCTTCATTTCAGATTTTATAGTATTTTAAATTTCTCTATGTTCAAATGTTAATTTTATTATGTTATAGGGGAACATTGAATATTGATGGAAAAGAATACACATCATTGGTTGGGCATTTGTCCACCAAATCTGGAGAGGAAGTGTGGAAATTATCTAGATCTTTGCAAACATCAGTTGAAGTGATGAAGCTTTATAGATCAAAGGCCAGACCTAAGATATGGGGTTCATCAAGACCTAGTGATGATAACATTGGCATATATTTCTTCCCTCATGGAATGAGGTAACTGCGTATTATTTGTATTACATATTTACATTACTTCTAAATTCATTTCCATGTGGAATACTATGTCTAAACATGTTCTGAATGCCCTAGGCATGATGCAGACTTGGATGAACTAATCGATGAAGTCATGAAGAATGATTTGGTCTTGCAAGCGGTTATTGGTGAAGCTGAGATGTTGATACTCCCATCTTGTCTACTACCTGAAAGATACAAGAGTGTGTGATGCTTATTTTTTCTTCCCTTGAAAATATAACTGATTGTTTATTTTTTTTACAATGGAGAAGATATCTAGTTGTATTACTTATATCATCATTTAAGTTTAATAGAATACTTCCTTGAAGTATTTCAGTTGTTTAGATGGCCCTAAACTATTTTTCTCCTGGTAAAACGCAAGTATCTAAATTCATTAGATGAGAGGAGATAACATAATCTATTTTGCAGACTTTTTCTTTAATCCTTCATCAGATCCGCATCACCTTTTCATATCTTAGGGTTCGTCGAACCTTGTCTGAAGTGCTTGGAACCTGTGCAAATACTCACGAAAAGTTTCTTATTATACTTCTACAAAGATATGATGTATCCTCCATCCTATTAAATTTTAATCAGAACCCAAATTGTATTTAATATAAGAAAATAATTAGAGTGTAATGATCTTGTTTATCAGATGGTGGGTGGGGTGAGGCAGACTTAGGGTACTGACGAATGAAACTTTTAATGTATCACAATAGAGCTTTCAAATTCAGTAATGGTGAGCTATTATGTTTGTTTTCGTAGTTTGCATATAACCAACTACGAACAGTTATGACACAAGCAGGATCAACCTCCAATCTTTATCTACCTTTGTGACTCCTAAGTTACATTATTCTATGGATGCCTTTTTTATCTGGTTAGTTTGGATGTGTTGTTGCCTCTGATTGATTGATATTATCATGTTATGATCAGGGCACATAAACCCCTACAACAGATATTAAAGCATGAAGGAATAAATCACTTTCTTCCTTGCAACACATATGGCCTCCTTAAATTATTTCCCTTGCTATTTGTTGGTCCCCAAGTCTTCAAGGACCATAGTAACGATCCTTGAGATGTCATTTAGATTATTTTGAATTTCTTTTGACCAGATTTTTCTTTATGTTAGCTGGTTGTCACTCATCAAATTCATTACTTGCAGCATTTCAAAGAAAACACTACCTTTGGGCCTTGTTTAAGCAAAAGGAAGATAGATTTGCTGTCGTTGCAAAACCACTCAATGGTAAAGCATGGTGTGTGCAAGAGGAAGAGAAGGGAAAAGAAGGTGTCCAGCGAGATGTTGTGGACGATGTAGAACGAAATGAAGAAATGATTTTGATGAGAAGTGCCATGCCTTCGGAGAGCCAGGGGTTGGTGAATTTGCATCTTCGCATGGAAAAGCAGGGGTCGGAAGGTATCGCTAGAGGTGGTATGGACCATTTGAACTGTAAGTCACCTGCTGAGGGCACGCAACAAGCCTCAGCCAGCTGCGTTCCAGACGCCACCAGCACTGGCTTTCAACTTACGGCTCCTGATGAAAGGAAACAGGATGATGCAAGACGTCACAATGTGCACGCAGCTGCTGCTACTAATTCTGCTGCCTTAACCACTGAAGCTACTGCCCGTGCTACTAATGCCGCTAACGTACCTGCAAGTCACGAACAGTTCAACTCGAGCAGGGGGGTTCAACCGGGCAGGATTATTTATTTCGTCACTAGACAAACTCCTAGAATTGGGCAGATCATTGAGGAGCTGGAACGTGAAAATTCATTGGTATTTGCTATGCCTGGAGAGGCGATCGGTGCAGGGTCTGGACCAGGCAGTATGGTGAGTACCATGCAGCAGCTAAGCAGGGCACCAAGCATCAGCAACTCGACGAAATTATCCAAAGTGAACAGCCAAGGTCTCATGTGAGCGTAGCCACCAAGTTTTAATGTGATCCTTGAGCTGTTTATATAGAAACAGTAGCCAATGTGCTGGGACTTTTGGAGCGGAGGTAGCAAAGGAAGCGTGCGTGCCTTGCTTTTGTCAGCTTTTATAATATGCACCTCTCATCAACTTCCGTGTGTATCTCAAGCGCCAGTTTGCAAGGTTCACTTGTTTATATCCCTTGCTAGTTGTGCACATAGGTTTTTATTATGCAAATCTGTGCTGTTGTATAATAATATATGAATGCACGGCAGCTTGATTGCTGTTCTGTCTACATGCATGGTTACTTGCTCGTTTCTGGTTAAACTGTTCTGTGGTACTCCATTACAAAATACTGGTCATTTAGACAAGAATTTTAGCTCAAAATGAATTAAAATTCTTGTTTTAAGTGATGAGGATTTTGGTATCGAGGGAATACTTTGTACGTGGTATCTGAAACTGTTGTCGAGCTTTCGAGTTAGGTAGTGGAGATTTTTCATAATTTCTCACATCTTGGATGTTATAGCTATTATGCTTCTAACTGTTGAGTTTCATTTCTACTTGATTTTAACTTGTTTAGGATAAATGTTTGATTGTTGTTGTTGTATAGCTATTATGCTTCTGAAACACGGTGGAATAATTGCGTAACGCCGGTATGTGATACCTGCTCGACGATTTACCGAGTAATTAGCATCTAATTATTATTATTAATTACTAATATTTATAATAAATTATTAACTTTTAATTTTATAGGTTAATCAATTATAAAATTATTTTATTTG
Source organism: Tuctoria greenei (assembly GCA_036927565.1). Taxonomy (NCBI): domain Eukaryota; kingdom Viridiplantae; phylum Streptophyta; class Magnoliopsida; order Poales; family Poaceae; genus Tuctoria; species Tuctoria greenei. Next base: position 178,478,744 of record JAYESD010000009.1, on the reverse strand, counting down.
ATTATTTACAATCAAGGTAACCATCACAAAATTAGGATTTAATAATTAACAAAAAGATAAAAATAAAAAACAGCTCGCTACTTCGCTTTGGCCGGTGGCTGCTAGACTGGAATCTGCGCCTCGCCTGAAATTTGGCTGTCAATCAGGCGCCTGGGAATTAGCATTCCCGTAATACAAATCGGCCAAAGGTCAGTAGTTTTAAACTGTTTTTTAGTTTGCATACGTACGTGACTCATACGGTTGGCAGAAGAATAATGATGTCTTTTGGAAGTTGATGCTGCGATGATGATGAGGCATAGGAAACAAGAGATGTAATAATACCATAAAAATGGAACAAGAGATATATGAATCCGAGATATAATCCCGTTCGGAATGGAAACGTATCCGTTGGCGTCGTAGTCCTCGCCGGACGGATCGGGATCACTAATAAAAAATTTCCGTCATCATCGCCGCGTTCCGTTTCCAAAACTGCTTCGACTCCGATCCGCACGTAAGACGGCGAAGCGCAACAACCGTCTCGAAGTGCCATATAAATTCCCCTCCCCCCTGCGACTTGAGGTCGCCCACCGCTTCGTTGTCCAGTTGCCTCGCCTCTCCTCTCCCCGTGCCGCCGCCGCTGCCTTCATCGCTAGCGCGCTGGCCGAGGCCCGAGGAGGCGGACTCCACACAGTTTTCGTCGAGTTGGTGTTCGCGAAGTTGGGGTTGGCGGCAGGCGACGCCGGCCGCGTTTTCTGACTGGGGTCCCCGGCCGAGAGAGGGATCGAGACGATCAGTCGTCATTCGGTCTCTCTGTTCTGCTGGGTTTATAGATCATCGCATTATTCTTGGCACCGGCCGGACAAGCTAGAAACAAGCCGACGCAAGTCTTAAGGTACGCGCACACTCTGCATCTCCTATCTACAGACCATCTTCTGCTTGTCATGTTGCTATGTTTTGCTACAAGTTCTACACCACGTTATTAATAAGAATTATCCTTTGTTGAATCGATTGTGCCGCGCCCAGCTGGAACCATGCATGCATGTGCTTGTTAGTTTGCTCGATCGCTGTGTACTGTGCTTCGTGTTTGCTTTTAATTTAGGATACGTTAGCCGATGGAGTGGGTATTCTGGTTAACTTACCCATCCGGTTTATAAATTTATGTCGTTATGATAACAAATAAAACTTAAAATCAAATTATAATTATTGTACGGAAGAAAGCAGTTAGGTTAGAGAGATATGCTTTTATTGGAGTACAACCGTGCGGTGTCAGTCTCGCCATTAGTGAATTAAGGGGACTAGAAGAATAGTAATATAGATTCTAAAGAGGAGGATTCTACTACCAACGTCATGCCAGTTTGCTTATTTCATACTCTAAGAATAGTTGATAATTTCTCTTATGGATCAAAATAAAATGCATTTCTTTGTGCCTATTTCAGCCATTAGCAACATGTCAGCTAGAGTGGGACAGTCCAATATTTTGAAAAAGTCCCTAAAAGAATGTGGGATTTATCGAGCTCATTTCCAAATGGCAAAACATAGTAATGCTCAACGTTCAGAGGTCGTGAAGATCAAAGGTTCTTTTGCATTGAGAAAGAGGACTGAAGGTTCAAGGCCAGCTCAATTCAAACCTATGGAAGGATTGGTTCGCAAGCAGATTTATATCAATAGAGTAAATACATATAAAGTTTCTCCATCAAGAGTAAAGAGAGGATCAAATGCTAGTCTTGGACATGCCATTGTTGAGGATAGAGTTAAGAAATTGGATTGCACAAGTGAGAAAGAGTTTGTGTCTTGTATATCAGGCGATCATCTTTCAAATAAAAAAGACTTCAAGCAAGAAAATTCTGAGATGCTTTTTAATAAAGAACAAGTGTCAAAATTCAAGTACAAAAACAACAATGAAAAGAGGCCAAGAGAATCATTGTTGGATGGAAAGATCAAAACAATAGCCGATGACCACAATGGGAGTGTCCATCCCGACAATGAAAGTTGTAGACAAACGGAGAAAAACAAGCGTCGCAGAGTAACATTTGAAGATGATGATGTTGAGGATGAGGAAAGTTTCGGAGATAAAAAGCTTATGGACATGAATGATCAAATAAGATCAAAAGTCTCCGCACGTGTTGAGCAGCAAAGCTATTGTTGTTCAAAGCCTATTGATGAGCCTACTTGGAGGTATAATGGATAGTTTCGTTATGATAAATTGTTTTGTATGTTTATGTCAATAGGGGAATCTTCAAGATTGGTCAGAAGTATGTGTCGTTGGCCGCACATTTGTCGACAAAATACTGTGAGAAAGTTTGTAAATTGTCAAGATCATTGTCACATATTGTCGAAGTAAGTAAACTTTCTAGTTCAAAGGCTTGGCCCAAAGCATCAAAACCCAATGACGACGACATTGGCTTGTACTTCTTCCCACATCAAATGAGGTTTTTTACTAAACTCTTTGCACATTTTTTCATATATTATTATCCTATATTTTTAAATTTCCAAACACCTTATTTTTTCATGTTCCCTAGGCAAATTGAAGAATTGGATCAACTAATTGAAGAAGTTATAGAGAAAGATTTGGCCCTGCAAGCTATTGTTGGTGATGCTGAGATGTTAATATTCCCTTCTACTATATTGCCAGAACAATATAAGAGTACGTGAAGTATTTTTTAAATGTAAGAATTCATGGTTATGGACATCATTCGTGTGTTTGCCACTCACCATTTCCTCCTATATTTATGCAGCATTTAAAGCAAAACAATATTTATGGGGAGTATTCAAGCCTAGACAACAAAATGGTGTTGCGGTTGCGATGAAAACATTGGATGCAATTGAATGTTGTGAACGGAAAGTAGAGGAAGAAAGCGCTACTCCATTGGAAAATCAAGATTTGCCTTCTAAGAACATGTATGAAGTCCAATCTACCAGTGTGCAAGTGAGGACAAGTGTTGGTTCTCAACCTAAAGATCTAGAACAAGGACAAGGAGACTCGTTGCATCATTCTATGTGCATTGGTAAAGCAATTACAAATGCTACCGACACTATATTACATGGAAATCATGCAAAATTTGACCTAAGTAGGGGTCTCTCAAGAAAGGTTTTCGAATTTGTCGTCGGACAGACCCCTAGACTCTTGCAACTTATTCAAGAGGTGGAACGAGAAGGTGGTGTAGTAATTAAAATGCAAGGGGAGACAATAGAATCTTGACCAAGAAACATCACAAGATCTTCGCGATAGATGGATTGAGGGAGACTGGCATGCAATCACCATCTAGGTGCAACTGTGCAAGCAACTCATTAATTAGGTTCAATTTTGCATCCAACTCTTTGATTTGTGTTTTATTAATACCATACAATCTTACAATTTGTATTTCATGTGTTTTTACTTGTTCCAAGTCATGATCTTGTCATCAACATTATAGAATTGACAATCCATCATCAATTATGTGTGAACTGACACCCTTTATTTGTCCATATTTTGTGCTCTTTTATTAAAAGCTCTAACATATATGTCATGATGTTGAACGATATGGGTGGGCATCAAGTTATCTTGACGTAACCCTTCTTTGTTTGGAAATAGCGTCCAACATTATCATTGACTTTGATTCCAATAGTATACATTTAACAATTTTTCAACCAATTTGCACCATTTGGGTGAGACGTCTTTTGTTTGTGATGTTTGTTATAAATAAGGGTATGTGATTCGTCAGACTTTTTCACAATCAATTTTGAAAATTCCTTGTTAAGTCTTTTAGATAATTCATGAATGGTCTCTTGTAATATGACAACACCTACGATATTTTTGCATGGACAATTGTTGTTTGTGATTGTTTCATCACGTGTGCCTTACTCTATTTATTTTGTTTGTGCCAAGTTTTGTAAAACAAATTGAAGCTAACATTGAGTAGACATTTGTCTATATTGTTGAATTTGTTTTACTAGTTATTCAAATTTGACTTCGTAGGAGAGGCATTCCTAATGAATTTTTTTTGAAGAGTGTCATCAAATCGTTTTTTATTACATCACAGAATACATAGTTAGCATTTTGTGAGAAAGTTTTCTAGACCCACCTATTTGTTATGCTCCATATGGAATACTGCCTTGTTGGCTCCGTTTTAGTGAATGTTGAGGTAAGCTTATCATTTACAACATTGTTGACTCGTGAGATGTCATCTATTTGTCTTTCCATAGGAGAAAAGTTATGGTCTGTTAGTTCTCATAATGATAACAATAATAATTTCATATTTTTGTGGAAAGTCAATTCTATCTTTTGAAAACAGATCTGCATCAAGGGTGAAGACCATCGAACCTTTGGCTGCATAAGTGATCAATGGAAAAAAGTGTTGGACATGAGAATCAAGAAAAAATGTGGCATACATATACATTCTCGTTTTAGAGGACCATACCATGTATCCATGCGTCAGACAAGTTCACATATACATCCAACAATCATGCGATCCCTACATATACACACGACACATCACAATTGATCTCTAGATACCATCAGACCACCTCAAGATTGACAACAGATCTAGGCCCCTACAGCACGCTGTCGAGGCTTTCCGTGGCAAGGTTCTTACACGTACGTAAGGACCCCCAATGACCCAATCACGCAACTAACCTCATGAAGTAGCCCCCGCGATCACCTCGTCAAGTGCTTACACCCGACTTGACACGATGCAACACACATTAAATGCATTCGTGCTGTATAAACGGTTGTAGTCGTAACGTATGCGTCGAGACGGCACAAAGGCAAACGACGACGGTGAGGTTGCCAATCACCCGTGCGTGCGTGGACGATGGACCGGATGTGGAACTTTCATCTCTTACCAACTTTTCCACTCTTTCTCGTTCTTTTCTCTCTTGTAAATGACTCCAAAATGAAAATGATTAGCATAACCTATAAAAATATGTCATCCATTTTTGATCGGCACGTCTCACATGCAATAGGCATGTGAGGCATGCAGATTCGGAATTGTCCCATTTTGGACATCCCGGGAGTGACCGAGGGTGTGCTTATGACGATCTAGGTATGAGGTCTGGATTCAAACGTCATTTTGACAGCGTAACCTCGATGTTCTCCGCTGCACCATTTTTTAGCGTGTAGTTGGAGAACAACGAGATTTTGCTGCCGAAATTTCATTCGAATTAGGACCTTGTGTCTCATCATAAGCATGTTCCGTCGGTCACTCTTGGGTGGATTTATGACCTATCTACCAAGTTGTAGGGCCGTGACATAACACAAAAATTAAACTAATAATGATTTGTCTGCTTTGAAGGTACACCCGCAGGAATGGCTAAAGACCGCACTTGGCTGTATACTGGTTGGAAAAAGGATGGGAGTCACTCAAAAAATGATATGGTAAAATTAAACTAATTTGTACTATACCATTTTAAGTGTACAATAAATATAATTTTTTTTCCAATTAGCTTATAAAAATAGAAACAAGAAATTCAAAAATTATAATAAATGAAAATATATTCTAAAACATTATTATAATTGTTTTAATATTACTATTTATATGGAATAATCATTACAAGAAAGTTCAAACTTACTAAATTAATTATAAACCTATATAAATAAATCACTAAAATGTGTACTTAATTACAAATCACTTATAACTCATATTTAAGTCGTTCTACTACCTAGACTCTCGTTACATAATAAGACATCCACATAGTAAATTTTATGATTATTTGTTATGTATGGTGTACTGTTGGTGGTTGCTTTTATTTCTTTTTTTGACGGTAGTTTATACACATTCCTATTACGATCAAGAATCAACACGGAGATATATATGAAGACTAAGAGTTCAATAAAGAAAACTGAGTAGCTATATAAAAACAGGCAAGTGCTCTTGAACATCTTGCACCTATTTCTAGGATGTCCAGTTAGTTGCATGCTTAATTAGATGGTATCCTATTTCATGTTATATGCCCTGTTCCACTTATTCCTTATCGTTTGGATTGAGTTGGGTAGTTGATAGGTTTTGGTCATGCTTAGTCATGCTAAGACTTTTGGGAAGAGATTCCTATACATATAATGCACTATACTATATGGTTATTATGAGCATGATGGACACATTGTATTAGTTGGTAGGAATCTGACGGTTGGATGGTTTGGTGTGGTGCATTTTGCACGAGACCCTAGTTTGGATTTGATACCATCGGATTCTAAGGATCGACTCATGGAGTAAGCCTCTGAGTTCCACAGTACCACCACAAGACTGAGATGAGGTGACTTGGTGAATTAATTAGGTCTCTTTCGACAAAATGCTAGTAGTTGAAAAGTGCATGGAATGAGTCACGAGTACTGCTCTGAGATCCATATGGCTTAAGAGGAGGCTTATGAGGTGGAGGGTTACTCCAGGAATGTCTCATGGTGAAACCTTAGAAGGCTAGTATTAGTTGAGAGGAACTTTGTAAGGACTTTGTAGTGATCTCCTGGCCACATATCAAAGGAAGTGTGTAATGTGACCGATGGATCACAGGCGACATAGAAGTTTACTTAGTCCACCTGGCAACAGGGGGTGGAATCAATGCTTGTGGATAAAGGGTACACATTCTGCAAAGTTTTGAACTGTCTAAACAGCCGTGCTCACGGTCAGGAGCAGCTTGGGGCTTAGTTCATAATTAGTTTATGGATGAGATAATTGTGGTTTATTGTGATTCTAGTTAATCTTCATTATTATCATTATGATTTGAAGTATTCATTTAGCAAAGTATTGATAATGAAAGCTAAGGATAAGTTTAAAGCTTAGTGCTTAAACCAATATTCAACCTTTCATTTCATCGGCCTTCATGTCATTTATTTATCACACTTGCTGAGTATTCTATGCACTCATGCGTTTGCCATATTTTTCTATTATAAATGTTGCTTGTTGAAAAGAAGATTCAATGAAGACAAGTGCGAAATGAAGATGATGCGTCTGAAGGTCGTGTTGCTGCCAGTCGATTTTGCCCGTGGTTGCCCTAGAGTTTTTCCTCTTCCGCTCCTATTTCAAACTCTTTTAAAGGTATAAATATTGTTTGTATTTGATATAAAACGTTTTATCACTATTTGTCCTACATGTATGATGAAATTGATCCTGGCATACATATAGTTTGTAGCTGGTTTTATTCTTAATAAAACCGGGTGTGACATATGTACCCACTTTCGATTGGAAAATATTGTTTCATTCACTAGGGAATCCATGACATTTATCTCTTTATCTTTTTAGAGGAAATAAGATACCTATAAATAGTAAAATCAATAACATTATGAGAATTTCATAAATGCAAACATGTCCTGCCGGGTCTTGGTTTGTATATATCTCCACTACACATGCATGATCGAAGATGTTATCCTCACTAAACCTCATTATAAAGCTATCAATGTTGGGGAGGCTAACAACCAAACAACTAGCGATGCTCTCCTCAAAGATCTTGTGTTTGAGGTATCCAATACCATCTCACAAGAAATATGAGCATATCCAATAATAAGAAAACAAAAATCAATGAAAGTCATCATTAATGACGATATCTGATATTTTCGAATACCTGATCAAATGTATGCATATCCAATATTGAACTCTCATATATAAATTGGGGAGTGCTTTCATACATTTCTATACCGGAGCACATAGTTTGACCTATTCTGTCTATGTGCCTCATAAACTCATCACAACACTAGGTTCAACATCAGAATTTAGCACCGAAAACATGTTTCTGAAGGGACTGATTATGTTATTAGTGTGTGCAGTGATCATGAGTAACCACCATGTGCATGGACACTGCACAGTCCAACAAAAAATTAACATCCTCAATAACTGTAGGTCGATTCTCTTCACGACAAACACCAGAGTGACAAATGTAGATCTACATTGTTGTGAGTCGGTGAGAGAGGTACCGAATAGGGACATGAAGTGCATCAGACATCGGTTGAATGATAGGGAAAAGCGAAGAATTAAGGTAGCCAATCTTTTGAGGCTAGAACACCTATGTAGAAATAATCCTCCTCCCGTCGTTCCTCCTCGTCGCCACCCTCATCAGTAGGTAAGGGAACTTATGTGCATATTTTAGAAACGCATTGTGGTTTGTTAAACTTATCTACCATTTTTTTGTATCAGGTCATGGATGGAGGAAAGGACGTCTAGGTAACATCAATGTGAGGCCATGATGAGGAATAAGTAAATAAAAGTATCATCATGGTGATGAAAATCTTATAATGAATAAATGAATTTAGTTGTTTCACCGAGTGAAATCTACCTGTTTGCTTATTGGATCAGTCATCCCTGTCAGACTGCAAGTGTAGCTACCATCTCACACAAATTTTGTTCGTATTTCGCTCAATAATCGAGGATGCTATTGGAATAGAGACCAGCAGCTAAAACTACGATATCTGTCAGATTAGACGTTATGTTTGAGTGCTATAGAAGTTTCTGTGCTTCTGGTGATGGTTGTGTGCCACTTTCCTAGCACCTCATTCATCCTCATCCACTTGAATTAATATGTCGGAAAATTATAAACATCCAAATCAATATTCTCGTCCAGCTTGCTTTGAAACACATCTCTTATATTTCTCTGGATCATTAAAATATTGACATTTTTTAAATTAACAAATATCAGATGAGGAATGATATTAACCTAGGTTGGTGAAAGCATCTAGGCCCCATGAGGTACGGTTTCGGTGATTAATGACAACCATTCGATATTACTAATGATTTTGTGAATGCAAGGTCTCAATAGCACTCAATCAAATAAAATCAAAATTACATTGGAGACCCATCTGAAATCAACAAATGAGATCAAAACGAATCATGTGAAGAACAAGAAGTGAAAGCTCTAACTTGACATCAATCAATGCTTGAAGACAATCAGAACAACACTTCGAACAAATGTCAAAGAGGTCACAAGTCCAAAATTCCAAAAAGAACAACTCAAAACAACTTGAAGTCAACAAGTTGAACACACCGGATCATCCGATGTACTTGGAGTTGACTGCATCGGTCAAATTGGTTCAACTGAAGAAGAAGACCTCAGACAAATACACTCACCGGATCATCCGATGTAAGTGGCTTAGTGCATCGGTCCATCATCACAGATTGCAACACCATTGGACCAAGTGAAGCACCGGATCATCCGATGTGCAGGTTTGTACACATCGGTCGATCACTCCAGGAAGCTTCAAGATCAAGCAGAATTCTGGAGGAAGAGCCACCGGATCATCCGATGAGAAGACAGTTCAACATCGGTCTAACAACGGTCATATCTGACATAGTGACATCAGCTAATTTGGCTTTGACCGATGATAACTGAAGGGGAGACATCGGATCATCCGGTGTTCGCAGACAAGTGATGTCAGCCTACTTTTCCAACGGCTATCTCGTGGAGGCTGGCTATTTATACCCCTTCAACCTGTCAAATCGATATGACTTGAAGCCCAGACATACTCTACACATCCTAGAGCATTCAAGCAAGAGAGCTACCACTTTCACATCAATTTTACATCAATTGTACACCAAGAGATAGGCTAGAACTAGCTAGAGATAGTGCTTGGGTGCCTCCACTCTAGGTGATTGGAGTCTCTAGCATAGTGAGAGCCACAAGGGAGTGTCCCTTGGTGTGTGTAACTTCCGGAGCTTGCCAAGTGGTTTGTGGAAGCCCGGAGGATCCCAAAAGTGTACAAGGCTTGAGCTCCACCTTGCCGAGGTTGGCGAACGGAGAAGAATAGTGAAGAAGCCCCTAGTCTCGGTGACTTGGGAGTGGCAAAACCCATCGGAGGGTGCCACAACGTGGACGTAGGAAGATCCTTGTGATCTTACCGAACCACGGGATAAACTCCGTGTCCTTTGAGCGTTTGCATCCCTCTTCCTTTACTCTTATGCAATCTCCATTCCGCAACTCTAATTTATATTGATTGCATAGTTTAAATTGCATAGGGAATTGGGCTTTAGGTTGTTAATCTTAAATTGCTTTAAAATTTGAAAGAAAGCCCAATTCACCCCCCCCTCTTGGGCATTTCGATCCTTACAATTGGTATCAGAGCGAGGTTGCTCATTGGATCATTCTAGCTTCACCGCTAGAGAGCAAAAATGGCCAAGAATGGGGGTTCGGTTCCTACCTTCGAGGGCAAGAATTTTGCTTATTGGAAAGCACGCATGCGCGCTTACCTTGAGGCAATTTCTCCCGAAGTGTGGGAAGCGACCCATGCGGGGTTTGGCAACCATGAATATATTGGTGATCAACTAAAATGGGATGCTAAGGCTAGGAATGCTATTTATGAGTGCATTAGTCAAGATGTATTTGCTAGAATTGCAAGTAAGGAAAAAGCTTGTGAAATTTGGGCTTGCTTGATTGAGATCCATGAGGGTTCCTCTCGTGTCAAAGAGCTCAAATATCACTTGCTTAAATCCAAGTATGATGATTTTAAAATGCTTCCTCATGAAAATGTTAATCAAATGTTTTCTCGCTTAAATGTACTCATTGAGGAAATTAATGCTCTTGACATTGCTTCTCTTGGCAAGGGACTCATCAACCGCAAGATCCTCATGCTACTTCCCAAGCCCAAGTACAACATCATAAACTCAATGCTCCAAAAGGAGTCACTTGACAACATTGAGGTTTCGGAACTCATTGGAGAGATACATGCTCATGAGATGAGTGTGCTTGGAATGATGGAGGAGTCATCATCATCAAAGACCATTGCTCTCAAGGCCTCAACCAAGAAGACACATATCAAGAAAAAGAAAGTGATTGAGCCTAGCTCAAGTGAGGAAGAACAAGCTACAAGTGAAGATGATGATGACAATGAGCTTGCATTGATGATGAGGAAGTTTTCACGTCTCAACTCAAAGATTGCCAAGAAGGGATACTCGTTTGATCCCAAGAAGAAAGCCTTCTTGCCAAAGAGAGATGAAAACAAGACGTGCTACAATTGTGGCGATCAAGGCCACATATCATATGATTGTCCAAAACCGGACAAGAGGAAGGACAAGGGCAAGCATCGCAAACTAGAAGAGAGTGAGGATGATGAAGATGCAAAGCCCAAGCGCACCTTTGGAAAGAAGAAACTTGACAAAGGCAAGAAGACCAAGCTCTTTCCAAAGAAGAGAAGAGGACCTCAAAAGGTCTTCATGTGCGAAGCAAATGAGTGGGTCACCGATGAAGAAACAAGTGATGATAGTGAAGATGAGGAAGAAAACTTGGCAAACCTCGCTATCGTCAACAAGAATGACTCACCCCTTCCTCCACCGCCTATGTGCCTCATGGCGAAAGGTAACACAAAGGTATGTGATGACTCAAGTGATGATGAACTTTCTCCCGATGAACTAGCATCTATGATCAATGAATATCATGCCATTATCAAAAGGGAAAAGGCTAAGGTTAAGGCACTTGAGCTAACTCGCGCCAAGCTAGAGGGTGCCAACCTCGATTTGCAAGACAAGTATGTCACCATACTTAATGAGCATGAAACGCTCAAGTCACATGTCAAGCAAATCGAGGAGGAGAAGGCTCAAATCAAGCTTGAGTTCCATGAGCTTGACTTAGCTAACACGGCATTATTGGCTAAGCATAACGAGTTAGTTCAAGAGCATGAGACACTTAGTCTTTCCTATGAAGCAATGGAACTAAAATTGAATAACTTGAAGAAAGAAACTCTTGATGGCAAAACACCCGCTAGTTCACATGCCACTAACAATTTGCATAAGTCTTTGCCATTGAAAGCTAATAGGGAGAAGGAGCTAATGGACGAGATCGAAAGTCTCCGCACTAGTGTGGCTAGACTTTCCAAGGGAGAGGACAAGCACAAGGAGATCCTCTTCCAACAAGCTAAAGGCTTCAACAAGAGGGGACTTGGGACCTTCCCTACGCCCAACAAATGGAAGGTGCCCTCACCGGAGCTTAGGACAAGCTTCATCAAGGAAGTGGGATCCTATTGCCAACATTGTGAGGTCACCGGACATCACACTAGGGAGTGCCCTCTTCCCACTCGTCCTTCTCCAAAATTACCTCCTAGCTATTCATCTACTTTCAATGATTGTCACTATCTATTGAGCAAAGTAGGTGGAAAGGTGAAAGCGAAGTTCATTGGCAAAAACATCAAGGGCATGAAGGGGAAGCTCCCCAAGCAACTTTGGGTCCCAAAATCACTTGTATCACACATACAAGGACCTAAGTTGGCTTGGGTTCCTAAACTCAAAAACTAAATTCATGTGTGTAGGTGAACTACAAAGCCGGAGGAAAACATTGGGTACTCGATAGTGGGTGCACTCAACACATGACCGGCAATGATGGTATGTTCACCTCCATAGAAGACCCCGGCAATCATGAACAAGTCACCTTTGGTGATAACTCAAAGGGGAAGGTAATTGGTTTAGGTAAAATTGCAATTTCTAATGACTTGTCCATCTCGAATGTGCTTTACGTTAAGTCTCTTAGCTTTAATTTACTCTCTATTGCTCAACTTTGTGATCTTGGACTGACGTGCACATTTGACAAAGATGGTGTTGTGGTGACTAGCGTAGCTAGCAAAGAGCTAATATTCAAGGGCTTTAGGCATGGTCATCTATATTTGGTGGACTTCTCCAACAAGAGCGCAAGCCTAACCACTTGTCTTTTCACCAAGACAAGTTTGGGGTGGCTATGGCATCGGAGGATTGCTCACATAGGAATGAGCAAGCTCAAGAAGTCCTTCAAGCTAGGGATGGTGACCGGCGTAAAGGACGTGACGTTTGAAAAGAACAAGCTATGTAGCGCATGTCAAGCCGGGAAGCAAGTGGCTTCGCACCATCCGATGAAGACAATGGTGTCTACCTCCAAGCCGCTCGAACTACTTCACATGGATCTCTTCGGACCGTCCACCTTCCAAAGCCTTGGCGGTAATCTCTATTGTCTCGTTATTGTTGATGATTACTCTCGCTATGCTTGGACTCTGTTTTTAGGTGACAAGGGTGAAACTCCGGAAGTCTTCAAGACCTTTGCAAAACGAGCTCAACGGGAATTCCAACTTCCCATCATCAAGGTCCGGAGTGACAACGGCACCGAGTTCAAGAATTACAATATTGGGGAGTGGTGTGACCGTGAAGGAGTCAAGCACGAATTTTCGGCTACATACACCCCTCAACAAAACGGTGTTGTTGAGAGAAAGAACAAGACACTAATCACCCTCGCGAGAGCCATGCTTGATGATTATGGGACGTCGGAGAAGTTTTGGGCGGAAGCGATCAACACGGCATGTCATGCCGCAAATAGAGTCTACCTTCATCGACTTCTCCAAAAGACTCCCTACGAGCTCCTCATTGGGAGAAAGCCCAACATCTCCTACTTCCGGGTCTTCGGATGCAAGTGTTACATCTACCGCAAGAAAAGACTTGGTAAGTTTGAAAGAAGGTGCGATGTTGGTATTTTCCTTGGTTATGCGTCAAACTCAAAAGCATATCGAGTATTCAACCAAACCTCCGGGTTAGTTGAAGAAAGTTGTGACGTTGAGTTTGATGAGACTAATGGCTCCCAAGAGGAGAGTTTTGGTCATGATGATATAGATGATGAGCCTCTACGAGAAGCTATGAAGAATATGACCATAGGAGACATCAAGCCCAAAGTTGAGGAGAGCCATGATCAAGGGGGAGCTTCAAGTCCGAACATCAACACCTCCATGGCGCCTCAAGTGGATGAAGAAGAAGACAAAGATGATCCATTGCCTATGCAAGACCAACAAGCCACACAACACCAAGTAGAAGATGAAGTCCAAGATGAAGTCCAACCACAAGACGAGCAAGATGCTTCACCACCACCAAGTGACTCACAACCATTGATGAGACATGGGCGCATCTCCAAGGCACATCCAATGCATCAAATCATTGGAAGTCCTTCACGGGGAGTAAGTACTCGTTCACGTCATGTTGCATCTTTTTGTGAGCACTACTCTTTTGTGTCGTGTGTAGAACCCAAAAGCATTGAGGAAGCTCTCCAAGACTCAAATTGGGTGATGGCTATGCAAGAGGAACTCAACAACTTCACCCGCAATGAAGTTTGGGTGTTGGAGGAGAGACCCAAGGACAAGAATGTGATTGGAACCAAGTGGGTCTACCGCAACAAGCAAGATGAGAATGGCGTGGTGGTCCGCAACAAAGCTAGGCTTGTGGCGAAGGGATTTGCTCAAGTTGAAGGTTTGGATTTTGGGGAGACATTCGCCCCGGTAGCACGGTTAGAAGCTATCCGCATACTCCTTGCTTTTGCTTCTCATCATAATATCATGCTTTATCAAATGGATGTTAAAAGTGCATTTCTCAATGGCTATATTAATGAACTTGTGTTTGTTGAGCAACCTCCCGGGTTTGAGGACCCAAGAAACCCTAACCATGTCTATAGGCTAAACAAAGCACTCTATGGACTCAAGCAAGCTCCAAGGGCATGGTACGAGCGCTTAAGGGACTTCCTCGTCATGCAAGGTTTCAAGATTGGGAGGGTGGACACTACACTCTTCACCAAGGACATCGACGGAGACTTATTTCTTTGTCAAATTTATGTCGATGATATTATTTTTGGCTCAACTAACAAAGCTCTTAGCCATGAGTTTGGCAAAATGATGTCTAGGGAATTCGAGATGTCGATGATTGGAGAGCTCAACTTCTTCCTAGGATTTCAAATCAAGCAACTTCAAGAGGGGACCTTCATCCATCAAGAGAAGTACACTAAGGACCTCTTGAAGAAATTTGAGATGGGAGATTGTAGCTCAAGAAGCACTCCAATGGCGACAAATTGTCATCTCGACGCGGACATGGACGGTAAATCTATTGATCAATCTCATTACCGTTCCATGATTGGTTCATTGCTATATCTTACCGCATCTAGGCCCGATATTATGTTTAGTGTGTGCTTGTGTGCTCGCTTTCAAGCGGCACCTAAAGAATCGCACAAGAAGGCGGTCTTTAGGATACTTCGGTATCTCAAGCATACCCCAAGTGTAGGTTTGTGGTACCCCAAGAACGCTAGTTTTCATCTCTTAGGTTACTCGGATTCGGACTTTGCCGGATGCCGTGTTGACCGCAAGAGTACCTCCGGGGGTTGCCACTTACTTGGGCGTTCCCTAGTTTCTTGGTCGAGCAAGAAGCAAAATTCCGTGGCTTTGTCCACCGCGGAGGCGGAGTATATAGCGGCTGGTGCATGTTGTGCCCAAATCCTATATATGAAGCAAACCCTCTTGGACTTTGGAATTAAGTTTGGTTGTGTGCCTCTCCTTTGTGACAATGAAAGTGCGGTTAAGATAGCTAGAAACCCCGTTCAACACTCCCGCACTAAGCACATTGATATTCGCCATCACTTCTTGCGTGATCATGAGGCTAAAGGAGACATCTCTTTGCAAGGTGTTAGATCCGAAGAACAATTGGCAGATATCTTCACGAAACCACTTGATGAGAAAACCTTTTCTAGACTTAGAAGTGAATTAAATGTGCTAGATGCATCTAACGTCATGTAAGTTGCCATGGTCATGTAAGGTTGCATATCATATAGGTCTTGTCTAACTCCCAAAGGATAGGGGTGAGCTAGAAATAGTTTTCCCTGAGGAAGCCTTTGGAAGGTTTAAACTTGGCAAGATAGATTTATTTTATGCCTTGCATGATCCCTGCCATATAAACTTGCACTCATTTAATGTCTTGCACTATAATTTGTTTGGCATTGCATACGGTAGAATTGTCACAAAGGGGAACCCACATCATGAGAAGGAGACTTGTTTGAAATGCAATATCTCAACTCATATGATGTGGAAAGAGCAAAATTCTAAAGGAACACGCTTTAATGAGATAGAAGTTTTCATACTCTACCTCACAAAGCATGGGCCTTACATTTTATTTGGATATTTTTCCTCTATTTTTCTCGGTGTTCCATTTGCATTAAGGCCTAGCCAAGCTATTGGCATATTAGCTTTTTGAGGGGTAAGGGGTTGCCCAAAAAGTCCTAAGACATGTGTTTTCTTCTCAATTGTTTGTTCGGTCAAAGGACATATATGGGATGTTTTAGTTCTGTTGTCATCGGATTATCCGATGCCTTTGTCTAACCCTCATCGGTCCAATAAGTGTTCATTCTTCAAAGCCAATTTCAGTCAGAACCTCAAAATGATCCGACGAGTTCATCCTGAAAAACATCGGTCCATCCGATGTTCACTCTTCTGGAGCTGTGATCAATTCCACCGATGTTTACCTCTCCCCTACGTCGGATCATCCAGTGTCAACTTCACTCGGCTGAACACCCTTACTGTGCCTTTCGACCGATGTCCCAAACCCTAAACGTCGGTCCATCCGATGTCAACAGCAATTCTTGAATATCCTTACTGTGGCATTTGACCGACGTGCAACGTACTTATCATCGGACCATCCGGTGTTTTAAAAACGGTTAGGGTTTGGGCCCCACTATTTAATCGCCCGCGCCGCCGCCACCTTCTCTCTCCCCGACCCTTCGCGCCCCCGTGCTCACGTCGCCGCCTCTCCGTCGCCTACAGCGCCGCCGCCGGCCACCGCCGCCGCCCGCAGCGCCGCCGCCCAGCGCCGCCGCCCGCAGCGCCGCCGCCCAGCGCCGCCTCCACCCGCAGCACCGCCGCCGCTGCCTCCCCACGCGCCATCGCCGCCCGTGCTCGCGCACCTCCATCGCCAGCCGCCGCCGCCGCCGCCCTAGGCGCCGCCGCCGCCGTGCTCCACCAGCACCCAAGCACTCCACGCTTCTCTCCCTCCGTCGAAGCACCTCCACCCAAGCAACGCCATCTCCGGTCACCTCCTCGCTAGGGTTTCTCGGCCCGGTTGATCATCGTCGCTAAGGTGAGCCCCGTGCCATGCGACATATCTCATTTGCTTCTCTCGTCGTTCTTTCGTCATCGTCGCCTAACCCTAGCTCTCCGTCGACTAGATGGGTCGCGACAGGAAGAACAAAGGAAAGGCCATTGTGGAGCCCGCCGCGAAGAAGAAGAAGCTATCCAAGGACGAGAAGAAGGCCTTGATGGCCGCTCGCGCCGCCGAGGAGCGTGAGCGCGGCCGTGGGGGTTCCTTGAGGATCCGCGAGGCCCGACCGAGGCCGCCTCCCGTGGTCGACGACTCCGACGTCGAAGAGGAGCCGGTCGCGCCCCTCGTCCGCCGGCGCTCAGCCCGGACACGTGGGGGTCACGCCGAGGCTCCTCCTCGTCCAAGACCGACGGCTGCCGACCGTCGTGAGGACAGGGAGGCTGAGAGGGACATCCATGAGATGGACACGGCCGTCCTGGTCCGTGAAGGAGTCCGTCTTGTGGATTACAGAAAGATGAAGGCGAAGCAACTACGGAAGCTCAGATGGAGTGTACTGCTTGAGGAATGGTACCCACAGCCCCGAGAGCTTCTTGTGGATAGTCGGTTCTGGACGGTCACGCAGGCGTCTCTCTACGAGACTTACAGACGCCGTGGCCACAAGCTCTTTCAGCACAACCACTTGGACTGGAGGCAGCTTGCAGTGGCCGCGGAGACTGATGTCCGCCCCTTCTTTGAGAGATACAGAGGGTTGGTGGATCTACTGGACTATGAGAGGAGTGCCTATGTGGAAGAATGGGTCCGTGTCTTCTACGCGACCCTGTACATCTCGGAAGGCAGGCGGTCCATTGCTTTCATGTTCAATGGCCAGTACTACCACCTCACGAGGCAGACCTTGGGGCACATTCTTGGTTTGGAGCTGCACGACACCAGCATACATGAGAAGGTCTATGGGCAGGCAGATCCACCGAGGAGGCCACTTACTGGAGGGGTAGCTCCACAGCTAGACGAGATCCGCTCCCTGTTTGGCTCCTCCTTCTCTCCGGACCAGCCGAGAGTCCCAGCCCTCCTGACTCCAGCTGCGCGCATTGTGCACCTCGCCTTGCGCCGCACGCTCCTGCCGAGGTCAGGGTACTTGGAGGGGTTCACGAGTCTCCAGCAGACCCTCTTGTTCTACATAATGAACGGGATGGATTTCGATATCATAGACATACTTCTCTGCGAGATGGAGGACGTAATCACTGATGGGGTTGGGATGATGAGACAGATGGTCTATGGGCACTGGATCAGTTTTATTTGCTCTATGGTAGTGCCAGAGGGGCACTCAGCACAGGCCCGGCTTGCAGACGAGAGCGTGACCCGCTTCGGTCACTACCGTGCGTCCGCTCCTGGAGACCGCCGTCTTGGCCGTCCAGTTGAGCGCCAGGTCCGGGCCCGCTTGACTGAGGAAGACTGGTCCGACCTAGAGCGGGAGGACGAGAGACTTGCTGAGGCTGAGGCTCAGGGGGAGGACCTGCAGCATATCTGGTCTGAGAGCGACACCGACGACAGTGTCGAGGAGTACTTCCCTCCCCCTCCACCTTCACCGAGGCCGCACGACGCCGAGGCAGGAGGATCAGCTGCTCCGCCACCGACACCACCTCCTGTGTCCGAGGCGCAGGTGACGCAGCCGTCTGAGCTGACGTCGCTTCTCCAGCAGATGATCGAGCAGCAGCGCCAGGACAGGCTCGCTGCTGAGCAGGCCAGGGCAGAGCAGGCTGCTCACTTGGCACAGCTGCAGAGGCAGCAGCAGGAGCTCCAGCTTGAGATCGCCCGTCAGAGGCGAGAGGATACGGACAGGTTCACCAACCTGGTAGATCAGATGCACCGCCGTACCCTCGACCAGCAGCAGCAGACCCAGCAGGCCATGATGGGGATCCTAGGGTTGATCACCAACCTATACACTCAGACCGGGATCGCCCTTCCTTCACAGCAGCCTGGACTGGGGCTGGCTCCAGGTGTCGCTCAGGTGCCTACTACTCCTATCCCTTCGATCAGTATGTCACCTCTTCTGGCACCTAGCGCACCGATTCACTCACCACTGCCGGCGACGACCTTGTTCCAGCAGACACCGGCGTCCGTGGTGAGCGCTCCACTTCCTCCAGCTCCTCCAGCACCTTCGGTCCCTGCTTCCTCTCCTCCAGCACCGGCAGCGGACCCTCCAGTTTCCACCGCTCCGGCAGCCCCTTCGACCGGCGACTCCAGCTCCGACGACTGCGACGGTGCCCAGTTCGTCCTCGCGCCTAGCTCTCAGGGTCAGTAGGCGTTCTGATCCCTTTTTGGTGTCTTGATGCCAAAGGGGGAGAAGGTGTAGGAGAGTCAGGGGGAGTAGTAGTTTCAGGGGGAGTGTGAGTGCGTGATTGCGTGGTTATCCTTTGTATCTTTGTTTTCATGCTTTGTATTCATACTCTTTTGTAATTTTAAATAAGCACTCCTTCACTTGTCTCATTTGCTTATGATTTTAATCGATTGAGCTTTTTCGCACCATAATTTTCATTTGCGTTTTACAAGCTTAATGTGTCTTATCTTGTATTCATTGCATATCTACTTGAACACTATCATCAAATTCATTATTATTGTGCTTTAAATTTTTGTGTTGTCATCAATCACCAAAAAGGGGGAGATTGAAAGCATCTAGGCCCCATGAGGTACGGTTTCGGTGATTAATGACAACCATTCGATATTACTAATGATTTTGTGAATGCAAGGTCTCAATAGCACTCAATCAAATAAAATCAAAATTACATTGGAGACCCATCTGAAATCAACAAATGAGATCAAAACGAATCATGTGAAGAACAAGAAGTGAAAGCTCTAACTTGACATCAATCAATGCTTGAAGACAATCAGAACAACACTTCGAACAAATGTCAAAGAGGTCACAAGTCCAAAATTCCAAAAAGAACAACTCAAAACAACTTGAAGTCAACAAGTTGAACACACCGGATCATCCGATGTACTTGGAGTTGACTGCATCGGTCAAATTGGTTCAACTGAAGAAGAAGACCTCAGACAAATACACTCACCGGATCATCCGATGTAAGTGGCTTAGTGCATCGGTCCATCATCACAGATTGCAACACCATTGGACCAAGTGAAGCACCGGATCATCCGATGTGCAGGTTTGTACACATCGGTCGATCACTCCAGGAAGCTTCAAGATCAAGCAGAATTCTGGAGGAAGAGCCACCGGATCATCCGATGAGAAGACAGTTCAACATCGGTCTAACAACGGTCATATCTGACATAGTGACATCAGCTAATTTGGCTTTGACCGATGATAACTGAAGGGGAGACATCGGATCATCCGGTGTTCGCAGACAAGTGATGTCAGCCTACTTTTCCAACGGCTATCTCGTGGAGGCTGGCTATTTATACCCCTTCAACCTGTCAAATCGATATGACTTGAAGCCCAGACATACTCTACACATCCTAGAGCATTCAAGCAAGAGAGCTACCACTTTCACATCAATTTCACATCAATTGTACACCAAGAGATAGGCTAGAACTAGCTAGAGATAGTGCTTGGGTGCCTCCACTCTAGGTGATTGGAGTCTCTAGCATAGTGAGAGCCACAAGGGAGTGTCCCTTGGTGTGTGTAACTTCCGGAGCTTGCCAAGTGGTTTGTGGAAGCCCGGAGGATCCCAAAAGTGTACAAGGCTTGAGCTCCACCTTGCCGAGGTTGGCGAACGGAGAAGAATAGTGAAGAAGCCCCTAGTCTCGGTGACTTGGGAGTGGCAAAACCCATCGGAGGGTGCCACAACGTGGACGTAGGAAGATCCTTGTGATCTTACCGAACCACGGGATAAACTCCGTGTCCTTTGAGCGTTTGCATCCCTCTTCCTTTACTCTTATGCAATCTCCATTCCGCAACTCTAATTTATATTGATTGCATAGTTTAAATTGCATAGGGAATTGGGCTTTAGGTTGTTAATCTTAAATTGCTTTAAAATTTGAAAGAAAGCCCAATTCACCCCCCCTCTTGGGCATTTCGATCCTTACAGTTGGTCACTAACACAAAGTTACTAACCTTGATAAGTAGATTATAGCAATCATTTTCAACATCGAGCACATTTGGCTGATGAAGCAAACACTGAACTTCAAGTAGTATAGTTTTAATACAAAAACCAGGACACCACCACTACGAAATATCAATTTAAGCAATATAAGAAACCAGTTCAAAAAAGTTCAGCAATAATTACTAATTACATGAGCAAAATAAGGTCCCGTTTGGTAGGGTTCCAGATTCACACAAAATCAGAAACGGTTCCATTCCAATCCAAAAACGGTTTCGGACTATGAAACAGAATCACTTTAGAAACCGTTTGGCTAACATTTATGTTTCAGTTTCAATAGAGAGGAGAAAAAAAGTGAATTGACTCATTTACCCATGGTTGTTTTCTGGTTGTTCTTCATCTATATTTGGTTTTTGTGTGACATGTACTCTGATGTTGACAGGTAAACATTAAAAAGAAAACACATGTTGGATGTTCCCATAATCAGTACGTTTATACTCACCAGTACAAAACATGCACTAGTACAAAATCTCACTAGTAAAACCATCCACTTTCTTCTGGTCGTAAATAAATTTTTTTGAACACTAGTATTTTTCAGGCAATGCAGTTGGCTGTAAACAAATATTGATGTTGATAACACGAATTTCAAAAACCTGGATTTTATTAAAGAGAATCAAATATGAATTAACCTAAATGTGGGTGGTTGCAAAATTTTGTAATTTTTCTAGAACTTGGACACGACTTATGATTGATCAAAGTGTTCCAAGATGTGGAACACCTTTTCAGGTGTTTCACCTCCTTAGTTAAAAAAATTGAATCATTTCAGAGTGTTTCTATCCCTAAAACGTCTCTCCCTTTTATTGTTTGGAGCAGTTTTAAGTGATTCTAGCTAGAATCAGAAACGTTTCTACCATCCAAACGGGGCCTAAGTCTATCATACAATCTCTTGATCAAGAACCCTAAGATAGAGTGCTTCTGAGCGATGGACATTCGGATGGAAGAAACCAGGTGGAAAGGCGCATCTTGGATGTACCAACGGATAGTCCTTCGAGAAAGAGATTGTCAGAGGGTAGTAACCACCTTCCCAGTTAGTCTACAAAGGAAATTCATTAATAAGGGGACGATGGTTATACTGGATATGATTGCGCCTGTTCTTCATGACTTACCCCTTCTTTACCGGGGACAATGCACTGCCACTTCAATAAATCTCCCGACTCAGGCTTCGCAGAGAATTCCTACGCAAATACAAAAAACAAACATGATGGAAAAACAAAACTACAAAGTGTTAAGTTCTTCAGTGCATTGCAGAGCTACATACAACCACGCGACCAATGTGCTATATGTACATACATGGGAATGGTTCTTGCGCCACGCCAAGCGCTCCTCCTTCAGTTGGTTACGCGCCAAGTCGATATCAAATTTCCTAGCCATGAACTACATAAAAGTGGAATATAAGTAGTGTAGAATAGAAGGGTGTAGCGACGGAAAGGACGGTACGGTGAGGACGGTGATGACGGTGATGACGACGATGGCAAACAGAGGCGGCGGTCGCACAGGAGTTGGTCGAACAGAGGCGATGATCGCTCTGAAGTTGGTCGATCAGTAAGGAGAAGCGCGACCCGAGGAGGAGGAGGTGTGAAGAACTTAAAGGCTAGTGGCGAAGAGACGCGGGAGATAAAAGCGAGACGCACGAGGTAAAAGCAAGACGCGCGAGATATAAAAGCGCGTATTCCATTGTTGACAAAGCGAGACGTGCGGCACGAGTACTGCGAAGAACTTAATTTCAGCGGCGGTGGTGCAGAGACACGTTCGACCAACGTGCGCGACCTTTTGTTGCCCCGATGCGGCTTCGAAGCGTCCCATCGTCCCATCAATGCACGCGAAACAAATTGCTCCATTGTTGACTCCGCATAGACCTTATATAAGGCGCACCATTAGTTCTCCACAAGCGTGTCTCTCCTTTTGCATCCGTTTCTCCTCTTCTTCGTCTTCTCTGCGCCGATGACCCACTATGGCCAACGTTCTGCCGCCAAGCCCGCCAAGGGAGCCACCCTTCAAGAAAAAGTGTTGCAGCTACCCTGAGAGGCTCAACAACGAGTTGCGCCTCGTTTTGGCGCGCGAGGCATACAACAATACGTCTCGCTCCATGAGTTCCTTGGGTCCGGGTACCATTCCAGAGTTTACTGGAATGGGTACCACCAGCCACTACCTCTACGCCCTCACGGGTGTGGACGATCATCTCGACACTTTGTTCGAGATGATGGGCCAGGTGGTCGGTGATGAGGACATCACAACAGCGGAGACACACATTGAAATGCAAGGACCAATCACAAGAGCACGAGCACACGATTAATAAATTAGCAGGTGAACTCGCTCCTAACTTCTTTTGCATGTGAGTTTGAGAATAAATTTCTATGTGATGATTTAATTATTATCAGGAACAATGGAGAAGATCAACAAGTGAAGGGAAGAGGCCTTGGGAATGTGGAGAACCAGCAGGGACGTCCACAAGTTGATGGAATCAGTTTACAACTCGGAGTCGAGTTCAACTCGGAGTCCAGGAGCAGTCCACTTTAAAACGGATTCCCAGGATGCATACAGACTCCGTTTTCGATGTTCCACATATGCACGAAAAAGGAGAAGATAAACTTTCCAATGGATCTGGCCGCACCTCAAAATTCCTCCAAAGTTGTTGGAAATCGTCGAGACAAGTCGAGTCCAAATTTCTGTCCGGTGCTGCGCCACCGAATCGGGCCTTCGGGCCTTGTATCCCGTATGAGTCCATTAGAGACGCGTCTAAGCGTGTTTTGGCGGAATACTAGCCTTTAAATACTGCAACTGTCGGTCATATTCGATGGGTTTTGATTATATCAATAATATCGACGTCCTAAGGTTTGCGAGACCCCAACTTCGCGATTTCAGATCGTGTCTTCGACGTTCCTGCTTGTGTTCTCGGTTGCACTTGCAGGGATTAGCCTTCTTGGCGAGGTCAAACATGTGCAACACAACTGATAACCAACGAAGCAGTGATGTAGTGACTGCAGGGGTATTCGAACTGCTCGAGTGTCGCAGATTATCAACGTCGAGTTTTCCACCCCAATCGACTTACATTTTGGAGGATCGGGCCTAAACTACTCATCAGTCGGAGCTGAGGGCTGCAGTAACTGGTGGCAGTGACGACAAGGATTCTTGATCTTGAGGTTGCACCGCCGAAGCAACCGACCAAGGCTCTCCCGTTGCATCGATGCCGGAGTCGCCATCAGAGGAGGAGTAGGATTTAGTTTTTCTTTTGTTGTTTTTAGTTGATGTTGTTTTTCTTTTCTTGTATCTTCTTGTACTTTTTTCTTGTGTTTTATAATATATTGTGTTAGTGAATGAATTATTCGTGTTCATCTGTGTGAATAAATATTATCTTGTGTGTTCAACTGTCTGAATGAATGAATGTGTGGTGTATTCATCGTGTTCCTCAGGAATGTCAATTCATAAAGAATGATTTGATTATTTTTTTAGATTTAAATCGAACTACAGTGAAGGGTGCTCTACATTAGAATGACAATTTATTTAGTTATCAAGTGAATATGCTCTATATTGGTTCAGTGATATGTTCATATCTGTGTGATATCAAGTGATCCGAAGCCAAAGGAGATGTGCTTTCTATAAAGCACGTCTCATTTCCTTTCGAAAACAGGAGAAGCACTCTCTTCTTAAGCACGCCTCCCTTTTGGTAGAGGAGGGTACGCAATGAGCTTTCTATAAAATCCGTCACATTTCACTACTACAAAAAATATTTTTACAGGCGCTTCTATATATTTTTTACAGACGGTCCATTAAAAGTGCCGCCTGTGATGTCAGATGAGTTAATAACTGTCTGTGATAATAGAATATCACAGGTGGTCCGTAACAAACAACCACCTGTGAAAATGTATTGATTTTCACAGGCGGTCCGTAACAAAAACCGCCTGTGATAATAGTCATTATCACAGGCGGTCCGTAACAAACAACCGCTTGTGAAAATATAATGATTTTCACAGGTGGTCTGTAACATAAAAACCGCCTGTGATAATGATGGCTCCTCATTGGTCCGCTGCTTCATCCCACGGATCACTCTTGGACTTCGTATCTCCGTTGTCCGCTGCTTATCGATCCAACGACTCAGTTTAGAAGTCGCACGATAGATGTGTCTATAACAGCAGTAGCCACGGTTCAGTCCGTGATCCTCCGTCAGCCTCCCAAGGTACAGCTTCCGGCGGCATCTCCCAAGGCGCGGCTGCCGACGGCCTCTCTCAAGGCGCGACTAAGGCGCGACTTCGGTTGCTCCAGACCTCGGCGGCTCCGGCGCGGCCTCCCGACGAGTGTGAGCCCTGCCGACGCGAGCACGGACGCGGATCTGGCATAGTCCACCTCGGGCTCCCGGCGGCGCGGCTGCCGGCGGCCTCTCTCAAGGCGCGACTTCGGTTGCTCCGGACCTCGACGGCTCCAGCGCGGCCTCCCGACGAGCGCGAGCCCTGCCGACGCGAGCACGAACGCGGATCTGGCACAGTCTACCTCGGGCTCCAGGCGGCGCGGCTCCGGCGCGCCTCCCGGCGAGCGCGCGCCCTGCCGGCGTGAGCGCGGGCACAGATCCGGCGCGGTCTACCTCGGGCACCCGGTGGCGCGGTCTACCTCGGGCTCTCGACGGCACGACTCCAAGCGTCACGGCCTCGTCGGGCTTCAGGCGGCACGGCTCCTCCGGCTTTCGGTGGTGCGACCTCCTTCGACACTTGGCGGCGCTCTTCCGGCTCCCGGCAACGCGGCGGCCTCCAGGCGGCGCGACCTCTTCTGACTCCCGGCAGCACACGTGAATTTTTTTTGTTTCACTAGCCATTTTCACAGGCGGTTTTTAATTAAAAACCGCCTGTAAAAATGTAGTTTCACAGGCGGATTATGCCACCGCCTGTGTTAATCGATCATTTTCACAGGCTCTTCGTTACAGGTGGTTTTTAAAACCGTATGCGATAATATGTTTAGAACCGCCTGCAATGAAGCATTTTGTAGTAGTGTTTCCTTTCGTAAATAGGGAACATGCTTTGTCAGAAGCTCGTCTCCCGTTTGTGAAGCGGGCGCATTTCGGATATTTTCTTAAATGAGACGCGCCATATAGTGCCACATCTTCTTTTACACCCAGTTGCGCCTTTCTTTTGTGAACCAGTATCCTCGTTGAAGCGGACTCGTCTCGTTCAACTTTTTTTTATTTTTTTGTTCAAATCAAATTATAAGATCTTTGTGCAAAACCAAATTCAATGGACCGCTCGGCCCGGCACCAAATTTAAAGTCGGGCTATGGAGCCGAATGCTGAAATGGCTGAAGCACGAGTGAGTCGTGCCGGCCCGATACAGCCCAAGTCCCGGCACTACTCATACGGCTGGCAGAAGAATGATGTTTCTTGGAAGTTGATGCTGCGATGATGAGGCATAGGAAACGAGAGATGTAATAATACCATAAAAACGAAACAAGAGATATATTAATCTCATAAAAAGAAGCACGTAAATAAGGGATATAATCCCGTTCGGAATGGAAACGTATCCGTTCGCGTCTTAGTCCTAGCCGGATGGATCGGGATCTCAAATAAGTTGCCGTCACCGCCGCGTTCCGTTTCCAAATCTGCTCCGGTTTTTCGATCCCCGCGCCGCACGTAAGATAGCGAAGCAATAACCGCCTCGAAGCGCCTTTATAAACCCACCCCTCCACCATGCGACTTGGGGTCGCGCACCGCTTCGTTCTCGTCCCTGTCTCGTCGTCTCCTTGCCGCCGGTTGCCTCGCCTCTCCTCTCCTCTTCACGTGCCGCCGCTGCCTTCATCGCTAGCGCGCGGCCACGACTCCAGATATCAAGTTTCGTCGAGTTGGGGTTCGCGCGGCAGGCGACGCCGCGTTTCCGGTCCCCGGCCGAGAGGGGATATCGAGACGATCAGTCATTGGGTTTCTCTGTTCTGCTGGGTTTATATCATCGCATTATTCTTGGCATCAGCGCCGGAGAAGTAACAAGCCGACGCGCGTCTTCTTAAGGTACGTACACAAACCGCGCACTTCTGTTCTACAGACCATCTGCTTGTGTTGTTCCTGTTTTGCTACAAGTTCTACACTACGTTATTAATAAGATTTATTCCTTGTTGAATCGATTAAGGATATGTTAGCCGATGGAGCAGGTATTGGTTAACTTTACCCCTTCCGCTTTATAAATTTATGTCGTTAGGATAACAAATAGAAATTAAAATTAAGGTTGAATTATTGTAGTGATGATAAGAATTTACGAAGGGAAGAAAGTAGTTAGGTTGGAGATCTGCTTTTAGTTGAGTACACGTACTACAACCGTGCGGTGTCAGTCAGATCATTAATGAAGGGGACGAGAAGAATAAGGATTCTACTACTAACGTCATGCCACTTTGCTTATTTCTTATTCGTTTCATTCTTCACATAACTTATAATAAGAATAAGTGATAATTTTTCTTATGGATTGAAATAAAATATTATCACCGTTGCATTGATTTTAAACTGTAATGGTGGTGTGTCCACTTGTTTCCTAGATCTTCGGTGGCCGTTTAGAAATAACACTTCAACATACCCTAGCTATAATATGTGTCAGACTTTTAGCATTGGTTACAGACACCCTTATATTGATGCATTTTTTTGTGCCTATTTCTTGTAGGGATTCTATTTGGTACAAGCGACAATTAAGCTATATTTCAGCCATTAGCAACATGCCAGCTAGAATGGGACAATCTATTTTGAAAAAGTCTCTAAAAGAATTTGAGATTCATCGAGCACATTTCCAAATGGCAAAACATAGAAACACTCAAGTTTCAGATGTCATAAAAAAGATCAAAGGTTCTTTTCCATCGGGAAAGAGGATTGAAGGTTCAACGCCGGCTCAATTCAAAGCTATGGAAGGATTGGTTCACAAGGAAATTAATATCAATGGAGTAAGTAAGTATAAATCTTCTCCATCAAGAGTAAAGGGAGGATCAAGTGCTAGTCTTGGGCATGCCATTGTCGAGGATAGAGTTAAGAAATTGGATTGCACAAGTAAGAAAGAGTTTGTGTCTCCTACATTCGGCAATGATCTTTCAAATCAAAAAGACTTCAAGCAAGAAAACTCTGAGGTGGTTATTAATAAAGAACATGTGTTGAACTGCAAGGACAAAAACAACAATGAAAAGAGGCCAAGAGAATCATTGTTGAATGGAAAGAACAAGACAATAGACGATGATCACCACAAAGGGAGTGTGCAGCTCGACAATGAAAGTTGTAGACAAACGATGAAACACAAGCGTCGAAAAGTAATATTTGAAGATGATGATGTTGAGGATGAGGATAGTTTTGGTGATCAAAATCTTATGGACATCAATGATCAAAATAGATCAAAAGTCACCACACGTGTTGAGCATCAAAGCTATTGTTGTTCAAAGCCTATTGATAAGCCAACTTGGAGGTATAATGGATAGTTTTGTTTTGATAAATTAATAAGTTGTTTTTATTCTTTTTCTTACTAATGGTTTGTATGTTTATGTTAATAGGGGAATCTTCAAGATTGATCAGAAGTATGTGTCGTTGGCCGCACATTTGTCGACCAAATACTGTGAGAAAGTTTGGAAATTGTCAAAATCATTGTTGCATATTGTCGAACTAAGTAAACTTTCTAGATCAAAGGCTTGGCCTAAAGCATCAAAACCCAATGACGACGACATTGGCTTGTACTTCTTCCCACATCAAATGAGGTTTTTTACTAAACTCTTTGCACATTTTTTCTTATATTATTCTCCTATATTTTTAAATTTCCAAACACCTTATTTTTTCATGTTCCCTAGGCAAAATGAAGAATTTGATCAACTAATCGAAGAAGTTATAGAGAAAGACTTGGCCCTGCAAGCTATTGTTGGTGATGCCGAGATGTTGATATTCCCTTCTACTATATTGCCAGAACATTATAAGAGTACGTGAAGTAATTTTTAAATGTAAGAATTTATGGTTATGGACATCATTCGTGTGTTTGTTACTCACCATGTTCTCCTATATTCATGCAGCATTTAAAGCAAAACAATATTTATGGGGAGTATTCAAACCTAGACAACAAAATGGTGTTGCGGTTGCGACGAAAATGTTGGATGCAACTGGATGTTGTGCACGGAAAGTAGAGGAAGAAACACAAAGTTTCACAATCCATCAAGATGAGGTATGGTATAAAGAACAAGGTCGAGAAATGTTTTCAGTGAAGAGTGCTACTCCATTCGAAAATCAAGATTTGTCTTCTAAGAACACGTATGAAGTCCAATCTACCAGTGTGCAAGTGAGGTCAAATGTTGGTTTTCAACCCAAAGATCTTGAACAAGAAGGACAAGGAGACACATTGCATCATTCTATCATTGGTAAAGCAATGACAAATGCTACCAAGAGTATATTACAGGGAAATCATGCACAAATTGACCTAAGTAGGGGTCCCTCTAGAAGGGTTTTCGGATTTGTTGTCGAACGTACCCCTAGACTCTTGCAACTTATTCAAGAGGTGGAATGCGAAGGTGGTGTAGTAATTGCAATGCAAGGGGAGACAGTGGAATCTTGGCCAAGAAACATCACAGGCACTCTCCGATAGATGGATTGAGGGAGACTGACATGCAATCACTGTACAGGTGCAACTGTGCAAGCAACTCATTAATTAGGTGCAACTATGGAAGCAAATCTTTGATTTGTGTTTCATTAAGACCATACAATCTACAATTTGTGTTTCATGTGTTTTTACTTGTTCCAACTAATGATCTTGTCGTCAACATTATAGAATTGACCCTCCATCATCAATTAGGTGTGAACAAACACCCTTTGTTATCCTTGACTTTGATTCCAATAGTATCATTTTAACAATTTTTTCTATCAGTTTGCACCATTTGGGTGAGGCATCTTTCATTTGTGATGTTTGTTGTAGATAGGGGCATATGATTTGTCATATACGGCCTTGCCTTCGAAGGGAGGGGGCTTCAGCTTGCCCTTGGTGGCGTTACCGGTCTTGTCGCGCAAAGGATTAGATCCTTGTTTACCGTTGTCGTTGTTCTCGTCGGTGCCGATGGTGTTGATGATCGACATCTCCTTCTCACCAATCCCCCCATCTCCTCTCCAAGCGGTTAAGCTTTTGGGCGAGTTAGACTCTGATACCTATTGAAAGTTGTCTAAAGGGGTGTGAATAGGCGGATGACCTAAAATTTAACTCACTAAAAGTTAATTAATAGATAGAGTACAAACTAGTATGGCCTGGGGGCAGACTAGTCCGGTCGGGAAGATGAACTTGACAAAAGGTGAGATTTTTATGCGATTATGTGAAGTCTACTTGATGAAATGTGAAGAGTACAAACCTAAAAATCTAGTAATGGAGTTGCATGAAGATAAAATGACTATATCAAGGTGAATCGCAAGATTAAGATGAAGAACGTGTGGAACCCTAACTTGATCTAGCGAAGAACTAGAAAGGTAAATCAAGGGTGCAAGACACAAGATTTATCTCGTGGTTCAACTTCACAAATAAGCATACATCCACGTTGAGGAGCCCACGGAAGGTCAGGTTTTGCTCAACCCTTTCCTCACCTAGCCACCACGGAGGTTGACTAACTCTTCCACTAAATCACGGGGGTAATCACCAAATTCATAGAGCAACTAACAATCTGAGGCTCCCACAAGATTAAGGCTCGAAAATATCAGATATCAACACCCACACGAACTCAAATCAATGAATCAAACCGAGAGAATCAACCAAGAGCTCAAAGACAAGCAAACCCTTCTCTCTTCTCTTCTAAGACTCACAAATCCTCAAAAATCGCTCTTAGGACTCCAAGAATGGTTGAGAGAGGGCTAGGATGGCTCTAGGAAGGCTTTGGTGGCACTTGGGTTGGAGAGTTTCCTTTTGAGGGTCGGGGGATTCCTTTTTAAAGGAGTCCTGACAAACAGCCATTGCCACCAGAAGAAGTGCGGACTAGTCCGGCCTTTGACCCCGGACTAGTTCGGCCTGTGGGGACCAGTGATGTCACCCTTGACCAACCACAAAGTCTCCCACCACCTTTTGAATTCAAATGGTCACAACACCACAGACTAGTCCGTACCAGAACGGACTAGTCCAATCTCACACCAAACCATTTGTTCTGGTTGAGAACGGACAAGTCTATAATATCGGAGTAGTCCAACCCCTGAGAGCGGACAAGTCCAGCCATCTATGACTAAGTCCTAGCAGCCACCTCCAAGTCCACAACTGACTAGTCTGACTTAGAACAGAATAGTACGATCTCACACATAAACTTCTTTTCGGTCAGAAACAAACTAGTCTGACAGAGGGGACTAGTCTGGCCCCCCAGGATCTAAACCGGTCCTTCAGGACTTAGTCCCATAAGGACACAAACACACTCACCACGAACTAGTCTGTTCTCAAACGGACAAGTCCGAACTCATACAGAAACTCTTGATCCGCCTAACATCAAATCAGTTCGATGTGGTCGGACTAGTCTCACCTTCCAGCCCGGACAAGTCCGGCCTTGTCCTTAGGGCAGACTCAACTAATCTCTCAAATTAATCTAACTTGGATTATAAGCTCTTAGGAGATTCTCAACACTTAGACACATTGAACACACTCAATCTATGTGGCTAAACTTGACACAAAGAATTTAAAAACCCTAAATTCTACTCTTCAAGTTTTTCACGTTTTTCTCCTCTTTTTTCCTTTTTGAGTGTATCTAACGTCATCCATCTTTCAATCAGCTGTACTTGCACTTGTAATGCTAATTAGTCCCTTAAGTATTGTCATTAATCATATAAACCCTGGGAATTAGACTAGATGCACTTTCAAGATAACAAATAAGGTTTTTGGGAAGTGCTCTGTTGGACTGTTCGTGTTCCCTAAAATGGGTCATCTACCATCTAAGGAACCCTTTGGCAGAGCTCATGAAGCTGATTTATGTAGTAGACTCACATGAGTTGTGCCAAACACTAAAATGTTTTTCAGGAAAAGTAATTTTTTACTGATTCAGCGAAGTGATTCTCTTAAAAGAACTAAAGAGTTGAGAGCCGGTAAAAATTGCTTCTCTTAATTCTGTGAAGTGATTTCTTGTTCTGATTCTAAGAGTTGATCATAGAGACTCAATTTCAATAATATAATCACGTCA
This sequence comes from Tuctoria greenei, assembly GCA_036927565.1. Taxonomy (NCBI): domain Eukaryota; kingdom Viridiplantae; phylum Streptophyta; class Magnoliopsida; order Poales; family Poaceae; genus Tuctoria; species Tuctoria greenei. The sequence goes on along the minus strand of JAYESD010000009.1, from coordinate 178,446,799 downwards.
TATAATCACTTCATTCAGAGAAAACTTTCAGAGAAGCTCTTTGAAACATGCTCTAAGTCGGGCGATGCTGTTTAGCACCGTGTTCATCACCATCTATTTTGACCAATCTTCATCAACACTAACGCGACAACATCTGTGGTGATTCTTCCGGGTACAAATCGTATGTGCGACCAAAACATAATCCAACTTTTTTTATTGTAATTGTCATTGTCATTGCATGTGGTTGCTACTGTTAGTGTTGATTATTTTTGCCGTGAATTATTTTCCTAAACTAATCAGTAAATCACCTAAGCTTCTAACAACAACTTCCTTATGCTGTAATTCCTGAATGACAATCATCTATTCTTGTTGTCCGTGAATGTTTACAGATCTATTTGTGAGGAGACAAATGGAAGGGATGTGAGATTGATTTACTATGTTTGTGATGATTTCTTTGCGTTATTTATTTATTTGGTTGTGTCTTTAGAGAATTGATGGGGAGGTGTGGTGACTAAACTAATTGGGACTTACCCATGTACATGTGACCAGATTTTCTTCCCTCAGCCTAGCCAAAATGTGTGATGCTAGTTTAAATTTGAAAAGAGAAAAAGAAAGTGACTTGGTAGTTCATATGTTGCATGTACCACTGCTACACGTGGTATTATTTGCAAAAAGTAAAAATAAGTTAACTACTAAATTTTCATACCAAAATTTTCATTGTCACCAGAAGTTTTGATTGTTGCACAATTTTTCTTTGTAATTAGTGAAAACAAGAAAGTCTAAGAATATTTTTGCCTGCAATAATTGCAAATTGTCTCCTTGCATGGTGGCATGCATGGCCTATGCAAAATCTTTTTTTCCTAAAAACTAAGGATCAAGATTCAATTCTAATCTTACCTCCGAGGAGGTAAGAGGAACTATCGGAGACTACCGTAAAAGAGTAGTCCTTTGTAATTATGTATGAATTGCTAAATTCACTTTATGCCAAAACATATAAAACATGAATGTAACATACCATTCATCTTGAGAGGAAGTTCGTCATTTGCATGCCCTAAATTTATTTCGCTTATAGCCCGTCAGGCCTCTTTGATGTACCCATATTCCTTTGTAAGATATTGTCTTATTAACGAAAGTGGATATCCATGATATTTATCTCTTTATCTTGTTAGAGAAAATGATATATCTATACTAATAAAAATAATAACATTAAGAGCATTTCATAAATGCTAACATACCCAACCCAGGTTTTGGGGTATCCATATATCTACCACTACAAATGCATTATCAAAGATGTTATGTCTGATCATTAACCTCGTGAACCTCATTAATTCATTATAAAGCTATCTATATCAGGGATGTTAACACCTATGGGCAAAAGTATGTGAAGCAGCTGTGTGCATGAGATAACAACCAAACAACCAGGGCATGCTCCCATTATTGTGATTGTATTGGAAGCATCCATTATTATCTCGCAAGTAATATGAGCATATACCATAACAAGAAAACAAAAATAAATCAAAACCATTCCGTAAATGATAGTACACCCAATATTTGTGGATATCTTGTCAGAGATAAACAAAAATTAACGAAAACCATTCAGTAATTGATAGTATCCAATAAGTATCCATTATCTGAAAAAATAAATGATAGTATCCAATATATGCGAAGATCGTATCAGAGATAAAAAAATCAATGAAGACAATTCAGTAAATGGGAGTATCCAATATTTGAAAATATCTGATCAGAGGTATTCGTATCCAGCATTGAACTCTCATATATAAACTGGAAGGTGCTTTCATATATCTCTATACCGGAGCACAAAGTTTGAGCTATTTTGTCTATGTGCCTCATAAACTCAGCAAAATACGAGCTTCAATTTCAGCATTTAGCACCGACATGTATCTGAAGGGGGTGATTCTCTTCTTAGTGTGTGCAATGATCATTTGTAACTACCATGTGAATGGAGAGTGCACACATGAGCAAAAACGGGAAATCCTCAGATACTGTAAGCCGCTTTTCCAAAAGGCACACCCCCCTAGAGTAAAACCACCAGTTGTAGCATTATGTTGTTACTTTGTGAGAACGGTACCTAACAGAGATATGAATTGCATCCTAAATCTGTGCACAAATGAGGAAAAACAAGCCATAGTGATACCTATTCTTTTGAGCCTAAAAGATTTATGTAGAAAGGATCAGCATATTCCTCCTCGTGCTTCTACTGTTCCTCCTCCTCGTCACCATCATCAGGTAAGGGAAAACTAATGTGCATGTTTTAGAAACACATTATGGTTTCTAAAACTTACCTTTGCTTTTCTTATCAGGTCATGGATGGAGGAAAGGAGGTCTAGCTGGCATCGATGTGAGGCCATGGTGAGGGAGACTGAGAGCTAAATCATACTATGAGAAGTTAATAAAATCAACATATGTATCATCATTGTGAGGTCAATCTTATAATAAGTAAATGCATTTGGTTTGTTTGACTGAATGAATTCAATCTATTTGCTTATTGGACCAGTTGTCCTTAGCAGACCGCAAGTATTGCTATTATGTTTTTTTTTTTTGGGGGGGGGGGGGTTGGAGCACAGGAGGCGACCGTGTAGGGAGGTCGGAGGCGTCTGTGTCGGGGAATCGTAATTAAGGTACGTGTTGGGACTTTCCAATTTGGGATTCCTCCCCTGTCTCGCTGATCCATGCTGCCACCGGTGCCACCTTCACCGGCCCAGGCCGCCAAGGCATGGCGTTCAAGCTGGAGCGCTTGGATGCCTAGTCGCAGCCTAGGTGACAGATGGACAATGTTGCTAATCCACTAATCAACGAAAAAACTAATTAGTTAAGCAATTAATTAATTAAATAAATGAACTAATCGAATGATTAAACAACTAATAAACTAAACAACTAATCAAATAATCACTTAATCAACTATACAACTAATCACTTAATTAACTAATCAACTAAACAACTAATTAACTAAGCAACTAAGTAAGCAACTTATTACACAACTAAGCAACTACTCACTCCATTTCAAATTACTTGTCACTCTCTAGTTCAAAAATGAACAATGGTGGGGAGAAATTAAGCAACTACTCCCTTCATTTTTAAACTAGAGAGTGACAAGTAATTTGGATGGAGGGAGTAATTAAGCAACTACTCAACTAAACAAACAACTAATTAAACAACTAATCTACTAGTCAATGGTGGGGGTGGGAGGCATGGGGGGGGGGCATGGTGGAGGGCATGCTGGGGGGCATTGGGGGGCATGGTGCGGAGGGAGGGGCATCGAAGGGAGGAGAGGGCATCAAGGAAGTGGAGCGGGGAGGAGGAAGGAGAAGCGGCACGGGGAGGCGATGGTGAGGGAGGCAACGTGGGGAGGTGCCTGCGAGAAGGGAGGGAGGCATGCATACTTGGTGAAGGAGCTCCATGGGCGAGGCAACAGTTCAGAGCGAATCGTAACCTTACCCGCGGGGTCGTCTGTATAGCCTCAATTCACAACAACTAGATAGTTTATGACAACCACACTAAGAGCCATCATAAATAGTGTATTATTTACGACAGCTAACCTAGTCCGTCATAAATAACCACTTATGTACGATGAACTAGGTCATTCCTCATAGATAGTTTTATTTATGATAGGGCCGTCGTAAATTAATATGACCCTCATACATTAGTCGTTTTCTTGTAGTGTCATAACATTTTTTTGAAACAAAATTATATTTCACCTTCAAACCACTAATGTGTTTGAAGATCCAAGGTTTACATCATAAGGTCGCAAACTAGGGGAAGCCTTTACCCTCTGCAACCCCATCCACATAGACCACAAGTTGCATGCAATGACAGGGACGTCCAAAAACCATACAGCAACAACGATAAGAGGTTTTAACAGGCCTCAAAACACTAACGGAAATCGCCCATCGATTGAAGATACTGAAAGTGCATCTAGGTATCCCTTGTGGATTTTGAATAATTTATGATGACTATTAAAGATCTAAAGAGCTTCATTGGGTATACACATGTTCTAATATGAGAACATGTGTGGCGACCTTCAAAAAGGAAAAGATTGAATTATGGGCGTTGAAGACTCACAAGAGTAGAAATCAGGGTTTTTGTTTTGTTAAGTCTAGGAAGACCGTACTATTAAGAGGGACATGTCAATAAGTATTTGAGAATCACCAGAGAGCCCAATTTTTATTTTGAAAAATCTGGCTAGAGTATAGTCTTAGGAAGGCCTTAAGGACAAGTGCCTTCCTCAATGCCCCCCCAAGGCCAGATTAGTCAGGGATTCTGATCAATATAGTTCGAACTTTAGTTTATGGCAACGGTAAAGTGTCGGGACCCCTATAAAAAGGATCTCCCGACTCCTTTTCGACCTCTCCTGAACCCTAGCACCGTCATAGCATTCCTTGAGCTCTTCTATACCTCTCTCCTCACATCCCTGACCACTAAGAGAGATTCTTGAGGGATTTGGTGAGTTGTGAGAGGAGAGAAGTGTGGTTCATTGGTTTTGAGCTCTTGGTTTGATTCTCTCACGCTTGATCATTGATTTGTGTCTGTTACCCTTGGGTTTTGATCCCTAGATAGCTAGAGGTCACTTGGTAGCTCTCAACTTGTGTGAAACACCAGGAAGTTTGTATTTACCCTTTTGATTCTAGTGGAAAACCAAATTTGCCCTTGGTGGCAACTTGGAGAGGGTTAGTGTTGAAAGAGATCCAATCTTTTGTGGACACCTCAACGTGATGTAAATTTCTTTGTAGAATCGAACCTCAACGACAAATCAGGTCTCTTGTCTCTTTACTTTATTGTTCATCACTAGAATTGTTTGTTATGGTTTCATATTGTCTTTAGGGTTAATCACGTACATCTGATAATCTAGAGTAGTTATAGTGTTCCTACAGTCTTCTCTAGGTTGCTAGATTGTCATAATTACTTCCGCTAAACCATACTCACAAGAAAACACATAAAAATCACACCTTTGTTACTTTCCTGCGTAAAAAATGGACTAGTCTGCCCTGAGACCGGACTAGTCTGACCTCTATAGCTTAATATCATTTAAATTAAGTGCCTGTAAGTTTTATTAGTCTACTCACACTCCCTCTAGGCAACTTTCAGATACTCACATATCATAACATAAATTGAAGAAAGCTTTACTGTGATAGGTGCATGGATATTCATTCTGAACCAGCCTATGATCGGATGGCTAGCACCTCCGTTGACTATTTGTAGCAAAGATTTGTCACACAAAGAAATCTTAAGAAAAACTCAAATATGAGCTTCTACTATCTAACGTCTCAGTCTATGAGATTTATGCGACCTCTAAAAAGGTCATGAAGAGACTAAAGAGTATAACTCATATGATCTACCAACTAGATAGACTATTGATAGTTAAGTATTGGTTATGGACTTTATATGAAATTAGTTCACCCAAATTCAAGGTATAGTACCATTGTTCAAGTTATGAATTGATGTAGTTAAAGGATTATGAAGAAGTTCAAATTAATAGTCTTCGCTAAACCACTAGTATATCAATAACAAGTAATGAGAAAGATAAATCTTTAAATTACTTTGAGATATCGTGAGGTTTTTTTTAATTAGGCCCAAGGTGGCAAGGCCCATGCACGGTGACTCTACAACAATAAAAGAAAGACTTGACATGTTTGGAGCTTCTCTAGAAGTGATTCTTTAGAATAAACTTTTAGGATCAGGATGGAGAATCACTTTACAGGATCAACATAAGCAATTTTTTCAGCTCTTAACCTCTTAGTTTATTTCAGAGTATTACTTTACAGAATCAGCCAAGAATCACTTTTGTCAAAATAATGTTTGATGGAACTCCCTAATTCTGCTAGAGAATTATCTTTGTGGAGCTCCACGGAAGAGGGTCTAAGAGATAGACAACTCATTATGGAACATGAGCAATCGCATAGAGTACTTCTCAAAAACCTTATTCGCCCTCTTTGATGCAAGATAGAAAAAAAGAGTGATTTCAAAGATCCGCTTCTACTTTCCCGATTATCGGTGCCTGGATGAATGAAAGACCCATGTTTTTTTGAAAGATATAGTCTCATTCATTCAGACATTCAGACATCCATAATATTTATCCCACTATCTTGTTAGAGAAAATGACGTATCTATAATAAATAATCAAAATAATAATATTAAGAGCATTTCGTAAATGCAAACATATCTGACCCGGGCTTTGGGTTATCTATTTATCTTCTACTAAATTGCAATGTCAAAGATGCTGTTATCTCCATTCATTAACCTCATGGAACTTCATTAATCCATTATAAAGCTATCTATATAGGGGATGCTAACACCTATGTGCATGTGAAGCAGCTGTGCATGAGATAACAACTGAAAACCTAGGGATGCTCTCATTATTGTGATTGTGTTGGAGGCATCCTATTATTATCTCGCAGGTAACATGAGCATATACCATATCAAGAACAAAAAATCGATCAAAACAATTCAGAAAATGATAGTACCCAATATTTGCAAATACTTGATCATAGGTAAGCAAAAATCAATGAAAACCATTCAGTAAATGATAGTATCCTACACGTATCCATTATCTGAAAAAAGTAAATCGTAGTATCCAATATTTTCGAATATTGAATCAGAGGTAAACAAAAATCAACCAAAATAATTCAGTAAATGATAGTACCCAATATTTGTGAATATCTGATCAGATGTATGCATATCCACAATTGAACTCTCATATATAAATTGGAGGGTGCTTTTATATATTTATATACCGGAGCATACTTTTTGAGCTATTGTGTCTATGTGCCTGATAAACTCAGCAAAATACGAGCTTGAACTTCAGCATTTAGCACCGACATGTATCTGAAGGGGGTGATTCTCTTCTTAGTGTGTGCAATGACCATTTGTAACCTCCATGTGATTGGAGAGTTCACAAGCATAAATTTGAAATCCCTGTAAGCCGCTTTCCAAAAGGCACATGTAACAGCCTACATTTGCCAGGATCAAGAAGCGAAAATGTGAACTTAAAAATTCTTCAGGGAATTAGAAATTCAAACTCAAATAAATGATGTTATTTAACAAATGATGCCAAAATAGGAAATTCGACAATTTTAATACAAAAGTCAAAAAATCTTGAATGTCAAGTTAAAAAAAAATTCAATGTACAAGAGCAAATTCAAACTTCAAATTCAAATCAAAGTAAATGAAAAGTCCTCAAAATAAGGAGTGTTAGATTCAACTCATTAACTAAGTGGAGAAAAAAACAAAAATATAAGTAGGGCACCTGTGAGATAAATAAGTAAATAAAATTAAAAAAAAAATGATTCAAATTTGACTTTCAAATTCCATATTCACATTAGTCAAGTTTCAAGTTTGAGTACATCAGTGAACTTATCATGTTAATGTTAGCTAGGCTACCAAGTTCCACTTTATATAAAACAATTATACTTCTTTATTCCAATGCAACATAGACATGGAAATTTAAATTCAAATATGAATTTCACCTTCAAACTTTGTTAATTATCGATTTAGAACTCGTTATTTTACTCCACATAGTTGATATAGTCATGCTGCCAAATTTGAATATTTTAGGAGGTTGTTTGAGTAAAGAAATAACTTGGCAGAGAGGGAGTAAGGAGAGTAGAGTTAGTGGGCCCCACATGTAAGTCAGTGAAGTCTTTCACCTTTTCTTCCTTCTCAGGTGAGCACGCCACGGGCGCACTGCATGCGCCAGCAGCTGCTTACCGCCCATGCATCGAGCCGACTTCTCTCTGCTCTTATTGTCCTCTTCGCTCACTTCTCATCTTGTTGCTCACGCTCATTCTCTGCTCGGCTAGGTTTTGCCTCGCTCTCTCTTTTGCTCCCGCACCCGACGGAGCTCTGGCTGTCCGCTCCTCTGCGTGCCGCTGTGTCGCTGCTCTGCTGCTGCTGCTGCCCTACCGAGGCCTAGAACCAGTGCACGTGCGTGTCACTTTCCTCCCCGCCTCGGCCCAAGCTTGTTGCTGCGCCATCCCTCAAGAACAGAGGACTTTTCCCCCATTTTGTGCCGCTGCCCGTCAGCTCAATAATGACAGTTTTCTTCTCTTGCTTTGCAGCTCGGTCAAGTGTCCCTAAAGAATCGCTAAGTCTCCCTCAACATCTGTGACATACTGCTGCATCGTCCCTCGCCTTCCCCTGGCTGGCCACGGCGGAATTTTCTTCTTCCTCCTCGGTTTGGGGAATCACAGCGTCTCGACGCTGCCCCACGACCTCATCCTCATTCCAGCACCAATCAGTGGTATCCAAGGTCCGAAACCCTCTCCTCGCCGCACCCCTCTGATTAATTGAGCTCTCATGCCCTGGGCTAGCCGGAATATCAAATCTCGTGGCCGCCGTTTGTCAACCTAGGTCTGCGGTTATCACCACTTTGCAACTAGTTTCCTTACAATTAGAGCTTCAATTCGAGTTTCCCGTAGTTCAAGGATGCTGTAGGATCAAATTACCAACTTGTTTGCCCATTGCCGAGCCATGTCTAGGCCACCGCCGGAACCAAAGCTGCCGCCGTCGCAGCTACAATTCCGGCCGTCGCCGAGCGCTGCCATGTTGCCCGAATGGTGTTCCTGGGTCCTTGGATTCGTTTTCACTTTGTTACACTACCTTTCATCTACTGTGGGCACGGGAACACCCACAAATTTCCACTGACCTGGTGTCCTTATGCCTCTGTCCTGAGGTTGAAGAAGAACCTGCAGGCTGGGCCCCAGATGTCAGCCTCATCTGTCTTTCACGAATTGAGATCGTCTGACTTAAATCCCCTAACTTAAAACCGTGCAATACACTGCTGGTTCTGCTGAGAGGCAAGATACCCTGCTGCCCATGAATCGTTAGATGAAACAAACAGCTCATGCAGCCGATGCAAGCGTATTGCAGGGCTTAAGTCACCGCATTTAAGTCAGACAATCCCAACCCTTCACTCACCCCTCGCGCGGATTCTTTGTGGCATAAGATCTAGTGTGGCTACATCCTTTCAGTCAATGGCCATATGTGGCCTCTTCCTGAGTGGTCAGTTTGAATCTCGTGGGCCCAGCTGCTGTAATTGATTTACCCAACAGAAAAGAAATACAGAAACTGGTTCAAACTTGTAAACATCACAGAAAGCTCCTAAAAATGTGAAACAATTTTTTTTGGATTCCTGGGAAACTGTACTTTGCAGTGGAGCAGCTTTCCTAACATGGAATCCTCTGAAAACTCTTACATAAATTTCTTTCCATTAAACCTTTGGAAATTTATTTCACGAGCATCCTTTGATCAGAAATTATCAGATTGCCCCACAAACTTCATTTATATACCCAGGAACTCGAGTAAAAATTACAAATCCAGTAACCACTCTTATGATAGTTTAATTAAGGAACTTTGATATAGATTAATATAAATTCCAGAAAACACTAGAAATAATTCAGAAAAATGGTTCAAATTTAGGAAAAATCACATCTTCATGTTTATAACTCCAAAAATTGTCAAACCAATTTTGTTGGAACATTCTCAGTAAGTAACTGTAAGAAAAATAAAATTCATTGGATGAAAATTCTTAGAACAGCCTGTAGCATCGAATCTTTCAAATCCTTTGCTGAATTATTCTGGGAACTATTTGCCATTATAAACTCCCAAGTTTGGTCAGATAATCCTTCATGTTACCTAGTTTCTCCAGAAAAATTCTCATACTTGTTTACCTTGATTAGCTTGGTTAAATGGGTGAGTTGTCTCAGCCTTGCTGAAAATAGCAGAAAATGCCAGTAGAAATTCCAGAAAAATGATTCAAACTTCAAAAATGTATTATGAACTGTATATTGGTCAGAAAATTATGAAACATATTTATCTAGCACCCTCATAATCTCATATATCATTTTATCATTCCGTGTCACATGATGAACATGGTTAATTTCATAGAATGATTTTGCTAGTAGGCACTTTCCTCATATTCTCATGAGTATAATTCTCCTTTCAACTAGCTAAGCCTTTTCATACTAAATCCTATGTGAACTGATGAAATATCTATAAGAATGTCAAGAACAGTGTGGATCAATTACTTTAGCTTCGTTCATAGGATGTATAATACACTAATGCATTATATTTATATCGATAGAACCCAGGATGACGAAGATCGACGAGGAGCACTACTCGGGGGAGGAGGACTAGCGTGGACCCGCTACAAGGAAGATTTGCCCAAGCAACAGTGAAGACAAGTAAAGGAGAAGAATGGTTTGAAGCTTCAGTTAGAAGATCAAGCTTGACAATTGACATTTTATTAGTCACAACCTAAGGCAAGACCCAGTTTGCATTTAAGCTGTTAATATATTTTGCTTTTATAACCTATGATGATAATTGTGCACTAAGTCTAGGTACGTATGATACTCCACATGCATGACCCCTAAATCCCTAGAGTCTGGTTAGAATAGGATTTTACATGATTACAACTGCTTTAGTTGAGGAATATGGATGGAATTGAGTTGAGAAAATGAATAGAAGAGAGCTGATGAAATGAATGGAATGGTATGGCTCGAGTAGACGGACTCTACTCGTGAACAACAATAACTGGTATCAATTGGGAGGGAACTGGAGACCAGACAGGAAGGCTAGGATGCTCAAAAATGTGGTTTTGTGACCATAGTTCTTGCCTGTGTCGATTGAGGACCATATCGTGTGCAGCCCCGCTGTACAAGTTTGAATATGTACCGGATGCATACTGGCTCTAGTGGACACATAAAATTTATGTAACTTGTTAACCTGGGTGTTGAGGCATACCCCACCGTCTTAGACACCATACACATTGACAGGAAGGTAGAGATCATTGTGACGTACCCGCATGTGAGGCTTATAGCCAGGACGGTGGGACCGATTCAATGCTTGGGTGTCTTGTGAAAGGTGGCCATACACGACGTCAACGGAATTGGCCGATAACCTCTATCAGATGTGCATGTGTGTCGTGCAAGCTGGGTGTATCTTGATTCGAATCACCGTCGCTCGTAGAAGGGAGCATACTTATTCACTGCATTGTGATGTAGTAACAACTGTAACTGAGGGGAAACTATTGTATGATTAAGTAACTTGGTTGAGGTAGTTGATATGAGAACTAAAGTTATGATTATAAGTAACTACACCTGCTATTATAAAACTGAAGCAAGGATCTACTAACAGTGCACATTTACTTATTGCAGTTTAAATTCAAGTCTTACCTTCCCAACTTGTAGAGTTTCATATTTTAGGTGAGACGGGTTAAGTCTTGCTGAGCCTTGTGCTCACAGTTGCATTTATACGAGTTTTGCAGGTATATATTTATGACAGGTTCCTAGGCTCTGCTCTCGTCGGGGTATATAACCAATGGAAGCCCTGGACGCCGTTGCTTTCTTTTGTGATGCTAGAGTGGAGTAACTGCAGGCTAGAAACGACTGCTACTGTTGTCGTGTATGTTCAAGAGAGTAGTATGAAGACTTCTACTGATGTAAGCTATTTTGTATAAAACTCTAAGGTTGATGTAAGTTGCTCACTTAAGGGCAGGTTCTTATGCGTTACTCACCCATTTGCCACTGGAAACACGTACGATCCGACTTCCCAAGTCTTCCTTTCATTGTGAAATGTTGGTACTCACTAGTATAGAAAGACCAGCTTGAAACATATTCAAATAGAAACTCTAACTCAAGATGAAAGTCGATACCGTATGAAAAATTTGGCAATCCACCACCCGAGTTTATTGTTCTTTTCTGTATTGTGCTATTAAGTGTCGCATCGTACGACATCACCAATGTGATTCCTGTTTTGTCTAGACCCTGGTCCTCACAGCACACCCCTCAAAGTGACACCACCAGTTGCAGCATTATGTTGTTACTTTGTGAGAACGGTACCCAACAGAGGTATAAGTTGCATCCTAAACCTGTGCACGGATGAGAAAAAACAAGCCATAATGATACCTATTCTTTTTAGCCTAAAAGATTTATGTAGAAATGATTAGCATGTTCCTCCTCGTGCTTCTAGTGTTCCTCCTCCTCGTCACCCTCTCATCAGGTTACGAAACTAATTAATGTGCATATTTTAGAAACACATTATGGTTTATAAAACTTCTCTGTTGCTTTTCCTATCAGTTCATGGATGGAGGAAAGGAGGTCTAGCTGCATCAATCTGAGGCCATGTTGAGGAGACTGAAAGCTAACTCATACTATAAAAGTTAATAAAATAAAAAATGTATCATCATTGTGAGGTCAATCTCACAATAAGTAAATGCATTTGGTTTGTTTGTATGAATGAAATATATCTGTTTGCTTATTGGATCAGCTGTCCGTGACGGACCACAAGTGTAGTAGCTATTGTTTCGTAATTTTTTTTTTTCATATTTGGCTCAAAGATTGAGGAGGCTACTCGACTATGTGAAGACCAGGGTCCTGACATCCACGAATCGTAAGGGGTGGTGTCATACGACACGACATCCAACAACACATATGAAAAAATACACAAAAAATACAAACCATGTCTTTATTTTTACAAACTTGTCCTGTGCAGTGGAAGTTTTACAATAAATAATATACAGCGGAAGTATTCATCTCGTAGCTCACACACTTTAGCCTAAGCTATGCAAAAGTGAAGCCGTCCAGCTCATAGAGACTTCTCACTAGCAGCACGCGAAGCCTCACGGCAGTGTGCAGGGCTCCCACTCAGCGGTGTACCTTGAAGGGCGTAGTGCCTAACTCTCGAGCCCATCATCGTACATATCACCTGCAACACAACTTAATATAGTAACCATAAGCATGATAGATCAGCAAGATTTAACCGACTCACCTAAACATGAAACTCTATATGCCGAGAACTTGTAAGCTAAACATGGTAGCAATTTGCATAAACGACTCGCCTATAAGTTGAACCTTACTTTCAGCTTTTAGGCAGCAATTTAATAGTTCATGAAACATAACTTTAGTGTGCTATCTCTGGATCTATAGCCTACAGGTGACAATAAAATTCGTTCATGGAGCATAATTCATATGATTCCAACTATATTAATTTACTACATCACGACACAGTGAACAAGCTCTACTCACATAACCGCGAGAGACGGTGATTCGAATCAATAGACACCCGGACAACACGACATCACTTTCGAAAGTATCGGGAATCATACTTCAATACTCATCGTATGTGGCAACCTTCCACAGGACACCTGAATATCGAACCGGTCCTTCCATCATGGGTAGGAGGTCCTTGCGCGAAGCACACATCAACGATGTTGCCCTTCAGCATATTTCCACCTTGCTACCTTCAACCCATCTTATAAAATGGTAGGATATAACTCGACACCCAGATTAACAAGTTACATCGATTTACTGGGCTCATATACCCAGTATGTCTCACTTGTCCCAGGTCGGTCCTCAATCAACACAGACAAGACTACACCCCTGCCTGGTCTCCATTTACAACTTGGTGAATTATTTCCTCGGGTCCAATCCCGTGTAAACCCGATTTCATATCTTGCGGGTAGATTCTAACTACTCGACTTCTACCGATTTCCCTACAATACTAGCATGGCAATTTCGACACGTTGAGCTACAGACCTACCCATACACTCCATGGAATTTATGGAGTCGTGCAATTAGAGTGTCAAACATCATAGACTTAATGCACATTTCCAACAATACTCATATGTGTTATATAAACCAAAACTTTATAAAGTTCGTTAAATGCAAACCAGGACTTGCCTTGTTGGGGTTCAAACTTGTAGTTAGTTTCTGGTAGGGTGGTGTCAGTGGTCTCCGGAGTCTCGTCAAGCTCGACAACTATTCGATATGCAATTGAACTACAAAGTGGATTAATATTGATCAATGGATATAGAGATGCTATATATAGTTTTGTACATAAACTAGACTCCAATGCTTCCGAGTTTTTATAGTGGATAACAGAGGACATGAGTGAAGTGTTGGTCAAGTTTCAGAATGTTTCATAAAAGTATGCGGTCACTAAAATTCTATATGTTTTTCTAATTACCATAATTTTCAGAGAAAAACTATGTGTTTAACATACTTACCAGAAGGTTTTCCATTTAGGGTTGGGTCCTAAGGAGTCCAACAAAATTGGTTACACATTTTTCTAAGATTCCTACAGGCATATATGAATTTTACAAGTTCCTAACATTTTCTAGAAATGTCTCTGTTATTTTTGGGATTTTTCTTGGACATGGAGCAAGGTAACACAGTTTGACCCACTAAAACAGTACCAATGAGGCTGAACTTTTACTGGGAGTCATAGATATTCAAAGGAATGATTTGGTCAAAATTGAGATTTTCCATATAGTAGATCACCTGGTATAGATTCCCAAAGCTTTAGATTAAATGAACTTTTGAGAGCATTCTAGGGACTTCCATGCTAAATAAATTGTACCACTGCAAAGTAATGATCAAAAGGGTTCTAACAAAATTTGTTTGAGAATTTATGGACAATTGTACTAGGAGATATGATTTTATAAAGTTGGAATAAATTCTGGAATTATTTTCTAAAGGAAATCATTTAAACTATGGCTGGGTCCACTGGGTTTAAATGGGCCAATTAGGGCGAAACCTCACATGGGCCATAGGGTTAAAGTGGCATAGCCACATTAGATCTTGGCTTCACAAGGGATCCTGCGGGGTGGACGTGCCACTGGCCGAGGGGCCCCACACCCTTTTTCAACCTTGAGACAGGGTGCTGCCCTCGTGGCGGCGCTCAGCGACGAGCTAGCCGGAGCTACCTTCCCGGCCACCGTTATCCACGACAGTTACCGCCTGGAGTTTTTCCAGTGTACTGAGTATGTGTGTGTGTGTGTGTGGGTGGGGGGGGGGTCAGTCCGGCTCGGTGATGGCTGGGACATGCCGTGCGACGACGGCGGCAACAGGAGCTCGACGGTGAGATCAAACTCGCACAACCATGGATCAAACGGCTCGGGAAGAGCTCTAGAAGTATCCCTGGTTGATGAGGAGTACGAATATCATAATCTAGCTAAACTATCTGCAACGTAAAGTTCATCGTCAACCTAGGGCAAAGTCTATGAGGGTTGGGAAAACTCGGATTTTTACGTGTCTAGTCGATGGTTTCTCGATCTTGTTGCTTCGGTTGGTGCATAAAGACTTCTAGAAACTATTCTCCAACGACCAGAAGCTCAGATGAAAAATTCAACATGAATTGAATCGAAAACATAGCTTCGGTGAAAGTGAGCATGCTGGGGAAGGTTACGAAAGACCGTGGCTCTGGTCTAGCAAACCACAAACGGTTTGGACAGGAAGGTAGAGCAGGTGCAGTTGCACGTAATTGATGAAGTGATCGCGTGAGACTGCACCTATGTTGAAGGCGCGATGGTAAGTCAGAGAGGGTCGACGATGCTTCCTCCGAGCAGCGGCGACAAGGCTTCAAAATATAGTGGATATAAGTAAGGAAATTATGAACAATTTAGAAGAGAAGATAAAGGAGGACAGTAGGCTACTTTTTGCTCTTGACACAGAGATGAAACTCTGGCTGAATCAATGGCAAGCAGGTGAACAGCAGAGGCCGCAGCGCCTCTATTTTTGGCGGTGAGCAGAGAACCAAGAGAGGCGAGCAACTTCCCACTTCGGTTAGGGTTTGTACAGAGGGGTAGAGAGAGGAGTGTGGGAGAAGATTTGGTCGACTTTAAGAGCCTTGCCACGCAGCTGTGTCCTTGCCGTCAGTGGCCGGCGTTGAAGCGCGGGAGAGAGAGAGGAAGAAACAGAGTCGGTTCAGCAGTTTCCCTCGCTGACAAGTGGGTCCCACTCTTCCCTCCATTCTTATCCTTCTTTTTTTGTTTAATTCTTCAATCAAAAAAGCTCTAAAATACTCAAACTTGGTAGACAAGCTAGATCAAATATGACGAATTCAAATTTGACAATCTGAAATTTGAGAAAGTTGAAGTCAAATTTGAATTTGAATTCCCTCCAATAGCTTGATTGAATTAAATAGCAGCTAAGATCTAAAAATCATAAGATTTGGCAGGTTGGGTATTTGAAGTATGGGGAATCCATTGGTGAACTCACATTTCTCATTTGACCTAATTTGATTGTGACATTTGATTTTTTATTTGAGCCTCTCTTTTAGGGCTTGAATTATTTCCTACAAGACAATAGGAGAGTCCATAATGATGATGATGATGATGATGATGATGATGATGATGATGATGATGATGATGATGATGATGATGATGATGATATATTCTCGTGTAAAGTCAGTTATACTTTTTTGGAAATAGATCCACATCAATGGTGAATATTATCAGAATTTTAGCTGCCTAAGTGATTGGTGGGGAAAAAGTGCCTGACAATCAAGGAAAAATATGGCATACATTTTCGTCTTAGAGGACCATGTATATTCATAGGCCAGATGTATTCATGTCTACACACGGCAATCATGTGATCTCTATGATGTACATGGCGGCATGATTGCCTCATCGAGCGCTTAGACGTCTATGATGAGCTCAACTCTCTCAGACTCAGCATGAGGCTTGTGTTTCGGACTTGCTAGCTCGTCCCGTGCCGGCTGCCATCGAGACAGATTTCTCGTTTGGCAAAGTGAGTGAGCTTGCAGCAGCGTGAGCGCGATATGGTTCATCAGAGAATGCATGCAATGACCTGCATGCGCTTGCGAGTCCAGGCCTCGAACTTGAAATCGCCCACCTCAGCTCTGGCGCAGCCCAAATGCAACTGTCACAACGAACATCTCGTGCATTGCTCCCCCCTTCCCTGTCTCCTTATCACAGAGCAAAAAAAACTTGGTCGCCATCGTTTGCCGCAGTGCCTCCTCTGACCATCGACGTGCCGCCATATAGAGCTCTTTTCAACATTACAATATTCATGGTAGACCATGAATCAATTATATGTGTTGCATGGCAGATGCATTACAACACACGTCCACGTCTCAAAACATTTTTTGAAATGAAATCATATTTTACCTCCCAACAACTAATGTGGTCGAAGATCCAAGGTTTACATCATAAGATCACACACCAGGGGAAGCCTTTCCCCTCTGGAGCCCCATCCCCACATACGACAAGTAGCATAATGACAAGGGCATCCAAAAGCCATACAATGACAATGATAAGAGGTTTTAACATGCCTTAAACACACTAACAGAAATCGCCCATCGATTGAAGATACTAAAAGTGCATCTAGGCATCCCTTGTGGATTTTGGATAGTTGATGATGACTATTAATGATCTAATGAGCTTTATTGAGTATAAGAACAGGTCATACTGTGAGAATATGTGTGGAGACCCACAAAAAGGAAAAGAATGAATTATTGCTGCTGAAGACTCACAAGAGTAGAAATTAGGGTTTTTGTTTTGTTAAGTCTAGGAACATCGTACTATTAAGAGGGACACATCAATAAGAGTACTTGAGACTCACTAGGGAGATCATTTTTTTTTGAGAAATTTGGTGAAGGTATAGTCTTAGGAAGGCCTTAAGGACAAGGCCAGACTTGTTCGAGCTTCAGACCGAACTAGTCTGACCGTATCGGACTACTATGATATTAGATGAATCAAGAGTTCCTGTGTGAGTTTGGACTTATCCTTTTCTAGATGGACTAGTACGTTTGTGAGTGATTGTGTGCCTCTCTGAGATTATGTCCTAGAAGGACGGACTAGTCCATATTGTCTAATTAGTCCGTTTTTAGAATGACCAAGAGTTCCTATCTAAGTGTGTACTATTTCGTAGAGTGACCATTTAAATTCAAAGGTGCTAGGGACTTTAACTTTGTGATGATTATGGGCCCCTAGAGCCGGACTAGTATAGGATTCGGCTAGTCCGGACTTTAGTTTGTGGCAACGGTCATGTGTCAGGACTACTATAATCATTCGACTTCTTTTCAACCTCTCCTAAACCCTAGCATCGTCATAGCATTCCTTGAGCTCATCTAGACTTCACTCCTCACATGCTTGACCCCGTAAGAGAGATTCTTGAGGGATTTGGTGACTTGTGAGAGGAGAGAAGGGTGGTTCCTCAGTTTTCATGAATTGATTCTCTCATGCTTGATCATTGATTCATGTCTGTTACTCTTGGATTTTGATCCCTAGATGGCTAGAGGTCAGTTGATAGCTCTCAACTTGTGTTAAGCACTAATAAGTTTGTATTTACCCCTTGTGATTCTAGTGGAAAAACAAGTTTGTCCTTAGTGGCAATTTGGAGAGGGTTAGGTTTGAAAGAGATTCAGTCCCTTGTAAACACCTCAACGGAGATGTAGATTCTTGTGTGGAATCAAATTTTGGTGAAAAATCGTCTCTTTACATTATTGCTCATCACTAGAATTACTTGTTAGAGTTTCATATCATTCTTTTGGGTTAATCTCGTATATCTTGTGATCTAGAGTAGTTATAGTGTTCCCTCAATCTTCTCTAGGTTGCTAGATTGTTATACTTACTTCTGCCAAACCATACTTGCAAGAAAACACATAGAAATCCCACCTTTGTTACTTTACTGCGTAGAGAACGAACTAGTCTGCTCTGAAGCTGGACTAGTCCGGTCTCTGTAGCTTAATGTTCTTTAAGTTAAGTGTCTGCGAGTTTTATTAGCCCATTACCCCTTCCTCTAGGCAACTTTTGGATACCCACATCTCATAACATGAATTGAAGAAAACTTTATTGCGATAGATGTGTGGATATTTATTGAGAACAGGCATTATGGCCGGATGGCTAGTACCTTCAGGTGTGAGGGCAGGCCACCCGGGTTCGATACCTCCTGGACTCCGGTGTCTCACCCTATTAAAGTATCCAGGTGCTATTTCATGTGTTAAAAAAGGATAGATCTGTAGATATTCATCCCCAATGAGAAGCTAAATTCAGCAAGATTTCTATGTACTTCCTCAAACAAAAAAAAAAGATCTTGAAACATCAAGTCTAAAACAACATGAGGCTGAATTCAGCATCGTCACTACTTCTACAATTTTGTATCACTTTTTTTGAAAGATCCAACAAAACTTATTTGTATATATCATTACATACGACGGAATAGTTACACGCTACTCTCTCTGTCCTAAAAGATTGTCGTTTGTTAGTTCATTTCTAAACTAACTAGTGACAACATTTTGGAATAAAGGGAGTACATACATAAAATTACATCCATGAAAAATAAAACTGGAGAAACTTTTAAACATGCGGCAAGAGCCATCCATCCGCCCAACTCGAGCAACCTATAGGTGTAGATCTATGAGGAACAAACATAATCACCGCCGTGGTCGCTTGCTTGGTTGACAGCGATGTAGACACAGGCATCGATCCACTCGGTGTAGACATCGAAGGGCGCCATGACCATGAGCGGGTGGGCCTTGCTGGAGTAGCACTCCTTGCGGATGAAGCACGAGACCCGCTTGTACTTGCACTTGAGTTCCATGAACCACTCGACGCTAGCGCTCCTCCGATGGTTGTTGCAGTCTTGCAGAACGAGAAGAGGAAGGTTGTCTCCAGCTTGGGCTTCTTCATCGTCTGCGCCATGGTGCCAACATCTTGAACATCCTGCGCACTCGTGCTTCCCCATGATGGTCGATCGACGGCGAAGCTGACGGATCGGTCGTGCCGATTGTGAAGCAAGAAATGGCCACAGCTGGAGACCAATGCGGTGTGATTCAATGCGAAGCTAACGAGTGGGTGACATCGTGGAATGAGCTGGTATCTCGAGGCATCCATGGTCTGCCTTTTATGAAGCCCTACGGCAGCTGCGTGACTCGGTGTGTGCGTGTGTCCCACACTCCCAGAGCCACTCAGATCCGTTCATCTACCGGGCACTATGTGGTCGTCGATGTCATGCCTGTCTGATAGTCTACGCCAGAACTTCATTAACCAAGTGAAGTGATCTACCACTGAAAATGCTCTTAGTAGTGATGAGCACTGACACAAGCATCTAGCTTTTGGAAATGTACTCAACAGTCATGGACCGCAGATGCAAGTAACCCTTCAGGCCTTTTCGATGTACTCAAGTTCTTTTGGAAGATATTGTCTCATTGATTAGGACATCCATGATATTTATATCTTTATCTTTTTAGAGGAAATAAGATATATATATATATATAAACAATAAAGTTAATAGCAGTAAGAGCATTTTCATAGATGCAAACATATCATGTTCCCAGCTTTGGGGTTTCTGTATATATCCACTACGCATGCATGATTGAAGATGTTATCCTCATGGAACCTCATTATAAAGCTATCAATATCGGGGATGCTAACAACAAACAACTAGCGATGCTCTTCTCATTGTACTTGTGTTGGAGGTATCCAATGTTATCTCACAAGTAATACGAGCATATCCAATAATAAGAAAAAAATTAGTGAAATCCTTTCATTAATGATTATATCTGATAATTTTGAATACCTGATCAAATATATGCATATCCAACATTTTACTCTCATGTATAAATCGAGGAGTGCTCTCATACATTTCTATACCGCATCACATAGTTTGAGCTGTTGTGTGTCTATGTGCCTCATAAACTCAGCACAACACTAGGTTCAACACCAGCATTGAGCACCGACGACATGTACCTGAAGGGAGTGATTTTGTTCTTAGTGTGTGCAGTGATCATTAGTAACCACCATGTGAAGGGAGACTGCACAGTCCAGCAAAAAGTTAAAATCCTTGATAACTGTAGGCCGATTCTCTACACGGCAAATCCCAGAAAGCCAAGTGCATATCTACAGGTATGTTGTGAGTGGGTGAGAGAGGTACCAAACAGGAACATGAAGTGCATCCGAGATCTGTTGACAGAAAGGGAAAGGCGAGGCATTGTGGTAGGAAATCTTTTGAGGCTAGAACATCAATGTAAGAAATGATCATCTTCCTGCTTCTGCCGTTAGGTTGTTTCACCCAATGAGGAATAAGTCAATAAATGTATCATCATGGTGATGACAATCTTATGATGAATAGATGAATTTGGTTGTTTCACCGAGTGAAATCTATCCGTTTGCATATTGGATCAGTCGTCCCTAACAGACTGCAAGTGTAGCTATAATTTCGAGTGAATTTTATTCGTATTTCGCTCAATGATCGAGGAGGCTACTCAAATAGATACTAACAGCATAAACTACGATACTCATAATATTGAACATTATGTTTGAGTGCTGCTGAAGTTCTCCAGAAAAAAAGGTTAATATCAATTTTCAACAGTGAATGTCAAAGCGGACAATTCTAAGGATAAAGCAAAGTCATCAAGACATGTTTGGAGACATTTGAAGTCTATCAGAAAAAATGAGAAATCATAAAGTAATTATTATTTAATATATACAAATAGATAAAAATCTGTCAGATCTCTATATATATGGATGGACTATTACGTAATATGGTAGAAAGTGCATCGAGGAAAATGGATATGAGGCCAACAAGTGTGACATAACTATATCCAACCTATGTGCTTGGAGATCTCATGAATTAGGACCAGGAAAAAGCAAGATATGGGTTCACGGATGGGAGTTTCCTGCCATGAGACTTTCTCTAAGGTTTGTCATATTCGATGGAGTTGTCTACTCGAGTGAGGTGCAACCTTCGAGACTCGAGAGGCACTTCATCGCAGGCTGCATTGGCTGGACCGTCGAACCACCATCTCTCACAAAGAGACTTGAAGTTCCAAAGCATGCAAGAGGTGCTGGCACGAACCCAGGTAGAGCTGGAGAAGGAGAAAGTCTTGCACAAGACCGCACAAGAATATCAGGCTAACTACATGGCACAGACGCAAGTAGTGATGGAGGTAAGTAATTAAGATTATTTTAAATTCATAGAATTTTAGTGATATGTATGTTCTACTATTTTACAATGGCGGAACTTAGCTCGACAGCATGGACAACAGATCACAATTCCTTCGTGGCAGCCGCCACATGCCCACGCCACAGCTGCCTTCTTTGGGAGCATAGGTAATGAAACTTTGTCAAATCTAGTCATATTTGATCTAGCATAGCTAAATCTAAGACAAACTCTGAGAAACTTAATCAAATATAGCCAAATCCAACTCAACTTAGCTAAATTCGTGAAATTTTCTAAATTAAGGTAAACATGATCCATTCTAGCTTACTTAAATAATCGTAGTCAATAAAATGTTTTGAAAGTTATAAACATATCTAACTACTCTTGTGCATTGCAGGAATCAGTGATGGAGACTTAAACTCCATCATCAAACTTACTAGCACCATGAACGATGCGCAGAGACGACTTCTTCGGCTCCGGAGTTAGGGGAGGTGCTAGTATATATTGTTTTGTGATGACTATTTGTTATGTGATATGATGTGATGTGATGTTTTGTGCTATGTATATGATTGTCACTATAGGAATCCAAAGCCATCGCAAACTAACAACCTATTTGCGACGGCAGTCAAATTTGCGACGGCTTTTGGGCTGGCTATCACAAATTAATGACCTATTTGTGATGACTATGTGCATTTGCGATGGTGCGATGCTGACCGTTGCAAATTAGTCTATTTGCGACGGGCGGCCGTCACAAATGATCGTGTTTCCTATAGTGTGTATATGTATATGCATGTGACTACCTGTGTAGCTGGCCATCATGCCAGATCAAACTTTTTAATTTTTTTTAAAAAATTGTGACGGCTTGAGCGTGTGCCATCGTAATCAAGTCTTTCTTATTTACGACGGCTAGACATGTCGTCGTAAATAAATCTTTCTTATTTACGATGGTTCGGTTAGCTATCATAAATAAGGAGACCTAGCCTCCACGTGGCACAGGCTACTTATTTATGATAATGAAGATCGACTGTCTTAAATTAACTTGTTTATGACGGTGACCATCGTAAATTAGCATATTTACTACAGTAAAAAACTATCATAAATAATTGTAAACCGTCATAAAAAGGTTATTTATGATGGCTTTCGGTCGTTGTAAATTATGGACATCCCTGTAGTAGATAAGAGATATCTGTCGGTACCCAGCATACCAGGTACCCTCGCGCACAGGATAAAGCTGCCAGAGTGTCTCACCTTTCAACCAAGGCGGGGTCCGAGAGCGACATGTGTCCAAGAGGCCCGTACCCCCTTACCATAGATACGGGGCCCGTAGTACTCACATGGGCCCCAAGAAAAAGTCAGCACCCTCTTAGAGGTGAGCTCCCCAGCGACCACGTGTCCAGCCGGACGGGATTCCTCTCCCCCATGGGGGAGGGCTCCGGTGCTGCCACGTGAATTGAGGTACCATATCGGCCCCCTCCCATAAGAGGCGGGCTCCAGCCTGCCGCGTGGCTCGCAGCCCTGGCTCCCTCGTCATACTCAGGGATGGGCTCCGGTGCTGCCACATGGTAGACAGGTCGGGACCCAGCCTTCCCCACGGAGGCTAGCTCCTGAGTTGCCACGTACCCCGCAACTTGTCCTGGACGGTGGGTTGTGGGAGTTAAGAGGGCGGTGCGCCTTGTCAAGGTCAAGCATTGAAGACTCGTGGCTTCCCCAAGCGCGTGACGCGGTGCACGCCCATTGTCAGGTATCGCTGCAACCAATCGCATCATAGTGAAGACGCCGCAGGCCTACCCCACTCAGCCAAGGTGGTAGCTTACGACGCTAGGGACAGTCGGATGGGACATTTCCTACCATCATCAGCAACGGCGCACGGGCCACTGACGCCGAAGGCAAGAAGACAAGTCTTCAAGCCATGATCAGAGGATGCTTGTATGAGAAGCCTTAGATCTTTAGGATAAGATCGCCCCGGTGCCACCTGTCGGGCCCCAGACCCCACTTGTAAGGCGTCTGACCTTGACTATAAAAGGACCCGACCGCCACCGTTACAAGGGATTCCCAACTTACGCATTCGCACACCACACACCAACAATACAACCTCACTGTGGAGTAGGGTGTTACGCTCTTGCGGCCCGAACCACGTAAAAACCACCGTCTCATACTCTCATACGCGCATCCCCTCGATTGAGGACTAAGCTATGCCGATCAAAGAACCTTCGCGGGCTGCTCCATAGCAGGCTTGGGGGAAGTGTCGTGGAAACACTTCAAAAGTATCCATATCCATAATTGAACTCTCATATATAAATTGTGGGTGCTTTTATATATTGTTATACTAGAATATATAGTTTGATGTATTGTGTTTGTGTGCCTTATAAACTCAGCAAAACACGAGCTTCAACACCAGCATTTGGCACCGACATTCGACATGTATGTGAAGGGGTTGATTCTCTTCTTAGTGTGTGCAATGACCACTTGTAACCACCATGTGAACGGAGAGTGCACACAAGAGCAAAAATTGGAAATCCTCAGATACGGTAAGCCGCTTTTTTAGAAGGCATATCCCCTAGAGTGACACCACCGGTTGTAGCATTATATTGTTTGTGAGAACGGTATCTAATAGAGACCTGAACTGCATCCTAAATATGTCCACGCATGAGGAAAAACAAAGCATAGTGATACTTATGTTTTTAAGCCTAGAAGATTTATGCAGAAATGACCAGCAAATTCCTCGTGCTTCTACCGTCCGTCGTGCTCGTCACCCTTATCAGGTAAGGGAAAACTAATGTGCATGTTTTAGAAACACATTATGGATTCTTAAACTTAAATGTTGCTTTTGCTATCAGGTCGTGGATGGGGAAAGGAGGTATAGATGACATCAATGGGAGGCCATGGTGAGGAGACTGAGAGCGAAATCATACTATGAAAGTTAATTAATTAAACCAACAAATATATAATCATTGTGAGATCAATCTTATTATAAGTAAAAGCATTTGGATTGTTTGACCGGATGAAATCTATCCGTTTGCTTATTGGATCAGCTGTTCCTGACAAAACCGCAAGTATTGCTATTGTTTCTCGAATTTTGTTTGTATTTGGCTCAAAGGTCGAGGAGTCTATTCGACTAGAGACTGCTGTTGAAAGCGGGGCGGGCTGCGGCTGCCCGCCATGCCGCCACGTAGGCCGCGTCAAGTACGCGTGAGCGGCTACAACCCGCATCAATTTTGCGGCGCGAAGCGGCACCGCGTCCTCCCGCTCCGCGTTTCTGCTCCTCATCCTCCTGACTTCACGCGTTTTCCCGCCCCGCGCTCCCGCGTCCGCGTCACGCGTTTTTCCGCGCTCCCGCACGTGCTTCGCCAGCACATCAGAACTACGACGTATTAGTGCTGCTGCTGCTATTAGCTTTCATGGAGGGATGTACTGGTGCCAGTGTACAGCAGACGTACCAAGCACCATATAGGATAAAACCGTGCAAATGAACCACCAGAATAACCTAAGAGTGAAGTTCAAGAATGAAAACAGCTCGCACACAGAATGTACCAATAGGAATTATCCAGAACAAGCTGCTAAGTAAGAATTACTAGCAGACATAGATAGCCTTCTGTCAAGATCTCCAGGCCACAGCTATCATGAGCATATTACACATACATATCAGGACCATATGAGAGGAGTTTCATCCAAGACCTAAACGGTACTGAGATAACATTAAGACTAGTAAGATAACATCCAAACGATCCCTAAAAATCAAAGATCAATATGTCTAGTTAGATACTCCCTCCGTCCCCATGAACTTGTCGCTTTGTAGTTCATTTTTGAACTACAAAGCGACAAGTTCATGGGGACGGAGGGAGTACATCCAAACGATTCCCACAGGAGAGACTAGAGCAGCCTCCTTTTGCAGCGCAGATTATCCAAGAGGTTCTGGAACTGTCGTTCTCCTGCATCACACTCTTCCTCAAATCTGCTACGCTTTGCTTTGAGCTTTGGCAGCGCTGCATCTTCATGTTCTCTATCCTTTTCGATCCGCCGTGCTTCCTGGCGAAGCTGCGCAAGTTGCTGCTCAAGCTCACCTATAGCTTTATCCTTCTGGTCGAGCACAGAAACAATTTGGCACAAGGAGGTTGTCTTCTCCACCATCTCTTCTTCCAGCTTGTTTATTTCTCCAAGATACATGGAACAGTTAGATTTGATCTCGAGCATCTTAGTAAGCCTAGTCTGCAAGAACTGGACACTGAATCCATTAGCCTCAAGATGGCAAAGTGCACACCAGAACAGTGTTCTGGAGGCGCGGCCGCGACCCGGTGCGTCCAAGCAACGGAGACGCCGCCGTTGTTTCTTCGGATGGCTTTATCTACTGGCTAATGTACGAAGCTAGGAAGGGCAACAAGATCTTCACCTACAACGTCCTCACCGTGAAGGCTGGGTGGATCGAGCATTCGAGCTCCCAGCAGAGGTCAGATCCGTGGAATCACTCACCTCCTCCTCTATCACGCGCTGGTCCGTGGAATCCGAGAGACCGCAGCTGTGAACGATTGAATCGGAATCGTACCTGGTTGCGGCGGTGAGTCCCGCTGGCGGCAGCTCCCGGCGGCATTGGAGGCGGCGGCGGCGGCGCCTCCGTTTCTCCAAGTCAGCCGACTGGTTACCGATGCCTCGATGCGGCGTACGCGGACAGACGAAGCGGTGCCGCTTCGGATACGCGGGAGTACGCATGCCCTTTTTTGCGGACGCAGTGCAGGGCTACGCGGCGCGACCGCGCCACTTTCATCCGTACTAACGAGAAGCAAAATTCAGCAAGATTTCTACATACTTTATTAAACACGGATAAAAAATTATCTCAAGATATCAACTCTAAAAGAACAGGAGGTTGAATTTAGCATCATCACTACTTCCACAACATTGGGTCATTTTCTCGAAAGATCCAACACAACTTAAGAAAATATCATTAAATACAACAAAATAGTTACATGCTACTCCCTTCATTCCCAAAAGATTGTCATTTGTTAGCTCATTTTTTGAACTAACAAGCGACAACCTTTTGAGAATGGAGGGTGTACGTACGTCAAATTTCACCAAAACAATAAAACTGAAGAAACTTTAAAACATGTCGCTGTAGCCATCCATCCGCCCAACTCGAGCAACCTATAGGTATAGCTCTATGAGGAGCAGACGTAATCGCCGCCATGGTCACTTGCTTGGTTGACAGCAGCACAGACACAGGCATCGATCTACTCGGCGTAGACGTCGATGGGCGCCGCTGTGGCCATGAGCGGGTGGTCCTTGCTGGAGTAATAGCGCTCCTTGTGGATGAAGCACATGACTCGCTTGTACTTGCACTTCAACTCCATAGACCACTCCACGCTCCCCTGATGGTTGTTGCAGCCTTGTAGAACGGGGAGGAGACCGTGTCCAGCTTTGGCTTCTTCAATGTCTGCACCACAGCACCAACAGCTTGAACATCCTGGACTCACGCTTCCCCATGATGGTCGATCGACGGTGAAGCTTACGGATCGTCCATGCCAATTGCGAAAAAATAACCGGCCGCAGGACTAAAGACCAAGGTTGTGTGATTCGAAGCAAAGCGAACGAGTGTGTCGTGGAACGAGCTGAAACGTTGAGGTGTCCATGGCCTGCCATTTATAGAGCCCTATGGAGGCCGTGCAACATGGCATGCGTGTCTCTCGGATTCGTTCGCCTACCGGGCACTGTGTGGTCATCGACGCCATCCCCTCGACACGGTCTGCGCTGGAACTTCCTTATCCTAGTGTGGTGATCTACCACTGAAAATGCTCTCAGTAGTGATGAGCACTAGCACACGCATATTGCTACTGGAAATGTACTCAACAGTAGTGGACCGTAGATGCAAGTAACCCTTCAAGCCTCTTTGATGTACCCACTTTCTTTTGGAAGATATTGTCTCATTCACTAGGGCATCCATGATATTTATCTCTTTATCTTTTCAGAGGAAATAAGATATCTATAAATAATAAAATCAATAACATTAAGAGAATTTCATAAATGCAAACATGTCCTGCCCGGGTTTGGGGTTTGTATATATATCCACTACACATGCATGATCGAAGATGTTATCCTCATGGAACCTCATTATAAAGCTATCAATATTGGGGAGGCTAACAACCAAACAACGAGTGATGCTCTCTCCTCATTGTACTTGTGTTAGAGGTATCCAATATTATCTCACAAGAAATATGAGCATATCCAATAATAAGAAAATAAAATTCAATAGAAGTTATTCATTAATGACGATATCCGATATTTCCGAATACCCGATCAAATGTGAGCATATTCAATATTGAACTCTCATATATAAATTGGGGAGTGCTTTCATACAGTTCTATACCGGAGCACATAGTTTGACCTATTGTGTCTATATGCCTCGTAAAATCAGCACAACGCTAGGTCCAACACCAGCATAAAATACATAAAAGTTACATGCTACTCCCTCTGTCCAAAAAGGTTGTCAATTGTTAATTTATTTCTAAACTAAATATCGACGACCTTTTGGAATGGGGGGTATGTACGTAAAATTACACCATAAAAATAAAATTGGAGAAACTTTTAAACATGAGGCAAGAGCCATCGATCCGCCCAACTCGAGCAACCTATAGGTGTAGCTCTACAAGGAACAAACATAATCACTGCTGTGGTCGCTCGCTTGGTTGACAGCGATGTAGACACATGCATCGATCCACTCGATGTAGACGTCGAAGGGCGCCATGACCATGAGCGGATGGGCCTTGCTCGAGTAGTGCTCCTTGCTGATGAAGCACGTGACCGCTTGTACTTGCACTTGAGTTCCATGAACCACTCGATGCTAGCGCTCCCCCGATGTTTGTTGCAGTCTTGCAGAACGAGAAGAGGAAGGTTGTCTCCAGCTTCGGCTTCTTCTCATCTGCGCCATAGTGCCAACATCTTGAACATCCTGCACTTGTGCTTCCCCATGATGGTCGATCGACGGCGAAGCTGACGGATCGGTTGCGCCGATTGTGAAGCAAGAAATGGCCGCAGCTGGAGACCAATGCAGTGTGATTCAATGTGAAGCGAATGAGTGGGTGACATCATGGAACGAGCTGGTATGTCGAGGCATCCATGGTCTGCCTTTTATGAAGCCCTACGGCAGCCGCGTGACTCGGTGTGTGTGTGTGTCTCACACTTCCAGAGCCACTCAGATCCGTTCATCTACCGGGCACTAAGTGGTCGTTGATGTCATCCCCGTGTGGTAGTCTACGCCGGAACTTCATTAACCAAGTGCAGTGATCTACCACTGAAAATGCTCTCAGTAGTGATGAGCACTGACACAAGCATCTAGCTTTTGGAAACGTACTCAACAGTCGTGGACCGCAGATGCAAGTAACCCTTCAGGCCTCTTCGATGTACCCACGTTCTTTTGGAAGATATTGTCTCATTGATTAGTGTTGGAATTAATGGGCTTGGCCCAATATTAATTCAGAAATAAATCCTAGAAAATCTCAAAGGCCCATTAGGGCAAGAGGGAGTGGTGTTAAGTGTTTAGTCCCACATGGGAAGTGGAAGTGGAGCAACCTCTACATATAAGGGAGGTTGCTCTTCCACTCCTTGAGTGATAGAGAAGAGAGGAAGAGAGGGGTGGCCCACGCGCGCTCCTCCTCCTCCTCCTCCTCCTCGCTCGCCTCGCCACGCCCCGCCCCGCCCCGCACTGAGGCCGGAGAAATTCTCTGGCGTGCACTTCAAGAGGTGGCAAGTTAAGGCCACGCTCTGGCTCCAATCGCTTAAGATCTTCTGGGTAACCGAGGGCAGGCCTCAAGGTCGAGGAAGCCAATTCTGCCCTGAGAGGATGCATCTTAAGTGTTCTTGATAATAAACTCTGTGATGTCTATCTGACAGTCACACATGGGAAAGAGCTCTGGGATGCACTTAACGCTAAGTATGGTGCAGCCGATGCAGGTGGTGAACTGTATATCATGGAGAATTTTCATGACTACAAGATGGTTAACAACCGTCCTGTAGTTGAACAAGCTCATGAAATACAGTGCCTTGCGAGAGAGCTCAATCTCCTTAAGTGTCCTTTACCCGACAAGTTTGTAGCTGGGTGCATTATTGCAAAGTTACCTCCATCATGGAGGAACTTCGTCACAACCCTCAAACACAAGAGACAGGAAATATCAGTTGAAAACCTGATAGCATCTCTTGATGTTGAGGAGAAGGCTCGGGCTAAGGACGCTACTGAGAAAGGAGGCGAGGGTCAATCGAGGGAAAATGCTAATATGGTGCAGAAACCCTATGTCAAGAACAAAGGAAATAAGTCTCTATTCAAGCCAAACAAAACTACTGCTTTCAAGAAGAAGAAGTCAAACAAAGCCAATGATGGCTGCTGCTACACCTATGAGAAGCAGGGACATATTTCCAAGAACTGTCCTGAGAGGGCAGATCGCAAAGGGAAAAAGAATGTCAACATCGTGACATCCAGCAATACAGATGGGTACGGTAATTCCTTTACTGTTCTTTCTATTTCTCAAACACCATCTTGGTGGTTTGATACGGGTGCTAATGTTCATGTATGTTCTGACATGTCCATGTTTACTTCTTACCAGTTCATCCGGGATTCTGCCGTCCTAACGGGGAATGGGTCACATGCTTCTGTTCGTGGTGTTAGCACGGTCGATCTGAAGTTCACTTCGGGAAAGATTGTCCAGCTGAAGAACATGCAGCATTTCCCTACTATGAACAAGAATCTTGTTAGCGGTACTCTTCTATGCAGAGATGGGTTTAAAGTAGTTTTAGAGTCCAATAAAATAGTTGTGTCTAAGCATGGACAATTTATTGGTAAAGGCTATGAATGCGGAGGCCTGTTCCGCTTTTCTCTTTCGGAGTTTAGTAATAAGTCAGTAAACCATATTTGTGGCAGTATTAATGATGATGCAAGTGTTTGGCATTCTCGTTTATGTCACGTTAATTTTGGTTTAATGAATCAGCTATCTAGTCTCAAATTAATTCCGGAATTCACTATTGTCAAAGGTTCTAAGTGCCATAGTTGTGTGCAGTCAAAGCAACCTCGAAAGCCTCACAAGGCAACCGAGGAGAGAAACTTGGCACCATTAGAACTCATACATTCTGATCTATGCGAGATGAATGGTGTGTTGACAAAAGGTGGAAAGAAATATTTTATGACATTAATATACGATTCTACTATATTCTGTTATGTTTACTTGTTGCAAACTAAAGATGAAGCTTTAGACTACTTTAAAATCTATAAATCTGAAGTAGAAAATCAATTAGAGAGAAAGATCAAACGTCTTAGGTCAGATCGTGGTGGTGAATATTTTCCCAAAATATTTGATGATTTTTGTACGGAACACGGTATTATACATGAGAGGACGCCTCCCTATTCACCACAATCAAACGGGGTAGCCGAGAGGAAAAACCGCACCTTGTGTGACTTGGTGAATGCCATGTTAGACACGTCCGGTCTATCTAAGGCATGGTGGGGGAGGCTCTATTGACTTCATGTCATGTCCTAAACCGCGTTCCAAACAAGAATAAAGAGAAAACCCCTTATGAGGAGTGGGTTGGGAGAAAACCATCACTTTCATACTTGCGTACTTGGGGATGTTTGGCAAAAGTCAATGTTCCAATTACCAAGAAACGCAAGCTGGGACCAAAGACAGTGGATTGTATCTTTCTAGGCTATGCTCATCGGAGCATCGCATATAGATTTTTAGTAGTTAAATCTGAGGTACCTGATATGCATGTTGATATTATTATGGAATCTCGTGATGCAACATTTTTTGAGAATATTTTTCCTATGAAAGATATGCATAGCACTGCTAGGATCTCTTCTGAAATTTGTCTTGAATCCACCACAACTAGCGAGTTTCTTGATACACCGTTTGAGAATGTCCCAGAGGAAGAACACAATGAAATGACTCGGTCGAGTAAGAGATCACGGATTGCAAAATCTTTTGGTGATGATTTCATTGTGTACCTTGTGGACGATACTCCTAGATCCATAGCAGAGGCATATGCATCACCTGATGCAGATGACTGGAAAGAAGCATTCATAGTGAGATGGACTCAATTCTTTCCAATGGAACCTGAGAGTTAACTGAACGGACATACGGGTGCAAACCAGTAGGCTGCAAGTGGGTGTTCAAGAAGAAGCTCAGACCTGATGGTACTATTGAAAAGTACAAGGCAAGACTAGTTGCAAAGGGCTATACTCAAAAGGAAGGTGAAGACTATTTTGACACCTATTCACCTATTGCCAGAATGACAACAATTCATGTACTACTTTCTTTGGCTGCCTCTTATGGTCTAATCATCCATCAAATGGATGTAAAAAAAGCTTTCCTGAATGGAGAGTTGGAAGAGGAGATTTATATGGAACAGCCTGATGGGTTCGTAGTAAAAGGTGAAGAGACAAAGGTGTGCAAATTGTTGAAATCCTTGTATGGCCTAAAACAAGCACTTAAGCAATGGCATGAGAAGTTCGATAGTACTTTGACGTCTGCGGGCTTTGTCATTAATGAGGCTGATCGGTGCGTGTACTATCGCCATGGTGGGGGCGATAGCATTATGTTATGCTTGTATGTAGATGATATACTCATTTTTGGTACGAGCATTAATATAATTTCTGAGGTCAAGTCTTTTCTATCAAAATGTTTTGATATGAAAGATCTGGGAGAAGCTAATGTTATTTTGAACATTAAGCTGAATAAGGATGAGAGTGGAATTACTTTAAGTCAATCCCACTATGTTGAGAAAATCTTGAGCCGGTTCGGCTTTATGGATAGCAAGATTTCTCCAACGCCTTATGATCCCAGCGTGATACTTAGAAAGAACAAGAAAGAGTCAAGAGATCAACTCAGATATTCTCAGATGATGGTTCACTCATGTACTTAGCTAGCGCAGCCCGTCCTGATATCTCTTTTGCTGTAAGCAAACTGAGCAGGTTCATGTCAAACCCGGGTACAGATCATTGACATGTACTTGAAAGGGTTATGCGCTATCTGAGAGGTACAATGAGTTATGGAATTCACTATACTGGGCATCCGGCCGTGCCTGAGGGTTATAGTGATTCGAAATGGATCTCTAATGTTGATGAACTCTATGCCACAAGTGGATATGTGTTCACTCTAGCTGGTGGCGCTATATCATGGAGGTCTTGCAAATAGACCATTTTGATGAGGTCAACCATGGAAGCAGAACTCACTGCTTTAGAGACAGCCACTGCGGAGGCAGAATGGCTGCGAGAGCTCTTGATGGATTTGCCTATAGTTGAGAAACCATTGTCGGCAATCCTTATGAACTGTGACAATCAGACGGTGATTGTCAAAGTGACCAGTTCTAAGGATAATGCAAAATCATCAAGACACGTCAAGAGACGTTTAAAATCTATCAGGAAAATGAGAAACTCCGGAGTTATTACTGTTTCGTACATACAAACAGATAAAAACCTGGCAGATCCCTTTACGAAGGGTCTATCACGTAATGTGATAGAAAGTGCACCGAGAGAGATGGGTTTGAGACCCATTGATGTGACACCATAGTAGTAACCCAACCTATGTGATCGGAGATCCCGTGAATTAGGACATGGGAAAACAAGCTAGTGGTTCACCGAGGAGAGTACTTCCTTTATACCCTCTCTATGGGAAGATGCACACTTGTACTCTCAAACTGTAAGGCAGGTTGGCGAATTGCTTTAATGTGTTTCTATTGGCTATGTGTAGCAAAGATGCCGTCTTACAGGGCAGTCTTGAAGGAAACACACCTATATGAGCTCCGAATGTCTAACGTCTGAGCTCCGACTGTCTAACGTCGCAGTCTGTGAGATTTGGGTGATCTCTGGAAAGCTCATGAAGAGACAAGGGAGTACGACGCATATGCTCCACCCGCGGGGTAGACTACTGGTAGTCAAGTACTGGTAATGGTCTTTGGGTGAAGTCAATTCACACAAAACTTGCAATTCAAGGCGTAGTCCATTGTTCAAGTTGTGACCTGATGAAACTTGAGGATCTAGGCAGAAGTTCAACTTCACAGTCTCTACAGAAAACACTAGTATATTAAACAAGGAACGAGAATGACCTCTCTCCTAATGGCTTTGAGATCTGGTGGGGGATTGTTGGAATTAATGGGCTTGGCCCAATATTAATTCAGAAATAAATCCTAGAAAATATCAAAGGCCCATTAGGGTAAGAGGGAGTGGTGTTAAGTGTTTAGTCCCACATGGGAAGTGGAAGTGGAGCAACCCCTACATATAAGGGAGGTTGCTCTTCCACTCCTTGAGTGAGAGAGAAGAGAGGAAGAGAGGGGTGGCCCACGCGCGCTCCTCCTCCTCCTCCTCCTCGCTCGCTCGCCTCGCCACGCCACGCCTCGCCTCGCCCCGCCCCGCCCCGCACGCGCGCGCGTGTGTTCGTGTGAATTCGAGCCTCGAGCCGAGCTCAGATTTTATATTTTTACAGAATGGGCTTCTGGGCCTCCGAATTTTTGGGGCTTACCGAGTCAGAGTCCAAGTCGTTAGAGACGTACGCGTCTACGACTGCGGAGTCAGTTCGGATTTGGACCCTCCGGATCGCATACGAACCGCCTCCTGGGACTCTATAAATATGGGCGTCCGCGGTACGGCAGGGTATCCCACGATCAGATCGTTCCCACGTTCGCGTTCCTTGCGTCGCCTTCTAGTCTACTCCATCCCGAGCGCCGGCGTGCACCGACGATCGGGAGAGCAGGTCTCCGGAACCGCTCGCCCTTGCGATCCTGCACCGGGAGAGGGCGAATAAGGTTTTTGGGAAGCACTCTGCGCGACTGCTCGCGTTCTTCACCACGGCTCGTCTACCGACCAGATCGGGCACTGCGGCTCAACATTGTCACCAACGCCTGCAGCGGCTGTTCGCCGTCGGATCTACTGCGGTGCGTTCGACTCCAAACTGGTACGCGTTAATTCTCGTCCCGTCTGTCTGCCGATCGCTGCTGTTTTTCTCGTGTTTTTCTGGAATTATTCAGTAAATTTCCTCTTATTTTCTAACAATTAGGACATCCATGATATTTATATCTTTATCTTTTTAGAGGAAATAAGATATATATATATATATATAAACAATAAAATTAATAGCAGTAAGAGCATTTTCATAGATGCAAACATATCGTGTGCCCAGGTTTGGGGTTTCTGTATATCTCCACTACGCATGCATGATCGAAGATGTTATCCTCATGGAACCTCATTATAAAGCTATCAATATCGGAGATGCTAACAACCAAACAACTAGCGATGCTCTTCTCATTGTACTTGTGTTGGAGGTATCCAATGTTATCTCACAAGTAATATGAGCATATCCAATAATAACAAAACAAAATCAGTGAAATCCTTTCATTAATGATTATATCTGATATTTTTGAATATCTGATCAAATATATGCATATCCAACATTTTACTCTAATGTATAAATCGAGGAGTGCTCTCATACATTTCTATACTGAAGCACATAGTTTGAGCTGTTGTGTTTATGTGCCTCATAAACTCAGCACAACACTAGGTTCAACACGAGCATTTAGCACCGACAACATGTACCTGAAGGGAGTGATTTTGTTCTTAGTGTGTGCAGTGATCATTAGTAACCACCATGTGCATGGAGAATGCACAGTCCAACAAAAAAATAACATCCTTAATAACTGTTGGCTGTTTCTCTATGCGGTGAAGCCCAGATTGTCAAGTGCATATCTACATGTATGTTGTCAGTGGGTGAGACAGGTACCAAACAGGGACATGAAGTGCATCCAAGATCTGTTGACAGGCAGGGAAAGGCAAGGCATGGTGGTAGGACATCTTTTGAAGCTAAAAGATTGTAAGAAATGATCATCTTCCTGCTTCTGCCGTTTGGTTGTTTCACCCAATGCGGAATAAGTCAATAAATGTATCATCATGGTGATGACGATCGTATAATGAATAGATGAATTTGGTTGTTTCACTGAGTGAAATCTATCCGTTTGCATATTGGGTCAGTCATCCCAAACAGACTACAAGTGTAGCTATAGTTTTGAGTGAATTTTGTTCGTATTTCGCTCAATGATCGAGGAGGCTACTCAAATAGAGACTAGAAGCAGAAACTACGATACTCGTCATATTGGACATTATGTTTGAGTGCTACTGAAGTTTTCGAACATCCAGAACGATCTTCTCTAGAAAAAAGGTTAATATCAATTTTCAACAGTGAATGTGAAAGTGGACAATTTTAAGGATAAAGCAAAGTCATCAAGACATGTTTGGAGACATTTGAAGTCTATCAGAAAAATGAGAAACCATGAAGTAATTATTATTTAATATATACAAATAGATAAAGATCTGTCAGATCCCTATATATATATGGATGGACTATTACGTAATATGGTAGAAAGTGTATCGAGAGAAATGGATATGAGGCCAACAAGTGTGACATAACTATATACAACCTATGTGCTTGGAGATCTTGTTAATTAGGACCAGGAGAAAGAAAGATATTGGTTCAGGGATGGGAGTATCCTACCATGAGACTCTCTCTAAGGTTTGCCATATTCGATGGATTTGTCCACTCGAGTAAGGTGCAACCTTCGAGACTCGAGCAGCACTTCATCACAGGCTTTGTCGGTTGGACCGTCGAACCGCCATCTCTCCCAAAGAGACTTGAAGTTCCAAAGCATGCAAGAGGTGCTGGCACGGACCCAGGTAGATCTAGAGAAGGAGAAAGCCTTGCACAAGACCGCACAAGAATATCAGGCTAACTACATGGCACAGACGCAAGCAGTGATGGAGGTAAGTAATCGAAATTACTTTAAATTTGTAGAATTTCAATGATATGTATGTTCTACTGTTTTACAATGGCAGAACTTAAGCTCGACGGCATGGACAGATGATCACAATTCCTTCATGGCAGCCACCACACACGCCCACACCGCAAGTGCCTTCTTCGAGGCGCAGGTAATAAAACTTTGTCAAATCTAGTCATAGTTGATCTAGCATAGTCAAATCTAAGACAAACTCCGAGAAACTTAATCAAATATAGCCAAATCCAACTCAACTTAGCTAAATTCGTTAAATTTTCTAAATTAAGGTAAACATGATCCATTCTAGCTTACTTAAATAATGGTAGTCAAAAAACGCTTTGAAAGTTATAAACATATATAACTACTCTTGTGCATTGCAGGAATCAGCGATGGAGACTCAAATTCCATCATCAAACCTACTAGCACCATGAACGATGCACAGCGACAACTTCTTCGGCTCCGGAGTTAGCGGAGGTTCCATTATATATTGTTTTGTGATGTTGTCGGTACCCTGCGTATCGGATATCCCTTAGAACTGCGAAGAGTGCAAAGGAACTCCACCTATCTGAGTTGAAGACCTCCGAAGGCCCCACGTGTCACACGGAATCGGACCTGCCTCCCTTCTATGGTTAGTCCCAGTGCCGCCACATGTATCGTAAAACCGGAGCTACATTCCATACATGAGAAAGCTCCGGACTAGATACCTGTGTGGCACCTCCGGACCTAACCCCTGACAGAGGGAAGCTCCGGTACCGACACGTGTGCAACAGCACCAGACCTACTCGTCCAAGACGGTAAGCTTTGGAGCTGCCACGCGTCCAACCGTCAGACCTTCAACCTCAACAGGTAGATTGGTGGACCTCCAACAGCTCGGACCTTCAAGGAACATTAATGACTCCAAGACTTGATTATGTGTCATTAATGCTATCTTAATGACACACGATCAGAGGACCCTTAATACCAGTAACGCCACCATCAAGGTGTGTTACCACGCTGTTAAGGGGAATTAAGTACATTAACTGTGTATTAAGCATCAGTAACCGCCAGGGCCACATGTCGAGCCAGGCTGATGGTGTAACGGCCAGCCCTTGTACTATAAAAGGACTGGTCGAGCGATACACAAGGGACTCTCAGGTCTCTGACTCTTCTGTACACTCTGGTCTCTCATACACAAGCGCTCATACGCTCAATACAACAACTACACACACCCGTGGAGTAGGGTATTACGCTCAGGCGGCCCGAACCACGTAAATCCTTGTGTCAAATCGCCATCTTGTTATGAATCTCCGCGCGCCCACAAATGAACTAAGAAACTCCACGGGCTGCCAACAGTAGTACCGGGAGAATTGCCAGAACCGGACTTCGACAGTTGGCGCGCCAGGTAGGGGCGCCTGAGATTCAAAGATGGTGAATTCTGCTTCTGGATCATCCAACGGTAACCACGCTGAGCGACCTGCTGGAGGCAATCCCTCCAACATGCAGCAGCCAGCAGGTTTTGTGGCCCCAGTAGGAATCATGCCACCACCGCCACTGTCGGTACCCTAA
The DNA here is from genome assembly GCA_036927565.1 of Tuctoria greenei. Classification (NCBI taxonomy): domain Eukaryota; kingdom Viridiplantae; phylum Streptophyta; class Magnoliopsida; order Poales; family Poaceae; genus Tuctoria; species Tuctoria greenei. Next base: position 178,408,796 of record JAYESD010000009.1, on the reverse strand, counting down.
AAACCATACACCCCCTGAGGTTACAAAGATCTCAAGGGAAGGACGTCTACTCAAATTGAAGACCCTCGGAGGCCCATTTGTCAGATATAACCGGACCTGCTTCTCCAACATGGTTAACCCCTAGGTTGCCACGTGTACTGTCAGACCGGAGCTACTACCCGCAAGGGTGAAGCTCCGGGCTAGGTACCGAAACGGCACCTCCGGACTTAACCCCTGACCGAGAGAAGCTCCGGACCTGACACGTGCCAGGCCACCCCGGAGCTTCCCGCTTCCCACAAGCAAGCTCCAGAGCTGCCACGTGTCCATACGTCGGAGCTGGCCGCTTCAAACCTCCGGGAGACATTGTAACGGCTCCGGATCTTCAAAGGACAGCCGCGGACTTCAAGACCCGATTAATTGTCATTAATTCCACATTAATGACACTTAATCGGACGATCTTAACACCTGTAACGGCACTGTCGGAGCCGTTACAGGGTTATTAACAACAATTAATCTTGTGTATCAATACTAGTAACCGCCAGGGCCACATGTCGGGCCAGGCTGACTTGTAACGGTTTGTCCTTGTACTATAAAAGGACAAACCGACGATACACGAGGGGCTCTCGAAGGCTCTCGACCGCTCTCAAGCATACAAGTGAATACAACACACACACACCCGTGGAGTAGGGTATTACGCTCAGGCGGCCCGAACCACGTAAACCACTGTGTCTCTCGTGTCCAATCGTGATTCACCTTCTTGAGTCTCCGCGCGCCCAAACCGAACTACAAACTCCTTCAACACTTTAGTAGTGTCAGGGGATCTGCCGACTCCAACAGTCGACAGCCACCATCCGCTCCGGTGAATCAAGCTGGACAGCTAGATGGGGTGTCTGCGTCGATCACTACATCGGCGAACAACAACCCTGAACGTGCGCTTCATGCTGCGCGTGCTCTTCTCCAATGTCCACCGCCTCCAGGAGCACACCAGGTTGCGATGGAATAGAGGGGAGCTTATGTGGATCATCTGGTTGCAGCAGCAGTCGATCGCATCAGCAATCAAGGTCCTCCCCCCTTGGGGCGGGCCCCATCGCAGCGTCGGACCTTGTCGGGTAGACTCGGTCTGCAAGCTTCACAGCACGGGAGGCGTGCTGCATCTCAAAAGGCGACGTCGCTGCCTTCCGGGGCGCGACATACTCACACGATAACGAGGATTTTGACTCATGACCTCCGGGTGGAGCTCAATCGTCGTTATCGACAACAGGATGGCTGCGTCCACATCGACCGTGCTCGCGAGAGGCAAGAGGCTCGGGACAGCCCTGCTCCTGAGGGAGTAGGAGGAGGATGTTCTGCCTTGGCCATGCACCTACGCATGGTCAGATGGTCGTAGAAGTTCTAGCCTCACCTGCCAGAGAAATTTGACGGGACTGTCAATCCCGCCGAATTTCTTCAAATCTACTCCACTGCTATCCTTACGGTTGGGGGAAATGAGGTCGTGCTGGCCAATTATTTCCTTGTGGCTTTGACTGGGACCGCCAGGTCTTGGTTCATGAGTATTCCGCCTGACTCTATCAACAGTTGGGCGGAGTTGTGTCAACAGTTCACCGCCAATTTCGGGAGCTCATACACCTGACCAGGCACGGAACTGGATCTTTTTGCTGTCAAGCAAAAAGGGGGAGAGTCCTTGCGATCTTTCATCCAGAGGTTCTCCCAGGTACAAAATACCATTCCTTCTATCTCAAGCGCTTCTGTTATTGTAGCATTCATACAGGGTGTTCGAGACAAGAAAATGCTGGAAAAGCTGGCGACCAAGGAAGTCACCAGCGTCACAGAACTCTTTAGCTTGGCAGATAAGTGTGCCAAGGCTGCGGAGGGCCGTGAAATGCACTCACAACCACCTCCGGAGGACAACAGAAAGTCCTCCAAGGGTGAAGTCACCACCTCTAGGAGTGGCAAGAAAAAAAAGTCCAACGGCAAAAAGAAGTCGTCGGCCGACACACCTACTGCCGTTGTTGCCGCAGCTCCGGGTGGTCGGGGGCCACGCCCTGAGAAACGACCTCGGGCATCGTCTGAAGATGGTGGCAGCTCCAAGATGTGGTGTCCCATACACAAGACGGACAACCACAATCTGGAAGGCTGCCGAGAGGTCCAGAACCTCTCCGAGCACTACAACAAAGCGCCAGAAAGAAGCTCCTTTCCGTCAAAGGGAAGGAAAACAAAAAGTCGATGAAGCTCCGGCTGAAGAGGAGTTAGGCTTTTAGGACCCCAAATAGGTCTTGAAGGCTATTTACACCTTTGTTGACGACGACTCCGACGTCTCCGACAATGAGCGTCGGAAGACCATGAAGACCATATTTGGTGGTTCGTGGGACATCACTTCCCGCCGTGTCTTCAAGACAATGCGGTGGTACATGGCCTCTGTAGCTCCCACCGCCAGGGAAGAACCTCATCGGAAGTGGATGGATACTGCCATCACATTTGATGCTTCGGACTGCCCTCGGAACATGATCAGAGCTGGTCAACTTCTGCTGATGGTATCTCCGACCATTAATAACATCTAGCTCCACCATGTAATGGTGGACAGAGGTTCGGGGCTGAACCTCATAAGCTTTGAAGCCTTCGTCAAGCTTCAGCTCTGACCTTCGGATCTTCGCCCCTCTCGACCTTTCTCCGGAGTAGGTCCGGGGGCCATAACTCCACTCGGTGCCATTACTCTCCCGGTGACCTTCGGGACTCGGGAGAATTACAGGACTGAGAAGTTGGTCTTCGACGTGGCACAGATCAACTTGCCATTCAACGCCATCTTGGGCAGACCAGCTTTATACAAATTCATGGTTACTGCTCATTATGGCTACTTGGTGTTGAAGATGCCAACACCCTCAGGCGTTCTCCGAATCCGCAGGGATCGCACCGCCAGAGTTACTGCTCTGGAAGAACTCCACGAGCTTGCTACAGCGTAGGAGGAAGAATTCAGAAAGGAGAAAGCTCCGAAGCCCCATAGCATTCGTCATCGAGGCTCAACCTCCGCACCTCGTGTGCAACCAAGCGGCGACACCGACATTCCAGTCAAAGTCGTCCAAATTGGTTCCGATGCTGCTCAGACCACTCGTATATCGGGAGGTCTGAACGACAAATAGGAACTTGCGCTCATCACTTTCCTCTGGGCTAATGTCAACGTGTTTGCCTAGCAACCGTCACAAATGCCTAGGATTCCTAGGGAAGTGATTGAGCACAATCTAAAGATTTATCCCGACGCTCAGCCTGTACATCAGAAGCCTCGGAAGCAATCAGTATAGCGACAAAACTTCATACGTCAAGAAGTGAAGAAGTTGCTCGAAGCTGGATTCATCCGAGAAGTCTTCCACCCAAAATGGCTGGCAAACCCAGTCGTTGTACCTAAGGCCGGTGGGAAGCTTCAGATGTGTATCGATTACACAACACTAAATAAGGCAGGCCCAAAGGATCCATTCCCACTACCTAGAATAGATCAGATAGTGGATTCCACCTCCGGGTGTGAATTACTGTGTTTCCTAGACGCATATTCTGGGTATCATCAAATCAGAATGTCTAGAGAGGATGAAGAGCATATTGCCTTCATCACAGTAGATGGATTATACTATTACACTGCCATGCCATTCGGTCTCAAAAATGTTGCTTCAACGTTTGTGCAAGCTATGTACAAAACTTTTGGAGAGCTCATCAGAGATGTAGTGGAAGTGTACGTTGATGACATCGTTGTCAAGATCAAGAACAAGGAGTCATTTCTTGACACCTTGCAAGCTGTCTTCGACAAGTTGCGAATCACACGCACAAAGCTGAACCCAGACAAGTGTGTCTTCGGGGTTAGCTTCGGAAAGCTTTTTCGATTCTTGGTGAACCACCGAGGAATAGAAGAAAATCCGGCAAAGATTAAAGCTATTGAAGACATGCGGCCACCAGCTCGCATCAAGGATGTCCAGAAGCTAACTGGGTGTCTAGCAGCCCTCAGCCGGTTCATCTCAAGACTGGCGGAGGGGGCGCTACCCTTCTTCAAATTATTGAGGAAGTCCGGACTATTCCAATAGTCTGAAGAAGCAGAAAAGGCATTCAAAGAGATGAAGCAGCTCCTCACCACTCTACCAACTTTGGTAGCTCCAAATCTTGGTGAGCCAGTTCTGCTTTACATTTCAGCAACTAACGAAGTTGTTAGCATGGTCCTGATTGCGGAAAGACCAGAACCATCTCTAGTTCAGGAATCCAGACCCCTCCGGGAAGGTCCAGAGCTACCTGAGGGCGAGTCTGGGTCCCAGCCCCCAGACCCGGATCCTCGAGGTGAGACGCCAGAGGATCAACCTCCTTCAAATGAAGGAGTTATTGTTGCTGAACAAGAAGATCCGGACCCTTTCGGGAAGGTTCGGGTCACTTCAGAAGAAGCTCCGCGTTCCTCTAGCAAGAACTTGGAGGTCCCCGAAGAAGGTGTGGACCCCTCCGAAAGGGTCCGGGTTGATGAGGAGGAAGCTCTAGGCCCCTCCGGGAGGGTCCGGACAATTCAATGCCCAGTGTACTTCATCAGTGAAGTACTCTATGATGCCAAGACTCGGTACCTAGAGGTGCATAAGCTGCTTTATGCAGTTCTTATCACCTCTAGGAAGATTCTTCACTATTTCCAAGCTCACAAGATTTCAGTGGTAACCTCTTATCCACTGCGTGCAATCTTGCATAACCCCAACTCTACTGGTAACATTGCCAAGTGGGCAGCGGAATTGGTCGAGTTTGATCTTGAATTCGTCCCAAGACAAGCGATCAAGAGCCAAGCATTGGCAGATTTTGTGGCGTAATGGACCCCCTCTCCATCAAATCCTGGGGGCCCCAGTGAGCAGAAGTCGGAACCCAAGGTTCCGGTCTTCACTGAGCCTCACTGGACTCTCTACTTCGACGGCTCCGTGCAGAAGCAGGGAGCCGGAGCTGGAATCCTCCTCCTCGCTCTGACCGGGGAGAAGGTCAAATACATTGTTCACCTTGACTTCAAGGCGACCAACAACATGGCAGAGTATGAAGCATTAATCTATGGGCTCAAGGTGGCGCTATCATATGGTGTCAAGCAGCTGTTGGTAAAGGGTGATTCGCAGCTCATAATAAAACAAGTCAAAGATGAATGATGTTGCAACAACCCTCAACTAGATGCTTATCTTCTTGAAGTCCAGAAGCTTCAGAAGAATTTTGAAGTCCTGGATCTTTACAATGTCCAGCGTCTCAACAATGCTGAAGCTGACGAACTCTCGACGAAAGCTTCAACCGGAGCTCTAGTTCCCGACGGAACCTTCGTCCGGAGATTGTTAAGACCAACAGCTCAGCGTGCCGAACTGAGCGAAGAGGGCGAGACCAGCACCTCAAAGCTAGTGATCCCGATGGCCCTGTTACCATGGCGTCCATCAAGGGACGTAGGTGTTGCAGGAAGCTCCGAGCAACCCAGCACGCAAGACTCAGAAGCTCAAGTTAGCTCCGATGCATGGATGTTGGAGATCTGGAGCTACTTGAAAGACAACATCCTTCTTGAAGACAATGTATCTGTTGACCGGATAGTCAGATTGGCTAAAAGATACACACTGGTAGAAGGGGATCTCTACCGGTGTGGTTCCAACGGCGTCCTAATGCGGTGCATTACAAGGGAAGAAGGCCACGAGCTCCTCGCGGAAATCCATGGAGGCGAGTGTGGGAATCACGCGTCTTCCCGCACGTTGGTGAGTAAAGCCTTCCGGCATGGTTTTTACTAGCCTACAGCACTCCAGGATGCAACCGAGCTAGTGAAGAAATGTGAAGCATGTCAGTTTCATGTGAAGCAAATTCACACACCATCTCAACCTCTACAAATGATACCTCCGACATGGTCATTCGCTGTGTGGGGTATGGATATCTTGGGACCTTTCCCAAGAGCCGTCGGAGGTTACAAGTTCCTGTATGTCGCCATCGACAAGTTCACCAAGTGGCCGGAAGCAACTCCAGTTGTGATAATAAACAAGCAATCAGCTATCAATTTGTTGTAGTCCATAGTATGCAGATTTGGAGTCCCAAACAAGGTCATAACTGACAACGGGACCCAATTCACAAGCTCTGCATTCCAAGGATATTGCAAAGACCTCGGCATTCAAGTCAGCTACGCTTCCGTAGCTCACCTGGCAAGCAATGGCCAAGCTGAGAGAACAAATGCAGAAATCCTAAAAGGACTCAAGACGCGCACATATGAGCGCATGAAAAAACATGGAGCCAACTGGATTGAAGAGCTTCCGCCCACCTTGTGGGCAAACAGGACAACTCCAAACCGGTCAACTGGAGAGACACCCTTCTTACTAGTGTACGGAGCTCAAGCAATCCTTCCTCCAGAAATCACCTTGGGGTCACTCCGGGTCCAGACCTTCGATGATGCCACGTAGGACCAGCTCCAGCGTGAAGACCTTGACCTCGTTGAAGAGGGAAGGTGTTGAGCAGCTGTTCGAAATGCACGATACCGCCAAGCGCTCCGACGCTATCACCAAAGGCATGTGCATAACCGGCAGCTCGAGGAAGGCGATCTGGTGCTACGGAGAATACAAACTCGAGAAGGGTTAAACAAACTTTCCCCCAGCTGGGAAGGACCCTTTCGAGTGATCAAAGTATCCCGTCCCGGATACGTTCGCTTGGCAACCGAGGATGGGACACCGCTCCCAAATCCATGGAACATTGAGCACCTCCGTAAGTTCTACGCTTAATATCACGGAGGTGAGTCTGTAATTACATATGATGTATGTTATAGCGTCATTGTACAGAGTCGGGTAGCTCCTCCGGGAGAATAGCCGGACCTTTCCCTGAAGGTCCGCAACATTCAAGCAACACTTGACACAGTCTCAGAACTAAAAGTGTAGCTAGTTACCTTGGGTCAAAAAAGAAATGCAACACACCTATCTTGGTTCCGTACCCTAAGAGTGTACTTGTTTCTCCTGTACCCCGAACCTATAATTAAAGACATCATTATGTGAAAACAGACTCCACATGCATTTATTTTGTACAGGCTCATTCTTTTTTATTTTTCTCTTTCTTTTCTATAAAAAAGTTGTGCAATTCTCAAGAATTTTTAGTTCGAACAATTCATGTATAATTAAAGTTGCATTATTAATTCTTTCAGATGTTAACATTGTTAATGGCCTATTCGCCTGAATGCCAAGCCAATCTAGGTCCGGAGTGTGCTATCGACTTAGTCTGGTCCTGCTCCCGAAGTACACCACTCTACCTACACCTAGGTAGGCCTGAGTAAGGTGAGTCCAGAAAACGATCGGACCTGGAGAAGATAAGCAAATGCACTTGATTGTATATAGAATTGTGGTCGACCTAAAAATTTCTTTCGGGAATAGTAAGCCGCAAACTAGTTATAGATAAGAAATAGATTTTACTATTTTTCTTGACTTCAGTGTGTAGGAAAAAAAATCTCATGATGATGGTGGATGATGCCAGAGCTATCAAAGCTTCAACACATCCCCTAAGGTGGCTCGCTGTGATGTTTTAAACATTGATAGTGGACATCGCCGGAGCTATCAAGTTCCGACAAATCCAGGGAGCCAGCCGTCAACGCGAAGAAAATATGGTAAAAGGACACCCCAATGGGGTCTGTTGTCGACGCTCTACGTGTTGACAGTGGTCGCTGCTGGAGCTACTAAGCTCCGACAACCTCAGGGGGCCTCTGCTGTCGAGGACTTCGAACCTATATTCTACAGGTTCGAAGCACTCAAGTCTTCAACAAAATGCTACATTCTTTTGGTACATGTTTGCAATCAAATTGTGTACATCTACCAGGGGGCCAAGTGAGACAAAGGTTGAAGACAAAAAATGAAATTCATAAATTTCTTTGATTTCATTAATCTGAGGACAAGAGACTACAAAATTGGAGAAAAGAAGAGAAGATACAAGTGAGAGCTACAAGGAGAAAGTCCTAAATCCTACGGAATAACGAGGCAACCTTCTGGGCAACCTCTGACACGCTGGCCTTGGCGGCATCTCCCTCTCTGTCGCTAGGACCTTCAAGCACCGAATCTAGTGGGAAATGAGGATCCTGACTTATGTAGCACGTCAACATGTATTCTGCGACGTTCTACGCAAGGGATTTTCCTTCAGTTTCCAACTGATCCACGATGACATCGCCCATCTTGTTGAGTTTGTTGCCAGCCGAGCTCAATGCCTTCAACGCATGGTCCAGCTCCGGCTCCGGATCGTCCGGACGCACGGGACTAAAGCCCAGTGGCGTCAGCGCGTCATTGGCTTTTCCCAAGAAGTCCCATACTTGTTGGGACTCCGCAGCCCTTGAGCCTCACATCTCTTCCAAGGACCTCTTGGTCACCGCAAGCTTCGAACCCTCCCGTGCAAGGCGCTCGACCTCTTTGGCATGCTGCTGAATCCTTTCGGCAACTTGCCTTTCAAGGTTGGCAAGATCCTCTTCCCGGACGTGGATCTTGTCCCGGCGATCAACCAGGTCTTTTTCTCAGCCCCGTACCTTCTTCTCCCTAGCAGCGACTTTGTTCTCCCGTTTGGTGAGGTCATGTCCCCACTGCCAGGCCTTCTTCTCCTCACTCTCGTAGAGCTCCTCCAGCTTCTTGGTGCGCTCTGCAGGGCTCTTGTCACCCAGAGCCAGCCTCTGGGCGAGCTCCTCCTCCCTCTTTACGAGGTCATCCCTCAGCTCCAGGAGTTTTTGCTCTTCATCTTCGAGCTTTTTCTCCCGCTCCTCATGAGCCTCCCGGCGCTTGATGAGGCTCTAGTGGATGATACTGAGCTTCTCCTGGCGATCATTCGCTGCTTCATTAGCAGCCACGTCTTGTTCGTGTATAGCCCAAGATTGGTTGTCGAGGGATCGCACCATGCTTTCCCTCTCGTCCAGCAGCTGGCCCCAGTACTCCATCTGGGCCTTCTCCCTCTTGACCCACTCCTTGTCGTCGGCCAGCCTTGTTTGCGCCAGCTTGGTCTCAAATTGGAGCTGGTTGCGCCACCTCCTAAGGGTTTGGTGCTCCTCCTCGAGGGCCTTGCTGTCGTGATAAAAAGCAAGCTGGACCTGACGAAGGCTGGAGTAGGCGTTGTCGATAGATAACGACGGGGGGATCGGCTCTGGACCTACTGGGGTCCTCTCCGCTGACTCTAGCGGGTTCTCCATAACAAAAATTGGGTCCCACTCTACAAGAGTGGTCCCCTGAGCTTCGGCGGCACTAGGGCCGTCCTCTAGGAGTGCCTCAGTCGTCACCAAGGAAGGTCCGGCAATGGGAGTTTCTACCTCCAGAGTCGGCTCTGAAGGTCCCGCCGCCAGGTCATCAGCAACTGCTTCCTCAAGCAGAGGACTGGTCGCTTCGACTTGACACCTTGGCTCAGGCACGGGTACCTCCGGGACTACCAACTCCGGGGAAGGCGTTGAAGATTCGGCCGTAGCTGAGGCCACTTCCGGCTCTGGTGCTGTTGCCTCCTCTACTGTCGGTTCAGGCGCCGGCGCTTCGACCTCCACCGGTTCGAGTGTCGGCACCTCCACGACAACCTGCTCAAGCGCCGGAACTTCATCAACCACCGGCTCCGCCATTGGGGTTTCAATAACATCCAGCCCTAAGGCCAGAACTGCATCTACCTCCGGCTCTAAGGTCGGAGCGTCCATCATCACAACATCCAAAACCGGAGCTTCAACCTCCGGAGCTGGTGTCGCTGGTATGTCTTCATTCCCATGGTCTGTTGCTACCATGGGAGCTTCAAGAGATGAGTCGAGGTCCAGAACCTTGACAGCTGGCGCCGGAGCTGCCGAGACCTCAGCCACCACCTGGGGCGGCGCTGGAACTGGAGTCGGAGCCTCCGCTTGCACAGCATCAGCCGCTGTCGCAAGAACCGGAGCTTCAGCCCCTTTTTTGGAGACCCTGTGGATGAAGGACAAATAAACTCAAAATATGATTACAACAAAAACAATCAACTGAGATAAAAAAAGAAAATTTACCTTGGGAGATTTCCGCTCCAGCTAGCGCGGAACCTTTTCACTGGACACTCACAGCCTGACCCAGTCGCAACTGGGGTAGTAGATCCGGAAGGCTCTTCGGAGCTTACTGCCGCCATCAGCGACGTCTTGGTTGAGGCCTTCCTCGACTGGGAAGGACCCTCGGACCTAGAGCCCTTAGCTGGCTCTGGCGCTGGAGTCACCTGGGCGAAGCTGGTGTTCCGGGGAGACGCTGATGTTGGAGTGGTTATCGCTGTAGAAGACCTCCCCCGCCGAGGTGAAGGAGCTGTTGTGCAAGGAGCAGGTCTAACAGGCCTCCCGTCAAAGTGTTTCAACTTCCTCTTTCGGCTGGAGGGCTCAACCAACTCTTTGCCCTTGCCTACGACTTCAGCTCTCTGTCTTGGGGCAGAAGCAGGGCCACCCTCGGAAGCTCCGAGGATCACCAATTTGGTGGTCGAACGCCTCTCTACTTCACTGAGGTCATCAAGAACCGACATCCTCCTCTGGAGCTCCCTGTTGAACTCCGCCTCCATGTTCAGAGGGAGGAAAGCCGCCGGCGGAGTTAAGTCATCGCCCTCGACGTCGATGCCATACTGGAACTTCTTGAGATGAAGCTCCAAAGTTGTGCCTTCCAAATTGGACTTCAAACCGGTCTCAATGCGATCATCATGCATCACGCTGTTAAGGGCCCAGGCGAGCTTCTCCCTCTTCTTTAGCAGAGTGTCACGCCCGGTCATCGTAAAGATGAACAGACGTTAATCACATGTACGCCAGGATCAGTTGAATCGTACATGCGTCGACGAAAGTGAAATATCATTACATTGCCATGTTCGAATACATAAATAGTCTTACAGTATGACTCGAAGGTCTACACATACACACCACAACTAGTTACATCAACAACAAGGTTAACAAAGTTCAAACTACAGCAGAAGGCTAATAGGTAAGAGCAGCTCCAACTCCACAGGCAGCCGTTGCGCGTGAGGTCGCCAGCCTAGACCAAGTCCTCCGGGTTGACGAAGAAGTCCTCCGGTGCCGCTTCTTCTTCTCCATATTCTAAAGGAGAATTAAACGCTTGAGTACATAGAGTACTCAACAAGTGCGAGAAGAGATGACATGATTGGCTAAAGCAAAAGGGAAGGCCAATTATGGCTTAGCACTATGCTTAGAACCTAACCTTAGCTTTCATTTATAAATATCATAATTCAAGAAGTAATCAACACATGAGTACTGATAATGAATGTAACTTGAATCATAATTAACCACCATTTCCCAACCATAAACTAATTATGAACTGGCCCCAAGCCGCTCTTGTCTGTGAGCACGGCTGTCATGACAGTTTTACCAAATCTCTGCAGAGAGTGTACCCTTTCCCCACAAGCAGTGATTCCATCCCCTGTTGCCAGGTGGACTTGAGTAAACCTCCATGTAGCCCGTGGTGATCAACCACATTTCACACTTCCGTAGGTGTGTGGCCCGGAGATCACTACATGGTCTTTACAAAGGTACTCCTGACTAGTGCTAGCCCTCTAAGGTTTCCACCACTGAGGATTCTCGGAGTAACCCTCCGCCCCAGAGCCCCCTCTTGAGCCTTGCGGATCCCAGAGCAGATCACCCGCATCCTTCCCCGCACCTTCCAACCACTAGCATTTCATCGGGAGAAACCTAATTAATTGACCATGCTGCCCCATCTCAGTCTCGTGGTGGTACTATGAAGCTTAGTGGCTTCCTCCATAAACCGGTCCTTAGAATCCGGTGGTAACAAACCCCAATCCTGGGTCTCGTGCGAACTGCACCATACCAATACTAACCAACCACCAGATTCCTATCTACTACAATAGTGTAATCACCACAAGTTCAAGTGATCATAAAGTTTAATGGAGCACATTTGTATAAAATCCCAATCCCAATATTTAAGCATGGCTAAGCATAACTATGACCTATCTACTTCCCAACCCATTTCAGGTAACAAGGAATTATATGGAACAGGTCATGTAAACATGAAGTAGGACATCAATTTATTTAGCATGCATCTATCTAAATCCCTAGAACTGGAGCAAAATGGTCAAGGGCACTTGCCTTCGTTGAAGACTTGAGTGTTGGCGAAGTCCTGGTCTTGGAGGTTAAGATTAGGGTCGTAGTACGACTCTAGATATATATCCAAGCATGGCAAGAATAGAATAAAGCTAAATAAGTAAAGGGCACGCAAAACAATGCATCACAACACACACATAAGCATAAAATCCTATACTAATGCGTCCCTACGAAGTATTTATTACTTAACATGGCCAAAGTATGCATTTTAGATTTATCCTACATTTTTGAGAATTAAATATAGCCTAAAACCAATTTATTGAATTTTCTATGGCCAAAATGTATTTTTAAACATTTATAATAAATATTCCATGGAAAAAATATATTTCAAATGAACTCTACAATTTATTCACAGCATAAAATAATTTATACCAATTTTTCCTAGCATTTCTACACTTAATTACCATTTTTATCTATTTTCTACACATTAAATACACCTATAAACAATATTCAGCAAATAAATAAAAGTCCAGGGAGTAATTAAATAGTTTTCTAAACTGTACAGGGGCTAAATACATGATTCTACAAATTTACAGGGGTTATATTGCTTATTTAAATGGTTAAATCCAATTTTTAGGGTTCCAGGGGCTAGTCTGCAATTTCCAGGGGCTAGACCTCAAATCCAGAGAAGTGCAGGGGGTAGCCCGCAAGTTTCCAGGGGCTGGGGTGAAAAAGCGTAGGCGGGAAAGGTGATTCAAACGTGGGTCGTTGGATTCCGATTGGATGGCTCGGATTTTTTTATGCAAAGGGGTACGCTGATCTAATCTCGGCCGTTGACCCAAAACCAACGACTGAGATGCGACCACGTCGCTCCGGCGGCGCTGATCCGCGCGCGCGGCGGCGCAAGGCACCCGCGATGGCGGACCTCGCCGGCGTCGGCCGAAATGGCTAGAACTACGCCTATTTCGCGCGCCAAATACACAGAACGAAATAGGGGAGGCTAGGGAACTCACTTCGTGGGTTTTCGGGGTGCGAAATCAGGTGGAAGACGGTCGGCGTCGAGAGGGGCGGCGGTTGGCGTCGGTGCACGTCGACTCCGGCGAAACCTCGGCGATCTCCCCGCGCAGACTTGCCCGGCGTGCTCCTGGCGACACGGCGACGAGGTTAAAGGGGGAGGTGAGGCGAGGCAACCGCCGGCTGGCCGCGAACGCGCGAGACTAACCTTGGATCGGTGAAGCTAGGGTTTGAGCGCGGAGAGGTTGTAACAGAGGAGAAGGGCGGGGTTTTATAGGAGCAGGGGGTGCGGTGGTTATCAGCGCGTGCGAGGGGAGTTTCCCGGGTTGATTCCGATGTGGGGTGAGGCGGTTTTGAGGCGGTGGTGCGGTGTGGACATGGCGCGGCGCGACGCGGGAAAGAGGGAGTGGCGGTTACTGGGGGGTTGGGGATGACAGGTGGGGTCCACCCGGCAGAGAGAGAAGAGAAGGGGAGGGCGCGGTTGGGCTGGCGGGGGAGGAAAGGGAATTGGGCCAGGGGGAGGGAATTCGGCCCAGGGAGGGTTTAATTCTTTTTCTTTTTCTTTTTCATTTCCTTTTCTTTGATTTGAATTCAAATTCAAACTTAAACATTTACTACTTGTTTAAACTTCAAAATTCACACAAAAATGCAGGCTACAAGGCATAATGGTTTGTTCAAATTTTTACACATGAAATAATGGGTGTTACAACTCTACCCCCCTTAAAAGGAATCTCGCCCTCGAGATTCGAACGTCCTAAGGGAAAAGATGAGGGAAATCCGCCTTGAGATCTTCTTCTCTTTCCCATGTTGCTTCTGCCTCTGAGTGATGCTTCCATTGCACTTTACACATGCGAATGACTTTGTTTCTTGTGACCTTTTCTAGTGTTTCAAGTATCTTGAAAGGCTGCTCCACATAAGACAAGTCTTCCTGTACATCCACGGCTTCCATAGGCAATTGCTCTTCAGGCACTCTTAAGCACTTCTTAAGATGTGATACATGGAACACATTATGCACATCTGACAAGTGTGGCGGAAGCTCAAGTTGATATGCCACTTCACCTCGTCTTTCGAGTATCTTGAACGGACCAATATAGCGTGGTGACAACTTGCCTCTTACTTTAAATCTTCTCAACCCTCTCATAGGTGACACCTTCAAGTACACATAATCACCAACTTCAAATGTGAGATCACGTCATCGAGTATCCGCATAACTCTTCTGTCTTGTTTGAGCTGCCTTTAGATTCTTCCGAATTTCTTGTACTTGTCTTTCAGCCTCTTGTAACACGTCAGGCCCAAAGACTTGACTTTCCCCAGTTTGATTCCAAAACAACGGTGTCCTACATTTTCGCCCATACAAGGCTTCAAAAGGATACATCTTCAAACTGGCTTGATAACTGTTGTTGTAAGAGAATTCAGCATATGGCAGATTCTTGTCCCAACTCCTGCTATTCTTTAAAGCACACGCTCTCAACATGTCTTCTAATATCTGGTTGGTGCATTCTGTCTGACCATCAGTTTGAGGATGATACGCCGAACTAAAATTTAGATGGGTATCCATTGATTCATGCAACTTCTGCCAGAATCTTGAGGTGAATTGAGTGCCTCTGTCTAAAATGATCTTCTTAGGAACGCCATGTAAGCATACAATCCTGGAGATGTACAGTTTCGCCAACTTGGGACCATTGTAGGTCTCTTTCACAGGAATAAAGTGAGCAACTTTAGTTAGACGGTCCACGATAACCCATATAGAGTTATATCCAGACTGTGTTCTTGGTAGTCCCACAATGAAATCCATACTAATTTCTTCCCATTTCCATTCTGGCACTTTGATTGGTTGCAATAACCCTGCTGGTCTTTGATGTTCCGCCTTAATCAATTGACATGTATCGCATATGGCCACATATTCTGCTACATTCCGTTTCATTCCATGCCACCAATATCGATCTTTAAGGTCTTGATACATCTTTGTGCTTCCGGGATGAATAGAGTAAGATGAGTCATGAGCTTCTCTTAGTATCAACTCCTTAATCTCCTTGATATCTGGAACACAAATCCTATTTCCAAGCCATAGGGTTCCTTGTTCATCCTCTCTAAAGTTCGGAGCTTTCCCTTTCTTCATCAACTGTTTGATCTCCTTGACCTTCTCATCATTCTTTTGCCCTTCTCGTATATCACGTTCAAGGGTTGAGTCCACTTCCATAGCAATTGCTTCAGTGCTAGACACTAGACATAGGTTTAACCTTGCAAACTCTTCACATAACTGGGGTTGAAGAGCTTGTACTGACAAGTTATTGCTTTGTCCCTTCCTGCTTAGAGCATCAGCGACCACATTAGCCTTGCCTGGATGGTAGTTGATTCCCACATCAAAATCATTTATTAACTCCAACCAACGACGTTGCCTGAGATTAAGATCCGGCTGTGTGAATATGTATTTCAAGCTCTTGTGATCTGTGTATATCTCAGTCCTTTTTCCCATCAAGTAGTGTCTCCATATCTTCAAAGCTTGAACAACAGCTGCCAATTCCAAATCATGTGTTGGATAGTTCCTCTCATGTTTCCGAAGCTGTCTTGAAGCATAGGCCACAACATGTCCTCCTTGCATTAAGACACATCCTAAACCATGACCAGATGCATCACAATAGACCACAAACTCCTTTTGCATATCAGGCATCACCAATACCGGTGCACTGGTCAACCTCTTCTTCAATTCGGCGAAGCTTACTTCACATTCGGGGGTCCATTTGAAAGCAACTCCTTTCTCAAGCAACTTGGTTAGTGGTCGAGAGATCTTTCAAAATCCCTCGATGAATCGACGGTAATAACCAGCCATACCTAAGAACCTCCGTATATCATGTACACTCTCAGGTGTTTCCCACTTTAGAACATCGGCCACTTTGCCTGGATCCACTGCTATACCTCCTTCGGATATGACATGTCCCAAAAATGATACCTCCTTTAGCCAAAACTCACACTTACTAAGTTTGGCATACAGTTGATGTTGGCGAAGCTTCTGTAGGGCCATCCTGAGGTGCTCCTCATGCTCTTCTTCAGTCTTGGAGTAGATAAGTATGTCATCGATGAATACCACTACAAACTTGTCCAAGTACTCCATGAATACCTTGTTCATAAGATACACAAAATATGCCGGAGCATTGGTCAATCCAAACGACATAACTGTATACTCATATAATCCATATCGAGAGACAAATGCCGTCTTGGGAATATCTGACGGTCTAATCTTCAGTTGATGGTAGCCCGAACGAAGATCAATCTTGGAGAACACACATGCTCCTCTCAACTGATCAAACAAATCTTCAATCCTTGCTAGTGGATATTTATTCTTGATTGTTACCTCATTTAAAGCACGGTAGTCCACACACAACCTTTGAGTTACATCCTTCTTAGGTACAAATATAACTGGTGCTCCCCAAGGCGATGAGCTAGGACGAATATATCCTTTTGCCAATAATTCCTCAATATGGTCCTTTAGTTCAGCTAATTGTTTAGCATCCATTCTATATGGCCTCTTATATATTGGAGCCGTTCCAGGTACTAATTCAATGATAAATTCAATCTCTCGATCAGGGGGCATACCTGGTAAGTCATCTGGGAATACATCCGGAAATTCCTTCACAACCCTGATGTCTTTGGTACTATCAAGATGGTTGAGTTGTACTACTGCCTCTTGTGTCTGATCCGGTTTGAACTCCACTGTAGTGCCATCCGGGTGTGTTAAGCAGACAGTTCTAGTAGCACAATGAATTACTCCTTTATTCTTCGTCAACCAGTCCATTCCCAGAATGATATCTAATCCTTGTGAGTCCAACACTATTAGGTTGGTCCAAAAGACTACCCCCCCCTTATGTTTATACTCACTTTTCGGCATAGATGCCTTGCCACCATCTCTCCTCCAGGAGAGTTTATCAATAATGGCCCATTCAAGAATGTAACTACCATGTCATGCTTCTTTATGAAATCCTTGGATATAAATGAATGTGTAGCACCCGAATCAAACAATATGGTGGCGGGGTGGGAGTTAACAGAAAACATACCGATCACCACATCAGGCGCTTCCTGTGCTTGCTCCAGAGTCACATGGTTGACACGACCAGATGGGTTTTGTTGCTTCTTTGGACAACTGCTGGCATAAGGTCCCCATTCTCCGCACTTGTAACATTGTACTCCCGCGGCATTATTTGGGCCCTTGTTGCCTCCTGATTGGTTTCTTGGGGGTTGACCATTTGGACGGTTAGCTGGAGCTGAAGGGCGGGGTGGCTGCATCTGCTGACGTGGGGGTTGCATTGGCTGGCGTGGTGGCTGCTGCTGCTGCTGGCGCATTTGCTGGTTGTAGGGAGTGGGTGGCCTGTAGTTGGAGTTGGGAAACCTATGTCCCGAGTAGTTCATGGGACGGGTCATTTGGTTTGCAGGCGGAGGGTTAAGACGGGGGCGCACATTGCTGCTAGAGGCATGTGCCATAGTCAACTTCCTTTTTCTTTCCTCATCATCCAGTTCCTTTTTAGTCCTCTCCACTTCAAAAGCTTTGTCAACCAGCTTATGAAAGTCGTCGTAGTCGCTGGAAGACATGGCGAACTTTAACTCCTTGTCCAATCCATTCTTGAAGCGGAATTGTTTCTTGGAGTCAGTATCCACATCGGTTGGAGCATAGCGGGACAACTGGGTGAATGCATTCAAATAGGCCCTCACAGTCATACGGCCTTGCTTTAACATCAGGAACTCTTCACGTCTTGCTTGTATTTCTCCTTCTGGCATAAAGTGATTGCGTAAGTTGGTCCTGAATTCTTCCTAGGTAATGTTTTCTAGGTCCCGGTGAGCTTCAGTAAAGGCAGTCCACCAGTCGGCTGCCGGTCCTTGGAGTTGATGGGAGGCTAATAGTACTTTCTCCCTTCCTTCACAGTGGATGAGCCTCAGCTTGCTTTCAATGGTTCGGAGCCAATCATCGACATCCATGGGTTCGGTGATTGTGGCAAAAGTGGGTGGATGAGTGTTCAGGAAGTCCCTAAGGAAGGACCTAGGTGGAAAAGGTGGTGGTGGCGGAAGGTTGTAATTTGGTGGTGGTGGGGGTGGGGCTTGTTGCAGGTTGGTGACGATCTGAGTAAGGTTATTAAGCAGCTGGGTCTGGATGGCCATCATCTGCTGCATTTGTTGCGCGGCTAGGGCCCCTCGGGCACCCCTACCATTCCATCCAGGCACACCTCCAAGTCCTTCATCTTGGGGCACAGCACCCCTTCCACGACCTCTACCTCTACCTCTTCCAGACATCTGTGTAGGGAATAATTGAAATTTTAGAACAATAGATGAGATATAGAAGGGTACGCTATGGCAAACGGTCCCAACTACATGCATCAAGGGAGACACATATATATAAAGCAAGCAAATTCATTAACCAACTAGTGCGGATGTGGACAAGATGCTAATGCATTCCACAACTCGCACGACACACTAACAAGCCTATAAACAAATGACATGGATGTGGACAGGATGTCGAAGAATTCCACAACTCACGTCGCACACACACACACAACATAAAGCAAACTAATACAATACCATAGATAACACAACTCAAGACTAGAGAGGGCGCAACTACACGCTCCTACATACTAAGGATAGGTGTCCTGAGTCGTCCAACGGGAAAGCAAGTCCACTCCTACTCATCGGAGTCCTCCTCAACCTCCATCTCTGGGTCTTCTTCTTCTGAGTCCTCTCTTGATTCCTGGGGGGAGTTCATGTGACGATCTGGAGAGTTCGGGTCCCAAGGCTCCATGTCCGAAGCGTACTGAGGAGAGTTAGGATTAGCTGCAATGATCCTCGCGTAGCGTCGGCGAAGTCGCTCGTAGCGGTCAACCAGGTCCCTGCTGTCCTGAAGCTCCTGCTGACAACGCTGGAGTCGCGAAGACAACTCCACAACGTCATCCACCAGCCTCTCGCACTGAGGGTGAGTCAAGGGCCCCTCGACGTCACATCCAGTGAAGGCGGCCGTGCCACTAGGGCGCTGAGGGGTGTACGCGTGCTCCGTGCACCCAAGAAGGAACCTGTGGGCGTGGCTCCAGTAGTAGTCGCCTCCCACGTGGCGTCCTCCTCAGCCGCACGCTGGGAGCTCCTCCAGGCCGGAGAGAAGTGAGAGTGCAGCAGCTCCGAGTCGTAGTAGACGGCCAGCTGAGAACTCCACTCCAGTCCACCAGTATAGGGTGCAAAGACCCTAGTGGTGTGGTAGACTAGGCGAACACGGTACTCACGGTACCCCGCAGCTCGAAGAAGAGAGCGAAGACGGGCACGCATCCTCGAAGCAGCACTCCCAGTGGAGAACAGCGTCGTCTCCCTCCTGGGGGTGTAAGGTGCGGAGCGACTGGCTAGGGCGTGGCGTGGAACACGACCCCCAGTCGACTTACGAGTCGTCTGCTTGGTTTGCGCCATCTACAAACATTTGAAAAGAAGAGAGTGAGATCAATAATCAATAAATTAAATTAGAATAAATCAATAAGTGTAGCAAGATAAGAAGCACAAGGTTTGAGATGGGAAGCACAAAGTTTTGGAAATACTATTTTATAAGAAAATAGTATAGTCCTTAATTTTCGACCATTTCTAACTAGGCTTGCGTCCTACGGGCAACACGGCTCTGATACCACTTTGTCAAGCCCGGTCATCGTAAAGATGAACAGACGTTAATCACATGTACGCCAGGATCAGTTGAATCGTACATGCGTCGACGAAAGTGAAATATCATTACATTGCCATGTTCGAATACATAAATAGTCTTACAGTATGACCCGAAGGTCTACACATACACACCACAACTAGTTACATCAACAACAAGGTTAACAAAGTTCAAACTACAGCGGAAGGCTAATAGGTAAGAGCAGCTCCAACTCCACAGGCAGCCGTTGCGCGTGAGGTCGCCAGCCTAGACCAAGTCCTCCGGGTTGACGAAGAAATCCTCCGGTGCCGCTTCTTCTTCTTCATATTCTAAAGAAGAATTAAACGCTTGAGTACACAGAGTACTCAGCAAGTGCGGGAAGAGATGACATGATTGGCTAAAGCAAAAGGGAAGGCCAATTATGGCTTAGCACTATGCTTAGAACCTAACCTTAGCTTTCATTTATCAATATCATAATTCAAGAAGTAATCAACACATGAGTACTGATAATGAATGTAACTTAAATCATAATTAACCACCATTTCCCAACCATAAACTAATTATGAACTGGCCCCAAGCCGCTCTTGTCCGTGAGCACGGCTGTCATGACAGTTTTACCAAATCTCTGCAGAGAGTGTACCCTTTCCCCACAAGCAGTGATTCCATCCCCTGTTGCCAGGTGGACTTGAGTAAACCTCCATGTAGCCCGTGGTGATCAACCACATTTCACACTTCCGTAGGTGTGTGGCCCGGAGATCACTACATGGTCTTTACAAAGGTACTCCCGACTAGTGCTAGCCCTCTAAGGTTTCCACCACTGGGGATTCTCGGAGTAACCCTCCGCCCCAGAGCCCCCTCTTGAGCCTTGCGGATCCCAGAGCAGATCACCCGCATCCTTCCCCGCACCTTCCAACCACTAGCATTTCATCGGGAGAAACCTAATTAATTGACCATGCTGCCCCATCTCAGTCTCGTGGTGGTACTATGAAGCTTAGTGGCTTCCTCCATAAACCGGTCCTTAGAATCCGGTGGTAACAAACCCCAATCCCGGGTCTCGTGCGAACTGCACCATACCAATACTAACCAACCACCAGATTCCTATCTACTACAATAGTGTAATCACCACAAGTTCAAGTGATCATAAAGTTTAATGGAGCACATTTGTATAAAATTCCAATCCCAATATTTAAGCATGGCTAAGCATAACTATGACCTATCTACTTCCCAACCCATTTTAGGTAACAAGGAATTATATGGAACAGGGCATGTAAACATGAAGTAGGACATCAATTTATTTAGCATGCATCTATCTAAATCCCTAGAACTGGAGCAAAATGGTCAAGGGCACTTGCCTTCGTTGAAGACTTGAGTGTTGGCGAAGTCCTGGTCTTGGAGGTTAAGATTAGGGTCGTAGTACGACTCTAGATATATATCCAAGCATGGCAAGAATAGAATAAAGCTAAATAAGTAAAGGGCACGCAAAACAATGCATCACAACACACACATAAGCATAAAATCCTATACTAATGCGTCCCTACAAAGTATTTATTACTTAACATGGCCAAAGTATGCATTTTAGATTTATCCTACATTTTTGAGAATTAAATATAGCCTAAAACCATTTTTATTGAATTGTCTATGGCCAAAATGTATTTTTAAACATTTATAATAAATATTCCATGGAAAAAATATATTTCAAATGAACTCTACAATTTATTCATAGCATAAAATAATTTATACCAATTTTTCCTAGCATTTCTACACTTAATTACCATTTTTATCTATTTTCTACACATTAAATACACCTATAAACAATATTCAGCAAATAAATAAAAGTCCAGGGAGTAATTAAATAGTTTTCTAAACTGTACAGGGGCTAAATACATGATTCTACAAATTTACAGGGGTTAGATTGCTTATTTAAATGGTTAAATCCAATTTTTAGGGTTCCAGGGGCTAGTCTGCAATTTCCAGGGGCTAGACCTCAAATCCAGAGAAGTGCAGGGGGTAGCCCGCAAGTTTCCAGGGGCTGGGGTGAAAAAGCGGAGGCGGGAAAGGTGATTCAAACGTGGGCCGTTGGATTCCGATTGGATGGCTCGGATTTTATTATGCGAAGGGGTACGCTGATCTAATCTCGGTCGTTGGCCCAAAACCAACGACTGAGATGCGACCACGTCGCTCCGGCGGCGCTGATCCACGCGCGCGCGGCGGCGCAAGGCACCCGCGGCGGCGGACCTCGCCGGCGTTGGCCGAAATGGCTAGAACTACGCCTATTTCGCGCGCCAAATACACAGAACGAAAGAGGGGAGGCTAGGGAACTCACTTCGTGGGTTTTTGGGGTGCGAAATCAGGTGGAAGACGGTCGGCGTCGAGAGGGGCGGCGGTTAGCGTCGGTGCACGTCGACTCCGGCGAAACCTCGGCGATCTCCCCGCGCAGACTTGCCCGGCGTGCTCCTGGCAACACGGCGACGAGGTTAAAGGGGGAGGTGAGGCGAGGCAACCGCCGGCTGGCCGGGAATGCGCGAGACTAACCTTGGATCGGCGAAGCTAGGGTTTGAGCGCGGAGAGGTTGTAACAGAGGAGAAGGAGGGGTTTTATAGGAGCAGGGGGTGCGGTGGTTATCGGCGCGTGCGAGGGGAGTTTCCCGGGTTGATTCCGACGTGGGGTGAGGTGGTTTTGAGGGGGTGGTGCGGTGTGGGCGTGGCGCGGCGCGACGCGGGAAAGAGGGAGTGGCGGTTACTGGGGGGTTGGGGATGACAGGTGGGGTCCACCCAGCAGAGAGAGAAGAGAAGGGGAGGGCGCGGTTGGGCTGGCGGGGGAGGAAAGGGAATTGGGCCAGGGGGAGGGAATTCGGCCCAGGGAGGGTTTAATTCTTTTTCTTTTTCTTTTTCATTTCCTTTTCTTTGATTTGAATTCAAATTCAAACTTAAACGTTTACTACTCGTTTAAACTTCAAAATTCACACAAAAATGCAGGCTACAAGGCACAATGGTTTGTTCAAATTTTTACACATGAAATAATGGGTGTTACACGGAGCCCACCTGTTGACCAGGAAGTTGCATAAGACCATCTGGGGGGTCACCCCTCCTTCCACACATTGGCGGATCCTGGTCAAGGTAGGGTTGAAGGCCTCCGACAGCACCGGAGCCTCGCTCCAGGCGTCAGTGTCAACATTAGGAAGACCTTTAGGTAGCTCCAGCTTCTCGTGCTCCTCTGTCGTGACGACAATCCAATCCTTCTTCCAGTCGTCCCACTTGCCAGAACGGAACGACCTCAAGTATTTGTAAGGGAATTTCTTGCGCTTCACAAAATAGTAGAAGCCAAGATACTCGTCACTCTTGCCGGTAGTGTGGATGGTGAAGAAGGTACGGAAAGGCTCGACGCAGGGGGAATACCCACCCACATCTCGCAGAAGTGGACGAATGTTGACACAAGAAGAATGGAGTGGGGGCCAAGGTGGTACAACTACAGACCATAGAAGTCTAACAACATCAAGAGAAAAGTTGAGAAAAGTGGGATCAGTCCCACCATGGCGTACGTAGAAAAGTACACCATGTCGTCGTCGCGCTTCTTCTTGAACGGGAGCTTGCCAGCGCGGACCAGGTGGTTGAAGGAGTCGCTGGACCACCCCATGTAGGTTCGGACCTTCTTCAAATCGTTGTCGGTTGTGAGACGGCTCTTGCGGAGACCCAAATCCATTGCAGCACGACGGGGCGAGAGAGGAAAATCAAGCGAAAGTTTGGAGGATTCGAGCACAAGTTCAAATGAAGGTGTAAGGAATCCCCAAACTGTGTGCGCTTTCCTTCTTAAGTAAGCCCCCACAACGCTTGGATGGAAACCGCAAAAAGGCCAAGGATACAGTTCAAAAATTTCACCCTGCCAATGACAAGGGGGCTCGGGGCCACCCAGACGATCAAGTCGAGGTCCTTACCCCAGGCGAACAGTTGTCATCATGTGAGGCAGGAAACCTGAGGGCGGCGGCCTGACAAGGCGCGCGGAACCGATACAGTTTTCGTATTGGGAATTGGCAACCTTCAATTGTGTGAGATCCGCATGCGCAGATCTCACCTGCCGCATCCTGAAGATGCCACGTGGCGATGGTTTAACTGCGAACCACCACCTCAACGGCACGTCCAAAAACCCTTGAAGACTCGGCGCAGAAATCGAACGATGGACCCACCTCCGGCAGAATGACTTAATCCAAAAGGTCTCTCCCAGAGGTGGGCCCAAGGGGCCACTGTCGGTACCCTGCGTACGGGATATCCCTTGGAACCGCGAAGAGTGCAAAGGAACTCCACCTATCAGAGTTGAAGACCTCCGAAGGCCCCACGTGTCACATGGAACCGGACCTGCCTCCCTTCTATGGTTAGTCCTAGTGCCGTCACATGTATCATAAAACCGGAGCTACATTCCGTACATGGGAAAGCTCCGGACTAGATACCTGTGTGGCACCCTCGGACTTAACCCCCGATAGAGGGAAGCTCCAGTATCGACACGTATGCAACAACACCGGACCTACTCGTCCAAGACGGTAAGCTCCGGAGCTGCCACGCGTCCAACCGCCGGACCTTCAACCTCAACAGGCAGATTGGTGGACCTCCAACGGCTCGGACCTTCAAGGAATATTAAAGACTTCAAGACCTGATTATGTATCATTAATGCTATCTTAATAACACACGATCAGAGGACCCTTAATACCAGTAACGCCACCATCAAGGCGTGTTACCACGCTGTTAAGTGGAAAGTACATTAATTGTGTATTAAGCATCAGTAACCGCCAGATCCACATGTCGGGCCAGGCTGATGATGTAACGGCCAGCCCTTGTACTATAAAAGGACTGGCCGAGCGATACACAAGGGACTCTCGGGTCTTTGACTCTTCCGGACACTCTGGTCTCTCACACACAAGAGCTCAGATGCTCAATACAACAACTGCACACACCCGTGGAGTAGGGTATTACGCTCAGGCGGCCCGAACCACGTAAATCCTCGTGACAAATTGTCATCTTGTTCTGAATCTCTGCACGCTCAGAACCGAACTAAGAAACTCCGCGGGCTGCCAGCGGTAGTACCAAGAGAATTGCCGGAACCAGACTCCGACAGATGTGATATGATGTGATGTGATGTTTTGTGCTATGTATATGAATGTATATGTATATGCATATGACTACATGTGTAGTTGGCCATCATGCCAGATCAAACTTTTTTAAAAAAAAATTGCGAAGGCTTGAGCGTGTGCCATCGTAATTAAGTCTTTCTTATTTACGATGGCTAGACAGGTCATCGTAAATAAATCTTTCTTATTTACAATGGTCCGATTAGCTGTCATAAATAAGGAGACCTAGCCTCCACGTGGCACGGGTTACTTATTTATGATGGTCAAGATCGAATGTCTTAAATTAACTTATTTATGACATTATCCATCATAAATTATCATATTTACTACGGCAAAAAACTACCATAAATAATTGTAAACCGTCGTAAAAATATTATTTATGATAGCTTTCGGCCGTTGTAAATTATGGGCATCCCTGTAGTGGATCAGAGGTATTCATATCTATAATTGAACTCTAATATATAAATCGGTGGGTGCTTTTATATATTGTTATACTGGAACATATAGTTTGATGTATTGTGTTTGTGTGCCTTATAAACTCAGCAAAACACGAGCTTCAACACCAGCATTTGGCATCAACATTCGACATGTATATGAAGGAGTTGATTCTCTTCTTAGTGTGTGCAATGACCACTTGTAACCACCATGTGAACAGAGAGTGCACACAAGAGCAAAAATTGAAAATCCTCAGATACGGTAAGCCGCTTTTCTAGAAGGCATATCTCCTAGAGTGACACTACCGGTTGTAGCATTATATTGTTTGTGAGAACGGTATCTAAGGGTGTGTTTGGTTTGGGAACAAAGTGGGATGGGTTGAGTTCATCCCTGTTTTTAGGGACGTGATGATCCCATTTTATGTTTGTTTAGAGGGACGGAAGTGGGATGAGTCCAGCCCTGTTTTCTGTTTGATTGGAAGGATGAAGTGGGGTTGAAATAAACGGCGTTCCTAGTCTGTTAATTGTTCTCTGCACAAGCATTCTATCGAACACTTGTAATGCATTCGTTCTAATGCACTGTTGACATAGTTGCATTGACGGAAGGCCATGTCGTTACGGGCTGCAGGAGAAAGAAGGACGACAAAGCACTTGGGTAGGTGCCTACCACATCTACATGTTCTAGGACCTCCGGTCAGCCAAGTTCTTGGGGAGCGGCAGCTTGGAGCACGCTGTCGGCTACTACATCGCGCTGGTCTCAGCAACGAGGAGATTGTGCTCCTGCTTGGTGACCACAAGCCGAACGCATACAAGCACACCAAGTTTCGAGCGGCAGACGTAGATGGTGCGGGCAGGCGCCGTCCCCGCGCCGGCGCTGGCCATCACGGCCGTGCCCACGGCCGCCGCAGAGTTCGTGCCAAAGCTACAGTCGGAGGCCGCTAGCTGCGTCCACATGCATGGTCTATCGCGGACGACGCCGCTGAGCTTGCTGATGTCGCAATGGAATGAGCATAGCAAAATGCATCGACGGGAGGAGCAGCGTTGCGGAAGAAGGAGCGGTGTGGGGAAGGAGACGGAGACTCACGCCGTTGAAGTGGGACGGATCCATCCGCTCGATTTTGGAGGGATGGTTGTGTCCCTGATCTGAGGAGAATATTCCCTTTTAGGGATGATTCCATCTCACATGTCTCCAAACCAAACACTATAAAAAATGAGTTCGACCTGTTCCTAACAGCGACCTGAACTGCATCCTAAATCTGTCCACGCACGAGGAAAAACAAGGCATAGTGATACCTATTTTTTTAGCCTAGAAGATTTATGCAGAAATGACCAGCAAATTCCTCGTGCTTCTACCGTCCGTCATCCTCGTCACCCTTATCAGGTAAGGGAAAACTAATGTGCATGTTTTAGAAACATATTATGGATTCTTAAATTTAAATGTTGCTTTTGCTATCAGGTCGTGGATGCGGAAAGGAGGTATAGATGGCATCAATGGGAGGCCATGGTGAGGAGACTGAGAGCTAAAGCATACTATGAAAGTTAATTAATTAAACCAACAAATGTATAATCATTGTGAGATCAATCTTATTATAATTAAGTAAAAGCATTTGGATTGTTTGACCGGATGAAATCTATCCGTTTGCTTATTGGATCAGCTGTTCCTGACAAAACCGCAAGTATTGCTATTGTTTCTCGAATTTTGTTCATATTTGGCTCAACGATCGAGGAGTCTATTCGACTAGAGACTAACAACGGGAACTACGATGTTCGCCAGATTGGATGCATGTTTGAGTGCTACTGAAGTTTTCATGGTTCTGGATGATGGTTATGTGCCAGATCGCTTTGTGAACCGTCTTAATGAAATGAAGTACGGGACCACTTACCTCGACAGTGAACTGTGCCCAGATTTTATTTTTGCGTGCTTCCATAGTCCTTTGATAAATTTAGCTATCTCCAAGAAGATATACCTCGATCCTCACAAAGCATCTACAGCAGCACCAACTTCAGTAATGGAAACAGCATGCATTGAGAATGAATAGAAGATCCAGGATAGCAAATCCATTTACCTCCAGAGGTCACTCAAGATCCTCAACAATGATCGGGCATGTCATAGATTGACTACCAACATCAATGGCCCACGTCGCACCACCTTCGAAGCAGTCTTTAAGTGGACCATTCTCACCACTATCTTTTTGTAGTTTACCAATAACATGGAATTTATTGCAAGGTCAGAAAACTGCTATCTAATTGAATATGATGCAAATAGAGGTAATAAGTATGTGCATACCTTCGATTCATTAGTCCTTGAGGTTGTCTGCGTGCTTTGTCACACTTTGCAGGAATAGCATGTGCTTAATGGTCTTCCCAAACAATGCATCAATGCTACACTGTTGACAAGAAACGACATGAGAATAGTCATTATACTAGAGGGCGTACCTAGTGCCTAAGCCTCCCACACATTGTGGGGTCTAGGGAAGGGTTATTTCTAGACATCATTTTCCCTGCTTTTGCAGAGAGGCTGCTTCGAACCAGATGACTTACAATGCTTAGCCTCCTTTGAGCGTCAATATGAACTGCTAGCAATGTTTGTCAACGAAGTTTTGCAAGAGACACTATTACCAGATATCTGCTTGCAACTAGGATTGACATTGGAGATAACTGCATCCAATAGTTGGTCGGTGTCCGTTACTGAGAATATCCCAGAATACAAAAACTCATCACCAACTGAATGAAAGGCTGGAGACATATCAAGATGAGCAGAAGGCTCAGGACCATTCCTGGTTGAATTTTCAGGTTTTGCAGCCTTCCAGGCAAGATCATTGGCCAAACTGCTGTACAATTGATGAAATTCAGTGCCAAACATATCAAACAAATCATTTTCTGCAGTAGGATCCACATGGAGTGATGGTGCTCTCTCATCAGAAGTGTCTGGGAGCTTGCGTTTATCCACGTTCTTCACAACTTGAACAATTACATCAGCAGGGTCATTAAATCCGTTACCCTTCTTTTGGCAAACAAGATCTGAGCTACTCATCTGATGTTCTTGAGAAATGGTTGTTTTCAAGGCACGAGAAACTTGAATATCAGAGCCAGGTGGAGCTACGGAACCTTGAAATGTCTCTCTCTTGGGACTCCCCAGTTTCATGACGAATTGGGCAGATTCAGGTATTTTATACGAAGTAGCAGGTTTATATCCTATCGTTCCAGAAGTAGAATTGCATCTTTGGCCTAACATTTGATTTGCTGCACTGGCATACAAGTGACCCTTTAACTACCATACTACCTCGTGGGAGAAAATCAAAATTCACCTGACCATTAAGAAAGTCTGGTTTCGGGCCTCTGCTATGCACTAGAGTTGAATTTGTATTTTCATGGACTAAAGGGTCCCGGAGAACATTTCTGGGCTCTGACATATCTTCCATGCTTCCTTGTTGTAACCGTCAACTGTCTTTTCCATTGCTGTCGAGACAGACGAGATAAGGCCTGAACTAACAACACTATTTCGGTTGTTGCTTTCTACTCTCATGTCGCAGTAAGTTGGTTGTTGTCTCACCCTCAAATCAGGGCCATATAAAATGTGCTCTTTAACAGCTTCACCATTTCTCTGTGCAACCATAAGCATTGAAGCATCTCTACCAGTGTTTGCCAACATACTGCTTGACACAGCTGTGGCATCCAGACCATAGCATTGTTCATAAGACACTGAGGGTCCACTGAAAATTTTTGAATAAGCATCTGCAGTGTAGTTACTTGGGGAGCATTCGAAGGGCGTGATTGAACCTTCTGAGCCAAATCATTTTTGACTGATGAAGACGAAGCCATACTTGATCGGTTGTTCATCCGAGAACACATGCAGCTTTTTACTCCCTCCGGTCCCTTTTAATTGTCGCTTCAGACAAGGAAACTGAACTAAAATGACATGTAGAAATGTGTCCTAACGACATTTAATTGGGACCGGAGAGAGTATATTGGTGGCAATCATGCGATCTCTACGTATACATATGGTGGCACGATCGCCTCTCATCAAACGCTTAGATGTCTGTGATGAGCACAACTCTGTCGACTCAGTATGAGGCGGCTTGTGTTTTGTACTTGCTAGCTCGTCCCGTGTCGGCTTCCCTCGGGACGTATTTCTCCTTCGCCAAAGTGAGCGAGCTTGCAGAAGCGTGAGCGCGAGATGGTTCATCAGAGAATGCATGCAACAACCGCATGCTCTTGCGAGTCCACAGGCCTCGAACTCGAAATTGCCTCGGCTCCCATGCTGCCAAAACGCAACCGTCGCAACGAACATCTCGTGCTCTGCTCCCTCCTTCCCTGTCGTCTACTTATCCAACGAAAGAAAAAAAAACTTGGTCGCTGTGATCAGTCGCCACGCCACCTCTGACCATCTACTTGCCGCTGTGATTGACCTCTTCTCGGCATTACAGCATTCATGGTAAACCATGAACCAGTTATATATGTGTTGTATATATGACAGATAAATTACGCCACACGCGTCCACATCTCATAACATTTTTTATGAAACAAAATTATATTAAACTTCCAAACCACTAACATGATCGAAGATCCCAGGTTTACATCATATGACATGACGATCGCAAACCAGGGGAAGCCTTTCCCGGCCCTCTGCAACCCCACCCACACAGACCACAAGTTGCATGGAACGACAGCGATGTCTAAAAACAATACAGCAAAGATGATAAGAGGTTTTAACAGGCCTCAACAAACTAACGAAAATCGCCAATTGATTGAAGATGCCCACATCTCATAACATGAATTGAAGAAAACTTTATTGTGATAAATGTGTAGATATTCATTGAGAACCAGCCTATGGCCGGATGGCTAGCACCTCCAGGTGTGAGGGCAGGCCACCCGGTTTCGGTCCCTCCTCGACCTTGATGTCTCCCTCTCTTAAAGTATATGGGTGCTATCTCATGTGTTAAATAAATGATAGATGTGTTGATCTTCATCCCTAACGAGAAGCAAAATTCAGCAAGATTTCTACATACTTTATCAAATGGATAAAAAAATATCTCAAGATATCAACTCTAAAAGAATAGGAGGTTGAATTTAGCATCATCACTACTTCCACAACTTTGGGTCATTTTCTCGAAACATCCAACACAACTTAAGAAAATATCACTAAATACAACAATATAGTTACATGATACTTCCTTCATTCCCAAAAGATTGTCATTTGTTAGCTCATTTTTGAACTAACAAGCGACGAGCTTTTGGGGATGAAGGGAGTACGTACGTCAAATTTCACCAAAACAGTAAAACTGAAGAAACTTTAAAACACGTCGCAGTAGCCATCCATCCGCCCAACTCGAGCAACCTATAGGTATAGCTCTATGAGGAGCAGACGTAATCGCCGCCATGGTCACTTGCTTGGTTGACAGCGACACAGACACAGGCGTCGATCTACTCGGCGTAGACGTCGATGGGCGCCATGACCATGAGCGGGTGGGCCTTGCTGGAGTACCGCTCCTTGTGGATGAAGTACATGACTCGCTTGTACTTGCACTTCAACTCCATAGACCACTTGACGCTCCCCCGATGGTTGTTGCAGCCTTGTAGAACGGGAAGGAGACCGTGTCCAGCTTTGGCTTCTTCAATGTCTGCACCACAGCACCAACAGCTTGAACATCCTGGACTCACGCTTCCCCATGATGGTCGATCGACGGTGAAGCTTACGGACCGGCCATGCCAATTGCGAAAAAATAACCGGCCGCAGGACTAAAGACCAATGTTGTTGTGCGATTCGAAGCAAAGCGAACGAGTGAGTGTGTCGTGGAACGAGCTGGAACATTGAGGTGTCCATGGCCTGCCATTTATGGAGCCCTATGGAGGCCGTGCAACATGGCATGCGTGTGTCTCGGATTCGTTTGTCTACCGGGCACTGTGTGGTCGTCGACGCCATCCCCGCAACACGGTCTGCACTGGAACTTCCTTATCCTAGTGTGGTGATCTACCACTGAAAATGCTCTCAGTAGTGATGAGCACTAGCACAA
The DNA here is from genome assembly GCA_036927565.1 of Tuctoria greenei. Taxonomy (NCBI): domain Eukaryota; kingdom Viridiplantae; phylum Streptophyta; class Magnoliopsida; order Poales; family Poaceae; genus Tuctoria; species Tuctoria greenei. Next base: position 178,377,595 of record JAYESD010000009.1, on the reverse strand, counting down.
GCATATATATTGCTACTGGAAATGTACTCAACAGTCGTGGACTGTAGATGCAAGTAACCCTTCGAGCCTCTTTGATGTACCCACTTTCTTTTGGAAGATATTGTCTCATTCACTAGGGCATCCATGATATTTATCTCTTTATCTTTTCAAAGGAAATAAGATATCTATAAATAATAAAATCAATAACATTAAGAGAATTTCATAAATGCAAACATGTCCTGCCCGGGTTTGGGGTTTGTATATATATCCACTACACATGCATGATCGAAGATGTTATCCTCATGGAACCTCATTATAAAGCTATCAATATTGGGGAGCCTAACAACTAAAAAACGAGTGATGCTCTCCTCATTGTACTTGTGTTGAAGGTATCCAATATTATCTCACAAGAAATATGAGCATATCCAATAATAAGAAAACAAAATTCAATGGAAGTCATTCATTAATGACGATATCCGATATTTCCGAATACCCGATCAAATGTGAGCATATCCAACATTGAACTCTCATATATAAATTGGGGAGTGCTTTCATACAGTTCTATAGCGGAGCACATAGTTTGACCTATTGTGTCTATGTGCCTCGTAAAATCAGCACAACACTAGGTTCAACACCAGCATTTAGCACCGACGACATGTTTTTGAAGGGAGTGATTATGTTATTAGTGTGTAAAATGATCATGAGTAACCACCATGTCAACGGACAGTGCACAGTCGAGCAAAAACATAACATCCTCCGTCACTGTAGGCCGATTCTCTACTCGGTAAACGCCAGATATACACATGTAGATCTATATGTATGCTGTGAGTATGTGAGAGAGGTACCCGATAGAGACATGACATGCATCCGAGTTCTGTTGACAGATAGGGAAAGGCGAAGTATTGTGGTAGCCAATCTTTTGAGTCTAGAACATCTATGTGGAAATAATCCTCCTCCTGCCATTCCTCCTCCTCGCCACCATCATCAGCAAGTAAGGGAACTAATTTGCATATTTTACAAATGCATTGTGGTTTGTTAAACTTATCTACCATTTTTTGTATCAGGTAATGGATGGAGGAAGGGACGTCTAGATAACATCGATGTGAGGCCATGATGAGGAATAAGTCAATAAATGTATCATCATGGTGATGACAATCTTATAATGAATAAATGAATTTGGTTGTTTCACTGAGTGAAATCTATCCGTTTGCTTATTAGATCAGTCATCCCTTTCAGACTGCAAGTGTAGCTAACGTTTCGCAAGAATTTTGTTCGTATTTTGCTCAATGATCAAGGAGATTATTCAATAGAGACCAGCAGCTGAAACTACGATATCCTTCAGATTAAACGTTATGTTTTTGTGCTCCAAAAGTTTGTGTGCTTCTGGTGATGGTCGCGTGCCACTTTCCTAGCGACACATTCATCCTCATCCACTCGAACTAATGTGTCAGCAAACTATAAACATCAAGATCGATATTCTCAAGAAAAAAGGTTAATATCAATTTTCACAGTAAATGTCAAAGTGAACAATTATAAGGATATTGCAAAATCATCAAGACACATTTTGGGGACATTTAAAATTTGCCAGAAAATGATAAATTCTGAAGTATTAATAATTGTTTAATATACATAGATAGATAAAAATCTAACAGCTTCCTTTATGAATGAACGATCATGTAATATGATAAAAAGTGCATCCAGAGAGATGTATATGAGACCAACAAGTGTGACACCACTATATACAACCTATGTGCTCAGAAGTCCCATGAATAAGGTCCAGGAAAAACAAGATATTGATTCTTGGAGGAGAGTATACTATTATGAGGTCCTCTCTATATGAAGATGCACAACTGTACTCTCAAAACTATATGATGGGTTGGCGATATAGCTTAATATATTTCTATTCACTATGTCTAGCAAAGATGTTTTCTTACGGAGAAATCCTAAAAAAAACACATATATGAGATTCTACTATCTAACATCACAGAGTCTATGAGATTTTTGTGACCTGTAAAAAGCTTATGAAGAGAATAGAGGGTATGACTCATATGCTCCACTTGCGAGACAAACTATCAATAGTTAAGTATGTATTGTGGACCTTACATGAAATTAGGTCGCACAAATTCAATGCATATTCGACTGTTCAGGTTATGAATGGATGTTGCTTAAGTATTATGAAGAAGTTCAATTTAACAGCCTTCGCTAAAATACTAGTATATCAAACAAGTAATAAGATAGACAAATCTTTAAATGACTTTGAGATATGGTGAGAGTTGTTGGAATTTGGCTCAAGGGGGCAAGGCCCATGTATGATGATTCTATGGCGATAAAAAGCAAGACCTAGCATTTTTGGTAGAGATTCTCCTGAAGTCGTTTATGCTCTGAAAGTTCGTTTGGATTTTGACCCCACGTCTCGTCATAAGCATGTTTCTCTTGGTTACTCTTGGGTGGGTTTAGGATCTATCCTTTTCAATATATGTGCGGTCGTGACATAAAATAAAATATAAAATAATTATAATTTTTATAGCTTTAATTTGTAGCCTCAAAGATTTGTAGCCTCAAAGACCGCAGTTAGATACATACTGGTTGGAACAAGAAACATGGGCACTCAGATGAGTGGTTATCATGATACTTATAAGATTGATGAGGTTTAACAAGAATAAGGGATGTCAGACTCGTTTATCGTCGAGCCTAGTGTAGGACTCAATGGCTTAGTTGGAGACGATGAAGATATAGGGACAAAGAAGATTGATGGTCTAGTTTAAGGAGTAGGGTATATGATCGTGATGTTGATGAATTTTAAAATTGATTACAAGTAATATTTTCTTCACAAAATTAACATGACTTGTATATTTTCTTAACACGTTTATCAATTATTCCTTACAATAGGATGTCGTTGAAGAAGGAGAAGAGGAAGGAGGTTCCTCAGTCACACACGGGACACACTTTTTAGGGGTACATCATCATGTGAGAGCAGACACTCTCAGCTGATGAGACACGTTCCATACTTTGCATGCAGAGTTGTGGTTTTATAGAACACGAAGGTAAATTTCAGTTGTTAATCATATTATCTTAAATTTCAATAACCAATTAATTTTTCTTATCAATTCTATCATTTTGCAATCTGACTCAGAGTCATCTGAACCAACAACAGAGGCTAGTACGCCGCCACAGACTAGCCAGCCTTGGGGGTCCGCCGACTACCCTTGGGAGATGGCTGGCGTGGAGCCTTCGGGCTCAAGCGATGACCAGTATTTTGGATCACAGACGTGGTGCCAGAGCAAAGACAACGAATGAGAAGGACCCACTTTGTGACTCCTCCTCCTGTTTCTAGAGAGTAGGTTCCTATTTGTTCGGTCGGAGACAGGTAAAAAATCATATAGTATTAAATTTTAAACATGTTTTGGAGTCATAGTTTGGTACGTAATGAGTTAACAAATGTCTTGCAGCTCTCTATATGATTTTTCATTTACGGGTGCGAGACATCAGCCTGGTATCATTGGGCATTAGTGCGTATGCACTATCCCGATGTCATCAAGGGGGTCCCTGCTATGTCATAAGACGACTAAGATTGTGCCTCTCACCAAGTGCACGACATCGCTCAGGGGTTGTGTGGGTGGATTTTCTGGTAAGTAAGTTCAATAGAATTTCTAAATTTAAATTTTTACGCTTAAATGGTTAATGTATATCTCTTGAATATTTGTTTTCTTATAGCTAAGATATTGTTTAGAGGACTCGAGCCAGTTGGAATATGTGAGAGTCATGTTCAACAAGAATGCTCGGAAGTTTGGCACGCAAGGGTTGTCTTACGCTCGTATTCAAGCTTTGAACGAGTACCTGAAATTGAAACAATAGCAGGAGCAAGAGCGGGGGCCATCCAGAAAGGCCACCGACACGGATTTGACATAGGAGCAGTACGCGGAGGTAAGTTGTTTGTTTAAATGTTTTATTATATAGTTATATTAACAACATTTTGATGAAATACTAAATATTTGTAGGTTAGTGTTTCCTAGGGCCGACCGAAAACATATCGAGCCCTCTGTAAGATGTGAGCTAGCGATGAGTTCATCGCTAAGTCCAAAAGGGCTCGATGTTGTAGAGAGTCCTACAGGAAACCTAACTATGGCTTCGATGGCCATTTTCGTATGGCTAAACGCATCGTAAAGTGTGTCATGACCTCATTTTGTGTCTTCATAATATATTTATCCAACTATCAACAAACGTGAGATGGGTAAGGAAAAGAGTGCTACTCAAGTGTGGAAGAGAGGTCACATGAGAAGTGACCCTTCCCAGCGTGGCAAGTGTAGTCAGGTCATGGTCGAGGTAAGTTCTAAAAAAAATTCAATTGAATTGTAACTGATATTGTTGTTGGCACGCTTGCACAGTTTTCTTGTCTTTTAGGCAAAATATGGACAGGAGGACATGAGTATACACGGTGAAGGTTACGATTGGGAAAATGCACCAATTGACCCCCAAGCCTTGTATGCAAGCGGAGACGGGAGAGCTGACGGATGGTGAGTTGATTATTTGTTTTATTTTTTTTCAATTTAGGGTACAAAATTTTAATATTAATCTTTCTTCTTTTATAGGTTTGTCATATTCGATGGAGTCGTCCACTCGAGTGAGGTGCGACTTTCGAGAGGCACTTCATCATAGGCTTCGTCGGATGGATCGTCGAATCGTCATCTCTCACAAAGAGACTTGGAGTTTCAAAGCATGCAAGAGGCGCCAGCACGGATCTAAGTAGAGCTAGAGAAGGAGAAAGCCTTGCACAAGGCCGCACAAGAATATCAGGCTAACTACATGACACACAAGCAAGCAGCCATGGAGGTACATAATTGAAATTACTTTAAATTCATAGCATTTCAATGATATGTTTGTTCTAGTGTTTTATGATAATATACCTTAGCTCGACAGCATGAACAACATATTGCAATTCCTTCATGGCAGCCACCACAGGTGCCTTGTTCGAGAGCGCGGGTAATGAAACTTTGTCAAATCTAGTCGTATTTAATCTAGCATAGGCAAATCCAACTCAACTTAGCTAAATCCGTGAAATTTATCTAAATTGGTAAACATGATCAATTCTAGCTTATTTAAGTAATTGTAGTCAAAAACACAGTTTGAAAGATAGAAACATGTCTAACTACTCTTGCATTGCAGGGATCAGCAATGGAGACTCAAACTCCATCATCACACCTACCAGCACCACGAACGATGCGCAGAGATGACTTCTTCGTTTTAGGAGGTAGCAGAGGTGCTAGTATATATTGTTTTGTGATGTGATGTGAATGTGATGACTATTTTTAATGTGATGTGATGTGATATGATATGATGTGATGTGATGTTTTGTGCTGTGTATATGTGACTATCTGTGTAGCTAGTCATCGTGCCAGGTCAGACTTTAAAATTTTAAAAAAATATATTTATGATGGCTTAGCTTGTGCCATCGTTAATAAGTCTTTCTTATTTACAACGGCTAGACATGTGTCGTAGATAAATCTTCACAATGGGTTGGTTAGCCGTCATAAATAAGGAGACCTAGCCTCCTTGGCACGGGGTACTTATTTATGACGGTCAGGGTTGACTGTCCTAAATTAGAAATTAGCTTATTCATGATGGTAGCCGTCGTAAATTATCTTATTTACGGCGGCAAAAAAATATCATAAATAATTGTACACCGCCGTAAAAAGTTTATTATGACAGCTTTCGACCGTTGTAAATTATGAGCATCCATGTAGTGGATCAAATGTATCCATATCCATCATTGAACTCTCATATATAAATTGGTGGGTGCTTTTATATACTGTTATACTGGAACATATAGTTTGATGTAATGTGTTTGTGTGCCTTATAAACTCAGCAAAACACAAGCTTCAACACCAGCATTTAGCACCGAGATATCTGAAGGGGACTATTCTCTTCTTAGTTTGTGCAATAACCACTTGTAATCACCATGTGAACGGAGAGTGCACACAAGAGCAAAAATTGAAAATCCTCAGATACGATAAGCCACTTTTCTAGAAGGCACATTCCCTAGAGTGACACCACCGGTTGTAGCATTATGTCGTTACTTTGTGAGAATGGTACCTAACAGAGACTTGAACTGCATCTTAAATCCGTCAATGAGGAAAAATGAGGCATAGTGATACCTATTTTTAGCCTAGACTTATGCAGAAATGATCAGCATATTCCTCCTCGTGCTTCTACTGTTCCTCCTCCTCGTCACCCTCATCAGGTAAGAGAAAACTAATGTGCATGCTTTAGAAACACATTATGGTTTCTAAAACTGACATGTTGCTTTTGCTATTAGATCGTGGATGGAGGAAGAGAGGTCTAGCTGGCATCAATGTGAGGCCATGGTGAGGAGATTGAGAGCTAAATCATACTATGGAAGTTAATAAAATCAACAAATGTATAATCATTGTGAGATCAATCTTATAAAAAGTAAATGCGTTTGGTTTGTTTGGCTGAATAAAATCTATCTGCTTGCTTATTGGATCAGATGTCCCAGACAAACTGCAAGTATTGCTATTGGTTCACGAATATTGTTCGTATTTGGCTCAAAGATCGAGGAGGCTACTCGAATAGAGACTAACAACGGAAACTACAATGTTAGCCAGATTGGATGTATGTTTGAGTGCTACTGAAGTTTTCATGGTTCCCGGTGATGGTTATGTGCCACTTACCTAGCACCTCATTGTCATTCATCCTCTCAAATTATAGTGGCGGCAAACTATAAAACTGCAGATCAATCTTCTCAACAGAAAAAGGTTAATATAGATTTTCTTTTCTGAAAAGAGTTTGGTGTGACGACAGCGGCGTTGGAGGGAGAAGCACTTCCAGCGGTACAGACTGAAGATGGTGCTGGTGTCTGAGGAGAGGCACAAGGCGGGCGCCGAGAGTTTCTGTTTTTAAAATTTGAATACGTGTGAGTGGGCCGGTGGGTCGGGGTGCACAGGCAAGGGCCGATGTAATGGGGCTAAAACTTCAGAACTGTGGACCCAAGGGGGCAACTGAAATCAGTTAACGAAACAGTTTCTTCCTCCCCACGCAATCGCTACTCCACCAGAGAAATTCCCTCGCGTGTGCTCACGTCGCCAGTGCAGCGAGCCGGCGGCCACGGGTCCATGAGAACTGGTATCAGAGCCGGCGTCTCCTTGGCGGTGGCTGATCGGAGGAAGAGGAGGTGGTCTCGAGCTGTAAAATCATGGGCACTCGGTTCACGAGGCTGAGTGCATTCCGGTTGGCTCGGGCTACCGCAATGCAAGAGGGCGCCAACGGCCAAACCTTCGATGCAAACGTGGTTCGTCTTGGATGCGATGGCTGATCTGGCGTGGACGGATGGAGAGAAGCTTGATCATATTCTCAGCATGCTGGGTAATTTGAACAAGAGGATTGAAGGGGTGGAGACGGTTCAGAAGCTGATGATGGGGAAGCCGGATCTCACCAACAAGGCCTTAGAGGAGGCGAGGAAGAAGAGAGACTTGTTGTTCAAGCAGATGTCGGAGACTGGAAGAAGGGTGGCCGAAATCACACTAGGGAAGGTGTCGGTGGAGGAAGTGTCTGAAGAAGGAGAGATTCCACGGGGTGGGGAACACGGAAGAGCAGGATCAGTGGAAGCCCCTGAAGGTAGTGGAGTTAGGTTTGGTAGAGGTGCGATGGGGGATCATCGGCAGAGGAGGGATGAAGGAGGAGGAGGCAGAGAGAAATTGTTGCTGAAGTTGCATTCCCCAAATTCAATGGAGAAAATCCCTCAGTATGGATCGAAAAGTGCCTTGATTATTTTTCGCTAATCAGAGCTCAGGAGTCCTTCTGGGTGTGTGCTGCTTCGTTGCACATGGAGGGAGCCGCCGCACGTTGGCTTCAGGTGTATCGGATCTCAAGGGGGTTAGGTGATTGGGGAAGATTTGTGGCGGCGGAGGAGGAGCAGTTGGACTCATTTGAGTATCAGCAGGCTATTTCTGATTTGTTGCATAACAAGTGGATTGGAGGGGTATGTCGCCCAATTCGAGGAGTTGAGGTATGCCACTTTGGTTCATAACTCAGAGTTGGACGAGGTGTTCTATGACATCAAAACTCATGAAGGGATTAAGAGGGGAGGTACAAGGACCAGTGATGGCGCAAGCTCCTACTACGGTGAACCAAGCGGTGTTACTGGCTCGTCTGCAAGTAGACATCCAAGAGAGGCAGAGGCCACGGGTGACCAAACAACAAGGTTGCGTGAGGAGTGGTGGTCCGCAACGCCCGATGTAGAGAGCAGTAGTGGTGTCGGGAGGAGAGATGACGAAGGAGAGGCAGTTGCAAGATTACCGGAGAATGCACGGCCTTTGCTACATGTGTGGTGAGAAGTACGAACTGGGGCATACAACGAGGTGTCCTAAGAGAGTGCCTCTGCACTTGAATGCACTGACGACTGAGGATATGGATCTGGTGCTATCTGACGATACTCTGCTTCAATTGGATAATGAGGATCGTCGAACATAAGAGATGGAAAAGTTGTCCTTGCATGCATTGGCGAGAACAGAGGGAAGTGACTGCATCAGGCTTCGTGCTTTGGTGACAAAGCAGGTATGTCTGTTACTAGTGGACTCGAGAAGCTCTTCCACTTTTGTTAGTGCCGACTTTGTTGCACGATCGGGACTGAAGGAGCAAAGATGTGAACCAGTAATGGTGAAGGTGGCTAATAGGGATAGGTTGGTTTTTAAAACCATTGTTCCTGGAGTAGAGTGGTGGTGTGATGGTCATATCTTCCACAGTGACATGAAGGTGATATCATTGGGGGTCTATGATGCAGTGCTCGGTTATGACTGGCTCAAAGCTCGCAGCCCCATGGTTTGTCACTGGGCCGACAAGACATTGGAGTTTGAGTCTGCTCATACTAAAGTGATCTTAAGAGGGGTAGCCCCACATAAGCAGATTCGATTGCTCGAGCTCAGTGCTATTCAGTTGGGAAAGTGGATCACTGGGAATGAGATTTGGTCTCTGGCTGTGTTGGAAACTTGTCCAGGGGAGCAGGCACCAGAGCCAAGCCTGAAATCAGATGGTCGGGTCAATGAACTACTGAAGAAGTATGAAGATTTTTTTGAGGACTCGAAGACCCCTGCCTCCACATCAGGTTTTCGATCATACTATTTCTCTCACACCTGGATCTATACCAGTGAATTTGAAGCCCTATAGATACTCTCCCCTACACAAAGATGAGATCGAGCGTCAAGTTCAGGAACTGTTGCAAGCACGGTTGATCGAAGAAAGCGTTAGTCCATTTGCCAGCCCAGTCTTGCTCATTCAGAAAAAGGATGGAACATGGTGATTCTGTGTGGACTACCGTAAGCTGAATGACCTCACGATCAAGAATTGGTTTCCTATGCCACTAGTTGATGAAATACTTGATGAATTATAGGGTGCTCGTTACTTTACCAGCTTGGATATGCATGCAAAATATCATCAAATTCAGATGAGGAAGGGGAAAGAGTACAAGACCGCTTTCAAAACTCATAGCGGTCACTATCAGTTCCGAGTCATGCCGTTTGGCTTGACAAATGTGTCATCTTCATTCCAATGCACGATGAATTCCATACTGGCTCCTATGCTTCAGAAAAGTGTGCTGGTGTTTATAGACAACATCTTGATCTACAGCTCCAGTCTTGAAGCTCATCTTGAACACATTGAAGTTGTGTTGCAGATACTCTGGGCACACAAGTTTTATCTGAATGAAAGCATCTAGTCCCCTATAAGGTATGGTTTCGGTGATTAATGACAACCGTTGGATATTTCTAATAAGTTTGTGGATGCAAGGTCCCTCATATAACTCATCACACTTAATGGACTCTATATTTATATCATCTACTGCTCATTGGATATAAATGGAGACCCCTCAACAAACTATTTTACGAGGTCAATCGATTTTCATGAAGACTGAAAGGAAAAACATATATGTCAAAATTATTCCATCAAAATTGACAGCACACGAGACTTGGTCGTCATCAGAAGGACATTTCAAACCAATGTCTAAGAGGTCACTCGGACAAATTCCAAAATAATCACTTAGAACAACTCAAAGCAGGCAAAATCAACTCACCGGATCATCCAATGTATCCAGAAAAGACTACATCGGTCGAGTTGGCTCTGCAGCAGAAAAAGACCTCAGTCTTGGGTATACACCGGATCATCCGATGTTGAAGCATGTGTTACATCGGTCGATTATTCCAGTAAGCAATTTCCTTGGACCAAGTAACACCGGACCATCCGATGTACAAATATGCCACATCGGCCGATCATTCCAGTAAGCATTATTTCTGAACCATCCTGGACCAAGTGTCACCGGATTATCCGATGTACAGGTGTATACAACATCGGTCGATCAACGGTCATATTTGACACAGTGACCTCAGCTAATTTGTATTCAACCGATGACAGCTGAAGGGAGAACATCGGATCATCCGGTATTTGCATAACAGTGATGTCAGCCTACTTTTCCAACGGCTATCTCGTGGAAGTTGGCTATTTATACCCCTTCAACCAGTCATTTCGACAAGTCTTGATGTCCAAAGCTACTCTACACATTATCAAGCATTCAAGACGTTGAGCAACCACTTCCACATCATTTACACCACTTGTACACCAAGAGATAGGCTAAAACTTACTAGAGATGGTGCTTGTGTGCTTCTATTCTTGGTGATTGGAGTCTCTAGTCTAGTGAGAGGTGTAAGGGAGTGTCTCTTGGTAATTTCATTCACCGTGTATCAGTCGGTGATCGGACAGATCCTTCCAGAGCTTGCCAAGTCGGTTGTGGAAGCCCGGAAGATCAAACTTGTACAAGGCTTGAGCTCCACCTTGCCAGAGATGGCGAACGGAGACTTTTAGTGAGATCTCTGGTCTTGGTGACTTGGGAGTGGCTACACCCTTTGGTGGGTGCCACAACGTGGATGTAGGAAGGTCTTGATGATCTTGCCGAACCACGGGATAAATCACTGTGTCTTCGTATCTTCCCGGGAGTTTGCATATTCTTTCTTTCCCGTTATACTTATGCATTTCATATACCGCAAACTTATTATTCACTTGAATGCATAGATTGTTTGTATAGGGAATTGGGATTTTAGTAGTTGAGTTTTTATTGCTTTAGTTTTTAAAAAGAAGCCCAATTCAACCCCCCCCCCCCTCTTGGGCATTCGATCCTTACACTGAAGATGTCAAAATGTAACTTCGCCAAACAGGAGTTGGCTTACCTCGGACATATCATTTCAGCTAGAGGAGTCTCAATCGATCCTTGCAAGACTGGGGATATTCTCAAGTGGCCAGTCGCACACTCTGTCATGAAATTGAGAGGCTTTCTTGGACTGGCGGGGTATTACCGTCATTTTGTGAAGGGTTACGGAATGATCGCTAAGCCTTTGACCTCTTTGCTAAAGAAGAAGGTGTTTTGTTGGAACGAGCAAGCCCATCAGGCATTTAAGGAGTTGAAGAGAGCCATGACAAACACCCCGGTACTGGCTTTGCCAAATTTCCAAGAAACCTTCGAGGTGGAGAATGATGCCTCGGGGCAAGGGATGGGGGGTGTGCTGGTGCAAAGAGGGCAACATGTGGCTTTCTTGAGTAAAGCGTTCAATGAGAAGACAAGGCACTTATCTATATATGATAAGGAGTTTCTGGCATTGATCATGGCAGTAGAGAGTTTCTGGCATTGATCATGGCAGTAGAGAAATGACGTACATATCTCTAGAGAAAGGAATTTGTGATCAAGACGGACCATCGTAGTCTGACATATTTGAGGAACCAGCAGCTTCATACTGAGTTGCAGGGCAAGGTGATGGCCAAACTGATGGGCTTGACTCAAAGTAGTATATCGACAAGGAAGAGAAAATAAAGCAGTCGACGCTCTGTCAAGAATGAGTCAAGAACAAAGTGTGATGTTGCTCACTGAAATCAAGCCAATGTGGGTCCAAGAAGTGATGAACACCTACAACACTGATGCTGAAGCCCAAAAAGATGATTGTTGAACTGGCCTTGCAGAGCCCTAATGAGCAGGGATACACTCTGAACCAAGGAATCATTCGCAAAGGAGAGCAAATATGAGTTGGTAACAATTCAGCAGTCAAGACTAAGCTCTTATCAGCTCTCCATGAGACATCTTTGGGGGGACACTCAGGGGTTGAGGCCACATACCAGCGAGTGAAGAAATTTTTTGTGTGGAAAGGACTTCGGCAAGATGTTGATGAATTTATCAAACAGTGTCTGACCTGTCAACGGGCCAAAGCAGAGTGAGTGCATCCCTCAGGGCTTCCCCAACCTCTCCTCATTCCCCAAGGTGCGCGGCAAGATATCACCATAGATTTTCTAGAATCTCTGCCTAAATCTGACGCATACAGTGCTATATTGGTGGTGGTCGACCGATTCTCGAAGTACGCTCATTTCTTTCCATTGAAGCACCCTTTCACAGCTCTCCAAGTGGCTCAGGTCATATTTGACAATGTGATTAAGCTGCATGGCATTCCCAAGAGTATGTTGTTGGACCGGGACAAGATATTCACAAGTTCGGTTTGGAAACAACTATTCAAGCTTCTCAACACTACTCGTCTTTTGAGCACTGCGTACCATCCACAAACCGATGGTCAAAGCGAGCGTGTGAACTTGTGCCTAGAGATGTATCTGCGTTGTGCCGTGCATGAGGTGTCTCATCAGTGGAAGAAATGGCCCCCCTTGGCCGAATTTGGTACAACGGCTCTTATCACTCATCCCTGGGCTATTCTCCATTTCGTGCATTGTACGGGTACGACCCTAACCTGTTGGTCGCCCCCATTCTAACACCATTAGTGGAAGCTTCAGTTTTGGATATGTTGCAAGCTCACACTGCTCATCTGGAGATGCTGAAGAAGAACCTGATGGTTGCTCAGAACAGAATGAAACAAAAGGCTGACAGGAATCAGACTGAGCGAGAATATCAGGTGGAAGATCTAGTGCTTCTCAAGCTTCAGCCATACGCCCAGTCGACGGTTGTCAATCGGCCCTGTCCCAAGCTGGCCTTCAAATTCTATGGACCCTATTGTATCACTGAGAGAATTGGAGTTGTTGCATATCGTCTGCAGTTACCAGCTGATGCTCACATACACCCGGTCTTTCACATATCCCAACTGAAGCCCTTCATCAGTGATGATCGCCCGATCTTCTCCGCACTACCAACTGTCTTGGATTTGGATCAGCATCCTCTACGACCAGTGGCTATTCTGGAGCGCGAATTGGTCAAGAAAGGTAATGCCCCAATGCCTCAAGTCTGTGTCCAATGGTCGCATTTGGCTCCGGAAGACTCCACCTGAGAAGACTGGTATGCTACAGCGCTTTTCGGAGATTCGTGCTTGAGGAGAAGCACATTCTGGAGGAGGGGAAGGTGTGATGACGGCGGCGGCGGAGGGAGAAGCACTTCCGGCGGTACAGATCGAAGACGGTGCTAGCGTCTGAGGAGAGGCGCGAAGGCAAGCGCCGAGAATTTCTGTTCTTAAAATTCGAATATGTGTAAGTGAGCCGGGGTGCACAGGCAAGGCCCGATGTAATAGGTTTAAAACTTCAGAACCCAAGAGGGCAACCGATATCAGTTAACAAAACAGCTTCTTCCTCCCCACGCAATCGCTGCTCCACCAAAGAAATTCTATCGTGCAGCAAGCCGGCGGCCACGGTCCGTGACATTTGTCTTGTTGTATGTAGTTTTACTATATCCGCAAACAAGACATAATTTGAATACAAACCATATATAAATGGAGATTCGGTACTGGCGGCCTTTCTACAGCAAAGCTGGCTGGCAGTGTAGCATGCATAGCCGTCTCTTCGTTATTCAGCAGGAAAGAGATTCATCACAACAGATGAGTATTGTTCACTTTTACCATCTGGTAATATAACGCTAGTTCTTCTTTGCATGATTTCTGGACAGTACCTGTATGGATTTATCTGGTATTCTGATGAAACCTCCAGATTTGAACATAATTTGGAGTGGAACTATTGTTATTACAAGTCACTATATCAGAAAAAAATAACCAGAGAAATAATGAAGGGCTACTTCTGCAAAAGAGGCTTCCCAGCTCTGCTGCTTGACAAATCATATCAGAATTTCCATTCGGTGGATGGCCAGCACCAAAATTAGCTAACATGTGCAGAGAGAAACATCAGCAACAAACAAAACTAAGATTGTACAACCAACACATAACCTAGAGATCATCTGCTGAACCGACTATCCATGTCTTGCTATTCACCTACTGTTAGGCTTTATGCATGCACAATGCAGGGACGATACCCTGCATGCCACAAGAACCCAGCTCCTCTTGCATCCACAATCCTAGTCATCGCCGAAGTAAGTTGAACTCCAGCTCTTATCATTTCAATGGTACCTCCAATGACAATTGTACTTGCTCAGCTAAGACGTCCTGTTGCCGGGATAACAGGATATCGCACAGCCCCAAGAGACATTTTTACATTGTTAGGATTCTCTCCAGTCCCACCGCCATCACAACTAGGTTCTAGCAAGCGCATTAGGGAGAGAAAGATTTCCATTCTTGTCACGTCCCTGTTGGCCTGCGAACACAATAAGAACTTAGGCCAAATTCCAAAAGTAGATATCAAATGAAGCAACAGATAACCAAATTCATGAAAAGAAATATTGCACCATGTCCATGCTAGGATGATGCCCAATTTTGGGTGATGCTATTTGGCTTCTGAGTCCACACATAACCTAGTAACCTAGTTTTTTTTTTAATTCGGGCGCTAGAGCCCCTTTCTCTGGAGCCGGATCACTCCACCGGCACCAGAGGGAATAGGTGCGAGGCAGGGGATGGAACCCCTGCCGGCTGGAAGAAACAGCGCTCACCTTGCCACTGGACCACAGACCCGTTCGCTCTGTGAACCATCTTAATAAAATGAAGTACGGAACCACTTACCTCGACAGTGAACCGAGCCCAGATTTTATTTTTGCGTGCTTCCATCACGCCCCTCAAGATGGTCAATCCAAGTCCTTTGATAAAATCGGCTATCTCCAAGAAGATACCTCTATCCTCACAAAGCATCTACAGCAGCACCAACTTCAGTAATGGAAACATAATGCATTGAGAATGAATAGAAGAACCAGGATAGCAAATCCATTTACCTCCACGAGCATCTGACGAGGTCGCTCAAGATCCTCAACAATGATCGGGCATGTCATAGATTGACTACCAACATCAAAGGCCCACGTCGCGCCACCTTCGAAGCAGTCTTTAAGTGGACCATTCTCACCACTGAGTATCTGTTTGGAGTTTACCAATAACATGGAATGTATTGCAAGGTCAGCAAACTGCTATCTAATTGAATATGATGCAAATAGAGGGTACCAATTAATAAGCATGTGCATACCTTAGATTCATTAGAGTCCTTGAGGTTGTCTGCATGCTTTGTAACACTTTGCAGGAATAGCATGTGCTTAATGGTCTTCTCCAACAATGCATCAATGCTACACTGTTGACAAGAAACGACATGAGAATAGTCATTACACTAAAGGGGGTACCTAGTGCCCAAGGCTCCCACACATTGTGGGGTCTAGGTTATTTCTAGACAGCCTTTCCCCTGCTTTTGCAGAGAGGCTGCTTGGAACCCAAGACCTCAGGACGCAAGTGGAGATACACTACCACTGTCCATTGTGCCAGGTTCGCCTTTCAGAATAGTCATTACACTACAAGCATATAAAATGTTTGAAGCAAGCATAATTTCAGGATTAAAAATACTAAAAGACATTTACTACATATGCCAACAAGAGGATACCTTTGCCCCATTAGGTACAAGTTCTCTGAGCTCCTTTATACGATCCTGAATAAGTTGACGATCCTTTGGCCGTGACTTAGGATTCTCTCCTGGTCGAGACCTCTTTCGACCTGCCTTGCTTGGCGTATCAACACCCTTGCTATTCGAGGCTGAGACACTTTCACATTTCATGTTTTGTCCACTCTCAATCCAAAGGCGTATCTGAGATTTCTGCATTCCATTATTTTGGGAAAGACGACCATCCTCTGCCTTCTCTAGGAAAGATAGCTGCTTAACAAAATTTGAAACAGCCAACTCATTCTTGACCAGCAAAGGAGGAGCACCAGATGACTCACAATGCTTAGCCTCCTTTGAGCGGCAATATGAACTGCTAGGAATGTTTGTCAATGAAGTTTTGCAAGAGACACTGTTACCAGAAATCTGCTTGCCACTGGGATTGACATTGGAGATAACCGCATCCAATAGTTGGTCGGTGTCAGTTAGTGAAAATATCCCAGAATATGAAAACTCATCACCAACTGAATCAAAGGCTGGAGACATATCAAGATGAGCAGAAGGCTCAGGACCATTCCTAGTTGAATTTTCAGGTTTTGCAGCCTTCCAGGCAAGATCATTGTCCACACTGCTGTACAATTGATGAAATTCAGTGCCAAACATAT
Source organism: Tuctoria greenei (assembly GCA_036927565.1). Taxonomy (NCBI): domain Eukaryota; kingdom Viridiplantae; phylum Streptophyta; class Magnoliopsida; order Poales; family Poaceae; genus Tuctoria; species Tuctoria greenei. The sequence goes on along the minus strand of JAYESD010000009.1, from coordinate 178,361,180 downwards.
CAAACAAATCATTTTCTGCAGTAGGATCCACAAGGAGTGATGGTGCTCTCTCATCAGAAGTGTCTGGGAGCTTGCGTGTATCCACGTTCTTCACAACTTGAACAATTACATCAGCAGGGTCATTAAATCCGTTACCCTTCTTTTGGCAAACAAGATCTGAGCTACTCATCTGATGTTCTTGAGAAATGGTTGTTTTCAAGGCACGAGAAACTTGAATATCAGAGCCAGGTGGAGCTACAGAACCTTGAAATGTCTCTCTCTTGGGACTCCCCAGTTTCATGACGAATTGGGCGGATTCAGGTATTTTATACGAAGTAGCTGGTTTATATCCTATCGTTCCAGAAGTAGAATTGCATCTTTGGCCTAACATTTGATTTTCTGCACTGGCATACAAGTGACCCTTGACTACCATACTACCTCCTGGGAGAAAATCAAAATTCACCTGACCATTAAGAAAGTCTGGTTCCAAGCCTCTGCTATGCAATAGAGTTGAATTTGTATTTTCATGGACTAAAGGGTCCCGGCATGCAAGAGATTTCAAGAGAACATTTCTGGGCTCTGACATATCTTCCATGCTTCCTTGTTCTAACCGTCCACTGTTGGTCCTCAATGGTGGATGCTTTTCCATTGTTGTCGAGACAGACGAGATAAGGCCTGAACTAACAACACTATTTTGGTTGTTGCTTTCTACTCTCATGTCGCAGTAAGTTGGTTGTTGTCTGAACCTCAAATCAGGGCCATGTAGAATGTGCTCTTTAACAGCTTCACCATTTCTCTGTGCAACCATAAGCATTGAAGCATCTCTACCAGCGTTTGCCAACATACTGCTTGACACAGCTGAGGCATCCAGACCATAGCATTGTTCATAAGACACTGAGGGTCCACTGAAATTTTTTGAATAAGCATCTGCAGTGTAGTTACTTGGGGGAGCATTCGAAGGGCGTGATTGAACCTTCTGAGCCAAATCATTTTTGACTGATGAAGACGAAGCCATACTTGATCGGTTGTTCATCTGAGAACACAGCTTCTTATATTGGAGCACAAAGTTTGTGTTTTCCGTGACCTGTGAGAAAGCAAGCAGCTGTAAGCTCTATTTCATCGATAGCGCAGTTAGCAGAGTCTGTATAACAAGTAGTCATGGTACTAAAAGCAAATTCCCCTTGATACGGGCCTTCAACAATATGTTTCTCCTTTCAAACACTAAGCGCAAAATTATAGAAAAGACATTGCAAGATGTCCTCATTTCTGGGTTTTCACTACCAGCCAAGAAAGTTTTGTCCTCCTAGGATCTCATTACGATATAGTTTATATAGAGATCAAGGGAAAAGAACATTTGAGAAATCCACAATGAATCAGTCCTAAGCTAGTATGTCACGGACCATATAATAATGGCATAGTCGCATAGGACAACTTCAAGATGAATAAAATGATATATCGTACCCCACTTGCTAAAGCTTGGATATCTTACCACACTAGTCGAGCCTAGCTGCAGTACACCACGTGGTAACACTGGAACAATTGCAATAGTCTGCATAACCCACAAGTTCTTGAGTTCAGAATAAACAGTGTCACTAAATAATCTAAAATGTGAGGGCAACAATCATCATACTGACCTGAATGCCAGCTACAAACTGAAGGTTCATCTCAGCAGCAACCTATCACCATATGGAGAAATCAATTAGTTTGTTGTTTCATTACATAAGCTCATATTACAATTCGATTTCACAAAAATAAGTTAGCACTCTTTTCAACAATTAGGCAATACGTAAGCAAAATATTAGATGGTTGGTACATTTTCTTTGAAAGGGTGTCAGGTAAATCTCACAGACACACGAAAGGGAAGTCCCCACATAATTAGCAAATGGATTAATTAAGCTCCTCGTGCAAACTTACAAAAAAATCAAAGATGTCTCCACTTATTCGCGTGTCTGTTTGTGTGCTTTTTTGCAGCTAAAATGACAATGACCACTTGTTCGGCAGAATAATAGACCAAACTCACTACATGCCAATACTACAAGACACAGAATGAAAGCTTGAGGACAAAATAACCCCACAAGGACTTCTGCAAAGGTATAGATCCCCTGCCCTCAAGCTTTAGATAAGGTGGCAGCAAAACGGACCACGGAGAACTGAAATTGGGTTTCATTAATATCAGTTCACAACAAAGAAGGGAAAATTGTACCTCGGATCTGAGCTTGTGAACATTGGTAGCATCATGGACAATCCATTGATGGTTCCCAGTAACAGCAGCACGGCCGACGGTACTAAAGGACACAGATGCAGCAGACATCCATCAGTATAAAACAAACTTCTTGGACAATACACACAATTAACTAAGAACGTCAAGAAGAACCATGTGAAATTCTAGATTACCCTTCTCCAACAACATGAATTTGTGATGCCATAACCTTTCTAACAAGCGTGCACACACTGCTGCCTTGTTTGCACCCGACCTCAGAGGCCTCGGATCCCACCGAGCACGGTGTGTGTCCGCAACAGCCATCCTCCCACACCAAATGCCTGCACATAACCAAGGCATGAAGGCAAAGACACGCGAATCAGCAAACATGAGATGAATTCAGCGCGTAATGAAGTTAAATGAACAGCACAAAATAATTTCAAGAGCATTTCGTGCATCCACACTCTCAAACACGTCAAGAACTAGCACACATTGATGCGAAAAAACTGTCTGCGTTCATGTTCTAGAAGATTTATAGCACCAGCCTCTATACTTTAGCTTCTACGACCAAAGAACTCCCCTATTACTATTAGGAAGGAAGATGGGGAAAACGCTCGCCCGAATCTACCCCACGAGCGCTTCACTTGTACTACTAGGCAAATCCAGCTGAAATGGGATGTCGGAGAAAACTGCAAAGTCCAAACCCAGCAATGAAATAAATACACTAAAAGTGGAGTGCTCCCAAAAAAAAAAAAAAGATGAGATTTTACGCAAGGTCGTACTGCAAGAGAAGCTTAAGATCCAAAGGGAAATCAGAGAAGAAATACGGAAATAAGGGTGGGACAGCTTACACGGGGTCGGCGGCGCCGATGGCCTTCCAAAAGACGGCGTATGACCAGCCAACCTCCTCGCAGAGCCGCCGCAGCGCGTCCCCCACCGCCATCCTCACCGGGGCAGAGGGAAGGGAAGGGAGCCTGACAAACCCTAGCTCCGCGCACCTCCAGCGGTGCCGCGCCGCGCCGCCCCCAAGTCCAACCCCACCGCGGAACTCGGAACAGGACAAATGAAATGAGCGAGACGACCGCGCCCCGGCACCGGCCTGCTGCTTCACGCGGAGGGGCTAACGCTTCCCGCTCGCCGCCAGCGCACGGGCGGCCATCAGCCGGGCGGGCCCTCGCCGAGCCTCCCAGCAGGCGCGGGTCACGGGTGAGCGAGGTCGGGATAGGGAGAGTAGGCGACGGCAGCGGCGAGCGATAACGAGAACGAGAGCCTCCCTGCCTGGCTGTCTGGCTGCCTCCGGATTGGGGTTCAGCGGGGGAGTGGATTTGCTGCTGCTGCTGCTCTTTGCTGAGGCTGCTGCAGCTCGTCAATGTCTCTCTCTTTCTTCCTCCTCGCTTTCGCTTCTTTGGCTTCTCTTCACTCTCTCCTCTGTCTCTGCGTGTGTGTGTTTTGGCTCGCTTTGTTGTTGCTTTGTTGTGCTGTGCTCGAGCTAGACCTTTTGCCTTCTTCGTTTTCCTACTTCGCGGCTCCCGAGGAAGGAGGCATCATTCTCTCCACGAGGGGCACAACGGGAATGCTACTGTTCTACCTATATTTCTGTCACCAATGCTACCACCTCTAAATCTCATTCCCTCCTGATTCAAAATATTTGTTATAAATTACTACATTCGGTCTTTTTTAAATGTCGTTTTGAACCAGCAACGAAACTAAAAACTAACTAGATGCTGATGTAGGAACGACAAATAATTTGGTCAGATGGAGTAGTTAAAAATATCTAACCGATAACAAATACTCCCTCTTATATCAAAATATTTGTTGTTAAAACAGGTATAATCAGCTCATGTTTTATTATTTTTCTTTGTCTGAAACGACAAACATTTTGATACAAAAGGGAGTATTTCAAACTAGTAGAAACTAAATCAGATGATCTATGCGTGAACTACACTATATGACGAGGGGTTTGTTTAGAGGAGCCTGTCATTTCTCCTCCTCAATCCCATCAAACTCCACTTGAATTTCTGTATTTCAAACTGACCATCTACATGTATCACTTTGGCTTTTTAAATGAGACGGGCTAGTTTACACTCAAAATGTTCCAATCTGAAATCTAACCAAATTTTTAGTTCTTTTTTGAACTGGAGAGTGACAAATAATTTAAAATAAAAGGAGTATAAGATTTACCTTCTAATAATAAGGTGTATCACTTTGTATTTGTTATAGAAAAGTACAAAGTATTTTCCTTTTCTAACCTTCTATTACAAAAACATGACAACGGGTAGCAGCTTATTTTTTAGGTGATGCCAATCTTGACTGGAAACCTTGGTTGTTTTTACTCTCTCCATCACGAATTACTTGTCACTCTTTAGTTCATTTTTGAATCAGAAAGTGATAAATATTTTAAAATAGAGAGAGTAATTCATCACTCCCATTACTTTAAAAGGTAGTGACTTGGAGCTTTCTTCACGTTGTGATGTGTAGCAATTGTTTTAATAGCTCGATTGATGTGGTACTTCTTCGGTCTTCGAAAAGTTTATCGTTTTTTATTTAAAAACATACTCCTTTCATACTTTTTTTATTTATCACCAACTAGTTTATTTTTGAACTAATCGGTGATAAATAAAAAGATCCGAAAAAATATTAGCAAATGACAAACTTTGAAGGAAAGGAGAAGTATATTGAGAACCCTTCCAAACAAGACAAACAGGATAATGTAATCTAATCCAACAAATGGAATGTCGTGTACCTAGTAGTATATTCAACAATGACTGTTATGCCCCTCACGTTGCTGAACAACTGCAGCTATACCTATATGGGCCTTCAATTCAAAAGGTGAGGTATGTGGCCGTGTATTCTTTTGAGGGAGTGGTAGGGTAATTCTAAATTAACAAGCATATAAAAAACGAGATTTGCAGAGGAGGCAAGAACAGTGCAGAGGCTCAACCATCAGATGCATGGCAGAGCCTGTCTTTGCCCAATCGGAACATTTTCCGATGCCAGTGTGTGTTTAGCTGCAATGTCGTACGGTCTACAGCTATAAATAATGATTATATTACAGTTAAAATATGTTGATTGATTCTTTCATTTTCATGGTTGGACGTGTCTAGCATCCAGAGACCAAGAGACACTGGTAGTTGGGACCCACTGTGCGCTGGGGCCCAATGTCAGTTGAAATGCCTACATCAGGTGTGTACGTGTAGCATCCCCCTTTTTGCTATCTTTTTCGTCCGGGTGACATTTTGAAATGAGGAGCTTTATGAGATCTTCATTTTGTTTTTGTTATAAAGATATGGTATTATAACATAGTTGTATGATCTTGGCCTTTTCGTCCTGAAAAAGTATTTGGCCTTAGTATTTTTATCTTCAGATCTTGTAGGCGTTCATTAACTGATTGATCCAAGTGATATGATTAAGAATTTTCTGAGTATTCTTCTTTGGAACATCTATTTATAATATGCATGATAAACAAAAATAATAGTAGTAGTAGAAGAAGAAGTAATAAGAATAAGAATAGATGTTCAGCTATGGGGTATTGACATTAGGTATACATACTACTCTCTCCATCTCAAATTACTTGTCACTCTCTATTTTAAAAATGAACTAGAGAGTAACAAGTAATTTAGAATGGATGGAAAGAGTATGAGAATCGCATTGTTTTCCGAAATAAACGATCTCCATGAAAATGTTCCTGCGTTACAACCTTTTGTCCCATTTCACACGACAAATTTTAAAACGGTTGGAAAGTTCAAAACCGAACCAACGAAAAGATTCCAAAACGTGTGCCGTTCCATTGTTTAACGAGAGGTGGCGGCCTAATTCCAAAATAAAATAATAAGTGGTGTATTAATCCGAAGATTATGCTGAGTCATTAGTGTGGAGACTTGGTGGCTAATCCTACTACTCTCCTGCTTGACGTGGATGTGTCGATCGCTTCTAGAAGTGTGCTCCACTAGAACACAAACAGGGACGTTTATTTGAGTTTAGTCACATCACAATGGGTTCCAAAAAACAGTTTAGTCACATCACAAACACATGCCAATTGCCAAAGCTTCTAGCTGCTTTGTTGGCGCTGGAGCGGCTCGGTTTCATACGTGTCGACTTCTCTATATATCAGTTGGACCAAATGTAGAGCTAGCCAAAATTAGATGGTCACTTCAGCGTTTTTGTGGTGATGCGTGGCTGGCTTCGCACCGGGTTTAATAAGATCATCAGAACGTCACCTTATTATCTCGTTGATGCAGTCGATGATGACTAGCACTAAACATGGGATGAGACCATGCGACAGATACCAAACAAATCATGCACAGTAATGAGGACACAGTTCAACGTCGACTGTTTGCCCTGTACGCAGCAGGAGGGACGATGATCAAGGTCGAGATGGAAAAAAATAGGAAGCACCAACGCAATACAGGACACAATCTGTATGAGAATCTTGACCTTGGCGGCGTGTTGCAAACAGTACGTACGACTACTAGCTAGAAACCCTAGCCTGTGCGATGCAACAAGAGGGCAACAGTTCCTTTGATTTGAAGCCTGCTGCTGCATGCCTTGCTTAATTTGCCCCCACACTGAAACCTGAATGGTGCTATCAGCAACGGGAACCGTCCTCAGAAAAGGAGCACACATGCTTGGATAAGCAGTAGGGTTGCAGGCGAATTATTAACTTAGGTCCCCAATTCTTCTCTTTATTAAGAATTTTGTTGGTCCAGTACTTCCTCTCCATCTCCTTAATTAACAAGTGATAAGTATTCCGAAACGGATGGAGAACATTATCGCAACATCTCCAATCATGCTTTTTGTTATACGATTGCGCCAAATAAGGTGTCAGCTCCAAACACAATTCGCTCTATTTGTAGGGTGATCACACCTGTTCTCAACTGATCATGGTGCTAGATGACATGATTCCTAGCTGTTCTCCTGAAAATCAGGTTACGATCTTTCAACCGGCCGGCCGGCGGCCACAAGGTCTCTACAAATTGTAGAGTTCGAATTCAAGAGAGAGGTAGCTTAGAGAGAGCAAGGAGAGAGGAGAGGGAAAGCAATCAGGCCGGGAGCATGCATGATACAGTTGCAGAGCAATATATGGGTGGGGATCATGTGCCCACCTATAACTATAAGCATGCAGGATAGTGTGGTGGTGCTCGCTGATGGATGGCGATATCGTGATCTGTGTGTGTGTGTGTCTCAGTCTCTCTCTCTCCTCCTCCTCCTCTTTGTGTTTTAGTCTGCTACTGCTACTCCAATCGATTAAAGCCCTAATCATGGACGGCCAGAAAGGCGGTCTCGCGTGAGCCCATATACAGTATACAGCACGACGAAGGCGCCGGCGTGAGGACGAGCGAGAGTGCGTATATTGCATGGCGTACGTTGCAGATGGACAGATGGTAGCTAGGTACCAGCGACACTACTTTGGTTCACAAATCCAGCACACAGCTAGCGACACAGCAGTTCAACTCAGCTAGCGACACAGAGTTTCCTGAGTCCGAAAAATCCTTAATTACTACCCACAGAGACCGCCGGAAATTATTCCGAATCTGGGTTCATACGTCGTTTTGTAGATTGAAAATGAACTACAAAGCAATAAAACTTTTAGAGATGGAGAAAGTATAAGCTCAAATGCGGATCAGCGGATCTTTTAGTAAAAAACAAAAACAAAAATTGTAGGTTTGAAAATTACTGTGCATATGGAACAAGATGGAGCTCAGCCCCGAGATGACCAGTAACAAAAGACCAAAAGGGGCAGATCTCGCGTCTGGAAAGACAGATCATTCAGCAGAGCCCATTTGTCGGTCGGTCGGTCGTTGTAGGAGAGGGAGACCGCGAGAATGTCCCAGCCCCCACCCCATTGGCGTTCGGACCGTTCGTTCAGAGTTGAGACGCCTGGCCTGGCCTTATCATGAGCTTATTACTGTGTAGAGATCATGAGGTGCCGCCGCCGTCGTCACTCGATCACTCCTACTGACTCCTCTAGCTCCATCGTGGTACGGCACCGCCGCCGCCATCACAGCGTCATCAGGCTTGCCTCTAGTCTAGCCAGCCGTCTTCTACTGTTTTCATGAATGTGAATGCGATGGAGGAGAAGCTGCATGGCTAGAAGCAGGAACACAGACACCGACACAGTTTGCAGATGCTAATAATCACAAGAGCAGCAAAATCACAGACTCCGCTACTGTCGCCAAGTGACCGATTCAGCAAGAGTATTCTATTTACCGCTGTGATGCATTTGAACAAAAGTTGTCGCCATCTCGGTGCTGTTTAGCTTTCGCCACAGGATTTGACTGTATTTATAGTAAAAATATGTGTGAATTAGGAATTTCAAACACTGTTAACTGTATTCACTAAATGTAAGACCCAAATTCGTGGAATTTTTTTATTAATATACGGTTTCTAAACGTTTTTAATATAAACAACACACAAAATGAAAAAAAAAATTAAAACTGACCCACCTTCGTATGTGTCACAGACGAAATTCAAATTTCGTATGTGTCACAGACGAAATTCAAATTTCGTATGTGTCAAAAACGAAATTCGTTTTAAGCTGGCGCAAGTATGTTTTATTGAGTTTTGAACATCAATTTATAAAGCTTTAGAGTAAGAATTTGAAAGTTTTTCCATAATACAAAATGTAGAGTAGATTGTGAAGTTATTTATGCAATGAGGAACATATTATTATAGTATTGGGAATCAAAAGTTATTGAATATTGAATTGTGTAATATGATCACAATCATTCAGTTTATGTGATCGTAATACCAATTTAGAAAATCAATATCTCTCAATTCAATGGACGAAATATATTGGGAACATATTCCTTAGACTCAACAAAACTAATACTATAATTTATGATCTAACAATTTGTAGCAATTGTACCTCTAAATATTTCAAAACTGAGGTTCAAAACTCAATAAAACATACCTGCGCCAGCTTAAAATGAATTTCGTTCTTGACACATACGAAACTTGAATTCCGTACATGTCACATACGAAATTTAAATTTCGTCTATGACACATACGAAGGTGGGTCAATTTCAAAATTTTTTCATTTTGTGTGTTGTTTATATTAAAAATGTTTAGAAATCGTATATTAATAAAAAAAATCCAAATTCGTGTCCCACACATGGGCATCAAAAGTGTAAGTACTAGGTGCGAAAGCGGGGCAATGCATCCAAAGATTATGTGTGCCCATGCGACCATCTTATATCACTTTTTTTGGAACACCGATTTGAATAAAAAAAAGTATAGATCCATTCCGGAGCAAGCTTCAGCGCATCTGCACGTCGACACGAACAGGAGCTCTCTCCCGATTTCACCATTTTCTAGGGTTCTTAAAAAATTGGTAAAATTGATACTAAAATGTACTAAAATTGCCAAACTTAAGTTCTTCATGATTTTTTTAAAAAAAATATTACCTTCGTTTGCTCGTTTTTGGTAATAATTAGTTGCAATTTTGTTAAGGTTGGACCAAAAACTATTCTGAAAATTAACTGCTAAAAGAGATCTACTTGTCATGAAAATATTATCTAACATGCACAAAAAAGATACCAAAAATAAATGATATTGTGAGATTGGCCTCGGTTTGCTCATTTTTTAATTAGAGAGTTTGATTGATTGAATATTGGTGTTTTTTAGATCTCTAATGGTGGCTTTCATTCGCTGCACCAGTAGAGCACGACTCACGCGGGTTGCAAGTGATGGCAATGTCGAAGCCCGCTGAGATAAACGGTCGTGTCTTGTGATGTCATTGCATTAGTTCGCTAACATGAACGGATATAACGTGATCGATTGTGTCACATATGTTCCGTTGGGCATCGCTAATCAAGGAAAAATGTGCTCGTTAGGGACAAGCATTTATATGCAGAAATGACAAGTACGACGGTTTTTACCCGACTTGTTTTCAATATGCTATACTCAAGTTCATCATGAATTAAAAAAACATTTTGTTTGCTTGTTTTTTACAATAATTAGTTGTATTTTTTTTTGAATTTGAACCAAAAACTACTCCGAGAAATTAAACGCTAGACAAGATCTAGATCTACTTATCATGAAATGATATCTGATATGCACACGAAAGATGCAAAAAATAAATGAAACTGTGAGATTGGCCTTGATTTGCTCATTTTTAATTATGGTGCTTGCTTGATTGAATCGTGGTGTTTTTTAGGGCTCGAATGGTGGCTTTCATTCGTTGCACCAGTAGAGCACGACACACGCAGTTTGCAAGCGGTGGTGTCATTTGGTGTTGTTGCATCAGTCCGCTAACAACAACAGCTATAACGTAATCCATGGTGTGGCTGATTGTAACATCCATAATTCTTGTTCAAAATTCGCTCAAACCTTGATCATTGTAGCATGCATTTTTATGTGAATTTTTGGTGTTTAAACGAGTAGCAAACGGTTCAAATTGAATTTGAATTCAAAATCAAAAGAAATGAATAGAAAAAGAAAAAGAAAAAGGAATTAAAACCCCTTTGGGCCGAATTCCCTCCCCCTGGCCCAATTCCCTCCCTCCCCCGCCAGCCCACTGCGCCCTCCCCTCTCTCCCTCTCTCTGCCGGGCGGGGCCCGCATGTCGGCGCCGTCCCCCACCTCTCTTCCTTCCCGCGCCGCGCATGAAACCGCCACCCCGCGCCCACTCCGCGCGCCCCTCTTCAACCGCCTCGCCCACGACGAAAACCACCCGGGGGAACCCCTCTTCGCACGCGCCTACAACCACCGCACCCCCCTGCTCCATAAAACCTCCCCTCTCTCCCTCATTTTCCCCTTCCACGCGCGCAACCCTAGCCATCGCCGCAACCGAGGTAGTCGCCGCCGTTCCCGGTTAGCCGGTGATCGCTTTCTCCTCCCGACTGCCCTAACACCTTCGCCTTGCCGCCAGGAGCACGCCGAGCAAGAGATTGTGGAGAGGTCGCCGAGTTTCCACCAAGCTCGACGTGCACCGTCGCCACCGCCGCCATTCCTCGCCGCCGACCCCTCTCCGGCCAACTTCGGACCTCGCAACCCCCCTAGGTATACTCCCCTTCTCCCCCTCCTTTGTTCTGTGTATTTGGCGCTTTGAATCGGTGGCGTTTTCGCCGTTTTGGCCGTCTCCGGCGAGCTCGCCGTCGCGGGCGTCTAGCGCCGCCGCGCCGGGCGCCACCGACGTCGCCGGGGACGACGTGGCCCAATCCGGGCCATCGGTTTCAACCCTACGGCCACGATTAGAAGGCCGTAACGGTTCGGCATAATAAAATCCGGGCCGTTCGCTTCGGATCCAACGGCCCACATTCAAATCCCCTTTTCCCGCCTCCGCGTTTACACCCAGGCCCCTGCAAACTTAGCTGCTACCCCCTGGACTTCTCCAGAATTGAAATCTAGCCCCCAGAAATCTCAGACTAGCCCCTGGATTCCTAAAAATTGGTTTTAATCATTTAATTAAGCATTCTAACCCCTGCAATTTGGTAGAATAGTGTATTTAGGCCCTGTATAGTGTAGAAAACTATTTAATTAACCCCTGGACTTTTATTTAATTGCTGAATAGGGTTTTTAATTGTATTTGAGGTGTAGAAATCAGATTAAAATGGAAATTAAGTGTAGGAATATTATGAAAAATGGTTATAATCTATTTTATGCTGTGAATTAATTGTAGTGTTCAGATAAAATATATTTGGGTCCCTGGATTAATTATTATAAATGTTTTAAAATACATTTTTGCTATAGAAAATTCAATAAAATTGGTTTTAGGCTATAATAAAATCTCAAAATTGTAGGAAAAATATAAATTGCATACTTTGGCCATGTTAAGTGATAAACACCTCGTAGGGACGTATTAGTGTAGGATTTTGTGCTTATGTGTATGTGTGAATGCATTGTTTTGCGTGCCTTTACTTATCTAGCTTTATTCTATTCTTGCCATTGCGTGGGCATATATCTAGAGTCGTTCTACGACCCTAACCTCAACTTCCAAGACCAAGACTTCGTCAATTCTCAAGTCTCCAACGAAGGCAAGTGCCCTTGACCATCTTGTACCTATTTTAGGGAATTAGCTAGTTGCATGCTAATTAAAATTGATGTCCTACTTCATGTTTACATGCCCTGTTCCTTACCATTCCTTGTTACCTAAAATGGGTTGGGTAGTAGATAGGCTTTATTTATGCTTAGCCATGCTTAGATGTTGGGATTGGGATTTCATACAAATGTTCTATGCTCAACTTTATTGCTACTTTAATTTGGTGATGGTTATACATAATGGTAGTGGGTAGGAATCTGGTGGTTGGTTAGCTTTGGTATGGTGCATTTTGCACGAGACCCGGGATTGGGGTTTGTTACCACCGGATTCTAAGGACCGGTTTATGGAGGAAGCCACTAAGCTTTATAGTACCACCACGAGACTGAGATGGGGCAGCTTGGTCAATTAATTAGGTTTCTCCCGATGAACTGCTAGTGGTTGGATGGTGCGGGGAATGAGTCGGGTGATCCGCTCTTGAAACCGCAAGGCTCAAGAGGGGTCTCTGGGGCGGAGGGTTACTCCGAGAATCCTCAGTGGTGGAAACCTTAGAGGGCTAGCACTAATCGGGAGTACCTTTGTAAAGACCATGTTGTGATCTCCTGGCCTCACACCAAAGGAAGTGTGTAATGTGGTTAGCTACCACGGGCATTCAGGGAGGTTCACTTAGTCCACCTGGCAACAGGGGATGAAATCACTGCTTGTGGGGAAAGGGTACACTCTCTGCAGAGATTTGGTAAAACTGTCATGACAGCCGTGCTCACGGACAAGAGCGGCTTGGGGCCAATTCATAATTAGTCTATGGTTGGGAAATGGTGATTCATTATGATTCTAGTACTTTCATTATCATTAATCATGTGTGGATTATTTAATGAATTATGAGAGTGATAGTTGGAAGCTAAGGATAGGTTCTAAGCATAGTGCTAAGCCATATTTGGCCTTTCCTTGCTCTAGCCAATCATGTCATTCTCTTCCCGCACTTGCTGAGTACTCTATGTACTCAAGCGTTTAATTCTCCTTTAGAGTATGAAGAAGAAGAAGCTGCACCGGAGGACTTCTACGTCAACCCGGAGGACTTGGTCTAGGCTGGCGACCTCACGCGCAACGGCTGCCTGTGGAGACGAAGCCCGCTTATCTATCTTGCTTTCTGTAGTGTTGAACTGTTTAGTGTTGTAAATATTTGTGGAGTGTATTTGTAGACCTTCGGGTCGTTCTGTAAGACTATTTATGTATTTCGAACATGGCAATGTAATGGTATTTCACTTTCGTCAACGCATGTACGATTCAACTGATCCTGGCGTACATGTGGTTAGCGTCTGTTCATCTTTACGATGACCGGGCGTGACAAAGTGGTATCAGAGCCGTGTTGCCCGTAGGACGCAAGCCTAGTTAGAAATGGCCGAAAATTAAGGACTATACTATTTTCGTATGAAATAGTATTTCCAAAACTTTGTGCTCTCCACCTCAACCCTTGTGCTTCTTACCTTGCTTTGCTTATAGTTTTTATTCTAACTTGATTTATTAATTATTAATCTCACTCTCTTCTTTTCAAATGTTTGTAGATGGCGCGGACCAAGCAGACGGCCCGTAAGTCGACTGGAGGTCGTGTCCCTCAGCACGCCCTAGCCAGTCGCTCCGCACCTTACACACCCCGGAGGGAGATGACACTGCTCTCCAACGGGAGTGCTGCTTCGAGGATGCGCGTCCGTCTTCGTTCTCTTCTTCGAGCTGCGGGGTACCGTGAGTACCGTGTCCGCTTAGTCTACCACACCACTAGGGTCTTTGCACCCTATACTGGTGAGCTGGAGTGGACTTCTCAGCTGGCCGTCTACTACGACTCGGAGTTGCTGCACTCGCACTTCTCTCCGGCCTGGAGGAGCTCCCAGCGTGCAGCTGAGGAGGACGCCACGTGGGAGGCGACCACCTACTGGAGCCACGCCCACAGGTTCCTTCTTGGGTGCACGGAGCACGCGTACACCCCTCAGCGCCCTAGTGGCACAGCCGCCTTCACTGGACGTGACGTCGAGGGGCGCTTGACTCACCCCCAGTGCGAGAGGCTGGTGGACGACGTTGTGGAGTTGTCTTCGCGACTCCAGCGTTGTCAGCAGGAGCTGCAGGACAGCAGGGACCTGATCGACCGCTACGAGCGACTTCGCCGACGCTACACGAGGATCACTGGAGTTGATCCTAACTCTCCGCAGTACGCTTCAGACGTGGAGCCTTGGGACCCGAACTCTCCGGATCGCCGCATGAACTCCCCCGAGAACTCAAGAGAAGACTCAGAAGAAGAAGACCCGGAGATGGAGGTTGAGGAGGACTCCGACGAGTAGGAGTGGACTCGTTTCCCTGCTGGACGACTCAGGACAGTTATCCTTAGTTTGTAGGAGCGTGTAGCTACGCCCTCCCTAGTCTTGAGATGTGTCTTTTATGTTGTTGTGCTAGTAGTTTGCTTTATGTTGTGTGTGTTGGGTGCGACATGAGTTGTGGAATGCTTCGGCATCCTGTCCACATCCGTGTCTTTAGTCTTGTTTATGTGTCGTGTGAGTGGTGGAATGCTTAGGCATCTTGTCCACCTCCACACTAGTTGATTAATGAACTTGTTTTATGTCTATTACCCTTGATGCAAATAGTTGGGACCGTGTTACCCTAGTGTATCCTTTCTTATCTCATCTATTATTCTAAGACCTCAATAAACTTCTCTATCACAGATGGCTGGACGAGGTAGAGGTAGAGGTCGTGGTCGTGGTAACCCACCTCTGGATGAAGGACTTGGAGGTGTCCCTGGATGGAATGCAAGGGGTGCTCGAGGAGCCTCAGCCTCTCAACAGATGCAACAGATGATGGCTCTTCAGACTCAACTACTCAACAACCTCACCCAGATTGTCACCAACCTGCAACAAGCCCCACCCCCACCACCACCAAACTACAACCTTCCGCCACCACCACCTTTTCCACCTAGGTCCTTCCTTAGGGACTTCCTGAACACCCATCCACCCACTTTTGCCACCGTTACCGAACCCATGGACGCCGATGATTGGCTCCGTACCATTGATAGCAAGCTGAGGCTCATCCACTGTGAAGGAAGGGAGAAAGTGCTACTAGCCTCTCATCAACTCCAAGGACCAGCAGCTGATTGGTGGACCGCCTTCACCGAGGCCCACCGGGATCCGGAAAATATTACATGGGAAGAATTCCGAACCAACTTCCGCAATCACTTCGTACCTGAAGGAGAGATACAAGCCAGGCGTGAAGAATTCCTGATGCTAAAGCAAGGCCGTATGACTGTGAGGGCCTACCTGAATGCCTTCACCCAGCTATCCCGCTATGCCCCAACAGACGTGGATACCGATGCCAAGAAGCAATTCCGCTTCAAGAATGGGCTGGACAAAGAGTTAAAGTTCGCCATGTCTTCCAGCGACTACGGCGACTTCCAGAAATTAGTTGACAAAGCTTTTGAAGTGGAGAGGACTAAGAAGGAACTGGATGATGATGAAAGAAAGAGGAAGTTGACTTTAGCAGCACATGCCTCTAGCAGCAATGTACGCCCCCGTCTCAACCCTCCACCTACAACTCACATGACTCGTCCCATGAACTACTCGGGACAGAGGTTTCCCAACTCCAACTACAGGCCACCCACTCCCTACAACCAACCAATGCGCCAGCAGCAGCAGCCACCACGCCAGCCAATGCAACCCCCACGCCAGCAGATGCAGCCACCCCGCCCTTCAGCCCCAGCTAACCGTCCAAGTGGCCAACCCCCAAGAAACCAGTCAGGAGGCAACAAGGGCCCAAATAATGCTGCAGGAGTACAATGCTACAAGTGCGGAGAATGGGGACACTATGCCAGCAGTTGTCCAAAGAAGCAGCAAAACCCAACTGGCCGTGTCAACCATGTGACTCTGGAGCAAGCACAGGAGGCACCT
The DNA here is from genome assembly GCA_036927565.1 of Tuctoria greenei. NCBI lineage: Eukaryota > Viridiplantae > Streptophyta > Magnoliopsida > Poales > Poaceae > Tuctoria > Tuctoria greenei. The sequence continues at coordinate 178,345,103 of JAYESD010000009.1, read as the reverse complement.
GATGTGGTGATCGGTACGTTCTCTGTCAACTCCCACCCCGCCACCATATTGTTTGATTCGGGTGCTACACATTCATTCATATCCAAGGATTTCATAAAGAAGCATGACATGGTAGTTACATTCTTGAATGGGCCATTATTGATAAACTCTCCTGGAGGAGAGCTGGTGGCAAGGCATCTATGCCGAAAAGTGAGTATAAACATAAGGGGGGTAGTCTTTTGGGCCAACCTAATAGTGTTGGACTCACAAGGATTAGATATCATTCTGGGAATGGACTGGTTGACCAAGAATCAAGGAGTAATTCATTGTGCAACTAGAACAGTCTGCTTAACACACCCGGATGGCACTACAGTGGAATTCAAACCAGATCAGACACAAGAAGCAGTAGTGCAACTCAACCATCTTGAGAGTACTAAAGACATCAGGGTTGTGAAAGAATTTCCGGATGTATTCCCAGATGACTTACCAGGTATGCCCCCTGATCGAGAGATTGAATTTATCATTGAATTAGTACCTGGAACGGCCCCAATATATAAGAGGCCATATAGAATGGATGCTAAACAATTGGCTGAACTAAAGGATCATATTGAGGAGTTATTAGCAAAAGGATATATTCGTCCTAGCTCATCGCCTTGGGGAGCACCAGTCATATTTGTACCTAAGAAGGATGGAACTCAAAGGTTGTGTGTGGACTACCGTGCTTTAAATGAGGTGACAATCAAGAATAAATATCCACTACCAAGGATTGAAGATTTATTTGATCAGTTAAGAGGAGCATGTGTGTTTTCCAAGATTGATCTTCGTTCGGGCTATCATCAACTGAAGATTAGACCGTCGGATATTCCCAAGACGACATTTGTCTCTCGGTATGGATTATATGAATATACCGTTATGTCGTTCGGATTGACCAATGCTCCGGCGTATTTTATGTATCTTATGAACAAGGTTTTCATGGAGTACTTGGACAAGTTCGTAGTGGTATTCATCGATGATATACTTATCTACTCCAAGACGGAAGAAGAGCATGAGGAGCACCTCAGGATGGCCCTACAGAAGCTTCGCCAACATCAACTGTATGCCAAACTTAGCAAGTGTGAGTTTTGGCTAAAGGAGGTATCATTTTTGGGACATGTCATATCTGAAGGAGGTATAACAGTGGATCCAGGCAAAGTGGCCGATGTCCTTAAGTGGGAAACGCCTGAGAGTGTACATGATATAAGAAGATTCTTAGGTATGGCTGGTTATTACCGTCGATTCATCGAGGGATTTTCAAAGATCTCTCGACCACTAACCAAGTTGCTTGAGAAAGGAGTTGCTTTCAAGTGGACCCCCGAATGTGAAGTAAGCTTCACCGAATTGAAGAAGAGGTTGACCAGTGCACCGGTATTGGTGATGCCTGATATGCAGAAGGAATTTGTGGTCTATTGTGATGCATCTGGTCATGGTTTAGGATGTGTCTTAATGCAAGGAGGACATGTTGTGGCCTATGCTTCAAGACAGCTTCGGAAACATGAGAGGAATTATCCAACACATGACTTAGAATTGGCAGCGGTTGTTCATGCTTTGAAGATATGGAGACATTACTTGATGGGAAAAATGACTGAGATATATACAGATCACAAGAGCTTGAAGTACATATTTACACAGCCGGATCTTAACCTCAGGCAACGTCGTTGGTTGGAGTTAATCAATGATTTTGATGTGGGAATCAACTACCATCCAGGCAAGGCTAATGTGGTCGCTGATGCTCTAAGCAGGAAGGGACAAAGCAATAACTTGTCAGTACAAGCTTTTCAACCCCAGCTATGTGAAGAGTTTGCAAGGTTAAATCTATGTCTAGTGTCTAGCACTGAAGCAGTTGCTATGGAAGTGGACTCAACCCTTGAGTGTGACATACGAGAAGGACAAAAGAATGATGAGAAAGCCAAAGAGATCAAGCAGTTGATGAAGAAAGGGAAAGCTCCAAACTTTAGAGAGGATGAACAAGGAACCTTATGGCTAGGAAAGAGGATTTGTGTTCCGGATGTCAAGGAGATTAAAGAGTTAATACTAAGAGAAGCTCATGACTCATCATACTCCATTCATCCCGGAAGCACAAAGATGTATCAAGACCTTAAAGATCGATATTGGTGGCATGGAATGAAACGGGATGTAGCCGAATATGTGGCCATATGTGATACATGTCAATTGATTAAGGCGGAACATCAAAGACCAGCAGGGTTATTGCAACCAATCAAAGTGCCAGAATGGAAGTGGGAAGAAATTAGTATGGACTTCATTGTGGGACTACCAAGAACACAGTCTGGATATGATTCTATATGGGTTATTGTGGACCGTCTAACCAAAGTGGCTCACTTTATTCCTGTGAAAGAGACCTACAATGGACCCAAGTTGGCGGAACTGTACATCTCCAGGATTGTGTGCTTACATGGAGTTCCTAAGAAGATCATTTCAGACAGAGGCACCCAATTCACCTCAAGATTCTGGCAGAAGTTGCATGAATCAATGGATACCCGTCTAAATTTCAGTTCGGCGTATCATCCTCAAACTGATGGCCAGACAGAACGCACCAACCAGATATTAGAAGACATGTTGAGAGCGTGTGCTTTGAAGAATAGCAAGAGTTGGGACAAGAATCTGCCATATGCCGAATTTTCTTACAACAACAGTTATCAAGCCAGTTTGAAGATGTCTCCTTTTGAAGCATTGTATGGGCGAAAATGTAGGACACCGTTGTTTTGGAATCAAACTGGGGAAAGTCAAGTCTTTGGGCCTGACGTATTACAAGAGGCTGAAAGACAAGTACAAGAAATTCGGAAGAATCTAAAAGCGGCTCAAACAAGACAGAAGAGTTATGCGGATACTCGAAGACGCGATCTCGCATTTGAAGTTGGTGACTACGTATACTTGAAGGTGTCACCTATGAGAGGATTGCGAAGATTCAAAGTAAGAGGCAAGCTGTCACCCCGATATATTGGTCCGTTCAAGATACTCGAAAGACGAGGTGAAGTGGCATATCAGCTTGAGCTTCCGCCACACTTGTCAGATGTGCATAATGTGTTTCATGTATCGCAGCTTAAGAAGTGCTTAAGAGTGCCTGAAGAGCAATTGTCCATGGAAGCCGTGGATGTACAGGAAGACTTGTCTTATGTAGAGCAGCCTGTCAAAATACTTGAGACACTAGAAAAAGTCACGAGGAACAAAGTCATTCGCATGTGTAAAGTGCAATGGAAGCATCACTCTGAGGCAGAAGCAACATGGGAAAGAGAAGAAGCTCTCAAGGCGGAATTCCCTCATCTATTCTCTTAGAGCGTCCGAATCTCGAGGGCGAGATTCCTTTTAAGGGGGGTAGAGTTGTAACATCCATAATTCTTGTTCAAAATTCGCTCAAACCTTGATCATTGTAGCATGCATTTTTATGTGAATTTTTGGTGTTTAAACGAGTAGCAAACGGTTCAAATTGAATTTGAATTCAAAATCAAAAGAAATGAATGGAAAAAGAAAAAGAAAAAGGAATTAAAACCCCTTTGGGCCGAATTCCCTCCCCCTGGCCCAATTCCCTCCCTCCCCCGCCAGCCCACTGCGCCCTCCCCTCTCTCCCTCTCTCTGCCGGGCGGGGCCCGCATGTCGGCGCCGTCCCCCACCTCTCTTCCTTCCCGCGCCGCGCATGAAACCGCCACCCCGCGCCCACTCCGCGCGCCCCTCTTCAACCGCCTCGCCCACGACGAAAACCACCCGGGGGAACCCCTCTTCGCACGCGCCTACAACCACCGCACCCCCCTGCTCCATAAAACCTCCCCTCTCTCCCTCATTTTCCCCTTCCACGCGCGCAACCCTAGCCATCGCCGCAACCGAGGTAGTCGCCGCCGTTCCCGGTTAGCCGGTGATCGCTTTCTCCTCCCGACTGCCCTAACACCTTCGCCTTGCCGCCAGGAGCACGCCGAGCAAGAGATTGTGGAGAGGTCGCCGAGTTTCCACCAAGCTCGACGTGCACCGTCGCCACCGCCGCCATTCCTCGCCGCCGACCCCTCTCCGGCCAACTTCGGACCTCGCAACCCCCCTAGGTATACTCCCCTTCTCCCCCTCCTTTGTTCTGTGTATTTGGCGCTTTGAATCGGTGGCGTTTTCGCCGTTTTGGCCGTCTCCGGCGAGCTCGCCGTCGCGGGCGTCTAGCGCCGCCGTGCCGGGCGCCACCGACGTCGCCGGGGACGACGTGGCCCAATCCGGGCCATCGGTTTCAACCCTACGGCCACGATTAGAAGGCCGTAACGGTTCGGCATAATAAAATCCGGGTCGTTCGCTTCGGATCCAACGGCCCACATTCAAATCCCCTTTTCCCGCCTCCGCGTTTACACCGAGGCCCCTGCAAACTTAGCTGCTACCCCCTGGACTTCTCCAGAATTGAAATCTAGCCCCCAGAAATCTCAGACTAGCCCCTGGATTCCTAAAAATTGGTTTTAATCATTTAATTAAGCATTCTAACCCCTGCAATTTGGTAGAATAGTGTATTTAGGCCCTGTATAGTGTAGAAAACTATTTAATTAACCCCTGGACTTTTATTTAATTGCTGAATAGGGTTTTTAATTGTATTTGAGGTGTAGAAATCAGATTAAAATGGAAATTAAGTGTAGGAATATTATGAAAAATGGTTATAATCTATTTTATGCTGTGAATTAATTGTAGTGTTCAGATAAAATATATTTGGGTCCCTGGATTAATTATTATAAATGTTTTAAAATACATTTTTGCTATAGAAAATTCAATAAAATTGGTTTTAGGCTATAATAAAATCTCAAAATTATAGGAAAAATATAAATTGCATACTTTGGCCATGTTAAGTGATAAACACCTCGTAGGGACGTATTAGTGTAGGATTTTGTGCTTATGTGTATGTGTGAATGCATTGTTTTGCGTGCCTTTACTTATCTAGCTTTATTCTATTCTTGCCATTGCGTGGGCATATATCTAGAGTCGTTCTACGACCCTAACCTCAACTTCCAAGACCAAGACTTCGTCAATTCTCAAGTCTCCAACGAAGGCAAGTGCCCTTGACCATCTTGTACCTATTTTAGGGAATTAGCTAGTTGCATGCTAATTAAAATTGATGTCCTACTTCATGTTTACATGCCCTGTTCCTTACCATTCCTTGTTACCTGAAATGGGTTGGGTAGTAGATAGGCTTTATTTATGCTTAGCCATGCTTAGATGTTGGGATTGGGATTTCATACAAATGTTCTATGCTCAACTTTATTGCTACTTTAATTTGGTGATGGTTATACATAATGGTAGTGGGTAGGAATCTGGTGGTTGGTTAGCTTTGGTATGGTGCATTTTGCACGAGACCCGGGATTGGGGTTTGTTACCACCGGATTCTAAGGACCGGTTTATGGAGGAAGCCACTAAGCTTTATAGTACCACCACGAGACTGAGATGGGGCAGCTTGGTCAATTAATTAGGTTTCTCCCGATGAACTGCTAGTGGTTGGATGGTGCGGGGAATGAGTCGGGTGATCCGCTCTTGAAACCGCAAGGCTCAAGAGGGGGCTCTGGGGCGGAGGGTTACTCCGAGAATCCTCAGTGGTGGAAACCTTAGAGGGCTAGCACTAATTGGGAGTACCTTTGTAAAGACCATGTTGTGATCTCCTGGCCTCACACCAAAGGAAGTGTGTAATGTGGTTAGCTACCACGGGCATTCAGGGAGGTTCACTTAGTCCACCTGGCAACAGGGGATGAAATCACTGCTTGTGGGGAAAGGGTACACTCTCTGCAGAGATTTGGTAAAACTGTCATGACAGCCGTGCTCACGGACAAGAGCGGCTTGGGGCCAATTCATAATTAGTCTATGGTTGGGAAATGATGATTCATTATGATTCTAGTACTTTCATTATCATTAATCATGTGTGGATTATTTAATGAATTATGAGAGTGATAGTTGGAAGCTAAGGATAGGTTCTAAGCATAGTGCTAAGCCATATTTGGCCTTTCCTTGCTCTAGCCAATCATGTCATTCTCTTCCCGCACTTGCTGAGTACTCTATGTACTCAAGCGTTTAATTCTCCTTTAGAGTATGAAGAAGAAGAAGCTGCACCGGAGGACTTCTACGTCAACCCGGAGGACTTGGTCTAGGCTGGCGACCTCACGCGCAACGGCTGCCTGTGGAGACGAAGCCCGCTTATCTATCTTGCTTTCTGTAGTGTTGAACTGTTTAGTGTTGTAAATATTTGTGGAGTGTATTTGTAGACCTTCGGGTCGTTCTGTAAGACTATTTATGTATTTCGAACATGGCAATGTAATGGTATTTCACTTTCGTCAACGCATGTACGATTCAACTGATCCTGGCGTACATGTGGTTAGCATCTGTTCATCTTTACGATGACCGGGCGTGACACTGATGTTCCGCTCGGTATTGTCAATCAAGGAAAGGGTGCTTGATAGGGACAAAAACATGTATATGCAAAGAACGGCTAGCATGACGGCATTTACCCAACTTGTTTTGAATATGCCAAACTTAAGTTCATCATGAAAATTAAAAAAGAAAAGAATATTACCTTTGCTTGCTCGTTTTTGGTAATGATTAATTGTAATTTTGTTGAAGTTGAACCAAGAACTACTCTGAGAAATTAACTGCTAAACGAGATATAGATCTACTTATCATGAAAATATTATCTGATATACAAATGAAAGATGCGGAAAATGAATGAAAATGGGATATTGGCCCCCGTTTGCTCTTTTTTTTTAATTAGGGAGCTTGACTGATTGAATCTTGGTGTTTTTTTATAGAGTTCTAATGGCGGCTTTCATTCTCTGCACCAGTAGAGCACAACTCACGTGGTTCACAAGCGGTGCCATGCCAAAGCATGCCGAGAGAAACAGTCATGTCCTGTAGTATCGTTGCATCAGTCCCTAACAACAACGGTTGTAACGTAACCGATGGCGTGGGTAATGTTCCTCTCGACACCACTAATCAAGGAAAATGTGCTCGACAGGGACAAAAAGATTTATATACAGAAATGTCTAGCACGACGGTTTTTACCTGACTTGTTTTCAATATGCCAAACTTAAGTTTATTAAAAATTAACAGTATCGTTTGTTTGCTCGTTTATGGTAAAAATTAATTGTAAATTTGTTGAAGCTGAACTAAATACTACTCTGAAAAATTAACTGCTAAATGATATCTACTTATCATAAAAATGTTATCTAACATGCACATGAAAGATACGGAAAATAAATGAAACTGCGAGATTGGTCTCGGTTTGCTCATTTTTTAATTAGGAAGCTTGATTGATTGAATCTTGGTATTTTTAGAGCTCTAATGGGGGCTTTCATCTGCTGCACCAGTGGAGCGCGACTCACGCGGATTGCAAGCAGTGGCATGCCAAAGCCTGCTGAGAGAAACAGTCATGTCCTGTGGTACTGTTGCATCAGTCCGCTAACAACAACGACTATAATGTAATCCATAGTGTGGCAGATGTTCCACGGAACACTGCTAGCTACAAAAGGTGCTCGATAGGTATAAAAACATTTATACGCAGAAACAACTAATTACAACAATTTTGCCTGACTTGTTTTCAATATGCCAAACTTAAATTTATCACGGAAATTAAAAAAGAATAGTACCTTTGTTTGCTCATTTTTGGTAATAATCAATTGTATTTTTTTAAAAGGTTGAACCAAAAATGACTCTGAAAAAATAACTGCTAAACAAGAGCAACTTATCACGAATTTTTCTGGCATGTACATAAAAAATACAGAAAATAAATGAAACTGCGAGATTGGCCTCATTTTGTTTCTTTAATTCAGGAGCTTGATTGATTAAATCTTGGTGTGTTATATGAGCTCTAATGGCAGCTTTCATCGCTGCACCAGTAGACCACGACTCACGCGGTGTGCAATCGGTGGCATGCTAAAGCCTGCTAAGAGAACCGATCATGTCCTGTGATGTCGTTGCATCGGTCCGCTAAAAGCAACAGTTGTAACGTAACCGATGGTGTGGTTGATGTTTCGCTCGACACCGGTAATCAAGGAAAATGTGCTCGATAGGGACAAAAATGTTTCTATGCAGAAACGGCTAATACGATGGTTTTTAATTGACTTGTTTTTAATAAGCCAAACTTGAGTCTATCACGAAAAATTTAGAAAAACAAATAATAGTGTTGTTTGTTCGCTCGTTTTTGGTAATAATCAATTGTATTTTTTTGAAGTTGAACCAAAACTGCTCTGAAAAATTAAGTGCTAAACGAGAGCAACTTGTCATGAAAATGTTGTCTGGCATGCACATAAAAGATACGGAAAATAAATGAAATAGCGAGATTGGCCTCTTTTTGTTTTTTTAATTAGGGAGCTTTATTGATTAAATCTTGGTGTTTTTTTAGCTCTAATGGAGGCTTTCATTCGCTGCACCAGTAGACCACGACTCACGCGATGTGCAATCGGTGGTGTCGGTACCTCGCAGACCGGGTAACCCGCGCACAAGGAGAAAACGGCTAAGGACTCGGCCTCTACTTAAGAGGCCGAATCCGAGGCTGCCATGTCGTGGAGGGAAGGACCAGGTCCTACCTCTCCGCCGGGGCAGGCTCCCGCGCCGCCGCGTGGTCGGCAGAACTGGACCCTCGCCTCCCCGCTGAGGCGGGCTCCGGGGCTGCCACGTTGCCAATCGGAACCTCGGGGCCAGGACCGCTTCCTCGCAGGGAAAGGCACCAGAACTACCACATGGCCCGCAGGGCTGAGTCTCCACCCCTCCACAGGGGTGGGCTCCGGATGCGCCACGTGGCCTGTACCATTGAGTGCTCGACTCCCCACAGAGGCAGGCTCCGGCGCAACCATGTGGTAGACGACCAACTCAGTGCGGTAGGAGGCCGCAGTAAAGGAAGGCGTGCACTGCTCGGACAGGCATTAAAGTACGTGCGCCTTCCTCAAGCAAAGCGGTGTCGCGCATGCGTAAGTCAAGGCTCCAGTGTCATGTCTTGTCCAAGTAGCCGGTACAGACCTGCGCTGCAAGATGGACGAATGAGCCGCAAGGACAAGACAAGCGGGATGTGCACCGCCATCATTACCAACTATGTGTAGCCCTGCCACACGACGTGGCGGGACGGCACATTGACGTCCCTGACAAAGGGAAATAGATAGCATTTAATCCTAGATCTTGTATAGGATTTGGCTCTCCCCGGGACCACCTGTCGGGTCCTAGGGCCCACCTTGTGACTGCAGAATCCTTGAACTATAAAAGGACTCGGCAGACGACCTTGGCAAGGGATCGAAAAATCAGACTAAGGCTCATTCACGCTCAGGCAAGGCAATACACAAACACTCCCGTGGACGTAGGGTGTTACGCCTCGGCGGCCCGAACCACGTAAAATCCTCTGTGTTCACCATCCTGCTGCGCTCAATCTCCTGGGACTAGCCCTCGTGAATTCAAAGAACCTCCGCGGGCTGCTCTCTAAGCAGGTCCGGGGGAAGTGTCGTTTAAGACCTTCGACATTTGGCGCGCCAGGTAGGGGGCTTTTTCCCCGTGAAGATTGCCACCAGCAGCATGGTGAACGCCCGTTCCAATGCTAGATCCTCCAGGCCATGCTCGTTCCCGCATATTTTCTGTCATATGCTAGGGCACTCTCTTCTTTTCTCGCGCCTAGTGTAGTTATGCAATCCTGCTGCTGGCGGGTCTGCTTAAGGTTCCTGTGATGTATTTGGGTTTTTTGGTTGTTTTCCTGCTCGGGAGCCCGTGGCGCCGAAAGGTCACTCCCCTGAAAAGCTAACGCTCGTGAGAGGTCCAAAGTGTACAACCTGTTTAGCCTGGTCCTGCACCCTAAGCATGTACACTTTGCCTCTTCAGCGCTAACGGCTGAGTACAGGGGGGCCCAACGACACACACTCCTGAGCAGGGCGATAACCTTAATCCGGATACCTTCGCACTGAATTACCCACGCACCGTAAGCTCGGCTCGGGACCGTAAGACATAATGAGACTAAAAGCAGGAAGGGAGTAACCGACGAGCATGCTTTAATTTTTTGCTTACTTTCGCATATCGTCTGATGTATGCCCGGTTACATTTCTCTTGTCTCGTCCTAGTTGGAGTTGTGCTATCCTACTAGAGGCGGATCCGCATGAGGTACTTGCAATGTGTTTGGGGTCTGATAATCATTTTCTTGGTCGGGGTCCATGGTGTCGAATGGTTCTAACTCCAGAAAGGCTAACGCCGAGCTGGAGCTCCAGGGTGTGCAGGCTGCTTAGCCTGGTTCTATACCCTAAGCATACACACCTTGCTTCCCAGTGCTAACAGCTCAGTACAGGAGGCCGGACAACTCATGCCTTGAGCAAGGCAGTGACCATACCCTGGATGTTGTCGCACCGAATTACCCATGCCCCGTATCTTAGCTAAGGATCGTAAGCCATAACGAAACTAAAGAGCAGGGAAGTGGTGACCGACGAGCAAAATTACTTTTTGTCTATCGTGTGTACAGGACACATACAGGGAGCCACCACTTACGTTGTACAAGTCCGTAGTAGGCGCCATCGATGCGTCTCCAAGCTCCGGCGCCCCCCAAGGGGGCCGCCGACGTCACTTCTCGGAGCTCTGGCGCCCCCAAAGGGGGCCGCTAACATCACTTCTCGGAGCTCCGGCGCCCCCCAAGGGGGCCGTCGATGTCACTTCTTTGAGCTCCAACGCCCCCCCCCCCCCCCAAGGGGGCCATCGACGTCACTTCTCCGAGCTCCGGCGCCCCCCAAGGGGGTCGCCGACGTCACTTCTCCAAGCACCGACGCCCCCTGAGGGGGCCCGCTGGTGTCACTTTTACAAGACAAGATGAAGGCCCCACCCAAGGGATCGTCATCTCCCCCGAGGTGGGCCCGGGGGCCACTGTCGGTACCTCGCAGACCGGGTACCCCCGCGCACAAGGAGAAAACGGCTAAGGACTCGGCCTCTACTTAAGAGGCCGAATCCGAGGCTGCCACGTCGTGGAGGGAAGGACCAGATCCTACCTCTCTGCTGGGGCAGGCTCCCGGGCTGCCGCGTGGCTGGCAGAACTGGACCCTCGCCTCCCCGCTGAGGCGGGCTCCAGGGATGCCACATTGCCAATCGGAACCTCGGGGTCAGGCCTGCTTCCTCATAGGGAAAGGCACCAGAACTACCACGTGGCCCGCAGGGATGAGCCTCCACTCCTCCACAGGGGTGGGCTCCGGATGCGCCACGTGGCCTGTACCATTGAGTGCTCGACTCCCCACAGAGGCAGGCTCCGGCGCAACCATGTGCGGACGGCCAACTCAGTGCGGTAGGAGGCCGCAGTAAAGGAAGGCGTGCGCTGCTCGGACAGGCATTAAAATACGCGCGCCTTCCCCAGGCAAAGCGGAGTCGCGCATGCGTAAGTCAAGGCTCTAGTGTCCTATCTTGTCCAAGTAGCCGGTACAGACCCGCGCTGCAAGACGGACGAATGAGCCGCAAGGACAAGACAGGTGGGGTGTGCACCGCCATCATCACCAACTATGTGTATCCCTGGCACACGACGCGGCGGGACGGCACATTGACGCCCCTGACAAAGGGAAGTAGATAGCATTTAATCCTAAATCTTGTATAAGATTTGGCTCTCCCCGGGACCACCTGTCGGGTCCTGGGGCCCAACTTGTGACTGTAGAGTCCTTGAACCATAAAAGGACTCGACAGACGACCTTGGCAAGGGATCAAAAAATCAGACTAAGGCTCATTCACGCTCAGGCAAGACAATACACAAACACTTCTGTGGACGTAGGGTGTTACGCTCCGGCGGCTCGAACCACGTAAAATCCTCTATGTTCACCATCCCGCTGCACTCAATCTCCTGGGACTAGCCCTCGTGAATCCAAAGAACCTCCGTACACTGCTCTCTAAGCAGGTTCGGGGAAAGTGTCGTTTAAGACCTTCGACAGGAGGCATGCTGAAGCCTGCTTAGAGAACCGATGGTGTCTTGTGTCATCGTTGCATCAGTCTGCTAAAAACAACAGATGTAACGTAACCGATGGTGTGGCTTAGGCGTGGGCATTCGGTTAATTCGGTTCGGTCAATTCGGTTAATAGAAATCGATAACCGAACATGACCGAAGAAAAATATTAACCGCACAATTCGGTTACGGTTAATTCGGTTCGATTAATCGGTTAACCGAATTAATCGTATATAGATTAAAACACAATTTAAATATAAAATTAAATAAAAAAATTTTGAAAATTTGAACAATAAAACAACATGAAATCAACTCAAACATAAAAAGACCAATATATAAGTTAATATACAAGCATACATCCATGTTTGATAAATTATAAACCAAGAGAAACAAAAATAGACATGAACAAATCACATAAAATTTGGTTAATTCGGTTAATCGGACTAAAAACTGAATTATTAACCAAAAACCGAATAGCAAAAAAAATCATAACCGAACCGATAACTGAAAACCGAATTAACCGAAAATTTCGGTTAATTTGGTGTGATTAGTTTCGGTTAACGGTTATGCGGTTAACCGCGCCCACCCCTAGTGTGGCTGGTGTTCCGCTCGACACCGCTAATCAAGAAAAAGGTGTTCAATAGGAGACAAAAACGTTTCTATACATAAACGGGTAGTACGATGGTTTTTAACTGACTTGTTTTTAATGTGCCCAACTTAAGTCTATCACGGAAATTTTAAAAAACAAATAATAATACCGTTTATTCGCTCGTTTTTTATAATAATCAATTGTATTTTTTTGAAGTTGAACCATAAACTACTATGAAAAATTAATTGCTAAACGAGAGCAACTTGTCATGAAAATATTGTCCGACATGCACATAAAAGATACAGAAAATAAATAAAACTTCGTGATTGACCTAGGATTTGTTTTTTTAGTTAGGGAGCTTGATTGATTTAAATCTTGGTGTTTTTTTAGCTCTAATGGCGGCTTTCATTCGCTGCACCAGTAGACCACGACTCATGTGGTGTGCAATCGGTGGCATGCTGAAGTCTGCTTGGGTGTGTTTTTATCGGTATCCTAGAAACCGTACACCCCTTGAGGTTATAAAGATCTCAAAGGAAAATCATCTACTTGGTTTGAAGACCCTCGAAGACCCACATGTCAGCCATAATCGGACCCGCTTCTCCAACATGGTTAATCCGTGGGTCGCCACATGTACTATCAAACCGGAGCTACCGCCCACAAGGGGGAAGCTCCGGACCATGTACCGAAACGGCACCCCCGGACTTAGCCCCTGACCGAGAGAAGCTCCAGACCTGACACGTGTCGGGTAGTCCCGGAGCTTCCTGTTTCCCACAGCAAGCTCCGGAGCTGCCACGTGTCCTATCGTCGGATCTTCAGCTTCTAACCTCTGGAAGACCCCGCGACAGCTTTGGCTCTTCAAAGGAGAACCAAGGACTTCAAGACCCGATTAAGTGTCATTAATGCCATATTAATGACACTTAAACGGACGATCTTAACACCAGTAATGGTGCTGTCAAAGCCCGTTACAGGATCATTAAGAGAAATTAAACGTGTATCAATACTAGTGTCGGTACCCTAAAAACCATACACCCCCTGAGGTTACAAAGATCTCAAGGGAAGGACATCTACTCAAATTGAAGACCCTCGGGGGCCCACTTGTCAGACATAACCGGACCTGCTTCTCCAACATGGTTAACCCCTAGGTTGCCACGTGTACTGCCAGACCAGAGCTACTACCCACAAGGGTGAAGCTCCGGGCTAGGTACCGAAACGGCACCTCCGGACTTAACCCCTGACCGAGAGAAGCTCCAGACCTGACACGTGCCAGGCCACCCCGGAGCTTCCCGCTTCCCACAAGCAAGCTCCGGAGCTGCCACGCGTCCAAACGCCGGAGCTGGCCGCCCCAAGCCTCCGGAGGACATTGTAATGACTCCGGATCTTCAAAGGATAACCGCGGACTTCAAGACCCGATTAATTGTCATTAATTCCATGTTAATGACACTTAATCGGACAATCTTAACACCTGTAACGGCACTGTCGGAGACCGTTACAGGGTTATTAACAGCAATTAATCGTGTATCAATACTAGTAACCACCGGGGCCACATGTCGGGCCAGGCTAACTTGTAACGGTTTGTCCTTGTACTATAAAAGGACAGACCGACGATACACAAGGCACGTTCTGATGTGCTAAGGCTTTGAAACACACTGGGAGACACACACATTGACGTGAGCTCTCATACACAAACTAATACAACACAACACACCCGTGGAGTAGGGTATTACGCTCAGGCGGCCCGAACCACGTAAACCACTGTGTCTCTCTTGTCCAATCGTGATTCACCTTCTTGAGTCTCCGCGCGCCCACACCGAACTACAAACTCCTTCAACACTTTCGTAGTGTCAGGAGATCTGCCGACTCCAACAGTCGACAGTTGGCGCGCCAGGTAGGGGCGCCTGAGATTTTCAAGAATGGTGAATTCTGCGGCTGGATCATCCAACGGGCAACCTGCTGCTCAGGCTGACGGGGGCAATCCCTCCAACATGCAGCCACCAGCAGGAGCCTCAGCACCAGCAGGAGTCATACTCCCACCACCACCATCTTCTCCGGCAAGACGTGCCGGGCAACACGATGGTGCGCCGGCGTCACATACTGCACCGGCAAGTCATGACAACCCAGAACACGCGCTCCATGCGGCGCGTGCTCTTCTCCAGCGACCACCACCTCCGGATGCATCTCAAGGTGCCATGGAGCAATGGAGGGCTGATGTTGAGCATTTGGTCGCAGCAGCGGCCGAACGCCTCAACAACCAGGGTCCACCTCCTTCAGGGCGGGCCCCATCGCAGCGACGGACGTTGTCTGGAAGACTTGGTCCGCATGTCTCCAACAACCGAAGACGAGCTGCGTCACAGCAAGTGACGTCGTTGCCCTCTGGGGCACGACGCACCCATACCGCATCTCGGCTTTCGACACACGACCTCCGGGCGGAGCTTGATCGCCGATACCGCCAACAGGATGGTCGTGTCCATATTGAGCGAGCTCGAGAAAGACGGGATGCTCAAGACCTTTCTACTTTGGAAGGAGTAGGAGGAGGCTGTTCCGCCCTAGCCATGCACCTGCGCATGGTTAGATGGCCACAGAAGTTCCGGCCACACTTGCCGGAAAAATTCGACGGGACTGTCAACCCCGTAGAATTTCTGCAGATATACTCCACTGCAATCTTAGCAGCTGGAGGAAACGAGGCCGTAATGGCCAACTACTTTCCAGTGGCCTTAACTGGGACCGCCAGGTCCTGGTTTATGAGCCTTCTACCCAACTCTATCGACAGTTGGGAGGAGCTGTGCCGTCAGTTCACTGCCAATTTCGGGAGTTCATACACCCGACCGGGCACTGAACTAGACCTTTTTGCGGTCGTGCAAAACGGAGGAGAATCTTTGCGGTCATTCATCCAGAGGTTCTCTCAGGTACGCAACACAATCCCTTCTATCTCAAGCGCTTCTGTCATTGTGGCATTGAGACAGGGTGTGCGAGACAAGAAGATGTTGGAGAAGCTGGCGATCAAAGAGATCACCAGCGTCACGGAGCTCTTCAGCTTGGCAGACAAATGTGCCAGAGCTGCGGAGGGCCGTGAAATGCACTCCAAACCAGCCTTGGAGGATCATAAAAAATCCTCCAAAGAAGAAGCCGCTACCTCCGGGAGTGGCAAGAAGAAAAAGAAGACCAACGGCAAGAAGAAGCCGTCGGCCGGCACAACCAACGTTGCAGCCACTGCAACTCCTGGTGGCCGGGGGCCACGCCCCGAGAAGCGACCTCGACCGTCTTCTGAAGACGGCGGCAAATCCAAGATGTGGTGCCCCATTCACAAAACGGGCAGCCACAGATTGGAGGACTGCCGGGAGGTCCAAAACCTTGCCGAGCGCTACAACAAGCGCCAGGAAGGGTCTCCTTTCCGACAGAGGGAGGGGAAACAGAAGGTTGACGAAGCTCCGGCTGAAGAGGAGTTAGGGTTTCAGGACCCCAAAAAGGTCCTGAAAGCCGTCTACATCTCCGTCGACGATGACTCCGACGTCTCCGACAACGAGCGTCGGAAAACCATGAACACCATCTTTGGTGGATCATGGGACATCACTTCTCGCCGTGTCATCAAGACTATGCGGCAGGATATGGCTGCTGTAACTCCTACAGCTAGACCGGAGCCACATCGAAAGTGGATGGATACACCCATCATTTTTGATGCTTCGGACTGCCCTCAAAGCATGGTCGGAGCTGGCCAATTACCCTTGATGGTATCTCCCACCATCAACAACATCCAGCTCCATCATGTTATGGTGGATGGAGGTTCGGGGCTGAACCTTATAAGCTTTGAAGCTTTTACCAGACTTCAGCTTCGACCTTCGGATCTTCAGCCCTCTCGACCATTCTCCGGAGTAGGTCCGGGGGCCATTACCCCAATCGGAGCTATAATTCTCCCCGTTACCTTCGGGACACGGGAGAAGTACCGCACCGAGAAGTTGGTCTTCGACGTCGCTCAGATCAACTTACCATTCAACGCCATCTTGGGTAGACCTGCTCTATACAAATTTATGGCAGCTGCTCATTATGGATACTTGGTGTTGAAGATGCCAACACCAGTAGGCGTTCTCCGAATTCGTGGAGATCGCACCGCCGGAGTAACTGCTCTGGAGGAGCTCCATGCACTCACCACTGCGCAAGAGGAGGACTCCAGACAGGGGCAAGCTCCACAACCTCCGAGCATTCGGCAACGAGGCTCAACCTCTGCTCCCCGAGTGCAGCCAAGCGGCGACACCGACATCCCCGTCAAAGTCGTCCAAATTGGTTCCGATGTCACTCAAACCACCCGCATATCGGGTGGATTGAATGACAAATAGGAACTCGCGCTCATCACTTTCCTCCGGGCTAACGTCGACGTGTTTGCTTGGAAACCGTCACAAATGCCTGGGATCCCCAGGGAAGTGATTGAGCACAATCTGAAGATTTACCCCGACGCTCGGCCTGTGCATCAGAAACCTCGGAAGCAATCTGTAGAGCGACAAAACTTCATCCGACAAGAAGTGAAGAAGTTGCTCGAAGCCGGATTTATCCGAGAAGTCTACCATCCAAAATGGCTGGCAAACCCAGTCGTTGTGCCCAAGGCTGGCGGGAAACTTCGGATGTGCATCGACTACACCACACTGAATAAGGCATGTCCAAAAGATCCATTCCCACTACCTAGAATAGATCAGATAGTGGATTCCACCTCCGGGTGCGAGTTACTGTGTTTTCTAGATGCATATTCTGGATATCATCAAATCAGGATGTCTAGGGAGGATGAAGAACATACTTCATTCATCACAGTGGATGGATTGTATTGTTACACAGCCATGTCGTTTGGTCTCAAGAATGCAGCTTCAACTTTTGTACGAGCTATGTACAAAACTTTCGAAGAACTCATCAGAGACATAGTGGAAGTGTACGTCGACGACATCGTGGTCAAAGTCAAGAACAAGGAGTCCCTCTTGGACACCTTGCAGGTTGTCTTCGACAAGTTGCGGGCCACCCGCACGAAGCTAAACCCAGACAAGTGCGTCTTCGGGGTTAGTTCCGGAAAGCTTCTTGGTTTCCTGGTAAGTCACCGGGGCATAGAGGCTAATCCGGCGAAGATAAAAGCCATTGAAGACATGCGGCCACCAACCCGCATCAAAGACGTCCAAAAATTAACTGGATGTCTAGCAGCCCTCAGCCGGTTCATTTCAAGACTGGCGAAAAGAGCACTTCCCTTCTTCAAGTTACTGAGGAAGTCCGGACCATTCCAATGGTCTGAAGAAGCAGAGAAGGCATTCCAGGAGCTGAAACAGTTCCTCACCACCCTACCAGTCCTGGTAGCTCCGAACCCTGGTGAGCCTTTGTTGCTTTACATTTCAGCTACTGACGAAGTTGTCAGTATGGTTCTGGTTGCGGAGAGACCGGAACTACCCAATACTCAGGAATCCAGACCCCTTCGGGAGGGTCCGGAGGTTCCTGAAAGCGGGTCTGGGTCCCAGCTCCCAGACTTAAATCCACAAGAAGCCACTTCAGAGGACCCGGACCCCTCCGAGAGGGTCCAGGTCATTTCTGAAGAAGCTCCGAGTTCCTCCACTCAGAACCCGGAAGTCCCCGAAGAGAGTCTGGACCCCTCCGAGAGGGTCCGGATCAATGAAGAGGAAGCTCCGGACCCCTCCGGGAGGGTCCGGACCATTCAACGCCCGATATACTTCATCAGTGAAGTATTACATGATGCCAAGACTCGATACCTAGAGGTGCATAAACTGCTTTATGCAGTTCTTATTGCCTCAAGGAAGCTTCGACACTATTTCCAAGCTCACAAAGTCTCGGTGGTGACCTCATATCCACTTCGAGCGATCCTGCATAATCCCAATTCAACTGGGAATATCGCAAAGTGGGCAGCGGAATTGGCTGAATTCGATCTTGAATTCATTCCGAGACAAGCAATTAAGAGTCAAGCGTTGGCGGATTTCGTGGCAGAATGGACTCCCTCTCCATTAAACCCTGGGGGCCCCAGCGAGCAGAAGACGGAACCTCAAGTTCCAACCTTCACTAAGCCTCATTGGACCCTTAACTTCGACGGCTCCATGCAGAAGCAGGGAGCCGGAGCTAGAATCCTTCTCCTCGCACCAACTGGGGAGAAAGTGAAATACATGGTACACCTTGACTTCAAGGCAACCAATAACATGGCGGAGTATGAAGCACTCATCTATGGATTAAAGGTGGCACTATCATACGGTGTCAAGCAATTGCTGGTCAAAGGAGATTCACAACTCGTCATCAAGCAGGTGAAGGGTGAATGCTCCTGCAATAATCTCCAGCTGGCTGCTTACCTCCTTGAAGTCCAGAGGCTTTAGAAGGACTTCGAAGTCCTAGACCTTCACCATGTTCAGCGTGCTCACAACGCTGAAGCTGACGAACTCTCGACCAAGGCGTCAACTGGAGCTCCGGCTCCTGACGGAACCTTTGTCCGGAGGTTGTCAAAACCAACAGTTCAGCCTGCCGAACTGAACGAAGGGGGCGAGATCAGCATCCCGAAGCTGACAGTCCCGATGGCCCTGTTACCATGGCAACCATCAAGGGTCGTAGGTGCTGCCGGAAGCTCCGAGCAACCCAGCACGCAAGACTCAAATGCTCAAGTCAGTTCCGATGCATGGATCTCGGAGATCCGGAGCTACTTGAAAGACAACATCCTTCCTGACGATGATGTATCCGCTGACCGGGTAGTCAGATTGGCTAAAAGATACACGTTGGTAGAAGGGGATCTCTACCGGCGCGGTGCCAACGGCATCCTAATGCGGTGCATCACAAGGGAAGAAGGCTGCGAGCTCCTCGCAGAAATCCATGGAGGCGAGTGTGGGAACCACGCATCTTCCCGCACACTGGTCGGAAAAGCCTTTCGGCATGGCTTCTACTGGCCTACAGCGCTCCAGGATGCAACTGAGCTGGTGAAGAAATGCAAAGCATGCCAATTCCATGCAAAGCAAATTCATACACCTGCTCAGTCCTTACAAATGATACCTCCCACATGGCCTTTCGCTGTGTGGGGGATGGACATCTTGGGACCCTTCCCAAGAGCCGTCGGAGGTTACAAGTTCCTGTACGTCGCCATCGACAAGTTCACCAAGTGGCCGGAAGCAACTCCTGTTGTGACGATCAACAAACAATCTGCAATCAATTTTCTACAATCTATCGTGAGCAGATTCGGAGTCCCAAATAAGATCATCACTGATAATGGGACTCAATTCACAAGCTCCGCATTTCAAGGATATTGTGAAGACCTCGGCATACAAGTTTGCTACGCTTCTGTAGCTCATCCTGCCAGCAATGGGCAAGCCGAGAGAGCAAATGCAGAGATCCTTAAAGGACTCAAAACACGCACTTATGAGCGCTTGAAAAAGCACGGAGCCAATTGGATCGAAGAGCTTCCGCCCACTCTATGGGCCAACAGGACTTCTCCAAGTCGGGCAACCGGAGAAACACCCTTCTTCCTGGTGTACGGAGCTGAAGCGATCCTTCCTCCGGAAATCACCTTGGGTTCCCTCCGAGTCCGGACCTTCGACGAAGCCGCGCAGGACCAGCTCCGACGCGAAGATCTAGACCTCCTCGAGGAGGGAAGGTGCCAAGCAGCTGTTCGGAATGCCCGATACCGCCAAGCTCTACGGCGCTATCACCAGCGGCATGTACACAACCGACAGCTCGAGGAAGGCGATCTGGTGCTACGGAGAATACTATCCAGAGAAGGGCAAAACAAACTCTCCCCCGGCTGGGAAGGGCCCTTTCGAGTGATCAAAGTATCCCATCCCGGAAGCGTTCGCTTGGCTACCGAGGATGGGACACCTCTCCCAAATCCTTGGAACATCGAGCACCTCCGTAAGTTCTACACTTAATTCCACGGAGGTGAGTCTTAAGTAACTTGAAATGTATGTTATAGAGTCATTATACAGAGTCGGGTAGTTCCTCCGGGAGAGCAGTCGGACCTTCCCTGAAAGGTTTGAAAAAGCTCATGCAACACTTGACACAGTCTCCGGACTAAAAGTGTGGCTAACTACCCTGGGTCAAACGAGAAACCAAACACACTTAGCCTGGTTCCGTACCCTAAGAGTGTACTTGTTTCCCCTGTACCCCGGACCTATAATGAAAGACATCTTCATGTGAAATAGACTCCACGTGCATTCATTTTTGCATAAGCTCGACATTTTTATTTTTCTCTTTCTTGTCTATAACAGAAACGTGCAATTCTTAAGAAGTTCTAGTTTGACCGGTTTACATACGATTCGAGTTGAATTGTCAGATTTTTTGGATTTAAATATCGTCTGTGGCCAACTCGCCTGAAAGCCGCCAAGCCATTCTAGGGCCGGAGTGCGCTATCGACTTAGCCTGGTCAAGCACCCTAAGTACGCCACTCTACCTACATCCCGGCAGGCCAAAGTAAGGTGGGTCCGTGGACAATTGGATCTAAAAGAAAAGACAATTCATCCAGTCGTATTAAAAATCGTGTTCAACTTAAAATTTTCTTGAGAACCGTAAGCCGCGACGAAGTTATAGACAAGGAACGAATTTTACTATTTTTCTTGGCTTAAGTGTGCAGGAAAAATGAACCCTACGCTGATGGAGAAAAACCGGAGCTAACCAAGCTCCGACTCCCACCAAGGCGTTGACTAAAAGATGGTGAGAAGACCCCGTCACTGGAGTCTGTTGCCAACAAACTAAGTGTGGCAAAGGTCATTGCCGGAGCTGCTAAGCTCCGATACCCTGGAGTATTAACTATCGACGCTCAACGTGTTGATAGAGGCTATTGCCGGAGCTACTAAGCTCCAGCGGTGGACAGTGCCGGAGCTTCTAAGCTCCGACAACTTCAGGGGACCTTCACTGTCAAAAACTTCGGACCTAAATTCCACAAGTTCGAAGCAAATTCGTCTTCAACAAAACTCAACATCCTCTTGGTACATGTCCACAATCAAATTGTGCACATCTACCAGGGGGCCAAGTGAAGATAAAGATGTTGAAGACAGAGTTGAAGACAAAAAAATGAAATTCACAAAAAATTGGGGATTTCATTTCATCTGAAGACCGGAGATTACATCTGGAGACAAGGGATTACAAAATTGAGGAACAAGAGAAGATACAAGTAAAGGCTAAGAGAGACGGTCCTAGACCCTATGGAAGAACTCGGCGACCTTCTGGGCGACCTCCGACACGCTGGCTCGGGTAGCTTCGCCTTCTCCTTCGACGGGGCCTTCAAGCACCGGGTCCAGAGGAAATCGAGGGTTCCGGCTGGTGTAGCACGTCAACACATATTCTGTGACGTTCCTAGCCAGGGATTGACCCTCGACCTACAGTTGGTCCGCGATGACGTCGCCCACCTTGGAGAGTTTGCTGCCCGCGGCGCTCAACGCTTGCAACGCAAGGTCCGGCTCCGGCTCCGGATCATCCGGGAGCACGGGGCTGAAACCCATCGGCGCCAGCGCATCGTCGGCCTTGCTCAGAAACTCCCAAATTTGCAGGGAGTCCGCCTTCCTCAGGTTCTTCATCTCTTCCAAGGATCTCCGGGCCGCCGTCAGCTCCGAATTCTCGCGGGAGAGGCGCTCAACTTCTTTGGCGTTTTGCTGGATCTTCGCAGCAACCCGCTTCTCAAGTCTTCCGAGCTCCTCCTCCCGGAGGTGGATCTTGTTCCAGCGGTCGACCAGGTCCTTCTCCCTCGCCTCTACTTTCTTTTCCCGGGCGACAAGGGCACACTCGTATTAAGTAGAGTTCCTGCCCCCGCACCCAGGTCTTCTCCTCCTCCTCGAGGCAGCGCTCTTCCAATTTCCTAGCGCGCTCCTCGAGGCCCTTGTCTGCCAAAGCTGTTTTCTCGGCGAGCTCTTCTTCTCGTCGCAAGACGTCATCCCGTAGCTCCAGGAGTTTTTGCTCCTCATCCTCGAGCCGTCTTTCCCTCCCTTCAAGTGCCTCTCGGCGCTTGATGAGTGCGGTGCTGATGGCCTCGAGCTGATCAAACCGAGCATTGGCCGCATCATTAGCAGCCTTAGCTTGGTCATGGAACTCCCGGGATTGAGCGTCGAGGGCGTGAGTCATGCTCTCCCTCTCGTCCAACAGCTCACCCCAGAGCTCCAGGCGGACCTTCTCCCGCCTGATCCATTCCTTGTCATCCGCAAGCCTCGACTGCGCCAGCTTAGTCTCGAAGTGGAGCCGATTACGCCACCGCCTAAGGGTTTGGCGCTCCTCTTCAAGAGCCTTGCTGTCGTGGAAGAAGGCCAGTTGGACTTGACGTAGACTAGAGCAGGCGTTGTCGATGGACATCGACAACGAGATAGGCTCCGGACCTGCTGGGATCTCTTCCGCTGGTTCCAGCGGGTCTTCACTTACAAAAATTGGGTCCCACTATACGAGAGTGGAACCCTGAGCTTCCAAAGCGCTAGGGCCCTCCTCCGGGATGGCCTCAGTCGCCATCGAAGGAGGTCCCGCCACCAAGTCTTCATTTGCCCCTTCAGGCTGGGGGCCGGCGACTTCGTTCAGGCACTCTGGCTCTGCCACAGGTACCATCGACGTCGTCGCCTCCACTGGCTCCGGCCGGGACACCTCTTCCGAGGGAGGCTCAAGCTCCCTCGCCTCTTCAGCCGCCGGCTCAGCGGCCGGCGCTCCAACAATCACCGGCTCTGCGGCCGGCGCTCCAACAATCACCGGCTCTGCGGCCGGCGCTCCAACAATCACCGGCTCTGCAGCCGGAGCTTCGGAAGTAACCGGCTCAATTGCCGGAACTACTTCAACTTCCGGCTCGCATGCCGGGGCTTCAGCCACCTCCGGCCCGATCGCCGGGGCTTCAGCACTTTTCGGCTCTGAAGCCGGGACTGCTGCTTCCTCCGACTCAACAGCCGGAGCTTCTACTACTGCAGCACCAGGACCCGAAGCTTCCACTTCCGGGACGGGTGCCGCTGGCGCATCTTCATTCCCGTGGTCCGGCGCTACCACGGGAACTTCTGGAGACGAGTCGAGGTCCATGACCACGACAGCCGGCGCCGGAGCTGTCGCAGCCTCCGCTTGGGGCGGCACCGGGACTGGAGCAGAAGCCCTCGCAGTCTCAGACACTGTGGCCGGGGGTGGAGCTTCACTCCCCTTCTTGGGAACGCTGCAGATTAAGGACGAAGAAATTGAGCAAACAGATGCTACAATAAAAAAGTTAATCGAGGTAAAAAAGAAAAATTACCTTGGGAGGCTCATGCACCAGCTTGCGCGGAACCTCTTTCCCGGACGATCCGGGCTGGCCACGGTCGGCGTAGGAGCTCCGGGAGGACTCCCAGGACTTGCCGTGACCGCGGGCGATTCCCGGGTCGGAGCTCTCCTTGACCGGGAGGAACTCCTGGACCTGGAGGCCCTCACCGCTTCTGATGCCGGAGTCGAGCGCCCGGAGCTAGCACCATGGGAGGGATCCACCGCGGGGGCAGTCGCGCTCCGGGAGGATCCCACCGCCGGAACAGTAACGTTCCAGAAGGACCCCACCACGGGGACAGTCGCCACGACGGCGGAGGATCTTCCTTCCTGAAGACGGAGAACTGGGGGGGAAGTGGCAGGCCCCACGGACCTTCCGTCAGCATGTCGCAGCTTCCTCTTCCTGCTCTCCGGCTCTTCCGCCAGCTCCTTGCCCTTGCCGATGACCTCAGTTCTTGGCTGTGGGACAGGGGCGGAGCCATCTCCGGACAACCCGGGGATCGCCAACCGGGTAGTTGATCTTCTCTCGACGACACCAAGGTCATCAAGCGCGGGCATCTTTCGCCGGAGCTCCCTGCTGAACTCAACTTCCACGTTCAGAGGGAGGAAAGCCGGCGGCGGAGTCAAGTAATCTCCGTCAACGTCGATGCCATGCTAGAATTTCTTGAGGTGAAACTCCAAGGACTTCCCCACCATGCTGGACTTCAACCCGGTTTCAACCCGGTCCTCGTCCATCACGCTGTTGAGGGCCCAGGCGAGCTTCTCCCTCCTCTTCAGCGGCGCCCACCTGTTGGACAGGAAGTTGCAGAACACCGCCTGGGGAGTCAATCCTCCCTCCACACATTGGCGGATCCTGGTCAGGACAGGGTCGAAAGCTCCCGCCAGCGCCGGAACTTCACTCCATACCGACGTGTCAATGCCGGGCAGACCGTCTGGCAGCTCCAACCGCTCATGCTCCTCCACCCGGACGACTACCCAATCTTTCTTCCAGTCATCCCACTTCCCGGAAGGGAATGACCGGAGGTACTTGAACGGGCACTTCTTGCGCTTCACGAAGTAGTAGAAGCCAAGATACTCGTCGCTTCGGCCGGTGGTTTGGACGGTGAAGAAGGTTCGGAAGAGCTCGATGCAGGGAGGGATGCCCACCCACATCTCGCAGAAGTGGACAAAGATGGACACAAGGAGAATGGAGTGAGGGCCAAGGTGGTATAGCTGCAGACCATAGAAGTCCAGTAGCATCAAGAAGAAAGAAGAAAACGGTGGGATCAGCCCCACCATGGCGTACGAGGAAAAGTACACCATCTCGCCAGCGTGCTCCTTTTCAAAAGGGAGCCCTCCGCCGGCACGAATCGAGCGATTGAAGAAGTCCGAAGACCACCCCATGAGGGCCCGGACCTTCTTCAGATCGTTGTCCGTCTTCAAGCGACTCTCACGCAGACCCAACTCCATCGCAGCACAGCTAGGCAGGAGAAGAGGAGCAAAGCACGAGTTGGGAGTTTGAGCGCAAGAACAGATGGAGGCGTAAAGAACACCCGACGGTGCGCTTTCCTTCTTAAGTAAGCCCTCGCAACGCTTGGATGGAAACTGCAGGAGAGTCAAGGATACTTCTCAAAAATTCAACCCTGCCGATGACAAGAGGGCCCGGGACCACCCTGACGATCAAGTCGAGGTTCTTACTCAGGCGAACGGTTGTCATCACGAGGCGGGAAACCCAAAGGCGGCGACCTGACAAGGCGCGCGGAACCGATACGGTTTTCGTATCGGGAACTGGCGACCTTCAATTGCGAGAGATCCGCACGTCAAAGATCCTATCTGCCGCCTAAGGTGCGCCACGCGTCGGGATTTAACCGTAAAGCCCCGCCAACGGCACCTCCGAAGACCCTTGAAGACCCAGTTCAAGAGTCGCAAGAATGGACCCACCTCCGACGGAATGACTTCACCCCGGTGGCTTTCCCCGGAGGTAGGTCCAGGGGGCCACTGTCGGTACCCTAAAAACCATACACCCCCTGAGGTTACAAAGATCTCAAGGGAAGGACATCTACTCAAATTGAAGACCCTCGGGGGCCCACTTGTCAGACATAACCGGACCTGCTTCTCCAACATGGTTAACCCCTAGGTTGCCACGTGTACTGCCAGACCAGAGCTACTACCCACAAGGGTGAAGCTCCGGGCTAGGTACCGAAACGGCACCTCCGGACTTAACCCCTGACCGAGAGAAGCTCCGGACCTGACACGTGCCAGGCCACCCCGGAGCTTCCCGCTTCCCACAAGCAAGCTCCGGAGCTGCCACGCGTCCAAACGCCGGAGCTGGCCGCCCCAAGCCTCCGGAGGACATTGTAATGACTCCGGATCTTCAAAGGATAACTGCGGACTTCAAGACCCGATTAATTGTCATTAATTCCATGTTAATGACACTTAATCGGACAATCTTAGACCTGTAACGGCACTGTCGGAGACCGTTACAGGGTTATTAACAGCAATTAATCGTGTATCAATACTAGTAACCGCCGGGGCCACATGTCGGGCCAGGCTAACTTGTAACGGTTTGTCCTTGTACTATAAAAGGACAGACCGACGATACACAAGGCACGTTCTGATGTGCTAAGGCTTTGAAACACACTGGGAGACACACACATTGACGTGAGCTCTCATACACAAACTAATACAACACAACACACCCGTGGAGTAGGGTATTACGCTCAGGCGGCCCGAACCACGTAAACCACTGTGTCTCTCTTGTCCAATCGCGATTCACCTTCTTGAGTCTCCGTGCGCCCACACCGAACTACAAACTCCTTCAACACTTTCGTAGTGTCAGGAGATCTGCCGACTCCAACAGTCAACAACTAGTAACCGCTGGGGCCACATGTCGGGCCAGGCTAACCTGTAACGGTCTGCCCTTGTACTATAAAAGGACAGGCCGACGATACACAAGGGACACACGCGTCTGATACGCTCATCACAAGCTCATACTGCTAATACAACACCAACACACCCGTGGAGTAGGGTATTACGCTCAGGCGGCCCGAACCACGTAAATTCTTGTGTCTCCTGTGTCAATCCTTATTCACCT
The DNA here is from genome assembly GCA_036927565.1 of Tuctoria greenei. Classification (NCBI taxonomy): domain Eukaryota; kingdom Viridiplantae; phylum Streptophyta; class Magnoliopsida; order Poales; family Poaceae; genus Tuctoria; species Tuctoria greenei. Next base: position 178,318,349 of record JAYESD010000009.1, on the reverse strand, counting down.
TCTTGAATCTCCGCGCGCCCACACCGAACATCAAACTCCCCTATCACTTTAGTAGTGTAGGGAGATCTGCCGGCTCCAAACCACCAACAGTTGGCGCGCCAGGTAGGGGGGCGCCTGAGATTTTGAGAATGGTGGACTCCGCTGCTGGATCATCCAATGGCCAACCTACCGCTCAGGCTGTTGGGGGCAATCCATCCAATAGGCAGCCACCAGTAGGAGCCTCAGCACCAGCAGGAGTCACACTCCCACCACCACCGTCTCCTCCAGCAAATCGTGCTGGAGAACGTGATGGTGCGCCGGCATCGCTTACTGCGTCGGCAAATCATGACAACCCGGAACAAGCGCTCCATGCAGCGCGTGCTCTTCTCCAACGTCCACCACCTCCGGATGCATCTCGGGATGCACTGGAGCAGTGGAGGGCCGATGTGGAGCATTTGGTTGCGGCAGCAGCCGAACGCCTCAGCAACCAGGGTCCTCCTCCTTCAGGAAGAGCCTCGTCGCAGCGGAGGACTTTGTCTGGAAGACTTGGTCCGCATGTCTCTAATAGCAGGAGACGTGCTGCGTCACAACAAGTGACGTCATTGCCCTCCGGGGCTCGACGCACTCACACGGTATCCAGGCTTTCGACTCACGACCTCCGGGCGGAGCTTGATCGCCGATACTGCCAGCAGGACGGCCGAGTCCATATTGAGCGTGCCCGTGAAAGACGGGAAGCTCAGGACCTTTCTACTCCTGAAGGAGTCGGAGGAGGCTGTTCAGCTTCGGCCATGCATCTGCGCATGGTTAGATGGCCACAGAAGTTCTGGCCTCACCTGCCGAAAAAATTCGATGGGACTGTCAATCCCGCCGAATTTCTTCAGATATACTCCACTGCAATCTTGGCAGTCGGAGGAAATGAGGTCGTGATGGCCAACTATTTTCCAGTGGCCTTAACTGGGACTGCCAGGTCCTGGTTTATGAGCCTTCCACCCAACTATATCAACAGTTGGGAGGAGCTGTGCCATCAGTTCACTACCAACTTTAGGAGTTCATACACCCGGCCAGGCACTGAACTGGATCTTTTTGTGGTCGTGCAAAAAGGGGGAGAATCCTTGCGATCATTCATCTAGAGGTTCTCTCAGGTACGAAACACTATCCCTTCTATCTCTAGCGCCTCTGTCATTGTGGCATTTAGACAGGGTGTACGAGACAAGAAGATGTTGGAGAAACTGGCGATCAAGGAGATCACCAGTGTCACGGAACTCTTCAGCTTGGCTGGCAAATGTGCCCGAGCTGCGGAGGGCTGTGAGATGCACTCCAAACAAACCACGGAGGGTCACAAGAAACCCTCCAAAGAAGAAGTCGCTACCTCCGGGAGCGGCAAGAAGAAAAAGAAGACCAACGACAAGAAGAAGCCGTCGGCCGGCACATCCAACGTTGCAGCTGCTGCAGCTCCGGGTGGCCGGGGGCCACGCCCCGAGAAGCGACCTCGACCGTCTTCTGAAGACGGTGGCAAACCCAAAGTGTGGTGTCCCATTCCAAAACGGGCAGCCACAGTTTGGAAGACTGTCGGGAGGTCCAAAACCTTGCCGAGCGCTACAGCAAGCGCCAGGAAGAATCTCCTTTCCGACAGAGGGAAGGAAAGCAAAAAGTTGACGAAGCTCCGGCTGAAGAGGAGTTAGGGTTCCAGGATCCCAAAAAGGTCCTGAAGGCCGTCTACACATCCGTCGACGATGATTCTGACGTCTCTGACAACGAGCGTCGGAAGACCATGAACACCATTTTTGGTGGATCATGGGATATCACCTCCCGTCGCGTCATCAAGACTATGCGTCGGGATATGGCCGCTGTAGCTCCTACAGTCAGGCCGGAACCTCACCGAAAGTGGATGGACACAGCCATCACTTTTGATGCTTCGGATTGTCCTCGGAGCATGGTTGGAGCAGGACAGTTACCCTTGATGGTATCGCCTACCATCAACAACATCCAGCTCCACCACGTCATGGTAGATGGAGGTTCGGGGCTTAACCTCATCAGCTTCGAAGCTTTCACTAAGCTTCAGCTCCGACCTTCGGATCTCCACCCCTCTCGACCTTTCTCCGGAGTAGGTCCAGGGGCCATCACCCCACTCGGAGCTATTACTCTCCCTGTTACCTTCAGGACACAGGAGAAGTACCGCACCGAGAAGTTGGTCTTCGACGTCGCGCAGATCAACTTACCCTTCAATGCCATCTTGGGTAGACCTGTCCTGTACAAATTCATGGCGGCTGCTCATTATGGCTATCTGGTGTTGAAGATGCCAACGCCAGTAGGCGTTCTCCGGATCCGCAGAGATCGCACCGCAGGAGTAATTGCACTGGAAGGACTCCATGCGCTCACCACAGCGCAAGAGGAGGACTCCAGGCAGGAGCAAGCTCCAAAACCCCCGAGCATTCGCCAACGAGGTTCGACTTCTGCACCTCGAGTGCATCCAAGCGGCGACACCGACATTCCCGTCAAAGTCGTCCAAATTGGTTCCGATGCCGCTCAAACCACCCGTATATCGGGAGGATTGAACGAAAAATAGGAACTCGCGCTCATCACTTTCCTCCGGGCTAACGTTGATGTGTTTGCTTGGCAACCGTCACAAATGCCTGGGATCCCCAGGGAAGTGATTGAGCACATTCTGAAGATCTACCCCGATGCCCGACCTGTGCATCAGAAGCCTCGGAAGAAATCCGTAGAGCGACAGAACTTCATCCGACAAGAAGTAAAGAAGTTGCTCGAAGCTGGATTCATCCGAGAAGTCTTCCATCCAAAATGGCTGGCAAACCCAGTCGTTGTGCCCAAGGCCGGCGGGAAGCTTCGGATGTGCATCGACTACACCACACTAAATAAGGCATGTCCAAAAGATCCATTCCCACTACCTAGAATAGATCAGATAGTGGATTCCACCTCTGGGTGTGAATTGCTGTGTTTCCTAGATGCATATTCCGGATATCATCAAATCAGGATGTCTAGGGAAGATGAAGAGCATACTTCATTCATCACAGTAGATGGATTGTATTGTTACACAGCCATGCCCTTTGGTCTCAAGAATGCAGCTTCAACTTTTGTACGAGCTATGTACAAAACTTTTTAAGAACTTATTAGAGACATAATGGAAGTTTACGTCGATGACATCGTGGTCAAGGTCAGGAACAAGGAGTCACTCCTTGACACCTTGCAGGCTGTCTTCGACAAGCTGCGGGCCACCCACACGAAGCTAAACCCAGACAAGTGTGTCTTTGGGGTTAGCTCCAAAAAACTTCTTGGTTTCCTGGTAAGTCACCGGGGCATAGAAGCTAATCCGGCGAAGATTAAGGTCATTGAAGACATGCGGCCGCCAACCCGCATCAAGGACGTCCAAAAATTAATTGGATGTCTAGCAGCCCTCAGCCGGTTCATCTCAAGACTGGCGGAACGGGCACTTCCCTTCTTCAAGTTATTGAGGAAGTCCGGACCATTCCAATGGTCCGAAGAGGCAGAAAAGGCATTCCAGGAGCTGAAACAGTTCCTTACCACCCTACCAATTCTGGTAGCTCCGAACCCTGGTGAGCCTTTATTGCTTTATATTTCAGCTACTGACGAAGTCGTCAGTATGGTTCTGGTCGCGGAGAGACCAGAACTACCCCACACTCAGGAATCCAGACCCCTTCGGGAAGGTCCGGAGATTCCTGAAAGTGATTCTGGGTCCCAGCTCCCAGATTCAAATCCACTGGAAGTCGTTTCAGGAGACCTAGACCCCTACGAGAGGGTCCAGGTCATTTCTGAAGGAGCTCCGGGTTCCTCCAGCCAGAACCCGGAGGTCCCCGAAGAAAATCCGGACCCTTCCGAGAGGGTCCGGGTCAATGAAGAGGAAGCTCCGGACCCCTCCGGGAGGGTCCGGACCATTCAACGCCCGGTGTACTTCATTTGTGAAGTATTACATGATGCCAAGACTCGATACCTAGAGGTGCATAAGCTACTCTATGCAGTTCTTATTGCCTCCAGGAAGCTTCGACATTACTTCCAAGCTCACAAAGTCTCGGTGGTGACCTCCTACCCACTACGAGCAATCTTGCATAATCCCAATTCAACTGGGAATATTGCAAAGTGAGCAGCGGAATTGGCTGAATTTGATCTTGAATTTATTTCAAGACAAGCAGTCAAGAGTCAAGCATTGGCAGATTTTGTGGCAGAATGGACTCCCTCTCCATCAAACCCTGGGGGCCCCAGTGAGGAGAATACGGAGTATCAAGCTCCAACCTTCACTGAGCCTCACTGGACTGACGGCTCCATGCAGAAGCAGGGGGCCGGAGCTGGAATCCTTCTCCTTGCACCGACTGGGGAGAAGGTGAAATACATGGTACACCTTGACTTCAAGGCAACCAACAACATGGCAGAGTATGAAGCACTCATCTACGGACTGAAGGTGGCACTGTTATACGGTGTCAGGCAACTGCTGGTCAAAGGAGATTCACAGCTCATCATCAAGCAGGTGAAGGGTGAATGCTCCTGCAATAATCTCCAGTTAGCTGCTTACCTCCTTGAAGTTCAGAGGCTTCAGAAGGATTTCGAAGTCCTAGATCTCCACCATGTTCAGCGTGCTCACAACGCTTAAGCCGACGAACTCTCAACGAAAGCGTCAACCGGAGCTCCAGGTCCTGACAGAACTTTTGTCCGGAGATTGTCGAAACCCACAGCTCAGCCTGCCGAACTGAGCGAAGGGGGCGAGATCAGCATCCCGAAGCTGACGGTCCCGATGGCTCTGTTACCATGGCAGCCATCAAGGGTCGTAGGTGCTGCCGGAAGCTCCGAGCAACCCAGCACGCAAGACTCAAATGCTCAAGTTAGTTCCGATGCATGGATCTCGGAGATCCGGAACTACTTGAAAGACAACATCCTTCCTGACGACGATGTATCTGCTGACCGGGTAGTCAGATTGGCTAAAAGATACACGCTGGTAGAAGGGGATCTCTACCGGCGCGGTGCCAACGGCATCCTAATGCGGTGCATCACAAGGGAAGAAGGCTGCGAGCTCCTTGCAGAAATCCATGGAGGCGAGTGTGGGAACCACGCGTCTTCCCGCACGCTGGTTGGTAAAGCCTTTCGGCATGGCTTCTACTGGCCTACAGCACTCCAGGATGCAACTGAGCTAGTGAAAAAATGCAAAGCATGCCAATTTTATGCAAAGCAAATTCACACTCCGGCTCAGCCCATACAAATGATACCTCCTACATGGCCCTTTGCTATGTGGGGGATGGACATCTTGGGACCTTTCCCAAGAGCCGTCGGAGGTTACAAGTTCCTCTACGTCGCCATTGACAAGTTCACCAAGTGGTCGGAAGCAACTCCAGTTGTGACAATCAACAAGCAATCTGCTATCAACTTTCTGCAGTCCATTGTATGCAGATTTGGAGTCCCAAACAAAATCATCACTGATAATGGGACCCAATTCACAAGCTCCGCATTCCAAGGATATTGCGAAGACCTCGACATACAAGTTTGCTATGCCTCCGTAGCTCATCCAACCAGCAATGGCCAAGCCGAGAGAGCAAATGCTGAAATCCTTAAAGGACTCAAAACACGCACATATGAGCGCTTGAAAAAACACGGAGCCAACTGGATCGAAGAGCTTCCGCCCACTCTATAGGCCAACAGGACATCTCCAAACCAGTCAACCGAAGAAACGCCCTTCTTTCTGGTGTACGGAGCTGAAGCAATACTTCCTCCGGAAAACACCTTGGGTTCACTCCGGGTCCGGACCTTCGACGAAGCCGCGCAGGACCAGCTCCGGCGTGAAGACCTAGACCTCCTTGAGGAGGGAAGGTGCCAAGCAGCTGTTCGGAATGCCCGATATCGCCAAGCTCTACGGCGTTATCACCAGCGGCACGTACACAACCGACAGCTCGAGGAAGGCGATCTGGCGCTACGGAGAATACAATCCAGAGAAGGGTTAAACAAACTCTCCCCGGCTGGGAGGGGCCCTTCCGAGTGATTAAAGTATCCCGTCCCGGAAGCGTTCGCTTGGCTACTGAGGATGGGACAGCTCTCCCAAATCCTTGGAACATTGAGCACCTCCGTAAGTTCTACACTTAATACCACGGAGGTGAGTCTTGAGTAACTTGAGGTGTAGGTTATAGAGTCATTGTACAGAGTCGGGTAGTTCCTCCGGGAGAGCAGCCGGACCTTCCCCGAAAGGTCCGCAAAGCTCATGCAACACTTGTCACAATCTCAGGACTAAAAGTGCGGCTAACTACTCTGGGTCAAACGAGAAATGAAACACCCTTAGCCTGGTTCCGTACCCTAAGAGTGTACTTGTTTCCCCTGTACCCCGGACCTATAATGAAAGACATCTTCATGTGAAATAGACTCCACGTGCATTTATTTTGTACAGGCTCAACATTTTTATTTTTCTCTTTCTTGTCTATAACAAAGACGTGCAATTCTTAAGAAATTTTAGTTCGACTGGTTTAAATACGATTCGAGTTGTATTGTCGATTCTTTTGGATTCAAATATTGTTCATGACCAACTCACCTGAAAGCCGCCAAGCCAATCTAGGGCCGGAGTGTTCTATCGACTTAGCCTGGTCAAGCACCCTAAGTACGCCACTCTACCTACACCCCGGCAGGCCAAAGTAAGGCGGGTCCGTGTACAGTTAGATCTAGAAGAAAAGACAACACATTTGGTTGTATTTAGAATCGCGTTCGACTTAAAATCTTCTTGAGAGTCATAAGCTGCGACAATGTTATAGACAAGAAACAAATTTTACCATTTTTCTTGGCTTAAGTGTGCAGGAAAAATAAAATCCACGTTGATGGAGAAAAGCCGGATCTAACTAAGCTCCGACTCCCATAAGGGGGCCAGCCGTCGATGCCGAATAAAAGATGGTGAGAAGACCCCGTAAATGGAGTCTGCTGCCAACAAACTGAGCGTTGGCAAAGGTCACTGCCGGAGCTACTAAACTCCGACACCCTGGAGGGTTAACTATCGATGCTCTACGCGTTGATAGAGACTATTGCCGGAGCTACTAAGCTCCAGTGATAGACAATGCCAGAGCTTCTAAGCTCCGACAACCTCAGGGGGCCCTCACTATCGAAGACTTTGAACCTAAATTCTACAAGTTCGGAGCAAAAGAGTCTTCAACAATGCACAATATCCTCTTGGTACATGTCCACAATCAAATTGTGTACATCTACCAGGGGGCCAAGTGAAGATAAGAATGTTGAAGACAAAAAGTGAAATTCGCAAAATTTGGGGATTTCATTTATCTGGAGACAAGAGATTACATCTGGAGATAAGGGATTACAAAATTGAGGGAGGAGAAGAAAAAATATAAGTGAGAATTACAGAGATGGTCCTAGACCCTATGGAAGAATTGGGCGACCTTCTGGGCGACCTCTGATACGCTGGCTCGGGTAGCTTCGCCTTCTCCTTCGACGGGGCCTTCAAGCACCAGATCAAGAGGAAATTGGGAGTTCCGGCTGGTGTAGCACGTCAGGACATACTCTGCGAAGTTCTTCGCCAGGGATTACCACTCAACCTCCAGTTGGTCCGCGATGACATCGCCCACCTTGGAGAGCTTGCTACCTGCTGCGCTCAACGCCTGCAGCGCTAGGTCCGGCTCCGGCTCCGGATCATCCGGGCGCACGGTGCTGAAACCCATCGGCGTCAGCGCGTCGTTGCCTTGCCCAGGAACTCCCAAATCTGTAGGGAGTCCGCAGTCCTCAAGCCCTTCAACTCTTCCAGGGATCTCCTGGCTACCGTCAGTTCAGAATTCTCACGGGCGAGGCGCTCAACTTCTTTGGCGTTTTGCTAAATCTTTTCAGCAACCCGCCTTTCGAGTTTTCCGAGCTCCTCCTCCCGGAGGTGGATCTTGTTCCGGCAGTCGACCAAGTCCTTCTCCCTACCTCTCACTTTCTTCCCCCGGGCAACAAGGGCACACTCTTGTTCGTAGAGTTCCTGCCCTCGCACCCAGGTCTTCTCCTCTTCCTCTTGGCAGCGCTCTTCCAATTTCTTGGCGCGCTCCTCGAGGCCCTTGTCAGCCAGAGCTACTTTCTCGGTGAGCTCCTCTTCCCTCCTCAGGACATCATCCCGCAGCTCAAGGAGTTTCTGCTCTTCATCCTCGAGCCGTTTCTCCCTCTCTTCAAGTTCCTCTCGGCGCTTGATGAGTGCAGTATTAATGGCCTCAAGCTGTTCGTGGCGCGCATCGGCCGCGTTATTGGCAGCTTTGGCCTGATCGTAGATCTCCCGGGATTGAGCGTCGAGGGCATGAGTCATACTCTCCCTCTCATCCAGTAATTGGCCCCAGTACTCCAGGCGGATCTTCTCCCGCTTGATCCACTCCTTGTCGTCCGCTAGCCTCGACTACGCCAGCTTGGTCTCGAAGTAGAGCCGATTACGCCACCGCCTAAGGGTTTGGCGCTCCTCTTCAAGAGCCTTTCTGTCGTGGAAGAAGGCCAGTTGGACTTGACGCAAACTGGAATATGCGTTGTTAATGGACAGCGACGACAGGATTGGTTCCGGACCTGCTGGGGTCTCCTCCGCTGGTTCCAGCGGGTCTTCAGATACAAAAATCGGGTCCCACTCTACAAGAGCGGTCCCCTGAGTCTCCATGGCACTAGGCCCGTCCTCCGGGATGACCTCAGTCGCCATCGAGGAAGGCCCTGCCGCCAGGTCTTCGTTCACCCCCTCGGGCAGGGGGTCAGCGACTTCGCTTGAACCCTCCAGCTCGGTCGCAGGTATCTCCGACGTCGTCGCCTCCGGAGCAGGAGCCGCTACTGGCTCCGGTCTGGGCACCTCTTCTGATGGAGGCTCAAGCTCCGTCACCTCTTCAACCAGCGGCACAGGAGCCGGAAGATCTTCAACATCGTCCGGACCTGTGACCGGAGCTCCAACAATAACCGGCTCACCTGCCGGTGCTTCGGAAGTAGCCGGCCCAACTGTCGGAACTACCTCATCTTCCGGCTCGCATGCCGGGGCTTCAGTCACCTCCGGCTCAACCGCCGGGGCTTCAACAATTACCGGCTCAGAGGCCGGGATTACTACTTCCTCCGGCTCAACAGCCGGAGCTTCCATCATCGCAGCACCAGGACCCGGAGCTTCAACCTCCAGGACAGGTGCCGCTGGTATGTCTTCACTCCCGTGGTCCAGCGCTACCACGGGAACTTCTGGGGATGAGTCGAGGTCCATGACCACGACAGCCGGCGCCGGAGCTGTCGCAGCCTCAGCCACCACTTGGGGCGGCACTGGGACAGGAGCAGAAGCTCCCACCCCCACGGCCTCAGACACTATGGCTGAGTGTGGAGCCTCGCTCCCCTTCTTGGGGACGCTGCAGACGATGGACGAAGAAAATTAACAAACAGTTGCCACAATTAAAATAATTGTACAAGGTTGAGATTAAAAATTACCTTGGGAGGCTTCCGCACCAGCTTGCGCGGAACCTTTTTCCCGGGCGTTCTGGGCTGGCCATAGTCGGTGTAGAAGCTCCGGAAGGCCCCCCAGAACTTGTCGCGGCCACGGGCGTTTCCCGGGTTGAGGCTCTCCTCGATCGGGAGTGTCGACTGTTGGAGTCGGCAGATCTCCTGACACTACGAAAGTGTTGAAGGAGTTTGTAGTTCGGTGTGGGCGCGCGGAGACTCAAGAAGGTGAATCACGATTGGACAAGAGAGACACAGTGGTTTACGTGGTTCGGGCCGCCTGAGCGTAATACCCTACTCCACGGGTGTGTTGTGTTGTATTAGTTTGTGTATGAGAGCTCACGTCAATGTGTGTGTCTCCCAGTGTGTTTCAAAGCCTTAGCACATCAGAACGTGCCTTGTGTATCGTCGGTCTGTCCTTTTATAGTACAAGGACAAACCGTTACAAGTTAGCCTGGCCCGACATGTGGCCCCGGCGGTTACTAGTATTGATACACGATTAATTGCTGTTAATAACCCTGTAACGGTCTCCGATAGTGCCATTACAGGTGTTAAGATTGTCCGATTAAGTGTCATTAACATGGAATTAATGACAATTAATCGGGTCTTGAAGTCCGCGGTTATCCTTTGAAGATCCGGAGTCATTACAATGTCCTCCGGAGGCTTGGGGCGGCCAGCTCCGGCGTTTGGACGCGTGGCAGCTCCGGAGCTTGCTTGTGGGAAGCGGGAAGCTCCGGGGTGGCCTGGCACGTGTCAGGTCCGGAGCTTCTCTCGGTCAGGGGTTAAGTCCGGAGGTGCCGTTTCGGTACCTAGCCCGGAGCTTCACCCTTGTGGGTAGTAGCTCTGGTCTGGCAGTACACGTGGCAACCTAGGGGTTAACCATGTTGGAGAAGCAGGTCCGGTTATGTCTGACAAGTGGGCCCCCGAGGGTCTTCAATTTGAGTAGATGTCCTTCCCTTGAGATCTTTGTAACCTCAGGGGGTGTATGGTTTTTAGGGTACCGACAGTGGCCCCCTGGACCTACCTCCGGGGAAAGCCACCGGGGTGAAGTCATTCCGTCGGAGGTGGGTCCATTCTTGCGACTCTTGAACTGGGTCTTCAAGGGTCTTCGGAGGTGCCGTTGGCGGGGCTTTACGGTTAAATCCCGACGCGTGGCGCACCTCAGGCGGCAGATAGGATCTTTGACGTGCGGATCTCTCGCAATTGAAGGTCGCCAGTTCCCGATACGAAAACCGTATCGGTTTCGCGCGCCTTGTCAGGTCGCTGCCTTTGGGTTTCCCGCTTCGTGATGACAACCGTTCGCCTGGGTAAGAACCTCGACTTGATCGTCAGGGTGGTCCCGGGCCCTCTTGTCATCGGCAGGGTTGAATTTTTGAGTAGTATCTTTGACTCTCCTGCAGTTTCCATCCAAGCGTTGCGAGGGCTTACTTAAGAAGGAAAGCGCACCGTCGGGAGTTCTTTACGCCTCCATCTGTTCTTGCGCTCAAACTCCCAACTCGTGCTTTGCTCCTCTTCTCCTGCCTAGCTGTGCTGCGATGGAGTTGGGTCTGCGTGAGAGTCGCTTGAAGACGGACAACGATCTGAAGAAGGTCCGGGCCCTCATGGGGTGGTCTTCGGACTTCTTCAATCGCTCGATCCGTGCCGGCGGAGGGCTCCCTTTTGAAAAGGAGCACGTTGGCGAGATGGTGTACTTTTCCTCGTACGCCATGGTGGGGCTGATCCCACCGTTTTCTTCTTTCTTCTTGATGCTGCTGGACTTCTATGGTCTGCAGCTATACCACCTTGGCCCTCACTCCATTCTCCTTGTGTCCATCTTTGTCCACTTCTGCGAGATGTGGGTGGGCATCCCTCCCTGCATCGAGCTCTTCCGAACCTTCTTCACCGTCCAAACCACCGGCCGAAGCGACGAGTATCTTGGCTTCTACTACTTCGTGAAGCGCAAGAAGTGCCCGTTCAAGTACCTCCGGTCATTCCCTTCCGGGAAGTGGGATGACTGGAAGAAAGATTGGGTAGTCGTCCGGGTGGAGGAGCATGAGCGGTTGGAGCTGCCAGACGGTCTGCCCGGCATTGACACGTCGGTATGGAGTGAAGTTCCGGCGCTGGCGGGAGCTTTCGACCCTGTCCTGACCAGGATCCGCCAATGTGTGGAGGGAGGATTGACTCCCCAGGCGGTGTTCTGCAACTTCCTGTCCAACAGGTGGGCGCCGCTGAAGAGGAGGGAGAAGCTCGCCTGGGCCCTCAACAGCGTGATGGACGAGGACCGGGTTGAAACCGGGTTGAAGTCCAGCATGGTGGGGAAGTCCTTGGAGTTTCACCTCAAGAAATTCCAGCATGGCATCGACGTTGACGGAGATTACTTGACTCCGCCGCCGGCTTTCCTCCCTCTGAACGTGGAAGTTGAGTTCAGCAGGGAGCTCCGGCGAAAGATGCCCGCGCTTGACGACCTTGGTGTCGTTGAGAGAAGATCAACTACCCGGTTGGCGATCCTCGGGTTGTCCGGAGATGGCTCCGCCCCTGTCCCACAGCCAAGAACTGAGGTCATCGGCAAGGGCAAGGAGCTGGCGGAAGAGCCGGAGAGCAGGAAGAGGAAGCTGCGACATGCTGACGGAAGGTCCGTGGGGCCTGCCACTTCCCACCCAGTTCTCCGTCTTCAGGAAGGAAGATCCTCCGCCGTCGTGGCGACTGTTCCCGTGGTGGGGTCCTTCCGGAACGTTACTGTTCCGGCGGTGGGATCCTCCCGGAGCGCGACTGCCCCCGCGGTGGATCCCTCCCATGGTGCTAGCTCCGGGCGCTCGACTCCGGCATCAGAAGCGGTGAGGGCCTCCAGGTCCAGGAGTTCCTCCCGATCAAGGAGAGCTCCGACCCGGGAATCGCCCGCGGCCACGGCAAGTCCTGGGAGTCCTCCCGGAGCTCCTACGCCGACCGTGGCCAGCCCGGATCGTCCGGGAAAGAGGTTCCGCGCAAGCTGGTGCATGAGCCTCCCAAGGTAATTTTTCTTTTTTACCTCGATTAACTTTTTAATTGTAGCATCTGTTTGCTCAATTTCTTCGTCCTTAATCTGCAGCGTTCCCAAGAAGGGGAGTGAAGCTCCACCCCCGGCCACAGTGTCTGAGGCTGCGAGGGCTTCTGCTCCAGTCCCGGTGCCGCCCCAAGCGGAGGCTGCGACAGCTCCGGCGCCGGCTGTCGTGGTCATGGACCTCGACTCGTCTCCAGAAGTTCCCGTGGTAGCGCCGGACCACGGGAATGAAGATGCGCCAGCGGCACCCGTCCCGGAAGTGGAAGCTCCGGGTCCTGGTGCTGCAGTAGTAGAAGCTCCGGCTGTTGAGTCGGAGGAAGCAGCAGTCCCGGCTTCAGAGCCGAAAAGTGCTGAAGCCCCGGCGATCGGGCTGGAGGTGGCTGAAGCCCCGGCATGCGAGCCGGAAGTTGAAGTAGTTCCGGCCATTGAGCCGGTTACTTCCGAAGCTCCGGCTGCAGAGCCGGTGATTGTTGGAGCGCCGGCCGCAGAGCCGGTGATTGTTGGAGCGCCGGCCGCAGAGCCGGTGATTGTTGGAGCGCCGGCCGCTGAGCCGGCGGCTGAAGAGGCGAGGGAGCTTGAGCCTCCCTCGGAAGAGGTGTCCCGGCCGGAGCCAGTGGAGGCGACGACGTCGATGGTACCTGTGGCAGAGCCAGAGTGCCTGAACGAAGTCGCCGGCCCCCAGCCTGAAGGGGCAAACGAAGACTTGGTGGCGGGACCTCCTTCGATGGCGACTGAGGCCATCCCGGAGGAGGGCCCTAGCGCTTTGGAAGATCAGGGTTCCACTCTCGTAGAGTGGGACCCAATTTTTGTAAGTGAAGACCCACTGGAACCAGCGGAAGAGATCCCAGCAGGTCCGGAGCCTATCTCGTTGTCGATGTCCATCGACAACGCCTGCTCCAGTCTACGTCAAGTCCAACTGGCCTTCTTCCACGACAGCAAGGCTCTTGAAGAGGAGCGCCAAACCCTTAGGCGGTGGCGTAATCGGCTCCACTTCGAGACTAAGCTGGCGTAGTCGAGGCTTGCGGATGACAAGGAATGGATCAGGCGGGAGAAGGTCCGCCTGGAGCTCTGGGGTGAGCTGCTGGACGAGAGGGAGAGCATGACTCACGCCCTCGACGCTCAATCCCGGGAGTTCCATGACCAAGCTAAGGCTGCTAACGACGCGGCCAATGCTCGGTTTGATCAGCTCGAGGCCATCAGCACCGCACTCATCAAGCGCCGAGAGGCACTTGAAGGGAGGGAAAGACGGCTCGAGGATGAGGAGCAAAAACTCCTGGAGCTACGGGATGACGTCTTGCGACGGGAAGAAGAGCTCGCCGAGAAAACAGCTCTGGCAGACAAGGGCCTCGAGGAGCGCGCTAAGAAATTGGAAGAGCGCTGCCTCGAGGAGGAGGAGAAGACCTGGGTGCGGGGGCAGGAACTCTACGAATACAAGTGTGCCCTTGTCGCCCGGGAAAAGAAAGTAGAGGCGAGGGAGAAGGACCTGGTCAACCGCCGAAACAAGATCCACCTCCGGGAGGAGGAGCTCGGAAGACTTGAGAAGCGGGTTGCTGCGAAGATCCAGCAAAACGCCAAAAAAGTTGAGCGCCTCTCCCGCGAGAATTCGGAGCTGACGGCGGCCCGGAGATCCCTGGAAGAGATGAAGAACCTGAGGAAGGCGGACTCCCTGCAAATTTGGGAATTTCTGAGCAAGGCCGACGATGCGCTGGCGCCGATGGGTTTCAGCCCCGTGCTCCCGGATGATCCGGAGCCAGAGCCGGACCTTGCGTTGCAAGCGTTGAGCGCCGCGGGCAGCAAGCTCTCCAAGGTGGGCGACTTCATCGCGGACCAACTGGAGGTCGAGGGTCAATCCCTGGCTAGGAACGTCACAGAATATGTGTTGACGTGCTACACCAGCCGGAACCCTCGATTTCCTCTGGACCCGGTGCTTGAAGGCCCCGTCGAAGGAGAAGGCGAAGCTACCCGAGCCAGCGTGTCGGAGGTCGCCCAGAAGGTCGCCGAGTTCTTCCATAGGGTCTAGGACCGTCTCTCTTAGCCTTTACTTGTATCTTCCCTTCTTCCTCAATTTTGTAATCCCTTGTCTCCAGATGTAATCTCCGGTCTTCAGATGAAATGAAATCCCCAATTTTTTGTGAATTTCATTTTTTTGTCTTCAACTCTGTCTTCAACATCTTTATCTTCACTTGGCCCCCTGGTAGATGTGCACAATTTGATTATGGACATGTACCAAGAGGATGTTGAGTTTTGTTGAAGACGAATTTGCTTCGAACTTGTGGAATTTAGGTCCGAAGTTTTTGACACTGAAGGTCCCCTGAAGTTGTCGGATCTTAGAAGCTCCGGCACTGTCCACCGCTGGAGCTTAGTAGCTCCGGCAATAGCCTCTATCAACACGTTGAGCGTCGATAGTTAATACTCCAGGGTATCGGAGCTTAGCAGCTCCGGCAATGACCTTTGCCACACTTAGTTTGTTGGCAACAGACTCAAGTGACGGGGTCTTCTCACCATCTTTTAGTCAACACCGACGGTTGACGTCTTGGTGGGAGTCGGAGCTTGGTTAGCTCCGGTTTTTCTCCATCAGCGTAGGGTTCATTTTTCCTGCACACTTAAGCCAAGAAAAATAGTAAAATTCGTTCCTTGTCTATAACTTCGTCGCGGCTTACGGTTCTCAAGAAAATTTTAAGTTGAACACGATTTTTAATACGACTGGATGAATTGTCTTTTCTTTTAGATCCAATTGTCCATGGACCCACCTTACTTTGGCCTGCCGGGATGTAGGTAGAGTGGCGTACTTAGGGTGCTTGACCAGGCTAAGTCGATAGCGCACTCCGGCCCTAGAATGGCTTGGCGGCTTTCAGGCGAGTTGGCCACAGACGATATTTAAATCCAAAAAATCTGACAATTCAACTCGAATCGTATGTAAACCGGTCAAACTAGAACTTCTTAAGAATTGCACGTTTTTGTTATAGACAAGAAAGAGAAAAATAAAAATGTCGAGCTTATGCAAAAATGAATGCACGTGGAGTCTATTTCACATGAAGATGTCTTTCATTATAGGTCCGGGGTACAGGGGAAACAAGTACACTCTTAGGGTACGGAACCAGGCTAAGTGTGTTTGGTTTCTCGTTTGACCCAGGGTAGTTAGCCACACTTTTAGTCCGGAGACTGTGTCAAGTGTTGCATGAGCTTTTTCAAACCTTTCAGGGAAGGTCCGGCTGCTCTCCCGGAGGAACTACCCGACTCTGTACAATGACTCTATAACATACATTTCAAGTTACTTAAGACTCACCTCCGTGGAATTAAGTGTAGAACTTACGGAGGTGCTCGATGTTCCAAGGATTTGGGAGAGGTGTCCCATCCTCGGTAGCCAAGCGAACGCTTCCGGGACGGGATACTTTGATCACTCGAAAGGGCCCTTCCCAGCCGGGGGAGAGTTTGTTTTGCCCTTCTCTGGATAGTATTCTCCGTAGCACCAGATCGCCTTCCTCGAGCTGTCGGTTGTGTACATGCCGCTGGTGATAGCGCCGTAGAGCTTGGCGGTATCGGGCATTCCGAACAGCTGCTTGGCACCTTCCCTCCTCGAGGAGGTCTAGGTCTTCGCGCCGGAGCTGGTCCTGCGCGGCTTCGTCGAAGGTCCGGACTCGGAGGGAACCCAAGGTGATTTCCAGAGGAAGGATCGCTTCAGCTCCGTACACCAGGAAGAAGGGTGTTTCTCCGGTTGCCCGACTTGGAGAAGTCCTGTTGGCCCATAGAGTGGGCGGAAGCTCTTCGATCCAATTGGCTCCGTGCTTTTTCAAGCGCTCATAAGTGCGTGTTTTGAGTCCTTTAAGGATCTCTGCATTTGCTCTCTCGGCTTGCCCATTGCTGGCAGGATGAGCTACAGAAGCGTAGCAAACTTGTATGCCGAGGTCTTCACAATATCCTTGAAATGCGGAGCTTGTGAATTGAGTCCCATTATCAGTGATGATCTTATTTGGGACTCCGAATCTGCTCACGATAGATTGTAGAAAATTGATTGCAGATTGTTTGTTGATCGTCACAACATGAGTTGCTTCCGGCCACTTGGTGAACTTGTCGATGGCGACGTACAGGAACTTGTAACCTCCGACGGCTCTTGGGAAGGGTCCCAAGATGTCCATCCCCCACACAGCGAAAGGCCATGTGGGAGGTATCATTTGTAAGGACTGAGCAGGTGTATGAATTTGCTTTGCATGGAATTGGCATGCTTTGCATTTCTTCACCAGCTCAGTTGCACCCTGGAGCGCTGTAGGCCAGTAGAAGCCATGCCGAAAGGCTTTTCCGACCAGTGTGCGGGAAGATGCGTGGTTCCCACACTCGCCTCCATGGATTTCTGCGAGGAGCTCGCAGCCTTCTTCCCTTGTGATGCACCGCATTAGGATGCCGTTGGCACCGCGCCGGTAGAGATCCCCTTCTACCAACGTGTATCTTTTAGCCAATCTGACTACCCGGTCAGCGGATACATCATCGTCAGGAAGGATGTTGTCTTTCAAGTAGCTCCGGATCTCCGAGATCCATGCATCGGAACTGACTTGAGCATTTGAGTCTTGCGTGCTGGGTTGCTCGGAGCTTCCGGCAGCACCTACGACCCTTGATGGCTGCCATGGTAACAGGGCCATCAGGACTGTCAGCTTCGGGATGCTGATCTCGCCCCCTTCGTTCAGTTCGGCAGGCTGAACTGTTGGTTTTGACAACCTCCGGACAAAGGTTCCGTCAGGAACCGGAGCTCCAGTTGACGCCCTGGTCGAGAGTTCGTCAGCTTCAGCGTTGTGAGCACGCTGAACATGGTGAAGGTCTAGGACTTCGAAGTCCTTCTGAAGCCTCTGGACTTCAAGGAGGTAAGCAGCCAGCTGGAGATTATTGCAGGAGCATTCACCCTTCACCTGCTTGATGACGAGTTGTGAATCTCCTTTGACCAGCAATTGCTTGACACCGTATGATAGTGCCACCTTTAATCCATAGATGAGTGCTTCATACTCCGCCATGTTATTGGTTGCCTTGAAGTCAAGGTGTACCATGTATTTCACTTTCTCCCCAGTTGGTGCGAGGAGAAGGATTCCAGCTCCGGCTCCCTGCTTCTGCATGGAGCCGTCGAAGTTAAGGGTCCAATGAGGCTTAGTGAAGGTTGGAACTTGAGGTTCCGTCTTCTGCTCGCTGGGGCCCCCAGGGTTTAATGGAGAGGGAGTCCATTCTGCCACGAAATCCGCCAACGCTTGACTCTTAATTGCTTGTCTCGGAATGAATTCAAGATCGAATTCAGCCAATTCCGCTGCCCACTTTGCGATATTCCCAGTTGAATTGGGATTATGCAGGATCGCTCGAAGTGGATATGAGGTCACCACCGAGACTTTGTGAGCTTGGAAATAGTGTCGAAGCTTCCTTGAGGCAATAAGAACTGCATAAAGCAGTTTATGCACCTCTAGGTATGGAGTCTTGGCATCATGTAATACTTCACTGATGAAGTATACCGGGCGTTGAATGGTCCGGACCCTCCCGGAGGGGTCCGGAGCTTCCTCTTCATTGATCTGGACCCTCTCGGAGGGGTCCAGACTCTCTTCGGGGACTTCCGGGTTCTGAGTGGAGGAACCCGGAGCTTCTTCAGAAATGACCTGGACCCTCTCGGAGGGGTCCGGGTCCTCTGAAGTGGCTTCTTGTGGGTTTAAGTCTGGGAGATGGGACCCAGACCCGCTTTCAGGAACCTCCGGACCCTCCCGAAGGGGTCTGGATTCCTGAGTATTGGGTAGTTCCGGTCTCTCCGCAACCAGAACCATACTGACAACTTCGTCAGTAGCTGAAATGTAAAGCAACAAAGGCTCACCAGGGTTCGGAGCTACCAGGACTGGTAGGGTGGTGAGGAACTGTTTCAGCTCCTGGAATGCCTTCTCTGCTTCTTCAGACCATTGGAATGGTCCGGACTTCCTCAGTAACTTGAAGAAGGGAAGTGCTCTTTCCGCCAGTCTTGAAATGAACCGGCTGAGTGCTGCTAGACATCCAGTTAATTTTTGGACGTCTTTGATGCGGGTTGGTGGCCGCATGTCTTCAATGGCTTTTATCTTCGCCGGATTAGCCTCTATGCCCCGGTGACTTACTAGGAAACCAAGAAGCTTTCCGGAACTAACCCCGAAGACGCACTTGTCTGGGTTTAGCTTCGTGCGGGTGGCCCGCAACTTGTCGAAGACAGCCTGCAAGGTGTCCAAGAGGGACTCCTTGTTCTTGACTTTGACCACGATGTCGTCGACGTACACTTCCACTATGTCTCTGATGAGTTCTTCGAAAGTTTTGTACATAGCTCGTACAAAAGTTGAAGTTGCATTCTTGAGACCAAACGGCATGGCTGTGTAACAATACAATCCATCCACTGTGATGAATGAAGTATGTTCTTCATCCTCCCTAGACATCCTGATTTGATGATATCCAGAATATGCGTCTAGAAAACACAGTAACTCACACCCGGAGGTGGAATCCACTATCTGATCTATTCTAGGTAGTGGGAATGGATCTTTTGGACATGCCTTATTCAGTGTGGTGTAGTCGATGCACATCCGAAGTTTCCCGCCGGCCTTGGGCACAACGACTGGGTTTGCCAGCCATTTTGGATGGTAGACTTCTCGGATAAATCCGGCTTCGAGCAACTTCTTCACTTCTTGTCGGATGAAGTTTTGTCGCTCTACAGATTGCTTCCGAGGTTTCTGATGCACAGGCCGAGCGTCGGGGTAAATCTTCAGATTGTGCTCAATCACTTCCCTGGGGATCCCAGGCATTTGTGACGGTTGCCAAGCAAACACGTCGACGTTAGCCCGGAGGAAAGTGATGAGCGCGAGTTCCTATTTGTCATTCAATCCACCCGATATGCGGGTGGTTTGAGTGACATTGGAACCAATTTGGACGACTTTGATGGGGATGTCGGTGTCGCCGCTTGGCTGCACTCGGGGAGCATAGGTTGAGCCTCGTTGCCGAATGCTCGGAGGTTGTGGAGCTTGCCCCTGTCTGGAGTCCTCCTCTTGCGCAGTGGTGAGTGCATGGAGCTCCTCCAGAGCAGTTACTCCGGCGGTGCGATCTCCACGAATTCGGAGAACGCCTACTGGTGTTGGCATCTTCAACACCAAGTATCCATAATGAGCAGCTGCCATAAATTTGTATAGAGCAGGTCTACCCAAGATGGCGTTGAATGGTAAGTTGATCTGAGCGACGTCGAAGACCAACTTCTCGGTGCGGTACTTCTCCCGTGTCCCGAAGGTAACGGGGAGAATTATAGCTCCGAGTGGGGTAATGGCCCCCGGACCTACTCCGGAGAATGGTCGAGAGGGCTGAAGATCCGAAGGTCGAAGCTGAAGTCTGGTAAAAGCTTCAAAGCTTATAAGGTTCAGCCCCGAACCTCCATCCACCATAACATGATGGAGCTGGATGTTGTTGATGGTGGGAGATACCATCAAGGGTAATTGGCCAGCTCCGACCATGCTTTGAGGGCAGTCCGAAGCATCAAAAATGATGGGTGTATCCATCCACTTTCGATGTGGCTCCGGTCTAGCTGTAGGAGCTACAGCAGCCATATCCCGCCGCATAGTCTTGATGACACGGCGAGAAGTGATGTCCCATGATCCACCAAAGATGGTGTTCATGGTTTTCCGACGCTCGTTGTCGGAGACGTCGGAGTCATCGTCGACGGGGGTGTAGACGGCTTTCAGGACCTTTTTGGGGTCCTGAAACCCTAACTCCTCTTCAGCCAGAGCTTCGTCAACCTTCCGTTTCCCCTCCCTCTGTCGGAAAGGAGACCCTTCCCGGCGCTTGTTGTAGCGCTCGGCAAGGTTTTGGACCTCCCGGCAGTCCTCCAGTCTGTGGCTGCCCGTTTTGTGAATGGGGCACCACATCTTGGATTTGCCGCCGTCTTCAGAAGACGATCGAGGTCGCTTCTCGGGGCGTGGCCCCCGGCCACCAGGAGTTGCAGTGGCTGCAACGTTGGTTGTGCCGGCCGACGGCTTCTTCTTGCCGTTGGTCTTCTTTTTCTTCTTGCCACTCCCGGAGGTAGCGGCTTCTTCTTTGGAGGATTTTTTATGATCCTCCAAGGCTGGTTTGGAGTGCATTTCACGGCCCTCCGCAGCTCTGGCACATTTGTCTGCCAAGCTGAAGAGCTCCGTGACGCTGGTGATCTCTTTGATCGCCAGCTTCTCCAACATCTTCTTGTCTCGCACACCCTGTCTAAATGCCACAATGACAGAAGCGCTTGAGATAGAAGGGATTGTGTTGCGTACCTGAGAGAACCTCTGGATGAATGACCGCAAAGATTCTCCTCCTTTTTGCACGACCGCGAAAAGGTCTAGTTCAGTGCCCGGTCGGGTGTATGAACTCCCGAAATTGGCAGTGAACTGACGGCACAACTCCTCCCAACTGTCGATAGAGTTGGGTGGAAGGCTCATAAACCAGGACCTGGTGGTCCCAGTTAAGGCCACTGGAAAGTAGTTGGCCATTACGGCCTCGTTTCCTCCAGCTGCTCAGATTGCAGTGGAGTATATCTGCAGAAATTCTACGAGGTTGACAGTCCCGTCGAATTTTTCCGGCAAGTGTGGCCGGAACTTCTGTGGCCATCTAACCATGCGCAGGTGCATGGCTAGGGCGGAACAGCCTCCTCCTACTCCTTCCAGAGTAGAAAGGTCTTGAGCATCCCGTCTTTCTCGAGCTCGCTCGATATGGACACGGCCATCCTGTTGGCGGTATCGGCGATCAAGCTCCGCCCGGAGGTCGTGTGTCGAAAGCCGAGATGCGGTATGGGTGCGTCGTGCCCCAGAGGGCAACGACGTCACTTGCTGTGACGCAGCTCGTCTTCGGTTGTTGGAGACATGCGGACCAAGTCTTCCAGACAACGTCCGTCGCTGCGACGGGGCCCGCCCTGAAGGAGGTGGACCCTGGTTGTTGAGGCGTTCGGCCGCTGCTGCGACCAAATGCTCAACATCAGCCCTCCATTGCTCCATGGCACCTTGAGATGCATCCGGAGGTGGTGGTCGCTGGAGAAGAGCACGCGCCGCATGGAGCGCGTGTTCTGGGTTGTCATGACTTGCCGGTGCAGTATGTGACGCCGGCGCACCATCGTGTTGCCCGGCACGTCTTGCCGGAGAAGATGGTGGTGGTGGGAGTATGACTCCTGCTGGTGCTGAGGCTCCTGCTGGTGGCTGCATGTTCGAGGGATTGCCCCCGTCAGCCTGAGCAGCAGGTTGCCCGTTGGATGATCCAGCCGCAGAATTCACCATTCTTGAAAATCTCAGGCGCCCCTACCTGGCGCGCCAACTGTCGACTGTTGGAGTCGGCAGATCTCCTAACACTACGAAAGTGTTGAAGGAGTTTGTAGTTCGGTGTGGGCACGCGGAGACTCAAGAAGGTGAATCACGATTGGACAAGAGAGACACAGTGGTTTACGTGGTTCGGGCTGCCTAAGCGTAATACCCTACTCCACGGGTGTGTTGTGTTGTATTAGTTTGTGTATGAGAGCTCACGTCAATGTGTGTGTCTCCCAGTGTGTTTCAAAGCCTTAGCACATCAGAACGTCCTTTGTGTATCGTCGGTCTGTCCTTTTATAGTACAAGGACAAACCGTTACAAGTTAGCCTGGCCCGACATGTGGCCCCGACGGTTACTAGTATTGATACACGATTAATTGCTGTTAATAACCCTGTAACGGTCTCTGACAGTGCCGTTACAGGTGTTAAGATTGTCCGATTAAGTGTCATTAACATGGAATTAATGACAATTAATCGGGTCTTGAAGTCCGCGGTTATCCTTTGAAGATCCGGAGTCATTACAATGTCCTCCGGAGGCTTGGGGCGGCCAGCTCCGGCGTTTGGACGCGTGGCAGCTCCGGAGCTTGCTTGTGGGAAGTGGGAAGCTCCGGGGTGGCCTGGCACGTGTCAGGTCCGGAGCTTCTCTCGGTCAGGGGTTAAGTCCGGAGGTGCCGTTTCGGTACCTAGCCCGGAGCTTCACCCTTGTGGGTAGTAGCTCTGGTCTGGCAGTACACGTGGCAACCTAGGGGTTAACCATGTTGGAGAAGCAGGTCCGGTTATGTCTGACAAGTGGGCCCCCGAGGGTCTTCAATTTGAGTAGATGTCCTTCCCTTGAGATCTTTGTAACCTCAGGGGGTGTATGGTTTTTAGGGTACCGACAGATGTCGTGCTGGAATTTCTTGAGGTGGAACTCCAAGGTTTTCCCCACCATGTTGGACTTCAACCCGGTCTCAACCCGGTCGTCGTCCATCACGTTGTTGAGGGCCCAAGCGAGCTTCTCCCTCCTCTTCAGCGGCGCCCACCTGTTGACCAGGAAATTGCAAAATACCGCCTGAGGGGTCAATCCTCCCTCCACGCATTGGCGGATCCTGGTCAAAGCAGGGTTGAAAGCGTCCGCCAGCACCGGAACTTCACTCCAGATCTTCGTGTCAATGCCGGGAAGACCATCGGGCAGCTCCAGCCTCTTGTGCTCCTCCACCCTGACGACTATTCAGTCTTTCTTCCAGTCATCCCACTTCCCAGAAGGAAACGACCGGAGGTACTTGAATGGGCACTTCTTGCGCTTCACGAAGTAGTAGAAGCCAAGGTACTCATTGCTCCAGCCAGTGGTGTGGACGGTGAAGAAGGTCCGGAAGAGTTCAATGCAGGGGGGATACCCACCCACATCTCACAGAAGTGGACGAAGATAGACACGAGGAGGATGGAGTGAGGGCCAAGGTGATATAACTGCAGACCATAGAAGTCTAGCAGCATCAAGAAAAAGGAAGAAAAAGGCGGGATCAACCCCACCATGCCGTACGAGGAAAAGTACACCATTTCGCCGGCGTGCTCCTTCTCGAAGGGGAGCTCTCCGCCGGTACGGACTGAGCGGTTGAAGAAGTCCAAGGACCACCCCATGAGGGCCCGGACCTTCTTCAAATCGCCATCGGTCTTCAAGCGACTCTCACGAAGACCCAACTCCATTGCAGCACAGCTAGGCAAGAGAAGAAAAGCGAAGCACAAGTTGGGAGTTTGATCGCAAGAACAGATGAGAGGCGTAAAGAACTCCCGACAGTGCGCACTTTCCTTCTTAAGTAAGCCCTCGCAACGCTCGGATGGAAACCGCAAGGAAGTCGAAGGTACCACCCAAAAATTTCACCCAGTCGATGACAAGCGGGCCCGGGACCACCCCGACGATCAAGTCGAGGTTCTTACCCAGGTGAACGGTTGTCATCAAGAGGCGGGAAGCCCAAAGGCGGCGGCCTGACAAGGCACGCAGAACCGATACGGTTTTCCTATCGGGAACCAACGGCCTTCAATTGCGTGAGATCCGCACGCCAAAGATCCCATCTGTCGCACTCGGGATACGCCACGTGGTGAGGATTCAATTCCCAGTCCTTGCCAACAGCACCCTCAAAGACCCTTGAAGACTTAGTTCAAAGGTCGCGGAGATGGACCCACCTCCAGCGGAATGACTTCCCCGGAGGTAGGTCCAGGGGGCCACTGTCGGTATCCTAGAAACCGTACACCCCTTGAGGTTATAAAGATCTCAAAGAAAAATCATCTACTTGGTTTGAAGACCCTCGAAGGCCCACATGTCAGACATAACCGGACTCGCTTCTCCAACATGGTTAATCCCTGGGTCGCCACGTGTACTATCAAACCGGAGCTACCGCCCACAATGGGAAGCTCCGGACCATGAACCGAAACGGCACCCCCGGACTTAGCCCCTGACCGAGAGAAGCTTCGGACCTGACACGTGTCGGGTAGTCCCGGAGCTTCCTGTTTCCCACAGCAAGCTCCGGAGCTGCCACGTGTCCTATCGTCGGATCTTCAGCTTCTAACCTCCGGAAGACCCAGCGACAGCTCCAGATCTTCAAAGGAGAACCAAGGACTTCAAGACCCAATTAAGTGTCATTAATGCCATATTAATGACACTTAAATGGACGATCTTAACACCAGTAATGGTGCTGTCAAAGCCCGTTACAGGATCATTAAGAGAAATTAAACGTGTATCAATACTAGTAACCGCCGGGGCCACATGTCGGGCCAGGCTAACCTGTAACGGCCTGCCCTTGTACTATAAAAGGACAGGCCGATGATACACAAGGGACACACGCGTCTGATACGCTCATCACAAGCTCATACTGCTAATACAACACCAACACACCCGTGGAGTAGGGTATTACGCTCAGGCGGCCCGAACACGTAAATTCTTGTGTCTCCTGTGTCAATCCTTATTCACCTTCTTGAATCTCCGCGCGCCCACACCGAACATCAAACTCCCCTATCACTTTAGTAGTGTAGGGAGATCTGCCGGTTCCAAACCACCGACAGTTTTGTTCGAGGGATGTAGTGGGACGGGACGGGACGATCTCACTTTTCTTATGTTTAGTTTGGAGACATGTGGGATGGAGTCATCCCTCAAAAGAGAATATTTCACCCAGATGCGGGATGAAACCGTCCCACCGAAAACATGGGGACAGATCCGTCCCACCTCCGTGGAGACAGGTGCGCGACCTTCCAGAAGTACTCATACTCACATATCTCTGTTCCATCCTTTCATTCAAACAAGATACGGGACCATTCCGTCCCACACCATCCCACAAAATAAACAAGAAACAAGGATTGTTCCATCCCTCTAGACAAACAGAAAACAAGATCATCCCATACCTAAAAACTAGGATGGATCCATCCCATCCCACTTTGACTCCCAAGTGTCATGTGTCGTCGTTGCATCGGTCTGCTAAAAACAACGGATGTAACGTAACCGATGGTGTGGCTGATGTTCCGCTCGACACCGCTGAGCAAGGAAAAGGTGCTCGATAGGAGACAAAAACGTTTCTATGCAGAAACGGCTAGTACGACGGTTTTTAACTGACTTGTTTTCAATATGCCCAACTTAAGTCTATCACGGAAATTTTAAAAACAAATAATAGTACCGTTTATTCACTCTTTTTTTATAATAATCAATTGTATTTTTTTGAAGTTGAACCATAAACTACTACGAAAAATTAACTGCTAAACAAGTGCAACTTGTCATGAAAATATTGTCTGGCATGCACATAAAAGATATAAAAATAAATGAAACTTCGTGATTGGCCTCGGGTTTGCTTTTTTTTAATTAGGGAGCTTGATTGATTAAATCTTAGTGTTTTTTTATCTCTAATGGCGGCTTTCATTCACTGCACCAGTAGACCACGACTCACGCGGTGTGCAAACGGTGGCATGCCGAAGTCTGCTTAGAGAACCAATGGTTCCCTATGTCATCGTTGCATCGGTCCGCTAAAAACAACGGATGTAACGTAACCGATGGTGTGGCCGATGTTCTGCTCGACACCGCTAATCAAGAAAAAGGTGCTTGATAGGAGACAAAAACGTTTCTTTGCAGAAACGGCTAGTATGACAGTTTTTAACTTACTTGTTTTTAATGTGCTCAACTTAAGTCTATCACGAAAATTTTAGAAAACAAAAAATAGTACCGTTTGTTTGCTTGTTTATGGTAATAATTAATTTTAATTTTTTTTTAAGTTGAGCCATAAACTACTGTGAAAAATTAACTGCTAAACGAGAGCAACTTGTCATGAAAATATTGTCTGGCATGCACATAAAAGATAGAGAAAATAAATGAAACTTCGTGATTGGCCTCGGGTTTGCCTTTTTAATTAGGGAGCTTGATTGATTAAATCTTGGTGTTTTTTAGCTCTAATGGCGGCTTTCATTCGCTGTACCAGTAGACCACGACTCACGCGGTGTGCAATCGGTGGCATGCCGAAGTCTTCTTAGAGAACCGATGGTTTCCTGTGTCATCGTTGCATCGGTCCGTCTAAAACAACGGATGTAACGTAACCGATGGTGTGGCCGATGATCTGCTCTACATCGCTAATCAAGAAAAAGGTGGTCGATAGGAGACAAAAATGTTTCTTTGCTGAAACGGCTAGTGCGACGGTTTTTAACTGGCTTGTTTTTAATGTGCTCAACTTAAGTCTATCACGGAAATTTTAGAAAACAAAAAAATAGTACCGTTTGTCTGCTCGTTTATGGTAATAATTAATTTTAATTTTTTTGAAGTTGAACCATAAACTACTATGAAAAATTAACTGCTAAACGAGAGCAACTTGTCATGAAAATATTGTCTGGCGTGCACATAAAAGATAGAGAAAATAAATGAAACTTCGTGATTGGCCTCGGGTTTGCCTTTTTAATTAGGGAGCTTGATTGATTAAATCTTGGTGTTTTTTAGCTCTAATGGCGGCTTTCATTCGCTGCACCAGTAGACCACGACTCACGCGGTGTGCAATCGATGGCATGCCGAAGTCTTCTTAGAGAACCGATGGTGTCCTGTGTCGTCGTTGCATCGGTCCGCTAAAAACAACGGATGTAACGTAACCGATAGTGTGGCTGATGTTTCGCTCGACACCGCTAACCAAGAAAAATGTGCTCGATAGGAGACAAAAACGTTTCTTTGCAGAAACGGCTAGTACGACGGTTTTTAACTGACTTGTTATTAATGTGCTCAACTTAAGTCTATCACGGAAATTTTTGAAAACAAATAATAGTACCGTTTATTCGCTCATTGTTTATAATTATCAATTGTATTTTTTTGAAGCTGAACCATAAACTA
This sequence comes from Tuctoria greenei, assembly GCA_036927565.1. Classification (NCBI taxonomy): domain Eukaryota; kingdom Viridiplantae; phylum Streptophyta; class Magnoliopsida; order Poales; family Poaceae; genus Tuctoria; species Tuctoria greenei. Next base: position 178,291,328 of record JAYESD010000009.1, on the reverse strand, counting down.
CTATGAAAAATTAACTGCTAAACGAGAGCAACTTGTCACGAAAATATTGTCTGACATGCACATAAAAGATACAGAAAATAAATGAAACTCCGTGATTGGCCTCAGGTTTGCTTTTTTTAATTAGGGAGCTTGATTGATTAAATCTTGGTGTTTTTTTAGCTCTAATGGCAGTTTTCATTTGCTGCACCAGTAGACCACGACTCACGCGGTGTGCAATCGGTGGCATGCCGAAGTCTGCTTAGAGAACCGATGGTTTTCTGTGTCACCATTGCATCGGTCCGCTAAAAACAACGGATGTAACATAACCGATGGTGTGGCCGATGTTTTGCTCGACATCGCTAATCAAGAAAAAGATGCTCGATAGGAGACAAAAACGTTTCTTTGCAGAAACGGCTAGTACGACGGTTTTTAACTGACTTGTTATTAATGTGCTCAACTTAAGTCTATCACGGAAATTTTTGAAAACAAAAAATAGTACCGTTTATTCGCTCGTTTTTTATAATTATCAATTGTATTTTTTTTGAAGCTGAACCATAAACTACTATGAAAAAATAACTGCTAAACGAGAGCAACTTTTCATGAAAATATTGTCTGGCATGCACATAAAAGATACAGAAAATAAATGAAATTTTGTGATTGGCCTCGGGTTTGCTTTTTTTAATTAGGGAGCTTGATCGATTAAATCTTGATGTTTTTTTTATCTCCAAGGGCGACTTTCATTCGCTACACCAGTAGACCACGATAGACCACGACTCACGCGGTGTACAATCGGTGGCATGGCAAAGCCTGCTTAGAGAACCGATGGTGTCCTGTGTCGTCGTTGCATCGGTCCGCTAAAAACAACGGATGTAACGTAACCGATAGTGTGGCTGATGTTTCGCTCGACACCGCTAACCAAGAAAAATGTGCTCGATAGGAGACAAAAGCGTTTCTATGCAGAAACGGCTAGTACGACGGTTTTTAACTGACTTGTTATTAATGTGCTCAACTTAAGTCTATCACGGAAATTTTTGAAAACAAATAATAGTACCGTTTGTTTGCTCGTTTATGGTAATAATTAATTTTAATTTTTTTAAGTTGAGCCATAAACTACTATGAAAAATTAACTGCTAAACGAGAGCAACTTGTCATGAAAATATTGTCTGGCATGCACATAAAAGATACAGAAAATAAATGAAACTTCGTGATTGGCCTCGGGTTTGCTTTTTTTAATTAGGGAGCTTGATTGAATAAATATTGGTGTTTTTTAGCTCTAATGGCGGCTTTCATTCGCTGCACCAGTAGACCACGACTCACGCGGTGTGCAATCGGTGGCATGCCGAAGTCTGCTTAGAGAACCGATGGTTTCCTGCGTCATCGTTGCATCGGTCCGCCTAAAAGAACGGATGTAACGTAACTGATGGTGTGGCCGATGTTCTGCTCGACACCGCTAATCAAGAAAAAGGTGCTCAATAGGAGACAAAAATGTTTCTTTGCAGAAACAGCTAGTGCGACGGTTTTTAACTGACTTGTTTTTAATGTGCTCAACTTAAGTCTATCACGGAAATTTTAGAAAACAAAAAAATAGTACCGTTTGTTTGCTCGTTTATGGTAATAATTAATTTTAATTTTTTTGAAGTTGAACCATAAACTACTATGAAAAATTAACTGTTAAACGAGAGCAACTTGTCATGAAAATATTGTCTGACATGCACATAAAAGATACAGAAAATAAATGAAACTTCGTGATTGGCCTCGGGTTTGCTTTTTTTAATTAGGGAGCTTGATTGATTAAATCTTGGTGTTTTTTTTGAGCTCTAATGGCGGCTTTCATTCGCTGCACCAGTAGACCACGACTCACGCGGTGTGCAATGGATGGCATGCCAAAGTCTGCTTAGAGAACCGATGATTTCCTGTGTCATCGTTGCATCGGTCCGCTAAAAACAACGGATGTAACGTAATTGATGGTGTGGCCGATGTTCTGCTCGACACCGCTAATCAAGAAAAAGATGCTCGATAGGAGACAAAAACGTTTCTTTGCAGAAATGGCTAGTACGACGGTTTTTAACTGACTTGTTATTAATGTGCTCAACTTAAGTCTATCACGGAAATTTTTGAAAACAAATAATTGTACCGTTTATTCGCTCGTTTTTTATAATTATCAATTGTATTTTTTTGATGCTGAACCATAAACTACTATGAAAAATCAACTGCTAAATGAGAGCAACTTGTCATGAAAATATTGTCTGACATGCACATAAAAGATACAGAAAATAAATGAAATTTTGTGATTGGCCTCGGGTTTGCTTTTTTTAATTAGGGAGCTTGATCGATTAAATCTTGATGTTTTTTTATCTCCAAGGGCGACTTTCATTCGCTGCACCAGTAGACCACGACTCACGCGGTGTACAATCGGTGGCATGGCGAAGCCTGCTTAGAGAACCGATGGTGTCCTGTGTCGTCGTTGCATCAGTCCGCTAAAAACAACGGATGTAACGTAACCGATAGTGTGGCTGATGTTTCGCTCGACACCGCTAATCAAGAAAAAGGTGTTCCATAGGAGACAAAAGCGTTTCTATGCAGAAACGGCTAGTACGACGGTTTTTAACTGACTTGTTTTTAATGTGCTCAACTTAAGTCTATAACGGAAATTTTAGAAAACAAAAAATAGTACCGTTTGTTCGCTCGTTTATAGTAATAATTAATTTTAATTTTTTAAGGTGAACCGTGAACTGTTGAATGAGATCAATGTGTCATCAAAATGTTATTAGACAGGTGCATGAAAGATATGTAAAATAAATGGAGCCGCAAGATTGGCCGGCCACAGTTGGCAACTCGGTTTGCTCTTTTTTTTTTAGTAAGAAACTAATGCATTTTCGAACCGGAATTAACTATGAAATGATGTCGATGTAATCCTAATATTTGCTAAGCTCATCGAATTGAATTGTTGGGAGCGTTCCTACGCCGTCCATCCTCCAATTCACACTTGGAAGTCGTGTTCCTGACAGCAAAAGGTTTATGTGAACCCTGCAAAACCCTGTCCGTTGCCATTCCAGGTGTTCCTTCCCCCAAAACGCTCGTATGAGCAGAACTGAAAAAGAAAATCGATTTTCCTTTCTTTCAGTAAAAGAAAAATAAAAGAGGGGAAAAAAATCTTCGGAAACTCCAACTCTCCAAGCTTTTCGCACTACAAAATCCCCGTTTTAGCCTTCCACGAAACCACGACCCAACCACTACAAGAACCCCCCACGGCGCGGCGCCGCTCTTCCTCGCTCTCCACTCCATGGCGGACTGCTACGCCCCGGAGGCGGCGGACGACCTCCACCGGAGGTGGCTGCCGCGCGAGATCTTCGCGGACATTGGCATCGTCGACCCGGAGCATCCCGCCGACGCCGCGCAGCCCACCGCGGCGGAGGAACTCGCGGCGCAGGTCGCGGGCATCCTCGGCACCGGCGGCTCAGGAACCGGCGGTGGCATGGTCAAGCCGCCTCCGCCGCCGTTCGCGCCCCCTGTCGCCGCACCTTGCCAACGCGCGCCGGTGAGTGGTGACTGACTGCATCCTCGGCTCGGCCGCTTTTTTTTTTCCTTTCGATTCGTCGTCTTGTTGCAGCATGCATGTACGGCGGCGGCTTGACCCGGGCCGGCCGGCGCTTTTGTACGTACTACCTCGCAGGTTTGCGGTATGGAAGGGCCGGGCTTCGTGACGCTGCTTGGCGGCGGCGGTGGCAGCGGCAGCAACGTCGTTGCCACCAGGGGCGCGGCGGTCGCGCGGCCGGTTACGCCGTACTCGCCGGTACACCAGTGGCAGGTGAGCGTGAGCCTCTCTCTCTGTCCCTCTCCTCCCCCCTTGTTTCTTGGTTCGCGATTGCGCAATAGCAAAGACCCTTTCGATCAGTTCCCTTTCGTTAATTTTCCGTTCTTGGACTTGGTTGGCATCAGAACCTGCCATTCCCGGCCGGCGCTGTTTTTGCCGCGCGTCTTCTTTTTGCATCGACAGGAACCTGCCATTTCCGCTTCTGTTGTCGCGCTTTTTTTTTTTTTTGAGGGGGGCACCATAAAAATATCAAAAAGAGGAAGAAAGAGTACGGAAGCTCCTCTGAATCTGCTGCGTGTTAACTCTTCTTCTCCGGCGGCGATGAGATCGATCCTGACGTACGAGCCTCTCTCTAATCCTGATCCGCCGCCGTGTGCAGGTCCCGAGCAGCATCGTGAACGTCGGCGGCATGCTGCAGGACTACTCCAGCGGCAGCTGGGTCCTCCCCCCGCCGAGCGCCAAGCCGCGCGGCGGCACCGGCGTGTTCCTGCCCCGCGCCGACGCGTACAGCAGGCACGCGCCCCCGCCTCCGCCTCCGCCTCCGCCGGCCAAAGGTACGTAACGCCCTCCCTCTCCCCCCGGCCGTCCCTCTGCCTCGCTAGCTAGAGTCCAGTCCAGGCCTCCGTTAATCAATCCGTACGTCGCGGTGCCGTGCCGTGGCCGTGGGACGCGGAGAACCGCCGCCGCCGCCCGTCGTCTCCTCGATCGCTCCCTTGTCGCTAGCTGCTGTGGATATATGCATGTTGGTTGGTTCTTCTAGTGCGTGCCGTCCTTTACTCTGTTCTTTTTTAAGAGACAGTAAAATCCAAGTGCTCCGTCATCGTAAATGCGCGATCATAGCATGCAAACACATCTTGTCTCTCGTCGTCAATAAATTTATAGATCTGATTAATGGCAGCCGCAGCAACCAAAAGGCTACTGCATGCAACCCAGTTTTCGTGCAGTTTCTGCTGCTGCCTGCCTGCCTGTGCTTTTTTCCTTTTCCTTTTGCCGGTACTCGTAGTGTACAGTAGTCAGGGTCGTGCCGTGCCGGTCGGAGAAAAACATGTACTAGCACCTGATCATCCGTCCAGTTGGGCCCCACTCGGGTGCCAACAATTGAATAAGGTTATGCATGCATGCATGCAACTGCTTTAATTCTTTGGATACTACCATGCATGGCCCACCGGAGGATGATGACGTATATCCTGCTGGCCTCCTGGGAGTTATAATAAACAAATCCGGGTACTACTAGTAAACTAATGATGTGTGTTATTGTGCAGATGTGACAGCGCCAAGCCTAAGGAGGCCCGCTGTGTGGAGGCCACCACCGGCTCCGGCGGTGCAGCAGCCGCAGCAGCAGCAACGGAAGAAGGAACATGCAGCAGCAGCGGGGAGGCGGGCGGCGGTGCAGCAGCGGCAGTGGCGGCAGCGATGCGAGGAAGAGGAGGTCGCCGCAGAGGTGAGGTGGCGCGCAAGGGCGAGTGCCGCCGCGGCCAGCTGTTCGTGCTCGGAGGCGGCGGTCGCGCTGCCGCAGGAGTGGAGCTACCAGCTGTGAGATCGACCCAGCTGATGATGGTCGGTCGGTCTCTCTCTTCTTCAGTCGTCGCGCGCGTTAATTACTTTTGGCTGCTAGCTGGGACGGAACGGGAGCACTAGCTAGGTTTGACGGGTGCGTGGGCGTAACAAGAGTTGATAGCCTGATGATCGATGATCGATGGCTTATATGCTACAGTAGTATGTATGTGGTGTGCTCTCGCAAAACCTTATGGAATAAAAATAAAATAAAAGCGCGGCTGGCTGCTCTGTTCTGCTCCCGGTAAATGCAGATGCAGCTGTGATTTAATTTCGTATGCTCTGCTCTGTTCTGCTAATAAAACCCTGGCTGTGAATGATGCTTTCCTACGTCGTACAGTACCAAGTGTACGTGCGTTCGCGCACTGCGGGTGCTGACAGCGACAGGCTCTTGTGCTACTGCTTTTTTATACCCTTGTCTCGACTCTCGATCCAGGAAATTAAGCACAACTGTTTTTACCGCGGCGGTAGTCGTAGTTGTACAGTACTCGAAAAGAGCACGGTAAGGCAAAGACAGAGAAAGGGTATTTATAGGAGGAGAGTACGATGCTGTGCAGCAGTCTGAAGCGTGAAAGCATCGTCGCATGCATGGAACAGGCATCGATGAATCTCTCTGCAAAGCCGAAGCAGAAGCTGTGTTGCAGAGACAAAGGCACCGGCAGTCCTGGCAATTGGGCCGAGCCCATAGCGGGCGACACGAAGCACGCACTTTCGACCCGGCACGAATACGAATTTTTTTGAACCGTGCCGTGTCGTGATGTTGGACACGGTGGACGGCACGGTATGGCACCACACGGGTGGATGGACCGTGCTCAGGTCGACACCACACAAATTTAGCCCCCTACACGAAACAGACACGCTTCTGTTCTGTTTTTTTTTTAAAAAAAAAAAGTTTGAGCAATCAACCAGGACGAGGCCCAGATGGCAAAACAGGACCAACAGTACAAAGTCACCAAACAAGCAAGCGAGAGGCCCAGTAGGCCACGGAAGTTTAGAACGGCAGCCCAGCGCCGCCAGACAAGTCGAGGGAGTGTTCATGGAATTCGGAGCGTTACCCGCGTCCCATCTTATATGCTGGGTACGTCCTTCTAAAAGTCCTGACGTGGGACTAAACGCCCAGGCACGCCGGCCGTGGGCGCACGGCGCGCGCGCTCTGTGTTATAAAACATTTAACATGTGATCACTTGAAAGGTCACTAGCGGTTCTAACCGTCTACCCGAAAAGCCATGTCTCCTTACAAATGTGTCTCTTCACAATGTATAAATATATGATGAATGAATGAATAAACACACGGTTGAATCATTTGCACATTGTCTTTGTCTCTCTCGCGTTTTTACTTTCAACACATTATCAGCACGCTCTACCGAACGATCGAGAGGAAGAACGAAGAGCGATATCACGGTAAGATGTCTAGAAACGGAACACTTACTCATTTTGTTCTCATCATTCTTCAAGACGAAGATGCTATCCATCGTCGACTTCGCCAAGACATGATCGATCAAGAAGGTCGTCGGCACCATGAACGTCGTCGTTACTGTGGTGGACGGTTCCACCGTCCGACGGCCATCCCTACAAGATTCAATCATCGTGTGCGTCATGGCGGCCGGCGTTGTTGTCGTTGCCGCCGCGTGTGCCACGGTGAACGACGATTTGGACGTCGTTGTCGTTACTGCCGTCGTGATCGTCGGCGTAACCACCGAGCAACTGCCATTCCGGTGGCACAACCGCCAAGGAGCATTCTTAGACGTCGTGTCCAAGATCGTCCTCCGACCCCCTACCCCTCCCGTCCCTCGGATCTTGATGACCACCAAGTACACACTACAGGAAAAGCGATCATTTGCGACGGCTGTTTTTATTTGCGACGGCCAGCCGTCGCAAATAGCTTAAATTGCGACGGCCCGCCTCTGGCCGTCGCAAATAAGACGGCCGTCGCGATTAAGTTGCTATTTGCGACGGCCTTCGGACTGGCCGTCGCAAATAAGATGTTATTTGCGACGGCCAACCCTAAGACCGTCGCAAATAACGGTGCCGTCGCAATTAACATTTATTTGCGACGGCCGTGAGTCGAGGCCGTCGCAATTAATTGGGCCGTCGCAAATTAGGGCTTATATTGGGACGCTCCACCCCGACTCTTCATTTTCCTCTCGTCACACCCCGCCGCCGCGCCCCCGCCACCGCCGCTGCGCCCCCGCCGCCGCGCCCCCGGCTCCGCCGCCGGCCCACCGCCCTCGGCCCCGCCTCCGCGCCAGCCTCCGCGCCCGCCGCCCTCGGCCCCCACCGGCGGCCCCCGCCGCCTGCGCCTCCGGTCCGCCGCCCTCGGCCCCCACCGGCGGCCCGCCTCCGCGCCCCAACCGCCGCCTGCGCCTCCGGCCCGCCGCGCCACCGGCGTCGCCGCCCCCGACCGGACCGCCCCCCGCCCCCGGGACAGCAGGTGCTACTCCCCTGTTTTATTTTTTTTTTCATATTTAGTTAGCAATTTTGTTAAGAGTAGCAGCAATTAGCTATAGTAGCTTAGAATTGCTTGTATAGTAGCTTCGCCTCGCCTGGAGGAGGTCGTGTGCGGCGCTGGGAGCTTGGGAGGAGCTCAGGCAGACGGTGGGAGGTTGGGAGGTTCGGAGAAGGTCGAGGACGCCGCTGGGAGGGTGGCAGAAGCTCGGGGTTGACGTTGGGAGCCGAAGGAGGTCGGTGGTGGCGACGGGAGTCCGAAGGACGTTGGGGGCGGCGGGCGGCGGAGGAGACGCGCACTGGAGAAAAGGCGGCGGTTGGGTTGGGAAAAAAGGGTAGGGTTTGAGGAGGAGACCCGTTTCTTTGCCCAATAAGGCGGCTGGGTGGCCAACATTGGCCAATAACTTGGCCCAGCCCAATAAGTCTGTTCGTGACCTTCCAACTCCCAGCTGATACGGAGCCACATGCGACTAGATCCTGGCGGCGCATCCACGATTCAGCGGCGCCCTCCACGATCCTGGCGTCGAACCACCGTCGGCGATTGTCCGGCGTCCCCCCCCCCCCCCCCCCCGCTCCCACCTTCCTCGACTCGCCGCCCCGCCTCCCCTCCTCTATCAGCCGTTGCAACCGCCTCTTCAGCTCGCCGCCGTCCCTCCCACTCAGCCGGCTGCCACCCCTCGCCTGGCTGGTCGCCTAGGTGCCTAGGCGGGCGCCTGGGCGTCCAGGCGCTCGGCCGGCGCCTAGGCGTCCAGGCGGCAATTTACAAGCCTGCGTCTCGGGGACGGGAAGGGACTGGACTGCTGTGCTGGCTTGGGTGGGCTAGGCCGGCCGGATGCATGTGTCGTCATTCAAGATGGGCCGGGCCGTTTGGTTCCCTGTGTTGAGAAGCTCGATCCACTGGGCCTGGATGGGTCGCAACTAAGCGCGAATCAATCCACCAGAAGCCGCGTTGACCCCGCTGCCACGAACGCAGCCGCTACTGTACCATAGTTCGTTATTAGGCTTTGCGACTCGGACGAGGAGAAGGAAACAACAATTAACACCGGCCTGCACTGCACGGCCAGAGTCCAAGCCGAACGCTACCTTTCCATTTTTCTCCTCTCTTCCTTTTCAGAACCTAATGACCTAACGACCAGTTTGGCCATAGCTGTTTATGACATAAATTACAGAGGGGGAGGAGATACCTACTGTACCATAGTATGTCGAAGTTGTACTAGTAGTAGTACTAGTAGTATTATACTCCCTCCATTCTTAAAGCCTCGTCAAAGGCATCTATACACTGACAACAACTGTTTCTACGAGTTCAACAAACAATATCCAAATCAATGTAGTAGTACGGTATTACGGTACACCTCTGGAAACTCTACCTTAGACAGACACACTGAGAGAGCGACACAGGCAAGTACACAACCAAGAACGGACGCATCGAAGCAGGCAACAACCTCAGATGTCGACTAGGGTTGATTAGTCGGCCTAATCGACGACTAATCATCCTAGTCGACCTTATCGCCCCTTAGGCGACTAGAGTCGATTAGGCGATTTGAAAACATTGGCCTCGTCGGGGAACTCGGCACAAAAGGCCTAACTTGCGTCTGAGCGATTCCGTGTGGGCTCAATGTTGAGCGCGTCAGTGCGTGCATGCCAAGCTCGTGAGTGTGTGTGACGTCAGCGCCTTCTTGTACTTGAATGCGGGCCGACGTCAGCGCCAGCCCGCCACGCCCCTGCCGCCCCCAGCCCCCCGCCGCCCTCGACCCCTGCGCCCCCGGCCCCTGCGCCCCCGCCGTCCGTCCGAAGCCGTCGGCCCGTTGCTCCACGCCGCACAAGTAAAGTAGGCATTAGTTGTTAATTTCTAGATAATTAGTTGTTAATTGATGATTAGTTGTTATGCTATTTAGTTGTTAATTGTTATGCGAATTAATTGTTAGGTTGTTGTTAATTAGTTGTTAATTCTCATTAATTGTTAGCAGTTGCTAATTAGGTTTGAATTACAATTAATTGTTAGCTAGTTGTTAATAGTTGACCATTCTAATTAATTATTAGTTAGTTGTTAATTAGTTGTTAATTGGATCTTAATGTTACTATATATGCTTAGGTTTAATTTAATAATGTTTAAGATTTGTATTATTGCTCTCATTTGAATTATGGTTATGTTGAATTGCTTAATTTTGATTGCTTGAGTGTTCAAGTACTATATATACATAAATGGGCTTCAGACCAGCTTGAAAAGGCCCGACAAGGCCCATTTAGTGGTAAGGTAAAGTATGCATGTAGACGGGCACGAAGGCGAACGACGACGGTGAGGATGGCAAGCACCTGCGCGTGGATGGCGTACTCCGACGAAGTGGTCGTGGAATTGTCATCTGAGACCATCTTTCCTGTCACTCTTTCTCTAGTTCTTTCCTCTCTCTTAAATGACCTGAAAATGAAAATGAGCAACGTAACCTATAGCAATGTATTACCCGTTTCGGATCGGCACGTCTCACATGCCATTGGCATGTGAGACGTGCAGGTTCGGAATTGTCCCTTTTTTGGACAGCCTCGGAGTGACCGAGGGGGCGTGGCTTGTGACGAGACGCGGGTCCGGATTTGGACGAGATTTCGGTGGCGTAACCCTGTTGTTCTCTGATGCACCATTTTCGGGCGTGCAGTGGAGAACAGCGGGGTTATGCTGCCGAAATTTCGTTCGAATCCGGATCACGCGTCTCGTCATGAGCACGCTCCGCTCGGTCACTCTTGGGTGGGTTTAGGATCTATCTGCCTAGGTTGTAGGGCCGTGACATAACACAACAATACATTAACGACAATTTCTTTCGCATTAAACTGCACAGTCAAAAATGGGTGAAGACCGCAGTTGGATGTATACTGGCTGGAAGAGCAGAAATGGTGGTCACTCCGATGAGTGGTTTATCAAGTTAGATCAATTTTTGGATCGAGCATTTTCGTTGTCAACGGAAGATATGGTGCGGTGCCCATGTAAAAAATGCCGAAACACTAAGTTTTTGAGAAGATTGGAGCTTTCGTTTCACTTATGTCGAAACGGTTTCACTCCACAATATGAAGTGTGGACCTTCCACGGCGAGACTAATTCTCGAGTCATAGCCGAAGTTGATGAGGATGATGATATAACAGAGGTTGATAGGATGGATGAGATGTTAGAAGCTCTTGAAGTGGAGGATCCTCTTACAAATGAGGCAGAGAAGTTCTTCGAGGAGCTGAAGAAATCACAAGAGCCGTTGCATGAACACACAGCTGTGACCGTACTTGCTTTCTTGACCAGATTTATGGCAATTAAGTCCAAGTACTTTTTTTCCATCAACTGCTACAATGATCTCATGAAATTGATCTGCGATATCCTTCCACGACCTCACAAGGCGCCACCAGATATGTATCAGTCAAAGATCAAGATATCTGGTCTCGGTATGAAGTATGAGAAAATTGATGTGTGCCCAGACAACTGCATGCTATTCTGGAAAGAGCACGCCAATGAGAAGATGTGCTTGAAATGTGGTAAATCGAGGTATGTCGAAGTTGTTAATGACGATGGCGATAATGTGATGACAGATGTCGCACATAAGCAGCTTCGTTACTTGCCTGTGACACCTCGGTTGAAGCGGATGTTTCTTTCAAAAAGAACCGCAAGACACATGAGATGGCACAAAGAAGGTAAACGTGAGAACAAAGAATTCTTGACGCATCCGTCCGACGGTGATGCATGGAAGGCGCTAGACCGTTTCGATCCAGACTTTTCTCGTGATGCGAGGAATGTTCGCATCGGATTAGCGACAGACGGATTTTCACCGTTCAGTACGAATGCCGCGCCATACTCATGTTGGCCTGTCTTTGTCATTCCGTACAACCTGCCACCTGCTTTTTGTACGAGGAACGAGTTCATGTTTCTCAGCCTCATTGTACCTGGACCTGATCATCCCGGGTCACGTCTCAACGTGATGTTAAAACCGCTGATCGAAGAATTGAAAGTCTTGTGGACACGAGTCGAAGCGTACGACAGTTACAAGAAGCAGAAATTCAACCTTCGAGCTGCTTATTTGTGGTCCGTCCATGATTTGCCGGCATACGGCATGTTTTCCGGATGGAGCACTCACGGTCGTCTGACGTGTCCGATATGTGCTTCAGACACGGATTGCTTTCGACTAACTCATGGAGGCAAAATATCTTATTTCGATTGTCACAGACGTTGGCTGCCCTCGAATCATATATTTAGGCAGCAGAGGCATGTCTTTCGAAAGAACACTGTTGTCACTAAAGGACCACCGAAGCGTCTCAATGGGTCAGAAATTTCTGATATGTTGGACAAACTGGTGCCTGATGAAGGTCGTCCTGGATATTTCGTAGGTTATGGAGAGGAACACAATTGGACTCACATATGTGGACTTTGGGAGCTACCATATGTGAAGTCGTTGATTCTAATGCACAACATTGATGTCATGCATCAGGAGCGTAATATGAGCGAAAGTATCATAAGCACTTGCATGGATATGCCTGGCAAAACGAAAGACAATTATAAAGCTAGACTAGATTTGGCAGACATTTGTCACCGTCCAACTCTTGAAATCTCTGAAAGTGGTGGAAAGCCACGTGCTTCTTTCTGTCTTCGATCGAAAGAAAAGAAAGAAGTTATGAAATGGATGAAAACTTTGAAATTCCCAGATGGTTACGCAGCTAGCCTGAAACGAGCCGTAAATGTTAACACAGGAAACCTCACTGGGTTGAAGAGTCATGATTATCACATTATAATGGAAAGACTCCTACCTGTTATGTTCCGAGGCTATCTAGATGATGCGGTGTGGAAGGTTTTAGCCGAGCTCAGCTATTTCTATAGACAGCTTTGTGCTAAAGAAATCAAGATCGGGATGATGGATAAGTTAGAGAAGGAGATACCCATACTTTTATGTAAGATGGAAAAAATTTTTCCACCGGGTTTCTTCAATCCAATGCAACATCTGCTTATCCATCTTCCATTCGAAGCTAAAGTTGGCGGTCCTGTGCAATATAGGTGGATGTATCACATTGAAAGAGCGCTACGATATCTGAAACCAATGGTTGGCAACAGGGCAAGGGTGGAAGGGTGCATCGCTGAAGCATATGCTCTTAAAGAAGTTGGATACTTTTCAAGTGTCTACTTTGCGGAAGAAAACAATATCAATACTTCGGCTATGCGGTACAATGTGGACGAAACACCCCCTCTAAGCGACCTTTCCATTTTTCAAACGAGAGGCACCACCGTTGGTAGCTACACGACCTACGTGCTATCCGAACAGGAAAGGACTGTTGCTTTACTCTACATGTACGCAAATATAGAAGGCATGCAGGAATACTTCGAGTAAGTGTTTCTCCTATGTTTATGCTAATCTACATATTTTGCTACACATGTACTCTAAAAGATGTTTTTTCATGTTCAGCGAGTTCCACAGACAATATTGGCCACATAGGCATCAACCTACGGCCAAACAAGTAGAAGCGATGCGAAAGGAAGGAATAAATGGGGGACAGAGTTTTCTATCTTGGTTTCGAGAATATGTAATATTCTCTCGTCTTCTATGTATTATAAATTACTATTATTAAAGAAGTATTATATAATATTCTCTCGTCTTTTATAACAGTGTCGGACTCACAGTGTCCATGAAGATTTGCGGCAGCTATCTTATGGATTGGTGAATGTTAGAAGCTATGGTCGATATGACGTAAATGGCTTCCGATTCCGTACAACTCATTTTGAAGCTCATCGTCCTCTTGCGGCAACATCAAATTCCGGTGTTGTGACGAGAGCAATGGACACTCAAGGGAATTTAACCGATTATTATGGTATCATTAATAAAATCCTTGAATTTACTTTTACCGGAAATAAGACCCTTCGAGTTGTCTTCTTTGACTGTGACTGGTTTGATCGTACTCATGGAACTCGAGAAAACCAATTTGGAATGGTGGAAGTGAAACATAAGGACCGACTACGGGGTTACGATACATTTGTTCTTGCGCATCAAGTTGAACAAGTGTATTATCTACCTTATCCATGCACGAAGCTCAGTGCTTGGTGGGTGGTATATAAGGTGAATCCTCGTGAGCGGCTATATACTCATGGGGATGATGGTTACCATGATAGCGAAGACGTTGAAGAAGTGTACCAAGAAGAAGAGTTGCCAGACACTTTTATCGTCGAGCTTGGTGCAGGACTCGATCAATTAGTTGGAGATGTTGAAGACGTTGAAGATGTAGAGGCAGATGATACGCGAAAACGAAAATTAGAACAGGCCACGATGGAAGATCGTTGGGTTGGTTTAAGGAGTAGGGCACAGACACATGACAATGATGTTGATGAATTTTGAAAGTGACTACAAGTAATGTTTTCTTGAAGATAGTAACATGAATTTTATATATTTTATTTGCATATTTACTAATTATCTAATTACAATAGGATGGCGTCAAAGAAGGGTAAGAAGGTGCCGCCGACGAGGGGGTTCTACCCCTCTAGACCTGAGGATGCTTTCGTTGGTGCCTCGTCGACTGGCAGCAGACGCTCTCAGCTGCTGGGGCACGTTCAGACCAGCTCTAGAGCTTCGTCACAGGTAAATGTCACTCGTTTTTGACAAATTCTTTAAATTCAAATTCACATTAAACTTACTTATGAATCATTTGAATGTTGTAGTCCTCACCGGCTGACTCAGAGGCTGCGGCGCCTTCGGTGAGCCAGCCTTCAGCGAGGCAGCCCTCGGCCAGCCAGCACTCGGCGAGGCAGCCCTCAGCGAGTCAGCCCTCGGCCAGCCAGCTCCCGGCTGGCGATGACTTTGTTCCTGAGGCCTTTGACTCGGCTGGTGAGGAGCCGTCTGGGTCACCTGACGTGGCGCCCCAGCAGACGCGGAGGACGAGGAGGACTCACTTTGTCAGTCCTCCCGCGGTCCCTTCACAGAGGATCGTGATTCGTCCAGTCGGAGACAGGTAATAAAAATTATAGTTTTCAATTTTAGTTTCTTTTGATTACTTAAGTAATGAATGAATGAATAAATATCTTACAGGAGTTGGGACGACTTGTCTTTCACCGGTGAGAAACACCAGAGACCGGTGAACGGTGTCCTCGGGTCCATAGTGCGTTTGCACTATCCCGGGGTCATCGACGGAGTGCCTGCTCTTTCGTGGGAGGACTACGCACGTGTCCATCACCAGGAGCACGGCAACCTTCAGGAGGCCGTATGGGCCGATTTTATGGTAAGTATGTAAAAAAGTTTCTAAGTTACAACTATTAAACTCTTTTAGTGCACATCTCTTCAATATATTCTTTATCGCAGGCAAGATATACTTTAGAGGACCCGGACGACCATCGCATGTTTGAGGATGCGAGGCGAGTGTTTCACTTCAACGCTGCCAAGGCGCTTCGACAAGCTTTGTCGAACGCCCGTGTTCAAATTATTAATGAGCACTTGAAGGCGAACCAGCAGCACGTGTTACACTTCCGGCAAGAGAGCGAGAGGCACCTGACGGAGGAGGAGTACGCGCAGGTACGTGGAGTGTAGTAAGTATTTTTTTCTGATAATGTCCTCGATGGTACTTTTAACGACTTTCAACTATGTGCAGGGCCACGTGAGCTGGTTGCAGGGTCGGAACGATGCATTTCGGGCCCTTTGTCGCTACTGGGCTAGCGACGAGTTTAAAGCTAAGTCCGATAAGGCTCGAGACTGCACAGGGGTGGAGGGGAAGAGCAGACACGGGCAAGATAACCACTTGCGTTTAGCTAAACGCATGGTAAGTGTGTGTAACTTATGTTTATATATTAATAATATATTGTTCGTACTAACATGTATTGACAGGAGCGCGAGACGGGGGTGCCGCCCACCCCTGCTGAGGTTTGGAAGAGAGGTCACAGGGACCCTTCTCAGCCGACGGGGTGCAGTCAGGCTGCAGCCGAGCGGTTGGTAAGTTTAGAAACCATTCATATTACATATAACTATATAGATTGTTGAACTTACACGATTTTATTGTTTTGCAGGCTAAGTACGGGGAGGAGGCTAGGAAGATACACGACCAGGATTTCGATTGGGAACGTCAACCGATCGATCCTCAAGCCGCGTATGCAACCGGTGGTGGAAAAGCACACGGAAGGTGAGTTTGCAAGTCATTTTATCGTTTTCAATTCAAAGTATTCAAGATATTTTAATTTCATATTACTGACTCTCTTTTTTATAGGCTCGCCATATTCGACGGAGTTGTCGACTCGAGGGCGGGTAGACCTGCGAGAGGCAGCTCCACGCAGGCTTTGGGTACGGGAGGTCGCCGCTCGCAGAGGGACATTGAGATGCAGTCCCTCCGAGAAACTGTAGAAGAAAATGAAAGGCGACATGAGGAGGAAAGGAGGGCGATGGAGGCCACGATCCAAACCGAGGCAGCAGCGTTGGCGCAGATGCGGGAAGCAATGGAGGTAACAATCTAAAAATTAAAATTCTCATTAATTGAGCTTAAATGACTTACTAATAGGTAGCATTTAATGTTTGCAATGACAGGCCATCGCTCGGGCGCAGGGTCTGGGAATCCAGCTACCGGTACTACCACCGGTCCTCCCAGGCGATCCTTCTTCAGCGGGTCAGGTAAGTCTCTATGTAATCCTTCTTCTCCAGCGTAATAAGATTGAGATAGATGAAAGAGAGAGATAGTTAGATAGAAGAAAATGATTGAGATAGAAGAAAGAAAGAGATAGAAGAAAGGGAGACAGAAGAAAGAGTGAAAGATAGATAGAGTAGGATGGGAATGAAGAGAGAGTAAGATGTAGATGGAGATAGAGAGAGGGGAAGATAGAGGGAGGGAGATGTAGATGGAGATGTAGATGGAGATAGAGGGAGGAAGATGTAGATGGAGATAGAGAGAGACAAATAGAGAAATGAAAAGAGAGAGGAAGAGAGGGTGATCTAGATGAAGATAGAGGGAGAGGGAGGGAGAGAGATGTTGATGCATATATTCTAACTCTAAGTTTTATTAATTGCAGGGATCCGCGACGGCTGCACAAACGCCGTCGCCTTCGCTACCGCCGCCTGGATTGAGGCGCGACGACGACGACTTCGACTTCGGAGGTGGCTTCGGAGGTTAGATGGGCGAGTGAGCCCTTTTATTTACTTTGTTGATGACGATGTGAGATGTATCGGAATTTGAGTTTGTGATTGTGATGATCTTTGTGTATATATTGTGTATGCTGTGTATATATTGTGTATGTTGTGTATATTGTGTTGTGAATCTGGCCATCGAGCCGGTTAGAGTTTTCTGTTTTTTAAAAAAAATAAAAAACCTTATTTGCGACGGCTTTTTATACAGTACCGTCGCAAATAAGAGTATTAGCCGTCGCAATTAAGCCACAGTTATTTGCGACGGCCTGGCTGTCGCAAATAAGCCTTAATTGCGACGGACAGGCCGTCGCAAATGGGCTGGTGGGTCCCGGAGGAGGACACGTGGGCCATGCCCTCTGCACTTATTTGCGACGGCACGGCCGTCGCAAATAGTGGCCCTTAATTGCGACGGCTGTGCCGTCGCAAATAAGCTTTAATTGCGACGGCCCAGCCGTCGCAAATAAGGTCGCGGGGCCCACCAGCCCGCACCAACAACTTGCGACGGCCTCACCTAGCCGTCGCAAATAAGATTATTTGCGACGGTGGCCGTCGCAAATAAGATTATTTGCGACGCCATATTTGCGACGGCCGGAAGCCGTCGCAAATAAAGAAAGCCGTCGCAAATAGCTTATTTGCGACGGCTTCGGCCGTCGCAAATCGTCGGGATTCCTGTAGTGACAGAAACCGAGCGCCGTTCACGTTGGGGAAGACCCTCGTCATCGAGTGGACAGGGGGAGGAGGGAGGAGGAGAAAGAGATGGAAACTCGACCATCTCGGTGGCTGCCGAAACTACCACGCCGGCGGTTGCCGACGTCGTGACGCTGCCGCCGGTACGGCGAACGGCGAGGATTCGGATCGGCCCAAGGGGTCTCCCTCGAGAACCCTTGGCATCAAGGACATCACAGAACTCGTCGGCGCCGCCTTCATCCACTATTGTACCATCAATTTCGCCGGCAACCTCTCATAGCGAAGTCAGGCCTTTGGGCCCCGGATCTCCGCCGGTGCTCACGAGCCCGAGCGGGAACCGAGTACTTCGCCGCTTTGCTCATCTCGCTAGCCAAACCTGTGGTTCGACCGCCGGCCTAAGCCGTTGAACGATGAAGCATAGGGGGAGCGGTGCCGGAGATAAAAGGCAAAGCAGGAGGACGGCGGCGAAGGAGAAAAAGGCGGGAAACATACCGTGCTGCTTCAGACGATCGGAGGAAACAGGCCGCGAGGCCGCGTCAGATCGGAGGAAGCGGGCTCGGCCCAGCGCGCAACCGCGGAAGATCGGACAACGCAGGCCGTGGGCCGCGCTTCGACCGCGAGTCAACAACACGTTTGACCGCGAGATCGGAGCATGCGGGCCGTGGGCCGCGCTGCGATCGCGAGTCAACCACGCGTTTGACCGCGAGATCGGAGCATGTGGGCCGTGGGCCGCGTTTTTCGGTAACTGCGGTTTTTCGGGCTGACTGTATATAATTACTGTTTAATTAGTATTTGCAGTATACATTTCTGCAAGTGTGTATGTACTGTAAATATTTGTAAATATAATTATGATCAATGTATATATTGATTATGACAATGTGTATATTGCATTTATTTGCAATAAATCTAATATTTGGCTAATTTTTAAATTTTGGCCAAAAAATAGATGATATTAAAAACCACATTGTCCAAAATTCTTTGTAAGACTATTTTCCAAAATTTGGCCAGAACTTAGAATTTTGTTTATTATATTAACAATTTTTACAAATATTGTCATTTAAGCAAGTTTTAGAATTTTGGCTTATCTGACTACACACATAAAATATAAAATCAGTTTGGTTCAATTTTGTTAGGCCATTTTTCCAAAATTTGGCTTAATGAAATGTGAATCATACACAAATAAATTGTTCTTTTTGTCAAGCCATTTTTGACATTTGGCTAGATAAAAATGAATAATTCCTATGTGTCAGGGCCGGTGACGGTAACGATCTTCGTGCGTGGGAGCGTTTGGTTTCGCACACCGAGTTCTTTCTCGAGCAGGTCAGGAGTTACAGGCACCAGCTTGCCTCCTCGACGTCCCCTAGTGATGATCCTGGTGTGTGGCTGCGGTTACTCTTGCTCTGCGATCTCCTGCTCGAGCTCGACCTGTTGGCGCAGGTCAGGCGTCGCCGGTTTGGGAACTTGTTGGACGACATGATCGACCGCGACAGACGACAAGGAGCCACGGCGATCGCCAGCAGGCTCGACAGGCACCGGTACAGCAACGACGACGCGGGGACGACGATGGAAGAAGTGTGCGCCGTCTGCCTCGAGGACTTCCTGGTCGGTGACGATCTCATGGCCATGCCGTGCAAGCACAGGTTCCATGAGCGCTGCCTCGCCGCGTGGCTGGCGCGCAGCCGCTCGTGCCCTTGCTGCCGCCATGCGCTGCCGAGCGAATGAAGACTAGCTAGGAGGAACGTACATGTTGTTGCAACAGACGACAACGCTGTGACGCTGACGACGATCTATGGTGGTAGACGATGACTAGTGGTCAGGGAAGGAGCTTATTTTCTATTTGTAATGTCATAGATGTGTTGATACTCTTTTTTTTTTTATAAATTTGGTCAAACTTAACATAGTTGGCTTCAACTTGTTCTAGAATGAAACACATTCCTGGCAAAACTGAGCGACGCGTCCATTCACCGTTGACCTTCTTGATAATGCACCTGCATCTACTCTATTCCAATAGTGTACACTGACCTACTCTCCCTCCATCATGTTCTTTCTCTGCAATGAGAAGAGCCACTGCTGATCTGGTTTGATCAGCGTCCTCATCGTCGTTTCGGTTTGCGTGGCATCCATGGTACTGTACTCCTTCCCGACGGAGCCAGGGGAGAAGAGCTAGCGCGCGACGCAGCTGTCGTCCAACGGCTTCACCGACGGCGCCGTTCGAGACGGTGTTGTCCGCGCCCAACGGCATCTTCGGGTTCGGCTTCCTCCGCGTTGGCGCGGCGTCCTCGACTTCGCCGCAGTCCACATCCCGTCCTCCTTCCCGCTCTGACGCGCCACGGGGAATGGCCGCCGGTTGCACTCGGCCACCCCTTACCTTTGACAAGAGTCTGGTTCCTCGATGTGCTTTGGCGACGGTGGCAACGGTGGCTCACTCCCGTTCGAGACGTGGTCCGGCGGACGCGCGGCTGTCCGTACGTGGCGTACAAAGAGTCAAGGACGAGCAGCTGCCGTTCGAGACGTGTACAAGACGGCGGCGGTGTACAACGGCGCGAGCTAGTGCTGCTACCTCATGGACTTCCCTGCGGAGACGCTGGTGTACGTGGATGACGACCGCATTGTGGGCTGCTTCAAGGTCAGTAGCTTGGGCGCCGAGTTCGGCGCGGCAGCGCTGATAGAATTGGTAGAAGCCGCACTCTACAATTGGCCGCATTGAGTTCCTAGTACATGTTTCGTATGAACAGCATTAATTCACTGTATGGTTATGTCTGTTCGCGGGGTTTGCCGCTTCTGTGTTCCAGGTAAATTGTTCACATTCTCAGATGTCCTGGCATTGTGACTGTTCTCAGTAAATTGTTTTGTCCCGCATCAGATCAGGAGCCAGAGATATACTTGGTGGCGACTGGATTGAGCGCGTTGGAGATAAACATCTCTTTAGTTAGATTGGAGTAAAGAGGAGCATGTTTTAGTAAGCTTTGGTAACTGATCGTCGTCCTCGTTTGTTGGTGGCATCGATCCCATTGTCAACGTGCTGGGTCGTAGGGGAGGGAGGGAGGTATCCTCCGATCTGGCACGCTAGCTGCTTGTCTTTTGAGGAGCGTGCGCGCGAAGCCACGTATACGTCTCTACTTTCTCAAGGATGGATCAAAGCTGGACGCCACCGCGCAACCTCGTCCTACGTCTCGTCTCCCTGCTCTGGCATGATCGATGAGTGGTGACTCCCACGCACGCACATGGCACTGGCATGGCACACGCAACGCGCTCAGCTTGGAACCTTCTTCCCCACATGTCATCATCTCTCTCTCACTCTTCTCATAGCACCTCCTTTACTCACCTTCTTCACTCTGTCAGCTACAAGCCTCACCTCTCATAGAGTCCGAAGCACGCTCATTCCTCCTCCACCACCGTCCAAGAATCTCCCTCTCCCACACCTAGCTAGCAGAGGGAAGACAACCAGGCCACCCAAGCAGCAGCAACAAGCCGCCATGGGCAAGGACTGCGGCAACCACGGCGACGACGACCTGCGCCAGGCGTGCCGCCGCCTGCTCGCCGTCCTCCTCTTCCTCGCCCTCACCGTGGCCGTCATCGCGCTCATCGTCTACCTGGTCCTCCGCCCCACGCACCCGCGCTTCTTCCTGCAGGACGCCTCCCTCCGCCAGCTGGACCTCTCCAACAACCCCAACGCCTCATCAGGCTCCTCCAGCCTCCTCGCCGCCGCGCTGCAGGTGACCCTGGCCTCCCGCAACCCCAACGACCGCGTCGGCGTCTACTACGACCGCCTCGACGTGTACGCGTCCTACAAGTACCAGCAGGTCACGATCGCCGCGTCGCTGCCCGCCGTGTACCAGGGCCACGGCGACGTCGACGTCTGGTCCCCCGTTCTCTCGTCCGGCGCCCCCGGCGTGCCGGTCGCGCCCTACCTCGCCGCCGCGCTCGCGCAGGACTGCCAGGCCGGGTACCTCGTCCTCCAGGTCAAGGTCGACGGCCGCGTCCGGTGGAAGGTCGGCAGCTGGATCTCCGGGCACTACCACCTCTTCGTCACCTGCCCGGCTTTCCTCGTCACCAGCGGCGGGAACGGCGCGCCGGGCGCCAGCGGGTTCAAGTTCCAGACCACCACCTACTGCCACGTCGAGGTCTAGAGCCTGCCTGCTGCTGCTGCCTGCCGCCGCAGAGCGAGGCCGTCTCGTATTCTTGTTACTGGGAGTCTGGGACTCTGCCTGACTGACTGTCTTCCTGTGCTTGTCCGTAGCCAAAAGCAGAGATGAAAGCAGAGGATTTCCATCAGGTCAGGTACTGGTAATAATCAACGGTTAATTCCATAGCGATCGAATCTGCTGCCAGTAATTTGTAAAGGATTGTTAATTAGTTTCCATCACTACACCAGAGATAATACGATTAAAGTACGATCTTTTCTTGATCGATGCTTAAAGTGGAGTAATAAACCTCTTTCGATGCGCAATTGAATTTAAGGGGGGTATTTGGCTGGACAAGTGGACGGTTTCGGTGCGAGTGATGGCTTCATTTTTTTAATTCTACAGTTGATGTTCTTGAAGTTTCTCTTACTTTCTCAAACGCTTTCAACATTCGGTGGTACAGCAGCACGTGATGGAGCTGATCATGTCATGTGTGATTAATTGAGTAGATGTTGGAGTTCTGTTGGGTGCATGAAGATCGAGTTTCGTAGCGCCAACCTAGCCAGATCCGAGGCAACTCGATCGAGATTTGGTGGGGAGAGAGACCCAAGTACAAACCATCCAAAGTCTACCTCTCTCTATTTCTCTCTGGCTATTCTAAGCACATGGGGCTTCATAATCATCTTTTGCTAGTAATAACAGTTTTTTCTGGACTCTGCCAGTTGTCACTACTGTCCTTTTTAGCATCTAGTGTAGTACTCCCTCCGTCCCCATGAACTTGTCGCTTTTTAATACATTTTTGAACTACAGAGCGACAAGTTCATGGGAACGGAAGGATTACGTTGTTCCATAAAGAAATACTGTGCGTATTTGTAATCGGAGTGAGTGGACGTGTGAGCGCGGAAGCTTTCGGTTCCATAAGAATCAGATGCCCACTTGTGTGAGCGGATACATTTATTTATTTAATTATATTTACGTATTTGTTTCTGAACTTTGCATAGAAAAAGAAAACATTAGGGTGCGTTTGGTAGGCTGAAATGAATTGGATTGACTTGGATTGGATGATCCAGTCACGTGTTTGTTTTACGGTCAGATGGACAAAATATTCTTTCCAGATGTTGGATGACGTGATCCGGAGATTTTGGTTGGATGAGTTCATCCAACTTGTTTAAGTATGCTCTTATTAACATAATCAATGATAATTAACTTATTTGTTGTTGATTAATAATTATAATTATGATATTAACATTAATATTTACTAGTAATATGATAATTAGTATAAAAATAATTAGTATTATGTGAAACTATCAACTTAGATGATTCAATCCATCCAAGTTTCATCCAACCTACCAAACAAAAAATTGGATCGTCCAATCTATCTAACCAAACATCAACTTAGATGATCCAGTACAGAAAAATATGGATGATCCAATCGAATTCAACTTTGACTTCAACCCAAATGCACCCTAAACAATCTGGAGATCATGGGTGGATTGGATGGAGGCATGGAGCCATGGAGGAGCAGGGAGCGACTGGTCTGTGCGCTGTGTTATTACTGTGTAGGTGTCGCCCGTGTCTCCTGCAAAATGACCAGGGTTTCCATTCAATTTTGTCTGAACGACGACCAGGCACCGGCCGTTCCGTATCGCTTGCGTGCTGGCAGCCAGCAATGGACCACTGATCACTGAACATGATGTACTACATCTATCCTGGTCTGAAGGATTCGGCCGGATCCTGCAATCCAAACCCCAAACGCCTCGAAACCCGACCCGAATTTGCGACGGATTTGGATCTGAGCTCGGCTTGGTTGGTGCCACTGATTTTCCCAATCTACTTAATCGGCACCATCGTGTCGTGATGGAAGCATCATGCATCCGTACGCGGTATCTAGTGCTGGAAGCATCAGGGACCAGCCGGACACTTGAACCAAAGCTCCCACGGCGTCCCTTCCCGGCCGCCCAAAAGTTGATGCCTTCTTCAGTTCAGTTCCTCATCGGCCCAAAGCAGTGCAGTGTTTACCGATCGAGCACCGGTCAGACACACGACGAGAGTACAATAATACTCACTCTGTCCTCATGAACTTGTCGCTTTGTAATTCAAAAATAAACTGCAAAGCGACAGGTTCATGGGGACGGAGGGAGTACAGTCCATCATCCATGAGTTTGCTTGCTTGAGAAGAGAGACGGTGAAAGCAGCTGACGACGACTCGGGCGCGACGGCCGGCCGGCGGTACATCACGACGCATCGATCGCCCCTAGGTTAGGCTGCTGGTTAGCCGATCCATATACTCCTACATGTGCGCCACGGATGGAGTTCATCGTGTGCGTATTCGTGGTGGAACGAAAACTGCAGTACTGCAGCTGACTTGTGAGGCCAGCCGCCTACATCCGCGCCACGGATGGAGTTCATCGCGTGTGTCATCTCGTCGGAGGGGCGTTGACATGAAAATTCCAACCATGAAGAATCTTCCGACGAAAACTTAAATCCGAGCGTTCGGATGATGCATGGGCGTCGGTGACCCAGCTCAAAATCACAGCCATGCACGCCTCCAAATAAAAACCTGGGTTTCAACTAGCAAATCAGGTCCATCTTCATTTTCTACTGCATGCCATGGACGACAGCTTGGATTGGAGGCAGGCGATATAGAAGTTGAACATCTGCTGCGTCAACCGGGCTCACAGTTCAGTACCTAGCTGGGCCGTATCCCCAACTCCATCAAGGCTATCAGCGGTTCAACCTGGCCCGAGTAGCAGTACCACACAACTCCACGCTTCTTCCAACTTCACGCGAATTCGACGCGGCCCCGTTGCCATTATCAGTAGTACAGCAACGCGGTCATGTTCACGGGTTTCGAAGCAGCCAAGAAAATGAGGAACAGGAACATGTCCCTCTGCCGATAGACTAATAAGAGACCAAGTGGGTCGGTCAAGGTCAATTGATAATTTGCAACTGGATCCAAATCCGAGAAGCAAGCCACGTGCATCCGCTAAAACCAAACCTCGAAATGGCTAGCTGAACAGCCCAGCCCACACCGAAAGTCGGAATTGGCGCCATTTCCTTACTTAATTAGTGCAAATCGCAGTGGCGGAAAATTTTGCGAACTGGTTCCTTTAGAAATATATGCATGAATTAAGTATAACTCATTTAAAATTGATGGATTCAAACTAGTAACAATAGGCTAATCATGCTTGCTTTGCAAAAATTTATTGAGTTCACCTCGACTTAATAGTTCTACTACAGCTCCGTCACTGACAAACCGTAATAATGCAATCCCTATTTTTATTAGAATTTTTCTAAACTCCGTTTAGGCGTTTAGCGATGAATTTTCAAGTTTGTTCAGAGTTCGTACGTGTCTGTGTACATCTACCACTTCCTCTCAGTTTGTAAATAGAATATTCGGAACCTTGATCATCATCAGCAAGTAGGCACTAATTCCCCTGCATTCTATTCCAGTTCCAGCTCACCGATGCATGCATAATAGAAGCTCGAATCCCGCGGCAGCACACACGAACCCGCCTCCCTCTCTGCCTCTCTCCATCCTTCGTTGACCGACCCACAGCAACAACAACCGGCGAGCGAGCTCCTCCTCCTGCTCCGTCCACCATGGCCAGCGGCGACAACCAGAGGACCTGCTGCGGCAGCTGCTGCGCGTTCATCATCACCGCCGGCTTCGTGGTCCTCATCTACTGGGCCATCTTCCAGCCGCACCAGATACGCGCCACCGTCGACTCCGCCGCGCTCTCCAACCTCACGCTCGTCTCCGCCTCAAACTCCTCAAACGCCTCCGCCTCCGTGTCCTACCGCCTCGCCGTCAGCCTGCGCCTCTACAACCCCAGCAAGCGCGTCAGCATCTACTACGACACCCTCGACGCCGAGCTCCGCCTCCTCCGCGACGGCGGTGGCGCCGTCGTTACCATCGGCCAGGGCCCCGGTGCCGCGACGACGACGGCGTCGCCGACCGAGTTCCACCAGCGCAGGAAGAGCGGCGACGTCGTGAAGCTGGAGTTCGACGGCCGGGGCGTGGGCGTTCCCGGCGACGTCTTCGCGGGGCAGCTGGAAAAGAGCGAAACACCGGTGCGGCTGGAGCTCGACGTGGACGTGCGTGTGAGGTACGCGTTCGGTGTCGTCAAGATACGTCAGAAGCCGAGGGTACGGTGCTGGATCAGCATCCCGATCAAGCCCGAGAGCCCTCCTGGTGCCGGCTTCGGCGGCGCCGTTTCCTCCGGTGACCCGTGCTCCGTCAAGTACCGGTGATTGAGAGCAATTCATGAGCAACCCCCCCTGCTGCTCCGATGATTTCCGGCTTATAACTTATAAGTACATTATTATTATTACACGGTTCCATTTTCATTCGTGCAAAGATTGCTGTTGTTTTGGTGAACTGTTGTTGTACTACAATGTATCATGAGTTGCTTTTTGAACAAGTTCTGTTCATTTCCAAAATGTGTGTCCTGTTAAACATGCTCGCGGTTGCCGTTGTTGCACTGATTAGGAGATTATAGTACTAATGTTGGATCCAGCATGATGATGAATGGATCAATCACCAGCAGGTCGTCCATCTCCATCCACACCATCGAGCTAGCCTGTGCAGTCGTTGACTTGACATTTCCTTAGTCAACGGGCCGGCCATTTGTGTCGAAGACTCTCTCACTTCTTTGCTTGGAATGTTGTTCGCAACACACAGACAAGACGTCTGCGTCGTCTTGGCAGATACGCTCTCCTTTCTCAAAAGATTGTCACGTTCTAGTATAAAAATGAACTAGAAGGTGACAATCTTTTGAGAAAGGAGGGAGTACTCCCTTTGTCACCTTTTAATTCATTTTTATAAGATGACAAACTTTTGAGAAACAAATGAGTAGCTGCTTGTGGCTAGGGGCACCAGCCTTCAGTTCTGTTCAGGACCACGCGTGCCAACGTTCGTTGTTTTGTCTTGCTGCTGGACTTGCAAAGATCCCAGGAAAATGGTACCGAGATTTGAACTAAAATGACTACTTACCGGACTTGCTGAACGGAGGATGTTGACGGCCCATTGGTTATCTTTCGTGGGCCGGTTTCCTTACTCCGGAGCCAGCGGTTTTGTCGGCCCATTCTTTCGCCCCACCACGTTGGTTTCGCTCGTTCGTTCTGCTCGGCGTGGAACGAACCGGAAGCTACTCGAGGTACTAACTTTACCAGATCGGCGCGGCACCCAGCTCTTCGGCCGTCCACTGACGAGCGGGTCACGTCACTGCGGGACCACCATGTCATCAGCACAACAGATAGACGCGTACCTTCCTCCTGCCCGTGACAACTGACATCGCATTTTTCCGCGCGCCGGTGCGAGCCAATCAGGACGCTCCCCGCCAAAACCCGAGAGCGCGAGCGGGACGTGGCCCACGCGTCAGTGTGACGAGTTGGGAGGGGGGCGGGAGCCGGGCGGCGGGAAAACAAAAGCGCGCGCGCGCGCAACATCGCCATAGGTTTCTTCGGGAGCGGGGCCCACCAACAGCTGGACGGTTCCTCGCTTTGCTTTTGTGTCGGCCATGGCCGTGGGTTTCTGTGACCCCGGGAAACGAAAATTGAAACCATCGTCACATCAACCCCCGTAGATTTCATCCCAGGTACTGTGCAGCATGCATCCGTTGTACTACTGCCCTGTAAATATTCAGAGTTTAAATTCAGTCTTATATGTTCTTTTTACAAAGTACGGTACCAACGAACATAGACACTTATTATACACACGAGTAGCTATTCTTTTAGATGCACTCATGCACACGTCTATATTTAATGAGCACCAACCAAAATATTGTAATTTTAATATTTTTCCGTTCTTAAAAATTTGTCGTTTTGTAATTTATTTTTTGACTATAAAGACTAACTTTCAGAAACAGATGCAGTATATGTCTCGTTAGAGAGGGCGCCTACCATTCAAAAATAATTAATAAATGTAATACTTGTGCTACTTCTAAAACTTGAATTGTTTACCTACGCTCACTTTTGCTATAAATGAAAATATTTGAGACTATTCACAGTCATTTTCTCTAGAATATACTCCTTCTGTTCTCCAATAGTTAACATTCCCGACAAACAAATGAACTAAAAAGAAACTACGGAACTTGTCCGAACGTCAACTATTAGAGAACAGAGGGAGTATTTTATATACCATTATCTTTCTAGTTCTAAATTTACACATATCAAATATCATTTATTGTATGCCACTGCGGACGGTCTGACACCGTAACTGTCCTGCTGATCTAAATTAAAGTGGCCGAATTAATAATAAAGTATTAAACTGTTAACGAACTTTAGCTAAAGATGGTAGAAGAATTCAATTGCATCTTTTTGCTGCAAAATTCAAGTGTGTTTTACGTTTATGTCCTTGTAGTTGTAGCTGTAGCCTCCAGCACAGTACAGCACGGAATTCCCTGTACACCCTAACTTGCAACCCCCCCACTGAAAACTCCAATTTCCCTCCTTTCTCCCACCCTCACCTTTCCCTCGTTTTCCTTCCCTTCCGCCGCGCAAACCCTCGCCGCCTCAGATCCGAGCTTCCGACCCCCCAGCGCGCGCCCTTCCGATCCGCGCGGTCCCCGATCCCCCATGGCTGCGGCGGCCAGCAACGGCGGGGCCGGGGAGGCGCAGGCGATGCTGCAACGGCACCAGCCCTTCGCGCCGCCGCCGGGGGAGTACCACCACTTCGGCGCGGCCGGAGCCGCGGCCGAAGAGGAGATGGTCGAGGCGGTCATCTTCAGAACGCCAGTGAGTTGACACTTCCTTCCGGGGGCCTGCTGGTCGTGGAGTCGTTGTGCTGAAAAAAATTCCCTGTTGTTGGGTTCCACGTTAGAGCGCGGCGGGTGGGGGGCTGAGAGAGAGAGAGATATCTTGCGCCGGCAGTCTAGCTCGATTCCCTGCAATGCTGAAGCGCGTCGCGTTGGATTCGATGACGGGCTTGCTTGGACTGATGGTGACGGGTAGGGTGTTACTTTTTTGAGAGGAATTTGCTGAGTTTTGCGGGCTACCGAGGATTACGCCGTGAATCCAGCAGATATTCGGTGTTCTCGTCGATCGTGATGTGTGGTGACCAGATGGATATTTTGTTGTGATTTAGGTGAAACGTTGCTAGGATGGAGTAAAGGGAGTGGACTAATTCAGTGAAGTTTGCGATTTTTGCCATTTGAGGGAAGGAATTGACCTTCTGTCTTAAGAGAATTCATTATTGTCGGTACTCCGTGTACCGAATACCCCTTAGTACCGCGAAGAGTATAAGGGAGTTCTACATATCAGAGTTGAAGGTCTTCTCAAGTCCCATATGTCACATTGCGATGGTACCGCTTCCCTCGTATGGTTTGCTCCTAGGTCAACACGTGTAAAGGAAAGCCGAAGCTAAACTCATAACAAATGGAAGCTCCAGCGTCAACACGTGTACAACGGCTCCGGACCTAACCTCAAGCAGAGAGGAGCTCCGGTGCCGACACATGTACAGTAGCTCCGGACCTAACCCCCCATAAGGGAAAGCTCTAGAGCTTCCACGTGTGGAGCCTTCGGACCTTCATCGATGCGTACACTGGCAGATCTCCTTCAGCATGAGCCATCAAGTGTAATTAAAGCGGCAATTACAAGATCTAATTACGTGTTGTTAATATTGTATTAACGACACACGATCAAGAGAGCTATTAATAGGGACAACGCAACCATTAAGACACGTTATTACACTATTAATCATGCTCAATACTCTTTACACAGTATATTAGGCCATTCAATACACCAAGACCACATGTCGGGCCAGACAAGCTTTGTAACGGTCGGTCCTTAGAACTATAAAAGGGTTGTACCGCACGAACTTAGGGGACATTCTACTGAACCTGATCCGAGCTGACCAGTTCGCAATACAGCAACACAGACCCCGTGGAGTAGGGTGTTACGCTCAGGCGGCCCGAACCACATAAATCTCTGGTGTCATCATCTTGGTCTTGATCTCTGCGTGTCCCAACCACAAAAGAACCTCCGCAGGCTGCTTCTTAGCGGGTCCGGGGGAAGTGTCATAGCAAACACTTCGACAATTACGTTCCTTGAAAATTGATAGCTTTGACATATATAAAAAAAACTCGGTGGGGGTAAGACTCCCCCTCCATGGCATTATCCTAAGATGGGATCTTCGGATCCGGGCTGAGAAACTCCCGAAGCCTGAGGCCATCTACCAACATGGGCAACATCGTCACCTGGTCACTCATCCAGGACCTGGCAACTCTTGCTCGTTGATCTTAGATCCCAGTGTCTTTTGAATGTGTATATAACAGTACGTGGTTCCTTACCTAGTGCTAATGTTCTAATAGGAATGTTCTATTTGTAGTTAAAACGGAAACATAACAGAGAACAGAATGAAGCTGCTGAATCAAATGAATGGACGATGAGCCCTGATTATGCTAATGCAGCCGGCAGTTCACTTCCTACACCGCCTTCAGGAAAAGGTTTAAAAACTTCTGCCAAGCCCAAGATTATCAAAGGCCAGAAATCGTGCCCTCAGACACCTTTGAGTTTTGGTGAGTAATACCACATTCAATCGGCCGTGAATCATCCTTATCTTGTACCAACATACTGATCTCAAAACATTTTCCAGGTTCTCCTGGCAATCCAACTACTCCTGTTGGTGGCTGCCGCTATGATAGCTCCCTAGGTGAGAAAATTAGGTCACCAATTTTTCTGTTTTGGACCCCAGCATTTCCATCAGTAGTTTGAAGGGCTTGAACCGAGTTCTGCTGACATCCTTTTGGGATCTTTATCTTTTAGGGCTCTTGACAAAGAAGTTCCTGAATTTGCTAAAAAGTGCACCTGGTGGCATAGTTGATTTGAATAATGCTGCAGAAGCGCTAGAGGTTGGTACTTTTTGGTTTATTATTCTAAGTGGATCTTTCTGTTGTTAAACATGCAAAGTGGAAATTGTTTTGCAGGTACAGAAAAGGCGTATATATGACATCACTAATGTTCTCGAAGGGATAGGGCTCATAGAAAAGAAGCTTAAGAATAATATACGCTGGAAGTAATTATCCTCTATCCATATCTGGTCTTTGCGCTTTATTGTGGGCATTACTTACTTCACAGTCTTTTGTAGAGGAATTGATGATTCTCGACCAGGGGAAGTTAGCGATGATATGTCCATTTTAAAGGTGCCATGTTTTATTTCTTCCTGATAGTGGCCAAAAATAATTCTCATGCAACATAAGTTGGGAAAACTCATATACAGATGCTTAAGTAATCTTTCTATCTCTAATAAGTAATCATTCTTTACATTTGTCATCCACAGGCAGACCTTGAAGCTCTCACTCTACAAGAGCATAATTTGGATGAACAGATAAAGTTAGTATGCAGTCATCTAAAGTTCTTGTAGTCATCAGTATCTAAAGATATTGCTAGTCATTAATTTATTGGTTCTCTAAGCATGCTCCAATATTTGTTGCAGCAAAATGCGAGACAGGTTACGGGCGCTCACTGAAGATGAAAATAAGCAAAGGTAACTAGCTCTTCGTTTTTTTCCCTGAAACTTGGGAGATCAGCCATATATGTCCGTGCAGGCAAGTTTCAGGTTGATTAATGGGTCTCTCTACCTGCAGGTGGCTTTATGTTACAGAAGATGACATTAAATCCTTGCCCTGCTTTCAGGTCCTTTTCTTTATGAGCTGTCATCATGTTCAATGATCAATACGCGTACGTTTCACATATATACATGAATTAAATAACTTAAATTTGCAGAATCAAACTCTAATCGCAATAAAAGCACCACATGGTACAACTCTGGAAGTCCCAGATCCTGATGAGGTAGGTAGTTAAAGCATACCTGTTTGTCACATTGAGGACCATAGGAATGTTATGTTTTGATATTGAACGCAACTTCCTTATCTATGCAGGTAAACGATTATCCTCAAAGAAGGTATAGGATTGTCCTAAGAAGTACAATGGGCCCAATAGATGTATATCTAGTTAGGTATATGCTCTAACTTCAGAATTTGCATCTCCAACATAATATTAATCCTAACATCATTGAATTGCTGTTGGTAGTCAATTTGAGGAGATGAGTGGCATGGAGACCCCTCCAAGGCCTGCACAGACAATAAACATGGATTCTCTAGAGAATCCTAGGACGCCTTTGGCTGCAGAACTCAACAACGTTGCCGGAATGGAATCTAATATTCAAGAAGGGTTTACACTGCCTCCAGATGCTCCTAGTAGTTCGCAGGACGTTGGAGGGATGATGAAGATTGTCCCTTCAGAGCTTGATGTAAGTTCACTCTTGCGCTACTTATTCAACAGGCTGTGCTAAATTTAATCAATTTGTCAAGGATTCCGTTTGTGCTATTCCGTAGTACCGCTTTTGTTGCCTATGCTCGGCATCACTTCTGCTTCAAGTCTAGTTGGTCTATGCTTCATCTAATCAAACAAATCAAAGCTGCTTTACTTCAACTTCACTATTTCTCTTTTTAGGAAATGTCAACCTCATCTGATCTTCTTGCTATGCTCCTTATCATATTTTCATTTTGCTCTTTCAAAGGCTGACCTGTAAAGAGGTGCTTCTTAAGTTGGTTACTGGTCAATCATCACTGAACTGATGAATAATGAACCAGCTTTTCCTTATATCAGAAAACATTTTTTTAAATCATGTTGTGCATATATGAATATATCTGATATAGTATATTTGAATTCAGCGGCGATTTTTGCAGTTATGTTTACATAGCATGGAAACTTTACCGCGCATTAACCCTTTCCTTTTGTGTAGACTGATGCAGACTACTGGCTTCTATCTGACACGGGAGTTAGCATCACGGACATGTGGAAGACAGCACGTATCCTTCTAACAGACTGCCACCCTTTTCTTTCATATATTAGTGCAAATTCTACGTAGTATTGCATATACTGTTTTGATGTGAAACCACCAAACCCTTAACTCGAGATCACAGCAGAGGTGGAGTGGGACGGGATCGATAAATTCAACACGGAGGATTTCCTGGAAGTCAGCACACCTCGACAGCAGGAAGAACCAGCCGACGTTGTGGACCCCCCTCCCTGTGTTAGTTGAACTGCCAAGCCACGGCCAACAAGGATACCATTCAGGTATCCCGGAACTTTCTGGTTCTTGTTATCGTTCATCAGAGATCGATCAATCAGGAGCATGTTATGGGTATTATGTACAGATGCCAGCTAAGTAACTCGTGACAGGTTGAAGAAATGCAAATGCAGGTGGCATTTTCTTTGTTTGGTTGCCGTGTCTCGCAGCATTAGGTAGGAGTGTACAACTAGGAACAGTGTTAATGTGTTGATGTCGCTCGCCAAGATCCCATATCCACTTGTAAAATAGCCGTTATTACTCATTCCTTCCCATATTATTTGTCGTTTCGGACAAGAATTCTAGTTCAAAATGAATTAAAATCTTTGTCCTAAACGACAATTAATATGGGAAGGAGGAAGTAATTATTATTATCATTCGTGTGGCACTCGTTGGAGTTCGCCGGTGTCTGAGATGGACTGACAGATGCCTCTATGTGATATCACCTGTGGACCGTTCGAGTGAGACGCAGACTTTGATTCGGTCTGTTGCTTTGCAGCTTCGCGGTCGAAGCAGCTTTATTTTTCCCGTTTCGTTCTCTTGCTTGTCAAATCAGTCGAAAATCTGTGTGAGAAGAGTCGTAACTGGTGGACCAGGTCAGGTCAGTGCCGCGTCAAGGCTTATCTATTGCCAATCATCCTAGCAGATGCTGTTCTGATCTGAAAGACTTTCCAGTCTGAACTATGGAATGCTGACTGTTAGTCCTAAAGTGGATTACTTTTTATCATCTACTACTACTAGGTTAATTACATCATTAAGCTGGAACAGGTGAACCAAAGATTCCAGCTCGAAATGCTGATTTGTACTCCCTCCGTCTCCGTAAACTTGTTGTTTTGTAGTTTGAAAATGAATTACAAAGCGACAAGTTTCCGAAGACAGACAACGACTACTTTGACAGATGACGATGTTCTTCGACGGGCCAGCCAACGAATGCGGAATGCTGACTGTGCAGCATAAAACGCAGCTCCAAAGTGGAGTGAGCGAGTGCGTGCACCGTGGCCAATAAGCCACAAATACACCAAAGATTCCAACGCGGATTGCTGAGTCGGACTGACCCTGCTTGTGATTGCGACGACGCTGCGAAACCAGATCACGTGGCCGAGTTCGCTACGACTACTTCTCGTCTCCTCCTTACTCTCCGTGCCGCTCACTGGTCGCTACTTACAGAAGGCAGCCTTGATCCTGGCCGTTCGATTCGGTGAGAGCGGTAGGCGATTGCTTGCCGATTCTTCACCTTCTTGTGTTTCGAAATGGTTCTTGCAGTGGACCCAAAATTTGAGATAGTGACGTCCTTGTTGCTATACTCATGCTACATGTATATTTTGCTATGAAATCACGACTTTGCAGCCGTGGAGACACAACAGCTTGTAGTAGTAGTAGTATTTTTTTTATGTGGACCCTTTAAATTGATGCTTCGGCCATTCCCACCTGATGTCTTTTGACCTGCTGTTCCACAGTTTTTTAGGGCCGTGCACGCCAACGACCACGCCCCGTGCAAAAAACAAAATAGGAGAATTCTACGTCCTCCTCTTCCCCACGCTGTCTGCCTCTGCCAACGAGCAAAGTCGTCATCGCCGTCGTCGTCGTATCCTTCCTCCCGATCGTTTTTCTGCCATGCCGTCGGCGCCAGCTGTCACGCCGGAATCGCCGTCTCCGTCGCCGCCTCGGCAGCGTGTCCGGCCGCGCTCGCCGATCGCCACCACCAACGGCTCCGCGGCGGGCGACTTCGACTTCGAGCTCCGTCACTGGCGCGCGTCGACCAAGAAGCGGGCGGGGCCGCCGGCCCTGCGATGGGCGCCGCCGCCGGAGATGATCGAAATCCCCCACAGCGACGACGACAGCAGCAGCGGCGGCGGGGGGCACGGGTACACCAGCCTGCGAGACATCCTGTCGTCGCCGGAGTACGCGGCGGCGTTGGGGTCCACCGCGGCCCGCGTCGGCGGCGGCGTCAAAGGCTGCGGGGTCGACGTACACATGATACGGCACCCGCTGGTGAAGCACGCGGCGTACGCGTACCTGCAGATGACGCCGTCGGGGAGGGAGGACCGCCACCGCGGCCGGCGCTGGCGGCGCGGCGGCCCGCTCTGCCGCCTCCTCCTCGACTGCCTCAGCTTCATCGGGGCGCTCTTCCGGCCGTGACTCCTCCTCCTCCAGTCCACTGACGACTTCGCCGTTCTTAATTGGTTGCAATTCAAAAGTTCGCCTTTCCCGTTTCCGCTAGCTCTTCCTATTCTTTTTCAAGTTCTTGTGTGATTAGATTTTTCTTATCAATAGAAATTTCCGGTGTTCGGTTGAGTTGTGTAAATACATTGCTAGGATTGGCCAGAAAATAAATGGAGATTAAGATCATACTAGCATGAACAGGGATGATAGTTTTTGCACACTAACAGCAGCAACAGCAGATTAGTTAGCTTGAAGCTGTCGTCGTGATGTGTTTTCAAGTCGTCAGGAACTCATGATTGGGGGCAATAATGGCTCTACCAATACCAATGAAAAAAAAAATGAAGCAGACTCAAACAGATTGATGTAATAAAAATAATAACAAAAAGATACTGTATGATGATTTGTATCTTCTCAACCATATATGATGCTGCACATCTGGTCAATGGAATGCTGCATTTTGCTATGTACTGTACTCTCTTTTGTTTTTTCTCTGACTTTCTTTGATTGATTATCTGTGCACACAACCATCTCCTAACGTTACTGTAACAAGAATCTCCTCTAGCAACGCTTGCCGTTCGGCGCTCGCCGGGGATTGGCGCCGCGCGCCGCCTAGCCTGGCGCGCCGAGCTTCGGCGACCACGGCGATGTCGTGGTGGACTCCTGCGGTGGTGGCGACGACTGTCTGGTCGCGAGAAGGGAGACTCCACCCTACCTTCTTGCTCCTCTTCTGCCGCACGTGAAAACGCATTGTCAGTCAGTTCAGTTAGTCAGTCAGCAGCATCTGGGTGCGCAGAATTGTCTGTCTTGCAGTCGGTGCGCCGTGATCCGTGCACATGGAAGTACATGCCCCCATGCCCGTTCTGGTGCACACGAACAAGATGATGTCTCCTGCCTTGCCCGCCTCATCGTGGAGCTGAACCCTGCACATTCAGGACTTCCTCTACCGCCCGCACCAGAACAACCAATCCACAAGACGCATGCTGATTTCACACTGCGGCAACTCCTCTGGACCAGGCTAATCAGGTCCTCGACCATGATCTTGACAGGAAGGGAGCTGAGAGATAAGTGAGAATTATTCATCAAATGCAAGGGAATTACGACGAAGCAATATGGATGGATGGAAAAGGCAACGTTGCAAGGAAGAGGTGCCTCCGTCTCCGTGTCTGCTTGTCAAACTGGGGGCGGTAGAGGGGGACGAGCGAGTGAGCCGGCAGGGTTGGGCTGGCCACATTGCTTTCTTGGCAACACACCAACACTCTATTTGATGCCAGGTTGGAAGTTATTCAGATGTAGAAACAGGTGGTGACACAGATCGTTGAAGAGGAAAAGGGCGGCACAAATAATATGAGCGTTTTTTGTTGAGATTAGAACTTGATAAAGCGAAAACAATTGAACCTCAACAGAAGTAGACGTGGCGGCGACATCATCGTATCGTGGTAGCCGGATGACACGTAGATGTCACATCAACAGTCGGCATGTGGCTGCCACATCAGCAGCCATCCTCCGGACAATACGATGACTATTTTAATAAAACAAAATGAAAGTTGGTTGGTAATTTTTAAAGGCAACGACTATTATGCAATCTGAACTCCTGTGCAAGCGTGCAATCCGCGAATCTCATTCATTGGATAGACATCTGAAAGTGGCTACCATTTTACACATAGATCCTTCCCTTTATCTAGACAGGTGGAAGGATTTATGTGTAAAATGTCAGTCACCTTTTGATATCCGTCCAATGGCTGAGATTCGCGGATTGCACGCTTGCACAGGAACTCAGATTGCATAGCAGTCATTGCCATTTTTAAATTAATAAAAAGTCAGTTATTAATAAAAAAAAGTTCAAAATAGCAAGCTGGGAGTGAAAAGAGGCGCGTAGGTAGTTATCCCAGGCCCATGTTTCTCTTCAGGCCGGAGACGAAGCAAAACATGGCCCAAGCAATGTAGCTAACCCAGGCCCATGTTTTGCTTCCAGCTCTCAACTTTTTACCGCTAGTGCTCGTATCTAGCCGCCGTCTTGTTTCTCTAAACGGAAAGGGCGAGGTCGAGGCTCCCGGTTGATGGTAGGTCAACGTCTATCGGCAGGTTAACGGAGCCGTTGCTGCCTTTTGGACAACGCAGCGTGATTTGATTTGGGTGCACGATCACTGAGATGTGTGTGTATCTATGCATATGCACATCAGTACTACACGCACATGCATGCTCTGGCCTACGACCTCAGGATCTTCCCCACCTACCGGTCAGTACATGTATTAGTATCTCAGTAATACGATCAAGATCAACGTAGGCATGTACGCACTCCGGATCTTTTATTTATTATTGGTTAGTTTAAAAATAAACTAAACAGTGACAAATAAAAAAATTCGCAAGAAATATGTATACGATTACACTACCGATGCTAAAGAAAAGCGGATATCCTAACTAGGCGCCTGATAAGACGTTTGATTTCGGGCGATGGCCGCAGTGCGCCGGAACAGCGGCAAGGACAGTGGACATACAGCTAAAATTTTTCATTGTTAATACGGAAAAGCTATATAACAGGTGCTGAAACAGCCTTCGGCATCAGGCGACAGTCAAGGAAACGCACGCCAAAGCAAGTTCGTAATTTTTTTTTGTTAATTGTTAGTCGTAGAATTATGTTAACTGTAAAATAATCAAATAAAATAATTTTGTGATTGATTAACCTATAAATTAAGAGTTAATGATTAATATTAGAAATATCAGTTAATAGTCGTAATTAGCTGTTAATTATCCGGTGCCTGAAATTTTTTAAAATATCAGATGCCTGATATTTAGACAGCCCCTTGTTAATATGTCATCTTGTGAGGGTTATGTAAATTGTAAAATAATGAAACATTTTTTTGTAATTGATTAACTTACAAAATTAAAATTTAATAGTTAATTACAAAAATTATTAATTAAGAATAGTAATTAATTGCTAATTACTATGTACCTGAAATTTTTTCAAATTTGAGACACCTAAAATCTAGACAGCTTCTAAACAAAAGTCATCTTGTCGTGTTCATTTGCAAACGCTTGCCAGTGCACGCAGCGACATTAGTAAGTTGAAGGACGATCATGGTACAAAATTAAAATTTAATAGTTAATTATAAAGATTATTAATTAACAATAATAGTTAACTGCTAATTACTAAGTGACTGAAATTTTCTTAAATTTCAGACACTTGAAATCTACACAGCTCCTAAAGAAAAGTCATCTTATCGTTCATTTGCAAACGCTTGCCAGTGCACGCCAGCGACATTAGTATTGAAGGACGATCAAGGGGGACGCTGACAGTGTCAGTCCAGTCACTCATGGCGAATGCGAATGCCTTCGTCCTAGGAGTCTTCGGGCGTGGCGCACGACGAGGACGACGAGGAGTACGAGGCTCCGTTCGCTCTGCCGCTGCCGCGTCGCTCCGACGTCGCGGTCGTGGTCGTCGAGCTGGTGGTTGTGTTCGTGGTAGCGGTGGACGCGAGGCCGACGAGCAGGTCGACGAAGGCGCCGACGATGAGGGGGTGGTTGCGCTTGCCGTTGACGCGGAGGTACCACGACAGGAGCTCCTCCAGCGCGGTCCACCCGCGGAGCCCGTGTGCCGCCACCATCTCCTCCATGGACGCGCGGAAGTCGCCGTGCGGGTTCAACGAGTCCACCGCCACCGCCACGGCCAGCGACGACGACGGTGTAGACGTGCACGACGGCGGCTCGTTATTCTTGCTGCCGTTGTGGGTGTCGGTGTCGGGTTCCGGGCCCGGCGCCGCAACAGCTGTAGCCGGCGGCTCATTGGCCGGTGGGATCGTCGTCGCCGTCGTCGTGCTCGCGGCGGGCATGAGGGAGCTGGACCCGGACGGCGGGCCCGGCAGGTCGAAGAAGAACCGGTCGGTGGAGGAGCCGCTGTCGCGTCCGAGGCGACGGATCACCGCGTCCGACCACTCCTCGGACGCGGTCGTCGTCGTCGTCGAGTAGCAGCTCTCGTCGTCCGCCACCTCCTTATCAACACAATCATCACCCTCCTTCCCGCCACCGTCGTCGAGGGAAGAAGAGAAAAAGAACTCGTCGTCCGCGGCTGAGGAGTCGAGATACACCGAGTTGACCGTCTTGTACATTTCGCCAGCCGCCGCCCCGCGGAGCTGGAGCTGGAGCATCGCCGTGGTGCTCGTGCTCGTGCAGCAGGGCTCGTCGTCGTCGGCGCGGAACGAGGTGGTCCGCGGGTTGTTGCGGCACGACAGCCACTGCCACGGCGAGGAGGCCTGATGAGCACCGTCGCCGCCGCCGGGGGAGGTCGTGTCGACCAGCCTGGAGAGGATGGTGGTCACGATGCCCGTCTTCCCCATGGAGAAGATGGGAGAAAGGAGGCGGCGAGCTGCTAGCTTGCTAGGCAGAGGTAGGGTGGGTGCGACGAGCAGGGCAGTGGGGCTGAGGGAGGGAGCTGGCTTGCAATTAAGAGTGGGGGGAGAAGAGACGAATGGGGCGGTAGGGCCCGCGGAACATGCATGTGGATGTGGCCGTACTGGTGCCGCTGCTGTTGTGGTGGTAGGCCTTGATTGGTCCACGCATGCAAACAGTTGCTCTACCACCACAAGCAACCAAAATTTTCGTACGTGTTCGTTAAGATGAGGCTGTGCACTTGGTAAGCGACCCCACGAAGCATGCTAGCTGCGTGCATGAACAGCGTAGGATCCGCAAATTGCACAGCGTGGAGGGAGTAAAAACTCACTTGATTTGATAGCCAGGTACACACGTGCAGTGAATGAACGAGCGAGTTACGCTGCTACGCCAACACACGTACTGTACGTGGGTAGTGGAGTAGGAAATCCGGAAATTTTGTACGATCCCGAGCGAACTGACACTGCCACGCAGCACGGTCGCCCGGGTAATCTTCACGAGCGTTTGGTTAATTTCATCTCGCGCCTTCTGCCGGAGATTCTCTCGCGCTGTCAATTTAATTTACGACCCAAACGAAAGACACGGCTGTCTGTCGATCCATGTGCTCGGTTCATAATTAAAATTATAATACTTGCAGTACAGAGGACAGGAGACGTTGCGTATGATTGTTCCCACTTGGGAATTTCCTGTCCGTTTCCAGTGGATCTCAGTTCTGGTTGTCCCATCCCATATTCGCATCCAAATACCTTACCGTACTGCCGCCGAACCATCCAAAGTTCCAAACCGTGGGCGCCGGCCGGGATCGTGTCACGCGGGACGGGTGATGAGGAGATGCCGGTCGCTGGTCACCTTTGGCTCCTCCGACTGAGAGCGATCTTGGGCTGCAGACATATGCTCCTCCTGGATAATTTTTGTTCTTCAGATCGAATATGGCGGCTCTTCTAAAACGTTACAATTGTCCTAGGCGAGACACGTGCGAGGTAGCCGGGACGATGGCAAAACAAAAATGATTTATAGTGCTCCGTATACAAAACCGATGCACGGTAGTACGTACTGCCTGCCCGTCCGCGGTTGCGCCGGACAGAGCCACAGAGGGGCCGGCACGTGTACGTCGATCTCACGTCACGTGAGGCACGGCGGCAACCTCGTGGTGTCTCGAGGAAATACATCACCACGCTGTACTACCGTTGGGCCGTTCGTCATTTCGTGCAGTATCCATTTTACGCTTTAGACGCCACGCGATGGAAAAAAAAAAAAACACAGGCTGCAAATCTTAAGCGTCAGCACTCGCATTTTGAGCCCGGCCCATAAATACTCCGGCAGTTCAGGCCGCGTCTTCCTCGATACCAGATCGGGCCCAATAGGCCCATGAAGAGGAGCAGCTTATTAGGTTCTGTACCGGGCGAAGGCCTAGAATCCTTCTGGGCCGACCGGTAAATACGTGTCGCGGACCGGGCCAAGGCCCTATCCATCCATCCATTACTGCCGTGGGGCAGGCCGGCCTCCTCGTGTCGGTGGTTGCGACGCCATTATCAATAGCAGCAGTACATCGATCTTTTTATTTGTCACAGCTACTTTATTTTTTTATCTAACTGGTGACAAATAAAAAGATTCAGAGAAAATAGTAGTTTCAATGAAAGATATCATTTGCAGCTGAAAGGGCTTGATATAGTTGCAATCAACAGCATCGCGTAACGGTTACAGAACAGTTTGAGTTTACTAGGAAGTACAGTACCTTTGGCTCTCCGGCATGAACGAAATGGTCGGATGTGTTCAGTGGAAGGAGAGCATGGAGACGTGGAGGAACTTGCGTCGCTTACCATATGGAAGCTGTCAGGCGCGGCATTTCGTCGAACACGGTGACCAGGCAGGAGAGAAACCCTGGACCACGGCGGCCGCCAGGCCTTGATGGAGTTGTGTGTTCGTGTGTCTCCACCAGCCCGCCGGAAAGCGAATCCTGTTTCGGTCGCCAGTGCGAGCCATCATCAAGAAGCGGGCCTTGCCATTGTTCGTGCTTCCACTGTTTAACTCGTCCCTTGGTGGCGCGAGGGGGCCGTCCAAGTGTCCAACTCTCCAAAGCTCCAAGCAGCAAAAGGAAAGGGATTTTTGCTTTAATTTCCCTCTAATATTGAGAAGAAAAAAAAAAAAGAAAAAACGAACAAAAACCGCGAAGAGTTCAATACTCGATCGCAATTGGCGGTCGCTGAGCCGGGTGCAGCTCCCCGGCGCCGCCGCGATCCGCCCTCGTCCAGTCCAGTCCGCCGGTGCCAATAATGGGCAACTCGCATGCCTCCACAGCGCCCGCCTCCACCTCCCGCTTCGCTACGGCCTCCAGGTACGTACGGCTTCTCCATTGCTGCCGCACCGCTCCGCGATTCCTCGGTCCCGTGAATCGATCTCACCCGCGCGCTGCTCATACTCGCAGGGCCTTCTCGAAGCAGGAGCTGGACGGCCTCCGCGCGCTCTTCGCCTCCCTCGCAGCGCGCTCTTCGCAGACCGGCGGCCGCGCCATCTCGCGGCCCGTCTTCCTCGTGAGCACCCCCCCCCCCCCACCTCAACCGCTTCGGATGAGGGTTTGGATCCTGCAAGATCTGGATCGGGGTCGTCTCTAACGTGTGTGTGGCTCTCCTCGTGCAGGAGTACTTTGGGGTACGGGGGCCGCTAGGCGAGAGGCTGTTCCAGTTGGTGGCCAAGGAAAGCGGAGGGCGCGACGGGGTCACGTTCGAGGATCTCATCATCTCCAAAGTTGGTTCTTTTGCCCTGCTACCCGGCTCAACTCGATCCATTCTATCGCTCATTTACCTATAGAGCTCAAAACTGTTGATTTTCCTGGGCCTGTCAGCATGGTTACATGCTATTTCAGTGCAACGTCTAGCCATGATCGATTAAGCTTTTGTACTTTGTACGCGTCTAGTTTGACACCGGTTTCTTGGTAACATGTAGGCGACATATGGAAGGGGAACTCGAGACGAAGTTGAGGAATTCATTTATCAACTGTGCGATGTTACAGGAGATGGTAACTTATCAAGGTATTGCTTGAGAAATGATTTTCGTGTGCAGGTTTGATCTGGAATTTCTGAATTATGCCTTTTTGCCGAGCTGATTCAATAGCTGAATGCTTCAACTCCTAAATATAAGTCGCGAAAGGAAAAGAAATGATCTTGTTAGTTTTCAAACAAAGTGTTATCAACCTTCTCTGTAGTATCTAGGTGGTATTTTAGTTGCTTTCGAGGTTAACTGGCATACCTATACATAAAAAAGCTACATAAAACTGCAAAAGGTTTTTTCTTTGTACACAATATGCCCGGCTCTCCCAACCATGCTTGTAGAATGAGCTACTAATAGTGGAAAAAGTGTGTTTGGACTTTAGAGTGCATACGCTGTACCATTGTCACTGTATTATGTTGTATCTAGTAGTCTTGTCGTGCTTTTCGATTGAAAAATGGATAATCAAGATGTGTGAATCCTGGGTCCTTTATTTATTTACGAGGCTATGATTATTAGACAATCCTAACTACCATACTCACAGGAGAGGTTAACCATAAAAGTCGTTATCCTTCTCTATCTCAGTAACTGGTTCTGGTTAAAATGCTTAGGTTAGAATTAGAAATCACCAGAAAAAAGCCATAACAAATGCAAGCAATGTCATCAAGGAAAAATCTGTGGTCCAGCTGTATGCATTCTATTGCACGTGAAATTTGATGGATTCTCTTTTATGTTGTGGTGCGTTTTTGCATACTAATTGTAA
Source organism: Tuctoria greenei (assembly GCA_036927565.1). Taxonomy (NCBI): domain Eukaryota; kingdom Viridiplantae; phylum Streptophyta; class Magnoliopsida; order Poales; family Poaceae; genus Tuctoria; species Tuctoria greenei. Next base: position 178,248,253 of record JAYESD010000009.1, on the reverse strand, counting down.
TACTACCATCACATAAAGTATCTTCCTAAATGTGTTTCTCAGAAAACAGTAGCTACTACACATTATCCATTTTTTTGTCCTTTTGCTGGGTGATATTGGAACTTTGGAAGACCAACATTTGGTTGCATTTGGAGGAACTTATTCTTTGTACTTTAATATGGCTTATGATTAATATGCTGGGATTTTTCTATTCATATCTTTCGGTATTATAATTGGTTAGCATTTCCCTCTGTTGTTGACTGCCAGGTCTGATTTGGAATCTGTGTTGGCATCCATTCATGGAACTATATTTGCGGAAAACACGGAAGCTGGGGGAGGTTCTACTTCTAACAACCAGGCATTTGAAGCATTCCTCAACTCTGCAGTATTTTCAAAAAATGCTGAAGGGATCTCAGAGAAGTCTATGTCATTATCAGATTTTAGGAACTGGTGCATTCTAATGCCATCACTGAGGAAGTTCCTTGGAAATTTGTTGATGCCCCCTGATTCAGGTATCTCTTATTATCTTGCCGTTCTGTTGATTCACACCCTTGTGTTTCTACATTTAGACAGAAGTAGCAACTGAAACAAGTTCATACGAACAAATGTGATTTTGAGTTGGATATCCATCCAATGGTGTACAATATAGCTTTCAATCCAGGTTCAGGTAGACACCATTTATGTGATTTTACACTGTTGCCTGTCCATTCTTACAATAATGCAATTAGTTGTGCACCGTCAGTTGCATGTTTATACCTCTAACTTATTTATTAATATTTTATAATTTTTATCAATATTTAAAATCTTAATGTACATTTATGGAGTGCCATCCCTATCCATGATGTCTGTGATTTATCATGGCATGCTTTTGCTGAGTTTGACGGTTTGTAGGAAGACCGGGGTTCCAAGTACCAATACTTCATTATCCAGAAAACATATCCACTGATTTGCTACTCCTAAATAAAGAGTATGCCTGGCATATTGGAGGAGGCTTTTCCCAACACGAGGTGCAAGAATGGAAGCTCTTATATCACAGTTCTCTTCATGGACAAAGCTTCAACACTTTCTTAGGAAAAGTAACGTGAGTACACTCTTCGAGCTTATAGTTGTGCTTGATTGATAAACACATTTCTTTAACTTGAGTTACTTTTCCTATCTACGCGATTCTAGTTAATTTTGTTATTCTGTATAGTGAAACACATTGATACTGATCCTAATTGGTATTGCTCGTAATCGCAAAAGCTTGCCAGTTTGAAAATCCATTGCCATGTGTCCATAAACTCTTCTTATCCTTCATATGATTTAATATCAAAACTTTTGAACTATATTTATAATTCTTGGACACGTTCCTCGTTTTATAGGAACACAGATGCACAGACTGTTCTAATCATTAAAGATGCAGAAGGATCAGTTTACGGTGGATATGCATCACAGCCTTGGGAAAAGCATAGTGATTTTTACGGTGACATGAAGACATTTCTCTTCAAATTATATCCTCAAGCATCCATTTTCCGTCCTACAGGAGCAAACAGAAATCTGCAATGGGTATGCCTTGCTCTTTTTAGAGTTTCCTCTGTGTTTTGTTTTCCTTTACTGAATGTAATACTTCTCATCACTTGCAGTACTATGAATGATAATTTATGTTACTAACTTATACTGGCAGTGTGCTATAAACTTCAGTTCCGACAACATACCAAATGGCATCGGCTTTGGTGGGCAGCCACACCATTTCGGTCTCTTTTTGTCTGCAAATTTTGATCAAGGGCACTCATTTACTTGTTCCACTTTCACTAGCCCTCCACTTTCCGAGACTAACAGATTCAGGCCGGACGTTATTGAATGTTGGGGAATACAAATGAACGGACCACAAGACGAGAAACCAGAGGCTGTCAAGGGGACTGTTCTTGAGAGATTCAAGGAGGATAGGAACATGCTGAAGATGGTTGGTTTGGCTAGTGCGAGCGATTAAGGATTGTAAGAGGGTCACAATTGCAAACATGTTGTATAGGGTGTACAGAAGACATTTCTATATACATATAAAAAAACAATCTGTCATGAAAGATATTGTTTGTAGCCATTGATTTATATTTTTCTGGCCAAGAGTTTTTACATTTTTTTTTTTTGACTCAGATACATCGTAGTTTTTCAGATAATTGCATTCTCAGATATGATAGCACATTTATCCTTAATTTATTGTTTGTTAGTATGTTGTAATGCTTTTCTCTGGACGCAGTAAATTTTACTTGCACATATATCGAGTACCACAAAACAAGACTATTGGACACGTGAAGTACTTTTACTGTGTAAGGTGTGCGTACTTCGTCATTCATGTATGAATATTGGACGAGTGATAAAAGTAATTTATTGTCTTTTCACATAAAATCGTCTGTAACTGTATAAGCGCTATGTTGGTAGGAATACGTATATATCCACAAAGTTCATTCACGATGAAATATCAACTATTCTCGATACTTTCATATCATCCAACCATGCAGCGCCATGCACGAGAATCAATGTGCTAGCGGGACCATACCAAATCCGGTCTACGCACCATGCAGGCCCTGCGACGGTAAAAAGGACTCAGAAAGTCAGAAACCATGCCAGTTCTTCCTCCCATCTCAGCCTGTGACACCAGCACACACGTCACAGTCTTGTCCAAGTGAGCAACAGCAGCAGAGCTCCAACTCCAATCCGGCCGGTGGACATCACCTGCCTGCACTCCGACAGCGCGCGCACGAAGATCAACGCAAAAGATCACGAGTTTTAGTTGCACCTGGTACAGAAATTTAGACAGCAGCTGCGGCCAACTGCAAACCTATTCTACCACTGCGTTGTGATATCAGTACACATGGTCCCAACCACTTAACATCATCCTCTCAGATTACCTCTTCATTCTGACTAAAAGCATGAGAAATAATGAAAGGTAAAAGATGTGTTGAATAATAATAAAAAAAGAATAAAGAGGAATATATAGAGATCGATCCCTAGTGCCCACTCTCCTAAACCCTATATAATATATATATATAATATATAAACCCTATATAATATATAATATATATATATATATATATTAGAAAACAAAATGATATATAACTCAAGAAATATATAGAAATTTTAAAATGATAGATAATTTAAGGCCGAGTAAGTAGTATAAACATTTTCACCAGAACGGAACATTTCCACCAAAAGCAAACATTTGTTTCCCGCGTCAATATGCATGCATCATGCCGCTATCTGCAATGAACCTGCAGGCAGCTAGGCAAAGACATACGTGGCACCTCTCATGGAAAACAGCGGAATTAACCGCAGGAATAACATAAACCCAGGCCGGAGCATGAGCATATGTCCCCTCCATAATCTCGAGCTCCTCGTCGCGTCGCAGTATTATTCAATTCCCACGAGGACACCAAATCGCTTATGTGCATGCATGCAATGGAGGCAAACCGAACCAAACCAAATCCTCTCCATGATTGCGACAGAGAAAAGATATGATATCTCCGAGGCTCTTCCTCCTCGTGGCCACGCTTGTAAACACATCAAGATATGATATCATATCGTACACTTGGACACATCAGCTCACACGTCCCAGCTGAGTACCGATGCAGGATATAATATAATCTCGAAGCGGTGCAGAGCAGATCCTGATCGAGGAGAGTGATTGATCATCGTCAGTAGTGCGTGCCGGTGTTGACAAGTTGATGATGATGCATGAGATGCAGTCCATGCTGCCAATACTCTTCAACGCGAAAAACTGCACAAGGATAAAGAAGATCAGGTAAAGTATATTACTAGACTGGATCTCTTGAATCTCGGTCAAAGATAGATTAATTAAGCACGCAAGTGCAACAGTCAGTGATAAACAAGTCCACTCAATCAACAACCCTAGCTAGCGACGACTGCTTCTTTTCGAGAATCATACGTATTCCTGTTCCTCCAGCAAGTACAAGTACAAGTACGTACCTGTATGAATTATAAACTCTTCGTGAAGAAGAAGCTCTGTATATAGTACATGATGCGCTCTCGATCGTGTTCCAAGATACTACCTCGGTGAAACTTGGGAGTATTCAAGTTTTCCAGATCAGGACCGTAACCATTTGCGTGGATTTGTGATCAAGTAAGCTTGATATGACTTTTTCTTGCCAAGATTTTCCGAAGCAAACCAGGCAAACCGTCGTGCGAGAATCCAACCGAAGCCAGCTCCTCTTCTTGCTTGAAAGTCTCGCCGTACTGGAAGGCGTGAGAGGTCGTCAGCCGTCCATTCAACGAGACAGGCCTGGTAAGAACCCTTGCTTGATTGCGTTGAATTTGAGACGAAGAAATTGGCTGCGTCTATAGTAGGAGTACATACTACACGTACGACGGTGCATGATAGTCAGAGCTCTGATCACTTCACAGCCCACGCGACGAAATGCGAAGCGTAGACCTCAAATGTCACGTCTCATCACAAGGCCACCAGTTCCGTCATGAACAAGTTATATATTATTGCCCACCAGCTTATATATTCCTTCCAAGTGGGCCACAGGGTCCATTGGTAGAGGTAGCAACGTGTCTTCAAATTAATCCGTCCTTAATGGTGCTGCAAATCCTTGCCTCCACCAATGTTCACAATAAGCTTCAGTTGCCAGCCTCTCTCCCTGCAAAATAGAAAAAGGAAAGATAATCTTCAGTTGGTTCCAAACAAACACGCAGGCATCCAGAGAGGAGGTACTATGAGGCAGACAGACCCATATGGGAAATTGAACTGGTAGCTTTCTTGCAGCTTCCCAACGCCAAATGGAACTCGAATGGATGACCTGCATTGCAACACCAGGAACAGGAACCTAGCTGGACTTCAGCTGCGCCTGCAAGGAACAAGGTGTAATGTAACAAAATGAATAAAATGCAGGGTGAGTTTAAGGACAGTGGTCATGCAGGGCATAGGCGCCAACCACCCCTTGCACATGGTATGATAGCAATGGCAGCAGGGTCCTTGCCCCATGCCGTCCCCCTGGATGGCTGTGGTTAGGCCACATTGTCCAGGCGCCAATTTTTAGTGCCACCACCTGATCATTCCTCATCGTCTACCCTGCAGCTACATATTCTAACCTCACCACCATTCAAGCCCTTTCCTTCACTTTGATTCTTCCCGTTTACCTAGCTTAAAATAACTCTCTTTTTCCCTCTCCTCGAAGATCAGTTCATCAGGCCATACTCCTCTTCATCATGTATTCCTACCATGGAAAGAAATAAACAAAGGAAGAAACATCAGTATCAATAGGAGTTAGGACACCTCCCGGGCAATCAAAAGTTGCTGTTCTCGTATATAGAAAAAATGATGTTCTACTACTTGGGAGGCTGGCTATAAATGGCCAGCCATGACATACGCATGGCTCTCTCTACACACCACACCATCACCATCACCGTTGCATCTTCCCTCTCCACTGCCAAATTTTTTTTTACCAAGGCCCAAGCTACGCAGGGCGGCAATGGCGATGCACCCTGCTCTCTCCCATGGGCATCCCCAGGCGTGGCCGTGGGGGATTGCCATGTACACCACCGACCTGCACTACCACCAGCAGCAGTACGAGCGGGAGCAGCTGTTCGAGAAGCCCCTAACGCCCAGCGACGTGGGCAAGCTCAACCGGCTGGTGATCCCCAAACAGCACGCGGAGAGGTACTTCCCTCTCGGCGGTGGCGGTGGCGGCGGCGACGCCGGCGAGAAGGGCCTGCTGCTGTCCTTCGAGGACGAGGCCAGCAAGCCGTGGCGGTTCCGGTACTCGTACTGGACCAGCAGCCAGAGCTACGTGCTCACCAAGGGCTGGAGCCGGTACGTCAAGGAGAAGCGCCTGGACGCCGGCGACGTCGTGCGCTTCGAGCGCGTGCGCGGCGGCCTCGGCGTCGGAGACCGCCTGTTCATCGTCTGCAGGCGCCGCGGCGAGAGCGCGCCGGCACCGGCACCAGTGCGCGCTTCGCCGCCCGCGCTGAACCGCGGCGAGCAGCAGCAGCCGTGGAGCCCCATGTGCTACAGCACGTCGGGGTCGTCGTACCCGGCCAGCCCCGCCAGCTCCTACGCCTACCACAGCGACATGCCACACGCAGGTACGTAGCACCTACCTACACAAAGCATCCAACACGAACAAACGAAGAACCGCGAAGATAATTTACCGCGAAACATTACGCCGGCCGCTCACTCCATTTCCGTGGACGATCGCAGGAGAGACGACGACGACGGAGACCAAGAGCACTTGCGCAGCGTCGGCGTCGGCGCCGTCGAGGAAGCTCCGGCTGTTCGGCGTGAACCTCGACTGCGGGCCCGAACCAGAGCCGGAGACGCCGACAGCAGTGTACGGGTACATGCACATGCACCAGAGCCCCTACGCGGCAGTCTCGGCGGCGCCAAATTACTGGTCAGTAATAGTCCGTAGTGCAAACATCACCGAGTCCAGTTACTATTTGCACTGTAATGAAAAAATCTAACAGCTCAAAAGTCACCAAGCTCCACGTACTTTCAGAAATTAAATAAAATGATGGAAACTTGTTTACTGATTGAAGTTTGTTCTGAACCCTGATAAACAAAACAGGGGCAGTTCATAGGGAAGAAGAAGAAGAAGAGGAAGAGATCTGAAGCCATACTTTGCACAATCCTAACTACTGTAACAAGCAGCAATGAAGAAAGTAGCTATATATAGTTACCAGTAGCAACCTATTACTGATTACTTACTGTACTCCAGTACCACCACTGGTCTCTCTAGTCTCTATATGTAGCACAGTACTGATCGAGTCGAGTGACGACAGGTCTCAATTGCCCTGCGGAAGGAAATGGAAGGGAGTGACACGCAAAAGATCCCTTGTTTCCAGGGCAATCTTCCTTGCATCACCGCAGAACTTTCCCATCCCGTTTTTTTTTCTGCATTGTGTCTTCCACAGAAAGTTTTGCTGCCTGCAGTCCGGATGCGCGCGGGTCCTTGCATGCAGCTGCGGTGCCGACATCTAGGGAGGGATTTTCATGTCCTGGACTCATCTCCCTAGTGTACGGATAGCTGGTGTCTGCCCTTTTGTTCCCTCGATCGGGAAGGAAAGGAGCTCGGCAAAAGTTTCAGTGTCCAAGTGGGCTCGGCTCTTAATCAAGGCCTCGGGCTGTGGCTAGCGGTAGCGAAACACTTGCCTTCGTGTCCATTCGTGAGAGTAACAAGAAAGCTTAAACAAAGGGCATGAATAATTAATCCAGAGTGAGGAACTCTCTTACCTAATTGGGGTACATAAGACCAGATCATATTGGACTATATATGAAATCAGCGATACAGCAAGTACTCGATCTGCAGAGACATCAAGTGCTCGATGTGCAGTACAATTAATATTATCTTAACGCTGGTGAAAAAGTGTCACGTGAGAATCCATTGTCAGCTGGAAAGATAATGATAAAGATCGGACCGTAAGGTACTGTAACCAAAGCTGTTTATATATTATCAATTGAGGCTATCTCCAACAATGTAGCCCAAAAAACAAGGCTGTTTAGGCTATATGGAAGCATATTTTGTACTCCCTCCTTATCAATTTGATTGACGTTCGGACAGGAAGCGAAAGTTCATTTTTAATTGAAACTTTTGTCGGAAACGACAACTAAAAGAATAAGGAGGGAGTAGCTCAATTAGTAGACATCTCCAACAGCGAAAGTAAGATAGGGTATCCGCAACTGTTCGTTCTCGTTCCCGGAGGAGGAAGAACGGGACTGACGACGGCGTAGACGGTCCATGTGCGGAGCTGTCCGGCGATCTGGACGACCTCATCAGACTACTGAGCTTGCCCTTGAAGTAGTTCGTAGAGATATTGGCTAGCACCACTCTGCCGAACAGCCGGCGGAACAAGACCGCGTTGAGGGTGCTGATCCGCGTGAGGTTCGCGAGCGCGGCGGCCGGTAGCTGCCCCGACTGTTGGTTCTCCGCGAGGTTGAGCGTGACGAGGTTGGCGAGGCCCGCGAGCGTGGAGGCCGGGATCTCCCTGGAGACAGAGCAAGCACCGATCTCGCCGACGGAGATGAACATGCTGTAGTCCGACACCTATAGCACAAAGCTTCACACGCTAGCTGTTTGATGTTGCCGCTTGTATTGCTGAACTGCACACACACGAAGCAGTTGTGCCTGTGCGCGGCCAATGTCGGTGATGGATGGAGAGTGGATCCAGACGAGGAGGTCGCGGAGGAAGAGCGTCGGTAGGGGAGAAGACGAATTTAGAGGAAGGAACGGGATAACGGTTGGGATGGGGAGTGTCTAGTTGGCCCCTATGTTTGGGATACGGAGAGGAGCCTCCTTTACATGGGGTTTGTGGATGGACTATGGAAGGTGTTTTTTTACTTTTAGTGCCTAAACTAGGTTTATAGCCTCACTGTTGGAGATAGTCTGATGCACCGCGCGCCAGGAAATACAGCAGTTCGTACTGTTCGGGAATGGCATTCATCAACGTTGCTTTTGGAAGAAGATATCCTCTCCCCATGTATATTTCTAGAATTTCAACAAATTTTCTCGAGCCCTTCGTATAGCTACGGGACGGACGTACGTACCTCTCTTAGCGGCCGGGGCACTCACTCAGTCGAACACCTTTGGTGCATGCGCGCCGCGGACCACGTCGTGATTCGCAGCGCCGCCACCGCTCCGACCGGGCAGCATCCACTACGCACACACCTCGTGGGAGTGGTGGGGGTGAAGATCAGGAAGCTACGGGACGAGGATGATCTGGACGCCGCATGGATCTCTCGAGCAGCCGGCGGAGGAAAAGAGAACGCCGAGGTGACACGGGAACCGAACCGCGGGATTAAGGAAACCTGCAGCGCAGGAGAGAGACGGAACGATGGCCGCTTTCACGAATCACGACCAGGTCGAGCTTCTAGTTGGGTTTGGGTAGACCGATTTTAGGCCCAACTAAAATGTCCACTGCACTGCCCAGGCTTACTAATTGGGCCTTTCTCCTCGTGACTGCGTGGAATTGTGTGGAAATGTGGGATGAAGCCTTTTTAATCATACACGTGGAAAAATAAAGTTGTATTTATCTATTCTGAAATAAATGATGTTTATAAGATAACTTATTTAGTTCCAATTGATCTAGATTTTATGTTATAAATGTTATTTACGGTGACGAATAAAAAGAAACGGAGGGAGATTTCAGAACGGAAGGAGTAACAAATTATTTTAGATATATTAAAACAAATCATTTCTATGTCTCGGGCAATTAGTGTATGCGTGAAAAATTATTTAGAGACCTGAAACAAATAAGTTCTATAATACATTGAACAATTCTTTAGGAAGATGAATCAAATATGGTAGTGAGTCGCGTGTTAGAGATGAGCAGGAAAATCGCACACACGTTGGCATCATCGTGCAGATCAATGCTCAAACGGGAGCAAAATGATCACATCATCCCATTCACATCACTCGGGGCGGCCTTATGAGGTTAACCCAGAATCTTGCCTGCTTTAGACTGCTCGCACTCGTTGACCTCTATATCAGCTCTCTATACTACTATCTCTAAAAGATTCTCTGCTTTACAGTTTTGTTCTCCGCGCTCGTTCACCTCTAAATCGGACCTCTATATTTTTTCCTCTCTCTTCTTCCTTTATTCTATTATTTTCTCTTCTCTTTTCTTTTCTTTCTCTTCTTCACATTTGTTTGCAGAACGCGCTACATCTAGCGGTGAACTGCTCCTCCTGCCACTTTACCGGTCCTTTTGGCGTAGCCGCTGCGGACCATCCAGACCGCTAAAATAGGATGGCGGGGCTATAGCGGGAACCGCTGTGGCCAGTCTTAGACCATCCGCACCAGCGTACTCTAAAACATACTCTATACACTATTCTCCTTCAGCTTTTACAGTACGTACTCTAAATTACACTGCGAAACAGTGTATCCAGTATGCTTTACAGTACTCCACTGCGGATGGTCTTAGACCGTCCACACCGGTATCCTGGGAACGATGCTGGACGCGAGATGGCCCGGTGGGTCCCACTTTTTTGGCTGCAGCGGCATACTGGTAATGTTGCTGGAAAAGTCGATTCCGCTATATGCATCTGGGTTCACGGGCGGAGATAGACGCGCGCACCGTTCCATATTCCTCTCCCGCTCCTCTCGCGCTAGGGTTCGCAGCGGTGCGCTCTTTGGCGGCGGCGACGGGAGTCGGGCACCACGGCGGGTCGCGGTAGGAAAGGGGGGCGGGGAGGGACGAGAGCTGCCACGGACGCCGGTCCTCGAAGGTCTCCTCGACTTGGTGGTTCGACGCCGACGAAGTTGGTGCCGGTCTCCGTCGGTACTCTCAAGCGTCGAAGGTCCGCCTCCCCTCATCTGTCCGATTCCACCTCGTCGACCCACAACAACCGCAGAAGGTTTGCCTCTCCCTTCCTCATGTTCTAGGGTTAACATTATATTCCGTTTGTTTTAGATCCGAGCCATTTATTCGATTGGTAGTGCACACGTTCCTTTTTTTGAGTTTTATGTTTGTCTTTGGGACCGGATCTGGAGTGCTTGTTCAATAGCTTCCATTGCATTTCGGATTTGGGTTCGATTAGGGTTGTATTTGGGTTTGAGATAAGGCTGAGATTAGGGTGACATTAGGGTTCAATTGGGGTCAGATAAGGGTTTGGATTAGGGTCTGATTTGGGTTCAATTAAGGTCAGATTAGGTTTCGTTTAGGGTCATATTAGGGTTTCACTCGGGTTGTGTGAGGGTTTGAGAGTGATATTCAGATGATGTTCAGATGTTGAGATGTTCAGATGAGGGTTGTGTGAGGGTTAGAGTGATGTTTAGATGATGTTCAGATGAGGGTGCATGCTGCTAAAATTATGGTACAATAAGGTTTGATGAGAGTATGAGATTTGGGTCTCATTTGGACCATGAAGTATATCTTTTGGCGACTGATATTACTCTATGTTTTATGTAAGGGTAAAAGAAACATATTGTTGTTATTATTGTTGAAGTTCTTTCTTGCCATATTTTCCTCATCTGCTATTGTTGGAGTTGTTCCTTTTATGTTCTGTTATGTGAATATAATGTAACAAGCACATAAAAAAGAAGTGTTGGGTTCACCTAGGGTTTACTTCATGGCAGATTGAGGTTCACCTAGGGTTATAGATGATGTTCAGATGAGTGTTGTTTGAGGGTTAGATGATGTTCAGATTAGGGTGCATGCTGCTACAATTATGGTACAATTAGGTTTGATTAGAGTATGAGATTTGGGTCTGATTTGGAACAAGAAGTTTATCTTTTAGCGACTGCTATTACTCTATGATTTGGACCATGAAAGTTGACTTGTCTCTTCTCACTTCAGTAGTCACAATGTCGGGTGCCGCTGATAAGCTTCGAAAAAACTTGCTTTCACTGACCGATGCTATCGATGCATCATACCACAAAGTTAGGGATCCAATTGAGGATATTCTAACAAACCATCCAAATGGCCTTCCAAGAGACGTGACTGATGTCTTGACTACCCTTCAAGGGTTACTTGACGATCTTCACATCATGGCCATAGAGTGTGAACAGGTTGCTAATGCTGAACCTACACCCTCTTTCTCCGATGACACCAAGGTTTCGGCGGATGATCTAATCCCGTTCGATTGGTCTCCACCGCATCGGACTTATTCAGATAGTTCGATGGAGTCTACCCCGAGCTCTGAGCAGTCCGGTATCCCGTAGTGGTAGCGCTTCAAGTTTGTCTCATATGAGGTTGTACCATGTAGTATGGTGGTTGTAGCACCTTGTATCGCAATTAATGTTGTAGTAACACCTATATGTACTCATGATGTGTTGAACCTCTAAGTGGAATGCATATGTCCTCATTATGTGTTGTCATGTGACATGAAATTGTTATATACTTGAAACTTATTGTAGGATGGATCGGAGAGACACTTACTATAATAACCCTTCAGTTACACAGTATTGGGGTGGATTTTACCCTATGGAACCTATGGAAAACCAGCCACAGTTTGATCCTTTTGCCGATCCAGAGAGTGGCCCTTCTAACCCTCCTGTAGTGAGCAAGGGTAAAGAAAAGGTTAGGGCTAAGAACAGCAACTTCACCCCTGATGAAGATCTTTTGCTTGTTAACTCACATCTGCAAATTAGTTGTGACCCCATAGTTAACACGGGTCAGAAGGCAGACAATTTTTGGGACCGTATTATGCAGCAGTATGAACCTATTAAAGTAATGAGGGTGTTTACTTTGATGTCACTTTTTGTAGGAACCTGTTAAAGTAAAGTTCAATCTTTTGCTTTCATGTCATTGTTTGCAGCAGTCTGTGATGTTGAAGTTTGTTCTTTTGCTTTGATGTCACTGTTTCAAGCAATTTGTCATGTTCAAGTTGAATCTTTTGCTTTGATGTCATTGTTTCCAGCAATCTGTCATGTTGTACTTTATTATTTTGTTTACTTGCAACTGTTCTGTATCTTTATGTCACATTATGTATGTTTATGTCACTTTATGTATCTTTATGTCACTAGTAACTACAATGCTTGTCAGGCTCAAGTAATTTCATTTTTCTATGAATCTGTCTCGCAGTTAACTTCAATGACCTCACTTTACAAAAGATGGAGCAGTGGAACAAGGACACAGAAGCGAAGATCGAGATGCACAATAGAAGTCACACGCTGGATGCAAATATGGCGAAGGTCTATGAGGCTGTTCAAACCAAGAAGCTGGAATTTAAGGAAAGAGAGTTATCTGCAAAAGAGAGAATAGATGACGAGCGTATCATGACCATGGACCTTTCGAAGTGCGACGAGCGTAGCGCTGCATTTTATGCAGCCTGCCAGGAAGAGATTATGCGTCGCCGATTTGGTCGTTCGTTGCCATAACTTAGCTTGCATGAACTACGATTTGTTTGAATAATGTTTCTGAGAACTTTGTATTCGGATTATTTTCACTAGTTTGTTTAAAACTATTCGGATTAAGTTGTTGTAATAATTTGAACCTGCTGTTATTAGATATGGTGTGATATAAAGATATTCTATCTACTTTGAGCTGGTGTGACACATATTCTATCTACTTTTGGCTGGTTGTGACACAAAGATATTCTATCTACTTTTAGCTGATGTGACACAAAAATATTATATCTACTTTTGGCTGGTGTGACATAAAAATATTCCATCTACTTTATGTATTTGTAACGTGCATCACTCATATGCCATCAAGTTTGAGCTATAAAAGGAACCGTGTGATTCCATTTCATTCACACAAACCACTTCTCCCATTCTATTTGTGTGAAGCGTTGCCCATGAGTTTCTTTGGTAAATGGTTTGCCAGAAGAAAGAAGCGGTTGCAACAATTTGAAGAAGATGATGATGAACATCAGCGACGCATTAGAGACATGGACGACGACGACGACACTACTGCCGCATGGTACATGCAAACCATGCATGAAGGAAGCTCCCGCCGTAGGAGTTCTGCTGACGCTATACCAAAAAAAATATGCCAGCGAGATCATGGTGCCTACGATCGGAAGATACGTAGGGATTACTTTGATGAAAATCCGGTGTACAATGCGAAACAGTTCCGTCGAAGGTATATTTGAAACTATAACTTCAAAGTAGTACTTCTAACTAACTCATTTTTTTTAGGTTTCGCATGCGAAAGGTTGTTTTCGAACGAATTCTACAAGATGTAGAAGCTTATGATCCATATTTCCAACAACGTTGTGATGCAACGGGAAAATTAGGATTATCGGCTCTGCAAAAGGTAACGGCTTCTGTCCAGTTGCTGGCCACTGGGGTTGCAGGTGACTTTTTGGACGATAAGCTCGGTATAGCAGAGACGACGTCCCGTGAATCTCTAATGCATTTCTGCCATGCAATCATTACTTTGTACAGTGAAACATATTTAAGGGAACCAACTACTCAGGATACTGCGAGACTCTTGCAAGTTAATGCGAGACGTGGATTTCCAGGAATGCTAGGCAGCATTGATTGCATGCATTGGGAATGGGATAAGTGCCCTACTGCATGGAAGGGCATGTTTACAGGTCGTGGTAAGCATCCTAGCATGATACTTGAGGCAGTTGCCTCACAAGACTTATGGATATGGCATGCGTACTTCGGACTCCCTGGAGCTTGCAATGATATAAATGTGTTGCAAAGATCTCCTGTTTTCCAAACGTACATTGAAGGTAATCGGCCAGAACTGCAGTTCACAGTTAATGGTAATACTTACAACATGGGTTACTTCCTTGCTGATGGCATTTATCCAAACTGGCCCGCCTTTGTAAAAACAGTGCGTCACCCTTACGATGAAAAATCTCAATACTTTGCTATGAAACAAGAAGCAGCGAGGAAAGATATTGAAAGGGCTTTCGGCGTATTACAGGCTAGGTGGGGGATCGTGCGAGGACCCGCACATGGTTGGGACCGAGACAACCTTAATAACATTATGATTACATGTATAATTTTGCATAACATGATTATTGAAGATGAACGACAATTTAGGGGTCTGTCAATGGACACGAATTTTACATCATTAACCGGTCAACCAGAAGTTTATGCGGACCCGTCGCAAGGAAGTGTATCGGAGAGGCTGGGTTTAGTGAAATCTCTACACACGTTACGAGACAAAGATACGTGTTTAAGGCTACAACATGATCTCATCGAGCATAACTGGAACATGAGGAACAACGAATGACAACTATATTTGTAATTCTTGTACTTCCTTAAATGATGTCTTGTACGATCATTAATTTCTGGTCATGAACTATTTCTCTTATTATCTTTGTCTGCAAAATGTTGTAAAATATATTTATTGTTTCTATGTTGTTGTAATATATTTGTACTCTTACGAATTTATCGAAATGTATTTCTATGTACTGTAATTTTTTAAAATATTTATATGTTCTGTAACATGCTGTAATATATTTGAAGTATTCGAAAATTGATGTAATTCATTTACACCCTTACATATTTTAATTAATTATATTTTTTGTATTATATGATGTTTACAAGGTGCAAACTTTGAATCATTGAAAAATATAGTTTAAAAAGGGAAGATAGTTGATGTAGTGGAGGTAGTTGATATAGAGTATGTTATAGAGTACGATGAGTGCAGGAGAATATGCTGAATATATAGAGTATGCTGGATAGAATGCTGGAAAATCGTGGGACCCACACTTTTAGAGTAATGTTTAGAGTATATGAGTGTGGATGGTCTTAGTGCTCAACTTTCTCATCTGCAACATGAACCTTTTTTTTCCGTGCAGTAGCAGTAGTACTCGTCTTATTCCATGCTAGCCACAGGCCATAGCTGGACTTCACCCAGGTCCCTGCTGCCTGATGGCCCACTGCACTAATTTCCAGAAAGAGATGGCCATTTGCTCCGCCACCAATTAGTGCTGGAACCCAACCTTAATTTTCGACACTGAATCTTCTCCTCTACCGGCGAAACAAAGCCCTGTTTTCTGCCTGCCAAAGACCGTGCAACAGTTGAATTCAACTAGCAAGCAGCATGCAGGCGTCAACTGAACTCTTACC
Organism: Tuctoria greenei; assembly: GCA_036927565.1. NCBI lineage: Eukaryota > Viridiplantae > Streptophyta > Magnoliopsida > Poales > Poaceae > Tuctoria > Tuctoria greenei. The sequence continues at coordinate 178,232,807 of JAYESD010000009.1, read as the reverse complement.
ACTGTATGTATATATACACACGGATTCTTCTCAGCTATTTCAAAGTGTTTTAAACTGGTGTCACCGAAGCAACACTAGGTCAGCTAGCCAGTTAGGCCACATGCATATATGGTTGACTGATGCAGGGATCGAACGACGATTAAAGTAGTTGCTTGCAGTACATGGAACCTGCAGCTTACGCACAAGGTGTTGGGAGTTCGGTAGCGTTTGACGATCATCGCTCTCTCTCTCTCTCTTGGATGCATGCATGCGTGCGTGCGCGCGGGACTCCGAAAGTAAACGCGATACTGTTCATCAAATCATCTATGGAATGCATTGTATGGGTGTGGTTTCAGACTCCGTTGCGCTGACTGTACCCGAAAAGCGTGCAAATACGACCAGGAACTCCTAAGATTCTGAATCGGAAAGAGCACGTGCTGCTCTTCCCAGGATGCACTTTCACAGTGCGCTGGAACGATGGCGGTGGGAGAAAATTTGGCTCTGCTCTGCTCCGTAGTGGATACCGGATTTTATTCTTGCACTAATCGTTTTCAGAGACGACAGTGGTAATGGATTACCTTGGCATTTGGAGCTTTCCACGTAGTTACTCCCTCTCAATCGTTTTATTTGACGTCTGGACGTTCGGACACTGTTTCCTTTTAGTTCAGTTTACTGTCCGGAACGTCAAATAATAAAATCAGGAGGGAGTACAAGAGATGCAATGGCACTTATGCATGTGTGATGGTATGAGTTCAAAACGTGTTAAATACGAGTACTACTAGTATCTATCGTCAATGCAGCATGTACAGAAGATGCACTTACATGTGACGGAAAAGCTGGGTGGTTCGTTGTTCATTGTATGGCTCGACGAAATGATCTTTACAAGATCAGCATATATATGAAGATGGAACGATCATCCTGTATACGAGTGTGTGTATCTTCTTCGGATGACCGTCTCCATCCTAGCTTAATCTGCTCGTGGATGTCATGCGTGGCGACGCGCGATACATAGTGGGCTTCGGATTTGGGTCTATCATGAATTTCGGTGGCCAACAAATGCCGTGGAAAACGTCCCTGAAATTCTTCCTGGATCGACCACGCACGTGTCTGAATCAGTTGGCTCAAGTGACGCATCAGTTGCACATTGTAGTCCCACTTGTTCGGAAACGACTGATGTTTTTTCAGACAGCCTAATTATTAGGGCAGTATAATAAGTTTAAGAACATGCTTGCTAAATGTGCAAGATCAGATACCCAACGGAAACAATTGTTACAATTTGAAATCTAATATGTTCATTTTTGATTAAAAAAGTGCAAACAAGGAATACAATCTTCTTCCTTTTATCCTTGAACCGATTGCTTCATTGCAATTTTCTTTGAGTTGGTGTTGGTTCATTTCAACCCAGTTAGCCTTTTTTTTCACTGTCGTCAAAACCTTGAAGCACGAGTCAAAGTCTCAAAGAGCGCGCGTGATGTGAGCAACACTTGATTAGTTATGTCTACGACGGCAGCCGGCACCCCACTACTACTACTATACTACACCTTGCACGCTTCGTCCTGCACCTTGGCGCCGGCGGCGGCGTCGAGCGCGGCGCCGCCGCCCTCCTCGGCGTCGTAGCTGGCGTGCACGCTGTAGAGCACGTAGACGAGCACGGCGGCGGCGGAGAAGACCCCGAACCGGACGTAGGACGGGCGGTCAAGCGAGCCGAGCAGGAAGACGTTGAGGAAGACGGACGCGGCGGGCACCCACGGCATGGCGGGCACGCCCCACAGCTCGGGCGCGTGCTGCTGCGGCACGAGCGCCTGGAACGCGGCGACCGTGGCGAGCGCGAGCGCGCCGCACGACGCGAGGAGCCACGCCCTGAGGCCGCCGCCTCCGCGCGGGACCAGCTTCCACGCCAGCGTGAAGGAGAGAGCGACCAGGGAGAAGGCGAGGAGGAACGCGAGAGTCGGCCAGCGGGACGCGCGGCCGCGGCCGCGGGCTCGCTCGGTGTTGCCGGTGTCGCCGGCGCCCGCGCCCGCGTAGCGGCGGTAGATGACGGCGTTGGCCACCATGTAGAAGACGAAGAGCGTGCCGATGCAGACGAGGTTGAGCAGGATGTCCAGCTCCGTGACCAGCGCCAGCGCCGCCGTGACGACACCTGCACGCGCCGCCAAACCATGGAATGACCAGTGACAACTGCAGCACGCTTGACTTTTGGTACCATGGATCATGTGATTGGTGGTGGTTCGATGCCTTTTTCCACATGCGGCTCTGCTTTGTCATGCGAGGAGAGCCTCCCATGACAAGCAGCAAACCAGCAGAGGTGTTGTTCAGAAAAAAAAAAAAAAGCAGAGAACGCGTGCAACGGCCTGTCCCTTTGGACGCTCGTGATATCGCTGACAGAAAACGAAGGAGAGGGGGACGCACGCACCGAGGAAGGCGGAGGCGTTGATGGGGGTGCCAGTGCCGGAGTGCACCTTGGCGAGCCAAGCTGGCATGACGCCGGAGCGGCCGATGACGCACAGGTACCGGGCCTGCCCCAGCATCGCCACCATCAGCGACGTCAGGATGCCGAGGCTCGCGCCGGCGCCGATCACGTTCGACACCCACCCCAACCCGTCGCGCCCCGTGAACGCCCCCGAGAACGGCTCGTCCGGGTCAATCTGCACATCAGACCCCAGCAGTTGTATCAGCAGAGAAGTTTCTGACAGACAACAGATAAGATTCATCCCGAATCACAAGACCAACAACATCCATCTCAGGAAAGGGAGAACGAACAGGAACCGGAATCGTATGCCGCCAATGACATCTCTCTACTGTTCTACTGAACCATAGCCTCATTGACCATATATTCCCAGGACTATGTATGTCTTCCTATGCAATCAAAGATATCCCAGCTCTATAAACAGATAAGGTCTATTCTACTTCTACTAGACCTGAACTTCTGCCATGGATGGAATTCTGAAATAGGAAGACTCTAAGGTTGGCACAGACCAAATAGCTAGGAGTACGGTCTAATAGTAGAAGCATCAACAGTGTACTCAGGTATAGCCAGCCAATTCACCTTTTTTTTCACCCCATCAAGCATGTAGTACTCAGAATCCTTAACTGTGAACTAGGCAGGAATCAGGCGTCATCTTCGTCAGAGCCAGGCAGCAGCAGCACTCACCGCGTCGTAGGGGAGGAGCATGCACATGGAGGCAGCCATGAGGCAGTAGAGCGCGGTGACGATGACCACGGAGCCCGACACGCCGACGGGGATGTCGGTAGCCGGGCGCTCCACCTCCTCCGCCATGGTGGACACGGCGTCGTAGCCGATGTAGCTCAGGTACACCATGGCCGCGCCGTTGAACACCCCGACGGCGCCGCGCGGGAAGAAGCCCCCCGGGTTGCGCGCCGGGTCGGCCGGGCGCGTCAGGTTGCGGGCGTCCCCGTGGACGAACCCCATCACGATGATGAACAGGATGAACGCCACGTGCACGGCCGTCAGGACCAGGTTCACCGACGAGCTCTCCTTGGTGCTGCCATCATATCCGCGGTTGCATGCAGAGAAAAAACATCCTTCTTTTGATCACGGAATACGTACAGCTAATAAAGGAGAGAAACGTAAAGGTTCCTTTTCGTTCTCATGTCGCTGCTGCAAATCATCGGACTCACCTGTAGCAAATGCAGCCGGTGACGATGAGGATGACGCCGACGGCGACGAGGTCGACCTGGTTGAACCCCTGCGGCAGGCCCGGCACGACGATCCGCCACTTGCTCGCCGCGTCCACGCCCACCGCCGTGCCGAGGTACGCCGTGAAGCTCCGCGCCACGGCGGCGTTGGAGAGGACGTACTCCATGAGCAGGTTCGCGCCAGTCAGGAACGCCGCCAACTCCCCTGCCATGACAGGACACCTCACGTCATGTCATGTCATATCACCCCCATTGCCAGGGCAAGACAGCGAAATTATTAATCTTCAAACGACACATAAAAAAGTAGGAATGCAATCGCTGTCGGTCCAATGTCTTGTGCTGGATCGTGTTGTTTAAGTAGCCAGGGTGACTCACCATGTGGACCAAAAGAGCAAACCGTTTGGGAGATGCGGGAAAGGGACACCCAAACCATTATTTTGGACGTGGATATGTCGTACGTGGGGTGGGGTGATAAAATTTGTTGAAAGCCCAATCAACTTTATTCAACTGCCCTGCCTCATGCCAGTTACAAACGCCGAAAATGAATTTAAAGAACACCAGCACCAGCTTGTGTGCAGCAAAGTTGGGCAAACTTATCAGGCCCTGTACTTTTCGAGGTGCATCATTTCACCACAAAAAGAAATTGAGAAAAGCAGCCGACAAAGTGAAGACAAATCCTGTCCAAGAGGGAGAAAAGAAAAAATATCCAATCTTTATGAAAATCAGTTGCCAAAGATTCATCCATCCTCACATCACATCACATATGAAAACCGATATGTGGCATCACTCCACCAATGCCGTGAACTGCTGCTAGACTAGTAACGAAGTGAATCGAGTTCAACCAAAGGAAGAAGAGAGAAGAGGACACCAGTCGATCGAGGCCAAACGAGGGGGCGCGGCTGTACTGTAGCTCACCGAAGGTTACGCGGAGGTAGCTGAAGGCGCCGCCGGCGACGGGCATGTCGACGGCGAACTCGGTGTAGCAGAAGGCAGAGAGGAGCGCGCAGAGCCCGGCGACGGCGTAAGACACCACGACGCCGGGACCCGCGTACAGGCTGGCGGCGCGGCCCGTGGTGACGAACACCCCGGCGCCGACCATGCCGCCGAGGCCCAGGCCGAGGAGGTCCCACCACCGCAGCGCGCGCGTCATGTCGGCGCCGGACCGCGCGCGGACGCGGGTCGCCTCGTCGCCCGGCGCCGTCGCCGCGCACGCCCGCCGCACCACGCGGCGCGGCGTCTGCGCCAGCGCGCGGCCGTACGCGCGCAGGCTCGCGAACGAGCCGCCGCCGCCGCGGCTCCCCTGCGGGTCCGACGTCGCCAGTGCGCCCCTAGCTAGTCCGCAGCACCACACCACACGGGCACAGGAGGGAATGGGGCGGCGGCGGCGGCGGAGAAGGGGGTTTGGAGAGGCCGGCGTGCGTGGTGGCTAGCTAGAGGTCACAGGTCGCGTGCGTTATATAGAGGCCGGACCGGAGGCTCGTGTCCATGGGAGGCAGAGAAGAGAGCAGCTAGCAGGTGGCGGCCGTGCACTGACCAAACTGACAATGATATGATTTTCTGAATCACCATGCATAAGAAAGGTGTACTAGCTAGCTAGACGAATCGCACATGACATCCGGGCGAGGCCATTATTGATTGGTCCACGTATAGCTAACGATTTTCGTGGGGCTGCTAATACTAAATGAAATGCTGAACCACAATCAAAACCGAAAGGGATATTATTCCATGAATTTAATAGTAGTATCTGATTGGAAGCGTAAAAGAATGACACCGAAATGCTCCAAGATAGGGAGTACTAGATTGGATGTGAGGAAAGTTGTGTGCAAGCTGTGTTCAACTGTGGTGTGTAGGTAAGCTAACGAGGCACATAACTGTCGCTAATGATATACTCCCTCTGTTCTAAAATAATTGTCGTTTCAGACAACCAAATGAACTAGAAATAAACTAATGAAGGTTGTCCTAACGACAACTAAAACGAAACGGAGTGAGTATCACACTCTTTATTTAACCATGTTTACTTTTCCTTTTTTTTCCTTGTGTTTTGAAAAGTAAAACGCGATAAATATTTGGAGAAGAAGGGAGTATTAGTCAATGTCTTTTTCTTCTTCAAAGAGTACGTACTATTCTATTTTTCAGTTATTATCGTCGATTAGCCTAAATTTGATTGAGCTAACGAAAGTTAACAATTAGAAAAACCGAGGAGTATTTTATTTGAGCGAGCGATGGGTAGGATTTCTAGCAAAGCCGTAAATTAGGTTAGAGACCCCGTTCAAACTCGAAGGACTAGAGCAATCTGACAAGGAGGCTGGCCGGCCGGTAAGCTGAGCACCATGCGGCTGTCTGCTGAACCCTTCCTGCGTGGGTGAACCTTATCAACGGAACAGGATGCCATTGACAAGTGGATCTCCCCCTCGAGCAGCGTGCCATGCCAGACAGCCCTTGCGCAGCGACAAAGAACCCGGTCCCGGTCGGTCCGTGATCGACCGACTGATCTCCTAACCGCTACTTTACAAAAATACCCCTGCGGATTTGGTGAGGTTCCGCGCAGTGTTTGAGGGTATTACGGTAAAATAAGGCACACGGCCGGCAGAGGGCAGGGGACCGGTGGTTTCGATAGGTCAGGTCAGGTTGCCGCTGGTGACGGCTCACTGCCGCCGACCAGCTAGCTAGCTTGGGCACCCGCCAGCCATGCGCGCGCGCGGCTCGAGGAGAGAAGCTCTGATCTCCATCGTTCATTCGCCGCCGCAGTCGGACGCGACGCAGCTAGCGGTTCTGTCGATCTGCGTGCTCGTTTATACTCCATCTGAGTAGTTTGATAAGTATAGAGACTTGCAGATGAAATCCTTTGATAGCATTAATTTTACTTTCGTTTTGAAGAATACTTTAACACAAGGGTCTGTGTGTCTGAAATTTAAAAAAATTTCAAACACCACGTCATTAGTACTTAATTACTATTATCAGACACTAATCTTTGTAATTAGTCATTAACTTTTAATTCTATAGATTAATCAATCACATTTTTTGACTATTTAACGATTAACGTAATTTTGCAAATTACGAATTAACAATTTAAAATTAACGAAGAAACACAAAATACTTACCTGCTGGCTGTCGCCTGAAACCAGGCGCCGGTTCAGACGCTTGAGAAAAAAGATTACTCAATGACGTTGATTAATTTATTTTTGAACTATCAAACATCAAGTAGTATGTTTGCACCATTAGGAGCCAACACTTGGTTAGGCATGCACGAACACGGCGTGATGGATTGGAATTACCTCGTGAGCATATGGTAAACCACGACGAATTAATGTTAGTGCAAAAGCGAAGCTCATGAGGCCCAATCCAACCGAGGAGACCGATCTCGCAGGACTGATGAACCTGTGTTGCTCGCCATCGTGTTCTTTCCTAACCGTAGCATCTGATCCTGTTCTACGAATAGTAGTAATATTCGAATCAAATTAAACTGCTTTCTGCCTGCAACTGACTTGAAGAAGCGCGACAACGTTTCAGCTTACTAGTACATACTTATAGTAGGAGTATAATGCAAGTTCAGAAAAAACTAAGCAAGTTGTTGACGCCACAATTCGCTCTGGTATACGTGTTCCTTCCGCTGCCGGTCGTTGTGGGTTACCCGCAGGCCGCAGGCAGTCCCCTTCTGGCTCTTTCATACAGCAAATAAAATAGTTACCGGAAATGCTTTATGAGACTATATAACTACGCGTGTAGCACGGTAAGGACAGCATTAAATTAAGCAAAGACGGTGTTTGGCCTGTATATAGCAAATGTAACTAGAACCAACAAATTAAACATTATGTTATTATCAACAATTCAACAATATCTAGTATTACTGTATATAATGACAAATGTGGGTAATTTTAAAACCATTTGCAGGGCATCGTTATCGTTAGTACAGGATAAATGCTCAATGTTTATATAACCACATATTGGTAGGACAACAAATCTAGTTTAAAATTTTAAACTAAAATTATTGTCTTACGGCTAATATTTTTAGAATAGGGTGAATATGTTTTGCCACTTTTATTAATAAATGGTTATCATCCATCCAACTTTTTTTCTTGGCCTATAAAGGTTTTTGCAACAACTAGGTAAACTTTTTATTTGCATGGAAGTTTCATAGAAAGGTCAGAGTAGTTCCTGAACTGAATCGTTATATTCCCTCTTGAAAGGACAGACTGATACCACTTGCAAACTTTTGCATGGACGGTGCGTATATATATTAACACAAGTGGTAAAGGGCTATCAACTTTAATCTGCCTACACGGTGAGATTTTATTGGATGCGTCATAAGTCCGATGCCACACTAGCTATAGCCTAATTAAGAAAAATGTTCTTTTGAATTTGTTAAGCCTGTTCTACGCCATGGTATTAGCCCCCTGCGAGTCAAAAGCGAGAAACACCAAACAGATGCCCTTCACAACAAACGATACGTTCAAATCTGGTTCGTAGCTTAGCCTAACAGCTACTAGTGCATGCTGGGCCAGCATCGAAGACGATCTTGCACGTAATCACCGTTTTTTAAGGACCATGTTTTAAAAGATAATGCCAGTAAGTACTACGTTCTCTAAAAGTGACACTACATGCATGAGCGCCCACGGTTTTGTTTGCTCATAAGTACTATGATTATATTGTAAGGACTTCCAAGATTATACGTGTTCTTTTATAACCGCCTCATACATATTGGAGTAAGATCTCTGTTAGGAAAGCATGCATGTGCCTAGCTAGGGGGCGTATTATAATATTTGGATTTGAGATCGATAGCGTAGTAGCCACAGAATATGTTCTCTCCTATCATGGTACGAACAATAACTCGAGCAATATTAGTAAACTACTGTGGACAAATATTCCCAGAGAAAGGCCGAGATCTCAAATATTTTTTAACAAACCAACAGAGGGATTTATCCCCTGTGTTGGATATGTGTCGAATATTATGTATGAGTTGGTTACGATAGGACTTTGAGTTGTATTAGCGGTGGGGTGTAGGGTTTGTGTTGGACTCTTTACTGGCCTCCTTATAAATATGAGGGGAGGACCGCTGATGTAACCACGACAAAACAACATATTGGGGAGGAGCGCCCGTAGTCATGCCCCGGGGATGTAGGCTTCGGCTGAACCTCGTTAACAAATATCGTGCCTCGTGTGTCGTCTGTGATCTTGCATCGATGCCTCGGTAGATCCGTCGTCGCTTCCGCGTGCCTATTTTTCTAACAAGTGGTAATCAGAGCCAAGGTTGGATTGGATCTAGAGGTGATGCTGAAGATTGCGAGCAGGCATGATGGTATGTTCCACACCGCGCAAAGCTTGCACGTATGTCCAAAAGGGACATGGCGCAAGGTGGAGCATAGCGGCGATCGACGACTCGATCGGTGGAGTTGAACACTTCGAGCGTGGCGGCTCGAACCGTTCAATGAGCTGCATCAATAGAGTTTCGTCCAGACGTGGAGAACAGATTGATAGCGGTTGCAGGCTGCTGTTCGATAGGGGCCGATCAGACGTGATGGTCAAGTTCGACGGTGCGGCTGGAAGACGTCGCGAATATGGGCGGCGGCTTCGACTCGCGATCCAACTGATGCGCGATCAGTTTGATTGGAGGGGCTGTTACATGCTCAAGGTGGAGATGTTACAGCGATGGTATTAACCGTGATAGACTCAGTGATTTTTTTGTGGTGACTTGTGGTTGCTTGATTACGATCAGGCTTGATTTTTTCTCCATAATCTACCTTGGCGGCACGGCATGTGACGTGGGACTCGACGAGCAGGAGGTGGCCTGCGGCACGAGTTGCATGTGGTTAGATGTCGCCGGTTGCAACGAGAGCAGAAGTTCGTGGAAGAAACGCTTGAGAAAAGGCAGCCGAGTCGTATACGAACTGGAGTTGGAGGAACGTGTTGCAGAAGGACCCGTGTTGAAAACAGAGTCAGAGGGGTACGTAGGCATGCTCTGGAAATTAAGTTACATGCATGCGTACGTGTGTATTTGATGCATTGGAGACAACGTGGGATCCACACATGCATGTGTTTGATTAATCTGGCTGCATGCATGCGTGAGCATTTGGCATTGGAGACAATGTCGGGTCCACACATGTGTCTGATTAATCTGGACACGCATGGTGGTTGGATTTGTTTAACGTTTCCTTTGATCGGCCTCAACTAAGGCTACAAGGACTCGGTGTCCTGCGATACTAAGACACGTGAGATCTTGTGCGGCAAAAAAGGCAAGATGGGAAGAACTTTCGTATCGTATTAGATTCGGTGCTCCACAACAAAGGATCGGCAGAATTTGTTTCCCGTATGGATACGAACTCGGTGTCGTGGTCTCTATATAATCAAATTGAGTCTATGAGAACAACAGATCAGAAGGCAAGAGAGAAATAACAATTGAGTTGTTCGGAGTTTCAACAAAAGGTTCGGTTGTTTGTCTTCAACAGAAGCGTGCAGTTGACGGCGAACAGCGCGCAACAATCAAGCAGGTCGACTTAGTTGTGTGTGAGCGACGTGATAGTCGAGGAGGCTCGAGAGTTGCAGGCTGTGCACAACAGTGTACGGCGGAGGGGCACGCGTACGCGGCGGCGCGTTCAGACGGAACGCAAGAGTACGCAACGACGTGCTTGTGCGTGCAGGAGGCACGCGGGTTCGACGTGTGACACATGCGAAGTTTTTTTTTTCGGTGATCCGTGGCAAGAGGACGGATGGCACCGACGGGTACCAGATTTGATATGGTGAAGTTTGATGGCAGCGGCAACTTCGGCTTGTGGCAGATAAGGGTGAAAGATTTGTTGGCGCAACAAAGTCTTTTGTCCGTTCTGAAGGCGAAAAAGCCGGTCAAGATGGAGGATGACGAGTGGGAGGAGAAACAGATGCAAGCAGCTGCAACTATACGGCTGTGTCTGTCCGACAATGTCATGTACCATGTTATCGGGTTGACTACACCAAAGGAAATCTGGGATAAGCTGGAAAATCAGTTCATGTCGAAGACTTTGACGACCAAGTTGTATTTGAAGCAAAAATTATATGGGCTGAAGATGCAGGAAGGGTCTGATCTTGCAGAGCACATAAATATCTTCAATCAAAGGGTCACGGACCTAGGACAGCTAGATGTGCAAATTGATGATGAAGACAAGGCAATAATTCTTTTATGCTCGTTACCACCATCTTATGAGCAAACGGTCACGACTCTGACATTCGGCAAGGATTCCATCAAAATTGAGGATGTTACTGCGGCGTTATTAGCTCAAGAGCAAAGAAGGAAGAACAATGCAGTGGATGAACCTCAAGCTGAAGGTTTGCTGATCAGAGGTGAGAATGCGAAGGAGAAGGTGGAGGCTAAGAGCAAGAAGAAGAAAAAGGTACAGTGCTATTTCTGCAAGGAGTGGGGACATATTAAAAGGGATTGTCCAGCAAAAGTGAAGGGCTCAAGTGCTAATGTGGTAATTCCTAAGAGTGACTCAGATAGCGACGGTGATGTTCTCTCAGTGGGTATCGAAATACAGTCAACTGAAGCATGGGTGTTAGATTCAGCAAGCTCTTTTCATGCGACACACAAAAAGGAGTGGTTCTCTTCGTACAAGTCAGGTGATTTTGGCAAAGCTTATTTGGGAGATGATAGGGGACATCCTATTATTGGAATAGGCGAGATCAAGATCAAGACACAAGACGGAGGTGAGCACGTGCTTCAAGGTGTTAAGCATGTACCGAAGCTGCAAAGGAATCTAATTTCGCTTGGGGCTCTACATCGTGATGGTCTGTTATTCCGGGCTGAGCCGGATGGAAAGACAATGAAAGTCATGAATGGAGATGAGACTGTGATGATAGGAGAGAGAGAGGTATCAAATTTGTACAAGTTACAAGGGTGTTCTGTTGCAGGTGGAGTCATAGAAGATGGAGTTGCGGAGATAGCGGTGTTCTCTTCGGACGGCGAGTCTAAGACGTTGGACTCGTCGGGTGGCTCTCCGTGAGCTACGAAGTCGACAACTCAAGTCCGGGTACATGGAGATTCGCGCATGACAACTTCAAGGTGGTGTAATATTCGCCAAGGTGGAGTTTGTTGGATATGTGTCGAATATTATGTATGAGTTGGTTACGATAGGACTTTGAGTTGTATTAGCGGTGGGGTGTAGGGTTTGTGTTGGACTCTTTACTGGCCTCCTTATAAATATGAGGGGAGGGCCGCTGATGTAACCACGACAAAACAACATATTGGGGAGGAGCGCCCGTAGTCATGCCCCGGGGATGTAGGCTTCGGCTGAACCTCGTTAACAAATATCGTGCCTCGTGTGTCGTCTGTGATCTTGCATCGATGCCTCGGTAGATCCGTCGTCGCTTCCGCGTGCCTATTTTTCTAACACCCTGTGCATCAGTGCATGGATGGATGGATTCAGTGCATGGTGTTCGGTCGAACCTCGTGGAAATCAGGAACCAATGAGCAGCGGATACGTAGCAAATCAACCATCCATTCTGTTTTGCTGTACCATATTACAGAGTACTAGTATTACACATACTCTCTTCTTTCTCAAAAGATTGTTACCTTTAGTTCAAAAATAAACTAAAATTGACAATCTTTTGAGAAAAGAGAGAGTACTATGTAGAAGATCGAGTGATGGACCGCCAGTTTAGAAAACAAGTGAATTTGTTTGAGCCATCTTTCACTACGGACCAGCAGTAGCAGCTCGGAATCGAAAGCCCAATGCAAAGCTTGAATTATCCACGGCCGCAAACAGCAGACGATCTTCTTTATTTCTATTTTTTTTCATTATTAGAGCAAGAGCATGGTCCATGGATGCTGCACTGCTGCAGTGTGCATGTGACCAGCTGATGCGGCGGCCAACAGCCATACCCTCCGTCTCCAAAAACTTGTCGCTTTGTATTTCATTTTGAACTACAAAGCGACAAGTTTTTGAAGACGGGGGAGTACACTTTGATCTCTCTTCCCCAAATGATCCGGTCTTGGAATCCGACAGATTCATCAACCAATCAATAGACCATTAACAACGACAGAAACAAAATCGAGTTCCCGTGGCAATCCTACTTATTAGTAAGTAGTTTAGCCATCACATCACATCTGGAAGGAGATGGTGCTGTTGGGCGGGTTGTAGAACTGGACGGTCCTGCCGTTGAGCGGCTGCGCGGGCCTGGCGCGCTTGGACGACGGCAGCAGCAGCGGCAGCGACTCGAAGAGCGCGACCTGCTCCTTGCTGATCTGCCGCACCTTGCCGAGAATGTTCCACACCACGTCCTCCGTGCACGGCGGCGCCGTCAGGGACCCCGAGTACCGGAAGTAGCTGCCCGTCCGCTTCTGCAGCGACCGCATGTGGATCGGCCCCGCCGCCACCCGCGCCTCCTCCTCCGCACCGAAGTTGCACCGATCCCTGGCCAGCTCGCCCAGCTTGTTCTTGAGCTGCATATATATGCGTGCGTTCAGGTGTGTGTTTGTGGGTGATCAAAAGTTGCAGGCAGGTCTAGAAGAACACCATATATTAACATGTATGGGTTACCTGGAAGTAGAAGGAATCAGGGGCGCCGAACCGGTACAGGATGGCGATGACGGCGAGATCGCCGGCGTCGCTCTTGTGAACCAAGTGCAACTCCAAGGGAAACCTGTCAAAAAAAAATTCAAATTTTGTTTTTGCATCGCAAGGAGGAGAGATTCAATATTTGTACATGGATGTCGGTGGATCAGTAGCTGGTTGTTGTTACCTCTCGCCGTTGATGGTGTGCTCGGAGGGCGTGTGCCACTGCAGCTTTTGCAGGACGTACACCTTGCCGTTCACGGTGATCGTCCCAACCTTACCCTCGAACGTCATCTGCATCATCACCCATCGATCAGGCAATGCATACAAAACAACTCCATCGATGCTACTAACTATCATCAGAAAAAAAAAAAACGAACGCATGCAAATGCATACTCGTACCGTGATGTCGCGGCCGTTGTTGACGAGCGTGCCGTTGGCGGCGGCGTAGGTTCGGTTGAGTGAGTCGAGATTGGGCGCGGGAACGGCCTGCTTGGTGACGATGTCGACGGGGGACTGCCTCTTCCCGTCGACGCACAGCTTGTTCTCCGGGCCCAGCTTGCCCCAGTTCCCCGGCGCCGGCCCTTCGGTGGTGCTCCCCGCCGCGTACGACGACCCGTACTTGGGCCCCGCCTCGCCGCCGGCGTCTGCATGCACATATATATACGCTCATCATCATCACCAAGTCACCAGTGGTGATCAGTCGTCATCGATCGTCCAGAGGCCCTGCCTTCATCACCTCTCCGTACAGAAAAGCAGAGGTCTATACGTACACGAGAGCGCGACGGCGACGGAGGTGGCCAGCACGAGGAGGACGACGACGGCCGCGCGGGAAGAGGAAGACATCGTCGACACCATTGTTGTTGCCGGCATCCCTGAGCTCGCGGTTTCCCGACTCGTGTTCTTCCTCTGAATCGAACCTTCCTGTTCGGAAGATTTATTGGAGCGGGAATTAAGCAAGTTTGAGCGGACACGATCGAGCAGAGGTGACAGGTGAAATTTGACCATGCCAAAATTAGCTTCTTCCCATTGTTTTCGATGAACATACGGTGGGCCCTGGCCCTGTAATTTTGTGGCAAAATGAGAGGCTTAGATACTTCTGCATGCGTGGCCCAAATGAAAGCCTGGGTGTGGTGCGCAGGCCCAGAAGCCTTCTACGTCAGGACGCTTTTCTATCAGTCCAAGCGCTACTATATACTCCATCCGTTTCAAAATAATTGTCACCGGCTAGTTCATTTTAAACTAATCGGTGACAATTATTTTGAAACGGAGAGAGTATTGATTACGGTATTTGGCTGGATGCTGGATTCATCTTTAGAAACAGGCGAGCCAAATCGAGCGGTCCTCCGACTCGAAAGCGATCACGCGCATGCATTTGAGATTCCCACCGATCGTTTAATAAAGCCTTAGCTAAGCTACTAGTATAGCCGCAGCAAAGAAACATCAACTGGCTTGTCGGTCGTCACATCACAGCTCAGTCGTCGCAGTACTCGTTTCAACGCGCACGCGCGCGTGCGTGCGAATGACGGCGGCGAGCCGAGCGCGTACTCCGTCCTCTCGTCCGGCGACGTCGGCCTCGACGGCGACGTGTACTGTGCGCGTGGGTGCTGTAGTCTTTGCGGCGGCGCCGCCCCACTATCGCGCCGGCTCGCCCACTCCTGAGCCGCCGCGTCGGCCCTGCCGTGCCGTGCCGGACGGGGTTCCGCGCGCGCACAGGTAACACCAATATCGGTAGAAGACTTCAATTTCTCCATGCTAACGAAGAACCAGAGCCATAGCTCGATCTGCACGGTTAAAAGCGTTGGGTCTACTGCCTCCGTGCCCATCTCAACTGCATACAGTGGCCGCCATCGGTCACTTCGACATCACTGCTAATCTGTCCGTATCAAGCACGTTTCATCACCGAGTCTAGTACGTCTGTGCTTTACCACTGATTTATTGGTGGCTAAAGTATCGAATGCACATTTAACAGATGACCAGATGTGTCCACATGGTCTTTACATCAACATGGGATCATTATATGCATGGTTCTTATATGCTAGCACACAAAATATATACCTTTTGGAAATTAAAAAAAAAACTGAAAATATTTTTTGTTTTTTACATAAAGAGAAAAGTCTCACCAAGGACAATTAAGTTAAAAGGAAATATAAGGAGAATAAAAATGTTGTTTTTGCGGTTAAAATGCATGAGACTATATATAACATAGTAGACACTGCTACAATAAGCCTCATCACATGCGGCTCCAAACCTATTATCACAGACGACTTTTAAAACCGTCTGAAACGAAGAGTCTGTGATAATCCGCAATTTCACAGGCGGAGAAGTGAAACCGCCTGTGAAGACACATTATCACAGGCGGTTCTTCACTTAAGTTAGCCGCCTGTGAAGACACATTATCATAGGCGGTTCTTCACTTAGAATAGCCGTCTGTGAAAATACTTTATCACAGACGGGTCGTGCAGCATATATAACCGCCTGTGATAAATGTCTTAGAAGAGGCAACAATGAAGAAGTTAACTTGTGGCCCATCTGCTTTGGTAACATCACGGCAAGCATATGACATCAATGGTTACACATTTTACACTAAAGAAAAATACGGTAAGAGTGTTGCACAAAATAGTGGTGTTCGTATTGAGGCTTATGATTCACAAGGGCAGAAGACCACATACTTCGGGTTCATAGAGGAAATATGGGAACTCAATTATGGCAAAAGAATGGTAATGCCCGTATTTAAGTGCCAATGTGTCAAACATCCTGATAGTTTGAAAATGGACAATTATGGGCTGACACTAGTAGACTTGAATAAAGTGGGTTACAAAGATGACCTGTGGGTTCTCGCCGATAATGTTGCACAAGTTTTTTATGTTCAAGATCCAGAAACTGAGAAGTTGCACGTAGTTGTTTCTGGAAAGCAAAATATTGTTAGGGTTGACAATGTGGGAGATAATAAAGAGGAATATAATCAGTATGAAGAGATGTACCTTTTCACCGAACCAGAAAACATCAAGCGCGTAGAGAGAAGCATTAAAAAGAATTTGAAACCCTATATGCGAGAAGATGTCAATGCTGGAAAAAATGTATATAGCAATGCGAGATGATATATATTGTATATATTTGTATCTTCTGAAATCAACTTAGAACAATGTTGGTATATGGATTGTGTCCTTTTGCATTTGTGTACATATGCATTTGGACTCAATGATTTGGAAGTTTGGTCTTTCAGATAATGATGTCTCGGACGTGTAGCCGATTGAAGGAGGAGCGCTTGGCGTGGCGCAAGAACCATCTCCATGTATGTAGATATGGCACACCGATCACATGGTTGTATATACATATGTATCTGTAATGGACTGATGAACTTAACTGTAGTTTGTTTTTCCGTCTTGTTTGTTTTTGGTATTTTCAATTTCTCCGCGTAGGGTTTCTCTGCGAAGCCTGAATCGAGAGATTTATTGAAGTGGCAGTGCATCGTCCCCGGTAAAGAAGGGGTAAGACATGAAGAACAAGCACAATTTGAGTTTAACCATCGTCCTCATATTAATAAATTTCTTTTGCAGACTGAATGGGAAGATGGTTACTACCCCTGACAATCTCCTTCTCTGAGGACTATCCCTTAGTGCCTCAAAGATGCGACTTTCCAATTGGGTTCTTCCACCCAAATGTCCATCGTTCAAGAGCACTCTGCATCGGGATTCTCGATCAAGAGACTGTAAGATAGATCTATTTTGTTCATGTAATTATTAATTATAATTGTTGTCGAACTTATTTGAACTGGTTTCTTATATTGCTTAAATTATATTTCGTAGGGGTGGTGCAGTGCTTTTACAATCAAAACTATACTACTTGAAGTTCAGCGTTTGCTGCATCAGCCAAATGTGCGTGATATTGAAAATGATTGCTATAATCTACTTATCAAGGTTAGATGACACTTTGACTTAGTGACCAATGTAGGTTATTCATTCCTCCTTCGACATTTGTTAATTTAAATAATGTCAATATTTTCATGATCCAGCGGAATATAAGAGACGTGTTCGGGAGCAAGCAGGACGGTACAATTTAGATTGATCGATGGGAGCTTCATCGTCGATCTACAATGAATGTAGCATGATTTTTGTTCAGTGTGTAAAGAAATTATCTTTGAAAAATTGTAAAGCCTCTAATGGTGTATTATCACAATTAAGCCAGCCTCACTGGTGATCGAGCATTTCCTATAATGCATTACTGTACTAGTATCCGCTCATCTGTGTTTTTTTCCTGATACCATTCGGTTGTGATAATTGCAACGACTACATCCCTGTAATTTCAATGAAAACCGCTTGTGATAATTGAACAATTACATACGGTTCTTAAACAATGACCGTCACTGAAAATACATGATCTTCTCAGGCCGTTGTTAATTAAGAACCGCCTGTGAAGTTCATTACATTACATGCAGTTATTAATTAAGAACCGCCTATGAAGATCATGTATTTACCTAGGCGGTTGTTTCTTAAAATTCGTCTGTGAAGTTTATTATATTACAGGCGGTTATTAATTAAAAACCATCTGTGAAGATCATATATTTACCCAGATGGTTGTTCTTTAAAATCCGTCTGTGTTATTCTTTCATCACATGCGGTTATTATATCATTCGTCATCACAGTCGTATATTATTAAGGATCGCCTGTGTTTGAAAATTTGAGGCGCCTGTAAAAATGCTTTTTGTAGTAGTGAGAACTTACTTTCGGTTTGGAACCTCCTGATACTCTCCCTGCGTCCCCAAAAGTTAGTCATCTATTAGTTTATTGAACTAAAAACTAACAAATTTTTTAGAATGAAAAAGGAATAGATGCTACAGATGTACTCCCTCCATCCTAAAATTATTTGTCACTCTTTAGTTCAAAAATAAACTGATAAGTATTTTGGGATGGAGGGAGTATTCATGTATTGTCTCTGTTCTAGATGTATGTCATTGTTAAGAGAAGATTTGGTTTTTGGTTCTCCGTGTTCATAATATTTCAATTGTTATTCCATCTCTTAATGTACTTACTGGGTATTTTTACTCACTTCTGCGTTCATTTGTTTTTTAGATATCTAATGATCATGCATGCATGGGAGGGGAGTAGCACTTTTTTTTTTCAAGCACAAACCTAGCTCTATATTTTAGCTTCTATAATATTTCTTCCGTACTTGAAAGTTTGTCATTTTTTCATTTTTGATCTAAAAAGTGACAAACTTTTGAGAACGGAAGGAGTACATGTCTAAACAGTGAAATAATCATTATGAGGTTGTGAGGGTCGTAGCCCTCATTGAACGTTTTTATGGTTTATACTTGATCGACAGTCGATTATAGTTATTTGTGATATTATGCTTATTTGTGCTATTTGTGTGCTTACAGATGTTAGCGTTGTTTATATAAGATCATCAATTTTTTTTTAAAAAAATACATTCTTAGTAGAATTTTATTTGTTTGCGATAACCGCTAGGTTATAAATGTGTTTTTTTGGGTGAATGATTTCATATTCCTCAAAACAAATCCCAGGACAAAAAGTATAATCAGCCCTTGTTTGCTTAATATATCGCAATTCAAGAAGCTAGCCTTTCTCTGTGAAATACAGCACTGCTGACTGAACTTCCCATCTGTTTAATGTTCTGGACTTAACGAGTCTTCTAGTAAATTTGACCGGCCGGTTCAGTGCGTCTCACTTTACTGTTCGTCATGATCAATAGCATATATCTCCCGTGTTGCTGCAAAAAGGGGTTTCTTTTTTTTTTCAGGTGGAAAAATTAAAAGGGTTTTCCATAGTGCGCACTGCGACAAGGTATAGACAAAGCAAAGTGAAGCAGAGACATGGCAAAATTAAGAGGAGGATCGTGATAGTGGGGATCATGCTCATTACAGAATGTCCAAATTCGAGAGGACCCACCCTTCGATGGAGATCGACGGTGACGCGCTTCTGTGCTTCGACGTTTGCTTAAGTCCTGCCAGTAACGGGAAACAGGCTCAGAGAGCTCACACTTTCAGAAAACGTATTCACTCCATTTTCAATTTGTTATTACTAGAAATGATCGACGTAGTTGTGAACTGAATTTAGTTTGCAACAGAATGATTACTTACAATTCTCTTTCTTTTTTATCCCTTGTAACAATCTGGAATAAGTTAATAACTTACACGTGCGGCAGTAGTCGTATATAGCCTCATAGGCCATGAGCAATACCTATACCATTGCAGAGCCAACACGTGTAACATACGCTGAGGTAGGTTAGATATAAAACAAACAGAAAATGTATGGAATTAAAAGAAATATAGAGAGAAGATGAAATAAAGTACGAGTAAACTATCGGGAATAAGAACTATATGTGAAAAATATCAAATGCATGTACTCTACAAAGAAAGTTATGGGCACTAGATCTGATGTGTACTAACGAAAAATGCGAAAGGGTGAACGTGCCGTAATATTAGTTTACAAAATCCGGTTCACAGTCGTGTGTTTAGTCATCTAGTTACCGTCGTCTTATTCTAGACAATAGTTTGTGTCTGCATATGTACTCGCTTACGATAGGCTATAACCTCTTTGGAGGAAAAGATCGAAACTTGCATGTACTCATTATCTAAAAAATAACAAAATATTTGTCCCAAACACGTGAGGTAGGTTAGATACAAAACCAACAGAAATGTATGGAACTAAAAGAAATGTAGAGAGAAGAGGAAAAAAAGTACTAGTAAACTATTGGGAATAAGAACTATATGTGAAAAAAGATCAAAACATTTGGTGCAAATTCATGATTTCATGGTGGGTTGTCGTTGCTGCATGTCGTTGGTTAATGGAGGGAGATCGTTCTCATCAGACGTCCCCACCAAAACTATACCAGCACTTTCATCATCAGCGTGCGCATATTGTTGGATTCGTTTCGTTTTCAGCTGCAAATTTGACAACACTCGGGATGATTCTTACCTCCACCACTTTTCAAAAGCTACCATTAAGCGCACAACATGGACTAGGCGTACCCCAAATGTTGGGTGGGCCCCGCATGCATCCTAATGTATCGTGACATCATCCTTACCTCAGCATCCCCTCCTTGCCTGCCATGCTCCCTCTATGATCCTGTTTAGCACAACTGGAACTTGTTACAAAAGCAGCTTGTATAAAAAGCTGGTGGAAAGCAGATTCTGCTTATGTTCTGCTTTTAGTTTATTCTGAGAAGCAGCTAAACTAATAAGTTGTTACAGAAGTTTCTTGTTTGACATAACTTTAATTTTATGAAGAAGCTGCAGCAGAAGTTGTACCAAATATGGCCTATATTCTGAAACAAATGACGTATAAAACAGCTAATCTAATTAAAAATAGATTAGCCATCCTAAACGCCATGTATCTCAGAACAAACGGAGGAAATACATAGTGGATATGTTGTGTTGTGCAGTGGCATTTATGTGGCTGAGAAATCACTCGCAGTTACTAAGACTTATTCTAATTAATTTTTGTGAGTTTTCTTTCACAAAGTGAAGGTTTGTGGGTGAATTAGACAATGATATGTTTATGTATCTTAGTACATGGACACGCGCCAAGATCATTGCTTTACCTGAAACACGGATTAATTTAATTAAGCATGTCAAATCTAGTCAAGGACAGCAAGGAACAAAAGGGCAGGTCGGCTCCCTCATCTGTCTCTAGTGGACTAGTCATCATAGCAAGCTTTTGCACACATGAAGCAACTACACCCTTGGTTGCGCCAATGGCATCCAAAAGAAATATGATTTCAATATCTGGCCACATTCACAAACCATTCCCTTTAAATACAACAATCCACTGCTCTCTCTAACCCCCTCCCTCACATCACACCTGCTGCACAAGTCGTAGAGACCACGAGAGCTCATCGCCAACCTCGTTGCTTGCAGCTCATCGATCCTCGAGCATGGGAAACTGCCTAGTGATCCAACAAGACAAGAAGGAGATCATCAAGATCATGACAGTGGACGGCATCAGCGAGGTTCTCAAGATGCCACCGTCGCGCTCGCCCTTGAAAGTCCAGCAGGAAGCCCTCGTCGACGACCCCCTGATGATGACGGGCCTCAGCATCTCCGCCGGCGGCGTGCTTCCGCCGAAGGCGGCTGCAGGCGCCGCCGCCGTCAGGGTGAAGCTGGTCATCAGCAAGCAGGAGCTCAAGAGGATGCTCGACAAAGAGGGCATGTCTTTAGACGATATGGTGTCTGCCATGCGCAAACAGGCAGTTGATGATGACGGTGAGAGCGAGCACGAGTGTTGCGGAGGATGGCGGCCTTCGCTGGAGAGTATACCAGAGGGCAGTGATCTGGAGCTTACAGGTTAAAAAAGATAAATTTTGGAATAAACACTTTTAAGCATCACATATACTAGCTACCATATACATGTGAATACAAATATTTAAGATAGATACAGATGTTTAGGAGTTTTGAGATAAGGATTCTCTTTATCCTTTCTTGCTGCTCACATGCTTGTAAAGAAGCGGTAAAGATGATCCTGGAAATCAAGCAGGTTCTTACATATGTACTAGCATATCGTGTCCAATCAGCTAGCCATCACCAAGCTAGTTCTTGATATGAACAGGAGCTTGAAATGGCTTCCATTATGCATATGATGATCTTTGTTAACCGACACATTAATTACTTTGGCTCTGTCAGGATCAGATCGATCTATACACTCTGCAATCTGCCCAGATCCAAGCCATTCAGAGTGAAGATTTTGCACCAGTTTAACGAATGATCAGCACCTGTATCTGTTAAGATGCTCCCTAGCTAGGACAAATCTTGAAACAAAAAAGTTGAACACAAACTGCAGCAGTACATGTACACGTAAGTTCAAGAGAACGATCACATTAATTTTAGTTTCCACGCAACCACACTCATCAAACAGTTATGATGACGAGATCAGACCAAAAAATAGGGCAACTGAACTGTTAAGATGGTACGTACTCGCTCCTGCAGAGCAACACGTATGTGTCCTCTGCAAAAAAAAAAAATCCTAGGAAATCAATCAACACTACTGTTCCTGTACTCTGTACATTTTTTTTTTACTTTTTCAATATATCCTCCAAACTTCCAGCCTTTACAGTGGACCGGACGGTCTTAGACTATCCCCACATGCATCCTCTAAAGCATCATTTAAAGACATATCTTCTCCTACCTTTTCAGTATCTTACTTTAAATCCTCTAAATTTACACTTATATTCTAAATTTTCAGTCTAGTAGTCTTTACAGTATGACTCTGCGGATGGTCTTAGCAACCGAGAAGGATTTTTTTTTTGAAAACTCAAAGAGTGATTTATATTAAGATGAAAAGCAGTATTTACAAATAGAAATTACAAGGTACTTGCTGCACTCAAGGTGACAGATGTACTGCCTAACTACGCTGCATCATTGGAGTCAGGAGCTTTGCGCCAGCCATTTCCCAGAGGCGAGCTTCTTCTTTGATCTCCCTGATGATGCGACACTCTGTTTTTTCCTGTCCCTCAAATATACGACTATTTCGTTCCTTCCAAAGAGTCCAACAGACAAGAATGGCGAGGCTCCGGACCCTCCTTGTCTCCACTGTGTCGACCTCGATAGACAGGTTATAAAACCAATTTGAGATGTTGAGATCTACCTGCCATGAGGATGGTCGAAACGTGGACGCCTCTGCCCAGCCAGCGATATGAGACCAGACGTGGCGTGCAAATGGACAATCTGCAAAGAGATGGATCGACGTCTCGAGGTTACGAATGCACATGGGACAGAAGTATTGGTTGTCCCATCCTCTGTTAAGAAGACGTGCGGCAGTCCAAACGCGGTCTTGAACCAACAACCACACGAAGGTCTTGCATCGAGGAGGAGCCCATGGTCGCCAAATTCTTGATAGGTACCACGAAGATAGACTGCCCACAAACTGAAACCTGTATGCATGCTTTGCAGAGTACTTGCTTCCTCCTGCACCAGTCCAAGTAATTTCATCGGACCTGTGATCTGAGGGATCGAACGTGACCCCCTGCAACAAGTGCCAGAGGGAGACATATTCATGCAAGAGAGGCACGGCTGGAAACTGTGAGGCCAGGGAGGAGCCATTGATCCATCTGGACGTCCAGAAATGTGTCTTCCTCCCATTGTGCACTGTGATCGTTGTCATAGCAGAGAAGAGTGCTTCGTCTGATTGATCCAGGGGGAGTTCCGAGCCTACCCATGGTCTGTCTGGGCTTGTCCAACACAACCATCCCATCGTAGTCGTAATGCCCGACTAAACCGAGTCAGATCAGCAACACCCAAGCCCCCTGCATCCGTCGGCCGGCAAACTCTTCCCCAATTAATTTTGCACTTTCCTCCTTGTAGCTCCTGAGAACCGGCCCAAAGAAAGCGACGTCTAATTTTATCTATCTCTGTGATGAACCGCTTCGGTGTTTTGAGGGCTGTCAGCGTATATGTTGGCAAGGAACTGAGCACCGATCGCACAAGTTCACGGCGGCCTCCAAATGTCAACATCTTCCCTTGCCAGCCAGCTAGTCGGTTCATGGCCTTGTCTATGATGTGCTGCAGGTGTGTCATACGCAATCTTCCCAGGACTAATGGCAGACCGAGGTAATTGATTGGGAAGTGTTGAGTGCTGCCCTCAAAATTCTGCAATACGCTGTGTAGAATCTGATCTGTACATTGGATTGGGAAGACTGAGCTTTTCACTGGGTTGATTCTCAAACCTGTCGCATCACCAAATTTGTCCATCATACGCGTTGTCAGTTCAACCTCCGACTGAACCGGGTTGACAAAGAGGACAGCATCGTCAGCGTAAAGTGAGAGCCGATTTCTTGCCGTACGCTCTGCGATGGGTGACAACAAACCATTTTGTTCTGCCAGCTGGAAAACCCGATGTATGGTGTCCATTGCGAGGATGAAAAGGTATGGCGAAAGAGGGTCTCCCTGCCGCAGCCCACGACGATGCTGAATCTCGGGCCCGGCGATGCCGTGCAGCACTACGAAGGAAGCCGATGAGGATAGCAGCAGCGCCAACCAGTTACGCCAACGTACTGGGAATCCCCGAGCCTCGAGGAGTTCAAGCAAAAATTCCCAGGAGACGGAATCGAAGGCCTTAGTGATGTCCAGTTTCAACAGCAGCAGGGGCTTGCGTTTTTTGTGGTGCACTCTCGCTAAGTTTCTCACATACAAAAAGTTGTCTTGAATACAACGTTGTTGGATGAAGGCGCTCTGTGCACAACTGACCAGCTCATCCATGTGTGAGGACAACCTTATTGCAAGCACCTTTGAGATCAACTTGGCAAGTGAATGTATTAGACTAATTGGCCTAAAGTCTGATGCCGATTCTGTTGTTACTTGCTTTGGCAGAAGAATGATATGTGCCCTGTTTAGCTTGTACAAAGGCCCAGTTGTCTGATTGTACAGACATTTGAAGGCTGCAACAACATCCGTCTTGATGATGTGCCAACAAACTCTATAGAACTCGCTGGTGAACCCGTCTGGGCCGGATGCTTTTTCACTGGGCAACTCTGTAACTGCTTGCCATATCTCTGTCTCCGTGAATTGCACATCCAACCGATTTGCAGGCAGTCTAGTTAATCCAAGCATTTCCCAATTAAATGTGGCGGTGCGATGTACCTTAGTACCTAAAAGGTTTTCATAGTAATGAAACAACTCAGCTTCCTTTTGCTCATGGGACCATATGTATCTGCCGTCCGCGGTTTTGAGCTTGGGGATGTAAAGCTTGCGCTTTCTTGCACTGGCCTTGAGGTGAAAAAATCTTGTAGAAGCATCACCATCCTTAAGCCAGGTCATCCGTGAGGCTTGGCGCCGCCGACAACGTTCCACCGCCGCTAGACCGAGCACACGATTTTTCAGGTCACGATGCAGTTGTAGTTCATCCTCTGATAGCAGTCTATGATCTTGAGCAATGTCCAGTCGCATGATCACTTCGTTTGCCATATGCAGCTGCAGCCGTGCTTGCCCAAAGATTTTCTTGCTCCAGAGACGAAGTGACTTTGCTGTGTTAATGAGTTTCTGATTGAGGATGGTTAGCGCCGAACTGCTGGGGACTGGTGCATCCCAACCTTGCTGGACTGCCTCCATGAACCCTGGAATGCGTATCCAGAAAGTTTCGAACTTGAAGTGGGGTGCGTGTCTTGGTGTAGGCTGCTCACTGAGGAGTAGCGGACAATGATCGGAGATTGATGATGACAGGGATTGCAGCAATGTTCCGGGGAATGTCAACTCCCAATCTTCATTGCAAAATACACGGTCCAGGCGCGCAAGGGTGGGATTTGTTCTGGCATTGCTCCATGTATATCTACGACCGTGCAAAGAAATCTCTAGTAGTTGAATTTGATCTAGAGCTCGTCGGAAGGCTCCCATCATCCGGCGATTTAGGTTTAGATTATTTTTGTCTCTGGCAGCACAGATCAAGTTGAAATCACCCAAACATACCCAGGGGATCGTCGGCATTGGCTTCTGAGCAACTATCTCCTCTAAAAACATATGTTTCGCAGACTCTTCGTTGGGGCCATACACCGCAGTGAGGAGGAATGTGCTATGGAGCCAGAGTGATTTGAGCTGAAGGGACATGGAGAACCTGTTCGTGGTCGACTGAATCATCTCTAGGTAGTCTTTCCTCCTTGCTACTAAGATCCCACCGCGAGTGCCGTCTGCTGGGAGGAAGTCAAAGCCGTCCAGGCTGCTGCCAACAATCTCACTGCACGTCTGGGGTGTAATATTAGCAAGCTTGGTCTCTTGTATGCATACAAGTTTTGGATTCGCTGCCTGAATCATTGCCAAGACTGCTGCTCGACGGGCCGGGCTATTGAGGCCCCTGACGTTCCATGTAATAATTGACAGTGGTTCACTCATCTGGAAACCAGTATTGCAACGGTGCACTGAGAAGCACCTCCTCAAGATGCCATTTCAGCCCCTGCAAGGATGGTGGACGCCTCAGTGATCTTCCCATCGTCAAGGTTGATAGCCGATCGTATGGCATTTATGGCCGCTCGCGGGAGTGGCCCTTTGTACAAAGCGAGATACTTCGCAACGGCCTCATCTCCGATGGGCTCACTGGTGCCCGCAATGTCTAGCTTCTGGATTAGGCGTTGAGTTGCTCGGAGTGCGACGGGGACGACAGATTTATTTGCGGCCTGACGCAGACTCGTCCGCGTCGGCTCTGCAGAGAACCAGCGTACCCGTGTGCGAGGCCTTGGACGGGACGGCGTTGGCTCTGCTTGAACAATTGGAGCCGCCGGTGGTGGGAAGAGCGAGTTTAAAAACTCGGCTCCAGTCCCTGTAGTTTGTGCGGTCAGTGGTACACTTGAATTCCCGTCGTTGGCTGCCCTCTGAGATGGGCTGGCCTGTGGCATCTGGATTGTCGTGGGTGGGCTTGCGTCCATCGGAGGGCTGGTGGGTGGTCCATGTGGGTCTCTGGTTGGGCTTGCGTATACGTCCCAACTAACTGCCGCCAGTGTTACCGATGGGTGTAGGATCAGAGCACGCTCTGGGTTGGCAGGAGTGGGGTTGCGCCGCAGGGGTGTAGCTGGTGTGGGGTCACACCACGGAGCCGACTGACCTTGGGCGGGCGGCGTAATGCATGACAACTTTTCAGCCTCTGTATTCTGCCGCTCCGTTATGGGATTCACCTTGTCAGACTTTGCTTGCATGCGAGCTGCGGCCCCGGCCCCGTTAACAGACATCCAGAAGTGGGAGCTTCCTTCGGACAGACTTAAGCAGGGCAGGACTGGGTCGATTCCAGATCCCGCAGGAGCATCTGAACCGAGCGGCCAGGTAGGCTGCGGCGAGGCTCCTTTGTTGACGAGCTTGGGGCTGTTCAGCGGGGCTTTGTCGGGCACAGTACTGCAGGACAATAGCCGAGGCATGTCACGGGTGTGCAGCGGGGGCCCCTGTTTCATTGCAGGCAACAGGGCTTCAGGCACTGGGTGCAGCTTTTGCGGGGAGCCCATGTCCTGCCGCTGCAACAGCACACGTTTCTCGGTAGCCGTGCCCGAACGCGTCGGCGAGCGTAGGTGAGCCGCAGCGCCGCACGCCCGGCGGTTCACCAAAGATGATGAGCGGCGCCTGACCATGTCCACACGAGAACCAGCAGAGCGTCGGGTGAGGGTCTGTCCTCTGGCCACATGGTCGACACGATGATGGCGACTGCCTCCGTGAGGTGAACCAGCAAGCTGCTTGGGTTCCTGACGCCGAGGGTCGGCGACGGCGCACTTCACAGGATGGTGGCTGGATACGGAAATGTTGGCGAGAGGGATCCGGAGCTGCCGATGTATGGCGTAGGTCACCTCTTGTGCACTTGGGCAGCGGCTGAGGCCGAGGAGCGAGACAACCACAGTCATGCTCTGGCCTTTCTGGAGCTCGGAGGGTGTCAAGATAGCGTGGGGCGAGGGGTCCGGGGATGCTGCGACAGCAGCATAAGATGAAGACAACAAGGTTGAACGATGGTAAGTTGGCAGTGGCGGGAAGGAGAGGCGACTATGGATATCCGGTTTGGCTGACAAAAGGCGAGCATGAATTGGACGACGGCCGTCGAGGAGGGGCGGGAGGGCGCAGCGGCGAGCAAGGTGCCCACTGCCGAGGCATGAGTAGCAGCGGGGTGGCTCGCGGCAGCTTGCAACTTTGTGATCTGTAGCAAGGCACCTGAAGCAGCGTCTTCGGAATATCCTTTGAAGCTCTGGCGAGAGTGATGAAGTCCTCCCCAATCTGACTGCCTGTGGCGCGACCCGAGATCGCACACTGGACGGAGGAGCTCTGCGAGCTCTGCGCCGAGCGGAGACCACCGTCCATTGTGCCTCATTGTCCACTGAATTGTCGGAGGTCAGGAGCTCACCTCCCACCAAGACCGATTGGGGCCGGCCTGTAGGTTTGATGGGGGCAGGTTGGGAGATCGGCGTCTGGTTCCCAACAGCAACAACTAGTGTCTCCAATGCAGCTACAGGAGCTTGTTCTTCCGTTGTCTTGGATGTAGCCTGTATGATAGGTGTTGATGTAGCCTGCAATGCTTCTCCACGACCAGCTGGGATGATGGCCCCCGGTGTAGCCTTCAGTGCTGTGCCGCAGCCAGCTGTCATGGTGGCCTCCGGTGTAGCTTCCCCGACGGCTAGATAGATAGAGAACGATGGCGGTGGCGACGGTGTCGGAGGTGAAGGCGGAGGGCGTGCTGCGGTGAGCTGAAGCCTCTCTCTCTCTCTCTTTCTCTCTCTCTCAGCACTTCTAGCCATTATTTGGAGGAGGGGAACGTCACGAACGTGGGAATCAACCGAGAAGGATGACGCACGCGCCTGTCTACGGCATGCAGTTGCAGTGTCCATCCATCTACACCACCACAAAGGTCTGTCGATCGTCTCTGCATTTGCTTTGCCAAGATCTGTATGCGTGGTTCTAGATGGTTGCACCAACAGATTCGTTCGTAAGGAGCGTGCATGCATCTGAGCAACTTTCAACCGTGTTTATATGTATAAGGAATTATTGGAGAAGGGAGATGTTTCGCCGAGTTTGTGGTTACCTGTCGTTGGCCATATAATCTGGGCATGATCATGGGAATCGAGGCCAGGACAATGTCCACTTAGATTAGAGAAAGCGACTCCAGTGCAATCATTTGCGTTCGGAGCCATAGCCTACCGGCATGAAATATCTTCCTCAAAGTTAAGGCGGATGATCTATGTTCTGAGTTGTTCGATCTAGATGCAACAAGTACAACTTATATCTTTTCATAATTAATACTCCCCCCTTTCTTAAAAAATTGTCATTTTTAGTTTAAAAAATGAACTAAAGGTGATAATCTTTTGAAAAAGGGAGGAATATATCAATAATTCTTTATAGGCAATATATTTTTTTAAAAAAATAAAAGTGCTAAAGAATACACGAATCTTGAAATAGATCCTGAGAAGAATCAGGATGTAAGTTAAAAGAATGCTAATTTAAGATGACTGAAAATTGACATTCCTGTATTGGCAGTATTCAAAATCGGGCCGTCAAACACCTGCACAATCTTGGAAAAGTAGCCCATCTACAGAGACATGGGCCTAAGTCAAGGCCACGTGCCTATGCAGGCCGCAAATAAAATGACTGATGGGCTCAAACTAGCCCCCTTTCCCAACCAAGCCCACCGATCACCTCGACGAGCCGTCGTCCGAGGAAGACAGACAGGGAGGCGCGGACCGGCGACGACGGACGGAGGTGGCGCGGGCGCGCGGCGGTGTGCAAGGCGGGCTCCGATGGAAGGTGCTAGAGGAGTCGGAGAAGAGCGGCGGTGGCGGAAGAGGAGAGAGAGAGAGAGGGTGCGGCGTCGAGGACGACTGCGGCGACTAGGCAGTTGCAGCTACTCCCCCCCGCCGCCCCCGTGACCGAAGAGGTTGCCATCGCAAGGTCCCCCAGGTATGTGACAACCATTCAGTGATTGTGATAAACGTTAACGCTACTCCTGCATCGTCGATTCATCTTCTACAAACAGCTACGAGAGAATCCAACGTTCGAGCAGCGAAATTGGCTGTTATTGGGTTCAGGTACGTGCAATTCAGATTTCAGACTTGGTTCGTGTGTACCGTTGTGGTGGTTATTACGTAGCTCTGGCTTGATTCCAGTGCCGAATCTGCGCTGAGGCATCATATGAACATCATCGTTGTCCCAGTTAAGAACAGTTTGATGACTAAACCACTGTGCAAGTGATGAACACCACAAAAATGCAACCGTTTTGTGTATACGAGGACCAGATATGTAATCCCTGTTACATTTGCCGATCAAATGCATGCAGTTTTTTTTAGTGCCTTAGACATGCATGATCCAGCTAATTAAGGTAATCATCTGTATTTGGATGTTTTCAGTAGATGGAACGACTTATTCGTCATGTCATACATGCATACTGCATCCTATCCAGGTACCTGATTAAATATTCAGCCTCTACCATGTTTCTTAATTAAAGCTGTGCACAACAGTGGTACCAATCATATTAGAAATTACTAATTAATTTAATCTCATCCAACCAACACCACTTAACAATGGAACCGATAGAGGCTAAACGGGCTACTTCAAAGCATGCGTGAGGTTTCAACTAAGCAAGTACCCCAAACTTGCCATCTCTTTTAGATTATATGAAATGCGGCATGATACATATATGAAATTAAATTATGCTGCTGCTACTCCCTTCGTGCTCAAATTGTTGTCGTTAGCACAACAATTTTAGTTCATTTTTGAACCAGAATTCTTGTCCTAACGACAAGAATTTCAAAACGGAGGGAGTATATGTTAGTACCTAGCCAGGTTCCTGCATCACCTAATCCAATCATGTAAATTCTCTGTTCTGATGTCCTGCGCACATTTTTAGCCAATCATTGGAAGAGAAATGGTGGGTGCAGATACGACACCAAAAGGGAAGGATAGGAACAGCATAAACAAGTAATGAAGTTCCATATTTCAAATGTAAAAACGAAAGGGACATCTGCTCTGAATTCTGGTTCCAGCTAGACACCCTTTCCCATTAAGAAAAGGGTTCTACACGCTGCTGGTGAAATGGTGATAAACTGACAAGGATTTGTGCCAGGATAACACTCACATACCAAAATTATGTGCTCCTTTTTAAACCTCTGATGTGGAGTCACACCATACCGAGCCCTTTTTTATTTGATTGGATAGCATCACCCGTATATTTTTCACCACTGGTGTATATAGTGAAAGGGAAGTCCGTCAATCTTAGTCATATGCGCACTAGTTCAGGTGTAGCTTCAGAATGTAATTGTGGATTGAAGTTTTTTATTTGCAGAATTGCAACACAAGCTGGGCATAGAGACGATCCTATCCATCCCTTTCGATTTCATTGGCAGGAAATAGTGTTTCATTGCCAAGTAATTGTGTAAAGCAGTTGCTTTCCTTCAATTGCTTTCTAATAGAGCACATAGAGATGTCAAACTTTGTACAAGTTGTATAATAAGGTGCGACAGTCCAACACATCATGACAACTGACATATTAGATAGCCCATTGATTGATCAGACTTTAGCGGTGAACTCAGGAATTCAATATGTTAGCTTATTTGTTTGGATATGGATATTATTGGATTAGTTTGATTTAGGTTTAGTTTTCTAAGGCACAGATGTTGACTCACTAACAGGGGACAGTGCTGCCAAAATCAAAAGCAGAAGCCAACGGCGGCTATTGTTATTACCAATAATCCATTTGCCTTTTTTTATTATTATGTTGCTGTATAATTTAGCGGTGATATAAATATTAGAGAATACATCAAATAATACTTACTGATACATATAAGATTTCCTTGAAGGTAGATTGTGCTTTTATTTTGTTCAGTTGTCTTCGGCGTTGGTTTGCTCAGTTCAAGCTAGCCAATGTCATTAGAAAACAAAAAGACAAATGGAGTACTACTATTGTCATTAAAAAACCTGTTTGTAGACTTAGAGAAGAGATAGTTCACATATTGAGATAGTATAAATCAAGGTCGGACAGTGCACCAAAATTATCGGCCTATTCGATTAGGACATTTAGTTTATATGATAATAATAATGTAAATGTCATAATTGATAGTCAAATATCACAGACGGAGTCAAGTCTAAAGGGTATAGCTATATGGTCTGGAATTATCAAGTAGAAAATCAGTTGTCATCTAACGAAGGTAATGTATATTTTTCACACGCCTGAACTGTTATTCTTTCTGCAGCTATGACCAGTTAAAACAATAAGTACTTCAGAGGTTGGATCCATATCGTCCATCCATGTATAGGTCCCCATTTCAATATTTGGGACAAAAGAAGGGTGATTGTGAAATAAAGAGAAGCAAACTAGAGGCTTGCTGGGGCCAACCAGAGAGAGCAGTCAGTTCCAATGTGATAAGACTGCAGCCTGGGATTCCTGTGGCTTCAGACAAAAGTTTTCAAGTGAAGACAAGGCCCTAGAGAGACGCCCCTACCCCCCTCTCCCTCTCTGGAAGAACAAAGTTACAAAACAAGCTCATAGAAAGGACAAGATCTTCCTCTGAACAGTGGGATCACCGCTCCTATAGAAGCTGAAAAACTATTGCACTTTCAGATATATCAAGAAGCTGCCGGTGAGCAAGAGCAACTCAGAACTGAAACCCTACTAGCTACTTGGGCGATTGGGTCTCTTTGGGCTCTTGCTTGTTGTAGAAATCTCGATCCTGGTATGCTCTTTAACTCCAAATTCTTTCAGATGTCTTATCTGAGCCAGGTTTATTTACACCGGTGATCATGGCTGATCGATGCTCTTTGGTTTTTGAATCCAGAAGATACAAGTTGCAGGTTAATCTACAAGAAGTGGTAGGAACCGGAATCTCATCGGAGCTCAGAATAGGATGGGAGAGACCAGCAGTAGCTCCAGTCATCCAAGGCAGGATCCTTGTGTTCTTGAAAGCTACGGCTTTCATGGCGCCATGGGCAATTCCTTGTAAGAACCTCTCTCTCTCTCTCTCTCTCTCTCTCTCTCTCTCTCTCTCTCTCTCTCCCCGAACAGCTACGAGCTGTAACTTGCCTTCGATGTTTTGGCATATTGGGATGTGAGTTGCTCGGTCGTAATTTATCGAATGCTTTCAACTCGTTTGTCATACTGATGTTCTTCTTTCCCGTAACCCTCTTCATACTTCGTCTATGACCTCAAGACGAATCTTTGGATGTATCATCTTTTAACATTTTTCTAGTTATAATGGTTACTAATCGTGCCTTTTTCGCATGCCTGGCAGCCACCAAGGAGGGGGTACCTATTTCGGAGAACTGGAAGAGGCTCTCATGCCTCAGGTTGCCACATTCAGAACTCAACAAGCAGCAGGCAGCTCCACGGCTCATCATGGAGAGACGACGCGTACGCAAATCTCTCCCTCTCTATCTCTCTGACTAATTCCAAAAACACACACAACTTTCTCCCTCTCGGGCTGGCCAAGTACGAAAACGCACAACCTTGCGCGGCACTTTTACAAGAGGTTAGGGCATTGTAGTCAAAAGCAGCCATGCAAGAGCAGCATGAACGGCAGCTGCGCCACTTGTGTGTGGTGTGACAACCTTCTCTCTCCCCCTGTATGTTATGTGTCCTTTCCCTTCCTCCCTCTGCAGTGCAACAAGTCTCCACATGGTCATGGTAGTACAAGTACCACACTACCAACTCCCTGCCTCTCATCAAGTGCATGCACAGCTGAAAGGGAATATGTTCCAGTCACTTTCACTGCCACAGTGGCCCCTGTTTCCCTTCCTTGCGATCCCATGCAGCCTTTCAGTTTCACCTCTGGTA
This sequence comes from Tuctoria greenei, assembly GCA_036927565.1. Lineage (NCBI taxonomy): Eukaryota > Viridiplantae > Streptophyta > Magnoliopsida > Poales > Poaceae > Tuctoria > Tuctoria greenei. The sequence goes on along the minus strand of JAYESD010000009.1, from coordinate 178,199,425 downwards.
CTTTGGATACATGTCGTGATTTCCTCCTCCCCTATGATATCTTCTTGCAGCCTTTCCCATTGCTGCTACTGCAACGGCTACAGCTAGGCCGCCTCCTACACTGGACATCTTCCCCTCTTGGCCTATGAGGTCTTCCCACGCACCCAAGGTACGGACAAGCTATGAATCTACAGTTGAGTTAGTAGGAATGGCAAAGAGTTACACGAGTTAGACGGAGTTACAGCTGAGTTCTTGTATTTGGCTTCCGCACTATCAGGAGTGTTCAAATCTGACAGCTGGTAGCACGGGGTCGGACAGCAGCAACAAGAACAGCAGTGGCCACTCAGATCAGCTCGGAGCAGCAGCAAATATGGCGAGCCAGCTTGATCAATTTTCACAGCAGCAGGAGCAGCAACAGCACAAGGTACTACGTATTTTTGTGATTTTAATCCCACTGTGTTGCAGCAGTTTCTTGATGCAGTGGCGTTCAACTTGGACTTCTTTTTTTGCTTCTGCATTATCTCTCATGCTTATTCTTACCTCGCAAATGCAATGCATATAGGTGTTCCCTATCATGGTGTCATGTCGCAAGCTAGGCCATAAGGCCCCAACTTCCAAGATGCAGATATATGCTCCGATAGATCATAGATATGAGACCACATTATTCCGTGGCATTTATGGTCATGCTACTCCCGAGATCCCCAATCCCAACACGTTAGGTGAATCTTTCGGCTCCTAGGTCCCTACAGAAATGAGAGAAGTTTCTACCTGCTCACCTTCACTTGTTCGACACTGGTTGAGCGTGCTAGTAATTTACTCCTTCCGTCTCTAAATACTTATCACTTTTCAGTTCAAAAATAAACTAAGAAGTGATAAGTATTTAGAGACGAATGGAGTATAAAGAAAAAGATGGCCTCATCTTTGAAATTTTCAGTTTTGACTGATTGTAGGATGATGACACTCTCATCCTCTTCTACAAGAACCAGATATTCTAACCTCCTCTATCTAGAGAAAGAACTAGGCATGCATTGTAGTTCGATGACCTTTAATTGTAGACCTGGATAAGTATAGTAGGGGGAATATGTTAGGTTAGTGCATGATAGATCATGAACCATTGCCAAAGCGACAAGTGGCATTCCTACATTATCGTTGTCTCTAGCTTACAAAATCGTGATATAATAGAAACGCACCAACTGATGCTTTAAATAATGGAACCTTGGGTCAGTGCTGCATTAGGTATTTTCTGGTCGATTGATGAACTGCTAAGACATATTAGATGAAAACATTATGTATATGAACTTATTGTTCTCACTTAACCGAAAGAGAACTTTGCAAATTAGGGCGTGACAGCAACATAAACAAAAAGCAGAACCAAGTTTTGTCTGTTTTAAGAGTGGGTGGCTTCCACCAATTGCACAAGGCTGTTTTTTATTCCGCTTGCGTGTAGAGATTTCCTGCAACATACCCCCTCCGTTTCTATTTATTTGTTGTTAGGGCAACTTTCACTAGTTTATTTCTATTTCTTTTTATTGTCTGAAACGACAATTATTTCAGAACGGAGGGAGTATTGTTTAAGGTCCAGCACACAAGTGAATAGCAATGTTATTAGTCAGGTATACTGATTCTCGTATTGTGATTTCTTCTTGTTCCCTCGGCATGCAGAATATGGCAACAAGTTCCACTCAGAGGAATGGCAAGCCGCTTGATCCCAAGGTCACTATTTTGATCTTTAAATACCATTCTACAGTTCAGGGTGATTCAATACAAGCTATGACAAGAAACCTAGATACTGAACTATATGTCTCTTGGTGACAGCAGACCATTAGAAGGCTTGCACAAAACCGAGAAGCTGCACGAAAAAGCCGGTTGCGAAAGAAGGTGAGTTTCTTGAAATGAAGCTTTTCAGTAGTGTGTTTGCAAGTTCTTGACAGTAAATCTTGTCAACATGCCATAGGCTTACATTCAGCAGCTTGAAAGCAGCAAGCTGAAGCTTGCTCAGATGGAACAGGACATCCACCGAACCCGTGCACAGGTACATTCTTTTTCAGCTGAACTGCTAACTGTCCATGCATCTGAATCCAGCGCAACCTGATCAACTCATGTGTTTTGTATAGGATCTCTTGCTCGGAGGAGCTCCTGGCGCAAACACCAGTTCGGGTATCTAATTTTATCTCCAATTTCTCAATCTTCTTCATCATCAGTGTATGCATGCAGTGTAAACTGTAGATTAGTGTAAGATATGGTCCACTTGTACCAATTCAGCTCTCTGCTTGTGGTGTGCTGTGCATGTCCAGGTGCAGCCATGTTCGACATGGAGTACGCAAGGTGGCTGGACGACCATAGCCGGCGCATGGCTGAGCTGCATAGGGCCCTGCACGTGCACCTGCAGGACGGCGAACTCAGAACCATGGTCGACGACACCCTGACACACCACGACGAGCTGTTCCGTCTGAAGGCCATGGCGGCCAAGTCCGATGTGTTCCACCTCATCACTGGGGTGTGGACGTCCTCAGCCGAGCGTTGCTTCCTCTGGATGGGCGGATTTAGGCCCTCCGATCTGCTCAAGGTATGAACTTGTGTCTGACATCAGAACAGAACATCTGATATGTATCAGGATTCGTGCACCGTGTATACATGTCTGCATTCTGCTGGATTGTTAAACTCGCTTGACAGTTAGACGAGACAACAGTTTATCCGTCAATTTAGAACTCGAAGTAAATACGAGATCATACACTAAGGTTTTTGTTAAATTCACTGCCTACTATCTTATGTTGCCGCAGACACTGCTGCCCCAGCTGGATCCCCTGACTGAACAACAGATGATAGACATCTACAACCTTCAACAGTCATCGCAGCAGGCAGAGGAAGCTCTCTCCCAGGGCCTCGAGCAGCTGCATCAGTCGCTAGCTGACACCATGGCCGGTGGATCTCTAATTGAAGACGCCAACATGAGCTTCATGGGTCAAATGGCTCTTGCCCTCGGCAAGCTGTCCAACCTTGAAGGTTTTGTTATACAGGTTATGGCACCCATCAAATCTCGAATCTCGATCATTATAATGTCATTTCTTTTTGCTAGGATTATTATGCTATTGTTATAGATACACCACTTACCTCATTATCTAAAAAAAGATATACCACTTACCTTAGTAGATGAGCAATAAACCAATTGGCAGATCTCATATGAGTTAAAACAACTGCAGCCATACTGCATTCAATCACACCTCTATATCATATCATCCATTTCACTAGTACCTCTGCCGAAAACAAGAAATTATTCTTTCTTGACATTTTAAATTTCAAATAGTGTGGGAACTTTCAGCACTTGGTCCACCCTTTTCAGAGTAGCTACCCACTCGTATCTGGTATATTTTGCCATCATCAACATCTATAAATGTTGATTTCTGGTAGGTGTCTCTGCACTGCAGAAAGAAAGCGGCCTACTAAGTTTATAATCATGTTACAGTGTCCTTTTCTATGCATACGTATAATCGTAACAAGGATCTATTGATAGATGTTTATTGATTATTAGAAATTGCTTAAAAATGTTAGTATGCTAAGAATAATGTCCCTGCTCTATGTGCTAAAGCTACATGAGTAATTTTCAGGCTGATAACCTGCGGCAGCAGACTCTTCATCAGATGCACAGGATTCTGACAGTTAGGCAGGCAGCTCGATGTTTCTTGGCAATTGGCGAGTACCATAACCGCCTTCGTGCTCTAAGCTCGCTTTGGGCTTCTCGTCCTCGAGAGTAAGCAACATGCAGTTCCAATCAAGTCCCAACCTTTAGCTAATTTATTAGAGAAACAAGTAGCCAGCATCTAGTTGTTGAAGATAGTATTCATCAATGATTTAGCAAATTTGAGAACAATGAATATATGATCGAGCCAGCAGGATTCCATATAGGCATGATATACATCTAATGTACCAAGATGTGCCCTACTAAATTAGCAATTCAAAGTCAGCAAGCAACCAAAACTACAAATAAAGTCCGTCCTCTCCCAGAAAAGGGACATGCCATTGCATTGAAACTGAGTGTTAATCATGGTTTCTGTCACTTGGTCTAGAAATTTTCTTACCGAAGCTGACCAAGTGAATTCAACAGGACTTTAAGAATTAACTAAATAGCTGTATTGCTATATTTCTGGATGCCTCCTCCCTGATGCACTTATTGATGTATTCCTGTAGGATACTTATGGCAGATGAAGGCAATTGTGGAGACCAAAGCATCGCGGCACAACCATCCCAAACCCAATATGCAGCCTTCTGATTCACTAATATCGCAGAACTAACCTTTAACGTAGGAGCATGAGAAGATGACTAGGAGACTAGTTTTGGATGTAACTAGCAGATATCTGCGAGTCACAGAAGTGTTTGGAATGAAGGGCGCTTTAGAACAGGGGGTGTTTTTGAGAACTTGCAGTGACTGTATGACAATTTCCAGGATAGCTGAATATCCAGTGCTTTGTTGTTTTAGTTGTCTAGTCTAAATTATCAAAATTGCAGTTCCTACATACTTAAAGAATGTACTCGGAATTTTATGCACGTTTACTGTTTAGATTATTAATATAGAACCTACATGCCAGACTATCTTAGTTGTTTGAACTTTGATTGAACGGATTAGCTGTCTGTTAATTTGTATTAACTTTATCCATCTTCTAGTAACTTGTTAGGTGATAGTCGTTATCTAAACTTTGTTTGGTTACAATATCCTTTAATTTGTATCTTTATCTAGCTATTTTGCTTTTTTTAAACAAAAACGTTAACATCCACTTTTACTCAATTCACGAGAGGAGTAACTTTCCAAGCCCAGCTGTAGAATTCAGTTGGAATTCAAAGGTAGAAAGTAGAAACACCTATATCCTGTAAAGTTGCTTGCAGAAACAACAGTGGGTGAACTTACAAAAAAAAAACAGATGTGCAGGGACAGTAAGGTGACTCGCAGGAGCACCACACCAAACTACCAAAGACAACTAGCAAGTGCATACAGTAGTTCACAAATGAAGAATTCTCTTGTCTGATAAATAATTCTGATAAATCATTGTTACATGCATTGAATTATTCAAAATCAAGATTTTTTTCAGTCTCATACTAAGCTTTTCAATCAGTCTTTCACATCACAGATAGAAAATCTCTCTTAAAAAAGTTACTTACACCTAACTTTCCTTTTTCTTTGCAACTCGATGTTTAGACCAATCTTCCAAGTTCTTCCGGTGAAGAGCATTCATTTTTATTTTTCTTCTTTCACGGATGATATTCTCAGCGTCTTTCCAGTTTTCTGCGACGTCCAGGGCTACTAGGATCGCACACATTACACAAGCACTTCTCCCATGACCTAGTGTGCCAACCATGCAGAAAAACATTAAACAGTTAATATAATGTTTATTGATGATCATTCACACACTTATATCAATTATCAGAACTGACCGAATGCACAATGGACATAAACTGGTTTCCCCTGGGATCTCTTGTCACATGCCCAGCGTGCCGCAAGTTCAATCTGGTCTGGTTCGGGGGCTCTTGTATCCCAAGTAGCAAGACAGAGATACTCGTCCTCTGGAACAAACGAACTTCTTGGCAGCTCACAAGTGCAATCAATGACAGATGGGCCTCCAGGGGGCAAGTGCTTCAGCAAAAACGGCCATCCTCCCAGATACAAGCCTTCAGCAATCTTGTCATACACAGACTCCTTCCGCACAAATCTCTTCAGGATTGCGTATGCCCGTGCAAGTATCAAGAAAGGACCAAATAATATGGTTGACCAAAGAGAAAACCTTCCCACAGAGTTCTTGCCCAGGATCCATGGTACGTTGATGGCATTGTGGGATGCGACAGTGACAATATAGGCAACAAAACTGGTGGCCAGGAAAGGAAACATAACAATCCTCATGCCAATATTCCACAGGCCAACAGAAGTGACGAGAAGAGTCGTCGCGGCAATGCCAGTCACCTTGGATATGCCCATTGTTGCTTATGATTAAAACCACTTATCTTGCATTATCAAGGCCAAAACCTGCATCAAGGTGTTCCGTCAGTTGATAGTCTTCAACAACAAAGCAAGGAAAGCGACTTGCAAGTGTAAAGCATTTGACACACATTTTTTAGTCAATTAATTCTTGAATGCATCATATGTTAGCACACCACTAGTTTGTGTGCAAGCAAAATCCAAACTTTTTTATGTACAGTACTTTTTAATCGAAGAGGAGGCGTGGAAACAATGTGCTTTTATCACACTGCTAGGAGAAGAAACAGGAAACTGCAGCAACAATTTAGCAGCAAACGTCAGTTAACAGTGATGTAGTCAAGGGTCAAGGCGACACTGAATAAGGCAACACAACAGTAAGGGATGATAAATCCCACAAATTCGATTGACCCGACATCTGGAATGGAGAAGAGTCTCTCATCAATCAACGCCCAGCCAATCAGTAAGCTTTGCTAAAGAGACAAAGGCTGGCAAATTAACAGATACGTAAACCACGTGTTTGTTGTAATCGTCTGCAAAGGCATCTATCTGGGTTTCAGAATACACGCGGTTCTCTGAAACTCCACCAACTCAGCCAATGACAGGCAAGGAAAAATATATCCTGCCTAGACGAAACCACGCGTTTAGCCAAGATCCACCCGGTCCAAAGCTTACCGAACGAACGGGTCGAGAAATAACGACATCATTGATCAAAAGAACTGCACTGATGACTGATCTGGTAGCGCTAATAGCCACAGGGAAACAAACAAGCCACGTACGTACATGTTCGGGCGGTAGGGGATCGAACGAGGCCACGAGGGAGATTTACCTCGGGAGCTAGGCAGGGCGCGGCCTAGGGAGAAAGAACGCGTCTGGTGGTGGAGATGCCGGGAGCGCGGAGGAGTAGCAGACGGCCACGGCCATGGACATGGAGGCATGAGTGGTGGATGGAGGAGAATGGAGAGATGGATCCTCCGTTGTGGTTGGTCGTCCCGGCAGCGTCGGCGACGGGGACGGAGTCGATCGAGTGGGCCGTCACGGGCCCGATGTCACGTTACGTTCTCGAGCTGACTGCTCGAGTGGGCCTCGAATAGATTCGGCCCACCTTATAGCTCGACCCGGATCGTAAGAAGGAAAGGCGCCAGTGAGCCCAGTAAACTCTACTAGGCTTTTATAGATGGGCTTGCCTTGACTCGGGCAGCCACGGCCCATGTAGATGTAGACGTCGCTTTTGAAAATTTCAACTTCTCCTGCGTCATTCATTCACCATTTTATTTTTTTAATGATGGGTAACTTTTGATCTTCTTCTTTAAAAAAGTTATGATCAGTCTATTTTAAACGAATGCAAATACAGATATTTACACTTTATTGTCTAAAATAAGATAATGACAACTAAATAGTTAAACAAATGACCGTGAATCGGACTTTATATACCAACATACGAGCAAACATGTTGCTTGGTTGAAAAATGTGTAAAAAAGGAGAGAGAGCAAATTGCATTTTGCCTATACATTATAAAAACGAAACAGAAGTAAAATAGATCGCCCATCCCATCCGTCCAGCTGCAATCATGCAGTCCAAGTGGCACGCAAAAATAATCCGCGCGTCACGCTCAACAAAACCAGAGGCGACGACGACGGCAGTCGGCAGCATAGATCCCACGTCTCCACCTTCCTCCCGCCTCAACCGCCACCTCCGCTCGACTCCAGTGAGCCGCCGGCTCGATCCCACACGCAATCCATGGCGCTCGCTACCGCTCACCGCACCTGCTGCTTCGTCCCCGCCGCACCGGCGGCATCCCGCCTGCCGCGCTGTGGGTTCCTCCGCCCCCGCGCGTCGCCTCCTCCGCTCGCGGCTGCTCGCAGGTGAGGTGACCGATCCGGCGTGCGTGCGTGGGATCCGATCGTGGCTGTGCTTGTCCCGTCTGCGGATTCGGAGTGATTTATTAGAAGATCGTGGTGAGAGGACGCGACACGGTGTTCGCGAGCGAGTTCACTGATTGGTCACCTGCTCTTCGTGCTTGGATGATTCCCCGTTGTAGGTTGGCGGATTGAGCTTCCTTATGTTGCAGAGGAATTGTTGCTCGCCTTCAGATTTAAATTCCCTTTGTCGTAGAACATATTCAGAAGTCAGTCGATGATTTGACACATTTCCGGGTTTAGAAATTCGTCTAATATTTTTTCCTGGTATCATTTTCCCAGAATTTATTGCCACTCTATCAACTCAGCTGATGCGCTGCAAGCTTCGTCCGCGGTATGTTCTCATGCCTGCTTTGTTCATCCATCCATCCACGGTTTGTCAAACACATGGATCTTGACATGGAGTTAGTAGCATATATATCCTTTCGTGCTGCACATGTCTGATGTATCAATAGCTGTTTGCATATGAACTCCAGATATCTGATGAGGGAGTCCCAGTGCCAGTTGTCATGATAGATCAAGACTCAGACCGTGATGCAACCATTGTGCAGCTGAGTTTTGGAGATCGCTTGGGTGCACTACTTGACACGGTATAGCTTCTATAAATATCTTTGATGCTTTGAATTTAGATTGCTGCTGCTTAAACACATGTTTTGTGACTGCTAAAACCTTTTTTATATTTGTAAGTTATTTTCCCCTGGTATTCACTGTTTGCAGATGAAGGCACTCAGGGACTTGGGCCTTGATGTGACGAAAGGAAACGTGAAAGCTGAATCAGCTGTCACGCAAACAAAGTTCCACATCATGCGCTTGTGGGTGCTTGCCGCTCTCTGTTTACTGTATTTTCTTACACCGGTTTCTAGTTGTGTGTCTCTTTGAATGAAAAGATTTCATGCAAGTGCGAGGCATTCAATTTTTGAATGGCTCTGTTTGCTTAAATGCACAATACCACCAAATTAAAACTCGTGCCTGCATTCAACTTCCACAGACACACACATTTGCTAAAATAGTGCTTCCATTTTTCAGTGAGCCTACTGTTTTCTAAAATATTAGGATATGTGGTCCCCACATTTCATCAATCACAGGAAACATTACACATTCTTGTTGATATACTTCATTAAATCTTAGTTGGAGGGAAAAAGGGTTGGCCCCTAGGGACTTTTGCACCAAGGTTTCTTTTAAATGCTACAATGCAGTTCATTAGTCATATAACTATTATTTTGTTTACTTCCTGTTGTAATATTTCTTCCTCACCTTTTTTATATCTAGCGGACGCAAGGTTGAGGACCCTGACATGTTAGAAAAGATACGTCTAACCATCATCAATAATCTCCTGAAGTACCATCCTGTAAGTTTCAGTTACATGTGTCTGTAACTCTGGTTTGTTATTCTTTACTTTTTTTTTGTTATTCCGTTGAATGAAACTAACATGGTACTCATGACATAAATTCATAGGAATCGAGTGAGAACTTAGCAATGGGTGAATTTTTCGGGGTAAAATCTCCTGAGAAGAAGGCAAGTATCGTGCATATTTCTATTCTCCAATTCCGGTTCTATATGATTTCATGCTATTTGGCACTAGACATCTTTCTAGTTACATTAAGTAAATTTTTTCGTGACACAAAACAAAATTAGTAAACAGACTGGCTCCAAATTAATGTTGTTATGCTCCTTTTTTGTACCTTTAGCCTAAGTTTTGTTTTCTTCGACCTTTGTACTGGCAGGTTGATATTGATGTTGCAACACATTTACATGTTGAAGATGATGGGCCAAAAAGAAGGTTTGATTTTGCTCAATCTAGTGATGTTTTACTGTGATTTAAGCTTGTACGGCTGTACGCCACTTCTAAAATCCTAGTTATGTTTTTTGGATAATGAAATCCTAGCTATGTTGGCACATTTGATGAAACATTGGCATGTCTGGTATGTGGTTGTCGCCTGGCAACGGCTCTGTATATTTCGGACTGAGACATTCTCACTATTCTGGGGCGTGATTTTAGCTCTTTCGTATACCTCCAAGCTCAGCAAACCAGGGGAGGTGTCTTTGCCACATCATTGTCTTTTCTCATTGGTTTTCATTGAACATATGCAGTGTTCTTTACGTAGAGACAGCTGATCGGCCTGGTCTGCTTTTGGAAATAATCAAGATCATCACTGACACAAATGTTGATGTGGAATCAGCTGAGATTGATACTGAAGTATGATATTGCTTCAGCCTCCTTGCCTCTTTAGTTGCTGAGGCCAATAAACTTTCTGAACAAATATGTGATATGTTATGCAGGGTTTGGTTGCCAAGGACAGGTTCCATGTGAGTTATAGAGGCGCAAAACTGAACAGCTCTTTATCTCAGGTGTGGTCACTTATAATTAGATGCTTGGCCATTTGAGCAACATCATACTCATATATAACAAAAAGTTACTTTTATTTAATTTTGCTTGTCTTCAATTGGCACTCTAACTTGCTTTTATATAGGTGTTGACCAATTCTCTGCGCTATTTCCTCCGAAGGCCTGAGACGGATGAAGACAGTTACTAACGGTTGTGCTACCCGACATTAAATCAGAAACTACAGACTCTATGCGGCCTTCCCACCTTTGCACATGAAATTTCGATTGTAGCCAACAAAATACGGCTCATTTGTCACCTAATGAGTCCTTATTGATGGAATTAAAATTAAGCTCCTGAAGCAATTTCAATATTTTGTTGTCAGGCAGCTGGGAGCTTCAGTCTTAGGTTTCTGCCACCTTTATTATGCCATTTGATTCCGATTGTAACAGATACTATTGGAAGGTCCTCACATGTTGGATGTTGTCTGTAAGATGGTATAATCCATTTGCATGTAAACTCGGCTATGATGTCTTCTGTGATGAAAGAAAGGAGCATGGCCAGATTACAGGATCAGCTTGGTCTAGCTGTCATTTCTGAGAGGATTTCAAAGGATTTAAACTGACTATATAATAATGACTGATTGGAAATCCAAAGTATTTCATTTCTTTTTAAAGTTAATCGAGCCTAGATTTAATTATTCAAAACGTTGTTGTACTCACATAAGACTCGTGTGGTCTTCTTGATGCTCTGAAGTAGTATTTTGCAGATCCACCTCATTGCAGGATACTACTTTTGTGAGATTTATATCTGTCATGTATCATCGCCTCTGAACCCCAATTCAAATTCAGAGAACAACTATCGGAGTTCAGGATCAGATCGCAGGATTCAGACGTACCTCAGGCTCATGTTCAATTTGACATGGTGATCGCTTGTGTCTTGATGGCAATTTTAGGATCTGGACAGCGTTGATGTTCAGATGATGAATCCTGTGCCTCTACCTTGTCTGGGGACCTAGATCATCAACCTTGCACAGATCTCGGTGCAAAATAGAAGGCGCAGATCACGCGTACACCTCAACAAACCAGCGCCACAGATGCCGATCGCACGTGTTCTGGTTAACGTGGCCTCGCTTTCCTCCCGTCCCTCTCCCCCGCACAGCCGCCGCCGCTGCCGCCGCCGAAGCGGCTCCACCGGCGCTTCCTGGCGCCGACCATCTCACTAGAGCCCCTCCGGCGGCCCTCCACACCAGGTCGGGGGCCGCCGCCTGTGTACCCCCTCGACCGCTTACAGCGGCCCCCGACCGCTTACGGCCGCCGGAATCTGGTGGGGACGCCGACGCTGCATTGGCGTACAGGAGCGCTCCTCGCCGTCGCCTCCGCGCCTCACACATGGCGAGGCGTCGCCGGGTAGGAATAGAGCCTTAATCCATGCTATTCAACGCCCCATCCTGCAAATCCCAAGCTCCTGTAGCCGCCGCCGCCGCCGCCGTAGCAGTTATCTCCAGCCTGCGCTTCACCTCCTCCTTACCGGCGCTGATCCCGTCGGCGCCTCCGCTGCCCGAAGAGGACCAATTCACCGCGCTCCTCGCCTCCGGTCCTTCACCGCCGGAGCCTCTCCGCCTGGTGCTGGCCACGGGCGACGTCCACGCTGCGCTCCGCGGCCTCCCGGGCCTCGCGCGCCAGCTGTTCAGGTGGGCGGAGACCACGCCGCGCGGCTTCCCCCGCTCCGCCTCCGCGTTCGCTGCCGTCCTCGTCCCGCTCGCCCAAGCCAACCACATCCGCGCCGCTTACCCTGTCTCACTCCGAGCACTCCACCTCGGCCTCCTCCTCCCCCTCGTGTCCCTCCTCCTCTCCTCCCCGCTATCTCCCTCCCTTCAATCCCTACTGAGCCTCCTCTTGCGCTTGTCCACAAAGTTCTCGCCGCAGTGCGAAGCTCACGACTCTGCACCCACCACCTGTTCGACGTTGTGCCTTTCAGCCTTCCGCGGGATGGCATGTCGCGGCGTGGCACCTGACATCAAAAACTGCAACCGTGTACTGCATGTGCTGTGTGATGCAGCCAGGTGGGATGACGTTCATGCTGTGTATGCCGAGATGCTCCAGCTCGGGATCGAGCCTAGCATTGTTACCTATAATACATTGCTGGACTCTTACTGCAAAGAGGGAAAGATTGATGAGGCTCTCACACTGCTGAAGGATATGGAGATGCGAGGGACAGATTGCTTGCCAAACGATGTCACATACAATGTTCTGATTAGTGGATTGGCCAGGAAAGGTGAGCTGGAGAAGGCGGCAAAGCTGGTTCATAGATTGCGGCTGTCCAAGACAGCATCACCCTTCACTTACAACCCACTTATCACTGGACTGTTTGCAAGGGGCTTCGTCAAAAAGGTTGAGGGTTTGCAGTTGGAGATGGAGAGAGAAGGTGTTATGCCTACAGTGGTGACATACAATACAATGATTCATGGGCTGCTTAAACATGGGCGGGTGAAGGCCGCACGGATGAAGTTTGTGGAAATGAGAGCGATGGGCTTGCTGCCAGACTTGATCACATACAATTCATTGATAAAAGGATATTGTAAGGCAGACAAGTTGAAGGAGGCACTTTGGTTGCTTGGTGACTTGAAGCGTGCAGGGTTGGCACCAACAATTTTGAAATACAACATTCTTATAGATGGTTATTGTAGATTAGGTCTTTTAGAAGAAGCTAGGAGATTCAAAGAGGAAATGGTGGGGCAGGGCTGTTTGCCTGATGTTTGTACATATACTATTCTTATGAATGGTTCATGTAAGGTGAGGAACCTTGCCATGGCAAAAGAGTTCTTTGATGAGATGCTGAGCAAAGGTTTGCAGCCAGATTGCTTTGCATATAATATGAGGATTTGCGCAGAGCTAACCCTAGGGGATACTTTCAAGGCTTTCCAGTTGAGGGAGGTGATGACGTCGAAAGGAATATGTTCTGATATAGTCACTTACAATATTCTTATTGATGGACTGTTGAAGACTGGTAACCTGAAAGATTTGGATAAGCTGTTGATGAACATGGTAAGTGATGGTTTAGAGGCTGATTGTGTCACATACACCTGCTTGATTCACGTGCAGTGTGAGAGAGGATACCTAAGTGAAGCAAGAAAAAATTTTGATCGAATGGTTTCATGTGGATTGCGACCCTCAGCTGTGACCTACACTGTTTTTATTCACACATATTGTAAAAGAGGAAATCTTTATTCAGCATATGGTTGGTTTCAGAAGATGCTGGAGGAAAGGATTGAACCTAATGTGGTAACATATAATGTGCTCATACATGTACTATGCAGCATGGGCAGGACTCACTTAGCTTATCATCATTTTCATGAGATGCTGGAAAGGGGATTGGCACCAAACAAATACACCTATACTTTGTTGATAGATGGGAACTGCAAAGAAGGCAACTGGGACGATGCAATAAGATTGTATTTTGAAATGCATCAGAACGGTATTCATCCAGATTATTGCACGTATAGTGCCTTGTTTAAGGGCTTCGACGAAGGACAGATTCATCATGCAATTGAATACTTGGAGAACGTTGTTTTGGGCTGATAGATTGGCTTTGTGAAAGATATCATATTGTTCTTGCTTGGCAGATATTCCTTTGTAAGAACAGTCTCCCATTTGCATATTTCTCTTCATCACTGGTCTATTAAATAAATTTTCTAATGTATTCAAGCATATTTTGGTTTTTTTGGGTCAGGAGATGAAAGATGCAGTTTGAGGGGCAATTCCTTTTAAAAGGGGGAAAAAGGAGACTGGGACAATATTTGCCGAGTTAAGAAGCTGGGATGAATTTTTATGCACAAACAGGTCTTCCTCTTGCTGCTAAACCTTGTCAGAATTCTTTCCTTATTATACACACATGGAGATACGTCTTCTAAGTGGAAGCTGAGTAGCTGACATTGTTTTCTTGTTTCCAAAATCTCATGACATTCTTGTATCACCATATATTCGACCGTTTTTGTTTATTTTTCCTTCCCATAAAGTGTAATTCATACCTTTGGGCCATGCATCTTATCACCTTCTACCTCAGATAGTAAATTGCTGTGGGCCTTTGCCACAGAGCATTCTTCAAATCAACTATACATAGGATTTCTCTTGGTAAAAATATACCAAGAATGTTCTGTAATGAATGACTTTCGTATCACTGATCCACCATCAATTTTGCAAATAGGTGTAGTCACATAAATTGACATGTCTGATATGTAACTATGTCTTCATTCTTTGTATTACTCAATGAGAATTTTATCTCTTTCTTAATTTCTGCTGCCATTGGCAGATTTGTTGTATGTTATTTTAAATTATGAGCTCACATGATTTTGAATAAAAAAATGAATTTTTGTGGTTATAATATTTTAATAAACATTTAATACTTAAAGTTATGAACATTTGAAAGTAGACATTCTTTTCTGAGGTTCACTCTATAGATTGTGCAAATTTCTTATGAGGAATATAGTCTTGTACATAAGTGTGTGTTGACAACAGGCATAATATCAGGATCATGGAAGAGTTGACACTTCATATTATGTTGCTTTCTTTTGTGAGTACTGAGTACTTTGGCGGCACTAATGAATAGCATATTTTGCTATGTTCCATTGCTTTAGTTCTCTGGCATGTTAGTTCTGTAAGATGAAGGTGTAGATATTGTTGTTTTACTTATTTTTCTCTTTTCAGAAATATAATGCTCTTTGTTGAGTCTTTTGCTGAAAGCACTTCCCGATACTCTTATATTTGTTTGAAAATTCAAGTAAGTGTTTCCTTTTGTGTTAGCTACTCTTTATTGCAGTTTGAATAAGTTGATTTATCGGAAACAGTTGTGAACTTTTTCATGTGGTGGCTATATCTTTTATTCTACTGAATTGTTTGTCAGACTGTTATCATGCATGACTCGGTTCAGTTGATTTATATCATAAGGGTCATGAGTTACCGTTTTATATTAAGGGAAATGCAGCTAGGGAGGCCCCTGCTGTGTGACAGCTGGTACCTTGGTGCATTAGTACGACTATCATTTTAACAGTGCACTTGGAATTATCATGCGCTAATTTGTTAGGTGTATCAGATAATCAGAATGGAATGCTAGATTTGTGCAGGATTTGGTGGCCCGGAATTTATCGGAATCCGAAATTTTAGAATTATAGGTGGTAATGTGAATTTCTGAGCAAGAAACTTAGTTACAGTTATTATTTGTTTCAGTACTCATGCATATTAAATCATACTTGCTATTTGATTTTCATTCAGAGGTTGATTGTAGAAATGGTTTGTAATAAATCTTCTATGCAAAGGGTGGGAAACTGGCAGGCTCATGGACTAAAGCTTTTCACGATTTTATCTAGATTATAACTGGATTTTGTCATGGTTTGCTTCCTTTCATTTGCCTTTTTGTGTCAAATGCATAAGGTGGCATTTGCATTATTACCATGCTCATTTTCTTACACCTCGTGAACAGCCAAGACATAGTATTCACGTGTCATTGAGTGCAGCGGTCTCCGGTGAAAACACTGACTATTTATTTTTCTAGGCATAGCTGTTAATAAGTTTGAAGGACAGGCCTGACGCAGTGGTGAAGTCATCCCACTGGTGCCAAGAGGTCTTGGGTTCGACGCCGTCTCTCCGCACTGCACATTGCGGGGGTAAGACTGACCTCGTATAATCCTTCCCCAGTCCCCACCTTGCTTGGGAGCTTCCTCACTGGGTCTGTCCTTTTATAGCTGTTAATAAGTTTATATTGAAGCTCATGCAATGTCTCCATAAGTTTATTCTTATGTGGAAAAGGTAAATACTGTTGTAAATTGTAGTCACCATACTAGAGCGACATCGATTTTGGACAAAGCATAGTAGCAAGGGACAAATACCAAGGTCTCACATGCTGCTTTGGGTACTTAATATGCCAGAGAACTCTATCTTAAAGACACTATCATTTGAATTCGACCAATGTTCATGTGGCACTTCTCAGCATTTTGGAAATGGATCTACAGTCACAGAACCAAGAGCTCTCCAACCAAGAGCCAAGAGCTTTTCAATCCAAATGGTTAGTTCATCATCTACCAACATGAACACGTGGCCACCCTCGGGCGCTTCATGATACCTGATCTATGGAAGCTTCTTCCAAATGTACTGCTGCAGTTCAAAGCACTGACCTATCTTTGTATCCTTGCCGGATTTGCCCAGAACCCTCATTTTGACAAAATGGATTGGTAATGTAATTTGTGTCAAATTCCCATTTCCAAAAGCAAGATGTAAATCACACTGTATTGATTTATAAATACCTTGCTGCCTTGATTTGTTCAGAAATAAATCATTTTACCCAACAAATCCTAAAAGGGCTAGGTTATTTTTTCCCCTAACATTGCTTTAGGTCAGCTTTGAAAAAAATGTTTCTGGCAATATTCTTTCTTCCAGTAGTTCTCATGTATATTGATATTTAGATTGGTTGTCTTTATGGCATGAATACATAGGAAGCAAATCCAAAGATTACATCTTTAATTACCATTAGGCTGTGAAGCAGTATTTATGTATGGCAAACTCTCTTCATTTACTCTTTAGGCTGCGATCTACCTCAATGGTTATTGGCATTGCCATCATCTACTAAAGAACTTCCATATCATGTTTGTTTAATATTTCAGGATGGTACATGTCTGCTGCTGAAGAGCTGAACATGTGGGTCATCCACAGGTAGAGCAACGGACGCTATGATGTGGGCAATCGAGAGGGTCCTCTACTCTGGTACAACCAGTTTCTTGAAGGCATGCTTACTGCTTAGATACTTCAGCCTGGAAAGAAGGCCACCAGCAATTGATGATTGGCACAACGAACACAGCTCCTGCAAGCATGCACACACAGCATATGTATCTTTAGATCCTTGAAGAGTTCCATATTCTGTTAACATATGTGTGGTTGGATTCTATGTTTGCCTCTGAGGTATGTTATGGAGGCGTCCCAAAAATGAGATAGGGAACTTGTGCCCGAGCTCCAACTGGTCAGCAAGATCCTCAATATTGAGTGCCTCGCTCTTGACACCCCACCTAGGGTTTGAACCATTTTCCCCATACCCAGCTCTATCAAAAGCACAGAGGTAAATTCCCAATTTTTCCACAACCTTCTGCCCCAGTTTTAAAACAGTAAGCAGTATGAGAAGAAATAAACCAACATTTCACTTCTGATTTTTGCTTTGAGGCCGTTGTACCTTTGAAACAGGTGAGGATAAGTCCTTGGTGCTATCAGATGCTTGATCCTGGGCGATATCAGAAGTGCCCCGCCTGGTGAGCCACGGTCTGGGAGGCTGTGGCCATAGAATAGCCTGGAATGCCCAACCCAGGAGTGCAAATAGCAGTTATTCTCAGGTGAGAGAACAGGTGTGATCAGGTGAAGACATATCTTTTGCATCTTCGAGTAGCGGGGCAAATATGCAGTGTTGGGGGTCCTTGATTCTGTTGGTGGCCTGTTTCATATCTTCTGCTTTAGCCTAAATCTTAGCCTGGTTTTTATGCAACCTGTTGATGATCAACATTGGTTGAAACAGGTCAGGCTGATTGTTGAATCCAGCGTGACCGATTCTCGTGTGCTACATATGTTAATGGGTACCATCGGATTTACTCCTGTTTTCTTTCTCATCTGGGCCCTCCTATCAAGGGATACGGCTGCCTGCATTGTTGCTTTGCTGGCTCGTGCAGGTTCCACAACGGCGGGATCTCACTGGTGATAAGATCTGTCATGCTGTTGTAGTAAGCAGCATAGTCATCGTTCAGTTCCTTTTGTGCCCAGCTCGTTGGTGGTGGATCGGACATCAGGAGGTGCTTAGCACAGTGAATCAGGAGCGTGCTATTGTTATCTGGTGAGATGCTTTCATGATCTCAGCTCGATGACAGTGCCGAGTGGGTACTGCAACTTGGTCTCAAAGCTTCCAGACTCCAGAGCAGGGTGCAGTTGGTTCCGACAACAAAGGTTGCAAATGACAGATGACCCCGACTCAATAGGCTTGTCATTGTTGTGAACGTTGGCAGCCAGACTACAGACACAATCACATGATTTTAGAGCACAGGGAATCAACTACCCTGACATAACGTAGACACCGCGATCAGTTACCCTTCGGGCTTATATCTAATGTACTCCCAGCAACTTATTTTTATTTGACACTGGTTAGAACGGAAGGGTACTAGTGCAGTGATACCTATACACAGGTCTGGGGGCATATGGGTGTTCAGGTAATTACACACACAGCTAGAACTACAAAAGTATTCTCTCCATCTCTAAAAATTTGTCACTTTGTAGTTTATTTTTAAACTACGAAGCGACAACGGAGGAAATACGTTCCAAACTAACCAGAAATAAAACTAGACCATGTTTCAAAATATTTCCACATTTTGGTTTTGTTCATGAAACAACTCACAAGTCACACCATGGTGCAAATCATGAGGTATGAAAGGTATGGCTTCCTGAACCGGTGAGTTATCATTATAATTCATGCGTGATTATTCTCACTTCTAAAACATCCAAGTAACTCATGGCCATTGACCGCCCCATCCGCGAACCGGATTCGGATGGAACGAACTCACTGTCAACCCCTGCAGTAACTTCTTTTGAGTATTATCATCATATTGTCCTCTTGGATACTGACTGTGTTCAATCAAGGGGCGACAGGTTGATCCATGGAGATCCTCGAGGACATGGCTTCTTCCCTCCAAAGTCTTCATGTCAATGATCCGAATATCTAGATGCATCCCTCTATTGGCCCACAATGATCTTCCCGTCAGTCAGTATGCATTCAGTAGGTTGGTTACTTGCCACTCAGCATGCATGTTCAGAGACTCTGACTCAGCGGACGGACCCTTTCTGCCCAGGTACATCGAACTTGTAAGATACAGTTCTTGCCAGATATGTATAGAACTATGAACTGAACTGTAATTCTACTTTTTCCCCTTTTTTGGCCGAACTAGTAGTAAAGAATTATTGATGTGAAAAGACACGGGTAATTCACACGTGACCTTGCCTGTACGTGAAGCTCACCCTTGGGATTCACCAGTCATAATACCGACCAAAAGAGCCACAGGCATAATACAAAGTCAGATGGACACCAATTATTGGTAGCCACCAGAATTCGTTATTTCGTTCTCCCTCAGAGAACTCAGCAGCTGACACATCCTTTTTTTCCCAAGAAAATTATACTTCACTAATTAGTTACATTGAAATCGATCACTCAAATAAGTAGACAGGTAAACAAAATCAATGCAAGTTATTTTCGCTAATCAAATTAAACCTACCAAAAACCAGACCCGATTTTGGCATACATAAGCAGTCATTATTGGTCGGAATAGATACGTAATTCCACTAACATAGCTAGGTGTCAAGCAAATAACACGGCATTTGTCCGGGAGCAGAAAGATGTCACCAAGCTGTACTTGACTCCACTTGAACCACTTGTGCAAAGTGCCATGAAGCCATGATATCATTTGACCATAATAACAGAAGAATGCAACAAAGCTCTGTACTCTGCTTGCTCCACCACTTATGGAAATCTATGGAGATTCGTTAATGCCTCAATCGAGAAGAACCTATGAGAACTTTTCACAACTGAAATGACATCTCAGCACTAGTAGACAGCACCTCTACTGATGAAGTGGTGGCGGCACTGCATTCTGTTCTTTTATTCTTTCCCATGGCATTCAGCCATAGCACTCCCAAGAAGAGAATAAACAGATAGCAATGTTTATCACAGTTTCAGGAAAGATTCTGACAGCAATTCAACTCAACAACTTCTCTTTTCCTTAACAGAAAAAGAGGCTGCTACAATTGAGGCTTACCTAAACAAATCAACCTGCAAAGGATGAACATTTGAGGGGGGAGAGCCTTCCACGCGGACGGTGCAACAAATACTTAATCATTAGAAATAAGAGGATAAGAATATCAGCAAGCCAGGTCATAATGTAATGTAAGTTAACATCAAATCAAGCACGCCAAATACGATTGATGTTCTTTCAGGAAATAAAAAGAGCATAACTCCAAAGCATTACATTCTCTCCTTTAATATTTACTCCTTCCGCCTCAAAAAAGTTGTCACTTTGTAGTTCAAAAATGAACTACAAAGTGATAATCTTTTTGTAACGGAGGGAGTAGCTCCAAAAGGAGTATAATTAACTTTCAAAAATGGTTTATACTGGATGCTTCTTTTTCCCCCCAAAAAAAAAACTAAAACGTGCTCTTCAAAACACATCCGTACTGTAGTATTTGCATCATTTCTCCTTGATAGGGCGGCATTAGAAATCACATAGATAAAAATTAAATATAAAAGTGTCATCAAGGAAGGTCATAAGCAAACAACAAATCAGGCACGCAAAATGGAATTGATAGTTTAACCAAAAATAAAGAATAATTCCATGTGTCACAATATTTATTTCCTTTCCATTTAGATCCATGTAGCTTCATAAACTGCATGAATTTTTTTCACCTGGATGCTTCCCTCCAGAAATCAGATACTATTGTCATTGTCCAGATATCTCATATTTTTTTGAAGTATAGATATGATACATAAATTCGATAAGGTGATTAACCCCCGAATTCTGAGGGAATTTCTACGTTACCTAGCTAAATCCTGATAATAAAACAACAACAAATCCTGAAAACAGGTAAATAAAAAAAGATCAAACGGTTTTGCAAATCTATAATAATCGTTATTCAAATCAGGTGGTTTCGCCTCATGATGCTCAAAAGAACTTGAAGGAAGATGAGTGAAGTAATGCTTGCACAGATTCTGTCTGCAAATGTAACAGAAGAGATAGGTCCCTTGGTTGGCTTTCTTATAAAGTGGTGCATCATTCATGTGGTCTTTTCAGTTACAAACACAGCATGCACATTAAAAAGAGAAGAACTCTCACACATGCCTCACATTCTCTTTTGAGATTGCACTTGAAAGCAAGCTCCTACCACTATAAATAGAGGCTTGTACTTCACCTATGCCGAATAAGCAGCCCATGCCACATCGTTCAGTTCAGTAGTTCCCCCATAGTCAGAACATACATTGCATTAAACAAACTGTCGCTCAAGCAATGTCTAGGTTTGTTGAGCCTCTCATTGTCGGGCGAGTGATCGGAGAAGTTCTGGACTCTTTTAACCCATGTGTGAAGATGACAGTGACCTACAACTCAAACAAGCTTGTCTTCAACGGTCATGAGCTCTACCCATCAGCAGTTCTATCTAAGCCAAGAGTAGAGGTCCAAGGGGAGGACTTGCGGTCTCTATTCACATTGGTAAAGAGCAATCAAAAAGTGCAAATAATTACTTGGAATACTGTTCTTATAATACCTTATACTCACTATCTCTTCAATTTTCAGGTTATGACAGACCCAGATGTGCCAGGACCGAGTGATCCATATCTAAGGGAACACCTTCACTGGTAATCTTCAGTAGTTCTCATATGTGGGATTTGCAGTTATTTTTAACATGTGTTATAGATTACCTAGACAACTAGAAAACACTTATTGGGAAGATAGCACCACATCTTGAATATATACAAAGCACCATATTTTTTCAGCATTTACAATGCAGAAGTGTGACTAAATGTTACTATTAACATTCATAGGATTGTGACTGACATACCTGGGACAACAGATGCTTCCTTCGGTATGTTCTTCATCTGATTCATGGTTTAATCTATTCCGTGTTCCTACTTAATGTTTTGAATGGATATAAACATGCATATTTGAAACTGCAGGGAGAGAGGTCATAAGCTACGAAAGCCCGAAGCCAAGTATTGGTATCCACAGGTTCATTTTTGTACTTTTTAAGCAGAAGCGCAGGCAGAATGTTATTGTGCCATCCTTCAGGGATCATTTCAACACCCGTCAGTTCGCTGAGGAAAATGACCTTGGCCTCCCTGTGGCTGCTGTCTATTTCAATGCTCAGAGAGAGACTGCTGCTAGGAGGCGCTGAATCACACTCCCATTTTCCATGTTAAGATAATTAAGGTCTTCTGATCTAGTAAAATCCCCTATGCTACAGCACATGTTCCTATTTTAAAAATAAATCTGAGGCATTTTGCAGATTGTATTAGTGTTTGATTTTTATGTAAGCTGTAAGATTGAGAAGCAAGAGTGATCCATATGTGTGATTGAAATAATGTATGCACCATTTTATCAGGGTCAGGGGTTAATCCCCAACAGGTGCAGTTAGTTTTGTATACAGTATGCTGTTTGTCTGCTTCACATTATACGCACCTAGTTTGTAGTATTTCCTTTATATGATTCAACATTTTTCTTTAGTGATAAATTTCTGGTCAAGTGTACGATGACAAAGGCAGCTAAATAAAATTAGGATCAAGTCTTATCCTAAACAGAAAAAAAAAAAGACATAAATCATGCAATTCTTGATGTGGACACTTAAGGAAATCTTGGAACGTTCAGACTTAATTTCAAAAGTTCAAACGATGAATGAATTTCAGCCAATAAATTGAAGAGATAACTTCATGCCAACACTTACAGTTAGAACCAGTCATTTGATCAAATGTCCTTAACCAACGATGGACCATTCAGACTTGTATCTTGGCTGGATGTATAATCTTTCTGCACTGGATGTAAACCAAGGCACTCTAAAAAGTCTTGAAATTCAACAAAATGAATCTACAGGTACTCTGGTTCCACTTTAAATCAATCCACAACATGATTCAAGCGCAGTTGTTTCATTGCTCATAACAAAAGACTCCAGCTTAAAAACAAGCATTCCATTCCAATGGATGTGAAGGAAAGCAAGATGCAGAAACAAGCCCACAATGTGGTTCAAAAAAATGAGTGGCAGGGGGAACTATATACAGTCAACACATGGATTCAATACCCTTTTCCGTCAAAAATCAAACCGCTGGAATTTAAATCGATGTCTTGATTGAGCTATGCAATCGTCCGAGTTTTTTAACCACTGCATGTCTGCATCCTGAGTTCCTGGCACTAACACAAAGTATATCTCATACTGTTTGGTTTCTAAAAGTAGTAATATGAAATTTTCCTCAGATAGACCACATCCTACAAGTTTGTCTGTTTTCTCTTGCTCTTTCTTTCACTGTGCTCAATGCACGAATTTCGCACAGAAGTATATCTGTTCACTTGGTGGCAGTAGGCAATGAGGCCCTTTGTTCTTTTTTCCGAACTCTAGATTACCCTTTTCAGATGCCTAATGGCCCTAGGAGAAACGTGGAACACACCAACGTTTCCTCAGGGATGTACACAATCAAGTCAAGTCAGCTGCCTTATTAAAATCGGTTGTAATATTAAGATTTTTCCTCTAAAGAATAAAATTAGTTGTAGCTACGGCATTTCAGGAACTCACCAACGAATCCCTAAACCTGCAGCAGCAGATGAGCAAAGCATGGCCAAACTGCTGGTAGATCAGGGAGGGCTGAGCACATCGAATCCTTACCGGTCACCGCCGGCCTCATCTTGATGGAAGCGATCGCCGGCGGCCGTGGGAGGGGTCGCCGCCGGGGTGGCTCCCAAACCCGCCGCCCACGAGGCCACGAGTTGGAGTAGAGCAGGAGCCGTATTCGACGGCGTACCGTATTTCCAAGAGTATTTGTATTCCCCACGTCAGTTGGAATATGCGGGCTGCGTCGCGAAACGAGTCTCCGATTCCGAACTGGGCCATACGTTATTGGGCCTAATGGGCTATAAATTTGTGGAATCTCTATTGGGCCATGATTATGGATTTTAACATCATGAACGATTTTTTTTTACAAAATACAGTATGAATATATGTGATGCCTCGATTTAAGTCACACTCATCACATCATATTCTTGTTTCTTTTAAAAAAAAAGAAGAAAAAGAAGAAAATATTATGCCGGTCTGGTCTCGGAGCTGATCAGTTTTTTGTTCTTGTTTTTGTTGCAAGCTGGGTTGGCCGCGAGGCTGGTGATCCAGACCTGGTCGGCGACCACCGGCTCGTCGTCGTCGTTCCGGTGCCACGTCCACAGCGCGTGCGTCGCGTTCACCACCTCTAGCCGCCCGTGCCCGAAGCTGGCCTCCCGGAACGCCGAGATCGCCGGCTGCGGGTCCACGAACTTGCCCGCCAGCCCCTCCCGGTTCCCGCCGTCGCCGACGGTCACGTACACCGGCCCGCACGGGTCCTCCTCGCCGGCGCGCACGCGCGCGAACCTCTCGTACGCGTGCACGTGCCCCGCGAACACGGCATCCACGCGCCCGGCGCCGTAGAGCAGCGGCTCCAGCGCGGCGCGCATCGGGTCGCCCTCCCCGCGGTGCGCCTCGTTGCTGCTGTACCACGGCGCGTGCACCAGCGCCACCACGAACGCCGGCGGCCGACGGCGGGCCGCCACGGCGGCGAGGTCGCGGTGGAGCCACTCGCGCTGCGCGCTGCCCGCGCCGAAGTCGGTGTACGAGCCCAGCATGATCACGTGCGCGGCGCCGCCGGCGACGTCGAAGGAGTAGAAGAGGTTGGAGCCCGACGGCGGCGGCGCGGCGTCATCGACGTCGTCGTACGGCATGCGCCACCGCGCGTTGTACGCCTTGAACGGCTCCGGCTCGACCACGGGTATCTTCTCGATCTCGTGGTTGCCCTGGGTCACCATCCACGGCCGCGCGCTCGCCAGCGGCTCCACCAGCCGGCCGTACGAGTCCCACCGTGGCTGGACGAAGTCGGCGTAGGACAGGTCGCCGGGGAGGAGGAGCATGTCGTAGTCCGCGGCGGCGATGTGCTGCAGGGTCGACTTGGTCCATCCAGTCTGCCCAAGGTCACCTGTCGTCCATCGTACGTATATACATTAATTAGCCACGGATTTAGGCGAATTAAAGCGAAGCATTTGACGATGCATGCAGAAAAACAAACAAGGTGCATTAATTAATTACCGACGATGACGAACTTGAACGGGAGGGTGGCCGGCGGCGTCCGGAAGGAGAACTCGCGCGACGGGTTGGAGTTGGAGCTGCTGCACCGGTAGTAGTACGTGGTGCTGGGCTGCAGTGGGCCGATGACGGCGTTGTGGATCTTGCCGGAGCGGTAGAGGATGTAACTGTAGGTCGTCGTCTCCCCCGTCGCCGAGAACGGGTACTGCCCTCCTGACGCCGTGCCGTAGTCGACGGTGGCCGGTGCGTCGTGGTGGGTTATCCATGTCACCCTCACCTTGTCTAGGCCAACCATCGATATGTGCACCTGATAATCGCACAGATTTGCGGCTATCACACTGATCATCATATAAAATTTTACCGTGTATGCAGGTGATATTTCCTCTTGTTTTCCTTTTCCAATAGAGAGAGAGAAAAGAAAAACAAAAAGATGAAGAAGGGCTCAAGATCGCCATGAGTGCAGCATCATGCATTAGCTCCAGCAATCGAATGATTGCACCATCAGCAACACTAACCTAACCAAAGCTACGAGTACTTTTAATGGCCGGCCCGTGATTAAGCAACGACGACAAAAGGAGCACGAAACCACTTGGGCAAAACCGCACGCCGACAACGTCAGAAAACGATAAACGAGGACGGAGAGAAGGATGGGAAAACAAGAAACGATCGACCCAGAATCTCAAAGAATGGTCTCGTTTCTTCTTACATGTCACACTCTGGCGGCGCCTCGAAACTAAACAAAAGCAAATGATTAGCTGCACTAACCAAGACTTCCTCCTAGCGTGAACCCGGTCGACCAGCAGCCAAATGCCCGTGTTCAGTGATACTGTAATATTTTCCCTTGTCCAAGATACTTCAGCTAGTATCGTGACACACTGACAGGCGTACGTAATATTCCTTCCTGCCTACCTACCTACCAGTTTCCTAGCTAGCTAGAACTCTACTCTAATCAACGGGCATCAGAAAACGCCACGCTGTGTCACATGAAGGAGCTCATCAGCTAGCTAACCAGCTCGATCGCCGCCAACGGTAAACTGGTTCCTGGCCGGACTCTCTCACGCTCATGTGCAGGTTTTTTAAGTTACCTAGATGATCGACCGACCAACAAATACAAGTAATTAAACAAGCCATTGAGCGTTGAACGGTAGGTAAGTAAGTAAGCATCGAGACCAGCCAATTATGCAGGTTACTAATTAAGTACCTGCTGCGGCGTCCGGCCATCGGCGGCGTTGTCGTCGTCGTCGTCCTCGAGCAGGGCGAGCGTCTCCCTCGGCGCCGGCCGCACGTACGGCGACGTCACGGCGAGAGACGCCGGCGGCAGCAGCGAGAAGGCGGAGGCGGCGGCGAGGACGAGGAGGACCAGCGCCGGGCTTCCCACCATTGCGTGAGCGAGCGTGCGAGGCGAGGGGGAGATGGAGCTGGAGTGTGGAGGAACGACGAAGGGGCTTGTTCACCAGCAGTACTTATACGTGGCTTCTGGTCGACCGGCCAGAGCCAGGCCAACTACTAATTGGTTATCCAATTAATGGGTTGCCTATGAACGCACGGATCCAGGTCGGAATCAGACAGCGGATATACTACTAGTTTCGTCAACTCCGGGGTGCCGACCGCCTAGTTCTCGTTTTCATTCCTACTAACTGTGTTGGTCTCTGAAGAAACGTGGAGAGGCAGGCAGGCAGGTCGACGGACGTTGAGTGCAGGGGTGGGGAACCGGCCGGGCCGGGAAAGGGCGGCGCCGCACGCCACGCCGGCCGTGGTCCTCGGTGGGCGGCGGTTTTTGTTTCCGGCCGGCTGATGTCAGTCACCTTTCTGCCTGGCGTTGCGATCGGCGCGCCACGCAGCTGGACCGAGTGTTTCGTGTCCAGCTCCGTCGGAATCTAGTCTAGTTTGGCGTCACCATTTTTGGATTTTTCATGTAGTAAGACACGTACGGAGTATATCCATTCTGATTGCTATGGTTTGGTCTTTCTTGCCTGCCTAATGATAATCAGGAGTCCACGTGGGAATGTCTTTTGTTTTTTAACTGGTAATCGTGTTACTTAGGTAAGATTTTTTTAAACTCGTGTTCCTGTTCGGCGACGGAAATGTCTTCGTGTGGGCTGCATGCTGGCTTCTGCAGCCCAAAACCGATTGACTCGGCAGGCCTGGCCTGGCCTGAGTAGACGGCTAGAACAGAGCAGGGCACGGGCGGAAGAGAACAGAGCAGAGTATCTCAACAAAGAGTCAGAGCAGAGCGGAGGAGAGAACTGCCCCTGCTCTCGTTCAGTCTTTGTCCGATCCCCTGCACTCGATGATCACCCAAGCACAGCTCCTCTAAAGCCACAAGCCACAGCGCACTGCACTGCTCATCCAGGAGACCCAGACTGCGAACGCTTCCTCCTCCGCCGCCGCTCGTGGCCGGCCGTCGCCTAGGTGCGTGCAGTGCAGCCCCTACCAATTCCAGCAAAATTTTGGCGTGTCTGATGATTTCATGGATCTGATAAAAAAGTCACCCAACCAATGCAAGAGGAGCAAATAACCAGTCCAGCCTTTTGAGGCCCACAACATGCGATGCAGACAGCAGACTAGACGAAACCGCAAACAAAAGCACTACCCTGTAGACTCAGGAAAAGAGAACGACGATGATACGCCAACACCTTGATTTAGTACTTATTTATTTGCTTTAGTTATTCAACTGGCTGATGATGATGGGGAAAAAATTACTGTATGCTACAATAATGAGCGCAGCTGCTAGTTGCATGCATGAACAGAAAAGCCTTTAATTTTTTTTCCCTTTGGATGAGAATGACAACCAGCTGCTCGTCGCACGCGTTTGTCGCGTAGAGCGCGCTGCCCGTTCCGCCTGCGGCAGGTAGGCGCGCGCCGGCCACGCGTGAGCCGCCGCCGCGCTCGTGCGGGCGCGCCGCCGCCACGCGCCTGGGATCGTCTGTGCACGCCGGTCGCCGGACACGAGCTTTGCACAGGTTCACAGCTCCGTCCCTCTTGCCTGTATGCCTTCATTTCGTCGGTAGAGGAACAAACACACAGCGTCACATGCATCAATCACATTGGATATGAGCTTCGCAACCAGCTCATCTGCTGTGGATGATCTTTGGTGATAATCTAAGATCAAGATATATAAGCAGCTGCTATAACAACGATACCGACTCTTACGACCAAGGTAAACAGCCATTTAAGCACGGCGAAAGTACATACAAAAGCTCGATCAAGAGGTCATGTTCGTGATTCAGCAACACTGCAACAGGGGCGGAAAAATAAATAAATTATTATTATTACGATTGAAAAATAAATAAATAAATCCTAGTGGCAAAAGTTCGTCCACGGTGTCGACTACTGCGACGACGTGGCATGGAAAGCGCCAGCGTGGCAGCACCCTTCGTCTCCGCCGTGCCCTTTCGCCAAGTGTAAATAAGACATCCATCATTTTCGTAGCTCACCTCACCCTTTCCTCCTCCCGCAGCTTCTTCTTTTGTAAATTTCAAAGCGAAGCTAGCTGCTGTAGTATAAAGTGCTCACCATTGTTCGCCAAACAGCCTGCAGCAGTCGAGGAGGACGAAGCAGAGGTGCAACAGAGAAGAAATGGGAGTTTTCGGAGGCGGCGGCGACGCGACGAGCGCCGTGATACGGCCGGTGCTGCACCTCATGGTGGCGCTGGTGCTGTACGGGGTGGCGGAGGAGATGACCGTGCCGGCGCTCGTTGACAGGGTCACCGCCGCGCTCTGCGCCGCCGATGGCGGGTCGTGCCCGGAAGCCATCTACCTCACCGGCCTCCAGGCTTCGGTATGATTAATTTGGTTATTGTAGCACTTCCATTTTCCAATGCAAGATGGTTTCTTTGCCGCGTTCTTCGATCGTCATGGCATATCTGATTTGGCTTCTTCTGCAGATTGGTGGGATCTTCAAGACGGTAGGATTCACTCTGATGGGGCAGCTGGCGGATGAGTATGGCCGGAAGCCTCTCCTCCTTTTCACTGCCTCAACTTCCATCATCCCTTTCGGTAATTTGCTCGCTCACGTCTTGCAATAAAAAAATACGCTTAATAGTTTCATTACAATTACTGAAACATCATTTTTTTTACTGCAAGACTAATTCCTTTTACCTAAGTTATCCTTTGTTAATAAGATCCTTTTTCTGGAGGTACCAAATTTCTGTGCTCATATGTCTTTTTTTTTCATGTGCAGCCGTGCTTGCATGGAACCATTCAAGGACTGCTGTTTATGTCTACCTTTTTCTGCGCACTTTTTCATTCTTGATTGGCCAAGGAACCATATTCTGCCTCTCAATAGCATACACGGTGAGAACAGTTTCAGTGTTTTCATACTCGTCAGTAAACCTGCATACCATTAGTTGAACTGCTCCTTTATTTTGAAGTGTACTCTTATCTTTTTCATCAATACTTAAGTATATTTCAGCCATTTCCTTTTCAATGGTACAAACAGTTTACTACTTTTGCATCAAGTTTTTATTTTCTCAACGATACCTATAATAATTCAACATTCTACACTTAGTAAGGTTCTGATAAACTAAAATTAACTCATAATTTACCATTTAATAAGCATTCTTCAAGTGGCATGTTTTTACTGTATATTCAAATATACTCGCATAATGAAATGGGAGGTTAAAATGATATTTGATTCAAATATCCATAATTCACAGTTATAAAAAATTTCTGCTCAATTAGGCAGATGTGGTTGAACCATCAAAGAGGGCAGCTGCATTTGGCATCTTGTCAGGAATTTTATCCGCCTCACACACATTAGGGAGTTTCTTTTCAAGATTTCTGCCTGAGCAGTGGATTTTTCAGGTATCACCAGCTAAGATCATTTTATGAATCACCATTTCTTAATTTTTTACTTTTCTTGGCTACGTTTCTGTCTTATAAGTGCTGTACTGCTTTGTCATATAGGTCTCAGTCGTCTTGTTGATCTGTTCTATCCTCTACATGAAAATATATTTGGTTGAGTCGGTTCAAAGAGCTCCTTCTGCACCTTGCCAGCATTCGGCATTGTCATCTTTGGTTGTTAGTTTACCATGCGAACGTTGGGAATCTATCAAGGAAAACATCAGCATAATCAAAAACAGGTAGAGCTTACTTGTACATTATACAGTGCACAAAACATGTTATCAGTTCAGAAATAAAAGACTATATAGTCCAGGAGTTCAAATACATTAATTCCTGACTATTGTTTCTTGAGATAATATAAATAGTGAAGGAATTCATGTACCTGAATAATAATGTGTTTATTGGGTAAAATGTGCAAAACTGTTTTGCTACTTTTTAATATTTGCAAAATAAGATGGTAAACTTATTTTCCCAAGATGAGACGTGACATGATCTTCGAACATATAATGTTACTGGAATATTATGAGTTTTCTCACAGAAGTTAAGTGAAACTTCTTTGTCATAAAGGAATGAAACCGGAAAGCTGATACTCCCTCCGTCTCCATGAACTTGTCACAAAGCGACAAGTTCATGGAGACGGAGGGAGTAGTTGAATTAACACGGAGTTAAGAAACACTCCTGCTATTCCACGCTAGGAAAGTTGCATAGAATGTATGTTTAATAGTTTTAAAACTGTGAAGAGATTCAAGGTGCTAATACAATTTTTGGTAACATTTTTTTTATCTTTTTGCATTTATAGTGAAACACTTAGACGTATCTCATTTGTTGCCTTCTTCTATAAATTGGGCATGATTGGCATAAGCGACGTGCTAATGGTAATATTTTGTCTCACACGACCTATATAATTTAGTGTTTGCAATTTTTCGGACACTTCATATTTCTTTTTTTTTCTCTCACCAGTATTATCTGAAGTCTGTATTCGGCTTTGACAAGGACCAGTTCTCTGAAATCCTAATGGTGGTAGGCCTTGGTTCAATCTTTTCTCAGGTGCTACTTAGAGGTCATATGGTACTAATTTGGGAGCTGTATTTTTCATGATGTAGCATCAGACTGATTAACTCTTCTGTTATATTGTCTTTCAAAAAAATGTAGATATTGATCCTCCCGCTTCTTAGCCACATGATTGGTGAAAAGGGAGTCTTATGCATTTCTATTCTCACGTCCATTGCTTACGTAAGTTATTACACAGGTGTCTTTCACCCTGTTTATAATAATATCAACTACAATAATTATTAATATACTTATTCCGAGTAACAAAATTAATGTACTTATTTTTTGGAAAAACTTCCAGGCCTTGCTTTATGGTGTAGCTTGGGCTTCATGGGTATGTACTCAAACCAACATACACAAATATCTGTACTAATTTTTACTCTAAGAGAATGTAATGTAGTGATCCTAATTCATTACTTGATTTTCTAATGAAATGACTTATTGTACTTTCAAAAGCTTGTTTCATTTACCTTGCTTATATCCTGCAGGTTCCTTATTTTAGCTCTTCGTTGGGTGTCATATATGTGTTGGCCAAACCAGCTGTAAGTCAGTCCTGTAAATTTGTCCTCCATGCGCTACAACATCATACTTTCATGGTTGAAGTGTTTTAGCCCAAAGGGAGCCAGAACCTGAAATATTCAGTACTTCCCATTTTATAATACACTTAAATGATATTCATAAATTTGCTTACCCGAAACCGTGCAAATCTGCAGATCTACGCAATAATTTCAGACGAAGTACTCTCAACTGACCAGGTATACATACAGAAATGACGTCTCCTTGCTTTATTTGCTAACTCAAGCCGGAATTTTTTTCCTAATCCTCGCAAAAAAGAAAAGAACTTTCATCCTAATCGTGTACTTCGGCAGGGAAAAACACAGGGCTTCATCGCAACCCTGGAGTCTGTAGCATTGCTGTTAGCGCCTCTGTTTATGAGCCCACTGACCTGTAAAAAACTGAATCTCTTGCATGAAACAGACACATTCCACATACGTATTTACGTTTCCTGCACCTCTGTTTCAGCATACTTCATTTCACCGGAAGCCGCCTTCAATTGCAAAGGGTTCAGTTTCCTTGTGGCTGGTTTCTTCTTGGTCAGTACAGTACCCCGCCCTCTTTTTCTCAGTGCGATGTAGTAGTATGACAGTTTATGAAACAATGTTTTAAGATTGGAGTCTGAATCGAGAAGTTTTATCCGATGCTGAATATTTCTGCAGACGATCTCCCTGTACTTCGCTTGGACGCTTAATCCAGGAAGCAAGAAGGATGGCTGCTCAAAAGCTGCGGCTGATAAGCCTGATGAGGAAGCGCCGTTATTGGTTCAGTGGCCTAAACATTGAGTCCTGTGAAACGGAACAGGAACATTCATCAACCAGATGGAAAGTCATGGCCTCTTCGTTTTGTTTCCCTCGTGTGTTGATTATACCGCCAAAAACTAGAAATTTGCAGTGAGAACTAGTAGTTGACAGCGTTCACGTACATATATATAGCAGTTTCTGTACATATTCCATTAGGCAACTGGAAACTTATAGTTGATATGGTAGTAAGGCAGTATGTGAATATGTGTTTATAGGTGCAAATGTGTAATGTTCCAGATATAGATGGTGGTATTTCTTTGGAGTCTGCATTACTTCCGTTTCTCCTTTTCATGCAGTTTCATCAGTGGTTGTCCATGTTTGCAACGGAGAGTATATATTGCTTCAAAAATCTCAAGTAGCCTGACGAACGGAGGGTAAAAAGTGGCGCTAATTAATAGGTCCTCGGTTCGGCGCCGGCCGTCGTACTGCAAGGCGTCGTCGTCTAAACGTGAGCAAACTGGTTTTCAGCATTTTGGCCAGCAATAAAGCATGCATACAGATCATGTGAACCACAATGCCAAAACCCACGCCGACAAGACGTAACACGGCATATTCCGTCTGTTTCGTACGGCACACGGAAACTTTGTTGCTCACGGAGAAGCAGCATCCGTCTTCAGTGTTGCAGGAACGGGGCCGGTGGGCAGAGCAGGCAGGCGTGTGGGCGCACGGACAAGAGGTGTCCGACGCGCCACGGTTCCGGCGGCGGCGGCATTGCTTCTGCGCGCTGCGCCCTGGCTGCTGGCTCACCTGCGATGGCCACTCCCAGTGGCCGTTGCTCGACGTCGACGGACCTTCTAGTCTGGCTCCGGCACACAGAGTTGAACAGATAAACGTATCGGTGCATAAGCACTCCCATGGGAGAAGGCTGCTCAAGTGCTTGACTGGTTCGGCCCAACCGCGCCAGTGCCGGCCAGTTAGGGGACTGCCGGACTGGATCCGCTTTCACTTCCAGCAGCGGTGGTGCTCAATCATTTGAAGAAATAAATGTAAATTTTATCCGTCAAGCACCAGTGGTCTAGTGGTAGAATAGTACCCTGCCACGGTACAGACCCGGGTTCGATTCCCGGCTGGTGCAAATCTTTTTCGTCAGTGGCTCAGTTTTAACCTTTATCGTGACACACCTCACACCTGCAACTTGTCAAGGTGTATCATGCATGTGTTATGATCTTCCTTGTGCAGTTCATTTTTTATTTTAATCTTTGTTAATATATTAACTTAAAGATAGTATTAATCTGCTACTGGACCTGATCGATTATCTGGGCACACTGAGGCTGAAGCACCGGAGATGAAAATCAACTGACCCAAGAAGCGAGACATGTGTACTCCCTCCGCTTCGAAAAATTTGTCATGCATGTGTTATGATCTTCCTTGTGCAGTTCATTTTTTATTTTAATCTTTGTTAATATATTAACTTAAAGATAGTATTAATCTGCTACTGGACCTGATCGATTATCTGGGCACACTGAGGCTGAAGCACCGGAGATGAAAATCAACTGACCCAAGAAGCGAGACATGTGTACTCCCTCCGTCTCGAAAAGTTTGTCGCTTTGTAGTTTATTTTTAAACTACAAAACGACAAATTTTCCAAGATAGAGGGAGTATAACCCAAAGAGGATACTACGGGCACGTTCATTTGTAGCCTTGAATCTGTTCATATGGACAGTGCTGCACTGCAGCTTCGTCGTTCGGGCGTCGTAAGTCGAGATCTCTAATTACAGCAACCTGGAACTAACATGCTTATATACAGTTGCGTATGGACTATAGTCCAGCCTTATATGCTGCTTTGATTAAGATGCGCGTGCGTGTAACAATTCTGCATTACTGGATTCAACAAAGTATATGTACACTTTTGAAGAATCCTGCATCACACATTCATTCAACACATGCATGCTACCCGGACTCTTCCATATGCAGAAAGACGGGGGCAAAAGTAAACTCAAATATGTGATCCATGGCTGCAGCGGCTGGGCAGCAAACGCGGCTCATGCGTATACACTAATAACAGCGGCGATGATCGTGTGCACACGAGAGATTAGAAGCTAATTTACATGTGACATGTGCATGTATGTTTTATATATATATATATATATATATATATATATATATGTATATATATACTCCCTCCGTTTCTTTTTAATTGTCGTTAGGACAACATTCATTAGTTTATTTCTAGTTCATTTGGTTGTCTGAAACGACAATTATTTCAGAACAGAGGGAGTATATATATATATATATATATATATATATATATATATATATATATATATATATATATATATATATATACTCGTGAGATCGTAGATCTCCACCTGAATTTTATAAACCATGCCCGTATCAGTTGTGCTATTAAATTAAATACTGTAGATCTTATCTTAGAGAGCAGCCCGGCCGGGCCGGGGGTTGATAGTGGAGGTATATAGAACCCGGCCTCTTGCCAATTTTGAATATAAGACTTAATTTAGAATTTTCGGATGTCTTTTGCGACGAAAACTCAACTTTAAAAAAGGCATGCACATGTTCTTTTGCGCAAGGAATGAAAAGTAGGAAAATGAACACGTGGTATCTTTATTTGGTAGAATTTCCAGCGACCAATATTATTTCATTACTACAAAATGTTTCATCGCAGGCGGTTCTAAACATATTATCGCATACGGTTTTAAAAACCGCCTGTAACGAAGAGTCTGCGAAAATGATCGATTAACACAGGCGGTGGCATAATCCGCCTGTGAAACTACATTTTCACAGGCGGTCGGTAATTAAAAACCGTCTGTGAAAATGACTAGTGAAACAAAAAAAAATCACATGTGCCGTCGGGAGTCAGAAGAGGCCGCGCCGCTTGGAGGCCGCCGCGTTGCCGGGAGCCGGAAGAGCGTCGCCAAGTGTCGAAGGAGGTCGCACCGCCGAGAGCCGGAGGAGTCGTGCCGCCCGAAGCCCGACGAGGCCGTGCCGCTTGGAGCCGGAGGAGCCACGCCGTCGAGAGCCGAGATAGACCGTGCCACCGGGTGCCCGAGGTAGACCACGCCGGATCTGTGCCCGCGCTCACGCCGGCAGGGCGCGCGCTCGCCCGGAGGCGCGTCGGAGCCGCATCGCCGGGAGCCCGAGGTAGACTGTGCCAGATCCGCGTTCGTGCTCGCGTCGGAAGGGCTTGCGCTCGTCGGGAGGCCGCGCCGGAGCCGTCGAGGTCCGGAGCAACCGAAGTCGCGCCTTAGTCGCGCCTTGAGAGAGGCCGCCGGCAGCCGTGCCGCCGGGAGCCCGAGGTAGACTGTGCCAGATCCGCGCCCGTGCTCGCGTCGGCAGGGCTCGCACTTGTCGGGAGGCCGCGCTGGAGCCACCGAGGTCTGGAGCAACTGAAGTCGCGCCTTAGTCGCACCTTGAGAGAGGCCTCCGACAGCCGTGCCTTGGGAGATGCCGCCGGAAGCCGTACCTTGGGAGGCTGATGGAGGATGAACCGTGGCTGCTGCTGTTATAGACACATCTATCGTGCGACTTCTAAACTGAGTCGTTGGATCGATAAGCAGCGGACAACGGAGATACGAAGTCCAAGAGTGATCCGTGGGATGAAGCAGCGGACCAATGAGGAGCCATCATTATCACAGACGGTTTTTATGTTACAGACCGTCTGTGAAAATCATTATATTTTCACAGGCGGTTGTTTGTTACGGATCGTCTGTGATAATGACTATTATCACAGGCGGTTTTTGTTACGGGCCGCCTGTGAAAATCAATACATTTTCACAGGCGGTTGTTTGTTACGGCCCACCTGTGATATTCTATTATCACAGGCGGTTATTAACTCATCTGACATCACATGCGACACTTTTAATGGACCGTCTGTAAAAAAAATATAGAAGCGCCTGTAAAAATGTTTTTTTATAGTAGTGTTTAACCCTTCATCATTAATTCTTTTAAAACGTTCGAACCAGATGGTGCATTTTTTCGATAAAAGGAATATATTAATATCAAACCGATATCAATTACACCCGGCTAGACGTGTGTGGAACGTTTTTTTGAACAAAGGCAACCGTGTGTGGAACTTTGTCCGTTTCATTAGTTTTAATGAAATAAAGATACATATCAATTCTGGAGATCTTGTTTACATAACTGACCTACTTTTTATTCATTGTTTCATAATTTCGAATTTCCATATATGATGGATCGATTGTGGGATTCCCTAATGTTTTTTGTTTTTTAAAAATGAACCGGGCCCTCGCAAAAAGGAAAAATTGAACCGGAAACTAGGCCAACCAACAGGTACGGTTACCGACACACAATTTTTGTACGGAGTCGGGTATATTCACACACACAATTTTTCTAGACCAGATAATATATTTTTCTAGACCCCAGATATTATTCGTTCTCCGGGAAAAGTTGTCAAATATGATTGTACATGCGATCATGCCGTGTATTTACACTACTGTGTATGCATGTTTGGAGTGCATAATTGTCTAATACACAAGAGCACAGAGTACGTACAGACCATATAGTTGCTTCGTTCAGATTCTTTTCCAAGTGCATGCAGACCAGCTGTGGCAAAACCAACCGAGAGCTTTGCTAGTTGGGTACTTATAAAGCACACTGTATATACTGTATCGCAGTGTAATTTAGAGTAGATATTGTAAAATAGAAAGAGAATAGTGTATAAAGTATACTTTAGAGTAAGCGGATAGCCTAAGCGGCCGTGGCCGTCCAGACCTGCACCTGGTCGGCGGTGGCAAAAACGAGCAGAAACATTTGCCGCTGAAGCTATACGGCGGCGTGTGGGCACGGCACAGGGGAGCAGCTACCAGTTTGGAAAGTGACCGGATCGCATCACCGGCCACCGCGGCCGCTGCGCGGGTAGCAGCCTCTACTACGAGGACGACAGAGACAGGCGAGGCAGCTCAGCTGCAAGCCGCTATAGATTAAGTCGTCTTCGAACACTAGCAGCTAGCAGATGCGCCACAGAGGCCAGCTATGGTAGGTACTGCACTACTGTACCGGAGGCAGAAAAAGGCCATCTTTGACGTCGGCGCTGCGCTGTACTCGGTCCGCGACGGCGACGCTGCTTTGACGTCGTCACTTGACCATCTACACGAACATTTCAGTTCAGTCAATACAAAACGATGCAGCTTCTCTTTGAAAGCTTACTACTTAAGCTAGTAAAACGTTGTTTAAGCTATAACCCACGTGTTCCATGTGCTTCTTCCCCGCCCACACACGTTATATATAGAAGACAGAGCTTGCTGAGTCCCTCACAAAAACTCGCATTTTCTCTCATCCCTTCTCTTGCTCCAGCCTGTTCCCGTCTTCTTCCCGCTTAATTCGTTATTTGTTGAGAGAGGTGTGACTTGAAGCCGCCAATGGATGCCATGACCATGATGGAGTTGACATGGGCAGCTCGGTGCTCGGGAATGGCGTTCTTTGTCTTCTGCTTCTTCCTGGCCGTGCTCGGCGCGGTGCTCCTACTCGTGCGCCGCCGGTTGCCGTTGTGCAGCTGCCATGTCTGCCGGGCGTACCTCACCGGGTCGTGGTCCAATGACTTCACCAACCTCGGCGACTGGTACGCGCACCTGCTCCGGGAGTCACCCACAGGCACCGTCCAGATCCACGTCCTCGGCTGCACCGTCACCGCCAACCCGGCCAACGTCGAGTACATGCTCAAGACTAACTTCGACAACTTCCCCAAGGGCAAGCCCTTCGCCGCGCTACTCGGAGACCTCCTCGGCGGCGGCATCTTCAACGTCGACGGCGACGCGTGGCGCCACCAGCGCAAGATGGCCAGCCTCGAGCTCGGCAGCGTCGCGGTGCGCTCCTACGCTTACCAGATCATCGCCGAAGAGATAGAGGCCCGCCTCATGCCGGTCCTCACCGAAGCCTCCGACAAGGGCACGGTGGTCGACTTGCAGGAAGTGTTCCGGCGCTTCGCCTTCGACACGATCTGCAGGATCTCGTTCGGGATGGACCCGGGCTGCCTCGAGCCGGAAATGCCCGTGTCCAGGCTCGCAGACGCGTTCGACACAGCGTCGCGTCTCTGCGCCATGCGGGGCGCGGCCGCATCGCCGCTGGTGTGGAAGATAAAGCGACTGCTTAACATCGGGTCCGAGAAGGAGCTCAGGAAGGCCATCAAGATCATCGACGAGATGGCAGCGGAGATGATCCGGGAGCGCCGGACACTGGGCGTCGCCAACAGCCACGACCTTCTGTCTCGGTTCATGGCCTCTACCGGCGGAGACGCGCACGCCGTCGTCGACGACAAGTACCTTCGCGACATCGTGGTCAGCTTCCTCCTCGCCGGGCGCGACACGGTGTCCTCGGCTCTCACCGCTCTCTTCATGCTCCTGTCCAAGCACCCCGTCGTCGCTTCCGCCATGCGCGCGGAGGCTCCCCGCGGCGAGGAGAGCCCAGTAACGTACGAGCTCCTCAAGGGCCTGCCCTACACGCACGCGGTGCTGCACGAGAACATGCGGCTGTTCCCGCCGGTGCAGTTCGACTCCAAGTTCTGCGCCGCCGCCGACGTGCTCCCCGACGGTAGCTACGTGTCTGGCGGCGCGCGCGTGATGTACCACCCCTACGCCATGGGCCGCATGCCGAGCATCTGGGGCGCCGACCACGACGCGTTCAGGCCGGAGCGGTGGCTCAACGGGCCCGATGGATCGTTCGTGCCGGAGAGCCTGTACAAGTACCCAGTGTTCCAGGCCGGCCTCCGCGTGTGCCTCGGCAAGGAGCTCGCGATCACTGAGATGAAGGCGGTCGCCGTGGCCTTGGTGAGAGAGTTCGACGTCCAAGTGGTCGGGAACAGTGGCTGTTGCGCCTGTGCGCCTAAGTTCGTGTCCGGTCTCACTGCGTCCATCAGCGGAGGGCTCCCGGTGAGGATTATTAGACTTAGAAAACCGGAATACTAGTTCGCAGCAGGCACCTGAATCAGCGCCTTTTTGTCAGGCGATTGTCACGGTGCAGGCGGGAAGATGATTAACTGTTTTAATTGTAAGAATTATTTTTAATTATGTTAATATTCCCTCCTTTTCTCAAAAGTGTGTCGTTTTTTAATACAAAATTGAATAAGAATGCGACAAACTTTCGAAAAAAGAGGAAGTAATAATGATTATATATATTAGTTGTAAAATAATCAATCATATAAATCTTGTCAATGTATAATCATAGAAAAGATGTTATTTTTGTTAATTGTAAGTACTACCTCCGTCTTCATGAATTTGTCGCTTTGTAG
The DNA here is from genome assembly GCA_036927565.1 of Tuctoria greenei. Lineage (NCBI taxonomy): Eukaryota > Viridiplantae > Streptophyta > Magnoliopsida > Poales > Poaceae > Tuctoria > Tuctoria greenei. The sequence goes on along the minus strand of JAYESD010000009.1, from coordinate 178,159,922 downwards.
TTCATTTTTAAATTACAAAGCGACAAGTTCATGAGAACGGAGGGAATAACTCTTAATGATATGAATTAGTTGTTACTAACAAGAATTAACTATTAATGAATGTCGTATGATTCATCTGCTAATTTCAGGCGCTGTATTTTAGATTGATCCAGCTCTTAATGATATGAATTAGCTATTAATGACAAGAATTAACTATTAATGAATGTGGTCTGATTCTTTTGCTAATTTCGGGTGCATGTATTTTTGACTGACCCTATGAATTAGCTGTTAATGACAATAATTAACTATTAATGAATGCCGTCTGATTTTTCCCCCAAATTTCACACGCCTCTATTTTGGATTGACCCAACTATTTTAGACTGACACTTAGAAATCAGATGTAAGACACAAAGTTTAGTCGTGCGTAATTGATGTAGAAGAAAAAAATGTACATAGATCAGAACTGACAGAATGAAAAAAATTGTACAGAACAAACTGAAATAGATTCCCAAGTGACGGGAAAATATGTGGACAGAACTAATTGATTGATACTTCCTCCGTCCCCAAAAAAAAATTGTCGTTTTATAGCTCAAAAATAAATTACAAAGAGACAAACTTTTTTGAGATTGAGAGAGTAATTGTCAAGAGGTGGTACACATTTATAAGGTCCGATGTATTATTCTAACACCAAATTTTATTCAGAAATATGTTTTCTTCATTTCCCATTTACGCGCTGCCTCTAATGTGTACATAAGACTTATATTTCCCGTTTATTCATCTTTTAATGAAAAGTAGGAACACCTACTATTTGCTTCAAAAAATATTTCCCCTTTATGTTGGTTATCTCAATTTGAGCTAACCAGCGTAAGGAATAGAAGCACCAAGAGAGTATACAGTGAGTGACATGACACAAATTACACGTGTCGATGATGGTGACTCAGCATATGAAGGATCTATGGATCGCCCCTTCCAAGTTTTGCTAGGGGCACACCAGCCCATCGAATGACTGAGGTTCTTGCCGATTGAGAGCAAGAAGACACGAAGTTTACTCGGTTCAGACTGTCCAAAGGCTAACAAGCCTACGTCATGTACTTTGTGTATTGTCTCAATTTGATCTAGCGAGCATCTAGAATAGAAGCCCAGAGGTAGCATACAATGAGTGACATGACAAAAATTACAGATATCGACAATGGTAAGTCAACATATGGAGGATCTATGAGATCACCCCTACCAAGGTTTGATTGGGTGTGCATCACCCCGTCGGGTGACTGAAGTTATTGCCGATTGAGAGAAAGGAGACATAAAGTTTACCCAGATTCGAGTCACCTGAAGGCTAACAATCCTACGTAATGTACTTTGTGTATCGTCTTGGGGATATATCCATTTTAGTGCTACAAGAGGTGCCCGAGCGCTCTTCCATCTTCTACAACTTGGCAGATATGTTCCTCGGTGCTCCCGAGGTCTCCTCCTACTCTTTCCCCCACTTTGTTTTTCTCCTACCTCCCCCTTCGGCCTAAAGGCTTCTCTTTTGTGGCCCAAGAGAGCGGTCACAATGGTGGACCGTCGGAGGTCTTGATTATGGTTGATTCCTTGTCGGTTGATCGAGCGGTGAGCGAACAACGAAGACTCAAAACATTAATTGAGTGCACTGGGCTTTTGCATAGTGAGCTGAAGAATGGACCAAACCAAACGAACCAAGTGCACTAGGTTGTACCTTAATCGGGTATTTCGGGTACCAGACCCAATTACCCGAAATACATAAAATTAATTCAGGTTTTGCGTTTGCTTACCCGAATTCATTCGGGTTTCGCTTTTCGGGTTATCAGGGTTCGAATTCGGGATTTTTTGGGTTCGGATTTCAGGTACGGATTTTTTGCACACCCCTACTTGGCTGTTGGAACGCAGGGGATAACCAGGAGGACATGGGAGCCGTCTGGACTGCTAGGAGTGACAGTTAGGGCGACCAAGAGTAGAAGACTCCCAATAGGGTAATTTCTTTATTCCTTAATGATCCATGCAACCTAAGGGAGTTTCCTTCTATAGATAGAGAGCCACCCAGGGGAGTTCGGCCAACAGGCCTAATAACCAACTCAACCTTAAACATAACTGATTCATCCAAACTACTTCATCTCTAATAGATTGAACTAAAACAACTTTTATCCTATCTAATAATTCTAGAAGTTGTGTTGCGGCTAGGGTGGTGTAACAGCAGTGTTGTGGGTGCCTTGGGTCTTGCGCCATACATATATATTTGTAGTCTATGAAGGCGTCAACATCATTTCCCCCCTTTTCCGACAAAGAGCTCATCCTCGAGCTTGAAGCGAAGATGTTGGGTCTTGAAATCTTCTACTGCTCTCGAGATGTATCAGCTTTAGAATGACCAACTCACTTGACGAGCAACTCTCAGTCATGCACGCTGAACCTTTTCTAGTGTAGGGACAACCCATCCATGGAGAAGTAGTGGTAGAGGTGTTACATGTGATGGTATAGGGTCTTCAAACTTCTTCAACGAGGACACATGAAAGACATCATGTATCCTAGCTTGAAGAGACACCTGCTGACCTGCAGCTTGTAGGAGACAACAACAATGTGTTGTACTATCTGATATGGTCCAAATATTGAGGACCAATCTTGGAGGGCGGTTCCGCCATCACCCCTATAGTGGTGATCTGGTGAAGCCACAGCTAGATTCAACCACCAATGTGAAACTCCACCTCATGGCTGGTCTTGTCTTCATAGATTTTCATTGGTGACTTGGGCTTGGACAAGTCTGTGTCCATTATTTCAGCCAAGAACTCATCCCTGTCCTTGAGTTGTTTGTCATCTGCGGCTACCATGGAGACGTCTTGTTGATATGAAATAATAGTTGGAGGATCATTGTCATATAACACTCTAAAGTGTGAGCACTTGAGAGCCGTTTGGTAGGAAATGTTATAGCAGTATTCGGACAACAAAGATACACGGTAATGATCTTGTTGACGATCTCAGACTGGTCATATCAGGTTGCGTCTCCACAGCCTTGCGCTCGGCACAACGAAACTCGATCACACAACGACGCAACGTACGTCTCAAGTGAAATCCGCGGGGATTTTCGACGGCAGTGCACATTTTTACTACCTTTTTTTTCAAGTGATAATGGTGGGTAATTTTAGAAACATGTAGTGGGGTATTTTAGTCTATTTTTTTCATAATTGTGATAATTTATTTTTTTTCAAAACATTTATAATGGTTCCTTGAATTGCTCATATATAAACACACACACATATTGTCATAGAAATCCAGTATATTTTCTTAGTAATGAGTAATGACATGAAAGTGATATATGTGCTTCATCAGTAGATTAAAGGTTGTTGACTTCACAAAAAAATGGTGGCAGATCGGGTACTGAATTTTCGTGCATATCTTCGTGGGCTACAGTTACATCTGGGCCTCGCGCTAGTGTGCCATTCTTAGCATATTATGAGGGCAACGTTGGATCTATTTTTTTTAAAAAAAAATAAACAATGACTTAAAGTATTTTTCATTGACTTTCAAGAATAATATAAGAGACTTGTATCACACTTAGTGCTATTCACACTAAAAAATAAATTACTTACGATATTGAGCTTATATTCAATATACCCCCTCTATCTCAAAAAACTTGTCGCTTTGTAGTTCATTTTTGAACTGCAAAGCGACAAGCTTTTTGAGACGGAGAGAGTATAACAAAAATACAGATGAAACATGCATGCTTCCATCATAATCGTTCAAAGTTATGTGGCTAGCATGATGTCATGGTCGTCCATGTTCCAGAAAGGGATTGAACTATTCCTCGTATACACAACACGGGTTCAATACGTGAAGATTGATCACAGGCTAGCTAAGAGACAGATCGGAGGCTGCTTTGCTTCTAGGATGGAGAGGGGCGTCTTAGTAATTTGGCGCTGCTCCCCAGTCGGCTACAGCTACACACGAGACTCAATCTCAAGATCAAGGGCACATGCTGCTGCTCCTCCGGCTGTAGCTGCATATCTCTTCTATCTACTTAATCACCATGTCTTCCTGAACCAAGAGTAGGAGGATATGCTCCCTGAGCTTATATTCAATATAAGGATTTTTTTTTCCGGAATGAAGAGGGTTCTTAGCATAAAAACTTCAACAGACTGAGCATGATTTGCAATATGTAATATTTAGTATATACTATATTTTAATGGTGACATAGTACACCTTTATTTATTATTAATTCTTATACAAAACATTTTTTATGCATCAAATAGACGGATGCATTCAGTTTTTGCAGCAACACTCCTTGTTGTTGTTGCGGCACTCAGCCCCTTCCCTTGATTTTTGTTTGAAGTGCTCGCAATAATCTTCACAGTTACGTGTGTCACAGTCGGGAAGGTTGTAGCATGTGTGCGTTTTTGGTGGGCAAAGCTTCCCAATACCTGCACATCCAATGCAAAATAATAAGACATGATTGTTTCATTAAATAATAAATTTGAACATGTCTAGCATGATATAATGTCAAATATATTTTACATCCGGTGCAGTTCACGGAGGTAGAAGACATGATGGCAATGACCAAGAAGAGGACAGTTGCCAAGGAAACAACTCTGATAGTGTTGCATCTTTTGAGGAAAGCCATGAAGAAGAAACTACTATTATTCCCTTGTCTATGCATATACGAGAAGGGGGTGAGGGTGTTTATATAGAAGTACAAAAAATCTAAGTTATAAATGTGTTGCTTTAAATTTATGAAATCCCTAGATATCTATTTGGATATCTAAAGATAAGGTTTCATATCCTTATGTCCACTGCAATAAACACACGAGTATCTGAACAAATGTTAGGTACAAATATGCAATTGCAGATTTTTATGTCCACTCTAATCCTGAAATAATGTTTTGATATATGAAGGCAAGGATTTGATATCTTACACACATGAATGTATCTCACACCAAATGAATGCTTTTGTATGTATAGCCATAAAATTTATGTCGATATCTCCTGGATATCATTGGCCATTTATCGCAAAATATGGGAAAGTGTGGTATATGATGCTGCATTGATATTCATGATGAGTTCACTACAGGAAACTCGATCATTTACGACGGCTGAGTTAATTTACGACAGCCAACCATCACTAATAAGGTATCTTATGACGACCCACAATGACCGTCGTAAATTACTTGATTCACGACGGTTGCGGGCCTAGAACTATCATAGATTAATCCGCCATCGTAAGTTAAGGCTTAATTCACAACGGTCTAACTCTAAATCGTCGAAGACAGACGACCGTCGTAAGTTAGGGCTTAATTTACGACGGCGGAACCCTAATGCCGCCGAAAATTAGGAGGCCATCGTAAATTAGGGGATATATCCCAGGCCCACGCAGCCCGCCTCTCTTCTCTTCACACAATGCCGCCACCGCCGCCCTCGCACGCCCCCGACGCCGCCACACTCGCAGGCCGGCGCCCGCCCCCGACGGTCGCCCCACCTCGACGCCCGCCTCCCCAAGCCCACCTCGGCGCCAATTGGCAGCACCCCCAACGCGCCACCTCCCCATGCCGATGCCGCCCAAAATTTTTTAATGCATGCTTGCTTCAAAGTTAAGTAGCCTGCATGCAGGCAAGTGTATGGCATAGTAAAAGGATGAGGCGGAGGTGCCGACATCTAAACTCTCAGGCGTGCATGGAAGAGCTCATCCACATGGCGCGAACTGGCCATGTTCCATGCCTTGCATGGCCGACAAGGCTCTGGTCGAGCGCACACACACGATCGAACCCTCATCCACCTGCTTGATGGACGCGCGCCGCCGTGCATGATAATGAAACGCGCACGATGGAGCACACGCCATGCGCTTGGATGCGGCAGTAAGTTCGAACATACGGCTGTGCCACCGATCTCTGTGTAGCTATAGACGAAGTACGCTGAAGGTGCTAGGCCACGTCTCCACAGCCTTGCGCCCGGCACACCGAAACTCGATCACGCAACGTGCGTCTCAAGTGAGGATTTTGGACGGCGATGCACATTTTTACTATTTTTGAAGTGATAATGGTGGGTAATTTTTAGAAACATGCATGTATCGACATATTTTAGTCTATTTTTTCATAATTGTGAAACTCTTTCCATTCTAAAAAAATTATCGCTTTGTAGTTCAAAAATAAATGGAAGGAGTAACTTATAATTTTTCAACACATTTAGAATGGTTCCTTTAGTTGGTATTTGTGTTTGATCAGTATATTAAAGGTTGTTGACTGCACTCTAAAAAGTGCTAAATTGGGTGCGGAATTTTGTGCATATCTTCTGGGCTACAGTTACATCTGGGCCTCGCGCTGGTGTGCCTCTGTCTCATACCAGACTTTGTTGGGCCAGCCATTTTTAACCTACTCTCTCTGTTTCTTTTTATTTGTCATGAGTTAGTTTAAAAATGAGCTAGCCGGTGATAAATAAAAAGAAACAGGGAGAGTATTAGTATAAGGGAATGTCGGATCTATTTTAAAAAAAATACTCTTTCTACAAACTAGACAGTGACAAGTAATTTAGCATAGAGTGAGTAAACAATTAAAGTATTTTTCATTGATTTTTAGGAATAACACGAGAGACTTGTATCAGAGTAATTGCTATTCACACTAACAAATAAATTACTTACGAGGTGAGCAATGTTGTCATTTTTGGTGAAGAAAAAAAATTGTACACTCACATCGTTCAATTTATTTGACGTTAATTAGCTTCAAAAATAAACTAACCAACGTAAAATGAAAATTAACGCAGTGAGTAATATACTCCCTCCATCTCAAAAAGTTTATTGCTGTGTGGTTCATTTTTAAACTGCAAAGTGACAAGCTTTTTGAGACAGTGAGAATATAACAAAAATATAGATGAAACATGCATGCTTCCATCATAATTGTTCAAAGTTATGTGGCTAGCATGATGTAAGGGTCGTCCATGTTCCAGAAAGGGATTGAACTATTCCTGGTATACACAACACGGGTTCAAAACACGAAGATCGATCAAAGGCTAAGAGACAGATCGGAGGCTGCTTTGCTTCTGGGATGGAGAGGATGTCTTAGTAATTCAGCGCCGCTCTCCAGTCGGCTACAGCTACACACGAGACTCAATCTCAAGATCAAGGGCATGTGCTGCTCCTTCCGGCTGTAGTTGCATATCTCTTCCATCTACTTAATCATCATGTCTTCCTGAACCAAGAGTAGGAGGATATGCTCTCTGAGCTTATATTCAATATAAGAGTTATTTTTTTTCGAAATGAAGAGGATTCCTAGCATAAAAACTTCAACAGACTGGGTATGATTTGCAATATGTAATATTTAGTATATACTATATTTTAATGATGACATAGTACACCTTTATTTATCATTAATTCTTATACAAAACATTTTTTATGCATCAAATGGACGGATGCATTCAGTTTTTGCAGCAACACTCCTTGTTGTTGTTGCGGCACTCGGCCCCTTCTCTTGATTTTTGTTTGAAGTGCTCGCAATAATCTTCACAGTTACGTGTGTCGCAGTCGGGAAGGTTGTAGCATGTGTGCGTTTTTGGTGGGCAAAGCTTCCCAATACCTGCACATCGAATGCAAAATAATAAGACACGATTGTTTGGTTAAATAATAAATTGAACATGTCTAGCGTGATATAATGTCAAATATATTTTACATCCGGTGCAATTCACAGAGGTAGAAGACATGATGGCAAGGACCAAGAAGAGGACAGTTGCCAAGGAAACAACTCTGATGGTGTTGCTTCTTTTGAGGAAAGCCATGAAGAAGAAACTACTATTATTCCCTTGTCTATGCATATACGAGAAGGGGGTGAGGGTGTTTATATAGAAGTACAAAAAATCTAAGTTATAAATGTGTTGCTTTAAATTTCTGAAAATCCCTAGATATCTATTTGGATATCTAAAGATAAGGTTTTCATATCCTTATGTCCGCTGCAATAAACACACGAGTATCCAAACAAATGTTAGGTACAAATATGCAATTGCAGATTTTTATGTCCACACCAATCATGAAATAATGTTTTGATATATGAAGGCAACGATTTGATATCTTACACACATGAATGTATCTCACACCAAATGAATTCTTTTGCATGTATAGCCATAAAATTTATGTCGATATCTCCTGGATATCATTGGCCATTTATCGCAAAATATGGGAAAGTGCGGTATATGATGCTGCATTGATATTCATGATGAGTCCACTACAGGAAACTAGATCATTTATGACGGCTGTATTAATTTACAACGGCCAACCATCGCTAATAAGGTAACTTATGACGACCCACAATGACCGTCATAAATTACTTGATTCACGACGGCTGCGGGCCCAAAGTATCATAAATTAATCCGCCATCGTAAGTTAAGGCTTAATTCACGATGGTCTAACCCTAAATCGCAAAGACAAATGACTGTCGTAAGTTAGGACTTAATTTACGACAGCAGAACCCTAATGCTGCCAAAAATTAGGAGGCCATCGTAAATTAGGGGATATAAACCAGGCCCACGCAGCCCGCCTCTCTTCTCTTCACACAATGCCGCCGCCGCCGCCCTCGCATGCCCCCGACGCCACTACCCTCGAATGCCGGCGCCCGTCCCCGACCCTCGCACGTTGGCGCCCAACCCCGACGTCGCCACACTCGCAGGCCGGCGCCCGCCCCCGACGGCCGCCCCACCTCGACGCCCGCCTCCCCAAGCCCACCTCGGCGCCAATGGCCGGCACCACCAATGCACCGCCTCCCCATGCTGGCGCCGCCCAAAATTTTTTAATGCATGCTTGCTTCATAGTTAAGTAGCCCGCATGCAGGCAAGTGGATGACATAGTAAAAGGACGAGGCGGAGGTGCCGACATCTAAACTCTCAGGCGTGCACGAAAGAGCTCATCCACGTGGCACGAACTGGCGATGTGCCATGCTGTGTGTGGCCAACAAGGCTACGGCCGAGCGCGCGCACACGGTCGGACCCTCATCCACCTGCTTGATGGACGCGCGCCGCCGTGCATGACAATGAAACTCGCACGATGGAGCACACGCCATGCAAAAATGTGATACCTTCGAAACTTACCCAACACTTAAGTATGACTCTGTAACACATAGCCGACAAGAATACAAGATTGATCTTGAAGAAAAATGAATATATGATCCCGCTTTTTCAAGAAAACTCCGTTTCCGAGAAAATCGAATGTTAAACCCTTTGGGTTTTATGTGAAAATTTGATACCTTTGGAACTTACCTAAAGTCGAAGTATGACTCTGTAATACATATCCGATAAGGAATGCAAGCTCGGTCTCAAAGAGAAATAAATATACAACCCATTTTTTGAAGAAAACTCCGTTTTTGGTCATATCAAAGGCTAACCCATTTAAATTTTGGGCCATTTGCAAAATTGACCTCGTTTTCCACTTTAATTGTACGGTTGACCCTTCTTTTTAGGGTTTGTGTATATGACCCTGTTTATTCAAAATGAGCAAAATTAAATGACCCTACTCCGTTAAGACCACTTAATGGTGTTAACTCCATGACAAAATGACATGTGTACTCTTGCACAATTGACCCTACTTTTAATTGTAGTATTCATTTATGACCCTACTTTTTACATAAAAAAATCAGCAATTATGCCTATTATTAATAATGAAATTTCAGCACTAATTGAAATATTTTTTAATAATTTTGACTGAATGAAATTTATAAATTGCATTCAAATTAAATTTATAAGGATTTCGACAGTAATTCAACTATAATTTAACCATCGAAACAGGAAACAATGACATACATATGAACTCACATTGAAAATAATATCACATATATAGCAATTCACACACAATATTTAACATAATATCCTATGAGAAATAATACATGTACACATGCGAAAGTAGCTAAATAATAGTCTCAAAATAATGCAACAAGAACATTAAATAGCAACTATCAATTACATGATCGTTCAAACACCAAACCATTCAGCTAGCCTTCCACCACTCTGCCTCTACCTCTTCCTCTTCCTCTTCCTCTCCCTTTTCCCACAGTAGTAGATGGTATGGTCTCTATTCCCACATCACTTACACTAGACCTGTATAAGAATAATGAAATATGCTAGTAAACAAATTTGTAATATAAGAAAACTCGAAGAATCAAAATATTATTACATTTATGTGGTTGAAGCATTTGTATCACGATCTCCGGATACACTTACACTTGTAGTAGTCCTTTTCTTTTGACTAGATCATGCACATGAAGTACTGGGAGGATAATTGAGCCATGGCAACCTTATGAGCAAATCAATGGACTGCGGTGGAGATGGTGCTCGCCCTGGTCACGGTGCCCAGAGCTGATATAATGATCGAATATTGAGATAGGAGTAAGCTTCTGATTCATAAATGCCCTTATTTGCCCAAATTAATTGACAATTCTGAAACTAAGATGGTGACTGACATATTACTCTCAAGCATAACGCAAGCATAATTGCTGTGACCACAATCACACACCAATAATCAATGCAGCATGAACAAAACCTCAAGCATAACGCAAGGGTAGTTGCTGTAACCACAATCAGACAACAATAATCAAGGCAGCATGCACAAAATCTTTAAGTTGCATAAATGGATTCAGGGGATCAAGGGAAGTTGGATGCAATACATTCATTGATTCCAGCCTTAAGATCAAATTGACTTACCGCCGCCTACCGCCCTGTCGTGGGGAAGCTGCCGCTGCCACCTACCGCCCTGTCGCGGGGAAGCTGCCGCCGCCGCCTACAGCCCGGTGCCGCCTCCCGGTCCCGCCCGTAATTCGTCCGACGCCGCCTGTCGCGCGTACGTCTGTTGGTGGTTTTGATCCGGCAGATCTCCCGACACTACTAAAGTGTTAGAGGAGTTTGAGGTTCGGTATGGGCGCGCGGAGATTCCAGAAGGTGAGATGTTGAGTGACACAAGGGACACGAAGATTTACGTGGTTCAGGCCGCCTGAGCGTAATACCCTACTCCACGGGGTGTGTTGGTGTTGTATTGGATGTATGAGCTCAAAGTTAGTTGAGAGTGTAAAGTCAGCGTGTCTCCGAAGAGTGTGTCTCCCGAGAGTGTGTCCAGAGCGTCTGTCTCCTATGTATCGTCGGTCTGTCCTTTTATAGTACAAGGGCAGACCGTTACAAGTTAGCCTGGCCCGACATGTGGCCCCGGAGGTTACTGATGTTGATACACATTCAACACGTTTAATTGCCCTTAATGACCGAGTTATGGGCTTTGACAGCACCGTTACTGGTAATTAAGGTTGTCCGATCGTGTGTCATTAATATAGTATTAATGACACTTGATCGGGTCTTGAAGTCCTTGATTCCCCTTTGAAGATCCGGAGCCGTTGTGGGGTCTTCCGGAGGTTAGAGGCTGAAGATCCGACGGTTGGACACGTGGCAGCGCCGGAGCACACTGTGGGGAACAGATAGGTTCGGTGTTACCCGAAACGTGTCAGTTCCGGAGCTTCTTCAACCGTCTGGTCCGCGCCGGAGGAGAGCTCCCGTTTGAGAAGGAGCATGTCGGCGAAATGGTGTACTTCTCTTCGTACACCATGGTGGGGTTGATCCCACCTTTTTCCTCCTTTTTCTTGATGCTGCTAGACTTCTATGGTCTGCAGCTGTACCACCTTGGCCCCCACTCCATTCTGCTTTTGTTTGTCTTCGTCTACTTCTGTGAGATGTGGGTGGGCATCCCCCCTGCATTGAACTCTTCCGGACCTTCTTCACCATCTATACCACCGGTAGGAGTAATGAGTACCTTGGCTTCTACTATTTCGTGAAGCGCAAGAACTGCCCATTCAAGTACCTCCGGTCGTTTCCCTCTGGAAAGTGGGATGATTGGAAGAAGGTCTGGATAGTCATTCGGGTGGAGGAGCACGAGAAGCTGGAGCTGCCCGAAGGCCTCCCCAACATCGACACTACAGTCTGGAGTGAAGCTCCGGTGCTGTCGGATGCCTTCAACCCTGCTCTGACCAGGATCCGCCAGTGCGTGGAGGGAGGATTATCTCCTCAGGCGGTATTTTGCAACTTCCTGGTCAACAGGTGGGCACCGCTGAAGAGGAGAGAAAAACTCGCTTGGGCCCTCAACAGCGTGATGGACGACGACCGGGTCGAGACCGGGCTGAAGTCCAACATGGTGGGGACAACCTTGGAGTTTCATCTCAAGAAGTTCCAGCACGGCATCGACGTTGCGGGAGATGACTTGACTCTGCCATCAGTCTTTCTCCCTCTGAACGTGGAAGTAGAGTTCATCAGAGAGCTCCGACGGACGATGCTGGTGCTTGACGACCTTGGTGTCGTCGAGAGAAGATCGACCTCCAGGGTGGTGATCCCCGGAGCTTCCGAAGGTGGCTCCGACCCTGCCCCGAAGCCAAGGGTCGAGGTCGTCGGCAAGGGCAAGGAGCCAGCGGACGAACCCTGGAAGAGGAAGCTACAACATGCCGAGGGAAGGTCCGTCGGGCCTACCACCTCTGCATCGGCTCCTTCTCCCCGGAGGGGGAGGTCTTCTACAACCGCGGCGACTGTACCCGCAGCGGCGTCCTCCCGGGGTGCTAGCTCCGGGCATACGACTCCAACACCAGGGCCGGTTGAGGCCTCTAGGTCCGGAGGTCCTTCCCGGTCGAGGAGGGCCTCGACTAAGGAAGTGCCCGTGACTGCAACGAGTTCTGGGGGCCTTCCGGAGCTTCCACGCCGACGGCGGCTATGGTCAGCCCAGAACGCCCGGGAAAGAGGTTCCGCGCAAGCTGGTGCGGAAGCCTCCCGAGGTAATTTTTAATCTTTACCTCAGACAGTTGTTTTTTTTGTAGTAACTGTTTTTAAATTTCTTTATCCTTCATCTGCAGCGTTCCCAAGAAGAGGAGTGAGGCTCCACCCTCAGCCACAACAGCTGAAGTTGTGAGGGCGGAAGCCTCTGCTCCTATTCTGGTGCCGCCCCAAGTGGTGGCTGAAGTTGCAGCAGCTCTGACGCCAGCTGTCGTGGTCATGGACCTGGTTGACCGCCGGAACAAGATTTATCTCCAGGAGGAGGATCTCGGAAAACTCGAGAAGCAGGTTGCTGAAAAGAATCAGCAAAATGCCAAATAGGTCGAGCGCCTCGCTCGCGAGAATTCTGAACTGGCGGCGACCAGGAGATCCTTGGAAGAATTGAAGGGCTTGAGGACTACGGACTCCCTACAGGTTTGGGAGTTCCTGGGCAAGGCCAATGACACGCTGACACCGATGGGCTTCAGTCACGTGCGTCCGGATGATCGCTGGACCTGGCGTTGCAAGCGTTGAGCTCGGCGGGTAGCAAACTCTCCAAGGTGGGTGACGTCATCGCAGACCAGTTGGAGGTTGAGGGGCAGTCCCTGGCGAAGAACGTCGCAGAGTATGTGCTGACGTGCTACACCAGCCGAAATCCCAAATTCCCTCTGGACCCGGTGCTTGAAGGTCCCATTGAAGGAGAAGGTGAAGCCGCCTGAGCCAACGTGTCGGAGGTTGCTCAGAAGGTCGCCTAGTTCTTCCATAGGGTCTAGGACCATCTCTGTAGCTCTATAGCTCCCACTTGTATTCTCTCTTTTTTTTCTCAATTTTGTAATCCCCTGTCTCCAGATGAATGAAATCCCCAAATTTTTGTGAATTTCACTTTTTGTCTTCAACACTTTTGTCTTCACTTGGCCCCCTGGTAGATGTACACAATTTGATTGTGAACATGTACCAAGAGGATATTGTGTTTTGTTGAAGACTCATTTGCTTCCAACTTGTAGAGTGTAGGTCCGAAGTCTTCAATAGTGAAGGCCCCCTGAGGTTGCCGGAGCTTAGAAGCTTTGGCATTGTCTATCATCGGAGCTTAGTAGCTTCGGCAATAGTCCCTATCAACATGTAGAGTATCGATAGTTAGTCCTCCGGGGTGTCAGAGCTTAGTAGTTCGGCAGTGACCTTTACCAACGTGTAGTCTGTTGGTAGCAGACTTCGCTTGCAGGGTCTTCTCACCATCATTTATTTTGTGTTGACGGCTGGCCCCCATAGCTTTGTCGGAGCTTGGTTGCTCTGGTAATGCTCGTTTTCAATGTTTAACATCGATCACAAGCCACCTAGGGGGAGTCGAAGCTTTGTTAGCTCCGGCTTTTCTCCATCAACGTGGATTCTTTATTTTTCCTGCGCACTGAAGCCAAGAAAAATAGTAAAATTCACTCCTTGCCTATAACTTCGTCGCGGCTTACGATTCCCAAGAAAGTTTTAGGTCAAACACAATTCTGAATTCAACCGAATGCGTTGCCTTCTTTCTTCCAGATCCAATTGTACTTGGACCCGCCTTACTTCGGCCTGTCGGGGTGTAGGTATGGTGGCGTACTTAGGGTGCTTGACCAGGCTAAGTCGATAGCACACTCCGGCCCTAGATTGGCTTGGCGGCATTCAGGCGAGTGGGCCATGAACAATGTTTGAATCCAAAAGAATTGACAATACAGCTCGAATTGTACATGAACTGGTCAAACTAAAATTTCTTAAGAATTGCACAACTTTGTTATAGACAATAAAGAGAAAAATAAAAAATGTTGAGCCTGTACAAAATAAATGCACGTGGAGTCTGTTTCACATGAAGATGTCTTTCATTATAGGTCTGGGCTACAGGAGAAACGAGTACACTCTTAGGGTACGGAACCAGGCTAAGCGTGTTTAATTTCTCGTTTGACCCAGGGTAGCTAGCCACACTTCTAGTCCTGAGACTGCGACAAGTGTTGCATGAACTTTGCGGACCTTCCGGGAAAGGTGCGGCTGTTCTCCCGGAGGAACTACCCGACTCTGTACAATGACTCTATAACATACACCTCAAGTTACTACAGACTCACCTCCGTGATATTAAGTGTAGAACTTACGGAGGTGCTCAATGTTTCAAGGATTTGGGAGAGGTGTCCCATCCTCGGTAGCCAAGCGAACGCTTCCGGGACGGGATACTTTAATCACTCGGAAGGGTCCCTCCCAGCTGGGGGAGAGTTTGTTTAACCCTTCTCTGGATTGTATTCTCTGTAGCACCAGATCGCCTTCCTCGAGCTGTCGGTTGTGTACATGCCGCTGATGATAGCGCCGAAGGGCTTGGCGGTATCGGGCATTCCGAACAGCTGCTTGGCACCTTCCCTCCTCAAGGAGGTCTAGGTCTTCACGCCGGAGCTGGTCCTGCATGGCTTCGTCGAAGGTCCGGACCCGGAGTGACTCCAAGGTGAGTTCCGGAGGAAGGATTGCTTCAGCTCCATACACCAGGAAGAAGGGTGTCTCTCCAGTTGACCGGTTTGGAGTTGTCCTGTTGGCCCATAAAGTGGGCGGAAGCTCTTCAATCCATTTGGCTCCATGTTTTTTCAAGCGCTCATAGGTGCGCGTTTTGAGTCCTTTAAGGATTTCAGCATTTGCTCTCTCGGCTTGGCTATTCCTTGCTGGGTGAGCTACGGAGGCGTAGCAAACTTGAATGCCGAGGTCTTCGCAATATCCTTGAAATGCAGAGCTTGTGAATTGGGTCCCATTATCAGTGATGATTTTGTTTGGGACTCCAAATCTGCATATAATGGATTGCAAAAAGTTGATAGCAGATTGCTTGTTGATTGTCACAACTGGAGTTGCTTCCGGCCACTTGGTGAACTTGTCAATGGCAACACACATGAACTTGTAACCTCCGACGGCTCTTGGTAAAGGTCCCAAGATGTCCATCCCCCACACAGCGAATGACCATGTAGGAGGTATCATTTGTAGGGGCTGAGCCGGTGTGTGAATTTGCTTTGCATGAAACTGATATGCTTCGCATTTCTTCACCAGCTCAGTTGCATCCTGGAGTGTTGTAGGCCAGTAGAAGCCATGCCGAAAGGCTTTACCAACCAACGTGCGGGAAGATGCGTGGTTCCCACACTCGCCTCCATAGATTTCTACGCGGAGCTCGCAGCCTTCTTCCCTTGTGATGCACCACATTAGGATGCCATTGGCACTGCGCCGGTAGAGATCCCATTCTACCAACATGTATCTTTTAGCCAATCTGACTACCCGATGAGCGGATACATCATCGTCAGGAAGGATGTTGTCTTTCAAGTAGTTCCGGATCTCCGAGATCCATGCATCGGAACTAACTTGAGCATTTGAGTCTTGCGTGCTGGGTTACTCGGAGCTTCCTGCAGCACCTACAACCCTTGATGGCTGCCATGGTAACAGGGCCATCGGGACCGTCAGCTTCGAGATGCTGATCTCGTCCCCTTCACTCAGTTCGGCAGGCTGAGCTGTGGGTTTTGACAACCTCTGGACAAAAGTTCCGTCAGAAGCCGGAGCTCCGGTTGACGCTTTCATCGAGAGTTCGTCGGCTTTAGCGTTGTGGGCACGCTGGACATGGTGGAGATATAGGACTTCGGAGTCCTTCTGAAGCCTCTGGACTTCAAGGAGGTAAGTAGCTAGCTGGATATTGTTGCAGGAGCATTCACTCTTCACTTGCTTAATGATGAGCTGTAAATCTCCCTTGACCAGCAGTTGCTTGACACCGTATGACAGTGCCACCCTTAGTCCGTAAATGAGTGCTTCATATTCCGCCATGTTGTTGGTTTCCTTGAAGTCAAGGTGTACCATGTATTTTACCTTCTCTCCGGTTGGTGCAAGGAGAAGGATTCCAGCTTCGGCCCCCTGCTTTTGCATGGAGCCATCGAAGTAGAGGGTCCAGTGAGGCTCGGTGAAGACCGGAGCCTTGTGTTCTTTCTTCTGCTCGCTGGGGCCCCCAGGGTTTGATGCAGAGGGAGTCCATTCCGCCATGAAGTCTGCCAATGCTAGACTCTTGACTGTTTGCCTTGAAATGAATTCGAGATCGAATTCGGCCAATTCTGCTGCCCACTTTGCAATATTCCCAGTTGAGTTGGGATTATGCAAGATTGCTCGAAGTGGGTAAGAAGTCACCACTGAGATCTTGTGAGCTTGGAAATAATGTCGAAGCTTCCTGGAGGCAATAAGAACTGCATAGAGCAGCTTATGAACTTCTAGGTATCGAGTCTTGGCGTCATGAAGTACTTCACTAATGAAGTACTGAAAGTTGCCTAGAGGGGGGGGGTGAATAGGCTAATCGACCTGCAAATGACTTAATAAAACAAGATTAAATCACAGGGGGCGGACTTGTCCGGTCTGGGGGCGGACTAGTTCGGTCAGCCTGCGTGAAGAACCCTAAAAAGTGTTTCTAGCAAGTTTTAAGGGGATTTTCTCAAGGCTACAGGTGAGGATATGTTTATGTAAAGTTTAGCAACTACCAACACAAGAGTGAGTCAAGTTTCAACAAGATTATGGCAATGTGAAGCACGAAACAAAACTAGCAACCCTAGAACGAAATAATCGATAAAAGAAGTGCGAAGAACACGAAGGCACAAAGATTTTATCCCGAGGTTCGATTCCACACAAGGAATCTACGTCCTCGTTGAGGAGTCCACAAAGGACCGGGTTCAACAACCCTTCCCTCACCAAGTTTACCGCACGGGCCTAACTTGGTTCTCCACTATCACAAAGGGTGAATACAAGATTCGTTGGGGCTTCTCACAATCTGAGGCTCCCACACCACAAAGGTGATCAACACCACGAAACACACTCAACACACAGGTCACAACGACTCAATGAGTGCAAGAGATCAAACCGGGAGCACAAGCGCGGTGGTCTTCCTCTTCTCCACCTCACTAAACCCTAATCCACTCAAGAATTAGTTTTAGAGGGAAAGTAGGCAAGAAAGAGCACTACTACAAAAAGCATTTTTACAGGCGCCTCAATTTTTCAAACACAGGCGGTCCTTAAAAATATGCGACTGTGATGACGAATGATATAATAACCGTCTGTGATGAAAGAACAACACAGGCGGATTTTAAAGAACAACCGTCTGGGTAAATACATGATCTTCAGAATCGGTTCTTAATTAAGAACCGCCTGTAATGCAACGAACTTCACAGACGGATTTTAAGAAACAACCGTCTGGGTAAATACATGATCTTCACAAACGGTTATTAATTATTAACCGCCTGCAATGCCATGAACTTCACAGACGGATTTTAAGAAACAACCGTCTGGGTAAATACATGATCTTCGTTGGCGGTTCTTGATTAATAACCGTCTGTAATACAATGAACTTCACAGATGGATTTTAAGGAACAACCGTCTGAGTAAATACATGATCTTCGTTGGCGGTTCTTAATTAATAACCGTCTGTAATGCAATGAACTTCATAGCCGGTTCTTGATTAACAACGGCCTAAGAAGATCATGTATTTTCAGTGGCGGTCATTGTTTAATTATCATAAGCGGTTTTCATTGAAATTACAGGGATGTAGTTGCAATTATATATCACAGCCGCATGTAGTCGTGCAGGCAAAATTGTATCAGGAAAAAAACACAGATGAGCTAGCGGATACTAGTACAGTAATGCATTATAGGAAATGCTCGATCACCAGTGAGGCTAGCTTAATTGTGATAATACACCATTAGAGGTTTTACAATTGTTCAAAGATAATTTCTTTACACACTGAACAAAAATCATGCTACATTCATTGTAGATCGACGATGAAGCTCCCATCGATCAATCTAAATTGTACCGTCCTGCTTCCTCCCGAACACGTCTCTTATATTCCGCTGGATCCTGAAAATATTGACATTATTTATATTAACAAATGTCGAAGGAGGAATGAATAACCTACTGTTCTTCAGTTTCCTTATCCCTTGCTTCTTTTTTATTTAGATTCCAATATAAATACTCAAACATGTTTAGATTCTGCAAATTGTGTCCAAATTCGATGATTCTTTCTTCTACATTTGTATAAAATTAACATCTACCACCTGAACAAAATATTTTTAAAACTTGTATAGCTGACATTGTAATGTTTTGGTAAATATCAAATTAATTTCTACTCACATATTATTCACATTTGTGTATCTCATAAAAAAAAGGTTCCTTCACTCAAAATTGTTGGTATGAACATATTTGTATAATTTATACATGTATGATTTTTTTTAATTTTTTTAAAAGCATTCCAACATGTCAAACTTCAAATTATCCACCATTCTAACTAAATGCTCATATTCATATGAGGCATTCATCAAATTATGAACACACATTGATTCCAAAAAATTTAAAAAAATATGAAAAAATTCGTAGATGTTGGTATGATGATTAAAAATGTCCACTGAAAAAATAAATGAAAAAAACATTATATTCATCAAGATAGAAAAATGAAAAATAGCATTTGTTGTATGTTTTTTATGTTCTGACAAATTTAAAAAGATTTATGAAGTGAAATTTAATGGTAACCTTTACTTATCAATAATATTACAAGAAAGTGGATTTTTTCCCTTTTTAAAGGACCACATTTAATCAAGAATATTAAATAAGAAGAAGTAAATATCTTCACAGGCGGTTATTGCTTAACAACCGCCTGAGATAATGCCCGATACTGTTCTTCAGTTTCCTTATCCCTTGCTTCTTTTTTATTTAGATTCCAATATAAATACTCAAACATGTTTAGATTCTGCAAATTGTGTCCAAATTCGATGATTCTTTCTTCTACATTTGTATAAAATTAACATCTACCACCTGAACAAAATATTTTTAAAACTTGTATAGCTGACATTGTAATGTTTTGGTAAATATCAAATTAATTTCTTCTCAGACGTGAAATTTTAATTAACGATGAACACACTACATTCATTAACAATATTCAATCATTCACACAGTTGAAGAACACACAAGATACTCATTCATTAACAATATGCACATCTCACAAAAGAACACACAAGATGCACAATATTTACACAAGAACACACAAGAACACAAAAGATACACAAGTAATATTCAATCACATAGATGAAAAAAGATAGATTTCATTCATTAACAATATTTACAAAACAGAAGCAACTAAAAACAACAAAAAGAAAAACTAATTAAATCCTACTCCTACTCCTCTTCCATCTCCTCCTCCTCGTCCTCCGGCGGCGACTCCGGCACCGGTGCAACAGGAGACAGGGCCGGCTGCACCGGCTGCACCGGCTGCACCGGCGGTGCAACCCCGAGGTTGCTAGCCGTCGCCTCCACCAGCGTTCTACGGCCCTCGGAGCCAAGAACCTGGGCCATCGTCGCGAACAGAATGTCGAGACGATCAGCCACCCCCACGAGGGCGTAGAGGTAGTGGCCCAAGGTACCCATTCCAGTATACTCTTGAAGGGTACCCAGCCCCAAGGCACTCATGGCGCGAGACGTATTGTTGTACGCCTCTCGCGCCATGAGGAGGCACTGCTCGGCATTGATCTTCTCGGGGGAGCTGCAACATTGTTTCTTGCAAGGTGGCTCCCTCGGAGGGCTTGGCGGCGGAAGGTCGGCCATAGTGGTGTTGGGTCGTCGGAGCGGAGGAAGACGAAGAAAACAAGAGGAGTTGTGAGCGGAGGGCTTGTGAGCGATAGCGCGTCTTTAAGGCCGCGCGGAGTGGAAAAGAAAGGTCGCACCTCGGGGAAAAGAAAGGTCGCGCACGCGTGACATGGTCACTGACGTGTGGGACCGGGTCCACATGTCAGTGACCGCTGATTAAGTCAGGGGATCCTCATCCTGGTTGGTGAGGGGTCTTTATGTAGGCGTTCATCAAATTAAGAAGAAGTAAATATCTTCACAGGCCCATGTTTAACTCAGGCGGGTGTTACTAACCAACCGCCTGAGATAATTGTATCTTCTCAGGCGGGTGTTACTAACCAACCGCCTGAGATAATTGTATCTTCTCAGGCGGTTGGTAAGTAAAATCCGACTGAGATAACAGTCTTCCCTGACGGTCGGTACTTAAAATCCGCCTGAGAAAATGTGAGTCTATATATACCCCTCGGCAGCATTGGAAAAACCTAACCCGGGCGAAACACTTAGACGCCGTTAGGCTGCCAAAATTTCGTTTGCCGCCAAGTGTTCCCCCTCGTCACTTCCAGGTACGCCGCCGAGCTTCGCCGTCGCCGAGCTTCGCCGTCGCCGCCGATCTTCGCCGTCGCCGCCGAGCTTCGCCCTCCTCACTTCCAGGTACGCCGAGCGAAGCCATTTCCGTCGCCGCCGAGCTTCAAGGTAAACCCTAAACCCTTCGACCTTCCATCCTCCTTCGCCGTGCCACCTCCCTCCCCGCCCTCGCTGCCGCCTTGCATATCCTTGGTTAGGGTTCGGGAATTAGATAATGGTAGGCATCCTTGGTTAGGGTTCGGTGGAATTCGAAAAACTGTCAAGTTCGGTGGCATCTTTGGTTAGGGTTCGGTGGGGCAAGATTTATGTGGATGGTTATATCACGATAAATTGGTAGTTGGTTCTGTGTGTCTGAAACTGTTCTGACACATTAGTGGTAAACATGATTCTAGACTCTAGTAACAGCAGTATATTCCCTATTTCTGTCATCGGCCTTGCATATGCCACATAATTCTCTATTAGGGGCAAGATTTAGCTATATTTGGTTAAGTTGACCAAATTTGGCTAATTTTGGCTAAGTTACATTAGATATAGTTATACTTGACTAATTTTGACTAAGTTATGCTATATTTAGCTATATTTGGCTACTTTTGCTTAGAGTTAGCTATGCTAGACTAAGTTTGGCTAAGTTTGCTTTTATTTCTCTAAGTTTCATTTGAGCAATTGTAGCTAATCTGTGCTACCAAAGATGTCTGCACTTGTGGCTCCATCAGCTTCATTTGAGCAATTGTACCTAATCTGAGCTACCAAAGTTATGCTATATTTAGCTCTGAAGCCAAACAAAAGTTGCTGGCCAACTCATTTGTGATGCCAGGAGCATCCTCACGCCCATATCTAGGTAACACTAGGTGTGGCGATGGAGTCTGAGCATATGATGCCGATCTCTATGATACAAGAATTTAGTTAGACCTATATAACTTCAAAAATGTGTTTTGGCTAAATTTACTTAATTGAGCCAAAATTGAGAAAATTTGTTTTAAATATGACCAAATTTAGTTATGCCATTTATTAGATTTTTTGTCTTATTAGATCTAGCATGGAAAGCCCTAAGAAGACTGGTCCTGATTGTAACAACAAAGAAGACAATATGGAATTTACTGACTCCAGCAGTTCAGGCTCCTATCACAGTCCTTCGGATCCTTTTCCGAATATAAAAATTAAAAAGACTTCAGTGGATCTAGACCTGGAATATGATCCTGCCGACGAGGTATGGATCACGAATCTTAACTTCAGCAGTTCAAGTTAATGTTGGTTGTCAAGTATACGAAGTCTTATAATTTTTTTCTACCTAGATTAATCTCGAAGCCAATGAGGTGACATCGGCTCCTAAAACCGCAGAAGGTTCACCAATGGATGAATCCTCAGCTTCACTCAAGAGGAAACGAGGGCAACGAGGTCCCAATAAGGGTCTATTGGACCGCATCATGTACATAACAAGGGTCGATCCAAGTGGACTTCCCCAAGAACCACTGGATTCAGTTACCAAGTACCGTAATGCATGCGGTTTTCTTGTTAGGGAGGTTGTGCCGATCACAACCGAGAATTGGAGGAAATTACCCGAGCAGACCAAGAATGAGTTGTAGGAAAAGATAAAGAAACAATTCAAGTTCCCGAAAGGCACAGAAGAAGCTGTAAAGAAAGCAACATTGGTCTCTTGCGGCAAGAAGTTTCGATGCTGGAAGAGTGAAATGAATGCTTATGTTAAGGCCAATAAGGTCCCTAGTCCGAGGAAGATGGGAAAAATCACACAAGCTCAGTGGCAAGAGTTTGTTCGTCAAAAGAGCACACCTGATGCTAAAGCTCTAAGTGAAACTAGGTCAGAGCTTGCAAAAAAGAACAAATACCATCATCGCTTGGGGTCTGCCGGATATGGACCCAAAGTCCAGAAATAGAATAAGATATTAGACGAAATTCTTAGTAAGGGCAATCCTCACCCATTAGAAGGGTGCGATGAGCGAACTCAACGCTGGGTCTTTGCTCGGTCAGGTTTGACCAGCGAGGGCAAACTTGAAAAGCCCGACTCTCTGAATGAAGTAGAGGATAAAATGAAAGAAGTAATTGAAAAGCAACAGAAGGGTCTCTTCAAGCCGAAGAGGGAGAATGACCAACTTACCGCTATCTTGGGAAACCCTGAACACAGCGGACGGGTTCGAGCGGTCTCTTCTCAAATGTCTTGGCTAGATGGTTTCCCTAAAGATAAAGACACATATAGAAGACGTGAGAAGTTTAAGAAAACACTTGATGAAACAATTGCTCAAAAGGTCAAAGAAAATATGCAAGAAATAATGGAACAACTTAGACAATCAGGACAATTAGTGGCACCGAGTACAATGATGGTTCCGGTGCAAAAGGAGCAATTAGTATCTCCAACTGCCTACCCTAGCAGCGTTGGTTCCGTGCCAGGCTCAGGGTCAGCCCATAAGTTCCCTGTCGATGATATTGCTAACGACAAATCTTGTCGTCTTCTTGTCCCGATAGGCAGAGCAGGGAACAAAACCAAACAGGTTGCCACTGCTATGGCAAAGCCTGATCGTGACTTCAACGGGAGTCCACTTCCGTTGTATTATTCTGTGGTGCAAGTTCTTCAGATCATTGATAATGATTATGAAGATTATGAAATAGACCACGTCACACCTGAGGGGATCGCGACTCTGGGGCAGGCTGTCAACCAATTAATCCTTTGGCACCGACGCGATATCGTGTTGGACGATGAGCCAATTTCTAGCCCCGTCGCATCTCCAAATACTGCAACCCCATCTTCTAAGGCGAAAGTGCATGAAGATCCACTCCCAGTCCGGGAAGATCCACTACCCCTATGTCTGAGCAAGGATGATGATATCCAAGAGCAACAAGTTGGACAACAACTTCAAGCAGTACCAGAGCAAGCTGTTGCTAGTAAAGAGCAACTAGTTGAGCAACAGCTTGAAGTAGTACTAGAGCCAGCTGCTGGGAGTAAAGAGAAATCAGTTGAACAACAGGTTCAACAACAAGCCAGTGTCCAACTTCCGACGACTACTCCTCGATCATCAGTGCCTGTCAAAGTTAGCTCATACGAAAATAAGAAACCTTCATCAGAAGTGACAAAGTATTTGGAAGCTATGAAGGAAAATATTAGAAAATCGAGTGCATCTCGTTCTTCTCATGAGCCAGCATTAGAAGATATCGAGGAGTGGGAAGAAGACGGTGTCATGTATAATCGGCGGACGGCTTTAGTTAAACCAGGAGTTCCAATATACAAGCTTGAGGATGTTCCTCCTAAATTTGAGAATGGGAAGCCGTTAATGACATCCGTACAACTTAGCAAACAACCCGTCGCGCTCAGAAGAATGCATGAGTGGTACATCACTGCCAGCACAAAATATGGTCTTCAGTGCGTCACATTTCGTATTCCAAAAGAAGCATTCTGGAGCACTGGAGTAGATAAACGAGTCATTTTATTTGAAGAGCTGCTTTCCCTTTTCCATCGGGGCATGCTCGAAATCAACCTGCTGCTCGTCTGGTGCTTGTAAGTGCTCTAATATTTTGTATTTGCTTTTCTTACTACACGCATACGCATTTCATGAGATTATAACAATTCTGGACTTCTTCAATAGGATGCAATACATGGATAATGAAAAGTTGGCGCACAAGACAGGTATCCTTGACCCTACTAGGATTGCAAAGTCGCTATTCGACGTCCAGGCAAATCGAGAATCAAGCCAGTACAAACACATGAAAAAAAAAAGATTTTGAAAGAGCAATTGCAAAACTTAAGAAGGATAGAAAGGCAGAAGTTGCAGCTTACATAGGACATGCGATGTTTAACTTTGTCAGAGACGGCCAGGACCTCGTAAAGGCTCCGTACCACTTCGAGTAAGTTCGACACATGGCATTGAAATAGCAATTATTGGTAATTGTTAACACGTGTGTTTGTATGTTTGCAGTAATCACTACATAATGATCTTCATCAAGCCAACGCAGGGAATGGCAACAGTCTTGGACTCGGCCGGTTACCCACCAGATCGTTACAAAGATTTCCTTTCCATTTTGAAAAAGTACGTTTATTCAATAATTTTAATTTACGCACATTTAGAATGTGTTGACAAGTTTTATATGACATTTCTTGTATTACAGCGCTTGGCGGTTTTACGCGGAACAGCTTGGCGGTCAGAGACCTCCTAATACGAATGCATTGGACATTAAAACGTATTATGCTTGTCCGAAGCAGCCTGCTGGGAGTGTCTTATGCGGGTATTATGTATGCGAGCATCTTCGGACCGCCGCCGTATATAGAGTCAATCGTGAGGATGTAAGTTATCCTTAATGTCGATACCTTATTTTCTTACTTTTGTGTTTCATTTTCATTGTAACTAGCATAGTTTAATGCTTATATTCTCTGCTGTTCAATATTACCAGAAACATTATTTTCATATTTTGATTCCAACTTCAAAATTCAATTGCTCATAGTACAACTGCTCCAAAAATACCTACTAAATTCTTGTATACTCTCACTTTGATCTATACTTTGAGATTGTTCAAACCAACACATTCTAAACCTTGTTATGTGTTATATTGCAGCACAAGAAGAATCTGAACGAAGAATGGCCGGTTTGTAGAAGTATTCCTGATGGAGGAGCCGACAGGATTGCTTCTGAACTCTGTCAGTTCATTCGTCGCGAAATTTTGCACAAAACGGGGAAGTTCTTTGATAAGAGAGGTTCAGCAGCTGATGTGCCAGAACTTTGCGACTATACCAATCTAAACAGTTTTTAGTGAAAACTTGTAAACTTTGAGATGAAATTGTATCTGTAACTTGTGTGTATGTATATTGTTTTAGTGAAATTGACTTCTGTGATGATAATATTGTTGTCTTTTGTTCTGTGATGATTGTTGTTTTTTGTTCTGTGATTATATTGAATTGACCTGGAAATTAGAAATAACAGCAGTAGTACTGCATGACTGTGAAAAACAATTACCACAGGCGGCTAGATACAAGTAAAGAAACATCTGTGATAACCTAATTTTCACAGGCGGTGTCTGTTATGGTAGAAACCGGCTGCGTTAAAGGGTCTTCACAGACGGCTGGTATAGGTAAACTCCGTCTGTGATAACACCATTATCATAGACGGGTTAGTTATGCTTCAATAACCGTATGTAAAGACACATTATCATTGACGGTTAGTTATGCTTCAAAACCCGCCTGTGAAGACATATTATCATAGGCGGTTAGTTATGCTTCAAAATCCGCCTGTGAATACAAATTATCATAGACGGTTAGTAATGCTTCAATACCCGTCTGTGAAGACTTCTTATCATAGACGGTTAGTTACTCTTCAATAACCGTCTGTGATAAGACGTTTATCACAGACGGTTATATATGCTGCACGACCCGTCTGTGATAAAGTATTTTCACAGACGGCTAGCCTAAGTAAAGAACCGCCTATGATAATCGGTCTTCACAGGCGGCTATCCTTAGTGAAGAACCGCCTATGATAATTAGTCTTCACAGGCGGTTTCACTTCTCCGCCTGTGAAATTGCGGATTATCACAGACTCTTCGTTTCAGGCGGTTTTAAAAGCCGTCTGTGATAATAGGTTTGGAGCCGCCTGTGATGAGGCTTATTGTAGTAGTGGAGGCTTAAGAATGCTCCAAGTTGGCTGTGGCGGAGCTAGGGTTCTTGTCTCTTTGAAATGAGGCCGGGGGTCCCCTTTTTATAGGGGTTCCGAGCCCAAACTGCTGACTTCAGCAAAAGGGCGGACTAGTCTGGCCTCAGGCCCGGACTAGTCTGGCCTACGGGGACCATTGACCTCTGTCAGGTCCCGACAACTGTCGCGGCGATCGTCACACTACCCGCCAAACTTCAAATTCAAACGGTCACATAGACCACGGACTAGTCCGCCCAACATCGGACTAGTCCGTTCTCACACATAACCTTTTGTTCTGTGGAGAAACGGACTAGTCTGGAGGTGCGGACTAGTCCGGCCACCCAGGCGGACTAGTCCGTCCTCCAGGACTTAGTCGCAAACCTCTCTACACTCAGCACCACGGACTAGTCTGGCCCACGGACGGACTAGTCCGATCTCACACAGGACCTTTTGGTCCGCCCCAAAACGGACAAGTCCGCTCTCTAGGACTTAGTCCTGGAACTCCACCCTAAGGGGTACCACGGACTAGTCCGTCCCACTACGGACTAGTCCGAAGTCACACAGGACCTTCTGGTCCGTGTGAAAACGGACTAGTCTGGCCAGGAGCGGACTAGTCCGGCCACCCAGGCGGACTAGTCCGGCCTTCCTGCCAGACTATTCTAACTTCAACTCTAAACAAGATTTCTACCTAAACCATCACTCTTGAGCTCCTACTTTGATCTCTTTGCACTTTACGCACACACCCTCCTATTTCTACGGCTAGTCTAACTCAACACGCTAGAAACCCTAGTTTCTACGCTTCGAGTCGACTCCGTTTCCTTCCTTTTCCTTTTTGAGGGTTTGCGTCTCCGATCGAGTCCACACCTGTGCTAAGATCACTTGAGCTCATTAGCGACTTAATTGTCGTCATCAATCATCCAAAACCCACGGGTAACCTAGATGCACTTTCAATCTCCCCCTTTTTGGTGATTGATGACAACACATCAAGTCCTTCACAATTAAGAATATAATATTTGGTTTTCATAACTTGTGTGCGTATGAATGACTCCCCCTCAATGTATGCAACATGTAAAAGAGGTGGAGGAGATCTTTCATACCCACACACGTTATGGTGGGGTGCCTACGTGATGTGCTCAACAATTGTGACAAGACATAAAGAACATTAATATAATTATAAGATTGACAATAAGAACATTGTATTGATATTAAACAACACTAACAAGTCTTGCACAAATGTAAACATCCAAGTAGCATGAATATATTACAAGTCAAGTCCGAATGCCAAATGCACACCACAAAAGACTACCTCCCCCTTAACTCCCCCCCTTTGGCATCAAGGCACCAAAAAGGAAAAGAAGGGGGGAACTAGGACCTAGAAGCTAGGCCTCGTCCTCGCCACTGCCACTCTCCGTGGCCTCAGGGTCTTCGACGTCATCCTCATTATAGTTGGCGTCATTGTCGTTGTCGTTGTCGGAGCCCGGTGCGGAGGTACCCTCCATCTCACCCAAGAGTGCCAACTCATCAGGGGTGAGAAGGGGGTATGGAGTGAGCTCGTCATCGGAGGCCTCAGGACTCATCAGGATCTCTAGCTTGTCGCAGAGCTTCCTCACGTATCGCTCAGTCCGCTGAGCTCGCACCTCGGCTTTGTGGCACGAGGTGAAGATGGACCGAAGGAACTTAAGGACTCCGCTGCTAGAGGAGCCACTGAGTGAGTGAGAGGCACGGCGAGAGGCTCCAACAAGAGGTTCCTCCGGCTGAGATGGAGGATCCGCGTTCTTCCGACGCGGAGGAGGAGGCAGAGGTGGAGGAATCTGAGGACGCAGTCTCTTATGTGAGACATCCTTCTTGAAGGTAATTCCGGAGACTTTCTCGATAAGGCACATCACATAAGGAGCATAGCCACAAGACCTGTTGGGGGTATGAGATATATTGAAGATATCATCATAGATGTACTCAGCTAAGTTGAAGCTCTCTTCCCCATCTATCAGCACCATCAAGTGCCTCAAGTTGCCCTGGATGACTCCGGCATCCCCATCCTTCGGAGCAATGGTCTTCCGAAGGAGACGGTTGAGCACACTAAAAAATGGCTTGATGTTCCTTGCCAATGCACGGAAACGATCCCTCACTCCCTAAGACTCCAATGCACGGATTGGAATCGAGATTCGGTGGTTGGAACGAAAAATCGCCGAGGGAGGCAGTTTCTAGCGCGCGGGAGAGAGAGAGGCGAGAGTGAGAGGAGAGAGGAGGGGGTCTGGGCCGCCCTGGGGGTTTAAGTCCCCAAGGGCCGGACTAGTCTGGTAGCAGGTGGACTAGTCCGGTGTGCGGACCAGCCGCAGACTAGTTTGCCTCCGGACTTGTCCGTCCATAGGGCGGACTAGTCCGGTCCTACTGGGCTGAAAACCATATATATGAGTTTTGCCCACTAACTATCGGTCCTTTTGGACAAATATTGCATTACAAACAAGATTATTGAGGAATATATGATAAATCCATGATCATGTTCTAAGAAAATAGTTTTCTCAAATAGTTTTGAAGAGAAATCAAGATAGAGAAGAGTTTTTCGAAATATAGCTCAAAATATATGAGGAATGTGGTTTAAGCCACATTCCTAGAATCCAAAATGTTGAGCTCACTTCTTAGCTCACAGAAACGCTTCTCATCAAGAGGCTTGGTGAAGATATCCGCAAGTTGATGTTCCGTCCTCACATGAGAAATCACAATATCTCCCTTCATTGAGTGGTCTCTCAAGAAGTGATGTCGTATGTCTATGTGTTTGGTCCTAGAGTGCTCCACCGGATTATGGGCTATCTTTATGGCACTCTCGTTGTCACACAAGAGTGGAATGTTGCGCGAGTTAATCCCATAATCCCTAAGGGTTTGTCGCATCCAAAGAAGTTGTGCACAACAACTTCCGGCTGCAACATATTCCGCTTTGGCGGTGGAGAGAGCAATAGAGTTTTGCTTCTTAGAGGACCAAGACACTAGAGATCGACCCAAGAATTGGCATGTACCCGATGTGCTCTTCCTATCAACTTTGCACCCCGCATAATCCGCATTGGAATATCCAATGAGGTTAAACTTAGATCCTTTGGGGTACCAAAGTCCTAGGGAAGGTGTGTATACTAGATATCTCAAGATCCTTTTAACGGCGGTCAAATGACAAGCCTTAGGTGCCGCTTGAAAGCGTGCACACATACACACACTTAGCATGATATCGGGCCTAGATGCACAAAGATAGAGAAGTGAACCAATCATAGACCTATATAACTTTTGATCCACACTTGGACCGTCCTCATTTAGGTCTAGGTGTCCATTTGTCCCCATAGGGGTTTTGATGGGTTTTGCCTTATCCATGTCAAACTTCCTTAGAATATCTTGTGTATACTTAGTTTGACTTATGAACGTCCCTTCTTTGAGTTGTTTTACTTGAAATCCTAGAAAGAACTTTAACTCACCCATCATGGACATTTCAAACCTCTCCGTCATTATCTTGGAGAACTCATCACAAAACACCTTATTTGTGGAACCAAATATGATGTCATCCACATATATTTGGCACACAAAAAGATCCTCGTTGAAGTGCTTTGTGAAAAGGGTATAATCCACTTTGCCTATCCTAAAACCATTTTCAACTAGAAAGTCTCTTAGGCACTCATACCAAGCTCTAGGAGCTTGCTTGAGGCCATAAAGAGCCTTTTGCAATTTGTAAACATGGTTAGGATAGTCTTGGTCTTCAAACCCCGGAGGTTGCTCTACATAAACTTCTTCCTTGATTGGACCATTAAGGAATGCACTCTTAACATCCATTTGGTAGAGCTTGAAGTCATGATGAGTAGCAAAGGCTAGTAATATCCGAATTGACTCAAGCCTAGCTACGGGGGCAAATGTCTCATCAAAATCCAATTCTTCAACTTGTGAGTACCCTTTTGCCGCAAGTCGTGCCTTGTTCCTAGTTACCACGCCATGCTCATCTTGTTTGTTGCGGAACACCCACTTGGTTCCAACAACATTAGCTTGTGGGCGCTTGACAAGCTCCCAAACCTTGTTCCTTTCAAAGTTATTGAGCTCCTCTTGCATGGCAACTACCCAATCCGGATCTCTTAAAGCATCTTCAACCTTATGAGGTTCCAAGGATGAGACAAAGGAGAAATGCTCACAAAAGTTTGCAACACGTGAACGTGTTATTACTCCTTTTGTGATATCTCCTAGAATGTTGTCAACGGGATGATCCCGTTGAACACTTTGATGAACACGAGGATGCGGAGGTTGAGCTCTTGAACCACTTGCTTCATCTTCTTCACTTTGGTCTCCCCCTTGATCCATGCCTCCCCCTTGATCTTCATTCCCATTATCACTTTGGGGAGCATCTAGTGGATCTCCAACTTGTCCAGTGGGGGTTTGACCTACTTCATAGTGAGGATGGTCACTTGGGCTTTGAGATGGTTCTTGTGGGCAAACATCTCCAAGTGCCATTCTCCTTAGAGCTTCTAGTGGAGGTTCCTCTTGATCAATGGCATGTTGATCAACTTGCTCCACTTGAGAGCCATTGGTTTCATCAAACACCACGTCACGTGCTATTTCAACAATTCTGGAGGATTTATTGAACACACGGTACACATGAGTGTTTGAGTCATATCCAAGCAAGAAACCCTCATCGGACTTTGAAGCAAACTTCGAAGTCCTAGGCTTCTTGTTGAGGATATAACACTTGCTACCAAAGACACGAAAGTAAGAAACATTGGGTTTCTTACCAACGAGAAGCTCATAAGGAGTCTTCTTGAGGAGGCGATGAAGGTACAATCGGTTTACGGCGTGGCAAGCGGTGTTAACCGCTTCCGCCCAAAACCGGTCCGATGTTTTGTACTCATCTAGCATCGTCCTTGACATCTCAATAAGCGTCCTATTCTTTCTTTCGACAATTCCATTTTGTTGAGGAGAATAGGGAGCGGAAAACTCATGCTTGATGCCCTCCTCATCTAGGAACTCTTCTACTTGCATGTTCTTGAATTCGGTGCCATTGTCACTCCTTATAGCCTTTATCCTTAAGGTGAACTCATTTTGAGCTCTCCTTAGGAATTTCTTGAGGACACCGGGGGTTTCACTCTTATCATGCAAGAAGAACACCCAAGTATATCTAGAGAAGTCATCAACGATGACCAGACCATACTTGTTGCCACCAATGCTAATATAAGAAATGGGGCCAAAAAGATCCATATGGAGTAACTCCAAAGGTCTAGTTGTCGTCATGACATTCTTAGAGGGGTGTTGAGCTCCTACTTGCTTTCCCGCTTGGCACGCACTACATGGACTATACTTTTCAAATACCACATCCTTTAGGCCACGAACGTGCTCTCCCTTAAGGAGCTTTTGAAGGTTCCTCATTCCAACATGGGCTAGCCTTCTATGCCAAAGTCATCCCATGTTGGCTTTCGCCATTAAGCATGTGTCAAATTGAGCCTTATCCGTGGTAAAGTCCACGAGATAGAGCTTTCCTTTGAGCACTCCCTTAAAGGCTATCGAGTCATTACCCTCTCTAAGAACGCTCACACCCTCACTAGTAAATACACACTTATATCCTTTATCACATAGTTGTGATATGGATAGGAGGTTATAGTCTAGGGAATCAACATGCAAAACATTAGATAGAGTATGTGAAGAGGAGATAGCAATTTTACCGGAGCCAAGGATTTTCCCTTGGCTATTATCCCCAAAGAAGATTCCTTCACTTGGGTCCTCGTTCTCCTCATACTCTATGAACATGCTCCTCTCTCCGGTCATGTGGTTGGTACATCCACTATCCAACACCCATTTCGATCCGCCGGAGGAGTAAGCCTACAAAACAAATTTATTCCTTCCTTTTAGGTACCCAAGCGGAGTTGGGTCCTTTCACGTTAGTGGTTAGGCATTTGGGCACCCACACGCAAGGCTTGGGGCTCTTGCGGAGTGGCCCAATATATCTAGCAAACACTTTACCATATTTGTTCCTCATAAGCACATAAGATGCATCAAAATCATGGAATAGAGGATGCGGTTCAGATTTAGGCATTTTGTTGCTAGAGGGTGAGTTCTTTTCAATTTTAGTTGTGGATGAACTCCCCTTAACAAAGACAATCATGTCTTTGCCATACTTGGAGGTTTTGGCGTTATGCCTTCCTTTTCTAGTATAGCCAAGACCATCCTTGACATGGGGAGGTCTTATGTTGGTGTATGCACTTCGTGCATACGCCACCTTCTCCTTGTAAAAGATGGCACCCTTAGGTGCTTGCTTGCCCTACGCTAAGTTGAGTTCATCCTTAAGCTTAAGGATTAAGTTAGAGCACTTGCAAGGCGGGGTTGCATTGGATGAGGCCTTTGAGGAGGTTGAGCTCTTGGAGGAAGAGGCTACATTGTTCTTGAGAGACTCAACTTGAGTCTCAAGGATCTTGTTAACTTTTGACAAGTTCCCAAGTTCATCCTTGAGCTCAATTGACTTCTCCTCAAGACTTGAACATGTTTTCTTGCTTAGAGCAAGTTTGTGTTCCAATGCCCTACTCTTCTCTCTTTCAAGCTCAAGGAGCTCATTAAGCTCTTGCCATCTCTCCTTCTCAAGGATGAGCATGTCCTCTTGTCTATTGATGAGCTCCTCCTTCTCAAAGATCTCATCCATAAGCAATTTCATCCTACGCAAGGTGCTTTTGCTTATGTCCTTAAACATATGCTCATTCTCACTAGCGCTATCAAATTCATCTTGAGAAGAGATTGAGGAGGAGGGATGAGATGTTACCTTTCTCCTTCCCTCCCTTGCCATAAGGCAAGTAGGTTTGTAGTCGTTGTTGAGGTTGGGGAAGATCTTGCTTCCCTTGGAGCTCCTCCCGATGGCTATGGTAGCCATCTTCTCCTCTTCTTCTTCGGAGGAGGACTCATCGTTAGAGTCCCACTCCTTGCCCAAGTGTGCTTGTCCGGAGGGCCTCTTCTTCTTGAAGAATTTCTTCTCTTGAGGCTTGCCCTCCTTCTTCTTCTTCACTTCTTCATGGGGGCAATTAACGATGAAGTGGCCGTACTCGCCACAATTGTAGCAAGCCCTTTTTGATTTGGGCCTTGCTCTTTCCTTCCCCTTGCCTTCATAGTTGTATCCGCCTTTCTTCCTCCTCATCATCCTCTTTAATTTGTTGATGAAGAAGGCCTCTTCCTCATTGGTGTCGAGGCTCTCCTCATCGTTTTCCTCTTGATCCTTTGAAGAGGATGTTGCCTTGAGTGCAACATTCTTCATCTTGGAGGCGGTGAACTTTTGAAGGTCGTTGTAGAAGAGCGCCTCCTTCTCCATGATCTCGTGGTTGATGATCCTACCAAGGACCTCCTCCGGGGTCATTTGAGTGAACCCCAGGCTTTCTCGAATCATGGAGCAAAGAGCGACGTTCCTAGGCATGAATGCCCGGATCATCCTCTTCACCACCTCGTGGTCGGTTCACTTGGTGCAGCCATATGATCGGCTCTTGTTGATGAGTATCTTCAATCGGTTGTACATGTCTTGGGGGGATTCACCATCCATGATGGCGAACCTCCCAAGCTCTGCTTCGATGAGCTCGATCTTGGCCTCCTTGACCACCCGATTTCCCTCATGCGCCGTCTTGAGGGTGTCCCATATATCTTTGGCCACCTCAAGACCATCGACGCGGTTGAACTCATCTCTTGAGAGGGATGAGATGATTACACCCGCAGCTTGAGCGTTGCGGTGGATGAGGATGGCTTGTTCTTGCGTGATGTTGTCCTCATCCTTCGCGATCTCCACTCCGGTCATCACAATTTGCCACAATGCCGGATTGAGTGACACGAGGTGGATCTTCATGTTGTGCTTCCACATCCCGTAGTCGGTTCCATCGAATCGAGGAGGTTTCCCCAATGGGATGGAGAGGTAGTGGTTGTTGGCAGCAAGGCGTTCATAGTTGAACCCTTGTCGGTTGTAGTTGACTCTGCCACTACCACTTGATGTGTTTGACGGATCGATCTTGGAGATCTTCAGCTTCTCCCGGAGCTTCTCCTTGAGTTGGCGAGTCTCCTCATCGTCCATTGGCTTGTCTTGATAAGCCAACGTCTCCTCACGGGATGCCTCGTAGTCGTTGCTCGACGCGTCGTCATTCACCACTCCGGCCATCTTTGTTAGACTCTTTGTGGAAAGTCCTGCTCTGATACCAATTGAAAGTTGCCTAGAGGGGGGGGGTGAATAGGCTAATCGACCTGCAAATGACTTAATAAAACGAGATTAAATCACAGGGGGCGGACTAGTCCGGTCTGGGGGCAGACTAGTCCGGTCAACCTGCGTGAAGAACCCTAAAAAGTGTTTCTAGCAAGTTTTAAGGGGATTTTCTCGAGGCTACAGGTGAGTATATGTTTATGTCAAGTTTAGCACCTACCAACACAAGAGTGAGTCAAGTTTCAACAAGATTATGGCAATGTGAAGCACGAAACAAAACTAGCAACCCTAGAACGAAATAATCGATAAAAGAAGTGCGAAGAACACGAAGGCACAAAGATTTTATCCCGAGGTTCGATTCCACACAAGGAATCTACGTCCTCGTTGAGGAGTCCACAAAGGACCGGGTTCAACAACCCTTCCCTCACCAAGTTTACCGCACGGGCCTAACTTGGTTCTCCACTATCACAAAGGGTGAATACAAGATTCGTTGGGGCTTCTCACAATCTGAGGCTCCCACACCACAAAGGTGATCAACACCACGAAACACACTCAACACACAGGTTACAAAGACTCAATGAGTGCAAGAGATCAAACCGGGAGCACAAGCGCGGTGTTCTTCCTCTTCTCCACCTCACTAAACCCTAATCCACTCAAGAATTATTTTTAGAGGGAAAGTAGGCAAGAAAGAGGCTTAAGAATGCTCCAAGTTGGCTGTGGCGGCGCTAGGGTTCTTGTCTCTTTGAAATGAGGCCGGGGGTCCCCTTTTTATAGGGGTCCCGAGCCCAAACTGCTGACTTCAGCAAAAGGGCGGACTAGTCCGGCCTCAGGCCCGGACTAGTCCGGCCTACGGGGACCACTGACCTCTGTCAAGTCCCGACAACTGTCGCGGCGATCATCACGCTACCTGCCAAACTTCAAATTCAAACGGTATAGCGGACTAGTCCGTTCTCACACAGAACCTTTTGTTCTGTGGAGAAACGGACTAGTCTGGAGGTGCGGACTAGTCCGGCCACCCAGGCGGACTAGTCCGTCCTCCAGGACTTAGTCGCAAACCTCACTGCACTCAGCACCACGGACTAGTCCGGCCTACGGACGGACTAGTCCGATCTCACACAGGACTTTTGGTCCACCCCAAAACGGACAAGTCCGCTCTCTAGGACTTAGTCCCGAAACTCCACCATAAGGGGTACCACGGACTAGTCCGTCCCACTACAGACTAGTCCGAAGTCACACAGGACCTTTTGGTCCGTGTGAAAACGGACTAGTCTGGCCAGGAGCGGACTAGTCCGGCCACCCAGGCGGACTAGTCCGGCCTTCGTGCCAGACTATTCTAACTTCAACTCTAAACGGGGTTTCTACCTAAACCATCACTCTTGAGCTCCTACTTTGATCTCTTTGCACTTTACACACACACCCTCCTATTTCTACAGCTAGTCTAACTCAACACGCTAGAAACCCTAGTTTCTACGCTTCGAGTCGACTCTGTTTCCTTCCTTTTCCTTTTTGAGGGTTTGCGTCTCTTATCGAGTCCACACCTGTGCTAAGATCACTTGAGCTCATTAGCGACTTAATTGTCATCATCAATCATCCAAAACCCATGGGGAACCTAGATGCACTTTCAAGTACACTCGGCGTTGGATGGTTCGGACCCTCCCGGAGCTTCCTCTTCATTGATCCGGATCCTCCCCCCAGAGGGGTCCAGATTTTCTTCGGGGACTTCCGGGGTCCTTGTTGGAGGAACCCGGAGCTTCTTCAGAAGCGACCTGGACCCTCCCGGAGGGGTCTGGGTCTTCTGAAGTAACTTCTTGTGGATTCAAGTATGGGAGTTGGGACCCAGACTCGCTTTCAGAAACCTCCAGACCCTCCTGAAGGGGTCTGGACTCCTGAGTATGGGATGGTTCTGGTCTCTCCGCAACCAGGACCATACTGATGACTTCGTCAGTGGCTGAAATGTAAAGCAGCAAAGGCTCACTAGGGTTTGGAGCTACCAGAATTGGTAGGGTGGTGAGGAGTTGTTTTAGCTCCTGAAACGCCTTTTCTGCTTATTCATATCATTGGAATGGTCCGGACTTCCTTAATAACTTGAAGAAGGGGAGTGCCCATTCTGCCAGTCTTGAAATGAACCGGGTGAGGGTTGCTAGACATCCAGTTAGCTTTTGGACATCTTTGATGCGGGCTGGTGGCCGCATGTCTTCAATGGCTTTGATCTTCGCCAGATTAGCTTCTATGCCCCGGTGACTTACCAGGAAACCAAGAAGTTTTCCGGAGCTAACCCCGAAGACACACTTGTCTGGATTTAGCTTTGTGCGGGTGACCCGCAGCTTGTCGAAGACAGCCTGTAAGGTGTCATGGAGTGACTCCCTGTTCTTGACCTTGACCACGATGTCATCAACGTACACTTCCACTATGTCTCTAATGAGTTCTTCAAAGGTTTTGTACATAGCTCGTACAAAGGTTGAATCTGCATTCTTGAGACCAAATGGCATGGCTGTATAACAGTACAATCCATCTACTGTGATGAAAGAGGTATGCTCTTCATTTTCCCTAGACATTATGATTTGATGATACCCAGAATATGCGTCTAGGAAACACAATAATTCACACCCGGAGGTGGAGTCCACTATCTGATCTATTCTAGGTAATGGGAATGGATCTTTTAGACATGCCTTATTTAGTGTTGTGTAGTCGATACACATCCGAAGCTTCCCGCCGACCTTGGGCACAATGACTGGGTTTGCCAGCCATTTTGGATGGAAGACTTCTCGGATGAATCCAGCTTCGAGCAACTTCTTCACTTCTTGTCGAATGAAGCTCTGTCGCTCTACGGATTGCTTCCGAGGCTTCTGATGCACAGGTCGGGCGTCGGGGTAGATCTTCAGATTGTGCTCAATCACTTCCCTGAGGATCCCAGACATTTCTGACGGTTGCCAGGCAAACACGTCGACATTAGCCCGGAGGAAAGCGATGAGCGCGAGTTCCTATTTGTCGTTCAATCCCCCCGATATACGGGTGGTCTGAGCGGCATCGGAACCGATTTGGACGACTTTGACGGGAATGTCGGTGTTGCCGCTTGGCTGCACACGAGGTGCAGAAGTCGAGCCTCGCTGACGAATGCTCGGGGGTTTTGGAGCTTGCTCCTGCCTGGAGTCCTCCTCTTGTGCCATAGTAAGCGCATGGAGTTCTTCCAGAGCAGTTACTCCGGCAGTACGATCTCCGCGGATCCGGAGAACGCCTACTAGTGTTGGCATCTTTAACACCAGGTAACCATAATGAGTAGCTGCCATGAATTTGTACAAGGCAGGCCTACCCAAGATGGCATTGAAGGGTAAGTTGATCTGAGCAACGTCAAAGACCAACTTCTCGGTGCGATACTTCTCCCGGGTCCCGAAGGTAACAGGGAGGGTAATAGCTCCGAGTGGGGTAATGGCTCCTGGACCTACTTCGAAGAAAGGTCGGGAGGGGTGGAGATCCGAAGGTCGGAGCTGAAGCTTGGTAAAAGCTTCGAAGCTTATGAGGTTGAGCCCTGAACCTCCATCTACCATGACATGGTGGAGCTGGATGTTATTGATGGTAGGAGATACCATCAAAGGTAGTTGGCCTGCTCCAACCATGCTTCGAGGGCAGTCCGAAGCATCAAAAGTGATGGTTGTGTCCATCCACTTCTGATGAGGCTCCACCCTGGTTGTAGGAGCGACAACAGCCATGTCCCGACGCATAGTCTTGATGACGCGGCGGGAGGTGATGTCCCATGATCCACCAAAAATGGTGTTCATGGTCTTCCGACGCTCGTTGTCAGAGACGTCGAAATCGTCGTCGACGGAGGTATAGACGACCTTCAAGACCTTTTTGGGATCCTGAAAACCTAACTCCTCTTCAGCTGGAGCTTCATTAACTTTTTGTTTTCCTTCCCTCTGTTGGAAAGGAGCTTCTTCCCGGCGCTTGTTGTAGCGCTCGACAAGGTTTTGGACCTCCCGGCAGTCTTCCAAACTGTGGCTGTCCGTTTTGTGAATTGGACACCACACCTTGGGTTTGCCACCGTCTTCAGAAGACGGTCGAGGTCGCTTCTCGGGGCGTGGCTCCCGGCCACCCGGAGCTGCAGCAACTGCAACATTGGATGCACCGGCCGACGGCTTCTTCTTGCCGTTGGTCTTTTTCTTCTTCTTGTTCCCGGAGGTAGCGGCTTCTCCTTTGGAGGATTTCTTGTGATCCTCCGGAGTTGGTTTGGAGTGCATTTCACGGCCCTCCGCAGCTCTGGCACATTTGTCAGCCAAGATGAAGAGTTTCGTGGCACTGGTAATCTCCTTGATCACCAGTTTCTCCAGCATCTTCTTATCCCGCACCCCCTGTCTAAATGACACGATGACAGAGGCGCTAGAGATAGAAGGGATAGTGTTTCGTACCTGAGAGAATCTCTGGATGAATGATCGCAGGGATTCTCCTCCTTTTTGCACAACTGCAAAAAGGTCCAGTTTGGTGCCTGGTCGGGTGTAAGAACTCCTGAAGTTGGCGGTGAATTGCCGGCACAACTCCTCCCAACTGCTGATGGAGTTGGGTGGAAGGCTCATAAACCAGGACCTGGCGGTCCCAGTTAAAGCCACTGGGAAATAATTGGCCATTACGGCCTCATTTCTTCCAGCTGCCAAGATAGCAGTGGAGTAAATCTGAAGAAATTCGACAGGATTAACGGTCCCATCGAACTTCTCCGGCAGATGAGGCCCGAACTTCTGTGGCCACCTGACCATACGCAGATGCATGGCCAGGGCTGAACAACCTCCTCCTACTCCTTCAGGAGCAGGAATGTCTTGAGCTTCTCGTATTTCACGAGCACGCTCAATATGGACTCGGCTGTCTTGTTGGCGATATCGGCGATCAAGCTCCACCCGGAGGTCATGAGTTGAAAGCTTTGATACCGTGTGAGTGCGTCGTGCCCCGGCGGGCAACGACGTCACCTGCTGTGATGCAGCACGTCTCCTGTTGTTGGAAACATGCGGACCAAGTCTGCCAGACAAGGTCCGTCGCTGCGACGGGGCCCGTCCTGAAGGAGGAGGACCCTGGTTGCTGATGCGGTCGGCTGCTGCTGCAACCAAGTGTTCCACATTGGCCCTCCACTGCTCCATTGCATCCCGGGATGCGTCCGGAGGTGGTGGGCGCTGAAGAAGAGCACGTGCTGCATGAAGCGCGTGTTCCGGGTTGTCAAGATTCGCCGACGCAGTGATTGACGCCGGTGCACCATCGCGTTGTCCAGCTTGATTTGCTGGTGGAGGCGGCGGTGGTGGAAGAGTGACTCCTGCTGGAACCGTGGTTCCTCCTGAGTTCACCATTCTTGAAATCTCCGGTCCCCCTTCTTGGCGCGCCAACTGTCGGTGGTTTTGATCCGGCAGATCTCCCGATACTACTAAAGTGTTAGAGGAGTTTGAGGTTTAGTATGGGCGCGCGGAGATTCCAGAAGGTGAGATGTTGAGTGACACAAGGGACACGAAGATTTACGTAGTTCGGGCCGCCTGAGCGTAATACCCTACTCCACGGTGTGTGTTGGTGTTGTATTGGATGTATGAGCTCAACGTGTCTCCGGAGAGTGTGTCTCCCGACAGTGTGTCCAGAGCGTCTGTCTCCTATGTATCGTCGGCCTGTCCTTTTATAGTACAAGGGCAGGCCGTTACAAGTTAGCCTGGCCCGACATGTGGCCCTGACGGTTACTGATATTGATACACATTCAACACGTTTAATTGCCCTTAATGACCGAGTTATGGGCTTTGACAGCACCGTTACTGGTAATTAAGGTTGTCCGATCGTGTGTCATTAATATAGTATTAATGACACTTGATCAGGTCTTGAAGTCCTTGATTCCCCTTTGAATATCCGGAGCCGTTGTGGGGTCTTCCGGAGGTTAGAGGCTGAAGATCCGACGGTTGGACACGTAGCAGCGCCGGAGCACACTGTGGGGAACAGATAGGTCCGGTGTTACCCGACACGTGTCAGTTCTGGAGCTTCCCTCGGTCTGGGGTTAGGTCCGGGGGTGCTATTTCGGTACCTAGCCCGGAGCTTCCCCTTGTGGGTGGTAGCTCCGGTTTGATAGTACACGTGGCGACCCTGGGACTAACCATGTTGGAGAAGCGGGTCCGGTTATGTTTGACATGTGGGCCTCCGAAGGTCTTCAAATCAAGTAGATGACATTCCCTTGAGATCTTTGTAATCTCAAGGGGTGTACGGTTCCCAGGGTACCGACAACGTCCGACGTCGCCTGTCGTGCGCTTGCTCCGCCACCTCCTGGTTGCGCGCACAGTTGCCGCCCGTCGCGCGCTTCCTCAGCCGCTGTCTGGTCCCGCTCGCGGCCGCGTTAGCAACCACCGCTGCCGCTGCCGCTACGTAGATGCGGCTGAGGGGCTCCAACCGAAGGGTAGAGTTACAGGTAAGGGCAGTTTGGTCCACTTCTATTATTAATATGACTTTTTAATTTTTTTGATGATCTAAATTACCTTTAGCTAACAGATCTGTTAAAACAGGGCCAAACGGTGATTTCGTATAAAAAACAAGGATCAAAGGTGCAAACCCTAAAAAAAGAGGTTAAACATACGATTAGATGTTAAAGTAGGGTCAACCACGCAATTGTCCCTTAGATTTTTGTGGAAATTTGATACCTTAAAATTTTCATCAGAAATTAGATATGGCTATGTAACATATAACCGATAAGTAATACGAACTGGATCTCGAAGGAAAATAAATTTATAACCCATTTTACAAAGATAACTCTCTTTTTGCTAAAATATGAGTCTAACCCTTTTGAATTTCGTGAAAAATTGATACCTACGAAACTTTTATAAAAATTAGGTATGACTATGTAACATATAACCTATAAGGAATACAAACTCGACCCCATCAGTAGATCAAAGGTTATTTATTTTATTTATTTAACTATAAAATGTGGTTAATTAGGTGCTCAATTTTCATGCATATCTTCGTGGGCTACAGTTACATCTGGGCCCGCGCTGGTATGACTATCCCACTTGAGACTTTGGTTGGCTGGCCCTTCGGGGAATGTCGGACACGTTGATCTTTTATGGAAAGGAAAGTAAATAATTAAAGTATTTCTCATTGATTTCAAAGAAAATATGGACTCTTGTATCACACTCTGTCAGAGCTATTCACACTAACAAATAAATTACGTACGAGGTGGGCAATACAGTCACTATTGGCATAGAAAAATCTAATAATTTATAACAAAATATAGATGCTCCCATTATAATCGTTCAAAGTTATGGCTAGCATCACGCCAGGGTCATCCAGGTTCCAGAAAGGGGCTGAACTATTCCTGATATACATAGCACGGGTGCAAAACGTGAAGAAATAGTAATGGTGGTCGATTAGCTGAGAAAGATCAGAGTTGCTTCGGCGCTGCTCTAGTCGGCAACACACGACACCGGATTCAGAATCTCATGGTCAAGGACCCTTGCTGCTTCTCATGTAGAAGCATCCACTACAGGAAAACGAATTATTTTCTTGGGGCAAAATTATTTTTGTGGGAGCACACAAAAATAAATATACTTTCGTGAGCCAATCACAACCCACGAAAATAAAATATATTTTCGTTAGTTTTGGTTATGACTCACCAAAATAAAATATATTTTTGGAGGCTGTGGATGTGGCTCAAAAAATAAGATTTATTTTCATGAGCAGGAAAGTTAGCCTACAAAAACAAATTTTATTTTCGTGTGCCCGATACATGCCCACGAAAATATTTATGATCTCTCCCTATTAAACTAGTTGTATTTTTATGAGCCACATCTGGCACAAGAAAATAGATGTATTTTTATAGGTGGCCAACGAAAATACGCTTATTTTTGTCGCATTGTGTGCATTGGCCTCAGGCCCACGAAAATACTGCTCATGCCGACAAAAATATTTTTTTGTGAGTTTTTCTTATAATTTCGTGGGTTCCTGATCCACAAAAATAAATCAATTTCCTGTACTGATCTCATCTTTCTATCTACTTAATCATCATGTCCTCCTAAACCAAGAGACGGGGGATGTGCTCCTTGATGATCATATACTCAACATAAGATTTTTTTTCTGCGGAAGGAAGAGGGTTCTGAGCATAAAACTTCAACACACTGAGCATGATTTGCAATATGTAATATATTTAGTATATACACACTATATAATAATGGTGACATAGTACACCTTTATTTATCATTCATATACAGAACATATATATTTGCATCCAAAATGGATGCATTCAGTTTTTGCAGCAACACTCTCTGTTATTGTTGCGGCACTCGGCACCTTCTCTCGATTTCTGCTTGAAGTGCTCACAGTAATCTTCGCAGTTAGAGACGTCGCAGTTGGGAAGGGGGTAGCATGTGTGGGTTTGCGGTGCGCAATGCTTCCCAATGCCTGCACATCCAATGCAAAATAATAAGACATGATTGTTTGATTAAATAATAAATCAGAATATGTCTAGCAAAATAATGCAAAGTATATCATACATCCGCCTTGGCAGTTCACGGGGGTAGAAGACATTATGGCAAGGACCAGGAAGAGAACGATTGCGAAGGAAACAACCCTCATAGTGTGGCTTCTTTTGAGCAATGCCATGAAGAAGAAATTACTATTGTTCTCTGCTTTATGCACATACGAGTAGGAGGTGGGGGTGTTTATATAGTCATGTAGAAGTGCAAACAATCTAATTTCTAATTGTGTTGCCTTAAATTTATGCAACCCTGCATATTCTATGGTGGTATTTGGATATCTCAAGATAAGTTTTTTTTAAGCCTCAAGATAAGGTTTTGATGTCCTTATTGCTACTACGATAAACACATGCATATGCATACAAATGTTAGGTGCAAATATACAATTGCAGAATTTATGTTCACTCCACTCTTGAACTAATATTTTGATATCTAAAGGCAATGATTTCATATCTTGCACACATGAATGTATCTCACACCGAATGCATGATTGGTCTATGTATATCTGTGTCATGTATTTTGTTATCTCCAAGATATATCATTGGTGTCGTCTATCACAAAATATG
Source organism: Tuctoria greenei (assembly GCA_036927565.1). NCBI lineage: Eukaryota > Viridiplantae > Streptophyta > Magnoliopsida > Poales > Poaceae > Tuctoria > Tuctoria greenei. The sequence goes on along the minus strand of JAYESD010000009.1, from coordinate 178,116,166 downwards.
GAAAATTGTGATATATGATGTTGCATTGGTATTCATAACATCCTTAAACACGATCATTCCCCCCCGTGCACCATATACGGTTTTTATATACTTCCTCCACTCCTTTTTATTTGATGATTGTTAGTTCATTGAGCTAACTGAAAGCATCTAGGCCCCCATGAGGTATGGTTTCGGTGATTAATGACAACCGTTAGATATTACTAATGAGTTTGTGGATGCTAGGTCTCACGTATAACACATCAAACGTAATGAACTATCTATTCATATCATCTACTGCTCATTGGATACAAATGGAGACCCCTCAACGAACTATTCTAAGGGGTTAATCGATTTTCATGAAGACTAAAAGAAGAACTCATACGTCAACGCAATTCCATAAAAATTGACAACACAAGGAACTCAATATTCATCAGAAGAACATTCCCAACAAATGTCAAAGAGGTCACTCAAGCAAATTCCAAAAGATCAACTTAAAACAACTCGAAGCAAACAAGATCAACACACCGGATCATCCGATGTTTTGTGAAATGACTACATCGGTCGAGTTGTGTCAACAGAAGAAGAAGACCTCAAAACTGAAGTACACACCAGATCATCCGATGTGTAGGAAGTGGTACATCAATCCAATTCAACAGAAGGATAAATTTCTCAACTGTTCTGGAGAAGTACACACCAGATCATCCGATGATGAAGCAAAGTGCACATCGGTCTAATTCAACAGAAGCAATTATTTCTGGACCAATTCTCAAAATCAACTCACCGGATCATCCGATGTACACAGAAGCACACATTGGTCGATTACTCCAGTAAGCATCAAGTTTGAGTAAATTCTGGAGGAAGAGACACCGGATCATCTGATGAGAAGACAGGATCAACATCGGTCTAACAACAGTCATATCTGACACAATGACGTCAGCTAAAGTAACTTGACCGATGTTAACTAAAGGGGAGACATCGGATCATCCGATGTTCACAGTAAAGTTTTGTCAGCCTACTTTTCCAACGGCTATTTCGGGGAGGATGGCTATAAATACCCCCTAATCCTATCATTTCGTAAAGTCTTGATCACCAGACACCATCAACACATCCACAAGCGTTCAAGACCAAGAGAAATCACTTCCACACCACTTCGATCATCTATACACCAAGATTTAGGCTAGAACTAGCTAGAGAGAGAGCTTGTGTGCCTCCATTCTGGGTGAGTAGACTCTCTAGGATAGTGTGAGAGCCTCAAGGGAGTGCCCTTGGTGTTTGTAACTGTGAGAAGACTTCCGGAGCTTGCCAAAGCGTGTGTGGAAGCCCGGAAGGTCGAAGTTGTACAAGGCTTGAGCTCCACCTTGCCAAGGGAGGCGAACGGAGAGGAATAGTGAAGATCCCTCGTCTCGGTGACTTGGGTGTGGCAAAACCCCTTGGTGGGTGCCACAACATGGATGTAGGAAGATCTTGATGATCTTGCCGAATCACGGGATAAATCCTTGTCTCCTCGGGAGTTTGCATCCTTCTCCTTTCCCTTACTTTTATGCATTTTATATTCCGCGAAGTTTCTATCTACTAGAATGCATAGATAGTTTGCGTAGGGAATTAGGATTTAGAAATTAAGTTTCATTGCTTAGAAATTTTCGAAGAAAGCCCAATTCACCCCCCTCTTAGGCATTCGGTCCTTACAATTGGTATCAGAGCAAGGTTGCTCATAGGATCATTCTAGCTTCACCGCTAGAGAGCTAAAATGGCCAAGGTTGGGGGTTTGATTCCTATCTTCGAGGGCAAGAACTTTGCCTATTGGAAAGCATGCATGCACGCTTATCTTGAGGCTATTGCTCCCGAAGTATGGGAAGCGACCCACGCGGGGTTTGGAGAACACAATTATGTTGGTTATCAAATTAAGTGGGATGCTAAAGCTAGGAATGCTATTTATGAATGCATTAGTCAAGATGTGTTTTCTAGGATTGCTAGCAAGGAAAAGGCTTGTGAAATTTGGGCTTGCTTAATAGAGATTCATGAGGGTTCTTCTAGGGTCAAGGAACTTAAATATCACATGCTTAAAGCAAAATATGATGAATTTAAGATGCTACCTCATGAAAATGTTAATGAGATGTTCTCTCGCTTAAATGTGCTTATTGAAGAAATAAATGCTCTTGACATTGCTTATCTTGGCAAGGGACTCATCAACCGCAAGATCCTCATGCTCCTTCCCAAGCCAAAGTACAACATCATCAACTCCATGCTCCAAAAAGAGTCACTTGACCACATTGAAGTTTCGGAGCTCATTGGAGAAATACACGCTCATGAGATGAGTATGCTTGGGATGATGGAGCAATCATCTTCAAAGACAATTGCTCTAAAGGCCTCCACCAAGAAAACAAGCCACAAGAAGAAGAAGGTGGTTGAGCCTAGCTCAAGTGAAGAAGAACAAGCATCAAGTGAAGATGATGATGAGCTTGCGTTGATGATGAGAAAGTTCTCACGCTTGAACTCCAAGATCACTAAGAAGGGATACACATTTGATCCTAAGAAGAGAGCATTTCTACCAAGGATAGATGATCACAAGACTTGCTACAATTGTGGTGATCAAGGCTACATCTCCTATGATTGTCCAAGACCGGACAAACGAAGAGAGAACCACAAGAGCAAGCATCGCAAGCTTGAAGGAAGTGATGATGAAGAAGAAGAAGCCAAACCAAAGTCAAGATCCTTTGGAAAGAAGAAACATGACAAGGACAAGAAGACAAGGCTCTTCCCAAAGAAGAGAAATGGCCCGCAAAAGGTGTTCATGTGTGAGGCAAATGAATGGGTCACCGACGAAGAAACAAGTGATGAAGAGAGTGAAGAGGAAGAAGAAAGCTTGGCCGGCCTCGCCATCGCCAATAATGATGATGCACCTCTTCATCCACCGCCCATGTGCCTCATGGCGAAAGGTAACACCAAGGTATGTGACGACTCTAGTGATGATGAGCTTTCCCCCGATGATTTAACTTCTTTGATAAATGAATATCATGCTATCATTAAGAGAGAAAAGAGTAAGGTTAAAGTGCTTGAAGAAACTCGTGCTAGACTTGAGAGTGCTAACCTTGATTTGCTTGACAAGTATGAAAGCATACTCAAAGAGCATGACACACTCAAATCCCATGTCAAGCAAATTGAGGAAGAAAAGGCTAAAATCAAGATAGATAATCATGACCTTAACTTAGCACACCAAACACTCTTGGAAGAGCACAACAAGTTAATACAAGAACATCAAACACTTAACCTTGCTCATGACATGCTTGATCAAGAGTTGAAAAATATGAAGAAGCAAACTCTTAATGAAAACATATCCATTACTTCTCATGCCACTAATGCTTTGCACAAGTCTTTGCCTTTGAAAGCTAATGTTAGGGAGAAGGACTTGTTGGAGGAAATTGAGAGTCTCCGCACTAGTGTGGCTAGACATTCAAAAGGGGAGGTGAAACACAAAGAAATCCTCTTCCAACAAGCAAAGGCCTTCAACAAAAGAGGACTTGGATCGTTCCCAGTGCCCAACAAAGGAAAGGTGCCCTCACCGGAGATAAGAACAAGCTTCATCAAAGAAGTTGGTTCTTATTGCCAACATTGTGAGGTCACCGATCACCACACAAGGGAGTGTCCTCTTCCTAACCGACCCTATCCCAAGCTTCCTACTACTTACAAATCTACTTTCAATGATCGTTATTATCTCTTAAGTAAAGTAGATGGCAAGGTGAAGGCTAGGTTCATTGGCAAGGACATGAAGGGCATGAAGGGGAAGCTCCCCAAGCAACTTTGGGTCCCAAAGACACTTGTATCACACATACAAGGACCTAAGATGGCTTGGGTGCCTAAAGTTAAAAATTGAATTCATGTGTGTAGGTGAACTACAAAGCCGGAGGAAAACATTGGGTACTCGATAGCGGGTGCACCCAACATATGACCGGCAATGATGGTATGTTCACCACCATAGAAAACCCCTGCAAGCATGAACAAGTCACCTTTGGTGATAACTCTAAGGGCAAGGTAATAGGCTTAGGTAAAATTGCTATTTCAAATGACTTATCTATTTTTAATGTCTTGTACGTTAAGTCACTTAGCTTTAATTTACTTTCTATTGCACAGCTATGTGATCTTGGACTAACGTGCACATTTAGCAAAAATGATGTTGTTGTGAGTAGTGAAACTAGCCAAGACATAGTCTTCAAAGGATTTTGGCATGGACATCTCTACCTAGTGGACTTGGCCAACAAGAATGCTAGCTTGACCACTTGTCTTTTCACTAAGACAAGCTTGGGTTGGCTATGGCACCGACGCATAGCGCACATAGGGATGAGCAAACTCAAGAAGTCATTCAAGCTTGGAATAGTGACCAGCGTGAAGGATGTCACATTTGAGAAGAACAAGCTTTGTAGCGCTTGTCAAGTTGGGAAGCAAGTTGCTTCACACCATCCAATGAAGGCAAAGGTGTCAACCTCCAAGCCACTTGAACTACTCCACATGGACCTCTTCGGACCGTCCACATATCAAAGCCTTGGCGGTAACCTCTATTGTCTCGTTATTGTTGATGACTATTCTCGCTATGCTTGGACTCTATTTTTAGGAGACAAGAGCGAAACTCCGGAAGTGTTCAAGACCTTCACCAACCGCGCTCAAAGGGAATTTCAACTTCCCATCATCAAGGTCCGGAGTGAAAACGGCACCGAATTCAAGAACTATAACATTGGGGAGTGGTGTGACTGTGAAGGAGTGAAACATGAGTTTTCGGCCACATACACTCCTCAACAAAATGGTGTCGTTGAAAGGAAGAACAATACACTCATCACTCTTGCAAGAGCAATGCTTGATGACTACGGCACGTCGGAGAAGTTTTGGGCCGAAGCAATCAACACGGCGTGCCATGCCACAAATAGGGTCTATCTCCATCGACTACTTCAAAAGACCCCGTACGAGCTTCTCATTGGGAGAAAGCCCAACATCTCCTACTTTCGAGTCTTTGGATGCAAGTGCTACATCTACCGCAAGAAAAGGCTCGGTAAGTTTGAAAGAAGATGTGATGTTGGTATATTTCTTGGTTATGCATCAAACTCAAAAGCATATCGAGTATTCAACCAAACCTCCGGTTTAGTTGAGGAAAGTTGTGATGTTGAGTTTGATGAGACTAATGGCTCTCAAGAGGAGAGTTTTGGTCATGATGAAATAGATGATGAGCCTCTACGAGAAGCCATGAAGAACATGACCATTGGAGACATCAAGCCCGAAGTTGAGGAGAGCCATGATCAAGGGGGAGCCTCAGGTTCCAACAACAACACCTCTATGGCGCCTCAAGTTGATGAAGAAGAGAAGGATGATCCATTGCCAACTCAAGACTCACAAGCACAACAACATCAAGAGGAAGAAGAAGTCCATGATCAAGTCCAACCACAAGAGGAGCAACACGCATCACCTTCGCCATGTGCTTCACAACCACTTATGAGGCATGGACGCATCTCCAAGGCGCATCCAATGGACCAAATCATTGGAAACCCGTTAAGGGGTGTAAGTACACGTTCTCGCCATTTCGCTTCATTTTGTGAGCACTACTCGTTTGTTTCGTGTGTAGAACCCACTCACATTGAGGAAGCACTCCAAGACCCAAATTGGGTGATGGCTATGCAAGAAGAACTCAACAACTTCATCCGAAATGAAGTCTGGGTGTTAGAGGAGCGACCCAAGGACAAGAACGTCATCGGAACAAAGTGGGTGTACCGCAACAAACAAGACGAGAATGGCGTTGTGGTCCGCAACAAGGCAAGACTTGTGCCCAAAGGGTTCTCGCAAGTTGAAGGACTAGATTTTGGGGAGACATTTGCCCCGGTCGCCCGGCTAGAAGCCATCCGTATACTTCTTGCCTTTGCATCACATCATAGCATTAGACTTTATCAAATGGATGTGAAAAGTGCCTTTCTTAATGGGTACATTAACGAGCTTGTTTATGTTGAACAACCTCCTAGGTTTGAATATCCGAGGAATCATAATCATGTGTATAGGTTGCACAAGGCGCTCTACGGGCTCAAGCAAGCACCTAGGGCGTGGTACGAACGACTACGGGATTTCCTCATCATGCAAGGATTCAAGATCGGGAGGGTGGACACTACACTCTTCACCAAGGACATCGACGGAGATTTATTCATTTGTCAAATTTATGTTGATGATATTATTTTTGGTTCAACTAACGAAGCTCTTAGCCATGAGTTTGGCAAAATGATGTCTAGGGAATTCGAGATGTCAATGATTGGAGAGCTCAACTTCTTACTTGGATTTCAAATCAAGCAACTTCAAGAGGGGACCTTCGTCTATCAAGAGAAGTGCACCAAGGACCTCTTGAAGAAATTTGAGATGGGAGATTGTAGCTCAAGAAGCACTCCAATGGCAACCAATTGTCATCTCGACGCGGATAAAGACGGTAAACCTATTGATCAATATCATTACCGCTCTATGATTGGCTCCTTGCTTTATCTTACCGCATCTAGGCCTGATATCATGTTTAGTGTATGCTTGTGTGCTCGCTTTCAAGCGGCACCTAAAGAATCGCATAGGAAGGCGGTCTTTAGGATACTTAGGTATCTTAAGCATACCCCTAGTGTGGGCTTGTGGTACCCTAAAGGTGCAAAATTCCATCTTGTGGGATACTCGAATTCGGACTTTGCCGGATGCCGCGTGGATCGCAAGAGTACCTCCGGTGGGTGCCACTTGCTTGGGCGTTCCCTAGTATCTTGGTCAAGCAAGAAGCAAAACTCCGTCGCCTTGTCCACGGCGGAAGCGGAGTATATTGTGGCCGGTGCATGTTGTGCTCAAATTCTTTATATGAAACAAACCCTTTTGGAATTTAGTATTAAACTTGGTTGTGTGCCTCTTCTTTGTGACAATGAATGTGTGGTTAAGATAGCTAAAAACCCTGTTCAACACTCCCACACTAAGCATATTGATATTCGCCATCATTTCCTAAGGGACCATGAAGCTAAGGGAGACATCTCCTTGAGAGGTGTTAGGTCCGAAGAACAATTGGCGGATATCTTCACTAAACCACTTGATGAGAAAACTTTTTCTAGGCTAAGAAGTGAATTAAATGTGCTAGATGCAATGAACGTCATGTAATAATGCACTTCATATAGGTCTTGCCTAACTCTCAAAGGATAGGGGTCAGCAAGGGTTAGCTTGGGATGGAGGTTCCTTTGGGTTGTCCCAAGGTTTGGAGAGTAGCTCTCCGTGAAGAAGCCTTTGAAAGGTTCAAATTTGGCAAGATAGATTTATTTTATGCCTTGCATGATGCCTGCCATATAGACTTATAATTTCTTGCATTATAAAATGTTTGGCATTGCATACGGTAGATTGTCACAAAGGGGAACCCACCTCATGAGAAAGAGACTTGTTTGAAATGCAATATCTCAACTCATATAAGATGGAAAGAACAAAATGTTAGGTGCATTAATGCCTAGAGGAACATGCTTTAAAGAGATAGAAGTCTTCATACTCTAGCTCACAAAGCATGAGCCTTACATTTTATTTGGATAATTTCCTTCCCATTTTCTTCCTTCTGTGTTCTATTTGCTTTAAGGATTAGCCAAGTTATTGGCATATTAGCATTTTTGAGGAGTAAGGGGTTGCCCAAAAAAGTCTTGAGACTCGTGCTTCTCTTTGTGTGTTTAAGTCAAAGGACATATATGGGCAGTTTTAGAATTTCTGTAGTCATCGCATTATCCGATGCTAGGGCAGCAGCAACATCGGATCAGTTTGTGCTTCAGTTCAAGGATCAGATCAGTCAGAATCAGAAATCAACCGATGAGTTCATTCTGAGAAACATCGGAGCATCCTGTGTTCAATTTTCTGAAGTCCTGCAGAATTCGACCGATGATCGACCCTTCAACGTCGGATCATCCGGTGCTTAAGAGGTTTTTGGAACAACCTCTCTGTTGAACTCGACCGATGCTCCACCCAGGTGTGCATCGGATCATCCGATGTTCTTGTCGCGGCTAGGGTTTGCCCGTACCTATTTAAAAAGTTTTAGCCGTCTCAGTTTTCTTTTTCCTCTCTCCCCGATGCCCTCACCTCTTCTCCGCTGCCGCTCCGCCGCCACCGCTCCGAGCCTTCCACCCACCACCGCCGGTCGCCGCCGCCGTCTTCCGGCCCGCCGCTGCCGTCCTTCGGCCGCCACCGCCGTCGCTCGGCCGTCGCCGCCATCCCAAGGCCGTGTCGCCCTCTCCCTCGCCGCGCCGCCGCCTCTCCTCTCCACCGCAGTCACCGCCATCCCAAGGCCGCGCCGCCCTCTCCCTCGCCGCACCGCCACCTCTCCTCTCCACCGCAGTCACCGCCGCCGCCTCCCTCGTCGCTCCGCCATCTCACCATCGCCGCACCACTTTATCTCTCCACCGCATCACCTCTTCTCGCGTCGATCGCCATCGTCGCCATTAGGGTTTCATCGCCCTTGCGGATTCATTGTCGTTGTCAATCCTAGCCGGCAATCTCATCGCGATGGGCCGCGACAGGAAGGGCAAAGGCATGGCTATTGAGGAGTCCGCCGCGAAGAAGCATAAATTGTCAAAGGAGGCTCGACGTGCAGAGTTGACCGCTCGCTCCGCTGAGGAGCGTGAGCGCGGCCATCGCGGATCCCTTCGGATTCGCGAGTCTCGGCAGAGGCAGCAGCAGCCACAGGTTTAGCCTGTGCCGCCCGAGGACTCAGACGAGGAGGAGCCTGAGGTGCCGCCACTCGTTCGCCGGCACACCGTCAGGACCCGTGGAGGAGGTCAGACCACAGCCGTGAGTCAGCGCCCCACTGCAGCAGACCGCGAGGAGGACAGAGCGGCCGAGAGAGCCGTGTACGAGATGGACACAACAGTCCGAGTTGTCGAGGACGTCCGATTGACAGATTACAGAAAACTGAAGGCAAAGCAGCTTCGGAAGCGCAGATGGACAGCCTTGCCTGAGGAGTGGTTCCCGCAGCCCAGGGACACTCGAGTGGACCCTCGCTTTTGGACTCTGACACAAGCGTCATTGTACGAGACTTACAAACGTCAGGGCCATAAGCTATTTCAGCACACTTACATCGACTGGAATTAGTTAGCAGCAGCAGTCGGCCACGGGATCAGACCTTACTTCGAGAGATACAGAGGACTCGTGGAGCTGTTGTATCACCAGAGGAGTGCTTACATGGATGAGTGGGTCAGAGTGTTCTACATCACACTCTACGTTTCAGAGGGCCGCAGGTCGATCCACTTCATGTTCTTGGGGCAGCGTCACGACTTGACGCGAGCGAGACTGGCTCAGCTGCTAGGTGTGGACCTTCACACCACCTGTCTGCACGAGGTTGTCTACGGAGGGGCTGACCCACCGAGGAGGCCACTGACTGGAGGAGTGGCACCGCCTTTTGAGGAGATCAGGGGACTGTTCGCTCCACCGTTCACACCTGACCAGCCGAGGGTCCCTGCCTTGCTCACTTCAGCTGCTCGCACCGTTCACCACATCCTTCGGTGTACCCTTCTGCCCAGATCAGGATACTTGGAGGGATTCACTAGCCTGCAGCAGACTCTCCTGTTCTACATCATGAACGGGATGGAGTTCGATATTATGGATATCCTTATCTGTGAGATGGAGGACGTGATCACTGACGGAGTCGGGATGCTGAGGCAGTTAGTGTTTGGACACTGGATCAGTCGTCTGCTCTACCTGCTAGATCCAGAGGGTTCTCCAGCTACTGCTCCCCTGACTGAGCTGCACGTTACTCGGTTCAGCCACTACCGAGTTCCCACTCCTGGAGACCGCCGCCTTGGTCATCCAGTTGAGCGTCAGGTCCGAGCACGACTTTCCGAGGAGGACTGGACAGAGTTGGCTCAGGAGGACGAGGCGGTTGCACAGGTAGAGGCTCAGGGAGGAGACCTTCAGCACGTCTGGTCGGACAGCGACACGAGTGACAGCGTCGAGGAGTACTTCCCACCTCCTCCTCCCTCACCGAGGCAGCACGACGCGGAGGCGGGAGGTTCAGCTGCTCCACCACCTACACCATCGCCCGTGTCCGAGGCGCAGGTATCTCAGCCATCTGATCTCACTTTGTTACTTCAGCATATGATTGAGCAGCAGCGCCAGGACAGACTTGCAGCTGAGCAGGCCAGAGCAGAGCAGACTGCACGACTTGCAGGGCTTCAGCGGCAGCAGCAGGAGTTGCAGCTAGAGATAGCCCGTCAGAGGCGAGAGGAGACTGATAGGCTCACCAACCTAGTTGATCAGATGCACCAGCGCACTCTCGACCACCAGCAGCATACTCAGCAGGCGATGATGGGCATCCTGGGGTTGATCACCAACCTCTACACTCAGACCGGGATCACCCTTCCCCCTCAGCAGACGGGACTTGGTCAGGCTCCAGGTGCACCTTCTCTGGCACTCGTTGCAACTCCAGTGCCGACTTCGCCGATATTGAGTATCAGCATGTCCCCGCTGCTTGCTCAGAGCGCACCGATTCACTCTCCAGTGGTGGCACCGACTACCTCCCCGCACACTCCGACTTCGGTGGCCAGTACACCTCTTCCAGCTGCTCCAGCTCCACCGGCGCCCCCAGCACCGTCAGCGGATCCCCCAGCTTCCTCCGCTCCAACAGCAGCGACCGCCGACTCCAGCTCCGACGACAACACCCCCGACGGCGACTGCTTCACCATCGCCCTGAGCGCTCTGGAGTCTTAGGCACTCGACCTCCCTTTTTGGTGTCTTGATGCCAAAGGGGGAGAAGAGTTAGAGTCAGGGGGAGGTTAGCTCAGTTGTAGGGGGAGTCTTAGTTGCAGGGGGAGTTCTATCTATTTTGGACTTATTGTTATATTTACTATCATTTGCTATTATTGTGTATCCGTGTGTGCTACTTTATGCTCTTATGATTTATTGATCTTTGTTTGAGCCTTCAAACTTCTTGTGTTGAATTTTGTACTTGTTACATTTGTAAGGATCGAAACGCCCAAGGGGGGGTGAATTGAGCTTTCTTTCAAATTTTAAGATAATTAAAAACGAACTACTTAAGCCCAATTCCCAATGCGGTTCTAGCTATGCAATCAACGTAGATATAACTTGAAGTAAAGATTGCAAAATGTAAAGAGAGGGAGAGGAATGCAAACGCTAGTGAACACGGAGATTTATCCCGTGGTTCGACAAGATCGTAAGGATCTTCCTACATCCACGTTGTGGCACCCACCGAAGGGTTTTGCCACTTCCAATGTCACCGAGACAATGGAGTCTTCACTAATCTTCTCCGTTCGCCATCTCCGGCAAGGTGGAGCTCAAGCCTTGTACAACCTTCAATGTTCCGGGCTTCCACACACACCTTGGCAAGCTCCAGAACGATCTTCTTCAACTTCTCACTAGCCTAGAGAGTTCAATCACAGAGAAAGAACGCACACAAGCTTCTCTCTAGCCTATTACAAATGATCTAAAAGTGTGGAAATGTATGCTCTATGGTCTTGATTGCTCTTGGATGTGTAGTGGGCTTCAGGTGATCAAGACTTGTCGAAATGATCAGGTTAGAGGGGTTTTATAGCCAGCTTAACCGAAATAGCCGTTGGAAAAGTAGGCTGACAGAACTTTTCTGTGCACACCGGATGATCCGATGTCTCCCCTCTAGTTATCATCGGTGTAATTACTTTGGCTGACGTCATTGTGTCAGATATTACCGTTATTAGACCGATGTTGCCCCAGTCTTCTCATCGGATGATCCGGTGGCTGTTCCTTTAGAATTTGCTTGATCTTGATGCTTACTGGAGTGATCAACCGATGTGTGTAACTCTGCACATCGGATGATCCGGTGCTTCACTTGTTCCAATTGTACTGCAAACTGTATTGATGCACCGATGTTGTTGAGCCCTTCACATCGGATGATCCGGTGAGTTCATTTGTCTGAGGTCTTTTTCTTCAGTTGAATCAACTCGACCGATGTGTTCATTTTGGAAATCATCGGTTGATCCGGTGAGTTGATTTTGCTTGCTTCGAGTTGTTTTGAGTGAATCTTTTGTGTCTTTCTCGAATGACCTCTTAGACATTTGTTCCACAAGGCCTCTTATGATTCTTAAGCATTGTATGATGTCAATTTTTGATTGAGTGACTTAGACATAGAGCCTTCACGTCTTGTCTTTATCCCATGAATTTGATCTCGAAAGTTGAGTATCTATGGGTCTCCAATGACATGATCATTTCATCTTATTTAGTGTTTATGGGGACCTTGCATTCACAAATTCATTAGTAAAGTTCAATAGTTGTCATTAATCACCAAAACCATACTACATGAGGGGGGGGCCTAGATGCTTTCAATCTCCCCCTTTTTGGTGATTGATGACAACACAATAATCAAAGCATAATAGTAATGAATTTGATAGAATGAATCTTAAAAGAATATGCAATGAATACGGATGATACACTTGAAGCTTTAAACATCAATTAATAACACAAGTGTGAATTCAAAGAGATCATAATCATAGATAAAAATCGAATGAGTTCAAATGATTAACAACTAATGGAAATAGGTTCATTACACACCAAATGAGCAAATACGCAAATACAATAAAGATAAGTAAAGATAAGCTGGACTCGACTCCCCCTAACACTAGGACTCCCCCTGACTCTCTAACTCTTCTCCCCCTTTGGCATCAAGACACCAAAAAGGGATCCGAGCACCTACAGACCCTGAGAGCTGGGCGCAATGACGAACTGGTCACCGCCGCTGTCGTCGGAGCTGCTGGCTGGAGTAGCGGAGGAGGGGGCTGCCGGAGCCGAAGGTGCCACCGTCGGTGCCTGCTGAGGAGGAGGTGCTGGAGCAGGGACACTGGTGACGGAGGCCGGCGTCTGAAGAAACAGTGACGTGGCCGGCAGTGGGGAGTGAAGAGGGGCACCTGGACCCAACAGCGGGGACATGCTGAACGAAGGGATCGGAGTGGAGGGAACTGGAGCCACTGGTGCAGCAGCTGGAGCCAAGACAGGAGGCGGAGGAGCTACTCCAGGCAGCTGCGATGGGAGGGCGATCCCGGTCTGGGTGTAGAGGTTGGTGATCAACCCCAGGATCCCCATCATCGCCTGCTGCGTCTGCTGCTGCTGGTCCAGAGTGCGCTGGTGCATCTGGTCGATGAGCCCCGTCAACCGATCAGTGTCTTCACGCCTCTCACGGGCGATCTGACGCTGCATCTCCTGCTGTTGCTGCTGGAGCTCGAGAAGACGTGCAGCCTGCTCCGCACGGGCCTGCTCAGTGGCCAGCCTGTCCAGCCGCTGCTGCTCGACCATCTGCTGGAGGAGCGAAGTCAGCTCAGACGGCTGTGTGACCTGTGCCTCAGTGACGGGAGGTGGAGTGGGAGGTGGCACTGTAGAACCTCCAGCCTCCGCGTCATGCTGCCGGGGAGAGGGGGGAGGAGGGAAATACTCCTCGACACTGTCGTCAGTGTCGCTCTCTGACCAAATGTGCTGCAGATCCTCCCCCTGAGCCTCAGCCTCTGCAAGTCTCTCGTCCTCCCGCTCTAGGTCAGACCAATCTTCCTCTGACAGACGAGCCCGGACCTGGCGCTCAACTGGACAACCAAGGCGACGGTCTCCAGGAGCCGGGACACGGTAGTGACCAAAGCGAGTCACACTCTCGTCAGCAAGTCTGTCCTGTGTTGCATACCCCTCAGGCACCATCATAGAGCATATGTAACTGATCCAGTGCCCGTAGACCATCTGCCTCATCATGCCAACCCATCTGTGATCACGTCTTCCATCTCGCACAGGAGGATGTCCACAATGTCGAAATCCATCCCGTTCATTATGTAGAACAGGAGGGTCTGCTGCAAACTAGTGAACCCCTCCAAGTACCCTGACCTTGGCAGGAACGTGCGGCGCAAGGCGAGGTGCACAATGCGCGCAGCTGGGGTCAGAAGAGCTGGGACTCTCGGCTGGTCAGGAGAGAACGTGGGGCCAAACAAGGACCGGATCTCCTCAAGTTGTGGTGCTACCCCTCCAGTAAGTGGCCTCCTTGGTGGATCTGCCTGTCCATATACCTTCTCGTGCACGCAGGTGTCGTGCAGGTCCAAACCAAGAAGCTGCCCCAAAGTCTGCCTCGAGAGGTGGTAGCGCTGTCCCATAAACATGAAGTCGATTGACCTCCTGCCCTCAGAGATGTACAGGGTCGCATAGAAGACACGGACCTAATCTTCCACATATGCACTTCTTTCATAAGCAAGCAACTGCACCAAACCTCTGTACCTCTCAAAGTATGAACGGACCTCAGTCTCTGCTGCCAAAGCGAGCTGCCCCCAGTCCAGGTAGTTGTGCTAAAAAAGCTTGTGCCCCCAACGTCTGTAGGTCTCGTAGAGAGACGCCTGGGTGACAGTCCAGAAGCGACTGTCCACAAGAGTCTCACGGGGCTGAGGGTACCACTCCTCAAGCAGCACGCTCCATCGAAGCTTGCGTAGCTGCTTGGCCTTCATCTTCCGGTAGTCCGTGAGACGGACTCCCTCACCGACACGGACGGCCGTGTCCATCTCGTAGATGGCCCTCTCGGCCTCCCTGTCCTCACGACGGTCGGCAGCCGTCGGTCTCGGACGAGGAGCAGCCTCGGTGTGACCCCCACGCGTCCTGGCGGAGCGCCGGCGGACGAGAGGCTCAACCGGCTCCTCTTCGGCGTCGGAGTCGTCGATCACGGGAGGCTGCCTTGGACAGGCCTCGCGGATTCTCAGGGAACCCCCTCGGCCACGCTCACGCTCCTCGACGGCGCAAGCGGCCATTAGGGCCTCTTTCTCGTCCTTCGACAGTTTGCGCTTCTTCGCGGCAGGCTCCGCGATCGCCTTTCCCTTTCCTTTGCGGTCGCGACCCATCTAAATGCAATAGAGAGCTAGGGTTAGCGACGAAGAAAAAAAAGGACGACGAAAACAACGATGGACGTCGCACGGCACGAAGCAAACCTAGGCGACGGAGAGCAAACGGGGACCGGGTGCGAAGTGGAAACGGCGGCGGCGAGGAGAGGCAGCGGCGAGGTCGGTGGAGACGACGGAGGTGTAGGCGACGCGTCGAGCGGCGAGCGGCGGCGCGAGGGTGGTGGCGGTGGCGCGGTGATCTGCGGCGCGATGGAGGCGGCGCGTGGCGAGGAGAGGTGGCGGCGGCGCTGTGGGCGGCGGCGGCGCTAGGCGGCGGCACTGTGAGCCGGCGGACGGCGGTGGCAGCGGCCGGCGGCGGTGGAGGTGAAGGCTCGGTGAGAGGAAGTCGATGGCGGCGTCGGGATCGGGAGAGGGAAGAAAGAGGCGGTACGGTCGGTTTAAATAGTGGGTCCCAAACCCTAGCCGAAAATTTAACACCGGATGGACCGATGCTAGGTGAAGTGAACATCGGTCGAATGCCACAGTAAGGTTTTCCAGAAGAGGGAAGTTGACACCGGATGGTCCGATGTTGGATGAAAAAGCATCGGTGGAATTCATCAAGGTTTAAGATTTGTGAACATCGGATGGATCGATGTTTTTCGGAATGAACTCGTCGGATCATTTTGAGATTCTGACTGAATTGGCACTTGAAGATTGAACACCTATTGATCCGATGGGGGAAGGACTTAGGCATCGGATAATCCGATGAAAACTAAACACCAACATCCCATATATGTCCTTTGACCAAACAATCAAACAATGGGAAACACATGTCTTAGGACTTTTTGGGCAACCCCTTGCCCCTCAAAAAGCTAATATGCCAATAGCTTGGCTAGACCTTAAAGCAAATGGAACACCGAGAAAAATGGGAGGAAAATATCCAAATGAAATGTAAGGCCCATGCTTTGTGAGGTAGAGTGTGAAGACTACTATCTCAATGAAGCATGTTCCTCTAGGCATTAACGCACCTAACATTTTGTTCTTTCCACCTTATATGAGTTGAGATATTGCATTTCAAACAAGTCTCCTTCTCACGAGGTGGGTTCCCCTTTGTGACAATCTACCGTATGCAATGCCAAACAAAATAGTGCAAGAGATAGAATGAGTGCAAGTCTATATGGCAGAGATCATGCAAGGCATAAAATAAATCTATCTTGCCAAGTTTAAACCTTCCAAAGGCTTCCTCAGGGAAAACTATTTCTAGCTTGCCCCTATCCTTTGGGAGTTAGACAAGACCTATATGATATGCATCCTTACATGAACATGGCAACTTACATGACGTTAGATGCATCTAGCACATTTAATTCATTTCTAAGTCTAGAAAAGGTTTTTTCATCAAGTGGTTTAGTGAAGATATCCACCAATTGTTCTTCGGATCTAACACCTTGCAAAGAGATGTCTCCTTTAGCCTCATGATCCCGCAAGAAGTGATGGCGAATATCAATGTGCTTAGTGCGGGAGTGTTGAACGGGGTTTCTAGCTATCTTAACTGCACTTTCATTGTCACAAAGGAGAGGCACACAACCAATTTTAATACCAAAGTCCAAAAGGGTTTGCTTCATATATAGAATTTGGGCACAACATGCACCGGCCGCTATATACTCCGCTTCCGCGGTGGACAAAGCCACAGAATTTTGCTTTTTGCTAGACCAAGACACTATGGAACGCCCAAGAAAGTGGCACCCACCGGAGGTAATCTTGCAATCTATGCGGCATCCGGCAAAGTCCGAATCCGAGTATCCCAAGAGTTGGAAGGTTGTACCTTTAGGGTACCACAAGCCCATACTAGGGGTATGCTTAAGATACCTAAGTATCCTAAAGACTGCCTTCTTATGCGATTCTTTAGGAGCCGCTTGAAAGCGAGCACATAAGCATACACTAAACATTATATCGGGCCTAGATGCGGTAAGATAAAGCAATGAACCAATCATAGAGCGGTAGTGAGATTGGTCAATAGGTTTACCGTCCTTATCCGCGTCGAGATGGCAATTTGTTCCCATTGGAGTGCTTCTTGAGCTACAATCTCCCATCTCAAATTTCTTCAAGAGGTCCTTGGTATATTTCTCTTGGTAGACAAAGGTTCCCTCTTGAAGTTGCTTGATTTGGAATCCAAGGAAGAAGTTGAGCTCTCCAATCATTAACATCTCGAATTCCCTAGACATCATTTTGCCAAACTCATGGCTAAAAGCTTCGTTAGTTGAACCAAAAATAATATCATCAACATAAATTTGACAAATGAACAAATCTCTGTTGATGTCTTTGGTGAAGAGTGTGGTGTCCACCCTCCCGATCTTAAATCCTTGCATGATGAGGAAGTCCCGTAGTCGTTCATACCACGCCCTAGGTGCTTGCTTGAGCCTGTAGAGCGCCTTGTGCAACCTATACACATGGTTAGGATTCCTCGGATCTTCAAACCCGGGAGGTTGTTCAACATAAACAAGCTCATTAATGTAGCCATTAAGAAAGGCACTTTTCACATCCATTTGATAAAGAGTAATATTATGATGTGAAGCAAAAGCAAGGAGAATACGAATTGCCTCTAACCGGGCGACCGGAGCAAATGTCTCCCCAAAGTCTAGTCCTTCAACTTGCGAGAACCCTTTGGCCACAAGTCTTGCCTTGTTGCGGACCACAACGCCATTCTCGTCTTGTTTGTTGCGGTACACCCACTTTGTTCTGATGACGTTCTTGTCCTTGGGTCGCTCCTCCAACACCCAAACTTCATTGCGGATGAAGTTGTTGAGTTCTTCTTGCATAGCCATCACCCAATTTGGGTCTTGGAGTGCTTCCTCAATGTGAGTGGGTTCTACACACGAAACAAACGAGTAGTGCTCACAAAATGAAGCAACATGGCGGGAACGAGTACTTACGCCCCTTGAAGGACTTCCAATGATTTGGTCCATTGGATGCGCCTTGGAGATGCGTCCATGCCTCATAAGTGGTTGTGAAGCACTTGGCGGTGGTGAACCGTGTTGTTCCTCTTGTGGTTGGACTTGATCATGGGCTTCTTCTTCATCTTGATGTTGTATTGCTTGTGAGTCTTGAGTTGGCAATGGATCATCTTTCTCCTCTTCGTCTTCTTGAGGCGCCATGGAGGTGTTGTTGTTGGAACTTGAAGCTCCCCCTTGATCATGGCCCTCTTCAACTTCCGGCTTGATGTCTCCAATGGTCATGTTCTTCATGGCTTCTCGTAGAGGCTCATCATCTATTTCATCATGACCAAAACTCTCCTCTTGGGAGCCATTAGTCTCATCAAACTCAACATCACAACTTTCTTCAACTAGACCGGAGGTTTGGTTGAATACTCGATATGCTTTTGAGTTTGATGCATAACCAAGAAAAATGCCAACATCACATCTTCTTTCAAACTTACCGAGCCTTTTCTTACGGTAGATGTAGCATTTGCACCCAAAGACTCTAAAGTAGGAGATGTTGGGCTTTCTCCCAATGAGGAGCTCATATGGGGTCTTTTGGAGTAGTCGGTGAAGATAGACCCTATTTGCGGCATGGCACGCTGTGTTGATTGCTTCGGCCCAAAACTTCTCCGACGTGTCGTAGTCATCAAGCATTGCTCTTGCAAGAGTGATGAGGGTTTTGTTCTTCCTCTCAACAACACTGTTTTGTTGAGGAGTGTACGTGGCGGAGAATTCATGCTTCACACCTTCACGGTCACACCACTCCCCAATGTTGTAGTTCTTGAATTCGGTGTCGTTGTCACTCCGGACCTTGATAATGGGAAGTTGGAATTCCCTTTGAGCACGGTTGGCGAAGGTCTTGAACACTTCCGGAGTTTCACTCTTGTCACCTAAAAATAGAGTCCAAGCATAGCGAGAGTAGTCATCAACTATAACAAGACAATAGAGGTTACCGCCAAGACTTTGGTATGTGGACGGTCCGAAGAGGTCCATGTGGAGTAGTTCAAGTGGCTTGGAGGTTGACACCATTGTCTTCATTGGGTGATGTGAAGCAACTTGCTTCCCGGCTTGACAAGCGCTACAAAGCTTGTTCTTCTCAAATGTCACATCCTTCACGTCGGTCACCATCCCAAGCTTGAATGACTTCTTGAGTTTGCTCATTCCAATGTGTGCTATGTGTCGGTGCCATAGCCAACCCAAGCTTGTCTTAGTGAAAAGACAAGTGGTTAGGCTAGCATTCTTGTTGGAGAAATCTACTAAGTAGAGATGTCCATGCCGAAACCCTTTGAAGATTAGCTCTTTGCTTGTCTCACTACTCACAACAACATCATTTTTGCTAAATGTGCATGTTAGTCCAAGATCACAAAGTTGTGCAATGGAAAGTAGATTAAAGCTAAGTGACTTAACATACAACACATTAGAAATGGATAAATCATTAGAGATAGCAATTTTACCTAATCCTATTACCTTACCCTTAGAATTGTCACCAAAAGTGACTTGTTCATGATTACCGGGGTTTTCTATGGTGGTGAACATACCATCATTGCCGGTCATGTGTTGAGTGCACCCGCTATCGAGTACCCAATGCTTTCCTCCGGCTTTGTAGTTCACCTACACACATGAAGTTAATTTTTGACTTTAGGCACCCAAGCCAACTTAGGTCCTTGTATGTGAGATACAAGTGTCTTTGGGACCCAAAGTTGCTTGAGGAGATTCCCCTTCATGCTCTTCATGTCTTTGCCAATGAACCTAGCTTTCACCTTGCCATTCACTTTACTAAGAAGATAATAGCGATCATTGAAAATAGATTTGTAGTTAGTAGGCAATGTAGGTGAAGGTCGGTTAGGAAGAGGACACTCCCTTGTGTGGTGACCAGTGACCTCACAATGTTGGCAATAAGAACCAACTTCCTTGATGAAGCTTGTTCTAAGCTCCGGTGAGGGCACCTTTCCTTTGTTGGGCACCGGGAAGGATCCAAGTCCTCTTTTGTTGAAGGCTTTCGCTTGTTGGAAAAGGATTTCCTTGTGCTTGACTTCACCTTTTGAAAGTCTAGCCACACTAGTGCGGAGACTCTCAATTTCCTCCAACAAGTCCTTCTCCCTAGCATTAGCTTTTAAAGACAAAGACTTGTCCAAGACATTAGAGACATGCGAAGTAATGGATATCTTATCATTAAGAGTTTGTTTCTTTGCATCTTTTAACTCTTGATCAAGCATGTCATGAGCAATGTTAAGTGTTTGATATTCATGAATTAGCTTGTTGTGCTCCTCCAAGAGAGTTTGGTGTGCTATGTTGAGCTCATCATTGTCTACCTTGATTTTAGCATTTTCTTCCTCAATTTGCTTGACATGAGATTTGAGCGTGTCATGCTCTTTGAGTATGCTTTCATACTTGTCACGCAAATCAAGGTTAGCACTCTCAAGTTTAGCACGAATTTCTTCAAGAGTTTTAACCTTACTCTTCTCTCTCTTAATGATAGCATGATATTCATTGATCAAAGAAGTTAAATCATCGGGGGAAAGCTCATCATCACTAGAGTCGTCACATACCTTGGTGTTACCTTTAGCCATGAGGCACATGGGTGGTGGAGGAAGAGGTGAGTCATCATGGTTGGCAATGGCAAGGTCGGCCAAGCTTTCTTCTTCTCCTTCACTCTCTTCATCACTTGTTTCTTCGTCGGTGACCCATTCATTTGCCTCACACATAAACACCTTTTGTGGACCACTTATCCTCTTTGGAAAGAGTCTTTCCTTCTTGCCCTTGTCTTGCTTCTTCTTCCCAAAGGTTCTTGGTTTGGGCTTGGCTTCTTCTTCATTATCATCACTTTCTTCAAGCTTGCGTTGCTTGCCTTTGTAGTTCTCTCTCCTTTTGTCCGGTTTAGGACAATCATAGGAGATGTGGCCTTGATCTCCACAATTGTAGCATATCTTGCGATCGTCTCTTCTTGGTAGAAATGCCTTCTTTTGGGGATCAAAGGTGTATCCCTTTTTGGTGATCTTGGAGTTCAAGCGTGAGAACTTTTTCATCATCAAGGCAAGCTCATCATCGTCATCTTCACTTGACGCTTGCTCTTCTTCACTTGAACTAGGCTCAACCACCTTTTTCTTCTTGAAGCTTGTCTTCTTGGTGGAGGCCTTTAGAGCAATTGTTTTTTATGATGATTGATCCATCATCCCAAGTACACTCATCTCATGAGCGTGTATTTCTCCAATGAGCTCCGAAACTTCAATATTGTCAAGTGATTCCTTTTGGAGCATGGAGTTGATGATTCTGTACTTCGGCTTGGGAAGGAGCATGAGGATCTTGCGGTTAATAAGTCCCTTGCCAAGAGACGCAATGTCAAGAGCATTAATTTCCTCAATAAGAACATTTAAGCGTGAAAACATTTCATTAACATTTTCATGAGGAAGCATCTTAAATTCATCATATTTAGCTTTGAGCATGTGATATTTAAGTTCCTTTACACGAGATGAGCCCTCATGGATTTCTATCAAGCAAGCCCAAATTTCACAAGCTTTCTCCTTACTAGCAATTCTAGAAAAGACATCTTGACTTATGCATTCATAAATTGCATTCCTAGCCTTAGCATCCCACTTAACTTGATCACCCACATAGTTAAGTTCTCCAAATCCCGCATGAGTCGCTTCCCAAACTTCGGGGGCAATAGCTTCAAGGTAAGCGCGCATGTGTGCTTTCCAATAGGCGAAATTCTTGCCCTCGAAGATAGGAACCGAACCCCCAACCTTGGCCATTTTTGGTCTCTAGCGGTGAAGCTAGAATGATCCTATGAGCAACCTTGCTCTGATACCAATTGTAAGGATCGAAACGCCCAAGGGGGGAGTGAATTGGGCTTTCTTTCAAATTTTAAGATAATTAAAAACGAACTACTTAAGCCCAATTCCCAATGTGGTTCTAGCTATGCAATCAACGTAGATATAACTTGAAGTAAAGATTGCAAAATGTAAAGAGAGGGAGAGGAATGCAAACGCTAGTGGACACGGAGATTTATCCCGTGGTTCGCCAAGATCGCAAGGATCTTCCTACATCCACGTTGTGGCACCCACCGAAGAGTTTTGCCACTTCCAATGTCACCGAGACAATGGAGTCTTCACTAATCTTCTCCGTTCGCCATCTCCGACAAGGTGGAGCTCAAGCCTTGTACAACCTTCGATGTTCCGGGCTTCCACACACACCTTGGCAAGCTCCGGAACGATCTTCTTCAACTTCTCACTAGCCTAGAGAGTTCAATCACAGAGAAAGAATGCACACAAGCTTCTCTCTAGCCTATTACAAATGATCTAAAAGTGTGGAAATGTATGCTCTATGGTCTTGATTGCTCTTGGATGTGTAGTGGGCTTCAGGTGATCAAGACTTTTCGAAATGACCGGGTTAGAGGGGTTTTATAGCCAGCTTAACCGAAATAGCCATTGGAAAAGTAGGCTGACAGAACTTTTCTGTGCACACCGGATGATCCGATGTCTCCCCTCTAGTTATCATCGGTGTAATTACTTTGGCTGACGTCATTGTGTCAGATATTACCGTTATTAGACCGATGTTGCCCCAGTCTTCTCATCGGATGATCCGGTGGCTCTTCCTTCAGAATTTGCTTGATCTTGATGCTTACTGGAGTGATCAACCGATGTGTGTAACTCTGCACATCGGATGATCCGGTGCTTCACTTGTTCCAATTGTACTGCAAACTGTATTGATGCACCGATGTTGTTGAGCCCTTCACATCGGATGATCCGGTGAGTTCATTTGTCTGAGGTCTTTTTCTTCAGTTGAATCAACTCGACCGATGTGTTCATTTTGGAAATCATCGGTTGATCCGGTGAGTTGATTTTGCTTGCTTCGAGTTGTTTTGAGTGAATCTTTTGTGTCTTTCTCGAATGACCTCTTAGACATTTGTTCCACAAGGCTCTCTTATGATTCTTAAGCATTGTATGATGTCAATTTTTGATTGAGTGACTTAGACATAGAGCCTTCACGTCTTGTCTTTATCCCATGAATTTGATCTCGAAAGTTGAGTATCTATGGGTCTCCAATGACATGATCATTTCATCTTATTTAGTGTTTATGGGGACCTTGCATTCACAAATTCATTAGTAAAGTTCAATGGTTGTCATTAATCACCAAAACCATACTACATGAGGGGGGGCTAGATGCTTTCAACATTCTTTTATGAGCATTGCGTTCTTAATTTCATTACCTCTATGCTCTACTTGTTGTGTTGTCATCAATCACCAAAAAGGGGGAGATTGAAAGTATTTAGGCCCCCATGGGGTATGGTTTCGGTGATTAATGACAACCGTTAGATATTACTAATGAGTTTGTGGATGTGAGGTCTCACGTATAACACATCAAACGTAATGAACTATCTATTCATATCATCTACTGCTCATTGGATACAAATGGAGACCCCTCAACGAACTATTCTAAGGGGTTAATCGATTTTCATGAAGACTAAAAGAAGAACTCATACGTCAATGCAATTCCATCAAAATTGACAACACAAGGAACTCAATATTCATCAGAAGAACATTCCCAACAAATGTCGAAGAGGTCACTCAAGAAAATTCCAAAAGATCAACTTAAAACAACTCGAAGCAAACAAGATCAACACACCAGATCATCCGATGTTTTGTGAAATGACTACATCGGTCGAGTTGTGTCAACAGAAGAAGAAGACCTCAAAACTGAAGTACACACCGGATCATCCGATGTGTAGGAAGTGGTACATCGGTCCAATTCAACAGAAGGATAAATTTCTCAACTGTTCTGGAGAAGTACACACCAGATCATCCGATGATGAAGCAAAGTGCACATCAGTCTAATTCAACAGAAGCAATTATTTCTGGACCAATTCTCAAAATCAACTCGTCAGATCATCCGATGTACACGGAAGCACACATCTTTCGATTACTCCAGTAAGCATCAAGTTTGAGTAAATTCTAGAGGAAGAGACAGCGGATCATCCGATGAGAAGACAGGATCAACATCGGTCTAACAACGGTCATATCTGACACAATGACGTCAGCTAAAGTAACTTGACCGATGTTAACTAAAGGGGAGACATCGGATCATCCGGTGTTCACAGTAAAGTTCTGTCAGCCTACTTTTCCAACGGCTATTTCGGGGAGGCTGGCTATAAATACCCACTAATCCTGTCATTTCGTAAAGTCTTGATCACCAGACACCATCAACACATCCACAAGCGTTCAAGACCAAGAGAAATCACTTCCACACCACTTCGATCATCTATACACCAAGATTTAGGCTAGAACTAGCTAGAGAGAGAGCTTGTGTGCCTCCATTCTGGGTGAGTGGACTCTCTAGGATAGTGTGAGATCCTCAAGGGAGTGCCATTGGTGTTTGTAACTGTGAGAAGACTTTCGGAGCTTGCCAAGGCGTGTGTGGAAGCCCGGAAGGTCGAAGTTGTACAAGGCTTGAGCTCCACCTTGCCAAGGGAGGCGAACGGAGAGGAATAGTGAAGATCCCTCGTCTCGGTGACTTGGGTGTGGCAAAACCCCTTTCTGGGTGCCACAACGTGGATGTAGGAAGATCTTGACGATCTTGCCGAACCACGGGATAAATCCTTGTCTCCTCGGGAGTTTGCATCCTTCTCCTTTCCCTTACTTTTATGCATTTTATATTCCGCGAAGTTTCTATCTACTAGAATGCATAGATTGTTTGCGTAGGGAATTGGGCTTTAGAAATTAAGTTTCATTGCTTAGAATTTTTCGAAGAAAGCCCAATTCACCCTCCCTCTTGAACATTGGGAGTAGAAAGTGAGGGTGTTTATATAGAAGTAAAAACAATCTAAGTTATAAATGTGTTGTCTTAAAATTTATGACAATCCCTACATATCCAAGTATCGGACACTAGTATTTCAATATCTCAAGACAAGGTTTTGATATCCTTATTTCCACTGCAATAAACACGTGGGCATCCGGACAAATCTTAAGTCTAATATAAAATTGCAGAATTTATGTCCGCTTCAATCTTGAACTAATGTTTTGATATCTAAGATTTGGTATGTTGCACACATGGACGTATCTCACACCAAATGAATGCTTGGTATATGTATACCCGTAATATTTGTGTCGACCTCTCTCCTAGATATTATAGCCATTTATCAAAAAACATGAGAAATAATAGTATATGATAATGCAATGGTAGCCATGACGATCTTGAAGAAGACTTCCCCGGGAAACATTTAGTGCAACATGTAGGTGACAATTGTGTGAGATGGATCTTGGGCACGTGCATCTGACTTACTCCGTCCACGTGTTTATTTCCGTACATGAAAAAGGTAAGTAGGAGAGTGAAACTTATTTCAAAAAAGAACAAACATGGAGCCCTATTGTTGTTGAAAATAAAAAGTGTCATTAAGCACGAGCACGCCACTGTACACGGTCGTTTTCTCGGAAACCGCTTGATAGGTGGTGTAGCTTTTACATTTTTGTGGTGAAAAGAGGTTAATCTAGTGATTAAGTATTCTGAGTAACACTTCTCAAGTTTTGAGTTTAATTCCTCGTAGAAAGGAATTCCAGGGTGAAGTTCACTACAGAAAACGCGACAATAGACGTTGGTGGACTTTATTGTCGACGGTACCATCTTCTATTAATTTATTGTCGACGACTAAAAACCACCGTCGTCATGTGATGCGTTATTGAAGACAGTTAACCTAGAACCGAAAACCGTCGTCTATAAGCTTATAGACGACGGTGTTGTCCTTATAGACGACGGTTTTTAGCCGTCATGTATTATCGTGATTTCTGTAATGGTTAAAAATGTATCATGATTTACCCTCAATATTAAAACACGTACTCTACAAAGGAACTGATGAGTGTTGAACCTATGTGCGACTACAATGTGTAATGAAAGGACAAACATGATGCATGCGGTAATGTCGATCTATGGAGTCTACAATCATGCATTTCTTATACATCCGATTATCGTTACTTTGTTCTAGACGGTGAGTATAAGTTTGTATTCGTACTTGTTTGTGATAAGCCGGTTATAATCTTATTGGGGGGAAAGCTAGGTAGGAACTTTCACACATTATTTAAAAGAAAAAAATGTGATGATACTAGCAAAGATTTTTGAATCGCTTGCTTGATTGATGCTAACAGATTCAAATATGGCTCTAAGCTGATATATACTCCCTCCATCCCAAAAAGCTTGTCGCTGCGACAAGTTTTTTTAGGACGGAGGGAGTATTCACTAAGCACTGAGTTTAATGTTACACCCGAAGAGGTATATTTAACGGTGACAGATCAACTCGTGTTGCGTTGCAAATATTTTGTCGAGCGTGTCTCTGGCATTGGGAGGAGTGGCTGCAGCACAAGACGGATTAGGAAGGCAGTAAGATCACGTAGCTCTCCAGGTGGCATCGTCCAATCTGGTCACATTTGATGAAATGGTTGAAATTTGATGGAAGTAGTTAAGCAAAACTTCCGTAGTTGCAACGTATATGAACCTTTACTCATTCTATCTCTAAAAGTTGATTGCTTTCTAATTCAAAATGAAATAGAAAGTGATAAATTTTTGAAAACAGAAAAAGTTTATATAATAATGATAATTGGCGAAAATATACGTCAAGACACTCCTCTCCATTTCATCGGACACGGCTTGGACTGATGGACCGGTTCTACACAGGCCCGGACGGGGGCGGGTACGAGTCAGACACGGACACCAAACTTTGGTCAGACATAATCACATGAATGGGTCTCCTTGAATTAAAAACGTGCCGAAACAGTTCTTTGTTAGTGCTCCGGTTCTTGATCGCCACCAAATCACCCACTGACTCGTGGGCCCACACTCCTCGTCGTATCCGGTGTCGTCCCTAGGGATGAAAACGGTACGGTAAATTCCTGTACTGTCCGATGCCGTTTTCGAAAATTTCCGATGCGATTATCATTTTCGATAATTTCCGAAATTTTCTATCCGATTACCGTTTTTATTGGACTTTGAAATTTGGTAAACGGAACGAAAACGATTTGGGCTAATTTCCGACCGAATTGTCGGAATACCGTATTTTAATGAAAAATTTCCGAAGAATAACCGAATAATTTCCTAATAGTAGGTTGGGTCTAATGGACTTACATGTAATAAGCTCAATTTTTTAAATTTTTTATTCGGACACTGGTTTGTATAAGAAGTTAACTTTAATTATATAAAAATATTTATTTACTTTAAAATGTGTTTCTAAAGTTATTTCGTTTCATATTGAAATTTTTTATAGAATGAAAGTAAAAGTTGTTGTCTCATATTTTGTACTTAAGTTGTTGATGTTATAGATGAATAATATTTTGGTGTGCCGATTCCGAATAAATTTGAAACCGTACCGATATCGACATACTTTCGATCCGATATACCCGTTTTCGATATTTCCGAAATTTCCGATACCATTACCGTTTCCGATGATATCGTTTCCGATCCCGTTTCCGAAAATTTTATATGAAAATGAAAACGATTTCACTATTTTTCCGTCTGTTTCCGACCGTTTTCATCCCTAGTCGTCCCCTCGAGAAAGGGAAACTTGAGAATAAATCGGCCTCCTCCCCTCTCTCTAATGGTCTCGTTTCACGTGTTAACCAAGTTCCTACCTGCTGCCCTCTCTCTGAGAAAAGGCTGCAGCTGAGCAGCCATTTTGCTTTCGCTGCTTTTCCTCGCGGGGGAAATGGAGGTACAGACCGGGCCGCCACCGCCGGCAGCCGGCTTGGATTTCACGGATTCTTCCATGTTCGAGTCGGATAAGCTGGAACCTTCTTCTCCGGTGGCCGGAAGCGGCGGCGCGAATGGCGCGGCCACGAAGCTGCAGAAGGTGTACCGCAGCTACCGGACCAGGCGGAAGCTCGCCGACTCCGCCGTCGTCGTCGAGGAGCTCTGGTATGCGGATCCTGCCTCTGATTTCATCCCCTTTGTTCTGTGTGTCATTTTTTTCCATTTGCGACAATTCTGTTCGTCGTTTGGTAAAAAGATAGCGCTCACTTTCTTCCTCTCTTTCGTTTTTTTGGACCGAACAAGTCACTTTCTTGGAATCGTTCCTTGATTATTTCGGCTTGTTTTTTTCTCTCTTTTTGCTGTACACCAGCTGGATTTCATCGAAAGGTGCCTCCTTTCTTGGAGATTTTGCTGTCCCAGATAACTGAACCTCAACGAGTTTTGTGACCGCCACGAATGCAGGTGGCAAGCGCTGGACTACGCGCGGCTCAGCTACAGCACCGTCTCCTTCTTCGACGAGCCCAAGCCGGAGACCGCCGCCTCGCGCTGGAGCCGGGTCAGCCTCAACGCGTCCAAGGTCTCCTTTCCCCTCTTCAAGAAACATCGTTATGTTCATCTCTTTAGACTTCTCTTACAGTTGCTCCTAATATCTGTGCTTGTGACAGGTGGGTCAAGGTTTATCCAGGGACGACAAAGCACTGAAACTGGCCTTCCAGCACTGGATCGAGGCTGTGAGTACAAATCGTACAAATCCGCCACTGCTTTTCTATATAGTACTCCCTCTAGATTCTTTTAATTGACGTTAGGACAGGAAACTTAGTTCATTTTTAGTTCAAATCTTTGTCTGAAACGTCAATTAAAAGGATAAGGAGGGAGTATTCTCTTAGGATTTGGTTCGCTGTGCTGACATGTGAGTGAAAAAGGGGCGACTTTTCGGTATCATTTGACTTGCACTTTTGAGCAGGTGTGAACATCTTTTAGATGCAAGTTAGATGTAAAGTTGTAAACGTTGATAATAAAATAGTTAAAGGGCTCTGCCCGTCTCTTGCTAATTGTTTTTTAGGGAACTGTTTCATAGGTATTGCTTTCAATACTCTATGCACTTATATAATAGTTATAAAAGTATTCTGTTATGCAGATTGACCCACGACACAGATATGGACACAACCTGCATTTCTACTATGATGTCTGGTGCAAAAGCCAGGCCGGCCAGCCATTCTTCTATTGGTAACAACTTAACTGCAGTGTGCACATTTGCATTAGCGAGATCTCTTTGGTGGAACAAATTGATGCATTCTGCATGACTTACATGGAAAATAGATTTTCATACTTAAAATGTCTGTTCATACCAGTTGTTTCAGTTATAGGTTTATTTGTGGACTATCTGTCCACACCAGGTGACCAGGAATTTCAGTTATTGGTTTGATTGCACAGCAACTTAACTAAGTCACTGTGCGTATGTAGGCTTGATATTGGAGAGGGAAAAGATATAGATCTTCCGGAGTGTCCAAGAGCTGTACTGAAGAAGCAATGCATCAAGTATCTTGGTCCGGTAATAAATATTCCATGATAGCCGCCAGTTTTTTTTTAAAAAAATAATGCTATATTATGGTTGCTTAAAGTTTGTGAGGAGCTGCATAATGATCGATTAAAGTATTCTTTCCGTCCTTAAATACTTGTTGTCTTCTAGTACAAAAGTGAATAAGAAGACGACAAATATTTAGGGATGGAGGGAGTAGCTGGCAACAGTTCGTTCTGGTGTCATAATATTTTTATCAACAGTTCATCGAAAACAAACTTTCACTTCAGAAACGACCACTATGCTGTTGCTATAAAGCTTTTTTTTTTCAATGTTCAACTTAAAAGATTGAAACGTGTATTTCATCTTCTTCTTACTATCAGACTTCTGCATATATGAACTGCATTTGATGTTGACTGCCTTTATTCTGAATTGATGTTTCATCTGAAACATGGATTGAATCTGGCATGTCCTGGCCTTCGCTCGTGAATCATGCTGATTAATATCAGTACAAATAACTTCAAAATATATTACATAGTCAAAATTGGAAAAATAATTTGTTTTCAACAAGCTCTTCATTTTCTTTCTACTAACCCTATGGCTTAAATTCAAGCTCTAAAAGGTGTCCAACATTTTGTAGCAAGAGCGTGAGCACTATGAATATGTCATAAATGAGGGAAATATTATCCATAAAATGTCTGGGGAACCACTTGATACCAACCAGGGTCCTAAAGGGACTAAATGGATTTTTGTTATGAGCACAGCAAAAAGACTTTATGCTGGGAAGGTAAATTTTCTTTTATTGCATTTCCTAGTTTCTGTTTGGCGCTATTAAATCAATTTCTGTTACCTAATTTATCCATACAGAAAGAAAGAGGTGTATTCCAGCACTCCAGCTTTTTAGCAGGAGGTACTACCATTGCTGCTGGAAGATTTACAGCAGAAAATGGAGTCCTCAAGGTATTTTTGAGCAAACATGTCGTATTGAAATGATATAATTGATCGCAGCATGCCAGCATTTTACTCTTTTAGTGTTCCTTAGTCTTGCAACTGACTAAAAAGTCTGTTACTGTCCTGGAGTGGCAACTGTTCTTTTCTGTTCTGTGCTACCGTGAATAACTATCTTATCATGCATCCTTTTCTTTTACAAATATGAAATATGATATTAGTACAACGACTCTAAGTGGTGGTATAGTGGAAAGTATAGTTTCTGAATGTACTTCTGTTTAGTACACAACAGATTCAGCTTTCTGGCTACATTGCAGAAAATAATCTCATTGTTATACTTAGATTACACCTGCTTTTCATTGGATTCTGCTAATTTCTGATTATCTTTTGTGGATAGTCCATCTGGGCCTACAGTGGTCACTACAAACCGAACGCTGAGAATCTCGGGAACTTTATGAACTTCCTCGAAGAGAATGGAGTTGATATCAAAGGAGTTGAGGTACACTATTTATCCATTCTCACAGCCTGAAATATGATTGTGTCACCCAATGCCAGATTGTTTCATTTGACTAACTTGCTTCCAACCGTGCAGGTGCGGTCATCTACCAAAGAAGATTACAATGAGGATCCAGTGCCTGGTGCACAGGATTTCCTTGCTGCCATCAATGCTCCACAAGTAACTGTACCTAACATTACAGAAGCCAATGAAGGGGAGAACGCTCCTGCTGAAGAGGCCAAGCCAACGTACAAAAGGACCTTATCCGGTGGTCTGCGGAGCCCCAAAGCGACTGACATCCCACAGAAGGCAATTCTTGAGAGGATGAAATCCAAGAGCGAGTCCAAGTCCATCCAGCTTGGCCACAGGCTGTCCCTGAAATGGAGCACAGGGCTTGGTCCAAGAATAGGATGTGTCAAGGACTATCCAATGGAGCTCCGAACCCAAGCTATGGAGATGGTAGACCTCTCACCAAGGGGATCAACACCATCAGCCTCAAGGAGATTACCTTCATGCTTCTCACCCACCTCACCGACATCGCCACTCGCACCTATGAAGACCTCCCTGCCCCAGCCAAGTTAGAAGCTTAGAAAATCTTATGGCATGCCACTACCGCCCATGGTGCAGCTTGAAAGGCTGAAACCTCTGCTATCCAGCAAAGGTTTTGCATTATAATTTTTGTTATAGTGCAATGCTCAGAAACTTTGTTTGTTCTTGCTCCTTTACTCATGGTTCTGGGTTCCTTTCACACCCAAGCTGTTTGTTATACTGCAAAGGTTAAGTGTTCTGAATTGCTGACAGTAATATCCCACAACCAGGATCAAGGCTTCTAACTGAGGTCAGATACAACGGTAACATCTGTTAGGTCATGGTCGATTATCACTGAGGAGCCCCAATGAAACGTTACTGAATGCCATACCTTTTTTCAATGAGCAATACTAGCTAAGGAGGTAGCAAGTAGAATGTAATCTGGTGCAATCTTGCAATCTATCACCTTCAACCATTGGATCTGCATTCTATGATTATTGCATGTTTTTACTTAACCCCCTACTCTCCGTTATTGAACATCAATAACAGCTACGTAATTAGATTAGTTATACTATGGGAGAGATTATCTCTAATATTAGCCACCAAGATGAGCAGCAACAGCTGAAATTATTGGCACCAAGTGTTAGTCTTGTCGCTGTGTCACTTGCTTGGCACAAAGATCAGAGTTGACAGTACTGGTAATTCTATTTTATACACGCCATCTGAGCTGTGTGTCAACGAGGTGCCATTAATCTACATCTGCATCTAGCAAGTCTCAGTCGTCGCATGCAGCTAAATCACCGGCATCTTTCCGTCGGTGTATGTGTGCGTATATTGACGCAGCAGAACGGGAATCACGCTCGATCGCCTGCAGATCGACCAATTTCGTATTCACGTCTGCCTCGGAGTTCCCGCGCTCCGCTGACTTCCTCTGCACCCCACCACCTCACCCACTGAAACGGAACGTTCCTTTCTGCTCCTAAAACCCTCTTCCTTCTTCCCTATACTATAACATTTCACTCCACCCCACACACTGCACGCCACTCGTCTCGCACCTCGCAGTCGCTGCAAATCGACCAAGAGAGGATCGAAGGTGATGGGGTTGGCCGGCGGCGGGCGGCCGGCCGGGAGGCTGGCTCGGGCCGCCATGAACAAGAAGAGGCAGCAGACCCTCAACAACATCAAGCTCACCCTCCTCTGCGGCTTCATCACCGTCCTCGTCCTCCGCGGCACCGTCGGCTTCAACCTCCTCGTCAGCGGCGGCGGCGGCTCCGACGGCGAAGCGGCCGACGCCAAGGTCGTCGAGGACGTCGAGCGCATGCTGCAGGAGATCCGCTCCGACTCCGAGCTCGAGGACGACGGCGCCGTCGTCGTGGTCGGGAACTCGACGGCGGCCGCCAACAGCAACAACGCCAACACGTCGTCGACGACGCTGCCGAGGGAGAGGTACAGCCTCGGCCCGAGGATCACGGACTGGGACGCCACGCGGCGGGAGTGGGCGTCCCGGAACCCGGAGTTCGCGGCGTCCAAGGTCGACAACGCCCGTGGCAACAACAAACCCAAGATCCTGCTGGTCACCGGCTCGCCGCCGGGGCCGTGCGACAACCCCATGGGCGACCACTACCTTCTCAAGGCGATCAAGAACAAGATCGACTACTGCCGCCTCCACGGCGTGGAGATCGTGTACAACACGGCGCACCTCGACCCGGAGCTCACCGGGTACTGGTCCAAGATCCCGCTCGCGCGCCGCCTCATGCTGGCGCACCCGGAGGTGGAGTGGATTTGGTGGATGGACAGCGACGCCATCTTCACCGACATGGCCTTCGAGCTTCCCTTGTCGCGCTACGAGGCGGGCAAGACAAACCTCGTCATCCACGGGTACCCGGACCTCCTCGAGAAGCGCTCGTGGATCTCCCTCAACGCCGGCATCTTCCTGCTCCGCAACTGCCAGTGGTCGCTCGACCTGCTCGACGCGTGGGTGCAGATGGGGCCCAAAGGCCCCGTCCGCGTCGAGGCCGGCAAGCTGCTGACGGCGAGCCTGACCGGCCGGCCGGCGTTCGACGGCGACGACCAGTCGGCGCTCATCTACCTGCTGCTCACGGAGAAGGACACGTGGATGGACAAGGTGCACATCGAGACCGAGTTCTACCTGCACGGCTTCTGGACGGGACTGGTGGACAAGTACGAGGAGATGATGGAGAACCACCACCCGGGCCTCGGCGACGACCGGTGGCCCTTCATCACGCACTTCGTCGGCTGCAAGACCTGCGGCAGGTACGAGGACTACCCTCTGGACCGGTGCCTCAGCAGCATGGAGCGCGCCATCAACTTCGCCGACAACCAGGTGCTCAGGCTCTACGGCTTCCAGCACCGGTCGCTGGCGAGCCCCAAGGTTAGGCGGGTCACCAACCGGTCGGAGAACCCACTGGAAGCCAAGGAGGCGGCTCTCAAGATGGACGCCAGGTTCGACAGCCCGTAGTAGACCATAGCAGATCAAACGGCACTCTCTGTTCTTAGGAGAAAGGAACGGTGATGATTATACGAATCTGGTCAGTTATCTGTTGTTTTGGATATTCATAGTTTTCAGTATTGTGGTAACTCTGTTCTAAAGATGCTATAGGAGGTTTTCCACAAACAATTCGAATTCATTTCAATATGCTCAATCAATCCCAAATACAGAAAAAAAAACATAAATTGTGTCCGAGTACTAGCTATGCAAACTTACTTTTATTATTGTACTGGATTCTTTCCTTGCTGATTTTGTATTTAAAGAGGGATTGGAACTCAGATTTGAATTTTCCCCGTTTCTGTCAAATGTAGGAAGGTTGTTACCAAGAAAACAGTTCCTAGCATTGTTGTACCTGAAAGTTAATAAGCGGTTAGTAAAGCAGTTATTCCTCCGTCCCAAAAAGTTTGTCGCTTTGTAGTTCATACTTTTTGGGATGGAGAGAGTACGTTCTAATGTGGCACTCTAGATCCAAGTTCCCACTTCAAAAAGAATTCACTATACTAATTATCATCTTGAGCATGTACTAGTAACTTAGGAACATGTCGACCACGATTTTAAAATGGGATTGTTTATTTGTGAGGTGTCTGAAGTCTGGAAAAATTTCAGGCACTAAGTAATTAGCGCTAATTACTATTATTATCTACTAATTGTTATAATTAGCTATTAACCTTCACTTCTATAGGGTCATCAATCACAAATTTACTGGTGTGATTTTTACAATTAACATAATCCTTCAAACTATGGATTAAGAAATACAAATTACAGATTACAACTACAAATCATGGATTGACTTATCTCCTTCCTCTTCCTCGTATCTGACGACGTACACCGTGCCGTCGCTGCCGGATGGTTGCATTGCTGGGTGCCGTCGCCGCCGAGGGCTGTGCCGCCGTCGAGGTAGGCCGCGCCACCAACAGGGAAGGTTGCGCCGCCGGCGGGGGAGGTCGCGGCATCGGCGGGGGTCGCGCCGCCGCCGGGCTCCACCCGGATCGAAGAGCAGCGACTGAAACGATAGGGAGGAGAGAGTAATGTTAGGGTTGAGGAAAGGGTGCACACGAATCTTAGAGGAGAAGGGTTGAGGAAAGGCATTCCGTACAAATTTTAAAGGAGACCTAAAGGTCGCCTGAATTTTTTTTTAAAATTTCAGACACTTGTAGAATAGGATTACCGTTTAAAAAACAGAACATGAAAGTATTTCGAACAATCCCAGGAGATGAAAGTATTGCAATAATTTTGACGATGAGGCCCATATCTCCTTTGTTCGGACCCTCTTATATGTAGCCTAGCTAGGCTACAAAAGCTCAACATTCGTCCACACCGCCGACTTCTGCCATTTGCTCACGAGCCACAGCTAAGTTAGGCCTGTTCATCCCAGCACAGGCTCGGCAGCTGTATCAGGCCTAACTTGATCCTGTTGTTGGGCTGAAACCCTCGAAACAGCAGGTTGCAGTTTCTGCGGCAGGCCCTTCCAGTTCCAGTTGAAGGAGAGACTCTCCTCAATGCTTTGGTTTTCTGCAATGTCTGGTTGACCCCCAAAACCGTCGTCGTGTGTTTGTAGTACGTACGATGCTGCAACGCTGTTGGGTGTTAATGATATCTCGGCATGCACATCTAATGTTAGTGTTAGTGTCCACACGACGTGTTCCATCTTATCGGTTGAAGTGGTACGTATCTGCTTTGACATGCACGCCGCGTAGCATGATCATTGTAACTTCAGTGGTGAATCCTTTACGCCTTTTACCACTGACTTTGAACTTTACCGGCCAGGAATATCTACTTTTGCTGTGTTTGTGTGCACACCAGCATCTTTACTTCTTTAAAGCGTAATACTCCCTCGGTATTTTAAGTCGCTTCGGACAAAGAAATTGGCTTATTTTTTTATTTGACACTGTAAATTAATCAGCATCAAATAAAATGGAGCGAAGGGCATGCTCCTCTTTTTACCTTAGACCGTCTGCACCCATTGTACTGGAAACTTTACTAGATAGTGTAAATTTATAGTATATACTGAAAAAATATTCAGAAAAATAAGGTATAGAATATGCTTTAAAATAACAATTGCGGATAGTCTTCCAGCATGAGCATCCAGGGAAGAAGGACAAAACATGGCCAGGGTGATCATGTACCGTTGCGTCGTCTAGAAGTAGGCGTCCACCGGTGGATCAGCGATCATCTGCACGAGCGCGGTGAGAAAGTGATGAGTAGCCATCGTATAGCGCGCAGAATTCCCGGGCCACTGCGCTGCGCGCCCTCATCATCGTCTCGCCCTCGTGTCCCCACTCCCGGTTGCTTTGCCACCCAAAACGCCGACCCAATCAACACTTGGGACTCGTTTGCCCCCAGCAGTCCATCACTTCATATCATTTGCCATGTCCCTCCTCACTTGATAACACAGAACAAGTTGTTTGCTTTCTTATTTTGGCGAAGGTCAGAGAACAATTCGATGTATTTTGGACAGTTATTGCACTTGATACAGTTGCAAGGCCCTGCCTGGAACACGAGATTCCACGCGAGTCCAGTGAGATGTCACCACAATACAAGACTACCAGGAAATGCCAGCGTTCTAAACAGAGCCGAATAGAAACACAGCACTGATGCCGAAGCAGAAGATGTGGCAACCGGATTCATTAGGCTATGCATGGTGCACAAAGAACAGAATTAAGTTATTGACTTATACGGTGGGCGCGCCATGGCACGATCGAGGTCTCTCGGAGACACGCACCCGGCAACTGCTCGCGACGACAGCGCAGCTCCAGAGTGCCCTGCTCCCCGCGCCACGCCGATCGCCTCGTGCGCGCCATGTCGTGCGCCGTGGTCCATCCCGCCACGTGCGCCCCGCCTGACCCGGACTCGGACAAGACGCGCCTGGTCGGGTGGCCTGGCCTCGGTAGCTTCGTCCCGCACCGCACGTGGTACATCATCGACGCTTCCTCCTGCCTTGTTGGCTTCTCTAGTAGTACTCCACAGGCGTGCCGGGGCAGCTGTCGTCGGATGCGTCGTCGCCGGCGCCGCACCCGGGGCCAGATTTCACTACGCTCGCCAGGCTGAACGGCGGGGGCACGTAGGGCGGCGGCGCGCACCGGAGCAGCGCCCAGTTGACGCCGCTGAAGAACGGGTGGCGCTTGATGGCCGCGGCGCCGACCGTGGCGCCGAGCCGCCGGGCGGGGTCCTTGGCCAGCAGCGCGGCGACGAGGTCCTTGGCGGCCGACGACACGGGCGGGTCCCGGCGGGGGAACTCCAGCGCGCGCGCCACGATGTTGGCGAGCGTCGTCTCGTTGTCGTAGCCCTTGAACGGCGTGGCGCCGTACAAGAGCTCGAAGATGAAGACGCCCAGCGTCCACCAGTCGACCGAGCTGCCGTGGCCCTCGCCCGACACGATCTCCGGCGCGAGGTACTCGTGCGTGCCCACGAACGACATCGACCGCAGCTCCACGGGCTCCGCGACGAACTCCAGGCCCAGACCGCTGCTGCCTCCGGACGGAAAGCTGCCGCTGCCAGCGCCACTCGAAGAAGAAGAGGCCTTGTTGTTCTTGCTGCTACTACTACTACGCCAGCGCCGGCGGCGCCGGCCTGGGAAGAGCTGGAAGCAGGAGACGGCGGGGACGATGCAGGATGAGATGGCGCATGAGGCTGCGGTGGAAGACGCCGAGGAGCGGCCGGCGAGGGCGACGGGGTCGGAGATGACGTGCGCCGGGGTGGGTGCGGTGGGGTCGCACTTGAGGGAGAGGTCGAAGTCGGTGAGCATGATGTGGCCGTCGGCGCGGACCAGGACGTTCTCCGGCTTCAGGTCCCGGTACACGATGTCCATCATGTGGATGTACTCCAGCGCGGCAACCACCTCCGCGGCGTAGAACCTGCAGTAAATCACGATGCCGTCGTTATTAGTTACCAAACATCATGTCCATCTTACATTAATCATCATGATTTAGCGGGGGCATCATGCACGATCGAATGCGTCACTTCTGATTTCCGCATCAATCATCACAAACCATCTGTCTCAACTAATTTTCGCGTCATGCATAATCAAATCTTTCGTAGAAGAAAGCTGCATCCCAACTATTGGCCAGTAACAACTACTAATTGCACTGGTACTAACTCGAAAAGCAAACAAATGCACGCCTTGACTTTATTCACGTGTTACAAAACGACCCCACGCATTTATATTTGCGCAACAACGACAAGCGACGAAGTCAGGCACCTGTGTCGCTCTGAATCAAGTGCTGGCATGTTGGACGACACAGTTGTGTGTTCTGCTCCAGCTCCAGTGTGAGTCACAGGAAAAAGGCACCAGACAGTGCTCGAATTAGCACATCATTGCTGATGGAGGCTGGCAGGTTGCACACGGTGGGGGCCTGGGCCTGGCACTGCCACTGCCTAGTTCTTTAGTGCAGCAAAGGAATGGAGCCCCATGCGTGCGTGCCATTGTTTAACAAACTCCTCGGGTTAATTAGACTAATCCTTACTACACGAAGCACTATCCTAGGCCTATGCTGATGTCGACTGAACATGACAGTTTGCGTTTCCGAGCTGTCATTCTTAGGCCATCAATCACATGGGGGTTAATAAAAGCCTATTGACCAATGCATCTACAGTTCTACAACTACACTGGGAGCAGGACCGTCATGTTCTCGAAACGGGTCCAGCGCCGTAGTACACGGGCGCCGCTCACGTGCCTGTCAACAACACAGCCGGCCACACCATGCCATGTGTGCCGGCCTTGTTGATTGATATGTAATGGCGACGTTGTTGGGTTGGCTGCAGGCAGGAAGGCAGGTGAGGTCGCCGTGCCGTACCCCGGGGCGATATCGCAGCTCCTCAGCTACGGCTACCGATATCGCCACGGGTGTCAAGTGCTGGTACGTGTTGGAAGCAGTGTCACACACACACACACGCGGGGCCATGGGACGTGGAGTGGATGAGCAGAGAGCAAGGGTCTGCCAGGTTGGTAACGTGCTGAGTTGACTAAGCCAAGCCAAGCATGGTATGGCGTACAGATGAAACGCGCCCTTGGCCCTTGCGCCTTGATGAGTGTGCATTTAATCATTATTGTTATAATAATAAAACAAATTTTTAGTTTAAAAATATATTGCAGGGACCGAGCAACCGTGTTCTACTCCCTCCAGATTTTTATTATTTGACATTCCCGAAACTAAACTGAACGAAAAAGAAACAGTGTCCGAACATCCGGATATCAAATAAAACGATTTGAGAGGAAGTATACTGTTCGATATAAAGACTGTTCAGGAAGGAAATGAAATCGCGATCCGTGTATCGATGGAAGGCCATTTGCTGGAGATATAATTAGGCAAGGAGGGGACAATGATCTTTGCTACGACTACGACCTGTACATGTGTGTGTACGTGATCGCACGAGGATCGCCTATAATTGCGGGCAAGCAAGCGTGCAACCGCGTATGACAATCACAGCTTTTACACTACCTGCAGCGACAGCCTTGACTTCAGTGGTCAGAATGAACAGTGATCGGGACGTGATCTGTGTGGCTCAGACCGTTCTCAGTGTGTCCCACTAATATAATCTAGAGTGCGTACTATAGAATATGTTTTAGAGGACACTGATGCGTATTAAGCCTCAGAGTGACTGACAGTGTGTTACGTAGTATGACCCCAACCCAACCCAACCCTATCAAAGTGTGAAACTACAGCCGGCTCCAATCCATCCATAAATCCATCTATCCATGATGTCTAATCTGACGAAATGATACTCCTGCGGATGAACTGTAATGTTATTCAGTGTGTTTTCTTGGATTACTTTTTTTCCCCGACCTGTATAGTACTAGTAGTACGATGAGTAAACATGGATGCAGGCGTAACTGAAAACACATGGGGCCGTCGGCACCCATCCACTGGACCCTTAAAAAAACGGAGTGTAAATGCGAAGCGACCACGAGAACGAATTAAGAAACCGAGCACTAGGTTAACAGCCATTATGTCAGTTCAATACTTTTAGTTAGTTAGTATCAAGATCAGGCTTTTAAACTTTTATCCTTGATGAATACAGAATAAAATTGCAAAGCAGCAATGACGAGAACAAACCGAGCACTGGAGAGAAAAGGCGAGGAGAAAGGGACGTACTTGACGGCGGGCTCGGAGAAGCGGCGGTGCGGCTGGCGCTGTCGCAGGACGTGGAGGTCGCCGCCGGGGCAGAACTCGGTGAGGAGGCAGGACCAGCGGTCCCCGTCGGCCACGCCGTGGAGGCGCGGCAGGAAGGGGTGGTCGACGGCCTCGAGGATCTCGCGCTCCGTGCGCGCGCGGCCCGACTTGTTCCGCCCCTCCAGCTCCTTCCGGTCCATCACCTTCGCCGCCACCAGAGTGGTTGTTGTTGTGGTGGTAACGTTGCTTTTGTTGTCCTGCTGCTGGTGCTGCTTGACCTCGGCGAGGTACACGCTGCCGATGTCCCCCGCGCCGAGCCGCCGCAGGAACCGGATGTCGGAGAGCGCCACGGTCCCGAACCGCGGCGGGACGACGGGGTTGTTGGGAGCGGCGGAGCGCGGCGGCGGCGGGTGAGCAGGAGGAGGACGAGGAGGAAGGATGGGGCCGGAGTAGGAGGAGGTGGAGCAGGAGGCGGTGGCGGTGGACACGGTGGACGCCGAGCGGGACCGCTCCGAGGAGCCGAAGCTGAGGCTTTGCAGCTCCGAGGCGGCGGCGGTGGCGTCGGCATCGCCGTCGGGAGGCATCGCGTCGCGGTGGGTTGGCGTGGTGTGGGCAGCTGCGGCGAATAATGCGGGGTGCAGAGGAGAGGAGAGGAGAGGAGAGGAGATTGATTGAAGGAGGCGAGGTGGCTGGCGGTGCCGTGGATTTTAATTTGAAGGAAGGGGGACGGGCAGGCAGGCACGAGGGAGACGGACGGACGGACGGACGGTGATGGGCCGGGCCGGGATTCCGTGAGCCGCGTTGATTTCTATCTACTTACCAGTTTCTGCATTTCTATATCCTTATACTGTAGTAGTATAATTTGGAATTCCGGGGAACATGCAGGCCCTGTTCTCCGGCCGGTTGACATTTTGCACCGTTCCCCCTCCGTCTTTTTTGGACGTCCAGAAAGATCTTCATAAAAAAATAAGGAACCTTCCACCATGATTGCCATTCACCGCCGATTCGTATACTGCACGTAGATCCTAGTAATAATACTATCAAGCCGCCGCCGATTTCCTCGCGTTACAGTTACTGACATTGACCTACGCGTCGATCGTGTCGCAGCTTAGCTGGTAGCTTACGGCCGGCTGGGAAAAGCGTTTTTGTTTGCAGTGCAGCAACGGGGCTCGATCGGCCGTGGAGCCGTTAATTTGTCTGCTCGCCATTAGCTTTTAGTTATCGTAGTAGTAGTAGAACCCAATTTCGGGGCGTGATGACTACGTACACGACAGCAGCGGCAGTTCTCGTGCTGTATTGCAACACAGAAGAACCGGTCAGGCCTAATTTCAGTTCGGAGTTCGGACGTTTGTGCTTTGCCTGGAATCGAATCAAACCGTGTGAGGATTGAATTGAAGAAGGTACGGTTACCAGGCAGGCTGGCTTACGGGCTAGGAGTACTTGGTGGCACGGCGAGCAGACGGACGAGGAGTGGCAGTGAACCGGCGGTGGGCCTGCACTGCACTGATGAGATTGCGCGGGGAGATCTGTCCAGGTCCAAGCAGGGCCCGGAAAACCAGTGGGCCCAAGCTGAATGATGGGCCAACGTGCATGGCCCACCTGCTTACCCCCTTCTGTTTCTCTTTCTGACGATGGTCAGCACGAAGCTGCTGCCAGCAGCGGGCTTCTCCTTCTCCTTCCACCACCATCGTCCATCGCCTGTGCGTTTCTTGGACGCTTGCTCTCTGAATCGCAACGGGGGTCCGTCCGTCCATGCAATGCAACGCAAAGGACAAGCTGATGCTTTCATGGTGTGGTGGCCCATGAGAAGGTGAAGGCCTCGTTTGGACGAAACACCACACAGCAGGAAGAAAAAGGACCCGCGTGCCCCTCCTCGGAGGTCGATACACCTTCCATAAAATTCCCTATGTTCTGGAATAAATGACGATTTCACAGCTAGAACTACATTAGCGGTTCTACACGTCATTCATGTACAGTACGATTGAAGGGCGTAACACATGGCAAATTTCATCGGGGATGTAGCTAAGATCGTAGCATCAACGATTCTACACAACGCAGCAGTTCAAATCGGGCTCGAAAGCAGAGTTACGGTTTGAAAGAGAAATGCGTTTAATGTTTGGAAACATGCATTTTTCTCATGAATCTCGAACACTGTTCTATACCTCTGAATAAAATACGTCCTACATTTTACAGAATCGGTGATTAACAACCAGGTTCGGGCGTTCGGCCCAAAGGAAGTATGAAACCGAAAGGCCCAGTGGTTGAGTGGCCTATTTCGCAAGGTAAGTATTAGTACATTATAATGAACTAGGATTGCAACATTGGACTGGGGATGTAGCTCAGATGGTAGAGCGCTAGCTTAGCATGCGAGAGGTACGGGGATCGATACCCCGCATCTCCAAACGTTTGATTATTTTTTCCAAGAAAAAAATGTTTTTCAGTTATACGTTATCTTCTGCACTTTTGATTCTCGAGTCACGATCAACCGGAACACATTCCGATGCCCTTTCATGTCACCGTCTTGACCGTCTTTTGAAAAAAAAACTGCGTATTCATGCATGCCACTAAAGTATTTCTTCTAAGCAAGGATTCTATGAGGGGGGTATTTCTTCTGACTAAACTAAAATTAGAGAGCGTTTTAATTCATCTTTTCATGCAAATGATATCCTATGTTCCCTCCTATTTTCCGGGGCAAGATATTCTTTTCTTATCCTTCTTTTTTCGACAGACAGTATATATCCTTTTTTTTACGAAAGTATATATCCTTTCCTATCTGAAAGACGGAAACGCATTATTTTTTTTCCTTAGCTGGATTCTATGGACCACAGTCCACAGACCCATCTGCATCTGGTCCTATTTTTGCGTTTCCCGTGGATTCCTTCCCGTTCCCGTTCACGCACCACGGTTTCCGTTTCAGTTTCAGTTTCCGCCCACGCCACGCGACGCCACACGCAAGAGCTCCGACTCAACTGCGAGCGCAGGAGATGGACTAGGAGGGGAGTACTACAGTACTAGCAGGCAGGCGACTGCGGTGCGCATCGGCACAGCCCTTCAGAGAGGGAGAGAGAGAGAGGCGGCGGAGGAGGCACGGGGAGGGAGACGTCGATGGCGAGCGTCGCGTCGGCCAGCACGGTGCTGGTGCTGCTCGGCTTCTGCGTCAGCGTCATCTTCATCGTCTTCGTCTGCACCCGCTTCGCCTGCGCCCTCGTCCGCCTCCGCCGCCGCCGCCGCCTCCAGCGCCGATCCCCGCCGCCGCTCCCGCACTACGCCGTCTCCCCCTACGTCGTCTTCCCGCTCCACCACCTCGCCGCCCGTCACCCCGGCGGGAGCGCGGGGCTCGATCCCGCGGCCGTCGCCGCCTTCCCCACCCGCGCCTTCGTCGGCGGCGACTCGGGCGCCTCCGATGCCGACTCGCAGTAAGTTTTACTATTACTCTTCGCCCGCCGCTCGATCCGC
This sequence comes from Tuctoria greenei, assembly GCA_036927565.1. Lineage (NCBI taxonomy): Eukaryota > Viridiplantae > Streptophyta > Magnoliopsida > Poales > Poaceae > Tuctoria > Tuctoria greenei. Next base: position 178,073,089 of record JAYESD010000009.1, on the reverse strand, counting down.
TGCACCGCCGTGCCGATCGCGATTCCTCCACCCCTCACATCTGTTGCCAACCGGCTGTTCCAATCTGTGCTCGCTTGTACAGTACGGAACCTCGCTACCGCTGTAGCGTCGCGTGACACCAAAGCTTCGAATCTTCCACCGCGTGGCGGTCGCATTGGGGATGGAACTGCTTGCTTGCTTGGTGCTGGTCGACGGTGGCCGCCGAGTTGATCGCTATGTTAGGAAATTGCTGTTTGGGTGGAACTGTCGTGCGGCACTTGCCCTGTCGCGCACGATTCTGTTGGTAGGATCTGCTGATGATTGGGGACCAGAGTGCTGCGATCAGTGTGATCTCTAGTTTCTCCTGAGTTCGTCACTGGCAAACTCCAGTTTCAATGGAACTGTCATGCTCGACTGCTCACGTTTTTCTTGATGTTAGGATTTAGTGGTGATTGGAGATCAGAATGCGGCAATCAGGGGGTCTCTAGTTGTGAGGCCGCCCTCAGACTAGTGAGGAAAAGATTAGTTGGGATCTCTCCTGTTACAAATTACGAAATATGAGTAGGGATCAGATTCTTTGCTTGTTGATCTCCATGTCACTATCAATGGTTAGTTGGATCTTCCTGGATATGTTTGTTTGCTTGTTTGTTTTTCTCTAAGGACTAGAGGATAGTCACATGTGTGGGAAATATGCTTGTACTCATGTTTGTCAATCATACTTACTATTATGAGGTGGGTCTCGGGAATATGACATGGTTCTGTTCATAGTTTTCAATGTGAAAGTTTTAATCATTTTGAACTGATGTTTTCAGTGATATTAATGGTGCAACTAAGGGAGAAATCATGATTACATCTTTTTTCTGTTATTAATGTTAACTTATATTGCCTAAAATGTAGTTGTATTCTATTTGGTGTCTTTCAAACATTTTCCATCTTCTTCTTTCGCAAGTCTGTGCTTGCTTAATGTTGTTAAAACATCATGAAGCTGCAACACAGCAGTAGGAGATGACCTTTCAGCACTGGAAAGGTTATAATTAATGATGTTGATTAGATTTTTGGTACCAAAAAAGTTGCCCATCTTACTGTTGTGCTTAGCTGGAGATTGACCTTACAGTCAGCTTGTCCCCAACATGGATTGACTACTCATACTCTATTTGGTGTCTTCTTGACATTTCCCATCTTGTTCTTTGGCAAGTCTGTGCTTGCTTAATGTTGGTAAAATATCATGAAGCAGCAACACAGCAGGAGATGATCTTGTAGCACCGAAAAGGTTATCAGTGAGGATGTTGGTTAGATTTTTGGTACCAAAAAAGTGGTTCGTCTTACTGTTGTGCTTAGCTGGAGATTGACTTTATAATCAGCTTGTCCCTAAAGTGAATTGTTAAGACTGCTCGTTCACCCCTATCAAAATAGGGTACAAATAGTTAACTGTTCCTGAAGAAGATAGTTGAGAGGAATGATGGGGCACTGCTATCGTCCATTGACCTCAGCTGTGCTTGATGAGGATAAACATGGATTGGATTAACAAGTCATTTGCCTCACTGCATATCCCCCTTCAATCTAGCGAGTTGCATAGATGTTTTGTGTCCATGGACATGAACCATGCTCTTGAAATTTTACCATTGGCAGAACTAGAAATTTCATCCCAAATTTCTTATAGCTTAGTGCCCCTTTTAATTTTCATAAATTGATTACTACCATCCTTGTTCCTTATTTTTAGCTTTACTGAGTTTATTTACACACAATCAACAGAACCTTAGATGATAAATGTGGTATTCTTTCTTAAACAAGAATAGGGGCATGTTTGGCAGGGATTCTGGATTCTTATCCTTTCTAGGAATCAGATAATCCCTTCTGAATAAGTATTGCAGTTTCGATTCCGCCAGTGATATCCTGCTTTCGACATATGCCAAAGCATTTGCGTTACATTTCTGCTTTCTTTTGATAGTTTGAGCAACTGTCTGATTATGCAGAACTGAGAAACTGAACTGTCTGCTTTATTGTTTGCAGGTGTGTGGTCTGTCTTGCAGAATACGAAGACAAAGACATGCTCCGCTTTCTCCCTTACTGCGGCCATAATTTCCACATGGACTGTATAGATTTGTGGCTGGAGCAGAACTCAACCTGCCCGGTCTGTAGAGTCTCATTGCGTGATAACCTTGATAAGATACACATAGCACCTCCTCCACCTATTTTAGTGATCAGCACAGGGCATACATCAGAGGTTCCTAGGCATGAACCTGACGAGGAGAATCAGATAGCATCTTGTCCATCAGCGGATGGGGCTGGTAACAACTTCCCAGTGCATGAAGTTGTCCCCCCTCATGAAAACAACAGTCAACCAGTAACAAAGCAGGTGGATCTACCTAGCTAGAACCATGCAAACAGCTGCAGCAGAGTCTGTTTCGTGCGGTCTGCAGGTTGAAAGGGCTGTTAAATGAGCAATGTTGACACACTTGGGTGGTTGTTATAAGTTAGTAGATTCGAGGAGCTTTTGGTGTAAATATGAAAAAATGATCAGGTTTCCGTCGAAAAGAAAGCCAGATTTGTTTTCCTCAATCTATACTCAAAAGAGTTAACTGCGTTCTGTATCTTCTGTCGTTTCATGATTCTTTCAGCCGCAGTAGGTATGCAACTAAAATGCAGGTGCGTGTTGTTGGCACCAGCAAAATAGGATGAAAATTGTTTTTTAGCACAGCATTATGGTCAGTTGCCATGTTGTTTGTTCCATCTAATTGGAGTCTAGTCAGACATCACACCCTGCCGATCATACATCTGCTGTTATTTATCCATGTGGCTTCAACCATCAATTACAGTATTTATCCATCTCTAATGCCTAATTGGTTGGTTATCTGAATCTCAGGTTAATAACTAGTACATGTAGCGTGATCAATGAGAACATATGTTGTACTCTCAGCGGGGTTAGGTGCTTCCATGATTTATATACTCCGTACAGTATTATGTTGTGGTGGGGAATATAATTGCGATCCAAGAAGGCCGATCAGAGAAGATCATATCCCTATGATGAAATCTCGTGTGAAAGCACACCCGATCCGGGGACTCCTGCACATCACATGGATGGATGGATGGGTTCATGAACGAACTGGCGAGGTCAAAGTTTAACAAGGCCCGACCATGGTTTCAGATGCTTCCGTGTACGTCGTCACAAAGCCAAAACACTCTTAACGGTAGTGTTTTCGTAATGAACTCGCATCCCTTGTTGTCTAAAGGGGAAACCGTCTACCGATTGAGTACAGTTAAGATCCAGAAAGTTCTCCAAGTGCATTGCTACACTGAATGGAGTAATGCTGTAACCTGCTGCTTCGATAACCGAGAATGTCATTCATGCACCGGCAATACCGAGCGTTTGCTCCCATTAAGATATAAGCATGGTGTGTTGACTTCCCCCGTTTTAAGGTACAGAGAGGAGGTAAGAAATGATAGTTGTGCCATGCTGAACTGGTGCTTGGAAACGTCACTCGCCTGAAAAACCGAGGAAAAGCAGGGGAACCCTCACTCAAAACAACAGGCAGCTTTTCTATTCATCTTTTTAATTAAACAACCGGCAAAATCGAAACCAACTGTATTTGTTAATCGAAGTGTGAGTGATATGGTATTGACGCACAGTCGTAATCAACCGGCAAAGAACACGGTATACCGCCTGCCCCACCCCACTCGGGACACGGATCTCCTGACTTAGTGCAGTCCGTGACTTGGTCACTGACATATGATCTCGGACCTACATATCAGTGACTGAAGATTAAGTCAGGGGATCTTGATCCCCCACTCGATGGGGTGGCGCAGTAGAAGTGGCTCACAGGTAGGTCCCACCCCACCCTATGGGAACGGGCGGTAGCCCAGTTGGCCAGCGCGCTTGGTTTGCGCCCGTGCCGCCAGGGTTCGATCCCTGGTGCCCACTCTCCTTCTTAATGAATTGGCAGTGCTCCTGTCCATGGTGTCCGGACCATGTCTTCAAAAAAAAAAAAACAAAGCGCCTGAACCGTCACACCGTTGCCCTATTAATTAATATTCTTATTATTTTTGTACTGAGAGCTGTAAATTAAATTAAAGTATTATAATCTCCTGCAATACACCAAGGCCATGAACTTGCCTTATAGAGCCCAGGAGAATTACAAAATTGGGTGCGTACTAAGCTGAAGTCTATTGATGAAGCACAATAAACTTATTATGAATGCAGTAAAGTAAGGGATCCTGTCCTTCAGGGAAGGGAAGGCAGATCTGTAAGAACAATAAGCGGATTTATTTACTTTTCAACAAAACTTCCGCCCCTCCCTTGGTACAAGCCACGCAAATAAGGGATATACAAATTCCACGAACGCCATGCAGCTTATTAATCGACCATTACTTCCATTGCTTGCAATTAGGGATAGCAGCCATGCATTACTCGTATACAGAACATAAGCCTCACAGCAAGTGCCTGGCAGATTCTCGAGGATCATTTCGTGACCTCAGCTGTCCTCACCTCAGCAACACGAGATGCTGAACCTTCAGCAACCTCCATCTCCACGCCACGATCTCCATGGGATCGCGTTTGAAGCATCCCTTTCCTCTTGCTCCTCCTCTCCCTCCACTTCATCATCATATCAATGCCAGATACTAGTTCCTCGCTTGTGCTGGTGTCTCCAAAACCTCCTGTACCCAAATCAGAAACCGTCTTTGTTGCGTCGACAGATAATAACCTCGTCCTGTTTCTTGATGCAGAGACGACGGTAAGCAGAGGCCGGACCAAACAAATGGCGAGACCAACCAGGACGACGTAGACAGAGAACGACACCCACACACACAGCGTCCAGTTCAAGCTGCGTGCCAGTTCCTTCGTCCACGGGAGAGCTGACTGCACGAGGATCTCAGCTTCGTACACCTGGGGCAGCTGCATCGTCGCGGCAGCTCTCGGCTGCAGCGACACTCTGATGAGCCCTGTCCTCTTGTGCCGGCCGTGACCTTCCCTGTACTGCAGCACCTTGTTGAGACTTGCAGTCTGGGTCTCGCTGCGTATGCCGAGCGTAAGTGGCACGCATGTCAGGGCCAGTTCCGCTAGCCGTACTGGGGTGCTCTTGTACCTTAGCATGTACGGTTGTGTAGCTGATGCTGTTGTGATTCCAGTTACGGAGACTGCCTCTGCTTTAATCTATATATAGGGAAGATATTCAATTAACCATGAGCTAGATGCAGCAAATAAGTAAGCACAGGAGTTGGTCAGATCCTAGAACTTTTTTTTGGATGATGGCAAAACATGTACTTCCTCCTTTTTGAAAGATTGTCATCTTTAGTTCATTTTTGTACAAAAATGACAATCTTTTGATAAAGGAGAGGGTAATGTTATAAGCATATATGAACACATATTACCTGGAACATGCCAACCTCTCGGTTGTGGTAGGAGTCAGGCAGGAGCATCGACAGCGACACCGTCACGGAGTGTCCCGGCGGCAGCACCACCACGCCTCGCGCTCCACCGAGGGCCACGGCGGCGCTAGGCTCCGCCTGGGTGTAATCGAAGTAGAGCGGCTGGCGCACGGTCACCGGGGCCTCGACGACCCAGTGCCGTACAAGAAGGAACCCGAGCAGGGCGGACACGAACAGCGCGGATACAAGGACCGCGAAGGTGCACGCCGCGGCGAGCAGCCCGGACGCCGCGCGGCGGACGTTGGAGGCGACCGCCGCGGGGAGGGCGCGCAGCTCGCCGACGAGGGCGGCGACGGGGAGGAGGAGGCTGAGCGTAGCGGACGCCACGCGCTCCACGACGATGGCGACCAGGCGGATGAGCCAGCCTGCCGGCCCCGCCAGGAAGAGAAGGGCATCCTCGGAAGACGACACGGACTCCCCGGCTGGCGCCGTGCTTCTTGGCCTGGCGGTGTAGTGCCCGTTGCCGGACGATGCGGCCGGCCGGGAAGAATCATCGTGCAGGTATTTGGACGACGCATGGTTTCGTGCTGGATCCATTATTAGAAGCTCGCCACTGTAGGATCGTAGGGAATGGATCAGCTGATCAGCGAATGCTCCAACGTTGCTGCGGCGGACACGGAGGCCAGAGTCTGGGATGAAGACCTACCTACACGTGGCAGGAGGCAAGACATGTGTCACGCTCATGCCTGCGAGTGCCTTCTTCCGCTGTCCACGCAGGCTGCTAACGGCGTCACAGCAACCAACCGCAATCGCTTCTGTCAAGACTCATCTCCGTCACTCCGTGCATGAACTCATGTCGCTGTCTCCAACTAATAACCACTTGATATGCTGCGAACTGATAGCATATCCCGCTGCAGGCAGCTTCTTTGTGACGACAGTGAGCCAGTTGACATATGTGCTTTGCTGCAGAGTAATGATTGGTGAGTCAGTTGACAGAGAGCTGCTTGGTGACAATAGTGAGTGCAGAGCACACTGAAAATCAATAAGACAGTACTTGAAGTTTCAGGTTCAATTCACACGCGCATGGCAACGGGACGAGGTGGCCGTCGGGTTGTCACAACCCGTTTAGCGCTCACCCGTACCGTGCCTAAGCCGGCAGCTGAGCCTATTAGCAAGCACGACACGGCTCACCTCCACAATCGGGTCATTCTGGGCCTAGAATGTTTAGCCTGAGCATGACCGTGCCTAGACCGGCCCATCGGCCAACTATTGGTAATGATCTGCGCTAGCTAAGACCATCCGCAGATGCATACTGTACTGAATAGCGGGAAGGAGGACGGGATGTGGACTACGCGACGCCGTGACCATGCGGAGGAGGAAACCGAACGCGAAGACGCCGTCGGGCGCGTACTTACAGCACCGGCTCGAATGGCGTTTGTAGAACAAGTTAAATTCAAATTAGTATGTTAAATTTGACCAATTTTATACAGAAAAGTATGAACATCTATGACATTACAAAGGGAGAGAGAGAGAGAGGGAAGCAGATCGACTGAGTAGTTATCAGTCAGTCCCGTCTCTGACCACTAGTAGGCATCGACCTCCCTTAATCTCAGGTCCAAACAAGCGCACATTCGCTCGGCGAGCTTCGTGTTGCTCCTCCGGATCCTCGGCTGGCGTCGGCGTCACAGCAGCGTTGCCTGTTGCTAACACTCGTCTTCTTCGTTCGGGAGCGCATGGCGGCAGTAAGGGCATGAGCGGCTTCGCGCCAGCCAGTCGGCGAGGCAGCTCTCATGGAACCTGTGCTTGCACGGCATCGCCATGAGATGGTCACCGACGAGGAAGTCCGCGAGGCAGACGGCGCACACTTCCATCGTCGTCGGCCCCGTGTCGTTGCTGTCGTACCGGTGCCTGTCGAGCTTGGCGACCGCCGTGGCGGAGGCAGCAGGGACGTTCCCGAAACCACCGTCAATGTTACCACCGTAGTCGTCGTCGTCGTCAGAGTCGTCAGGTCGTCCTAGTACCTCGGTAAGTCGTTCTATCTCGCGGTCGAGCATCTCGTCGAACCAGCGAAACCTACGCCTGATCTCCGCAGCCCGCTCGAGAAAGAGCTCGGTGCGCATAAGCAAACTACCGGCCCTGCTAAGCTCGTCCTCGGCACGACTGATCTCCGCCCACTCCTCGATCATGCGATCGGAGAGCAAATATAGACGCTCCCGCGCATCGTCGAAGTTGCTCCAAAAATCATTACTTCCGGCAACGGCAAAGTCGTCGTCCTCACCTGCAGTGGATTGCTGAACATCTACTTGTTGGGCGGCGTCGTCTTCTACGTCGTCGACTCCCAACCTTGGTTGGGCATCCGGCAGTGATGTTGAAGGCTGTGGCGCGACGAAGCTATCTGCAGGAGTTTCAGGACGGGATCGGCTGGTTCTGGCGCCCATAGCAGCTGATCAGATCAATAATTAAGAGCCGATTTACGTATGTATTTGATCTCTACTGATTCGCACGAGAGGCTATTAGGTGGATACTTTACTTGATGCGTGAATATATATAGCCGATCGAGTTCGACTACATTATCGTCATCTCTATTCGGTGACGGACTGGCATCCGGGTCGGATTCCCTTTGACTGCATGCATACCGGCCGCAGGTCTTACTGTAGTTTGCAAGCTTGGAGTCCGATCCGGATTAGGATAGGTTCCCTGCTGTCTGCTTCATGTACGGTACGGCCGCCTTTGTTCATCCTCGATCATGCTCTCTTCCAGAAAATGAGTGGTGTCTTCGATCGAGCGCTGATGCATGCGCGCAGATGGGGATGCCGGTCTTGGTGTACCTCTCGTGGCCTTTGGCCGGCTGTGCGGAGACGAGGAAATCCCGATCTCTCGTCACGAGCTCGGCAGCCCAGCCATGGCAGGAACTCCGTACTAGTAGTGCTGTTGGAATGACGGATGATGCTCTGGACTTGGGTCCTTGATCTTTGCTTATCAGGGATGTATATCGACCAGTTTGGCAGTTTCTTTTTTTTGGGCTGTCTAAATTTCAAGTTCCTGAAATTTAAGAAAATTTCAGGCACCGATCAATTATCAGCTAATTACAATCATTAATCATTAATCATTGTAATTAATTATTAATTTTATAGGTTAATCAATCACAAAATTATTTCTTTTATTATTTTTACAATTAACATAACTCTTACAAATTATAATTAACAATTAGCAAAATAAAAATATTAATCATATTTTTCTTCTCTCTGCTGTACGCCCGCCAGCGGTCACACGCCGTCGCCTGAAGCTTCAGGCACCTGAAGAATAGCGTTTCCGTTTTTTTTTTCTCGAAAACCTGAGAAGGTGCAATTATATTAAGGGGCCGTTTGGTACTTGTAACACCCACATTTTTAAAAGAAAAAAAATAATTTAATTATGTTTGTTTGTGCATTTTTGTGTGATTGTTTAAATTCAAACAGTAGATTTGCCAAGATTTGAATTTGAATTCAAATGGAAAAGAAGAGAAAAGAAAAGAAAAGGAAATAAAAAGAAAGAGAAGAAAAGAAAAAGAAGAAAAAAAAAAAGGTCTGGGCCATCCACCCCCTCCCCCTGCGGCCCAACTTCCCTCCTCTCCACCTTGGCCCAAGGCCCAGCCGCACTCCCCTTCTCCCTCTCCTCCCTCTTACGCGTGGGGCCCACTTGTCATCTCCATCTTCCCCAACCGCCACTCTCTCTCTCTTTCCCCAACTGCCGCCCGCGCCTGGCAACCGGCACGCCCGCGCCCCCTGCCCCCAGCCGCTCCCACGTCGCCTTAGCAACCGCCGCCCCCTCGCATGCATTCCCCTACAAAAACCGGCCCCACACTCCCTTTTTTCCCCTTCCAAACCCTAGCCACCTCCATGGCCGGCGGTTGAGCTCGGTGCCCGCGAGGAGGAGCCCTCCCGGCCGCCGCCGACGGTCCTCCGAGGATCCCCACACCCCACCGCCCGCGCAGGACCCGAAATCGAGGAAATCCCGCCACCCAAGATGCCTCCCCGACGCCACCGAGAGTTGATGCCGCCATGCCACCGTCGAGCGCCCTTCTCTGGCCGTCCTTGTGCGCGTGTGACACCCATGGTGAGTTTCCCTCGCTCTCCTCTTCATTTTGCACAAATTCCCGTTGAGTTTGGGGCACCGGAGCGCCGTTCCGGCGATCTCCGGCGATGCCGCCGCCGCCAGTGGCCGCCGGCGCCGCCCTGCCCCGCCGCCCCCCCTCCCAGCCGTTGGATCAAGTCCAACGGCTAGGATTAAAAGACCCCGAAGGGGTACGCGCCGGGTCCATGGTGGACCCATGGACCGCACCTCCTCCCCTTGGTCCATAGACCCATGGACCAATTTCATGCATTTTCCTTAACAAAAGTAAATCAGAATAGAAAGAAAAATGGTATTTTGCAGTTAAGTCCTCAAGCACTTTTATTAAATTATGAATATGCCCCTGGCCCTGCAGAAAAGACCTCAAACTTTATTTAAAATAGATAAAACCCATGCATCTTTGTGGAACTTGCTAGGAGACCCCTGTACTTTTCATGAATCACACTTTAGGGCACTTCTCAGTTAGGAAAATTTACAGAGCAACCCTTGAGGTATTATTTAATTGTGGAATATAGTTTAAAATGTATTTAGTGAATAAAATATGTTTATAAATGATAGAATAAATATAGAAAATAGTGTAAAATTAGTTATAAACCATTTTAGGCTGAAATAAAATTATAGATGCAAATAAAATATATTTTGTGCATAGAAAATGTTTTTAAGTGATAAAATAAATATAGAAAATAATGGAAAAATGGTTATAAATCTTTTATACTAAAATAAAATTTGTAGAATTCATGTAAAATATATTTTAACAATAGAAAATTTAATAAAAATGCTTTTAGCTATAAATAAATATTAAAAATAGAGAATAAATATGGAAATAGTAGGAAAATTATTTATAAAATGTTTTATGCTGAAATAAATTTATAAAATGCATATAAAATATATTTTGGCTATAGAAAACTCATTAAAAATGTTTTTAGCTATAAATAATTACTAAAAATGGATAATAAATAGAAAAATTATTTATAAAACCATTTAAGTTGAAATAAAATTATAAAGTGTATATAAAATATATTTTGTCTATGGGAAATTCATTAAAAATGATTTTTGCCTATAATTAAATATTAAAAATGGAAAATAAATAGTAAATGCATTTCTTAAGCTATGAAAAATAATAAATCCCTCATAACTCCAATTTTAATCATAATTATAACATATTTCAATCATAATATTTGTATTGCTTGTATGGTGTATTGTTCTTGATTGTTTTTATTTCTCTTTTGACGGTAGTTTATACGCACTCGTATTTCTACGATCAAGAAGCTACATGAAGATGTGAAGATCAAGAGTTCAATGAAGAAGAACTGAGCAGCTATTTATACAAAGGCAAGTGTCCTTGACCATCTTGCACCTTTTTAAGGGTTTAGTTAGTTGCATGCTAATTAATATGAATCCTATATCATGCCCTGTTGTTGTATCCTTATTACCTTGTCGCATGGGTCATGGAAGGGTGATAAACGGGATTTACTTTACGCTTAGCCATGCATAATAGTTGGGTGGGAATACATTTAACTACACTTGTTACTCATTACTTATTATTATGATTATGACTATGATGTTGGAATATGAAGTGTAGTAAATAGGAATCTGGCGGGTTGGTTGAATGGTATGGTGCAGTACGCACGAGACCCGGGATTGGGGTTGGAACCTTGCCGGATTCTAAGGACCGGTTTATGGAGTAGCCACTAAGCTATACAGTATCGCCACAAGACTGAGATGGGGCAGCTTGGTCAATTAATTAGGTTTCTCCCGATGAAATGCTAGTAATTGGATGGTGCGGGGAATGATGCGGGTGATCTGCTCTTGGATCCGCAAGGCTCAAGAGGGGGCTCTGGGGCGGAGGGTTACTCCGAGAATCCCCAGTGGTGGAAACCTTAGAGGGCTAGCACTAGTCGGGAGTACCTTTGTAAAGACCTCGTAGTGATCTCCTGGCCGCACACCTACGGAAGTGTGAAATGTGGTTGATCACCACTGGCAGCAGGGAGGTTTGATTAGTCCACCCGGCAACGGGGGATGAAATCACGGCTTGTGGGTAAAGGATACATTCTCTGCAGAGATTGGGAAACTGTCATGACAGCCGTGCTCACGGACAAGAGCGGCTTGGTGTCGAATTCATAATTAGTCAATGGTTGAAATGGTGGTTGGGATAATGTTTGGAATTGATGTGGATATTATTATAAGTACTATTACTGTTATTATATTACGGTTGGGATTACTCACCTAGAGGTAGGTTGCTAATGAAAGCTAAGGTTAGGTTTAATGCTTAGTGCTTAAACAACTATCAGCCTTCTCCGTTGATTGGCCTTCATGTCATTTATTTCCCACACTTGCTGAGTACCACGGGATGGTACTCACACTTGCGTTGTTGTATTTTTGATATGCTGCTCAGTGAAGAGAAGATCTAATGAGGACCGTGACAAGTGAAGACGGTGTATAGGTCGCGTTGCTGCCAGTCAACTTGCCTGTGGTTGCCCTAAAGTTTTCCTCTTCCGCTGCTACTTCAAAACTCTTTTAAAGGTATAAATGTTGTTTGCATGCGATATGGAACTGTTTATCACTTTTGTCGTACATGTATGGTGAAACTGATCCTGGCATACATGTACTTTGCAGCTGGTTTTATGCTTAATAAAATCGGGTGTGACAAAGTGGTATCAGAGCCAGGTTGACTCTAGGCACGTGACCTTAGTTAGAATGGACCTCTTAGATTCTCCTTTGACCTTTCTCATGAAGACGAAGATTCGTATCGACGGACAGGTGCATGAAGATCGACATATGAGGACAATGCGAAGGAAGAAGAAGACTCTTAAAGATTATCATACATCACTTGCTTAGGTCCCCTTTTTGCTTAGCAAGTGAAGTCCATGCCTTCCTCACAACGAATTAGAACACGTTGCTTGATGCATTGCATGAGATTAATAATAACAACAACAATAAAATTATAGCATTTGTCTGTTTAAGGGGGGTAGCCGACCCACTTAACCCTCATAATTACCAAAAAGGAAAAGAAAATAATAATAATAAATATAGTAATAATGACAATGCATTTGAAATAGAAGACTTTAAAATTAAAATCATAGTGCACATTTAAGTCAAGTTCAAAATAATAATAATAATAAGAAGAAAAATAAGAATGTAGAAATACATAAAAATAATGTGTGTATTATTGTGTAATAATACTTTAAATTTAACTAAATCAACATATTTTATCATAATTGCTTATTTGTGAAAAATGCAAATTTCAACTTTTAAGGAATAAGTTTGAATTCAAAAGAAATTAAGGTATGAGAAAGGAAAATTCAATCAGGGCTCATAACACTCTGTTAAAAATTAGAATACATTGATAATGAAGTCTACATATAAAATAATAATAATAATGATGATGATGATAATAGAAAAAGATATACATTTGTGTGTGGTGATAAAAATTTTCTAAAATCAATTTAGGACAAAAATAAATGTTTTTATACATTCAGCTGTATGCACTCCTAAACTTATAAAAGTGTTAGAAGACCATTATAAATAAGACAAGAAGTAAATTATTATCAAAACAATAATCATAATAACTTATTGATGAGTAAAAAAAAAAATCTCGAGAGCAAGATTCCTTGTAAGTGGGATGAAATTGTAACACCTAGAGAAAAATAATAATTATATAATAATAAAAAAAAAATTACTCAATTAATAGGAACAACATAATAAATAAATAAATCTTGGCAAATAAACAAATAAATAAATAAAACCTAAATGGAGGGAAATAAAAATTAATGTGTTGTATCAAGCGCTAATTCATTAGAACTAATCTATTGAGGTGCTTTGGTTGGAAAACAAAATTTTCAATTGCTAAAGAAGACTTTTAAGTTCAAATAAAATAAACCAACGTTCAAGCCCTTGAACCTTTCATTCAAACAATAATACGAAGAATAATGATAGTAAGATGAGAAACTAAACACAATAAAGAGGAAGAAGAAATATAACTTTAATGTACAAATTTTCATGGTATTGAAAATTAGTTTTCCTTAAAATTAATTCAAACCAAATTATTGCGTTGTATTTGTCCATCTGTGTAACATTTTGTAACTTGCAAAATAACTTAAGATCAAAATTTGAAAATAGAAAGAAAGATGTATAATAATATTTTCAAAAGGAGAAATTGGTAATTAATCGATTTAGCTAAAAATCCCGCCCTAAAATTTTACAAGACCCAGAATCTCGGGGCGAGATTCCGTTTAAGGGGGGTAGAATTGTAACACCCACATTTTTAAAAGAAAAAAAAAATAATTTAATTATGTTTGTTTGTGCATTTTTGTGTGATTGTTTAAATTCAAACAGTAGATTTGCCAAGATTTGAATTTGAATTCAAATGGAAAAGAAGAGAAAAGAAAAGAAAAGGAAATAAAAAGAAAGAGAAGAAAAGAAAAAGAAGAAAAAAAAAAGGTCTGGGCCATCCACCCCCTCCCCCTGCGGCCCAACTTCCCTCCTCTCCACCTTGGCCCAAGGCCCAGCCGCACTCCCCTTCTCCCTCTCCTCCCTCTTACGCGTGGGGCCCACTTGTCATCTCCATCTTCCCCAACCGCCACTCTCTCTCTCTTTCCCCAACTGCCGCCCGCGCCTGGCAACCGGCACGCCCGCGCCCCCTGCCCCCAGCCGCTCCCACGTCGCCTTAGCAACCGCCGCCCCCTCGCATGCATTCCCCTACAAAAACCGGCCCCACACTCCCTTTTTTCCCCTTCCAAACCCTAGCCACCTCCATGGCCGGCGGTTGAGCTCGGTGCCCGCGAGGAGGAGCCCTCCCGGCCGCCGCCGACGGTCCTCCGAGGATCCCCACACCCCACCGCCCGCGCAGGACCCGAAATCGAGGAAATCCCGCCACCCAAGATGCCTCCCCGACGCCACCGAGAGTTGATGCCGCCATGCCACCGTCGAGCGCCCTTCTCTGGCCGTCCTTGTGCGCGTGTGACACCCATGGTGAGTTCCCCTCGCTCTCCTCTTCATTTTGCACAAATTCCCGTTGAGTTTGGGGCACCGGAGCGCCGTTCCGGCGATCTCCGGCGATCCTCCGGCGATGCCGCCGCCGCCAGTGGCCGCCGGCGCCGCCCTGCCCCGCCGCCCCCCCTCCCAGCCGTTGGATCAAGTCCAACGGCTAGGATTAAAAGACCCCGAAGGGGTACGCGCCGGGTCCATGGTGGACCCATGGACCGCACCTCCTCCCCTTGGTCCATAGACCCATGGACCAATTTCATGCATTTTCCTTAACAAAAGTAAATCAGAATAGAAAGAAAAATGGTATTTTGCAGTTAAGTCCTCAAGCACTTTTATTAAATTATGAATATGCCCCTGGCCCTGCAGAAAAGACCTCAAACTTTATTTAAAATAGATAAAACCCATGCATCTTTGTGGAACTTGCTAGGAGACCCCTGTACTTTTCATGAATCACACTTTAGGGCACTTCTCAGTTAGGAAAATTTACAGAGCAACCCTTGAGGTATTATTTAATTGTGGAATATAGTTTAAAATGTATTTAGTGAATAAAATATGTTTATAAATGATAGAATAAATATAGAAAATAGTGTAAAATTAGTTATAAACCATTTTAGGATGAAATAAAATTATAGATGCAAATAAAATATATTTTGTGCATAGAAAATGTTTTTAAGTGATAAAATAAATATAGAAAATAATGGAAAAATGGTTATAAATCTTTTATACTAAAATAAAATTTGTAGAATTCATGTAAAATATATTTTAACAATAGAAAATTTAATAAAAATGCTTTTAGCTATAAATAAATATTAAAAATAGAGAATAAATATGGAAATAGTAGGAAAATTATTTATAAAATGTTTTATGCTGAAATAAATTTATAAAATGCATATAAAATATATTTTGGCTATAGAAAACTCATTAAAAATGTTTTTAGCTATAAATAATTACTAAAAATGGATAATAAATAGAAAAATTATTTATAAAACCATTTAAGTTGAAATAAAATTATAAAGTGTATATAAAATATATTTTGTCTATGGGAAATTCATTAAAAATGATTTTTGCCTATAATTAAATATTAAAAATGGAAAATAAATAGTAAATGCATTTCTTAAGCTATGAAAAATAATAAATCCCTCATAACTCCAATTTTAATCATAATTATAACATATTTCAATCATAATATTTGTATTGCTTGTATGGTGTATTGTTCTTGATTGTTTTTATTTCTCTTTTGACGGTAGTTTATACGCACTCGTATTTCTACGATCAAGAAGCTACATGAAGATGTGAAGATCAAGAGTTCAATGAAGAAGAACTGAGCAGCTATTTATACAAAGGCAAGTGTCCTTGACCATCTTGCACCTTTTTAAGGGTTTAGTTAGTTGCATGCTAATTAATATGAATCCTATATCATGACCTGTTGTTGTATCCTTATTACCTTGTCGCATGGGTCATGGAAGGGTGATAAACGGGATTTACTTTACGCTTAGCCATGCATAATAGTTGGGTGGGAATACATTTAACTACACTTGTTACTCATTACTTATTATTATGATTATGACTATGATGTTGGAATATGAAGTGTAGTAAATAGGAATCTGGCGGGTTGGTTGAATGGTATGGTGCAGTACGCACGAGACCCGGGATTGGGGTTGGAACCTTGCCGGATTCTAAGGACCGGTTTATGGAGTAGCCACTAAGCTATACAGTATCGCCACAAGACTGAGATGGGGCAGCTTGGTCAATTAATTAGGTTTCTCCCGATGAAATGCTAGTAATTGGATGGTGCGGGGAATGATGCGGGTGATCTGCTCTTGGATCCGCAAGGCTCAAGAGGGGGCTCTGGGGCGGAGGGTTACTCCGAGAATCCCCAGTGGTGGAAACCTTAGAGGGCTAGCACTAGTCGGGAGTACCTTTGTAAAGACCTCGTAGTGATCTCCTGGCCGCACACCTACGGAAGTGTGAAATGTGGTTGATCACCACTGGCAGCAGGGAGGTTTGATTAGTCCACCCGGCAACGGGGGATGAAATCACGGCTTGTGGGTAAAGGATACATTCTCTGCAGAGATTGGGAAACTGTCATGACAGCCGTGCTCACGGACAAGAGCGGCTTGGTGTCGAATTCATAATTAGTCAATGGTTGAAATGGTGGTTGGGATAATGTTTGGAATTGATGTGGATATTATTATAAGTACTATTACTGTTATTATATTACGGTTGGGATTACTCACCTAGAGGTAGGTTGCTAATGAAAGCTAAGGTTAGGTTTAATGCTTAGTGCTTAAACAACTATCAGCCTTCTCCGTTGATTGGCCTTCATGTCATTTATTTCCCACACTTGCTGAGTACCACGGGATGGTACTCACACTTGCGTTGTTGTATTTTTGATATGCTGCTCAGTGAAGAGAAGATCTAATGAGGACCGTGACAAGTGAAGACGGTGTATAGGTCGCGTTGCTGCCAGTCAACTTGCCTGTGGTTGCCCTAAAGTTTTCCTCTTCCGCTGCTACTTCAAAACTCTTTTAAAGGTATAAATGTTGTTTGCATGCGATATGGAACTGTTTATCACTTTTGTCGTACATGTATGGTGAAACTGATCCTGGCATACATGTACTTTGCAGCTGGTTTTATGCTTAATAAAATCGGGTGTGACAGTACTGTTCTAGATTCACACAGAATCAGAATCATTTTAGATTCACTTCATAAACTGTTTCAACCCAGAAACAGAATCACTTCGAAATCGTTTGGTTGGTTTTTTGTTTCAGATTCAACTGAGAAGAGAGAAGGAATAATTTGACCCATTTACCTCTGAACGTTACTATATTGTTATTGGTCGTTTATAGCTGTCCGGGTGTTAGCAGTACTTGTCAAGGCATGTACACTCATAATGTTGACAAGTAAACAATAAAAAAAAAGCACTTTGGATGTGTCTGTCACTGGTAGAGAACGCACACAAGTAACAAAATTATGTTCTAGCCGTAAACAAAAGAATTTGATGGACTACTGTACCGCCATATATAAAATAATCAATCAAAGCAAATTGTTAGATAACTTTACAGGAACCTCTGGACCTTGTCATCTTTCAGCAATCCCTTGCCGACTTGAATCACACCCAAAATTTACAGGAATTTTTAATCCAATCCGAGACCGTCACAGCAATTAGCTGAACATGTCTTCAGAAATGACATCTGCAAATGCAAAAACACCATACCTTGGCAACTCGATTTCTTGCTCTTTACCATTTGGATATGGTCGTGTCCTGCTTGCCAATGTCGAAGGAGATGAGCTGCACTTGATTCCACCAGTTCAGTCACATCAGGCAATCAAATCAGATCACTGTCGCCTCATGCTTGGGACTCTCGGCCCCCAGCGACTTCGCGCCGGCGAACCGCGCGGCCTGGTGACCTCCTGCGGTAGTGGTGCTGATTTGATTGCCTGATGAAAATCGTTGATCATGATGAAGATCTTGGTCTCCACCTGCAGTGCTTCCGAGCCCGAGCTCGAGGCGGCCTGCCACTGCTTGAACCTCAGCAAGCAGCTTCCCTGAGCCCAGAGCCTTGAGCAGCGACGGCTCGCCCACGCCGCTGCCAGAAGAAGCTTTCGCAGGCGGCTGTGACGAGGGACGCATTGCATGTTATGGAGCACGTCGGGGAGGTCGGAGCTGGCACCGTGCGGGGAGGGCGGCGGCCAGGGCGAGACCTGCGGCTCTGGTGCCGGAGGCAAGCTCGAGGAAGCAGAGCAGGCTCCCATGGTGGGCGTGCGCGGGAGGACGCTCGGCGAGGAGCGTGGCGGCGGAGGGGTAGAGCTGGAACAAGAGGCGTTTCGAACTGTGGAACACCTTTCCAGCCGTTTCAATACCGCAGTACAAAAAGTAGAATCGATTCCTTCTGATTCAACGTTGAAATGATTCGTGATTTTACCGTTTGGTACGGTTTCACCCGTTTCCGTGTAGAAACTGAATCGATTCAGTCTGCCAAACACAGCCTAAGTAGTGAAAGAGTTTTTACAAAGTCAATCGGTAGTTGAAACCCCACGGAGTTCAGCCTTAGCTGAACTTTAGAGACCTAAGCTGCTAAGATCCTCCTCCGGATCCTCAGCTGGCGTCATCATCTATGCTACCCTCGTCGTCGTCGGCGTCACAGCGTTGTCTGTCGTTGTACCTCATCGTCTTCTTCGCTGGGCAGCGCATGGCGGCAGTAAGGGCATAAGCGGCTGAGCGCCAGCCACTCGGCGAGGCAGCTCTCATGGAACCTGTGCTTGCACGGCATCGCCATGAGACCGTCACCGACCGTGAAGTCCTCGAGGCAGACGGCGCACACCGTCGCCGCTATCATCGGCCCCGCCGTGCTGGTTTAGTACGGGTGCCTCTCGAGCTTGGCGATCCCCGTGGCGGAGGCAGGGACGCCCCCGAAACCAACACCACTGCTGCTTACCGTAGCTGCCTAGTTCATCAGTAAGTCGTCGTCGTTCTATGTCGTCGCGGTCGATCATGTCCTCCAACAAGTTCCCCCACCGGCGACGCCTGTCCTGCGCCAACAGGTCGAGCTCGTACACGAGATAGGAGAGCGAAAGTAAACGCTCCCACACACGAGGATCATCACATCGGGCCGTCCTGAGGAGCTGGTGCCTGCAACTCCTGACTGTTGGGTTGATCCCGGTACAACCGGGACTCCCGTTAGACACAGGCGTGAGGGGCAACAACCCCACGTCCGACTCAGTCATCCCCAACAGAATCGGGCGTGGGTTGTTACCCACGCCGATTCTTAGGAGCGTGCAGGTATCGGTGGGGGGGGGGGCAACGGACTCTATCCGTTTCTCCCGTGCGCCATATAAGCACCAAGGGGCCCTCAGGGCAATGCACCTATGCGCACACGTTCTCGAGGCCCCCGCCTAATCAAACCAATTGTTAATCACCGCCACCGTCTAAGAAATCACCTCCGCCTATCATCGCCGACTACTGCACTTGAGCCCAATGGCGTCAAGTGTCCCCTCTGAAGGTAAACGCCGCCTCTCACTTGATCCCCTAATCTCAGTTTGTAGATCAATTACTAGATTGATTGATTGTTTAGTCGGCTAGTAGCCTTGTTCATATTGATTAAACCTAAGACCCTCCGGTTAGATGTTGATAGCATTGATCCTAAGGGTAATTGGAAAATAACATTGACATCAGAGCCGTGCTACTCAAGTCTAATCGGATAATTAAGTTTCAATTAAGTCAAATTAGTTTCTAATCATGTTTTAGTTGAGCCCCTGTTGATTAAGACCAGATTGATCTTAGTCAAATTAGTACCCTGCTAAATCTATCCCAGCATTTAGAAGGAGGTGAATCGTATCAGTTCGATTTGACTAAGACTAAAGACTCAGATAAGGAAAGTCGAATAAAAAACAACATAAGAAAAATTAGTTTTGGGAGAAGAGGACTTATCTCAGTTTGAGTGCGCTGGTCCTTAGTCCTTCGGGACCCCTCTCTCACCGACGTTTGGACGTCGGGTGAGGGACTCGGCGGCACCCTCCCCACCGGATAACTCCTCGGTCGAGGAGTCCCGGGTAGGGTGGGTTTGGCCGCCATGTCCTCTTCACTGTAGGGTTAGGGGAAACCCTAACCCTAGCAGCCTTTCCCCAATTCGACCACCACCCAGGAGTTCTCATCGGCGGCACCAACGTGCGCGCCGTGGAAGTCTTTTTGGTGGCGCCGCGTACCTGCAATCACATACACTCAGCACCCTCACTCTCTCAGTGATCGTCGGACTAGGGTTAGGGTTACCCTAACCCTAGCCTCGGGTTTTCTTCAACGGCGTTCGGCACACTACCTTGGACGGCGACGAGCAACCTTTCGGTCGCTCGCCGACGGCGTAAGTATGGTCGCGCCGGAAGTCCCCGAGGTGAATCAGTCCTCTCACTCTCTTCCGGCGCGCGTCGGTTTCCCTCGACGGTCGCTCCCCGGTGTCGCCGACGCCGACGAGGAAGCACCTCGCGGTGCCCTCCCCTCGTCGGAGTCGACGACACGACGGCGCCGGAGGTCCCGCGCCGCCGGCTCTCGTCGCTCGGGCTCCCGTCGCTCGGCTGCGCGCTGAAGAGAGAGAGGAGGCGGTGAGAAGTGATTTAGGGTTCGGCGTTTTCGGCGGTCGAAACGGCCTAAGTACCTCCCGAGATGAGCGTTGGACCGTCCGATAAGGAATGAACGCCTGAGATTACCCCGAGTTATAAGTCCCCGCCAATTTTCAGCCGTCCGATGCAGATCTGATGCTCTACAGCGTGTGCCGCCCACCGCCTAAGTGAAATGGGCCCCGAGCCCATGCGGGATGGCTCCGTGGGCTGCTGGGCTGCCCTTTCGATTTTTCGGATTTTCTCCGATTTTTGAGTGGGCTGTTTTCAACAGTGGGCCGAATACTTATGGGCTGCGTGTATAAGGGATTTTTTCCATATTGTGATGTTTTTAGCTGATGGGCTGGGCCAAAATATTGCTCAGTGGGCTGCATTTAGAGTTTTAAGCCCATTTAGTTTTTTTAAGTGTTTTCTGATTTCAGAATAAGTTTAAAATAGAAAATAATTTTCAAAAATTAGAAAAATGATTGGAAAATTAAGTAAATAGCTGAGAAAATTGTAGAAAATTTTGTTTGATGTTATGAAATGTTTTTGTCGACTGTTGGAGTCGGCAGATCCCCTGACACTACGAAAGTGTTGAAGGAGTTTGTGGTTCGGTTTGGGCGCGCGGAGACTCAAGAAGGTGAAACGCGATTAGACACGAGTGACACAGTGGTTTACGTGGTTCGGGCCGCCTGAGCGTAATACCCTACTCCAGGGTGTGTGTGTGTTGTATTAACTTGTGAACTTCAGAGCGTTCAAGTCTCTTTTTTCTTCCCTCGTGTATCGTCGGTTTGTCCTTTTATAGTACAAGGACAAACCGTTACAAGTCAGCCTGGCCCGACATGTGGCCCTGGCGGTTACTAGTATTGATACACGAGATTAATTGTTGTTAATAACCCTGTAACGGTTCCGACAGTGCCGTTACAGGTGTTAAGATCGTCCTGATTAAGTATCATTAACGTGGAATTAATGATAATTAATCGGGTCTTGAAGTCCGCGGTTGTCCTTTGAAGATCCGGTGCCGTTACAACGTCTTTCGGAGGTTTGAAGCGGCCAGCTCCGACGTATGGACACGTGGCAGCTCCGGAGCTTGCTTGGGGGAAGCGGGAAGCTCCGGGGTGGCCTGGCACGTGTCGGGTTCGGAGCTTCTCTCGGTCAGGGGTTAACTCCAGAGGTGCCGTTTCAGTACCTAGCCCGGAGCTTCACCCTTGCAGGTAATAGCTCTGGTCTGACAGTACACGTGGCAACCTAGGGGCTAACCATGTTGGAGAAGTGGGTCCGGTTACGTCTGGCAAGTGGGCCCCCGAGGGTCTTCAATTTGAGTAGATGTCCTTCCCTTGAGATCTTTGTAACCTCAGGGGGTGTATGGTTTTTAGGGTACCGACAGTTTTGATTGCATTTTTCCTGCATTTTATACTATTTATTGTCAATAAGAGCATTTTCTCAGTTATTTAAATGCTATTAAGTCCTTTTCAAGCAATTCTCATTAATTAAGAAATTAAGTTTTAGCTTCCGCTGTGATTAAGTGATAAATTAATTGAGTAACCAAAGTGAAATTTTAATTTATCAAGTTTTGAGTTTAAGTTAAGTTATGTTTATTAATGGTAATTTAAATGAGTAACTAACGTGAAAATTTGAATTTGCCAATTAATTTCTTTTAAGTGCATTTTTTAAGTTTGTGCTTAAGCTTATACTTATTTAAGATTCATTGAGTAACCAACGTGAAAAATGATGTGCTAAGTTAATTATGCATGGAATTTGAAAGTAACCAACGTGAAATTGAATTACCATGGTTAATTTAAGTTTGTCTTTGAGTTTATGATATTAAGCTTTGTTATCATGCTAAGTTTTAATGTTTAAAAGCATTTTTGCTAAGTAACCAACGTGAAGAGCAAAAAAAATGCCATTCTTAAGTCATGATTTATTATAAGTTTTTGTCATTAATCCTCAAATCTTTATTTTTTGAAGGATCAGGCTTGTCCTCGGCACTTAGCTATATCTCCGCAATTGAGACCCTCAATGGTCAAAATTACGGGGTATGGAAAGAGAGGCTCCAGATGGCTCTAGTAGTCTCTGACCTCGATTTTGCGATTACGTCGCCTCGACCCACTGAGCCACCTGTCCCCATTGCTGAGACTGGGGAATCTGAGGAGTCTTTCGCTATGCGGAAGGCTAAGTATCTAAGCTTGAAGGATCAGTATGAGAAGGATCTCCCTAAGTGGGACACTTCCAACAGGAAGTGTCTCGTGATCATTAAGAGCACCATAGATGACCCAATTAAGGGAGGAATCCCTGATTGTGATACTGCTTCAGAGTACTTAGAGAGAGACAGAGGTCAGTTCACTGGCTCCACTAAGGCGAGTGCTAGCACTCTCATGAGAAAGATTGTCACTGGGAAGTACTCTGGAGGTGGTGTGCGTGAGCACATCAATAAGATGAGTCACTATAACTCTAAGCTTAAGGAGCTAAACATTGTGATGCCAGATGAGATGCTCATTTACTTCATTATAAGTTCTCTTCCTAAGGAGTTTGAGGCCTTTGTGGTCAATTATAACTCACTTCCTGAGACTTGGAACATTGATAAGATTGTTGCTATGTGCGTTCAGGAAGAGGAACGCATAAAGAGCTCTAAGAATGGTGATTACATTAATCTGGCTGACACTAAGGGTAATGGAAAGGCAAAAAGATACTTTTCCTCTCCCAAACCACCTTCCTTCAAGGTTTCAGGCTCCAGTTCTTCAGCAAATAAGTTCAAAGGCAAGTCCTCCCAGAAGAGGGACAAGGATAAGTATCACTTTTGTGGCTCAGATGAACATTTCCAGAAGGACTGCGTTGGATTCATTAAGTGGTGTGCTAAGAAAGGTAATGACATAATTACTTTTGTAAATGAGGCCTTATATGTGAATTATTCACGATCCACTTGGTGGATTGACTCAGGTGCCACTGTGCACATTTGTAATTCAATGCAGGCATTAAATACGATGAGAACTATAAGAAGAAGGGAAAGAGTGATTAAGGTGGCAGATGGGCGTGAAGCCGAAGTCGAAGCCATTGGAGACTTATCTCTTAGATTACTTAGTGGCTTTGTACTTAGGCTAAATAATGTTCTTTATGTCCCTTCATTAGAAAGGAACTTGATTTCAGTTTCGTGTTTGGATGATTCAGGATACATTTGTCATTTTGGTAATGATAAGTGTTCTATCAGTTATAATAATAAGATTATTGGTCTTGCCTTCCGACAAGACATGCTCTACTTATTGTCCACTCACGAGAATGTGTTTGCTATATGTGATGATCAAGTTTCGTCCAAGAACGACTTAAGACGTAATAAGCGCAAAAGAAGCGATTTAGATACTTCGTCAAAATTATGACATTGTCGTTTATGCCATATTTCAAGGGGGAGGATCGAACAATTAGTATCTCAATTGATTCTTCCACACTTAAACTTTTCAGATTCTGAGGAATGCGTTGATTGCATTAAAGGAAAATTCTCCAAAACTATTAAGAAAAACACCAAACGTAGCTCGGGAGTCTTAGAAATAATCCACACAGATATTTGTGGACCTTTTCTCGTGACATCGGTAGATGGTTATGATTCCTTCATAACATTTACAGATGACTTTAGTCGTTATTGCTATATTTACCCAATCAAGGAGCGATCCGAAGCGTTGGATAAGTTTAAGATATTTAAGGCTGAAGTAGAAAATCAGCACAACGTTAAGATTAAAGTAGTAAGGTCTGACCGTGGAGGTGAGTACTACAGTCGACACACCCCTTATGGCCAAGTCCCTGGACCTTTTGCGTGGTTTTTACAGGAAAATGGCATAGTAGTCCAATATTCTACACCGGGCGAACCTCAACAGAACGGTGTAGCGGAACGGCGAAACCGTATGCTTATGGACATGGTGAGAAGCATGTTAAGCTATTCTACACTACCAGTTAGTTTATGGATGGAGGCCTTAAAGACCGCCATTCACGTACTTAACTGTGTTCCATCTAAGTCAGTATCTAAGACACTGTATAAGATGTGGACGGGACGTAAGCCCTCACTAAACTATCTACATGTGTGGGGATGTCCAGCTGAGGCTAAGATGTTCAACCCGAACTTGAGCAAACTGGATTCTAGAACAATTAGTTGCCATTTTATTGGCTATCCTGAAAGGAGTAAAGGGTTTAGGTTCTATTGTCCAGGTAGACACACTAAGTTTATTGAGACTAGACATGCCGTGTTTTTAGAGGACACTATGATCAGGGGGAGTACGGTACGGCGAGAAATAGACCTTGAGGAGGAACGGATTAGTCTACCCATTCCGATGACTCAAGAGCCTTATTTCACCCTACCTGCTGTCGTCGTGCCACCCGCACCTAGTGCTGGCGACACAACGCCTGTTTCTGCACCTCCATCGGCCACAACAGAAATAAGTGAGGTACAACTCCTCAGCCTGTTGAGGACATGGTTGAACAAAATGAGGTTCAGCAGCAGCCTCAACCATTAGATGATGCTCAAGTAAGAAGATCACAAAGAGTAAGACGGTCGGCCATCCCGGACGATTATCAGATATACTTGAGCGAAGAAGTTAAGATAGAGGATGATCCCACCTCTTACGAAGATGCCATGAGTAGACCTCAGTCATCCGAATGGCGTAAAGCCATGGAAGATGAAATAAGATCTATGAGTGCCAACAAAGTCTGGGACTTAGTAGAGATTCCTAAAGGAGCCAAAACGGTAGGCTGTAAATGGGTCTACAAGATTAAGCGTGACTCCAAAGGGAAGATCGAAAAGTATAAGGCTAGGCTTGTGGCTAAGGGATTTACGCAGCGGGAAGGTATTGATTATAACGAGACCTTCTCACCTGTGTCGTCTAAGGATTCGTTTCGAATCATCATGGCATTAGTAGCACATTATGATTTAGAATTACATCAAATGGATGTAAAGACGGCGTTCCTCAATGTGGATCTTTATGAGGACGTCTACATGGCTCAACCAAAGGGTTTTGTCATTAAGGGTAAGGAACACATGGGGTGCCACTTGAAGAAGTCTATTTATGGACTTAAGCAAGCTTCAAGGCAATGGTACCTAAAGTTCGATGAGACGATAAGAAAGTTTGGGTTTAAAGAGAATGAGGAGGATAACTGCATTTATGCTAAGTTTAAGAATGGGAAATTTATTTTCCTTGTGCTGTATGTAGATGACATACTACTGGCAAGTAGTGATGTCAATCTACTCTTAGAAACTTAGAAGTGTTTATCCTCAAACTTTGAGATGAAGGATTTAGGTGAAGCTTCCTATGTCCTAGGAATTGAGATTCATCGAGATCGAAGAAAGGGAGTATTAGGATTATCTCAGAAGGCATACTTAGAAAGCGTACTCCGAAAGTACGGTATGCAAGGCTGTAAGCCCTCGCCTGTCCCAATAGTTAAGGGTGACAAGTTTTCATAATCGCAGTCACCTAAGAATCAGTATGAGGTTGATCAGATGAGAGAAATTCCATATGCTTCTGTTGTCGGAATCTTAATGTATGCTCAAACATGTACGCACCCTGACTTAGCTTTCGTGACTGGAATGCTTGGCAGATATCAAAGTAATCCAGGCTTAGACCACTGGAAAGCAGTTAAGAAGGCTCTAAGATACATTCAGTGCACTAAGAACCTCATGTTAAAGTATAGTAAGTCAGACCCATTAGAAATAGTGGGTTACTCAGATTCAGATTACGCGGGTTGTGTGGATACTAAGAAATATACGTCCACAATCGCGAATGGAGTTATATCGTGGAGAAGCTCCAAGCAAGTCATAACTGCATCGTCCACAATGTATGCTGAGTTCATAACTTGTTATGAGGCCACTGGACATGCATCTTGGCTTAAGAAATTTGTTCCCGGTCTAAGAGTGGTAGACAACATTCATAAACCACTTAAGTTATACTGCGATAATGAGCCAGCAGTGACATACTCTCACAACAATAAGTCGAGTGGTGCTGCCAAACACATCGACATTAAGTATTATGTTGTAAAAGAGAGAATCCAGGATAATTCAATTAGTCTCGAGCATATAAGAACTAATAAAATGCTTGCGGATCCGCTAACCAAAGGCCTCCCTCCCAATGTGTTCAGAGAACACGTAGCCGGCATGGGATTAGGGGAGAGCCTGTGAAACAAATCCTGGATGCTAAGGGGACACCTAAGCATAAGGTTATTTCTAATTGTGAGACATATTGTGATCTTCGAGTCGAACGGTACGTAAATGGCTGTTTCTGATGTGTCGTGCTCCTTATGTCAAAGCAAGAAGAAATATACATAAGTTTAGTAACTTAGAATAAGAACGAGTTAAGTAAGAAGTAAGTTGTCCCGAGATCAAGGGGGGGAATGTTGGGTTGATCCCGGTACAACAGGGACTCCCGTTAGACACGGGTGTGAGGGGCAACAACCCCACGCCCGACTCAGTCATCCCCAACAGAATCGGACGTGGGTTGTTACCCACGCCGATCCTTAGGAGCGTGCAGGTATCGGGGGGGGGGGGGGGGGGGCAACGGACTCTATCCGTTGCGCCCCCTCTCTCCCGTGCGCCATATAAGCACCAGGGGGCCCTCAGGGCGATGCACCTATGCGCAGACGTTCTCGAGGCCCCCGCCTAATCAAACCAATTGTTAATCACCGCCACCGTCTGGGAAATCACCTCCGCCTATCATCGCCGACTACTGCACTTGAGCCCAATGGCGTCAAGTGCCCCCTCTGAAGGTAAACGCCGTCTCTCACTTGATCCCCTAATCTCAGTTTGTAGATCAATTACTAGATTGATTGATTGTTTAGTCGGCTAGTAGCCTTGTTCATATTGATTAAACCTAAGACCCTCCGGTTAGATGTTGATAGCATTGATCTTAAGGGTAATTGGAAAATAACACTGACCTGCTGGAGAAAGAGCTCGGTGCGCGAAACCAAACGCTCCCACACACGAGGATCATTACCATCACCGGCCCTGACGAGCTCGTCGTCGGCACGGTTGATCTCCGTCCACTGCTGGGCCACGCGACCCGGGAGCGAAGACAGACGGCGCTCCCGCTCACCGAAGACGATGTCGTAGCTCCTCCTACCGGCCATGGCAAGCAGCTTATTAAGGTCGTCGTCACCACCAGTGGATTGCACGTACGACGAGAGGCAGTTGCGTTGTATGTAGTGTGTATTCGATCTCTAGTTTATTATTAGGTGGATACTTGACGAGTGAATTAATTATATATAGTCCAGGTGCGGTACAATCGTCATCTCTATTCGGTTCGGTGTCGGATCGGACTGGCATCCCGGGTCGGATTCCTTTGTCTGCATACCGGCCGCGGGTGTCGTAGTTTGCAGGCTCGGAATCCCATCCGGATTAGGACATACGTATATACTTCCTCCGTTTCGTTTTAATTGTCATTAGGAAAACCTTCCTTAATTCATTTCTAGTTCATTTGGTTGTCTGAAACGACAATTATTTCAGAACGGAGGGAGTATATATATTGAGTACCCGTACTCATGTGTGTTATCGGTAAAAAAAAATTCACATTCAGTTTTTCTTCCACGTGTCATTCCACGCATGATGAAAAAGCATCATGGATCGCTCAAACAAAAACTCAACATGATCACACATCCTTAACCCATGAGTAATGGGATTCATATCCTTTGCATTGCACCACTCAATGCAGAGGATTCCTTTGTCTGCAGTAGTGGGATCTGGACCATTTATTTCTAGATCAAGGGCTGATGTAGCTTTAAGCTTTTTCAATAACTAAAAATAAAAAGCCATGTATGTTCCTCTCCCTACTCCTTCTAGTTTAATAAAAATAATTTGAGTATGTCTATATTACAGGTGCTTGAAAATAAATTCAATTTCAAACAACAGGTAATCAACGACTAATTACTATTATTAACAGTTGATCATTATTATTAATCATTAATCTTTACCATTAACAAAATTAACAATTTTTATGATCTATACACCGACAAAAGTTTATGATCTATACACTGACAAAAATATTTTATTTATTTATATTACAACAAACATAATCCTGACAAAATTAAACAAGATTACAATTAACAAAAAATCTAATATATAGGAAAGATATATTTTGTAGCCAGCTATAGATTACTCTATTCTGTAGCCAGGTCGTTTTGATGTACCGAGACATAAAGAATCATTAATATATATGTTGTTTTGGTGAACAGGACATTGACTCCCATATATATATATATATATATATATATATATATATATATATATATATATATATATATATATCACCACACTTACTTGATTTTCCTACTTACAAGATCCTGACAAAACTGGGCTGAGGATAAGGCTATCTGCAAGGGCGTATTGTAAAGTATTACTGGATATGTGTAAACTTAGAGTAGATACTATAAAAGTAAAACAAAAAATAGTGTATAGAATATGCTTTAGAAAACACGAGTGTGGACAGTCTAAGGGTGTTACGGTAAGTTGAGGACTCATAATTGAAAATTACACTCTTGTGCAACAGTGAAGTTTACAGTGACCATGCACTACTACAAAAAGCATTTTTACAGGCGCCTCAATTTTTCAAACACATGCGGTCCTTAAAAATATGCGACTATGATGACGAATGATATAATAACCGTCTGTGATGAAAGAACAATACAGATGGATTTTAAAGAACAACCGTCTGGGTAAATACATGATCTTCACAATCGGTTCTTAATTAAGAACCGCCTGTAATGCAACGAACTTCACAGACGGATTTTAAGAAACAACCACCTGGGTAAATACATGATCTTCACAAACGGTTATTAATTATTAACCGTCTGTAATGCAATGAACTTCACAGTCGGATTTTAAGAAACAACCGCCTGGGTAAATACATGATCTTCGTTGGCGGTTCTTAATTAATAACCGTCTGTAATGCAATGAACTTCACAGATGGATTTTAAGGAACAACCGTCTGGGTAAATACATGATCTTCATTGGTGATTCTTAATTAATAACCGTCTGTAATGCAATGAACTTCATAGCCGGTTCTTGATTAACAACGGCCTGAGAAGATCATGTATTTTCAGTAGCGGTCATTGTTTAATTACCATAAGCGGTTTTCATTGAAATTACAGGGATGTAGTTGCAATTATATATCACAACCGTATGTAGTCGTGCAGGCAAAATTGTATCAGGAAAAAAACACAGATGAGCTAGCGGATACTAGTATAGTAATGCATTATAGGAAATGCTCGATCACCAGTGAGGCTGGCTTAATTGTGATAATACACCATTAGAGGCTTTACAATTATTCAAAGATAATTTCTTTACACACTGAACAAAAACCATGCTACATTCATTGTAGATCGACGATGAAGCTCCCATCGATCAATCTAAATTGTACCGTCCTGCTTGCTCCCGAACACGTCTCTTATATTCCGCTGGATCCTGAAAATATTGACATTATTTAAATTAACAAATGTCGAAGGAGGAATGAATAACCTACATTGGTCACTAAGTCAAAGTGTCATCTAACCTTGATAAGTAGATTATAGCAATCATTTTCAACATCAGGCACATTTGGCTGATGCAGCAAACGCTGAACTTCAAGTAGTATAGTTTTGATTGTAAAAGCACTGCATCACCCCTACGAAATATAATTTAAGCAATATAAGAAACCAGTTCAAATAAGTTCGACAACAATTATAAGTAATAATTACATGAACAAAATAGGTCTATCTTACAGTCTCTTGATCAAGAATCCCGATGCAGAGTGCTCCCGAACAATGGACATTTGGGTGGAAGAACCCAATTGGAAAGGCGCATCTTGGAGGCACCAAGGGATAGTCCTCAGAGAAGGAGATTGTCAGGGGGTAGTAACCATCTTCCCATTCAGTCTGCAAAAGAAATTTATTAATAGGTGTAAGACCTATGTGTGATGAATACATTGGCTTGTAGTGAATACACTTGGCTTTGATGATAAAAGTTTTAAATATCACCAAAACACATTTTTGTCAAGGTCCGACTCTAGCTCTAAGCTACAGCAAGGTCCGACGGTAGGTCCGGCTTGTTTTGGGTAGCTCCGGCTACTTTAGATGCTAGGTCCGGCTTCTTGGTAAGGTCCGACTAGCTTTGGTTAGCTCCGGTGAGCTTTATCTTTAGCTCCGGCATGTACTTGTTAGCTCCGGCATGTCTTTGATAGCTCCGGCATATACTTGATAGCTCCGACATGCTTTTGCTAAGCTCCGACGTACCTTGTCTAGCTCCGGTTTTGGGTTGACTAGTTTTAACTAGTTTTTGGTAAGCTCCGGTGCTAGAATCTACTAGTTTTGGTAAGCTCCAGCAGGTGCTTCATTGTACTAGTTTTGGTAAGCTCCGACGCTAGAATCTACTAGCTTTTGTTAGCTCCGGCTCAAGCTTCGGGTTGCTCTGGGAAGGTCCGGAACTTGACCTAATTGCTTCTGCTTTTCATTTGTAATGTTTTGTACTTGCTTTACATTGATGGAAAGATTGCTTAGTATTCATTTGCTAAGTTTTTGGTGCGTTTTGGTTGAATACGGTTGATATCGTTTCTACTGTGGTTTTGCAACATGCTTATGTGAGGTGCTCACATAAGGTGTTGTGTTTGGAACTAACTTGAGTCAAGTCGAGGACTTGGGCTCGTATAGATTGTTTGTTTGTTCATGTGCAGGTGTTGCTTGAGTTCAAGTCATGGCTGGTGACGGGATCCATTGGACTAGTCTCAGGAGGAGATGAGGTTCCAACAACCAAGTTCGGGAGGAACTGTGGTTGAGCTGATCAGGATGTCGCGCAGGATGATTGAATCAAGGGCAGTGCATATGAAGGTCGAAGGAAGGTGTTCGCACGTATGTATGAGGTGCATGACGTGGCAATATGCTTCTAGAGATGGATTATGGAAGGAAGATCTGATCGGAAGGATCAGATCGTATCGGTTGAAGACTTAGGCTGCTAGCTGAGTCGGTTATGGCTCGGTATGGAAAGTATCGAGTTGGTTATGTTAAGATTTCATGTGGGTTACGAATTTGAGTTGTTTAGGAATGTGGGATACGTTCCTAAGGTGTTTGGAAGTCTTAAGATTGCTTCTATCTGCGTATAGAAGAGTCCTAAGCAGTTATAGAAAGTTCCGATTGTGATCGGATTAGGATTGAAGTCCTAGTTAAGATTGGGATGGCCTAAGGGCTGGTTATATAAGCAAGGGAAGGCCAAAGTTCGTGGTAGACGACTTTGGGGGCTGTTAATCTTGTGTTCTATTGAATAAAATTCATAGTTTGAAGGAACTTTTATGTCTTGTTCGTCCGACTTGTTCCAGACAAGTTTTACTCGTCGAGTTTCTGGACAGCACTACCTTTCGTCGGTGGTTTTATCATAACTCAAGTTTTATAGATCCAATTGACGTGATTATTTTTGGGTTGTCTTCACAACTTGATTGTCTATCATCTGTCAAAATTTCACGGTCATTGGATTTGTAGTTTCTGAGCTACACGAGTTTCTTTGCAGCATTCCAGAAACTGTTTTTTCTCGGGTAGGTCAGATTGACCATAGTCTGATCTTTCGATCATAATTTGAGTTTTTCTTGACGGATTTGAGTAATTCTTTTGTGTTGTCTTCGTGACTTGATTCTCTCTGATATATATCACTTTTGTCATGGTGAAACACGTTTAGATTAGTCTCATACACGATTTCTTTAACAGATCGTTTTTCTGCCGAAAGGGTTTGGGGTTTAATTGTTTCCGCTGCGTAAGATTTTTAAATCTACCATTCACCCCCCCTCTGGTATCTTTTCACGTGCTCTTCGATCCTAAAATTGGTATCAGAGTCAGGTTGCTCTAATATTTGTGATTTGCACGTGTTTTTGACTAATCATCATGGAGAAGTACTCCGCCAAACCTTGTGTGTTTGCTGGTATTGATTTTCAGGTTTGGAAGGCATGCATGGAAGCCTTCATCCATGCACAAGGCTTCGCAATATGGGAAAAGGTGTACAAACCTTATGAAGTCCCACCTAACGATCAAGTTACGGCTACGAACCTACGGGACGTCGACAACAACAACAAAGCCCGAAACTTGATCATCCAAGGACTCACTCAGAGCGACTTTGATCGTGTTGCGCACCTCCGGTCAGCATACGATGTTTGGAGAGCTCTCTGTGATTATCATGAAGGCTCCAACACAATCAAGGAGGTCAAACAAGATATGTTCAAAAAGGAATATATGCGTTTTGAGATGCAACCAAGTGAGTCTATCGATGATCTCTTTGCTCGTTTCAATAAAATTCTCAGCAACTTACGAAGTGTCAATGTTAATTTTTCTGATGCTGAGAATGCTAGACAACTTCTTAGTGCGTTAGACATGTCAGTTTGGAAGATGAAAGTAACATCCATTCGTGAATCAACTGTCATGAGTTCTCTTACATTAGATGTACTTTATTCTAAACTAAAAACTCATGAAATTGACATCCTAGCACGTAAGAACCCAAACAAGTCTATTGCATTTGTCTCAAAACGAGATATGTCTAGCTCCGGTCAATCATCATCCTGCAATACTCTTGCTTTGTTGTCCTCACTAACCCTGGAACAGATCGAAGAATTTCCAGAAGAGGAGTTGGCACTCATCTCTACTAGATTCTCAAAAGCATTGCAAAATGTGAGAACTAGAAGGAGAGGAAGCTCCAGACCTCAACGCTGTTTTGAATGTGGTAAAATAGGACACTTTCGTACAGAATGCCCTAACCTTTCAGGTCCGATCACCCGGGAAGAAAAACAAAGCAAGGTCCGGACCTCCTCTGGAAACTCCAACAAGAAGAAGGGTACCATAGGACGCAAGATGATTAACAGCTTCATCACCGCACTTCAAGAACTTAGTTCAAGTGATGTAGATTTTGAAAGTCATGGAGATGATGACGACCTGGCCAACTTATGCTTTATGGCGGGCAAAGCAAGATCAAGATCAAGTCAGGAGGAAGCAGAACACAACAGTGACGATGATGAGGTATGTTCAACCTGTAATGAAATGTGTGATGCTATTTCTCGTGCCACTGTTATTGTCAAGAAAAAGGACAAAAAGCTTAGGGACTATGCTGCTAAAATTGAGTCACTAGAATCTGAAATTAATCGTTTGAAATCCTTAATTCCTAGTGACGATTCTTGTTCCTCATGTGACTTAATATATGAACAATTGTCCTCCCTAAGAAGTGCACATTCCTCCACTCTAGACAGACTTGATGAAGAAATTGAAAAGAACAAAAAGCTTGCTGCACTTAGTGATAAAAACTTAAAAGATGCTTCTTGTTCTACAGATGATTTGCATTGTTCTGCATGTGAAAATCCTGATAAGAAACTAAAAGATGCAATGAATGAAATTTCCATTCTGAACAATGCTTTACGATCTTATGAAGTTAAAAATTGTTCCAATTGCAAACTAAAAGGAAAAACTTCATATGCAAACTGCCTAGACTTGTCTAAGAAACTTGATGACATGAATAGGACACTAGGTCGGTTTTGTAATGGGAATAAGAATCTAAACTTGCTGCTGAATTCTTCCAAGTCTTGCAAAGATAAAACTGGTTTAGGTTTTGATTCTCATGTTCATGCTAAGGCACATCCACCTAAAATTGTAAAGTCATTAGGAAGTGGTTTGATTCAAACAGTTCCTAAACAAAAAGAAGTGGTTTTCAAATCTGCAGGAGTGCTTTCTAATTCTGTCTCTAATATTGGGTGCTCATCGAGACATGATTACAAAATTAAGTTTCATTGTACCTACTGTGGTAGAGATGGTCATGTCATAGATTTTTATTATAGACTAGCTAAACAACAGAAAAGGGAAAGAATGTCTGCTAGATCTCATAACCTTCATGCTAAACCGAAAATTAGAAACATGCAACCTGCTTTAATGAGCCAGAAATTTGAAAAGGTAGCTTCTGGAACTTTTGGCAAGAAATCTACAAAGGCAGCTCCGGTAGTTCTGATAGCTCCGAGAGATCCCGAATTAAATTGAAGTATTATAATCTCCTGCAATACACCAAGGCCATGAACTTGCCTTATAGAGCCCAGGAGAATTACAAAATTGGGTGCGTACTAAGCTGAAGTTTATTGATGAAGCACAAGAAACTTATTATGAATGCAGTAAAGTAAGGGATCCTGTCCTTCAGGGAAGGGAAGGCAGGATCTGTAAGAACAATAAGCGGATTTATTTACTTTTCAACAGAACTTCTGCCCCTCCGTTGGTAGAAGCCACGCAAATAAGGGATATACAAATTCCACGCAGCTTATCAATCGATCATTATTTCCATTGCTTCTTGCAATTAGGGATAGCAGCCATGTATTACTTGTATACATAACGTAAGCCTCACAGCAAGTGCCTGGCCTGGCCGATTTATCTGATCTCAAACGAACAGATTCTCATTTCGTGACCTCAGCTGCCCCCACCTCTGCAACACGAGATGCTGAACCTTCACCTTCAGCGACCTCCATCTCCACGCGGCCTCCATGGTAATGGGGTTGCGTTTGAAGCATCCCTCATTTCGTGACCTCAGCTGTCCTCACCTCAGCAACACGAGATGCTGAACCTTCAGCAACCTCCATCTCCACGCCACGATCTCCATGGGATCGCGTTTGAAGCATCCCTTTCCTCTTGCTCCTCCTCTCCCTCCACTTCATCATCATATCAATGCCAGATACTAGTTCCTCGCTTGTGCTGGTGTCTCCAAAACCTCCTCTACCCAAATCAGAAACCGTCTTTGTTGCGTCGACAGATAATAACCTCGTCCTGTTTCTTGATGCAGAGACGACGGTAAGCAGAGGCCGGACCAAACAAATGGCGAGACCAACCAGGACGACGTAGACAGAGAACGACACCCACACACACAGCGTCCAGTTCAAGCTGCGTGCGAGTTCCTTCGTCCACGGTAGAGCTGACTGCACGAGGATCTCAGCTTCGTACACCTGGGGCAGCTGCATCGTCGCGGCAGCTCTCGGCTGCAGCGACACTCTGATGAGCCCTGTCCTCTTGTGCCGGCCGTGACCTTCCCTGTACTGCAGCACCTTGTTGAGACTTGCAGTCTGGGTCTCGCTGCGTATGCCGAGCGTAAGTGGCACCCACGTCAGGGCCAGTTCCGCTAGCCGTACTGGGGCGCTCTTGTACCTTAGCATGTATGGTTGTGTAGATGACGCTGTTGTGATTCCAGTTACGGAGACTGCCTCTGCTTTAATCTATATATAGGGAAGATATTCAATTAACCATGAGCTAGATGCAGCAAATAATTAAGCACAGGAGTTGGTCAGATCCTAGTGAACTTTTTTTTGGATGATGGCAAAACATGTACTTTCTCTTTTTTTAAAAGATTGTCACCTTTAGTTCATTTTTTAAAAGAAGGGAGTACTGTTAAGCATATAAACGCAAATTACCTGAAACATGCCAACCTCTCGGTTGTGGTAGGAGTCAGGCAGGAGCATCGACAGCGACACCCTGACGGAGTGTCCCGGCGGCAGCACCACTTGGCCTCGCGCTCCGCCGAGGGCCACGGCGGCGCTAGGCTCCGCCTGGGTGTAGTCGAAGTAGAGCGGCTGGCGCACGGTCACGGGCGCCTCGACGACCCAGTGCCGGACAAGAAGGAACCCGAGCAGGGCGGACACGAACAGCGCGGATACAAGGACGGCGAAGGTGCACGCCGCGGCGAGCAGCCCGGACGCCGCGCGGCGGACGTTGGAGGCGACCGCCGCGGGGAGGGCGCGCAGCTCGCCGACGAGGGCGGCGACGGGGAGGAGGAGGCTGAGCGTAGCGGACGCCACGCGTTCCATGAAGAAGGTGACCAGACGGATGAACCAGCCTGCCGGCCCCGCCAGGAAGAGAAGAGCATCCTCGGCAGACTCGGACTCCCCGGTTCTTGGCCTGGAAGTGTAGTGCCCGGTGCCGGACGATGCGGCCGGCCGGGAAGAATCGTGCTGGTAGTTGGACGCATGGTTTTGTGCAGAATCCATTAGAAGCTCGCAAGTGTAGGACCGTAGGGAATTGATCAAGCTCAGCGAAGGCTCCAACGCTGCTGCCCTGGATCCGGAGGCCTGAGTCTGGGGTGAATAGCTACCTACACGTGGCAGGAGGGAAGACACGTGCCATGCGAGTGCCATGTCGCTGTCTCCAACTGATAACCACTCGTCGACATGATGCGAAGAGATAGTATATCCCGCTGTTGGCAGCTGCTTGGTGGTGACGACGGTGAGCCAGTTGACATATGTGGTTTGCTGCAGAGTGATGCTCGGTGAGTCAGTTGACAGAGAGCTGCTTGGTGACAATAGTGAGTGCAGGGCACACTGAGTCACTGACGCAGGTCGATTGAGAATAGACAGTACCTGACGTTCTAGGTTCCAATTCACACGCGCATGGCAACGGGCGCGCGAGGTGGGCCATCGGGTTGTCACAACTCGATGTGGGCCGGCAGCTGAGCCCATTAGCAAGCACAAACTATTAGTGATGATCTGCGCGAACGTGACGAACGAGAGCACGTCGAGTCAGTCTCCGCCGCCGTAGAACTCCATGTGCAGCGCCATGTACGTACGTCTCGGCGAGGCGGAGCGCGAACCGGCGGTTCTCGGAGATGAGCGGCGGCGACGACGACGAGACGGTGAAGTTCTGGTCCAGGGCCAGGGTATCTGACAGGCTTTCGAAGGAAGCTCTGCCATGTCGCGTCCTTCTCGTCGAAGCGCCGGATGACGAGATTGGACGAGTTGAGTTGTCGAGGGTAAGGGTGGCCAAGTGCGACCGGTCCCCATGGCGCGCCAGAGCGGGAAGGAGGACGGGCCGGATGTGGACTACGCGACGCCGTGACCACGCTGAGGAAGCCGTACGCGAACACGCCGTTGGGGCGCGTACATACATCAACGGCTAGAACGGCGTTTGTAGAACGTGTTAAATTCAAACTAGTATGTTAAAAATTTGACCAATTTTATACAGAAAAGTATGAACATCTGTGACATTACAAATAGAGAGAGGAAGCAGGTCGACTGAGTAGTTATCAGTCAGTCCCGTCTCTGACCACTAGTAGGCATCGACCTCCCTTAATCTCAGGTCCAAACAAGCGCACATTCGCTCGGCGAGCTTCGTGTTGCTCCTCCGGATCCTCGGCTGGCGTCGGCGTCACAGCAGCGTTGCCTGTTGCTAACACTCGTCTTCTTCGTTCGGGAGCGCATGGCGGCAGTAAGGGCATGAGCGGCTTCGCGCCAGCCAGTCGGCGAGGCAGCTCTCATGGAACCTGTGCTTGCACGGCATCGCCATGAGATGGTCACCGATCAGGAAGTCACCGAGGCAGACGGCGCACACTTCCACCGTCGTCGGCCCCGTGTCGTTGCTGTCGTACCGGTGCCTGTCGAGCTTGGCGACCGCCGTGGCGGAGGCAGCAGGGACGTTCCCGAAACCATCGTCACTGTTACCACCGTAGTCGTCATCGTCAGAGTCGTCAGGTCGTCCTAGTACCTCGGTAAGTCGTTCTATCTCGCGGTCGAGCATCTCGTCGAACCAGCGAAACCTACGCCTGATCTCCGCAGCCCGCTCGAGAAAGAGCTCGGTGCGCATAAGCAAACTACCGTCCCTGCTAAGCTCGTCCTCGGCACGACTGATCTCCGCCCACTCCTCGATCATGCGATCGGAGAGCAAATATAGACGCTCCCGCGCATCGTCGAAGTTGCTCCAAAAATCATTACTTCCGGCAACGGCAAAGTCGTCGTCCTCACCTGCAGTGGATTGCTGAACACCTACTTGTTGGGCGGCGTCGTCTTCTACGTCGTCGACTCCCAACCTTGGTTGGACATCCGGCAGTGATGTTGAAGGCTGTGGCGCGACGAAGCTA
Organism: Tuctoria greenei; assembly: GCA_036927565.1. NCBI lineage: Eukaryota > Viridiplantae > Streptophyta > Magnoliopsida > Poales > Poaceae > Tuctoria > Tuctoria greenei. The sequence goes on along the minus strand of JAYESD010000009.1, from coordinate 178,034,724 downwards.
TCTGCAGGAGTTTCAGGACGGGATCGGCTGGTTCTGGCGCCCATAGCAGCTGATCAGATCAATAATTAAGAGCCGATTTACGTATGTATTTGATCTCTACTGATTCGCACGAGAGGCTATTAGGTGGATACTTTACTTGATGGGTGAATATATATAGCCGATCGAGTTCGACTACATTATCGTCATCTCTATTCGGTGACGGACTGGCATCCGGGTCGGATACCATTTGACTGCATGCATACCGGCCGCAGGTCTTACTGCAGTTTGCAGGCTTGGAGTCCGATCCGGATTAGGATAGGTTCCCTGCTGTCTGCTTCATGTACGGTAATACGGCCGCGCCTTTGTTCATCCTCGATCATGCTCTGTTCCAGAAAAAAACATGAGTGGTGTCTTCCACCTGCAGCGCAGCATCTGAAGAACTCTGTTCAGCGCACGCTCGAGCGCTGATGCATGCGCACAGATGGGGATGCCGGTGTTGGTGTACCTCTCGTGGCGTTTGACCGGCTGTGCGGAAATCCCGATCTCTCGTCACGAGCTCGGCAGCCTGGCCATGGCAGGTACTCCGTACTACTCCCTCCGTTTCAAAATAATTGTCCCCGGCTAGTTCAAACACCGATGACAATTATTTTGAAACGAATAGAGTACAATAGTAGTGCAAATCTGCCTCACTCAACTGTAATGAATGATTAACAGTTCCCCGCGTTGCTGTTGGAATGACGGATGATGCTCCAGACTATAGATCCCCAAATAGACCGCCTGGCCCGAGCACGAAGCGGCCCGGCACTACCAGGCATGACGCCGCTTCCGTGCCGTTCCGCCAGCCGAAGAGTCGGCCCAAGCACGACATGGCGGCCGTTGCTTCGTGCCGGGCCGGCACGGCAGCACGGAGGCAGCCCGGCGACACGAGCCCGTAGGCGAGGGCGAGCTCAGACATGGCCGTCATGGTGCGGGGACGAGGCCGTTGACGTCGCGAGCGTCGAGGCGCGACCGGTAGCGCGAGCGCGGGGCTCGAGCGCTGACGGCGGCACGAGCACAGGGCCCGAGCGCGGCCGGTGGCGCGAGGGCAGCGGCTCGAGTGTCGACGGCGGCGCGAGCACAGGGCCGAGCGCGGACAGCGGCGCGGACGGCAGGCGACGGCGCGAGCGCGGGGCCAAGCACGGACGACGGGCGGCGGCGCGACCGCAGGGCCGGAGGGGGGGGGCTGAAGAAGAGAGAGAAAGAGGGTTTGGGAGAGAGAGGCCGCCACCGCCCCGGGTAAAAGATTGGGAGAGTTATAGTGTTTGGAGGAAAGATTCACTTTTATATAACCAGACAGGCCATTATCGGGCCAACCTAAAAATCGGGTCGGACTCGTGTTGGCCCAACGTGCTGGAAAACCGACCCAGGAATGGCCCGACAATCGTGCTCGAGCCAGCCCGACAGTATTCGTCTTGGGTCGGGCTCGTGCTCGGGCCGTGCCCCGAGCCGCCGAATGGGTCCAGCCCATTTGAGGATCTATACTCCGGACTTATTGGGTCCTTGATCTTTGCTTATTAGGGATGTATTTCGACCAGTTTGGCAGTTTCTTTTTTTTTTCTCGAAAACCTGAGAAGGTGCAATTAGATTAAGTAGTGAAAGAGTTGTTACATAGTCAATCGGTAGTTGAAACCCTACGCAGTTCAGCCTTAGCTGAACTTTAGAGACCTAAGCTGCTAAGATCCTCCTCCGGATCCTCGGCTGGCGTCATAGTCTACGCTACCCTCGTCGTCGGCGGCGTCACAGCGTTGTCTGTTGTTGTACCTCATTGTCTTCTTCGCTCGGCAGCGCATGGCGGCAGTAAGGGCATAACCGGCTTCGCGCCAGCCACTCGGCGAGGCAGCTCTCATGGAACCTGTGCTTGCACGGCATCGCCATGAGACCGTCACCGACCGTGAAGTCCTCGAGGCGGACGGCGCACACCGCCGCTATCATCATCGGCCCCGCCGTGCTGGTTTAGTAGGGGTGCCTCTCGAGCTTGGCGATCGCCGTGGCGGAGGCAGGGACGCCCCCGAAACCAACACCACTGCTGCTGCTACCGTAGCCTACTACTAGTTCATCAGTAAGTCGTCGTTCCATGTCGTCGTCGCGGTCGATCATGTCCTCCAACAAGTTCCCCCACCGGCGACGCCTGTCCTGCACCAACAGGTCGACCTCGAACACGAGATAGGAGAGCGAAAGTAAACGCTCCCACACACGAGGATCATCACATCGGGCCGTCCTGAGGAGCTCGTGCCTGTGATGCCTGACCTGCTCGAGAAAGAGCTTGGTGCGCGAAACCAAACGCTCCCACGCACGAGGATCATTACCATCACCGGCCCTGTCAAGCTCGTCGTCGGCAAGGTTGATCTCCGTCCACTGCTGGGTCATGTGTAACACCCAAAAAAATTTCAAACTTTGTACCCAACCTTTCAAATATATTAGGGTGCATTTGAGTCTGCATTTTGGTGTGAAAATTGAGTTCAAACGTGTAGACGTCGAAAGAATTTGAAATTCAAATCAAATCAAATCAGAAAAGAAAAAGAAAATAAAAATAAAAAGGAAAACAGTGCCTGGCCCAAATCTGGCCGCGGCCCAATTCCTCCCCCGTCGGCCCAGCCGCGCCCTCTCTCCCTCTCCTCTCTCTCTCTGGCCACCCGGGCCCGCTTGTCGGCACTTCTCCCCTCCCCTCTCTTCTTCCTCGCGCGCAACCGACGCCCGCAAGCCACGCCCACGATCTACCCCGCGCCCACGATCCCTCACCCCTCGGATCCACTCCCCCGTGGGAGTTTCGCTCGAGCGTCATAACCGCAGCCGCCTCCGTGCTTTAAAGGAGCTGGCGCCCCCATTTTCCCTACTTCCCCGAGCTCCTCTAACCCTAGCGCCATTGCCGTCGGTAAGTGGCTGCCGTTCTTCGTGTTCCCGTTGATGCAACCCCCTTTTCCTTTTCTTTCTTGGCCTAACAACCTCGCCGCACCCTCAGGAACACGTCGGACACACCCGCTCAAGGAGATCCTCACTGCACCGCCGGAATCGTAGAAAAATAGATAAAAATTTATAAAATTCAGAATAAATATTTAGACAACTTAAAAATATATTTTATTGCTGTATAAATTTAAATAATTCATTTTAGCCACTAAAAATTATGTAGAAATTATATTTAATTGAGGATTAATTGTATAAAATGATTTTAAGCCTATAAATAAAACCATTAAAAATTATTTAATGCATTATTCTAATATGAAATAATATAATAATCATAAATAATTATATTTGCATATAGGAAAATCCCTAAAAATGTGTATTAAGCATAAAATGATTGTAAAAGTGTTATAAAATGGTAAATCACATTTCTAACACATAAAATTCACCTTTAATAAATATCATTAAGTAAACTAATGCACATATACATTAAATCTCTCGTAGGTACGTAATTGCGTAGACTTTTGTGATTGTGTTCATGTGTATGTTTAGTATTGTATGTAGTACTTATTGCATGTTATTTCTCTTCGAATAGACCCGGTTCCCGAGCCGAAGACCAACTTCCAAGAACTTCATTTCGACAACCACTTCGAAAGAGGCAAGTGTCCTTGACCATCTTGCACCTTTTTAAGGGTTTAGTTAGTTGCATGTTAATTAATATGAATCCTATGCTATGCCCTGTTGTACTACCTTTTACCTTGTCGCTTGGGTTATGGAAGGGTGGTTATGGGATTTACTTTACGCTTAGCCATGCATACTAGTTGGGTAGGAAAACATTGATCATACTTATTATTTATGACTTGTTATTATGATTATGATTATGATGTTGGAAATGGATTGTAGTAAATAAGAATCTGGCGGGTTGATTCGAATGGTATGGTGCAGTACGCACGAGACCCGGGATTTGGGGATCGAACCTCGCCGGATTCTAAGGACCAGTCTATGGAGTAGCCACTAAGCTATACAATATCGCCACAAGACTGAATATGGGGCAGCTTGGTCAATTAATTAGGCCTCTCTCGGCTTAGTGCTGGTAGTCAGATAGTGTGGGGAATTGGTTCAGCGTATCTGCCTTGTGATCCGCATGGCTCAAGAGGGGGCTTCTCCTGGCGGAGGTAAAATGGACTCTAGGAGCCGGAGCGGTGAAACCTCAGAGGGCCGGTTACTAGTCGGGGAGACCTTTGTAAAGACCTCGTAGTGGTCTTCTGGCTGCACACCTACAGAAGTGTGTAATGTGACCGACGGGTCACAGGCGTCAGAGAGGTTTGCTTAGTCCACCTGGCAACAGGGGATGAAATCACGGCTTGTGGGTAAAGGATATGTTCTCTGCAGAGATTGGGAAACTGTCATGACAGTCGTGCTCACGGACAAGAGTGGCTTGATGTCGATTTCATAATTAGTATATGGTTGGGATTATGGTGGGATTTATGGATTGGATATACATATGTGCTATTACTTATTTACTCATTATTTTTACTATAATCTTGATTGTGTAGAATCACCTAGTTATAGGTTACTTAATGAAAACTAAGGTATAGGTAATGCATAGTGCTAACAGCCATTATGAGCATTCCTTGTTGTAGCCTTCATTTTATCTCTCTTCCCACACTTGCTGAGTACTCCATGTACTCAAAGCAATTCTCTCTCTCTCCCTCCAGACTACGAAGAAGAAGAAGCAGTAAACGAAGAGTTCTACGCTGATCCGGAGGAGATGTTCTAGGCAGGCGTACCCTCGCGCAACTGCCTGTGGATTGGAGAAAGCGTCACGCTGCTGCTGTCTTCTTGCTTATCTATGTATTTTCTTTACTGTTATTTATTTGAGACCTACGGGTCGTTGCTGTAAGACCTATTTGTATTTCGAACATAACTTATAATATGATACTATTTACTTTTCGTCTACACATGTATGAATGAACTGATCCTATTGGACCAGGTGTGACATCATGCGACCGGGGAGCGAAGACAGACGACGCTCCCGCTCACCGAAGACGATGTCGTAGCTCCTCCAATGATCATTGCGACCGGCCAATGGCAAGCAGCTCTTATTAAGGTTGCCGTCACCACTCACCACCAGTGGATTGCACGTACGACGAGAGGCAGTTGCGTTGTATGTAGTGTGTATTTGATCTCTAGTTTATTATTAGGTGGATACTTGACGAGTGAATTAATTATATATAGTCCAGGTGCGGCACAACCATCTCTATGCGGTTCGGTGTCGGATCGGACTGGCATCCCGGGTCGGATTCCTTTGTCTGCATACTGGCCGCGGGTGTCCTAGTTTGCAGGCTCGGAGTCCTATCCAGAGTAGGACATACGTATATACTCCCTCCTTCCCGTTTTATTTGTCGCCGGTAGTCATTCCAAAAAGGTTCGTTTTATTTGTCGTCGGTATCACTACGAACATTTCAATTTCCATGTTTACCCTTCCCCAACACCTCCGTCTTCTCCTCGACGAATGGCCGCCTTGCTCCATGGTTCGCCGGGATCCACCGACGCGGGAGGCTTTCACCCCTGCTCTCCTCCCGTCGCCCCCCCCCCCTATCGTGTCAAGGCGATCTCCTCCAGGTCTCGGCCATGTGCATCCAGATCCGGCCCATCCTCGTCGTGGGCCTTGCAGAGCTGGTGTCTGCCTCACCGTGTTCAGCTTCATGTCACCACCTGTCGTGCTGGTCTGCCTCGCTGATGAGTAAAATTTGTCCCGATCTTCCGAAAGGTAATGGATAAGTCGATTGATGGAGATCTCGACGTTGATGATCCGAGGCTCTCGAGTAGAACACGAAAAACCCCTGCAATCACTACACCACCGCTCCGTTGGTTATCAACCGTGCTTCACACGATTGACCTCGCCAAGAAGGCTAATCCCTGCAAGTGCAACCGAGAACACAAGCAAGAACGTAGAAGAAGCAATCTGAAATTGCTGAATTTGGGGTTTCACAAACCGAAAAACGACGATATTATTGATCTAAGCAAAACACCATTGTTCATGGCGGCTACTATGGAGTATATATAGGTGGGAGGACGTCCAAGGGGGTGTTGGGGTCGTGACCTAACCCTAACACATGAAAATAATGGACTTAGACTTGATACAAGGCCCAATGGCCCAATATGGTGGCGCAGCACCCTGACAGATTCTGTATTTGATATTGTTGTGACGATTCGCGACGACTCCGAAGGAATTTTGACATGGGACCGGTGCCATTGGAAAGGTTATCCTCTCCCCTTTCCGTGCATATGTAGAACGTCCAAAACGGAGTTCGTATGCGTCCTGGGCGTCCGTTTTAGTGCGTACTGCTCCTAGCCTCCGAGTTGGATACGATTTGGAGTTTGGTTCGGTTTCCATCTTCTTTGAACGAATTCTCTGGTCTTCCACGTCCCTAATACTCCCTCCAAGTACTCTTTGAACCTCTCCATGGATCCTAATCACAAATAAATCATTAAGTAGCAATTTATGTTCAGAAACATATAAGGAAATATATAAGAACGAGTTCACCTCTGAAATTAATTGTTGTGTATGAACTCTATTGATTGCATCTTGTATGTTCAATGGAGTGTTGTTTGTATCCATAGAAGTTATGTCCTCATCATCCTCCCCTTCTTGAATTGGAGTCGTCCTCGACTCAAGTTCATCTTCTATCATGTGTGGGTCCATATGTGCAACACCAGCAAATCTTCTTGTAAGCATGAAAGGAGGAGGCCAAGGTGGCGGACGACATAGCGCACCATCTTGATCTTGTCCAAACAAGAGCGCACATTCACTTGAGCCAGGATCCCAAACAAATAAACTTTGTACCATATTTGTAGGTGCAATGATAATGTGCATGATCTCGTCATTCTCCCCTTCTTTATGACAAGCCGTCCTCGGCTTGCTCGTATGTCCAGGAAAAAGGATTGCTTTGGGGGTAGAATGAACACTGTCCATATTGCACAACCGCAATGAACAATGCTTCTTTTTTATTTGTTGTCCTTGCTGCAATAAAAAAATGCTAGAAAAACTTGACAATACATTATTAGTGTTAGTGCATCCATTCATTTCACCATGTTGTTGCAGCACAAAAGGAGCTTGCACATTTGAACATATGTAAACTTTATGCACCATAAATTCACCACTATCTTCATAGTTGCCTATAGCATGAAAAATATTTCTACTTAATAAAGGCAATTCAGATTGTGAAAATATTCTCCTCTCTACAATATTTAGATCACAAAGAGTGTCAAATTCAATATAACCCAAAGTATTTAGAGAAGACAAAATTTTCAGCTCATCATTTTCAGCAGTAGCGGTGATCAAATTATGAATTTCAGCACAAGTAGGTGAATTCAAAACACAATCATCTTGTACATTAACTTGTTTTTGCATAGGTATAATAGAGTTATCAGCACACAACTCTTTCTTAACAGAAGGATCAGCAGGAAAATCAACATGTGGCAATGGTGTATCAATAAAAGATTCCACTAGTCGCTCCTCGACAATAGCATGATTGGTGAAAAAATTCAGAACATCCAAAAACTTCTCACCTTCAACAAGTGTGTTGTGATATTCGTTACCTTTATTCTCATTTTCAGCAGTAATTGTGGGTGAAATATGAATTGATAGATCTGAATTTTCACAGGAGTTGTTGAACACCTCATTCGCTTTTGGATTTTCTACAATTATTGGTTCGTGTTCCTGCAAAAGGTTAGGCATAGGAGGAGGTACAACAAGAAAATTCTTCTCAAGCTCATGTATTTCATCTTTGCAATTGGATACACTAGTAAATGTTTCTCGCATAAGAATTTTCATATCTTTCCATGTTCGAGGTTTTTCTAAATCATTTAAATTGTTCCACCAAGTTAATGCACAACCTACTAATGCACTTGCAACATTTCTAATCTTCCCCCTCTCACACATATGACATTTTCCAAAAATTTTATCCAACTCTATTTCCCAAGCAATATATTCATCGTAACCAAAACCATCATAAGAAGGAAGAGATGGGAGAATGTAATTACTTCTTGTGGAAGGTGTTGTAAAGGTGGTCCGAATGTCATGTGAATCCTTGGTTGATGTTTGATTTTTAGTGAGCAACTCCATCGTTGTCTTCATCATGTCCATCATCTCAGCATATAATGCATGATTCTTGCTTTTACCTGACATTGTTAGTAGCAAAAAGAAGACAACACAAAAAATATGTTATCCCTATCAACTACAAAGGATAATGGCAAAGTGGAAGTGGAATCACACACTCTCAAGCGTCTTACCACGCTCTTACAAGTGTTCTTACCTACACTGCAGGTGGCAAACGGTGGCCGGTATGAAGAAACCAATGAAGCGTGGGATGATTGCAAAGGTGTATCGATTCTGCTCAAGAGTAAGGTGTAGCTTGGATGGCACTTTATTTGTAGCAAGGATTAGCAACAATGAAATCAGATAGTAAAGTTGAATAAGTGTCCAAAGTATTTGTCAAAGTTGCTGGCCTAAATGTGTTCCTAGTAGTTCAAGCTAGCAAGACATGAGACAAAACTAGATGACACAAAGAATGCAAGCACTTCTGTTTTTTTTTGTTGTTTTTTTTTTCTTTTTTTGTGCGGCTTTTGTTTCTTGTTTTGCACTTGTCTTTTTCTTTTTTCTTCCTTTTTTTCAGAATGTGCTGCAAGGGAAGAACGCAATGAAAATCAATCCAAGATATCTCGTGTGTCTGTCGCTGATTTTCTGCTCAATCTTCCAAGGAGAAATAGGCACACTTATAGGCTCTAAATTGGAAAACTTAGAACAGCAAGATTGTAGATATATCTCTCCTCTTTAATTTCAATATATGGAAGACCTATTTTGGAAAAGAACAATAGGAGATACTGCCCCCGAAATACAGACTGTTCAGAATTTTTAGATCAATAACAGATTCGGATCTGATGCAACTTTGACATCGATAAATGTATATTCTGGGAAAACGATAAATACGAAAGTTATAGAGAACTTCTTAAGCTTTCCAGAAAGTACAAGAACTCTAAAATCCGAGTTCGTATGAGTGAGATATGATGAAAATACCGAACTGGACAGAGGCGAATCTAATCTGGACGTGATGATGTGATTCAAAAGGATGAATCACACAATGCAAAACTCAAACTAAGAGCAAAAACACTTTCTAAACCAGCAATATGACTCAACAGCGGACACAAACTCAACAAAACTAAACTGAAGACGAAAGTTGCAAAGGCTCAATGGTGGTTTGGACAAAATAATGAACAGATCTACTAAACTGCAAATTTTGTGGCTTTTTTGTGGACTCTAGGTATGAATAACAAAACTAATGTAATGGATAGATGGATTACCTAACGGGCAACCTGGAAATCTGATACCAATTGATAGGAAAATTGATGATGAGTCCCGATCTTCCGAAAGGTAATGGATAAGTCGATTGATGGAGATCTCGACGTTGATGATCCGAGGCTCTCGAGTAGAACACGAAAAACCCCTGCAATCACTACACCACCGCTCCGTTGGTTATCAACCGTGCTTCACACGATTGACCTCGCCAAGAAGGCTAATCCCTGCAAGTGCAACCGAGAACACAAGCAAGAACGTAGAAGAAGCAATCTGAAATTGCTGAATTTGGGGTTTCACAAACCGAAAAACGGCGATATTATTGATCTAAGCAAAACCCCATTGTTCATGGCGGCTACTATGGAGTATATATAGGTGGGAGGACGTCCAAGGGGGTGTTGGGGTCGTGACCTAACCCTAACACATGAAAATAATGGACTTAGACTTGATACAAGGCCCAATGGCCCAATATGGTGGCGCAGCACCCTGACAGATTCTGTATTTGATATTGTTGTGACGATTCGCGACGACTCCGAAGGAATTTTGACATGGGACCGGTGCCATTGGAAAGTTTATCCTCTCCCCTTTCCGTGCATATGTAGAACGTCCAAAACGGAGTTCGTATGCGTCCTGGGCGTCCGTTTTAGTGCGTACTGCTCCTAGACTCCGAGTTGGATACGATTTGGAGTTTGGTTCGGTTTCCATCTTCTTTGAACGAATTCTCTGGTCTTCCACGTCCCTAATACTCCCTCCAAGTACTCCTTGAACCTCTCCATGGATCCTAATCACAAATAAATCATTAAGTAGCAATTTATGTTCAGAAACATATAAGGAAATATATAAGAACGAGTTCACCTCTGAAATTAATTGTTGTGTATGAACTCTATTGATTGCATCTTGTATGTTCAATGGAGTGTTGTTTGTATCCATAGAAGTTATGTCCTCATCACTCGCCGTCTTCGACTTCAATATGGCGGCAGCGACGAGGCACGTCCGGTCCCACCTTCTTCGGTGTGGGCACACAACCAGCTGCCGGAGCCGGTGGAGTAGGAGTCAGATGTAGATGTGAGTCAAATGTAGAAGTCCACGCACATAAAGGAGGAAGGACAGAAGAGTGTAGAGCAGATGTGAAGTTTATGTCAACAATGCCAAATGTACTGATTTGTTTTAGAAAATCAATAAGGCAAATCTTACCTTTTCTTCATTGATTTCTTAGTCCCATAAACTTTGATTATAGATCCAATTTCCTGCCTTACCTCCATTCATCCACCTGGGAATACAGTAGTAAGTCATGATAAAAGAAGCATGCTTTGGAAAAAACTTAACCAGAAGTGTTGATGAAGGTTCCCTTAAGAAAATTCGTTTTCTGATTTGAGCACAATTATTTGGTGATGTGTATTGAGAGTTTGTCAAAACACTGAAGTAGCAAAACATATTAGGATGTGTTTGGTTGGGAGTCAAAGTGGGATGGGATGGATCCATCCCAGTTTTTAGGGATGGGATGGTCTCGTTTTCTGTTTGTCTAGAGGGATGGGACGATCCCTGTTTCTTGTTTGTTTTGTGGGATAGTGTGGGATGGAATGATCCCGTCTCTTGTTTGAATGAAAGGATGGAACAGAGACATGTGAGTATGAGTACTTCTGGAAGGTCGTGCGTCTGTCTTCACGGAGGTGGGACGGATCCGTCCCCATGTTTTCGGTGGGATAGTTTCATCCCGCATCTAGGTGGAATATTCTCTTTTGAGGGATGACTCCATCCCACATGTCTCCAAACCAAACAACAGGAAAGTGGGATCGTCCCGTCCCGTCCTACTATATCCCTCGAACCAAACACTCCCTTAATTTGCTTGAACTAAAGTAAATTTGGTCCAGTAAATTTACAAGCAACAATATTGACACAAACATGTAGGAATAGCTATAACACGCAAGTTGCTGCAAGTGCTTGTCCAGGATTCTAATGCCAAGCAACACCTACCTGTTCGAGGTTTAGAGTCCTAAACAACATGATTCCGGCCCTGTTGTTTAGAATCCTGAAGAACAGAAGCAACAATGAGGTCAACACATAGATTTAACATTTGGGTGTCAACTATGATGGTGGCTTATCTGGTCTGATCTTTAAGGCTCTCACCGACGAGGAAGGTGATCAATTTGGTTGTTCCTGGGTTGATGTGGCTTAGGTACTTCATGGACACCTTCCTGTCGTTGCCAGCAAAATGCTTCACAAAGATGCACTCCACCTCATCTACGAGCTGCGACACCTGCTCAAGGTTTTGTCATCTTTTGTAAAGCATGGACGACACCTCATAAAATGTACCTCAAACGATACCTGAAGTATAAAAGAGGAGAATATAAAGGCATGATCAGTTAAGTTGTTCAGAAAATTTTGCTCTGAAGTAAGAGTACTAATAAATATCCAATGTTAAAAGATGCAGTAGTGAAGTGTAAAATAGTAAAAAAACGATCAGGTGAACATGTTCGAACTTCAACATCTGGACAGAAACTCGATGAACATGTTATATGACAATTGTGGGTGCTTCAATCAGGTTCTGGTCGGTGGTTAACAGTTCAAACATTGTTCTCAAGGTTCACCTATAAACCGTTGAAATTCTAGAGCGGCTCTTCAGTTAAGCAATAAGGTCAAGGACAACAACTGATCGAAATTGGAAGACAGTGGATCAAGATTTCTTGCTCAAGAGTGCATGCAACATCAGTACCAATCGATAAAATATCAAGTTAAGAGCGTATGCAAAAACGTGTGGTTTTAATGAAAAGGTCCTAAGTGAGGCACTGCGTGTCACAGAGATAACAAAACAAGAATTCCACTGGAACTATCGACCTCTACAGCACAAGGTCCAAACTCCAAACAAGGAAAGCACCAGCTTCTCCAATTACAGAACTTGAGGAGAGCATTGGGTAAACAAGATATAAATGGGCATTACAATGATAGACCTAGTGCCTTCAATTAGAACTAGGTGAAATTCCAAGCTTTTTCCCCACTCCCCAGCATGGGTTAAAGGAAACAAGAAAAACACACACCCAACACCAGCGATGAGCATTGACAAAGTGCAGACTAGCTGAATTAACATGATACCGAGAAGCACGTCCATTATTAGATACTCCAGCCGAGACACGGACATTGTTTGTCACACTAACAACACTGAATCATCCACATCTAGAGCAACCACTGACAAAACTGTAGTCCAAACAAAGCAAGGGCCAAATTTCTCAATTGATTGAAGAACAAGCGGCACAAGGAGGATCTTGGTCATGGAATATTTTCCTGATCGATCAAAGAACCACCGAACCCAACCTGAACCTGGATCTTCGAATCCGGACGGCCGGATGCCCAACAAGCAGCGGCTGACGAAGCCAGCGGAAGGGGATTAGGTCATGCTACAAGCAAAGTGGATGATGAACCTGGATCTTCGAATCCGGACGGCCAGATGCCCAACAAGCAGTAGATTGCGAAACCGGCGGAAGGGGATCGACCTGTGGTCTTGTGGACAGCGCCAACGACGGATGGTGGCGGCGGCTGCAGGGACGGTGGCAGGGATGACAGGGACGGCAGCGTCTGAGACGGCGGCGGCGTCGGGGATTGCGGGCACGACAGCATCGGGGAGAACGGCGTCGGCGGGGACGACCGAGGTGTGCGCTGTGCGGAGATGATCGAGGTGCACGAGTTCGACTGTAAGAGGCGGGAGGGCAGAATGGTAATTTTACTGTTTCCTTAATTTTGTCGATCCTGTCGGAAGCGACAAATAAAACGGGAAGGAGGGAGTATTGAGTACCCGTACTCATGTGTGTTATCGGTAAACAAAAATTCACATTGAGTTTTTCTTCCACGTGTCATTCCACGCGTGATGAAAAGCATCATGGATAGCTCAAACAAAAACTCAACATGATCACACATCCTTAACCCATGAGTAATGGGATCCATATCCTTTGCATTGCAGCACTCAATACGGAGGATTCCTTTGTCTGTAGTAGTGGGAATCTGTACCATTTATTTCTAGATCAAGGGCTGATGTAGCTTTAAGCTTTTTTAATAAATAAAAATAAAAAGCCATGTATACTCCTTCTAGTTTAATAAAAATAATTTGAGTCTGTCTATATGCTTGAAAATAAATTCAAATTTAGACAATGGGTAATCAACGACTAATTACTACTATTAACATTTAATAATTATTATTAATAATTCATCTTTACCATTAACAAAATTAACAAATTTTATGATCTATACACTGACAAAAGGTTATGATCTATACACTGACAAAAATATTTTATTTATTTATATTACAACGAACATAATCCTGACAAATTAAACAAGGTTACAATTAACAAAAAATCTAACCTTTTTTTTTGCCGCTGGTCCCGTGTTAATTATCCATATAGAGGCCACTGAAAAGTAATTAGTTGTTAACCAATCGTTAATTATCCATATACATTGATAATGTTATTTCATCTGATTATTTTTTGTTAGATTTTTTTGTTAAAGGAGGTTGGATTTTTTGTTAATTGTAATCTTGTTTAATTTGTAAGGATTATGTTAGTTGTAATATAAACAAATAAAACAATTTTGGCAATGTATAGATCATAAAATGTTAATCTTGTTAGTGGTAAAGATTAATGATTAATAATAGTGATTAACTGTTAATAATAGTTATTAGTCGTTGATTACCCGTTGAATTTATTTTTAGGCACCTCTAATATAGACAGATTCAGATTATTTTTAATAAACCGGAAGAAGGAGTAGGGAGAGGAACATACAGAGCTTTTATTTTTTATTGGAAAAGCTTAAAGCTACATCAACCCTTGATTGAAAAATAAATAGTCCAGATTTCCACTACTGCAGACAAAGGAGTCCTCTGCATTGAGTGCTGCAGTGCAGAGGATATGATCCTCAGTAATGGTATACTGCGTGGCGTGGGAATGAGTGAAGGATTCGCTGACAGCACACAGAAACATGGCAAGTCATATGCAGCTAGCTTGATGTCTTTCCTTCCTCCTGTAGCAAAGCAACGCATCGATACACAGTTTTTAATCCCTCTGTTCCCTGCTGTGCGCTTCATCGTCGGCTTTGTCCATCGTCATCTCGTCGGCTTGCTGTCCTCAGAAAATGGGCCGGGTGTTGTCTTCCACACAAGCGTCGCATCTGCATTCTGTTCTGCGCACGCTCGACGGCTCGAGCGCTGATGGGCGCCGACGTGGGGATGACGGCGTCGGTGTACCCCGCGGCGTTCGGCCCGCGGTGCCGAGACGTGGAAATCCGACGAGAGGATCCTGACTCGCGCTGCGTGTATCTGCTATCATCTCTCGGAGCATCAGTACGAGTTTCAGCATGCTGGTTAAAAACTTGATTAAATGCTTGATCGACTCAGTATATATATATATATATATATATATATATATATATATATATATATATATATATATATATATATATATATATCACCACACTTACTTGATTTTCCTACTTACAAGATGCTGACAAAATAAGACTATCCGCAAGGGCATATCGTAAAGCATTACTGGATATGTGTAAATTTATAGTACATACTGTAAAAGTAAAACAAAAAATAGTGTATAAAGTATGCTTTAGAAAATACGAGTGTGGATAGTCTAAGGGTGATACGGTAAGTTGAGGACTCATAATTGAAAATTACACTCTTGTGCAACAGTAAAGTTTACTGTGACCATGATGCTTTGCTACCTCATTATCTGCTAAAACGAAAGATGCTTTGCTATCTGTAAAAATGCAGTGGCGGTATAGATTCAGTTGTCCTGAGATCACTTCTTCGATAAATGACACTTTAGCAAACTCAAAAGCATCATGGTGATATAAAATAGTTCACACCCAGCTTCTAGTTATTTGACACTTAATTTGAGTGGTAATGTTGTTGTTACTCTTAACTAAATGATAGCAATGTATCTATGTGCGCAGGTAGCAGGATGGTCTGAAGTAAATTTGTTTCAGCACAGGAGGCATTCAGGACGTTCCAGTCTATCTGATGTGCAATCACGTCTACGGTACAATCGTGCAAAAATTAATTGTGGATCATATTATCTTCATCTCGCGATCATTATACTTTTACATTTAAATCCCACCAGACAATAGAGTTTTGTTGTCCAATGAAAGGGTTTTAGTGTAAAAATATAATGACCGTAGGATGAAAATCGTGTGCTCACAATTAATTTTTGCATGATTGTACCGGAAACCTGATTACATGTGGTTCCCCATTAATAATGTACTGTGTGGAAATGTGTAAAAGATTCGCTCACAGCACACAGTAACATGACTAGCCACCTTGGTCTCCAGATACATACCTGCATCTCGACCGTCCGCAGTGGTATACTGTAAAGCATACTGAATACACTATTTCGCAGTGTAATTTAGAGTACATACTGCAAAAGTAGAAAAAGAATAGTGTATAGAGTATGCTTTATAGGGCGCTAGTACGGATAACCTTAAGCTGGAACATTTTGAAGCTACAGCCAAACTTATTGATTTGGAACGGGATCCATATAAGAAGGATGAATGCTGTTTATACCATCATTATTCATTCACGCAATCATTCAGATTAAAAACAAACCGGTACAGTATATTATTGCAACGGTTGTTCAGAGTTCAGGTCCAAACATGTCTGAAGAGGCCACTCACTCACTCACGTTTATTCAGACGCAACGACCATGCACTGCATGCTGCACATATTTGCTTGCCGAGCCTGGTTGCTTCAGCAGCCTAGCCTCCAGCTTCTTCATTGTTGCGAACAGCTTCTTCATCGTTGCGAGCTTTCCTCGCCTCGTCGGCTTCGCTCGGCAGTGCGTAGCGGCAGCAAGGGCACAGCCGGCTGAGGTCCAGCCACCTGACCAGGCAGGCCTCGTGAAACCTGTGGTCACACGGCGACGGCATCACCAGCAGATCATCACCGGCGACGAAGTCCTCGAGGCAGATGGGACACGCCGCTTTCGCCTGGGCTCCACTGCTCTCCGTGCCGCTACGACGGGCCCTTTTCTTCCTTGGCCCCGCATCGTACTTGAGCCGCTGGAGGCCGGCGACCGCTGCGGCTGAGGCAGGGACGCCGCCGAACCCACCACCGGCGTACGCTTCGCTCAAGTCCGGTGGCGACACCGCTCGTGCGTAGCGAATAGCAGGTAGGGCTAGCACGACCGTGCGTGGCTGCGTGAGGCGTCGTCCAGCGGCTCCAGCCATGTCCAATGCTCAGCTGCGTCAGAGGTACCTGCAGGCTGCAACAGAGGGAGAGTGTTAGTTACAGTGACGGCCCATGTAATTTTTGGATGCCTGTGCACCACAAAACTTTTACCTAAATTAAGTAGAAAAGGTAAAATTACATACAAAACTTTCATGAAGAAAATTCAATGTTAAGAATATGAAATCTCGATAAACATGATTTTTCTATGAAACTTCAGATCAACATGATTTTTCTATGAAACATATTCTTGGACATATATATATTTCATTAGTACAAGTTGAAATCCCCTCACATCCTAGATTTCCCATATTTCTCATCCAACTATTAAAAAGATAACCATTTACCACTAATTACAGACCCAAATCATTTTTTCTTTCTTCCAACTCGCAAAAGCTTTCCCGTAGATCATAGCTAAAATCAGATATTCAGAAATTCACATCTGAACCAAAACCACTTGAAGTTATAAGAAATTGAAATACCAAGCCTTGGTAGGGGGCAATTGCTATTTCTTGGACCATTCAACTGCCATAATGATGAGGTTTTAAACAAGGTGTTCCCTTTCTTCTGAAATAATTATATTTAGGACGATTAATTTAATTCAGATTGAAATAATTTTTTTATCATATACACAATATATTTCAGAACGGAGAGAATATGTTTTTTCCTTCTATGCAGGTGGATCAGAGGGTCACATTGGATTGAAGTCTATACTCTAATGCAAAAGGAAGAAGAAAAAATAGAATAAAGTCAAGGTTCGACTGTGGTCGTGAATTTTCTATTCAAATACCTAGTATTTTAGTAATGGACTTCCATTTATTTGATTCATTCATAATGGAAAATTTGAGCTATGGATCGTATTACTCTATTTACAACATTGACATCAGTGTGCTTGTAATGATGAACAATTATATGTATCAATTGATGCAAAGGCTAGAATATTAATTCATATTCCATTTTCTAAATTTTTTAACAAGGTTCACAAGTGAAATAGCACTAGAATGAATTGACGGTCTGTTTGGACCTTACCATAATTAACCTTACCCATTGCCACAAGAGGTGTGATAAAAAATTCTTAACCACAAGTGTGTCAAAGTTAGTAAAAAAAAAATGAGAACCACAAGACTAAAAAAGTGTGACTTGTGGCAAGTCAATCAAACAGTTGCCTAATTGGGGAGATTCGATGGAAGGAAGGAATGGAGCTTCTCGAAACTGTTGTGTTTGATAATTTTGCACTAGTAACATATGATGATTCTGTTCTAGGAGTGGAGATCTTTCATAGAAACACCATCAAAGTCAATCAAATGAAAATTCTCAATGGTGAAAAGGTGAATATACACCAAGTTTGTTATAATGTCAAGTGTAAAAGAATACTATAAATATATAAAAGGGATAATGGATGAAGGAAAAAATCTATACTAGCGAATGTAACAGTAGAAGGTAGTGGTAGGCGTTCGGGATAACCCAAAATTTAGCATGTATATGCAAAATGGTAACAACCATGGCTTCGGCTAGCACAAGGATCTCAGCCCGACGACCATGGCCCACAACCTCCTTACAGAAGCAATTCTAAGATGTTGCTTGGCATGTTAAGTAGTGAGACACTTTGCCTCTTCCTCGGTGGTAGTTGTTTTGGTGTGCATCATATTGTCAGACTAGGAGTCAAGCATGGTAAAGGGGAAGGGTAGCAGAGGGTTGGAGGCTGACGGCTAGGATTAAGCATTGGGGCGTGACCCCGGTGGTCAGGGTTAGCGGAGGCGAGACATCACAAAACCGGTAGATCTCGGAACAGAGCACTCATTATCCACATTCAAGGCAAGTTCTCTACTTATAAGAAACCAACTTCAACTTAAAAGGAAAAAATATAACTCACCTTCCTTCTTCGATGCTAGTGGCAGCCCCGGTGGTCCGTGGGGCAACACAACACCTCCTTTTCTTCCACCGGTGGCACCTCGCTCTTCAACGACGGTGGTGGATTTAGGGTTGGCCCCTCCCCTTCCGCCGTCGAAGGAATGGGAGGAAATCTCTATTAGATCTGGAAGGAGTGCTTTGTTGTTTCTGAAACGGAAAGGGGAAAGTAAGGCAGTAAGAGATGAAATGGGGGCGGTAGGTGAGGGGTAGGATTGTAAAAGTACCCCAAGTCTCACAGGATATTTAAGTTCAGCTCGCTAAAAGCCAATTCAAGCTCATATCAAAAGATAAACAAATCAAGGCTTGAGCCAAGTGCAAGACTGGTGAGCCTGGCGAGCTTGAGTTTGAATAGCTTGATAATACTTGTTCAGATGAGTAAAATGTATTCTGGCGAGCTTGAGTTTGAATAGCTCGATAAAACTTTATGAAATGCTTCAATGACTTAGTATGTATCTGTCGGTACCCTGCGTACCGGGTACCCCATGATACCGAAAGAAGTGCAAGAGAATTCCACCTGTCCGAGTTGAAGGCTTCCTCAGGCCCTACGTGTCACACGGCATTGGACCCGCCTCCCTCATATGGGTAGCTCCGGGACTGCCACGTGTACTATAAGACCGGAGCTAAACTCCCGACATAGGGAAGCTCTGGCGTTGACACGTGGATAATGACGCCAGACCTAACCCCCCGTAGAGGGAAGCTCCGGTGCCTCTACTTGTATGTCAGTTCCGGACCTATCTCCCCACAAGGGGAAGCTCCAGAATTGCCACGTGTGGAGCTTCCAGACCTACAACGCTAACAGAGACATTGGCTGATCTCCAATACCACGGACATTCAGGGGACAGTTAAAGCGGTAGTTACAAGACCTGATTATGTGTCATTAATGCTATATTAATGACACACGATCAGTGGACTGTTAATAGGGGTAACGTAGCCATTAAGGCACGCTATCACCCTATTAATCACGCTTAATACTCATAGACTGAGTATTAGGTTATTGAATACGCCAGTGCCACATGTCGGGCCAGGCAAATGTTGTAACGGCCAGTCCTTAGACTATAAAAGGACCGTGCCACACGATACAGGGGGGAATTCAAGCTCACACGCATACTAGTGATACGGACTTACTCAAAACAACAACACACACCCCGTGGAGTAGGGTATTACGCTCAGACGGCCCGAACCACGTACATGACCTATGTCATCATCTTGTGCCTGATCCGTGCCCAAACTGATAAAGAACCTCAAGCTACAATTTAGTAGTACCATGGGAAGTGTCGTTTAACCACTTCGATATTTGGCGTGCCAGGAAGGGGCGCGCCTGAGATCACGAGATGGTGAACTCCCCCGCAGGATCTTCCAACAGCAACCACGTTGAACAGCCTGCTGGAGGCAATCCCTCCAACATGCAGCATCCAGTAGGCGTCGTTGTCCTGGCGGGTGTCATGCCACCACCACCACCATCTGCCCTAGCAAACAATGCTGGACAGTAGGATGAGGTACTTGTGTCGGTCACAGCATCGGCAAACAACAACCTCAAGAACGAACTAATTGCTGTGCGAATCTGTTGGAGCGCCCACCAGCGCCCGGAGCACCTCAGGGTGCGATGGCGAAGTAGCACACTGATGTACATCATCTGGTTGCAGCCGCAACCGATTCCATCAGCAACCAAGGTCCCCCCCTTTGGGGCAGGCAACAGCTCAACGTAGGACCTTGTCTGGAAGACTTGGTCCTCACGTGTCACAGCACCGACGGCATGCTACATCCCAGTAGGCGACTTCGCTGCCTTCCGTGGCACGACACACCCACACCATCACCAGGATTCCGACTCATGACTTGCGGTCGGAACTTGATCGCAGCTACCAGCAGCAGGATGGTCGCGTCCATATCGAGTGTGCTCGTGAGAGACGAGAAGCTCGGGACAACCCTACTCCTCAGGGAGTAGGAGGAGGTTGCTCTGCCCTGGCCCTACACTTACGCATGGTCAGATGGCCACAAAAGTTCTGGCCTCATTTGCTGAAGAAATTCGACGGGACCGTCAACCCCGCTAAGTTTCTTCGAATTTACTCCACTGCTATACTGGCGGTGGGGGGCAATGAGGTTGTGATGGCCAACTACTTCCCAGTGGATTTAACTGGGACCGCTAGGTCCTGGTTTATGAGCCTACCGCCTGACTCCATCAACAGTTGGGTGAAACTATACCAACAGTTCACTGCCAACTTCGGGAGTTCTTACACCCGACCCGACACTGAACTGGACTTGTTTGCTGTGAAACAAACAACGGGGGACTCGCTGCGATCCTTCATCCAGCGATTTTCTCAGGTATGTAATACCACCCCCTCAATCTCGAGCGTTTCTGTTATCGTTGCCTTTAGACAGGGCGTTCGAGACAAAAAAATGCCACAGAAGCTAGCGACCAAAGAAGTCACCAGCATCATGAAACTCTTCAGCTTGGCAGATAAATGTGCCAAAGCTACGGAGGGACATGCGATGCACTGCAAACCACCTCTGGAGTCCAACAAGAAATCCTCCAAGATTGAAGCCACTACTTCCGGAGGTGGCAAAAAGAAAAAGAAGTCCAACGGCAAAAAGAAGCCGTCGGCCGGTGCACCTACTGCTGCGGCTGCCGCAGCTCCGGGTAGCCGGGGGCCACACCCCGAGAAACGACCTCGACCATCGTCAGAAAACGATGACAACTCCAAAGTGTGGTGTCTGATCCATAAGACGGACAAGCAAATTCTGGAAGAATGCCGAGAGGTCCGATACCTTGTCAAGCGCTACAACAAGCGGCGAGAAGAAGCTCCTTTCCGCTAGCGGGAAGGAAAACAAAAAGTCGATGAAGCTCCGACTGAAGAGGAGCTAGGCTTTCAGGACCCCAAGAAGGTTCTGAAGGTTGTCTACAACACCATCGACGACGACTTCGACATCTCTGACAACGAGCATCGGAAGACCCTACACACCATTTATGGTGGTTCTTGGGACATCACCTCTCGTCGCATGCTCAAAACAATGCGGCGGTGGCTGCTGCAGCTCCCACCGCCAGGGCGGAACCTCATCGAAAGTGGATGGACAGTCCCATCACTTTTGATGCTTCAGACTGCCCTCGTAACATGATCAGAGCTAGCCAACTCCTGTTGATGGTGTCTGTCGGTGTGTGGATCCGGCAGATCTCCCGACACTACCTTTGGTAGATCAATGAGTTATAGTTCGGTAATGGGCGCGCAGAGATTCAAGAAGGTGAAAGACAAGTGTACACAGAGATTTACATGGTTCAGGGCCGCCTGAGCGTAATACCCTACTCCACAGGGTGTGTTGGTGCTGTATTAAGCGTGTGAGTCTAGAAGAAGCTCCAAAAGAAGAAGCTTGTCTAACTCAGGGAGTTCAGTAGTGGTCTAGAATCGTCCCTTGTATATCGTCGACCAATCCTTTTATTGTACAAGGACGTCGTTACACCGTTAGCCTGGCCTGACAGGTGGCCCCGACAGTTACACATGCTTGATACACAATTAATGAGGTTAGTTACTCTTAATAGCCTGGTAATAGGCCTTAACAGTGTCGTTACTAGTTTTAAGGGCCATTCGATCGTGTGCCATTAATATGGTATTAATGACACTTAATCGGGTCTTGAAGTCTTTGATTGCTCTTTGAAGGTTCGGAGCCGTTGGGGGGTACAACCTGATTGCTGAAGTTGAAGGTCCGGCGGTCGCCACGTGGCAGCTCTAGAACTTACCGTCATGGACAAGTAGGTCCGGTGCTGCTGGACACGTGTTAGTACCGGAGCTTTCCTCTGTCTGGGGTTAGGTCCGGGGGTGCCATACTAGTATTCCGACTGGATCTTCCCGTGTGTGGGTGATAGCTTCGGTCTTATGATGCACGTGGCGGCCCTGGGACTAACCATGTCAGGGAAGCAGGTCGGTTACGCCTGACATGTGGGGCCTTCGGAGGTCTTCAAATCTGGTAGATGGAGTTTCCTTGTGATCTTTGCAGTCCCAAGGGGTATCCGGTACGGAGGGTACCGACAGTGGCCCCCTGGGCCCACCTCCGGGAGAGACCTTTTGGATGAAGCCATTCCGCCCGAGGTGGGTCCATTCTTCGGTTTTTAAGTCATGTCTTCAAGGGTCTCCGAACGTGCCGTTGGCGATAGTTTGCAGTTAAACCTTCGCCGTGTGGCATATCCAAGAGGCGGCATGTGAGATCTCAGCGTGTGGATCTCACGCAATTGAAGGTCGCCGGTTCCCGATACGAAAATCGTATCGGTTCTGCGCGCCCTATCAGGCCGCCGCCTTCAGGTTTCCCGCCTTTCATGATGACAACCGTTCACCTGGGGTAAGAACCTCGACTTGATCGTCGGGGTGGCCCCGGGCCCCCTTGTCACTAACGGGGTGAAGTTTTTGACTGGTATCGTCGGTTCCTCTGCGGTTTCCATCCAAGCGTTGCGGGGGCTTACTTAAGAAGGAAAGCACGCACCATTTGGGGTTCTTTACGCCTTTCATTTGATCTTATGCTCAAACCTTCCAAACTTTTGCTTGCCTTTCCTCTCTTGCCTTGCTGTGCCGCGATGGAGTTGGGTCTCTGCCAGAGCCGACTGAAGACCGATGATGATTTGAAGAAGGTACGGGCCCTCATGGGATGGTCCCCTGACTTCTTCAACCACTTGGTCCGCGCCGGAAAGCTTCCTTTGAGAAGGAACACGCTGGCGATATGGTGTACTTCTCCGCATACGCCATGGTGGGGTTGATCCCACCTTTCTCCTCTTTCTTCTTGATGCTGCTAGATTTCTATGGTCTGTAGCTGTACCACCTTGGCCCTCACTCCATTCTCCTGGTGTCAATCTTTGTACACTTCTGCGAAATCTGGGTGGGCATTTCCCCCTGCATTGAGCTCTTTGCACCTTCTTCACTATCCAAACCACGGGCAGAAGTGACGAGTACCTTGGCTTCTACTATTTTGTGAAGCGCAAGAAGTGCCCGTACAAGTACTTTCGGTCGTTCCCTTCTGGGAAGTGGGACGACTGGAAGAAGGATTGGATTGTCATCAGGGTGGAGGAGCACGAGAAGCTGGAGCTGTCGGAAGGCCTCCCCAACATCGACACATCAGTTTGGAGTGTTGTCGGACGCCTTCAACCCTACTCTGACCAGGATCCGCCTGTGCGTGGAAGAAGGGGTGACTCCTCAGACGGTGTTTTGCAACTTCCTGACCAACAGGTGGGCTCCGCTTAAGAGAAGGGAGAAGCTTGCTTGGGCCCTCAACAGTATGCTGGACGACAATCGGATCGAGACCGGTTTGAAGTCCAACATGGAGGGTGCATCTTTGGAGTTCCACCTCTAGAAGTTCCAGCACGACATCGACGTCGAGGGTGACGACTTGGCTCCCCCGGCAGCTTTCCTCCCTCTGAACATGGAGGCAAAGTTCAACAGGGAGCTCTGGCGGACTATGCCAGTGCTTTACGACCTCGGTATCGTTGAGAGGCGTTCAATCACCGGATTGGCAATCTCTGAGGCTCCTAAAGGCGGATCCGTTCCTGCTCCAAAGCCAAGAACCAAAGTCACAAGCAAGGGCAAGGAGTTGGCCGAGCCCTCGAGCCGTAAGGGGAAGCATGCTGACAGAAGGTCCGTCAGATCTGCTTCTTCCGTGGCAGCTCCTTCTCCCCGGAGGGGGATGTCTACAACAGCGGCATCTACTCCAGGAGCGGCATCTTCCCGGGGTGCTAGCTCCATCCAAGTGACTCCAGTACCAGGGCCAGCTGAGGGCTCTAGGTCCGGAGGTCCTTCCCGGTCGAGGGGGGCCTCGACCAGGGCAATGTCAATAACAGGAGCAAGCTCTGGGGGAACCTCCGGGGCTACCATGCCAGTGGCGGCTGGGGCCAGTCCGGAGCGTCTGGAGAAGAGGTTCCGTGCTAACTAGTGCGGAAGCCTTCTAAGGTAATTTTTGATTTTTTACCTCAGTCAGTTGTTTTATTGTCATAACTGCATTTTGAGTTTCTTCGTCCTTCATCCAAAGCGTGCCTAAGAAAAGGGCTGATGCTCTGATCCCTGCAGCAGCGGTTGAGGCTGTGCAGGCTGAAGCTCCGACTTCGATCCCAGCACCGCCCCAAGAGGTGGTTGAGGCTGCGGCAGCCCCGGCACTGGCTGTCGTGGTTTTGGACCTCGACTCATCCCCAAAAGCTCCCGTGGTAGCGCCGGACCACAGGAATGAAGATGTACCAGTGGCGCCAGCCCTGGAGGTTGAAGCTCCGGGCTTGGATGCTGAGATGTTGGATGCTCCGGCCGTAGAGCCGGAGGTAGCTGCGATTTCGGCCCCATCAGTCAAACCGGTGGTTGATGAGGTCCCTGCAGTGGAGCCAGGTGTTGATGAAGCTCCGACACTTGAGCCGGTTGTCGAGGAAGCTCCGGTGGTAGAGCCGGTTGCTGCAGAAGTTCCGGCTGTGGAGCCAGCCGTTGAAGAGGTTCTGGCATCCGAGCCAGTTGCTGCGGAGGTGTCGACGCCTAAGCCTTTGGTGGTCGAAGTGCCAGCGCCCGAGCCCATGGTGGTCGAAGCGCCAGTGCCCGAGCCCGTGGTGGTCGAAGCACCAGCACCTGAGCTAGAGGCGGAGGAGGCGCCTGCGCTGGAGCCAGAAGTAGCTTCTGCTCCGACCGAACCTTCAACACCCGCTCCGGAAGCGGTGATCTCGGAGGTGCCCGCTGCTGAGCCAGAGTGCCAAGATGAAGCTGCTGGCCCCCCGCCGGAGGGGCCAGTTGTTGATGACCTGGCGACTGGGCTTTCAGAGTCAATTCCGGAGGTTGGAACTTCAGCTGCAAGTACTTCCTCGACGGCGGCTGAGGCTATCCCAGAGGACGGCCCTAGTGTCGTGGAAGCTCAGGGGACCGCTCTTGTAGAATGGGACCCAATTTTTGTTATTGAAGATCCGCTGGAGCCAGCGGAGAGGGCCCCAGCAGGTACGGACCCGATCCCCCTATGATTGTGTATCGACAACGCCTGCTCCAGTCTTCGCCAGGTCCACTTGGCCTTCTACCACGACAGCAAGGCCCTCGAGGAGGAGCGCCAAACCCTTAGGAGGTGGCACAACCGACTCCATTTCGAGACCAAGCTGGCGCAGTCGAGGCTGGCTGACGACAAGGAGTGGGTGCAAAGGGAGAAGGTCCGCTTGGAGTATTGGTGTAAGTTGTTGGATGAGAGGGAAAGCATCACGCAGACCCTTGACAACCAGTCTCGGGCCATCTATGAGCAGGCCAAGGCTGCAAATAGCGCAGCGGATGACCGCCAGGAAAGGCTCGCCGCTATCCACGATAGTCTCGTCAAGCACTGGGAGGCTTCTTGAAGCGCGGGAGAGACGGCTTGAAGATGAAGAGCACAAAATCCTGGAGCTGCGGGACGACCTCGCGAAGAGGGAGGAAGAGCTTGTCAAAAAGACAGCTCTAGCTAACAAGAGCCTCGAAGAACGCACCAAAAAATTGGAGGAGCGTTGCAAGGAGGAGGAGAAGAAGGCCTGGGAGCGAGGGCAAGATCTCTACAAGCAGGAGAATGCCATCGCCGCCAGGGAGAAGGAAGTGCGGGGCCGGGAGAAAGATCTGGTCAACCGCCGGAATGAGATCCACCTCCGGGAGGAAGAGCTCAGCAAACTCGAAAGGCAAGTTGCTGAAAAGATTCAGCAGAATGCCAAAGAGGTGGAGCGTCTTGCTCGGGAGAGCTCGAAGCTTGTGGCGGCCAAAAGATCCTTGGTGGAGATGCGTAGCGCAAGGGTTGTGGAGTCCCAACAAGTTTTGGACTTCCTGGGCAAAGCCAACAACGCGCTGACGCCAATGGGCTTCAGTGCCGTGCGTCCGGATGATCCGGAGCCGAAGCTGGACCAGGCGTTGGAGGCACTGGGTTCTGCAGGCAACAAGCTCACCAAGATGGGCGATGTCATCGCGAACCAATTGGAAACGGAGGGTCAGTCCCTAGCGAAGAATGTCACAGAGTTTGTGCTGACATGCTACACCAGTCAGGGCCCTCAATTCCCTCTGGACCTGGTGCTTGAAGGCTCCATCGAAGGAGAGGGTGAAGTGGCCTGAGCCAGTGTGTCAGAGGTGGCCCAGAAGGTCGCCCAGTTATTCCATAGGGTCTAGGACCATCTCTCTGTAGCTCCCGCTTGTATTCTCTCTTCTTCTTCTCCAATTTTGTAATCTCTTGTCTCCAGATGAATGAAATTCGAATTTCATTTTTTGTCTTCAACACCTTTGTCTCACTTGCCCCCCTGGTAGATGTACACAATTTGGTTGTGAACATGTACCAAGAAGATGTAACAGTTGTTGAAGACTTGCGTGCTTCAAACTTGTAGGTCCAAAGTCTTCGATAATGTAGGCCCCCTGAGGTTGTCGGAGCTTAGTGGCTCCGGCATTGACCATCGTCGGAGCTTAGTAGCTCCGGCAACAGTAGTCTCCATCAATGTGTAAAGCATCAACAGTTAGCCCTCTGGGGTGTCGGGGCTTGGTAGCTCCGGCAGTGACCTCTGTCAATACATGTTGTGTCAACAGTAAGCTCCTATTTAAAGTCTTTCCACCATCTTCACGTTGACAGCATGCCCCTAGCTTTACCGGAGCTGAGTAGCTCCACTGATGCTCGATATCAATGTTTGAACATCGACCACGAGCCGCCTGGGGGATGTCGAAGCTTTGGTAGCTCCGACTTCATTCACCATCATCATGCAATATTTATTTTGCCTGCACACTGAAGTCAATAAAAACAGTAAAATTTGTTTCCTGTCTATAACTTCATTGCGGCTTACTATTACCAAGAAAGCTTTAGATTGAACACAATTCCAAATACAATCAAGAGCGCCGTCTTGTTCCCTTCGGGTCCGATCGTTTCTGGACTCGCCTTACTTCGGCCTGCCAGGGTGTAGGTAGAGTGGCGTACTTAGGGTGCATGACGAGGCTAAGTCGATATCACACTCCGGCCCTAGATTGGCTTGGCGGCATTCACACGAGTAGACCATCAACAATGTTTGAACCCGGGAGGATAGACAATGCAACTCGAATTGTACATGAACTGGTCGAGCTAAAGTTTGTTAAGAACTGCACAACTTTGTTGTAGACAAGAAAGAGAAAAATAAAAAATATTGAGATTGTACAAAGCAAATGCACGTGGAGTCTGTTTTCACACAATGATGTCTTTCATTATAGGTCCGGGGTACAGGGGAAACAAGTACACTCTTAGGGTACGGAACCAGGCTAAGTGTGTTTCGTTTCTCGTTTGACCCAAGGTAGCTAGCTACACCTTTAGTTCTGAGACTATGACAAGTGTTGCATGGACGTTGCGGACCTAAATGGGTAGGTCCGGCTGCCCCCCGGAGGAGCTACCCGACTCTGTACAATGACTATATAACATACATCACATTAATTACAGACTCACCTCCGTGATATTAAGTGTAGAACTTACGGAGGTGCTCAATGTTCCAAGGATTGGGAGAGGTGTCCCATCCTCGGTTGCCAAGCGAACGCATCCGGGATGGGATACTTTGATCACTCGGAAGGGTCCCTCCCAACTGGGGGAGAGTTTGTTTAACCCTTCTCTGGATTGTATTCTTCGTAGCACCAGATCCTTCCTCGAGCTGTTGGCTGTGTACATGCCGTTGGTGAGAGCACCGAAGAGCTTGGCGGTATCGGGCATTCCGAATAGCTGCTCGGCACCTTCCCTCTTCAAGGAGGTCAAGCTCTTCACGCCGGAGCTGGTCCTGCGTGGCTTCGTTGGAGGTCCGGACCCGGAGCGACCCCAAGGTGATTTCCGGAGGAAGGACTGCTTCACCTCCGTACACCAGGAAGAAGGATGTCTATCCAGTTGACCGGTTTGGAGTTGTCCTGTTGGCCCATAGAGTGGGTGGAAGCTCTTCGATCCAGTTGGCTCCATGTTTTTTCAGGCGCTCATATGTGCGCGTCTTGAGTCCTTTCAAGATTTATGCATTTGCTCTCTCATCTTGGCCATTACTTGTCGGGTGAGCTACAGAGGCGTAGCTGACTTGGATGCCGAGATCTTCGCAGTATCCCTGGAAAGTAGAGCTTTTGAATTGGGTCCCATTATCTGTTATGATTTTGTTCGGGGCTCCAAATCTGCATCCGATGGACTGCAAGAAGTTGATAGCCGATTGCTTGTTTATTGTCACAACTAGAGTTGCTTCTGACCATTTGGTGAACTTGTCAATGGCAACATACAGGAACTTTTAACCTCCGACAGCTCTTGGGAAAGGTACCAAGATGTCCATCCCCCACACAGCGAAAGGCCATGTAGGAGGTATCATTTGTAGAGGCTGAGCCGGTGTGTGAATTTGCTTTGCATGGAACTGGCATGCTTGGCATTTCTTCACCAACCCAGTTGCATCCTGGAGTGCTGTAGGCCAGTAGAAGCCATGCCAGAAGGCTTTACCGACCAACGTGCGGGAAGACGCGTGGTTCCCACACTCGCCTCCATGGATTTCTGCGAGGAGATCACAACCTTCTTCCCTTGTGATGCACCGCATTAGGACGCCGTTGGCACTGCGCCGGTAGAGATCCCCTTCTACCAGCGTGTATCTTTTAGCCAATCTGACTATTCGGTCAGCGGATACGTCATCATCGGGAAGGATATTGTCTTTCAAGTAGCAACGGATCTCCTAGATCCATGCATCGGAGCTTGCTTGAGCATTTGAGTCTTGCGTGCTGGGTTGCTCGGAGCTCCCGGCAGCACCTACAACCCTTGATGGCTGCCATGGTAACAGGGCCATTGGGATTGCTAGCTTCGGGATGCTAGTCTCGCCCCCTTCGCTCTGTTCGGCAGGCTGAGCTGTGGGTTTTGACAACCTCCGGATGAAGGTTCCGTCAGGAGCCGGAGCTCCGGTTGACGCTTTCATTGAGAGTTCGTCAGCTTAGCGTTATGGACACACTGGACATGGTGGAGATCCAGGACTTCGAAGTCCTTCTGAAGCCTCTGGACTTCAAGGAGATAAACATCTAGTTAAGGATTGTTACAGGAGCATTCACCCTTCACCTGTTTAATGATGAGCTGCAAATCTCCCTTGACCAACAGCTACTTGACACCGTATGATAGTGCCACCTTTAGTCCATAAATGAGCGCTTCATACTCCACTATGTTGTTGGTCGCCTTGAAGTCAAGGTGGACCATGTATTTTACCTTCTCCCCGGTTGGAACGAGGAGAAGGACTCCAGCTCCAGCCCCCTGGTTTTGCATGGAGCCGTCGAAGTAGAGGGTCCAGTGAGGCTCGATGAAGACCAGAGCCTTGAGTTCTGGCTTCTGCTCACTAGGGCCCCAAGGGTTTGATGGAGAGGGGGTCCACTCCGCCACAAAGTCCGCCAGTGCTTGACTCATGATAGCTTGTCTTGGGACGAATTCAAGATCGAATTCGGCCAATTACGCTGCCCACTTTGGAATATTCCCAGTCGAGTTGGGATTATGCAAGATTGCACACAGTGGATAAGAAGTCACCACTGAGATCTTGTGAGATTGGAAGTAATGGCGAAGCTTTATGGAGGCGATGAGAACTGCGTAAAGCAGCTTGTGCACCTATAGGTATCGAGTCTTGGCATCATGTAGTACTTTGCTAATGAAGTACACTGGGCGTTGGACTGTTCGGACCCTCCCGTAGGGCCCAGAGCTTCCTCCACATCGACCTGGACCCTCCCGGAGGGGCCCGAAGCTTCCTCCACATCGACCCAGACCCTCCCGGAGGGGTCCGGACCTGTTTCGTGGACCTCCGGGTCCTTGCTAGAGGAACTCGAAGCTTCTACTGGAGTGACCCGGACCCTCCCGGAGGGGTCCAGATCTTCTGGAATAACTCCCTGTAGACCCAAGTCTGGGGGCTGGGACCCAGACTCACCTTCAGGAACCTCCGGACCCTCCCGGATGGGTCTGGATTCCTGAGCTTGAGATGGTTCTGGTCTCTCCGCAACCAGGACCATGCTGACAACCTCGTCGGTTGCTGAAATGTAAAACCGTAAGGGCTTACCAGGGTTCGGAGCTACCAAGGTTGGTAGAGTGGTGAGGAGTTGCTTTAGCTCCTGGAACGCCTTTTCTGCTTCTTCAGACCATTGAAATGGTCCGGACTTCCTCAATAGCTTGAAGAAGGGTAGCGCCTATTTCGGCAGTCTTGAGATGAACCGGCTAAGGACAGCTAGACATCCAATCAGTTTCTGGGCGTCCTTGATGTGGGCTGGTGCCCGCATCTCCTCTATGACTTTAATCTTCGCCGGATTTGCCTCTATGCCTCGGTGGTTTACCAGGAAACCAGGAAGCTTTGTGGAGCTAACCCTGAATACGCACTTGTCTGAGTTCAGCTTCGTGCGGGTGACTCACAGCTTGTCGAAGACAGCTTGTAAGGTGTCAAGGAGTGATTCCTTGTCCTTGATCTTGATGACGATGTCATCAATATACACTTCCACTACGTCTCTGATGAGCTATCCAAAGGTTTTGTACATAGCTTGTACAAATGTTGAAGCTGCATTCTTGAGACTAAATGGCATGGAAGTATAGCAGTACAATCCATCTACTTTTATAAAAGAAGTATGTTCTTCATCTTCCCTAGACATTCTGATTTGATGGTACCCAGAATATGCGTCTAGGAAACACAGTAATTCACACTCGGAGGTGGAATCCACTATATGATCTATTCTAGGTAGTGGGAATGGATCTTTTGGGCATGCCTTATTCAGTGTTGTGTAGTCGATACACATCCGAAGCTTCCTGCCGGCCTTGGGTACAACGACTGGGTTTACCAGCCATTTTGGATGGAAGACTTCTCGGATGAATCCAGCTTCGAGAACCTTCTTCACTTCTTGTCGTATGAAGTTCTGTCGCTCTACGGATTGCTTCCGAGGATTCTGATGTACGGGTCGAGCGTCAGGATAGATCTTCAGATTATGCTCGATCACTTCCCTAGGGATCCCAGGCATTTGTGACGGTTGCCAGGCAAACACGTCGACATTAGTCCGGAGGAAAGTGGTGAGCGCGATTTCCTATTTGTCATTCAGACCTCCCGATATACGGGTGGTCTGAGTGGCATCGGAACCGATTTGGACGACTTTGACGGGGATGTCGGTGTCGCCGCTTGGTTGCACGCGAGGTGCGGAGGTTGAGCCTCGTTGACAAATGCTCGGGGCTTTCAGATCTTGTTCTGTCTGGATTCTTCCTCCTACGCTGCAGCAAGCGCATGAAGTTCTTCCAGAGCAGTCACTCCGGCAGTACGGTCTCTGCCGATCCGGAGAACACCAGCTGGTGTTGGCATTTTCAACACCAGGTAGCCATAATGAGCAGTAGCCATGAACTTGTACAAGGCGGGCCTGCCCATAATGATGTTGAAAGGCAAGTTGATCTGAGCGACGTCAAAGATAAACTTCTCTATGCGATAATTCTCCCGAGTCCCGAAGATCACGGGGAGAGTAATGGCACCGAGTGGTGTTATGGCCCCCGGACCTACTCCGGAGAAAGGTCGGGAAGGGCGAAGGTCCGAAGGTCGGAGCTGAAGATTGACAAAAGCTTCGAAGCTTATGAGGTTCAGCCCCAAACCTCCGTCCAGCATTACATGGTGGAGTTGAATGTATTGATGGTCGGAGATACCATCAATGGTAGTTGACCAACTCCGATCATGTTCCGAGGGCAGTCTGAAGCATCAAAAGCGATGGTGGTGTCCATCCACTTTCGATGAGGCTCCGCCCTGGCTATAGGAGCTACTGAGGCCATGTCCTGCCGCATGGTCTTGAGGACACGGCGGGAGGTGATGTCCCATGAACCACCAAAGATGGTGTTCATGGTCTTCCGACGCTCATTGTCAGAGACATCGAAGTCCTCGTTGACGGAGGTGTAAACAACCTTCAGGACCTTTTTAGGGTCCTGGAAGCCTAACTCCTCTTCAGCCGGAGCTTCATCGACTTTCTTTTTTCCTTCCCTCTGATGGAAAGGAACTTCTTCCCGACGCTTGTTGTAGCGCTCGACAAGGTTTTGGACCTCCCGGCAGTCCTCCAAGTTGTGGCTGTTCGATTTGTGGATGGGACACCACACTTTGGAGTTGTCACCGTCTTGAGAGGACGATCGAGGTCATTTCTCTGGGCGTGGCCCCCGGCCACCCGGAGCTGCTGCAGCTGGAGCAGTAGATGTGCCGGCCGACGGCTTCTTCTTGCCATTGGACTTTTTCTTCTTTTTGCCACTACCGGAAGTAGTGGCTTCGCCTTTAGAGGATTTTTTGCCATCCTCTGGAGGTGGTTTGGAGTGCATTTCACGACCCTCTGCAGCTTTGGCACACTTGTCTACCAAGCTGAAGAGCTCCGTGACGCTGGTGATCTCCTTGACCGCCAGCTTCTCCAACATCTTCTTATCTCGTACGCTCTGTCTAAATGCCACGATAACAGAGGCGCTAGAGATAGAAGGAATGGTGTTTCGTACCTGGGAGAACCTCTGGATGAATGAGCGCAGGGATTCTCCCCCCTTTTGCACAACTGCAAAAAGGTCCAGTTCGGTGCCTGGTCGGGTGTATGAACTCCCGAAATTGGCGGTGAACTGTTGGCACAATTCCTCCCAACTATTGATAGAGTTGTGAGGAAGTCTCATGAACCGGGACCTGGCGGTCCCAATCAAGGCCACTGGGAAGTAGTTGGCCATTACGGCCTCGTTACCTCCGGCCGCAAGGATTGCGGTGGTGTAAATTTGGAGAAACTCAGCGGGATTAACAGTCCCGTCAAATTTCTCCGGCAGGTGAGGCCAGAACTTTTGTGGCCATCTAACCATGCGTAGGTGCATGGCCAGTGCAGAACAGCCTCCTCCTACTCCCTCGGGAGCAGGACTGTCTCAAGCCTCTGCCTTTCACGAGCACGCTCAATATGGACACGACCGTCCTGTTGATGGTAACAGCGATCAAGCTCCACCCGGAGGTCGTGAGTTGAAAGCCTGGTTACCGTATGAGTACGTCGCGCCCCAGAAGGTAGCGACGTAACTTGCTGTGACGCAGCATGCCGCCTATTCTGGGAAGCATGCGGACCAAGTCTACCAGACACGGTCTGGTGCTGCGATGGGGCCCGCCTCGAAGGAGGAGGACCTTGGTTGCTGATGCGGTCGGCTGCTGCTGCAACCAGATGTTCCACATTAGCCCTCCACTTCTCCATCGCACTCTGGGATGCACCTGGAGGTGGTGGACATTGGAGGAGAGCACGTGCTGCATGAAGCACATGTTTAGGGTTTTTGTTATTCGCCGATGCAGTGATCGACGCTGATGCACCGTCACGCTGCTCAGCTTGACGTGCTGGTGCAGGCGGAGGTGGTGGAGGCATGACTCCTGTTGGAGCCATGGCACTTGCTGGTTGCTGCATGTTGGAGGGATCATTTCCAGCGGGTTGAACAACAGGGTTGTCGTTGGATGGTCCAACAGCTGAGTTCACCATACTCGAAATCTCGGGCGCTCCTACCTGGCGCGCCAACTGTCGGCGTGTGGATCCGGCAGATCTCCCGACACTACCTTTGGTAGATCAAGGAGTTGTAGTTCGGTAATGGGCGCACAGAGATTCAAGAAGGTGAAAGACAAGTGTACACAGAGATTTACGTGGTTTGGGCCGTCTGAGCGTAATACCCTACTCCACGGGGTGTGTCGATGCTGTATTAAGCGTGTGAGTCTAGAAGAAGCTCCAGAAGAAGAAGCTTGTATAGCTCAGGGAGTTCAGTAGTGGTCTGGAACCGTCCCTTGTGTATCGTCGACCAGTCCTTTTATAGTACAAGGACTGGTCGTTACACCGTTGTCCTAGCTCGACAGGTGGCCCCGACGGTTACACATGCTTGATACATAATTAATGAGGTTAATTACCCTTAATAGTCTGGTAACGGGCCTTAACAGTGCCGTTACCAGTATTAAGGGTCATCCTATTGTGTGTCATTAATATGACATTAATGACACTTAATCGGGACTTGAAGTCTTTGATTGCTCCTTGAAGGTCCGGAGCCGTTGGGGGGTCCAGCCTGATTGTTGAAGTTGAAGGTCCGTCGGTCGCCATGTGGCAGCTCCAGAACTTACCGTCGTGGACAAGTAGGTCCGGTGCTGCTGAACACGTGTCAGTACCGGAGCTTCCCTCTGTCTGGGGTTAGGTCTGGGGGTGCCATATTGGTATTCCGACCGGAGCTTCCCGTGTGTGGGACTAACCATGTCAGGGAAGCAGGTCCGGTTACACATGACATGTGGGGCCTTCGGAGGTCTTCAAATCTGGTAGATGGAGTTTACTTGTGATCTTTGCAATCCCAAGGGGTATCTGGTACGGAGGGTACCGACAGTGTCTCTGACCATTAACAATGTTCAACTCCATGTATTGGTGGACGGAGGTGCAGGGCTGAACCTCATAAGATTTGAAGCCTTCGTCAAGCTCCAGCTCTGACCTTTGGACCTTCGCCCCTTCGCCTCTCTCGACCTTTTTTGGGGGTAGGTCCGAGGGCCATTACCCCTCTCGGCTCCATCACACTCCCGGTGACCTTCGAGACTTGAGAGAATTACAGAACCGAGAAGCTAGTCTTCGACGTGGCGCATATCAGTTTACCATTCAATGCCATACTGGGCAGGCATGCTCTATATAGGTTCATGGCCGTCGCCCACTATGGCTACTCAGTGTTGAAGATGCCAACACCTTCGGGCGTTCTCCGAATCCGCGGGGATCACACTACAGGAATCACTGCATTGGAAGAACTCCACGCGCTTGCTACAGCGCAGAAGGAAGCATCCGGTAAGGAGCTAACTCCGAAACCTTCGAGCTCTCGTCATCGAGGCTCAACCTCTGCACCTCTTGTGCAACCAAGCGGTGACACCAACGTTCCCATCAAAGTCGTCCAAATCGGTTCCGATGTTGCTGAGACCACCCATAGATCTGGAGGTCTGAACAACAAATAGGAACTCACGCTCATCACTTTCCTCCGGGCGAATGTTGAAGTATTTGCCTGGCAACTGTCACAAATACCTAGGATTCCTAGGGAGGTGATTGAGAACAATCTGAAGATTTATCCCGACGCACGGCCTGCACACCAGAAGCCCCGGAAGCAATCAGTTGAGCGGCAAAACTTCATCCGATAGGAGATCAAGAAGTTGCTCAAAGCTGGTTTCATCCGTGAGGTGTTTCACCCAAAATGGCTGGCAAACCTAGTCGTGGTTCCCAAGGCCAGCGGGAAGCTTCGGATGTGTATCGACTACACCACCTTAAATAAGGCATGTCCAAAGGATCCATTTCCACTACCTAGAATAGATCAGATAGTGGACTCCACCTCCGGGTGCGAGCTATTGTGTTTCTTAGATGCGTGTTTTGGATATCATCAAATCCAAATATCTAAGGAAGATGAAGAGCATACTGCCTTCATAACAGTAGATGAATTATATTGTTATACTGCCATGCCCTTTGGTCTCAAAAATGCTGCTTCAACCTTTGTGCGAGCTATGTACAAAACATTTGGAGAGTTAATTAGAGACTTAGTCGAGGTGTACGTCGATGACATCGTTGTGAAGATCAAGAACAAGGAGTCACTCCTTGACAATTTACAAGCTGTCTTTGACAAGGTGTGCATCACGCGCACCAAGCTGAACCCGAACGAGTGTATCTTCGGGCTTAGCTCCGGGAAACTCCTTGGTTTCTTGGTGACTCACTGAGGAATTGAGGCAAACCCAATGAAGATCAAGGCCATAGAAGATATGCGGCCCCCAGCCCGCATCAAGGACGTCCAAAAATTAACTGGATGTCTAGCTGTGCTCAGTCAGTTCATCTCAAGACTCGCAGAGCGGGCACTGCCCTTATTCAAACTTTTGAGGAAGTCCGAACCATTTCATTGGTCTGAAGAGGCATAAAAAGGCATTTCAAGAGCTGAAGCAGCTCCTCACCACACTACCAATCTTGGTAGCTCCGAATCCTGGTGAGCCTCTACTGCTTTACATTTCCGCAACTACAGAAGTTGTCAGCATGGTTCTGGTCACGGAAAGACCGAAGCCACATCCAATTCAAGAGCTTAACCCCCCTCCCCCGGGAAGGTTTAGAGCTACCTGAAGGCGAGTCTGGGTCCCAGCCCCCAGACACAGAACCTCAAGGCGAAACGCTAGAATATCAACCTCTCTTGCCCGAGGAGGTTCACCTGGCTGACCAAGATAATTCAGACCCTTCCAACAAGGTCCAGGTCGAACAAAAAGAAGTTCTGGACCCCTCAGGGAGGGTTCTGGAATCTCAACAAGAAGGCTCAGACCCCCCGGGAGGGTCCGGGTCGATGGATAATAAGCTTCGGGCCCCTCCGAGAGGGTCCGTACTATCCAGCACCCAGTGTAATTCATCAGCGAAATACTCCACGATGCCAAGACTAGATACATTGAGGTGCATAAGCTGCTTTATGCAGTTTTTATCGCCTCAAGAAAGCTTCATCACTACTTCCAAGCCCACAAAATATCAGTGCTAACTTCTTATCCACTGCGCGATATTTTGCATAACCCTAACTCTACTGGGAACATCACAAAGTGGGCAGCGGAGTTGGCCGAGTTCGATCTCAAATTCGTACCACGACAAGCAATCAATAGTCAGGCTTTGGCTGATTTTGTGGCGGAATGGACACCCTCTCCATCAAACCTGGGGCCCTAGTGAGCAGAAAACGAAACCCAAGGTTCCGGTATTCACCGTGCCTCACTAGATTCTCTACTTCGACGGCTCCGTGTAGAAGCAGGAGGCCGGAGCTGGAATCCTTCTTCTTGCTCCTACCGGGGAGAAAGTCAAGTACATGGTTCACCTTGACTTCAAGGCAACCAACAACATGGCGGAGTATGAAGCTCTCATCTATGGGATCAAGGTGGCACTATCCTATGGTTTCAAACAGCTATTGGTGAAGGGTGATTCACAACTCATCATCAAAACGATCAAAGGTGAATGCTGCTGCAACAATCCGCAACTAGCTGTTTATCTCCTTGAAGTCCAGAGGCTCCAGAAGGACTTCGAAATCCTGGATCTCCAACATGTTTAGCGTCTTCACAATGCTAAAGCCGACGAACTCTCGATGAAGGCTTCAACCGGAGCTCCGGCTCCCAACGGAATCTTCGTCCGGAGGTTATCAAAACCAACAGCTCAGTGTGCCGAACTAAGCGAAGGGGGGCGAGACCATCACCTCAAAGCTGGCGGTCCCGGTGGCCCTGTTACCACAGCGTCCACCAAGGGTCGTAGATGCTGTCAGAAGCTCTGAGCAACCCAACACGTAAGACTTAGAAGCTCAAGTTAGCTCCAATGCATGGATCTCGGAGATCCGGAGCTACTTGAAAGACAACGTCCTTCCTGAAGATGGTGCATCCGCTGACTGAATTGTCAGGTTGGCTAAAAGATACACACTGGTAGAATGGATCTCTACCGGCGTTGTGCCAACGGCATCCTAATGCGTTGCATTACAAGGGAAGAAGGTCGTGAGCTTCTTGCGGAAATCCATGGAGGCAAGTTTGGGAACCACATCTTCCTGCACGTTGGTTGGTAAAGTCTTCCGGCATGGCTTTTACTGGCCTACAACACTCCAGGATGCAGTTGAGCTAGTGAAAAAAAGTGAAGCGTGCCAGTTCCACGCAAAACAGATTCACACACTGGCTCTATCACAACAAATGATACCTCCTACATGGCTATTCGCTGTATGGGGCATGGACATCTTGGGACCATTCCCAAAAGCTGTTGGAGGTTACAGTTTCCTGTATGTCGCCATCGACAAGTTCACCAAGTGGCTGGAAGCTACTCCAGTTGTGACAATCAAAAAGCAATCAACAATCAAGTTCTTGAAGTCCATAATATGCAGATTTGGAGTTCTGAACAAAGTCATAACGGACAACTGAACTCAATTTACAAGTGCTGCATTTCAAGAATATTGCGAAGACCTCGGCATTCAACTTAGCTATGCCTAAGTAGATCACCCAGCAAGTAATGGCCATGCCGA
The DNA here is from genome assembly GCA_036927565.1 of Tuctoria greenei. NCBI lineage: Eukaryota > Viridiplantae > Streptophyta > Magnoliopsida > Poales > Poaceae > Tuctoria > Tuctoria greenei. Next base: position 177,996,418 of record JAYESD010000009.1, on the reverse strand, counting down.
GAGAGCAAATGCAGAAATCCTAAAAGGACTCAAGACACGCACATATGAGCGTCTAAAAAAGCATGGAGCCAATTGGATTGAAGAGCTTCCGTCCACATTGTGGGCAAATAGGACAACACCTAACCGGTCAACTGGGGAGACACCCTTCTTCCTGGTGTACGGAGCTGAAGCAGTCCTTCCTCCGAAGATCACCATGGGGTCCCTCCGGGTCCGGACCTTCGACGAAGTCACGCAGGACCAGCTATGGTGTGAAGACCTTGACCTCGTCGACGAGGGAAGGTGCCAAGCAGTTGTTTGGAATGCACGCTATCGCCAAGCACTCTGGCGCTATCATCAAAGGCACGTGCACAACCAACAACTCGAGGAAGGCGACCTGGTGTTGCGGAAAATACTAACTCACAAAGGGATGAATAAACTTTCCCCCAACTGGAAAGGTCCCTTCCGAGTGATCAAAGTATCCCGACCCAGATGCATTCGCTTGGCAACTGAGGATGGGACTCTGCTTCCTAATCCTTGGAACATCGAGCACCTCCGTAAGTTTTATACTTAGAATCACGGAGATGAGTATGTAATTATGCACAATGTATGTTATAGAGTCAATACACAAGGAAGGTTAGGTCCTCCGGGAGAACATTCGGACCCCTCCGGGAGGGTCCGAGAAGTTCAAGAAACACTTGATACAGTCACAACACTAAAAGTATAACTACCTGCCTAGGGCTAGTACAAGATGTATAGCGCACTTAGCTTGGTCCTGCACCCTAAGTGTGTCCTTGTCTCCCCTGTAATCTGGATCTATAATGAAAGACATTGTTGTGTGAAAACAGACTCCACATGCATTTATTTTTGTACAAGGCTCAGTATATCAAATTATTATTTTTATCCTTCTTGATTATAATGAAGTTGTGCAATTCTTTTTCAGCTTTTGTCCAAGTTATTCATATGTGTTACAAGTTATATTGTTGATCTCTTTGGATCTTAACATGCTGTATAGTCAACTTGCATGAACGCCAAACCAACATAGGTCCGGAGTGTGCTATCGACTTAGCCTAGTCCTGCACCCTAAGTACGCCACTCTACCTACACTCCGGCAGGCCTAAGTAGGGTGAGTACTAAAAAAAGCATACAGATTTGGGAAGATCAAATCAATATGCTTGTTACTATATTGATTTTCTTCAGATTAAAACCTCAAATAAAAACGATAAATCACAAATGATTTATAGACAAGAGGATGAATTTTACTCTTTTCTTGTCTCTAATGTGCAAGAGAAACAGAAACTCATAGTGACGGTGGACGACGCTGGAGCTACTAAGCTCCAACATCCTCTAAGGGGGCCCGTTGTCGACGTTTTATATGTTGACAGTGGGTGCCGTCGGAGCCACAAAGCTCTAACAACCCCAGGGGGCCTGCCGTCGACGATTTGTGCATTGACATCAGGAGCTACCAGACCTATCAAGCTCCGACAGCCCCAGGAGGCCAGCTGTTGACATATCGGAGATAAAGACTTCGGACCTACAATCTACAAATTTGAAGCGTTCAAGTCATCAACATATTGTCAAATCCTTTTGGTACATGTACACACTCGAACTGTGCACATATACCAGGGGGCCAACAAGATAGAGCACAGTATATTGAAGACAAAGTGAAATTCACAGCAAAAAGAGTGGATTTCATTAATTCAAAGTACTGGATTACAAAATTAGGAGTACATCAAAGGGCAAAAGGAAAAGGTCCTAGCTACTTGAGGATCTAAGTCCTGTGGAAAAACGAAGCAACCTTCTCAGTAGCCTCTTGGACACGAGATCTGGCGACATCCTCCTCTTCGGCAATGAGTCCTTCAAAGACTGGATCGAAAGAGAACTGGGAGTCTCGGCTTCTGTAACATGCCAAAATATACTCGACGACTTATTTAGCCAGAGATTTCCCCTCTGTCTCCAGCTGATCAGCGATGATATTACCCATTGCGTTGAGTTTAATGTCGGCAGAGCCAAGCGCCACCAGCGTCTAGTCCAGCTCCTACGTTGGGTCCTCCAGACGTACTGGACTAAAACCAAGAAGCACAAGGGCCCCGTCCGCATGTCCCAGAAAATCCCATACCATCAGGGATTCGGTTACATTTGAGCCTCGCAGCTCCTCCAGTGATCTTCGGGCGGCCGCTAGCTCCGAACTCTCACGAGCAAGACGTTCCACCACTTTGGCATGTTGCTGCATATTCTCAGCAATTTGCTTTTCGCGGTTGGTTAGCTCCATCTCCCGGAGGTGGATGGGGTTCTGCCATTCGGCCAGGTCCTTCTCCCTGCCCCTCACTTTCCCTTCTCTGGTGGCAATATCAGCCTCTCTTTTCGAGAGCTCCTGCCCCAGCCTCCAGTACTTCTCCTTTTCTTCCTCACTCCACATATCCAACTTCTTAGTGCGATCTGCCAAATTTTGCTCACCCAGGGTCAATTTCTGGGTGACCTCCTCCTCCCTCTTCAAAACATCCTCCTGTTGCTCCAGGAGTTTTTCTTCTCTCGCATCAAGGTCTACCCGACGCTTCTGGGGAATCTCATTCAGCGCAGTGAGGTTTTCGTGATGCTCATCAGCAACATCACTCCTCTCGTTAGCACGCTCGAGAATATCTCGAGAATTAGCGTCGAGGGCCCTGATGGTGGCTTCCTTCTCCTCCAGCAGCTTGCCCCAATATTCCATCTAGGCCGTCTCCCTCTTGATCCACTCCTTCTGATCAGCAAGCCTCGTTTGAGCAAGCCTGGTCTCAAAATGGATCCTGTTGCGCCAACGCCTCAAGGTGTGGTGCTCCTCTTTAAGAACCTTGCTCTCATGATCGAAGGCGAGCTGAACTTATTGGAGGCTTGAGCAGGCATTATCTATGGACAACGCCGAGGGGATAGGCTCCGGACCTGCTGGGGTCAACTCCGCTGGCTCCAGGGGATCCTCCATAACAAAATTAGGGTCCCACTCTACAAGCGTGGTTCCCTGAGCTTCTGCGGCACTAGGGCTGCCCACTGAGAGATCCTCGGCTGCTGTTGAGGAAGATCCCACTGGGGGAACTTCCACCTCAAGAGCAGAAGTCAAAGGTACTACTTCCGGGTCTTCTGTTGTCGGCTCCGTGGGTGGAAAGCCTGTCGCCACTTATTCATGGTGCTCCGGCTCTGGCCCGGACACCTCCGGAGCCGCTACCTCCAGGGCGATAGGTGGATCTTCACCCGGTGCCTCTACTACCGCCGGCTCAGGCGCTGGTACGTCAACCACTTCTGGTTCAGCAACCGAAGCTTCAAGCATTTCTGGCTCATCTGCCGGACCTTCAACAACTACTGGCTCTGAGATCGGAGCTTCGACCATATTCGACTCAGTGATCGGGGCTTCAATTGCTTCCGGTTCAGCGGCCGGAGATTCAACTACCTCTGACTCAAGTGTCGGAGCTTCTCACATCACTAGCCTCGCAACAACTTCTGGTGCAGGAACCGGAGCCTCGGTAACCTCCGGCTGAAACGTCGGAGCTTCCGACATCTCCACCTCCCATACTAGAGCCTCAGCCTCCGGTGCTGTTGCTGGCGGTGCATCTTCAACTTCTCCCCCCGTGGTCTGGCGCTACCACGGGAGCTTCTGGCGATGACTCTGAATCCAGATCCACGACAACTAGCACTGGAGCTGTCGTGACCTCAGCCACCACTAGAGGAGACGCAAGGGTGGAAGCTGGAGTTTCCGTCCGCATTGTTTCTGCCAATGCGATGGAGGCTGAAACTTTATACCCCGACTTTGATGCCCTGCAGTCAAAAAATCAGAAGATTCAAAACATGATAAAAACAAGAGTGGAAGATCAAGGTGAAAAAGGAAAGCTTACCTTGGAAAGCTACCGCTCCAATCGGCGCAGACCTCTTTGCGGAGGCTCGGAGCCGTAGCTTGCTGTGGTTGGGATGGAGGTAGCCACAGAATGTAGCTCGGAGCCTACCGTCGTCATTGCTGTTACCCCAGCCGAGGTCTCCCTCGGTCCGAAAGAACCTCCAAACCTAGAGCCCCTCGCTGGCACTGGGACCGGAGTCAACTGCCAGAAACTGGCGCCTCTCGAGGATGCTTGCACCGGAGGAGGTGTAGTCGCAGAAGATCTCCCTCGCCGGGAGAAGGGGATGTTGTAGATGGAGCGGGCCTAACGGACCTCCCATCAGCATGCTTCAGTTTCCTCTTCCGACTGGATGATTCGGCTGGCTCCTTGCCCTTGCCCTTGCCCTTGCCAATGTCTTCAACCCTCTGGCTCGGAGCAGGGGCGGCCACCTCCTCAGAAGCTCCGAGGATTACGACCCTGGAGGTCCAGCATTTTTCCACCTCGCCAAGGTCATCTAGCACCAGAATCTTCCTCCGAAGCTCCCTGCTGATATCTGGAATCATGTTTAAGGGTAGGAAAGCAGCCGGCAGAGCGAAGGCGACGTTGTTGACAAGCCCATGCTGAAATTTCCTGAGATGGAGCTTCAAAGCTTCATCATCCAAGTTGGATTTCAATCCGGTCACCATCCATCAAACTGTTGAAAGCTAATGCGAGCTTCTCCCTCTTCCTCAGCAGAGCCCATCTGTTCACCAAGAAATTTCCGAAGACAATCTGGGGGGTCACTCCACCCTCCACGCATTCTCGGATCCTAGTCAAGACAGGGCTAAACGCATCTGACAACTTCAGAACTACGTTTCAGGCCTCAGTGTCAACGTTGGGGAGTCTTGGGGCAGCTCCAACCTGTCAGGACCTGACTTCCGAGGGTCCACTTGTGCATCCCATACCAATCCCTAGATCATTAGTTGGTATGCACAACAGAATAGATCGAGATCCATATAACAATTATTTATTTATAATCAATAAAAGTCTTACAAACATGTTCTAAATTACATTGGATGTGGTCGTAGATGACCACCAAAATAGAAAAATCTTCAAAACAGTGGAGCAGAACGGTGACATGCCCAACAGGCACACTTGGGAGGTAGGACTAGACCTAGTCGTCATCCTCACACGGTTCAACTTCTTCGTCTTCTGATAAAACCACATATAAAGCAAGAGTGAGTACATAAGGTACTCCGCAATCCCTAACACTACTCAAGGGGAGGTGTTTACTGCATTGAGGCTTGTAGCAAGGAGAGACCATACATCTTAGTTTTGCCGAAAAGCATTTTATGCAAGGTTCTCTTTGAAAAGAGTTTTGCAATAAGAGGGAGAGGTAGTTGAATCAGTATTATTATAGTTGGCAGGCCCTGGGGGAGTTTCAGACCATCCCGTCAGTTCCCTCACTTTTATATGAGTCTTCGGACCCAAGGCCCTGACAACTCTGGCATGCATGCCAACTCTTTCCCAAAACACGACGGCCTCGACCACCCACACACACACACACTTCAAGGAGATGTGCTAATACTAATTAATAGGATCCCAAAGCATAGTGTTCCAAGACCGTGACAACAGCTATCCGGATAGATTAAGACTCTGGAGAGTTTGTACACTTTACCCACAGGCCATGCACACCTAGCAAGGGTATGACATGACACTCATCCCATCTTTCCCGCGTAACCCCACAATCACACCTCGGCCCGACCTAGGAGCTATTCGAGTATTAGCAACCCAGCCAGACACCAGATGACCCTCGGTCTCTGTGCCATTTCCTGGTCCACCGTGCCCTCCATGGCTCTCCAGGTTTTCTCTTGTGGCAGTTACCAGAAAGGTAGGGGGAGTCCCGCCCATACAAGTTCTGTGGTTGTACGAAATCACTATTTTGAGTTCAAATGAACTGGTCCTTATATTGGTGAGGTGGCTCCATCCGTCCTTGGCTAGAGAACTAGTTGGGAACACCCAACATCAAACTAAACTGAAGTGCTCAACACAAGGCTAGTCCGGAAAACATGGTCATCAGACTATTACTGAAGCACCCAGCGCCGATCGGTGGATTACACCGAATACACAGCCGCAGTTGGTATACCTCTTAGGGAGCCCGCAGCATCCCATCACCATACCCGCCTCGACCACCCATCCCCTTCACACACACAGTTCATTAATATCCCACCCATATCCTAACTCACACCACCAAACACCTTTTAACACATTTCATAATCATGTATACAGTGTGTAGTGGTTCGCGATGCGAACATCGCAGGGGTTCCTAAGCATAGTACTAACAAGGAGGTGCTCACATCGCTGCTATAGCGCAGTGATGAAGCTGTTAGGTTGTCAAGGGGTTGTGTTGTCAAGGTCAAGGAGGGGATTGTGATAGTCACTGCTATTATCGTAACTGATATAGTGTCTTGTTTCAAGCCATTGATAGTGAGTAACTTATGTGTTACTGTTCATCGTTGGCTAGTAGCTAACACCGATACTCAGTCATCAACATAGCTCATGCTACCACATCAAGTGGTTCATAGCATAACAATATTTTAAAATAGACATACAGTCATGCAATGAAAGGCCATAGGTGCGATTGCAAAACATAGGTGAAATATGATCAAGGAGTTAGAGCTTGCCTTTACGATGGTTTACCAAAGTCTTTGTCCTGTTCTTCGTGATCTGGGCCTTGAATGTCTCCTTCACGAACTCTCCAATTACTAAATACGCAGCTACGCGAAGAAATACGATTCATCAATAAAGATCCAAGAAATCCAAATAAAATTCCAATAAATACAAACAATCATTTATTAACATGGTTCTAAGATCCTGAGAAGGCGGCTTATTGGAGAATACATCATTCTACTGGTGACTTATTTGAAAACATTACTGTATAATTGGTCAACTAAGTGGCCGTTCAAAGGATATAAATATTTTATCAGTCTTCTTAGTTATTAACATGGTTTATGGCATTTAAGGTGAACTCACTAGCTTATTCTATAAATTGCCTATATTGTAGTCAATGAGTTGACCACAACTTATATGGGCCTTCTTTATTTTTACTTTGTCTTCATAATGGTATATTCACTAAGGTTCTACTCATGTAAGGCCTACTTATTTTAGAGTCCAAGCACATGTTTTGATGTTCGAGTCATCTCAGTAGTTTCGATAACGTATCGTGTATGTCTTGTTAACTCATATGGTTTTTAATCTATTCTTTTGTTAATGTGTTCTAAAAGTAATGAACTTATTTTAGAACTCCATTAGTGTATTATGACTATTAGGACTTTCAGAAATTACTAGTGAAGGGTCCATTTTATTTAGATTTTGGTATGTGAATTCCTATTATCTAAAATCCTTCTAGTTGCTTTTCTATAATGCCACTAGTTGGTTCGTTATCAAATATTCTATTTTAGTCCATTACCATATAAGGTTCTAGTTATATATATTCCTTGGATTATTTAGAAGGTCATTTACGGATAGATTATTTAATTGGGAGCTTCTACGTGTATTTCACTATTTACGATTATTCACTTGGTTTTCCTATAGGAAGGATAATCAATTCCCTATCCTATATTTTATATTAGCCAATTTATACTCACAATATATTATATACGGCTAGCAATATTTTCTAATGATTCTTGGGTAATTATATGTGAGGGAGTTTGTTTATTCAAGCTTTCCACTAACTTTGATAGTTTAATCATTTTCTATAGGACAATTGGTTTACTACCTCATATACTATATAGTGTTGAACACTAGTTTTAATTACATTGTATATACCAATTAGTATTCCTAATACTTTTCTTATATTCCCTTGTGGTGGGTTTCATCAGGCTGAGAGGCTAAACATTGACTTTTCCAATTTCCTAGTTAATCAAATTATCTTCATTGGTTAATAATGAGTCTCACATTTCCTACATCTCATTTCATTGGTTTATTCTCTAATAGTCATTAAATAATTTATAGGGAATTCCTAGAAAACTATTAATAAGAAGTTTATCATTTTAGAGCCTAACATAATGTTTCATTAGTCCCTTAATCGATTAATTTATTTTTGTGAACCAATAATATTTAACACAACATATACAAGCAATTCACACCATCAGGCACTACTATTATGTTCTAAAAGCAATTAGGGGTTTTTAGGATATTTTCCATAATTTTAATTATATCAGGAAATGTGGATTATACTTTTCTGTGTGTACTAAGGGTGTGGACGTAGCACTTTCTTGGCTTACTGTGAGGATGGGAGTGGGTCTCTGTGCTAGTTGTGTGTACCTATGGGTGTACTTGGCAATTTAGCCGGTGACCAGAGGCTGGCAAGGGGGGCCAATTCATCAGTGGAACATAGTCTACGGTTCACAAGGACAGAGTCCACAGGGGAGAGGGGTGCAGTCTGTGGCTGGTGTGGCAAAGGGGTGCACACGTGGCACAAAGGTGGCGCTTGGCTGGCAGCCACGCGTGCGCCACGGGTGCGCCACATGAGTGCCACAGGTGCGCGACGGCCTGAACCAGGGAGGCGGGATCGCGGGGAAGCGCCGGCTAGAGCGGCTCGTCGGCGGCGGCTCTACGCGTTATGCCTTCCGACGGGTATGTCGGGCGCGCGTTCAAGGGGATGGGTAATCCCTTGGCGAGCGCATCCAGGCCGGAGAGGCGCCCATGGCCGCCGACGATGGTGTGCGGTGGTGAATTGCGGTGGCGCTCGGTGGAGTTGCGCGCGAGGGCGGTTAAGCCTGATTTGGGTTGTACCTACACGGCGTTAGGGCCTACTGGAGTTCGGAGGTGTACCAGGCCGGACCGGAGGGGCACCGGGACGACCGTCGGCGGGCGGTGGCGGCTCCGCGCGGCGTCGCACCGTCGATCTGCTCATGCGCGCTGCAATACTACAAGCTAGCTTGCCAAGGGCATGTTCTGCGCGTGTGGAAGGAGTTGGGGTGGTCGCACTGGCCGAGACAACGCCCACGGCGGCCGGCGACGAGGAAGGGTGGCGGTCTTGGCGGCGACGTGTCGGAAACACGCTTCTGGTGGTCCTCTCCTCCATATAAACGCACCTACACATGCTACGAGCTAACACAAGCACGTCGGACAAGGTTGCTCGAGTAGAGGGGGCTCCTAGCTCGCCGGCGACAATGGCGCACGGCGGCGCCAGCGAGAGGCCGTCGGGATCTACTCGTTGGTGCAATAAGCGGCTAAACAACAGGTGTTCTATGCGTTCTACACAATTGTAAAGAAGTCAGAGAGGTTAATTGGGTTACCTTGCAACTTCGGAGCGGGAACAGGGATAGTGTCGGAGTTGGGGAAGAAAACATTGACTTGTGAAATTGGAGCTTGGGCTACGTCTTTCACTGCTCAAACGTGCCCCATGAGGCTCCAACGTGATGTGCGAGTAACAGGGGGGAGAAGTTAGGCACTCACCAGGGAGTACAACGGTGACAGTCGGAGTTGGGGGAGAAACAGAGTGAGCTCGCAGTACTCCAGGGGATGGGGCACCATCACCTGGGTTCTTTGTGGGAATAGGTAGAGATAGGCATGAGGGTGACACTGCACGCAAAATGGAGACGAGGAGGCCGTTTTATAGTCTGAGAAGGCGGTTCGCAAGGCAGGCACGAACGGTGACAGAGGCGGTGGCATGGCTTGCTTGGCGCGCGCGTTCCGTCGAGCGCACGTTTGGACAAGAGCGGAGGACTCGATGCGTACTTTACCCCGCGTGACGTGTTAGCTGGCGACAGGACGAAGGATGGGACTCAGAGTGGCAAGCGCCGGTGGAATTCGCGGCACGAGTGCAAGGTGACAGTGGTGGGAGATGGGTCGGTCGCATGTGCTCTCTTTGGCCGTCGGAGCAATGATGTAGAGCAAGGAAGGGGCGGCATATTGATGGAGGCGGTGCGGCAGGGGCGCCGAAGGCGCAGGGAAGCACCCGGGTGCGGTCTCATCACGGGTTTCTCACAGCAGTGCCTGCCTTGATGAGGAACGGGAGGAGGAAGAAGAGATGGCGGCAGTGTGCGCTCTGGGCCGGGCCGCGTGTGCGCGTGGGGAAAGAGAGTGGGCCATGTGAAGGAAAAATTAAGGGGAGAGAAAAGAGGCCGGATGGGCCAGGCCGGGAGATGAAGAAACAGCATCTTGGGCCACACCAGAAAATAGCGAAGGGAAATGAAGGGAATGGGCCGGGCTTGGAATGGAGGCAGGAAAGGTTTCATATTCTTTCTCATTTTTATTATTTGCTTCGGAATGTGAATTCGAATTCAAGTTTGTATTCAGATTTGGTTTATACTCGCGCGGCTCGCATTTGCGTAAATTTTGTTTCTAAATAATTTGTTTAATTATTCGTTGCTTGCTTTGTTGAATATACTCTAATCCATTTTGTTAATTGAATTATTGTTTAGCATATATGAATATATATACATATATATTCATGCTACTTATATGTATTATTTAATTATTTCCTCCGATTTTAGAAACGAATTTCGATCGCTTTGCACTAAACCTATTTGGTATTTAATCAGCAAGCCGTTCTCTTTATTTCCTATCTTAATTGGTGGTGAGCTAACGTATACTTGTGTATATGTGTATTATGATATCCTTTCCACTTTCAAATTTATTTTTGTTTGGTTCAAATTTATTTTATAGTTTGATTCGTATTTAAATGTACACGTGTTCGTATTTACACATTCCTTCGCCTCGATTTTTATTAATGATAAACATTTGTTCAAGATTTTATTAAAAAATTTAATTCAGAGTGATTTTTATCTTTGTTTAAAATTCGGGCTGTGACACAACCTGTCGTGCTCCTCCACTGCAATGATGATCCAACCCTTCTTCCAGTCGTCCCATTTGCCAGAAGGGAACGACTTCAAGTACTTGAAGGAGCAGTTCTTGCACTTCACAAAGTACTAGAAGCCAAGCAACTCTGTCCCCTTGCCGGTGGTATGAGCTGTGAAGAAGGTCCGAAACAATTCGACGCAGGGAGGCACACCCACCCACATCTCGCAGAAGTGGACGAAAGTGGCCACGAGTAGAACGGAGTGCGGGCCGAGGTGATGCAGTTGGAGGCCATAGAAGTCTAGCATCATCAGGATGAAGCTCGAGAATGGTGGGATCAGTCCCACCATGGCGTACGCCGAAAAGTACACCATCTCCTCGCGGTGCTCCTTGAAGGGGAGCTTGCCGGCACGAACCAAGTGATTGAAGGAGTCGCTGGACCATCCCATGAAGGTCCGGACCTTCATCAGATTGTCCTTGCTCTGGATGCGGCCCTTGGGAAGACCTAACTCCATCACGACAAAGTGGAGCAATGTAAAGGAAAGCTAGACGAAGTTTGGGAGGCTCTGAGGGCATGTTTGATTGAAAGCGTAAAGAGTCCTCAAACCATACATACTTTCCTTCTTAAGTAAGCCTCGACGACGCTTGGATGGAAACCACAACAAGAGCAGGGTCACATTTCAAAAATCTACCCCATCAATGACAAATGGGCTCGGGGCCACCCCGACGAAGAGGTCGAGGTTATTACCCTAGGCGAACCGTTGGGCAACGGGAAACCCAAAGGCGGCAGCCTGACAAGATGCTCGGAACCGATACAATTTTCATATTGGGAACTGGCGACCTTCAATTGCGTGAGATCCGCACTCAAAGATCTCATCTTCCGCATTCAAAGCAAGCCACGTGGCGATGGTTTAACCCCGAACCATCACTCCAACGGCATATCAGAAGACCTTTGAAGTTACAAGGCGGGAATCGAGGATGGCCCCACCTCTGGTATAATAATGACTCAAAGGGTTTCCCCCAGAGGTGGGTCCGGGGGCCACTGTCGGTACCATGCGTACCGGGTACCCCATGATACCGCAAAAAGTGAAGAGAATTCCACCTGTACGAGTTGAAGGCTTCCTCAGGCCCTATGTGTCATACGACATTGGACCCACCTTCCTCATATGGGTAGCTCCAGGACCGCCACGTGTAATATAAGACCGAAGCTAAACTCCCGACATAGGGAAGCTCCGGCGTTGACATGTGGATAATGACCCGAACCTAACCCCCCGTAGAGGGAAGCTCCGGTGCCTCTACATGTATGTCAGTTCCGGACCTATCTCCCCACAAGGGGAAGCTCCAGAACTGCCACGTGTGGAGCTTCCGGACCTACAACACTAACAGAGACATTGGCTAATCTCCAATAGCACGGACATTCAAGGGACAGTTAAAGCAACAGTTACAAGACCTGCTTACATGTTATTAATGTTATATAATGACACACGATCAGTGGACTGCTAATAGGGGTAACGCAGCCATTAAGGCACGTTATCACCCTATTAATCATGCTTAATACTCATAGACTGTGTATTAGGTTATTGAATATGACAGGGTCACATGTTGGGTCAGACAAATGTTGTAACGGGCAGTCCTTAGACTACAAAAGGACTGTGCCGCACGGTACAGGGGGAATTCAAGCTCACACGAATACTAGTGATATGGACTTACTCAATACAACAGCACACACTCCGTGGAGTAAGGTATTACGCTCAGACGGCCCGAACCACGTAAATCACCTGTGTCATCATCTTGTGCCTGATCTCCGCGCGCCCAAACCGATAAAGAACCTCCGCGAGCTACAATTTAGTAGTACCGGGAAAAGTGTCGTTTAACCACTTCGACAATATCTTTCTCACTCACTTGTTTTTTTTTTCAAGAATTGCATGTCCTGATACCAGCTCCAATTTATATTCGTATAAGCTGCCTCCAGAATGTACATAAAACTTCTGTATTTTCCTTTTTATTCCTCCTTTAATGAAAAGACAGCACATATGCAATTTGCTTCAAAATACTGAATTTGTTGTGCTTTCCTGTGACAGTTATGTGATTCTTAGCTCTTCATACTTCCTACGTACTCCCTCCGTCACAAATTTTTTTTGTCATTTGTTAGTTCAAAAAGAACTAAAATATGATAAGCTTTAGGGACAGAGAGAGTACAAGATGCTGACAAAATTGGGCCAAACTTACTGGTACGGTTTCTAATAGGATCCATTTAAGAAGGACGAATGATGTTTACACCATCAGTATTCATCCACCCAATCAGGCAGATTAAAAACAAACTGGTATAGTATATTATTTCAATGGTTGTTTAGAGTTCAGACCCAAACATATATGTCTGAGATGACTCAATCACACACGTTTATTCAGATGCAACCATGCATCGCTGCCCATATATAAAGCCCGGTTGCTTCTTTTGCTGGGTGCTCCAGCAGCCTAACCTTCAGCGTCTTCATCGTTGCGAGCTTTCCTCGCCTCGTTGGCATCGCTCGGCAGCTTGCAGCGGCAGCAAGGGCACAACCGCCTGAGGCTCAGCCACCTGATGATCAGGTAGGCCATCTGAAAACTATGCTCACACGACGACGGCATCTCCAGCAGATCATCACCACCCATGAAGTCCTCGAAGCAGATGGGACACGCCGCCTTTGCCACGGCTCCACTGCTCTCAGTACCGCAACGAAGGGCCCTTTTCTTCCTTGTCCCCGCGTTGTACTTTAGCCGCTGGAGGCCAGCGACCGCTGCAGCTGAGGCAGGGATGTTGGAACCGGTCACCGATCACTCGAACGTTCACAAAAGGATCGACTTAACTGGACGAGGACAGAACACTGCACTTGGTGAACTAACACCCGCAGCGCCCAAACACTGCTTCTTTTACTCCTTTCCGTTGTTTTAAATGAAACGCTAACAAACCCTTAAATAGGCAGCAGCGGCCACATCACCCGGGAGCAACAACCTCGCGTTGCCCACGATCCCGCCCGCGAGCTCCTACTTGCGCGCGCGCATGGCGTACCCACGCCCCCGTCGACTCGTTCCACACAGGTACATACAACACGATGCACATAACTGCTGACATAACTGCTAACAGCACACACACATATGTGCTAACCATACACACATGCACGCCTACATGCAAGGACACACACACGACGCACGTTCGTGCACACACGCACGCATGTGTCCCATCTCGTGCACACACACACGCACGCACACACGCACGCGATCAGCCTGACGTACGGTTTATTTCCTAACAAGGGACACCGCCAAACCCGCTATCAGCATTCGCTTCGCTGAAGTCCGGTGGCAACACCGCTCCTGCGTAGCGAACAGCAGGTAGGGCTAGCACGACCATATGCGTGGGCGTCGTCCAGCCATGTCCAAGGCTCAGCAGCCACGATCATACAGTGAGCTGTGATAAGGGCCAAGATCACTGTGGCAACAAGAAGGGAACCCAGGTATATACATGTGCTAGGAGTATGACTACCACAACCGAATGGGATTATTTTCGCGGTTGGGTGGCCAGGTCCGCGTCGGCAGATGGCTGAAGAACACGCGTTTCAACATCTGCTCATGACTCTAGTATTGTTGTTCGAAACTAATGCACAGAGTGGTAGATCTAGGATTGGAACACCCATTCTCCACATTCAAGGCGAGTTCTCAACTCATAAGAAACCAACTTCAACTTAAAAGGAAAAATTTTGAACTCACCTTCCTTCTTCGGTGCTAGTGGCAACACGGTGGTGTGTGGCGTAAGGTTAAATTGGATAAGAAGGGCATGAGAAGACAGTAAAAACATTAGTATTCAATATTTTTATATGTCTTATGTATGAGACATCTATCTTTATGCATTTTGTGTGAGACAATAGTGTTATGTGTGAGACATTTGTGTTTATGATTGTTATGTGTGAGACATTTGTGTTTATGATTGTTATGTGTAAGATATTTGTGTTTATGAAAACTTATTGATTTGGAACGGGATCCATTTAAGAAGGACAAATCCTGTTTACACCATAGTATTCATCCACCCAATCATGCAGATTAAAAACAAACTGTTACAGTACATTATTGCAACGGATGTTCAGAGTTTAGACCCAAACACATGTCTGAGGCAACTCACTCTCATTCACGTTTATTCATACGCAACCATGCACTGCTGCACATAAAACCCGGTTGCTTCTCCTGCTGGGTGCTCCAGCGGCCTAGCCATCAGCTTCTTCATCGTCGCGAGCTTTCCTCGCCTCGTCAGCTTCGCTCGGCAATGCGTAGCGGCAGCAAGGGCACAGCCGGCTGAGCTCTCCAACCACCTGACCAGGCAGGCCTCGTGAAACCTGTGGTCACACAGCGACGGCATCACCAGTAGATCGTCACCGCCCGCAAAGTCCTCGAGGCAGATGGGGCACACCGCTTTCACCTGGGCTCCACTACTCTCGGTGCCGCTATAACGGGCCCTTTTCTTCCTTGGCCCCGCGTCGTACTTGAGCCGCTGGAGGCCGGCAACTGCTGCAGCTGAGGCAGGGACGCCGCCGAACCCGCCACCAGCGTTCGCTTCGCTCAAGTCCGGTGGCGACACCGCTCGTGCGTAGCGAATAGCAGGTAGGGCTAGCACGACTGTGCGTGGCTGCGTGTGGCGTCGTCCAGCGGCTCCAGCCATGTCCAAGGCTCAGCTGCGTCAGAGGTACCTGCAGGCTGCAACAGGAGGAGAGTGTTAGTTACAGTGATGGCCCTTGCAATTTTTTGCTGCGTGTGCATCACAAAACTTATACCTAAATTAAGTAGAAAAGGTAAAATTACATAAAATCTTTTATGAAGCAAATTCAATGTTAAGAATCTGAAATCTCAATCATCATGATTTTTCTATGAAACATATTCTTGGACACACACACACACACACACACACACAGATATATATATATATATATATATATATATATATATATATATATATATATATATATATATATATATATATATATATATATATATATATCATTAGTACAATCCCTCCCATCCTAGATTTCCCATATTTTTCATCCAACTATTAAAAGATAACCATTTACCACTGATTACACACCCTAATCATTTTTTCTTTCTTCCAACTCGCAAAAGATTTTCCGTTGATCATAGCTAAAATCAGATATTCAAAAATTCACATCTGAACCAAAAACACTTAAACTTATAAGAAATTGATATACCAAGCCTTGGTAGGGGCAATTGCTATTTCTTGTACCATTTGACTGCCGTAGTGATTGGGTTTTAAACAAGATGTTCTCTTTCTTCTGAAAATAAATGATATCTGGTACAATTAATTTAGTTCAGATTGAAATAGATTTTTTAATCATAAATATCTATATTTCAAGAACGGAGAGAATATGTTTTTTCTTCTATGCAAGCGGTGTTCAGAGGGACACATTGGATTGAAGCCTATACTCTAATGCAAAAGGAAGAAGAAAGACTAGAATAAAGTCAAGGTCTCGTGTTAGCGACTGCGGGCATGGATTTTTTTATTCAAATACCTGGTATTTTAGTAATGGGCATCCATTTATTTGATTCATTCATAATGGAATTTTTTATCTATGGATCTATCTACAACATTAATATATGTGTGCTTGTAATAATGAACAATTATATATATCATGTGATGCAAAGGCTAGAATATTAATTCATATTCCATTTTAAAACAAAATCAACAAGGTTCACAAGTGAAATAGCACTAGAATGACTTGAGGGTATGTTTGGATCATGCCTAGTATTACCATAACTAACCTTGCCCATTGCCATAAGAAGTGTGATAAAAAATTCTTCGCCACAAGCGTGTCAAAGTTAGTAAAAAAATGTTAATCACGAGACTAAAAAAGTGTGACTTGTGGCAAGTAAATCAAACAGTTGCCTAAACCTGTGGTGCAACTAACCTTAGGCATGATAATGTTAGACACCAACCAAACAAGCTTTAAATATGATAAAAGAAGTGTCATGCCAGAGTTGATGATGTCAAAGTGTGCTCAAAGAGGTGACAAAGAGTAGAGCATCAGGAAGATTCGATGGAAGGAAGGAATGGAGCTCCTCGAAACTGTTGCATTTGATAATTTTGCTATAGTAACATATGATGATTATGTTCTAGGAGTGAAGATCCTTCATAGAAACACCATCAATGTCAACAAAATGAAAATTCTCAATGGTGAAAAGGTGAATATACACCAAGTTTGTTATAATGTCAAGGGTGAAAAGAATACTATCAATATATAAAGGGCTAGTGGATGAAGAAAAAAATTTATACTAGCGAATATAATGGATACAAGGTAGTGGTAGCCGTTCAGGATGACCTGAAATTTAGCATGTATATGCAAAATGGTAACAACCATGGCTTCGGCTAGCACAAGGATCTCAGCCCGACGAACATGGTCCTCAACCTCCTTACAAGAGCAATCCTAAGATATTGCTTGGCATGTTACGTAGTGAGACACTTTGCCTCTTTCTCGGCGGTAGTTGTTTTGGTGTGCGTCATATTATCAGACTAGGAGTCAAGCATGGTAAAGGGGAAGGGTAGCAGTGGGCTGGAGGCTGACAGCTAGGATTTAGCTATGGCGTGACTCCGGTGGTCACAGTTAGCAGAGGCGAGGCATCACAAAAGCGTTAGATCTAGGACCGGAACAATCATTCTGCACATTCAAGGCGAGTTCTCAACTCATAAGAAACTAACTTCAATTTAAAAGGAAAAAGGTTGAACTCACCTTCCTTCTTTGATGCTAGTGGCAGCCCCGGTGGTGCGTGGGGTGACACAACACCTCCTTTTCTTCCACCGGTGGCACCTCTCTCTTCAACGACAGTGGTGGCTTTAGGGTTGGGCCCTCCCCTTCTACCGTCGAAGTAATGGGAGGAAATCTCGATTAGATC
Organism: Tuctoria greenei; assembly: GCA_036927565.1. Lineage (NCBI taxonomy): Eukaryota > Viridiplantae > Streptophyta > Magnoliopsida > Poales > Poaceae > Tuctoria > Tuctoria greenei. The sequence goes on along the minus strand of JAYESD010000009.1, from coordinate 177,978,887 downwards.
TGGAAGTAGTGCTTTGTTGTTTCTGAAATGGAAAGGGGAAAGTAAGGTAGTAAGAGATGAAACAAGGGTGGTAGGTGAGGAGTAGGATTGTAAAATTACCTCAAGTCTCACGGGATATTCAAGTTCAGCTCGCTAAAAGCCAATTCAAGCTCATATTGAAAGATAAACAAATCAAGGCTTGAGCCTAGTACAAGACTGGTGAGCCTGGCGAGCTTGAGTTTGAATAGCTCGATAATATGTGTTTAGATGAGTAATATGTAGCCTGGCGAGCTTGTGTTTGAATAGCTCGACAGAAGCAATCCTAAGATGCTGCTTGGCATGTGACGTAGTGAGACACTTAGCCTCTTCCTCGGTGGTAGTTGTTTTGGTGTGCATCATATTGTCAGACTAGGAGTCAAGCATGGTAAAGGGGAAGGGTAGCGGCGGGCTAGAGGCTGATGGCTAGGATTTAGCTATGGGCGTGACTCCGGTGGTCACGGTTAGCAGAGGTGAGTCATCACAAAATCGGTAGATCTAGGACCGGAACACTCATTATCCACATTCAAGGCGAGTTATTAACTCATACGAAACCAACTTCAACTTAAAAGGAAAAAATTGAACTCACCTTCCTTCTTTGATGCTAGTGGCAGCCCCGGTGGTCCGTGGGGCAACACAACACCTCCTTTTCATCCACCGGTGGCACCTCTCTTCAACGACGGTGGCGGCTTTATGGTTGGACCCTCCCCTTCCGCCGTCGAAGCAATGGGAGGAAATCTCTATTAGATCTGGAAGGAGTGCTTTGTTGTTTCTGAAACAGAAAGGGGAAAGTAAGGCAGTAAGAGATGAAACGGGGGCGGAAGGTGAGGGGTAGGATTGTAAAAGTACCTCAAGTATCACGGGATATTCAAGTTCAGCTCGCTAAAAGCTCAATTGAAGCTCATATCGAAAGATAAACAAATCAAGGCTTGAGCCTAGTGCAAGACTGGTGAGGCTGGCGAGCTTGAGTTTGAATAGCTCGATACTACTTGTTTAGATGAGTAAGATGTAGCCTGGTGAGCTTGAGTTTGAATAGCTCGGTAAAACTTTATGAAATGCTTCAATGACTCAGTATGTATGATGTATCTTTCTCACTCCCTTGTTTTTTTTTTCAAGATTTGCATGTCCTGACACCCTCCAAATTATAGTCGTATAAGCTGCCTCCAGAATGTACATAAAACTTCTGTATTTTCCCTTTTATTCCTCCTTTAACGAAAAGACAGCACATATGCAATTTGCTTCAAAATACTGGATTTGTTGTGCCTTCCTGTGACAGTTATGTGTTGATTCTTAGCTCTTCATACTTCCTACATACTCCCTCCGTCACAAAAAATGTCATTTGTTATAGTTCAAAAACGAACTAAAATATGATAAGCTTTAGGGACAGAGAGAGTACAAGATGCTGACAAAATTGGGCCAAACTTACTGGTACGGTTTCTAATAGGATCCATTTAAGAAGGACGAATGTTGTTTACACCATCACTATTCATCCACCCAATCAGGCAGATTTAAAACAAACTGGCACAGTACATTATTTCAACGGTTGTTCAGAGTTCAGACCCAAACATGTTCGAGATCACTCACTCACGCACGTTTATTCAGACGCAACCATGCACTGCTACGCATATATAAAGCCCAGTTGCTTCTTTTGCTGGGTGCTTCAGCAGCCTAACCTTCAGCTTCGTCTTATGACTCTAGTATTGTTGTTGGAGACTAATGCACAGAGTGGTAGATCTAGGATTGGAACACCCATTCTCCACATTCAAGGCGAGTTCTCAACTCATAAGAAACCAACTTCAACTTAAAAGGAAAAAGTTTGAACTCACCTTCCTTCTTTGATGCTAGTGGCAATCACGGTGGTGTGTGGCGTGAGATTAAATTGGATAAGAAGAGCATGGGAAGACAGTAAAAGTATTAGTGTTTAATATTTTTATGTGTCTTATGTGTGAGACGTCTATCTTTATGCACTTTGTGTGAGATATTAGTGTTACGTGTGAGACAAAAATGTTATGTGTGGGACATTTGTGTTTATGATTGTTATGTGTGAGACATTTGTGTTTATGATTGTTATGTGTAAGACATTTGTGTTTATGAAAACTTATTGATTTGGAACGGGATCCATTTAAGAAGGACGAATCCTGTTTACACCATAAGTATTCATCGACCCAATCATGCAGATTAAAAACAAACTGTTACATTACATTATTGCAACGGTTGTTCAGAGTTTAGACCCAAACACATGTCCGAGGCCACTCACTCTCACTCACGTTTATTCATATGCAACCATGCACTTCTGCGCATAAAGCCCGGTTGCTTCTCCTGCTGGGTGCTCCAGCAGCCTAGCCATCAGCTTCTTCATCGTCGCGAGCATTCCTCGCCTCGTCAGCTTCGCTCGGCAGTGTGTAGTGGCAGCAAGGGCACAACCGGCTGAGCTCCAGCCACCTGACCATGCAGGCCTCGTGAAACCTGTGGTCACACGGCGACGGCATCACCAGCAGATCGTCACCGCCCACGAAGTCCTCGAGGCAGATGGGGCACACCGCTTTTGCCTGGGCTCCACTACTCTTCGTGCCGCTACGATGGGCCCTTTTCTTCCTTGGCCCTGTATCATACTTGAGCCGCTGGAGGCCGGCGACCGCTGTGGCTGAGGCAGGGACGCCGCCGAACCCGCCACCAGCGTACGCTTAGCTCAAGTCCGGTGGCGACACCGCTCCTGCGTATCGAATAGCAGGTAGGGCTAGCACGACCGTGCGTGGCTGCGTGAGGCGTCGTCCAGCGGCTCCAGCCATGTCCAAGGCTCAGCTGCGTCAGAGGTACCTGGAGGCTGCAACAGGGGGAGAGTGTTAGTTACAGTGACGGCCCTTGCAATTTTTTGTTGCGTGTGCACCACAAAACTTTTACCTAAATTAAGTAGAAAAGGTAAAATTACATACAAAACTTTCATGAAGAAAATTCAATGTTAAGAATATGAAATCTCGATAAACATGATTTTTCTATGAGACTTTCAGATCAACATGATTTTTCTATGAAACATATTCTTGGACATATATATATATTTCATTAGTACAAGTTGAAATCCCCTCACATCCTTAGATTTCCCATATTTCTCATCCAACTATTAAAAAGATAACTATTTACCACTGATTACACACCCAAATCATTTTTTCTTTCTTCCAACTCGCAAAAGCTTTCCCGTAGATCATAGCTAAAATCAGTTATTCAGAACTTCACATCTGAACCAAAAACACTTGAAGTTATAAGAAATTGAAATACCAAGCTTTGGTAGGGGGCAATTGCTATTTCTTGGACCATTCGACTGCCATAATGATGAGGTTTTAAACAAGGTGTTCCCTTTCTTCTGAAATAAATTATATTTAGTACAATTAATTTAGTTCAGATTGAAATAATTTTTTTATCATAAATGCAGTATATTTAAGAATGGAGAGAATATGTTTTTTCCTTCTATGCAGGTGGTGTTCAGAGGGTCACATTGGATTGAAGTCTATACTCTAATGCAAAAGGAAGAAGAAAAACTAGAATAAAGTCAAGGTTCGACTGTGGTCGTGAATTTTCTATTCAAATACCTAGTATTTTAGTAATGGACTTCCATTTATTTGATTCATTCATAATGGAATTTTGAGCTATGGATTGTATTACTCTATTTACAACATTGACATCAGTTTGCTTGTAATGATGAACAATTATATGTATAAATTAATGCAAAGGCTAGAATATTAATTCATAATCCATTTTATAAAAATTTAAACAAGGTTCACAAGTAAAATAGCACTAGAATGAACTGAGGGTCTGTTTGGACCTTACCATAATTAACCTTACCCATTGCCACAAGAGGCGTGATAAAAAATTCTTCACCACAAGTGTCTCAAAGTTAGTAAAAAAAATGAGAACCGCAAGACTAAAAAAGTGTGACTTGTGGCAAGTCAATCAAACAGTTGCCTAATCAGGGAGATTCGATGGAAGGAAGGAATGGAGCTCCTCGAAACTGTTGTGTTTGATAATTTTGCACTAGTAACATATGATGATTCTGTTCTAGGTGTGGAGATCTTTCATAGAAACACCATCAAAGTCAATCAAATGAAAATTCTCAATGGTGAAAAGGTGAATCTACACCAAGTTTGTTATAATGTCAAGTGTAAAAAGAATACTATCAATATATAAAAGGGATACTGGATGAAGGAAAAAATCTATACTAGCAAATGTAATGGGTAGAAGGTAGTGGTAGGCGTTCGGGATTACCCAAAATTTATCATGTATATGCAAAATGGTAACAACCATGGATTCAGCTAGCACAAGGATCTCAGCCCGACGAACATGGTCCTCAGCCTCCTTACAGAAGCAATTCTAAGATGCTGCTTGGCATGTTAAGTAGTGAGACACTTTGCCTCTTCCTCGGTGGTAGTTGTATTGGTGTGCATCATATTGTCAGACTAGGAGTCAAGCATGGTAAAGGGGAAGGGTAGCGGAGGGTTGGAGGCTGACAGCTAGAATTTAGCGATGGGGCGTGACCCCGGTGGTCAGGGTTAGCGGAGGCGAGGTATCACAAAACCGCTAGATCTCGGACAACACTCATTCTCCACATTCAAGGCAAGTTCTCTACTCATAAGAAACCAACTTCAACTTAAAAGGAAAAAATATAACTCACCTTCCTTCTTCGATGCAAGTTGGCAGCCCCGGTGGTCCGTGGGGCAACACAACACCTCCTTTTCTTGCACCGGTGGCACCTCGCTCTTCAATGACGGTGGTGGATTTAGGGTTGCCCCCTCCCCTTCCGCCTTTGAAGGAATGGGAGGAAATCTCGATTAGATCTAGAAGGAGTGCTTTGTTGTCTCTGAAACGGAAATGGGAAAGTAAGGCAGTAAGAGATGAAACGGGGGTGGTAGGTGAGGGGTACGATTGTAAAAGTACCTCAAGTCTCACGTGATATTCAAGTTCAGCTCGCTAAAAGCTCAATTGAAGCTCATATCGAAAGATAAACAAATCAAGGCTTGAGACTAGTGCAAGACTGGTGAGACTGGCGAGCTTGAGTTTGAATATCGCGATACTACTTGTTTAGATGAGTAAGATGTAGCCTGGCGAGCTTGAGTTTTAATAGCTCGGTAAAACTTTATGAAATGCTTCAATGACTCAGTATGTATCTTTCTCACTCCCTTGTTTTTTTTCAAGATTTGCATGTCCTGATACCCTCCAAATTATAGTCGTATAAGCTGCCTCCAGAATGTACATAAACCTTCTGTATTTTCCCTTTTATTCCTCCTTTAACGAAAAGACAGCACATATGCAATTTGCTTCAAAATACTGAATTTGTTGTGCCTTCCTGTGACAGTTATGTGTTGATTCTTAGCTCTTACTCCCTTTAGTGTCATTTGTTATAGTTCAAAACGAACTAAAATGTGATAAGCTTTAGGGACAGAGAGAGTACAAGATGCTGACAAAATTGGGCCAAACTTACTGGTACGGTTTCTAATAGGATCCATTTAAGAAGGACAAATGTTGTTTACACCATCACTATTCATCCACCCAATCAGGCAGATTAAAAACAAATTGGCACAGTACATTATTTCAACGGTTGTTCAGAGTTCAGACTCAAACATGTCCGAGATCACTCACTCACGCACGTGTATTCAGACGGAACCATGCACTGCTACGCATATATAAAGCCCAGTTGCTTCTTTTGTTGGGTGCTTCAGCAGCCTAACCTTCAGCTTCGGCTTATGACTCTAGTATTGTTGTTGGAAACTAATGCACAGTGTGGTATATCTAGGATTGGAACACCCATTCTCCACATTCAAGGCGAGTTCTCAACTCATAAGAAACCAACTTCAACTTAAGAGTAAAAAGTTTGAACTCACCTTCCTTCTTTGATGCTAGTGGCAACCACGGTGGTGCGTAGCGTGAGGTTAAATTGGATAAGAAAGAGCATGGGAAGACAGTAAAAACATTAGTGTTTAATATTTTTATGTGTCTTATGTGTGAGACGTCTATCTTTATGCACTTTGTGTGAGATATTAGTGTTACTTGTGAGACAATAATGTTATGTATGAGACATTTGTGTTTATGATTGTTATGTGTGAGACATTTGTGTTTATGATTGTTATGTGTCAGGACCTGCCTTCCGAGGGTCCACTTGTGCAAGGCGGGTCCACTTGTGCATCCCGTACCAATCCCTGGATCAGTAGTTAGTATGCACAACAAAATATATCGAGATCCATACAATGATTATTTATTTATAATCAATATAAGTCTTACAAACATGATCTAGATTACATTGGATGTGCTCGAAGATGACCACCAAAATAGATAAATCCTCAAAACAGCGGACCAGAACAGCGCCATGCCCAACATGCAGACTTGAGAAGTAGGGCTAGACTTAATCGTCATCCTCACAAGCTTCAGCTTCTTTATCTTCTGATAAAACCACATATAAAGCAAGAGTGAGTACATAAGGTACTCCGCAATTCCTAACACTACTCAAGGAGAGGTGTTTCATGCATTGGGGCTTGTAGCAAGGATAGGCCATACGGCTTAGTTTTGCCGAAAAGCATTTTATGCAAGGTTTTCTTTGAAAAGAGTTTTTGCAATAAGAGGGAGAAGTAGTTGAATTAGTATTATTATAGTTGTTGGGCCCTGGGGGAGTTTCAGACCATCCCGCCAGTTCCCTCACTTTTAGATGAGTCTTCAGACACGTGGCCCTGATGACCCCGACACGCATGCCAACACTTTCCCAAAATACGGCGGCCTCGACCACCCGCACACACACACTTCATAGAGATGCACTAAAGCTAATCATAAGGAGCCCAAAGCATAGTGTGCCAAGACTGTGACAACAACTATTCGGATAGGTTAAGACTATGCATAGTTTGTACACTTTACCCACAGACCATGCACACCTAGCAAGGGTATGACATGACACTCATCCCATATCCCCCGCGTAACCCCACAATCACACCTCGACCCGACTCAGGGGCTATTCGGGCATTACCAACCCAGCTAGACAACAGACGACCCTCGGCCTCTGTACCATTTCTGGTTCCACCGTGCCCTCCATGGCTCTCCAGGTTTTCTCTTGTGGCAGTTACCAAAAAGGTAGGGTGAGTCCTGCCCATACAGGTTTTGTGGTTGTACGAGATCACTATGTTAAGGTCAAATGAACCGGTCCTTATATTGGTGAGGCGGCTCCATTCATCCTTGGCAAAAGGACTAGTTCGAAACACACAACATCAAACTAAACTAAAGTACTCAACACAAGGCTAGTCCAGAAAACATGGTCGGCAGACTATTACTGAAGCACTCAGCGCCGATCGGTGGATTACACCGAATACGCAGCCGCAGCTGGTATACCTCTTAGGGAGCCCGCGGCATCCCATCACCATACCCGCCTCGACCACCCTCCCCCTTCACCCACACAGTTCATTAATCACCCACTCATACCCTAACTCACACCACCAAACACCTTTTAACACATTTCACAATCATGTATATCGTGTGTAGTGGTTCGCGATGCGAACATTGCAGATGTTCCTAAGCATAGTACTAACAAGGAGGTGCTCACATCGCTGCTATAGTGCAGTGATGAAGCTGTTAGGTTGTCAAGGGGTGGTGTCTTGTTTCAAGCCATTGATAGCGAGTAACTATTGTGTTACTGTTTATCGTTGGCTAGTGGCTAACACCGATATCCAGTCATCAACATAGCTCATCCTATCACATTTCAAGTGGTTCATAGCATAGTAATGTTTTAAAATAGTCACATAATTATGCAATCAAAACAAGCCAATAGGTGCAATTGCAAAACATAGGTGAAATATGATCAAAGAGTTAGAGCTTGCCTTTACGGTGGTTTATCGAAGTCTTTGTCCTGTTCTTCATGATTCGAGTCTTGAATATCTCCTTCGCGAACTCTCTGATTACTAAGTATGTAGCTACGTGAAGAAAATACGATTTATCTATAAAGATCCAAGAAATCCAAATAAAACTCTAATAAATACAAACAATTGTTCATTAACACGGTTTCTAAGATCTTGAGAAGGCTTATCAGAGAATACGTCATTCTACAAGTGGCTTATTTGGAAATATTACTACTTCTTTGGTCAACCAAATGGTCATTAGAAGGTTATGATGATCTTATCGGTCTTCTAGTTATTTATAGTGTTTATGACCATTATGATTAATTCACTGGTTTATGCTATAAAATACTTATGTTACGGTCAACGAGTTAGCCATAACTTTTACAAGACTTCTTTGTAATTATCTATCTTCACAATAGTATATTCACTAAAATTCTTCTAATGTAAAACTCACCTATTGTAGAGACTAATCCCGAGTTCTAACATTCCCTAGCAAATTGCTCAATTTTACTAAGAGCTAGTGAATAACTTATTATTTTGTACACTTCTCTAAATCCATTGTTTTTAATGAAGTGTTCTAAAGCCTTAGACATATTTTTGAACTCCTCTAACATGTGTTCACAAGTTTATTTTATGTGCGTGTGAGTTTCTTTTACTTAATAGCTCCCTAATTGCTCTTCCATGACGACTAGTTCTTTATCTCACATTTTTTGGTCCATTACTATTCTATAGTCCTAGTACTATATTCCCACAATTATTTAGAGGGTCGTTTATGAAAAGATTACCTAAATGGAAGCTTCTATGTGTCCCTTGCTGATTCACGCTTATTTAAATGATTTTTCTATGAGAATGATTATTAATTAATTATCCCTTAATTTATTGTAACCAAATACCACCTACATTATGTTTTAGATGTCAAATAATATTTCTAGTGTTTTGTAGATATTTATTTGTGAAGGCTTTATCAAACTGGGAGGCTAAATAGGGGTTTCCTCAATTTCCTAGTTGTTTTAATGATTTTATTAGCTCATAATAAGTCTCATATTTTATAAAATTTATTTGTGCAACTAATTACTGTTTTATGTTCTAATATTCATTATATAATATTAGAGAATTCTTGAACAACTATTTGCAAGAGTGATTATCAATTTAGAGCCTAAACATGATTTCCTTTCAATTTCTTAATTATTAATTCATTTTAGGTAAGGCAATCATATTTAACACAATATACACAATTAATTTATTCTATAAATTACTTCTAATATGTTCTAAAAGTAATTAAGGATTTTTAGGAAAATTTCTCAGAATTTTCTTATATCGAGAAATGCTGCTTACTATCTCCTGTGGACACAATCAAGGTGCACCTAGCATTTTCTGTGTTGCCAAGAGAGACTGACATGTTGTGCTTTTACTCGCTGTGTGAGCATGCGTGTGTACTTAGCATATTAGCTGGCGCGCAAAGGGCTGACGTGCGGGGCCTAACAGTCAGTGGAGCTGGCGAGTTTTGCCCCGTGAGCCATGGCCTAGCTGTGTGCCTTAGGTCTACATAGACCGGATGTACAGCAGGGGGTCGCGCTGAGGTGGCCGATGGAGTTGAGGTGGCGTCTGCGTGGTGCTGATGTGACAGCCATGTGCGTGCCACGTAGGCACTGCACAAGCAAAACAGGGGAGCGCCAGGGAGCGCCGGCCACAGATGCTCTCCGGCGGTGGAGCTACGAGTGTGCCCAGCCAACGGAGTTTTCGGGCGGGTGTTCATTGGTGTGGCGATGTCCTCCACGGCTTGTTCGGGCCGGGACAGCACCCCAGGGTGGCCAGCAGCGGTAAACAGCAGCGAGAGCGGCCATGCGTCGTGGAGGCGGGGGCTTGCCTGATAATCCGCGGAAATTGTCTAATCTACACGTAGCTACGGTTGAGGGTAGAGTGGAGGCGCACCAGGCCGGACTGAGGAGGCGCCGGTGGCGTCCGGCGGCGAGCCGTGGTGGCCGTTCGCGGTGGTGCACCGGCGATCTACGTGTGCGTGCTGCAATTCAATGGGACTGCTTGCCGGGGGCGTGTTCTAGCGTTAGAGGAAGGTTTTGGGATGCTCGTCCAGGTCGGGAGGACCCTACGGCGGCTGGCGACGGCAAGGGGCAGCCATACACGGCGACGACAGGTGTGCGCTCATCGATCTACCCGTGCGTGTGAGCTATCGACGAACCGGCGCGACAGTGGTGTGTTCTCGGGTGTGGGAAGAGTGCTGGTGCGCTCGTACTAGTTGGGGCAATGCCCACGGCGGCCGGCAATGAGGAAAGGCGGCGGACATGGCGGTAGCGCATTGGGAACACACTTCCGGTGGTCTTCTACTCCATATAAGTACCCCTACGCGTCCTAATAGCTATTACAAGTACGTGGGGCAAGGTTAATCGAGTGGTGGGAGCTCATAGCTCGCTGGCGGCTATGGCGTGCGGCAGCGCCGGCAAGAGGCTGTAGGGATCTACTCCATAGTTCTCTATGTGCCTAATAAACCAGTGTTCTACATGTTCTATACAATAAGGAAACAATTGTTGGGGTTCATTTGAGTACCTCTCCTCCGACGCGTCGGAATGGCTGACGTTGCCGACGACAAGGAAGAAAAGAGGAACTCCGAATTCCCGCTCGGGAGGGTCGCACGAGCTGTGCAAAGTGTGGAGGGAGCAAGAGGAAGAGTGAGCAAGTATACGCCGAGGTGGTATCCCTTTTATAGCGTCAGAGAGGCGGTGCCCGACGAAGGGCAATGACGGGCACGCCTTTTGGCGTGGCGCAGCTGGCGTGCGGCTGGCAAGGGCCCACCGGTCTTCCAGGCTATGATGGCGTGGGCGACTGGGGCAAGCGTTATCATGGTGCGCGAGCTTGATCGGAGCAGTGCTGCAGGCGGCACCCGACGATGTCCCGTTGCGGGAAACCCGGAGGCTCGGTCGGGCTCGGAGAGGTAAGGGAGGAGGAAGAAGGCGGTGGCACTCTGGGCCAGACCGCGTGTGCGCGTGGGGAAAGAGTGTGGGCCGCGTGAGGAAAAATGAAGGGGGGGGGGAGAAGAGAGGTCGGGTGGGCCAGGCCAGGAGGAGAAAGAAAATGGGTCGTGCTGGCCGAAGGGAAGGAGGGGAGGAGCAGGCTGGAATGGAAGATTGGGCTGCTTGCCCTTTATATTTTTATCTGGTTTTCCTTTCTTTTCTAATTTACTTTTCCTATTTGGTTTTAAATTCAAATCTGGTTTGAACTCAATTGCACCCAAATTATTCTATGCACACATGCTTTTATTTAGGGTATTTTCCATGCTTGGATAACATTTGGATTTTAGTGTTTTTATTAGGTTTAAACTATTCTCAATTAGTTCACTATATTGGGTTTGCTTGGCATTTGGATTTGTCTCTGAATTGCCCTTGAATTGGATTTACATTAATTTGCTCGCATTTAAATTGTGTTTGATTAATTTATTTGTCACTTGATTTATTAATTCCTTTATCATATTATAGGTTATAATGTTTGATCAATTGTTCATCCTCCTTTATTTATTTATGGGGTTTATATTAAAGTTGACATACTTGTGTTTATATTTACGCATAAATGCTACTTTATTATTAGTTCCTATTTTATTAGTGTATATATATATATATACATATATATAGATTATGCGATTTGAGTTATTCTATAGAGGGTCTCCATATCTCCCTAATTCGTTGACACGTTTGAATAGAATTTTAGTTTTAAATTGGGTTTTGATTTACAGATATTAATTCTTGTTTGAGTAGACTTATATTTTTGATATTTAGTTACCTCTTGAAAAACTATATTCCGGTTTGATTTATTTGTCGTATTCTAAGTTATTGGTTGGACACACATACACATCTATGTGCCATTTTAGGTTGATAATTATTCATCGTCCAGGATTTATTTAAAATTTTTAATTCAAAGTGATTTTTACCGTCTGTTAAAATTTGGGCTATGACATTATGTATTTCACATATCGTTATTAGGCCTATGTGTCATTTGTTATGTTCCAAGTTTTTAAATTACTCTCTCCGTTTATTTTTATTTGTCACCCGCTAGTTCATTTTTGAACTAGCCGGTGACAAATAAAAATAAACGGAGGTAGTATTATTTATATTTAATCTTGCAATGGGATTGTGTTACAAATAATTATGAGTACATCTTATGATTATTCTACTGTTGATCATGGAAGTAATAATGATGATGATTTTATGGTGGCATATTTTTGCTTTGTAGTACATAGGTGCTGGCTTGAGTGGTAACAATAACATACTTAATACACATATTCATGTTATGACTGGAATTCAGTGAGTGAAATTGCAACTTCAAAATCCAAAAGAGTGCTACCATATGTCCATAATGGAAAGGTCAGTTTTCCTACAACTATATGAAACATTAGTACATGATTATGGATTACGATCAAGTAGAAGGATGTCCACCAAAGAAGCACTTCTATGTTTTTTTGGACTTGTGGTGCACCTCAATCATTTAGACACGTGAAAAATAAATTTGGCCATTCATTGGAGACTGTTAGTAGAAAGTTTTCACATGTTCTAGAATCTATTGTGAGATTGAGCTGTGAAATTATAAAACCAAAGGATCCACAATTCACTACTGTTCACCAAAAGTTACAAGAACCAAAGTTCTGACCTCATTTTAATGATTGCATTGATGCAATTGATGGCACTCACATACCAGTTACCGTCCCCGAGTCTGAACAACTGAAATATATTGGAAGACATAGTTACTGTTCACAGAATGTTATGGCAGTATGTGATTTTGATATGAGGTTCAAAGTTGTTTGTAACTGCTTGGCCAGGATCTGTGCATGACACAAGAGTTTTATTGGATACTTTAATCATATACAAGGAACAATTTCCACATCCGCCAAATTGTATGAATTGTTTTTTCTCCGTGTAATATGTTTTATTATTGCTTATGCAATGATATAACACATATATATTTATGTAGGGAAGTATTATCTTGTGGACTCTCGATATCCTAATAAAAAGGGTATCTTGCACCTTATAAGGGACAAATATACTATGTATCTGAATGACAACATCGACAACTGGTGGGATCAAAAGAAGTGTTCAATCATGCACATTCATCACTGCGAAACGTGATCAAGCGATCTTTTGGAGTGTTGAAAATGAAGTGGCGCATTCAATTGCACTTGCCTAGCTATCCTATTGAAAAACAGTAAAAAATTATAATTGCTTGTATGGCATAAAATTATATCATTGATTTAGATTTTAAATCACATATTAAGAACACTAATGTTGGAGATAGTCAATTTGGAGTAGGCGATAATTATACTTTAGGTGATGGGAGTGATATAGGTGCTTTAAGCGATTTTATTGTTGCTGTAATATTGCATGAATAAGTATTGTACTAAATAAATGATAAGATTGAGAAAAAATAATTCTTTGAGTGTATTTTGCATCTATCCTTTTTGTTATCAGCTACAACCAAGTGTGCACGGTACTGTATCACACGCTAGAACTAAAAAAAAAAATATTCCATTCAGCTCAATGTCCAACTTTAGCACCTGTTGGAATAAAAAAACAAAAAATAAATGAACTTAGTTACCACACCATCACGTACAGGCGCGGGGATAAAAAAACAAAAAAATTACTTAGTCAGCACATGGCCACGTACAAACGGAAGAAAAATAACTGGAACAACTGATGTATAGGTTAAACACTTATTCAAGGGCATGCATATCATTTTACGCACAGTTAAGGAATAAACCACTCAAAATAATCAGATTACTCAAACATCCCATCCACCTCGGGCAGTTCCTTCATCTGACCACAAACTCATCAGATAATCATACTTACCAGATAAACGAGATACACAAAAACGAAAACAAACAGGATCCTAGCTATGCCACTGGTCGCCACATTTCAACAAACTGATTTTGAATCCAAGTAATAAGTTCAACGGTTATACAAATTGAATCTGATTCAACATAGGAATGCTTCATACGAGAATCTAAAACATTTCAAAATGAATTTGAAATCGTACTAAATGCGATCTAGTTAGGCAAACCAACATAGCTCAAAGTTGCCTAACTCATCGAGCTTCTAGAACAAGCTGCAACCTCTACTATCAACGAGATTCCTTTGTGCTACCCGTGGACTTGAGATCCTCGTACGGCCCTTTCGCAATCTTCTCACGTCGCTGTCTCTCCTTATCTCCCACAACATGTAGCCGGTGCACGCTCCAGCCGCCACAAAGGCTTGCCAGGACCAGGGACAACACCACCGTCGCCGCCCTGCATCATGCGCCGGAAGTCGCCGGTGATATTCTGCGAGCAGAACGTACATGTCCAACGAGAGCACGCCGATCTCTGTCTCGCCGCCGTCGAGGTACAGCCCGAAGAACTCGTGGTCGTCAAAGCCGTCCTCATCGAAGCGCCGGATGACGAGATTGGCGCGACCGCGTTATCGTGACCGTCCTCATTGCAGAGAAAGAACACGTTGGAGGGAGAGGTCAGTGTACACTATCGGAACACAGTGTAGATTCAGGTGCATTATATATCAAGAAGGTCAAAGGTGTGCCTGAATGAACGCGTCGCTCAATTTTGTCAGGAATGTGTTTCTTCATTCTAGAACAAGTTGAAGCCAAACTATGTTAAGTTTCACCAATTTTACAAAGAGAAGTATCAACACATCTATGACAATTACAATAAATAGAAAAGAAGCAGATCGACTGAGAGTAGTTATCAGTCAGTCCCCTCGCTGACCACTAGTCATCGTCTACCATATATAGATCGTCGTCAGCCTCACAGAGTTGTCGTCTGTTCTGTTGCAAAACAAACAGCATGTTCCTGCTACTAGTCCTCTTCGCTCGGCAGCGCATGGCGGCAGTAAGGGCAAGAGCGGCTGCGCGCCAGCCACTGGGCGAGGCAGCTCTCATGGAACCTGTGCTTGCACGGCATAGCCATGAGATCATCACCGACGAGGAAGTCCGCGAGGCAGACGGCGCACACTTCCATTGTCGACCCCGTGTCGTTGCTGTCGTACCGGTGCTTCTCGAGCCTGGCGATCGCCGTGGCTGCTTGTCTGTCGTCCTCCAACAAGTAGTTCCACCGGCGATACCTGACCTGCGCCAACAGGTCGACCTCGAGCTCGACATCGCAGAGCAAGAGTAACCGCAGCCACACACCAGAATCATCACTAGGGGACGTCGAGGCAAGCTCGTGTCTGTAACTCGTGACCTGCTCGAGAAAGAGCTCGGTGCGCGAAACCAAACGCTCCCACGCACGAGGATCGTCACCATCACCGGCCCTGAGAAGCTCGTCCTCGGCACGGCTGATCTCTGCCCACTGCTGGGAAAGGCGACGACCGGGGAACAGAAGCTCCAGGTCACCATAGATTTCGCGCCAATGATCATCACGCCAAGGATCTTCTTGATAATGCACCTGCTCGGCCATGGCACCAGCGGATTGCACGTACGAGAGCCTGTTGTGTGTATGTATGTACTCCGTACGTATTCTCTAGTTTATTATTAGGTGCATGGCTACCTTATTGTGGATATATATAGTCCATCGAGTACATCATCTTCATCTCTATTCGGTGACGGACTACTGGCGTCCGGGTCGGATTCGTTTGACTGCATACCGGCCGCAGGTCTAGTTTGCAGGGTTGGAGTCCGATCCGGATTAGGATACATATACAGTACGTTCCCTGCTGTCCGCTTCATGTACGGTACAACCGCCTTAATTTGTTGTCCATCGTCATCGTCGGTTTGCTCTCTTCCAGAAAATAGCTGCCGTCTCCACCAGCGTAGCATCTGCGTTCTGTTCGCGCACGCTCGTGCTCGGGCGCCGACGGGGATGGCGGTGTCGGTATACCTGCCCGCGTTTGGCCGGCTGTGCCGAGAGACGTGGAAATCCATCGAAAGGGCCCTGACTCGCGCAGCGTGTCTCCTGCTATCGTCTCTCGTCACGAGCTCGGCAGCCTGGCCGTGGCAGATACTAGTCCAATTGGCAATTCAAGCGGGGGATGCAAATCGGCCTCACTCAGCGTTTGTGAAATGCTTTAATGACTCAATATGTATCAGCATGCTGGCAAAAAAACTTCATGAAATGCTTCAATGACTCAGTATGTATCTGTTATCCCACTCACTTGTTTTTTCCAAGATTTTCATGACCTGACGCCCACCAGAATGTACATAAAACTTTTGTATTCCCCCTTTTATTTCTCTTTTAATGAAAAGGCAGCACATCTGCAATTTGCCTCAAAATACTGAATTTGTTTTGCCTTCCTGTGTCAGTGATGTGCTGATTCTTGGCTCTTCATGCTTCCTACGTACTCCTTCGTCACAATTTTTTTTCGTTTTTTATTCAAAAATACACTAAAATATGATAAGCTTTTACGGACCTAGAGAGTACGAGATGCTCACAAAACTGGGCCAAACTTACTGGTTTAGAATAGGATCCATTTAAGAAGGACGAATGCTGTTTACACCATCAGTATTTCACCCACCCAATCATGCAGATTAAAAACAAACTAGTACAGTACATTATTGCAACGGTTGTTCAGAGTTCAGACCCAAACACATGTCCGAGGCCACTCACTCTCACTCACGTTTATTCAGACGCAATCATGCACTGCTGCGCATAAAGCCCGGTTGCTTCTCCTGCTGGGTGCTCCAGCAGCCTAGCTAGCCATCAGCTTCTTCATCGTCGCGAGCTTTCCTCGCCTCGTCTGCTTCGCTTGGCAGTGCGTAGCGGCAGCAAGGGCACAGTCGGCTGAGGTCCAGCCACCTGACCAGGCAGGCCTCGTGAAACCTGTGGTCACACGGCGACGGCATCACCAGCAGATCATCACCGGCGACGAAGTCCTCGAGGCAGATGGGACACGCCGCTTTCGCCTGGGCTCCACTGCTCCCCGTGCCGCTACGACGGGCCCTTTTCTTCCTTGGCCCCGCATCATACTTGAGCCGCTGGAGGCCGGCGACCGCTGCGGCTGAGGCAGGGACGCCGCCGAACCCACCACCGGCGTACGCTTCGCTCAAGTCCGGTGGCGACACCGCTCGTGCGTAGCGAATAGCAGGTAGGGCTAGCACGACCGTGCGTGGCTGCGTGAGGCGTCGTCCAGCGGCTCCAGCCATGTCCAATGCTCAGCTGCGTCAGAGGTACCTGCAGGCTGCAACAGGGGGAGAGTGTTAGTTACAGTGATGACCCTTGCAATTTTTTGCTGCGTGTGCACCACAAAACTTTTACCTAAATTAAGTAGAAAAGGTAAAATTACATACAAAACTTTTATGAAGCAAACTCACTGTTAAAATCTGAAATCTCGATCAACATGATTTTTCTATGGAACTTTCAGATCAACATGATTTTTCTGTGAAACATATTCTTGGACATATATATATTCATTAGTACAAGTTCAAATCCCCTCACATCCTAGATTTCCCATATTTCTCATCCAACTATTAAAAAGATAACCATTTACCACTGATTACACACCCGAGTCATTTTTCTTTCTTCCAACTCGCAAAAGCTTTTCCATAGATCATAGCTAAAATCAGATATTCAGAAATTCACATCTGAACCAAAAGCACTTGAAGTTATAAGAAATTGAAATACCAAGCCATGGTAGGGGGCAAATGCTATTTCTTGGACCATTCGACTGCCATAATGATGAGGTTTTAAACAAGGTGTTCCCTTTCTTCTGAAATAAATTATATTTAGTACGATTAACTTAGTGCAGATTGAAATAATTTTTTTATCATAAACGCAGTATATTTCAGAACGGAGAGAATATGTTTTTTCCTTCTATGCAGGTGGTGTTCAGAGGGTCACATTGGATTGAAGTCTATACTCTAATGCAAAAGTACAAAAAGAAAAACTAGAATAAAGTCAAGGTTCGCCTGTGGTCGTGAATTTTCTATTCAAATACCTAGTATTTTAGTAATGGACTTCCATTTATTTGATTCATTCATAATGGAAATTTTGAGCTATGGATTGTATTACTCTATTTACAACATTGACATCAGTATGCTTGTAACGATGAACAATTATATGTATCAATTGATGCAAAGGCTAGAATATTACTTCATATTCCATTTTCTAAAAATTTAAACAGGTTCACAAGTGAAATAGCACTAGGATGAACTGAGGGTCTGTTTAGACCTTACCATAATTAACCTTACCCATTGCCACGAGAGGTACGATAAAAAATTATTCACCAAA
This sequence comes from Tuctoria greenei, assembly GCA_036927565.1. Taxonomy (NCBI): domain Eukaryota; kingdom Viridiplantae; phylum Streptophyta; class Magnoliopsida; order Poales; family Poaceae; genus Tuctoria; species Tuctoria greenei. The sequence continues at coordinate 177,960,800 of JAYESD010000009.1, read as the reverse complement.
AGTGTTTCAAAGTTAGTAAAAAAAATGAGAACTACAAGACTAAAAAAGTGTGACTTGTGGCAAGTAAATCAAACAGTTGCCTAATTAGGGAGATTCGATGGAAGGAAGGAATGGAGCTCCTCGAAACTGTTGTGTTTGATAATTTTGCACTAGTAACATATGATGATTCTGTTCTAGGAGTGGAGATCTTTCAGAGAAACACCATCAAAGTCAATAAAAGAAAAATTCTAAATGGTGAAAAGGTGAATATACACCAAGTTTGTTATAATGTCAAGTGTAAAAAGAATACTATCAATATATAAAAGGGATAATGGATGAAAGAAAAAATATATACTAGCGAATGTAATGGGTAGAAGGTAGTGGTAGGCGTTCGAGATAACCCGAAATTTAGCATTTATATGCAAAATGGTAACAACCATGGCTTCGACTAGCACAAGGATCTCAGCCCAACGAACATGATCCTCAACCTCCTTGCAGGAGCAATCCTAAGATGTTTCTTGGCATGTTAAGTTGTGAGACACTTTGCCTATTCCTCGGTGGTAGTTGTTTTGGTGTGCATCATATTGTCAGACTAGGAGTCAGGCATGGTAAAGGGGAAGGGTAGCGGAGGGCTGGAGGCTGACGGCTAGGATTTAGCGATGGGGCGTGACCCCGGTGGTCAGGGTTAGCGGAGGCGAGGCATCACAAAACCGGTAGATCTCAGACCAGAACACTCATTCTCCACATTCAAGGCAAGTTTTCTACTCATAAGAAACCAACTTCAACTTAAAAGGAAAAAATATAACTCACCTTCCTTCTTCGATGCTAGTGGCAGCCCCAGTGGTCTGTGGGGCAACACAACACCTCCTTTTCTACCACCGGTGGCACCTTTCTCTTCAATGACGGTGGTGGATTTAGGGTTGCCCCCTCCCCTTTCGCCGTCGAAGGAATGGGAGGAAATCTCGATTAGATCTGGAAGGAGTGCTTTGTTGTTTCTGAAACGGAAAGGGGAAAGTAAGGCAATAAGAGATGAAACATGGGCGGTAGGTGAGGGGTAGGATTGTAAAAGTACATCAAGTCTCACTGGATATTCAAGTTCAGCTCGCTAAAAGCCAATTCAAGTTCATATCGAAAGATAAACAAATCAAGGCTTGAGCCTAGTGCAAGACTGGTGAGTCTGGCGAGCTTGAGTTTGAATAGCTTGATAATACTTGTTTAGATGAGTAATATATAGCCTGGCGAGCTTGAGTTTGAATAGCTCGATAAAACTTTATGAAATGCTTCAATGACTCTGTATGTATCTTCCTCACTCACTTGTTTTTTTTTTCAAGATTTGCTTGTCCTGATGCCTTCAATTTTATAGTCGTATAAGCTGCCTCGAGAATGTACATAAAACTTGTGTATTTTCCCTTTTATTTCTCCTTTAATGAAAAGACAGCACATATGCAATTTGCTTCAAAATACTGAATTTGTTGTGCCTTCCTGTGACAGTTATGTGTTGATTCTTAGTTCTTCATACTTCCTACGTACTCCCTCTATCACAAAAAAAATTGTCATTTGCTAGTTCAAAAAGAACTAAAATATGGTAAGCTTTAGAGACAGAAAGAGAGTACAAGATGCTGACAAAATTGGGCCAAACATACTGGTACGGTTTCTAATAGGATCCATTTAAGAAGGACAAATGCTGTTTACACCATCAGTATTCATCCACTCAATCAGGCAGATTAAAAACAAACTGGTACAGTACATTATTTCAGCGGTTGTTCAGAGTCAGACCTAAACATGTCCGAGCTCACTCACTCATGCACGTTTATTCAGACGCAATCATGCACTGCTGCACATATATAAAGCCCGGTTGCTTCTTTTGCTGGGTGCTCCAGCAGCCTAACCTTCAGCTTGTTCATCGTTGCGAGCTTTCCTCGCCTCGTTGGCATTGCTCGGCAGCTTGTAGCGGCGGCAAGGGCACAACCGGCTGAGGCTCAGCCACCTGATCAGGCAGGCCATGTGAAACCTATGCTCACATGGCGACTGCTTGTCCAGCAGATCATCACCGCCCACGAAGTCCTCGAGTCAGATGGGACACGCCGCCTTCGCCACGGCTCCACTGCTCTGAGTACCGCATCGACGGGCCCTTTTCTTCCTTGTCCCCGCATCGTACTTGAGCCCAGCGACCGCTGCAGCTGAGGCAGGGATGTTGGAACCGGGCACCGATCACTCGAACGCTCACAAAAGGATCGAAGGCAAACTGAACTGGACCACTACAGCAATCCCGACGATTTGCGACAGCTACGGCCGTCGCAAATAAGCCAAATGTCGTCGCAAATAAGTTATTTGCGATGGCTTTCTTTATTTGCGATGGTTTCCAGCCATCGCAAATAAATCGTCGCAATTAAAGCTTATTTGCGACGGTCGGGCTGTCGCAATTAAGTTCCTCTATTTGCGACGGCTCGGCCGTCGCAAATAAGTCCAGTGGGCTGGGCCCACGGGTCCTCCTCCGGGGCCCACACAGCTATTTGCGACGGTCAGACTGTCGCAATTAAACCTTATTTGCGATGGCCTGGCCTTCGCAAATAGCAGTGGCCTAGTCGCAAATAAGGTTTTTTATTTTTTTAAAAAACAGAAAAAACTACCCGGCTCGATGGCCAGAATCACAAAACAGATTCAATACACACAGTATATACACACAGCAAAGATCATCATCACAGAGCAAACATCATCACAATCACAAACTAATAAATTCCAATACATCTCACATCGTCATCAACAAAGCAAACAAAAGGGCTCACTCGCCCATCTGACATCCGGAGCCACCTCCGAAGTCGAAGTCATCATCGCGCCTCATTCCAGGCGGCGGTAGCGACGGCGACGGCATTTGTGCAGCCGTCGCGGATCCCTGCAATTAATGAAACTTAGAATTAGAATATAAATGCATCAACATCTCTCTCTTCCTTCCTCTCCCTCTATCTTCATCTAGATCCCATCTCTTCCTCTCTCTTTTCATTTCTCTCTTTGTCTCTCACTCTATCTTTCTCTCTCACTCTATCTCTCTATTGCTATCCTTTTCCCTCTATCTTCCTCCCTCTATCTCTATCTACATCTCCCTCCCTCTATCTTCCCCTCTCTCTATCTCCATCTACATCTTACTCTCTCTCTCTTCATTCCTATCCTACTCTATCTATCTTTCACTCTTTCTTCTGTCTCTCTTTCTTTCATCTCTATCATTCTTCTATCTCAATCATTTTCTTCTATCTAACTATCTCTCTCTTTCATCTATCTCAATCTTATTACGCTAGAAAAGAAGGATTACATAGAAGCTTACCTGACCCGCTGAAGAAGGATCGCCTGGAAGGACCGGTGGTAGTACCAGTAGCTGGATTCCCATACCTTGCGCCCGAGCCATAGCCTGTCATTGCAAACATTAAATGCTACCTATTAGTAAGTCATTTATGCTGAATTAATAAGAATTTTAGTTTTTATTTTGTTACCTCTATTGCTTACCGCATCTGTGCCAACGCTGCTGTCTGGGTTTGGATCGTGGCCTCCATCGCGATCCTTTGGCGTTCTGCCTCTGTCGGTACCCTGGAAACCGTACACCCCTTGAGGTTATAAAGATCTCAAAGGAAAGTCATCTACTTGGTTGGAAGACCTTCGGAGGCCCACATGTCAGATATAATCGGACATGCTTCTCCAGCATAGTTAATCCCAGGGTCGCCACGTGTACTATAAAACCGGAGCTACCGCCCACAAGGGGGAAGCTCCGGGCTATGTACCGAGATGGCACCTCCGGACTTAACCCCAGACCGAGAGAAGCTCCGGACCTGACACGTGTCAGGTAGCTCCGGAGCTTCCTGTTTCCCACAGTATGCTCTGGAGCTGCCACGTGTCCAACCATCGGAGCTTCAGCCTCTGATCTCCGGAAGACTCCATAACGGCTCCAGATCTTCACAGGGGAATCAAGGACTTCAAGACCCGATTAAGTGTCATTAATACCATATTAATGACACTCGATCGGATGACCTTAATTACCAGTATCGGTGCTGTCAAAGCCCATTACCCGGTCGTTAAGGACAATTAAATGTGTTGAATAAGTGTCAATACTAGTAACCGTCGGGGCCACATGTCGGGCCAAGCTAACTTGTAATGGCTTGTCCTTGTACTATAAAAGGATAGGCCAATGACACGTTCAGGAAGGGTATTAACACAAGCTCATACAGCTAATACAACACCAAAACACCCGTGGAGAAGGGTATTACGCTCAGGCGACCCGAACCACGTAAACTCATGTGTCTCCTGCATCATTTACTATTCACCTTCTTGAATCTCTGCGCGTCCACACCGAACATCAAACTCCTCTAACACTTTAGTAGTGTTGGGAGATCTGCCGGTTCCAAACCACCGACAGTTGGCGCGCTAGGTAGGGGGCGCCTGGCCATAGACCCTTGACACAAGCTCATACAGCTAATACAACACCAAAACACCCGTGGAGAAGGGTATTACGCTCAGGCGGCCCGAACCACGTAAACTCCTGTGTCTCCTGCATCATTTACTATTCACCTTCTTGAATCTCCGCGCGCCCACACCGAACATCAAACTCCTCTAACACTTTAGTAGTGTTGGGAGATCTGCCGGTTCCAAACCACCGACAGTTGGTGCGCCAGGTAGGGGGCGCCTGAGATTTTGAGAATGGTGAACTCAGCTGCTGGATCATCCAACGGTCAACCTACTGCTCAGGCTGTTGGGGGCAATCCCTCCAATAAGCAGGCACCAGCAGGAGCCTCACCACCAGCAGGAGTCACACTTCCACCACCACTGCCTCCACCAGCAGATCAAGATGGGCAACGCGATGGTGCGCTGGTGTCAATCACTGCGTCGGCAAATCATGACAACCTGGAACACGCGCTCCATGCAGCGCGTGCTCTTCTCCAACGCCCACCACCTCCGGATGCATCCCGGAATGCACTGGAGCAGTGGAGGACCGATGTGGAGCATTTGGTTGCAGCAACAGCCAAACGCCTCAGCAACCAGGGTCCTCCTCCTTCAGGACGAGCCCCGTCGCAGCGGCGGACTTTGTCTGGTAGACTTGGACTGCACGTTTCCAATAGCAGGAGACGTACTGCATCCCAACAAGTGACGTCATTGCCCTTCGGGGCACGACGCACTCACACAGTATCTAGGCTCTCAACTCATGACCTCCGGGCGGAGCTTGATCGCCGATACCGCCAACAAGATGGTCGAGTCCATATTGAGCGTGCTTGTGAAAGACGGGAAGCTCAGGACCTTTCTGCTCCTGAAGGAGTAGGAGGAGGGTATTAAGCTCTGGCCATACATCTGCGTATGGTCAGGTGGCCACAGAAGTTCCGGCCTCACCTGCCGGAAAAATTCGACGGGACTGTCAGTCCCGCCGAATTTCTTCAGATCTACTCCACTGCAATCTTGGCAGCTGGAGTAAACGAGGCCGTGATGGCCAATTATTTTCCAGTGGCCTTAACTGGGACCGCCAGGTCCTGGTTTATGAGCCTTCCACCCAACTCTATCAACAGTTGGGAGGAGTTGTGCCGGCAGTTCACCGCAAACTTTGGGAGTTCATACACCCGACCAGGCACTGAACTGGACCTTTTTGCAGTCGTGCAAAAAGGGGGAGAATCCCTACGATCATTCATCCAGAGGTTCTCTCAGGTACGAAACATTATCCCTTCTATCTCTAGCGCCTCTGTCATTGTAGCATTCAGACAGGATGTACGGGACAAGAAGATGTTGGAGAAACTGGTGATCAAGGAGATCACCAGCATCACAGAACTCTTCAGCTTGGCCGACAAATGTGCCAGAGCTGCGGAGAGCCGTGAGATGCACTCCAAACCAACCCCGGAGGGTCACAAAAAATCCTCCAAAGAAGAAGCCGCTACCTCCTGGGGTGGCAAGAAGAAAAAGAAGACCAACGGCAAGAAGAAGCCGTCGGCCGGCACATCCAACGTTGCAGCTGCTGCAGCTCTGGGTGGCCGGGGGCCACGCCCCGAAAAGCGACCTCGACCGTCTTCTGAAGACGGTGGCAAACCCAAAGTGTGGTGTCCCATTCACAAAACGGGCAGCCACAGTTTGGAAGACTGTCGGGAGGTCCAAAACCTTGTCGAGCGCTACAACAAGCGCCGGGAAGAATCTCCTTTCCGACAGAGGGAAGGAAAGCAAAAAGTCGACGAAGCTCCGGCTGAAGAGGAGTTAGGATTTCAGGATCCCAAAAAGGTCCTGAAGGCCGTTTACACCTCCGTCGACGATGATTCTGATGTCTCTCACAACGAGCGTCGGAAGACCATGAACACCATTTTTGGTGGATCATGGGACATCACCTCCCGCCGCGTCATCAAGACTATGCGTCGGGATATGGCTGCTGTGGCTCCTACAGTCAGGCCGGAACCTCATCGGAAGTGGATGGACACAGCCATCACTTTTGATGCTTCGGACTGCCCTCGGAGCATGGTTGGAGTAGGTCAGTTACCTTTGATTGTATCTCCTACCATCAACAACATCCAGCTCCACCACGTCATGGTATACGGAGGTTCGGGGCTTAACCTCATAAGCTTCGAAGCTTTTACTAAGCTTCAACTCCGACCTTCGGATCTCCACCCCTCTCGACCTTTCTCCGGAGTAGGTCCGGGGGCCATTACCCCACTCGGATCTATTACTCTCCCCGTTACCTTCGGGACCCGGGAGAAGTACTGCACCGAGAAGTTGGTCTTCGACGTCGCTCAGATCAACTTACCCTTCAATGGCATCTTGGGTAGGCCTGCCCTGTACAAATTCATGGCAGCTGCCCATTATGGTTATCTGGTGTTGATGATGCCAACGCCAGTAGGCATTCTTCGGATCCACGGAGATCGTACTGCCGGAGTAACTGCTCTGGAAGAACTCCATGCACTCACCACGACGCAAGAGGAGGACTCCAGACAGGAGCAAGCTCCAAAACCCCCGAGCATTCGTCAACGAGGCTCGACTTCTGCACCTCGTGTGCAGCCAAGCGGCGACACCGACATTCCCGTCAAAGTCGTCCAAATTGGTTCTGATGCCGCTCAGACCACCCGTATATCGGGGGGGATTGAACGACAAATAGGAACTCGCGCTCATCACTTTCCTTTGGGCTAACGTCGATGAGTTTGCTTGGCAACCATCACAAATGCCTGGGATCCCCAGGGAAGTGATTGAGCACAATCTGAAGATCTACCCCTACGCCCGGCCTGTGCATCAGAAGCCTCGGAAGCAATCCGTAGAGCGACAGAACTTCATTCGACAAGAAGTGAAGAAGTTACTCGAAGCTGGATTCATCCGAGAAGTCTTCAATCCAAAATGGCTGGCAAATCCAGTCGTTGTGCCCAAGGCCGGCGGGAAGCTTAGGATGTGCATCGACTACACCACACTAAATAAGGCATGTCCAAAAGATCCATTCCCACTACCTAGAATAGATCAGATAGTGGATTCCACCTCCGGGTGTGAATTACTGTGTTTCCTAGACGCATATTCCGGGTATCATCAAATCAGGATGTCTAGGGAAGATGAAGAGCATACCTCATTCATCACAGTAGATGGATTGTACTGTTATACAGCTATGCCCTTTGGTCTCAAGAATGCAGCTTCAACTTTTGTACGAGCTATGTACAAAACTTTTGAAGAACTCATTAGAGACATAGTGGAAGTGTACGTTGATGACATCGTGGTCAAGGTCAGGGACAAGGAGTCACTTCTTGACACCTTGCAGGCTGTCTTCGACAAGCTGCGGGCCACCCGCACAAAGCTAAACCCAGACAAGTGTGTCTTCGGGGTTAGCTCCGAAAAACTTCTCGGTTTCCTGGTAAGTCACCGGGGCATAAAAGCTAATCCGACGAAGATTAAGGCCATTGAAGACATGCGGCCACCAAGCCGCATCAAAGACGTCCAAAAGTTGACTGGATGTCTAGTAGCCCTCAGCCGGTTCATTTCAAGACTGGCGGAATGGGCACTCCCCTTCTTCAAGTTATTGAGGAAGTCCGGACCATTCCAATGGTCCGAAGAAGCAGAGAAGGCATTCCAGGAGCTGAAACAGTTCCTCACCACCCTACCAATTCTGGTAGCTCCGAACCCTGGTGAGCCTTTGTTGCTTTACATTTCAGCAACTGATGAAGTCGTCAGTATGGTTCTAGTTGCGGAGAGATCAGAGCTACCTCATACTCAAGAATCCAGACCCCTTCAGGGGGGTCCGGAGGTACCTGAAAGCGAGTCTGGGTCCCAGACTCGAATCCACAAGAAGGTACTTCAGGAGACCCAGACCCCTCCGGGAGGGTCCAGGTCGCTTCTGAAGAAGCCCCGGGTTCCTCCAGCCAGGACCCGGAGGTCCCCGAAGAAAATCCGGATTCCTCCGAGAGGATCCGGGTCAGTGAAGAGGAAGCTCCGGACCCCTCTGGGAGGGTCCGGACCATTCAACACCCAGCGTACTTCATTAGCGAAGTACTACATGATGCCAAGACTCGATACCTAGAGGTGCATAAGCTGCTCTATGCAGTTCTTATTGCCTCCAGGAAGCTTCGCCATTACTTCCAAGCTCACAAAGTCTCAGTGGTTACCTCTTACCCACTTCGAGCAATTTTGCATAATCCCAATTCAATTGGGAATATTGCAAAGTGGGCAGCAGAATTGGCTGAATTTGATCTTGAATTTATTTCAAGGCAAGCAGTCAAGAGTCAAGCATTGGCAGATTTTGTGGCAGAATGGACTCCCTCTCCATCAAACCCTGGGGGCCCCAGTGAGCAGAAGACGGAGCATCAAGCTCCAGCCTTCACCGAGCCTCACTGGACCCTCTACTTCGACGGCTCCATGCAGAAGCAGGGGGACGGAGATGGAATCCTTCTCCTTGCACCGACCGGGGAGAAGGTGAAATACATGGTACACCTTGACTTCAAGGCGACCAACAACATGGCAGAGTACGAAGCGCTCATCTACGGACTAAAGGTGGCATTGTCATATGGTGTCAAGCAACTGCTGGTCAAGGGAGATTCGTAGCTCATCATTAAGCAGGTGAAGGGTGAATGTTCCTGCAATAATCTCCAGCTAGTTGCTTACCTCCTTGAAGTCCAGAGGCTTCAAAAGGACTTTGAAGTCCTAGATCTCCACCATGTTCAGCGTGCCCACAACGCTGAAGCCGACGAACTCTCGACGAAAGCGTCAACCGGAGCTCCGGCTCCTGACGGAACTTTTGTCCGGAGGTTGTCAAAACACACAGCTCAGCCTGCCGAACTGAGCGAAGGGGGCGAGATCAGCATCCCGAAGCCGACGGTCCCGATGGCCCTGTTACCATGGCAGCCATCAAGGGTCATAGGTGCTGTCGGAAGCTCCGAGCAACCGAGCACGCAAGACTCAAATGCTCAAGTTAGTTCCGATGCATGGATCTCAGAGATCCGGAACTACTTGAAAGACAACATCCTTCTTGACGATGATGTATCCGCTGACCACGTAGTCAGACTGGCTAAAAGATACACGTTGGTAGAAGGGGATCTCTACCGGCGCGGTGCCAACGGCATCCTAATGCGGTGCATCACAAGGGAAGAAGGTTGCGATCTCCTCGCAAAAATCCATGGAGGCGAGTGTGGGAACCACGCGTCTTCCCGCACGCTGGTTGGTAAAGCCTTTTCGGCATGGCTTCTACTGGCCTACAGCACTCCAGGATGCAACTGAGCTGGTGAAGAAATGCGAAGCATGCCAATTTCATGCAAAGCAAATTCACACACCGGCTCAGCCCCTACAAATGATACCTCCTACATGGCCTTTCGCTGTGTGGGGGATGGACATCTTGGGACCTTTCCCAAGAGCCGTCGGAGGTTACAGGTTCCTGTACGTCGCCATTGATATGTTCACCAAGTGGCCGGAAGCAACTCCAGTTGTGACAATCAACAAGCAATCTGCTATCAACTTTTTGCAGTCCATTGTATGCAGGTTTGGAGTCCCAAACAAAATCATCACTGATAATGGGACCCAATTCACAAGCTCTGCATTTCAAGGATATTGCGAAGACCTCGGCATTCAAGTTTGTTATGCCTCTGTAGCTCACCCAGCCAGCAATGGCCAAGCCGAGAGAGCAAATGCTGAAATCCTTAAAGGACTCAAAACGCGCACCTATGAGCGCTTGAAAAAACATGGAGCCAACTGGATCGAAGAGCTTCCGCCCACCTTATGGGCCAACAGGACATCTCCAAACCGGTCAACTGGAGAGACACCCTTCTTTCTGGTGTATGGAGCTGAAGCAATCCTTCCTCCGGATATCACCTTGGGTTCACTCCGGGTCCGGACCTTCGACGAAGCCGCGCAGGACCAGCTCCGGCGTGAAGACCTAGACCTCCTTGAGGAGGGAAGGTGCCAAGCAGCTGTTCGAAATGCCCGATATCGCCAAGCCCTACGGCGTTATCATCAGCGGCATGTACACAACCGACAGCTCAAGGAAGGCGATCTGGTGCTACGGAGAATACAATCCAGAGAAGGGTTAAACAAACTCTCCCCTGGCTGGGAGGGACCCTTCCGAGTGATTAAAGTATCCCGTCCCAGAAGCGTTCGCTTGGCTACCGAGGATGGGACAGCTCTCCCAAATCCTTGGAACATCGAGCACCTCCGTAAGTTCTACACTTAATACCACGGAGGTGAGTCTTGAGTAACTTGAGGTGTATGTTATAGAGTCATTGTACAGAGTCGGGTAGTTCCTCAGGGAGAACAGCCGGACCTTTCCCGAAAGGTCCGCAAAGTTCATGCAACACTTGTCAGAGTCTCAGGACTAAAAGTGTAGCTAGCTACCCTGGGTCAAACGAGAAATGAAACACGATTGGCCTGGTTCCATACCCTAAGAGTGTACTTGTTTCCCCTGTACCCCGGACCTATAATGAAAGACATCTTCATGTGAAACAGACTCCACGTGCATTTATTTTGTACAGGCTCAACATTTTTATTTTTCTCTTTCTTGTCTATAACAAAGACGTGCAATTCTTAAGAAATTTTAGTTCATCCGGTTTATATATGATCAAGTTGTATTGTCAATTATTTTGGATCCAAATATTGTTCATGGCCAACTCACCTGAAAGCCGCCAAGCCAACCTAGGGCTGGAGTGTGCTATCGACTTAGCCTGGTCAAGCACCCTACGCCACTCTACCTACACCCCGACAGGCCGAAGTAAGGTGGGTCCATGCACAGTTGGATCTGGAAGAAAAAACAACGCATTCGGTTGTATTTAGAATCGCGTTTGACTTAAAATCTTCTTGAGAATCGTAAGCCGCGACGAAGTTATAGACAAGAAATGAATTTTACTATCTTTCTTGACTTCAGTGTGCAGGAAAAATAAAATACACGTTGATGGAGAAAAGCCGGAGCTAACAAAGCTCCGACTCCCCTAGGTGGCTTGTAATCGATGTTACGCATTGAAAACGAGCATCACCGGAGTAATCAAGCTCCGGTAAAGCTAGGGGGGGCAGCCGTCGATGCTGAATAAAAGATGGTGAGAAGACCCCGCAAAAGGAGTCTGCTGCCAACAAACTAAGTGTTGGCAAAGGTCACTGCCGGAGCTACTAAGCTCCGACACCCCGGAGGACTAACTATTGATGCTCTACGCGTTGATAGAGACTATTGCTGGAGCTACTAAGCTCCGGCGATAGACAATGCCGGAGCTTCTAAGCTCCGACAACCTCAGGGGACCTTCACTATCGAAGACTTCGGACCTAAATTCTACAAGTTCAGAGCAAATGAGTCTTCAACAAAACATAATATCCTCTTGGTACATGTTCACAATCAAATTGTGTACATCTACTAGGGGGCCAAGTGAAGACAAAAGTGTTGAAGACAAAAAGTGACAAAAAGTGAAATTCACAAAAATTTGGGGATTTCATTTATCTGGAGACAAGGGATTACATCTGGAAACAAGGGATTAGAAAATTGAGGAAGAAAAAGAGAAAGTACAAGTGAGAACTACAGAGATGATCCTAGACCCTATGGAAGAATTGGGCGACCTTCTGGGCGACCTCCGATACGTTGGCTCGGGTAGCTTCGCCTTCTCCTTCGACGGGACCTTCAAGCACCGGGTCCAGAGGAAATTGGGAGTTCCGGCTGGTGTAGCACGTCAGCACGTACTCTGCGACGTTCTTCGCCAGGGATTGCCCCTCAACCTCCAATCGGTCCGCGATGACATCGCCCACCTTGGAGAGCTTGCTGCCTGCCGAGCTCAATGCCTGCAGCGCTAGGTCCAGCTCCAGTTCCGGATCATCCGGGCGCACGGGGCTGAAACCCATCGGTGTCAGCGCGTCGTTGGCCTTGCCCAGGAACTCCCAAATCTGTAGGGAGTCCGTAGTCCTCAAGCCCTTCATTTCTTCTAGGGATCTTCTGGCCGCCATCAATTCGGAATTCTCACGGGCGAGGCGCTCAACTTCTTTGGCGTTTTGCTGAATCTTCTCAGCAACCCGCTTTTCGAGTTTTCCGAGCTCCTCCTCCCGGAGGTGGATCTTGTTCTGGCGGTCGACCAGGTCCTTCTCTCTACCCCTCACTTTCTTCTCCCTGGCAGTAAGGGCACACTCTTGTTCGTAGAGTTCTTGCCCTCGCACCCAGGCCTTCTCCTCTTCCTCATGGCAGAGCTATTCCAATTTTTTGGCGCGCTCCTCGAGACCCTTGTCAGCTAGAGCTACCTTCTCGGAGAGCTCCTCCTCCCTCCTCAGGACGCCATCCCGCAGCTCTAGGAGTTTCTGCTCTTCATCTTCGAGCCGTTTCTCCCTCTCTTCAAGTGCCTCTCGGCACTTGATGAGTGTAGTGTTAATGGCCTCAAGCCTTTCGTGGCCTTCATCGGCAGCACTATTGGCTGCTTTGTCCTGATCGTAGATCTCCCGGGATTGAGCGTCGAGGGCGCGAGTCAAACTCTCCCTGTCATCCAGTAACTTGCCCCAGTACTTCAGGCGGATTTTCTCCCGCTTGATCCACTCTTTGTCATACGCTAGCCTTGACTGCGCCAGCTTGGTCTCGAAGTAGAGCCGGTTACGCCACCGCCTAAGTGTTTGGCGCTCCTCTTCAAGAGCCTTGCTGTCGTGGAAGAAGGCCAGTTGGACTTGACGCAGACTGGAACATGCATTGTCAATAGACAGCGACAACGGGATAGATTCCGGACCTGTTGGGGTCTCCTCCGCTGGTTCCAGCGGGTTTTCAGATACAAAAATTGGGTCCCACTCCACAAGAGTGGTCCCCTGATTCTCCATGGCACTAGGGTCGTCCTCCGGGATGGCCTCAGTCGCCATCAAGGAAGGCCCCGCCGCTAGGTCTTCGTTCACCCCCTCAGGCAGGGGGCCAGCGACTTCGCTGGGGCACTCCGGCTCGGCCGCGGGTACCTCCAGCATCGTCACTTCCGGAGCAGGAGCTGTTGCTGACTCCGGTCTGGGCACCTCCTCTGATGGGGGCTCGAGCTCCATCACCTCTTCAACAACTGGCTCGGGAGCTGGAAGATCTTCAACATCGATCGGCCCTACGGCCGGAGCTTCAACAATGATCGGCTCTGCGGCCGATGCTTCGGAGGTAGCCAGCCCAACTGCCAGAACTTCCTCAGCTTCCGGCGCGCACGCCGGGGCTTTAATCACCTCCAGCTCAACCGTCAGGGCTTCTATAATTTCCGGCTCAGAGGCCGGAATTACTGCTTCCTCCGGCTCAACAGCCGGAACTTCCGTCATTTCAGCACCAGGACCCGGAGCTTCAACCTCCGGGGCAGGTGCCGCTGGTGCATCTTCTCTCCCGTGGTCTGGCGCTACCACGGGAGCTTCTGGGGATGAGTCGAGGTCCATGACCACGACAGCCGGCGCCGGAGCTGTCGCAGCTTCAGCCACCACTTGGGGCGGCACTGGGACAGGAGCAGAAGCTTCCGCCCTCACAGCTTCAGTTGCTGTGGTCGAGGGTGGAGCCCCACTCCTCTTCTTGGGAACGCTGCAAATGATGGACGAAGAAACTTAAAAAAGTAATCACTACAGCAAAACAATTGTCCAAGGTAAAGATTAAAAATTACCTTGGGAGGCCTCCACACCGGCTTGCGCGGAATCTTTTTCTTGGGTGTTCCGGGCTGGTCATAGCCGGCGTGGAAGCTCCGGAAGGCCCCCCAGAACTCGTTGCGGCCACGGGTGTTTCCCGAGTCGAGGCCCCCCTCGATCGGGAAGAACCCCCGGACCTAGAGGCCTCCACCGGCCCAGGTGCTGGAGTCGCGTGCCCGGAGCTAACACCCCGGGAGGACCCCACTGCGGGAACAATCTCTCCCCGGGAGGACCCCACTACAGGAACAGTCGCCGCAGTTGTGGAAGACCTTCCCCTACGGGGAGAAGGAGCCGACGCAGAAGTAGTGGGCCTGACAGACCTTCCGTCGGCGTACTGCAGCTTCCTCTTCCGGCTCACGGGTTCATCCGCCAGCTCCTTGCCCTTGCCAACGACCTCTTCCCTCGGCTTCGGAGCTGGGTCGGAGCCACCTTCGGACACTCCAGGGATCGCCACCCTGGTGGTTGATCTTCTCTCGACGACACCAAGGTCGTCAAGCATGGGCATCTTCCACCGGAGCTCCCTACTGAACTCAACTTCTACGTTCAGAGGAAGAAAAGCCGATGGCGAAGTTAAGTCATCACCCTCAACGTCGATGCCGTGCTGGAACTTCTTGAGGTGGAACTCCAAGGTTTTCCCCATCATGTTGGACTTCAGCCCGGTCTCGACCCGGTCGTCGTCCATCACGCTGTTGAGGGCCCATGCGAGTTTCTCTCTCTTCTTCAGCGGTGCCCACCTGTTGACCAGGATGTTACAAAACACCGCTTGAGGGGTTAATCCCCCCTCCACGCACTGGCGGATCCTGGTCAGAAGAGGGTCGAAGGCGTTCGCCAGCACCGGAGCTTCACTCCAGATCGTCGTGTCAATGTTGGGGAGGCCTTCGGGCAGCTCCAGCCTCTCGTGCTCCTCCACCCGGATGACTATCTAGTCCTTCTTCCAGTCATCCCACTTCCCAGAGGGAAACGACCAGAGGTACTTGAATGAGCACTTCTTGCGCTTCACGAAGTAGTAGAAGCCAAGGTACTCATTGCTCCTACCAGTGGTATGGACGATGAAGAAGGTCCGGAAGAGTTCGATGCAGGGGGATGCCCACCCACATCTCACAGAAGTGGACGAAGATAGACACGAGGAGAATGGAGTGAGGGCCAAGGTGGTATAGCTGCAGACCATAAAAGTCCAGCAACATCAAGAAAAAGGAAGAAAAAGGTGGGATCAACCCCACCATGGCGTACGAGGATAAGTACACCATTTCGTCGGCGCGCTCCTTCTCAAACGGGAGCTCTCCACCGGCGCGGACCGAGCAGTTGAAGAAGTTCGAAGACCATCCCATGAGGGCCCGGACCTTCTTCAGGTCGCCGTCGGTCTTCAAGCGACTCTCGCGGAGACCCAACTCCAACGCGGCACGGCTAGGCAAAAGAGGAAAAGTGAAGCACAAGTTGGGAGTTTGAGCGCAAGAACAGATGAGAGGCGTAAAGAACTCCCGACGGTGCGCGCTTTCCTTCTTAAGTAAGCCCTCGCAACGCTTGGATGGAAACCACAAGGAAGTCGAAGATACCATTCAAAAATTCCACCCAGCCGATGACAAGGGGGCCCGAGACCACCCTGACGATCAAGTCGAGGTTCTTACCCAGGCGAACGGTTGTCATCATGAGGCGGGAAACCCGAAGGCGGCGGCCTGACAAGGTGCGCGGAACCGATATGGTTTTCGTATCGGGAACCAGCGACCTTCAATTGCGTGAGATCCGCACGCCAAAGATCTCATCTGCCGCACGCGGGATACGCCACGCGGCGAGGATTTAACTCCAAACCCACGCCAACGGCACCTCCAAAGACCTTTGAAGACTCAGTTCAAAAGTCGCAAGGATGGACCCACCTCCGGCGGAATGACTTCACCCCAGTGGTCTTCCCCGGAGGTAGGTCCAGGGGGCCACTGTCGGTACCCTGGAAACCGTACACCCCTTGAGGTTATAAAGATCTTAAAGGAAAGTCATCTACTTGGTTGGAAGACCTTCGGAGGCCCACATGTCAGATATAATCGGACATGTTTCTCCAGCATGGGTAATCCCAGGATCGCCACGTGTACTATAAAACCGGAGCTACCGCCCACAAGGGGGAAGCTCCGGGCCATGTACCGAGATGGCACCTTCGGACTTAACCCCAGACCGAGAGAAGCTCCGGACCTGACACGTGTCAGGTAGCTCCGGAGCTTCCTGTTTCCCACAGTATGCTCCGGAGCTGCCATGTGTCCAACCATCAGAGCTTCAGCCTCTGATCTCCGGAAGACTCCATAACGGCTCCGGATCTTCACAGGGGAATCAAGGACTTCAAGACCCGATTAAGTGTCATTAATACCATATTAATGACACTCGATCGGATGACCTTAATTACCAGTAACGGTGCTGTCAAAGCTCATTACCCGGTCGTTAAGGACAATTAAATGTGTTGAATAAGTGTCAATACTAGTAACCGCCGGGGCCACATGTCGGGCCAGGCTAACTTGTAACGGCCTGCCCTTGTACTATAAAAGGACAGGTCGACGACACGTTCAGGAAGGCTGGACACACGGGCCATAGACGCTTGACACAAGCTCATACAGCTAATACCACACCAAAACACCCGTGGAGTAGGGTATTACGCTCAGGCGGCCCGAACCACGTAAACTCCCGTGTCTCCTGCATCATTTACTATTCACCTTCTTGAATATCCGCGCGCCCACAGCGAACATCAAACTCATCTAACACTTTAGTAGTGTTGGGAGATCTGCCGGTTCCAAACCACCGACAGCCTCCCTCCTTTCCTCCTCATGTCGCCTTTCGTTTTCTTCTACAGTTTCTCGGAGGGACTGCATCTCAATGTCCCTCTGCGATACGCGGCGACCTCCCGTGCCCACCGACGAAGCCTGCGAGGAGCTGCCTCTCGCAGGTCTCCCCGCCCTCGAGTCAACAACTTCGTCGAATATGGCGAGCCTATGAAAAAGAGAGTCAGTAATATGAAATTGAAATATCTTGAATACTTTGAATTGAAAACGATAAAATGACTTGTAAACTCACCTTTCGTGTGCTTTTCCACCATCGGTTGCATACGCGGCTTGAGGATCGATCGGTTGACGTTTCCAATCGAAATCCTCGCCGTGTATCTTCCTAGCCTCCTCCCCGTACTTAGCCTGCAAAACAAGAAAACCGTGTAAGTTCAACAATCTATATGGTTATATTTAATATGAATGATTTCTAAACTTACCAACTGCTCGGCTGTAGCCTGACTGCACCCCGTCGGCTGAGAATGGTCTCTGTGACCTCTCTTCCAGACCTCAGCAGGGGTGGGCGGCACCCCCGTCTCGCGCTCCCGTCAATACGTGTTAGTACGAACAATATATTATTAATATATAAACATAAGTTACACACACTTACCATGCGTTTAGCTAAACGCAAGTGGTTATCTTGCCCGTGCCTGCTCTTCCCCTCGACCCCTCTGCAGTCTCGAGCCTTCTCAGACTTATCTTTAAACTCATTGCTAGCCCAGTAGCGACAAAGGGCCCGAAATGCATCAGTCCAACCCTGCAACCAGCTCACGTGGTCCTGCACATAGTTGGAAGTCGTTAAAAATACCATCGAGGCAATTATCAGAAAAAATACTTACTACACTCCATGTACCTGTGCATACTCCTCCTCCGTCAGGTGCCTCTTGCTCTCTTGCCGGAAGTGTAACACGTGCTGCTGGTTCGCCTTCAAGTGCTCATTAATAATTTGAACACGGGCGTTCGACAAACCTTGTTGAAGCGCCTTGGCAGCGTTAAGTGAAACACTCGCCTCGCATCCTCAAACAGGCGACGGTCGTTCGGGTCCTCTAAAGTATATCTTGCCTGCGATAAAGAATATATTGAAGAGATATTCACTAAAAGAGTTTAAGAGTTGTAACTTAGAAACTTTTTTAACATACTTACCATAAAATCGGCCCATACGGCCGCCTAAAGGTTGACGTGCTCCTGGTGATGGACGCGTGCATAGTCCTCCCACGAAAGAGCGGGCACCCCGTCGATGACCCCGGGATAGTGCAAACGCACTATGGACCCGAGGACACCGTTCACCGGTCTGTGGTGTCTCTCACCGGTGAAAGACGTGTCGTCCCAAGCCCTGTAAGATATTTATTCATTCATTACTTAAGTAAACAAAAGAAACTAAAATTGAACACGATAATTTTTATTACCTGTCTCCGACTGGACGAATCACGATCCTCTGTGAACTCTGTGAAAGGACTGTGGGAAGACTGACAAAGTGAGTCCTCCTCGTCCTCCGCGTCTGCTGGGGCGCCACGTCAGGTGACCCAGACGGCTCCTCACCAGCCGAGACAAAGGCCTCAGGAACAAACTCATTGCCAGTCGGGGGCTGGCTGGCCGAGGGCTGGCTCGCCGAGGGCTGACTCGTCGAGGGCTGGCTAGACGAGGGCTGCCTCGCCGAGGGCTGGCTCACCGAAGGCGCCGCAACCTCTGAGTCAGCCGGTGAGGACTACAACATTCAAATGATTCATAAGTAAGTTTAATATGAATTTGAATTTAAAGAATTTATCAAAAACGAGTGACATTTACCAGTGACGAAGCTCTAGAGCTGGTCTGAACGTGCCCCAGCAGCTGAGAGCGTCTGCTGCCAGTCGACGAGGCACCAACGAAAGCGTCCTCAAGTCTAGAGGGGTAGAACCCCCTCGTCGGCGGCACCTTCTTACCCTTCTTTGACGCCATCCTGTTGTAATTAGATAATTAGTAAATATGCAAATAAAATATACAAAATTCATGTTTGAATAATCATTTTTGAAATAAACAAGAGTAAGTTTAAGGTATGATGATTATATGAAATAAACAAGAGTAAGTTTAAGGTATGAGGATTGGACTGTCCACATTTTTTGCAATAAACAAGCATACACAATCAAATCAAGTTGTTGAGCTCACCTCGGAGGGGAGGCGTCGGGGGCCGGGGGCGCGGCGGTCCGGGACCGGCGAGGCGAGCCGAGGCCGGGGGCAGCGGCGGCGGCGGGGGGGGGGGGGGGGGGGGGGGGGTGGGGGGGGGGGGGCGACGACGGAGCGGCGAGGCCGGGGGCGCGGCGGGCCGGGGAGGCGGGGGCGGCGAGCAGGGGCGGCGGCGGGGCGGTGACGGCGGGCTGGCAGTAGGGCGCGACAGGGCGGCGGGGCGGTGACGGCGGGCTGGCAGTAGGGCGCGACAGGGCGGCGGGGCGCGGCAGGGCGGCGGGCAGGCGGCAGGGCGCGGAGGGCGGCGGGCAGTGTTGAGTGGTCGTGAATGAACCGCCGGGTCGGTATAAAAGCCCTTATTTCCGACGGCCTAGTAAATTGCGACGGCCCAACAATAAAGCCGCCGCAATTAATGTTGCTTGCGACGGCCTTTTCAGCCGTCGTCGCAAATAAACTTTTATTTGCGACGGCTACATTAGTTGCGACGGTCCTAGAGTTGGCCGTCGCAAATAAGGTGTTATTTGCGACGGCTCTATGGTGGGCCGTCGCAAACAAGGCCTTATTTGCGACGGCCGAGTTATTTGCGACGGTCAAAGGCGGGCCGTCGCAATTTAATCTATTTACGACGGCTGGCCGTCGCAAATAAAACCAGCCGTCGCAAATGATCGTTTTTAGTGGAGGATAGAACACAGCACTTGCTCAACTAACACCCGCAGCTTCTTTTACTCCTTTCCGTTGTTTTAAATGAAACGCTAACAACCCTTGCCGTTGCCAACGATCCCGCCCGCGAGCTCCTGCTTGCGCGCGCGCATGGCGCACCCACACCCCGTCGACTCGTTCCACACATGTACATACAACGGCCATGCCCATACGTGTCAGTACCCACACGATGCACATACCTGCTAACAGCACACACACACATACATGCACCTAAATGCAATGACACACGCGACGCACGTTCGTGCACAAAACACAAAACGCACGCATGTTCCCCTAACGTGCATGGCCGGAACACGCCCAAACGCGATCAGCCTGACGTCCGGTTTATTTCCTAACAAGGGACGCCGCCAAACCCGCTATCAGCGTTCGCTTAGCTGAAGCCCGGTGGCAACACCGCTCGTGCATAACAAACAGCAGGTAGGGCTAGTACAACCATGTGTGACGGTCTATACTAGTGAATGTAATGGGTAGAAGGTAGCGGTGGGCGTTCAGGATAACCCAAAATTTTGTATGTATATGCAAAATGGTAACAACCATGGCTTCGACTAGCACAAGGATCTCAGCCCAACGGACATGATCCTCAACCTCCTTACATGAGCAATCCTAAGATGCTTCTTGGCATGTTAAGTTGTGAGACACTTTGCCTATTCCTGGGTGTTGTGCATCTTATTGTCAGACTAGGAGCCAAGCATGGTAAAGGGGAAGGGTAGTGGAGGGCTGTAGGCTGACGGATAGGATTTAGCGATGGGGCGTGACCCCGGTGGTTAGGGTTAGCGGAGGCGAGGCATCACGAAAGCATGCCACTTTCTATATACCATGAAACTGGATTAAAATCACACCATGATTGTCAAGGATGGGTGTCTTACATATATGTAAGTCGGGCTATGCATATCATGTCGTGTACGACTTATCGACTCAAATATCAAAGGAAGGGGGCGATGTCATACAATGAGCTGTGATAAGGGCCAAGATCACTGTGACAACAAGAAGAGAACCCAGACATATACATGCGCTAGGAGTATGACTACCAGAACCGAATGGGATTTTTGCGGTTGGGTGGCCAGGTCTGCGTCGGCAGATGGCTGAAGAACACGCATTTCAACTTTTGCTTATGACTCTAGTATTGTTGTTGGAAACTAATGCATGGAGTGGTAGATCTAGGATTGGAACACCCATTCTCCACATTCAAGGCGAGTTCTCAACTCATAAGAAACCAACTTCAACTTAAAAGGAAAAAGTTTGAACTCACCTTCCTTCTTTGATGCTACTGGCAACCACGGTGGTGCGTGGCGTGAGGTTAAATTGGATAAGAAGGGTATGGGAAGACAGTAAAAACAGTATTTTTATGTGTCTTATGTGTGAGACATCTATCTTTATGCACTTTGTGTGAGATATTAGTGTTACGTGTGAGACAATAGTGTTATGTGCGAGACGTTTGTGTTTATGATTGTTATGTGTGAGACATTTGTGTTTATGATTGTTATGTGTAAGACATTTGTGTTTATGAAAACTTATTGATTTGGAACATGATTCATTTAAGAAGGACGAATGCTGTTTACACCATAAGTATTCATCCACCCAATCATGCAGATTAAAAGCAAACTGTTACAGTACATTATTTCAACGGTTGTTCAGAGTTAGACCCAAACACATGTACGAGGCCACTCACTCTAACTCACGTTTATTCATACGCAACCATGCACTGCTGCGCATAAAGCCCGGTTGCTTCTCCTGCTGGGTGCTCCAGCAGCCTAGCCATCAGCTTCTTCATCGTCGCGAGCTTTCCTCGCCTCGTCAGCTTCGCTCGGCAGTGCGTAGCGGCAGCAAGGGCACAGCCGGCTGAGCTCCAGCCACCTGACCAGGCAGGCCTCATGAAACCTGTGGTCACACGGCGATGGCATCACCAGTAGATCGTCACCACCCACGAAGTCCTCGAGGCAGATGGGGCACGCTGCTTTCGCCTGGGCTCCACTACTCTCTGTGCCGCTACGACGGGCCCTTTTCTTCTTTGGCCCCGCGTCATACTTGAGCCGCTGGAGGCCGGCGACCGCTGCGGCTGAGGCAGGGATGCCGCCGAACCCGCCACCAGCGTTCACTTCGCTCAAGTCCGGTGGCGACATCGCTCGTGCATCGCGAATAGCAGGTAGGACTAGCACGACTGTGTGTGACTGCGTGAGGCCTCGTCCAGCGGCTCCAGCCATGTCCAAGGCTCAGCTGCGTCAGAGGTACTTGCAGGCTGCAACAGGAGGGGAGTGTTAGTTATAGTGACGGCCCTTGCAATTTTTTTGCTGTGTGTGCATCACAAAACTTATACATATAAATTAAGTAGAAAAGGTAAATTACATACAAATCTTTTATGAAGCAAATTCAATGTTAAGAATCTGAAATCTCAATCAACATGATTTTTCTATGAAACATATTCTTGGATATATATATATATATATATATATATATATATATATATATTTCACTAGTACAAGTTGAAATCCCCTCCCATCCTAGATCTCCCATATTTTTCATCCAACTATTAAAAAGATAACCATTTACCACTGACTACACACCCGAATCATTTTTTTCTTCCTTCCAACTCGCAAAAGCTTTTCCGTAGATCATAGCTAAAATCAGATATTAAAAAATTCACATCTGAACCGAAAACACTTGAACTTATAAGAAATTGATATAACAAGCCTTGGTAGGGGCAATTGCTATTTCTTGTACCATTTGACTGCCGTAATGATGGGGTTTTAAACAAGATGTTCTCTTTCTTCTGAAAATAAATGATATTTGGTACAATTAATTTAGTTCATATTGAAATAGATTTTTTAATCATAAATATCATATATTTCAGAACGGAGAGAATATGTTTTTTCTTCTATGCAAGCGGTGTTCAGAGGGACACATTGGATTGAAGCGTATACTCTAATGCAAAAGGAAGAAGAAAGACTAGAATAAAGTCAAGGTCTCGTGTTCGCAACTGCGGGCATGGATTTTTTTATTCAAATAACTGGTATTTTAGTAATGGGCATCCATTTATTTGATTCATTCATAATGGAATTTTTTATCTATGGATTGTGTTACTCTATCTACAACATTAATATCAGTGTGTTTGTCATAATGAACAATTATATATATCAATTGATGCAAAGGCTAGAATATTAATTCATATTCCATTTAAAAAAATCAACAAGGTTCACAAGTTAAATAGCACTAGAATGACTTGAGGGTATGTTTGGATCATGCCTAGTATTACCATAACTAACCTTTCCCATTGCCATAAGAAGTGTGATAAAAAATTCTTCGCCACAAGTGTGTCAAAGTTAGTAAGAAAATGATAATCACGAGACTAAAAAAAGTGTGACTTGTGGCAAGTAAATCAAACAGTTGCCTAAACCTGTGGTGCAACTAACCTTAGGCATGATAATGTTAGACACCAACCAAACAAGCCTTAAATATGATAAAAGAAGTGTCATGCCAGAGTTGATGATGTCAAAGTGTGCTCAAAGAGGTGACAACAAGGAGAGCATCAGGAAGATACGATGGAAGGAAGGAATGGAGCTCCTCGAAGCGGTCGCATTTGATAATTTTGCTATATTAACATATGATGGTTATGTTCTAGGAGTGAAGATCCTTCATAGAAACACCATCAATGTCAACAAAATGAAAATTCTCAATGGTGAAAAGGTGAATATACACCAAGTTTGTTATAGTGTCAAGTGTGAAAAGAATACTATCAATATATAAAGGGCTAGTGGATGAAAAAAATTATAATAGCGAATGTAACGGGTACAAGGTAGTGGTACCTGAAATTTAGCATGTATATGTGAAATGGTAACAACCATGGCTTCAGCTAGCACAAGGATCTCAACCCGACGAACATGGTCCTCAACCTCCTTACAGGAGCAATCCTAAGATATTTCTTGGCATGTTACATAGTGAGACACTTTGCCTCTTTCTCGGCGGTAGTGTTTTGGTGTGCGTCATATTGTCAGACTAGGAGTCAAGCATGGTAAAGGGGAAGGGTAGCGGTGGACTAGAGGCTGACGGCTATGATTTAGCTATGGGCGTGACTCCGGTGGTCACAGTTAGCAGAGGCGAGGCATCACAAAAGCGGTAGATCTAGGACCGGAACAATCATTTTCCACATTCAAGGCAAGTTCTCAACTCATAAGAAACTAACTTCAACTTAAAAGGAAAAATGTTGAACTCACCTTCCTTCTTTGATGCTAGTGGCAGCCCCGGTGGTGCGTGGGGTGAGACAACACCTCCTTTTCTTCCACCGGTGGCACCTCGTCTCTCTTCAACGACGATGGTGGCTTTAGGGTTTGCCCCTCCCCTTCCACCGTCGAAGGAATGGGAGGAAATCTCGATTAGATCTGGAAGGAGTGCTTTGTTGTTTCTGAAACGGAAAGGGGAAAGTAAGGCAGTAAGAGATGAAACAAGAGCACACACCCGGTTTTATTAAGCATAAAACCAGCTGCAAAGTACATGTATGCCAGGATCAGTTTCACCATACATGTACGACAAAAGTGATAAACAGTTCCATATCGCATGCAAACAACATTTATACCTTTAAAAGAGTTTTGAAGTAGCAGCGGAAGAGGAAAACTTTAGGGCAACCACAGGCAAGTTGACTGGCAGCAACGCGACCTATACACCGTCTTCACTTGTCACGGTCCTCATTAGATCTTCTCTTCACTGAGCAGCATATCAAAAATACAACAACGCAAGTGTGAGTACCATCCCGTGGTACTCAGCAAGTGTGGGAAATAAATGACATGAAGGCCAATCAACGGAGAAGGCTGATAGTTGTTTAAGCACTAAGCATTAAACCTAACCTTAGCTTTCATTAGCAACCTACCTCTAGGTGAGTAATCCCAACCGTAATAACAGTAATAATAATTATAATAATATCAACATCAATTCCAAGCATTATCCCAACCATCATTTCAACCATTGACTAATTATGAATTCGACACCAAGCCGCTCTTGTCCGTGAGCACGGCTGTCATGACAGTTTCTCAATCTCTGCAGAGAATGTATCCTTTACCCACAAGCCGTGATTTCATCCCCTGTTGCCAGGTGGACTAAGCAAACCTCCCTGATGCCAGTGGTGATCAACCACATTTCACACTTCCGTAGGTGTGCGGCCAGGAGATCACTACGAGGTCTTTACAAAGGTACTCCCGACTAGTGCTAGCCCTCTAAGGTTTCCACCACTGGGGATTCTCGGAGTAACCCTCCGCCCCAGAGCCCCCTCTTGAGCCTTGCGGATCCAAGAGCAGATCACCCGCATCATTCCCCGCACCATCCAACTACTAGCATTTCATCGGGAGAAACCTAATTAATTGACCAAGCTGCCCCATCTCAGTCTCGTGGCGATACTGTATAGCTTAGTGGCTACTCCATAAACCGGTCCTTAGAATCCGGCAAGGTTCCAACCCCAATCCCGGGTCTCGTGCGTACTGCACCATACCATTCAACCAACCCGCCAGATTCCTATTTACTACACTTCATATTCCAACATCATAGTCATAATCATGATAATAAGTAATGAGTAACAAGTGTAGTTAAATGTATTCCCACCCAACTATTATGCATGGCTAAGCGTAAGGTAAATCCCGTTTATCACCCTTCCATGACCCATGCGACAAGGTAATAAGGATACAACAACAGGGCATGATATAGGATTCATATTAATTAGCATGCAACTAACTAAACCCTTAAAAAGGTGCAAGATGGTCAAGGACACTTGCCTTTGTATAAATAGCTGCTCAGTTCTTCTTCATTGCACTCTTGATCTTCACATCTTCATGTAGCTTCTTGATCGTAGAAATACGAGTGCGTATAAACTACCGTCAAAAGAGAAATAAAAACAATCAAGAACAAGACACCATACAAGCAATACAATTATTATGATTGAAAATATGTTATAATTATGATTAAAATTGGAGTTATGAGGGATTTATTATTTTTCATAGCTAAAGAAATGCATTTACTATTTATTTTCCATTTTTAATATTTAATTATAGGCTAAAATCATTTTTAATGAATTTCCCATAGACAAAATATATTTTATATACACTTTATAATTTTATTTCAACTTAAATGGTTTTATAAATAATTTTTCTATTATTTCCATATTTATTCTCTATTTTTAATATTTATTTATAGCTAAAAGCATTTTTTAAATAAAATTTCATAGTCAAAATATATTTTATATGTATTCTACTATTTTATTTTAGCCTAAAAAGATTTATTACTATTTTTTCTATACTTTCTATATTTACTTTATTATTTATAAACATTTTCTATGCGTTAAATATAATTTTCTACAATTAAATTCTATTTACTGGAGTTTTCCTATAAAAACAGAAAATAAAATAAAGTTTAAACTAAATTACATATAGTTCAGGGGCTGTTTTAGAATTCTCCCTAATAGAACAGTGGCTTAAAATGTAATTTACAAATTATCCAATGATTATATTATTATTTTCATCTAATTAAAGAATATTACATAATTAATATGAAGGTCAGGGCTATTTTTGTTAAACCAGGGGCTTATGCGCAATTATTTATAAGTATCCAGGGACTTAGCTGCAATTATGTATTTCTATTTCTTTTGTGATTTATTTTTCTAAAGGAAAAGCCATAGAATTGGTTTATGGTCATGTGGACCGGGGTTTAGGGATGCGGTCCATGGTCCACCGTGGACCAGAGCCATACCCCTTCGGGGTGGCCTAATCCTGGCCGTGGCTGGCGGCGGCGCCAGGGGGCCGGCGGCGGCGCCATGGCTAGGGCTCGCCGGAGTTCGCCTAAACGGCGCTCCGGTGGGCCAAACTCGGTGGGGTTTGATGCAAACGAGAGAGGAGAGAGTGGGGAAGCTTACGGCAGGGTCAATCGGGGTCGGAGACGGCCGGAGAGGAGCACCCGCCGATGGGGAGCGGCGGCCGAGCCTCGGCGTCGACGAGGAGGCAGTACAGCGGCGGAAATCGTCGTGCAGGAGTGCCACGGGGGCGGAGCGACTTCGAGACGCCCGAAATCGCATCGGAGTTGGCCGGAGTGGCTTCTCCAGGTCGAGCGCCGAGCTCCCAAACGGCGGCCATGGAGGCTAGGGTTCGGTTAGGAAAGGAATGGGGAGTGGGGGGGGGGGGGAAAGAATGGGGCGCGACCATGAATAAAAGGGGGAGGCAGTTACTGGGGGCGGAGGGGGCGCGAGTGGGCAGGAGGGGCGACGCCGGCAGTTGCCGCGCGGGAGCGCGCGCACGCACGGGTGAGCGGGAGGCATGGGCGGCGGTTGGGGGAAGAAGCCCCTGACGGGCGGGGCCCGCGTGACAGTGAGAGAGAGGGGGGGAAAGGGAAGTGCGAGTTGGGCTGGGCCGAGGTGGAGAGGAGGGAGAGAGGATGGGCTGTGATGTGGGGATTTGGCCCAGGTATGCTTATTCCCTTTTTTTTCTTTTCTCTTTTTATTTGACTTCAAATTCAAATTCTAAGCAAATTTTATTCGTTTGGAATAAAAAAAAAATCAAACAAAAATACACAACCAAATGTATTATTTTTTTTTTTATTATTTTTTTTTTTATTTTGAAAATGTGGGTGTTACAATTCTACCCCCCTTAAACGGAATCTCGCCCCGAGATTCTGGGTTGTGTAAAGTTTAGGATGGGAATTTTAGCTAAATAAATTAACTACTAATTAATTTTTTTTTTTTTTTGAAAATATTACTATACACTTTTCTTTCTATTTCAAATTTTTATCTTAAATTATTTTGGAAGTTACAAAATATTACACAGATGTACAAATACAACGCAGTAATTTATTTTGAATTAATTTTAAGTAAAACTAACTTTCAACACCATGAAAATTTGTACATTAAAGTTCTATTTCTTCTTCCTCTTTATTGTGTTTAGTTTCTCATCTTACTATCATTATTCTTCTTATTATTGTTTGAATGAAAGGTTCAAGGGCTTGAACGTTGGTTTATTTTATTTGAACTTAAAAGTCTTCTTTAGCAATTGAAAATTTTGTTTTCCAACCAAAGCACCTCAAGATTAGTTCTAATGAATTAGCGCTTGATACAACACATTAATTTTTATTTTCCTTCATTTAGGTTTTATCTATTTATTTGTTTATTTGCCAAGATTTATTTATTTATTATGTTGTTCCTATTAATTGAGTAAATTTTTTTATAATTATTATTTCTCTCTAGGTGTTGCAATTTCATCCCACTTACAAGGAATCTTGCTCTCGAGATTCAAGGTTAGTTAAAGAATAGGATTAGGTTTTTTTTTTTTTTTACCCATCAATAAGTTATTATGATTATTATTTTAAAATAATTTACTTCTTATTTTATTTACAATGATCTGCTAACACTTTTATAAGTTTAGGAGTGCCTACAGCTGAATATATAAAAACATTTGTTTTTGTTCTAAATTGATTTAGAAAACTTTTATCACCGCACACAAATTTACATCTTATTCTACTACTATTATTATTATTATTTTATATGTAGATTTCATTATCCATGTATTCTAATTTTTAACAGAGTGTTATGAGCGCTGATTGAATTTTCTTTGTCATGCCTTAATTTCATTTGAATTCAAACATATTCTTTAAAAATTGAAATTTGCATTTTTTTCACAAATAGGCAATTACGATGAAATATGTTGTTTAGTTAAATTTAAAGTATTATTACACAACCACACACACATTATTTTTATGTACTTCTACATTCTTATTTTTATTCTTTTTATTATTTTGAACTTGGCTTAAATGTGCACTACGATTTTAATTTTAAAGTCTTCTATTTCAAATGCATTGTCATTATTACTATATTTATTATTATTATTTTCTTTTCCTTTTTGGTAATTATGAGGGTTAGGTGGGTCGACTACCCCCCTTAAACAGACAAATGCTATAATTTTATTGTTGTTGTTATTATTAATCTATTGCAATGCATCAAACAACGTGTTCTAATTCGCTGTGAAGAAGGCATGGACTTCACTTGCTAAGCAAAAAGGGGACCTAAGCAAGTGATGTATGATAATCTTTAAGAGTCTTCTTCTTCCTTCGCATTGTCCTCATATGTCGATCTTCATGCTCCTGTCCGTCGATACGAATCTTCGTCTTCATGAGAAAGGTCAAAGGAGAATCTAAGAGATCCATTCTAACTAAGGTCACGTGCCTAGAGTCAACCTCGCTCTGATACCACTTTGTCACACCCGGTTTTATTAAGCATAAAACCAGCTGCAAAGTACATGTATGCCAGGATCAGTTTCACCATACATGTACGACAAAAGTGATAAACAGTTCCATATCGCATGCAAACAACATTTATACCTTTAAAAGAGTTTTGAAGTAGCAGCGGAAGAGGAAAACTTTAGGGCAACCACAGGCAAGTTGACTGGCAGCAACGCGACCTATACACCGTCTTCACTTGTCACGGTCCTCATTAGATCTTCTCTTCACTGAGCAGCATATCAAAAATACAACAACGCAAGTGTGAGTACCATCCCGTGGTACTCAGCAAGTGTGGGAAATAAATGACATGAAGGCCAATCAACGGAGAAGGCTGATAGTTGTTTAAGCACTAAGCATTAAACCTAACCTTAGCTTTCATTAGCAACCTACCTCTAGGTGAGTAATCCCAACCGTAATAACAGTAATAATAATTATAATAATATCAACATCAATTCCAAGCATTATCCCAACCATCATTTCAACCATTGACTAATTATGAATTCGACACCAAGCCGCTCTTGTCCGTGAGCACGGCTGTCATGACAGTTTCTCAATCTCTGCAGAGAATGTATCCTTTACCCACAAGCCGTGATTTCATCCCCTGTTGCCAGGTGGACTAAGCAAACCTCCCTGATGCCAGTGGTGATCAACCACATTTCACACTTCCGTAGGTGTGCGGCCAGGAGATCACTACGAGGTCTTTACAAAGGTTCTCCCGACTAGTGCTAGCCCTCTAAGGTTTCCACCACTGGGGATTCTCGGAGTAACCCTCCGCCCCAGAGCCCCCTCTTGAGCCTTGCGGATCCAAGAGCAGATCACCCGCATCATTCCCCGCACCATCCAACTACTAGCATTTCATCGGGAGAAACCTAATTAATTGACCAAGCTGCCCCATCTCAGTCTCGTGGCGATACTGTATAGCTTAGTGGCTACTCCATAAACCGGTCCTTAGAATCCGGCAAGGTTCCAACCCCAATCCCGGGTCTCGTGCGTACTGCACCATACCATTCAACCAACCCGCCAGATTCCTATTTACTACACTTCATATTCCAACATCATAGTCATAATCATGATAATAAGTAATGAGTAACAAGTGTAGTTAAATGTATTCCCACCCAACTATTATGCATGGCTAAGCGTAAGGTAAATCCCGTTTATCACCCTTCCATGACCCATGCGACAAGGTAATAAGGATACAACAACAGGGCATGATATAGGATTCATATTAATTAGCATGCAACTAACTAAACCCTTAAAAAGGTGCAAGATGGTCAAGGACACTTGCCTTTGTATAAATAGCTGCTCAGTTCTTCTTCATTGCACTCTTGATCTTCACATCTTCATGTAGCTTCTTGATCGTAGAAATACGAGTGCGTATAAACTACCGTCAAAAGAGAAATAAAAACAATCAAGAACAAGACACCATACAAGCAATACAATTATTATGATTGAAAATATGTTATAATTATGATTAAAATTGGAGTTATGAGGGATTTATTATTTTTCATAGCTAAAGAAATGCATTTACTATTTATTTTCCATTTTTAATATTTAATTATAGGCTAAAATCATTTTTAATGAATTTCCCATAGACAAAATATATTTTATATACACTTTATAATTTTATTTCAACTTAAATGGTTTTATAAATAATTTTTCTATTATTTCCATATTTATTCTCTATTTTTAATATTTATTTATAGCTAAAAGCATTTTTTAAATAAAATTTCATAGTCAAAATATATTTTATATGTATTCTACTATTTTATTTTAGCCTAAAAAGATTTATTACTATTTTTTCTATACTTTCTATATTTACTTTATTATTTATAAACATTTTCTATGCGTTAAATATAATTTTCTACAATTAAATTCTATTTACTGGAGTTTTCCTATAAAAACAGAAAATAAAATAAAGTTTAAACTAAATTACATATAGTTCAGGGGCTGTTTTAGAATTCTCCCTAATAGAACAGTGGCTTAAAATGTAATTTACAAATTATCCAATGATTATATTATTATTTTCATCTAATTAAAGAATATTACATAATTAATATGAAGGTCAGGGCTATTTTTGTTAAACCAGGGGCTTATGCGCAATTATTTATAAGTATCCAGGGACTTAGCTGCAATTATGTATTTCTATTTCTTTTGTGATTTATTTTTCTAAAGGAAAAGCCATAGAATTGGTTTATGGTCATGTGGACCGGGGTTTAGGGATGCGGTCCATGGTCCACCGTGGACCAGAGCCATACCCCTTCGGGGTGGCCTAATCCTGGCCGTGGCTGGCGGCGGCGCCAGGGGGCCGGCGGCGGCGCCATGGCTAGGGCTCGCCGGAGTTCGCCTAAACGGCGCTCCGGTGGGCCAAACTCGGTGGGGTTTGATGCAAACGAGAGAGGAGAGAGTGGGGAAGCTTACGGCAGGGTCAATCGGGGTCGGAGACGGCCGGAGAGGAGCACCCGCCGATGGGGAGCGGCGGCCGAGCCTCGGCGTCGACGAGGAGGCAGTACAGCGGCGGAAATCGTCGTGCAGGAGTGCCACGGGGGCGGAGCGACTTCGAGACGCCCGAAATCGCATCGGAGTTGGCCGGAGTGGCTTCTCCAGGTCGAGCGCCGAGCTCCCAAACGGCGGCCATGGAGGCTAGGGTTCGGTTAGGAAAGGAATGGGGAGTGGGGGGGGGGGGGAAAGAATGGGGCGCGACCATGAATAAAAGGGGGAGGCAGTTACTGGGGGCGGAGGGGGCGCGAGTGGGCAGGAGGGGCGACGCCGGCAGTTGCCGCGCGGGAGCGCGCGCACGCACGGGTGAGCGGGAGGCATGGGCGGCGGTTGGGGGAAGAAGCCCCTGACGGGCGGGGCCCGCGTGACAGTGAGAGAGAGGGGGGGAAAGGGAAGTGCGAGTTGGGCTGGGCCGAGGTGGAGAGGAGGGAGAGAGGATGGGCTGTGATGTGGGGATTTGGCCCAGGTATGCTTATTCCCTTTTTTTTCTTTTCTCTTTTTATTTGACTTCAAATTCAAATTCTAAGCAAATTTTATTCGTTTGGAATAAAAAAAAAATCAAACAAAAATACACAACCAAATGTATTATTTTTTTTTTTATTATTTTTTTTTTTATTTTGAAAATGTGGGTGTTACAGGTAGGTGAGGGGTAGGATTGTAAAAGTACCTCAATTCTCACGGGGTATTCAAGTTCAGCTTGCTAAAAGCCAATTCAAGCTCATATTGAAAGATAAACAAATCAAGGCTTGAGCCTAGTGCAAGACTGGTGAGCCTGGTGAGCTTGAGTTTGAATTGCTCAATAATACTTGTTTAGATGAATAATATGTAGCCTGGCGAGATTGAGTTTGAATAGCTCGACAGGAGCAATCATAAGATGTTGCTTGTCATGTGACGTAGTGAGACACTTTGCCTCTTCCTCGGCGGTAGTTGTTTTGGTGTGCATCATATTGTCAGACTAGGAGTCAAGCATGGTAAAGGGGGAGAGTAGCGGCGGGCTAGAGGCTGACGGCTTGGATTTAGCTATGGGCGTGACTCTGGTGGTCACGGTTAGCAGAGGCGAGGCATCACAAAAGCGGTAGATCTAGGACCGGAACACTCATTCTCCACATTCAAGGCGAGTTCTCAACTCATACGAAACCAACTTCAACTTAAAAGGAAAAAATTGAACTCACCTTCCTTCTTTGATGTTAGTGGCAGCCCCGGTGGTCCGTGGGGTGACACAACACCACCTTTTCTTCCACCGGTGGCACCTCGCTCTTCAACGACGGTGGTGGCTTTAGGATTTGCCCCTCCCCTTCTGCCGTCGAAGGAACGGGAGGAAATCTCTATTAGATCTGGAAGGAGTGCTTTGTTGTTTCTGAAACGGAAAGGGGAAAGTAAGGCAATAAGAGATGAAACAAGGGCGGTAGGTGAGGGGTAGGATTATAAAAGTACCTCAAGTCGCACGGGATATTCAAGTTCAGCTCGCTAAAAGCTCAATTGAAGCTCATATCAAAAGATAAGCAAATCAAGGCTTGAGCCTAGTGCAAGACTGGTGAGACTAGCGAGCTTGAGTTTGAATAGGTCGATAATACTTGTTTAGATGAGTAAGATGTAGCCTGGCAAGCTTGAGTTCAAATATAGCTTGATAAAACTATATGAAATGCTTCAATGACTCAGTATGTATCTTTCTCACTCACTTGTTTTTTTTCAAGATGTGCATATCCTGATACCCTCCAAATTATAGTCGTATAAGACGCCTCCAGAATGTACATAAAACTTCTGTATTTTCCCATTTATTCCTCCTTTAATGAAAAGACAACACATATGCAATTTGCTTCAAAATACTGCATTTATTGTGCCTTCCTGTCACAATTATGTGTTGATTCTTAGCTCTTCATACTTCCTACGTACTCCCTCCATCACAAAAAAATGTCATTTGTTATAGTTCAAAAACGAACTAAAGTATGATAAGCTTTAGGGACAGAGAGAGTACAAGATGCTGACAAAATTGGCAAAAACTTACTGGTACATTTTCTAATAGGATCCATTTAAGAAGGACGAATGCTGTTTACACCATCAGTATTCATCCACCCAATCAGGTAGATTAAAAACAAACTGGCACAGTACATTATTTCAACGGTTGTTCAGAGTTCAGACCCAAACATGTCCGAGATTACTCACTCACGCACATTTATTCAGACGCAACCATGCACTGCTGCGCATATATAAAGCCCGGTTGCTTCTTTCGTTGGGTGCTTCAGCATCCTAACCTTCAGCTTCGGCTTATGACTCTTGTATTGTTGTTGAAAACTAATGCACAGAGTGGTAGATCTAGGATTGGAACACTCATTCTCCACATTCAAGGCGAGTTCTCAACTCAGAAGAAACCAACTTCAACTTAAAAGGAAAAAGTTTGAACTCACCTTCCTTCTTTGATGCTAGTGGCAACCAGGGTGGTGTGTGGCGTGAGGTTAAATTAGATAAGAAGAGCATGGGAAGACATTAAAAACATTAGTGTTTAATATTTTTATGTGTCTTATGTGTGATACGTCTATCTTTATGCACTTTGTGTGAGATATTAGAGTTACGTGTGAGACAATAATGTTATGTGTGAGACATTTGTGTTTATGATTGTTATGTGTGAGACATTTGTGTTTATGATTGTTATGTGTAAGACATTATGTATTTCACATATCATTATTAGTCCTATGTGTCATTTGTTATGTTTCAAGTTTTTAGATTACTCCCTCCATTTATTTTTATTTGTCACCCGCTAGTTTATTTTTTAACTAGCCGGTGACAAATAAAAATAAATGGAGGTAGTATTATTTATATTTAATCTTGCAATGGGATTGTGTTACAGATAATTATGAGTACATCTTATGATTATTCTACTATTGATCATGGAAGTAATAATGATGATGATGATGATGATGATTTCATGGTGGCATATTTTGCTTTGTAGTACATAGGTGCTGGCTTGAGTGGCAACAATAACATACTTAATACACATATTCATGTTATGGCTGGAATTCAGTGAGTGAAATTGCAACTTCAAAATTCAAAAGAGTGCTACCATATGTCCATAATGACAAGGTCAGTTTTCCTACAACTATATGAACCATTAGTACATGATTATGCATTACGATCAAGTAGAAGGATGTGCACAAAAGAAGCACTTGCTATGTTTTTTTTGGACTTGTGGTGCACCTCAATCATTTCGACAGGTGAAAAATAAATTTGGCCATTCATTGAAGACTGTTAGTAGAAAGTTTTCACATGTTCTAGAATCTATTGTGAAATTGAGCTATGAATTATAAAACCAAAGGATCCACAATTCACTACTGTTCACCAAAAGTTACAAGAATCAAAGTTCTGACCTCATTTTAATGACTGCATTGATGCAATTGATGGCACTCACATACCGATTACCGTTCCCGAGTCTGAATAACTAAAATATATTGGAAGACATAGTTAGTGTTCACAAAATGTTATGGCAGTATGTGACTTTGATATGAGGTTCAAATTTGTTTGTAACTGGTTTGCCTGGATCTGTGCTTGACACAAAAGTTCTATTGGATACTTTGATCACATACAAAGAACAATTTCCACATCCGCCAAATGGTATGAATTGTTTTTCTCTGTGTAATATATTTTATTATTGTTTATGCAATGATATAACACATATATATTTATGTAGGGAAGTATTATCTTGTAGACTCTCGATATCCTAATAAAAAGGGTATCTTGCACCTTATAAGGGATAAAGGTACCATGTATCTGAATGGCAACATCAGCAACTGGTGGGATCAAAAGAAGTGTTCAATCATGCACATTCATCACCGTGAAACATGATCAAGCAATCTTTTGGAGTGTTGAAAATGAAGTGCCGCATTCTATTGCACTTGCCTAGCCGTCCTATTGAAAAGCAGTCAAAAATTATAATTGCTTGTATGGCAGAAAGTTATATCCATGATTTAGATTTTGAATCACATATTCATAACACTAATGTTGGAGATAATCTGTCGGTACCCTAAAAACCATACACCCCCTGAGGTTACAAAGATCTCAAGGGAAGGACATCAACTCAAATTGAAGACCCTCGGGGGCCCACTCGCCAGACGTGACCGGACCCGCTTCTCCAACATGGTTAACCTCTAGGTTGCCACGTGTACTGTCAGCCCAGAGCTATTACCCGCAAGGGTGAAGCTCCGGGCCAAGTACTGAAACGGCACCTCCGGAGGTAGCCCCCGACCGAGAGAAGCTCCGGACATGACACGTGCCAGGTCACCCCGGAGCTTCCCGCTTCTCCCAAGCAAGCTCCGGAGCTGCCACGTGTCCACACGACGGAGCTAGATGCTTAAAGCCCCCGGGAGACGTTGTAACGGCTCCGGATCTCCAAAGGACAGCCGCAGACTTCAAGATCCGATTAATTACCATTAATTCCACGTTAATGATAATTAATCGGACAGCCTTAACACCTGTAACGGCACTGTCGGAGCCGTTACAGGGTTATTAACAACAATTAATCTCGTGTATCAATACTAATAACCGCCAGGGCCACATGTCGGGCCAGGCTGACTTGTAACGGTTGGTCCTTGTACTATAAAAGGACAAACCGACGATACACAGAGGGCGAACACTCTGAAGCTCACAAGTTAATACAACAAACACACACCCGTGGAGTAGGGTATTACGCTCAGGCGACCCGAACCACGTAAACCACCGTGTCACTCGTGTCCAAATCGCATTTCACTTTCTTAGATCTCCGCGCGCCCAGACCGAACCACAAACTCCTTCAAACACTTTTCATAGTGTTAGGGGATCTGCCGACTCCAACAGTCGACAGTTGGCGCGCCAGGAAGGGGCGCCTGAGATCTTCAAGAATGGTGAATTCTGCAGCTGGATCATCCAACGGGCAACCTGCTGCTCAGACTGTCGGAGGCAATCCCTCCAACATGCAACCACCGGCAGGAGCCTCAGTTCCAGCGGGAGTCACACTCCCACCACCACCATCTTCTCCGGCAAGACATGCCGAACGACATGATGGTGCACCGGCGTCACATTCTGCGCCGGCAAGTCGTGACAACCCAGAACACGCGCTCCATGCAGCGCGGGCTCTCCTTCAGCGACCACCACCTCCGGATGCATCTCAAGGTGCCATGGAGCAATGGAGAGCTGATATTGAGCATTTGGTCGCAGCAGCGGCCGAACGCCTCAACAATCAGGGTCCACCTCCTTCAGGGCGGGCCCCGTCGCAGCGACGAACGTTGTCTGGAAGACTTGGTCCACATGTCTCCAACAACCGGAGAAGAGCTGCGTCACAGCAAGTGACGTCGTTGCCCTCTGGGGCACGACGTGCCTATACTGCATCTCGGCTTTCGACACACGACCTCCGAGCGGAGCTTGATCGCCGATACCGCCAACAGGATGGCCGTGTCCACATCGAGCGAGCTCGAGAAAGACGAGATGCTCAAGATCTTTCTACTCTGGAAGGAGTAGGAGGAGGCTGTTCCGCCCTAGCCATGCACCTGCGTATGGTTAGATGGCCACAGAAGTTCCGGCCACACTTGCCGAAAAAATTCGACGGGACTGTCAATCCCGTAGAATTTCTACAGATATACTCCACTGCGATCCTAGCAGCTGGAGGAAATGAGGCTGTAATGGCCAATTACTTTCCAGTGGCCTTAACTGGGACTGCTAGGTCCTGGTTTATGAGCCTTCCACCCAACTCTATCGACAGTTGGGAGGAGCTATGCCGCCAGTTCACCGCCAATTTCGGGAGTTCATACACCCGTCCGGGCACCGAACTGGACCTTTTTGCGGTCGTGCAAAAAGGAGGGGAATCTTTGCGGTCATTCATCCAGAGATTCTCTCAGGTACGTAACACAATCCCTTCTATCTCAAGCGCTTCTGTCATTGTAGCATTCAGACAGGGTGTACGAGACAAGAAGATGTTGGAGAAGCTGGCGATCAAAGAGATCACCAGTGTCACGGAGCTCTTCAGCCTGGCTGACAAATGTGCCAGAGCTGCGGAGGGCCGTGAAATGCACTCCAAACCAGCCTTGGAGGATCATAAAAAATCCTCCAAAGAAGAAGTCGCTACCTCCGGGAGTGGCAAGAAGAAAAAGAAGACCAACGGCAAGAAGAAGCCGTCGGCCGGCACATCCAACGTTGCAGCCACTGCAACTCCTGGTGGCCGGGGGCCACGCCCCGAGAAGCGACCTCGACCGTCTTCCGAAGACGGTGGAAAATCCAAGATGTGGTGCCCCATTCACAAAACGGGCAGCCACAGGCTGGAGGATTGCCGGGAGGTCCAAAACCTTGCCGAGCGCTACCACAAGCGCCGGGAAGGGTCTCCTTTCCGCCAGAGGGAGGGAAAACAAAAGGTCGATGAAGCTCCGGCTGAAGAGGAGTTAGGGTTTCAAGACCCCAAAAAGGTCTTGAAAGCCGTCTACACCTCCGTCGACGATGATTCCGACGTCTCCGACAACGAACGTCGAAAAACCATGAACACCATCTTTGGTGGATCATGGGACATCACCTCTCGTCGCGTCATTAAGACCATGCGACGGGATATGGCTGCTGTAGCTCCTACAGCTAGACCGGAGCCACATCGAAAGTGGATGGACACACCCATCACTTTCGATGCTTCGGATTGTCCTCAAAGCATGGTCGGAGCTGGCCAGCTGCCCTTGATGGTATCCCCCACCATCAACAACATCCAGCTCCATCATGTCCTGGTAGATGGAGGTTCGGGGCTTAATCTCATCAGCTTCGAAGCTTTCACTAAGCTTCAGCTTCGACCTTCAGACCTCCAGCCCTCTCGACCTTTCTCCGGAGTAGGTCCGGGGGCCATAACCCCACTCGGAGCTATCACTCTCCCTGTTACCTTCGGGACCCGGGAGAAGTATCGCACCGAAAAGTTGGTCTTCGACGTCGCTCAGATCAACTTACCATTCAACGCCATTTTGGGTAGACCTGCCCTGTACAAATTCATGGCAGCTGCTCATTATGGATACCTGGTGTTGAAGATGCCGACACCAGTAGGCGTTCTCCGGATCCGTGGAGATCGCACTGCCGGAGTAACTGCTCTGGAAGAACTCCATGCACTCACCACAGCGCAAGAGGAGGATTCCAGGCAGAAGCAAGCTCCACAACCTCCGAGCATTCGTCAACGAGGCTCGACCTCTGCACCCCGTGTGCAGCCAAGCGGCGACACCGACATTCCCGTCAAAGTCGTCCAAATTGGTTCCGATGTCACTCAAACTACCCGCATATCGGGTGGCTTGAACGACAAATAGGAACTCGCGCTCATCACTTTCCTCCGGGCTAATGTTGACGTGTTTGCCTGGCAACCGTCACAAATGCCTGGGATCCCCAGGGAAGTGATTGAGCACAATCTGAAGATTTACCCCAACGCTCGACCTGTACACCAGAAACCTCGGAAGCAATCTGTAGAGCGACAGAACTTCATCCGACAAGAAGTGAAGAAGTTGCTCGAAGCCGGATTCAT
Organism: Tuctoria greenei; assembly: GCA_036927565.1. NCBI lineage: Eukaryota > Viridiplantae > Streptophyta > Magnoliopsida > Poales > Poaceae > Tuctoria > Tuctoria greenei. Next base: position 177,921,866 of record JAYESD010000009.1, on the reverse strand, counting down.
CCGAGAAGTCTACCATCCAAAATGGCTGGCAAACCCAGTCGTTGTGCCTAAGGCCGGCGGGAAACTTCGGATGTGCATCGACTACACCACACTGAATAAGGCATGTCCAAAAGATCCATTCCCACTACCTAGAATAGACCAGATAGTGGATTCCACCTCTGGGTGTGAGTTGCTGTGTTTTCTAGACGCATATTCAGGATATCATCAAATCCGGATGTCTAGGGAAGATGAAGAACATACTTCATTCATCACAGTGGATGGATTGTATTGTTACACAGCCATGCCTTTTGGTCTCAAGAATGCAGCTTCAACTTTTGTACGAGCAATGTACAAAACTTTCGAAGAACTCATCAGAGACATAGTGGAGGTGTACGTTGATGACATTGTGGTCAAAGTCAAAAACAAGGAGTCCCTCTTGGATACCTTGCAGGCTGTCTTCGACAAGCTGCGGGCCACCCGCACGAAGCTAAACCCAGACAAGTGCGTCTTCGGGGTTAGTTCCGGAAAGCTTCTTGGTTTCCTGGTAAGTCACCGGGGTATAGAGGTTAATCCGGCGAAGATAAAAGCCATCGAAGACATGCGGCCACCAACCCGCATCAAAGACGTCCAAAAATTAACTGGATGTCTAGCAGCCCTCAGTCGATTCATTTCAAGACTGGCGGAAAGGGCACTTCCCTTCTTCAAGTTACTGAGGAAGTCCGGACCATTCCAATGGTCTGAAGAGGCAGAGAAGGCATTCCAGGAGCTGAAACATTTCCTCACCACTCTACCAGTCTTGGTAGCTCCGAACCCTGGTGAGCCTTTATTGCTTTATATTTCAGCAGCTGACGAAGTCGTCAGTATGGTTCTGGTTGTGGAGAGATCGGAACTACCCAATACTCAGGAATCCAGATCCCTTCGGGAGGATCCGGAGATTCCCGAAAGCAGGTCTGGGTCCCAGCTCCCAGACTTGAATCCTCAAGAAGCCACTTCAGAGGACCCGGATCCTTCTGATAGGATCCAGGTCATTCCTGAAGAAGCTCCGGGTTCCTCCACCCAGAACCCGGAGGTCCTCGAATATAGTTTGGACCCCTCCGACAGGGTCCGGATCAATGGAGAGGAAGCTCCCGACCCCTCCGGGAGGGTCCGGACCGTTCAACGCCCAGTATACTTCATCAGTGAAGTGTTACATGATGCCAAGACTCGATACCTAGAGGTACATAAGATGCTCTACGCAGTTCTTATTGCCTCAAGGAAGCTTCGACACTATTTCCAAGCTCACAAAGTCTCGGTGGTAACCTCATATCCACTTCGAGCGGTTCTGCATAATCCCAATTCAACTGGGAATATAGCGAAGTGGGCAGCGGAACTGGCTGAATTCGACCTCGAATTCATTCCAAGACAAGCAATCAAGAGTCAAGCGTTGGCAGATTTCGTGGCAGAATGGACTCCCTCTCCATTAAACCCTGGGGGCCCCAGCGAGCAGAAGAAGGAACCGCAAGTTCCGGCCTTCACTAAGCCTCACTGGACCCTTTACTTCGACGGCTCCATGCAGAAGCAGGGAGCCGGAGCTGGAGTCCTTCTCCTCACACCAACCGGGGAGAAGGTAAGATACATGGTGCACCTTGATTTCAAGGCAACCAACAACATGGTGGAGTACGAAGCACTCATATATGGATTAAAGGTGGCACTATCCTTTGGTGTCAAGCAGTTGCTGGTCAAAGGAGATTCACAACTTGTTATCAAACAGGTGAAGGGTGAATGCTCCTGCAATAATCTCCAGCTGGCTGCTTATCTCCTTGAAGTCCAGAGGCTTCAGAAGGACTTCGAAGTCCTAGACCTTCACCATGTTCAGCGTGCTCACAACGTTGAAGCTGACGAACTCTCGACCAAGGCGTCAACCGGAGCTCCGGCTCCAGACGGAACCTTTGTCCGGAGGATGTCAAAACCCACAGTTCAGCCTGCCGAGCTGAACGAAGGGGGCGAGATCAGCATCCCGAAGCTGACGGTCCCGATGGCCCTGTTACCATGGCAGCCATCAAGGGTCGTAGGTGCTGCCGGAAGCTCCGAGCAACCCAGCACGCAAGACTCAAATGCTCAAGTCAGTTCCGATGCATGGATCTCGGAGATCCGGAACTACTTGAAAGACAACATCCTTCCTGACGATGATGTATCCGCTGACCGGGTAGTCAGATTGGCTAAAAGATACACGTTGGTAGAAGGGGATCTCTACCGGCGCGGTGCCAACGGCATCCTAATGCGGTGCATCACAAGGGAAGAAGGCTGCGAGCTCCTCGCAGAAATCCATGGAGGCGAGTGTGGGAACCACGCGTCTTCCCGCACGCTGGTCGGAAAAGCCTTTCGGCACGGCTTCTACTGGCCAACAGCGCTCCATGATGCTACTGAGCTAGTGAAGAAATGCAAAGCATGCCAATTTCATGCAAAGCAAATTCATACACCTGCTCAGCCCTTACAAATGATACCTCCTACGTGGCCTTTCGCCGTGTGGGGGATAGACATCTTGGGACCCTTCCCAAGAGCCGTCGGAGGTTACAAGTTCCTGTATGTCGCCATCGACAAGTTCACCAAGTGGCCGGAAGCTACTCCTGTTGTGACGATCAACAAACAATCTGCAATCAATTTTCTACAATCTATCGTGAGCAGATTCGGAGTCCCAAACAAGATCATCACTGATAATGGGACTCAGTTCACAAGCTCCTCATTTCAAGGATATTGCGAAGACCTCGGCATACAAGTTTGCTACGCTTCCGTAGCTCATCCTGCCAGCAATGGGCAAGCCGAGAGAGCAAACGCAGAGATCCTTAAAGGACTCAAAACGCGCACTTATGAGCGTTTGAAAAAGCACGGAGCTAATTGGATCGAAGAGCTTCCGCCCACTCTATGGGCTAACAGGACTTCTCCGAGTCGGGCAACCGGAGAAACACCCTTTTTCCTGGTGTATGGAGCAGAAGCGATCCTTCCTCCGGAAATCACCTTGGGTTCCCTCCGAGTCCGGACCTTCGACGAAGCCGCGCAGGACCAGCTCCGGCGTGAAGACCTAGACCTCCTCGAGGAGGGAAGGTGCCAAGCAGCTGTTCGGAATGCCCGATACCGCCAAGCTCTACGGCGCTATCATCAGCGGCATGTACACAACCGACAGCTCGAGGAAGGCGATCTGGTGCTACGGAGAATACTATCCAGAGAAGGGCAAAACAAACTCTCCCCCGGCTGGGAAGGACCCTTCCGAGTGATCAAAGTATCCCGTCCCGGAAGCGTTCGCCTTGCTACCGAGGATGGGACACCTCTCCCAAATCCTTGGAACATCGAGCATCTCCGTAAGTTCTACACTTAATTCCACGGAGGTGAGTCTTAAGTAACTTGAAGTGTATGTTATAGAGTCATTGTACAGAGTCGGGTAGTTCCTCCGGGAGAGCAGCCGGACCTTTCCCGAAAGGTTTGAAAAGCTCATGCAACACTTGATACAGTCTCCGGACTAGAAGTGTAGCTAATTACCCTGGGTTAAATGAGAAACCAAACACACTTAGCCTGGTTACGTACCCTAAGAGTGTACTTGTTTCCCCTGTACCCCGGACCTATAATGAAAGACATCTTCATGTGAAATAGACTCCACGTGCATTCATTTTTGCATAAGGCTCGACATTTTTATTTTTCTCTTTCTTGTCTATAACAGAAATGTGCAATTCTTAAGAAGTTCTAGTTTAACCGGTTTATGTACGATTTGGGTTGAATTGTCAGATTTTTTAGATTTAAATATCGTCTGTGGCCAACTCGCCTGAAAGCCGCCAAGCCATTCTAGGGCTGGAGTGCGCTATCGACTTAGCCTGGTCAAGCACCCTAAGTACGCCACTCTACCTACACCCCGGCAGGCCAAAGTAAGGTGGGTCCATGGACAATTAGATCTAAAAGAAAAGACAATTCATCCAATCATACTAAAAATCGTGTTCAACTTGAAATTCTCTTGAGAACCGTAAGCCGCAACGAAGTTATAGATAAGGAACGAATTTTACTGTTTTTCTTGGCCTAAGTGTGCAGGAAGAATAAACCCAACATTGATGGAGAAAAATCGGAGTTAACCAAGCTCCGACTCCCACCGGCGTTAACTTGAAGATGGTGAGAAGACTCTATCACTAGAGTCTGTTGCCAGCAAGCCAGGCGTGGCAAGGGTCATTGCCGGAGCTACTAAGCTCCGACACCTTGAAGTATTAACTATCGACACTCAACGTGTTGGTAGAGGCTATTGCCGGAGCTACTAAGCTCCGACGATGGGCAATGCCGGAGCTTCTAAGCTCCGACGACTTCAAGGGACCTTCACTATCGAAGACTTCGGACCTAAACTACACGAGTTCGAAGCAAATTTGTCTTCAACAAAACTCAACATCCTTTTGGTACATGTCCACAATCACATTGTGCACATCTACCAGGGGGCCAAGTGAAGACAAAGATGTTGAAGACAAAAAATGAAATTCACGAAAAATTGGGGATTTCATTTCATTTGAAGACCAGAGATTACATCTGGGGACAAAGGATTACAAAATTGAGGAAGAAGAGAAGATACAAATAAAGGCTAAGAAAGATAGTCCTAGACCCTATGGAAGAACTCGGCGACCTTCTGGGCGACCTCCGACACGCTGCCTCGGGTAGCTTCGCCCTCTCCTTCGACGGGACCTTCAAGCACCGGGTCCAGAGAGAATCGAGGGTTCCGGCTAGTGTAACACGTCAATACATACTCTGTGACGTTTCTAGCCAGGGATTGCCCCTCGACCTCAAGCTGGTCCGCGATGACGTCGCCCACCTTGGAGAGCTTGCCACCCGCAGCGCTCAACGCCTGCAATGCAAGGTCCGGCTCCGGCTCCGGATCATCCGGAAGCACGGGGCTGAAACCCATAGGCGCCAGCGCATCGTCGGCCTTGCTCAGGAACTCCCAAATTTGCAGGGAGTCCGTCTTCCTCAGGCCCTTCATTTCTTCCAGGGACCTCTGGGTCGCCGCCAGTTCTGAGTTCTCGCGGGAGAGGCGCTCAACTTCTTTGGCGTTTTGCTGAATTTTCGCAGCAACCCGCTTTTCGAGTCTCCCGAGCTCCTCCTCCCGGAGGTGGATCTTGTTCCGACGGTCGACCAGGTCTTTCTCCCTAGCCTCTATTTTCTTCTCCCGGGCGATGAGGGCACACTCATACTCGTAGAGTTCCTGCCCTCGCACCCAGGTCTTCTCCTCCTCTTCGAGGCAGCGCTCTTCCAATTTTTTAGCGCGCTCCTCGAGGCCCTTGTCCGCCAGAGCTGTCTTCTCGGCGAGCTCTTCTTCACGTCGCAAGACGTCATCCCGTAGCTCCAGGAGTTTTTGCTCCTCATCCTCGAGCCGCTTTTCCCTTCCCTCAAGCGCCTCTCGGCGCTTGATGAGTGCGGTACTGATGGCCTCGAGTTGATCGAACCGGGCGTTGGCCGCATCATTGGCAGCTTTAGCTTGGTCGTGGTACTCCCGGGATTGGGCGTCGAGGTTGTGAGTCATGCTCTCCCTCTCGTCCAGCATCTCACCCCAGAGCTCCAAGCGGACCTTCTCCCGCTTGATCCATTCCTTGTCCGCAGCGATCCTCGACTGCGCCAGCTTGGTTTCGAATTGGAGTCTATTACGCCACCTCCTAAGGGTTTGGCGCTCCTCGTCAAGAACCTTGCTGTCGTGGAAGAAGGCTAGTTGGACTTGGCGCAGACTGGAGCAAGCGTTGTCGATGGACATCGACAGCGAGATGGGCTCCGGACCTTCTGTGGTCTCCTCCGCTGGTTCCAGCGGGTCTTCATTTACAAAAATTGGGTCCCACTCTGCGAGAGCGGAACCCCGAGCTTCCAAGGCACTAGGGCCCTCCTCCGGGATGGCCTCAGTCGCCACTGAAGAAGGTCCCGCCACCAAATCTTCATTCGCCCCCTCAGGCTGGGGGCCGGCGACTTCGTTCAGGCACTCTGGCTCCGCCACGGGTACCATCGACGTCGTCGCCTCCAATGGCTCCGGCCGGGACGCTTCTTCTGAGGGGAGCTCAAGCTCCCCCGCCTCCACCACCACCGGCTCTGCAGCCGGCGCTCCAATAACTACCGGCCTTGCGACCGGAGCTTCAGAAGTAACCGGCTCAATTGCCGGAACCACTTCAACTTCCGGCTCGCACGCCGGGGCTTCAGCTGCCTCCGGCTCGACCGCTGAAGCTCCAGCATTTTCCGGCTCTGAAGCCGGGACCGCTACTTCCTTCGGCTCGACAGCCGGAGCATCTACTTCTGCAGCACCAGGGCCCGGAGCTTCAACCTCCGGAGCGGGTGCCGCTGGCGCATCTTCAATCCCGTGGTCCGGCGCTACCACGGGAACTTCTGGAGACGAGTCGAGGTCCATGACCACGACAGCCGGCGCCGGAGCTGTCGCAGCCTCTGCCTGGGGCAGCACCGGAGCTGGAGCAGAAGCCCTCTTAGCCTCAGACACTGTGGCTGAGGGCGGAGCTTCACTCCCCTTTTTAGGAACGCTGCGGATGAAGAATGAAGAAATTGAGCAAACAGATGCTATAATTAAAAGTTAATTGAGGTAAGCAAGAAAAATTACCTTGGGAGGCTCACGCACCAGCTTGCGCGGAACCTCTTTCCCGGACGTTCCGGGCTGGCCACGGTCGGCGTAGGAGCTCCGGGAGGACTCCCAGGACTTGCCATAGCCACGGGCGTTTCCCGGGTCGAAGTTCTCCTTGACCGAGAGGAACTCCTAGACCTGGAGGCCCTCACCGCTTCTCGAACCGGAGTCGCCCGTCCGGAACTGGCACCACCGGAGGGACCCGTCACAGGAACAGCTGCACTCCGGGAGGATCCCACCGCCGGAACAGTAGCGCTTCGAAAAGACCCCACCACGGGGACAGATGCTACAGCGGCGGAGGATCTTCCTTCCTGAGGACGGGGAACCGGCGGTGAAGTAGCAAGCCCGACGGACCTTCCGTCAGCATGTCGCAGTTTCCTCTTCCGGTTCTCCGGCTCCTCCGCCAGCTCCTTGCCCTTGCCGGTGACCTCAGCTCTTGGCTGAGAGACAGGGGCGGAGCCGCCTTCCGACAACCCGGGGATCGCCAACGGGGCGGTCGATCTTCTCTCGACGACGCCAAGGTCGTCAAGCGCGGGCATCTTCCGCCGGAGCTCCCTGCTGAACTCAACTTCCTCGTTCAGGGGGAGGAAAGCCGGTGGCGGAGTCAAGTACGCTCCGTCTACATCGATGCCGTGCTGGAATTTCTTGAGGTGAAACTCCAAGGACTTCCCCACCATGCTGGACTTCAACCCGGTTTCAACCCGGTCTTCGTCCATCACGCTGTTGAGGGCCCAGGCTAGCTTCTCCCTCCTCTTCAGCGGTGCCCACCTGTTGAACAGGAAGTTGCAGAACACCGCCTGGGGAGTCAATCCTCCCTCCACACATTGGCGGATCCTTGATAGGACGGGATCGAAGGCTACCGCCAGCACCGGAACTTCGCTCCACACCGACGTGTCAATGCCAGGCAGACCTTCTGGCAGCTCCAACCGCTCATGCTCCTCCACCCGGACAACTACCCAATCTTTCTTCCAGTCATCCCACTTCCCGGAAGGGAACGACCGGAGGTACTTGAACGGGCACTTCTTGCGCTTCACAAAGTAGTAGAAGCCAAGGTACTCGTCACTTCGGCCGGTGGTTTGGACGGTGAAGAAAATGCGGAAGAGCTCGATGCAGGGAGGAATGCCCACCCACATCTCGCAGAAGTGGACAAAGATGGACACAAGGAGAAGGGAGTGAGGGCCAAGGTGGTATAGCTGCAGACCATAGAAGTCCAGCAGCATCAAAAAGAAGGAAGAAAATGGTGGGATCAGCCCCACCATGGCATACGATGAAAAGTATACCATTTCGCCGGAGTGCTCCTTTTTAAAGGGAAGCTCTCCTCCGGTGCGGATTGAACGGTTGAAGAAGTCCGACGACCACCCCATGAGGGTTCGGACCTTCTTCAGATCGCTCTCCGTCTTCAAACGACTCTCACGCAGACCCAACTCCATCGCAGCACAGCTAGGCGAGAGAAGAAAAGCAAAGCACGAGTTGGGAGTTTGAGCGCAAGAACAGATGGAAAGCGTAAAGAACTCCCGACGGTGCGCTTTCCTTCTTAAGTAAGCCCTCACAACGCTTGGATGGAAACTGCAGGGGAATCAAGCATACTACTCAAGAGTTCAACCCAGCCGATGACAAGAGGGCCCGGGACCACCCCGACGACCAAGTCGAGGCTCTTACCCAGGCAAACAGTTGTCATCACGAGGCGGGAAACCCAAAGGCGGCGGACTGACAAGGCGCGCGGAACCGATACGGTTTTCGTATCGGGAACCGACGACCTTCAATTGCGAGAGATCCGCACGTCAAAGATCTTATCTGCCGCCTGAGGTGCGCCACGCGTCGGGACTCAACCATAAAGCCCCGCCAAAGGCACCTCCGAAGACTCTTGAAGACCCAGTTCAAGAGTCACAAGTATGGACCCACCTCCGGCGGAACGACTTCATCCCGTTGGCCTTCCCCGGAGGTAGGTCCAGGGGGCCACTGTCGGTACCCTAAAAACCATACACCCCCTGAGGTTACAAAGATCTCAAGGGAAGGACATCAACTCAAATTGAAGACCCTCGGGGGCCCACTCGCCAGACGTGACCGGACCCGCTTCTCCAACATGGTTAACCTCTAGGTTGCCACGTGTACTGTCAGCCCAGAGCTATTACCCGCAAGGGTGAAGCTCCGGGCCAAGTACTGAAACGGCACCTCCGGAGGTAGCCCCCGACCGAGAGAAGCTCCGGACATGACACGTGCCAGGTCACCCCGGAGCTTCCCGCTTCTCCCAAGCAAGCTCCGGAGCTGCCACGTGTCCACACGACGGAGCTAGATGCTTAAAGCCCCCGGGAGACGTTGTAACGGCTCCGGATCTCCAAAGGACAGCCGCAGACTTCAAGATCCGATTAATTACCATTAATTCCACGTTAATGATAATTAATCGGACAGCCTTAACACCTGTAACGGCACTGTCGGAGCCGTTACAGGGTTATTAACAACAATTAATCTCGTGTATCAATACTAATAACCGCCAGGGCCACATGTCGGGCCAGGCTGACTTGTAACGGTTGGTCCTTGTACTATAAAAGGACAAACCGACGATACACAGAGGGCGAACACTCTGAAGCTCACAAGTTAATACAACAAACACACACCCGTGGAGTAGGGTATTACGCTCAGGCGACCCGAACCACGTAAACCACCGTGTCACTCGTGTCCAAATCGCATTTCACTTTCTTAGATCTCCGCGCGCCCAGACCGAACCACAAACTCCTTCAAACACTTTTCATAGTGTTAGGGGATCTGCCGACTCCAACAGTCGACATAATCAATTTGGAGTAGGCGATAATTATACTTTAGGTGATGGAAGTGATATAGGTGCTTTAAGCGATTTTATTGTTGCTGCAATATTGCATGAATAAGTATTGTACTAAATAAATGATAAGATTGAGAAAAAATAATTTTTTGAGTGTATTTTGCATCTATCCTTTTTGTTATCAGCTACAACCAAGTGTGCACGGTACTGTATCACACGCTGGAACTAAAAAAAATATTCGATTCAGCTCAATGTCCAACTGTAGCACCTGTTGGAATAAAAAAACAAAAAAAATGTACTTAGTACCACACCGTCACGTACAGGCGCGGGGATAAAAAAAACAAAAAAAAAGGTACTTAGTCAGCACATGGTCGTCACGTACAAACGGAAAAAAATAACCAGAACAACTGACATATAGGTTAAACACTTATTCAAGGGCATGCAGATCATTTTACACACACTTAAGGAATAAACCACTCAAAATAATCAGATTACTCAAACATCCCACCCACCTCAGGCAGTTCCTTCATCTGACCACAGACTCATCAGTGCTTACCAGATAATCGAGATACACAAAAGCTAAAATAAACAGGATCCTAGCTATGCCACTGGTCGCCACATTTCAACAAACTAATTTTGAATCCAAGTAATAAGTTCAACGGTTATACAATTTCAATCTGATTCAACATAGGAATGCTTCATACGAGAATCTAAAACATTTCAAAATGAATTTGAAATCGTACTAAACGTGATCTAGTTAGGCAAACCAACATAGCTCAAAGTTTTGCCTTTCTGTGCTGATCATTAGCTCTCCGTGCTTCCTAGGTAGTCCCTCCGTCTCAAAAAGATTATCGTTTGTTAGTTCATGTTTGAACTAACAAACAATAACCTGTTAGGAACGGAGAGAGTATAAGATGCAGACAGGGCCAAACTTACTGGTTTCTAATAGGATATATTTAAGAAGGACGAATGATGTTCACACCATCAGTATTCATCCACCCAATCATGCAAATTAAAAACAAACTGGTACAGTATATTATTGTAACGGTTGTTCAGAGTTCAGACCCAAACATGTCCAAAGAGGGCACTCACTCACTCACGTTTATTCAGACCCAACCATGAACTGCATGCTGCGCATATTTGCTTGCCGAGCCCGGTTTCTTCAGCAGCCTAGACTGCAGATTCTTCATCGTTGCGAACAGCTTCTTCATCGTTGCGAGCTTTTCTCGCCTCGTCGGCTTCGCTCGGCAGTGCGTAGCGGCAGCAGGGGCACAGCCGGCTGAGGTCCAGCCACCTGACCAGGCAGGCCTCGTGAAACCTGTGGTCGCACGGCGACGGCATCACCAGCAGATCGTCACCGGCGACGAAGTCCTCGAGGCAGATGGGACACGCCGCTTTCGCCTGGGCTCCACTGCTCTCCGTGCCGCTATGACGGGCCCTTTTCTTCCTTGGCCCCGCATCATACTTGAGCCGCTGGAGGCCGGCAACCGCTGCGGCTGAGGCAGGGACCCCGCCGAACCCGCCACCAGCGTTCGCTTCGCTCAAGTCCGGTGGCGACACCGCTCGTGCGTAGCGAATAGCAGGTAGGGCTAGCACGACCGTGCGTGGCTGCGTGAGGCGTCGTCCAGCGGCTCCAGCCATGTCCAAGGCTCAGCTGCGTCAGAGGTACCTGCAGGCTGCAACAGGAGGACTGTTAGTTACACTGACGGCCCTTGCAATTTTTCGCTGCCTGTGCACCACAAAACTTTTACCTAAATTAAGTAGAAAAGGTAAAATTACATACAAAACTTTCACGAAGCAAATTCACTGTTAAGAATTTGAAATCTCAATGAACATGATTTTTCTATGAAACATATTCTTGGATATATATATATATATATATATATATATATATATATATATATATATATAATATCATTAGTGCAAGTTGAAATCCCCTCCCATCCTAGATTTCCCATATTTCTCATTCAACTATTAAAAAGATAACCATTTATCACTGATACACACCCGAATCATTTTTTTTTCTTCCAACTCGCAAAAGCTTTTCCATAGATCATAGCTAAAATCAGATATTCAGAAATTCACATCTGAACCAAAAACACTTGAAGTTATAAGAAATTGAAATACCAAGCCTTGGTAGGGGGCAATTGCTATTTCTTAGACCATTCGACTGCCATAATGATGAGGTTTTAAACAAGGTGTTCCCTTTCTTCTAAAATAAATTATATTTAGTATGATTAATTTAGTTCAGATTGAAATAGATTTTTTATCATAACCGTCATATATTTCAGAATGGAGAGAATATGTTTTTTTTCCTTCTATGCAGGTGGTGTTCAGAGGGTCACCTTGGATTGAAGTCCATAATCTAATGCAAAAGGAAGAAGAAAAACTAGAATAAAGTCAAGGTTCGACTGTGGTCGTGAATTTTTTATTCAAATACCTAGTAATGGACTTCCATTTATTTGATTCATTCATAATGGAAATTTTGAGCTATGGATTGTATTACTTTATTTACAACATTAACATCAGTGTGCTTGTAATAATGAACAATTATATGTATCAAAGGCTAGAATATTAATTCATATTCCATTTTCTAAAAATTTAAACAAGGTTCACAAGTGAAATAGCACTAGAATGAACTGAGGGTCTATTTGGACCTCACCATAATTAACCTTGCCCATTGCCACAAGAGGTGTGATAAAAAATTCTTCACCACAAGAGTGTCAAAGTTAGTAAAAAAATGAGAACCACAAGACTAAAAAGTGTGACTTGTGGCAAGTCAATCAAATAGTTGCCTAAACCTGCGGTGCAACTAACCTTAGGCATGATAAGGTTAAACACCAATCAAACAAGCTTTAAATATGATAAAAGTGTCATGTCAGAGTTGATGATGTCAAAGTGTGCTTGAAGAGGTGACAACAAGGAGAGCATCAGGGAGATTATATGGAAGGAAGGAATGGAGCTCCTCGAAACTGTTGTGTTTGATAGTTTTGCACTAGTAACATATGATGATTATATTCTAGGAATGGAGATCTTTCATAGAAACACCATCAAAGTCAACAAAATGAAAATTCTCAATGGTGAAAAGGTGAATATACATCAAGTTTGTTATAATGTCAAGTGCAAAAAGAATACTATCAATATACAAAAGGGCTAGTGGATGAAGGAAAAATTCTATACTAGCGAATGTAACGGGTAGAAGGTAGTGGTAGGCTTTCGGGATAACCCGAAATTTAGCATGTATATGCAAAATGGTAACAACCATGGCTTCGGCTAGCACAAGGATCTCAGCCCGACAAACATGGTCCTCAACCTCCTTACAGAAGCAATCCTAAGATGTTGTTTGGCACGTTAAGTAGTGAGACACTTTGCATCTTCCTCGGTGGTAGTTGTTTTGGTGTGCATCATATTGTCAGGTTAGGAGTCAAGCATGGTAAAGGGGAAGGGTAGCAGAGGGTTGGAGGCTGACGGTTAGGATTTAGCGATGGGGCCTGACTCCGGTGGTCAGGGTTAGCGGAGGCGAGCATCATAAAACCGGTAGATCTAGGACCAGAACACTCATTCTCCACATTCAAGACAATTTCTCTACTCATAAGAAACCAACTTCAACTTAAAAGGAAAAAATTGAACTGACCTTCCTTCTTCGATGCTAGTGGCAGCCCCGGTGGTCCGTGCGGCGACACAACACCTCCTTTTTCTTCCACCGGTGGCACCTCCCTCTTCAACGACGGTGGTGACTATAGGATTGGCCTCTCCCCTTCCGTCGTCGAAGGAATGGGAGGAAATCTCTATTAGATCTGGAAGGAGTGCTTTGTTGTTTCTGAAACGGAAAGGGGAAAGTAAGGCAGTAAGAGATGAAACAGGGGCGGTAGGTGAGGGGCAAGATTGTAAAAGTACCTCAAGTGTCACGGGATATTTAAGTTCAGATCGCTAAAAGCTCAATTCAAGCTCATATCGAAAGATAAACAAATTAAGGCTTGAGCCGAGTGCAAGACTGGTGAGTCTGACGAGCTTGATTTTGAATAGCTCGATAATGCTTGTTTAGATGAGTAATATCTAATCGTTCTATATTTATTAATCAATCTATCAACTCCATAGTTCAAATTAATCATATGTATAATTATTTGTTAAAGGCGCATGACCCAAGTCGACAACAAGTCACGAGCCCAACACAATTTCATCTTTATCCCTACCAATCCATGTGAGCATTTAGTGAAAAAATCATAAATATTGTGAGCTTTCTGTATTGACAAGCTTTCATGAACTGAGTTCGAGCGTATTGAAACTTCAACCTACCCGACCTCGAGCTACCATCTTGAAACTTGGAGTTCGAACCCGGCTCACTCAAAGCACAGTTTAAGTTGAACGCGAGCTCAAGCATGGACCCCAAAACTAGCCGAGCACGACTCATTGATAGCTATAGTGAGGGTTTGAGGGGGCCATACACATGCATGAAAACATGCATTTCGGGTAGAAAGAAGCAATGTACGTTTTGTTTGGTCTATTAATGTTCATGTTCTCACGAGATATTGTCGTTGTATTTGTTCATGGTATACATCGATGATTGAGTTTATACCAATGATACATATCAATCATTGCTATCGTTTGTGGGTACCATTCTCCTGTTCATTCAGTGTTCACCGTTCCAACAACAACCACAAGCAGGTTCATTCGTTCCATGCGGATCAAACAGGTGGCTTCACGTGAGACCCTTACGGAAAGTTATGAGGATAGGTCCCCATCTATGGTGAGAAACGCCTTCCTCGACTCTCCCGTGTTCCTCTCCCCTGATCTCGAGATCGTCCCTTACAATCACGTGAGTAGATTGTTGGGAACAACGGAAGGGGAGGGGATTGCAGAGGGAGACAAATCGTCATAGCAAAGCAGAGGGACGCATGACATTCCTCAAAAAAACTTGTCGTTTTGTAAACAATAAACAATGGTCACTAGCAACTATCACTCCGTTCTAAAAAGCTCGTCGTTTTGTAATTCAAAATTAAACTACAAAGCGACAAGATTTTTAGAACAGAATGAGTAAAGCAAAACAGGATACAAAGCACAATCAAACATGCACAACAGGGGACACGGCTAAAGGGGTCTCGACATAAGTTAAACTGCCATACATCATGGCCAATATCGCAACCAATAACCCACCAAAATGACACAGCATCCTAAAGACAAACAAAATACTTCCTATACTTGTCACTTATTAGTTCACTTTGAACTAACAAGAGACAAGTATTTGGGAACGGAGTGAGTAATTCATTACAGCATCTACCACATTCTACTGACTTTGGCTAAATTATCCCCTTAGTCCAGCACTCTACAAGTCTAAAGCTTAGTTTCCCTGCAAATTAATACTGCAGACTTGATCGTCTGCTAATCATCACAGCATGGGCAGTAAGTGCCACGCCCTACAAAACGTGTCATGGTTGAGACGACAAAAAAAATGACACACCACACCAATTCTACTGGGGAGCTAAGCTGACGTTGATGTCAGGCGAACTCCCGGGCACCGTGGATTGTGAGCTTGGAGGCCAGCCAAACATCGTGAAGCCTGCCGTGTTCAAGTTCATGCTCATTGTGCTGTGCCCCGCACTGGCATGGGCTTGTTGCGGTGCAGCCGATGGTGGTGGCGGTGCATGGAATCCGTTTCCTGGAGTTGCCTGAGAAATAGGCATAGCCGCTGTCAACACCGGGGGTGGAGCCATTAGCGCTGGCAGCGCCGGAGCAGAAGATGGCTGCTGCTGCAGGTTCATCCGCCTCTGATGCTGCTTCAGGCTGTTGGGCAGGAAGCTCCCCACAATCACCTGAAAACAACGGTTCATGGTAGAGAATAAATATTCTCTTCGTTCCTTTTTATTTATCACCAACTAGTTCAAAAATGAACTGGCGAGGGAGTAAAAGATTGCTGCCATAAAAAAACAAAACAGATACGGTTGCAGTGAATTATGAACCAACAAGAGCTCAGCAATTTATTTTCTGATGAATTAAGCAACTGCATTGGTAAATTTGTACATGTTCAGTCAGTTTTTACCTGTATAGGACTGGCAGCACGCAGCAACCCAGCCACGACACCACCCACCACACGGCCATCAGGGCCAGCAAGAGACACACTGAGCCCCCCGGTTCTCCTCCGACCTTCCTCAGCCATTGTGAAGGAGCCCATCAATTGCAAAATCTCGAAAGGGCCCTGAAGTCAAGAAACAAATCAATGTCATTTCAGGGTTTCAAATAACAACTCAGACTTGATTTTGATGCAATATCTACAACATGATGTTTTCCTTCATTCTCACCCCTATTCTGTAAATCCTGGATTTACAAACCATTTTAATGGGAGGTTCAGGTCCTCAAACAAGAAAAATGGCAGTAAGATGAATGATAATATTATCAACCCATACTAGATTACCGATACAGTAAATCAAGCCTCCTATTGACATCTCAGAACAAAAATTATTTGCCATTTGTTCAAGAGAAAAAAAAACATTTGCCATTTGGACAATCGACAAGTTTCTGAATATTGTTAATCTCACTTATGATTAGCAGACTTT
This sequence comes from Tuctoria greenei, assembly GCA_036927565.1. Lineage (NCBI taxonomy): Eukaryota > Viridiplantae > Streptophyta > Magnoliopsida > Poales > Poaceae > Tuctoria > Tuctoria greenei. The sequence continues at coordinate 177,905,950 of JAYESD010000009.1, read as the reverse complement.
TGGTTGCCGTGACCTACAGCAGACATAGAACAAAGTGAAAGTTCACAAGACCGAATTACAAATAATTTGTTTTGACGCATTCCCTATACAAACTGCAAGGCATGAATAGATTGAATTCCAGAATACCTAGGCTTAACTACAAGATGCTCAACAGAAGCTCACAACACCTGGTAGATATTAATCTAAGACATTAGGAAGAAATGATAAGACATGAACAGTAAACTATGAATGATACTTCATACCTCATAGGTGAAGTTACCAGATGAGTCCGGCTGCCTCAATGTTACATTAGAGATTGTCCCATTGGCAGAGAGGATGCACACCGAGCGTGGACCCTTCTGAGAAAACGACATTATGCGTGCAGCCACATCCTGCGAACAAATTGGACAAAGCTCAGTGTTACCCTTAAGACAGGTAGTAGTCAAAGGTACACAAGAGTTAACAATGCCAAACTAGTTGCGGGGAAACTTGCGAGGTTCTAAGTCATGTCTTACCTCCCCGGTACCCACGATGATGACATGAGGTGTGAAACTCCCCCCGGCAGACAGGGCATACCATTCCCCTGTTGCATTTTTGGAGACTCAGTCAGGCAAACAAATGAACAATTTTCAAACAAGTAAACTATTAGATTTTTTTTTCGAAAACTCACTAAACTATTTAGATGATTAGAAAGAAAAAAAGGCTTAAACGCGGCTTGATTTTCTAAAACATTGAGGATTAGGTCGATTAGGTAATCCACCCAGAAAAATCTCCCAAGAGACACGCACACAATACTGGTAGGACGAAAGGAGATAATAAACATGAGAATCACTAAAATAATTAACAGAGGAGATAAGCTCGACGACATTAAACAGCAGAACCGGTAACTGGTGTTAACCGATATTGACTTGCTACTCATCTTTTTTAGAAGAAAAGGCAACATACACATCATACTATCTGGACCCCATATTATAGTGAAACAGAAATCCACAGGAGCAGCAAAAATAGTAAGAAACAAAACAGCAAAAACGGAAATTTGGGGCTGTTCTAGAGGAAAAATGAGCAAGCTTTGCATTTCTAAGGGACGGAGGGAGCATACAACTGACCGAGAGCAGCAAGCATCTGGCGCCTGCCGGAGCCGCGCGGCCGGCCCCTACGCCGTCCGGAGCTCAAGTTGTCGGCGTTTCCACCCTGCCCAGCCGTCAGCATGCCGCTGTCCCCTGCAGCCTGCTGACTCGACTTCTCAGCAGCACCCAAGCTCCACGCGAGCGGAGTTGCAGTAGCTTCCTCTCCGTGGCCAGCCGCGGCCGTTGGTGGAGACGGTGTGGGGGACGTCGACGGCGATGAGGGGGAAAAATGGTACTCCTCCTTTGCTGCCGCTTCTCGCGCCTCGGTCATGGATATGTCTGCTCCGAACAGACCGTGACCGGATTCATGGCCTCCTCCCACTGCAATGCCCTCTCTTCTTCCCTCCATTGAGCATGCGAAGACGAAGAACTCTTCTTGGTTGGCCTTTGCTGGTTTCTTGTTCTTGGTTTGCCGCTTTTGCTTGCTCACGGACAAGAGGAGACACCAACTCTAGTTTTTGCTTTCCTTTTGTGTCCGGTTACTACTAGTACCAGGCACCAGCAAAGCTGCTGCGAGTTGTGGCAGTATATACCCAACTCAGCGGGGTAAGATTTTGAATATGAAAAAATGGCGGATATATAAAAAATATGGATAGATTTCGTGGGAAGAAACTGCACGAGAACGGCGGGGTTTCCTTCTGCTTGCAAATCTCTCTCTCTCTCTCTCGATGTCTATCCGTCTCTCTCTCCTTTGACCAACCGGCTGATTGGTTGGACCGCAAGTGTACCCGAGTGCAACATAACCTACTGGAGTACAGTGCTGTTGTTTACTGTGCAGTAAAATAGCGAATTTCTACTGGAAATCGGTACGTACAAACATTTTGAACTGTAATCTTTAATTGAGACTTCATACTATGCCTGACCGTCACTTGGGTTAATTTTTCTTAAAAACAACCGTGTCACACCCGGTTTTATTAGAAATAAAACCAGCTGCAAAGTACATGTATGCCAGGATCAGTTTCACCATACATGTACGACAAAAGTGATAAACAGTTCCATATCGCATGCAAGCAACATTTATACCTTTAAAAGAGTTTTGAAGTAGCAGCGGAAGAGGAAAACTTTAGGGCAACCACAGGCAAGTTGACTGGCAGCAACGCGACCTATACACCGTCTTCACTTGTCACGGTCCTCATTAGATGTTCTCTTCACTGAGTAGCATATCAAAAATACAACAAAGCAAGTGTGAGTACCATCCCGTGGTACTCAGCAAGTGTGGGAAATACATGACATGAAGGCCAAATCAACGGAGAAGGCTGATAGTGGTTTAAGCACTAAGCATTAAACATAACCTTAGCTTTCATTAGCAACCTACCTCTAGATGAGTAATCCCAACCGTAATAACAGTAATAATAATTATAATAATATCAACATCAATTCCAAGCATTATCCCAACCATCATTTCAACCATTGACTAATTATGAATTCGACACCAAGCCGCTCTTGTCCGTGAGCACGGCTGTCATGACAGTTTCCCAATCTCTGCAGAGAATGTATCCTTTACCCACAAGTCGTGATTTCATCCTCTGTTGCCAGGTGGACTAAGCAAACCTCCCTGATGCCAGTGGTGATCAACCACTTTTCACACTTCCGTAGGTGTGCGGCCAGGAGATCACTACGAGGTCTTTACAAAGGTACTCCCGACTAGTGCTAGCCCTCTAAGGTTTCCACCACTGGGGATTCTCGGAGTAACCCTCCGCCCCAGAGCCCCCTCTTGAGCCTTGCGGATCCAAGAGCAGATCACCCGCATCATTCCCCGCACCATCCAACTACTAGCATTTCATCGGGAGAAACCTAATTAATTGACCAAGCTGCCCCATCTCAGTCTCGTGGTGATACTGTATAGCTTAGTGGCTACTCCATAAACCGGTCCTTAGAATCCGGCAAGGTTCCAACCCCAATCCCGGGTCTCGTGCGTACTGCACCATACCATTCAACCAACCCGCCAGATTCCTATTTACTACACTTCATATTCCAACATCATAGTCATAATCATGATAATAAGTAATGAGTAACAAGTGTAGTTAAATGTATTCCCACCCAACTATTATGCATGGCTAAGCGTAAGGTAAATCCCGTTTACCACCCTTCCATGACCCATGCGACAAGGTAATAAGGATACAACAACAGGGCATGATATAGGATTCATATTAATTAGCATGCAACTAACTAAACCCTTAAAAAGGTGCAAGATGGTCAAGGACACTTGCCTTTGTATAAATAGCTGCTCAGTTCTTCTTCATTGAACTCTTGATCTTCACATCTTCATGTAGCTTCTTGATCGTAGAAATACGAGTGCGTATAAACTACCGTCAAAAGAGAAATAAAAACAGTCAAGAACAATACACCATACAAGCAATACAAATATTATGATTGAAATATGTTATAATTATGATTAAAATTGGAGTTATGAGGGATTTATTATTTTTCATAGCTTAAGAAATGCATTTACTATTTATTTTCCATTTTTAATATTTAATTATAGGCTAAAATCATTTTTAATGAATTTCCCATAGACAAAATATATTTTATATACACTTTATAATTTTATTTCAACTTAAATGGTTTTATAAATAATTTTTCTATTTATTATCCATTTTTAGTAATTATTTATAGCTAAAAACATTTTTAATGAGTTTTCTATAGCCAAAATATATTTTATATGCATTTTATAAATTTATTTCAGCATAAAAGACTTTATAAATAATTTTCCTACTATTTTCACATTTATTTATTATTTTTATTATTTATTTATAACTAAAAGTATTTTTATTAAATTGTTCCATGATCAAAATATATTTTATATGCACCTACAATTTTATTTCATCCTAAAATGATTTATAACTAATTTTCCACTATTTTCTATATTTATTTTATCATTTATAAATATTCTCTATTTACTAAATACAGTTTTAATCAATATTCAGCAATTAATAATAACCTGAGGGGCTGTTTTGCTATTTTTCTAGGACATTACAGGGGATGGTATGATATTTAATATAATTACAGGGGCTTAAGTGCTAGTTCACATTAAAAACCATGATTTTAATAAAGTCCAGGGCCTATTTTATAAGATCAGGGGTCTATATTTAACTTTAACTTAAACTGCAGGGGCTTAAATGCAAATCTTCATTTTCCTTTCTTATTCCTATTTATTTTTCTTAAGGAAAATGGCGTGGACTCGGTCTAAAGGTCCGTGGACCGTGGGCGTCGGTGCGGTCCATGGACCATGGTGGACCAAAGGCCATACCCCTTCGGGGTCATTTAATCTGGGCCGTTGCCCTTGGATGGACGGCCAGGGGAGAGCCACGTCACCCTGGCCGTGGCTGGTGGCGGCGCCAGAAGGCCGGCGGCGGCGCCATGGCCGGCCTCGCCGGAAAGCTCGCCGGAATGGCGTCCGGTGGCCCAAATTCAACGGGGTTTTGCCAAAAATGAAGAGGAAGGGATGGGGAACTCACCTAGGGGAGTTTTGGAGGCCGGAATTGAGCGAGGAGGTGGCTGCGACGGTGGTGGGCGGCGGCTGAACATTGGTGTCGTCGTGGACGGCCTCGGGTGGTTGGAACTCGCCGCGGACAGGCCCTACGGGGGAGGTACGACGTCGGGCCGCACGACGGCGTGGAGGAGAGGGGCGGGGCGGCCTCCTTGCGGTGGAACGCCAAGCTCAATGGGGGGCGGCCATGGTGGTGCTCTCGGCTAGGGTTTGGGGATGGGAAAAAGGGGAAATGGAGCGCGACCACGAATTTGTAGAGAGGGGGGGGGGGGGGAGACGGTTGCGCCGGGGCGACGGGGTAAGGGGCGCGGTTGAGGGCGGCGTGCCGGTTGCCAGGCGCGGGCGGCGGTTGGGGAAAGAGAGAGAGTGGCGGTTGGGGAAGATGGAGATGACAAGTGGGCCCCACGCGTAAGAGGGAGGAGAGGGAGAAGGGGAGTGCGGCTGGGCCTTGGGCCAAGGTGGAGAGGAGGGAAGTTGGGCCGCAGGGGGAGGGGGTGGATGGCCCAGACCTGTTTTTTTTTTCTTCTTTTTCTTTTCTTCTCTTTCTTTTTATTTCCTTTTCTTTTCTTTTCTCTTCTTTTCCATTTGAATTCAAATTCAAATCTTGGCAAATCTACTGTTTGAATTTAAACCATCACACAAAAATGCACAAACAAACATAATTAAATTATTTTTTTTTTCTCTTTTAAAAATGTGGGTGTTACAATTCTACCCCCCTTAAACGGAATCTCGCCCCGAGATTCTGGGTCTTGTAAAATTTTAGGGCGGGATTTTTAGCTAAATCGATTAATTACCAATTTCTCCTTTTGAAAATATTATTATACATCTTTCTTTCTATTTTCAAATTTTGATCTTAAGTTATTTTGCAAGTTACAAAATGTTACACAGATGGACAAATACAACGCAATAATTTGGTTTGAATTAATTTTAAGGAAAACTAATTTTCAATACCATGAAAATTTGTACATTAAAGTTATATTTCTTCTTCCTCTTTATTGTGTTTAGTTTCTCATCTTACTATCATTATTCTTCGTATTATTGTTTGAATGAAAGGTTCAAGGGCTTGAACGTTGGTTTATTTTATTTGAACTTAAAAGTCTTCTTTAGCAATTGAAAATTTTGTTTTCCAACCAAAGCACCTCAATAGATTAGTTCTAATGAATTAGCGCTTGATACAACACATTAATTTTTATTTTCCTTCATTTAGGTTTTATTTATTTATTTGTTTATTTGCCAAGATTTATTTATTTATTATGTTGTTCCTATTAATTGAGTAATTTTTTTTATTATTATATTAATTATTATTTTTCTCTAGGTGTTGCAATTTCATCCCACTTACAAAGAATCTTGCTCTCGAGATTCAAGGTTAGTTAAAGAATAGGATTAGGTTTTTTTTTTTTTTACCCATCAATAAGTTATTATGATTATTATTTTAAAATAATTTACTTCTTATTTTATTTACAATGATCTGCTAACACTTTTATAAGTTTAGGAGTGCCTACAGCTGAATATATAAAAACATTTGTTTTTGTTCTAAATTGATTTAGAAAACTTTTATCACCGCACACAAATTTACATCTTATTCTACTACTATTATTATTATTATTTTATATGTAGATTTCATTATCCATGTATTCTAATTTTTAACAGAGTGTTATGAGCGCTGATTGAATTTTCTTTGTCATGCCTTAATTTCATTTGAATTCAAACATATTCTTTAAAAATTGAAATTTGCATTTTTTCACAAATAGGCAATTACGATGAAATATGTTGTTTAGTTAAATTTAAAGTATTATTACACAACCACACACACATTATTTTTATGTACTTCTACATTCTTATTTTTATTCTTTTTATTATTTTGAACTTGGCTTAAATGTGCACTACGATTTTAATTTTAAAGTCTTCTATTTCAAATGCATTGTCATTATTACTATATTTATTATTATTATTTTCTTTTCCTTTTTGGTAATTATGAGGGTTAGGTGGGTCGACTACCCCCCTTAAACAGACAAATGCTATAATTTTATTGTTATTGTTATTATTAATCTATTGCAATGCATCAAGCAACGTGTTCTAATTCGCTGTGAAGAAGGCATGGACTTCACTTGCTAAGCAAAAAGGGGACCCAAGCAAGTGATGTATGATAATCTTTAAGAGTCTTCTTCTTCCTTCGCATTGTCCTCATATGTCGATCTTCATGCACCTGTCCGTCGATACGAATCTTCGTCTTCATGAGAAAGGTCAAAGGAGAATCTAAGAGGTCCATTCTAACTAAGGTCACGTGCCTAGAGTCAACCTGGCTCTGATACCACTTTGTCACACCCGGTTTTATTAGAAATAAAACCAGCTGCAAAGTACATGTATGCCAGGATCAGTTTCACCATACATGTACGACAAAAGTGATAAACAGTTCCATATCGCATGCAAGCAACATTTATACCTTTAAAAGAGTTTTGAAGTAGCAGCGGAAGAGGAAAACTTTAGGGCAACCACAGGCAAGTTGACTGGCAGCAACGCGACCTATACACCGTCTTCACTTGTCACGGTCCTCATTAGATGTTCTCTTCACTGAGTAGCATATCAAAAATACAACAAAGCAAGTGTGAGTACCATCCCGTGGTACTCAGCAAGTGTGGGAAATACATGACATGAAGGCCAAATCAACGGAGAAGGCTGATAGTGGTTTAAGCACTAAGCATTAAACATAACCTTAGCTTTCATTAGCAACCTACCTCTAGATGAGTAATCCCAACCGTAATAACAGTAATAATAATTATAATAATATCAACATCAATTCCAAGCATTATCCCAACCATCATTTCAACCATTGACTAATTATGAATTCGACACCAAGCCGCTCTTGTCCGTGAGCACGGCTGTCATGACAGTTTCCCAATCTCTGCAGAGAATGTATCCTTTACCCACAAGCCGTGATTTCATCCCCTGTTGCCAGGTGGACTAAGCAAACCTCCCTGATGCCAGTGGTGATCAACCACTTTTCACACTTCCGTAGGTGTGCGGCCAGGAGATCACTACGAGGTCTTTACAAAGGTACTCCCGACTAGTGCTAGCCCTCTAAGGTTTCCACCACTGGGGATTCTCGGAGTAACCCTCCGCCCCAGAGCCCCCTCTTGAGCCTTGCGGATCCAAGAGCAGATCACCCGCATCATTCCCCGCACCATCCAACTACTAGCATTTCATCGGGAGAAACCTAATTAATTGACCAAGCTGCCCCATCTCAGTCTCGTGGCGATACTGTATAGCTTAGTGGCTACTCCATAAACCGGTCCTTAGAATCCGGCAAGGTTCCAACCCCAATCCCGGGTCTCGTGCGTACTGCACCATACCATTCAACCAACCCGCCAGATTCCTATTTACTACACTTCATATTCCAACATCATAGTCATAATCATGATAATAAGTAATGAGTAACAAGTGTAGTTAAATGTATTCCCACCCAACTATTATGCATGGCTAAGCGTAAGGTAAATCCCGTTTACCACCCTTCCATGACCCATGCGACAAGGTAATAAGGATACAACAACAGGGCATGATATAGGATTCATATTAATTAGCATGCAACTAACTAAACCCTTAAAAAGGTGCAAGATGGTCAAGGACACTTGCCTTTGTATAAATAGCTGCTCAGTTCTTCTTCATTGAACTCTTGATCTTCACATCTTCATGTAGCTTCTTGATCGTAGAAATACGAGTGCGTATAAACTACCGTCAAAAGAGAAATAAAAACAGTCAAGAACAATACACCATACAAGCAATACAAATATTATGATTGAAATATGTTATAATTATGATTAAAATTGGAGTTATGAGGGATTTATTATTTTTCATAGCTTAAGAAATGCATTTACTATTTATTTTCCATTTTTAATATTTAATTATAGGCTAAAATCATTTTTAATGAATTTCCCATAGACAAAATATATTTTATATACACTTTATAATTTTATTTCAACTTAAATGGTTTTATAAATAATTTTTCTATTTATTATCCATTTTTAGTAATTATTTATAGCTAAAAACATTTTTAATGAGTTTTCTATAGCCAAAATATATTTTATATGCATTTTATAAATTTATTTCAGCATAAAAGACTTTATAAATAATTTTCCTACTATTTTCACATTTATTTATTATTTTTATTATTTATTTATAACTAAAAGTATTTTTATTAAATTGTTCCATGATCAAAATATATTTTATATGCACCTACAATTTTATTTCATCCTAAAATGATTTATAACTAATTTTCCACTATTTTCTATATTTATTTTATCATTTATAAATATTCTCTATTTACTAAATACAGTTTTAATCAATATTCAGCAATTAATAATAACCTGAGGGGCTGTTTTGCTATTTTTCTAGGACATTACAGGGGATGGTATGATATTTAATATAATTACAGGGGCTTAAGTGCTAGTTCACATTAAAAACCATGATTTTAATAAAGTCCAGGGCCTATTTTATAAGATCAGGGGTCTATATTTAACTTTAACTTAAACTGCAGGGGCTTAAATGCAAATCTTCATTTTCCTTTCTTATTCCTATTTATTTTTCTTAAGGAAAATGGCGTGGACTCGGTCTAAAGGTCCGTGGACCGTGGGCGTCGGTGCGGTCCATGGACCATGGTGGACCAAAGGCCATACCCCTTCGGGGTCATTTAATCTGGGCCGTTGCCCTTGGATGGACGGCCAGGGGAGAGCCACGTCACCCTGGCCGTGGCTGGTGGCGGCGCCAGAAGGCCGGCGGCGGCGCCATGGCCGGCCTCGCCGGAAAGCTCGCCGGAATGGCGTCCGGTGGCCCAAATTCAACGGGGTTTTGCCAAAAATGAAGAGGAAGGGATGGGGAACTCACCTAGGGGAGTTTTGGAGGCCGGAATTGAGCGAGGAGGTGGCTGCGACGGTGGTGGGCGGCGGCTGAACATTGGTGTCGTCGTGGACGGCCTCGGGTGGTTGGAACTCGCCGCGGACAGGCCCTACGGGGGAGGTACGACGTCGGGCCGCACGACGGCGTGGAGGAGAGGGGCGGGGCGGCCTCCTTGCGGTGGAACGCCAAGCTCAATGGGGGGCGGCCATGGTGGTGCTCTCGGCTAGGGTTTGGGGATGGGAAAAAGGGGAAATGGAGCGCGACCACGAATTTGTAGAGAGGGGGGGGGGAGACGGTTGCGCCGGGGCGACGGGGTAAGGGGCGCGGTTGAGGGCGGCGTGCCGGTTGCCAGGCGCGGGCGGCGGTTGGGGAAAGAGAGAGAGTGGCGGTTGGGGAAGATGGAGATGACAAGTGGGCCCCACGCGTAAGAGGAGGAGAGGGAGAAGGGGAGTGCGGCTGGGCCTTGGGCCAAGGTGGAGAGGAGGGAAGTTGGGCCGCAGGGGGAGGGGGTGGATGGCCCAGACCTGTTTTTTTTTTCTTCTTTTTCTTTTCTTCTCTTTCTTTTTATTTCCTTTTCTTTTCTTTTCTCTTCTTTTCCATTTGAATTCAAATTCAAATCTTGGCAAATCTACTGTTTGAATTTAAACCATCACACAAAAATGCACAAACAAACATAATTAAATTATTTTTTTTTCTCTTTTAAAAATGTGGGTGTTACAAACCGGCAAGTGAAAGGAAAGCAAACCCATTGGGGAATTGTATCATACAGTTCATCACTACTACTGTAATATAAATGCTCATTACACGTCTGCACTGCACTGTACTGTACTCATCCGGTTCACTTTTTGGTCATTACATGTGGCTAAAAAATTGTAGTAAAACTGAAAGTAGTACAGTAGTAAGAACATCCGCACCAGCATACCCTAAAACATACTTTATATACTATTTTCCTTCAGCTTTTACAGTACGTACTCTAAATTACACTGCGAAATAGTATATCTAGTATGTTTTACAGCATACCACTGCGGATGGTCTAAGAATGCAGTGTGAACAGATCCAGACTGTTATTCAGATTTCATAAGTTGATGCAGCGCATTTTATTATGAGCAAGAGTAAAGAATTCCATTTCTCATCTTTCTATGCAACTTTCCAGTTGTGCCTCTTCTTTTGGAGTAAATATCAAAACGACATGAAAAGCCATGAACTGCGGTTCTTGCAGCTTCCTTCATCTGCCCCTTTTCAAGAACGGCTCGGGAGATTTGAAAACTTATTAATTACCCCTTCCTCTTTGCTTGCTTGCGCCTGCAGTGCAGCAGTCGCACAGTTCACGCACAGCTGTCCGACTGCGCCCATTGCTTCGGCCCTTTGGGAAATCAAATTCAAATCAGTACTAGCTGCAGGGTAAAATTCCAAGTGGAGATAAAAAAAGAATTGCAGTCAAATCCCCGGTGTGTTGTGACAGTAAAAGCTCCGAGTCCTCGTTATCACAAAACTAACCAGGCCGGAATAAACAAAACAGCTGCTATCCTGTCCATTTCAGACTTTCAGTGTGCCTCGCATAAAACTAACGCTCGCAATTTGGAGAGGACGGGCACCTTGAGGAGAAAAACAGAAGCGTAGTGTTTGTATGTAAAAAAATAAATTAACAAAGTAGTTTCACTCTGTTATTAGACCGTCCATAGTGACACGTTGTAAAACCTACTGTATACACGGTAGTACAGTAGATATTTAGAGTATGTATTATAAAATTAGAAAAAAAAGTATAAAATATGTTTTAAAGTATGCTGGTGCGAATAACCTTAAAAAATTATCATCGGAGTACATGTACATAGCAGTAGACACTATTTAAAGTAGTGTACATGTAGATAACGCTATGCAGCCTGAACGAGTATTAAACTCTGAAGAAAAGTCCCTGCATCGAATGATGGAAATGCCTGAGCTGAGGATCGAAAGCTGGATACTGTACATTCGAGCCATCGCATTTAATGGCTTGCTCCTTGAGATATTCGAGACCATGCCGTTGAGAGTACGTGGAAACAGATCTACGAATTTCATTTCATAGTTAACAAACACAAAACGCAGCGTAAATATTTTGAATAAGAAACTATAGTCCAAAAGAATAAAAAAATACAAATAAATAAACTCGTTGAAGGTATTGACAGATACCGAGAATCTGTCAATATTATTGAAATATCTCGGAGAACACGAATTAGTGGATGGATCATAGCTGTAAAACTTGCTTCAAGATTATACTAACTCAGAAGGGAACAAAACTCGCCCCCCAAGGTTCAGTACAATAGAGGTGATTACCGATGAAGCTTCGAATAAAAAACATGATAGTAGGACTGTAGGAGCGTCATGTGGCTAGCCGAAGCAAAGTGGACGTTCCCATATCAAACAGTTTCAGCGGATTTGTCGTAAGTACTCCATTTATCTCTAAATATTTGGAATTATACTTAGTTTATTTTTAATGAATCCGTGATAAATATTCGGATGCAGAGTAAGTAGGAAACAAATTCAACGAGGGGAAGCAGTGCACACGCTGGTGTTTTCGTGACTTTAATATGCTAATAAACAGGTAAAGCAAACACATGAACCTAATTAAATGCTGACAAAAAATAATTAAAGTGGAAAACGAACAAAGAGTTCAATTCAGACCAGACCTAGAGGGCATTTTTTTCTCCTTTTCCTGGTCTGCTGCAAAGAAGATCTGTCACTTGATCTAACATTGCACATGGCCTTCTAATTAAACACCCTATCAAGAATTTAACCTACATGGACTAGCTAGCACGCCACACCGGACATATATTCAGCGCAAATTACTCTTATTACATGTTGACTGACCCAATTAAACACACTTTCAGAGTGACTTGAATGTTATGGATCAGTCCTCACCTTAGAGACCATAGGACTGGCATCAAACTAAATACTAGCAAATAAGTATTTCTTCCGTCTTCAAAAGTTTGTCATGTTCTAATTTAAAAATAAATTAAAACGTGATAAACTTTTAAAGACGGAAGGAATATTAGTATAAGACACACTGAGGATCACAGTGCAGCACTGCAGCTTAATTAAGTTGACCATGAAGCCTGACTCAATTTACTTCTAGCTAATAAAACGAAACAGGTCTCCCTTGCATGAGAAACAAACTTGACACAAAAGATGCAGGAGAGAGACACGTCTTGGGCAGGCCCGCCCATGTAGCATTCCGACCAGGCTTGAATTCGATGGACCTAACTTTGGAGTACTAATTCTGTTCCGTAGCCTTTGTGACTGGGCCTTGAATTAACCGGGACCTTTTTCTTAGCCCGGTCCAATAACTGCTATTAAGACAACGCAACACACAGTCGAAGTTGATACGGGTGTTCTCGCCACCGACGATCGATCGATCGTTTCCTGTCACCGGGTGTCGGGAGAGTGGCCATCGCCACCGGACTGGACACTGAGCGCCCTTTGGATGAATGAAACGTTTCTGATTTTGGGTAGAATCATTTGAAACTGATCCAAACAGTAAGAAAGAGAAACGTTTCAGGGGAAAAACACTTTGAAGTGATTCACTTTTTTGAACTGTGGAGTTTCATACTTTGGAACGCTTTGGTCAATCGTAACTCGGGTCTAAGTTCTAAAAAAATTACGAAGATTTACCACCACCTTAAAATGCTTCAGATCAGTGGCCAAAATTTTTTATCTTCGTTTTTTCTTAACTCGTCAACGTGGTAATACAAACAAAATAAAGACTTACATAAACCAAATATCAGCCATGATATATTACAACGTTCTCACTAGGGGTCAACATTACGATCGGAGGCTACTTTTTTTGTATTATCAACGTTATTACATAATCACAAACATAAATGAAGAATAACCACAAACCAACCAGATTAAATGGGTCAATTCAGCATTTCTCTCATCTCTCCTGAAACTGAAACAAATATGCTAGTCAAACAGTTTCTAAAGTGATTCTATTCTAGAGCCTGAAACCGTTTTTGCATTGGAACTGAAATGTTTCTGATTCTGTGTGAATCTGGAACCATACCAAACAGGGCCTGAGGTTGAGAATTTTTTTCATTTTAACATTATTTTCTAATCATTTAATATTAATAGCATACAAATTCTATTGTTTGTAAAAATAGCCATCTAGCCGTCCACAGTGTGGACGACTTGCTGACATAGCATTGTCACATCAGCGTTGCCGTCCACACTGTGGACGACATGCTGACGTGGCATTGCCACCTCTTGCCGTTCACATTGTGGATGGTTGGTTGATATGACGCCACGTTAGCGTTAGCTATCACCTTCTGTCGTCCGCATTGTGGACGGCAAGAGCTGAGGTGGCGTGTCACGTCAGCAAGTCATCTACAGTGAGGACGGTAAGAGCTGAGGTAGCGTGCCACGTCAGAAAGTCGTCCACAGTGTGGACGATTAGGTGACTATTTTTGCAAAAAATAAATTGTGTATGCTATTAATATTAAATGGTTAAAAGTAATCTTAAAATGAGAAAAAAAACCTGAGGCTGATGCTGGTTGCTCGCCGCTCGGCGCAGCACGCGGGCCGGCGTGCATCCACCGCGCAACCGGCCGCCGTACCGTACCGTACTCCATGGCAACACCGAGTCCTCCACCAACGTCCTGTCCCAGCTCGACGAGGACGGCGCGCGCTGCTGCTGCTCGATCAGCCAGCGGGCGCCCGTGCCGTCGTCCTCTCCCTCCGTACTCGATTTTTTTTTCCGTTTCAAAACAGGCACGTGCGTGAGATGTTGCATGTGGATCGTCTATGATGATGACGGCAGAGGTAGGATTTTGAAATTTCGGGGCGTACTGTACTTGGTTTATCTTTTTGACATTTCCTCAGTATACGATGGATCATTTGTATTGTAAGTACGTAGCTGGAACCGAGAAAATTGCTGCTCCTGGACGAAAGCTGGAACCGATTTTGAATTTCCACCGTTCGTCGGTAAACATGTTCTGGAAGAAGGAACGGTGGGAAAAGCGACACGCGTGGTCCATGGATTCGCAGCAGGTCGACCAAAAGAAAAAAGGTGGAGAAGAATAATCACAGACAGTCAGAGGGGACCTACCTCATTGTTGACAAGGAAGCATGGAACGGAGAACACGAGACGAAGAAGAAACACCAGACTTCCCAACTGTTGGGCTAGTTAGTCGGGTTCGGACCGGCCCACAAACTTGAGACAGCCGCCGTTCGGAGGACGGCCCATACACCGGCGCGTCAGTGGTCCACCATTTCGCACTTTGGAAGAAAAAGCAGCATATCGCATATGCCGTGGGGGCTTGGGCACCACGTCCACGTCCACGTCCACCAATTAAACACGCACAGCGATAGATTTCCTTCTGTGATTTAAGAAGAGCGGAGAGACGGAGGGGGCACCACCCCACGCCATTCGCGCCCACCACCGAGACAACGAGCTCTTCTTCTCTTCTCTTCCTTGTAGAAGAGGAAGAAGAACAAGAACACGGCCGCAAATCCGCCGCCGTCCCTCCCGACCTGCTGATCCGCTCCCTCGCAAGGCACGATGAATTCGACGAACCTGCTGCTCGAGGAGCCCATCCGGATGGCCTCCATCCTCGAGCCATCCAAGGCCGTGAGTAGTACAGTAGTACCCCTTCCCCCTCCTCTCCTTCTTCTTCACCCTAGCTCCTCGTCGTTCAGATCCGTCCTCAGTCTAACCCTAGTTCAATTTCGGACGGACGGACCGAATGAACGAATTGGCAGAGCTTTTTCCCGGCGATGACCAAGATCGTGGGGACGCTGGGGCCCAAGTCGCGCTCCGTCGACACCATCTCCGCCTGCCTCAAGGCCGGCATGTCAGGTAATTAACCCGCGCTGCCCATCACGTTCCCAATGGTGGCCGTATGTAACAACCTTTCCGCCTCGTCCTCCATCTTCAACTGATTCTCATATTTGTTTTCCTCCCCTGTCGCAACTGTCGCCAGTCGCCCGGTTCGACTTCTCGTGGGGAGACGCCGCGTACCACCAGGAGACGCTCGAGAACCTCAAGCTCGCCGTCAAGTCCACCAAGAAGCTATGCGCCGTAAGTAAGGCACCGTTCATTGCAATTTACATCCCTCGCTCGCTCGATCGCAACTGTACTACTAGTAGTTTATGATGCCACGGCTTCTGAACCAAAGCTAGTAGCGTGCAACGGACGGGGTTTATCATTTTATCTCTCTGTTAGTATATGATTTATCACGACGTGCTGATAGAGAGTCGGATCCTCCTTCTGGCGCTGCAGGTCATGCTCGACACCGTGGGTCCAGAGCTGCAGGTGGTGAACAGAAATGAAACGCCGATCTCCCTTGAAGAAAATGGCACTGTTGTCCTCACGCCTCACCAGGGACAAGAAGCCTCCGACAGCTTGCTGCCCATCAACTTCTCCGGCCTTGCCAAGGTGTGAGCAGCGAGCCTGAGATGGGGAAGAAGGGGAAGGAGGAAGAAGATAGGATGGAACAGCGTATTTTGTTTTACTTTCTGTTCAGTCTCAACCCTAGTCAGTTACACGGCTTATAGCCTCACACTCAGGAAGATTACGCACGGCTCCATTCTGGGCCGGCCACACGCATGCTTGTTTTCCTGGGCCGGACGCTGCGACGAGGAAGTACGTCTTCAGCAGGGGTTGACGGGCTCGAGGTGCTAACATCCCCCCCTCCTTGAGACACTGCTTGACCCCAAGCAGGTGCATGAGGAAAGGATTGCTTCAGCTGCTCCAAATCTTCCCAGGTTGAGAGTTCGACAGGGAACTTGGACCATTTGATCAGCACTTGCGGAATGCGCGATCCAGCACGAAGAATCTGGCGCTCCTGCAAAATCTTTTCTGGAACTTGTAAGTGAGAAAGTGTAGGAGGTAGAGCAGGGCTGACCAGCGGAGGGTGGCATCGAGCTTCTTTCAATTGGGATACATGGAAGACTGGGTGCACAGCTGAAGAATGAGGTAACTGCAGTTTGTAGGCTACTTTGCCTATGCGCTCAGTGATGGTAAAAGGCCCAAAAAACTTGAATGCAAGTTTCTGACAAGAGCGTGGAGATAGTGAAGATTGTATGTATGGTTGCAGCTTGACAAACACAGAATCCCCCACTGAGAACACTCTTTCTGATCTGTGTTTATCGGCTTGGCGCTTCATTCTTTGCTGAGCTCGAAGCAAATGCTGATGGACCAGTGAATTCATCAGCTGTCTCTCACTGAGCCAGGAGGCAATATCAGTGTTGGGGCGGCTGTCTGCCGATGTGATGCCGAAGTGATTGGGAAGATGACCATACAAGACCTCGAATGGTGATTTGCCCAGAGAAGAATGGTAGCTGGAGTTGTACCAGAATTCGGCCAGATATATCCATTTGATCCACTTGTTTGGACAAGCGTTGACGAAACAACGAAGATAGGTCTCCATACATTGGTTGACTCTCTCGGTTTGCCCGTCGGTTTGAGGATGATAAGACGAACTCATTCTCAGCTGAACGCCTGCTAACAGGAACAATTCTCTCCAGAAATGACTAGTAAAGATTGGGTCTCGGTCAGATACTATAGCTCTGGGCAGACCATGCAGCTTGTATATGTTGTCAATAAAAATCTTGGCTACAGAGGCAGCTGAGTAAGGATGATGGAGAGGTAGGAAATGTGCATACCTAGAAAACTTGTCCACCACCACCAAAATGCAATTAGCAGATCCTGATTTTGGTAGACCCTCCACAAAGTCTAAGGAAATAGTTTGCCAAGCTGTGTCAGGCACCTCCAGAGGTTCTAGTAGGCCAGGATAGCGAGACCTATCAGGCTTGGCTTGTTGGCACACTTTGCAGCATTGGATGTACTGAGTTACTGAATTCTTGAGTCCGGGCCAAGAGAAAAGTTGTTTAATACGGCGAACCGTTACTAGGATACCCGAGTGACCTCCAAGTGGGCTGCTATGTAGAGCTGTAATTATGTTCTGCTGAAGTGCAGAATCATGTCCAATCCAGACTTTGCCTTTGTACCTCAGAATACCGTGTTGGAGGCTGAAATTGGGGATGGAATCTGGATTGACAGACAATGCAGTAATAAGTTCCTGAGCCCGGGGATCAGATATATAACTGGATGCAACATCAGTCAACCAAGAAGGATTTGCAGCAGAGATAGCAAAAGTTGCAGAATCACAATGCTGTCTGCGGGACAATGCATCTGCGACTCTATTATCAGACCCTTGTTTATAGTGAATCTTGTATTGCAGCCCAAGCAACTTGGTGAAGACCTTTTGTTGCCAAGGGGTGTGGAGTCGCTGATCAGTGATGTGGGCAAGACTTCTTTGATCTGTCCTGATTATAAATTCTCCAAATTGTAAATACAATCTCCACTGCTGTACAGCCAGTAATATTGCTAAATACTCCTTCTCGTATGTGGAGAGTCCTAATGTCTTTGGCCCCAATGGCTTGCTGACATAAGCAATTGGGTGGTTGTCTTGCATGAGAACGGCCCCAATTCCTTGGCCACTTGCATCTGTCTCTATGCAAAATGTCTTGTTGAAATCAGGCAACGCAAGGACTGGTGTAGAAGATAATGCAGTTTTAAGGGTCTGGAAGGCAATTTCATGGTCCTGTGTCCAGAGAAAAGGAGTGTTTTTCTTGAGAAGGTTGGTGAGAGGCTTGCTAATAATTCCATAATGGCGCACAAACTTTCTATAGTAGCCGGCCATCCCGAGAAAACTCCGCAATTCCTTCACAGAGGTGGGTGCGGGCCAACTAGTGATAGCCGATATCTTGGTTGGGTCGGTACTGATACCTGCGGAGCTCACCACATGGCCTAAATATGATACTTCTTGCTTGGCAAATGAACATTTGGATAATTTGATCTTCCAGCAGTCCTTAGTCAAAAGGTCAAAAACTTGACGAATGTGGATGATGTGCTGGTCATAGGTGGAGCTATATATAAGGATATCGTCGAAAAAGACTAATGCACATTTCCTTAAGAGTGGCTGTAAAGTACTGTTCATTGCACCTTGAAATGTTGCTGGAGCACCAGTCAGCCCGAATGCTAACACTCGGAACTCATAATGACCCTCATGAGTAGAAAATGCCGTTTTATACTCCTCTCCTGGTTGTAGAAGAATTTGGTGAAATCCAGACCAGAGATCAAGCTTGGTAAACCACTTGGCATTGGATAATTCATAGAAGATGTCGTCCATCAAGGGAATGGGAAATTGCCTCTTTTCAGTTAGAGCATTGAGATGCCGAAAGTCGACACAGAACCTCCAGGAGTGGTCTTTCTTCTTGACAAGTAGTACAGGGGAATTGAAAGCACTTTGGCTATGTTGGATGAGTCCTTTGGCCAACATTTCTCTGACTTGAGATTCAATTTCAGACTTCAGCTTGGGGGGATAACGATAAGGCCTTATATTCACTGGTCGAGCACCTGGGATTAGTGGAATTGCGTGGTCACAGGACCTGCTTGGAGGAAGTCCTGAGGGAGCTTCAAACAGGGCCGAGTATTCAGTCAGAAGCTGCTGGATTTCAGTGGGAAGGGAGTCCGGCAAGACTGCATTACAATATGCTTGTTGGGGAAGTATCTGAATAACTGTTGCAGCAGGGATCTCGTGAAGAATGCCTTGTAGCAGGACTGTGGAGTGATTATAAGGAATTTTCATCCACTTCTGCTCCCAGTGCACTTCCATTGGGCTAAAATTTTGGAGCCAATCCATACCAACTATAAGGTCATAGCAGTGCAGCGGTAAGATCTTGAGATCTGAATAAAACCTGCAGTCTTGAACTGTCCATAGAGCATTCAACAGTTCTGTCTGACAAACAAGAGTCTGCCCATTAGCAACTGACACCCTCATGTGCTTTTGCACTGGTGTTACACCAGAGAGTTGAGAGGCCACTTGGGAATTCAGAAAAGAATTGGAGCTCCCACTATCAATGAGTATGAGAATTGGGATGTCTTGGATTGAACCCACTAACTGCATAGTCTTGTGAGCTTCCTGACCACATTGTGCTGCTCTAGATAATGTCATGAAGAGTTGGGTATCATTGGTTGGGGTTTGAGAGTCAGAAGAAGAATCCTCCAAATTGAATATTTCCCACAATTCTTGGACAGCTTGGAGTTGCACAGCTGCAGAACACCGATGACCGCGGTGCCACTTTTCAGCACAGATTTTGCAGAGCCCTCTAGCCATTCTATAAGCTTTAAGAGCATCCAGTTTCTCTTGAGCAGAATGAGCTTTAGATGGATCCGTCCATTTCTTGTCATCAGCCCCCAATGGAACTTGCTGCTTATCGGGTGGTGGAGGAGGCAACAGGGGGTGAGCTGTCTTCGTAGCAGAGCGTGTGAAAGTAGTAGAGTCTTTAGAAGAAGACCAATCAGCACGTTTGTAATCTTTTCGCCGAGGAAGATCCACCACTTCTTCCTGCAAGGACGCCAAAATACAAGCAGTATCCAAATCGGCAGGGCGCTGGATCAAAATTGCAGCTCTAATATCTTCTCTAAGACCATCAATGAATCTAGTTGTGTAGTATAAAGAATCTGTGGATGTTTCATATGCCTGTAACTGGTCTATGAGTTCGCAAAATTGTTTGACATACTGTGCTACAGTTCCTGTCTGTCTAATATGAAAAAGCTGCCTAATCAATATTTCATGGTGGTTTTTACCAAACCTCTCTAGGACCAGTGAACAAAACTGAGGCCAACTAGCATACTCAATTCTCTTCTCCACAGATTGTAACCACCTAGCCGCAGCATCCTCAAAATGCAGAGATGAAACTTTAACCCACAACCCTGGATCGATCGCATACATGTCAAAATAATTCTCACAACGAGTTTTCCACAGCTTAGGATTTTCCCCATCAAACTTAGGAAACTGTAATTTAGGTAAATTGCTCCTAGATCCAGCAGGCGATCGACCATGGATTTCAGGCGATATGAGGAATCGAGAAGAACGAGGGCCATCGGAGGGATTCATACCCGTGACCGGGATATGGGTATGGGTGAACACAGACCCGTACCCAGTATCCCGGTGCTTGAAGTCATGGCGGTGCCCACTTGGGCCGTCGGCGAAGCCTGAAGAAGGTAGCGTGGCTGCCGACTCCACTCCGAGAATCCCCGCGAACTGAGCATTCGGATCTCGCGCAGGGCGGTCGAACAACTTGGTAAGCTTGGCGACCTCTTGCTTCACCGCTGTGATTGAAGATTCGATTTCGGGCTTCCAGGACCCGAAGCTCTTGTCGAAGTCTTCCGCTGATGTTTCCAGGACGGCCACCCTCTCGGCCTGCTGCTGCTCTGCCGTTGAAAGCTCGGTGAGCCGCTTCTCCAACGACTCAAAATGCTCGGCGAAACCCTTAGCGATTTCTTCCCGGACCTGCCGCATCAGATCTTCGACGAAAAGTTTGGTGTTAGGCTCCATAGCGCCGGATCTCTTCTGGCGGCGTGTGTAGTGGTGGTGCTCCTCCAGTGTGGAACGCCGGCGAATCTGATACCAAATGTGAGCAGCGAGCCTGAGATGGGGAAGAAGGGGAAGGAGGAAGAAGATAGGATGGAACAGCGTATTTTGTTTTACTTTCTGTTCAGTCTCAACCCTAGTCAGTTACACGGCTTATAGCCTCACACTCAGGAAGATTACGCACGGCTCCATTCTGGGCCGGCCACACGCATGCTTGTTTTCCTGGGCCGGACGCTGCGACGAGGAAGTACGTCTTCAGCAGGGGTTGACGGGCTCGAGGTGCTAACACAAGGTGACATAATAATTTAGTTTCTGCTGTAACTTTCAGATATGAATGTTCTGTATGTACGTACACGTGTCTGAGCAGCTGCAAGCAGGTTACCTCCCTCCCCTGTTTGCTACTACTACAAAATTCTTGTATTCTGAGTACTGGTGGTGATGAAAATTTCCATCTGTTAATTCCTGCAGGCTCTAAAACCAGGAGACACAATATTTGTTGGTCAATACCTGTTCACTGGCAGCGAGAGCACTTCAGTTTGGTTGGAGGTGAATACTGCTCTCTGCATTCTTTGTTGACGCATATATGGTACTTCATGTGTGTTTTCTTCCCTTGGCTGATACCAAACTATTGTCTGCTTACCCTAGGTTTCTGAAATTAGAGGAGACGATGTGGTTTGTGTGATCAAGAACACAGCTACCCTGGCTGGTTCGCTCTTCACATTGCACTGCTCCCAGATTCATATTGACTTGCCAACACTATCTGACGAGGACAAGGATGTATGAAACTGTTACTGTCGCTTTGTTGTCTTCCTTTTGTTAACAATACGGACATTGAAAATTTTGGTCACGACTATAATTCTGTTAGCTGGAGCCATGTCCTATGCCATCCTAACATTTACTAGAATACACTGCCTTCAGGTTATCAAAAAGTGGGGTGCTCCAAACAAGATTGACTTTCTATCTCTGTCTTACACAAGACATGCAGAAGATGTGCGTCAGGTTGGCAACTGATTGCATTAATGTTGAGTTATTTTGCCATCTATGTTTGTATCTTCAACTTGTCATGTTCATTGAAAAAATTACAGTGCTATATTCAAAAGTAGTATCTTCAGTTATTTTTCATTTTTTTTAACTGAAAAATTATTCTCAATGGTGTAGTGTTTTTCCTTTACATACAGGCACGGGAGTTCCTGTCGACTCTAGGTGATCTTAGCCAAACTCAGATTTTTGCCAAAATTGAGAACGTTGAGGTAACGTTGAAGATACTTCTTTCTCATTGTTAGCCAAAGTCATCTGGTTGCCGCCTATCTGATTCCTAATTTTTTTCACAGGGATTGAACAATTTTGATGAAATACTGGAAGAGGCAGATGGCATCATTCTGTCAAGAGGAAACTTGGGAATTGACCTTCCACCTGAAAAGGTTGGTTTTCTCTTCTACACGTTCCGAAGGCCATACTTTTTATGAAGCTTATTATTAGCACTGAGTTCCATGCACCATTAATACAACAGCTTTGTAAGGTGTTGCAATATAATTCAATAGTACTCCTCATATCTGGGCTCACACAGTTACTGTGATTTTTCCCCTAAAAATTTGCATCAGCCAGATCTTGAACTTAAGACCATTGAATCTGATGCCAGTTCCATTTTTTTGTCGCCTTCCAATTTACGAAAAATCTAAGCTGTTTCAAGCATTTCACCATTTTATTTGGTATTTGATTGTTGCATCTCTGTATCCGACAGGTCTTTCTATTTCAAAAATCTGCTCTGCACAAGTGCAATATGGCTGGAAAACCTGCTGTTGTTACTCGTGTTGTGGACAGTATGACTGACAACCTCCGGCCTACTCGTGCAGAGGCAACCGATGTGGCAAATGCAGTACTTGATGGTAAGTTATATACATTACATATCCATCTTTTGAACATCTTGCCTAGGCATGGCCTTTGGTAGCTGACAGCTGCTTCTTATTGCACATATTATGACTTTATACAAGGTTCAATCGTGAATCTCTACTTCTTTTCTTTTAGGAAGTGATTCCATTCTCCTTGGTGCTGAAACTCTCCGTGGATTATATCCAGTTGAGACTATTTCAACAGTGGGCAGAATTTGTGCTGAGGTGAAGTTTCTTTTCTGTTCTATGATTTCTTTTATGTTGTTTGTACTCAACAAGATTTCATTGGAAATTTGTTGCCTATCTTTTCACTCTGCATCTGGCTTGTAGCACCACTGATTTGGTGATATGTCCATCAATTGTTTTCTAGGCTGAGAAGGTCTTTAACCAAGACTTGTACTACAAGCTAACTGTGAAACATGTGGGAGAACCCATGAGCCATTTGGAGTCTATTGCCTCCTCAGCGGTATGTACTAGTAACCTTTCCTGCTCACATGAAAATATTTTTTCTGCCATCCATGTAGTATCACAAAGTCTTCGAAGAAACATATATCTCTTTGTCTGAAATAGTTCCATACCTTTTTTCTAGGTAAGTTCTGCTATCAAAGTCAAGGCTTCTGTCATCATTTGTTTTACGTCTTCTGGACGAGCTGCGAGGTAGCCATAATGAGTAATTCTAGTATAGGGTCTGTGTGGTGGAATTTGGAAAACTGGAACTAATCTCATGTTTTGTTTATATGGTATGTAGGTTAATTGCCAAGTACAGGCCCAGCATGCCTGTTCTATCTGTGGTTATTCCTCGTCTGAAAACAAACCAACTGAGGTGGAGTTTCACTGGTGCATTTGAGGTACATCTTTTTCTTCTATATCTGTGAAGTACATGGTTTAGGCGCATGGGTTATGTCTAGCATCATAGGGCATCTAGCATTTAGCAATACATATAATGAAATTGTGGAACTCAAAGAAAAGAAGCATATCAGTATGTGTGATTGGAGAACTATTTGTACTCATTACTGTAACACCCCAAAATTCTAACATAAGCAATTTTGATTTAAAAATAATTTAAACATTAAAAATTTAAAAGGGGGAGAAATTAAATTAAGCTAAGGTGTGAAATTGTGTGATTGTTTGTGATTGAATGCCTATTCGTGTGTGCTCTGAATTTAAAATTTGGAACTTTCTAGCATTTTGATTTGAACTGGAAATCTAAATTTTGAATTAAAGAAAAGAACAAAAACTAATAATAAAAAAAAACCTGTTCCCCTGTCTAAACCCGCTTTGGGCCAAAAGCCTTTTCCTCCCCGTCGGCCCAGCCGCACCCTTGTCTTCACCTTCTCCCGCTGACGAGTGGACCCCACCTGTCAGCGCCCTTTTCCCGCCGGTCCACCCGAGCCTCTTTTCCCCAGCGCACATTGGATTCCCTCCCCCTTCTTATCTTTTTCTCTCTCTCAGTCACGTGGACCCCGCTTGCCAACCTTTCTCTTTCCCCTGCCCGCGCTCCTCTCTCACGCGCACACTCACGCAGATCGCGTGCGCTCGCCCGGGCGCGGACGCCGCGGCTTCCCCTCACGGACTCCAATAATCGCCAAGAATCCGTGCCTCGATCTTCTTGCGCCGCACGACTTCGCCTTCCTATAAATCCCCCCCCAACCCTAGTCCCTGCCCTTGTTTCCTCGCGCCGCCGCCATGCGCCTCCCCTCGGTGAGCACCGCCGCCGCCTAGCCACCCACTGTTCGCCCTCGCCACCTTGTCTTAAACCTTCGCAAGGTCTCGCCCGTGCTCCCCATGCCCCTTCCGCTGCGGATCGACGCCGTACTCTAGGTCCCCGACGAAATCCGGTGAGTCTCGACGCTGCCATCGCCGTTCCCGACTTTCCACTCAGTTTCTCCTCGAGCTCACCCTCCCATCTCACTCGCAGTGCGCTAGAACGTCTCCCCGACACGGAGTCTCCGAGAAATTCCTACCGCGGCACCCCACTGTCGAGCTCCAGCGAGGTACGGCCGGCCTCACTGTCGCCCTATTGTCCCCGTCCTCTTTTTCTCTCCGTGACCTCCCCAACGCGTTTGCAGCACGTAATGGAAGCCCCAGGCATCAATGGCGCAGTGGAACGCCACCGAGACGCCGATCCATCGGGGACCGACGCCACCCGCCGCCCTGCACCATCGACCACCCTTCTCCACGCCTTCCCGGTACTCGCTGACCCCCTAGGTGAGATCGTGTTGTCCTCCTCTTCCGATTCATGTCGTTAGATCCGAGCATAGGGCGGTATTGCGGTAGTGCGCGTGTGCGCCGGCGAGGGCGGGGGTCTGCGCCCATGGCGCCACCGCGGTCTGTTGCCGCCGTGCGGCTCTGGGAAGAAGAAGCCCCTGGCTTCTTTAAAACCCTCAGCCGTTAGATCTCAGTTCAACGTTCCAGATTGGATGAGGCATACCCCTTGGAGTAGATAAAATCTGATCCACTCCTTTTATATCCGACGCTTGTTATCGTGCCACATCAACACCCTCCCTTAAACCGAATCGGGACCCTTCGTTTTATGTTGGACGGCTCACATTAGATCTGGGATACCCCTTCGACGTTTTACGTTTTGGCCCCTGCGCTTTTGTACTGCAGCACATATGATCCCTTGGACTTTACAGTTTAACCCTTAGTTTTCTCTGGAACTCGGTTTATTTTAACATCTTATCACCCATTTTGACCCCTGGTATTAAGTGAAAAATGTTTAGAAGCCCCTTAGCAGTAGCATAAAATAATGCTTAGCCCTGGGAACACTAAAATTCATATTCTAGGGCCATGTAATTAATCTGGATTTGAGTAGAGAACATATTTAGTTGCTGAAATTACATTTTATGCCCCTGAACAGTTCTTATTCCATGGAAATACTCATGCATGTTGCCGGAAACTAAACCTAGGCCACTGTAATCTTGTAAATTAATTAAATGACCCGTGGGGCTGTTAGCAAGTAGTGTTTTGGCCCCTGCAGTATTAGGACTTTTGCATTTAAGCCACCACCTGGTTTAGTTTTCGCTAAATTGCTGCTGCAGCATGCTGAAAATGCATACAGCCCCTCTAATGTTACTTTTTGCATAGCAGCACCCAAAAAGAAATATTTAATAATCTATTTACTTGATAAAATGTGCATAGTAATTTTGTTTAGTGCCTAGACCCTATTAATAATAATGCTTGGACTTTATGATTAGATAAATTAGCGAGAAACTCCAAAAGGTATCATTTCATGTGTTAATGATTTGTGAACTAGGCATATCATTCTTTCCATCTCTATCATTGCATGTGATAATAAAGGAACACACTCTTGCTCACTTTAAATGACATATAGTCTAGGTTTAATTTATTGTTGCATGCATGTTAATATAAATGAGTAGTTTCTCGTTAAGATTAATGAATTGCCATAGAAACTTATTTTGTTATCTCAATCATTATTTAATTAATTGTGCTAGTTAAACTATAATCATAGATTCAATGTGATAAAATGTGCATAACACCGTGTCAAGCCGTTTCCGTGCGTAGGTTCTCGTTACACCGTAGGATATTCGCGTTGTACTCTTTATTACTTGTTGTGCTTGTATGGTGTACTGTTATTGAATGTATTTCTGCATCTCTCTTTCGGTAGTTTATACGTGTTCCCGTGATGATCGTTGTGGGATGTGAAGACCTGGATGATGGAGCGTTCCACCCCGAAGACTGAGCAGCTGCATGAAATAAAGAAAAGGCAAGTGTCCTTGACCACTTTGCACCGGTTAGGAAATTATTAAGGACATAGATAGAATTAGCTGCATGCAAGTCTTAAATTGAATCCTATGTAGGGATGTTTCCCTAGATTTCCATAATATTCCTTGTTGCTCTGTCGGGTAGATGTTAGGGTATTCTGTGGGTGGTTACAACTGCTTAGCCATGCTGTTATAGTTGGGGAAAAGTAACTTTAATTACAATTGCTAATCTGTCTACTCTACGATTATCTGCATTACTGTGGTTCTGATGGTGGGATGTAGTTGATAGGAATCTAGACAGGCAGGATTGAGTGGTGGGTGCAGTACGCACGAGACTCGGGCTCATAGTGTTGGCGCCTGTTCTAGATTCTAAGGACCGGTTCTTGGTGATATTGCGACCAGGTATTACCGTGCCACCACATGACGTTATGGAACGGCTTAGCCAATTAATTAGGAGATCTTCCAATAAGTATGGGCAATGGATTGGTGCGGGGAACGAGTTCAGCGTTACCTGCTCTGGGATCCGCATGGCTCAAGAGGGGGCTGCCACGTCGGAGGGTGTACTCCAATATGTCGTGGTAGGCGAAACCTTAGAGTGCTCGTACTTGTCGGGAGACCCTTTGTAAAGGCTCTGTTGTGACCTTCTGGCCACACACCTTAGGTAGTGTGTAGTGTGATTGGCTATCACCGGCAAAAAGGAGGTTCTTAGTCCACCTGGAGACAGGGGATGAAATCACAACATGTGGGTAAAGTGGTACAAACTCTGCAGAGTGTAAATCTATCTAGATAGCCGGGCTCACGGTCACGAGCGCGCCTGGTAGTACTGCCTTGATTAGTGGGGACTGGTTGGTTGGTTGGTAGCCGGGTGGTGTAACCCGGTGAGTTGGTAGTCGGGTGGGTAACCTGATGAGTTCGGTCCCGGGTGGGGTAACCCGGTGAGTTGGCATCCAGGTGGGTAACCTGGATGGTGGTGAGTCAGGTGGGTGTAACCTGACAGTTTATACTATTATTATTATATATATGTCATTCACCTAGTAAATAGAATGCTAAGGTCAACATAGGAAATTAAGGATGCATAGAGGCATAACCCGTGTCAGCCTTTCCTCATTGAATAACCCGCATGTCATAACTTCCACACTTGCGGAGTACATTAGGTACTCATCCTTGCTTCTTTCCTTTTCTTTTTGTACATGTCATGCTGCTCAGGTAAAAGACGATTCAAGCGAAGATGGAGTCTAGAAGGTCGCGTTGCTGCCAGTCGATTTGCCTGTGGCGTGCCCTGCTTGTTTATCTCTTCCGCTGTTGTGCTCGTGATTATTTTAAGGTAATTAATTGTTATTTTATTCGGTATAGAACTGTTTACCATATTTTGTCGTGCATGTATGATTAAACTGATCCTGGCATACATGCAGATTTGCCCTGTTTTACTTTATGTAAAATGGGGTGTGACAAAGGTGGTATCAGAGCTATATATCGACTCTAGGCACGTGACCTTAGTTAGAATGGACTTTTAAGTTTTCCCTTTGGCTCCGCTTGTGAAGACGAAGATCCGACTCAAGCAGCGCTGTTTTAAGACCTACAGGTGAAGATATTCGAAAGCGAGAAGAAGACTGCTAGAAGATTCGTTATATTCACTCGTTTAGATCCACTTTTTGTTCAGCGAGTGAGTCTATACCTTGCCACAACGACATTAGTAGACGTTGATTGATGTATTGTAAATTAATAATAAAACGAACACATAGAATATGGCTTTTTCTGTTTAAGGGGGGTAGTCCATCATTAATCAAATCTTAATTTTGATAACACTAATACATTTTAATAGAAAATACAAATAAAATTTTGTAGTCCATATTTTAAAATGCATTTGATTAACATGTTTTATTTTGAAAACCACACACACTAATTGTACAAACTTAAAATTTAACATGGATTAAGGATAGATGAGTATGCTATCATAATGTAATGTCATGCGTGATGTTATTTATAAATTAAACAACTAACATTTCATTTGTAGTGATTTTAATATGGAATATATAATTTCTAATTAATTTTAATTAAAACATGTGTAGTGATAAAATATTTTCCAAAAATTATTTTTAACTTACGTCATGTTGTAATGTTGCATTGGTGTTGTCCTTTATGTTATTTTTGAATGTTTTAAACATTTGCTTGAATGCTAAAATTTGAATTGTAACACTTATATTTTTTCCAAAAGTAAAAAAAAAAAGCGTACTCAAAATTCTAGAATGCAATCGATTAGCATGCTTAATTATTGGTAAATTTGAAATTTAAAATTAAGTAAGGAAGAATAATAATAATTCTGAACTTAATGTCATTTCATGTGTGATATTAATAATAAAATAATAATAATAATTAACATTTAGTTCATAGTGTTTTCATATTTGAAATGTCATCTCCAATTGTTATGAAGAAAGTCTATGCTTTAATAAAATGTTTTCATAAGACTTATCTTAAACCAACTTCCCATGTTGTATTGCTCTTACCGGGTGATCTATGATGTTGTTTTGAGTGTTTCAATAATTGTTTGATTATTAAAAATTGAAGTAAAACGAAAAATAAATTATTTAGGAAATGGCGTAAAACCTAATTCTATTTTATCCCACGCTTTTGAATCTCGGGGCGAGATTCCGTTTAAGGGGGGTAGATTTGTAACACCCCAAAATTCTAACATAAGCAATTTTGATTTAAAAATAATTTAAACATTAAAAATTTAAAAGGGGGAGAAATTAAATTAAGCTAAGGTGTGAAATTGTGTGATTGTTTGTGATTGAATGCCTATTCGTGTGTGCTCTGAATTTAAAATTTGGAACTTTCTAGCATTTTGATTTGAACTGGAAATCTAAATTTTGAATTAAAGAAAAGAACAAAAACTAATAATAAAAAAAAAACCTGTTCCCCTGTCTAAACCCGCTTTGGGCCAAAAGCCTTTTCCTCCCCGTCGGCCCAGCCGCACCCTTGTCTTCACCTTCTCCCGCTGACGAGTGGACCCCACCTGTCAGCGCCCTTTTCCCGCCGGTCCACCCGAGCCTCTTTTCCCCAGCGCACATTGGATTCCCTCCCCCTTCTTATCTTTTTCTCTCTCTCAGTCACGTGGACCCCGCTTGCCAACCTTTCTCTTTCCCCTGCCCGCGCTCCTCTCTCACGCGCACACTCACGCAGATCGCGTGCGCTCGCCCGGGCGCGGACGCCGCGGCTTCCCCTCACGGACTCCAATAATCGCCAAGAATCCGTGCCTCGATCTTCTTGCGCCGCACGACTTCGCCTTCCTATAAATCCCCCCCCCCCCCCAACCCTAGTCCCTGCCCTTGTTTCCTCGCGCCGCCGCCATGCGCCTCCCCTCGGTGAGCACCGCCGCCGCCTAGCCACCCACTGTTCGCCCTCGCCACCTTGTCTTAAACCTTCGCAAGGTCTCGCTCGTGCTCCCCATGCCCCTTCCGCTGCGGATCGACGCCGTACTCTAGGTCCCCGACGAAATCCGGTGAGTCTCGACGCTGCCATCGCCGTTCCCGACTTTCCACTCAGTTTCTCCTCGAGCTCACCCTCCCATCTCACTCGCAGTGCGCTAGAACGTCTCCCCGACACGGAGTCTCCGAGAAATTCCTACCGCGGCACCCCACTGTCGAGCTCCAGCGAGGTACGGCCGGCCTCACTGTCGCCCTATTGTCCCCGTCCTCTTTTTCTCTCCGTGACCTCCCCAACGCGTTTGCAGCACGTAATGGAAGCCCCAGGCATCAATGGCGCAGTGGAACGCCACCGAGACGCCGATCCATCGGGGACCGACGCCACCCGCCGCCCTGCACCATCGACCACCCTTCTCCACGCCTTCCCGGTACTCGCTGACCCCCTAGGTGAGATCGTGTTGTCCTCCTCTTCCGATTCATGTCGTTAGATCCGAGCATAGGGCGGTATTGCGGTAGTGCGCGTGTGCGCCGGCGAGGGCGGGGGTCTGCGCCCATGGCGCCACCGCGGTCTGTTGCCGCCGTGCGGCTCTGGGAAGAAGAAGCCCCTGGCTTCTTTAAAACCCTCAGCCGTTAGATCTCAGTTCAACGTTCCAGATTGGATGAGGCATACCCCTTGGAGTAGATAAAATCTGATCCACTCCTTTTATATCCGACGCTTGTTATCGTGCCACATCAACACCCTCCCTTAAACCGAATCGGGACCCTTCGTTTTATGTTGGACGGCTCACATTAGATCTGGGATACCCCTTCGACGTTTTACGTTTTGGCCCCTGCGCTTTTGTACTGCAGCACATATGATCCCTTGGACTTTACAGTTTAACCCTTAGTTTTCTCTGGAACTCGGTTTATTTTAACATCTTATCACCCATTTTGACCCCTGGTATTAAGTGAAAAATGTTTAGAAGCCCCTTAGCAGTAGCATAAAATAATGCTTAGCCCTGGGAACACTAAAATTCATATTCTAGGGCCATGTAATTAATCTGGATTTGAGTAGAGAACATATTTAGTTGCTGAAATTACATTTTATGCCCCTGAACAGTTCTTATTCCATGGAAATACTCATGCATGTTGCCGGAAACTAAACCTAGGCCACTGTAATCTTGTAAATTAATTAAATGACCCGTGGGGCTGTTAGCAAGTAGTGTTTTGGCCCCTGCAGTATTAGGACTTTTGCATTTAAGCCACCACCTGGTTTAGTTTTCGCTAAATTGCTGCTGCAGCATGCTGAAAATGCATACAGCCCCTCTAATGTTACTTTTTGCATAGCAGCACCCAAAAAGAAATATTTAATAATCTATTTACTTGATAAAATGTGCATAGTAATTTTGTTTAGTGCCTAGACCCTATTAATAATAATGCTTGGACTTTATGATTAGATAAATTAGCGAGAAACTCCAAAAGGTATCATTTCATGTGTTAATGATTTGTGAACTAGGCATATCATTCTTTCCATCTCTATCATTGCATGTGATAATAAAGGAACACACTCTTGCTCACTTTAAATGACATATAGTCTAGGTTTAATTTATTGTTGCATGCATGTTAATATAAATGAGTAGTTTCTCGTTAAGATTAATGAATTGCCATAGAAACTTATTTTGTTATCTCAATCATTATTTAATTAATTGTGCTAGTTAAACTATAATCATAGATTCAATGTGATAAAATGTGCATAACACCGTGTCAAGCCGTTTCCGTGCGTAGGTTCTCGTTACACCGTAGGATATTCGCGTTGTACTCTTTATTACTTGTTGTGCTTGTATGGTGTACTGTTATTGAATGTATTTCTGCATCTCTCTTTCGGTAGTTTATACGTGTTCCCGTGATGATCGTTGTGGGATGTGAAGACCTGGATGATGGAGCGTTCCACCCCGAAGACTGAGCAGCTGCATGAAATAAAGAAAAGGCAAGTGTCCTTGACCACTTTGCACCGGTTAGGAAATTATTAAGGACATAGATAGAATTAGCTGCATGCAAGTCTTAAATTGAATCCTATGTAGGGATGTTTCCCTAGATTTCCATAATATTCCTTGTTGCTCTGTCGGGTAGATGTTAGGGTATTCTGTGGGTGGTTACAACTGCTTAGCCATGCTGTTATAGTTGGGGAAAAGTAACTTTAATTACAATTGCTAATCTGTCTACTCTACGATTATCTGCATTACTGTGGTTCTGATGGTGGGATGTAGTTGATAGGAATCTAGATAGGCAGGATTGAGTGGTGGGTGCAGTACGCACGAGACTCGGGCTCATAGTGTTGGCGCCTGTTCTAGATTCTAAGGACCGGTTCTTGGTGATATTGCGACCAGGTATTACCGTGCCACCACATGACGTTATGGAACGGCTTAGCCAATTAATTAGGAGATCTTCCAATAAGTATGGGCAATGGATTGGTGCGGGGAACGAGTTCAGCGTTACCTGCTCTGGGATCCGCATGGCTCAAGAGGGGGCTGCCACGTCGGAGGGTGTACTCCAATATGTCGTGGTAGGCGAAACCTTAGAGTGCTCGTACTTGTCGGGAGACCCTTTGTAAAGGCTCTGTTGTGACCTTCTGGCCACACACCTTAGGTAGTGTGTAGTGTGATTGGCTATCACCGGCAAAAAGGAGGTTCTTAGTCCACCTGGAGACAGGGGATGAAATCACAACATGTGGGTAAAGTGGTACAAACTCTGCAGAGTGTAAATCTATCTAGATAGCCGGGCTCACGGTCACGAGCGCGCCTGGTAGTACTGCCTTGATTAGTGGGGACTGGTTGGTTGGTTGGTAGCCGGGTGGTGTAACCCGGTGAGTTGGTAGTCGGGTGGGTAACCCGATGAGTTCGGTCCCGGGTGGGGTAACCCGGTGAGTTGGCATCCAGGTGGGTAACCTGGATGGTGGTGAGTCAGGTGGGTGTAACCTGACAGTTTATACTATTATTATTATATATATGTCATTCACCTAGTAAATAGAATGCTAAGGTCAACATAGGAAATTAAGGATGCATAGAGGCATAACCCGTGTCAGCCTTTCCTCATTGAATAACCCGCATGTCATAACTTCCACACTTGCGGAGTACATTAGGTACTCATCCTTGCTTCTTTCCTTTTCTTTTTGTACATGTCATGCTGCTCAGGTAAAAGACGATTCAAGCGAAGATGGAGTCTAGAAGGTCGCGTTGCTGCCAGTCGATTTGCCTGTGGCGTGCCCTGCTTGTTTATCTCTTCCGCTGTTGTGCTCGTGATTATTTTAAGGTAATTAATTGTTATTTTATTCGGTATAGAACTGTTTACCATATTTTGTCGTGCATGTATGATTAAACTGATCCTGGCATACATGCAGATTTGCCCTGTTTTACTTTATGTAAAATGGGGTGTGACAATTACCATATGATCACTTCATTAGCCACAGATCAAAATTCGTAGCCTCTGCTTTTCTAGAAGTTTTGTAAAATTGATCCTTTTCCCCTGATAGTTAATTCTATTGAATTTTTGCTCAATACAGGTTACATGATATCTTTCTGGCGTGTACCATGTGCCGATATTTGGTACTTTTGTAACTCATATTTGTTGTATGGTATTGCAGGCAAGACAATCACTCATAGTTAGAGGCCTCTTCCCTACGCTTGCTGATCCACGGCATCCGGTATGTTTAACATTTTTTGCTTTTAGTTCCTGAATATTTTGGGAAGACTTGTTCACTTTCTGAACACATGAATCTGGTAGTTTGCATTTTGTGAGAATTTGGTCACTTTTGAGTTGACTAGTGAATGTTACTGGACTGTCTGGTGAATCTATATTCTGAGGAAGTTCACTTTGCCTCCCAGGCTGAATCTACCAGCGCTACAAACGAGTCAGTTTTGAAGGTTGCTCTGGACCACGGGAAGGCATCGGGCATAATCAAATCCCATGATCGCGTGGTCGTATGCCAGAAAGTGGGAGATTCCTCGGTCGTGAAGATCATTGAACTCGCCGATTAAACGAGTCTAAGCTTGCCTGATAGACTGACACTGCAGCGCTTTGCCGGATTTTTTTTTTGACTAGGCCGAACCTTCTTGGTTATGTATAACCCTAATGAATACGGCTTCGCGAAACTAGAAGTTCTTCCTGTGAGGGATGTTATCACTGGATATGATTTACGGTTCCAAACACATGTACGACCGAAGTTTTGTTCTGAGTTTACTGCAGTTGTTAAACAGGCAGATTAAATAATGGAATCGGCACTGTACTGTTCGCTATGGCTGAAGTGCGTCTGTTTTCTTTATATCGTCTGTTCTTTGCTACCATTATCTGCATATCAACCTGTGAAATGCAGATTGTTTCCACTTCACCGTGCACTATAAATGTTTACTGATCGGTGAATGAAGCAACTAATCTTTCCTTATTACTCCTATATTGAGTGTCGATTGTCTCTCCACAATCCGTTTTTCTAATACTCCATCTATTTGATTTTAGTTGACGTTGGAAGTAACATGTTCTATGTCCTGTGCTTTACTTCAAATCGGACTGACGCGCGAAACAGACCAAGACTGGCCCGTTGCACTCGCAAAGCAGGCCCATTTTCTCTACCCGTCGGGGCCTTCAAACGGGACAGCCCATTGCACGCGCGAAACAAAGCCCAGCGAGGAAGCGACTAAAAAACATCGGTTCTCGCAACAGGCCCCGTTTCACCCCCCTCTCTCTTTCCCCCCTCTCGACTCTCGCTATCGCTATCGTCTCGTGGCGGCGGCGACTCGGCAAACAGAGCGGCGGCTTTCGCCGGCGACGAGCACGCACTAGGTATATGCTTGAATCTCCTATTTTTTACTTGATTCTGGGTGCATCCCAAACCCTAGTAGATGAGCTATTTGTCATCGGATCTGACTCGATCACAAGTGTATACTTCTATTACGCTTGCTAACTTCCTTTTTTTCTTTATTGCAACAAATATGCGCACACCAATATCAGATCCAGCAGGACAGCAGATCTAGGGGTTCACTTCCCATCCATGGCGTCGGCGGCGGCGACCCAAGTGAGTGCCCACTGATCCGAACCCCTCCCTCCCCACCACCCCTAGGGTAAAGGGTTCTATTCTGCTAGACCCCGCAGCGTCCCCACTAAACCCTAGCTCAAATCACACCTTAATCCATTGAAAAAACGAGACTGATTTCGGGTGGTGCCCATGGCATGGCAGGTGGGGACGTACTTCCTGCGCAACTACTACAACCTGCTTCAGCAGAACCCCGATGTGGTGCACCAGTTCTATAACGACGCCAGCACCATGGTCCGTGTCGACGACCTCGCTGGCACCAACACCACCGTCAACAACGTCATGGTATCTTTCTCCCTTGGCTATTTCATTGCTTTTTTGTATCCATATCAGATCGTGTATTCTCTGCTGGTATTATATATATAAGCTTTACGATCAATATATATAGATATGTACTCCCTGTGCTATGTTCCCTTATCTGAAGCAGCGTATTTGTGCTTCCGCCAAACGGATGGGAACATGACCGCCATCAATCTGCTGCTCCTGTGATTTCTTTTCGCTCTGGCCGCTGTGATCTAGCTTCAGCCGCCACAAATTAAAATTCAAAAATCTGCCGCCATGAACCAGAATAAAAAAACTTGCTGCCATGAACCAAGATAAAAAACGAGAAGAGAGGAAGAGAGCTGCGAGCACATGACGAGGAGAGTGGCGGAGACCAGGCGAAGAAACTTGCGTGTGGGGAGAGGAAAAGAGCAGTAGTGCCAAACAAAAATACACGCATGCGGGAGAGGGAGACAGAACGTTCCACATGCATGCAAAATCGATTACTCCGCCTCACATGCAACTTGGACAGCGCTTTGACCTCGGTATCACACAAGTACGCTGTATGCAGATGAAAACGGAAAAGAAAAATGTTGGGCAGATACGCAGCTCATAATGGAACAAAGGGAGTATATATCATGCTTTACCACTCGCTTTGTTCTACACTGTTTACTTTTTTCTTAATGTAGCATTATATGCATTGCACTAACCAATTCCTTTGGCGTCGTTTACGATTGATTACTGTTTTTACCTTATCAGCACCATTAAATTTTCATGTTTCTTCTATATTTCATATTGTACTAAAGTATGTCACTACCCACCCTGCTAAGTTGATTTTTACTGGTATGTGCCTCCTTGTTTCCTCTATAATTAACCTCCATTTATACTTCCTCTGCAGGATATACACTCCTTGATACTTTCCCTGAATTTCACCCAAATTGAGATTAAGACTGCCAACTTTGTCAACTCATGGGGTGATGGTGTGCTGGTTATGGTGTCTGGTCTCGTGCAAACCAAGGAGTACAGCCACCAAAGGAAATTTATCCAAATTTTCTTTCTAGCACCTCAGGAGAAGGGTTACTTTGTCCTCAATGATTACTTTCACTTCGTTGACCAAGAACAGCCTGCACCTGTCATTGCCCAGGAAAACTTTGAAAGCAATTTGGCATCCAACACAGTTGTTAAAACTGGTACAGATCCTTGTCTTATGAAGCATCATCATTACTCATTAGGAACTTAAGAATTCTGCATTTGGGTCTTTACAAATTCATTTGTTTACTTTGTTTGTGAACCATTCAACTCTACTCACGTTATATAAATAGCCCGATATCGTACTATGCTAATGTTTCGGGGTATGATGATATGAAAATTGATGTATCCTCTTTTGCTATTTCATTTTAATTGATTCCATTGCTATCGACATATCAATAAGCTTGGTCTGCAATCCTTAGTTCTAATACACCACATTGGAGTCGTAATTTATATCGAGTAAATTTTGGAAACCGACAACTATTTTGGCATGCATTGCATAAACCTACAAGTCTGGTTTCTGTTGCCGGAAACTGCAGCTAATTTGGCACTTGGTTAAAAAACCTACAACTTTACCATCTTGAACCCAGCCATCATTCTCAAGAACAGTGTAGTATTGGCAGCTCAATCAAGAAAAGTTATAGGTGTTGCAACCAAACATTAAATTACCTGTATTTTTTGCAGCTGGCACCAAAATTTGTAGGTTTTTAAAATTTTCCCACTCATAAAAGGTTAATTAGAGAGGACATAGTGGTGACTTCGGCTCAAACCAGGTTTTTTAGTGATGGATCATATTTTAGCAATGGCCGACCTGGTAATTGTTCTGTCTGCAGTTCCGGAGTACATTCATGAAGAAGAAAGTCAAGCAGCACAACTAATAACATATGAAGAAAATGATGCTGTTGAGAATTATAATTATTCGGAGCCATCGCAGCAAGTAGTTTCTCAGCCCGACAACTCGGGAGAGGAACCTGCTCCTGAAGAACAACATTCTTCCTTCTCAAATGGAACAGAAGTGGCACCAGAGGAGCCAGTGCAACCTTCACCCGTGCCTCCACCTCATGTGGAGGAACCTGTTGGTGAACCAGTAAAGAAGACTTATGCTTCCATTGTATGTCACGTCTGTTGCTTGATAATGCAGTTCATTTAACATCATGTAGTGCATCTTTTGAAACTATGATGGTATGACTCATGCAGCTCAAAACCATGAAGGCTCCACCTGCATTCCCTGTAGCCCAGCCAGTCCATGTTAGTAAGCTTTCTCATCCTACAACAGAGTCAAACCAGGCTCATCACATGGTGACTTCTACAGCCACAGCTGAGAAGCCCAGATCAGATGCCTATGGTGAAGCTGCTGCCCATGATGATGAAGGTTGTCCTTTAATTTGTAATTTATTGATTTGATTTTTTTCATTGCTACCGTCCCTAAACTTCCTGTTGATTAAAGGAGAGAGCAAATCTGTTTATGTTGGGAACTTGTCATCATCTGTAACCGAGGCTGATCTTGAGATCGAGTTCAAGAAGTTTGGTCGGCTCATCCCGGATGGTGTTGCTATCAGAAGCCGCAAGGTTTGCTATTGATTTTGACTTTCGATTCACTGCTTTCAGTAGTATGAGCGGATTTATTTGATTGATGTTTCTGGGGAATTTGCAGGAGACTGGTGGTTATTATGCTTTTGTGGAATTTGAGGAACTTAGTGGTGTCCACAATGCATTAAGGGTATGTGCTAACATTCTTGTACTCCCTCCTGTTTATCGTTGACGTTATAAAACGAACCAGACTGAGCATTTCAAATTACGGTACATTAATCTGGTTCAGTCCTTTTTATTTGTAGTTGTAGCACTTCTGTTTGGAAAATTCATGTTCTGTTTTTTTCTTCTGAACAAGTTCCCTTCATCATCGGTCTTCTTATCATGATTGAGTTTGTCAAATATGCTAAGACTCTGCTGTCGAATTTCAGGCTTCACCTGTTGAAATAAATGGCCGCCAGGTATATGTTGAGGAGCGGAAGCCTAACAGTGGAATAAGAGGTGGAAGTAAGTTGAAAAAATTTATGCAATAGTTGTTTCAACGTTTTGCTGCACTCATGATTATCTGAGTGTTTAATTTCGATGGCTTCATGCTCAAGTGTGCATAAACAGTGGATTACACTGCATTTGTAGCCTGAAAACATGCTACAGAATCTGATACAAACTGGTGTCCCTATTTATGCAACACATTATCTGAATAGCTGGTGGTGGGAAACCATGGCACTGAACACTCACAAATATTGATATTGGCAGGGAGGGGAGGTAGGGGCCGCTTTGGTGGTGGAGGTCGAGGATATGCAAGAGGCGGAGGCGATGAATACCGTGGGAGGTCGAATGGTTATCAGCGTGCTCCTCACCAGGAGAGGGGCATTCTGGGAAGCCATGCTGCAAGGAACTAATGTGATGCCTGAGCAAGCGTGTAAGGTTTTGATCTATTGTAGAAGGGAAGAAGAGATCGAGAGCTAAGCAGATGTGATCTGCTAAGTTAAAGAGTTTTGGTTTTGGGGTTTGGCCTGTTCTGTCTATGAATGTGTGCGCGCGTCGACTTTCAGCTTCTGTGGAAGAGTATTGCTTATGATGACGCTGTCATCAGTTTACTTAAGAGCAGTGGT
Source organism: Tuctoria greenei (assembly GCA_036927565.1). Taxonomy (NCBI): domain Eukaryota; kingdom Viridiplantae; phylum Streptophyta; class Magnoliopsida; order Poales; family Poaceae; genus Tuctoria; species Tuctoria greenei. The sequence goes on along the minus strand of JAYESD010000009.1, from coordinate 177,867,023 downwards.
TCTGTTACCCCGGTTACTTTTGCTTACTGTGGTGCACCTGCATTTTGTGTAGTCAAAATTTTCAGTTTGCATGGTTATGTACTTTCCTCAAAAATCTTTGGAGACGGAGTGAGTACATTTTACGATCGATGTCACTGCACCCACCATCTGGATTCGAAGCACTTGGTCTTGATTCAACATACAAGCCAACTGCCGTGAGGTTCCACCTAGCCATTGCAAATTTCGCCGCTGCTCTCGTGTTTACACCGTTCAGTGCGGTACCTCGCTATTTTCGCCAGACCAGAGCTAAAATCAAGTCTGCTAACACTAAACTATTCTACATCTTGTCAGTTTATCAGTTACCAACACCTCGGTATATACAAACGCAGCAGGGTGGTGCAGCTTCCTGCAAACCAACACCCACGACACGCCATTCTGGCATCCTCATGGGTATTTGATCTACGACGCCGTCCCCAGGACGATTACTGTGACAAGATTAGCTGCCGCTGGATACAGCTAGCTCCCTCTTCAGTCTTGTAACTACTCCATCAACCAGTGTTCAGTATAGTAGTGCCAGCAAGGGTGGCATTTTGACCCACCACCCTCGTTTGCCTTCTCATCACGAGGGCGTACAGAAGCTCGTTCCAGGTGTCAGGGACTCCAGGCAAGCACCAGTGGCTGCAATCCTGTTTGTACCGAGGGACAGGTCCTGAAGGGCTCAGGTATACTGAGAGGTGCCCGTCTTTCCTCTGCGCCGTCATCCGCGTCACGTTCAGCATATCTAATCCATCAAGCTTGGGTCTAAGATTATCTCCTAGAAAATCATTCACTGGTTGAAGCAGGTCAGCCCATTCTTGCAGCGACGTGACTGGTGTCACATCTGGAAGAGTTTCTAAGTGGCAGCTTCCACCAGTGTTCCAATCACCACCTCTGCATAATATATATAATAATAAAGGTTAATATCACAGGAAAATACATCGTGCTCATTGATTTCTATAGGTGCTTCAATAGAGAAAAGTAAATACTTGTGCTGTTCGAGGCTTCAAGGGAATTAAAAATACTGCTAGCCAAACAACGTATTGGCGACCTGATCGGTGATTTCACGGACCTGAAATGCACAGGAGCGTATGTACGGTAAATCACATGGGTCTTGCTTGTGTTAACTTCTTTGTGAAGCCAACCAGACAATGTCTGTATTGATCTTCTGTAAGCATATGCAACCGTCATGTCCATTTTCACCTCATCTCCTTCTTGGAAGTAGGCACCCCTGGTAAAACATTAACATCAACTTAGCAAATCAAGCTACAAGTAGATGTCAAATTCAACTATAGAAAGTGACTGGTAGCATTGTGCAGTAACCACATGCTCCACGTACCAAAATTTCAACACATCATTTTCCCCAACAGCAAACAGAAAATTGTATACTATATGAATACATATCTAGGCTAAGACCCCGTTCAATTGAAGTAAATATAACTGCAATCGTAAAAGGCCACACAAATACAGAAAGTTGTACCAAGAGAAACCGTTAACATAATCTGAAAAGCCATTCTTACCCCCTGATTGTTTTCTCATTGTTCCACCAGTGCCCAGTGTTGAAGATCAATACATCCGCATCCTTCCACTTACCCCGGTCAGACATCCAATCCAGAGCATCCACCCGAATTGTGTACTTTACAATATCAGGGGCTCCAGCTGGTGCACGACCTTGAAGGACTATAAAAGGAGATCTGTAGTATTCCACAGTGCAGTTGTAGTCTCTAAAGTTGAAAATCAAGAAGCCTGTGTGCTTTGTGATGGGATTCCCATTAACTTCATAGACGGAGCTCTTGTTTGGAACAGCGGTAGATAGCAAACAGAGTAGAGACTCCCATTGGTTCCTTCCAATTGAATCTCCAACAAATACTACTCTTCTGTTTCGTAGCTTCTCCAGCATATTTTTGGCATCAAATCTGACAAGCCAAAGAAACAATATGACCAAATCAGTAATGGGATATCAATTGTGCTAGAGCGAGAATGCTAGTCATCCAGATTGTTCCTCAACTGAAACAAGTAACAACTAGTACCAGGTGACATGATTCACATGTATATTGGAACCATACAAATGTGTTGAGCATATGGAACTATTTGCTGCAGTCACAGTGACAACTTTCAGCATACAAAGAGCATCGAGTGCACCAACTGGAACTACCCTCTACAGTGTGCACCAGGCACCAGCACAGACTATCATGTATAATTCTATTAACCATGAGCAGTTCAATTTAAAGGCATGTATTCCCCAAACAGGGAAAAAGACCCAACCTACGACGAACGAGGTGGTTTTGTTACTTGACCAATCAAGGTGACGGATGAGTACAATAGGACATACTTGCAACACTATCAACCCTTGCTATCACCAGTGACATATATATGTTGTAATGCTGCTGGTGGCACACCGGCATCAGATGTTGGGTTAATTAAAGAAATAAAGGACATAAACATGAAAGCTTTCTGTTAACAAAGACAGCTGAACATGACAACTAAAGAAAAGCTAAACAGAAAAACTGATGGCTAGATATCAGGAAGACACCACCTTTCCATCAAAGCTTACAAGATAGCAACATCACGACAGACTGACCAATTACACAAGGGATACCTTTCAGTTAACTAATATTCCTTGGCAGGGCTAATTCTGAGCGTCCTATTGTTTTGACCTAGTGGCAATCAAGCAAGTCCCGAGGAGGCTTGCCGGACACCCACCGCGTGTACCAACACCAGTAATATAATGCGAAACCAGGGTCCGGAGTTTTTAAATCGCAGCACCGTCGATCCGCATCGCACTAGGTAGCGCCAATAAAAATTAGGGATTGTGATCCTGATCCTGTTCAGTCAACTATGTGCCAGGGAATTTGAAGCAAGATGTTCAGATTTCTTTAACTCAACAAGCTTATTATGAGTTACAACTATCCGGAAGCGGTAGATAGATAGATCACCCTTCACCTGACAATGTAATGTAAGCAAAAAGGTCGTACTTAAAAACCTGAGAACCGCCGCCGCCGCAATCCGGTGACGGAACGGGAGTTGGTAGTTGCAAATGGGGAGAGTAACAGAGAACTAGACAAACAAATCGAAGCAAGTGACTGACATTGGGAGATCGCAGCGCGCCGGCTGCCAGCGCCACTTGGTGTAGGACGAGTCGGGACGGCCGTTCTCGGAGCAGCGGAACCCAACGTCCAGGAAGGGGCAGTCCCGGGAGTCGTACAGCGGGTGGTCGCTGGCGTCGTCCCACACCCATTCCCCGTCGAACAGGTCGCACTCATCCTCCCCCGCCGCCGCCGCCGCCTTCCCGCGTGTCTCCTCCACCGCCGCCGAGGAAGCGGCAGAGGCAGAGGCTGAGGCGGAGGCCGAGGCGGCGATGGAGACGCCGCCGGTCCAGAGCTTCCCCGGCGCCGCGGCCGCCGCCAGCGCGGAGCCGAAGAAGAAGGCGGGCGAGCAGCGGAGCGAGGTGGCGGCGCAAAGGAGGAGGAGGAGCGCGGCGGCGGCGACCGCCGCCGCCGCCCCGCCCGCGAGGCCGGCCTTCTGGAAAGCGGCCCGCCGGGCCAGCCGCTTCACCGGGGAGCCCAGCGCCATCGCCGCGGAAAACCGAGCGCCGAAGCAACTGATGAAGCGGAGGGAGGGAGACTTGGTGGCCGCGGAAGGAAGGAAGGAGCAACGGGACGCGGAGTCCTGCCTGGTGTCAGGAGGAGTCGCGGCGCGTGCGCGACATGGAAGACGGAGGAGCCCGCCCGCAACCCAGCGGTGGCGGAGGTGGCGCCGTGTTTTTCTGACCAGGAAATGAAATGAAATGAAATTGGGGAGGCTTCAGTCTTCGCTACGGTTGCTTGGTCTTAATTGGAAAGAAAAAAACAACCGAAAAAAGTGATCATTTGGTACACATTAACCAACCGTCACTAATTACTACTCCTAATTGCTGGTGCGCTGAACTGCAGTTTAGCAATATTAGCACTGCGGTTTAGGAATGATTACGGTTACGGTGTTAGTGCGCTGCAGTTGTCGGGCCAAGCACTCCTCATACAGTACTTATCATTACATGAATGGTACTGTACATCACCAGGGCTACGAATTCGGAGGGACGTGCCGGGCTCGCGAGGCTAGGTAGGAGTACGAATCGGTTAGTCTTCATCATCAGGTAATGAGGTAATCCTACCCTGATGCTAATCTTCCGCCTTCACCAGTTTCTATTCTGAACTATGCTAGTCGCTGCTCTCATCGATCGTCTGCAGTCTCAGGCTTTCATCTTGCGATTCTAGCTTTTTTTTAACAGTGTAATGATACTCCCTCTGATTGCTCACATTTGATGTTGCTAGAGCTACTCTTCCATCCAAAATTACTTATCACTCTTTAGTTTAAAAATAAACTCTACTTCCACATGAAAGGAGCATTTTGTAAGTCCATCGACGTCAAATATTAGGAGCCGGGGGGCGATTGTAATGATCTAAAACGTTGAAAGCTGAGAGTTGTTTTGTCTGGCTTCCACAATAATTCAGGTTGTACTCGAGGCAAGGCCTGCTGTCTGGCTTGCTAGCTGGTGTCTTTTGTTGATGAAACACGTACTAGTACGAAACGACGCACAGCGTCCCTCCCTTTCTCCGCCGTGCATCGCTTTCAGTGGCACTACTCCTCCTCCGTACTGGTACTGGCGCTGGCCGCACTGGGACGGTGAACAGTACTACAACTGTCACGTGATTCACGCACGTACCGTTGCCAGCGTCGCTCGTCCCAAATTAGATTCCTCTAAGCTGGTGCTGCTGCTGCTATAGCACAATGGGCCGTAGTACTAAACCCAGAATCGGACACAGGCCCATTTCAGATCGGATTTGAGGCCCCATGAATCCCGGCCTCGTTCCGGCACGACCCAGTCGTCAACCGAGTTTTTTGGCAGCGGCGGCAGCAACGCGCAAAGGCAGAGCACGAGTGTCGGAGTGGACTGCCGCTCCAGACTGAGCCGATCCTGCACCGGTTCTTTGATTGATCTTGCGTAGTATCACGGGCCTGGGCGACGGCCACCGTGCTCCAAACCGGTCAGCATCTGGCTGCCACTGCGGGTCGCCGTCAGCCTGTGGACGTCGCGTCGGCGCCGAGCGCACCGTGCCTGTACGCCGCGACGGCAGCAACAGCAGGAAGGAAGCCGTGCGCAACCATCATCGTCCACTGCAACCTCGGCATCAGTATTCCTCCACGCGACCGTGCTACTCCATCGTCGCCGAGTCCGATGGCTCGCGTGCGTGTCATCCTTTGACAATTTTGACGCTGTCCGTTGTCAGGGTGGGATGGGTCGCCTCAGAACTGCATGTGACCCTTGTCCCCGCTCGCTCGCTCTCTCTCCCTCCTCCCCTCCCAGCACCCAAAAATTCCTCGCGTTCCCACCCACCACCGTACCATACCGTGGCCGGCATTCCGATGCGCCTCCACAAACACTGCTGACCGATCCCCCGGTACGGACCACTGCCCTGCTGCTGCTGCTGCTGACGCCGCGGCACGAGCCTCGCTGCGAAGGACGGCATCTAGTGCCCAATTAACCCTCTATCAGCTACTAGTATCACATCTTTTCAGATCTGGCTAGCATTGATTTGCAATCCACATTAACATATCTAGAACAAATTATCAAACCAAACCACTGCAATACAATTTATTGTTGATGTTGGGCCCTAGGGATATGCATATGCAAAAAACAGTAATGTCGTGACCTTCTAGTGCGAAAAAAAGTTATTTACACTATATATTATATTCCAAGTTGTGTACTCTCTCAGCTTCTGTTTATTTGTCAGCAGCTAGTTCATTTTTAAACTAATTGGTGGCAAATAAAAATATCCGAAAAAAGTATCATATCATACAAGTAACTCTCATGATGGATATAAAAAGAATAATTTGTATCATTAAACAATAATATTTGTAAGAGACAATATCTAAAGGTAGAGATATTTAACTTTGACCAAAATGTGAAACTAAAATTATTGGATATCCCTATCTTTTTGTCTTTTAGGAGGAGACTTATCTCTATTCCGCTCGTTCATTCCTTTCTGTGATGACTCTCCTGCTGCTCTGCGTGTGCATGGATGAATCCGCAAACCGCCACCCATCGATCCAGCTTTTATTACAATACCTTTTCTTGTTGCTGTCATGCATTCCGGTTGGCCGTATCAAAGCAAGAGGAGTGGACCCGTCGCCATCGACGAACTTGCAAGAACCATGCATGACACAGACTGCTGCTGGTGTGAGTCAGTGTTATCTGTTTCGTTGTTAAAACATCTCTGCCAACACGCTTTAAAGCATATTCTGCACTGAACCATATTTTATATACGATACTTTTAGGACGTGCTTCAAAAAAAAAAATTCACTGCAGATGGTTTTAGCGCGGCGTATAAGTTACTACGGGTAAAAGACAGTAACAGACTATCAGGGGAAAAAATCTGGACAGGAACAGTGAAAATTTCAAAAGAAAACGTTTTTAGGCAGGAACAGCAACAACCAAAAAGCGGCGAAGAGTTACTGTGATCACCGGTCACCTCACCTCCTCCAACTGACACGCATCCCGCCGAGAGCCAGGCGCGAGAGGATGGCAGGGGAGGGGAGGGGACTGCACGCACCGCATGCGCGAGAAGAACGGCGATGATTTATTAGAGGAGCACGGGACTGTGGCTAATTGTACTCGAGCCACGTGCATTGGTGCATGCATTCTTCCAGCTTTTGCATCAAGGCTCCTGCTTACAAGTCTTCGAAACACAAAAACGGCGTCGGTATGCGTAGTAAAATACTACTCCCTCCATCCCTAAAAGTTTGTCGCTTTGTAGTTCAAAAATGAACTACAAAGCGACAAGCTTTTGGGGACGGAGGAAGTATCTGAGTAGTACTACTGACATGTGACAAAGCCTACTATAAATCACTGGTCTTCGCAAGAGTTCACAATCTTCTGAAGCGAAAAGGAAAAGCTCCAGCTTCCAGGCCAAAGGCGAAAGGTGATCGATGTAAGGGTAAGTAAGCAGAGACTGGGGTGTGCTTAGCTTTGTTGTTGTAGAGACGGGAACGGGAGGAGAGGAGGAGGCAGCTGCTCTGTTCTTCCTTCATCCTCTACCCCCTCTAGCTCTCAATATATTCTTCGATGTCTGGACCACGGGCTCAATAGCCTACTCGTCTTGTTTTCCTGCAGTACACACAAACTCAACACCCGATGCCGCCGCCGTCGCACGCCGAGCCGTGTACACCATTTTCAGCGACGAGGACCTACCTGTTCCGTGATGTGCGTTGAGGGGAGACGCGGACGCGGCAACCTGCTGCTGCTGCGAGTGCTAAGCTTTCTCTCCTTCTGACGCTTCGATCAGCCAACCAGCAAGAAGAACTCTGGTCACAACAGGTCATCAGATCATCATCAATTAGCATGGTTAATCAGTATACACATAGGAAAATGGGATCCAGCTAGAATCGACCCTTTTTTCCTTTGCTCTCTCTTTTATCTGTCTTTAATTTATTTTCACCTTTCTCGAAGGAAAAAAAAAGAAGCAACTTCCTTGAACGCGAAGGTAGGTATTATAAAAGGTACTAGCTCAAGTAGGAAAGGTAGTGGCTTTCCTTGTTGCTCCGTGAGGTGAATGGACTGATGGATGGATTGTTGAACAACCAATGTGCATGGGAAAACAATGTTAATGGGCAGCTTGGGTCTTGTGTGTTTATAGTAGATGCATGAACGCTAGAGCAAAACTATCCTTGGTGGAACGTTGTCAACTGTCTTCCTACCTTGGTTGCCTTTGGTGGCCCTGGCCCCTGTATAGGTATTTGGCATGCATTTATTTGCGCACCCTAGAAATCTTTGCAAAACGTTATAAACTATAGTATATTCTCTCTATTTTTTAAAGTTTATCATGTTGTAGTTTATTTTTGAAATACAAAGCGACAAACTTTTAGGAACGGAGGGAGTACACGTACATATCGCATATTTAATACTGATAGTTGTGTGTTAGTGTATTTTTTGAGCTCAAAACATGACAAATTTCATCAAAAAGTGTGACAAAAGTTCATTCAGGAGGCAGTCTTAACAAATCGAACGAAGTGCACTATTCTTTTGCTTTTACAGTAATAGTATATATTGTTTGACAATAGTACTCCTTCCTTTCTCAAAAAATTATCACCTTTTAATAAAAAATAAATTAAAAATGACAATCTTTTGAGAGAGAGGACAGAGTATCACTTAACTTGATTGCACACCAACCCACTGGGCTATGGCATCATGGTAAGGGTTATGATTGTGATAATTGTGGCCGCAATGGAGGGGGACGGTCATGATGGTGGTGATGGCGATGGTAGCGTTGGTGGTGGTCCTTGTGATGAGCAGGGGTGAATATTGAATAAGGCGCGGCAGCAGCTGCTGCAGTAGTTTAATTTCCATTGTTCATGGGGTATAAGAGTAAGACACAGACAGGGCTGTCCTCTAGCAGCAGCATCAGCAGCTGCGTTCAGGGTCCTCGTTTCAGTCCAGTCGTCCGTCCCCTACGACAAACATCACGCTGCAACACACCGCTCGTTCTGTGGCTGCGGCTGTGATCAGTCTCAGTCATACTAGTACTAGTACAGCAGCTGCACGGTCCCGTTCATTTGATTACAGACTGTTTATCACCGTTCAAAGACGACCTCACTGAAAGTATAAAAAAGTAAAAATAATGCGTAAAATAAAACTAGTTGCAGTCCAGCTGCGCAGGACGACTGAGGAGCAGAAAACGGAGTACACACTGCTGCTGGTCAATAGTATAGCAGAGATCTTATGATGAGTGCGCTAATTTAGGCCGGGAGTGCATCTCAGGAGCGCCACAAAAGATTGTTCATTCATCGACCCGTCGTCGTCGCACGGCACCAGTAGTATTTTGAGGTTCGTTCGACGGCCGGTTGTCGTGCGCGAGCTAAGCTAGGTAGTGCACTGGAAAGTGGGAAACCTAATTACGCTTTGTTGCTGTACCAGGGCGCGCGCCTAATCGATCGATCGATCGGTCGCCGGGACCGCCCAGAGACGACAGCAATGATCACTTCACTTCCGCGCGCGGGCGGCCGGAGTTGAGTATGATTAATTCATTGCATGGAATTAAGCCAGACATGCCGTCGTGCCGAGGATGCATGATTACCATCATTAATTAACCACGCCCCCAAACCCAAATGGTAGCATACGTCCTAAGCTTAAACTAGTAGTACTACACGTTTTACGGCGAAAACTTGTTGTTTCTTCAGAGGACGATGATATATGCCGAAAACTTAGTCTAGTGGTAGTAGCCATGCATTTTTCGAAGGGTGCACTGAATCATGCATTCATTCTTCGCTCACTGGAGAGGAGTTGTTTGGCTGTTTGCCTGCCTGCTCGATCGCTGGCTTCAAAGCGATCGATCGTTAGGGCTTGTTCGTAGGTGAGCTAGCTAGCTAGTACTACGAGCACCTACTAATAGCTTTGTTTTATCGTGTGGCGGAAGAAGGACGGAGGAAGACGGCAATGGTGCGCCGCAATTATGCATAGCGGCTGGCTTTTCACAACGTTCGGGTCCCCGTGGATCCACGGACAATAATGCTGCTGTTCACACGACTCGGCCGTTGGGTGGGGGTGGAGTGGATGGCTGCCCCCCGCCGGAACAGCTTGCTGTTGTTCAGAAGCGCGAGAACACAGGGTACGAGTACGTACAAGTACTACTACTTGCGAGAGAGTCCTGCTTCCTCCCGTCGACCTAGTAGTGATTGACCGAAAATCCTGTTCCTGGCGCAGAAAGTTGGTCCGTCCGTTCACCGTGTCAAATACTACTGGCGGTCCACTACCAACAACGCTTTCAGCACAGGAGGCACGTCGTAAAATTCCTGACAGCATACGGACACGGGATTTGAGCTTGCGAACGTCTCGAAATGCTTCAGTCGTCGGCGTACGTAGTGACCGGACACGTCACATCCACGCATGCTGATCCACAGACCACCGGAGAAGTTCTTACCTTTCTTTCTTTTCTTTAAAAAAATAATAAAAAATAAAAAGAGCTTCGTGTACTGTACGTGGCGAAAATATCACGGTTGAGGTGCCGACACGCGCGGCACGCAGCACAGCACAGCTGCTGCACAGTGCAACAAGCGGTCAGCTTTCAGTCTCCACAACCGCCGTTATATTGGCCCTCCCGCCTCGATCAGAAGACCTGTGCGGTGTACCCTTTCCATTCCACCTTCATGAAGAAGGCACCTCCATCGGATCGCCTGGTATTGATGCAGTACGTGTTAGGATCACATGAAACGGTGCACTGTTCTGCGTGAAAAAACTAGCTTCCTGAATCTCTGAGACAGGGGCCAGGGCTGGCATCGATGTTTTTATATCTACTCCGTACGTCTCCAAATAAATGATATTTTCAAACTAAAATTAGTTAAAAAATCATTTATTTAAAGATAGAGTGAGTAACTGTTTCAGGCATCATGCTTGATTTTGAAGCGGCTAGAGTTTACAGAACTACAGTCTTTTGTGCTTGTGGACACCAAGCTACCACTACTGCAATGAAAGCACCCACATGGACCCTTTCCTTTCCAGAAGAAAAAAAAAACAGGGGCGTGGTAGCAGGACGATGGGTCCCTGGAGTCAGCGACATCCGGCCGCTCGTCCGCCCGTTCAAGGCTCTGCCCAAAATTTACCATGTCCGTGCGAAAAACGCTGTTCGGTCTGCACAACCGGCAAGCAGCTCCGTACGTGTTCCGTTTCGAAAAATGCAAATGAATGGGTCGAATACGATGATGAACTTTGAAAGACCGAGGGAGTAGTTAGTAGTAGTACTCTTCTGCTTTGGCGCCGTGACGGCAATAGTTGTGTTGCACGTTCGACAGCACGGTCAAATAAAGGAGGGGGAGATGAAGATCAGTTAAATTATTGAAATTTGCTTTATTAGACTACGTAAAAGAATACTAGTCTGCTGGACTGGAGGATGGCTCGAAGCTTCTTGTACCCTTTACATCTTTTTCTCCGTGCATGCTGCACGCTAGCCTTATTACAACAAGATCTTCTACTTTATCTGCTATCTGGCCTTTTATTGCAAGATGATAACCATGGAATTGCTGAAACGGAGAGAGGGAGAAGAGAAGGCCGGCACCTGTTCTGTTCTGTTCCGTTCCGTTCCGTTCCGTCTGGGCAGAAGGGGAAGAAGCAATTACATACAGGTCTGGTACTGAGAAGGGAAGGAATTACCGTTACGGTCGAGTAGAAACGTGTTTACCGCCACGCGTTTACGGTCAGAGCTAGTACTACTACTCCGCGGAGAGGCCGGAATTCGAGGAGGGGGTGAAGGCGGAGGCGGGGGACAAGGTCACATGGCATCTGCCTGCCGCCTCGGGCCGGGTGGCCCCCTCACATGCATGCGAATGCAAATGCAGGTCTGGCTTCCGTGTGGCCCCCATTGCCGCCGCGTGCCCATGCCCATTTCCTCCTCCTCCTCCCCGTCGTCCGCCCGCCCGCTCCACCATTGCCTTCCCCACCCACCACCCTGACACACCAGTATAATAATATTGCAGCAGACTGCAGACTCCAGTAGTGCAGGCCATTAGAGTCATTAAACTCCTTCGCAGCTCAGTTCGCTCGCTCGCAGCTGTTTCCCTAGCTAGTAGAGAAGAGGAGAGAGAGAGGAGAGCTGAAATGGTGGTGGCTTCTGGGTGCCTCCTCCTTCCCGCTCTTCCCCTGATCTGAAAGAGGCCTTCTTCTCCTCCTCTTCACTTCAGTGGTGGGAGCTGCGGCGTGCGTTTGGGGTGGTGGTCAGGCATGAGTAAGGAGGATGTCCTCAAGGTGCAGGTGAGTCTCTCGTTGCTTCATCTCCACTCAAGCACCGTACGTCGCAGATATTCCCTCCTCGATTTTTCGCACCGGTGTCGTGGTCGTCGACCGTGTCGTAGTAGCTTGCTTCTGTTTTCAGCATGCGTTCGCTTCTGTTGCAGCCATGTTATTAACTTTGCTGAGATTAATTTCGTTTTCTGTTCTACTCGAATTCGTGCTAGACCTGCGTGCTGAAAGTGAACATCCACTGTGATGGGTGCGAGAAGAAGGTCAAGAAGATCCTCCATAAGATCGATGGTAATAAGCAGCAGCTGCAATATCATTTTTTTCGGAACAAAAAATCTGTTATCTTTTCTTCTCCTTGTTCTCTGTTTAATACTGTATTTTTCATTTCTAAGACGAGTAATATGTCGTATTGACATGCAGGTGTTTACCAGACCAGCGTCGACGCCGAGCAGGGGAAGGTGACGGTGTCGGGCTTGGTGGATCCGACCACCATCGTCAAGAAGCTGAACAAGGCGGGCAAGCCGGCCGCGCTGTGGGGCTCCAAACCGGGCGTGGTGGTGAACCAGTCTCAGCAGAAGATCCAGCTCGGTGGCGGTGGAGGCAACAAGGGTCAGCAGAAAGATGTTACTGGCGGCAAGAAGGGCCAACAGCCGAAGGACGCTGGTGGCAAAGGCCAGAAGGGCGGCGGCGGCGGCGGTGGGAAAGATGCGAAGATGGTGATGCCGCAGCCGACGCCGCAGCAGCTCCAGCAGCTGCAGCAGCAGATGCAGCAGATGCAGATGAAGGGGATGAAGCTTCCGCCGGAGTTCATGGGCGGCGGCAAGATGCCGTTCCCGGCGGCCGCACCAGCTGGCGGCAAGGACCCCAAGTCCGTCAAGTTTAACTTACCCGACGGCGAGTTCGACGATGAAGGCAGCGAGTTCGATGATGAGTTCGACGACGAGTTCGATGACTATGATGATTTCGATGATGACGGCCTCGACGACGACATGTACGACGACCCCAAGATGATGATGAAGCCAGTGGCTATGCCGCCGTGGGGCGATAATAAGAAGGGCGGCGCCGGCGGGGGCGGCAAGAAGGGCGGCGGCGGCAACGAGATCCCGGTGCAGATCAAGGGTGGTGGCGGTGGAAAGAAAGACTCTGGCGGCGGCAAGCAGGGCCAGGGTGGTGGAGGCGGAGGCGGGCAAGGCAAGAACGGAGGCGGCGGTGGACACCCGCCTCAGAACGGCAAGGGCGGTTTTCCTGGCGGCGGGAACCTGCCGGGCCAGGGGAAGAAGGGCGGAGGCGCCGGTGGCCCGATGGGCGGCATGCCGCCGCAGCAGCCGGGCATGATGCGGCCGAACATGGTGGGCGGCATGCCGCCGCAGCCGGGCATGATGCGGCCGAACATGATGGGCGGTGGTGCCGGTTTCCCCGGTGGCGGTTCGGGCCACCCACAGATGGGCGGCGGCGGGCCCATGGGCCACCACCCTCACATGGGCGGCGGCGGCGGCATGCAGCAGGGCGGCGCAGGCGGCGCCGTGAATGGCATGTCCGCGGGCGGCATGCCGGGGGCGGGCTTTTACCAGGGCGGCGGTGGTGGTATGCCATCTGGGCCGGAGATGATGCAGGCTGCCGCTGGGAACCCCATGCTGCAACAACAGTATTTGGCGATGATGCAGCACCAGCAGCAACTCCACCAGCAGCAACACCAGCATCAGCAGATGATGATGAACGGCGGCCACGGCGGCGGCGCCGGGTACCCGCCGCCGATGGGTTACGGTTACGGCCGGCCACCGATGCCTCATCACTACCCGATGTCCTACCCGATGCCGCCGCCGTCGCACGCCGAGCCGTACAACATCTTCAGCGACGAGAACCCCAACAGCTGCTCGGTGATGTGAGGCGACTGACACGTGCTGCACTGCACCGTCCAGATCGCGTTCATCTCCTGCCGACGATGCATTCGGTAAGCAGCCGAGCCGACGAGTCAGGTCACACAACTGCTAATTAACCTTCACTCAGCGTCGCGGCGGTACTGTATCATGGTTGGATCAATATACTACATCGAAAATGAATCGCAGCTAGAATCGCCTCCCTTTTTTTCTCTTTTTCTTTTCTTTTTCACCTTTATTTTAAGAAGAAAAAACGCAACTTGCTTTCAGTCGAAGGTAAGTATAGTAATTATCAATAGTTTGTCATAAGAAGAGATGATGAATGGTGATGCTTTTCCTTGTTGCTCCAGAGTACTGTTGGATGGTAGGACGATGTGCATTACAAACAATGTTATGTTAATGTCAGGATGATGATGTTGCGTTGTAATGGTAGAGAGCTAGTAGAACACTACTGTCACTACCTACTCTACTAATTGGATGCAGTGCATCCAGTGCCTGTATCATTCTCCCTCTTGAGTGCGTGCCTCGGTGTGACCAGCGATCAAATTACAAAACTATATCTACGGTCAGGGGAGATGATGAGGTTGATGTTTTGTGGGTGACCATGATGATGGTTCTGGTAGTGATTGATGGAGATGGCAGTGGAGGAGAGGCACATACCAAGGCGATGAATGCGGGGAACATCAGCAGTTTAAGATCATACGCACTAGTGTACTCTAAAGCACATTTTAAATACTATTCTCCTTCAGCTTTTTCAGTTTTAACAGTAGTTTTAACAGTACGTACTCTAAATTACACTGTGAAACAGTGTATCAGAAACAGTGTATCAAGTATGGTTTACAGTGTACCACTACGGATGGTCTAATTTCGAACGTGGTGGTGGTGGTGCCATTTGACCATTATTTCTCTTTCCCTGCACCCTGCCTAGCAGCTGCATCGCATTCAACATGCTGTGGCCCCGTGTCTGCTCCGCTCACGCCACAGTGGCAGGCTCTGGCTCGCCTTATTTCAGTCCCTGGTACCCGGCACCACTGCTGGGTCTGGTTGCTCGTATTCATGGTTGCATTACATGGTCCCGTCGTTCTTTGATAAACATCGTGGGGTAGCTGATTGATCCCAGTCCAACCAGCTCTCACATCAGTAAAAAGAACTAATGAAAACCGTGAATGCATGCGTGAAACACGAGTAGTTCCAGTCTGAACTTTTGGCTCTGAACGTTGGCACGCTCTTCTGCTCAGACAAGGTCGACTCTTTGACTCGAGCTACAGTATAAGTACTCCATACAGGTTGTCACAATTAGTTTAGTGCCCGAATCCGAACGGATCTTACTGTAGGTTCAGACAGCGAGTAGTATTAGTTGTATATCTCGGGAGTACGTAGTACGTACTTACTCCGTTCTAAAAAGGTTATCGTCTTGTAGTTCAAAAATAAACTACAAAACGACAAGTTTTTTAGGACTGAGAAAGTACAGGCTAATGTTTATTATTCGGTCGCGTGGTACTGGTATTTGTATATCCGATGCATGCTTGAGATTCCATGTCTCTTGTCGCGTGTGGCGGCGCGCGGACGGAAGACCCATCATCCGTCCATGGTCACGCGGTGTTCCGTGTCAGGAAGCCTGATCGATCGCCTCGCCGGAACCGCCACCAAGGGACAGAAATGATGGCGCCACGGGTTGGAGATTGGAGTTAGGGTAAGTTAGATTAGATTATTTGGATTGGATCGAAGCGGCCAGACATACATGCCGTGCCGTGGATTACCATTGTTAACCGGCCAGGGCGGCCACTGCAGGTGGACAACGGGCCGGCCCGATCCAAATCCGGCCAGGCTCAGTCCTTAGAAGCTTCGGTCGGGCACGGTTCGGAAAAAAATCGGGCTATTGTGGGCCGAAGGTTATGGCCCAGGCACGAGCCGACTTCATTTTATGTGCTCTAAACCGTGGGAGCTCGGTCCGGCCCGCAACCCAGTCCAGTTAAAAATACATTAAAAAACGAAAAAACAATCATTCGAAACTAAACGGGCGATGTATGGCCGGGTCAGCCCGACAGCCGACCATGCCGGGTCTAAACGGACCGTGCTGGCAAGCCCGACAGATCGGAAGTCGAGGCTCAGGCATGACCCGCACCACGCCACGGGCCGGCACAAACCCGTTTTTTTGGACCATGTCATTCTTGGGCTGTGTCGGTACCCTAAAAACCATACACCCCCTGAGGTTACGAAGATCTCAAGGGAAGGACATCAACTCGAATTGAAGACCCTCGGGGGCCCACTCGCCAGACGTGACGGGACCCACTTCTCCAACATGGTTAACCTCTAGGTTGCCACGTGTACTGTCATCCCAGAGCTATTACCCGCAAAGGTGAAGCTCCGGGCCAAGTACTGAAACGGCACCTCCGGAGGTAGCCCCTGACCGAGAGAAGTTCCGGACCTGACACGTAGCAAACCGCCCCGGAGCTTCCCGCTTCCCACGAGCAAGCTCCGGAGCTGCCACGTGTCCATACGTCGGAGCTAGCCACTTTAAACCCCCAGGAGACGTCGTAACGGCTCCGGATCTCCAAAGGACAGCCGCGGACTTCAAGACCCGATTAATTATCATTAATTCCACATTAATGATATTTAATCGGATGATCTTAACACCCGTAACGGCACTGTCAGAGCCGTTACAGGGTTATTAGCAACAATTAATCTTGTGTATCAATGCCAATAACCGCCAGGGCCACATGTCGGGCCAGGCTGAATTGTAACGGTTTGTCCTTGTACTATAAAAGGACAAACCGCCGGTACACGAGAGAGAGAACTCTCGAACACACTCAAGCTCACAAGTAAATACAACTCACACACACACCCGTGGAGTAGGGTATTACGCTCAGGCGGCCCGAACCACGTAAACTACTGTGTCACTCGTGTCCAAATCGCACTTCACTTTCTTAGATCTCCGCGCGCCCAAACCGAACCACAACTCCTTTAAACACTTTCATAGTGTCAGGGGATCTGCCGACTCCAACAGTCGACAGTTGGCGCGTCAGGTAGGGGGGCCTGAGATCTTCAAGAATGATGAATTCTGCGGCTGGATCATCCAACGGGCAACCTGCTGCTCAGGCTGTCGGAGGCAATCCCTCCAACATGCAACCACCGGCGGGAGCCTCAGTTCCAGCGGGAGTCACACTCCCACCACCGCCATCTTCTCCGGCAAGACGTGCCGAACGACATGATGGTGCACCGGCGTCTCATTCTGCGCCGGCAAGTCGTGACAACCCAGAACACGCGCTCCATGCAGCGCGTGCTCTCCTTCAGCGACCACCACCTCCGGATGCATCTCAAGGTGCCATGGAGCAATGGAGAGCTGATATTGAGCATTTGGTCGCTGCAGCGGCCGAACGCCTCAACAATCAGGGTCCACCCCCTTCAGGGCGGGCCCCGTCGCAGCGACGAACGTTGTCTGGAAGACTTGGTCCACATGTCTCCAACAACCGGAGAAGAGCTGCGTCACAGCAAGTGACGTCGTTGCCCTCTGGGGCACGACGTGCCCATACTGCATCTCGACTTTCGACACACGACCTCCGGGCGGAGCTTGATCGCCGATACCGCCAACAGGATGGCCGTGTTCACATCGAGCGAGCTCGAGAAAGACGAGATGCTCAAGACCTTTCTACTCTAGAAGGAGTAGGAGGAGGCTGTTCCGCCCTAGCCATGCATCTGCGCATGGTTAGATGGCCACAGAAGTTCCGGCCACACTTGCCGGAAAAATTCGACGGGACTGTCAATCCCGTAGAATTCCTACAGATATACTCCACTGCGATCTTAGCAGCTGGAGGAAATGAGGCCGTAATGGCCAATTACTTTCCAGTGGCTTTAACTGGGACCGCCAGATCCTGGTTTATGAGCCTTCCACCCAACTCTATCGACAGTTGGGAGGAGCTATGCCGCCAGTTCACCGCCAATTTCGGGAGTTCATACACCCGTCCGGGCACCGAACTGGACCTTTTTGCGGTCGTGCAAAAAGGAGGAGAATCTTTGCGGTCATTCATCCAGAGATTCTCTCAGGTACGTAACACAATCCCTTCTATCTCAAGCGCTTCTGTCATTGTAGCATTCAGACAGGGTGTACGAGACAAGAAGATGTTGGAGAAGTTGGCGATCAAAGAGATCACCAGCGTCACGGAGCTCTTCAGCCTGGCTGACAAATGTGCCAGAGCTGCGGAGGGTCGTGAAATGCACTCCAAACCAGCCCTGGAGGATCATAAAAAATCCTCCAAAGAAGAAGCCGCTACCTCCGGGAGTGGCAAGAAGAAAAAGAAGACCAACGGCAAGAAGAAGCCGTCGGCCGGCACATCCAACGTTGCAGCCGCTGCAACTCCTGGTGGCCGGGGGCCACGCCCCGAGAAGCGACCTCGACCGTCTTCCGAAGACGGTGGCAAATCCAAGATGTGGTGCCCCATTCACAAAACGGGCAGCCACAGACTGGAGGACTGCCGGGAGGTCCAAAACCTTGCCGAGCGCTATCACAAGCGCCGGGAAGGGTCCCCCTTCCGACAGAGGGAGGGGAAACAAAAGGTCGATGAAGCTCCGGCTGAAGAGGAGTTGGGGTTTCAAGACCCCAAAAAGGTCTTGAAAGCCGTCTACACCTCTGTCGACGATGATTCCGACGTCTCCGACAACGAGCGTCGAAAAACCATGAACACCATCTTTGGTGGATCATGGGACATCACCTCTCGTCGTGTCATCAAGACTATGCGACGGGATATGGCTGCTGTAGCTCCTACAGCTAGACCGGAGCCACATCGAAAGTGGATGAACACACCCATTACTTTTGATGCTTCGGATTGTCCTCAAAGCATGATCGGAGCTGGCCAGCTACCCTTGATGGTATCTCCCACCATCAATAACATCCAGCTCCATCATGTCCTGGTAGACGGAGGTTCGGGGCTTAATCTCATTAGCTTCGAAGCTTTCACTAAGCTTCAGCTCCGACCTTCGGACCTCCAGCCCTCTCGACCTTTCTCCGGAGTAGGTCCGGGGGCCATAACCCCACTCGGAGCTATTACCCTCCCTGTTACCTTCGGGACCCGGGAGAAGTATCGCACCGAAAAGTTGATCTTCGACGTCGCTCAGATCAACTTACCATTCAACGCCATCTTGGGTAGACCTGCCTTGTACAAATTCATGGCAGCTGCTCATTATGGATACCTGGTGTTGAAGATGCCAACACCAGTAGGCGTTCTCCGGATCCGTGGAGATCGCACTGCCGGAATAACTGCTCTGGAGGAACTCCATGCACTCACCACAGCGCAAGAGGAGGACTCCAGACAGAAGCAAGCTCCACAACCTCCGAGCATTCGTCAACGAGGCTCGACCTCTGCACCCCGTGTGCAGCCAAGCGGCGACACCGACATTCCCGTCAAAGTCGTCCAAATTGGTTCCGATGTCACTCAAACTACCCGCATATCGGGTGGCTTGAACGACAAATAGGAACTCGCGCTCATCACTTTCCTCCGGGCTAACGTTGACGTGTTTGCCTGGCAACCGTCACAAATGCCTGGGATCCCCAGGGAAGTGATTGAGCACAATCTGAAGATTTACCCCGACGCTCGGCCTGTGCACCAGAAACCTCGGAAGCAATCTGTAGAGCGACAAAACTTCATCCGACAAGAAGTGAAGAAGTTGCTCGAAGCCGGATTCATCCGAGAAGTCTACCATCCAAAATGGCTGGCAAACCCAGTCGTTGTGCCTAAGGCCGGCGGGAAACTTCGGATGTACATCGACTACACCACACTGAATAAGGCATGTCCAAAAGATCCATTCCCACTACCTAGAATAGACCAGATAGTGGATTCCACCTCCGGGTGTGAGTTGCTGTGTTTTCTAGACGCATATTCAGGATATCATCAAATCCGGATGTCTAGGGAAGATGAAGAACATACTTCATTCATCACAGTGGATGGGTTGTATTGTTACACAGCCATGCCTTTTGGTCTCAAGAATGCAGCTTCAACTTTTGTACGAGCAATGTACAAAACTTTCGAAGAACTCATCAGAGACATAGTGGAAGTGTACGTTGATGACATCGTAGTCAAAGTCAAAAACAAGGAGTCCCTCTTGGACACCTTGCAGGCTGTCTTTGACAAGCTGCGGGCCACCCGCACGAAGCTAAACCCAGACAAGTGCGTCTTCGGGGTTAGTTCCGGAAAGCTTCTTGGTTTCCTGGTAAGTCACCGGGGTATAGAGGCTAATCCGGCGAAGATAAAAGCCATTGAAGACATGCGGCCACCAACCCGCATCAAAGATGTCCAAAAATTAACCGGATGTCTAGCAGCCCTCAGCCGGTTCATTTCAAGACTGGCGGAAAGGGCACTTCCCTTCTTCAAGTTGCTGAGGAAGTCCGGACCATTCCAATGGTCTGAAGAAGCGGAGAAGGCATTCCAGGAGCTGAAACAGTTCCTCACCACCCTACCAGTCTTGGTAGCTCCAAACCCTGGTGAGCCTTTGTTGCTTTATATTTCAGCAGCTGACGAAGTCGTCAGTATGGTTCTGGTTGCGGAGAGACCGGAACTACCCAATACTCAGGAATCCAGATCCCTTCGGGAGGATCCGGAGCTTCCTGAAAGCGGGTCTGGGTCCCAGCTCCCAGACCTAAACCCACAAGAAGCCACTTCAGAGGACCCGAATCCTCCCGATAGGATCCAAGTCATTCCTGAAGAAGCTCCGGGTTCCTCCACCCAGAACCCGGAGGTCCCCGAAGATAGTCTGGACCCCTCTGACAGGGTCCGGATCAATGAAGAGGAAGTTCCGGACCCCTCCGGGAGGGTCCGGACCATTCAACGCCCAGTATACTTCATCAGTGAAGTATTACACGATGCCAAGACTCGATACCTAGAGGTGCATAAGCTGCTCTACGCAGTTCTTATTGCCTCAAGAAAGCTTCGACATTATTTCCAAGCTCACAAAGTCTCGGTGGTAACTTCATATCCACTTCGAGCGATCCTGCATAATCCCAATTCAACTGGGAATATAGCGAAGTGGGCAGCGGAACTGGCTGAATTCGACCTCGAATTCATTCCAAGACAAGCAGTCAAGAGTCAAGCGTTGGCAGATTTCGTGGCAGAATGGACTCCCTCTCCATTAAACCCTGGGGGCCCCAGCGAGCAGAAGAAGGAACCGCAAGTTCCGGCCTTCACTAAGCCTCACTGGACCCTTTACTTCGACGGCTCCATGCAGAAGCAGGGAGCCGGAGCTGGAATCCTTCTCCTCGCACCAACCGGGGAGAAGGTAAAATACATGGTGCACCTTGACTTCAAGGCAACTAACAACATGGCGGAGTACGAAGCACTCATATATGGATTAAAGGTGGCACTATCATATGGTGTCAAGCAGTTGCTGGTCAAAGGAGATTCACAACTTGTCATCAAACAGGTGAAGGGTGAGTGCTCCTGCAATAATCTCCAGCTGGCTGCTTATCTCCTTGAAGTCCAGAGGCTTCAGAAGGACTTCGAAGTCCTAGACCTTCACCATGTTCAGCGTGCTCACAACGCTGAAGCTGACGAACTCTCGACTAAGGCGTCAACCGGAGCTCCGGCTCCAGACGGAACCTTTGTCCGGAGGTTGTCAAAACCCACAGTTCAGCCTGCCGAGCTGAACGAAGGGGGCGAGATCAGCATCCCGAAGCTGACGGTCCCGATGGCCCTGTTACCATGGCAGCCATCAAGGGTCGTAGGTGCTGCCGGAAGCTCCGAGCAACCCAGCACGCAAGACTCAAATGCTCAAGTCAGTTCCGATGCATGGATCTCGGAGATCCGGAACTACTTGAAAGACAACATCCTTCCTGACGATGATGTATCCGCTGACCGGGTAGTCAGATTGGCTAAAAGATACACGTTGGTAGAAGGGGATCTCTACCGGCGCGGTGCCAACGGCATCCTAATGCGGTGCATCACAAGGGAAGAAGGCTGCGAGCTCCTCGCAGAAATCCATGGAGGTGAGTGTGGGAACCACGCGTCTTCCCGCACGCTGGTCGGAAAAGCCTTTCGGCACGGCTTCTACTGGCCTACAGCGCTCCAGGATGCTACTGAGCTAGTGAAGAAATGCAAAGCATGCCAATTTCATGCAAAGCAAATTCATACACCTGCTCAGCCCTTACAAATGATACCTCCTACGTGGCCTTTCGCTGTGTGGGGGATGGACATCTTGGGACCCTTCCCAAGAGCCGTCGGAGGTTACAAGTTCCTGTATGTCGCCATCGACAAGTTCACCAAGTGGTCGGAAGCTACTCCTGTTGTGACGATCAACAAACAATCTGCAATCAATTTTCTACAATCTATCGTGAGCAGATTCGGAGTCCCAAACAAGATCATCACTGACAATGGGACTCAGTTCACAAGCTCCGCATTTCAAGGATATTGCGAAGACCTCGGCATACAAGTTTGCTACGCTTCCGTAGCTCATCCTGCCAGCAATGGGCAAGCCGAGAGAGCAAACGCAGAGATCCTTAAAGGATTAAAAACGCGCACTTATGAGCGTTTGAAAAAGCACGGAGCTAATTGGAGAGCTTCCGCCCACTCTATGGGCTAACAGGACTTCTCCAAGTCGGGCAACCGGAGAAACACCCTTCTTCCTGGTGTACGGAGCAGAAGCGATCCTTCCTCCGGAAATCACCCTGGGTTCTCTCCGAGTCCGGACCTTCGACGAAGCCGCGCAGGACCAGCTCCGGCGTGAAGACCTAGACCTCCTCGAGGAGGGAAGGTGCCAAGCAGCTGTTCGGAACGCCCGATATCGCCAAGCTCTACGGCGCTATCATCAGCGGCATGTACACAACCGACAGCTCGAGGAAGGCGATCTGGTGCTACGGAGAATACTATCCAGAGAAGGGCAAAACAAACTCTCCCCCGGCTGGGAAGGACCCTTCCGAGTGATCAAAGTATCCCGTCCCGGAAGCGTTCGCTTGGCTGCCGAGGATGGGACACCTCTCCCAAATCCTTGGAATATCGAGCACCTCCGTAAGTTCTACACTTAATTCCACGGAGGTGAGTCTTAAGTAACTTGAAGTGTATGTTATAGAGTCATTGTACAGAGTCGGGTAGTTCCTCCGGGAGAGCAGCCGGACCTCTCCCGAAAGGTTCGGAAAGCTCATGCAACACTTGATACAGTCTCCGGACTAGAAGTGTAGCTAATTACCCTGGGTTAAACGAGAAACCGAACACGCTTAGCCTGGTTTCGTACCCTAAGAGTGTACTTGTTTCCCCTGTACCCTGGACCTATAATGAAAGACATCTTCATGTGAAATAGACTCCACGTGCATTCATTTTTGCATAAGGCTCAACATTTTTATTTTTCTCTTTCTTGTCTATAACAGAAACGTGCAATTCTTAAGAAGTTCTAGTTTGACCGGTTTATGTACAATTTGAGTTGAATTGTCAGATTTTTTAGATTTAAATATCGTCTGTGATCAACTCGCCTGAAAGTCGCCAAGCCATTCTAGGGCCGGAGTGCGCTATCGACTTAGTCTGGTCAAGCACCCTAAGTACGCCACTCTACCTATATCCCGGCAGGCCAAAGTAAGGCGGGTCCATGGACAATTGGATCTAAAAGAAAAGATAATTCATCCAATTATACTAAAAATCGTGTTCAACTTGAAATTCTCTTGAGAACCGTAAGCCGCGACGAAGTTATAGGTAAGGAACGAATTTTACTGTTTTTCTTGGCTTAAGTGTGCAGGAAAAATAAAAATGATATTGATGGAGAAAAACCGGAGTTAACCAAGCTTCGACTCCCACTGGTGTTAACTTAAAGATGGTGAGAAGACTCTATCACTAGAGTCTGTTGCCAGCAAGCCAAGCGTGGCAAAGGTCATTGCCGGAGCTACTAAGCTCCGACACCTTGAAGTATTAACTATCGACACTCAACGTGTTGGTAGAAGCTATTGCCGGAGCTACTAAGCTCCGACGATGGACAGTGCCGGAGCTTCTAAGCTCCGACGATTTCAAGGGACCTTCACTATCGAAAACTTCGGACCTAAACTATACGAGTTCGAAGCAAATCTGTCTTCAACAAAAATCAACATCCTTTTGGTACATGTCCACAATCAAATTGTGCACATCTACCAGGGGGCCAAGTGAAGACAAAGATGTTGAAGACAAGAAATGAAATTCACGAAAAATTGGGGATTTCATTTCATTTGAAGACCAGAGATTACATCTGGGGACAAAGGATTACAAAATTGAGGAAGAAGAGAAGATACAAATAAAGGCTAAGAAAGATAGTCCTAGACCCTATGGAAGAACTCAGCGACCTTCTGGGCGACCTCCGACACGCTGGCTCGGGTAGCTTCGCCCTCTCCTTCAACGGGGCCTTCAAGCACCGGGTCCAGAGGGAATCGAGGGTTCCGGCTAGTGTAACACGTCAACACATACTCTGTGACGTTTCTAGCCAGGGATTGCCCCTCGACCTCCAACTGGTCCGCGATGACGTCGCCCACCTTGGAGAGCTTGCTGCCCGTAGCGCCCAACGCTTGCAGCGCAAGGTCCGGCTCCGGCTCCGGATCATCCGGAAGCACGGGGCTGAAACCCATAGGCGCTAGCGCATCGTCGGCCTTGCTCAGGAACTCCCAAATTTGCAGGGAGTCCGTCTTCCTCAGGCCCTTCATCTCTTCCAAGGACCTCCGGGCCGCCGCCAGCTCCGAGTTCTCGCGGGAGAGGCACTCAACTTCTTTGGCGTTTTGCTGAATCTTCGCAGCAACCCGCTTTTCGAGACTTCCGAGCTCCTCCTCCCGGAGGTGGATCTTGTTCCGGCGGTCGACCAGGTCTTTCTCCCTAGCCTCTATTTTCTTCTCCCGGGCGACGAGGGCACACTCATACTCGTAGAGTTCCTGCCCTCGCACCCAGGTCTTCTCCTCCTCCTCGAGGCAGCGCTCTTCCAATTTTTTAGCGCGCTCCTCGAGGCCCTTGTCCGCCAGAGCTGTCTTCTCGGCGAGCTCTTCTTCACGTCGCAAGACGTCGTCCCGTAGTTCCAGGAGTTTTTGCTCCTCATCCTCGAGCCGCTTTTCCCTTCCCTCAAGTGCCTCTCGGCGCTTGATGAGTGCGGTACTGATGGCTTCGAGTTGATCGAACCGAGCGTTGGCTGCATCATTGGCAGCCTTAGCTTGGTCATGGTACTCCCGGGATTGGGCGTCGAGGTTGTGAGTCATGCTCTCCCTCTCGTCCAGCATCTCACCCCAAAGCTCCAGGCGGATCTTCTCCCGCCTGATCCATTCCTTGTCCTCAGCAATCCTCGACTGCGCCAGCTTGGTCTCGAATTGGAGTCTATTACGCCACCTCCTAAGGGTTTGGCGCTCCTCTTCAAGAACCTTGCTGTCGTGGAAGAAGGCTAGTTGGACTTGGCGCAGACTGGAGCAAGCGTTGTCGATGGACATCGACAGCGAGATGGGCTCCGGACCTTCTGGGGTCTCCTCCGCTGGCTCCAGCGGGTCTTCATCTACAAAAATTGGGTCCCACTCTACGAGAGCCGAACCCCGAGCTCCAAAGGCACTAGGGCCCTCCTCCGGGATGGCCTCAGTCGCCACCGAAGAAGGACCCGCCACCAAATCTTCATTCGCCCCCTCAGGCTGGGGGCCGGCGACTTCGTTCAGGCACTCTGGCTCCGCCACGGGTACCATCGATGTCGTCGCCTCCAATGGCTCCGGCCGTGACGCTCCTTCCGAGGGAGGCTCAAGCTCCCTCGCCTCTTCAACCACCGGCTCTACAGCCGGCGCCTCCACCACCACCGGCTCTGCAGCCGGCGCTCCAATAACCACCGGCTCTGCGACCGGAGCTTCAGAAGTAACCGGCTCAATTGCCGGAACCACTTCAACTTCCGGCTCGCACGCCGGGGCTTCAGTTACCTCCGGCTCAACCGCCGGGGCTTCAGCACTTTCCGGCTCTAAAGCCGGGACCGCTACTTCCTCCGGCTCAACAGCCGGAGCATCTACTTCTGCAGCACAGGGGCCCGGAGCTTCAACCTCCGGAGCGGGTGCCGCTGGCGCATCTTCAAACCCGTGGTCCGGCGCTACCACGGGAACTTCTGGAGACGAGTCAAGGTCCATGACCACGACAGCCGGCGCCGGAGCTGTCGCAGCCTCCGCCTGGGGTGGCACCGGAGCTGGAGCAGAAGCCCTTGTAGCCTCAAACACTGTGGCTGAGGGCGGAGCTTCACTCCCCTTCTTGGGAACGCTGCAGATGAAGAATGAAGAAATTGAGCAAACAGTTACTATAATTAAAGTTAATTGAGATAAGCAAGAAAAATTACCTTGGGAGGCTCACGCACCAGCTTGCGCGGAACCTCTTTCCCGGACGTTCCGGGCTGGCCACGGTCGGCATAGGAGCTCCGGGAGAACTCCCAGGACTTGCCGTAGCCACGGGCGTTTCCCGGGTCGGAGCTCTCCTTGACCGGGAGGAACTCCTAGACCTGGAGGCCCTCACCGCTTCTCGGACCGGAGTCGCCTGTCCGGAACTGGCACCTCCGGAGGGACCCATCACAGGGACAGCAGCACTCCGGGAGGATCCCACCGCCGGAACAGTAGCGCTCCGAAAAGATCCCACCACGGGGACAGACGCTACAGCAGCGGAGGATCTTCCTTCCTGAGGACGGGGAACTGGCGGAGAAGTAGCAAGCCCGACGGACCTTCCGTCAGCATGTCGCAGCTTCCTCTTCCGGCTCTCCGGCTCCTCCGCCAGCTCCTTGCCTTTGCCGGTGACTTCAGCTCTTGGCTGAGAGACAGGGGCGGAGCCGCCTTCCGACAACCCGGGAATCGCCAACCGGGCGGTCGATCTTCTCTCGACGACGCCAAGGTCGTCAAGCGCGGGCATCCTCCGCCGGAGCTCCCTGCTGAACTCAACTTCCACGTTCAGGGGGAGGAAGGCCGGTGGCGGAGTCAGGTACTCTCCGTCTACATCGATGCCGTGCTGGAATTTCTTGAGGTGAAACTCCAAGGACTTCCCCACCATGTTGGACTTCAACCCGGTCTCAACCCGGTCTTCGTCCGTCACGCTGTTGAGGGCCCAGGCGAGCTTCTCCCTCCTCTTCAGCGGCGCCCACCTGTTGGACAGGAAGTTGCAGAACACCGCCTGGGGAGTTAATCCTCCCTCCACACATTGGCGGATCCTGGACAGGACGGGGTCGAAGGCTGCCGCCAGCACCGGAACTTCGCTCCACACCAACGTGTCAATGCCGGGCAGACCGTCTGGCAGCTCCAACCGCTCGTGCTCCTCCACCCGGACGACTACCCAATCTTTCTTCCAGTCATCCCACTTCCCGGAAGGAAACGACCGGAGGTACTTGAACGGGCACTTCTTGCGCTTCACAAAGTAGTAGAAGCCAAGGTACTCGTCACTTCGGCCGGTGGTCTGGACGGTGAAGAAAGTGCGGAAGAGCTCGATGCAGGGAGGGATGCCCACCCACATCTCGCAGAAGTGGACAAAGATGGACACAAGGAGGAGGGAGTGAGGGCCAAGGTGGTATAGCTGCAGACCATAGAAGTCCAGCAGCATCAAAAAGAAGGAAGAAAATGGTGGGATCAGCCCCACCATGGCATACGATGAAAAGTATACCATTTCGCCGGAGTGCTCCTTTTTAAAGGGAAGCTCCCCGCCGGT
Organism: Tuctoria greenei; assembly: GCA_036927565.1. Lineage (NCBI taxonomy): Eukaryota > Viridiplantae > Streptophyta > Magnoliopsida > Poales > Poaceae > Tuctoria > Tuctoria greenei. Next base: position 177,839,748 of record JAYESD010000009.1, on the reverse strand, counting down.
GCGGATTGAACGGTTGAAGAAGTCCGACGACCACCCCATGAGGGCTCGGACCTTCTTCAGATCGCTCTCCGTCTTCAAACGACTCTCACGCAGACCCAACTCCATCGCAGCACAGCTAGGCGAGAGAAGAGAAGCAAAGCACGAGTTGGGAGTTTGAGCGCGAGAACAGATGGAAAGCGTAAAGAACTCCCGACGGTGTGCTTTCCTTCTTAAGTAAGCCCTCGCAACGCTTGGATGGAAACTGCAGGGGAGTCAAGCGTACTACTCAAGAATTCAACCCAGCCGATGACAAGAGGGCCCGGGACCACTCCGACGATCAAGTCGAGGCTCTTACCCAGGCGAACAGTTGTCATCACGAGGCGGGAAACCCAAAGGCGGCGGACTGACAAGGCGCGCGGAACCGATACGGTTTTCGTATCGGGAACCGACGACCTTCAATTGCGAGAGATCCGCACGTCAGAGATCTTATCTGCCGCCTGAGGTGCGCCACGCGTCGAGACTCAACCATAAAGCCCCGCCAAAGGCACCTCCGAAGACCCTTGAAGACCCAGTTCAAGAGTCGCAAGTGTGGACCCACCTCCGGCGGAATGACTTCATCCCGTTAGCCTTCCCCGGAGGTAGGTCCAGGGGGCCACTGTCGGTACCCTAAAAACCATACACCCCCTGAGGTTACGAAGATCTCAAGGGAAGGACATCAACTCGAATTGAAGACCCTCGGGGGCCCACTCGCCAGACGTGACGGGACCCACTTCTCCAACATGGTTAACCTCTAGGTTGCCACGTGTACTGTCATCCCAGAGCTATTACCCGCAAAGGTGAAGCTCCGGGCCAAGTACTGAAACGGCACCTCCGGAGGTAGCCCCTGACCGAGAGAAGTTCCGGACCTGACACGTAGCAAACCGCCCCGGAGCTTCCCGCTTCCCACGAGCAAGCTCCGGAGCTGCCACGTGTCCATACGTCGGAACTAGCCACTTTAAACCCCCAGGAGACGTCGTAACGGCTCCGGATCTCCAAAGGACAGCCGCGGACTTCAAGACCCGATTAATTATCATTAATTCCACATTAATGATATTTAATCGGATGATCTTAACACCCGTAACGGCACTGTCAGAGCCGTTACAGGGTTATTAGCAACAATTAATCTTGTGTATCAATGTCAATAACCGCCAGGGCCACATGTCGGGCCAGGCTGAATTGTAACGGTTTGTCCTTGTACTATAAAAGGACAAACCGCCGGTACACGAGAGAGAGAACTCTCGAACACACTCAAGCTCACAAGTAAATACAACTCACACACACACCCGTGGAGTAGGGTATTACGCTCAGGCGGCCCGAACCACGTAAACTACTGTGTCACTCGTGTCCAAATCGCACTTCACTTTCTTAGATCTCCGCGCGCCCAAACCGAACCACGACTCCTTTAAACACTTTCATAGTGTCAGGGGATCTGCCGACTCCAACAGTCGACAGGCTGTGCCCTTCTTTTTGGAGTCTCGGGCCGGCCCATCTGGCCCGGCACATGTACGTACTGTGCTGTACTGTACGCGACACTTCCTGTGGTGTCGTGTCCTTAAATTGTTATCGTTTGAATAAAAAAATTAATTTGAATTTGTTGGTAACATCTCATCAAATTCAGAATGGAAGGAATAAAAGTTTTAGGCCGGGTTCAAAATTCGAACTAGCTAGATTTATTGGAGTATAGTACTAACAACATTGGTTTGATCTGGCAGCAAAGTCAGCAGTACAAGTTCTAGCCTGGTATCTCACCCACCGGGGCTTTACGCACGCCATGATAATGATGAAGTTGGAACGAACAGGCTTTTGCTTTTGCTTTGATTCCTTTGTTGTTGAGCTTGTTCCTTCCAGCTACTACTATTACTAGCAGGCAAGAACTTTCTCCAGAGAGATTTCAGAAGCTGAAGTACTGTACTACCATTTAAAGTAGGGCCATGCGTGATGTGTTGGAACGGAAGAACGCAACAATTATGCATGCATGCTGCTGCTACCCGGAAAAGCAATGGCGCAGTGTAGTGTAGTGTAGTGTAGTGTAGTGTAGTGTAGTGTAGTGGAGCGCAGCAGGTAAAAAAAAAAAACACATAATAAGCTGCCGTGGAGCGCTATCGCGGGGCCGTGTTTCAAGGGGTGGTGTGCGTTGAATCATATCATTGCAGTGCCGACACGAGTTCTTTGCTTGCTTGCTTGTTCGCTTTACTTTAAAGCTAGCGTAGCGTCCATATCATGTTTAGAGTCGTACTACTACTCCCTCCGTTCTGAAATAATTGTCGTTTCAGACAACCAAATGAACTAAAAATGAACTAATGAAAGTTGTTCTAACGACAATTAAAACGAAACGGAGAGAGTATAAGTAAGCTTATTGCTCGTTGTGCTGCTGCCTGCTACAGCTACTAGCTTGCTTGTTGTGCGGACGACGGACGTGCCGCGCGCGGTCATATCATAGCGGCCGGAACGTTTGCGTCCGACGCGACACAAACACGATCGACGGTCTCTCCTCTCCTGGGCCACAACCACGAGTCCCCTTGAGCATGCCGAGTACGGAGTATAAGATATAAGAGGCATCCACGCTTGCTTGGTTCTGCTCTTTTACCAGTGACTTGGATCCTTAGGCTATTCACGCATGTTTCTTCTAAATTATACACTATATATTATTCGTCTTCTATTTTTACAATATTTATTTTAAATTTATTAATATCTAGTATGCTTTACTGTATGCCATTATGGACAGCTAGGAGGAATATTTGAAGGAATGTTTACTGCTACTTGCAGTTGCAGCCTAGGTGTTACAGCAGTACTAGTACTAACAGACAGTTGATCATGTCGGTTCTGTACTAATAGGCCTACGAGGCGAGGCGTAGTCAAAGGTACCTGTGCGGACTCGTAAGGGACTCATCCCTTTTAGAAAAGATGATTGTTGACTAGCTGAAAAAGCTGGCTGTGTCGGTCGGCTAGCTGAAAACTGGCTAGCTGTGTTAGTTTTTTTTTTTTTTTGCAATACTATGTTTCTAGCTTCTGTATGCGTTAACACAGTCAGAAATGTACCTTAGGGTGATACTCTCGTGCAAAAAAGTTTCTCGCTTTGTGATTTATTTTTAACTACAAAATACAGATTTTTTGGGACTATCATTTTTAGCTCTTAGTTTACTTACTCGACACCTGAGTTTTTTCAACTCTTTTGCAAATCATCTTTTTAAAACTTCGTTTGTTTCAGATTTCAATTTGTGAGCTGGGGAAAAGGCAGTAGTAGAAACTAGAATAAAGTAATCCGCCTAAGTTGAACAAGGTGCATGTACTGTACTGTCTCCGTTTCCAAATATTTGTCGTCTTTTAGTACAAAATTGAATAAGAAGACGACAAGTAGTATTTGAGAATGGAGTATATGACAACAGAAGTAAGATGACACGAAATCAGAAAGGAGCGTGTAAAGATAATCGGCTGCCTGCTCACACTCACTCAGCAGCAGGCACGAACGCAACGGAGCAGCGAAAGGAAAATGTGCAAGCGATAACCTGGATTACGTGCGGAGGAGCCCAGGAAAGGAACCTGCTGGTTGTTAATTAATCTTCATTTTTTTGTGGTCTCGTACGTGTTAACCCAGAAGGAAACTGCGCGCGGCACGCAGGCCTCCTATCGGATCACGACGTTTCTCTGTTCTGGACGAGCTTCCGTCGACCATTGACTTGACAGCGCGAAGAGGGTATACAGTTCGTAGAGAGTACTGCTCCGCCGTATATGGCGATGGACGCCGACCTGATCTGCCGTGCCCACCAGCTCCTCCCGTGATCGATCGATCGATCGGTTCTGCGTGTGCCTCTCTCTCTCTCTCTCTCTCTGCTGCGTGCTGCCCATGCTAGGCGCCTCGATCTGCGCCAAGGTTGGGGCAGGTCTACCGAACCAACGTCGCCACTCGACAGAGCATAGATAGATGATATGCGGAGACCATGATGATGCGACGTAAAGCCTGCGCGTGGCATGGTGCTTGCCCGCGCGTCGCGTCAACTTGTTTCAGCTCCGATGACACCATCGTCGTCTGGACGGATGAACAGGCACGAGAGAAGGCGGCACACAGCAACGGCGGCAGGCTGCTGGTGGATCGAGAGGAGCCCGCCGTGACATGTCATTGCGCTACCTGCTGGTATGGCCGTGGCGTCGGCGAGCGGAGGGGCGGACTACTTCCGGGGAGAGAGGAAGTGGAAGAGGAGGAGGAGCTGGTGCTCTGCAGCTGCCTGTCGCCGCCTCGCCGCACCCGCAAATGGGCCTTCTACGTCGTTAACTGATGATGCGTTCATCTTCTGTGGGCCGTGGTTGTGCCCCTCCCGTGGTAATCTACCCAGCCCAGTCCAGGAACCCTGATGCGTACCGCGACAATCATGGGCCGGGTCGTGTGACTTCCGACCAGCCGAATGAAAACACAGGTCCAACCACACTAGACAGCGACGGCCCGCTGGGCCTTCAAATACCCCACCCACCTCGATCGCAGCGGCAGTGAGTGACCCCACCCACACCCACGCTTTCTCCTGCTTCTCCAAGCCCCGCACCACCCAGTTCGCGCCGCGGCGTCCGCCTCCCCTCCTCCCATCCCGCTCCAGGTAGGTACGACGCGGCGGCTCCCCACCCGACCCTGTCACGCCCTTCCTGTAAAAGAAACCAAACGCATATGTCAAGATAAGTTAAATCATATATGAGATGACAAAAGTGGAAAATCATATATATAAAGCCAAGTTCAACGTATTTGTTCAGTGCATGAATAACTCAAAGGTCCAAAAAGAAAAAGATACATAGCAGCGGATAATTAAGCACGTAGCTCCATCACAGACGTTGTTCGGAGGCACGCCAGACTAGTACTGCACGCCGGGGTCAAAATCGTCATCTTCATCATCACCAGCTCCATCTCCATGGTCTAAGCAGCAAGTACGTACAAGAAAAAGAGGCAACAAACAAGTGTGAGTACATAATGTACTTCGCAAGTGTGAGAAATTATAACATGCAGGCTAATCAATGAGAAGAGTTGGACACAATTTAAGCACTAAGCAGAATTCCCTATCTTTAGTTTACCTTAGCATCCTATTTACTAGTTGAATCATCCCAATCTCCAGTAACCAAAACCAAGACCCTCAGGTCCCAACCAAATACCAACAAAATTGCCAGACTCAAACCAATTGGACACCAATCCCAATGAGTTTCGTCAACCCGTCACCAAAACTAAACCATCCAACCCAACTAATCATGAATAAGTCCAAGTGTTGCTCTTGATCGCGAGCACGACTATTTAGATAGTTTTACACTCTGCAGAGTTTGTACCACTTTACCCACAAGTCGTGATTTCGTCCCTTGTCGCCGAGTGGACTAGACCCTCCCTAATGCCCGTGATTGTGAATCACACTTCACACTTCCTATGGTGTGTGGCCAGGAGATCACTATGAGGCCCTTACGTCGCACTACCAAATCTGTGCACACCCGCTAAGGTTTCGCCCCACGGCAGAGTCTATTTGTACCTCTCCGCGGCAGCCCTCTCTTGCGCCACTCAAACATCTCATATGGTATACACAAAATAAGGTAGAAATCGACTTAATTGGCTAAATTGTTCCATATCAGTCTTGTGGTGGCACGGTAAAGCCGGGTTACATGCTCCATGAATCGGTCCTTAGAATCTACGGCAGACGCTAGCAACTCACCCGAGTCTCGTGCACGCATGCACCCACCAAACCTATCATAGGATTCAAATTAATTGACTGCATGCAACTAATTCTATCTACATCCTTAATTTCCTAACAGGAGAGATATGGTCAAGGGCACTTGCCCCCGGGGAAGGGGTATGCTGCAATAAAACAAGGGTCGTCGGATTTTAAATGGATGCACGAGATTAAAAGATGAAGGGGTGTAAGGGAGATCTAATGGGATCCACTGGATTCAAAAGGGACGACTATGATTTAAAATCACCAAAGCGCCCATGTGGCCTTCTTCTAGCCCTGCGATTTAAAATAGATGGCTAGGATTTTATCAAACGAAGGGATATCTTTGCTTCTAATCTAGACCGTTGAGGCGAGATCCAACGGCCAGGAAACACAAGAGGCCATGACCATCTTCAACCTCCAGCCAACATGGCTGGGCAGCCATGGATGGAGCACGGAGCTCACCGGAGCTCGTGGATTCCGCGACCTACCCACCTAAACTCGAACCTAGGTATCCTAATCGAAGGAGGAGGTCCCTGCGAACTCACCTAGTGTGTCTTAGGGGTCTGGGAAGGCGCGGAGATGGTGCAGACACGGTGTAGGAAGGCGGGCGTCACTGCTCCTTGTCGGGACGGTGCCGCTACGGCTTTCTCTCGCCTTCCTCTTGTCGGGGAGCTTCATTGGTACATGGCAAGTCCGTTGGAGGGGTTAGAGGAGGGAAACAATGAAAGGAAGATTGAACCGACGGTGAGGGTGTCGATCTTACCAAATATCATCGGGAGTTAGGGTCTGCAATCTGTGATGGGGACGTTCGGACTCGTGTCTGTTGATCCTAGAGACGTCGAATCGAGCAATCGATGATGAGGGTGGGAGTATCGCGTGGTGGGGAGGAGTTGACCGGGGAATTGGCAGTGGCGACAACTGCTTGCTTGGATGTTGGGACGGGGAAACCCTAGGAGGCAACTTATAGAAGGGAGGTTGTACGTGGATAGAAGGATATCGCTGCTGGCGAGATATGCGGGGTTTGTTGCCAGGTGCAACGAAAATCTTGTGTGTGCGTGCGTGAGCGATGGGGAGTCGCGTGCGGCTGCGCATGGCGGGAAGAAGGTGGCCCTAACGAACAGGCCCCACGCGGCAGAGTGAGGACGGAGAAGGTGCCTGGGCTAGCAGGTCGTGGCCCAGATAGAGAGGAAATGGTCGCGGGCTGGGCAGCTGTGTTTAGGCCCAACCGGAATATTGTTTTTATTTTATTTTTATTTTATGACTCCCTTGCAAAGTCTGAAATATTATTTGAACTCCATTTTGTTTGCATTTGAAATTTTGAGATGTTACAAATCTACCCCCTTAAACGGAATTTTGCCCCGAGATTCAGAAATGCTAAATACAATAGAGGACTAGGCTTTAGTGAATCAACAAACTACACCTTTTCCCAAATAATATATTTCTTATTCTATTTTCAAATTTGGTTTTTATACAATTATTCTAAAACATCCAAAATTTTAAAATGTCACTCGAATGTGATCATACAACATGATAAGTTTGTTTAAAATGATTTAAAGGAAATATTTCGTTACAATGAAAATTTATACATTATCTTTGGTTTCCCATTATTCTATTCATGCATCAATTTTATCATCGATGGTATTATTATTTTGAACGGATTATCTCAAGGTCTGATTTTTTTTCTTCCATATTTTATTTGAACACAATCAATTATTGACTAACTGGAGTTTGCATTTTTCACATGAAAACACTATGAATGAAATGTAAATCAATTTAATTTATAAATGTTATCACATAGCATCAAACATTATATTTAAAATATTTTACTTTCTTTCCCTATTTTAATTTTCGAATTCAGTCAAAATTTCAAGTGTGGTTGCAAAATACAAAATGTTTCCCTCAAATACATTAAAATGTTGAATACATAATTAATTATTTTTTTTTAAAATATACAAGTGTTACAATTTATTCCCCCCTAACCAGGAATCTCGTTCCGAGATTCAAGTGGGCTAGGTTTCAGGAGTTTTGTTGATGGGAGAAAATTTTATTGCGAACGTTATTATAGAGAGGCATGATATGTAGCAACTCAACATAGAAGTTTTATGTACCGGGATCTGCACTGCCTCCGCCTCCATGGTCTTGCTTGCCGCCAGAGTCTTTCTTTCCACTGCCACCATCCTTGATCTGCACCGGGATCTTGTTGCTGCTGCCACCGTCCTTCTTGCCACCGTTGCTGTTGCCGCCACCCTTCTTATTATCGTCCCACGGCGGCATAGCCACCGGCTTCATCATCATCCACTACTACAATAAGCCTCATCACAGGCGGCTCCAAACCTATTATCACAGACGGCTTTTAAAACCGCCTGAAACGAAGAGTCTGTGATAATCCGCAATTTCACAGGCGGAGAAGTGAAACCGCCTGTGAAGACTAATTATCATAGGCGGTTCTTCACTAAGGATAGCCGCCTGTGAAGACCGATTATCATAGGCGGTTCTTTACTTAGGCTAGCCGTCTGTGAAAATACTTTATCACAGACGGGTCGTGCAGCATATATATCCGTCTGTGATAATCGTCTTATCACAGACGGTTATTGAAGAATAACTAACCGCCTATGATAAGAAGTCTTCACAGGCGGGTATTGAAGCATAACTAACCGCCAATGATAATATGTCTTCACAGGCGGATTTTGAAGCATAACTAACCGCCTATGATAATGAGTCTTCACAGTCGGGTATTGAAGCATAACTAACCGCCTATGATAATGTGTATTCACAGGCGGATTTTGAAGCATAACTAACCGCCTATGATAATATGTCTTCACAGGCGGGTTTTGAAGCATAACTAACCGTCAATGATAATGTGTCTTTACAGACGGTTATTGAAGCATAACTAACCCGTCTATGATAATGGTGTTATCACAGACGGAGATTACCTATATCAGCCGTCTGTGAAGACCCTTTAACGCAGCCGGTTTCTACCATAACAGACACCGCCTGTGAAAATTAGGTTATCACAGATGTTTCTTTACTTGTATGTAGCCGCCTGTGATAATTGTTTTTCACAGTCATGCAGTACTACTGCTGTTATTTCTAATTTCCAGGTCAATTCAATATAATCACAGAACAAAAAACAACAATCATCACAGAACAAAAGACAACAATATTATCATCACAGAAGTCAATTTCACTAAAACAATATACATATGTACAAGTTACAGATACAATTTCATCTCAAAGTTTACAAGTTTTCACTAAAAACTGTTTAGATTGGTATAGTCGCAAAGTTCTGGCACATCAGCTGCTGAACCTCTCTTATCAAAGAACTTCCCCGTTTTGTGCAAAATTTCGCGACGAATGAACTGACAGAGTTCAGAAGCAATCCTGTCGGCTCCTCCATCAGGAATACTTCTACAAACCGGCCATTCTTCGTTCAGATTCTTCTTGTGCTGCAATATAACACATAACAAGGTTTAGAATGTGTTGGTTTGAACAATCTCAAAGTATAGATCAAAGTGAGAGTATACAAGAATTTAGTAGGTATTTTTGGAGCAGTTGTACTATGAGCAATTGAATTTTGAAGTTGGAATCAAAATATGAAAATAATGTTTCTGGTAATATTGAACAGCAGAGAATATAAGCATTAAACTATGCTAGTTACAATGAAAATGAAACACAAAAGTAAGAAAATAAGGTATCGACATTAAGGATAACTTACATCCTCACGATTGACTCTATATACGGCGGCGGTCCGAAGATGCTCGCATACATAATACCCGCATAAGACACTCCCAGCAGGCTGCTTCGGACAAGCATAATACGTTTTAATGTCCAATGCATTCGTATTAGGAGGTCTCTGACCGCCAAGCTGTTCCGCGTAAAACCGCCAAGCGCTGTAATACAAGAAATGTCATATAAAACTTGTCAACACATTCTAAATGTGCGTAAATTAAAATTACTGAATAAACGTACTTTTTCAAAATGGAAAGGAAATCTTTGTAACGATCTGGTGGGTAATCGGCCGAGTCCAAGACTGTTGCCATTCCCTGCGTTGGCTTGATGAAGATCATTATGTAGTGATTACTGCAAACATACAAACACACGTGTTAACAATTACCAATAATTGCTATTTCAATGCCATGTGTCGAACTTACTCGAAGTGGTACGGAGCCTTTACGAGGTCCTGGCCGTCTCTGACAAAGTTAAACATCGCATGTCCTATGTAAGCTGCAACTTCTGCCTTTCTATCCTTCTTAAGTTTTGCAATTGCTCTTTCAAAATCTTTTTTTTTCATGTGTTTGTACTGGCTTGATTCTCGATTTGCCTGGACGTCGAATAGCGACTTTGCAATCCTAGTAGGGTCAAGGATACCTGTCTTGTGCGCCAACTTTTCATTATCCATGTATTGCATCCTATTGAAGAAGTCCAGAATTGTTATAATCTCATGAAATGCGTATGCGTGTAGTAAGAAAAGCAAATACAAAATATTAGAGCACTTACAAGCACCAGACGAGCAGCAGGTTGATTTCGAGCATGCCCCGATGGAAAAGGGAAAGCAGCTCTTCAAATAAAATGACTCGTTTATCTACTCCAGTGCTCCAGAATGCTTCTTTTGGAATACGAAATGTGACGCACTGAAGACCATATTTTGTGCTGGCAGTGATGTACCACTCATGCATTCTTCTGAGCGCGACGGGTTGTTTGCTAAGTTGTACGGATGTCATTAACGGCTTCCCATTCTCAAATTTAGGAGGAACATCCTCAAGCTTGTATATTGGAACTCCTGGTTTAACTAAAGCCGTCCGCCGATTATACATGACACCGTCTTCTTCCCACTCCTCGATATCTTCTAATGCTGGCTCATGAGAAGAACGAGATGCACTCGATTTTCTAATATTTTCCTTCATAGCTTCCAAATACTTTGTCACTTCTGATGAAGGTTTCTTATTTTCGTATGAGCTAACTTTGGCAGGCACTGATGATCGAGGAGTAGTCGTCGGAAGTTGGACACTGGCTTGTTGTTGAACCTGTTGTTCAACTGATTGCTCTTTACTCCCAGCAGCTGGCTCTAGTACTACTTCAAGCTGTTGCTCAACTAGTTGCTCTTTACTAGCAACAGCTTGCTCTGGTACTGCTTGAAGTTGTTGTCCAACTTGTTGCTCTTGGATATCATCATCCTTGCTCAGACATAGGGGGAGTGGATCTTCCCGGACTGGGAGTGGATCTTCATGCACTTTCGCCTTAGAAGATGGGGTTGCAGTATTTGGAGATGCGACGGGGCTAGAAATTGGCTCATCGTCCAACACGATATCGCGTCGGTGCCAAAGGATTAATTGGTTGACAGCCTGCCTCAGAGTCGCGATCCCCTCAGGTGTGACGTGGTCTATTTCATAATCTTCATAATCATTATCAATGATCTGAAGAACTTGCACCACAGAATAATACAACGGAAGTGGACTCCCGTTGAAGTCACGATCAGGCTTTGCCATAGCAGTGGCAACCTGTTTGGTTTTGTTCCCTGCTCTGCCTATCGGGACAAGAAGACGACAAGATTTGTCGTTAGCAATATCATCGACAGGGAACTTATGGGCTGACCCTGAGCCTGGCACGGAACCAACGCTGCTAGGGTAGGCAGTTGGAGATACTAATTGCTCCTTTTGCACCGGAACCATCATTGTACTCGGTGCCACTAATTGTCCTGATTGTCTAAGTTGTTCCATAATTTCTTGCATATTTTCTTTGACCTTTTGAGCAATTGTTTCATCAAGTGTTTTCTTAAACTTCTCACGTCTTCTATATGTGTCTTTATCTTTAGGGAAACCATCTAGCCAAGACATTTGAGAAGAGACCGCTCGAACCCGTCCGCTGTGTTCAGGGTTTCCCAAGATAGCGGTAAGTTGGTCATTCTCCCTCTTCGGCTTGAAGAGACCCTTCTGTTGCTTTTCAATTACTTCTTTCATTTTATCCTCTACTTCATTCAGAGAGTCGGGCTTTTCAAGTTTGCCCTCGCTGGTCAAACCTGACCGAGCAAAGACCCAACGTTGAGTTCGCTCATCGCACCCTTCTAATGGGTGAGGATTGCCCTTACTAAGAATGTCGTCTATTATCTTATTCCATTTCTGGACTTTGGGGCCATATCCGGCAGACCCCAAGCGATGATGGTATTTGTTCTTTTTTGCAAGCTCTGACCTAGTTGCACTTAGAGCTTTAGCATCAGGTGTGCTCTTTTGACGAACAAACTCTTGCCACTGAGCTTGTGTGATTTTTCCCATCTTCCTCGGGCTAGGGACCTTATTGGCCTTAACATAAGCATTCATTTCACTCTTCCAGCATCGAAACTTCTTGCCGCAAGAGACCAATGTTGCTTTCTTTACAGCTTCTTCTGTGCCTTTCGGGAACTTGAATTGTTTCTTTATCTTTTCCCACAACTCATTCTTGGTCTGCTCGGGTAATTTCCTCCAATTCTCGGTTGTGATCGGCACAACCTCCCTAACAAGAAAACCGCATGCATTACGGTACTTGGTAACTGAATCCAGTGGTTCTTGGGGAAGCCCACTTGGACCGACCCTTGTTATGTACATGATGCGGTCCAATAGACCCTTATTGGGACCTCGTTGTCCTCGTTTCCGCTTGAGTGAAGCTGAGGATTCATCCATTGGTGAACCTTCTGCGGTTTTAGGAGCCGATGTCACCTCATTGTCTTCGAGATTAATCTAGGTAGAAAAAAATTATAAGACTTCGTATACTTGACAACCAACATTAACTTGAACTGCTGAAGTTAAGATTCGTGATCCATACCTCGTCGGCAGGATCATATTCCGGGTCTAGATCCACTGAAGTCTTTTTAATTTTTATATTCGGAAAAGGATCCGAAGGACTGTGATAGGAGCCTGAACTGCTGGAGTCAGTAAACTCCATATTGTCTTCTTTGTTGTTACAATCAGGACCAGTCTTCTTAGGGCTTTCCATGCTAGATCTAATAAGACAAAAAATCTAATAAATGGCATAACTAAATTTGGTCATATTTAAAACAAATTTTCTCAATTTTGGCTCAATTAAGTAAATTTAGCCAAAACACATTTTTGAAGTTATATAGGTCTAACTAAATTCTTGTATCATAGAGATCGGCATCATATGCTCAGACTCCATCGCCACACCTAGTGTTACCTAGATATGGGCGTGAGGATGCTCCTGGCATCACAAATGAGTTGGCCAGCAACTTTTGTTTGGCTTCAAAGCTAAATATAGCATAACTTTGGTAGCTCAGATTAGGTACAATTGCTAAAATGAAGCTGATGGAGCCACAAGTGCAGACATCTTTGGTAGCACAGATTAGCTACAATTGCTCAAATGAAACTTAGAGAAATAAAAGCAAACTTAGCCAAACTTAGTCTAGCATAGCTAACTCTAAGCAAAAGTAGCCAAATATAGCTAAATATAGCATAACTTAGTCAAAATTAGTCAAGTATAACTATATCTAATGTAACTTAGCCAAAATTAGCCAAATTTGGTCAACTTAACCAAATATAGCTAAATCTTGCCCCTAATAGAGAATTATGTGGCATATGCAAGGCCGATGACAGAAATAGGGAATATACTGCTGTTACTAGAGTCTAGAATCATGTTTACCACTAATGTGTCGGAACAGTTTCAGACACACAGAACCAACTACCAATTTATCGTGATATAACCATCCACATAAATCTTGCCCCACCGAACCCTAACCAAAGATGCCACCGAACTTGACAGTTTTTCGAATTCCACCGAACCCTAACCAAGGATGCCTACCATTATCTAATTCCCGAACCCTAACCAAGGATATGCAAGGCGGCAGCGAGGGCGGGGAGGGAGGCGGCACGGCGAAGGAGGATGGAAGGTCGAAGGGTTTAGGGTTTACCTTGAAGCTCGGCGGTGACGGAAATGGCTTCGCTCGGCGTACCTGAAAGTGAGGAGGGCGAAGCTCGGCGGCGACGGCGAAGCTCGGCGACGACGGCGAAGCTCGGCGACGGCGAAGCTCGGCGGCGTACCTGGAAGTGACGAGGGGGAACACTTGGCGGCAAACGAAATTTTGGCAGCCTAACGGCGTCTAAGTGTTTCGCCCGGGTTAGGTTTTTCCAATGCTGCCGAGGGGTATATATAGACTCACATTTTCTCAGGCGGATTTTAAGTACCGACCGTCAGGGAAGACTGTTATCTCAGTCGGATTTTACTTACCAACCGCCTGAGAAGATACAATTATCTCAGGCGGTTGGTTAGTAACACCCGCCTGAGAAGATACAATTATCTCAGGCGGTTGGTTAGTAACACCCGCCTGAGTTAAACATGAAGATATTTACTTCTTCTTAATTTGATGAACGCCTACATAAAGACCCCTCACCAACCGGGATGAGGATCCCCTGACTTAATCAGCGGTCACTGACATGTGGACCCGGTCCCACACGTCAGTGACCATGTCACGCGTGCGCGACCTTTCTTTTCCCCGAGGTGCGACCTTTCTTTTCCACTCCGCGCGGCCTTAAAGACCCAACACCACTATGGCTCACACGCGCATCGCTCACTTTGAATCCTCTTGTTTTCTTCGTCTTCCTCCGCTCCGACGACCCAACACCACTATGGCCGACCTTCCGCCGCCAAGCCCTCCGAGGGAGCCACCTTGCAAGAAACAATGTTGCAGCTCCCCCGAGAAGATCAACGCCGAGCAGCGCCTCCTCATGGCGCGAGAGGCGTACAACAATACGTCTCGCGCCATGAGTGCCTTGGGGCTGGGTACCCTTCCAGAGTATACTGGAATGGGTACCTTGGGCCACTACCTCTACGCCCTCGTGGGGGTGGCTGATCGTCTCGACATTCTGTTCGCGACGATGGCCCAGGTTCTTGGCCCCGAGGGCCGTAGAACGCTGGTGGAGGCGACGGCTAGCAACCTCGGGGTTGCACCGCCGGTGCAGCCGGTGCAGCCGGTGCAGCCGGTGCCGGAGTCGCCGCCGGAGGACGAGGAGGAGGAGATGGAAGAGGAGTAGGAGTAGGATTTAATTAGTTTTTCTTTTTGTTGTTTTTAGTTGCTTCTGTTTTATAAATATTGTTAATGAATGAAATCTATCTTTTTTCATCTATGTGATTGAATATTACTTGTGTATCTTTTGTGTTCTTGTGTGTTCTTGTGTAAATATTGTGCATCTTGTGTGTTCTTTTGTGAGATGTGCATATTGTTAATGAATGAGTATCTTGTGTGTTCTTGAACTGTGTGAATGATTGAATATTGTTAATGGATGTAGTGTGTTCATCGTTAATTAAAATTTCACGTCTAAGAAGAAATTAATTTGATATTTACCAAAACATTACAATGTCAGCTATACAAGTTTTAAAAATATTTTGTTCATGTGGTAGATGTTAATTTTATACAAATGTAGAAGAAAGAATCATCGAATTTGGACACAATTTGCAGAATCTAAACATGTTTGAGTATTTATATTGGAATCTAAATAAAAAAGAAGCAAGGGATAAGGGAACTGAAGAACAGTATCGGGCATTATCTCAGGCGGTTGTTAAGCAATAACCGTCTGTGAAGATATTTACTTCTTCTTATTTAATATTCTTGATTAAATGTGGTCCTTTAAAAAGGCAAAAATCCACCTTCTTGTAATATTATTGATAAGTAAAGGTTACCATTAAATTTCACTTCATAAATCCTTTTAAATTTGTCAGAACATAAAAAACATACAACAAATGCTATTTTTCATTTTTCTATCTTGATGAATATAATGCTTTTTTCATTTATTTTTTCAGTGGACATTTTTAATCATCATACCAACATCTAGGAATTTTTTCATATTTTTTTAAATTTTTTGGAATCAATGTGTGTTCATAATTTGATGAATGCCTCATATGAATATGAGCATTTAGTTAGAATGGTGGATAATTTGAAGTTTGACATGTTGGAATGCTTTTAAAAAAATTAAAAAAATTCATACATGTATAAATTATACAAATATGTTCATACCAACAATTTTGAGTGAAGGAACCTTTTTTTTATGAGATACACAAATGTGAATAATATGTGAGTAGAAATTAATTTGATATTTACCAAAACATTACAATGTCAGCTATACAAGTTTTAAAAATATTTTGTCCAGGTGGTAGATGTTAATTTTATACAAATGTAGAAGAAAGAATCATCGAATTTGGACACAATTTGCAGAATCTAAACATGTTTGAGTATTTATATTGGAATCTAAATAAAAAAGAAGCAAGGGATGAGGGAACTGAAGAACAGTATCGGGCATTATCTCAGGCGGTTGTTAAGCAATAACCGCCTGTGAAGATATTTACTTCTTCTTATTTAATATTCTTGATTAAATGTGGTCCTTTAAAAAGGCAAAAATCCACCTTCTTGTAATATTATTGTTAAGTAAAGGTTACCATTAAATTTCACTTCATAAATCCTTTTAAATTTGTCAGAACATAAAAAACATATAACAAATGCTATTTTTCATTTTTCTATCTTGATGAATATAATGCTTTTTTCATTTATTTTTTCATTGGACATTTTTAATCATCATACCAACATCTAGGAATTTTTTCATATTTTTTTAAATTTTTTGGAATCAATGTGTGTTCATAATTTGATGAATGCCTCATATGAATATGAGCATTTAGTTAGAATGGTGGATAATTTGAAGTTTGACATGTTGGAATGCTTTTAAAAAAAATAAAAAAATTCATACATGTATAAATTATACAAATATGTTCATACCAACAATTTTGAGTGAAGGAACCTTTTTTTTTATGAGATACACAAATGTGAATAATATGTGAGTAGAAATTAATTTGATATTTACCAAAACATTACAATGTCAGCTATACAAGTTTTAAAAATATTTTGTTCATGTGGTAGATGTTAATTTTATACAAATGTAGAAGAAAGAATCATCGAATTTGGACACAATTTGCAGAATCTAAACATGTTTGAGTATTTATATTGGAATCTAAATAAAAAAGAAGCAAGGGATAAGGGAACTGAAGAACAGTATCGGGCATTATCTCAGGCGGTTGTTAAGCAATAACCGCCTGTGAAGATATTTACTTCTTCTTATTTAATATTCTTGATTAAATGTGGTCCTTTAAAAAGGCAAAAATCCACCTTCTTGTAATATTATTGATAAGTAAAGGTTACCATTAAATTTCACTTCATAAATCCTTTTAAATTTGTCAGAACATAAAAAACATACAACAAATGCTATTTTTCATTTTTCTATCTTGATGAATATAATGCTTTTTTCATTTATTTTTTCAGTGGACATTTTTAATCATCATACCAACATCTAGGAATTTTTTCATATTTTTTTAAATTTTTTGGAATCAATGTGTGTTCATAATTTGATGAATGCCTCATATGAATATGAGCATTTAGTTAGAATGGTGGATAATTTGAAGTTTGACATGTTGGAATGCTTTTAAAAAAAATTAAAAAAATTCATACATGTATAAATTATACAAATATGTTCATACCAACAATTTTGAGTGAAGGAACCTTTTTTTTTATGAGATACACAAATGTGAATAATATGTGAGTAGAAATTAATTTGATATTTACCAAAACATTACAATGTCAGCTATACAAGTTTTAAAAATATTTTGTTCATGTGGTAGATGTTAATTTTATACAAATGTAGAAGAAAGAATCATCGAATTTGGACACAATTTGCAGAATCTAAACATGTTTGAGTATTTATATTGGAATCTAAATAAAAAAGAAGCAAGGGATAAGGGAACTGAAGAACAGTATCGGGCATTATCTCAGGCGGTTGTTAAGCAATAACCGCCTATGAAGATATTTACTTCTTCTTATTTAATATTCTTGATTAAATGTGGTCCTTTAAAAAGGCAAAAATCCACCTTCTTGTAATATTATTGATAAGTAAAGGTTACCATTAAATTTCACTTCATAAATCCTTTTAAATTTGTCAGAACATAAAAAACATACAACAAATGCTATGTTAATTAACTGACGCGCCGCACGAGGTCTGCGGAGAAGTTAAGAAGCCGTGGTGCAGGGGACGCGTGCGACGGAAGGATCTCTGAAGATCGTCTTCCACAGTGGTTTAATTGTGCGCCGCACGAGGTCTGCAAAGAGTTCAATGCGCAATGAACAAAATATTTTGTTCAGTTGGTAGATGTTAATTTAATACAAATGTAGAAGAAAGAATCAGCGAATTTGAACACAATTTGCAGAATGTAAACATGTTTGAGTATTTATATTGGAATCTAAATAAAAAAGAAGCAAGGGATAAGGAAACTGCAGAACAGTATCGGGCATTATCCCAGGCGGTTGTTAAGTTATACCCGCCTTAGATAAACGTATTTGTAGACGGTTGTTAAGTACCAACCGTCTGTGAAGATCTTTACTTCTTTTTTCTCAGGCGGTTTATAAGTAATACCCGCCTGAGATAATCATTTTTAAACTACAATATGTTAATTAACGGCCTGAGAAGTGTTAATTAACTGACGCGCCGCACGAGGTCTGCGGAGAAGTTGAGAAGCCGTGGTGCAGGGACGCGTGCAAGGATCTCTCAAGATCGTCTTCCACAGTGGTTTAATGGTGCGCCGCACGAGGTCTGCAAAGAGTTCAATGCGCAATGAACTAAATATTTTGTTCAGTTGGTAGATGTTAATTTAATACAAATGTAGAAGAAAGAATCATCGAATTTGAACACAATTTGCAGAATGTAAACATGTTTGAGTATTTATATTGGAATCTAAATAAAAAAGAAGCAAGGGATAAGGAAACTGCAGAAGAGTATCAGGCATTATCCCAGGCGGTTGTTAAGTTATACCCGCCTTAGATAAACATATTTGTAGACGGTTGTTAAGTATCAACCGTCTGTGAAGATTTTTACTTCTTTTTTCTCAGGCGGTTCATAAGTAATAACCGCCTGAGATAATCATTTTTGAAACTGACGCGCCGCACGAGGTCTGCGGAGAAGTTGAGAAGCCGTGGTGCAGGGACGCGTGCAAGGATCTCTCAAGATCGTCTTCCGCAGTGGTTTAATTGTGCGCCGCACGAGGTCTGCAAAGAGTTCAATGCGCGGGAAACGAACCGCTCCCTCGTCTACTCCGCACAGACCTATATAAGGCGCGTCGTCGGTTATGGACAAGCACAAAACTTTTCTCCACTCCTTTCTTCTTCTCCTAGCCCGCCGCCGATTAACCACCACAGCCATGGCCAACCTTCCACCACCTAGCCCGCCGAGGCAGCCATGCAAGCGGATACGCTGCAGCCCCCCCGAGAGGGTGAATGACGACCAGCGCGTTCCACCGCCGGTGCAGCCGGAGCCACCGGTACAGCCGGAGCAATCGGCTCAGCCGGAGAAGCCGACCCTCTCTCCTGCTGCATCGTCGCCGGAGGAGGAGGAGGAGGAGGACGACTTCGACGACGACGACGATGATGACGATGATGACGACGAGTCGTCCTCCGACGACGGCGACGACGAGTCGTCCTCCGACGACGGTGACGACGAGTCGTCCACCGACGACGGCGACGACGAGTCGTCCACTGACGACGGCGACGATGACGACGGCGACCACCACCATGGTGACGACTACGACGACGACGACGACGAGTCGGAGGAGGACCGCTTGGCTTGGTTTGAGAAGCTGGCGGAGAGGATGGAGGAGGCGGGGCCGTAGTGTAGTTTTAGGATTTCAATCAAGTGTTCTTGTACATTTTTCTTGTGTTTTGTACATATTTCAATCAAGTGTCAATGAATACTGGTGGATAATTTGAAGTTTGACATGTTGGAGTGTTTTTAAAAAAATTAAAAAAATTCATACATGTATACAAGTTTTAAAAATATTTCGTTCAGTTTTAAAAACATGTATACAATGTGCAAGCTTGAGATGTGTTTCCCACCATCCTTTTTTGATATGCAAGTACACCTAATCATACATCTTGTTGATCAGATAAAAGCATTGGGGCCACTATATTTACATCATATGTTTTCGTTGGAGAGATATTTAGGAGTATTAAAAGGTTATGTGCGGAACCGTGCTCACCCAGAGGGTTCAATTATGGAAGGATACACCACTGAAGAAGTGATTGAGGGTTGCGCTGATTACATCAAAGATGGAAAATCGATAGGTGTGCCTATACCGGTACATGAGGGTAGACTACGTGGGAGAGGCAAAGTGGGTAAGAAAACTTTTATTGTTCAAGATTACAAGAATGTACACCGTGCACATTTTGGTGTACTACAACAGCTCGCAATAGCTGAGCCGTACATCGAGGAACACCAAATTGAGCTTCGTGATAAAAACCAAGACCGCAAAGAGGACTGGATCATGAAAGAGCACAGAAGATGTTTCACTGAATGGTTAATGGATAAAAATATATCATACGGAAACACTATAGAAGAGGCAACAATGAAAAAGTTAGCTTGTGGCCCATCTGCTTTGGTAACATCATGGCAAGCATATGACATCAATGGTTACACATTTTACACTAAAGAAAAAGACGGTAAGAGTGTTGCACAAAATAGTGGTGTTCGTATTGAGGCTTATGATTCACAAGGGCAGAAGACCACATACTTCGGGTTCATAGAGGAAATATGGGAACTCGATTATGGCGAAAGAATGGTAATGCCCGTATTTAAGTGCCAATGGGTCAAACATCCTGATGGTTTGAAAGTGGACAATTACGGACTGACACTGGTAGACTTGAATAAAGTGGGTTACAAAGATGACCTGTGGGTTCTCGCCGATAATGTTGCACAAGTTTTTTATGTTCAAGATCCAGAAACTGAGAAGTTGCACGTAGTTGTTTCTGGAAAGCAAAATATTGTTGGGGTTGACAATGTGGGAGATAATGAAGAGGAATATAATCAGTATGAAGAGATGTACCTTTTCACCGAACCAGAAAACATCAAGCGCGTAGAGAGAAGCATTAAAAAGAATTTGAAACCCTATATGCGAGAAGATGTCAATGCTGGAAAAAATGTATATAGCAATGCGAGATGATATATATTGTATATATTTGTATCTTCTGAAATCAACTTAGAACAATGTTGGTATATGGATTGTGTCCTTTTGCATTTGTGTACATATGCGTTTGGACTCAATGATTTGGAAGTTTGGAAGTTTGGTCTTTCTTCAGATAATGATGTCTCGGGCGTGTAGCCGATTGAAGGAGGAGCGCTTGGCGTGGCGCAAGAACCATCCCCATGTATGTACATATGGCACACCGGTCACATGGTTGTATATACATATGTATCTGTAATGGACTGATGAACTTAACTGTAGTTTGTTTTTCCGTGTTGTTTGTTTTTGGTATTTTCAATTTCTCCGCGTAGGGTTTCTCTGCGAAGCCTGAATCGGGAGATTTATTGAAGTGGCAGTGCATCGTCCCCGGTAAAGAAGGGGTAAGTCATGAAGAACAAGCACAATATGAGTTTAACTATCGTCCTCCTATTAATAAATTTCTTTTGCAGACTGAATGGGAAGATGGTTACTACCCCCTGACAATCTCCTTCTCTGAGGACTATCCCTTGGTGCCTCCAAGATGCTCCTTTCCAATTGGGTTCTTCCACCCAAATGTCCATCGTTCGGGAGCACTCTGCATCGGGATTCTTGATCAAGAGACTGTAAGATAGACCTATTTTGTTCATGTAATTATTACTTATAATTTTTGTCGAACTTATTTGAACTGGTTTCTTATATTGCTTAAATTATATTTCGTAGGGGTGGTGCAGTGCTTTTACAATCAAAACTATACTACTTGAAGTTCAGCGTTTGCTGCATCAGCCAAATGTGCCTGATGTTGAAAATGATTGCTATAATCTACTTATCAAGGTTAGATGACACTTTGACTTAGTGACCAATGTAGGTTATTCATTCCTCCTTCGACATTTGTTAATATAAATAATGTCAATATTTTCAGGATCCAGCGGAATATAAGAGACGTGTTCGGGAGCAAGCAGGACGGTACAATTTAGATTGATCGATGGGAGCTTCATCGTCGATCTACAATGAATGTAGCATGATTTTTGTTCAGTGTGTAAAGAAATTATCTTTGAACAATTGTAAAACCTCTAATGGTGTATTATCACAATTAAGCCAGCCTCACTGGTGATCGAGCATTTCCTATAATGCATTACTGTACTAGTATCCGCTAGCTCATCTGTGTTTTTTTCCTGATACAATTTTGCCTGCACGACTACATGCGGCTGTGATATATAATTGCAACTACATCCCTGTAATTTCAATGAAAACCGCTTATGATAATTAAACAATGACCGCCACTGAAAATACATGATCTTCTTAGGCCGTTGTTAATCAAGAACCGGCTATGAAGTTCATTGCATTACAGACGGTTATTAATTAAGAACCGCCAACGAAGATCATGTATTTACTCAGACGGTTGTTCCTTAAAATCCATCTGTGAAGTTCATTGCATTACAGACGGTTATTAATCAAGAACCGCCAACGAAGATCATGTATTTACCCAGGCGGTTGTTTCTTAAAATCCGTCTGTGAAGTTCATGGCATTGCAGGCGGTTAATAATTAATAACCGTCTGTGAAGATCATGTATTTACCCAGACGGTTGTTTCTTAAAATCCGACTGTGAAGTTCGTTGCATTACAGGCGGTTCTTAATTAAGAACCGATTCTGAAGATCATGTATTTACCCAGACGGTTGTTCTTTAAAATCCGCCTGTGTTGTTCTTTCATCACAGACGGTTATTATATCATTCGTCATCACAGTCGCATATTTTTAAGGACCGCCTGTGTTTGAAAAATTGAGGCGCCTGTAAAAATGCTTTTTGTAGTAGTGATCTTTAGGTCGTCGTACATGTCATCATCGAGGCCGTCATCGAACTCGTCATCGAACTCGCTATCTTCGTCATCGAACTCACCTTCGGACAAGTTAAACTTGATGGACTTGGGATCCTTGCCAGCCACGGGGAACGGCGGCTTCATCATCATCTTCGGATCGTTGTACATGTCGTTGAACTCATCATCGAACTCACTGTCTTCGTCGTTGAACTCGCCGCCGGGCAAGGTAAACTTAACAGACTTAGGATCCTTGCCAGCCGACGTGGCCGCAGGGAACGGTGGCTTCATCATCATCTTCAGGTCGTGATACATGTCGTCGAACTCATCATCGAACTCGCTGTCTTCATCGTCGAACTCGCCGTCGAGCAAGGTAAACTTGATGGACTTGGGGTCCTTGCCGCCAGCCGGCACGGTCGCCGAGAACGGCATCTTGCTGCCGCCCATGAACTCCGGGGGAAACTTCACCCCATTCATCTGCATCTGCTACTGCAGCTGCTGCAACGTCGGCTGCGGCATCACCATCTTCACATCTTTCCCACCACCACCACTGGTGCCGCCCTTCTGTCCCTTGCCACCGGCGTCCTTCGGTTGGCCCTTCTTGCCGGCATCAGCATCTTTCGTCTGACCCTTGCCTCCACTGCCGGCTCGGCCCTTCTGGGCCTGGTTCACCACCACGCCCGGTTCGGACCCCCACAGCGCGGCTGGCCTGCCCGCCTTGTTCAGCTTGTTGACGATGGTGGTCGGATCCACCAAGCTGTACACCGTCACCTTCCCCTGCTCGGCGTCGACCCTGGTCTTGTAAACACCTGCATGTCGTTACAACATATTACTTGTATTAGAAATGGAATACTCTCTCATTTCTTAAAAGTTTGTTGCTTTCTAGTTCATTTTTAAACTAGAAAACGACAAACTTTTGAAAAAGAATGGAGTATTAAACAGAGAACAAGGAGAAGAAAATGTAACAGCCCCCCCCCCCCCCCCCCAAAAAAAAGGAAATGATACTGTAGGTGTTGCATACCATCGATCTTACAGAGAATCTTTTTGACCTTCTGCTCGCACCCATCACAATGTATGTTCACTTTCAGCACGCAGGTCTAGCACAAATTCGAGTATAACAGAAAACGAAAACTCAGCAAAGTTAACATGGCTGCAACTGCAACAGAGTGAAGACAGAAGCGAACGCATGCTGGAAACAGAAGCAAGCTACGACACGGTCGACCACCACACAGGAACGGGAAATCGAGGAGGAGAGGGAATATCTGCACCGCACACGCACGCAGCTTGAGTCGAGAAGAAGCAACGAGACTCACCTGCACCTTGAGGACGTCGTCCTTACTCATGCCTGACCCGCACTACAAACGAACGCCGCAGCTCCCACCACTGAAGTGAAGAGGAGAAGGCCTCTCAGATCAGAAGAAGAAGGCACCGAGCGAGGCCGTTGTCGACGGGGATAACACACGGTCAGTAATCAAAGGAACGGGACCACGCAAGCTACTACTGCTGTATGAGTATGTAATACTCCCTCCTTTCTCAAAAGATTGTCACCTTTAGTTCATTTTTTGAACTAAAGGTGACAATCTTTTGAGAAAGGAGGGAGTACTACTTACGATGACTGAGAGCAGCCACAGCCAGAAATAGCCTCTCTTTTTTTTTTTTTACAAAACTAGGCCGTCCACTGTGGACGGTAGGCAGACATGATATCACGTATACAATATAGTCGTTCATAGTGGGGTGCGTATCCTCTGCATTACTGCTGGTACAGTAGTAGTCACTGACAGATGGGGCCCACGCCCTATAGGACCCACTTGTCAGTGACCACTACTGAACCAGCAATAATGCAGAGGATTTCAACCTCCATAGTGTGGACGGTTGCTCCATGTGACAGGCACACATGGTTACGCAGCTGAACGAATCACGATCGCGGAAGGGAACCGGAATCAACTGCTGCAGAATCACACGAGGACGATAGAATACTTGCGGGATACGTAAGTGGCAAGCAGCATACGGCCTACTATCGGTCAACCTGCCACGGACTCATCGTCAAAGACGGGCAACTAACGGGAGAAGTCATCACTCACTCGCCCATCGGATTTGCCATCGTCAGACCGACGAGTCCGTCACGGGCAGAGAAATTACGCAGATAAATTGTGGTACCGGTAAAATTATTAGTATTAACCTTATTTCCCCCCTATGTTGTGATTAGTAAACTATTTGTGTTCTTCTCGTCCGTGTATTTTTGTCAATAATTCCTTTATGTATCAGGAATAGAGATGCTATCGAGGTTAATATATTAGAGACTATTTTGTCTAACATAAATATCATTGTCACGTCTGCGTAACATAGTGTGGCATACGGTGTGATAAATTCGTAGACACGCCACTGATCACAAGATCACAAGAACAGGCTTGGCTATTCGTAGGAGGATGCCGTACGAAAAGGGAAGTCGACCGCTCGACCGTCGACCCGCAGCTGCAACTTGAGCCCTGCCCATGCACAATCTTGTACAGGTATAGGTAGGTGCGTGCCGTTGGTAGCGCACAGGACTAGGTGCCTCGATCTGCGCCAACGTTGGGGCAGGTCAACCCAGCCAGTGCGTCATCACTCACCGAAAGGGTTGGGCATTCGGAATTACTTGAAATTCCGGATCGAGTAATTCATATTTTTTAGAATTAGAGATTTGAGAATAGCTACTCGAATTTGTATCCAAATTTTAGAGTATCCGACAATTCGGGTAATTGAAAATTCGGGTTCGAGATTACCCAAATTACCCGAAATCTGCAATACATCATCCAAAAAGTCAAAATAATATCCAAAGCAGTCATATTACATCAATCCAATATTTCAAACAAATATAATTTTGAATACAACAATCCAGCAGCAACTTTCAGCAGCATTCAAAAGAAAAAATAAACGTTCTGCAACGTTTGAGCACCATTTCATTTCAGTTTTCAACAGGATAATAAACTCAATGCAGTACTAAAATAGTACAAAATACAACAACCAAATCTGAAATGAAATTGATATTCCAACAACAAAACTAAAATTTCAGCATGCGGGAAATCTATCCATGAAATTTCGGTTATTTCGGGTACCACATTCCATTACTCGAATTACTCGAAATTAATTCGGGTTCTGGGTGTTTACCCGAAAAATGCATTCAGTTTTTGATTTTCGGTTTATTCGGATTCGGGATTCGGTTTCGGATTTTTTGTCCTACCCTACGCGGAAGCATAGCATAGATACAATAGATGGGATGTGGAGACAATCGACTATGGGATGTAAAGCCTGCGCGTGACACGGTGTTTGTCCGCGCGTCCCCAATTTGTTTCGAATCATGTGCACTCACTTAACCTAAATCATACTTCCTGTTTTAAACCGTACTCTATATACTCCATACTTTCAGTATGTGCACTCTATAAACTTTCTCTAAATTTATAGTAAACTTTCCAGTAGCTTTGTTTAGTAACATTTACAGCGTAACACTGCATATGCTCTCAGCTTCAGCACCATCGTCTGTAAGAGTCACACATCAAAGGCGGCAGGCAGCTGGATCGTGGAGCCTGCCGTGACATTCGATTGCGCTAGCTGCTGGTATGGCTGTGGCGTTGGCAAGTGGAGGAGTTGAGTACTTCCGAACTAAAGGCCGCCCTGGAGAGTAGGATCCTCCTGCGCATACTATGGCTGGCCAATGGTCTCCACTCTCCAGTAGGATCCTCCTGCGCATACTATGGCTGGCCAATGGTCTCCACTCTCCAGTAGGATCCTCCTGCGCATACTATGGCTGGCCAATGGGTTGTGCCAGGCTGGCCCGGCACGAGCTCGACCGGGTTCGGACCAGAAAAGCTTAGACCCGACCCGATTGTTAAATGGGTCATGTCAAGCTGGCCCGATTGCAATTTTCCTCGGCCCAAGCACGACCGAGGCACGATTTAACGGGCCGTCTCGGGCCAAACGTGCTGGTCGGCTCGGAGCACGACCGATTATAGCAGCGCGCTGGATCTGAGCGACGGTTTGCCGAGGCCGCGAGCAAGCTAGACCCCAGACGCGACAGCAACGAGGCTGTTTTCGTCGTTGTCGCCTTCTTCTCCGGCGGTCCTGCCCAGCTTCCTTAACGCGAAAGCGCGGGGATGGATGGGTATCGGGCGAAGCCGCGGAGGCTTGGAGGCAGGCAAGGATCGGGCGGCGGGCAGCGGAGGCTCGAATGCGCACGGGGCATTGGACGGAGGAGCAGTGGTGGATGGGCACCGGCCGAGTGGTCGGGGCATCGGACGACGCGAGGGGAGGGTGCGATGTCGCGACCACGCGAGGGGATAACCAGAGGGGAGGCGTGCTCACGCGAGGGGAGCTGGGGAGGGCGCGACCATGGGAGGGAGACGGGGAATCAGAGGAGGCAGAACTACAGAAGGACGAAGGAGATCGGAGGAGGCGGAGGGGAGTGGCGCTAGGGTATAACTGGTGCTGGAGAGAGAGAAAATGGTTTATATATGAGGTAATCCATAGTGGTCTAATCGGGTCGTGCCAGTGTCGGGCTAGTCCAGTCGGATTATACGAGCCAAATATCAGGCCTGTCGGGCTGCCTCTTATTCGGGCCATACCGAGCTGGCCCAACGGCTCGGAGGTTGAGCCCAGACACGGTTCTAGTTGTACTTCGGGCCGGTCCGAGCCCAATTCCCTTCGTGTCGGACTAAAAATATTGTCGAAGCTGGCCCATCTAACCCAATCTATTAGACCACCTCTAGTTCAGAGGAGGAGGGTGAGGAGGAGCTGATGCTGAAGCGCTGAAGAGGATGCTCTGCACAGCCTGTCGCCGGCTCGCCGCACCCGGACATGGCCTTCCCGTAGCTCTACGTCGTCAGCTGATGATCCGTTCATCTTCTGTGGGCCGTGGTTGCGCCGCTCCCGTGGTAATTCAGCCCAGCCCAGACCAGGAATCCATGATGCGTACCTCGACCATCATGGGCCGGGTCGTGTGACTTCCGACCAGCCGAATGAAAAGACAGGCCCAACCACACAAGGCCGCGACGGTCCGCTTGGCCTTCAAATACCCCCACCCCACCTCGATCGCAGCGCCAGTGAAGTGAGTGACCCCACCCACGCTTTCTCCTGCTTCTCCAAGTCCCGCACCGCACCAGTCGCCACCCGGTTCGCGCCGCGGCGTCCCGTCCGCCTCCTCCCATCCCGCTCCAGGTACGTAGTACGACGCGCGGCGGCGCTCCCCACCGGAGCCGTCCTCCCCTCCCACTACTCCCCGGTCCCCACCGTACGCTTATCGCGCTTAACATCTCCGACCGCAACGCAGGCGCGCGCGGGCTTGTCTGCGGCGATGGCGCCGTCCAAGCACGCGGCCGACGAGGGCGGGCAGCTCCAGCTCATGGAGGCTGACAGGGTCGAAGACGAGGAGGAGTGTTTCGAGTCGATTGACAAGTGTACGTCGCACTTTCACGCATCCTCCTCCTCTACACCTCCGCCACCTCTCGTGTCTCGTATCTCCCGTTGCTCGTTCGCGTGTGTGAGGCCATGAGGGCGCGGCGCGTCGCCACTCGGACCCAACTAACCTGTTCGACGTTCCGATCTCCAGCCACGGCGGGTCGCTTCCGCCTCGCATTTTGGTTCCGGTTTCGTGCGTTCCCCTCTAAACCCGCGTTGTTCCGTAACCATTTCGTTGGTTTTGTCGGGTGCGCTCGTGCTTCGCGCTTTTCCGGTTTTCTGAAATATTTCGAGCGTACTTTTTTTTTGTCGGGTTTAAGTAGTGTTGTTTGACGGCCCAAAGCTCTGGGGATTTAGTCTACACGTTTGATCTTCGTGTTGTGGGTACTGTACTTCGTACCAATCGACATGTTCTGCTTCTACCGCAGTTTCTGGGTGGATGGATACGAGTTTACCTTTACTCTGAGTTATCGTTAGTTCAATCTGTCATATCGATCAGAAAAACTACCTGGGTTCGAATTTGCATCGTTCAATTCAGTGTACTCTCAGTGGATTTGGTTATCTTTTTAAACTCCTAGTTAGGGAGGCGATTTGACGCGTTTCCAGTACTGGTGTTTAAGTTTGGTTCCATATCGTTGGGCTGTCGTTGTGTAGCATTCCCTATTTGATTATTTTTGAATTTGAGTTCTCCTGGTTCTGTGATTTTTTTAACTCCTTGTTAGGGAGGCGATTTGACGCATTTCCAGCACCGGGGTTTAAGTTTGGTTCCATCTCTTTGTTGGGCTGTCGTTGTGTAACTTTCCCTATTCGACTATTTTTTATACGAGTTATCAGCGTGATTCCAGCACTCATAATCTATAGTGCTTATGCATCTGTTCTGCGCAGTGATCTCTCAAGGGATAAACGCAGGAGACGTGAAGAAGCTGCAGGATGCTGGGATCTACACCTGCAATGGCCTCATGATGCACACCAAGAAGGTTCTGATCGAGCTCGGCACCCCAAATAATCTTAATTGCAATTTTCTAGAATATTTGGTTTAACTGCGTGCTTACGTTTATTTCTCTCATTGGCACCTGTCTGCTTGCACATGCTCAATGTTCTGAACATACGTTTGTTTGAATCTATCTGGCAGAACCTTACAGGAATCAAGGGTTTATCCGAAGCAAAAGTTGAGAAGATATGTGAGGCAGCCGAAAAACTTCTGGTTTGAATATTTTGCATTTATTTTGATTCGAAACTTTCATGGCATCAGTTCTGTTGTAGGATATCGTCACCTGACCTTACTTTGCTGTTTGTTTATCACAGAACCAGGGATTCATGACAGGAAGTGATCTTCTGATCAAGGTAAGGATGTGGGATTTAAAACTGCTAACTAGAGTACAGTTTTGTGCTGTTTGATTACCATTTACCAACGGTGGTAGTTTCTAAAGGGGGCTAACCTGTAATGGTTGCTTCTTTGCGATATCACTTTAGTGCTGTTAATTACTTCATATCTTTCTTAGTTGGGGGTGATGTTTGATTTATGTGATTAATTTTCAAGCGGAAGTCTGTTGTCCGGATTACCACTGGGAGCCAGGCACTTGATGATCTGCTTGGTGGTAACATATCTCCGTTGACCCTTTGCTGATCAGTCATGCTTCAGCTATTATATTAGTATAATCCATGCATTTTCTATTTTGAAGGAGGTATTGAAACACTTTGCATCACAGAGGCATTTGGAGAGTTCCGGTGGGTACATGTTCTTGTCCTGTTGTCTTTTTTTTTTTTGTCTCATCTTGCAATTTTTTGTATCATCTACGTTTTCTTCCAGGTCAGGGAAGACCCAGCTGGCTCATACTCTTTGTGTTTCCACTCAGGTTGACCTACCACATTTGAAAATTTCTCAGTAGCAATCTAATTCCATATAAGGAATGATACTTATTTCTAATTCACGAAATCCAGCTTCCAATCCACATGCATGGGGGGAATGGCAAGGTTGCCTACATTGACACTGAGGGAACATTGTATCTTTTGAAATTGCACGAACTATATTTATAGTTGATTCTCTCAATTGGATTTGTGTACGTTCCTGTTCCATCCAAGCTGTTTCCTTAATGGAGATTTCAGTCGGCCTGAACGCATTGTGCCAATTGCTGAGAGATTTGGGATGGATGCCAATGCTGTCCTTGACAATGTATGAATTCTTGCATTTTACGATTTCCACGTACTAATGGATTGATCAGTTCAATTCTATGTTTCTTGTTTAGATCATATATGCTCGTGCATACACCTATGAGCACCAGTACAACTTGCTTCTGGGCCTGGCTGCCAAGATGGCTGAAGAGCCTTTCAGGCTTCTGGTATGAATGGACTTTCACTTTTGAGATGTTCAACTGATTTATGTGTACATCTCCACTGGGCTCATGTGGCATCGTTCTTGTCCTGGAAATAGATTGTTGATTCTGTGATTGCACTATTCCGTGTTGATTTCAGTGGCAGGGGCGAACTTGCAGAGCGTCAGGTACTCTCACTATTTGACTTTGTAAACAGCAGGGAACTCCTAAAGAAGTGTACAAGTTCTGCTTTATCTGCTTGCTTAATTGTATTTTCCATGAAATTGCAGCAAAAACTAGCACAGATGCTGTCCCGTCTTACTAAGATTGCTGAGGAGTTCAATGTTGCAGTGTACATCACCAACCAAGGTGTGCTTTCTGATTGGTTCTGTATATTGTATTCCAAGGAAGTGTTCTTTAGATTGATGAAATCCACTTTATAAGCTCGTTTCTTCTTGTTGCAGTGATTGCTGACCCCGGTGGTGGTATGTTCATAACTGACCCAAAGAAGCCAGCAGGCGGCCACGTGTTGGCACATGCCGCCACCATCAGACTGATGCTGAGGAAAGGCAAAGGGGAACAGCGTGTTTGCAAGATCTTTGATGCCCCAAACCTTCCTGAGGGAGAAGCTATATCCTTTTGCTTTTAGCCATTTTACTGCTGGTTCTACTGATTGATCTAATTGTCATGTCACTAAAATTCAGATAAATTGTTTTGCTTATAATTCTCATTTCAAATAATTGCACACGAAATTCTTGAAATTTGTGAACTGTATCTGTTAAGTTATGTGACCACAAGCTTTGGATGGCACGAATCAGCAATGACCTGATGCCTAAAGTTGTTTCCCTTGACCAAGAACACGTTTTCCAGGTTACATCAGGGGGAATAATGGATGCAAAGGACTGATGACCCACTCTAAGCGTTTTTTTCCTGTCCTAAGTTAGTTCAGGTTTCTTCAGTAAAGTTGGTAGCAGTATATTAACGACAGATACTACTGTATGTTCACTCTGTTTTGTCCAACGTAGAGAATGTAAGCAACCTCAATATTGCTTAGGCCTCCTAGTGGGTGTTCCCTCACGGAATTGAGATGAAAACCAACTGTATCGAGAAGAAATATATTCTGGTTGAGTCAATATATGAGTGTTTTTACCATGTCCGTGGCTTCCTGAAAACTGAATACTCCGGATATGTTCTGATTAGATTATTGCATAAGCTCTGTGTAACTTGATAGTCCATGCCTGCCCAAATGTCTGCACCCCAGTAACCTCGCTCCTTTTTCTTTGATCCGGCTTGCCGTTGCCGTTGGCGCACCCAGTTATTTACCCAATGGATTCCGGTCCACGTTCCTTGCCATTGCTGAACGCTGATTAGCGTTTGGGCCGGCTTGGGCCTTGGGCACACCAAGCTGGAGGGGAGTCGGAGAATCGTTGGATTCAGTTTGGACGGCAGTTATCCGGTTAGACAAGGGCAAAATCGACTGTCGCTCAACTGCTCAAGCTCCGGCACCGGTCCGCCGCCGCACCCCTCTGCCTCGCGCGTTTTCCACCGTCTTCCCGCCTTGCTCCGCCAATCCACTTCCCGCCGACGCTGCCGCTGCCGTCTGCCTGTTCCAAGCTCCGCCGTCTTGCTCCTGCATCGCTGCTTTGCGGGTACTGGAACAATAGGTCACCGACTGGGGGATCTCTGATTCTGTGAGTTAGCTTTCTAATCTGTACTCAAAGTTCTAATCCCCCCGTTTGGCTTGGGTTCCTAGGGGCACAATCTCGCGAGAGAAGATGTCGTCCAAGAAGAACAACTACTACAAGGAGAAGATGATGCGGCGGAAGTAAGTGCTCGTCGTTCTCGCTACCTTTGTTTTTTCTCTTGTTTCGTATATTTCTTTGTGCTATGTGATTCGCGATTGGGCAAAAAATTGGGCCAATTGTCATATTTCTTTGAGCAAGAGACCTTAGTTTGCTCTTGTTCCGTAATGCCCACTTAGCTATTCATTTCTTTTTGTAATTAACTTTGGAGCTAGAATTCGAAAGGGGGGAATCATGGTTTTTTGAGGTGTCGTCTAGGTGTCATCATGGATCACCGCAAGGGTTTAGTTATGCTACAAAACATAGGCACCATCTAGGTGCTAAGGCGCGCTGCAGGATGCCACAACATCTCAAAAACCATTGGAAGAATTAATTTTATTGTATACCCCCTCTGGATCTTTTTATTTGTCACCTGCTAGTTTATTTTTGAACTAACCGGTGACAAATAAAAAGATCCAAAAGGAGTATATGATACATAGCTTATGGAACAATAGAAGTTTTTCAGCAAACCTGCATATTTTGATGGTACATAGTTACTGTTTTCCCCACAATTTATGGGGTTGTCGTCATGGGATGGGACCCAGATCTATGGTATCACACTCTGCGTATTTTATATGCCCTATGCAGCTTCGAATGTTACACCTTAGAATTTGTAATCCTGTGAAAATAGGAAGTAACGTTTACAAATCAGATGCAAAACTGCAGTGCCTCTATCTAACACACTGCACACCTCACATTAGCTTTCAAAGTCTTTTAAGGATACTTAACCGGCTCCTGTTTTAACATTTAGAGAGGAGAAAAAGGAAGAACTTGAGACGCCAAAATACCGAGATCGTGCTAAGGAACGTCGTGAAGATCAAAACCCAGACTATGAACCTACAGAGCTTGGTTCATTTCATGCAGTGGCACCTCCTGGGACGGATTTGAGGTAACAAACCACATGCTTCATCTGTCTTAACACTTTTGCTTCTAGTTTATCCCATATTGCTTGTCGGTTGTAATTTATGCAATTGTTTGTCATGCAGGCTGGCAGATGCACAAAAAATTTCAATTGAGAAAAGCAAATATCTTGGAGGTTTGTGATGAGTTACATTCATTTTGAGGCAAATTGTTCCCAGTATTCTTTCTATGTGCATGTGGAAAGTATCCATACATTGCAACAGTGTGCATGGGCTGTTGAAATCGGAACCTCTTTGAAACAGAGAAGTTTTTTCAGTGAAATTTGAAAGTGAGCATCTGTGTGATCATTAAACCAAATCAATTGGAGAAATGCAGCCCTCTAAATAGTTTCTTGAGTTTTATAATTTTGCAAAGAACAGTAGATGTCTTGATTTCAAATCATTAGATCCACAAGCTCCATTTAAATGGATTTGGAAAACAAAGGTGACCAAATAGATAAGGATCTTTGTCAGCTAATGTAAGGATAGACTGAACTCAAGAGACCTATTGAAGAGAAAGAATTACAAAATAGAGGGGGGAGATTACAGCTGTGTTCTATGCAAATTACATGTAGAAGAATGCACATATCATCTCTTCTTTTAGTGCCCTTTCAGTGTAAACTTTTGGAACTTCTTGGGCGTAGTATGGGATCATGATTTGCAATTATTTAGTACCATCCAAAATGCAAAGCTCCTGAAGTAGCGCCCCTCCACTTGTGCCCTGAGATCTTGGGTTCAAACCAGCCTCTCTGCAAAAGCAGGGGTAATGCTGTCTAGAAATAACCCTTTCCCAAACCCCACATTCTGGGAGCCTTCGGCACTTGGTACACCATTTCATCCAAAAGGCAAAGCTCCAATGCCAGCATAAATAGTTCATGGAAATCTTTTCAATTGCTGCATGGGAGATCTGGAGGCAACGAATTGAGAAAATCTTCAGGGCCACTGGGCCACTGATCCGTCCTTTCAAAGCTGGAAAGATTGCTTCTTCTCGACAGTCAAATCTGTTGGACAGGCTAAGTACAGAAGACCAGAGCTGTCTCTGACTGGCTGAAGATTGTACTCTAATCACCCCCTCCCCCTCTTTTTTTTTATTTCCTGTATATATACTGTCTTCTTACGAGAAAGGGAGGTTGCACAGTTTTAGCTTAGTTTCTGTTTTTTTTTGCTTGCTTCCTGTACATTATCTTTACTTATGTACAGTATTCTGCCACAGCAGGGGCTTCCTCTACTGTATACAGTATAACATTACGTGTTGATGTAGACATGTTGACTCCCATAGCATGCCCGGTGAATTTTACATTTCATTTATCTTATATTCCTGCTCTATGCTTTTAAGGCGACTTGGAGCACACACATCTGGTCAAAGGCTTGGATTATGCTCTACTTAATAAAGTACGAAGTGAAATTGAGAAGAAGCCTGATGCAGATGATGAGAAGGATGAAAATTCATGGTAACTGTCACCACTTTGTAGCCCGACCATTTTATCATACTTTTCCCGTTCTCAATGTACCAGTGATGCAATCTATATGACTATATTCAGTATTCCCTCTGATTCATAATATGTGTCAGAAGTTTTGGTCTCCAATCTGAATACTTGATCTATACCATAATAAATGACTTCTCATAAAACAAATTATACAGGGTGAAAATATTTTAAATTATGAATCTATCTGTTTTATGCTTTCGCGCAATGTGGGGTGTGGGACAGGGAATTTCTAGGCAGCCTTCCCCTTGATTAATTTGCAAGGAGGCTTATCTGAACCTAGTACCCTCTTTCATCTAACACGTGGCTTAAATTTTATAGAGATCCACTTTTTCCCTGTCTGAATTCTCTGATAGTTTTGGCAACCAATTCCCTGTTCCTGTTAGAAATTGATTAATTAATTTTCGAAAGTTTTTCTTTTGTAAAAAAGATTCTGCGTCCAGTAATATTGTGCACTGACTCTAGTAATCTTCGTAACCTTGCCAACTTATCTTTCTGAAGCCATTATGCACAGTAGAGTTTTTTTACCTTGATGGCTTATCAAGGTTGTAAATCACCGCCTGGACGCCTAGGCGCCCGCCGACCGTCTGGACGCCTAGGCGCCCGCCGACCGTCTGGACGCCTAGGCGGGCGCCTAGGCGAGCACCAGGCCAGGGCAGAAGAGGAGCACCCGAGCGGAGGCAGGGAAGGGGAGCGGAGGCGAGCACCCAGGCGGAGGCAGTCGGGCAGGGAAGGGAAGCGGAGGAAGAGGCGAGCACCCGAGCGAGGCAGGGAAGGAGATCGGTGCTTTGAGGGGTGGCGGCGCTGCTGTGAGAGTGTGGGTATATTTTTAAGCCCAATAGGCCCAGTAAACGTAACCCTAAGATATCCTTGTGTCCTCTCTGTCCAACCGTTCGATCCTAGTCTGCTTCCATCCAACCGCTGCTCCAGTCCTCCTGATGGCTCCGCTCCTCCCCGATGGCAGATGGCAGCCATCTTCTTCCCCGATGGCTCCGCTCCTCGCAGCCGAGTTCTTCCCCGACGCTGTCTCCGATCTCCAACAGCCAGCGCCTCCGCTCCCCCTCCTCCCTCCCTCTCCTCCTCCCTTGCACAGGCCCACTTGGCGTCCTGCGCGTCCGCCAGACACGACGCCTAGGCGTCAATGGCGACGCCTGGCCGTTCCAGGCGGGCGACTTGGTTGGTCTAGGCGAGGCGAGGCCTCATGGCGTCGGCAGGGGACCGACTGGACGCCTAGGCGCCGCCTAGGCGTCGCCTGGACAACACTGATACTAATTTAATGTTTCTTTTCTATTGGCATTATCAATAATGGAATCTTAGTGCTATAAATATTGAGTTTCCTGCACATCACTAGTGTAAAGTTGTGACAGAATGAAACAATAGATATAACAACTAACATCGAGCTGTAGATAGGATAGTAGGAGTATGAAAGAGATAACTTATTACTTTGGGAGCACACTACATATGTTTCACTTCTGGTGTACAGGTCAGCAAAAGATGATAAGGCAGTTTCATTCCGCACTGCTACTGCAAAGGTAGGTATTTCTTAGTATCACAACTTGTATTATGTTTAATAAATCTGATCTTATAACATTGAATTAAGTGTCACTCTTTGTTGATTTCAGTCCGTCTACCAATGGATCATAAAGCCACAAAGCATAATAAAGGCGAATGAAATGTTTCTTCCTGGTCGAATGTCATTCATTTACAATATGGTAATGTCCTTAAGAAAATCAGATCAGCATGATGTGTTTCAAAATAATCTTGTACTTTTAAATTAAACTATAGGAACTAACTCCTTTATACCCCTTCATAGAAATGACCAGATGGGCACATTGGCCTATTTATATCACTCTTTGTATACAAATATCAACAGTATTTACAATATTTTGATGAGTTAACATGGTTCTGCTACATTGTTTGAAAAAGAAATTGGTACCTCAAATTTCTAGCTTTATATTTAAGTCTAGGATAGCACGTAAAATGATATGCAACTGCTGTCGGGACCATTCTGCCGCCTTCCACAGTATACACCCATTACAGTATAAATTGATGCTTACGTTTTCTTGATGTATTCTCTACATGGTAGATACTTTTTTGTTTGTTTGTTGCCCATTGCCTGAAGTATAGAACTTTGACCGATTTTCTGAATTCCATACGATCACTGCATAGTATGATAAAAGGAAGCTGAATAAGGTGAAAGTTTTTTATTTTACTTTGTTCCTTCATACCAATCACAACTAAGAAATCATCATCAGCTCATTTCTGCATTATTTTTTTTTGTATCCCTTCTGAAGATTTTTAGACAAAAATACTGTTGGCCCTCACCTTTTGTTTCACCAATCTCTTTTTTGCCATTTGAACTGTTCATTTTAGTGGCGTAAGTAATTATGTTTCTTTCAATTCACCAGGAAGATGGACTGACCAATGATATTCCAACTACTCTTCACAGGAGCAAAGCTGATTGCCCTGTTCAAGAGGTATTTTGACCACATGACATATGTCACATTGAACTGACTCATTGATTTTTTTCCTATTCAATAATCTTTTGGCTTCTGCAGGAAATGGTTACTGTCAGTGTAGATGGTTCTGTACTTGACAGGATTGCTAAAATTATGTCATATCTTCGACTTGGATCATCAGGGAAGGTCTTAAAGAAAAAGAAAAAGGAGAGAGATACAAAAGGTGGGCCATTAATGAAATTGAGCCTGTTCTTGATTGTAGGAATTGTAAGAGTGCTTGGATTCCTGTGATATAGGAAAGTGATGTTGGTTGATGGCTTTTTTTTAGGGAAATATGGTTTTTTAACTGTTCTTCTAGTATACTTTCAAAAATTGGCTTCAGGCTCTTGTGCTGCGTCGCAGCTGATTATGAACAGCAAGCTCTGCTAGTGAGTTAGTGATGTTCATATCTTCCACATTATTTGCAATCAGTGCAAACTAATCGATTGACTTAGAGTTGTTTGTAATGTATAGTGTGATATAATGTATTTACATGCTCATCAAATATATCTTGCTACATTGTAGGGAAGAACAACTTAGCAAGTGGTGACTATGATGATCCAGTAAGGCCTTCTCAAACTAATGGTTCGACTCTAAAAAATCAATTGGAGAAGGATATGCCACCACCACCACACCCTCGAAGCAGCAATTCTAATGGAATGGAGAAGCATTCTGTTCCTATTGCTAGAACAGATGGTGATGACATTTTCGTTGGAGACGGAATTGATTATTCTGTCCCTAACAAGGAAATGAGTCAGAGCCCTGTTTCTGAGGATATGGAAGAATCTCCACGTAACCATCAGAAGCAGTCCTATTTCCCTGAACCTATGTATGGTCCTGTACCACCATCTGAACCTGCTCAGGTTTGGCAACAACCGGTAAGCTTACAACTGTTGATTAACTTCAATACTGCTGAGTACCTGCACAATTTGACGAAAGATATCTGCTACAGCTACAGCTAGTTTCTAGTTTGCTCTATATTTCATTTAACCTGTTCCTAATAATTAATGCCTCTTCTGGTGTTAGAATGAGTATGATGCTGTTCAAGCCCAGATGGTAGCTGCAGGATATCAAGGTGATTGGTCAAACTATGCTTATGCAGAACAGTTGAGTTATACAGAACAGTATGTGCAACCAAGTACACAGGAGTATGACATGTTAGTGGACCCAAATATATCTCAGGATCCAAGGCTTATGACCCAAGCTGACAAGGATCGGGGTTTAGGTTCAGTTTTCAAACGTGATGATCAAAGGCTTCTGCAGCTGAGGGAAAAAGATGCACGGGAGAAAGATCCAAACTTTGTTTCAGATAGTTACTCAGAGTGTTATCCTGGTTACCAAGAATATAATAATGAGGTTGCAGGTAGTGACGATGAAGATGATTTGTCGAAGATGGATATGGGTGGACGGGTAAGTGAATGTGTTTCAAACTGTCTTACATTCTTATGCGCAAAAGTTCCCTTGCAGTTACTAGCCAATGACTGGAACATGCGTTCCTACTTCCTGGGAAATTCCAATGGACCAACAATATTTGTGTGACATATATAGAATCGTAGAGTTTAGGTCAGTCTTAATTTGGAAGTGGTTCAGTTGTTCTAGTGTCTATGCCCTAAATTGTGATGTTCATCGTGGTCTGGATTTTTTTTTTTGAGGGGAAACATGGTCTGGAGTTGTTGTCCTGATAATATATGTTTTCTAGATGTGGAGTCCATATATGCTCTGTCTAGCGCTTGCATCCGTGCTGCAGTTGTAGCTTTCGAGCCAATCAAATGGGTTTCTCTAGCTCAATGATCCTTTACATCTGTAGTGTAGTAATTTCCAATGTTGTCCATGCTGATGCATAATATTCTTGAGCAGGCAAAGGGTCGTCTTCACAGGTGGGACTTCGAGACGGAAGAAGAGTGGTCAAAATACAATGACGAGAAAGAAGCCATGCCAAAGGCGGCATTTCAGTTTGGAGTGAAGATGCAGGACGGCAGGAAGACCAGGAAGCAGAACAAGGATCAGAAGCTTACGAATGACCTCCACAAGATAAACAAGATCCTAGCTAGGAAGAAGGGCGAGAAAGATGGAACGGATGATGGAGGCCATTACGACGATGATTTACCTAGCGCAAAGAAACACCGTGGCTGATGCTGTAGCTCATTTTTCGTTTTCGACTGCTAAAACTCTGTAAACTAGAACGTACTGAGAGCTGCAATCCTACATGTTTAGCTGCTGCTGTGT
The DNA here is from genome assembly GCA_036927565.1 of Tuctoria greenei. Lineage (NCBI taxonomy): Eukaryota > Viridiplantae > Streptophyta > Magnoliopsida > Poales > Poaceae > Tuctoria > Tuctoria greenei. Next base: position 177,800,550 of record JAYESD010000009.1, on the reverse strand, counting down.
TCCATCGTTTGTTTAATGTGCCTGATAGGAAAAATATTTATGATGTTTAGCTGAAACGATGGAAGAAATATGTAGCTCTATGTACGTAATTACTCCTGTATCAAATTATTTGTCGTTTCAGACAAACAAAAAAAATTCAAAATAAAAAGAATTAAAAATGAACTAGATAAAGCTGTTCTAACGACAAATATTTTGATATTGGAAGAAGTAACTTTTAATGCTATTTATATTTACTATGGACCAGCTGTTTGCTTCGCCAAAGAAGTTAAGAAGTCAGTCGTATTGCCTTGCATTCGTATGTTGCATAGTCTGGAGTGAACAAATGAATTAGCCGTGCGTTTGATTTGAAGTAAAAGTTAGATTGGATAAGATCATCTATGTTTACATCATCTATGTTTTTCTGTACTAGATTTTCCAAGTTGATGTTTGGTTGATTGGATTGAACCATCTAATTTTTTGTTAGGTAGGTTGAATGAAATTTGAATAGATTATACCATCTAAGTTGATAATTTCACACGATACTAATTATCTATATACTAATAATCACGTTACTAGTAAATATTGACGTTGATATCGTAATTATAATTATTAATCAATAACAAATAAGTTAGTTGTCACTAATTATGTTAATAAGAAGCCTATTTAGACAAGGTGGATACACTCATCTAACTAAAATTCCTAGATCACTCCATTCAACATTTAAAAAAAATATTACTCAAAGCTGAATGATTATTCATCTGATTATGAAACAAACAGGTAACTAGACCGTCGAAGTCAATTCAATACAATCCAGCCAACCAAACGCACCGGTCGTCGACCGGGAACCCCGGCACCTAAGGCCTATGGCCATTCTTCGGCCCATTCAGCCCATGCACTTTGTCTCAATTCCCCGAACCGTAATTTTCGTTGGATGCAACGCCTCCGCCGCCCAGCCGGCGAGGTGAGAGATGAGCCTCACGGCGGCCTTCCGCTGCGCCAAGATCCCGCGCGCTCTTCCATCCAAAAGATCCGGTCAGGCCTCGGCGTCCGGAGATCCCCCTGCCGAGGCCGCGAAGAAGAAGACGGCATCACCATGGTGCGTCTACCTTATAGCGTCCTCCCGGACCCCCCGCACATACGTCGGCGTCACCACCGACTTTCCTCGCCGGTGATTCCCTCGTCTTTACCTCTCTTTCCTCCACTTGCTTGTCTTCTCTAGCTGGAACGTATGACAACTGAAGTTGCGCTTTTGGGAACCGTCACACTAGGTGTGTCTAGGTCTTTGTGTCCAATTGGACACGCCACATTGTGAAATTCTGTTGCTCCGCAGATGTTAGTTTTCTACTCGTGGCGATTGTTTCGTTTGAAGAACAAAAGGAAGATCCAGTTAGTGTGCACTTCCTTTGTATTCCCTCCGTCCCCGAAAAAGGTTATCACGTTTTAGTTAATAAAAATGAACTAAAACGTAATAATCATTTAGAGACAGAGGGAGTAACATCCAAAGTTCGGTGTATCAGGCACGCGTAATGGAACACACACTCTCTTAATCAAGCTGTCACGTGCTTCCGTTTCTGCTTAGCTTCAACATGGGAGTTGCTGCTATCATGTATAGTTATGTCAGTGCGAGCAAAATTTGTACAATCTTTGTATTTCCTTGGACCTTTCAGTCAGTAATGAACAAGCAAGCAAAGAACCCAAAAAGCCTTTTACTGCCATGCTAGAATCCGGGAGACATTGCATTATTAAAGCCTTAAAGGTTTGAGAAGATGCTCAAAAGGCTATCTGTCCAGGAAAAATGAGCTGCATTGCTGATGGCTCGAAGCATCTATACGTCTTTCTTAGGCTTGTGGGATACATACTTGAAAGTGCAAAATTTCATTCACTTGTTTCTTTCTGCTATTGGTATTGACATTATCAATTTAAGGAAGCATGCCACTGAAATATTTTTTGACATATTTAGTCATCCCACATGTATACTCTACTTGTATGTTGATGAAATGAGTTGTTATCTGTAGCTTGCGGCAACATAATGGTGAGTTAAAAGGTGGCGCAAAAGCTGCCTGTGCTGGAAGGCCATGGAACCTCGCATGCCTAGTTGAAGGTTTTATAAACAGAAGCGAAGGTAATAACTGAAACTACCACTTTCTCATGTGACAATTTCAGAGGTTGCTTGAGATGTTACTATTAATCGAACAGTCGTGCACATCATTTGCGCAACTTTCCTGTATTGCTATCTAGCTTTGAGCCTTCGAATAAGAGTTAAAGTTTGAACTATGTTGGTATCATATATTCATCTCTTTCTGTTATCTTACCATATCAAACAGCAAAGCAACATGACTGTCTGTCCTTGTATATAATCGAGTAGTTCACTATTTGCTATTCCTCTAGCTCTCTTATTTAAGGTAATGATCCTTTGACATCTAGCATTTAATATTTGCCCCCCTATTTCACAAAGAAAAATGTTAGCATCATCAACAAGTTTGAGGTTTTGACCCATAACGTTTCTGAATATAATATACTGTAGATCCTACCTAATAGGCTAATATCATCTGCATTGAACAGAAATGGTCAATTTTGCTATTCAAGTATTGTAGCAAGATGACCTTTTGTATCAGATTTTTTTTCTTATCATATCTACTAACAGATACAAGATGACAGTTTACTGGATCATGTTTTTGCAGCATGTGAATTTGAATCGAGATGGAAGAACATCTCCCGGAAAATGAGGCGCAAAAAGAGCAAGCCTAGCACTGAGTCAGTATTGCAGCATCGAGAAGCAGCCTTGGCCAGAGTGGAAACGCTTATGGATTGTAGCCACCTAAATATCAAATGGCGTCCAAGTTGATATTATTTATTCACACTGTTGTATGTAAAGGCATATAACTGTGCAAAAGTTTGCTGATTAACCATAAATTATGTACTGTACAAAATAATTCTCATGTCTTCTACTCAGCGAAGAGAACAGTCTGACATGCTATCAATACGATTAAGATGGCTGTTGTCCGTATCTGCTATATAAAAAAGTAAATAGACCTGAAAAGGCAGTTGTGACTTGTAATTTTATGTTTTTCATGTTTGCATATGAACATTGTTTCACCAATATATATAGCCTTACATTATACATGAACCATATATTGGGAAAATATATATGTGTAATTGTACATTTACTTCCATACGTTTCATATCTAACCTACCTCGGAAGTGCTTGGAAGAAAGACTGTTGTTCTACATTTAGCTTTTGCGGTTTTGCCAATTAAAATATGCTGGAAACACTTAATTTCAAAAATATTTTCAAATTATTTTGGTGCTGCAATGTTCTTTGTTAGTACCATTAGGACGAATGATCAGCTACTTTTTGTAGTTGCCATATGAAATGCAGACAAGACTTTTAAGAAACTATTAATAATTTTACATCAGCACAGACTACAATGAGGCGCTACCCAGAGAAGTTGCTCAGCTTACAGGCATAGCCAATTCCTAGCAATAGCATAATTTTGATCTATAGTTTGCCCTTTGCCGGGATTGCTCAATGCCACAATGTTCCAAAAGATGCAAGTGAAAGGTATATAGTCTCCGCACGTACTACATACTACCCCATTGTTTCCCGGAGGACTTGAATTTCTTGCTGCTCCAAAAGTTGAAGCAGCAAGCGTTCCAGCTTCCTTCCTTTCTGCTCTAACATGCTACTTTGATGGGTCGCGTTCCACAGCAGCAGTGTACCGTACCATCAAAGCCACGGGAGAATACAAGGCTTCCTTATACTCCCTCCATCCTGACAAGCTTTATAGTTCAAAATGAACTACAAAGCGACAAACTTGGAGAGATGGAGGGAGTACAAATGAAGCACAAAGCAGAAGCAGAATTAGGGATTCAGCATCATTCGATCGCATGACACAGGAATGCAATTCTCACAACCAAAGTTAAGCAGTACTTTATTTATAATGTATTCTTAGAGTAGCAGCACACCGAGGATGCAGGTCGATCACGCGACAATAGATACAAGTTTTCAATAGTCATTCGTAGTAGGATACAACCATATACTACATAAGCTCAGCTTAGTTATGTATATACGAGCTTCAGAAACTGCGACTGGGAGACTGCGTCATTGACCTGCATTACCATTGAAAAAATTATTAGTGGAGACAAAATATTTCACACCAAATGTGTAAAGAAATATAAATATGAGTCGATCTTTCAAGAGAAGCAGAAGTACAGAACTGCATGTTAATATCAGGGAAGTTCACACAGCTCAGTTCAACATTCTAAAGATGGCAGGAGCAGTGAATATTTACTTCGACAGTTATTTTCTAAAACCCAGAACATAATACCATGCCATCAAAAGGATGAATACAATCAAATGAGATAACTATGTGCCACCAAATGCTGACAACTGATCCATGCCATCCAGATTTCTGTCTTTACAAAGATCAGGATATTCAAAGAGGAACATATATTGTTAGAACATGTGGGATGCTATGGCAATACCAATAATTATGGTTGCACAGTGACTAAACAGAGTCAGCAACCAAACAGGTTTTCGGTTTTTACCCTCATATTATGCCCTGACGTGTTCCTAGGGAGCTGCTACTTTGACAAATAGTGATATAAAAAAGCAGAAGGTTTTTGCAACAAAACAATGAAGCTGTTACAGCTGTAACTGTTCATGAACGCAGAGCAGGCAGACAAACTCAGTAGAGACAAGACACCGAATTCTAATTCTAATACTGGTTTAAAGCTTTTCACTTTGAAATTTACACAAAACAACAAAGCAAAGTACAGTTATATCTGAGGCACCCAGAAGTAACCTTCCTGATCAGCTCACCAATGACCCTCTCGATTTGGGTTGAGTTTATTCATAGACTAAACTAAACCTTCTGGATAAGTAGTTATTCGGAGTTAGCAACCACGGTCCCAGCATATGTAAAGCAATAACGGGTCAAGCATCATCAAGCTAGGGGGAACGAAAGAGGAACAACAATCAGGGGCGGCTAGCTAAAGTAAAGCGGGATTACCGCGACTAGTTGTAGTAGAGCTCGAGGCCCATGCCGTCGTGGATCTCGTAGTCCTGGAGGGTGATGTGGTCCTTGTAGATGTTGTACCACTTCTGGATGCGGATCTTCTCGGCGCGCGTCCCCGTCTGCGCCGCCACCAGCTTCTTGAGGTCGCCGATGGTGTCGTCCTCGTTGCACTTGATGCGCACCTTCTTCCCCAGACGGTCGTTCAGCACCACCTCGATCATCTTCCTTCGCCTGCTCGAGTCGCTTCAAACCCTAGCTAGCTTTCTCACCTGACGAGAACACTTTGAAGCGATTGGGGAAAGTGCCTCTGACTTCTCGGGAACGGGAAGAAAGAGGAGGAAACGGGCGGCTGCAGTTCGCCGTTTGTGTGTCGTTCATCCGCAAATGCACGGTCTGGATTCCACAGCAGCCCACGCGCCACGGCTAACATGGTTGCTTCCTGCACCGACGAACCAAATGCACGAATTTGACAAAAATTGTTCAGATTTTGTTCTGTCCCTGTTGGAAAACGATTCCGGGAATAAGAACCAGCGTTGAAATTGTCGTCCGCTCATAATTTTCTCAAGCACAATTTCTGTCATAAGAAAATATTGGCACTGCACATGGTGCTTCCCTGAGTTCGAATAAACATACTTGGAACAAACGGCAGAAGCATCCTATAACCAGGGCAAACCACGGTTCAAGGAGAAGCCGCCACATAACTTTGCCATCAAAGCGTCACAATGGAATTATTCTTAAAAAAAAAAGCTTCAACCAAATACTCCCTGGGTTCTGAAATATACGGTGTTTAGGACAAAAAAATCTAGCTCAATTTGTACTAAGTTACCTGCCCTAAATGTCATTTATTTCATAACAGAGTGAGTACATCATAAACGGATACTGATGCATGCATCTACCATCGTGAAGCAGCGGGAATCAAAGAACAAATACCAACGTACCAGCAGGGGTCAAGAGTGACTGACAAGTCGCTCGCTACACATCTAATGCAGCTTTGCTCAGAGCACCATCATGGTTTTTAGTGTCTAAAACTGTGCACAAAATGACCATGCTCTGGAACGGACATCGCAACATCTCTAAGAGAGAGAGGCTAATTTTGAGTTGTTCAGAAGGTAAGCCTAATGAATCATCACTCAGTCATGTTCTAATCTGTCCAGCACTGACACTAAATCTGACTTTTCCCCGCTGTAAGAGAGATACCAGTGATATGATACGAAGTGATCAGTATACACACTGCTGCAGAGTCAAAATATTGATTTCCTGACTCCTGAACATTTGTTGCAGTGAAAATTAGCTTAACAGTTTAAACATAATGAGCCATTTGTCAAAAGGAACATAACTCATGTTAAGCACACATAAGTGAGGTGAATGTATCCATCAATCTTCTGTCAAAACTTCAGCAAGGACCCAAAATATCCTTGTATGTCTATTTTCCTGCTAAAAGGAGCATTTGCACTGCCTAGTTCTTTTCGCTTCTAACTCAAAATAATAATGCTGAAGTTGAATACAGGATTTCAGAGAACCCAGACTCGCCCAAAGTACGTATTGATTAAGCTCTCATACGGTTTTTCCCATGATCAGGAACAACCTACCCAACTAGAATTTCAAATGGTTACAAAGCCCACAACAAGTAACCAGAGGATTAGACTTTAGAGGATGCAGAAGCACCACAAAGATGTTCAATTGTACCATTAGCTAAGCTCCAGATTTCTTTACGGGCCCGAATCACCAGAAAGAGCCATGTAAATTATCTAGTGACAAGCAGATGTAGGAAGTCAACGTATGGAACTAGCAAGTTGTACCGATTGTAAACCACAGCACAGGTAAGTTGAGCGTTCATTGATTCTCAACACCCACATGGCATATCATTTCACAAGCAGATCGAGTTACTAGGTACTAGTATTGTTTGCACCAGCAAGCCAAAACAGGAATGTTACAGAAAGGAAGGGCATCAGGAATTTGAAAGGGTTTCATCCATATCTCCAGATCTCTAACGCAGAAACGGAAGGATTAAGCAAAGGGGCAAGCCAACACAAGAGCAACATACATGATTCAAAACAAAACCGTCTGATCTGATCTGGTTCCCGGCCTGAGGAAGGAGGGAAGGAGAGAAGGAAGAGATCAGGCGGACGCTGCGGCGGTGCGGGAGCGGTAGAGCTTGCCGAAGATGTGGAGGGCGGTGACGAACCCGATGAAGCAGAGCGACATGACGAGCACCATGGTGGGCGAGAGGCGCAGCCCCGGCGCCTCGTCGGTGTAGAAGCGCAGCATGTTGTTGCCGCCGCCGGAGAAGCCGCCGCCCCCTCCGCCCGTGGCGGTGGCGCGGCGGCGGCGCATGCCGGCGGACGCGGCGGGGGTGCCGCGCGGGCCGACGGTGGAGGGGCGGCCGCCGCCGCCAGCGGCGCCGCTGACCGAGGACTGCGACTGCGAGGAGGTGCGGGCCATGGCTGGGTTTTGGTTTGGGATCTGTCGAAGTCGCGCGTCCGCGCATAATAATAAAAGGGCAGGAAGGGAAGCAGTAGAGATGAGAGGGCCGGACCCACCAGTCAGTCACGCATCGTACACTTTTTTTTTTTGACGAAAAGCGCATCGTACACTTCGCCGGGCCATTCTTCGCTCATAAAGGAAACTGGAGCAAAAAAATACCCCCAAAATATTTGTGTTCACAACTTGAATACGTAACATTTATAAGCGGGGTCTGAATTTGCTACTGTGAAATCTTCATGTGAACATGTATTCAAGTTGATTGATTTTGTCAGGTGGAGGAGACGGAGGAGGAGGAGGAAGAATGGTTGGTAGTGTCAGTGGCGAGGAAGGCGAGGGAGGTGACGACGTCGGCCATGACGGGTCGCAGCGCGTGGTGTTCCTGCAAGCACATGACGGCCACCCCGACGGCCTGGTTCAGCTCCGCCGCCGCCGGCCCCTGCATCTCCATGACAAGCCGTGGGTCCACGAGCTTCTTGGGCTGGCCAAGCAGCGTGGACGCCCACGCGACGAGGCTCTGCTCGCCGTCGGGGCGGCTGGTGTCGATGGCTCGGCGGCCGGTGATGAGCTCGAGGAGGAGGACGCCGAAGCTGTAGACGTCGGACTTGGCGCTGAGGAGGCCGGTGCGGAGGTACTCGGGGGCGCAGTAGCCGTAGGTGCCCATCACCTTGCTGTCACTACTACTACCCGAGCTGCTGCTGCTGCTGCCGCCGGAGGACGACGTGCTCGGCGGACGAAGCAGCTTGGCGAGGCCGAAGTCGGAGAGCCGTGGCGTGTAATCGTGGTCGAGGAGGATGTTGGACGGCTTGAGGTCGCGGTAGATGACGGCCCTGTCGTGGAGGTACTCCAGCCCCCGTGCCGCCCCGTGCGCGATCCGCATCCGCGCCCGCCACGGCAGCAGCACCGGCGCGCCCCCTCCCTGCTCGCGGCAGCGATGGAGGTGGTCCTCCAGCGAGCCCCGCGCCATGAGCGGGTACACCAGCAGCCGCTGCTCGCCGTCGGCGCAGTACCCGACGAGGCTCACCAGGTTTGGGTGGTGCAGCAGGCTCAGCATCAGCACCTCCACCACGAACTCGCCGTTGCCCTGCGGCCCGTTCCGGTCCAGCTGCTTCACCGCCACATCCATCATCATCGTTTCCGTCGTCGTCGTCCGCTGCTGGCCGTCGACGTTCGCCACCTCCACCGGCAGCCGGCCCTTGTAGACGCGGCCGAAGCCGCCCTGCCCGATGAGGTTCTCCTGCCGGAAGCTGTCCGTGGCCGCCGCCAGCTCGCGGAACGAGAACGACGCGATGCTCATCTGGCGGTCATCGTCTGGCGGAGACGACGACGACGGTGGAGGCAACGTACGGTCTTCATCATCTTCCTCCTCCTCGTCGTCGTCATCGTCGTCGTGATGTTCACCAGCTGGACGACGAACGTCGGCGACGGTGGAGGTGCAGCGGATGATCCGGGCAGTGAAGCTGTTGCTCTTGTTCCTCCACGAGGTGGACGACGACGTCCTCCTATTACTGCTCTGCTGCTTCCTGCCCTGGATCACGTCGTGAGGGAACCGCCGGAGCCAGCTCAACATCTTCCTCCTCCTCCTGTCGTCCTCTCCGATCCGAAGCGGCTAGCGGAGAGCCAGAGATCAATCAACCCGACCGGATCCCTTGCGGCTGCCCGACCAACAACCGGGCAAGCGAATGAAGAAGAATGGATGGAGCTGGTTGCGTCGCCTCCACCTCCATCCATCCGTCCTCGTTTTTCATGCCTTGCAGTTTATTATAGGGAGCTTAGTTTGCCAGAACAGCGTCGTTGCCAGACATGGCATGCATCCATTATCCACTTTAGGAAAACAACAGACAACACCTGCATTCTTCCTTTTATAGGGCATCGATCCACCTCGACACGCAAGCTTTCTTTTTGGTTTTAACAAGAATCGATAGACAGACTGAAGCAGAAAGCTAGTAGTACTCTTTTCCGTACGGAACTGAAGACAGCGAATTAACCATCGTCAGCAGCAGAACTAAGCTGGTGCTTGCTGCCTCCACGCTTCACCGTTTTGGGCCTGCTAGCTTGTGGGGAGGGCCGTAGTTGAGACGGGCCGCCCTACATCACCTACCAATGGGCCAACACAGTAAGTATTACTATGGGCCGTCTGCTTCTGCTTCTGGGGAACCTAGGATTCAGCTGGGCTAGAGTGCTAGGCTCAACATGAGTCATGCGGTTAATCATTCTTTCAACGACGATTGTGGTGAGTGCTCATTGGACCAGAATTCGACGTTCGTGACGACTTTGTGAATCTCAAAATCAATCGGTTCAATATCTCGCGAAGGTGTTCATAAGAGTAGAGTTTGCGTATATATACTCTCTTCTCTTCGTCTCACAATACTTGTCACTTAGGATACGAATTTTAGTTTATTTATCGTGGGACGGAGGGAGTACGTTCGTTGTGAGCACTGATACGTGTATATGAGTAGTTGGTTGCATCTAAATCGTGTCTCGCAAAAGGCACGGACACCACATCACTTTGCACCAAAAAAGGCGATATATATATACAGATATCTGGTAAAGGTGTATGTTCGTTATTGGGGACGGACCGGATCGAATTCCTCCTCCTCTCGTCTTGCTTCATCATCGATCGCACATATGCTTGATTCCTCCTTCCTCCTCCTTATGCATCATCGTGTAAAGTACTATGCGTATCTTGGACTAATTGGTGGAGGCCGGCGCGGCCGCGGCAGGGAATATTCCTTCTCATCAGCTCTGCTAGCTCTCCCCTCTCTGCAGTGCTTGCTGCATAATCGTAGTGCGCCGTCCGTGTATCATTATTCTCTCCACTCAATCAAGATCCAAGTGCCAAATCTCCTCTTTCCATCGTCAGTGCGCGCGCGCGTCTGAATATGTCTATCGGTCTGCAGCTTGTAAAGGCGGCAAGGGGAAAAAAGCTTAATTAGGTGCGAAAAGTGTTTTAATTGCCTCCATGACATGCTAGCTGCTTGCATCTCCTCCACTTGTGTGTTGTTGTTGTTGATGGAATTGCAGCTCCACTTGGACTTGGTAGCTTGGTAGCTTGGTCTGCATAATTAAGTCGTCGTAGAGACTGTCCTCTTGAGATGTGATGACCACGGCGCCAACTTACACCTGATGATGGAATCCATATCAGACTCTCGTCGATCGTCATGATACCGTTATAGTGCATGGTCGTTTATTCATCATCAAAGCCTTGACAAAAGTCTTTTCTGGGTGGGCACTCAACGCATGCATGAACACACACGCACATGTGCTTTTTTTTTTCGGACTCCGATTTTCTTCGAATTGCCGGCTCCATCTCAACTGCACATATAGTCTATTGCAACGAAAATAACTACACATGGCAGTTGCTGTATTTCGAAATTAAGTACTACCACTACAGGAATATCGATCACTTACGTCGACCAGAGCAACTTACGTCGGCTGGCCGACGTAAGTAAGTAACTTACGTCGGTCCCTGGTAGCCGACGTAAGTTAAATAAATTACGTCGGCAGACCGACGTAAGTATATGGACCGACAGTAATAAAAATTACCCACGTCGGCCTCGGCCCATAGCCGACGTAAGTTAATTGGCCGACGTAAGTTAAGCCTAACTTACGTCGGCCCTGACGTTGGCCAACGTAAGTAAGTCGGGCCGACGTAAGTAGTTGTTTAACCTAACCGCGCGAGCGGTGCGCGCTCTCATTTCACGCGCGCTCTCCTTTTCCCAACCGACGCCGCCGACCCGAGCCGCCGCCGCCCCGCCGCCGCCGCCCCGTCGCCGCCCCGCCGTCGCCGCCCGGCCGCCCGACGCCGCCCCGCTGTCGCCGTCGCCGCCCGGCCGCCACAAGCAAGGTAATCCCTCCTCTCCTCCCCGACCCCCCACCCCACGGGCCGCCGCCGCCCTGCCGCCGCCGCCGCCCTGCCGCCGCCGTCCACCTCCCCATCCCGACGCCGCCCTCCCCGTCGACCTCCCCTCCACGGCCGAGCGCCCCCCCCTTCCCCTCCCCTCCCATCCCGAGCCCCTTCTCTCCCCCTCCTCCTCCCCAATTTAATTGATTAATTGTTTAAATTCTTAATTGTTTGATTGATTAATTGTTTGATTGCTTAATTGTTTAATTGCTTAATTGTTTGCTGAAATTGTTTAATTGCTTAATTTAAATTTGCTGAAATTCCTTAATTGTTTATTAAATTATGCTGAAATTATTTAATTGCTTAATTGTTTGATTGATTATTTGCTTAAATATGCACGGCCGTCTTGCCGGCCGACGCGACCGCCGGCTCCCCTCCACGGCGAGCGTCGCCCCGCCCCGGCCCCTTCCCCTCCTCCCCTCCCCTCCTCCCCTCCTCCCCTCCCTAACCGCCGGCTGCCCGGCCCCGAGCGCCACCGCCGCCGATTCCCGACCGACGCCACCGCCGCCTTCCCGGCCGACGCCACTGCCGGCTCCCCTCCACGGCGAGCGCCGCCCCGCCCCGGCCCCTTCCCCTCCTCCCCTCCCCTCCTCCCCTCCTCCCCTCCCTAACCGCCGGCGGCCCGGCCCCGAGCGCCATCGCCGCCGCTTCCCGGCCGACGCCACCGCCGCCTTCCCGGCCGACGCCACCGCCGGCTCCCCTCCACGGCGAGCGCCGCCCCGCCCCGGCCCCTTCCCCTCCCCTACTCCCCGACCGTCCCCTCCTCCCCTAGCTCCCCGACCCGGCCTCCCCTCCTCCCCGACCCCCTCCCCCTAGCTCCCCCGGCGCTCACCGCCGGCGGCCCGACCCCGAGGAGCACCGCCACGGCTTCCCGGCCGACGGCACCGCCGCCCCCCCCTCCCCCTCCCCCTCCCCTCCACGGCGAGCGCCGCCCCGGCCCCTTCCCCTCCCCTCCCCGACCCCCTCCCCTGGCCCTCACCCTTCCTGACCGCCGGCCCGGCGCCGATCGTCTCCCTCAGCAACGTAGACGACTAGATGACATGACATAGATATCTTGCAGCCCTTCCCGGCCGACGCCACCACCGCACCGCTGCCTCCCCCTCCCCCTCCCCTCCACGGCGAGCGCCGCCCCCCTTCCCCTCCCCTCCCCAACCCTCCCCGACCCCCTCCCCCTCACCCTCCCTGACCGCCGGCCCGGACCCGGAGCGCCGCCCCGCCATTCCCGGCCGGCCCCGGAGCTTAATTTGCTTATTTTTGCTTAATTTACTTAAATATGCATGAGTCGTTTATTTTATTATGATTAATTTGCTTCATTATGTTTAATTTCCTTATTTTTCCTTAATTTGCTTAAATATGCATTAGTGGTTTATTTTATTATGATTAATTTGCTTAGTTATGCATAATTATGCTTAATTTCCTTATTTTTGCTTAATTTGCTTAAATATGCTTAAGTGGTTTATTTTATTATGATTAATTTGCTTAATTATGCATAATTATGCTTAATTTCCTTATTTTTGCTTAATTTGCTTAATTACGCTTAGGTGGTGTATTTAATTATGTTTAATTATGCTTAAATTGCTTAAATTATGGTTACAATTTTAATTTTGATTGCTTGAGTGTTCTAGTACTATATATACATAAATGGGCTTCGGACAGGCTTGACAAGGCCCGACAAGGCCCATTTAGTGGTAAGGTAAAGTATGCGAACGACGACGGTGAGGATGGCAAGCACCTGGAGGACCGTCGCTGGAGTAGGGGTATCGAGGAGAGGAGAAGGGGATCGTCGCGGTTGCCGTATCTGGACTCTGGAGTGATGGAATCGTGGAGAAGAGAAAGGAAAATGAGTAGGGTTAGGTCGGGGAGGACTTTTATGTGGCCGATCTGAAGTGTGGACCGTCGGATATTATCTGACGGCTCACTCGCCTCAGTCCTCCGCCTCCCCCGATGGCTTAGTCCTCCGCCTCCTTCTCTAAGACCAACTTTCCTCTCAGTCTTTCTCTAGTTCTTTCCTCTCTCTTAAATGACCTCAAAATGAAAATGAGCAACGTAACCTATAGCAATGTGTTACCCGTTTCGGATCGGCACGTCTCACATGCCATTGGCATGTGAGACGTGCAGGATCGGAATTGTCCCTTTTTGGACAGCCTCGGAGTGACCGAGGGGGCGTGGCTTGTGACGAGACGCGGGTCCGGATTTGGACGAGATTTCGGTGGCGTAACCCTGTTGTTCTCGGCTGCACCATTTTTGGGCGTGCTGTGGAGAACAGCGGGGTTATGCTGCCGAAATTTCATTCGAATCCGGATCACGCGTCTCGTCATGAGCACGCTCCGCTCGGTCACTCTTGGGTGGGTTTAGGATCTATCTGCCTAGGTTGTAGGGTCGTGACACATAACATAACAATACATTAACGACAATTTCTTTCGCGTTAAACTGCAGAGTCAAACATGGGCGAAGACCGTAGTTGGATGTACACTGGTTGGAAGAGCAGAACTGGTGGTCACTCAGATGAGTGGTACGCCAAGACAGAAGCTTTTGTGGAACGAGCTTTTTCGTTGTAAAATAGCGATAAGGCGTGGTGCCCATGTACAAAATGCCGAAATGGAACGTTTTTGGACAAAGTGGAACTTACGTTGCACTTGTGTCGAAACGGTTACGTGTCACATTATGAGTTGTGGAACTTCCACGGCGAGACAGCTTCTCAAGCTGTACAAGAAGTGGAAGCTGACAATGATGATGCTCAAGAGGTTGATATGATGGATGAGATGCTGGAAGCTATACGACCAGAGCTTACAGAAGATACTCAAACAGCAGAGGTTAAAGAGTTCTTCAAACGTCTCAAAGATTCAGAAGAGGCTCTGCATAAACACACTAAAATGTCAATCCTCAATTTTGTGACTAGACTTATGGCAATTAAGTTTAAGTTCTTCTTTTCTAACAATTGTTACAACATGCTCATCAATTTGTTCAAAGATGCTCTTCCACAACCCAACAAAGTGCCTAAGGATATGTACAACTCGAAGAAAATTCTTTCTGGTCTCGGGATGAAGCACGAAAAGATTGATGTGTATCCGGACAACTGCATGCTTTTCTGGAGAGAGCATGCCAATGAGAACAAATGTTTGAAATGTGGTCAACCGAGGTTTGTCGAAGTTGTTAATAACGATGGTAATACAGTGACGACGGAAGTCGCACGTAAGCAACTTCGTTACTTACCTGTGACACCGAGGTTGAAGCGGCTGTTCCTTTCAAAAAAAACGGCCAGACACATGAGATGGCACAAAGAAGGTGAGCGTGAGAACAATGGAGTCATGACGCACCCGTCCGATGGTGAGGCATGGAAGGCTCTGGACCGGTTCGACCCAGAATTCGCTCGTGATGAATATTGTTAAATATTTACAATATCTACGTATGTTAACCGCGTTGATGAAAATGAAATATGTGCAGGTTAGTATTTCCTGGTTACAGGGTAACATCGAGGCGTACTTAGCTCTCTGTCGGTACTGGGCTAGCGACACTTTTATCAATAAGTCCACGAAGGCTAGACAGTACCGCATGGGGTCCGAGGGCAAGCACAACTATGGCGGTGACGACTACTTGCGTTTGGCTAAACGCATGGTAAGTACCTTTTTATTTTATTTATGTGTTCTTAATATATTATTTATCTTACTAACACGGATGTACAAGAGCGAGAGCTGGGTCATGAGCCGACCCCGACCCAGGTTTGGAAGAGAGGTCACAAGGGAAGTGACTCTTCTCAGCCAGGGCAGTGTAGTCAGGTCGCAGCCGACCGACTGGTAAGTTTTCGAAATTCATCAATTTCATTATAACTAATACTATTATTGACATACTTACAAGATTTATTTGTTTTGTAGACAAAGTACGCGCAGGAGGTCGCGAAGATACACGGTGCGGATTACGATTGGGAAAGCGCGCCGATCGACCCCCAAGCCGCGTACGCAAGCGGAGGCGGGAAGGCCCACGGACGGTGAGTTCTTCGTGTGTTTCATTTCTTTTTCAATTAATCTTCTTCTACTTAGTGTTTTCATTCTTTTGCAGGTTTACCATTTTCGATGGAGTTGTCGACTCGAGGTCGACGCGACCTTTGAGAGGCGCTTCATCGTCGCAGGCTTCGACCGCTGGGACCAGTGGTCGTCTCTCGCAGACGCAGCTGGAGCTCCAGGCCATGAGGGAGTCGCTGACGCAAACTCAGGCAGAGCTGGAGCGGACGAGAGCGGAGGCAAGGGAGGAGCAGTAGAGGACGGCCTTAATGATGGCCCAGATGCAAGCAACGGTGGCGGTAAGTAATTTAAAGTACCGTAGTTAAATTTCACAACACTTAATAACATATATCTGCTAATATCTTGCAATGGCAGACTCTTGCTCGACAAAGCGGTCAGGACATCCAGATTCCTACGCTTCCGCCGCAGCAGACACCGGAGCAGGTAATATTGTCTATACCTAGGAGTTTGATTCCCTTTTCATTATGTTAAAAAGTTATTTGCATCACATTTAATCCTAATTATGATTCTTTTGCAGGGTTCCGGAACGCGTCGAGATCCCGGAGGCAGTGGAGGGGGTAGCGTGTAGACACTGGATCAGGTGAGAAACTCTCTTTAAGTGTATCTAATCAAGCTTTAGTAGTTTTTGACCATGAGAGAAATGATTAGTATATAGTGAATAAGTTGTTAGTGCTTCCATTTAACAAAAGAGCTAGTGATTATCACTGATGTTACCTTCTTATGTCGAAACTGATGTTCATTGAGTTAACAAATGGCTAGTGCTTCCATTTAACTAGTGATATAGTACATTACTTCATTTGAAACTACATCATGCTTCCTTCTTTTGTCACTGATGTTCTTGACCTCTTATGTTATCACTTAGTTGAAATTGATGCTTACTAGTGATTATGTTTGTTTTGCAGGGATCCGGAACGCGCCGGGAAGATCCTGGAGGTAATGGAGGGGCTAGCGTGTAGCCCGGTGTAATTTATTTGGAAAATTGTGGTGTTTGTTGATGTTTTGAACCATGAACGAACTTATATTGACTGTTCTGTGACTGTATATATCTGTATATATTTTTTGACTGTTCTGTGACTCGCCATCGAGCGAGGTAGACAGTTTCTGTTTTTAAAAAAATTTCGAAAACTTAACTTACGTCGGCTATGAGCATGCCGACGTAAGTTTGCCCAGGTTAACTTACGTCGGTATGGCCAGACCGACGTAAGTTAAACCACTTAACTTACGTCGGTTTGCCCTGGCCGACGTAAGTTACAGCACTTAACTTACGTCGGCCTGCCCAAGCCGACGTAAGTCATCCGGCCCAGCCCAAGGCCCATCTCGAGGGTGAACTTACGTCGGCTCCTGCAGACCGACGTAATTAAGGTAACTTACGTCAGTGGCCGACGTAAGTTACCTTAATTACGTCCAAAACCCTACGTCGGCTGAAAGCCGACGTAATTAAGCAAAAACCGACGTAATTAAGTTAATTACGTCGGTTTAAGCCTAACTTACGTCGGCTTTGGCCGACGTAAGTGACCGGTATTCCTGTAGTGTACCCCCGTTCTTTTTTAATTGTCGTTTAGGACAATCCAAAAGAACTAAAATAGAACTAGTCAACTATGTCTGAACGTCAAATAATTTGACACCGGAGGGAGTACTAGGATGGACACTGTAGGAGTCTGTACGAGCAAACACGGACTTAATTTCCTCTAGATAGAAAAAAAAAGGCAAATAGGGATTGCACATGAGAATTCATCAATCATCATATGTAGTAGTATTTCTTCCGTCCAACATGGATGTTGACTGAATTTAAAGATGCGTAGGGTAGTAGTAGTACTGTCTGCTTTCCGTCCATCTCAGGGAAAAGCATCTGCACCAGAAACGGCAACGACAAGTGGGTTGGCTTGGCTGCCTCTCTATCCTGCTAGCTAGTAGAGGGTCGTTGACTTCGACATTCATTTTCATGGTGCCATTTGTGAGAGGACGACATGTCATGATCAATACTGTACTCTGTTTCTACGCTACTCTTCAGACTGAAGGCACAGACTGTACAAACACGAAACACCTACACCTCCTCCTAGAGAAAAACCTTACGAAGAACATTACTATAAGACTTGAACACCTTAGTAATTAAACATTAAACCTGAATCGTTTGGGTCCATCCATCTATGACTGAAAAATGAGTATGGAAAGAAATTACACTGGCTCAAGCTTACGATTTCAAGATCGCAAAAAGAGAGAGGAAGATTCTGGCTGCACAAGAAGGGAAAGAAAGAAAAGAAAGAAAGCATCATGTCTCTTTTTGACGCGGACTGAAAGGCATTCAGATATGCGAAAGTTAGTCCGCGGCACACTAAAAGGAGATCTTTCCGGCCGGGAGAGCCTTTTTCTGCACCAAAGAGCATATGATATATGGCATGAATGCATGATATACAAGCATCCATTCAGATAGCTGACCCATCCAGAGCAGAGAATCGAAACAAATGCTCCACTCACTCTTGCAAATGGTGGAGTAAATTAAAGCATGGCGCTTTTTAATTTCTCGTTCACATTCAGCTGAGGAGTGAATTCTCCGACATTTGAGTAGTAGGTCTGCGTGCTATATATGTGATCTGTTGATCAGGATTCGGCTTTTATCTCTCTGCTGGTCTGCACAGAGGCGAATTTTTAGTTATACTTTTGACGTGTTGCTGTGTGTGTGTATATATATATATATATATATATATATATATATATATATATATATATATATATATAATGGGAGATATAAAAATATTTAAATTTTTCTTTTTGAGATAAGAGATGGATCACATGCTTGTTGATAGATATTTCAGGCGTGAAATAAGACGGATGGCTAGCTACAACCACAATCGATCGCAAAACTGTTGTGGCCGTTCAGGTCACAACACACGCGTCACCGTCAGGGAAAAGAAAGAGCCAACACATCACGTATGTATTAATTCATGTAAACCCGGCCCGCCGTCTTCGCTTCAATAAATCTGCGACGCCAGACTCGACTCGATTCGACTCCAGCGTGTCTTAATTGGTCGAGCACCGAAAGGCCAACTTCTTCACTAGCTCTTGTTCTTCTTCTGAGCAGAATTAACATATGAGCTGGAAAAACGCACAAGCTTTTAATTTTGGATGTCCACAAGCTAGTAGTGTTCCCTTTGAACGGGAGTCGCTGTCTCAGAAAAATAAGCGGAGCGAGCGAGCAAGCAGCGTTCAATTCCATTCCATGCATGCCATGCTGTCACCAATAATGCAGAAATGTTTGACGCAGACTTGCTTGGCGGCCGCCGGTTGGTTATCTGTCTATCCATTAATTCCCAGCAGCAGCTGCTCGTCTTACCGCCGGTATCTCTATCATCTGCACCTAATTAAGCAAGCAGAATGTTATCCTAATGGGCCGGTTACTGTTTTGTGGTGTGGTATTTGTGAAGCATGAATTTATACAAGGTTGTTGGTAGTGTGTGTGTATATATATATATATATATATATATATATATATATATATATATATATATATATATTAGGTCCTACCACACACCACACACACACACACATTGTTGAATTCGATTAGTCTCACAATAATACTAGTAGTAATAAATTGAGAAAAAATATCGGAACACGATTTGTAGTAGTAACAAAAAAAAGCTAGAAGCACATACATACATAATGGAGGTTGAAATAATTGGATACGTTTACCATTCTCTTGTCATTCAGGGAAAAAGATAAGATTTGGATTCCTGGTGGTGGGGCCCAACCGTCACGCTCGGCTGCTTTTTGGGCTATGTATGACCGCGACGTCTGTGGTGCAGCTATAGCTTGTGATGGAAACCGGCCGTCTGTTTTGCATCAATAACACTGTTTACTCGCACCATTAATTCTGGTCGATGACCATAGTGTGAAGGAATAAAAAGGTAAGTATAAGTAATGGACGATGGAAGCAAGTGGTTTTATTACTGCTGGGGAGGATTTGCATTGGATCCCGGATGGAGGAAAGGAAAGGAGAGGGTTGTGGATGGCGGAAACGCACGCAACAGCCGGTGGGGTGGTGCACGTCAATGTCCATGTCCAGCCTTTTTGGTGTGTTGGTTGTATGGTCATCCTGATAATGACCAGAAAGTTACCACCAGGCTCCGTCGATCGGTGGAACGAGCACTAGCTAGAGAGTGGTGCAGATCTGCGTGGCATGTTGAGAGCAAAATGATACGCTCAGTTTTTAGTTTATTTTATTTGATGTAGGTTAGTTCAATTGAATTAACCATCATCGTCGAATAAAATGAAATAGAGGAAGTAACAATAAAAAAAATACGTCTTCAGATTGTTCCACGGCTGAGGAACACAATATAACCTCCTTGTACCGTACCTACTGTAGTTTGGTTTTTAATCCATGAGGTGAAAACTCCTTAACCTCACTCTCCAAAGTTCACCATTTTGTTCAGTTATTTTTTGTTTTGTTTTCAAAGCGCAACCTTTTTAAATAATTTTGTCATTTTGTAGTAAAAAATAAACTACAAAATGAAAAATTTTAAGAACAGAAGGAGTACAACACAAAACACGTGACACTAAAACTTGGCTTGTATTTACAAAATGTGAGAGGAAAAACAGCAAGGTTCTGATCGATGATGTTGCTACACTGGAGGAGATCGTGCGGTGGGGTCCACATAGATTTAGGTTTGAGCTAGCTAGGCGCTAACGAGTACACGACGACGACCGACGACAGTGATGAGCATGCATAGCCGGAAAAGAAAGAAATATATAGGGAAACGGAGGAGGAAGGAAGGAAGGAAGGAAGGAGACAAAAGGATGGTTATCCATGAAAAGGGACTTTCTCTCTTTCCTTGGGCAGGTTGGTTGGTGACGAAAGGCAGGCTTTTTATGTGATCATCCAAGCAGCAAAATGCGTTCGAATGAGGCGTCCTCTGACGGAATGTGCGTCGTCGATCTGGTTTGCAGATCTGTGTGTGTGTGCGCGCGCTCCTCTATAACGGCAACAGTACAGTACTGTCGGCAGGCAGCAGTGTTAGAATTATTATTGCTATGTCCACCACTGGTGAGCACACACGATATCGATCGATGGCATACCACAGGCGTCAGCTTCGCACTTCAGACCAGAGCAGAGGAGACGGAAGAGAATCTGAGTGAGGCAGCGCGGTGGGCGGGTCCCACCACTCGCGCGCCCAAAGGCTGCCGCACCACCACACGCATCACATCCATCAAAAGCAAATTCTTTTCTCCTTTTTTTTTAATATTCAGAAGAAAAAAAAAGTATAAAGAGGAAGAAGAGGAGGAGGAGAAGAGAAGCGACCATTGTTTATTTTTCGGCTGCGCTTGCTTGGTTGCTTCATCGCAGCTGCTGCTACTCAAGTGCTGATCTGCCTGCCTAACCAGAAAAAGAGAGGAACCCCCCTCAATTTTACCAGTATTCACCACTCCAGCCCTCCCGTTTTTACACTCCGCCCCCATGCCCGCCCGAAAGTAATCCCAACCAGGTCCATTCCATTCCCTTCCCACCCACCGAAATCGCCGAGCAAGGGAGGGAGGGATGCCGACGCCGGTGCCCGCGGCGCGGCAGTGCCTGGCCCCCGCGGCCGTCACGGCGCTCGACGCCGCCGTGGTCTCCGCGCGCCGCCGCGCCCACGCGCAGACCACCTCGCTCCACCTCGTCTCCGCCCTCCTCGCGCCCGCTGCCGCCGCCGCCGCCGTGTCGCCCGTCCTCCGCGACGCCATCGCCCGCGCCCGCAGCGCCGCCTACTCCCCGCGCCTCCAGCTCAAGGCGCTCGACCTCTGCTTCGCCGTCTCCCTCGACCGCCTCCCTTCCGTTTCCTCCTCCGCTTCCAGAGATGACTCGTCGTCTCAGTCCGTCGTCGAGCCGCCCGTCTCCAACTCCCTCATGGCCGCCATCAAGCGCTCGCAGGCCAACCAGCGCCGCAACCCGGACACCTTCCACTTCTACCAAACCTACCACCACCAGCCCCAGTCCTCCTCCCCCACCACCACAACGGCCACCGTCAAGGTCGACCTCTCCCACCTCCTCCTCGCCGTCCTCGACGACCCGCTCGTCAGCCGCGTCTTCGCCGACGCGGGGTTCCGCAGCGCAGACATCAAGCTCGCCATCCTCCGCCCCGTCCCGCTCCTCCCCGCGCGCGCGCGTCCGCCGCCGCTCTTCCTCTGCAGCTTCACCGCCGCCGACGACGACGGCGCCGCCGCCGCGCCCTCGCCCGCGCCGCCGGGGACCGGAGGGCCGGGGGACGACAACTGCCGCCGGATCGCCGACATCCTCTCCCGCGGCCGGAACCCCATGCTCGTCGGCGTCGGGGCCGCCTCCGCCGCGGCCGAGTTCGCCGCGGCGGCGTCGCCCTACCGCATCCTCCACGTCGGCCCCAGCTCCGACCTCGCCTCTCTGGCAACGGCTAATACTTCTGCAACATCACCACTCATCCTAAGCATCGGGGACCTCAAGCACCTGGTCCCCTCCGCCGGCGACGACGACGACGCGGACCTCCAACTCCGGGACAACAAGCAGAGGCTGGTGTCGGAGGTCACGCGGCTGCTGGAGACGCGCACACACGCACCGGCGGTAGCCCGCGTCTTGGTCATGGGATGGTCCGCCACCTACGAGACCTACCTCGCCTTCCTCTCCAAGTTCCCGCTCGTCGACAAGGACTGGGACCTCCAGCTGCTCCCGGTAACCGCCGTACGCTCCGCTGACCACGCCGGAGTCATGCCTCCCGCCACCACCACGCTCTTCGAGGCTCCCTTCTCCAAGCCAACCCCGACACCAACTCCAGCTACAAGGTGAATACATACACTGACCATTTCATTGGTATACTATTTGAGTACCATCCATGTATGTGTTTAAAGTATAGTTTTTTAATCCTTCCTACCAGCATGTTTCCTTTCATGTCTGCTTACCTTGCCCACAAGCGCTGTGATTGATTAGTTTTTGTCCTTGACTAGTTTAATGTGTAGAGGGTGTGGATTTGTGAGCTTGCCCGTTGTAGCATGGGTGCTTTCCGACATGTCTGACTTGCTGACTCAGTTTATTACTGTAATTACAAGTAGTAGAGCATTTTGGTCAGTAATAAGGTCCTTAACTATGCTGGTATATGCTCCTCCTTCGAGCAATTAATTATGGTATATGTTCCTTTCCTTCTACCAGCTGCCTGGTCGTTGAGTTCTCGGTTCTCATCATTCCATCTGCTTAGATGTTTGCTACGGCATATGCGTGTTAAAGTAGAGATTTTTGTTGCCAATGCATCATCTGCATCACAGATCTTCTTGATGTAAGACATGTACTCTTTAGCAAATCTAAATTGCCTTTGATAACATCGACTGGATCTAACAGTTTCAAACTCGTTATTTTCAGCTTGATGGAGTCATTTGTTCCTTTTGGAGGGTTTTTAGGCGATTCGTATGAACCAAACAACTTTGCAGCGAATTCTTGTCCTCAGGCCCTGCGGTGTCAGCAGTGCAATGATAGATATGAGCAAGAAGTCGCAACTATTGTAAAAGGAAGTGGCATTAGAGTTGAAGAAAATCAACAAGGAGGTCTACCTTTGCTGCTGCAGAATGGCAGCATGATGGGTCCTAACAGTGGATTCGATTCACTCAAGGTGTGAGGCTACTTACGTCTTTTAGAATTTCTAAGTCAATTTCATGAACACAACATATACAGCGTGCTGATATGTGAATTACCTTGGATATGATTGGTATAAAAGATGCACAGTTTTTCTTCAGTGCAGGTTAGAGATGATCAGATGGTACTAAACTCCAAAATTCTGAATCTACAGAAGAAGTGGAATGAGTACTGTTTGCGGCTCCATCAAGGCAGCCAGAGGATTAACAGAGATCCTTACCAGCTATTTCCACATTATGCTAGTGTTCCAGCTGATAAGGAAGGAGGAGCAAATGCATGTAAAGGTCCAGATTCAGTCACACCTCAAAGGGAGGTTATTAAACCTTCTGCAGTGTCCACTTTATATACCAACACAACGTCAAAGAGTATTTCTTCACCATCCATCTCCAACCAAAGGAATGATGACCTCGTATTGAATCTTCAAGTCAGGCAATCAAAGAGTGATGAACCCTTCCAAGACAGGGGTGTGGAATCCCAACACTGCAACTCATCAAACTGTGATAATCGCAAAGATCTTGCTTCCCCGTCATCTGCTGGACCTGTGGCAACTGACTTGGTTTTGGGTACCCCATGCAGGTATTCTTCAAAGAGTTTGAATTCCACCTCCTGCAAACATGTAGAGGATGCAGAGAGGTCTGTCAACCCGATGCCCAGCAAGGTGGATGACTTGAATCTGAAACCTACACAGCTCTTTGTACACCCTGACTCCTGCCCTAGGATTTCGACAAATTTGGCTCAACCGTCACCTGGTGCCCTGCATTCGGGAGCTCCAGGAGGCAATTCTGCCTTTGGTCAATGGCACAGACCTTCGCCTCTAGCAGCACAAGGTTCTGATATGAGCAATTACAAGCTACTTGTGGAACGCCTATTCAAGTCAGTTGGAAGGCAGGAGGAAGCCTTGAGTGCCATTTGTGAGTCCATAGTACGGTGCAGGTCGATGGAGCGGCGTCGAGGTGCAAACAAGAGGAATGACATATGGTTGAGTTTTTATGGCCCCGACAGCATAGCCAAGCGAAGAGTTGCTGCAGCACTTGCAGAGCTGATGCATGGTAGCTCAGATAACTTGATTTCTCTGGACCTAAGTCACCAGGACTGGGGTGACTCCAGTTTCAGAGGGAAGACTGGCACGGACTGTATTGTTGAGGAGTTGAGAAAGAAGCGGCGATCTGTTATCTTTCTTGACAACATAGACAAAGCTGACTGCCTCGTTCAGGATAGTCTGTCCCGTGCCATTGAGATTGGTAGGTTCGATTGGCAGGGGAGGGTGGTTGACCTTAATGACTCAATTGTGGTTTTATCTACTAGAATCACCCGGGAGTGTAAAAATGCTTCTCTTGGGATAGAAGAGGAGCATGCTTTCTCAGAAGAAAAGGTTATGGCAGCTCGTGGACACCAACTGAAGATCTTAGTTGAACCGGGTGCAGGGAACATCACTGGACGCCCTGGAGGAGGAAAAGTGGTAGTTTCTTCAGGGCATTCTGTTACCAGCGTACATGCATCTTTGAATTCTGGTTCTGTCAGCAAGAGAAAGCTTAACATTTCTGATGGCCAAGAAAAGATACAAGAGTCGCCGAGCACTTCAACAAAGCGGCAGCACAGGAGGTCAAGTGTGCCATTTGACTTGAACATCCCTGTCGATGAAGCTGAAGCTCATGATGCAGATGATGATAGCAGCAGCCATGACAACTCATCCGGCAATACAGATGGATCCGTGGAGAATCTGTTGCGCTCGGTTGATGAATCAATCAGTTTCAAGCCATTTGACTTTGGCAAACTTTGTGAGGATATGCTGCAGGAGTTGAGCAGTAGGATGAGCAACATTCTGGGGTCCGATTGCAGGTTGGAGATCGATGTGGGGGCTATGGAGCAAATACTGGCAGCAGCAGCATGGGCGTCAGATTCAGAGAAGAGGCCTGTGCGGACATGGCTGGAGCAGGTGTTTTCCAGTAGCCTTGAGCAGGTGAGGCTCAAGTGCAAGAACGTGAGTAATAACTTCACTGTTAGGCTGGTCGCATGCGAGGACCAACTCCTGAAAGATGAGGGTTTTGGAGCTCTTCTTCCCTCGAGAATAATCCTAGATTGGTAACTGTAAAACTCTGTCTGTATAGGGATAATGGCTGCTCTAAGTATTGGTTAGCCACCCAGCATATGCATATAGTATATAGGTAGCATCATTAGTTGGTCGCTGGTGCTCAATAAGCTGTGTACGTAGTCCTGTTCATGATGATGTTTAGCTTGGGCTTCTTCTGAATAGCTAGGGCCGGCCGGGCTTTCTTCACGTAAATCATATTGTAATCATGATCCATCGCTAATTGTGGGTTGTCGATATATATGGTTGCGGTGTATATATACTAGAAAGATATGTTCCGCGCCTTGTTACCCTCATTGCTGAGTAGTACCATATTACCCCCTTTCTTTTTTAATTGATGCTTGGGACAAACAAATAAACTAAAAAATAACTAGGGAGTGATGTCTCAACGACAGACATTTTGATCTTAGAGGGAGTAATATAATGCAGTCTTTGTGTGAAATCATGTTTTTAAACAAAGCTAAGTGACACAAGGAGTCAAGCAGCACAATATATATCTTCGCCATGCAGATGCCACAAGGTTAATTAGATGACGAAACATGCCCAGGTCCCCCTCTGCTGGCATGCGTACCATGTCGACCTACATATTTTGGCAAATACTATGAGCTACTCGTTTCGACGAACACGTCGCAAGCAGCGGGCACAACACTAAACTTGAGCAAGAGCAGGGAGTTAATTGGTGGACGAGGAGGAAGTCAGGGAGACGTGACGGCGATGAGCAGGCCGGGCCTCGGATTTTTTTATTAATATACGATTTTTAAACGTTTTTAATATAAACAACACACAACATGAAAAAATTTCAAAACTAACCCACCTTCGTATGTGTCACATACGAAATTTAAATTTCGTATGTGGCACATACGAAATTCAAATTTCGTGTGTGCCACATACGAAATTCGTTGACGCAAGTATGTTTTATTGAGTTTTGAACCTCAGTTTTGAAATATTTAGAGTAAGAATTTGAAAGTGTTTCCAAAATACAAAATGTATAGTAGATTGTGAAGTTATTTATGCAATAAGGAACATATAGTTGTAGTATTGGGAATCAAAAGTTATTGAATATTGAATTGTGTAATACGATCACAATCATTCAGTTTTTGTGATCGTAAATACCAACTTCGAAAATCAATATCTCTCAATTAAATGAACGAAATATATTGGAAATCTATTTCTTAGACTCACCAAAACTAATACTATAATTTATGCTATAACAATTTGGAGCAATTATACCTCTAAATATTTCAAAACTGAGGTTCAGAACTCAATAAAAGATACATGCATCAGCTTAAAACGAATTTCGTATGTGGCACATACGAAATTTGAATTTCGTATGTGCCACATACAAAATTTAAATTTCGTATGTCACACATACGAAGGTAGGTTACTTTTGAAATTTTTTCATTTTGTGTGTTGTTTATATTTAAAACGTTTAAAAATTGTATATTAATAAAAAAATTCCCGGGCCTCGTCTCTTTGAGCTCCGGTCGTCTCGGATCATGACGATAAGGGCGATGCCTGTGCCACCGGCTGCAACTGCAAGTGAACCTCGCGTCGTGACACAACTGCAGGAGCTGCCGCGTCGGGCAGTTGCTGTCGTGTGGTGTGTGGGCTACCTAGACAAGCCAAGGCCCCGACGAGTCTGGACGATTACGTACTCCCTTCATTTTTAAACTACTTTCACCTGATCTTTTTATTTATCGCTCGATTAGTTCAAAAATAAACTAGACATCAACAAAAAAATGGAGGGACTACATCGATAAAATTATTATAACTCTATTTCAAATACTTGTAAGTTAAACATTATTATCTTAATGGCAATAATAAAAACGTTGGGAGTACATCATCAGTGCTGTTCACGGTGCTGTTCACCTGCAACGGAACGGTATGTATATACTTCCTCCGTCTCAAAAAGCTTGTAGTTTTGTAGTTTATTTTTGAACTACAAAACGACAAACTTTTCGAGACAGATGGAGTATTAGTTAATACGCCTTCTGTCGACTGTTGGAGTCGGCAGATCCCCTGACACTATGAAAGTGTTTGAAGGAGTTTGTGGTTCGGTTTGGGCGCGCGGAGATCTAAGAAAGTGAAATGCGATTTGGACACGAGTGACACCGTCGTTTACGTGGTTCAGGCCGCCTGAGCGTAATACCCTACTCCACGGATGTGTGTGTGTGTTGTATTCACTTGTGAGCTTCAGAGTGTTCGAGAATCCCCCCTCCGTGTATCGTCGGTTTGTCCTTTTATAACATAAGGACAAACCGTTACAAGTCAGCCTGGCCCGACATGTGGCTCTGGCGGTTATTAGTATTGATACACGAGATTAATTGTTGTTAATAACCCTGTAACGGCTCCGACAGTGACGTTACAGGTGTTAAGATCGTCCGATTAATTATCATTAACGTGGAATTAATGGTAATTAATCGGGTCTTGAAGTCTGCAGCTGTCCTTTGGAGATCCGGAGCCGTTACAACGTCTCCCGGGGGTTTTAAGCAGCTAGCTCCGACGTATGGACACGTGGCAGCTCCGGAGCTTGCTTGGGAGAAGCGGGAAGCTCCGGGGTGGCCTGGCACGTGTCAAGTCCGGAGCTTCTCTCGGTCAGGGGTTATCTCCGGAGGTGCCGTTTCAGTACCTAGCCCGGAGCTTCACCCTTGTGGGTAATAACTCTGGTCTGTCAGTACACGTGGCAACCTAGAGGTTAACCATGTCGGAGAAGCGGGTCCGGTCACGTCTGGCGAGTGGGCCCCCGAGGGTCTTCAATTTGAGTAGATGTCCTTCCCTTGAGATCTTTGTAACCTCAGGGGGTGTATGGTTTTTAGGGTACCGACAGTGGCCCCCTGGACCTACCTCCGGGGAAGGCCAACGGGATGAAGTCATTCCGCCGGAGGTGGGTCCATACTTGCGACTCTTGAACTGGGTCTTCAAGGGTCTTCGAAGGTGCCTTTGGCGGGGCTTTACGGTTGCGTCCCGACGCGTGGCGCACCTCAGACGGCAGATAAAATCTTTGACGTGCGGATCTCTCGCAATTGAAGGTTGTCGGTTCCCGATACGAAAACCGTATCGGTTCCGCGCGCCTTGTCAGTCCGCCGCCCTTGGGTTTCCCGCCTCGTGATGACAACTGTTCGCCTGGGTAAGAGCCTCGACTAGATCGTCAGGGTGGTCCCGGGCCCTCTTGTCATCGGCTGGGTTGAATTCTTGAGTATTATGCTTGACTCCCCTGCAGTTTCCATCCAAGCGTTGCGAGGGCTTACTTAAGAAGGAAAGCGCACCGTCGGGAGTTCTTTACGCTTTCCATCTGTTCTTGCGCTCAAACTCCCAACTCGTGCTTTGCTTCTCTTCTCTCGCCTAACTGTGCCGCGATGGAGTTGGGTCTGCGTGAGAGTCGTTTGAAGACGGAGAGCGATCTGAAGAAGGTCCGAGCCCTCATGGGGTGGTCGTCGGACTTCTTCAACCGTTCAGTCCGCGCCGGCGGGGAGCTTCCCTTTAAAAAGGAGCACTCCGGCGAAATGGTGTACTTTTCGTCGTACGCCATGGTGGGGCTGATCCCACCGTTTTCTTCCTTCTTCTTGATGCTGCTGGACTTCTATGGTCTGCAGCTATACCACCTTGGCCCTCACTCCCTCCTCCTTGTGTCTATCTTTGTCCACTTCTGCGAGATGTGGGTGGGCTTTCCTCCCTGCATCGAGCTCTTCCGCACCTTCTTCACCGTCCAGACCACTGGCCGAAGTGACGAGTACCTTGGCTTCTACTACTTTGTGAAGCGCAAGAAGTGCCCGTTCAAGTACCTCCGGTCGTTCCCTTCCGGGAAGTGGGATGACTGGAAGAAAGATTGGGTAGTCGTCCGGGTGGAGGAGCACGAGCGGTTGGAGCTGCCAGACGGCCTGCCCGGCATTGACACGTCGGTGTGGAGCGAAGTTCCGGTGCTGGCGGCAGCTTTCGACCCCATCCTGTCCAGGATCCGCCAATGTGTGGAGGGAGGACTGACTCCCCAGGCGGTGTTCTGCAACTTCCTGTCCAACAGGTGGGCACCGCTGAAGAGGAGGGAGAAGCTCGCCTGGGCCCTCAACAGCGTGATGGACGAGGACCGGGTCGAGACCGGGTTGAAGTCCAGCATGGTGGGGAAGTCCTTGGAGTTTCACCTCAAGAAATTCCAGCACGGCATCGATGTTGACGGAGAGTACTTGACTCCGCCGCCGGCTTTCCTCCCCCTGAACGTGGAAGTTGAGTTCAGCAGGGAGCTCCGGCGGAAGATGCCCGCGCTTGACGACCTTGGCGTCGTCGAGAGAAGATCGACCGCCCGGTTGGCGATTCCCGGGTTGTCGGAAGGCGGCTCCGCCCCTGTCTCTCAGCCAAGAGCTGAGGTCACCGGCAAGGGCAAGGAGCTGGCGGAGGAGTCGGAGAGCCGGAAGAGGAAGCTGCGACATGCTGACGGAAGGTCCGTCGGGCTTGCTACTTCCCCGCCAGTTCCCCGTCCTCAGGAAGGAAGATCCTCCGCCGCTGTAGCGTCTGTCCCCGTGGTGGGGTCCTTTCGGAGCGCTACTGTTCCGGCGGTGGGATCCTCCCGGAGTGCGGCTGTCCCCGTGATGGGTCCCTCCGGAGGTGCCGGCTCCGGACAGGCGACTCCGGTTCGAGAAGCGGTGAGGGCCTCCAGGTCTAGGAGTTCCTCCCGGTCTAGGAGAGCTCCAACCCGGGAAACGCCCGCGGCTACTGTAAGTCCTGGGAGTCCTCCCGGAGCTCCTACGCCGACCGTGGCCAGCCCGGAACGTCCGGGAAAGAGGTTCCGCGCAAGCTGGTGCGTGAGCCTCCCAAGGTAATTTTTCTTGCTTACCTCGATTAACTTTTAATTATAACATCTGTTTGCTCATTTTCTTCATTCTTCATCTGCAGCGTTCCCAAGAAGGGGAGTGAAGCTCCGCCCTCAGCCACAGTGTCTGAGGCTGTGAGGGCTTCTGCTCCAACCCTGGTGCCGCCTCAGGCTGAGGCTGCGGCAGCTCCGGCGCCGGCTGTCGCGGTCATGGACCTCGATTCGTCTCCAGAAGTTCCCGTGGTAGCGCCGGACCACGGGATTGAAGATGCGCCAGCGGCACCCGCTCCGGAGGTTGAAGCTCCGGGCCCTGGTGCTGCAGAAGTAGATGCTCCGGCTGTCGAGTCGGAGGAAGTAGCGGTCCCGGCTTCAGAGCCGGAAAGTGCTGAAGCCCCGGCGGTTGAGCCGGAGGTAGCTGAAGCCCCGGCGTGCGAGCCGGAAGTTGAAGTGGTTTCGGCGATTGAGCCGTTTACTTCCGAAGCTCCGGTCGCAGAGCCGGTAATTATTGGAGCGCCGGCTGCAGAGCCGGTGATGGTGGAGGCGCCGGCTGCAGAGCCGGTGGTCGAAGAGGCGAGGGAGCTTGAGCCTCCCTCAGAAGAGGCGTCCCGGCCGGAGCCATTGGAGGCGACGACGTCGATGGTACCCGTGGCGGAGCCAGAGTGCCTGAACGAAGTCGCCGGCCCCCAGCCTGAGGGGGCGAATGAAGATTTGGTGGCGGGACCTTCTTCGGTGGCGACTGAGGCCATCCCGGAGGAGGGCCCTAGTGCCTTGGAAGCTCGGGGTTCCGCTCTCGTAGAGTGAGACCCAATTTTTGTAAATGAAGACCCGCTGGAACCAGCGGAGGAGACCCCAGAAGGTCCGGAGCCCATCTCGCTGTCGATGTCCATCGACAACGCTTGCTCCAGTCTACGCCAAGTCCAACTAGCCTTCTTCCACGACAGCAAGGTTCTTGAAGAGGAGCGCCAAACCCTTAGGAGGTGGCGTAATCGGCTCCAATTCGAGACCAAGCTGGCGCAGTCAAGGATTGCTGAGGACAAGGAATGGATCAGGCGGGAGAAGGTCCGCCTGGAGCTCTGGGGTGAGATGCTGGACGAGAGGGAGAGCATGACTCACAACCTCGACGCCCAATCCCGGGAGTACCATGACCAAGCTAAGGCTGCTAATGATGCGGCCAACGCTCGGTTCGATCAACTCGAGGCCATCAGTACCGCACTCATCAAGCGCCGAGAGGCACTTGAGGGAAGGGAAAAACGGCTCGAGGATGAGGAGCAAAAACTCCTGGAGCTACGGGACGACGTCTTGCGACGTGAAGAAGAGCTCGCCGAGAAGACAGCTCTGGCGGACAAGGGCCTCGAGGAGCGCGCTAAAAAATTGGAAGAGCGCTGCCTCGAGGAGGAGGAGAAGACCTGGGTGCGAGGGCAGGAGCTCTACGAGTATGAGTGCGCCCTCGTCGCCCGGGAGAAGAAAATAGAGGCTAGGGAGAAAGACCTGGTCGATCGCCGGAACAAGATCCACCTCCGGGAGGAGGAGCTCGGAAGACTCGAAAAGCGGGTTGCTGCGAAGATTCAGCAAAACGCCAAAGAAGTTGAGCGACTCTCCCGTGAGAATTCGGAGCTGGCGGCAGCCCGGAGGTCCTTGGAAGAGATGAAGGGCCTGAGGAAGACGGACTCCCTACAAATTTGGGAGTTCCTGAGCAAGGCCGACGATGCGCTGGCGCCTATGGGTTTCAGCCCCGTGCTTCCGGATGATCCGGAGCCAGAGCCGGACCTTGCATTGCAGGCGTTGAGCGCTGCGGGCAGCAAGCTCTCCAAGGTGGGCGACGTCATTGCGGACCAGCTTGAGGTCGAGGGGCAATCCCTGGCTAGAAACGTCACAGAGTATGTGTTGACGTGTTACACTAGCCGGAACCCTCGATTCTCTCTGGACCCGGTGCTTGAAGGCCCCGTCGAAGGAGAAGGCGAAACTACCCGAGCCAGCGTGTCGGAGGTAGCCCAGAAGGTCGCCGAGTTCTTCCATAGGGTCTAGGACTATCTTTCTTAGCCTTTATTTGTATCTTCTCCTCTTCCTCAATTTTGTAATCCCTTGTCTCCAGATGTAATCTCCGGTCTTCTGATGAAATGAAATCCCCAATTTTCGTGAATTTCATTTTTTGTCTTCAACGTCTTTGTCTTTACTTGGCCCCCTGGTAGATGTGCACAATTTGATTGTGGACATGTACCAAAAGGATGTTGATTTTTGTTGAAGACAGATTTGCTTCGAACTCGTATAGTTTAGGTCCGAAGTTTTCGATAGTGAAGGTCCCTTGAAATCGTCGGAGCTTAGAAGCTCCGGCATTGCCCATCGTCGGAGCTTAGTAGCTCCGGCAATAGCCTCTACCAACACGTTGAGTGTCGATAGTTAATACTTCAAGGTGTCGGAGCTTAGTAGCTCCGGCAATGACCCTTGCCACGCCTGGCTTGCTGGCAACAGACTCTAGTGATAGAGTCTTCTCACCATCTTCAAGTTAACGCCGGTGGGAGTCGGAGCTTGGTTAAATCCGGTTTTTCTCCATCAATGTTGGGTTTATTTTTCCTGCACACTTAGGCCAAGAAAAACAGTAAAATTCGTTCCTTATCTATAACTTCGTTGCGGCTTACGGTTCTCAAGAGAATTTCAAGTTGAACACGATTTTTAGTATGATTGGATGAATTGTCTTTTCTTTTAGATCCAATTGTCCATGGACCCACCTTACTTTGGCCTGCCGGGGTGTAGGTAGAGTGGCGTACTTAGGGTGCTTGACCAGGCTAAGTCGATAGCGCACTCCAGCCCTAGAATGGCTTGGCGGCTTTCAGGCGAGTTGGCCACAGACGATATTTAAATCTAAAAAATCTGACAATTCAACTCAAATCATACATAAACCGGTTAAACTAGAACTTCTTAAGAATTGCACATTTCTGTTATAGACAAGAAAGAGAAAAATAAAAATGTCGAGCCTTATGCAAAAATGAATGCACATGGAGTCTATTTCACATGAAGATGTCTTTCATTATAGGTCCGGGGTACAGGGGAAACAAGTACACTCTTAGGGTACGGAACCAGGCTAAGTGTGTTCGGTTTCTCGTTTAACCCAGGGTAATTAGCTACACTTCTAGTCCGGAGACTGTATCAAGTGTTGCATGAGCTTTTCAAACCTTTCGGGAAAGGTCCGGCTGCTCTCCCGGAGGAACTACCCGACTCTGTACAATGACTCTATAACATACATTTCAAGTTACTTAAGACTCACCTCCGTGGAATTAAGTGTAGAACTTACGGAGGTGCTCGATGTTCCAAGGATTTGGGAGAGGTGTCCCATCCTCGGTAGCCAAGCGAACGCTTCCGGGACGGGATACTTTGATCACTCGGAAGGGTCCTTCCCAGCCGGGGGAGAGTTTGTTTTGCCCTTCTCTGGATAGTATTCTCCGTAGCACCAGATCGCCTTCCTCGAGCTGTCGGTTGTGTACATGCCGCTGATGATAGCGCCGTAGAGCTTGGCGGTATCGGGCATTCCGAACAGCTGCTTGGCACCTTCCCTCCTCGAGGAGGTCTAGGTCTTCACGCCGGAGCTGGTCCTGCGCGGCTTCGTCGAAGGTCCGGACTCGGAGGGAACCCAAGGTGATTTCTGGAGGAAGGATCGCTTCTTCTCCATACACCAGAAAAAAGGGGGTTTCTCCGGTTGCCCGACTTGGAGAAGTCCTGTTAGCCCATAGAGTGGGCGGAAGCTCTTTGATCCAATTAGCTCCGTGCTTTTTCAAACGCTCATAAGTGCGCGTTTTGAGTCCTTTAAGGATCTCTGCGTTTGCTCTCTCGGCTTGCCCATTGCTGGCAGGATGAGCTACGGAAGCGTAGCAAACTTGTATGCCGAGGTCTTCGCAATATCCTTGAAATGCGGAGCTTGTGAACTGAGTCCCATTATCAGTGATGATCTTGTTTGGGACTCCGAATCTGCTCACGATAGATTGTAGAAAATTGATTGCAGATTGTTTGTTGATCGTCACAACAGGAGTAGCTTCCGGCCACTTGGTGAACTTGTCGATGGCGACGTACAGGAACTTGTAACCTCCGACGGCTCTTGGGAAGGGTCCCAAGATGTCCATCCCCCACACAGCGAAAGGCCACGTAGGAGGTATCATTTGTAAGGGCTGAGCAGGTGTATGAATTTGCTTTGCATGAAATTGGCATGCTTTGCATTTCTTCACTAGCTCAGTAGCATCCTGGAGTGCTGTAGGCCAGTAGAAGCCGTGCCGAAAGGCTTTTCCGACCAGCGTGCGGGAAGACGCGTGGTTCCCACACTCTCCTCCATGGATTTCTGCGAGGAGCTCGCAGCCTTCTTTCCTTGTGATGCACCGCATTAGGATGCTGTTGGCACCGCGCCGGTAGAGATCCCCTTCTACCAACGTGTATCTTTTAGCCAATCTGACTACCCGGTCAGCGGATACATCATCGTCAGGAAGGATGTTGTCTTTCAAGTAGTTCCGGATCTCCGAGATCCATGCATCGGAACTAACTTGAGCATTTGAGTCTTGCGTGCTGGGTTGCTCGGAGCTTCCGGCAGCACCTACGACCCTTGATGGCTGCCATGGTAACAGGGCCATCGGGACCGTCAGCTTCGGGATGCTGATCTCGCCCCCTTCGTTCAGTTCGGCAGGCTGAACTGTGGGTTTTGACAACCTCCGGACAAAGGTTCCGTCTGGAGCCGGAGCTCCGGTTGACGCCTTGGTCGAGAGTTCGTCAGCTTCAGCGTTGTGAGCACGCTGGACATGGTGAAGGTCTAGGACTTCAAAGTCCTTCTGAAGCCTCTGGATTTCAAGGAGATAAGCAGCCAGCTGGAGATTATTGCAGGAGCATTCACCTTTCACCTGTTTGATGACAAGTTGTGAATCTCCTTTGACCAGCAACTGCTTGACACTATATGATAGTGCCACCTTTAATCCATATATGAGTGCTTCGTACTCCGCCATGTTGTTGGTTGCCTTGAAGTCAAGGTGCACCATGTATTTCACCTTCTCCCCGGTTGGTACTAGGAGAAGGATTCCAGCTCCGGCTCCCTGCTTCTGCATGGAGCCGTCGAAGTAAAGGGTCCAGTGAGGCTTAGTGAAGGCCGGAACTTGTGGTTCCGTCTTCTGCTCGCTGGGGCCCCCAGGGTTTAATGGAGAGGGAGTCCATTCTGCCACGAAATCTGCCAATGCTTGACTTTTGATTGCTTGTCTTGGAATGAATTCAAGGTCGAATTCAGCCAGTTCCGCTGCCCACTTTGCTATATTCCCAGTTGAATTGGGATTATGCAGGATAGCTCGAAGTGGATATGAGGTTACCACCGAGACTTTGTGAGCTTGGAAATAGTGTCGAAGCTTCCTTGAGGCAATAAGAACTGCGTAAAGCAGCTTATGCACCTCTAGGTATCGAGTCTTGGCATCATGTAACACTTCACTGATGAAGTATACTGGGCGTTGAGTGGTCCGGACCCCCCCGGAGGGGTCCGGAGCTTCCTCTCCATTGATCCGGACCCTGTCGGAGGGGTCCAGACTATCTTCGGGGACCTCCGGGTTCTGGGTGGAGGAACCCGGAGCTTCTTCAGGAATGACCTGGATCCTATCGGAAGGATCCGGGTCCTCCGAAGTAGCTTCTTGTGGATCCAAGTCTGGGAGCTGGGACCCAGACCCGCTTTCAGGAACCTCTGGATCCTCCCGAAGGGATCTGGATTCCTGAGTATTGAGTAGTTCCGGTCTCTCCGCAACCAGAACCATACTGACGACTTCGTCAGTTGCTGAAATGTAAAGCAATAAAGGCTCACCAGGGTTCGGAGCTACCAAGACTGGTAAGGTGGTGAGGAACTGTTTCAGCTCCTGGAATGCCTTCTCTGCTTCTTCAGACCATTGGAATGGTCCGGACTTCCTCAGTAACTTGAAGAAGGGAAGTGCCCTTTCTGCCAGTCTTGAAATGAATCGGCTGAGGGCTGCTAGACATCCAGTTAATTTTTGGACGTCTTTGATGCGGGTTGGCGGCTGCATGTCTTCAATGGCTTTTATCTTCGCTGGATTAGCCTCTATGCCCCGGTGACTTACCAGGAAACCAAGAAGCTTTCCGGAACTAACCCCAAATACACATTTGTCTGGGTTTAGCTTCGTGCGGGTAGCCCGCAGCTTGTCGAAGACAGCCTGCAAGGTGTCCAAGAGGGACTCCTTGTTCTTGACTTTGACCACGATGTCATCAACGTACACTTCCACTATGTCTCTGATGAGTTCTTCGAAAGTTTTGTACATTGCTCGCACAAAAGTTGAAGCTGCATTCTTGAGACCAAAAGGCATGGCTGTGTAACAGTATAATCCATCCACTGTGATGAATGAAGTATGTTCTTCATCTTCCCTAGACATCCGGATTTGATGATATCCTGAATATGCGTCTAGAAAACACAGTAACTCACACCCGGAGGTGGAATCCACTATCTGGTCTATTCTAGGTAGTGGGAATGGATCTTTTGGACATGCCTTATTCAGTGTGGTGTAGTCGATGCACATCCGAAGTTTCCCGCCGGCTTTAGGCACAACGACCGGGTTTGCCAGCCATTTTGGATGGTAGACTTCTCGGATGAACCCGGCTTCGAGCAACTTCTTCACTTCTTGTCGGATGAAGTTCTGTCGCTCTACAGATTGCTTCCGAGGTTTCTGGTGCACAGGCCGAGCGTCGGGGTAAATCTTCAGATTGTGCTCAATCACTTCCCAGGGGATCCCAGGAATTTGTGACGGTTGCCAAGCAAACACGTCAACGTTAGCCCGGAGGAAAGTGATGAGCGCGAGTTCCTATTTGTCGTTCAAGCCACCCGATATGCGGGTAGTTTGAGTGACATTGGAACCAATTTGGACGACTTTGACGGGAATGTCGGTGTCGCCGCTTGGCTGCACACGAGGTGCAGAGGTCGAGCCTCGTTGACGAATGCTCGGAGGTTGTGGAGCTTGCTTTTGTCTGGAGTCCTCTTCTTGCGCTGTGGTGAGTGCGTGGAGTTCCTCCAGAGCAGTTACTCCGGCAGTGCGATCTCCACGGATTCGGAGAACGCCTACTGGTGTTGGCATCTTCAACACCAGGTATCCATAATGAGCAGCTGCCATGAATTTGTACAAGGCAGGTCTACCCAAAATGGCATTGAATGGTAAGTTGATCTGAGCGACGTCGAAGATCAACTTTTCGGTGCGATACTTCTCCCGGGTCCCGAAGGTAACAGGGAGAGTAATAGCTCCGAGTGGGGTTATGGCCCCCGGACCTACTCCGGAGAAAGGTCGAGAGGGCTGGAGGTCCGAAGGTCGAAGCTGAAGCCTAGTGAAAGCTTCGAAGCTGATAAGATTAAGCCCCGAACCTCCGTCTACCAGGACATGATGGAGCTGGATGTTGTTGATGGTGGGAGATACCATCAAGGGTAGCTGGCCAGCTCCGACCATGCTTTGAGGACAGTCCGAAGCATCAAAAGTGATGGGTGTGTCCATCCACTTTCGATGTGGCTCCGGTCTAGCTGTAGGAGCTACAGCAGCCATATCCCGTCGCATAGTCTTAATGACGCGACGAGAGGTGATGTCCCATGATCCACCAAAGATGGTGTTCATGGTTTTTCGACGCTCGTTATCGGAGACGTCGGAATCATCGTCGACGGAGGTGTAGACGGCTTTCAAGACCTTTTTGGGGTCTTGAAACCCTAACTCCTCTTCAGCCGGAGCTTCATCGACCTTTTGTTTTCCCTCCCTCTGACGGAAGGGAGACCCTTCCCGGCGCTTGTGGTAGCGCTCGGCAAGGTTTTGGACCTCCCGGCAGTCCTCCAGTTTGTGGCTGCTCGTTTTGTGAATGGGGCACCACATCTTGGATTTGCCACCGTCTTCAGAAGACGGTCGAGGTCGCTTCTCGGGGCGTGGCCCCCGGCCACCAGGAGTTGCAGCGGCTGCAACGTTGGATGTGCCGGCCGACGGCTTCTTCTTGCCGTTGGTCTTCTTTTTCTTCTTGCCACTCCCGGAGGTAGCGGCTTCTTCTTTGGAGGATTTTTTACGATCCTCCAGGGCTGGTTTGGAGTGCATTTCACGGCCCTCCGCAGCTCTGGCACATTTGTCAGCCAGGCTGAAGAGCTCCGTGACGCTGGTGATCTCTTTGATCGCCAGCTTCTCCAACATCTTCTTGTCTCGTACACCCTGTCTGAATGCCACAATGACAGAAGCGCTTGAGATAGAAGGGATTGTGTTACGTACCTGAGAGAATCTCTGGATGAATGACCGCAAAGATTCTCCTCCTTTTTGCACGACCGCAAAAAGGTCCAGTTCGGTGCCCGGACGGGTGTATGAACTCCCAAAATTGGCGGTGAACTGGCGGCATAGCTCCTCCCAACTGTCGATAGAGTTGGGTGGAAGGCTCATAAACCAGGACCTGGCGGTCCCAGTTAAAGCCACTTGAAAGTAGTTGGCCATTACAGCCTCGTTTCCTCCAGCTGCTAGGATCGCAGTGGAGTATATCTGTAGAAATTCTACGGGATTAACAGTCCCGTCGAATTTTTCCGGCAAGTGTGGCCGGAACTTCTGTGGCCATCTAACCATGCGCAGGTGCATGGCTAGGGCGGAACAGCCTCCTCCTACTCCTTCCAGAGTAGAAAGGTCTTGAGCATCTCGTCTTTCTCGAGCTCGCTCGATGTGGACACGACCATCCTGTTGGCGGTATCGGCGATCAAGCTCCGCCCGGAGGTCGTGTGTCAAAAGCCGAGATGCAGTATGGGCACGTCGTGCCCCAGAGGGCAACGACGTCACTTGCTGTGACGCAGCTCTTCTCCGGTTGTTGGAGACATGTGGACCAAGTCTTCCAGACAACGTTCGTCGCTGCGACGGGGCCCGCCCTGAAGGAGGTGGACCCTGGTTGTTAAGGCGTTCGGCCGCTGCTGCGACCAAGTGCTCAATATCAGCTCTCCATTGCTCCATGGCACCTTGAGATGCATCCGGAGGTGGTGGTCGCTGAAGGAGAGCACGCGCTGCATGGAGCGCGTGTTCTGGGTTGTCACGACTTGCCGGCGCAGAATGTGACGCCGGTGCACCATCATGTCGTTCGGCATGTCTTGCCGGAGAAGATGGTGGTTGTGGGAGTGTGACTCCCGCTGGAACTGAGGCTCCTGCCGGTGGCTGCATGTTGGAGGGATTGCCTCCGACAGCCTGAGCAGCAGGTTGCCCGTTGGATGATCCAGCCGCAGAATTCACCATTCTTGAAGATCTCAGGCGCCCCTACCTGGCGCGCCAACTGTCGACTGTTGGAGTCGGCAGATCCCCTGACACTATGAAAGTGTTTGAAGGAGTTTGTGGTTCGGTTTGGGCGCGCGGAGATCTAAGAAAGTGAAATGCGATTTGGACACGAGTGACACCGTCGTTTACGTGGTTCGGGCCGCCTGAGCGTAATACCCTACTCCACGGATGTGTGTGTGTGTTGTATTCACTTGTGAGCTTCAGAGTGTTCGAGAATCCCCCCTCCGTGTATCGTCGGTTTGTCCTTTTATAACATAAGGACAAACCGTTACAAGTCAGCCTGGCCCGACATGTGGCCCTGGCGGTTATTAGTATTGATACACGAGATTAATTGTTGTTAATAACCCTGTAACGGCTCCGACAGTGCCGTTACAGGTGTTAAGATCGTCCGATTAATTATCATTAACGTGGAATTAATGGTAATTAATCGGGTCTTGAAGTCTGCAGCTGTCCTTTGAAGATCCGGAGCCGTTACAACGTCTCCCGGGGGTTTTAAGGAGCTAGCTCTGACGTATGGACACGTGGCAGCTCCGGAGCTTGCTTGGGAGAAGCGGGAAGCTCCGGGGTGGCCTGGCACGTGTCAAGTCCGGAGCTTCTCTCGGTCAGGGGTTATCTCCGGAGGTGCCGTTTCAGTACCTAGCCCGGAGCTTCACCCTTGTGGGTAATAACTCTGGTCTGTCAGTACACGTGGCAACCTAGAGGTTAACCATGTCGGAGAAGCGGGTCCGGTCACGTCTGGCGAGTGGGCCCCCGAGGGTCTTCAATTTGAGTAGATGTCCTTCCCTTGAGATCTTTGTAACCTCAGGGGGTGTATGGTTTTTAGGGTACCGACACCTTCAATCTTGATCGTGCAAAGATGTGTAGTGATGGTAGCACATCAATTGACGTACATACGACCATATCTCTGAAAGTTTATCATTTTTAAGTTTATTTTTGAACTGAAAAGTGACATTTTTTGGAAACGGAGACAATATAGAACACTAGATGGTAAATGCACATGTGCCAAAATGTTCAATGGATCATTTAAATATGTCTAAACCTAAATAAATGATATTTTTTAACTAGAATTGGTTCAATTAAAAATATCATTTATTTGAGGATGGAGGAAGTAAACGTTAATATAATAATTCTAGTTCAAAAAACTAAAATTATTATCCTAATAATAGTAATTTAAGAACAGACAAATACATATCACCAGTGCTTGCTGGTTACCTGCAATCAAACGGTGGGTATTAACACAATGTGTAATCCAACGGCTGAAGGTTATGATGTCATGTCGTAAAATCACGTGTTGATTTAGGAATATATAGCTAGGTGAGCTGTTAAAATTCATAAGCGAGCCGAGCATTATCTTGTGCGTCTGGGTAGCTTGTTTCTTAACTTTATTTTAAAAATATTTTTATCTTGATCACGAAATGTTGTGTTGTGATAGTAGTAATGGAGTGACGTAAGTACACACGTATTGACAGATGGTAAATGTGCATGTGTCTAAATGTCTAGTGGATCATTTAAATATGTCTAAACCACATGATATAGATAGGTTACTCTTTAATTCACGCGTGCGTATTGACTGTTTGAGACAACTTTTTATGTAGATTTGTAAGTTCGCTTTCGTCGCAAGCCTGCAGTTGCTGACAATAAAGACTACTACATGCATTTGATGGACCAAATCTGTCACCCCGGCACCAGCAGAGAGCGCCACATCACACTCGCCAGCCGGCCGATCTATATCAGTGGCCAAAATGCAAATGCCGATCAAGATGCTGCCTGCCAGCACTAAAATATATATGCAACTTATAATCTGATTTGTCCATTTGTTTAATGGAATAAACTTCCCAGCAATTTTTTGTGTAGTATGTTTACTAATTGCGATGATGGTTATCTTGTTGCAGCCACACCTCAACAACATTTTTTTTTTGAAACCACGGGTAGCTCCCGGATAATTTAAGAAGGATGATGAGCTAGAGTGAGTACCAGAACTCGAACTCACACGGTAGTCATCACACCTGGATGGACTAACCACCCGGCCAGCGGCCGGTTCCCACAACATTTATAAACTGGCATATTATTTGAGGATTAATATGTTGAGTGAAAATCGAAAATGTTAGGGTAGATGATGAAGAGGAGATATCGTCATGGCACCCGTAACTCAAAAGGTTGAGCGACAACATATTAAGCACGGCATAAAATGTGTTGCATACGTGTAACGTGGATCCTTCTAGTGTTTCTTGATCCTTCTTTAGTTGGTTTCTGAATACTCTTTTTCTATCAACTAAAATAGGCAGAGCTACCCAACATCTTTCAAAGTGTCCACTTAGATAATATAGTTGTCTACATCCTGGACAAACCAATCCCAATGGTATGGTTTTGATAATTTCCTAAGTGACTATCTGAACTACAATGTACTACAGTTTTGATGTTGTGTTTTCAAACACATATGTCTTTGCCAAGAGGCTTGACTTTTATTTCAAGCACATGTGCAATTACATTTCTTAATTGCCCCTATCTAATCTTGCATGGACCAAGAGGCCATAGAGATCAAGTTTTGTCACCAGACTATAGTGGTGGCAACGAATTTGTCAACAGCCTATTGTTCTATAAAATATAAGCATTTACGGGTT
Source organism: Tuctoria greenei (assembly GCA_036927565.1). Taxonomy (NCBI): domain Eukaryota; kingdom Viridiplantae; phylum Streptophyta; class Magnoliopsida; order Poales; family Poaceae; genus Tuctoria; species Tuctoria greenei. The sequence goes on along the minus strand of JAYESD010000009.1, from coordinate 177,758,742 downwards.
TGATCAGATTCAAACCTTTATAACTCCGACTAGCAATAGCGAATGACCTATAAAGTTTGATGCATGTAAAAGAGATATTATTAGATTCACCATGAAAATATTTTTTATAATATATACCTCTAATACTTAAATATTTTATATTTATAGACATTTTTAGTCAAAGTTCAAAAGGTTTGACTTTAAATAAACTAAGAAATACATATATCTTGGAATGGAGTGAGTACCAAACCCAGAAATACCTTTCAATTTTATCTCAAGTGTTTTTTGCTTCTATCGGTTAGTTGTACACTTGTCCTGATGTAAAAGAGACAATGGGCTTTAAAATGATTGATTCAATCCATATTGCTTCACGTGTATATATGTGGTACTAATAACTATGATCTCGATATCATGGCATAGAATGAAGTTAAGAACCAGCTAAGGTAATATGTTGATTTTTACATCAATATATAGCTACATAAATTGTTCTTTCCCAATAACAAACAAGCAAGAAGCGTTGTTTGCTCCATTTGTTATTATGTACTCCCTCCGTCTCAAAAAATTGTCGCTTTGTAGTTCATTTTTTAACTACAAAACGATAAACTTTTGGGACGGAGGGAGTAAGTCTTAACATTAGTTGGCCACAAGATCCAAATTAATGTACGTTGACAAAACATTTCCAACCTTTTTCCGTGAAGGAAACATAACTATAATTCGTAAATCGCATACTTAGATCTGTAAACGATAAATGAATATTAATTGACTGCAAAAGAACATGTTGAACCCTATTTCTAAGCTATTCAAACTAAGTTAAAGAACATGTTGAACCCTATTTCTAAGCTATTCAAACTAAGTTAATGGTGAATTTATTTCTCTTTTTGTAGTATAATCTATTAATAATCTCTTCATAATTTTTACTAACCAAATGAAATGAAAATATGAATAATAGCATGCAGGATATGTGTGTAACATGTATATGTTACCATCACTAATGTTCAGTGTGAACCCAATGGTAGAATATCAGAAAAATTTACTGCTACCAAATAACTTTGACATCTATCCCTACCACTTTGATTGTACAGGTGAACAAAATATAGGAAACAGTCAATTGATCACATGTTTGTAGTGATTTTTATAATATGGATCTCTACATTTTTAATTGTATTGGTTTACATGAATATAGAAAAGGTGAAATAAAGGACACTCTATTAAAAACTATAGACTATATATCACTACAGGACAAGCGATCATTTGCGACGGCTGATTTTATTTGCGACGGCCAGCCGTCGCAAATAGCTTAAATTGCGACGGCCCGCCTCTGGCCGTCGCAAATAAGATGGCCGTCGCGAATAAGAGCTTATTTGCGACGGCTTTCGGACCGGCCGTCGCAAATAAGCGGTTATTTGCGACGGCCAACCCTAAAGCCGTCGCAAATAAATGAGCCGTCGCAAATAAATCCTTATTTGCGACGGCCGGTCAGACGGCCGTCGCAAACAGGCTTTAATTGCGACGGCCGCAAGTTGAGGCCGTCGCAATTAAAGACGCCGTCGCAAATAAGGGCTTATATCGGGTCGCTCCGGCCCCGACTCTTCATTCACCTCAAAACACCCTACCGCCGCCGCGCAGCGCCCCCGCCGCCGCGCCCCCGCCGCCGCGCCCCCGCCGCCGCGCAGCGCCCCCGCCGCCGCGCCCCCGGCTCCGCCGCCGGCCCGCCGCCCTCGGCCCCGCCTCCGCGCCCGCCTCCGCGCCCGCCGCCCTCGGCCCCCACCGGCGGCTCGCCTCCGCGCCCCAACCGCCGCATACCTCCGCCCCCGGCCCGCCCCGCCACCGGCGTCGCCGCCGCCGGCCCGGACCGCTGCGCCCCCGACTGGACCGCCGCGCCCCCGGCCCCCGACGCCTCCACTGCGCTCCCGACAGGTAAGAAACTGTCTCAGCATTCCTGTGAACCAAAAACACGTTGTACATATTACAGCACGCAGTTAGTTCGCATAAAATTACCGGCTCTAATAACAAAAAACGGGTGCTCGGTTCGTAGTCTAGTCTCAAAGTAGTGCTATTTTGTCCATATAGCACTGGTGCGGCGCATAACTCATGTGAAGCAGTTTTGGCGCGGAAAATTTACAGGACAACTACCCCGTTTTATAGAAGGTGGGTGTAGTAGAGGTCCCAGCTCTATAAAATCTAGTAAAGCTGTATAATTGTTTTCTGTTATTACATCATTGCAAAAAAGGAGTACGCAAACAAAAGCGTAATTTGGAGCTCAAAAGTTAGAAACCAACTAACATTTATAAGTTCAAATTTTCTTTTTCTGAGAACAAGGCACCGTTTTGGTCAATCCCAAGGTTCACAAGTTGGATGACTAATAGCGATTAGTCATCCTTATCGCCCCTGGCCAGTCGACTAAATGCAGCGACCCAATTAGCAATTAGCTATACGTATATATGTTTTCAGAATTTCGGGGCCCTTACTTTGGCTGGGCCCTAGGCGGCCGCCCCTCCCGCCTAGGGTCAGAGCCGGCCCCTGAGCCGTCGCAATTTAACTGGCCGTCGCAAATAATTGCCTTCATATGGATTGTTCAATCTTTGAATGATTGTTGATTGAATGAGTAGAAATTGTTGCTCGATCTTGATGTTAATTATGCTTAGTTGTTAATGATGTTGGTTATGCAAATTTGTTGATAATGTTATTGATTATGTAGATGTTAAGCATGCTTATGTTTTGCTTTAGTATTCTTAATGTTTATGTTCATTGCTGCTTATCGTTATTGAATTAAGTTATTAAATGTTCAAATTTTGATTAATTGTTATGTTTCTTTTAGCATGTTCAATATTCTTTATATATATAAATATATAAATATAAATATAAATATATTTATATATATATATATATAAGCGGGTTAAAACGATAATGTATCAGAAGAAATATCAAAAGAGAGAGGAGATATTCTACGCCATATCGTCTGCGGCGAGCATGACAGCGGAGGAGAGGCCGGCAGCGGAGGACGGCCCTGACTATGAAACTTTCAACTCTGACCCACTTTTCTCCTCACTCTCGTTCTCTTTCCTCATTCGTAAATGATTTATAAATGAACATGAGCAACGTAACCTATAGCAATTGATTACCCGTTTCGGATCGGCACGTCTCACATGCCATTGGCATGTGAGACGTGCAGGTTCGGAATTGTCCCTTTTTGGACAGCCTCGGAGTGACCGAGGTGGCGTGGCTTGTGACGAGACATGGGTCCGGATTTGGACGAGATTTCGGTGGCGTAACCCTGTTGTTCTCTGCTGCACCATTTTTGGGCGTGCAGTGGAGAACAGCGGGGTTATGCTGCCGAAATTTCGTTCGAATTCGGATCACGCGTCTCGTCATGAGCACGCTCCGCTCGGTCACTCTTGGGTGGGTTTAGGATCTATCTGCCTAGGTTGTAGGGCCGTGACATAACACAACAATACATTAACGACAATTTCTTTCGCATTAAACTGCAGAGTCAAAAATGGGTGAAGACCGCAGTTGGATGTATACTGGCTGGAAGAGCAGAAATGGTGGTCACCCCGATGAGTGGTTTATCAAGTTAGATCAATTTTTGGATCGAGCATTTTCGTTGTCAACGGAAGATATGGTGCGGTGCCCATGTACAAAATGCCGAAACACTAAGTTTTTGAGAAGATTGGAGCTTTCGTTTCACTTATGTCGAAACGGTTTCACTCCACAATATGAAGTGTGGACCTTCCACGGCGAGACTAATTCTCGAGTCATAGCCGAAGTGGATGAGGATGATGATATAACAGAGGTTGATAAGATGGATGAGATGTTAGAAGCTCTTGAAGTGGAGGATCCTCTTACAAATGAGGCAGAGAAGTTCTTCGAGGAGCTGAAGAAATCACAAGAGCCGTTGCATGAACACACGGTTGTGACCGTACTTGCTTTCTTGACCAGATTTATGGCAATTAAGTCCAAGTATTTTTTTTCCATCAACTGCTACAATGATCTCATGAAATTGATCTGTGATATCCTTCCACAACCTCACAAAGCGCCACCAGATATGTATCAGTCAAAGATCAAGATATCTGGTCTCGGTATGAAGTATGAGAAAATTGATGTGTGCCCAGACAACTGCATGCTATTCTGGAAAGAGCACGCCAATGAGAAGATGTGCTTGAAATGTGGTAAATCGAGGTATGTCGAAGTTGTTAATGACGATGGCGATAATGTGATGACAGATGTCGCACATAAGCAGCTTCGTTACTTGCCTGTGACACCTCGGTTGAAGCGGATGTTTCTTTCAAAAAGAACCGCAAGACACATGAGATGGCACAAAGAAGGTAAACGTGAGAACAAAGAATTCTTGACGCATCCGTCCGACGGTGATGCATGGAAGGCGCTAGACCGTTTCGATCCAGACTTTTCTCGTGATGCGAGGAATGTTCGCATCGGATTAGCGACAGACGGATTCTCACCGTTCAGTACGAATGCCGCGCCATACTCATGTTGGCCTGTCTTTGTCATTCCGTACAACCTGCCACCTGCTTTTTGTACGAGGAACGAGTTCATGTTTCTCAGCCTCATTGTACCTGGACTTGATCATCCCGGGTCACGTCTCAACGTGATGTTAAAACCGCTGATCGAAGAATTGAAAGTCTTGTGGACAGGAGTCGAAGCGTACGACAGTTACAAGAAGCAGAAATTCAACCTTCGAGCTGCTTATTTGTGGTCCGTCCATGATTTGCCGGCATACGGCATGTTTTCCGGATGGAGCACTCACGGTCGTCTGACGTGTCCGATATGTGCTTCAGACACGGATTGCTTTCGACTAACTCATGGAGGCAAAATATCTTACTTCGATTGTCACAGACGTTGGCTGCCCTCGAATCATATATTTAGGCAGCAGAGGCATGTCTTTCGAAAGAACACTGTTGTCACTAAAGGACCACCGAAGCGTCTCAACGGGTCAGAAATTTCTGATATGTTGGACAAACTGGTGCCTGATGAAGGTCGTCCTGGATATTTCGTAGGTTATGGAGAGGAACACAATTGGACTCACATATGTGGACTTTGGGAGCTACCATATGTGAAGTCATTGATTCTAATGCACAACATTGATGTCATGCATCAGGAGCGTAATATGAGCGAAAGTATCATAAGCACTTGCATGGATATGCCTGGCAAAACGAAAGACAATTATAAAGCTAGACTAGATTTGGCAGACATTTGTCACCGTCCAACTCTTGAAATCTCTGAAAGTGGTGGAAAGCCACGTGCTTCTTTCTGTCTTCGATCGAAAGAAAAGAAAGAAGTTATGAAATGGATGAAAACTTTGAAATTCCCAGATGGTTACGCAGCTAGCCTGAAACGAGCCGTAAATGTTAACACAGGAAACCTCACTGGGTTGAAGAGTCATGATTATCACATTATAATGGAAAGACTCCTACCTGTTATGTTCCGAGGCTATCTAGATGATGCGGTGTGGAAGGTTTTAGCCGAGCTCAGCTATTTCTATAGACAGCTTTGTGCTAAAGAAATCAAGATCGGGATGATGGATAAGTTAGAGAAGGAGATACCCATACTTTTATGTAAGATGGAAAAAATTTTTCCACCGGGTTTCTTCAATCCAATGCAACATCTGCTTATCCATCTTCCATTCGAAGCTAAAGTTGGCGGTCCTGTGCAATATAGGTGGATGTATCACATTGAAAGAGCGCTACGATATCTGAAACTAATGGTTGGCAACAGGGCAAGGGTGGAAGGGTGCATCGCTGAAGCATATGCTCTTAAAGAAGTTGGATACTTTTCAAGTGTCTACTTTGCGGAAGAAAACAATATCAATACTTCAGCTATGCGGTACAATGTGGACGAAACACCCCCTCTAAGCGACCTTTCCATTTTTCAAACGAGAGGCACCACCGTTGGTAGCTACACGACCTACGTGCTATCCGAACAGGAAAGGACTGTTGCTTTACTCTACATGTACGCAAATATAGAAGGCATGCAGGAATACTTCGAGTAAGTGTTTCTCCTATGTTTATGCTAATCTACATATTTTGCTACACATGTACTCTAAAAGATGTTTTTTCATGTTCAGCGAGTTCCACAGACAATATTGGCCACATAGGCATCAACCTACGGCCAAACAAGTAGAAGCGATGCGAAAGGAAGGAATAAATGGGGGACAGAGTTTTCTATCTTGGTTTCGAGAATATGTAATATTCTCTCGTCTTCTATGTATTATAAATTACTATTATTAAAGAAGTATTATATAATATTCTCTCGTCTTTTATAACAGTGTCGGACTCACAGTGTCCATGAAGATTTGCGGCAGCTATCTTATGGATTGGTGAATGTTAGAAGCTATGGTCGATATGACGTAAATGGCTTCCGATTCCGTACAACTCATTTTGAAGCTCATCGTCCTCTTGCGGCAACATCAAATTCCGGTGTTGTGACGAGAGCAATGGACACTCAAGGGAATTTAACCGATTATTATGGTATCATTAATAAAATCCTTGAATTTACTTTTACCGGAAATAAGACCCTTCGAGTTGTTTTCTTTGACTGTGACTGGTTTGATCGTACTCATGGAACTCGAGAAAACCAATTTGGAATGGTGGAAGTGAAACATAAGGACCGACTACGGGGTTACGATACATTTGTTCTTGCGCATCAAGTTGAACAAGTGTATTATCTACCTTATCCATGCACGAAGCTCAGTGCTTGGTGGGTGGTATATAAGGTGAATCCTCGTGAGCGGCTATATACTCCTGGGGATGATGGTTACCATGATAGCGAAGACGTTGAAGAAGTGTACCAAGAAGAAGAGTTGTCAGACACTTTTATTGTCGAGCTTGGTGCAGGACTCGATCAATTAGTTGGAGATGTTGAAGACGTTGAAGATGTAGAGGCAGATGATACGCGAAAACGAAAATTAGAATAGGCCACGATGGAAGATCGTTGGGCTGGTTTAAGGAGTAGGGCACAGACACATGACAATGATGTTGATGAATTTTGAAAGTGACTACAAGTAATGTTTTCTTGAAGATAGTAACATGAATTTTATATATTTTATTTGCATATTTACTAATTATCTAATTACAATAGGATGGCGTCAAAGAAGGGTAAGAAGGTGCCGCCGACGAGGGGGTTCTACCCCTCTAGACCTGAGGACGCTTTCGTTGGTGCCTCATCGACTGGCAGCAGACGCTCTCAGCTGCTGGGGCACGTTCAGACCAGCTCTAGAGCTTCGTCACAGGTCAATGTCACTCGTTTTTGACAAATTCTTTAAATTCAAATTCACATTAAACTTACTTATGAATCATTTGAATGTTGTAGTCCTCACCGGCTGACTCAGAGGCTGCGGCGCCTTCGGTGAGCCAGCCTTCGGCGAGGCAGCCCTCGGCCAGCCAGCACTCGGCGAGGCAGCCCTCGGCGAGTCAGCCCTCGGCCAGCCAGCTCCCGGCTGGCGATGACTTTGTTCCTGAGGCCTTTGACTCGGCTGGTGAGGAGCCGTCTGGGTCACCTGACGTGGCGCCCCAGCAGACGCGGAGGACGAGGAGGACTCACTTTGTCAGTCCTCCCGCGGTCCCTTCACAGAGGATCGTGATTCGTCCAGTCGGAGACAGGTAATAAAAATTATAGTTTTCAATTTTAGTTTCTTTTGATTACTTAAGTAATGAATGAATGAATAAATATCTTACAGGAGTTGGGACGACTTGTCTTTCACCGGTGAGAAACACCAGAGACCGGTGAACGGTGTCCTCGGGTCCATAGTGCGTTTGCACTATCCCGGGGTCATCGACGGAGTGCCTGCTCTTCCGTGGGAGGACTACGCACGCGTCCATCACCAGGAGCACGGCAACCTTCAGGAGGCCGTATGGGCCGATTTTATGGTAAGTATGTAAAAAAGTTTCTAAGTTACAACTATTAAACTCTTTTAGTGCACATCTCTTCAATATATTCTTTATCGCAGGCAAGATATACTTTAGAGGACCCGGACGACCATCGCATGTTTGAGGATGCGAGGCGAGTGTTTCACTTCAACGCTGCCAATGCGCTTCGACAAGCTTTGTCGAACGCCCGTGTTCAAATTATTAATGAGCACTTGAAGGCGAACCAGCAGCACGTGTTACACTTCCGGCAAGAGAGCGAGAGGCACCTGACGGAGGAGGAGTACGCGCAGGTACGTGGAGTGTAGTAAGTATTTTTTTCTGATAATGTCCTCGATGGTACTTTTAACGACTTTCAACTATGTGCAGGGCCACGTGAGCTGGTTGCAGGGTCGGAACGATGCATTTCGGGCCCTTTGTCGCTACTGGGCTAGCGACGAGTTTAAAGCTAAGTCCGGGAAGGCTCGAGACTGCAGAGGGGTGGAGGGGAAGAGCAGACACGGGCAAGATAACCACTTGCGTTTAGCTAAACGCATGGTAAGTGTGTGTAACTTATGTTTATATATTAATAATATATTGTTCGTACTAACATGTATTGACAGGAGCGCGAGACGGGGGTGCCGCCCACCCCTGCTGAGGTTTGGAAGAGAGGTCACAGGGACCCTTCTCAGCCGACGGGGTGCAGTCAGGCTGCAGCCGAGCGGTTGGTAAGTTTAGAAACCATTCATATTACATATAACTATATAGATTGTTGAACTTACACGATTTTATTGTTTTGCAGGCTAAGTACGGGGAGGAGGCTAGGAAGATACACGGCGAGGATTTCGATTGGGAACGTCAACCGATCGATCCTCAAGCCGCGTATGCAACCGGTGGTGGAAAAGCACACGGAAGGTGAGTTTGCAAGTCATTTTATCGTTTTCAATTCAAAGTATTCAAGATATTTTAATTTCATATTACTGACTCTCTTTTTTATAGGCTCGCCATATTCGACGGAGTTGTCGACTCGAGGGCGGGTAGACCTGCGAGAGGCAGCTCCACGCAGGCTTCGGGTACGGGAGGTCGCCGCTCGCAGAGGGACATTGAGATGCAGTCCCTCCAAGAAACTGTAGAAGAAAATGAAAGGCGACATGAGGAGGAAAGGAGGGCGATGGAGGCCACGATCCAAACCCAGGCAGCAGCGTTGGCGCAGATGCGGGAAGCAATGGAGGTAACAATCTAAAAATTAAAATTCTCATTAATTCAGCTTAAATGACTTACTAATAGGTAGCATTTAATGTTTGCAATGACAGGCCATCGCTCGGGCGCAGGGTCTGGGAATCCAGCTACCGGTACTACCAGCGGTCCTCCCAGGCGATCCTTCTTCAGCGGGTCAGGTAAGTCTCTATGTAATCCTTCTTCTCCAGCGTAATAAGATTGAGATAGATGAAAGAGAGAGATAGTTAGATAGAAGAAAATGATTGAGATAGAAGAAAGAAAGAGATAGAAGAAAGGGAGACAGAAGAAAGAGTGAAAGATAGATAGAGTAGGATGGGAATGAAGAGAGAGTAAGATGTAGATGGAGATAGAGAGAGGGGAAGATAGAGGGAGGGAGATGTAGATGGAGATAGAGGGAGGAAGATAGAGGGAAAATGATAGCAATAGAGAGATAGAGTGAGCAAGAAAGATAGAGTGAGAGACAAATAGAGAAATGAAAAGAGAGAGGAAGAGAGGGTGATCTAGATGAAGATAGAGGGAGAGGGAGGGAGAGAGATGTTGATGCATATATTCTAACTCTAAGTTTTATTAATTGCAGGGATCCGCGACGGCTGCACAAACGCCGTCGCCTTCGCTACCGCCGCCTGGATTGAGGCGCGACGACGACGACTTCGACTTCGGAGGTGGCTTCGGAGGTTAGATGGGCGAGTGAGCCCTTTTATTTACTTTGTTGATGACGATGTGAGATGTATCGGAATTTTAGTTTGTGATTGTGATGATGTTTGTGTATGCTGTGTATATATTGTGTATGCTGTGTATATTGTGTTTGTTGTGAATCTGGCCATCGAGCCGGTTAGAGTTTTCTGTTTTTTAAAAAAAATAAAAAACCTTATTTGCGACGGCTTTTTATACAGTACCGTCGCAAATAAGAGTATTAGCCGTCGCAATTAAGCCACAGTTATTTGCGACGGCCTGGCTGTCGCAAATAAGCCTTAATTGCGACGGCCAGGCCGTCGCAAATAGAGTCGTGGGTCCCGGAGGAGGACACGTGGGCCCTGCCCTCTGCACTTATTTGCGATGGCACGGCCGTCGCAAATAGTGGCCCTTAATTGCGACGGCTGTACCGTCGCAAATAAGCTTTAATTGCGACGGCCTAGCCGTCGCAAATAAGATCCCGGGGCCCACCAGCCCGCAGCAACAACTTGCGACGGCCTCTCCTAGCCGTCGCAAATAAGGTTATTTGCGACGGTGGCCGTCGCAAATAAGCTTATTTGCGACGACATCCGGCTTATTTGCGACGGCTTCGGCCGTCGCAAATCGTCGGGATTCCTGTAGTGTATGATTCCATTTATCAGTTTATGGGTAGTTCTAAAACATTATAACATTCTAGAATTTCATAGTTTCTATCGAATGCCCATAGTTCCCCTATTGTGGGATGGAGATTTTCCCAACTATAGATAGCATGTGGACCTCACTCTTGTTGATCCCCCAACCCTAATAAGTGAAATATGCATCTGTAATTTTTTCTTTTTCAAACTTAAGATATCAATTTTCATGTAAGAAGAAATCTTATCAGTGCGTTAGAATACCATGGAAAACAGAATAAATACATGCTTCTTAGAATTAATGCAAAAGTGTATGAATCCCTAAAAATGCAATAGCTTAGTAGCATGCCTTGCTAAAATGTATCAAATATAAATGATACAATGAAAAAATCTCGCGTTATTCCCGTTGTATATTCAACTGTTCCAATAGAAAGTTTGTACATATATAATTGTCTGGATCATATAATGGAACATGTGGTAAATGCATGCATATGACTTCTGTTTCTGCCCTCAATCAATATGTAGAGGTTTATTTCATTTGATGTAATGCATGGGCTTATTCCTGAACTAAATACACAAATTGTGAGTGGTTCTACTGGAAAGGTAGATGTGTAATTATGTAAATAAGTTACTGGCGATATATCTAGTGCTAACATATGTATATGTTACCATCACTAATGTTCAGTGTGAACCCAATGGTAGAATATATCAGAAAAAAATTACTGCTAGCAAAGAACTTTGACATTTATCCCTACCACTTTGATTGTACAGGTGAACAAAATATAGGAAACAGTCAATTGATCACATGTTTGTAGTGTTTTTTATAATATGGATCTCTACATATTTAATCTTATTAATTTTAATGAATATTGAAAAGGTGAAAGAAGGAAACTCTATTAAAAACTATAGACTATATTTGATTCTGTTTATCAGTGTATGGGTAGTTCTAAAACGTTAATAACATTCTAGGATTTCATACTTTCTATTGAATGTCCATATTTCCCCTATATGGGATGGAGATTTTCCCAACTGTAGATAGCATGTGGACCTCACTCTTGTTGATCTCCCAACCCTAAGTGAAATGTGCATATGATTATTTTTTTTAAAAAAAATTAGACTTAAGATAGCTAGTAAATATGAAATCAATTTTTATGTAGGAAGAAAAATCTTATTAGTGCATTAGATATACCATGAAAAACAGAATAAATACATGCTTCTTAGAATTAATGCAAAAGTGTATGAATCCCTAAAAATGCAATAGCTTAGTAGCATGCCTTGCTAAAATGTATCAAATATAAATGATACAACGAAAAAATCTTGCATTATTCCCATGGTATATTCAACTGTTCCAATAGAAAAGTATTCTATTATAAACAATTGCCTGGATCGTATAATGGAACATGTGGTAAATGCATGCATATGACTTCTGTTTCTGCCCTCCAATCAATATGTAGAGGTTTATTTCATTTGATGAAATGCATAGGTTTGTCTCTGAACTAAATACACAAATTGTGAGTGGTTCTACTGGAAAAGGTAGATGTGTAAATATGTAAATATATTGTCGGCAATATATCTGGTGTAAATGACCTTTGTGGTGATAACATGCATGCATATGACCTTGAATTTGCGCTATATATATAGATGATGTGTGGTGATGGATGAATGTATCTCATCACACAACACACAGGTTTTCTCTATATATATGCACATTCACCTCTTGATAACCAAACTAAGAAACCATCATGGAAACTACAACCAAACTTTACAATGGGTGGCCAGAGCCCATTGTACCAGTACAAGTCCTCTCCAACTCTGGTGTGAGCACCGTGCCACAACAATACATCAGACCACCATCTGAGCGTCCTGCTAGTGGCAGCACAAATGATAATGATCTTACCATCCCAGTAATTGATCTTTCTGGCCTTGATGAGCATCGCCAACAATTAGTGTATGCACAAGTTGGTGACGCATGCAGGAACTGGGGATTCTTCCATGTAGTGAATCATGGTGTGGATATTGATGTTGTGAAGAGGATGATAGGGGCATGGAGGGACTTCTTTAACCTTCCCATTGAAGATAAGAAGGCCTTCGCAAACTCACCAGTGACTTATGAAGGCTACGGGAGTCGCCTTGGAGTAGAGAAAGGGGCAATCTTGGATTGGAATGACTACTACTTCCTCAACGTCCTGCCAAGTGATGCCAAGAACCTTGAGAAATGGCCAAAGGTGCCGTGCAACCTGAGGTATAGCTAGCTTTATGCGTGAGATCTATATATATCTTAAGTTTACTCTACATCACGTATATATTTACAGTTTTACATACACGTGCATGAACGCATTTGTTATGATGGTTTCTTATCTTTGTTACGTCAACGACCTTATATGAATCGATTTATAAGGTGTTCCTTTTGGTTCTATTTATTGGTCTTCATACCAGATTTTAATTAGGTACCAGCCAAATGTAAGGTTTGATACACAGTTTAAATAAATTGCTGTTCAACAGGGAGGCCACCGAGAAGTATTCACGTGAATTGATGAATCTCTGTGAAGTGTTGCTCAAGGCTATATCAAGCAGCTTGGGATTAGACGAGGACTACCTTCATGTAGCTTTTGGTGGCAGCGACGACGACGACGGCATAGCAGCGTGCATGCGTGTGAACTACTATCCGAAGTGCCCACAGCCTGATGTGACCTTCGGCCTCGCCCCTCACTCCGATCCTGGCGGCATCACCTTGCTCCTTGTTGACGATGATGTGAAGGGCACACAAGTACGCAAGGACGACGACACATGGGTCACGGTGCAACCCATCCCAGGTTCTTTCGTCGTGAACGTCGGAGATCAAATTCAGGTGATCGATCGACCTCTTCTTCTCTTGCGATTATCATCACCTGCTTAATTAATCCAAATTATATAGTACCCTCTTTTTTGTTACCAAAAGATTGTCGCCTTCTAGTAAAAAATGAACTAGAAGGTGACAATCTTTTGATAAAGGAGGGAGTACTTACATGTGTGACGTGCGATGCTGATGGTTTTTAATTAGATCCTGAGCAACGGCGAGTACAAGAGCGTCGAGCACCGGGCGCTGGCGAACTCCGGCGACGACCGCCTCACCGTCGCCTTCTTCTGCAACCCTCGCGGCGACCTCCCCATCGCGCCTGCGCCACCGCTAGTAGCGAGGAGCCCGGAGTCGTCGCCGGCGGCGTGCGGTCGTCCACCCATCACCTTCAACGAGTACCGCAAGTACGTGCGCACCAAGGGCGCCCGGGGCAGGGAGCAGGTCGAAGCCCTCTCGCTCGCCAACATGCAAGATGAAGGATGATGAATTGATGATGATCAGCAGGTGCCACCAGTTATTGTACGCCAGCATCTCACTCCACCAGTTGTTCGATCGTGTTTGTGATGTCGTCATAATAAGAACTAGCTGCAGGCGGCTCAGCGTTGGAACCACCTCGTAGCATGTAATGAATGGCTTGTAAGCTATTTTATTTCCAGTTATTTTCAGATGTTGCAGTTATCGGCGAGTATATATATATATATATATATATATATATATATATATATATATATATATATATATATATATATATATATATATATATATATATATATATATATATATGCACCAGTACATACTCCATATGAATGCAAATCTGAGTTTCGATTATATGTATCGGAAAGTGCCACACCCGATTTTATAAATACAAAACCAGATGTGCAAACAGATTATCTACCTACCATGGTTCCGAAGTCTGATCAGTGAGTTGGCAAACTATGTAACTCCATCACCAGTAACAATAGTTCAGTTCAGAACAGAGATAGTGAGCTGGATTAGTACTTCCTCCGTTCTCAACCGTTTGTCGTCTTCTTTTTTTTTACTAGAAGACGACAAACTTTTGAGAACGGAAAGAGTACCAAGGCATGCAGTACCATGGTACTAAATAATCAATCAACGAGTCGGCAAATTGTGAAACTCAACAGCTTAATAATTCAGTTCAGAACAGAGGTACAGTGCAAGCTTAACCAAATCTGGTTCGTTCACTAATTAATGTTCGCTCAGGGGCAGTAAAATCTTCTGCATTTCCACATTCAGAGGACAGATCCCCCTAACTCAAAGTTGAAACAACAACAGCTATTGTATTGCAAACCACAAGTGTATATGGGTGATAGCCACTTTCTCAGATGATCTGAATCTGTTAATCCAGATCAAAGAATCGATACGTTGTGTATGTTGCATATAGCTGCATCAATAAATTTGAGTAACCAAGAATGCTGCTTATTTGGTTTTCAGCAGCTTAGTCCAATATTATGCTATCTAAAAGGCGTCCCTTGTTCTTTTCAATCTTGTCTCGAATGAAATATATTATATAGTTGAAGCTACCACATTTCATTTCTTGAGCTTGTCGGACTCAGCCCAGTTACCATCAGCGTTCAAGGTGTGGTCAGTTTGGTAGAAAACGACGTCGCCATGGTCGCTGACGAAGTGGTCCATTCTGAGGCTTCTGAGGAGAACGCCAAAGAGGTGAAGGGGCAGCGGCCCAGACTTCTCCGGCTCCCGGTAGTATCTGCCCAGCACTGGCCTCGCTGCCTTGGTCTGGTTTTCGTTTCATGACAGTGAACCGAGAGGGTATCATTAGTATCCATTGTATTCAGCATATAGAGCAGCAGCAACAGCAGCAGCAGAGAAGTTGCAGTAAAATTAACTTACAGCTTCGACGAGGTGGTAGTGTGGGATCTGAGGGAAGAGGTGGTGGATGACATGGGTTCCGATGTCATGGTGGATCTTGTTGATCCAGCCGTAGTCCCGGTCCACCGTCGTCAGTCCCCCACGCAGGTAACTCCATTCCTGTCGGCATGACAGAGCAGTATTAGTTACTGGAACAGTACCACACCGTGCACATGCCACATAGGTTGGTGGAGGAATAACAACAAGGCAAGTGATGATCTACTGGATCACAAACATTGTGATGAGATCAGAACAGTACCTCGCCGCGATACCAGGGCAGGTCCTGGTGGCCATGGTGGTGCAGGTACGTCACAAGGTCCAGCCACATCACAAACACCTGCATGCAGTTTCAGACACGTGAGGATGAGAGTTTCAGTTATCAGTTGCCTAACTTGAGAGAGAAGAGCAGGAGTTGCTTAGAAGCAAACACAAGCAGTCGTAGGAGTGTGTTGTTGCTTGCTTACAAGATATGGGATGCCGTAGATCTTGAGGACTTGCAGGGGGCCGAACACGCAGGACATGCCGAGGAGCGAGGCGAGCATGATGCACCAGCAGGTGGTGGACACCACCACATCACCACGCTCCTTGGGGCTGAACAGATCGCTGCTTGGAAGAAAGTGCGAGCCGCTCTTACCAGGTGACCTGTACAACTGCAACAACGCCATTATTGGTTTAGTTGGTTTTAATTAGTTTGGAATTGAAATGGACATTACATTTAGATGTATCATGTTGGAGATCACTATATTCTATAGTACTCCCTCCTTTCTCAAAAGATTGTCACCTTCTAGTACATTTTTGTACTAGAAGGTGACAATCTTTTGAGAAAGGAGGGAGTACATACGAGGTAGGCAGGGAAGGCAAGCAGGGGGAAAGGGGGCGTAAATCGTAGCTTCTTGGTGCGTTGTTCCAGCTTCCGGTACAGCTTCTCCGTGATCTGCAATGCCCAGCCCCAAACATCATGTCCATTAGCAGCTAGTAGTATAATGCGCAAATAATCAAAATGTGTGCCAACGTTAGAACAGTACGCGCGGTTTAGATTATTTTGTTAGCAAAATAATCAAGCTGGTGTAATGAGTAGTGGACAAAGCGCTAGATGACATGTACATGCAGCTCCTACAAGAGGAGTCGCGTGCATTATGAAACGTTCTAGCCAGATCAAACTCAACAAGATCTGATGCGCATCTTTTGATAAGCATCTATCTGCCGATTACTTTAGAATCAACTCACGTGAGGTGAGTGATATATAGATAGCAGATGAGATCTACTAGCTGTTGCTGCTTGTGGTGTTGGTTGGCTTAGATATCTGTCATTCATGGACCACCACTGCAAATCGTTGCTTGATAATTGTTGCTGCATGCCATGTGCCAAGATCTGCAGACTGAAAGTTGCATTGGCTGGATGCTTGTCCAGCAGGACCGACAGACATACAGACACCATTATTACTTAATTACTACTACCACTGTACACCATATATACGAAGGTCTGATGCTCTGAATTATATGGTGCTTAATTACATCACAAAGTTTGCAGGACCAAGAACTCGTCTGTATGTACTGTACGAGATAGTGCAATTGATAAAAAAATGGTTGAATTATAGTAACTAACCGGGTGCCATGACTCGTCTCTCTCGATGTGGCCATGGTTCTGATGGTGCGTTCTGTGGCTGATCCTCCTGCAACAAGCATGCCCACGACCCACTCCATAATCAGATGAAGAAGAGTCAAACAAACACACCAATATGTATATGCAGACGTCTAGCTAGTGATTGCAAAGAAAAGGCTAGCTGATCCCGACTAAAGTAATGATAAGCTAGTTAGCTAGTACACTGTATTCGAATCCATGCCATGCCGATTGGAACTAGTGCCATATTTGTATAATATAATACTCCTGCAAGAAGAGATTATCTGCCAACTGAACTTTATAAATTCATGCTATCATAGATTCATAGGGGAGAAGAAACATATCTAAACGGCCTAACAGGGATGGGCTGAAGGTGGTCGGTCCTCTGCATGTATGTTGACTGTTGAGCCAAAATATCTATGAGACCCGACGCTTTGCTCAAATAAAGCATATACTTTGATCCCTTCTCCAAATCCGGAGGAAAAGCAACCAATCGGCAAGCATGATCTAGGCCATAATTCAGGGGATTGCCATAATTCATTTGTTCCGAAACCACGTTTAGAAAAGTGACACAAGGCTAACAATAAGCGTATCGAACAAAAGCAAAGTATGACAGTTACTTGTGCATACGACAACAGGCAAGCAGCGTGTTGGAGCTGGAGGTGTACATACTACTTACCATCCATGGTAAGGGACGAGGATGAAGGAGTGCAGGAGGTGGCCCACCACGCTGTTGAGCGTCCCGTTGTCGGAGAAGCTCCCGTGTCCACTGCTCAACACAGAGCGTAATTTTATTTTATTACTTTGTCTCGGCAGTTAATATTTACTTCTATCGCTTCAAAAAAATATTTTTGTAGTTCACTTTTAATTACAGATTGACAATTTTTTTAGAATGAAAGAAGTATTTTAGTAGCACCAGAAAGAAGGAGCAACAGTACGTGCAATTTGCAAAAGTTTCGGCGGATCTTAATTATTCTGGTGCTGCTATGGGTAGGCTATGAATGCGCGTAGGAATTGACATGGCGAGAGGGAAACGAAGGGGGAGCAGCTTTGTATTTTTTACCAGTCGTGTCCCAGGACGAAGAGCGCCCAGAACATGGTCCCCTGCGCGGCCCAGTAGAGCGGCCACATCCACCACATCCACGCCGCCGCCCGGCCGTCGATGCCCGCCGCCGCCGTAGCGAGGGCGAGCACGACGGCGACGTCGCGCGCGACGTAAGAGAGCGAGCGCCAGGGGCTCTTGCGCCAGCAGCGCGCCGGGATCGCGGCGCGGACGTCGCCGATGCGGAACGGCGGCGGCTTGCCGGCGTCGAAGGAGAAGGGGGCGCGGGCGTCTTCGACGGCCTTGGCCGCCGTCTCCGTCTCCTGGTCCGGGCTGCGCGTCGTCGTCGTGGACATCATGGCCGGGTGGTGGTGGTCCTGCTGCTGCTGCTGGGCTCGCGCCTGCGCCTGCATTGTGTTGGTACGACGGTGGAGGAGAGGAGGAGGGTGACTGGGTCTCCCGCAAAAGCAATGAATGAATGGCGAACACGAGAGACGGGAAAAGGGCGGGATGTGTGCGCGACCGCTCTCTGTATATCGCTCTCTATCTATCTAGATATCGTGTTGAGAAGAAGAAGAGGACGCCGACCACCGTCCACCGACCACAGGCAGGTGGGGTGGGGTGGAGGTGGGGTGGAGGTGGAGAAGAGACCAGCCAATGCCAATCGAAATCGATGCGGCGCGGCGCGGCTCTCTCTCCCCGACTCGATGGCTTAGCTTGGGTTATCTATCTCCTCTTCTATACTTATACCAAGTGCGAGAGAGAGAGGTTGAAACCTGACCTACCCGGCCCATCCATTTTTTCGTTTCTCATGTGGAACAGAAAAAGGCCCGGCCCGCTTACAGGAATACGGTTGGACAGCGTCACGTCATCTCGTGTTGCTTCCTTCCTTTTAACTGTTGGGCCCGATCAATAATGGGCTACAGAACAGAATTGTTTTTATATCTGTTACCATTGGTGGTCCGATCCACGCTTGACAACCAACCAAATCCCATTGAACACCACCTCCAGACTTTGCAAAAAAACGCATTCTTCATCAGCCTCTTTTGCTACCTCTCTCTACTTGCTCTGCTCAAGTGCTCACCATTCATCAACCACCGATGAGATAACGTCGACGGTAACTGCTGCTTTTTCCGTGCAGTGGGAGGAGTCAGCTTGTTGGCTGCACGAGTTATTGCACCTCCTCGTCCTCCTCCTCAGGTCATTTCTGATAGACTTCCTATTAATCATTCCTCCACAGGTCAATTCACAGCACAGGTCGGCGACACATTACATACGACGATGATGCAAGCACTGGTATTCACGGTGACACACGACGATGATGCAAAATTCTTCTAACAGGCTGCACTGGACACCGGGAAAAGTAGTAGCTAGGTGTACGTGTGCCGTTAGTTGCGTTTACACCAACTGCTCATCATCAAACGAGAGCACGTGGTGAGTGAGGCATGACCATTAGTTTTGTTTTGTTTATAACACGGACGACCAACTCAGCTGGTGGAATTGGAAGCGTGTTTATTATGCAACCAAAGCGAAAAGTTACGGATCTTCCATTATGCCACTCATGGCAACAACCGTGGTACCCAGGAACAATAGTCGTTTCTGGAGTGCCCGTCCAGAAATGTTACTCAGTTTTTTGAAACTAATTTAGTTTTTGTGGCATGATGAATCTGATAACATTATTTTATGTCATGAATCTTAATGACTTCCTTGGTATTTTCAGTTGAAGCTGAATTTTTTTTTTAATTTTGATCAACCTACAAATGTTAATAGTTTTGTCAGGTGGAGTACTTGCTTCCTGGAAATGAGTAGGGAGTCCGTACACTCCATTCCATTCCCCGGATCTGAATCGCTGCCACCAAACGTCCGAGCCACCGCCGACGTTTGGTTGGCGCCCTGCAAGCTTACAAATCAGAAGCCCCCCCTTCTTCGCCGCGAACTCGGGTTCGGTCGTCTGGGTTGGGCCGCGCCACCACCATCCACCAGTCCGTCCACCCATCCCACCAACACCGACACCCAGCTGCCGCAGCTCCGGCCAGCCCGCCATGGGCAACCCGTTGCCGGGTTCCGACGCCCCTCCCCCTCCACCTCCTCCGCCGCAACCTTCCTCCGCCACGACGCCGCACCGCTACCCCCGGGCGCTCCTCGCCGCCGCCTGGCCGCGCGCCGTCCTCGCGGCGGCCCGCCGCTCGCCCGTCACCACCCTCGTCGCCGCCTTCTTCCTCCTCGCGCTCGTCATGTACGGCGAGGACGCGCGCACCGTCGCCGAGCTCTCCATCGACGACTACCTCTACCCGGACGCCGAGGTCTACAACGTCTCCGGCCTGCCGCCGCTCGAGCTGCCCCCGCCCGCCTGCGACCTCCACCGCGGCCGCTGGGTCTTCGACAACGCGTCCGTCCCGGCCTACAGGGAGAAGGACTGCACCTTCCTCATGGCGCAGGTCACCTGCCTCAAGAACGGCAGGCCCGACGATTTGTGGCAGTACTGGAGATGGCAGCCCGACAACTGCTCGCTCCCCGCGTACGTTACGCTCGTTCACTCTTCTTAGCTTCTCCTCCTCCTAGATCTGCTCCTGATTGCTCGCATCCTTTCGCCCCTGATTCAAGTCAAGCTTGCATCTTTCCTAGTCAACTCAACTCGGTCGCCGAATGACATGACAAACAAATCAAATCGGATCAATTTTTTCTGCAGGTTCGACGCTCGGAGATTCATGGAGGCGATGCGCGGGAAGCGGCTGCTGTTCGTGGGGGACTCGCTGAACAGGAACCAGTGGAACTCGCTGGTGTGCCTGGTGCAGCGCGTTCTGTCCAAGGGACGGAAGAAGGTGGTCAAACGGGGATCCCTCACCATCTTCCACGCCAAGGAGTACCGCGCCACCATCGAGTTCTACTGGGCGCCGTTCCTCGTCGAGTCCAACTCCGACAACCCCAGGATCCACAGCATCGACCACCGCATCATCAGGCCTGAGCGGATCGAGGGACACGCCAAGTACTGGAAAGACGCCGACTACCTCATCTTCAACACCTACATCTGGTGGATGAACACGGCCGACATGAAAGTCAGGCCAGTCTGCCAGCCACTCTAAAAAAAATTAATCTCGTGTACTACTGAAAATGAGCTTCACTCCAGCTTCTTTCAGTTGTCTATAACACTGCATGCAACAACTGGATGCTGAATCTCTGCAGGAGGCCGAATTCGAGGTATTGGTCTGAGCATGATGAGGTCCCCAGGATTGAAGCGTATGGCCGGGTGTTCAAGACATGGTCAGACTGGCTGGAAGATAACGTTGATCCGGCGAGGACATCAGTGTTCTTCATGACCATTTCTCCTCTTCACATCAGGTGATTACAACTTGCATTTTTTTCTCTCTCTACCTCTTATTCTCTTTTCTCTCATACAAGAAACAAGCAATAACAATTCCCTATGGATTTCAATTCGTTCCTGGAGAATGGTGACTAACCAGTGACATGCATTGCAATGTTGGATGTTGTTGGACCACTGTCGGTTCAAAAGTTTGGAGTGGTTTGTTAGGCCCCAAATTGCGTTTTAAAGAAGCAATCTTCCTCTTGTTCTAGTCTGCAGGGCACAACGTCATTGTCCACTCCACCAAACTTTGTAGTCAATGATGTAGGTCAGCTGTTAGGTTACCTCATGACATGACCCGCAAGGTACAAAATAATAGGCCGAACTTTATGTGCCTTTTTGTCAACAATACTACATGCATGTCAAGTTCACAATTTCTGTTTCCCACTAGTGCATTACGGGAAACTGTTCAATATTGGCAATCAGTGATTTATGGGACTTTTGTAGCTGTAGCATGCGTGAGACAAACTCTTCATATACTGCAAATGGAAATAGATTTTGGCTTAATAAATGTACTGGGCTGGACTCAAAAGATTTAAGCATGTAAAAGATGCATAAAATATACAATTATAGAGTTGCCAACAATTAGAACGAATGAATAGTGGGGCAGAGTGTCCTAGGATCCCAACAAACTCTAAAAGGGGGCCCAGGCCAAAAACAAGGACAGAAAATATTAGTTGGTACAACAATAAAAGGAGCGCTGTTTCACATGGGGTGTGCTGATATTTCTGTACCATTTTTTTTTTTTGCTTCGCAAGCAACATGTAAGCTAGGATTTGACGTGTGAACAAGCACTAGAAAAGTGGGACCCCTCTATCTTGGAGCTGGCATCTTCATTTGGTGTTGCCTGCCTCTCCAGGGTCCAGGCCAGAAGGAAAGAAAGTAAAACGAATATAAGGTATACTGACATTTGGTGCAATTGTAGAATTCATGGTACTATTATGTTCACTTATGGCGAAACGAGTTGTTGGAGTAGTAAATCTATAGAGATACCCATTGACTTTATCATCTATCTGAGCATCAACGATCTACCATGGATGCAGTATTTATATATACGTGCCCTGCACCTGCAGTGAGTTGACAAACTTGATCCCTTTTTTCAGTGCTGATGCCCAACGATCCACACATTTTGCTTACAATGGATTTTTTATATAACTAATGTTATATAAAAAACCTGAGCCACATGCTTTCACATGTCATGTCCTAGGCACCATGAGAAGAGCAGGCAGGGGTGCCATTTTTGTACAGGGTAAAATGATAAATTTATTTTCAAAACCTGACCCTGTGTGCAACTATCACCTTGCAAATCATTTGACTGCAATTTAAGTCATAAATTAGCATGATGTTACACACATTCCTGTATTTGTTGCTAAACCACATTTCCATTTTATGGTGTTTCCTTTGAAAACAGCCCAGATAAATGGGGAAACCCTAACGGGATAAAGTGTGCAAAGGAGACACTTCCGTACATGAACTACACCAAACCCCTGGACCTGAGCCACGACATGCGGATGTTCGACCTGGTAGCAAAGGTGGCCGGATCCACGAAGAGGAGGGTTCCGGTCACGCTGATCGACATCACGAAGATGTCAGATTACAGGAAGGATGCGCACACGTCAGTGTACACCATCCGGCGAGATAAGCTGCTGACGCCAAAGCAGAGGGCTGACCCGGAAAACTTCGCGGACTGCATCCATTGGTGCCTTCCAGGTGTGCCGGATGTGTGGAACCAGATACTGTATACAAAGATCCTTTCGAAATCGTCGGCCGCAGCCCTGGTGCCTCCTCCCTCGCTCCCTCCCCTCTGATGAGAAGCAGAGCAGGCAGGGGTTTGGTTTTTGACCCCCAGCAAAGGAAATGTACAATCATTCACGTTCTTTTTTTTTCTCTCTTGGGTTTGTGAAAGTTAGAGAAAATTGATGCGCGGTTACTAATGGCATGGAAAAGTGGTGAATTGAATTGTAGACTAGTTTTGAGTTAGCCAATTGAGGAAACAACACTCTGGTAGACACTGAAAGTAGTTTGCGGACAGGTATGTATGAGCTACAAAACCTGCTGGATCATATACATATTTGCATGGTGATTATGGAACTTTAAAATTTAACATGGGAAATGAAATTAGTGGTGACCACATGTATCTCCTTTTTTTTTATCCTTTGTATACAAGAAGATAGATAATCATGTTTTTTTTTTGTGTGTGTGAAGAAGTCATGTTTGTTGAGTTCTCGATTGTGAGTACCTGGGGAACTTATCATGATGCCTCTGAGGCAAGATGTGTTTGTCATTCATTCTGGTGTTCATGCTGTATTTGAAGATGAGACACCTTTCACCACCCGAAACAAAGTGAACGTGCGTGCCAATGCCATGAACAATAAACGGTTTCTGTTGTCCGATGAACCATCAGCAATCTGAGCGAAAGCTACGGCAAAATCACGGGGACCGAACCGTAGAGATCGGAGGTGCACCGAAAATTCTGTGATCTCCGTGAAGAAGACGAGAGAAAAGGGAAAAAGGAGATGATGAGGTCAGACGGCCAACGGGCCGGCCTGGCACGGCCCGATGGGGTCCAGGTCCGGGCACAACTCGAATCCATTTTAAGTGTGCCGGGCCATAAACAAGTCTTACCGGGCCGGCCTGTGGCCCATTTTAATTAAAAATACAATAGAACCAGCAGAAACAATCACCATTCGAGTCCAAACGGGCTGTGTCAGGTCAAGCTTAAACGGGGCGTGCCGGCAAGTGCAGCAGGCCGGAGATCAAGGCACAGATACGGTCCGTGTTGTGCTTTGGGCCGGCCATACTCGTGCCGGACCATTTTAGTGGCTACCGTTTGGCCTGACCCATTTGGCCACCTCAACGTTGTTTCAAAACGAACCACCTCAACGTTGTTTCAAAACGAAGAGATCTGCTGCTTGGGCCTCTGCTCACACGCGTTGGTTCATCAGCTGCACGGGGGAGCAACACACGGCAACTGATTCGCGGACTTGAGACTATCCGCAGTGGCGTACTGTAAAACATATTGGATACACTGTTTCGCAATGTAATTTAGAGTACGTACTGTAAAAGCTGAAAGAAAATAGTGTATAGAGTATGCTTTAGAGTATGCTGGTGCGGATGGTCTGAGGCTAGTTCCAGGCGGCAGGCCTCATGGAATTCTTTGAGTTGAAATATTCGATCTGAAATTAAGTTCAAAGACTAATATTTCTCGTCGATGGTGCATGAGATCGATTTTGCTGGTCATTTGTTGGTAATGTTAAACTGTATCTCCATTAATGGATGATTTGTATACAAGGATGGACGGTTTTGATACTCCATCCGTCCCGAAAAGCTTGTCGCTTTGTAGTTCAAAAATGAACTACAAAGCGACAAACTTTTCAGAACGGAGGGAGTGCATAATATTACAAGCCTACCATAATAAGCGAACCCATATTTCACTTCCTGCGCCATATTTTCGAATTCGAAGCTGATCCGAAAATTAGGGGTGGGCATTCGGTTAATTCGGTTAATTCGGTTCGGTTAATTCGGTTAATGGGCAATTCGGTTAATAGAAATCGATAACCGAATATGACCGAACAAAAACATTAACCGCACAATTCAGTTGCGGTTAATTCGGTTCGGTTAATCGGTTAACCGAATTAACCGCATATAGATTAAAACACAATTTAAACATAAAAATAAATAAAGAAAATTTGAAATTTTGAATAATAAACAACATGAAATCAACTCAAACATAAAAATACCAATATATAAGTTAATATACAAGCATACATTCATGTTTGATAAATTATAAACCAAGAGAAACAAAAATAGACATGAACAAATCACATAAAATTCGGTTAATTCGGTTAATTCGGTTAATCGGATTAAAAACCGAATTATTAACCGAAAACCGAATAGCGGAAAAATCATAACCGAACCGATAACCGAAAACCGAATTAACCGAAAATTTTGGTTAATTCGGTGCGGTTAATTTCGGTTAACGGTTATGCGGTTAACCGCGCCCACCCCTACCGAAAATCATGCAAACGTTCATTTCATCAAGCCTGCTTGGCAACGAAGGACTGACTGGGGAAGGAGAGCTTGGTGACGAAGGCAGTGCTGTGTAGTGCCGGTGAATATAAATAAAGAGGGAAGTGGATGCAAATAAGGGAATTGTGGAGGGGAAATGGGAGAAGATGATGCCCACCACCCGACTCACATGCCACCACCACGCCGCTAATCGCATCGCCTCCTTTTCTTCTCCCGACCCGTCCGTCGTCACCGGCAAGCTGCCTGGCTGGCTGGAGTCCCCCCCTCTCTCCAGATCTGATCTGATCAAGGGCGATCTCGTTCGTCACCGCCGAGCCCGCCCGGCGCCATGGCGGCGGCCAACGCCCCCATCGCCATGCGCGAGGCCCTCACGGTAACCAGATCCCTCGCTTCGGATCACCACCACCACCACGGACTGACTGACATTTCCGCTCTTCTGTCCGCAGCTCACCAGCCTCGGCATCGCGCCGCAGTTCGTCACCTTCACCCACGTCGCCATGGAGTCGGACAAGTTCATCTGCGTCCGCGAGACCGCGCCGCAGAACAGCGTCGTCATCATCGACATGGCCATGCCCATGCAGCCGCTGCGCCGCCCCATCACCGCCGACTCCGCGCTCATGAACCCCAACGCGAGGATCCTCGCCCTCAAAGGTACCCCTACCCTACCTACCTACCTACCGCCGTGCCTAGATAGATCTACCCACCATCCCTCACCCCAGGCTGGATCTCACTCATCAAGCCCTACCCACCCGAATGAGATGGGTTGTCCAAGTCATCAGTCCTTCGCGAGCCTCCTGGGACCTCCCAGCGATCCACACTCCTAGTCCCTTAGCATAATCCAAACCGTTTGAATTTCCATAGATGGGCTCAATTTTAGCTTCAAATGTGGTAATCCAGTGGGATCCACGTCATTAGTGGTTACAGCAGTGTTTTGTTAGTAGACACCCTGGTGATTGCCTGATAATGTGTAGAATGAACATGACACGATGCTCAGTTAGTTTCATGATCATCGTGTGTCGAGAAATGGATGAGTAATTCTCTTCAGGCTGCAATATGCACATTGTTGAGATAGATATCTACTGTTGCGGTGACTCAAATTCTTTTCAGTTTGTTTATAATTCCTATGGCTTACACACTTAAATGAAGCGTGTGACTGTTAAATTTTTCAAACTGTCTGGTTGGTTTAACCGTGACACGATATATCTTGAATTTATAACTTTCACCTGTTTCAAGTGTAACATGCTTGCATACCGGCATCAGATTGATGCAAGCACCAACAATTGGAAACATGAAATAATGCATGTACAACCAGAAACGTGTCAACTATAGCCATTTAGGTTCAAATTACTACCTCATACATTGAAAACTAGTACGTGGTTGGCTATTATCGCTTTCGTGCAAGATCTAGCAAGCTATCTATCCAGTCTTTACTACGTTGAATGCCATGTATTTTTCAACGATAATAACACTTTGCTTCATTTTGCAGCTCAAATACAGGGAACAACACAGGACCACCTTCAGATATTCAATATTGAGGCTAAAATCAAAATCAAGTCTCATCAGATGCCAGAGCAGGTAAAGCTGTCAATGAAATTATATAGGTTTCCCGCACTTCTACATGTTGACGCTCGATGCATCTCACATATCTTTACTTCACAATTGCAGGTTGCGTTTTGGAAATGGATCACTCCCAAGCTGTTAGGTTTAGTAACACAAACATCAGTTTACCACTGGTCGATTGAAGGTGTGTCCTCATATAAACCAGACCTATTTCTGTTGTAGCGCCACTTCTTGGCTTTGCATGATATGGCTGCTAGCCTGCTACGTGCTAACACCAAGCTTATGTTGTTGCAATCCAGGTGATGCGGAGCCTGTCAAGATGTTTGATAGGACAGCTAATTTGGCAAACAATCAGATCATCAACTATCGATGTGACCCAGCGGAGAAGTGGCTTGTCCTTATTGGAATTGCACCTGGTGCTCCAGAGGTACAATCTTAGAGAATATTGTTGCAAGTGTCATCATGACAGATACATATACATCACATATCAACACGATGCAAGACACATTTCACTATAATGTATTCTCTTGCAAATGTTTATTCTTTTTTTTTTTTGATAGGATGCAAATGTTTATTCTAGTCCATTTATAATTTGGGTCATTATGTCTGTGAGTCTCAGTTACTGTTTTGCGAAAGTGCAAGCATTTTTACAATCTTGAACTACAAGCTGTACAGTAGGAAGTAATTCCGAAGCATTTTTCTTATGTGTTTCTCATACTTTTACTTGAGGGATAGTGTTTCTCATACTGTTATGCACACCTTTTTATGCTAACAGAGGCCACAGCTGGTGAAGGGAAACATGCAACTTTTTTCTGTTGCTCAGCAGCGTAGTCAGGCACTTGAAGCCCATGCCGCATCTTTCGCAACATTTAAGGTGCCACTTGTTTTCTTCTTCTTGTGCTGGTTGCCTGGTTATACTCTAGTTCTGTTTCAATATTTATGAATCTTGCTTGATCATCCCTGTCCAGGTTGTTGGTAACGAGAACCCATCAACCCTAATCTGTTTTGCCTCAAAGACAACTAATGCTGGGCAGATCACCTCAAAGTTACATGTCATTGAACTGGGTGCCCAGCCAGGTTTGCTCTTGAAAATTCTCAATGTTGTTTTGTGTTTGGTTCTTTTAGGCTACATTTAGAATTATTTATTTATAGAACAAACTACTAAAACATCTTCTCTCTTTCTTTACACACATCCATTGAAAATTTCTAGAAAAGTGTCATCGATTTTTCCCTCTCAAACTCTTATTTGTTGTTTAAACATTGTGCTCCATTGCTACCATTCCTTGTTAAAATATTTTTTATTGCAGGGAAGCCTGGCTTTTCTAAGAAACAAGCTGACCTCTTCTTCCCACCTGATTTCCAGGATGATTTTCCTGTAGCTATGCAGGTTAGAATCTTATATGGATGAAAAAAATGATGCAGCATTAGGATGTCACATGATTGATCTAATGCCTTTCTTTTTCCATTATATTCTTACAGATCTCACAGAAGTATGGCCTCATTTATGTAATTACAAAGCTTGGCCTTTTGTTTGTATATGACTTGGAAACTGCTGCAGCAGTTTACAGAAATAGAATCAGTCCAGATCCTATATTCTTGACAGCGGAATCTTCCGCAACTGGTGGATTTTATGCCATCAACAGAAAAGGGCAGGTCTTACATGCCACAGTTAATGATGCAACCATTGTGCCTTTTGTCAGTGGTCAAGTAAGATCTCCCACACTTCCAGAGTTTGTTTCTTTATCTGTGGCCAGATAATATTTTTGACACAATTTTCGAAATGCAGTTGAACAATCTTGAGCTAGCTGTGAATCTTGCCAAGAGAGCTAATCTTCCTGGCGCGGAGAACTTGGTAAGCTCTATTGTTTATATTTCTTCTGTTCTGTTATTCTAGCAATATAATTTCTTGGGTGACCTATGCTCATTTTTTTTGCACAGTTTGTGGTGCCTCTTTTGTCCTGGCAAGTAACCTGTTTTTCCTACAACTTTCTGTTACTTGCTAGATCACTGAATTATGCCCACCTAATTTATGTAGAATTATTTGTCTTCTCAAACTGTTTGCTTGATCACCTATTAGCACGCTTTTCAATCCTAGCTATAGTTTAATGGTTAGAAGCATCATATATTTGACAATTGATGAATTGGTCCTACAGCTTCTTTTGATAGTGGATTCTGCCAGTGAACTGTCGCAGGAGTGCTTGTTTTGCTCGTGCTGCTGTTACTTTATTGATTCACAATCACAAACATCACTTGCATTACTATCCTTCAAGTTATTGCAAATACTGCTCTTTACTGTTTGGATATCATGTACTAATGTGTTTTAATATTAGGCTGTACGAGTTTTCTTGATGTCCATTATTGCACCTGCAGGTGGTACAAAGATTCCAGGAACTGTTTGCACAAACAAAATACAAGGAAGCAGCTGAGCTGGCTGCAGAATCTCCTCAGGGCCTCCTGAGAACACCTGAGACTGTGGTAAAATTTCAGGTGGGTTTCTATTTTTTTTTCTTTGTAACTATTAAAGTTTATACATATATCCTGCTTGCAGTTTGGTTTATGAATTCCACCTTTTGTGATGGTTCCAACTTCCAACTGTCAAACTATGAGGTGTTCTTGATATGGTCACAGAGATGTCTGTCTCTTACATAGTAATTAGAAAACCTTTTACACTAGAACATATAAAAACATTGAGTTTTGGTTTACTGCTAAAGAGAAACCTTCATTGACTCCTTTCAGTCCTTTGGTCATTTTTTGAAGTATTATTGCATACATAGGTATTCTTCTTCATATACTCCTCACTATTTGTGAATTGTTGACGGTATGACAGGGAAGTTAGTTCACTTCCCTGCCCTACCATCAACTATTCACAAATTGAGGTAGTGCAATTTATCAACTTACTGTGTCGGTTACTTTGCTTGACTGATTTTTTGCTGGTATGCTTGGTATTGCAGAGTGTTCCTGTTCTATCTGGGCAAACACCTCCACTGTTGCAGTACTTTGGCACATTGCTGACTCGAGGAAAACTCAATGCTTATGAGTCTCTTGAACTATCTAAACTTGTCGTGAATCAGAACAAAAAGAATCTCCTGGAAAATTGGTTAGCAGAAGACAAGCTGGAGTGCAGTGAAGAACTAGGAGATCTTGTCAAGGTAAGATAGCTGCTGTATTGATCTATTGGGCATCTTTTTTGTTTTACCAATTAGCTTAACTATCCCCCTCCCCGATTGTTTTGTTATAATTTTGTGTACTTCCTGATGCAGACCGTGGACAATGATATGGCACTAAAGATATTTATCAAGGCTAGGGCAACCCCTAAAGTTGTTGCTGCTTTTGCTGAAAGGAGGGAATTTGACAAGATACTTATATATTCAAAACAGGTATATTGATTTTGTTCTGTGGAATTCTTGCTTTCAGTTGTTAGACCTTATGTGAGGTTTGAAATGTACTGGTGACCTAAAACGTTAGGTTTCTTTCAGGTTGGATACACTCCGGATTATCTCTTTCTCCTCCAGACAATCCTACGTACAGATCCACAGGTAGTTTAAGAAAATTTTAGCTTGAATGATAGATACTTGCTACTTGGCTCTGGGTTTCTTTAGGTTTTGTCGATCCTTGGCCTCAAGTTTAGTCCTTTATCTTCTTGACCAGGGAGCTGTCAACTTTGCTCTCATGATGTCACAAATGGAGGGAGGTTGCCCAGTAGATTATAATACAATAACAGATCTCTTCCTTCAGGTATTTTTTGTGTTCATGTATATATGATTTGTTGGCTAGCTACATTGCTTCTGCTCAATGTCTTTAGAACAAAGTTTTGTTGCATACCATGTCTTATATGCTTCTGTTAACAGAGAAACATGATACGAGAGGCAACAGCTTTTCTGTTGGATGTTCTGAAACCAAACTTGCCAGAGCATGCTTTTCTTCAGACCAAGGTTAGCATTTTCATTTTATTGGTTAACCTGTACCATTACATTATTCCTGTACTCAGAGGCTACTGTCTGAATTCATTGTAGGTTTTGGAGATCAACTTGGTGACTTATCCAAATGTTGCTGATGCCATCCTTGCTAATGGTATGTTCAGTCATTATGACCGTCCTCGTATTGCTCAGCTGTGTGAAAAGGCTGGATTGTACTTACGAGCCCTCCAGGTCAGTACCTTTGCATTGCTTTTGCTGACCTCTTCTCTTCGCTTCTATGTTTAACTAATTATATATGTTATGATGCAGCATTACTCAGAGTTACCTGACATCAAGCGAATCATTGTTAATACCCATGCCATTGAGCCGCAGGTGTGTGTTCGTCAAGTATCTTGAATATGCTCTGATATTGTTTTTTGCATTAACAACTGTTTTGCGCAGGCACTTGTTGAGTTCTTTGGTACCCTTTCAAGGGAATGGGCGTTAGAGTGCATGAAGGACCTTCTGCTGGTCAACCTGAGGGGAAATCTTCAAATCGTTGTGCAGGTAATTCCACCGAGGTTCTTCTAACCTTTCTTCCCTATCGCCTTTTTTCTTGCTGTTTCTAATTCTAATTACTTCAAAACCCATGACACATCTGCAGGCTGCAAAAGAATACTCTGAGCAGCTAGGAGTTGATGCTTGCATAAAACTATTTGAGCAATTCAAATCTTATGAGGGCCTCTACTTTTTCTTGGGCTCTTATCTCAGCTCAAGGTAGTTAATCTATCTAATAAGTTGATATATTTTCATTTGTTTCCTCCTAAATATGACGTGCTTTACATTCTTTATATGCAATAGTGAGGACCCAGAAATCCATTTCAAATACATAGAAGCAGCTGCAAGGACTGGACAAATCAAAGAAGTTGAGCGTGTAACTAGAGAGTCTAACTTTTATGATGCTGAGAAGACAAAAAACTTTTTGATGGAAGCAAAGCTACCTGATGCCCGCCCACTGATTAATGTTTGTGACCGCTTCGGTTTTGTCCCAGATCTAACTCACTACCTGTACACAAACAATATGCTGCGGTACATTGAGGGCTATGTACAAAAAGTACGTACCTTTTTTACACAATGTTGTTTTGAATTCCATTCTTCGTGTAGTACATCAAACATGGGGATGTTTATTTTTGTTATCTGGGTTTGTAGGTGAACCCTGGTAATGCTCCTTTGGTAGTGGGGCAACTACTTGATGATGAGTGCCCTGAAGATTTCATCAAGGGTTTAATTCTCTCCGTTCGTTCTCTCCTTCCTGTTGAGCCACTTGTTGATGAATGTGAGAAGAGGTTTGATCCGTTTATCCCTCCTGTCTGCATGTTTGCATTGCCTTCCCCATTTCTTCTGTTTCTCATTTGTTCGATATGTGAACCAGGAACCGCCTACGTTTGCTCACCCAATTCTTGGAGCACCTGGTGAGCGAGGGTAGCCAAGATGTGCATGTCCACAATGCTCTTGGGAAAATCATCATCGACAGCAACAATAATCCAGAGCATTTTCTCACTACCAACCCATTTTATGACTCTCGTGTTGTGGGTAAATACTGTGAAAAGCGGGATCCTACACTTGCTGTTGTTGCTTACCGGCGTGGGCAGTGTGATGATGAGCTTATCAATGTCACTAACAAAAACTCACTGTTCAAGCTGCAAGCTAGGTATGCAATTTTTTTGTTATTGTGCCACTTTGTTTTTTGTAACCCTTTCTAACCATTCAGTGAGATCATACTTGATCATATCTTAAATTTTGAAACGGCAGATATGTGGTTGAGAGAATGGATGGTGATCTGTGGGATAAAGTTCTTCAGCCTGAGAATGAATATAGAAGGCAGCTCATTGACCAAGTGGTTTCAACTGCACTGCCTGAGAGCAAGAGCCCTGAGCAAGTGTCTGCTGCCGTTAAGGCTTTCATGACAGCTGATCTCCCCCATGAACTGATTGAGCTGCTTGAAAAGATTGTGCTTCAGAATTCTGCATTCAGTGGAAACTTCAATCTACAGAACTTGCTCATCTTGACCGCTATAAAGGCAGACCCATCCAGAGTCATGGACTACGTTAACAGACTGGATAACTTTGATGGTCCTGCTGTTGGAGAAGTTGCTGTTGAAGCAGAACTCTATGAGGAAGCTTTTGCTATATTCAAGAAGTTCAACTTGAACGTGCAGGCTGTCAATGTTCTCTTGGATAACATCCGTAGTATTGAAAGAGCTGAGGAGTTTGCCTTCCGTGTTGAAGAAGATGCTGTTTGGAGCCAGGTTGCCAAAGCTCAGTTACGTGAAGGTTTGGTCAGTGAAGCAATTGAGTCTTTCATTCGTGCTGATGATGCAGCACATTTCCTTGATGTCATCCGTGCTGCTGAAGAAGCTAATGTATATGATGATTTAGTCAAGTACCTTCTGATGGTAAGGCAAAAAGCAAGGGAGCCCAAAGTTGATGGAGAACTTATCTTTGCATATGCTAAGATTGATAGGCTCAGTGACATTGAAGAGTTCATCCTTATGCCAAATGTTGCCAACCTCCAAAATGTTGGTGACCGTCTGTACGATGAAGAACTATATGAAGCTGCAAAGATCATCTATGCCTTCATCTCAAACTGGGCTAAGCTGGCTGTTACCCTGGTTAAGCTGAAGCAGTTCCAAGGAGCTGTAGATGCTGCTCGCAAGGCTAACAGTGCTAAAACATGGAAAGAAGTCTGCTTTGCTTGTGTTGATGCTGAGGAGTTCCGTCTTGCACAAATATGTGGCCTCAATATTATCGTCCAGGTGTATAATGACACTGAACTTGATATATATTCTAGTCTCTTGGAAAGATCCAATAATCTACTCCCTTCTGAGATTTGACATACCTTTTCTTTTCTAGGTTGATGATTTGGAAGAAGTGAGTGAATACTACCAAAACAGAGGATGCTTTAATGAACTTATCTCTCTCATGGAGAGTGGTCTTGGACTTGAACGTGCACACATGGGCATCTTTACAGAATTAGGAGTTCTGTATGCTAGATACCGCCCTGAGAAGCTGATGGAACACATTAAACTTTTCTCTACCCGTCTCAACATTCCCAAGCTTATCCGGGCTTGTGATGAACAACAGCACTGGAAAGAACTCACCTACTTATACATACAGTATGATGAATTTGACAATGCTGCTACCACTATTATGAACCATTCTCCCGATGCATGGGATCATATGCAGTTCAAGGATGTTTGTGTTAAAGTTGCAAATGTTGAGCTGTACTACAAGGCAGTACACTTCTATCTAGAAGAGCACCCTGATCTCATCAATGATATGTTAAATGTGCTTTCGCTTCGTTTGGATCATACCAGAGTTGTAGGCATAATGCGCAAGGTTTGTGTCTGAATGAAAGTTTAATTTTCCGTCTGCACACATACTCACTGTTTAAAATTCGATCCCAAAATTCAACTCTTCTGCTGACTTTGAACAGGCTGGTCAGCTGCACCTTGTGAAGCCTTATATGGTTGCAGTTCAGAGTAACAATGTCTCTGCTGTGAATGAAGCTTTGAATGAGCTTTATGTTGAAGAGGAAGACTACGAGAGACTCCGTGAATCAGTTGATATGCACGACAACTTTGATCAGATAGGTCTTGCCCAGAAGGTAAATGTAAAGTTGATAACTACACTATGCTTGCTGTTTTCGCTTTTAATTTGACAATGTTTATGCATTTCTTGAACAGCTTGAGAAGCACGAATTGCTTGAGATGAGGAGAATAGCTGCCTACATTTACAAGAAGGCGGGAAGATGGAAGCAATCCATTGCTCTTTCGAAGAAAGACAACATGTACAAGGACTGCATGGAGACATGCTCTCAGTCTGGTGACCGTGAGCTGTCGGAGGACTTGCTTGTCTACTTTATCGAGCAGGTTTGTTTTGAACTTGTTCCATTTCCACATTGGCGTGCTAATTTTTACAATGGATGATGAGTATAACATACGGATGTGCAAACTCGTACATTGTTTTTCTCAGGAATCCCAAATATTGTTTTTTTGTTATCAGTTATCACTACCCTGAATTTTCTGAATGCCATGGTGTGTGTATTTGGTGTTTATGATAATCTGCAATTTATAGGAGGCCAGAGATAGGCAAAGGCTGGCATTAGTAATTGTTTGCATGGTATTTCATTTCTGCTCTGTAAACGTGTCCATTTTTTGTAATGCAGGGGAAGAAAGAATGCTTTGCTTCTTGCCTCTTCATTTGTTATGACTTGATTCGGCCGGATGTTGCTCTTGAGCTTGCGTGGATGAATAACATGGTGGACTTTGCTTTCCCTTATCTGTTGCAGGTATCTTATTTATTTCCATACTTTTACCACATTAATTTATTATGTACAGTTTTTGTTATAATTACACGCCCTCCTGTTGTTTGCAGTTCATTCGTGAATACACCAGCAAGGTTGATGATTTAGTGAAGGACAGAATCGAATCACAAAAAGAAGAGAAGGCCAAAGAGAAGGAAGAAAAAGATATCGTTGCTCAGCAGGTAATCTACAGTGGACCACCACATCTGTTTCAGTAAAACAATTATCTGTGCTTAAACAGCTGGCATGACAAGTTACGGTCTTTTGTGCAGAACATGTACGCTCAACTGCTTCCTCTTGCCTTGCCTGCTCCACCGATGCCTGGTATGGGCGGCCCTCCACCTCCCATGGGTGGAATGGGCATGCCTCCGATGGGTGGAATGGGTATGCCGCCGATGGGTCCTGGTCCAATGCCAGCATATGGGATGCCTCCAATGGGAAGCTATTGAGTTGACTTTCAGAGGTGTCAAATGATTTCAACGTTTCAGTTTACGCGGGAGTAGAACCTTAGGTTCCAGGAACATCTTTGGAGTTGTAGATGATTTCTTCTTCCAGTGAATACACTATTTATCGGTACCAGGACAATTTTGGCGAGTGAATCTTTAGCAAGCCGAGTTTGAAGTTGTTACTTGTATTACGGTCGGATAAGATCAGGATGCTTAGGTTCAGTGTGTGCTGTGCAAATCTGGTACTCCCTCCGTCCCCATAAACTTGTCGCTTTGTAGTTCAAAAATGAATTACAAAGCACAAGTTTATGGGGACGGAGGGAGTACCATTTTGTATAGTGTGGAAAATGTTTGTAGTCGTTTTGCTTGTACACTTGACCGGCCCAGTGGCTCTGTTGACAGACAATGTGTGTTATTTGCTTCATTTCTCCGGTGGTACAACAGAGGCGTGGACTCGATGGCAGCTTCTCCTAAAGGCGCCTGTTCCTGGCACAGCGCACAGCAGAGCAGAGATGATGCGCCACCACAGTTGGTCGCGACTCTTTTTAATCTGTCTCTCGCTGCGTGTGAGATTATTTGCTTGCTTAATACTGTTTACGTTTTGAGAACTACTTCTTTCAAATCTTTTTATTTGTTACCGGCTAACTAGTGATAAATAAAAAAATCATAAGGAAGAATATTTCAAGCAAGCAAAGCTAGTTCTTGTTGAAGTTTGCCACACGATAAGTGGCATCAGCTAGTTCGTTATCATCAGGGTGGACCACCTCACCCACTCTTAGACCATCCGCACCAATATACTCTAAACCATACTCTATCCTCTAAACCATACTCTATATACTCTATACTTCCAGTATGCCCTCTCACAAAAATTTTCCAGTATGCTTTCCAGTATACTTTACAGTATGGTTTCCAGTACATTGGTGCGGATGGTCTTATCATCCCAAATGCAGCCCTGTCATGTCAGCCTCAGGACCTCTCAAAAAGGTTCGTGTAATGACCATGTCCATGTACATCGCCATCTTCCTTGGACACATAACCTCCCAGAGTCTTTCCAACAAAATCCATTCGGTATTCTGGCAAAAGGGCCAAAGATATATCCGCAGATGGACCGATGACAGGTGCCAGCTGATGATCACTGGGTAACTCATTGATCTGTAGTATACGGACACAAAACATCAGCATAAGAATAGTGAGGAATTTCACTTAGCGTCCAGGGTTCTGAACATCACCTTCACTGTGAGGATCGGAACCTTTTCATTCCATTTTATCACTTCGGGTTTGGTTAACATACCGTTTTCATTGAATCTTGACCTAAAACACCTGCTGCGTATAATCTAAGTTCAGGATGTGTGTATGTTATTAACAACTCTAGGAATGCAATTTCCTCAAAAGAAAAAAAAAAGCTCTAGCACTATGTGTCTATACACTAATGAGCACATATGTCAGTTCAAGTAATGCTAGACCAGCTGTAACAAATTTGGTCTGATTAATATTCACGTCCATTAAATTTAGACTTGCTCATTTACGAAACATGGAATGTGTTCACAGTCAATATCTATCTATGCAAACTTCCCTCGTCTTTAGTACAAGCGGATAAGTACCGCGAGATATCACCACATTACTGCAAGAGATCATATATATGGTGAGACCAAGGGTACTTGCCCTTGTTGCATCCATGATCGAGACCTAGGACCCTAGATATGATGATCAGTACCACCACTGGTCCTCGAAGGAGAAGATGGAAACAAGCAAAGAGATAGCCCGGTAGTAGTAGCAGTACTCTCCACTTCCTGATCACCTCCGTTATCGTCTTGTTGATTTCCACAGCTGCAACCTGATCTCTTCCTCTTCTGTCGTCGCGGCAGCGGCCCTATATCGAGTGTGAGTTCAAGGTCAAGCTGAAGATCATGTTTCTCCTCCTCATCGTTCAGTGTTTGCAGCAGTGGTCTTCCGTGATGATTCATGATCTGATCATTTTGAGTACATGAATGCCCTTGAGGAACTGCAGTCGTCGGGGTTCTGGAAGTAGCTCTTGTTGCAGTGTATTCAGCACGGGCTCTGAGAAATGCCCCGGCTTCAACTGCTGAGTAGCAAGGTTTTGGTCCAATAAAATGGTGGCCATGCTGAATTCGATACGCTTCATGGGAATTGTTCCAGTGAGGCCAGGATGCACCAAACCTAAGTCGTCGTTACCAGCAAGGTTAGTCAGAACGAACAATCAACGAGATTAGTCATACCTCATAATTGATGAAACAAAGACATTGTTTTTTTTTAATGGAAGGTCCCAGAACCATTATATTTGTTGCAGCTGCTAGACAATGCAAGAAAAGCAAGGAAATTTAATGAATTTTGTTTGGAAGCTAGTGTTCCGTTTTCGTAGATCCAACTACCTTGCTGACAATATGGTTCCAGAACCAGCCTGCCCGTGATGCAAGGAAAGATGGCCGAAGTTGTACACTTGTCCCCCCTCTTGCAACTGGTTTCTCCAGAAACCGGCTATCACTGCAAACAATTATCATCCGTGTCAGATGGGAAAATTTTATATGAGTCTTAGTCCATATAACACAATCTATAGAATTGAACTCTTACCCTGGCCTGAGTCGTCTATCTTCTTGCTTCTATACATCTGAAAATCAAACAGAAATGAAGCCACATGAACAAAAGAATACTAACAATTAGGGAACAGACTTTGTAAGGAAACTGAAGACACATGCATCATGAGTAATACTTGAAGATGGCTCTTGACATGGCCGATGCTAAGCCCTTTAACGTTCATCAATTGGAGAACGAGCTTGGGAGTTGCACCTGTTGTAAGCACATGTACACAATCAAGACGAAGCATGAACCAAGGAAACGACTGAATACGTATGAAGTTAGCTAGGTGCTGATGGTTGCTTACGGTCCTGGCCTCCGAGCCTCTCGACAGCGCGGAGGAAGCAGAGGTGGAGCTCCGGCGTCCATCGGAGGCGAGGATTCTTTGAGCGGACGTAAGGGCGCACGGACGACGACGAGGCCGCCTTCCTGCTGCTCTCCCCGCCGGCGGCGGCGGCTACCTCCATGTCCACCGTGCAGCTGCCATTGCTGTAGCTCCCTTGGTGCAAATAACAAGGAGCATCAACGGCAGCAGCAGCAGCGTCGCCCTCCTCGCCGGGCGGCAGCTGGTCCTTGGAGCTCGCAAAGCCCTTGCTACTTGCCTCCATGCTCGATCGATCGGTCGACGATGGAAGAGTTGTATCAAGCTAGAAGTAGATGTTGATGGGTGAGGTCCGACTCTCTTGTTGTTGTTGTTGTCAGCAATCTAACTCTCAGATGGAGAAGAACGATAGAAGCCAAACCAAAGGTGAAGTCATGGATCATTCCATCTATCTATCTAACTATATGTCTGCATATGGGCGTGTGAGGTAACAAGTGATATCATCTATACATGCACCTATATATGGCTTCCAGAAAGAGCACATAATCAAGGCAAGATTGGGAGAAGGTGAACTATATAATTAATGCCCAACCAACTGATACCTTTATACACTTTGTACACAGTACTATGGTCGACTATATATTCAGTTAATTAATAGCCTAAAGTCTTTCGGTTTCGAGTGTTGGTCCTACAAGTGACTGATAACTTGGTTTGTTGTAGCTTTTTGTCTCGGTCTAGATAGGAACAGTACGTGTCAAAGAAAAAGGTGTGAAAGAGCAGTAATAGACCATTCATCAGTCAAATCTAATACCGATCGACGACTGTGAGGGAAGGCAGCATATTATCCCATGTAATGTTAATTTACAGATGTTGTGAGAATTTGAGACGACGACACATGATCGAGGCTCTCGCGTCTACTGTACGAACTAGTGTCGTATTATTACATCCAATGCATAAGCATCTATGTCTTTGTTACACATACACAAGCATCATCTATGTGTGTGTGTGTGTACTGTGTTGATACACATCATATGTAGGACTCACGTACGTGTACAATGCATGCATGCATGCATGCGCACAACGCAAGGACCCCTTTTATGAATCACTTTTCAAAGGTACCGAGAAGAATTCCTTGCTGGTGTTGATGATTGTACGACATATGGAGAGACACGTTCAAACAAACGAAAGAGAGAAAAGAAGACCACAAGTGACTGTCAGTGCAATTAGTAGGTAGCATGCATGCACATCCAATTCTTCATGGTGCAACATCCTGCATGATTCAGTTTTAAGTAACATGATTCAATTTTAAGTTACATTGCTAATATATAATAATGATGTACTCCCTCCATCCCAAATTACTTGCCACTTAGGACAATAAACTAGTAGCGAACACACCCATGAACTCATGAGATTAAATAGCGAAATGAAACAAAGCAAAATGTGATATTTTGGACGGATGATCTTAGTGCGATTCTACACATTAGGTTGATTAAAGTGGGATGTTTTGATTATTCATATAATATTCGATCTCCATCAAATGTTCTGCAGGTGCAGTAGTACTTGAACGGTTACACACAAAGCTCAGATCAACACATGCATGGTGGTTGCAGAAAAGTTGAATGCCTTTTTCAGTCCAGCTAGCTAGCTAGCTGCTCTGACGACGTTGCACAACTGAAGTCTGATGATGCGAAAGGATTGCAAATTAAACTCATGCCACTTTATCTTTTAGGTACTCCTTTGTACAGAATAAATCCCTCTTCTGACTCTCTTGTTTCTAGCTTCTCGATATCATCATTCTCTCTTTTTCCCCCATAAAGTCACATCTTCCTTTTCCAGATATATATATTAGCCATTTCACAACTTATTAGCTGTCTTTTGTACCTTATTACATATATATTATTGTAAAGTTAAAAGTGGCATTGCACGAATAGCATCCATGACCATGCATGCAGCAACAACTCCGTTTAGAGAGAGGAGATACTAGCATTTAACAAGCATATGCTTTACTTCTTTTGCAAGACCGGAACTGCTGCTTCTCGCTGGCAGTTCTTCATTTCTGCATCGTCACTTGTTTCAGTGTGCTAGGCACGTCAGGAAGAATAAGAAGCATCTTTGTCAAAGTTTTCAGGGTATTGATTCATACTGTCCAGCAACTTCACCAACCTGACCCGGCCTGTGTGGTGTTGTCCAGTGTGTCAAACATGGTGGCTGCGCCTCACCTGCACCTGCAGAAAAATGCTGCATTTCTCTGAAACTGTACATTGCACCTGGATGCAAGTGTCGCCATCCCTGTTGAAACTGGAATGTGCTCTTCTTTCTGGATGGTGTAAGGTCACTGGATCAAGCCCTGTTCTAGCACTCTACAAAGTACCATACTTCAGTTTCGTATCAGCAATACTGGAAGCGTGAGTACAAGTGTTCGAGGGTGGCTGAAAACGGCCAAGTTTCTCTATGTGCATTAATTTTTTTCAAGCAAGTTGTTTCAGACCTCTCCCCAAAAAGGTTTGTTGCTTTGTAGATCAAAAATGAACTACAAAACGACAAACTTTTTTGAGACGGAGAGAGTATATTACAAGACTTTAGTTAGCAATACATCCTTTCAGCCCATGCATTCGCATCGGTAAGATTGATACCCAGATGCAACAGATTCAGACTAGATATCCAGATGCAACAGATCGATTCATCGTGACAAATAGATGCTCTTTATTAAGCATGTCAATTCATACCCAACTCCAGCCAGTCCCACCAACTTGTGGAGTACAAGTACAACCTAAACTGCACTGCATAATCTACATGTTAAACATTCCAGCATCTGCACTAGCCCCCCTTTTTTTCTTCTACAGTACCAGAGCCCCAGCAACGCAAAACACGATGTACCTGCACCAAAAAATTTCCATTCCTCAACAGCATTGGCTTACGGACAGAGCTTGTAGTACGGCACCTATTCATCAATTCCAGTCCAGAATATGCAGATCGACACTGAAATTAAAGCATCCTTACCACTTTTGCTTTCGTTTTTACTTTCAAGCTTTACAGATGGCAATATTAAATACATAAGCTAGGACAAACAATTAAACATTTGTAGTTTGTAAAGCCCTTTCTTTGGTTGGAGAGACAGATTTGCTAAATGAGCTCTTGACCAAAAAAAGAAAAAGAAATCAGAACAGTGTGTGAGAGACAGAGAGGGAGCCAAATATACAACTATGTATTATGATGGGTGATGACAAAATATTCCCAAAGAAATTAAGGAGAGGAGAAGTTAAACTGTATGCCTGTCTTTCCCTTGTCTTGATCAAATTGTTTCAGGATGTGGCAGTAATTCATCTGAACAAGAAGACGTTTTAAAAAGATTTGTTAGTGAAAGTAAAACGAAATAATGTACCTTCAT
The DNA here is from genome assembly GCA_036927565.1 of Tuctoria greenei. Taxonomy (NCBI): domain Eukaryota; kingdom Viridiplantae; phylum Streptophyta; class Magnoliopsida; order Poales; family Poaceae; genus Tuctoria; species Tuctoria greenei. The sequence continues at coordinate 177,717,017 of JAYESD010000009.1, read as the reverse complement.
ATATGACAGCTACTACAATGCAATCTGGGATATGGTGCAATCGTGCAATCAAACATTCTCAGCCATTAGATCTGCATCCTATGGTTATTTAATTTTTTACTTAACCCCCTACTCAGGTTGAGGAAGTTAAGTACTCAGGTCGAGGGGGTTAAGTAAAAAAATTGAACAACCGTCAGCTGCAGATCCAATGGTTGGAGATTGTTGATTGCACGATTGCACCATAGTTTAGATTGCATTCTAGTTGTTGCCTTCATATATAACTTTGGTGGCACAACTAAAGAAGGTTAAGGAACAAACCTCTAAGCGAAATAATCTGGTTGGCACAATTACACCAAATCCTGCAGAACTCCTGAATGTTTGTAGGAAGTCAGTAAGGGGAAATTTCCGGAGATCACACTCAGCTAATTTAGCAAGATTTCCAGCAGAGACAAATGCATGGCACTGAATGCCTAGATCCCTGAGTGGCTTAAGTGGTATATCAAAAGACAGGTCAGCAAACGCTGTCACTGCCACATCACAACCCCATCCATTTAGTTTGGGAGAAGTGGAAGCACCACTTTTAGAATCATCAGGGCCAGAGGTTCCGAAGTATGTTGCTCTTAGCCCTCTTGATTTGAAACCTAAGAGTGATGACGGTCCACCCAAGCGGCAAACAAGAGACCTGTTACCACCCAAGTAAAACCTTTCTGGAAGTGGTGTTGATCCCGTGGGTTCCCTTGCCAATGGAAGGATTACTCCAGCAGCAACTCCCGTATTGAGAGCAGCATTCATCACGCCCAGGGGCAAAGCCACTCGAAGATCAAATTCCTGAAAGATAATCAAGGAAATGAATGCTTCTAAGTATAAATATGTTCATTTGAATCATCTCAGTTGTCGAGAATAAAAATCCTGATGTGTGGTACCATAAATCGTATAAAATGGAGAGTTCAATTTCATCGAAATTTTAAATTGCTTGTTTATGTTGAGAGCAAGAACTAAATACGAAGGGAAGTGCCATTAGGACGCTTTTACATAGCGTCTAATTGAGTTTTTGGTCCTTTGTGCACTTATCATACAAACAAGCAAACTAATTTTTAAAGGGACAAATATGGACTCTGGCCATAGCCTGCATTGGGACGAGCAAGATCTGAATAAAAAAGAGAACTACATAGGACACTTTTGCACAGTGTATAACTTGAAAGTTTTTGGTCCTTTGTCCACTTCTCATACAAACAAGCAAACTAATGTCTGAAGGGGTAAATGTGGATTGCGACGGTAGCCTGCTTTGTTAGTATGAATCACGACACAGAAAGCAATTGGTACTGATACAATATGGAATATGTATGTCCAAAGATTCATAATGTGTTGAAGAAAAAGACAAATAATAAGGGTTTATTTTTTTGGGCACAATCAAAAGAGATGTACTCTGATATTTCACGGAAAATGATGGGATACAAAGGAGATCAAGATATACCTGTCTAAGAAACCGTGAGTATTTGCTCCCTGGGGCAAGGCCTCCAACTTGAGAAGACAAAAGAAAAGCAAATCCGCGCGTAGGTCTTATGCTCGAATCCCTCTGGTCAACTTTGTAGGCATACTTAATAGAGGACAAAAGGCTATGTCCTAACTGGTCTTGTATTGAGCTGGATGACATGCGTGCTGGATCATTTAAAGTTCGCCAAGTAAGATTATAAGCAAGGTTGTGGTTCATGGTTGAGAGCAAGCCAACAGAAATGCCCATCAGGTGTTCTTTGAGTGAGGACTTCAACCAATCCTCAGATAGAAATGATATCCGGGTAATCAGCGGAGTTGGTATTGCTCCAATTCTAGGTATTTCTACTCCAGCACTTAGTTCTGTCATCTGATCCAATTGAAGAGCACCCGATGCATCCCAGGTCTCACAGTATCCAAATAGGTTCTTCAACTTCAGGGAACCTTCCAGTGAACACGATCTAGTCTGCAAAAAGTTTACACGATGACAATTGGTGAGAGTAGAGGCAAGTATATTCTGAAACCAATTGCTCCAATATACTGAACATTGATTATTCGAGGCCTGTATAACAGAATGCACAGCACAAACATGTTAAATGTGCATATGAAGTGATGAGACCTCGAAAAAAAATGAAGTGATGAGAACAGCATGAGAGATATCCTTGAAATTTATTTCCATCCGAGTTATGTTGTGGAGAATGCACGATAATGGCTAGAGGAATATAACAGGAAACAGGAGAAGTTTGATAATGCAGCAAGCTTGGAGTACAACAATATTGAACCACAAAATGCAGGAAACAGATTGATTTGCTCCAGGAGCTGAGGGAGTTAACAAACTACAACCATGTGTGTGTGTGCGCGCGCGCAAACAATTCACACTTGTATAAAAGGATACACCTTAAATGTTCTAGCTCTATCCATCATCCAGTACATTGTAATGCTATCAGCGTAACACCTGCTAAAATCAAATGGTGCAGCGAGGGTTCCTTCTGAGAGCAATCACATAGTATTGACCAGCAGTCCTTAAGACTGCAGTGCACAAAAAAGCACCCTTCTTTCCTTCGAATTAGCTTCAATTCTGGCCAAATGTCTCTAAATAAAAGCAGTAGTCCTTGCATCATAACTTGAATCGCAAAGCATCAAAGTGAATCCACTTTACTCCTATCACAGCATGGATCATGGAATGCAACTCACTTCTCCAAACAAAAAAAAAAAGATGATGTTTTTAATTGGATGCGCACCTGGGTGTTGGCGAAGACGCCGAGTTCGCCAGCAGCACTGCCACGGGCCTCGGAGACATCGACGAGGACGACGACGGCGCCGCCACTGCCGGGAACCCCTGGGGGCGCCGCGTCGAGAGTGATGGCGACGGCATCGAATGAGCCGAGGCCACGGAGCCGGTCGCGGGCCGCGGCGGCAGCGCGCACGAGGTCTCGCACGGTGGCGGCCCGCGCGAGGTCCGGGCCTACCGCCGCCTCCACCGCGGCGCGGCGCGTGCGGGAGCAGCCTCGGATCGCGACCTCGTGCACGTGGATCCGGACCTCCTCCGCCGTGAGGCGCCGGAGCAGGTCCTCGAGGCGAGCCTCGTCGGACGCCGGATCCGTCTCGTCTTCGTAGTCCTCGTCGTCGCCCTCGTCATCTTCATCAAAGACGTCGTCGAATTCGTCCTCGTCGTGGTCGTTGGTGAGAGGGGACGGGGGAAGAGTACTGCTGGATGCGGTTGCCATGGGAGTGGAGGAAGCGTTGCTGCAAGCAGCGGAGACGCACAACTGAAGCACGCCAGTGTGTGGCTTCTGACGGATGAAATGGCAGGGCGATTGCGCCTTCACAAAGAAAGGAACATCGGATTGAGCTATGCTGCAGAATATTTTTTTCTTTTAAAAAAATACAGATTAAGGAGATCATGTGACTTGCATTGTACTTCTGTCAACTCGGATCTAGAGCGGGGGAAAACACGATGTGCTCAGCATTCTAGCAATCTCTGAAAGATGGACTGGATTCAGCAGATAAACCATGTCGTGCAGTGCACAGCATTACCCTTCAATGACTACAGAGTAATACAGTATACCTTTTTAGTTACACTGGTGATTTATCTTCTCACTCCACATTTTACAAACCTGTAGATCCATAGCCAAAAAAACTAACTGATACAGTACAAGGTACATAGCATTGTCTCTTGGGTGGGTTCTGAATTTCACCCAGTTTCTACGAGGCAATCTCAAGCTCGGCCCACCACAAGGGGTTCTCCCTTGGGGTCGCTTGCTCCGGCGACAACGCAGTGACACCTCTGACCATCCTTGCAACCTCGGACACGGACGGCCTCTTCTCCTCCTCCGGGTTTATGCACAGTCTGACAACGTCGCACAATGCAGCTATATCTTTGTCAGGCACAGAGGACCTCAGCGTCGGGTCAGCCATTGCAGCCAGCGGCCTCTTGCCGTCCAGGTAGCTTGAAGCCCACAGGACCAGCAGGCCGTGGTCTTCAGAGAACGGCAGACGGCCGGAGATCACCTCGAGCATCAGGATGCTGAACTTGTACACGATGCTTAATTGCTGATCGGCGCTTCCGTTTCGCAGCTCGACATCTTTGTCATCCTTCCAGAATTCGATGTCAGAGATCTTGGCTGCGTAGTCATCCGTGAGGTAGATGGATGAGGAGCTCAGGTTTGTCGGCATCACAGGAGGGTCTAGCTGGCTCATGTGCTCTAAGCAGTATGCTACTCCCATGATGATTCGCAGCCGTGAAGGCCAGTCCAAATCTTCTGCTTCTTTAACTGCACAAGGGGAGAATAATTAACTTATTCAGTTAGCAATCATTGGGGTTAACTTGTTCTTCAGAATAATCAAAGTACACCTGACAGGTGAACATGGTTCAGAAGCTATGTTACTTTGATTCTTGTCATGTTCACCTGTCATAGTGAGGTAGAGCCAAGATACTCACTATGCAAATGCTCAAAGAGGGAACCACATGGAGCATACTCAAACACCATCATCCGGGTGAACGGCTCATCGCACGCGCAGTACCCGAGTAGGTTCATGAAGTTCTTGTGGTTCACGCTGGAAAACACTGCGATCTGAAAGAACATCAAGGAAATAAATGTATATACTTAGTGCACACTGCACAGCGGTAGACATGCCTATTTCTCTAGCTTCGCCACTGGTACTAGCAATATCAATTTGAGAATGGAGTACCTTCTTTCTGAATTGTTCCTCAGACCGTTCCGACCAATCTTTGGCAGAGTTAACTAAGGTGGAAACAACAGCTATTTCGACTCCACTCGACAGAGTTCCCTTGTACAATGTGCACTCAGATGAAGTGCCAATCACATTGATGAACTCGTCGCACGCTGCCTCAATCTCTGACCTCCCCAGAGACGGCACACCTGCTTACAAGGAACAGCAAATTCAAGATCTTCAGGTTCAAATTTGCTGTAAACTGAAACTGCAATGTGCTACTTTTTTCAAACTGATAAGGAACTGACCTGTCACGAAGGCTTTCCTAAGTGGCCCACTCAGTCCGGTAGACCATGGTGTGACCGTATAACCTTTCTTTCGACGAGCGAAGAGTAAGTAGAACAAAATAGTTACAATGACCACAAGGAGAACTGCTCCACTGATCGCAAATGTGTAGATTGCCCAATGAGGTAGGGACTTGCTAGTTTTAGGTTCAAGATCAGAAGGCTTGGCTGAAGAATCAGAATGTTGTTTTTCTTCTGATTTATGTATGGAAGACGACGGTGGTTCATGCTGCTCCCTTGCTTGTAGGAATCGCCTCAGCTTGGCACCCTGGAGTGTTCTGTGTAACAAAAGGAACATAAAAATAAGGAATATATTTGGTGAAGTTGTGATGTACAATACATCTCTAGTGTAACTGAAAAGAAGATATCTTTTTAATGGCTAAGATGTTAACATCGGGCAATAGCAATTATCTCTTGAACTCCAAAAAGGATCTGTTTCATGAGTGGTTCAAATCATGAGGAGCCAGACATGCATAATCATTACAGAAATTAAGAGACAGTTTGCATTATTTTGTCTGCCACTGTAAAAGGAGCTACATATCAGCAGTAGCAGCTACTTACCACGGAATCTGAAAGTGATAGCTGAGATTAGCAGAAGGAAACTGAAGATTGAAAAAAAAAAAACGAGAACTTACAAGGCCACCATGTTGCCATCATCTCCTACGCCCTTTCCGAATCTGGAACGAGCTCTGCCTGAAGCGCGATGGAACATGTTTAGACGGAAATCAATTGTAAGCAACATACGTATTTGTGATATCTTTCCGACCAAAATTCTTTTCTTACCTTCTTCGTTGACGGATGCACAAGACCCAACCTTTTCAGACACAATCAGAGAGAACAACGCTAGGAGAAAATAGGCGGTCCGGATGCTCCGCATCCCCATTTCTGACGAAAGTCGCCCAACGAAAGAGCTGGAGCCTCTTCTGTCTCCTGCTCCAAGGAGTAAAAGGAAGAGTTAATTACAACCCGGTAACAGCGAAACACAGCAAAGGAGAGGCAAATATTCGATTCCTTTACCTGTAAATCGTCAAGTGTGAGATGGGATGGGACTAGGTATCATAATAAAGCTCGAATCTTTTGCACGGTAAAACAACGCGTGGTTCCATCTGTACCATCCTAAGAAAAGAATCGATCGAGGAATTTTAGAGTAAATAAAACGCTTTTTAAGATCAGATCAGGTGAGTAAGTACTTGAAGAGCCAAAAGCAGAACGGGCGGATGGAATCGCAGCCAAAGAACGCGAACGATTCAACCAAGCTGTTGCCACTCACCGCGGCGTGAGCTCTGATCTGTCGTTCCTCCTTCTCCTCCTTCCCCGTTGTTGCTTCAAGAGCCGGAGGTAACTTGTGCCCTTGGATATCGAATCAAGCAAGTAAAATGGAGTAGTAGTAGTAGCAGCAGCGAAGTCGAGATACGGCTCTTGGAGGCTGGAGCAACCACCAGCTACTACCTGCAAGCAAGGAATAATATTGAACTGTGTAAATATGGCAGCTTGCTTGGACGCTTGTCGGTTTGTCCGTAGCCAGCCAGTCACTCCGTCTATCCAGTTCATGCAGATACAGCATGGCAGTTACTCTTTTCATTCTATATTTTATTATTGTTAGAATAACAATTTATTTATTTCTAAACTAGATTCGTTCTCTTAACGATGAAGGGAGTAGATGATCATCAGTAACAATTGCTTGCGTAAAACTCTGGATTTTACTTTACTTTCTTCTAAAATTGGTATATTGTCTCATTAATTTAACTTCTGAACGATCGATGCCGCTTCATCCCAACATGTAACAACAGTATTGTATTCCTCTCAAATTGGTCTATTAATTGTCATGTTTTGGAAATTGATGGGCCACTGGTGTGGATATAGATTTAATAAAAGTCAGTCAAGCACCAAGTCAAGTGTCAAGTATTTCTCTTTATATAAAAAACAAAAAGGTCTCCGTCAAGTGACAGGAGGCATGCTAACTACTACTCGCGTGCGCGTCGGGGTACTTGGATTTTAATTACCAGCCAATTTGTTCATTTTGACTCTACCAACTCTAAAAATCGAGTCTTGTTTGTAACAAAAGCAAGCAAAAAATTTTGCTGACTTGCTCTGCTAGATTCGAAGATCCAACTGATGGTATCCATGAAAGAGAAGGCTGGAGGACAAACTCACAACAAAATTGGGGTCAGCTGGTTTGAAGCTGTTTCAGATTCCTTAACTATGTAGAAACGGAAGATGGAACAGCAATAACCGGTCTTGTCAACCTCGTTCGGTCATCACCGAGAACAGGTCAATTCACGAAATCACGGTCATTTACGTATACATGTTTACAAAGTTCTACAAGTCTCGTAGCAAGGCCAAGGCAGCAAGCGATTCTGGACATACAAAAACCCTGCTCTGCTTCAGCTCCTCGAGGAGAATAATGTTAAGAAAAATATGGCTAGAGCCATTTATCTTGAACAAGTTTATTTAGATCATTTGAATGCGTCAAAACATGATTGAATCAAGTGGCCATTTGCCTTGAACAAGTTGAAGTCATTAGAACGCGTCAGAACATGTCTGATGAATCAAGTGGAGCTACAGGGGCTTGAATTTCCGGGAAAGATCTGCACAAATAATCGAGTCCCATACCATATTTACAGCAGACGAGGACCGGATGCAGAGAGGCGCAGAAAGAGTCGAGGGTGCACGCAGACGCATGTGAAGAAATTGATCAAACAGAGACAGGGTCCTGGGCAGATGCATGTGGGTGGGTAGCAACCATATTGATTGATCGCTACCATACGGACAAGTTTGGTGTAGCTTTCATGACCTTAGCCATGCCGTTCGATCATGCATCACTCCAGTCACTCTACAACATGCATATGTTCCAAAATAAGTGATTTAGGGATTTTCAGGCCATGTAATCAAGCCGGGTGTTTGGTCTAGTGGTATGATTCTCGCTTCGGGTGCGAGAGGTCCCGAGTTCGATTCTCGGAACACCCCGTTTTTGCTTTTATTTTACATTCGGTCCTTTTATTTTACATTCCGGTCCTTGTGTTTATGCTGCCTCTACCTGTACCGTACATACAAGAAGCTATTTCATTCTCTTTTTTTTTTCTCTTTCCCTGATAACCAGAGTTTGGAATCGTAGGGATTGCGTGAGTATTTGCATCGAACTGTAAAAATAGAAGGGTGAAGTCCATGTGCATTCACACAAGGCAATTTACGACCATCACGTGAGCATAACGTCTGATCCATTTCATGTTTGATGCAACTACTCATGCCCTCTGGTTATCAGAGCCACACAAACATGCAACGAATACAGATGAAACTCACGCAAACAAAACGATCACTCACATCACAGGTTTACATAGGTAGATCCACGCTAATATGAATATATTTAATGATACCAGTATCATGCATCGATAACTGAATGCTCAAAGGTTCCATAAAGTTGGCACTTGACATCAAATCTACCCAGCAAGGGAAATCACTGTGGCTTAAGGACTCCCACCTAGCTCACAGTAGCTAGAGCAAATCATACACTGTTCCTTCTGGTAAAAGGACTGAAAGTGATCACGTAAACTGAGGGGGGGCATTCAGCGGAAGTAAATGGATAAGAGTGGGATGTCGACATCATTATCATCGTCATCCTCACAGGCCACCACAACATCCAGATGGCGCCGGTATGAGGGCACCTCCAATTTGGCCACCTCCCTCGCCACATCCACTACCTTCTTGCCCAGCCGCTCCTTGTGCCTGGGGAACATGGAGTTGTACAGCAGCGATGTGCCGCAGGATATGCTGTACGCGTTCAAGCCCTTCTCCTTGAGCCATTCTAGGAGCTCCCTCAGCGTGATGTTGCCAGTTATGGTCCAGCGGTCCCAGACGGTCCAGGACATGTCTTGGTGCTTGATGGTCTTGGGTGGTACAGGCTCCGCCATAGAGAAGAGGGGGATTGCAAGGTTTGCAAATGTATTCCTGTAGTCTTCAACCTTGTGCCCACCAGCAAGAACCTTGTAAAGCTCAAGGCATACAAGGCCAGTAGCCATTGCAGTCGAGGTGGCGATGGCAGGGATGATCCTTCCAGCTATGAACTTGGCCTTCAGCTTGTCGACTTCAGGGATGCTGTAGTTCCTAGCCCGCATGTTAGCAAAGCCAGCTATCAAGTCCATATGGAAATTGGTGTCATCATCCTGCACATTTTATATACCAAAAAGGTTATTCTCGATCTGAAGAAGATTCCTTGTTCCAGACACATATGGCCACCCAAGTAACGGCTAAAGTTAGGCACCTAAAGCTACAGAACATGAGGTGTAAGGAAGACTCCTCGAGAGGTAAAACATCAATGTTTTACAAGTGATTAACTGGACATACTCACCTTCTCAAACTGTACTGGGTTCATATGGAATCCCGGTGGTAATGTTTTAGAAATTGCTTCCAACTTTGCAATTAGCTCTTCAATGACAGCAGCATCATCAACTGAAGCAGAGGATAGGCTATTTGCCTTTTCATCTGTCTCTATCTTAACCCCTTGTTTTGGTTGGAAATCAGGTACAATGACTTTATCAACAGCTTCAGCAAGTTCTTTCGGATCTTTCACCCAGTCGGGTATGGGTATTCCAAATGTCTCCGCCCTTAGTATGGAGGCAGCCAATAAGAAGTTGAGATAACTTGGGTCAGAGGATGAGAACTCCAGAGGTCGTGGGAACCGCTTGGGAGCAGACCAGAAAGGAGTGCCAGAGCTATTCATTGCGTCTTCAGGGAAAGTGAACGTCAGCTGCTTTACACGGTTGGAGAAATAATCCTCAAACCTAAATATTCCATCAAGCATCAACAGAAAACAAAAGAGCAAGAAATATTAGATATATAGTTGACCAGAAGGAAGTGTTATGAAGGGCAAAGGCCTTCGCTTCAGTATTTTCATGTCAATACGCATGTGAAACTAAGCAGGTGCATGGAACTTATGGATTGACTGATTAATTAAGCAAACATCATGCCAAGATATAGAGAATGGGTTTACAACTTACTTAAGCCGGGCCCAGGTGATACAGTCTTGGAATGTTTCACACTTATCTCTATCAAGGCATTCAATAACTCGCTCGAGTTGATCCCTGGCCTGTGCATCGCCCGCGGTTCTTGCTGCAGTGGCATAACTACTAGGATTCGACAGGAAAGCATTTACTTCAGTGGGAGTCTTCTCAAGTAGACCCTCAAATTCAGACCTCGCCCACGTTAGGCAGTGATCAATATTGTGAGGAAATGAATGAACAGTACACATAGGTGCCTGCTTTTCCGGTGGATCTCTAGAGGCCCCATAGTTTTCTGTTAGGTGAGGTATAACCATCTGTGTGTTGCATTTAGCACCCAAAGTTCCTGATTCAAGAAGCGGCTTCTGGAAATATACACATCTGGAGTCAATGTACATTCTTGCAGTCACATTGTCCAACGCGTTGACAACAGCATCCAAGCTCTCCCAGAATGCATCATTAAAAACGTTCTCAGTGTCAGGACTCGCTCTATTCTGAAGGGCCTCAACATGAAGTTTAGGGTTGATTGCCATGGCAGCAGTAGCAGCAACAGTGGACTTGGGTTGCCCAATATTCCAGTCACGGAACAGAAACTGGCGACTCAGATTGCTCTTTTCTATTACATCATCATCTGTCACAGTCAGCTTGCCATTCGGACTGCACGAAATGCCCATTAACGCAATGTTCTTCAAGAATTCACATCCAAGTGCCCCAGAACCGACGATGAAAAGTTTTGCCTGCTCCAGTTTGTTTTGAAGCTTAGCCCCAAATACGCTAATTTGGGCATCATATCTACTATTCTGTGGCTTCAAATCACCGGCCTCCAAAGGTTCAGCTGGGAGAGATTCAACAGAATCGAAGTAAAAGAACTGCAAAATCAAGATGACAAGTTAATTAATATCATAGTTTTTTCTGCAAACTAACAGAAGATTAAACTTAATAAGGGGCAGCAGATCCTAACCTGGTAGAGTGGATGGAATTTCCCTGAGCATGCTTTAACGACCTCCTGTCCTACAATACCGCCAAACATTGCAGCCATAGGATTCAGAACAGCCCTGGAACCACTTGCAAAATGGTGCAGCAGCTTCTTGTCGACTTCTTCAAGCTTGCTATCACCAAGGGTTTCGTTAATACTAACAGCAAAATAAATCAGCTTTTGAGCATCATCAGCCGATCCAGCAACAGGAAATCGCATCAATTCATTCCTGAATTTGTCCAGAGCTTGGAAGGCCAAATGCAACAGCGGTGGGCGGTCGAACTTGGAGAAATCACTCATGAGAAATTCTCCCGGTTCCTTAATTGCCTCTTTCAGGGGCTTGAATTTAAGAACCTTTGGTGGTTTCACCTGCGTGACAATTCCACCTCTGATATAAGTGCCGTAATTGGAGGTGTCTTCTTCTAGAGCAAAGGAATAAGGTCTAGCGTTCTTAATCTTTCTTGGTCTTCCATCATTTAGCTCAGGCATTCCTACGACTTCAGAGAAAACTACTAGATCACCATCCTGAAACTCTAGACGCTCATCATCCACACAAGAAACAAGTGCCGGGTTGTCATTGCTGATTGATGCCACAATTCCCGTATGTGGTTCCTCTCCATCAACATCCAAAACAGTAAACTCAGGGCCAAAATCACAAAAGACACTGCCAAAAAGACCACGGATTTCAGACTTGATGAAAGCAATTGGTGGCTGATGGTTATGGCAGTAATCATCAAACTCAACTGCTTTGTCCAAGCTGATGTCAGTAAAGACTACAGCCTGCAAATAATAGATGAGGAAATTATTCTCATGGCAAAATTTTCATCCGCTCCAAATCAAGATGCATCGCTCAGTCTCATAACACAACAACAACCAAGCCTTTGTCCCAAACAAGTTGGGGTCAGCTAGAAATGAAAGCCAACAATTTTTGAAGAGAAGTAATAGAAAATAAGGCAAGAGTAAAAAATAAAAAAAAATAAAAATAAGATTTTATATTTTATTTATTTTAGAAATGGATTAATAAGAAAGGAGATAAGAGTAACAAAATATGAATAAACTAAGATTCTAGCACATGAATTGCTAATTTTCATGCAGTCCTATCATGAGCCAAATCTCTAGTATGTCCCACTCCTTTAAGTCTCGTTTCACCGCATCCTGCCATGTCAACCTTGGTCGTTTCACCGTAGACGATGTTGGACTAGCTTCTCCTCAATCTGTGCCACCCCTACCCTATCACGTACATAGTTCTTAAGGCGTCGCTTTAGTGACGCTAAAGTGGTAAGGCGGGTCGGCAGCCTAAGGCATCCCCGTCGCCTTGCTTTGAAGGGTCAGGCGGCAATGGCGGCGGCCGGGGAAGGCAGCGGCGCAGTAGCAGGGGATGCCGGGCGGGGGAAGGGATGGGGGGTGCCGCCATCTTCGCCGTTGTGCCGCCAATCTACGCCGCAGCAGAGACGTCGGGCGGGGAAACGGGGTAGAGGCGGCACCGATTTGTGTCGTGGGCCGTTGTGCCGCCGATCTGCGTGGGAGCAAGGGACGCCAGAGGGGGGCGGCGCCGATCTGCGCCGTGAGGGAGGGGGACGGAGGCGGCGGCGCGGGATTGGGGGAGGGGGCGCGCTGATTCTTCGACGTGGGGGGCGGGGGGGGGGGGGGGGGGGGGTTCTGGAGCAGGGAGTGCAGATCTGAGCTGGAGGGCTAGGGTTTGGACCAAGGTTTCTTTTATATGTGACTGCTGGATGAGCTGAGTTGGGCTGAAAAAGTGAAACTGGGCTAGAATACCAATATATGCTGCATTTTAATTTTTTTACACCCAATAACTATTTCTATTTTCAGTAAGGCGTCGCCTCGCCTTACCGCTTAAAAGATAAAAAGGGGGTCTATCGCCTTAGGTCGCTTTACCGCCTTAATAACTATGATCATGTATCACCTGGTTCCTAATTTTGTCTCTTCTTGTGTGACCGCACATCCACCGTAGCATGCTCAGTCTCATAACACAGAATAGATAAAATCATATAATGCTCTTGTCAAGCATCTTTTTTTTTTTTGCAAAATAACTGTACAATTCCAAAAAAATCCATAGCTCTAAAATGGATATCCGTAAATAAAAATAAACATATTTGCAGAACATGTTGTGGCACATTAATAACAAGTACGGTGCTGGGAAAGCATTTTGAAATGGTATCTTTTCTCAGAATATCAATTCAGAACCTAGTGACATTGGCAAGAAAGGTACTAAGGCCAATGTTCTTGGTTTACACTAAGCATGGCCAAATACAAAACTGCAGTAAATAAAGATAGGATATGTTGCTGTTGTCTCATGAAAATCAGGCAATAAATAAGTAACGAGGCAAACAATAGAGCCTTATGAATGCATTTTGGAACAGTCACCACTCACCACGACTCTGGGTTGATATGTTTGAGCTTGAGGGACAAGGACCAGGTATGCGGGTTGACATTTAAAAAAAATGAGGTACAAGGGGAATATCTCTTGGGAACAATAATCCAGTATGTGGTACGTGATTCTAAGGGTTTGAGGTTGACGAACCTGGGTCGAGGCTTGGAGTTGAGGGTCACATATGAATTAAAACCCAGGCTTTAGTTCACATTTCACACAACATGCATATCCAATTTAAAACCCAGACAATATTAGGTTTGCTAAAGAATAAGAAAGGCAAGCCAAGGTGAACACGGATCATGTACCTGATAGTTGGAAAGCTGCTCTTTGGTCAAATTGCCAGTTAAGGTAGAGATAATAACAGCATTGTTAAGCTCTTGCAGCTTTGCAACACAAGCTTGAGCACGATTTTTCCCAACATCCTTCTCTGAGAGGAAGAAATTGCTTGACAAGTCCCATAGCTCCACCTTGCCATCATCATGCAAGGTCACGGACTTGACGCCGGCAAGGACAAGGTTTTTCGCTGCAGTAGTGCAAGTGCATTAGGTAACTGGATGGTATAAAAAAACGAATGAAGAAAAGGTATAACACGATTCTTCACAGAAATTTCATAATGAGATTCCCTCAGGATTGTTATAGATTCATAAGTTGACATGCAATTATAGAACCGATAGCGTTCGTAATTTTCATATTTGAGAGGCTCCCAGATTGTCACAGCGATCAACAGTGTAGCAATCCAATAAATACAAAACAAGGTTATCCGCCATTTATTGACAAAACAAGCTCATGATATAGTCATATAGAACTGCCGCTTCAAGATGGCGTATGGAAATGGCTCCAAGTTTTATAAGGCATAAAAACGAACGAACGAGGTTGACTGATAACTAGAGTAAGTAATAGTGGTAGACTGATGGAAGCAGGGTGGTAATACCGATCTCAGCGCCGAGTCCCTGGAGGCCAGAGACGAGGACGTTGGAGCCGAAGAGGCGCTTCATGGTCTCGCGACCGTAGACGGCGAGCTGGCGGCTGTGGAGGTCCTCATCGATCTCGGGCAGCGCCCTGCCGCCAGCCATCTCTCCGTCCCTGTCGCGTTGCTCCTCGGCACGGGGGGCCTTGTTGCGCAACAAGCCCTGGACCTCGGTGTCGGACCCCCGCTTCCGTGGAAGCATATAGTGGAGGATGCCGCCGAGGAGGACGACGAGGACGGCGGCCGCGATGATTAGCAGCAGAAGGTGGTGGTCGGCGGCGGCGGCGGGCGAAGGGAGGAGGAGGAGGAGGCGCGTCAGATCCAGCGCGTGCGGGGACGGATCGGGTCGCGGCGAGGTGGATTGGATTGGTAGCTGCTGCTGTGAGGAGAGGAGGCGGATTTCGGACGGAGGAAGCTGCGCTTCTCTTCTCTTCCCTGCCCTTCCCCGACCTGCTGCTGCCTCTGCTAGGGTTGTGTGTGGATTCGGAATTTACCCTCCCGTTTGTGGCGTTGACAGGTAGGCCGTAGTTTTGTGGGGGGCCAGCTGTCAGTGAGAGCACGAACTTGTGCTTTCCTTGCAGGCCGAGGCGGCCAATGGAGAGGAAGAAAGAATCTGGTTCCTCAACCAAAGCAGGCTGCAAAGTGAGTCGACACGTGGGCTCAATTGTTCTTGTTCGTGGGCTCAGAGAGACTTCAAAAATAGCAGTCAGCGGACACAGGAGGTGAAGAGATAACGGCGCGTGGGCCACGTGAACGGCTCGGATCGGGAGCGAGCCCCCAGCCAGCCGCGTGGCGGGCTCGTGTCGTGTGGTGCGTGCGGGCCAACAGCCCATTGTCCGCACGCCGATCCGACTTGTTCGCGCGCGGCTTTGTGCTACTGTTGTTAAGGATGGCAAAGCACTACGGACCTAAAAAAAACCGTGGCCCATGCATTATTAGGACAGTGCTTCATTTCAGTTTCAGCAGACTACCAATAAGGCCCAGAACTTGTTCATCTCCTCCGGGCCGGGAGGAGATGCACGTTTCTTAATTCGCGGTGGCCTTTTTCAGCATCCCGCGTCTTGCTCGTTCATCTCTTTTGTTTGGGTAGAAGTCGATCCGCTTCAATGTAACTGGATTGGAGAGGGTTGAAGTAAAAATTAGTTCATTTTTTACTTGAATCCACTCCAAAATAAGTGGATTCAATTTATCCAAACAAGCCTCCTCGACCTGGAGGGGATGCAGATGACTTGGTTCGCAGAACCTTCCTGTGGGCAGGACGTCAGGTGCTCGCATATCATGGGATCAAAAAGGAAGACGACGTCGACAGGGATCCATACATTGCGTTGCCGATCGATGAATCGCGTACGTACTTCCAATAGCACCGCCTTGCACGTGTTTGGATTCGCGCAATTGAACTGCATATATAAACGCACGAATTGCGTACTCTCGAAACACAGGCTTTTGTTGGTGCTTGCATGTGATTGGATTCGCGCGATTGAACACCGCCTAGAGCTAGCTACCTCATGTTGACAGCGAATTGGAGCATGCTTGGCTCGTCATGTGGCGGCTTTGGCATCAATTGCCTCTGTCGTGTGTTTCTGCTTGTGAAAGCCCACTTATTATACTCCCTTCGTTTCAAAATATTTGTCACCGGCTAGTTCATTTTTGAACTAACCGGTGACAATTATTTCGAAACGGAGGGAATATATGGCAATTGACACCGGCTACATGTTGACAGCGAATTATATAAATATAATCATCCCGCCTGGCTCGGACGTCATGTGGCGGCTTATGGCATCATCTGCCTCTGTTTTTTGCTTCTGAAACGCCCACTGATTATGTCAATTGACATGTCTGCTGTCTGTATACTAGGCTCCGAAATTCAGGCACACGCTGACACCGTGTATGTTATGTATGTAAATCAGCCTGCCTCTGGTCATGGCTGGTGTGGTGCCGCGCGCGCGTGGGTGTGGTGAGCTGTGACGGTGTATATATAGGCAGGCAGGTTTCATTCAGGCTCTTCGGGCGCATGGATTATTTTGGGAGGGAGGGAACCGAGCCGAGAGAATAGGAAGGCACCGCCACCGCCACCGCCGTGGAGGGAGGGAAGAAGAGGCCTTAGCAGCTCGTCGTTGACTCCACCAGCGCGCGCGCCAGGAACAGGAAGAGAGGAAGGAGGCGGAAGATGAAGGTGATGGTGGAAGAAGGCGGCGGCGGGGAGGAGGAATTATGGCGGCGGTGGGCGGTGCTGGTGGCGACGGCGTGGATCCAGGCGGTGACGGGGACCAACTTCGACTTCTCGGCCTACTCGTCCGCGCTCAAGTCGTCGCTCGGCGTGTCCCAGGAGGCGCTCAACTACCTGGCCACCGCCTCCGACCTCGGCAAGGCGCTCGGCTGGTCCTCCGGCCTCGCGCTGCTCTACATGCCCCTCCACGCCGTGCTCCTCCTCTCCGCCGCGCTCGGCCTCGCCGCCTACGCCGCCCAGTACTACTGCCTCCACGCCGTCGTCGTCCCTTACCCCCTGGTAAGTGCGTACGTTCGTTCGTTCGTTCCCTAGCTGGTTAAGTCTGGAGCTAATGCAACGCAACGCAAAAGTAAACAGCAGCGGTACATAGATGCGACAGGTGATAGCTATATGCGCCTTCCTTCCTAGCTAGAATGAAGAACACATACAAGGATAGGTAGCTTCCACAAGCATCTATTTGCTACCACACACACACAGACACAATACAAGAACTGCTATCAATTCAGATAGCAGTGCAAATGTTGTTTTCAGAGCATCTATTTGCTACTACCACACAAAAGAACTGTTATTAATTCAGATAGCAGTGCCAATGTTGTTTTCTTTGATCCAAACCACTCGACCGTTCCATGGCGCACATTCATTCATTCATTCTCCTTGCGTGCATCACCCACCAATCCTCACCTGCAACAACCAGATGCTCTCTGCTCTGCATCTGTGCACTCACTCAACCTCCCAGAAATGTTCAGTCATCCACTCTTCACCACAGCTTCGCTGCCATCAGCACCACGTACACTACTCTCATGGGAACCTCTGCAAATAAAATATGTCTTCAGATCGATCTCTTTTGATCCAGCATACGCACGCACCGACGAGACGACCAACCATTTATTACTAAGCTCCCGATCCAGCTGCTATTTACTCTCTGCAAGTGTCCATGTGCCTGAAAATAATCTCCTCTGTTCGGACCTGCAGATCCGGTTAGTTGCCCTAGCTAGAATAATCAATCCAAAGGGAGCGAGATCTAGTACTAGTACTGTAGCATTCATTAATTTGCCAGAATACACTAGTCCATCTCGTGTGAAACGTGCTCCCACACCTACCCTAGCTTGTTACTACTAAACATCAGGTAGCCCAACTACCAGAAATATTCTCTTTCCCTCAAAATAACAGAAATAATTCTAATCCTACCTATCAGCCCCCCTACCTCAGTCTTCCAGCCCTGAATGCTTCTCTTTGACTGGCAGATGAGCCAGCTACCCTGCCTCTACTTCATCATAACTGCAACTCGAAAACGGGTCACTTGTTTCTCCTTGATTCACTCATAGGAAGCGAAACCTAACCATTTCTCTGTCAACAGTAACAGCAGCAGCAGCACCTTTCTAATAGTGACCACACAGTGGTCTCAAATGAATACCTTGGTTGCCCATATAACGGCATTGCAGCATTGGAATTGGACACTTTACTAATTCTCCCACACACCTAAAAGGCACAGTTTACTACAGGACTAGTAAACTAACAAAGGGAGGAATAATAGACCACACAAGGACGGCACAACATCACAATCACGTGAGCCATACACCCAAAGACCATCACACACGCCTCCAGCATTGCATTCGCAAAACAGCATCATGCATCCACCTGCTCCGCATCTGCTTCCTTCAGCAGATCATTCAACAACACCAGCACCAAAAATAACATCAAGCGATAAAGAACCAGGTCTGTGCCATTAAACACCGTGAAATAAAAAAAACTTTACGGTCCCAGAATTACATATTCGTATACCAAAACAAAGTTAGCTACATTGTTTACTGCTGATTTCCTGAAACCAGCATATTGCCCAGAAACCGCACCTTTCTTCAGTACTGTCTGAGCCAATTCATAGCACCTCCCATAACCCTTCCAAAACTCATATTTAGATGTCCTCATCCAGAAACATTCTGAACTGCAAAATCATATTATTCACCAATTAAGCTGTAAAAAAGATGTTTTTTTTTTTCGTTTTGGTGTTCAATGCACTGCATACGACATAGCATCCAAGAATGGAAAATTTATCACAGTGTTGCATAGATAACAACCAGAAAAAAGATTAATCAATTGATAATTGGTGCGTAAAGTACCTGGAAGGGAAACTGTGTGCAAACACTTCCATCAAATATACGAAAAGCAATATGCACATGTGCTAAAAAAAGCAATACACACAAGCAACTGATGTTCAATGATGAATTGGAGTGAGTTGTTGAAAAGTTGAGTTAGACTGATCCATGTGTTGTTGCATTGCAGGTGTTTTTGGCTTGCCTGATAGCAGGGTGCAGTATCTGCTGGTTCAACACAGTCTGCTTTGTCCTCTGCATACGCAGTTTCTCTGCAAGCAACCGCTCCCTAGCTCTCTCCCTGTCCATAAGCTTCAACGGGCTGAGTGCTGCCTTCTACACTCTCTTTGCAAATGTCCTCTCACCCTTCTCTCCATCTGTTTACCTCCTCCTTAATGCTATCCTCCCTCTTGTCGTCTCCATTCTTGCACTCCCAGCTATCCTCCACTGCCACTCTCATGACAATCACCTCCACAGCATGCCTAAGCATGACAGGCGTGTCTTCCTTGGTCTCTACATCCTTGCATTCATAACCGGCATATATCTACTCATCTTTGGGTCTTTCACTGCAACCAGCTCCACTGCACTGGTCATCCTCACAGGTGCCGTGGTCCTCCTTGTCCTTCCTCTCATAGTCCCAGCATCCGTCAGCTGCTTACATGGTAGTCTACATGGCCCTGACCCCACATCCCCACAAAACCATGACGATGATGAACATAAACCACTCCTAATCAGTAATGAACATCATATGGGGTCCGATGGCACAATGCAAAAGACAGTGGAACATCAGCTGCAAGACTGTTGCTGTGGCACGATCCTGGGGAAGGGCTGTATGGTGGTGCTTGGTGAGGAGCATAGTGCAAAGAAGCTCATTTGTAGTGTGGACTTCTGGCTCTACTACACAGCCTACTTCTGTGGTGCCACTGTGGGCCTTGTCTACAGCAACAATTTGGGTCAAATTGCACAGTCATTGCACCAGCAGTCACGACTCACCATGCTTCTTGCCATCTACTCCTCCTGCTCCTTCTTTGGTCGCCTTCTCTCTGCACTCCCCGACTTCCTTCAGAGGTTTGTCTCTCTTATTTCACATACATAAATACATATTGCCTCCAAATATTTTATTCTTGATGTTAGATGGCCTAACATCAAGAAAAAGAATTTGGAGGGACTATATCATAATCATACTCAAATGGCTCCCTAACTGACTGGATATGCAAATTTTACACAGGAAGGTATCATTTGCTAGGACAGGGTGGCTTACTGCTGCACTTTTTCCCACGCCATTGGCCTTCTTCTTAATGTGGAAATCGCAAGATGCAACTACTCTGGTAGCGGGAACAGCACTAATCGGCCTCAGCTCAGGGTTCATCTTCGCCGCAGCAGTTTCAGTGACCTCCGAGCTCTTTGGACCTAATAGCACTGGTGTAAATCACAACATCCTTATCACCAATATACCTCTGGGATCACTCCTATATGGGCAGATCGCCGCCCTGGTGTACGATGCAAATGGCCAAAGGATGACAGTAAAGGATAACCTCACAGGCATAACTGACACAATGGTGGTATGCATGGGCTCTAAGTGCTATTCCAACACATTCTTGGTGTGGGGTTGCATCACATTGCTCGGCCTGATGTCAAGCATAACCCTTTTCTTGCGAACAAGGCCAGCTTATGCTGCCGCTGCTGGTCGGTCCAGTTGTAAAAACTTTCACCAAATTTCAAGTTGACAGAGGAATTCCTTGTTTAGTTCCTTATTGTTTCGAAATCTGGTTAACTTGTACATATTTTAGTTTAGTTCTAGCTGGAGTGCTGGACTGGGTTAGATACAATACATGAAATGAATACCACTACAACAATCATCAAGAGGATAGGAAATTATCACCTAAGCAGCTAGTATGTACAACACAGAACCAGTATTCCATTTTTCAGAGCACTAATGCTAACATGGCAGATTATACGGAAACAGGTTTGAGTGTTTGTTGCAGGTTGATCGGAGTTGTATCCCAAATCCACATATATATTGTGTTTACATATTAATACTTAACAAATTATGTTGCCTTCACAGGTTGGATATGATTAGATTGTTTGCTTTCTGTCTACAATTAAAATAAAATACCTTCTCATCTAGTATTTGTCGGCATGATACTAAATACAGAAAATTGGGGACTATGAATTCCTTAAAGAGATTTGCTAGTTTTCAGGTGACTGAGGTTTCGTATATGTCTCAGTCACATTTTTTAAACAAATAACACGTGGAACATTTCTTTTGTTATGCTAGAACATTTTTTAATTGAAGCTGGAACTTAGTTCTTAGGTGACAAATTCTTGTATATCTCTTGATCTCATCCTATGTAAAAAGTTAAATACTCCTTCTATCCCTAAAAGGATGTCATTTTTTGAACTAAACTTAGTTCTAAAAATGATTAGAACGACATCCTTTTAGGGATGGAGGGAGTACATGCTTGGAACATTGTCATTTTGAATCCAGAACAAATTTCTAATGAAGTTGGAACATTTTACTTATTCAGCTACACAATTTAGTGAGAGAGTTGTAAAAAAGAAAAATAAGATATAGGCGGTTGGATCATCCAGTGGTGAAAAGGTGACTGAGAGATAGGCAAAATTTCAGTCACCTGAGAAGGAGGCAAGCCCTTCTCCAAAAAAGCACAAAACAAATAAAATAATTTAGAAAAATGACCTGTATGGCTATTCCAGTGATGTGTGACAAAAAAAAAACTGCACTAGCAAGCAGTCATGCAATGAAATATATCTATTTCACCTCTTTAAACCAATTAATATCGTTCTCGTATATTGTTACTTGTTAGATCAACATGTAACAAGTGAAATACAGTCTAGACGTGCAGAAATTCATACAATTGTATATAGATGTATAAACTTTTCCGGAAGCCATCATTGAGCAATTTCAGAGTAGGTCAACTTATTGAGCAATTGTGAAAGATTCACATTCATATTACCTTATTCTAGAATCCACAACAACTTGTGGATGCAAATGCAACTAGACAAGAGCCATGAGCCTATGACTATTTATCCTGTTTTTGTTGGTCATGCTTGTGCCACGGATTCAAGGCTTCTCTCATAGCTTGGGCCTCTGGGCTGCTTTCCCAAGCTCGCTTTTCCGACTCCAAGACAGTTACCTTCTCATCTGTAGTATAGAACCACAGAGAAAATATAAGATTCGTTCCTATGCAGCAGCGAACAATAGAGAAATCATATGAAGTTGACAGGATGAATGTACTAGATAGGAAAAAGTATACATACCTCCCCAAACTATAGCCTAGGGACTACTTTACACCCCAAACTATAAAACCGGCTATTTAACCCCCTAATGTATGTAAAACCATGTAATTAGCCCCTAAGGTGGTTTACATGTTGTTTTTGCCACCTAAGCTGCTGACATGGCATTGACTTGCATGTGGTTTCTTGTGGGACCCGCATGTAATTCACATAGGTTGTCTTATTTTCTCTTTCCCCTGCCAACGCTTGCTCATGATAAGACTGAATTTGTTTGGCCCTTTTTCTTTCCACTGCTCACGTTTTGCAACTTCAAAGACCATTCAGAAAACGTTCTCCAGAGGTTCTATTTAGTAGGTGTCGTCTGCTGTGAAACCTTGCCTCTGGCGTTGGCCTCTGGCTTGACCTTTGCTTTCCTAACTTTTCTATCCTGCATCCCAGGCTTCCTGGTTTGGTTGTTGCAACAGAAACAAGGTAATCTTCTCAATCTGACAAAGAACGGAGATGCAACATAGCAGCTAGCGTCTGCCTCAGGAAGAAGATATCTATGAAACATGCAAGCCGCGGGATCGTACAGATCAAAACGAAAGAGAAGATTATCTGTACCCATCAACCGTCAATGGTTCTCGTCAGCGCGGAGGAAGTTCAACTGGATCGCCGCCGCCAGATCGTGCGATTGATTGCCTTCTCGGAAATAAAAGGGTGATGCTACGTATTATGTATATGACATGTGGACCCCACTGTACAGACATGCAAGACATGACACATCAGCTGCCAACATGGCAATACCACTATGTAAAACCACCTAAGGGGAGTAATTAAATGGTTTTAGATAGTTTAGGGTGTTAAATACCCGGTTTTGTAGTTTAGGGGGTAAAGTAATCTCTAAGATATAGTTTAAGGGGGTATTTAGACTTCTTCCAATCTAAAAAGGCTGTGTGGCCATATAAAAATATGAAGTTTTGATTGTCAACGATGAGAAGAAGTATTGAACAGTCCAATTTGTTTAGTTATTGCTTATTGAAGGTAAATTTGAGAAACCATGGAGTTGCCCACGATTTATACCAAGCTTATCAATTTCATGGTGAACCAGCTACTTGTTAACGCTAGACCTAGATGCTGATTTGGATTGGGGCAAGGCACAACATGCCAATTGGCCACATCATGAGAGTAGAAATGGCGCTTTTGAAAATTTACATTCAGACTCGGCGACATCTAAAGCTACCCACATACTCCCTCCTGTATCGAAATAATTGTCGTTCGGACAGCCATAGTTAGTTTATTTTTAGTTCTTTTTGTTTATCTGAAACGACAAATAATTTGATCGAGGAGGGAGTATCAATTGGGGATTTTTTTTTCCTCAGCAATGGGAAGGTGCGACCAGCGAACCGAAGTAAAGATGAATCATTTAAGCCTGCTTAACAGAAATCTGAAAAGAATTTACATGGGGATGGATGGATGTTGAGCCGGTAGGGTGGGAGGGACGTACAGAAGCCTGTGTGGATCATGAAGAGTTCCATGGCGGCGCCTATCGAGGCCCCAACCGCCGCGATCTTGAGGTACCAACCAGCGAACTGCATATTATGACTCTCTTCCAGTGAGCCTTCCAAGGCAGCAGTCGCCGGAAACAACTGCGGCGGCGGCGGCGGCGGCGGCGTTGAGGTCTGGCCCGGTGAGGCAAGCAGAGAGACAGGTCGGGAAGGATGGAGGAGAGGGAGCCCGGCAATCACGAATCCTGGCCGTTCAAAAAAATCGACGTGCCAGATTTGTTTGGCATTCTCATTCTAGCAGCATGGGCCCACCCAGCCCAAAGGCCCGCATCACTCGCTCATCTCCGCTCCCACACCACACCACGGTGACCACACGCTCGCATGGCGGCAACCCCGCCGCCGACGAGTCCTCCTGTAGCCGCTGGTTTTATCCTGACCCCAACTCCAGGTCCCTGCCGCTCCTCCATGATGTTTGGTCGTCGTCGTCGCGCCTCTCTTTGGTGGCGGCGCCCGCGATGCAGACGCGGGGGGAAGCCGGCTTTCAAGGACGTGGTCGAGGACGACACCGCACCGGAGCCCAAGCCGGAGACAGAGAATGACTCCGAGGGTACGGAGCTGCAGAAGGACGCTGGGGTTCTGGGATGGTTTAGGTTTGACAGTGTTGCGGCGGATATCCTAGGCATCGCCGCGCCCGCCGTGCTGGCACTCGCCGCCGACCCTATCACGGCGCTCGTCGACACCGCTTTCGTCGGCCATATTGGTAAGTAGACACCCCACGTTGCAAGTGGTTGCGTTTTTTTTGGTCATCCGACAGATAAATTGTGACCCAAATCCAAATGACATCTGCAAACTCTGCTCGCAATTTTCAGTTTACTGTTCTGCAAATTTACAGTTAGGCGGTGGTAAGCATTTGGGGTTCATTTTGATAGGTAGCTCTTGATTCTTTTTCAGGATCAGCTGAACTTGCGGCTGTTGGTGTATCAATTTCAATCTTCAATTTGGTGTCAAAGCTGTTTAGCGTGCCCTTGCTTAATGTGACCACATCCTTTGTTGCTGAGCAGCAGGCAACAGATGATGCTTGCACTGCAAACCAAGAGCGTAAGCTAGTTGGGAGTCTCTGAATATTTGTTAAACATTAACTCCCTTGTTTGAACTACACTAATTACCTATTTAGTTCTCACTTAGGATCTGAATTACCAAGGTCTCCTGAGAAGTTGACTGAAGAAAGGAAGTTTCTTCCAGCAGTGTCAACATCGTTGGCATTAGCTGCTGGTATTGGGCTGGTAGAAACTGTGGCACTGATTCTTGGACCGGGGACTTTAATGAACATGATCGGTTTACCTACCGTACGTAAGACTCGTTTAATTTATTCCATGCTTGAATGCTCTGGCAAAAAATATCCTTACATCTCTGTTAGTATCAATCTTCTTAGTGTAATATTATATTAAGCACCCTGACAGAATCTATTCTCGAACTGTCAGATATAAGTGTTGCATGTTATTTCCACAGGATTCCCCAATGCGAATTCCAGCTGAGCAGTTTCTTGCAGTTAGGGCATATGGTGCTCCGCCGGTCGTGGTAGCACTTGCTGCACAAGGTGCATTTCGTGGGTTCATGGATACAAAAACACCTTTATATGCTGTGGGTAAGATTGTGGAAACTCCTTTAGATGAAATAAACAAACAAGACTTTACTTTTTTTCCAATTTTATAAACTTTTGATCTCAGTGATTTATGTTTGTATTTTAGTGGCAATCTACAGATATAAGAATAGCAGTAGACATGTCAATATCTTTACTTTAGATTCAAGATTTTCCAGTACTGAGTAGGAGTAATATTTAAGAATTGATGGTTCACTTGGTTCACCGCTGCATGTTGATGACCTGCTACTCATGTAAATTTTGGTGTTCCTTTTTTATGATTGATTTATTCTGATGCTTTATATGCCTGCAAATGACAAAAGCAAAGACTTGGCTACACCGTGTGCAGGTATTGGCAACCTAGTAAATGTAATACTTGATGCCATACTTGTTTTCCCTCTTGGTCTTGGAGTAAGAGGTGCTGCCTTGGCAACGGTGACCTCAGAGTATGTTAAATCCATCATAGGATTTATTTTTCTCTTCTGGATTTTTTTGTTTCATCATTTTTCATCAGTATAACTACATCCTTGAGAACTAAATTATTTGCAAACATATCTGCCTGTGCCTGCTGTCAGGTACATGATAGCTTGCATCCTCCTTTGGAAGCTGAATAGTAAAGTAATTCTTTTTAAAAATGTATTTGGTGGTGGAATCATCCGCTACCTAAAATCAGGTTGGTGAAAAATGTTTTGGCCCTTAATTCTTCTGTACTGTAAATATTCTGAGCCCCCATGATAGCCTCTTGAACTATGATGTAGGTGGCCTTCTGATTGGCAGGTCAGTCGCAGTACTCCTAACCATGACACTGTCAACGTCCCTTGCTGCAAGGGAAGGTCCTGTTCCAATGGCAGGCCATCAGTTATGCTTACAGGTGTGGCTGACAATATCTCTGCTCAATGATGCGCCAGCTCTTGCTGGGCAGGTCTGTACTTCTACATGATGTGGCATTCGATGTCTAGGTTACGTAACAGCTATGTGTATTCTGTTTGTAAAGTATCCATAAATCAGTGCAGGCGCTACTTGCAAGCGAATATGCGAAAAGGAATTACAAGCAGGCCCGTGTGGTTTTATATAGAGTTCTGCAGGTGAATTCTACAATCTCGAACTTAAACTTGCTGCCAAAATCGTCGATTTCTGTAACTCAACTTCTTATTGATACATTTTTTTTCATATATATATGCAGATTGGAGGTGCTACTGGTATTTTACTGGCTGTGGCCCTGTCTGTTGGGTTCGGATCTTTTGCCATTCTGTTCACAGATGACCCTGCGGTTTTAGATGTTGTCAAATCTGGAGTCTGGGTAATTATATTTATCAAAATAAAACACCTTACATTCAGAAGTAAAGAATGATATTGTTATGTTCATTTCGGCACTATGAAATCTTGCAGTTCGTCGCTATTTCCCAGCCAATAAATGCTACTGCTTTCGTTATCGACGGGCTGTATTATGGTGTATCAGACTTTGCTTACGCTGCATACTCCATGGTATGCATTTCCCCCTACCTTTGTCCCTTGAGGCTGTAATGTCACGTCTAAACGCCTGAGATCCTGACACAATCTATTGGTACCTGCGTTGCTCAGTTCTTTGCTGGAGCTGTTTCATCAGCATTCCTTCTTATTGCCACTCCTATGTTTGGCCTTACCGGTGTTTGGGCTGGTCTCGTTCTTTTTATGAGCTTGAGAGCAGCTGCTGGGTTTTGGAGGTAGTACAAGAAATTCCTACAGTGTTTTTTTTACTTCTTCTGGAAATTTGTATAATATGCCAATTTATTGGTGACTCATAGTGATTTCCCTGGTGTGCAGGTTAGGGAGCAAAGGTGGACCATGGAAGGACATTTGGTCGGATGCTGAGTAGTAAGTAGTTGAGTGGTGAGAAGTGATGTTGTGTATATAATTTGGCAAGAAGATGGACACGAAATTACAGCTAACAACAAAAGCAGTTGTATGTACAGAACAAACAGGTTTGCATATTATTAACTGGCTAGGTCTTGCTTTTGTGTGTTTGTGACACGATCAGGGATATTGTGTGAGGTAGGTGGGTTGTTGGTGGTGTAATTGTACCGAAAGAGTAAATGATGCAAGTGTAAATGCGATTTTGTTTGTTGATCTGAGCTCATTGATGTATTCTTTCTGTCATTCTGTGTTCACAAAAGTGCTGTCAAGGCCAAGGCCTTTTTTTTTCGCTTGTAGTTGTAGAACTGACATGTGAATATAGCCTGTAATTCGGGAAATGTTCTTACTTTTTCTTTAACCTGATGGTCTCAGTTGATTTTTAATACTATACTACTCCCTCCATCCTAAAATACTTGTCACTTAGGACAAAAATTTTAGTTCAAAATGAATTAAACTATACTATCTCCAACAAGGAGGGTAAAAAAGGAATCTTACTTGATTTTTTAGATATGCTACAATTAGATTTTGTTAAGCAAATTTGGGTTTGCATCTCCCGTTGGTGATAGCTTAAGTGATGGAGAGAGTAGCATTTAAATTTAAATCGAGCAATCAAATTATGTAGCGTCAAATCTGACTGTTGCTGGCTATTTCTTGTTTGGAGACTGAATTTCTGAAGTGGAGGTTGGCACCTGCCAACCTGATTGGTAATTGAAAGGAGAGGATGAATTGTATGTAGCTAGTGATGTTTTACCGATTTTGGTGCCTAACGAATGTTTGCAGCTAGTTGGGAAAGCACGTTGCTGCTGTATATGGAGAAGATGTGCACCCGGCCCTACCTGTCGGTGATGTGCTACCCAACCCAACCTCTTCTGTTGTTGACCGCCCACCGACACACACGTACCCGCGCTTTTTTTTTCTTCTCTTCTCTTCTCCGCCGTTTCGTTTGCGAGATCCATCAGATCCACGAAACCCGCAGGCCGCAGTCAGAGAGAGAGAGATCCATCACCATGGCCGCAGCCTCTCCTCCCATCCTCCCCGTCGCCGTCGGAGCGGCTGCCAACCCCACCGCCATCTCCTCTACCGACGGCGCCGCCGATTCCAACACGGCCGCCGCCCGCGCCTTCATCGGCCGCCTCGTCGACTCCACCAAGCGTGCGCTGTCCGGCGCCCGCCCCTGGTCGGAGCTCGCCGACCGATCGGCACTCTCCCGCCCGGAGTCCTTATCGGAGGCCGCCTCCCGCCTTCGCAGAAACCTCGCCTACTTCCGCGTCAACTACGCCGCCGCCGCCGCGCTGTCCCTCGCGGCGGCGCTGCTCGCGCACCCCTTCTCCCTCGCCGCGCTCCTCGCGCTGCTCGCCGCCTGGTGCCTGCTCTACCTCCTCCGCCCCGCCGACGCGCCGCCGGTCGCCGCGTGCGGGCGCGCCTTCTCCGACAGGGAGGTGCTGGGCGGGCTCGTCGCCGCCTCCGCGTTCGTCGTGTTCCTCACCTCCGTCGGCTCGCTCATCTTCTCCGCGCTCGCGCTCGCCGCCGCCGCCGTCTGCGCGCACGGCGCGTTCCGCGTCCCCGAGGACCTGTTCCTCGACGACCCGGCGGACCAGGCGGCTGCAGGCACCGGGAACCCGCTTCTGCTATCCTTCATCGCCAACGCCACGGGAGGACGCGTCTGAGACTCTGAGCCCGTTGTCAGGTGCAGATCAGCAGTGAACGAGCTCAATGTACTCTTTTTTGTTTTATGCATGAGATTTCCTACACTATACTACAGATATGTTAGTATTACTGCTCCATTAAAGGATATATTAGACGAGGATGAATGGATGGGATACTACACAACATACAGATTAAATAACGATGAGTGATAATTTTGTTTTGATTTGCAATTGGTGTATGGTAGAGTTGGGAACAAATATGTTAATCTTGATATCGATTTGTGATTCCTCAATATCTTTCTAATTCATTTTTATACAAGAAATCGACAAACTTTTGAAAACAGTGGGAGCAACAGTTTTCATCTAGAATTAGTTTGTGAAAATGCTAGTTGGGTCGATTACAAATCCCACGCGAATTCGCGAAACGTTCATTTGAACAGCCCCCGGAAGGAGGCTCTGTATATGCTCGTTGAGTTGATGCACCAGGTGTTGGGCCTAAGAAACGGAGACATTGTAAGAAAGCCCATTAATGTTGTCGAGCCCTTAGTTCGGCCCATACGTACATGTATAGGCCTAGGTAAGGCCTGCGGTTCGAGATATTCTCTGACCGGGTCAATAGCGGGCCAGTCCAAGTACTACCGGAACTAGCCGTTGGGACATAGTTTTAATTGTTAATCACGGTTGCCACATCCTCCTCGTGCAGCGCAGGCCGGCGGCATCACCACCCCACACCGTGCTCTGCTCTGCTTTCTGGCCTCATCTCTCTACTAGCCGTTGCTGCCATCCCCTCACTCTTCTCTAAACTCTCACCAACGCTTCTTGCAGCAGCGCCAATCCCAACTGCTCACTCTCCACTCCATTGCTGACCTCCTAGTGTTCACTTCACACAAACGCCTCTCTGGTTCCTCTAGTTCTATCCAGATTAACCAAAATGCTGCTGCAGCGGCGGCCTCCGTCGCGCCTCCTACACTGCCGCGCAGCAGCAGCAGCGACGCTCCTCCTCCTCCTGCTGCTCCACACGGCAGCCACCGTCGCCGCACAGCGCCACCACCGCCACGCTTCGGGCGACGGCGTCGTCATCAGCCAGGCGGACTACCAGGGCCTGCAGGCCATCAAGCACGACCTCTCGGACCCCTACGGCTTCCTCCGCACCTGGAACGACTCGGGCCTCACGGCCTGCTCCGGCGCGTGGGCGGGGATCAAGTGCGTCCGCGGCAGCGTGGTCGCCATCACGCTCCCCTGGAAGGGCCTCGCCGGCCGCCTCTCCGAGCGCGTCGGCCAGCTCGCGGGGCTGCGCAGGCTCAGCCTCCACGACAACGCCATCGCCGGCGCCGTCCCCGCCGCGCTCGGCTTCCTCCCCGACCTCCGCGGCGTCTATCTCTTCAACAACCGCTTCTCCGGCGCCGTGCCCGCCTCCCTCGGCGCCTGCCTCGCGCTGCAGTCCTTCGACGCCAGCAACAACCGCCTCACCGGACCCATCCCGCCCGCCGTCGCCAACTCCACCAAGCTCATCCGCCTCAACCTCAGCCGTAACGCCGTGTCCGGCCGCATCCCGGTCGAGGTTCTCGCCTCGCCGTCGCTCCTCTTCCTCGACCTCTCCTACAACAACCTCTCCGGCCCCATCCCCTTCGCCGGTTCCTCCGAGACCGCGTCCGCGTCCGCGCCTTCGTCCTCGTCCTCATCCTCATCATCCGCTCTGAAGAAAGAGGCCATCACCGGGAGCTCCTACCAGCTCGTCTTCCTCAGCCTCGCGCACAACGACCTCGACGGGCCGGTTCCAGAATCGCTCATCACGCGCCAGAAGAAGCTGCAGGAGGTGGACCTCGCCGGGAACAGGCTCAACGGCACCATCCCCGCACAGCTCGGCTCGCTCGCCGACCTCAAGACGCTCGACCTCTCCGGCAACGCGTTCTCAGGCGAGATCCCGCCGAGCCTCGGCAACCTCACCGCCACGCTCCACTCATTCAACGTCTCCTACAACAACCTCTCCGGCCCGGTGCCGGTCCCGCTCGCCCAGAAGTTCGGGCCCGACTCCTTCGCCGGGAACATCCAGCTCTGCGGGTACTCTGCTTCCACGCCGTGCCCCCCGGCGTCCCCGTCACCGGCGCCATCCGCGCCCGCGTCGTCACCTGCTGAGGACCGGAGCCACGGCAAGAAGATCAGCACCAAGAAGCTCGTACTCATCATCGTCGGCATCGTCGTCGGCGTCCTCGTCTTGCTGCTCCTCTGCTGCCTCCTGCTCTGCTTCCTGACGAAGAAGAAGAGGTCTAAAGATAGCGGCGGCGGGACAAGGAGCAGGAAGCAGGCGGCGGCCAAGAAGGAGGCCGGCGGCGGCGCTGGTTCCGCGGCGGCTGCCGGACGCGGTGAGAAGCCCGGGTCTGGCGGCGCGGCGGAGGCGGAGTCCGGCGGCGACGTCGGCGGGAAGCTGGTGCACTTCGACGGGCCTCTGGCGTTCACCGCCGACGACCTGCTGTGCGCGACGGCGGAGATAATGGGGAAGAGCACGTACGGGACGGTGTACAAGGCGACGCTGGAGGACGGCAGCCTGGTGGCCGTCAAGCGGCTGAGGGAGAAGATCACCAAGGGCCACAAGGAGTTCGAGGCGGAGGCGGCGGTGCTGGGCAAGATCCGCCACCCCAACCTGCTGCCGCTCAGGGCTTACTACCTCGGGCCCAAAGGGGAGAAGCTGCTCGTCTTCGATTACATGCCCAACGGCAGCCTCTCCGCCTTCTTGCACGGTCAGACCTCTACTACTCTCTGTCGTTTTGCTCTCTTCTTCTTAATAAGCAGCGTATGATCTAGTAGCAAATATTTTCAGCAATGTTAACTGGTATTCCTTCTGTTCTAAAAGTTCGTCGTAACGTTTCTTTTTCACATCACATTACTTCCGAGCTGTTTACTCTGAAACTGAAACTGAAACTCTGAACTTGTGCTGACACTCTGTGGTTGGCAATGCCATTGATCATCATCAGCTCGCGCCCCGAACACGCCGGTGGACTGGGCGACACGGATGACGGTCGCCAAGGGCACGGCCCGTGGACTGGCGTACCTCCACGACGAGGTGACCATCGTCCACGGCAACCTGACGGCCAGCAACGTCCTCCTCGACGAGCAGAGCAACCCCAAGATCGCCGACTTCGGGCTGTCCCGTCTCATGACGGCCGCCGCCAACTCCAACGCGCTGGCGGCCGCGGGCGCCCTGGGTTACCGCGCGCCGGAGCTGTCCAAGCTGAAGAAGGCGAACGCCAAGACGGACGTGTACAGCCTCGGCGTCATCGTCCTGGAGCTCCTGACGGGCAAGTCCCCCGCCGACACCACCAACGGCATGGACCTGCCGCAGTACGTGGCGTCCATCGTCAAGGAGGAGTGGACCAGCGAGGTGTTCGACCTGGAGCTCATGCGTGACGCCGCCGCCTCGGGGACGACCGTCGGCGACGAGCTCATGGACACGCTCAAGCTCGCGCTGCACTGCGTGGACCCGTCGCCGTCGGTGAGGCCGGACGCCCGCGAGGTGCTGCTGCGGCTGGAGCAGATCAGACCCGGCTCCGATGACGGCGGCGCCGGACCAAGTGAGACAGAGCACATGCCGGTTTCTGCGGGAGGAGATGACGAGTAGCAACACCATGGCAAGAATTACGAGAATAAACGAAACCATCATTAGCTAGCTAGCTTGTAGTAAGTCTCCTATAATTTATATTTCTACCAATTCATAGCTAGGTAGTAGCAAGATATATCTATATATCTACGAATTCTTTGATTTATTTGATCGCGCACGTAGCAGTAAGAGATGGACCATTCATTTCAGTAGTATCTTTGTACACCCTCCCGTCTCACAAAGTTAGTCGATTTGTAGTTTAAAAATGAACTACAAAACGACAAACTTTTCGAGACGGAATGAGTATAGGAATAATATTATTATTGATGCTGGTGATCGGTGATCATTGGTATCTGAATGATCTGTTCCTGCAAAGCAACAACGACATGGCAGGCAGGTTGTACCACTGTAGCATCTATCAGCATGATCTTCTCCGCTACTGGTTGTTCTTGCTGCTCCAGATGCAAAGCAACCGACGAAATGAAGAGTGACATTTGATCTTGCTGCTCCAGACGCAAAAACAACTTTGCTCTGGTGCACAAGGAGCACGACATGGAGTCGTATGCTGTAACACCCGTATTTTTCAAAACAAATAAAATGCAAATAAAATAGAATTAAGAGTAATTAAAAACAATAAAGTAAATAAAAAGTAAAGAAATTACTGTGTAGATAGTGTGGTAGATTATTTTTGCAAATAGGATTTTCCATATTGAATACATGTTTGAATTCAAATTTGAATTGGAAGAGAGAAAATAGAAATCGAATGAAAATAAAAAAACTAAATCTTTTCAGGCCATATCATAGCCAGCCAACTTCATCACTCTCTCCTTCCCCTTCACCGGCCCAAGGCCCAGCCGCGCCACCTCCTCACCGGCTCACCCCCGTCTCTTTCCCTGCAACCAGCCCACTAGCCAGCGGCCCACCTCGCCTACGCTGGCCCAATCGTGCACCAGCGCCCCTCCGTCGCCCCCACCGAACCCTAGCCGCGTGCCTGCCCCCGACGCTGCCGCCACAGGTTCATGCGCGCGCTCGCGCCTACCGCGTTGCCTCTATCTACGTGCGGGCCCCACCTGTCAGCCTTGTCTTCCCCAACAACAACTGCGGCCTCTGCGTTACTCCTCGCGCCCGCACGCCGGCAACCGCCGCGCCCCTTGCGCTTGGCAACCGCCTCCTCTATTGATCTCCCGGTCGCACGCCATTCTCCTATCCTCCCCTCATCGAAACCCTAGCGCACCCACGTCGTGGCCATCGATGGGAGATCGATGCCAACGTGGATTCGCACCTTGCCGGCCACCCCAGATGCGTCCTCAAGTTTCTCAACGATGCGTCGCCCCCGTGGGAACCATCTGTGATGGATTTTCGCCCCCCGAACTCTGAATCCGACGGCACCAGACTCCGACCGTCAAGCACCCGTTTCCGGCCTTCTCTCCATGTGCGCAACCTCCTGGTAGGTTTCCCCGTGTTCCTCTCTTCCTTATAGTGCAATCCCCGTTGAGGTTTGGCCACCGGAACGCCAGAACGGCAAGCTGCGGCGACGGACGGCCATGGCGCCACCGACTATGGCCGCCGATGCCGCCCTACCCCGCCGCTCCCTTCCTGGGTCATTAGATCTTAATTCACTGTCCAGATTATATCACCCCGAAGGGGTATAGCCCCGGTCCACCGTAGACATGAGCCAGCGCCCCCACTCCTCGGTCCACAGACACGTGGACCTCGTCCACCGAATTCATGTAGAAAAATAAATCATAAAAGAAAAGGAAAATAGACTTTTGCACCTAAGCCCCTGGTTCCGCCAGTTAAGCGCCTGGACTTTATTTAAATGCTGTTTTAGCTACTGTTTATACAATTTAAGCCATGGATTCCTCTAAAATTAGAATTAATTAAGAAAATAATTGATTAGGCCCTTGGAACTTTAGTAAATACTACTTTAACCTCTGTCCAGTTAGAAAAAAATGACAAAACAACCCCTGGTGTTATGTATAATTAATGAATAATGTTTAAAAATGCATTTAGTGAGAGGTGTATATTTTTAAATGATAGAATAAATATAGAAAATGTAATAAAATATGTTATAAATCATTTTAGGCTGAAATAAAATTGTCGAGTGCATATAAAATATAATTTGACTATGGGAAATTCATTAAAAAATGGTTTTAGCCTATAAATACTGAAAATAGAAAATAAATGGTAAATGCATTTCTTTGGCTATGAAAAATAATAAATACTTCGTAGGGATGTATTAACATGATATTTTATGCTTATGTGAATATTTTGATGTATTGTTCTTTAATGTCTTTATTTCTCCTTTAATAGTAGTTTATACGCATTCGTATTACGATCAAGAAGCGACACGAAGGATATGAAGATCAAGAGTTTAATGAAGAAGAACTGATCAGTTATATAAAAATAGACAAGTGTCCTTGATCATCTTGTGCCTATTTTAGGAATTATAGTTAGTTGCATGCTTAATTAATGTGAATCTTATTTACTCGTTCCATATAATTCCTTATCGCCCGGGTTGGATTGGGTGGTTTTGGATACTGCTATCACGCTTACATATGCTTACTAGTTGGAATGGAAATATGAACTCATGATTATATTATTAATTGTGATCATTATATTACATTCAAAATAATGAAGTAGTGGTTAGGAATCTAGCAAGTTGGTTTTGGTTGGTATGGTGCATGCGTGCACGAGACTTGAGTTTGTGAGTTTGAGTCTGCTATATTCTAAAGACCGGTTTATAGAGGAAACTTTTGAGTTTTACAGTATCACTACGGGACTGAGATGAGACAGCTTGGTCAATTAATTAGGTTCTTGATGAAATGCTAGTAGTTAGAAGGTGCGGGGAATGATGTAGGGGTACTGCTCTGAGATCCACATGACTCCAGAGGGGGCTTCTGAGGTGGAGGGTTACTCCAGGAATGCCTCAGCGGTGAAACTTTAAAAGACTAGCACTAGTTGAGAGTACCTTTGTAAGGACCATGTAGTGATCTCTTGGTCATACACCAAAGAAAGTGTGAAATGTGATCGACGGGTCACGGGCGACAGGGAAGTTTACTTAGTCCACCTGACAACAGGGGATAAAAGCACTGCTTGTGGGTAAAGGGTACACACTCTGCAGAGTTTTGTCAAACTGCCTAACAGTCATGCTCACGGACAAGAGTGACTTGGGGTCATTTCATAATTAGTCAATAGATGAGATGGTGGTTAGGAATGATATTGGTATTATTACATTACTATAATTATTGTTATGGTTGAGAATATTCATTTAGATGTAGGTGGCTAATAAAAACTAATTATAGGTTTAATACTTAGTGCTTAAACCACTATCAGTCTTTCCTTTTGGCTGGTCATCATGTCATTTATTTCTCACACTTGTTGAGTGCTCTATGTAGTAATGAGCTTGTCATTTTTTTTATAAATGCTGCTCAGTGAGAACAAGATCAAATGAAGATATGTGCAAATTGAAGACGGTGTGTAAAATGTCACATTGCTGTCAGTCGATTTGACTGTGATTGTCCTAGAGTTTTTCCTCTTTTACTACTGTTTCAAAATCCTTTTAAAGGTATATATGTTATTTGTATTCGATACAGAATTGTTTATCACTATTTATCATACATGTATGATGAAACTGATCCTGACATATATGTATTTTGCAGCTGTTTTTATTCTTAATAAAACAGGATGTGATATATGCCGCTGGATCGAACAAGACAATGATGGCATTTGAAGTGCATGCCATGAACATTTGCCAGGTTATCACCGGCTCAAAAGACTTGGTGTGGATCATCACACCTAATTTAAATGGTGTTTCATGATTATGCTTTCTGGTAGAGATTATGCTATCTAATTTAAATGGTGTTTGATGATTCTTTTGCTCTAATTATTTCCAAATTAAGAGCTTGATAAACGTGTCATCTGTATCATGCATTAGTAAGATGGACCCAATTGGACTGTCATTCGATCGCAATCTCTGCTTGTTGGTTGCACAGCTGCACACCCTCATTGCCTCCCAACTTCATGCTAACCGTGTGACTCCTCAAGCATCATTAGCTGACATATGTTTTTAAACAATACTGTACTAGCAAAAAAGGTGTTTTTAAACTATACTAGCAAAAAAATGAAACCTGCAAGCTACGCTTGTTGCATCAGCATGTGAAACATCTTTTCAATTTTTGAAGGACAGGTATTGGAGCATACGAGCTGTTATATGCCTCCAGATCAGCATCAAGCTAGACCTCCACCCTCGGCTCCAAAATATTTCTTTCATCCTTTTGCCACCAACAAAATCCCCCCTTTTATTCTTTTCCGATTCAACTTTAGTTTTCCTTGAACTTCAAGAAACAATCTAAAGCTAAAGAAGGAATTTGGGTGTTTTTGACCAGTGAAGCACTACATAAGAACAGTGCTTCAATCAGTTTGCATTTGTGTTGGTTAACACCACACAACATGCATGCTGAGTTGTTGAGCTTGTTGTACCTTTTTGCCAACTGGAGCTCCTTGAAAGAATCATTCGATGTAACACACATTTTACAAGCTCACGTATTTAGAAATAAGATCAGACGCTTTATTCTCAACAAATATTCAGTTTATATTTTTTTTTCTGAAAACGAGGTTACGATTATCCACAAGTGCAAACTTGTACCGAAAATGCCTTCATACATGCAGACTTAAATACTACTACAAGTAAAATCAATGAGGCAAACTTACTCTTAGTATATTTGATATAACCAACAGTCAGCCTTTGTGGGTATACGTCACATCTCATCTAATGGCGCAAGCAACAAAAAAAGTTACCATCTAAATGTAGTGATGTCCTTTTGATCTTTGGCACACATGAATATAATGTTCTTGTGGTCAGATAGTGGAGTTACACCGCCATGTAAAATTTGGCAGCACAAGTTCAACAACTCGTACCAAAGTGATGACTCTCATTAGTTATGCTAGGAAAGAGAGATTCATGCAACATTTGATTTGGTAGTCAAAAAGGAAGGAAGACAGTTGATTGTAACCATACTCCTCTCCTTTTCATTGACATTTAGATGTGCAAAAAGTTCGTGCTTTGCCTTGAAAAAATAAAGTTTTTGGTTCTAGACAAGAGGCAGGGGCATCTGTGGCTCCACAATATATCATTCCTTAATTCGTGATGAATGATTCTCATGATGGAAACACGCCCAACATAATTTGAAATAAACAACCATGTGATGCAGAATGATAATGCTATAGCACATTCAAGGCAATCATATTCATGATGCAACATTAGATATTTACATGCATGGAAGAAGTATGTCCGTTGATACTCCTTTTAGGACAAGACCTAGCTGCCGCGCCGACCAATGGGCACAGCCATATTAATCCTGGAAGGCTCTCTTATGATGATGTTTCAGTCTTATTACGGTAGTTGAGAAGCTATCTTGTTACGGAAGCATGTTCACAGAAGTTACCAGGCCAAGATCCCTCTACCTCAACGTACGTTTTTTTTCGAAAGTCCTGAGACGATGCTCAGCCATTTTCATTAAGTAGGAGATAGAAGTTTACAGTAGTTCGTATACAGAAGCACAAGCTGTGCAAAATAATACCCTACTCGAGAAGAGGGCTTAAATCATGTGGGTGTAGAAAAAAGAGCAGGGGCTCCCGCTATGTTCCAGACTTGGCCTGCTTCCTTAACCTCGTGGAGAAGTTGCAACTCTGTCTTTTCCTTTCCATCGAAGATACGTCGGTTACGCTCACACCAGATAGACCAACAAATCAGCAATATTGTAGACTGCAGGCTTTGGGAGGCGTGATCTCGACCACCACCTGACAAGGCGTAAAACCATGATGCAATGTCCATATCCGGGCGCCAGTTTCCTGGGTTTAAAAGAGGAGAACGACACCAAGATGAGATCGTGTTCCAGATGGTTGCCACAAATGGGCACTCCATGAACAAATGTACCACCGTCTCGACATTTTTGTAGCACAGAGGACAAAAGTATTGGTTCATCCAGCCTCTATTTTGCAAACGGACGGCCGTCCAGAGTCTATCTTGGACCATCAACCAGGAGAATAATTTGCATTTGGGTGGAGCCCAAACTTTCCAGATTTTATGAGGGTACCAGGACTGGGTACTTCCAAGGAATTGCAACTGATAGGCAGACTGTGCAGAGTATTTTTGATCGGATGAATAAACCCAGGCGACGGTGTCTTCCTGATCACTGTGAAGCTCTATATGGACCTGTTGTAGCTCTTCCCATAAGGAGAGGAACTCGTGCATCATCTCCATATCGACCCTCTGAGCTATATCTCTGACCCATTGTTGGTCTGTCATGGCCTCCGCTACTGTCCTATTTTTTCTCCTCGTGCAATTGAAAAGCATTGGAAATCTGACGGCCAGTGTGGTATTTTGAAGCCAAGTCGATCTCCAGAATTTCGTACCTCCACGTACGTTACTGGCTAGTCTGTTTCAGCCTAGTAATTGAAGAGATGGTCGCCATTGAGTCACCAGCAGAATCAATTAAAGAGTCAATCACGCCAACCACGAAACAACCGTCCGGTCGGTCGGCCCTTCTCTACCACCTGTAGCTTCTCTTTTCTCGAGTGTCTGTGATCTGTAGTATCGATTTCACAAGATCTTCCTTGGTCGTGCTCTGCTGCCCCTGCTCTGCTCGTGTATAAAGAGAGCTGCAGGCCGCTTCCATTAGCGTATTATTCTTCCTTAGTTCCCTCCACACAGACACAGCTGAGCCTTGCAATTGCAAGCATTCAGCATGCCGAGCTCGTCACGCAGCAGCGTTTCCCTGCTGCTCTCGGTCGTCAGCCTTGCTCTGCTCTGCTCCGCCACCATTGCCAAGCAGCAGTACCATGAGTTTGTGGTAAGTGCAGCGGTGAACTGGACGGACACATCTCTCTCTGCTGATAATCTCTCCTGTTTCAGTGTCAGTTATCTCGAGTACGTACGTTGCATAACTAATCATCATTCCCATGCATGCAATGCAATGCATGTACCGGCCGGCGGCATATATATATATAGATCCAGGAGGCGGCGGTGACGAGGCTGTGCAACACCCGCAACATCATGACGGTGAACGGGCAGTTCCCGGGGCCGGCGGTGGAGGCGAGCGAGGGCGACTGCCTGGAGGTGAAGGTGACCAACAGGGGGCCGTACAACGTGACGGTGCACTGGCACGGCGTCCGGCAGATGAGGACGGGGTGGTCGGACGGGCCGGAGTTCGTGACGCAGTGCCCCATCCGCCCCGGCCAGAGCTACACCTACCGGTTCACCGTGCGGGGGCAGGAGGGCACGCTCTGGTGGCACGCGCACAGCTCATGGCTCCGCGCCACCGTCCATGGCGCCCTCCTCATCCGTCCCCGCCCCCGCAACGCCGCCGCCGGCCTCGACGTCCCTGCTGCTGGTGGTGGTACTTACCCCTTCAACCCACCGGACAGGGAGGTAACCGTCCTCCTAGGTACGTCACACTACTATCACCATCAACCAACCAATGGCTTTCCTTTTCTTTTCTAGAATACGCAGGAGAATTATGTATCTTTGTAATAAATACACATAAAGATCACTAACATTTCGTAGCCAATTGCTTTTTTCCTTGTCTGGAATACGCAGGAGAACTGTGTATCCTCGATATATGTAGAGAAAATATGTACAAAGACCTAAGCACCAGAACTAGCATGGAGATATATCCACAGTAGCATGTGGAATCAAAAGTTTATTGAATATGGAAGCACAGCGATTGGTTACATTTGTTGCAACGGGTGGGCCTTAGCTATGAGCATAACCATGATTAGCAGCGTTTCTTTTACCTTTTCTCGCATGTTAACCATCGTTATCATTGTCATTCTCTTGATGTCTACTACTTAGGAGTATTGTTTTGGTTGGTACCAGCTATGTTTATTGGTAGCTTACACCTCTGCATGCATTTCGGAGTCAAACAAGCATGGATTACAAAGCTAAAAAATATATATAGAACATCATTGTCATTCCCTTGTCCATCATCAGATTAGTGATGCATGCATGGCGGCACCGACAGTTGGGCCCATCAACTATTGTACAGCATGCTATTTCCTCGCTCTACACACAAATAACATCGCCTGTTTTAATTCACATGCCAAAAAAGTTCATACTTGCTTAATTCTGAAGCATTCAAAAGCCAAACAAAAGAACAACATCGTCTTCAGTTGCCTAGCTGAAAGAAACTCCTCTCCAAAATGTTTGTACTAGCTAGGTTTATCATTAGTCTATGCATGCATGTAGCTTTTGTTTATTTGGAGTGTGTACGACGACTTTTGAAATTGCTTGATAATGAAAAAAAAACTTTTTCTTGGGGTTGTGATTGTGGCCGACATGCCACAATAGGCCTAACATGCCCCATTTGCAACCTCAGTACCTCATAATATGGTGTTGATAAAATGGACCACCCAGTGCTCTTTTTTTCAAAAGGATGGAGAGCTAAGCATAAGTAAAAATAAAAGATAGGTGTAGCGTGTTTCGAAATATACTGCAATATTTTATATGCAACTTTTTTGCTAGAAAATATATTACTACTATAGGTCAATATACTAAGATCTCCATAGCAATATTGTACTCCCTATGTTCCATATTAAACAGAGAATATCTGCATTCTCATCAGTCGACTGCATTGCACTGACCTTAATATGACAAATAAAGCATATACATGTTTCAGTGTACTCCCTCCGTCTCCATGAACTTGTCGCTTTGTAGTTCAAACATGAAGTACAAAACGACAAGTTCACGGAGACGGATGGAGTATTTACTAGCAGTGATAACAAGTGCTGTAACAATGTGATCGATGGGAACAGGGGAGTGGTGGGACATGAACCCCGTCGATGTCGTCCGTACCGCCACCCGCACCGGAGCGGCGCCCAACATCTCCGACGCCATCACCGTCAACGGCCAGCCCGGCGACCTCTACAAGTGTTCTTCCAAAGGTAGTAAAACGCAAACATTCACCAGGTCCCCGGCCGGTGACATCTATCTACAAGAGCTAGCTTAATTTGATTGGGTCCACCAAAGTAAAACGGTAAAAAGTTGATGAATGTTGGTGGACAGACACGACGACGTTCCCGGTGAAGTCCGGCGAGACGAACCTGCTGCGGTTCATCAACGCCGCACTCAACACGGAGCTCTTCGTCTCCCTCGCCGGCCACACCATGACAGTCGTCGGCGTCGACGCCTCCTACACCAAGCCCTACGCCACGTCCGTCCTCATGATCGCGCCCGGGCAGACCACAGACGTCCTCGTCACCTTCGACCAGCCGCCGGGCCGCTACTACCTCGCCGCGCGCGCCTACGCCAGCGCCAAGGGCGTCCCCTTCGACAACACCACGACCACCGCCATCTTCGACTACGGCGGCTCCAGTAGCGGCAGCCCCGCCATGCCCACCCTGCCGGCGTACAACGACACGGCCACGGTCACGGCGTTCACGACGAGCCTGCGCGGCCTCCGCAAGGCTGACGACCTCCCCTCGCGCGTCGACGAGAACCTCTTCTTCACCGTCGGCGTCGGCCTCTTCAACTGCTCATCCGTCGGCCAGAACAACTGCGGCGGCCCCAACAACACGCGGTTCACGGCGAGCATCAACAACGTCTCCTTCGTGCTCCCGTCCACCGTCTCCATCCTCCAGGCGCACTACCACGCCACGCCTGCAGGCGTCTTCACCGCCGACTTCCCCGCCAACCCGCCGGTGCAGTTCGACTACACGGCGCAGAACGTCAGCCGCGCGCTCTGGCAGCCGGTGCCGGGCACCAAGGTCTACAAGCTCAAGTACGGCTCCGTCGTGCAGATCGTGCTCCAGGGCACCAACATCTTCGCCGCCGAGAACCACCCCATCCACATCCACGGCTACGACTTCTACATCCTCGCCGAGGGCTTCGGCAACTTCAACGCCGCCACCGACACTGCCAAGTTCAACCTCGACGACCCGCCCATGAGGAACACGGTCGCCGTGCCGGTGAACGGGTGGGCTGTCATCCGGTTCGTCGCCGACAACCCGGGGGTGTGGCTGATGCACTGCCATCTGGATGTGCACATCACCTGGGGCCTTGCCATGGCGTTCCTGGTGGAGGATGGCGTTGGGCTGCTGCAGTCCCTGGAGGCTCCTCCACCTGACCTGCCACTCTGCTGAAAGGCTGAAAGCATTAACACTCCCAGTTTTAAGTCCATAATTTGCTTACCTGATTCTGATTATTTGGGACATTTTTAAGAATTTGATATGTACCAGTTCAAATTTGGTACCACATCCTAGTTACCTACACGTGATTCATCAAGAAGCATAGTCAACGTAATTCAGATATCTTTTGAAACAATGAGCAACTTGCAGTAAAACTACCTTCCCTGCACAACACATTTCTTAATTAACTGGTGCTGATTATATGGATATTCATGTGATAATTCACTTCGGTTACAACATCCTAGTTGTCTACATTTGATTGATCCGGACATATTGTCCATGTATTCAGATATATTGAAACAAAGAACAAAATGCAGTAAAAGACCCAGTGTTAACAGAAGTCACGGGATGGTGTGGTAACTGAAGCATTACGAGGAGTACACATCTGCTACAAAACATTTCTAAAGGAAAGGAAAAAAGTGTCTACAAGAGTACAGGATATACACAAATAGCATTTCCTTTGAACAAGGTACAGACTACAGATCACTAGGGATCAGAAATACATCGAACGAGAAAGCTGGCCCTGTAGACATGCATCAAGAAGTGGATCAAGCCACGAATTTCAGGCAGCGAGTGTCATTGTGTATAACTTGACATCGGCACGAACAGAACCGTGTTCCACACCTCACACAAGTGTAGTTAGCAGAATTTCCGCAAACTGAGCAGTAATGGCGCCGGGATGAAGTGCTCGGTGGACCAACAGCCGCTGTCAAATACGTTGGCACATTAGGAGGCAATGACTCCAGGTTTGCCTGTTCCATTTCGAGAGTGAAGATCTTAAAGGTGCGGTCGGTTACAAAAGAAAAAATGGTACTTCCTGAATAAGATTTACGAATTACCATCAAACACCTCCTAGGAAGTACTTACTACCTACCTCATGTAGAACATCCATGAATGATCTAACTGCCCTCTTCTCCAAAGCTTTTCCTTGCCTTGTCTTGCGTTTCATATTCTTGGACTGTTTCTTTTGCATAAGAGCTGCAGACAGGTAAGTAAATAAATAAAACTCAAGATGACTAGTACTGGATTACCACATCATGTGTTTTAAGAAAGTGGGGAGAGACATCAATAATCTAAAACCACTGAGACTGACATCAATCATAGCGTTAAAGATTATTTGATGCTGAACTGTCAAAATCAGCAGGGTGAATGCAATATGACACGGAAATAATGAATCCAGACATTTAAAATTAAAGCTATAGAACGTCAAACTTATGCTCAGCCAGCTAAAAATAAAAATCTGATTTGACTGGATCCGAAGGCTAAAAAAATGTGTAATCAACTCTGCATAATTTGGGTTCCTTGTCCTCCCATGCGACAGATCACGGAGGGGCGTGAATAACAATAATAGAAGACGAACATGGCAGTTGCTCCCGATCGGAGAAGATACTGACCAGGATCTTCGTCATCCGTGGACCCGTACTCTTCATCATTAAGGTCGACTACTTCAACACCAACATTATCACTCTCAAGAGCCTCAAGGCGAGCTAAGGCAGCCTGCAGGGCATTACAGAAATGGAGGCAAATGTATGAGACAGCAGAGGAGGAAAATTTCTTTCAGGCGCAATGGAGATCGGAAACGATAATAAGCATGAAACAACTTTGGAATGGAATTCAAGGAAGGAAGGAAGGAAGGGGGAAGCAAGAGTCGTAAGGGACAGTGTTGTGACACTAGCCAGTGACGGGTTAGGTTCGATTCGGAATGATGGGATCGAGAAGGATCCTACCTGGGCGCGGTTGTCGGAGCTGGAAAGCGCGGAGGCCATGCGCGTGGCCATCCGGCGCGTGCGGGCGCTAGTCCGCCGGAACGGTCCGACGTTCTCCTCCTCCCCGTCCATCTTTTTTTATTTTTTCCTTTTTTGGGTGCAAGGCGGGCAGATCTTGCGAGCTGCGACTGGGTGAGGCGACGATGGATGGACGTGGGCAGAGGCGTGGCCCCGTCGAGCTGAGCGGACGGCGGCGGCCAGCGGCGAGCGTGAGTGCGTGACAGCGGAGGCGAATGAAGAAGCTGACTCGTTGGGGCTACCTGGGCCTGCGACTCTTGCTGGGCTAGGCCGTAATCATAAACGGACCTAGCCGGCAAGTGGGGCTTCTCTCCGTTGTTGCTTGGTGATGGCCCATGGGCATGGAACAATGTTGACAGCTGCAGCTAATGTAAGACTGTACAAATAACTGGCACCGTGTACTTACATTATTTAGATGATGGAACAAAGTTTCAGTCGTAAATCAGGCATACACATCCAATGCTATGCGACTAAAATCAAACAAAATAATCGTAATAGCCTGCGTCAGCTG
The DNA here is from genome assembly GCA_036927565.1 of Tuctoria greenei. NCBI lineage: Eukaryota > Viridiplantae > Streptophyta > Magnoliopsida > Poales > Poaceae > Tuctoria > Tuctoria greenei. The sequence goes on along the minus strand of JAYESD010000009.1, from coordinate 177,672,388 downwards.
ATTCACAGGGGACACTTTAGGATCCTGGCCTAGCATTCCGGTCTTGTTAACTTTCTGTTCGTTTAGAAGCGCCAGTAGCATTCCGGTCTTGTTAACTTTCTGTTCGTTTAGAAACGCCAGTAGTAAAATAGAGTCCTAAGTTTCGTTGATAAAATGTTTGCCGTGTCGTGTTAAAAGTCTGAGTCAGAAACCATCTTGGTCTTGTATGGCCGGAGTTAGAAATAGTGAATTATAGAACAGTCTCAGAGATAAGAAAGGTAAGTTATGATTGCCTCACAATCCAGGCCAAGGTCTGATCGGTTCAGAACCGAGTCGTAATCAAGTCTGGGTCCAGGCTAAAGGTCTGATTTTGTAGGGTCATGGGTAATTAAATCACCCGATTGCTGGAATAAAGGGCAAGCTATTTTTGAGAGTCACATATCTGTTTCCGGTCCTTGTCTTCCGGCGTGATCAACATGACAGCGCCTTAAGGCAAGCGACCGGTTTGGCGTTCGCGACTTCGACCACAAGTTTATCATCCCTACAACCTGCGCTCAAGAACACGTCATCAATCCGTCAAGGGTTGTGATAATTTGGTATCAGACGACACCGGAGACGATCTCATGAGCGACAAATTCGACAAGAAGTTTGAAGCCCTGCAAGACCAGATCGGCAAGACGAACTTGTCGCTCAATGAGACAAATTCTTCTCTCAACGCGACGATCTCTACGCTCGGTGACCTGGCTACGCAGATAAAGTTGTTGTTCACTCAGACGGAAGCAATTCCATTTATCAAAGCATATCTTTGTGATGTCAAAGAGCAACTCGCAGCTCATAACATTGCAATTTCTCGACTGGAGCACTCTAGCAGTTCCAGCGAAGATGCAAGATTTGTCAAAACAAGCCCAACTCTGAGAATAAAAACAGCATACCACCAGTAAACACTTTTCAGAAGATGGGAGGCGGGGGTGGTGATGATCCAGAGGAAAATTCAGATAATAATCACGATCACAACAAGTGTCATAACAGGAAGGCGAGAGATCACACACGTCCTAATGATGATGCTCGACATGGAAGACGGTTTCCTCAGCAGCTCCATCAAATCAAATTCCCTATCTACGACGACTCATCAAACTCGCTGTTGTGATTAAACAAATGCCAGCAATTTTTCCATGGGCAAGAAACCTTGGAGGAAGATACTCCACTTAGAGGGTAAGGCACATTTGTGGTATTACAGAGTTGTCCGCGATCACGGTGAGCCAAGTTAGCCTGAATTTGAAGAATTACTAAATCATCATTTTGGGCCTCTATTGCGGACCAATGCTCTGGGTGAACTGGCCAAACTGAGCCAATCAGGGACAGTAGCAGCATCAGTTTTTGCAACTTCTTTACCACTGCGATTGGATTTCGGACTCCAACTCTATGAACTTGTTCACAACAAGGTTATGTCAACCCTTTCGAATAGACCTGCTACTGGGTCAGAATCCAAATTGAACCTTAAAGCGAACCATACATATTTACAAATGGATACTGTCGGTACCATGCGTAACGGGTACCCCACAATACCGTAAGAAGTGCAAGAGAGATCCACCTGTCAGAGTTGAGGGTATCCTCATGCCTCACATGCACTGGACCCACTTCTCTCATATGGGTAGCTCCTGGGTTAACGTGTGTAACGTAAGTCCGGAGCTAAACTCCTAACATGGGGAAGCTTCGCAGTCGACACGTGTACAATGACTCCGGACCTAACCCCCAGCAGAGGGGAGCTCCGGTGACGCCACGTGTATAGCAGTCCCGGACCTACCTCCTCGCAAGGGGAAGCTCCGGAGCTGCCACGTGTGGAGCCTCCGGAGCTTCGCCACCAACGAATATATCGGTGGATCTCCAACACCTCCGACATTCAAAGGATAGTTAAAACGGCAGTTACAAGATCTGGTTACGTGTCATTAATGCTATATTCACTACTACAAAATGTTTCATCGCAGGCGGTTCTAAACATATTATCGCATACGGTTTTAAAACCCGCATGTAACGAAGAGCCTGTGAAAATGATCGATTAACACAGGCGGTGGCATAATCCGCCTATGAAACTGCATTTTCACAGGCGGTTTTTAATAAAAAACCGCCTGTGAAAATGCATTTTCACAGACGGTCGGTATAAAAACCGCCTGTGAAAATGGCTAGTGAAACAAAAAAAATTCACATGCGCCGCCGGGAGTCAGAAGAGGCCGTGCCGCTTGGAGACCGCCGCGTTGCCGGGAGCCGGAAGAGCGCAACCAAGTGTCAAAGGAGGTCACACCGTCGAGAGCTGGAGGAGCCGTGCCGCCTAAAGCCCGACGAGGCCGTGCCGCTTGAAGCCGGAGGAGCCGCGCCGTCGAGAGCCCGAGGTAGACCGCGCCACCGTAAGCCCGAGGTAGACCGCACCGGATCCGTGCCCGCGCACACGCTGGCAGGGCTCGCACTCGCCGGGAGGCGCGCCGGAGCCGCGCCACTGGGAGCCCGAGGTAGACTGTGTCAGATCCGCGCCCGTGCTCGCGTCGGCAGGGCTCGCGCTCGTCGGGAGGCCGCGCCGGAGCCGTCGAGATCCGGAGCAACCGAAGTCGCGCCTTAGTCGCGCCTTGAGAGAGACCGCTGGCAGCCGCACCGCCGGGAGCCCGAGGTAGGCTGTGCCAGATCCGCGCCCGTGCTCGCGTCAGCAGGGCTCGCGCTCGTCGGGAGACCGCACCGGAGCCCCCGAGGTCCGGAGCAACCGAAATCGCGCCTTAGTCGCGCCTTGAGAGAGGCCGCCGGCAGCCGCGCCTTGGGAGATGCCGCTGGAAGCCGTACCTTGGGAGGCTGACGGAGGAGCACAGACTGAACCGTGGCTGCTGCTGTTATAGACACATCTATCGTGCGACTTTTAAACTGAATCGTTGGATCGATAAGCAGCGGGCAACGGAGATACGAAGTCCAAGAGTGATCCGTGGGATGAAGCAGCGGACCAATGAGGAGCCATCATTATCACAGGCGGTTTTTATGTTACAGACCGCCTGTGAAAATCATTATATTTTCACAGGCGGTTGTTTGTTACGGACCGCCTGTGATAGTGACTATTATCACAGACGGTTTTTGCTATGGACCGCCTGTGAAAATCTCATTGGACATCACAGACGGCACTTTTAATGGACCGTCTGTAAAAAAAATATAGAAGCGCTTGTAAATTTTTTTTTGTAGTAGTGATTAATGATACACGATCAGTGCACTGTTAATAGGGATAACATTATCATTAAGACACGTTATCACACTATTAACCATGTTTAATACTCTTAGACTGTGTATTAGGCCATTGAATATGTCAGGGCCACATGTCGCATCAGGCACATGTTGTAACGGTCAGTCCTTGTACTATAAAAGGGTTGCGCCACACGGTACATAGGGACAAGCGAAGAAAAAGCACATACGCCCGCCGACACGACTGAAACCCACAATACAACAATACACCTCATGGAATAGAGTATTACACTTAGGCGGCCCAAACCACGTAAAACTCCTATCTCACCATCTTGATCTTGATCTTCGTGTGCCCAAACCGAAACAAGAACCTCCGCGGACTACACTTTAGTAGTACCGGAGGAAGTGTCGTTGTAACACTTCGACAGATCAATTCCAAACCAATCCCCCAACCCACCTTTGACAATCAAACTAAATAAAAATTCAGCCCAAACCCACACCAATCCGAAGCCTCAACTTCAGTTTAAAATCGGTTCCAAACTATTTGTTCTAAACGGTTCCAACCCATACCCCCCACGGCCACCCTCAGTCTCGGTCAGTTCCTGTTTTGTTGTCCTCGTGCGGTTGCCGGTGAAGGACTGAAGAGAGGTGCAGTTGCCAGTTGAAGGACTGAAGAGAGATAGGATAGACACTTTGCTTAAACATTTTATTTCTCTTTCAAAAATTCAAATCTTAGAGTTCTGGGGCTTTAAAAATGGTGAATTTTTTTAAAGCTATTAAGAAACAAAAAACAAACAATTTTGATAGATTTTTTGTAAAGATTGTTTAAATTGGACAACTCCTAAAGTTAATTTGGGTTGTAGGACAACAGTGTAAAGACAACCAATTTTAATAAAAATACTCAAAATTCTATGTTAAACCAAGATAACCAATGAAAAAAATATTGCAAAACAGTTCAACAAAGAGAAACTATTTGACTCAAAAGCCTTCAAAAGTGAAATCAAGTTACAACATTTTTTTCAATGAGTGAACATGGACCACGATCCTACATCTACTACAACATGTACTACAGATGAACTTATGTGTGGCATGAACATTCCATGGAAGAATCATCCATGAATTCTTGAGGAATTGGAGCCACCGGACATATTAGATGTTAGAAAAGCAGACATTTGATTCACATCTCTAATATCATGGCAAGGACTTCCTGCATTAATTGCAATGAGAAAGATGTCATCATCCTTAAATATCAATTTTGAACCAACAAATCAGATAAATATTACAAAGTTAGTATCAAAACCAACTTATTCACAATGTGACTATAACGAGCTTGTATGAGTATCATCCAAGATCTCAAAAGCCCAATCAAAGGCATCCGCGCATATAGATATAGGAAGAGACAAGATAGGCAAAAACAATGAGGTCATCATCACCTGGAAGAAATAATATTTTCAGATACTCGATATGAAAACTTAATGTAGATTTACAAGTATATTTCAGAATGTATGATTCAGACAAATATCAGATAACAGTTTAAACACCGACATTCTATTTTCTTTGAACGGGACAAAGAAACATCACCAGCAGGGAGATTCAACATTTTATAATATAATGAGTAAAACTGAATACAATGACACAATGAGGAATCATTCTTGCCATCTACTTTGCAATGTTCTTTTCTCCTTTTTTCTGAATACAATGACTTGTACAAAGTAACAAATTAAATAAGGTAATAGTCAATCCTTTGTGTAAACAAGAGTTTCAAGCTACTATTGATCAGAATGTTTTCATTTCTTATCCCATAATTGTCCAAATTGAGTAGCAAGATTAGTAGGCAAAGGAACTAGGAAAAAACATAGCACTATAAATTTGCTCAACTTCAATGGCAGTGCAGAATATACTACCTGACTGAAGAACTGTAAACAAACTCTATTAAGCGTCTGAAAAAACACATAGCATTATGACAGCTAACAAATGAAGTGACAAAGTGGCATATGTATGAGAGTTAGAACAAGCACAAAAAAGAAAAGCAGGTCCAAGGACCAGTAGGTACTTGCGTGCTTACAGTACAAATGCCTAAATTCACGTAGGAAATGGAGAAAAACTAAATTATCTAAGTACAAATATGTCACCCTAGACTGCAATGCCCCATCATGGCATCACTTGTCCCTCTTATGTTCTCAGTGAGACTGTATACAAACTAATTTCAACAAAGAGATAAAAGTCTAAAATACTAGCCAACATAAGAAAAAAAAAAACATAAGAACCTCAGTTACTTATCCAGATAAATAAATAGCAAGAACATACATAGCAAGCCACTGATCCTACACTATCATTCAACAAATCCTCATATCTATACACAGTTGATCACATCCTAACAATTAAAGAATGACCAATCTACGTTGAAGAATAAACGTAGCAAGCCAGTGACGAGTGGCCAATCTACACAAAGGTAACTGCATCAGGAAATACAAGAATTGACTCACCTGGTTGACATGGGTCTGTACGTTGTCACTAGTGGCGTTGCTCTTTGCCCTCTCCCTCACAACATAAGTCCGGCGTTCGTCCCACCAAAATCTTAGGGACGGGATTAGGGGAGGAGGACAAGGACGAGCAGCACCCGATCTGGAGCAGCAACAGTCGGTGGTCGAATCCATGACGAGGATGTGTGGAGGATTTCTCGGGGGCGGTGCACGAGGAGGAGTACCACCTGATCTAGAGCAACACACGACAAGCGGAGGCTGGGAGGAGGACTTGGCGACAGTTGTCGTGGCAGCGACGTAGCGCCACCGCCGCGGTGATGGCGAGTCGTAGAGTGGCTCCCTGCTGTTGGTTGCAGTTCGTTTCGAGTCCAAATGTCCAACCATGGGTAGGCTATGAGCTCAAACCGTTTAGAACCCGGATCGTTACAACCCAAACCAATCCGAACCAAAGTGATTTTGTGTTACAACCAAACCAGAACCAACCCATTTCTCTTATCAGCCCATTTCAACTCATACAAATTTAACCCAAAGAAAAAACAAATTATTGAAACCGGTTCCAACCAAACCATTCCTAGGTGTACCTTCGAACAAATATAGAGTTGCGGCGTCCGACTTCTATGGAAGAAGCTATGAGCCTTGCACGAGCTTTTAAACGTCGCAACAATCTAGATTTACATAAGGAATCAAAACACAACTTGCTTGCAGATGACTTCCCAAGAAAAAACAAAGGTCACAAGAGCACTTCGACGTGTCAAAATCTTAACTCATGAAGAGATGGCAGATCATCGAACAAAGAGATTATGTTATAACTGTGAATGTGATGAAAAATTCTCAATAGAACACAAAAAGCAATGTCCAAGATTATTCCATCTATCCCTCGTTTATAATGGTGGCGCATCTGATCTAAATGATGAAGAAGACACCTAATCAGGCTCGAGGACGAGATTTTCGTAAGGGAAGGAGATATGTCATGTGCGTTAAAAATAATCAATTATCTCTATTAGAAGCGCCAGTAGTAAGATAAAGTCCTAAGTTTTGTTGATAAAATGATTGTCGTGTCGTGTTAAGAGTCTGAGTCGGAAACAATACATGTTGCACACATAGTATATGAGCATTCATATTTACACCTGCATGTGTAAATGGGAGAGCATGTATGCCCTCCTCACTATACAATCATTATTAAGTAATGTTCCTAATGTAATGCAAAAAAACAAAGATTTTTCCTTAATGTGAATATCCCATGCAATACGATTAGAGTAGCACTAGGAAGGAGAGGAATGTTTCTTAAGTGTGCTTTGCTAACTCTATATATAGACAGTTGCGTTTGTGGATATTTTCACATACTTTAAAGATTCTTTTGTTGTCATTGGTAGAGATATTTGCAAGGACGACTGTGCATTTTCGGTGATTGGAAACATTGCAGTACACGGACATTTTTAGTAAGGTATGTTGGATATTATTCACATTACCTATACTCTTCACCCAACATTATAATCGCGTCAGTTTATTCAAACATGTTGCAGTTGTGAACGGAAGATTTCGTTCTTATACTAATACCAGTATTAGTCAGTAACTGAGTGATTATTAGATAAGTTAACTCCATTGGGAAGCTGCATGAACCTTCATCCGTAACACTCCGTATTCAGCACATTCGTGCAGCACGATTAGCATTTGACTCTGTTTTTTTCCTCTCTCTCTAACAAACAACACTGGATGTATATGTATGTGGGTCGAAGTCAATGGAAGGCTAGTCATACAGCGTGCTGTGCCATCTCGTGAGAGCCAAGCAAACCAAAACAAAACAAAAGCAGCGTTTCATTATCAATTTTATTTTGTTCCCTTTACAGGGAAAATGCTGCAAAATATCGTTATCTATTGCGAGTGGGTTGAGTGGAGTGCTTATCAGGGTGAGGTGGGGTCCACTTCACTCTCCAGCGCACCACTTCGTTCGTCCGTCCGTTCTAGCTAGGTACGGCCTGCCGGACACGGCTTGTCATTCAGTACACCTATGTCTGTTTCTCCTTAGGTGTTACTCCCTCCATTCCATTCCAACTCTATTTCTGGAAACGGTCAAAATCAAACTCATTTAAGTTTGACCAAATTTATATAAAAATATATAAGTCTCTAAGGTATAAAATAAATATGTTGTGAAAATATAATTCATGGTGAATCCAATAGTACTAATATGGTGTTACGAAAGATAATATTTTTTCGTGTAGATTTGGTTAAAGTTAGATTAGTTTGACTTTGACCAATTCCAGAAATAGAGATGGAATGGAACGGAGGGAGTATAATTTTATTGATCCTTTCATTTACTCAACATAATGTCTAATTTAACTATAACTAATTAGATGATGACAAATAAGCGAGTGTACGCATAAGAGCACAAATGGAAGCACCGAAGTTACATCCCGACCTGCCGTCCCATGTCACCGTAACCTTTTGCTTTTTTTTTGGTTATGAGAGTGGATCTTTCACCTATACAGGTAGGTTTTTGTTCGATGGACAAATACCTAACATTCTCTTTTCTTTTCACTTTTGGAACGGTTGCTTTAGTTTGCTGCCTCGAGTAGTTAATCCCACATGACCCCATCCAAGTTGTATAAGTTTGCATTAGGACTTACTATCCTTTCGTTTTCAAAGGTTTGTCATATTTTATTTTATTTTTGAATTAAAAGATGATAAATTTTTGGAGACAGAGAATTTCTTCATGAACATTTTAGAAAATTATGGTTTATTTAAAAATAACTGATTTTAATGTCTTATTTTAGAGAAGATGGCGGTTATTTAAAAAGACATGATTTTGTTAATTACTGTGTATACAGTGGCGGAGCTACATGGTATGCCGGGTGAGCCCCGGCATACCCTACGGCCAGCCAAACAAAGTATGAGGATTGGACTCGCCATGGAAACAAGGCGAGCTAGTGACCTACAGTAGTAGTTTGTGTGTGCTGCTTGCTTAGTCGTGTTAAAGCAGTGTCAAAAGAGCCTTAGGCTGGCCGATGCAACGGCGTGGAACACCGCCCGTCGACATGCATGATCGGTCACAAAGGTGGCTTTACTAATTAAGTAAGCTGGTGCCTTATTATTTGGCACAGTAGTGGTCCAGTCCTTACAACTAAATGCACTGCATACACAAACATTGATCGAGCTCTGACTCCTCCCTCCGGCGCTGGGCTGCTTGTATTTATGATTAGTATATGTCAAACTGTGTAAACTTCTTCACTCAAGATTTCAGAAAGCTATTTGGAGTCGTCGGTGTGTTAGATGCTGTCATATATACAGGAGTATATGATTTCGCTATCCAGTAAGCTCGTAAATACATTTAACTATTTATATTAAAATTTTATAAATTTACGAGTAATCGTGTTTTTTACTTAGCAAATTATGTTATAAATTATATAATTGTACCTAATTAGTAAATGATTTTACATTATTACGTATATTTTTATATGGCATACCCTCCGATGAATTCCTAGATACGCCACTGTGTGTGTAATGGCGTCTAAAAATAAGCTAGAGCGCCTGCGTGTCACTGACGCACAGAAGAGCCACTGTGCCGTCCCTAGGGAGCACGCGCCCAGGCAACAACTAGTGGCACCTGTCTCTCTTATTACACCCACTCGTGTCCGTACCCGCACAGCTTCAATTGGGTTGTGAGGTCCACATGTCCGTGAGGTGAGTAAGTGAGCATTGGAGTGGGTTTAGGCTGCAGACGATTTCGTACCCGTCCGCACTCCCAGGCTGTACGATGCGGTCCTTTCGTCCCTCCCCCGCATCGTATCTTCCCCACCGGCCTCATCTCATCTCAGCTCTCTCCGAGTAGTAATTTCCAGTTCTGCCCCTGCCTGTACTTCCTCCGTACCGTACCCGTTCCGTTACAAAAGTCTCAGTACGCGTGCGCATTTCCTGTTATACCCTCCCTCTTCCGTGTGGAGGCGTGAAGAGGAGGAGGACAAGCATGGAAAACGAGACGATCAGCTCGCCGCACCCCGTACGGCGGGTCGCGGGGTTAGTCTCGTAATCTAACTCGCCGCGTCTCCTTCGTTTGTTTAGTTAATTAATGGTGGCGGCGTTACCTCCTAGCCTGCCATAATCTCTCGCTCTCTGATAATCCCTGCCCTGCCCGTGCCGAGAATCCATGGCCATGGCAGCACACCGCCAGCCCAAGCGCCGCCGGTGCCACTCTCCCTCTCCCGTCCGTGAGATTTTGGTGAGACGGACGCTGGACTTAAACTGTGAGGGAGAGACAAAGAGCAACACCACTAGCGACAACGTCCAGATCCATGTCAACCAGGTGAGTCAGTTCTTGTATTTCTTGATGCAGTTACATTTGTGTAGATTGGTCACTCGTCACTCGCTTGCTATATTTATTCTTCAGCATAGATTGGACGTTTTTTAATTGTCAGGATGTGATTAATTGTGTATAGATCTGAGGATTTGTTGAATGATAGTGTAGGATCACTGGCTTGCAACGTATGTTCTTGCTATTTATTCATCTGAATATTTTTGGATAAGTAATTGAGGTTCTTATATTTTCTTTTTTCTTATGTTGGCTATGTTTTCTTTTTTTATGCTGGTTTGTATGTTTTTGCTATATTTTCTGAAAAAAAATATTCAGATACAATATAAAAATAGATTTGAACCATAATAAGCTGATTAGTGAGTTTATGGACCTGAACCGGGGATTTGGATTGAATCCGACTTGGAACTTATTCGTACTCTGTGTTCACAAGTGACCGAGTCCGTCACAATATAGAATGAAAAGATGAAGAAATAAACCAACTCATTAAACAACTTTCAGAAGAGCAAAAATGAACATGTCTCAGGAAATTAATTCTGAATCAAACACCTTTGCTCCCTCTATAAACCCCTTGTTTTTTACAGGCTAACCTCGTCCACACCGCACAATTCTCTTGCTGTTGATCGAGCTATTGACAAAATCAGACCATGGTTGGTATTCTGTTCGATGGCTGCACTACCACTAGTTTGCGAAGTTCGGGTCTCCTACCTGAATGTTAGTCGATCTCCGTGTAACTGTGCATGCGTGTATTTTAGGTTTTTGTCAGCGGACTCATTGGTGGTGATGCCAACGACGTCGTCGCCGCCGCTGGCATGGTAGTGGATTTCAAGGGCAATCCAGTGGACAAGTTCCGCACCGAGGGATGGCTCGAGGTCGTCCTCATCACCGATAAAATATGTAAGTTTTAATAAAATTAACTCATACAATCAAATGACGCAATACTTTGATCTATACTTCATAAGGTTCATCAATACAGGGTTGAACGAAATATATGAGCATTCATATTCATGTCTGCATGTGTAAATGAGTGAGCAGGTATGCCCTCCTCGCTATACAATCATTATTAGGTAATGTTACTAGTGTAATGCAAAAACAAAGATATTTTCTTAATGGGAGTACCCCATGCAATACAATTGGAGTAGCACTAAGAAGGAGAGGAATGTTTCTGAAGTGTGGTTTTGCTAACTCTCTCTATATATAGAGGGTTGCGTTTGTGGATATTTTCACATACTTTTACAATTGGTAGAGATATTTGCAAGGACGACTGTGAATTTTCGGTGATTGGAAAAATGTAGACGTTGCGTTTGTAGATATGTTCACATACTTTTTAAAGATCTTTTTGTTGTTACTAGTAGAGATATTTGCAAGTACGACTGTGAATTTTCGGTGATTGGAAACATGGATGGCAGTACACGGACATCCAATATTGGATACTATTCATATTAGCTATACTCTTCACCGAACATATTATAATCGCGTAGGTTTATTCAAACATGCTGAAGTTGGCAACGGAAGAATTCATTCTAATACTAATACCAGTATTAGTCAGTAACTGAGTGATTATCTGATAAGTCAACTCTATTGGGAAGCTGCATGAACCTTCCTCCGTACCACTCCGTATTCGGCACATTCGTACAGCACGAGTAGCATTTGACTCTCTCTCTAACAAACAACACCGGATGTACATGTACTTGGGTCCAAGTCAATCGAAGGCTGTCATCGCGCACCACATGCTGTGGGCCTGTCGCATCTTGCGGGAGCGAAGCAAAACAAAACAAAATCAGCGTTTGATTATTAATTTTAATTTTCTCTTTTCAGTTTACAGGAAAAATGCTGCATGTTATCCTTATCAATTGCGATGGGTCGAGTCATTGAGTGTAGTGCTTATCAGAGTGAGGTGGGGTCCTCAACTCCACTCCAACGGATTGCTCGTCCGTTCCGTTCTAGGTACGGCTTGCTGCCCCCGCCTCACCGAAACTTTTTGCTTATTTTGTTTGTTATCACTTTTACAGGTAGGTCTTTGTTGGATCGACAAATACCTAATATTCCCTTCTCCTTTCACGTTTTGAACGGTTGCCTTAATTTTGCTGCTTGGAGTAGTAATCTCGCATAACCCCATCCAAGCTGTATAAGCTTGCATTATTTATTTACGTATTGAAAAATTTCCGGTTCATTTTAGGAAAAAAAAGTTGCTTAATTTAAAAATAACCGATTTAATAGTACCACAAGACGATGGCTTATTCTAGAAAAAGATGATGATTTATTGTAGAAAAGATGGTGGTTTACTTAAAAAAAAGGAGCCGATTCGTTAATTACTGTGGGTGGGTAATATAGTGGCGTTTAAAAGTAAGCTAGAGCGCCTGCGTGTCGCTGACGCAGAGAGCCAGAGCCGCCGTGCCGTCCCTAGGAAGCACGCGCCCAGGCAACAACTAGTGGCACCTGTCTCTCTTATTACACCCACTCGTGTCCGTACCCGCACAGCTTCAATTGGGTTGTGAGGTCCACGTGTCCGTGAGGTGAGTAAGTGAGCATTGTAGTAGGTTTAGGCTGTAGATGGTTTCGTACCCGTCCGCACTCCCAGGCTGTACGATGCGGTCCTTTCGTCCCTCCCCCGCATCGTACCTTCCCCACCTGCCTCATCTCATCTCAGCTCTCTCCGAGTAGTAATTTCCTCTTCTGCCCCTGCCTGTACTTCCTCCGTACCGTACCCGTTCCGTTACAAAAGTCTCGGTACGCGTGCGCATTTCCTGTTATACCCTCCCTCTTCCGTGTGGAGGCGTGAATAGGAGGAGGACAAGCATGGAAAACGAGACGCGCAGCTCGCCGCACTCCGTACGGCGCGTCGCGGGGTTAGTCTCGTAATCTATCTCGCCGCGTCTCCTTCGTTCGTTTAGTTAATTAATGGTGGCGGCGTTACCTCCTTAAGCTTGCCGATAATCTCTCCCTCTCCCTCCATTTCCTCCGCTGCTCTGCCCTGCCCGTGTCGAGATTCCATGGCCATGGCAGCACACCGCCAGCCCAAGCGCCGCCGGTGCCACTCTCCCTCTCCCGCCCCCACCCCCGCCGCGCCACCGCTCGACTCGCTGCCCCACGAGCTCCTCGCCCTCATCCTCGACCGCGTCGACCCGCGCGCGCTCAAGTCCTTCGCGCTCGCCTCCCGCGCCTGCCACGCCGCGGAGTCGCGCCACCGCCGCGTCCTCCGCCCGCTCCGCGCCGACTTCCTCCCCGCCTTGCTGTCGCGCTACCCGTCCGCCGCCGCGCTCGACCTCTCCCTCTGCCCGCGCGTCACCGACGCCGCCCTCGCCTCAACCGCCGCCTCAACAACCGCATCCTCTGCCTGCTCCTCCCTCCGCGCCGTCAACCTCTCCCGCTCCACCGGCTTCAGCGCGGCCGGTCTCGCCGCGCTCGCGACAGCCTGCCCCGCCCTCGCCGACCTCGACCTGTCCAACGGGGTCGACGACCTCGGGGACGCCGCGGCCGCAGAGGTGGCGCGGATGCGCCGCCTCCAGCGGCTCTCGCTGGCGCGGTGCAGGCCGCTCACCGACGTGGGACTCTGGTGCGTCGCCGTCGGGTGCCCCGACTTGCGCCACCTCTCGCTCAGGTGGTGCATTGGGGTCTCGGATTTGGGGCTGCAGCTGCTCGCCCACAAGTGCACCAGCCTCAGGACGCTGGATCTCTCCTACACCATGGTCAGCCCTGCTCTATTGTTTTCTTCTTATCCCCGTTCGCAAAATCGACTGCCTTTAGTTTCTAGACGACTCAGCGAAAATTGGGCGAGTGCACCGTACTTTTATTCTCGATCTGCAGACGCTCTTATCTAGGTATCTGTACACTGCAACGCAAACGATCTCTGCGTCGAAGGATCAGAGCTAGCAGTAGCCAACTCCACCTTGTCTTCTCGCCTCGACATTTTCTGACCATACATAGATCTAGTTTTTTCGCTTGCAGTTTTCTGAGTACCAACCGCGCTTATCAAGTTGGACTAACAATAACATATCTTGCTTTGCAGATCACGAGAGACTCCTTTCCAGCCATCATGAAGTTACCTGATCTCCAAGTGCTGACGCTGGTGGGGTGTTCTGGAATCGATGATGTTGCCCTTGGTAGTGTTGAGAAAGATTGCAGCAAATCACTGCAGGTGAGCGTCTTAATAGCTCGAGTGCCTCACTTTCATTTCACACGTTTTCTTGAAGAGTTCTCTGCTTGATGTCTTGGAACTCTATGACTGACTGAATTATACTCGTGTTTTACTAAGCATGTCTGGACTTCACCGAAACCGCTGCTTACTGAGGTTGAAAGCATTTTGCTCGTCTGTTGCAGGTGCTCGATATATCATATTGTCCGAATGCAACCGATGCGGGAGTTTCATCCATAACGAAGTCGATACCCAATCTATTGGAACTGAATCTTTCATACTGCTGTCCTGTAAGTAGCTACTCATGCTGATGGTGCATTATTTCATCTCCTGGGCATTGTTTTGAGATCTCCCATCTTATTTGGCACCCTTCTTTGGCAGGTTACTCCTTCTATGGTAAGCAGCTTCCATCGGATTGCTAATCTGCAGACCCTGAAGCTTGAAGGCTGCAAATTCATGGCAGGTGGACTAAGCTCCGTCGGAAGGTCTTGTGGCTCTATTAGGGAGTTAAGTTTGAGCAAGTGCTCTAGAGTGACAGATGCAGAACTTTCTTTCGTTGTGTCAAGATTAAAGAACTTGCGGAAGCTGGACATTACTTGTTGTCGCAAGATTACTGATGCTTCACTAGCTTCCATCACTAGTTCATGCACTTCCCTTACCTCTCTGAGAATGGAGTCCTGCACCAATGTTTCTAGTGAAGGACTCCGATTGATTGGAAAGCACTGTCGTCACTTGGAAGAGCTGGACCTTACTGACAATGATTTGGATGATGAAGGTTGTTACTGAACTGGCTATTTATATATTTGTTGGCACTGGACAAAAAAGTTGACTATGAATATTTTCTGTGCAGGGCTGAAAGCTATTGCTGGATGTAGCAAACTCTCAAGCCTAAAGATTGGCATATGCTTGAAGATAAGTAATGAAGGTCTCACTCAGATTGGAAAGTCTTGCCCAGAACTCCAAGACATTGATTTGTACAGGTGATTCTTAGGCATGCCTCGTGGTGGCTTTACCTACTTCTTTTTTCCTCCTTTTTGCCCTTCGACTAACATATAGTTTCCGTTTCAGGTGCGGAGACATTGGTGATGATGGCGTTACTCATATTGCGCAAGGCTGTCCAAAGCTAAAGTCTATCAATCTGTCCTACTGTACAGGAATAACAGACCGTTCACTGAGGTCGCTCTCAAAATGTGTGAATCTGAACACACTGGAGATTCGTGGCTGCCCCAGGGTTTCATCCCCTGGGATATCAGAAATTGCGATGGGATGCAGGCTACTTTCAAAGCTTGATATTAAGAAGTGCTTTGAGATTAATGATGTGGGGATGATTTACATTTCTCAGTTCTCTCATAGCCTCCGTCAGGTATTAGCGTTCACGTTTGTTGCTGAGATATAGTACTTCCACGTTTACACTATTGTGCTAATAACATCTACGCCCCATCGCAGATAAACTTGTCATATTGTTCAGTCACAGATATTGGACTTCTTTCGCTTTCTAGCATTTGTGGCTTGCAGAACATGACCATTGTACATTTAGCGGGTATCACGCCTAATGGCTTGATGGCTACGCTTATGGTATGTGGTGGTTTGACAAAAGTGAAGCTCAATGCTGCATTCAAATCCATGATGCCCCCTCATATTCTCAGAAATGTTGAGGCACGGGGCTGTGCTTTCCAGTGGATCAATAAACCATATAAGGTATTGTGCATTTTTCAGCTTGCTTGTTTACCTAAATTTGATTGAATCTTTGTGTCCATTATCATTCTTATGCTTGAGGACATCAAGTTCATGTTTGGATTGTTGATTGTGCTGATAAAAGATGCCTTGGGACAATCACTGTACCCTTATATAGTGTCTCATCCATGAATTTGTATTTGCTTATAAGATTGCATTGTAAACTTGTGGACATCCAGTGTCTAATAAGTAATAACTGATATGATCGTGGGCAGGTTGCGCTGGAATCATGTGATGTATGGAAGCAACAGTCACAGGATGTGCTTGTACGATGAAGAGGGTTGGAAGTTTAGCTATTGTGACGATCAATGGGCTCTTGATTGGCCTTTCTGGAGCATGGAGATAAAAATGTTGTATTGTAATTGGTTCGGTACCATGCAGATATTATACAAAATTTATCCTGTTTGTATATGTGTGAGCCACGGAGTACATTTTGTTGGACGAAACTAGGAATTTTCTTTCCTTTCCATGCGGTGTGCAGCATATTGATGAATTGAAGAGAAAGGTGAACACATCCGGCGGCAACAACGATTAGCAGTATTTTCCATCCTCCAAACAAAAAGGGACGTAAAAAAAGTGTAATATTTCTGAATAAAAAGTTCATTACCGTCATTACCCACTCTTTTTAAAAAAATTGTTATCTTTAGTTTATTTTTAATTAAAAAAAAGGAGAGAGTAATATTTCTGAAAAAATTAATTTTCTGAAACTTAATTTCCCGACAGTACCTGAATGGTCAACGCAAGTCAAGCTTCCCAGGCCAACAGTAGCACACCGATGATTGAGTGGAGGAAGGTCTCCGGTCTAGTCTCCTTTTCTTTCTTCTCCACTTGCGGGAGGTCGGGTCCCATGGCGGCGTCCTTTCTTTCACCTTTCCCTTCTTCCACTCATCATCTCGCTCGCTTTAAAGCTCGGCAGCCCAAGAAGTGCAGTGCAGAGGAAGGCAAGCAGCAGCAGCAGCTATACATGAAAGTGGCGCGGTCGCGCCGCGCAGCCCGCTGGGCCGGCCTGCACCGCGTCCGCAAAAACGGCCCGCGTACTTCCGCGTAACTGAAGCGGCGCCGCTTCGCCTATCCGCATCCGCCCGCGAGCGCCGCATCTCTCCGCAAGGAGTTAACTAGTCGTCCCTCGCCCGACTCGGAGAGATGGAGGCGCCGCCGCCGCCGCCGCCGCCTCAACCCCAAGGTCCGCGTCGCCCTCACCTCAGCGCTCTCGCTCTTCCTCCCCATCATGTCCTACCTCTTCTCCGAGGCCAAGAGCAGCAATGGTGAGCTGGGCTCCAAGGCCGAGCTCCCGTAGAGAGCCCGCTTCATCCTCATCTGGATGCTCCTTGTCGAGCTCCTCCGGAAGAAGGTTGGTGAGATCAACATGCGGGGGTACTCGGGCACCATCGAGCGCGCCGGGCGTGTCCTCTGGCTCGGGAGTCTCGTCTTCTCCAACCTCCAAGCGACCGGCAGGAAAGCCATGACTGGCATCCTCTGGGTCCTCTGTGCCTCCAAGCTGGTGCAGAGGATCGCCTTCGCCGAGTTTGGGAAACATTCCCTTGCCTTTGGCAAGAACGCGAGGCTTATCACCTCCTACATGGCCCAGGTGCTACAAAAAAGATAATGATGATGATGACAGCAGAAGCGAAGGAGGGACGACGAGCTCATCTCGTTGAAGAGGTGCAGGTACGCGGTTATGGATGAAGACAGGTGCGCTTCGGACCCTCTCGGCCTACCCTCTCTCTTCTTGCCACATCCCGGTTCAATCGTTCATCGGCGATTACAGGCGTCTAGCGAGCTTCACGTCGTCTTCTCCATCCTGTAAGTTCTCCTGCTCCTTCCGGTTCCTCTGCTCAATCAAACGGTATGTTCTTCATAATTTTTCTGACACCTCTTGTCCATCGTTCGTTTCTTTTTCTGCAGCTGAGTACCATTGAAGTACAAAATTCTGATGAAATCTGAGGATTCTGTTCTTTTATGACATGGGAATCGAATGCATAGAGTGCTATTCTGATCATCTGATGTGATTTCTGGGCACGCTCTACCCTTGTGACCGACAAGGAAATCGCATAATATGAAGATTACGCATCCATCGACTTCTTTCGTGCTCCTGGCGTTGTTGATGCTTTCCGCTATCACGAGCGGCTCCTCATCATTGGATCTGCCCGCACGGCCGAGCCATCGGAGGCTACTGAGTTCAATCTCCGAACACTGAGTTGGGCTGGCTGGCTAGTGAGCGAGGCGGACTGGCTAGCGACGGAGCGAGCGAGGCGGCTTAGTGAATTCACGATAGAAAGCAGGAGAACACGGGCGGCCGAACGCGGCATAGCGGGCGCCGCATTGCGCTGCAAAAAAATCGCGGTATTGCACGCGGGTTGCCGCTCAACCCGCATCGAGTTCACGGCTTCTGCGGCGGCAGGGCGGTCAGCCGCAACCCGCGCCACTTTCAACCTGAGCAGCAGCAGCTTGAAGAAGCTAGGGATCCTCCATGGGAAACGCCCTCAGGCGCTCCGCGGGAGAAGAAGAACATGCCGGCGGTGACGACTCCGAGCCCGCCATCGGACTGCAGGCCGCGGGAGAACCGTCTTCGCCCAATTTCCAGTGCACCATCATACTGCAGGGCGGCGGCACCTGCGACTCACCACAACGCATTCTACCGCTTTCGCGACGTAGGCCGACTCGTGAGCAGGCCCTAGGTCGCCATGGCGTCAGGGTGGCCGCCGCCCGCGCCGCTGCCCTGGATCAGTACATCCTCAATTTCATATCGACATCCATGGTAACATACGCTGTTTGTTCTTTCTTCCCCCTTTTCCTTCACCTCTGTATCTCTATTGTGCCTGTCTTGTACTTGACACTGCAGACTGATGAAGCTGCCGCTGCTCTCACTTCCAAAGCGTCGCCATTTATTTCAGTAAAATTCGACAACTTTTTAGAGCTGCACAATCAAAAACCATTTAGAGCTCCACAATCAGTAATAAAAGATGAATCCAACCTAACTATGCCGCGTGTAAAGTACTCCTTCTGTTTCGAAATAGATGATGCCGGTTAGTTCATTTTATATTTCAAGTTATCATTGAGTATGAAACCTGGACACCTGCAGCGGAGCAGCGACAGCGATGAACTTGGGAATACAATGGTGATTCCTCAGTATCAATGCAAGTGAGTTACTGATCCCTGTTGCTGTTTCAGATATATAACTGCAAGAAATTTCTCCATGTTCCAACAATTTATTTTGTTAATTGTATTTATACTTCATAGTATCGAGGGCATCGACGAGTCATCCGCCAGGGGGCTATGCAATGCAGTGAGCTACGCCAAGGCCAAGGCCAATGCCATGCTGATCCAGGTCCCAGTGTTAGGAACAACGAAAACATTCTGGCGATTATCTGACGATGCAACCAGGATCAGCAGAAAACTTGCATTGATACTCAAGAGCTACCACTCAGTTGGCAAGTACCTCACTGCTCCGCTGCAGGTGTCCAATGTTTGGATCGGCAGTACTGGTAGCGTCAAGCTAAGGGGGGTCTGTTTCACTGATGAAAAATTCAGTATTGCACGTGTGAGTGATGACTACAAGCACCTATGCGAGGTTCTGCTGTCTTTGATTCACATCTCCGGCGGGGATCTCACCAAATTGCCCCCGGACTATATGGAGTTTCTTAGGCTGCTCAGGGACGACCTTCTGATGAGAGATGAATTCTTGATTGTTAACAATCCTGCACTGCTGCCCATGTCAAACCGGTAAGTTTCCGATATAAGTTTATACTATCTCTGGCTGTGGCCGCAAACTAATTTTTTTTGTTGTTCACAGCACTGAGGTCTTCCTGATGTTATACGACAGAATTGTCACATACCTTGGTTGTGACTCTCACAGCAGATTCAAGAAGCGTAGGATACTTGCTAAGCTCCCTTACGAGGACGACTGGTTGGACACTGCCATTGCAAACACGCAAATCAATCAGTGGGTTATCAATGTCGAAAACGAATACAAAATAACTCAGCTTGATCAGCTGCGGCTCAACAGAAATGTGAGATGCCACTTGCATGAGTACAACGACGAAAACATTGAGGAAATCTTGTATTATGAGTGGCCAGAGCTGCTCATGGACATGGTGAAGTTGTTACACGAGGAAGGTGAGCTCCAAGGTACCGACATTCGAAACAAGTTCGGCTAGTTGTCCTACCGAATGCAAAACTGATATATTCTGCATTTCCTGCGGTTGTTAATCTCCTGTTCTTTCTTAGTGTGTACTCCCTCCGTCTTCAAAATATTATCGTTTGTTAGTTCGTTTTTAAAAACAAATGACAAACTTTTGAGGACGGAGTGCGTACATTTTGTGTGTGGAGTCATGTGCCACCTGGTTTATAGTAAAGTTGGATCAGCTTTACAAAACTAGTATGTTGTAAATGGTTTTATTGTGCAGTTGCATGGAATTGAGCCTGGCTAAAACTCCAAAATCCTGCACATCCCAATTTCTAGCGTGAATATGTCCAGAAACTTTGATTATCTGCGCCATTCAATTTTGCACCTGACATGTGCCAGTGATATAGGTTAAAAGAATTTTGCGACTTTTTTCAAGTGCTAGCAGCCTTTGTAGACTTTAAGAGGCTGAAGGTACATCGTGGCGATTTCATATTGCTATTTCCCTTTGCCCCAGAATTGTGCATCTTCTTCCAATAATGCAACATATAGAAGTAGATTTGGTTTGTCATATTATTTAGACCTGAAGGATTCGGACAAAATGTCACATCATCCAGGAAACACAGGTCGAAAGTGGTAGGGACCTCTTTCAAAAGCTTTACCAGTTGATGGATTTTCTAATGATTCGTACATTGGGTGCACCTAACAATATCAGGTTGCTATACTTCTGCACTGGGTTCAACAGAATTAAAGCTCATGGCAGGAAAAAAATGGAACAACCATTCAAAAGTGTTTTGACTTTTAAGTTTGCTTAAATCCATGTTGCTCATACTCATACAAAAATAGAATAAGTCATGCTTCAAGATGAACAGGTAAAATATGAAATACTCCCTCCGTTCTGAAATAATTGTCGTTTCAGACAACCAAATGAATTAGAAATAAACTAACAAAGGTTGTCTTAACGACAATTAAAACGAAACGGAGGGAGTACACACTACTGTACAACCTGAATATTCCACAAACAAAACCTAAGAACGCTAGAAACAGTGGCAAAGGTTGCACATCTAGTTTGAACAGCCTAAAGCAGGGTTCAGAGAGATTATTGGGAGGTAACTTCAACTTGATCAGTGTGGGCGTTACAGGTGAAATCTATTGTGACAATGTGTTCATACAGGTGGAAAAAGAAAATCGTACTGAAGTTTTTAGAAAGTTTCAAATGTATCAAATTTTCACATGAAAGCTAAAGAGGTTGGCCCAGCATCCATGTGCGCGGTGATGAGCGCGATCCAAGAGACTGTGCTGGGACGGGGCATTTCGTAGAACACCATTTGCCTTCGGGCGTCGTGCAAAAGGGCGCATTTTTGGAATAGGATCTTCTAAATTTACTGCACATGTGACTTGGTCCCTGCTTATATGGGGCCCATGTGGCAGTGACCTCACGTGTCGGTGATCTGTGCAGTAAAGTCAGATCTCAGCATAATGTTTTTGGAGTCGGTGTAAGGAGCTAGAACCCATGTTTGATTTTGGGCCAAAAGAAAGGCATCTAGATAGGTTTCAGGATTCCGGAAGCCTTACTCCTAAAACTGAAATGTGGAAGTCTTACCCGATCCACGTTCATCGCCTGATGAGTCGACCAATTTCTCTACCCCGCTTCTTCCCCTGATCTTTCTTAACCTCTTACATGTGACTTGGTCTCTGTCACGTGGGGCCTGCGTAGCAGTGACCTCACGTGTCAGTGATCTGTGATCCTGTACCGCATTTTGCGTATACGTTGAGGATGGAAGTGAGGACGTGGCATTTGAATGTGATGGAAACTTGAGGGAGCGGGCATGGAGCTGAACTCCGGCGCAGAGCGGGTCGGGCAGGCGGGACGCGGCCTTGAGCGCGGAGCGGAGGCGTTTAGAGCGTGGAGGTCAGGAGGTGAGGCTCGCGGAGGATGGGGACGGATCAGGAGCTCGGGAAGGTCACTGTGGTGGAGCTGAACCACCAGTCCACCAGCAGTGGCGAATCCAGCGATAGGTTATAGGGGGCTGAACATTATCTTAAAAAAATGCATAAAAAATTAAAATGTTAGTATAGAGAATTGAACTCTAGACCTTAAGTTTAGAAGTTGTCTTCACTAACCAATTAACCAATCATATAGTGAACAATAATTTTGAGACTATTTTTTAATATACCTCTTCTTCACTATCAAAATTATAGAGGGGGCTCTAGAGGGGCTCTATTGTTCGTCGCTGGGTAGGGAGGGGACTGGAGCCCCCCTGCCCCCCCCCCCCCCCCCCCCCCCTCCCCCTTTGATCCCCTGATCTGATCCGTGGATTTCTTAAGTTTGCACATGTTGCTCGGACTTCAGAGGTAGGATTCGAAAAGATGTCAACGGCTGTACCACAGCACCAGCGCTGGTTTTCTTCTGTAACCGAGGACAGTAACGACAACAGCAACTCTGAGCAGATAGCACCGCTACAGCGTTGCATTGCACGAGCGTGCGAGCCGATCTAGTAGCAGCCATTGAGCAACCCCCTCACGGGCGTCGGTGTACCACCGTGACGTGCACACGCGCAGGACGAACCAAATACAGTACGTCGTCGTCGGCAGCGAGGGCTCGATCAAAACATACACGCAACGTGCCAGTCCATCAATCGGAATTGTATGAACTATCGATCCTTGCTAAAGCAGGTGGGTATCCCACGAACTGCGCGACACGCGTACGTAGGCATTAATGAATTTCAGTCAGTCATCAGTCCAAGGAAGGAAGTGAACCCGCGCGAAGGAGAGGGACGGATCAGGAGCTCGGGCACGGCGGAGTCGAGCGACCCCGTCATGAGCAGGAAGACGAAGGCCACGCCGGCGGGCGGCGTTCGTGGGGTGCCAGGCCCATGCGACGCGCACGGCCCGCCAGTCCACGGTGCGCACGGCGTTCGTGGAGGAACCTTCCCTTCTTCTCCTCGCGGTGGCTGTCGATTTGCTTGGCTGATTTCTCATGTGTAACACCCACATTTCTTGTACAAAAATTTGCTCAAACCTTGATCATAGTAGCATGCATTTTCTTGTGAATTTTTGGTGTTTAAACGAGTAGCAAACGGTTCAAATTGAATTTGAATTCAAAATCAAAAGAAAAGAGATGAAAAAGAAAAAGAAAAAGTTAAAACTCCCCTGTTGGGCCGATTCTTCCCCTGGCCCATCTTCTCTTCCCTCTCCCGCCGGCCCAGCCGAACCCCTCCCTCCCTTCTCTCTCTGCCAGGCGGACCCCACCTGTCATCCCCAACCCCCAGTAACCGCTCCCCCCCCCTCTTTCCCGCGCCACGCCGCGCCCTCACCGCACCACCCCCTCAAACCGCCTCATCCCACGTCGAAATCAACTCGAGAAACTCCCATCGCACGCGCCGGCAACCACCGCACGCACTGCCCTATAAAATTTCCCCCTCCCCCTCTGTTTCTTCCTCCCCGCGCGCAACCCTAGCCATCGCCGTTGTCAAGGTTAGTCGCCGCCGTTCCCGGTTAGCCGGTGATCACCTCCCCCTCTCAACTGCCCTAACACCTTCACCGCCTCACCAGGAGCACGCCGGGCAAGTCTGCGCGAGGAGATCGTTGAGGTTTCGCCGGAGTCGACGTTCACCGACGCCAACCGCCGCCCCCTCTCGTCGCCGGCCGCCTTCCACCCAATTTCGCACCCCGAAAACCCCCTAGGTGAGTTCCCCTACTCCTCCTCTCTCATTTCATGATCATGGCGCGTAGAATTGACGTTAGATTCGCCGTTTGGGCCAACTCCGGCGAGGTCCGCCGCCGCGGACTCCAGCGCCGCCGCGCGCGTGTGGCCGGCGTCGCCAAGAGTGACGTGGCCGCATCTCTGGCGTTGGTTTTGGTCCAACGGCAGAGATTAGATCAGCGTACCCCTTCGGTTATTTAAAATCTGAGCCATCCAGCGCAGATCCGACGGCCCATATTCAATTTAGCTTTTCCCGCCGCCAGCTTTACACCCAGGCCCCTGCAAACTTAGTTGCTACCCCCTGTGCTTCTCGGTAATTCAAATCTAGCCCCCAGAAATCATAGACTAGCCCCTAGAACCCTAAAAATTGGTTTTAATCATTTAATTAAGCATTCTAACCCCTGTAATTTGGTAGAATAGTGGATTTAGGCCCTGTGCAGTGTAGAAAACTATTTAATTAACCCCTGGACTTTTATTTAATTGCTGAATAGGGTTTTTAATTGTATTTAAGGTGTAGAAATTAGATAAAAATGATAAATAAGTGTAGGAATGCTATAAAAATTGGTTCTAAATTATTTGGTGCTGTGAATTAATTGTAGTGTTCAGATAAAATATATTTGGTCCCTGGATTAATTATTATAAATGTTTTAAAATACATTTTTGCTATAGAAAATTCAATAAAAATGGTTTTAGGCTATAATAAAATCCCAAAATTGTAGGAAAAATATAAATTGCATATTTTGGCCTTGTTAAATGATAAATACCTCGTAGGGACGCATTAGTGTAGGATTTTGTGCCTATGTGTATGTGTGTATGCATTGTTTTGCGTGCCTTTACTTATTTAGCTTTATTGTATTCTTGCCATTGCTTGGGCATATATCTAGAGTCGTTCTACGACCCTAACCTCAACTTCCAAGACCAAGACTTCGTCAATTTCCAAGTCTCCAACGAAGGCAAGTGCCCTTGACCATCTTGTACCTATTTTAGGGACTTAGCTAGTTGCATGCTAATTAAATTGATGTCCTACTACATGTTTACATGCCCTGTTCCTTACCATTCCTTGTTACCTGAAATGGGTTGGGAAGTAGATAGGCTTTATTTATGCTTAGCCATGCTTAGATGTTGGGATTGGGATTACATACAAATGTTCTATGCTCAACTTTATGATTACTTTAATTTGGTGATGAATTTACATAATGTAGTGGATAGGAATCTGGTGGTCGGTTAGTTTTGGTATGGTGCATTTTGCACGAGACCCGGGATTGGGGTTTGTTACCACCGGATTCTAAGGACCGGTTTATGGAGGAAGCCACTAAGCTTTATAGTACCACCACGAGACTGAGATGGGGCAGCTTGGTCAATTAATTAGGTTTCTCCCGATGAACTGCTAGTGGTTGGATGGTGCGGGGAATGAGGCGGGTGATCTGCTCTTGGAACCGCAAGGCTCAAGAGGGGGCTCTGAGGCGGAGGGTTACTCCGAGAATCCTCAGTGGTGGAAACCTTAGAGGGCTAGCACTAATCGGGAGTACCTTTGTAAAGACCATGTTGTGATCTCCTGGCCTCACACCAAAGGAAGTGTGTAATGTGGTTAGCTACCACGGGCAATCAGGGAGGTTCACTTAGTCCACCTGGCAACAGGGGATGAAATCACTGCTTGTGGGGAAAGGGTACACTCTCTGCAGAGATTTGGTAAAACTGTCATGACAGCCGTGCTCACGGACAAGAGCGGCTTGGGGCCAGTTCATAATTAGTCTATGGTTGGGAAATGATGGTTCATTATGGTTCAAGTACTTTCATTATCATTAATCATGTGTGGATTATTTATTGAATTATAATATTGATAATTGAAAGCTAAGGATAGGTTCTAAGCATAGTGCTAAGCCATATTTGGCCTTTCCTTGATCTAGCCAATCATGTCATTCTCTTCCCGCACTTGCTGAGTACTTTATGTACTCAAGCGTTTAATTCTCCTTTAGAGTATGAAGAAGAAGAAGCTGCACCGGAGGACTTCTACGTCAACCCGGAGGACTTGGTCTAGGCTGGCGACCTCACGCGCAAACGGCTGCCTGTGGAGACGAAGCCCGCTTATCTATCTTGCTTTCATTAGTGTTGAACTGTTTAGTGTTGTGAATATTTGTGGAGTGTATTTGTAGACCTTTGGGTCGTTCTGTAAGACTATTTATGTATTCGAACATGGCAATGTAATGGTATTTCACTTTCGTCATCGCATGTACGATTCAACTGATCCTGGCGTACATGTGGTTAGCGTCTGTTCATCTTTACGATGACCGGGCGTGACAAAGTGGTATCAGAGCCAGGTTGCCCGTAGGACGCAAGCCTAGTTAGAAATGGCCGAAAATTAAGGACTATACTATTTTCATATGGAATAGTATTTCCAAAACTTTGTGCTCTTCATCTCAACCCTTGTGCTTCTTACCTTGCTTTGCTTATTGTTTTTATTCTAACTTGATTTATTAATTATTAATCTCACTCTCTTCTTTTCAAATGTTTGTAGATGGCGCGGACCAAGCAGACGGCCCGTAAGTCGACTGGAGGTCGTGTCCCTCAGCACGCCCTAGCCAGTCGCTCCGCACCTTACACACCCCGGAGGGAGACGACTCTGCTCTCCAACGGGAGTGCTGCTTCAAGGATGCGCGTCCGTCTTCGTTCTCTTCTTCGAGCTGCGGGGTACCGTGAGTACCGTGTCCGCTTAGTCTACCACACCACTAGGGTCTTTGCACCCTATACTGGTGAGCTGGAGTGGACTTCTCAGCTGGCCGTCTACTACGACTCGGAGTTGCTGCACTCGCACTTCTCTCCGGCCTGGAGGAGCTCCCAGCGTGCAGCTGAGGAGGACGCCACGTGGGAGGCGACCACCTACTGGAGCCACGCCCACAGGTTCCTTCTTGGGTGCACGGAGCACGCGTACACCCCTCAGCGCCCTAGTGGCACAGCTGCCTTCACTGGACGTGACGTCGAGGGACGCTTGACTCACCCCCAGTGCGAGAGGCTGGTGGACGACGTTGTGGAGTTGTCTTCGCGACTCCAGCGTTGTCAGCAGGAGCTGCAGGACAGCAGGGACCTGGTCGACCGCTACGAGCGACTTCGACGGCGCTACACGAGGATCACTGGAGTTGATCCTAACTCTCCGCAGTAC
Organism: Tuctoria greenei; assembly: GCA_036927565.1. Classification (NCBI taxonomy): domain Eukaryota; kingdom Viridiplantae; phylum Streptophyta; class Magnoliopsida; order Poales; family Poaceae; genus Tuctoria; species Tuctoria greenei. The sequence goes on along the minus strand of JAYESD010000009.1, from coordinate 177,645,558 downwards.
GCTTCGGACGTGGAGCCTTGGGACCCGAACTCTCCGGATCGCCGCATGAACTCCCCCGAGAACTCAAGAGAAGACTCAGAAGAAGAAGACCCGGAGATGGAGGTTGAGGAGGACTCCGACGAGTAGGAGTGGACTCGTTTCCCCGCTGGACGACTCAGGACAGTTATCCTTAGTTTGTAGGAGCGTGTAGCTACGCCCTCCCTAGTCTTGAGTTGTACCTTTTATGTTGTCATGCTAGTAGTTTGCTTTATGTTGTGTGTGTTGGTTGCGACATGAGTTGTGGAATGCTTCGGCATCCTGTCCACATCCGTGTCTTTAGTCTTGTTTATGTGTCGTGTGAGTGGTGGAATGCTTAGGCATCTTGTCCACCTCCACACTAGTTGATTAATGAACTTGCTTTATGTCTATTACCCTTGATGCATATAGTTGGGACCGTGTTACCCTAGTGTATCCTTTCTTATCTCATCTATTATTCTAAGACCTCAATAAACTTCTCTATCACAGATGGCTGGACGAGGTCGAGGTAGAGGCCGTGGTCGTGGTAACCCACCTCTGGATGAAGAACTTGGAGGAGTCCCCGGATGGAATGCAAGGGGTGCTCGAGGAGCCCCAGCCTCTCAACAAATGCAACAGATGATGGCTCTTCAGACCCAGTTGCTTAACAACCTCACCCAGATTGTCACCAACCTGCAACAAGCCCCACCCCCACCACCACCAAACTACAACCTTCCGCCACCACCACCTTTTCCACCTAGGTCCTTCCTTAGGGACTTCCTGAACACCCATCCACCCACTTTTGCCACCGTTACCGAACCTATGGACGCCGATGATTGGCTCCGTACCATTGATAGCAAGCTGAGGCTCATCCACTGTGAAGGAAGGGAGAAAGTGCTACTAGCCTCCCATCAACTTCAAGGACCAGCAGCTGACTGGTGGACCGCCTTCACCGAAGCCCACCGGGACCCGGAAAATATTACATGGGAAGAATTCCGTACCAACTTCCGCAACCACTTCGTACCTGAAGGAGAGATACAAGCCAGGCGTGAAGAATTCCTGATGCTAAAGCAAGGCCGTATGACTGTGAGGGCCTACCTGAATGCCTTCACCCAGCTATCCCGCTATGCCCCAACAGACGTGGACACCGACGCCAAGAAGCAATTCCGCTTCAAGAACGGGCTGGACAAAGAGTTAAAGTTTGCTATGTCTTCCAGCGACTACGGCGACTTCCAGAGGTTAGTAGACAAAGCTTTTGAAGTGGAAAGGACTAAGAAGGAACTGGAAGATGACGAAAGAAAGAGGAAGTTGACTTTCGCAGCACATGCCTCCAGCAGCAATGTACGCCCCCGTCTCAACCCTCCGCCTACAACTCATATGACTCGTCCCATGAACTACTCGGGACAAAGGTATCCCAACTCCAACTACAGGCCACCCACCCCTTACAACCAGCCAATACGCCAGCAGCAGCAGCAGCAGCCACCACGCCAGCCAATGCAACCCCCACGCCAGCAGATGCAGCCACCCCGCCCTTCAGCCCCAGCTAACCGTCCAAGTGGCCAACCCCCAAGAAACCAGTCAGGAGGCAACAAGGGCCCAAATAATGCTGCGGGAGTACAATGCTACAAGTGCGGAGAATGGGGACACTATGCCAGCAGTTGTCCAAAGAAGCAGCAAAACCCAACTGGCCGTGTCAACCATGTGACTCTGGAGCAAGCACAGGAGGCACCTGATGTGGTGATCGGTACGTTCTCTGTCAACTCCCACCCCGCCACCATATTGTTTGATTCGGGTGCTACACATTCATTCATATCCAAGGATTTCATAAAGAAGCATGACATGGTAGTTACATTCTTGAATGGGCCATTATTGATAAACTCTCCTGGAGGAGAGATGGTGGCAAGGCATCTATGCCGAAAAGTGAGTATAAACATAAGGGGGGTAGTCTTTTGGGCCAACCTAATAGTGTTGGACTCACAAGGATTAGATATCATCCTGGGAATGGACTGGTTGACAAAGAATCAAGGGGTAATTCATTGTGCAACTAGAACAGTCTGCTTAACACACCCGGATGGCACCACAGTGGAATTCAAGCCAGATCAGACACAAGAAGCAATAGTGCAACTCAACCATCTTGAGAGTACTAAAGACATCAGGGTTGTGAAAGAATTTCCAGATGTATTCCCAGATGACTTACCAGGTATGCCCCCTGATCGAGAGATTGAATTTATCATTGAATTAGTACCTGGAACGGCCCCAATATATAAGAGGCCATATAGAATGGATGCTAAACAATTGGCTGAACTAAAGGATCATATTGAGGAATTATTGGCAAAAGGATATATTCGTCCTAGCTCATCGCCTTGGGGAGCACCAGTCATATTTGTACCTAAGAAGGATGGAACTCAAAGGTTGTGTGTGGACTATCGTGCTTTAAATGAGGTAACCATCAAGAATAAATACCCACTACCAAGGATTGAAGATTTATTTGATCAGTTAAGAGGAGCATGTGTGTTTTCCAAGATTGATCTTCGTTCAGGCTACCATCAACTGAAGATTAGACCGTCGGATATTCCCAAGACAGCATTTGTCTCTCGGTATGGATTGTATGAGTATACAGTCATGTCATTTGGATTGACCAATGCTCCGGCGTATTTTATGTATCTTATGAACAAGGTTTTCATGGAGTACTTGGACAAGTTCTTAGTGGTATTCATCGATGACATACTTATCTACTCCAAGACGGAAGAAGAGCATGAGGAGCACCTCAGGATGGCCCTACAGAAGCTTCGCCAACATCAACTGTATGCCAAACTTAGCAAGTGTGAGTTTTGGCTAAAGGAGGTATCATTTTTGGGACATGTCATATCTGAAGGAGGTATAGCAGTGGATCCAGGCAAAGTGGCCGATGTCCTTAAGTGGGAAACACCTGAGAGTGTACATGATATAAGAAGATTCTTAGGTATGGCTGGTTATTACCGTCGATTCATCGAGGGATTTTTAAAGATCTCTCGACCATTAACCAAATTGCTTGAGAAAGGAGTTGCTTTCAAATGGACCCCCGAATGTGAAGTGAGCTTCGCCGAATTGAAGAAGAGGTTGACCAGTGCGCCGGTATTGGTGATGCCTGATATGCAGAAGGAGTTTGTGGTCTATTGTGATGCATCTGGTCATGGTTTAGGATGCGTCTTAATGCAAGGAGGACATGTTGTGGCTTACGCTTCAAGACAGCTTCGGAAGCATGAGAGGAACTATCCAACACATGACTTAGAATTGGCAGCTGTTGTTCATGCTTTGAAGATATGGAGACACTACTTGATGGGAAAAAGGACGGAGATATATACAGATCACAAGAGCTTGAAGTACATATTTACACAGCCGGATCTTAACCTCAGGCAACGTCGTTGGCTGGAATTAATCAATGATTTTGATGTGGGAATCAACTACCATCCAGGCAAGGCTAATGTGGTCGCTGATGCTCTAAGCAGGAAGGGACAAAGCAATAACTTGTCAGTACAAGCTCTTCAACCCCAGCTATGTGAAGAGTTTGCAAGGTTAAATCTATGTCTAGTGTCTAGCACTGAAGCAGTTGCTATGGAAGTGGACTCAACCCTTGAGCGTGATATACGAGAAGGGCAGAAGAATGATGAGAAGGTCAAGGAGATCAAACAGTTAATGAAGAAAGGGAAAGCTCCGAACTTTAGAGAGGATGAACAAGGAACCTTATGGCTTGGAAAGAGGATTTGTGTCCCGGATATCAAGGAGATTAAAGAGTTGATATTAAGAGAAGCTCATGACTCATCATACTCCATTCATCCCGGAAGCACAAAGATGTATCAAGACCTTAAAGATCGATATTGGTGGCATGGAATGAAACGGGATGTAGCCGAATATGTGGCCATATGTGATACATGTCAATTGATTAAGGCGGAACATCAAAGACCAGCAGGGTTATTGCAACCAATCAAAGTGCCAGAATGGAAATGGGAAGAAATTAGTATGGACTTCATTGTGGGACTACCAAGAACACAGTCTGGATATGATTCTATATGGGTTATTGTGGACCGTCTAACTAAAGTGGCTCACTTTATTCCTGTGAAAGAGACCTATAATGGCCCCAAGTTGGCGGAACTGTACATCTCCAGGATTGTGTGCTTACATGGAGTTCCTAAGAAGATCATTTCAGACAGAGGCACCCAATTCACCTCAAGATTCTGGCAGAAGTTGCATGAATCAATGGATACCCGTCTAAATTTCAGTTCGGCGTATCATCCTCAAACTGATGGCCAGACAGAACGCACCAACCAGATATTAGAAGATATGTTGAGAGCGTGTGCTTTAAAGAATAGCAAGAGTTGGGACAAGAATCTGCCATATGCCGAATTTTCTTACAATAACAGTTATCAAGCCAGTTTGAAGATGTCTCCTTTTGAAGCATTGTATGGGTGAAAATGTAGGACACCGTTGTTTTGGAATCAAACTGGGGAAAGTCAAGTCTTTGGGCCTGACGTATTACAAGAGGCTGAAAGACAAGTACAAGAAATTCGGAAGAATCTAAAGGCAGCTCAAACAAGACAGAAGAGTTATGCGGATACACGAAGACGCGATCTCACATTTGAAGTTGGTGACTATGTGTACTTGAAGGTGTCACCTATGAGAGGATTGAGAAGATTCAAAGTAAGAGGCAAGTTGTCACCCCGTTACATTGGTCCGTTCAAGATATTGGAACGACGTGGTGAAGTGGCATATCAGCTTGAGCTTCCGCCACACTTGTCAGATGTGCATAATGTGTTTCATGTATCGCAGCTAAAGAAGTGCTTAAGAGTGCCTGAAGAGCAATTGCCCATGGAAGCCGTGGATGTATAGGAAGACTTGTCTTATGTAGAGCAGCCTGTCAAAATACTTGAGACACTAGAAAAAGTCACGAGGAACAAAGTCATTCGCATGTGTAAAGTACAATGGAAGCATCACTCTGAGGCAGAAGCAACATGGGAAAGAGAAGAAGCTCTCAAGGCGGATTTCCCTCATCTATTCTCTTAGAGCGTCCGAATCTCGAGGGCGAGATTCCTTTTAAGGGGGGTAGAGTTGTAACACCCACATTTCTTGTACAAAAATTTGCTCAAACCTTGATCATAGTAGCATGCATTTTCTTGTGAATTTTTGGTGTTTAAACGAGTAGCAAACGGTTCAAATTGAATTTGAATTCAAAATCAAAAGAAAAGAGATGAAAAAGAAAAAGAAAAAGTTAAAACTCCCCTGTTGGGCCGATTCTTCCCCCTGGCCCATCTTCTCTTCCCTCTCCCGCCGGCCCAGCCGAACCCCTCCCTCCCTTCTCTCTCTGCCAGGCGGACCCCACCTGTCATCCCCAACCCCCAGTAACCGCTCCCCCCCCTCTTTCCCGCGCCACGCCGCGCCCTCACCGCACCACCCCCTCAAACCGCCTCATCCCACGTCGAAATCAACTCGAGAAACTCCCATCGCACGCGCCGGCAACCACCGCACGCACTGCCCTATAAAATTTCCCCCTCCCCCTCTGTTTCTTCCTCCCCGCGCGCAACCCTAGCCATCGCCGTTGTCAAGGTTAGTCGCCGCCGTTCCCGGTTAGCCGGTGATCACCTCCCCCTCTCAACTGCCCTAACACCTTCACCGCCTCACCAGGAGCACGCCGGGCAAGTCTGCGCGAGGAGATCGTTGAGGTTTCGCCGGAGTCGACGTTCACCGACGCCAACCGCCGCCCCCTCTCGTCGCCGGCCGCCTTCCACCCAATTTCGCACCCCGAAAACCCCCTAGGTGAGTTCCCCTACTCCTCCTCTCTCATTTCATGATCATGGCGCGTAGAATTGACGTTAGATTCGCCGTTTGGGCCAACTCCGGCGAGGTCCGCCGCCGCGGACTCCAGCGCCGCCGCGCGCGTGTGGCCGGCGTCGCCAAGAGTGACGTGGCCGCATCTCTGGCGTTGGTTTTGGTCCAACGGCAGAGATTAGATCAGCGTACCCCTTCGGTTATTTAAAATCTGAGCCATCCAGCGCAGATCCGACGGCCCATATTCAATTTAGCTTTTCCCGCCGCCAGCTTTACACCCAGGCCCCTGCAAACTTAGTTGCTACCCCCTGTGCTTCTCGGTAATTCAAATCTAGCCCCCAGAAATCATAAACTAGCCCCTGGAACCCTAAAAATTGGTTTTAATCATTTAATTAAGCATTCTAACCCCTGTAATTTGGTAGAATAGTGGATTTAGGCCCTGTGCAGTGTAGAAAACTATTTAATTAACCCCTGGACTTTTATTTAATTGCTGAATAGGGTTTTTAATTGTATTTAAGGTGTAGAAATTAGATAAAAATGATAAATAAGTGTAGGAATGCTATAAAAATTGGTTCTAAATTATTTGGTGCTGTGAATTAATTGTAGTGTTCAGATAAAATATATTTGGTCCCTGGATTAATTATTATAAATGTTTTAAAATACATTTTTGCTATAGAAAATTCAATAAAAATGGTTTTAGGCTATAATAAAATCCCAAAATTGTAGGAAAAATATAAATTGCATATTTTGGCCTTGTTAAATGATAAATACCTCGTAGGGACGCATTAGTGTAGGATTTTGTGCCTATGTGTATGTGTGTATGCATTGTTTTGCGTGCCTTTACTTATTTAGCTTTATTGTATTCTTGCCATTGCTTGGGCATATATCTAGAGTCGTTCTACGACCCTAACCTCAACTTCCAAGACCAAGACTTCGTCAATTTCCAAGTCTCCAACGAAGGCAAGTGCCCTTGACCATCTTGTACCTATTTTAGGGACTTAGCTAGTTGCATGCTAATTAAATTGATGTCCTACTACATGTTTACATGCCCTGTTCCTTACCATTCCTTGTTACCTGAAATGGGTTGGGAAGTAGATAGGCTTTATTTATGCTTAGCCATGCTTAGATGTTGGGATTGGGATTACATACAAATGTTCTATGCTCAACTTTATGATTACTTTAATTTGGTGATGAATTTACATAATGTAGTGGATAGGAATCTGGTGGTCGGTTAGTTTTGGTATGGTGCATTTTGCACGAGACCCGGGATTGGGGTTTGTTACCACCGGATTCTAAGGACCGGTTTATGGAGGAAGCCACTAAGCTTTATAGTACCACCACGAGACTGAGATGGGGCAGCTTGGTCAATTAATTAGGTTTCTCCCGATGAACTGCTAGTGGTTGGATGGTGCGGGGAATGAGGCGGGTGATCTGCTCTTGGAACCGCAAGGCTCAAGAGGGGGCTCTGAGGCGGAGGGTTACTCCGAGAATCCTCAGTGGTGGAAACCTTAGAGGGCTAGCACTAATCGGGAGTACCTTTGTAAAGACCATGTTGTGATCTCCTGGCCTCACACCAAAGGAAGTGTGTAATGTGGTTAGCTACCACGGGCAATCAGGGAGGTTCACTTAGTCCACCTGGCAACAGAGGATGAAATCACTGCTTGTGGGGAAAGGGTACACTCTCTGCAGAGATTTGGTAAAACTGTCATGACAGCCGTGCTCACGGACAAGAGCGGCTTGGGGCCAGTTCATAATTAGTCTATGGTTGGGAAATGATGGTTCATTATGGTTCAAGTACTTTCATTATCATTAATCATGTGTGGATTATTTATTGAATTATAATATTGATAATTGAAAGCTAAGGATAGGTTCTAAGCATAGTGCTAAGCCATATTTGGCCTTTCCTTGATCTAGCCAATCATGTCATTCTCTTCCCGCACTTGCTGAGTACTTTATGTACTCAAGCGTTTAATTCTCCTTTAGAGTATGAAGAAGAAGAAGCTGCACCGGAGGACTTCTACGTCAACCCGGAGGACTTGGTCTAGGCTGGCGACCTCACGCGCAACGGCTGCCTGTGGAGACGAAGCCCGCTTATCTATCTTGCTTTCATTAGTGTTGAACTGTTTAGTGTTGTGAATATTTGTGGAGTGTATTTGTAGACCTTCGGGTCGTTCTGTAAGACTATTTATGTATTCGAACATGGCAATGTAATGGTATTTCACTTTCGTCATCGCATGTACGATTCAACTGATCCTGGCGTACATGTGGTTAGCGTCTGTTCATCTTTACGATGACCGGGCGTGACATCATGTGATTCCACGGTTGCTGATAAATTGCAGTTTTATTCTCTCCGTCTCTAATTAATCCTTCGTCCTGCCCTGCTCCTTGTTACTACTGCAGTGAGATCCTCGATCTGCAACTGCCAGTTGTTTAACGTTCACGGGGAAGGCAGGAGTCGAGTATATATGTTACGAGTCATCGTCAAAATTGACAGGTTGATGCTGAAAGAAATCCTCCTGGTCCTGTTACTGATGCTTGACACGGTCCGAAGAATCCATCTGGTTTAAGTAGTACTAGTACTTGCAGGAATATGTCACCTGTTGGCGTGCTGCGGACAAGACTAGAGTCTTATTTGGCGGCAAAACCAACAGCTTAGCAAAGTCAATATGGAAGTTAGTTGACGAAGGATAGATAGATAAATGTTTCCTCCAGCACACCGAGCAGTTTTACTTCTTCTGAAAATATTAAATTTGAACACAAACATGAGAGATGAAACCCTGTACTGTATTTGATTGGCTGGTATTTCTGCTCAGCAAAAAAAAAAAAACAGCTTCATTTGGTTCAGGATTCAATTTATATGCTTCTGCAAACATAGAAATACCACCGGGATACACTGAATAAACTGAAGCAGTTATGATTGCCTTTTCTAAAATCTAAATTGTAGTTGGGCTTTACAATTTCCTACTACTAATGGCAGAGCTCCTAACTAGGACTTTACAAACTCCAAAGAATTGGCTTCCTCACGCACAAACAAAAACATGGAAGAAGAGGAATGATCACACATCTTCCCCTCTAACGAATAAATCCCCTTGTGTAAATAAGAATGAGCAGAGACAGCAGAGTGACCATATTGATCAGTTTCTTCACCCTCTGCTTTCCTTCGGACAGTATTCTGTGATCAGCAACTTCGACATCTTCGTCCTCGGTCACTGTCACCGATATCGGGTTGATCGTCATCCCACCATGAGGAACAACACTGCATTCCGCAGATTTATCATCATCTTCGTCCTCCTGCACTTGGACCACCACCACCCGAGCCGGTGGAACCATGGCTTCGTCACGAACAACAACCAAGTGTTGATCGTTCGGCGGCACTGCAACCATCGTGTCACGTGCGCAGGGGACGTCATGATAGCTGCACTTTAGCAACGGCTGCCTGTTGTCATGGTCATCCACAACGGCCGCCTCCCGGTAGAAGAAGGCGTCGCCGTCGACGTGGTAGAGGCTGGCCGTGCGCACCTCCTGCGCCAGCGCGCATGGCCAGCAGAAGAGCCACCGCGCGTAGTCCGTCAGCGACTTGGAGCCGCAGCACGCCGTGGTCCCCGGCAGGCCGAACCTTCTCCGCATCTGAACCCTCCAGTACCCGCCGTACAGCAGCCCGCACGCGCAGAGCAGCACGCCGGCGCCGCCCACGGCGTCGCCGATGACGTACTCGTCGTGGATGTGCAGCGCCGAGACGCCCAGCACCCATACCGGCGCGAGGCAGAGCAGCGCGAACGTGGCGGCGTGCACGTACCTGTTGCCGAAGCCCAGCCTCTCCGCGTTCCACCCGAAGACGCAGAAGGTGCACGACAGGGAGAGCCACCAGGTCGTCTGGTCGCCGCCGCCGCCGCAGTCGAACATGCCGCCGGCCCACTCCGGCTCGACAACGACGACGTCGTGGCCAACAGTGGGCGCTGGGCCTTCTGCCATCGCATCGGAGGTTAAGAACAGCTCGTGCTGGTCAACTCTTCCTAAGGGGCTGCACGCGGTGTACAGGGCGGCGGCGACGGGCGCGACCACGCCGAGCGCGAACAAGCCGTCCCCCAGGAGCTCGGGGCGGGTGCTCCTGGTGTAACCCCAGTAAAGGCCGCAGAGCACGTACTGGCACGCGACGGTGAGGTGGAGCAGCGCCACCACGACGGCCATGTGCGCGCGCTCCCTGGGTCCGGTGGCGCCTTTCTGCTTGCAGTAGGTGGCACGGAGCTCGGCGGCGTCGCGGGGCCGCCAGCGGCAGAGGAGGAAGAGGTGGTGGCAGAGCGCGGGGTGCTGGTACACGCTCATGAGCGTGAACAGCGCGTTGAGCAGCTGGTTGTTGATCTCGATCCATCGGTTCCTGGCCGCCGGCGTCGGGAACGCCCCGTCGAGCAGGCCGAGGAGGAGGAGCACGAGCATGCCGCCGGAGACACCCACGCAGAGGAGCCAGAGGAGGAGCGCGATGTTCATGGGGTTCTTGAGCCCCTCCTTACACGTCCGGCGGACAGAGTCCCAGTCCACGGTCAGGCCGGCGTGGCCACCGGCGGGCGAGTCTCCGTCGGATTTTGGGCGGCAGATGGAGGGGAGCTGCTGCTGCCCTAGCCAGTGCGCGCGTTGCTCCGGCTTGCCGAGGAGGTGGTCGGCGAGCGGCGGCGTGGAAGGTGCGTAGCTGACAAGCACCGGGGCGTGATGGTCTCCGGTGGTTGGAGCATTATCGCTGTTACAGCCGGCAAGGGCCATGGCGACGTACGTGCTACCAAGAAGGTGGCGAAGTGACGATGCATCGTTTTTCGTTGCTTCCTTTTTGTTGGGACTTGACAGCGGAGGACGGACCGGTCCAAGTCCTGAGGCTTGTGAATCCATCAATCTGGGGTGGCTTGAACTGAACAGCCAGTCAACTTTGGGTGCTACAACTACATGGCATTCTTGACTTGGTCGGTGACACACGAATGCAGATGTAAGAAATTCAGTCGGAGACACACAAATGCAGATGCAACAAATCCTAATCCATCAATTCTGTTGCGATTTTTTTTGTTAAAAAATGAATTCTATTGCGATGTTGCTTACAGTGATGCTGAACAAGCAGCAACCCAACGACGTCAGGGATTGCTCAACAGGTATTACTGCCTGCATTGGGACATTGCGCCATTGGTGGATCGCTCCTCTGGTATTATTGCCTGCTGCATTGGGACATCATCATCAGTATCATGAACACCCCGAGCCATTGTACCTCCATCCGTTTCAGCATCAACTGTTCGATCAGCCTTCCTCATGAACTTCCTCTTGTTCCATTTCTTCTTGTAACCACCTCTCTTGACTTTAAGTTGTTTCGGAGTTTCAATTGACCTTTTCTCAGCCTCTTTTTTAACCCGCCTTCGGCCAGGAACAACAATGTACATCATCCCCCCATTTGCGCAACCCTCTGACTGACCTGCACCAAACATTACCCATTTATGATCTAACCTCAAGGCAGCACCGAAAAACAATAGTAAATTTGCATGATGAATGCCCCTGAAGTGAATAGAAATAAAAAAATACCCTGGATTGCAAGAAGAGCAATTCGAGCAGCTTTCATCGCTGCCTCCTTCTTAGTTCTAGCTGCAGCACCAATATATCGTACGCCACCAATCTCAACAGTGCATATAAAAGAAGCAACGTCTGGAGGTTTAGTGAAATCATAAGATGGAATTGTGTAGTTCATCTTCTGGGCGTACTCTTGAAGAAGATTCTTGCACAGCCCAGTTTCTATCTGCAAAGCATATCAAAATGTATAAAAAAACACGTCAATCAAGAAGAGACGCTGCACTGTTATTCTAACTTAGTCATCCTGATTGCGAAGAACTACAGAATCTTCAGACACTCTGAAGGTTACCACCTTTGGACATGGTACTAATAATTTTCTAACAAACCGTATTGTGAGGTATGCGAGATCAGTGGTTCAGAAACTGAGCAGAACTAAGTTTGCAAGCATCTTCATCAGTAGTTCCCAACTATATTAAGAGAATAAGAGGATGCACTAGAGTAACCAGGAGCTAAATTCCCAACTATGTGCGGAGGAGAATTCAGCACAACCGGCAGCTTCATCGTGCACAAACAATGAGGTAAAAGAATATTGCTGATTTTCAGCTTACAAGTGCTCGGATGCCTTGAGCAGTTGCAGGCACGGAGCTGGCGATCTCCAGGAGCGCGACTTCCGCAGCTGACTGTTCCGCAGCCTTGCGAGTGAAGAACCCCGGCAGCGAGTCGTACTTGGCGTTGTTGACTACTACCACTGTGGACTTGAAGACGGGTTCGTGAGAAGGGCCTTCTTTGACGGTGCGGTACTCCGGCGTCGGAAGGCCGGCTTTCTGCGCGTACTCTTGGAGGCGGCTCTTGAACACGTTGCAGTGCTCAACCCCTGCCGCCAAAATCAAGCAGCGTACAGTACACAGCAGGTAAGGAACGGCAGTATCGCGGTCTTGGTGGTGGTGGGGAAATCGAGCTTTGGCCGACTTACTAAATCCGCGGCGGCCGACGACGACGCCGGGAGGCGTGGAAGGAGGGTTCGTTGCGGCATCGGGCGGCGCCGCGCCTTCGCCGTCCATAGTCCCCCGGCCAGCCCGCCGCCTCGCCTTCTGCTCTGGTGCAGTGCTGTGTGCCGTTCCCTGGCAATGCCACGGTTCGCTGCCAGATGGGTCCCGCCGGATCGTAAGTACCTGATGGGCTGGGCTTGATTGATAGATGGGCTGGTAGTGACGGCTGTGGTGATTGTGAACCAATCAAACTGCACACACCAGTGTGAGTATGAGGCAACATCTACTATGCAATCTGAGTTTTTGTGCAATCATGCAATCATCCATCCTCATCCATTAGATGTTCATCTTAGAGTGGTTGTATTTTTTTATTTAACCCCCTCTACTTGGGGTTCTCACAAAGAGGGAGTTATGTGAAAAAAGATAACCACCATAAGATGAACATCTAATGGATGAGGATGGATGATTGCATGATTGCACAAAAACTCAGATTGCATATTAGTTGTTGCCGTGAGTATGATATGACACGCTCCTTTCTCAAAAAAAAAAAAACAAAAACGAAAAAACAGGGTGACACGATCCATGTAATAGTCCATTAGTTAGTATTCCCTCACTACTTAAAATTTTATCACTTTATAATTCATTTTTAAACTACAAAACCACAAACTTTTCAAAGATAGAAGCAGGCCCATCATCCGCTAAGCTACGTCTTCAATTCAGTCTCCAGCTCGTCGGCGGCGCACACACCACCCTCGTCTGTCTGCCTGAACGCCGACGCGTCCGTCCCGGCAGCGCAGAATCCGTCACGAACGATCTCCAACAGCAGCGCCCGCGCGCGCGCGAGGTGGCCGCCGGCACGCAGCACGCCGACGAGCTCCGACAGCGCCGGCGCGTCCCACCGCAGGCCGCGCCGTACAGCCTCCCGCGCGGCCTCGGTGGCCGCGTCCACGTCCCCGGCGGCCACGCACCCGGCGACCAGGACGCCGAACGTCGAGACGTCCGGCGGGCACCCGGCGCGCTCCATGCAGTCCACCATCCGCCGCGCGGCCGCCAGGTCGCCCCTGTCGCACAGCGAGCCGAGGAACACGTCGTAGACGCGCACGCCCGGCACGAGCCCCCGCAGGAGCATTTCGTCGAACGCGTCGTCGACGGCGTCGAAGTCCCGGATCGCGCGGAAGGCCCGCAGCATGCGCTCGAACTCCGGGAGACCCGGGGTCGCACCGTCGGCGTCCATGCGGTTCACGACCACGTCGTAGGCCTCCGCGGTCTTGCCCTCCCGCAGGAACGCGTCCATGACGGCGCGGTGGTCCGACGCGTCTGGTGAGACGCCCCACCGGCGCATGTCGTCCAAAAACGCCGCCGCGTCACGGGCGGGCGTGTGCTGGCACAGCGACGCGAGGACCGCGCGGCAGTGGTGCGGGTCCGGGTCGAGGAGGAGGCCGGGCATGCAGCGCAGGAGGTCGACCGCGGCGGCGGGTTGGCGGGCGCGGCAGAGCGCGGAGGTGAGGATGCGGAACGTGGCGGCGTCAGGGGCCGCGTGCGGCGCGGCGCGGAGGAGGACGGCGGGAGCGGCGCGGAGGAACGCCGGGGAGGAGGATGAGGAGGAGCAGAGCGCGGCGAGGAGGGAGTTGAGGGCGCGCGTGGTGCGGAGGGAGGTGGAGAAGAGCGTGGCGGCGGCGGCGAAGCGGCCGTGGCGCGCGAGGGCGGCCAGCAGGCGGTGGCCGGGGCCGGCGGGCTCTGCCGGCTGCGTCATCCCCGAAGAAATGAATCCGATCCTTGGACGAGGCAAGTCGATCGACACGGGAAGTCGTCGCTCGCTACGGCGATTGGCCACCCGCCTGAAGACGGCATCAACCGTGCCTGCATATTGCCCAACAGCAGCCACCGCGACGGTTCCATCTAGCATCTACAGTGCGCCGGCGGTTGGCATAAAGATGACCCCTCTCCGACTCCAACGAGATGATACTATGAGGTTGGCAGCCTAAACGAGGTATTGGTAAGATGCCATCTACGTATACAGACGGAACAAAAGAAAGCAGTGGCCACATGTTACTATGTTAATACTCTTTTCCACAATAATTGTCGTTTTAAACAAAATTTCTAATTCATTTTGAACTAAAATCTTATGAACTAAAAATCTTATCCAAAACTACAATTATTATGAAAAAGCGGAAGTATGTTATAGACCTCAAGCCTTCAACTGTTTTTTCAACTTCTGATAAACTTACTTCCTCATTGAAAGCTTATAGCTTTGTAGTTCATTTTTGAATAAAAAAATAAATTTTCAAGAACAAAAAGAAAACATCCTTGCTCGAATAAAAGCTTGAGACCAGGTAGCTGACAACTGTACAAATACAATCCGTTCATATATGCAAGGGTATGGACAATCTATCCAACTATTACAATCCAAGACTCCATGCAGCCAGGCCAAACTAATCTGATCTAGTGCTATATTAGCTGGACAAATGCTTCTATCTATTCATGAACATCTTTGAGGACCCATGCATGCATTCTGCCTAGGCCCATATGCACAACCACTTGCCCAGGCAGTCCTTACCAAAACCTGATTTAGATATGATGAAGCCTTTTTACATCTGACAAACGATACAATCCTAATGAGGTGAGTATTTACATTTAATTGAACTAGTCATGATTATTTGGGGGAAGCCTCCATTTTTAATGACCGGGGTAGGGTCTGGAAACCTTTTCGGCAAGGAGGCTAACGAATCTTGTGCTGTATCTTACAAAATGCACACGGTGTCCACCAGGCAATGTGCACTCAAAGCCACAGGGCTATCACCGCCATGTCGGTGGAACCAGCTTCCCATCTCGGATCTTGTAGCTACCGTTTGGAGATATCCAAACATTTGGCCTACTGATTGCATTGCGGTTGCATGGCATGACATTGCAAGGCCTCATCTTACTTGTAATTTTCCTCGGCATAGATAGAGACGAGAGCATTATCACCAGCACCAGCAGCCAAGAGTGATTTGTATGGGTGAAAAGAAAGGCAATTAACACTGCCTATCCTCTGGCCCAAATAAGATGGTTGGTAGCGTATTAGCGTCAACTGTTCTCCTTCAAGACTGAACACTTTAATCATCTGCTTGGCTGAGCCACTTGCAACAACTGGGGCATGCCGATGAACAGCCAATGCTGTCAGAGAACCCCTGTGTGCCTCGATAGTTAGGTAGGGTTCAGCTGCCCTTCTAACATCGAGAAATTGAATATCTCCAGCTTTTGATGCACTTACTATCTGTGACAGCATGGTCAAAGGGGGCAATATAAAGCTTAAACAAGATCTACATATTCATAAAAGCTTGATAAACTGGAATTTAAATGCATAGCAAACATAGCAATGCAAGGAAGCAGTAATGTTTATATACCTTGTGTGGATCAAAACCAGGTTGAAACCCTATGCCCACTACCTTTTCTGTTCTCGGGGCATGTGGCCTGGCCATATAGACAATTCTGCAGCATTGGAATCCAGCATTAAAAAAATGAGGCAACGGGATATAGAATAGGGCACATGGGACACATATGGTATTTAATATTTAATAAATGCTAGAAGGCTAAATAATGTAGCTACATCTCTACTTACCTATCAGGAGTGCGGACATCAAATATCCTGACAGAAGCATCAGCAAAACCAGCAGCAAATTGACCAGACTGGACCTGAGATGTAGACTGAAACAGAAGTAACAAGCAATGATCATGCTCAAGAAAAAATAGACCAGATCATAACATGAAACTCGGTGCAATAGCTAGAATCATATACATAAAAACATCAAACGGCTCAATTTCACAATAGTGGAACGAAAATACATATTCTCCTGAGAAATCAACTTCTGCAAATGTTACAAATAGCTTTTATGCACCAACTTTTTGAAAAGTAAAGAACAAGATAAGCTGACTAAACCTTTACGCAAATAGATTATTTATTTTTTATTAAGAAAAATCATAGTTTATAGCGCTATGGAAGAAAATGGTCAGCCAATTTATATTAACCCCTCGCTCGCATTGCTAAACCTACAGGAAGCCGGCCAAAAGCCATATCACCACTGAAAACATGGCTATTTGAATTGCAAACACCTACTTGGTGCACACATGTGCTCCATTGTTTTTTTCATGGAGTACTGATATAGCTACCCTTTTTCACCATATTTGTATTAGAGAAATGAAACAATATTTGGATTACTCAAATAGACAAATAGACATGACAACAAGAACTCACCAGAGCAGAAATGGTACTATCAGCAGATGATTGAATTGTGCTGGTAAGTTGTTCCTTGTCGAGATCCCATACTAGGACGGAAGCCATGTCACCAGATGTGTACTGTTTAACAACAAAAGAAATCAAGTATCAGTATTAGAACATAAAATGTGCAAAATGAGTTACAGATCAACTGGTAAATGACAACAGAATATCACCAGATGACCAGATTGCTGCTGCCAATCGATCACAATACCACGACCAGAAGCTCGATGACCCTGAACTGATAAGAAAGCAGTTACAAGTTTCTGTCCTCCCTTTTGACTGAAGTTTTTCCATATACGGACATTTCCATCACCTGCAACATGAAAATTAGATAGCTCAACAGTACAAGTACAATAATGAAACACATAAAGAGAGCATACTCGAGGCAGCTAAAAGCAAGCTCTCATCGAGCTCATTGATAAGCAAAAGTTTGGATAGTCCCCTGTCGGACAAATTGTGGTTTTCAAAAGCATTCACTGGCAGCGCATCGTCATAGTTCCACACCCTGAGATGAGACACAGAACTTTAGCAACTAGAATAGTGCATATGATGTGCTAGCATTTCCACTTTTCATTTTAGAGTAATATTTTGACCTTATTTGCTCATTTTCATCAGCTGCAACAACAATTGGAGAAAATGGCATCAATAATGCTGCTTTTGTACCCAACTCAAACCTCGTATCCCAACTAGCAATCTGGCTCGTTATCTTGCATGCTAGTATTCCCACCATCCAATAAAAAAAGAACAAAAATAACTGATTCAAGTACAGAACACCAATAAGAATGTGATACAGAATAATGTATCTGTGCACGTACAGTAGTGCTGGCATTTAGAAATGCAATCAAGCGCACTTTGTGCTCTCTCTTCTCTTCTAGCATTTGCTTCCTCGTTGTCATCAGAACCAGTTAAAAGTGGCCTTGAGAAGTGACCACAACTCCAGTTGTAAATAATTGATTGGGGAAGTATGCTTAGATCGGCATTACTGGGAGCTGCAACAGAGATTAAAAGGGGATCAGCTAAGCCCTCGGGTGAATTCATAAGATGTGGTCTGAACTCCATAGAACACACTCAGCGTAATCCTGTAAGATAATCATGCTGAGGAGGGCTAACAGGAGGGGTCCTAAATGCCATTGAGAAGTTTCCTAAAGAAATTGACAATTCAACAATTAATTTCTTTTCCAGAAATAGAGGAGTTCTAAGCACACAACAACGGAAGTGATCACAACTTACCAGAGTTCATATCAAACCAAGAAGAAGAACGTGCCATTCCAAAGTTTGATGGAGGTGAAGATGTCTCTCCTTGATGTGCACCACCACTGTTAATTCTTTTGTGTTTCATGACCACTTGCTCAATGCCAATGAGGGATAGTGCACTCCGGCCAATAGTTGAAATTTTTGGGTAAGGATCTTTAGCAACAGAACACATGGTTGATATAAATTGAGAATAAATTACACTATCAGCAGGCGTTGACCTGTTATAGCTGGGACCGCCATTAGTTGCATTCTCTCTCAGCAATATGCCTGAATCAGAGTGTTGAGAAGAATCATCTGACTGTGGAGACCCATGCAAGATGCTAGATGTTGCAATCGGACTGCTTGTAGAAATTCCTCGATCGTGGCCAGTACCACTGCTATTACTGCCAAATCTTAGAACAGGACCAATAGGAGAAACAAGACCACTTCTGCCTTGTAGAATGTTGGTGGAACTATGAACATTGTTTGGATTACTTATATCAGCAAGTGATGGTAGAGACTTCAGTAATGAATTGGTTTGAGGTTTCCAATATCCAGCAGCAACAGATTTGAGGTGTTTGTTGCGACCCAGTGCAAAGCGGGTAAGAGCTGGAAAAACATCAACTCAACTCAAAATAATTCCCAAGAGGAAAAAAGTAATAGAATATGTTCAATACATTAAAAGGACTAAAGGACGCTCTAGGAATACATATCTCCCTAATGCACGTACCTGTAGCAACCTCAGATCTAACAAGAGGGCTACCATCTGAAGAAACCTGCAGAAGACTGCGAACAACATTTATTTCAGCTTTCACCTTTTCATCGTCATCAGAATCATCATCAACTCCACTTGATGATGATGATCCCACATCCAAGAGATTCCCAAGTGCAAAAACAGCAGAAGCACGGACCTGGCAAAAGCCGCAAAACCAAATATTTAATATGTATCTTGTGAAATAGGCAAAAGAAAGAGCTGAAACAATATGAAGGTCATTGTACCTCAGGCTGAGGCTCCGACAATAGCAAGGTAACAATGTCTGCTGCATTTGATTGTAAACCAAGTAACTGAGCCTCAGGGAAAGATTCCCAGAGTTTGCCAAGGCACAAACAAAGCCACTGCAAAAGCAAAGGCTCTGTCTGTCCATCATGAGGATTCTCAGTTTGCAGATGTCTCAGACAAACATCTAGAAGACCTGCACTAATACAAGCCTCTTGACCCTTCCTATGCCCATCCACAATAACTGCTAAAACGAATGCAGCCATCGCACGCTGCTCTGGGTAAGCATCCAAACTGTCCAGAAACCTAATAAAATATACATGCCCTCCATCTTTAACCAAGTCAACCTGGCATGACTGTCATTTGAGGAAAAAAAATATGGGGTAAACACCTGAATTTTAAACGACGGAAATAATTTCAAAAGATTCAAGGGTAGAATGCATACCTTATCAAGAGAGAGAATTTTTGTCCAAATGAACACAAGAATTTGACGCAATTCTATTGCACTCGTTTGAAGCAGTTTGAGTACATAAGGAAAGATTCCAACAGACAAGGCCTGACAACAATATGAAGTGCCTGAGGTTAACGATTCTAAATCTAAAGAGAATAAATAACAAGGTGAGTACATAAGAGAAGGTTCCGATCAGCAAGGCCTACAACAATATGAAGTCCCTGAGGCTGAATACTCTAAAAGAGGGTAAAGACTAAGCACTTCATATAAAGGAAGCATGCATCCAGAAAAGGTCAACAACTACATACCAAATTAACTGCCCATGGTCCCATGTCTAGGAATCTTCCAAGCAGAACAAGTGCTCTAAATCTGTGTGATTGACTAAGCAGGACCTACACAAAACATCAGATGTAAGAGGCAAGGTAAACAAGAAAATAATTCTTACAGATAACTAAACAGAATGCATGTAAAACTTTTTTTCCAAAATGACACTGTAGCAGCAAACAGATGACCCCTGAGACACTCAAAAATAGATAGCAAAGTAAGTCAAAATGAATTCTATGAATCATATGGCATTTCAGGTAACTGAAGCAGCAAAATTTCTTACCTGAAGAACTATAGGTAAATGTTCAGAAGGTTTCAGGCACTTTAAAATAGATAGCAATAAGTTAAAATGAGTTCTACAAAACATATAGAATTTCAAGTAACTGAAGTAGCAAAGTTTCTTACCTGAAGAACTACAGGCAACTGTTCAGGAGGTTTCTTGTCCTCAGAGCCATGATCAAGCCACACTTCGAATGCCGTCAATTGTTCCGTAAAAAATGGGCTCGGCTGGTTTGAAAAGGGAGAAAAAAACAAAATGATTACATTCAAATGGCACAACAATATCCCAAATGAAAAGGTGTTGTCATTTCTTCATGTATGAATAAAAGTCAAGAGAAACCTGGAACTCCGCATTTGGATTAGCAATTAACTGAGGAAGCTTGGAAAGGCACATCTCAGTAGCCATGTCCCAGGCATCCCTGGCATTTAGCACATTATTCAAAATGGAAAAAAAAGGTATCTAACGCAGAAACAGAAGAACTAGTTAGATTAGCTATACCACATATGGTGCTGATGTGTTGGTGGTAATAATGGGTAGGAAATCGGAGAGCAATTTGCAGAACGCATGATTCTCTCAGCAAGTAAGAAGTTGCGAAAAAGACTAGCAACCAGAAGATCTTGCCTGAAAAGCCTTTGGAATAGATCTGCCAGTGAAACTTAAATCACAAACCAGATACAACCCGACATATCATTTTGAAATAAAATCAGTTTGTTTTCTCCAAGATGAACTACCATGAGGAAGAACGTTCCACGCAATAGTATCTGTAACAGCAGTGAAAATCCAGTTTAACTCCCCAAGAAGAGTTTTACGGTCGTTTTGCCTTCCAGGAATTTGGTCGATAAGAGAATGACCCAGAGAACCGCAATGTAATGATCGGTTACAAAACCTGCATGGTATATAATAAAAAAAACAGTGTTAGGGGGTACAGAACAGTTTACAGGTAAGGTGAGAGAATGCACTTCATATTATCAGGGAAGAGAGACAGACAGACCAATGCAACGCCATTTTAATTGGTGTTGTGAGGCAAGCTGTAAACACATCAGCAGGAAATTCGGTGCTCTGGGGGAGAGTTTGATGTGCCTCACAGGCAGCAAGAAGAATGCAATCCTTCCGTGAAGATGCAGAGGAGCTAGAACTCCAGTCTAGGCGCTGAGTAACCAATAGTCACAATGAATATTAAACAATGCAAGGGCAGAAACAGTCACAAAATGCACTGAACGGAAAAAGAGTGGAGAGCCTACCTCTAGAAAAGCTTTCACAATGATTCCAGCTGCTGAGCAGTCAAAGACATAAATTGATGGTGTTTTTAGCCATGAATCAAGGTCAGTGATGGGAAGTGGAATATACTGTGTGTAGCTCTGCAAAAAGGAAAAGGAAAAAATGACCACTGAAGATATCTATAATAAGTACATGCAGTAACCAATGAAGTACCATAGTAACATTTACCTTGTTAAACACCCAAATCTCACCATTAGCTGTTGGCTTTGGTACACCATGGCCATTATAGTGGAAAAGGACCCTTTCTGATCTGGCGTATTTGCGGCAAGTATTACAAAGCTTCTTAACTTCGTCCACTGTTGGATCCAGCTGAAGCTTGTATCGAGCCTGCAAGTGCCATGCCAATAGAACATGAAAATGTAAATAATGACTGAAAATAGCACATAAGCAGGAGACTAAGTTCCTCACCTTAGGTTGCCACCGTTCATACTGAGAGTGCAATGTTTTCCCAATACTTTCAAGGGCTTTTGGAGGAGCCATAGAAAATGGATCTGCAAATAAAGGAATGCAGAGTCATGAACCCATATCAAGGTATCCTGCAAGCAGGACTTCTCAACTAGTGATGAGAATTTCACAAATAAGATGGACAGAATTATCAACTACAGGCAATAGTAGTTTTCCTCAGCTGACTGGAAATTTGGAGAAGATATATACATTATTAAAAAAATACCTATCCAGCACTCCATTCTTGCACAGGGAGATATCTTAATTACATCTGGCGGATCAACACTAATGTTTAAACATAATACAAGTGCAACATATCCAGTCTTCATCTGCACCAACCAAGTCCATAATTAGTAAGTGTGTTGTGAAAGAAGTGAAGAAGTTACAACGAAAATAGCATCCAATAGTCAGATAGAAGGAAACCATATATCCAGACCAAATGGACAAACAACATATCGAAACAGAACAATGTTCCAACCAAAGCAAACAATCAATTGGAACAGTAAATAAAAGAATCAGCAAAACTTTTCAACTGTCGCTTGATTTTATTATATGTAGATTATACATTTCTGGACATGTCTTTTACAAAACTCAACAGCAGGCTGCAAAAATGCAACACAATGCTCAGATAAGGAAACAGCAGACTGACAGACTCCAAGCGATTTTTTAAATGATGAAAAAACAATTTGATGTACATGATACTTTGCTGCACAAGTGAAGTGACTCTACAGAATTCTAAACAAGATCTGAGAAAATGGAACATCTGCATTCCAGAAGTGTACTCCTTGGGCCAAAAGCGCGGGCATCCATAAAATTATCCCAGAGAATTCAAGGCTCATAAATTTTGTCTTTATCATAAAAAACTCCTCATCGATATCCACTGACGTGAACTGAACGACCCTATTTTCCAATCTGCTGTTCCAAGCCATTGCAATATACACAGTGTGGCATCATGTTTGCATACCAGCTTTGTAGCAGAAGTCTGTAATCCTTCAGTGCCAACAATACCTTGGATAGTGAACTTTGCACAAGTCCATGGCTACTAAACAACTTGATCCAAGATTTGTTCACAATTGAACTAAAAGTTTAACAAACAGCAACTGACGACACTAATATCCTCTTATAGCAACATGATGTCAGTCAGTCCGACACAGGTGACACCAACACCATAAAGGGATATCAGAGCAGCAATCATTCTGAATGCAACAACGACTATTGGAGTATTGGATTTCAAGAGTTGCATAAAGGCTGTACCCAGTGCCGAGGGCTCACACACATTGTGAGGTCCGGGGAAGGGTTATTTCTAGACAGCCTTACCGCTGCTTTTACAGAGACTGGTCCGAACCCAAGACCTCAGGACACAAGTGGAGACACACTGCCCCTGCACCAGGTCCACCCTTCAAAAATTGGATGACCTCATTATATTAAAATAGCATCATACATCCGCAGAACTTGGAAATTGTACGTTGACAGAGCCCACCACAGATCCATGGCTATCACAATGTTGAAAACCTATTCGGAAACTCCTGGGTAATATTTTTTCCTAGCTAATTTGGGATTTCATCCAAAAAATAATGGCGGCAAAGCATGATCATCTTGCTACTTGGTCAACAGAATTAAGAATCTGCATGACCCCGACATCACAGAGGCACTGTTGAATTTTTAGTTACTAGTCCTCTTCTGTATCAGGAATCCCTGGTTTTTGTGACCTCACCTTAGTGTTGTGATGGGGATGGGTTGCCACAGGGAATTAGTTACGACACAATGCCTAGACATTGACTAGGCACTGTTAGTGGAGTGGATCGTCACGCATCGCTGAAACCATGCAATTATCACTGAATGGACAGAAATTCTGGTACAATAAACGAGTAACGGCAGTTCCCCGAAACTTGTTGAAACAAATAAGCGATAGATACAGCTAGTGGAAGCAAATAATAATTTAATTGCGCTCCATATGCCTGTTACGTATTATGATTGTCATGCTGCTTGTGTCATAACGTTACCGCGACAGCCGGAACCCCGTTATATCTGCTTAAAGCACTGCAGTTGAGTAATCATTTTGCAGACAAGAATGATAAATGATGCAGAGGTTGTAGGTTCTGTGACGACTAAGCTCAAGCAGCAACCGACCCAACGTCCCCATTTCTTAGCACAGACGGCTAATAAGCGCGCAACTAAATGCAATCCTGTGAATCTCTCTCCGGAGACCAACAACAGCACGGAAACCATCAGCAGCAGATGATTAATAAGCAGGAGCAACAGAACCAGCAGCTGCGTACTGCGGTGTATCCATTACCCGTTCCTTGGGCCGCCACTTGGAGACGATCCCGCTGGTGGATGGCCCGGCCCCGTCCCCGGCGGCGGCCGCAGCCTCGTCGAGCCCCTGGTGGCGCTGCTCGCGCAGCACCACCAGCTCGGGCAGGCGCGCCACCGGCGGCGCCGGCTTCTCCTCCTCGTCGTCGTGGGCCTCCACCCCGTTCCTGGGCTCCGGTCCGTCGGGGGCGACGGGGAGGTCATCCGCGACGTGGCTGTGGCGGTGAAGATGAGCCGATGGCGGCGCGGGCGACGAAGCGGAAGGGGAGGAGGACGAGTGCGCGAGCCTGGACGCCATGAGATCTCCCAATGCCATGTACGCTAGCTAGCTCTTCCTCGTGGTCGTCACCCGGCGGCCATGACGTGGTCGGTCTGGGAGCTCGGTTCACCTACATCGATCGAATCCGGCCGGCGAGGCGAATCCTGCGGGTGAAGCCAGGTCGAGCGGGGTGGAACCAGTGGGAGGAGGTAGGTGAGGAGAGGTTTGGGGTTAGGGTTTGGATGGATGGATGCCGGATGCGGCTGCCTGGGAGGACGAGGAGGTGGGAAGCGGCGAGCGGGGTGAGAGAGAGAAGCAGCCGCCGCGGCAGGCGAGAGGCGAGGAGAGAGAAAGGCTTTTCTTTTTCTTTTATTATAAAAAAAGAAAACTGGAAATGGACGCCCTCGCCTTTCTTACAAGTTGTGTGGTCCGACCGTATGAGATGCGTGGGCTCGTCGCTCGTGCCCGCAGCCTTGTTTTTTTTTTAGGGGCGGTGCTATATTTTCTTTCAGCTAAAAAATACCCCTCTGTTCTAAAAAAATTTATTATTTTATAGTTTAAAAATGAACTTCAAAACGATAATTTTTTTTTGGAGGATTACTTATGTTTTGCTCAGTCGAGTAGTACATAATACAATTGTTGAAGGAACAGTCAGGTCGTTATCTTGAACCTCCAAGACCCCGTTGCTACGGAATCTCCAGTTTTCTATGATGAGGACGCGCATTTCGTTCTCTTCCCTGACACTAATTTATCAGCTTCAAATCTTAATCAAGGTTTACCATGGTAACATCAACACTGTTGAGCGAAATCAGTTTACTCTTCTAGCATAAGCTGCTAGACAGAAGGATTCGATAATCTCGGGGTCAACCCATTTCATCATCAAACATTGCATTCAGCTTGCATCAAGTACCACCACCAATTAATCACAGTTCCCTACCTCCTTTATTCATCTTCTTCCACCTCTACTTCTTCCTTCTCATACTCCGAATCGGAACCTTCCCTGTCCCCAAAAGGATCATCATCATCACTATCATCACTCTCGTCCTCTGATGCCTCTTCAGGATAATCAAACAGTGGATTATCTTCCGCTGCATTTTCAAGATGGAAGAGTTCAGCTAACTTACATAGCAAATGGTCGAAGCGATTAATTTACAACTCTACAAGTATAATCATTCATTCTACAATTACCGTTTGAATCATCTGTATCATATGGATAGTCATCATCGTAGCATTCATCTTCCCCATCCTCAACTTGTAACCTAAAGAATAGAAGACTGCTTAGGATAAATTCCCAAACAAGAATGGAACCGACTCAAAACATGTGAATGAAATTTACCGAGGATATGAAGTTGCTGATGCTTCCTCCATACTTGTATCATCCACCTCCTTGACAGTATATATGTCATAAACTTCTGAATCTACTCATCAGCGAAAATAGACTCATCAAAATTAGTGTTTGAGAAATACTGCTCACCATTACGGCAGTAGTACTTTGTAAGATCAATAGAGGTTGTGGTCACATATTTCCATTAGTGTTGCAAATGCAAAGCACCAAGGAAATATCTGTTTCACGTAAGTTTGTCAAGCCGCACCAAGGCTTTGGCATGTACTATGGCATCACACAGATGACATGTCCGCTAAAGCTAAATACACCGATTCTGAATAACATTGATGGCCTACTTCAATCAAGCCATTAGTTACAGCAGTACCAGGAATTGCTTAAGAAACAACTAGTTTCTTCCTTATTGTTAAACACAACTGAATCTTACAAATTAAAAAAATTAGTAACCTAAGCCTTGGCACTTGGGCCTTGACATCTGCAGCTGAACTTTTCAGCTATGACCATAGCTAGAAAAGCAACTACAGTTTCTACAAAAAGCTAATTCAGTACTCCAGATTTTGAAGAGCATTTAAATGCAAGAAAGTTACAAACCTTCTGATGCTGCCACTGAAATAATATCTGATTCTATTTCTTCAGCGGCTGATGGCAAGTATTCCCGTAAAAGTGGAAGAAAGTTGCATAAAACAGCACCCTCTTCAAAAGTAATAGTCCTGCAGGGAACACCATAAGAAAATCTGCAACATTACAACTGTTATTAATTCAGGAAGGTCTGGTAAATTGTAAGAAAGCAAGATCTACTCTGGTTCTGCCAGATGCTTTTCTCCATCAGGATCTACTTGGACAGCATCATAAAGATGGCATATTTCTCTCAATGATTCATCAGCTTCGTTCTTTTCTCCTTTCCGGCTTCTCCATATTTGCGCAAAGCGAGCATTTCTTCCCAGATTCTATACATGGAATATGAACAAGCCATGCAGAACAACGCGTGAAAAAAACAGCATTTATGGAATAAAACTATTTATGTTTCTTGCAGAAACTGCAACCCATCCAAATGTGGCGTGCACCACAAGTATACTAGATTAGTTAACCTGATTGTTCCCATAGCGTTATGTAGTATCAGGCTCAACCAGAACACACTGTGTGAGCTAAACCCAATGACACAAGCAAAATACCTGTGACTGAGGTGACATATAAAAACTACACAAGAATGCAGAAGCAGTAATGGAATAGTAAACACTTTAAAACATAGTACATCTTTATTGTGGATGCACTCCTGCACCAATCTACATGCCAATCAGGGTATGCACAAGGAAACTTAACAGTCAAGTATGTCGTAAGTGTACAGAGAAATACTGCAAAAGAAACACATTGAAAAGAGAAATGCTTTGCAGCTTACAAGTGGATGTATCAAACACGCACAGAATAATTACTCATACACTTAGTTTCAGTTCTACTCGACCATGATTTACACTACATTTCATGATCTACATCTTCCAAGGAATATATTGTGACATAAAATTTCGCAGAAACTTGAGCATAAACAATTAATTGTAGTCAGAATCATAGGATGTGTGTACCTCATGCTGCTGCCTGGCTGCAAATCGTAGCTGGTCTGATTTCTGTTGGCAAAAAAGAGGACCATTTTAGCATTTGAATTCATTTCAACCGCTATATAAAGAAAACACTATTTATTGGATTGTAAATCATATTGCCAGCAACGTGCAAGGAGAAAAATATGAAGAGATCAATAACTGCAAGATTGTCACGGGAACCAGAGATTAACCTGTAAATACTAGCTTTCGTACAAAAAATCCAGTAAATATTAGCAGAAATTATCACTTACTTTTCCTTTCTTAATTATATCATTCCACTCCTTTGTTTTGCTCTTTTTCTCGTTGGTATTTGAGCCAGCAATCTGCAAAAATGAATGGAATTGATTTCTAACAAGTCATGGGCGTGCATAGAACCTTTGCATACACATGTTCAGATTGATAACTGAAATTGATTCCTATTTTCCATGTAAACAAAGGCTCAATATACAAGTAGAAACATTTTTTTCTATTTCGGAAAAGTTGTCTACTTGCAGTATTTTAATCCCCAAAAGGCATTAAAGTTGGTGAGATGGAAGATTTAGGAGCTGTTTGGATTGTTACCCATGAATGCCTTACCAAATTTTGGTAGTTGACATAAAAATAGTGTGTGTTTGGATTGAAACCAATTTTTGGTAAGCCAATACCAAAAATCCTGTGTTGCACTAGTTCATTTTCGATACCAACATTGGCCAAATGCTTCACCAAAATTTGGCAACACCAAATTTTGGAAAGGTAGACAATGGAAACAATCTAAACAGGCCCTAAGGATCCATGGAAGAAAAAAGACAGGAGGTCCTATGCAGGAGATATGTTTGAATACAAATGATAAATGAAATTAAAATGCAAGAAAAGACACAACTATGTGATGCAAGGCTACTAAATTTGGATGCGAACCCAATTTAACAAGAGATGTTGAATAAGAAAGGAACTAATGGAATTGAAATGAATCTTACCAATAGAGAGTGCAATACATCTTCAACGGCTTCAGAATGATGCACCGTCTCAATGTGTTGGACAAGAACCTTCTTAAATCGTGGTTCCTCTGAAGCTATGGGCGTGATAATAAAAACATTTTGCAGGTGGGGGCAGTAATGTCAGTGGAATACAAGGCAAATCTAATATCGCTTTATGTACAGCATAAAATCAGATAAAAAGTATGACGTTATCTAAAAAGAATCAGATAAGCAGGTATCATGATTTCAAGGAGTGTTAATTAAACCCTGTTTGGCTCCTACCTTTGGCACTTGAAGAGGATGGGGATGGTTCGGAAATGGAAAGGCTGGAGAAATCAAGCATCGCCTTTTTCACTGGCCTCTCGTTAATCTCTAGCCCTGATAAAACACATAAAAACTGGTATCAGAATCCCTACTTTTTT
Source organism: Tuctoria greenei (assembly GCA_036927565.1). NCBI lineage: Eukaryota > Viridiplantae > Streptophyta > Magnoliopsida > Poales > Poaceae > Tuctoria > Tuctoria greenei. Next base: position 177,617,089 of record JAYESD010000009.1, on the reverse strand, counting down.
TGTTTCCGAGTACAAGTTCAAGGAGGAAGAGGATAGGGCAAAGAGAAGGGAACGAACTCACAGAAAGCGTCTGGCCGAGCCTGGGAAGGCTTGCGCTTGACCCGGACGACGATAGGCTTCTCCCTCGCCGCGGTGGAGGATTCGCCGCCGGCCGCCGCCGCCGCGGATGCCATCACTGGCGGTTCGGTAGGGTTGACAAGTCGCGTTTTTCCGGCCTGCCGTCCCAACTCATCAATCACTGTGCATCACGATTCGTGCGACTGTATATGGGCGGCTTCAAAAGCCCAAAACCTCTGTCCGTCTTCCGGAAGCCAACGAGATAGATAGAGATGGCTGGCAGCAGCAGCAGCACTGTGCTCGTCTCCTCCTGCTGCGGCAGCTGCCCACCCTATCCTCCGCACCTCCGCCACGGCTCCAGGCCCAGTCCCAAGCCCAAGCCCACCCTCTCCTCCCTCCACGCCCCTCTCCGCCGCACCTGGCTGCCGCCCCTCGCCCCCCTCCTTCCGGGGCGCCGGCGCGGTGTCTCCGCGGCCTACGGTGACGACGACATGGACGACGACTTCGGCGACTTCGACCCGGACGACGCGGACGGCGTCGGCGAGGACGACGACATCGACAACGAGCAGGACTACGACGTCGACTACGACCGCCTCCTCGCGCCCGTCAAGCCGCTGCCGCCCTCCTTCTCGGCGGAGGAGGGGGACATCGCCATGGTCGCCGCCGAGAGCTTCGTCTCCACGCAGGACTCCGCCTCCGACACCGTCGTCAGCTACGCCATCGACGAGGACGAGTTCCACAAGATATGCCTGCTCAACTGCGACTTCTTCATCCGGAAGGTGCCCGACCCCGACGACGACGTCTTCGACTTCAGAGAGGTCTCCCTACTGCTTCTTCTTGCTAGTGCGTTCCCTCTGTTTCATCAAACCTGACTGTTAAGACGCCCTTTGGCCACCCTGCATTTCGTCAAGCATGTGTGTGGCAGTGGCAGTGCTAACCAAAACTTCAAAAGTCACGAAACTGGAACCTTTGTTGTGTCAATTGGGTGCTGTTCCAACGGCTGTGTACGTCCTTCCGGGGGTGCAGAAACTGGAGCCCAGTTTCCATTATCTAAAGAAAAAAAGACTGAGCCTGCTCAATTTTCTGAAAACATGGCATTCCTGTGCAACAGATGTACGTTACACCACCCGACACTGACATTTACTCCATTCCAAGGGTTCTTGCCCCAATGCCGCAGAAGGTGCCCATATAAACCTCAATCATTTGGTATTTCAGACGAACTTAAATCAGCCTTGTGGTGAACTGTTTTTTTTTTCTCTTTTCATCTTGGAATTAGTACATAAGGTGCACGAAGAAAAACTTTGGCCGCTACAACGTAAGTGAGCCACCAGTTGAGAAATTCCGTGATCCCTTGTACAAGACTGAGAGGGAGATCATGAAGGTATGTTGAGAGTTTTTTTGTTCTCTAAGGTTGTTCTGTCACTCTATTATCTTTCTTTAGAAAACCAAATATATAGTCGCTGAAAACGTGCCTTGGAAGTTGCTGTTCATATTCTTTGAATATTATGATGCTTTTCCTTGACTAGCTTCTTGCCATACACTACAAGAAGGAACATGTAGTGGCTTTCCAAATATTATGGATGCCAAAACAGAAAACAAGCGAGCCGGTGAAGATGTAAATTACTTAGGTTTCATTACCTGATTTGCTTACCCTTAACAAATGACTTGTTGTTGCATAATAAGTTTCCTTTTTCCTGTCTCCTTATTATATTTGTACATTATAGTTTGCCGCTGCTTGATTACTTCTCCATGATGTAACTGCACTTTGGCTTCGGGATTTTCTTCAGAATATAAGCCTCATATGTTTAATATTGCAGGTTTTCTTAACCAAACACTATAGAAACAGGCGTGCGGATGACACAGATTTCTTCCTTGATTTTGAGGAGATCTATGTCATTGACTCAAAAACAAGGTCAATCACAAGAGCCAAAGTTGTGGTAAGATATTAGAAATCTAAATTCATTTAAGCTAATAATTATTTATTTTGTTATTTAGGTTGGATGAATTGCTTCATCAATAATTATAGAATATTTGCTTTTTAATCATTAAAGGCTCATATCACCCTTAGTATGAAATATTATTTTCCACTAGCAACTGTACATCTGATTCGCAAGCTATTGTCAAATGTATATTTGTTCTGTTATTTCTACTGTAGATCTTTAATTGTCAGTTAAAACATTGCATTTTATCCAAAAGAATAAATACAGGATGTTCCATGTCATATTGGTATATTTGTCAAAGCTCGATAAAATTCAAACTGGTTCAATATTTTGGGTATTCCGCCTCTCTGAATTTGTTACCTTGATGTGTCTAACAGCACAAATCTGTTGTCAGCACATCACATTTTTTATCTGTTTAATGACCTTTGAGAAAATTCTGCATGCTTTTGATGACCAAGTATAAAACAAAAAGGCCTCCTTTTTGTTGTACATTGATAACTGATATCCACCTCCCCATGACAGGTTAGTGTTCCTGAAGGAAAGAAAAGAGACAGGAGGAATGACCTGCTACTTATACGTGATGGAGGGGAATCATTTAGAATAATCGACAAGGTAGCCTGCTTGCTTCATATACCTAGCCTTCTGCTTCGTGTACACAGGCTTCTTTTCGAATTAACTTTGGCTAATTAATGGTATCATTACTGTACCAGACTAAAAGGGACGATGCGACCACTGTCATCCAAAGAGAAGAGTGGGCCAAGTCAAGACAAGATGTGGAGAAGCATTTCAGGAAGCTCCGGGACTTTGACTACTCGAACTGGTTCTAGACAATTTTGATGTATCTGCTGCTGCTGATTACATTAGAGGAAGCAATCACGGTGTGTGTGGTCAACTGAAGTACTCCCTCCGTCCCAAAAAGGTTGTCGCTTTGTAGTTCATTTTTGAACTACAAAGCGACAACTTTTTTGGGACGGAGAGAGTAGATAGATTGTGTGTATCAATGGCTGTAGCATGTAGAAGGTACGAGATCTATAGGATGGAGCATGCACGAAAACTGACGTTCTGATGAATCCGGTCCGGGACTCTGTGTAGCCAACCAAATGAATGAGTCGTTTTGGCTACAAACAATCCTCTGCAGACTTGCATAGCTGCATTCTACTCCCTCCGTCTCAAAAAAAAAAAAATTGCTTTGTACAGTAGTTCTTTGGGACAGAGGGAGTAGTTGTTATGAGCATTGTTGATCAGATGGGCGTGTTTGATTATTTGCCAAATTTGCTTGAAGACGAAACTTGTACGGTTGCCCTTGGTTTGATTCCATGATCGCACTGTTGCCAGTTTGAAAGCATAAGAAAATATGCATACAGTAGAGCAAAGATAATTAGTCTCTGAACACCTTCATCAAACTGGTTAGTTGCATGGCTGTCGGCGGGCCCATGGGCCACGATCGAATGGCTCGTGCCTCTGTTGAAATGGGCTTCTCTTTTGTCCAGGAAAGACTCTGAAGAATTAACTAATACTGTAACTACACTACTATATCTTCCTTTGTTTGACTTTGACAAGTTGTTACTATTACTGTATGATACGTAAATAAGATTCTTGATCAGGTTGATCCAGATCAGATGGATCCCGGAGTCCGGCGGTTATATTATCCAGACCAGCTGGCCTTACAGCTGAAATTTGGAGAAGGAAGAAACAAAGGCATCGGAACCAGAAGCCATTACAAACAGTTATCGTCGTGGTCGTCATCATCATTCATCATGGTTCTCCAATAGATCAACAGCAGGTACAAGGAAAAGCAGCAGCTACCGGCTGGTTGGATGGGTGGATAACACAAAGTAAAGTAAACGTAACCACGGGCCCGTCCGTCTTAGGTGGATGGATAAGGACAAATCCGCCACGTCACCGCGATTATTGCAACTAATTAATTAATTTACCAGCTGCATCGCTCGTTCTCCTCGCCGTCGGCGTCCGTGGCCGGCGGCAGCTGCGAGTAGAAGTCGTAGTCCAGATCCGCTTCTCTGCTCCTGCCGCCGTAGTAGTAGTAGCGGTGCGCCGCCAGCAGGGCTGCTCCTCCGAGGACGACGGGGACGACGGCGAGCGTGGCCAGGCGCAGGCGCAGGCTCGTCGGCCTCGTCCGCGGCGGCGTCGGCGTCCTCCGCCGGCTGTACGCCACCGCCGCGGCAGCACAGACGCCGCCTCCTGCTGATCATGTGTGTGTCAGTCACGCAGTTTCAGCACGAGATATCGTTAGCTTCGATCAGTAGTAAGTACAGTAGTAATCCGAGGAGGAAGGAGAAGGCACGAGATACCGATGGTGGTGAGCTTGTGCTCCTCCACCCAGGACGAGCTCATCCTCCTCCTCCTCGACGACGAGCTTGCTGCGGTGGAGTGGAGATTGAACCGCAAATCAAAGCTTCAGCCAGTTTGGTGGCCTTCTTCTTATAAGTAGCTATAGCAACCTCCGATGCCTTGTGCCCTTCGGTCCCTTGCCCATGCTTTGTTCCTTGCATTGCAGTTCGTGGGCTTTCTTTTGAGGCCCATACCAGATACTGCATTTGGTTTAGATAACAGGCCCAAACCAAAGCCCAGCCCACCAAGACCACCTTTCCCTTCTTCCTCCTCTTCCTCCTTCGTCCTCGGCACGCTTCTCTTCTCTCGAATCACTCCACTCCAAATCCATTCCCCCGCGCCCGCCACTCCCACTCAATGAAGCCCACCGCCACGCGGCGGGGGTCGCCGGCGCCGTCGAGCCCTAAGTCCGGCGCCACCAAGCGCCCGCGGAAGGCGACGACGGCGGCGCTCAGCGACGTCACCAACCTCCTCCCGGAGACCCCGACCCCGACCAAGCCAAGGAGGACCGTGCGCCGGCCGCTCCCGCAGCCCTCCGACGCCTCCTCCACCTGCTCCTCCCCCTCCGCCTCCGCCTCGGTCACGCCCGCTCCCAACCGTCCCTCCGCCGCCGCCGGTAAGTGAGCCCACTGCCCGCTGCCCCGGGCCCACTTCCGCTCGATCTGGTTGCACTGGAACTTCTAGGTTGGGTTGGGGGCGAGATCTCTAATCCTGCTCGTGATTTGCAGTCATCCAGGAGGAGTGCAGTGTGGTTAAATCGCCGGCCATCTCCACGGTTTACGCGAGGCGGGGGGCTGCTCAGGCTGAAGGGAGAGGGAACAGGGGGGCTCCTACCACCGACAAAGACAAGGGCAAGGGTAAGGGAAAGGAACCTAACGCCGCTGCTGCTGCTGCTGGAACTGCGAGCTGCCCTCAACTCGGCAAAGCGACAAGGAACAACAACAACAGGTGACCTTTCTACATGCTGATTCCTGGTTTTTCCTGTACGTTTTCATGCTGCATATAGATATAGATTGCAGTATAGCCTTATTAACCTTCCACGGGCAACATCATTATGTTCAAATGCATTGTATGTTACAACACTTGGAGATGTTATTACTGTCCCAGACCAGACGGCAGCGCAGTATAGATTGTTTAGAGTCTACAACGTTTCGTAGGAAATAATGTTTCCGAATGTTGTGCTGTTTCAGACCTCACAAGTACAGGAATAACTGGATACGTTAATGTTATCATACACCTGCAAGTTTGTAAAGCATGTTGAGGCTTTCGGAAGTTATATAATTCTGTTTTTTTTTCCAAAGCTACTGGTGTCAGTCTGAGGCTCTCAGCTCATTGCATTTCAACTGTAATACTGAACTGTACCTTTTCTTTGGATCTATTCAACTAGGAAACCCTCTATGGCTCAGGATACTCGGCCCATTTCTTCGTCAGCTCCTTGTCATGAAGCTAAAAAGGTAAGCGGCGACATGCACTCTCACATAAGGACCTTAGCAATAATGATCTATAACTAAAACTTGGATCAGAGTGCTCTCTGAGGATCATAAGGACTTTACACTTACTTGCAGTTACCATAAGCTCATGATTTTGTTCAAACTCTGCGATGGGTTAATGTTTAATCAGTAGAGTTGTATAAGATTTGTGACTCAGTGTTAAAATGTTTGTCTCTTCCATGCTTCTTTGCATTAGCGCATCTATTGTGAAACATTTTTCTTATACTGCATATGAAAGTGTCTGTAGCTGTGACACAAACCCAAGGTTAGCACATCTTTTATAGAATAGGCAGTCTTATTTTTGTTATGTTTGTGAAGGGCGTAGTGGGCCAGGGCTATGAAAACAGTAGCTAGGGTCTGTAGAAGGAGCTTCCACCTTGATTTAAATTTTAAATACCATAAATGCAAAAGTTTCTGAAGACAAATACTGGTACCTTGACCATGATATCCAGCCTTCCTCTCATTATTATTATTCTGCAATTTGAACAGAAGCGACCGTCGTCCAGTACAATCAATTTACCCGAAGACTTTGTCAAGAAACAGAGAGCATACTTTGCAGATGTTGATGCCTTTGAACTGCCAGAGGAGGAGGTCTCGGAAAGTGACGTGGACTGACTGAGATTGAGCGAGCCATTGGGTCCCTCAATATGCATGGCTTTCTCTGTAAAGAAGCATAGTCAAGTCTCCTTTTACAATGGTAGCCTGGTAGGAACGAACCGCTCTTGTAACACGAGTAGTGTACCTCAGTGATGACTAGTCAGTGCCCGTGCAAATGGTGCCGCCTGGAGTTGTAGCATACTAGTGTGGGTGTGGCGGATCCTGAGATCTGAAAACAAGGCGTGCTTTTGACTGCTAAAAAACCGAGTTGCTTGACATGGTAGTTACCCACTCAATCGTTATCTTGTTTGAATTAATATTACGTACTCTGGGTGGAACCTTGTGGATTTTTTGGAGAAAGTTTTGTCTAGTGTTATATTTGCTTTTGGCTGAGTACCATATACAAAGAAATTACAAATGCATACAGTAAGTGACTTGCACGATAAGTTACATGAAGCAAGTTATTTAGCAAACCATAGGACATAATAGTTCTTCAGCCTTAAGGATCAATTGTATTGAGCATAGTATTGTCTAATCATGAGCATCTTTATACTGAGAATCCGAGTGGTGGTTGCGTACCTTGAGGGCTGAGGTGACTGCATTGTTGGCAGCCAGCCACTGATCCCTCTGTTTCCTGCATCTAGTGACTGTGCCGAGCAGCAGTGCGCGTGCTTCAACCTCAATGCGCTGAAGAGGGAAAAAAAGGTGATACCCTAGTACAGTAATTAAGTTGAGATGAAGCTACTTAGAAAGCAAGTGAAGTTGTCAAAGTAAGTGCATGTGTCATGGACAAGCAGGTGTGCGTGTGTCCAAAATTTTGCCTGATTATTATTGGTTGATTCAGGAGTAAAAGCAACGGCGTCAAGGTAGGCACCAATAAAGTGTCAGAATTCAGTGGAAACATGTAGTAGCCGTGCATACAGCTAAGTCCTAACGAGCTGTTACGCTGTTTTTCAAACCGGAGACAGGAGAAAGAGAGAAAGAGAGAGAGAGAGAGAGTTTGGTACGTATTCGCTTTATTAAACACAGAAACAGAGTGATGAACGACCTACTACGGCCGATCCAGTTATCTACATGCTTCAAAAGTCTAACCTTTCCCCCAGACAAATCGTCGGCTTGCATGGCATGTCTCTGCCGGCCCCTCTATTATCCACACAAATGCGTATGACGACGACTCGTTGCGTTATTGGCTTTTCTACAGATTTCATGATGCCATGCCACCCAAAAGGCAAACTAATTAAAGGCGAGCGTATTGCAGGACAGGATCATATGCCATAATTGACAGGCTCATCTAACTGAGATGAGTAATTACACTGTGGTTACCTGCTACTGTATGACCATGTGTTCGTTGCAAAGTGATGGCTACTCTACTACCCGTCAACTCGTCCACCGAAGACCGATGTGGGTATAGCTGTGCTTTTTTCTCGCTCACTCAGTATAGCTTAGTTATTGTGTGACTCGACTAGGAGACTGCTGAATCATGGTCATGTTCTGACAAGAAAGCGTAACAACCATTGCGACTTTCAGACCAATAAACAGGAGGACGACAGAACCTGCATATATTATATATATATATATATATATATATATATATATATATCCGGCTCGGATACCCACAATCCAGTGCCTTCTTGTCCATTCCACTCAAAGCATATAGCCTCCTCGCTCAGGGATCATACACCCGGTGGTGCATTTTTTCATTTCTTATTCCGCTATTCCGAATATTTTATATTCTTGCTTATCTTATCCAATTCCATAACTTCTTGGAAGTCCCAAATCTTCTTGGTTCTCACTTGCAACACCGGTCTTGCTCTGACTTCTCTTACTACTGCTCCGGGCGATCTGATCTGATCTACCAAAACTCAATTGAAAGAAGCCCTGCGATCCGTTAAGACTGGGTTGCTTTTAGTTGCCCTTCTTCCATTCTCAAGTCAAGACTGTAATACTCTCTGCTTCTCACAATAATTGTCGTTTTGGACAAGATTTTTAGTTCAGAATGAAATAAAAATGTTGTCCAAAACGACAATTATTGTGAGAATGAGGAGTACGTGTTTGATGTAAAACAAGAGAAAAGAATTAAGACGTGCATTTTCTAATCTTAAAACCAGAAAGAAATATGAACTGTCATAGCTCTGCCTGCTACTGTAGTGTCCGGCTGATGAGGGTCAAGGAAAACAATTTCGGTACACAGAAAATATCGAAGGTTGCTGACAAAGCCGATATTCCCGAAGTTTCGGATTTAAATTCAAATAAGTTTGAACAAATTTCAAATAAATCCAAACAAATTTGAGCTATAAGTGCAAAATGTTTTTTTTTATCGGAGAAATTCCGGAAATTTCGTCAAATTTTTTTCCTTGGATTGAGGGTTGATCTTAAATGCTTTGCCGATATTTGTGTCTGTTGCCCGTAAAATCATGTGAAACTGCTCATGAAAACACTGATCCGTTGAGCAAAATTTCTGGGAAAGCATCCGGGTTTGATGGGCTGCTAGCACAAGAACTACTTAGCGTACGTAGCTTGGCCGACGGACTGTCCGGTCCGGAAAGAATGATAAGAGCATGCGTGTCGGGCAGCCTTACTTAGCACAGCGGGGAAGTCCAAGCGTTCCCATGCACCACAACCTAGTGATTGGTAACATTTCAACTCAAAGTCCAACGGATTAGGTTAGGTGATCATCATAAATAACGTAGTACGGGATGATGGAATCTAATCATGTATATATTCCATTTGATGCACTGCTTCAATCATAGTTTATGGAAAACCCGAAACCAAGTGTCCAATTAAGTCCAGGTCTTTGGGCTATAAATATGGGCGTCGTCCCAGCAGCTGGCTACCTCAACGCACAAGACACAGAACCATCTTGGATCTTGCGGCTACACTACGGTACGTGTAGTAGACCAGAGCAGAGGATCAGACACTGATCGATCGATCATGGCGTGCGCATCAGGTGCAGTGCGCAGCGGCATCATCGCTGTCGTCATGTCCCTCGCCGCGCTCAGCACGGGCATCTCGTCGTCGTCGGCGCAGCTCTGCACCGGCTTCTACTCCTCGTCGTGCCCTGGAGTGTACGACGCCGTCAGGTCGGTGATGGAGTCCGCCATCGCCACGGAGAAGCGCGTCGGCGCATCCATCCTCCGCCTCTTCTTCCACGACTGCTTCGTCCAAGTACGTACTGCTAGTGCTAGTCCACTTAGTAGTAGTAGTATTAAAGCAGTATTAACTCAACGAACCTCTCGTGGGGATGATGTGATGCAGGGGTGTGACGCGTCGCTGCTGCTGGACGACACGCCGAGCTTTCAGGGCGAGAAGATGGCCGCGCCCAACAACGGCTCCGTCAGAGGCTTCGAGGTGATCGACGCCATCAAGGCCGCCGTCGAGAACGTCTGCCCCGGCGTCGTGTCCTGCGCCGACATCCTCGCCATCGCCGCCAGAGACAGCGTCGTCATCGTGAGTCCTAGTTACAGTACACTAGTATCAATATTATGGCGAACCAGCTTTTGTAACACACGACAACGTGTTGTCTATTGTGCGAACTGAGCAGCTGGGCGGGCCGAGCTGGGACGTGAAGGTCGGGAGGCGGGACTCGACGACGGCGAGCTTCAACGGCGCCAACAACAACATCCCGCCGCCGACGTCGGGGCTCTCCAACCTCACCTCCCTCTTCGCCGCGCAGGGCCTCTCACAGAAGGACATGGTCGCCCTCGCAGGAGCACACACCATCGGCCTAGCCCGGTGCACGAACTTCAGAGCCCACATATACAACGACACCAACATCAACGCCGCCTTCGCGATCACAAGGCAATCATGCTGCCCAAGAACGACCTCTGCAGGTTCTTCATCAGGCGACGACAACGAAGACAACAACCTGGCACCTCTGGACCTTCAAACCCCGACAGCCTTCGAGAACAACTACTACAAGAACCTCGTCTGCAACGAAGGGCTCCTCCACTCCGACCAGGAGCTCTTCAACGGCGGCGCTGGAGCCACCGACGCGCAGGTCCTGGCGTACGTTGCCGACCAGAGCGCGTTCTTCGCGGACTTCGTCACCGGCATGGTCAAGATGGGCGACATCTCGCCGTTGACGGGCTCCGATGGGCAGATCAGGAAGAACTGCAGACGGGTTAATTAACTAACAACTGACGAGAAGAAACATATGTTCAGCAGAGAAATAAATTAAAAAGATTGTAATTTTACATTTTTTTCTCTCGTTTTCCAGAAATTGTGAAATCGTATTGTTTGTTGTATTGATGTGTTGCCATGTCGGTTGGTTCAAATAATAAATGCGCATGTCACTTGTTCTACACGCATTGCATATCTAACATAGTAGAGTATATACTTGGTGTACGAGATACGTAGCTTGATCGATATGACACAACGACGGCCGGTTCCGTCATACTGAGAGCGATTTCATTGCATTATTAGCTACCTGTTTATATAGGTATTTGTAGTAGTATATATAGGTCGTCGTAGTAGGGATTTGCTTGCATCTGCATCAAACGAGAATTAAAAGGTCCGGTAACCTGCACGTTGCCACTTGCTTCAGTCCGAAGCTGATAGAAAATAGTAGGCGATTATTTACAAAATCGTCGATATGTCCGAGTGGTTAAGGAGACAGACTTGAAATCTGTTGGGCTACGCCCGCGCAGGTTCGAACCCTGCTGTCGACGATTTATTATTTTGCTCCCTGCCATTATTTTTAGATGAATAAAATGGGCCGGTGCTACGAGACAGATTGATATAGATCGGGCCTCCGTAAATCTGTTTACACCGGGGCAGGGCAGTTACGTAATGATGCTTGCACACGACCAACACCCTTAACGAAGAAAAAAAAATTGCTTCTTTTTCCTCCCCTCATCCAATTCGATTTCCTCCCTCCTCCACGCGACGGAGCTCCGACCCGTCACGCAACACCAATCGCCTCCGCTTATTTAACAACCGCCGCCGAGTAGATTTTGGTTTTTATTTAGTGCCCGCGTGCTCCTCGATTGATCGATTCCGTGAGGTGCGTATACTGTTTTTTTCTTCTTCTTCTTCGTCGTCGTAATCCCCCACCAGGGCGATTTCTTCGATTTCCATCCTGCTTAGTTAGACTGTCTTCTTCCACCGATAGATTTGTCCTTCTCCTTGGTTGCTTGCTTCTCCCAGATCGGTTGGATTTCCAGTCGATTCGTCTCCCAAGTCGTGCGGATCAGGTTCGCCTCTTCCCGATTTGGATTTGGATTTGGGTGGGACGAGTTCCTCTTCCTCCTCCTCGTGGTGGCTACTACTTCTTCAACTACTGTAAATTAACTCGGTTATTAACTAACTGAAATTTTGCAGCAGCTGAACACACCATGGGGTCCAAAGCAGCACCTCTCGTTGCCGTGCTCCTCCTGTTGCTCGCCGGCTCGGGAGCTCCAGCTGCAGCTGCACAACCGCGAGACAAGGACGATGTTGGTAAGTGCCTTTCTTCGCAACACGCCCATTCCTTGCTTTCGTATCACCAACGCAGCTCTCACTGATGCAAACCATGGTTGACCATGCCTTATTTTACTGCCTTCGGTATTATGCGTAGATAATGAGACAGCTTCATTCATTATCCCATCCATATGCGCGACTATATCACAAACGGATTGCGGTTGCAGGCATCACTGTAACTTGTAACAAATGCTGCCTCATTGTTATCTAGCCTACTTTATTCGACCTCCTTGGAGCTCCATGTTTCTCTGCAATGCAAAAAAAACGTTCAATGCATGGATTATGGCCACTGATCGCAGCAAAGCCCGTTGAAAAAACCTGAGTTTATAGCTCACGTATCTTATTTCTCTCAATCTAAAGTGGTAACACTAACACTCATTATCTCCAAGCTTTTGTCCTCTGTATTTCAGGGCCTAGCTTTGTACATAAACACAGATAGACCTACAATTATATTCACTCTATACTTATTACTGTTTGTTTTTTTGCGCATAAAGTTGATCATGCCAGTTTTTCTCCTCTTTTTTTTTCTTTTCAGTTTTCCTTGATCTTGACACAACTGAGGTCCGAGAAATTGGCCCAATTTACACGGAGCAAATTACCTCAAGCAAAATTCCTGTTCATCCTAAGGGTGGAAGCCCTCTATGCTCAGCTTGTGAAAACTTTGCAAATGATGCTGTCAATTATCTTAGCGACGAACGAACACAAGATAAAATTGTGCAAGTCCTTCACGACGCTTGTTCTCAGACATTCTCCTTGGAACAGCAGGTGATTATCTCAAATAATTTGTTTCTCTTGATATTTAGGTGATACTTAGCAGTTTGTTTTTGTACAAAAGTGCCACTGTCATGGAGACACGCCATACTGGAGTGATCCCCCCTAAATAGCTTCAGAATAATGATTTTGTTGGGAACTCTTCTCTCTGCAGTGTGTTGAGTTGATGGACTCCTATGCAACTCTTCTGTTCACCAAGATCACCGAGATCAAGCCAGAAGAGTTCTGCAAACATTATGGCCTGTGCAAAGACATAGCCCTTTTCTCTGGTGTGAGAAGTGACAGCACATGTGCATTCTGCCACCACCTGCTCGATGAAGTTATGACCAAACTGAAAGATCCTGATGCAGAGGTAATTCCTTGCTCTGTTTACATTGTTCCTTTCTTGAGTTTCCTTTTTGCATCTGACATTTTTCATTTGCATTCTTTAGTTTGAGGTAATCCAAATTCTTCTCAAGGAGTGCAATAAAATCGAAGGCCATGTCCAGCAGGTATGCCTGTTTCCTATGACCTTAACTCTGAATGTAAATCTGTCACAGTTAATTCCGCACGATAATACAATCTATCTCAAAACTTAATACCACAAACAGTTTTGTGCTTATTCGTTTGATGTACGATAACTCGCTAGAACGCGTAAGCTAATCAATTTTCCCTGTGGGCAGTGCAAGAGACTGGTGCTGCAGTACATTCCTCTGATCTTGGTCAATGGTGAGAAGTTCCTTGAGAAGAATGATGTCTGTGCTCTCGTCCAAGCTTGTGACGCCAGCCCAAAGAGGGCAGTCGGCTCATTCTTGGAGGCAGGGTTGCTGAGTGACGTTTGAAGAAAACTGGAAGGCCAAAATAGTGTGTCCAAGTACCGTATTTTTCTTGCACATAAGACCAAAATAGATGGTTGTTCTCTTATGCTGATAGTCTTTGCACCCTTGCATTATGAATAGGCATCACGTTGTCAAGTTATCGTGTATAAAATTTCACTGGCTTTTGGGTCTATAATGTCATGGTCTGTTACAACTCACTACTGAATACTGTATTATGTTTTCTCTCTACATTTAGAGGGCTGAAAAGGAACATAATTGTACTAGGCTGTTACTAGTAGTGATGATAACGAAATCGGAAACGCACAAACATTTTGTACAGGTTTGAATCAATTTCAGGATGTAAAAAGTATCTTAGTAATTTGCGAAGTACTCCATCCGTCCCGAAAAGTTTGTCGCTTTATAGTTCAAAAATGAACTATAAAGCGACAAACTTTTTGAGACGGAGGGAGTATTAATCATTTTCTTTGAAGCATTAACTGGAGTTTACTACACAGAAGGGGAGAAATAGAGCGAGAACGAGATAGACAAAACAGGATGCTAAGCAAGACTAAATGCAGAGTACTGAACGGCATAGACTGTGTCAAGTATGCAATATGTGGAAAAAGAATAAAGCTGACAGTATGAATAATTTTATTTCCCAACAATGACAGACCCACGAGAAACATTAAGGAAACGGACTAATGAATAATGATGCTATTACTGACGCAAAACACAGTAGTCTTGATAACAGGGCCGGGCATGTGCAGGTACGATGTTGTTCGCCTCCTGGTGTGAAAAATGCTCTCTGCCTTTTGCATTTAGAACATGCACATGTAAAGACGGCTTGCAATTCTTTTGAAAAGAAGCCCAGTTGAGCGATGTCCCCAATCCACGATCTTTGTGGTGACCATTCAGAATGGCGATTGGAAAATCACCTCCTCGCTCGCAGGTTACAAATGGATGATGCATGCATTCGAGTTCTGGTGAGCACAGACAGCTTGTAGTAGCGTACTACGTCGTTGTTCATCGCTCCAGGTAGGCATACGGTTGAGCAGTTGCAGCGGACAGATGGCGCGATACATGTCGACTGGAGTCATCGCGCTCGTGCTTGCCGTGGCCGCGTCGATCGTGGCCGCGGACGACGCGGACGTGCTCCGGTACCCAGGCCGGCCCGGCGGCACCAGGCCGCGGAGCCCAATGTTCCCTGGAGTCAGGCCGTCGCCGCCAGCGTCCGCCGGATTCCCGGGGCCGAGGACGCCGGCGCCGTCCACGCCAGGCGCGTCCTCGTCGTCGTCGACGCCGGGCGTGTTCCAGCCGCCGTGTCCCAAGGGCGGGCAGCTGCCCGGCTTCCCCGGCCTGCCAGGCAGCAGCCTCGGCGGCGGCGGGGCCGGGTCGCCGACGGACTGCGTGACGCCGCTGGCGGGACTGATGACGTGCGGGACGTTCCTGACGGGGAGCGCGGCGGAGACGCCGGCGCCGCAGAGCGAGTGCTGCAACGGGCTGTCGGCGTTCCTCAACAGCTCGAGCGCGGCGGGCGACGGCGACCGGACGCTCCGGTGCCTGTGCCCCGTGATCCTCGGCGACGTGAACCGGATGCTGCCGAAGCCCATCGACCCCGTGCGCATGATGTACCTCCCCATCGCTTGCGGGGTCGTCCTCCCGCCACAGGCCATCTACATCTGCTTCAGTGAGCGAGCTCATCTTCTTCTTCTTCTTCGGCCGTTAATTTCCATGCATGCATGCATGGCTGATCTATCATCGTTTACGAAGATAACTTAAAATTACTTACTTGAATGATTTTGACATGTATGTGCATGCAGCTGGGCAGTCGGCCCCGCCAGTGGTCGGCCGCATTCCCGACATCTGGGAGAAGCCGTCTTCAAGTTCAGGCAAGCAGCTCTGTTTTCACCTTCTTCTTCTTCGACCTGTTAATTTGATAACTGATGTCTCTCTTCTCTACTGTTCGCTGCAGCTTCACCCTGATAAAGGATCTCGGATGTCATTCGACTGATGATGCAGGCAGATAGATATATACAGATACTAATTAATAGTAGCATCAAGTTTATTTAATCTTAATTAGCATGCTGCGCTGCCCGCCTGCCTCCATGCATGGAGTCGCATGCATCTTACATACTGCATGTTTATTAGGTCTATATCCTCTTAAATTAATTTCATGTTATATACTGTACTCCAAATGATCATGTCATGGCGACTTCTCCGTGCGTCGTGTCGTCACGTTCTATTACATACTGCTTTTGTGGGTGTAAGGCAAAACAATTGCATTATTGGAGTTTACTACAGTATTCTTTGTCCACAATGGAAGCACGCCCGACAGGGTCGGTCTAGCTAGCAGCAGATGAAGAACGAAAGCAAGATCTTATTAGTCGTTGGCAACCACGCTGAGACGCGACATAACGTTGACTTTCCAAACAAACAGAACATACTAATATGTTGATGGATTTAGGACGAGAAAAAAACGATATAATGATTGGGAAAAGCTCTGCTGTAATAAGGCTGAACTGCTGGTACCTCGTCCGTTTCGTTTGCTGTCGTGACGTGAGCTGTGACAGTTTCTTCGTGGCCGTCATCTCTAGCTCCTTCTAGAAGCGCGTGGGAAGCTTTTGACGTAGAGTGCGGATATGGTCATCGCATCATCTAGCCTTTGAAGCTAGATGATCCCCGAGAATGCAAGACCTGCTGAATTTACGTTTAATGCGTATCATTACGATGCGTTTACTACTACCATGTTTAACACAGAGACCGGAAAACATTTAATATTGGTAGTTATGCACGTACTATTTTTTACCATTCTCTTTTTCTTTAATTTTTATAGTAATTAAGCATATGTATGTCAGATGTTGGAAACCTTCTCCATTTCATGTAAAAAAATGTTGTGGAGCGAAAAATACCAAAAAACAAGACGGTCGATACGGATAGCCAGGTCAAAGAAGCGAAGCGAGCCGGAACCAACCAACTCGGGGTGGTCTGCTGACGACCATTGTACAGGTCACTGATAGGCGGGCCCGGGAAAGCGTTTTTGACATGGCCGACCTGGTCTGGCCTGGCGTGGCGCTGGCGCCCACGATAAAACACACTGGACGGGAGGCCGGGAGCCTCCATTTTCCCTTCCAATTTCATCTCTCTCTCAAAATCGCAGCTTCAATCGTCTTCTTCCTCCCGTCCACCGGTTCCTGCCTCGCCTCTGGAATCCAAAGCTCTTTCCTTTTCCGTTCTTCTACCACGAGTAAAATACGTACGAATACTAAAAGAGGCAGAGGCGTTAGGTGGCCGGGATTAGGGGAAGGCCGAAAAGAAAGAAAAGAAAAGGGGTGGGAGTTGTTGGGTTGGGTGCCGGATTGGATTCCTTCCTTCCCCTTCCTTCTTCCTTCCCCCCTCTCTTCCTCCCCGCATTTTCCTGCAAGCCGCGGCCTCCGTTTGTCTGCTCGATCGATCCATTCATCCCTTCATTCATTCGAGGCGAGGAGATGTGCCCGCTGCGAGTGATCCTCATCTTCCTCTCCGCCACCGTCGCCGGCTTCTTCCTCATCAGGGGCCTCAACGCCGACCCTGACCAGTTCCACGACGACGGCGACGGCGATGACTCGGGGTCCCCCAGGGCCCCCGTGCCCCTCCGTTCCAAGGTACGCACTACCTTAATTCCCCCCTCCCTCCCTCCCTTCCTTCCTTCCCCTATTCTTAGCTTAGCTTCTTGCCTGCGTAGTAAAAAGGCCCTGCTTCCAGGGACGACGCCTCTAGTTCTACTACTCCGTTAATTACGAGGGAAATTTCTAGTAACCAACCACGAGCATATCACGTCCTTTTTAGAGCCACGCTCAACTGTCGGTCCATGTACGCTTTATATGCTCCTCCTACCTGCCACCCAGATACGGTTTGCGTATTGAGAGCACCGCTGGATTCATGATACATTAGTACCCCAGCCTCCTTGACCGCAACATTTCAGTTTCGTAGCGCATACAAACCTGCCACTGCCACGGAGGGATAAGCTGCTCCTGCTCTTGCTTTTGCATAGCACTTGCTTGCTCATTAACACGGTTACATTTAACCCGGATCACCCGACAGTTCTATCATCGGGCATTGGCGATTTGTGACGTGAATAGATTTTACTGATTACAGCAGTTGCATACTCAGAAGAGAGATAAAGTATTAGTTGATTCAGTACATCTCGGTAGCATTACAATTCACCATAACTTGGAGGAAATCTTGTTCTGCCCTCCTTTCTCTGACAACACAAATTATTGTGGGACTTTGGCTTAAACTGACTACTAGAGCAACTGCGCATTCAGAATAAAGACAAAACATAGCAATTGCTTTGCTTGAATGGATCTTGGAATATTTGATCACAACTCCCACGCGCCTCAACTCTGACAGCAGCCAATTTTTACTATACCCCGTGCATAAACTTTTGGGGTCTAGCGTCTCATTTTGCTGACAAAGATAGCTGCATAGAAATACGAGCAGAGTGGACGCGCCAGTTGCATCGTACTCCCTCCTTCTCCAGATACTTGTCGTCTTCTTGTTCTTTTTATACTAGAAGACGACAAGTATTTGGGAACGGAGGGAGTATATGCAAGTAACATGTGATGGTGGTGCACGCTGCACATTCCATGGTCATTAGGCACTTCTTAGTTTAGATATTAAAATCATCAGCCCATGGTTTCCCACTTCCCCTTGTGTGCAAATTTCAAAGCTACTCTATCGTTTCTTTAATGAGAATCAATTCACGATCTGACGGATTTTTTTGTACGCAAATCTAGGTTGGATCAGCTCTGAAATCTGGATTCTGGACCATGGTGGACATGGCAAGTGGGCGGTACCTTTTCCGGACCCTTGTTGCGCCACCTGCCAAATCTGAATCTGATAAGGCACGGTGACGACGAAGGCTCGTAACTTATTTCACATGTTGCTGATTCAGTGCCGCAGAGGTGAAAAAACCGGCGCAATATTGTGTTGTGGTTACACGTCGGTGTTGGGTTGTAATACAGCGGCAATTGTAATGTGTGGATTTTTATATGTTAAAGTAAATGTGCAAAATTGTTCATGTTTTGAGCCTTGTGTTTGTATAAGAGTGGGTGCGATGTTGGGAGTATGGAATTTGGACATGGGATTTGTGCTCAGCTTTGCAAGGTTTTGTATCAACTTGAAACCCATGCTTAATATTAGTAGCTGGAATCTGGGATTTCTTAAACAAGACAGTTGGATTGCTAGTCTCAATCTTAATTATGTTCAAATGATGTTGTGTTTTGAGTATCACCCATTAGAAGATTGTTTCTGTTTCTGATTTGCATCCTGCTTGTAAGTTCTATTGTTGGATTTCCGATATACAGAGGAACAGCCTTATCGTGCTTTTTGCATGTCAGTTTCGTTGATGGTGAACAGTGGCATGTTATTCTTGTCCGGTGCATCAGCTAATTTATATTTCACGTATCAGAGACAGACAGTTTGAGGCTCCGGGAAGGAAACACTACGTCCATGACCTGGAAACGAATCAAGCAAAATCTGGACGGCATCTCTGCTCGTATCGTTTTAATGTAGTAATAGCAACTCATGACTTTATTTCGATGTTAACACTTTTCAGAAGGCAAAAAATTCATTATCAGCCGTGACAGACATTACAGAGTATAAGCACTTTTCAGAATGCAACACATAACTTCAGCTTCTCACTCAACAAGTATTGTTTCAATGTAGTAGAGCCTAACAACATCACCATTCAACATGTTCTCTTCCAGTCCAAAAATAATAGTAATAGCAATATAACTCTAAACAGAAAACTTAAATATAGAAGGAAAAAACAACTCTGAGAGCAATGAATTTCGGGATGCATCGAAAGCTACTCTTGCTTCTGCTGCGGATCATCCCCATGCCAGGCCCAGACTATGTCCTTCAGCGCCGGCCGGATGCCTTCATCCAGTAGTTTCCGATACTCAAGGGAATCACCACTTGTTTGCTTCATCTCAACAAGATGATGGGAAGGTGTGATCTCAAAGATCTCTGCATCAAACTGAATAACACCATTCCTTCCCTCCTTCCTCCCTTGAATCTTGACTATACCATTATCCTTCTTCCTTACCCTGAGATTCAGTGTCTTTGCAACATCTTCAAGCTTTGAGACGATGGCTGAAGCAGGCTTATCTGATGTAAATCTTGTCTCCTTTCTACACTCCTTTTCAATAAATAGGCCAGACAGATCAAACCCTACGGAGAGAGAGATGATTTCAAAGGCATTGAGGTTTGTCACGGTCAGGGGCTTCGCATCTCCATGAGCATTCTTGTTGCTGCGCCTAGCAGTGCCATGTATTATTGGAGCAGCATTTGTAATGGCACTTTCACTAGGAGTTCTCTCCTTCACTGCGCGGATATCACTAGGACCTTTCCGGAACCATGTAGACTCTTTTATCTTCTGGATTGAAATTCTTGAGCTTGGGTTGGGGTCCAGGATCTTGTACAGCAGCTTCTTGAGTTTGTGTGAAAACCAACTGGGGCACCTAAACTCTCCATGTTGTACCTTCCGATACATCTCCATCATGTTTTGTCCTCGGAAAGGGAGGTAACCAGCAACAAGAACAAATAGGACAACACCACAAGACCAGATGTCTGATTTTGCACCGTCATAGCCTGTGTTGCTGATCACCTCAGGAGCTACATATGCCGGTGTTCCGCAGGTGGTATGAAGCAAGCCATCTTGCCTCCTTGACTCTGCAAGCGCGCTCAGACCAAAGTCCGAGACCTTCAGGTTCCCATTCTCATCCAACAGCAGGTTCTCAGGTTTCAAGTCACGGTGGAACACACCTCTGCTGTGGCAGAAATCCACTGCACTGATGAGCTGCTGAAAGTACTTGTGTGCCGCTTCCTCCGTCAGCCGGCCACTCTTCTCAATCTTGTCAAAGAGCTCTCCACCTTTCATGTACTCCATGACAAAGTAGATCTTGCTCCGTGTGGCCATGACTTCATGAAGCTCAACAATGTGCTTATGCGGCACCATCCGCATTGTTGTGATCTCACGCTTTATCTGCTCTTCAAGCCCAACCTTCAGCACTCTGTCCTTATCCACTACCTTTATGGCAACGCCCCGGTCCAACTCAAGGTTCCTTGCATAGTGCACCTTGCCGAATGTGCCTTTACCCAACAATCTCCCAAGCTCATACCGCTCCGTCAAAGTCTTCCCTCTACTCTCCATGCCTTCAAACAATTATAAAAACCAGCAGGCAGGGCTATCTTCTGGCCGTTGGTTGATCAGGTGGACAACTGCAATGAGGATCTATCTAGCCATCCTCCACCATGTCATGGTCCATGGCAGTGAACAGTATTCTGATGGCTTGGTCGTGTCGGAGCCTGAACGTCGTGGAATTGATGATGCAGGTAAGGTGGTTGCTGACGGCAAGGGTTGAATAGGCCAGCAGCCCTTGCAGTTCAGCAATCTCCTTTATCTGGCAGCCGAAATCTCTTCTATGAAAGCACATCTTTCAGCATCACTTGATGTTCTCTTCTCTGCTCAAAAGAGGAGGAAAAGTTAGATTCAGCAGTTGAAGACTCCAAAATATGGACTAGTGGAGGATAAAAGTTATAAACTTTATACTTATAGACTGACAACAAAACTGAGGCTAGACATGGAATTAAAAAGGCATGCATATTAACCAACCAACCACGTTGTATGCATATTCGTAACACAGTATTTAGCCTTTTGCAGGAAACTAAAGAGTTCACAGAGAGATGTTGCGAAACTGAAACATGCCCACTTAACTGCAGTCTCATTTGCACCTAGAGAAGAGAATACTACTACTATCCAGGCAGTCTGATATATTAAGGCGCATGGCCGCGTGAGGACACCCATGGCAACCATCAGAAACAAGGTGCCGATTTTCTGCCCTGGCCCCGATAAACTAACTAACATTGTACGTACTGCTGATAAGGAATTTGGTCAGGGGAATCTGAACTGAAGCAGAGGTAAGGTAACGAGGGAGGAAACTAACGCGGACGGCGGGATGTCGACATGGATCGAGAAGGGGGGAGGAAACCTCGGGAAAGCTTGGGCCTCTCTAAACACAAACGCATCGCAACCTCCCGGGGTCCAATCTGGACTGGAGTCTACTACAAGTAACTGGAAGCTACACGAATCAAGAAAAAAGCCGGCTTTTAATTTTTTTTATAAATCTACACCCGAGATTAGTTTAGTTCCTTCCTTATACTACGCGACGACGGATCGATCGACGCAGGTATCGTTGGAGTCGTAGTACAGGAGAAGGGGCCGCCGGATCCGTAAGCGTAATGATGCGCCCGTCGTCCTAGCTAGCTAGCGATTCTCCTTGGCATGAACTGGATCGAAATCGAAGGACGAAAGGTAACGGGACGTAATGAGAGGAGGTTGGAGGATCGCGTACCGTACCTTGTGGTTCCGCCGAAAAGGAAGACGAGACGAGACTGCAGGCTCGACAGGTACAGACGTCTGGGTGAGGAGGAGACGAGAAGAAGCCGGCGGGCTCTGCTCCGTTTTATATGACGAGGCAGAGGGAGAGGGAGAGGTGATGAGAGTTGGAGAAGAGACTCGCCACCCTGTTCCGTTCGGCTGCGGATGCCGTTGCAGCAGCCGCGTTTCCGACGCACCGCATCGCACCACAGGATATCCTTCTGCTTTCCCACAACCACCACCACATGATATCGACACGTCAGCAAGTTAAGGGGCAAAAAAAATGCTAGTAGCAGATTGAAGTCGACACAAGAGCTGGCACGCGATGTCGTCGTCCGGGTACAGCACACGTTACAATCGGCCCTTCTCTCTCTCTCTCCTAGCCGTCTACAATTCCATCTTCTTTTCTTCTATAATTAGAAGGAAAAAAAAAAACAGTTCTCTTTCGTTTTCTTTTGCTCTAAAAGATCCATTTTTTTTCTTCTAAGAAACGGATTTTTTTTTCGTTTAATCTTCCTTGATGGCAGTGGAACGGCAATTGATTAAGCTAGTAATTAAAGATCGATGCCTCTCCCTTGGTTGTCGTGGAACGACCAATCCGGAAGAAGGAGACAAACGGGTCGTAACTCTGCTGAGTCAGGAGGGAGGCAGCCTGTTCCAGGGTGGAAGTGCGTGGAATGCTTGGTTCTTGGACCGCGCGCGCGCTGGGAGAGTGATGCGTGATGACTCAGCTGCCCTGCGTCGTCTGCTGTGGTGTTGAGTGGTGCCCGGTCCAGGAGCCTGATGATTTGCGTCGTGGGTTCCTCTTCGCCCATAGATGAGGAAGGAAACCATCCTGTGGATAATAAGTGATGACTCGGATGCTCGTCACCGGCCATTATTCATTCTCTGTGGTCAGAAATCTCAAATTTATTTGTGTGTTCAATCAACTCATCATGAGGGTGCTCCTCCAGACGCCACAATTATTATGCTGTATTAGCCAAATTCACAAATGAAATTAAATAAATGACGACACTGTATAAACTACTGTACTGCATCGGTCCAATGGTCAGCCTACAAGTCTCCACGGACAAATCTGTTGTTGTTGATGATGATTTGATTACTCGTACAGATGTCGGTATCTAGAGCCTGATTAAGTGCATCAAATGGTTCGTTCCCAGAACGCTTCTTTGGTTAAGAGGCATTAGGTAGGGTATCTCCAAAAGTGCTCATGAGAAAATTAAGCCCGTTTCGTAGTCGTTGATGTACTCACTCAGTTTCAAAAATTTTGTCGCTGAACTACGAAACGACAAGTTTTTGAGACGAATAAAATATGATAATAACAAAAAGAGATTATTATTATTATTATTATTATTATTATTATTATTGGGGTACGTGAGTCATTGATGTTAGACCACACACTCAGTGTTGTCAGTTAGAAACGTTCCGGCACAATCTCACCTTAGATAAGTTGCAATTGAGAGGGTAGTGTTGAAATATCTGTACTTGTTATCTTCAGCTTGTTTGTTGTAACTGTCTCTAGCTTAACATACTACGTGTCGTGCTTAACTTCGGAATCAGTTTCTGATTGTATCTGATCTCTTGGAGAATAAGCAGCACCGTTCCTATATGTGGCCAATTGCCCGGCTCGGGGCCTTAGCCATGCAGGACCAAGCCGGCCGGAGGCCCGTTTATTTAAAGATACAATAAAAACAGTGGAGAATACTCCCTCTCGACCATTTTATTTGACGTATGGACAGGATTTTCTAGTTGTTTTTCAGTTAAGTTTGCTGTCTGAAACGTCAATTAATAAAATCAGGAGGGAGTATATTATACGGATTGTGTCGGGCCGGACTTGCTAACTGGATCATACCATCGGGCCAGCCGAACTGGCCTTAAACGAATTATGCTGGGCCAACCCGATAAGTCTGAGGTCAAGACCCAAATACGACTCGCACCAGGCTTCAGGCCGGCCCATGCCCTGTTTTTCGTACCAGCCCAACCCATTTGGCCATTTGACAACCTGTAATGTTTCTAAAGATGTAATCGCCGGGGAGGACTCCGCATCTCTACCTCTTCCTAATTAGTTCACGATGAGGACAAAATTTTTAATTCAAATGGATTAAAAATCTTATCATGCTAAACTTCAAAATAATTAGGGATCAGAGGGAGTACAAACTAAAAAAAATGCAGAGGTGGAAAAATATTTTCCATTATATATGTAAAAAAACGTATATAAACTAAGGAATGGAACGCGCCTGCTAGCTGGCGGCGGTGGAGCACACGTTTTCTTCTTCCTCGTCCTTCCGACGCGGATTGGTGGCAAGACGAATTGAAAGTCTCCTCTGATCCGGCTTGCTGCTGCCCACGTACGTCGACCTTTTCCAGCAAGTACCAACTCGTGCCCATGCATATGCTCCCATTGAACCGAGACAAGCTAGCTGCTGGTCATCGGATCTCCTCAACGCGTCGCGATTATACAAATTCACACACGACATTCACACGAACTTTCCGGCCATTTTGACTTGCCATCCAAGCTTTCCTTCCTTCCCCCGATGACGACTGCACTTGCCTATATATATATGCGTATTTCGTTGCAGCGCGCGCCTCCATCCGATCCACACACACCATTCTTCCTCCTTGGCACATTGTTCGGCTCAGCCCCTTGGCCACTCGGTCATCAATGGCCTGCTGCGGATCATCTCTGTTCAGAAGACACCAGCGCCTCCGGCCGTCCAGCTGCCCGAGCTTGACCACTCGCTCATCAACGGCGCTGCTGCTGCTGCTCGTCATCTTCGCCGTCTTCACGCAGCCTTCCAGCTGCAGGCCGATGGCGCCGCCGCCTCTCGACAGCAACGGCAAGGCCACAGCCGGCACCATCAGAGCACTTCCAACGGCGGGAACGGCGGCCGCCAGGGACAAAATGACGACCATGTGGATGCTGCTAGGCATGAAGCCCCGGGGACGAGCACCGCCGTCGGCCCCCAGCAAGCGAACCAACTGATGGATGATGTCGTGCCAGCTTAGAGTCTTGTTCGTTCTTTACGTAGCTGATCTTGGACATAGCAACGCATTGGTTTGTTATTTCATTCGATCCTTGTTTTAGTTGCCACGTAGAATGTATAATGTACATGCTTCAGAGACAGCCACATAGAAGGCAGTGTATTTTTTTTTTTCGAAAAACCATAGAGGGCAATGTATTATCCACACGCAACGCGAAGCGGCGATCATATTTGATTTTTGCACGCATTTTTCAGCTGTAATAATAAGTACCGCTACTGTACAAAGCGAGTATTAGAGCTCTGACTTTGGGCCCCTCAAAGCATGTAGTACCGGTGGTTCTTACTATCATCGCCATCTCTGCTTTGTCTCCTTCCACGCCCACGCGCTGACGCCGACGACGAGGAGGAGTCGTAGCCGGGCGGCGCGCGGAACCCGATGTTCTCGACGGCGCCGACGGTGTTGAAGAAGAGGCGGCGGTTGAGCTCCTCCACCAGCGTCCGGTGCAGCAGCTGGCTCCGCATGTCCACCATCGAGCGGTTCCGGCTCATCCTCCTCTTCTCGCGACGGTCGCCATCGTCGTCGTTATCGCGCAGCGGTGGCCGGCCGGCGTGCGGCGACACGCGGCACTGCTGCTGCAGCTGGCGTGCTAATAGCCCGGACTCCTTGTTGGACTGCAGCTCTGTTGCTCTCCTGCTTGGGCTTCTGCTGCTGTGATCTCGTAGGCCGAACCTGGTGGCCTTCGAGGAGATGCTGCTGGGCCCGTGCAGCACCCCTTCTTCTTGTTCAGCTAGTACTTGCTGAGCCTCATCAGCTTCTTCGTCACCCGAGAGGCCGGTGTCTACATAATGCAGAGGCAGAGCAGAGTACTTACCAGACTGCAATGAGCTCGTATCATCGTCGTCACTTAAAGCAGCGTTGTAGTAGCTGTGATGATCTACAGCAAACAAAGTTTTTCCAAGATGTAGCTGAGCTCATTGTTATAATGTTAATGTCGTTGTGTGCAGTGGTGGGAGGTTTATTTAACTTTATAAAAAATGGGAACTAATTAACTCATGCAGGACGACATAAGCAAGCAAGTAACTAAGCATGTTGTTTACCTTTGGACCAGGCACTGCCATGTGGACCACAGAAGCCTCCTGACGACGACGAGGGCCCCATACCGTAGTGAGAGCGAGACCCCTGGGATGATGAGGTGGGAGAAGAGGAGAGGTAGTAGAAGGGAGGAGGAGGAGGCTGCTCCTCGTTTTCGTCGTCGTCATCGTAGTTCGCGTAGTACTCGTGCTGCTCTCTGCTAGTAATAGGCAGCAACCTGTCGATCTCCTGCTCGATCATGGCGGCGATCTGTGATGCGTCCCGGTCGGTGATGTCCAACTCTTTCACCATTTCCCTCGCCACCTCGATCGCCGTGTCGCTCTCAATGTCGAACGGGAAGTAGATGTTCCGAACGTGCTGCCCTGTCTCGTCGGCGATCTGTACTTTGAGGAAGATGGTGTCCTCTTCGGCGTTGAGCTTGCCGGTGATGGTCATGTTGTTGTCACTCCTCCTTGCTGTCGCCGTCGGCTCCTCTGCTGGTCGTTCCTCCTGATGACCGTCGTCCGACAATGTATCATCAGTACTGACATTGCTGCTGCTGGTGAATGGAGGAACATCAGATGGCAGACGACGAGGCGATATCGATGGGTGGTCGTCGAGGAGGAACGGGTCCTGCAACAGCTCCGCAGCGGACGGTCTCTTGGAGGCGGCAACGAGGCACCTCCCGATGAACCGCCGGGCGTCGTCGTCCTTGACCCGGTAGAACGCGTCGGGGAGCTTGCCGGCGGTGACCTTCTTGTAGATCTGTGCGGGGTTGGTGCACTCGCTGTAAGGGAACTCGACGGTGAGCATCTCGAGCATGCACATGCCGAAGGAGTAGACGTCCACCAGCTCGTTGTACTCCTCGTCGTACATCTCGGGGGCCATGAACTCCGGCGTGCCGATGACGCTGTGCGCGGTCTGCCCGGCCTCCCGGAGGACGGCGGCGAGGCCGAGGTCGCCGATCTTGACCTGGCCCTGCTGGTTCCCGTTGATGAAGAGGTTGTCGCACTTGAGGTCGCGGTGGATGACCGGCGGGTCGTGGGCGTGGAGGTAGGCGAGCCCGCGCAGGATCTGCCGCGCCCAGCACCGGACGGCGCGGAGGCTGACGCGCGGGTACCGGAGGCGGAAGGACCGGAGCGTGCCGGAGGAGAAGAGCTCGGTGATGAAGTTGAAGGTGCGGCGGGGCACGTCCACCCACGACGCCTGGAACCCGATGATGGCGTCGTGCCGGAGCGTGCTCAGGAGCTGCACCTCCGAGTACATGCGCTGCACCGCGTCCGGCGTCCGGAACACGTCGCACAGGCTCGCCTGGTTCCACGCCACCTCCACGCCGCGCTCCTCGTCGAACCCACGGTACACCGACTTCATCGCTCCTTTTCCAAGCAGCTCGTCGAACTGCATGCATTCATGCCAATTAATTAAAAAACAAATACTTTCAGATACTTACCAACTGAATTTAATTATATATGGTGGATTGCATAAGATTTTCATCGTCTCACAATTGCTTGACAAATTATATCTTTGAGCTTCCTGAAGAAAAATCGTCATTTCATCGTCTACTTTGGAACTGAATGAAATTTATTTTTTCTTTTATACAATTATGCCTCAGTTTGAAGCTCCTGAACTGAAATGATGAGCAAAATTAACGTGACTGCTACGACTTGAACCCACTAACATAAAAAGACGTACGAACCACCTAATCTTCAGACATGACACGGCATATCCTCCTGAAGCTTTCAATAAAGCATCTTATCATTGGCATATTGACACATGGCCAAACCCCTCCAGCATCCAAATCAATTGAGACACTTCGAATACAAATCGAACACCACCTCTGACTTTTTGATATCATATGGCCTTTTCTGATTGGAAGTGGAATCTCGACCCGACTCTCACTGTTCTGGAATTATTGATCCACCGGTTGTTGACTAAGAAGCTAATAAGTGTATAATATTGTATCCACTCTTTGTACATTAACAATTGTTTAATACTGCTGTACTAGTTTTAATATGACGCCATCTGTAAAACCACCTGAACAACAGATTACTTAAGTAGCAGTCACACATCCTGATCTAAACATGATTCGTTATATTATATACTGACCATGTTCTTATCTTTGTGATCCGGTCCGACCCTTTATTTTTTGCAGTAAATCCATTCAAGTGATTATGGAAAAAATGCCATCAAGCTTTCTTTTCAGGAAAAAAAACTTGCGTATAAAATACAAGAGAAAAATAATTTCTTTTCAGCAAAAAAAAAAGAAAAAAGAAAAGAAAAGCTGGACTGGCTGATGTGGGCATGTCAAAGAAGTAAATAAGATGTGGAGTGATCGAAATGCAACCCCTAGCCCCATGAAAGGCCAAATTCACAAGGCAACAAAAAATGGGAAAACAACTAGTATAATTGTGTCCTAATTTAGAGGTAGGAGTACTTCCGATGTGCACATCAAGATGGAATCCATCCATCCATTAAGAATATATCAAGCTCCTGTAAGCCTTATTAACTTACTAGTATTAGCTAGCATACTCCCCCGTTTTCGAAATATTTGACATGGTTAGTACAAAATTGAACTAACTAGCGTCAAAAATTTCGAAACGAATGAAGTAATAATTAAGGTAGGAAAACACTGATGCTCCAAATGGTGAATTTATGGATCTGCTTCCCTCAACACATATGACTTCGGTTCATGCATGCACAACCATTCAATGAACCAAAACGTATGGAGTTTGATTTCTCCATGGACGGAAATCTCTCAAGAGCGCATTAACAAGAACATGATGAATGCTTCAGAGTCATAACAGAAACTGAAGTGACGAGCAGAGTACGTAATTACTCACCCGGCCATATCGACCTGTGGGGTCGGTCTCGACGTAACCGTTGCTGTTGTCGCCCACCACCGCCGGCCGCCGGTCGCCGCACCACCGTGTTGCCCCGGACATATCCGATCGAGCTCGCAGATTGCTGGCGGTTGTTGCAGCGAAGAAATTGAAAGTGGCTGGACTAGCGACTTTGCTGCCGATCGAACGAACGGACGAAGAAGCTAGTCCGAGGAAGCCGGTGTTAGAGTCCCGGCTCGGCGCAGCGGTGGGTGAAGAGGAGCCAGCAGGTGGTGAGGAGGACGCTGGAGGAGGGCGACCACGCCATGGACGCCCAGCTGCTGGAATCGAACCTGAACCTGAAGAAGGCGTGGTGGTGCGCGGCGCCCGCGGAGCAGGACGGCCGTGCACTACTCATCTGACGCTGACGAGTTTATTATGCACCACCAAGGTCAGGCAGGAGACGGCCGGCCGGGGGATGTGGTGATTGAGTGATGGAACAGGATGCCGATCGAGGAGACTGCAAAGTGGAATTCTATTCTTGTGTCCCTCGATCACCCAGCTTGATCGATTGCGCACGCACCACTGTCACCTACGACGACGCTTTGCCAGCATGTCCCTTTCCTCCTGTGTGATCGTGATCTGATCTGCAACAAGTCGACGACACGTACGGTTAATCGATACTGCACGGAGGAGCAAAATAAACCACCATAACTTGTCACCTCGCTAGCAGCAGAGAAATTGATAGTACCTCTGCAGTAACGAATACTGTCTACGGACAGCAGAGCTCTTTTTTTTTTTGAACAAAGGACAGCAGAGCTTGATGAGCTTGTGCGATCTAACTTTGCTAACCCAGAGGGGAGGAAGCAGATGCTTCACAATACAAATATGTAGAGTGCCGGGGATCCGAGATGGTCAGCAGAGCCTGGGAAGACTAACCAACCCCTACCTATTAATTTAATGTGTATGTCATATTCTCAAAAAGATAAATAATCCTTGCAACATGATTCTACTCATAGTTGACTTTGCTTGTTCCTGATGAGTCGTCTTCTAGCTAGATCAGCAGTACGTAGTACTTTATTCTCGTTTGAGGAAAAAAACAAATAGTAGAAAGTATAAGTATCATATAGCTGCGTGCATGCATGACATCATTGTTGAATTCAGGATCATGGAAACGGTGGCATATACTCCCTCTTTCACACAATAGATATCGTTTCAGACCAAGCAATACAACTAAAAATGAACTAAGGTGGGATGTCTTAACAACATCTATTGAGAGAAGAAGAGAGTATTCAGGAACACGATTTATTAATTATTTTCTCTTCGTCCAGCTCAGGGTTCAGGATTCCTCAGGGGTCCTTTTCATGTGTGTCCAACATGCATGATCCCTAGCGTGGCCTGCTTGTGGGGTAGCACCACCACCATCAGCAGCTCAAGCATGAACACTCTTCCTCTTCTCCTACGTACTACGATTGTGACCTGATTAACTACGATCAATAATCATCGATATTCAAACTGTATGTAGTAAGTACGTGTTAGGCTGTTGTACGTACATGATCGATCATCTTTGCAGAAAACCGTCTGAGCCAGCAACTCGAGAGATCTCATGGCTCTAACGAAAGCTCAGTTTGGGTGGATGCAGCCAGCCACAACTTCAGGTTGACAGTGGAGCTAGCCCGCGCGAAATGGAGACAAAACGTAGCTTGTCTCTCAATAATTCATCAGCAGAGCGAGGTATCGTCCAATCACAGGACGAACAGTATTATCCACTAGCAGGCCAATCTCTGATTTTGTAAGTGTGTGTATTGTATGTAATAATTGAGGTGTCAAACCTATTACTCCCTCCGTTTTCCAGACATAATTGGGGAGATGATAAATGACGCATGTGTCTTAACAAGTTTAATAGTCCTTATTAAGGTACAATTGCATTTTTTTGGGAGGTCGCACCTTGGAGGCATAGTGAAGAAAGGAAGCACATTGATAAGAGGTTGGATTTTCATTTTAACTACTGCATTGATGAGCACAAAACGACAATCTTTGTGTGATATCTCCAGAGGTCCAAAAAGACAATCGCTATGGGACGAGGGAGTACCAATCAAACTTGTAAAAATTGAGGTGCCCCATTCTGTTTCGTCGATGTCACACGATTGTTTCGTTCCCAACGCGGCTTGTTCCCATGGGCCGGTGACAGTTGGGAGACATTCACCCTGTTCGTACGTGCGGAGGGTCGGAAGAAAAGAAAAATCGAAATAGAGGCATTGGTCGATTATATATGGGCTGGGCTGCAGCTGTAGTGGACCAAAGGCCCACCACTCGCGCAAGCCCATGCTCGTCACGACTCGTACACCCCGGCCGCCGTCCTTATTCGCCACGTCGCTTCCCCCTCGTCGGAGCACCGCCGGCCACGCGCTCCTCGCCAAGCTCGGCCTCGGCCTCCTCCTGCCTCCAGTCTCCACCGATTGGATAGCATGCGGTTAAAGTTCCGCAACCACCACACCAAATTTTGCTGGCATCTAAAACAAGAGCATGTTATTTTTTTTAAAAAAAAAAAACAAGAGCATGTTGCACACATTCAATGCAGATCCAAAGGCAAACTTAACTCAGCGCTTTTAGCTGCAACTTTTTTTTTGGGAAACAAGTACTGAAGTACAGCTGCAATTCTAGCTCGTATATGCTACGACAAATTTAAATGTAAGCCTAGACTAGATCATCTCAGATTGACAAGTGTGAGACTATCCACATCTATACTCTACTATATACACTATTCTCCTTCTACTTTTACAACATTTACTCTAAATTTATACTACCTAGCATCCTTTACCTGTTGCTGCATTCTTCTAGTTGGATCGCGTCCAAAACCAAATAGATGGCAGACAAGCCAAGTCTGCGTACAGGGTTTTGGATCAAAAAGTCCGAATGCAAACGAAGCAAGATCACATGCATGCATTTCATCCGATCGTACGGGCCTGGCTGTGTGGAACTGTGGGTGTCTGGCCAACCACTGGTCCCTGCTGCTATGCAGCCAGCTGAGAGCTGACCCCATCAGCTCACATGCACGCAGTAGCCTAGCAAGCCACCCTCCAAATCACCGAACCTTCTATATATACACTACCGCTCCTCACACCTCCTCGCTCCATCGCAAGCAGCTAGCTAATCACGGCAGTAATTAAGCCACTACACTACTAGCAGCAGCGCTCGTAAAAAAAAGCTTGTGCAATAATGGCTCGCCTCGCCTTCGTCCTCGCCTCGGTCCTAGTGTTGGCGCTGCTGGTGGCGGCGCCGGAGACGGCCTCCGCGGCGGTCAGCTGCGGGGACGTGACGTCGGCCATCGCGCCGTGCCTGGGGTACGCCATGGGCAGGGGCTCGGCGCCGTCGGCGCAGTGCTGCAGCGGGGTGAGGTCGCTGAGCAGCAGGGCGTCGTCGAAGGCCGACCGTCAGGCGGCGTGCGGCTGCCTGAAGAGCATGGCCGGCAGGCTGGGAGGAGTCAGGATGGGCAACGCCGCCAGCATCCCCAGCAAGTGCGGCGTCAGCATCGGCATGCCCATCAGCCCCAACGTCGACTGCTCCAAGTAAGCTTAGCACGAGTCGTTTCTGAAATCTTTAATTTTTATACCATATTATTATTGCTGTTAAGAGATCTCAGCTGGATCCATATTTATGCACTGTGTGTGTTAATTGACCATGAATGCTGCAGGGTTAATTAACTGATAAGGTCGGGCCATCGACTGAGCCACCCGCGCGTTGCATTGCAGCTGATGGAGCGCCTCCTACGTGCTCATCACTAGTGCTGGTTTCTAGAGTCTGTGTTTGATGTGCTGTCGTCGCTTCCGGTCCTTGCTTCTGTTGTCTTATGATCACTACTTGTATCAGTAATAAAAATGCAACCTTTTTGAATAAAAATGCTTGTCATAATATGTACTCTTTCTATCTCCAAATACTGTACTTGTCATCGGCATTAGTTTATCATTCATTTTCGATTTAAAACGTGATAAACTTTTGGACGGACGGAGGGGGTATGACTCACCAGCACAATGAGTGATCAAGTGGCGGACACACCAAATTACTGACTGCCAGTGTCGTTCGTCCCTGCAGCGCATGCCACAGATTAGCACAACATGTACAATTGCAGCCTTCTGCGTTGGGCTGTACGGATGTGGGCTGAAATATGGGATGGACAATGTGGACGGAATTGTTATTGACCTATGGGCTATGGCCCAACAGTCTTTACATGTTCCGGTGCTCCCGCATGTAAGATGCATGTAAAAGATTCCCATCCCTTAAAATACTCGCTTGGTCCTCACAATTTTGTCATTTTTTTTTCAAAAATAAACTAAAAGATGATAATTTTTTTTTTAAAAAGGAGCGAGTATGTCGTAGAATCATGGCAAGGGCTCAACTGCATCAGTTGGCAGCTGGCAGATGCATGAGACGGCCGACGACATTGGCCACGGACGACGAATGTAAGATGTAATAATAACACGCGATGACGCGACATGGACCAATGAATTGAAGCCGATCGATCGAACCTCCAGGTGCCGGTCTTTTGTCACGATTCCACGTTACTCCTTCCGTTTCGTTTTATCTGTTATCAGCTAGTTCATTTTAACTAACTGATAACAAATAAAACAAAACAGAAAAGGTAATTAATTGAAACATCCCCAGCAAGTGTGGAGTCAGCCTCACGTACACCATCTGGACATCCATCGACTACTCCAGGGTCAGCTGAGTTGAACCCTTCCATGCATATGTCAGAGCCAACATTCTAGTTTTTAACTAGAAAGTGACAAGTAATTTAAAATGAAAAGGTACTAGCTTTCTGATTATATATACTTCTTCCGTTTTAAAAAATTTGTTGCTTTGTAGTTCATAAAGCGCCAAATTTTTTGAGACTGAGGTAGTATATCCGTATATGAGTGTCTAGTGATGAATAAAATCTCCCCAGCATTGTGTGTACCCTACCACAATATATACGCTTAGTAGTAGCGTAGGTACGTGCACGCGAGCTTTGTTGTTGTATTATTGTATTGTATCCATCGAGTTAATTTGGACTTTGGAGGGCCGAGTTCAGTTTGTACCATGTGTGCTCATGTCTAGTACAGCTCTCCTTTTTTTCTGTTTTTTTTGGGTATACTACGTACCACAGTCCACGCATATTTCCTTCATTTTTATCTTGTTATCGTTAGAACGAAAAAATCATACATACGTATATTTCAAATAGTTTAATTCTACACATAATGAACGAGAATTAAAACATATACTAAAGCAAAATCTATACCGATAAGTTATAAAAAATAAGAGCACATATATTGACACACATATACATAAATAGCTAACTAGCTAGCTCGCGAAAGAAAATACTGGCCGCGAATTGAAGTTGTCTTGAGTGCATTAAACAAATTAATCGGGGTCATTAGACATGGCACTGGTGTATGCTTAAGAATAAAGTTTAGGAAAAGTGCAGGTTGGGAACGAGCTGCGGCTCCAATGGCAAGCGCGCTCCAGTTGCGCTCGTGCCGCCAGAGTTTGATCCGTATTGCCCGCCCTCCTTCTTAATGAATTAGCAGTGCTTCTGCCCATAGTGTCCGGACCATGTATTAAAAAAACGATATTCAATTGGACAACTAAGTAAATAATGGAGACATAATTAATTTGGAGTAAAATCTATATGAAAGAGTGTAAATATGGTGTAAAAAAGGAAAAGCAATAGAGTTAGAACAAAATAAACAGTAAGAACATGACTAATACAATAGTAAAAGAATGATTACATTTTAATATCACTCACAAAATTACGGATAACTCCGAAGAGTATATAGAATAATACTGGTTAATGGTCCAAAAATTTATACGGTGCCATAAACACAGGCGCGCATGATGTGTACTCCATCCTCAAATGTTTGACATTGCAAGGACTGATTTTAGTTCTCTCATCGTCAACATTTGAGGATGGAGGGAGTAATTGGAATTGATGTATTTTTTTACGCATGTGACAAAAGTTTTTTGGCTGAGAACTATTTTCTCGAAGAAAATGCAAGGTATGGCTGAGAAGCATCCACGCAAAGGTCACGGGCGGTGGAGAATAATGATGAGCTAGCCAGCCATATCTATGTACAATGATGTGAGAACGAACGGTTTAACGCTAGCTTATGTTAGCTGGTAGATGACAGTAAAGTTACATGCATTTTGGTATGGTATCAATTTATTAGACAAGTAAAAGGTGAAAGCTACTTGAAGTATATAATGTGCATAGTCATATCAGCATGTGCTGTCCTTGTTCTCGTCTTTGAGAAACCGCTGCCTCAGGGAACTGCAGAAAATGCCACATCTATAAGAGTTACACGGCAAAATCCTACCCCGTTAATCCTTCCATTTCTTTTTTATTTGTCACTTGTTACTTCATTTTTAATTAATTTGTGACAAATATAAAGAAACGGAGTGAGTACTTGTAAGCATCTGCGTAGGAGAGATGGATCATTTTGCCTCCAACGTGTTTTTATTTTGTTCAGATAATAAGAAAAGTACGACTCTAGAGCAACAGGATAATATACTCCATTTTGATATGTTTGAGTTCAATAAAATGCTCATTCAGAAAATTTTGAACTAACCAACGTAAAAAAAGAAGAATGGTGTGAGTATATAGCTTGGTTCATGATTACTTTGACAGAATTATAATTTTACACTGTTCTAACTTCGTTAGTATGTTACATCACTTTTAAGAAGAACAGTGGAAATGATTAATGCTGATTATGAACTTTCTAGATGACGAACCCCTAGCTTTTCGTCACATGCCCAGCTGATTAAGCGATTAAGGAGCTAGCCAACGGTTTTTTCGGCGCTGGACAGATGCATGATGTGAGGATTGAATAATTGGAAGTTAATTGAATCTTGAATGCATTGGCGGCCACCAAGTCTTGGCTGAGAAGCATCCACGTGTAGTGTTTAGTAGCGCGTCGGAGATTAGATGGCTATGCCTAGCCTAGAGATATACTCTTTTCGTTATCGCTTTGTAGTACATTTTTGAATTACAAAAGAACAAGCTTTTTAAGATGGAGAGAGTAGGGGAAAAACGTTGCTAGCAGCTGGGCTTGCATGTAATGTCTTGATAGTAGTAGCACAACAAGCAGGTAAGCTGATCACTAAATGATGGAAAATGCATATATATCTATTGGAGTGTATAAGTGAATTGTCTACCATTCTCCATCAGTTTAAGCTTTTGGGTGCAACTGATCAGTGCATAGTAGCTTAACATGGTGTCAGAGCTAGAGGTCTCGAGTTCAAATCCTGGCGGACGCAAGTCCACTCCTATTTATTGGAAACATGAAGGTGTGGCAGCTACTTGGAAAATAATTAATGTGCAGTCGTCACATCATCAAGCGGTGTCCTTGTGCTAATTATACTGAAATGCTGTTTGATTATGCGAAACAATAGGTTATAAGCACAACAACTGTAATTTGCATTGCCACGCCTCTAATAAATTAGATCAAGAGAAGAACTATCTAATAAGTAGTATTGTATTTTTATAGTTGATGTAGCTGCACGGCACTGTGATCAGAATACATTCTTCACTCAACTTCCAACAACCTGACCACGACAGCCATTGATATAATCTCCTGACCAATAACGTGCATCGATCTGCTATTTAAACCCCTCGAAAAGCCACCTTATTCTCTCCACACACACTAAACACACTACTAGCTGACCATCACTTGCTCACTGTTGGCTCCTCTAGTGCTAAGCGTGACAGATCGACGATGGCTCTGAAGAACAAGCAGGCGATGACCTTACTGGCCGTGGTTGTTGCTTTGCTGCTGGTGTCGGAGGCATCGGCGGCGATCACCTGCGGTCAGGTGGGCTCGACCCTGGCGCCGTGCATCCCCTACGCGACGGGCAGGGGCACGCTCACCCCGGGGTGCTGCAGCGGCGTGCGCAGCCTGAACAGCGCAGCGCGCACGAGCGCGGACCGGCAGGCGGCATGCCGGTGCCTCAAGAGCCTCGCCGGCACCATCCGCAGCGTCAACATGGGTGTCGTCGCCGGCATCCCCGGCAAGTGCGGCGTCTCCGTGGGGTTCCCTATCAGCATGTCCACTGACTGCAACAAGTACGTGTGTATTGTATTCACATGCATGCATGCGTGCGTATATATGCAAATTATATTTTATATAAACATATTATGTATATATGTCTTCTTTGGTGCATGCAGGATCCGCTAGATGAATTGAATCCTACAAAAAGCGTATATTACGTACGTGATGGAGTGATGAAGCCGGCTAGAAGACATACTAAGTACTAATAAAGCCGGGGATGTGGCGGCACTAGCTACTGTGCTGTCAGTATATAGTTTTATACATGTATATCATCTTCTACTCTGTATGTGCGCGCGTATATGTACATCTATGCATGTATGTGCTCTGTGCGCACGCTTGTATGCATGACGTGTGACTTCTGTTCTGTTCTGTGGCTTCGTACGTCCTAATTATTAATATCAACATGCATGGTGTCACTTAGAGTACTACTCCCTCCCTATCGATATATTTGTCGTTCCCCGCAATCCAAATGAACTACGAATAAACTGGGGAAAGTTGTTATATCAATACAGAGGGAGTATATATATGTATGGTTGTGTACTCTCATACTTAACAACCGTTTCATTTAAGAATTTAAGAATTCCAACAAAAATTAAGGAGTATATGTCTATATTATTAGCTTGTTATACTCCCTCTG
The DNA here is from genome assembly GCA_036927565.1 of Tuctoria greenei. Lineage (NCBI taxonomy): Eukaryota > Viridiplantae > Streptophyta > Magnoliopsida > Poales > Poaceae > Tuctoria > Tuctoria greenei. The sequence continues at coordinate 177,579,619 of JAYESD010000009.1, read as the reverse complement.
TTTCGTTTTAATTGTCGTTAGGACAACCTTTGTTAGTTCATTTCTAGTTCATTTGGTTGTCTGAAACGACAATTATTTCAGAATGGAGGGAGTAGTTCGGAAGTGCAACAATTAACACATTCAAACCGTATCTCGTTGTCCAAAGCCTTTCCCAGGAGCTTTCTGTGAGTCTTACCAACAACAAGACCAGCGGTGGATCAGGGGTAGGCCTGCTAATCAGTTGGGTTCAAACGGGTTCTATGGGCCGGGTTGGGTTGACAATAATTGGGTCCACTATAGATGGGTGGTGGGCCTGAGTGGTGGAACCTGGCCCTCGGCGGAGGAGCAGCAACAAATAAATGAAGAGGAGCATGTGCATAGATTTTGCCCGATACTGGAGCATAGATAGCCATAGCCTCTCCTATTTAAAAAAAAACACAAAAACAAAAACAAATTACGTTAAGTTATTGATGAAGACAGGGGAGAGGGCATCATGAGCAGGAAAGTAGCCCCAACTGCTTCCATATTTTCCTGGATGTTTGAGGTAAGAAGCTCTCCCTCTTTCTGCAGTTTGCTTCATCCAATAATGACCATTGTTAGTTGCTTCTACCAAGGTTAAGTACAACTGCACAAAAGGCACAAATAAAGACAGAAGATAGAGATGCAGCAGCAAGCGGTTAGTTCCACACACTAGCTACTCGATCTCACTTTCAGTCACAGCTGCATCGATCGCTTGCCAGGAAATAAAATACAGGAAGGAACCACTGCAGCTGCAAAATGTCAAACGAGGACTCTCTTTCAGTTCCTTCTTCCTCACATACACGATCCATGCAAAGGAGACCAGAGACCTCATCGGGTGCAGAACAGAGCGTGCTGCGGCTATTAGCTCAGCAGGTGCGTAACGCAAATGATACGCGCCATGCGCATGCTCAGCGACAACAACCCCGCCGCCGACGACGACGCGTCGGCGGTGCCGCTGCTGGTCACGCCGGCGTCGGCGACGGCGGGCGGGGCCGCCCTCTTGCCGCCTGCGGGAGGGGCCAGCGTCTACCCGGACTCCAACACGGTCATCATCCTCGCCGCGCTGCTCTGCGTCCTCGTCTGCGCGCTCGGCCTCAACTCCCTCGTCCGCTGCGCGCGCCACTGCGGCTGCCGCAGCCTCCTCGCCATGCCGCCGCCACCAGCTGCCACTGCCGCTGCCGCGATGGTGGTCGCAGCTCCGGCCGCCGCCGCCGCGGTAGGGCTCGACAAGAGGGAGCTGAGGAAGATACCGGTGGTGGAGTACGAAACAACCAAGGCTGGTGGTGCTGTTCCTGGCACGGAGTGCGCCATCTGCCTCGGCGAGTTCGTCGACGGCGAGAAGGTGCGCCTGCTCCCGAGCTGCCACCACGGCTTCCACGTGATGTGCATCGACACGTGGCTCGCGGCGCACTCGTCGTGCCCGATATGTCGTAACTCTCTTCTCGAGGAGGATCGTGGCGCCGGCGAGGGCGAGGCAACGGTGCAAGGGCCGGAAGCCACGTAACAACAACGCCGAAGAACAATTAACTGGTCGTTAGTTGGTGGCTTGCAGTTTCAGTTTCATCATGTGGGTCATCTCTGGTACTACTTGATGCGAGCCGTGTCCAAACCGACCAGCTGGATTGTTAAAGTTTCCATACGTTTTGATAAAATTCGTTGATTACACTAGTCACTTTTTGGTTTTGCGGTTGCCACGAGGATGCAAGGTTTTTTTTATTATATTTTAAGAAAATACAAGGGAGTGGCTAAGATTTTCCAGCGTCTTTGTCACTTTGATTTGTTATTTGTCAGCTTCCATGATTTTTCTCTGTGCTGCGAACATTTGAGATTTTTTTTTCAGATTCCATCTTCTTTGTTTTGAATTGATAGTAGTGGGTTATTAATTTGGCCAACCTTCTCTCTTTTCTAAAAAATACTTCCTCCGCTCAAAAAGGTTGTCGCTTTGTAGTTCATTTTTGAACTACAAAGCGACAAGTTTTTTGAGACGGAGAGAGTAACTTCTAAGATATTTGGAGAAAAATGCTCATTGCTAGGGATGAAAACGGTCGGAAACGGATGGACAAAGAGTGAAATCGTTTTCATTTTCGTATAAAATTATCGAAAATGAAATCGGAAACGATATCATCGAAACGGTTACAGTATCGAAAATTTTGGAAATATCGGAAACGGGTATATCGGATCAGAAGTATGTCGATATCGGAGCGGTTCCAAATTTTATTCGAAAACAACGAACCAAAATATTATTCATCTATAACATCAACAACTTAAGTATAAAATATGAGACAACAATATTTTGTTTCATTCCATAAAAAATTTCAATATGAAACGAAATCACTTTAGAAACACATTTTAAAGTAAATAAATATTTGTACATAATTAAAGTTAACTCCTTATCCAAACTGGTGTCTGAATAAAAAGATTAGAATTGAGCTTATTACATGTCAGCGCATTAGACTCAAGCTACTATTCGGTAATTATTCGATTGTTGTTCCGAAAATTTCCATTAAAATACGGTATTCAGACAATTCGGTCGAAAATCAGTCCAAATCGTTTTCGTTCTGTTTACCAAATTTCAATGTCCGATAAAAATGGTAATCGGATAAAAAATTTCAGAAATTGTCGAAAATGATAATCACATCGGAAAATTTTGAAAACGGCGTCAGATGATCCAAGAATTTACCGTACCGTTTTCATCCCTACTCATTGCCACAAAAAAGGTTAGAGTTGCCCAAATTGATGTTTCATGGGAAGAAAAAAATATGGATTTTGAAAAGGAATAGAGGTGGGGACTGGGGCACAGTCTAGATGACCAGCGCGAACGGTTCCGCTCATGCCCATCCGCGTTTGAGCGCCGGTGCTCACCTTTCTCTTTTAATAAATCCGGCAGTGCTTGGTGTCCGGACCACGTCTTCATAAAAAGATGTGCAGTTTGGATGACTTGTAGTGAAAAATGTAAATGGAGATTGAACCATCATCTTTTTGTTTCTACACAAAATCTTGCATCTCGGATGGGTAAAATTTATATTTATTACTCCTAGGCAAAAAACTGCTCCCTCTAATTTTATTTTATTAGCGCAACAATATAAAATCAGAAGGAGTACGTCCAAGAAGGAGCTTCAAATAAAATAGATGGAACAAAATGTGTACTTAATTGCACAGGCATGTGTTCTTTCCCGTTTACGGCTTATCTTCCAAGTGGAAGTTTTTTTTTCAAAGAACTTCCAAGTGAAGTTTCATGGATGAATTGAACCGTTTTGCTACAAAATGCCTTGTTGCATAGATTCTTTTCAATTTCGTCCACCAAAATGCAACGTATTCACCATTTGTTTTCCAGATATATGTTGCTATCAAAGGAATTCATGCGTCATTTTCGATCATTATTGCAAGCACCTAATTGTAATACTTGCTCACCATACATTGAACGAGTACGTATTCTAACCACACTAATTTGATGCCTGCAGACCATAAAAAAAAGGCCAAAAAAATACGCACAACCGAAAAGATCGGGGGGGGGGGGGGGGGTTGGAGGTTCCAAGCTAGCGAGCGGGAACGCAATTTTTCTCAAAATCTAGAGTTCATGAGAGCATCACATCTTATTTGTTGTTCTCATGATACCAACCAAAACGCCACACAGAAAACAGGACATGAATTCAGATAGTTCAAAATTAAACTGGACTTATTTGCACTTTGATGCGCGCACATACACACAACACGAGATGACCGGACAGGCTTGGTTCACTTCACGAGTTTGATTAATTAATACAGTAAGTAATCTGGAAGCAGATGAGCAATTGCAGGTTTTCTGATCATGTGGAGAGCAGTGGCGCGAGATGATCGGCCAGGCTTCTCACGGTGGTCGGAGAAACAGCCGACGAGCCGCCGAGGTACCATTTCTGGATCATCCCCGCCACGTTCTCGTTCTCCACCGTGATCTTCGCCTCGCCCTTGCCTTCCGTCGCAAATGAGATCTGAACAACGTTCCAAATAATTTACTACGTGTCATCAGTTTTGTCGTTTGCATATAATTAAGTTCAAAATCTCAGTCTAAAACAATTGAACGCTATGCCTGAAATGAAATTAGTAATAATTTTACGTGCCTGTGCGGGTCCAGGTGTAGCTGGGAAGTGGAACGTGATGACGGAGCTGGGCTTGAAGTACTTGGACTGGAAGAAGTCGGTGACCTTCTCGAGCGCCTCCTCCTCGTCGTCCTCGTACTTGTCGGCGGCGACGAGGCGGTCGCGGACGGAGCTCTCCAGCTGCACGCCGTACTGCGACCCCTTGATCTCCTTGATCACCACCACCCGGAACAGCTTCTCCACGGGAGCCGCGACGAGGGCCTCGAAGAACGCGTCGTCCTCCGCCAGCTCCTCCGCCTTCCTGCCCTTCCATTGCCCCAGACGCTCGAACAGCGCGTCGCTCTTCTCCAGGTAGATGCCGATCGCGTTGTACTTGATCTGGAGGAAGTGGATCTCGATGTCCGTCAGGCCTGCATGCATGGTGTCGTCACTCATCAGTTCACGGGTTCAGTTGGTACTTGGTAGAGAAGCAAACGGAGGACGATGAATACGATACATTACCGTGAGCGAGGAGGAAGACAGGCTTGGCACCGGCGATCATCTCCGTCGGGAACGCGATGCCTTCCACTTCCACGGTGTTCCCCTTCTCTGCCTCCGAGCCCACTGCACATGCATGCAACAACATTATCAGCCAACAAATCCTCTCTTTTACTGTATTTCAGACTTTACTAACCTTCTATTCTGAAATCATGGAAATTAGAAAGATTGGCAATGGAAAATCAACTTACTTCTTCCTTTGGCAGAAGTGAGTGAGAGAGAGGCGCTTAATTTGTGTGGCGTGGTGCAGGGAAATCGAATAAGAAACCTCTGAAGAAGAATGGATAGAACAGAGTGTGCAAGGAGGAAGAGGGGCTATGTATATGTTTCTGATGTCAATTGGTATCTATGTGCATTGCATCAAAGGGAGGTTGCAATGTTGGAGCGAGCTGAGTTAGGTAGGAGGAGCGGCCAGGAAGGGAGGCAGGTGTGCAGCTAACTTCTGGTTGATGTCAGTGGCACCAACCTACTACCACTGTGTTCGTTCAGCTGGTCCAAAGAAGCCAAGTAGTAAAGGGTAGGTGCATGCTGTGGCCAGCAACTGCTCAACCTCCGTTTTATGATATTTTTGCCTCTTTGTTAGTTTTGAGAAGAAAAAAAAAAGGAACAGTGAGACAGGTTGAAATTTGGAAGATTCTAATCGACCACTGCTCGCATATCTGAAAGATGCCTTTGTGGCGGCGAATAGGTTGGAGCCTCTGATTGGTAGCGTTGAGAATGCAAAGAGGGTGATGTTATTGGTATAGGAAGGGTTAGGAGAGACAGGTTGAAGGTTGATGATGGAGGATTGCTGAAGATGGGCTGGCACGCACGCAGTTAGGGAATCGCACGCAGAAGATGGGCTCACGCGTTGTTAGTGTTTACTGGTTCGAAATATTTGTTACCGGTTAATTCATTTTTGAACTAATCGTGATAAATATTTCAAACCAGGAGGGAGTAATTAACATGTAACTTGAGCCTCTGCACAAATGATAATCAGTGTTGTGACAAATATCTGATATCTCAACCGATTTCTCCTGTTCATCGAACAACAGAGTTCCTCATAGCTAGTAGTACCTCTACAGAAATTGATATTATTGAAAAAAAAATTATCTCTACTGAAAACTGTTTCTGCCCTTGATGAATCTTATAGCTAGTAGTACTTGAAGCTGTTATACAGGAGTAGAAGCTCGAGATCTTGAGGGAGTTCAGGGTCATCTCCCATCATCAGTGGTTCCGTCACCATCCACTGTCGTCCCATATCCAATTCATCGCAGGACACACCGGAATAAATGCATGAAGTATCGCCACAACTGGATCTTGTAACCGACGGAATACCGGCATGGTACGCATCGTTACCTGCAGCAACGTAGCAGTCACCGATTGAAAACGGCTCCTGGCACGGCATCCTGGCAAGTGGTGAAGTGGTAGTAGTGGTAGTGCAGCTGCAAGTGTGCTCGTTGTTGTAGGTGACATGAAACACGGGCGGGTCATCACTGTCATCCTTCTGCTGGACGTACTTTGTGGCCAGGCAACCATTTTGTCGTCGTCCTTGTAGGTGCACCCCGGTCCGACTAAGGAGAAGAAGGTCTTCACGACCCTGCATCGCCTCTGTCTGCACCTCACCACCAGCAGTCCTCGTCGGCAAGTACTTGAGCCCAATGGCGTCAAGCACTCCCTCTGAAGGTACCCTACATCCCTATCCTCTCCCTCATTGCTGACTATGTATACATGCTTATGATCTGAGTGCTAGTTTATGGTTGATTGTTCTAAGCACACTCGGTTAGGAGTTTCTAGTGATGATCCTAAGTTGAACTGGAACTAACAGCAGATCCTTCGGTTGTTGGAAGATTGTTTTTCTTGGCAGCTGGTGAAGTGGTAGTAGTAGTAGTGCAGCTGCAAGTGTGCTCGTGTTGTAGGTGACTTGAAACACGGGCGGGTCATCACTGTCATCCTTCTGCTGGACGTACTTTGTGGCCAGGCAACCATTTTGTCGTCGTCCTTGTAGGTGCACCTGAAGTTTTGCTCCTTGTGAAGTGTATGCCGTTGATCCTCTTCTCGCCATATTTCCTCCACTCGTAGCCATCCGCATACGGCACGGTGGTTAGGTGGACCCATGATGAGTTCTTGCCGACTTCAGTTACTGTTGATCTGCAGTGATGATTCAGTCACGAACATGGATAATAATTGACCAGTGTAATTAGCAAGAGAGAGAGCACAGCTGGCCGGGTGGTCGTCTAAACGTAACTCTCTAAACGGATGAAACAAATTATAAGACACTTTTAATATACCTTTTGCCGCTTCTCGCATACGTGCTCGTGGTCGGAATTTTTTTAATATACCTTTTAAAAAATAATTTAATATAAATATCACACAAAATGACGGTTTGGGCAAAATGACTCAATGTCGTACGTGCCGCATATGAAATTCGCATTTCATATGAGGCTCATACGAAATGCGCATTTCGTCTGTGTCACGTCAGTTGGTGCGTGCCACAGTGGAGAAAATGCTGGCCACAGTGGAAGAAAGGGACACGTACGAATTTCGTACGTGCCTCATACGAAGTGAACAATACCTTCTGTCGGTACCTTAGAAATCGTACACCCCTTGAGGTTACAAAGATCTCAAAGGAAAGTCATCTACTTGGTTTGAAGACCCTCGGAGGCCCACATGTCAGACATAACCGGACCTGCTTCTCCAACATGGTTAATCCCTGGGTCGCCACGTGTACTACCAAACCGGAGCTACCGCCCATAAGGGGGAAGCTCCGGGCCATGTACCGAAACGGCACCTTCGGACTTAACCCCAGACCAAGAGAAACTTCGGACCTGACACGTGTCTGGTAGCCCCGGAGCTACCTATTTCCCACAGCAAGCTCCGGAGCTGCCACGTGTCCAATCGTCGGATCTTTAGCTTCTAACCTCCGGAAGACCCCGCAACGGCTCCGGATCTTCAAAGGAGAGCCAAGGACTTCAAGACCCGATTAAGTGTCATTAATGCCATATTAATGACACTTAACGGACGATCTTAACACCAGTAACGGTGTTATCAAAGCCTGTTACAGGGTCATTAAGAGCAATTAAACGTGTATCAATACTAGTAACCGTCGGGGCCACATGTCAGGTCAGGCTAACCTATAACAGCCTGCCCTTGTACTATAAAAGGACAGGTCGACGCATACACACGAGGATACGCCAGAGACACACGCGCTCTTACGCTCATCACAAGCTCATACTGCTAATACAACACCAACACACCCGTGGAGTAGGGTATTACGCTCAGGCGGCCCAAACCACGTAAATTCTTGTGTCTCCTGTGTCAATTCTTATTCACCTTCTTGAATCTCCGCGCGCCCACACCGAACATCAAACTCCCATATCACTTTAGTAGTGTAGGGAGATCTGCCGGTTCCAAACCACCGACAGTTGGCGCGCCAGGAAGGGGTGCCTGAGATTTTGAGAATGGTGAACTCTGCTGCTGGATCATCCAACGGCCAACCTGCTGCTCAGGCTGTTGGAGGCAATCCCTCCAATAGGCAGCCACCAGCAGGAGCCTCAGCACCAGCAGGAGTCACACTCCCACCACCACCGTCTCCTCCAGCAAATCGTGCTGGGCAGCGTGATGGTGCGCCGGCGTCAATCACTGCGTCGGTAAATCATGACAACTCGGAACACGCGCTTCATGCAAAGAGTGCTCTTCTCCAACGCCCACCACCTTCGGATGCATCCCGGGATGCACTGGAGCAGTGGAGGGCCGATGTGGAGCATTTGGTTGCAGCAGCAGCCGAACGCCTCAGCAACCAGGGTCCTCCTCCTTCAAGACGAGCCCCGTCGCAGCGGCGGACTTTGTCTGTAAGACTTGGTCCGCACGTTTCCAATAGCAGGAGACGTGTTGCGTCACAACAAGTGACGTCATTGCCCTTCGGGGCACGACGCACTCATACGGTATCCAGGCTTTCGACTCACGACCTCCGGGCGGAGCTTGATCGCCGCTACCGTCAGCAGGACGGTCGAGTCCATATTGAGCGTGCCCGTGAAAGACGGGAAGCTCAGGACCTTTCTACTCCTGAAGGAGTAGGAGGAGGCTGTTCAGCCTTGGCCATGCATCTGCGCATGGTTAGATGGCCACAGAAGTTTCGGCCTCACCTGCCGGAAAAATTCGACGGGAATGTTAGTCCCGCCGAATTTCTTCAAATCTACTCCACTTCAATCCTAGCAGCCGGAGGAAATGAGGTTGTGATGTCCAATTACTTTCCAGTGGCCTTAACTGGGACTGCCAGGTCCTAGTTTATGAGCCTTCCACTCAACTCTATCAACAGTTGGGAGGAGCTGTGCCATCAGTTCACTGCCAACTTCGGGAGTTCATACACCCGACCAGGCACTGAACTGAACCTTTTTGCAGTCGTGCAAAAAGGGGGAGAATCCTTGCGGTCATTCATCCAGAGGTTCTCTCAGGTACGAAACACTATCCCTTCTATCTCTAGCGCCTCTATCATTGTGACATTTAGACAGGGTGTACGAGACAAGAAGATGTTGGAAAAACTGGCGATCAAGGAGATCACCAGTGTCACGAAACTCTTCAGCTTGGCTGACAAATGTGCCAGAGCTGCGGAGGGCCGTGAGATGCACTCCAAACCAACTTTGGAGGGTTACAAGAAATCCTCCAAAGAAGAAGCCGCTACCTCCGGGGGTGGCAAGAAGAAAAAGAAGACCAACGGCAAGAAGAAGCCGTCGGCCGGCACATCCAACGTTGCAGCTGCTGCAGCTCCGGGTGGCCGGGGGCCACGCCCCGAGAAGCGACCTCGACCGTCTTCTGAAGACGGTGGCAAACCCAAAGTGTGGTGTCCCATTCACAAAACGGGCAGCCACAGTTTGGAAGACTGCCGGGAGCTCCAAAACCTTGTCGAGCGCTACAACAAGCGCCAGGAAGAATCTCCTTTCTGACAGAGGGAAGGAAAGCAAAAAGTCGACGAAGCTCTGGCAGAAGAGGAGTTGGGGTTCCAGGATCCAAAAAAGGTCCTGAAGGCTGTCTACACCTCCGTCGACGATGATTCTGACGTCTCTAACAACGAGCGTCGGAAGACCATGAACACCATTTTTTGTGGATCATGGGATATCACCTCCCGTCGCGTCATCAAGACTATGCGTCGGGATATGGCCGTTGTAGCTCCTACAGTCAGGCCGGAACCTCACTGAAAGTTGATGGACACAGCCATCACTTTTGATGCTTCAGATTGTCCCCGGAGCATGGTTGGAGCAGGACAGTTACCCCTGATGGTATCTCCTACCATCAACAACATTCAGCTCCACCATGTCATGGTAGACGGAGGTTCGGGGCTTAACCTCATCAGCTTCAAAGCTTTCACTAAGCTTCAGCTCCGACCTTCGGATCTCCATCCCTCTCGACCATTCTTCGGAGTAGGTCCGGGGGCCATCACCCCACTCGGAGCTATTACTCTCCCTGTTACCTTTGGGACACGGGAGAAGTACCGCACCGAGAAGTTGGTCTTCGACGTCGCGCAGATCAACTTACCCTTCAATGCCATCTTGGGTAGACCTGCCCTGTACAAATTCATGGCGGCTGCTCATTATGGCTATCTGGTGTTGAAGATGCCAACGCCAGTAGGCGTTCTCCGGATCCGCGGAGATCGCACTGCCGGAGTAACTGCACTGGAAGAGCTCCATGCGCTCACCACGGTGCAAGAGGAGGACTCCAGGCAGGAGCAAGCTCCAAAACCCCCGAGCATTCGTCAACGAGACTCGACTTCTGCACCTCGAGTGCATCCAAGCGGCGACACCGACATTCTCGTCAAAGTCGTCCAAATTGGTTCCGATGCCGCTCAAACCACCCGTATATCGGGAGGATTGAACGACAAATAGGAACTCGCGCTCATCACTTTCCTCCGGGCTAACGTCGATGTGTTTGCTTGGCAACCGTCACAAATGCCTGGGATCCCTAGGGAAGTGATTGAGCACAATCTGAAGATCTACCCCGATGCTCGGCCTGTGCATCAGAAGCCTCAGAAGCAATCCGTAGAGCGACAGAACTTCATCCGACAAGAAGTAAAGAAGTTGCTCGAAGCCGGATTCATCCGAGAAGTCTTCCATCCAAAATGGCTGGCGAACCCAGTCGTTGTGCCTAAGGCCAGCGGGAAGCTTCAGATGTGCATCGACTACACCACACTAAATAAGGCATGCCCAAAAGATCCATTCTCGCTACCTAGAATAGATCAGATAGTGGATGCCACCTCCGGGTGTGAATTACTGTGTTTCCTAGATGCATATTCCGGATATCATCAAATCAGGATGTCTAGGGAAGATGAAGAGCATACTTCATTCATCACAGTAGATGGATTATATTGTTACACAGCCATGCCCTTTGGTCTCAAGAATGCAGCTTCAACTAAAAGTACGAGCTATGTACAAAACTTTTGAAGAACTTATTAGAGACATAGTGGAAGTGTACATCAATGACATCGTGGTCAAGGTCAGGAACAAGGAGTCACTCCTTGACACCTTGCAGGCTGTCTTTGACAAGCTGCGGGCCACCCGTACAAAGCTAAACCCAGACAAGTGTGTCTTCGGGGTTAGCTCCGGAAAACTTCTTGGTTTCCTGGTAAGTCATCGGGGCATAGAAGCTAATCCGGCGAAGATTAAGGCCATTGAAGACATGCGGCCACCAACCCGCATCAAGGACGTCCAAAAACTAACTGGATGTCTAGCAGCCCTCAGCCGGTTCATCTCAAGACTGGCGGAACGGGCACTCCCCTTCTTCAAGTTATTGAGGAAGTCCGGACCATTCCAATGGTCCGAAGAAGCAGAAAAGGCATTCCAGGAGCTGAAACAGTTCCTCACCACCCTACCAATTCTGGTAGCTCCGAACCCTGGTGAGCCTTTGTTGCTTTATCTTTCAGCTACTGACGAAGTCGTTAGTATGGTTTTGGTTGCAGAGAGACCAGAACTACCCCACACTCAGGAATCCAGACCCCTTCGGGAAGGTCCGGGGTTCCTGAAAGCGAGTCTGGGTCCCAACTCCCAGATTCGAATCCACAAGAAGTCGCTTCAAGAGACCTAGACCCCTCCGAGAGGGTACAGGTCACTTCTGAATAAGCTCCGGGTTCCTCCAACCAGAACCCAGAGGTCCCCGAAGAAAATTCGGACCCTTCCGAGAGGGTCCGGGTCAGTGAAGAGGAAGCTCCGGACCCCTCCGGGAAGGTCCGGACCATTCAACGCCCGGTGTACTTCATTAGTGAAGTATTACATGATGCCAAGACTCGATACCTAGAGGTGCATAAGCTGCTCTATGCAGTTCTTATTGCCTCCAGGAAGCTTCGCCATTACTTCCAAGCTCACAAAGTCTCAGTGGTGACCTCTTACCCACTTTGAGCAATTTTGCATAATCCCAATTCAACTGGGAATATTGCAAAATGGGCAGCGGAATTGGCTGAATTTGATCTTGAATTTATTTCAAGGCAAGCAGTCAAGAGTCAAGCATTGACAGATTTTGTGGCAGAATGGACTCCCTCTCCATCAAACCCTGGGGGCCCTAGTGAGCAGAAGACGGAGCATCAAGCTCCAACCTTCACCGAGCCTCATTGGACTCTCTACTTCGACGGCTCAATGCAGAAGCAGGGGGCCGGAGCTGGAATCCTTCTCCTTGCACCGACTGGGGAGAAGGTGAAATACATGGTACACCTTGACTTCAAGGCAACCAACAACATGGCAGAGTATGAAGCACTCATCTACGGACTAAAGGTTGCACTGTCATATGGTGTCAAGCAATTGCTGGTTAAGGGAGATTCACAACTCATCATTAAGCAGGTGAAGGGTGAATACTCCTGCAATAATCTCCAGCTAACTGCCTACCTCCTCGAAGTCCAGAGGCTTCAGAAGGACTTTGAAGTCCTAGATCTCCACCATGTTCAGCGTGCTCACAACACTGAAGCCGACAAACTCTCGACGAAGGCGTCAACCGGAGCTCCAGCTCCTGACGGAACTTTTGTCCGGAGATTGTCGAAACCCACAGCTCAGCCTGCCGAACTGAGCGAAGGGGGCGAGATCAGCATCCCGAAGCTGACGGTCCCGATGGCCCTGTTACCATAACAGCCATCAAGGGTCGTAGGTGCTGCCGAAAGCTCCGAGCAACCCAGCACGCAAGACTCAAATGCTCAAGTTAGTTCCGATGCATGGATCTCGGAGATCCAGAACTACTTGAAAGACAACATCCTTCTTGACGACGATGTATCCGCTGATCAGGTAGTCAGATTGGCTAAAAGATACACGCTGGTAGAAGGGGATCTCTACCGGCGCGGTGCATCACAAGGGAAGAAGGTTGCGAGCTCCTCGCAGAAATCCATGGAGGCGAGTGTGGGAACCACGCGTCTTCCCGCACGTTGGTTGGTAAAGCCTTTCGGCATGGCTTCTACTGGCCTACAGCACTCTAGGATGCAACTGAGCTGGTGAAGAAATGCAAAGCATGTCAATTTCATGCAAAGCAAATTCACACTCCGGCTCAGCCCTTACAAATGATACCTCCTACATGGCCCTTTGCTGTGTGGGGGATGGACATCTTGGGACCTTTCCCAAGAGCCGTCGGAGGTTACAAGTTCCTGTACGTCGCCATTGACAAGTTCACCAATTGGCCGGAAGCAACTCCAGTTGTGACAATCAACAAGCAATCTGCTATCAATTTTCTACAGTCCATTGTATGCAGATTTGGAGTCCCAAACAAAATCATCACTGATAATGGGACCCAATTCACAAGCTCCGCATTCCAAGGATATTGCGAAGATCTCGGCATACAAGTTTGCTACGCCTCCGTAGCTCATCCAGCCAGCAATGGCCAAGCCGACAGAGCAAATGCTGAAATCCTTAAAGGACTTAAAACGCGCACTTATGAGCGTTTGAAAAAACATGAAGCCAACTGGATCGAAGAGCTTCCGCCCACTCTATGGGCCAACAGGACATCTCCAAACCGGTCAACCGGAGAGACACCCTTCTTTCTGGTGTACGGAGCTGAAGCAATCCTTCCTCCGAAAATCACCTTGGGTTCACTCTGGGTCCGGACCTTCGACGAAGCCGCGCAGGACCAGCTCTGGCGTGAAGAACTAGACCTCCTTGAGGAGGGAAGGTGCCAAGCAGCTGTTCGGAATGCCCGATATCGTCAAGCTCTACGGCGTTATCACTAGCGGCATGTACACAACCGACGGCTCGAGGAAGGCGATCTGGTGCTACGGAGAATACAATCCAGAGAAGGGTTAAACAAACTCTCCCCCGGCTGGGAGGGACCCTTCCAAGTGATTAAAGTATCCCGTCCCGGAAGCGTTCGCTTGGCTACCGAGGATGGGACACCTCTCCTAAATCCTTGGAACATCGAGCACCTCCGTACGTTCTACACTTAATACCACGGAGGTGAGTCTTGAGTAACTTAAGGTGTATGTTATAGAGTCATTGTACAGAGTTGGGTAGTCCCTCCGGGAGAGCAGCCGGACCTTTCCCGAAAGGTCCGCAAATCTCATGCAACACTTGTCATAGTCTCAGGACTAAAAGTGCGGCTAACTACCCTGGGTCAAACGAGAAATGAAACACGCTTAGCCTGGTTCTGAACCCTAAGAGTGTACTTGTTTCCTCTGTACCCCAGACCTATAATGAAAGACATCTTCATGCGAAATAGACTCCACATGCATTTATTTTGTACAGGCTCAACATTTTTATTTTTCTTTCTTGTCTATAACAAAGACGTGCAATTCTTAAGAAATTTTAGTTCGACCGGTTTATGTACGATTCGAGTTGTATTGTCAGTTCTTTTGGATTCAAATATCGATCATGGCCAACTCGTCTGAAAGCCGCCAAGCCAATCTAGGGCTGGAGTGTGCTATCGACTTAGCCTGGTCAAGCACCCTAAGTACGCCACTCTACCTACACCCCGGCAGGCCGAAGTAAGGCGGATCCATGGACAGTTGAATCTAGAAGAAAAGACAACGCATTCGGTTGTATTTAAAATCGTGTTTCACTTAAAGTCTTCTTGAGAATCGTAAGCCGCGACGAAATTATAGACAAGGAACGAATTTTACTATTTTTCTTGGCTTAAGTGTGCAGGAAAAATAAAGTCTACGTTGATGGAGGAAAGCCGGAGCTAAATAAGCTCCGACTCCCCTAAGGGGTCCAGCCGTCGACGCTAAATAAAAGATGGTGAGAAGACCCCGCAAATGGAGTCTGCTACCAACGAACTGAGTGTTGGCAAAAGTCACTACCAGAGCTACTAAGCTCCGACACCCTGGAGGATTAACTATCAATGCTCTACGCGTTGATAGAGACTATTGCCGGAGCTACTAAGCTCTAGTGATAGACAATACCGGAGCTTCTAAGCTCCGACAACCTCAGGGGGACTTCACTATCGAAGATTTCGAACCTAAATTCTACAAGTTCGGAGCGAAAGAGTCTTCAACAAAACACAATATCCTCTTGGTACATGTTCACAATTAAATTGTGTACATCTACCAGGGGGCCAGGTGAAGATAAAAGTGTTGAAGACAAAAAGTGAAATTCGCAAAATTTGGGGATTTCATTTATCTGGAGACAAGAGATTACATCTGGAGACAAGGGATTACAAAATTGAGGAAGAAGAAGAGAAAATACAAGTGAGAATTACAGAGATGGTCCTAGACCCTATGAAAGAATTGGGCGACCTTCTGGGCAACCTCCGATACGCTGGCTTGGGTAGCTTCGCCTTCTCCTTCGACGGGACCTTCAAGCACCGGGTCCAGAGGAAATTGGGAGTTCCGGCTGGTGTAGCACGTCAGCACATACTCTGCGACATTCTTCGCTAGGGATTGCCCCTCAACCTCCTGTTGGTCCGCGATGACACCGCCCACCTTGGAGAGCTTGCTACCTGCTGCGCTCAACGCCTGCAGCGCTAGGTCCGGCTCCGGCTTCGGATCATCCGGGCGCACGGGGCTGAAACCCATCAGTGTCAGCGCATCGTTGGCCTTGCCCAGGAACTCCCAAATCTGTAGGGAGTCCGCAGTCCTCAAGCCCTTCATTTCTTCCAGGGATCTCCTGGCCGCCGTCAGTTCGGAATTCTCACGAGCGAGGCGCTCAACTTCTTTGGCGTTTTGCTGAATCTTTTCAGCAACCCGCCTTTCGAGTTTTCCGAGCTCCTCCTCCCGGAGGTGGATCTTGTTCCGGCGGTCAATCAGGTCCTTCTCCCTACCCCTCACTTTCTTCTCCCAGGTAGCAAGGGCACACTCTTGTTCGTAGAGTTCCTGCCCTCGCACCCAGGTCTTCTCCTCTCCCTCTTGGCAGCGCTCTTCCAATTTCTTGGCGCGCTCCTCGAGGCCCTTGTCAGCCAGAGCTATTTTCTCGGCGAGCTCCTCTTCCCTCCTTGGGACATCATCCCGCAGCTCTAGGAGTTTCTGCTCTTCATCCTCGAGCCGTTTCTCCCTCACTTCAAGTGCCTCTTGGCGCTTGATGAGTACAGTGTTGATGGCCTCAAGCTGCTCATGGTGTGCATCGGCCGCATTATTGGCTGCTTTGGCCTGATCATAGATCTCCCAGGATTGAGCGTCGAGGGCATGAGTCATACTCTCCCTGTCATCCAGCAACTTGCCCCAGTACTCCAGGTGGATCTTCTCCCGTTTGATCCACTCCTTGTCATCCGCTAGCCTCGACTGCGCCAGATTGGTCTCGAAGTAGAGCTGGTTACGCCACCGCCTAAGGATTTGACACTCCTCTTCAAGAGCCTTGCTGTCGTGGAAGAAGGCCAATTGGACTTGACGCACACTGGAACATGCGTTGTCAATAGAAAGTGATAACGGGATGGGTTGCGGACCTGCTGGGGTCTCCTCCGCTGGTTCCAGCGGGTCTTCAGATACAAAAATTGGGTCGCACTCCACAAGAGTGGACCCCTGAGTTTCCAAGGCACTAGGGTCGTCCTCCGGGATGGCCTCAGTCGCCATCGAAGAAGGCCCCGCCGCCAAGTCTTCGTTCACCCCCTCAGGCAGGGGGCCAGCGACTTCGCTTGGGCACTCCGGCTCGGCCGCAGGTACCTCCGACGTCGTCGCTTCCGGAGCAGGAGCCGCTACTGGCTCCAGCCTGGGTACCTCTTCCGAGGGAGGCTCGAGCTCCGTCACCTCTTCAACCACCGGTTCAGGAGCCGGAGGATCTTCAACTTCGACCGGCCCTGTGACCGGAGCTCCAACAATAACCGGCTCATCAGCCGGTGCTTCGGAGGTAGCCGAACTGCCGGAACTACCTCGGTTTCCAGCTCGCATGCCGGGGCTTCAGCCACCTCCGGCTCAACCACCGGGGCTTCGACACTTTCCAGCTCAAAGGTAGGGATTACTACTTCCTCCGGCTCAACAGCCGGAGCTTCCATCATTGCAGCACCAGGACCCAGAGCTTCAACCTCCGAGACAGGTGCCACTGGCGCATCTTCACTTCTGTGGTCCGGCGCTACCACGGGAACGTTTGGGGATGAGTCGAGGTCCATGACCACGACAGCCGGCGCCGGAGCTCTCGCTGCTTCAGCCACCACTTGGGGCGGCACCGGGACAGGAGCAGAAGCTCCGCCCCTCACGGCCTCCGACACTGTGGCTGAGGGTGGAGCCTCACTCCCCTTTTTGGGGACACTGCAGATGATGAACGAAGAAAATTAACAAACAGTTGCTACAATTAAAATAATTGTCCAAGGTAGAGATTAGCAATTACCTTGGGAGGCTTCCGCACCAGCTTGCGCGGAACCTTTTTCCCGGACGTTCTGGGCTGGCCATAGTCGGCGTAGAAGCTCCGGGAGGCCCCCCGAAACTTGTCGCGGCCACGGGCGTTTCCCGGGTCGAGGCTCTCCTCGATCGGGAAGAACCCCCTGACCTGGAGGCCTCCACCGGCCCAGGTGCTGGAGTCGCGCGCCCGGAGCTAACACACCGGGAGGATCCCACCGCGGGAACAGACGCGCTTCGGGAGGACCCCACTGCAGGAACGGTCTCGTTCCGGGAGGACCCCATTACGGGGACAGTCGCCACGGTGGTAGAAGACCTTCCACTCCGGGGAGAAGGAGCCGAGGCGGAAGTAGCGGGCCTGACGGACCTTCCATCGGCATGCTGCAGCTTCCTCATCTGGCTCTCCGGTTCATCAGCCAGCTCCTTGCCCTTGCCGACGACCTCGACCCTTGGCTTTGGGGCAGGGACGGAGCCATCTTCAGGCATTCCGGGGATCGCCACCCGGGTGGTTGATCTTCTCTCGACGACACCAAGGTCATCAAGTACGGGCATCTTTCGTCGGAGCTCCCTGCTGAACTCCACTTCCACGTTCAGAGGGAGGAAGGCCGACGGGGGAGTCAAGTCATCACCGTCGACGTCGATGCCATGCTGGAATTTCTTGAGGTGGAACTCCAGGTTTTTCCCCACCATGTTGGACTTCAACTCGGTCTCGACCCGGTCGTCGTCCATCACGCTGTTGAGGGCCCAAGCGAGTTTCTCCCTCCTCTTCAGCGGCGCCCACCTGTTGACCAGGAAATTGCAAAATACCGCCTGAGGAGTCAATCTTCCCTCCACGCATTGGGTCAAAAGCTTCCCCTAGCACCGGAGCTTCACTCCAGATTGTCGTGTCGATGCCGGGTAGACTATCGGGCAGCTCCAGCCTCTCGTGCTCCTCCACCCTGACGACTATCCAGTCTTTCTTCCAGTCATCCCACTTTCTAGAAAGAAACGACCGGAGGTACTTGAATGGGCACTTCTTGCGCTTCACGAAGTAGTAGAAGCCAAGGTACTCATTGCTCCGGCCGATGGTGTGGACGGTGAAGAAGGTCCGGAAGAGTTCGATGCAGGGGGGATGCCCACCCACATCTCACAGAAGTGGACGAAGATAGACACGAGGAGAATGGAGTGAGAGCCAAGGTGATGTAACTGCAGACCATAGAAGTCTAGCAGCATCAAGAAAAAGGAAGAAAAAGGCGGGATCAATCCCACCATGGCGTACGAGGAAAAGTACACCATTTCACCGGAGTGCTCCTTCTCGAAGGGGAGCTCTCTGCCGGCACGGACTGAGCAGTTGAAGAAGTCCGAGGACCACCCCATGAGGGCCCGGACCTTCTTCAAATCGCCGTCAGTCTTCAAGCGGCTCTCGCGGAGACCCAACTCCATCGCGGCACGACTAGGCAAGAGAAGAAGAGCGAAGCACGAGTTGGGAGTTTGAGCGCAAGATCAGATGAGAGGCGTAAAGAACTCCCGACGGTGCGCGCTTTCCTTCTTAAGTAAGCCCTCGCAACGCTTGGATGGAAACCGCAAGGAAGTCGAAGATACCATTCAAAAATTCCACCCAACCGATGACAAGAGGGCCCGGGACCACCCCGACGATCAAGTCAAGGCTCTCACCCAGGCGAACGGTTGCCATCAAGAGGCGGGAAACCCAAAGGCGGCGGCCTGACAAGGCGCGCGGAACTGATACGGTTTTCGTATCGGGAACCGGCGACCTTCAATTGCGTGAGATCCGCACGTCAAAGATCTCATCTGCCGCACGAGGTGCGCCACACGGCGGGGATCTAACTATAAATTCCTGCCAACGGCACCTTCAATGACCCTTGAAGACTCAGTTCAAGAGTCGCGAGGATGGACCCACCTCCGGCGGAATGACTTCACCCCAGTGATCTTCCCTGGAGGTAAGTCCAGGGTACCCTAGAAACCGTACACCCCTTGAGGTTACAAAGATCTCAAAGGAAAGTCATCTACTTGGTTTGAAGACCCTCGGAGGCCCACATGTCAGACATAACCGGACCCGCTTCTCCAACATGGTTAATCCCTGGGTCGCCACGTGTACTACCAAACCGGAGCTACCGCCCATAAGGGGGAAGCTCCGGGCCATGTACCGAAACGACACCTCCGGACTTAACCCCAGACCGAGAGAAGCTCTGAACCTGACACGTGTCTGGTAGCCCCGGAGCTACCTGTTTCCCACAGCAAGCTCCGGAGCTGCCACGTGTCCAATCGTCGGATCTTCAGCTTCTAACCTCCGGAAGACCCCGCAACGGCTCCGGATCTTCAAAGGAGAGCCAAGGACTTCAAGGCCCAATTAAGTGTCATTAATGCCATATTAATGACACTTAACGGACGATCTTAACACCAGTAACGGTGCTATCAAAGCCCGTTACAGGGTCATTAAGAGCAATTAAACATGTATCAATACTAGTAACCGTCGGGGCCACATGTCGGGCCAGGCTAACCTGTAACGACCTGCCCTTGTACTATAAAAGGACAGGTCGACGCATACACACGGGGATACGCCAGAGACACACGCGCTCTTACGCTCATCACAAGCTCATACTGCTAATACAACACCAACACACCCGTGGAGTAGGGTATTACGCTCAGGCGGCCCGAACCACGTAAATTATTGTGTCTCCTGTGTCAATTCTTATTCACCTTCTTGAATCTCCGCGCGCCCACACCGAACATCAAACTCCCATATAACTTTAGTAGTGTAGAGAGATCTGCCGGTTCCAAACCACCGACACCTTCGTACTAGGCACATACGAAATTCGTTTGTGCCCAATTTTGGCCCTGCATTTGATCCATTTTACACATAAGTTTATCAAAATTTATAGACCGATTTGCCAGAAATTTCCAAAGTATAAAATAGAGCATATATTCTGTAGTTTTGAATTCAATAAAGTTCCTATATATTTAGTATGTAAAACCAAGAGTAATTGAATGTGTTATTAAGCAATACGATCACATTTCTGCACGTTTGTAAAATGTATTCAGTTTTGGTTTTTTGTTTAGAAACACTTGGAGTTAGAATTTGTAGAAACGTTCATAAAAGTTATTGTAATGTAAGTTTCGTTGAGTATAAAAAATAAGTTATCAATATATTTTATGGGAGTTTAATGGGAGATACAAAATTTTTAACATCATATTGCGATAACAATTGCATTGCTTCGAAAAGTACAAAATTAATTGTATCGAATTGAGCGGCGGCGCGGGCGCAGCGACGCGGGTGCGACGGTGTGGAGGCGCGGCAGAGTGCCGAGAACAAGAAGTCGTCGCCGTTTTAAAGACGACGAAAGTCGTCCATGACACATATGACGGTTCGGACGGGCCCCACAGCCCGACGAATTTCGTATGTGCCACATACGAAATTTCCTCCGGGGCCGAATGTCGTATGAGACACATACGATATTTGCTCGGCCTCGGGAACAGGTCAGCCGCCTCGGGAACCCCGGGACAGCGTGACACGCCACGTCAGTTTCGTATGCGCCTCATACATAATTTGTGGCCCACGTGTTATTTCGTATGCGGCAAATACGAACCTGTGTTAGTTTTCAAATTTTTCAAATTCGGAGGTTATTTATATTAAATTATTTTTTAAAAGGTATATTAATAAAAAAATCCTCCTCGTCGTTGCTCGTTTGGAATGATCACCCGGTTCACTTGCAGGGATGCTTGGCGACAGCAGACGAGGCTCGGCTGTGACGGCCAGTGGCGAAGCAGTTGTGCTACTACTACTGTCTCGACGATTATGTCGTTGCTGCCGTGTCACGGCCATGGCGGAGAGGGCCATGTTGAGGGCTCGTAGCGCCTCGCTGATAAGGTACTGGGGCACTGGGCCAGCTGGGCCTGCTGGTGGTGGTGGTCGTGGAGGACGAAGAGGGAGTCACATCCTCTACAGTAACAGCTGCACTGCAGTTACTGCAGCTGACATGTGGGTCCCATATGTCAAGGGCCCACGCGTCAGCTGTAGTAACTGCAGTGCAGTTACTGCAGAGGATTCCGTTCTGACGAAGAGCGGCTGGTGCGTCACTTCGGGCACCAGCTTGGCAACTTCCCTCACCGCACCCTCACAAGCTTCCTTCGGGCACGCCATATGGTATTAGCAGATCGATACGCACGGATCTATAGATTGTTATTACAGCTCGAGGTAAGGACTAATAAGCTAGGAGTAAGGTATATATGGTCCATGCATGACATGGATTGTTTGTAGCGATATACTCCCATCATCTCAAAAAACTTATCGTTTTATAGTTTATTTATTAATTATAAAGTGACAATATTTTTTAAGACGAAGGGAGTACTATATTGATCAGAGGAGGGGAGAAGATTCTTAGAAGCTCTATCTGTACTCGTGTGCAATTGCTACGTACAGTACATGGACAAAAGTTGAGTCGTTACCTAGCTATATATGTTTTCCACTCTCTTTCATCCAGTGTTGATGACGACGCGTAAGATCGAGGAGTAGGGACGTACGTAAGCGGACTACGTACACGAAGCTAGCTGTCGTGGACAACACTACAGTACACAGCTAACTTAATTTTATCAGCAGGACAAATAATGACACGCGGTGCACGCTGACTTCCTTAGATTTCCACGCGCACTATATATCTTGTTTCGTGCGTTCACATGAGACACAGGGAGCCTACAGGAACGAATGAAAAGTTGCAGCGAAAGACCTGTGTCGCAGATATAAGCAGAGTCAAGAGTCAGAGAGCTGATGTCTTTGCCTGCCATGATCATGCATTGCGTCGAGGAAT
Organism: Tuctoria greenei; assembly: GCA_036927565.1. Classification (NCBI taxonomy): domain Eukaryota; kingdom Viridiplantae; phylum Streptophyta; class Magnoliopsida; order Poales; family Poaceae; genus Tuctoria; species Tuctoria greenei. The sequence goes on along the minus strand of JAYESD010000009.1, from coordinate 177,557,510 downwards.
CAGCCAAATTACTCTTCTTCTGTATTCAGATTTCAGAAACAGATCAACATGCTTGAGGCAGGAAAAATCTTGCCCTGAGATTATGAAAAAGGCCTTCGGTCATTGATAATAGCGGTGTGCTGGTCCATATGGCGAGAATTTTTTCAGCACACAGAGAACGCCGTAGACGACGTTCTATGGTTGCTCAGAGATGAACTGAAGATGTGGGCTCTTGCGGGATGCAACAACTTGGCTGCACTGATGGCAGCATGTAACGGTTAAGCTTGAGACGGTTACTTCTTTTCTTATCCGGTTAGAGCTTATTAGATGATACTCTCCTCTTTCTCGAAAGTTTATTATTTTTAATAAAAAATAAATAAAAATGTGACAAACTTTTGAGAAAGAAGAAAATAATATTTTATCTGACTCCGCGTTCAATGTTAATAGAGAGTACATGTGGTACTCGGCGGGCTTAGTGTACCAGTTGGGGCCACCTCCCGTCACTCAGAGATTATTATTAAAAATCATCAGACATAAATCTTTAGTACTCCAAGTAATAAAGATTATAATAGACACATTTGCAAAGAGCTTAAGAAATGTTATCTGACTAGGTTGGGATAATCAAGGGGCAAGTGGATATGATAGAGCACGTGCGGTATCGTTTCAAAAAAAATAGAGCACGTGCGGTCCACCAAATAATAGCAACTTACTGCATACTATACTAGTACACTACCATTGGTTTGTTAGGATAACAATAAAAAAGTAAGAACGATTTACTATTAATTGTTGTAATACTCGTAGCCCACTGTCCATCATGTTTCATTCTGTGAATAGTTTTCTACATGTTGTTACTGCAAACTCGTCTAGCTGATCCTGTATATACAGCTGTTGTAATGGCACAAATGGGTCCACTTTATCGACACCTCAAGGCAATCGGTTGCCAACAGCGTATGCAGTTGGAAACTCAAACCGACTGTTCGAAGGAGACTATGATTTGATCGAAATATCTGTCGATCGGTTCAAAATTTGAGAATCCAATTGAATCAGACCACAATTTATACAACCATGCATGTTGTCGGTGCAACAGAAATCTGATGGCGCAATCTTTACCGAAATATTGCCAATTTAGGTAAAATCGACTACAAAAATAGGAAAACATTGTCAGCTGGTTCTGTTGCAACCCGACTGCATTATTAGCTTGTAGATACCTGCCAGTTACATTTCTGACCCAACAACGTGCGTAACTATGACATAACCTTTCGGTACGTCTGCTTTATTACCTAATAACTACTGGGTTTATTATGTATTAGTTGTTGTCAGTTCAACTATGACCAATTGCTTTAAATATGTACAACTGTATGATTTTTAGGGTTCCCTTTAGATTCCATTTGAATGTCATTTGCATGTAGCAGATTCATTTAAAATTAAAGCGTTTCAAGTTGGGACGTACGACGTAGTGTAACATGTGCTCGCGTGGACCGGTCCGACGTGACCTCCTGTGTGGATCCTACACTACACAGCCGGATTTATAGTTTTATCGGCAGGACAAACGATTGCAGCTATCTTGTTTAGCTAGGTTTCCACATGAGATACAGCGTGTAGCCTGTGCGTGTTCCTTAGCTTTCCACACGCACTATCTTGTTTCGTTATGCAGCGTGCGTTCGGACAGTGAACCAGGAGCGAATGGAAATTGCAGCTAATTAAACATCACCAGTCGTCGTCAGAGGACGATAAGATCAGGACCCATCAACATACGTTCCTTCCTCTGAAAACTGCTGCATTCCTCCTTAATTTTCAGAGTATCGGGACTTAATGTCCCCGTCAATTGCAATATTGCAATGGACAGAAAGCAACGTTTTCAGTGTTTAGTTGGCGAGGAGCCGAGCCCGATCGATCAGAGGCGAGGCCGATCAGAGTCAGAGGAGCCAGTCCCTGACGCTTCAAGGCGCACATCGGCCGGGAGGTGCTGCATAGGATATGTGTTTGCAGTCAGTGCTACAGCAGGTAACATATATTAATTTTTCCGTAGAGATAGATCAACTTGTGGACTAAACAAATCTTCTTTTTTTTTTCTGACGATAAAGGCAGGTGCACTGCCGATTTATTAGAGCAGATTAAACAAAGAGGTTACATAGTCCTTTGCACAATAAGCAACTTCTGTTGCTGGAGAGACAGAAAATAGAATAAAAAGTAAAAATAATAATAGTCTCGCAGGGTCAACCCGCAAGCGCGCCAGGTGATAAATGTGTTGCCCATATGTATATGTCGATCACCTCTTTTGCTAGTAGCGCAACGACCTGCAGCTCATCTTTTTCCTCCCCTTGAAAAATTCTTCTATTGCGCTCCTTCTAAATGTTTTACCATACATAGAAGATTTGTCCCATACATCAGGTTCTTTCTCGGGAGCTCAAGCTAGCCGTTGCCTCTTTGATCCAATCTTGAGTACGCTCTTGAGAGATGCTATCAGACTTGGCTGCACCTGCAAGTTAAGCCAGCTAAAGGCCACGCTCATTACCTGAATGACAAAAGAACAGTTGGTTAAGAGGTGAGTTGTTGTTTCGGCCTCAGCTAGGCACAACGGACATATGACATTATTTGTCCCAACCTAAACAAATCTTCTTCTGGAGCCACAAATATATAGCTAGGCTTGTTGCTACTTTAATTTCTGATTGAAACATCAAATAATGAGTACAAATGGCCATACTTGCACGTGAAATATATGAGACGTACGATATACACGACGAACTTGTGGCGGCTGCGGGTCAACACCCCAACGTTAACAATTCAATTATGAACAACCTCAGATGTCATCAAAGATTAATTAACTATCTCTGATGCAATTAATAAAGCATGCATGCTCTATGAACAATGACACGTTTCGTTCCAATTTAAGGCTAGCTGTACTGGAGTATACCGAATATAGAGTGAACCAATCACAGAACATTTTTAGGATCCAATGCATTCGGTCCGTGTAGAAGATGCTTCCAAGAGATGAGACAACAAATTCATGATCATCCTCATGCACAAGTGGTTATAGTTCACGACATAGTACTACTTGTCACATTGCGTTTTTTTTTAATGGAAGTCGACGGCAGCAGGTGCACTGCCAGTTCATGATTTCTGCACTCTTTGTTTTTCCCATCTTAGTATGTCTCCCTACTTTAGTCTCATCCCGAAGTGGTGGTTAGGCCCAGCTAGAGCAAATTATTTGGTGAGCACAACTTGTCCATGCTAATACAAATGATGATCGAGAAGGTGGTATTAGTTAAGACTACTGAGCCACGTTGGATTAGAATAAAATGGATGATACCAGTTGTGGTACTGTAGACTCTCCTCATGGGTGACAGGTATTGATGAACGAAGATAATGTTCCAAGCAGTCAAGTGTTAATATAAGTAATACTGATATTTAGTGCTAGATTAAGGCAGCACAAAGTATGACAAATCCAGTTCATTTGGAGTGAGAATCTAATGGATCGAATGTCATGTCGATCTAGAGGAGACCTTTATAACATATTTTTATTGATATATCATCAATTCTTCTAATTAAGATCTATATATAAGCAATCATGCATGCCATACATTCAATTTCCAAACCGAACTAGAATGGCTTGAAGGAGCCGTGAGACTTTGATTTGTTATATATATTATAGTTAAGAAATATGTTTTTTATACAACCTTATAACTCTAGGTTGATGAATGATTTCAAACATGATTTAAGGTTGTAAATAGACTCCCCCCCTTCTCTCACCGCTTGAAACAAAACAATTACAAATGTTGGCCAAAAAATAACTTTTTGCCTAGATAACATTTTTTTTTGAAAGATCCCAACCGAGCGGTTAGGCGTATATTATAAGCAAGAGTTACATCATCCTAGATGGATTACAACAAGTTATGGTGAAATATATGCCTTTTGGAAGCTTATGGTGAAATATAGCTCACTAGCTATTACGTTTTGTTCACCTTGCCATTTGATCACTAGCTCATTCACAGATATCTTAATTATCAGGCGCCAAATCTTAGGAGTGCATCCAACTCCCAACTGTCCAACTCCAAGGATGCAAACGCGTCCATGTCAAATGGCTCATACATGTTGTTTTCTTCGATCAAATCTGCAGGTTTGCTGATCAGCTTATTACCCTCTAGGGACCTCTCATGGTCACAGGGATCTGAACACTTCCCTGAGATGCCGGATTGGTCGTCGCCGCTGCTTTGCATCGCTGTATTTGTTTCAGAGTCGTTGGCGCTTGAATTGCTACAATTGTTACCCTTGCAAGTATGCTGGCCGTGATAGATGACTGTGTACATCACTGGATGATCAGCGCCAATGCTCTTATCTTGTTGTTGAACCGTCTTCGCTGCTTTGCAGTCTTGTTCTTGTCTGTAGGTGCATCTGTAGTAGCTCCTGCATAATCAAATTAATAAGTTAAGTTAGTACTACAATTTAGTACGGTGTAATATACTCCCTCCGTTTCTATGAACTTGTCGCTTTGTAGTTTATTTTTGAACTACAAAGCGACAAGTTCATGGAGACGGAGGGAGTAGATGACAGTTTATTACAACAACTAGAATGAAAAAGAGCTTACCTTGGGTGTTTTTCCTTATTGATGTTCTTTTGGCCATATTTCCTCCATTGGCGGCCATCATAGTGCGGAACAGATGTTTGAAGCGAAACTGAGTCAGCAAATCTCCTGCTTAAAAGTGGAACCTTTATCACATATGACGCATCAAAGCATTATATGAATGGTTTGCTGGAATGTACGTACTAAATTATCACATCACACAAGAATGCATACCTTCGCTTGTGCTTTTTCTGATGGGGCTTAACATCCTCCTTGTTAGAGTCATCAGGAATCCTCCCTAGTCTCTTCTTGTTTTCCACCAGGGTATCATCAACCTCATCAGACTGATGAAGAAGCTGCAACTCGGCCATGGCCTTACTGGAGCAATCCAGTATGTTCTGGAACATCTGGGCCACAAGCTCGGAGCGTTCGTCGGCCTGCAGCGCTGGCAGGACGATGGCTCGCAGCTGCGTCACCAGAGACTGCTCCCATGCGATCTCCTTCATCACCGGCCGGTGGTCGCAGACACGAGAGGGGTCATCACAAGCTGGAGATTGAGCAGGAAGGTACATGCACATGCTGTTGCTGTTGGGATGGTGGTGTTGCTTCATCTCTCGCTCCTCGATCGCCTCTCTTACTAACTGTGTAGTTCTTCTTTGCTTAGCTGCAGATTCGATTCCTTGCAGCTGTGGGCAGTTGGAAGCTAACTGTGTCTGGCTATGGCGATAAGGTTAGTCATACTGGTTCTGTATTTATAGATGGAATTGGTACCCCCGTGACGCAACATATCCTAAATTAACGAACAACCTGGGCACTAATATATTCAGGGTAACTTTCTATACATGGGAAGAAGCTTAGCTAGCTAGATGCTGCATGCGTTCAGCGTCAGCTAAGTTAACCTGGAACAATGATTTGATTAATGTCATCCTACTCAAATGTGCCATTAGGTTCTATGCTCTAATGACTAAATTAGTCTCGTACGCGTCCCTCTTCAGTTCCCACCTGACCTTTTACAGTTCGCTACTAAAATGCCATTCCAACACTAAATACGAGCCTGTGTGCATGATTAGGAAAACCGATGGTGCATAATTTCCAAATAATTTTTCCCCAAAAGTACTTTTGAATTTTCAAACGCCAAACTCTGGCATAAAAGGATCGAGTATGGAAGAATCTCCCGAGGAATAAATACTTGAAAAATAAAAAAAGGATGGGTCAAGTACAAAGAAAACAGAGGGACTCCCACTTCTGGTCAAGTCTCATGTTGGTTAAGGAGGAACTTATGAACCTAGGTTACTTTCAGATGAATAGTGGAAAACATACTCGATTTTAGAAGGATAAGTGGTTATTTAGGGTGGTTCACCCTAAAACAATGCTTCCCGACGTCATTATATAATATCGTACGGAGGAAGTATGATACCAAATCTATTGTGCTTAGTTCAATAATATTAAATGTGTCCTTCCGATGAGGGCTGATAGGCCAAAACTTGGAACGTTGAAATACATTGGTACTCCCTCCTCCGTTCCAAAAAATATTATCACTTCGTAGTTAAAAAATGAACTACAAAGTGACAAGATTTTTGGGACGGAAGGATTAGATGAGTAGCTCATATCTCATTGAATGACAGGGAGGATGTATTTCCTAAAGCGAAATGGTTTATATACAGTGCAACCAATGTATAATTTTAATAACGAATACAAATGTTTGTCATGGCAAATTGATATGGAAAATTAATGTATCATTGAAAAGTAAAATTTTCTTGTGGAACTTGAAGAGAGGTAGTCTTAACCAAAGATAATCTAATTTGACGTAATTAGAAAGGGAATAAGAGGTGTATTCTATTCGGAGGATGAATCTATCCAACATCTTTTTTCCATAACTTCTAAAGCGACCATAACCTCTACGGAAGGGAAGACCGAAATATTTTTCCATTTTTATTAAAAGAATGGCGTAATAAGAGATATATATCACTCTGACATAATAAGTGATATGTGCATGAAACTGGTATGTCATAATTTGCTGGCTCGTAAAACTGTTTAATCACGTAGTGGAGATCCAAATGCAATATATATATATATATATATATATATATATATTGCTCTCACTCTCTAAATTAGTTTATGCCATTATATAGATTGAAGCAAGCTCATGTCACCATATTCGTCACATCGTAATACATCACCACATTCGTCACCCCCAAAATTATGCACAGGCAATGTCACTACGGGAATGTACAACATAGTATTATGCATGAAAGGCCGCTTTCCCCCAAAATACCTACGAATTCAAAGGTGCTACTAGGAGTGAAATGTTTGCCAATCCACGCGTAAACTGCGGGCGACATGTTAACAATTGGAAAGTTGTTTCTACCAGATTAAAGTTTTAATTGGAGTGATCTCTTTGAAAGTGTAATGCTTCTTAGTACCGACCAATATCTGTGGTTAGCTTTTGACATGCATGCATGGTTTTTCCACGAACCAGATCCACATGACCGGACATAATTGTTTTCAGTGGTTTAACTTTAGCTGACATTGAGTGCATATGTGAGCCCCGCAAAAGACCAAAGACTCAAAAAGAAAAAGACCACAAAACAATTGGATTCTCACTAGGCACTGATTTGACTAGAATTTGACTAGACTGTCATACTCATACATCATGCATGTTGTTTATGCATGGGGACATTTGAAGTCTTGCTTCCTAGAAAAAGGTTGCAACGTGCATGTAGTGGCACCGAACATTTACACACGTTGCAATCTTCTCAACTTCTCCATGTATTTGTCGTTTTTACATGTAAATGTGTCGTTTCCTCAGAGCGACTAATTAATTAGGACTAGCTAGTTTAGCTAGTGGCCATTTCATCATGCGTTTTTCTTGGTTAAAACAAGTGCAATCCAACGCAGAGAAAAAAATAAAGGGCCTGCTGCCAACTGGAATAGCAATAAAGCCATAAATAGTCCATTTCACTGTGTGAACGCATGGTCATGACTAGCCATTTCCTGGAGCATGAATGAGCCGGAGGTGAGACTTTTGACTTTCCTCCTGCCCAAAACACATCACTACAGAATCATATGATTTCGTGGCCTGCAACACGGCGACCCGTGTCCTAATTACAAAGTTATATATAAAAATGTAAATAACAGTAAAATTCTAAGTTTCTGAAAAAAGTTTTATTTCACTGACATGTGGACCCATAGATTTTTTTTTGAAATTATTCTGAGCCCATAGAATTTAACAACGACCAAAATTTTGGTGATTTTGCCTTGGAAAGTGAGGCGCGCCCGTATGTTGCTTATGAAGTTTGGCAGATGATGCCTATATATGTCGTCCCCACTATGGAATGGGCATATATATGAAGTAGCGACCATATATATAAGTCCATAACCTAGCTACCAGCATATTCAGACAGACAACATGATTTGAAGAGCACGGGCACGCGTATGCATATGTTGAAAACAAAGATAAGCACGTGTTCCAATTTAACCATTACACGTGATTGGATAATGGTATAGTATAATACATATAGAGTCGCTAACATGCAATTTAATTAGCAACATAAAAAAAGTATGTGTGTTACACGTATGTAGCGGAGCACTGTGTTAGAACTGACTCGGGTGCATCATGCATGTGTTCCCATGCATCGCGGTCTTGAAAGAGAAATAGATAAGTCATACTCCGTAGATAATACTGTAAGCTGCACATGACTGCAGGTGAGTGAGGTCAGGCCCGGCTCTGGGCCTAGGCGGGAGGGGCGGCCGCCTAGGGCCCAGGCCGGGTGGGGGCCCATGATGCTCCATGTTAGGCTATTGGGCTAAAAAATCGAGCTGCAATCAGCTGTCCTCACAGACCAACGTAGTACCCAGCACATGCGTATATGGCGCCATTATGAAGCTGCGTGTGTTATTGCGTGAAGGCCCGAGGCCTGAGACGAGTGTTGAGTTTGATTGTCTTGCGTGATTGGCGACAGGTTAGAGGTGCGATCACGCTATGCTATCAGTTCTCATGAGCACTTGGCACTGGAGGCCCGGGTGGGGGTTGTCTGCTTCCTCGAAACAACCACCAGCGTTTGGTGCAGCACCTGCAATTTTGTGCATTCTTCTTTGTTTCCTTGGTCTTTCGTTCTGTCATATTTTCCAAGTAACTTATCTAATTACAACGTATTAACCACTAATGTCATATTGATAAGGCTATTTTAGACAATATTGATTCTGATATGATTTTATGTCTAGAAATGTTTGAATAACTTTTTTATGAAGAATTGAAGCATTTTTGTAATAAAGTCTTAAGAATATATGGCTAAAAAATTGCATGTAAAAATAATCATATATATATATTTTTTCTCCATCTCAAAAAAACTTGTCGCTTTGTAGTTCATTTTTGTAAGACAAAGAGAGTACTTATATATGTTCTTATGGGCCCATATCGTAAACTTTGCCCTAGGGCCCATCAAGACGTAGAGCCGGCCCTGAGTGAGGTCACGGAGCTGATGCCATCGACGGAATGGTGCAACTCCTGGGTGCGCCAACTGTTACTATTTTGTTTAGCTTCGTCATACTCCTCGGTTTCGGAATAATTGTCACCAGTTAGTTTAAAAATGAACTAGCTGGTGACAATTATTTTGAAATGGAGGAAGTAACTAGTACTAATTACAGTAATTATTTATTGGGCCTGATTGATCTTCAGGCAACATGCATCCAGAGGATTTTGATCAGGCTGGGCCTAATCGTATCGGCTTCGGCATTCTCCATTCATATTGATTTTTGGCCCATCAAGAAACCAACCAATTTGAGCAGTATTAAGCGGTAGTGGTGGCACGCATGTGGTCTTTGTTTAGGAGAACGAAGCCGTGGCATGTGCTGTGTCAAAAACAGATAACATGTACTAGTATCTATAAGAAATCAGAGAAACCGGCAGAGAAATGGCTGATGATGGGGTCATTGACGAGGTGCATGAGTAGGAGGGACTGCTGCTCAATCGTCCAACAGCCGCCCGCTGCGGCGACGTGCACCGGTGACCTGATCGGTCCCGTGAAGTCGTCCATGTCCTGGGCCAGCAGAGACGTCGTCCACGGCGAACAGCCCGTCGTCGTACAACCACCGTCATCAATGACATGCTGCTTCTGCTGCTCTTGATTATTAGCAGCACTGCTCGACGTGACGTCCGAGGTCGCCGGAGACTCAGCGGTACCAGTGGTGCCGACACTGGTGGTAGTAGCAGGAGGACTGGAGCAGTAGCCTACTGCTGCAGCAGGGTCTGGGAGTACGGCGGCGGCGGCGGCGGTCTCGAGGATGACCGGCGGCGCCTCCTCCATGGAAGGATCGTTGGGGCTGCAGGTGTGCTCCCCCATGTACACCACCGTGTACTGTGGGGAGCCTTCTTCCGTGGTACAGCGGTCGTCGTCGTTGCGCTGCACCGTCCGTTTGGCGAGGCAGCCCTGCTCTGCGCTCCTTGTGCACCGGTAGTAACTCCTGCATGCAGGTGATAGACCAGCCATGTGCGCCATGCATTCATCAGATACTGTATCAGATACTAACTCCATCTCAGCTCAAATTATGAACCTGCAAGCTAGTGAACTGATAACTCGATCGTCTTTATTTCCCGGTGAGACGTCGATGGATGTGACAGTACGTGCCCAACGTGTAACACGAGTGATGGTCATTTGATTGTTGATTTGTTTATATACTGCCACATCGCTAGTGTTGCTGTCCACCTAAGTTTGGTGGTTCTTGCACCTGGCTGCCAGTAGCGTTCATTACTGCAGGCTGGATGGTTAATGGAGTACTAATACTAACCTGGGGTACATGGCGCCCTCGATTTGCTTGTGGCCGTACTTCCTCCACTGGTACTCGTCGAAGTAGGGCACGCATGTCACAAGACATGTGCTCGTCGTCCCCTGCTTCCTCTGCTTCTTCCTGCAGGCAATGACAGATGGACGACACAATCAGTCTAGAGAGCAAGGAATTCATAATTAGTTTTGCTGCAATTAATAGATGGACATGTACAGTTGCAGATCTGATCATATGAAAAAAAAAATGACCTTGTTTTGCCGCAACGAGAGCCGCCGGCCGCCGGTTCGTCCAGCACTTGATCCTTTCTCCCTCGCCGGCGCCGGCGCCGTGTCCCTTCACACGCCTCCTCCGCCATAGACAACGCTCTGAGCATCCTTCGTCGACGGAGACGGCAAGAGCTGGCAGCTCGAGGAGCCGTGCTCGGTAGTAGCAGCTGATTGGAGCCCGTTCGTTCGTTTGACTTAACAAGCAGATGTCCTCTGGCTAGCTCACTTGTTTCTAGGTGGTGATCGCAGCTAGCTTACTTGGTACGTATTTATAAGGCCAGCTAGCTAGCTCATCTAGGAGATCTTCAATCGCCATGGACCTTCGCTCACACGTAGCGGCCTTTTCATGGTGTGCACGTGTGTGCCCGAGGATTTCGGACGAATCGGTGGTCGTCGAGATCGTGTTGCACGAGGACTCCTCCAGCCTCTGGTGTGGTGTTCCTTTCATCTACCTTTTGTGGTCACACCCACACTTCGGTTTGAGCCCACACACACACTGTACCTCTCTACTGAGTAGTGACTTCAGCAAGATGACGTAAGCTAATCAAGCCAGAGCTCAGGGTCAGCTAGAGCCTAGCTAGCTAGAGGACGATTGCTCTGTATTCACATCAAGTCGATCGTCTCTAATATATGCTGTGTTCACGTACTGTACTGCATGCAAGACTTATTACTGTGTTCAGCCTCCTATGCAAATCAAACCAAAGTTGGTTCCAGTGAACGAGAGGATGCTTGTTCGTTCACATGGAAGAACGGCAACCACAGACGCAGCAGATGGCTCGCCACCACTCTAGTAGCTCGGCTGCTTGTGCTTGTTTTTTCAGACAGGGACGACAGCGACGTCGAAGCAGCAGGGGACGCGTTGCCTTGCTGTTCCCTCGTGCATCACGTTTCACTTCACGCATCTTCTCTTCACATTATTTTCCAAAGCTGGTGATATTCCATTATCAAGAGAAAATCGTCGATGGTGATATAGCTTCATGTGTATGAGGGAGGGCAGATATTCTCTGCTGCTCACACAAGCTCTCTTCCTTACCTCGACAGCATCAGCAACACAGTGGGAATTGTGAACCAGTGCTGGTAGCCATCAGCCTACAGCAAATCGAATTACTGTTCACCAGTGCTGGAAGCCTGAAATCCACATATATCTTAATTTAAGTCGAATAAAAATATTTGTGCTCTAAAAACATAAGGATATTTGAAGAAGCTTTATATTTCACATACTTATCAGAGATAAGAGACAAATTCTCAACATCCACTCGGTTGACAACTGTAAAAATCAGAGGACCAGATGGAAACAAATTACTTGCTCTATATTTTCCACTTTCTGATTTCAGAATACACACAAGAGCTCAGTACCCAGAAACAGAGAAGTACCGAGTTATAAGCCCACAATCTGCCAGCAAACAACAGAGGGGAATATTTGCAGAACGTACGAGCATCTCACCAACAGCCGTAGTATTAACATGCCCTCAGCTTTTGACACCTAACAACACTAAAAGCAACTTGTAACAACTTTGTCTAATGCGATCATGAGACACCAGCATGTCATCCCAGACAAGGCACATGCACATGCAGTGGCGGACCCAGCAACATACCAATATAATGCATCAATCACTTCGAGCAGAAAATCATTTGAGCGTTACATTCTTCCAATCTTTAGGACCCTTATTATCTTATTTTTTTTCATGACACCATGCTTGCCTCCATCCTGTTGAGACCATGGCCTGCTGCGCTGATCACTGTGAGGTTCCGCTGCAATGGCAGTGGCATCAAGACAGGTGCGAATAAGGTACAAACGATGTGTGTACATAAAGACAGTGCACGACCACATGGTGAAGCCAGTGCAGCAGGAGGCCATGATCCACCGGTTCCCCAAGATTACGGTCATGGTCACCGATCACAGCGCTTTCTTCTCTGCATCAGACCATCTGCTAGAGCTTATCCTCATGTCCTTGTAAGAGCTGGTGTACCTATTCCTGGCCTCAGTAGATGCTTCAACTGCTCATTATTATGTGATATTATACAGTAATCAAGTTACTATTTATCAATTTGGCGTTGTCACTTCATAAAAAAAAACAGAATTTGAAATGCAAATCAGATTAATGCACACCACATTGAAATAAAATAGTCAAATGTCTATGCGATCTGGTTGCATTATATTTGAGGTCTCAATAATATGCCAATGAGCAATCAGGAATGGAGCGAGTTAGCAATAAACGAAAAGCAGCAAAAAAAAAAAAAAAAACATCGATCAGGCAAGAAGGTCGGAAGCCATACAAAATAAAATGAGAGAAACTAGCTGGTCCACAGGCTATATCCTTCATCATCTGCTATTTTCAGCCATTTTGCATGCCACAAATGTAGGCATGTCCTGAGACCCTCTACTAAAACAGAAATCTTTGGGCATCTGCTCGGTTTGACATTTGTAATTGGTCACCCAAATACAGTTTCCTACTTTCCTTACTGGATGTTCATCAAATAGTTCCATTCCATCTGTTGGTAGGAAATTTAGATCAATATGCAGAGGTCAAACTAAATGGGTATGGCAAGGGAGCACTTTGTGCTTGTTCATGGTGAGGGTCATGGTGGCTGGTGCTGGTTCAAGCTTCGCTGGCTCCTCGAGGGCTCCGGCTATCGCGTTACGTGCATCGACCTTGCCGGAGGTGGAGTTGACCCTACCGACCCCAACACAATTCGGTCATTCACTCACTACAACAAGCCACTCATAGACCTCCTCTCAGCCTTGCCGGAGGGCGAGAAGGTACACATATATACTCAGCAGTTCGTCCATTTTCTCACGGCATTTATTACCTCAGTGAATTGCATATATTGGCCCAACAAAAGTGTCAGTGTATTACAACATATTGCCCAAAAAGATTATTACATCAACACTGCCCAATTTGCTCGGGACTAGAAAAGATTTGTTGTTTTTGAAACCATAATCTGTGTTACTTTAAATAAAAAATGTGAAATCTGATTGCATGAATGTATATGGGACTTATTTTACTTAAATTTCAAGTATCCTTAAGTTACTATCTTTCGATCTAGGAAAACATCCTATTGTAAAGTATACACAAATGTTACAAAACTATAATTAGCTCCAAAAAATACCCCCTCTGTTCTCAAATTGATGTGGTTAGGACAACAAATCTAGTTCAAACTTGAACTGAAGTTATTGTCCTATAAGATTCGAGGGAGTTGCTGAATGGAGTTAAGAATCCACTTGTGAACGATGTTAAAAAATTGTGAGGAGTAAACATACATTAAAAGGGGGTTTTGGTAAATCTTGCTAACTGGTTTACTTAATTTTTTTAGGTGATTCTAGTCGGACATAGTACTGGAGGGCTGAGTGTGATTCATGCAATGCACGAATTTATTGACAGGATCAGGCAAGCCGTTTTTGTGGCAGCTACAATGCTACCATTTGGACTTCAAACTGATGAAGATAAGAAAGATGTATGTTTTCAAGCTCTTTATTTTCTTAAAAGATAGTTAGCAATTGACAAACAACAGAGAAAAAATAACTATTTTTACCAGTCATAAAATCCAAAGTACAACGAATGATGAATCACATCTGCAACAACTTAAAAAGAGCTGAACATATATCAATTCACATTTGTTTGCCAATCTGTTGTTACTTATTTTGTTACAGACTTGTAACACTATGTATGATTAAACAAATCCTTTGTATGTTCATCTGTAACAGGGTTTACCAACTTTGCCTGAGGAGGAGGTTGAGCTGACATTTGGTGCAGGACCAGATGATCCTCCAACTACTGTTGCCCTAAGACAAGAATTCCAGCGTGATCGACTATCCCAACAAAGCCCTGAAGAGGTATTACAAATTTGTATCATTTGAAACATGTTTTGAGGATTGAGAACATTGAAATAAGAATGGGACAAAATATGTCTATTTTTTCTAGAATACTCAGGAGACCTACATATCTTTTTCATTAAAAACATAAAATATGGTCTATACAACTATGCATAAAACAAGTACGCACACAACAACCTACAAAATGATAACACAACTGACAGTGCAGTACAACTATGCATACTTAACACATGTGGCCATGTCCTCATGCAACCATGAAAATTGAAATAATTGGACTCTTAAACTGTACCAATTACATCACAAAATTTTTTTGCTTACACTGATACATGCTTGTTTTTACCTGGCTCAGGAATCAATACTTGCTTCAATGTTAATGCGGCCTTGGCCAGAAACTGCAATCTGTACAGCACGCTTTGATGGAGATGATGAGAGGTTGAATCGAATCAAACGGGTTTTCATAAAGACAGAGCGGGACAACATGCTGGACCCTCAGCAGCAAGATTCCATGATCAAGAAGTGGCCACCCAGTGAGGTTTTCGCCATAGATACGGATCACTGCCCCTTCTTCTCTGCACCAGAACAACTCTTTAATCTAATAGTAAAATCTTTATGATTCAAATATATAGAAGAACTATATATATAGTGAGCTTGCCCAATTTTTTGTAAATGCATACACACACACAAGTCATCACCTGATTCAGGATCGCGTCCTTATGAAACATGTATTGCTTTGTGTCATACTCAGAGAAAAAACTTCAAGGTGGTTCCGCCTAGATGGTTTGTGGGTGGCTGGGTGCCACTAAAACCTGGTTAAGCAGAGAACTTTACTTTTCTGAAAAATCAAGTCAAGTCGCAGCCTTTATAATTTCCATTTTTGGGTATGCATATGTGACATTCCAAAATGAAATGAAAAGAATAAAATAGAAGTTTTGAGTGCACGGAAGTTATCTTATCATCTAACCAAGGCCTTTTCTTCTAAAGAAGTGGTAGGAGATAGTCTATGTTCCATATTATACAAAAGAGTTCCATATCATGCACATCACAGGAGAATACTGTCAAGGACAAAGTCAAACGAACAAACCGTTGCAACCACGGCACCAGGCAGCCACGCATTTCATCAGACGTGCTCCGCGCACTCGCAGGGAAGGAGCTCGCGCTCACCTGAAAGACCACCTCGTCGTGAGAGAAGAGAAAGGCCTCACCTGCATCGCGCGCTGTCCACCGTCATTGAACTCCCAGGTGCGGCGCACGTTGAGCCCGGCGTCCGCGGCCTCGGCGAGGGCGGTAGTAGCCGCGGGGCGCGTGGCTTCGTTGGACGACGAAGGACCACCCGACGCCACAGATCGGGACCGAGGCGCTCCACCATGGTCCACTCATCGGCGGCATGACGGAGGAGGCAGTGGAGGAGTGACATGAAGCGGTCAACGGCCCCAGGACACTGGTCTTATTGGAGGCCCAAGATCACGCACTTTTCTGCTAATGGGCCGTGTGAGTAACCAACTGGGCCGGAGAGCTTTGAAGGCCCAAATGCACCCATCCCCATCCTCCTCCAGTCCACGGCCGCTTGCTCGACAGACGAGACGACGCCGGCCGTCGACCAGGCAGCTAGCACCCTCCGCCACCAACTGCTTTCCGCGGCGGCCCTCCACCGCAGAATTCCGTCCGCCCCGATTGCACCTCTAGTCAGCAGAGTCGCGACGCCGCGCATGGCGACCGCGACAGCGGCAGCTCTCCGCTACTTTCCTAGTTCGCTTAGAAACCGCGATTACCCAGGACGTAACAGTACTATCGGATCGGTCACGCTCTCTTCGGGGCGGAGACACTGCGCGGCGGCCGTGGCGGCGCCGTCGCGGGAGGTGGATCCGTCCTCCTCGCTGGGCCATCTCGCCCGTGCTGACTTCCCAATCCTTCACCAGGTACCTATCTCGTCCTGCCTCTTGCTAATTGGTACTCTATAATAGTTTGAACCTGAGTCATTTTCCTGTACAACAAGTGTTAGTCTAATGTCTGTTACTCGATTTGTTAATTAGTTGCTTGTTTCGAAAACTCTGCAATGAAATTTATCTGAGTCAATGTGAATTGAGGACTGCAGAACTGATTGTTTATTTTTCCTATTTTTTTTCTTTTTGTTGGATATCATTTCAGTTAGAAGTCTTAGCCAAACACATATCTATGATAAAACTAGTCATTTACTCATTTGAGTTGGGACACTTACGTTTGTTTCAATCTATTACCACTGGAACTTGCAGGAATTTGATGGTAGCAAATTAATCTACTTTGACAATGGTGCAACATCCCAGAAACCTTCTAGTGTGATGAAGACTTTAGACGAGTACTACCGATCTTATAATTCGAATGTTCATCGTGGCATTCATGCTCTCAGGTATTGACTCATACTACTGCATTCACCATTGCCACATTGTGTACCGAGCAGTTCCTGTTCTTTTGGTTTTGTTTCCTAGTTCTTACAGGGTACTCCCTCCGTCCCTATGAACTTGTCGCTTTGTAGTTCAAAAATGAACTACAAAGCGACAAGTTCATGGAGACGGAGGAAGTACACTTTTTTATGCACACTCATCTTATATGTAATGCTGATGATGTTGACTTGTGAGATAAAATATGATGTTGTATGCTTTTGCTGCATGTACAACTATCAGCACATCTATACTCAAATTCTACTCTGTCTGACATCCTAACTTTCCATTGGAAATAGCGCGAAGGCTACTGATGCGTATGAGCGTGCAAGAATAAAAGTTGCAAACTTTGTCAATGCAGCTGATAGCAGAGAGATTGTTTTCACACGTAATGCTACGGAAGCTATCAATTTAGTAGCCTATTCGTGGGGCCTTTCTAACATAAAAAAAGGAGACGAGGTAAGTCATTTTTGTCTAGCTGTTCCATCATGTATTTATGTGTCTTCAATGATGATGAATGTTAGAAAAAAATGTGTTTTTTTATCACTTTTATGTCATCTTGTATCACTTGTGGGAATTGTTTTCTCATTGTTTCTTTATAGTGTTACTGTATTAGGTAAAACATGTTCCTAAAATCTAACATAACATAGCTTTTTGCCTGAGAATAAATTCTAGTTTACCACATCCAAGATCCAAGTTTTACCAAGTGCCATGGTTTTGCATGTCTCTGAAAGGATGCAGTCTTGGCCTCTATGGCATACTTCTTGCATCTTGATTAGAGATTTTCTTCTGTTATGGTGGCCAGATCATTCTTACAGTCGCGGAGCATCACAGTGCTATCGTTCCTTGGCAATTTGTTTGCCAGAAGACTGGTGCTACCTTAAAGTATGTTGGGCTGACTAAAGAAGAGGTTCCAGACATCGATCAATTAAAAAGGCTTCTGTCAAAAAAGACAAAGATTGTTGTTGTCCATCATGTCTCAAATGTACTGGGTTAGTTGATGTTTATTTATCAAAAAAAAAAAAATACTCCCTCCTTTCTCAAAGATTGTCACCTTTAGTTCATTTTGAACTAAAGGTGACAATCTTTCGAGAAAGGAGGGAGTAACTTAAATGTCCACACCACAGTTAGACCTTGGCAATCATAGATGAGAGGTCTTCCTTAATGCAAAAGATCCTATAACTAACACAAGCCACAAGCGTTGATGTTATCCTGGTCTTGCCATAAGTCTTTAAAATGAGTAGGGTGAGAAATTAAGAGTCCCCGTAAAAGGGTATTGAGCTACAAAAAAAATGTTATGTGCTGAAGGGTTAGCTGCTGGTCCTGATTCTAGTACAACGTTCATGAACTCCAGGTTCAATGCTTCCTATTGAGGAGATAGTAACATGGTCAAACAAAGTGGGAGCTAAAGTTCTAGTAGATGCCTGTCAAAGTGTTCCTCATATGACTGTTGATGTTCAGAAGCTTGGTGCAGATTTCCTTGTTGCTTCCTCTCATAAGGTTTCATTTTCTACTCACTCTGTTGCTAAATAACCTTGTAACAATATCAGGATAGCACATATATTGACCTTAATAAGCTATGGGCTAAACTTCTCAGATGTGTGGCCCTACAGGGGTTGGATTCTTGCATAGCAAATTTGAGATTTTGTCATCTATGGAGCCTTTCTTAGGTAAGAGACTGCAATGTGCAATGAGCCAATGAGATCTGTTCACTCCATGATAAGTCTGGCAGTGGACGGTTACTGCTGGAAATAGAGCCATCAATAAGCCTCACTTCCTTTAGGAGAAGATCTTTTGTTGAGCATTGATTACTGATACTTCTGCAGGAGGTGGTGAAATGATTGCAGATGTGTTTGAAGACAAATCCACATATGCTGAGCCTCCTTCTAGGTGAGGATTCAAATAATAACTTCTGTTTGTTTCAATCTTCTTAAATCTGGTGTAAGATTCTATCTTATCTTTTGATGAAGGAAATCATACAATTTATATAATATCTGAACCGACAAAATCTATTAAATAACAGGATAAAATAATATAGTCATCTTGAAATATGGTAATGGATGAAACTCCATCGATGCCGATGATTCTCAATACGACTTCTACATTTTCTAACTCCCTAAAGAGTAAATTTGTTTTGCTTAGCTGCATGTGTTATGACTTGGAAATCAATAATTGATTATTGTCAACCTCTATAGCAAGCACAAAACATTTCACACCAGTACCAACATTCAGAGAGATGAAATGACTGCTTAACCAAAGCTTCTTAATTATATTGAAAAGCAATAGGTAATTCACTAATTAACTGATTCAGAATATTTGATGCCGCAATTGAGAAGGCGCACCTCCTATTTTAACTGGTTTTGAAATTTTTTTGGTTTTCATTTTATACTCTAAATACTCTAATTATGATATGTTCTTAAAAGGTTTGAGGCTGGAACTCCTGCAATTGGGGAAGCAATAGGACTGGGAGCAGCCATAGATTATTTGTCACATATTGGCATGGAGCAGATCCAAGAATATGAGGTCTGTGCAAATTCAATGTCCTATGTTATACCCTTGTTTAAGCATTATTTGGTACATTCTATGATGTTTGCTAGATTGTGCTTATTGGGGTCTACTATAAAGGGTTAGAACTTAGAAAGCATTGTGCATGATAGTATTTCTCACTTCTATTTATTTATTTGTCCAGAAAGAGCTGGCGACATATCTCTATGAAAACCTCATTTCTGTTCCAAATGTTCGAATTTATGGCCCGTCTCCTTCACAAACTGGTCATCGTGCCCCTTTATGTTCTTTCAATGTTGAGAATGTTCATCCCACGGATATTGCAGAAATTCTTGATCTCCAGGTATGCTGAAGTCTCTGTCTTAATGCAGATATGATTTTGATTTTATAAAAGAAGTGTAGTGTGTCCCAATAATTGCTCTGAGCTTTGGTATTATTGCATAAGCAACGTTTTTATGACAATTTTGTAACTCCACTGTGTTCCTATCATTTGTCTTAACTGATCTCGCCAGAATCTGTTTGATGAATTGTCTAACTTTGACTGTGCAATATGTAAGCAGTATAGTTCTGCACATTCCATACATATTGCAAGTTGGAATAATGACTATATCAGGCAGCCAGCAGTGTTATGATGCTCTGGCATATAATGCTCTATGTTGTTCGTCTCTCTTGATATGTGTTTTACTCCCTCCGTCTCCATGAACTTGTCGCTTTGTAGTTCAAAAATGAACTACAAGGCGACAAGTTTATAGAGATGGAGGGAGTATCTAGTTGGCATGCATGTTGCACGAAAGTAATAACTGCTTCTAAAGCTGGATGTTTCGGGTTAAATTATTTGTTATTATGGTTCGTTTTGTTTACATACATCGTGTAGACATAAATAATCTGTATTGATGAGCTGACTCCTTGTTTCAGCATGCAGTGGCAATTCGGTCGGGGCATCATTGTGCTCAGATTCTGCATCGGACTCTTGGTATTAATGCGAGTGCTCGTGCAAGTCTCCACTTTTACAATACAAAAGAGGAGGTGGATGCCTTCATCCATGCGCTTAAAGACACTATTGATTTCCTCACGTCTCAGCACTAGCCGTATCATTCTTTTTAGTTTGAACAAAGATTACCTTCAAAGTGTACGTGTACTGAAACTGTCAACTTCCCCTTTTTTTCTGTTTGAGCCTGTCAACTTTCCTTTTGGCGGTTCTTGCAAGTCATCCTCGTTTTTAGTGGCCATGCATATGTCAAGTTTCGGTGTCAATGTTATCCAGCTCTGGCAGTTCTAACATGTTATGTTGTATTGCATCTTGCACTTGAATCTGCAACAGATATGAGCTAATAAACAGATTTTATTAAGTGCAAGATCAGTATTATCCTTTGCTCTTTTGAAGTTGATTTTTCTGCTATTACCAGTCTTTGTTTTGAAAGTACTTTGCCTCGCTGTGATTTTTGTGCTATTACTAATAAGCAGATATGATGATATGATGAGAGTACCTGAAGTCTTAGTAGAAGCGTGGTCTTGAAATCGTGAACAATATAGTGTATATTGTTACTCCCTCCTGATTTTATTAATTGACGTTTCAGACAGCAAATTTAACTAAAAAATAACTAAGAAATCATGTCTGAACGTCAATTAAAATGATCCAGAGGGAGTATTATACAAAGTTCTCTTCTTTTTACGATATATAAGCATACAACAGGCACTGAAACAAAAGAAGAAAAACAGGAACTAGTACAAGCAACACTCTTCTTCAAACTAGCATGATCATACAGTAATGCATCATAATTAACCTATGGAGAACCTCCTCTTCTTGGGCTTGACTACACGAGGATCCCGCGTCGTCGTGTTCCCGTGACGTCCATCGGCAACGCTAGACGTGTCCTTGGTCCACACGCCCTTGAACGGGTTCAGCCGGCTCAACGTCCGGGAGACTGACCCCAGGAAGCTCGATTTCTTGGCCGCCGGCGCCGATGAAGACGACGACGCCCTTGACCGGCTCCCCTTGCTATTATGTTGCATCCCCGACACGTACGCTCGCATCCGGGCCAGCTCCAACCGCAACGCCTCGTTCTCCCTTGCCAGCGACGCGTCCGCCCTCGCCTGGGCGCGAGCTTCCCCGGCGGCCGACTGCCTGTCCCACTCTCCCTCACCGTCGTCGTCGGCTGCTGCGCTGCGGAGATGGAGCTGGTCGTAGTAGAGCGCGCTGAGCACGGCCTGGAGCGGGAGGCGCTTGTTCTGCGACGCGTGGAGGCGCGCCTGGTACGACAGCTTGAGCGGGTCCATGACGCTGCACACCTTCTCCCGCTGGACCTCGTCCAGCGCCGGGTGCGACTTCAGGTACACGTCCACCGCGCGGTACAGCAAGTCGTGCGTCGCGCGCGGCGCGTCCTTGGGCACCGCGCCGGCCACGCCCACGAACTCGGAGACCGGCAGCGCCTCCTCCGTCGCGATCTCCGCCGCCAGGTCGTCCACCGTCCTCGCCACCTTCTCCAGCTGCGCGCGGCCCGACGACGAACCGACCTCCGCTCCTCCTCCGGACAGAGACGCCCTCCGGCTCCGGCCGGTCGCCGACGCCGAAGCCTGCCGCTCTACGAAGGCCGCGACGACGCGCCGGACGGTGTCGGCGTTCGTGACGCGCTCTCCGGCGCCGTCCAGGGCGACGCCGAGCAGGTCCCCCGCGGTGGCCTGGTCGAGCACCGCGGCGACGCGGAGCTCCAGGTCGCGGCGCGTCTTGGCAGAGGCGTCGGTGTTCACGGCGGCGCGGAGGAGGCGGCAGAGGAAAGCGGCGGGGAGAGGCGGCCCGTCGGTGGACGAAGGAAGCACGTCGTCCACGACGGACTCGAGAAGCGCGCGGTGGTCCTGCTTGTTACCCCCGCCCATGGGGTTGCTGGCGAGGACCTCGGCCAGCACGTGCTCCGCGTAGGCGGTGACCGCGGTGGCAATCACCTCCTGGTCGGCGCGCCGGCACCGCAACGCCGTGACGACCTTGCTGAAGGATGCCGGCGAGAGCGCCGCGAGCTCAGGCGTCCACCGCCCCGGCGGGAACATCAGCACCTCGTCGGCGATCCGGAGCGTAAGGTCGGAAGGGATCTCCTGATGAGAGGCCACCCTGCATCAAAGAGAAAAAAAACCATGAAGAGCAGCAATTCGATCAGGATCAGCAAGCTCTGAGCTAGCATCAAGTGATGATTAACATACGTAGTAGTTGGGAGCTCGTAAGTACATACCACTGGGAAATCCTCTCCATGGAGGACGAGGCATGCATCTCCAGCCTGGCCTTTGAACAGCTCGCACAGCAGCAAGTTCAAGTTGGGGCTTGGTGATTGGGGGTGGACGATGGAGTCCTGGTCTTCTTGTTCATCAGTGCTCAGAGACCTTGGACTGCTTATAGAATACTAGTATAACTAGTGGCGGCTCTTCGCCGAACGCTCGACGCTCGCCAGCCACGGCCTTCTCCGGCCTCCACGCCACGGCCTCCAACTTGCCACGTCGGAGGATACATTAGGGGGCCCACAAAAATCCATGATCCAACACTAGGCCACTCCAAGCTTGCCACGTCGGACCAACGCGCATGAGCTAGCTAAACGACGCAGATGATACGCAGCACGAGATCAGATCAGATGGTGACGGCGCTTCTGGAGCTGGAGCTTTCTCCTCCTTTGGCTGGACCAATGGTAGCAGCAGGAAAGAAGATATATCTGGTGTGTTTTGCTATATGAAATTTTCAAACGAAAATATAGATAGATTATGCATGTTATTATCATCTAAAAGCAAGCAAAATATAACCTGCAGATGAAACTTTATTCAAAATGCAGCAACGATAAAATCTGGCATAGATAGTAACGGGTTTTTTTAGATGAAGAGATCAGAATAGCAAACTCCTATACAGTACACGTCACGTGTGAATTGCATGTCAGCAACCAGTGCAATTTGCTTTGACCTCAGTAGTACATTCATTCTCTGCTGGTTTCATCAAGTTCAGCTCAAGCTAGTCAGTCAGTCGTACGCGAAGGACGCCTTCTGCTGCCGCCGCCGCCGGCTCTTCCCTTCATCCGAGCACTGCCACTGCGAGCTCTTCTTCCCCCGCCTCTCCGCCGCCGCAGGCCGGAACATCGTGAACCGTCCTATGCCCCGCGACAGCGACGCCAGGAACGCCCGGCCGTGCTCCCCGGCGCGGCCGACGTCCCGCACCCCGTGCTGCTGCTTCATCAGCCCCTGCTCCCGCTCCAGCTCCGTCAGCCGCACCCGCATCCGCGATATCTCCAGCTTCAGCTCCCGGTTCTCCCGCCGCAGCGACGCGTAGTTGTCCCGCGGCGACACGCACGAGCTCGGCACGCCGCTGTTGCCGCCGCCGCCGCACGTGATGCGATGCGAGAAGGAACCGTCGCACCCGCCGCCGCCACCGGAGAAGGACGACTTGAGGCGGAGCTGCTCGAAGTAGAGCACGCGCACCACCATCTGGATCGGGAGCCGGTCGTTCTGGGCGGCGTGGCTGGACGCGTCCTGGGACAGCTTCTGGCAGTCGATCAGCTTGCACAGCTTCTTGCACTCTGAGTCTGTCAGAGACGGGTGTGCCTGATCACAAACACACAGCAGTCTACACATTAAACTTCTGCACTAGCAGAAACACCACCACAAAAAAAAAACACGACACAACGTGATCTAATGAACTTTACCTTCAGGTATATGTCGATTGCACGATACAGTCCATCATCCACGATTCGCGCATAATCAGGTAACAGTTCAATAAGGGCCGTGAACTTTTGCAGTTTGAGATACGGATCCGGTGCAATTTCTGCAAGATAACCATCCATTAGTCGTCCAACCTTCAGGACCGAACTGTGGCTTGGAGACTTCAGTCCATCAGAATCATATCCGCAAGGTGACAACTCTCCTGAATCATCTTGTTGGTCAATCCTCTGCAAGAAGTTCACCAGTACGCGGTGGACGGTGTCGATGTCGAACATCGAGTCACTCGTTTGCACCGAGGGGATAAGAAGATCATCCAGCGATGCCATCTCAAGCTGAAGACCGATCCTTTTCTCGATTTCGATCCTGTACTTGAGACCCGCGTCAACTTCTATCGCCATTCTCAGCATACCAAACAAGAACGATAAAGTAACTGTTGTGATGTTTTCAGTTGCCAGCAGATCAATTAGCGTTTCCACGACCACTCTCTGGTTGTTGTCTCCACCAACAAGGGGACCAGAATCCCATACATGTCGGCGTCTTTCGATACCTTTAAGAGATGTTTGAGCATAATGCATAATAGAGGTGCCGATACTCTCTGGACTGACCCCAGATCTCCTCATTCCAGCAATCACACGCCGGTAATAGTCGATTCTCAGTTCAGAAAGGTCTTCAACCCACCAATCCTGGCAATGCGTAGTACGCAGCTTCCCAGATCCCGCGTCACATTCCAAGTGAGCCAAGCCTGAAACCAGCTGCTCCTTACACACGTTCAGCGCAACAGCATCAACACATCTATCTACAAGCCCCACTTCCTCTACCATCGGATCCAACCCATCGCATCCACGAAGAACTTCAAGTGATTTGTCAAGGCTCTTGATCACAATATCGTTCAAGAACATCTCGGTGCGAGCGATGAGATTCTCCTCTCGATACTCTTCAGTCATTTCCAAGAATTCCGCAACGCACCGGAGATGGGCCACGTTTCCCGCGGTTATTTCAAAATTACTCCCGTAGCAGAACTTGGCCGCAAGTTCGAATGCGAACGCTCCCCCCGGTACATTTACAAGCTCCAGCCTCGGAAGATCTGGATCTTTGGCGTCGGTTACCATTTTCCGTACTCGGCCGCACCGAGAGACTAAAGGGAACTGCAAAACAAGGACAGGGGTTGCAATGAAACTTGTTACCCCAAGCTTAAAACTTGGCTGATTTTATATGATGCAACATGGATGCATTGTTAAAGAAGGATATATCATTTGCTTAATTTAATTTCCCTTGCTAAATTTCCAAGGAAGCTGATTCGAACAAAAGACTGACACAGTGACACTACTGAAGGTAAATTCATAAGTAAAACGGGCATAACAAATTCTAGGAGGAAAAGAAATGGGAAGTAAAGAGGCTAGTAAAACGTAAACGATGTTAAAATTCATTAATACCTTGTGCAGAAGGAAAGATTGGCCGTCTACCGACACAGTTACATCCTCAGCAACATCCGAAAATATCCTGCACGTGCACGACAGGAGGTAAATGCCCAAGATTTGCAACCCTAAAACCCAGTGAGCTCGAAGCAATGAAAAGGAACTGGAATCATCCTCACTCGCTCACTCACCTCCTGCTGCTGCTGATGGGATTGCAGAAGCGCGGGGACGAGGCGGTCGAGAAGGGAAACGCGGAGTTTTCGCTGCCCATCCCCATGGCTTCTTCCCCTTCACTCTTTGTGGAATGTGAGCAATGGAGCAGGAGGGGGAGGCGCTGCTTCTTCCTCTTTTCTGGAACGTGACCAGTGCAGGAGGAGGAGGAGGAGGAATGGAAAGAATGACAACGCGTGGTATTAACAAATTGGACTGAGAGCAGCAGCAGCAAGCAAGCAAGAAGGCAACAGCAGCAGACAGAAGATGTGGAGGGGGGCTTGGCTTGGCTTTAGAGGAAAGTGACCCGAGCGAGCGAGAGGGGAGGAATATGGTTGGGTGACTAGGGAACAAAGCCTGCTCTCTGCCGTCAGTCCCTCTCCCTTCTCTGAGTGGCTTCACCTTCAAGGGAAGAAGGGAGAGACCAGTGACCCTTCTCCTTCGTGGCCGTTTTGTCGCTTTTCAGTTCAAAATGAACTACAAAGCCGGAGAGAGTACTTTCACAAAGTATACATTATGTTTCTCTCTAGATAACGACAAGGATAGTAATTAGATGAGCAAAATCTGAGAAGAGTGGCTTTGCACAGTACGTCGATGGGTTGCTCGCTGATGCTGCGCTGAGCTCGCTCGTGTGAACTCATCATAAATCGCGTCACACAAATACATCAGCAAGCTGCACAGCTTTGCGTCCGTGCAAAATCCTCTAAACTGAACATTAGTTGTAGCATCAATTACATTGAACTTTGAGATTCGTAGCGTTTCATATGTGGGCGGCGGCGGCGACCATCGACGATGGAGTAGGACGGAGAGGGCAGCACGCCGGTTTTTTTCCTTGGAAACGGAATGATGAGGAGGAGAGCATCGTGATCAGTAGGCACGGAGCTCGACAAAAGGAGAGCCAAAGGGTAGTAGGTGACCGGTCATGTCGTTTGGGTTCGCCTTTTTAGGCGTGGAGGGGAATAATGGAGACCAGGCAGGAAAAAAAAGGTGAGAAGAAGCCCACTCTCTTGCTCATCTTAATACGTACCAGAAAGAAAGGAAGAAGCCCACGACGCCCGATCTAACGCTAGAATCAGCCCAAGGCCCAGAAGAATGTCCATTCTTTGAAAGCGAGCTGTTTTCTAAAACCATGGGTGATCCGGCCCAACAAACAAACAGCACTATCATCCAGCAGCGTCACCTGGGCGGGGCCTTCACACACATGCATGCATTCCAGAGGTAGCAAATGGGACCAGCCGCCAGCGCACATGAGCTGTGCAGTGCGACTCCTGCAGTGACAGCAAAGATTCCCACTACGATGCCAAAGGCGCCAGCACCAGCCCCAGAAAGGCTTCTCTTCCCTGTGTTGTGCCTGATGCAAACAAACCAACCAACCAAATAAAAGTTAAGTACTAAGTACTCCATCTTCTCAGCTTCACCATCAGACAACCTTCAGAGAAAACCTGTTCCTCCATGTCCACAAAACAAAGCACCACCCTGGTACTGATACGAGCTTTGCTTCTGCTTGTTCTACCTATCAACCTCCGGTAGTTCGTCAGCTTCTAGCTTTGCTGTCTTGGACGGCATACTTGCTCTCATCTCATCATCTGTCCAGGAGGAGCCAGCCAGCCATTGCATGATGCCAGATGCCACTCACGTGTGTGCAAAGTATTTATCCTGCATGTGTGCACACATGCTTGTGAATGCAGCAAGTTAGCTACTGATTTACGACTGTACTACTCATGGTTCTTTCATTACTTCTCAGTTCAGCACCGCATCATCATCTCCCTTGAGCAAAGGAGCTTTTAAGCAACTACTTCCCTTCATCCTAAATTACTTGTCACTCTCTAGTTCATCTTCAAAAATGAAGTAAAAAGTGACAAGTAATTTGAGATGGAGAGAGTATATATTTGAGGGGGCTGGCAATCACGTTTGCCCTCCACTCAATGAACTACGAGTAACAATTGTTCCTCATGCTTGCCATGAAACTGAACATGCAGGTCCAAAGTGCAGCTCCTCAAAACAACTCTGCATGCTCCGAAAGTCACTTGGCCCTGAAACCTACTCTGTTTATAACTATGTTGATAACGAAACGTCAATTTTGAACAGTACCAGTTGAAAAAGGAGAAACACTGCCATTTGAGGGGGCTGGCAATCACGTTTGCCCTCCACTCAATGAACTACGAGTAACAATTGTTCCTCATGCTTGCCATGAAACTGAACATGCAGGTCCAAAGTGCAGCTCCTCAAAACAACTCTGCATGCTCCGAAAGTCACTTGGCCCTGAAACCTACTCTGTTTATAACTATGTTGATAACGAAACGTCAATTTTGAACAGTACCAGTTGAAAAAGGAGAAACACTGCCATTTGAGGGGGCTGGCAATCACGTTTGCCCTCCACTCAATGAACTACGAGTAACAATTGTTCCTCATGCTTGCCATGAAACTGAACATGCAGGTCCAAAGTGCAGCTCCTCAAAACAACTCTGCATGCTCCGAAAGTCACTTGGCCCTGAAACCTACTCTGTTTATAACTATGTTGATAACGGAACGTCAATTTTGAACAGTACCAGTTGAAAAAGGAGAAACACTGCCATTCGCATCTTGAAGGTAATAATAAGGATCAATCATGAAGGACATTCAAAAGTAGGGATCTGTTTTGTTTCCCAGAAGGTAATGCTAAGTTCACTCAAGGCATAAAAGCTGGATGTTGACATGAACGACAGCAGAATCTAAATCGTTAACATGAAACTATTCATCACAAGAACTACATAAGCTGTGAGCACGCGCATAATCTTAACATCTACCTAAACATGAAAGTCAACAAGAACTGAAACTCGATGAACGAATTTCACCAACACGGGACAATGTGATGCAATGAATATTACCTCAGCTTTATTGCCCAGCCCACGTTGTTTTGAATACAGCAACCCAAAAAATGTAATGGGAACCACCACACCACAACTTTGTCATGACACATGTTCCTCCTCCTCAACTGCTTGCTTGGAGATGAAAGGAACTCCCCACTTATGAACAAGGCAACTATGAACATGAACGATAGGCATTGCTGCAGTCGGAAACTGAACATCAGCACCGCCAACCAAAAGAATGTGTTGAATCTGCATGAATATGGAACATTTGCTGCCTCAATCGTCAGTTCACATGGACAATTCCATCTTCAAAGCTTAGCTTGTTACCAGAACTCTTCCACTATGCAACAACATAGTCGCTCTCAATCACAGGTTGTGTCCGTGTCCCTGACGCCACAGGTGCCTGAGTCCGCCCAACCTGCGCCATCCGGAATGTCTCCCCAACCTCTGCATTGTGTTCCATCATCGCAAGCTTCTTATGCCTTTTGTACCTCACCAAGCAGATCATGAGGGAAGCCAACAGGCCAAACGCTACGGCGGCACCAACCACACTGCCGGTGATCTTCCAAGCCTTGGAGCTTCCCTTGTTACCATGGCCTTCTTCTGCAGGTGGTGGTATAGGTGGGATGATTGTGCCCGGTGGTGGTGATGGGGTTGGAGCAGGAGGAACCGCGCTGGAGTTCACCACGATTGACAAGTGCCCTTGGCGATACGTCGAGCACACATTGGTTGCGTTGACCAGGTCACTGAACTGCGGCACACCATTGAAATCGAAGTACACGCACCGCGGTGCTGGACCCCCGGGCGGCACCGCCCTGACATTGCTGAAAATTACCGAGATGGGACTCCCCGTCACAACGATGTTCTGTTCCTGCAGTCCCACGGCTGCCAAATCGAACGCGTCGTAGACCAGCAGCCCGAGAACCGGCGCGAGGTAGGTGTACCCTGGCACGGGGTAGTAGTACTCCGACCAGTTGCCGAGGTTGTGGTACACGAGCACCACCCGCTCGACGTAGGGCTGCACGGCGACGCCGGCGGGGACGGCGAACTCGAAGTAGCCGCCGTCGGCGAGGCCTCTCCGGCGAAGGCTGCCGCTGCGCAGGCGGAGCGCGGAGGCGGCAATGCCGGCGAGGCTGGCCGGCAGGGTGGCGTTGAAGACGGTGCCGGTGCGCGGGCGGACGACGGCGGCTCGGAACGCGTAGTCCTGCAGCGTCGCATCGAGCGCCCGCGCCGGCGCCGGCGGCTGCGGCTGCGCCGCCACTTGAGGAGGAGGAGGGCCCGAGAAGAGCAGCAGCAGCTGGAGGAGGAGCAGCACGCAGATCAGGAAGCCCATCGGCAGCAGGGCCTGTAGAGGAGAGAGAGCCTGCGTGGGCAACAAGTGTCAGGATGCGCTCCTTCTCATCTTGTACTAGAATCGTGCCTGCTCTTAATCCTTGGGGAGAAAAAAGGACGGGGTTTGGGGCGGAAATCCCCTGCAAGGACGCGCATTTACGCCCCCCCCCCCTCCTCCCCAATGGGTCCAAAGATAAGAAGCAGGCGGCGGGTTGAGCAGAACTGGAAAGAAGCGGCAATGGCGATGGGAGGACAGACTGGGTGGTGGTGGATAGGGAACGAGTCCAAGTAGTGGTAGGCGACGACGACGACGAGGATGAATAGGGCGACGGATTGGGAAGAAGAAGAAGCCGCGCGACCAAGATGGAAACAGAAATCGATCCGGGTGGCGAGGGTGGACGCCACGCGAACAAATTTGGGGAGGGATTGCTTGCCCACGAATGATTGCGACGCGGAGGGGAGTGAAGAGGAGAGAGATGGAGTGAATGTTCATAAATTTGTTTCTATTCGAGCTTGTATTTCTTGTCAAATGTGTTATGTTTTGAAAAAGTTTTTGAGGATATTAAATTTTCGAGAGAAATTCAAAAAGATTAATCTTCGATTTAATCCAAAATGCAGTTTTCTTCAAAAGAATGACTGTAAATTTATTTTTTATCTATATCGTGCTTGTATTCCTTATTGGTTATGTCTAATGTAGTCATACTTAAATTTATAAAGTTTCGAGATACCAAATTTTCACGAGAAATCAAAAGGTGTTAGACTTCGATTTTACTAAATAACAGTTTTTTTTCAAAGGAATGATTGCATTCTTCTTGGAAATTGACCTTGTATTCCTTGTTGGTCACTCCCTCCATCATCGAAAGTTTGTCATTTTGTAGTTCACTTTTGAACTACAAAGCGACAAACTTTTGATGACGAATAGAGTATGTGTTAAGTAGCTATATTTAAGTTTTGGAAAAGTTTTGAAAATATCAAATTTTCGCGAAAAATTGAAATCGGTTAACCTTTGATTTTACTTAGAACACATTTTTTGAAAAATAATCGTAAATTCATTTTTCAAGATTGAAATTGTAATTCTTGTCGGATATGTAGCCATAATTAAGTTTTGACAAAGTTTTGAAGGTATACAATTTTTTCGTGAAATCAAAAGGGTTAATTTTCGATTTTACATAAACCGTAGTTTTGTTCAAAAGAGTGATCGTAAATTCATTTTTATTCAAGATCCAACTTGTATTCCTTTTCGGATATGTGTAACGTAGATACAATTAAGTTTTATAGAATTTTGATATTAATTTTTTGAGAGAAATCAAAGGGTTAACTTTCAATTTTACTCAAAACGTAATTTTGTAAATTTATTTTTGAGATCGATCTTGTATTCCTTACTAAATCTTACACAACCATATTTAAATCTGTTTGGGAAATTTTGAAAATATAAAATTTTCACAAGAAATTTAAATGGGTTAGTCTTCGATTTTACTCAAAACACAGTTTTTCTAAAAAGAATGATCGTAAATTTATTTTTCTTCAAGATCGAGCTTATATTCCTTTTTGGCTATGTCTTACGTAGCCATACTTCAGTTTTTGGGAAGTTTTGATGATATTAAATTTTCACAATAAATCCAAAGAGATTAGCCTTCGATTTTACTCAAAACACAGTTTTCTTCAAAAGAGTGATCGTAAATTCAGTTTTCCCTGAGATCTTGCTTGCATTCCTTGTTGGATATATGATACGTAAGCATACTTAAGTTTTGAAAGTATACAATTTTCATGCAAAATCAAAGTGATTGACCTTCAGTTTTACATAAAACACGGTTTCTTTCAAAAGAATGATCGTATTTTTTTTAGATAAGCTTGTATTCCTTGTTGGTTACGTGTTATGTAGTCATACTTAAGTTTTTGAAAAATTTAAAAATATCAATTTTCCGCTAGAAATCTGAAGTGGTTAGCTTTCAATTTTACTCAAAACGCAATTTTTTTTTAAAAACAATCATCATAAATTCATGTTTTTCGAGATCGAGTTTGTAATTTTTTTAGAAGTTTCGAAAATAACAAGTTTTTGTGAGAAATCCAAAGAGATCAGCCTTTAATTTTACTCAACACGCGGTTTTTCTTTGAGAGCAAGCTTGTATGTGTTACATAGTCATGCTTAAGTTACGGAGAAGTTTTAAGGATATCAAATTTCCGCGAGAAATCCGAAAGTGTTAGCTTTCGTTTTACTCAAGACACAATTTTTTTTCAAAAGAATCATCATAAATTCATTATTATTTTCTTTTAAGATCGGGCTTGTATTCCTTTTTGGTTATTTGTTATGTAGCCATACTTAGGTTTTAGAAAAGTTTCGAAAATATCAAATTTTCTTGAGAAATTTAAAGAGGTTAGACTTTCATTTTACTCAAAACGCGGTTTTTTTTTTCAAAATAATGATCGTAAATGCATCTTTCTTCAAAATCTAGTTTGTATTTCTTTTTTGTTATGTGTTACGTAGTCATACATAAGTTTTGAAAATATATCAAATTTTCGCGAGAAAATGAAAAGGGTTAGCCTTCGATTCTACTCCAAACGCAGTTTTCATCAAAAGAATCATCTTAATTTCATTTTTTCAAGATCGAGCTTGTATTCTTTGTTGGTTGTGTATTATGTAGCCATATTTGTATTTTGGAGAAATTTCGAAGATATCAAATTTTTGCGAGAAATCCAAAAGTGTTAGCCTTTAATTTTACTCAAAATATAGTTTTCTTAAAAAAATGACCGTAAATTCATTTTCTCTGAGATCGAACTTGTTTTCCTTGTTGCTTATGTGATATGAAGCCATACTTATGTTTTGGAGAAGATTTAAATATATCAATTTTTCACGACAAATTTGAAGAGGTTAGCCTTCGATTTTACTCAAAATGCAGTTTTTTACAAATGAACATCGTAAATTCCTTGTTGCTTATGTGTTATATAGCCATACCTAAGTTTTTAAGAAGTTTTAAATATATCAAATATTCACGGGAAATCAAAGGGGTTAACCTTTGATTTTAGTCAAAATATGGTTTTCATCAAAAGAATAGGGGCAACCCGGTGCATGTAGCTCCCGCTTGCGCAGGGTCCGGGGAAGGGTCCGACCCATTTGGGTCTTTTGTACGCAGCCTTTCCTTACATTTCTGTAAGAGGCTGTTTCCAGGACTTGAACCCGTGACCTCATGGTCACAAAGGCAGCAGTTTTACCGCTGCGCCAAGGCTCCCCTTCGGTTTTCATCAAAAGAATGATCGTAAATTTAGATTTCTTCAAAATTGATCTTTTATTACTTGTTGGTTATGAGTTACATAGTCAGACTTATTCTTTGGAGAAGTTTTGAAGATATCAAATGTTCGCGATAAATTCGAAGGTATTAGTCTTCGATTTTACTCAAAACACAATTTTATTTTAAAGAATCTCGTAAATTCATTTTTTTGAGGTTGAGCTTGTATTTCTTTTTGGTTATGTGTTATGTAGCCAAGTTTCAAAGATATCAAATTTTCTCGAGAATTCCAAAAGGGTTAAGCCTTCGATTTTACTCGAAATGTGGTTTTCTTTAAAAAAACATCATAAATTCATTTTTCTTCGAGATCGAACTTGAATTCCTTGCTTATTATGTGTTTTGTAGCCATACTTACGTTTTGGAAAAGTTTCGAATATATCAAATTTTTACGAGAAATCCGAAGGGGTTAAGCCTTCGATTTTACTCAAAACACGATTTATTTAAAATAATGACCATAAATTCAATTTTACTTCGAGATTGAACTTGTATTCCTTGTTGGTTATGTGTTACGAAGTCATACTTAAGTTTTTGAGAAGATTTAAAGATATCACATTTTCACGACAAATCAGAAGGGGCTAGCCATCGATTTTACTTAAAACACAGTTTTCTTCGAATGAATCATCATATTTTTTTCGACATTGAGCTTTTATTTCTTGTTGGTTATGTGTTATGTAGTCATACTTAAGTTTATGATAAGTTTTAAAGATATCAAATTTTCGTAAGATATCCAAAGGGTTAGCATTTGATTTTAGTCAAAACGAGGTTTTTATCAAAATAATGATCGTAAATTCAGTTTTTATACAAAATCAAGCTTGTTTTCTTGTTGGTTATGGGTTATGTATCCATACTTAATTTTTTGAGAAGTTCCGAAAATATCAAATTTTTGCAAGAAATTCGAAGGAGTTTAGCCTTCAATTTTACCTAATACACAGTTTTCTTTAAAAGAATGGCCGTAAATTCATTTTTTTTAGATCGAGCTTGTATTCATTGTTGGTTATGTGTTGCGTAGCCATGATTAAGTTTTGTTCAAGTTTTGAAGATATTAAATTTTCACAAGAAATTTGAAGGGGTTATCTTTTGATTTTACTCAAAACATATTTATTTACAAAATAATCATCGTAATTTCATTTTTCAATTGTCCAAAGAGCAGAGGTTCATGAATCAACAGTGAATCAACACCCGTTGAAGTCGAACTTGGTAGTTGTTAGGTGAGAAACCAGCAAGTTTCTGAAAATGAGAGAAAATTACAGAACACGACCACAGGGGATGGAACACGCAAGCGACGTTGAGGGAAGAAGGAATCGCTTTGCGACACTGGTGTGGTTGAACGTGCTGATTGCCAACGAATGGAGACCCATGATCAGAATTTTGTAGCGAGTACTCCCTCTGTTCTTAAATTATTGTTGTTAAGACACATTATCATTTGTGAACTGAAATTGTTGTCTTAACAACAACAATTTAGGAACAGAGAAGATATATTTTGAGCTGCAAGAATTTTTCTACCAAAAGTGTTGTTGCAACCGTAATTACTATTGCCTCACCCAACAAATTTAATACAGGGACCGATGATGATCCTTGCATCTGAAATAAAGCTACGCACTTTCAAGGTTCAGTCGATCAGTCTCAGGCCCTTGATATTCTTTCAAAGTTCCAATAAGAGAACTAAAAATATGCTAGCAAGTGTATGTCGCACACCCTTTGAAACCCTACAGCCCAACATAAACGTAATAATGTGATGGTGATTGCATCTCATTCTGACCAAATTTCCGAGTTTGACATTTCTATTTGTTTCAACCATGTTGATAGACATGAATCAGCAGACAGCAGATAAGAAAGTATCATGATGGTCTTTCAGAAGTCAGAACAAAGGATCATGACAGAAAACAGAAATAGTCGAGACACCACAAACAAATAACACACACACTTGAAAAGGAAATAATGAGATGTATATTTCAGTCAAAAATATATAATTTGCTCACAATGTTCCTCATACTCATAACAGAACCACGAATATGTGATACCTGATTGAGAATTCCTAATTTGCAACTGAGTTACAGATTAACAAACAAGATTTGAATCATACAAGAAAGTATTGTTATGCGAAGTTCATATCAATGTAGCGATGTGGATTACAACAACAAAGCCTTTGTCCAAAGCACATTGGGGTAGGCTAGCCAGGTGGATTGACACAATTAATTACTTCTGCGTACAATAGTAGCACATTGATTTGAAACATAATTTTATTTTTTATGCAAAGCTTAAGTGTAAAAAAGCATTGGTCCAGCCCTTTGATCAAGTGAACCTCCAAATTTGCAACTTAATGAACCATGGATAGCAGATACTCCTTCTATCCCAAAAAGGATGTCATTTTTTGAACTAAATTTAGTTCTAAAAACAACATCCTTTAAGGGACGGGTGGGAGTAGATACCTGATATGAGTTTCTACAATCATCAACTGAACAGGTTTATTGATAGTGCTAACAAAAACTTACTGATACAGAATAGAACACAGCAAGCATGTTTAAGGAAATACAAATACAAACAACCATTCTATCAGAAAGAAATCAGTAAGCAAGTATACCTTGCCCCAGCTACTTTTTAGAATCAGGATTGCATCTGATGTTTCATTTGCTAATATAATAGGGCTGTTAAACAGTGGGAGATTTCCTCAATTCTCAAATTCTGAAGGCTTGAGCATGGGCAGCTCAAATTTATCAAATCTGATGCATGTCAGGCTACTTTCCCTACATCAGTGAATTGTCAATTGTCAGGTGTGAGAAGATGTATTTTTTGCCACCAGGCGTTAGGCTCCTTTGTTTAGAGAGAATCAAGTCTGGGGTTCCCATCTTGGAACCTGAAAGGAGCATCCAAATTATAAACAAGCCCATGCCATCACAACTTCTCCGTTAACCTAATCATGAAAGAGCTGAGAGCAACAACATCCAGAACAATCCATGAGGACTCAAACATGTCATGGAAATAGTCTGCACCGATCTCTTCTGCTGCTGCTCTGAAAGCATTACCAAACGCATTCCCCTGAACAGCCCCCAGCCTCGGCTTCCCACATACCCCGACGACGAGCACTTTCTCAGGCTCCTTCGTTAAGCAAGCACATATGAGTGGCTTCATCCTCGCACCTCTTTCCTTGAGTGCATCCATCAGAAAGAAGCAGAACTTGGTAAGCGCCTGTGGCTGGCACAGTTTATCCGTGTCCACTGGGTCATCAAGCTTAACCCACCTGAACTTCTTCGCGCTCCGTATAAACCCTGTCTTTGTGATTGCTGAGCTCCCTTGCCTCAGTATCGCCCTCTGAATCTCAATTGCAGATTGCATTCCTTTCCTCAACTGGTCAACATTGTTCAGCGACAGTGCTGAGTATGCAACCCAAAACTGCTCAGCAGCTGAAGATCCCTTGGAGGAGTCCTTGTTGGACTCTGCACTCAGAGATTCAAGCAAAGCTGTGACACCGTACACAACATCTGCCGCGGAAACCTTGGACCGGTAACCGTGCACTCTCAAGAAGCTCCGGTAATAGAAGTCAGTGAGGCCATACTCGGGCAGGAACCTGTCAAACTCATCTCGCATCTTGCGCTTGACCTCCATGCTCATGTACTGGAAGTTCTTCTGGCAGTCAGCGAGCGGGAACCCCATCCTCGCGAGCAGCAGCTTGAGCTTCTTGAGGCCGTTGTCGCTCCACGTCTTGAGCTTGGTGGCGACGTAGGAGGAGCAGAGCATGGAGTCGAAGAGGCTCCACTCTCGCAGCAGCATGAGCCTGGGCTCGTCCTCGTAGGCGATGCGGGAGGTCTCCGGCGCCCGGATCTTGGTGCCATCCTTGAGCGTGACGACGGAGCCGACGCCGGAGAGGTCGAGGTTGCCGCCCGAGCCGTTGATGTGCTGCTCGAGCTCCATGACGGCGGCCTGGTAGCGCTCGTTGGTGATGCGCTCGTGGACGAACTGGTCGGTGAGGGAGACGCAGGCGAGCCAGAGGAGCTCGTTGGTGTTCCTGCGCATGGCGTGGGCGAGGTCGTACATGAGGGAGCCCGAGGGCTTCCCGTGGAAGGTGCCGAGGCGGTAGTACTCCCGGCGCAGCTTGGCGAACAGCCTCGCGGGGTCCGCCTCCGCGTCGTCGGACGAGAGGCGCCGGCGCTTCCTCCTGCCGCCCTCGGCGTCCGAATCGGAGTCCGAGGCGTCGGAATCGGAGTCGGAGACGTGGAGGTGGTCGTCCGCGTCCCCCGCGGCGTCGGCAGAGAGGTCGGAGGCGTCGGCGAGCGAGGAGACGTCGAAGTCGTAGGACAGATCGGCGGTACGCTCGTCGTCGGCGGTGAAGAGGACGACTACGCGGTGGTTAGCGGCGCAGAGGTTGTGGAGGTGGACGGGGCGGTGGGAGTCGACGACGAAGGCGGTGGCGGCGCGGGGCAGGACGGCGCGGAGGTCGCGGTGCGCGCCCCAGTTGAGGAGGAGGAGGCAGAGCGGCTGGTCGGCGGGGAAGGAGAAGGAGCCGAGGAGGGCTGCGGCGGCGGCGGCGGAGGCGACGGGGTAGACGGAGAAGCGGATGGAGTCGGCGGAGAGGACGTGGGCGAGGACCCTGAGCGCGCAGAGGGAATCGGCGTCGGCGGCGGAGGGGAGGATGAGCAGCGGGGTGGAGGAGGATGTTGCGGCGCGGAGGCGGGAGTAGAAGGAGTCGACGCGCAGCTCGCGCACCATGATGGCCTCTCGCGAGTCGCAGCAATGGAAATCGAATTGGGGAATTGGGGATCTGGTGGCTGGGTGGTGGAGAGGGAAGAGGAGGAAGAAGAAGGGTTTGGCGAATTTTCATTTGATTTGGGTGCGGTTTGCGCGCGGGAATGAATTCGGAATTTCGGTTTGGGGAGGGAAGCCTCGTCAATTTCGTTTTGGGCCACATGGGCTTATTATGGGCTGAAAGGTGCACGTCATCTGCGAGCTGGAGCTAAGCCTCTATAGTTTCGGCCAATATATTTAAGTATGTATTTCTTCCGTCTCTATGAACTTGTCGTTTTATAGTTCAAAAATGAATTATAGAGAGGGAGGGAGTATATACATCATGCAGTTCCTCCTAGAGTTCAGTTCCAGTTAGCTTCACTTAATTTCGATATCACTGATTCGTACGAAACCTCATCACGAATTCAAGGATCTTTTTTTTTTTTTGACGCAATTCACGGATCTTTTTGAGAATTGAGATACAGTTGCAACTAACACACACGTTCAGTTCAGGAGCCTTTTCTAGCGCTCACATGTCTATTTCAAGCTAGCTAGGCCCTCTACCTCCCTACCTCTGTGACCCAAGCAGATGGAGATGGATGGAGAGACCCAAGATCATGAACACACGCATGTGGATCATCGATGGATCGTTTGGTTTTCTTTGTGTGGATGTGTGGTCGAAAGCGAAAGGAGGTCATGGATTATCATCCATCCATGTAGTGTATCATTGCGTTAACTGTAACTGGAATAATCCAGCATCGATGCAACCCTGTCGCCCTAACGTACATCCTCCGTCTATATATAAAAATTTATCCTTTATGAATTACGAAAAGACAGACTTTTCTAACGCTCACAGACTAATCAGAAGATCGCTTAATTGGTAATGGCAAGTCACAGCATCTCAGAGGCAGGAACAATGACAGCGCCAGCAGGGATATTCAAATCCTGACGTGCCACAGTTCGTGCAATATAATGCTAGCTCCTCTAATTAAGATCAGCCTTCGACAGTGAGCAGACATATGCAGCACCCAACACAACACAGGAAACGTCAAGTAAGATCCACCAAACAAAGGAGCAGCAGATGAAGTTATCTATCTACAAATAAATATGATATGCTCATTTTCTATTACAGGAGAGAACAGTTGAGCAACCACTCCGATCCATTCTATATATACACGGACACTGCACACACATATCATCCAGATCCAGCTTACAAACTTACAAGCAACGTACACGCATGTTTTACATCAGATCAGAGAGGGGACTGAAAAGAAAATCCAAGACCAAAAGGAAAAAAGGAAACAAAATAAATATCGGTCCATAAATGGTTCAATATAATGCACCTACCAAATCATTTGAATGCTCGATCTCCCAACCATCAGCAGCTCACATGCGCAAAGCAAAGGAAAGCGAAGCACTTCATCCGGAGGTGGTGGTGGTGGTGGATGAGCAGTCGCAGTCGGCCTCGGCCACCACCTCGCGCCGGTGGAAGCTGCGGTGGCACCCGCAGGCGGCGCACAGGAGCGCCTCCGCGGTCCCCGCCGCCCCCGACGACGCCATGAACTCGCGGCACCCGTCGACGGCGTGCCCGCCGATGCTGGCCGCGTGGTTGCGCTGGCACTCCCGGTACTGCACCACCACCTTCGTCGTCTCCTTATTCCTCGCCGCCCTGCTGCCGTTCGCCGCCGTGGATGACGGATCTTGCTTAGGCCCCCCCATAGGTACAGGCGATCGATCGACGGCAGCTCCGATCCGGCCGGGAAGGAGGAGAACAGCTGGTGAGCCTGAGCTGAGCTGTGATGGAAAGGAATCGAAGGACTGTGTTGTTGTTGTTGTTGCCAGCCATCACGGCTTGGAGGTTGGGACTTTTATAGCCACTCACTATAGGTGGCTTTGCTGCAGCGAGAGATCACAGGTTAATTAAGGACACAACCTTGCGCTGGTTATTACGAGTCATTTTATTATTAGACAAAGACCACCGTACGTCGTGACGACCAGCTCTAATCAATACTTTTACTAGGTTAATCCATTAGTGGACAAGATTATATCTGAATTGACTTGACAAAACGTCCAGTGGATAGAGATGCATGTTGCTACTAATCACGTCCATAATTAAAGGTTCTCGCTTCTTGACATTGACATCTTAATTGACAAACAGAAAATAAAATAAAGTTCGAAAATTGAGAGGCTCAGCGACTCGTGTACTACGTTCGAATGATGGAGATACAATCAGAAGGGAAAGAGATGCATGTTGCTACTAATCACGTCCATAATTAAAGGTTCTCGCTTCTTGACATTGACATCTTGACAACAAACAAAAAATAAAATAAACTTCAAAAAATTGAGAGACTCAGCGACTCGTGTACTACGTTCGAATGATGGAGATACAATCAGAAGGGAAAAAATATAGGCATGAAGAGATGTTTCTTTGGGTCATCACGCGCACATTGACATTGGAGGTTGGACAGAGAAGCACTCCTCTCCAACTGACTCTCTTTGCATGCATGTTGCTTGTGCCACCTTTCCTCTACCCTCCTAGCTCATCGCTCATGTGCTTCAATTCATTCATGAGGTCACAAGTGGTCAATGGTTTTATGATGGGTAGCTGTTTGATTTACAGGCTTGAATGCGATCCAGGTGCATTCCACTATTTTTTCAGATACATGCATTTTCGAAAATAAAAAAAGTCAGATACATGCACGATAAGATATCTGCTGATTTTTGCTTGTCAAGTTTGCTAGATCTATTCTGGGAACAGGAAAATTGATTTATTGTACTGTAGCAGACATCTAGAGCGGTAGAGTATAAACTGAACTTAACTCATCTGCCACATGGACAGCTGCAAAGGCTTTCATTTTCATGAATACATAAGTAGAATCTGGTAACTCTGAAGTCCTTTTTCCTGAATACTCAGTGGCTCTGTTCTGCTTTCTTACTTCTCTTTATATGATAAGAGCAGAAAAGAATAAAAGCCAAAATCCTGCATTGTTTCTTTGAAATTCAATGATTTACGTACTAGTACTATATTACTGTTGGTCAACTATATACATAGACGACGTCGTTGTCCCTGTTACGCGATCTGTCTGCTAGGCTTTGTGGTTTAAAGTGAGCAATTATGAGAGAGTGGTTGAGTGGATACTAATCTCTCAGGAGGTTCAGTACAATACTTAAAGACTAGGTGCACTGGTCACTGGACAAGCACAAGCTGATGGTCTTTTGTGAACCTAGTAGCTGAATACTTCCTCCGGTGTTGAAATAATTATCGTTAGGACAATCATAGTTAGTTTATTTTTAGTTATTTTTGTTTGTTTGGAACGACAAATAATTTGATACAGTAGAGAGTATATATGAAGTACTGATATCCCAATTTTGACTCGAGAAAGATGCTACCTTTCCTCATCAAAAGCAACTAGAAAGAACAATGGTGGATATATAATGTGATCTTCGGCGGCACCACCTATCGCATCAAATCATGCAGCAAGATACTACTCTCTCCGTTCTTTTTTATTTGTCGTTTCAGACAAAAAAAATAAACTAAAATGAACTAGTTTTAGTTGTCTGAACGACAACTATTTCAACACCGGAGGTAGTATATACCAATAAGATGGGGACACAACACACTGTTATATTTTTCGAAACCGATAAGATGCATGGGGTCACACTACTGTTACTGAAGGCTACTTAGCAGAATAATGTCTCTGTTTTTTTCCAGGTCACTGCCATGCCATGGAAGATCAGATGAGACGTACAGTACGTAGTACAGTGTTTCAGTTGCCGTGTCACGCCCGGTCATCATAAAGATGAGCAGACGCTAACCACATGTACGCCAGGATCAGTTGAATCGTACATGCGTTGACGAAAGTGAAATACCATTACATTGCCATGTTCGGAATACATAAATAGTCTTACATAACGACCCGAAGGTCTACAAATACACTCCACAAATATTTACAACACTAAACAGTTCAACACTACAGAAAGCAAGATAGGTAAGCGGGCTTCGTCTCCACAGGCAGCCGTTGCGCGTGAGGTCGCCAGCCTAGACCAAGTCCTCCGGGTTGACGTAGAAGTCCTCCGGTGCATCTTCTTCTTCTTCATACTCTAAAGGAGAATTAAACGCTTGAGTACATAAAGTACTCAGCAAGTGCGGGAAGAGAATGACATGATTGGCTAGGGCAAGGAAAGGCCAAATATGGCTTAGCACTATGCTTAGAACCTATCCTTAGCTTCCAATTATCACTATCATAATTCAATAAATAATCAACACATGATTAATGATAATGAAAGTATTCGAATCATAATGAATCATCATTTCCCAACCATAGACTAATTATGAACTGGCCCCAAGCCGCTCTTGTCCGTGAGCACGGCTGTCATGACAGTTTTACCAAATCTCTGCAGAGAGTGTACCCTTTCCCCACAAGCAGTGATTTCATCCCCTGTTGCCAGGTGGACTAAGTGAACCTCCCTGATTGCCCGTGGTAGCTAACCACATTACACACTTCCTTTGGTGTGAGGCCAGGAGATCACAACATGGCCTTTACAAAGGTACTCCCGATTAGTGCTAGCCCTCTAAGGTTTCCACCACTGAGGATTCTCGGAGTAACCCTCCGCCCCAGAGCCCCCTCTTGAGCCTTGCGGTTCCAAGAGCGGATCACCCGACTCATTCCCCGCACCATCCAACCACTAGCAGTTCATCGGGAGAAACCTAATTAATTGACCAAGCTGCCCCATCTCAGTCTCGTGGTGGTACTATAAAGCTTAGTGGCTTCCTCCATAAACCGGTCCTTAGAATCCGGTGGTAACAAACCCCAATCCCGGGTCTCGTGCAAAGTGCACCATACCAAAACTAACCAACCACCAGATTCCTATCCACTAACATTATGTATGTTCATCACCAAATTAAAGTACCATAAAGTTGAGCATAGAGCATTTGTATGAAAACCCAATCCCAACATCTAAGCATGGCTAAGCTTAAATAAGACCTATCTACTTCCCAACCCATTTCAGGTAACAAGGAATTATATGGAACAGGGCATGTAAACATGAAGTAGGACATCAAATTAATTAGCATGCAACTAGCTAAGTTCTTAAAATAGGTACAAGATGGTCAAGGGCACTTGCCTTCGTTGGAGACTTGAGAATTGACGAAGTCTTGGTCTTGGAAGTTGAGGTTAGGGTCGTAGAACGACTCTAGATATATGCCCAAGCAATGGCAAGAATAGAATAAAGCTAAATAAGTAAAGGCACGCAAAACACACATACACAAAAGCACAAAATCCTACACTAATGCGTCCCTACGAGGTATTTATCACTTAACATGGTCAAAGTATGCATTTTATACTTTTCCTAGAATTTTGGGATTTTATTATAGCCTAAAACCATTTTTATTGAATTTTCTATAGCAAAATGTATTTTAAAACATTTATAACAATTAATCCAGGGACCAAATATATTTTATCTGAATACTACAATTAATTCACAGCATAAAATAATTTATAACCATTTTTCATAGCATTCCTACACTTAATCACCATTTTTATCTATTTTCTACACCTTAAATACAATTAAAAACCCTATTCAGTAATTAAATAAAAGTCCAGGGGCTAATTAAATAGTTTTCTACACTGTACAGGGTCCAAATACAACATTCTACATAATTACAGGGGTTAGAATGCATAAATAAATGATTAAAACCAATTTTTAGGGATCCAGGGGCTAATTTGAGATTTCTGGGGGCTAGATTTCAATTCTGGAGAAGTCCAGGGGGTAGCTAGTGAAGTTCCAGGGGCTCCGGTGCAAATGCGCAGGCGGGAAATGCGATTTAAACTTGGGCCGTTGGATCACAAATGGATGGCTCGGATTTTATTAGGTGAACCGGTATGCACGATATAATCGCAGCCGTTGGTCGCGAATGGGTGGCTCGGATTGAGCCACGTCGGCCCAGTGCCGGCGCCAGCGCTCTGCGCGGCGGCGCACGGCGGCAACCGGCGGTGATCTCGCCGGGGATCACCCCGATTCATGAATTACGCCCTAATCCTAGGAACAGAGCGCATAGAATTGAAGAGGGGGATCACATGGACTCACCGGAGGCGTCAATTGGACCCGGGGAAGATCAGAGAGCGCCGGCGACGAGGGAGAGCGGCGGAGCTCGCCGGGGAGCGGCGGAATCGGTGATGCAGTGACGATTTCTCCGAGCGGTTGTGTCCGGAGCGTGTCTGGGAGCACGGCGAACAAGTTAGGCTAGGCGCACGGAGGAAATTGCGTTGCAATCGGCGGGAACGTCGGCGACTTACCGAGGGGAGGGGTGGCTAGGGTTGAGAGCTCGGGGAAGGGGTGAAATTAGGGGGTGACGGTGGTTTATAGCCGCGGGGGAGTCGGCAGTTGCGGAGCGCGCGCGAGGGAGGTTCTCCCGGGGCGAAGACGTGCGCGGCGATGGTTGGAGGCGGGGTGACGCGGTGCAGTTCGTGGGCGCGGGGCGTCGGTTGCGCGCGCGTGGGGAAGAAAGGGGGGAGGGAGGGTGCGCCGACAGGCGGGCCCCGCCCGGCAGAGAGAGGGATAGAGGAAGTGAGGGAAAGTGGGTTGGGCCAGGGGGGAAAGATTTGGCCCAATTGGGTTTTTAATTCCTTTTCTTTTTCTTTTTCATTTCATTTCTTTTGATTTGAATTTAAATTCAATTTGAATCGTTTGCTACTCGTTTGAACACCAAAAATTCACATAAAAATGCATGCTACAATGATCAAGGTTTGAGCAATTTTTTGTACATAAAATATGGGTGTTACAACTCTACCCCCCCTTAAAAGGAATCTCGCCCTCGAGATTCGGACGCTCTAAGAGAATAGATGAGGGAAATCCGCCTTGAGAGCTTCTTCTCTTTCCCATGTTGCTTCTGCT
Organism: Tuctoria greenei; assembly: GCA_036927565.1. NCBI lineage: Eukaryota > Viridiplantae > Streptophyta > Magnoliopsida > Poales > Poaceae > Tuctoria > Tuctoria greenei. Next base: position 177,512,777 of record JAYESD010000009.1, on the reverse strand, counting down.
TCTGAATGATGTTTCCATTGTACTTTACACATGCGAATGACCTTGTTTCTTGTGATCTTTTCCAGTGTCTCAAGTATTTTGACAGGCTGCTCCACATAAGACAAATCTTCTTGTACATCCACTGCTTCCATTGGCAATTGCTCTTCAGGCACCCTTAGGCACTTCTTAAGTTGCGACACATGGAACACATTGTGCACATCTGCCAGGTGTGGCGGAAGCTCAAGTTGATAAGCCACTTCACCACGTCGTTCCAATATCTTGAACGGACCAATGTATCGGGGTGACAACTTGCCTCTTACTTTGAACCTTCTCAATCCTCTCATAGGTGACACCTACAAGTATACATAATCACCAACTTCAAATGTGAGATCGCGTCTTCGTGTATCCGCATAACTCTTCTGTCTCGTTTGAGCCGCCTTTAGATTCTTCCGAATTTCTTGTACTTGTCTTTCAGCTTCTTGTAATACGTCAGGCCCAAAGACTTGACTTTCCCCAGTTTGATTCCAAAACAACGGTGTCCTACATTTTCGCCCATATAATGCTTCAAAAGGAGACATCTTCAAACTGGCTTGATAACTGTTGTTGTAAGAAAATTCGGCATATGGCAGATTCTTGTCCCAACTCTTGCTATTCTTTAAAGCACACGCTCTCAACATATCTTCTAATATCTGGTTGGTGCGTTCTGTCTGGCCATCCGTTTGAGGATGATACGCCGAACTGAAATTTAGACGGGTATCCATTGATTCATGCAACTTCTGCCAGAATCTTGAGGTGAATTGAGTGCCTCTGTCTGAGATGATCTTCTTAGGAACTCCATGTAAGCATACAATCCTGGAGATGTACAGTTCCGCCAACTTGGGGCCATTATAGGTCTCTTTCACAGGAATAAAGTGAGCCACTTTAGTTAGACGGTCCACAATAACCCATATAGAATCATATCCAGACTGTGTTCTTGGTAGTCCCACAATGAAGTCCATACTAATTTCTTCCCATTTCCATTCTGGCACTTTGATTGGTTGCAATAACCCTGCTGGTCTTTGATGTTCCGCCTTAATCAATTGACATGTATCACATATGGCCACATATTCGGCTACCTCCCGTTTCATTCCATGCCACCAATATCGATCTTTAAGGTCTTGATACATCTTTGTGCTTCCGGGATGAATGGAGTATGATGAGTCATGAGCTTCTCTTAATATCAACTCTTTAATCTCCTTAATATCTGGGACACAAATCCTCTTTCCAAGCCATAAGGTTCCTTGTTCATCCTCTCTAAAGTTCGGAGCTTTCCCTTTCTTCATCAACTGTTTGATCTCTTTGACCTTCTCATCATTCTTCTGCCCTTCTCGTATATCACGCTCGAGGGTTGAGTCCACTTCCATAGCAACTGCTTCGGTGCTAGACACTAGACATAGATTTAACCTTGCAAACTCTTCACATAGTTGGGGTTGAAGAGCTTGTACTGACAAGTTATTGCTTTGTCCCTTCCTGCTTAGAGCATCAGCGACCACATTAGCCTTGCCTGGATGGTAGTTGATTCCCACATCAAAATCATTGATTAATTCCAACCAACGACGTTGCCTGAGGTTAAGATCCGGCTGTGTAAATATGTACTTCAAGCTCTTGTGATCTGTATATATCTCAGTCCTTTTTCCCATCAAGTAATGTCTCCATATCTTCAAGGCATGAACAACCGCTGCCAATTCTAAGTCATGTGTTGGATAATTCCTCTCATGTTTCCGAAGCTGTCTTGAAGCATAGGCCACAACATGTCCTCCTTGCATTAAGACACATCCTAAACCATGACCAGATGCATCACAATAAACCACAAACTCCTTCTGCATGTCAGGCATCACCAACACCGGTGCACTGGTCAACCTCTTCTTCAATTCGGCGAAGCTTACTTCACATTCGGGGGTCCACTTGAAAGCAACTCCTTTCTCAAGCAACTTGGTTAGTGGTCGAGAGATCTTTGAAAATCCCTCGATGAATCGACGGTAATAACCAGCCATACCTAAGAATCTTCTTATATCATGTACACTCTCAGGTGTTTCCCACTTAAGAACATCGGCCACTTTGCCTGGATCCACTGCTATACCTCCTTCAGATATAACATGTCCCAAAAATGATACCTCCTTTAGCCAAAACTCACACTTGCTAAGTTTGGCATACAGTTGATGTTGGCGAAGCTTCTGTAGGGCCATCCTGAGGTGCTCCTCATGCTCTTCTTCCGTCTTGGAGTAGATAAGTATGCCATCGATGAATACCACTACGAACTTGTCCAAGTACTCCATGAAAACCTTGTTCATAAGATACATAAAATACGCCGGAGCATTGGTCAATCCGAACGACATAACGGTATATTCGTATAATCCATACCGAGAGACAAACGCCGTCTTGGGAATATCCGACGGTCTAATCTTCAGTTGATGATAGCCCGAACGGAGATCAATCTTGGAAAACACACATGCTCCTCTTAACTGATCAAATAAATCTTCAATCCTTGGTAGTGGGTATTTATTCTTGATTGTTATCTCATTTAAGGCACGATAATCCACACACAACCTTTGAGTTCCATCCTTCTTAGGTACAAATATGACTGGTGCTCCCCAAGGCGATGAGCTAGGACGAATATATCCTTTTGTCAATAACTCCTCAATATGATCCTTTAGTTCAGCCAATTGTTTAGCATTCATTCTATATGGCCTCTTATATATTGGGGCCGTTCCAGGTACTAGTTCAATGATAAATTCAATCTCTCGATCAGGGGGCATACCTGGCAAGTCATCTGGGAATACATCCGGATATTCTTTCACAACCCTGATGTCTTTGGTACTCTCAAGATGGTTGAGTTGCGCTACTGCTTCTTGTGTCTGATCTGGCTTGAATTCCACTGTGGTGCCATCCGGGTGTGTTAAGCAGACTGTTCTAGTTGCACAATGAATTACTCCTTGATTCTTTGTCAACCAGTCCATTCCCAGAATGATATCTAATCCTTGTGAGTCCAACACTATTAGGTTGGCCCAAAAGACTACCCCCCTTATGTTTATACTCACTTTTCGGCATAGAAGCCTTGCCACCATCTCTCCTCCAGGAGAGTTTATCAATAATGGCCCATTCAAGAATGTAACTACCATGTCATGCTTCTTTATGAAATCCTTGGATATGAATGAATGTGTAGCACCCGAATCAAACAATATGGTGGCGGGGTGGGAGTTGACAGAGAACGTACCGATCACCACATCAGGTGCTTCCTGTGCTTGCTCCAGAGTCACATGGTTGACACGGCCAGTTGGGTTTTGCTGCTTCTTTGGACAACTGCTGGCATAGTGTCCCCATTCTCCGCACTTGTAGCATTGTACTCCTGCAGCATTATTTGGGCCCTTGTTGCCTCCTGACTGGTTTCTTGGGGGTTGGCCACTTGAGCTGGGGCTGAAGGGCGGGGTGGCTGCATCTGCTGTCGTGGGGGTTGCATTGGCTGGCGTGGTGGCTGCTGCTGCTGCTGGCGTATTGGCTGGTTGTAAGGGGTGGGTGGCCTGTAGTTGGAGTTGGGATACCTTTGTCCCGAGTAGTTCATGGGACGAGTCATATGAGTTGTAGGCGGAGGGTTGAGACGGGGGCGTACATTGCTGCTGGAGGCATGTGCTGCTAAAGTCAACTTCCTCTTTCTTTCGTCATCTTCCAGTTCCTTCTTAGTCCTTACCACTTCAAAAGCTTTGTCTACTAACTTCTGGAAGTCGCCGTAGTCGCTGGAAGACATGGCGAACTTTAACTCTTTGCCCAGCCCATTCTTGAAGCGGAATTGCTTCTTGGCGTCGGTATCCACGTCTGTTGGGGCATAGCGGGATAGCTGGGTGAAGGCATTCAGGTAGGCCCTCACAGTCATACGGCCTTGCTTTAGCATCAGGAATTCTTCACGCCTGGCTTGTATCTCTCCTTCAGGTACGAAGTGATTGCGGAAGTTGGTTCGAAATTCTTCCCATGTAAAATTTTCCGGGTCCCGGTGGGCTTCGGTGAAGGCGGTCCACCAGTCAGCTGCTGGTCCTTGAAGTTGATGAGAGGCTAGTAGCACTTTCTCCCTTCCTTCACAGTGGATGAGCCTCAGCTTGCTATCAATGGTACGGAGCCAATCATCAGCGTCCATGGGTTCGGTAACGGTGGCGAAAGTGGGTGGATGGGTGTTCAGGAAGTCCCTAAGGAAGGACCTAGGTGGAAAAGGTGGTGGTGGCGGAAGGTTGTAGTTTGGTGGTGGTGGGGGTGGGGCTTGTTGCAGGTTGGTGACAATTTGGGTGAGGTTGTTAAGCAACTGGGTTTGTAGAGCCATCATCTGTTGCATTTGTTGAGAGGCTGGGGCTCCTCGAGCACCCCTTGCATTCCATCCAGGGACACCTCCAAGTTCTTCATCCAGAGGTGGGTTACCACGACCACGGCCTCTACCTCGTCCAGCCATCTGTGATAGAGAAGTTCATTGAGGTCTTAGAATAATAGATGAGATAAGAAAGGATACACTAGGGTAACACGGTCCCAACTATATGCATCAAGGGTAAGAGACATAAAGCAAGTTCATTAATCAACTAGTGTGGAGGTGGACAAGATGCCAAAGCATTCCACCACTCACACGACACATAAACAAGACTAAAGACATGGATGCGGACAGGATGCCGAAGCATTCCACAACTCATGTCGCAACCAACACACACAACATAAAGCAAACTACTAGCATAACAACATAAACGACACAACTCAAGACTAGGGAGGGCGTAGTTACACGCTCCTACAAACTAAGGATAACTGTCCTGAGTCGTCCAGCGGGGAAACGAGTCCACTCCTACTCGTCGGAGTCCTCCTCAACCTCCATCTCCGGGTCTTCTTCTTCTGAGTCTTCTCTTGAGTTCTCGGGGGAGTTCATGCGGCGATCCGGAGAGTTCGGGTCCCAAGGCTCCACGTCCGAAGCGTACTGCGGAGAGTTAGGATCAACTCCAGTGATCCTCGTGTAGCGTCGGCGAAGTCGCTCGTAGCGGTCGACCAAGTCCCTGCTGTCCTGCAGCTCCTGCTGACAACGCTGGAGTCGCGAAGACAACTCCACAACGTCGTCCACCAGCCTCTCGCACTGGGGGTGAGTCAAGCGTCCCTCGACGTCACGTCCAGTGAAGGCGGCTGTGCCACTAGGGCGCTGAGGGGTGTACGCGTGCTCCGTGCACCCAAGAAGGAACCTGTGGGCGTGGCTCCAGTAGGTGGTCGCCTCCCACGTGGCGTCCTCCTCAGCTGCACGCTGGGAGCTCCTCCAGGCCGGAGAGAAGTGCGAGTGCAGCAACTCCGAGTCGTAGTAGACGGCCAGCTGAGAAGTCCACTCCAGCTCACCAGTATAGGGTGCAAAGACCCTAGTGGTGTGGTAGACTAAGCGGACACGGTACTCACGGTACCCCGCAGCTCGAAGAAGAGAACGAAGACGGACGCGCGTCCTTGAAGCAGCACTCCCGTTGGAGAGCAGCGTCGTCTCCCTCCGGGGTGTGTAAGGTGCGGAGCGACTGGCTAGGGCGTGCTGAGGGACACGACCTCCAGTCGACTTACGGGCCGTCTGCTTGGTTCGCGCCATCTACAAACATTTGAAAAGAAGAGAGTGAGATTAATATTTAATAAATCAAGTTAGAATAAAAACAATAAGCAAAGCAAGGTAAGAAGCACAAGGGTTGAGATGGAGAGCACAAAGTTTTGGAAATACTATTTCATATGAAAATAGTATAGTCCTTAATTTTCGGCCATTTCTAACTAGGCTTGCGTCCTACGGGCAACACGGCTCTGATACCACTTTGTCACGCCCGGTCATCATAAAGATGAGCAGACGCTAACCACATGTACGCCAGGATCAGTTGAATCGTACATGCGTTGACGAAAGTGAAATACCATTACATTGCCATGTTCGGAATACATAAATAGTCTTACATAACGACCCGAAGGTCTACAAATACACTCCACAAATATTTACAACACTAAACAGTTCAACACTACAGAAAGCAAGATAGGTAAGCGGGCTTCGTCTCCACAGGCAGCCGTTGCGCGTGAGGTCGCCAGCCTAGACCAAGTCCTCCGGGTTGACGTAGAAGTCCTCCGGTGCAGCTTCTTCTTCTTCATACTCTAAAGGAGAATTAAACGCTTGAGTACATAAAGTACTCAGCAAGTGCGGGAAGAGAATGACATGATTGGCTAGGGCAAGGAAAGGCCAAATATGGCTTAGCACTATGCTTAGAACCTATCCTTAGCTTCCAATTATCACTATCATAATTCAATAAATAATCAACACATGATTAATGATAATGAAAGTATTCGAATCATAATGAATCATCATTTCCCAACCATAGACTAATTATGAACTGGCCCCAAGCCGTTCTTGTCCGTGAGCACGGCTGTCATGACAGTTTTACCAAATCTCTGCAGAGAGTGTACCCTTTCCCCACAAGCAGTGATTTCATCCCCTGTTGGCAGGTGGACTAAGTGAACCTCCCTGATTGCCCGTGGTAGCTAACCACATTACACACTTCCTTTGGTGTGAGGCCAGGAGATCACAACATGGCCTTTACAAAGGTACTCCCGATTAGTGCTAGCCCTCTAAGGTTTCCACCACTGAGGATTCTCGGAGTAACCCTCCGCCCCAGAGCCCCCTCTTGAGCCTTGCGGTTCCAAGAGCGGATCACCCGACTCATTCCCCGCACCATCCAACCACTAGCAGTTCATCGGGAGAAACCTAATTAATTGACCAAGCTGCCCCATCTCAGTCTCGTGGTGGTACTATAAAGCTTAGTGGCTTCCTCCATAAACCGTTCCTTAGAATCCGGTGGTAACAAACCCCAATCCCGGGTCTCGTGCAAAGTGCACCATACCAAAACTAACCAACCACCAGATTCCTATCCACTAACATTATGTATGTTCATCACCAAATTAAAGTACCATAAAGTTGAGCATAGAGCATTTGTATGAAAACCCAATCCCAACATCTAAGCATGGCTAAGCTTAAATAAGACCTATCTACTTCCCAACCCATTTCAGGTAACAAGGAATTATATGGAACAGGGCATGTAAACATGAAGTAGGACATCAAATTAATTAGCATGCAACTAGCTAAGTTCCTAAAATAGGTACAAGATGGTCAAGGGCACTTGCCTTCGTTGGAGACTTGAGAATTGACGAAGTCTTGGTCTTGGAAGTTGAGGTTAGGGTCGTAGAACGACTCTAGATATATGCCCAAGCAATGACAATAATAGAATAAAGCTAAATAAGTAAAGGCACGCAAAACAATGCATTCACACATACACAAAAGCACAAAATCCTACACTAATGCGTCCCTACGAGGTATTTATCACTTAACATGGCCAAAGTATGCATTTTATACTTTTCCTAGAATTTTGGGATTTTATTATAGCCTAAAACCATTTTTATTGAATTTTCTATAGCAAAATGTATTTTAAAACATTTATAACAATTAATCCAGGGACCAAATATATTTTATCTGAATACTACAATTAATTCACAGCATAAAATAATTTATAACCATTTTTCATAGCATTCCTACACTTAATCACCATTTTTATCTATTTTCTACACCTTAAATACAATTAAAAACCCTATTCAGTAATTAAATAAAAGTCCAGGGGCTAATTAAATAGTTTTCTACACTGTACAGGGTCCAAATACAACAGTCTACATAATTACAGGGGTTAGAATGCATAAATAAATGATTAAAACCAATTTTTAGGGATCCAGGGGCTAGTTTGAGATTTCTGGGGGCTAGATTTCAATTCTGGAGAAGTCCAGGGGGTAGCTAGTGAAGTTCCAGGGGCTCCGGTGCAAATGCGCAGGCGGGAAATGCGATTTAAACTTGGGGCGTTGGATCACAAATGGATGACTCGGATTTTATTAGGCGAACCGGTATGCACGATATAATCGCAGCCGTTGGCCGCGAATGGGTGGCTCGGATTGAGCCACGTCGGCCCAGTGCCGGCGCCAGCGCTCTGCGCGGCGGCGCACGGCGGCAACCGGCGGTGATCTCGCCGGGGATCACCCCGATTCATGAATTACGCCCTAATCCTAGGAACAGAGCGCATAGAATTGAAGAGGGGGATCACATGGACTCACCGGAGGCGTCAATTGGACCCGGGGAAGATCAGAGAGCGCCGGCGACGAGGGAGAGCGGCGGAGCTCGCCGGGGAGCGGCGGAATCGGTGATGCAGTGACGATTTCTCCGAGCGGTTGTGTCCGGAGCGTGTCTGGGAGCACGGCGAACAAGTTAGGCTAGGCGCACGGAGGAAATTGCGTTGCAATCGGCGGGAACGTCGGCGACTTACCGAGGGGAGGGGTGGCTAGGGTTGAGAGCTCGGGGAAGGGGTGAAATTAGGGGGTGACGGTGGTTTATAGCCGCGGGGGAGTCGGCAGTTGCGGAGCGCACGCGAGGGAGGTTCTCCCGGGGCGAAGACGTGCGCGGCGATGGTTGGAGGCGGGGTGGCGCGGTGCAGTTCGTGGGCGCGGGGCGTCGGTTGCGCGCGCGTGGGCAAGAAAGGGGGGAGGGAGGGTGCGCCGACAGGCGGGCCCCGCCCGGCAGAGAGAGGGATAGAGGAAGTGAGGGAAAGTGGGTTGGGCCAGGGGGGAAAGATTTGGCCCAATTGGGTTTTTAATTCCTTTTCTTTTTCTTTTTCATTTCATTTCTTTTGATTTGAATTTAAATTCAATTTGAATCGTTTGCTACTCGTTTGAACACCAAAAATTCACATAAAAATGCATGCTACAATGATCAAGGTTTGAGCAATTTTTTGTACATAAAATATGGGTGTTACATGCCGTCAGTGGAGGAATATTAATCCAGTCTCCGGCCGATGCTTATCATGTCTGCTCTCTCATCACCTTGGCCCCAACCAATGCAAGCACCAATTAAACAAACGAATCGAACACTGTTTCAGTGGAAGACGACGTGAGTGAAGGTCCCCTACCGTACCAACCAATTGCTGTCGTTCGTTCGTTGTTCATGTGGTGCAGTGCGACGAGCAATACAATACAGCATGCAGTGGTTGGTTGGCTGATGAGTTTGCTGGCATCGATCGATCCGTTTGCGACGGATATGAAGGCGGGGTTCGCGTGCGATTGAAGTTGAAGGCCTTGCTTCTCCTTTCGGCCAGGTTGGCTCCAAGAATCTGCGCCGCCAGTTTGGTTGGATTCCAGCTGTTCTGTTCTGTTCTATTCTGCTCTGTGAATGCTTGACAGAAAACAGTTGGATTATTGGACGAGCAATTCGTTGGTCATCTAAGAGTCAATCAAGGCGACCAAATTTCTTGTTCAGGAAAAAACAAGAAGAACAACAATTTATCGGTTGCTTGAAATCTGGGAATTTATACGTATATTGCTTATACTCCCTCCGTCCCCATGGACTTGTCGCTTTGTAGTTCAAAAATGAACTACAACGACAAGTTCATGGGGACGGAGGGAGTATATATATATGAAAAATGCTATTTATCAGTTATTTGAAATCTGGGAATTTTTATACGTATCTTGTTTAAAGCCGAGATGGTCGTCAGATGGATAAGAATAAGAATCTGCAGACATCAATCAAAATCGGCCGACGACCGACCGGAGAGAACGGGGAGGACCACCCCCACCAGCGTGTCTGCCATTTGCGACATGGAACGGGACGCAAGGAACATGAAGGACATTGGACGACAGAAGGTATCGTTTATGTTTATCCTCTAGCTACTCGTCTAGGCAGAAAGTACGTATGCATCAGCAGCATTGTTTGGGTGCAGCTAACATAGCATCTGTGCCTGATTTCACAGGTCAACTGTTCACAAACCAGGCAGGCAGCAAGCCCAGTATCGATCAGTATGGCTACAAGCTACAGCATGGATTTGGTCTCCGCCGGGCCGTGGTCAGTCGTCCCAGCACAGCACTGAACGAAAGTTACAGCATGGATTGCGATCTTCAGATACACATGACAACAGTCAACAGCAAGGCACTGGAAGCCCGTAGTAGTTCGTAATTGAGATTTTAAGGGCCCAGTCAGTTCGATACGAAGCGGTAGAAGACAGCCCATTCATATCTGTACGGCCCACCAAGCCCGTTCGTCGTAGTGACTGCCGGCCGCCTTCGGAGCTCATCCGCCTCAAGGCCTTCGAGCGAGCGAGGCGAGCCCGTCCTGCTCGACGGCCGCGTCCCAGGTTCAAGGACGTCGACACGTACGCGCGTCCGCGTCCGCGGGGGGAAGACGTCGTACGTCGACGAGGCCGCCAAGAAGGAGCTAGGTCAATTATTAAGGACGTCTTCGCACGCTAGCTACGACCGCACACTCGTCGTCGCCGAGCCCAACAAGTTCGGCGGACGAGGTGCACGCCGTGTCAGGTTCCGGAAGTCGTAACGTTGAGCGGAGGACCAGCGCAACAAGCCCAAGCCCAAGCACGGCGCCTGTTGTAAATTGAGTCGTTGCAACCTACGTATATATAGTAACTGAGCAGATACAACATGGTACACTCTGTTTCCAAAGTGAAACACAACGTTCTGTTGCAGCAGTGGGCAAAATGGAACGCACGCATGCATCAACACTCTGCTTAACTTGTGGTAGTATCTCGAACGGCAGCCGACACTGCGTCCTCGGTCTCGTTTTGTTGCTCGGCTCCTTCTTCAGTCTCGCTGCTGGTGCTGGGCATCTCGACTACCATCTTGCTGACGCGAAACATGGCCAAGTGGATGTCACCTGCAACGAACGAACACGCCGAGAGCCAGAGCCTTGTTATCTCCTCTGAAAATCTAATTTGTGCTAATTACCCTGCATGTGCATGGATCGGAAGTTGCTTGTAATAATCTAACCGAAGATGAGTAGGCTGCCGGGTTGGATGGGCACGGGGAAGCCGGGGACGAGGCGGCGTTCGTTGATGTAGGTGCCGTTCGTGCTGTCCAGGTCCGTCACCAGCAGGCTGCCGTCATCCTTCTTCTCCAGCCGAGCGTGCGTGCCGGATACTGCATTGTGCATCATCATCCTCATCATCCTCGGTCAGACTAGCCATATGCATGCATTTTGCAAGACAGACGACCACAGTAAGGTCAGTAGTGACTGAGTCCTGCAAGAACTATATACTGACCTGTGGCCACGGGGAGAACGATGTCCGCCTTGTCAGCAACCCGGCCAACGGTCACGGAATCCTGATGAACACCACACATGCACGCTTGATGTCAAAGCGCGCGGTAACATTTTGCAGTTTTGCAGTCCGTAAATCCAGCGGCAGCTCCTAATTGGAGTACTACAGTACTTGCTTGACAACACACAAAAGCAGATGATACTGAACAAATTAAAACGCAGCGGTAATATAATGGCAGCACATACGACGGTGGCTATCTGGAACGCGCCTGGGCGTGGGACTTTGTAGCCGATATGACGCCAATCGCCGTCACCTGAAACCGGTAATAACCCAGATTGACGATGCTCATAAAGTTCGTGTGATGTACTCAAGTCGAGCAAGATGGACGAGCTTTTAGTTAGAAGGTACAGGTAGTAGCAGACCTGCAGGATCAAGAACCCATGCTTCTGAAGAACCGACAGTTGACGGGCCGTCAGCACCGCTAGAAGAAGAGCACCTCGTGCTGCTCCCTCTGCTGCTGCTGAAAGAAGAACTCTTCTTCCTCTTGCAGTTCAGCGGTGGCGCGACCAGGCAGATCAGATGCTGCTTATTGGCGCTGAAGGTGGAGGAGCAGGGAAGCCGCCGGGGCGGCACGAGAGGAGAGCGGGAGGAGAAGGACGACGACCTCGTGGGGGTGGAGAGGAGTAGCACCGAGGAGGTGGCGCCTGCTTCCATCAGATCAGGCGGCGCTGCTTTTTCCGGGCAGTGGAGTGTGGAGGCAAGGCAACGGAGAAGAAGGACCCTCCCTGTTTTCCTTGGCGAATCAATCACTCTGTTGCTTTCGTGTTCTCTATGGATCAATGGAGATAAGATCACCTCACAGCTGGTTGTTGCAAGCCTCGTTTGTCCTGTGCACAATCCTGTGTACCGCTCCCGGCCGAGCTTTTACGGCCAGTCGTTCTGGCGCCTGTGCATCTGCAACTCGTCAACGTCGACGGGCCCAACGTGTGCACCTGTCATCACGTGTCATCGTTTGATGCTATTCAGCTCTTGCGAGCGACGAACCTCTGACGTTGGGGCCACATGTCAGCCTTGCTGAAGTAGGCGAGGCAAGCAACTAACCCTTCGCCTCTCCTACCGATGTCCCATGATACCGATCCAGACCACGCCCCGAGGAGACCAAGATAGGACACCGACGAGGCAGCACAAATCCCTAGTCTAGGATCCCTGGCCCGCCCAAAGGTAGGATTTTGTTTTTTTTTCCCGAATATTTGCGCTCAAAGTCCAGATCTTTTTCGCATCATCACTATTTTTGTCCCTTTTGTTTTTGGGCGACCGACCGGATTCGATTCCATTCGATCAGATGACACACCCCTTCCATATCATCCTCATCCAGATCAGGATTAAAAACCGATTAAAGATGTACGGCCGGATTCGATTCGATTAGATCAGATGACACACCCCTTCCATCTCATCATAATCCAAATCAGGATTTAAAAACCGGTTAAAGATGTAAACTTAACTGTATTAGCAAACTTCAGAGTAAAATAAACCAAATGATAGTTCAGTGATTATCCGGACTTGGACTATAGCTCGGAGAGTAAAGTAGAATTTCCCTTATTAGTACATCATGTCCAAGTACGAAGTAGCCGCAGGACGAAACAATAAACACATCGATCACGCACGTTGGTGCATCTTTTTGGGCGCGACGGCATCAATGGCAGTACCGAGGGGCCATGCCGCCTCAATGTAATACTCTCCGTACTTCACCTTGGCAACCAGCGTAATCTCCTTGGTTGGCTCCAAACCTGCAGTATGTATAACCAAATTAATTAATTAAACCTTTTCCAGCTCGCGGTTTTTTACAATAATTAATACCCAAATTGTCAGGGCTGAGCAAGGCAGAAAAGTAGTTACCGAATCCATCCACGAGCAGTGTGTACTGGTAGAGGAGATCCATGCATATGTACGGCACGTCGAGGACATTAGGGTAAGCAGCTTTGGCTTCCTGGGCGCTCAGTGAACAGACCTTGTCCGCGGCAGCTTTGTACGCCGCGGGCGTGGACTTGGCGCTGGGCGCCTCGCCGTCGATGAAGCCAAACTGAGCAGCCTTGTCGTAGAAGAAGGACGCGAGGTAGAGGTCGTCCTGCCCGGCTCCGGCGCCGCCGTTCCACACGCCGTTGAAGGTGCAGTTTCTTCTGGCCTCACACGGCGCGTTCAGGTTCAGTGCGCGGGTTATCTCTTCTCGGCACCTGTCGTACGCCGCGCCTTCTGGTGCGGCCGTTGCATCGTACTCCTCCCCGTTGTAGGTGTACGTACCGGTGAACCCACGCAACATGCAGTAGCTAAACGGCCCGTTCCTTGCCTTCAGGATCTCTGCACGAGCAGCTAAGGCGCCGTAGTGCAAGTAACTGCAGAGGCAGAGCAGACCGTCTTTCAACATAATCACAAGGATATTAAAACTATGTTTAGCTGGACTACTAGAATTATAATATGAAGTTAATTAGTACCAACAAACCTGTGAACATATAAATTATAGTCCCTTCCCTTGAGATACTCGTTGGTAATGTAAGGATCCTTCCCTTCCGGTACGGCCGGAGCGTTGGCGGCAGCGTTTGCAGAGATGGCATAAGCCATTTGCACTGATCCACCTCCCAGATCAGCCACACCTACTGTCTTCGAGTAATCCCCTCCCAGCTTACCCAGCAGATAGTTCAAAGCGACCTACACAGTGCACGTCACTTACGTCAAGGTTAATTAGTACTGTAAAAGAACCACACAAGTCTTCAGCGATGCAGTGTAAATTTCCCTCTCTGGGTGACACCCAAGCTAGTTCATATCATACCCATAGGTAAGAGCCTTCTTGGGAGCCTTCAAGAACTGTGATCCATTTCGGGTTGTACTGAAACTTGCTTTTGGTATGAACAAGATCTCGAACCTGCATGCGTATCTCATCGATAAATTAGCAATTACACTTCTGTCTGTCTGGTATTAGAAGATTGAAATTCATTACCCCAAGTTTGAGTGGAGTCGTTTTCTGAAGGCGACGAGGGACGATGTCCTTGGCCTTCTCGAGAAGAGGCGTTATGGAGTCTGCAGCCTCTTGGGGCCGACCAGCATACGAGCTCAGACCAGGCTTTACCTTGGCGAAGAACTCGATGTCGTCACCGACCTCGACGAGGTCCATCTTCTTGTCGAACTTGAAGACGTGCACCCGGCTGCCCGTGCTGCCGGCGTCGAAGATCACGGCGTACCTCCCGGCCCCGGTCCCGGGCGCCGCGTTCTCCTGCTCCGCTGGCTCGTCGTCGTCGACGGCGACCCGGGCCTTTCGACCAAGCGCGATGTTACCACCGGCAGAGGCCGCTGAGACCAGCTGGAAGTGTACTACGAGGAGAAGCACAGCAGCAACAAGGCCGGGTAGTAGGGGGGTTAGGCGAGCCATCGTCGCCACTGATGCTGAGTGCTGTAGGATTGAGCTCTCAGGAGCCGGTGCCGGTGGTCGCTCGTGTCGTGTCTGAACAAACAACAAGCTAGCACTCTGAGGCTGAGGAGGTGCATCCATCCATCGGTCTTATTGCTAGCTCTGAACGCACGACCACGAGCAACACGGTTGTTGTCCGGCCTCCTCGTGTATCACGTGTAGATGTCATGATCGGAGAAAGCTGCATTTTGTAGCACGACGGACCAATAGCAGCGTGACGAGTCCCGATCATCATAAAAAGCGTGGACAACGACGCATTATTGGCAAAAGTTTCATACGAGGACACATAACCCAACCATAAATATGTGACTACGCAATATTGTTGATTACTCCTCCTGTCTTTAAAAGTTTATCATTTTGAACTACAAAACTACAAATTTTTAGGGATGGGGAGTACTTTAGTTTGCTATTTCTTAGAGAATATATATATATATATATCAGTATTTCAGCTCTACAACTTTTTATCTTCTGCTTAATATATTGCCTTCCAGGCCTTTCGCGAAAAAAAATGAGTCTCTGTCCGGATTAATAAGAAGGACAAAACCGACCTGGGCCGGCCCACTTATTGTAACATCAAAGGCCCATGCGTCACAACCAACGCAAGGTGCGTGCATGCATGCATGGGAAGCAAGACACAGGCACTTACGTACTACTCCATCACGTACTACAGTGATTGTACGTCAGTTGCTCTCCTCACCTCGGATCCAATTCTGACAGCAACAAGAAAATCTTTCACTAGCTGTATAATGATTGTAGTTTTTTATTGAAAGCGTTGTTTGTGTCTGCATGATTTGGTTGGATTTTCGTCCAAAGTAAAGTCGTATATGCCATGTTAGTAACGTGCGTATTCACAACAACATAAGTAACTACTTAAATTTTGAAACACCTCATCTATGGATTTTCCAGTCACATCGATCAAGTATTAGACCCACCATATAGATGTTTGTACCAAGGACTAAGCAACATCGTTATGTATTTTATGCAAATGCCATTTCATGACACGGGGTTATTAACACGATGAAACCTATTCATTTTATCATCTACTCCCTCGTTTTAAATTATTTGACATTGGTTAGTTCAAAATAATTTGAAACAGATGGAATATCATGTAAGAAAAAATGTGTAATATCTTTTTTAGTAAATCTTTTCAGATATGCCAGCGGTTCCGCGTTAGCCACATTGAGGGAGTGGATTACTGGTGTCCGTTCCAACCTTGTAGGATCTCTTATGATTGTCCATCTATTATACTGTACAGTTCATCGGTTGTCTTTGTGCATCAACATAGAATTAGTAACGCAGTCTAAGATGGCAAACGACTACTAAATTTGAAACGGTAGGATTTTTTAACCCCCCACAACATGTTTTCACTATTTATTCATTGATAAAATTGCTTCATGTAATTATATTTACAACATTATAGACATAGAACATATTGGAATTAAAGTTGATAAGCAACACTAAGCAACATTGTCACGCCCGGTCATCGTAAAGATGAACAGACGCTAATCACATGTACGCTAGGATCAGTTGAATCGTACATGCGTTGACGAAAGTGAAATACCATTACATTGCCATGTTCGAAATACATAAAATAGTCTTACATAACGACCCGAAGGTCTACAATTACACACCACAAATATTTACAACACTAAACAGTTCAATACTACAGAGAGCTAGATAGGGTAAGCGGGCTTCGTCTCCACAGGCAGCCGTTGCGCGTGAGGTCGCCAGCCTAGACCAAGTCCTCCGGGTTGACGTAGAAGTCCTCTGGTGCAGCTTCTTCTTCTTCATACTCTAAAGGAGAATTAAACGCTTGAGTACATAGAGTACTCAGCAAGTGCGGGAAGAGAATGACATGTTTGGCTAGAGCAAGGAAAGGCCAAATATGGCTTAGCACTATGCTTAGAACCTATCCTTAGCTTCCAATTATCACTATTATAATTCAATAACTAATCAACACATGATTAATGACAATGAAAGTACTTGAATCATAATGAACCATCAAATCCCAACCATAATCTAATTATGAACTGGCCCCAAGCCGCTCTTGTCCGTGAGCACGGCTGTCATGACAGTTTTACCAAGTCTCTGCAGAGAGTGTACCCTTTCCCCACAAGCAGTGATTTCATCCCCTGTTGCCAGGTGGACTAAGTGAACCTCCCTGAATGCCCGTGGTAGCTAACCACATTACACACTTCCTTTGGTGTGAGGCCAGGAGATCACAACATAGTCTTTACAAAGGTACTCCCGATTTGTGCTAGCCCTCTAAGGTTTCCACCACTGAGGATTCTCGGAGTAACCCTCCGCCCCAGAGCCCCCTCTTGAGCCTTGCGGTTCCAAGAGCGGATCACCCGACTCATTCCCCGCACCATCCAACCACTAGCAGTTCATCGGGAGAAACCTAATTAATTGACCAAGCTGCCCCATCTCAGTCTCGTGGTGGTACTATAGAGCTTAGTGGCTTCCTCCATAAACCGGTCCTTAGAATCTGGTGGTAACAAACCCCAATCCCGGTTCTCGTGCAAAATGCACCATACCAAAACTAACCAACCACCAGATTCCTATCCACTAACATTAAGTATGTTCATCACCAAATTAAAGTACCATAAAGTTGAGCATAGAACATTTGTATGAAAACCCAATCCCAACATCTAAGCATGGCTAAGCATAAATAAAGCCTATCTACTTCCCAACCCATTTCAGGTAACAAGGAATGGTAAGGAACAGGGCATGTAAACATGAAGTAGGACATCAATTTAATTAGCATGCATCTATCTACATCCCTAGAACTGGAGCAAAATGGTCAAGGGCACTTGCCTTCGTTGGAGACTTGGAAATTGACGAAGTCTTGGTCTTGGAAGTTGAGGTTAGGGTCGTAGAACGACTCTAGATATATGCCCAAACAATGGCAAGAATAGAATAAAGCTAAATAAGTAAAGGCACGCAAGACAATGCATTCACACATACACATAGGCACAAAATTCTACACTAATGCGTCCCTACGAGGTATTGATCATTTATCATGGTCAAAGTATGCATTTTAGATTTATCCTACAATTTTGGGATTTTATTATAGCCTAAAACCATTTTTATTGAATTTTCTATAGCAAAAATGTATTTTAAAACATTTATAATAATTAATCCAGGGGCCAAATATATTTTATCTGAACTCTACAATTAATTCACAGCATAAAATAATTTATAAACATTTTTCATAGCATTCCTACACTTATTCATCATTTTTATCTAATTTCTATACCTTATATACAATTAAAAACCCTATTCAGCAAATAAATAAAAGTCCAGGGGTTAATTAATTAGTTTTCTACACTGTACAGGGCCTAAATACAACATTCTACAAAATTACAGGGGTTAGAATGCTTAATTAAATGATTAAACCCAATTTTTAGGGTTCCAGGGGCTAGTCTGCGATTTCTGGGGGCTAGACTTCAATTCTGGAGAAGTCCAGGGGGTAGCAACGAAGTTTCCAGGGGCCTGGGTGAAAACGCAGAGGCGGGAAAAGCTAAATTGAATATGGGCCGTTGGATCCGAAGCGAACGGCCCGGATTTTATTATGCCGAAACGGTACGGGGTTTTAATCGTGGCCGTAGGGGTGAAACCGATGGACTGGATTGGGCCACGTCGCCCCCGGCGACGTCGGCGGTGGCCGGCGCGGCGGCGCTGGGCGCCCGCGGTGGTGAACTCGCCGGAGACGGCCAAAACGGCGAATCCGACGTCCAAACATGGTGCTAAGGGCATGGAACGAAAGAGGAGAGGAAGGGGAACTCACCTAGGGGAGTAGCTAGCCTTGAAATCGATCGGAGGACGGTCGGCGATGAGGAATGGCGGCGGTGGCGTCGGACCTCGTCGGACTTGGTGAATTCTCGGTGATCTCCCCTCGAACTCTTGTCCGGCGTGTTCCTGGTGGGGCGGTGAGCACGTGAGACCGAAAAGATGGGGAGCAAGGGGGCTGCAGTGGCGGGAACGCGTGTGCCAAAATACTCACCGGCGATGAAGGGTTTGAGAGAGAGAGAGAGCTCCGGGAGAGGGGAAAATGGGGTGTTGGCTCCTCTAAAGCGTGGAGGGGGTGTGCGGTTTCGATGGGCGCACAAAAACTGCCGGGGAGAGGGGAATCGGGGGAGGAACGTGGGCGCGGGGGCGTCGGTTGCGCGCGGCAGTTGTGCGGGGCGCGAGAGAAGGAGGGAGGCGGTTGGGAGGGATGACAGGCGGGGTCCACCGCGCAGAGAGGGAGAGAGAGAGAGGGTTCGGCTGGGCCGGCGGGAGAGGGGAGGGGAATTGGGCCAGGGGGAGAAATCGGCCCAACAGGGGGTTTTATTCTTTTCTTTTTCTTTTTCCATTTTCTCTCTTTTGATTTTGAATTCAAATTCATTTTGAACCGTTTGCTACTCGTTTAAACACCAAAAATTCACAAGAAAATGCATGCTACAATGATCAAGGTTTGAGCAAATTTTTGTACATGAAATATGGGTGTTACAACTCTACCCCCCTTAAAAGGAATCTCGCCCTCGAGATTCGGACGTTCTAAGAGAATAGATGAGGGAAATCCGCCTTGAGAGCTTCTTCTCTTTCCCATGTTGCTTCTGCCTCGGAATGATGTTTCCATTGCACTTTACACATGCGAATGACTTTGTTCCTCGTGACTTTTTCTAGTGTCTCAAGTATTTTGACAGGCTGCTCTACATAAGACAAGTCCTCCTGTACATCCACGGCTTCCATGGGCAATTGCTCTTCAGGCACCCTTAGGCACTTCTTAAGCTGCGACACATGGAACACATTGTGCACATCTGCCAGGTGTGGCGGAAGCTCAAGCTGGTAAGCCACTTCACCACGTCGTTCCAGTATCTTGAACGGACCAATGTAACGGGGTGACAACTTGCCTCTTACTTTGAATCTTCTCAATCCTCTCATAGGTGACACCTTCAAGTACACATAGTCACCAACTTCAAACGTGAGATCACGTCTTCGAGTATCCGCATAACTCTTTTGTCTTGTTTGAGCTGCCTTTAGATTCTTCCGAATTTCTTGTACTTGCCTTTCAGCCTCTTGTAATACGTCAGGCCCAAAGACTTGACTTTCCCCAGTTTGATTCCAAAACAACGGTGTCCTACATTTTCGCCCATACAATGCTTCAAAAGGAGACATCTTCAAACTGGCTTGATAACTGTTGTTGTAAGAAAATTCGGCATATGGCAGATTCTTGTCCCAACTCTTGCTATTCTTTAAAGCACACGCTCTCAACATGTCTTCTAATATCTGGTTGGTGCGTTCTGTCTGACCATCGGTTTGAGGATGATACGCCGAACTGAAATTTAGACGGGTATCCATTGATTCATGTAACTTCTGCCAGAATCTTGAGGTGAATTGAGTGCCTCTGTCTGAGATGATCTTCTTAGGAACTCCATGTAAGCATACAATCCTGGAGATGTACAGTTCCGCCAACTTGGGGCCGTTGTAGGTCTCTTTCACAGGAATAAAGTGAGCCACTTTAGTTAGACGGTCCACAATAACCCATATAGAATCATATCCAGATTGTGTTCTTGGTAGTCCCACGATGAAGTCCATACTTATTTCTTCCCATTTCCATTCTGGCACTTTGATTGGTTGTAATAATCCTGCTGGTCTTTGATGTTCCGCCTTAATCAATTGACATGTATCACATATGGCCACATATTCGGCTACATCCCGTTTCATTCCATGCCACCAATATCGATCTTTAAGGTCTTGATACATCTTGGTGCTTCCGGGGTGGATGGAGTATGATGAGTCATGAGCTTCTCTTAATATCAACTCTTTAATCTCCTTGACATCTGGAACACAAATCCTCTTTCCAAGCCATAAGGTTCCTTGTTCATCCTCTCTAAAGTTCGGAGCTTTCCCCTTCTTCATCAACTGTTTGATCTCCTTGACCTTCTCATCATTCTTCTGCCCTTCTCGTATATCACGCTCGAGGGTGGAGTCCACTTCCATAGCAACTGCTTCAGTGCTAGACACTAGACATAGATTTAACCTTGCAAACTCTTCACATAGCTGGGGTTGAAGAGCTTGTACTGACAAGTTATTGCTTTGTCCCTTCCTGCTTAGAGCATCAGCGACCACATTAGCCTTGCCTGGATGGTAGTTGATTCCCACATCAAAATCATTGATTAATTCCAGCCAACGTCGTTGCCTGAGATTGAGATCCGGCTGTGTAAATATGTACTTCAAGCTCTTGTGATTTGTATATATCTCCGTCCTTTTTCCCATTAAGTAATGTCTCCATATCTTCAAAGCATGAACAACAGCTGCCAATTCTAAGTCATGTGTTGGATAGTTCCTCTCATGTTTCCGAAGCTGTCTTGAAGCGTAGGCCACAACATGTCCTCCTTGCATTAAGACACATCCTAAACCATGACCAGATGCGTCACAATAGACCACAAACTCCTTTTGCATATCGGGCATCACCAATACCGGTGCACTGGTTAACCTCTTCTTCAATTCGGCGAAGCTTACCTCACATTCGGGGGTCCACTTGAAAGCAACTCCTTTCTCAAGCAACTTGGTTAGTGGTCGAGAGATCTTTGAAAATCCCTCGATGAATCGACGGTAATAACCAGCCATACCTAAGAATCTCCGTATATCATGTACACTCTCAGGTGTTTCCCACTTAAGGACATCGGCCACTTTGCCTGGATCCACTGCTATACCTCCTTCGGATATGACATGTCCCAAAAATGATACCTCCTTTAGCCAAAACTCACACTTACTAAGTTTGGCATACAGTTGATGTTGGCGAAGCTTCTGTAGGGCCATCCTGAGGTGCTCCTCATGCTCTTCTTCCGTCTTGGAGTAGATAAGTATGTCATCGATGAATACCACTACGAACTTGTCCAAGTACTCCATGAAAACCTTGTTCATAAGATACATAAAATACGCCGGAGCATTGGTCAATCCAAATGACATGACTGTATACTCATACAATCCATACCGAGAGACAAATGCCGTCTTGGGAATATCCGACGGTCTAATCTTCAGTTGATGATAGCCCGAACGGAGATCAATCTTGGAAAACACACATGCTCCTCTTAACTGATCAAATAAATCTTCAATCCTTGGTAGTGGATATTTATTCTTGATGGTTACCTCATTTAAAGCACGATAGTCCACACACAACCTTTAGGTTCCATCCTTCTTAGGTACAAATATGACTGGTGCTCCCCAAGGCGATGAGCTAGGACGAATATATCCTTTTGCCAATAATTCCTCAATATGGTCCTTTAGTTCAGCTAGTTGTTTAGCATCCATTCTATACGGCCTCTTATATATTGGGGCCGTTCCAGGTACTAGTTCAATGATAAATTCAATCTCTCGATCAGGGGGCATACCTGGCAAGTCATCTGGGAATACATCGGGAAATTCCTTCACAACCCTGATATCTTTGGTACTCTCAAGGTGATTGAGTTGTACTATTGCTTCTTGTATCTGATCTGGCTTGAATTCCACTGTGGTGCCATCCGGGTGTGTTAAGCAGACTGTTCTAGTTGCACAATGAATTACTCCTTGATTCTTTGTCAACCAGTCCATTCCCAGAATGATATCTAATCCTTGTGAGTCCAACACTATTAGGTTGGCCCAAAAGACTACCCCCCTTATGTTTATACTCACTTTTCGGCATAGATGCCTTGCCACCATCTCTCCTCCAGGAGAGTTTATCAATAATGGTCCATTCAAGAATGTAACTACCATGTCATGCTTCTTTATGAAATCCTTGGATATGAATGAATGTGTAGCACCCGAATCAAACAATATGGTGGCGGGGTGGGAGTTGACAGAGAACGTACCGATCACCACATCAGGTGCTTCCTGTGCTTGCTCCAGAGTCACATGGTTGACACGGCCAGTTGGGTTTTGCTGCTTCTTTGGACAACTGCTGGCATAGTGTCCCCATTCTCCGCACTTGTAGCATTGTACTCCTGCAGCATTATTTGGGCCCTTGTTGCCTCCTGACTGGTTCCTTGGGGGTTGGCCACTCGGACGGTTAGCTGGGGCTGAAGGGCGGGGTGGCTGCATCTGCTGGCGTGGGGGTTGCATTGGCTGGCGTGGTGGCTGCTGCTGCTGCTGGCGCATCGGCTGGTTGTAGGGAGTGGGTGGCCTGTAGCTGGAGTTGGGAAACCTCTGTCCCGAGTAGTTCATGGGACGAGTCATGTGAGTTGTAGGTGGAGGGTTGAGACGGGGGCGTACATTGCTGCTGGAGGCATGTGCTGCTAAAGTCAACTTCCTCTTTCTTTCGTCATCTTCCAGTTCCTTCTTAGTCCTTTCCACTTCAAAAGCTTTGTCCACTAACTTCTGGAAGTCGCCGTAGTCGCTGGAGGACATAGCAAACTTTAACTCTTTGTCCAGCCCGTTCTTGAAGCGGAATTGCTTCTTGGCGTCGGTATCCACGTCTGTTGGGGCATAGCGGGATAGCTGGGTGAAGGCATTCAGGTAGGCCCTCACAGTCATACGGCCTTGCTTTAGCATCAGGAATTCTTCACGCCTGGCTTGTATCTCTCCTTCAGGTACAAAGTGATTGCGGAAGTTGGTACGGAATTCTTCCCATGTAATATTTTCCGGGTCCCGGTGGGCTTCGGTGAAGGCGGTCCACCAGTCAGCTGCTGGTCCTTGGAGTTGATGGGAGGCTAGTAGCACTTTCTCCCTTCCCTCACAGTGGATGAGCCTCAGTTTGCTATCAATGGTACGGAGCCAATCATCGGCGTCCATGGGTTCGGTAACGGTGGCAAAAGTGAGTGGATGGGTGTTCAGGAAGTCCCTAAGGAAGGACCTCGGTGGAAAAGGTGGTGGTGGCGGAAGGTTGTAGTTTGGTGGTGGTGGGGGTGGGGCTTGTTGCAGGTTGGTGACAATCTGGGTGAGGTTGTTGAGTAGTTGAGTCTGAAGAGCCATCATCTGTTGCATCTGTTGAGAGGCTGGGGCTCCTCGAGCACCCCTTGCATTCCATCCAGGGACACCTCCAAGTCCTTCATCCAGAGGTGGGTTACCACGACCACGGCCTCTACCTCTACCTCGTCCAGCCATCTGTGATAGAGAAGTTCATTGAGGTCTTAGAATAATAGATGAGATGAGAAAGGATATGCTAGGGTAACACGGTCCCAACTATATGCATCAAGGGTAATAGACATAAAGCAAGTTCATTAATCAACTAGTGTGGAGGTGGACAAGATGCCTAAGCATTCCACCACTCACACGACACAAAAACAAGACTAAAGACACGGATGTGGACAGGATGCCGAAGCATTCCACAACTCATGTCGCAACCAACACACACAATATAAAGCAAACTACTAGCATGACAACATAAAAAGCACAACTCAAGACTAGGGAGGGCGTAGCTACACGCTCCTACAAACTAAGGATAACTGTCCTGAGTCGTCCTAGCGGGGAAACGAGTCCACTCCTACTCGTCGGAGTCCTCCTCCACCTCCATCTCCGGGTCTTCTTCTTCTGAGTCTTCTCTTGAGTTCTCGGGGGAGTTCATGCGGCGATCCGGAGAGTTCGGGTCCCAAGGCTCCACGTCCGAAGCGTACTGCGGAGAGTTAGGATCAACTCCAGTGATCCTCGTGTAGCGTCGGCGAAGTCGCTCGTAGCGGTCGACCAGGTCCCTGCTGTCCTGCAGCTCCTGCTGACAACGCTGGAGTCGCGAAGACAACTCCACAACGTCGTCCACCAGCCTCTCGCACTGGGGGTGAGTCAAGCGTCCCTCGACGTCACGTCCAGTGAAGGCAGCTGTGCCACTAGGGCGCTGAGGGGTGTACGCGTGCTCCGTGCACCCAAGAAGGAACCTGTGGGCGTGGCTCCAGTAGGTGGTCGCCTCCCACGTGGCGTCCTCCTCAGCTGCACGCTGGGAGCTCCTCCAGGCCGGAGAGAAGTGCGAGTGCAGCAACTCCGAGTCGTAGTAGACGGCCAGCTGAGAAGTCCACTCCAGCTCACCAGTATAGGGTGCAAAGACCCTAGTGGTGTGGTAGACTAAGCGGACACGGTACTCACGGTACCCCGCAGCTCGAAGAAGAGAACGAAGACGGACACGCATCCTTGAAGCAGCACTCCCGTTGGAGAGCAGCGTCGTCTCCCTCCGGGGTGTGTAAGGTGCGGAGCGACTGGCTAGGGCGTGCTGAGGGACACGACCCCCAGTCGACTTACGGGCCGTCTGCTTGGTCCGCGCCATCTACAAACATTTGAAAAGAAGAGAGTGAGATTAATAATTAATAAATCAAGTTAGAATAAAAACAATAAGCAAAGCAAGGTAAGAAGCACAAGGGTTGAGATGGAGAGCACAAAGTTTTGGAAATACTATTTCACATGAAAATAGTATAGTCCTTAATTTTCGGCCATTTCTAACTAGGCTTGCGTCCTACGGGCAACACGGCTCTGATACCACTTTGTCACGCCCGGTCATCGTAAAGATGAACAGACGCTAATCACATGTACGCCAGGATCAGTTGAATCGTACATGCGTTGACGAAAGTGAAATACCATTACATTGCCATGTTCGAAATACATAAAATAGTCTTACATAACGACCCGAAGGTCTACAATTACACACCACAAATATTTACAACACTAAACAGTTCAATACTACAGAGAGCTAGATAGGGTAAGCGGGCTTCGTCTCCACAGGCAGCCGTTGCGCGTGAGGTCGCCAGCCTAGACCAAGTCCTCCGGGTTGACGTAGAAGTCCTCTGGTGCAGCTTCTTCTTCTTCATACTCTAAAGGAGAATTAAACGCTTGAGTACATAGAGTACTCAGCAAGTGCGGGAAGAGAATGACATGTTTGGCTAGAGCAAGGAAAGGCCAAATATGGCTTAGCACTATGCTTAGAACCTATCCTTAGCTTCCAATTATCACTATTATAATTCAATAACTAATCAACACATGATTAATGACAATGAAAGTACTTGAATCATAATGAACCATCAAATCCCAACCATAATCTAATTATGAACTGGCCCCAAGCCGCTCTTGTCCGTGAGCACGGCTGTCATGACAGTTTTACCA
The DNA here is from genome assembly GCA_036927565.1 of Tuctoria greenei. Taxonomy (NCBI): domain Eukaryota; kingdom Viridiplantae; phylum Streptophyta; class Magnoliopsida; order Poales; family Poaceae; genus Tuctoria; species Tuctoria greenei. Next base: position 177,487,160 of record JAYESD010000009.1, on the reverse strand, counting down.
AGTCTCTGCAGAGAGTGTACCCTTTCCCCACAAGCAGTGATTTCATCCCCTGTTGCCAGGTGGACTAAGTGAACCTCCCTGAATGCCCGTGGTAGCTAACCACATTACACACTTCCTTTGGTGTGAGGCCAGGAGATCACAACATGGTCTTTACAAAGGTACTCCCGATTTGTGCTAGCCCTCTAAGGTTTCCACCACTGAGGATTCTCGGAGTAACCCTCCGCCCCAGAGCCCCCTCTTGAGCCTTGCGGTTCCAAGAGCGGATCACCCGACTCATTCCCCGCACCATCCAACCACTAGCAGTTCATCGGGAGAAACCTAATTAATTGACCAAGCTGCCCCATCTCAGTCTCGTGGTGGTACTATAGAGCTTAGTGGCTTCCTCCATAAACCGGTCCTTAGAATCTGGTGGTAACAAACCCCAATCCCGGTTCTCGTGCAAAATGCACCATACCAAAACTAACCAACCACCAGATTCCTATCCACTAACATTAAGTATGTTCATCACCAAATTAAAGTACCATAAAGTTGAGCATAGAACATTTGTATGAAAACCCAATCCCAACATCTAAGCATGGCTAAGCATAAATAAAGCCTATCTACTTCCCAACCCATTTCAGGTAACAAGGAATGGTAAGGAACAGGGCATGTAAACATGAAGTAGGACATCAATTTAATTAGCATGCATCTATCTACATCCCTAGAACTGGAGCAAAATGGTCAAGGGCACTTGCCTTCGTTGGAGACTTGGAAATTGACGAAGTCTTGGTCTTGGAAGTTGAGGTTAGGGTCGTAGAACGACTCTAGATATATGCCCAAACAATGGCAAGAATAGAATAAAGCTAAATAAGTAAAGGCACGCAAGACAATGCATTCACACATACACATAGGCACAAAATTCTACACTAATGCGTCCCTACGAGGTATTGATCATTTATCATGGTCAAAGTATGCATTTTAGATTTATCCTACAATTTTGGGATTTTATTATAGCCTAAAACCATTTTTATTGAATTTTCTATAGCAAAAATGTATTTTAAAACATTTATAATAATTAATCCAGGGGCCAAATATATTTTATCTGAACTCTACAATTAATTCACAGCATAAAATAATTTATAAACATTTTTCATAGCATTCCTACACTTATTCATCATTTTTATCTAATTTCTATACCTTATATACAATTAAAAACCCTATTCAGCAAATAAATAAAAGTCCAGGGGTTAATTAATTAGTTTTCTACACTGTACAGGGCCTAAATACAACATTCTACAAAATTACAGGGGTTAGAATGCTTAATTAAATGATTAAACCCAATTTTTAGGGTTCCAGGGGCTAGTCTGCGATTTCTGGGGGCTAGACTTCAATTCTGGAGAAGTCCAGGGGGTAGCAACGAAGTTTCCAGGGGCCTGGGTGAAAACGCAGAGGCGGGAAAAGCTAAATTGAATATGGGCCGTTGGATCCGAAGCGAACGGCCCGGATTTTATTATGCCGAAACGGTACGGGGTTTTAATCGTGGCCGTAGGGGTGAAACCGATGGACTGGATTGGGCCACGTCGCCCCCGGCGACGTCGGCGGTGGCCGGCGCGGCGGCGCTGGGCGCCCGCGGCGGTGAACTCGCCGGAGACGGCCAAAACGGCGAATCCGACGTCCAAACATGGTGCTAAGGGCATGGAACGAAAGAGGAGAGGAAGGGGAACTCACCTAGGGGAGTAGCTAGCCTTGAAATCGATCGGAGGACGGTCGGCGATGAGGAATGGCGGCGGTGGCGTCGGACCTCGTCGGACTTGGTGAATTCTCGGTGATCTCCCCTCGAACTCTTGTCCGGCGTGTTCCTGGTGGGGCGGTGAGCACGTGAGACCGAAAAGATGGGGAGCAAGGGGGCTGCAGTGGCGGGAACGCGTGTGCCAAAATACTCACCGGCGATGAAGGGTTTGAGAGAGAGAGAGAGAGCTCCGGGAGAGGGGAAAATGGGGTGTTGGCTCCTCTAAAGCGTGGAGGGGGTGTGCGGTTTCGATGGGCGCACAAAAACTGCCGGGGAGAGGGGAATCGGGGGAGGAACGTGGGCGCGGGGGCGTCGGTTGCGCGCGGCAGTTGTGCGGGGCGCGGGAGAAGGAGGGAGGCGGTTGGGAGGGATGACAGGCGGGGTCCACCGCGCAGAGAGGGAGAGAGAGAGAGGGTTCGGCTGGGCCGGCGGGAGAGGGGAGGGGAATTGGGCCAGGGGGAGAAATCGGCCCAACAGGGGGTTTTATTCTTTTCTTTTTCTTTTTCCATTTTCTCTCTTTTGATTTTGAATTCAAATTCATTTTGAACCGTTTGCTACTCGTTTAAACACCAAAAATTCACAAGAAAATGCATGCTACAATGATCAAGGTTTGAGCAAATTTTTGTACATGAAATATGGGTGTTACAAACATCATTATGTATTTTATGCAAATGTCATTTCATGACACGATGTCATTATCACGATGAGACTTATTCATTTTATCAAATATTTTTAATGTGTAATTTGTGCTAGTAAATCTTTTCAGCTATGCAAATGGTTCCGTCAAAGACATTGACGGAGTGAATTATTGCGCCCGTTCCAACCTTGAATGAGGTTGTCTATCCATTGTATTGTACAGTTCATCAGGTCTGTCTCGGTGCATGAACACGGGAGCAGTAACGCAGTCTAAAGACGGCAAACGACTGCTAAATTTGAACGGTAGAACTTTTAACACCTACACCATGTTATCACTATGTATCCATTGATACAATTGCTTCATGTAATTGTATTTACAACATTATAAACATAGAGCATGATTGGAATTAAAGTTGATAAGCAACACTAAGCAACATCATTATGTATTTTATGCAAATATCATTTCATGACACGAGGTTGTTAACATGATGAAACTTATTTATTGTATCATCTATTCTTAATGTGTAATTTTGGCTAGTAAATCATTTCAGATACGCAAATGGTTTCTTCAACAACATTCAAGGAGTGAAATTATTGCGTCCGTTCTAACCTTGAATGATCTCTTATTGGTTATCTATCTGTTGCATTGTACAGGTCATCCGGTCTGTCTCGGTGCATGAACACGGGAGCACAATAACGCAGTCTAAAGACGGCAAATAATGACTGCTAAAACTGAAACAACAGGATTTTTGAACTCCACACAACATGTTTGCACTACTTGCTCATTGATACAATTGCTTCATGTAATTGTATTTACAACATTACAAACCACTACTACAAAATGCTTCATCGCAGACGGTTCTAAACATATTATCGCATACGGTTTTAAAAACCGCCTGTAACGAAGAGCCTGTGAAAATGATCGATTAACACAGGCGGTGGCATAATCCGCCTGTGAAACTACATTTTCACAGGCGGTTTTTAATAAAAAACCGCCTGTGAAAATGCATTTTCACAGGCGGTCGGTAATAAAAAACCGCCTGTGAAAATAGATTTTTACAGGCGGTTTTTAATTAAAAACCGCCTGTAAAAATGGCTAGTGAAACAAAAAAAATTCACATGTGCCGCCGGGAGTCAGAAGAGGCCGCGCCGCCTGGAGGTCGCCGCGTTGCCGGGAGCTGGAAGAGCGCCGCCAAGTGTCGAAGGAGGTCGCACCGCCGAGAGCCGGAGGAGCCGTGCCGCCCGAAGCCTGACGAGGCCGTGCCGCTTGGAGCCGGAAGAGCCGCGCCGTCGAGAGCCCGAGGTAGACCGCGCCACCGGGTGCCCGAGGTAGACCGCGCCGGATCTGTGCCCGCGCTCACGCCGGCAGGGCGCGCGCTCGCCGGGAGGCGCGCCGGAGCCGCGCCGCCGGGAGCCTGAGGTAGACTGTTCCAGATCCGTGTTCGTGCTCGCGTCGACGGGTCTCGTGCTCGTCGGGAGGCCGCGCCGGAGCTGTCGAGGTCCGGAGCAACCGAAGTCGCGCCTTAGTCGCGCCTTGAGAGAGGCCGCCGGCAGTCGCGCCGCCGGGAGCCCGAGGTAGACTGTGCCAGATCCGCGCCTGTGCTTGCGTCGGCAGGGCTCGCACTCGTCGGGAGGCCGCGCCGGAGCCGCCGAGGTCTGGAGCAACCGAAGTCGCGCCTTGAGAGAGGCCGCCGGCAGCCGCGCCTTGGGAGATGCCGCCGGAAGCCGTACCTTGGCAGGCTGACGGAGGATCACGGACTGAACCGTGGCTGCTGCTGTTATAGACACATCTATCGTGCGGCTTCTAAACTGAGTCGTTGGATCGATAAGCAGCGGACAGTGGAGATACGAAGTCCAAGAGTGATCCGTGGGATGAAGCAGCAGACCAATGAGGAGCCATCATTATCACATACGGTTTTTATGTTACAAACCGCCTGTAAAATGTATTAATTTTCACAGGCGGTCCGTAACAAAAACCGCCTGTGATAATGACTATTATCACAGGCGGTTTTTGTTACGGACCGCCTGTAAAAATTAATACATTTTCACAGGCGGTTGTTTGTTACGGACCACCTGTGATATTCTATTATCACAGGCGGTTATTAACTCATCTAACATCACAGACGGCACTTTTAATGGACCGTCTGTAGAAAAAATATAGAAGCGCCTGTAAAAATGTTTTTTGTAGTAGTGAACATTGGACATGATTGGAATTAAAGTTGATAAGCAACACTAAGAAACATCATTATGTATTTTTTTTGCAAATGTCATTTTATGACACGAGGTTGTTAACATGATGAGACTTATTCATTTCTTCATCTATCCTTAATGTGTAATTTTTGCTAGTAAATATTTTCGAATGCACAAATGATTTGGTCAATGACATTGACGGAGTGAATTACTATGTCTGTTCCAACTTTGCGTGATCTCTTACTGGTTGTCTATCTATTGTATTATTGTACAGTACATCAGGTCTGTCGCGGTGCATGAACACATGAGCAGTAACGCAGTCTAAAGACGATAAATGATTGCTAAATTTTGAAACGATTGGATTTTTTAACCCGCTACAACATGTTTTCCTTATTTACTAATTGACACAATTGCTTCATGTAATTGTATTTACAGCATTATAAACATAGAACTTGATTGTACTTAGAGTGGATACGCAACACTTAGGACTCTAAACTTGAACAGCACATTTATACCACTAATGCAACTATAGTATCTCCTGGAGGAAGCAAGATCAATCCGGAGAAGAGAAGAATAATTCAAATCCCCCACCAAACATCTCAGTTGGACCGTTTTCCCTCGCCGGCCGGCTCGCCGCTGCAGCGTCCCCAGCCAGCCTATTTAATCCACCGCGTGCTCCAACTTTGTTACAGCCGTGCTCGACCCATTCAGCATTCACCCTAGCTAGCTCATCAATCTTCTTGCTTCTCGGCTCCAGCAGGAAACAAGTGATGGACGCATGGGAAGCCACCAACGTTGTGTTCCAGCGGGTGCACGCACTGGACCCAGAGAACGCGACCAAGATCGTCGGCACGCTCCTCGTCAAGGACGCCAACGAGACGGAACTGATCCGCCTCGCCTTCGGTCCGGACCACCACCTCCAATCCTTCGTCACCAGGGCGCGCGCCGAGATCGCCGCCAAGCTCTCGTCACCGCCGTCGCCCGCTCTTGGGCCGTTTCAGGCTGGGCGCCCGTGGGGGATGCCGAGTTCTGGTGGGGAGCAGATGGGGTGCGACACCGCGGTTCCCGCTGCGGGCACGTGGAGGTCGAGGCCGTGCGTGTACTTCGCGCGCGGCTTCTGCAAGAACGGCTCTTCCTGCCGTTTCTTGCATGGTCTGCCTGAAAACGACGCGGCGGCCGGGGAGCGGCAGATGGCGTTCATGCAGCGCGCCAAGGGCTTGGCCGCGCCGCCACCGCCGCTCATGCATCCCACCTTCCCCTTCTCGCCGTCGCCGCTCATGCATTCCACCTTCCCACCGCAGCAGAGTGAGCTCCAAAGGTATCGTCTTTATCAGTCAAGATTGCATTTTTTTTCGTCCCGGTTTCCTTTTCTGCGTCTTACTAATTTTGGTTTGATGTTTCATTTCAGGTCGGCGCCCATGTTGCTGGGAAGCGGAGACATGAGCACGTTCCCGGCGATGCGATCGTCAGGGACGATGGGCTACGACCACCTCATGACCAACCCCGCGGAGACACATATCTACCTCACGTTCCCGGCCGAGTCCACCTTCAGCGACGATGACCTGCTCAACTACTTCAGGTACGTACCGTTGCATTCTGTTCTGTTTGGAGTACTCCCTCCTTTCTCAAAAGTTTGTCGCTTTCTAGTTCAAAATTGAACTAGAAAGCGACAAACTTTCAAGAAAGGAAGGAGTACTAAATTACTCCTTCCGTTTCTTTTTATTTATCACCGGTTAGTAGATTGATCATGCTGGTCGATGTGGCAGCATGTACGGGTCGGTGGAGGACGTGCGCATTCCCCACCAGCAGAAGCGCATGTTCGCCTTCGTGACCTTCACTTATCCAGAATCCGTAAAGCTCGCACTGTCTGAACGCAATCCACATTTCGTGCGCGGTGCACCCGTGCTCGTCAAGCGCTACAAGGAGAAGGGCAAGGTCCCTGAACGGTTCAGGTATGTCTGTCTCTTATTTTATTTTTTTACGTCGTGATCTGTTGCAGGGAAAAAACGCAGTTTTTTACACTTAAAATTTTCGTTTGATTGCAGGAACCCATACTCATTCAACTTGCAGCAACTGCATATTGGTGAGTACAGTAGTAACGGTCCTTTCTCTGTGTGCATGCATCGTGGTCGATTTTTTACAGATTGCCGGTTTCTGACACAGTAGTGTTGCGATTGATAGGGCCAAGAACGATGCTGGGGGGCATTGCCACCCAGGAAACATTAACGATGAGGAAGCTTGAAGAGCATCAGCAGCAGCAGCAGGCAGGCGAGCTGCAGCAAGCCATCGAGCTCCAGGGCCACCGTTACATGGGGCTGCAACTGCTGGGACAAACTGATGGCAAAGGCAGTGTCAATGGGAACGGCAACGCTGTCCATTTGAAGGACGTCACCATCCAAGGTGCAGTTCCTGACCTTCATGACTTGCATTTTGAGATATGCTTGCATATTCTTCAGAGTTTTTTTTACATGTGAGTCCATGGTTTCTCGTTGCAGATAACAAGGTCATCTCTGCAACTGCTGCAGAAGGCAGGCATGAGCAGCAGCAGCAGAAAGAGCAGGATGGTGATGGCACTCCCAAACAGGCAGTCAACCATGGGGAAGAGCAGAAGAGGGAATCTGGTCGTGTAGCAGCAGCACCCAATGTTGTTTGTGAATTCCAAGAGAGGTAAGATTGTTGTTGTGAGAGTCAAATAATTACCAAATGCCAAAGCTAGCTTGCTAGAAAGGATAAAGGAAATTAATGATCACAACTAATGGCTCTAGTTAATTAAGCAGTATCTGCTCCCTTTCTCCTGCAGGGTTTATTCTTTCCAGGACTGACATATGTTTGTTGTTGGTTGAATTGTAGTGTCATGGATTACAATTTGCCTGAGAGCCCCTTTTCGTCATCTCCCGTCAAGGCCAAGGCGTGCATTGATTACACTGCTGCGACGAGAGCTCAGAATGGTAATATCAGCCCTCATCATGTGGCTTATTCATCCCTCAGCTTCCCCTCAACATCCTCTCTTGAGCTGCCACCATACAACCCCTACTTCTTTCTGCAGGTGCCCAGGTAAAGCTCGCTCTAAACATGTGTTAATTTCTTGTTAATTGTGTGTTAGCAACATGCATGTGTTCTTGTTAATCAAGGCTTACGTAAATTCCACATTTGTGTTTTTCAGGTTCACCTCTGGGCATGAAGCCTTTGGGCTGTGAAGAATACTACAGAGCAAAAAGGGGTCAATTTTCCTCTAAAAGCTGGGAGTAAGTATCGTCAAGAGCCCTGTCCTTTTGCAGTGTGCTAGCATACCATTATACCAATCAGTAATTCAATGATAATTCATCATGTAAAATAGGTTTCTTGTTGGCCCCTCCTGATGGTTGTGTTATTGGTGTTTTCTTGTGCTTGTCTGCAGGGACTATAATGACCCCATGCATCAAATGGAGGAGAGGATATAGAAGAAAAGCTTTGACAAATACTAGGTGTATCTTCAGAGAGGAACAACAACAAAGAAAGGAAACAAGTCTAGATTATTTTAGCTCCAGTGGTATCTGATAGTAATCCTATGAATAATGTCAGTCTTTTAATCAGTAACTCCTGCATGTTATTCTTAAAGTCAAAGAACCTTAGAACCTGAACAAAGCATCAGCATGCTTCTTGGTTGGAGTAGTTCTAGTATGATACAGTCAGGTAATTAATAGCTATAGATGCAGTTGAAAGTGTGAGAGAATAAGTTGTGTACGAATTGGTATGTTGTGATGGATTTTATTATTACATTGTGCATTTGGATTATATTGCATTGTGTCAAAGAGGAGACTCTCTGATGCATCTTGAACAATTAAAGACGGTGACAGCAGGGAATAGATTGCATACGAATGGATGTGCTGTGTTGTGTCATGCATGACTTGGCACTCTACATATCCTACTCTCAGTCATCGTTTGAATTGATCAGCCAAAGCTTCTTTCTTAGAGAAATTGAAGTGCCAGCTTAAACATATATTTGCTCCAAACGAATCAATGAGGCAGATTAAACAAATCAAAGTTCCCTGTCCAGAACAACCAGCAGGTGGTCGAGGGCGGCCGCGTGTGCTAGCTGCGTTCTGTTCTCGCCCTTGCCGCGTGATGAACTACCTCCAAATAATCGACGGTGACACCTGCCATTGGTTATTTAGCATAGATGCATCATCCGTCTCGTCAATCTTGGGCCGGCCCATACCACTTTGATAACGCAGGTGTTTATCCATGGGCCGGCCCAGACCAAATCTCTGTGGGTAATTGAAAATCAGAAAGCCCACCTCCGTCGAAGCCCAACCTCACCGACGGTTGCTGCCTCCCGGCCGAGTGCCGCCGCCGCCACGCTCCGGCGATCCCTCCGCACTCTTCACCGCCTGCACGTCACCGGCGATCCCTTCGCCCCGCACTCGTGAGTTCCTGCTCTTTCCCTCCCCTAGCTACCCCCTGCCATGACTTCCATCTTTCCGATCACCGACCGGTACCAATATGGGCCGTGTCCTCCGAGCGCCCCTTCCTTTGGTACGTTGAAGCCCAGATAACTGAGACCTTGTTCCTCAAATCTTGTTTTATACTGTGCGCTTCCATATATTAATCTTGATCCTTCTCTATTCCTGCTAATCTTGATCAAGTAGCTTTTCTTCAACCTGTGTCATACTACTTCATCCGTCTCGAGTTCAGAAAATGACCTAAAAACGCGATAAACTTTCCGAAACGGAGAGAGTATCATATTGTTCTTAATTTGGGTTTTTTATTGTCACCGCACATGCATCATGATAGTATGAACTTTTTTAAAATATTAAATTTACGATCTTCCAGAATATTTAACCAGTTCGTTCGTTTTAGATAGGCGTCGGATCGACGAACGCCACGGACTGCCAAGAAAATAAGCAGTGAATGTTTTTTTTCTTTTACTTCCTCCGTTTTTTAAAAGTTTTATCGTTTATTTTTGAACTATAAAAATAAAGATATAGAGAGTACTACTTACCTGTCAGTTACAGTCTGCAGCAGCTTGCTGAGAAAGCAGGACAAAAGAAGAACAGAGAGATGAATGCATCATAATGGCTAGCGAGCAGATAAGATCAGAGGCGGCGCAGCAACTCATACATACATATACAGTTGCCATGCTACTCCATTAGACCATCCGCACCAGCATACTCTAAAGCATACTCTATATATTATTCTCCTTTAGCTTTTACAGTACGTACTTTAAATTACACTACGAAACAGTGTATCCAGTATGCTTTACAGTGTACTCCTGGTCTTCAGCAAAGTTGGCCAACTCTAATGGATCTGCTGCAGTAAGGATGATGCCATGTTGGCCAACTCGATCCATCTTACTGCAGATTTTCAGCAAAGCAAAAACGAAGCATGAGCGAGTCTTCCCTGAATGGAATGGGACGACCAACAGCAACCACGCCTGACTATCATCACACCATGTCCACATTAGCTAGCTTTTCTCTTCTGCAAGGGATGGCAACAACGGAAGGGAAGTGTGTCTTGCCCTTTCCAACCTCTGACCCTCCTCCTCCTCAACCTCAGCAGACAAGAGCAAGCAGTAGAAAAGGACTGCTCATTGGCCATTGCTGCAGCTGCTCCCTCCTCCTACTAGCTGCTGGGACCCTGCCCTGCCCTGGGACAAAGAAAGGCCCCAAAAAGCAAGAGCCCACTCCATCCTCATCACCAAAACCAACCTCTAATCGTATCCATTCCATAATGAATGGCCAACAAACCTTTCCTTGAAGGGAACCTTGAAGGGCATGCCTGCAACAATGTCTGCCTGCTTGCTAACCCACTTTGGTAATATTACTAGGAGGGAGCATCCAATGCATCCTCCTACTACTACTAACAACTCTCATCACGTCCAACTTTTATTTCAAGCACTCTCGGTTTCATTTTCTTGATGAAATAGAAATCTCTTTATCTAGTACTCCTTCCCGATTCGAAATATTTGTCACCGGTTAGATCATTTTCGAACTAACCGGTAATAAATATTTCAAACGAGAAGGAAATACAAAATATCTTCTTGATTCCTTTTGTTACTAGTCTGGATAAATAAACCATGAACATGCTGCTTTCAGTGATGCAAGCAAAGAAAATGGAGTGGGATTCCTTTGATGGGGATAGTGATCTGGTTACAAAGTTGAGGCTGAAACCCCAATTGGTCAAAGTGTACCAGAAGCAAGCTAGCTGATATGATGACCTCCCTCATGGAGGGAAAGGTGAAAAGGATGTTAAAGGTAAACAGTGCTTATCCACTTGACCCATCCAAGAATGGGTGAACTCTGTTAAAAGATGACCATGACTGATGCAGAAACTAAGCCTACATTAGCAACTATCACTGTGGACATTTTCTAGCAATTAGAATGTTTTCCATTTCTTGTCTCGGAATCGACAGGGATGAGCAGCATGCTAAATTAAGAGGCAAAACAACAACTACTACTACTACGAAAGAACAGCTAGTTAACCAAGACCTAGCACTGTAATTAAATTTGCTCTGACTCTAGCTTCAGTTCAGTTCAACGCCCTGCAGAGGACTGCTGAATCGGGCGCCAGGCAGACGCGGTCAGCAGGCAGAGATCCTTCCACCCCAGCTTCAGCGCGCCGTTCTCCTCGACGAGCGTGTACCCGTCGGACGGGAACATGCCGAGCAGCAGCGAGGCCTGCGCCGCGGCGCTGCCGGCGAGCGACGCGGAGCGGAACCCGGACTGCGCGAGCTTCTCCCGCCAGCTCCCGAACTTGACGTCGCCGGAGCGGGCGGGCCCGCTCACGGCCAGCACGTTGCGGATCTCCCTCGACAGCAGCTGCTGCTCCACGGCGTGCCGCTCCGGGCTGTCCTCGCCGTAGCTCGCGTCCAGCGAGTCGAACAGCGCAGAGTAGTAGTGGATGGCCTCCACGAACCGCGCCAGGAACGAGCCTGAGTGGCTCAGGTCCTGCTCCACCATTGTCACCACCTTCGGGGCGAGCCTGCAGAACACAATTCAGTTGTGTGGTCCATCAACACAGCATCAGCACAGGCATTTCATCATGCGAGGAGGCAAATAATACTACTATATAGTTGGACAACGACATCAACAGGGCCAGCAACATTTAGAATCTTAACGACGCATCAAGTCAAGGAGGACGTCTACATTGACTGTGAGGTTAGCTTGCTTAAGAAGATGACACTCGATCCCATTTGGTTATCACCACTCTTCTGGCACTTGGAACTAGGTAGTGGTTGCCTTTTAAGCATGGAAAGTTGGTCATGATGATGAGAACTTTCAGCTCGCTCTTAGTGCTCCACTAACCAAATCTTTTCCAGTTCTCGGATCACCAAAGGCCATGGAAGAGATAGATGATCACAAAAAGATGCAACCTTTTTAGACTAAAAGTCAGTCATAATGACAAACTTTATTTGGAGCAATTTTTTACTGCTAAATAAACCAATGAAGTACTATTGCTAGATGCTGTTGTACCAGGATTGATGCCTGACGTACGTGCAGATCACAATGTCACATTGGTTACGGTTCTTAATAAAGTGGTTGCTAAAAGTTGTCATGATAGCATCAAGATTTGACATGGAAGCTCGTTGCGGTTGCATTGCAGAGCACAATGGAAATGGAATACGGAGTACTGCCGTACCTCTGGATGAGCCAGAGCGTGTTGGAGTCGGAGCCAGTGACGTCGTAGAGGGAGTGGTGAAGCCAGTGGACGGCGACGGCCTCGCGCCGCGTGACGCCCAGCTTCTCCGGGTCAACGTTCCCGGCCTTCTCCGCCACGGCGCAGAACTCGAAGGGCAGCCCCAGCGTGTCGGCGAAGTCGGAGAGCCGCTTCCCGGTGGCCTCGAGCGCCTCCATCGACGCGCCCAGGCCGGTGAGCCTGACCCTCGGCGGGCCGCCGGGGCGGGAGGCGAGGATGTGGAACAGGCCCGGCCATTGCAGCCCCTGCATGATGTCGAGGTCGATGATGTGGACGCGGTCCTCCCGCTCGAACGCCTCCTGGATGGCCTGGTTGGCCGTGAAATGCGAGAACTTGACGAACGGGCTGATGCCGTTGAACACCTGGAACGCGGCGGCGACGCGGCTGTTGACGATGCGCGCGGCGGCGGGCGACGCCGGCGGCAGCGGCGTGTACAGGCCGAGGCAGGAGCTGACGAGGCGCGCGGACATGGCCTCCGCGAAGTAGGCGGCGACCCGCTGCGTGGAGGTGCCGAAGGGCGTGGCGAGCTCGGCGATCTCAAGCAGCGTCTGGTGCGCGTCGTCGAGGTTGTCCGCGTTCACCGACTCGGCGCACTGCAGCAGCAGCGTCAGCAGGTGGAGGCCCTCCTCGTCGCGCTGCTTCCGCCGCTGCTCCTCCTTCCGCTCCTTCGCGGCCGCAGCAGCCGCGGCGGCGGCTGCCGCGGCTGCAGCAGCAGTCTCCTCCGCGGTGGGGGCCTTGGGCGACTGAGGCGGCGGGTTCGGATCCTCTTGACACTGCGGCGGGGGCTCGTGGCGGCGCTTGTTGTCCGGAAGAGAGGGAGGGGGAGGATGAGGGAGCGCGGCCACCGCCGTCGCAGCGGCAGGCGCGGTGTGCGCGTGGTGGATGAGGGCAGCGGGGTGATGCTGGTGAGGCGGCGGCGGTAGGGCGGGCTCGGCGGTGAGGAGGGAGCGGAGGCGGAGCTCGAGGAGCGAGGCGAGGCCGGGGTTGCAGGGGTGGATGATCTCGCGGACGTTCTGGATGAGCTGCGCGACGGAGACCGCGGCGCCGCTGCTCCCAATAATGTCGCGGATGATGCCGTCCACCCACGCCGTGGTGGACGCCGTCACCTCGGCCGCCTGCACCGGGGGCGCGGCGACGTGCACCTCCGCGGGGCCGTGCTGCTGGAACGCGGGGAGCTGGAGCTGGGTGGGCAGCGCGGGAAGCTGCGCGCTCTCGGACGACAGCTGCGGCGGCGCACCAGATGCAGCTGCGGCGGCGGCTGTGACGTCGGAGAGGTCGCCCGTGACGTGGCGGCGCGGCGGCGGGAGGTCCATGTCGGGCGCGGGGCGCTTGCGGACCATGGCGGCGGCGAGGTCTTGCTGGCGGTCTAAGTGGTGGAGAAGGAGGAGGTAGTCGGCTTGGGATGATGAGGAGGGGAGCGGCGGCAATAAGGAATGGGAGGAGGAGGAGGTGGTGGCATGGGGAGAATAAGATTGGGAGGCGGAGGCGGCGGAGGACGACGAGGGGAAGAAGAGGAGGGAGGAGGAGCCCATCTACAAACGCCAAGGAGAACACGCCGCGAGCATGTCGCTACCACCTCGTGCTGCTGCTGCTGGCCTGCTGCAGGTAGTGATCGATGCGGTGGTGGTGGAGTAGATGAGGAGGAGGAGTGGTGATGCTCGGCCGGAGTAAAGAGGAAGACGCCGGGAGGAGAGCAACAAGAGCGTAAGCACAAGAGGTTAGGAGTCCCAATTTATGGACGTTGCCGCGCAGTGATGATAGCATAGGATCATTTGCCTGCCTCTGCCCTGCCCTTGGGCTCTGTGCTTTCATCTTTTTTATTTATTTCTTCGTTTTTAGAGGACTTTCTTTGGTATGAAATCAATCCTATAATAAACAATTTATCAAGATCACCCACCCCATCTTCAATTGTACACACAACTCAGATATTATCAAGCTTAAGAGGATTTATTTTTTTCAAAAAAAATACAATATAACTGTAGAATTGGAGATCAAGTGCTTTTATAAATTGTTCAAACATTGCATCTGTATAGTATTCCCTCCATCCCAAAATATTTGTCACTCTCTAGTTCTTTTTTAAACTAGAGAGTGACAAGTATTTTAGGATGGAGGGAATACTTACATACTGCAGTCGCTTTGCAATACTCTTGCTAATTGAGTACTCACTTCATTCCAAATTGCTTGTCACTCTCTAATGCATTTTTAAACTAGAGAGTAAACTTGAGTCTGAACAAACATCACAACAAGTAATTTTTTCTTGCATTTCTTCTCCAATTTAGTGGTCTGAAACAGCGTGGTCACAATCCGTCTACCTTTGGACGTGTTGACCGGTAGTAGCACCATATTTTGGAAAACAGAGTTTGTGACGCTGTTGTCATCTCGAAGTCTGGTGTTGCGCTTTGAGCAAGCACATTTCTCTTCACATCCCTTTTGACCATGAGAGGCATTATGCTTTTTAGAAGCAGGAGACGAAGAGAGATCCACATCACATGGACGATTTGATTGGGCCAGGGAGGACCGGTTTGTGATGTCTTAATCCATGGTTGGCTTTTAAATTGTGTGTCGTCACCATTTCGCGATTTGAATTCGCTTTTGCTTTTGCTTTTGTTCTTCCTCCCTGGTGGTTTGTTTCGAAAAGTGGATAAAATATGGTGTATACTCCTTCCGTCTCAAAAAACTTGTCAATTTAAAGTGACAAAATTTTTAATATGGAGAGAATACATGTTTAAATAATTCAAACACTTGTTTTGAAAAAGGGATTTTTAGTTGTGTTTGGGCCATTGTTACTAGCTTTTCGGCTTCGCGTTTGCTGGACCATCAGATCGGATCGGACCATTGCATGCATGTGATGTGTACGTACATGTGCCTCAACTGCCGTGTACACTACACTACATTGTGGTCCTTATAAAACACACAAACATTATAAGGACGACCCCGGCTGGTGCATCGTGGATCGGACCCCGGCTTTCCGGTGGTGTCTTGACTTGCATGTGTGGCCTCGTTCCTGTCTTCCAAGCTAAAAGGGTCTCGCCTTTTCTTGCTCCTCCTGTCCTCCATCTGCTCGATCATGCATCACTCTTCTCCCCTTGTTGCTCGATTCACTCGATCTAGAGTAGCTGGTAGCTAGCTCATGGATGCATGCATGCTTGCCATGGAGGCGAGTGCGAGCGCGTTGCTCGAGCTCGCCTAGGTCTCGCTCGCTTCGTCCCCATGCAGTTCAAGAGGGCCTTCCCTCTTCCCTGTTTGGTCGATGCATGCTGGTTTTTTACTGTCCTCACTCCCACCACACATGGGCATGGACATGGCCGTGGTTCTGTGACTGGCTCCTCCTTGCTCTCTGAGACCTTAGCTGCTGCTTCCTCCTGCCCTGCATGCATTGCTGTGACTGTGTGGACTGTGGAGGACTGACTGAGGTTCTGAGATCATGCATCGAGGGACGAGACCAGGCTGAGGTTTCGAGGCATGCTCTCTTCCAGCTCGACCACACTGTTCTCGCCCAGACACCCGGCGGGCCTCTCGTGAACCTCTGTGGCCTTTGTGCACGTACGCTTGTCCACACCAGCGTGCCGCCTTGTTGCTGGTCCTTGCACCAGGGGTAGCGTCGTAGGGGGCTGGCTCATCGCTGCTGCATGCGCGGCCGGGCAGAGAGCTCAATTACTCGTCGACCAGCTGCTCCCCCTTGTTCAGTGGTCATTACGCCCCTGCTCTCAGCTGAATTTCCTTTGTAGTAACCTTGTCCATCAATTTTTTTCATCTTAATTACGTAGTGCTCAGGGGTCGATCCAAAGACATCTAGTAAATGAACAGCAGTGGGTGCGGTCCTCTGCTGTCATCTGAGACTTATGTTTTCAGGACTGAACTAAACTATGCACGCATGGACACATGTGTCTTCAGAGTACGTTGGTGACTGTTCAGTGTTCACAACCAGCTGCTTAATATGTTGTCTCTCCGTTCTTAAAAAGTTTGTTATTTTTTAATTTATTTTCGAATTAGAAACTAACAAACTTTTGTGAACAAAAAAGTAATTAAAAGTAAAAAAACTAAACATTTTTTTATATCAAATTATTTCTCGTTTCAGACAAATAAAATGAATTAATTAAACCTGTTCTAACGACAATTATTTTGATAGAATAGTTCGCTTCTTCAAGGATTAGGAGCATTCTGGTGATGCATGAGTGTAGAGGAGTACGCACATCTGATAGCTGGAAAGAGACGACGGGGTGTTCGGGTCAACGCCGCATGACTTTTCGTGTATAGCCTTTTGGTGAGCGTTTGACCTGTTGTTCGAGAGGCTCGAAAAACAATGAGAGGAATCCAAAGGCAACCGAACCATGAATCCATGTCCACGAGCGTGCCATGGGAAAAGTGGCGCGAATCTCCATGAGAGTATTCATTGCACTTTTCTTGTCAGTGATGAGCTGAGCCGGGAAGAGAGAGAGAATAACAGTTCTTTTCTTTTTTTAAAAAATTATCATTTTCAGTTAAAAAATAAATTTAAGTTGAAAATCTTTTAAGAAAGAAACATTGACTTTGTAACCACGGCGTGATTCTAATTTTCTAACCGCCGTTTGGGCGATTGGTATTCGTATATTCATGAACTTTAGACTGATGTACTTCCCTTTTTTTTCAAAATATTGTCACTTTTTAGTACAAAAATGAACTATAAATTAACAGCATTTTGAAAAGAAAGGGAGTATTTTAGTGGAGAATGATAGTAGAATGACATGCATCTTGTAGTAATGTTCTTTTAGAGCGTCTACGTATTGATTATAGGAAATTACAATATATATTTTCATAAAAGAAACAACAATGTTCACCAACACAAATATCACTACTAATTACCAATATATATAAATAGACACACACATACAGAGAGAGAACAAGTGAAATATTATGAAACATATATATCTGCTTAACATTTTTTACGAGGGTACGTGCATGATGGCAGTTCGGGCGCGGGAGCAGTTCGAAGAGTCTCTGGTGGCGGATAAGAAATGAATGGTGGATAGTACACGGCAGTAAATAATCACTGCAAGGAAGAAGAGTAAAATGGCAAAAGAGATGCAGCAATCAGTTTGGTCAGTGGTGCAGCTAGCAAAGCATGCTACGAACAAGGCCGCGAATGACCCCCCGGCCGGTCGATCACGGGTATCTCTGTCGTCTCCATATATCTTTGTTGGCATATGCATGCATGTCCTCCGAAATTCTCAATGCCAATTCGCCGGCAATTTGGCATCCATACTCTGATTCTCTGCACATACTTACTCCATGTAACAACAAGATATGCATGCATGGAACACGTTGCTTAATTTGTTCGTATATCCTCTCTGCGCAGGCGATCGAAACACGCCCCTAGTAACTGTTGTTTTTATGCGTTCTTGCGCCGTCTTGATTTGCCAGTTTTCACACGCCGCAGTACGTAGTGAGGAGGATGAATGAAGCTAGCTAGCAACTGGCAGCCTGCTGCATCTACTGCATATATGGCATGGCAATGGCAGTGACTGGGGGGTTACTGAAGAAGACTGCTGCACTGCACACTCTCATGCCTGTGCAAGGCTGCGCACTGATGAGGCGTAGCTAGCCGTTCCCTTCCAGCCAGCGTGGCAAAGTGCGAATATTACGCGTCGTCTAGCCGGCCATTCACGTGACTCCATCTTGCTCTCTCCATCGGCAGACACTGTGTAGGGTGGTCCGCCACGCGCCCATTCTCCAGCTCCAGAAATCCTCTACAGGATGCCCTGGCCCTGCTCCTCTCCTTTTATTTGTCCTCTTTGACACTATGTTTTCCCTCTGCACGTAATCGGAGAAAGAAATGAAACACTAAGCAGACGACAAAGCTAGTAAGTACTCTTTCATCTTGAAAAACTTATCGTTTTATAGTTTATTTTTGAATTACAAAACAACGAGTTTTTCGAAACGAAAGGAGTACTAGTTAGAGAAGAGAAGCTGAACAGGCATATAGCTATATTATCTGCACACTTGGCGCTACAAGGAGGCACCCAGTCAGTCGACATGGACATCACTCGCGTACATGCTGAACAGGTGGATCGTCAGTCTAGACTCGACGGGTAGAAGGTGACACACATGTCAATCTCGATTACACCCTGATCTCGGACAGAATACCGATTATTTCGGCGAGACAAGCGGTAAAAGCTGAATCTTGGGACTATACAATCATGACTACTACTACCACTGCTACGAGGGATCGAGAAGAGAACCAGGCGGGTTGTGCAGTGCCAGTTTGGTGGCATTTCATGCATCATCCTTTGTTTAATTCCTTCACGGGCATGCTTGAATATGCTGTTGTTGGAACGACCTGCGTGTCTGGAACATACCGGACCGACTGGTATTTGAACCGACGAATCGAGAGGATGATGATCGAAACCCACTGTATCTCTCTGTATCTGAAACGACGATCCATACATGGGAGAGCGCACGAGTTCAGTCACAGAACAACGGGCTCTACGTTCACACTGCACATGCTTGTTGAACGCACGCGCCATTTACAAGGCAGCCATGCATGCCAGGACGCCGCCGAACCCGGGCACGAACGCAGGAGCAGGACACATTTAGTTATACTGCTAATTATAAGTACTTTCTCAGTTCTCAAAAACTTGTCACTTTATAGTTAAAAATAAACTACAAAGTGACAAGCTTTCAAAGATAGAGAGAGTACTTCCTCTGTCTTCGAATGCTTATTGCTTTGTAGTTCGTTTTAAACTATAAAGCAACAAGCTTTTGAAAATGGAAAGAGTATATAGTTTGATTAATTTGATCGGCCTCGCCCTTCCTGTCCGGACGTGCCGGTCCTTGGAAACCACTGGGATGCATGTGCTTCCTGGGAAGGAAACGCGATCTGCTGCCTGCACCCCCACGCATTCCAGTCCTAGTACTGTGCGAGCCGTGACACATGGACACAAGCACACCAGTACTCTTTCACCAGACAGGGCGTCACTTCAAGCCTCCACGCAACTTGCCTGTGCACCTGCCTGCCGTCTGAGCTGAGAAGATTGCCCGCATCATGACCATATTATTGACCTCTCTTTTCCTGCTGCCTCCGTTCCAGAACGAATGCATGCGACTCGATTGATCGGCCTTTTACGAAATCTTTTTACAGAATATTTGCGCTTCCATCTTAGTATAGTCCTGGAGAGTATAATACCATGCTAGGGCAATACATACTGGAGCCACCATACGTCTATACACTAGGGATCTATATACTCTCCCTATCCCTTAAAAAACGTCGTTTTTGACTAAATTTAGTGTTAAAAACGACATCGGGAGTATGTACTGCTAGCAGTCGTTGCGTGGCAAGTATTTTACTTGGTCCATGAACTGATAGATGGACGGTAGTCAGCCGCACACGATCGACTTCCGAGGAGAGGCAGGTAATAGTTTGCAGGTCACGGGAGGCCTCCGCGGCGCCGCCTCGACCAGTGCAGGTGAGCAGTGGCTCCATCCATCGTGTTCCCCTTGTCCCTTGCATCTTCCCAACCGCCCTTTTCTCCTTGTATACTTGCTCGGGCAAGAGTATCGTCCCCCCCGCGCAACTGCCCCATGTGATGTTACACTACAGCACACACACCTCGTGTAGCATGCCTGTCCCTCCAGCTTTTACTCCTAGATCTTGTGCACATTTGTTTGTATTCCTCTAGCTTGTTTTGAGTTATGCATCAGCATGCTGTTGCTTCCGTCGGATTGGACACTCTTGAATGTGCCTTCTCTGACTAGCCTTTCTGCATTGTTGGTTAGCCAACGGCTCCGGTGCGTGGTTTCTGTTTTACCTCTCCATTATTAGCCTTTGAATTTAGTTTCCTACTAATAACATCCTAAGTTGTTATTATTATTATTTCATCTACTCCCTTCGTTCTACAGAGATAGATGTTTTAACATTTTTTAAATATAATAGTGAAGCATGTGAATGACGCATGTGCACTCAACTTTACTGATAATATTAAACTTAATTTGCTTTTTCAAGTCTCACCATTGGCTGACATCGAGTTTCTAGGTACGGGGGGCAACGCTGGTTGGAAGAACTCACCGTTGGCTTTAAATGGCTGAACACTTTACAAGCCAAGAAGATAATTTTTGTGAGACAAACTTGCAAGCTCAAAACATCCATCACATTGAGACGTAGGGAGTATTTCTTTTTCAGACTAACCAATGTGAAATAAAAAGAAACAGAATGAGTAGTAAATGGGCTCTACCACTCGAAGATGAGGCCATTAAAGATGCAACCTGGACCTCAGGACCCTAACTCCTCCTTCCTCAGACACGGCGCAATAGACTTTATGATTCGAAAAAAAAAAGTGCAGTCAAAAGAATGTATGTATCATTGTAGTGCAATTTTTACTCGCTTCATTCATTTTATATATCGTTTTTAGCTTATTTTTTTAATTATTCAGCATCAAATAAAAAAAACACAGAACGAATGTTAGATTAGCCAAGAGTCGGACCTAGAAAGGGCTAATGTTGAATTTATATTCATTTTTAAACAAATAAAATTAAGGGTCTGTTAGTATCCTAAAAGAGCCCGTTGGACGAGGTCCGGTACCAGACCTAAGCTTCCCAACTGCTCAGCCTAGAACGTTTAGAAGCCCAGCCCAGTACCTAGTACTATCAAAGCCCATTACAGTAAAGGACAGCAGCCCAGCTCTACAAGACATGCTGAATTCTGCATTTCGGCCAGCCGCCGCATCCGTCTCCGGCGCCTTCGGCCTGTCGCCCGACGTCCCCGAGCGGTTCTCCTCCGACGAGAGGTAACCTCCTTCCATTCCATCTGCTCGACCAGGCGCCCGCCGCCGGTTCACACGCTCCATCCAAGCCGTGCAGTGCAGGTCAACTCCAGTGGCAGGCACGCGACGAGCACCCTGGTACAGACGAGCTCATCCGGTGACGCGGCTGCACCTGGCCACCAGACATACAAACTGATATCTCCTTTAATGTTCACACATACTCCCTCCGTCTCAAAAAATTTGTAGCTTTGTAATTTAAAAATGAACTACAAAGCGACAACTTTTTTTAGGACGGAGGGAGTATTCCTACTGCTAATGCTCCAAGGTAATATATGCTGATCTCCCTGTGTCAGCTAGCTGACTTTGTTTCGAGATGAGATGGTTATTCCATTTACTCCTACCCTAGGAAGAAATGCAGAGATGAATAATACATCCCAGTTACCAGTACCCCCTTTACGAGGGGAACTGTCATCAGTACTTTACTAGTCTGAAAATTCTGCGTTCTTCTTCATCTCCTTCTTCAGCAGGTAGGCTAGCAGTGAGCAATGGCACCAGCTGGTAACAGCGCGTCGTACGTGGAAGTGATCGATCGTTGTCTTTTTGAGCGTCTTTATTAGCAGTTGACATGACAACCCTCGTTCATCTTCACGACTCTCATCCACCACCTAGTGACGCACTGACACCAAGTTTCTGACTGTAAAGGTGACGATCGTGATGCAGCACAACGACCATCCTTTGGTCCCCATGACATGACCCTGGGATGGGTTGGGTTGGGTGACACTAATAATCGGCCCGGCTGCGCCTGACAGTGACAATACTCCCTCGTTTCGTTTTAATTGTCGTTAAGACAATCTTCAATAGTTCATTTCTAGTTTATTTGGTTGTCTGAAACGACAATTATTTCAAAACGGAGGGAGTACACGATAATAAACTTCAGCAAGCATATATACCCATATAAAAACGCGTCCAATTCGCCTAACATTTCACGAAATAAACTGATCATGCGTAATTTGACCTGTTTTTATATATAGTTCAGAGAAAAAAAAACTGTTCCCATCATAACGCATATGTCATTTTCGGTCGCTATATAGTACCATAACTACTGCACGCTGATCCCTTGCCCTGCAGGAGCCATGTCTGTCGTCGCCATCATCGCTCGCACAGTCGCACTACATTACACTACATGTGGTGGCCGAGTGTGTGAGGCGGAGAAGGCAGCCAGATGTCAGGCCTTCCTTGGCATCTCATCAAAGTGGCAGCTTTCCAAGGGATTCTGCTTTCCTGGGTTAATAATTTCAACGAGTATCTGATGCTTCTATATGAAGCCTATATGCGTTGAAAGCAGATGGAAACGGAGCGCCCAAACAAGTGTCGCCATTTTGATTGTTCAACCATCCGATCCCAAAACGCATGATGGATGGCAGGAATGTTGCGAGATTCTCGAGTCAGAGTCAGTTTGCAACATTAATCTTCCTCATAACGAAAGATGGTCGCTTTAATTATACTCTCTCCATTCAAATTAATTGTCACTTTTTAGTTTATTTTTGAACTAGATAGTGACCAGTAATTCGAGACGGAGGGGTAGTAGGCAGTCGTTTTCATGAAAAGCACTCTTACCTAGTGATGCGCCATTGCAATTCAAGAAAATATATACAGATAGTACTGTATCTTTTTTCTGGTTCATCAAAATTGAAGGTCAATACAATGCAATCTGCTCATCAAGTAAAACTGTGTATGCATGAGAGAGAACCATGCAGACATGAAGGCACGATTAGGTGCAAGACGGTTTCCGTAACGAAGTAAGGAAATTAGTACATTAAATAAAATAAGAAATATGTTAAATTTTTTCTTCAAAAAACAATGATCCAATTAAGGGTTATAAATGTGTGCATTGATCTTTTGACCGACAGTTACAAGAAGTAGCGATTTATTTACTACTAGCTGCGTATTTTTTTCCTTCAGATTCAACGTCTGCGTTGATATTTTGACTCGCAGTTATAAAGCAATGATTTATTTACTACTAGCCGCATTTTTTCCAAATATAAATTCCTCACCGTATATACCATCCACGGTAATCCCTATTTAAGTGCTAGTACCGATCCCCGGCCTCTTCTCATCACAAATTAAATTAACCATGGCTGGCGTTGACTATCTCCAGGGCGCCATGACCAGCTGCTTCGTCTTCCTCCTCCTCCTCCTCACCGTCGTCGTCCATGCTCAAGGTACGGTACCGTCATCTTCACGGTTCAGTTCTAACACACGCACCACGAGCATTAATTCACGCACTACTTTTGAATCGTATCGATAATTAAGCAGGAGCCAGCAAGGAGGAGCAATTGGTGCCGGAGCAGAGCGTGGTGTACCGAACGGTGGCGCCGGAGCAGATCTTGGCGGGCGAGCCGTTCCGGACGTGCAGCGTATGCCGCTGCTGCTCGCCGGCGTCCGACAAGAGCAACTGCGTGCAGACGCAGTGCTGCTACGGCATCAAATGCAACCTCCCCGGGAAACCCTTCGGTGTCTGCGCCTTCTCGCCCCTCACGTGCGGCTGCGGACCCAACAACTGCTCCTCCAACTCACCGCCGTCGTGGTCGTCAAACTCCTTTGCGCACCTCGTCGTTTGAATTATGATATGCAACACATTGCACTATATTCCTTCCGTATTTTTTTATATGTCACCGGTTAATTCATTTTTGAACAAATCGGTGACATATAAAAAGATCCGGAGCGAGTATATCAGTAGTTTTGTGAGATGATTTCCTATATGGAACAACAAATATTTAGTGAAAACTAGTACCTTTTTCGTTTGTGTGTACTGGATGACATGCAGGTGAGAAATTGAAACTCAACATCTAATTTAAGATACAGAAATGATAAGTAAATCAGAGGAAAAGGACGACGACAGTGTGCTGCAATTTTGGTCCTTCTCTCTAATTTTTCATTTTTGAACTATGCGTATGAGGAAAAGGATATACATATTCCTTTTCAAGAAGCTTTTCCCTTTATAATTTATTTTTAAACTGCAAAACAACAAGTTTTTGGAACGGAAAGAGTAGAAACTAAAATAAAGAACATTGAATTGATTAATACTGTGGTCTTTTTAGATACATTATGCAACTAAATTCAAGTCGTCAGAACGTTCCAGTTCCTACCGTGGATGTCTTTTTGTTGCGAATACGTATGTGCACCCACTGCAGTCGTCAGCCGTCCGGTAGACACCCACCCACAGCCACAGGCAGGCTTGTAGAGTCACTAGCTTGTTCCTCTCTCCCTCCCATTATTCTTCCCACCAAACCAGAATCGTCAGCAGCCATGGCTAGCCGCCCTGCCTGCCTCCTCCTGTCGCTTGCTCTTCTCTCCAGCTCCCTGCAAGCTCAAGGTACGTACTACTCCCTCGTTATCTTTTTAATTGTCGTTCAGACAACAATTTGTAGTTCATATCTAGTTCAAAGTCTTGTCCAAAACGTCAAATAAAAAGATAAGGAGGGAGTACGTGGCAGATGAATTAATCAGCTATCTGTGGCCGTTGTCGATGAGTCGCATGGGTGCTCGATCGGATCGGATCGTGTTCTTGTTCTTGTTGGTTGATTCAGTTCTAATAATCCACCATGTAAACAATTAAGCAGGAACAAGCAAGCAGGAGGAGGAGGAGCGCTACGTCCCGGTGCGGAGGCTGGTGTACCATCGGCGGCAGTCACAGGCGACGGCGGAGGCGTCGTACGAGCCGTTCGAGCTGTGCGACGGGTGCCGGTGCTGCGCGGCGTCGAACGCGAGCGTGTGCGTGGACACCAGCTGCTGCTACGCCATCGACTGCGACATCCCCGGCAAGCCCTTCGGCGTCTGCGCCTTCACGCCCCGCACCTGCGGCTGCGGCGCCGACAACTGCACCCACCCATCCTGAACTGAATCGTCGCCGCCCCAACTCTCAAGCAGCTGCTTTTGATGAACCGATTGCTGATCGGCGTGGGCGTGCTTACAGATTCCACGGTTTGACGATGCAACCGCTTACAGCTTCTGTGTTCTTTCAGAGATTAATTTTCCTTTATGCTTTGATGGTGTATCGCTGCTAGCTGTGATTCGAACATCATCTGGCAGCCTAATTATCTTGGTAGCTAGGACGGATTGGAAGCCTTATTTCTTGAGCATACTTATGATTCTTCATTTAAATATAGTACAGTACAGCTATGATCTATGTCTATCATTTCGTATATTTTTTTCCAAAAAGAAGAAAAGAAAAATATTTCCAGTATCACATCTTGTCAGACATTGCTAGAGAAGTAGTACGGTTCTATATCAGTAGTCTATGGATATGTCTGTGCACTCCGAGCGGCCAGTCTACTGACTCGACAAACGTTTGACAAGTACAGCACTAGTGCGCCTGCCTAACTTGACGTCTAGTATTGGAGACAGTTGTAATTAACAGGTTAGCAGCATCAACAAAGTATGTAATCCCTCCGTTCTTAAAAAAAAAGTTTGTTACTTTGTAGTTCATTTTTGAACTACAAAGCGATATACTTTTTGAAACGTAAAGAGTATAACGATCAAGGTTTTGGATTCAAATGGGAAAAGGTTTGGGTTTTTTTTTCGAGGGCGAATCAAGCTACAGCAGAGGTGGGTTAGGTGTGGTGCTGTCAAAAGGTTCAACACCTACTCTAGTCTCTAGATGCGCTGCATTGGTCCCAGCAACATGTATACTCCCTCCGGTGTACAAAATATTGTCGTTCTACACTAGAGCCAAGAGTGCACAAAAAATTGTCGTTTTACACTGCATGACATGGAAAATAGTGTAAAAAATCGGGTAGCGTGTACCTAGGAATCAAACTTGCATCAGATTGGCTGGAAAAACGTGAAGAAGACCACTCGGACCACTAAGGAGAGTTGTATTATAAAAAAAGAAATCTATTTAATGCTTCTTTGGTATGCGAGAACATGTCCAAAACGACAATTTTTTGTACACCGGAGGGAGTATATGACAAATTCAGGGATCGACACACATGAGGGCCTGATTAATTAAGCTTGATTAAACTTGGACAGTCAGAGTACCAAGGCACCGGCGGCGACATGCTCCAGTCCTACAAGATGCTCTGCTCATGCGACTCGTGCATCCAAGAAAATTAAGCATCTCGGACAGAGGCCAGATGAACAAGAACTAATAATTAAGCCTTCCATTGAATCTCATCAGGCCCAAAGGCAGGGGAAGCAAAGCAAACAACAGGCCGACAACAGCTAGCTTAGCTAGCCCATTACCATGTTGTTCGCACACTGCGAATATGGACGTCTATGTAGATCTTGCGCGTATGGATACGAAACTGTTTCAGCAGGGCGCGGCACGTACTGAAATGGGCATGCATCCTGCGAATTGTGCTGCCGACGGATCTATACTACTTAAATAAACAGGAGCTCTGAGTTGCAACCGTGATGATTTTTGTTTTTGTTTTTGTTTTTTTCCTTCGGAAACACAATGCAAGAAGGCTGTCGTTACGGAAAGTTACACTCCCTCCGTTTTAAAATAATTGTCACCGATTAGGTCAAAAATGAACTAAAGGGAGGGAGTACTACATATACAAGGATGCCGTCTGCTGTAGCTGCTAAGCACAGCTGTTCTGCTCCGGCTCGCACCCGCAATCTGCTGGCTTTGTCTTCCACCTCGCGCATCAGCTTAGGGCCGGCTAGCTAACCCGCTGAACTGCGCATGCATGATCAAACGCTATTGGTGGTGATCGATCACTATATATTACTCCCTCCTTTCTCAAAAGATTGTCACCTTCTAGTTCATTTTTGTACTAGAAGGTGACAATCTTTTAAGAAAGGAGGGAGTACTAGTATATTGCTGCTCTCTCTAGCTCGTACTGTACTAGAGAGGAGCAAGAATAATCGACTATGCCGACAGGCGATCGTTCCACTCCGCGGAAGACTCGATCGACGCTCCCTCCGGCCAGCAGCACAGTAATCGGAAACCTTTGATTTTGCTTTCTTGAACACCGATCGACAAGCAGGTTTAATTAATTTTGAAACCATCCACCCTGCCACCGAGACCGAGTTGCACGCTGGCTGGCTTTCCAAAACAACGGATGCAGCCTCGGCTTTCCGAAACCGGGACGATATCGTCGTACCTTGTGCTCTATGCTAGTACTCCCTCTTTTCTCAAAAGATTGTCACCTTCTAGTTCATTTTTGTACTAGAAGGTGACAATTTTTTGAGAAAGGAGGGAGTACAACAATTTCAACAAAATCAACTTTCACACCTTGATAGCATTACTCGCTCGCCCTAATAGGCTAGCAATAAAGACTAATATAATGTCCGAATTCTACATTCAACTTGCAAGTTTTTTTTATAAAACTTTTTGGGTCTTTTCTCATGAGCAAGCAGGAATAGAGTAAACCCAACCTGCGAGTTTTAAAACGAGAGGCTATCCCCAGCTAAATCAAACCTCAACTTGCAATAAATGATGTAAGTGTAAATTATTAGAGTCGCAAAAGCTAAAATACCAAACCCACCATTAACTCTGCAACTAGGGTACGTACTCCAGAGGGTGGAGGTAGCTTACAGGAAATCAGGCTCATTGTTGCCACCCTGATCGTACACCTAATCCTTGGAGTTTAGCTTTATTGGCCAGCAGGCTCTCTATTAGAGTCCAGAGAGATTCCAGCCTGAGCCACGCGTTAATTAAGGCGCGTTCCTTCCAGACCAGAGTGAACTGTATCATGTACTCCCTCCTTTCTCAAAAGATTGTCACCTTCTAGTTCAAAAATGAATTAGAAGGTGACAATCTTTTAAGAAAGGAGGGAGTATGTAAGAGTAACGTCGCGCTTATAAAACCATGTCCTTTTTTTTCTTAGTAATTGGCCTGACATAGATTAACTTGGAAATAATCAAGTGATTCACGAGATGCATGATTCTGACATTCTGTCATGCATTATGCTCTTCACGGGTCCATGGCTGCTCCTCCCTAAACCTACCGCATGCCACCACTGCCAATGAATCTTGCCACGAGATGATGATCTGTGGTGATTTCATTCAACTTCTAATAAACATGCAAAAGCCACACGTACGGTTCTTCCTTTTTTTTTTTCTCTTGATCAGCAACTGGAAGAAAGAAACTGAAACACAACTGGCTCTGCAGTTTAACAATCTCATGTTGCATGCACGCACAAGTGAGAGACGGTTATTACGAAGAATCATGGAACGGAATAATATGGTGACGGCTGAATGGTTGTTCGATCTGCACGTATACATCTACCACAAACGATGCAACAGGCTCCTAGACCATCTACTATATCCATACATATGAGGCTACGAGCATAGACCGGTGGTTGTGGATGACTGACTGACTGACTCGGGAGGACGACGATGAATGCTACTCAAGGTGGTTCCCTGTCAGGGCATGCTTTTGTCCCTGCTGCTGCGCCGCAATTAAAAAAATGACAAGGAAGATTCCATTCTAGCTAGGGTCATGAAATCTCAAGGTGGTACGGCCGGTAGTGGTCTTGGTCGTCATATGACGTCCCCATAAACTTGTCGCTTTGTAGTTCATTTTTGAATTACAAAGTGACAAGTTCATGGGACGGAGGGAGTACGTGCTCTCCCTCTCCGGCCGTGTAGCTGAGGGTAAGTACGGGGGGTTTAATTTCTTCCCTGCTAATCTGTGGGCTGCATGCCTGCATCGCCAACCCAGTTCTGCGTGCCAGTGTGGTGTGGACGGAGCGGAGCGGACCCTTTACGGCGGCACACTGAGTGCTGCGATGCTGTAACTTTTCTTCTTGGAAATGTCGGATACGCTGGCCTGCAATGCATGGTGGGCTTAACTAGCAACCTCGTGTATAATTCAACGAGATGTAACGTCCACATGTTTGAAACCACGTACTGTACTGTATAATGCATGAGGCTATATAGGTGCATAGACTGGTGGTTGTGGTTGACTGACTGACTGACTGGAGGACGACTATGAATGCTTTCACGTTCATGGCCAAGTTGTTCCCGGCATGCTTTTGCCCCTGCTGTTGCCCCGCAATATAATTAAAAAATGACAAGGAAGATTCTATTGCTAGGGTCATGAAATCTCAAGGTGGTACGGCCGGTAGTGGTCTTGGTCGTCATATGACGTACGCGTGCTCTCCCTCTCCGGCCGTGTAGCTGAGGGTAAGTACGGGGGGTTTAATTTCCCTGCTAATCTGTGGGCTGAATGCCTGCATCTCGAACCCAGTTCTGCGTGCTAGTGTGGTGTGGACGGAACGGAGCGGACCCTTTACGGCGGCACACTGAGTGCTGCGATGCTGTAACTTTTCTACTTGGAAATGTCGGATACGCTGGCCTGTAATGCATGGTGGGCTTAATTTGCAAAAAGTTGAAACTAGCTAGCAACCTCGTGTTTCAAGTTTCAACGACGATCGAGATGTAACGTCCACATGTTTGAAACCACGTACTGTACTGTAATTTTAGAAAATGGAATCTTCATCAGCTAGCTCACAAAAAGCGGAGTGCCGCCACGCAAGCAACGGCATATATGCACACTCAGCAGTCACAACTAGTACTGATCATGCATCTCCAAGCATCAATTGACCATGCACGCGGCGCACCCACCGATGAGCCGCGAACTTTATTTAGTTCACTATATATAACAGCAGAGCGCACACGCTTGCAACCTTATTACATACCTTAAGTTTGTCCATCCATC
Organism: Tuctoria greenei; assembly: GCA_036927565.1. NCBI lineage: Eukaryota > Viridiplantae > Streptophyta > Magnoliopsida > Poales > Poaceae > Tuctoria > Tuctoria greenei. The sequence goes on along the minus strand of JAYESD010000009.1, from coordinate 177,457,486 downwards.
ACCACCAACATACAACTACAAGACCAACCAAGAGAGTTACGATGCACCCGATGATGCCTTCGCGATCCAGTCCAAGCATGGGCGCCACCACGCGGGTACACCCTTCCGACGCCGACCTTCTTCTTCACCGCGGCGGCGGCAGCGGCGGGGGCGGGGACACCCCTGCCGGTTGTTGCGCCGCGGAAGATCAGCCGCCGCCGGCGACGTACACGGTGTGGAAGAGGTCCAGCATGGGCTTCCAGGGCACCGACGGCTTCTCCGTCTACGACGCCGCCGACGGCAGCCTCGCGTTCCGCGTCGACAACTACTCCCGGCGCCGGAAGCTCTTCGCCGGGGAGCTGCTGCTCATGGACGGCCACGGCAAGCCCCTTCTGGCCCTCCGCCCACAGGTGAGTGCCGTACGTTACTCGATTGCCCACAGTTGAGTCACTAGCTACTAGGGACGATGTGTTGTTCGATCAAGATCCAATCACTGATACTGTCATAACACAGGCCAGGCAGTCGTCCATCATCTTGATTTATAAATGAACAATCTTTCTTTTTAGGTGGGCAAATAAAGGTTCCTATATTTCTCTCCAGATCATGCAATGCGTTTCAAACGAACTAATAAGCCTTCACTTTAATTTGTAGCACCGCATGCAAACCTAAGTCGTCTGACGATCTTATTTTTCTGACAAAACGATTCACCGAATCTGAAACATACACAGCTCTCCCTTGTAACCCATGCATGTTTTCCGAAAAACCAGATTGCAACCCATGTTCAAAGTTCTGATATTACTACCTGCAACATTGATTTAGGAAAAAAAATGAAAAATTCTAATAATAAGGAGAAAAATACACATCAGTTGCAGATTAGAGGAAAAGAAAGCTAGCACGTACTCATGTTGTCTGCAAGACCGATGGCCTGCAAACAAGAGACTTTGTTTTCTCCACACACATCAGTTGTACTTTTAATGCAAACAAAAAAGCAGGGTTAGGTTTTCTTCGCCTGACAGTTTTGACCAATTAAGCAAAGCAAAGCAACTTCGCAACTAACAATAATGTGCCATTAATTATCACACTAACAATAATGTTCCCTCTGCTGCTGCTGCTGCCTGTGACAGATTCTAAGCATGCGCGACCAATGGAACTGTTACAGAGCATTATCATCAGAAGAAGCCGGCGGCGATGAGGAGCGACGGAACTCCAACAGACGGCAGCACCTCTTCTCGATGAGGAAATGCTCGCTGGTACAGAGCGGCGGCGACGAAGCGGAAGTGCACATGTGCAGCACCACAGCAACACCATCATCAGATCATCGGCAGACTGTTCCGAGCTTCCGCGTACAAGGCAGCTTCTGGAGGAGAAGCTGCAAGATCCGAAGAGGCGACGGCGAGGAGGTGGCACGGATAACCAGGAAAAAGGCCGGAGCTGCAGGGACGATCGGCGACGACGTGTTCAGCCTTACTGTCATGCCGAACGCTGATTGCGCGATGATCATGGCTTTCGTTGTCGTCATGGACCGGATCTGCCGCAAGCCATACACACCTTTGATGTGTTCTTCATAGTTGATGATGCCTTCCATTCATGGTGCGGATTGCAGAAGCACTATTTGAATCCATGAAATTAACAAGATTCTGCTAGTGACGGTCACAGTTTGAATCCATGAAAGTAAGTAGATGCTGCTAGTGAGTCTTTCCATGTCAGTTGTATTTATAACCGTACAGATTATATTTGAGTCCTTCTCGCTTCTCCTCTTAAGAAAAGGGGCCTTTTTTCTGGGAAAAAAAATTCTTCGAAGCAGTGCTGCAAACCGATTCATTTGCAGAACTGCTCCCTGGTACACAAAAACTGGTTTTTGATTTAAAGTCAGTAAGGATGTATTCCTTGAAACAAATAACGATACCAGTTTGGATCACTGGACAACACCATACAATTCAACTTAATACTCCTACCGCTCTCAAAAGTTTATCGTCTTCTCATTCTTTTTTTCCGTGGTCTAAATCCACAATTCGCTGGTCTCGTCAGAACTTAGGTCTGCAAATCGTTTCACTTCACGCTTGGGGCAAACAAGGATATGACCTGCACAAAACAAGTTCGGGGGAAGGTTATAAAAATTGCATCAGAACACACGAGAACTGGTAGTAGAACGAGAAAAAAAAAGTCCAATGCAACACTGTCAAGTTTCAGTAAACACTATCAAGCTTCTATTTTTTTTTTCAATTCTCGCGATCGCTACTGTTGTTGCAACTCCCAAAATTCTCCTTCAGATTGTCACATTCTAAGTACAAAAATGAACTAGAAGGCGACAATCTTTTGAGAAAGGAGGGAGTACGTAAAAGTAAACGGCAGTACAGAGGTCGAGAATGGCGCGGATACATCAATGAAGAGGGGGACAGGGGAGGAGTAACTAGCTAGCTACCCGGGAGGAGAGGGCGGAGGTTGAGCATAGCGTAGAGAGGGGCGTGGCGTGGAAGACCTGCCTGGGGTCGATCTTGTAGCGCCCGAAGGTGTAGGAAGCCTCCATCCCCGGAACAGGAGAAAAGAAGGCGGAGGAGTGCGGCGGCGGCGGCGGCAGGCGGTGGAGGAGGAGGAAGCGAGGAGGAGGCAGAGTGCGCGGGCGGAGGACGGAGAAAGTGAAACTGCTCCGCCCAAGCATCTGAACCGAATATTCGCCTGCCTTTTTGTTGGGCTTTGATGAAGTTGGGCTTTGCTGAGATACTTGGCCGGCCCACTTCATGTCCTCATCTACTTACTACTCAACTCCAGCGGGGCAGGGTCCCACCTGTCCGTGAAGCACGCGCCGGCCGTTTCAAATTCGAAACCCACTCACGCTCATCTCACGTCTCTGTAACCTCTCCCTGTCTTCACGACACTCCCCTCGAAACCTCGCTCCCCAAAATCCAAACCCCGTCTCCTCCGATCCACGGCAGCCAGCCAGCCATGGCGACGCTGACGCCGGGGGTGCTGCTCAAGCTGCTCCAGGCGATGCACACCGACGAGCGCGTCGCCGGCGACCACCGCTCGCCGGTGCTGCAGGTCACGGCCGTCGTCCCGGCCCTCACCGCCTCCACCGCCGACTCCTTACTCCTCTCCCCCGCCAACGGCTTCCTCCTCAACCTCTCCGACGGACTCCACTCCACCTACGTGCAGCTCCCCCGCGTCGACGCCCAGGACCTCCTCTCCGCGCAGCGCCCGCAGCTCGTCGGCCACCTCGTCCACCTCGACCGCCTCCGCTTCGCCCGCCCCGTCCCCCGCGCCGTCGGCCTCCGCCCCGTGCCGGGTTCCCGCCCACTCCCCTGCGCCGGAAACCCCGACCCCCTCGTCGCCCGCGCCGCGGCCTGCTCCCGCGGCTACGTCATCCAGCCCGCCGCGTCCCCGTCCGACGCCGCGCCGCCGCTAATGCCGTCATCCTGTTCCAACACCACCACTGACAACGACTCCGTCCGAAGGACGGTCCTTGCGCCCAAAAACGTCATCACCGACGCCGCGCCACCACCACCACCACCACCGGGTTCTTCTGCTGCTTCGTCCGCCAAACGGCGGTTCTCGTCCCCGGCGCCGTCCAAGTCCAAGCAGCACCGAGACCCGTCGCCCGCCGTCAAATCCGGCTCACGCACCTCCTCCCCCTCGACGAACAGGCGGGCGTCCTCACCCGCGTTAAGGGCAGCAACACCCCGCGCGACGTCGCCGGCGCCGTCGAAATGCGTGGTGCCCAGCCTCGTCGCGGCCAAGGAGGAGAATCGCAGGTCCGCCAAAGAGCCGGCGATCGTCGTGCCGTCAAGGTACCGCCAACCGTCACCGTCTGCAGGGAGACGGCGAGGGGCGTCGTCTCCGGCGGTCGGTGGCGGGCGGCGCGCGTCCCTACTGTCACCTAGTTCGCGGCGACTGTCCGGGGAAGGCACCACCTATAAGAAGAAGGTCGGGGTGGTGGTGACAGGGATCTCCAAGATGACGGATTTGGGGAGTGGGTCGTCGGCTGTCAAGCCTGGGAGGAAGAGCTGGGACGATCCAACAATGGTCCTTGCAGCTGCCGCCGCGGGTTCGGTCATGAAATCCAGGGCCAAGGTTGACAAGGATACCATTCTTAGGACTCAGGTATCTTGTTACATTTCGCTGCAATTGAAACATACAGTATTTTGAACGTTCTATTGTACTATCCGCATGTATATGTAGAATGTACTAAGGATTGATCATTTTTGTCGCATTAGGAATTCTAGACAGATGGATACATAAAGTAGAAGCATTTTATTAGCACATGTGTCATCGCAATTTCAATTGCAGTACACTATACACGCACAATGAACTTTGTTTCTCATTGATATGCATGACTGCAAAACAGGAAAAATAAATAGGTTGATGTTTTGCCATGAATTTTTTCATGCTTTTATGCTTCGATTGCTACATTTTTTTGCAAGGGATTGCTACTTGGCATGTATGTTCGATACACACAGAAATATGGAATATACTGCTAGCTATTTGTTATTGAGTCTACTGCTCTTTCTTTGTGTCTTAACGGAGCACCCTGTCAAACATTTTTGAGCACCAGTGGCAATATGTTGACAGTTGACTTTGATTTAACTGCAGGAGGCAATGTCAAGGCGACTCAGTGATGCTACAACAGAACTATCCAGTAATGATGATTCATCCGTCGATGAGAAAACAAAGCCATGCAAGAAGATAGACTCTAACTCAATAAAGATGAAAAACATGGCTCCGAAAATGATACTTCATGATCCTAAATGGACTGATGGTAGCATTCCATTGGATGCAATTTCTGATAAATTCGCAAATATTGGAAAGGTGAGAACTCCGTTTCTCGGCTAACAATCTCCACACACTGATCTTCCATTCTTGAGTGCATAACTTAATATCTCTACCGAATTTGCAGGAATCTATTGAACGAAGAAATGTCGCAGCAACTGCCGCAGCTAGCGCTCTGCAAGAGGCATTGATCACTGAATCAGTTATCAGAAATCTAAGGTATTTAGAGCAATCCTTCTTCTCCGTACAAAAACTACATACACCAATGCATTTGATTCAGCAGAAAGTGATTTAGTTTGTATCTATTGCTGTGTGCAGCAAGTTTTCAGACATTTGCTCCTCGTCAAACACCTCCAATCCACTCCCAACAATCGATCTTTTCCTTGCTGTTTATGAAGATGCACTCAAGTGGAAGAACATTGCTGAATCTGTAGTAGCCAATGAAGAAGATGAGGAGGCAGTCTTGGAGAAATCAACTACTCAATGGGTTGATGTTGCATTAGCCACTGATCTTGAAGTCCTCAAGCTGCTGAACGGTGCCACAGAATCCATCTCTCGTACGAAGAGCGACAATAAGCCCAAGACTCCTTCAGTGGTGGCACCATCAAGAACAAGCCTGCCCAAGAAGCAACCAGTTGGAGCTCCATCGAAGGTCCAGTCTAAGGTCTCACCGAGCACTCCAGTGCCCCGCACCTGGAGTAGTACCACTGAGGGCATGAACGAGGCAGCTGAGCTTGCTAAGACCTTGTGGCGTGAGATGCACATATGGTTCCTGAACTTTGTAAATGAGGCATTGGATGTGGGGTTCCACTTATTCGAAGATCAGAATATTGCTAGTAGGGCGAAGCACAGCAGCCACATAACGATGGTTCTGTCTCAGTTCAAGAAGATCAGTGACTGGCTGGATCGAGTCGGGAAGATTGCAGAGGACAAGGCAACCAAGGAGAAGATTGAGTGCTTGAAGCGCAAGATATACGAGTTTGTCATCAGCCACATGGGCTCTGCATTTGAGAGCTCAGTCTCGGTGGTTTAGTAGGAGTTGATCACGGATGCTTCATGCTCTGAAGCGTATTTGTTCTTTCTTTCTATTTTTTATTTCTGTTTCTGAAGTTAAAGTTACAGAATTCATTAGCGAAGAAGTGTGAGATACAATTGTAGCACCGGTGTGTTGATTTCTTGTACTTCATCCTTTCTCAAAAGATTGTCACCTTTAATTTGTTTTTTGAACTAAAAGTGACAATCAAGGAGGGAGTATGATTTATGACATATCCTTTTTTTATGACATATCCTCGTGTGCGAATAAGCTACCTCCAATTGTCATGTGTTTATAAGTTCAGAGTTCGAGGCCATGTTTGCTTCATGGTTCAGATTTCGTTATAGTGTGATTGTATAATGAGTGCGCCTGACAATCGTAAGATTGCACATTGTTTGCCATGGACTGAATTTAATGCGTAATGAAATATTCCCTCCATTTTTTAAATTTTTGTGAAGTTCCCCGGGCAAACTATTTGAATTCCAAATGATTCGCCCCATTTATGACATTTTTGAATTTGAGTACTCCTTCCGTTCCGAAAAATTTGTCGCTTTGTAATTTATTTTTGAACTACAAAGGAACAAACTTTCTGGAACGGAGGAAGTACTTTTTATATATTTCGATTAAAATAATACTATTTTTTTGAAAGAAAAGTCTGCACTCTATGCAAGTGGGCCCGTGCGTAACCCTCCCGACCGTTCTCGCGGCCCATCTCCGCTCCCCTTCTTCTTCCGAGTTCCCACTCTCCCCGATTTCAAAAACGAAATTCCCCAACCACCAGCACTCACCGGACTAGGGTTTCACCTTCACCTTTGCGGCGGGCGCCGGCGTCGAGGACGATCCGGCAAAGGATGGACATCGTGGACAAGTACGAGAAGCTGGAGAAGGTCGGGGAGGGCACCTACGGCAAGGTGTACAAGGCGCAGGACAAGGCGACGGGCCAGCTGGTGGCGCTCAAGAAGACCCGCCTCGAGATGGACGAGGAGGGCATCCCGCCCACCGCGCTCCGCGAGATCTCCATCCTCAACCTCCTCTCCCACTCCCTCTACGTCGTCCGCCTCCTCGCCGTCGAGCAGGCCACCCGGAACGCCAAGCCCGTCCTCTACCTCGTCTTCGAGTTCCTCGACACCGACCTCAAAAAGTTCCTCGACGTCTACCGCAAGGGGCCCAAAGCCGGCCCGCTCCCCACCCACCTCGTCAAGGTACGTACCCACCCACCCCTTCTCAGTTACTACTTCACTCATCACTGTCCATCCAGTAAACCCACACTAATCCTGCTCAATTATTTTCTTATTTAGATGTGAAAAGCGTACATCTTACAATGCTTCCTTTGCTTGGCTCTAGAATTTCCTGTTTCAGTTATGCAAAGGAGTTGCGCACTGCCATGGCCACGGCGTTCTTCACCGGTCGGGTTTTCTCCTCTTCTCTGATCTATGTTGCTCGACACATCATACGAACACGAGAAAAGTGCATTTTCCATTGTTGCTGATGTGATCCACGCTCAATTTTGTAGGGATCTAAAGCCACAGAACCTGCTGGTTGACAAGGAGAAGGGGATACTGAAAATCGCAGATCTCGGTCTGGGTAGAGCGTTTACCGTGCCACTGAAAAGCTACACGCATGAGGTAATTCTCATCTGGCACCTGGATAGTCGTATACATTGTTTAACACTTTGTTAATTAGTTTTGGAGCATGATCTCTCGTAGTCTCCATCTATGTAGATTGTGACACTCTGGTATAGAGCACCGGAAGTTTTGCTTGGAGCAACACATTACTCTACTGGTGTCGATATGTGGTCTGTTGGATGCATCTTTGGTACGCCCGTTTGTCTTTTTAGCTTTGTTGCATTGTGCATGTACTTGTACAGAGATTTTAGTTAGCTGCAGAAATCATCTAACAAACTGGCAAGTGGCCAAATTCAGTACTCAAGCTTCCATGTATTTTTCCTAATATTCTTTAATCAAAGAAGGTTGACACTTGCCAGTAAAAAGAATTTATGTCTAACATTGTCCTCATATTCTCTGAATTTACGGCTAACTGTATACCTTAGGCTACGAGATCATAAGTACTTGTCACTTATGATCAAATTCTCCTAGAAGTTTATAAATTTTTAATGCAGCTGAAATGGTCAGAAGGCAGGCTCTTTTCCCTGGTGATTCAGAGTTGCAACAGTTGCTTCACATTTTCAGGTCTTGTTCCCTCCTGCTTGCAGATATGTTATTAGAGACTGACTGGTGATTCCTTACTATATAGTTCTCTTATCCAGTTGAAGGAATACTCAGAATTAGCATTTTTCTACCAAAATCGTTGGATTTCATGAGTTTTTGTTCTCTTTTAAACTGTCCTTTTAGACACTACTCCAGTGACCAAATTACTTCTGATTCTTCCAAGAATTAGCTAGTAGTGCTCACACATTACATATTATCTGAGTATGTTTTTCTTCTGCCAGTTTATATTTCTATACTATGGACTTACCAACATGTCTTATGTGAATAGGTTGTTGGGAACTCCTAATGAGGAGCAATGGCCTGGAGTGAGTGGATTGAGGGATTGGCATGAGTTTCCGCAGTGGAAGCCCCAGAATTTGGCCCGTGCTGTCCCAACACTGGAACCTGAAGGCATTGACCTGCTATCAGTAAGTCCAAAGGCTTGTTCTACATGCTAATTTACCGTGTCCTCTTAGTTAAGTAGGGTTGGCCCGTCCACCATAAGTAGTGTTTAATTTTTTTGTACTTTTGCATTATGTCAGAAGAAGTTGTCTTGAGAAGTTGTATTTCTATCTCCATAAATCCCAAGTTATGCTTATTCTGTTTCTTTTATTTGTTTCGAAATTGAAAGGGTATGTGTGTATTTCCTGTTGGTGCATAGTTTTTTTAGATTTGGTTTATTGTCTTGGTCAGTTGGTTGATAATTAACTCTGTATGGTACTTGCTACTTGAACTAATCTTTGGTGTAAGTTGCTTTATTTCAGTTTCTCTTTCTTTATGATGGCAACATCGACTGACTTTTATGTTACTTGGTTACAACAACAACAAAGTTTTAAAACATGTGGTTACCACTTTTTGTTTTCTTGCCACACCCTTATTAGAAAGACTTGAGCTGATGGTATGTGATTTATCTCTTGCAGAAAATGCTTCAGCTTGATCCGGCAAACAGGATATCAGCTAAAGCAGCAATGGAACATCCCTACTTCAACAGCCTTGACAAGTCCCAGTTCTAGTTCTTGTTGTACCATGTGTGTTTCAGAGCATGTTAACTTTGTTAAGAGTGAGGTTCATGTTGGAGCTATGCATGGATATCGCTTGTTATCTATGTAACCAAGGGTACTTGTTACTAACGTTTTTTAGTGGTTGTAAGCCGTACCTATGGGGGTTGCCAGGGTCATGTCATGGAAAGTGGGGATTACTGCATAAAACTGAATAAAAATTTGTGGAATTTTTCTTGTGCCAAATTGCCTTGTTATCTTGTATGACAGAAGTTAGATGTTTGTGATCCGGTCTTGCAAGTACTCCCCCGTCCTTTAAAATAAAGTGATAAACTTTTAAGGACAGGAGTACAAAGGTAGGCACTGATTTATTAAGAAGGGAAGCCTGTGTATAGCAAATGAAAGGTTTGGGAGAATGTTCCTTGCATGACTGGTTTATGAAGATGGGGCCTGGGGCCGCATCCAGCAAGGGCGACAGCTAACTAAATATTGGAAAATAAATAAGACAAAAGAATGCAAATGAACATTGTTATGACATACTCCATTCGTTTTTTGTCGCTTTGTAGTCTATTTTTGAACTCCAAAGCGATATACTTTCAAGGATGAAGGAAGTAAGTGAGATTTAAACCCACGCCTGAGTCTGGCGCCATAGCACATGGCCATCCATCCTGACCTTGCAAGATCTATCTCGGTAAGTTATTTTGATCAACTAGTTAACAGACTAAATGACATGGTTACCCACCTGATGCAGAGTTTGAAAGTATTTAATAAAAAAGGAATGGATGCACAGGTAAGATACTTGAATCGATGTACAACATTGCACCAAACCAACATGTATAGCTACAGTAATCATCTCCCAACCATTATTCCTGAGATGTATAGGTGTCTGAGAGTCTTGTAGCACATACTCAAATAACTATTCAGAGCTTCTTAAGTATCAAAGGCACGCCATTCCCGGGCTCAATGGTCAAGCTGAATGCAGGGCGGTGCACATAGTTTGGCGAAAGTGTGAATTCAAACTTGGACAGCAGGAGTGCCAGCACGACCTTCAGCTCAACAATGGCCAGGTTCTGGCCAGTGCATGTCCTGGCACCGAAGCCAAAGGGCATGTACATGTGTGAGGGCTTGCAGGCGCCTGCTATGCCGTTGGCAAACCTACCCGGATCAAACCTGTCAGGGTTGGGACCCCATACAGAAGGATCCCGGTGAATCATTGCTAATGGGATCCGGATGTTGGTTCCTTTCGGGATGTTGATACCACCAAGCTTTGTGTCATTCAGAGCTTCTCGTGCCACAAAAGCAGCTGGACCGTAGAGACGGAGGGTCTCATGGATCACCATTGTTAGCTGCACAAGCATAGTGCAGTTTGCAGGGATCAAGAGAAAAGTCTAAAAGAATTAAGATTTCCCTAAGCATAAAAAACCTAATTATTACTGTTAATAATTATCGTACCGTTTTTAACTTCCGAAGCATATCGGCTTGCAATGGGTTTCCCTGACAAACTTGCAGGACTTCGTCCCGTGCAGATGACTGCCATTCAGGGTGTGAAGCTAGAAATAGCAAACACCACGCTGCTGTGGTTGCGGTTGTTTCATGCCCTGCGAAGTAGATGTTCTTGCAGTTGTCGACAATGAACTCCTCAGGCGTGCATGAACTCAAGGGGATAGATTTAGCACCCTCAATGATGGAATGCAGGAAATCCTGCGTAGTTGAATCATGTTCTTTGCGGTTCTTTGCTATGTTTAAGATCAGGTTGCGGATGCTCATGTCTAAACTCCAGATCTCTCTGTTGATCTTTGTTGGTAAATATCTGCGGGGACATTTTATTCAGATCAGGGGGGAAATGTAACATAATCCATGTAATTTCTTGACGAAAGTTATGCAAAGATCAAATCGCTGCACAAGAAAATAGTGTGCCTCAGCCCTCATGCATGTTCACTGGCTCATTTTCTGTTCAAGGAGTTCATTTACTGTCACTTCAGGATGGAAAAAAAAACAACCCTTCTACCCTGTTTTTCTATCCCTCGAACATTCCTCATATCCAATATGAGTTGTAGTGTGGCCATAGTTTGGTACAAAAATAATCTTTTAGGACCATGATACCACTTCAATATACAGAAGAGTAGAAAGAGAAGATTTTTCAACATACCTGAAACCAGGAATACCAACAAGCATATTGTTCTTTCCCATTAGCACCTGAAGTTGTCGAATCTTGTTGAATATCTCTTTTCCTTCTGCAAAACTGCTTCCAAAAGAAGCTCTTGATATCACATCAGCTGAAAGGTTCCTCAAATACTCATCGACCACTATCTCTGCACTGCCTCCTTCCCTCTCAACTTCAGTTGCCCATGAATTGAACATTGCGTTTGTAGCCTCCGTCATCAAATTCACCATTCCCTGTGGATATTTGCCACAACCAATTGTTCATAAGAGGGACTCAGTAAGCACTAACCATCTTACCAACCACAAAATTTGATTGCAAGACAGTCAAAGGATACACTAGGTATGTGATCCAATCATCAACTAAGAGGCTCATTGTTATGCTTGAGTTTTACCTTAACCTTGTCCATGAAGAATTCGGGTGCAATCACCTTACGTTGGTGTACCCATAGGTCACCGTTTGAAGTCAAAATTCCCATACCAAGAAGAGCCGCAAGCTCTTTGTGCAAGTAGGTAGGTTTCCCAATATCCAAAGATTTGCAGGTGGCCAGCTCCTTCACCATGTCTGAATCTGTCACATATAGAGTTTGTATGCTTCCAGTGGAGTACAGGTAGATGGAGCCTACACAATATTAAAAGAATATGAAACGGGGAAAGAGCATGGTATCCATATCAAACGAATCAATCCTGTTGACAACATACACAGCCGGACAAGAATACATATTGCCAAGTCTCAAGAATCCCTTGAAAAATATTACAATGGTTACCTTTCCCTTGAGATATTGCATTTACCATAAAGCTACTAATAATTTTTCAAACAACAAAGGATATTTGAAATCAACCAGACAACAGTTCAATAGACAAGTGCGTTCAGATGAAATTCCTTACTTGCTGGAACTATTTTTTCTCTCTCGAAAAAGTAGGAGAAAAGGAAGAACTATTAAGCACAAGTTTGTAAACGTACCATAAACCCTACTCCAATGGAGGAAGTAAGGGAATAACGTGGCCTCATAATTCGAGGATAACAGATCGCTGGTCCCAGCTTCCATCTCTTGGTCAGACTTCGCCAGTTCCTTTTTGATTCTCCTCATCTCCGGTATGTTCCCAAAGAGGAACGAAGGGTTGGGGCCCTTCACTCCCTGGCTCCTCAGTTTCCGCCTGATCCTCTCTGGTTTCAGCCATAGGATGGTGTACAGGTAGGAGAAGAGAGCCACAAAGAGGAGGGCCGGAGGTAGAAGAAGTGCCAGCCATGGCCATGGGAGTGATGAGAAGTCTGGTTCCATGTCTGTGTAAAAGAGGATGTAGTCAGCTCCCACCTACAGTGTTTATTTATATGTGAAAGGAAAGCATTGATCCGTCCCCAATCATCACACTGGCACTGCGGATATTTCCAGCTGCAGTGTTTGTTGGATAGCAAGATACTGTACTAGCTACAAAAATTCTCACCAACTACGAGCTTGTCTGCTTGCTAACACCACATCGTACCTAGACTCCTAGAGACGTGCAAGGAATCCTGTGACGTGGCTTATAGAACTGGACGATTTACTGGATAGCCGCCATCATCCTAATTAAACAAGCAATGACGATGGTGTTTCTTATCCACCGCCTGCACGCCGCAAGAATTACGAGGGGCTGTGGTGTGGTGCTCGAGGTAGGACATGCATGAACTTGTCCGGTTGAGAGAGTATGAACCTGCAACACACCATTTAACAAATTCATGCACCTACAACTGTAAAGAAGAAGTTCATGAATTTAGTTGACACTGATGAACAAGTTCATGAACCTATAAATGAAAAATAAAAATTTGTGGACTTAAATGACATAACTGGACAAATTAATAAACAGCTGGTGCATTTTACTCTACATAGTGCTGCAAAACTCTTCAGCATTCTTCCCAACATTCAGAATTGCAACATAATACTTTTTCACTCAATACTGAATTTCAATAAGAGGGTTGGTTAAAGAATTGAGTTTACAACCGAAGCAAAAGACATACAGAAACAATTACACAACGGCTGTGGTTCAGCCACAGCAAAAACATCAGTAAATTATTTGCATAACTTGGTCATAAGAAACAAATCGATGCTTCGATCACCCCAGCAAATAAAAAGTTTGAATTTTAAAATCAAACTTGAATCTTTCGACATACAACATTGAGCAACAGTCGCTCATCACACAGCAATCAGGTATCAGCGAGTAATATGTAATGGATATTTAGAATATAGACCACCAACTTCTTTTTGTATCAGCATGTGGTGTAGTGTTTCTCTGAGACCTATGCCACAGTTGCCTTCTAGCATTGCTAGATGAGTTGGCAAAGCACAAAACTAGAGCTAGACCGACCAGGGACACGACTGGAGCTGCAGCAATAACCAGCCATCTATGATGGCTATGTGCTCTGTTTGGAACCTGTGAAGCATGAACAGAGTGTTCATTAATATCAGCCTCTTCCGTTATAGCACCATGTGTATTAGAAGCTCCTTCAACCTCAGGTTCATCAGAAATCTCTTCAACATGTTCCTGCGGATGGATGCGTTCCACCCTATGGATGTCTATCTCATTGGTTGTGGCTTGCCTCGACCTCTCATATTCTAGGTCATCTGTACGAAGCTCATATCGGCAAACTGGGCATGTATTCCTATAACTAAGCCATGGCAAGATGCAGGATGAGTGATATAGATGCATGCATGGTAGCCGCTTTGCTACAGTTCTGGCAGGCACGCTATCTTTGCAGATTGCACAAGTCACACCACCATTTGTCTCGTGGCTTGTGGAGATAACCACAGAGGGAAGATTTTCAACAATGGATTTCGCTGCAGGTGGAGCCCCTCTCCTGGTATTATTGTCCTCAGCAAATTGGTCAAGAAGCATTTCAAACTGTCTTGCATCAACATAATCACCAGGATTCCCAATAAAATGCCTCCTGATTGCTGGCCCCTCCATGATCTCAACTACTTCACCAAAATCAGACTCTTCTGATTGCTCATCTTCTTGGTCGTCCGAATCCCATTGGTCCATTGCAGCATTCATGGGATCAACATCTGTGTCTGTGTCCAAGTAGCTACCATTGTCAAGCTGAATGACAATCTCCCTACCCATCCTGGCATGCTGATCAAGAGAAGCATCTGACTCCCCACCATAGTCGCCAAAACTGAGGTTTGATTCAGTATCACCAAATACAGAATCGACATAATTGAGACCATCACTCTCATCATCAGAAGCATGCCATCTTTGGGATCGGTTTGGCGTAGAAGCAAAAGATGCATGCTGGCGTGAAACTGGCGGAGAATCAATGTCTACTTCATGATCTTGTGTAACTAAGTTGATCAAGTGGGATAACCGCTGTGAGAAAGCGGCCTCGAAAGACTCAAACCTTGCACCCCTGGATCTTGACCTTCGTCGCCTTCTTTCTCGACGGACGCTGGCAACCTCATCTCTGTTGTTGTCATTAAGCACAGTCGTCTTGCACTCTCTGCATATGGCTAATGCTTCAAAGCTATCGTTCACCTCAATATCCAGAGTAAAAGGTCTTGTGCAAACTAGGCACTGCACGTCTGGTTCAGTGTCGGGGAGTACACGACCGCTGGAATCCATTTGACTACCAGACATGGATGGATACCTCGTGCTATCAAATCTGGGACGCTGAATGTTTTAGCAGCGTGCCAGGGAAAATTGCAAATATGATGTCAACTTGAGAGGTGTATTGGATTAAACAAAAAGGAGATTGCTCCGTGGGAGAACTCGATCAGGTGCCCATGCCATCCATCCTTGAGCGAACTGCAAAGGCCTTGACTAGATAGACGTGAACCTGGCGAAGGAGAGAAAGTGGTTAGACAATTGAGTAAGCAAAGAAAGAAGATGTACTGGAATGTTTCATGCTACACAAGCAAAATGAGATGGCCATGTTAACCATGGAATGTTTAATTAAGCAGTAGGCGTTCAGATGGATACAGTTAAGGCAAGTAAACATTTTTTGTTGTTGTTGTTGATGAAAACTGGAGGTGGCAGGCCCCTACAAACCTGGTAAACATTGTCACATTGATACTAGTGAAATCTGGCACTCGTTGCCTTAATCAGCTCAGACAAAAACTCGAAAGAGTATAAACGGCATCGAGCTGATTATCACACAGCTAGGACTAGACTGCAGCTATATTCCCCACATCACAGTTATACTTTGTGAAGAACGCCCCCGTTTTATCGGAAAAAAAAAAAAAGTGAAGAACGGGCAGACGGATGTACAGGCGATTAAATGGAACTACTATAACTTTGTCGGCAGGGGCAGCAGTGGCAGCAGCAGGCTTGTTACCAAGCCAACTGCTGATTAGCATGGCCAAACAGTGAGTGGTTGATTAGAGAAGGGAGGAATTGAGAAGGTTTGGGAAAAAAAAAACATAGGGGCGGGAGGAGCTTCCTCACCAGGAGGAGGCAGGAGCCGGAGCGGGAAGCTGGGGATGAGTCCAGCCGAATCTGCGTCGAAGACGATGGCAGAGCAGAGGAGTGTGTTGGATCGGGGAGGCGACGGGGGTTGGGTAATCTCTCCTGCTTCGAGTTCTCTCTCTCTCTCCCATTTGCGACGACGGGACAAGCGAAGGAGAAAGATGACGGGCCGAGCCGGGCCGGGCTGATGGATCTTCGTGCTCGGCCCATACCAGCCCACGAGGCCCAGACAGCAAGCGCCGTGGAGGTTGGATTGGTGGGCCCGAACAGCCGCGCTGTCGCCAGCCTTCCTTTTTTTTCGTTTCAAAGCATCGCCGAGCTGGTGTGGTGCCTGTGCCTTGAATCGGCGACGACGATCCGTTGCCGACGGCGCCGAGGAGAGAGGAGCCGGCAGCCGGTGCGGCTTCCTGTGGTCTCCGGTGTGTCTATCCATCCCATCCCCATGGCGTACCGTCGGAAGCAGGGCGGCGCTGTCGCCGCCGCCGCCGATCGCCGGAGCTCCTACCCCCAGGCACGCAACTCACTCCTCTCTCGTATTCGAATCGGAAGAGCTCCGATGTGTAAAAAGACGACACATGTTCTGATATGCAACTTCGCCTATGCAGGAGTCTGCCTCATCATACAGTTACACATCGTTCAAAAGCGTGGATGAGCCCAAGCCCGGGCTGTGGGGAACTCTAGCAAGGAAAGCCAAGGGAATTCTCGATGAGGACGGCCTGGTGCACAAGTTTGAGGACTTGAGGCGAGAACCGCCCCGTAGCAACTCTGGTGAAGACCAGGTGAGGCATTAACCCCACCTAGCAAGGAAAGCTAAGGGAACTTTCCCAGCTGTTTTTTTTTTCGGATTACATACCCTTGCAACATTTTTATGTGATTATTTAGGTCCTGCGGCAATCCCATTGGTCATTTGAAAACCATTGGAAGCCGGGAGATGCTGCTTCTCGAATCAGACCTGAGGCTCTTTCAGCTTCTGTCAACCAGCTTAGTGGAAGAATCAGAAATGCTTTTGAAGTAATGTCTTTTAACTTAGATACTATGTGCAGCTATTTTTTTTTCTCGACCACTTCATTACCAGCACAACACTATGCCATCATTTTTAAGTTCTACTCTCACTGGCGCCCCCCAGATATCTTGTTGTTGTCATATGGCCTTATTCCCTGCATCGTTTAACAGGAGGGACTTACAATTGTGGACCACAAGACATCAAGTATCATTCAGGAAACAAAGAAAATTCAGATTAGAAGGAAGCCTGACAGTTCAAGTTCTCATACGCCGAACTCAGCAGTAGATACACTTACTACTCCTAATCTCTCATCAGATCAAACTGAAACTGCAGCCCAGGGGACTCAATTGAAAGCTTCTCGCGATGTAAGGTGTCACATGCTTATATCTCTATGCGGAATTTGTTATTTTACCTCATGATTATTGAAGCTCAATGCTGAAATACATAGATCATCATCTAAATTTCAGATTTTTCTTGTTTCATGAAATGAGAACACCACTGATTATCAGTATGAAAAAGGAGAACATGTGGATTCATATTTTTTGCTGGGAGATTTTGTTTTTTGGAAGCCCCAGACAGAGTCTGGCTTATATATTATAAGAGGAAAATGATTTGGTACAGCTGGGAGATTAATTCAATGTTCTTCCTGATGGGGGTTGTTTGTTTGGTTGAGGAATGAGAACTAACACAGATGCCTCTGAAGTTGTCAAACAATGTCTTATCATTTATAGAGTAATTGTAATACAAGAGAAAAAGAAAAAACGTCATGTCCAACTTAGCATTAATATGCAGGAGGTGAGAATCGAACCATAGTTAGCTTGGTAGCAACCGACCTCACTAGACATAGGCAATGTACCTCACAAAGATTCTTTGAGTGTTTGCAAGTATTATGGCCATCTTATTAGCAACATATAGGTCTGCTCTTTGGTTACAATGAATAAGCATATAAAAGATGACCCTGTGGTTGAGATTTGAGAATCAAAATCTTTTTTCTTTTTACATCGTCAAATTGATGCTTCAGATAAGTATTAGATTATTCTTTGTTATACCTTCCTCCAATGATGCCATTCGTTCACCCCTGTAATATTTCAGGTTGCTAATACCATGGCTGCTAAAGCAAAACTTTTACTCCGTGAACTAAAATCAGTTAAAGCTGATCTAGCTTTCGCAAAGCAGAGATGTGCTCAGCTAGAAGAAGAGAACAAGCTCTTGCGAGAAACAAAGCAGAAAGGGAGCAAAACTGAAGAGGATGATGATTTGGTGCTATTTCTGACCCACTTAATTGTTGAACATTTTTTCCATGTAAACTTTTTTTTTTATAAAATACATACTCCCTCCGTCCACAAAAGCTTGTCGCTTTGTAGTTCAAGCTTTTGGGGACAGAGGGAGTATATCTTAATTTTCTGTTAGATCTAGAGTGGTGAACTGGCAATAACTCCTCACCAGATTGATAACTATTATTAAAAAATTATTAGAGAACTATCTGTTATTTGTTCATTCCGTTTCTGAACACTTGGCGTCAATGTTCATCTTTAACTTATAGTTCTTTCTCTCCTTTTAAGACTCACCAATGTCACAATGTGTAAATTTAGTGTGTTGAACTGAATCATAAGAAAGTATATAGTAGATGATAATGTGAGGTTGTGGACGCTATCTCATTCGAAAAAGCTATCAACTATTGGTATTGCTGGGCGTTTTATTATGTAGTACATCATTTCAAATGATGATTGTATACAATATGGTATTCTCTTTGTTAATTCATGAGACAACAATTTCTCCCTAATGTGTACTGAAATACTCACAACAACTCATTGCTGGAACAGATTCGTGTGCAACTAGAGACATTACTGGCCGAGAAATCAAGGCTGGCACAGGAAAATTCTACATATGCTCGTGAAAATCGGTTCCTTCGTGAGATAGTAGAGTTTCATCAATTCACCACCCATGACGTTGTCTCCTTGGATAAGGATGACATGGAAGACGATGACCAAGAAGAAGACAGCAACCTCATCTGTACCTCAAATGAGTTACCTGTAGTTGAAGAGAACTCTGAACATGGAGAACTCTCCCACGCCCCCTCTAGGCCTGAATCTTCTATCATCAGCATAGACGAAACATCATCACCAGAGCCCAGCAATTCCAATGCTGTTGCTGATTCACTGAATGATGCCTGAGAGCCAAATGCAGCTGTTTAACACGGCTTGATGCATGTCTCGTGCCATCTTCTTTCAGGGTTTCCCCTGGTTGGTTTGTGATGTGTGTGCATAAATTTTTGTCCACAACGGTTTGCAATTGAATAGTTACAGGTTTCTGTCTTTTTTTTTTGTATAAAGTGTAGTTTTGTTTCCTTTCCATTATGTATTGGAAATTGAGTCGTGTGGTTAGGGTGAGTTGTAATGCATTTGGTTTCCTTTGCATGTAATGTTAATTGGTGAATTTGGCTGACATGGAATACAAGTTCAATCTTGAAAAAAAATGAATTTACGATCATTCTATTGAAGAAAATTGTGTTTTAAGTAAAATAAAAAATTAACCTATTTATTTCACGCGAAAATTTGATACTTCAGAAATTTACCCAAAATTTAAGTATGACTTCATAACACATATCTGATAAGAAATACAAGCTCGATCTCGAAAAATATGAATTTATGATCATTCTTTTGAACAAAATTTAAGTATAGCTACGAAACACATATTTGACATGAAATACAAGCTCGATCTCGAAAACAATGAATTTACTATCATTCTTAAAAAACTGTGTTTTGAGTAAAATCTAAGTCTAAGAAATTTGAATTTCTCGCAAAAATTATATATCTTTGAAACTTCTTCAAAACTTAAGTATGAGTACATAACGCATAATCAACAAGAATACAAACTTGATCTCATAGAAAATAAGAATTTACGATCAATATTTTTAAAAAGTTGTGTTTTGAGTAAAATCGAAGACTAACCCATTGGATTTTCTCAAAAAATTTATCTTCGAAACTTCTCTAAAACTTAAGTGTGTCTATGTAAGACATATCCAACGAGAAATACAAGCTGGATCTCGAAATAAATAAATTTACGATCATTCTTTTGAAAAAAACTACGTTTTGAATGAAATTGAAGGTTAACCACTTTGATTTCACACGAAAATTTGATACCTTCGATACTTCCCCAAAACATGTATGATTATGTAACAAATAACTGACATGAAGAATAGTTTACAGTCATTCTTTTGAATAAAACTACGTTTTGAATAAAATTGAAGGCTAACCTCTTTGTTTTCACGCAAAAATTTGATATCCTCAGAACTTCTCCAAAACTTACGTATGGATACGTAAGACATATACAACAAGGAATAGAAGCTCAATCTCAAAGAAAAATGAATTTACTGCCTTTTTTCAAAGAAAACTGCGTTTTGAGTAAAACTAAAGGTTAACCTCTTTGATTTCATGTGGAAATTTGATATCTTCAAAACTTATGTATGGCTATGTAAGACATATATTCAAAACTCGATAAGTAGTACAAGCTCGATCTAAAAGAATGAGTTTACGATCATTAGACATATACAACAAGGAATAGAAGCTCAATCTCAAAGAAAAATGAAGTTACTGCCTTTTTTCGAAGAAAACTGCATTTTGAGTAAAACTAAAGGTTAACCTTTTTGATTTCACGCGGAAATTTGATATCATCAAAACTTACGTATGGTTATATAAGGCATATATTCAAAACTCGATAAGTAGTACAAGCTCGATCTAAAAGAATGAGTTTACGATTATTATTTTGAAAAAACTGTCTTTTGAGTAAAATCGAAGGCTAATCCTTTTGATTTCTCACGAAAATTTATATATTCAAACTTGCACAAAACTTAATTATGTCTGAGTAACACATATTAGTATCATAGATGGGCCTACATGAACCACGAAAATTTGATACTTTCAAAACTTAAGTATGATCATGTAACACATATCCGATAAGTAATACAAGCTTGATTTAAAAAAATGAGTTTACGATCATTCTTTTGAAAAAAAAATTGTCTTTTGAGTAAAATCGAAGGTAAACCTTTTAATTTTCTCGTAAAAATTGATATATTCAAAACTTGCACAAAACTTAATTATAACTACGTAACACATATCATAACATAGATGGGCCTACATGAACCAATTCATTTATGTTTTTTTTTTACCAACAACTTCCTTTGTGTTTGGAAAGACTGATTTTCAGGAGCGCTAGCTAGTCTTGGTCAAATAAATCTGATTTGCATGCCATGTTTCATGCACGTCTGCTTGCTCCCTTGCTGCTGAGTCAGCTCTACGTCGTGTGGTCTCTCTCATTTTGATTTTCAGGACCGCTTTGATTAAGTGTGAACTCCTTGGATTCTAAGGTCCGCCAAGGATTTGCATGCACGTCTTAATTGGTCAAAGCCCCGGACTTCTTGGATACTTAACCTCTCCTCTTGGCGATGCTGCCATGCTTCATGCATCCAAATTTCGGTACCGGTAATAATGGATGCACACGTCATTATCTGCTTATTATTTCCAAAAGAAAAAAACCAGAAAAAAATTATTGATATGTACAGCAGCAGCAGCAGCAAGCAATTTGCTTGATGATGCATGTTGATATGGAGTTTTATACATAGGCTTGTCATGAAATCTTGCTGTGTGCTCCTTAGTCATCCTCATTTTTTTATTTGCTCCGAAGATGGAGCATATGGTTAAATCCCAAACAGGAATTCAAACCGAATTTAAGTAGTCGTCCTGAGAAGGCGGCTCGATGGAGGTGGTCCATTACCTTACCTTACAGTTACAGGTTCAAATCCAACATGCACACAAACATGGTGGGAAAACTGCTGTCATATGCGCTCCAAGAAGACCAAGACCGTTTTGTTTGTTTAATATGGGTTCGCTTTGACCAATGAATCGATCATCGATGGAGCAGCAAGCAACGACCACGTTGTCCACTCTTCGTCGTCAACCTCCCCGCCGCCGCCGCCGGCCGGTTTCCCAAACCGAGATCGCGCGCATTTGCTACTACTTTGTTCTCTGTTTCTCCAACGTCCAACGGATGGAAGACTGGCGTTCGTTCCTAGACTAGACGTCTCCATTTGGCCTGTTCCGGTGCTCCCAAAGAAAACTAATTGGTTCCGGCTCCATATTGGATTGGTCTCCTCGCTTCCATAGGCAAACCAAGTGCAGAACGAACAATTACCTCTCAATTCTTCGTTTCTTCTTCAGACAAGGACAAGATATTTGGTGATTGATCAACTGGTATGCACGAATCTAGCTATATCATTTCCTCAGAGTTTAATTAGTCTTCCCAAACCACGTAAGTACGTAGGAGTGTACGGAGTACAGTACTAGTATTCTAGGAGTTCGTTACTTTCCACGGAACCGATTGCTCCTCGAGCCTCCAATTCTCCACCCCCTAATTTCTGGGATTAATTCGGATGGTTACTCCAACTCCAAGGAGGGTCAATACTCAATTCAAATACTACTTACAGCTCCATGCGTGTTTTTTATGACAGCTTTGGTCTCTCCTGCTTTGTTTATTCTCTCCTCCTCCTCCTCCATTGCTGGAAGACTAGACAGCTCTTCAAACTCCATTTCTTGGGTCTCTCGATCTCTAGCTTCCTCCGTTCCCAATAGAATACAAACTCCATTTGTCTCGAGCTTCTCCTTTTCCTGAGGTATTTATCATGGATTTACAGTCTCAGTTTTTTCTGCTTCGCTGATATTTGTTGTACGAGTGTTTGAATCAGCTCGCTTCCTTGCTCGCTGATTATCTGATGCGTGTTATCACGCTGAAAGCAGGAAGCAATTAAGTGCAGAGATGGAGCAGAAAACCAGCAAAAGGAAGAAGAAGGTGTTTCTCTTCCCAAGAGTTCTTGGTACCACCAAGGATGGGAAGAACTCCACATCAAGACGTGGTAGCACAGATGGCTCCATCAACTCATCAGGTTGGTTAATTTTATGTGTGAACACCTGTTCGTTCAGGGCACTGATCAGGTTGCTGATTCAATTCAAACGTTACTGTTGCCTTTCAGCTGATTCAAAAGAGTCTCCATTACCGTCGTCATCGGCGGCTTCCCCTTCGATACCATCCACGTCCTTCTTCAAAAATCTTTCCGGTATCTTACCGACTTCATCTTCCTACAGTTACTTCTAGTGTTCTTCAACAGTCACTTTTCAGTCAGTTTACACGTATCGGATTAACTCTTTTGACTTTTTAACTTCTCTTTGCTGACTTGATCTTGTTCCAAACACGATCGAACAGAGAGTAGAAGTCTCAAGTTCAGCGGTTTCAGTTCTCCTGCAACAACCAGGAGTACCCATACAGAAGCTTTCAGGTAACCATATTTTTTTTCAGTAATAAATGCACTAATTTTGAATCTTTACTCTTTTGTGTGATATGAGATCCAGATATTTACTTTATTCGATATCAGAAATAGCCAATGTTGTTAGCTCAGAATTTGATGTTGACTCTGTCGTTAATTTACCCTGCCTGCTTTCATAGGATATTTGCTGCCACATGGAACGTAGCTGGGAAAACCCCAGACAAGGGACTGAATCTGATTGATTTCCTGCCCTCTGATGACTACTCGGACATTTATGTGCTAGGGTATGATTGAAGTTCATTTGAAGCTTCGATCGAGTAACTTGGCAGGTTCATTATTGTTGCATTGCAGGTTCCAAGAAGTCGTCCCCCTCAACGCCGGTAACGTTCTCGTGATCGAGGACAACGAGCCGGCAGTGAGATGGCTGGCGCTCATCGACCAGGCGCTGAACTGCCTATCGCCGTCAGACGCTGCTGCTGCCGCCTTCTCCTCCGAAGCTTCGGTACTGAGCTTGTCGTTCGCATCCCCATCCCCTGCCTCGGCTCTCCTCGCCACGCCGCCAAGCTCCAGCCCCCTCGCCCCGCCGTCGCTGCTCCACAAGTCCTCCCGCCGCGGTCGCCGGCTCAAGTCGTGCACCTGCCCGGCGGTCCAGCGTTCGCGGAGGTCGTACTCGTACAGGGCGCCGTGCCTGATGGGCTGCGGCAGCAGCAGCAAGAACGCGCCCGGCGTCGAGGGCGAAGCGGCTACGACGTCGGACGACGACGAGGAGGAGGAGGAAGTCGCGGTCGACGAGTCGTCGTCCGTGGCTAACAGCGACAGCTTCCCGAGCCGGCGGCGCGAGAGGTACTGCCTGGTGGCGTGCAAGCAGATGGTGGGGCTGTTCGCGACGGTGTGGGTGAGGCGGGAGCTGGTGCCGCACGTCGGCCACGTCCGGTTCTCCTGCGTCGGCCGCGGCATCATGGGCTACCTCGGCAACAAGGGGTGCATCTCCGTGAGCATGTCGCTGCACCAGACCAGCCTGTGCTTCGTGTGCAGCCACCTGGCGTCCGGGGAGAAGGAAGGCGACGAGCTCAGGAGGAACTCCGACGTGGTCGAGATCCTCAAGAACACGCAGTTCCGCCGGCTCTGCAAGAGATCCGGCCGCACCATCCCCGAGAGGATCCTCGACCACGAGTAATTAAGTTCTGCTGCCTGATCGATGCAGTACCATGCTAGCTCTAGTATTTGCTCGCTGTCGTCAGAGATTTGTTGAACTGGTTTATAACTGTTGTGTTGCAGCCGTGTCATCTGGCTTGGTGATCTGAATTACCGGATCGCTTTGAGCTACTCGGAGGCGAAGAAACTCGTCGAGGCCAACGATTGGGCTGCTCTCTTCGAGAAGGATCAGGTGATTATCAAACCAAGCAACTACTGTAATTCTCCATGACAGAGTGTGTAGTATTATTACTCTGCCAAGGAACTGCTGGTGTTCATTTGGCATTCTGAACTGAACTGAACAGCTCAAGACTGAAAGAGAAACTGGAGTTTTCAGGGGTTGGAATGAAGGCAAGATCTTCTTTGCTCCAACATACAAGTACTCCTGGAATTCAGACAATTATGCAGGGGAGGACGTGTCATCGAAGAAGAAAAGAAGAACACCCGCGTGGTAAATAAGATCTCTAACAACGCTTTTGTCCTGAATGCTGATTGCAATGGCCATGTAATAAGTATCAGAACAAGCCTGCATTTGATAACAATAACTATATGCAGGTGTGACAGGATCCTTTGGCATGGGGAAGGGATAGTGCAGCTCTCCTACATCCGTGGGGAGTCCAGATTTTCAGACCACCGGCCTGTCTGCAGCGCGTTCATTGTCGAGGTTGCGGTTCTCGACAAGAAAATCATCAGGGCTGCATCAGGTCCCAACATGAAAGTTGGTGCAGAAGAGCTCCTATGTGCCACCAAGTCATTGTAACTGCTTGCGGCACCACGATCTCGCCTCCATAAGTTTACATACAGGGAAAACATGCTTGATTCTTTGATCATTTTCATTAGTTTAGGGGCAAGTTTCAGTAGTTCACCCCTTCGAAATATGCAGGTCTATGTATGTTCATGAGTGTCAATTTGTAAATCTCTAGAGAAGAACAAAAGGCTCTCATTTGGGACCAGATAGTCAAATGATTATATATTTTTATTACAATTTTTTTTAGCCAAACAAGAACATATCAGGCAACTTCAGGGAGGGAAAACTAACGAGGTCAAGCTAGGTTTTTCAGTTAGATTGTCGTCTTCGTCTTCACGTTGTTGTTCAAGTCTGTACAAATGGCACATCTGATGGAAATTGTGAACAACACTGGCGTTCTTATGCTTCTCTGTGTTTCAGTTTGCAAGAATGTTCAGACATCTTATAATGACCAGCACAACCAAAAAACTTGATATCAGATAATGGTTTTTGATATACACAAGAATGGGATCACATGAACAAAACACCACACCCATGCTTGCTATAATGTCATAAAACATGTCTGATTTCAACATGAAAAATGAAGCTTTCAGCCAACAATGCATTTTATAACACCACACCAGCGATCCACTGATCAGCACTATCAAGATGTGTACTCTTAACATTCCGTTGAAAAATAAAAGGTGGATGTCCCCTTTCTAGAACTAAAAAACACTGGGAAATAATTATATCAGCAACAACTTCAGTTGCAGTGGCATCTGTGCCAGTTTGTGCTCCATGAATCAATATATTCACCAGAGACGAACAAGCTCTCAGCATCTGATGTATATTTCCACCTGCGCCAGAAGAAGCAATGAATATCTAGATTTCCGTATCATCAACAACCAAAATGAAGTTTGGAGTTTGGGCGCTGATATGGAGAGAAAGAGATCATCGATTTTCAGCAAAGTAACAGCAAAACCCAGGGCAGCCATCAACTAAAATACCAAATTTTCCAAACTCAATATATGGTACTCCTTCCATCCTAAAAAGTTTGCCGCTTTGTAGTTCATTTTTGAACTACAAAGCAACAAGCTTTTTGGAACGGAGGGAGTAATTATCAGCAGTTAGCAACTAGACGTGCAAAAGTAATCTATATTTTGATTTTTTTTTTCTGAAGAAACAAGATTGAAACAGTTTTATTCTCCAGTTATCATCTATTTAACACATTTCTAGATGACTTGATGATTATGCTGTTTTTTAAAATGCAGCCCACAAACAAATGGACCATGCTAAGCTTTTGTCCAACAATTTCAAACATCAGAGCATGCAGAAGCGAAATAACATACGACAAAACATGCAAACTACAAGAATATTCAGAGTAATGACTGAATATAACTGGTAAAAAACAAAGTAGTAATTGTACATATTATATAGTACCAAAATAAGTGGCAAGACCAATTGCATAGGTAAACATTATATAGTGATACAAGTATGTGGACAGCTATTGAAGAAAATGCTCACAGCCTATGCATCAAAAGAAGAAAACCATAATCCAACCTCTTTGTATGAGTAACATACCAAAAATACACACTGCACATATATCATGGGAATGGTGAAAAGATAAGGAGCAACAGTGAATGTTGAGTTATTAGTTCCCTCCAAACAAATATCTCAGAAGTCCAGTGGCATTCCAAACATATCATTTATCTCTGCCATGACATCACGAGTAGTGATTGTGGGCTCAAATAGACCATTCTCAGCCCCAAATTTGCAGGACTTGCTCTGATTGGCTTTGCCAGCGGCTTTCTCTTCGAGGTCATCATCAGCCAATATGGAGAAACCACAAGGTGGAGGTTCTTTTCTATCTGACAGTGCGTTATTCCTCCTGTTATTTGCTTTCTCAGCCTTAAAGTTCAGTGGTTTACCAAACATGCTGTTTATATCATTCATAGCCTCCTTTAGATTAATAGTTGGATCGACTAACCCATGGTGGCATGCATTTTCCACCTTAGGCTCACCAACAACAGTAGATCCAACAAACCTACGAATGATAGTGTCTTCCCGGGGTACAGAAATCACAGGATGTGAACTTTTGCGGTAACTTGCTTCTAAATCAACTTGTTCTGCACAGAGAAAAGTACTCTTATGATGCGTAGGTTGCACGTTGTTGGAATTTATGTCGCATTGTTCGTCTTCATCGTCAGGTAATATTGCAAATCCTCCAACAAATGGCTTCTGGAAGTTACTATTGCCTCGCTGCCTAGATGAATCACACAATGCTCTAGGATGAGACATATTGTTCTTGTGGGGCATAGCATTCCGGACTAGTTTCATGTTTTCACATTGTCCATCTTCGTCATCAGGCAATATTGCAAATCCTCCGACGAATGGCTTCTGGAAATCACTTTTGCCTTGCTGCCTAGATGAAACACACAGTGGTACGGGAGGACATCTACT
Source organism: Tuctoria greenei (assembly GCA_036927565.1). Classification (NCBI taxonomy): domain Eukaryota; kingdom Viridiplantae; phylum Streptophyta; class Magnoliopsida; order Poales; family Poaceae; genus Tuctoria; species Tuctoria greenei. The sequence goes on along the minus strand of JAYESD010000009.1, from coordinate 177,430,208 downwards.
ACTTCTACGGCACATTCCATTCTTGACATTCCCATTAGCCTCACATTCATCAACGAAGATTTCAAACCCATCTGTCTTCTGATTCAACCTCATGTTTTCCTTCTCGTGGTTCCTGTTTTGACCTGCATTTTGGTTGTTACTGTTAGGATCACTTTCATCAACAAAGATCTCAAACCCTCTTGTTTGCTGACTGAACTTCGGATGCTCTTGTCTGATGGTATTGTTGTGGACATTGTTTGGATCTTTACCATTTAATTGATCTTCATCAACAAATATATCGAGTGTACTTGTTTGCTGATTATGATTTGATTTCCCATGCTTTGACCGTCTCTTGAGCATTGTCTCTGGTTCCAGTGGCTCCAAAAACATGCTATTGATAGCATCCATAGCCTCCTTGGTGTTTATAGTTGGTTCGACGAGACCATGATGGCAAGCATCTTCAGTTTCTGACCTCCCAACCAGTGCTGAGCCGACAAACCGTACAACTACTGTATCATCGCTATTACAGCGAGACAAATTTGAGCTACCTCCTGACTTGCCTCTGGACAGCATACCAACTTTAGCAGGCCCTAACGATGGATAACAACCCAAGGATGGATCTGAAGTGCTTCCTGACTTTTGTGTTGTACTGGATCTGTGTTCTTTACAGTTAATGCTTTCACCTGCAACATATATGAAAATTAAGTAAGTTGCCACTGGATCAAACCCTTTTGTGTCAACAAACAAGAAAATGGGTTTGAGTGATGAAAATTCATTTTTTTTCTTTTAATCTCAAGAAGATTGATCAATATGCTTTCAGTAGAGAGACACTTGACAGTTGACACAGACAGCAATGATAACACCATTGTTTCTGTAACCCAAGAGAGGCTCATTTTTTTCTCTGTAAGGCTACCTTCAGTTTGGTGTGCAGATGCAGCATTTGACCCAGCTTTGCTAGGCATTCTTTCCTTCAGCTTCCATAGATCAAGAAACCAAAAGAGATGAGTTAACAAACCTAAGATTAGCCATGATAAAAAATAGGCAATAAATGAAATTAGAAGTATACTTTATCTTTCCTCCTCTTGTGTGATTCCATGCGAAAAATAAACTGTTCATGAGCTTTGTGCAGCTCCACAATAGGCTCTGCAAGTCTATTGAAAATTTTAGTAAGTACACAGATTTAGCTTTAAGGAACAGCACACTAAGACACATAATTATATTTTGACACAGAGCATCACTTAGAATCCTTCTTCCTTAATTATATCAACTTTTTTTTCTGAAATGTAATCATCTCAACTGTAAAGTGCTCATAACATAAGCTTGCACTTCATTTTTTCTAACATAGTTCTTCATGTTGGCTACGACTCTACCATAGTTTTCCTCAGAAAGGATGCAGGGATCTGTGGCATAATGTGAATATATATACATACAAGCATCTGCAGCTGCAGGAGCCCCTGAACTTTTGACATGAAAGCATCTAACTACTTTCTGAAAGCAGTAGTTGGGTCCGATAGATGGCTAGTTATTTTCCTTAAAAAAATGACTAGTAACCAATAATGAAAGTACAGACAAAATTCTGAAAAATGATAATATATCAGAAACACAGTTAAGCTTGAGATCAACTGCAGTAACAGAAGATGGCATCAATAAAAACATTGGGTATAGGCTTACTTCTCGATCCCCAAACAGTACATCTTCTCCGCGGAATCGAACCTCCTGTGCTTCTCATAATATAATGCATAAGCCATGTAAAACGAAGCTCTCTTGAGTCCTATTCCTCTCTGCTCCATCTTCTTGAGCAGAGGCTTTGCATCCTCTACATAGTCCATCTGCGGCATAAAAAATGGGGGTAAGATGTCATTCGTCACATTTCGATCCAAGAGAGTACTCTTGTTATTGCAAAGGGCCTGAAGCAGTGAAGCTGAATGGAGGTCGGTATGGTTGAGCCATTTCCTGAACAGAAATGTCTTGTTCCACTATAAACAGGTTACTGAATGTCACTATCGAGCACCATGATCCTCGATCCTGCCAGAAATTCTTTCTATGCCGAGATATGGTGTCATTTACATACAGTAGGACTACGAGCAGTAAAATACTAAAGTATGATTCAGAGTATCAGTTGGATGAAGCTAGGATAGATTGAAAAGGTAAAACCTAAAAATCTGAAGCACCCAAGGGCCAAATCCTAGCAACTTGAGCACAGAACCGCAACCAACCAATCAACCGGAATCCTCTTTTCCATCAGAATAGGTCCAAGGAAACGAAATGCACAGTAGTGGCATGGGGAGATGATGGGGATGGGTGGTTGTAGCAGTAGGCGAGTGGGCGGGAGGCTGGCTGACCATCTGGATCCAGACGCGGAGGTAGCGGGGGTCGTCGCGGTAGCGGGCGTCGTCCTGGAACTGCTCGGCGCACTTCTGGAGGAACCTGGGCAGCTTCTCCCGCAGGGTATCCGGCGGAAGCGCCTTCTCCAGCTTCCGAATCCCCCTAACAAACAAACCAACGGGTGAATCAATCGATCGGTCGGTCGATCGACCAAACAAGGAGAGAGCCGGAGAAGAGGCGAAGGGAGGAGGAGGAGGAAGGTGACGGCGGCGTACCGGAGCCACGGACGGAGGGGGTCGGATCCGGCGTAGCGCCGGATTTCGCACACCACCGACGAGAGGAGCTCCTTCTCCTGCTCGGCGGCCGCCATGGTTGGCTGGACTGGAGCAACGGGACATGTACTACACACTACTACGGGATTCTTGCCTTTTCTAGTTTCAAATTCGCATCAACGTTCATCGCGGAGGTGGGGACCACCAGTCATCCACTCATTCCCCAACCCACGGCCCATCTGCCGGTGCTTTCAAGGCCCATCTGCCGTTGGGCCGCTGGTCTGCATGCTGCCAATGGGGCCTGCTGTGGATAGCGTGCAAGGCAAAAGTGCAAAGTTCCAGGCTTCCGGCGTTTCTAATTACAAGTAGAGAACTTGCACAAAAAAAATCAATTTGATATGATATCAGTCAGCACCAGAATGCCTGCTCAAGCATCCTGCCCTGCCTATCAACTTCACGACATGCATACTACAGATAGTGCAGCACCAGAACGATCAAAGTTCTCAATACACATCAAACCAGCACTCATCTTTATTTCGATAAAGGGCACTTTATTAAACTCCATAGGTAGCATCGAGCTAATACAATCCACACGAGCACACCCGGCCTGGCCTCTACGTAACCACCAGGTGCACACAGCCGAACCAGCACTCATCTGTGGTTCAGCGATCCGGCACCCTAGTGCTACAAGACTTCGTGCGGATGTCAATGCCATTGACGGAGTTACGCAGTCTTCTGGAACAAATCTTGGAGATCAAGGATGTCAGCGAGAACACCCGCAGCGGTGGTGTCGTTGCCAGCTCCGGCGCCCTGGATCACCAGCGGGGAGCTCTCGTAGCATCTGCTGTAAATCTCTACCTGGTCGACAATACGAGTTTGTAAGATTGTGAACCAGGAATAACCAAATGTAAGTTGGGGTGTTGACTTCCAGCAAAAAGAGAAAGTTGGGATGTTGATTCTTCGAGAAGTGAAAAGCATTTTCCAGACTGAGTAAATCATCAAATAGACCAGACTTATTTACGGTGATGGTACGAGAAAATATGATTGTGGAAAGAGTGAAATAGCCACCGTATCATGACTTAATTAAGAGAGTTGCCTCTTCAAATAGGAACTGGTAGACAATGGTGGAATACAAAACGATCAGACAGAGCGAGAGAACAACAGAAACATACCACATTGTCACTTCCCCTCAATCTACCCAGTGCAGAATCTTTTGGCAGCTCTCGAATGCCTACTTGGCACCTGCAGTATATGGTGGTTATTGGAAACTAGCCCACAGCATGCAGGACATAAGCATTTGGAAGATGTGTCAAACAACCGCAGTTGACTTATGATGACAGTACTGATAAATCATATTAATATTCGCAAAACAATTTGGAAACTGATTTACTATGCAAATGGTCATTGCATAATACCATCATGCAGGACAGGATACATACCCCGTACTTCCAGTCTCACAGACATAGCGAAGAACGTTTCCTTTCAGAGATGCTGCTTTAACTCTTTCTTCCATGCTCTTATCAAGTTGTGCTAAACCACTTCCTAGGAAGTCCTTTGTGGACATGGCATCAGGTCCTAATTCACTAGGATATAAACTCTCAACCTGAAGAAAAGTGTGCCCACTTAGGTTAAAAAAGTGACTACAAGAACAAAAGAAAAACCAATGGTGTGAAATGGCTCCCATATCATGATAGTTACTACAATAAAATAAATGGTGCAACCGTAAGCTAGAAAGCAACTTTACAAGTCTGGAACTATTCAGTCTGCTCTTTCAGACTGCAGCATATTTGTCAATGATTGATGTAAAGAGCAATAGTAGAGATAGGTATACATTGATATTCTCCATGCTGATCTGTTGTCCCAGAAGCCTAGCAAGGATCAATGCCTGCATGCAAAGATGAATTTCTTAGACCTGACCTCACCAAGAACAAAAAGATGGCCATATTAAATTCAGATTTCAACAGCGTAGGACATAGGCTTCACAAGGGAAGATTTTTGCACCAACACTTATGTAGGATACAATATATGTCAGTATGTCACTCAATGCGGTGGTTCATACATATAAGAGTGCACTTAGACGAAAGTACGAATGAAAAACTTGTGAGATGTCTCACCTTTCTAGCCACATCCATGCCACCGAGATCATCACGTGGATCTTGCAAAATTAAACATCTCAGTAAATGGACATTTCAAGAAGGCAGATTAATAGATAGTCCACTTGTACTGCTTGTGCTGAGAGTATCAATATCAATTTAGCTTAGTTTCTTACTAATTACGAATCTAGATTAGGAACCCTCATGTAGTCAACTACTTGATTTGTTAGCCTCTCGCCTACAACATCATTTCCATTTTCTTAACAACATTAATGGTTTTTGTTTGAGTTCCATTTCACAGAAAGAGGCAGTTGGAAATGGATGCACATGAATGTTGCAATGTAAGAAAATCCACATTATATTATAAGACCTGGTTCTGTATAGCCAAGCGATTTAGCTGTTTTGACAACTTCACTAAATTTCTTTCCATCCTCCAGCTCACTCATCACATATCCAAGTGTACCTACAAACCCATATGAAGGATAACTCAAATACAAACAACGTTTTTACATGAATGATTAATATATTAATAAGTGCATCTGCATACCACTCAGACTGCCAACTATACGTGAAATTGGATCTCCAGATGCAATAATACGGGTTACAGAAGCTATTACAGGCAATCCTGCTCCAACCTGAAAGTAAGAATGCACATACAAGTCACCAGGGATCCTAACAACAACCTGGCCTTTGGCCCAACCAGGGATCCTAACTCCTAAGCGGAAGTAAAACAACTTAAAGAAGGAAAGCCTCATTAGTTGCATAAGCATACAGTGGATTCAAATCTTATGCGCCGGAAGCTGGACACCAACTTTTTAAAATCCTCCTGCAATGGAAATAGACGCATTTGGTAATCAGATGGCTACCATCACTGAAATACAGGAAACAGTGTTGACATTATGTAAGAGAAACTATCAGTGGGGAAAAATAGTATTACATAAGCGCCTGTAAGAGGTTTCTTGTTTGCCAGTACAGTACAGCATCCATGATCCACAGCATCCTTCAGCAGACCAACGGTGTCATAAGTTGCTGAACAGTCAACTAGTACCAGACCTAACAATAATTGTGTGACGCTATCAGTGAGGAGGATAGGTAGAACCAATGTCACCAAGGAAACTTAAATCGGTCAACTTTTCGTGTTTTTGACTGATTGAAACAACTAAGCTAGTGTAACATTACAATATGTTATTCGAAAAGAACATATAGATGTATCTGCAGTTGACCACAGGGTAACGGACCAGTTGATCTTCCAAGCATGGTAGCAGCGTCGATGACCTTTCCATTTGCCTCAGGGTTCTTGAACAGCTGACAATGCCCTGACATTGAACATTTAAGTGTATCACTTTACTTTTCATGCCAGCAATTGCAAATGCAGATTCACGGTGAGCATAAACAGTAATTTAGAGTTAACTGCTACAGCGGAACGGCCTTGCCGTCAATAAAATGGGGAACAGCTACCTTGACCGAGAAGGGAAGATAGAGGCGAGCCGGCTGACTTGGCAGTGCAGATATTGGCGAGGAGCGCGTCATCGAAGCCACCAGCGTGGACGTCATCGGCGACCAGCAGGGAGGAGCTATCCGCAACGCCCACCACCCGAATCGACACGCCCTATCGATCGGTGCCGAGCAGTTAGGTGCACAGCGGAGGCCGTCAGTGATAACCACCGATCGCACGGACGAGTGGGGAGAGAAAGGGGAGGAGGGCACCTGTTTGGCGTGGAGCGGGCGGCAGGATACGATGTGGTTGAGGAGGTGGCGGCCGACGCCGCCGCAGCCGAGGAGCACCACCGGGAGCACCGACTTCACCGGCTTCGGCATCTGCACAACCTGATTCGTCCGTCGGAGAGTAGGGGCTAGGAATCGATGGAGCCGCAGGCGGTGCAACCCCACCGATCGTTGACACCACCTAGAACCGCCGCCGCCGCCGCCGCCTGTGAGGCTGTGACGCGACGGAGAGGGAAAGGAGGGCCAAGGGCTCGTAGCCTGTGGGGCGTGTGTCACTGGCCTGTGGGCCCAGGATCTGGGCCGCTGTGTTTCTGCAACCACTAGATGTGGGCCCAAGGGTGTCAGAGACTCGGAAGCTTTCACTCGTTTCCAACTCCCCGCGAGCCTTGCACTCTCTCTGCTTCACCGGCGGCGGCGGCGGCAGGCCGGCAGCCTAGGAGTCATCGACGCCGGCGGGCAAGTCTCGATCCGCTTTCCGCCAGGGAGGAAATCGGGGAGGGGAGTGCGACGGTTCGGCGATGAGCCTCTACCAGAGATGAGGTGAGCTGACGGAGCTCATCTCGACCGGTTCGTCTCCTCCCCTCCCCTCCCATCTCACCTCGTATTTTGAATTCACTTTTGCTTGCGCATTGTTTCCCGGATTATTGATTCTGGTTCCAAAAATTTGATCTTCTCCTATCTGCAACATCATTCGGGTACCTGATTTCGAACAAATCCAGCACACCAGGCTCATAATGCGGTCCATTAGATTTCTACAAATTAAGGGCTCAAGTCAATAAAGCTAGATTTGCATCAGTACAAGAAGATTTCAAGTGCTCAATGCATCCAATTAATCGAGTCCATGTACTCACACCCAGACAGACTACAAGTTCCCAGAATCACAAGTTCTACGCTGCTTAGAACTCTAGCAATACACTCCTAAAAATTATTGTGGAACATCTGGCTTGCAACTATACTCATGGCTAACGAACATTAGCTCTCACTACTGTTGATGATCAGTTCCATTCGTTGGCTTAAGGAGGAACACACTTCAAATAACTTCCAGCAGGATAGCCGCCTTCTTTGCGTTGAAGTCCTCTTACATCATCCTCGAAATGGTGGGAAAGTGTGTGCATCTGCTAAGGGATCACCACTGCACAAGTTTTTTTCTAAACTAGAAGGCCACTTTGAGGGCGAATTCAAGCGTTTCCGCTCGAAGCTTGCAATCTTGTGTTCTCATTCGTGTACCATCTCTCCAATCTTTTTTGAGCAATCTCTACCTGTAAATCATGAATACAAAATAATTTAGCTTGGTGACCTTTTAGAATTAGCTGTCCATGAATTATCCGATGAATTTTAATAGTTAGTATGGCGGTAAGCAAACAATGGATCGAGGTTACCTGTTTTTCCCAGTCAGTCCTCAATGTTATGAACAGAAGCACAATAGTTTGGACTAGTGTCCCCAGCAGCATGCCAATCCAAATGCCCTATAACAAACAACCAAATGGAGTGGGGGATACGAATTAGAGTCAAGATACACCAGAGATAATGGTGCTACCGAATTGTAATTCTACTTTTACCTTTACATGGAATCCCACCACATAGCCTAGTACTGCTCCCAGAGGGATGCCAATCAAGTAGTACGATGTAATGTTAACATAAGCAACTAAACTTTGCCAGCCAGCCCCAACAGCAACACCTACAAATAATCAAGTAACGGTATCAGTAAAACGCGAGAAATATTTGTAGTTTATAAATCACTTTGTAAAAATTAATAAGCAGACCTGATAGCACTGGTTGAACACTGTTTAACAAAATGGAGAAGGCTAGCAGAGGTGAAAGGTCAGCCACAGCGTTGGCTACTGCTCCACTCTTAGTGAATATGTAAGCAAGGTTTCCGCGAAAGAGTAGGAAGAGTATGAACAACAAAAGTCCAATCGAGAAAGAAGTGATGACCACATTGTAGATCGCAAACTTGGCCCTTCTTGAACTCCCAGCACCAAGCTCATTTGCCACCCGCACTCTAAAGATACATTGCATTAGCATCAAAAAGTTGTGGGAAGCCAATAGAAGTGATGAATAAAAAGATAAAGAAGTTACCCTGTTGCAGCCAGAAAGCCAATAGAAATCATCATCTCCCAGCCATTGATATTAAGGCTGCACATTTCACAATTTTAGATATGACAACGGTTATTATGATTTTTTTGACCACAAGTATTGAGTACAATGACGTGTATGCACTAGCATGTAGCAATTGTTCCCAGTATTGATATTGATTATATTACCATATAGAAAGGGCATCAAGAGCAATCTCTGCATTCTTCATAGAACCTGTCAGGAGCACCAGTATAGTGTTGTACCACAGTTCCAAACTGAAAAGGCAATGCAGACAAATCAATATCGTGTTTCAGGCATACTGAAATCATGATAAAAATCAGTAACTGCAGGTTATGACTCGTAATTGTTGACTTTTATAATCAATAATCATCAGTGTTGTTGTTCTTCTGGAACTGTATATGGCTGCATAACCAAAATTTATGGCTGCTTACCAGAGCATCACACCAGAAGACAATGAGAGCTTGATGATGTCACCAAGGTCGGCGAGTGCGGCAGATGAGAACCCTGTCCATGTCAGAGGGCAACCACCAAAGACGACGAAGGCAAGCTGCCCAAACACCGGGATCCACATGGCGATAACCATGGATCCCATGACCCCAGCAAGGCCAAGCTGGAATTTGATCGTCAGGAGCCACGACAACACGAGGTGGAGGCCAAGGTTGACAACGGCAAGGTACGTGATGATCATGTTCTTGCTCTGTGCCTGCAGGTACATCTGGAGCGTGAAGGACCAGACGTAAGAGAACATGACCGGGATGTACCAAAGCGAGATGGTGCCAGCCACAGCGGAGATTTCGGGATCCTGGCCAAGCGCAACGAGGAGCGGTTCGGTGAAGACGTAGACCGGAAGGAGGATCACGGCGCAGGCGAAGAGGATGATCCACGAACGCTGCAGGTAGATGCCCAGCATGTGGTACTGCTTAGCGCCGTAGGATTGCCCACACAAGGTCTCCAGTGCGCTCGCCATGCCCAGCTGCAGTTAAGACAATGTGAATGAAATGCATGGTTATTTAAGCTTGTAAAATGCATCGCTGTAATTAGACATACTCCCTCCGTCCTCAAAACCTTGTCGCTTTATGACAAGCTTTTGGGGACGGAGGGGGTGCAAAATAGTTTTGTATTTACAGGTGTATGCTTCTCCAGATATTGTAATTTTTAGCTATTCTAGTTTATGCAGAATGATGTGTGGTCGGTGATAATATCAGGGTAGTATGCTATTCCTATTCGAAGCAGATAATTTTCAGCTTGTGTTGCCAAATAAGTTGTTTGGGACAGACTAAGAACGGGGGGAAGTCAAGCAATCCACAGGAGCTGTTCATTTGAACTTTGTATTTTGTACCATGAATTCTATTGCGATTGACACTTGACTTTACAATGGATGGTCATGATAGACTAAACCAGTTTGTACAGCTGCCTTGACCAGTACACATGAAGAAGTACTCCCTCCGTCCTTAAATATTTGTAATCTTCTTATTCATTTTTATACTAGAAGACGACAAGTATTTAGAGACGGAGGAAGCAGTTGATAACAAACTAGATTTTGATTTGTTGAAGCTTTTAGATATTCGATACACTAAACCGGGAAATATAGAGCGGGTACGAATTGGTGGAAGTTGGTTTGCCTGGCGCTTTCAGGCTTGATGAATCTAAGGGAGTTGTTTGACTTAGCGTAAATTAATTAACGTCAACCTAACTTTTTAGAATCTTTAATTGTGCATGTCCCAGTTAGAGTTTGTGGCTCTAGAGAAGAAGTCGTCTTGTTACTCGATCTGGAACTGGTCGTTGTCCATACACATGCATTGTGCTTATGCAATGCAAAAAAAAAAAACATACGAAGAAACTGTTTTTTCGAGAAAACCGCATATGAAAAAAACGTATGAAGAAACTGTGTAGGAGCTCGAAGTTGCTACTGCGATCACTTAATTAGGACGGAGTAATGATGATTACCAGTATGCCGTTGCTGAAGCGCATGAGGACGGTGGAGACGAGCGCGTAGGCGGCGAGCTCGGTGGCGCCGATGATGTGGCCGATGAAGGCCTGGCTGATGACGGTGACGCCGAAGGAGGAGAAGCGCGTGAAGATGGAGGGTCCGGCCACCACCCACAGCTTCTTGTTCTCCTCCCACGCGCGCCGCCCCAGCGACAGCGATGAGTCGTCGTCGATGTCCTCCTCTTCTCCTCCTCCTACCTTGCCGCCGCCATCCGCCGGCCTCGCCTCCAGCAGAGGCACCTTTGTCATCGTCGTCTCCGGCGCCTCTTCTGCCCGCTTCTCCATATATAATGGACAAATTAAAGGTAGTAAGTTGAGTAGTGTATGGATGACGACCGGCGGAGATATGGAGAATCGATTGATGGAAGCTACTACTATATATACTTAAAATACTGTACAACAAAGGCATGTGCTGGTTGCGGCGCAGGCAGCGGCACGTCGACGACGACAGTTGTTCAATACAGTGGACGACTGGTCGAGAGAAGTGGATCGATCGACGATGATGCAAGCTCTGGTTTGTGCCCATTTTGTCCTGCCACCCAATTACTTGACCAGGGCCGTGCCTTGCTGTTGTACCGGCCGGGCAGCTAGCGTCCGCTCATCATGTCATGCCGGCACGTTCGTTCGCCTATAGAGCTAGCTAGCTAGGCCGTACGTACTATACACCCGATCGATAGATGATCGCAAGAAGGGACGCCATGCATATGCATGCATGATGCAGGAAGTCACACGGGTGGCTAGCTGTCCGTGCTGCGATCGATCGACCGATCGCCTTCGTGGAATGTCCTGTGTCCTGCACAACAAAGCCACGTACGCGTACGCGTCGTCCGATCGAGAAGTGGCTGTGCATCACGTACGCATGCGTGTCAGTACTGCGCTCCGCTCCAATGGCCGGCCGGCCAGACCACGCATGCGCTTTGCCATGCCTCTCTCGTTCTTCTGTCCTGTCCATAGCGCATGCAGGCCATACCAGCGTGCGGCGCTATGCTTGCTTGTCCTCGCGATCGAAGCAATAATGCACGAGCTCGATCGAGCTGCTAGGTGTCCGGTGTCCCTCGCTCTCGGCACACACCGGTCAGCATGGCTGGAGAATGAAGTCGATTATATATGTGTGAATCAAGTAGTAGTAGCAATTATGCGGAAATTGCATATATTGTAGCTACCACAGCAGTGATTAACTGTAAGCGTGTGCATTGCCAGTAACCATATATCACATTTTACAACGTCGTTTAATTGAGGCTTAATTAACCACAGCTCCCGGTTCCTGCTGATCGATGCACACGCGGGAGTGCTCGATCGCTACGCCGCAGTGATGATTAACTGTAAGCGTACGTGTGCATTGCCACTAACCATATCACTCAAGCATTTTACAACGTCGATCAATTGAGGCCTAATGAACCGCAGCTCTCCCGGTTCCTGCTGATCGATGCATATACGCGCGGGAGTGAGTGGCTACGGCGGCGCCGGCGACCCGCCAGCCAGCTGATGCAGAGCGATGGGGCTGCAGATGGTCATGTCGTCGGAGCCCGGCGGCGGTGACCACGACCAGTTGGCGACCAGGGCGTCGACGGCCTCCGTGGGGCTGTACAGGTCCCACCACACGTGCCTCTCCGGCGACCGGCACGACATCTCCTTGCTGAAGCAGCCCATCGACGCCTTGAAGGGTCCCAGGCCGCAGCAAGCCTCCCTTGCCTCCTCGAACCCTACACACAACAAGCAATAATGTTTGTGTTTAGTTACACATAAGTATAGCACATGACTGAACATCATCAGAGCGCAATCAGTCGATTTGCATTCACTACTCTCTAATTAAGTGTCAGGGATTTATGTATTATAACTAGTACGTACGTAGAAGAGAAGTTAAAACACATCATGTGTCTTTTACCGTATTTTCCGGGATTGGAGATGATCTCCATCATCCCCTTGTAAACGTCGCAGAACACAATGTCTGCACCGGGCAGCTGCGGCCGCAAGTCGTGCAGCTGAGCCGCGAGCCTGGCGTTGTACCCCTGGATCAACTCGTTCGCCTCTTCCACGCAGCCGCGGCCGCTGAGAACGTTCATGCCTTCCCACATGACGCGCGGCGCGCACCCCAGCGGCGCCACTCCCATCACCGCCACCCTCCTCACGCCAGCCTCGTACAGCTCCTGCACGCAGACCGGACGGCTTCGTAATTGAAGCTGTTGCGAGAAGATTGAGAACGATAGAGAGACGAAACGCAAGGCAGTACCGAGACGGTGCGCGCGACGCGGTCGGCGAGGAGGCGGCCGAACCCGCGGCGGCCGTGCTTGGGCGCGGCGGCGTCGACGGCCGCGGGCCCGCGCGCGAGCAGCCGCGCGTACGCGTCGGCGCCGAAGGACAGGACGAACACGGCGCCCTCGGCCTCGTCGCGGGACGTCTCGCCCTCGAGCTGCAGAAGCTGGAGCGTCTCGGCGGCCATGCGGAGCTGCTGCCCGACGGCGGCCCCCACGCGGAAGACGGCGGCGCCCCCGCGCTCGCCGTACTGGCCGCCGAAGTTGACGCCCCTGGCCACGGATGCCGCGCTTCCGTTTATGGTGGAGACGAGAGGCGGCGGCGGGAGGCCCATCTTGGCGGCGAGGAGGTCGGGGAGGAGGCGGCGGCTGGAGGGGAAGAGGCACGGGCCGGAGAGTGACGGGGATGAGGTGAGGTTGAGGGGAAGAGTGGTGACGGCGCAGCTGACGGTGGAGTCGCCGAGAAAGAAGACTGCGGTGGCCCGAGAACGCAACGCCGACGCTTCGGCGGCGGATGCAGCGAGGCGGAGGAGGAGGAGGAGGAGCGCCATGCCGTGGGCGTTGTTGTGGCGCGAATCGGCGGTTGGTCAGCGGCCTGCTTGAACTGAATGGTGGTTGACAAAATTTACGAGTGGGCCCCTTCCCCTGCGAGCATCTGTATAACTGAAGAGGAAGGAGGGCATGCCTTAAATTTCGGTTTCATGGAGGGTGTGTATCTTGTGTTATTATCCCCTGCCATGACGTTTTTGTATGAACAACCCTGCAACAAATGACAAATACCGTTCCGCCGCACAGATCACTGCTCCGCGGAGGTGCGGGATCTCCCATTCCCCCCGATCTCTGACCTCGCCGGAAAGGAAGAGAGAGCGCGGACGGCCAGAACCGGATCTCAATCGAGCGGCGAACAACACCCGCTCAATCGCGATTGGCGAGGTAAACGAACCGCGAGCTGATGCAATGTCACCCTGCTTTGTCTTTTTTTTTTTCCAATTATTGTTTCCTGGAGCAATTGAATGTAAACTCGGTTGATAGGCGACCGTTCCTCTGGATTTCCGCCCGAAGACCCAATTTTTTAACCTCCCATGTGATTAATCTGAGGCTATCTTTTCATGGTAATTAGGATGCCAGTGTGAACCAAATAACGACGAGCTAGAATTCTGTAGTTTTTACGCTGCACGGCCTGTTGAATTTCTAGAATTCGCTTCTTCAATTTCTTCGACATACCGGGAAATGTCAATTTTGTGTCAATGTCATGCCATCCTCTGTAAGTAGCTTGGTTTAATTTATTATAGGATTCTTGATTGTGTGGTGTTGCTCCCGATTATTGGTTAAAGGCATCATTCATATAGAGTCACCAAGCATGATTTATCTATATTTCTTACATGGCAGGCATGATTCATAGAGTCAACTAGTATGGCCTCAAAAGCTATAAAAAGGAGGCCTTTTAGCGCTGACACTGACAAAACAAGTGAAAAACGTATGGATACAACAACAACATCAGATCCTATAACAGAACCTCTTCTAGAAAATACGCCACATGAAGATAAACCCAAGGTTCGTCCTGTATGTCCATTCTCCAACTTCTTGGGTCCGTTCTTGTTTCATACGCGATTTTCTGTATTTGTTTCAAGGTATATGAACCTGCTACGTGGTCAGATTTCTGGGACAAGACTAGACGTAAGTGCCTCCATTGGGCACACCTTCTATCAATTTTTATAGCTCAATCTACAAGGAAGATAGGTACTTGTGATGAAACCTGGATGTTATTGTGTTATCCATGGTATATGAAAGAACATGTTGCTGCTTGATAAATTGTTCACCTTTGGCCAAGCATATATGAGTTATTATCGCTTTGATGATGATACGGTACTTCTGTTTCTGAATACATCTATGTTTCTTGTGTTTATCTTGTATAGTGCTTGAGAATATCACACACAGTGTAGGTATTGATATAAAAATGTAATGACTGTAAAATAATGAACTAGATCCTCTAGTTTGAGGATTTGATTATGCCTGCAACATTTATGTAATATGCTGTGTTTGGTATTGTTGCCCGTCATTCTAAAGTTTCACTGTTATGAAGAACTCCACTTTTTCTCGATGCAGTAAATGTCATTTCTGATTTTGGATCTTTCCTGGGAAGACTCTTTGGTTACTCTTCTGATCCTCAGAGTTCACATATTGGACAGACAGTTCCAATTAATCTGAGCCTGGTACAGGTGCGTTGGTACTTGCAAAGTCCAATTTTCATTTCAACAAAAAAAGGCAGCCTGGTGCATGTAGCTCCTGCTTACGCCCAATCGTTATGATTCTTGACAGTTTCACTTACTTTTTAGGAAGAAAGGTTAAGATTGTTGAGACGAAGGTTAGATGTGCCATACGACTGCTCCTCCGTCAAGCATCATGTTCTCATTTTGTATATATAGTTCGATCTTTATGTCATCCCTTTTCTTACCTAGTGCTAGTTTTCTACCTTGCAAGAGTGGTATAAATATAATTAAATCTGATATGTTAATATTTGTGACAAAAAAAGGCAGAGCAATTTATAAATATACTATTTTTCTATGTTACAGGATGCTCTGAAAGAACTTTGGAGGTTGGCTTATCCTAACAGACAACTTCCTCCTCTGAAATCAGAACTCTGGAAGGAGATGGGTTGGCAGAACTGTGATCCAGCAACAGATTTTAGGTTCAATTTGCTAGTGATGTTGTCTCATGATAAATATGATACAATGCATATACTACTTACTTGAACCAATATGTCTTTTTGATTTATCCAATCCCTGCAGGGCAGGTGGTTTCATGTCCTTGGAGAATCTAATATATTTTGCCAAAAATTATCCAGTACGTGAAATTCATTGTGGACCCCGCCTTACTGTATAAATCAGACATTAGTGGGTGAGCTATGTTGACACCCTGCAATTGCCATGCAGGATTCCTTTCAGAGGCTACTACACAAGAAGGATGGTAAGAGAGCCGAATGGGAATATCCTTTTGCAGTAGCTGGTGTAAACATATCTTATATGTTAGTGCAAATGCTGGATTTACAATCAGGTGATTGAAGCAATGATTGCTAAAATATTTAGTATTCATTGAGGTTCAATTTTTTGTCCACTGCCTTTGGAGTTTGATTCAAAGAGCAGGCGATGTATGTACAATGCCAGCTTATTTCTCAGCCTCTTTGTAGGGAATATGAGTACAAAAGCAGCCGTGCACTTTGTTCGACTAGTTGAAGATGACGATTCGGCTTTCGATAACCTTTTCTGTGTAGCGTTTCAGATGCTTGATGCTCAATGGCTGAAAAGGCGAGCTTCCTATATGGAATTCAATGTGAGTGTTCTTTATCGAATATAGCAATCTCTGCAGACTATCATCTTGTTGAGTGGGTTGGTTATCTTACATTTGATTCGATTTTATCAGGAGGTTCTGAAGTCTACACGAGTTCAGTTAGAGCAAGAGCTTACTACTACTATCGGAGACATCTCTAGTGTTCAAAACATGCCGTCGTTCAGAACATTAAAAAGGTAGTCCTGTTGTTCGTTCTTCGCTGCAAAGGAATGTTTATAGGTTGTTACTCCCTCCTTCCCATTTTATTTGTCGTTTAGGACATGAAATTTAGTTCATTTTGAACTAGAATTCTTGTCCTAAACGACAAATAATATGAGAAAGAGGGAGTACTAGATATGCTGTTCATTGTGTTTACTCGATGTAATGTAATACCGATTGTACTTATAACGTCTGACGCCTTGAAGCTGTAGTACTTGCTCGGACAAACTTTTGACATTGGTTTCTATGCACGAAACATTTTGTACCTTTTATTTTTTTTATGTCCAGAGGAGGCAGAATGACAAATAAATTGAGATAGAGCCTTATGTGTTCCTTTTATTTCTCTTATTTCCTTAAAGAAGGAGATTGGTCTTATGTTCGAGTTTCTTTTTTGTTCTCTGGAGACATTATTCTTCTATTTCTATGTGTGCCTATGTTTCAGCTCGCGTGATATATGGTACTTACATTTCTTTTTTCTACACACTAATTAAGAAAAAATTGTATGAAAAGGAAAAATTAAAAGGCCTCCTTTAAAACGCAGAAATTTTACAGATAGTGATTCAATTTACAGGGAAAAAATTGTGGGATTAAGAAAAAATCATTCTAGCGTTGATTTCAAGCCTAGTTTAATCACAACTCCCAACATCCTTCGCTTTTTCCGTTGCGGCGCAAAACACGCACACATTCTGACACGCACCCCGCTCCCACTCCACCTCCATCTCGAAGCTTTTGGGATGAGGACCACACCACTCCCACTCCCACTCCTATTCGCACTGGCGGCGGCGGCGGCGAGCACTACGCCGTTTCCTCCTTCCTCGTCCGAATGCTTGCTGGAGCTGGAGCTGGTTGCATGGCCAGGAGCAGTACGGTGCTGCTCTTCCTCCTCCTCCTCCAGGCCCTTGTAATCCCCTTCCCCTTTCACGAGCTCGCCGTCTGCTCTGCCTCTGCTGCAGGTACCCACACTCACCTTATCTCTTCTTCCTCATTGTATCCGCAACTGGATCGAGTAGTTAGCTAGTTAGCTAGCTGATAAGCGTCGCCTGCACCAACTTTTATTTAGGAGCAGCCCCATCTCTTCTTATTAATTTGTTCTGTATTAGTGGATACAGTAGTTTAGCTGCTGCTGCTGCTGCTTCGGCTGCCTAATCTGGAACGGGCAGTCCTAATCTGCTCCATTTCTCTGGGAATCTAGATAATTACACCTGAGGGCATTTGAGTGACCCTTTTTCTTTTAAGATCCAAGAGCTCTGAGCTTTATTTACCTGCAAGATCGGAGTCATCCTGAATATAATGCAAGTTGAAGAAAGAAAGGTTGGCACTTGATTCAACCAAGCACTTCTTTCCCAGCATATAGTAGCTGATGCTTGTCTATGAGTAGACGCGCTGCTGCTGCTGCTGCTGCCGTATTAGCGCACAATGTTACATCACAGGAATTGAAAATCCTGCTAAGTTCTTGGACTTGTAACAGAAAAGTCAAATACACAAGTCTGGGCAAACCTCAAAGACTGACTAGATCCTGATGCCCCTCCACATAGCAACGGTGTCCAAACTTAATTTTTTTTCTCAATTTTTGTTGCCAAATAGAGGTGCTTAAGTGACAAACAATGTAGTGATTGTAGGATGGTAATTGTGTGAAATTGAGAAATTGCTTGCACGAACGGCGATTGCATTCCAAATGCTACGCTGAGGTTAGATATACAGGCACGAGTAACTTAGATTGGTGTGCATGGGTGACACTTGGCAACTGAACTGAAGTAACAATCATTGTGCAGGTAAACAAATTGTCCATGATGACTTGAATCCGGTTCAGGTGACCAACCCGACAACACCCCCCATCATTGTCCCCTCTACGAACCCAACACCAACAATCATCACCGTGCCTTCCACCAACCCTACTGTCACGATCCCTTCTTTGAACCCTCTGCCCACACCCATAACAGCCCCCTCAACCAATCCCTCTTCTCCCACCATGCCGGTTCCAGTTACATATCCACTGCCAACGCCTTCAACCTCCTCACCAACTGTGCCGGCCACCAATCCTGCAGTCACCACACCATCGATATTCCCTCCGTCGGCTCCATTGACCAACCCAGCAGGGTTCAACCCAATGGCGCCTCCTGCTCCAGTCACAACACCAGCTGTATCAGGCCAGCAAGTTTGGTGTGTGGTCAAGGCTGCTGGCTCAACAGAAGCTGCCCTTCAGAATGCACTGGACTATGCATGCGGCATAGGAGGAGCAGATTGTTCAGCAATTCAGCCATCAGGGAGCTGCTACTATCCAAATACCCTCCAGGCCCATGCGTCGTATGCTTTCAACAGCTATTACCAGAGAAACCCTGCACCTTCCAGCTGTGACTTTGGGGGGACAGCAATGCTCATCAGTGCAAATCCGAGTAAGAATGACTCCCTCTTTCGTTGCTTCCAGATAGATCAGTCAGAAGTATTTCAATATCAGTTTATTATTCTGAATGATCTTTTGTATTTATCTCCTTTGCAGGCTCAGGTAGCTGCGTCTATGCATCATCGTCGCCATCATCATCATCATCATCAAGGTGAAAATAATATAGCTGCATTGTGACAGCAAGCCACTCTTTGTATGTGAAACTAATGTTCCATCTTTGCAGCTCTACTGTTGGGTACAATCCTGCATCCACTTCTAATACTCCATCGACATCCAATAGCCCTGTTACTAGTGCATCTGATTCTGATTCGGGATCACCAGTGCTGAATGCGAGCGGGTCAGGCTTTTCCGAACCATCAGAGTTTGGTTCGGACATCTCTGGAACCGTCAGCAAGTGGTCTGGATGGTCGATGTTGCTGTCCCGCTGGCCATGGGCAGCTGCAGTTTTGATGCTGGCATTTTGTGCATGATTTGAAGTAATGGCTTCAAAACTTACGGGAACAGCCCAGCGTTCTGGAAGTAATGGTGATGTAGGTGATGTAGAGAACTGGCTAGATAGAGAGTCAATAGTTTAATTATGCTGGTGGATGTATGAATTATGCTGACTGATGCTGGTGCATGATTTGAAGGAATGGCTTCAAAACTTACGGGAACAGCCCAGCGTTCTGGAAGTAATGGTGATGTAGGTGATGTAGAGAACTGGCTAGATAGAGAATCAATAGTTTAATTATGCTGGTGGATGTATGAATTATGCTGACTGATGCTTAGGGTGGTTTGTAGCGTACTTCAGTTCGTAGTAGGAACTGGGTACTTAGTTGTAGGGATGGCAATCAGACCTGCGGGTTCGGGTCCCCGTCGGGTTTGGCACCCGACGGGTTCGGGTGCGGGTCCAGTTTTCCACCCGCGGGTCAGACCCGAACCCGACCCGACATTTTGCGGGTTTGGGTTTGTTTTTGCACCCGCGGTCCCCGCCAGGCGCCCGAACAGCCCAATATAGCCCACTACAACTCAGGCCTATGTTCACTAAAACGTATATAACTGAGATTCCAACCCCGAGAGAACCCTAGCCGCAACACTTCTGACCGGCGCCCCCGCTCCACTCGTCTCCCAGTCTCAGATCGAGCCGGCGCCCCTGCTCCACTCCTCCCTCCCAGTCCCAGATCGAGATCCAGTTCTTACCTCCACTGGTCCACCCCGGCGGACGTCTCCCGGTGGCTGCTGCGACGCGACGCCCGTCCCGACCAGCTCCCGGAGCTCCCTCCCCCGTCCTCCTTCCCTCCCATTCGCGGCGGCCATCCACGGCGCCCTCGCCCCGAGTCCCCGACCGGCCATCCACGGAGCAGGCGGCTCCCTCGGCCCTCGCCGGCTCGCCCTGTCACGACCAGCTCCGACCTCCGAGCTCCCTCTTCCCGTCCCGACCGCGCCAGCGAGCGCGTGCTGTCTCCAGCCTCCGGCGTTCGGCCCTCTCTTGCATGAGTTGGACATCATTCATTGGTGGCAGTATGCTGGGGTTAAGTATCCTACATTGAGAAAGATTGCTAGAGGTTACAACAGTGGCATCTGAGTCTGTCTTTAGCACTGGTGGTAGGACAATTAGCCCACACCGAAGTAGACTTGCTTCAAAAACTGTAGAAGGATTGATGTGTATGCAAGCTTGGTCTCGTGCTGATATGTTTGGAGAGCAGTCTTGTTTTATTAGTGAACAAATGACTTATATAGAGGACGAAGAAGAAGAAATGGTAACTCTTTATTGTACTGTTTTGGTAATTTTGTTTGTGATAATTGTCATGTTTTAATTTCACTTGACTGTTCTATTGTAGGATGATCCTTCATCGACCATTGATGATTGATGATGTGCAGAAGGTGTGATTCCAGTAAAAATGGTAAAGGTTCTGATCCTAGAATGATTGTGAAGGTCCTGATTCATGTTTTAAAAATGACTATAATGTTGTGCCTGTAGGAAAGAAGTCCCTGGGGGAAATGAAGTTCTAGTCTAGAAGTTCACTTTGAAGTTATGAAGTTCTGCTTTTGTAGCAGAATTCTGTAATATGCTTTTGCACCAGAATTATGTAATCTGTTTCTGTAATCTCTTGAGACTTTGAAGTTGTGTCAAGTACTTAAGTGTGTGCTAAATTTGTGTAATCTGTATCTGTTGAAGACTTATTAGTACTCATTAAATTTATGTACTCATTGTGGAACTGGCTGTAGTACCAATATTTACTGCAATTTTAATATTTACTTTGAATCGGTTTTTTCTCTGTATAAATATTAATCTGGGATTAATTTTATGTTTTTCTGCCAAATCCGACAGGCACCCGAAACCCGTCGGGTGCGGATTTGGGTGCGGTTTTCCACCCGCAGGTTCGGGTTTAAAAATCCACTCGCGGGCTTTTTCAATTCGGGTGGATTTTCGCTCGACCCGATCCGAACCCGGCCCATTGCCATCCCTACTTAGTTGCTAGGCTTGTGAATTAGTTTTGAAACTTGTGATGGTTCTTTCTAGGCTTGTAGTAGATGAGTCTCATTGAATTAGATAGACGCCTTTAAGAACTTTCTGCGGAAAGACACTTGGTAACTTTATGAGATTGGTGCAGTTGATCCTGCATTCATAAAGAACTCACTAAATCAAACACGTTCATTTGTCAACAGCTTAATCTGGAGTTACTAGGGTTATTATACAGCCTTGCAAACTAGATATGATTAGTTGAATCTAGGCTAAGTGAGAAAATATCTTGCCGCAACCATCCTCTGAAAGAACTAAGAAACACTGATACACTTGTCTTAATTAGGCCAAGCCGAATGCCATGAGGATTTCCTCTGGGCAAATTAGGGGGAGGAGGGAAAACACGAATCTCCATGATGAGTACCCAAGACGGACACCTGAAACGTGAAAACCTCCTCGGATATCTCACACAGACGACACACATGATGTTCATCAATTGCACACACGGATCATTTTCGGAGGAGGATGTATACCCTCTTCCATGTCTGAAATGTTGTCCTTCAGCAGCTTATTATCATCAGCCTTTTCAAATAAACTGAATTCTGCCAGGCCAATGCCATCATTGCTGCTGCCTTCATTAGCCTCCTCAAACGGGCACCCAAGGTTGCAGTCGAAGGCTGCTGCATCGTTGAACCACTCGCTCAGATTGATTGAGCTGCTCAAGTTACATCTTGACGACATGGTATCCAGTTCGTAATCCATGCAAGGGCTCCACAAGCTCTCCTCCACGCCGGCGTCAACACCCGTGGTGAAGAAGGGCTCTGCAATAACGTCATCAGGTGTCTTGGCTTCACTTGATTCCGGCTCATGGACTTCATCACTTGATGAGTCGGGGTCTTGGACGCTTTGGTCATCAGGCTGTGGTGGTTCTTGGTTGTTGAGTGCTGGCACCACCTGTGGATCCTGATGGAGCTGCGCCAGTAACAGCGGGTGGTCCAGGTAGCAGCTAATGTCGAAGTTGGTTACAGCATTGGCACCACGGTACTCAATGGCTGCAAGATCGTAGGCCTTGGCTGCCTCCTCTTGAGTATCTGTACAGAAAAAAAAAAATGTTCAGTTGTTCGTCTGAATACAAGCAGATCGTTCTTTCAAGGTAACGTGTGATGGGCCGTTAAACTAAATAAAGGTTTTTTAGGCATGAAGATGGCTTCAGTATAATCATTAATGATTAAACTCAACAAAGCAAAAAAAAAAATTGTGAACTGATGGTGTCTCATTTTGTTCATTAACATATGCATTCATTCTGCCAGAAGGCAGTGTATCCTGAGGAGATTATCAGATCTGGGTGTAATCTTCAATATACCAGAATACTAGTAGATGCAGGAGACAATCAGATAATTCAGATACAGGTGTGTTGAATGGGAGACACTGAATTGTTTGAATGGACTGTGATGTGCTTGCTACTTGCACATGTGCTAGTGTCCGGACATGTAAAAAATCTCTTTGCCAGTACATAAAACTTTAACTAGAAAAATTCACTCTCACTCTTCTGTGATGGTGCTAGCGGCGGTGCATGATCTCAAATCTGTGTGTAGTTTGGATCCTGAATCTTGATCTAGTCTTGACGCACGTGACGCGATCACCGTCTAATGGTGCTGAGTCACACAACACAACCAGGTAAAAAGAAAAAGGCCGGCAGTGCTGAGCGATTGAGGATCCCTAGGCACCATCTTATTATTACCACTAACTACTACAGGCACCGGCATGCATGGCAGCTGGTGACTACTCCATCACGTGCTTGTCACATGCGTTTGGAAGTCATGTAGTAGTTTTTTTTTTTTTGCTGGTAATTAGCCAGCAATATATTTGTCTGTTTTAGCAAGTAATTCGCCTGTTTCAGCCAGAAGTTTGTTTAGGGCAAGTTGGGAGGATCAATATTCTGGAGATTTCTTACAGCATAGTATCTTGGTCTGGGTGGTTAAGAAAAGGGCAATCTTTTAATTTGCCAGAAAACTGCATCAACATTCATTATGTGCCCTCTGTACCTTGGTCTGATTCGATAGCAAGTGTGTTTTCTTTTTATTACTCAAAAGAAAAATGTTGGTATTAGACCTAGGAATATTCATGTTGGGCTACTGTAAGGGAAGAAGTGTCGAGTGCGTCAAGTCTGCATTGAAGGGAGGGAAACAAGAAATACAAGCCATTCAATTGTGTACAAGTTAGGTTTATCAACCATCATAAAAATCGGTTAAAGTTAGGTAGATCTACTAGTAATTAAAGTAAGTTGGACAATTCTACAACAGACTAGAGTAGCATTTAAATGCTATTAAAACTGTTTTGCTCAAAGAAGAAGAAAGAGCATGCATGGCTTGACAATCCGTGCCTCCCATCTGTTTTGCTCAAAGAAGACAAGGAGCAGAGGCCACATACCGAATGTTCCCAAGTAGAGGTACTTGTTCCCAAAGACTCGCCCAATCCGTGCCTCCCATCTCCCGTTATGGTGATGCCTTGATTGATAATCAAGCAATGAGAAATTCAAAAGTAGCCAGCCGGTTGAATTTAAAATTTTGGTGAACTGAATACGTGTGCCTTGACAAGGAACAGAGCGATAAATTTTTTTCTTTTTTTTTGAAAAAAAAATAGCTCTTAAAAAAAAGGAACAGAGCGATTCCTTGTCAAGATACTGTAGTAGGGCACAGCTTATAGTGCAGAGCTGTCTCAAGGAAGAGCTTGAGCTCCTGACTGAGTCATGCATTTGCATGACATGGCTGTGACACGTTGCACAGGCCAGTGACGCATGTCACTTTTGACGTTACAGGTGGACGGACCTCATCCTATGCCCTGTCAGCCGAGCACAGAACAACAGAAAGGTTTTGTTTCCGAGTTACTCACTCTGCAGTGCCATTTCAGGCACGTACTTGAGTTGCACATTTTGGCAGGTGTGTTTGGTAACCGCTGTTGCATGTGCTAGCTGAGAACAGTACACATTTCTCAAAAACTGAGCACAGTACATGATCCTAGTATTAGTGACTAGTGATATGATTAGTGGGAACTGTACTGGTGTTTGGTTTCGTTACCTGGCGACGCCTCTGTACTTGGAAACGCCCCTGGAGAAGCCGCTGCTCCGCCGGCGAAGAGCAGCCAGGTACTCCTCCCGAGACACCCCCTCCATCTCCAGCCTCTCGGTCGCGTAGCCTTCGACCTGTTCACAAATTCACCGTTACGTACTTTATATGATGATTCCAATACTATTAAGTAATTTGATTTTAGTTGCCGGCTGGACGAACAACCAACTTTGACGAACAGTTACTGCTAACCGCGACCGACCAGCACATTCAATTCGAGGCTGGTATTATTGTCTGGGTTATTTTTCAATATGATTCCTTCATTCATGCTACTACGATATAAACATGCCGACAGGGTTGTGAGGTCGTTGCTCTATGTCATCTTTGTTAATGCAGTAGTAGCTGTCTTATTCACAACTGAGCAGCAAAGCAAAAGAGGACTGATTTTATTTGGTCATGCATATACATATACAGGCGCCCTTAGCTATATATAAATAGGATGTATTCTGGCAGCATGCATGCATAATCTAGATAAATGATAAATTGGTTTATTTATTGAAGCAGGGGGAACTTACAGGGAAATTCAGCATTGTTTCAGGGCCCCAGTATTTCAGAGCTGCAAGGTCATACGCACGAGCAGCTGCCTCCTCACTATCATAAGCCCCTGCATGCAGATGATAAGATAATTGGTTTCGTTTCGTGTTAAGACAAGGATGCTTGCTGCAGATAGATCGTAAGACGATCGATCGTGCAGAAGACAAGTAACGTGAATCTGTCAAAGACGGACAGCTTAGATATAGTATTTAGTAGTAAACTTGGTTGTGGTGTGGGACTTACCCAAGTAGACTATTGGGAGAGGTACAGCACAGCAACAAGCAAGCAGCAGTATAGATCGCAGTCACATGCAGATCACCAGGCAGGCAAGGTCCCCCAACGATAACAGGCCGGGAAATAAAAAAAGGAAAGCAGATACAAAAGTCTGATCAGAATGTCAGCCTTAAAAAATTCGGTGCACTTTGAACTACTGCGAGCTTTATACTAATGTGGCAGAGTAGGCATCAGCATCGTAATTGCAGAACATGGATTACTGTTGGTTTTACTGTGTAATCCTCGTATTAGACTTTTGATTTCCGAAAACAATATACGCTGAGGAGGCCTAGTACTGCTTGAAGTAAGTAAAGTGAAGTACGCACTCACCTTGCCTGCCTTTCTTCTTGTTGTGGAGGGAGGTGAGGCAGTGCTTGTCCCAGAGATGGGCCTCGAATCTGCCCGTCCACCTGTGCCTGCAGTTCATTACACGCGCATGCAACGCCACGCGTATATGCGGCAGCCATGGTCACCAAGCAGCATTGATTTTCAAAGGAATTTTACCTTATTAAAAGAGATTTCTTTTTTTTTACCATACGAGAAGGGAAAAAAATTGACCATCTCAATCAGTAAACAGTACTTAGAGACGTTAATAGTAGCGATGCAGATGAACTAACTTCCTACTTCCTAGCCGTCTGAAACGACCTTTCTGTTGACGCAATTAATAATAATAATAACAACGTGTGGTGGAGCAAGAATGGGACTGTTGCGAATTCAAGAAACGCGACGGCCTTCACTTACTCGCATGTATGTCCTGAAGATCAGGAGCAGAAAGAGGAGCATATGCGAGTTCGTTCGTTCAGAAAGAAAGAAAGAAATAGGAGTAGCGGCTTAAAGTCCGGCCGGAATGGGCGAAAGAATCGTGCTTTGCGACATGCAAGTGAAGAATCTGGCTACCAAATCAATCGTATACCGGAGTAAAAAAGCTGACTGGCTGGCAGTAAAAAGATGGTGATCGAGAGAAATGGAAAGTCGTGCGAAATTACGGGGGCGGAGATCAATCAGGAATCAACCAGCCCGTCGTCGGTTCGGAATTGCAGAGTAGTGTCGATCGAACTCAGGGCAGGGGTAATGCAGAGAATTCCGGTCGAGATCGGAAGAACCACAGACGAAAGAACTGAGATCGATATTGCAAAACCCAGGACTTTTTTTTTCCATTATTTTCTAATTAAAAACAAAACTGAAACCGAGAGAGGTGGGTGGCGAGATGAGATGAGATGAGCGCGTATGTAAATGTAATGCACCTGGTGACGCCCCTGTAGATGGAGCTGCGCTTCCCGGCGGCGGCGGCGGCGGCGGCATTACCGGGGGGATCAGCAGAAGCAGAAGGCGGGTCCTCTTTCCTGGTCCTCTTGGCCTTGGTGCCCTGCTGCTTGACGCCGCTCTTCTGGGTCCTCCTCCTGGCCCGCTTGCACGAAGGAGGGGGAGGAGGAAAAGGAATCTCGAGGGAGATCGGTGAGGAATTTGAGGAGGACGACGACGGAGACGGAGACGGAGACGGAGACGAAGGAGATGGCTGTGGCGGCGGAGATGTCGCCATGATCTCCCTCTCTGTTTGTTTCCGGCCCGGACGATGGTGGTGGTGAACTGGAAGGAGGAGCACTGTTTGGTTTTGTATCGCAGCAGCAGCAGTAGGAGGAGGCGCTAATTGAATTGCTGACTAAGAGGTGGACCAAGGGTTTTATAGAACGAAACAGGGCACTGCACTGCAGGCAGGAGGTTTTGTTTTGTAAGGAATTTTCTTTTATTTTCTTTTCTTTTCCGCATTATTAGTAGAAATCTTCCTTGCTCATCTGGCAGCAAGCAGTCTTGGTCTTGGCCGGGGAAGGAAGCAGATGACAGGTCACCTAAGCAAGCTGGCAAACCAGTTATTAAGGAGTGCAGATGCAGATGAAAACTGGCAGCAGAAACTGACCTTACTGAAGAAACTGCATTGTTTCACAGTTCTGGTCACCTAATAACTCGCCGGACTACTGGATCTTTACCTTAATTAATTATCATATCATTTGTAAAAACGCCCACGTACTCCCTCCGTCTCTAAGTAATTGTGGTATTCTTATTCATTTTTATGAGAAGATGACGAGTATTTAAAACGAAGGAAGGGAGTATAGACTTTCAAAGGCAGGCCTTTTGTATCGTACTGCCTCGAGCTGCAGCGTAGGGGACAACTGGGCTGTGGCTCCGAGCAGAATGAGACAAGCGTCATGGTTGAGTTGCGTAACACATCTGCACTTGTCTGCATTCCCGTTCCCGAGCCCTTGGTTTCTTCTCTCTCTCTCTCCAATCGGTACTGGGCACCGGACACCTGTCCAAACAGAGCGATCCCCCGCTGCTGCACTGCGTTGTGCATGCAGGCACCGAAGGATCAATCATCAGATTGTACGTACGCTAGCTTCCCCCTCTGACCTCTCTTTTCCTTTCCCAAGAAATTAAGAACCAAACCATATATTCCAGAGTTTCAGGGATCACGTTTTGCCGTGCCATGGATGTACGTACTCCACAGCTGAAGCGATCGTCGAGACTTTCTGAACCTGAACCGCGTTCGCACCTTCAGATAACTGACATGACAGCCACGACAACTGATGGCAAACGCGGGTGCTCTTCTTCTTCTTCTACGGTCACGTGAAACATAAGATCAACAGTGCGTACAGGTTTGATAATCATGCCGCGTTGTGTGTGCGCGCGCGCATTCTGTGCTGCAACTAGAAAGAAGCCTGCCTGACCAGTACTACTTCAAGTCAACCAGTACACTAGTACAGTACGAAATGTACAAGCAAGCGTAACCGTACGTGTGACTCCAGTCTTTTCACATCCAAGTACAGCAACAAGCAGTAACTACATGTGTTCAGAACAACCAACCAACCGTATCTGCAATTCCAGCCCCCCCGTGCTGTGCAGCAGCAATTTAAGTGTTCGTAACTTTGAAGTCTAAAAAACGAAGAAAAAAAGGTCAAACAAGTTGCTTGTACCGCAGGAAATCAATCGATCGATCGATCAATCAGGCGCGTGTTTGGTTCAGTAGTTAACCTCATTTCTCATCTACTTTTTGCCTGCGTTTTAGGTTGCCAGATTCGACAACTAAGACGAAGAAATTCGAAACCTTTCCATCTAATCTCTCATCTCCCCAGCATCAGTTATGCAGCAGCATGCTTAATTGCTTGCTTGCAAGTTACCCTGAAGATCGATGCGTCGTCCACGTAGTAGTACAGGAATATCCTCACCAACACCAGTGGTTCCAAAAGCTGCTGGCAACAAAATGCCATGGCGTGGTGATGATATCGTCGTAGTAATATAAGATGGCAGAAGTCAAACCTGCTGCGGTTTCCATGGGTATGGGGCAAAAGGAGAACCACTGATAATCTAGCGTTGAAGAAAAGAAAATTGTACGTAAGTCTACAATTCAGTGCAAAAAAGAGTGAGATAATGCATGTGTAACATGGTATGTTCCCTATAACACAAAGCCCTACAACATGATACTCCTACCGTCCCTAAATACTTATCGCTTTGTAATTTATTTTTGAACTACAAAATGGTAAATATTTAGAGACAGAAGAAATATATTATCATCACAATATATCAATGATATATCATGTTATAGTCACAATCCATTTCGAAAAAAATATTTTTTTATCACAACAAATTAAATGTATATTGAATTGCAACACCGAGAACAAGCAGCATGAAACGAATCTAGTCCAGAATATGATAAATGTAGGGATACCAATCTCAAAACTTTTTCAACGATTCTGTCAACTTTTTCTACGGTTGGAGAATGTGCAGACAGCGTGTCGTAGTAGACACAATTGGGCCTAAACCATTATTCGTCTCTGTGTCAACTTTCTCTACTGTTGGAGTAGTATGCATACATTTTTCACAGTACGCATTAGGAAACAAAGATCAATAAGTATGGCAGGAACAAGCAGCTCCAACTGCGCTTCCCATCTCATTTATAATCACCCACCTCTCGTTCATGTACACGTGGAAGTGGGAACATTTTACACCAAGTCGATTCACAACAATTTCATCCGCTCGAAAAGAGAAATAAGAAAGGTGCCTGTTAAAAATAGCACCAACCGTATCTCCGGACTAAACTCGCTCGGAACTCTAAAACTGGCTTTAGATCAAATCAATCAATCATAAACATAATGCTGTGACTGGATGATCGCTGTCAGCTGCTTCAGGTTAGCTAATACATGTCTCGGCCCAAGAGTTTCGGCACCAATGTAGTTAAGAAGTTGTTCCACATCCTGTCGGGAAATAAGAAAACAATAGGTTAATTAATGCCTAAAAAGAAATTACTCCCTTCCGTTCAAAATATAAGTCGTAATATTGGATCCGTGTAGGTACATTGACCATCAATATATCAACAAGTCGTAATGTAAGATCAATATTTCACGAAAATTATTTTTTATAGTATATTACTCCTATCTGAATGGAGCAGCAATTTCTAGTCTAAGTGCAACCTTCGAGGCCATCTCGCTGTCTAAATGACTTATTTTGGATCAAAGGGTGTATGCAAAAAGCAGGATGGAATTTGAAAGCACATCCTACGAGTCTTGATAACTGTATACTTCAAAAGGTTGCCCTCAAAAGTTTTTTTATTTTCTTATGACTTGGTGGTGTCCTGGGAACAGGTACACATGTACAGTCTCCCTTAGTTCATTCCACAGCATCTTGATTCTATGATCAACTGCACTGCTAACACGTAGAGCCATTAATGTTAAAATGATCACTTTGCAATAAATGCGCAAATAGCAATTAGACCAACCTTGTTCAACAAGAATACTGCATATGCTGATTTTGTTGTCTCCTGGCCATCAAAAAATAGTGGGAATTCCGTTGTCCTCATGCTTGTGCTCGGAGGGACAGAACTACTTACTGCTGAGGTCATAGATGATAGATCAACTGAAGGTGCATGATCAAGAACATATGACCTTGAACCTCCAAAGCGGAAAGGATATCGAAGAGGAACATTGAGATATGACGCAATGAGGGAGACTGCCTATGATTTAAAACAAACGAACGGTCATGTCTCCACCAAATCTGAGTATCGAATACAATACGATGTAAACCAGTAAAATTTTAAAACCCTCCAGAAACGATTACGCATACATGTGCAGCATATCCCAGAACAGTAGAAGATTTCTGAAACTCTGTCTTATCACTGAAGTAGCCAGACTTCTTCACAGAAAGCTTTGATAGCTGTAGACCGAGTATAGCCAAAGGTCTGTTTTGGGAACCATTTGGCAAAACTGATTCAGCGCAGCCTGAAAAAAAAAATCCATATAAGTTAAGTCTATATGACTGTGCCTGTAATCATAATTATTATTATTCGGTTATCAGCTTGCCCTCTTTTAATTTATGAGTTAATTCTTCTGCAATTACAGGTTACCCTAAACCTGTTATAGAAATATTTTGATCAGTGAAGACAGAAACACATCATTTTATAGCAAGCATGGATAAGGAAATGAACCCTTGAGAGTTATGATAAGGAAAAAGACATACTTGTTCTACTGATGTTGGAGGTTAAACCCCTCTTGACAGCTAGAGATTGTTCATCCAAAGGCCTCACAGGATATACATGAGCAACTTGTGCTACCATATATTGTTGTCTCCTCCGCAACTTCTGTTCAAGATTTTTAAGAAGCCCATGACCATTTTCCCCTGATAGCAAATTATTAGCCTCCTACAACAACAAAACAAAATGTACTACTAAGATTAGTGAAGGAGAACAAATGTGTAACTAATACCCAGTTTAAAAGAGTTCGAAAAAAAAATCCTCATTTAATGGAAGATGCACTGAGGAGCAAGACACTTAAGAGAAGAGTATAATTGAGATACAGCCAGAACACTGATGAGATATTTATGGCTTTCACAGAGGATAAGAGTAGATAACATAAATGAAAACTATGGTAAACTTTGGTTTTACAGCATCAGTATCTAGTCAGTGGTACAGTTGACAATGAGGGGAAAATGCGCAACCACATCTTGAAATTGAATACCTCCAGTTTACTGCGCGCCGCAGCAAGAGTTTTGCCTGCCGCCGTCAACGTCCTGATCTTGACGCAAAGCTGCTCCCTTCGACCCTCAACATCCTCCGACGTTTCCTTGGTGCGCGTCTTCAAATCCCCCATGCGATCAGAAAGTTGGTGCAGTCTGTTCCTCATGTCGGCCAACTCGTTGTCCTGCTGAAGAAACGCTCTTCTAGCCTGTCCACAAACAAACGTATGGAGATCACCACAGATCAGATATCCACCACGGTTATTCCCTAGATGCAAAAAATTTCAATCAGTCGCGGGGCTCTTTCTTTCTTTGTGGCTAATTGGGGATGTGGGTTTCCTTTTTTTTTTATCACATTCGTTCAAGAAGTATTAAAGCCTAAAGGTAGGAAAAGGAATGGTAGAAGTAAGTATGAATTTTTTTTCCAGAACCAAGGATGGATGGATCCGAGCATATGAATGCAACAGAGAGTAAAGTAAAGTGGGCAGGATCCGAATCCGGCCATCCATCCCACGGGGCACGGTACAGGGTAGGGTAGCAGGGAAATCACCTGTAGCGCGGACTCGAGGCGGGCGTCGAGACGGGCCTTGCGGTCCCCGGCGGAGGCTCGCGCGGCGGAGAGGCTGCAGAGGCGCGCGAGCTCCTGCTGCAGGTCCTCCCAGTGGAAGACCTTGGGCGTGTCGGCGCCGTCGACCTCGCTGGCCGGCACTAGCACCCACCTTCTGCCCCCTTCCTCCTCCTCCTCGTTGTTGTCTTCTGCCGGAGGAGAGGGAGAGGGGTCAGGGGCCGCGGACGACGACGGTCCCGGGTAATCCTCGTCCATCGCCGGCGGTCATGTCCGGAACGGGCAGGGGGTCCTCCGGGGAAGCGGGCGAGGCATGAGTGGTCGGTGTGGGGTGTGGTAGGGTTTGGACTCCGCGGGTCTCGGGGGTGGACAGGACAGGAGAAGGAGAAGCTTCTTCTCCGGCGACTGCGTCGGTGTTTTGGGGGATCGTCGTGGGTGGAGATTGGAGAAGGAGGAGGAGGAGAGAGAGAGAGCGCTTTAGTTTGGGCCGTATAGGTTTTCATGGCGTTTGGGCTGGGCCGAATTTCTCGGTTGCCTCCATCGGTTCGCCATTCCTCGTTTGCATTGGGAGCAGAGGTGAGGCGAGCGATGTGGTTAACAAGGACAGGCCAAGACGACAGTGATCGGAACGACGGTGAGAGGCGGTGCCATTGCGGGTGACAGGGTGGCTGGTCGGCAACGGCGGAGGCCGGCCACTCTGATTCGGAAACGGAGGACCTGACTGACGTTGACCCTGCATCCCGAAACTGTCCACTTGTGTTGATTTTCTCTTGGTGCCGTGCGTGCCAAATTAATTTGTATGCTCAAAACACAGGCGTGACGTTGAGTGGCCGGCTACCGGCCTCTGCCGCCCGCCCTTTGATCTGATGCTCGCCATCACCACCTCCTCGATATATAGCCGCTTCTCTCTTCTCTTCGTGCTCCCACAGCAGCCACAAGCAGCCAAGCTCACCACAGGATGATGCTCCTGACCGCCGTGCACATGGACTCCTCCAACTCCCCCGCCACGCCGCCGCCCTGGCTCCCCGTCCTCACCGACCACACCCTCACGACGCCGGCCTCTGCTTCCTCCTCCCACTCCACGCCACCGCCCGCGCCGCAGTCGTCGTCGCGCCGCCACAACCACTCACTAATCCAACCCGCGGCCCACCGCCGCGTCGCCAAGAAACGCCCGCGCCCGCCTCGCCGCGTGCCCACCACGTACATCAGCGCGGCCGACCCCGCCAGCTTCCGCCGCATGGTCCACCAGGTCACCGGCGCAGACGACGACCTGCCTCCTGCTCCTCCTCTACCGCAGCATCAGGCGCCCAATAGTAATGCGGATGAGGTCCTCCTCACAACCCGCCCGGCGCCGCCCGTCCGCGCAGCAGCTGGCGGTGTTGGTGGTGGTTCCACCGGCATCGACGGCGGCGCGCTCATCAACATGCTGCTGCCGCCCACGCTGGACACGTCGGCGTTCCTGGTCTCCCGGACGCCAACAGACGCGCCCGGCCGCGACGTTCCGTCTCTGCCGGCCTTCCCGACCTTGGAATCGTGGGATCACCACGCTCTCTTCTGAACAGAGAATAAATATACGTGTAGTCTTCCTCTGCAGCCGCTTGAACCACGCACCGCTTATGGCTATGCATGGCGCTCTCTGTCTGTAAGCTACAGTAAGCTAGAGTAGTAGAGTAGTAATTGAGCTCCTCAGACTTCAAATCATCGACCAATTCATGTCTCATATGCTTCTTCGTTCCGGTGAGCTAAGCGTGATTGCCTACCTTGAGCTTTTGTAGTAACGTACGTGTACGTACACTGCTCTGATTATCCCTGCAGAAACTAAAGCTTCCGTTTGCTTATTGCCTTCCATTTCTATACGATCGTTCTGCTTCTGTCCTCTCGGCATCAATCAGCATCAAGGTTTTAAAGAGAGAAAAAAAGAGATGTTTTGGTCATAGTGCTAGTAGAACAAGGAAGGAGAATAAAGTCTAAACACAAAGCCGATCGATGACTGACCTGGAGAAGATAAAGACCGGACTGACTTGGAAGAGGAGGATTCAATTCAAGTAAGTACAGTAGTCAAAAGCGGCGGCGGCTCAAAGAGGAGGAGGAGAGGGATGCGGTCGGGGCAGCAGGAGACCATGAAATGTTCTTCCAAAGCAGAGCCCACAGGACAGGGACAGATACCGACGTACAGTACGGCCGTCGACTTCGACAAAGCAGTATCACGAGCTCCGTTGAATTGAATCGAATGCTCGCCTCGATCGGCTCCGCACACGTGCTTCCTCGCGGCCAACCTGCCGGCCGCCGCCACCTCTCTCCTTATTTCGGTCAACGACGGCCAGAGCTGACGCCAGCCTCGCGCCATGCTCTCGTCAATCAACTCCCACTCTACTAGAAATGCTTCTTGTATTTTTCTTTTAATTTAGAAGCGGTTGAAAGGACAGGAGGGAGAGACACACGGCCGGGATATGCAGTACCTCTTACCATCTCGCTCACCATACTTCACGAGAGATATGCAGTCGGTGCAGTAGCGGTCATATGTGCTGCTGCTGGTGCAGCTGTGCAGTAGTGTTCACTGACAGGTGAGCCTCACACTCCTACGAGACTTACATGTCAATAACCACTACTGCACCAACAGTAATGTATAGGATTTTAACCCGTCGGCAGAACACCTCTGCTCATTCAGCAGCCGTCCCGGTCCCCGGCCTGTTCGGAGCTGCAGGTCGGAAATGTTGAATGAAACAAACAAACACGTTGAATGAAAGTATGAAACCAATACGGAGTACTTCTTTCGTACAAAAAAGATTGTCGCTTTGTAGTTTATTTTTAAACTACAAAGCAACAAATTTTTTAGGACAGATGACACCATCGCCATGGTTCTACTCTGCTTTGCAACAATGGAGGTTCGGGTTTACGTCTCTCTTCGCTGAAGGCGGAAGAAATGGTGGAAAGGAACAGGCCGGTTTGAGCCCTTCTCATCCTGGACCGGTCGGCCCATTTAAGTAGACACTTGACCTAGCCTGCAAGGGCAGCTCGTCTTGTCCCGTGAGTGAGCCGGTTCTCCCGTCGTCTCGGTCTCTCTCATCGTGCACCGGCGGCGCCGGCGACCCCTCCATTTCCAGATCCCTCGGACGGGCGGACCGACGGAGATGTCGTACATGCGCGGGGACTTACTGACCAAGACGCGGAAGCTGGTGAAGGGCCTGGCCAAGCCCGCGCCCACATGGCTCAAAGCCATGGAAGAGTCAGTGCGCTACAATCTCTCATCTCCTCCATTCTTTCTTTCTTTGCGGTGCCGTACATTTTTTTTTATCGTTCGATTGCTCTTCCTGCTCGTTCCGCGTTCAGGGGCGGGCGGGATCCATTACGTGAACGCTTCTCATGTTGCTTGTGATCTGTGGAAACTTGTATGGTACTTATATCACAGGGCACCTCCTGTGACGTTTCCACGCACTGACGGGAAGATCAAGAAGATAGAGATGCCGGAGGACGTGTACGTTAAGAGGTTCTTCAAAAAGCACCCAGATTCGCTCTACCATGACGCAATCAAGTAATTTCCTTCCCCTTACCCTATTTGATTTCCTTATAAAAATGTACTTACTTTCGTGTTTCAGTGAACCGGCTGGTGATGCTAGTCACCAGTTGAAGGAAATGTGCGTGGCTCATCTTTAACGCGGTATCTAATAATACCTGTCCAACCTTTCAGGATAAGTGGGTTCGATCCACCACCGGCACGAGTTTTCGCTTGGCGTGTCTTAGACTTGAAAGAGCAAGGAGTCAGTGAAGATGATGCCATGGCTGTAGCTGATGTAATATCCTCTTTAAAAAAGACCCCCCTTTTATTTATTTTTTATCAAATACCGAAATAGGAAAAGCTTATTCTAGCTCCGACTCTATTTAGATTTGAACACTATTAGTTTTTGTTATATGTTGTATGAATGACCATCATCCTTTTTTATAGATGGAGTACCGAACAGAAAAGAAAGCAAAGAAGAAAGCATACAAGGAACTGAAGGAAATTGCTCGCAGTGAAGGAAAGAGACCGCCTCCGAATCCATACCCAAGTGCCATCAAGGAAATACAAGCGGAGGAAAAGAAGTATGTGAATGATCGTCTGTATAACCCGAAGATCATTGAGATTGCTGAAAAGATGAAACAAGAGAGAGATTTGATGCTTCAAGATAGAGCAGCATCAGGTAACTGGCAGTAGCCGCCGGTGTTAGTTGTTCTGGCTGATGAGGTACTCTTGTTTAGCTGTGTTTATTATGACATTTGTGAACTGGTCTTGTAAAAAATAATGGATGCATCATACTTAGCATATTGGTTTGGCAAACAAAATGATTTATCAATTATATACATGTTCTATGAAATTGTAGGTATTGTCAGAAATGCAAGATTTATCTATAGCACTTTGTTCCTTTTTAGTCTGATTTCCCAGATTTTTTTTTTTAAAAAGAGAATCGCATTATTTCACGCTTAATTATGGAGTTTCTTCTTCCATTCTTTTGAAACATTGATGCTATATGGATGGTAGCGCACCATTATGCACAACACAGACATGACTGCATTTTCTTGACCATATTTGGCTCAACTGATAAAACTTCATCATATCAGCCATTGCATTGTGACATATCGGCCGTATGTCACTGTCCCTTTTGCCTTTTCTGTTGCAAATGCAATCTCTGTATATCCCTGTGATGAACATTTTAGTAATCTGAGCACTTGTTCAGTTGGTGCTCCCTTCTGGTTACTCAGCTGGGAGGTTGGAGGAGCCAACAGTTCCATGTGCACTGTTGAGATCTGGCGTTCTGAGGGATGTGATTGAAATTTGTTTGCTGGTTATTCAAAATTCACATTTGATATCTATTTTTTTATGAATTCGACACGGCCCTGGTCGTTTTGCTTGCTTGTTGTGGTTGTGGTGTTGCAAATCTTCACATTGTTTGTAACAACGTCCGTATTTGATTTTTTTACTCTGTAGTCCGTATGATATGTGCCTATGCATGTGCAACAAAAGAAACAGCAAAGCTGCAGCTCCATCTAGCCATATTAGCTATGGTTATGGTCTTATAGATATATGCTAACAATGAGCTTCTGCTCTGATTCGCGGTCGCTGCTGCCATTCATAGTAGATAAACAGTAACAAAGGCGCAACAACACAACACATCAGTTCAAATGGACAACAACACAGCAGTTGTCGGTGTATCCCGTATTCTAGAATCCCGTTGGCACGTCACTGTCACATTGTGTGTTGCGTGATAGATTTTCCTCTTGGGAGAATATTGACTATGTATTTGTTGTAACGAACAAAGTTTGTCGCGAAGAAAGTGCTCTATTTCATTTTATTTGATACTCCTTCGGTTTTTGAATACTTGTCTTCTTATTTTTTTACTAGAAGATGACAAATATTTAAGAACGAAAGGAGTACTGCAAGAGAGAGTAGTAATAACTACTCCTTCCGTCTTCAAAAGCTTGTTGTTTTATAATTTAAAAATAAAGGGAACAACTGTTGTACAATCTGTTGTTTTGTGCAAGCATGTAATCTCTACATCCTAACTGTTTCCTACCGATTCAAAAGTGTTGCACTCATGGTTCTTTTTGCATATTGTCTAACCAGCACCAGGTGGAGAGATTTAAGTGCTAAAGTGCAGGACCCTTGGATCGGTAGGGAACAGTTAGGATGTGAAGATTACATGCTTGCACGAAACAACATATTACATAGCAGTTGTCTCCAAAAAGGAATTACAAAGCAACAAACCTTTGGGAACAGAGGGAGTAGTAAGCTATCAAGTTTAGCATTAGACCATTAGTGGTAATTCCATTTCCCCTTTGAACGATGGATGACTGCAATTCACATAACCTTCGACTGGGATATGGCCGGTGCTACCAATTCTATTAGGCAGCGCTCGAGTCGCATTCTGCAGTTTACATATAACAAAAATGTGCACATCTCAAGTCTATCGCAAGCCGATATCAAAGTTCAGTCCGTTCTTCCAAATACAACAAACACAACTGCATCTTTCAAGATAATGATATTCATATTGACGGTTCAATACCTACAACCTGAGTCTTCATTTCTGCAGTTTAACAATTTTTCTGCAGTGCTCATCACAAAACATATAGCAGGCTGTCTTGCAGACAATTACATTGTATATTGGATAAAGAAAAATGAACTCATGAACTCTCATCGATACAAATCTTCTTCTTCGGAGAGCCAAAAATGAGGTTCTACTGTATACCTGTAACTATAACTGTGCCGAGTATAAAGACCGAGTTCAGTTCTGCGATAAAAAGTTGAGGCCTTACCGCTATTGTGATACATCCTTTTTTCTGACGACTTGTGATACTTGCACCACTAGAAATTAACTTGCAGGGAAATTACTCATCTCAGTTTCAGTCAGATAACAAGACTATTTCTCAGCACCAACCTTCTCTTCTGAATCTCCCTTGTGTTTCTCAGACCTCACTGGAAGGACGCTACGTCGCTCTTTCCCACCTGGTTTAGCTGATGCGTTTCCATACCACATCATTCCAAGAACAGCAAGGACCATCCCAAGGACCACCTGAAGATTCAGACCCTCCTTGCCGAAGAAGAGAAACCCAAGGGACAGAACAAGCACGGTCTTCATGTGACCCAGGACTTGGAAGGATACAGCAGAAAATCGCCCAATGCAGATGAATTGGCTCAGATTAACGCCAATGGCAATGAAGCATGAGAGTGTGAGGAAAAACTGTAGAGTCAAGGAAATACTATGGTTAAAATGACAGCAACTCCAAATTCTATCCAGGATAGTTACTTCTAATACGATAAGTAGCAAAATAAAGCCGTTCCAGCCACAAGAATACATATAATGCTGCTCTAAGATGAAAAAAAATGAAAGTCATTCATCAAACTTATAAACCACTGTGAACATTAGTTATGTAGAAAAAACTACTCAAGCTGCTAAATGCTGGCTAATCATAATTTTATCTCTAAGCAAACATATAATGAACTATTTTTTGAAGAAGCCATGTCATAGATCATAAATCACTGTGGCAAAAACTCTTTTATAAGACTACCCTTACCAGCGCAAGAGATGAAAAATTAAAGTGGTCCACCCTTTTGCCTGTCAGCATGAAATCTACAAACGGCCCCACAAGCAAGAGGGATCCTGCTTGGGCTGGAGCAGTGTGGCCCAGAAGGTTGAATGAGTTCAGTGAGTACTTCCGCTGAAGAAAATGAACATACTGCAGAAAGAGCAAAAATTACAAAAGGGAACAAAATTGTGCCTCTTGGCCCAACAGGCACAAGTCTTGGGTATACGCTAGGACCAAAGTCCTTATGCAATGCTAAAACAACCATTAGTGAATATGTCAGAAAACAAGGGCAATCAATAATACAAGAGTAAAAAGTTGCGATATTAAACGAAATTAGGAGTTGCATATCTGGGAAACAGAGAGAATCTATTGAGGGCAAAAGTTCAAAACACATGTCAAATAGTGGCATGATGTTTCCTATCTGTGCTTATTTGCTCATAAAGATAGATAGCAGTTATGTAGCAGAACCACTGGAATGATTCACTAACTACTATAGTGCCATCTTTTAATATTTTTGCCTTTTAAAAGGGTTTGAAGTATACCAAAGAACTAGCATTTCAAATGCAAATAGAAGCACACCATCAGTTATCACAAGCAATCTTACATCTCACTGGTATAGAGCTGCCATATAAGAAATCACCATACAAGGAGGTTAAACTTACATATTGTTGGAAAGCTGTGCTCCAAACAGCTATAACAGCCGCAATTAGACCTTTTGCATTCACACTAACATCAGTAACCGTGCAGACTGCAACACCTGTAAGCACAACCACTATGCTCAGCTTTGTGTCCCGGGAATAATGTATGTGATCAAAGACAACCTCCAGAAGACATGATGCGGGTATCATGCACAGCTTTGCTATCTGTACAAGGCAAAATAATGGATTAAGTCATAAACAATTTGAAGTCAAAGAATTTACCTAAAGAATTCACTAACCTGATAAAAACCAACAGAGTTCCACATCAAGCTGACGTTCATACCAACAATCGATAAGTTTGAAAAGATCACAAACTTAATCAGATCCGGTAGTGGTAATTTGGAGGGTTGGCTCAGGCCTAACCATCGAAATACGACAGTCATCAATGTAGTAGTCACAAAATGAAGTCCGGTCAGTGTAGTGGCTGCATCCAAAAAGAAAACAGTAATCAATGACACGGCAGAAGACATCCTAATTCCTATTAAGATACAATTTGTTGAGATGGTGCAGAGATATGGTTACCTGCAACTACAACCTAACTACAGTAAAAAATCACATAATGTTTAGCAATGTTTCTATTGCTCTACTGAACCACTAAACACACATTTATGTTGTTGGAGTTTCATATTACCAGCAACAGGAGGTTAGGTTTAAGGTTTAGTAGAAACCTAAAATTGTGTTTATGTAAAAATTAAACTTTCAGATCATTAAACAAACCAAGATGGGGAATACTTTGGCATGAATTGGCATTTGCAATTAAAAATATATACAGAAGAGCATACACCATTTGAGTTGAGGTAGAAATCCCTCATACAAAAAAATGATAGAGAATTTACATTAGCATTGTTAAAAATACTAAATTATTATAAATGTGCATGTTAACTGTACATAGATTTCACAGATAAATATGATCGATTATCACTTTGTTGATAGAAAAAACCAGCAAGGCAATAGTACTAATTTGTTATTCAAGACAGGAAATGTTTAACTATAGCATAGCAGCATAGGATAATACTACTCGATAGTCACAGATACAAAAGCTAATAGACGTTAGAATTCAGAAGTATGACAAAAAAAAAAGATTTGGCTAAAGCACAGGCATACCAAAACTGAATCCGTATGTAGCCATTAAAGCTTTGTTGACCATGATGATTCCAACCGATGTAGTGATATTGAAACCCCATGCTGAGAAATCTAGGACGGCTTTCTTGTCGGATTTCTTGAGAGAAGTCATCTCTACTTCAGGATCTCAGTTCAACACTTGCTGTATTGCAATCTCCAAGGGACCAGTGCGTAATTTTTTTCAGGGATCCAAGCAAGCTTGAACTGCAGAAGGCGATGTGATAAGAAAAAATAAGTGAGCAAATAAAGCAGAGGGGCATTGCTGTATCGTGAAATGTATACACATGCCATTTCCGCAATTCCACAGCATACAACCATAGATCCGAACAGCAGCAGGGGACCGACCAGTCTATCGAAGGTTGCTCCACTCGTCTACACGAGTGCGTCTCCCACAGTCTCAAAACCACATCC
This sequence comes from Tuctoria greenei, assembly GCA_036927565.1. Taxonomy (NCBI): domain Eukaryota; kingdom Viridiplantae; phylum Streptophyta; class Magnoliopsida; order Poales; family Poaceae; genus Tuctoria; species Tuctoria greenei. The sequence continues at coordinate 177,389,299 of JAYESD010000009.1, read as the reverse complement.
CTTCGACGAACCCGTTCCCCCCACCTCCAGATCCGCTCGCCAGGAACCAGCATAAAAATCACCGCAGAAGGAAAAAGAAATCGCAGAAAGCAGTGAAATTGAGAGGCGAGCGAAGAATTACTTGGTGCGCGAGCCCCCCTCTCCGCCTGGTCGATTGCTGCGGCTCCCTTCCTTGCCTGCGCGTTTGATCTGCGAGATTTGGGTGCGCTCGTCGGAGGGAGGGGGCGTGGTGTTGTGTGTGAGATGAAAGTTGGCTCCCTTTTTCTGTAACTGTAGCTGTGTGTGTGTGTTTGCTTCCTGTACGTAAAAAACAGACTGTCAGATCTACCCCCTTTCATCCATGTGTGTCTTGGAGCGGTTATATATAACAGTTATGCACTGTACCAACACTTATGTAATGGATACACACACTTTTCTGATTTGAAATATTAGTCATCGGTTAATTCGTTTTTGAACTAACTGACGACAAATATTTCGAATTTTCTATTAGCACCCTAGACGCCTTGATATTCATGTTGAATCTTGAGATTCACGGAACGGTCACGAACGCCTCACTGTCAAAGCAGAGGTGTCTGAAAGAATAACTAATCATAAATATAATATTTATGTTGAGTTCAGGACTCGAACCCGGGTGCACAAATTTAATGTTAACATACACGGACAATTTTTAATTAGCAAGTCTTGTAAACCATGCTACTTACAAATAAATGATCATTCCCGAATTGGAGAAATCGCCAACTCACGAATAATGGTCCTCCCACCAATAATAATATAAAGTCCCTTTTCACAAATTGCAGCAAGCGCCATCTCTCAATCAATTGAGCATGACATACACGCTACTGCAAGTTGTTCAGATCTTGTTTGGTTTCATACAATTTCTGCATGCATCGATGGAAACAAAGAGGGAGGGAGGGAGTACTCGTAGCTTGGCTGTCTGTCTAAACAAGTGTGAAGAAGTACGTAGTACGGTTGCAGCAGCGTGCGTCCCAAGATGCTTAGTTGCGCCAAAAGGTGTATCGAAGTTGACCAGTAGTTTGATTCTTCGACAGGCTTCAGATAATTAGTTTAACGATATTCGTTTGACGCAAAATCCAATGCTCCATGTGCTTCGTACGTACGTAGAGCGTAATCAAATCAGGAGGGGCGAACTGATGAAGATTGAAATTCACGATTATTGTAACCCAGGATCAACTTAATTCATCCTCTCCAATGGGAGTCCTAACTTCAACTCCATAATCCCTGGTGATTTTTCTGAACTAACCAATGTCAAATAAAATGACAATACTTTTTTGAACCTCAGTCGGGTTCACTACGTAAGAAACCTAAAAAGGAGATAAAAATGGACGACGCGCTCAAAGGCGGCGTCTCTGATAATGTTAAGCGAGACGAGCCCGCTTCAGGAGGATCTGACATGACTCGGCTGAAAGTACAAGGGGACGCGTTAAAATAAAGTCCGTCTCAGTTAAATTGGTATCCGAGAGACACACCATATCCTCTCTGATAGACGGGAGACGCGCATCATGAACAATATGTTAATATATGAACAGTATGTTGTTGACACTGGTAATACGGCTGTCAAATTCTGGTTAGCTACAGGATGCAGCCGACAATCAGGATAATCATGGGTGGGGGCACCTAATTGGATATCCTGCCTGTAAACAATCCGCGACGAGCTGTAGCAGAGATCATCTCAGATAACCTACATAAAGGAGATAAACTTCCATAAAGTTTGTCTCAGATCAGTATACAAATCTGCGACGTGCTATAATATAGAACGTCTCAGATCAGTCATTATATCTACGACGCGCTTTGTTAGGGCTTGTCACACATGTATACTGATGGACGACGCGCGCCACCCACACCTTCAATGACCACGTAAAGAACGTTTGTTATGACGCAAAGAAAGAAAACATACTTCTTTTAAGCGTGTCTCACACTTAGGATGAACGGCGACGCGTCTTAAGCACGTCTCTGATGACAACGTAATGTGAGACGTGACGACAGAGACACACAGTTTGTTCGTCTTCATTAGGACACGTCTCGGATGAACCTTTCTTACGTAGTGATTCAAGATCAAAATTTAATATAAACACGTCATCCGGTTTCTGTTCTCACTCAGTAGCTGAACACACTGCAGCATGCGATGATGCGATCAGGGCGTAAAATACTAATAGGCAGACACGGCCCAACTGAATGTCAGTCAATTCTCGGCTAATTAAGAGCTGAGATGAGACGTGCAGCAACCATACTGCTCGATCTATAATTGCCCGTGTTTTATTGTATACGAACGGAAATTTTTCTGTGAATCGAGATAGAGCCAAAACATAAGGCGAAATTGGTACTCCTGTTCCAGTTGCCTGTCTTTTGCATAACAGAAGCGAAACGAGCAGTAGTGCTCCGATTGGTAGGCATATGCCTGAATGTGTATGCACAGTTACTTGCACCAGCAAAATTCCTTCAATCTCTGTTACAATCTTATATACTTATATTTGTTTCAGCCTATAAATTGTCTTGTCTTCTGCTTGATCCAATTGTCCTTTGCCAATCGTCTTTTGTCGTACCAAGGACCTGTTCTGTGAATCGAAGTGGACCCAAAACATAAGATGAAATGTACAAGCAACCGATTACTAGTTTTTGCATAGCAATAAACAAAGCAGGCAGCAGTGCTCGAATTGGTAGCAGGACAGGAGGCATATGCCTGAATGTGTGTAAGCACAGTTTCTTGCACCAGCAAAATTCAATTTATCACTCCCTATGTTTCCGCCTAATTACTATCATGGGGCTGAATTGCACGAATCCGAGGAAGTTGCCATGCTCTGAGACAGTGAGGGAGTTCGTCCGTCACTGACATGCGGGTCCCCTCCTCACGGGAACGGTTCGCCTACGGCCTACAACACTGTGGCCTCGGCTGGCTGGCTGCAGCCGCCCTGCTCCTCTCCTCTCCACTCCCGCCGCGCCACCTTCCTGCCATCGCGCCATGGCCTATTTAAAGCAGCGCAGCCTCCTTCCCCACCTCGCGCTTCCGCAGTACCTCACTCTCGAGCGCATTTCAGCAGGTGACAACTTCGATTCTCACATACCCTCACTCTCATCCTGGTTGTGCTGTATTCTAGGCTGAGCGATGGGTGTTTGCTGAAATGCCTAAAGACAAGTGCTTTCCTAGAGTTCTTGGTTATTTGAGTGACCTTCATACCCCTGCAAGTTTCGTGGGTTTCGCATGGTGATCCCCTAAGCGTATTTATTTGAGTGACCTCCATACTTTTTTTTTTCTTCTTCTGAATGCAGCAGTGGCATATGGCTTCCAAACAAGTGTATTCCTGTTCCATCATCTTCTCGCTCCTCCTCTTTTCCGCGAGCTGCAAAGGCCTGGCTGCAGAATTGGAGTCGACTCTGACAGCACGACTAGATGTTGACGCGTCATTTGCTCGAAAGATCCCTGAAACATTATTTGGATTATTCTTTGAGGTGAGATCTTGCTTCTATAACTTTTACGCAGCTCATGTTCTAATAGATTACCTGCCGTTCCACTTCTCTGTTTGTTCCAAAAAGGTTTCGAGCTTCTTAACTGTTTCAAGGCTCCATCTCCTTACGTAAGTTCTGTAGGCATTGGCTATTCAGATCCTAACGAACGTACAAGTTGTTAAATCTACAGTACATCCGTTTAGATTTTGCATGTAAAAGGAGGAATCAGTTTGTCATCTCAGCATTTGTTTTTCATTCTGCAGTGCACTCGTTAAGAGAGTGACATGTCATGCCCATGTACTCTAGCGTTGTTTAGAAGAAGAAAAAAAAGATTTTTCGATTTTCTTTTAGTTGCCATACTTGCTCTTTAGTTAATTTTCTTTTGAACCTCGTATTTTGAACTTTCTTTCATAAATGCAAATTATGAAATTGTATTCTTTTGCATTTTTTTGGTAAAATTGGTGAAAAAATATGAATATTCCATATTATTCTCTAATATCCATGATAACTGGATCATGAACTTCCTAGGAGATTAACCATGCTGGAGCTGGTGGAATGTGGGCGGAGCTTGTTAGCAACAGAGGTATAATTACCATTACTCTTAGCTTTGATATACTCTTCTGAGAAAAGCGCTTTGGGAAGTGGCTGCATGCAGTTGATTAGGTTGCTACCTTGACCGTTCCATGTGAATTCATAAATAGACCCAAAATCTCTCGGCGATGAAACAGCACCTTGCGCTGTCGGTTTTTTGTGTGGCACCTGGACGTATTTCAAAATCTGAAACCTTAGCATGTAACAGAATAAAAAAAATTCAACATTTCTTTCTTTTATAACTGTCACCAGCATTTGAATTTCACCCTTAACTTGCTGTTTTGGGGCTTTAGGTTTTGAAGCTGGAGGGCCCCACACCCCTTCAAACATAGGTCCATGGAGCATCATCGGCGATGAATCTTCAATATATGTGACGACTGATCGTGTATCTTGTTTCACTAACAATATTGTTGCTCTAAGAATGGAAGTGCTCTGTGACAAGTGTCCGGCTGGTGGTGTTGGCATTTACAACCCTGGATTCTGGGGCATGGTATGACTTCAGTTTAATACTAACTCAACTGGCTTATCAGCATGAATAAGTCTAATCAAAACTACCCTTTTGAAGTCATCAGTTTACACATACAGTGCTGCCTATTATATAAATATTTTTCTTATTTCCCTGTAGATGAAACTAGCAGCATATCAAGCTCTGTTATTTAGGTTCATGTTGATTCCCTTTTCTGGGAAATGTCAGCTTTCCATGAGCCATTAAATTATGTGCATCACTCCATTTCTATGGTTTTTCTTCAAACCACTTCCATTTTTCCTTTTCGTCTTACCTAATGTTTATGTTTGATTTTCTAGAACATAGAGGAAGGAAAGACCTATAATCTTGTGATGTATGTGAGATCATCAAACTCTGTGGAGCTGACAGCTTCACTCACATGTTCAAGACCTTCAGGGGCATTGCAAAACCTGGCATCAGCTTCTATAGAGTACGTATCTTTTCCTTGGCATGGAGAGTAATTAGAATTTGTTCTCCAGATAACTTTTCTTCTTCGATAACTGCATAATGCATTGTTGCAGGGATATTGATATGGCGAGTTGGACAAAGGTAGAACTACAATTATTAGCTCAAAAAACATGTCGAACTTCAAGACTTGATCTAACAACCTCCAAAAAAGGAGTAATATGGTTTGATCAAGTGTCACTCATGCCTTCAGACACATACAAGGTATGTAGCGTTTCCATCCTTTACCTCAACTTTTGGCTGTTTTCAAGCACAATGGTACTATGGCTTGTTCATAGATATCTGTGAAAATTATTTTACCATGTACTGTACCAAAAGGGATCTTGCAGTGTTTGTTAATTAATAGGCATACATTTAGCGTACACCCTTTCCATATTTTGCTTGCCATCAGAATTATTCGATCATACCAAGAGTCAATCATTAGAAGCATGGTGGTCCAAGAGTTCGCCTGGAAAAACAATAAGGTTGAATCAAATAATCTGTATTCAACTGTATAGGAATTTGAAATATTTTTAATCATTCTTTTTTATGCCAGGCCATGGGTATTATGATGCTGACATGAGTTGCTAATTCGTTTTATTCTACACGTACAGGGCCACGGTTTCCGCAAAGAACTCATACATATGCTTTTGGATTTGAAACCACGGTTCCTACGATTTCCTGGTATTTGTATGCTTTCTGATAAAAGAGAATCTATTTACCGTCTTCAGTGATTTCTCACTGTTCTTTTTTCCTTTTTTTCTTTTTTTTTTTAACAAAATTGTTGTGTTTCATATCCAGCCTATCCTGATGTGCTTGGGTCAGAGGTGTGGTTATTTTTGTTGTTGTTGTTGTGATTTCTCAATGATGTTTTTCATTTCGGTAGTGTAGTCAGAAACTAGAATATAGGCAATAACTTGAATAATATTTTAATCATAATTATACAAGAGTTGTCAATAAAATTACTAGTGACACCTGGCACAATACAATTAAAAAAACTGCTTTTCTTCTGGGCCGAAATGCATGATCCTTCAATGTGCCTTCTCCTATGTACCAAGTTAGTTGACCAAACGGATAACTTCTATTGCACATGCAACACAGGAATATGATTTTTTATCAGAACACAGAATTGCAGCACTGTTTTTTTCCTCGAATGCAACATTGCCTGTAATTTTTAAGGAAAATACCATTTTAAGAACACTTCTCTTTCCACTTCAGTGTCCCATTCCAGCACATTTCAAGGGAACTCTTGATATTCAAGGTTAAGAAAAGTTCCAAACTTATGGAGAATTATGTAGAATTCCATGCTTATAATTTAGGTTTAGTTAATTGAAAATACCTGTACCTTTTATATGCTTTCCATGCTACATAATTGAGTTACAATATTTTTGCATCGTATTCTGTAGGTGGTACCTTTGTTGAAGGCATCCAGTTAAGAAATGCTTTTAGATGGAAGCAAACTATTGGTCCATGGGAAGAGAGACCTGGGCACTATTCAGATGCTTGGTCCTACTGGACCGATGATGGCCTTGGGTTTTATGAGTTTCTCCAGGTAATGTGGATTAATGCCGTCTGAGTTTGCCTCTTTTGTTCCACCATAACTGATCATATGCTTATTTTGAAATGTTGACAACAGCTGGCAGAAGACCTGGGCGCAGCCCCTGTATGGGTCTTCAATGCTGGTATTCTTTCTAATTTTCACTTTATTGTTCATTTATCATATGTTCAGTCAGTAATAGACATACTGAGTTCTTGGAAATTTTATTTTGAACTTCAGGGATCAGCCGCGGAGAGGAAGTTGACACCATTAACATTACACCTTTTGTTAAGGTTTTTGTTTTTTCAACTCTCTAGATCTTTCATTTTTTATGTGTAAAAATATCATTGGTAGTTTGGACCATTTGCCCTTTCCTTTTGGAGTTGTACAAAAGTAAATACCATAACACAAGAATTCTCTCTGGAATACTCGTCAGCATGCTTAGTGGAGGAAAGCTTGGTGATTTTATCGACAGGAACCCTATCATGAAAATTCCAGGATCCAAATGACATGATAATATACAATATACAACGTATGTTTGATCAAATTTCAAAATTTACTTTAGTTAATTAATATGTTTCTAGTGAGTGTGTTTGGCATAATTCTTTACATGCCATTCATCCTGAATGGCACACACTGACAACTGATGAAGCCAAACTGACATTATGTATCCTTAAAGAGTAAAAGACAACAAAATAAGACTTGGGTGCAGTTGGCCACTTACTCCAATATTTGTCTTAAAGTAGTTATTCCTTCTGGCCTTTTCTCGCAGTCCTAGCAGCTACCACCATACCGAAGATCATTTTGCCTATTGTTATTGTGTTTATATTTAAAAATCCATTATTACTTAGTACATTTTATTATTATTTTCCTGATATAGGATGTATTGGATAGTCTTGAGTTTGCTAGGGGCGATAGCAAATCAACTTGGGGCTCTATTAGAGCTGCCATGGGGCATCCAGAACGTTTCCCACTGAAATATGTTGCTATTGGGAATGAAGATTACATGATGAAATTTTACCAAGGTACATATTTTGACCCAACAACATATGTAAATTATATCGGAGCCTATTTATTATTGATATGATTGTCATTTTTGTCTAATGGTATTGACAGAGGTGTTTATATTTTCTAATGACTGAACTGATGTAACTAATGAAATTGAGTATCCAACACCCCTTTTCTATCAATCTGTTTATATAAAGCCACATTTTCTTCTTCAGGACCCCCTGTTTTTCATTTTGTTTTCCTGTTATACTTAAGTGGCATCAACTTGATTCTGGCAATTTATTTTTTGCATCCCAATAACTTGCAATAAGAAAAGCTCTTTCCCTTAGAAAAAACATGCAATAAAAAAGGTGCTATTGAGCAAGAAAGAATAGAGCTATTATGTTCTATCAGGTCCCCGAGGGCTCATTTGTTTTGCACATGAACGAAGATGCTCATTTTACAATAGATTCGGCAATTTCTCTTAATTAGCAGTGTGCTCCCTAATAATCAGCTCTGCACATGATGCTCATTGATTCTACTGAACAGGAAATTACCTCAAATTTTACAATGCAATTAAAGAGGCCTATCCAGACATTCAAATTATTTCGAACTGCGATGGCTCATCTAGGCCACTTGAACATCCTGCAGATTTGTATGATTTCCATGTAAGTTGGTTGCTTCTGATGATCTGGACTTTCATTTCTCCCTATTTAAATACTGTCTCATGACTAACAAAACAGATATTATGCTCGCTGTACTTTGCAGACCTATCCCCCTGCTGTTGATCTTTTCCTCATGAAAAATTTGTTTGATAGGACATCAAGGGCTGGACCTAAGGTATAATGGTTTTTTAGATGAAAGCTAAGGTTCAACCTAGTATTTATGTGTTCCAAAAGCGGTTATTTTGGTAACAAATGCCATTAGAGTAGTCTTGTAAAGGCTTTAACCATTCATGGATCATGCTTCCATACCTAACATTGTGTTTCTTCCATCTTTACTCATAATTTATTATTGAAACACGTTAGAAGTTCTGTGGAACTTAGCACATCAATCTTTACTTGTAAATTCTGTTAACAATGGTTTGGTGCAGATGGGTTTAACTATCAAGCAGTGAAATGAATTGTTCGTCTGCCTGGAAATAATACTGTTACTCATTCGTTCTTATAGAAATGAGTGTTAGATAGACAGGAACTAAACTGACAATGCTATGATCATATTTCAGGTGTTTGTCAGTGAGTATGCCGTCACTGGTCAGGATGCTGGCAATGGAAGCCTCCTTGCTTCCCTTGCTGAAGCTGCTTTTCTTACTGGAATAGAAAAGAATAGGTGATCTCTTATATGATATTGTTGTCTATTGTCATTGGATCAAGCAGAAGTTCATGTGGAAATGTTGGCCTCAATGTTGATAAAAATAAAAATGTTCATAAAGTACAAGAAAGCAGATATGATCTTATAAATAATTATAAAATGATTCAAACAGTTTGGTTGATGAGATGACTTCCTTTCCTGCTTCTTTTCAGTGACATTGTTCAGATGGCATGCTATGCGCCACTCTTCGTAAATGTCAACCAGCCTGTGTGAGTGATGAACTTCATGCTTTTCGCACTAGCATTCGTATTATTTTTGGCAATTACCGTGATTATGTCTGAAACCTTTTATCAGCTTGAACTGGTTACCAGATGCAATAGTCTTCAACTCCTGGCAACAGTATGGGACTCCTAGTTACTGGATGCAGACATTTTTCCGTGAATCAAGTGGTGCTTTGATTCATCCAACCACAATCACATCCAGCTACTCCGATTCATTGGCAGCGTCCGCTATTACCTGGCGTGACACTGAGAACATCTTCCTGAGGGTAAAGGTAAAGCCAGCAGTTTGTTACTTTCTTCTTGTTTGTGTCTCTGATTGCGTCAACTCATTAGATAAGTGCTGCAAATGTATCGGATAGCTGAAAGAGAGAGAGAGAGAGAGATAAGGATATATTGACCTTCAAGGTTTTGCAGATTGTAAACATTGGCTCTGTTGCTGTGAACCTTACTATATCTACAACTGGACTTAACGCCGGTGTCAATACAATGAAATCAAGAGTCACTGTCCTGACTTCCAGCAATGTGATGGACGAAAATTCATTCAGCAACCCAAATAACGTAAGACAAACCCAAACTTTGATAGAATAGTTTTTACTGTCAGAAACTACGAACACAAAATTTGTAAACAATGCACAATGCAGGTTGTACCTGTTACCAGGGAGCTACCCTATGCAGGAGAAGAGATGCAAGCCTTCATCCGTCCTTACTCGTTCGTTTCATTCGACCTAGCTCTGGATGATGAATACATGCGTGTGGCAGCGATGTGAAGCAAGAGGCCTGCGAAGGGACTGGACAATCGCGTGGTTTGTAGTTCATGAAGTGTTAGTGATCTGTGTTGTGGTATTTGCCTATAAGGCCTCATGTTATCTCTGTACTCCAAGCATACTGCAGATGAATAAGAGTTGATGGCGACAGGCTGATTTTGTGTTATCGATTGACCAAACCGAATTCTAGTTTCTCAAGGTTCAAAAAAAGGTCTGCAGTTATTCTGGTAGTCAACATGACATCTTGAATGTTGCCCTTACATTTGTATAGATCATTTGTAAGAACTGAGAAGCCGTCAAAATTTTCTAATCATCAATGACAAGATGGCATGTACCATATTCAGTACCAGAAGCCTGCATGCACGCTCTTTGGGTCTGCACATACATTTCTGTATGGTACTTAAGTTTTACGTAACTGCCAGTAGATAAGGAGTTCCGGGTTCCGGCCGAGGAGAAGACGAGGAGTACGTGGAAGCGTCGTTCTCAGTTTCCCTCCCCTGATATTCTTCCATTCATTTTCATTTACAGCAGCTTCTGAGGACTAAAGTACGTACACATCAATGAGCACAACAAAGGTTGAACACAACAAACGAACGAACCATATCTTGTTTCTTGATGTTAACCAAGGTTGCATACATATGATTCCAGGATGATTCTTTCTACTCTATCCTCCAACCTGCATATAAAACCACCCCTCCAGTCTCCAAACAGACAGCGAGTACACCTACCACACAAAGAGCTGGGAAATGATGGACGCATGCTGTCATTTGTCAACACACGCCTAACCTAACCTAATTTACCCAAACAACAAGAGGACAAGATCAATCACCCTAATCCCAATGCTTTTATGCCTCTTAAACTAAAAGGGAAATCCAGCTACCACTAAGCGTGCCAATGGTCCGTCGCCCTCCTCCGGCAACAACAACAAGAACAACGCTTCTGCTCTCTGGCCATCCGTTCAAAGCAAAGCACGCCAACGGAGCTGCCCCTTTCTCTCCTCTCTTCATGATGCTATGCCCATGACTCGTCGTCACTGGAGAGCTTCAACCAGCAGCAAGGACAGGAGTCACAACAGGACTTGAATCCTGACCATGGAGCCGGAGGTTGATGTGCCACTGGACGACGGCAGGCCAAAGAGGCTCTACCAAGCATGGAAGGGAAACAACGTACGTACACCACCTCCTTCCTCCGTTCACCTCTGACCATCTATCTTCCTCGCATCCGTGCTGTTCATCAGCAACATAGGCACAACACATGTTTGCCCCCTGCACAGGCATGAGCATTCTTGAAACCTCCAAGCTCAGAGAGTAAAAAGTTACTGACATACATCGTATGCTTGATCTGCAGATATTCTTGTGTTGTGGGCGGCTGATACTTGGGCCGGATGCAGCGTCGCTGTTGATGACCACGCTCCTCATCGTCGCCCCAACCATCATCTTCTGCTACCACATGATACCCAAAATCTACCAACAAATCTACCAACAGCACATGCATCGAGCAGCAGTATTGATAGTGATCCTCACAACAACTATGGTCAGTATATCATCGTCCCCAAACAATCATCATGGTTTCTACAATGATCTCTCAGCCTGAATATCTGAAACTGTGATCAAGCCAAACTTCAAGATTTTGAGTATTCCAATTGACATTTGAGTACACACTGAATAATCTCTGCCCATTTGGCCACAAATGCAGGACCTGGTCTTCCTCTTCATGACATCTGCCAGAGACCCAGGAATAGTACCGAGGAACACACGGGCACCACCTGAAGCTGAAGAATTTCTTGGCTCCAACACGCCGTCCATGGACTGGAGCGGCGGGAGAACCCCCCGAATGAGGTTCCGCCGCACCAAGGACGTCATTGTGAATGGCTTCACGGTGAAGGTGAAGTTTTGCGAGACCTGTCTAAGGTACCGCCCGCCACGATCCTCGCATTGCTCCATCTGCAATAACTGCGTCCAGAAGTTTGACCACCACTGCCCATGGGTTGGTCAGTGCATTGGACTTGTAAGTAAACAAACCAATGACACTATTATTACCAGTGTCATCTCATCCTGAATTCCTGATATTCTAGCTCCAGACATGTTTTTCTTGAAAAAAAAAAACAAAAAAAGTTTTAGCTCTAGAAATCAAATGAAAGACTATGAACCAGTTATTACTTATGTCAATGCTATTATGCATAAACAGATATTCAATAAGAACTAAGCAATGTGGAACGAATACTTTTCATAAGATATAACAAAGATGCAATCCTAGCCTAATTTCTTCCGTGCTCCATGCAGAGAAACTACCGCTACTTCTTTTTGTTCATAGCAACATCGACTTTCCTGTGCATATTCGTCTTTATTTTCGCATGGCTGAGTGTCTACTGGCAAATGGAAAACAACGGTCACTCTATCTGGAAGGCTTTGCGCGAGGAAGCATACTCTTTTGCACTAATCATATATACTTCCATAGTCGTTTGGTTTGTCGGTGGCCTCACAGTATTTCATCTCTATCTAATCAGTACTAACCAGGTAATTTTACTTCTTTTTGTTGCTTTTTCAGAATATTGTCAGAATTCTGTTTCACTTATACCAGAATTTGAGTAATGCATTTTACTAGACTACAATTACTAAGAGGGTTCAAATCTCTTGAACCAGCAGCTCCTGCTCCACAGATTAATACGATTAAAAGTGAAATTGTATAATTTCTTGCACTGCTATTGGTAGGTAATAAAATATAGTAAAAGCAGCAGGAATTTGCAATAACGCAATATTTTAATTGGATATTTTATTGGCATAGGGAGATCTCTATTGAATTGTATTAAAATGCAAATACTGGACAAGGTACATACACAGAGAAAACAGTGCGAGTTTTTTTTAGGGATTCAAAGTGTTGATTTGAATTCCCAATTCAAATGATTGGTAACCTAGTACAATGTACAAAACCTCCATAAGAAGATTATGAAAAATATAGTATCCAACTTTTTCTTTGGGGCTCCCTGTTTACTGTCTGCAGAGCTGAGTAAGGGTTCCCAACATTCGCAATGCCTAGTGCAACCATATTAGTACTTTAATCCTCCCATAGTTTTACTTATACTACATGTTTTGCAGACAACATATGAGAAATTCAGATACCATTACGATAAGAAGGAAAATCCCTATCGAAAGAGCATTGCAGCAAACTTCAGAGAAGTGTTTTTTACCAAGATACCTCCTCCGATGAACAATGTACGCTCATGGGTAGGAGAGGGTGCACTTGAAGCTGGATTCTACACTCCGTATATTGGGCTGGACGTGAATACCCCAAGGGAAAAAATTGATGCAGACATGGGGCACAAAGAAGTACTTATTGGGGGTATGCAGGTTCCAACAGTGCTTCAGAACATAGATTATGGTTCCTTTGAAGATTCTGACAGCAAGAATGTGAACGAGGGAGAAGATTCAGTGCATTTTCGTTCAGCTTGGACACAAGGAAATGAAGGTGTTGGCACATCTACAGGAGCTACCACAGCATGCAATGATGAAACAAGCGAGGACAACGCAGATACAATTAATAGTTCAAATACAAGTTCAATCAGAACAGCATCAGAATCTAATGCAGCATCTGAGGATGACGCTGAAGTAAATGTTCAAACAGAGCTACCAGACATGAGCTGATAGCTTTGTGGTACATGTTTATTTTTTTGAAAAAAAAATTCATAGATACTCCCTCCTTTCTCAAATGAACTAAAGGTGACAATCTTTTGACAAAGGAGGGAGTATTATGATTTGTAAGTAGGTATGATTCTTTACGGTATACATAATAACTGGAAAACAAAACCGTAGTACCAGACTACTTTCCATCTCTACCACTGTGTTGTTCATATATTTTTGCATTATATGTTTCATTAGCATGTTGATTGGATGAGAACTGGACAAAGACAGAAAGTAGTACCATTGATGGATTGCTTTCTTGCCTTCATAACACCCAGTCACATTGATATAAAGTAACAGGAAAAAAAGGGACAAACAATGAAGAAAAGAATTAGATGCAGTTAAGCACAGCATGGAAGCAATTGGTTCCCATAAAGAAGGGATTAATAGAGCATGGAACAAGGTATGACTATCAAACTGATGTCAATATTCATTATTTCAAAAGGAGTACAAGTAGAAAGCTAAACTCTCCAGAACAACTGGAATATAGAACCAAAACACAATATCATAGCTAAAAGACAGTATCTCAGACCGACCAAAAGTGCAGAAAAGAAGTTATATCATGGCTGGTATACATCTGGAAGCTGAAGGCCTACGCTGGCAGCAGATTTGTTCAGTACTTTCTTCATCTCATCAGATCGGTCCACAGCTATATTATAAGAGAATAACAGGTCCTGGACGATAAAACATGATAGAGTCAATAGAGTACACGGTGCATGACACACCAGCCAGTGTTAGCATGACATAACTAAACTGATGCAGAGAAATTGTTTGGCATGTTGGTGAGTATTATTCCCCATATTATGGCAGAGGAAAGCACACACAATGCAATTTGTCATCCAATTCATTTTGTGTGTACTAAAACCAAAATATTCAGACAGCGAAAAACTACCCATGCCCTGATTCCTCCCGACTGTTAGCTCTCATTTAGTCAAATACCACACTTATTAAGTACTCCACATAGCGCATCAGGACCACACTTATTTAGTTTTAGGCAGTTCATCAAACACCATCCATCCGTCGAAAGAAAAAACTAAGTCGCGGATCCTAATTCATTCTAACAGGCGGCAACTAAACATTCCACATCGAATCATGGTGCGTAAAGCTCCTACCTTGTGGGTGTGGACGCTGGTGAGGAGGTACGCGTAGTCCCCAGCGAGCCGCAGCCTCGCCCTGGCGCTGGCCTCCGAACCCGCGGGGGCACGGAACTCCGCGGCCACGAAGTCGCGGAAGTGCTGCTTGGAGGCGCCCCCTCCGACGTGCTTTTGAACCGCCTTGAGCACCCGCCTGTACGCCGCCGCCGCCGCGGTCGCCATGGAATGGATCCGTCTCCTTCGAGTAATAAGCAGCGGGACGACAGGAGGCGACGGCTCGATGAGGGGAGGCGGAAGAAGGCACTGCCTCGCTCGCTCGCTCGCCAACTGCACGATGTGCGGCCAGGATCGAGTTTGACGCTACTTCGTTGTATTTAACACGATTATTTGATTATCAAGTGAACTTTACTCTATTTATTGTTTCATATAAAAACGCTACATTTTTGTAACACCCATTTTTTTATATAAGTTAAAAGAAAAGGGCATAATCTAATTAAATGATAAAGAAATAAAAAAGAAAGAGAAAAGGAAAGAAAAGAAGAAGAAAAAGAAAAGAGCAAAACCCTCATTTGGGCCAAAAACCCCATCCCGCAGCCCATCTCCTCTCTCCCCTAGCGGCCCAACCTCCTTTTCCCCCCCCCTCCTTCCCTCTCCTCTCTCTGCGCGTGGAGCCCGCCCGTCAGGGGCTTCTTCCCCAACCGCCATCCCACCCTGCCCGCACCCGCCACGCCTCCAACCGACGCCCTGGAACCGTCGGCACCCCCGCGCCCCCCTGCCCCCAGCCGCTCCCACGTCGCCTTAGCAACCGCCGCCCCCTCGCATGCGTTTCCCCTACAAAAACCGGCCCCACACTCCCTTTCCCCCCTCCCAAACCCTAGCCGCACCCATGCATCACCATTGATGCCGATGGGAGCTCGGTGCCCGTGGAGAAGCCCTCCCGGCCGTCCCCGACGAGCCGCCGAGCCGCCCGACGTCGTGCCTCCCCCGAAGGGCCCATCCACGAGGAGTTTTGGTGCTCGCACCGCCTCCTAGACGATGCCGAATGGAGAACCGCCGCCTTCACCGTTGTGCACCCACCTCCGATTTATTTCCGGCGTTTTTGATGCCCGGGGGTGAGTTCCCCTTCTTTTCCTCTTTGTTTTCCACTTTTCCCCGCTCAAAATGGTGGCCCGTAGCGCAAGATCGGGCGACGCCGGCCAACTCCGGCCATGGCGCCGCCGCCGGCCCCCTGGCGCCGCCGCCAGTAGCCGCCGCCGCCGCCCTGCCCCGCCGGACCCCCCTCCCGGCCGTTGGATCAAGTCCAACGGCTAGGATTAAAAGGCACCGAAGGGGTACGCCCCCTGGTCCACGGTGGACCATGGACCGCCCCCAAAACCCTGGTCCACACGACCGTAGACCAATACCATAACTTTTCCTTAAGAAAAATAAATAAGAATAGAAAAAGAAAATGATATTTTGCAGTTAAGTCCCCGGGCACTTTAAGCAAATTATGAATTAGCCCCTGACCTTGCAGAAAAGACCCCAACCTTTATTTAAAATAGATAAAAGCTATCTGTTTAAGTGAAACTTACTAGAAGGCCCCTGTAATTCTCTTGAATCACATTTTTATCAATGTCTAGTTAGGAAAAATGACAAATCAACCCCTGAACTTCATGGAATTTAGTTTAAACTTTATTTTATTTTCTGTTTTTTTATAGGAAAACTCCAGTAAATAGAATTTAATTGTTGAAAATTATATTTAATAGATAGAAAATGTTTTTAAGTGATGAAATAAATATATAAAATATAGAAAAATGGTTAAAAATCTTTTTTATACTAAAATAAAATAGTAGAGTTCATATAAAATACATTTTTGGTCATGAAAAAATTTAATAAAAATACTTTTAGCTATAAATAAATAATAAAAATAGTTAATAAATGTAAAAGAAGTAGGAAAATTATTAATAAAACCATTTAAGCTAAAATAAAATTATAAAGTACATATAAAATATATTTTTGACTATAGGAAATTCATTAAAAAGGTTTTTAGCAATAAATAAATACTAAAAATGGAGAATAAATGTAGAAATAGTAGGAAAAATATTTAGAAAATCTTCCATGCTAAACTAAAATTTATAAAATGCATATAAAATATATTTTGGCTAGGAGAAATTCATTAAAAATGTTTTTAGCCTGTAAATAAATATTAAAATAGGAAATAAATGATAAATGCATTTCCTTGGCTATGAAAAATAATAAATCACTCATAACTTTGATTTAAATTATAATTGTAGCATAATCAATGATAGCATTTGTATAATTTGTATGGTGTACTGCTAGTGATTGCTTTTATTACTCTTTTGATGGTAGTTTATATGCACTCGTATCTCGATTAAGAAGCTACATGAAGATGTGAAGGTCAAGAGTTCAATGAAGAAGAACTGAGCAGCTATTTATACAAAGGCAAGTGTCCTTGACCATCTTGCACCTGATTAAGTGTTTAGATAGCTGCATTGTTAATTAATATGAATCCTATGCTATGCCCTGTTGTGTTACCTTTACCTTATCGCTTGGGTTATAGAAGAATGGTTATGGGTTATTCTTTACGCTTAGCCATGCATAATAGTTGGGTGGGAAACCATTAACTACACTTGTTACTCATGACTTATTATTATGACTATGATTATGATGTTGGAAATGGATTGTTGTAAATAGGAATCTGGCGGGCTGGTTTGAATGGTTGGTGCAGTTCGCACGAGACCCGGGATTTGGGGATCGAACCTTGCCGGATTCTAAGGACCGGTTTATGGAGTAGCCACTAAGCTATACAGTATCGCCACAAGACTGAGTATGGGGCAGCTTGGTCGATTAATTAGGTTTCTCCCGATGAAATGCTAGTAGTTGGATGGTGCGGGGAATGACGCGGGTGAACTGCTCTGTGATCCGCAAGGCTCAAGAGGGGGCTCTGAGGCGGAGGGTTACTCCGAGAATCCTCAGTGGTGGAAACCTTAGAGGGCTAGCACTAGTCGGAAGGACCTTTGTAAAGACCTCGTAGTGATCTCCTGGCCGCACACCTATGGAAGTGTGTAATGTGACCGACGGGTCACGGGCATCAGGGAGGTTTACTTAGTCCACCTGGTAACAAGGGATGAAATCACGGCTTGTGGGTAAAGGATACATTCTCTGCAGAGATTGGTAAAACTGTCATGACAGTCGTGCTCACAGACAAGAGCGGCTTGGTGTCGAATTCATAATTAGTCAATGGTTGGAATGGTGGTTGGGATGATGTTTGGAATTGATGTTGATATTATTATAATTACTAGTACTGTTATTACGATTGAGATTACTCACCTAGATGCAAGTTGCTAATGAAAGCTAAGGTTAGGATTAATGCTTAGTGCTTAAACCACTATCAGCCTTGTCCTTTGATTTGGCCTTCATGCCATTTATTTCCCACACTTGCGGAGTACCACGAGATGGTACTCACACTTGCTTTGTTGTATTTTTTTTTATAAATGCTGCTCAGTGAAGAGAAGATTCAACGACGGCAAGTTTCCATTGAAGACGGTGTGTAGAAGGTCGCGTTGCCGCCAATCGATTTGCCTGTGGTTGCTATAGAGTTTTTCCTCTTCCGCTGCTATTCAAAACTCTTTTGAAAGGTATAAATGTTGTTTTCATGCGATATAGAATTGTCTATCACTACTTGTCGTACATGTATGGTAAAACTGATTCTGGCATACATGTATTTTGCAGCTGGTTTTATGCTTAAGAAAACCGGGTGTGACAAAGTGATATCAGAGCTATATGTTGACTCTAGGCACGTGACCTTAGTTAGAATGGACCCCTTAGATTCTCCTTTGACCTTTCTCATGAAGACAAAGATTTGTATCGACGGACAGGAGCATGAAGATCGACGTATAAGGACAACGCGAAGGAAGAAGAAGACTCTTAAAGATTAACATACACCACTTGCTTAGGTTCATTTTGGTTAGCAAGTGAAGTCCATGCCTTCCTCACAACGAATTAGAAATGCATTGCATAAGATTAATAATAACAACAACAATAAAATTATAGCATTTGTCTGTTTAAGGGGGGTAGCCGACCCACTTAACCCTCATAATTACAAAAAAAAGTATAGTAATCATGACAATGCATTTTAAATGGAAGACTTTAAAAATTAAAACCATAGTGCACATTTAAGCCAAGTTCAAAATAATAATAATAACAAGAGTAAGAGTGTAGAAGAACATAAAAATAAGGTGTGAGTTATTGTGCGATAGTACTTTAAATTTAACTAACTTAACATATTTTATCATAATTGCTTATTTATGAAAAATGCAAATTTCAACTTTTAAAGAATAAGTTTGAATTCAAATGAAATTAAAACATGACAAAGAAAATTTAATCAAGACTCATAACACTCTTTTAAAAATTACAATAGCATTAAAAACGAACTCCACATAGAAAATAATAATAGTAAGAATGATAATAATAGAATAAGATGTAAATTTGTGTGTGGTGATCGAAGTTTTCTAAATCAATTTAGGACAAAAATAAATATTTTTATGTATTCCGTCGTATGCACTCCTAAACTTATAAAAGTGTTAAAACATCATTGTAATTAAAATAAGAATTAAATTATTTTCAAAATAATAATCATAATAATTTATTGATGAGAAAAAAAATCCTATTCTTTACCTAACCTTGAATCTCGAGAGCGAGATTCGTTGTAAGTGGGATGAAATTGTAACACCTAGAGAAAAATAACAATTATATAATAATAATAATAATAATAAAAATTACTCAATTAATAGGAACAACATAATAAATAAATAAATAAATCTTGGCAAATAAACAAATAAATAAATAAATAAAACCTGAATGAGGAAAATAAAAATTAATGTGTTGTATCAATGCTAATTAATTAGAACTAATCTATTGAGGTGCTTTGGTTGGAAAGCAAAATTTTCAATTGCTAAAGAAGACTTTTAAATTCAAATAAAATGAACCAACGTTCAAGCCATTGCACCTTTCATTCAAACAATAGTAAGAAGAATAATGATAGTAAAGTGAGAAACTAAACATAATAAAGAGGAAGGAGAAATAAGACTTTAGTGTACAAATTTTCATGGTGTTGAATGTTAGTTTTCCTTAAAATTAATTCAAACTAAATTATTGCATTGTATTTGTACATCTGTGTAATATTTTGTAACTTCCAAAATAACTTAAGATAAAAATTCAAAATGGAAAGAAAAATGTATAATAATATTTTTCAAAAGAAGAAATTGGTAATTAATTGATTTAGCTAAAAAAATCTCGTCCTAAACTTTAAGCAATCCAGAATCTCGGGGCGAGATTCCATTTAAGGGGGGTAGAATTGTAACACCCATTTTTTTATATAAGTTAAAAGAAAAGGGCATAATCTAATTAAATGATAAAGAAATAAAAAAGAAAGAGAAAAGAAAAGAAAAGAAGAAGAAAAAGAAAAGAGCAAAACCCTCATTTGGGCCAAAAACCCCATCCCGCAGCCCATCTCCTCTCTCCCCTAGCGGCCCAACCTCCTTCCCCCCCCCTCCTTCCCTCTCCTCTCTCTCTGCGCGTGGGGCCCGCCCGTCAGGGGCTTCTTCCCCAACCGCCATCCCACCCTGCCCGCACCCGCCACGCCTCCAACCGACGCCCTGGAACCGTCGGCACCCCCGCGCCCCCCTGCCCCCAGCCGCTCCCACGTCGCCTTAGCAACCGTCGCCCCCTCGCATGCGTTTCCCCTACAAAAACCGGCCCCACACTCCCTTTCCCCCCTCCCAAACCCTAGCCGCACCCATGCATCACCATTGATGCCGATGGGAGCTCGGTGCCCGTGGAGAAGCCCTCCCGGCCGTCCCCGACGAGCCGCCGAGCCGCCCGACGTCGTGCCTCCCCCGAAGGGCCCATCCACGAGGAGTTTTGGTGCTCGCACCGCCTCCTCGACGATGCCGAATGGAGAACCGCCGCCTTCACCGTTGTGCACCCACCTCCGATTTATTTCCGGCGTTTTTGATGCCCGGGGTGAGTTCCCCTTCTTTTCCTCTTTGTTTTCCACTTTTCCCCGCTCAAAATGGTGGCCCGTAGCACAAGATCGGGCGACGCCGGCCAACTCCGGCCATGGCGCCGCCGCCGGCCCCCTGGCGCCGCCGCCAGTAGCCGCCGCCGCCGCCGTGCCCCGCCGGACCCCCCTCCCGGCCGTTGGATCAAGTCCAACGACTAGGATTAAAAGGCACCGAAGGGGTACGCCCCCTGGTCCACAGTGGACCATGGACCGCCCCCAAAACCCTGGTCCACAGGACCGTAGACCAATACCATAACTTTTCCTTAAGAAAAATAAATAAGAATTGAAAAAGAAAATGATATTTTGCAGTTAAGTCCCCGGGCACTTTAAGCAAATTATGAATTAGCCCCTGACCTTGCAGAAAAGACCCCAACCTTTATTTAAAATAGATAAAAGCTATCTGTTTAAGTGAAACTTACTAGAAGGCCCCTGTAATTCTCTTGAATCACATTTTTATCAGTGTCTAGTTAGGAAAAATGACAAATCAACCCCTGAACTTCATGGAATTTAGTTTAAACTTTATTTTATTTTCTGTTTTTTTTATAGGAAAACTCCAGTAAATTGAATTTAATTGTTGAAAATTATATTTAATACATAGAAAATGTTTTTAAGTGACGAAATAAATATATAAAATATAGAAAAATGGTTAAATATCTTTTTTATACTAAAATAAAATAGTAGAGTTCATATAAAATACATTTTTGGTCATGAAAAAATTTAATAAAAATACTTTTAGCTATAAATAAATAATAAAAATAGTTAATAAATGTAAAAAAAGTAGGAAAATTATTAATAAAACCATTTAAGCTAAAATAAAATTATAAAGTACATATAAAATATATTTTTGACTATAGGAAATTCATTAAAAAGGTTTTTAGCAATAAATAAATACTAAAAATGGAGAATAAATGTAGAAATAGTAGGAAAAATATTTAGAAAATCTTCCATGCTAAACTAAAATTTATAAAATGCATATAAAATATATTTTGGCTAGGATAAATTCATTAAAAATGTTTTTAACCTGTAAATAAATATTAAAAATAGGAAATAAATGATAAATGCATTTCCTTGGCTATGAAAAATAATAAATCACTCATAACTTTGATTTAAATTATAATTGTAGCATAATCAATGATAGCATTTGTATAATTTGTATGGTGTACTGCTAGTGATTGCTTTTATTACTCTTTTGATGGTAGTTTATATGCACTCGTATCTCGATTAAGAAGCTACATGAAGATGTGAAGGTCAAGAGTTCAATGAAGAAGAACTGAGCAGCTATTTATACAAAGGCAAGTGTCCTTGACCATCTTGCACCTGATTAAGTGTTTAGATAGCTGCATTGTTAATTAATATGAATCCTATGTTATGCCCTGTTGTGTTACCTTTACCTTGTCGCTTGGGTTATAGAAGAATGGTTATGGGTTATTCTTTACACTTAGCCATGCATAATAGTTGGGTGGGAAACCATTAACTACACTTGTTACTCATGACTTATTATTATGACTATGATTATGATGTTGGAAATGGATTGTTGTAAATAGGAATCTGGCGGGCTGGTTTGAATGGTTGGTGCAGTTCGCACGAGACCTGGGATTTGGGGATCGAACCTTGCCGGATTCTAAGGACCGATTTATGGAGTAGCCACTAAGCTATACAGTATCGCCACAAGACTGAGTATGGGGCAGCTTGGTCGATTAATTAGGTTCCTCCCGATGAAATGCTAGTAGTTGGATGGTGCGGGAAATGACGCGGGTGAACTGCTCTGTGATCCGCAAGGCTCAAGAGGGGGCTCTGAGGCGGAGGGTTACTCCGAGAATCCTCAGTGGTGGAAACCTTAGAGGGCTAGCACTAGTCGGAAGGACCTTTGTAAAGACCTCGTAGTGATCTCCTGGCCGCACACCTACGGAAGTGTGTAATGTGACCGACGGGTCACGGGCATCAGGGAGGTTTACTTAGTCCACCTGGTAACAGGGGATGAAATCACGGCTTGTGGGTAAAGGATACATTCTCTGCAAAGATTGGTAAAACTGTCATGACAGCCGTGCTCACGGACAAGAGCGGCTTGGTGTCGAATTCATAATTAGTCAATGGTTGGAATGGTGGTTTGGATGATGTTTGGAATTGATGTTGATATTATTATAATTACTAGTATTGTTATTACGGTTGGGATTACTCACCTAGATGCAGGTTGCTAATGAAAGCTAAGGTTAGGATTAATGCTTAGTGCTTAAACCACTATCAGCCTTGTCCTTTGATTTGGCCTTCATGCCATTTATTTTCCACACTTGCGGAGTACCACGGGATGGTACTCACACTTGCTTTGTTGTATTTTTTTTATAAATGCTGCTCAGTGAAGAGAAGATTCAACGACGGCAAGTTTCCATTGAAGACGGTGTGTAGAAGGTCGCGTTGCCGCCAATCGATTTGCCTGTGGTTGCTATAGAGTTTTTCCTCTTCCGCTACTATTCAAAACTCTTTTGAAAGGTATAAATGTTGTTTTCATGCGATATAGAACTGTCTATCACTACTTGTCGTACATGTATGGTGAAACTGATCCTGGCATACATGTATTTTGCAGCTGGTTTTATGCTTAATAAAACCGGGTGTGACAATTTTGTATGGCAAAAAATGCATCTTTAGATGTGTAGTTTTGTAAAATCGAATGACAAAAAAGTCGACAATGAAGTGTACGTAGTTTTGTGGATCTACTCAAGCACGCGGTTGGATAAAATGCCTAAAACCGTTGAAGCAAGTTGCAACTAGGAAACAGAATTAAGTATCATGCTGCATCATCCACATATTATACACGGTGATCAATATTTGCTGAATCTCAAAAACAAAATTGTTGTTATATTCCAGTGAGCCGCTGGATCTGATACAGGAATTGTACTATCATTGCAGTATCTCTCGTTGTATTGAAAAAAAAAATCATAGCACCATCAGAGAGCAATTTGTTGTATCGATCATTACACAAATCAAGGCACAACAATTTCAGGAAAAGGAGTTTGAAGCACTGAACTAGACACCATTTACAGGAACCTGGTGCAATGCACCCAACAAATGAAATGTCAGAACTTGTTACAAAATGCTATTATGGCAAACCACCACCATTCACCAATCCATTCTGATGCAGCTACAAACAAGCAAAAGAAAAACAACCAAAAATTTTCTACTATACCACAAACTCAAGAGCCACATCTGTCTGCGGCTTAACAGTTTAAGCACCGACCATGTGAAAAAACGAAGACATCATCGGGCCCACCTGTCCAGAATAGCATGGACCCAGAAACTCGCAACCAGGGCATAACTCACCAATTTACCAAAGACTAGTAAACAAAATACTTCATGTTGCTGATGTCCTCAAGTATCCATACTTAGTTACTTGCATTTTTGTGTGAGGGGCTGAAGGCAAAACCACTGAACTGTGAACAATGAAAGTGATCCAAGTTGACAATAGCAGCAGCAGCTTGCAATTTGGAAACACTGCTGTGAAGAAGTGCGAGACGAAGGGCAACTCTAAGAAATATGGACCTTTCACAAATAAATTATATACAACAACAACAAAAGTAGTCAGGTGACCATTCTTGATCTTCCACGTTTTGAAGTAAAATATGCTGTGTAATCAACTTGATGTGTCAATCTCCTTTCCATGATCTTCATTGATTGTTCTTCGCAACCTTCTCAACCATATCTCATAGTCCATTGGGTATGGGGTCCCACAAAGGCTGTCAACATAATCTGCAAAAGCTTTCAACACAGCTGAGACATCACCTAACTTCTGTTGTATAACTCTCCTCGGCCATGATGTCTCCCTCCACTGAAGTGCACTTTCAACCGAGTCAAGCTCTGGGCAAACTCCACCACAAGAGAAATAGAGAAGATAAATTAAACTCTCCGCATCTGATGCTGCACATAGTTTGCCTTCCTGGAGCGCAAATGTAGAGGAGAAGAACAAATTCATTACAGGTCTGTCCCTATCTTCTAGGATAGCATGACCCCATCCAGTAAGTACAAAATATGGGTGTCTTGAACCATTACTAACACGGATCAAATTCTCTGGCCGGATATCACCGTGACGGATTCCTGCAGAAGCTGCAGCAGCAAGAGCAGATAAACAGTCATGGCAACATCTCAGAGCCTCCTCAACACCAAACAATCCATTCTGTATTAGATTTGAAATGGTCTCACCGACTGGTGAGGTAACAAGGATTGGAGTACTACACCAGGGATGACCACAACTCCAACTTGAGGTAGGTTTGTTACATGGACCTGGATGTACGATGCGTCCAGAAGCTACCATCTGTGGTATATATCTGCTCGAAATGTCTCTTCGCCTCATCAAAGTCAGTACTTTTGTCTGTCTTTGAACTTGGTACCAGGAATTCATGTCCTCCCATGCCGGCTCTAAATGAGAAGGGCTGGAACCCACATACAAAAAATAGGTTTTGGTAGGTTCTTCTACTGGAGTACAAGTGTAACTCAGATGATCACTGTCGGTTAGAATATCATTGATATGAAAACCTTTCTGGCAATAAGTATCCTCCACCAACACAACAGATCCTATTTCGAGGTTCAAGGTTTCCTGTGGTTTCACATCAACGGCTGCTTCCTCCTGTACTTCAACAATTTCAGGAGAATGACTTCGTTGTTGTAATCGAAACAAACCATTCCCATTAGCTTGTCTGTCGACCAAATGCCTTTCTGATCTTCGACTTTGTAACCGGGAACTATGTTTTGTTAGCAGTTCATCAAGAGAGTACTTAGGTTCTCCAAGAAATTGGATCATTGAGTGGAAAATTGCAAGGAGAACTTGCAGGGCCCCAACGTCGCCCCAGTTAGCATTTCCAAGTTTGTTCCAAACTCGATCTACTGAAGAAACTGTAATTTTGGCATGTTTCTTTATCCATTCAGCAGCACCATCGTAAACATTATTCAGGTTGAAATCCAGCATGTTCAGATCACCTTGGACCTTCACCACTCCTCCAAACTGTGAATCAACAAGAAGTAAATAAACACAATCCGAGTTCCGAAGAACAGTGGAGGATCTGCTGAGGCTTCGAGATAGAAGAACACGCAACGCAAAGAACAGTGCCTCCCCCAACACAGCAGGAGATGGCTCCTGGTCACCTTGAGCAGAAACAATTCCAATATCGGGCCTCAATAAAGCCAATACAACAATATGATCCCATCTCCCCTGTGAATGCTTCGAGTTCTTCCGTAGCATAGCTGTCGCACAAACACCATCCAGTTTTCCACTGCTAATAGCCTTCTCAGCAGGATAAAACTTGGAGCTTGTGCTGTGTATGCAAGCAACTGAGAAAGGCATTGCTTCATCAGATCCCCAGAAAGTTTCCCACAATCCCTTAATGCCTGCATGTAGGAAATCCTCCAAAGCAAGATATGCCGTAGCTTCAAAAACATCAGATGTTGATGCGTCAAGAGCATTTGGCATTCGTACTAGCTGCTGAAACGTAACACCCTCCAGAGCATAATCAAAATTATGCAATTCAGTAAGGTCAAAGGGAACATCAAAGGCTGGCTTCCTGAAACCACAATCTTCGCTGTGACCAGAGAACCAATCCTCCAGGCTTGAAGTCAGGAGCTCATTGTCCACAAACTCTCGGAGAAAATCTTTACACGCCGACGATGAAAAATTGCGCTGCCTACCTCGTGATGAAGTACCAGACTTTTTTCGCGCTGAACCAACTGATATGCGGTCAGGTGATGTGCCTGCAAAATGGTGTCAAAATAATAGTTATAAAATTTGAAGTTTCTATATAAAGGATGTTCAAGTAATTGGCTATGAGGACCCTTCAAGATTATGAGGAGTTCAAGGCTATGAGCGCTTCAATCAAATGCGGCATCCGAAGCTAAAAACCCAGAATGACGCCCTAATCCTACAGGTCATATAGGTTATTACGTATTCTGCAAAGAAAAAAAATCGAACCTTTGCCTTTTGACCCGGAATCCTCGCTGCCATATCCCAACCCAAAATCAAGAACAGGGACAACCAGAGAATTTGTACATACGTATCCGACAACTTGGACTATGAAGAACTAGGCAGGAACTGAAACAAGAATCAAGGAGAAACAAAGCAACAAAAATCCTATTCTTCAGGAAGCCCCACGCAGATCTGGAGCCGAAGCTGTCTACCTAGAACGGAAACCATGTCCCCAAGCGAGATCAAGACAGTACCTTCCATGAGGAGGCGATGACGACCTTCGGCGGCTGGTGCTAGATTGGAGCGGCGGTTGGACTGGCAGGACGACTACTACTACTCCCAACTGCCTCCGCTCTCCGTCCCCGTGGTCGCTGGACGGTCGCCCCAAGAAAAGGCATCCGTTTCCCACCAGATGAAGAGAAGGAAGAAAATAATCGAGTCTTTATAAAGAAAACTCGATAAATTCGTCAGTTTCTACCACTGATGATCCCCGAAATCCGGTGGTGACCACAGCGAAGGCGAAGCAAAGCAGAGCAGAGAGCCGATTGAGGATTGATTGCCTCTGTTCCTGCCGTCCCCCGCCTGCGTCGACCCCCAAACCCAGGCCCGAGTGGACTTTTTATTTTATTTTACTGGGATGGGAGGGAGCTCACTTAATTTTCTGTGCGTCGCTGTGGCTGCGCTGTGCTGTTTTCCCTTTTGCGTTTCTTCTTCATCGTTGGAAAATTAAGGGACTGTCTGTTCTGTTGGTTGAGATGAGAAACTCGGTGCAAGATTACAGTATTATTCTCTGTTCTATCCTCCGCCTCATGCATCAGTTTTGCTGACAATTGTAAGTCATCAGAACTCTAAACTTGTTTGTTGCAATCAACTGATACAAAGTTTGAACGATACGAACAGCTGTGCGTGGCGACCGAATCAATGGAGACGCTAGCTGTGCACTTGAGAGTGGAGACAACCATGCCGTTCCAAGACGACAGCATGATTTATTAGAGGAGATTGGCAAAAGGCGAGGCGTGCGCTACTTACTAGCTTGATTTTGTCGCATGGCATGCTGTGCATGCCAACGAAAAGGTCGTGAGACCCAGACCGAAAAATAAAATGCATACGTGCGAGAAGAACACATGCATGCTCCTCTTCTAGGCAAATATATGTGCTTAATTCGCTTTTGGAGCAGTTCATTACACACTACTGGCCTATGATGCGAGTACTGATGAAGAAGCTGATCGATCTCTCTAGTCTGCAGCGTGCCTGGTGTTTGGGACCATGCATGATCACATTACGACGCTGCAACAAATCAAGTCATTAAGCGGAGAATAATATAATGGGCCTATTTCATTCTATACAACAAAACTGCTGCTTTTATTATATCGTGTAACATATAATCTACAAAATTCCTAGCAAATTGAACTCAGCGACTATGCATCGTCTCACGGGGCCGGCGGGCCTTCGAGGCGGACGTAGTCGTACATGACCCCGAGGAAGATGCTGAATGCCCTGGGCTGCGTGATGCTGATCACGTTCTCGCCTCGGTTGAGCAGGTAACCCCTGATGGGGAACTCGAGGTCCCACTGCACGCCGTGGATGCCGTGCCGCGCGATCGCGTTGCCGTCGCCGAACAACGGCGACCTGAACACGGCGGCGTCGCCCCCTCCTCCTCCTCGCCGCCGACCCGCGTTCCCGCCGCCGTTCACCTGGACGTGCAGCCTCGACATGTGGGCGGCGGCGAGGGCGACGCGCAGCGTGTAGGTGCCATCTCGCGAGACATCGTCCAGGTTGAACCGTATCTGCCGTGTCGTTGGCACGACGTTGTCGCCTACCTTCCTGTAATATTAGTCGTTAAAACAAACGAAGAATAATGCATGTTTAGTGTACTGTATTTTTTTTCTGAAATTGCTTTTGTTCTTCAAAGTGAAGTAATTAGAGAATTGCTACCTTGTGACATGAGCAAAGAACCAGTCCTTGGAGGGCTCGCTCTCACCGACGGTGAATACAGGGTCGTTTTCAGGGTACAGCTCCGCGTACCTCTCCCACAAACCGTACTGCCGGTACCTGTTGTTTGTCAAACCAAACCAATCGAAGCACACGCGTGAAGATTAGAGCCATTCTCCAAAACCTCATGACAACGATGTACAAGCTTCAGCTTCAGTATTACTAATAGAAGCGTGCAGACGACCAAAGACAGAGCGAGGAAATGAAGAACTACTAACTTGTCTTTTTCCAGAAAGAGTTTGTTGGCATATTTGGGGTTGGCGTCAGGGATGAAGAACTCGGCCGCACTCCGGTCCGGGACGCCGATCTCCCACAGCGTCGGGCCTGATCTTGGAGGCTCGAACACGAGGTCGCCAAGGTTGATAGCACCACCTGCTTAATTTGAATGATACAATATGGTCAAATCAAATACACGGACAAACAGTGCACAGGCAAGAACTATTGTACCAATAACCAACCTGGGGTGACGGTCACTGAGGAATTGTACATGTAATCTCCAAGGAATCCGGGAACCCAGGCGTAGAGGTTGTACACTCCTACCCGGACATTGTCGATGGCGAACTTGCCGCAAGACGTCGTGGCCTTCGTCCAGAACTGATAGCCCTTGCCGTCAGTCACCCAAGAGCCAGGCTGCCCCGGCGGCGCGAGCCCGACGTACGCCGTCTCCGCAGGCAACAAGTCATCGTTGCCCGTAATGTACCTGTCCCTGACCAGAAGCCTGCCGGTGACGGAGCCTCTCTCGTCGGCCTTGGCGAAGTCCTTGGACCGAGGGAAGCTGTACGGCCACTTGCCGGCCTCGGCCCGCGCCTGCGCTTTGGCGTCGTCCCAGAGAGCACGGAGGTCGCCTTTGCTCGGCGGGCCCGAGTTGAGGTAGATGAACACCGGACCCATCACCTTCTTCCAGTACTCGCCGTCCTTGATGTTCAGCACCATGTCCTTCCCGATGTAATGCGTGCCGAAGAACACCTAATTAACAAACAATGTCGTAGAGTAATTAAGAGGATAGTTGTATGTATGTGAGGAGCATGTTTAATTGGACTGCAGATGGACGACGACACTACGGGGCACGGGCTCGATCGAGCTGAGGAGAGGAGGAGGAAGAAGAATGAAGCTTACTGCGAGGGAGGTAGGGCCGACATGGGAGGTGAGCTCCCGCTTGGTGGGACCACCGCTCTTGAACTCGTTGCTGGGGGTGATGATCCAGAAGCCCATGGGGTTGGGGTGGTTGCTGCTGATCCACCCATGGACGACGTTGTCCTGGTTATCCAGCGTGTACTCGTACTTGTCGTCGACCTCTCCTTTGAACTGCGGCTCCTTGGGGTCAACGAGCAGAACGGCCTCCTTGTAGGCCAGCGGCTCAGCACGAGGAGGATCTCGGTCTTCCGCGCGGGGCATGTACCTCTGTATGTCGTCTGAGACTGCCATGTAATTGAACCTGTCCGTGTTGAGTTTGAAGGCGACCCGGGTCTCTGAAATGTTGAGAGCGGGCCAGTCGCTGGCGTGCTCGTAGATGGCGTAGCAGTAGAACCCAGAGCTGCCTTTCAGCATCACGAGCCTCTTGTCGATGTTTAGCCGAACACTGTTGGGACGTGATGGACTGTATGTACTCCTGAAAGATAGCTCCACCTGTTCTTCACTGGACGATACAACGCTGAATTCCGTACCATCCAACCTGCACAAATGCATGAAATCAGGCAACTGTAGTATCACTTGTTCTTCACTAGAGGCCGGATACAGTACAACTGAAGAAGAAAGATGTATTATTAATGAATCATGCATGTGCAGGTTGTTGAGACGAGCGATCGAGAGAGCACTAGCTTATTACGTGTTGATCATCCCTCTCGGTTGACCTGACCCTGGATAGTTCCAGACCACATCCCAGTACCTGCATTGCATGCAACAGAAGAGAAGAGAAGAGAAGTATTTATAAGTAGTACGAATCATCAAAGAGATCAGTGGAATTTAGTGTCTAGCTGGATGATATATAGTTGCAGAGATGAGTTGATGTCGTATGTACCCTCCCGAGTTGGAGCCGCCGGTGTAGTGGAGGAGGTTACGCTCGCCGTTGTAGCGGACGCCGATGATGCGGCCCTGCGGCCTGGACAGCGTCACCTGCACCACGCCGTTGTCCACAAGCACCTGGCGTTGCTCCAAGCGTAACGTGACGCCGCCATCTTGAGCTGCTGCTGCGGCGGCGGCGAGTTGCGGCGGTTGCAGCAGGGACGACGACGCGAGGAGCAGGAGGACGAGCAATAAGAATGACCTTCCACCAGCACTCGTGGTCGTGTTGGGCGCCATGTGGCCGCGCGTCGACGTTACTGCTCGATCGACGTCGTCGATCGTCAACAGCAGGCTGCCGGCCGGCCGGATTTCTTCCGATCGAGCTAGCTGGTGCTATATATCACGACGAGCTTAACGTAAGCGACGATCGGCCGGTGAACCGAGTACGGCGGAGGGTTTTGTAGCTAGCTAGCTAGTCGATCGCCGAACGAACGAACGACATGGAATTTTGTTGTTCCTCCATCAAGTACGGCGGATCGGAGGGTTTTATAAAGGCCGGTCGTTGCATGCAAATCAACCAGCAACAAGTTGCCTGCCTGCCTGCCTGCCCTGTATCAGAGCTGGAGCCGGACTCGATCGATCGTGTGTCGTCGACAATGCTCGCGTACGTGTCCGGCCTGGTCTCTACTCTCTTGTCGATCGGCTAATTTTGCACGTGGGCCGGATAATTTTGGCGTGTTCCGATCGAGTCGGCTTGTGGCGGCGGCCGGGCTGATGAGGACGACGGTGACAAGGACGAGCCGCATGGGCCGGCCGGGGAAGAAGAAACACAAGTGGGCTGCTGCAGAAGTTGCGGCCCACCACGGACCTGCAGAAGTCAACAACTGCTTAATTTATTATTCGTATCCATATAGGAGTAGTATTTTTTTTCTGCATATCGTCTATAAATACAGTAGCAGGCAATAAAATAAATGTGGGATTATCTGTGTACTCCTACTAATTGATTACCGTTCATTCATCTGTAGACCAGAATTCATAGCTTGGGTTGTTTTCCTAAATATTCATGCATCATGAGTTACTGTGCTTTTAAAATAAAGATGAATAATTAACTATGCTAATTACACGCTAGAGATAGAGTGCAGCCCGCATCTGCATGGCCGGCGTTGACGGCGCGCGACGGCCGGCAGCGGACGTACTACTGGTCATTGAGGCTGTGAGGCTGCCATTGAATCTGCTGGCACAGTTACAGATGCATGGATCAATCTGCAACGAACGTAACTGACCCAACTCTTTCGAAAAAGGCCGAAAGATGTGTGACCATGCCGGCCGGAGCAACAACCTCCTCCTCCTTCCGATCCTTCTCCTATTTATACTGCTGCTGCTGGCCCTGCCTTCGTCATCAGCTTCTTCTTCTGTTCTATACACAAACCCCACCACTAAGCTTAGCTTGCGGGTCTCCTTCGTAATCGTTTCCAACAAGCTTTCGCTAGCTAGCTGCAAGGACAGGACGCCCGATCGGTTCTTGAGCGTCGCCTAGCTCGCCGGCCGGCCGCGCGCCCAAGTACAGCACGTCGTAGCACACAGCGCGTCGGCGGCGGCAGCCTGCTGCCTCGTGTCGGTCGTGAGAACGCCGGTCCATCGACTCGCGTACTTCGCCGTCGTCTCGCTTCATATATCGTCGTCCATGGCCGCCGTGGCGACGACCAGCAGGTTACTACGGCCATTTCTCATCATCATCCTGTTCATCGCCGCGGGAGACCTCGCCGCCGCCACGCCGGCGCCGAGCCATGGCAGTGCTGTTACGTTACACGTCGACAGTCGCCAGGTACGAATTAATATACAGTCGTAGTCAGTAAGTAATAAGTGTACTAATTAAGTCAATATAGTTATCTTAGATTTAATAAAATATTTCCTTTTCGAAAACAAGAAAAACTAAAAAGTTTTAATACGTGTGTGATTTATTTATAGATCAAAAATCTCTAAAATTTATACTCCCTCCTCGTTTCAAAAAAATATCGTTTTGTAGTTCATTCTTAAACTATAAAATGACAAACTTTTTGACACAGAGGGGAGTAGATCGAAATTCATATACCTTGTTGGGTTTGTAAAACTCCGATGTACGTGTACGTGTGCATGGGTGCAGGTGCTGGTGGACAACGGCTTGGTGCAGGTGACGCTGTCTCGGCCGCAGGGCCACATCACCGGCGTCCACTACAACGGCGGCGAGCCCAACCTCCTGCAATACGCCGGCAGCGAAAACTCGGGAGGGTACTCTACATCATTTTCTATACTACTTGTACCATACCAGGAGCTAGCATATCTCTTCGATCTGCTTTATTTGGCATATATATTATTGCACCCTCAATCTGTCTTATCTTACAGATGGCCTATATACGTTGCAGGTACTGGGATATTGTTTGGGACTATCCAGGCTCCGGTCAGCGAGGAGGGATGATAGATATGTGAGTGCTAGTAATTAACAACGACCTGATTAATTTAACTATACTTATACTATAACAGTATATGCTCAACGATTTCACCCTCACCTCCTTGGTGTGTGTGTCTTTGTTGAGTGATTATTTTCCTTGTTTAATGTTACTTTAGTGTTACTCTATAATTAACACGTCAAGAAGGGGTCCCGTACTGTTGACACCACCGTTGCCTCGACTGTTTCGATCTCTCTTTGCGTGTTTCGAAATCTCATAACGACACACCGGTAAACAACTGATCATCACGGACAGAATTTTATCAAGTATGAATGTGCACCGAAAGACACTTTTCAATTGCATGCAAAAAGGACTACTAACCCCTAGCTAACGCGAGGATCTGTAAAGTGTTACTAGTACCATTTTAAATTTGCCTGAAAAGTAAAATGTATTAATTAAACGCCGTACACTTCAGATGGAACTATATATTGTTGAACAAGCAGAGGATTCTTCTGCTAGCTGTTTGGTCCAGATAACTTTCAGAGAAGTCGTCGTTGTCCTTGCACAGTACAGCTGAAGAAGAGATTTTGGCGTCTGCACTGCACCCGGTATACGTATTTCTCAGCATAATAACTAACTGAACTGCATTTATATATACAGGTTGGAAGGTACAGAATTCAGTGTAGTTTCCTCCAGCCAAGAACAAGTGGAGCTTTCTTTCAGGAGCACATACAACCCGTCGAGTCCACACAGCGTTCGTCTAAGCGTCGACAAGAGGTGCATGCATGCGCCACCGTTTAATTTCTTATGCTAATCCATATACTGTATTAATTTCATGATAGAAGAAACAATCAACTACGTACTGTAGTTTTTTTTATCGATCCACCTGCAGGACAGTATCGCTGAATTTTACAATAATACAGTTGTTTCATTCAGGCTTGTGATGCTGAAAGGCAGCTCCGGGTTCTACTGCTACGCCATCTTTGAGCACGCCAGCAACTGGCCTGCTCTGAGCATTTCAGAGGCTCGGATCGCCTTCAAACTCAACGCTGCCAAGTGAGTGAACTGTTTTATCGTGTCTCGATCTCTCCAGTCCTCATCACATGATTTCATTCCTTGGCATGCATGTTACAGTACTTATTACCAGGCTGATGCAACAATTAATTGAAAAATGCATGTGCGCTATATAGGTTCAATTACATGGCAGTTTCAGACGATATACAGAGGTACATGCCCAGCGCACAAGACAGAGATCCTCCTCGTGCTGAGCCGCTGGCCTACAAGGAGGCTGTTCTGCTTATCAATCCCGAGGAGCCACAGTTCAAAGGAGAGGTGGATGACAAGTACGAGTACTCGATGGATAACAAGGACAACGTTGTCCATGGTTGGATCAGCAGCACCGCCCACTCCGATAACCCAATGGGCTTCTGGGTCATCACACCCAGCAATGAGTTCAAGAACGGCGGTCCGATGAAGCGTGAGCTCACCTCTCACGTCGGTCCTACCTCTCTCGTTGTAAGCTTAAGCTTCTTCTTCCTCTACCACCATCACCCTCTCCAAATCCAACCCAAAAAATCACAGTGACAAGTTGATCTCACTGCGCGGACAATAATAATAATAATCTGACGACTTGCATGGAAACTGTGTGTCAGATGTTTCATGGGACGCATTACATCGGAAAGGACATAGTCCTGAACCTGGCCGACGGCGAGTACTGGAAGAAGGTGTTCGGCCCGGTGTTCATCTACCTCAACTCGAACCCGAACAGCCGTGGCGGCGACCCTCGTCGTGCTCTGTGGAGTGATGCCAAGGCGCAGGCGCAGGCCGAGGTCAGGAAATGGCCGTACAGCTTCCCCCAGTCCAAGGACTTCGCCAAGGCCGGCGAGAGGGGCACCGTCACCGGGAGCCTTGTGGTTAGAGACAGGTTCGTGAACAACAGCAACAGCATGCCTGGAGGAGCCGGGAGGACTGCGTACGTCGGCCTCGCCGCGCCTGGGCAGCCTGGCTCGTGGATGACGGAGAGCAAGGTACGCATGCATAATGGCTTTTATTCTGCTCACTATCTGTAATGTTCTGCACATCTCTGAATCTCTCACGAGCCTTGACATGAGAAATCCATCGATTGATCATTCTGCAGAGCTATCAGTTCTGGACGAGGGCCACACCCAGCGGCACATTCACCATTCGCAATGTCCGGGCAGGGGTGTACAATCTCTACGCCTGGGTTCCCGGTATCCTTGGAGACTAC
Organism: Tuctoria greenei; assembly: GCA_036927565.1. Lineage (NCBI taxonomy): Eukaryota > Viridiplantae > Streptophyta > Magnoliopsida > Poales > Poaceae > Tuctoria > Tuctoria greenei. The sequence goes on along the minus strand of JAYESD010000009.1, from coordinate 177,353,971 downwards.
ATGCACACCGTTTCAGTGAGGGTCACCCCAGGTTGGTACACTACACTTATTCTATGACTGTTAGTTCAGTATCAAGGATACTGTATTACATACAGTAAGAGCTAGCTTGGCTGTGTATGTGACCAGTACGTACAATTGTATCATTCTAAACAGGTGGTGCCATTAACCTTGGCGATCTCGTGTTCGAGCCTCCAAGATCAGGCCCGACGCTGTGGGAGATCGGCGTCCCGGACCGGAGTGCGGCCGAGTTCTTCATCCCTGACGTCGACCCCAAATACGCCAACAAGCTGTTTCTGAACAAAGACAAGTTTGTGATCGACAGATACATCTTGTTGCATAATTAACGTGTCTACTGTATTATGTGGTTTTGATCCGCGTGCGCGTGGTGCTCTGCTTTGGTTTTACAACAGGTACAGGCAGTACGGTCTGTGGGAGAGGTACGCACAACTCTACCCGGTAAACGATCCCGTTTTCACCGTCGGCCAAAGCGATCCCTCCAAGAACTGGTTCTTTGCTCATGTCACAAGGTAACTATTCTAAACGGAATTCATGTTGAAGAGCAGAAAGATTTCAGAAATTTACTAACAACGATTTACAGGAAGGTAGGCGGTAATACAGTCGTGCCCACGACACGGCAGATACGGTTCAACCTGGAGCACGTCGTGCCAGACGGCACCTACACGCTGCGCATCGCTCTCGCCGCAGCTCACATGTCCAGGCTGCACGTCCAGGTGAACGGGAACGCCGCGCCGCGTCAGCAGCAGCGGAGAGGCGGCGGCGGCGGCGTGTTCACGTCGCCGGAGTTCGGCGAAGCCAACGCCATCGCGCGGCACGGCATCCACGGCGTGCAGTGGGACCTCGAGTTCCCCATCAGGGGTTACCTGCTCAACCAAGGCCAGAACGTCATCAGCGTCACGCAGCCCAGGGCCGTGAGCATCTTTGCTGGGGTCCTGTACGATTACCTCAGGCTGGAAGGACCCTCCTCCTCCTCCGGATCATGGAGAGACCCCCCGCGGGGGCGCGTATGAGAATCACATGCCTCAGACTACTCCCTCCATCCCATATTAGATGTAGTTTTGGACAAAAAAAAACAACTAAAAAAAACTGCAGATTGATGTCTCAACGACATCTATTATGGGAACGAGGGAGTATTTGCTATGAATTTTGCAGAGTTTATATGTAGAACTGATATATACAAATGCAAAGCAAAATTGTTCTAGTCTCGATCGAGCAGAGCCTAGTTAATGTTCTTCTTCCCCATATATCCTCTGGGCTTTGACGACGGTGATGCATGGCAAAGTGGGCGTTGATGCCCTCTCCCCCCTCCGGCTCTGCACTTGCATGTGCATGGTTAATTGACTCTATCTTGCGAACAGTGTGTGCTGATACATAACAGTAATCCTATCCTACAGGCGCCTCCTAGTCCAAACAACCTATTTACCGGTGGCCGGCGGCGCGGCCCCTGGAGGCGCGGGGGAATGAGCGGTGCGGCGACGGAAGCAGTGCAGGCGGCGGCGGCGCGGCCCCCGGCGGCGTGGCGGAGCGGGCACAAGCGGCGGCGTTCGAGCGGCGGCACGGCGGCGTTCGGCGGCGGGCGCGGCGGCCCGTGAGTGAAGGCGTGGCGGCGGGCGAGAGGCGGCGGTGGCAGCCAGAGGCAACTGCGGCGCCGCTGCTGGATCTGAATAATTTTTTTTGTTAATTGTTAATTTGTAGTTGTTAATCCGTAATCGTAAGGTTATATTAATTGTAAAATAATCGAACTATTTTTTAATTGATTAACCTATAGAATTAAGGTTAACAATTAATTACAATGAGTTGTGATTAATGACTGTAATTACCTCTTAATTATTTGATGCTTGATTTTTTCTTAAATTTCAGGCACCTGAAATATAGACAGACCGATAATGGCAGCTGCAAAGATATTTGCGATCGAGTGTGATGGTGAAATTGACTGACAAATTGGGCATCGGGCAAGTTGAGACCTGTAGCATGCGTAGATGCGTTGAAATTACCTGTAGGTGCAGTAACAATCACTGACATGTGGGTCTGGATAGCCGTGGGGCCCACATGTCAGTGAGTGTTACTGAGCCTGCAGTACTGCAGATGATATGCATCCTGCGTAGATATATAATAGAACTAAAAGACATTGTATTTGTAGGGCCTCAACTACTCCATTCATTTCGAAATAATTGTCACCGATTAGTTAAAAAATGAACTAGCTGGTGATAATTATTTTGAAATGGAGAGAGTATATAATAAAATCTAGTCTCTGCAGTGACTTGGAATCCAGAGTTGGTTCACATGTGAACTCGAGCTCTCCCGTTGGCGTATGAGTTGAGAGCAGGTTTACGTTGGCTGAGTATGAATTGAGTGCAGCGCACGAGCGAGTGCCTGCGACCGATACATCAGACAGTATGGATCAAGCGGCTAGCTAACATACACTCCATCGCAATCACAGCGCAAAGGCGAGCTGCGTGCCTCCTCTTGTTCAGCTAGCTCTTCCAGCCATTTTCTTCCTGAGATCTTTTCCATCTCTATCTACACAGGACAACAGGAGAGAAGGGCGCCTTCTCTGCATTTCTTGATCTGGTCCAAGCGCTAGCGAGCGATCCGTAAAGTCCTGCTATGTCGCCTCTCCTCTTATTTGTGCCGCCCGCCTCCCCTTCTCTCTGCCATTCGAATGCAGTGCTGGTTTTGTTCCTTCTTCAGACAACTTGATTAGCGTTTTTTTTTTGTGCTGACAATGTCTCAGTTTGAGCTACTTCTGTTCTTTTCTGTGCAAATTTTCCGGTTCAAATCTGGTCAACCAATTTCAGCTTCCAGGAAATTTAACGATGCAAGTTTTCAAAAAAAAAAAAAGAAGATTAACGATGCAGCAGTAATGAAATCTTTTTGATGTTACATAATTCTCATGTGGCATTCAAGTGCTATATTAGGGAAGAGCTGAAACACTTCTTGAACACCATGATTTCATTGCATATGGTTCTACAATCTCTCTTTTTTTTTCCCAAAAAAAAGGTTCTACAATCTCTTCGAATCATGATATTCCGGTAACGCTAGAAATGGCTTGAAAGTCAAGACTAACCCGATGAACTCAATCACATTCAGGATAAAGAATATGATTTGATCTCCTGCATGATTAATGAAACAATTATTATTTTATCCTTGTGTTAACATACATACATATCGTATAGGCAACATGATAAAAACACATGAAAAACACGGTTCTTTCCTAGATGAATAAATGAAGGTTATATTAATAGGCATACCAGGAAGGAAGGAAGCATCTTGTCGCTTTTGAGCCCATGAGAACCTACATTCAAGAAATTCACAAACAAGATTTGTATTAGCTGCACGCATAACTTGCACATCAAAATACTTCTAGATGTTTGAGATCATTTTTTACTCTATGCATAATGTTTTATTCTGTAGGTTATTAATCTGCGATGTTTTATTAGAATTCTTATTGTTTTAACTGTTTACTGAGGCATGGTATGGCATACTTGCATTAGGGTTAGTGGTTTTTGAGGCTTGAACCACGTGGAATAAATGTTTCTAAAAGGTTAATATATGTATTTAAAGGGAACATGGATACATGAGGGGGTCAATTACTCACAAAATGCCAGCTCCAGCAGGACCAATAGCCTTGAAGAAGGACATTGCAGTTGTAGATATGCCATTTGCAGCACCTCTTTGTCTTTGTGGCTGATGTTTATTGAAAGAAATTAAATTAGCTAACTTTTAAGCACTACTTTAAAAATATAAAATGAATCAAATTTTTTTAGTACTTGCCACAGCAAAATTTTGCAGAAGTGAAGTTCCTGTGAGAATAGTTGTCTGATAACATTTGTCGAACGTGGAAAGTTAGTATGAAGGATGAATTAACAAGAGAGGAAAATGCATAACTACTTGTCATAATTTATTTCTAAAAAAATGAATTTCACAATAAATTTTAAAGTAACTATTCAAGAATCGATGAATGATTGGATGCATTCAAATTAGACATGAAGAAAATAAAATTGTTATGGATAAAAAAGAAACTAGATTAGGGAAATTTTTTTCATTAGCAGCATGCATAACTGTTGTGAAAATAGGTAAATTGAAGGTACCATAATATAAATTGCATTTTGATAGAGTACATAGCTTAATGTAAAATGCAAGTTTTTTATATGAATATGTAATGTTACTCCAATATAGAGATTAAGAGTCAAAACTTACAGCGAAAACACCTTTCAGAATGGCAGCAGGATATATAGCTAGTCCAAGTTTAAATCCTGATATATACTTCATGAAGGGATATGAGGCTAGAAGTGGTATAGATAGGACCTACAACATAATGTGTGAGTAAGAAATTTTTTAATTATGTGAATCATTCATGTTGCTGAAGCAAGTAACATACTCACAGAAGCAACACGACATGAGTTGACAGATCCGAGAAATTTATGGACTGATCTATAGAAGAATAATTGATACACAAGAAGTCCAGCACCTAGAACAGAATGTGAAGTTAGTCTTTGATTTTGTAGGTTTATGGTAAATGACTTCTAATAACAGCAGTGATGTGGAGAGAATACATTATAGTGTAGAATCATGTACAACTTATTAATAGCAACATTGATTGGAGTATTTTTTTGATGTCAATGATTGTTCATGGTTGTATATTTTTGTTGAGCAGCATAATTAACAAAAGTGTTAAGCTACTATGCGCTGATCGGTTGCACCCAAAAGCTTAAACTGATGAGGAAGGGTAGACAATTCGCTTATACACTCTAACACTGCCCTTCACGTGAGGCTCCCTCAGACCTCAAACGTAGAAATAGTAGTGGACTTGCATCCTCCAGGATTCAAACTCGAGACCTCCGGCTCTGATACTATGTTAAGCTACTATGCGTTGACCGGTTGTACCAAAAAACTTAAGCTGATGGGGAAGGGTAGACAATTCACTTATACACTCCAACAAAAAGAAATATTCCATGGTTTATATCACAAGTACAAAACCTATTTTGTTAGAAAATATGCAAATGGCCATATTAAGAAATTCTAGGTAGTGTTGTTATTACCTGCAACGGCAAGAACTTGTCCAACTTCTTTAGTCGAAAAGCTTAGGCCACCATACTTCTTTTCACTTACAACCCATAAGGAAAATATCTGATACAACAATTAAAAAAAATATGTAAAGTTACAAACTTTTTATGATTTATTAATATTTTAGACTTACAGAAGATGAATCGTGTTAAATTTATTATTACCTCACTGTATGCTGTGTCATGAAGAGTAAAAACACTATATGCAATGATTGAAGACATCAACGGATGATTCTTGTAAAGACTCTTATCTGAGTGTGTATCTTCTGTTTGTGGTGTTCTTGAATCACCTGATACTTCTACCATGTTTTCTATGTTCTTGTGCTTATGAAGTGTCTCCTAGAAACCAAACAAAATTTAAGTATATATGGTTTATTTTCAATCATATGTTTATCCTTAATCACATCCAAGAAAAATAACTAGACAACCATAACAACCTACAGGCTATATTCAGATTAGTTATGTAGCAGTCTAGCCTTAACAAAAACTACCAAATACTGTATTGTTTGTCAAACTTTCTTATGTTTTATTTCTTTTGTGTTTTATTACCAACCTATATAAAGCAAGATAGATTCACCTAAAATAGGAAAGTCCTCCCTTTATTTTTCATCATTGATGATGAGCTTCTCGTGGACCTCCAATGTTTTAGGGAACTATTTTGCGCACTAAGTTTGAAGTTTACCATCAAGTACAAACTTAGCGTCTTCAAAGTTCTGAGCATATATATTATTGATCGGAGACGATTCAACAAGCAGACTCCTTGTGTTGTTGACTCATATATGGTTTTTAATGAAAGGCTTGATATAGAGCAATGCTAGGGACACACTTGAAAACTAATGCCTTTAAAGACCCATAGTTACTAGTTGGAAAGATGGATGTCTTCAAATTGATAGAATGAGAGATCAACAAGGCCCATTATACACCTTTAAATGAAAGCAACATAGTTAATGAGCCAAATGACATAGTGGGAGATTAGGCACATACCGGTAACCATATGCAGCATACTAGAACTGCAAATGAAACAATAGATACGAAGAGGGATGGCAAGAGATATGGAAACCTAAGAAAATGTAAACAAAATTATGTGCTTTCAAGATATTGGCTTGAAAATTTAAGTATGATAGTATTACACAACAAGCATACCTCCCAAATAAGGATTTTTCAGAGAATATATTTGGATATTGAAACGCGGGCTGCCATACAAGAGGTTTGAAGTTTAACAATCATTAACTTTTAAAAGTAAATTTAAAATATAATATAGGAAAGTATATCACCCGCGCAAAGTAGCCTCCAATAGACGGGCCAATTACAAGACCTATGCCCCAACCTGTGCTGACCTGTAATCAATAAGGGAACAGTAAAAATAAATGAATGGAGGTTGTACCTCCAATTTACATAGAAATAATTAAAATATGGAATGCATTTTCATACAATTGATAACCCTAGGGCTTGGTGCTCAGGTGGGGAAACTTCTATCGAATAAGCCTGCAAACAACAAGAGCAATGATACAGGTATCCATATAAGATTGGTTTTGTATGTAACTAATATCATATAGTGATATAGGACATATTTGGTAGAGATTCACTAGAAGTGATTCTCTTAAGAAAAGTGATTATATATGATTGAAGCAATTTTCGAGGACAAAGTCTTCAAAGTGAAGCCATATCAAACGGAACCTAAGGATCCTTAAATACCTTTATTGGAGCGAGCATGCCATTTAGAGCTCCAAGAAGCAGTCTTGTGGTAATTGCCATCCAATACTTCACACTTAGTCCAAATAGAGTGTTAAGTATGACCCTAGAAGAGAATTATTACCAATCTTAGGACAATAGCCTTGTAAGAAGAAATTGCATTCGGATAGTTGACACAGCACGAAAAGTTTGCTCACACTGAAAGGACTGAAAATACGATGATCGGTTTTCTCCCGATGCGATCTGCCACGACGCCCCAAAAGAACGAAGCAAAAAATCTACCAACAAAGTATGACGCACCTATGGGATACAGATAGGGTCAGCCCGCTGTTTTTTAAGTGTCAACTATTGTCTGTTTTTAATTCCAGGTGAGAAATAGTTGATGCAATAAGAGAAACCAAAGCATATGTTTGAGTTCTTTTAGTTATACTTGATGAATTAATCTATGACATGCAACTCTGTTACCTAGAAAACCAGCATAGTATCCGATATCTTCTTTCTTTTTTGCAACATGTAGATCTTCAATCTGTTATCCAGAGAAGCCAACCGTAAGTAACATATGTCATAGAAACAAGACTGGCCAGTTGCATTTTATTAGTGCTGCCTCCTACTCTGTTTTGGGTAGGGCCAAACTAACCAGATACACATGTGCACTTGACAACAACACATCATATCTACAAAAATTAAATAATTTGGGATCAACATACCATGAAGTATAAGAAGGGAAACAAGGCTGATATCGGTAGAGCTGAAAAAAAATATATAATCAATCGTGAGGAATCATTTATATGTGTATTATTACCCATAAAGCAGAGATATTTAACACCTTATTAGCTACCAGCAAAACGAAAATTTGCATATATCAGCTGACTACTATGATACAGTCATATATAAAGAACAGGTTATATATTGTGAGATGCTCCTTAATTTGTACAGATCCTATGAATTAGTATAATACAAACTTCAAACTTAACCTGGAGCAAAAAAAAAGACTAAAGAAAACAAAGAGAACAAGGTATATAGAACTGGGAGGCATCAGTTCTCTCTGCATGTTAACCTGGCTACTTAGAATCGATCCGTAGATTCAGGTTCCTCTAGAAGTACTGTTGTACGTGGGTATTTCCTTTAGTGCAGCATACTAGTTGTTGGTACATACCAGTAGCAATGGAGGTGATGGCGACGAAGAAGAGCTCCTTGTAAGGGATGCTGCCCTTGTTCATCTGCTTCTTTCGTTCCATGGCGCAGCCGGGGCATCCTTCCACGAACTGCTGCATCGCCGCTGCCGGCGGCGACGACGCGGCGGGCGCTTCCTCATCACCCATCCTCTGCTGATCGATATTAATTAGGCTGCGGCGGTACGACTGCTTGCTTGCCTGGTGGAACTAGCTTTAATTCGTGAGGAAATGAAATCAGTAAAAATACAGAATATATTCAGTTGTGTTATTGAGGTTCACATATTTTTATTCCGCTTTTCTAAGTTCATGAACCTATCCAACATTATTAATTGGGTCAATTAATTGCATTTAAATCTGAAGTTAAAGCTCCTCGTTTCTTGCACCTATAACTGTACCAAAATGATATATATATATATATATATATATATATATATATATACACACACAATTTATGAACATACAAGTGCAAAACAATTTTTTTGTACGAAACAGCTGGATAAGTTCATGCACCATTTATACATTCTAGTTGAATGAAATTATTAAGCCATGGAGAGGTAGATGCATGCAGAGACAGATATCGATCCCAACCAAAGACGATGGAGAGCGATGAATTAAAGACGTCGTCTGCGTGCTGGTTGTATCATCAGGCCGGCGAGAGCGAGGTAGAGTGGAGAAGAGATCCAGGCAGCAACGCGACAGCGACGTTTTTCAGGAGCGGATTTTCTCAGGAGCCTCTGAGCTGCATGACATGAATAGCAAGAGACGACGGTGCACAAGCTGTAGTATGTTCACACCATGTGTAGTCTGGATCCACTAGTAGACGACGTTGATGGCTGGCTGGCTATGAACAGACGCTCGCTACACTGTGTAGGAAGAGGATTCTCTGACTTAAATCCACATGTGATTTGGTCCGCATGTCAGTGGCTAAGTCACTTGTGCAGTAAAGTTAGGAGATCCCTGTTCCTGTGTAGAGGCCAGCGTATGCCTTGGAACTCGAAATGATGAACGGCGCCGCCGATTCTGCAGGTCCGTTGTTCCCATCCGGAGCCTCATCATTTCCGCAAAGGAATTAAAAATTTATTTGCCGACCACCTACGAGCCTCCTCTTTCTTCAACGCAAATTAAACGCCGTGTCAAACACAAACGCATTGCTTTGGAAAAGCGACTTGATCGACTACGATGTTGCAGCTGCCAGCCAGGCGACGACGAAGACCCCAGCTAGTCTCTTGCTGCGCGCGGTCATGCTACACGCGTTCGCACATCCATTACTATTCTTGCGATTCAGGTACTCTTCTAGAACTTTTTATTTGTTATCAGTAAGTTTAAAATGAACTAATCGATGACAAATAAAAAGATCTAAATGAACTAATTGATGACAAATAAAAAGATCCAGAAGGAATAACAAATAATAAGCTGTTACTGTTTCTCCTCTTCTCAAACAAAATCTTTGAAAACCAAAAAAGAAAGAAACAAGCGGAGTTTAATTAAGGTGCTATTGCAGATACAATACAAACTGACTAGTAGAGACGAATTGAAGCTCTGTTATCTCCTGTCAATAGTACTACTGTTCTGCTGATGCAGGTAACACCAGGAATGGTTCATAGGTGGATGCGAGCCCAAGAAGCTGCAACAAAATCAGCACCGCGAAGACCACCTGATCACCTATTACGCATTCAACGAAGAATTAGATGAGTAGTGGTATATGCTTCCTCGCCCCTACTTTTGTAGAGAAATTAATGCAAGGTACTCTCTCTTTTCTCAAAAGATTGTCATATTAGAGTTGAATTGAAAGTTTACCTGGTAGAAGAGCTGCAGTTTGACGTTTCTGCGCCCATGAAAATCTGTATGAATCAGTACGTGCGGCAGTCAGGAAACATGTAACTGGAATACATGCAACCTAAGTAACATGTCATCTTTTCCATACATTTATAATAAGAAAAAGGAATGTACTTACAGAGCCCCTGCACCGATTGGAGCGGTCGCCTTGAAAAATGACATTGCCGTTGTCGATATACCGTTAGCAGTGCCTCTCTGTTCTTGACGCTAAATTTTAATTAAAAAAATATGTTCAATAATTCTATTTTATTCACATATGCACACGTGACATCCCAAAAAATACACTTGAGATCATATATACATACCACAAAATTGTTTTGTAGAAGGCAAATTCCTGTGTTGATGGTAATCTGTACATGTTACAGAAGAAAAAAATTAGATAGATTTTGGCACTAGTAAAATCATAAGAAAAGAACTCCTTTTTATTGCTTCACTCATTGGTCACCACAAAATGTCACTAAACTGATGTAATTTCTTTGCATGTCTTTTGCATCTTGACAATTGATTATCATGTGGATAAATAATAGGAAGAAAATGGTGAATTGTCATGGTACACAACTTTTTTGTGGATGTTCATAAAAATGGCGATTTTGGTGAGTGTACATAGTACTTTGAACTTTAAAGATAGAGGTTGCAAATACTTACTGCAAGAGCACTTTTCATCATAACCGCGGAATAAAGAGCAAAAGAAAGTTTGACTCCATATAGGTGTGTCATAAAAGGATAAGTAACAAGCACAAGTATAGACACAGCCTGCAATATCAATGTTGAGATAATCTTAACCGTGATGAAATAATTACTTTATTTTTTAAAATACAAAGTCAAAGATGGACTACTCACCGAAGCAATACGTGATGAATTGACTGTTCCAAGAACTTTATGAACCCATCGATAAATGAAAAGCTGGTATACAAGAAGACTAGCACCTTAAATGTATAAAGTACCCCTTTGTCAATAAAAATAAAAGGTAGGACCAAGGACGCAATATCATATTTCATATGAATGTAGTTCCATTTTATAAAAAAATATGCATGCATCTAAAATCCTACAAATATCAGCTTTTGAAGTGCTACATGAACAGATAAAACTTTGGAAACTGAAGAGGGCACACTTGCAACATATAGAAATACCTGCAATAGCTAGAACTTCACCAATATCTTCAGTTGAGAAGCTAAGGCCACCGTAGTTTCGATCACTCACAGCCCATAAGGAAAGTATCTGATATCAAAATAGTAGCCATCATGTTATAAAACCCTCAATTCCATATGAAAATTATATTAATAAGGATTCGGTGTTGTTATTGAGTGAGTAGCGCTAGACTCATGATGAGCCATGAGGAAAAAATTGTATGACTTTTATGTAATATGCTGTGCCTCTTGGTGTGTTCGTAAGGATGGTAAAAGTAATTCTTCTGAAAAAAGGAAGATGTCCTACTGAGTAGAAACATACTAAAAAGGCCAAAGTTCTAAAATAGTAAACCTCCGTATATTTTTATTTGTGGTCTGTTAGTTAAAAAATAAACGAGCCGGTGACAAAGAAAAAAATCCGGAGGGAGTATGATCTTTACCTCGCTATATGCTCCGTCATGAAGGCTAAAGAAACAGTAAGGTAGCATGGTTGACATCCAAGGCCTGTTCTGGAACAAACTTTTTGTGCGAGTTGAATTCCTGTTAGGGTCCTCTTCTTTTGGCGACAAATATTTGACTTCTTTAGTGACTTTTTTAGGAAGTTTATGTATATGTATGGTCTCCTGCAAGAATATTGCAACTCTGATTCAGTAGATGATTTATGAATTACAACTTATGTAGCACGGTGCTGCTTGCTATGTTTATATATGGGTCACTTGTGGACCTAACATGGCACCAGAGCACGAGAAAGACCAACATAAAACAAAATTTAGTGTTTTACATTAAAAAAAAAGTCTAAATGATGAAGATTATGTTAAGTGAAGTGATACTTACCGGAAGCCATGTACAACCTATTAGGACAATGGCAGCAAATGATGATACACTTAGACATGGCAAGAGGTATGGGAATCTGTAAAATCCAATGAATGAGCTATGATAATGTACAAGGTACTGCTCGTGATTTCGTAAGGATTATCTATCTTGTGTTTGGATAATTTACCTGCCAAACATAGAATTCTTGGAGAACATGTGAGGATACTTATCAGCAGGCTAGAAAGAAATGGAGATTTGTTGTTAGAAAATGGTAGTTTTTCATTTCATTTTCCGTTTTGTTGAACTACTATGTAGTACCTGTGCAAAGTAGCCTCCAAGAGCTGGACCAATAATAACACCCAAACCCCATGCTGTGTTGACCTAGCAAAAGTAAAACTTTTATTAGACCAATATAGGTGATCAAAGGGCCGCGTAACTAAATACAAGCGTCTAAAAATATGTAGAGTTTTATGTGATGGAATTACAATTGAGATTCCGAGTGCTTGGTGTTCAGTGTCACAGACTTCAACACAATAGGCCTGCAGCAATTGAAATGTATAACTTTTTTGCATAAACTTTTCAAAGATATGAATCACAATAATGATGGTTTTGAGTTGAAGTTGCTAATATAGATGTACCTTTATTGGGGCAAGTAAACCATTTAGAGCACCGAGCACAAATCTTACAACAATTGCCATCCAATATGTTGTGCTTAGACCAAATAGTGTATTAAATATGGCCCTGTAAAAAGACAGAATGCAAGTAGGATACTAACTGAGTATTGGAGACATATTGAAATCTGAAACGGTCTTGCATTTGGTTAAAACTTCTGAAATACTTACACAGACAAGATTGAGAATACAATGACAGGTTTTCGGCCAATTCGATCTGCGATAATACCCCAAAAAATTGCAGAAATGCCTCTGCCGACCATATAGGATGCAGCTACATTTGAAAATGTTGACATTCCACATTATCATTTTTACTTTGCATGATGTCTCTTTCTTCAGTATTTTTTTGACAGACATTTTTCTTCAATATTTTGATAACTGGATATTGAGTTGATGAGAAAAAACGTACCAAGAAAACCAGCATAAAATCCAATGTCTTCCTCTGTTTTAGCAATGTGGAAGTCCCTTATCTATGACCAGCAGGAACGAAAAGATTATCGTATCACCATGTAAACATGAACTATATAACTGAACAATCTGCTAAAAAGGATGATATCCAATGCTTAAAACTAGTAGTGCTGACATGGCAAACTTTTTGCATGTGTAAAAAATTATCATCATGTAGCTCTTGTATGATAAATGGTAGGAGTACTGATTAAGAATTAAGATTACATACCATGAAGTACATAAATGGGAAGAGGCACGTGATTGGCAAAGCTGAGAAAACATAAATGAAAAATGATAGCATTTGTCAGATTCAGATATGAAGAATCACGGTATCACCCATAGGAGTAGTGTTTTCGATCATCCAATCGGATCAGGATATGTTCTATATATATTCTGTCATGCCATCAACAGGTTAGTAAGACTAGCAGCCTAACCAGGCCTTGCATCTATAGGAATTTAGTTAGCTACACAACACAACAGCAGCATCGTAGTAAGCCGACAAGCATGAACGTGACGCTGGATCTCAGATAGCATGCAGAGCAATGCGAGTTTAGACGATTTTGATGAGTTGCAGCAGCCTACAGAGCATTGGTCGTTTCTTATACTCCCCTTTTCGTTCTGAACTGCTCTGCGCTAAAGGCAGAGTCATGACAAACAATACAAGTTAGGAGCAGCTAACGCATCATCTTGCCACAACTTGACATACTTTCTTTTCCCAAAAGAAAAACTTAATTAAGCTACACTTTCTACAAATATGCACATGACTTCTCTGCCACGTGTGGGTCCGGCAGGGAAGAATGGGGATCGACATAAGCTGTATAAATAACGCATCTTGGCACAACTTGTTAACTTTTCATGGCCAAATTAGGTGCAACTCAACAACTACGTACTAAAGCTATAGCACATGCCACAAGCCCACGACACTACAAGCCGCTGGCTCAAGTGATGCAGAACGTATCTGAGTGAACATGAACAACGACAGTAATGCAGAGCAGATACTACTCCACCCGTCTTGAAAAGCTTGTCGTTTTGTAGTTTAAAAATGAATTGTAAAGCGAAAACATTTTGAGACGGAGAGAGTATATATCTTAACTGAACGGAGGATAAATGGAGGACGAGGTAGAGATGGACGACGTACACGAGGCGAGGGTGGTGACGCCGACGAAGAAGAACTCCTTGTAGGGGACCCTCCCGTTGCCGCGCGCCTTCCTCCGCTCCATCGCGCAGCCGGGGCACCCCTCCACCGCCGCCGGCGCCGGCAGCAGCAGCGGCGCTGCTTCCTCGATGCCCATCTCACGCTGTACTACTTGCTTCAGTCACCTAACCAGCTGCTGCTGCGAGTACTAAACCAAGCAGTCCAACTTACTACAAGCTGAGGTGAACTAGCTTGTGAAGAATATATATCTCCGTCTGTTTCTCTCCTCTATATATATATGCACCGCGACGACTAGGATACGGTGCTCCACCACCCTGTCCCGTCCTGTCATTAATAGAATTGAATATTAACAGATGGTTGAATATATGTCAATTTATGATGTATATAGTCTTATCTCTTTACAATCTGATTTAACACCCCCCTAAACCATCTTCATCTTCCAAATCAGGCGCCTCATATTCTACCGGTACTTCTCTTTGGGTTTATACGTACTCAAAAGAAAGTTGCCTGAAGGTTCAAAAAGCAAAAAAAAAAAAAGTTACAATGGGCCTCCGTGTAGTGTAGGTAAGGCAAAGGCCCACTCACGAGGCCGGCCACGGTGTTGTAGAAAACTGGTCTGGCCGGCCGGCCAGCCGGCTGCCGGCGGCGTCTCGATGGTTGATGAGGAGGAGAGCGGGGTGCGGCGGTGGCTCGTCGACATCACCCGGTGGCACCCCTCCCCCGCCCAGTTCGACGCAGCGGTCTCCCTCCTGCCGCCGCACGAGGCACCCGCCATCGCCAGGTAACTATCCATCCATCCCCTGCTTCTTCTTCTTCTTCTTGCCTCAGCAGTTGTTCCATGGATCTCGTTCGCGGTGGAGTAACAAGAACTGCAGGTTCGTCAGAGAAGATGACAGGAAACGAGCGCTGCTCAGCCGGCTGCTGCAGTACTCCCTCGTGCACCAGGTCCTCGGCATCCCGTTCCGCCAGATCAGCATACGCCGCACCGCAGAAGGCAAACCGTATCTGCCGCTGCCGGTACCATCCATCCCTCTGTTCTCTCTCTCTGTGTCCATCCATCATCACATCTCGTCCTCTAACTGACACTGATCAAGAAAGATGCGGCCTTGGATTCGATACAGCGTAGTACTAACCAAGATGCGGCAGCCTTCCCGAACTTCAACTTCAGCGTCTCGCATCAGGGAGACTACGTCGGCATAGCATCCGAGCCGCTCTGCCTCGTCGGCCTGGACATCGTGAACATCGCTAAGCCTCAGCAGGGAGAAACTGTCGCGGAGTTCATCCGCCACTTCTCTTCCTGCCTCACTGACCATGAGTGGAGCTGCGTTGTCCGTGCTGGTGATCCCAATGAAGTACTCACAGAGTTCTACAGGTAAGAAGTACTGTATTTTTTTTCTCTTTTTCATGCATGGCAGACGATGTGTACATTCAGAAGCAGCGTTTTCTTTTCAGCAGCTATGGTTTGTTTTGCATATGTATAGGTACTGGTGTCTTAAAGAAGCGTACGTCAAAGCTACAGGTGCTGGAGTTGGATTCGGGTTGCATCGTTTAGAATTCCGCCATGTCGACTGGACTAACATTTCGATCCGTATCGATGGACAAGAAGCGTCCAGGCGATGGAGTTTCTGGCTTTTCAAGCTTGATGGAATGCATTTGGTATGTATGTATGTATGTATGTACCGACTGTTCACAAGTTCTTCAGCAGAGAGGAATCTGGATCTACTTCTTCAGCAACCATGTAAAATGACGACTGGTTGTTGTTCACTTTGTCATCATCGTTGCAATGAAATGAAACTGCAGGCATCTGTCGCTAAAGGCCCCCCGGAAGATGCTGTCAACAGCTACAAGGAAACACTGCTGCTGCTGCTGCCTGATTTGATCATCGACGAGGAACGGTTACGCGCTGCACGGGACGTTCCAGAACAGGGTTTCGTTCTGCGGTCAGCAGAACAACTGACGACAAGATAACTGGGTGGCATTCTTTCTTGAAATATGCAGTGGTGAGCCGGTGACATGAAGCAGTAATGTTCTGAATTGTTGCATGTCTCAGCAGTACATCTTAGTATTACTAACTGATGATGAGATGGGCTATTACATATGGATTAAAGAGACGACTGGTATGGTATCCACCAAATATGTGCCAGAAACAGCAAGTAACCTATATCCGTCACACACACGAGACACCTCCACATGGATGGATGATAACTACCGCTCCTCCTCGTTCCCGCCATTCTCGCCCTGCCCTGCGAACTCCTTCGATACAATTTCGTGACAGAAAATTTTACAACCATTTCCAGACGACCAAGCAAAAGATCTGTGCCTCGCCCTTTCGTCGTCCAAGCCGCCCGCCCCTTTCATGTCTGTGGCTGCCTGCCCTCCCACGGAGCAGCCATGGGCCAATGCTGCTCCAAGCAGGGCGCCGAGGAGGCCGCCGACACGGTCCCTGCCGCGGAGCCGAAGCCGGACGGCCCGAGCCCCAGCGCGTCAGCGAACAATGGCGGCCAGCGCCCGTCGTCGTCTTCCACGCCCGGCGGCAAGGGCAGCAGCAAGCCGCCGGCGCCCATGGGTACGGTGCTGGGGCGGCCGATGGAGGACGTGCGCGCGACGTTCTCGGTGGGCAAGGAGCTCGGGCGCGGGCAGTTCGGCGTGACGCACCTGTGCACGCACAGGGCCACGGGGGAGAAGCTGGCGTGCAAGACCATCGCGAAGCGGAAGCTGGCCACCAGGGAGGACGTCGACGACGTCCGGCGCGAGGTGCAGATCATGCACCACCTCTCCGGCCAGCCCAACGTCGTCGACCTCAAGGGCGCCTACGAGGACAAGCACAACGTCCACCTCGTCATGGAGCTCTGCGCCGGCGGCGAGCTCTTCGACCGCATCATCGCCAAGGGCCAGTACACGGAGCGCGCCGCCGCGTCGCTGCTGCGCACCATCGTGCAGATCGTGCACACCTGCCACTCCATGGGGGTCATGCACCGGGACATCAAGCCCGAGAACTTTTTGCTGCTCAGCAAGGACGAGGACGCGCCGCTCAAGGCCACCGACTTCGGCCTCTCCGTCTTCTTCAAGGAAGGCGAGGTGTTCAGGGACATCGTCGGCAGCGCCTACTACATCGCGCCGGAGGTGCTCAAGCGGAAGTACGGCCCAGAGGCCGACATCTGGAGCGTCGGAGTCATGCTATACATCTTCCTCGCCGGAGTGCCTCCCTTCTGGGCAGGTACAGACAAAATTCTGCGCCTTTTTCCAGATCGATGGTTCGAGGAGACAAAGTAGTTAAGAATCTGGACTGTTGACACAGAGAATGAGAATGGCATCTTCACCGCCATCCTGCGTGGGCAGATTGACCTCGCGAGCGATCCATGGCCAAAAATTTCATCAGGAGCCAAGGATCTTGTCAAGAAGATGCTCAACATCAACCCCAAGGAGCGGCTTACGGCGTTCCAGGTCCTTAGTAAGTTTCATATCCTTAAAAGTTGAGATCCACTCATATACTCCCTCCGTCCCGAAAAATTTGTCGCTTTATAGTTCAATAATGAACTACAAAGCCTACAAAGCCACAAACTTTTCAGGACGAAGGGAGTATATCCTTCATCAGCAGAAAAATACGAATTATGGCTGGCATCGAAATAAGAAATCGGGATGGATTTTTAAACATGTAGATCACCCGTGGATCAAAGAAGATGGAGACGCACCTGATACACCACTTGACAATGTTGTTCTCAACAGGCTCAAGCAGTTCAGGGCCATGAACCAGTTCAAGAAAGCGGCATTAAGGGTACGTACTTGCTGGCACATATGTAAAAACCGCTGAATGACAGCGTGTGCAATTAGAATTTACTCCTGTCCTGTCCTGGATCTAATTAATAATGCAGATCATAGCTGGGTGCCTATCGGAAGAGGAGATCACCGGGCTGAAGGAGATGTTTAAGAACATTGACAAGGATAACAGTGGGACCATTACACTTGAAGAGCTCAAGAATGGGTTGGCAAAGCACGGAACCAAGCTTTCAGACACTGAGATTCAGCAACTGATGGACGCAGTGAGTTTTCTGAGCACAAAATATGATTAGAACATTGATCTCTTGAGTATGACAAATTAAACAGACGAGAGATGCCTTTTACACATTTTCCAGGCTGATGCTGATGGCAATGGATTGATTGACTACGACGAGTTTGTCACAGCGACAGTGCATATGAACAAACTGGATAGAGATGATCACCTTTACACTGCATTCCAGTATTTTGACAAGGATAATAGTGGGTAAGAATAAAAAGTCAATGCAGCTAGGATACCAGAACTTTGGGCTTTGAGTATTGAGATACATATAATGTAAACTTTATTTCATTATCTCACAGATACATTACAAAAGAAGAGCTTGAGCAAGCTTTGAAGGAGCAAGGATTGTATGATGCCGAGGAGATTAAGGAGGTCATCTCAGATGCTGACTCTGACAATGTAAGGAAACATATACCTGTAAATTTAGTTGGCATAATTCAGCAACTTGATTAATTTTTCTCATATTGATATATGATTTTTTTATATCTTGATTCTAGAAAAACTGAATGTTACTATTGCATCTGTAGGACGGAAGGATAGATTATTCAGAGTTTGTGGCGATGATGAGGAAAGGAACAGCTGGTCCTGAGACGATGAACCCCAAGAAAAGGCGTGACCTAGTACTATAGGGAAGCAGCAAGTGTGTAATGTCTATAGCAGCCTAAACAAGAGGGAAAAAAAGAAGCATACAATGTACTCCTTCCATCCCTAAATACTTGTGGCTGTGTAGTTTATTTTTAAACTGCAAATCAACAAGTATTTAGGGATGGGAGAGTACACAAATTGCACAAATGTAGCGTGGTGTACATTTTTCTGCTGTGACTTGAATGGGATACGTACTTCCTCAAGTGTCATCTCTCCAACAGCATAACCTTCATTTTTACCTGATGCATCATTCTATTTTTTTAAAAGGTAAATACAAAATTCAGCAAATACGTTCTCTTTGTTCAGCTGCAGGAAGAACAAAGGCACAGGTGAAAACATGAAAGGCAGGGACGTATCTCTGACTTCTGCAGTCTTGCAACCGGGGAGTAACTTGAGGTACGTGAAGTCACCGGTGATTTTTCTCAGTTTCACTTTTAGCCAGCCCTACTCGTTGGGAATAAATAAAAAGCAGGGAACCGAGCAACTGGCCTCTTTTCCTGCTCATTGGGAACAGACGAGTATAATTGCTGTTTCAAGTGCGCATGCTAAGAAAGCTTGCACTTTTTCCATCTTGAAGTATCCCTCTGTCTCCAAAAGTTTATCGTTTTGCAGTTCATTTTTAACAAAATTTTTGAAACAGAGGGAGTACTCCGCAGCGGCCCACTGATGCAACATCACTCATCAAGTTTATTGTACTACCAATCTAGTAGGCCCGTTTAGCCTTTCCTTTTACAGTCAAAGCAAGCTGTTGGGTAATTCAAGGTACCATACAAGCATCGAAGGAATATTGAAACTGAATTCAAATCGATTGGACGGGCTAACAACGCCCTTCGAATTTCATCACAAATATCCCTTTCTAAGTAGCAATGATAATTAGTAGAATCCTAATGTTCAATCTGATGACCTACAATCTTACTAGCATTATCTAAGCAAAACATAGATAGTCATGGATCATGAACAAGACCCCAGGTACCGTCAGCAGCAGATAGGACCAAGCTTCTGCCCACTTGAGATTTGTGGTGGTGGGAGTGGGACTTCAGAGTCCCAGCAGAATGTAGTAAACAAGGGTGATGGGTAAGGCAATCAGCATCCCGAAGATCACACTGCAGCAAAGGGAGATTTATGGTTTTCAGGTCCCAGAATCAATTAACTGTAGCATGAAACACAAAATATGCTATAGAAAAGAAACATGGTACAGTCATACAGATGTACTCCTGAATACTTTCTATGATTGCATTAGTTGGCTAATCTAAAACATGATCCTAAGGAATCATAGAAAACTTCAGTGCTTTGGATTATATAATTGAAAAGGAAACCAGGAAACATGGCCAGAGAATGATAATTATAAGACAAATGGGACACTGATAAACATGACTGCATCTTGGCAAGACATAAGTTTGATATTTAAAAAGAAAAAGAGGTATCTCCAGATGATCATACGCGGTGCTCAGGATGTTAGGGTGCACATTGTACTCTTTGGCAAACACAAACGGCACGATTCCTTGAGGTAGAGCAGCCTGAAATTAAATGGCGATTTAAAATGTACTGCTTAGTTACGCAACAACAAATTTAACTGTTGCGGTGAGTTATCCGCCTAAATTGTGGCATACCTGAACGATCGCAATGTGCAGAAGAACTCCGCGCAGACCTACAGCAATGGAGGCAGCAGCCATGACGGCCGGACCAACGAGGAATCTGACAGCCATCGCAAATGCAGCGAGTCTGTTTCCACAGGCAATGATCCGTGGCTGCAGTGCCATGAACAAGCCTGAAAAGGAGCACGGACAATAGTTAAGCAACTAGAGATGATACAACAACACAAGCACCACCCAATGAAATAGAAGAGGTGTACAAACCTAGGCTGAACATTGCCATCCCAAGACCAGCATCAGACAGGAGTGAGATTGACCGGGCGATGATTGCAGGCATTTCAATCCCCCACCTGAAGAAATAGCGCATAACACAAAAGATAAGCAAAAATGCAGGGATAGAATAACAGAAGATTACACTGATATGTTGGTTGACCTGTACGAGACCAGGGACCAGATGACACCCAGGAGGCTGGAGTAAGTGTTGGGGTTCCTGATGAGCTTCCTCCAGACCATGATCAGGATGAGCCTCGTCATCACGCTCGCAGGCGGCATCGTGGCCAGCCTCTCCTCACCGTTGTCCTTAGGGTGAAGCTGGGCGGTCGAGTTTGACCCCAGCTTGGACAGCGTTGGTTCCCCTTTCTCCGCGCCATTGTTGTTCCTGCTAAAGTCATCACGGCTGTACTCATCATAGGCCTGGGTTCCTGTCCAAGGATGAGTCACAAGTGAAATTTTGATCAAGCCATCACAACTTCACAAGTAGAAGCAGATCAGTGGCGAACAGTTGAATTATGCTAATGCACAAATCTCAGAACAATTCAATGAGAATCGTTGAGAGCACAAGATGCTGAGAACATTACAGAACACTGAAAGTTCACTTTTTCAGGGACAATAAAGCCAGTGTTATTTGAACCAATGATGGTTGGCCAGTGGATGGTTGATAGCACGCAATAAGTAGATTAGCAGAGAAAATTTCAACTAGGCTAATTCATAAATCTTGGATTGCTACTGAACATCGCTAGGAGCACAAGATGTTAAACAAATTGAAAGTAAGGTGGACAAAAAAATAGTTACTCCCTCCTTTCTCAAAAGATTGTCACCTTCTAGTTCATTTTTGTACTAGAAGGTGACAATCTTTTGAGAAATGAGGGAGTATTATTTTTTAAACGCAGAGACCGACCAACAAGCCAGTGTGCACACCGCAGGAACCGCTAGGAAGCAAACAAAAGTATCCTACCTAGTACGTAACTGGGAAAAAGGTTTTACCTTTGGCGAGGACGTCGCCATGCTCGGCGGCGCCGGAGCCGAAGACGTGCGACTGTGCCCGCTCCGACACCGGCGATGCGCTCGAGCTCCAAACGAACATGTGCAGGTCCTTCCTCTTGGCTGCCAATGCTTGGGTCAGCGGCTGCGGCGAGTGTCCCCCGGCGCCCTTCTCCTCGTCCCCTGCCGCTCCCTTGACGATGTTGAAGAACTCGGCGTGGTTGAAGCTGGAGCCCCTGGGGGTGGGGTTGCGCGACGACTGCATCGAGTAGATCTCGACGCCGGAGAGGTTGGAGATCCGCGGCTGCAGGGAGTGGGAGTGGGAGTGGGAGTGCGAGCATGCGGCCTCGGAGCGCGAGCTGGTGGACTTGCGCACCGTGACCCGCATCCGGCCGTCGTCCGCGACCTCGACCTCGGCCTGGGCATCCCCGGCGGCGAGCGAGACGACGTCGGAGTCGACGCGGAAGGAGACGATGGAGGCGGCGGCGTCCCCCGGGAACTGGTCCATGACGAGCATTCGCGCGGCGCGGTACTCGAAGAGGAAGAGCATGAGCGTGTACCAGATGATGCACTGGAGGACGACGACCTGCACCATGAGCGTGCCGGCGCTGTCGGGGCCGTACATGCCCCGGAGCAGCGGGATGCCCATGACGAGCGTGTTGGGCAGCGTGGAGAGGGAGAAGAGCGTGATGACCCAGTCGAGGGAAACGAGGCGGCGGCGGCGGAGCGGGGAGGCGGCGAGGAGGAGGAGGAGGAGCGCGAGGACGAGGAGCTTCTGGAGCGTGTCGGCGGCGAGGAAGCGGAGGTTCATGGCGAAGGGGTCGTTGGTGGAGATGAAGTGGAAGGAGAGGAGCGGGACGGCGAAGAGCGCGACGAAGCGGTTGATGCCGGCGCACTGGTCCGGCGTGAAGATGCGCCACCAGCGGACGGAGCCGTAGGCGAGCGTCATGGCCACGTAGAGCGGCACCACGGCCGTGAGGACGTGGTAGAGGTCGAGCGCGGTGATCATGCTGGCCTGGCCGGAGGGAGCAAATGTGGCGGTGGAGTGCAAGAAACCAAACGGAACAGAGGCAGCAGTGTCTGGACTTCTGGAGGAAGACAAGAAGAAGAGGGAGCTGATGAGCAGGGAAAGGGGAGCGCGAATAGAGGAGTGAATTGAAGAAGAGCGGCATGGTTGGGGTAATGGCGGACAAGAAAGCACTCCCGGACCCGGGCCAAGCATTGCATCGGGAGGCGCGGCGGCAGTGATGACGAGACGACAGAGCATAGGAAGACGTTGTCCCTGCCAGTAGCAGCACACAGCACTAGCCTAGCATTGGAGTACTGTACTGTAGTAGGACTGCACCTCTACCTGCTGCCATTGCACCTGTATAGCCTGGGAGTAGTAGGAGTACAAGTGTGAGAGAGAGCTGGGAAAAGAGAATCTCTGTCGTAAAGATTGTTGAGATGCCTTGGAGCTGCTTGCACAGCTGCGGTTCGTTTGACCGGGCACAGCGTCAGCATCGGTCACCGGCCTACCTCCCACGGCATGCTCTTGTTTGCCTGCCGCCTTGACTTCTATCTCCCCTGTCTACTCTCAGCGGCTGCGACTCCCATCTGCCGCGCCATGACCTGCTCCAAGCCACTGCCGGAAGTCGCCGTCGACGCCTCCGACCCCGATCACGTCCGGCTCCGCGAGCTCGGATACAAGCAGGAGCTCAAGCGCCACCTCTCGTACGTTATCAAGCTAGCTCGCCTAGCTCTATCGTATCGTTGACCCTTCTCCTCGGTTCACTCGACTTCCACTAGTTGTTGAGCAGAGTGGTGTCCAACTTCGCCATCTCCTTCTCCATCCTCTCGGTGCTCACGGGGGTCACCACGCTCTACAACACCGGCCTCGCCTTCGGCGGCCCGGCCACCATGACCTTCGGCTGGTTCGTCGCCGGAGCCTTCACCATGGCCATGGGCCTCTCCATGGCCGAGATCTGCTCCGCCTTCCCCACCTCCGGCGGCCTCTACTACTGGAGCGCGCGCCTGTCCGGCCACCGCTGGGCGCCCTTCGCCTCCTGGATCACCGGATGGTAATTACACTCGTCTGTCCTTCCACACTTCCGATTCTTAATTACTTATCCGTTTTTCAAGTAAAATAAGGTAAACGACTTGTACTCTGTTCTCTGTAGTCTCGTTGCTTTACTTTTTTAGGTAATAATGATCCATGCTCAATATGTCTCTTTTATTCATCTTATCCATGAGGAAAGTTACAAAATTTCGCATGCTGAATGCTTACAGAAATTTGATCGGGTGATCTGGGTCAAGCGTGCAGATCACTGGTATCATTGGTAGTGACCTGGGCCTATGTCTTGGAGCACTCTTGCTCAGTATGCATCCAGTAATGTGAAATGGTTGCTGCTGCCGCATACACATAAATTTATTTTTTATAAAAAATTTAGGACAAGGACTTGTACACCAAGAAACACTCACCTAATTGCCTACATGAGTACAGGAACTCATGAAAACACCAATAATTAAAATGCATTCATGTTCTTCACTTTAATTATCTGAAACGATAAAGCTTATAACTTCCATTTTGACAGTGGTCTCACGTTATGTTACCAACATCTAGTAATCTATTTGGTTCCAAATTTGCAATTCATTTCTTTCTTGTTTTCCTTTATTTGTCTTACTTTCAGGTTCAACATCGTTGGGCAGGTAACCAACCATTTCTTAGAACCTCGATTCTCAGTCCCAGCTAACTGTTAATGACCTTCTTTTCTCTTCAGTGGGCAGGCATAGCCAGCATAGACTTTTCTCTAGCACAGCTGATTCAGGTGATCATACTTCTTAGCACCGGTGGGAACAATAACGGGGGGTACTTGGCGTCGAAGTATGTTGTCATTGCCATACACGCTGGGATTCTGCTGAGCAATGCAATCATTAACAGCCTCTCCATCACTTGGCTATCTTCCATCGGGAACTTTGCTGCTGCTTGGAATATGTTAGGTAATGTCTCTACTGATTTGAGTATCTTCACTTAGAAAACTGCAATATATATTAGTGTTTACTTAATTAACAAAAGTGCAACGGTAAAGTTGTTGCCTTGTGACCATGAGGTCATGAGCTCGAGCCCTGGAACCAACTTCTTGCATAAGTGTAGGAAAAGGATGCGTACAAAAGACCCAAAGTGGGTTGGACCCGTCCCCTACCCTATGCAAGAGGGGACTACGTGCACTAGACTGTCCTTTTTATTCAACTAACAGAAGGCCAAGGTGCCTGAGATGTGCAAGGTATTTGTCCTTTGTAGGTGTCTTTGCCCTGATGTTTGCAGTACCAGTTGTTGCTACTGAGAGGGCCAGTGCTAAATTTGTTTTCACCCATTTCAATACCAATAACAGTGCTGGAATTCACAGTAACCTCTACATCTTTGTGCTGGGGCTCTTGATGAGTCAATACACATTTACAGGATACGACTCGTCTGCCCATATGGTACCTCCGGGACCCCCCACCCACTAATAAACTAAGTTCATTGTTATGCTAACTAGCACTGTCCTAATGTGTTGGTTTTAAATTTATTCATCTGTAGACTGAAGAAACAAAAAACGCAGACTGGAATGGCCCGATCGGTATAATCAGTGCGATTGGTATATCGTTAATAGTAGGTTGGGGCTACATACTTGGCATCACATTTGCAGTGAGGGATGTTCCTTACCTCTTGAGCCCTGACAACGAAGCAGGAGGCTATGCAATTGCTGAAGTATTCTACCTCGCCTTCAAAAGCCGGTATGGTAACGGCATTGGAGGAATCATCTGCCTGGGGATTGTTGCTATTGCCATATATTTCTGTGGCATGAGCTCAGTGACTAGCAACTCAAGGTGATCCTCCGCTTAGTTCTGATTGGGATTTTCAATGGAGCAGTAACTCATTCCTGGCTTTATTATTTCAATTAGGATGACTTATGCATTCTCGAGAGATGGGGCAATGCCGTTTTCATCTGTATGGCACACAGTTAACAAGCAAGAAGTGCCGATAAATGCTGTATGGCTCTCAGCATTCATTTCTCTTTGCATGGCGTTGCCGGTAACTTACTTGAAAACCATTCATATCAGATATGATACTTCATTTGAATCCTATTGTACTATGACATTTGATAAGTGAACAGCTCACCTGGATGCCTCCAAATGCAGTCACTGGGCAGCCTCGTCGCGTTCCAGGCGATGGCTTCGGTCTCCACGACTGCCCTCTGCATCACCTACGCGCTACCGACTCTCTTCCGGATAACTTTGGCACGCAATTGCTTTGTGCCAGGCCCGTTCAACCTTGGTCGGTATGGCGTGCTTGTGGGCTGGATCGCCGTCATCTGGGTGGCAACCATCACCGTCCTCTTCTCACTGCCGGTCTCGTACCCGGTGTCCAGGAACACCCTCAACTACACTCCAGTCGCTGTTGGTGGTCTGTTCACTGTCGTTCTGTCGTCGTGGTTTGTCAGTGCCAGACATTGGTTCAAGGGGCCCGTTACAAATTTGGGGGCATAGGCTGGTGCGGAATTGTTGGTGTAATTTTCAGTGCAGAATTCTGTAGGACGCTCAGGTGATTTGAAGAGGTCCAGTTATACACTGATGTTGACTCAGAAAAAAAGTTATACACTGATGTAAAGGGATGGAGTTACTGAGTTAGGGGGAGTATTGATATTGCATTGAAATCTTGAATATTGTCGTTCAACAGATTGTATTCTCACATATCAGCAAAGGATTTTTTATCTTTGTCAGACTCGTTTTTTTTTTGGAAACGTATGAAAACTGGACTGCCTCCATTAACTGATGTTGTCTTAGTGCTCGCTACAGAACGATGTGGCTTGTTAACGCACTTTCTGCAGGTTTTACCTGAGAGAGACGGTAAATTAACAAGCATATGATACATGATCACTTTCAAGGTGGCGAATTTTTGTTAGTTATTGTACACAAATAGGAAAAAATGACATATATATTCAGCATCATGCGATATTTCAGAACAGGACAACCCAAACTTCAATGATACGGCGTGATGCGTGTATAAGCATTTGGACAAGAGATTTCTGCCTGAACCATATTAAGGATACAACATACGTACTAGTTACGTTCAACATTTCTTCCACGGAAAATTTACAACTTTACTGGATGTCTTGCTCAACTGATACTGCTACTCTGTACTGTCTAAGAACACACAAACTGACTCTACTTCCTTTTGCAACAGCTGCAAACGGGTCCAATTCCTTGTTCAATTCATTCTGTCGAGGAGATGTACCACCTGGTGCACAAGTTCTTCGTCTACAAGTCTTCTATATCAATAATGTCACCCAACGAACTTGCAAACCGGAGCAGATCATCATCAGCTTCGTTGAAGTCATCTTCAGCCTCAGCAGGGTCCACCGGCAAGGGAGCCGCAGGGGCAGGTCCAGGCCGTGGTGTGAGCGGCATTTGTTCCACCAAAGGTGCCGGGACGGACGGCCGTGGCTGCAACTGATGAGATGATGCTGGCTGCAGGGACGGCTGTGGTGGTGCGGGCGCCGGCGAGCGACCCGGCTGCATCATTGGTGACGTGATGATCTGGACCTGCCCGAAAGTAGACGGCCGTGGCGGTGCGGGCGCCGGCGAGCGACCCGGCTGCATCATCCTCAGTGGTGCGATGATCTGGACCTGCCCGAAAGTAGACGGCCGTGGCGGTGCGGGTGCCGGCGAGCGACCCGGCTGCATCATCCTCAGTGGTGCGATGATCTGGACCTGCCCGAAAGTAGACGGCCTTGGCGGTGCGGGTGCCGGCGAGCGACCCGGCTGCATCATCCTCAGTGGTGCGATGATCTGGACCTGCCCGAAAGTAGACGGCCGTGGCGGTGCGGGCGCCGGCGAGCGACCCGGCTGCATCATCGGTGGCGTGATCTGGACCACCTGCCCCGGCCCCGAAGTAGATGACGACGGCCCTGGATGAGGCGGGGTGACGGGAGCAACTCGGATCCGCTTGCGGCACGGCTCCACCTCTTCTTGGGGCTCGAAGGAAGCGGCGGCGGGTTTTCGGCGCGCCGCGGACTTTGCAGCAGCGCCGTTGGGCGACACGTAGATCCTGCAGAAGACGCGCTCCCTGTTGCCGACGAGGGCGTCCGTGACGCTGCAGGCGCAGGAGTACTCCTCCATGAGCCAGTCCGTGGCCACGCCGTTCTTGTACTTGTAGCGAAGCTTCCTGTGCTCGCCGATCTTGGCGTTGGTGGCAGCGTCCCTGACGTCTTCGCCCTTCTGGAAGCTCCAGGAGCCGGGGCCGGCGACGCGGACGTAGCGGGCGTCCTTCCCCGTCTTGAGGTTCTGCCTCTCGACGGCGGTGAGGAAGAAGCGGTCGTTCTTGGTCGGCGTGGCGCGGAACCGGGCGGCGAGGACGGCGGGCTCGCAGGCGTAGACGTCGGCGTGGTGGATGTAGGGACGGATGACGGGGTGCATGGGCTCGCCGGCGATGAGGCGCGGCAGGTAGTAGGTGACGGCCTGGTTCGGCGTCGGCTCGAAGCGGAAACCTAGGTGGAGGGCCATCTCGATCGGCTGCTGCGCCGCCATCTTCACGCTGCGACGGCGACGACGACGACGACGACGGAAAGGGCGATCGAGCGGAGCGACGAGGATGGAATAGGTGAGCGGAAGAAGGAACCGAGGTGGATTCTGGTGGATTGGGGGGCACGGGAGACGGGAGGAAGGGCGGTGATTTATAGCCAGGGCGGCCGCACCGCGGGAGGAGAGGTGCGTAGGCGCTACGCGTTTCCATCTCCGAGTTGCCGCCGGAGGAGGAGATCTGCGTAAGGATCCGCCGCCTCGACAATGCAGAGCTCCCGAACTGAAGTGAAGCAGCGCGCGGGGCAAAGAAGCAAAGGCGGTGCCTTGTCCGAGTCCTCACCGTCACCGGGGGATTGGCAGGCTGTTAAAAAGGCCGAACGGAATGGGCCCATCTGTATCTTCGCCAACCAACACTCGTCTCTGCCCGGCCCGGCCCGGCCCATCTATCTCAATAGGAACGCTAGTCAAGTCACCAACTCACCGAGCCTTGCTGGCGAAGAAGCTCCGCCGCGCCCGCCGCTACAACACACGCCGCCGGTGACGACGAGCGATCCAACTCCAACTCCATCTCCATCTCCATCACCATCTCCATGGGGAAGCAGAAGGGCCGCGCGTCGAGCAGCGGCCTCGCGGCCTCGCTGGTGCCGCACACCCAGGGCGCCGTCCCCACCTTCGGCTTCGGCGGCTACCACGGCGCCACCCGCGTTGAGCCCGCAGCGTCCTCCGACCCGGAAGCTCCGATTCGCTCCACCCCCGTACCCGTACGCTATCTCCCTTTCTCTTCCTTCCTTCCTCCCTTCCTTCCTTCCTTCCTTCCTTAGGCCTGTCACCTTGTTCTAAGGGGTATCTCCTTGCCTTACATCACCACTAGTTCAAAAACGAATTCCTCATCTACTGGTTCATGGCATCACCGTCATACAATCCAAATTCTCATGCCTTGTTCCTGGTACTTCTATTCAGGATGTCGATAGTGAAGTGCTCCAGCACCTCAAAAGGCTAGGAAGGAAGGATCCCACAACAAAGGTCAGCCCGCTAATCAGATTCATCTCACCCTTCCTTTCTTTACACTCGGCTCTATGTTTCTTTACTTGACCTAATTCTACCAGAAAACTTCAGTTCGAACAAAATACAATTATACCCTTTGCGTGTTTGCAAAATTGAAACAAAAAGGCATCTATAATAACATCAGCACCGTACTATTTGTTGCCACTTAACATTGATGTTATTCGGGGCAATCTTGCTATTGTGTTGTTAAGCAGAAACATATCGGTGCTAGACAGGACTAGTTTTACCATGTATGTAAAAGTTCTTCACATCACAGAAAATAGGTATTCCAAGACATTCTCTGATTACATAACGAAATTCTTTTTAAAGTTGGAACCATTAAATGGCAAACCTTTGACAAATTTTATGTTCAACATATTTCCCGCTGTTGTAACATGTTATTTTTGCTTCGATGCAGCTCAAGGCATTATCTGCGCTCTCTATGATCTTTGCACAAAAATCTGGTGATGAACTTGTGCAAATTATCCCACAATGGGTATATTTCTCGATTGCTTCGCTGCATTTTCATGTATATCTTATATCCTTATGGTTCTTAACTTATTATCAGATTAAAGGGAGCTTCTTCCTGGAAAAAAAACTTTATTGTGTTTTATGTGGTACCATTTTGATATCTTTCTGAGAATATGCCAAGTGGCAAAGTAATCTCCTTCTTTTTTTTTGTCATCCATATATTTATATAGTTTGCATGATGTTTGATCAGAACATAATACTTGTCTGTATTCCTACATCAGAAGGCAGCATGGACCTGTAGTTTCTTTGTTGGCATTTGTACTTTACTTCTTTGGAATCCATGAGGGCCTACAGTTTTTAAGATCTTCCTGTTAAATTAGGATCATATGAATACAAAGATTACCACTCCAATCTTCAGCTCTAGCACGTGTTACCTCAACATTTTTTTCTCAATAAGCTTGAACTTGTGCTAAACTGCTAATGCGAGGGAAAGAAAATGAAAAATGGACATTACTTATTCAGTCCTTGACTAACCATCTTGTGACCACCCATTGTTTGTCTGGCTACTTTCCTTCAGTGCACTGATATAGTGTCTGTTCATGACTAGACTTGTGCCACTACCATAAATATGCATGTTATATTTATCTTCTCTCTTTACAGACATTTGACTACAAGAGGCTGCTTTTCGACTATAACAGAGAAGTTCGTCGTGCTACACATGAGGCCATGTCTAACCTTGTCAGAACAGTCAAGTATGCCCATCTCTTTCCATTCAACCAAGGCGTAACTGGTCTGTTGTATTTATTGTATTATCTTGTGTTTTTAGTTAAGATGTAAAAGATCGCATGTCCCATGCCCTACTAGATTCTGTTTATCTAATTTGCATTTCTTTTGCTGATCTTGAATGGATGTATTTTGCTCCTTTAGGAAGGGTATAGCTCAACATCTGAAGTCATTAATGGGTCCTTGGTGGTTCTCTCAGTTTGACTCTGCTCCTGAGGTCGCACAGGCTGCTCGTCGTTCATTTGAGGTGGATTTTATAGTGATTCCTTCACTTGCTCATTTTGATGGCTGCAAGTTAGTTTAGCTGGACCACCATCTAGATTTGCTGCAGCTATTTTTCTTCTGTAACACTCTTTTGCCGTTAACTTTAATCTGTTGGGGGCTTGTTTGGTAGGCAGGATTAATATTGATCTCGTTGGATTGGTACGAAAGCTGAAGTGACTCATTCCTCTGATTGAAAAAGATTGGCCCCCAAACCCCACTAATTGAAGTACACCCTAGTTTTGGGAGGAAACAATACTCCAAATATTAATAAGAACCTCAAATTGAACTTTTTGACAGATAACTTCTAGAAATGGGCCATTGATGTGGAATAAAACCATTAATTTGCATGTTCAAATCTGGCTAGTTTTGAAGGTACTCTCACCGTCCCCAAAAGCTTGTCGCTTTGTAGTTCAAAAATGAACTACAAAGCGACAAGTTTTTGGGGACGGAGGGAGTACTAATTATGATTGTTCGTATAGGACCCTTCTTTGTACCAGTAGTTTGAAATAGAAATAACAATATTTGTTTTCATGTTGTTCAAGTAGAGATATTTCATATATTGGAGGTTAACTCTGTTGCAGTCCAAGATTTTTTATTAAGGGCCAGGTTGATTCGTTAACACATTCACATTTTCAGTTAGGATATGCTTAATTTTTAATCTTTACTTATCTCAAGTTGTCTCATCATGAACGTCACCACTACAGATCAAACAACACTTTGCTAAAACAGCTTGCATAGTACCGGCTCATGTACAACATGTTGCCCTAGCTTATGCATAGCCTATGCAACTTAAAGCATGTTGGCTTAATTAACTGATTTGCAAGATAAGTCCTAAAATCATTGATGCCAGTTTCCTGTCGGCCTATTTTTGTGTATCTGTTTAACTGAGATTCTTGCGATCGTTTCTGTTTTAGACTACTGAAAAGTAGTGTCTTTAACGAGTATTACTTTATTCTTCAAAACATGTTCAGTTGTTCACACTTCACACTTATTTTCTGTTCAATCGTAGGCAGCATTCCCACAATCAGAGAGAAGAATTGATGCATTAATGTTATGTGTGAAGGAGATATTTCTTTATCTAAATGAAAATTTGAAGCTGACAACACAAGCCTTATCTGACAAAGCTACACCAATGGATGAACTAAAAGATATGCATCAGCGGGTACTGCATCTTGTGGAATTATAAGTCCACATCCCATTGTTACATATTCTCTTTATGTATGCAATCTGTTCCAAAAGACTTCCAGCTTATGCAAACTCTTTTTCTTCTTCAGATCTTAGTACTTGCACATATGGAGTTTGCTTCAAATGCTTGCTCATATGCTCCCAGTTGTTACAGCAATTGATTCATTTCAATGCATACTTCTAGCTATAAGTTCGTACTTTTAATTTATCCCTCTGCAGGTAATATCATCATCGCTGTTGGCCATGGCTACTCTTATCGATATTTTAATTGGAGTGAAATTGCAAAATTGTGATGTAGACAGTACCAATACTGAAAACAGGAATCTGTCAAAAGTACGATCTACTGCACTTTCTTCTTCTGAAACTGCATTTTGTATGCATAAATATTTTCTTGATTTCCTGAAGTCAGAAAGTGCAGTTGTACGGTCAGCTACATACTCACTGCTTTCAAGTTATATCAAACATGTTCCTCATGTTTTTGATGAAGAAACCCTGAAGATACTTTCACCCACTATACTTGGTGCGTTCCATGAAAAGGATGTGTCATGTCACTCTTCAATGTGGGACACAATCCTTATCTTCTCTTCAAGGTTTCCAGAGGCTTGGTCATATTGCAATATTCACAAAATTGTCCTAGGTCGATTCTGGCAATTTTTGAGAAATGGATGTTATGGGTCCAAACAAGTCTCATATCCTCTGTTAGTTCAGTTTCTGGACTCCATACCACCAAAAGCAGGCATGGGGCAACAATTTGTTTTTGATTTTTTGAATAATCTTTGGGCTGGAAGGAACCAGAGGCAGGTATTAGCTGCTGATAGTTTGGTGTTCTGTATTGCCTTTAAACAGAGTTTTCTATGGCTTCTAAAAAATGTATCAAGGTATCCCTTTCTGAACCAGTAAATGGTTTGTCATCTTTATTTTGCATTTATATGGCACTGGAGTGTCTGCATAGCATCCCTTTTCTTTTTCCCTTTGACAGGTATTCTGGTGGAGATTCTTCTAATGATATTCTCACAAAGCTTATAACTGATATACTTGCCAGAATTGTTTGGGGTGACTACCTTTTGTTGTCTGATTGTACACCAACTAGTGATGTTCAGTCATCTCAAAAAAATCCGGTGGTGGCGGCAAACATACGCTATCCAACAAACTATTTTCAGGATTTAGGGAATTGTATCATTGAAATACTGGATGTGATCGCAGATACAGAGAATTATTTGCTAGATGTTTCTTGTGAGTCGCTGTTAAGGTGCTGTTTGGACATAATTCAACAAGGCGAGAAGCTGTCGAAATTTCAGGATCATGTAAAACAACTTGTATCTTTCTTTGTTTCCTTGGATCTACTTGTAGCCCACAAAGGTAAAACATGGCCACTGGAAAGATTGGCAAGACCGCTGGTTGAACAATCTTTGTCAGCTATGAAATCCTTGGTAAGTTCAGACATCTTATGATGATGATTGTGTAATCTTTATTCTAATCTGTGTCTAGCATTATTATGTCATCATTAGTTCCATTATATTGCTATTTTATTTATTTCCTCAAACATGAAATTCATGTTTGCGCTATTTATTAAATGTTAAGGGCTTGTTAGGAAGAGGATGGAGGAATTCATATTAGGCACTTTAGGAGCTAAAATTTCCAGAACCAATAAGTGCAGCCAATCATGTAGAATGCATAAAGGAAAAGGAGCCAGCTGTTTAGCAAGTGTAAAAAACTTTATAATCATTTGTATGCATATGACATCTGTTACATAATAAGTCTAAGAAGATGAGTGCGTCGCTAGAGCCACCACCTTGTGAATCCTATATCTTGTTTTACTGAAACTTTTTTGGCATGTGGTCAGCTCTACTTAGAATACAGGTAGAATAGTTTAGCTTTTTATTTAAGACCTCGGGAATCCTTTTTTTGGCACCAAGCTAAGGGCATTCATCAATGTATATGATGCGGATATTGAGGCAAGGCTATCTTTTCTCTGCATTTATGCTGTAATATGCAGAGATACAAGTTAGTTGACAATAAGTTGATTATGTGAACCATTTTTCTTTTATGCAGGACACTCCGAGCCATGTTAAGCTTCTTTTAGTTCTGGTTGAAATATTTGGGCCTACTCCCCTGTTTTTGAAGAATTATCAGGAAAATGTTGAAAACTCAGATATGAAGCCCTATCTGGAGATGTTCAATGATGACTTTCTCCCTTGGTGCTTGAATGGAAAATATAGCACCTGTAACTCAAAGATAGATTTATTGCTTTCTTTATTTCAAGATGACTGCTTCTTTGACCAATGGTGTTCTGTCATAAAACACACTAGTGCTAAACAAAATCACTCTGTGGATGATAAAACCTCAATCATTATTGACCAGCTTGATATAATTACACTGTTACTTCAGAAAGTCAGAGAAAGAATTGCTGAGGGGAAGCTAATAAACCTACAAAAAAATGGTTATCTGCCAGAACACTGGAGACATGACCTATTGGATTCTACTGCTGTATCTGTTTTCTGTGATTTACCTGCTGGAGATTCTCATGCTAAGTTCCTACGGTATATGTGCTTCTAACTCTTTTTGTTCAATTCTGAACATTTTGTATATTTTCTATTTTCTTTTTGAAACTTAGTGAGTGTTGACTTGTTACACGCGTATACTCATGTGCTAACCACTATTGTGTTGCATTTTGTCTGGGCTAGCCAGCACTTGAAATTTTAAACAATTCACAGAGCTTGTTTGTATATTTTAAACAATTCACAGAGCCTGTTTGGGCTAACTCTTTTTGTTCAATTCTGAACATTTTGTATATTTTCTATTTTCTTTTTGAAACTTAGTGAGTGTTGACTTGTTACACGCGTATACTCATTTGCTAACCACTATTGTGTTGCATTTTGTCTGGGCTAGCCAGCACTTGAAATTTTAAACAATTCACAGAGCTCGTTTGGCACAGGTCCAGCTGAGATCCATGCTGGCT
The DNA here is from genome assembly GCA_036927565.1 of Tuctoria greenei. Classification (NCBI taxonomy): domain Eukaryota; kingdom Viridiplantae; phylum Streptophyta; class Magnoliopsida; order Poales; family Poaceae; genus Tuctoria; species Tuctoria greenei. The sequence goes on along the minus strand of JAYESD010000009.1, from coordinate 177,319,167 downwards.
TTTGAATTACAAGAAAAAATAAGGTGCTTTAGGTTTTTATTTTTAAGCTTAAAATAATTACAAAATAACTCAACCAAACATCTTTAATCCGTTCATAGCTCCAGATCCAGGATTTCTGTAGATTGGTATGAGCAGCTACAAGAAATCCATGGAATTTTTTTTTCTGAGCTGGAGCTCTGCCAAACAGGGAGCACTGCTGTATTGAACTATTGATGATACTCTGTTCTGTTGATTTGTTGTTGTTGACTTGTATGCTTTTAACCTTGCTTGCATGTGTGAAATTTCAGTGCCGTGCTTGGTGGCTCGGATCGAGAGGATCACATTTGTTTTCTTTCTGCTGAGACTGTTCACAGCATTCTTGGATTCATTCTGAAGAATTTGGCATCGGTATTCAGCACATCAAATTTCGAATGGGCAATATTTGCATATGATCTCCTATTGCCTGCGGAGTACAGGCACATGAAGGTTTCAGAAAATCAATCCTCATCGATAACATTTGCGATGGCTCGTTTTGCTTTTGATGTTCTTAAGGGTAGCTTGTCTTTGCTAGTGTTACTCGAGGAAGATTCTGTATTTCCATCTATTTTGGCATCTCTATTTATCATCGAATGGGAATGTAGCATGGCTTTAATTCTTGGTGAAGAGAATGATTTAGAGGATCATAAAGACAGTATTGATGTTGGCGCTTCAGATAAGGAAATTCATTTGAAGGCTAACCTTGCAGAAAGTATAAATGCCTTTTACCAAAGCTTAAGCTCATCGTTTTGGAATAACCTTCATTCGTGCACTTTGAATAGACTCACACACATTCTAGCTCAGTCTGTCAGGTTTGCTGTATTTCATACAAGTGACTTACATGATGATACGACAGCAGCCTTATGTTCAGAGTGGGTGGTGGACATGTTGAAGCTCATCTGTGTTGATAACATAACCTTGCAAAGTTTTTTCAATCTTTTGTTGTCTGAGGGTGATTGCTGGCCACTCTGGTTGGCTCCATCTTTACGAAATGGACATCCATCTATGGAAGTTCGATTTGAGCCAGATATTACAGATGAAATTGTAAGAATTTTCTCTCCCCTCCCCTTCTCTGCAATCCGTGCTTCAATTTATAACAAATATTGTGCACTAACCCCTTTTTTAACATTATTTGTACCTTACTAAATCTCAGTGTAGTTTGTAAACTAAATATACTGTATGCCTGCATATGTCAGTATTTATCCTCAAAACAGTTTATTTGATTTATGATGTTCTGTCAACTGTTTGATGTCTCTGTTTAGAAGTTTGTGAAATTGATCTCTGAAACAATGAACTAAATCGATAAACAATTATTTGGTTCAGGAACTGAAGCATCAGAGATTTGTTGCTTTTGTTGATAATCTTATTCTCAAGCTTGGCTTTGGTGAAGTGATTTTGGGTATTCCAGAAATTCTGTGTCGGTCTATGTCTCAATCGACTGATATTACTTCATCAATCTCTTCTTTGTCTAGAGTGTGGGTGGCTGCTGAGATCCTTTGCACTTGGACATGGACAGGGGGCAGTGTGTTCAAAACATTTTTACCTTCGCTAGTTAAGTGCATGAAAATGGAATCATGTCATGAGGTCAACATTATGTCGATGTTGCTTGACACGATGCTAGAAGGTGCAATTATGCATGAGAGTGCATGGACACTGTTTAATGCTTGGCATCTTTCTGGAGTTGAGATAGAAAAAATCCAGGATCATTTTCTCCGTGCTCTTGTGGCTTTATTATTTGCTTGTGGCAACAGTGATTGTATTTGGAGAGTATCTGATGCGCTTGCATTTTTCAAGAAACTGTTAAGCTATCTTTTTATTGATTCATCTGTAAATAAAAAATGTCTGAAAGCTCTTCCCTTTGTCATGAGTACCATTATCAAAACTTTCTCAGAGAAATCAAAATTGGATGAAGATTCTTCATACACTGATCTCATGGGGAAAAGCATTTTGAGTTGGCTTGATGCAACCATCTCTTGTCTGTCATCCAGCACAAGGGAAGTGCCAGAACAAGGTATGTTTCCTTAGAATTATTATTTGATAGTACAAGTACGATGTTGTTTTTTCAGTAATGTAATATGATCTCTTACGTTTGTTAGATGTCGAGGACTGGATGCAAGTTTCCTTGTCTTGCTTTCCGTTGAGGATAACGGGGGCAGGCCGGAACTTGGTAGTTACAGTTGAGCGGAATATCAGTGATGAGGAAAAATCATTAGTCATGTCTCTTTTCCAGAAATACCAGATTTTCTATACTGGCTCTGCTTCATCATTTTCAACTAATGAAGCGGTGCTTTCGCCAACAATTGAATTGCTGGGGGTGAAACTGATGGCTGTTATGGTTGGATATTGCTGGACAAACCTTCAGGAAAATGACTGGCGTTTTTTGTTTCGTACGGTATTCAAGTGGATTGAATCATCTGTTTTGCTTGTGGAAGAAATGACAGATGGCATCAACGATGCTGCAATAAATCAGAAATCAAGTGAGGATGCCTTGGAGAAGATTAAATTAGTGGTTAACACAATGGACGAGCTGACAATAAGCTTAGCAGAATCTGCTTTGGTTACGTTGTGTCAACTCAACCATCTTGGTAATATCCAGGAAGCAGAAAATTCCCAGAGTTTGCAGCTTATTAGGTCAGGGGAGTATGCTGAGAGTTATGACAAGATGGTGGAGAGTATCCTCCGTTTATTCTTGGCTTCTGGTGTTTCAGAGGCAATAGCAAAATGTTGTAGTGAGGAGGCTTCATCCACCATAAATTCTAGTCGCCATGCTTATATGCATTTTTGGGAACTCGTAGCATCATTCATCTATAATGCTTCACCTCAGATTAGAAGGTCTTCACTAGAGTCCATGGAACTGTGGGGACTCCACGAGGGTTCAGTTAGTGGACTATATTCAATTCTTTTCTCCTCACAGCCAATATTTCATTTACAGATTGCCGCATTCTCTCTACTTTTGTCTGAACCCTTCTGTCAACTATCACTGATCAAAGAATCTTTGCTGGGAGACAATTGCTCACCCGCTGAGCATTCTGGTATTGAGCAAAGTACTGAATTGATGCCAGATACAGAGAAGACCTTGTATATCAGAGATGAACTGAAAGCCTTAATCGAGTTCCCAACTTCTGAACTTTTCAAAACAGATCTGATAGCTCGAGATAGGGTATATTATATGAACATGATTTAAATGCAGTAACTACATTATAGTTGTTTATGTGCTAACGTTGGTTTGTGTTTTTCCTTACTAGGTTGACATCTTCATTGCGTGGGCATTGTTGTTGTCCCACCTGCAGCTACTACAATCATCGTCCAGTTCTAGGGAGAAGATACTTCAATATATACAAGATAAGGTCAGTCCGTGCATATTGGATTGCATCTTCCAGCATATCCCATTAAAAGGTGCTGTACCGAGTGGGAAGAAAAAGGATTTTGAACTCATACCTGAAGCCGAGGCTGCTGCCAAAGCTTCTAAGAATGCCATTGTTACCAGTTCATTGCTTCCATATGTGGAATCTCTTTGGCCTGTTGGGACGTGGCAAATGGCCTCACTTGCAGGATCATTATATGGGATGATGATTAGATTGCTGCCTTCTTTTGTGCGCACATGGTTTACTACCTTGAAAGACCGCTCATTATCATACTCGATTGAGTCCTTTACTAGACAGTGGTGCAGTCCCCCTCTTTTGCAGGACGAATTTTCTCAGGTATGTTGAACCTTTTTTCTTGGTAATAAGCTTCCATGCCACTGTTAATTAAACCTCGAAATGCCATGAATGTCGCTGATGGGTCCCACCCTGTCATTGACACTTGGTGTTTACTATGGATATTTTGAAAGTTTGTTCTTATGGCAAGATACATTTGGATTTCTAATTGTTCAAATTTATTAAGAGCTTTTGGTCTAAGCTACTTATTGAACAAGATCAGTCTCTCTAAAATTTCGTAACCAAATCAGTCTCTCTTTTTATTTTTTTGGTGTTATGTGGTAGTATCTGAATCGGTTCACCTGTTATAAAGTACAGCTCCGAAAATCAGATACTGCTGTTCCAATACAAGTTGGCATGATACTTTGAGGCCCTATAATTTGTCATGAAATTTATTTTAACCCTTGTTACAGGTTAAGGTCTCTATCCTTCCCGATGAGAATTTCTCAGTTAGCGTGAACCGATCAGCTTATGAAATTGTTGCAACATACAAAAAGGAGGAGACAGGAATTGATCTTGTTGTACGGCTTCCCAATTGTTACCCCCTACGGCATGTCGAGGTTGATTGCACAAGAAGTTTGGGTATCAGTGAAGTGAAGTGTAGGAAATGGTTGCTTTCCCTCACATCATTCGTCCGCAATCAGGTAATTCGGTGCAAGGATAAACAAAATTCAAGGGCAATCGATAATTGATGGATTTCGCCACAAAGGAAACAACAGATACTCCCCCCGTCTCAAAAAGGTTGTCGCTTTGTAGTTCATTTTTGAACTACAAAGCGACAAACTTTTTGGAACGGAGGGAGTACATTTATTATTATATTTGTGGTGCATGTTTTTACAGAAGAATCAAAATGTCATTCTAACTAACTAGGGTAATTGTTGTCTACAGAATGGTGCAATAGCGGAGGCAATCTGCACCTGGAAGAGTAATTTTGACAAGGAGTTTGAGGGCGTGGAGGAATGCCCGATCTGCTACAGCATTCTCCACACGAGCAACCACAGCCTTCCACGACTGGCTTGCAAGACGTGCAAGCACAAGTTCCACGGTGCCTGCCTCTACAAGTGGTTCTCAACGTCCAACAAATCAACGTGCCCGCTGTGCCAGACTCCCTTCTAGCCCCGCCCCGCCCCGCACCGCCCCGCGGAATTCTGTTGTGTAGGTGAAGTGACCCTTCTCTGTAGTAGTGCTATATAGTTTGTTGGCGCCGGTGAATCTCGAGTGTAATGACATGATGTTCAGCAGTAGCTTGCTGTTGTTGTACGTAGTTTGTTCCCTTGTTCCCGGTTTCATTCTTTGGTCAGTAGCTTTGTTGCTGTTGTTGTTACAGCTTTGTCTACTACTGATGCAACCAGAGGCCTAAAGAATGAATATAGATACAAACTTTTTAAAGTAGATTCGGTTACCTTTAACTGCATTGACGATGGTCTTAACGGCAGGCCCAAACACGGCAGAGCTTTGGTTTTAGAAGAAAACCTAGACCTTGGAAGAACTTTGGCAGACGCATTCCTATGTTTTTAAGTGACTGACACGAGTTGATATTGCAAGGCCCATTTACGATGGGCCTGGACGGTAGTAGGCCCAAACGCGGCACCCGGCTCCTCACTGAAGCTCATCGGTTTCTTCTACCTCCTGCCTCGCACTGTCGCCGCGCAGCTCCCTGCTTGCCTTTTTCCAGCTCCTCCTCCTCCTCCTCGACAGGCGGGGGCGGCCCCCTGATCTCGCGGTTGGCCTGTCTTTTTCCATTACCAGCAATAGGAGGAGCGCCGGCGAACCGCAGAGTTGGGAGCTCGGTGGTTCTCCTCCCGATGGGGGGTTGGAACCGGTCACGGCATATCAGGGGACACCGGGACCGCCGCCCTTCGCGGCCTCCTCTTCCTCCGCACGATTACGGTATGGACACTTCTTGCCTTCTCGGTCCACTGCTCTTCCTCTCCACCCTGGGCTCCGATTCCTTGCGTCCGATTTTTTTCTTATTATTATGATTAGGGTATAGGTTCAGGCCGATCTATGCATTTACCGCCTCGTTCCTGTTAGAAACTGAAATATTTTTTCAGTGTGCTGTGCTGTGCTGCTAGAAATGGGCCTAGCTATCGATTTGGTTCCTGCCATTATTCATATAGAGCGCTGCTGCAAGCCCAACACTGGATTGCCTTCCCAGTTCTTCTTGTCATAGTCGCTGATACAAGTAGCCAGTAACACTAAACATTCGCCTGACTCAAAACTGTTCCTACCACTGCATGCCAGACAATGCTAGCTTCACAGATTACAAATGTGCAAATATGTACTCCCTCCGTCCCAAAAAGCTTGTCGCTTTGTAGTTCAAAAATGAACACAAAGCGACAAAATTTTTGAGATGGAGGGAGTACATATGAAGTCGTTTTTTCACCACATATGCTCCTCACCATCCCGTCCGTAAAATAATAGGCAAGGAATCAGAGTATTCATAAGTTAATGGAAATGCTTTGCTAGTCTCCTCTGAACTCTGCCTCTAATACATTTATCTGTATGCACAGGACACGAGCACTGCCCAGTCCCATTATGGGAAAGGGAGTTTTGCTGTTATGTTGGTGACATTTCCTGGCAAAGGTTCTGTGAAAACAAGCTATACGTCGGACCATATAATAACCTAGAGCACTGGGATGATTCAGGAGCCCTCGAGAATTTCCAGAACGCGAAGGCGAGGTTCTGGGCTTATTATCATGGCCAACCTTGTGATATTCCTTTGCCGGACCCTGATCTGTATATCGATAAGGTCGACCACCATTGCAAAGTCGACCCTGAATTGGTTGCCGACCTAGATAAGGTTCGACTACCGTTCGACTCGGATATTAATTCGGCCGCGGCAGCTACGGAGGCTGATAAGAGATCTTCTCAGAACCAGTCTGGAAATTGGGATGTCTATATAGAAAAGCCAGCTGAAATCAATAAGTGGGAATCAGAGCTGACCTCAAGACCGCACACAACTTGGGGAGTGAAGCCTGAACCTTTCGAGAACTGGGGTAATAGCAACTCCGGTTGGGGTGATGCTCTGGTCAATCCTAGCTGGCGTGACTCCAGCAACAACCATTATTCGTCGAATAACTGGAATGACTCTCATGCTGGACCCAACAACTGGTACCAGGATCGAAGTAACATGCCCGGCAGGAAACGGAGCAGCGAGGGCCACTTCCAGCACAGGAACAGCAGGCAGAGAAACCAGGCTGAGGGCAATCAAAGGAGCGGTTGGCAGGGCCATAGAGGGAGAAACAGTGAATGGCGTCCACGGCACAACAGGGATCGCCAGAATGGTTAGGGACTAGATGGTGGCGTTTGATTTTGTGGCGAAATGAGTGATTATAGTTTCTTGCTTTTGTTTTGGAGTAGCTGCTGGCAAAGAGGTGCATGTACAAAGAGATGTTTGAACTTTGCTTCTGTTCTTTTGGAGATGTCGTTCTGTTGTGGTAACTAACTATATATGGCTGGTCCATGTTTCATCGTAAAGAAGGTTGTCCGTCTGCTTGCATTTCTCCAATGTTTTTTTGGCGGGACCTGTTAGTTTAGGTTGCTGAAGGTGAAATGTAGGATTACTATCCTTACCAAAAATCTTCAGACAGCTCCTATAATTGTTTAACCATTGTTCGGTTTCTCAAGCTTTGCACCGGTCATTGTCATGCGAAGCAGTATTCAAATCTTAGCATGGCCTGATCTCGTACAAACTACGTATCTGCTGCTGCTTGGGAGAAACCAGCAAATCAGCATCCGAATACGTAATAAACAGCACCAAGGTAGGCGAAGCTTCGTGGAAGAATCTCATGGCTAAATATGGCGAAGTCTCTTTCGGAAGGTCCCGTGAGAACCGGCCGTTAACTTCCCGCGCCGGGCGCGGACGAAGCTTCGCAGAAGCTTCACTCGTTCGAGCCATCGCCTTCGTTCGTCACCGTCCTGCCTATAACTCATCGGTCGTCTTCTCCACGGCACGTACGGAATCCCTCACCTTCCTGCCTCCTTCCCTCTCCTCGCTCGTCGACCTCAATTAAGGATCAACAAGGTAGGTGTCACGGCCATGAAGCTTATCACGCACATGTTCGGTTCCTCCTCTGCCAAGCCGCGGGAGAGCAAGAGGGAGATCAGGAAGAAGAAGAAGAAGATGAAGGGTGCCAACCCCTCCTCGTCTTTCGGCTCGTCGATCACGTCGTCGTCGTCGTCCGACGAGTCCTCCGCCATGACGCCGCCACGGTCAGTCCTCACCTCCGCCGCCGGGGCTAAGGATAAGGAGAATAAGCTGGCGGTGGCCCTGACGCGGGAGGAGCTGGAGGCGGCGCTGCGGAGCATCGTCGTGGGGAGCAATAAGGACGAGCTGCTGGCCGACGACTCGGTGCTGGAGGAGGTCGCGACCGCGGCGGCGGACGAGGGCGAGCTCAAGGAGACGTTCGCGGTGTTCGACGCGGACGGGGACGGGAGGATCTCGGCGGAGGAGCTCCGCGCGGTGCTCGCCTCGCTCGGCGACGACCAGCAGTGCTCCGTCGAGGACTGCCGACGCATGATCCGCGGCGTGGATACCGACGGCGACGGGTTCGTTTGTTTTGACGAGTTCACGCGTATGATGATGCATTAGTGTTCGCTGTGATATACACGTACCGTTTTTTCGTGTGGACTGGACATGCAGTTGATCTTCGTTCTTCGCAGATTTTGAATTCGTGTCGTCCATATCAATACTCTAATTCCATGCATGAACCCTGTACGTACCCATGCATTATACGTATCTGGTAATGTAAACGCCAAAAGTAATTCGTTTTTAAATTTTGCTCAACATAGAGCACTTGCTTTTAATGAAATACATCTTCGATGTTCCGGCACATACATAGAGAGCAGAGAAACTTAATTAGTAATACGAATCAGAAGGCGCGTACGTACATACGGCACACGAGAGGTGCTTGCTGTAGATGATCGTTACGTGTAATATTCATATGCTAGTACTCCGACCGTCGTCACGAGCTGAGGCGGCTCGCCGCCGGCCGCCACGCGGAGATGGAGTAGAGCGGCTTCCGGTGCCAGCAGAAGAAGAACCCGTCGCCGCGCGCGTCGTGGGTCACCTCGTACCCGCCCCAGCCGCAGCTCTGCAGCAGCTTCCGCGCCTCCATCATGCCGCTGTAGCTCAGCCCCACGCGCTCCATCCCGGCGCCCTCCATCCGCCGCGCCCACTGCGCCAGCCGCTCGTGCCGCTCCTTCCGCTCCGCGCCCTCGCGCGCCACCACGCCGCGGATCTCCTCGCCCAGCACCAGCCGCTCCACCACGCGCGCCCGCTCCGCCGCGCACCGCTGCGCCGCCGACGACCGCTCCAGGCAGTCGAACAGCAGCGCGTAGTAGTTCACCGCCTCGTCGAACCGCTCCTGGAACGCCGCCGCGTTGTGGTTCGCCTCCGGCTCCGTCACCACCATGATCTTCGGGGACAGCGCCTTCACCGCCGACAGGAAACTTCCCAGCTTCGTCGTTGCCGGCTTCTTCTGCGACGTCGACGCCGCCAGTAGTGGCCCCGATCCTGCTCCTGCCGGGGATGATTGCGGCGACGACATCACGGGTGACGAGGACGACGAGTCGGGGCTCAGCTGGAGCCGCGTGTTCAGCTCCCGCTCCAGCAGCTCGCCGAAGCTTCTCGGGCTGGACCTGGACCGCGCGAGGATCTGCAGCGGGGTCAGGCAGCTGCTGCTGGCCCCTCCGTGCCTCCTGTTGCCCGCGTCGTCCGCCGCCAGGAGGCGGTGCAGCTGCGCCACGACGCTGACGGCGAGCGCCTCGCCTGAACGGACGCGGAGGATGTGACGCAGCGCGTCCGTGTCCAGATCGTCGAGCCTCGACACCACGGCGTTGAACTGGAACGGGATGTCGAACGCCTCGGACTCCTTGGCGAGCACGCCGGCCATGTTGGCGAGGAACTCCTTGCTGTCGTGGACGGCTGTGATGCGGAGGTGCGGCGCGCCCCCGCGCCGGCCGCAGAACGCGTGAAAGAGCGCGATCCACTGCACCGGGTTGGCGGCCGGGCCGGAGAGGTCGACGACGTGGACGAACTTCTCGCCCTCCATGGCCTCGAGAATGGCGTGGTTGGTGGTCAGGTACGCGAGCTTCATGAACGGGAGCATGTCCAACAGGTGGCGGCGCGCGGACGGGATGAGGTGCGCCTCGGCGGAGCCGGCCGTGGACGACAGCAGCGCGCGAGAGAGGCCCGGCACGAGGTTGAGCAGCTTCCGCGCGAGCGCGTCCGCGAAGACGGCGGCGAGGCGGTGCAGTGTGAGGGGCGCGTCCAGGGACGCCAGCTGCGTGATCTGTTCCAGGTAGAAGTTGGCGTTGTCGAAGGCGCCGGCGGCCACCTGGGCGGCGCACTGGTACAGCAGGCCGATGAGATGAACGCTCTGCTGATCAGATGTCAGTTCCTGCACCCACGAGCCGCCGTACCCGTGCGGCGACGGCGAGTACAGCGACGAGGCCGGCGACGATGTGGCCGTGGACGCAGTTTCCTCCCGGAGCATGTCGTCTTATTTACTCAGTATAAAGTCCTCAAAAGGAAATGCCAGAGTTTAGACGTACGTGGCTATATGGGCAATGTATTATACGTATTCACTATATAATCACTGCTGCATTGTTCGATGCTGTATTTGCGTGGCCACCACAGATGCGACAAGGTCTCGAGTTCTTATGCTCCTAGGTGTTCAACCCTGTCATGGCATGCCAAAAGGAACAAGGGTGAATTGAATGCATCTGCGGCGAGAGCTAAGTGATGCCCCGTCTGCATCTTGGTGGAATAACTAGGAACATTGGAATTATTCTCTTGGAACTTATCTACACAACTTTTGGATCACAGCGACTATCAGACAATTTTGTGATCAATTCCTCCGGTCCAGGACATTGCAAGTGTCACCAAAGGTTGACAGAAAACTCAAGCTGCAAATTTCTGTTTCGACTACCGACAAGCAGGGTTCAATATGGTGCTAACGTGCCTCCAAAATTCCCAGTTATGTTTTCCCCGAGGACAAGAGGATAACACTTCAGTTTTGTCAGATTCACAAATGGTAGTTGATTGCAAAGGTAGCCTTCTTGGAGTACTCATCGGCATTTTGACCACATGCTCTTGTCTTATCCCCCGATAGATGCTAACCTCTGCTTCTCTAAAATTAGATATGACGACTATGCAAAATGCAACATATAATACAAGCCTCATATGTGCAATAAAATGAATCTACGACCAGTTATCTGAAAGAATCCCTCTTTTCTATAAAACTGGAAACTAACCTCTTTAGATAGCTCGTGACATATTGGACATGAAATACAAGCTCAATCTCGAAAAGAAAATATTTACGATTATTCTTTTGAAAAAAATCACATTTTGAATAAAATCGAAGGCTACCCATTTAAATTTCTAGCGAAAATTTGGTACCATCGAAACTTCTCCGAAATATTGTATGACTACGTAAAACATATTTAACAAGTAATACAAGCTCGATCTTGAAGAAAAATGAATTTACGGCCGTTCTTTTAAAGAAAAATGCGTTTTGAGTAAATCGAAGGCTAACCCCTTTGAATTCACGCAAAAATTTGATATCTTCAAAACTTTCCCAAAACTTACGTATGGCTATGTAAGATATATACAATATGGAATACAAGTTGGATCGCGAAGAAAAATGAATTTACGATCGTTTTTTTAAGAAAACTGTGTTTTGAGTAAAAACCGAAGGCTAACCCTTTTGAATTCACACAAAATTTGATATTTTTAAAACTTTCTCAAAACTTACGTATGGCTACTTAAGACATATACAACATAGTATACAAGTTCGGTCTTAAAGAAAAATGAATTTACGGTCATTCTTTAAAAAAAAACTACGTTTTGGGTAAAATTGAAGGTTATCTCCTTTGAATTCACGCAAAAATTTGATATCTTTGAAACTCCCCAAAACTTACGTATGGCTACGTAAGACGTGTACAACATAGAATACAGGCTCAGTCTCGAAAAAAATGAATTTACTGTCATTTTTTTAAAAAAAACTGCATTTTGAGTAAAATCGAAGGCCAACTATTTTGAATTCACGCAAAAATTTGATATCTTCGAAATTTCTCCAAAACTTACGTATGGCTACGTAAGACGTATACAACATGGAATACAAGCTCAGTTTCGAAAAAAAATGAATTTACGGTCATTCTTTTGAATAAAGTTGCATTTTGAGTAAAATTGAATGCTAACCCTTTTGAATTCACGCGAAAATTTGATATCTTCGAAACTTTTCCAAAACTTACGTATGGCTACATAAGAAATATACAATATAGAATACAAGCTCGATCTTGACGAAAAATAAATTTGTGATCGTTCTTTTGAAGAAAATTGCGTTTTGAGTAAAATCGAATGTTAACCCGTTTGAATTCAGAAGAAAATTTGATATTTTCGGAACTTTCTCAAACCTTATGTATGGCTACTTAGAACATATGCAACGTGAAATACAAACTCGGTCTAAAAAAATGAAGAAGAAAACTACGTTTTGAGTAAATTCATCCCATATGTGTGAAGAAGGTATCGTTATGTAACACATAGCCAATAACGTATATATGTGTGATTTCAAAAAAAAAAATTACGACATGTTCTTTGGATAAAATCTCTATTTTAGTAAATAAAAAACTAACTCCATTGAAATTTTCGATACGTTCAAAACTTCCTTCCATAGTATCGCAATTGCAACGACATCAATTGAAGTGTCCTCTTAGACAGGCCTTTTTCCTTGCGCGATTTAATTGCTTTGGACCTGTACATGCAACATTAACAGGGACTGTTGCATGATGCATGGACATGTACGGCCACAATCCTTTAGGCCCATCTGAGTGATGCATGGGCTGTCTGAACAAACTGGACCATGAGCTAGCTGGTCCAGTTTGTTACTAATATCGACTGGCACAGTGCGCGGCCCATTAAAAGAAGAAATGTCGTTTGAACGCAGTACGACGCCGTTGCGTTGCGTCCCGTCCTCCTCCGCAGTTTATGGATGGCAGGCGACCACACAAAACACGCCCGCCATCGCCACCTGTGCCTCTTTCGTCGTCATCGCCATCTGCTCCGCCGCTAATTAAGCTTGGCCCCTGCACACATCACTCAGCAGTGCACTCACTCGCTGGCCGCCATGTCCTGCAGCACGGTTACGTGTTTGTCTCTTCATCATGCCCGGCCAAGTCCTTCCTGTTGATCACAGTTTGCTCAACTACTAACAACCACACACACACTATCATCTCATCTGCTAATAACCTTCTCGCATCGATTCAAGCTTCCTGTGGCTGTGGCTGCAGCCAGCTGTTAGGGATGGAGGAATCTATGCTGCTCAAGCTGTCTCTATAAATCAGTACAGTACTTAATTACTTGCAGCCGCGAGACAGGAAGAAGCCGTACGACACGACACGATGACGGGAGGTATAAAAGGAAACAAACCAAGCCCGGCCATCATACGCCCCGATCCGCATACATATAGTTCCAGTCCAGGAGGGATCCAGATCAGCGCGTTAATTGCACAATGTCAATGCAGAATTTACTGCCTCCTCCCTTCTTCCTGCAACAAATCCAATAATAATCCTCTCCCTGCCGGCGACCGGGGCCGATCGATCCATGGGAGGAGCGAATAAGAAGGCGAAGAAGCTGTTGCCGCTCGTCGTCGTGGCGGTCGCGGCCGTCCTCCTCTCCCGCGGCAGCGACAACGACGACGACGTCAGGGTGCTGGAGATAGGAGGAGATGGCGACGACATGGAGCTGATCCCGCTGGACGGCGCCGCGGGGCCGGAGAGCGTCGCGTTCGGCGCGGCCGGCGAGGGGCCGTACACGGGCGTGTCGGACGGCCGGGTCCTGAGGTGGCGGCCGGCGGAGCGCCGGTGGGAAGAGCACTCCTGCTCGGCGCCGGAGCTGTAATAAGTTGTTCGAACCTGATGGCGATTCTTCTCTTCTCTTCTGTGAAATGAAATGATGATGATGATCGAACCGCGCGTGTGCATGCAGGCTGGACAGCTGCAGAGGGTCTCAGGACCCAGGGCGGGAGCACGAGTGCGGGCGTCCGCTGGGCCTCAAGTTCAACAACCGGACAGGGGAGCTGTACGTGGCAGACGCGTACCACGGGCTCAGAGTGGTCGACGACCCACCAGAACAACACACCGTCGTGTCCAGATCCAGACCATTGCTACCCGCCGAGTGGCAATGGCGGCAAGGGACGACGAGCCGCTCCTTCCGCTTCGCCAACGCCGTCGAGGTCGACCACGAAACGGGAGCCATCTACTTCACCGAGACCAGCACCACGTTCCAGAGAAGGCAAGCAACTCTGACTCTCTGTTCCTTCCTTGGCTGCTGCAATAATAAAGAACCACTTTTAATTACTGCACATATAATGAACTGGATAGTAACCTCACAAATAGTAGTATATATGCAGAGAGTTCCTGCACATAGTCATTTCCGGTGACAAGACTGGCAGGCTGCTGAAATACGATCCAAAGAACAACAACCACGTCCAGGTCTTGGTCGACGGGCTGGCATTCCCTAACGGCTTAGCTCTGAGCGCGGACGGCACTTACCTGCTCCTTGCGGAAACGACGACGGGCAGAATCCTCAGGTACTGGATCAAGTCGTCGTCGACGGCGGCGAAGAAAGCTTCTTCGTCAACCGTGGAAGAGCTGGTGCGACTGCCGTGGTTCCCCGATAACATCAAGCGGAGCCCGAGAGGAGGGTTCTGGGTCGGCGTCCATGCCAGGAGGGGGAAGATCGCCGAGTGGTCGATCAGTTACCCTTGGCTGAGGAGATTGGTGCTCAAGTTGTTGCCGATGCGCCATGTTCAACGCGTCTCGACACTCCTGAATCATCAGCTAGGAGGACGACGGCGTCAAGTGATAGCACTGAGACTGAGCGAGGAGGACGGGAAGGTAATAGAAGCGGTTAGCGTTCGTGGTGATGCGCGGAAGGTTTTCACGTCCGTCAGCGAGGTGGAGGAAAGAAACGACGGGACCTTGTTTATAGGTTCTGTTACCTCACCTGTTCTCGGAGTATACCGCTTACCGCTTGATGTAGAATAATATAATGTGATCAACAATGCAACTTACATATATATGGACTATTAATTATATTGGACACCCCTTGAGCAGCATGCATGTTGTAGGTGGTGACGCGGTTTGCATGACGCACGCGCGCTTCATGCATGTCCCCTGCTAGCTGCAACCAGCTAGCGCCGAGATAACATGTGTCGTGAACGTCACGTGGTCCGGCCAGCTTGCCGGTATATATCATCTCGCCGAGATCCCACGTACGTAGGCGCCAACACTGCGTATGCAAGGCGGTGTCCGTGTCGTGAGAGCGGAGGAGTTTCTATTCTACTCCAACCGAACGAAGCAAAGCAAAAGCTTCGTATGGAATTAAACAAAAAAACAATAAATCAGGAATGCAAATTAGACTAAAGAACGATAAATCAGGAATGCAAATTAGGTACTCTCATACACATTACGGCGGAGTGAGCAAGCTTGGATTTTATATATAGTCGA
Organism: Tuctoria greenei; assembly: GCA_036927565.1. Lineage (NCBI taxonomy): Eukaryota > Viridiplantae > Streptophyta > Magnoliopsida > Poales > Poaceae > Tuctoria > Tuctoria greenei. The sequence continues at coordinate 177,303,940 of JAYESD010000009.1, read as the reverse complement.
TGAACAAATATAATGCTCTCCTCTTCCTTGCCACCCACCTAGAGCGCACTACTGCCATCCTCACGCCGCTCATCTGCACCAGCAACCTGCCCTCCCTGGTGTGTAGCAGCGCCGCCACTACCAATAGTTGTTGCGCCCTCACCGCCGGCACCGGATCCAAACAGCGGCATGTTCATCATGTCACTACTCGTTGACCCGTCGTAGAAGCTGTTGTTGCCCTTATGGTCAACAAACCCTCCTCCTGTGAGCATGTCTACAAATGATGGCGGCGTTCTAACATCGAAGAAGGGCAGCGACGGCGGCGCCGATATCGGCGTGAAGGGCGGCGGCATCTCGACGAAGCTACCGGACATAAATGTCGGGAGTACATTGGGAAAGTTCCGCGGCTCCTCCGCAGCCCAGGAGCTAGTAGGGAGCACATCCTGCTGCGGCTCTGCTGCAGTCCAGGAGGTGATGGGGAGCACGACATCTCCCGGCGGCTCCACAACACGAGAGGTGGGCACCGCCGGGTGGTGGTGTTGCTTGTCACTGGAGTTGTTGGATCCGGAGCTTGATGATGATGGCAATAATGGTGATGTGTGCCTGTTCTTGCGGCATCTACCACCGACGGGGATGTTCCGGAGGGAGCCGCCATGGGTCCAGTAACGGCGGCAGCCTTTGCATAAGTAGCGCGGCTGCGACGTGTTGTAGTTGTTGTAGTAGGCGAACCTGATGTCGCTGGAACCACAACGCGGACACCTCAGTGGCCTACTATCCAGCTGTGGCGGTTGCGGCTTCTTATTATTATGTTCCCCAAACACCTGCTGCCTCCCTTTCACCACCTCCTGTGGCACCACCGTGCGCACGGCCTCCTGCATCTGTATATATGCATGCATCAAGTGCTTAAACATTTTGCATTAATTATGCATGTGTATTTATCACAAGCGTTACGCTCTCCCTGTTCTAAAAAATTTGTCGCTTTGTAGTTCAAAAACCATGACATGGAAAGAGATGATGAGGTGGATTGTTACCTGTTGTTGTTGCGTCTGCTGCTGGTGGTGGTGGACAAATGCAGTAGTGTTGTTGTTGTTGCTGCCGTTTTTGCAGGAGTTGGAGGCCATCATCATGTCCATGGACTCCCCAAAGTCTTTCTCCTATGGCGAAGGCAAAATCATACATATGGATCAAAACAAAGAGGATCCAACATGGATCAATCGAATCTGTAGATCGAGACGGAGGAGCAGCTACCGTTCATATGACTAGAGATACTTACTTGCTAGTAGCAAGTTCTGTGTCCTGAAGAAACCCTTGATTTATCGTCCCTCTCGCCGTCGGTCTATGGATCATATAAGAGTAGAATTGTGAATTGGTGTTGCGGAAGAGATGCCTTTACTTTAGTAGTAGGCAAACTCGGAAGAGAGAGGAAATTTGAGGGAAGGAAAAATGGACGGTAAGCGCGAGGTGATGAAATGGAACACACCGACTTTTTATAGAAGCAAATGGGCGGCACAACTGACGTATGCTCCTTGCTCCCTCGGAACAGAACACGTCCATCTAGAGAGATGACCCACCAATTTTTCTGTTGGCGAACAACGGAAAAGTAGAGAAAAGACAATTCCATCAATGTGCCACCTACTTCTCTGTTGGTGTACAACTGGAAAGTAGATAAGATACAATCCAATGTGCCACCTATTTTTCTGTTGGCGCGCAACTGGAAAGTAGATAAGATACAATCCAATGTGCCACCTATTTTTCTGTTGGCGCGCAACGGAAAAGTAGAGAAGAGACAATCCAATGTGCCACCTACTTTTCCGTTGGCGCACAACAAAAAAGCAAAGAAGAGACAATCCAATGTGCCACTTACTTTTTCGTTGGCGTACAACAGAAAAGTAGAAAAGAGACAATCCAATGTGTCATCTACTTTTTCGGTGGCATACAACAAAAAAATAGAGAAGAGACAATCCAATGTGCCACGTACTTTTTCGTTGGCGTACAACAGAAAAGTAGAAAAGAGGCAATCCAATGTGTCATCTACTTTTTCGGTGGCATACAACAACAAAAAATAGAGAAGAGACAATTCAATGTGCCACCGACTTTTCTATTAGCGTACAACGAAAAAATAGAGAAGAGATAATCTAATGTGCCACCTACTTTTCTGTTGGCATACAACAGAAAAGTAGAGAAGAGACAATTCAAATTGATTTGGAAAATGTAGCCTCAACTCAGCAGCTTCCCCTACAGGCTTTAATTTGTTTTTCTCTTTATTTTTAATCATGGCCACCGATCAATGCACACTTGAAGCATGATTTTATTACATAGGCCGGATTAGACCAAATTATTGCTCACTCAACATACTCTTTAGATCCATCCATAAAACAGATTCATCGAGAGACTCCAGCACCAAGCCTGTTTTTATTACTCCCTCCGTCTCAACTCAACTCTATTTCTGGATTTAGTCAAACTTAACTTTGACCAATAATTTCTATATATTCTATTAACTTCAATAACATGTAAATTGTATATTATGAGAATATTTTTTATGATTAATCTAAAAGTATAATTCTTATATTGTTAAAATTGATCAAAATAACATAAATCAATGATCAAAAGTAGATTTGACCAAATCCAGAAATAGAGTTGAGTTGGAACGAAAATAGTACATAGAATGATGTAACCTTACCTATTTTGTCAGCCTTTAGTTTAGTACTCTCATTTGCAAGTATTTTAAAATAGAGTGAGTACTAGATAGAGACAAGATGGATGGTGTGTGAGAAGGCGTGAAACGGAAATGGCAGGATTTTTTGTGAAAACAAACGCTAATTGGTTGATTGCTTACTTTTATACTAGACAATGACTACAACGCAATCACAGTTTTGATACAATCGTGCAATCAACCATCCACAACTGTCAAAATTGTATCTTACGATTGTTGCATATTTTTATTTAACCCCCTCTACCAGATAGTAGAGGAGGTTAAATAAAAAGATGTATTGGCCGTAGAATAGAAATTCAACGATTGAGGATGGTTAATTGCACGATTGCACTAAACATCTGATTACATTCTAGTCGTTCACTTTATACTATATGATCAATCTAGCAAACCTATACTGTTGCATTTCTCTCCTTGAATTATCGATCATATAGCATCAATGAGCTCCATATCTTCCCTCGAAAAAAAACTGACCTCCGTATTGGTACTAGAGCTCAATCGAATACAAAACATTATACTTCCTGTTTTATAGTTCAAAAATGAACTATAAAACAATAAACTTTCAAGAATGAAAAGAGTACTTTTAAGGCGTTCCAAGCCTTAGGCCACATTTCTACACATGGATGTCATAGCACTTGCATAAATTTCGTACAAAATGAGGGGGGAGAACAAAATGTATCTCCAAGTAAGTATGAACCAAGATAGAATATGAAGATCTATAGCCAAAATTCATCCTCAAATAGTAGTCTCGAGATATTCAGTTGCCTTCCATATCCTGCCTCCTAAAGATGAGCCACGTTTTCGTTGAGAGCACAAACCAATGAATTATTGGATAAACCTCTACAACAATGTCTGAATGGTCCTTGCAAAGAAATACAAACTTAAAAAAGCCTCATCCAAAGTAAATAAAATGACTATAGAGATAGTGTTCACCTTTTGTGAATGATAAAGGATGGAAACAAATGAATCCGCCCTTTATTGAACTAATAACAACATTCGATCATATTTCACAAGAGATCGTTTATGCTGCATTCCTCTTTTCTTGCTCTCCTTAATATTTCCCTCTACAAGGTTAGAGAGTTAGCCACAAGTGTGCAATAAAGAAGAGCAATTGAATTATTGAACTATGCACAGTACACAAATCGATAGTAGAAACCAATGTTCTAATACAAGCTACATATTCTCACATGTTATTCAATAAAGGTATTGACAACAAATTGGATATAAAAAGGTTGGGATCGCCGTCACACAGGCGTAGATCAGCTGGCCATAATTTCAGAAATCATAAGATAACTAACCTGTATCTGGGCGGTAATGCTTCCGGCACCCTAGTATCAATTTTGACATCATTACACACAGATTGTACTATCATTAAAAAAAAGATAGGAATTGAAGAACTATGTACAGCATACATGAAATTGTTTCACCACCCAAGATACATCGCTCCAAGTTTTTGACTGTATGTCCTCCCACAGCAAAGGTACTTGAACTGACTCCACATGCTGGATAAGCCTTAAGCTACCTGTTATGCAGCATATGATGCACCAAAACAGCAGGTCAGCAACAAATTATGTTCGGAACAAGGTCATGATGTACCAACAGGAGCTTCTTATCCAACAGAGGGTAGTCTTACTTGTAACAAAGGCCTCTTGCCAAAATTCACGCTTCGACCAAGATGGAGACACCTCTCGTACAGGGATCCCAATATCACGGCATACCCTGTTCCAACGAATAAATTTGTTGTTACAAAACCTCAGAATTTAGCATTATTTCTTGACTCGTAGTAGCTCGATAAAGGTCCCAGCATCTATTGCTTCTATCTATGCAATCCCTTTGCTATGCACTATTAAGCACATAGAACTGAACACAGTCAAAGAATATTTACTCTATCACTATCTGACGTATGATTCCGGGGAGAACTCCATCACTTATTGGAGCAGTTTGAACTTCGAAATTCTGAGCCAATGTCTGAACAGAGAAAGGTTCGTCCCTTTGATGTCCATCCTAATATAGGGACGTAAAAATTTGGTTACATAATTACAAAATCTGAGAGGGGAAGATCTTTGTACACTGAGTTGGAGCATATATTTGTCATAACTCGGAAGAGATGTGGCATTGCTGGATTAACCTTTAGGCAGACAACGAAGAAGTTGGTGACACTGCCTTCGAGAATGTGATCCCCATCGTTAGTCAGCAAGAGCTCTGTGACCCCGGGAGGCCTCATCCTTTCCATAACCTTCCTCATCCTGAATCATAGGAAGCATGAGACGAGAGAGAGAGAGAGAGAGAGAGAGAGAGAGAGAGAGAGAGAGAGAGAGAGAGACTGCGTTTAACTGGCAAAGAAATTCCAGCTTTGTACGGGAAAGAGGAGAGCAGAGAGAGGTCGTCCACGCACACACACACACCTGGCCCAGGGTGCGTACTTGGCGGCGGGCGCATCCCTCCCCCTTCCGGCGACAGCGACTCTGGCCCCGGTCTCTCCAAACACCGGCGGCGCATACGCTCCCGCGTGCACGAATACGTCCAGGCCGTCGTCGGAACCACTTCCTCTGACCAGCGCCGTGACGGCCAAATCATCCTTGCCATGAGTCACCGGCATCCGGCTCCGCATCTCGCTAACGGCGATCCGCACGGAGTGGTTGACGACAGAATGAATAGAGAAGTCGAGGAGGCGGCGGGGCTGGGGCAGGCCGAGAAGGTGAGGGTGGGAGCGGGCGAGGAGGCGCGCGGAGTCGGCGAGGCGGAGCAGGTGGCGGGGCCACCAGAGGAGGCCGCGGGCTGTAGTGTAGGCACCCGGAGTGGACTCGAGGAAGGAGGCGGCAGAAGAGGGAGGCAGCGGGGAGACGGCGCCATTGCTGACCAGCACCGCAGGCGGCGCCGGCGGCGGCGGCTGCATGGTGTGGTGAGGAGCTTGCTCTTGGGCTGGCTTGTCTGGGCTCACGGGAAGGGAAGCATGGGCCTCCAGATCAACAGAATCCAGGGCCGCCGCCCGCTTGTCACGGTAGCAAGCTCCTCACGACACCATGCAGCCGCCGCCGCCGCTTGTCAAGGTCGCCTTCTACTTCCACTCCCACCAGACGTCTCCCCATCCACTCTCATCTTTCAAAAGAGTCGCATATTGTTCAGGGTTCCACCGCTCCCAGATTTAGAGGAAAGTTGAAGCTGGGAGAAAAAGCATGGATAAGACAACGGGTACGCGAGGCGCCAAATCTACCGATCACATGATGGGCATCCCATGTTCGTGATACGATGCTAATTGCCGTGCCGATCAATGTGCAGGCAGCTAAGTCCGTGCAACATGCTCCGACGGACTAAAGTTATCACCCGATAACTGAAATTGTGCCAAGGCTAATGTTAAACTTGTTTACTCCCTCTCTAAATAATTGTCGTTAGGACAATCATTTGCAGCTCTTTTTTAGTTGTGTTGGTTTCTCTGAAAAGACATTTGTTAAGAAACGGAGGAAGTATTATGTATTACTAGTACCCAACAAACACTAGCCATCCATTTGTTGTTTCAGTTTATACCAACGCAAAACGAACCAATCACTGATGTGCGAACAAGACACCCCTCTGGTTTCTCGACGAGACCACAAGCACCACTCCAGTTACAAAAGGAAACAAGTCAGATTTTACACACTTGAATCCATCTCATGCCCTCCAACCTGCACGAACCAATACACATTGTACTTTAACAGCCACTCTTTCTGGACACGTCTCTCTTTCGACTTTGCTTAAAACAGAACCTGACCATCAAGCAAAAGAAAAACATCAGTAAATGCATGGAGCTGCCCCAAAAGCTAATCAATCAATGTCACATCATGACAAAACCAACATTATCCAGCCATTTAAAGACATGGAATAGCAAGCAATATACTCCATTAATACCCACCAATCCGAAAGAACAGCAAAATGCATACCTGGTATTTGATAGGTCTGGACAAAAACTCAGGTTCATGTTGCAAAACTTCAATCCACTACCTCCCAATAAACACATGCGTCAGCTCGTAACAACGACTCCACCATCTGATACGCGCAGTGCAAACGGTTACTTCCAGAACGAGAGACACGCCCAAGAAGAGGGTAATCACATTCCAAAGGCTCTGTTATAAACATCATTTGAACCCATCATGTGCAAGTTATTCGCTTCACTCGGATACAGTATCCCAGACATGTCTGGCATGGGAGTGTTGTTCCCTTGTCTCAAGTCACTCCAACCATCCCGGTTACCAGTTGAAGGGTGTGAGCTTCTAGGTTGTTGGGGTGGCATCTGTGTGTAAGGGGATAGAGAACCTTGGTTCTGTCCTAGAAGTCTGGATGCCATATAATTATCATTCATAATGTTGAATACATCTTGAATGTGAGTCCTTTGATGGGACTGCATATTCTGTTGCATAAGTAACTGAATCCTTTGATCACTATTTGATGTATGTAACTGCGCTGGAAATGCAGGGGTATTTTTCATCTCCAGCCCTGAATCGCCAATTCCAGGCATCCGCCCTTTGCCCACAGCCAGTATAGCAGGATCAACAAATTCTATGTCACTTGTGTGTCTAGCCAACTGAGGTTCATATTGATTTCTGTTGCCACCCAAGAGATTATCCCGGATATGAGTTTCTGTGAAAGTGCCAAACACCGCAAAAATATGAGAAATTGCACTTGCTATTCTGGATGAGCAGCAAAATATATTGAGATAGTAAACAAACCTGAGTATGTCAAGCCATAAACCTGATTAGACCCATCCTGGGACGAATACCCTGATGAAAATGAAGAAGAGAATCTAGAAGGGGGATTATACCCATCCTGCGATGAAAATCCTGAAGAAAATGTAGGATGGAGTCTAGAAGGAGAATTAGGACCATCCTGAGATGGGAGTCCTGAGGAAAATGCAGAAGAGAATCCAGAAGGGGAACCAAGCCCATCCTGAGATAGAAATCCAGAAGAAAAAGCAGAAGGGAATCTAGGTGGGGGATTAGATCCATTCTGTAATGAAATTCCAGAAGAAAATGCAGAAGGGGGTCTAGAAGCAGGATTAGTCCCATCCCATGATGGAATTCCAGAGGAAAAACCAGGAGGGGGATTCAAACCATCCTGTGAAGGAAATCCAGAAGAAAATCCAGGAGGGGGTACTCTTGATGGCGCTGAAAATCCAGGAGGCGCGGGAATTTTGGACCTTGATGTGCCTGAGAAAGAATGTCCTTTGTAAGCACACAAAACACCACTAATGGAAACATCAAATCACAGAGCTAACACCAATAGATGGATGATCTAATTGTAGAAGTTAATATTTGCCAATGCTCAACAAAGAAAGAAGTGTAGAACGCAATAGGATAAAATTTGATTAAAAAAAGATAAAAAACTATGAGACATATCAAGAATACTAAATACAACATACTGCTCAGTCAGGCACAGAAGCTACATATATTAGCACTCACCAGTAGCTGGCACATCTGATGTAGCAAGTGGATCTTCTGGGGAATGGAGCCCAAGGCCATTGTGATAAATATTTCCACAAAAGTTCTGGGATAACAAACTGAAATTCTTCTCAATACCACAGTTTCTGAGAGATGAATCTGACATACTTTCTTGGTTATCCTGTCTAGCAAATGCAAATCTTGACTCTTTGCTGCTGGTTCCTGATTTCCATGAAGGCATGGTGAAAGTCACGTCATTATTTTCAGATTCTCTAAGCATCCTAACAAAATTGTTAGCAGTAGAGTACGAAGCATCCCAAAGATTAAACTCTGACGACAAGACATCAGAAATTATTCTGTTCTCATCCTTATTTACTCTTATAGTCTTGTCAAAACTTCCGGTATTATCAGCTCTCACTGAAATTGCTTCAGGCTGATGAATTTCCATCCCAGGATGTCCAGAAACATCACCAGATGTATATACAGTTCCTAGCCCATCTTGAACTCTATTTAAGAATCTGGACGTGTTGTTGGTTGAAGACTGTTTGGTCTGCATCGTTGAAGTAGTACTTACAACAGTCGATATATGGTTACTTTCTGTAACATCCCACAATGAAATGGCTGATGTATCAGGAAGACAGATAAATGAGGAATATGATGGTACATTTGTGCCATCCAACAGCATCATAGGAAGTTTGTCAGTGTTCCACGAAGAATTTACCGAGGGGGTCTCACTAGAAGTTTGCAGTTCTGAACTGCAATCAAGATGCTTATCAGAATCATACTGACAAGAACGAACAGTGCTCTTATTTTCTGAAGGCGGGAGCTCAGCAACAGAAGTGCATGGCATTGCATCTGGTTCTTGATTTCCTGCCATGCTATGAACCTCATCTTTGACATCTAGCATTACTGAAGATATACAGCCAGATAGCTTCTCAATATCAATTTCCTTGGGTCCAATATCTTCCAATATTTTTTTGCTGCCAGCAAATTGGCAGTTTACATCTTTTGAAATAGGGCTTTTAGGAGCAATATTGGTAACTAGGTGGTCACCATCAGCAATGTTTACATCAGATTTAGATGTTGAACTTGATACAAAATCTGAAGGACTTTTACTGGTGCTGCTTATTGTTGTGTCTTTCTTAGGTAACTTAGACCCTGGATAGGTTAGCTTTCCATTTCCGTTAGCAACTTGATTTTCCTCACTATCCTTTGAGGTCTCATCTGATACTAGAATGTCATCATCGTTCCAAGCTGAAGGTATTGTGGAGAAGTCTATGTCCAGAGATGAATTCAGTGATGATAGAGCTTGTGATTCCTTTGCAATACCAGGCTTATACGGTTCTATGGTCTTAGAAGAACTATCTTTTCCTGACACTTGCCGTTCATCAGATACTTTTGGTGCTGAACTTGTATCATCATTCCATGAAGAAGGTATTCTTGTACTTGAAATCTTTGATGAGCTCGAAAATAAATTACACGGTGGCTCTGGTTTTGATTTTATAAGGGACTGTGATGATGTCACCCCAGTACCTGTTGCCTTGTCAGTCAAATCATGATGGCCCCTGTACATAACCCGGAAAAAGGAAAAATTCAGTATGGCAATTCATATTTTCAAGATATAATAGAAGATCCCAGAGCTACCATACCAAGAAGCAGCTGGTGGAAGAGTGGGCCTCCCAGAACTACTGTTTGGAGGTGAAAGCCTTGGCTGGTTGGTTGTATTCTATAACAAAGAAAGCTAGTCAATGCGGGAACAGTGTAAACCAAAAAGTATGGAGAATACAAACAATTTATCCAAGACTTAGCACGGAAATTTCAAAAATGACATGTTATTGCATTTAAACTTTTCAGTACAAGGAACATACAAGTGCTCCATTCTTGACTGTGTGTCTGGCTGAGACCACTGCACTGTAAGAGAAATCATCTGCTGGAGGAGGCAATACAGTCCCGGCACGTCTTTGAGAAACACTGGATGCCATTTGGGGGACCCTCGTCCTGATATAGTAATATAAACGAGTGAATGAACAGCATCAACTGGAACTAACAATATCAACTTAACAAGTAAGTTTTAGCACATAGGGCAAGAGTCGCAAGCAGTACTAATAACATATTAAACATCCGCATTGAAGCAGGCATGCCAATGTCCTTGACGAAAAAGGAAAAGCAGAGATACCAATATTCCATTTTCTATATCAATTCACAGGAGACACCAACTGTTATCGGTAGTAGTTGGGCTTTTGTGTGCTGGCATGGTACTGCAGCAGTCGCTACTGTAGCAGTAGCGACTGTTACTGTAGCAGCATATATAAAGAGGGTCATTGTTACTCTAGAAGGCAGGCAAGAGAATAGATCATAAAGACTACTCAGAGCCTCCAAGAAAGGGCTGGTAGATCTATCTTGCTAATTACCTCTCTCATATCCCAGCAAAAATATCAACAGCCTATACATAGTATGATTTTTCTGCTACGGCTCATGCTCATAACATAACTACTACACTCAAAAGAAAAAAATATAAAGATAACTTTCAAAAGTCACATCAATGCTAAACTGAACCTGAACCACAGCCCACAGTTTAGAGTAAGTAGTCTAGCAGAAAGAAAGCTAACAGGACTGACACAGAGGCTTAGAGCTGAAAAATGGTGAAGCAAACTGAACAAGAAATATATTCACGATGCTCGTTATTAAAAATAGCTCAGTAGTACCTCGTATATGCTGAGATTATTTCATCTTTGGTGAAACTATCCTCCTGACTGCCTACGTCATGCAAATAGAGACAATCTGGATTTCCACACGTCTGAGAAAAAAAATACACTCAGAACACTATAACCAGGTTTAGTAATAATAAGTAATATATTTACTGTCAGCATGAAAAGAGTACCATGTTCCGCAGCCATGCATGGCAATACTTCGTAGTACCAAAGCATGCTCTGCAATTGTCAATAACCATTAGAATAACAATGCCGTGCAAAACTTCTGGGAGAGAACAAAGTGTAGAAGGTTACCTTAACACTTTTCCTTCCAAGACAAAATTATGTACAGCTTGAATACACCGAATGGCCTCTTCTTCTTTGGCATAAGTAATATAACTGCATGAGTTTAATTAGCCATAGTTTAGACAAGAGCTAAACTTATGTGTCTAAATCATATACAAATATAATACTCCCTACAGTCACAAATAAGTGATGCTTTAGACATCAACATGATTGGTAGTACATTTGTCCTTTGGTAGATTATATTGCAATAAATTAAAGAGAAACAAAACTATAGTATTATGGAATTATATTTGAAGGGCGGGCCTGCCACAGTGCTAGTTTCTCTCCACTTGTGTCTTAGAGATCCTGGGTTTGAAACAGCCTCCTTGCAAATTAAGCAAGGGGAAGGCTGCCTAGAAATTCCCTTCCCCAGATAACGAGGTTCAAAGAGACTTACACACTGATATTGTTGTTCCCTGATGCCTGCTGGGAAGGAGGCCCAGTCGGACGGGAAACTGAAACCTTCAGAACCTTCCCGTATTGACCAAAATATTCCCTGCGCTCAAGTACCTAAAACAAAACAAAAAAGGAATAAAAACAGAGTCGACATGACGACTAAAATGTAAAATTATCACTCAGCTTGAATCAATCTAGCTAGATATGATGCTCACACTCTCATTGCACAAATGAGCAGGAAAACCAATTATGTACACCAGGTTCCTCTGTATAACCCTGACACTAGACAGATGTTTCTTAGCCTCTGCAGTTGCTGTTGCTGCCACCTTTGGCTTGACCTTTTGGGTTTTCTGCTTCTTATCTGTGTTTTTCTCCACCACGGCCCTGTTCCCATGAAAATAAACATATGTTTCAACTTGTTATTGGAATGAACATTTTACATTTCGCACATGGATTATCCAGAAATGGAAGACTGCAAATGCTGTAATAACGAGGTTCCGAAAGACACTAGGCAGGCGGTGACCCTCCACCTAGAGCCTAAGCGTGCCTAGGTGACGCCTAGCCGTTTTGCACTGTAGGAGTGATGGTTCGTAAAAAAAAATACAGCAGTATATGCAGGTCGTCCTGCACCCTCTGATTTTCCCCAGCGCACCTGCACCTCCGCCCTGGCAGCCTAACCCACGAGGTGAGGCGGACCCCGGCGCAGGGCGCACCTAGGCAAGCACCTAAAAACACCTTTTGGAACGCTGAGCAAAAGACAAATTGATGGCTAAACACAGAAGCATCAGGAGGGTGAGTGGAAGATGGGGACAGAGTCGACAGACCTCTCACAAGTAGCAGCCATGTTGACAATCCTGTCCTTATCGTAGGGAGTGCGGCACGCAGGGCAGCGTCCCTCTGTTTCATCCTTCTCAGCCATATCAATAATATGATGCCAGCACCAGACACAAATCTACATACAAAAAAAGAATCACCGAGTTACTGGAGGATATGGAAGCCAAATACGGTGCAGAGGAAGCAAGGGTGATATATAGGGGATTACATCATAGCCGCATTTGCATGGCTTGAGCTGCTGGTCAGTGATATCCATCTCCTCGGCACAGAGCGGGCAGGTGCGGTCTCCGTCGTCGCTCATGGTCGTCCTGGTGAGTATCCAGAGATGAGATAAGATGCATAGTAAGAAATCCATAAGCTACCGGGGACTTGAGACCCGAGATGAGCAAATCCACCCATGAGAAATACAGATACATGGAAGATTGAAGAAACATGGGAACGGGTATGGCCCGATTCAACGAAACCAGCTATTCAATCTAGCCACGAAAAACGAATGGATTGCTATCGGGACACACGCACCAACTGACAACAAATATATAAACAGGACGGCCGAATTCCGAGCAGATTATACCAGATCGTACCGTAAAGGCGTGGAGAAGGAGGGATCGGAGGAACTCACATTGGAGGGAGGGGCGGACGGGAGGTGTCCGATTGCGAGATTCGGGGAAACCCTAGGGGGGTGGGTGGACGAAGCAGGCGACTGAGGCGGAATCGACCCAGCCGAAGCGGAGATGATGGAGGTGGTGGCTGGAATCGACGGAGCGGAGGGAGGTCGAGGTGAGCAGGCGACCGAGGAAGGAGAGGAGAGGAGGAAGCTGTGCGGCCTCTGCTGCTCGCTCTTCTCTTCTTCTATGTCGTCTCGTCTGCGGGTGGGTCTCTCTCTCTCCTGTTGCGATGAGGTGTGAAGAAGAAGCGCAGGCGGCCCAAACCGTCCACACCACGTCAACCAAAGCAAGGAGAAGGGCGTCCGTCGGATCCATCTCCTCCTTTCCCCAGCGGCCTGTTACTTCCTACTTTTCTTGATGCCAATTGTAAAACATAATTAGGCACCATTTCTTCCATAAGATAGATTGATAGAGTTGATGCCACCGACGACATATAATTGGCGCTTAAATCTTTCCGAACTCGAGTTGTCAATATTACGATCTAGAACAATAACAATGGCGATTAACTCTGAACTTATATGAAAACCGGAGACGATGGGATCGTTGGAGAAGAAGATATGACGAGAGCGATGACGTAAGGTTACTTATGTTTGATCGGTGATTCGGAATTTCAACTTGATCCAATGGTGTGTCGATGCCCATTTGTCGCAAAACCATACGACAAACAAGAGAAGTGTATACGAGCGGAACCTTCTACGTGTTGCGATACGAAGTAAAAAAGAAGTAGAAGTCAAACACACCACATCACTGAGAAAAAAAGGAAAAGTGTAGTCAGATCATCTCTTTCAACTTCTTAATTTTCCTTTTATTTTTTATTTTTTCATTCATACCAAACTGTCAAGCATGATTACATATCATTTGTTCCACGAGATAGATCCATAGAAGCCACGACACCGATGACATATGAATGTTATTCATATATTGAGGTGAGGCCTGTTTCTTTACTTGTTCAGCGACCATTTGCCAAAGCTACGCTTCCCGGATCCCATGGATTCATAGACCAAGACACAAACCTGGTTACCGCTTGTGTGTTTCTGACTGCTTCTATGGCAGATTGGTTCCCTAGAGAAACAGTGTAAAACCATCTTGTGACCTACTCTCTCCATCTCAAAATACTTATAACTTTCTAGTTCATTTTTAAACTAAAAAGTGACCGAGTATTTTGGAATGGAGGGGTACAGGAATAAGATCGGTCAGCATAGTTCTGTTTAAACGTTAGGATAGAAATGGAGAAACAGCCGATTCACAATGCATGTCTTCCCCTTCTGTGGTAATCATCAATGCGGTAGTTTTATAAAAAAGAATGCCCTTAAACAACAATAAATCTTTGTTTCTTACAAATCATAATGCAGAATCTCTAGCAGCAACAACTCTAAAAGAATCTCCAACAGCACACTGCACTCCAATAACAAGCACCTACAACCAGCTCAACGCCACATCTCAGTCAAGTTGGTTGTCACTCAGCTCCATCCCCTGGATGCCTGCAAATGTAGTACACCACAGTATACGATTTTCACAACGTTCTAGACAAAATGTCATGTGACAACACATTCTGGGGATTGATAAGTCCTACCTCCAAGATGTTGGCAAGTTCCGAGATTTACGGTCCAACTGGATGTTTTCTAGAGCAGTGGATGCCCGGAGCACCTCCTCTGAAATATCATCTGCATCATATCGCCAGCTGTACTCATCCTTCCTGGCACCTGAAGCTGAAGAACCGCCTCTTCGGTCTGAAACCAAAAGCCACTTGTTTTGACAAATCAGAGCAACAATACTACACATGGCAAACTGAAAAATGTTACAGATCAAAGCAGGCACCTGATGTCTGGGACGATGAGATTGTCCTGGTAAATTCAAAATAAAATGTGTTATCAATTAGTGGCAGAATAACTAGCTGATGCAAAATTACAATGGCATAAGAAATATAGCATCACGGTTACCTTCCAATAGGAAGCAGGTTCCCAACAGAAGATGATGGTGGCCTCCTCATGTTCCGATGTTCAGCATTTAGTGCTGGATCAGACTCTGAAGACATCATTCTTCTACCACCCATCCTTGTTTGAGACAAATTCTGATCAACAGAACAAGCTAATGAGCTAAAGCGAGCAATGACAAGAAACATATATTAGCAATATTAATGATTATCTTTCCGAGTTTGCAAGAAATAAACCTCATATTTCAGATAACCTTCCAGAACGTCTAAAAGCATGGGGCCACTTTCAGCACTCCTGCTCCCTTCAGCACCACTTTTATTAGAAAAATCCTTCAGCTCATTCTTCCAAAACTCCTTGGGCTGACATACGAATGAGGAGCACGGATTGATGGATGTAGATTTTTGTTATGCATAACCAATAGATGTCAAATGCAAAAAATAGTTACCAGATTACATTCTGGCAAGTAAACTTTCATTGTATGACTTAGCTGGGCCCACTCCAAGTATTCACATACAAGTGCCGTTAGTAACCTACCTGCAAGCAGCATAAATTCTGGCATGTAAACCATTTGATGTTACACAGCTTGCAAAACACATGGTACCTGACATACCCAAGAGGAAACCCAAAACAACATAAAATTGACCATAAACAATACACTATTTAAATGTTTTTTTCTTTCTAAATAGCATCAACGCAGAAGCATACAAAGCCAACAACTCGCGCTAGTCATCAATCAAGAGAAATAAAAGAAAGATCTTTCAGGTACAGTTTTGCAAACTAAAATAATGAGAATAAGCCCACATTTCCCGCAGCTTAAAAATTATGAACAGAATGGGAATAGCAAACCACAATATTCCAGAAGAATTTATTCAAGAAAAGCAGCATAGAAGATGTATATCTACAGATCTGTAAATATCAGAAAGAGATGAATAAATGTTGTAGGTAGCATCCAAAATAGGTTGTGGTTCACAGAGAAATTAAGTGATTAATTGAGTACCACATTAGAAGTGGAAACCTGAGGGTGAAGCATGCAGTTGCTTAGCTCGGTCATTGCAGCTACCAAGCAAAGCCGGATTCCCACCATCGTCGTTCTGTACGACGCGATCCTCCTCTTCTATGGCCTCAAACACACTTGCTCTCAGCTCAGCCTATCAATGCATTCCGCGGGAAACATCATAAGGGAAACTGGTAAAAGTATCTAAGACTTAATTTAGCATGCCATATAACCTGGTAGCTGGTACATACAGACAAGGAAGAAGTATAAGATAGAAACCCACTTATGTAAAAAGGTTTCGTAGCAACACGACACATTTCCTCCTAGCAAGTGTGCCAACAGCGGGAAGCACCAACCAAGTCATGAAGCAATCGCAACTACACCAAATAAAATTACTATGCAAAATGAAATTTTTCGTGGACACTGAAAGCATTCACATATCCCTCGTAAGAAGTAACAGATGACACATTTTTGACACGGTTGGTAGAGATTACAGTACAAAGTAGTAATTTGTGATAGAAATCGCGGAGGCGAACGTCCAGATCCCCAAAAGCAGAAGCGAGGGGAAACTGGATCCGCGGGGCGGGAACTGTCCTATCCCACCCCCTATCCTTATGTAGGGAAATCTGGATAAGGAATGAAGAGAAATAGGAGAGAGAGAGAGACGGGCTGACCCTGATCTTGGCGAGGACGCCCTTCTTCTCGAGGGTGCGGGTGACGAGCGTCTTGAGCTCCATCATCTCCCGCGCGTAGTCATCCATGGCGGTCCTGCCCTCCCTCCCTGCGGCCCTTGCCGCGGTCGTCGTGCCCTCTCTCCCTGTGGCCGTGGCCTTGTTTGCACTGGTCACTCGCAGGAGAGAGAGGAGAGGCGGCGGAGTGGCTGGCTCTCCTCTGCTCTGCAGCAGAGAAAGGAAAGGAGACAAGGAAGAGAGGGACGACACACAGACAGGTGGGCCTGTCTTCGTTCACAGGATACGTATTGTTTTCGAGAAATCGCACATACATGTTCCGAGGCGCTTCTTTTTTTTTAACAAACTTAAACTCTGCCAAACAGGGCTAAAACTAGTCCAACAAAATCTGATTTCTTTCTCTTGAATAGATAAAAGAGCATAAAATCTCTTGATCCAATTATTATAGTGAACTGGCAGTATTCTCAAAGCTACATTATTGAGGAAAAACATGCGAAACCGATACCAAGGATAAACAGTAATCACTCGAAACCATTTCATAACCATATTGTCCACGTCTCATGCATACGTACACGCCAAATGCCTCCAGATGGTATACTCTGGGATCCATACGATCGGTAACCACTGAAAGCCTCCCACTATATGACTGACCCTCCTTCAGAACCTGATCACTTGCTTCGGATGGCTTCCATGTTTGCCCATGGCCTTCTCCAGAGCCAGTCTGAAATCACTCAAGGAGCTCACCTCCATCCTGCAAATGTGTTCCAAAAAGATTCACTTCTCTGTCTCTACCTAAATGAGAGTGAGTACCTATGTCCAGCATCTAGCAGCGGTTGAATAAGAGTACAGCATTTTACATACTCGTATTTAAGTTTGCCTTCATGCACCAGGTCCAACAGATGGTCTATCATTGCCCTGCAGTCTCCTGCCTTGTCCGAATTCATCCACTTCTGTAGCCAGAACCCTCGGAGGGAAAGATCCTTCAACACCATTGCAGCATTGCATCATGTTAATCAATTAAAACACGAGCTCAATATCGTTTCACGTGAAGAGTGGATCAACAATCACGATCTGATGAATACTGACCTTAAAAATGAAATATGAAGTAGGAACTGTAACAGGTTTCTTGGACATTCCACCGTACGTCACCATGGTGCCTCCTTGCCTAAAGTGAGAAGTTAGGGCTAAGCATGGAAGGAAAAACAGATTATTCTACTTTTTTGTCCAATTTAAACACGTTACCCCAACAGCTTCAGTACTAGAGAAGCAGCGCTTCCTCCAACACAGTTAAATCCTAATGCAGGTTCTGGCAAAGAACCCTAACATCACACACATATTTTCTTTTACCAGACCACACATGGCATTATGCAAAGAAAGAAAAAAATAGTTGCAAGGGATGAGCAGCACCAGCAAGCTCTTGACATCCTTGACGTCTAGCTGTGATTCCGTGAAGACCTCGTCTGCACCAAGTTGTTTGAGTTGGTCTTTTGCCTCCTCTGATCCAGGCCTACACCAACCAACGTAACACAGTACTACACATTGGTGAATTATTAAAGGTAAATAATTAACAAAATCCTTATAATGTTGAAAAGGGAGGGCAAGAGCTGCGTTGAACCTATCCCTTATAATGTTGATGGTGCCAACTCCGTGTGCTTTGGCCAGCTGAACAACGCATCGGCCGACCATGCTGGTGGCACCATTCTGGACAAGGGCATCACCTGAGAGTAGAGATTGAGTGGCATGGGACGAGGAGGGGTGCAACACAGATTATGCGGCAAAGGACAAAGGAAGTAGCGATTGTTGTAGGTGAGAGAACAGATGAGCACCAGGGTTGAGTTTTACAAAGTCTCGGAGCATCCTGAGCGCGGTGAGGGGGTTGACTGTGACGGTAGCGGCGTATTCCATCGGCACATCGCTGCGGACCTTGTGCCACGCGCTCTCATGCTTGACGATGTACGTCTGCCACGTCCCTGGAGAGGAGAGGATCAAATCCTGATTCCGTTTGCATTTGAGGAGGAGACATGAACCAGAGATGAATAACCGACCGAATGATGGAGGTGATGGTATGACCCAATCGCCGGGGACGAGTGGGGCTGTGACTGCGGAGCCGAGGGCGTGGACCTGGCCGACCCCCTCGTATCCTCCGACGGCGGCGGGGAGCGGAGGCCTGACGGGGTAGACGCCCTCGACGCGGTTGATATCGGAAGGGTTGATGGGGGCAGCCAGCATCCGGACGCAGACGTCGCGGTCACCGAGCTTCACCGGCGGCACATCGGCCACCCGCAGGACCTGGTCAGGGGGCCCGTGCTGGTCGTAGATGACGGCCTTGGACGGCGGGGAGAAGGCAGCAGCGGCGGCGGCGGTGGTGCTATACAAGCGGAAGCGGGAGGCGCAGCAGCGGCGGAGAATATGGAGGGACGGCGGCGCCATTCGCGGCTATCTTTTTTTTCTCTTCTTCCCGGTAAATGAATGAAGAAAGGAAGAGGAGTTCAGGAATACGATGGGCCGTGCAGCCAGGGAAATGAATTGTCGATTGAGTTCTCAAACTGTATACTCCTTGAACTTTTTTACTTTGACGTCTAGCATAATTTTTTTTATAATCTGTACATCAACCATTTTTTCTGTAGTCAACAAAAATAGAAAACCAACTAAATTAAAAGGCGTAGGTTGAAAGGAGATGGTAATTTCAACTCTGGAAATTAACTCTGGAAACAACTAAATTAACATGATCCACACACACATTGTTATGTCCATGGTAACTACCCTCTCTAGGTCTAGGATCATCTCTAGCATTTATATTGGTAGACATTATTACTTGCAATTCCCGGTAAATGAATGAAGAAAGGAAGAGGAGTCCAGGAATACGATGGGCCGTGCAGCCAGGGAAATGAATGGTCGATTGACTTCGCAAACTGTATATGTTATATCCTTGAACCTTTTTACTTTGACGTCTAGCATAAAAAATTTTATAATCTGTATATCAACCATTTTTTCTATAGTCAACAAAAATAGAAAAACAACTAAATAAAAAGCGTAGTTTGAAAGGAGATGGTAATTTCAACTCTGGAAATATATATATTGTTATGTCCATGGTAACTACCCTCTCTAGGATCATCTCCAGCATCCGAGTACTTGCAATTCCATGAACGCATATCTAGGATATTGCAATTTATTACATCAAAAGTAAATAAATATTCTTCGTGTTCAGAACATATCCACCGTGTCCGTGTGGCGACTACTAGCCTCATCATGCCCCGCATCGGACAGAAACAGGGGAGCCTCCAGAACTGGAGGTGCCTTGTCACGAACAAGAGCCCAGTTGATACCGCGGAAGAAGGGGTGCCGTTTCATCTCGTTGGCTCCCTCGTACGAACCCAGCCTGTTCGCGGGGTCTCGGTGCAACAGCCGGTATATCAGCTGCCTCCCCGCCAAGCTCACCTGCATTCCATTCATTCTGTCATGCATCATCTTCAGCTATTTATTTTCATGCATTTCCTTCTTTACCGACGACAGGAAAATCATTGATTCCATGGGACAAGCAAGATGCTCCAAATATTTGTTTACCGGTATGCTCGCAGGAAATCTGATATCCTTGTGCAGAATATTAGCAAAGGTCCTCTGTCTCGTTTTCCCTCTGAAGGGCGTGTAACCATATAGCATCTCGTACAGAAGAATTCCTGAACCAACCAACAAACATATATCCATACGCTCATTAAACACAACCCTCGGATCAGTCACTTCATGTATTCTTTCTCTTTTCTTTTCTAAAAAAAAATCAGCTGTTACAAGAGAGAGAGAGGGAGCGAGAGAGGGAGAGAGAAAGAGATACCCAGCGCCCACCAATCAACAGCACTTGTATGCCCCGCTCCAGTAATAATTTCCTACAACAGACGGACTATAATCAAAGCAGAGAAAAAATGAAAATATCGGGAAACCGTACATTGCAGGTTTTCGGAACATTATTAGGAGTCTGTACATACAGGTGCAATGTACTCCTCTGTACCAACAAATGAATTTGATGCTCGCATTGGTTCCGCGACAAATATTGGACAACTCCTGTTTTTCTTTCTCTTCTTCTTACCAGTATCTTCTGAAAGAAAGACCTACCAACAACAGGACAAATCATTCATCTTGAATACCATGCATGTTTTTAGATAATGATCTTAAATATCATACACAATGCACAAGAAGTGAAATGTGGCTAAAATGTACTATGTCACAAGAAGGTTTGTAACTTTGTATCATGCTATTAATTAATTACCAACGGAATCTGACACCAGGCGTATCTTGGTACAATTTCATACTTATGCTACTAGTTTTTTTTTAGATGATGGGATACTTATACTACTAGCTGATTAGTAGTTACATATCTTTCAAAAGAACATATAAGTCAAGCAAATAAAACCAATTTTCAATCAAACAGCTTTCTTTCCTGAAACTAAAGATTAAAAGACAAAAACCTGGAATGACTTATAAAATGCTTGAAAGAAAAAGATAACAAACTATTATAATAACTGAAACTATCTGATGAGATCTGATAAGTTACTACCTGCGGTCTGCAAGATGTCAAGCAAGACAAATCAAAGTCAGTCAGGGAAATGTGCCCATCTCTGCCAAGTAAAATATTCTCTGGCTTCAAGTCTCGGTAGATTATACCTGAGAAAGAATAATAGCAAACAATTTACCCTTGGGGGCAACAAAGAATCTCAACGATTCCAATAAAATGTGCTGAGCAAATTTCAAGGATTTCTGGTGCACTAAGGAAGCTTAGCAACACTCTTGAATGCTTAAATCTTTACTGAAAATTAAAGGTGCATTTGACAGATTAATAATAATAATTATTGGCTGACTAAGGCAAGAGCAGATGCAATTCTGGTTATTAATAAATATGGATCAGTGCTCCAAAGAAATGCCATCATTGACCATGGACGAGAGGGAATCACATTTCTACAATAAGCAGTAAGGTGCATATGTCTACCTTGGCAGTGCAGGTATTCAAGTGCGATGACCACTTCTGCTGCATAGAACCTGCACCAATCATGATAAAGTATATTAAATAATGCTTCTAGTCTCCTACTACACCAACTAGATTGTACAATAACGACCAAAAGAGAAACATCTATGCGACAAACGAGAACACTGCTTTCTAATTTTGTGTTCCTTCGGGTGGCTTACAGATTCCACATGAAATTTCAGACTCCCATCATTCTCCAATCCATTAACTGTGTATTTATTATCTTCTTATTAGTCTGGTGTTTGTTAACTACCCAAATCACAGGAAAAATAATATGATCCTATTGATTTTTTTATGCAACAACTTAGCACATATAATCCCATCAAACCTACAAAAAAAGCCCAATCAACAATTACCTGACTGCATCTTCTTTTAAAACTTTTGTAGGTTGCCTATCCAAGAGCAAAAAGAGCTCCCCACCAGAGCAGTAGTCAGTAATGAGACATATATGTGTCTTTGTCTGCAACATACATGTGGCTATTTCAGATGGTATTTTTTTCTTTCGAAAACCCTATTTCAGATGGTATAAAAGTACTTCTGCATGAGCATAATAGAAAATGAGAAGATTATACATTAACAAGTCAAGCATCATCTTTAAATGATATACAACAGACTTTATATATTGGAAGGGAATGTTCAATCCATTAATTCTGTCAAAGGGTACATATAGGATAGATGACTTGAGGGCCAAGAACCCTCTACATAATGACCAAATTACCTTTGGATAATGTCTAAAATACCCCTCCATACATGATACACTCTAACATATAACATACCTGAAATGATGCATATAATGTCGGAAGGAACGGATGGTCCAGTATATCAAGTATTTGCCGTTCAGCAGTAGCTCTATGGACCTAAAGCCATTAGAAAGTCAGAGAAAGAAAGCAAATGATCAAATCTGGAAGAAACTAAATTTCTTCTGTTAGAAATCTGTTACTCAAACCTTGTTGCGGTTAAGCATGACACTTTTGTCCATAGCTTTCATAGCAAAGTATTCACCTGTTCCTAGCAATTCCACCAAATGCACACTGCAATTTCAACAATAATGCACATGATGTACTGTTTGAAGTTGAACTAAAAGTGGCAATTTAACCAGATTTCATTAGCAATGTAGCATGCCTTACCTGCCAGTGTCACCAGACCCTAAAGGTTTTACTGGCCTGAAATGTTTCAAATCAATGCTTTCACCACTCTCAAGAACCTGCTACAAAAATAGCATTAGTCTTCTGGCAGGTTAAAGAGAATGTCATATGTCATGCACTCATTTCCAATGGTGCACAATCAAGCATGCATCCAGTATTTTGCAAATACTACTGTATTAACAGAAAAATGCATGTCAATAACTCTCTCAAGTGTTTTCAGGATGGTACTCTTTTCATCAAGCAGCCTGTAAAATGACACACAAGCAGCTGTTGGTAAAATATGTATAGCGTCCAGCATACCTTTTGGATGGCTCTCCATGGTGCAGTATCCTTCGTATGTGGCTTTGGTGAGACTAATTTTGAGTGATTAACCCATAGATCCTCAGGTCTCTGGATACGACCACATATCTCTGTTAGAAGTGTCCACATATATATATCTCTTGAACTATAAATGAGTAATTCTGTAGTCTAACCGAATTGGCATCGGGAAGTTCCTTAGCAGCATTGTCAATATTGTCTGCAGTTTTCTTAACCTGGTAGATGAACAATTAAGGATAGCGTTTAAACAAGCTATGAATTGCGACAGGGAAGTTCATACACTAAGTTACCATTTATAGTCATAATTATTTTATACAGATCAAATAAAAAAATAAAACCATTAACAAGGTAAGTCAACATGATATTAGCAAACTGAACAAATAAGATGACAAGCGATAGCATAACATCAGCAGTAGCTAATGCTGATGTGTTTGCCATTCTTTTTCACCCCTTTTCCCTTTTTTGGAGGGGGGAGGGGGGTATTTGTGATGAGAAGCTAGAAAAGTCTTGAGTAAAGTAGTTACAAACCAGAAAGGCACCATCTTTTGCAGCAGAATCTGGGACACGCTCAGTTCCATCTAACTGAACACCAATGAAGTACTGAACATCACCCTGATCCACGATCAAATTTGATGCACCTCATGTTACATGTGAAATAGTTGCAAACTAAATATCCGAAAAGCATTTGTTATATCCCTTATTATAATACCTTCTGATCACGCATCGGTTGCAAGTGAAAGAGGTTCCAGAACTTTTTACCTATTTAAGTGATAAACACCAAAACTTAATTTTAGTTTAATTTATCAAACTATAACCTGGAAAAAGGATATTTACACTTATCAGCTGCAATTAGTAGGTTCTAGAAGTTTGTCGAATAAATCTTGAACATACATCTCAGAAGATTATTGTAAGCATGAGAAGAGTAACATACCACTCTTAGTATAGTTTATCAGCTGAACGGTAACCTCTGTTTGGTTATCTATAGCATCTCTTATTCTCTTTACCGTCCCCCGGTCAGTTTCAGGTCCTTGAAGAAACCTGCAAGTAAGAGAATGTGAAGCATTGGTAAACATTAGCCAGTTACACAAAACACCAGCTTACAGCAGTCCAGATGTACTGAATAACAAAGGTGCAGTTTGAAGATATTTCCACCCTGTCCACTTATGCTTAAACAGTGTATAAAGATGACAAAGGGGGAGGGAAGCAGCACACTGGATTCTCTTCTAATAGTTTTAGAAGTAGCTGAAATTTACTAATACTTAGCGAAGTTGGGCAATCAAGAAGCATTTACCTGCAGTTCCTTCCTAATATTTCTTCACGGCTGTATTCTGTCAACTGCAGAAAGCTATCCGATGCAAATATCTGATATTGACCATAGAATAAATACAACCCATAGAAAAATTGCTTTCTATCAATAAAAGAGCAAAGGTTTCAGAAGCAGGAGAAATCAGATTTGTCTTACAATCGGGTTATCCGGTAATCTTGGATCGGTGATGACGAAATTTTTCTCAATGCGTTCAAGTGTAGTTGCCAAGTCCATACCCCTTCTCATTTCTTTCCTTCTAAGCTCATCATCAAAGCTCTCAGGTCTTTCATCATCACTATCAAGTAGTGGATCTTCTTCTCTTGGCTTCATCATGCTTTTCTCTGCATTTCCATGGCTCATACCGAGGATACTGCGTGTACAAATTAAGTGTCGCAAAATAAGATCGAGGACAGGAACTAAGAAGGCGTATCATTTGACTGGTGTGGACATTCCATACCCCATAAATGAACGCAAACCAGATTTTCTAGTTTTATTTCCTCCTTCGGGCACTTCGCTGATTTTGTGCAGTGAGCTTCTCATTCCAGTGCGAGAGATACGACGAGATCTACTTTCAGAGCTTTTATTCACAGAATCTTCAGTCAAAGACACACCTATCGATTCTTGAGATTTTGTTTGAATGGTGCTATTTAATGATTCGGATAATGAGCGTGGATTCTTCAGAGCCAGCACAAGCTCGGACACTGAACTACGGGCCTGATCCTTCTGCCTTGCTGCAGTGCATAGTTTTATTTTCAGTTTCAAAACAACCTTTTGAAAATCCAAATAAGCCGTACTTTAAAACATTTACGAAGCCTAAGGTAAACTGGCCGGAGCTAGTACCGTCGTATTTGATCAGCGATTCAGGTAATCCATTTGGGCGAACAGCTGTATCCTTGTTCCCCTCAGTGTATTTACTGACTTCCACTTGCATCCTGTGCAGCAGGCACGAGCAACATAACAGAGATGGTAAAAAGGTCATGTTAATTAATATAAGAATCTTTAAGTGGCAGGCACGAGCATTATGGTATGAAAGCTGACCCGATGAACTTGAGGACCCTGCTATCCTCATCCTTGATGGGGGCAATGGTTAAGAGGTTCCAGAATGCTGTGCCGTCCTTCTTGTAGTTGAGAACACGGCCGCAGTAGCTTGATCCGGCTGCGAGAGCCTGCCTGATCTTTGCGATCTCCGCTTGGTCCGTCCCGGCGCCTTGAAGGAAGCGGCTAGAAGAGCAAGATTTGGTTATACTGTGTAGTAAAGCTACTGAAACAGTTAAACAATAATGGCCTTGTTTATGACGTGGATGAGTCAGTGTTAACTGGTCGGAGCATTGGAACAGGTAGCAGTGGCAGAAGCAGAGAGAGGGTGATTCAACGAGTCGATACCAGTTCCTTCCGACGACCTCCTTGGAGGAGTAACCGGTCATGTTGAAGAAGCCGGCGCTGGCGTAGAGGATGGGGTGGTCCGGGCGGGTGGCGTCCGACACCACGAACGTCTGCTGGAACGCCGACAGAGCCGCGCGGAGCTCCTCCGACACCCGCGGGAGCCCCTTGCCAGTTCCACCGGCGCCGGTGGCCCGCTCCTCGAAGGAGCTGCCGCTGCTGCGTGCGGAACCGGAGGTCCGGGCGGCGACGCCCTGGGGACGGCCGGTGTGCTCGTCGGTGTGGAGCACGAGGCCCCACTCAGCGGCCCGCTGGGTGGCCCGGCCCACGGCATCCTCGTCCTCTTCCTGCACATCTCCGGCAGCCGGGGTGAAGACGTGATCTTGGAACGGGGAATAGGAGGTGGTGGGCTTTGGAAGTCGGGGGAGGAATGAAGCGGCGGGCGCGGAGGTGGCGGTGGCGGGATCGAAGACCTCGAGGGACCCGCGGGAGTCGCGCGGAAGACCTGCTGCGGATTCATCATCATCATCATCGGATTGGGTCATCATCTTTTACTAGTAATAAAAGTTTGTGATTTTGCACACACGAACGAACCAACAACAAACTATACTTCCAATTGTATCAGTGGGTCGATCAGAATGAATTGCACGGGATACTAGAACACAGTGTAATATAGCCATTTCGAAAAAAAATCACATCCATATATAATTTTATAACTGATCCATGACGGCCTTGGGATTGGAAGACATGTTGTAGTAATCTATCCAAAGTACGTGGGAAGTTTCCAAAGCACGTGGACTACTGCCTAATTTAGATTTGATCAAAACAGAAACAAATATAGAGTTTTGAATTAATCGCTTGTGCGTTAAACAAATTATATATAGTTGGAGTACTTTAGTTCGTGGCAATTAACACTCTGTAGTCCTTTTCTTCTTCCTTTTTAAGCAAAAAAATGTATATTCTGTACCAAGAAACAAATTAAGAGAAAGGAAATACCAAAAAAATTAAGAGAAAGGAGGAGTTATTCTGGAAAGAGACATCGATGAGGCACGGCACAATAAGTCGCTATTAGTTATAGGATAAGGATGCGCTATCTATCACTCATCAAGAGATGAGAGAGGGAGAGAAATATCTTATCTATCATTCAGACATTCAGGCAAGTTAACTGATGATGACCATCGTCTCATTCAGGAAAAGATATTGCGAGCAACACACATGCATGATGATAGAGCTGAGAAATGTTAGCAGATACGTACTTACCTTTGAAAGCCATGATTGGTCGGTCGAGAGCTAACAGCAGCTTACTACTTCTTCTTCAGTTGGATGAGAGCTGATGAGCCATGCATCACCTATATATCAACAAGCAGAAGCAGCAAGGGCATCCCATGGCGGCAGGCAGATACCACCACTCTGTCGTCCATGCGTGAGTGAGCGATACTGATAGGAGAGGAGGGGAGAGGAGGATTCAGAAGGATCGATCAAGACACCGTTTGCGTTTGGAAGCTACTGTTTGTATGGGTAAGGATATAGTTGCCCCGGCGAGTAAGAATGGGCACAACTAGATTGAAAAGGGGCCCATGACATGTGAGATTATAGCTACTTGTCAATCCACTGTCTCTCTATCTACCTCCCTCAATCACCCAGCAAGCAAGGCTAGGGGAAAATGTGAAAGAAAAAGGACAAAAAGTTACCTTAATTCAGCTTTAAAAAATATCAGACATTCATGTAAAAATTAGAGGGAACAACTAGAATGCAATCAGTCCTTACGTGCAATCATGCAAAAAATAATATTGAGCCACACGATCTTCATCTCACAGTCATTGTAATTTTACACTTAGAACCTCCTACTAGGTAATACAATTTTTTTGGTACTGTAGAAGGGTTTAAGTGTCAAAGTACAATAATCGTGAAATGAAAATCGCGTGTCTCGCAATTAATTTTTGCACGATTGGTTGCACGGGTGTAACATCCCTATTTTATGTACAAAATTTGCTCAAACCCTTGATCATGGTTGTATGCATTTTTGGGTGATTTTTGAAGTTCAAACGAGTAGCATCCGTTTAAAATTTGAATTTGAATTCAAATCAAAAGAAAAGAAAGGAAAAAGAAAAAGAAAAGGAATTAAAACCCTCCCTGGGCCGAATTTCCCTCCCTTTGGCCCGATTCCCTTTCCTCCCCCGCCAGCCCAACCGCGTCTTCCCCTCTCTTTTCTCTCTGCCGGGCGGACCCCACCTGTCATCCCCAACCCCCCCCCCCCCATAACTGCCACTCCTTTCCCTCCCGCGCCACGCCGCGCCACACCGCGCCACCCCCACCCTCGCAACCGCCATTCCACGCACGAATCACCCCGGGGGAAATCTCCCTCGCACGCGCCGATAACCACCGCACCCCCTGCTTCTATAAAACCCCGCCCTTCTCCTCTGTTACAACCTCTCCGCGCTCAAACCCTAGCTTCGCCGATCCAAGGTTAGTCTCGCGCGTTCCCGGCCAGCCGGCGGTTGCCTCGCCTCACCTTCCCCTTTAACCTCGTCGTCGTGTCGCCAGGAGCACGCCGGGCAAGTCTGCGCGGGGAGATCGCCGAGGTTTCGCCGGAGTCGTGTGCACCGACGCCAACCGCCGCCCCCTCTCGTCGCCGACCATCTTCCGACTGATTTCGTGCCCCGGCACTCCCCGAGGTGAGTTCCCTAGCCTCCCCTCTTTCGATCTGTGTATTTGGCGCGTGAAATAGGCGTAGTTTTAGCCATTCCGGCCGACGCCGGTGAGGTCCGCCGCCGCGGGTGCCTTGCGCCACCGCGCGCGCGTGGATCAGCGCCGCCGGAGCGACGTGGCCGCATCTCAGTCGTTGGTTTTGGGCCAACGGCCGAGATTAGATCAGTGTACCCCTTCGCATAATAAAATCCGAGCCGTCCACTTCAGATCCAACGGCCCTCATTCAAAGCTCTTTTCCCGCCTCCGCTTTTTCACCCCATCCCCTGGAAACTTGCGGGCTACCCCCTGCACTTCTCTGGATTTAAGGTCTAGCCCCTGGAAATTGCAGACTAGCCCCTGGAACCCTAAAAATTGGATTTAACCATTTAAATAAGCAATCTAACCCCTGTAAATTTGTAGAATCATGTATTTAGCCCCTGTGCAGTTTAGAAAACTAATTAATTAGTACCTGGACTTTTATTTATTTACTGAATATGGTTTTTAGGTGTATTTGAGGTGTAAAAAATAGATAAAAATGGTAATTAAGTGTAGAAATGTTAGGAAAAATTGGTGTAAATTATTTTATGCTGTGAATAAATTGTAGAGTTCATTTGAAATATATTTTTCCATGGAATATTTATTATAAATGTTTAAAAATACATTTTTGGCCATAGAAAATTCAATAAAAATGGTTTTAGGCTATATTTAATTCTAAAAAATGTAGGATAAATCTAAAATGCATACTTTGACCATGTTAGGTAATAAATACTTCGTAGGGACGCATTAGTATAGGATTTTATGCTTATGTGTGTTGTGATGCATTGTTTTGCGTGCCCTTTACTTATTTAGCTTTATTCTATTCTTGCCATGCTTGGGTATGTGTCTAGAGTCGTACTACGACCCTAATCTTAACCTCCAAGAACAGAACTTCGGCAACACTCAAGTCTTCAACGAAGACAAGTGCCCTTGACCATTTTGCTCCAGTTCTAGGGATTTAGATAGATGCATGCTAATTAAATTGATGTGCTACTCATGTTTACATGCCCTGTTCTATATAATTCCTTGTTACTTGAAATGGGTTGGGAAGTAGATAGGTTATAGTTATGCTTAGCCATGCTTAAATGTTGGGGTTGGGATTTCATACAATTGTGCTACATTAAACTTTATTGGTTACTTGAACTTGCGGTGATTACACTATTGTAGTGGATAAGAATCTGGTGGTTGGTTAGTATTGGTATGGTGCAGTTTGCACGAGACTCGGGATTGGGGTTTGTTACCACCGGATTCTAAGGACCGGTTTATGGAGGAAGCCACTAAGCTTTCTAGTACCACCACGAGAGGAGATAGGGCAGCATGGTCAATTAATTAGGTTTCTCCCGATGAAATGCTAGTGGTTGGATGGTGCGGGGAATGATGCGGGTGATCTGCTCTGGGATCCGCAAGGCTCAAGAGGGGGCTCTAGGGCGGAGGGTTACTCTGAGAATCCCCAAGTGGTGGAAACCTTATAGGACTAACACTAGTCGGGAGTACCTTTGTAAAGACCATGTAGTGATCTCCGGGCCACACACCTACGGAAGTGTGAAATGTGGTTGATCACGACGGGCTACATGGAGGTTTTCTCAAGTCCACCTGGCAACAGGGGATGAAATCACTGCTTGTGGGGAAAGGGTACACTCTCTGCAGAGATTTGGTAAAACTGTCATGACAGCCGTGCTCACAGACAAGAGCGGCTTGGGGCCAGTTCATAATTAGTCTATAGTTAGGAAATGGTGGATAATTATGATTCAATTACATTCATTATCATTACTTATGAATTGATTACTTCTTGAATTATGATATTGGTAAATGAAAGCTAAGGTTAGGTTTTAAGCATAGTGCTAAGCCATAATTGGCATTACATTTGCTTTAGCCATTCATGTCATCTCTTCCCGCACTTGCTGAGTACTCTATGTACTCAAGCGTTTAATTTTCCATTAGAATATGAAGAAGAAGCGACACCAGAGGACTTCTACGTCAATCCGGTGGACTTGGTCTAGGCTGACGACCTCACGCGCAACGGCTGCCTGTGGAGATGGAGTTACCCTCATCTTTTAGTCTTCTGCTGTAGTTTGAACTATGTGAACCTTGTGGTTGATGTAAATATTTGTGGTGTGTATTTGTAGACCTTCGGGTCGTGCTGTAAGACTATTTTATGTATTTGAACATGGCTATGTATGATATTTCACTTTCGTCGATGCATGTACGATTCAACTGATCCTGGTGTACATGTGATTAGCGTCTGTTCATCTTTATGATGACCGGGCGTGACAACGGGGAGAGTTGATTGCATTCTATTCTTGAATCCGGAACTATGTCAAATGAGGCTTAAGTTTGATTGGGGATAGAAATGAAGGAGCTACACATACCTGTCGAGGAGGATGGAAGGAAAGCTAGAAAAGAAAAAGTGAAATGAAATGTATACAGTTTATTTATAATCAATACATAATCCTAAAAAAAATAATAAACAAAAACATAAATCTTGATATAGATTAGATGTCTCACGCATGTGACAGTTAGTGTTTCGAAAATTCAAATATCTGTCATCTCCAGAAAGATCAAAATCTGAAAGCAATGAGCTCGAATTTAACTCAAACGAATGAAAGCAAACTCAAGAAATTCAAATTCGAAATCCGTGTTGGGTTGTCTTTACCGAAGGAAGCTACTTTGTGCTATATTTTTTATTATGGTACGGGAAGGCTTTACAACGGTCGGGTGGGGAAGGGATTCAAAAATAAAAAATGAGTTGCTTGGAAGCAGCGAGTCACAGTCACTGGCTGGTGGGGCCGGGTCTCTTGTTTTGGCTTCGTCTTCCATTCCCCATCCCCACTCGCTATACAAGGCCAAGCTGGCACGCACTGAGACAGAGCAGTTGAATTGAATTCAAGTCATTCGGCAACGCCACCACCCGAAACGGCAACGGCTCCGCCTCCTCCGCCTCCCCACCTCCAGTTCTTCACCTCCACCGCTACTGCAAGTGAGAGAAGAGGAATCCATCCGATCCAAGCAAGGGAACCCTCCGTTTCCATCGATCCGATTCCCTTCACCTCCCACTCCGACGCGACGTCGATGGAGGCCTCCACCCCTCGCCGCGGAGGCATGCCCCCCTCCCCCTCCCACACGCCTCGCGCCACCTCCTCCTCAACCCCCAGGAAGCAGGATCTCCACCAGGGACCCGGACCAGGGGGCGCCGTCAACATCCAGGTTCTCCTCAGATGCAGGTCAGCTTCCATTTTAATCTCTTACTACTTCCTTGGATGATTCAAAATCTAGGCTAGCGCATGAAATACCTAGCGCAGATGCGGTGTAACAGAGTAACATCCCCATAATGTCTGTCTGTCTCTCTGTATATTATAGGCCACTGAATGACGAGGAACGTCGCCTCAACGCCCCTGTCGTCATCACCTGCAACGAACAGAAGCGAGAGGTGTGCGCTGCGCAGAGCATCGCGAACAAGCACATCGATCGCACTTTCCTATTTGACAAGGTCAGTCAGTGCCTTACTACTACTACCCTCTCAACTTGATTCACTGAACCTCTTTTACTTGTTAGTATTACTTTGTCTATGTACCGCTGCTGCCTGCAAAATAACATAACACTGCTCACCGTACATGTATATATACATAGGTGTTGGGACCCAAGTCTCGACAGCAGGATGTCTTCAACCAAGCTGTTGTGCCGCTTGTCAATGAGGTTCTGGATGGCTACAACTGCACCATATTTGCATACGGCCAGACCGGAACCGGCAAAACATACACAATGGAAGGAGGAGGGGGCAAACCACAGGTAACTAACTAATCACATGCTGCACGCTTTTTATTTTTATTTTTTTACACGAATCAAAGTGAGGACTACTAACTGTGGCTGCATTTTTTTTATTTGTAGAACGGAGAGCTGCCTTCTGATGCGGGTGTCATTCCAAGGGCCGTCAAGCGCGTATTTGATATCCTCGACGCACAGAGTGCAGAATACACCATGAAGGTTTCGTTTCTCGAACTGTACAACGAGGAACTCACTGATCTTTTAGCTCCGGAGGAACCTAAATTCTCCGACGACAAGTCCAAGAAGCCGATGGCACTCATGGAGGATGGCAAGGGTGGTGTCTTTGTTAGAGGACTGGAGGAAAAAGTGGTTACATCAGCTGCTGAGATATACAGGATACTGGAGAAAGGCTCTGCAAAGAGGAAAACAGCAGAAACTCTCCTCAACAAGCAAAGCAGTCGTTCACATTCTATTTTCTCAATAGCCATCCATATTAAGGAATGCACACCGGAGGGTGAGGAATTGATCAAGTCTGGAAAGCTTAATCTCGTTGATCTTGCTGGCTCTGAAAACGTATCTAGGTCCGGTGCTAGAGATGTAAGTTCTCTTTTTTGCTCTAGAGGATCTTCTACCTTTTTCCTCTTTCTTAGATACAAATGAGCAGTGCTTACACTATTTCATCATTTTTTTACAGAGCCGAGCTCGCGAAGCGGGAGAAATCAACAAGAGTCTTCTTACGCTCGGGCGTGTTATTAATACTCTCGTTGAGCACTCGGGACACATACCATACAGGTCACATCATCTTTTGTGATAATTCCTTGTGAATCTGCTCGGTCATCTGACTTTTGGGGTTTATCATGCAGGGATAGCAAGTTGACAAGATTGCTAAGAGATTCCTTGGGAGGCAAGACAAAGACTTGCATCATAGCAACCATTGCTCCTTCAGTACATTGCCTTGAGGAGACATTAAGCACGCTGGATTATGCACATCGTGCAAAACACATCAAGAATAAGCCAGAGGTTGGGCTTCACTCTTCCATATGTCAAATTGTCACTAAGGGTAGTATACTCATTCTCTGGGATAATTGAACGCAGTAACATAAATACCCATAATTTCCAGGTCAATCAGAAGATGATGAAATCTGCACTAATCAAGGACTTGTACATTGAAATGGACCGTCTCAAGCAAGGTGTCCTTTTCTTTTGCAAGCATTCAGGATTTAATTCAGTGTGTGCAACACGACCATTTATCTAAGCATGTCTGGAAGTCCTGTCGTCTTGAACTAGCATGACTATCTTTTTTTGTTTGTTTACTACAGTGTTTCAAATGTGTTAAATAAATTTTAAACCTTTTGCAATGCTGCATACCTCAGTTTGCTATGTGCTACAGCTACTAAATTTGAACCCCACTATGAACAGAACTATATGCTGCAAGGGAGAAGAATGGTGTTTATATCCCAAGGGAACAATACTTGGCAGATGAAGCAGAAAAGAAGGTAACACCCTCTCTGTGTTACTTGTGCTGTTGTGCATACAGTAGGTTGTGCATATATGTTGGAGTGTGACAGAAAAACTTTCAGGCTTTGTCAGAGAAGCTCGATCATTTGGAGCTTGTTTTGGAATCAAAAGATAAGGTATGATTCTACTTCTGTTGGAGGATTTAAAGCTTCTGGAAAATGTAGCGCTGTAATTCTGAGATAATTGCAACAGCAAATGGATGAGCTTCAAGGACTGTATGAATCTCAGAAAGTTCTAAGTGCAAATCTAAGTGACAAGCTTCAGACTCTAGAGGTACAAGTATTGAATTACCATATTTTTTCCAATGACATGATAAAGATATTTGTCTTAATATTTG
Organism: Tuctoria greenei; assembly: GCA_036927565.1. Lineage (NCBI taxonomy): Eukaryota > Viridiplantae > Streptophyta > Magnoliopsida > Poales > Poaceae > Tuctoria > Tuctoria greenei. The sequence continues at coordinate 177,269,789 of JAYESD010000009.1, read as the reverse complement.
CACATCCTTTTTGCAGAAAAAGATGCAGGAAACTCAGTGCACCCTAGTGAATCTTGAAGAGAGATACATGCTGGCAAACAACACAATTAAGGAGAAGCAATATTTGATTGAAAATCTTCTTAAGTCGGGTTAGAATTTACCCCTTCAAGTTTGACACTTACCTTAATGAAGATTCATTGGCTTCTTTATGTATTCTGATTTGAAAAATGATAGTGTACATTTAATCAACAAGGTCTTCAGGCTTCCCTTATATATGATGCAACTGAGTCATATAATAGTACTGCTTGTTTCATTCTATTTTTGCCTTGATATATTTGCAATGTTCCTTTGTTTTTTCTGTTCTGAAAACACTTACAAATTGATTTACTAAGGTGCCTTTCTTTATAAATGTCTTTAGAAAAAGTTCTTGTTGATGAAGCACAAAAACTTCGATCAGAACTAGAGAATACAGCAGGGGATCTATCTGGGCTATTTTCCAAATTAGGTCTGTCACCATGTCTCCCTCACTATCATTTTCAGTTGCTACAAATATAAATACTGTGATTCACATGTATGAATATTGCTGATTTTCCAGAAAGGAAGGACAAGATTGAAGATGCGAACAAAATTGTAGTTCAAAATTTCTATTCTCAGCTAACTGAAGACATGGGTCTCTTGCATAGAACAGTCTCAACCTCGGTCTCTGAACAGGAGAGCCAACTAAAATCACTTGAAGAAGGGATGCAATCTTTTGTCTCCTCAAAGGGCAAGGTGCAAAAACAATAAAACATGCAACTGTCAGTGAATGTTTTATTCATATGAGCTTAACCATGTCAAATTTGCTTAGGTTGCCGGAGAGCTTCAAGAGCATGTAAGAAAGCTGAAAGAGAGCTTCAACTCTAGGATAGCAGAATTACATGGTTTTGCACAGGAACTCAAACTGAATTCTCATTTGAGCTTTGAAAAGATTAACTCACAAGTTACCACTTACATGTCTGGTCTTGAGGATGTAAGTGTACTTATTTGTGCTATCATTTTCTTATGATAAACTATATTGATATATTCTTCCCTCGGCAAGCTATCTGCATGTGTATAGTAAGTTTGTTTTGTTGATGCAGTGCTTAAAGGGACTATTGGTTGATGCTGACCAACTACTCTTCGAATTACAAAATGGGCTTTCTCAACAAGAATCAAACTTCACTGAATTTATTGAGCAGCAGCATGAGGTTTGCAAGTTATCACTATGTTAATTGTTTTACCATTTGATTATTCTCATGTTGTTGATTACTATATGTAATTTTTAAAACAATTCACTCATACAGGAACTATCTAGAAATTTAGAGAGATCAAAGTCTGTTTCAACCACTACTGTGAACTTCTATAGAACTATAGATGCTCATACTCTGGAGCTCATAAAGATTTTAGAAGAATCAAAATTGGCACATCAAAAGCAACTCTTCCGGCTCCAAAAGAAGTTTGAGGTAATTTTCGCTGGAGTTGCATATTTTGTGAATTCTGCATCAGTCTGGGAAAATGAATATGTAAAGTTTCTGTTGACTGATGACATGAAGCAAATTCAGGTTTTTTCTGCTGATGAAGAGAAGTATTTGATGGAGAAGGTAGCAGGGTTACTAGCAGAATCAAATGCTAGAAAGAAAAATATGGTACATTTTTTCTATTCCACATTATTGTCATTCCTTACTTCAATTCATTCTCAAACTGCGTTCATATCAGTATCTGGACCAATGCAAAATAATGTGCATGTCAATGTTGTGGCACTATTGCATATGTGCACATTGTTATTGTATCTTGTACACTTTTAAAGGGAGTCTATGCATTACTTTTCTTCAAAGTGAGGTATCTCTCTCCTTTTGAATTATTGATCCTTATCTGAGTAGCTGTCATATTTGGTTATTTCATCAGGTTCGAGATGATATATGCAGCCTGGATAAGACTGCTTGTGAGCATTCCAACAACATAAAAATTCAAACTACCAAGCTTCATGATTTTACATCTTGTATGCGAGATGAATGGGAAGCCTACATGGAGAAAACTGAAGAGGCATTCCACCAAAATGTATCATCTATTGAACATAAGAGGCAGTTATTCATGGAGAATCTCCAGCAATGGTAAATGTATCTCTTTTTAATTATCTGTTGATTATACATTTATTGAAACCCACCAAGTAACACAAATGATTTATTCTACAGCAAAGCAAGGGTTGAGTCATGCTCAGAACAATGGAGTACGGGTCGAAATTCAGTATTGGCACTTGGGAGAAGCAACGCAGAGGCTATTCATTCATCTATAAGGTAATAACAAATTAGATAAGATATTTGGATAAATAATTTGAAGAGGGGAAACAACTTATTAAAATGCATGTGATCTTTGAATGAAGTGATGGAAATGAGGTGAATAACCAACTTCATACAAGATTTTCATCTGTTGTTGCCGCTGGATTCGAAGATAATGACGTGTCAAGCAACTCTCTTCTTTGTTCTATTGGCGGTACGCCTTCTGTTTTCAGTTTTGGCTCAAACTATTTATGCAGCTTCAGCTATCTGAAATCTCGCTTCTTGTGCCAGATGCATTAAAACTGGACCATGGCATTTGCGACAATGTGAAATCTATCGTCACTGTATCCAAAGCGGAACTCCACGAGTTGCAATGCGGGCACCAAGAGAAGACAAAAGGAATCTCAGGGAATGCTGACAGTTCTCTGAGAGATGATTATAAGGTGAGTAATACCGTATATGTTCATGCTTTGTTTTATCTGATACATACAACCTCTGATGTTCCCTTAGTTTAGTTTCTAATCAGCTCATCGTTTACGTACGGCCTGTGTCAGGTGGATGAGCCGACTTGTTCAACACCGCGAAGGCGTGCCATTAACATTCCAAGCAGTCAATCAATCGGGCACTTGGCAACTCCTCCTCTCGAAGATCTTGTGAAGTCATTCTGGGATAGCATGACACCGACCAAGCTTGCAAAGGAAAACGGGAAGCCTACACACTCGTCGATACTGGAAGCCCAGAGAGCTCCGCTTTCCACAATTAACTAAAACAACATGTTTGTTTATATACTACACAGAGGGTTGAGAGATGTGGGGTGATGAAATCGATATCTAGTTGGTCTTCTGTCTGGTCAAGTCAGTTGACCATATTTGTCCAAGTTTTATTCATAAATACTACACAGTACCAAAGTAATGTTGCCGTTCATGTGTGTGTTCGAGCCATTTCATATTGTGCCCAAGGCATGAGATACCAATATCGATGGTAGTGAGAGAGAAAAGCAGTGAGCGTGGATACCGAGACGCACGCAAAAAGCAGGGATCGGCCAGGCATCGGAGGGTCAAATAAAGTCCTCTCCCCAACTCAAAATACTAATTTTTTTTCTTTTCAAAATGACAATTAATTTGATATAGAGTAAGTACTAAAGTACTTAACCATATTAGAAGGATAACGTTTCATGCTAAGTCAGCTAGCCCCTTGATAACGTTTTAAAAGAATGCAAACACGAGAATATTATGATACATTGACGGTGTATTATTAATCATAAAATCCTATGGTGCGTACCAAACATTATATTGTGTGCATCTTAAGATAACGATGGAAGCCTTACAGACAGTAAGTAAAGCAGGCAAAAGCTAGCTAGCAAACCTTCGCTTAGGAGGTAGCTACGTACTAGCACGTACGCATGTATCTAGGTAGCTACTGATCTGTGTATGATGATGCGGAGGGCGAGTATGAGGGCGAGTAGAGGCTGATGGAGGAGACGCCGAGGTAGGCGGCAAGCATCTCCTCGTCGCAGAGGTCGACGCCGGTGGCCAGCGCTTCCTCCATTGCCGGCCACCACTCCGGCGGCATGCTTGTGTTGTCGTCGTTACTACTCTTGCTGGTCACGACGACATTGTTCACCGGCGGCGACTCTGACGACGTCCCTGCTGCTGCTGCTGCTGCTTGAACGACTTGTGCCTCTGCTGGGTCCGCGTAATACTCGCCGCGGGCGAAGCGGCCCTTCACCCTGGGGCGACTGTCTGCAAGCGTCTTCCTGCATGCATACTGCACGGACACAGATCAAAATAAGAAGAGGAGAGGAGAGGAGGGGAGAGGAGAGCAGAGGAGAGCAGAGCGAGGGACGTGATGACGCACGGTGATCTTCTTCTGGAAGTTGCGCTGGTTGCGCTTGCTCCGGTACTTGTCGATGCGCTCCCGCCGCTCCTCCGCCGTGTACCTTACCACTCTCGGCTGCTGCTGCTGCTCCTCCTGCTGATGGGGAAGGGATGATGGGAATGCTCCCTCGCTGGGAAGCAATAACGCAGCATCTGGTCGAGAAGCAACCTGAATATCAGGACCAGCTGCTCCATCGATCCAAGCAGAGGACTGATAATAATGGTACATATGGCCCTGTCTCTGCCGCCTAGGTAACACTAACACTTATTAAGCTGAGATATTGTGGTGAAGCATGGCTGAAACTTTGAGGAAACATGCTGCATATATAGAGGTAGTAGCTAGTAGCTACAAGGGAAACAACGCGTGACATCCACCATGCATGTAGCGAATGTGGCTTGCTGCAACAACCTAACAAACACAAGTTGTTGCTGCTGCTGCTGCCGAGCATAAACGTTTACTTTTGCCTGACAGCTTATTCAGATTTTGGTGTGCACTATGCTAGCAGGATCAGAGAAAATTCTCCATGTATGTTCCGATCGAGGGAAATGCATGGCTCAATATAATGCAGCAGGCACCAACGCACGCAGCGCCACTTGCACAGTGCATGTCCCCTGACCGAGGAAAATCTCAATAGATTGTGTCAACACATGGCACATGATTCAGTGAAGAAGAGGCAGCAATAAATTGTCAACCTCTCCACTGCCATTCTCGAACGAGATGTGTGCCCCTCTATACTGCCTTTTTAGCTCATCTATACAGACATGTATGCCCAACTTGCAACTCCAACAACAGGACCTACCACTTTTGCATGGTCCTTCATGCATGGGAAATATTAATTTCCAAGATTTCAACACTACTCCTTTTTCATTTCCAGTCAGAACAACGGAATGCATGTGTACACCAAGGCAACTAGAAGGAACTCATGCAGTTCATTTACTTATATCCAAAATCGGGAAAAAAAACATCGATTTGCAGAAGTCCTTGACATGACTTTAATTGTCCCTCTCCAAAAAGTCCACCCCACTCTGATCATTAGCTTCTAATATATGTGACATCTCATCCCAATATTTATGTGGGGAGAATTGAAGGATCGGAATGATATGATACCTCCTTTGAACAATGCAGCCAGCACAAGATTGAGGCAGCCCCACAGAATCTGTGTTGTTTCGAGCATCTATTGGATCCAATTTTGCAGCCGTAGTAGTAGGCCCTGAATGCTGTTTTCAGTTGGCGATTGGTTGGTAACATCACTGACTTGCCATAAACCAATCAAATTAAAGCACTCTCGTCCCCCTATTATATATATTGCCCTTACTGGCTACAGCTTCTGATATAAATCCTTACAGTAGAGTAGCCCACTAAAGAATTGACATATACAGCTTGTTGACGCGCTGACTGACTGTTGCCGAACCGAACCCAACCGAACCGAAAGTGGGCTTTAGCCAACCGACAAGATAAAGTCAAAACCCACCAGGTTTGTAGAACATGCATGCTATATAATTAAATCTACAGTATCATCCTTTGAAATTCCCTAGTAAATTGCATGTGAATAATGTACTCCACATACCACCACGTATTCTTTTATTTGACGTTTCAGACAAAACTTGTAACTAGAAATGAATTGAGATTTGTTGTCTGAACGACAATTAAAAAGATAAGGAGGAGTACTTAAAAACAAAGATAGATAGGTGGGGTACAAGGACGATCGAACGAGTCTTTTCCTTTTCAATGAATCACTCATGTAAGATGATAATGAAAACAACTGGCGTGCCTGCAGCTCTCCTAGATTCTACTTTTCTTCTACTAGGTCAACTACAAAAGTAGTCACACCACTATATCATAAAATGCGATGCAATGATTGTTTAGATGATTGTGCAAAAGATTTATAACAATTAAGCTATGTTTGGTAACATGGTATTTTTGGAGTTTTAGAGTAATACCGTGGTATTTGATATTTGAGATTACTATGGTATTTTTTACAGAATGGTGTTTGACAACCAATTCAAAAACTATGTATTGAAAACCACGGTTTTGTCTATACTACGGTATTTTTTTGGTATAAAAAACTTTGGTCCGAACCAAAGTTTTTCTCTTCTTGCTTGTTACTTTGCTCCCAAACAGTTCTATGTATTGCAAAACCGTGGTATTACAAAACTGTGGTTTTGAAATACTTTAGTATTGCTATGTCATTTTAAAAACTGTGGTTTTCAAAATTTTAGTATTGAAATACTGTGCTCCAAAACACAGCCTTAGCAACGGATCGACCGCACAGATATACATATACCTGACAACTAAAGGGATTTAATATTGAAAAGTTCACCATATATGCATCGATGGACTCCAACGGGGACTCAAATAAATTGCAAATCACTATTCACGTGAAATGTGAAGTTAGGAATAACCAATCGGTCGTTTCAAATGTCATGGGTTTTATCTGAACAGAGACCACATGAATGAACGTGTTGATAAGACTTCTTAATCATTGTGGTGTGATGCATGATATGGAGGAGATTTTGGTTTTACCACACATCTTCCTCAGACCATCCGCAGTGGCATACTGTAAAGCATACTGGATACACTGTTTCACAGAGTAATTTAGAGTATGTATTGTAAAAGCTGATGGAGAATAGTGTATAGAGTATGCTTTAGAGTACGCTGGTGCGAATGGTCTCATGGTGCACATGTGACGGTACGATTTTTTGTCACTACTAGAAAAAACATTTTCACATGCGCCTCGTTTTTTTACACAGGTGGGTCGTTAAAAACCCCGTATGTGTTTTCGAATGAGTTAATAACCGCATGTGATAATGGAACTTCACAGGCAGCTCACATAACTAATCTGCATGTGTAAATTAACCTATTTCTACACGCGGTCTTTGAAGGACGAGCCGCTTACATAGTAGGCATTAATATAGGTGGCTGATGTGAACTGGTGTATCGGGCGTGCGCGCTAGTTACCGAGGTGCCTTAAACGCGAGCAACACATGCGCATCTTTTGAATTCAATTCGAACCGCTCCGCGCCCCATCACCATTGCACGCGTCGAGAGACGAAACGCCGGTCTGCTACGCTACAAGATCACCTGCATCGTCCATCATCTTCTCCGCACAACCACTCTTCCTCTCATTGCAAAACTGCGTCAAGAACACCATGTCTGACAAGAATACGCCTCCTCCAAGCCCGCCGAGGGACCTCAAGGGGAAACGACCGCGTCAGGACTCCCCCCGGACATGGAGTGGGCTCTCTGGAAAATGGTGTGCGATGTACTTGACAATACATTCGCTCCATGTGGCGCCTTAGGCTCGGCCCCCTTTCCAGAGTATACTGGAATGGGACCACAGACCACTACGTCTTCGGCCTCACGCACTTGACCGGTCGCATCGATGTTCTCTGGGAGACACTAACGATCGAGGTCAACGTCGGAGGCCGCAACGACCTAGTGGCTGCGATGTTCAGGAAACTAGCTTCTTGTCTCCGCTACGGGAGGCGCTCCATCCGCCTCAGTCCTGCCAGGAGCCACAGGAGGAGGAGGAGGACTTTTGTTTTTAGTTTGTGTTGTTTCTGTTTTTTCTTGTTTTTTTGTAATATATTGTTTTTATGGTAATGAACTTTATGTTACTGTCCTAATAATCATGGAGTTCAGAGTGTGCAAAAATACTTCTAATCATGTTGTCCTAACGATAAACTACTTAAAATGAACTAATAATGTGTTGTCCTAACGATAATTAAAATCTTTATAGTAAACTAATGGAGTATTTATGAATGTGCTACATATTGTTGAGTTAGAAAATCAATATAGATATGTATTGCATAAGTTGATCAAAAATAGTCGTAATTTTTCACAAGCTCGCTTCTTAATAAAATCGAATGTTAACCTCTTTGGATTTCTCGCGAAAATTTGATATCGTCAAAAATTCTTCATAAATTAAGTATAACTTTGTAACGCATATCCGACATGTAATACAAGCTCGATCTCGAAAAAAATGAATTTACGACCTATTTTTGGCAAAACTCGATTCTCGATAAAATCGAAGGGTAACCCCTTCGAATTTCTCGCGAAAATTTAATTCCGTCGAAACTTCTCCAAATTAAGTATGACTACGTAACACATATCTGACATGTAATACAAACTCGATCTCAAATAAAAATGAGTTTACAATCCATTTCCCGCAGCAAACACGGTTCTCTATAAAATTGAAGGCTAACTCTTTTGGATTTTTCGCGAAAATTTGATACCGTCGGAACTTCTCCACAAATTAAGTATGACTATGCAATGCATATCCGACATGTAATACAAGCTCGACCTCGAAGAAAATTTACGACCTATTTTTCGTAGAAAACTCGGTTCTCGATAAAATCAAAGGCTAACCCCTTTGGATTTTTTGTGAAAATTTGATACAGTCCAAAGTTCTCCATGAATTAAGTATAACTAAGTAACACATATCCGACATGTAATACAACATTGATCTCAAAGAAAAATGAATTTACAACCTATTTTCGGCATAAAACTCGGTTCTCGATAAAATCGAAGGCTAACACCTTTGAATTTCTTTGCGAAAATTTGATACCATAGAAAATTCTCAAAAAATTATGTATCTCCGACATGAAATCCAAACTCGATCTCGAAGAAAAATAAATTTACGACCCATTTTCGCAAAAAAACTAGATTCTCGATAAAATTGAAGGTCAATCCCTTTAGATTTTTCGTGAAATTTCATACCATCGAAACTTCTTCATAAATTAAGTATGACTATGTAACGCATACTCAACATGTAATACAAGTTCGATCTCGAGGATAAATGAATTTACGACTCATTTTTCGCAGAAAACTCGATTATCGATAAAATCGAAGGCTAACCCCTTTTGATTTTTCGCAAAAATTTGATACCGTCAACAGTTCTGCATAAGTTAAGTATGACTATGTAATGCATATCCGAAATGTGACACAAGATCGATCGCGAAGAAAAATAAATTTACGACTCATATTTAGCAGAAAACTCGGTTCTAGATAAAATCGAAGGCTAACTCCTTTAAATTTTTTTGCAAAAAATTGATATTGTCAAACGTTTTTAAAAATTAAGTATGACTATGTAACACATATCTGACATGTAATACAAACTCGATCTCGAGGAAAAATGAATTTACAACCCATTTTCGCAAAAAACTCGGTTCTCGATTAAATCTAAGGCCAACCCATTTGGATTTCTCACGAAAATTTGATACCGTTGAAACTTCTCCAAAACTTAAGTATTACTACGTAATGCATATTCAACATGTAATACAAGCTCGATCTCGAACAAAAATGAATTTATGACCAATTTTTCGAAGAAAACTCGATTCTCGGAAAAATAAAAGACTAATCCCTTTGAATTTCTCGCAAAAAATTGATACCCCCGGAACTTCTCCAAAACTTAAGTATTACTACGTAATGCATATCCGACATGTAATACAAGCTCGATTTTGAAAAAAAATGAATTTATGACTCATTTTTCGCGGAAAACTCGGTTGTTGATAAAATCTAATGCTAACCCATTTGAATTTCTCGTCAAAATTTGATATTGTCGAAACTTATTATAGATTAAGTATGACTACGCAATGCATATCCGACATGTAATATAAATTCGATTTCGAAGAAAAATGAATTTATGACTCATTTTTCGCAAAAATTCGATTCTCGATGAAATCAAAGCCTAATCTCTTTGAATTTCTCGCACAAATTTCATACCGTTGAAACTTCTCCAAAACTTAAGTATGACTACGTAACGCATATACGACATGTAATACAAGCTCGATCTCAAAGAAAAACGAATTCACAATCCATTTTTCATGAAAAAACTTTGTTCTCGATAAAATCGAAGGCTAACCTTTAGATTTCTCGCGAAAATTTGATATCGTCGGAAGTTTTTCAAAAATTTAAGTATGACTAGATAACACATATTCGACATGTAATAAAAGGTCGATCTCAAAGAAAAATGACTTTACAACCCATTTTTCGCACAAAATCCAGTTCTCGATAAAATCGAAAGCTAACCCCTTTGGATTTATCGAAAAAATTTGATACTATCGAAACTTCTACATAAATTAAGTATGACTACGTAACGCATATGCGACATGTAATACAAGCTCTATCTTGAAGAAAAATAGATGTACGGCCCATTTTTCACAAAAACTCGATTCTCGATAAAATCGAAGGCTAACCCCCTTTGGATTTCTCACTAAATTTTAATATCGACGTAACTTCTCCAAAATTTAGATATGACTGCGTAACGCATATTCGACATGTAATACAAGCTCGACCTCAAAGAAAAATAAATTTACGGCCTATTTCTCGCGAAAACTCTGTTTTTAATAAAATTGAAGGCTAACCCCTTTGGGCTTTTCGCGAAAATTTGATATCGTCAAAACTTCTGCATAAACTAAGTATGACTAAGTAACGCGTATCCAACATGTAATACAAGCTCAATCTCGAAGAAAAATGAATTTGCAACCTGTTTTTCTAAAAAAAACTCGATTTTCGACAAAATCGAAAGCCAACCCCTTTGGATTTCTCGCTAAAACTTGATACCGTCGAAACTTCTCCAGAACTTAAGTATTCTACATAATGCTTATCCAACATGTAATACAAGCTCGATCGCTAAGAAAAATGAATTTGTGATCAATTTTTTGTAGAAAAATCGATCCTCAATAAAATAAAAGACTAACTCATGTGAATTTTTCGCAAAAAACTCGGTTCTCGATAAAATCGAAGGATAATCCTTTTGAATTTCTCGCGGAAATTTGATACCGTCGAAACTTTTCCAAAACTTAAGTATTACTACGTACATGTAATACAAGCTCGATTTCAAAGAAAAATGAATTTACGATCCATTTTTCGCAAAAACTTGATTCTCAGTAAAATCAAAGACTAACCCATTTCGATTTCTCGCGAAAATTTCATACCGTCGAAATTTCTCCAAAACTTAAGTATGACTACGTAACGCATATCCGATATGTAATACAAGCTCGATCTCGAAGAAAAATGAAATTACGATCTATTTTTCGTAGAAAACTCGGTAGTTGATAAAGTTGAATGGTAACTCGATTGGAGGTACGCGTGTGGCAAAGGCCGACAGCGCAGGGTAGGGTAACGAGGGTCGGAACGAGCGCGGAAGGCTTACGATGCGAGGTACGAGGGACGCACGCAGCAGAGGCCAGTAACGCTGAGTAGGAGAAGGGAAGGGACACGCGCGGAAGGATGGCTGCGCGAGGTACGAGGAGGGCAGGCACGCGCGTGGAAGGTCAACTGCGAGGGGTAGGAGGAGGGTGGGGACGCGCGAGAAAGGCCAACAGTGCGAGGAAGGAGGAGGGTAGGGATGCGTGCAAAATGCCGACAACGCGGAGGAGGAGGAACGTGCCGACGGAGGCTGGCAGTACATGGTGCGCGCGGTGAGGGTCTGCAGCGTAGTGGTGCACACGAGATGTACTTCTCAGTTTTTAAAAAGAGGTTGTTGGTACATTGCTAGAGACTTATAGAAGAAGGGAATAATGCTCAACTCCAATGCATTGATAAAGCCAAAGGATTACATACATAAGATAAGAGCTAGGGTTAGAGAACCCTCCTAGCTAATGAACAAACTACTCTTTATACACACACACAGACTCTAACAACTCCAAACATACAAGGACATTCAAAAATATACTCTAAAGATTATGTTAACAATTAATTTTAGAGAATAAAAACAAAACAGATTTACCTTTTCTCCATTGATTTTCTTAGTCCCATAAACTCTTATTATAGCTCCAGTTTCCTGCCATACATACATGAGCGTCAATGGAGTCTAAAATAGACATACTGTCTTCAGAGAAGTTTCAGCAAAATAAAATATAAGAAATCTATGAATAGTTCATACTTTCATTAGTCAGTTCTGGGTATTCTTCTCCAATCCTATAAAAACTCCAATAACACTATGTCCTGGATCTGCTTTGCCCTGAATTAACCAACAGATAAAGGTCAATGCTCTAAATCTGCACAGTGATTCATCAAGCTTTTTAGGCTGATGTGACATTCTGGCTCAAGGCTTAATAGGATTGATAGAATACTCATACCACCAAGGTATATCTTCTTTTTCGGAAGCTCACCTGCAAAGAACTCCGAGATTAAGCGTGCTTGGCCTGGAACAATTTGTGGATGGGTGACCGACCGAGAAGTTTTCCCGGGTGCGCACGAGTGAGGACAAAGTGCGCATAAAAGACTTATGTTGGTATGTGGGGCTAGTCTGTGATCCTATAGAGCTGTCAGGAGTAACGACCGCCAGGCCCGTAGTGGATGGGGTGTTACAGAATGGTATCAGAACCGACCCTCGTGGTTTCACGGATGCATACGGGTCAGGGACGTGGGTACGTACGCATGACGCGTGGGTCCTCTAGGAGGGACACGATATGGTACGTATGCCAGTACTGAACGTATGGACGTGGCCAAGAGGGGACGTTCCTGGCTTGGCAGTTGACCGACGAGGACGTTGGTCTTCTAAGGGGGGTGGATTGTGACATTCTGGCTCAAGGCTTAATACGATTGATAGAATACTCATACCACCAAGGTATACCTTCTTTTTCGGAAGCTCACCTGCAAAGAACTCCGAGGTTAAGCGTGCTTGGCCTGGAACAATTTGTGGATGGGTGACCGATCGGGAAGTTTTCCCGGATGCGCACGAGTGAGGACAAAGTGCGCAGAAAAGACTAGTGTTGGTCTGTGGAGCTAGTATGTGATCCTATAGAGCTGCCAGGAGTAACGACCGCCAGGCCCGTAGTGGATGGGGTGTTACAGCTGACTCCAACACAAGTACTTAAAAGTCGATACCTATCCTGCTGTTTGAGTCACGAAAGGAGCCCGCTTGCGCTACCAAAACTTGTCTGTCTCCAAGGCAAGGACGCAATACATATTCCGCGCGCGTTTTCGCGGCTCGAGCGCGCCAAAACCCCATGTCAGAGCGCCAAACACACAGCGGCTGCGCGCGAAAACAACACGGCAGCGCGCGGGAACGCCATGTGCACGCGAAATTTGTTCGCTCGGTCGCTGCGTCGTCGCTCGAAGGAGACGCATGTTTGAGTAGCTGGAAATGGAATATGCAGAGTTGGTAACTGTTTGAGTAATTCGGTTGGAGACGGTTTTTAACGTGTAGAGGATGCACTTCCGATTTGCGTTCGTTGATGGGTAATACGTTGGAGTCAGCCTTAGAAAGGATAACTTTTGATAACAGGTAGAGCAAATAGCTTATCATAGATAGATTGGATGAACAAACAATAGATTGGTCTCGGAGACAATTCCAGCAATGATGCGTTATTCTAGCAGATGGCAATGGAAAACCGAGGTAACCTCATATTAAGTGTAAGTTCATGATTCTTGTAGATCGAAATCCTAAAATGTATAAAAAGAATCTTGGCACCAGAACAAAAATATGGCCAGCTTCTTGCATATTAAGCGGCACACTAATGATGATAGGTCAAATCTAATCAGTCTTGCATGTACATACCGAAAGGGGATTTTTTTGTCGCTTTAATTATTGGCTTGTAATCACCAGGAGCCTCATAACCTGGATTCAGACAGAGTATCTCACCTAAATATAATGTGCACTCAATGCTGCAGGCTTTTCTCAAAACTAAGTAAAGATGTTTTGCATGACCAATATACCAGCCTCCTATCACAACCTAACAGATATAAACCAATTGGGCAACTACATGCACTATTAAGCAAGATGTCACTCCATAGAGCAATCCCCCATGGTCCCATTAGCACCCAATTGAGAGCATGGAAATATAATGAAAAGGAAACTTCTCTGACCAATAATTTCTTGCCTTTCAAGTTCCAAGTGCTGAACTTTTCCCTGCAGTAAAAAGGAGAAAGGTAAAAATATGCTCACCAAATGAGAGACTATAATTTTTTAAAACATAACCACAAGCAGACTAGCCAGCCTTCCAAAGCAAAACTTGACACACATAGGCCAAGATCCAAATATTTTTGTGACCATAGACCCAATATAGATATTGGGGGTTGTAAAACTAGGCATGGCATTCAAATTAGAAATACCTCATTCTCTTTCAGATCGACAACGCTGTCAGGATTTGATCCCTTTGCAACAGACAATGAGCGCTCCATTTTTCCGATATCCATAGCTCCAGATTTCAGCTGCTTGGTAATTTTGTCCAATCGAACCTGCTCATGCATTGATACGAATTATTGTCCCTGGCAGTTCAAGCATCCTACATGAGAAAATCACAAGGAAAATAGCCATTTCAGCCCCACCACAACAAACCACAGAAGGGGGGAAGGCTGCTGATAGTTGTTGGGTCTATCCCTCGAGGAAATATTGCTTTGTGGTGCATACACAGTAACGTGGAAACTATAACATATCCCACTCGCCTTCATATGCACTGGTATTATTCAGCAGAACCAAGACAGCCAGCCTTACAAAGAAAATTCCAGAGTAGACCCTACTTTCTTAGCATTTGAAATAAACAATTTTCAACATCAGCTCTGGGGTACACAAAACCCTGCTCCAGTATATGAGGCAACAGTCAAAATTCTACCTATTTTATAATGCTATAGTCATCTGAAGAACATGGGCACGCCTTACCCAATTCTCATTAATAGATCATCTTTTCAGAATGAGAATGTAGATGCAGTAAGGGGTAATCGATTACGCGAAGTTTGAACTCAGAAGTGAAGTAATGACAGTATAACCCCTCAAGATTCACATGAAATAAATAGTCTAAGTAGAGAATGTAAGTTCTTGTATTAACCTCAACAAAAGCATATAACATTCTTTGAGCTGAAGAAAACTAAATTCAATCATAATTTACTAGTGGCGATCAGCATTATCAAAATCCAGTATATCTTTCGTGGACAAAAATCCTTCGCTGCCTAAACATACTATCCAATTCGCAACTATTGTAACAAGTATGCAACGTCATGAATTGAACACGAGTAAATCCAATTCCTCAGCAGCATTAATCAACCACCGCAGGAAAAAAACAGAAGTTGTAAGACGACGGGCAAATCAGAAGCGTAAAGGAAACGGGAGAAACAAAAGAGGCAGATGAATCGCATCAACCCACCGATCTACGACCCAGCTACAATCTGTTCGGGAGCGGATTCGAGGACCGGGGCACCAGCGATCAAAAGCCGAAAAACTGGTGGCATTTCGGGTCAAGCGGCGTACCTCAGGCGACCCCCGCGACGATGGATAGAGGGAAAGACGGCGGCGGCCCCGGAATCTGGCGCTTCAGGAAGAAGGTTCCCAAGCGACAAGGGTCGACGGCCAGGCGGGCGGTTCGTGGCGACGAGATTGCTATGGGGATCAGGGTGGGCCGCGCGGCGGCGGTGCGCACAGGCGAGGGCGAGCGGTGCGCGGCCGCGGCGGCGATCGAGTGACGCGATCGATTGTAATTACCATTAATTCTAATAATTAACAAGAAATAACAGTGAATTATACAGTACTCCCTCCTTTTCTTCAAACATTGTCATTTCAGACCCGGTCAACGAAAATAAAACGCAGGACAGATTACCATTTTGCCCTTCGAATCCGAGTTCTTTAAACAAGAAAATCTTATTGCTCTCAGTCACCACTTCGTCTTTGTCGCAGCCGCTTGCCGTTGCCGCCATCTCTCCAGCTCGATCGCAATCGCTGCCGCCTCTCCGTCTCAATAGTGGTCATCGCTGTCGTCGCCTCTCCATCTCGATCGCAACCGCCTCTCGTTGGCGAAATCTACCAGTATTGTACTCGGTCTTACTGCTATCGCCTAGCTCTTTCTTAGCGAGCAAAGTGCTCAACACGATATTTTGCTCGTCAGCAAACGCCTTCAACTAGTCGAGTTGGCCGACGACTCCCGTGCCCTCATATCGTGGTCCACGCCGGCGGCTCCTCCCGTGCTCTATGCTGATGGCTCCTCCTCCTGTGCTCCACGCTGCTGGCTCCAACCGTGTCTCGCAGCAACGGCGAATCACGGTCATGCGACCAGCAGCGATGGCTCCTCCCACGCCTGCTGACTGCATATCTGCAAACCTATGGCAGCAGATATTGTGAAACGAGAAAGAACTAAATAAAAGAGAAGGAATAAGGGTAAAATAGTCATATCACTTTTGAATATTTCTTTCTTTTGCATACTTTTTCAATTTGAATTAAGACACAATGTTTCAAGAAAAGAGTATTTTATTTGACTACTATCTTTGTTTCAAAATAATTGTTACTGATTAGTTTATTTTTGAACTAATCGGTGACAATTATTTCGAAATGAAAGAAATATTTTATAACTAACATAACTATAACAAATTAAAAGTTCGTTCCGCTTGGGAGCTGCAGGAGGAGGCAATAATACAGGCGGCGCGGCCGCGGCGGCTGATCCCATTCCCATCCTAACAACAAAAAAGATACTCCCTCCGTCTCGAAAAGTTTGTCGTTTTGTAGTTCAAAAATGAACTACAAAGCGACAAACTTTTCGGGACGGAGGGAGTAGAAAATATCAGCGGTCGCTCTCGTCATCGACTTCACTTGCACCGCACTGCCTCTTCCTGTGGGTATTATATTATCGGACGGCAGCTGCAGGAGAAGAGAAGAGGAGAGGAGAGGGAGAGGCGGAAGAAGCAAGCAAGCAAGCGATCCCGGAATTCAGGTAAAGTACGCATAAGAGTTCAAAATCCGAGTTGATTTTCCTTGCTTCTAGATCCTAATTCCTACTCAGTACCCACCCCTCCCTCTTACGATCCCATCTGCTGTTGATATTTGCCGCCTGTTGCAGGCAGAGAAACTCACAGGAAGATGGGCGCCACACTGCAGCTGCAGCTGCTGCTGCTTGCACTGCTCTTCTTCTCAGCTGTCGCCCCACAGGTCTGCTCTCTCAATCTAATTCATTCTTACTCCATTAACCCATTCTTACTACTGCGCGGAAGCAATAAGCCACACATCTGTTTCGTGTCTTATCGAAAAGAGATCTATTTCGCCTGATGAATGATTGATTTAGCACTGAGGTTGTCTACAGTGGCATACTGTAAAGCATACTGGATATGTGTAAATTTAGAGTAAATATTGTAAAAGTAGTAGAAGAATAAGGCTCTCTTTGGATTGAATGAATTAAAAAACACGAGAATAGGAAAAGCATAAGAATTGAAATTGTATGTCTTTGCAATCCTATAGGAATTGAAAATATAAGAATTGAGATGAGATGCCCTTTGACAGCATCATAGGAAAAACAAGAGAACCTGTTACATAAGTCAAGAAAGAAAAAAGAGGTCCAAGCTCATGTTAGGTTTCCTACAAAATTTAGCAAAAAAATTCATTCCTATGAAAACTACCCTTTGTTTTTCCTGTGAGCCAAATGGTCATGTAGGAAAATTTCCTTTACAAATTCTATCCTTCAAAATTCCTTTGCCATTCCTTCAATTCAAAGGGAGCATAATATATAGAATATACTTTAGAGGAAACGAGTGCGGATAGCCTGACATGCCAAAAAACGTGTGTACTTGCTTACCCTTTTCCCTAACAGCAGCAACACAGACTGCATCTGTCTAATTCTGTTGTTTCATCACAATTTTTTTTATAAAAAATGAACTGAAAACAAATTTTGAATCGTGTTTTTACTTGCAGGTAGCCCGAGCAGTGAAACCTATCCCAAATCTTAATCTCAGGGATGGGGACAGGGACAATTCCATAAAAATCATCCAGGTCATTTTCTAAGTTACTCCCTCCACCCCAGAAAAAATGTGGTAGCCTCGTCTTCCTTTGTTTCTATAATTTCTCATGACATTGCATGGTCTGTCATTCCATTGTCCACAGAAGAGCATCATAGAGACGGTCAACAAGCATCCTAATGCTGGGTGGAAAGCTGCGCAAAATCCTTACTTTGCAAATTATACTGTAAATGGCAACACCCTCTTGTTGATATTGCATCCATCATTTATCTTCACTTAGCTCACTGGCTTCAAACATTCTTTTCTGTGCAGATCACACAATTTAAACATATTCTTGGAGTGAAGCCCACACCATGGAGTGTACTGACTGATGTTTCTGCCAAAAGATATTCAAGGTCACTGAAACTACCAAAGGAGTTTGATGCCAGATCAGAGTGGTCTCGTTGCAGCACAATTGGGACCATACTTGGTAAGATTATTTGTCTCGTTTTGGCTAGCAAATGTACACTGATGAATGTACTGATACACAACACCTTTTGCTGTTATCTTCAAATCCTTGACGATGCTGGTCATCATGAACAGATCAAGTAAGTTCACTGCACTACCTTAAATTATTAGCCCCTTACCGTACGATGCAAGATACTCAAGGTATTATGTATTGGCCTACAATGACAGGGTCATTGTGGCTCTTGTTGGGCATTTGGTGCAGTGGAGTGCCTCCAAGATCGATTTTGCATCCATTTCAACATGGTAAGAGGATACAGAGGACATGATTGTTATCATAGTAACATATTTGAGAAGCATTATTGATATTTTCTCACACAAACAACCTATTATTTCTATTCCCCGCAGAGCATATCACTTTCAGTCAATGACCTACTGGCATGCTGTGGTTTTATGTGTGGTGATGGCTGTGATGGAGGCTATCCTATCATGGCATGGCACTACTTTGTTCAGAACGGTGTTGTTACGAATGAGGTAGAAGCCTAGTGGGCTATTTCCACTTCTTACCTCTGCAATGTCCTCTGCGCTCAGCAATCCTACTATAATTAAGAAAATTTCTCTGTGATAACAGCAACTCATTTAAACTGTATGTTACAACAATCATTAGTGCCATATTATGTGATTATCAAGTTAGTGCAAATATAGTTTCTTAATCATGCTAATAACTAATAATAAAGATGATAAGCACAGTACCATCTTAGCTTCCTTTCTCCAAGGCAATTACAAAATGTCCATTATCCATGTACAGTAGTAAAATTGTCCCACATAAGGTACATAGCATATTTTTCTTTTTGTTATGGTTTGCTAAACATGGTGACCTGAGAAAAAATATTCTATTCATAGCATAGCAAACCGTGAACAATGGATGAAGGGTCAGGGAAATTTTATCCTGGTTCACTCAGAGATAAAAAACATTTTGCAATGTTTTGCAGTGTGATCCATACTTTGATCAGAAGGGTTGCAAGCATCCTGGATGCGAACCTGCTTATCCTACACCGAAGTGTGAAAAGAAATGCAAGGTGCAGAACCAAGTTTGGCAAGAAAAGAAACATTTCAGTGTCAATGCTTACAGAGTAAATTCTGATCCACATGACATCACGGCAGAGGTCTATCAAAATGGCCCTGTAGAAGTTGCTTTCACAGTTTATGAGGTACTGCCCAGTTGTTTCATCTAATATTTTCTGTGCACCAAACATCTCAGCAATTTTGTTTGGCAGAAGACATGGTATAGGGAGAAAAAAGCCAAACAAAAACCAGCGCACCTTGTCATTTTTTTACTTTTAATAACTTTTTGGGTGAAAATGAAGAAACACTTTGTCCAGGCTTTTACCTGTGGACCAGCGCACCTTGTCATTTTTTTACTTTTAATAACTTTTTGGGTGAAAATGAAGAAACACTTTGTCCAGGCTTTTACCTGTGGACCATATCTGGGCATAGTTTGAAAGGATTACAGCTATTGCCTTCTAAATATTGCATTGTTAAATTGGCTGGTTATCTGTTTCATGGTTATAAGTACATACTTAGAAAATCTATCATCCTAGCCAGGGGTGAAGCTAGCGCCAGAAAGATGGTGGTACACCCCTCTTTATGTCTATAACATGTATAGTTTTATATATGGTCAAAATGGATGACTTCCTAGGTAAAAATATTTTCAAGCTGGTGCCAGTGCCCCACTCAAAACCAACGTGACCTGATAACTGATCTTAGCCTACTAAAACATTTTGTAAATGTGTCAGATGCTTCTATGATTCTGATGTGAAAGTGTGCTGTCCAGGACTTTGCACACTACAAATCAGGAGTATACAAACACATCACAGGTGGCATGATGGGCGGACATGCTGTCAAGTTGATCGGATGGGGAACCAGTGATGCTGGAGAGGATTACTGGGTATATTGTTTAATCTCCATGTTGCTATATATTGTCAAATGATGATGCCCTAATATGCTTTCCTTTACATCTCTGTTTTGCAGCTCCTTGCAAACCAGTGGAATAGAGGTTGGGGTGATGTAAGTTTCTGACAGATGCCATGCATGTGTATTACTAATAAATATTGAAAAGTGGTATATGCGTTGAACCATTAACAAATTAAGTTTGGTAATACTTTTTCCAGGATGGCTACTTCAAGATTATAAGGGGAAATAATGAGTGCGGCATCGAAGAAGATGTTGTTGCTGGACTGCCCTCTACAAAGAATATGGTCAGGAGCTATGGCAGTGCGTTGGGAACAGCTGTAGTCTGATGAGACCTCAAAATCTGTTGGAATTAGCAGAGTACGTATTTGTGTATCCAGTTAAATTGGCAAAGTAGCCTTGGTGATGTGCACGCTAGCACACACGAGGTTGATACGTTGTTGCTGCTGAAGTAGCGACGATTGTTCATAATAGACAAATTTGATTACTCTGTGTATGCAAAATACAACACAGTTGGTGTGTTGTGCTTGATTGCAAATGGCTACTACCATTATTATCAAGTGCATGAACAATGGAATAATATTAATAGCACTATGAAGGATCAATACTGAACTGTGTCACCGCAGAACGCAAGTGCATGAAAATTAAACATAAATTAGTCCACCAGAAACCAGATTTCGCTGGCATATTTTCAGAATCATAGTATGTAGCAGTCAACTCATACAGATACAGTGGTCTCTATAGAATGCGTGACAACACCATGAAAGGACCAAAGTTGTTTCTTTTCTTTGAGATACATGGATGGCAATGAATAGTGGTAACAATGAACAATAGCTAGCTTGATGACTCTCCAACTGCTGTATCCGTAGCCCGACCTTTAGGCAGAAGCAGAGGCAGAGAAGAAGCAGCATCAACATTGTGCTCCATCCACAAGCCACTTTGACGATACAACCGTCTAAGTTAGTTAAGATTTTGTAGATCACGATCATACCCGAAATTTTTTAAACGAACGTCCACCCTAGCTGCCCCATATCTGTAGTAGTAGTAGTATAAATAAAAGGCGGCAGCATGCAGCAAGAGGAGAGGAGAGGAGAGCAGAGCAGAGGGAGAGGCGGAGAAAAAGCAAGCAAGCAAGCGATCCCAGGATTATGTAAGCTACACATAAGAGTTCAAGATCCGAGTTAATTTTCCTTGCTTCCGGAGCTATTCTTTTCACCCTATTTCCTACCCATCCCTCCCTTCTGCTGATGATTTGTTGCAAGTTGCAGACGGAGGAATTAACAGGAACATGGGCGCCGCACTGCAGCAGCAGCTGCTGCTGCTTGCGCTGCTCTTATTATTCTCTGCTGTCGCCACACAGGTCTGCTCTCCCAATCTAATTCATTCAATTAATCCATTATGCCTACTATGCGGAAGCAATAAGCTACAGATATGTTTCGCGTGATTGAGCTCTCATATGTCAAACCATGGTGTACATGCTTACCTTTTCCCTTCTTCGACTTCATCTCCCTAACATAAGCAACAGAGACAACATCTGTCTAATTTCAGAAAACAATTTTATTTTTACAAAATGGAACTAAAACTGAAGTTATGTATCGGGTATATACTTGCAGGTAGTCCGAGCAGTGAAGCCTATTCCAAATTCCAATCTCAGGGATCAGGGTTGGGGAGAGAGACAATTCCAAAAAAATCATCCAGGTCATTTTCTCGTCTTCCTTTGTTTCTACAATTACTCATGATATCGCATGCTTTGATATTCCGTTGTTACAGAAAAGCATCATAGAGACGGTCAACAAGCATCCCAATGCCGGGTGGAAAGCTGCCCAAAATCCTTACTTCTCAAATTATACTGTAAATGGCAATACCCCCATGTTGATATTAACATCCATCCTTTACCTTGTCTTAGTTCACTGGCTTCAAAATTACACTCTGGACGGTAGGAGGTGATAGCTGGCACTTGCCACGTCAGCATGTCGTGGTTAAATGACTATTTTTGTAAATAAAATAAAATTTATAGGCTATTAATATTAACTAATTAAAAATAATGTTAAAATGAAAAAAAATCGTGAAAACCACCCAAAAGAATGGGCCACATTTTTTTAAAAAGAGAAGACAGGGAGAGAGAATGGCCCCGGCCCAATCGAACCCAAAACAAGACCACTACAGAAGAGATTCCCAGCATTGCATTCGGACAGAGCAGAGCTAAGCATGGATTGATGTACCTTTACATGTTGCAGTTCATCCGTGGAGAAAAATGTTAACTCTTGTGTCTTGTTAAATCAAAGCACCAGCATTACATTTTACAGCATCGGTTTCAAACAAAAGAAAAAATTACATTTGACAGCACATCGTCCAAATTCCAACAAAGTAAACAGAAAGCGTTGTTACAAGCTGACTGCATCCATCATCCTCAGAGTCCACTAGTGCAGCTTCCCCTTCACCAAAACCCGTAGGCGCTGAAGTGCTTCACCCTGAACTTCCACTCTCCCTTGCCGGCGTCGAAAGACACGAACTCTGCTCCCTGCTCCTCCGCCTTCTTCACCAGCATATCCTTGTACTTGTCCACCCTCGGGCCCTCCCGGTACTGCTCACCAGTCTTCTTGTTCATGCACTTGATGTTCAGAAGAGTCACCTCTGCAGCTTTGTTCAGCCCCTTCCCTACTGGCGGCTTCTTGCTATCGTCCTTGTACACGATCACCTCGCGGTTATTGAACTCCAGAATCGACTCCAGATCCAGGCCCCTCACGTCTGTCTCCCCCAGGAACTTGATGCTGCCATAACCGTGACGCCCAACAGTGAAGTCCCTCACCTGACTGCAGTAGCCAGGCTCAGCACGTTCCTTGGCAGCAAGCTCCTCCAGGCTAGGAACCGTGAAGTAATCTGCACCTGGGAGCTTAGGCATTAGCCTCTCAACGGAAACACCGTTTCCATGCCGAGTCACATCCGCAGGCTCATAACTGCCATTTTCCACTGGAGAAGACCTGCTTGGTGACATGGCAGCCTTGCCACGCTCACTTTCTGCGGAAGATCCTGCACAAATCAAAGCCCAAGAGTTCACACACCACGGAAGTTGAGTCAAAAGAAACAGTTACATAAACAGGTTTGCTCATGGATCATTGTACATCATTTCTATGGGGCAAGAGGAATTCCCAGTACTGTCATGACATGAGTTACCTTTATTCTTCTCCAAATCAGCTGGATCTTTAGGAACCGAACGGCTGTCAATTCCATTCCGCGAAGGCCACTGATCAATTGGACGGATTATCAAATTTCTGGGGTTCTCTCTAGGGATGAAAAATGCATCCGCTTTTGGTGTTGCGGCAGATTCTTCATCATCAGCAAAAAATGGAATCTACAAGAAGGGGAAAAGAAGCTCAACCACATTCAATATGCTTTCTTAATGGCTTTCACAAGGTCCACAAAGATTCAAAAAACAGAACCTTGCACACAGAATCATGTATGCTTACAGGTCCTTACCTTGACATCAGATATCGGATTATATTTTCTTGGGTGCAGTTTTATCCTTCTCTGTGACAAATGCCTAGGAACCACCATGGGTAATGTTCTGCTTGGAAGAGGCTTCTCAGCAACCTGCAGGCCAGAAATATTTTGTAATAATCAAACGACCTTTCCTTACTGATTCCCATGGAGAATCATCTCGCTACATTGCCCACCCATTCAATAAAATAAATTGGAAATGACGAAAAGAAAAACGAACCGGCAAACTTGAAATTCCATACTGAACCAAAGGAGAAGACCCGGCATTCCCAATCGACATCTGAGGCATTGCAGGAAGTGTCCCGTATGGATGTGAAACCGGTGCAGGCTGCATGACCATATTGGACTGGCTGGGAGTTCTGTGTCCAGTATGCAACATGTACATTTCACGTTAGAACAGACAATGTATTACTACAACAACAAAACCTTTGTCCCAAGCACATTGGGATAGGCTGGAAGGAACAATGTATTGATAAGTTAAAATTTTTAATCATATGTCATATATACTTATTTGTTAATTTTGAGGATAGATAGAATTTAAATCAAAGTCATGTACTACAGCAGGGATATTGCTTTCCTTCACCTTAACATTGCTAGTCAGTGTTTTAATCCATAAAAGGAAGACATTGAAAAAACGAAAAAAATAATCATGCATGTTTGAAAAGAAGCAAGTGCTCATACAGCTGTCCAATCGGGACCTGACTTGTAGTGTTGGAAAAACCAGTGAATCCACCTGTCAATGCTTCAGCGTATGAATATATGCAAAGTTAACTCCACATTAGTTTTCAAGGAACATATAAGAAGCAAAACAATTTGGAGACATCAAAAAAATACTGACCTGACTGTGTTGTAGGTTGGAAGGAGAACATGTTTGATGTTTGAGCTGGGGTAGATTGCTGGAATGTTGGCTTCATCATTAGGAGCAAAAATCAATTTGTCAACAACAAACCGTGCAAAGAAAATGATGACCAAAAAAGACAAGTACTGCAAATAACTACAACATGGTAGGCACGAATTATTTTTCCATGAAAAATAATATAAATGAAAAGGTAAGGGGCTTACTTGTGAAAAAGGTGCAGATCCGCTGCCAAACAGGCTGGGTGTGCTTAATAAACTTCCAGAAGAGGAGAAAGCCGGTGCACTTGCTGGCTGTTGCACCAACGCTGAGGAAGTTTGAAATAATCCAGCTGATTGAGTGCTGGGTGTGGTGAACAGACTGCCAGTGCTGAATGGGCTTGGATTTGATGACGATGTGCCAAACAAAGAAGATGAAGCAAAACTAGGATTTGTATTCGAGAACAAAGATGGTGAACTTGTTGGAAATCCAGAACCAGTTTGCCCAAACAGTGTGGTATTAGTGGACGATGAGAATGGGTTCGAACTTGCAGCTGATGAACTATTGAATGAAGTGCTGAATGTGCTAGTGGAACCAAAGGGGGTTGTGGTCTTTGCAAATGGATTGTTTGTTGATGTTGAAGGAAATGGGTTTGGATTAACTTGCCCAAATTGAGCAGAGAAAGGACTTGGCTGCAGATTCGATTGTTGTACCACTGCTGGAGTTCCAGAAGGGTTTGGTCCACCTGCAAGTTTATCTCAAATCAGCTAAAAGGAGAAATACATCGAATATAATGTCTTATTCGTAAGTGGTATCTGAGAGAAACACTCAAGCTATGTAGAATTAGCTAAGACAGAAGTGTTACTTTGGTTACTCCCAGATCATACATAAGTAAGCATGTCAAAATATAGAAATGTACACAAAACTAAACAAATAAATTAAATTAAGGGTCAGAAATCAAGCAAAGTACTCAACGCCCAAATGGTTTTTCACACCTTTATCTCCACGCTGGTAATCTTCCCACCTCAATTCTTCATGACTCTTATCTTTGTATTCAGGCATGGCACATATAGAATCAAGTTTAGCAGCAGGAGTACCACTTGTAGCACTGTCAGCATCAGGTGTTTGAGCATAAGGTTTTATTCTGCTTCCTCCAGCTTGGTTACCAAATGGTGCTTGCCCAAAAGGTGTTGTTGCTGGCTGTGAGCCTGAAATTCAAATGAGAACAAAGAAATAGTGAAACAGGAAATATTTGAGTTGGCCAGGATTAAAAACAGATAAATAAATAAATAAATAAATAAATAAGAAAAAATATGGATAAAATAGTATCGCTGAAGCAAGAAAGAACAAAAGAATATGCATAGCTCATTACTTTATGATATGGAATCAAGGACAAGTAGGCAACAATGCAGTCAAGAAAGTGTAAATATGTGAAGGGAAAGCCTACCAAATGTTGAAGTCTGTGCACCAAAAGGTGAGGTGGTTGCTCCAAAGGGAGAGGTACCAAATGAAGTTGTTGTTTGCCCAACAGATGGAGAAGAACCAAAACCAAATGCAGGTGTGCTCGAAACTCCAAAACCTGGTGAACTACTAGCACCAAATGCTGTGGTTCCTGAATTTCCAAAGCCAGTACCAGGAGTGGATGAACCAAAGGCTGTAGAACCAAACGCCGGGGTGCTTGTGGCACCAAATAGAGATGTTGATGTTGAACCAAATGCCGGGGTGGTAGAGGCGCCGAAGGCTGGCGTAGTTGTGGAGCCAAAGGCTGGTGCAGTTGTGGCACCGAACGCTGGCGTGGTTGTTGCACCGAAAGCATTGCTGCCAAATGCTGGCTGAGTCTGCTGGAACGTGCCACCAAAAGGACTTGATTGGCTAGGTGATGATCCAAAAGCCCCAAAACTTGGCTTCTGTCCAAATAAAGATCCTATAACATTTGCAAAGTAAAGTGTCAGGACATATGTATATACCGCATTGGTAAGCAATGGTAAAAAAACAGCTGAATTAAGATAATCTATGGAGTGGCTTTCGCATATCTTTTTTCAGGCACTCTTGACAATCTATGATAATCAGCATCAAAAGGGCAGGGGCAGCACTTGCAACCCAGCAAGAAAGGAAGAAACCTACAAGGTAAAAAGAAAGTCAAAATCATACCTGAACCTGAGCCAAAGGTGGAGGACGTGGCACCAAACGCAGGGGTGGGGGATGCACCGAAAGCAGGGGTTGAGCTCCCAAATGGAGCCGGGGATGGGGTGCCAAACGTGGGAGTGGATTGCTGCTGCCCAAATGCCCCAGTAGATGTATTACCGAAAAGCGAGCTTCCAGTCTGTGCCCCGAATGCCCCAGTAGATGTATTACCAAAAAGCGAGCTTCCAGTCTGTGCCCCGAAGGTGGTGGCAGGGCTGCCAAACGGTTTTGGTGCGAAGGGATTGTTGGCGGCAGTGGTAGGCTGGCCGAATCCCTGCTGCTGGGTTCCAAAGGAGGTCTGGCCGAACGGGCTCGCGGGTGACTGCCCGAATGCTGCAACGAGAATACAAATATTCGTGAGAATTGAAGAGGTCGCAGAGAGTGAAACTGAACTATGACAAAGAAAAGTACAATCAATATTGCGATAAGGTGTTGCATTGCAGGAGCTATCTTCAATGAAAAAAAAAAACGAAGTAGCAGCATAAGTTACGAAACCATACACAAAGGAATAGATGCAGCCTTGCGGCATCTCGACAAGTGATTTGACCGGAAACGGAGCCAAGTCTAGGTAACGATTTGATTGGAATCGGGAAAACGAACTAAACCTAACTAGTGATTTGATCGAGATTGCGAAACCAGACCTTTCAAAGCAAACCCTAGCGTGCGCAGGCATCCATAAACCGGCTATGGAACCAACACGAACGAGGAGGCAGGGAGAAAATAACAATTCATAGGTACGAGAATAGAGGATGTGCAAGATTGCAGCAAGTCCATGGATGGAATCAACAAGAACATAGAGAATCGAAAGGGGAATAGAGTGCTTACGGCTGGTGGATCCGAACATGGCTGTCGCTGCTACTGCTTGCTTCTGGTCGCGCAAGGGAGGCGCCGACGCACGGCAAGGAAAGGGAAGACCGGCACACCGATCGCGGCCGCGGCGGCGGTCTCGTCGCTGTCTTGAAGAGGAAGAGGCAGAGGCAGACTAGCGGTGTCGATGTGCGTCTGTCTTTCAATGAAGGGTGGGCCCTCCTCTTTCTCCTGCGGTATTTCCACGCTACCGCCTCGTTTTGTTTTAATTTCGGGCAGTTGACATTAGGCTATCTTTGGGAATACAGTATTTTTAGAGTTTTAAAACAATACTTTAGTATTTTAGTATTTGATATTACTATGATATTTTTTACATAATGTTGTTTGGCAACCAACTCAAAAACTATATATTTAAAATCACGGTTTTGTCTATACTATAGTATTTTTAGTGTATAGAAAACTTTGATCTGAACCAAAGTTTTTTCTGTTTGCTTGTTCTTGATGCTAATTTTGCTTCAAACAGTCCTATGTATTGCAAAAATGCATTATTATAAAATTGTGGTATTGAAATAATTTGGTATTGTCATGCTATCTTAAAAATTATGGTTTACCAAAATTTTAGTATTGAAATATTGTGTTCCCAAACAAAGCACAACCTTAGCGTCTTTCCCTGGCTCCTTGGGGACCGGTACAACAGCTTGCTACTCAACTTTGACTCGATAAAAGTTTGATTCGAGTTCGTTTAAAAGATAAATGAACAGTTCAAAATGCTTGTTTCGGTAAATTTTGTTTTATAAATATTACTCCCTTCTATATCAAATTATTTGTCATTTTAGACTTAAAAAAACCTAAACATAAACTACATATAGTTGTCCTAGCGACAATTATTTCGATACCGGAGATATTAATTATTAATATTTTTAAATATTATTTATTGTTATTGTTTAAATGAGTCTTTCGAGCTTGAACTTGAACTTTTACAATTTTCAACAAGTAAACGAGTTAAACTCGAACTTAACTGCAGTATCAAACAGATTCCAAACTCCACTCGAATTCTGAGAGACAAGCTCACTCAAGATCAACTCATTGACAGCCCTAGCCGTGCATACCGCTTGTGGAACGAGCTTGCTGAGCTCACGTGTTTAACATTGTTGCATGGGTAAGGGAATACACTCACCATTTGGTTTCCTGATCCGTATGGATACTGCCACGCCATCCTTGTTCCTTGATCAATCATTGGACAGGGGCTACAACCTGCAGTCGGTGTGGAAGATTGCAGACGCGGCTATAATGTGCGTGAAGCCCAAGGGATGCGACACCATGGAGCAGGGACCCCAAATGCAACAGCGGCAGCTGTTCATGTCCAACAGGTCCATGGGTGGTTCCAACAACACTGGGGACTTGCAGCATAATGCAGCATCCTTCGACGAGCTGCTAATGCGCCCAGGTCTGGTCTCAGATGATTGTGACATGGACTGCCGCGTTGATCAATGTGCACTGTGCAGGCAGGAATCCAAGTCAGGACAACATTTTGCCGAACAACCAAAATGGTGCTAGGACATATGTTAAACTTGTTCAGTATGTATTACTAGTACCCAACAACACTAGTCATCCAATTTTTTTCTGTTTATAAAAAAACGAAATGCACCAATACTGATGTACAAACGAGAGACCCTTTGGTTTCTCAACGACACAGCAGCATTAATGCATTATCATCACTCAAGTTACAAAAAAAAAAAGCCAGATTTTTACAGTTGACTCCATCTCATGCCCTCCAACCTGAAACAACCAATACACATGTATATATGTACTTTAACAGCTGCCATTCTGAACCCATCTTCCTATGACTTTGCTTAAAACAGAACCTGCCCATCAAGGGATAAACCAAGCGTGAGCCAGATTTCCCACATTGACATCGCACAGCTAAAAAGGAACTTCTCAGAAAAGCTAATCAATTTTACACAACACTAATCAGCCATTCAAGGACGTTGAATGGCAAGAATACACATTAATACAGTAATGCCCACCAATTTGAAAGAACAGCAAAATGCATACCTGGTATTTGATAGGTCTGGACAAAAACTCAGGTTCATGTTGCTCAATTTCAATCCACTACCTCCCAATAAACACATGCGCCATCTCATAAGAATGACTCCAGTACCACCATAAGGTATGTCCGGTGCAACCAGTTACTTCCAGAACAAGAGCAACGCCCAAGTAAGGAGGATAATCACATTCTAAAGGCTTTGTTATAAATATCATTTGAACCCATCATTTGCAAGTTATTCGCTTCACTTGGATACAGTATCCTAAACATGTCCGACTTCGGAGTGTTATCCCCTTGTCTCAAGTCACTCCACCCATCCCGGTGACCATTTGTAAGATGTGAGCTTCTAGGTTGCTGGGTTGGCATCAGCGTGTAAGTGGATAGAGAACCTTGGTTATGTCCTAAAAGTCGGGATGCCAGATAATTATCATTCATAATGTTGAATGCATCTTGAATGTGGGTCCTTTGATGAGACTGCATATTCTGTTTCATAAGTAACTGAATCATTTGATCATTATTTGATGTTTGCAACTTCATCCCTATCTCAGAATCACCACTTCCAGGCATCCGCCCTTTGCCCATAGCCAGTATAGCAGGATCAACAAATTCTATGTCACTTGTGTGTCTAGCTAACTGAGGTTCATAGTGATTTGTGTTGCCGCCTAAGAGATTATCCTGGATACGAGTTTCTGTAAAGCAATGCAGAAATATGAGAAATTTAACTTGCTTTTAGATGATCAGTAAAATATAACGAAATAGTAAACAAACCTGAGTATGTGGAGCCATAAACCTGATTAGACCCATCCTGGGATGAAAACCCTGATGAAAATGCAGAAGGGAATCTAGAATGGGGGTTAAAACCATCCTGGGATGAAAATCCTGAAGAGAATGCAGGACGGAGTCTAGAAGGGGAATTAGGCCCATCCTGAGATGGGAATCCTGAGGAAGATGCAGAAGGGGATCTAGAAGAGGAACCAAGCCCATCCTGAGATGGAAATCCAGAAGAAAATGCAGAAGGGAATCGAGAAGCAGGATTACTCCCATCCTGTGATGGAATTCCAGGAGAAAATCCAGGAGGGGGGTTCAAACCATCCTGGGAAGGAAATCCAGAAGAAAATCTAGGAGGGGGTACTCTTGCTGGCGCTGAAAATCCAGGGGGCGCGGGTATTTTGGATCTTGATGTCCCTGAGAAAGCAAGTCCTTATGTAAGCACACAAAACATCAGTGATGAAAACATCAAATCACAAAGCTAACACCAATAGATCAATAATGCAATTGCAGAACTTAATATTTTCCAATGCTCAATGAAATAAATGTAGAATGCAGCAAGATCAAATTTGATTAAAAAAGACCAAATTATGAATCCTATCGAGAATGCTTAATTACTAAATGCCTCAATTGCTCAGTACGCAGAAAAGGCAAAGGTATTAGCACTTACCAGTAGCTGCCATATCTGACATAGCAAGTGGATTTTCTAGGGACTGGAACCCAAGGCCATCCTGATACACATTTCCACAAGAATTCTGGGATAACAAACTAAAATTTTTCTCACTACCACAATTTCTGAGAGATGAATCTTGCATACTTCCTTGGTTATCCTGTCTAGCAAATGCAAATCTAGACTCTTTGCTGTTGGTTCCTGATTTCCATGAAGGCATGGTGAAAGGCACATCATTATTTTCAGATTCTCTAAGCATCCTAACAAAATTGTTAGCAGTCGAGTATGAAGCATCCCAAGGATTAAACTCTGACAACAATATATCAGAAATTATGCTGTTCTCATCCTTATTTACGCTTCTGGTCTTGTCAAACCTTCCTGTATTATCAGTTGTTACTGAAATTGCTCCAGGTTGATGACTTTCCATCCCAGGATGTCCCGAAACATTACCAGATGTATATACAATTCCTAGCCCGTCTTGAACTCTATTTAGGAATCCATAGGTGTTGTCAGTTGAAGACTGTTTGGTCTGCATCACTGAGGTAGTACTTACAATGGTTGATATATGGTCTGTATCATCCCACAATGAAGTGTCTGATGTATTAGGAAGACGGATAAATGATGAATATGATGGTACATCTGAGCCATCCAACAGTGTCATATGATGTTTGTCAGTGTTCAATGAAGAATTTACCAAGGAAGTCTCACAACTTTGCATCTCTGAACTCCAATCAAGATGCTTAACAGAATCATATTGACAAGACCAAACAGTGTTCTTATTTTCTGAAGGCAGGAGCTCAGAAAAATAAGTGCATGGCATTGCATCTGGTTGTTGATTTTCTACCATACACTGAATCTCATCTTTGACATCCAGTACTGAAGATATAAAAACAGATAGATCCTCAATATCAGTTTCCTTAGGTTCAATATCTTCCAATATTTTCTTGCTGCCAGCAAGGTGGCAGTTTACATCTTTTGAAGTAGCGCTTTTAGGAGCAATATTAGTAACTAGGTGGTCACCATCAGCAATCTTTACATCAGATTTAGATGATGTTAAACTTGATACAAAATCTGAAGGACTTTTTCTAGTGCTGCTTACTGCTGAATCTTTCTTAAGTAACTTAGAGCCTGGATGGATTAACTTTCCATTTTCATTAGCAACTTGATTATCCTCACCTCCCTTAGACATCTCATCTGATACTAGAATGTCATCATCATTCCAAGCTGAAGGTATTGTGGGGAAGTCTATGTCCAGAGATGAATTCAGTGATGATAGAGCTTGTATTTCCTTTGCGATACCAGGCTTATACGGTTCTATGGTCTTAGAAGAACTATATTTTTCTGACACTTGCCATTTTTCAGGTACTTTTTGTACTGAACTTGTATCATCATTCCAAGAAGAAGGCATTCTTGTATTTGAAATCGTTGACGAACTTGAAAATGAATTACTTTGTGGCTCTGGTTTTGATTTTATAAGAGACTGGAATGATGTCACCACATCACCTGTTGCTTTGGCAGTCAAATCACAAGGGCCCCTGTACGTACCCCCAAAAAAGGAAACTCAGTAACACAATTCACATTTTCAAGATATAAGATATAACAGAAGATCCCAGAGGTACCATACCGAGAAGTAGCTGGTGGAAGCATGTGCCTCCCAGAACTACTGTTTGGAGGTGAAAGCCTGGACTGGTTGGTGGTATTCTGTAACGAAGAAAGCTAGTTAATGAAGGAACAATGCAAACCAAAAAGTAAGGAGAATACAAACAATTTAGCCATGACTTAGTGTGGTTTTTTACGGGATTTTTTTAAATGGCATGTCTTATATTGCATTTAAACTTTTCAGTACAAGGAACATACAAGTGTTCCATTCTTGACTGTGTGTATAGCTGAAACCACTGCACTGTAAGAGAGATCATGTGCTGGGGGAGGCAATACAGGCCCGGCACGTCTTTGCGAAACACCGGATGCCATCTGGGGGACCCTAGTCCTGATATAGTAATATAAAAGAGTGAACAGAAAGTTGAAACTAACAATATCAACTTAACAAAGCAGTTTTAACACACAGGACAAAGAGAAGCAGTACTAATAAGATATTAAACATCCACATTGAAGCAGGCATGCAAATATACAACAAGAACAACAACCAAACCTTTGTCCCAAGCAAGTTGGGGTCGGCTCGAAATGAAACCCAACAATTTTTGAATGGAACACTTGTATGTTCCTTGTAACAGGCATGCAAATATCCTTAACGAAAAAGGAAAAGCAGACATACCAATATTCCATTTTCTAATTTAATTCACATGACACACCAACAGCCTGTACATGGTATGATTTTGCTCCTATGGCTCTTAAGGAATACGCTATCAACATAACTATTATACACAAAAGTAGAAACATAAAAGGTAAATTTCAAAGTCATCACAATGACAAACAGAGACACGGTTTACAGCACGAGTATAGCAAAAAAAAGAAAGGTAACAGGGCTGGCACAGAGGTTTAGAGCTGAAAAAATATGATGCGCGATGAACAAGAAATCTTTTCGCAGAGCATGTTATTAACGGGGATCATTATTAAAAATAGCACAGCAGTACCTCGTATATGCTGATATTATTTCATCTTTGGTGAAACTATCCTCCTGACTGCCTACATCATGCAAATAGAGACAATCTGGATTTCCACACGTCTGAGAAAAATAAATAAATAAAAAACACTCAGAACACAAGAACCAGGTCTAGTAGTAATAAGTAATAAATGCACTTTCAGGATGGAAAGAGTACCATGTTGCGCAGCCATGCATGGCAATACTTCGTAGTACCAAAGCATGCTCTGAAATTGTCAATAACCATTACAATAACAATGTTGTGCAAAACTTCTGGGAGAGAACAAAGTATAGAAGCTTACCTTAACACTTTTCCTTCCAAGACAAAATTATGTACAGCTTGAATACACCAAATAGCCTCTTCTTCTTTGGCATAAGTAATATACCTGCACAAGTTTGACAGTAATTAGCAATTTTTTAAACAAGAACTGAACCACTGTGTCTAAATCATATACAGATATAATACTCCCTGCAGTCGCAAATAAGTGACGATTTAGACATCAATGCAATCAGTACTGCCTTTGCAAGATTATATTGTAATAAAAGTAAAAGAGAAGCAAAATTATAGGATTATAGAATTATAGTTTGACGGATGTATGTTCACAGTTCACATAAGTTTCAAATATCCAATCCCAATATGTAAGAAGGTACTGATGATCGACTTAGATTCTTTAATTGCACATCACTTATTTGAGAAGCTGCATCCTCAGATAGACCTGACTATCTAGATCAAGAAATAAGTGAATAGGCCAACTTTCAAGGGAAAACAATTGGTTTATGAAACTGCATGGATGTATCAATACATGGGAAGAATTATGTAAGAAAGTGCTGACAAGAAGCAGGATGGGTTCTAATTCTACATTTTTTCAACGAGAAATGACTCAAATATGCAGCATGCTATACATGCTGCAAAGTACAATTTACTTTGTATATAGGAGCCCTAAGCCCATGTTGACTAATGACAGCATGCTATACATGCTGCAAAGTACAATTTACTTTGTATATAGGAGCCCTAAGCCCATGTTGACTAATGACAGCATGCTATACATGCTGCAAAGTACAATTTACTTTGTATATAGGAGCCCTAAGCCCATGTTGACTAATGACAGCTCTTTGCGAGAACGTGGACCAATCTTTTTCATTTAGTTTGATGAAAAACTATCTTAAAGTGAATTTTTACTGTCTTATAAAACCTAAGTATCAATGTTCATGAATCAGTTAATAAGCAATCGGCCAAACAAATGGCGGCATTCCACGCCCGCCTAGGCACTAGGTGGCAGGGTGCCGCCTAGACTCAGGGGAGAGGCGGTCGCTTGGCAGGTGGAGAGCTTCAGCCATCACCGGCCGATCCCTCGCGGTCGTGGGCTGATCCCGAGCTCGCCTCTTCTTCTCGATCCCCAAAGAGGGAGAGAGAGAAAGAGAGGGAGGGAGGGAGGGAGACGACAGACGACACTGGTGGCTCGCAGGCAGAGCATTTGGTCAGACCTAAACACAT
Source organism: Tuctoria greenei (assembly GCA_036927565.1). Taxonomy (NCBI): domain Eukaryota; kingdom Viridiplantae; phylum Streptophyta; class Magnoliopsida; order Poales; family Poaceae; genus Tuctoria; species Tuctoria greenei. Next base: position 177,234,661 of record JAYESD010000009.1, on the reverse strand, counting down.
GTGTGAGGTAGTCTAGTAGTGGGTGCGTTGAGCCTCCTTCCCTTCAACTTCACTCTTTTTTCTCTTTCCTTCTCTATGCTACTATGTTGTATGTTGTTATTTCTTCACTGGTATGGTGTCGCCTTGCCATGGGCTGCTTTGTGGGGCTTTTTTACATTCTTTTTTCTCATGGTGCCTTTTGGGTTTAGAAACTCTCCTATTTTTTACTCCCTCCGTTTCAAAATAATTGTCACCGACTAGTTCAAAAATGAACTAACCGGTGACAATTATTTCAGAACGGAGGGAGTACAATTTTAGAATGCATCATTGCTACAGTGCACGACGCCTAGAGGTCCCTTAGGAATGCTTAAGCGCGCCTAAGCTCTAGGTGGAGCGTTACCGCCGGCCTGGTGCTTAATTTCCCCTTGTAAGCAATGGAAGAAAGCATAAAACCCTGGACGTGCCCAAGGATGCATGAGCAGCAGTAGGTTCAAAGAGGCATACACACTGATATTGTTGTTCCCCGATGCCTGCTGGGAAGGAGGCCCTGTCGGACGGGAAATTGAAACCTTTATAACCTTCCCATACTGACCAAAATATTCTCTGCGCTCGAGTACCTAAAATAAAATGTGTTGATATGACAAGTAAAAATTATAAAAGTATGACGGTGAATCTAGCTGTGAACAATGATATGGTGCTCACACTCTCATTGCACAAATTTGCAGGTAAACCAATTATGTACACCAGGTTTCTCTGTACAACCCTAACACCAGACAGATGTTTCTTAGCTTCCGCGGTTGCTGTTGCTGGCGCCTTTGGCTTGACCTTTTGAGTTTTGTGCTTCTTCTCTGCATTTTTCTCAGTCACTGTCCTGTTCCCATGAAAACAAACATATGTTGCAACTTGTTACTGGAATAAATATATTCTACATTTCACATATGGATTATCTAAGCAACGGAAGATTGCATATGCTGCAGAAATAAAACACAAATTGGTGACTAAACATGGAAGCATCATCAGGAGGGTGAATAGAAAATTGCCACAGACCTCTCACAAGTGGCAGACATGTTGACAATCCTGTCCTTGTCCTAGGGTGTACGGCATGCAGGGCAGCGTCCTTCTGTTTCGTCCTTCTCAGCCATATCAATGATGTGGTGCCAACACCAGACGCAAATCTGCATACAAAAAGGATAATCGAGTTACTGGGGGATATATAGAAGCAGAAGTCGGTGGTGCAGAGGTTAGGATAGGATGGGATAATTACATCATAGCCGCACTGGCAAGGCTTGAGCTGCTGGTCAGTGTTGTCCATCTCCTCGGCACAGAGCGGGCAGGTGCGGTTTCCATCGTCGCTCATGGTCGTCCTGGTGGGTATCAAGGAATGAGGATGCCACATGCTCGAACAGATACGATGTACAGTAATCACTAAGCTACTACCAGGGAGGGACTTGAGATCCGAAATCAGCAAATCCACCCATGACCATGAGAAGCGAAACACGTGTAAGATCGAAGAAACACTGGATACGTGTAAGGCCGATCCGCCCGGCCCGATTCTACGAAATCAGCAATTCGATCTAGCGAGGAAAAACGAATGGATTGGTATCCGGACTCACGCACCAACTGACAGCAATTATATAAATAAACTGGGGCGGCTAAACTACGACCAGATCACCGCTACAATACGTAGAGAAGGGGGAATCGGAGGAACTCACATTGGAGGGAGGGAGGGGGCGGACGGGATTGCGAGATTCGGGGAGACCCTAGGGGGGAGAGGGGGGCGAAGCAAGCGGTTGAGGCGCGACGGCGGAATCAACCAGGCCGAAGCGGAGAAGACGGAAGCAGAGGCTGGAAGCAATGGAGCGGAGGGAGGTCGAGGTGAGCAGACGACCAAGGAGGAAGCTGCTCGCTCTTCTTCTTCTTCTTCTTCTATAGTATGTGGTCTGCGGGTGGGTCCCTCTCCTCGGTGTCAGGAGGAAGAAGAAGAAGCCCAGTCCTCAGGTCAAACCACACATCATCAATGGAAGGGGGAACCATTTTTCACCTCTTCAGCAACTTACCTACAATTTCTTCCATGAGATGGATCCATAGATGTGCAATGCTTGGGTCGTAAAGGCTACACGAGGAACAAGGAGAAGAAAGAAACCACAGATAAGAGAGTCAGATGATCCATGGTTGGACTTACTTCGCCACTGCCTTGTCCTGTCAGTCTTGCCATCACAAAGCCATTCCATTGTTACCACAGATGAGATCATCCAGTCAGTCACAACAGATCAGCCGGCTCCATTGTTATCAAAACGTGTATACGCTTAAACCAGCAAGCAATATTCGTTTGTTACAAGCCACAATAATCTATATAATCTCTAATACTAACAGCACACACACAGTCACATAACACCAAATTGCACAACAATTATGTCTTACTTCAAAAACAAAACAAAAAAATGAATTACACTACAAGGTCAATGAACCAAACCTACAGCCAGCCCAACACCACACCCCTGTCCACCGGACAGCAGTATTTTTAATCGGCTCCATCTCCTGGATGCCTGCAAAAGTAGTAAGCACACCAGATACAACTTAAGTGGCGTTCATTCTGGACCAAAGTCCGTCCATATGACAGACATCACAAAGGGCAGTCAATGTCAATCTCACCTCCAAGACGTTGGCAGATTGCGAGATTTTCTGCCTAGTTGGATGTTTTCTAGAGCAGTGGATGCTCGGAGGACATCATCGGAAATATCATCAGCATCATATCTCCGGTTGTACTCATCTTTCCTGGCACTAGAAGCTGAAGAACCCCCTCTTCGGTCTGAAACCACAGGCCACCTTGTTTAGAGATTTCAGAACACAATACCACAAATGGGAAAAATGAAATTATTACATATCAAGGGCCGCACGCACCTGATGTGTGAGATGATGAGATCGGCCTGACAAATTCAAAATAAAATGGTATTAGCACTTAGTAGTCAAACAAATAGCTGACACATAACTACCATGGCATAAGAATATGACATCGCGGTTACCTTCCCATAGGAGGCAGGCTCCCAACTGATGATGATGGTGGTTTCCTCATGTTCCGATGTTCAGCATTTACTGCTTGATCAGACTCAGAAGACATTATTCTCCTACCGCCCATCCTTGTTTGGGACAGATTCTGATCAACAGAAGAAGCTAATGAACTAAAGCAAGCAATGACAAAAATAACTGTAACTTAAACAGCACTAATAATGGGACATTATAGGAAGTTCATAAATGATTTTTCAATAAAGGAGATACCATTACAGGGGAGAAAATGGAAATCATGGGCACTGGACACTGGGTAAATGTCAGTTCTTCCTTTGGCTGGTTGTGCAAGATAGATGCTGGACTGCTGATTGCCTCACCTAGGTCTTCCCCGTCCTGCTCGCTGCCCCTTATGATATCAAGAGGATGAGATAGGCAATATCTGCTTGTCCCTTGTGCATTTGTGAGGCAATTCTGATTTGGTCTCCTACAATGAGTTGCTTTGCAGGCCCTCGCTCCAAGTCCACAACCTGGGGACTCTTCCTTTGACGATTGGTGGGTAGAGCTACAGAGGCAGTTGATGGGCAGGCAAGACAACTATTTAACTCGATACCTTGGAGGCTTGGACAGGACACTATGGAAGGACTGAAATTGATGTGTATTTGACTGTACAGCACCAAGTATAGCTGGAGCTCTATTGCTTGCTAGAGAGGAAATGCATCTTTGGGCTATGGCTGATGCACGAGGTATCTCCTACCTAATCACCTTAGCACCGGAAGAGATTGAGTTATAGGTGAGGATTGTGTGTTTTTTTTCTCATGGGTGTGAATGTGACTATGTGACCATAGGATCCTTGGATGTGTGTATTTGCGTTTTATTATACTAGATTTTCCTACTCTTTTCTTCTTCTTAATTTAATGATATACAACTCTCATGCATGTTTGGGAAAAAAAATAAACCTCATATTTCAGATATCCTTCGAGGACATCTAAAAGCATGGGACCACTTTCAGCACTCCTGCTCCCTTCAGCTCCACTTTTGCTAGAAAAGTCCTTCAGTTCATCCTTCCAGAAGTCCTTGGGCTGATATACAAATGAAAGGGGGACACGTTAGTGAAGGTTGATTTTGGACATGCAGAACCAATAGAAGTCAAATACATGAATACTTACCAGATTACATTCTGGCAGGTAAACTTTCATTGTATGACTTAGTTGAGCCCACTCCAAGTATTCACATACAAGTGCTGTCAGTAACCTACCTGCAAGCAACATAAATTCCAGAGTGAACCATTTGTAAGTTATTCATAGGTGGCAAAGAAAATGCTAAACTCCTTTTAGCCTAACAAAGGCACCTTAGTCCTTCCATATACTGGAAAGTAGATGCCTGATATGGGAATGAAACGACATAAAGATTGACCAAAAAAAATATATTACACAGATTTTTTTTTCATAATTAGTAGCATCAATAGTAGAAAAAAAACAACCTATGATGTTTCAGCAGGATTCAAGAAAAGTAGCACAAACAATATCTTCATATCTGAGATAGACATGCATCCAAAACCGTAATGGCATCCAAAAAAGGTTGTGGTTAACATCAAAAATTGAAATGATTGGTCAAGTACCGCATTAGAAGTGCAAACCTGAGGGTGAAGCATGCAGTTGCTTAGCTCGGTCATTGCAGCTACCAAGCAAAGCCGGATTCCCACCATCATCATTCTCTACCACACGATCTTCCTCCTCTATGGCCTCAAACACACTTGCTCTCAGCTCAGCCTATCATTCATGCAACTAGAAACATCATAAAGGGAAACTGATAGAAGTATCCAAGATATTATTTAGCATGCCATATGACCTGGTATATACAGACCAGGAAGAAGATAGGAACCCACTTATGTAAAAGTGTTCCTAGCAACATTACGCATTTCCCCTCCTAGCAAGTGTGCTGCCAACAGTGGGAAGCACCAACCAAGTCATAAAGCAATAGCTTCTACGCCAAACAAAATTCGTAATTCCTATGCATATGAAATTTTTTTCGTCAGCAATGGGAGCATCGGCATATTACTCGTGAGAAGCGGCAGAGGCTCAGCATTGCAATTAGAAATGGAGAATTGATCTATAACCATCGATTCTTGTTGCGAAAAAAAAGGTTCCATTTTCACACGATCAGTAGAGATCTTACAAACAAAATAATTTGCTAATTTTTTAAATAAATCGCGTCAAGATCCCCAAAGCAGGCGCCAGGGGAATCTGGATCGGCGGGGTCGGCAACTGCGCTGTCCTGTCCGAGTCCTATCCGAGTGAGGAGATGGGAGGGGAGGAAGAGGATCGTGGGTGGGAAATCTGGATCAACCAAGGAAGGAAGAGAACCGAGAGACGGGCTGACCCTGATCTTAGCGAGGACGCCCTTCTTCTCGAGTGTGCGGGTGACGAGCGTCTTGAGCTCCATCATCTCCCGCGCGTAGTCGTCCATGGCGGCGCTGCCCTCCCTTCGGCCCTTGCTTTCGGTCACCGGAGCCGGAGAGGTGGCGGAGCAGAGCAGGCAGTTTGTCTCCCTCGCTTGGCTGCCTTTCTCCTCTGCATCCACATCACGCAGACAGTTGGGCCTGAATTCACACCAACACCACTCGAGCACAAAAAAAACAACAATAGTAGCAAGGTGTAAAACCATCCGCACCAGCGCACCAGCGATCTTTAAAGCATATTCTATTCTCTAAAGCTTACTCTAAAGCTTACTCTATATACTCTATATTTGCAATTTTACCTCTCTCTAAATATACATTCATCTTTACAATAGGCATTAGAGCCCTTTTAGAGGCTCCCGGTGCGGATGGCCTAAGCCATTCTAAAACCAAGTCTAAGGACATATGAAAATATCGCAATCCAATTTCTTTAGTATACATAGATACTCGCCACTTCAAGGTCTACTGAACAATTATATTATTTTATCTTTTGAGATGATGGTATTTGATGTTTTTATATTACACATGGAATTTAAGTACTCCTTCTATGCCAAAAAGCTTGTCGTTGGTCTCAAAAAAAATTTGTCACTTTGTAGTTCAGAAATAATCAACAAAGCGACAAGTTTTTTGAGACGGAGAGAGTATCATTTTAAAAAAAAATGATTGTTCACCATTGTTCGAGTTAAGAAAAATCGTATCAAAATACACTAATAAAATGAAACCGATCACATGTGACATCTCATGTAATCATAGTAGCAACCTCAATAAAAAAACACAGTAGCATCGATGGTTCATGCATATATATATATATATATATATTTGTGTGTGTGTGCGTGCGTGTGTGTTCATTTAACATGTCGAATCAGTCAGTTTATTTCTTTCTTTCCATTTGCCTTTCCCTAGAAACAAATCAGCTGTTATGGTAGTAGGAGAGAGAGGGGGAGAGAAATAACCAATCAACAACACTTGTATGTCGTGGCTAGTAATAATTTCCTACAAGAAGTGAAAATATCGGGGAGAGGTATTATTCGCATTAAATGTTACACAAAACATTATTAGGAGTATGTTTGTATGTACATACACGTGCGAATGTACCAACCGACAAATCTTGCAACTAATTAGAATAAGTGGAATATGTTTATATGGTATTGAGAGGTTTGGGGTGATGAAATCCATATTTAGTTGCCCTTCTGTTTTTTACGATAACTATGTATTAGTTAAAGTGGTACTATCAATAATTTCTTATCAAAAGCGTTACTTCAATGAAATGTTCAACAAGAGAGTTTCATATATATTTACTTCCTTTGAAGGAAAATTCAGAAAATTTATATAGTATATACAATTCATCTTCAATATAGTCTCTTTCCCTTTTCACAAACATAAAAAACAGTTTTTATGTCATAGAGATGTGCATGCTACAGTGGATATGTCATCACACTAGAAGAGGTTGAATTAGGAATGAGGTGATACGTGATAGGTTAGGTGTGACACCGATTGAGGAGAAGCTAGTCCAACATCGACTAACGTTGAGATGGCAGGAGATGGTGAAATGAGACTTAAGGAAGTGAAATGGTAGGACTGCTTGAAAATTAGCAATTCATGTCCCAAAATTTTAGTTTACTCATACTTTGTTACTCTTATCTTTTTTTTCTTCTATTACTATTTAAAAAATTGTTAGATTTCATCGGGACAAAGACTTTGTTGTTGTTGTCGTCGTCGTCTTGGATAGTAGAGTGCATAACATCAAGAAAGATAAAGCTTAGACTTGACAAACTCGGTAATATTGCAATTTGTTAGTAGGAAAGGGAGAACACACGAAATCATCATAGCTAGTAATCCGATGAAACAAAAGCATGAAATCAAGATACAATACATAGATAGAGTGTTGGCAAAAGACAATCTAGACACCGAAGGCGTGCAGCATAACACAAGAATAACGCTAAACTTGACAGATGCGCGAGATATTGGCATAGCAAATCAGATGAGCTAGCACTAATAGAAGTAATTAAATGGATTATTAGTTGGTCGATGTGGAGCAAGAGGATGACTTGGAGCTGCTGCACTCATCCTTGAGGCCACCAGCGCTGCTCTTGGTGGGGAAGAGGTCCAAGGTTCTCAGAGGGCGGCGGCAACATGGCGGCAGCATGGTGCCATCGTCAGAGCTGCCTGGAGATGCACTGCAGTTGAGCTCCTCCATCGTCGTCGTCCACTCCTCGTGCTGATGACTGCTGTTGTATAATGCAGCTCCTCCGTCGTAGACACCAGCAGCTGCGGCAGTAGCTATGATATGCTTATCATGGCCGCCGCCTCCTCCTCCTCCGGCTGCAGCTGCTACATGATGATGAAGCAGCGGGAGAGGCGCCGGCGCCTGCTGCCCCAAGTATCCCTAATAATCCATGCATGATTGATTATATTACGCATGCAAACATCATGTACATAAACCGTTAAAGCCACAGCCAATCACATGCATGTGCATGCTTTAGCTTTACCATGTGGTGGGGTTGTTGGGGCATGATGAAGCTTGTTGTAGCGTATGATGATGGGTGCATCGACGGAGGAGGATGATGCACACCGGCGCCGCCACTACCGCTGGCCGCAGAAGGAGGAGGAGGAGCCCCAGCGGCAGCGGCAGCTGCGGCGGCGTACTGCTGCTGGTGGCGCGCGCAGAGGCGACGTCGGAGCCGCTGGCGCTCGCGGGCCTTGTGGTTTTGGAACCAGTAGAAGACGTTCTTGCCCTCGATACGGCCGTAGTAGGCGAGGTGCGCCGTGATCTGCTGGATCTCCGCCGCGTTGGGCGTCCGCACGCCGCTCCGGTACATCTCCTCCAGGATCATCAGCTGCTCCGGCGTCGGGCACCAACGGGTCGACGGCGTCTGAGGCATGCTGCTACTAGTTCTGGTAGTGGTAGCTACTTCTTCTATATGGAAAAATCACGAGTCCAGCAGCAGAAGTGAACATATAAAACCCTAGCTAAGACAGACAACACTTCAGATGAGAATGAAAAGGCTGTGCTGGTGATATGACATACTCCTATCCTATGCCCAACTATATAGAGCTAGGGCTAGGATCCATTGGGGTTGTGTGTGTCTGAACGAAAACGAAGCACTGAGTGATGAATAATGAAGGTCGACGGCGTGAGACAAATTGGTGCTCTTTGACCAGCGCCTGCACGCGTTAATAAGTTGAGAGCCTGACGCCTATGTTAAATGACTGGCCGGGCAGAGAGATACCAGTCAGAAGGGAATAGAAGAAAGAGAGAGGCACGACAAGATATGTTGTTATTGCTCACTGTATGTTGTCCCTAGCTAGCTAGTGGCATTGCATTCAAGGCGTAGTTGAATGCTGCATGCTCTTGAATCCATTCTTCAGAAGTCTTTCAATGTTTGTCTGCCTGCCCTAGCTAGCAGTACCAGTGCGATGAGAGAGAGAGAGGCGCTTTACTGTTGAACGCCATCTCTCTCTAGATGAGACTGCCGATTATTGGGTACCACATCATTAGATGATGATGAGAGAGGAGAGAGGAGGAGAGAGGAGCGTGCATGATGCAGGCGCTGTTAAATCTTAGGGTGCTTAGGATCAATGCTAGGAACTCCTAATTAGTAATGCTTAGACTTAATCTATTCAGGACAAACAATCTTAATGACAATTTAATACTGATCTAATCACTTAGACTAATCATTTAGCAAATCATTAAAGAAACAATGCGTGTATGATCCAGAACACAATAGAAAGATTAGGAAGAAGTGGATTAGGGTTACCTTCAGAGGGTTCACTTGATGACATTGGGCTCAAGTGGATGCTTGCTGGAGAGATAGTTGTCGCACGGAGTTCGTCGATGCAGGAAGAACGTCGACGCGGTGGCGGCTGGGTGCAGCGCAGGTGGCGGCGATGAAGGATTAGATTAGTTGTGACGGGGCATCTGGGAACGTGTGCGCACTACCGTGTCAACGCCCTGAGGTCCCCCTGGGACTTATAAAGCGCGCACCAAGGTGGGGGCGTCAACAGAACGAGTCTGTTGCGCCCCCTATAGTAACGCGCGTGGTTGAGTGGGACTCGGCGTGGGGTTGTTACCCCACGTCCGATTCTGATGTGCGATTCTGATGGGAGGACAGAGTCCTTCCCGTTGGTTGTTGCCCAACGGGTTGGACCGGGATCAACCTAACATCCCCCCCCTTGATCTTGGGACAACTTAATTCTCACTTAGCTTACCTTTCATTCTTAACTACTAAACTTATGTATATTTCTTCTTGCTTTGACATAAAGAGCACGACGCATCAAAACAGCCATTTACGTACTGTTCGACTCGAAGACCACAATATGTCTTACAATTAGAAATAACCTTACGCTTAGGTGTCCCCTTAGTATCCAGGATTTGTTTCACGGGCTCTCCCCTAATCCCATGCTGGCTACGTGTTCTCTGAACACACTGGGAGGGAGACCCTTGATCACCGGATCCGCAAGCATTTTATTAGTTCTTATATGCTCTAGACTAATTGAATTATCCTGGATTCTCTCCTTTACAACATAATACTTAATGTCGATGTGTTTGGCAGCACCACTCGACTTGTTATTGTGAGAGTATGTCACTGCTGGCTCATTATCGCAGTATAACTTAAGTGGTTTATGAATGTTGTCTACCACTCTTAGACCAGGAACAAATTTCTTAAGCCAAGATGCCTGTCCAGTGGCCTCATAACAAGCTATGAACTCATCATACATTGTGGACGATGGAGTTATGACTTGCTTGGAGCTTCTCCACGATATAGCTCCATTCGCGAGGGTGAATATATAGCCTGACGTGGATTTCTTAATATCCACACAACCCGCGTAATCTGAATCTGAGTAATCCACTATTTCTAATGAGTCTGACTTACTATACTTTAACATGAGGTTCTTAGTGCCCTGAATGTATCTTAGAGCCTTCTTAACTGCTTTCCAGTGGTCTAAGCCTGAATTACTTTGATATCTGCCAAGCATCCCAGTCACGAAAGCTAAGTCAGGGCGCGTACATGTTTGAGCATACATTAAGCTTCCGACAGCAGAAGCATATGGAATTCCTCTCATCTGATCAACCTCATACTGATTCTTAGGTGACTGTGATTTTGAAAATTTGTCAACCTTAACTATTGGGACAGGCGAGGGCTTACAGCCTTGCATACCGTACTTTCGGAGTACGCTTTCTAAGTATGCCTTCTGAGATAATCCTAATACCCCTTTTCTTCGATTTCGGTGAATCTCAATTCCTAGGACATAGGAAGATTCACCTAAATCCTTCATCTCAAAGTTTGAGGATAAACACTTCTTAGTTTCTAAGAGTAGATTGACATCACTACTTGCCAGTAGTATGTCATCTACATACAGCACAAGGAAAATAAATTTCTCATTCTTAAACTTAGAATAAATGCAATTATCCTCCTCATTCTCTTTAAACCCAAACTTTCTTATCGTCTCATCGAACTTTAGGTACCATTGCCTTGAAGCATGCTTAAGTCCATAAATAGACTTCTTCAAGTGGCACCCCATGTGTTCCTTACCCTTGATGACAAAACCCTTTGGTTGAGCCATGTAGACGTCCTCATAAAGATCCCCATTGAGGAACGCCGTCTTTACATCCATTTGATGCAATTCTAAGTCATAATGTGCTACTAGTGCCATGATGATTCGAAACGAATCCTTAGACGACACATATAAGAAGGTCTCGTTATAATCAATACCTTCCCGCTGCGTGAATCCCTTAGCCACAAGCCTAGCCTTATACTTTTCGATCTTCCCTTTGGAGTCACGCTTAATCTTGTAGACCCATTTACAGCCTACCATTTTGGCTCCTTTGGGAATCTCTACTAAGTCCCAGACTTTGTTGGCACTCATAGATCTTATTTCATCTTCCATGGCTTTACGCCATTCGAATGACTGAGGTCTACTCATGGCATCTTCGAAAGAGGTAGGATCATCCTCAACATGAATTTCTTCACTTAAGTATAACTGATAATCACTTGGAATTGCCGATCGTCTTATTCTTTGTGATCTTCTTATTTGTGCATCATCTGAGGGTTGAGGCTGTTGTTGCACCTCATCTTGTTCGACCACATCTTCAACAGGCTGAGAAGGTGGAACCTCACTTATTTCTGTTGTGGCCGACGGAGGTGCAACGACAGGCGTTGTGTCACTAGCACCAGGTGCGGGTGGCACGGCGACAGCAGGTAGGGTGAAATAAGGCTCTTGAGTCATCGGAACGGGTAGACTAATCCGTTCCTCCTCAAGGTCTATTTCCCGACGTACCGTACTCCACCTGATCATAGTGTCCTCTAAAAATACGGCATGTCTTGTCTCAATAAACTTAGTGTGTCTACCTGGACAATAGAACATAAATCCTTTACTCCTTTAAGGATAGCCAATAAAATGGCAACTAATTATTCTAGAATCCAGTTTGCTTAAGTTCGGGTTGAACATCTTAGCCTCAGCTGGACATCCCCACACATGTAGATAGTTTAGCGAGGGTTTACGTCCCGTCCACATCTCATACGGTGTCTTATGTACTGACTTAGATGGAACACTGAAAGCATCTAGGCCCCATGAGGTACGGTTTCGGTGATTAATGACAACCATTCGATATTACTAATGAATTTGTGAATGCAAGGTCCCAATAACACTCAATCAAATGAAATCAAAATTACATTGGAGACCCATATAAAATCAACTAATGAGATCAAATCAAATCATATGAAGACAAGAAGTAAAAGCTCTAACTTGACATCACTCAATGCTTGAAGACAATCAAAACAACATTCCAAACAAGTGTCAAAGAAGTCACAAGTTCAAATTCCAAAAGAACAACTCAAAACAACTCGAAGTCAACAAGTTGAACACACCGGATCATCCGATGTGGGTGGCTCAGTGACATCGGTCCATCATCACAGATTACAACACTGTTGGACCAAGTGAAGCACCGGATCATCCGATGTGCAGACTTACACACATCGGTCGATCACTCCAGTAAGCTTCAAGATCAAGCAAAATTCTGGAGGAAGAGCCACCGGATCATCCGATGAGAAGACAGATCAACATCGGTCTAACAACGGTCATATCTAACACAGTGACATCAGCTAATTTGGCTTTGACCGATGTTAACTGAAGGGGAGACATCGGATCATCCGGTGTTCGCAGAGAAGTGATGTCAGCCTACTTCTCCAACGGCTATCTCGTGGAGGCTGGCTATTTATACCCCTTCAACCTGTCAAATCGACAAGACTTGAAGCCTAGACATACTCTACACATCCTAGAGCATTCAAGCAATAGAGCTACCACTTTCACATCATTTGCTCATCATTTGTACACCAAGAGATAGGCTAGAATCTAGCTAGAGATAGTGCTTGGGTGCCTCCATTCTTGGTGATTGGAGTCTCTAGTGTAGTGAGAGCCCTAAGGGAGTGTCCCTTGGTGTGTGCGACTTCCGGAGCTTGCCAAGAAGATTGTGGAAGCCCGGAGGATTCCAAAGTGTACAAGGCTTGAGCTCCACCTTGCCGAGGTTGGCGAACGGAGAAGAATAGTGAAGAAACCCCTTGTCTCGGTGACTTGGGAGTGGCAAAACCCTTCGGTGGGTGCCACAACGTGGATGTAGGTAGATCCTTGTGATCTTACCGAACCACGGGAAAAACTCCGTGTCCCTTGAGCGTTTGCACCCCTCTCCCTTTTTACACTCATGCAATCTTCATTCCGCAACTTTAATTTACATTGATTGCATAGTTTAATTGCATAGGGAATTGGGCTTGAGGTCTTTAATCTTAATTGCTTTAAAAAATTGAAAGAAAGCCCAATTCACCCCCCCTCTTGGGCGTTTCGATCCTTACAATTGGTATCAGAGCAAGGTTGCTCATAGGATCATTCTAGCTTCACCGCTAGAGAGCTTAAATGGCCAAGAATGGGGGTTCGGTTCCTATCTTCGAGGGCAAGAACTTTGCCTATTGGAAAGCACGCATGTGTGCCTACCTAGAGGCTATTGCTCCCGAAGTTTGGGAAGCGACCCATGCGGGATTTGGAGATCATAATTATATTGGTGATCAAATTAAATGGGATGCTAGAGCTAGAAATGTCATCTATGAATGCATTAGTCAAGATGTATTCGCTAGAATTGCTAGTAAAGAAAAAGCTTGTGAAATTTGGACATGCTTAATTGAAATTCATGAGGGTTCCTCTCGTGTTAAAGAACTTAAATATCACTTGCTTAAATCTAAATATGATGAATTTAAAATGTTTCCTCATGAAAATGTAAATGAAATGTTTTCTCGCTTAAATGTTCTCATTGAGGAAATAAATGCTCTTGATATTGCTTCTCTTGGCAAGGGACTTATCAATCGAAAGATCCTCATGCTCATTCCCAAGCCAAAGTATAACATCATCAACTCAATGCTCCAAAAAGAATCACTTGATCACATTGAAGTTTCGGAGCTAATTGGGGAGATTCACGCTCATGAGATGAGTGTACTTGGGATGATGGAGGATTCATCTTCTACAAGGACAATTGCTCTCAAGGCTTTCAAGAAAACAAATTTCAAGAAAATGATCAAACCTAGTTCAAGCAAAGAAGAGCAAACATCAAGTGAAGATGATGATGAGCTTGCATCAATGATGAGGAAATTCTCTCGCTTGAATTCCAAGATTGCCAAGAAGGGATATACTTTTGATCCCAACAAGAGAGCCTTCCTCCCAAGAAAAGATGAAAACAAGACATGCTATAATTGTGGCGATCAAGGCCACATATCATATGATTGTCCAAGACCGGACAAAAGGAAGGACAACCACAAGGGAAAGCATCAAAAGCAAGAAGAAAGTGATGAAGATGAAGAAGAGGTCAAGCCCAAGCGCTCCTTTGGAAAGAAGAAATTTGACAAAGGCAAGAAGACCAAGCTCTTTCCAAAGAAAAGAAGAGGGCCTCAAAAAGTCTTCATGTGCGAGGCAAATGAGTGGATCACGGATGAAGAGTCAAGCGACGAAGAGAGTGAAGATGAAGAAAACTTGGCGGGGCTTGCCGTCGTCAACAAGGATAACTCACCTCTTCGTCCACCTCCCATGTGCCTCATGGCAAAAGGTAACATTGAGGTATGTGACGACTCTAGTGATGATGAGTTTTCCCCCGATGAATTAACTTCATTGATAAATGAATACCACACCATCATTAAAAGGGAAAAGAACAAAGTCAAGGCTCTTGAACAAGCTCATGCTAAACTTGAGAATACTAACCTCAATTTGCTTGACAAGTATGAAAGCATACTTAAGGAGCATGACACGCTCAAATCTCACGTCAAGCAAGTTGAGGAAGAAAAGACTCAAATCAAGCTTGATCATCATGAGCTTAACTTAGCACACCAAACACTCTTGGAAGAGCACAACAAGTTAAAACAAGAACATCAAGTACTTAGCCTTGCTCATGAAGTTCTTGATCAAGAATTAAAAACTATGAAGAAAGAAACCCTTAATAATGAGATTACGTCTCATGCTACTAACCTTTTGTACAAGTCTTTGCCCATGAAAGAAAATGCTAGGGAGAAGGACTTGATGGAAGAGATTGAGAGTCTCCGCACTAGTGTGGCAAGACTATCAAAAGGAGAAGTCAAGCACAAGGAGATCCTCTTCCAACAAGCAAAGGCCTTCAACAAGAGAGGACTTGGATCCTTCCCGGTGCCTAACAAAGGAAAGGTACCCTCGCCGGAGCTCAAAACAAGCTTCATCAAGGAAGTTGGTTCCTATTGCCAACATTGCAAGGTTACCGGTCATCATACAAGGGAGTGTCCTCTTCCTAACCGACCTTCTCCAAAATTGCCTACTAACTACACATCTACCTTTGATAATCACTACTATCTATTGAGTAAAGTAGGTGGCAAGGTGAAGGCAAGGTTCATCGGCAAAAACATTAAGGGCATGAAGGGGAAGCTCCCCAAGCAAATTTGGGTCCCAAAAGCACTTGTATCACACATACAAGGACCTAAGTTAGCTTGGGTGCCAAAAATCAAGAACACGTGACCGGCCACGATGCAACTTCAAGAGGGGACCTCCACCATCAAGAAAAATCTACCAAGGACCTCTTGAAGAAACTTGAGAATGGGAGCTCGACGCGGATATGGACGGTAATCGAATTGTCAAATCAAATTACCATTCCATATTTGGTTTATTTCTATATCTTTCCGCATCTAGGCCCCATATCATGTCAAATGGATGCTTGTATGATTGTGTACCTCTCCTTTGTGACAATGCAAGTGCGGTTAGATTTGCTAGAAACCCCATTCCCTTCCCGCACTTGTTGAGAAAACTTTTTCTAGACTTAGAAGAGAATTAAATGTGCTAGATGCATCTAACGTCATGTAAGTTGCCATGTTCATGTAAGGATGCATATCATATAGGTCTTGTCTAACTCCCAAAGGATAGGGGTGAGCTAGAAATAGTTTTCCCTGAGGAAGCCTTTGGAAGGTTTAAACTTGGCAAGATAGATTTATTTTATGCCTTGCATGATCCCTGCCATATAAACTTGCACTCATTTAATCTCTTGCACTATAATTTGTTTGGCATTGCATACGGTAGATTGTCACAAAGGGGAACCCACCTCATGAGAAGGAGACTTGTTTGAAATGCAATATCTCAACTCATATAAGGTGGAAAGAACAAAATGTTAGGTACGTTAATGCCTAGAGGATCATGCTTCAAAGAGATAGAAGTCTTCATACTCTACCTCACAAAGCATGGGCCTTACATTTTATTTGTATATTCTCCTCCATTTTTTTCGGTGTTCCATTTGCGTTAAGGTCTAGCCAAGCTATTGGCATATTAGCTTCTTGAGGGGTAAGGGGTTGCCCAAAAAGTCCTAAGACATGTGTTTCTCTTCGATTGTTTGTTTGGTCAAAGGACATATATGGGATGTTTTCGTTCTGTTGTCATCGGATTATCCGATGACTATGTCAATTCCTCATCGGTCCAATAGGTGTTCAATCTTCAAAGCCAAATTCTGTCTGAATCCTAAATGATCCGACGCGTTCATTCCGAAAAACATCGGTCCATCCGATGTTCATTCTTCTGGAGCTGTGATCAATTCAACCGATGTTTACTTCCCCCTACGTCGGATCATCCGGTGTCAACATTCCTCTTTTGAACACCCTTACTGTGCCATTCGACCGATGACCCAAAACCCTAAACGTCGGTCCATCCGATGTCAACAGCAATTTTTGAATATCCTTACTGTGGCATTCGACCGATGTTCGTTTCACCTAGCATCGGTCCATCCGGTGTTAAAATTTCGGCTAGGGTTTGGGGTCCACTATTTAAACCCGCGCGCCGCCACCTCCTTCTCTCTCCCCGACGCCATCGCTCTCCCGTGCCCTCGCCGCCGCCTCTCGCCCACCTCGCCGCAGCCAACCGCGCCGCCACCTCCTCCGCCGCCGGCCGCCGCCGCCGCCGCCCACAGCGCCGCCGTCGTGCTCCCGCCGGGCGCCACCACCGCACACCCGCGCCGCCTCACCTCCAAGCGTCGCGCCGCCGCCTCCACCCTCGCGCCGTTCGTCGCACCGCCGCCTCCACGCACCTCTCCACCGCATCCAAGCACCGCCACCACTCTTCCCTCCATCGCAGCGCCTCCACCCCGCGATGCCGCCATCTCCGGTCACCTCCCCGTCGCTAGGTTTTCCCGAGCTCCATCGTCACTAAGGTTTGCTCCGTGCCGTGCGACGTCCCTCGTTGCTTCTCTCGTTGTTCGTTTTCATCGTCGCTAACCCTACCTCTCCATTGCATCAAGATGGGTCGCGATCGCAAAGGAAAGGTCAAGGCAATCGCGGAGCCCGCCGCGAAGAAGCGCAAACTGTCGAAGGATGAGAAGCAGGCTCTAATGGCCGCTCGCGCCGCCGAGGAGCGTGAGCGCGGCCGTGGGGGATCCCTGAGGATCCGCGAGGCTCGGCAGCCTCCTGTGATCGACAACTCCGACATCGAGGAGGAGCCGGTCGAGCCGCTTGTCCGCCGGCGCTCAGCCCGGACATGGGGAGGTCAGTCCCCGGCTGCTCCTCGTCCGAGACCGACGGCTGCCGACCGTCGTGAGGACAGGGAGGCCGAGAGGGCCATCTACGAGATGGACACGGTCGTCCGTGTCGGTGAGGGAGTCCGTCTCACGGACTACCAGAAGATGAAGGCCAAGCAGCTACGCAAGCTTCGTTGGAGCGTGCTGCTTGAGGAGTGGTTCCCACAGCCCCGAGAGACTCTTGTGGACAGTCGCTTCTGGACTGTCACCCAGGCGTCTCTGTATGAGACCTACAGGCGTCGGGGACACAAGCTTTTTCAGCACAACTACCTGGACTGGGGGCAGCTTGCAGTGGCAGCGGAGACTGAGGTCCGTCCTTTCTTTGAGAGATACAGAGGTCTGGTGCAGCTGCTGGCTTATGAGAGAAGTGCTTATGTGGAAGAGTGGGTCCGTGTCTTCTACGCGACCCTGTACATCTCAGAGGGCAGGAGGTCGATTGCCTTCATGTTCAATGGTCAGCGCTACCACCTCTCGAGGCAGACTTTGGGGCATATTCTTGGTTTGGACCTGCACGACACCTGCGTGCACGAGAAGGTCTATGGGCAGGCAGGTCCACCGAGGAGGCCACTTACTAGAGGGGTAGCACCACAGCTTGACGAGATCCGCTCTCTGTTTGGCCCCTCGTTCTCTCCGGACCAGCCGAGAGTTCCAGCTCTCCTGACCCCAGCTGCGCGCATTGTGCACCTCGCCTTGCGCCGCACGCTCCTGCCGAGGTCAGGTTACTTGGAGGGGTTCACGAGTCTGCAGCAGACCCTCCTGTTCTACATAATGAACGGGATGGATTTCGATATCGTGGACATACTCCTATGCGAGATGGAAGACGTAATCACGGATGGGATTGGCATGATGAGGCAGATGGTCTACGGGCACTGGATCAGTTACATTTGCTCTATGATGGTGCCTGAGGGACATGCAGCACAGGCCCGGCTTGCTGACGAGAATGTGACTCGCTTTGGTCACTATCGTGCCTCTGCTCCTGGAGACCGTCGCCTTGGTCGTCCAGTTGAGCGCCAGGTCCGGGCCCGTCTGTCAGAGGAAGACTGGTCCGACCTAGAGCGGGAGGACGAGAGGCTTGCTGAGGCTGAGGCTCAGGGGGAGGACTTGCAGCACGTCTGGTCCGAGAGCGACACAGACGAGAGTGTCGAGGAGTACTTCCCTCCGCCTCCACCCTCACCGAGGCAGCACGACGCCGAGGCAGGAGGATCAGCTGCTCCGCCACCGACACCACCTTCTGTGTCCGAGGCGCAGGTGTCACAGCCGTCAGAGCTGTCATCTCTTCTTCAGCAGATGATCGAGCAGCAGCGCCAGGACAGGCTCGCTGCTGAGCAGGCCAGGGCAGAGCAGGCTGCTCACCTGGCACAGCTGCAGCGGCAACAGCAGGAGCTCCAACTGGAGATCGCCCGTCAGAGGCGAGAGGATACGGACCGGTTCACCAACCTGGTAGATCAGATGCACCGCCGTACCCTCGACCAGCAGCAGCAGACCCAGCAGGCCATGATGGGGATCCTAGGGTTGATCACCAACCTTTACACTCAGACCGGGATCGCCCTTCCTCCACAGCAGCCTGGACTGGGACTGGCTCCAGGTGTTGCTCAGGTGCCTACTACTCCTATCCCTTCAATCAGTATGTCACCACTTCTGGCATCCAGCGCACCGATTCACTCACCACTGCCGGCGACGATCTTGTTCCAGCAGACGCCGACGTCCGTGGTGAGCGCTCCACTTCCTCCAGCTCCACCGGCACCTCCAGTACCTGCTTCCTCTCCTCCAGCACCGGCAGCGGACCCTCCAGCTCCCTCCGCTCCAGCAGCTCCTACGACCGGCGACTCCAGCTCCGACGACTGCGACGGTGACCAGTTCGTCCTCGCACCCAGCTCTCAGGGTCTGTAGGCTCTATGATCCCTTTTTGGTGTCTTGATGCCAAAGGGGGAGAAGAGGTAGAAGAGTCAGGGGGAGTGGTAGTAGTAGTCTCAGGGGGAGTGTGTGTTTTGTCCTTTGTATTCGTGCTTGAGTACTCTTTTGTAATTTTAATTAAGCACTCTTCCGCTTGTCTCATTTGCTTATGGTTTTAATCGATTGAGCTTCTCGCACCATAAATTTCATTTGCTTTTTACAAGCTTAATGTGTCTTATCTTGTATTCATTGCATATCTACTTGAGTATTGTATCATCAAATTCATTATTATTGCGCTTTAAATTATTGTGTTGTCATCAATCACCAAAAAGGGGGAGATTGAAAGCATCTAGGCCCCATGAGGTACGATTTTGGTGATTAATGACAACCATTCGATATTACTAATGAATTTGTGAATGCAAGGTCCCAATAACACTCAATCAAATGAAATCAAAATTACATTGGAGACCCATATAAAATCAACTAATGAGATCAAATCAAATCATATGAAGACAAGAAGTAAAAGCTCTAACTTGACATCACTCAATGCTTGAAGACAATCAAAACAACATTCCAAACAAGTGTCAAAGAAGTCACAAGTTCAAATTCCAAAAGAACAACTCAAAACAACTCGAAGTCAACAAGTTGAACACACCGAATCATCCGATGTGGGTGGCTCAGTGACATCGGTCCATCATCACAGATTGCAACACTGTTGGACCAAGTGAAGCACCGGATCATCCGATGTGCAGACTTACACACATCGGTCGATCACTCCAGTAAGCTTCAAGATCAAGCAAAATTCTGGAGGAAGAGCCACCGGATCATTCGATGAGAAGACAGATCAACATCGGTCTAACAACGGTCATATCTGACACAGTGACATCAGCTAATTTGGCTTTGACCGATGTTAACTGAAGGGGAGACATCGGATCATCCGGTGTTCGCAGAGAAGTGATGTCAGCCTACTTTTCCAACGGCTATCTCGTGGAGGCTGGCTATTTATACCCCTTCAACCTGTCCAATCGACAAGACTTGAAGCCTAGACATACTCTACACATCCTAGAGCATTCAAGCAATAGAGCTACCACTTTCACATCATTTGCTCATCATTTGTACACCAAGAGATAGGCTAGAATCTAACTAGAGATAGTGCTTGGGTGCCTCCATTCTTGGTGATTGGAGTCTCTAGTGTAGTGAGAGCCCTAAGGGAGTGTCCCTTGGTGTGTGCGACTTCCGGAGCTTGCCAAGAAGATTGTGGAAGCCCGGAGGATTCCAAAGTGTACAAGGCTTGAGCTCCACCTTGCCGAGGTTGGCGAACAGAGAAGAATAGTGAAGAAACCCCTTGTCTCGGTGACTTGGGAGTGGCAAAACCCTTCGGTGGGTGCCACAACGTGGATGTAGGTAGATCCTTGTGATCTTACCGAACCACGGGATAAACTCCGTGTCCCTTGAGCGTTTGCATCCCTCTCCCTTTTTACACTTATGCAATCTTCATTCCGCAACTTTAATTTACATTGATTGCATAGTTTAATTGCATAGGGAATTGGGCTTGAGGTCGTTAATCTTAATTGCTTTAAAAAATTGAAAGAAAGCCCAATTCACCCCCCTCTTGGGCGTTTCGATCCTTACAAACACGGTTAAGTACGTGAATGGCGGTCTTTAAGGCCTCCATCCATAAACTAACTGGTAGTGTAGAATAGCTTAACATGCTTCTCACCATGTCCATAAGCGTACGGTTTCGCCGTTCCGCTACACCGTTCTGCTGAGGTTCGCCCGGTGTAGAATATTGGGCTACTATGCCATTTTCCTGTAAAAACCTCGCAAAAGGTCCAGGGACTTGGCCATAAGGGGTGTGTCGACCGTAGTACTCACCTCCACGGTCAGACCTTACTACTTTAATCTTAACATCGTGCTGATTTTCTACTTCAACCATAAATATCTTAAACTTATCCAATGCTTCGGATCACTCCTTGATTGGATAAATATAGCCATAACGACTAAAGTCATCTGTAAATGTTATGAAGGAATCATAACCATCTATCGATGTCACGGGAAAAGGTCCACAAATATGTGTGTGGATTATTTCTAAGACTCCCGAGCTACGTTTGGCGTTTTTCTTAATAGTTTTGGAGAATTTTCCTTTAATGCAATCAACGCATTCCTCAGAATCTGAAAAGTTTAAGTGTGGAAGAATCGATTGAGATACTAATTGTTCGATCCTCCCCCTCGAAATATGGCATAAACGACAATACCATAATTTCGACGAAGTATCTAAATCGCTTCTTTTGCGCTTATTACGTCCTAAGTTGTTCTTAGACGAAACTTGATCATCACATATAGCAAACACATTCTCGTGAGTGGACAATAAGTAGAGCATGTCTTGTCAGAAGGCAAGACCAATAATCTTATTATTATAACTGAGATAACACTTATCATTACCAAAATGACAAATGTATCCTGAATCATCCAAACACGAAACTGAAATCAAGTTCCTTTCTAATGAAGGGACATAATGAACATTATTTAGCCTAAGTACAAAGCCACTAAGTAATCTAAGAGATAAGTCTCTAATGGCTTCGACTTCGGCTTCACGCCCATCTGCCACCTTAATCACTCTTTCCCTTCTTCTTATAGTTTTCATCGTACTTAATGTCTGCATTGAATTACAAATGTGCACAGTGGCACCTGAGTCAATCCACCAAGTGGACCGTGAATAATTCACATATAAGACCTCATTTACAAAACTAATTATATCATTACCTTTCTTAGCACACCACTTAATGAATCCAACACAGTCCTTCTGGAAATGTTCATCTAAGCCACAGAAGTGACACTTATCCTTATCTTTCTTTTGAGAGGACTTGCCCTTGAACTTATTTGATGAAGAACTGGAGCCTGAAACCTTGAAGGAAGGTGGTTTGGGAGAGGAAAAGTACCTCTTTGCCTTTCCCTTACCCTTAGTGTCAGCCAAATTGATGTAATCACCATTCTTAGAGCTTTTTATGTGTTCCTCTTCCTGAACGCACATAGCAACAATCTTATCAATGTTCCAGGTCTCAGGGAGTGAGTTATAATTGACCACAAAGGCCTCAAACTCCTTAGGAAGAGAACTTAGGATGAAGTAAATGAGCATCTCATCTGGCATCACAATGTTTAGCTCCCTAAGCTTAGAGTTATAGTGACTCATCTTATTGATGTGCTCACGCACACCACCTCCAGAGTACTTCTCAGTGACAATCTTTCTCATGAGAGTGCTCGTACTCGCCTTAGTGGAGCTAGTGAACTGACATCTGACTCTCTCTAAGTACTCTGCAGCAGTATCACAATCAGGGATTCCTCCCTTAATTGAGTGAGCTATGGTGCTCTTAATGATCACGAGACACTTCCTGTTGGAAGTGTCCCACTTAGGGAGATCCTTCTCATACTGATCCTTCAAGCTTAGATACTTAGCATTTCGCGTAGCGAAAGACTCCTCAGATTCCCCAGTCTCAGCAATGGGGACAGGTGGCTCAGTAGGTCGAGGCGACGTAATCGCAAAATCGAGGTCAGAGACTACTAGAGCCATCTGGAGCCTCTCTTTCTATACCCCGTAATTTTGACCATTGAGGGTCTCAATTGCAGAGATATAGCTAAGTGCTGAGGACAAGCCTGATCCTTCAAAAAATAAAGATTTGAGGATTAATGAAAAAAACTTATAATAAATCATGACTTAAGGATGACATTATTGCTTTTTAACGTTGGTTACTTAGCAAATAATGCCCTTAAACATTAAAACTTAGCATGATAACAAAGCTTAATATGATAAACTCAAAGATAAACTTAAATTAATCATGACAATTTAATTTTACGTTGGTTACTTTCAAATTCCATGCATAATTAACTTGACATATCATTTTTCACGTTGGTTACTCAATGAATCTTAAAATAATTATAAACATAAACTTAAACATAAGCTCAAATAAATACACTTAAAATTAATTGACAAATTCAAACTTTCACGTTGGTTACTCATTTAAATTACCACTTATAAACATAGCATAACTTAACTTAAACTCAAAACTTGATAAATTAAAATTTCACTTTGGTTACTCAATTAATTTATCACTAATCACAGCAGAAGCTAAAACTTAATTTCTTAATTAATGAGAATTACTTAAAAAAGACACTTAATAATATTTAAATAACTGAGAAAATGCTCTTATTGACAATAAATAGCATAAAATGCAGAGATAATGCAATCAAAATACACACAATTATCACACAAAATTTCTCAAGATTTTCTCAGCTATTTAACTGAATTTTCTAACCATTTCTCAATTTTTCTGGAATTAAATTCCATATAAACTGATTTCTGTAAATTAAAAAACTGAAAATTCCTTAATGGGTTAAAAAACCCAGAAATCAGCCCAATACCAAAAAATGGCCCAGCCCACCAGGAGAAAAAATTCCTTAAAAGAAAAACAGGCCAAGTAAACTTAAAATTTGACCCAGTGACTAAATTGGCCAAAAGCCCACCGATTAAGTTTCTGACAAAATGAAAAAAAAAATCGCGCGCGGCCCACTAAGTAATTCGGCCCACTGCCGAATACAGCCTACTTAAAAATCTTAGAAAATGGGGAAAAACGAAAGGGCAGCCCAGCTGGCTCAAAACGACCTCCCGCATGGCCTCAGGGCCCATTAGCGCATGGGCGGCGGCAGCGTGCTACTTGGACCGTCGGATCTCGATCTGACGGTTCACGTTGCTCGCTGTTCTAATGCCCCGCATCATCTGAGCTGTCCAATTTTCATCCGACGGTCCCGCGTCGAAATCGGAGGTACTTAAGGCCATCAGCCGCGGGGGGGGGGGGGGGGGGGCTGAACCCTAGTTCATTTGCGCCCCTCTATTCTCTCTCTTCGACACTCCGAGCGACGAGCGAGAGAGAGCGGCGAGCGGGCCCGGGACCTCCGGCGCCGCCGCGCTATCGGCGCTGGCGAGAGACCCCCCCCCCCCCCCCCCCATCGGGGTGGAGCTCCGTCATCGCCGATGACGTTGGCTGGTCGGCCGTTGAGGAAAACCGGCGCTCGAGCCGGATCTGAGTGGAGGGGTGAGGGTGCGTCGCCGCGTCGGGGACTTCCGGCACGACCGACCCTTCGCCGCCGGCGAGCGACGAAAAGGTAGCTTGTCGTCGGCCGAAGCTGCGTCGGTCGGTGGCTGTTGAAGAAAACCCGACTGCTAGGGTTAGGGTTTCGACCCTTGACCCTAGCGCGGCGCACACTAAGTTCTTCTGAGTGCATGTTTGCAGGTACATCGCCGCCGTCGAGGGCTTCCTCTATGGCGAGCACATCGTGCCGCCGGTCAAGAGAAGCCCCTAGGGTTAGGATTTCCTAACCCTAGGTTCTGATGTGGCGGCAGCAACGGTGTTGTGTGGTTAGGGTTAGGGCTTCGGCCCGCACCCTAACGTTGCGCCTGAGGACGACGGCGCCGCCGATGTGTCTCCGTTGGGAGACCCAATGGACGGTCGCCGACGGAGAGAGGAGGTCGCAGGGGTTAGGGTTTCCCCTAACCCTGCTCTGAGGAAGACTGAGAGGCTCAAGACCCCTACATCCAGATAAGTCCCTTCCTCCTTTAATCTTAATTTCTTAATTCGATTCAATTCCTGTCTGAGTTCTTAGTCTTAGTCAGAATCGAAAACTGATTTGATTCATCTTCTTCTGATTTCTTTAACCAAACCAGAACAGAAATTGAATCCCCTCCTCCTAATTGCTTGAATTAAATGACTCAAACTAACTTAATCTTAATTTCCAGAAACTAGGCCTTAATAAAAATGATTAGAAACAAATTCATCTGACTTAGGACTTAATCACTTAATTAGGAATTGACTAACCTCGCTCTGATGCCATTGTTAAATCTTAGGGTGCTTAGGATCAATGCTAGGAACTCCTAATTAGTAATGCTTAGACTTACCTATTCAGGACAAACAATCTTAATGACAATTTAATACTGATCTAATCACTTAGACTAATCATTTAGCAATTCATTTAAGAAACAGTGCGTGTATGATCCAGAACACAATAGAAAGATTAGGAAGAAGTGGATTAGGGTTACCTTCAGAGGGTCCACTTGATGCCATTGGGCTCAAGTGGATGCTTGCTGGAGAGATAGTTGTCGCAGGGAGTTCGTCGATGCAGGAAGAACGTCGACGCGGGTGGCGGCTGGGTGCAGCGCAGGTGGCGACGATGAAGGATTAGATTAGTTGTGGCGGGGGCCTCTGGGAACGTGTGCGCACTACCGTGTCAACGCCCTGAGGTTCCTTATAAAGCACGCACCAAGGTGGGGGCGTCAACAGAACGAGTCTGTTGCGCCTCCTATAGTAACGCGCGTGGCTGAGTGAGACTCGGCATGGGGTTGTTACCCCATGTCCCATTCTGATGTGCGATTCTAATAGGAGGACAGAGTCCTTCCCGTTGGTTGTTGCCCAACGGGTTGGACCAGGATCAACCTAACAGGCGCCTCGATCTGGGTGGCCACTGGAGAGTGCATGCATGCATGCTAGCTGCTCTGCCTCCCCGCGGCGAGTCGTCGATACACGTAGATCGAGCTACTACTGTTAATCGAGCCGTCCGGCCGGCCGTCGTTGCCTCGCGTTGTAAAAGTACAGTACAGTAGATCATAACCCGTCGTCGTCTTGTCCATTCATATCAATGCATGAAGCTGACATTTTCGATCTCCATTAATGAATGCATCAAGAAAGGAGAGGATCAGAGGAAGAAGAAGAAGAAGCGCAGATATCGAGATCGAAGACGCAGGCAATGAGCAGCAGGGATTGGGCAAGCTGCAAGCACTGGAGACTTGGAGACTAGTCAGTCGTCTACCAATTTATCAAGCCGACTGGTCGGTGCACACAACCTCTGCTCTGCTCTTGCTCTGCCTCTGCTGGTCGTCGTCCATGTATGACTCGACGAATGGCTAGCTAGCTGCTTCGATCAACGGCGAGAGCAATAAAATTTCAGAGTACAGGGGCTCGCTGCTTTATATTCATTCCACGCACGTACTCCCATCTTCAATTTTGCTTCATCTAGCTAGTCGTCTGTGACCCTCATTCAAAACATACTGTTGTGTTTAATTAATTTACGGCATGCACTATTAACTAGCACTGCAGCCCACCATATGCATTGCTTTATTTTCCTGCATGTTTGTTGATACAATACAACATTTGGCTCACTTTGAATTGAAGGAATGACAAAGGAATTCTGAAGGATAGGATTTGTAAAGGATTATTTTCTACATGACCGTTTAGCTCACAGAAAAAACAAAGAGTAGTTTCCATAGGAATTGATTCCTTTGCTAAATTTGTAGGAAACCTAACATGAGCTTGAGCCGCTTTTTTCTTTCCTGACTCATGTTATAGGTTCCTTTGTTTTTCCTATGATGTTGCTAAAAGGCTTCTCATCTCAATTCCTATATTTTTAATTTCTATATGATTGCAAAGACATACAATTTCAATTCCTATGTTTTTACTATTCCTGTCTTTTTCAATTCATTAAACCCAAAGGAAGCTTGAATGCTAGCTAGCTGTTCTAATATCTGATCGGTCGATTCTCTACCTATAACTGATCATCAGTATCCATTAATAAAGGATTTCATTTCAAGCATGCTCGTTAGTACTGGGTCAGATAGGGTTTCCCAATTTCCTTTAATTAATTTCTGCAGGTGCACTAACTGTGCTGTGCATGCCATGCATGTCTGCCAGGACCAAGAATCGTAACTTCGCTTGGGTTCTTGGATTGAGCGAGACTAGGGAGACAAACTGTTACCCGGTCAGACAAGCCACTTCCTGAGAGAGAGAGAGAGAAAGACGCGGTATTTACATTTGACAGACCATGTGTACAACATACGTGGTCACATGCATATGGATGATAAAGGAATTATGAAGGTACTCCCAGTGAGGCACTATTGCAAACTTTTAAGTACGACTCTTCCATGCAGTGTTGTCCATGTGGCGTTTAGACGTGGGATCGCTCCAGGCCGGACGGCATGGTCGGTCACTTCGCCTGGAAGAGGTCGAATGTAGTGCTGTGAGCATGAGAGAAGATCAGGCGCACGCTGGGAAACAAGGAGAAGATCAGGTGTGGCGCTGAGAGGGTGGGAGGAGGTTGGAGAGGACACTGGGAGGCCGGAGTAGAGTCACAGGTTGGAGAGGACACTGGGAGGCCGGAGTAGAGTCGGTGACGGCGCTGGGATCCGGAAAAGGCATGATGCTGAGGAAAGACGGCTAGGGGTAAGGAAAATCGGTTAGGTTTGGGATTTGAGAGGGTGGGTCACACTTAGCACAATAACTCTACCAATCTAACCGTCACCTTCAAGCTGTTGTCCCTCTATCGAGCCGCACGCGCAACTCAGATCCAGGATGTGCGCCCACGATCCCGACAGCGTCCTCCCGATCCCGGCGGTGCACCCTCTGTCCGGTGCCCCCTCCCCCGCCGCCTCCCCTCCTCGACTCGCCGCCTCCGCGCCTCCCCTCCTCGACCTGTCACCGCCGCCGCCGCCACCCCTCCCCTTAGCCCGTCGCCTGGCCGGTCGCGTCCAAGCGGCAATTTACAACCTTGTTTCCATGCTTACAAGTGATGACAAACGACTTTGTGTTTCCAAAACTGAAATTTCTTGTTATCTCCTATTGTTGGTAACAACACGATCCTATCAGAGATTCAGAGTGAAATGTAACCTTACATAGGCTTGACCAGGTCTCTTATTCTTCATACTTTCCTCTTGAAATGTGCAGATTTAAGGAGACCCAAGAAAGGAAAATAAGCTGAATGATGCAACCTCAGTTTTCGTCTCTGCTTCTCTGAAAAAATAAAAGAAGGAATTAGACTGGCTTCCAACACAGAAATATAATTAAAATCTTTTAATTAAATTCAACGTGTTAAACATTGCAAACAAATATCTATTTTTTTCCAGAAATGAAACCAAATAGCATGTAACGCTACCAAGGAACAGGAAATATCTTTCCCATTATCCTTCCCTTGGAATATAATGCAAATCCCGCATCATCTAAGAAAAATTGGTATCATAACAAGAACGAGACTCACAAAAAAAGTAGCAACCATCATCGTAGCAAGCTCAATAGAACTCAAATTAATGAGTGAGATACAATACATGCAGGTGTGTCATGTATTCGAAAAGATAAAGAACAATTAGCAGTTCATATCTTGCCTGATCTAATTGTGAATATCTCACCCTTGCTACTTAGTAACAATTTAGTAGTGACTCATGTGATTTAGCAGTATTTTCTCGAAAGAAGCAGATGTTTCTTCAAAGTTTTCTTCTTATAACGCATTACTTCCGCGACTTGCGTCAGCAGATCTTTTATCGTAAGTATAACTAATTGACCTGATCTCTCGACACAACCGTTTTGTTTTCTTAAAACCAATGTTTAATAAATTAGCAGAACTGTTCTTGTTTAATCTTGTGATATCTGAATATAAAGTACACATTGAGCTAGTTACAATCTGGGACAAATTTCCGAAACACCACCTTGTTGCCCTACCCTTCTAAAAGGAAGGTAATGCAAAATTCATTTATCATATTACAAAATAATATTTGTATAAAAGCATCAAAAGAACTAGCATATAATATAATCACGGTATTCACCATAACTAGCACAACAGAACACATTACGAGAGTAGGATACAACATATGTAAGTACATTCACAAAGTTAAAAGATTTACCAGTTAGTACTCTGTATATTCTTACCTGATTTAAATGTGGATATCTCAACCTTACTACTTGGATAACAATAATTTTGCAGTTGCCCATGTGTTTCAGAGATATTCTTCTGCAAAGAGCTTCGATAATTCAGGTCACCGCGTTCACAATTTGCAACAGCAGATCTTTTATGGTACGTATAACCAGTTGAGCTGAAGTCTTGATCCTGGAATAAAGGCTCCACTGAAAAACCTTTTCTAGATTGCATGTCAGAAGATTTTGCTTCACACTGCAGAAACCGTTCCATGTTTTCATCAATTTGATATATGGGCTCTTCGCCATCTTTCCCACCTGGGGAGGACATAGCTAGTTTTGAGGTACCACTGTAAGTATCATCATCAACTGGAACGTCAGTAGACTGGTCCACACCCCTATCCTCGAAGCAAACATCAAAACAAGGAGCAATTTCATGAGTAAATGGAGTCTTCTCCCTCTCATCGGAAACACAATCTGTGTGATGTTGTGCATAAGACCTAGAATCATCTAAAATTCCACTAGAATGTCCAGGACCCTTATCCTCAAGACCAGTACCAGAAATCTCCATACCCTGGGGCTGGGGAAGAGAAAAACATGCTAGCTTAATACTAGTTTCAGAAGTTGAAGGAACATTGTTACCCACAATGAGATTCAGTCTGCATGATTCCGTTGCATCTACTTCCATTGCATCCTGATCAAACTCGACATGGTTGTCAATGCTTTTCATGTCAACAGAAGGGACAGAAGCAGCCTGCACGAAATGATCCAGAACATCTTCATTGGGTCCAGGCTTATATGGGCTAGTATCCTGATGATCGAAAGATGTCGACAATATAGACAAGTCAGGATCCATTAGAACGTCAGCTTGTACAGCAGTCTCATCTTGAGCTTGAGATGGGATTTCTTCGTCATTGGCAGCCTGCTCTGATGGTTTCGCAATGGCAGACACATCAGGATTATGATGAGATACTTGTATGACACCATGTATGGGTGAACTAAGCTGTCGATCTTTGTTGGAAGAAGGTTGTAACCGATTTGTTTCAGAGGAGTGCAGATCTCCTTTGCATGATTCAGAATCCCAACCAATCCAATCACCAAGCATGACTTTTGCCGAATCCAACTGTTCATGAGGTAGCAGCCTGTCGATTCTTATTGTTTCTTTGTAGAAATGCTTTTTCCTCAGTGCCTTTAAAACTAGTGACCTGACAGCGAACAAGTAACATAGTATTTTGCATCATGAAGTGGCTGCAGGTGCATGACAGTTCTGAAACAAGCTAGAATGCTTGGAGTTGTGTAACTGACCTGGGGTTTGTGGAGATAGCGGCTTTTGCACGGTTCATGGGAAGGCCGAGCAGGTAAGAACATAGATTGATGACATCATAGGGCCCCCTGATTTGGGCGGCGGTATTAGCAGCACTCGAGATGATGAGATTCTTTCCTTTAGTCCAGTCCACCAAGAGCTGAGAATAGTGCACGAAGGTTATTGGAAACCAAGGGAATGCATCCTCTCCTCTAGTAGAAATAAAAAAGCGAATAAGTAGTAGTAACCTTGGCATCAGCTAGGGTGTATTTATCTCCGTCGGTTGCGATGAAGGGGGAGTAGGCGATCTCGAAATGCAGGCCCCTCTGCATCGCGAGCTTGAGCATGGGAAGCTTGAGTCGGAAGGGCAGCCTGCGGGAGAAGTCGATGGAGATGAGATCAAGCTGCTGGGAATAGGGCACCTGACAGAGGTGGTCGAAGGCTGCCTGGGTGAGCGGGCGTGCGGCGACGATGTCGTAGGTGCGGAGGAGGCGCGCTGCGGAGGGGGCGAGGGCGGAAGCTGCGGCGGCGGGCGAGTCGAGGGAGAGCGTGATGCGGGTGTACTGGCGGAAGGGCTCGGACGTGGGAGAGGCAATGCGGCGGCGGTGGAGGACGGCGGAGGGAGGGAGCGGGAGAGAGGAGAGTGGCGCGAAGGGCTGGGTGCGGCAGCGGTTGGTGTCGGCGAGCAGGCCGCGGTGCGGGTGGTCGACAGCGATGGCGGCGTAGCCGAGCTCGAGAGCGCGGGCTGAGAGGAGAAGGCGGGAGGAGGAGGCGGAGTTGTCATCGCCGGCGGCGGAAGAGGAGGAGAGGAGGCTGAGGTCGTGGAACAGCAGCGCCGCCATCGCAATTCGCAGTCGCAGTCGCAGTCGCAGCAAGGGCTGGGCTGGCAACACCACCGCCAAACCAAACAAAAAGGAAAGCAGTAATCTAATGCTGGGCCGGCTAACCCTAGCCCACATATAAAAATACAAATGCCCTTTTTTTTTCTTGTCCCGTTAACAACAAGAACTCAATTCAAAGAGACAAAAATGGACACTTGTATAATAGCCAAAGGCCTCTTCCATGGATTGCATAGCGTGTTCGTCCGTTGGTGAGTACATCACCATCATTGACAATGTTGCCTTCTTCCTCTGCAGCACCGCGCCGTCGTCGCACCCTCTCCTCCACACTCATCGACGAGAGCGTTGCCGCTGCCGCCGAGCTCGTTCAAAAATGGCATCCCGACGACACGCCAACCAGCACATCATGCTCTCTCTTCCTCCACTTCGACGGCGATCATAACCTCTTCCTTGACGCCACCGCCGACCTCCACCGAGCCATGCTCTTCTTCGCCTCCAACGACATCAGCGGCAGCATCGTCCAGGCCCAGGAGCTTCTCCAGACCGCCATGCGCAGGCTCGACCTCGAGCTCCGGCTACTCCTCCACCATCTCGATGATGATGATGATCATCATCATCATCATCGTATTCAAGGGCAAGCACAAGAAGCAGCCACACCGATTGTTATTAGCAGGATCGTTCGCGCCATGATGGCCGCGGGATACGGCAAGGAGTGTCTCTCTACCTACAAGTCAAGCCGTCGAACCACGGTCGCCACCAAGCTGCAACGCCTACTACCTGGAGGACTCCATAATTCCAACTTGCTCAACTTGAACAAGCATGATTGGGACCAAGTTGACGCCACGGTAATCCAGCCGTGGCTCGCCGTTGCATCCATGGTCTTCAACTCCCTCTTCCGCAGGGAGAAAGAGCTATGTGACTCTGTTTTCGCGGGCGATCATGCTAGTAGTGTCGGCGAGGCTGTGTTCGCGGCCATCACCAACGACCACGCCACCAATCTCCTCGTTGTTGCTGAGGCTGCAGTTGCACGAGCACACCGTGCTCCGGAGCGTCTATTCCGGGTGCTGGACGTCCACAACACCCTCGCCGACGAGGTACTGCCGGCGATCCTGTCCGTCTTTAATAATAATAATAATAATAATAAAGGGCGGCATCAAGAGTCAGAGATCACCACCCGTGTCGTCCTTGTCATCGCCAAGGCCGCCGAGGCGGCGCGCGACACTCTAGTCAGATTCGAGGCGGCCATCCTTCACAAGGAGCCATCGAAGGGCACCACGTCCGGCGGCGCCGTGCACCCTCTGACCCGGTACGTGATGAACTACCTCGTCTTCCTCGCCGAGGATTACAGCACGGTACTAGTCCAGCAACTGGACACCTCTGTCTGGATATGCCGGCTGGTGTCGGCTCTGACGAGCAAGCTGGAGTCCAAGGCCGGCAGCTATCGTCGGGAAGCGGCGTTGAGCTACCTCTTCATGGCGAACAACACGCACTACGTGGCCAAAAAAGTGCGCGGCTGCGGCAAGCTCCAGGCCATCCTCGGAGACAGTTGGGCGGAGGAGCACCGCGCAAAGGCGCGCGGACACGTCCAGGTGTACACGCGAGCGGTGTGGGGAAAGGTCATCTCCTCCACCGCCTCCATAATTTCTCGGCATCATCCACCACGTGAACAAGACGACGAGGGAGAAGGAGGAGGAGGAGGAGGAGACTCTTTTGAGCAAGTTGTCGGAGTCCAAACCGGTTTGGTGATGGAGGCGGTGGCGATGCAGGATCAATGGATGGCGGCCGACGACGAGATGGCCGGCGCCCTGAGGTTGGCGGCAAGAGAGGCGGTGGTTCCCAAGTACAGGATGTTCTACCGGCGGTACGGCGCTGCACTCACTCTAACGCCGGGGGACGTCACCACCATGATCGCCGCACTCTTCACCGGGCATCACTCCTCAACGTCACAGCCAGAGGAGGTGTGACTGAGCAGCTTTCCCACCTGAAGCTGACGTAGTAGCCAGCACTCAGCAGATGAACCCCTTGCATTGGTTAAGAGCTCCCTCTCCTGTCATTTGTAATTGGAACAATAATAAAAGTTATAATCAGCTCTGTGCTCGCTCTGTTAACGTCGGTACAGCAGCATACCTACCAGTGCGTGCACAAAATCCAACCGTATCCAGGCACTAGTGTGAAGCAGATATAAAAAATGAAGATGCCCAGAATCTGCATATTTCTTGAGGACGGCCGGCCGGCCGGCCGGCTAGCTGCTTTGACACGTTCTGCTTTGCTGTTGCCTTTGACCATGTACGGCGGTTACCAAGGTGGCCAGCTCCTCTTCCGTCAACACCGAGGGAGGAGCTTTGATCTCCCTCCCGTATCTGTATCACAAAGCCAGCCTGAAGCTCCACCTGTCCTGCGCATCCCAACCTCCACTTCACTGTCCCATGATTGATTAAGGATGGCGTGGATGTTCCCGCTCTCGATGTCCGATTTCGTTTGTCAGCAGTCAGTAGTAATCCATAAGGATCAGGAAACCAAATGGTGACTCCATTCCATAACCATGCAGCAATGTTACGGCAGTTGAGCCGGTTCAAAGTTGTCATTTGATATTGGCTCCTGGTCCTGGCCTGACATGAGCTCAAGTAAAATCACACCAAAAAGGCTGTAGATGTCGCTCTTCTCTGTCAGCTCCCTGCTCTGATGAAATGTTTTCAGACAAGAATAGGATGCAGCATAGTAGTATAATCAGACGTTACGATGATGCTTTGGTTGGAGTAGAAACAGCCACGGTGTCTGCTGGCCTGCACCACTCGTGATCCTTTCTCCACACTGCAATCCAATCCACATCCTGCTCAGCCTCAGCTGCTCTGCTCCTCTCCTCTCCGGGCGGCAAGTCAGAATGCACACCGCCCTCTGCCGACCACCGCCTGCACCTCATGCTCCTTCCCATCCTCCTCGCTGCGCCGCTTCCGCTTGCAGCTCCATCCCCCATCATCGTCAAGAGCATGACGACGACGACGACGACGACACTGCCCTCCTGTCGCTCCTCCGCGCCCACGACACGGACGCCGCGTTCCGCCTCTTCTCCTCGCACCCCGACGTCCTCCCTTCCTCCCCCACCACCGCATCCCGCCTCCTGGCCCAGCTCTCCTACGGCTCACCCACTTCTTTCAACCGCGCCGCCGCTCTCCTCCAGCGCCTCCGCGCCCGCAACGCCCTCCCCCTCCTGGACGCCAACTCCCTCTCCCTAGCCGCCGCTGCCGCCGCCCGCTCCGGCAACGCCAGCCTCGCCCACTCCCTCATCCTCTACACGCTCCGCCAGGGCCTCCTCCCCGACCGCCGCGCGTACACGGCGGCCGTCGCCCGCCTCGCGCCGCCATCCAAGGCGCTGCGCCTCTTCGAAGCCGTCCTCCGCCACCTCCGCCGCGCGCCCCGCGACCAGCTCATCTCGTCATGCCTGCCCGACACGGCCGCGTTCAACGCCGCGCTCAGCGCGTGCGCGGACGCCGGGGACTGCGAGAGGTTCCGCGACCTGTTCCGCGAGATGCAGCAGGAGCAGCAGCGGTGGAACGCCGCGCCCGACGCCGTGACGTACAACATCCTGATGAAGATGTGCGCGCGCGCGGGGCGCAAGGACCTGGTGCCGCGCGTGCTGGAGCGCATGCTCGCCGCCGGGTTGGTCCCCTGCACCACCACCTTCCACTCCCTCGTCGCCGCCTACGTGGGATTCGGCGACATCCGCACGGCCGAGACGATCGTGCAGGCCATGCGGGAAGGCCGCAGGGACATCTGCTTCCTTCTCAGAGATGTGGCTGTGGCTGTTGCTGTGCCGACCGAAGCAGACGAGAGCGCTGCTGTGCTTGAGGACATTGTGATTGTGACCCACACTCACCACCCAGAAGACAACACTATGCAGCTCCCGCTGCTGCCGGAGGGACACCGTTATCCGCCCAACGCCAGGCTGTACACCACGCTCATGAAGGGATACATGAACGCCGGCCGCGTCGACGATGTCGTGGCCGTGTTGCGTGCGATGCAGCACCAAGGCAAGACGATCCCGGCAAGCCGGCCGGACCACGTGACGTTCACGACGGTGATCTCGGCGCTGGTTGCAGCGGGGGACACGGAGCGCGCGCGCGCCGTGCTGGACGAGATGGCCGCGGCAGGGGTCCCCGCGAACCGCGTCACCTACAATGTGCTGCTCAAGGGGTACTGCCACCAGCTGCAGATGACCAAGGCCAGGGAGCTCTTCACCGCCATGGGCGAGATGATCGGCGTCGAGCCGGACGTGGTGACGTACAACACCCTCATGGACGGGTACGTGCTCGCGGATGACAGCGCCGGCGCGCTGGCCCTGTTCAACGAGATGCGGTCGCGGGGAATCGCGCCTTCTGCCGCGAGCTACACGACGCTGATGAAGGCGTTCGCGGCGTCGGGGCAGCCCAAGCTGGCGCACAAGGTGTTCCAGGAGATGGAGAGGGACCCCGGAGTGACGGTGGACAGGACGGCCTGGAACATGCTCGTCGAAGCCTACTGCCGTCTCGGGCACATCGACACAGCCAAGCAGCTCGTCGAGAGGATGAAGAAGAAGCTCGTCCACCCGGACGTGGCCACGTACGGCAGCCTGGCCAAGGGCATCGCGGTGGCGCGCAAGCCGGGGGAGGCGCTGCTTCTGTGGAACGAGGTCAAGGAGCGGTGCCCGGAGCCGGACGAGGAGCTGCTGGAGGCGCTGGCCGACGTCTGCGTCAGGGCGGCCTTCTTCAAGAAGGCGCTGGAGATCGTGGCGTGCATGGAGGAGAGGGGCATCGCGCCCAACAAGGCCAGGTACAAGAAGATGTACATCGAGATGCACTCCCGGATGTTCACCAGCAAGCACGCATCGCAGGCGCGCCAGGACCGCCGCCGGGAACGCAAGCGCGCCGCCGAGGCATTCAAGTTCTGGCTCGGACTGCCCAACTCCTACTACGGCACCAATGACTGGCTGATGGAACCCCTCGTCCAGGAGGATCGATGACTTCAGCTGCTAATACCTAACGTCCAGCTGTTAAAGTACACATATACTCCATGCTTAAAGCGACAAACTTTCAAAAACTAGGGAGAGGATTGTTTCAAAAACTAGCGACAAACTTTCAAAAACTTTCAAAAACTGTGTAAAAATCTGACATTTTTGTAACTTGAGTGATGCTGCTGCTGCTGCTGTTCTGTTGAGAAACCAAACGGGGTCTCTCGTTTGTACATCAGTATTGCTTCATTTCGTTTTCTATAAACAGAAAAAAAAATGGATGACTAGTGTTGTGAGACCTAGTCATATATACTCTCTCCTTTCTCAAAAGTTTGTCGCTTTCTTATTTTTAGAAAGTTTGTCACTTTCTAATACAAAAATGAATAAGAAAGCGACAAACTTTCGAGAAAGGAGGGAGTACTAGACAAGTTTAACATTAGTACTGGCACCATTTAGGTTATTCAGCAACATGTTGTCCGGGCTTGGATTTCTGCCTGCATATAGATCAGCAAGGCATTCCAGACTTCCAATCAGCAATCTTACAAAGGAAACCTTTCCAATTGCTTGCTACCCAAAACTGTAATACTCAGTTCATCCATGTCACAATCATCTGAGACCTGGGCGCATGAGCAGCTCGTCGAAGGATGCTGCATTCTGCTCCAAGTCCCCATCCTCGTCCCCAGTGTTGTTCGAACCAGCCATGGACCTGTTGGACATGAACAGCTTCTGTTGCATTTGGGGTCCCTGTTCCATGGCGATCGCATCCTGGATCTCTTTGTGCACCTCAGAGATGGGAGGCCTCTGCACGCCTTTGGGCTTCACGCACATTATCGCTACCTCTGCAATCTTCCACACTGACTGCAGGTTGTAGCCACTGTCCAATGATTGATCAAGGATGGCGTGGATGTTCCCACTCTCGATGTGTGACCTAGCCTGCCAGCAATTTCTTTTGTCAGCAGTAATCCATAAGGATCAGGAAACCAAATGTTGAGACTATTCCCTTACCCATGCAACAATGTTACGACAGTTGAGCCCAAAGCTGTCATTTGAAATTGGCTCCTGGCCTGAAATGAGCTCAAGTAAAATCACACCGAAGCTGTAGATGTCGCTCTTCTCTGTCAGCTGTTGAGAGGTATAGTACCTATCCACACCAAATCATGAAATGTTTCAGATAGAATGCAGCATAAGCAGATGTTATGATGATATGAAACACATCGGGCTGCTTGGCCTTACTCTGGGTCCAAATATCCAACTGTGCCTCGAACTATGCTTGATACATGAGACCCATCTACTGCAGGTTTCGACAGCCCAAAGTCTGCAACTTTTGCTCGCATGTTCTTGTCAAGGAGAATGTTACTGCTCTTGAGGTCCCTGTGAATGATTGTTGGCGAGCATCCTGTATGGAGATACTCTATACCTGATAATTGCCATTGCACATTCAGATTCTTGTGAATCGTTTGACATCTAATGTACAAATAGTGATTAATTGAAATATTTGAAAGAGCACATACCTTTTGCAGCATCTTCAGCTATCTCAAGACGCTTGAGCCAGCTAGTTATTTTTTCATCAGCGGCTCCTGTAAATACCACCAAAATTTTACACTCATTTATATAAGTTATCTACAGGATGCATTCACGAACAGGTTATGATGCTGTCAAGGTTGATTATTGGATAATCAATCTCAAAACTCAGGAAACCTTTTCCAGAAAGAACCAGGAGAGATTTGACATGTGGATGATCACATCTTATTGTGTGGTAATTTGAATTTATTAATGATTAACATCTGGTATAAATTGATCAAGTTTGATATAATAAAAAGGAGAGTCTGATCTAAATTCCAGGTTCGAGGTCAGTGAATTAAGCCTCGCTAAAACCCTGCATTATAACGCTAAAGATCCCAAATTGCAACAATACAAGGAGCATTTTGCTTGTAAGAATCATTACCTACCCATAAATAGTGCACTATTGATTCTACAAACTAGATTCACCACCCGCGG
Source organism: Tuctoria greenei (assembly GCA_036927565.1). NCBI lineage: Eukaryota > Viridiplantae > Streptophyta > Magnoliopsida > Poales > Poaceae > Tuctoria > Tuctoria greenei. The sequence continues at coordinate 177,196,430 of JAYESD010000009.1, read as the reverse complement.
AAAGGGCACTTACCACGTAGGTGTTCTTTTAGTGTCCCATTATGCATGAACTCGTATACAAGTATGTTTTTCCCATCCTGCTGACTGTAGCCAAGGAATGTCACCAGGTGTCTATGATGTATTCTGGAAAGCAATGTCACCTGAAATAATAATCATCCTGGTAACTTTGTAATTCATTATGATAACCGTGAGAAGGAAAAATCATGCATGAAAAAGGGCTCATGCAATTTCGTCGTGATACATCCATTTAGTATATCTACACAGAGGACTACTGGGGATGTAATGAAAGGAACTCCAAATGACACTCTTCAGGAAGCAACTCATTGTGGCATTCAGAAAAATAAGAAGTGTTATGTATGATTATTTTGAAATATATTGAGGCTACAAGCAAAGCAAATGCAGTTGTTTTATTCCCCTTTAGTAGGCCATTTCATTACATTGCAGAAAAAAAACATACCGTGACGTACCAGGCACAGTTTCACATCAAAATTTCATTCTATCATAAGGGTAGTAATAAATATCTTCAAAACTAAGGACTGAAATGATACAAACCTCATTCAGAAATTCTCTGATGCCTTGATAGGAGTCATTTGTGAGAAGCTTGACTGCAATCTCTCTCCCATCTGTCAGCTTTCCATAGTATACTATGCCAAACCCTCCAGAGCCAATTCTTCTTTCAAATTTGTCAGTAGCATCTTCAATTTCGGATAAAGCAAATCTGTGTGCTGATTCTGTGGCTACTTCACTAAAATAAGAGCCTAGCTTTTTTGCTGGTGTTGCAATTACAAGGGCATCTACAAATCGTGAAATAATCACTGCATGCCCTTTATTGTAGCAGGAATATCAATCGAGATAAAGAGTGGGTACCATCTGAAGGCTTTTTCTTTCTCTTGCATATACACAAAAAGCATCCAATAGCAGCACCCAGCAACATAATGCCCCCAATAACCACACATATAATAATTATGGTGTGGCTAATGCTGTTGTTTGCCATATGGAGGCCACTGTTTCCCGAAAAGCTGTAGGCAGGTAAGAAATTAGGACAGATGGTACCATCCTAAGAACAAGATAATTTTTTTTCTATATATGGAGAATCTTAGTGTACTGAAGTGATGAAGCTGCCAATCCACGGTATAAATCAAAAGCACGATCTGAAATTAATTGCCAATTTGAAGAAAAATGATACTAACTTGATAACAATGCTTTTCTTGAAAAGTGTTTTTGGAACCTGTCCCGTCAGTTTGTTGTTCTGAACATACCTGCAAAGGTTTCAGTTCATAAGAGCATTTTGTCTGTTCCTATAAAGTTGTTGACCAGTTGTGTGCCAAGAATCACTAGCATAAATGGTGATTAGAGTTTGCTTAGCAGAAAAAAAAACATTAAAAATATATAAAAAAGGAAATATAATGGAAAAAATACTAATGTCTCCAAAGTATGGAATGACAAAGTGCACGTAAGGAAGTAGAACTCACAACTCTTTCAAGTTGGGTAGGTCTCCCAAAGAAGGTGGTAATTCACCAGTTAACAGATTGTTCTCAAGGTGACTGTAATTGAAAAATCCCTGTGTTAGAATAAATAAATTTGTTATAACATATATATTATTAAAATATCTGCAAACTCACATGTACTGCAAATTATGGCATTCACTGAAATCAGGAATTTGGCCAGTAAATGAATTTCCATCAAGCCTCCTGCATTATAACAGTGATAATTGATCAGATAACAGAAACCAAACATTTATACAAGGACATATAGACTATTCCCTTACAGCTCAACCAGCCCTGACAACTTTGTCAGTTCCACTGGGATGCTTCCTGTTATGTTCATCCCAGACAATGTGCTGCAAGAAACAATTCTTAGGTTTCAAATATTATCGGATTAAGCAATAAATCAGATCTGAACACAGAATGATATGACAACATTACATTGAAGATACCCTCGGAGCCGCTTCCAAAGTGCATTGAGCCCATGACCAAGATGCTGGTAAGCATGGATCACCACCCTCTTGTGCCCAACTTGCTTGTGAATATCGTGATACCAAGCTAGCCATTGTATTTGCTGCCAAAATTGCATGCATCAATTTAGACACGAAGTTAGGAACATATGGTTATTTCTAGCAACAAACAAAAAAGAAAAAGAAAATCCGCACAAACTGTTACCATCTTGAGAACCCGTAGTGATCTGGGAATATTTGTAAATCTCCATAGCATTCAAGATAGGCCCATTTGATGAATCATTCGTTTTCTTGAACCCGAAGGCGAAAACAAATGGAAGTGTCACATTCGTGTAGCCTGGTTCGTACAGACGATATTTCCCCTGGGCATTCTCCTCCACATCAACGGTTGGTTTACTGAATGCTGGCATGCCCGGGACCACTAGCTTAAATTTTCTAGTTTCATTTGGTGTCAAATCTTGGATTTCTGCAAAATAGCAGACCGCCCATGCGTTTCCCGGGAAGCCTTCCAAGTCAAGGCGGTAGTTCAAGGATCCATCCTGGCCAACTACTGCTGTTTGCATGACCTTTTCAGGTGGTTCATCGTCGGTACTGACAAATATGGGTTTTGTAGTTGATATTCTTTCAGTTCCTGGAGCAACATCCACGAGGTAGTTTGCTCTTCTCAAAGAATCAGATTCCCATATTCTATCAAATGGATCATCAGGGTATCTGTGCAACAAAATAGAGATCCATTCAGTATAAGGTTTGCATCATTAAAACAAAACTCTCGCTACGGCTTATAACTTAGGGCACTAAACCATAAGAACTTTATTATGTCATTATGTGGCAGCACAGGACAGACACGGTACATGGACCTTTGACCTCATCAGGAAGGAGAATATCAAAACATTCACGCAACCACACTTAACTCAGAGAAAATTCTATATTTAAGTTCTTAATGTTATGTTCATAATCATAAGAAAAACAAACAAAGATTTGGACAAAAAAAAATCTAGCTTCTTTTTTCTTTGAATGGAATTACAGACTTTAGCTTTGAACTTTCGTTTCAGTAACGGTGTGACCGTATGAGTATAGCAGCAGTACCTGATTGACTCATTGCTTTCTGCGCCAAAATTAATCCTTGCAGACAATGCAAGAAAGAAGCGTGTCTCGTCGCTGGTGTAGTAGAGCGAACCATTAAATTGTCGAAGCTCAAGAGTAGAGATGAAGGGCTGCCCTGTACTTGCATTAGAGAGGCAGACACTGAGCGTGGGAGCAGCAGCCAGGATAATAGCCTCCTCGACGACCGGGGTGGTCGCATCGTCGATTACAATGGTGGACCAGGGACTTGCTCCGAGGGAGAGGTCGAACTTTGGGTAGACATTGCTGTTGTCAAAGTTGCCGTAGAGGAAGCTGGCTCTGACAAGGTAGCGCGTCCTGTTCCGGACGTTCATGGTGTAGCAGTACTTTCTGTTGTCTGCGGGGAAATAGCGCACGGCAGTGAACTGCTGCTTGTGCTGGTCGTTTTGTACCAGTAACTGCGCCGTCTGGCCGCCGGAGACGAGGTTAGCGTCAGAAGTCCACTGGATCCCGACGGCATCCGTGTGATCTTGAGCTCCCCCACAGTCCAGGCTGATGAAACCTGCAGCAGGGTGGAAGAGGGGTGGGTAAGATGGAGGCCCCCAGCTGTTTGAAGAGGTAGATGTAATGCACGCTCACGCTGTGGGGTAAATCAAACAAGGAACTGTTACTGTGGCGACGCTCGCGTTGGCTGCAATTTCGCCGAATCAAACGAGGAATTCGAGGGAGGATAATGGTGGAACCCTGAACAAGTTGTGATCTTTCGGAAGAGAGATGAGAGTGGATGGGGTGACTCACCAGGCTGGGCAGCAGACGGTGAGAGGAAGAGGAAGTGAAGGAGGAGGGCGGCGGCGGCGGCGAAAGCCATGGGACCTGCTGCTCTTCCTTCCTCTGTCGCCCTCTGAGGTTCCCTCGCCGGAGAAGAAGAAGAGACCAAGCTGCTGGTCTCCTTTACTGAATCTTGGACACTTGACACGGCCTGCTCACCATCCCATCTCAAGACCTCAACTGAACCAGACGGAGAAGAAGATTCCACACTCCATTTCTACCAGCAGCAACACCGGCAGTGAGTGTCTCTTCCGTCGCCTTTAACCGACCGCCGCCAGTACGAGAGAGGGTAGAGCGTTGGGACAGCTCCTCCGTAAATCCATCCATCCATCCAATATTCCAACAGACACAGGAAAAATAAATAAAAAAGACGGGGAAGTGGACAGAGCGAAGAATTTGTGGGAGACTGGGTCAGTGGGTCGGCGCACAACTTTTTGGAGCGGCTCCACGCAAATGATTTGTGTTCAGTTTCATAGATCTGCATCCATTCCATGGTTCAGCTGAATTTACTGTACCTTTGACGAAAACCAGCATTTCCTAGACCAAGCAATAGAAAAGCTAGCAGCTGGGTAAAGTTAGCAGGAGAAAAGGATATCCATGTTGATAATGAGTAGTGCATCTGCATGCGTTGCAGACAGCGTGCGTGTGTCTCTGTCCGTGTCAAAAAGGCACAGGGCTGCTGTGCTGTGCTGCCTTCCATCATCTCGTGTAAGCAACCTTCCAAGCTAAGATACCCAAATATAGTTCTTTTTTTTCTTGGTTATTGACTCTTCGTGCAAGTTATTCCTATGAACATTTATCTAAGAACCACACGTACTCCAAATGTCCTCTATCTTTCCATTGAACTAATGAAAATTAGTACACGAAAGGTGAAGCACGGATCAACAATCTTTGTGATGTTTACAGTACACTGCATTCTGTACAACAACTCAATCAGTTTCGATCAATTTTCCATCTAGCAGAAAAAGGTAAACTCTCGTTGAGAATTTACTTCATCTGTCCCGAAAAATTTGTCGCTTTGTAGTTCATTCATTTTTGAACTACAAAGCGACAAACTTTCCGGAATAGAGTAAGTATAGTGTATGCTTTTCTTATTGGTTTCTCAAAAAAAAAACTAGGTTGTTTCATAGTATGTTTTAGATGAAAGCTAGAGTTGTTTCTTCAAAATGATAACAATCTAAATCCCGTTGGTTTTGAGGCCATTATATTCCTTTTCGTCCTTTCCAGCCATGTCAATGACGAATTGAGGAGCACGTGTTAACCGTTTTGTGTGTTTGCTTCCATAAAAAATTGGTCTGTCATTTCGCCTCCTATCATATATATATTCTTTCTGTTTCTCTTTCATAGTGAACTAAAGACTGAAAAGTTAAGTTCGAGTTCGAGTTGTATCATTAAATGCTAATGGAACAGTAGGCAAACATCTAACTAAAGACTAGGAAGCTGAGTTAGAGTTGCATCATTAAATGCCAACAGAACAGTAGGCAAACATCTCCCTAGATGAGTCCATTTTATGGTCGGATCTCAAGAGTATGTTGGGTGACTAATAATTTGGCACAACCAAGCCTATGTAACAAAAGCATGCTTTTATGTGTCCATTGGTCGGTGACCACAATTAAAAAGGGAAAAATAAATAAAGGCTTGCAAGAGAAGATTGAGTTGTGGTTGTACAGTCAATTGTAGCCTAGTTTGTCATCTATGTTTTTTTTATTGTATTCCAACAGAACAATAGGCATGACAACTTCAAAGATGAGTCCATTCCGTTCCACGGAAACACAAGGGAACATGAAGTGTGTGTCAGTCCCGTCGCGCGTTTGCTTCCATCAAAAATGCTTGTCGTTCCTGTTTCACCCCCTCTTGCACACTGTCCATTCAGTCTCTCTCTCTAGTAATAAATGGGTTTAGAAGCTTAGTTAGGGTTATATCATTGTATACTAATGAACAGTAGACAAACAATGGGCACATTCTATGGTTGGATCTAAATTGTATGTCAAGTGAGCAATAATTTAGCCCAACCCAACCTATGTAATAAAGACATGCTTAATATGTCCATTGGTTGGTGGCAATGATTAAAAAGAAAGAAGAAGACAAATTAAAGCTTACACGAGAAGTGTCAAGTTTGGGCTACACTCTCCGCCAGTCTGGATTGTCTGTTCTTTACTTTTCCGTTGTACGCCAGCGGAACAGTAGGTGGCATATCTCTCTAGATGGGTCCAGTCCGTTCCATGGCAACGCGAGGGAGCAAGGAAGATGTGTCGACGCGCGGTGCGGCGGCTTCTACGGAAAATCAGCCTGCCGTTTCAATTTCACCTACTCACCCACACCATCCATCCATCACTCCTCACAATCCTCTCTTCTTCTTTGTTTGCCTACTACTAAAGAAAAGGCACCTCTCTCGACAGCACCACTACCCGGTCCCGTTCTTCTCCAATCCATCGACGACGAGGGGAACAACAGATCAAGAGTTTCTTCTGATTCCATGCAACAGATAGGACTTTCTACTCTAGCAGTAAGTCTTCGTACCGGTATAAACTCCAGTTGCTCCTCCGTTTTAATCTACACTTTTGATTGATCCATGTTGAATCCTTTTTGTTTTGATCCATGTATATACTTTTGTATTGGCCATATATCTTTAGTTGAAATCGGGTGCTAGGCCCTTCCTTCAGAAGAGACGGATTGGGAAGCTTATGAGTTTTAGATTTCCACGTCAGCCTGGATTGTCTCTTCTTTACTTTTCCATTGTACGCCAACGGAACAGATTGGTCCATTCCGTTCCATGGTAACACGGGGGGGGGGGGGGGGGGGGGGCAAGGAACATCGGTCGGCGTTGTGACGGCTTTTACGAAAATTCGGTCTACCGTTTCAATTTCACCTACTCACCCACATCCTCCATCCATCACTCCACACATTCCTCTCTTCTTCTTTGTTTGCCTACTACTAAAGAAAAGGCATCTCTCTCGATAGCACCACTACTCGGTCCCGTTCTTCTCCAATCCATCAACGACAAGAGAAACAACAGATCAAGAGTTTCTTCTGAGTTCGTGCAACAGAGGACTTTCTACTCTAGCAGTAAGTCTTTGTACCGGTATAAACTCCAGTTGCTCCTCCGTTTTAATCTACACTTTTGATTGATCCATTTTGAATCCTTTTTGTTTTGATCCATGTATATACTTTTGTATTGGTCATATATCTTTATTTGAAACCGGGTGCTAGGCCCTTCCTTTGGAAGAGACGAATTGGGAAGCTTCCGAGTTCGAGCTTTCCACGTCAGTTTGGATTGTCTCTTCTTTACTTTTCCATTGTACGCCAACGGAACAGATGGGTCCATTCCGTTCCATGGTAACACGGGGGGGGGGGGGGGGGGGGGGGGGCAAGGAACATGTGTCGATCGAGCGGTGTGATGGCTTATACGGAAAATCCGCCTGCCGTTTCAATTTCACCTACTCACCCACAACATCCATCCGTCACTCCTCACAGTCCTCTCTTCTTATTTGTTTGCCTACTACTAAAGAAAAGGCACCTCTCTCGACAGCACCACTACCTGGTCCCGTTCTTCTCCAATCCATCGACAACGAGAGAAATAAGAGGTCAAGAGTTTCTTCTGAGTCCGTACAACAGATAGGACTTTCTACTCTAGCAGTAAGTCTCCGTACCGGTATAAACTCCAGACGCCCCCCGTTTTAATCTATAGTAGTTTTGATTGATCCATGTTGAATCCCTTTCGTTTTGATCCATGTATATGCTTTTGTCTTGGCCATATATTTTTATTTTGAAATCGGGTGCTAGGCCCCTTCCTTCGGTAGCGACGGATCGCTACCGGCACCAGAGGGAAAGGTGCGAGGTGGAGGATCGAAACCCCACCGGCTAGGAGTAACCCGACTCCCGTAGCCATTAGACTATTGGCCTGCTCGCGCCTTAGCCATATTTAGATCCACAATTTTAATCAGATCCATATTGGATCTTTTTTGTTTTGATCCATGTATATGCTTTTGCCTTATCCATAGCAGAAAGATTTTGGTGGATCGATGGACGGGATGATGACCTCCAACCCCTCCTGGAACAACAACGACGACAACACTACTACTGCATTTACCCTCCACCAACAGCACCAACACCAGCAGGTAATAATCCTGCCTCATCAACTACTTCCATGTATGATCTTTGTGGTAATGTGGAGTGTAGCATAGCTAGGATTAGCATGTAGGCTAGATGTGTTCTTCACATCATAAAAAAATCAAGATGTTTTATGTTAGATAGACATGCATAATTCAAGATGTTTAAGCACTTATTAGCGCATGGATATAATGCAAATGTAGGAGGCCATGATGGGCACGATGGACGTGCCGCAGGTGATGATGGAAGCGAACCATGTGACTGGGGAGGAATATAAGAAGCCTCGGCCGCCGCAACATGATGAACCATTGTTGTGCCCGCGTTGCTATTCCAGCAACACCAAATTCTGCTACTACAACAACCGCAGCATACTGCAACCGCGCTACTACTGCAAGGCGTGTCGCCGCTTCTGGACCCACGGCGGCTCCCTTCGCGACGTCCCCGTCGGTGGTAGGTGCCGCAAAAACAAGCAGCGTGCATCACCATTGCCATCGTCGTCAAGCTCCGAGTCGTCCAGCTCCGTTGTTGATAAGCAGCAGCACCATCTGGTGTCGTCCTGTGCTGCGGAGGAGCGGCAGGATAATGTGCTGCTCCCCGCCTACGGGACCGCGGCGGAGCCACTGAATTTTCCCAATGCACTCCCGATGTCGTTTATGTCGGGTAGCTTCGAGATGCCGCCGCCCTTCACCCCGACGATGTCCTGGACTCCGGCGCCGCTGGTACCTTCCGATATTGGAACACCATCATTTCTAGATATGCTTGGAGGTGTTCTCAACCATGAGGGCAACGACTTCTATGGGCCAACTAGTAGCGGCATGGACATGACACCTTTTGGATCCAGTACCAGGCAGGATGCTACACCGATCGGTGGCGGCGACGCTACTGGACATGAGAAAGAGCAGGTTGCTGGTGCAGATGTGCAGAGCAAGGAGTGAGTGTGCCAGACAGTGAGCTTCAGGTGGCTAGGAATAAGAGATTATAATCCAAGTGTGCTCATCTCATAAGACTAAATTTCTTCTTTCTCCCGTAATGTGTATGAATATGTACTTGAGACTTAATTTGCATTGCTGAATGTTTTTGTTTAATTGTGGAATTTTTCCTTCATTATTGTTCAGTCTTCTTTTATTTTATTTTTTAATTCCATGCGAGTAATTATTGTAGGAGTAGAAACAAATAACCACGGTGTGCGTGCGTGGTCATCTTCTCCACACTCCAATCCACATCCGGCTCTGCTCTGTTCTTCCTTCTCTCCTGCCGGCAAACGGGCAACCCTGCTCTGCTCCGCCCTCTGTCAAACACCGCCTGCACCTGACGCTCCTCCTCCTCCTCCTCGCTGCGCCGCTTCCACTTGCAGCTCCAACCCCATCACAACGACAGTGCTCTCCTGGCGCTCCTGCAGCGCCTGAAACGCCCTCTCCCTCCTGGACGCCAACTCCCTCGTCGCTCGCCACGTTGCGTGCATTGCAGCACCAAGGCAGGCAAGACGCCGGACCACACGACGTTAACGACAGTGATCTCGGCGCTAGCTGGTTGCAGCAGGGGTCCCGGCAAACCGTGTCACCTACAACGTGCTGCTCAAGGGGTACTGCACTGCCACCTCGGGACAGCCAAGCAGCTCGTCGAGAGGATGAAGAAGCTAGACAAGTTCCAAGGGCACCGGCGCTGCTGTCACGGGGCCAAAGAAAAGATGCACACCCAGAGGATTGGATGACTTGACCTACTAACTCTAGATCCACAAAAAATGTACTGTACTTACAGTATTTTCCTTTCTTTATTGCGTGTGTTGTTACAATTTCTTTCTCAAGGGGCGTGATGTGTTCTGAACAGTAGACACTTCTCGGGGGCTCGGGGCTGCTCAACTACTACAGTGTAGTGCAGTGCAGTGTAGTTCGATACAACACCAACAAAGAGTAGTAGCATCAGTGTCCAGCTTCGATCGATGTGTCAGTCTCTAACCAATGCCCGTCCGTGTCAGACTTCTGGCACACCTTAACAAACTGTCAGTCAAGGGGTCGTGCCGACGCTTTTGGAGTACTTCGTACAATCAAATGGCCCAACATCTTGCGCTTTCCGTTTAACCTGCAGGGCCAAACGAAATGCGATTGCATCATACTTCAATGACCCACGCGGTGCCACCACATCTACTGATACTACATGGATTCCAAACTACATGTCGATTCTGCCCAAGTACAGAAGAAGAGCGTACGTACGTACCGGTGACCAAGGACTGGGCTCTGGAGCTGTTTTGTCAGGAGGAGAATTTTGCACAGCACCACTCTTCTGTTCCAAAACTTCCTGCACAACAGCTCACTCGTTATATTATATTCCCTTCTCAGCAGTTCGGGCGAAATAGAAAAAACTCTCTAAATTGGATTTCTGAAAATGCTACTGATGCCAAGGGAACTGACCTGCCCGCAAGCCTCCATGACAGCAAGCCATTCCTCTGTAAATGGTACCAAGTTTCTCAGATGGTCTCTAAGGATTGTATTTGTCCGCGATCTATCTACTGCCTTACCCTTCCTGTAAAAGATTAAACACTATCAAAATTTTCAACGCATATGCACCTGTAAAGCAATCAACTGCATGCAGTCAAATATTCAATAATGCAGACATACTCTACATGTGATGCAGCCTCTTGGGCCAGCAACTTGTTACTGTCAAAGACCATCATTTTGTCTTCCACCACTGATAAAACATTTTTTCTTTCCACACAAGTCATAGGTGCTTCCGGCTTAGCTGGCGAACACTTTGTTCTCTTCAAACTGTGGCTATGGTCACAGACCACGTGTAACATAGGATCTTCTGTTACTACTGACGCCTTACTAGTTTCAAGCTCTGTTCCACCATCAGTATTAGGTTCTTCTGACAAAGCAGATTCACCTTCGTCATACAGAGAATCATTCAGAATAGATTTCCTGCCAGCTAGATCTGGCTTCCCATCACTTGAACTTGAACTACCAGGAGGTGGCATCTGATCTGCACAAAATGTATATTCCATCGGTTCCACTGAAGTGCCACCACGTTCAGTATTGTGGAGATCACAGGAACCAGAATTTTGAAAGGAATCAATATTTAGAGTGCAACTTTCACTTTCAGACGAAGAAACTGGAAGTGCTCCCTCTCCTACATAAGAATTTTGCAAGTCTGTTGCTACAATGGAACCACTTTCTGTCTTGCTTTGACAACTGAGATTATTTCTTTGAGAAGAATTGCAAGACGGTGATGATTTACTCCCCGTGGTAGGTTTGGTTGAGGAGCATGTAGCTTCGATGGTTGAAAAATAAGTAGCTTTAAGGGGGAGTGAATTCTTAACAGCTTCAATCTCTTTAATTGTACCCCTTTCTTCTACACATGATGTGTCTTTGTAGACAATTGGCACACTATTTCTGGCACCATCATTCTTTTCTGAGCTCAAGGGCTGTGTAGTAGCTCCAGTTCCAGCCATTGAGCAATAGACTTCTGGTCTTTCTTGATAATTTACATCTCTTGATTTTGTGGAGTATGTAGAAATAATTTTTGACAAGGATCGGTTCTCCGAGGTCATCAGGGTGTTGGTATTGCTGTCTGTAGTTACAGGTAGGGAAACAAGATCGCTGGCAGTGGTGCAATTGGTTGACAGGACCTTTGACGGATAGAAACCAGGTTTTAGATCCTCAAACAACTTATATCTCGGAGGTTTTCCATGTGATGAAATAATTCCATCAGAGAACCTCCCCACATTCCTTTCAGCAGTATTACCATGTGATGTCTGAGCGTTTTCCTGAAACAGGCAGTCAAAAAATGAGGTTTTGGCAAAATACCTTTCTTTAACAGACTGCAAAAGACAACAACACATTCATAAGCAAATTGCTCCAAAAAAATAAGCCAGCCATAGCAAATAATAGTCATAGTTAATGCTGCCCACGGACAAATAGAAGTAAAGGCAACAGTTCAAAGATTTCATCCCTTTTTCAAAGAGGAAATCAACTTATCATATCATGTGCTATGTGTACATCCACAAAATTATAAACTATGTAACATTTCATCCAGGTTTATAAGGCGCTGTCTAGGAGACAATGAACACTAAGATCTCCGTTGCATGCCACAGGGTACTATTTATGTGACACGGTGTGATCAGCTCACAACAGGATACCACAATACTTTTAAAAACCATGCATTTAGTGACTATATCATCAATGTATTTCAGGCATGCTATCATCCAAAGCTTGGTTAGCGAAAACAAAAATTTAGTGCAGAATTTAATTGACATCTATTTGTAACTAAAAATAGCTGTAAGGTAATTCACCATAAAAGTAGAAGTAAAATCATCACGTGTGACTTGGTATAGAAGAAAGTAACAAGGTACCTGAGTGAAAAAACCAACTGAAGGTGAAGGCATTCGAAGAGCTGATGGTTTAGCAGGAGTTGATGTAGTGCCACCAAAACTGGAGGGAGTAATTTGTGGATTTTTGAATTTTACAGAACCACTGGTTTCTTTGGGTATGGCAGCAACAGCAGGCACCTGCAATAAGTAAACACTTTCTCAAGGAAAAAAATTCAACTACGGAACAAAGGATGCAGGCTGATCTGACACTTGGGGATGCAAGCCATAGCATGTGTCAAAATAAATTTATACAATAAGACATGCTAGCACTGACCACATCCGTCTCCATGCTAGGTCCAGAATCGATCTTTGATTTGGGCAGAAGTCCAGGTGCTCTATGAACGTGCTTGGTTTTAACTGAAACAGATGTTTGTTAAATCAGACAGCTTACTAACAATAGATGATGTGCCAGAAGAGAAAGCCGTCACGGGACCTCACAAGGTCAATTAAAAATAAATGCACAATTCCACAAGAAACTCTTTATAAAAAGGCCGAACATGAAAGACTACCTGGAGGTAACTTTTTGTTTGATTTTGAAACAGTTGTCTCAGGTGTGGTACTTCTTGGGGGCATTGGAATAGAAGAAAGAGGCTTTTTTGGTGTCCTTGACATGAGAGCTGTAGAAGTTGACTTTGGTACTTTCTTCTGTGTATAACTAAGTTAAGGAACACAACATTGAAGATATGAAGGCTTAAGCTTGTAACAAGAAGAGTATGGAACAAGAAGTCAGCTTGAATGTTATAAACCACACCATAAAATAAAATTGAGCAGATCCTGTTATAGCTTTGTAAGGATATGTAGATCCTTCTGGTACTCGTGGTATGCGCTTCTGTGAGCTTATTGCAGGACTTCTACTTTGAATTCCCTGCAATTGTTTGGTCAGAAAATAGCAAGGTTGCTGGATGATCCTTGTTGTACTAGCATAACAAGCAAAAAAATTGTGCTGATTGATGAACTGACCCCAGCCGCATGTTGTTTCGGTTCACCTCTCTGAGGAGTTTTTGTTAAAGAAAACAATCTCCTTCCCTGGTTCTGTGCGCGGCTATATTTTGCAGACAATTTTCCAGGTGACTTCTCTGCAACTTGTTTGAGTACATACTTGTTATCGTATTTCCTGAAATGACACGATGGTGATATTGTACCATTGACGCCTGAGCTAGGGCTCCCATTTGCCATCAGTTCGGAGCCAGTAAGCACAGAGAGTTCTGAATTATCTAAGACACCTAGAGAATTGAGAAATGCTATTCAGTCCAAACCGCATGAGAGTCAGGTGGCAAACAGTTATTGTACTACCTTCTTCAGTCAAGAAAGCAGGGTTCCATGCGATACTCTTCCTCAAGTTGAAGCCTGCAGGCTTCTTCTTTGCCTTTGCTGAAAAGGCCACCTGTTTGTGCAGCGCAGAGCGGTCCAAGAGAGTGGCTCCATTTTCAGAGATGTTCTCTTTGTTACCTGCGTTGGTTAACGGGTGATGGGGAATCAGTTCAAAACTAGAATTGAAGACTAGAGTAGTACTACCTCTTAATTCATCTCTGTACGGTGTAAAGTGGATATCCATTTAACCAAACAAACGATTTAAGCTACCAGCGCTGGATGAGAGCAGGAGGGAAAGTGGCAACTAAGACCAAAGGAAAGGCCGTAGTAGTAATTTGGAGTGCATTGGCGGGATCAAATGGTGGCCACCACAAACCCCATGCATATCGCCAATCCCAGTAACCCAGAGGTCACAGGTCGATATATATCCAGGAAAATATCAAGCGCTCACCACGCAAAGAAACGGATTTGGGTGTGGGGCGGGGAAAGAGAAGAAGGGGGGCTCACCGGATCCGGCGGAGGTGTGGCGCGGCGAAGCCATGCGCCGATCCCGGACTCCGCCCACTCGCACAGCCGACGAGTTTTGAATCAATGGAAAAAAAAATCCGAAGAAGCGGCAAGGTAACCGAGCGGTATGTGCGGTTTTGCCTCATTCCGCATCGTGTCCCCACACGTCATTCTTATCTCTCTCTCTCTCTCGAACAGCCTCACTGCCTCTTAAACACGGGTCCCACATTGCCGGTGAATTTTTTGTGGTTATTAATTCAGTTTTTCGAAATAACGTTATTGATTCAGTCAAAATAGGAGGGTTGGCCGAGTCAAGACAGCTTGCATCTTTACAACAGTAAACCCATGCAAACGGTAAAGCTACAGATGCACACGGGAACATAGTAGTACTCCATCTTCTCCAAATTACTTGTCATTAGGACAAACTTCTTAGTTAAAAAATGAATTAGAAAACTTATTCTAACGACAAGTAATTTGGGTAGGAGGGAGTAGTAAAACATTGACGAGATCATACAAGCTGTCCGGGAAAAGAATAACAGCTCAGAACCATCATGTTTAACTCCTTTCTGTACTCTCTGTATTGTACTGTAGTCCTTTTATCATCTTCTTCTATACAATGATCTGATTCGAAAGCCTATAGAAAATGAATTTTCGCCATATTTCTTTCATGGAGGAGTGAAAAGCATAGCAAACCTATCATTGCAGGGCCAAAATCATCTTACGAGGCGCTGCAGATGTTTCTATTGCTTCCTTGCAACAAGGGCTTCTTTGCGTTGCGAAATGGGGAAATACAACCTATCATCATCATCCTCTGAATGTTTTCTTCTCCATCTCATGCGTTGAGTCTCTGTGACTCACTCTCATCTTTGATCATCGCCTTCTTGGCCAGCTCGTAGCCTGCAAAGTTCATTGCTCCTAGAGGAGCGATCCAGAAAAACCGGGGGATCGCACCCTTGAAGAGTCCCAGAGGGCCCTCGTTTCGAAGAATAGAGAACACGATCATCTGCATGGATACTGGTGTGCCTGGAGGAGCAGTCATCATCCTCGTCTTCATCACGTCAAAGGGAGTGGTAACAATGGCCCCGAGTCCTCCAGATACTGCTCCAACTGCCACTGTTTCCCATGGTTCCAACTCTCTGTCTAGAGTATGTTGTGCTGCCTAAAAAATAACAACCAGTTCAGGAGTGTCACTCAGAAGCTTCAGTGAAGATACAAAAAAAAACAATACAATCTAGAATACCTTTTTAGCTTCAGCGTAGAGGCACATTCCAGCAACATAGAAAGGAACCTCACGACAAAGAGTGGCCCCGGTGCCGCGAAAAAAGCCCTTTGGGCCATCCTGTCGCATGGTGCCAACAATGGCCTCCCCTACATTGTTGAAGATTCCAGCCTGCAAACGCTGTTTAAGAACCTCACAAGGTATGCGCACTGCTGTTCCCAGGACGGTGCTGCAGAACGAAGCCAAGGATTGCACCTACAGAAGAAACGACATGTCATAAAGCACAAGCATAGTTATAGGAATTATTATTTATGCCATTAACCCACTATACTTGCTCAGATGCCCTTCAGTAGGTTTGTACGTGCAGACAAACTATGTTGCCCTTTCCTCCTTGACAAGAAGTAAACAGGTGGTTTGATGAGCCTATGTTGGTTAATAGTAGTACCATTAGTAGCTCAAAACATTGAGGGCCTGATGAAGGTTAGAGACTGCCAGAGAGTTGTTGGCAGTACAAACAAGTTCTAAGAAGTTCTAACATTAGACAATGTGGATCTAGGTCTGCACTCTATCATAGACAGTGAGGACTTCGTAGAAGTAGTAATAAAAATATACCTGAATCTCTGGAAGTGTTGGAGCGACATTAATTAACACAAGCTTGCTTGCTTCAAAGATTCCTGTCCTTAAACCATGGCTGCAAATAACATGATGTGTGTTCACATCCAACATAAGATTCTGCATGTAAATTTTCAAACTAGCACATACCTTGAAAACTGGCCAAAAATCGCTGGGATAGATCCTCGATACAATCCTCGAAGACCAATTTGTGGAAGCTTTGAAATGAGATCTGGAAATGAGAGTGTAGATGCTTGGACACGTGTCTGAAATAACACAGAAGATATGCAATTGAATCATAACTTTTGGTCAGAAGATTGAACTTCAACAGCATGCATAGTCCAGAAGGTCAGTAAAATTTACAGGTAGTACCTTGTTAAATAATTTAATTCTGGATGGACAATTGGACATAAAGAAACATGTCTAAACAAAATAAGAACTGGAAGAGTAAACTGAAGAACCTTAATGTCCCTCCAACCCTATGTTGTGCAATGAACTTAAATAGTTTTGAAAACATGTGCTCCTGAAAACTCAGATCATTTTATCTAGGGGTTTGAGGGTACCCTTATGCTCACCCATTTGCACCCCAACAAAGAACGCCTCATAGAGTTATTATGTGGCTGTTTGTAATTATTTAATTGCATAGGTTCAAGATTCCTAGCATCTCGCGTCGGTAACTTCTGTATGGTTGATTCTTGGGCATGCAGGGAGCAGATAGTGTCTCAAATTATTTTCAGTTAAACTTACCAATCTTTGGTTTAATGATCACGATATTCTGTTCTGAAAATATGAAGTGAAACCATAGCTGAAAAATTATGGGGCAACAGTTGTGTAAAAATAATGATAGAGGGAAGCATGCTGATGTACCTTCATTGAATCGATAGGATGCATCAGAGAGGTCGAGAGCGCACAAGCAAGACCCCCAGCTAAAGCCGACTTCAAAACACTTCCTGTGGATATTTCTACAGGTGGGGGAACAGCAACAACTGTAGCAGCTTCAAACCAAATGTTCCTGAATACATTTGGAGTGAAGAACAAGATGTCAAGTTGAGCACCATATATTGATGAAAGGTAGCTAGTACTCGTGGTTATTTCCTTTCATGCTTAGTGAGTCAACTGAAACGTAAGTTTCTTCAAATAGGATAGATAACACATACCGAGGATCATCCTCAAGACGTTCTGGAGGAAGTAGGAGCATGAAATTGCGGAAATGGCCATATGAGATTGATCCTTCTGTATCTGCATTTAGGCACCGTAGCATGGCAGCAGCATTATCTTCATTGGCCGGAAGGCCTGCACTTTTCAAGGATGTCAATATTTGGTTCTTGTGAAGTGTTCCAGACTTGCTCAAACACAACGTGGTATATGCACGGAGAATGGTTGCCTCCTTCTGTTCCATCAATGATAAAAACTGCTTCCACCCGATTGATTTTGAGAAGAAGTTGCTTCTAGTATGCCGTAAGAAGTCTCGGGCATACCTCCTAGGTAACTGTCTCTTCCTCATTGCAACTTCAAGATCTTCTAGAGTGACTTGGCCATCGCAATCTCTGTCCAACTCTTCAAAGAATCGTTTCCCTGCAGCAGCACAACATAGATAATGAATAATAGTTCATCGGCATCGGATATATCATATTTCAAGAAGTTCCCGGTTGTCAAAACTCCGAAAATATGATCACTTTGACAACAAATCTGGCATACAACATTGCAAAGTGGAGCATCTTGTTTTGGCCTTTTGCCCTTAGATTCTGCTAATTTGGTTAATGCGTGTTGTCGATCTAGTTTGGTGGTGTAAGGTAGGGTCAATGCATCAAACCTTCAACTTCTGCATATCTGAAGAAGTCTTGCACTGAGAAAAGCTTCTTCTTGTCAGGGTGCCCATCTGCTGATGTTGAAGATCTCCCTACGAGCTGCGGGACTAACTCGATCAGCTCTGTGAGTGAAACTGTGGGCAGTGTTGACCGCAGGCGCTCCACACTCGACAGAGGGACATCAAGGAACCGAGCAGCTAATCTCTGTGGCTGCTGTGGTGTACCACTGCCACTGTCCAACCCCTCCCTGTCTCCAATTCCACTGCTATCTTCAAGGTCACTGACCGGCACTGGGGCTGGGGTAGGGGAGCCAGCCGTGATGCCTGATTGGACCGGAAGCGGTGCCCCCACCTTCGCGAATCCCAGATTGGAAAGTAATCCATCGAAATATGCCCTTTTCCCATCTATTACTTTCCTAAAAATCTGAGAATGATCCCGCCGCCGGATGGCGATACCAAATTCGGCGCCTTTTTGTTTGCAGGCTCCTTCCAGCAGTTGCAGGTTGTGGGCGAAGGCGTCGAAGGCAATGCATAGCAGGAGGTAGAGCTGCTGCGGAGGGCCCTGCTCAAATCGTTTGAGGCGTCGCTTGGTGTCGCTGCGGCGGAAGCATCTGGCGAGGGACCTGAGGGGCTTGTGGAGCAAGTTGGTGACGACGGCGTGGAGGTGGAGGATGCAGTCGGGCTCGCGTTGCCGTTTGGGGCTAGTAGAGTTGGATCCCGAGATGCAGATGGGAAGGTGGAGGTGAGCTATGGCGCCGCGCGCGGCGGCGAGGAAAGCCTCAAATGGACGGTCGTCAGACGCCATGGGCACTAGGAGGTGGTGGTGGTGGGTGCTTCTCCTTCAGGTATGGTGGCCGGCGAGAGGCTGGACAAACATTCTCGAGAGGTCCGGGTGGGCGATGGTTGCAGAAATGGCGGCAAGCGGCGGCGGAGGAAGGTGGCCGGCGACAAAGAGGAAGAGGACGGGAGGCGGAGAAGCGACGCAAGAGAAAACAAAATCATACTATCTGGTTGATGTACTCCCTCCGTCCCGAAAAACTTGTCGCTTTGTAGTTCATTTTTGAACTACAAAGCGACAAGTTTTTCGAGACGGAGGGAGTATTTTGCGTCGCCAGAAATGAGAGAAATAGGGTATGTTTAGATGATGGCTAACTTGTCTAAGTCTAAGCTTAGCCACTTGTCACACTTATGGCGCGTCTAAGCTAAATAATGTTAGCATGTGTTTGAATTGTTACCATAACCTAAGCTTAGACGCACCTAAGAAAGTATAGCATGTGTTTGTTTTGTTACCATGACTAAACTTAGGCAAATAGCTAAGCTTAGGCGGTTGATTTGAGCGCCACAGCTGAGCCAGTTTTTTATTAGGTAATGAAATCAAAAATTGCCTAACTTTTGTGACACGTCTAACCTTAGTCAACAACCAAACCCCTGCCTAAAACAGTGTGGCATACCTAACATTAGGCTTAGGCGAGTTAGGCATTGAACCAAACAGCCCTATACTACTTCCTTTTTGCCACGAAAATATAGAAATGGAATACTTACTGCAAAAGGCAGACTCTGCTCCATCCAAATGAAATTATTATTATTATTATTCCGGCAGAACCATTCACATACATACATACAGTCATGCGCAGCAAGAGATGAGATGGAAGTCCCATATTTGGCAGCCCCACTAACTCTAGCCAGTAATCACTTTGGGACGCCAAAACAAGTATAGTACCACTACATAGGATAACTGACTGCTACCAACAATGTATACCTCAATTTTCTCTGTATAGGTACAAGATACCGTAGACAAAAAGGAAGGGAGAAAGGAAAAAAATTTGCAATCTCTGTTGGATTACACGAAGTGGAAGCGCATGAGGAGCCTGACGGACTTGTACTTGTTGCCCTTGCGGTCGTGCAGGGGCACGGCGCGGATGCCCTGCTTCAGCTCCCACACCGGCAGGCACGTCTGCCCCCCGAAGTCGTGCTTCTCCGACATGTCGTACTCCTGCACCTCTATCCTCAGCAGGGCCAGCTCCGGCACCGTCAGAGGGAAGGTGAACTCCTCGTCCCACACCGGCACCCACTGGTCCTCGATCGTCCGTGTCTTCTTCATCACACTGTCTGCCTTCACTCCAGCGATACCAACCTGTGGTTCAAAAAAGCATGAGATTTAATTTTCCTTATGTTGTAACCGCTGTTTGCCATAATAGAGCTAGCTGATGGATACAACAGATTTCTTTCCTTACCCTGGTATAGAAATCTGGAGGCGAAAAGGCGTCGAAATGAGTTTTACTGAAATCCATGCGCCACCCATCCCCCATGTATACTTTAACCTGCTTGGACATTATACAGAGTTTAGCTGCTAGGCTGGATCATCATGACTAGGATTTTGAGCAAACACGGCTTCTCTCTCGCAATCGCAAACATACACCTACCTTGAGAGTTGTCTTCAGTGGCAAACTAGCTTTAGGCTCAAATACTTCGTCATTTGGACCTGTCCTTAGCAGAAAGTCAGGTTTCTTCACATAGCCGCAGCCCCCATTGGCTCTAAAAAATCCTTGCATCAACCGGAGTGCCTTGTCATGCCCCTGAAAATTCAAAGGGCAACTGATTACAGTTCAGTTAACCAAGTAAAAAAGCACGAGGAAAGGGGAAATTAATCATTCGAGACTGTGGCAGGAATTGGAGTCCCACCTGCATGTTGAATGCAACCATCTGAGCCCCATGAGTCCAAGCATTCATTGGGTCATAGTTAGAAGAATTAACCCTTGTGCCCTTTGGATACACCCGGAGTATGTTCTTCTGGGTGAACCTGAATAGAATTGAAGTGTTTCAACAAGCGCGTCAACTATGGCATGTGTTGGTTCTCTTATGATAGGGGGGTTCAGCATTTTGTTGGATTATTGTTATTCATGTTTTGCATCCATTTGTTTCTCGTTATGTAACTTAAAGACAACAATATTGGCTGAACCCTTTTGGTCTTAAATAGATGAATAGGTCATTTTAGCAAGCATTGGTAAACATTGGTAAACATAAATTACCTTATGACATCAGCACCATGAGAAGAGATCATTTTAGCAAGCTGTGTCTCGCTCAAAGAAAGGCGCCTGACTTTGTCTGGATCCACCTTAAGTGCATCCCTCAGATGGCCTTTCGGTTTCCCGGCGTGGATGGTGATCAATTTTCTATACTCGCAGGCAGTGTCCTGCTGGAATTTGGGATCATCCTCGTCGGAGTCATCATCGTCTTGATCATCCAGTTCATCCTGTCCATGACAACAAGTTCACTTGATTTGTGCTAAGCAATGCGTGCATGCCTTTGAAAAGGCAGTAATATTGCAAACCTTTCCATCAGATTCTTCAGCATTTGATTCCATTCTTCTCATGGTTGCTTCATCTGCCAAATTAGCTATGTTTCCACTTGCATCCTGATTATCCTTAGCTTTGAGAAACTCCTTGTACTCTTGCGGGGGTTTAGTAGAGATGATTATCCTCTTCATTAGAGCTTCTGGAGAAGGAAACTCTTTCATTGGTTCTGAACTAGGGATGAAAAGGAGATCTCCAAATGTTTCAGTGAGCATCTATAATGGTTCGAAGTTAGAAAGAGGTTTTCAACTGAAAGAAAGAATATGTGATGAAAACATATCCTTTACCTCGGCTACTTTGGCTTGAAGATCTGCTGTGAGGTGATCCTCTAAAGTAATGACAAGAGGATAGGTAGACGCACAAAATGCATATTCTTTAATGGACTTTAAACATCTGATCATTTCTACAGGTGCAGTCAACGTCCTTTGAAATACCAAGATAAAGGAGAGTCAGGAAAATATTTGCAGATAGAAAGAGATGAGGGTTGCAAATTCAAACAAAAACTCGCGCATAAAAAGCCATATTAAGATGTGGTGCGGAGTGTAAAAGGTTTGTGATGTCAACATATCAAGGAGCAAACAAAAGAAAAAAAGACATAATTCCTTACCCTCCATGAAGAATATCAATGTTGTTCTTTGAAGAATTCGGCCACATATCAAGTTCAATGACTCGGACACCTCTCTGCAAAGCTTTTATAATTGGAACATCACTGGAGTCACTATTGAGCTGGTTCCCAGTTAGGTAGGAATTATGCCCAGTGAATATGAAATAATGAGAGAGTGGGGCTGTCATATCCTGGTGAACCTGGACAGAGATTTAAAGTGGTGATTAGAGAAAGGATCAAGAGCAGCAAAAACACATTGAAAAAAAATTATATAAAACACATTTTTTTTGTTGAGCAGTACTAAACACATGTTTTGCAGATGAGTCCGAATTGTATGGCAAACATGGAGCTGGGGTGGAATGCCTGCGGGCAGTCAGGGACCCAGGAGGAGTGCAGATAAAGAAAGGGGGAGAGTGACAGACAATGAATGAAGGAAAGTGGCAGTCCTTCACATCCCATTCCAATGACGGGAGAAAGGAGTAGCACAAAAATGGAATATTTGGGGAAGTTGACCCCGGAACGGAACAAGAGTAGATCTCATGTAAGCTAGGCAAGTTTATTGAGAGTAGTACTCTATGTATGTAGCAGCATAATCGTTGATCAATGTGACCATTGCATTTCCAAGATTAAACAGCAGAGTGAGCAATAAAAGATGAGTGGTAGAATAACTAGATTGGAGAAGAGGCGGCAAAGATGAGTGGTAGCAGCACCTGGTTGGCGATGGGCGGGTTGAGGTCGGGGGAGAAGAGGAACCCGAAGAAGTCGTCGAGCGTGGGCGGCGACGGGGACCTGGAGACGAGGCGGGCGATGCCCCCCGAAGCGGCGGCGGTGAGCATGGAGAGGATGCGGTGAACGTCGTCGGGTGACTCGCCCTGGACTTGGGAGAGGAAGCGGCGGAGGCCATCGTCAGCGGCTGAGATGGAGTGGTGGGCGGCGCGGACGTCGGGCGGCGGCTGCGCGTCGGGGGATCGGAACTTGCGGGTGAAGCACATGCAGTACTTGTACGCGTAGCTACCCATCCTCTTCGTCTTCCTCCCCCTCCCCCTCCTTGAGTCTCTCTCAGCTCAGCTGGGATCTGATGCTTCCTCGGTTCCTCCCCCAAACACGACCTCTTTGATTAATAAGTAGTCTGGTCAAGTCAGTCCCGAAAATAAATGAACAACTCGTGACGATGCTTCTTCTTCTCCCCCGGCTCCCTGTAGAAACGAAGAAGGAGAAGAGGAAGATTAGCCGGTAAGTAAACGACGGAAGAATCAGGAGGAGAAACTAATAAGGTGATTACCATTAGCTGGCTGAAGCTGGGGTCTACCGAGAGCACGGCGGCTCCACCTTTTCAATTACGCCACGCCGAAGTGCAAACCGCAAAGGAAGGGGAATTTCAAAAGGCAGATCTTCGTTCGGTTAGTTTTAAGAATAAGCATCAAAAGTAATACTCGGTGGAAATGAATCATTTTTTTTTCTAAATCCAATACGATATGTGCAGCATTTTCTACCGATGAGACTGCATATCCAGTAGTGTAGAATTTCCAAGTCAGGCACTAAGATTTGCACTAGGATTTGTTCAATTATTGGTAAGCCGTGCAACACGGGGATTTGTTTATTTATTGAATTATGTAGCATTATGTCAAACAAATGAATTTATGCTATATTGACAAACTTTAGTAAGCTGATATTTATGTGGATTCCTTTTTCACGTATGAGCATGAGCATGAGCATCCACATGTTAGTTAGCAACAGGGTAAAGTAAAAATTTGGACACATGCAATGCAATAAAGAAATGATAAGACCATCCGCATTGGTATTGGAAAGCCTAGTCCTGGGCCAGGCTGAATTTGGACGGCCCAAAGCACGACAAAGTGGCCCGACCTTTGACCCGGACAAACGCTCTTCGGGCCATACCGTATCTGACTTTTGGTTCCGTCAAGTGCACGGCACAAAATTTTGGGCCGTGCTCGTAATAACAGCTAGATAACGGCAAGAAAAAATTGGTCATCCAATGCAGCCTAACCAAGCAGACCAAACAACGCGCACCATATATTGCACAAGCCCAACAATCCATGTGCCAAACCGGCCCACTAGCAGCGGCAGGGGTGTTGTTAAGTGAGTTAAGCACACGTGGAACAACTCAGCTTATAAGTCAAGTAACTTCCTTTGAAACTACTGAGGTGGGACAATTCTTTATGACCCACACAGAAAAACAACGTCTCTGGCCCCTTCCTGTGCCATAATCATCCTCGGTCCACATTCCATGGCCGACTCTCCTCCCTTTTATGAAGTGCGGGGGCGGGGCACACAACCCACGACCCCGGCTCTCCTCCATTCTATGAGAGCATCTCCAACCCATTAACTATATGATATGCTATCTTATTATTTAGTAAATTTAGAGCAAAAATTATCTCCAACCGGTTTGCTATTAGGATTGTTACTTTTAGCCATTTGTTATATGGAGCTATCGGTGTGCTACTAGTAGCAAATGCTATCTGCTTTGCTATCCCCGATTTCTGCTATATTATTGCCGTTTCCATTGCAAAATAGTTGTTGAAAATTAACCGTTGGAAATACAACCGTTGAAAAATAGTCGTTAGAAATATAACCATTGAAAAATAGCCGTTAGAAATACGAACGTTACAATATAGCCATTGCAACAATGTTATTTGAATTTTAAAATAATTATTACATATTAATAAAATATAAAATTTTTTAATATAACACATCATATAGCAAACGGGTTGGAAATGCTCATTGAAATAGATGCTAAATGTGGATAGCATATTTGCTATTTGAAAGAATAGCAAACCAAAAATAACAAACGGGTTGGAGATGTCCTGACGCTCTCCTTCCTTCATGGGTTGGCCGAGCACACGCTCATCACGGCCCACGAGCTCTCGCGCTCGCTGATAGGCAGACCACCACAGATGTTCTTGAGTTTGAAGCTTCATTTTTATCTAGAATCCAATTTAAATATTCAAATATGTATATATTTTACAAATCAAGTTCAAATTCGTTGATTATTTTTTCTATATTTTTTCAAAAAAATATTATTTGCCACTTGTAATAATTATTTTCAAACTTATATAGGTAACTTCGTTATATTTTGGTAAACCTCAATTTAATTCTGATGCACATATTATTCATTTTTATATGTGTTAAAGGAATGGATTAATCTTCACCTAAATTTAGGTGTGTATGTACATATTCTCTATGTCTACATGTATGAATTTTTTATAATTTTTTTGAAGCACTCCAACATGTAAAAATTCAAATTGTCCCCCATTTCATTAAAATACTTATAAATATATGAGACATTCTTTAAATTTTAAACACACATTGATGCAAACATAATTCAAAATTCTAAAAAAATCATTGAGATTATTTTCATGTCGAAATTCATTTTATTTTTTGAGGTAGAAAAGACAAAATCCGTTTATTCTTTAGTTTTTTATTCCAAATAATATATTAATATTTTGAATGTCAAATTTTTTGAATTTTTTATATGTATTTTGTATAAAAAATCAACTTTCAAGTGATGTTAGGCCACACATGTTGCTGCTAGACCACACATGCTGCTGTTGGGCTATGCTCGGGCCAAACATGACTCGAAGAGGGCCCGTCGTGCTTTCGAGTCATGGGCTGTTTCGTCCCGAAGCACGATTGGACCTGTTGTGCCAGTCCATCATGGTTCATATTCTAACTCTAAGGAAGCCTCTACTAGAAATGTTACTAAAAAAACAAAAAGTAAATTTACAGCGTGTACATATTAGAAGTATAGAGTATATATAAAGTATAATTTAGTGTATAGATTACGTTTTAAGTAAATGAGTGCAAATGGTCTATAAATCTGGCGAGAACGAGGAAGTAAGGGAGACTATGACATAGAAATTGGAAGAAGCGTTTGACAGCATGCAATTACCAACATACCCCCTTTGTCCAAAAATAAATAATGTTTCAAACTATAATTATAGGTTACAAACAGTATTTTTTTGGAGATTGGAGGAGTACCAAGCTATGCACGTTTTCCTGTATTTGTTGCTAAAACATAGTGTGTGTCTTGTGATGTTTTCTTAGAACAACCTAGGAAAATGGAGAAACACCAAGGGAATAAAACGTGCAAAAGGAGACACTTGTGTAAACTACAATAAACATGTCATGTTTTTTCACTCCAACAAGGAAATGTAAAATTATTCAAGTTATTTTTTCATTTATTATACATACACATACGGAAGGATAATCATATACTCCTTACATTACAAAATAGTTAACACTCTGTAGTTCAATTTTGAACTAAAGAGTGCTAAGTATTTTGAGATAGATAGAATATTTTTTTAAGAAGTCATGATTGGTACGGCAATACTTCTTCCGTCTTTAAAAAGTTGTCGATTTGTAGGTCAAAAATAAATTACGAAGCAACAACCTAAAAACATAGGGAGTACAAGAATGAAAGAAGGATGTAGATGAGTAATTAAAAAAATGGTGAAGGGGTAATGTGCGAAGATGCCTACCCACATGGCACACGACGCCGCGCCGCTTAAGCTAATCGCCTGTCTCCAGTTACTCACCGGCATCGCCTCGTCAGATCTCATTTCCCTCGCACTCGCACGGGAGCAGAGGAACCCGTCTCGTCTCGGTCGCCGCCTCCCTCACCAGACTCCAGCGCGATCTCCACACCGCCGCCCCTCGCCATGGCGGCGGCCAACGCCCCCATCGCCATGCGCGAGGCCCTCACGGTACTCTCCTTCCTTCCTTTCCCTCGCTGCAGCGGCAGCAGCAGAAGAGCGGATAGATCTCTATCTCCGCTTCACACCACCATGTACTGATTGATGACTCCTTTTGCTTGCGCAGCTCACCAGCCTCGGCATCGCGCCGCAGTTCGTCACCTTCACCCATGTCACCATGGAGTCGGAGAAGTACATCTGCGTCCGCGAGACCTCCCCGCAGAACAGCGTCGTCATCATCGACATGGCCATGCCCATGCAGCCGCTCCGACGCCCCATCACCGCCGATTCCGCCCTCATGAACCCCAACGCCAGGATCCTCGCCCTCAAAGGTACCGCCACCGTGCCTAGATCTACGGACACCCCGGATCTCGTCAAGCCCTAGGCGCCCCTGTGAGAATGAGACCGTTTGAATTTCAACGGATCAGCTAAACTTTAGCTTGGATTCTGTCAGTCCAGCCTGATCTGTTGTATCAATAGTGGTTACAGTGTTTTATTATTACATACCGTGGTGCTTGCTGGCTCAAACGTAGAATGAGTAGCAGTAGCATGATTCCACCCAGTCTTGTACATTGTTGAATGTTGACATACATCAAGCGCAGATTCCAGCCAGATCTAGGGAGCCGCCTATTCATAACTTCCTTACATCAAGCGCAGCTTGCTTCCCGCTTCAGACTCTATGTTCAATACCCTGTATCCTGCAATGACAATACATCTTCGTTGGATTTCGCAGCTCAAATACCGGGAACAACACAGGATCACCTTCAGATCTTTAATATTGAGGCTAAAACTAAGATCAAGTCTCATCAGATGCCGGAGCAGGTAACGCTGTCAATCAAATGATCTAGGTTTCTTCCACTTCAACTTGTCGATGCTCGATCATGTACCTTACATATCTTTAATCTGCCATTGCAGGTCGTGTTTTGGAAATGGATCACTCCCAAGCTGCTGGGTTTAGTAACACAAACGTCAGTTTACCACTGGTCGATTGAAGGTGAGCCCCAATAAACCACACCAATTGGAGCGCCACTTCCTGGATTTGCATGATATGTCTGCTAGCCTGCTACTCCCTCCATCCCCGAAAACTTGTCGCTTTGTAGTTCATTTTTAAACTACAAAGCGACAAGTTTTTGGAGACGGAGGGAGTACATGCTAATACCAAGCACATGTTGGAATCCAGGTGATTCTGAACCCGTCAAGATGTTCGATAGGACAGCTAATTTGGCAAATAATCAGATCATCAACTATCGATGTGACCCAGCAGAGAAGTGGCTTGTCCTTATCGGAATTGCACCTGGTTCTCCAGAGGTATGCTCTTGAAGAGTATTGTTGCATTTGTCACTATAACAGACAGGTTACTTATCATGATCTGGGACACATTCTGCTATACTGTATTCTCTTGCTAATGTTTGTTCTAGTCCATTTATAATTTGGGTCGCTATGTCCAAGTCCTAATTATGTTTTTGCGAAAGTACGAGTATTGTTATCCTCTTGAACTATGAGTTAGTAGGGAGTAATTTCTATGCACTTTGTGCATGTGCTTCTCATCTTGTTATGCACTTCTTTTTATGCTATCAGAGGCCACAGCTGGTGAAGGGAAACATGCAACTTTTTTCTGTTGATCAGCAGCGTAGTCAAGCACTTGAAGCCCATGCCGCATCTTTTGCAACATTTAAGGTGGCACTTCATTTTTATTCTTGTACTGGTTATATTATTCCTTTGTCTCAGTATGTACTAATCTTGCTTGATAATTCCTGTCCAGGTTGCTGGTAATGAGAACCCATCAACCCTTATCTGTTTTGCCTCAAAAACCACCAATGCTGGGCAGATCACTTCAAAGTTACATGTAATCGAACTGGGTGCCCAGCCAGGTTTGGTCTTGAAAAATTCACAACTTTGTTTTGTGTTTGGTTCTTTTTAGTCTACATTTAGATATAAATCTTGTTTAGAGTAGACCATTGAAACTGTTTGAGTGTATAAGTGAATTGCCAACCCTTCCCCATCAACTTAAGCTTTTGGGTGCAACTGATTAACGCATAGTAGCTTAACATGGTATCAGAGCCAGAGGTCTTGAGTTCGAATCCTGGCAGACGCAAATCCACTCTTATTTTCCACGTTAGAGACCCGAGGGAACCTGACGTGAGGGAGAGTGTTGGAGTGTATAAGTGAATTGCCTACCCTTCCCCATCAGCTTAAGCTTTTGGGTGCAACTGGTCAGCGCATAGTATCTTAACAGAAACATCTCTCCTTTCTCCACACCCACTAAAATTTTCTAAAAGTATCCTTGTTTTTACATTTTAAACTTCCATTCGTTGTTTAAACATTGTAGTCCATTGCAATCATCCTTGTTCAAATAATTTTTTATGCATTGCAGGGAAACCTGGCTTTTCTAAGAAACAAGCCGACCTCTTTTTCCCACCAGATTTCCAGGATGATTTTCCTGTAGCTATGCAGGTTAGCATCTTATGTAGATTAAAAAAAATGCAGCATTGGAATTCGGAACGTCACATGATTGATCTAATGCCTTTCTTTTTTCCATTATATTCTTTCAGATCTCGCAGAAGTATGGCCTTGTTTATGTAATTACGAAGCTTGGCCTTTTGTTTGTTTATGACTTGGAAACTGCTGCAGCAGTTTACAGAAATAGAATCAGTCCAGATCCTATATTCTTGACAGCAGAATCTTCCACAACTGGTGGATTTTATGCCGTCAACAGAAGAGGGCAGGTTTTACATGCCACAGTTAATGATGCAACCATTGTGCCTTTTGTCAGTGGTCAAGTAAGATCTCCCACTCTTCTGGAATTCCTTTCTTTATATGTGACCAGATAACTGTTTTACTCAAATTTTTCAAAATGCAGTTGAACAATCTTGAGCTAGCTGTGAATCTTGCCAAGAGAGCTAATCTTCCTGGTGCAGAGAACTTGGTAAGCTCTATTGGGCTTCTGTAGATGTTATTGTAGCTAACAAATTTCTTGGCTGCCCTATTTCTTTTTTTTTCATAGTGTTTGGTACCTTTTTTGTTCCGGCAATCAACCTGGTTTTCCTGTAACTTTCTGTTCCTAATACTTGCTAGATACTGAAGACTGAACTACGCCTAGTCACCTACCTAATTTATGTAGAATTATTTGTCTTGTCAATATGTTCGCTTGATCATCTAATAGGACACTTTTCAATCCCTTAGAAGTGTCACATATTCGACAACTGGCAAGTCGGGTGTTACTTCTTGTTGTGATAGTTGATTTTCTGCCAATGAACTGTCACATTATTTTGATCGTGCTGCTGATACTTCAGTGATTCACAAACATCCCTTGCATCACTATCTTTCAAGTTATCGCAAATACCGTCCTTTACTGTTTGAAAAAGTTAGGACTAATGTTGTTGAACTTAGGCTGTATGAGTTTTCTTGATGTTCTTTATTGCATCTGCAGGTCGTGCAAAGATTCCAGGAACTGTTTGCACAAACAAAATACAAGGAAGCAGCTGAGCTGGCTGCAGAGTCTCCTCAGGGCCTCCTGAGAACACCTGAAACTGTGGCGAAATTTCAGGTGCATTTCTAATTAATTTTTCTATGTAACTGCTAAAGTTTATTTACATCCTTTTTGCAGTTCGTTTTATGGATTCCAACCTTTTGTGATGGTATCAACCTCCAACTGTTGAATAATGAAATGTGTTTGATATGGTCGTAGAGATGTCTGTCTCTAGAAACATTGAACAAATAAGATCATTGAGTTATGGTTTACTGCTAAAGAGAAACCTTTGGTCATTCCATGAAGTATTATTGCATAAATGTCTTCTTCTAAATATATTCCTACTCCTTTTGAATTGTTTACTGTAGGACACGGAAGGTAGCTCATTGCCCTGTTCTCCATCCACATTTACAATTGGATGCAGTACAATTTATCAGCTTACCGTGTAGGTTACTTTGCTTGACTGGATTTCTGCTGGTATGACTGATATTGCAGAGTGTTCCTGTTCAAGCTGGACAAACACCGCCACTCTTACAGTACTTCGGCACATTGCTGACTCGAGGAAAGCTCAATGCTTATGAGTCTCTTGAGCTATCACGCCTTGTTGTGAATCAGAACAAAAAGAATCTCCTGGAAAACTGGTTAGCGGAAGACAAGCTGGAGTGCAGTGAAGAACTAGGAGATCTTGTCAAGGTAAGATGGGTGTTGTTTATCAATTAGACATCTTTTTTTTTACCAATTAGGCCTCACTCTTCTTTCGCCCTGGTTGTTTTCTTATAATTTTGTGTGCTTCCTGATGTAGACTGTGGACAATGATATGGCGCTTAAGATATATATAAAGGCTAGAGCAACCCCTAAAGTTGTCGCTGCTTTTGCTGAAAGGAGGGAATTTGACAAGATACTTATATATTCAAAGCAGGTATATTGCTTTGGTTCTGCAGAATTTTCGGTTCTTAGACCTGAGTTGAGCTTTGTAATGTACTGGTGTCCTAATCCTTTGGTTTCTTTCAGGTTGGATACACACCAGATTATCTCTTTCTCCTCCAGACAATCCTACGTACGGATCCACAGGTAATTACTTCAATGAAATTTAGCTTTGAATGAGATATTTGGTACTATTTAGCATTTTGGATTTATTTTTTTTCAATGTTTTGAATCCTCACCTTAAAATTCTTCCTCTATCTTCTTGACCAGGGAGCTGTCAACTTTGCTCTCATGATGTCACAAATGGAGGGAGGTTGCCCAGTAGATTATAATACGATAACTGATCTCTTCCTTCAGGTACCCTCTGTGTTCACGTATATTTGATTTGTTGGCTAGCTACATTGCTTTTGCTTAAAGTCTTTACAACGAAATTCAGATGCATACCATGTCTTATATGCTTCTGTTAACAGAGAAACATGATACGAGAGGCAACAGCATTTCTGTTAGATGTTCTGAAACCAAACTTGCCAGAGCATGCTTTTCTTCAGACCAAGGTTAGCATTTTCTTTTTAGTGGTTACCCTATACCATTACATTATTCATGTACTTAATGGCCTGTCTGAATTCATTGTAGGTTTTGGAGATCAACTTAGTGACTTACCCAAACGTCGCTGATGCCATCCTTGCTAATGGTATGTTCAGTCATTATGATCGCCCTCGTATTGCTCAGCTGTGTGAAAAGGCTGGATTGTACCTGCGAGCCCTCCAGGTAAGTACCTTTGCATTGATTTTGCTGATCCCTTCTCTTTGCTTCTATATTTAACTTATTATATTATGTTGTGATGCAGCATTACTCCGAGTTACCTGATATCAAGCGAGTCATTGTTAATACCCATGCCATTGAGCCACAAGTGCGTTTTCATCAGCTATCTTGAATATGATCTGTTATTGTCTTGTGTATTAACAACTTTTTTGTGCAGGCACTTGTTGAGTTCTTTGGTACCCTTTCAAGAGAGTGGGCATTAGAGTGCATGAAGGACCTTCTCCTGGTCAATCTGAGGGGAAATCTTCAAATCGTTGTGCAGGTAATCCCAGTCAGGTTCTTGTAACATTTCTTCCTTTTTCCTCTATCATTTTTTCCTTGCTGTTCTAATTATAATTATTGTGTAACCCACAACACATATGCAGGCTGCGAAAGAATACTCTGAGCAGCTTGGAGTTGATGCCTGCATAAAACTATTTGAGCAATTCAAGTCTTATGAGGGCCTCTACTTTTTTTTGGGATCTTATCTCAGCTCAAGGTAGTTACTCCACTTAATAAGTTTATCAATGGTTTTACCCTAAATATGACATGCTTTATATTTCTTTACATGCAATAGTGAGGACCCAGATATTCATTTCAAATACATAGAAGCAGCTGCAAGGACTGGACAGATCAAAGAAGTTGAGCGTGTAACCAGAGAGTCTAACTTCTATGATGCTGAGAAGACAAAGAACTTTTTGATGGAAGCGAAGCTACCTGATGCCCGCCCGCTGATTAATGTTTGCGACCGCTTTGGTTTTGTTCCAGATCTAACTCACTACCTGTACACAAACAATATGCTGAGATACATTGAAGGCTATGTACAAAAGGTATATACCTCTTTGAATACAATGCTATTTCTTGTGTCATTCTTCACGTAGTATGTCCTCTTTGAACGTGATGCTATTCTGTGTGCCATTCTTTGCGTAGTACATCAAGCATGAGGATGTTCATTTTCTTATATCTGGGTTTGTAGGTGAATCCTGGTAATGCTCCCTTGGTAGTGGGTCAACTACTTGATGATGAATGCCCTGAAGATTTCATCAAGGGTTTGATTCTCTCTGTCCGTTCTCTCCTTCCTGTTGAGCCACTTGTTGATGAATGCGAGAAGAGGTTTGATTCCTTTGCATGTTTACATGGCCTTCCCCATTTTTCTGCCCTTCTATTTCTCATTGTTTGATATGTCAACCAGGAACCGCCTGCGCTTGCTCACTCAATTCTTGGAGCACCTGGTGAGCGAGGGTAGCCAAGATGTGCATGTCCACAATGCTCTTGGGAAAATCATCATCGACAGCAACAACAATCCAGAGCATTTTCTCACTACCAATCCATTTTATGACTCTCGGGTGGTGGGTAAATACTGTGAAAAGCGGGATCCTACACTTGCTGTTGTTGCTTACCGACGTGGGCAGTGTGATGATGAGCTTATCAATGTCACTAACAAAAACTCATTGTTCAAGCTGCAAGCTAGGTATGTAGTTGTTTCTGGTCTTTTGACACCTTGTTTGTTCTAACCCTTTGTACCCAGAGTGTGATCATACATGCTCATATCCTAAATTTTGAAATGACAGATACGTGGTTGAGAGAATGGATGGTGATCTCTGGGATAAAGTTCTTCAGCCTGAGAATGAATATAGAAGGCAACTCATTGACCAAGTGGTTTCGACTGCACTCCCTGAGAGCAAGAGCCCTGAGCAAGTGTCTGCTGCTGTTAAGGCTTTCATGACAGCTGACCTCCCTCATGAACTGATTGAGCTGCTTGAAAAGATTGTTCTTCAGAATTCTGCATTCAGTGGAAACTTCAATCTGCAGAACCTGCTCATCTTGACCGCTATCAAGGCTGACTCATCCAGAGTCATGGACTATGTTAACAGACTGGACAACTTTGATGGTCCTGCCGTTGGAGAGGTTGCTGTTGAAGCACAACTCTATGAGGAAGCTTTTGCTATATTCAAGAAGTTCAACTTGAATGTGCAGGCTGTCAATGTTCTCTTGGATAACATCCGAAGTATTGAAAGAGCTGAGGAGTTTGCTTTTCGTGTTGAAGAAGATGCTGTTTGGAGCCAGGTTGCCAAGGCCCAGTTACGTGAAGGTTTAGTCAGTGAAGCAATTGAGTCCTTCATTCGTGCAGATGATGCAGCACATTTCCTTGATGTCATCCGTGCTGCTGAGGAAGCTAGTGTATATGATGATTTAGTTAAGTACCTTCTGATGGTAAGGCAAAAGGCCAGGGAGCCCAAGGTTGATGGAGAACTCATCTTTGCATATGCTAAGATTGATAGACTCAGTGACATTGAAGAGTTCATCCTTATGCCAAATGTTGCCAACCTCCAAAATGTCGGTGACCGCCTGTATGATGAAGAACTATATGAAGCTGCAAAGATCATATATGCCTTCATCTCAAACTGGGCTAAGCTGGCTGTTACCCTGGTTAAGCTGAAGCAGTTCCAAGGTGCTGTGGATGCTGCCCGCAAGGCTAACAGTGCTAAAACATGGAAAGAAGTCTGCTTTGCTTGTGTTGACGCTGAGGAGTTCCGTCTTGCACAAATATGTGGTCTCAATATAATCGTCCAGGTATACAAGTACACTGAACTTGATATTTATTCCAGTCTCTTAGAAAGATCCAATAATCTACCCCCTTCTGAGTTCTGACATACTTTCTTTTCTAGGTTGATGACTTGGAAGAAGTCAGTGAATACTACCAAAACAGAGGATGCTTCAATGAACTCATCTCTCTCATGGAGAGTGGTCTTGGACTTGAACGTGCACACATGGGCATCTTTACAGAGTTGGGAGTTCTGTATGCTAGATACCGCCCTGAGAAGCTGATGGAACACATAAAACTTTTCTCTACCCGGCTCAACATTCCTAAGCTTATCCGGGCTTGTGATGAACAACAGCACTGGAAAGAACTCACCTACCTATACATACAGTACGATGAGTTTGACAATGCTGCTACCACTATTATGAACCACTCTCCCGATGCATGGGATCATATGCAGTTCAAGGATGTCTGTGTTAAAGTTGCAAATGTTGAGTTATACTACAAGGCAGTGCACTTCTATCTGCAAGAGCACCCTGATCTCATCAATGATATGCTAAATGTGCTTGCGCTTCGTTTGGATCATACCAGAGTTGTGGACATAATGCGCAAGGTTTGTATCTGAGTGAAAGCTTGATTTTCTTCTGCACATGGAGTCACTGTTTTAAATTCCATCCCAAAATGTAACTTTTCTGCTGGTGCTCTTTGAACAGGCTGGTCAGTTGCATCTTGTGAAGCCTTATATGGTTGCAGTTCAGAGTAACAATGTCTCTGCTGTGAATGAAGCTTTGAATGAGCTTTATGTTGAAGAGGAAGACTACGAGAGACTCCGTGAATCAGTGGATATGCATGATAACTTTGATCAGATAAGTCTTGCCCAGAAGGTAAAAGTAAAGTTGACAACTGTGCTATGCTTGCTAATTTCTCTTATAATTTAATAAGCGTTTATGCATTTCTTGAGCAGCTTGAGAAGCACGAATTGCTTGAGATGAGGAGGATAGCTGCCTACATTTACAAGAAGGCAGGAAGATGGAAGCAATCCATTGCTCTTTCGAAGAAAGACAAAATGTACAAGGACTGCATGGAGACATGCTCTCAGTCTGGTGACCGTGAGCTGTCAGAGGACTTGCTTGTCTACTTTATTGAGCAGGTTTGTTTCTAACTTGTTCCATTTCCACATCGGTGTGCTACATTTTTCATAATGGTGATGATTGAGTTTAGCATACAGATAATGTGTAAACCCATACATTGTTTTCCCAAGAAAACCAAATACTCCCTCTGTTTCAAAATAAATGATGCTGGTTAGTTCAATTTTGAACTAATTTGCACTAATTGTCTGCATGTTATTGCATTTCTGCTTAGTAAATGTATCCATTTTGTTGTTATGCAGGGGAAGAAAGAATGCTTTGCTTCTTGCCTCTTCATTTGTTATGACTTGATTCGACCAGATGTTGCTCTTGAGCTTGCATGGGTGAACAACATGGTGGATTTTGCATTCCCATATCTGTTGCAGGTATCTTATTTCTTTCCATGTTTATTTTTACCAATATTCATTTATTATGCACAGTTTTTGTTATAATAACATCTCCCATTTTGTGTGTGCAGCTCATTCGTGAATACACCAGTAAGGTTGATGATTTAGTGAAGGACAAAATTGAGTCACAAAAAGAAGAAAAGGCCAAAGAGAAGGAGGAGAAGGAACTTGTTGCTCAGCAGGTAATGTACACCACATATTTGTTGAGCAACCAATTATGTATGGTTAATCAGTTTGTATGACAAGTTGCTTTCTGTTGTGCAGAACATGTACGCTCAATTGCTTCCTCTTGCCTTACCTGCTCCACCGATTCCTGGTATGGGCGGTCCACCTCCCATGGGTGGAATGGGCATGCCTCCGATGGGTCCTGGTCCAATGCCAGCATTTGGGATGCCTCCAATGGGTCCTGGTCCGGTGCCAGCATTTGGGATGCCTCCAATGGGGAGCTATTGAGTTGACTATCAGAGGTGTTTAGATGATTTGAATATCTCAGTTTAAGCGGAAGAAGAACCTGAGGTTCCAGAAGCATCTTTGGAGTTGTAGATGATTCCTTGTTCCGATTAATATTCATTTTGGTACCAGGACAATTTTGGCGAGTTTGATGACGTTACTTGTTGCTATATATTACGATCGGATTAGAATCAGCGTGGGATGTGCAAAGCTGGTACCATTTGTATAGTGTGATAAATATCTGTTGTAGTTGCCTCCATAAATCTCTTGTATTTACCATTTTTACGATCGGATCCCATTAACGACTGTTTATTTGCCTCTATAAATAATTTAATGATTTCCTTGTACCCCCTCTTTATCTTTTTGTTTGATGTTCAGACATGGGTAGTTAGTTCATTTTCTTGTAAGAAACGTCAATTAAAAAGATAAGGAGGGAGTAGTTGCCTGAAGCCCTCCTTTTTTTTTGACGGGTACTAGTGATTTTTATACGGTTTCGGCCATCGAGCTGTTGTTTGTTGTCATCTGTTGGTGTTTGTGGAACACGTG
Source organism: Tuctoria greenei (assembly GCA_036927565.1). Classification (NCBI taxonomy): domain Eukaryota; kingdom Viridiplantae; phylum Streptophyta; class Magnoliopsida; order Poales; family Poaceae; genus Tuctoria; species Tuctoria greenei. The sequence continues at coordinate 177,159,722 of JAYESD010000009.1, read as the reverse complement.
CGTACTTGGCAATGAATTCTCAGTTTCAGCCTCGTGTGTGTGCCCAGCCGAAAATATACTTTTTTGTCTGAACTACGCTTTTCATTTCGTTGATCGTATGGCGAAAAGAATTCAACCATAGAATCATTTTCACTTGATCCTTGTTACAAACGGTTCGTCCAATCTCAGAAGAAATCACAATAAAGAAACAATTGAGACACCTTTTAAACTGGATCATGTTAATATGATATGATATATGAATCTGATTACACCTTCCACCAGTACAGAAAAGATGCAACAGAACAAAACGCACAAGCAAAATCTCATCTTTCTGATCTCCGACGCTCAGGGGCACAAGGCCTCACGCACAATACCAAAAACTGCCGCAACACAAGGCACTGCTGTGTTGTTGCATAATTGAAATGCAATTCAAGGAACTTAAGAGGAGTCATCAGCAGCAGCTCGTAGGTGTGCCACGCCTTCTTTGTACGCTTCAAAGTCATCAGAACACCAACGGCAGACAAGGTAGAGTCGGAATGTTGCCATCTGTACGCCAAGCAAGCGCTAGAAGCAGAAACCAACAAGGCCTCAGTGAAACCATACAAACTGGCAAAAAATGGTACATATAATTCAAGAATGACATGGGAATGCAATTCTGGGCCAAATAACCCATACCAGAGTCTGTGCTGCTTCCGGCGAAAGGGGCTTCCCTTCTTCACACACTACATGATCTGCGACTAACTCCACAACACCTTCACCAACAAGACTAAACTTTATTACAGTTTTGTGTGGCTGCTAGAAGCTACTGTGTAAATGGAAGGCTGCAGACCTTTGTTCAGGCGAACCGGCAGTCCTTGCTTGCGTAGGAAGGGTTCCATTTCATGTGTAAACTGTTCGAGAGGGCCTTCCTTAAGTTCAACCTGGGCCATCAAAAAGTTGTGAACTGGTTAACCACGTCATAAAAGAAAACAAACATGCTAGTTACTACTTCAGAGTAAGTGCTGATTCTAAAATAACATTACAACTTGTACAAGATAAGAAACCTTTGCTGTCAAAAGAGTATTAGTTGAAGCACAAAGTTACATCAATATTTTGGCGTCCAAGGCCAGAATAGCATAAACCTTCCACTGGAGATTACAGTAGAAGATTTGGCTACACATGGCTTTTTAATTTGTTTGCCAAAACTGAAAGAGATAGCATCATAACATGTACAAGAAAAGAGAAAGCAAAATTAACAAGAATACTGTTTCTGTTGCAGTACTTCCGGTTCTAGCAAAATCATGCTCCTCGAATTCACGAAATAATCTGCATGCACAACATAAGATAATAAGCTCTACATAGTCACATCAGGTATCTGTGCAAATAGAAGTGTTAACATGAGGACAATACCTTTCGACACCATCCCTCGGAAGGTTAGTAAAAAACAGCCCAGTATCACCTTGAAGGAACTAATAAGCACAGAAAAAATTATTAAATCAAAACATCGTATTAATGGGATACCACCGTCTACCGAAATCTGAGTAAGCACCTTAGAAAGTTTGTGTAGGCCTGTTTTAGCTTCATCAGCAGCTGAGCGTCCTAGTGCTATCTGCATGACTTTCTTTCCGGCAAGAAATATCCTGGGGATAAGAATACGTGTATGGGTTAGAAAGTCGCAACATAAATAAACAAGCTCACACAGCGTTACTAAGAGTTAAACTAGGACAGTTCACATCTTTATCGAGCAACATTGGTGAGAGTTTCAAGTAATCAAGTGCACCAAAGTTTGCTGGTATATCTGTGCTTCTCTATAGAGTACTGTTGTGTTGTTCAGCTTGGAAAGTACGAGTAACTGTTAGTAACATGACATGAATTGTGGTCACTGAGAAGGAAAAACATTGAGGACTAGCCAAATCGCTAAGAGCATATTTGAGATTTGGATGAAAACACATAGGAACAGACAAGTAAAAAAGAAAAAAAAAACTAATTTGACAAGGGTACCTGGTAGAGGATTTGAGCTGCTCCCTGAGGTCCTTGAGCTTCTGATTCCTCATGTTATCGTAAGTGAAGACATAGACGCTGGTGTAGCGCTCGACGGCATCTTTGATTTCGGCGACAACTTTGCCCTTGCGCTCTAAACCCGGCTTCTTCTTGGTCTTCGATAGGGTCACTGCGCGTCCAGCAGCAAGCGTAGAATGGGCGCATATCAGCGAAACTTAACAGGTACTAAATCAAAAGTTCTGTTCTTTCTGCTGGAAGGATGGTGGATTACCTGGGCGGTTGCGCTTGGATTTCGGCATGGCTCTCCTGCGCGTCCTTCCTTCCTGCTCGGTGGCGGCCGCGGTTCTACTAGGGTTGAGGGTTCCAAGAAGTTGGCGTGCTCCTCGCCTCGTTGGTTGTTTTTTAAGAGGCCAAACCTGGGCCTCGGCTTGGGCTGCTTACCGATACGAAGAGGCGACGAATGGAAGCCCAAATCAAAAGGGGCCCCTGGAACGAACCCTCGTCTCCTTCGAGGCAAAACCAACGGCGGCGGCGGCGGCAATAGCCCTCGTCTCTCTCCTCTTCCTCCTCCGCCGCCAGATCCCCGAGAAAAAAAAAAATGGTTCGTCAGTCCGTCGGGTCGCTGCTGGTGGGAGGTCGGGCCAAGGTGGGAGCGCTGAAGCGGCTGGCTCAGGGCTCCTCCAAGACCGCGGGGAGGAACTCCTCCGGCCGCATCACCTCCTTCCACCGCGGCGGAGGGGCCAAGCGCCTCCACCGGAACGTCGATGTCAAGCGGGGTACCTCCGCCGTCGGCGTCGTCGAGCGGATCGAGTACGACCCCAACCGCTCCTCCTCCATCGCGCTCGTGCGATGGGTCCAAGGGATCCACTTACGCCGCCGCCGCAGCACCACCAACAACCCCACCATGCAACCACAGGAGGTCCCAGGTTCGTCTACCACTACCACTGCCGCCCATGTCTCCGCTCGCTTCTCCCTCGCGGCGCCATTCTCCACCACCTCCTCCTCCTCTGACCAGCCAAAGGCAGCAGCTTCCTCTCTGCTCCTCCGCTCCTCTCTGGGCGGCAGCAACGGAGATGCCACGTTGACCTCGCTGCCTAGGATAGCAGTAGCTGGTGCTAAGCCCACTTTCTTCGCTGCTGCTCAACGTAGCAATGCAAGTAATTCCTCGGAAGGAGAAGACACATTCTCCCTTTCTGAAATCCAGAAATGGGCGACGGATGATGCTCTATGGACACAGAGGATGAAGCGTCAAGCTGCTCTGTCTTGGCAGAACGATCTCAAGAAGAAACCATCACCCTCACTTCAGAGGCTCTTCAACAACAGCATGGCAGCACCCACCTCTAGCAGTAACAAAAAAGGGCCAACAAAGGCAGAAAAGGTTGATCGTGTACCAGTATCTTACATCCTGGCCAGTCACCAGTGCGCACCGGGTACTACGGTCATGAACTGTGACCCATCCAAGGGTTCATCTTCGATACGTTCCTCCTCAGCCAATCAGTACGATGTGATTGACCTCAACTCAAAGGTCGGAAACTGCGTGCCCTTGGCCAACGTGAGGATCGGAACATGGGTGCACGACATCGAGTGTCGTCCCGGTCAGGGTGGCAAGATGGTTCGAGCGGCCGGTACATTTGCTAAAGTAGTCCAGGAGCCAGGCGCCCGATGCGTTCTGCGCCTTCCTTCAGGTGCTGAGAAGGTTGTCGACTCCAAGTGCCGTGCTACCATCGGTATAGTCTCCAATCCAAGCCATGGCGCTCGCAAGCTAACAAAAGCGGGGCATAGCCGGTGGTTAGGCAGGCGCCCTGTTGTGCGTGGTGTTGCTATGAACCCGGTGGATCATCCCCATGGTGGAGGTGAGGGGCGTACCAAAGGAGGCAGGCCTTCTGTTTCTCCTTGGGGAAAGCCCACCAAAGCAGGCTACAGGTCGCCAAGTGTGGCCAGCCGCAAAGCAGCTTAGTGTCTTGGAACGAAGCTCGTGTGAAATTAATGTGTTTCTTTCATATGTTTGAATGAGGAAATAAAGAACAGATATGCTGGTAGCAGAGGAAGGTATGATGCAGCAACTTGGTTGTGATATATCCAGAAGCCAACTAAGATGTAGTGTTTTCATTCCTTTTCTTTTGTAACTTATGTCAAATTTGGTTCTGGTGCCACTATTCTATTGAGAATGGATGTACACCTTTTTCGCCTTGGTTTGTTCAGAAACAAGAAATCATGTGGCTTAATTTTTGCTATTTTCTCCTCCATTTTCTGTCTGTTGCATACATCATGTTCATACCTGATCATGGATATTTGTATTCTGAGCAGTGATCCATTTCGAGATAAGTGTTCTGATTTCACACAAGAGAATACGAATTAGGAAATATTGATGCAGATCATACAACAGGAATCGATGAACCGTGTGCTCAAATTTCCTTGGCTTGCTACCCCTCCTTTTCTCTTCCTGCTAGCCAGAGTACTTTGGCTATGGTAACACTCTTTGCTGCTAGTAGTTTCTATGCCTGGTCCAACTTCTCTGCTTGTATTTCATCTTAATGTGACTCTTCAACTGCTGTTGCTTCATGCTTCGATTTGGAAGCCACCCACCGCCGTACCGTATGATGGATGTTTGTTGTGGCTTATTAACATGAGTGAGATTGTGAGAACTGTACTGTACGATGATACAGCGCATTGGACTTGGAAGCCATGCGAACCCAAATCTAATACGACTGACACTTAAGACATGGTTGTTGTGGGTTTGCACAAACTGGCATCCCTTCCCTCCAACTCCAACTGATGATCGCGGGACTCAATGATTTGCGTGGTGTGGTAGTTTGGTGCAGCCAGGGAGGACTGATTCCCTTTTTGCTTGTCGTTGACTCTTTGTAGCCTTCTCTATAGTTGTAGGTCTATCAATCACTCTCTCCCCTGCTAGCTAGCTGGTGAAGGTCTCCCTCCACTCTTTGCCTTTGGACGTACTCCCTCCGTCTCCATGAACTTGTTGCTTTGTAGTTCATTTTTGAACTACAAAGCGATAAGTTCATGGATACGGAGGGAGTACTATATACTTCAGTGGTGTTCTTCATCTGCATGCAGCTGCAGCGCAGGGTATATCCACTTCACAGCAAAGCAGTTCACTGACACCGAAAGCTAGCTGTGTTCATTCTCCAGTTTCGCTTCAATAGAAAGTTGGCTGAATGCCGCTTCTGCCGATCATCATTCATTCATTCATGCTTTTCACATATAGAACGAATGAATTTCTGCAAAACAGAATCCCAGCATTCTCTCTCATTACACCCCCACCACCACTGTCCACTGGTTAGGACAGGACAGGACAGGGTACCAAACCAACCAAATATATCACCACAGGATCTCACTTAACGCCTTGTTTGGTCTTTCATGCACTCATGTATTACTCCTTTCTTATCTTTTTTTTTTGTGGTTTCAAATAAAGATTGAACTAAAAATTGACTTGATTGTGTTGTCATAACGACAAATAAAAAGATAAGAAGGGGGTATTTCTTAGCTGAAACCTGACTGGAATGCTGTGGCCGCTCAAAAGGAAAGAGGCTCTTGTTATTTACGTAGCATCCAGCAGCCAGAGGGGCCATATCAACATTCAGCAGCACTAAGACCATATGCACCAGCACCCACTAAAGCATACTCTATACTCTAAACCATACTTTATATACTCTATACTTCCGGTGTGTGCTCTCACAAAAAATTTCAATATGATTTCCAGTATAGTTTCCATCACGCTTTATAGCGAACCACTGCGAATGCTCTAAACCATCTATGCTACAATGTCAATACTTATCAACCTCTACGTAAGGTAAGGTACCTGCATCCAATTGCATTGCATTATTGCTAACCTTGCTGCCACCGCCAATTGCATTGCATTATTGCTAACCTGGTCTTATCTTCTTTTCAAAGAAACACTGAAAAGGGAAGACAAAGGCATGCCAAATAATTGAAGGTCAGTGTCACAGATACATCCAGACTGGTGGATCAACATCAAGCTCAAAATCTACACTTTTTTGTGTACGAAAATACATAGACCACATCTTTAGGATCCAAGCACCACAATGTTTAGAAAAAAGTCAGGATAAGTTTTTGAAGGACTGACTCGTCAGTCGGTGCATGTTTAGTTTGTGCTCTTACCAAAGCAAGAAACATGTGACTCTGAAAAACTATGTAAACTGTTGACTCTGACTCCAGGTTCACTCATTAATGGACCAATTTCACCCACTGCAAATGCAGATTATCATCGGATGTATATAACACAGAGCATTTGATTTGTAGGGATTTCAAGGAATATAACGAATCTTTATTAAGCTCTCAGATTAAAAAAATATATACGTTATAGCCAATGGTGAGAGAGAAGTCATTTGTTGTTGTTCTGAACTCATTAGTGGACTAACCTAACACTGGTAGCTCTGAAACATTAGTGGACTTTGCTTTGCATTAGCAGCCAAATGACTGGCAAGGAACATGATTGGCTTATTCATCTGTACCATGTTGGGTGTGATAATAGTTTGATGTATTGACATTTGACAGAACTGTCGGCACCAGAAACCAGCACTTCTTCCGCCTTCTCTGTCACCTTCTTTTCCCTTTCCCTTTCTGTTAAACAAACTGCCACTGGGGGGGCAGGTAGATCTTGTTACAATAATCATGTGATCCACATTCACCTGTAAAGTGATTTTGCATATCCAAATTACTACTATAAAACAAACAGTCATATACTGATGTTCAAGAATTGTAGCACAGAAAAGGCTTCTCATCATTCTTCGATAGTTTAACAGGCAGACACTAGTACTTCTCTTTACGTGGGTAGCCCAAGGGTCAGTGTTCAGGTCGTTGTTTTGTTAGTACACTGGCCTCTGGGCCACTTATTAGCCATGTGCATGTTCAACGTTCTCATCGTTATTGCACGATAAAAGAGGGGAGAGCTAGTAAGCACTAATTAAGGATTTCGTGAGAAGAGAGAGAGAATGAAGGCAGAGGCCAGTCCCAAGATTACTACAGCAGGAAGCAAGATGAGGAGCATCGTGACCTCCCTAGCGGCCTTCTTCATCGTCGTCAGCTCCGTCTCCCTCTTGTTCGAACGAGGCCAGCAGGAAGCTCGAGTGCAAACCGCGGTGGAGCACAGAAAGCAAGAGATGCAGTTGAAGGTGGCAGCAGCGGCTGATGAGCACCGTGATCAACAACAGCTGAGAGGCCAGAAAGAAGCAGAGGTGCAGCTGAAGGAGGTGGCAGTGGCTGATCAACAGCTGAGAGGGGGGAATAATGAAGCAGAGGTGGTGCAGTGGAGAGCTGAGCTTCAAGACTCCGGCGAGGAGTGCAACTGGTCGACGGGACGGTGGGTCTACGACAACGTGTCCCGGCCGTTGTACTCCGGGCTCAAGTGCTCCTTCATCTTCCCCGAGGTGGCCTGCGACAAATACGGCAGGAAGGATGTCATGTACCAGCACTGGAGATGGCAGCCTCACGGATGCGACCTTCCGAGGTAATTTCACTTGTATTTCTAGCTCAAGCTCGTTCTGAAGACTGGTAATTTTGACATGATGCTTCCATTAATTGGTAACGGAACAGGTTCAACGCCACCAAGCTGCTTGAAAAGCTGAGGAACAAGAGACTGGTGTTCGTGGGCGACTCACTGAACAGAAACCAATGGGTTTCCTTGGTGTGCATGGTGGAGGCCTCCATACCTGATGACAGGCTCAAGACGCGCACCTTCAACGGTTCTCTCATCTCCTTCAAGGCACTGGTATATATATATGCTCACCTCATCTCCTTCCTTCCTCCATAAATAAGTCAGCTGCTTGAGAGAAACAAGAGAGAGAGAGATTACACTGAACTGATGGTTTCGTCAGGAATACAACGCTACAATAGACTTCTACTGGTCGCCGCTGCTGCTGGAGTCCAACAGCGACAACCCCATCATCCACCGGGTAGAGTACCGGATCATAAGGGCAGACAGGATCGAGAAGCATGCCAGTGTCTGGAGGGACGCTGACATCATCGTCTTCAACTCCTACCTCTGGTGGAGGAAGCAGAGAGACGACATGACGATGAAAGTCATGTAAGTGTGCAGCAAGCACGCACTACTAGCTAATTAGTTTCCCACTACGACATTATACGCTGTCGTCATTTTTGCCAGCATCTTTAGTAGTAGTAGTAGTAATCTTTCTTTTGTACTATATATGTCCAGCAGGTATGGCTCGTTTGAAGATGGTGATGCAAGGTTAGAGGAAGTGGAAATGATTGACGGTTTCGAGATAGCTATCAAGAAACTAACCCAATGGATCGGAGAGAATATCGACAAGAACAAGACCAGGATCTTTTTCGCGGGATCATCACCTACACATTCCTGGTAATAAGACTTTAATTTTGCATGCCACAGCACCAGGTGGCATTTATGTCACACATATGAGAAGCTAGAGTAATTATTAATTCAAGATTATTCTTGCATCTTTCGTAGGGCTAGCAACTGGGGCGGAACAGACAGCAACAAATGCGTGAACGAAACAGAACCGATATACCAAACCGGGTACAAAGCCGCCACTACGGATTACAGCCTGATGGCGATGGCGAAGTCGTATTTTGCGACGCTGGAGAAGAAGACGAAGGGTGTACTACGTGTGGAGGTGCTGAACATCACGGAGCTGTCGGACAGCCGCAAGGACGGGCACCCTTCGGTTTACAGGAAGCAGTACGTCCCTCTGACGAGGGAGCAGGTCGCGAACCCGGCCAGCTACGCGGATTGCACGCACTGGTGCCTCCCCGGCGTTCCTGATGTCTGGAATGAGTTTCTGTATGGCTACCTCTTGTACAAATGATATACTTACCATGCCACATACTATTGTGTACAAATTGCGTACTCTGTATCAAAGGTTATTAGGCTTCTTTTTTTTTGGGCAGAGAATGACTGGCGTGTTGTGTTACGTTTATTAGAGAGAACAAAGGAGAAAGTGTATCACCTAATATCTATCGTTGGTTATCAGAGTACCAGTTCTTCCCATAATTGGAGCAGCATACTAATTCCACAAAAATCATATTAGAAATTTGGCATAACGAGGAAAACGCTAAGAACTAAAACAGTCGTTGTCATGGGCTCCCTGAAATCAAGGAGGCAAGGCAAACAAGCAAGAACAAACAACCACATTTCAGCGTAAGAAGAACAGAACTGCCAAGGGAAGGAGAAAGCAGAGCAAGTCAGGAGCAGAGGCCGTGGAGGCCCATCAGCAGACTAGGCCCAACCCGGCCCATCAGCAGTTACGGCTTCTCCCCTCCGATCCGCTTGTGGTCCAGGACTCTGGGCCTGCTGCTTGTGTATCCAACCTTTACATCTTAAAGTTGGGCTCATCACATCACTGACGATGGGAAAGGCAGCCAAGCCGAGCGGGTATGGTACGCATACGTGTCGAGCCAGGAAGTGGGGTGGTCCACCCTGCGCTTGGCTGCTTGCTAGTCTTGCCTGGAATAATGGAATCGGAGGAAACTGCATCAGCAGGTCCACTGCTGCTTTGCTTCTCCAACCCAACTCATTTCATCCTGATTTATTAGTTCCTGATAGCAACAGATGAAAGCAGAGTCCTGCAACAACGTTAGAGAGGAATCTGCCAATCTTCTCAGTAATGGAAATCAAATACAAAAAAAGCATGGAGCCTGCATGAGCCTGACACACACACACACAAAGAAATGGCGTTGCCTTTCCATCTCTACCCCAACACACGCCACGGTTCCTTCACTGCTCCTCGAGAAGAGCAGAACAGTTGATTCCTTCATGCTTCCCATCATTCTTCTCCGAGTTCTCCCCCGCCGTTCCCATCCGGAGGAGGAGGAGGAGGAGGACGACAACCAACCGGTGTTCCCCTTCACTTCTTTTCTCTAGTACTGTTCGCCTCCTCATCCCTCCTTAAGAATAGCACAGCGCAGCGCAGCGCAGCACTAGGAGTGGGTTTGTTTTGTCAGCCCCCGATCAAATCCCCTTTCAAGCAAACCAATTTCAAGGTACTCTCCACCGCCCGCATTCCCCACACCCTCCCCGTCTTTCTTTTTTATCAACCCTCCTGCTCGATCCCTAGGCTGCACCTTCGTCTTTCTTCATATTGAAGCCAAAAAAAAAAAAACAGTCCTTTTGCGTTCCATAACTTGCTACCGCTTCTTGGGTTTTGGGTGACCTCGCTCTCGTTTTATTTAGTGCTGTGGATCGATCATGGCGCGCCCTGGTTACTGGATTGCCGGTTGGGTTTGGGGTTTTCCTTTTCCCTACCTCCTAGCGCATAATGTAGTTCCGCAGTTGTAGGCCACGGAATTTTAGGGCGTTTCGTTTTTTTTTTTTTGGTTCCTGTACCCCTTCATTCATTTCTCTTGTGTGATCTTTGTCCTGTTCCTGCCTTCATGCGGAGTACGTTTGGTTGGTTCCATCGTCAATGTTGCCCTGCAGCCCTACAAGAAAATCTTGTGGGAGGACTGGACCGTGCAGCCGTTCAATGCACTTGAAACATTGGTTGGTTGTTTCAGCTGCGGCACATTACTCATGCTGCACGTTCTTCTTGCTTTATCTCTCTATATATGGCTATTGTATATGAACAGCCAGATAAAGATACATTTTTGAGGTTGCGGGAGTTCCATTCCCCCTTTACCATGTAATGTTATTAAACTTTATCTCTGCATTCTTCTCACGAAATGGTGCAAAATGAGTCACTCCCATGCTGCATTTTCCTTGCTGCAATAAAAGTTATCTCTGAAATTTGCTCAACTTGAGTGGGTGTTGTTGCATATCTGTCATGATTATAAACTTTTTAGCTTTACATCCATCTCCAAAATGGTGCAAAATAGGCCACTCATATGATGGATTGCCAGGCTAATTTTGTCACCTGCTTGTTTTTGTTGTGAAAGAAAAACATGTGTACTATGTGTTAAGCTACTATGCACTAACCAATTGCCCTCAAAAGCTTAAGCTGATAAGGGATGGTAGGCAATTCACTTATATTTTAACACTATGGAGAAGTGCAAATGTACCAGATTTTTTGGTGAGATAAGCCATAGACCTATTAACAGTGATGTCATGGTGTGAGTTCATACAAAATCCTGATTATCGTATTGAATTGAACTCATTTTACTTGTGGCTTTCATCTTAGAGAAATAGCATTGTAACTCTTAAAGAACTCTAACCTTTCTCGCTTCACGCCCGGACATAAAAATCTATACATAAAATCAGTGATATAGAACAATCTGTTTATTTATTTCTCTTTGTCTCTCATCTTGCTAGCATCAATATAATGGTGAAGAGCAAATCCTCATGGAGTCAGATTGTGAAAGGTGGCAGGCCGACAAACATGTCTGTTGCCACAAGAGACCTCCGCCCAGAAGATCTTGGAGCTGTAATATTTGGTTGCACAAACAATACCATTGCAGAGTGTCACTCACGACAACTATTTGGTATGTTCTTAATCCCTCTTGATCAAAACTCTTTTGTAAGTGATGTATTTACACTGCTGAGATACCAATTGACTCATTTTCTTTTCGTGCGGTGAGGAAGATAAATATTCCATGCATTTCAGTATAGAACTTGTTTTTGGGCAATCCACCAACCCAATAACAATCTGTATCACATTTCAGGCTTGCCAAGATCACATCTCTCGTATGTACAAAACATCAAGGAAGGACTACCTCTCTTCCTGTTCAATTATGATGATCGCAGATTGCATGGCATTTATGAAGCTGCAAGCGATGGCAAGTTCTGCCCTGAATCAAATGCATGGTCACACGATGACAAGGGAAAGACTGGCTATCCTGCTCAGGTATAGTAACTTATCTCTGTATTGTTGGATTCCATCTTCTTGCTCAATCACAGTGAAATGACTCCAATATGCATACCCGTCTTTTTGTCTAGGTTGCAGTGCGAGTAAGGGTGTGGTGTTTTCCGCTAGCAGAGAGCCAGTTCAGAAATGCTATTCAAGCTAACTACTACCAGAGAATGCCTGGTGGCCCTGGACAGAAGCTTCATTTTTTCAAGTTTGAATTGGATCATGCACAAACCCATGCCTTGATGGATATGTTTACTCCTTCTCCTTCCCCCAGCAATTTCTGGACGCCCCCTATTGCAGCTGCAGGTCATGAGCATACGAGAGAATCCATATTGCTTCCTGTATCTGTATGTGCACCAGAGTATGAGGGTAACAATGGTCTCAATTCAGAAAAAGTAGTTAAGTCCTATGCAGATATGGTAAAAAAGAAACAGTTTGCGGAACTTGGAGCTGGAGACGTGAACCCTGAGCATGCCAGCTCAAGTAATGCGTCGTCAAATGGTTTTGATGATCTGGACTGTGGGGACACACCACTGGACAGGGAGGAGTGTACACTACCGAATGAGGAGGTTAAAATACAGCAACAACAACAACTATCTGGTCAGCAGGACAAAGAACTTTGCTTCAAATGGGTATTGGAAAGGGTCAAAAAATTATCTTGTCAGCAGCGCAATTTTGATTTTTATGTCAATGCTACCGCAACTGAAGGCAATGATGCATATAGAAGTAAGGACTTGCAAGTCAGATGTGCAATTCTGGGTGGGCATCCTAATTTGCCAGAAAACTTAGATGACGAAGTCGATCAACACTCCTTGGGGTATTCTAATTTTCTGACACGATCACTGGAATTTGAGTCCTGTACAGAAGCCAAGGTGCACATAGCTGATTACTGCATCCCATAACACTATCATTGTCTGTGTGTCTGACCATTCAGTCTTTGCTTACATGCTTAGTTCTTGTCTATCTATACCAACTTCCTCACATTAAATCTGTTTGTGCAGTTGATAGATATTATTAAAGAGTTATCTGGGCGCATAGCAGTCATGGAGAAGAAACAGGTCTCGTTATAACCTCTTAGGTTGCCTTATATCCGTTGTACTGAACCATGCAATCTTGAATGCATCTTAAGTATGCACTAAATCTAGAATATTGCACTTTTGAATTGATTTGTCGATATAACGTACCATAGCAACAAAAGTAGAGAAACTAGAAATCAAGAGGTGTCATGTTAAGTGAGTCTGTGTAATGTCTAATGTATATATTTTATTACATTTACTGAACTTGGTTGCATGTGCATTAGACTGGTTTCCATCAACAGTAGCTTATATTTTGCATTTTCAAATGTCTAAACTAGTTACATTATACTAAAACAGGAGAGTCCATAAGATCCTTGCAATGCTATTACTTCATGGCTAGTAACCTGCTAAGTACAAATCAAAGAACATGATGAAAGGGTGGTTATGCCTTTTTGATTATGATTTCATACAGATCTTTCTTTATTCTAGTGAGGAATATGGATATTATATATTCTCAGTGAAACCTTTGGATGTCCTTGAAATATTATCAATCACCCATGTGCTTATATCATCTTCAAACTGCAGGCTTCATCCAGCAAAGAAGTCAAACACCTAGAAGGTGTGAATGAGAGGTTACTGAAAAGAGTCGTGGAGTTGAAGAACACGGTGAAATCATTGAATTCAAAAATAGATCCTCTATCTCTAGATGATTCATTGAACCAGTTTGTTGAACAATGCTTGGGTTCAGAAGATGTCATTTATCTTGTTGGTGGTTTTGATGGCTTCTCATTTTTGCCATCACTAGATTCGTTTTCCCCATCGTTGGACATACTAACTCCTCTAAAGCCAATGAGTGTTGGAAAGGCATATGCTTCAACTGTCGCGTTAGGTGGCAAGATATTTGTTCTTGGTGGCGGTGATGGTGCTTGCTGGTTTGATTCAGGTTACTGACTGTTCATTTCTTTGTGAGCTAGTGGACAGAAATTCTGCCCTAATCCTGCATTTGTCTTTTTTTTTTCATGTAGTTGACTGTTATGACCGAAGGAGTGATGATTGGTCCACATGCCCAGCATTGAATCATGAGAAGGGGAGCCTTGCCGGAGTTAGCTCCAACGGTAAAATATATGCATATGGTGGTGGAGATGGAAGCCAGTGTTTCTCTGATGTTGAGGTATTTGATCCTGCTCATGGAAAGTGGATAAAGAATCAGCCTATGCTGGAAAAGGTGATATTCTCCACCATTCATTTGATCTAAATTAGAAAACCTATATTCTCATGGATTACTGAACCATTTAGTAACAAATATATTTGTATACCATATAGTTTGTTTTTGGCAAATGATTGCTTATTATGTGGTGAATTCGTTTACCCAAATGGCCTGTACTGCTTGTGTTTTCAGCGCTTTGCTCTAGCTGGTGTTGAACTCAATGGCGCAATTTACGCAGTTGGTGGCTTCAACGGTCTTCAATACCTTAGGTGCTGTTCTTTTGCTGCTTGCACTTGATTATTTTTTTGGAGAAGGAGCTTATTTGCTCAACAAAACTGCAAGATGTTAAAAGCTCATGTGGTGTGTGGTGGCCGTAGTTTGTGTACATCTGGAATAAACTGAAACTTTTCAAAAGTATTCATTAGCCTGCTATTTATTGTTATCATGGCAGTGGATATTATTTTTTTGAAATGAGAGTCACGTAAGAAATCTTTTAATGCTTACTACTTTCTTTTGTGTGTTGGCAGCTCTGCTGAGAGACTTGATCCTCGGGAGCCTAAATGGAAAACACTCCCAATGATGAGCACCGGAAGAGGCTGTCATACACTGGCAGTGCTTGATGAAAAGATGTGAGCTTGCACCTCTTTCTTTATATGCTAAAATAGTACTCCTTCATTTCTCAAAAGTTTGTCACCTTCTAATTCAAAAATGAACTAGAAGGTGACAAACTTTTGAGAAATGAGGGAGTAACTGAAAGATTGTAGAGCGTTTCCTTCCAAGAAATGTTGTAGAGTGTGTATCCGTAGGCAGGTGTGTTATCATGAGTACAGTAATATCATCTTCATGTATATTTGCCCCGTGTTTTGATTCAGATTCTCGATTGGTGGTTATGACACTGTGGCTAAAGGAATGGTAGCTACCATTGAGATGTACGAGCCAAGGATGCCGTCGTGGCTGATGGTTGAGCCCATGAACTACACCAGAGGATACCATTCTTCAGCTGTGCTTGGTGGCTCGATATACACGTTCGGCGGGGTCAAAGGTGAAGCAGACACAATCTTGGATGTGGTAGGTTCAAGTCCAAAAACAATTTCCTTACCGCGACCAATTCACTATCCACAATGCATAAATTCTCAAATTTGTATCGTGAATAAGAATAACAATCAGGCCTTGGTGTTGGGTGACTTGTCTGTCAGGTGGAGCGCTACAAGGAAGGGTGTGGTTGGGTGACGACTGGGCTGAAGTCAATTGGCAGGAGGTGCTACTGCTCGGCCATCGTTCTCTGACTGTCCACACTATTCACATGGTGAATTTAGTAGTTAAATCTGACTAGCAAAGAGTTAGGCATTGAGAAGCACTGCTTCCTCGTTTCTGAATGGAAAACTGTAAAATGCTGAGCTGGGATTGAGATGCAGCAACAGTAGATGCGTAGCTGCGTTATTACTGAACAAGATATGAATTCCATGGATGACCTTGTGATTGATACTTGACTGTTTGTTGAGCTTTGCAGTACTCCCTCCGTGTCAAAGTGTTTGTCGTTCGGACATCAAAGTTTAGTTACATTTTAGTTCTATTGAGTTGTTTGAAACGACAACTAAAAAAGAAAGGAGGTAGTAATTTTTAGAATGAGCTGTTTTCTGAAGCTGCAGCTTTGATCAAAATTTGTTCTGATCAAATTCAAATGGTCCATACAAATAGAAGTACTGTTAGCAACGCAAGAAGTGGATGCATGTTAAATTCTCCCATTTTTCTTCTTCTTCCTTCAATAGCTGAGGGGGCTGCCCTGCCCGCGAAGGGAAGGTAGACATACGATCCGATGGCCGTCGGCGACAGCGCCACCCCGGCGGTGGACAAGATATCCATCTCCGGCGCAGCCCTCGCCGCGCTCCTCCACCGCTGCGCGGCCGCCGCCGGCGACTGCGACGGCCTCCTCTTCGGCCGCGCATCCCTCCTCCACGCGCCGCCCCCTTCTCTGTCCGACTACGACGACCACGCCGCCACCCCGCCCGCCCCGGCTCTCTCCATCTCCGTCTCCGGCCACTGCTCCCTCTCCCACCCCTCTTCCCTCTCCGACCCCCTCGGCCGCTTCCAGCCTCCCTCCGCACCCTCCGCCCCCGCTCACGTTGGCTTCTTCTCCTCCTGCCGCCGCACCGCGCTCCGCCCCTCCATGCGCGAGCTCGCCCTCGCCCACTCACTCTCCAAATCGCTTGCCCCCGCCCATCCCCTCCTCTTCCTCCTGATCTCCCCCTCCTCCGACCTCAACCACTCCACCCATTCCTACGACTACCGCGCCTTCCTCCTCGCCGGCTCCCGCCTCGCCCCGGCCTCGTTCACCGTCGTCAACGTCGGCCCCGGCTTCCGGGACCAGTACCACTCCTTCACCGCCAAGTCTCCCTTGCCGTGGCTGCAGCTTCCTAACCCCTCGTCGCCGGAGGCAGGACACACTCGCGCCACACTCGTAGAGCAGAAGGCGGTGGATGCGGTGGTGGATGGGTTTGACCTGGGAAAGTTGCAAGGGATCGTCGGCTCTGCAGCAGGACAGGCTTCGGAGATGGATCACATGTACGCAGGGATGCTCAGAAGGCTGGAGAAGCTTGCCAGGGAGGTGGAGAAGAGCAATCTCCGTGTGCTCGAGCAGGTTGTTTTCCTTATTCTGCAGTTCATGTCTATGAATGCTGTTTGTATAGTGATGTCATGCAATATCGACAGTTTTGCTTACTTGATACTAGTGTTCAAACGTGATACACATATTGAATATTCACCTAGATTTGATAACTGTTCTTTCATGTGGGATGTTGCTGGAATGACTTCCATTGTATTCATTTTCTTCTGCTGTTCTTATTCGATTGGATGCATCTGTTCATGAGCAGTCATTGATGTCTGTTCTCTGCAAATTTCAGATTGTTCCTTGATAGTTTTTTTTAAAAAAAAATTGATCCAGTCATCATTTTGTTCTTGTAATTTTTCAGGAGAATCGGAACCTGATGCTGAGGATCAGATATGCAGGACTGGAATGAGGCCAACACCTTTTTCTTTTGGGAGGGGGGGGCGTAGCAAGGTATTGTATACCCTGATTTGTGGTTCTTTTAAAACATCTTTTATTTGTTAGTTTGCATTGAGCCACATACTATTTCGTGTCTGCCTACTATTTTTGTAGTTACTGAATCATTATGGCATAGGCTGGCTGCCTGAATTGTGATCTGGACGGGTGCCCATCCACCTTCCCTTGTCCTCTATGATATCTGTATATTTCAGTTGCTCTGTTATGCCGTAGCTGTGGAACTAGTTTGTTATTCCTTAATTCCATAAGATGTTAATTCAAATGTTGTTTCTCTTTGGGATATGATCTTGGAGAATTTGGGTTGTGGGCACGCTTCATATCAGTCTTATGGCCTGCAGTCTGGGTGCATTAGCACTGGTGGTAGATTTGCATATGTAGTCTTGATATTTTGTATGCGTACACTAGTACTCCCTCCGTTTCGTTTTAATTGTCATTAGGACAACCTTCAATAGTTCATTTTTAGTTCATTTAGTTGTCTGAAACGACAATTATTTCAGAACAGAGGGAGTAGTACATTTGCAGCAGCATATGTCAACATGAGAATGTGCTGATCGTGGGATTCAACTTGCTTGCAGTCTGTATTATATGCTGCTGAACACTAGATCAGGGGCTTCTAAGCTGGGAGTGAAATGGGTCAAGCCATTTGAAGGGCCATGCGTGTGTTTGGTTGGACGGTGCATGGCGGCTCAGATTATCTCAGAAGATTGTAAGAGTGACCGTCATGGTGCTGTCATACTAGTTGGACCGGGTACTCTTGCACTTGTACTGTGTTGTAGTTTCTTTTTACTTGTGTTGTTGGGCAAAGGCTACTTACTGCTCTTGATTAGACTAAATCATCAGCTACAATTGCCATGAAAACTAAACCGGGCATCTGATGATGACAGTGAGCCCTTACAGCATGGCTGCTTGATGTCTTATTCCTGGCCTGCATGGATAAGCTGGCTTGAATCACCTCTTTTGTACGTAGCTTCAAGGCGCGGACGACAACATCTGCTGGTGTGCTTGACACGATTCCACCGCAACTTTGTTCGACGTTGACACTGCATGCTACACATTACCGGTTCTCCTAGGTGTGGAGTTGTTGGGCAGGAGGGAGATTCATGAACCCTAAGCTGCTGAGCTACATAGGCGATTCCAAATTAATAAAGCACTTGGCAATTATACTGAAGACTTGAAGAGGAAGAGGGTGGGAGACATGGGCATCACGTTGTTGCTTGCCGCCAACTTTCGTTAGCCACATGGAATGGAAGTTGGGCAACTGCCATATCGCCAACCACGGACCAGCGCCTCCCCCCCTACCCTAGTAAATGCCGCCTCTTTCTCCTCCCTCGCCATTGCTTCCAATTTTGCTCCGTCCATCCATCCATCCGGCATTCAGTTCAGGCTAGAGCAGAGTAGAGAGTAGAGCAAGAGCCAACCATGACGGAGACGGTAGCCGTATCCGTCCGCATTAATGCTCGGCCATCGGTTACCTCACAACCCCACACGCATAAACCAGTAAACAATTCAGCTAGTATTTAACTCTCAGATGCCCACTGCTCGCTCGTGCTTTGTTGCTTGGAGGAAAGCAGGACCTGGAGCAGCTCGCTCACCCCACACGCAGCCGAGCAGAGCGGGGCAATGGGGATCTGCTGTAGCAAGGCCGCCGCAGGGGCGCCGGACGACGGCTTCCCATGGAAGCACGACGACTTCTTCCTCCACGAGCAGCAGCAGCAGCAGCTCTGGGCTAGCGCGGGGGTCTCCATGCACACCAAGCAAGGCTGGAAGGGTGCCAACCAGGACGCCATGACCGTCTCCCAGGTCACCTCGCCTCTCTTGTTTCTCTCTCTCTCATGCAGCGCCGCTTCCTTCTTGTTTGTATCGTCTCATCTTGTCATTACACAAGGAAGCTGTTTTCCACAAGTCTGTGCTAGCTGTATTCACCAGAATGCACTGGATCCATCTCTAAAGTTTCTTCAGGCTGCAATGCATTTGAATTTTCTAATCACCGATGTGTACTTTTGTACGAAATCCACCATTATACTAGTATTGTACTGAGTTGGACTAATAAAAAATCTCTGGGCAGCATCTGTCTCATTTATTTCCAATGCAAAGTGCATTTATTCTTCATTATCCTTTTTTTTCCTCCACTGCACAAGCTTTTTTGTTACATTGCTACAAGTTTGCTTACCCTATACTAGTTGCATTTATTTAGAATTTTAATTTGAGGAGACTGCAGTGGGTCAATCTCCACTTTGCTGAACACTGAAATCCTGCAACCTCAGAATGCTTGTTGAAAAGAAATGGGTACTTAAATTTTCCTGCAAACTGAATTTGTCTCAAGTTGCTTAGGACTTTGCTGGCCGCGAAGGCCACATCTTCTGTGGGGTATTTGATGGGCATGGCCCCTTCGGCCGGGAAGTTGCTCGTCATGTCCGGGACACCCTTCCGAGCAAGCTATCCTCCTATTTGAAGCTGAAAACTCAAGATTTCTCAAGCAATTCAGATTTGGACTCCTTTGACAAGTCAGATTCCACCTCATTCAGCGATACAAGCGACCAGATCCAGTTACTGTCCACATGGAAGAACATGTTTGTGAAAGCATTTGAAGACGTGGATCAGGAACTGAGGGAACATTCTGGAATTGACTGCATTTGTAGTGGGACAACTGCTGTCACTGTTGTTAGGCAGGTACTGATACCGTTTTGTTACTCAACTGCTGTTTCAGTTGTGGATATTGATCTGAAGTAGACTTTACGTATTAAGTAAAATAACTGATGAAGCATAAGTCTGAATTATTCCTTTTTCACCAGTTGTCTGTCCTTATTGTGTGTAGGGTGATCATTTGTTCATTGCTAATTTGGGAGATTCACGTGCTGTTCTATGCACCCCAGACAGCAAGGACCGTCTGACTCCAGTCCAACTCACTACTGACTTGAAACCGGATCTTCCAAGTGAGCATCTGCATTTCACCAGCTATTGGCACACATGCATACATTTCTCGAATGCATTTTCATTCTTGTACATTTGCGATAGGCGAAGCTGCGAGGATTCTGAGCTGCAAAGGCCGGGTCTTCGCAATGGACGACGAGCCAGACGTGCCTAGGCTGTGGTTGCCAGACCAGGATGCTCCAGGCCTCGCCATGGCAAGGGCCTTTGGAGACTTCTGCTTGAAGGATCATGGCCTTATCTCTACACCTGAAGTGTATTACAGGAAGTTATCCGAAAAGGACGGCGAGTTCTTGGTGCTTGCTACTGATGGGGTAAGATTGACAGTTTCATATTTCTGTTGTTTTTGTTTCATTCTGTGAGCTTCTTTCCTTAAAAAGAAAAGTTTCAACTTTGCATTTCTACTTGAGATAAAGTAAGAGCAGAACAGGATAAAGCCCTCATTATCGGTCTAGACTGACAAAAGCAACTGTTAACTGAAAGTGAAACCGACATATCTTTGCACCCAGGTTCATGATTGGTTTAGCCGATAATGATATGATGAGACGGTAGATTAAAAGTTGAGACAATATTGTGTTTTGACTTGCCCAAATTTGGTGCAGATTTGGGACGTGCTGTCCAACAAGGAAGTGATCAAGATCGTGTCATCAGTCAGGGACCCTTCCAAAGCCGCGAAGCAGCTGGTTGACCGGGCTGTCCGAGCATGGCGGCGCAAGTTTCCGACGTCCATGGTCGACGACTGTGCCGCGATCTGCCTCTTCTTCAACCGGAGTCCCGACTCATCCAGCCTCCCGAGAGCGCCAGCAGACGTGAAGGAGGCCCCCGCCGTGCCGTCGCTCACGGGGAGCTTCCGTAAGGTTCTGAGCCGCCGTGAGGCGTCGGAGTGGAGAGCCCTGGATGGGGTGGCGCGGGTGAACTCGGTGGTCAGGCTGCCGCGGATCGGCGCGGTGTTGAGCTGGCGGAGGCGGTCATCGTGGCTGGATGAAGACGAAGAAGACAATCAGGATTAATACGATCGTTTTCTTGGCTGGTACACGTAGAAAGTCATGCTTATTAGGACTTGATTGAAATAGCTGAACGAAGCGCATCATCCATTTGTTCTTGGTGGCGTTGATGGTGCTTGCTGGTTTGATTCTGGTTACTGATTGTTCATTTCTTCGTGAGCTTGTGGACAACAATTCTGCCCTAATCCTGTATTATTTATTTTTCATGAAGTTTCAAAGACGTCAAAGTTTTGTGAAAAATCAAAAATAGTTAGCTTTCACTTTTATTGAGAACGGAATTTTCTTTAAAAATGATCGTAAATTCTTTTTTCTTCATGGTGGAGCGTGTATTCCTACCGGCTACGTGTTACATAGTCAAACCTTTTTTTTTTTCAGTTTTGAAAGTATCAAATTTTCACGAAAAAATCAAAGTGGTTAGCGTTCGTTTTTATCAAAAATTGAGTTTTCTTTAAAAAAGTGTATTATATTCATTTTGCTTCGGGATAAGCTGGTATTCTTTATCGGCTATGTGTTATAGTCATACTTCAGTTTTGAATAAGTTTTGAACTTATCAAATTGTCAAGGAAAAAAAAATCAAAGGGGTCAGCCTTCGTTTTACCAAAAACGAAGTTTTTTTTATAAAAAGGTCGTAAATTCATTTTTTTCGAGATTGAACTTTTATTATATGTAGGATATGTGTTAGTATTTGTCGGTACTCTAGGTACCGAGTACCCCTTGAGATTGCAAAGATCACAAGGAAACTCTACCTACCAGATTTGAAGACCTCCGAAGGCTCCACATGTCAGGCGTAATTGGACCTGCTTCCCCGACATGGTTAGTCCCAGGGCCGCCACGTGTATCATAAGACCGGAGCTATCGCCCACACATGGGAAAGCTCCGGACAGAATACCAGTATGGCACCCTCGGACCTAACCCCAGATAGAAGGAAGCTCTGGTACTGACACGTGTCCAACAGCACCGGACCTACCCGTCCACGACGGTAAGCTCCGG
Organism: Tuctoria greenei; assembly: GCA_036927565.1. Taxonomy (NCBI): domain Eukaryota; kingdom Viridiplantae; phylum Streptophyta; class Magnoliopsida; order Poales; family Poaceae; genus Tuctoria; species Tuctoria greenei. The sequence goes on along the minus strand of JAYESD010000009.1, from coordinate 177,137,760 downwards.
AGCTACCACGTGGCTGAACCGCCGGACTTTCAACTTCAACAATCAGGATGGTGGACCTCCAACGGCTCCGGACCTTCAAGGAGCAATCAAAGACTCAAGACTCGATTAAGTGTCATTAATACCATATTAATAACACACGATCGGATGACCCTTAATACCGGTAACGGCACTGTTAAGGACCGTTACCGGGCTATTAAGGGTAATTAACCTCATTAATTGTGTATCAAGCATGTGTAACCGTCAGGGCCACATGTCGGGCCAGGCTAACGGTGTAACGACCAGTCCTTGTACTATAAAAGGACTGGTCGACGTACACAAGGGACGACTCCAGACCTCGACTGAACTCCCTGACCTAGACAAGCTTCTTCTTCTGGAGCTTCTTCTAGACTTACACGCTCAATACAACACCAACACACCCCGTGGAGTAGGGTATTACGCTCAGGCGGCCCGAACCACGTAAATCTTTGTGTCCACTTGTCTTTCACCTTCTTGAATCTCTGTGCGCCCATTACCGAACAACAACTCCTCGATCTACCAACGGTAGTGTCGGGAGATTTGCCGAATCCAAACACCGACAATTGGCGCGTCAGGTAGGGGCACCCGAGATTTCAAGTATGGTGAACTCAGCTGCTGAATCATCCAACGGCAATCCTGCTGTTCAACCTGCTGGGGGCAATCCCTCCAACATGCAACAACCAGCAGGTGACATAGCTCCAGTAGGAGTCATGCCTCCACCGCCACCGCCTGCACCAACAAATCAAGTTGGGCAGCGTGACGGTGCATCGATGTCGGTCACTGCATCGGCGAATAACAACAACCCTGAACACGCGCTCCATGCAGCGCGTGCTCTCCTTCAACGTCCACCACCTCCAGGTGCATGCCAGGGTGCAATGGAGCAGTGGAGGGTTGACGTGGAACATCTGGTTGCAGCAGCAGTCGACCGCATCAGCAACCAAGGTCCTCCCCCTTTGGGGCGGGCCCCATCGCAGTGCCGGACTAGTCGGGCAGACTTGGTCCGCACGTTTCCTAAAACAGGAGGTGTGCTGCATCTCAGCAAGTTACGTCGCTACCTTTCGGGGCGCGACACACTCATACGGTAACCAGACTTTCAACTCATGACCTCTGGGCGGAGCTTGATCGCTGTTACCGTCAACAGGACGACCGTGTCCATATCGAGCGTGCTCGCAAAAGGTGAGAGGCTCGAGATAGTCCTGCTCCCGAGGGAGTAGGAGGAGGTTGTTCTGCCCTGGCCATGCACCTACGCATGGTCAGATGGCCACAAAAGTTTCGGCCTCACCTGCCGAAGAAATTTGACGGGACTGTTAAACCCGCTGAGTTTCTCCAGATTTACTCCGCCGCAATCCTTGCGGCCGGAGGTAACGAGGCCGTAATGGCCAACTACTTCCCAGTGGCCTTGACTGGGGCCGCCAGGTCCTGGTTCATGAGCCTCCCTCACAACTCCATCAATAGTTGGGAGGAATTGTGCCAACAGTTCACTGCCAATTTCGGGAGTTCATACACCCGACCAGGCACCGAACTGGACCTTTTTGCAGTCGTGCAGAAGGGGGGAGAATCCCTGCGCTCATTCATCCAGAGGTTCTCCCAGGTACGAAACACTATTCCTTCTATCTCCAGCGCCTCTGTTATCATGGTATTTAGACAGAGCGTACGAGATAAGAAGATGCTGGAGAAGCTGGCGATTAAGGAGATCCCCAGCATCACGGAGCTCTTCAGCTTGGCAGACAAGTGTGCCAAAGCTGCGGAGGGCTGTGAAATACACTCCAAACCACCTCCGAAGGATGGTAAAAAATCCTCCAAAGGCGATGCCACTACCTCCGGGAGTGGCAAAAGAAGAAAAAGTCCAACGGCAAGAAGAAGCCATCGGCCGACACATCTACTGCTGCAGCTGATGCAGCTCCGGGTGGCCAGGGGCCACGCCCCGAGAAATGACCTCGGCCGTCCTCTAAAGACGATGGCAACTCTAAAGTGTGGTGTCTTATTCACAAGTCGAATAGCCACAACTTAGAAGACTGCCGGGAGGTCCAAAACCTTGTCGAGCGCTACAACAAGCGCCGGGAAGAAGTTCCTTTCCGTCAGAGGGAAGGAAAACAGAAAGTCGATGAAGCTCCGGCTGAAGAGGAGTTAGGATTTCAGGACCCTAAAAAGGTCCTGAAGGCTGTTTACACCTCCGTCGACGACGACTCTGACGTCTCCGACAATGAGCGTCGGAAGACCATGAACACCATCTTTGGTGGTTCGTGGGACATCACCTCCCGCTGTGTCCTCAAGACCATGCGGCGGGACATGGCTTCGGTAGCTCCTACAGCCAGGGCGGAGCCTCATTGAAAATGGATAGACACCACCATCAATTTTGATGCTTCGGACTGCCCGCGGAACATGATCGGAGCTGGTCAACTACCTTTGATGGTATCTCCGACCATCAATAACATTCAACTTCACCATGTAATGGTGGACGGAGGTTCGGGGCTGAACCTCATAAGCTTTGAAGCTTTCGTCAAGCTTCATCTCCGACCTTCGGACCTTCGCCCCTCCCGACCTTTCTCCAGAGTAGGTATGGGGGCCATAACCCCACTCGGTGCCATTACTCTCCCCGTGACCTTCGGGACTCAGGAGAATTATCGCACTGAGAAGTTGGTCTTTGACGTTGCTCAGATCAACTTACCTTTCAACACCATTCTGGGCAGGCACGCCTTGTACAAGTTCATGGCTGCTGCTCATTATGGCTACCTGGTGTTGAAGATGCCAACACCAGCTGGTGTTCTCCGGATCCGCGGAGACCGCACTGCCGGAGTGACTGCTCTGGAAGAACTTCATGCGCTTGCTACAGCGCAGGAGGAAGAGTCCAAGCAGAAACAAGCTCTGAAAACCCCGAGCATTCGTCAACGAGGCTCAATCTCTGCACCTCGCATGCAACCAAGCGGCGACACCGACATCCCCGTCAAAGTCGTCCAAATTGGTTCCGATGCTGCTCAGACCACCCATATATCGGGAGGTGTGAATGAAAAATAGGAACTCGCGCTCATCGCTTTCCTCCGGGCTAACGTTGACGTGTTTGCCTGGCAACCGTCGCAAATGTCTCGGATCCTTGGGGAAGTGATCGAGCATAATCTAAAGATCTATCCTGACGCTCGGCCTGTACATCAGAAGCCTCGGAAGCAATCAGTAGAGCGACAGAACTTCATACGACAAGAAGTGAAGAAGTTGCTCGAAGCTGGATTCATCCGAGAAGTCTTCCATCCAAAATGGCTGGCAAACCAAGTCGTTGTACCCAAGGCCGGCGGGAAGCTTCGGATGTGTATCGACTACACAACACTAAATAAGGCATGCCCAAAAGATCCATTCCCACTACCTAAAATAGATCAGATAGTGGATTCCACCTCCAGGTGTGAATTACTGTGTTTCCTAGACGCATATTCTGGGTACCATCAAATCAGAATGTCTAGGGAAGATGAAGAACATACTTCTTTTATCACAGTAGATGGATTGTATTGTTATACTGCCATGCCATTTGGTCTCAAGAATGCATCCTCAACATTTGTACGAGCTATGTACAAAACCTTTGGAGAGCTCATCAGAGACGTAGTGGAAGTGTATGTTGATTACATCGTCGTCAAGATCAAAGACAAGGAGTCATTCCTTGACACTTTGCAAGCTGTCTTCGACAAGTTGTGAGTCACTCGCACGAAGCTGAACCTAGACAAGTGCGTCTTCGGGGTTAGCTCCGGAAAGCTTCTTGGTTTCCTAGTAAACCACGAGGGCATAGAGGCAAATCTGGCGAAGATTAAAGCCATTGAGGATATGCGGCCACCAGCTCGCATCAAGGACGTCCAGAAACTGACTAGATGTCTAGCCGCCCTCAACCGGTTCATCTCAAGACTGGCGGAACGGGTACTACCCTTATTCAAGCTATTGAGGAAGTCTGGACCATTCCAATGGTCTGAAGAAGCAGAAAAGGCGTTCCAGGAGCTAAAGCAGCTCCTCACCACTCTAGCAACTTTGGTAGCTCCGAACCCTGGTGAGCCCTTACTGCTTTACATTTCGGCAACCGATGAGGTTGTCAGCATGATCCTGGTTGCGGAGAGACCAGAACCATCCCAAGCTCAGAAATCCAGACCCCTCCGAGAGGGTCCGGAGGTTCATGAATGTGAGTCTAGGTCTCAGCCCCCAGACTTGGATCTACAAGGAGTTACTCCAGGAGATCCGAACTTCTCCAGGGTCCAGGTCGCTCTAGTAGAAGCGAAGCAGGCTTGGACCGCTCCGGGAGGGTCCAGGTCGATGTGGAGGAAGCTTCGAGCCCCTCCGAAAGGGTCCGGACAGTCCAGCGCATAGTGTACTTCATCAGCGAAGTACTACATGATGCCAAGACTCGATACCTAGAGGTGCACAAGCTGCTCTACGCAGTTCTCATCGCCTCCAGGAAGCGTCGTCATTACTTCCAAGCTCATAAGATATCAGTGGTGACTTCTTATCCACTGCGTGCGGTCTTGCATAATCCCAACTCTACTGGGAACATTGCAAAGTGGGCAGCGGAATTGGCTGAATTCAATCTTGAATTCGTCCCAAGACAAGCGATCAAGAGTCAAGCATTGGCAGACTTCGTGGTGGAATGGACCCCCTCTCCATCAAACCCTGGGGGCCCTAGTGAGCAGAAGCCGGAAGTCAAGGCTTCGGTCTTCACCGAACCTCACTGGACCCTCTACTTCGACGGCTCCATGCAAAAGCAGGGGGCCGGAGTTGGAGTCCTTCTCCTCGCTCCAACTGGGGAGAAGGTAAAATACATAGTCCACCTTGACTTCAAGGCGACCAACAACATGGCGGAGTATGAAGCACTCATTTACAGACTAAAGGTGGCACTATCATATGGTGTCAAGCAGCTGTTGGTCAAGGGACATTCGCAACTCATCATCAAATACGTGAAGGGTGAATGCTCCTGTAACAATCCTCAACTAGCAGCTTATCTCCTTGAAGTCCAGAGGCTTCAGAAGGACTTCGAAGTCCTGGACCTCCACCATGTCCATAACGCTGAACCTGACGAACTCTCGACGAAAGCGTCAACCGAAGCTCCGGCTCCTGACGGAACCTTCGTCCGGAGGTTGTCAAAACCCACAGCTCATCCTGCCGAACTGAGTAAAGGGGGCGAGATCAGCATCCCGAAGTTGGCGGTTCAGATGGCCCTGTTACCATGGCAACCATCAAGGGCCGTAGGTGCTGCCGGAAGCTCCGAGCAACCCAGCACGCAAGAATCAAATGCTCAAGCAAGCTCCGATGCATGGATCTCGGAGATCCGAAGCTACTTGAAAGACAATATCCTTCCTGACGATGATGTATTCGCTGACCGGATAGTCAGATTGGCTAAAAGATACACGTTGGTAGAAGGGGATCTCTACCGGCGTGGTGCCAACGGCGTCCTAATGCGGTGCATCACAAGGGAAGAAGGTTGCGAGCTCCTCGCAGAAATCTATGGAGGCGAGTGTGGGAACCACGCGTCTTCCCGCACGCTGGTCGGTAAAGCCTTCTAGCATGGCTTCTACTGGCCTACAGCGCTCCAGGATGCAACAGAGCTGGTGAAGAAATGCGAAGCATGCCAGTTCCATGCAAATCAAATTCACACACCGGCCCAGCCTCTACAAATTATACCTCCTACATGGCCTTTCGTTGTGTGGGGGATGGACATCTTGGGACCTTTCCCAAGAGCCATCGGAGGTTACAAGTTCCTGTATGTTGCCATTGACAAGTTCACCAAATGGCCGGAAGCAACTCCAGTTGTGAAAATAAACAAACAATCAGCTATCAACTTCTTAGAGTCCATCGTGTGCAGATTTGGAGTCCCGAACAAAATCATAACAGATAATGGAACCCAATTCACAAGCTCTGCTTTCCAAGGATACTGCGAAGACCTCGGCATCCAATTCATCTACGCCTCCGTAGCTCATCCGGCAAGCAATGGCCAAGCCGAGAGAGCAAATGCAGAAATCCTGAAAGGACTCAAGACGCGCACATATGAGCGCCTGAAAAAACATGGAGTCAATTGGATAGAAGAGCTTCTGCCCACTCTATGGGCCAACAGGACAACTCCAAACCGGTCAACTGGAAAGACACCCTTCTTCCTGGTGTACGGAGCTAAAACAGTCCTTCCTATGGAAATCACCTTGGAGTCGCTCCGGGTCCGGACCTCTGACGAAGCCACGCAGGACCAGCTCCGGCTTGAAGACCTTGACCTCCTTGAAGAGGGAAGGTGCCGAGCAGCTGTTCGGAATGCCCGATACCGCCAAGCTCTTCGGCGCTATCACCAACGGCATGTACACAACCGACAGCTCGAGGAAGGCGATCTGGTGCTACGGAGAATACAATCCAGAGAAGGGTTAAACAAACTCTCTCCCAGCTGGGAGGGACCCTTCCGAGTGATCAAAGTATCCCGTCCCGGATGCGTTCGCTTGGCAACCGAGGATGGGACACCTCTCCCAAATCCTTGGAATGTTGAGCACCTCCGTAAGTTCTACGCTTAATATCACGGAGGTGAGTCTATAATTACATGTGATGTATGTTGTAGAGTCATTGTACAGAGTCGGGTAGCTCCTCCGGGAGGGCAGCCGGACCTACCCTATTAGGTCTGCAACGTCCATGCAACACTTGTCACAGTCTCAGAACTAAAAGTGTAGCTAGCTACCTTGGGTCAAACGAGAAACAAAACACACTTAGCCTGGTTCCGTACCCTAAGAGTGTACTTGTTTCCCCTGTACCCCGGACCTATAATGAAAGACATCATTATGTGAAAACAGACTCCACGTGCATTTACTTTGTACAGGCTTAATATTTTTTATTTTTCTCTTTCTTGACTATAACAAAGTTGTGCAGTTCTTAAGAAACTTTAGCTCGACCAGTTCATGTACAATTCGAGTTGCTTTGTATATCCTTCCGGGTTCAAACATTGTTGATGGTCTACTCGTCTGAATGCCGCCAAGCCAATCTAGGGCCGGAGTGTGCTATCGACTTAGCCTGGTCATGCACCCTAAGTACGCCACTCTACCTACACCCCAGTAGGCCGAAGTAAGGCGAGCCCAGAAACGATCGAACCTGAAGGAAACAAGACGACGCTCTTAATTGTATTTAGATTTGTGTTCGACCTAAAACTTTCTCGAGAATAGTAAGCCACAATGAAGTTATAGATAGGAAATGGATTTTACTATTTTTCTTGACTTCAGTGTGCAGGAAAAAAATATATTTCATGATGATGGTGAATGAAGCCGGAGCTGCCAAAGCTCCGACATCCTCTAGGCGGCTTGTGGTCGATGTTCAAACATTGACATTGAGCGTCGCTGGAGCTACTCAACTCCAGTAAAGTTAGGGGGCAAGCCGTCAACGTGAAGAAAAGATGGTGGAAAGACTCTATAGAGGAGTCTCCTGTCGATACACCACGTGTTGATAGAGGTAACTGCCGAAGCTACCAAGCTCCGACACCCCAGAGGGCCAACCGTCGATGCTTTACGCGTTGATGGAGACTACTGCCGGAGCTACTAAGCACCGACGGTGGTCAATGCCGGAGCCACTAAGTTTCGATAACCTTAGGGGGCCTACACTATCGAAGACTTCGGATCTACATTCTACAAGTTCGAAGCACACAAGTCTTCAACAACTGTTATATTCTCTTGGTACATGTTCACAATCAAATTGTGTACATCTACCAGGGGGCCAAGTGAGACAAAGGTGTTGAAGACAAAAAATGAAATTCAAAAAAAAAAAAAATTGGATTCCATTCATCTAGAGACAAGAGATTACAAAATTGGAGAAGAAGAAAAGAGAATACATGCGGGAGCTACAAAGAGATGGTCCTAGACCCTGTGAAAGAACTGGGCGACCTTCTGGGCAACCTCTGACACGCTGGCTCGGGCGGCTTCACCCTCTCCTTCGATGGGGCCTTCAAGCACCGAGTCCAGAAGGAATTGAGGGTCCCGGCTCGTGTAGCACGTCAGCACAAACTCTGCAACGTTCTTCGCCAGGGACTGTCCCTCAGTTTCCAACTGGTCCGCGATGACATCGCCCATTTTGGTGAGTTTGTTGCCTGCTGAACTCAGCGCCTCCAACGCCTGGTCCAGTTCCGGCTCCGGATCATCCAGACGCACGGGATTGAAGCTTATTGGCATCAGCGCGTCGTTGGCCTTGCCCAGGAAGTCCCAAACTTGTTGCAACTCTGCAGCCCTTGCGCTTCGCATCTCCTCCAAGGATCTTTTGGCCGCCGCAAGCTCCGAGTTCTCCCGAGCGAGACGCTCCACCTCTTTGGCATTCTGCTGAATCTTTTCAGCAACCTGCCTTTCGAGTTTACTGAGCTCTTCCTCCCGGAGGTGGATCTTATTCCGATGGTTGACCAGATCCTTCTCTCGGCCCCGCACTTTCTTCTCCCTGGCGGCGACGGCATTCTCCTGCTTGTAGAGATCTTGTCCTCGCTCCCAGGCCTTCTTCTCCTCCTCCTCGCAACGCTCCTCCAATTTCTTGGTGTGTTCTTCGAGGCTCTTGTCACCCAGAGCTGTCTTTTGGACAAGCTCTTCCTACCTCTTCACGAGGTCGTCCCGCAGCTCCAGGAGTTTTTGCTCTTCATCTTTGAGCTTTATCTCCTGCGCCTCAAGAGCCTCTCGGCGCTTGACGAGACTATCGTGGATGGTGGCGAGCCTCTCCTGGCGATCATCCGCCGCGCTATTTGCAGCTTTGGACTGCTCATAGATAGCCCGGGACTGGTTGTCGAGGGATCACGTCATGCTTTCCCTGTCATCCAACAGCTTACTCAACTTTAGGCGGACCTTCACCCTCTGCACCCACTCCTTATCGTCAGCCAGCCTCGACAGCGCCAGCTTGGTCTCAAAATGGAGTCGGTTGCGCCACCTCCTAAGAGTTTGACGCTCCTCCTCGAGGGCCTTGCTGTCGTGGTAGAAAGCCAGCTGGACCTGGCGAAGACTGGAGCAGGCGTTGTCAATAGACAACGATAGGGGGATCGGGTCCGTACCTGCCAGGGTCCTCTCCGCTGGCTCCAACGGATCTTCAATGACAAAAATTGGGTCCCACTGTACAAGATCAGTCCCCTGAGCTTCCATGGCGCTAGGGCCATCCTCCGGGATAGCCTCGGCCGTCGCTGAGGAAGTACCTGCAGCAGAAGTTCCGACCTCCGGAATTGACTCCGAAGGTCCCGCCGCCAGGTCATCAACAACTGGCCCCTTAGGCAGGGGGGTCAGCAGCTTCATCTTGGCACCCTGGCTCAGCAGCGGGAACCTCTAGGATCACCACTTCCGGAGCAGGTGTTGAAGGTTCGGTCGGAGCAGAAGCTACTTCTGGCTCTGGCTCTGGCGCAGGCGCCTCCTCCGCCGTTGGCTCAGGTGCTGGCGCTTCGACCATCATGGGCTCAGGCGCTGGCGCTTTGACCATCATAGGCTCAGGTGCCGACACCTCTGCAGCAACTGGCTCGGACGCTAGAACCTCTTCAATGACCGACTCTACAGTCGGAACTTCTGCAGCAATCGGCTCTACCGCCGGAGCTTCCTCAACAACCGGCTCAAGTGCCAGAACTTCATCAACACCCTACTCCACCGCCGGAACCTCATAAACCACCGGCTCGACTGTCGGGGCTTCAACAACATCTGACTCTAGGGCTGGAATCGCAGCTACCTCCGAATCTGTGGCCGGAGCGTCCAACATCTCAACATCCAAGCCTGGAGCTTCAACCTCCGGGGATGGTTCCGCTGATACATCTTCATTCCCGTGGTCCGGCGCTACCACGGGAGCTTATGGGGATGAGTCGAGGTCCAAGACCACGACAGCCAGCGTCGGGGCTGCCGCAACCTCAGCCACCTCTTGGGGCGGCGCTGGAATTGGAGCCGGAGCTTCAGCCTGCACAGCCTCAACTGATGCTGCAGGGACCGGAGCTTCAACCCTTTTCTTAGGCAAGCTGTGGATGAAGGATGAAGAAACTCAAAATACAGACATAACAATAAAACAATTGGCTGAGGTAAAAAATCAAAAATTACCTTGGAAGGCTTCCGCACCAGTTAGCACGGAACCTCTTTTCCGGACGCTTCGGACTGACCCCAGCCGCCACCGGCGTGGAAGTCCTGGAAGGTCCCCCAGAGCTTGTTGCTTCTACCGGTGTTGCCTTGGTCGAGGGCCCCCTCGACCGGGAAGGACCTCCGGACCCAGAGCCCTCAGCTGGCCCTGGTGCTGGAGTCACACGACCGGAGCTAGCACCCCAGGGAATATGCCGCTGCTGGAGTAGATGCCGCCGTTGAAGACCTCCCCCTCCGGGGAGAAGGAGCCGCCGACGGCTCGAGAGCTCGGCCAACTCCTTGCCCTTGCCAACGACTTCGGTTCTTGGCTTTGGGGCGAGAGCGGAGCCGCCTTTAGGAGCTCCGGAGATCGCCAACCCGGTGGTCGAACGCCTCTCAATGACACCAAGGTCGTCAAGCACCGGCATCGTCCGCCGGAGCTCCCCGCTGAACTTTGCCTCCATGTTCAGAGGGAGGAAAGCTTCCGGCGGAGCCAAGTCGTCACCCTCGACGTCGATGCCGTGCTGGAACTTCTTGAGGTAGAACTCCAAAGTTGCACCCTCCATGTTGGACTTCAAACCGGTCTCGATCCGGTCGTCGTCCAGCATACTGTTGAGGGCCCAAGCAAGCTTCTCCATCTTCTTCGGCGGAGCCCACCTGTTGGTCAGGAAGTTGCAAAACACCGCCTGAGGAGTCACCCCTCCTTCCACGCACAGGTGGATTCTGGTCAGAGCAGGGTTGAAGGCGTCCGACAACACCGGAGCTTCACTCCAAACTGCAGTGTCGATGTTAGTGAGGCCTTCCGGTAGCTCCAGCTTCTTGTGCTCCTCCACCCTGATGACAATCCAATCCTTCTTCCAGTCGTCCCACTTCCCAGAAGGGAACGACCGCAAGTACTTGTACGTGCACTTCTTGCGCTTCACAAAATAGTAGAAGCCAATGTACTCGTCACTCCTGCCCGTAGTGTGGACAGTGAAGAAGGTGCGAAAGAGCTCAATGCAGGGGGGAATGACCATCCACATCTCGCAGAAGTGGACAAAGATCGACACCAGGAGAATGGAGTGGGGGCCAAGGTGGTACAACTGCACAGTAGCATCAGGAAGAAAGAGGAGAAAGGTGGGATCAGTCCCACCATGGCATACGCGGAGAAGTACACCATGTCTCCGGCGTGTTCCTTCTCGAACGGAAGCTTGCCAGCGCGGACCAAGTGGTTGAAGAAGTCAGGGGACCATCCCATGAGGGCTCGGACCTTCTTCAAATCACCATCGGTCTTCAGTCGGCTCTGGCAGAGACCCAATTCCATCGCGGCACAGCGAGGCAAGAGAGGAGAAGCAAGCGAAAGTTTGGAAGGTTTGAGCGCAAGTTCGAATGAAAGGCGTAAAGAACCCCAAACGGTGCGTGCTTTCCTTCTTAAGTAAGCCTCCGCAACGCTTGGATGGAAACCGCAGAGGAGCCGATGATACCAGTCAAAAACTTCACTCTGCCAATGACAAGGGGGCCCGGGGCCACCCCGACGATCAAGTCGAGGTCCTTATCCTAGGCGAACGGTTGTCATCATGAAAGGCGGGAAACCCGAAGGCAACAGCCTGACAGGGCGCGCAGAACCGATATGATTTTCGTATCGGGAACCAGCGACCTTCAATTGCGTGAGATCCGCACGCTGAGATCTCACATGCCGCCTCCAGGATATGCCACGCGACAGAGGTTTAATTGCGAACTATCGCCAACGGCACGCCCGAAGACCCTTGAAGACACGGCTCAAAAACCGAAGAATGGACCCACCTCCAGCAGAATGACTTCATCCAAAAGGTCTCTCCCGGAGGTGGGCCCAGGGGGCCACTGTCGGTACCCTACGTATCGAATACCCCTTGAGATTGCAAAGATCACAAGGAAACTCCATCTACCAGATTTGAAGACATCCGAAGGCCCACATGTCAGGCGTAATCGGACCTGCTTCCCCGACATGTTTAGTCCCAGGGCCGCCACGTGTATCATAAGACCGGAGCTATCGCCCACACATGGGAAAGCTCCGGACAGAATACCAGTATGGCACCCCCGGACCTAACCCCAGACAGAGGGAAGCTCCGGTACTGACATGTGCCCAACAACACCGGACCTACCCGTCCACGACGGTAAGCTCCGGAGCTGCCACGTGGCTGAACTGTCGGACCTTCAACTTCAACAATCAGGCTGGTGGACCCCCAACGGCTCCGGACCTTCAAGGAGCAATCAAAGACTTCAAGACCCGATTAAGTTTCATTAATGTCATATTAATGACACACGATCGGATGACCCTTAATACCGGTAACAGCACAGTTAAGGCCCGTTGTCAGGCTATTAAGGGTAATTAACTTCATTAATTGTGTATCAAGCATGTGTAACCACAAGAGCCACATGTCGGGCCAGGCTAACAGTGTAACGACCAGTCCTTGTACTATAAAAGGATTGGTCGACGATACACAAGGGACGACTCCATACCTCGATTGGACTCCCTGACCTAGACGAGCTTCTTCTTATAAAGCTTCTTTTAGACTTACACGTTCAATATAATACCAACACACCCCGTGGAGTAGGGTATTACGCTCAGGCGGCCTGAACCACGTAAATCTCTGTGTCCACTTGTCTTTCACCTTCTTGAATCTCTGCGCGCCCATTACCGAATTACAACCCCTCGATCTACCAACGGTAGTGTCGGGAGATCTGCCAGATCCAAACACCGACAATATTCATACTTAAGTTTTGGATTAGTTTTGATGGAATTAAATTTTCGCGGAAATTTGAAATGGACTAGCCTTTGATTTTATCGATAGCCGATTTTTTGGCGAAAAATAGGTGATAAATTTATTTTTCTTCGAAATCAAGCTTGTATTCCATGTCAGATATTCGTTACATATTCATACTTACGTTTTGGAAAAATTTCAACGATATTAAATTGTCGCAAGAAATAAAAAAGGGTTAGCCTTCGATTTTATCGAGAACCGAGTTTTATGCAAAAAATAGATCGCAAATTCATTTTTTTAGATCAATCTTATATTACATGTCGGATATACGTTACGTAGTCATACTTAATTTATAGAGAAGTTTTGACGGTATCAAATTTTTTCGAAGAAATATAAAGGAGTTAGCCTTCGATTTTATCGAGAATCGATTTTTCTGCGAAAAATGGATCGTAAATTTATTTTTCTTCGAGCTTGTATTGCATGTCAGATATGCGCTACATAGTCATACTTAATTTTCAAAAAAGTTTTGGCGGTGTCACATTTTAGCAAGAAATCCAAAGGGGTTAGCCTTGGATTTTATTGATAATCGAGTTTTCTGCGAAACATAAGTCGTAAATTTGTTTTTCTTTGAGATTGAGCTTGTATTAAAATTCCGATATGCATTATGTAGTCATACTTAATTTACCGAGAGGTTTCGACGGTATCAAATTTTCGGAAGAAATCCAAAGGGGTTAGCCTTTGATTTTATCGAGAACCGTTCTGCAAAAAATGGGTCGTAAATTCATTTTTCTTTGAGTTCAAGCTTGTATTTCTTGTCAGATATGCATTACGTAGTCATAAATAAGTTTTATAAAATTTTTGATGGTATCAAATTTTCGCGAGAAATCGGAAGTGGTTAGCCCTCGATTCTATCGATAATTGTGTTTTCTGTGAAAATGGGTCGTAGATTCATTTTTTTCGACATTGTGCTTGTATTACATGTCGGATATACATTATGTAGTCATAATTTATGAAGAAGATTCGACGGTATCATTTTTTTTGGAGAAATCTAAAGGGATTAAGCCTTTCAATTTTATCGATAACACAATTTTCTTCAAAAAATGGATCGTAAATTCATTTCTCTTCTAGATGGAGCTTGTATTACATGTCGGATATGTGTTATGTAGTCATACTTAATTTTTGCAGAAGCATCCACGTTATCAAAATTTCATCAGAAATACAAAAAGTTAGCCTTCGATTTTATCGAGACCGGAGTTTTTTATGAAAAGTAGGTCATAAATTCATTTTTTTTTTCTATATGAAGCTTGCATTACATGTCAGATATGCGTTCCTAGTCATCCTTAATTTTTAAATAAGTCTCAACAGTATCATATTTTCGCGAGAAATCCAAATGAGTTAGTCTTCGATTTTATCAAGAATCGAGTTTTTTTTTTACGAAAAATGGGACGTAAATTTATTTTCCTTCTAGATGGAGTTTGTATTACATGTCGGATATGTGTGACTTAGTCATACTTAATTTTGTGACAAGTTTAAATAATATTAAATTTTCGTGAGAAATCCAAAGGGCTTAGCATTCGATTTTATCGAGAACTGATGTTTCTGCGATAAAATGGGTGGTAAATTTATTTTTCTTCGACATTGAGCTTGTATTAATATTAGATATGCATTAAATAGTCATATTTAATTTTTAAAGAAGTCGACGGTATAATTTTTTTGCAAGAAATCCAAAGGGGTTAGTATTCGATTTTATCGAGAATCGAGTTTTCTGTAAAAATAGGTCGTAAATTCATTTTTTTTAGATTGATAATGTATTACATGTCGCATATGCGTTACGTAATGATACTTAATTTATGGAGAAGTTTCAAAGGTATCAAACTTTCGAGACAAATTCAAAGGGGTTAGCCTTCAAATTTATCGAGAATCGCGTTTTCTATGAAAAATAGATCATAAATTCGTTTTTATTCGAGATCGAGCTTGTATTACATGTCGGAAATGCGCTACGTAGTAATACTAAATTTTTGGAGAAAATTCAACGGTATCAATTTTTCGCGAGAAATCCAAATGGTCATAGCCTTGGATTTTAACAAGAACCGAGTTTTCTGCGAAAATTAGGTCATAAATTTATTTTTCTTTGAGATTAAGCTTGTATTACATGTCGACTATACGATACATAGAATTACTTAATTTTAGGGGAAGTTTATACGATACAAAATTTTCGCAAGAAATCTAGAGAGGTTAGCCTTCGATTTTATCGAGAACCGAGTTCTCCGCAAGAAATGGATCGTAAATTTATTTTCATTCGAGATCGAGCTTGTATTGCATGTCGGATATGCGTTACGTAGTCATACTTAAGTTTTGGAGAAGTTTCAACGGTATCAATTTTTTGCGAGAAATCTAAAGAAGTTAGTTTTTGATTTATCGAGAACCAAGTTTTCTGCGAAAAATGGATGGTAAATTCATTTTTCTTCGAGATTGATCTTGTATTACATGTCGGATATATGTGATGCAGACATACTTAATTTTTGGAGAAGTTTCGACGGTATCGAATTTTCGCGAGAAATTCATAGGTTAGCTTTCGATTTTATCGAGGACCGAATTTCTGCGAAAATAGGTCGTAAATTCATTTATCTTCGAGATCGAACTTGTATTACATATCAGATATGCATTACGTAGTCATACTTGAATTTTTGAGTAATTTTAACGGTATAAAATTTTCGTGAGAAATCCATAGGTTAGCCTTCGATTTTATAAAAAACGGTTTTTTTTTTTTTCAAAAGAATGATGAGTGAATTCATTTCTTTTGAGATAGAATTTATATTTGTTATAGTCTACTCCTTCCGTTCCAAAAGTTTGTCGCTTTGTAGTTCAAAAATGAATTATAAAGCGACAAAAGGAGTATGTGTTAACTGTTAAGTAGCAACCCGACGGGTCCTTCTTGGTCTGCTGTCGGCGCGGGTGACGGGTTAAGTACATGATTGGTCATATGATGCTGGGGCTGGCGCTCCCGACCGCATGCACATCGGCGCCACTATGACGCGAAGCGCCTTGGCTCCTTCATCGCGCTGTTCCTGCCGGTGTACATGGCGCTGTCGGGGGTACCGCATCGCACGGAACTGACCAGAGTGGTGGACTATGGAGAGCATCGCTGCGCGGCCGAGCGCTTATTACCTCCTGGTGCTGGCCTGCCCGTACAGCGAGGACCCCTCATGGACCTGCTCGAGGCGTCGTCGGGGCTCCTACCCCGTGTCGCTCATCGTGGTCCACCTCACGGAGCTGGTGGGTCGTGCTCCAGCCCCACCGCAAGTCAAGCAGTAACCCGACGCCATGGGACCGCACCGTGAGGAGGTTGAGGAGGGAGGGAGGTGAGGACGTGGGGATTGAATTTGAAGGAAAAGGTGAGTGTGGGAAGGGAGTTTGAGGAAGCAGAGCAGGGATTTTGAGCGCGACGACAGCGAGCACCAGCACCGAAGAAGATGTTGCCCCGCCCAGGGACAGGCGCGCGCTCCATGAACACGTAGAAGACCGACCTGGAGTCCGCGGGATCGTCGGTGAGCAGGAACACGAGCAGCGCGAGCGGCGTTGGTGCTGGGATGCCTGAGGAAGAAATTAAGCTTTGCAG
This sequence comes from Tuctoria greenei, assembly GCA_036927565.1. Lineage (NCBI taxonomy): Eukaryota > Viridiplantae > Streptophyta > Magnoliopsida > Poales > Poaceae > Tuctoria > Tuctoria greenei. The sequence continues at coordinate 177,121,375 of JAYESD010000009.1, read as the reverse complement.
CATGAGTGGCAGAGCGCCTGCGGAGGGTGGCGCCTTGCCTCATTTCTCAATCCTCCTCTGCGAAGAGGCGCTCGCTCCATGAGCCGGCCTACTGCAGCGCCAATGGCGTCGTGAACCACGCTGCAGGAGATGCTGCTGCTCCGGGCCAAATGTTCCGCCTCCACGGCGGCCGCTCAAGCGGCAGCATTCCTGTTCCTCCAAGCTGCCATCGCCTCCGCCAAGAAATCGGCGTCCACCTTATCCACGCTCGCCAGCTGCTGCTGCTCGCTCGCTCCCACCAGAGATCCCTTCGCGATCGCTCAGGCTCTCGCCGCCGCTGCCTCCTCCCCGGCTTCCACCTCGCCACCGTACGCGGGCACCAAGCTCCACGCGACCTCCGTCAAGCTCGGAATGTCCGCCGCCGACACCTTCACCATGAACCACCTCCTCATTTTCTACTCCAGGCGCGGCGTCCTTGCCTCCGCTCTGGAGGTGTTCGAAGAAATGCCGCACCGGAACCTCGTCTCCTGGACGGCCATGGTGTCTGCCTGCACGCGCCGCGGAGAGCCGGAGCTGGGGCTGGGCTTGTTCGTTTCCATGTTGAGGAGCGGGTTCTGCCCGAACGAGTTTGCCCTTGCCAGCGCGGTGGGTGCTTGTCATCCAATGGCGCGTGCGGAGCTCGGCCGTTCACTCCACGGCCTTGCTGCCAAAGCAGGCCTTGATGGCGATCCTTATGTGGGGAGCTCTCTGCTGCTCATGTATGCCAAGCACGGGCGTGTTGCTGCTGCCGAACAAGTATTTGGCAACATATGGCGCAAAGACTCGGCATGCTGGAATGCAATGTTGGAGGGTTATGTCTCAAACGGTCGTGGGTACGACGCGATGGGGGCAGTGGTTCAGATGCATCGGCTTGGAATACCGTCTGATGTGTTCACGTACATCTCGGCTCTGAAGGCTTGTTCGATTCACGGCACGTCGGATTTGGGACGGCAGCTCCACGCTCTTGTCATCCAGAACATGTTGGAGTCTGATACCTCAGTGATGAATGTGCTTGTCGATATGTATTTCAAAGCAGGACTGAAGGAAACCGCCATGGCTATCTTTGGTAAGATTCAGCGAAAGGATACTGTTTCTTGGAACACGGTGATATCCTGTCTAGCACATGACGAGGATGAGAAGGCAGCTGCAGGATGCTTTGTCGACATGTCAAGATGTGGATGTAATCCTAATCAAGTTACATTCTCCGTTATGTTGAGGTTGAGCGGTGCTAAAGAGAACACATGCCTTGGACTTCAGATCTTTGGCCTTGCTTATTGTCATGGCTACTCAAAAAATGTTCTCGTGGTAAATGCCATAATCAACATGCTGTCACGATGTGGATTGCTCGACAGTGCATATGGCTTCTTCTCTAATCTTAGTGTCAGAAATGTTGTGACATGGAATGAGATGATTGCAGGTTTTGGTCTGCACGGTTGTTCTGAACATGTTATGAGGCTCTTCCGCAGCTTGCTCTACTTCGGAGCAAGACCAGACGAGTTCACATATCCAGCTGCTTTGTCTGCCTTCCAACAAGCTCCTGACACGAGGAACCACGAGCAAATCCACGCAAGTATTCTAAAAGATGGATTCACATCATGTCAGTTTGTCTCAACTTCACTAATCAAAGCAATGGCAGCCTCTGGTTTAGTTCAGAGTTCGCTGAAAGTCATTGAGGATGCTGCAAAGATGGATTTGGTGTCGTGGGGAGTCATCATCTCTGCGTTCCTGAAGCATGGTCTGAACGATGAGGTTCTTTACCTTTTCAACTTGTTCAGAGGTGACTGCTCAGAGAATCCTGATGAATTCATCTTGGCTAGCATCCTGAATGCCTGTGCAAATGCTGCGCTGATCAGGCAGTGCAGGTGCATCCATTCGCTTGTCTTCAGGACAGGGCACAGCAGGCACTTTTGCGTGGCGAGTGCTTTGGTTGATGCCTATGCAAAGTGCGGTGATATTTGTGCTGCAGAAAGTGCTTTCACTGCTGTTTCATCGGTAACCGACGATGCTATACTGCACAACACCATGCTGACAGCCTACGCCAACCATGGCCTGATTAAAGAAGCCCTCGGTCTATACCAGGAGATGACAAAACTTCAGCTGGCTCCAACACCAGCAACATTTGTCGCGGTCATCTCAGCATGCAGCCATCTTGGGTTAGTCGAGCAGGGGAAGCTTCTGTTCAGTTCCATGTTGTCTGAGAAAGGTATGAATCCAACGAGGGCCAATTATGCCTGCCTGGTCGATCTTTTGTCACGGAAAGGCCTCCTCGAGGAGGCAAAAGGCATCATGGAGGCAATGCCGTTTCAGCCCTGGCCTGCAGTTTGGAGGTCGCTGATGAATGGTTGCCGGATCCATGGGAATAAAGAACTCGGTGTGCTTGCAGCAGAGCATATCCTGAGAATGGTGCCAAGCAGCGATAGTGTATATGTTTCGCTGTCGAATGTCTATGCAGAAGATGGAGAATGGCAGTCCGCAGAGGAGACCAGGAGGAGGATGGCTGAATATCAAGTGCAGAAGGTGCAAGGTTACAGCAGCGTAGAAATTTAGCCATTCAGGGAACTAGGGGTAGTAGTTAGTGCTCACAATAGAAAAGCCACTTTAGGGGGTGGAACGATATTAGATTAGATGTGAATGTGAATACAAATTTGCAGAACAATTTGCTGCTCCATCCTTATTTTTTTATTTGTCATTACAGACAAAGATATAAACTAAAAATGAGTTTGAACGTATTATCCACTATCGGAGTGACAAATAAAAAGATATGGAAAGAGTACATAGCTACTTGCAGTACTGAAAAGGATAGTGTTGTTTTCGCCACTCACAAATGAGGTAAGATACAATACTGAATATCAGCTTTCACCAGGTACCATCGCAGCAAATTCAAAATATAGCATGGACAGAAGCATCATTCATTTCGCTTCAAAATAGGGCTCTCTAGGTTGACACACATGACAAATAGGAACTGCCACAGTTCACAAACTAGCACTATTTTTTCATAATACAAGAATTATCTCCAAACCGGAAAAGCTAGCTTCTACGCACGAGACCAGGTGGCTAACAACTGTACAAATACAACTCACCCTTACATGCATGGTTATGGACAATCTGTCCAGCTATTACAATTCAAGACTACCTCATGCAGGCCCAAACTAATGTCATCTACTGCTATATTAGCTGGAGAAATGATCCTATCTATTCAATACCATCTGTGAGGACACATGCATACATTCTACCTAGGCCCATATGCACAACCACTTGCCCAGGCAGCTTCTACCAAACTTGATTTACCTATGACGAAGCTTTTTTACATTTGACAAAGGGTACAATCCTGGTGAGGTGACTATTTACATTTCAGCTGAACTAGCCATCATTATCTGGGGGCAAGCCTCCATTTTTAATTGAAGGACCAGGGATAGGGTTTGGCAACCTTCGGTAAGGAGGCTAATGAATCTTGTGCTGCACCTTACAAACTGCACACGGTGTCCACCAGGCAATGTGCACTCAAAGCCACAGAGCTATCACCACCACGTTGGTTGACCCAGCTTCACATCTTGGATCTTGTAGCTGCACCATGGCACAGAGCCATCGTCTGGCCATCCAAACCTTTGGTCTACTGGTTGCATTGTGGTTGCATGACATGACATTGCAGGCCTCATCTTACTTGTACTTTTCCTCAGCGTAGATAGAGACAAGAGCATTATCACCAGCACCAACAGCCAAGAGTGAATTGTATGGGTGAAAAGAAAGGCAATTAACACTGCCTATCCTCTGGCCCATAAAGGATGGTTGGTACCGTATTATCGCCAACTGTTCTCCTTCAAGACTGAACACTTTAATCATCTGCTTCGCTGAGCCACTTGCAACAACTGGGGCATGCCGATGAACAGCCAATGCTGTCAGCGAACCCCTGTGTGCCTCGATAGTTAGGTAGGGTTCAGCTGCCCTTCTAACGTCGAGAAATTGAATATCTCCAGCTTGTGATGCACTTATAATCTGTGACAGCATAAATGATAAAAGGGTCACTATAGAGCTTAAACAAAACCTACAAACGAAGCGATGCAAGAAGCAGTAATGTTTATATACCTTGTGTGGATCAAAACCAGGTTGAAACCCTATGTCCACTACCTTTTCTGTCCTTGGGGCATGTGGTCTCGCCATATAGACAAGTCTGCAGCATTGGATCCAGATTTTTTTTAAAAAAAAAGATAAATGGAAAAGAGGCAATAGGATATTGAATAGAACACATGTAAGGTCTTCAAAAGACGTCACAAGGCTAAAGGATGTAGCTATGGCTCTACTTACCTATCAGGAGTGCGAACATCAAATATCCTTACAGAAGCATCAGCAAAACCAGCAGCAAATTGACTACAGTGGACCTGGGATGTAGACTGAAACAGGAGTAACAAGCAGTGGTCATGCTCAAGAACAGGCATACCAGATTAACATAAACACCAGCGCTATAGCTAGAATCATATACATGAAGCCATCAAACGGCTCATTTTCACACTAATGAAATGAAAATGCATATGATCTGGAGAAATCAACTTCTGCAAATATTATAAATAGCTTTTTTTTTGAAAGAAACTATAAATATCTTTTATGCACCACCTTTTCTCAAAAACGAAGTAAAACAGCAAGATAAGCTGAATATACCATTACACTAATATATTTTTTTGTTAAGAAAGAATTCATAATTTATGGCACTATGGAAGCAAACGGCTGGCAAATTTATATTAACCCCTTGTCACAATGCTCAACCAACAGAAAGCTGACCAAAACCCAGATAACCCTTGATAAAACTTGGCTATTTGAATTGCAAACCCATATTCGTGCATGCATGCACTCCATTATTTTTTCATGGAGTATTATGAGACTTGAATATAGCTACCTTTTTACCATGTTTATTTGGATTACTCAAATAGACATGGCAATGAGAACTTACCAGAGCAGAAATGGCACTATCAGCAGATGACTGAATTGTGCTGATAAGTTGTTCCTTGTCAAGGTCCCATACCAGGATGGAAGCCATGTCACCAGATGCGTACTATTTAACAACGAAAGGCAGCAAGTATTTGAATTAGAACATACAGTGTGTAAAATGTGTTGCAGAGCAAATGGTAGATGGCACCAGAATATCACCAGATAACCAGATTGCTGCTGCCAATCGATCACAACACCGCAACCAGCAGCTCGATGACCCTGAACTGATGAGAAAGCAGTTACAAGTTTCTGTCCTCCTTTTTGGGTGAAGTTTTTCCATATACGGACATTTCCATCATCTGCAACATGAAAATTAGATAGCTCAACGGTACAAGTACAATAACAAAACACATAAAAAAGAGAGGCATACTTGAAGCAGCTAAAAGCAAGCTCTCATCAAGCTCATTGATAAGCAAGAGTTTAGATAGCCCCCTGTCAGACAACTTGTGGTTTTCAAAAGCGTTCACTGGCAGTGCGTCGTCATAGTTCCACACTCTGAGATGAAACAAAGAATTTTAGCAACTAGAACAGTGCATATGATGTGCTAGCATTTTCATTTTAGCAGTAATATTTTGACCTTATTTGCTCATTTTCATCAGATGCGACGACAATTGGAGAAAATGGCATCAATAATACTGCTTTTGTACCCAACTCAAACCTCGTATCCCAACTAGCAATCTGGCTCGTCATCTTACATGCTGATATTCCCACCATCCACCAAAAAAGGAGCACAAAAGTAAGTGATTTAAGTATAGAATACCAACAAGAATGTGATGCAGAATGATGTATATGTACACGTACAGGAACGCTGACATTTAGAAATGCAAGCAAGTGCAATCCGTTCTCTCTCTTCTCTTCTAGCATTTGCTTCTTCATTGTTGTCATAACCAGTTAAAAGCGGCCTTGAGAAGTGACCACAACTCCAGTTGTAAATGATTGATTTGGGAAGTATGCTTAGATCAGCATTACTGGAAGATGCAACAGAGCTTAAAAGGGGATCAGCTAAGCCCCCAGGTGAATTCATAAGATGTGGTCTGAACTCCATAGAACACACTCGGCGTAATCCTGTAAGATAATCACGCTGAGGCGGGCTAACAGGAGGGGTCCTAAATGCAATTGAGAAGTTTCCTGCAAAAGAAGGCACAATTCATCATCATCAATTCATTTATTTTCCTGAATTTCCAAGCACACAACAACGGAAATGATCACAGCTTACCAGAATTCATATCAAACCAAGAAGAAGAACGTGACATTCCAAAGTTCGATGGAGGTGTGGATGTTTCTCCTTGATGTGCACCACCACTGTTAATTCTTTTGTGTTTCATGATGACTTGCTCAATGCCAATGAGGGACAGTGCTCTCCGGCCAATAGTTGCAATTCTTGGGTGAGGATCTTTAGCAACAGAACACATGGTCAATATAAATTGAGAATAAATTACATTATCAGCAGGCCTTGATCTGTTGTAGCTGAGACCACCATTAGTTGCATTCTCCCTCGGTAATATGCCTGAATCAGAGTGTTGAGAAGAACCATCCGACTGGGGAGAGCCATGCAAGATGCTAGATGTTGCAATCGGACTGCTTGTAGAATTTCTTCCATCACGGCCAGTACCAATGCTACCACTGCCAACCCTTAGAACAGGACCAATATGAGAAGCAAGACCAGTACTGCCTTGTAGAATGTTGGTGGAACTATAAACATTGGTTGGATTACTTATATTAGCAAGTGATGGTAGAGACTTCAGTAATGAATTGGTTTGAGGTTTCCAATACTCAGCAGCAACAGATTTGAGATGTTTGTTGTGACCCAGTGCAAAACGGGTAAGCGCTGGAAAAAAACATCAAATCAACTCAAAATGATTAACAAGAGGCAAAAAGTAATAATAATATGTTCAACATATTAAAAGGAGGCATCTAGGAAGAAATTATTTCCCTAGTGCGCATACCTGTAGCAACCTCAAATCTAACAAGAGGGCTACCATCTGAAGAAACCTGAAGAAGGCTTCGAACAATATTTATTTCAGCTTTCACCTTTTCATCATCATCAGAATCATCATCGACTCCACTTAATGATGATGATCCCACATCCACAAGATTCCCAAGTGCAAAAACAGCAGAAGCTCTGACCTGGCAAAACCAAATATTTAATATGAAGTAGGCAAAAAAAGAACTGAAACAATATGAAGGCCATTGTACCTCAGGCTGAGGCTCCGACAATAGCAAGGAAACAATGTCTGGTGCATTTGATTGTAAACCAAGTAACTGAGCCTCAGGGAAATCTTCCCAAAGTTTGCCAAGACATAAACAAAGCCACTGCAAAAGCAAAGGCTCTGTTTGTCCATCATGAGAATCCTCAGGTTGCAGATGTCTCAGGCAAACATCTATAAGACCTGCACTAACACAAGGCTCTTGACCCCCCCTATGCCCATCCACAATAACTGCTAAAACGAACGCAGCCATCGCACGCTGCTCAGGGTAAGCATCCAAACTGTCCAGAAACCTGATAAAATATGCATGCCCTCCATCTTTAACCAAGTCAACCTGGCATGACTGTCATTTGAGGGAAAACAATACAGGGTAAACACCTGAATGTTGAAAAACAAAAAGAACTCCAAAACATTCAAGAGTGCATACCTTATCAAGAGAGAGAATTTTTGTCCAAATGAAAACAAGAATTTGACGTAGTTCTATAGCACTCGTTTGGAGCAATTTGAGTACGTAAGGAAAGATTCCAACAGATAAGGCCTACAACAATATAAAGTGCCCAAGGTTAAAGATTGTAAATCCAAAGAGAATAAAGAACAAGTTGAGTACATAAGGGAATATGTCAATCAGCAAGGCCTACGGCAATATGAAGTGCCTGAGGCTGAAAACTCTAAAAGAGGATAAAGACTAAGCACTTCATGTAACAGAAACATAAATCCAGAAGAGGTCAAATGCATACCAAATCAACTGCCCATGGTCCCATGTCTAGAAATCTTCCAAGCAGAACAAGTGCTCTAAATCTGTGTGATTGACTAAGCAAAACCTACACAAAACATCAAATGTAAGAGGCAAGTGAAACAAGAAAATAATTTTTAATAACAGAGCTAAACAGAATGCATGTAAAACATTTTCCAAAATGACACTAGCAGCAAATAGATAACCCATGAGGAACTTAAAAATAGATCACAAAGTAATTAAAAATGAATTCTACAATTCATATTGCATTTCAGGTAACTGAAGCAGCAAAGTTTCTTACCTGAAGAACTACATGTAAACGTTCAGGGGTTTTCAGGCACTTAAAAATAGATAGTAAAGTAAGTTAAAAATGGGTCCTACAAAACATATAGAACTTCAGGCAACTGAACCAGCAAAAGTTCTTACCTGAAGAACTATAGGCAACTGTTCAGGGGGTTTCTTGTCCTCAGAGCCATGATCAAGCCACACTTCAAAAGCCGTCAATTGTTCCGTAAAAAATGAGCTCGGCTGGTTTGAATAAGGAGAAATAAACAAAATGATTACATAGAAATGGAACAGTAATTCCCTCTCTTAATACAAAGATGTGCAACTCTCTTGCGTATTCAAAAAAAATATGGAACAGTAATATCCGAAAATAAAAGGCATAGCTATTTCTTCACATACTGAAAAAAAAGGGTCAAAAAGAAAACCTGAAACTCCGCATTTGGATTAGTAATTAACTGAGGAAGCTTGGAAAGGCACATCTCAGCAGCCATGTCCCATGCATCCCTGCCATTTAGCATGTTAGTGAAAATGGACAATAAGTAGCTAATGCAGAAATAGAAGAACTAGTCAGGTTAGCTACCACATATGGTGTTGATGTGTTGGTGGTAATGACGGGTAAGAAATTGGAGAGCAATTTGCAGAACGCATGATTCTCTCAGCAAGTAAGAAGTTGCGAAAGAGACTAGCAACCAGAAGATCTTGCCTGAAAAGCCTTTGGAATAGATCTGCACAATGAAACTTATATCACAAACCTGATACAACCCAACATAATGGCATATAATATTGAAATAAAATGACATTTGTTCTCCAAGATGCACTACCACGGGGAAGAACGTTCCACGCAATAGTATCTGTAATAGCAGTGAAAATCCAATTTAACTCCCCAAGAAGAGTTTTACGGTCATTTTGCCTTCCAGGAATTTGGTCAATAAGAGACTGATCCAAAGAACCAAGAAGTAATGATCGGTTACAAAGCCTGCATGGTTTACAATAAAAAATGTACACTATAGGGGGTAAGGAATAGTTTACAGGTACAGTAAGAGAATGCACTCATGTTATCAGGCAAGAGAGATAGACACACCAGTGCAATGCCATTTTGATTGGTGTTGTGAGGCAAGATGTAAACACATCAGCAGGAAATTCGGTGCTCTGGGGGAGAGTTTGATGTGCCTCACAGGCAGCAAGAAGAATGCAATCCCTCACTGAAGATGCGGACGAGCTGGAACTCCAGTCTAGGCGCTGGGTAACCAATAGTGACAATGAATATTAAACAATCGAGGAACAGAAACAATAAAAAAAATACACTAATCATTTGTTAAAAAATACACTAATCAGAAGTGGAGTGGTAGAGCCTACCTCTAGAAAAGCTTTCACAATGATTCCAGCTGCTGAGCAGTCAAAGACATAAATTGATGGTGTTTTTAGCCATGAATCAAGGTCAGTGATAGGAAGTGGAATATACTGTGTGTAACTCTGCAAAAAGAAAAAGAAAAAAATGGCCGCTTCATAAAGACACCTACAATATGTACATGCAGTAACCAATGCAGTATCATAGTAACATTTACCTTGTTAAACACCCAAATCTCACCATTAGCTGTAGGCTTTGGTACACCATGGCCATTATAGTGGAAAAGGACCCTCTCTGATCTGGCATATTTGCGACAAGTATTACAAAGCTTCTTAACTTCCTCCACCGTTGGGTCCAGCTGAAGCTTGTAACGAGCCTGCAAGTGCCATGCCAATAGAACATGAAGATGAAATTAATTATTATGGAAATACCACATAAGCAGGAGAGTAAATACCTCACCTTAGGTTGCCACCGTTCATACTGTGAGTGTAATGTTTTTCCAATACTTTCAAGAGCTTTTGGAGGAGCCATAGAAAATGGATCTGCAAACAGAGGAAGGCAGAGTCAGTAACCCATCTCAAGGTAATTGTGTCAAGTGAAATAAACACAATCTTATATTCAACTATGAAACACCATGGTCGTCAAAATCTGGTCCATTTCTACTTTGCAGACCAATAACCATTATGATCATAAACATTAACAAAATAAGTTATATTTCCCAGAACAAGGTGCAGTATCTTAGTCAAAAACTTTAATTCCTCTACATCAGAAACCAATGGTTAACTTAAAATTCATAGGTGGGGCAGATGAAAAAAAATCTAAAACATATAAAGAAAATAGCCTCACTTCAGTAAATAATTTTCAAAAGTAGCGCTTGAGAATATTCAAACTTGGTTGGTGGGGAAAGACCGCCCCACGGTATTATAATTATTGGAGGGAATAGGGTGATTAGATTAATTGATGGAGTGTCAAGGGATACATATAGCCCTAGGGCCTGGATACATGGGCTAGGCCCAATATGGCACACACACAGGCTTAATACAGTCTAATACTCCCTCCTGGTTCGAAATATTTGTAAGGTGAGCTCAACCGGAGCCCGGCCAAGAAAGGCCACAAAAGCTGTCTCCCCTTACAACACGAGGGTCCGTGCCCTATGGGCCAGATCTTTACCTGTGCTTTGATCCCCCTAGCCCCTATATGAGGATCCGCCTCCACAGTATGTCCATCTCGTGTGCACACGTCCAGGGGAACCAATGAGTGACCTTTTTTACCCCAGCCTGAAAATTCACTCCCACAAGGAATCGAACCCAGGACCCTGGGGTGCTACTGAGAGTCCTAACCGCTAGGCTAAGACCCCTTTCGTGCGTTTGAGGATATGATGTCAGATAGTTTTCAGTTCGGTTTACTTTTGTTATACAATATGCTCAAATGGCATACAGGAATACAGAATGCCCGACAGAGTAAGAAACTATTATGGGCGTCAGACCCTGGATCGTGGGAGCACAATGACCATATGGCAAGGCAACAATGATACAATTCAGCAAGGATGCAACTGCAACAGCAGGCTTATGGCACAAGCACATCGTGTCGCATGGCAGGGCAGCAACAGCAAACCCACCATAGGACAGTTCGACGATGAGCTGTCTTCAGGGAGTGGTGTAATGTTGTGGCGTGCAGACTGACTACGATACAAAGTGATAATCACAATAGAGTGACACCATCTAGATTAGATAGATATCAGTTCATAGGTTTGCTATCCTTTTATTTGTAAGATAAGATCAGGTTGTTAGTTTGTTAAGGTTAGTCGGCCAATGCCTATGGCTATAAAGCCAGCTTGGACATAAAGAAAGGTAGGCAGGGAAGAAGAAGAAGAAGAAGAGACTAGGTCCTCTTCATGTGCCGTGGACTGAGGCCCCAATGCCATACCACAACAGAAACATTACCGCAGAAATAATGAAAAGCAGTTCATTTTCAGTGTATCCTAGCATGCAAGACTTCTTATCTAGTGATGAGAATTTCAACTTCAAAAATAATATGAACAGAATTATTAACTGCAGGCAACACTAAATTCCTCAGCTGACTGGAAATTTGAAAACAACATATACATAATTAAATATTAAGATTTACCTATCCAGCATTCCATTCTTGCACAGGGAGATATTTTAATTACATCCGGCGGATCAACGCTAATGTTTAAACATAATACAAGTGCAACACACCCGGTCTTCATCTGCACTACCAAATCCATTATTAGTAAATGTGTTGTAAAAGATGTGAACAACTTATAAAGAAGATATCATTCAATAGCCAGACAAAAGGAAACACCATATCTACATTAAATGAATCAACAACATATCGAAACAGATTAATGTTCCAACTAAAGCAAACAATCAATAGGATCAGTAAATAAAAGAATCAGCAAAACCTTTCAACTGTGGCTTGATTTATACAGTACATAGGTCATAGGTGTCCGTAGAATTTTATCATATGTAGATTGTACATTTCTGGACACATATTTTTACAAAGCTCAACATTGGGCTGCAAATATGCAATACAATCTCAGATATGGAAACAGCAGACTCAAGGGGATAGTTGTTTAAGTGTGGAAGAACAGATTAATGTACATGATATTTTGTTACACCAAGTGACTACAGAACTCTAAACAATATCCCAGAAAATGTAACATCTGCATAGGAAGCGTATTTTTTGGGCCAAAAGCATGACCATGACATCGCGGGGACACTGTTAAATTTTGAGTTACTAATTTACTAGTCCTCTTCTGTATCAATCATCACTGGTTTTTGAAGCCTCACCTACGTGTTGTGAGGGGGGTAGGGGTCTCCACGGGGTATTAGTTACGACACAACACTTAGGTGTCGACTAGGCGTTACGAGGGGAGTGGATCGCCACGCGTCACTGAACCATGCAATTATCATTAAATGAAGTGACAGTGTGATACATTACAATAGACAAGTAACGGCAGTTCCTTGGTACTTGTTGACACAAATAGGCGATAGATACCACTACTGAAAACAAATAATAGTTCAATTGCCCTCTAGGTGCCCATTGCGTATTCTGATTGTCCTGCTTGTGCCTAACGTTAACGTGACATCTGGAACCTCATTATATATCTGAATGCACCAAAGTTGAATAATAATTTTGCAGACAAGAACGATAAATGATGTTGAAGTTGTAGGTTCCATAACGACTAAGCTCGAGCAGCAACCGACCCAAAGTTTTCATTTTAGCACAAACTCTGCAATCCTACGAATCTCTCTTCGGAGCCCAACGAATCCAGCAAACAAATGAGAAGCAGGAGCAACAGAAACAGCAACTACATTCTGCGGTATATCCGTTACCCGTTCCTTGGGCCGCCACTTGGAGACGATCCCGCTAGATGATGGCCCGGCCCCTGCAGCCGCAGCCTCGTCGAGCCCCTCGTGGCGCCGGTCGCACAGCACCAACAGCTGGGGCAGGCACGCCACCGGCGTCGGCTTCTCCTCGTCGGCCGCCAGCCCATTCCTGGGCTCCGATACGTCGGCGACGGGGAGGTCATCCGTAACGTTGCTGTGGCGGCGATTCGGCAGCGGCGCCGAGGGCGCGGCCGACGAAGGTGACGACGAAGAGGACGAGTGTACGAGCCTGGATGCCATGAGATCTCCCAATGCCATCTACGGTAGCTCTTCCTGCCCGTCACGCGGCAGCCACGACGAGGTCTGTCTGGGAGCTTGGTTCACCTACATCGATCGAATCCGGGCGGCAGGACGAATACGGCGGGTGGAGCCAGGTCACCCGGGGTGGAAAGGTGGGGAGGAGGTAGGTGGGGAGGGGTTTAGGGTTAGGGTTTGGATGGATGCGGCTGCCTGGCTCGGAGGAGAGGGAAGCGGCGAGCGGAGGGAGAGAGCAAGAACCAGGCGAGAGGCGAGGAGAGAGAGGCTGACAGGAAATTTTCTTTTCCCTTTTAAAAAATTATGCAAAAAGCATTCTCTCACGTTTCATGTTTTTTAGCAATTTTTAAAACCTTATTATCAGGTACATATGTACTCCCTCCGTATTGAAAAGCTTGTTGTTTTGTATTTCATTTATTTTGTTCACGTGTCCACACACTCACTCACATCATTGGTACCCGCTAAGACATACTTACGCACATCTAGCCCTTCAATTACGCATGACTTCTAAGAGATATTTAAAACTAAAATATTATCATGGTAACGAATTACCGTGAAACAATCAGTTCGATTCCAGAAATAGAACTCGGGTGGCAGCACTTACAACTGAGCAGGGCTACGACTCATTATTTTAGAAGTTCTCGCGACCATGTGCATGTTTTGTTATTTCTATTTTTTTTTAGTTCTCCCAATACTGGAATTTTTCCAACCAACAATAGCTAGGTGAAAATAAACTACTACTTCCTAAATTCTTTACACTATGAAATCCTCATAATTTTTTTACAAAGAAGGAAGAGAAGAACGGAGAGAAAGTGAAAGAAAAGGGAGAAGAGGAGAAGAACGACGAGGAGCAACACGGTCACCCTGACACTCTCCTATGTTTTTTGTCTAGATCCGTCCCTACACACTAGCACGTGAGTCAGGAGGAAACGAAGTATGGCATCACATAGCAACAATAATAGACATGAGAAACACCTGCAAACAAGTTAGGATCTGTTCACTAGTAGGCAGGCTCAGAAAGTCACATATATATTGATAGAGGTTGAGAGGTGCATGTGCTGCTGTTGCTCTTCTGCTTCTCCCATCTTTTTTGGTCCCAGCCTAACCATGTTGACCTGTGTGCCAGCATACCTGCAAATCCTGGAGGCAATAGGAGGTGAATGAACATTGTCAAGGAGCAACTCAGCTGCAAAAAGAAATCTGCATTAATTTCCTCACTAAACATTCATTTGACCTGGTTTACCGTGTTCAAGCAACCATGCACCATCTATGAAGTTTGGACAATTCTCTCTAGGGAAACTTTATTACGAGTAGAAATATCACTAATCAAGAGATACTCCCTCATTTCTCAAAAGTTCATCACCTTCTAATTCATTTTTGAACTAGAAGGTGACAAACTTTTGAGAAAAGAGGGAGTATGTATCATCCCGAATAGAAAATGCTTTGCATGTTAAGTGTCGATAAGGCCTGTCGTCCAGCCATCAGTCATACCCAACATAGAAATCTATTTTCATTCAAGGATAGCTCAATTTGACCTGGAAGAAAAAACAATCTGATTGGGAAACCACCATCCAACATACAGATCGTAAGACATCAGGAAGTTGACGGGACAGTCCATCTCAAGATTGATAAGGTTTGTAAGTGCATTCATAAGCTTCTGTAAACCAAATAAAAAACAAGGTCCAGAAGCACTGACACAGGTTTTGAGACGACAAAGTACGACTAGCAGTAACAAAAGCCTATGATTACAGAGACACCACAGGGCAACACTAATACTTTCACTCATCTTTCATAGCCATCTCATGCCTCCTTTTCTGTGCAACTTCGACAAGCAGAGTCAGCAGGGCTTCGCAAACCTGCGATGTGTCTGCTTGATCCCCAGCCTCGTCTTTCAGTGAGGAATACACCATCCATGCATGATCTAGCTTTCGCTCTGGCCGGACCACAACTGACCCGGGAACCTCAGCATCCTTCCTCGTCACAAGACCATCACTCTTCTCACCATACCTTGCCACCAGCAGTTGTGAGCATGCTGCCATTGCAGCTGAAAGTGGCACTACAACCGGGATTCTGGTGGAATTGCCTTCGGCAGCAATTGGAAGCTCAAAGTGAGCAACGTGAGAAAAAGCTGTAAGTACACTGGGAGTGATGCCTGCCTCTGTGTGGAATGATACAATTGGCACCTCCTGGGGCAACGGATGCTGTTGCAGAAATTCTTTCCTCTTCTCATAAGTCAAATCTTCTAAAGCCTGCAGATCACCCTGAAGACAAGACAGAGCAAAGTCAGGAACGTTATTGTTGTCCATTTTGCGACCTGACTAATCCTTGCCAGTGGTCAAGGCAAATACCTTAAGGACTTTGGATACCAAGATTTCCATGATCTTACGTAACCTGACATAGTCACCAAGCTGGCCTTCACGGAGGATATCTGAAGCAACTGGGCTTCCCCCGTACGGACTTTGGGCCAATACCAGACCTGCAACCTTGTCTTTCAGTTGAGGCCAGTAGAGGGACAGGGCTGCAGCTGCATCTACACCACCCTTGCTATGACCAAGAAGAAGCACACGTTTCCTTGCTCCCCAATATATTTCTTCAATGTATTCCTTTATCTCTCTTGCATTTTTACTAACTGAGGACTATAGGATGGTTTTAGAAGTCTATTAAAAAAATGTGAAGAGCAAAGTACAGGTTAGTATATGAAGTACCTCACTATGAATTTTGGCGATGTGACAAGCCAGACCCATCTTGGAGAAATATGATTTTGTTTTTACAAAATAAAGTGGCCCGTGGTTACTAAACAAACCTACACAATAAGAAAACAAATGACATCATGAAAGTTAGGAAATTGATAGTTCATAATCACAGTGGTCACAGACTAACCTGGAACCAGCAAATAAACCATTGAATCAGGTAGTTTGTGCTCATTCTTTCTGAAGTTGATTGAAATGACCAGATGAGATAAAATCATGTTACATAAACTACTAGAAGTAAATTTGTATATTATAACATCAAGCCGGTGCTTAATCGGTCTAACCTCACAGAGTCCAGAATCTCCAAGAACCGGGTTGTCCCGTCCTCAGTTGTGGGTAAGCTTCTATCCTGCTGAAGCCAGCCGATATCATCTGCCGAACCACGAACTGTTTTCCGAGCACGCTCTACAAGGCTGCACAAAAGAATTCAAAGACAATTCATATCAACTTAGTTCAAAACAGCATCTTAAGAAAGACTACTACATCCCCTCACGTTGATTTTCCTGTCCCAATTTAATCTACAAATGGCATCAGATTGCGTGAACTTCTTAACTACAATTTGGATGTAAATTCCTCGGTATGGATGGAGTAGTCCTATTGAGTGGCAAATGTTTATGAAGAACAACACTTCAACGATATGCATTATACTCCTAAAACCGTAATGTAGGGTTCCTATGAATAAGAAAAATAAAACATAAAGATACTGGAAGCAATCAGTACCCTTGAAACAGTGAAGTTCCATTCTGGAAAACACTTGAAGGCACCATCTGTCCTGTGATTTCTTGATGAGAACTTCCACTACAACCTGCCTGATCAAGGGATGAGCTAGCGCCAGTAAACTCTATAGAAGTTGTCTGAACAGGGGGGCTGCCAGAAGCTGATGGAGGTGGCAGTGTTACTAACTCTTGGTCCTCCTCAGTTAAACCTGCATTAAGATAGTAACGACAATTGAGTAGTTGAAATGGAAGTACCATAAGTTATGCATTTTAGATAAGGGGATAACTTTGCTAAAGTAAGGAAAGGAATTAACCAGCATAAGCAGGTACAGGGAGGCACTGGGTGAGATAAGATGCTGTCTGGGCAAGATAAGATGCAGCTTGGTTTAAAGCTGGGACGGAGGGGAATAATTGTGAATCTTCAACGCTGTCGGCTATATCCGAAACCTGAATTTACCAAAAATATTCGTCAAGGAAAAAGAATTAACCAAAGAACCTGAAGTATGACCTCAATTTTTCTTTTGCCTAATTTGGAATGTCACATATAAAATCATGAGATTCCTTATCTATATTAAAAAAATCTTAGTCCTTTGATGTGTTGATGAAATCACCAAATTAAGCACTGCCAATACAATAAGACTAATAACACCAAGTTGAAACTCAAAATAGGACTAATAGCAACAAGTCCCCAAAGCTTTTAAGTGCTTAAAATTTTCAAACCACTTGACAAAAGAGGTCTGGTTCATTCAGAGACAAAAAAATGCTAGTCCAAAAAATTCAGTATAGGATAATAACAGGGCAAAACAGGAAATACATATACCGCTGCAGAAGTAGATGGCTCCCCCTGCGTTGAAGGTGAGTCCTTCATGTTTCGTATGGTTACTAAGAGAAGAGAAATCTGGCAGCAGTGCACCCATTTGTCAGGATAGCGAATGTGCAGACAATCAATGAATCCTTATAAGTAACACAAAAAGGTGTAACTGCTAGCGATAAGTTTTTTTTTTTGAAAGCCAGAAATGGCAATCCATTATAAGGAGTAGAAGAACATATACAATGTAGCAAAAGGGCAAAAAATAAGAGAAAAGAAAATTACAACACAGATCATGCAGGGGGATGGAAGACACAATACAGAGACTTGCACCCAGCCAACATCCAGAACCGCAAATCTTCTTTGATGTCCTCAAGGAGAAACAACACATAACGCTCCTCATTTCGAAAGGTGCGCGCGTTGCGTTCCTTCCAAATGAACCATACAACTGCCGCGGAAACAGACTGAAGAGTTTTCGAGCGAGCTGCGCAAGGGGAAGCCGAGAGATTCGAGAACCAATCCTGCAGAGATAAAAAGGGGCTCCAATTTTGGGGATGCAAACGACTATCATCGATCCACACGCTGACATGGGACCAAATGGCCCTGGCGACGGGACACTCACAAAAAAGGTGACAAGAGGATTCTAAGCTTCTGCGACACAGTGCACAGAAATAGTTATTTGGCCAGCCTCGTCGCTGAAGGCGGTCGGCTGTCCAAATTCTATTCAGGAGTAGGAGCCAGAGAAAACACTTGAGTCTTGGAGGTGCCCAGGCCGACCAGATGACATGCGGAAATATGGACCGACAGCTCCCTTCAAATTGCATAAGGTATGCAGAGCGAGAAGAATATGTACCGAATGCTGTTCGCGTCCAGACAATAACGTCAGGGCCTGCGTCAGGCAGGGGCACGGGATGCTCACCAATCAGCACCCAAAGTCTAAGGAAATCAATGAGATTGTCAGGAGTCAGACGTGGTGCAATGTCGTTAATCCACGCGGATTGCTGCAGAGCTGCCGCCACAGTGCGACGCTTTCCCCTGGTTAATTTTGTACAGACTAGGGAACATAGACGAAGGTGCACGTCCATGCAGCCAACTAGAGGTCCAAAAGCGTGCACAATGCCCATCACGGACCGACAGAGAAGTGGCAGCGGCGAACAGCTGCAAGTCAGAGTCATCTACGGGGATGTCCGCTCCATGCCATGGCCGCTCAGGATGCTTCCACAAGCACCAAAGCCAGCGCAGTCTTAGAGCCCTGCTAAATCTCTCAAGATCCACGATCCCCGGGCCTCCAAACTCCCGGGGACGACATACTAGTGCCCAATTCACCTTGCATTTACCACCGTGCAGGGGGCTAGTTCCCGCCCACAGGAAGCGTCGTCGGATTTTATCCATGCTTTTAACGAACTTCTTGGGTGGTTTCAATGCAGAGAGAACATAAGTGGACATGGAGCTAAGTACACAATGTACTAACTCCCGACGTCCATCAAAAGTAAGCAATTTTCCTTGCCACCCCGCTAATTTGGCCGTCAAACGGTCAAGCACCGGCTGGAGATGTGACAGCCGGAGGCGACCAGTAGAGAGCAGAAGGCCAAGATAGGTAATCGGCCATGGAGATTGCTGCCCAGGAAAACCCTCTAGGATTGATGCTAGAGCGAGATTATCGCAACGAATAGGCATCACAGTAGTCTTGTGCCAATTAACCCTCAATCCAGTAGAGTCACCAAAACAGCGAAGGATCTCCATAACAGCCTTCACCTCAGCACGGTCTGGGTTGACGAAGAGCGTCACATCATCGGCATATAAGGATAGCCGAAGGCGAGCATGGCGGCAGGAGAGAGGTGATAGAATACCATCCTCAGTCGCTAGTTGAAAAATCCTGGAGAGCGTATCAATGGCCAGAATGAAAAGGTGCAGCGACAGTGGGTCACCCTGCCGCAAACCCCTGGCATGAAAGATGGTCGGTCCAGGCATCCCATTGAGGTTGACCTGGGAAGAGGCCATGCTCCATAGCAGCGAGAGCCAGTCCGTCCAGCGACGAGAAAAACCATGGTGCCCCAGCAACTCAATTAGGTATTCCCAGGAAATCGAGTCGAAGGCTTTGGAAATGTCCAGCTTGAACATAAGTATTGGATGCCCACTACGATGGTAATCACGTACCACATGGCGGACGTAAATAAAATTTTCCTGAATGCACCGATTTTTGAGAAAAGCACTCTGTGCCACCGAGATAAGGCCTCCAATATGCTTAGCCAGCCGCGACGCGAGAATCTTAGTCACCAACTTAGCGAAAGAATTGATCAGACTAATGGGTCAGAAATCACCAGCAGACTCCGCACCCTGTACTTTGGGCAGCAGTGCTATACAAGCATCATTGAGGCGGTGGAGGGCTCCCGCGCGCAAGTTAAAAAAACAGTGGAGGGCCTGCATAATATCATGTTTGATGATAGGCCAACAGTGCCTATAGAAGGTAATGGTGAAACCATCGGGCCCAGGAGCCTTTTCAGCGGGCATAGCTTGCAAGCACGCCCATACCTCAGCCTCAGAGAAAGGCCTATCCAGAACATCAGGAGGAACCTGCGGCAAGGCCAGTCGCTCCCAATTGAAGGTGAAGGAACGCTGATGCCTGGACCCAATGATAGCAGTGAAGTGCCTCCAAAGCTCAACTTCCTTCTGGTCATGAGAATACAGGTACTGTCCCTCGCCATCCTTGAGGCAGGCAATATAATTCTTCCTGGCACGACCGTTTGCTTTGAGGTGAAAAAATCTGGTGCATGCGTCACCCTCGCGCAACCATAGGGCTCTGGAGGCCTGCCTGCGACGGGAGCGCTCGATCGCCGCAAGTCCTAGCACTCTGACTTTCAGGTCCTTCCGGAGCAGCCATTCTTCACCGCTTAATACTCGGGATTCCTGAGCCGTCTCAAGGCGCTGAATAACTTCATTTGCAATATGAAGTTGGAGGCGTGCTTGGCGGAAAAGACCGTTACTCCACCGGCGAAGCTCTTTTGACGTATGCTGCAACTTCGCGTGGAGTGCGCGCAGCGCCGACATACTGTCCGCAGGGATGCTCCAGGCGCGCTGAACCGCCTCAAGAAAGCCCGGCACCTTAGTCCAGAAATGCTCAAACTTAAATTCAGCCTTTTTACGGGGCTTGTCCTGCGAAGATAAAATGATGGGACAATGGTCTGATAGGGAGGAGGACAGCGCATATAAGCAGCAGTCCGAGAAAATCAAGTCGAAGTCTTTAGAGCAGAAAGCTTTATCCAAGCGGATTAGCATCGGCTCTCGACGCTCGTTGCTCCAAGTGAATCTCCTATTTTGAAGGGGTATCTCCATCAATTCCACCGAGTCCAATGACCTGTGGAAGGATCCCATGAGGCGCCTATTTAGGTTGAGGTTATTTTTGTCTTGGGCTGCATAGATCAAGTTGAAATCTCCGAGACATAACCAGGGAGTTCCTGCTGGGGGCTGGAGGGAGGTCAACTCCTGCAGGAAGGACGGTTTGTCTGCGTCTCTGTGAGGCCCATAGACAGCCGTCAGCAAAAAGGAGGAGAAGCTTCCCTTCAACTTGACCCTGATGGAAAGGGAGTAATCGCACAATGTTGGGGAGTCAGCATCAATATAGTTTGGGTCCCAGGCAACCACAATGCCACCCCTGGTGCCTACAGCAGGGAGAAAGGAGAAATTACAGAGGTCAGGCCCTAAAGTTTCGATGACTAACCATAAGTAATTTTGTCTCCCGGAGACAAACAATTCTTGGATGCGCCAGTAGCACAAGATCTTTAACAACCTCACGTCGAGCAGGGAAGTTTAGACCGCGCACATTCCATGACATAATGGCAAGATCCTTACTCATTGGAAGAACAAAGACTACAACATAGACTGCCCATAGGACAGAACAGCCACCAAGCAACAGGAACACCACCCAAGCGTGCTGGCATAGGGGAAAGCTTCCTCCTAAACCCCAAGATCAGCAATACCCAAGTCCAGCCGCACACTACAACACGGAGCCCAGCAGGCCGGACACAACTCAATACATGACGAGTACACATATGGATCTTGCTAAACAACACAAACTCAGTCCAGGAGGACTAAGCCGCAGCCACCTGCGCAGAGAGCTCCTCAGCGGCTAAAGTTGCCGCAGCGACGGGGCCCCCAGAGGGACGGGGTTGGCACGAGGCTGAGAACGGCGCGCTGGAGGAGGCGACAAGAGCGCAGCAGGAACCACCGCAAACATGTTGCTGCAGAAGGAACCAGCAGGGGTCGGTGTTGGTGCTGACACGGAGACAGGCACACTTGACTCCAATATGGCCGCCTCAGCGCCGGCCAAGGAACCAGCAGGGGGCAGCGCTGGGGCTGGCGCGGTGATCTGCTCATCAGACTCCAAAACAGCCGCATCGGAAACGGCTAGTGAAGAATGGTGCACCTGCAGAGAAGCCACCTCGGCCAGAGGCCCAGGCTCAACCTGAGACTCCAAGGAGGTAGGTGGAGAGAAAACATTTACCAGCTTAGGCGCGCCGACATGGGTGCATGCGGCCTCTAGTACCATAGGATCAAAGGACTCTTGGAGGAGAGGTTCACAAGCGGGTGAAGTAAGGCCTGACGCCAGCAGCTGCGCCATGAGGGGGTCGGTGCGTTGGGTGGACTTGCCTTGAGCTGGAGGTGAGGACGGGCTAGTGGCGGAAGCAGCAGACAAAGGTGTCCTCACTGCTCCACCGCTCGCAATGACCTTGGCAATGGAAGAGTGGCCACCGGAGAGTTCAGCAGCACCCGCCACGGAAGCAACACCTAGAGAACCACCATGACGACCACCTCTGCGGGGGGAGGGGACCTAGAGCGGCGACGCTCCCATCCCTCGTCGTCCCGCCGAGGAGGGTCCCGTGCACGACGGCGCAGCGGGGAGGAGGAGAGGGACCGACCCCTCTGCAAGGCAGATTCGACAATGCCAGTCTGACGTCGACCATGGGTGTAACGTCTCCCTGAAGCATGGCCGTCCGACTGACGGCGCCCCACAGTCGGGTGCTCACGCACCAGGGGTCCTTCCCGCCAGGTCCTAGACCTGCGCGCTGGTGGGGTGTCTGAGTCATCCTCATGGTGGTCGCCACAATATTGTCCACCAAAGCGGCAAGCACCAAACATCTGAGCCCTGGGAGGTATTACCTGGTTGTCTGGGACACCGGGCGTCAAGTAGAATTGCTGATGGAAGGGGTAGGGCCTCTGCAGATCAGAGGCACTAGGGCGTGCAGTCGGGGTCCAGTCAAAATACTCTGCCAGGTGGATGAGGAGGTCTACTTGGTCACCTGAAGGAGACTCCCAAACTCCGGTCTCTCCGCTGTCGTGAGCAGCACGCTCTGGGAAGAAGGTAGTGAGCTTGGAGCAGGGTAGAGAGTTGGGGTTTTCCATCCACCCCAGAAGCTGAACAGTTGAGCATTTTCCTGCAAGGCAGCGCCCTCGTCCAGATGGTCAAATATGCAGCAGTCTCCAAGGACCTGTCTGATACCTTCCTCTGACCATGCATGAAGAGGGAGGTGCTCAACGAACACGTGAACCAGGAACTGCCACGTGCAAGGACAGTTGGGAGGCAACCAGGGCTTGATATCGAAGACGGCGCCCCCTGCAACAAGCTGAGGGGCCCTAAGCACAGTCAGACATTGCACCGCGAAGTCAAATCGGGCGAGGAACCGCCCAGGCTGCAGCTGAGACACCAGAAAGTTGTGGTGTGGGACACGAAGCTGCTCACAGATTGCAGCAGTCACGGATGCCACCGTGGCGCGGTGATGGCGGGCAGTGGAGGTCAGAACGACAGCACGAGCGCGCAGGGTGTCCAGCTCAGCCGTCATGACCGGCCCAGCAATCACAGCCGCAGTTGCACGCAGCACGCGGTCAACCGGGAAGCCGGGAACGTACACAGCGGCCCTGCGCATTGTGGAACCCTGACTGACCACAGCCTGCGCGTAGGTGAGCGAAGGAAAATGACTGGGCGGGTGACTGGGTGGCGGGAAAGTAAGGCGGGAGTGTATGGGGCGGATCGTGGATGAGGGAGGATCTGGCGAGAGGGACAGACAGGAGCGGGCAAAGTGGCCTGGTCCCCAGCAATTTGCACACTGTTTGGGGTCTCTGCAAGAGGCAACACGATGATCCAGGGCGAGGCAGCAAAAACATCTGCCTCTGAAGAGCTTTTTAAAGTCGAGGGGCAGGGGCTGTCTATGGGAGGCATTTACAGTAGCACCAACCTGTCCATTAAGACTTTGTACTTTGGATGGAAAAACGCGAGGTTCCGTCACATCCCTCCGTGAAGAACGGATGTTCAAAGGGGCAGAGGGATGGGGCGCCGTTTGACTTGAAGACTTCTGAACAGCAGGACGTTTCTGCGCCCCTAAAGCGACTTTACGACGGCGGAGCTTATGGGTGACCAGCTGCCACTCAAATTGCTGGCTGGAGACGGGGGGCGTAGCTAGGGAGCGGACGTCAGCAGTCAGAGAGGGGCTCTTAGACGGCGCGGCAGACGTGACCGCACGAACCTTACTGTCAGCAGACTTAACGCCCGAGGCGCAAGCGTCGACCAAACCATTGAAGGCAGCAGTAGGAACTACAGCAGAGGCCACGACCCTAGCATCTTGTTGTCGGCACGCCGTCCGGGAGCTTAATGCCCGAGCAGGGGGTGGAGAGCAGGAATTATCCCTCGAGGACGACAGGTCACCATCCGCACTAAACCGACCAGGGACGCCTTGGGACAGCGGGGGACAGGGTTGAGACTGCGAGATGGCCCCACCAGAACACCTCAGAACAATGCCATCCACGTGATGCAGGGAAACTGCGGGCATCGGGGGGGACGATTGCAACGGAACAGAGAGCGGACCAAAGGCGCGCCAGAAGCTTTCTTCACGATCATCGACAGTGAGGCTCATGGCCGTCAAGATCGGTGTAGGCAGGGAAGGAGACTCCGCGGAAGGACCGGGAGCGACGGCAGATCCTGGGATTTCGATGATGAACTTAGCAGGAGGGCTGGGCTTATGCTCCGCGGATGAGAAGCAGGAATCAAGTTCGAAGTCTGAAACAGAACCTCGTAAGATGGGGAGAAGAGAACAGTCTAGCATCTCCGAATCCACAGGTTCGCAAGCCTTCAGGGGGAGAACTCTGGAACCGGAGCGAGAACTAACCGAAGGACGCTCGCCGGTACGACCGCGAGGAGCAGTTAAGCTGTTGGGGGATCGTAAAACCTGGGGTCGAGAAGTGACCAGCGAAGAACCCGGGGCCAGCCCAATCGGTGGCGAAGAGGCGGACGGGGGCATGACCGCAGCAGCCAGGTCGAATTGAACAGGATCAGCCTGAGGAAGGAAAAAGGGGGTATCTTCCACTGGAAGCACGGCAAGGAGGGCCCCCGATAATGTGCACGACGCCGCAGGGCTCTTAAGCGAGGAGAGAGAAGAGCAGGGGATGATCACGGGCGAGGGAGGCGAGGGCGAGGAGAGGGGGGAGGGGCGAACAATGGGAGGGGAAGGCGATGAAGGGGCTGAGAGCAGCGGGAGAGCAGGGTTTGAGGAGGATACCGGTGCCGGGGATTCCAGCGGCGACGACTCCCACTCACCCATAGGACGCACTAGCCCACAGCAGAGAAAAACAAGAGCGGGAGGAGATGAACACACCTGAGGCTCGCCAGACAAACTTGATGGAGGTCCTCCGTAGAGCGGCGCGCAGGGGCCGAGGCGGTGGCCGGCTCCTCAGGCCGTGGCCACGATGTAGAAGGCGAGGCAGAACGCCCCCCCCCCCCCCCCCCCCCCCCCCCGCCAGGGGAGCACCCCATCTCCTAGGAGCCCCGCCGAGGTGAAAGGATGGATCCGACGGGGGGGGGGGCGCCGATCCGACGGCGAGGAGCACTGTGCAGTCACCGACGAAGTGCGGACGGAGGCCCGACGGAGTGTCCGCCCCGCGGGCGGCGCGGCGGAGGTCCGCTCGACCAACAGGTAGTAGTAGACTCACATGGAATGGAATGGAAGTACGGAATTGAGAAAGCAACCAGAGTGAATGACTTGTCATTAGGTCCTTTTAAGAACAACGGAAGCACAACCGCACAAGTAACAAGTGATACTCTTTTTGAGCGTTGACAAGTGGTATTCTTATCTTATCATCCACAAGGAAAGGATCAGATGCATCTCCAGTCAGCAAAGGCAAAACAACATGACATCAGAAGTTACTTTTTATTTCTTTATTTTTCGTTATTAAAATTGAATCAAGAACAAGCAATACCTTCTCTCTCTCTAAATGAGCATAGAACCCTAATAAGTAATAAGAGGAAGAGATGCTGCGGATTCTTAGGGAAAGAACCAAGAACCAGAGCACCTTCCAACGATGTGAATTCTTTTTCAAAAGACGACGATGCGAATTCTGATAAGTGCATCAATCCCTCCGACGACGAGCGTGGAACCAAATCAGCGGGGGGACATGAACAAATCTCGGCCAAATGAGTAAGGGAATAATAATAATGATAAAATAGCGACATAAGATTGGAGTGCGGCTTACCCAGAAAAGTCTTTGATGCAACCGGGTTTACATGTCTTTCTTCTTCCTTGCGGCGGTAGATGAGGACGAGGTCTTCCTTGTTCCGGCAGCTTTTTCTTCGTTCTTGTTGCCCCTCGCTTCTTCCGACGTCGACGCCTCCTTGCCTCCCTCCGTCTCCCGCTTAAGAGCCCCTACCTCCGCAGAGCAGGCGTGAGGTCGTGTGATGGCTCCTCCGTCATGCTCTCATATTCGTACCGAAGAGCCCTGCGCCAAGATATCCTCCCATGTTGACCGGAGGTGCTCTGTGCGCAGGCTCACCTCCGCCGTCGAAGTTGCACGTCGCGGCACCTGTCCACAGCCTCAGAGACGCCAGAGGGACGGAGCAGCAGCGGGACTTGTACGTGAAGAAGGGGGGCGGAAGGCGCAGGCGAACGGGGTAGAAACGGCGCAGATGGAGGCGGGTTCGACGCAGGCGGGCGGGGTGTAGCGGCGGCGCAGGAGGACGGGCGGCGGTGGAGCGGGCGGAGGGATGCCGGCGGCGCAGGCGGACGAGCGGCGGTGGCGCGGGCGGAGGGAAGGCGGTGGCGCAGGCGGACGAGCAGCGGGGGCACGGACGGAGGGACAGTGGCGGCGTGGGCCGAGGGACGGGAGTACGTGAGGGCGGCGCGCGAGGAGTGCAGTGGCGGCACGGGGTGGGGAAGCAGCGCGACAGGGGAGGGGAGGGCGGCGCGCAGGGAGTGGAGCGGTGGCACGGGGAGGAGTAGCAGCGCGGCAGGGGAGGGGAGGAGGGTGCGTGGGGAGTGGGGTGGCGGCGCGAGACGGATGGGGAAGCGAAGGCGCTGCTCTTGCGAGGAGGATCGGAGAAACGGCGGGGAGACGGATCATCAACTCAGCAGCTGCGTTCGTCCAACAGCAGAGCAGCTAACAGAGTCCTAAACTGGATGGGATTGGGAAAGAAGAAAGAGAAGAAAAAAAATTCCATAAAAAAGGACTGGATGGGATTGGGAAAGAAGAAAGAGAAGAAAAAAAATTCCATAAAAAAGGGGTGTTCCGAGAATCGAACTCGGGACCTCTCGCACCCGAAGCGAGAATCATACCACTAGACCAAACACCCGTGACGACACATTTCTCAGTTAACAAGTCAACTCGTGGGGACAGGTCAGTCAGTCAGGCTTTTCGATGTGCAGAGACAAAGAGGCAGAGCGGAGTCAACCAGTTCAGTTACCACTCACCGGAACGGCAGGCGAATGACGACGCCTTGCCGGCTCCTCCGCGCTCGCGCCGAGGCGGCGGTGGCGTCCCTGGTGGTCGTCCACCCCCACGAGATGCCTCCGCTCATCAGCGCCGCCGCAACCTTCTTCTTCGTAAGTGTCCTGTCCTTCTCAAATGCAATCAATCACACAAGCAGTAATGAAAAAAGAGTAGCTTTTCTCTCTCTTTTGCGGGCGAGCAGATCTTGAGCGCCTACTTCGTGGTGCTGCCGCTGCGGGACGAGGGTGCCATCTCCCTGGGGCTCGACACCCTCCCGGGCCTCTTCGCCGGCTCCCTCCTCCTCACCGTCCTCGCCGCCCCAGTCGCCTCCCTGGCCTTCTCCCTCCCTTCTATCCCAAAGCACAGGGTATGAGCCTCCTCTCTTCTTCCCTCAACTGGGTGGCTAAGTTACTACAAGCTACCTAGCACTTCTTTCTCCATTACCAAAACAAAGCTAATTCTTTCATGTGTGACTGTAATTTCAGGGTTTGGTTTTGATACTTAGGTTCTTCAGCATATCCCTTATTGCATTTTTTGTGCTTTGGTTTGTCTCCACCCCTGGGCAGTCCAGCTCCAAGGTAATAGACACATTGATGGTAACTCGTTCTTCAAGATTACCACACTTTCTTGGATCGAATTTCAGGAGAAAAATCATTGACCTATCCAGCCACTTCCTATCCATCTGATTTTTCTTCGTCAGGATCTTGAGCCACTGCTTCTTGATGTGAAAGAGCTTATTTTTTCTCTGTTTCTTGTCTTAAGTTGAATTCAGGTCAAGATGGTTCAAGTAAACATTCTGGATGGAGAAACCAGAGCTGGTTCTACATATTAGTTAGAATAAGTTTATTTCTCTGGGTATGTATGCACATAGCTTTCACATGATGCTGTTTGTAATTGTATTACTCCCTGCTAATTTTAAATAACTCTCTGAATCTGTAGGTTGCTTTGCTTAATCTCATTACCATATCATCAACTTGGGCAAGAGTAATTGATGTCATGGACAGTGAGGTACCATATAGAAATCTGTACATTTGCCATTTCTTTGAATCCTTATTTTTCTTTAAATTCAGTCAGGTTCAAGATTATTTGGTTTTATTGGGGCTGGCGCTACGCTAGGGCAACTTTTTGGTTCGTTGTTTGCTGCAAGTATGGCATGGATGGGACCGTGTACGTATGATTATCTTGAGCAAATTAATGGTTTAATTTCTAATATTGCATGGAATGTGATCTGATGTCTCCTGAATGTTCCTCAGTTCTTCTACTATTTTCATCTCTGTTGATGGAACTTGCTGCGCTGTCATCCAAAGGAATTTGTATTGATGGTAATATTGCATCGACTGAATTGTCCCAAACAGAGTATGTAATCCTTCTTGGCTTTACTCAAGTTCTTCTTCAACTTCCTGTTATTGATTACATGAGCATTTTCATTTTGCTGTGGTAGATATTATATTAATACAAGCAAAACAGAAGACCAAAATTGTACATCACAAAAGGGCAGAGCCTTCTTCTTTTGTAATAACTGTTAGTTCATTAGTAAGATATTTGGAAGAAGAACATGGGACATTTAAATATGTAATAAGTAGGAATAGAGGAGATCATGGATTTGATGAGGGTGGAGCGGCCAGAATGGGAGATGCTATCAGCTTTCCAATCTCTAAACTTGACTACTGATGATTTGTTTTGACTTTAGCTGCTTCCCATGCCATGGGTTAGAATTGAGGACTAATTCCAATTTATTGGTAACGACAGGTCAGAACAAGTTCAAAATGCTGATGCTGATGATGAAACTTCTTCACTAGTCACATCACCTAAATCACATGTCCCTTCTCAGAAATCAAAACCTGAGCTTTTCTTAATGTTTGAAGGTCTCTGGATGATTTTACGCTCCCCCTATCTAGTCTACATATCGCTATTTTTATGGCTCAGTGCACTTGTCTCATCTGTATTTTACTTTCAGGTATGTGTATTAGCATGCATCATAGAGTGTGTTGCTTAAACATGTGTCATAACTCATGATACAAACTACAAAGGACCTGCTATTTACCCTCCTCCCAATTACATTTTCTCTATGATTTTCAGAAAGTGACGATAGTTGCTATTACAATATCGAGCCCAACTGCCAGAAGGAAAACGTTTGCGCTAATAAACAGCTTTATAGCAGTTTTTATTCTTGCAGGACAGCTCACTTTGACGGTATTTTGTCCATCTTCAGATCATCATCTATTTTCTCTTTTCCACTATTCCTAATTAATAATGAATAAGTATGCATCAAACCAGTCATGAAACTGATAGTCTAGTCCTTTGTTTTTATTAATTCCTGATATGATTTTGACTAGGCTTGGCAAACCAGTGTGAAAACCAGCCATTCCTATGGATATGAAACGCTGATATGATTTTGACAATATTTCAGGGTCATATCCTTACAGTAGCTGGTGTCACAGTTGCTATCTGTGCATCTCCCTTTGTCGCTGCCTTGAATTTGGTAGCCCTTGCTGCATGGCCAACTTGGATTGCTGTGGCTATCACAGAAACTATTAGAAAGGTACAATGGATCAGGGAACTCCAAATCTATTGGACTTCTAATGTATTGTATTATTTTCTGGTGCTCACATGCCATTATTCTAATGGAATAATAGATGCAGTTTAATAATAGGAGTAGCCTGTCAAATACTTTCCCACTATTGTTGTATCCATTTGATATTATCATTTAAATATTCAGGTATCAATGTGTAGAGACTTGTTTTATTTGCTATTTTATTTTTGCCAACCTTTGATTCTTTTAGGTAACTACTTATGTTTTGATGAGGCCTGGAAGGGAGTTGTTGTTCACAGTTGTGTCACAGGATGAAAAGTACAAAGCCAAGGTAAAAGATGAGCATTTTTGTTCCTTATTGCAGCTTGATTACCAATATGAAACAGAAGGGATAGAATAGAGCTTGCCAGAAATGGTTTCACCCATCTTTATTCTGTCCAACTTTCACACATTAAATAGCTTTTGAATAATTATGATTTATGAAAAATGATAATGATAGTCATGGTTTTGTGTGATATGAAAGTTTTTAGTATTCATCATTGCAGCACATCAATGCTATAGAAACCTGGCTGCCTAAAAAAATGAAAGTTAACAGTAGCGACGAAAAGTCTTTTCAGGTACAGGAGATGCTCGTTTAGACATATTAGTTTTTGCACTTGCTTACCTGCCTTATGAACATTGGATAGGCTCTTTAAAAACATTTCACCTCATTTTTGTAGAACATGAAAAAACTATTCTTGATCTACCCTCCATGCTGCATGTTAATCTTGCAGACTTATTTTCTTTTCTTTAAAAAAACATCTAAATCTTTTATGTAGGTATGTATAGATGTTATTGTTCAAAGACTTGGTGATGCAACCGCTGCTGGACTTTATAGGTTGCTATTCAGCAGTATTGAGAAGAAAACATCCATGGTCACCCTCTATGCATTACCGGTATGTATCATATTTTATATCAGTTACTAGTCTCTGCCACGATATGTTGTATTTTATCTTTAAAGAGTGGTTCGTTTGCTTTGTATTGTGTTCAAATTGTGTCTATGATTCTTAGGGTGCTCGTGCTTCTCAGGTAGAAATTAATCAAGATATATATAATCAGGGTCCTAATGTCATGGTCCTTCGTGTGAAAAGGATCTGCATTTGTTGTCTTGCGTTCCCGAATGCATGATGTACTGTCTCTCTTTTACCCAAGATTCCTACTAGAGGGAAGGAGTTTTAGCATTTTCTTGTGGCCCAGTTTGTAGTTGTACAGAAAGAAGATATCCTTGACATCTTTGTATATGCGAAAACAAGCTACTGCTGACCCTAGTATCGGATAATTTGAAGGACTTGATACATAACGTTTTGTTTGTGCCAAGCATGTCTTTGGATTATTTAGTTCTGGTAAATACATCTTAACAGTTTCATTTTTTTTCATTATCAGCTCTGCTTGCTGTGGCTTGTTACTGCATTTCATTTGGGCCAGCTTCAGAAGAATCTTGCTAGGCTTCAAGCTGTTTCTGCCCCGGCCGATTCCTAGACAGGTATCTAGGGACTCAAGACATGATGCCACCTTCTCAATTTATCAATGTTACAGGAGAGAGTGAAGCTCAGTATGTATGATTTTTTTTCTTCTTTTGTAGGTTTCCGAAATTTTGACAGACTACAAGGAGCTGAAATACAGCACCTGTAGAAGTTGGGTTGTCATCAACTGATGTTGTTTGCACATTTCGAAAACATTCTAGATTGATGGAGAAGCCTTTGAATATGGTTAAAGGAGTTTGACATAGAAGGCACGGTGCAATATAAACGAAGAATTTACATCCAGATACATAATACACAATAATACTGTATGTTTTATATTTCCGCTCTAGATACATATATAGATATTTGTTAATTGTAATGGGGAGAGTAATAATAGAGCAGTTCTAGATTTGGTTTGCAGTGGTGGTTTTGGAGCTTTCTGTTGTCCACCAGAAGAAACAGATGCCAAGCTAGAGGGAGGTGACTGTTATCAGATAACAAAGTAGTATACCTGCGTTGCTTGATTGATTTGTTACATGACGCACGAAAGGCGAGATGGTGGATCATGAAACTGGCGCACGGTTGCAATGCATCATCTTATTTGATTCTGTCTGTGCACGTTGGGAAATAAACAGTAGCTAGTAAGAAGGAATTAAGAACAGGCGTGAACCATGTCCAGAAAGCGAGTAGCTGCCGTCGTGCTGGTGCTGGTGCTGGCGCTGGTAACCATGGTCATGGTGGCGTCGACGGTGGCCTCGGAGGACCGTGCGCTTCGTTCTCCGGGGCGGCCGGGCACCACCACCTCCAGGCGACAAACTTTTAAGAATGGGAGTACTTTACTAGCAACGATGCAAAACTTTATTCAGACGTCATACTACATATCTACATGTAATGAACTATTTGACCAATATTACGGTTATTAATTCAAGAAACCCATAGTAACCGACAAATGATTGCAGTGACACAGAAACTAGAACAACTGTACATGGTCTCCAGCCCCAGTACCCGACTTTAGTAGATCATCACAGATAAAATTTCATTGTTCCGCGACGAAGAGAGGAAAGGGAAAACAAATTGTTAGACCGTGTTCTCTGCTGCATTGAGCTGGCTCTGGTGTTCTTTCCCGGCGGCAACAACAGCTACCCTGCATAGCGGGCAGGTGACGTGCTTCCGGAGCCAGGCGGCAATGCAGACCTTGTGGAACATGTGTTTGCACTCGGGCAGGACGAAGCACCTCTCGCCGACCTCGTAAGCCGCCTGGCATATCACGCACGCGTCGTCGTCATCCTCATCGCCGGCGGCGGCCGCATCGGCGGCAGCAGCAACAGGTGATGGTGGTGGTGCTGATGGCTCCTTGTACAGCACATCAGGTACGCTCTCCAGCAGCTGATCGATGTTGCTTCTGATCATGCGGCGTCGTCGCATGTGGACAACCAGCCCGATGACCAAGGAAGCGAATGCGAAGGCTAACAATGTGAGCAATTCCAACAGCTGATCGTCCACTTCCATGGCCGATCGAGTTTTTTTTTTACCCAAGTATTTTACAACGCACGCTATCTCTGATTAGTAGTACACTCCTATATTACTTATATATAATACAGCTCGATCGTGGTCGCGGGGAACGTAAGTGCTTCGGACTCTGACGCCGACTCGTATCGTCGTATGGACCTCGGATATTTAGATCCATCCTCACATGTTTGAATTCGGTCTCGTCTATTCTCCTTCTTCTCTGCATGCATATATATGCATGCAAACAAGATATATGGGCCGAAACAAAACAACTGAAAACAAGCTACACCATGTTCTCTGCCGTGTCGACGCGCCGGTGTTCTGGTGGTGACGACGCGGCGGCGGCGGCGGCGGCCACGGCTGCTCTGCAGATGGGGCAGCTGTTGCGGCCTAGCCGGAGCCACGGGGCGATGCAGCCTCGGTGGAACGTGTGGGCGCACCCGGGCAAGACGAGGCGACCCTCGCCCTGCTCGTACTCCGACAAGCATATCACGCACGAGGACGACGACGACGAAGCTTCGTAATAATAAGGGACGTCGTCTACGGTCTCCAGCAGCCGCTCGACGGCGAGCAAGGTGTCGTGGCGGCTGCGCCATCGTCGGAAGCAGGCGACCACCTCGGAAAGTAGGACTAAAAGCACGACGAGGTACCCGAGGATGACGGTGATTAGATTCAAGTCCATTGTTGTCGTCGGTAGGCAATTGGTAAACCAGGACCAGCAGGCAGCTAGATATATGAGGACGACAATGCAATCCGATATCGAGTATGTATCGGAGTAGGCATCAAACTTCGTCTGCAACTCGATCGTCAGGTCAGACTCGGATACGTGTCACGTTGTACGAGAGGAGAGCTGTATATACATAAAGCCATGCACCTTACCTGCATCCATTCTACGGCATCCAGACTCCGACACTACCAAGCCTCTGAGCTCTGACAGTGTGACAAACCTAAACGCCTTCGAAATCATCTCCCTCTCCACGGGGCTTGATCTGTCTGGCCTATTTGCTGAAAGCAAGTGCAGAAAGGAGACAAGATTTACATCAGATAAACCTGCCTCAGCTATCATCTTGGAGCTCGAAGACGTCGCAAAGAAGACGCTGAATCTCAGGATGAGGAAGAAGGGTGATGGTATGGCCAAGATTGAAGGTACTGTACGAAGGTGGGAAGGAATGGTGTCGTTCAGTTTGATGCAGAGATCTTCGAGATCGCACCGCTCTATCATCTGGTTGAGCTGAATCAAACGAGTGACGATTCCCTTGAGTACTGGAAGCTATTGGAAGAAGGCATCATCATGCCAGCGATGAAGGACATAGTCTGGCCCTGGCATGGGGGTGATCAGCGGCAGCAGAAGCCAGAATAGCCTTCCACCATATAGTAGTATTTAAGTTTTCAATCTACAGTTGTATTGCTATCACTATTATTTCCGGAAAGTGTTCATGTTCTGTAACATTAACAAAAGACTCAAGACATGAACGGGCACCGCGAGATGCAGCAACGAAACCAAAACGGATGTAGCACAATTTAGGCAGGCTGCGTCCTAGTGAACACTCCATTCCATGACTCCTAAGTGAACCAAACCAACCACCACTCACAGCTTATTTGGCAGTTTATTTGGTCATTTATAGAAGCACCAAACCAGTAGATGACCATTCATTCCACCACCATGCCCATGCCCTAACACCACTCTGCATCAGCTACAAGACTCGATAAAATATAAGCACACACCCAAAGAGCTAATCCCTCATGATCTTTTTGTTTGTCGTGCGGACAACACATCTAGGTTCATTTTTAAGTCATATCTTTGTCGGAAACGACAAACAAAACGATAAGGAGGGAGTACTAATGAATGCAATGCAAGGGCGCATGTTAAAAGGTGAGTCAGTTCTACTAAACAGAAATGGAGATCATATCATTTTTGCACCAAGGAACACAGTCCAGCCTTTCTCATAAACCCCTTTAACAGCAAAAGGAGGCAAGGAACTCTTGGCTCGACATTCGATTCTATAATCAACTTCTATGTTGTCTCTTTTTCATTGAACGACCACATTGACTGTACATCAGGATTAGCTGAAAATAAGCCTCCGCCAACATGTGCCCCTCTGGGCGAGCAAAACTCATCACTTTCCCTGAGCCCATTCCCATTCAGCACAGGATCATCTTCCCTGCATAATTCATGACCCAACTAAGTTATGAGTTGCACCATTCTAGAAGTTTATCGACCAAAGATGATACTTGTACAAAATGAAGCACGTCTCTATGGATAAAGGCATTATTATTGTTGTTAACAACTCAGCATGTGAATCTCCCTCAGGAAAGGACTTGAAGTAAAAGAAAACACAAATGAAGCACCTCTGTGTGACTAGTTATGTATTGCTTACAAAAACTATTCTCTAGGGACAAAAACTATTCTCTGTGTGACTAGTTATGTATTGCTTACCAACATCAACATGAAGATGAAGGACAAAAACTATTCTCTAGGGAACCAATAACAAAGTCACGAGCTCAAGTTAGCAGTGTCAAATAATTGGCACGTAAAAAACATATCATAAACATCTAGGAAGGTGGATGACAACTATTCTCTTATGAGTTACACCAAGTTGCCAGCTCAAGTTTAACAGTATCCAATTATTGGTGGTAATGGAAGACCTCAAAGTAGCAGAAGATGTTTGAAAAAAAAAAGTAAAAAAAAGGGCATCCGAAAGGACTTACTTGGACCAAGAAAGACCAGGTGGCCCAAAGGGATGTGCATGGGCTGATTTGTTTGGAGATCCAAAACCCAAGTCATCCATTATAACTTCTCCTGTTATATCATGTGGAAGGAACAAACTGGGTGTGTCAGGGGGCAATTGTTGGATGGGTGTTTTCTGCTGCCATGGATCCCTGTCATTCAAACTAGTATAAAGGGGACCACTTGTTCCACCATTCACAAAATTGGCACCATGGTTAATTTTATTTGTGCTTGGTAGAAGCCACTGACTCTGCGGACCTTGCAGGCCTAAAGTTTCCTGAACCAATGGTGTGTTCCACATTTGCCATATGCCTTGTTCATTGTTAGCCTGAGGCAAAACGGAACCATCAGGCCCTTTTGTGACTGATGATTGTTGGGGCTTCACATGTGTCTCTTTATCTGAACGAGATTTTGAGATAGGTGACTTGATTGGTGAAGGCCTCGGATGTGATCCCTTGGTGACATCACTCGAGATGAACTCACGATCCGAGTCCTGCGGTGGGTTACCAAGAAACTCTGAAACCGGCCCAAGCCATGCAATTAAATCTGGATCATAACATGGGTCCTCAAACTGTTCTGATTCTTCAAATACTGTTGGTTCTGCCTCATAGAAGGGCATATGTCCAGCAGGAAAACAAGGCAGTGCCGTGTTGGAAGGTGCTTCCTTCATTGGTGAAAACCCAGGAAATTGCATGGGCTGGCTTAAATTTGGCTTGCTGTCCAGAGGAGGATACTGAGACAGAAAATTTTGAGCATTGCTTATTTGTGTGCCATTTGGCTCTGGCTTCTTATTAATCTCATGAGCTGAAGCAGTAACATCAGGACAGGGAGAAACTGATGCTGAGCGACTGAACAGCTGATGCCATGACTTCTTAGGGGCAGTAGGATGTGGCTGCACATTTGGACTAACCTGCAAGTAACACAATACAAATAAATGGAATGTCAGATGGTAATTGGGGTGAGAATAACTAAAGCCATTTTTTCGGACAGTAGCAGTTTGCACCAAAATAGTGATGCCCATGTTACTCACAGGTCGATTAAAATTAGTCCACGAATTTGTGGTCACTCCAGATTTGGCCGTAGCTTGTGCGGCGGCTGCAGGTTGAAAATCTCGTTTGACTGCATTACTTGGGTCAGTTGCAGGAGGAGGGCCAACAGGTCTGCTACTGACCTTGTTAATTTGAGAGGCTGGAGCCTGAGCGCTTCTGCCAAAGAAAGAAGCACCGGCAAACCCTCTCGAAGAAGATAAGAAACCACCCGCCATTCGTCCGAAGTACTTGGCCTTACTGTCTACCGTCTTACCGCTATGATTGTTAGCTTCAAAATGATGAGGCTTGTATCCGTCACGCCTCTCCGGGTCACCCTTCCTGTCCAAGTCTCGCTTCCTATCACCGTCGCGTCCCAATCTGCTGTCCATATCCTCGTAATCTGAACTGCTCTTGCTCGACCCCTGCTTGTCCTCTTTCTTCCTCCTGCCTTCCAGTCGTCGCTTATCTGCATCCCTCCTAGCATCCTTCTCCCCAACAGGGGTAGCACCTTTGGATCGTTCCTCAGCCTCTGCTTTCTCATCCCTGAGCTTCCTGCGTTCCTCCACGAGCTTCGCCACCTCCTCGCGTTGCTTCCTTTCCTCCTCCTCCAGCATTTCCCTCTCCAGCCTGGCCAGTCTCTTCTCTTCCGCTTTCCTCTTTGCCTTCTCCACTCTACTCTCCTCAGCTTTTCCTCCATTATTCTCCCCTCTCTTGTTGGCCGATCTTCTTTTACCATCGGCTTCGCTGTCCTCCGATGATGCGAAAAATCTAAAAATCTTACTGAAGAACAACCTAATTGTTGTGCATAAAGAGGAGAAGAAACGTCGCGAGAAGCCAAGGAAGGAGTCTTTGTCGCTGCCTGGGCAGCAGCGTAGCTCAGGCCAGTAGTAGGGTGAGTCGCAGTCCTGGGAGGGACAAGGTGGCCATCCCCTGGGGAGGTTGACGTTGGCGGGCAGATTGAGATTGAGGTCGAGGACGGGGCGCTTGGAGACGTGGCCGCAGTAGGAGCACATGAACTTGCCGCCGCCGGCGCTGGGGTTCTGGTCTCGGTAGGGGTTGTTGCAGTTGCGGCAGCGGCGTGTGGCGGTCTTGCGGAGCTTGTGGAGCTGGAGGGCGTGCGCGCGGCGCTCCTCGCGGAGGCGGGCGGAGCGGCGGGCGCGCCAGCGGGAGAGGCGCGGGAGGAGGATCTCGTACCAGAAGAGGGTGAGGAGGAGGACGGAGACGCAGGCGAGGCGCGGGGAGGTGACCTCGAAGCGGTAGGACGGCGGGAAGAGGACCTGGGACGCGCCCCACAGCAGGAGCAGCGGCACCACCAGCCAGGGCAGCATCGTCGCCACGCGCCGCGACCACCGCTGCACGACGCACAGGATACACATTACCCCCTCAGCCGGGCGCCCCGCTCTTCGGACCCTAGAGATAGAATGGAAGAAGGCCCGACCGGCCGGTTGCTTGCTCCGCCGGTAATCCTGCGATTCGATTCGATTCGATTTGGGGAAGGAGAGGAGACGGAAACCCTCGATTGGATGAGCGGAATCAATCAGTCGATCCTCGAAAGCGGATATGCGATACGGCGGCGGCGGCTAAGAGAGCTCGGCGACGAGGGATTGGAGCTGGAGGTGGGCGATGGCCATGGCGAAAACCCTAGCTTTTCTGTGGTCGGTCGGCGAGGGAAGAAGAAATGGGTGGGATGGGGTGGTAAGCTTCCATTTCACCCATTTCTTTTCTTTTCTTTTCCTCCCTCCAGACAAGCTTCCATTTCTACAGTCTTCTTTCCACTCTTTTGCTTGGTCTTACTTACAGAAAAAAAAATAATAGTTCTTCCATCCTGAAAATTTTACCGTTTTGTAATACTCTCATTATCTCTAAACGTTTGTCGCTTTGTAGTTAAAATAAACTACAAAACGATAAAGAACGGAGAGAGTATATTGCTATTTGAAATGAGAGAGCATATCAAGCTACGGACTATCTTTGTTCTTTACTCCCTCTTTATCTTTTTATTTGACGTTCAGACATCATATTGTGGTTCATTTGTAGTTCATTTTCTTGTAAGAAGCGTCAATTAAAGAGATCAGGAGGGAGTATTTGATGTCGTTAGAATGATGAATCTATTTCGACATACTCCTTTATTTCATTTCAAATGACGTTGGTGATTTAGAATAAAAGGAAGAAGTGATAAACAGTTAGGATCTTTAGCAAGCGAACTCCATAGAATTATTTTCATTCGTACCATCATTACACGTGGAATGAGGAGTGATAAACAAATTATTATGTACCTCTCCCCCCTCTTAAAAATAGTCACTTTTTAATTTATATTTAAACTAGAAAACGACAAACTTTCGAAGACGGAGAGAGTATCTATAAAATAGCACCTTTTTTGCTCTCAAAAGTTTGTTATTTTTTTAATTTAAAAATAAACTATAAAGTGACAAAATTTCTAGGACCGAGGGAATACATGTGTAATAACATTGTGATGTGAAAATTGTGTTTGATCTTCAGACCAAGGTGGGCCTCGTTCGTCCGTGGGCAAGAAGAATAGGCGGGGGGATTGAACAGGAAAAGCCTTGATCGAATGGGCCTGTGACAGTTCGTTGCTCATTCGAAATACAGGCTCGTAGCGACTGCAGCAGCAGTGGACTGCCGTCGGCCCACGGGAGACGCACGCAAAGCTTTCTTCTCTTCTCTCGTCTCGCGCGCGCCTGCACCACCTCGTCGTCACTGTCCATCCTCCTCCTGGGCTGGCCGCCCCTTCCGATGACTGTTGGCTTGTCAGTCACTCCGTCCATGCATGGTGACTCGTTTGATGCATGCATGCCCATGCCCTTCACCTCTCTCTCTCT
The DNA here is from genome assembly GCA_036927565.1 of Tuctoria greenei. Taxonomy (NCBI): domain Eukaryota; kingdom Viridiplantae; phylum Streptophyta; class Magnoliopsida; order Poales; family Poaceae; genus Tuctoria; species Tuctoria greenei. The sequence goes on along the minus strand of JAYESD010000009.1, from coordinate 177,081,978 downwards.
CTCCGTCAGAAGTGTACAAACACTAGTGACTACAAGAAACTGGTATTGGGAGCAAGTTCTATCGTCAACTAGCATGTGCTGAGGTGTGGGCTGCGCAGAGATGATACCGATCCAGATCCTGCATGCGTCCTGACGACATCTGGAAATGGTCACATGCATATGCACACACTGCTACTGCACGTACTTCTACTACTACTGTTTGTGTGTGCATGTTACCTATCTAAGGAGGAACCGCCGGCTTCAACAGACTATTCACTGCCGGACCAGATATAATTAAGCTCATTCAATGAACAGGTGATACTGCATGTGTGATGCTGGACGAGCTTGACTAGCACCACCACGTCCACACACACTGACACACCCACACGGCGTTGTCGATCGCAGCTATACTCATCTTGCACACATTATTCGCTCCATACATGGCCAGTTAATAAACCTAGGATCAATAGATGAATAGAGTAGCAGTATTGTGGTCACCATGCATGGATTCCTCCAAAACTAGCCATCTACTCAAATTTGCAGGTGCCTTGAATGCAATGCATGCAGTTCCTTCACATTCACAGTTTCGACTTTCGAGATCACCGAGCAGGATTCAATTTTCCAACCGCCACCAACTCCGTTCAGCATTTCTTTTTCTTTCTTTTCCCCATGATTAAAGAAACAAAACAAAAATGGAAAGCCCTCGGGCTGTCTATATAAACCCTAGCTAGTCCCAGTCGAGAGAGTCCTCACTCGCACCATCAGAGCACCACACTCCAATAAGTGCTTGATACGAAGCCATGGCTCGCCGTACCCAGCTCGCGGTGGCTGCTGTCCTGATGGTGATGGTGCTCCTGGCGTCGTCCGCTCCAGGAGCGGTGAACGCCGTGACGTGCGGTCAGGTGGTGGGCATGCTGTCTCCCTGCCTCAGTTACGCCATGGGCAGGGTCCCTTACACGTCGCCGGCCTGCTGCAACGGCGTCAGGAACCTGAACGCGGCCGCCCGGTCCACGGCGGACCGGCAGACCACCTGCAACTGCCTGAAGCAGCAGACCAGCGGCATGGGCGGCCTCAGGCCCAACCTCGTCGCCGGCATCCCCGGAAAGTGCGGCGTCAACGTCCCCTACGCCATCAGCCCCAACACCGACTGCTCCAAGTAATATATCACTCCCCATTACTTACCACTGAATAGAGCAAATTAAGCAACAGCTGTTCTTCATATCTTCCGGATCTTCAAAAGCCGGCATGAAGTTGTTACAACTGTTGTTTTTTGCAGGGTGCACTAAGACCAGGATGGTAATAAGGAGCGCGAACAATGAAGATCGATGCCTGGAACTTCTGCCCCTGCATCAGTCGTTGTGCATGCCCTTAGTTATCGTGTTTACCTGCTACTAGTGTTCATTTCGCCCGAGTGCTTGTACCACTGCTACTGTGGAGGGTTTTTACTCATCTCGCTGAGAAATGCCCCAGCCAATGCAGAGACCTTGTACGCCATTTACTGCTACTAGTTACCAATAAAAAAGTGCAGGTCTGTCGTAATAATATTCATAATCTATCATACATGCATGCACACCCTTTTCTCTAAATTAAATCGAGAAGACTATTCTTCAGTCGCCTGATTTGCGGCCGCGTTTCAGGCGACGGTCACCGTGTGCGGCCGCCGGACTGAAGCTGAAAATTAACAACTCGTCTCTTTAATTTGTCAATTGATAGTTTGTAATTTAGTAAGGATTATGTAAATTGTAAAATAATCAAACAAAATAGTTTTGTTATAGATTAACCTATAGAATTAAGGATTAACGTTAATTACAAAAATTAGTAGTTGATATTAGTAATTAGCTTCTAATTATCTGGTACCTGAAATTTTTTTAAAATTTCAGGCAGACAGACCCAAATTAAATCTGCCATCCAGTAGTTTATTCATATGTATTCTGGTGAGTAGGGAGGAGCTATAGAAACAGTTTTGAAGAAGAGAAGATGCATGAAGCTAGCATGCATTCAGCAAAGATAAGCCCAGTACGTACCATGCACGGGCCTACGTTGGGCGCAAGTAGATGCCGGCACAATTGTGTTGGGCTGCTTAGTTTAGACGCTCAATGTCGTCTTAACACATTACAGATTGTTCCGCTTCAAAAAGATCTTGTTGAGTTGTGTATTGGAATGCGTTCGTCGGTTCAAGTTTGGTTTGAATAATAATTATTTTTCTGCAGGCTGAAAATTTACTGTAATAAAACTAAAATCTATAAAAAAAAGTGTGGCATGGAATAAAGACCATAATTTCATACTGTTCAGGAGACAAAATCAAACTCTCTGACGTTTGATACAAATAATTAAAACCAAAATTCTAGTGTTGTCGTCCTGTGGATAAAAGAAATAACTTCATTTCACTATATGCCATAGAAAACATTTTCCCTACTAATAACTGCAAAAGGCCAAAAGGGTGAAGAAGTGTGGTGTAGAAACGCGGAGGTGGTACGTGTCATGGCGAGGTCTCAGCAGCATTAACTGAGTGGAGGCAAGGGCAGTTAGCAGGCGGGTGCGAATGAGACGACCGACCGACGATACTGGCCAATAATACAGTATGGATGGATGGTAGTAGCCCTGCACGGACGACGACGGACATGAAGAGCTTCTTGTACCGTGAGCCACGCGTCATGGATGGATCGATGCCAATTCCATGGAACCGCCTGCATGCCACGTTTCCACCCACACGAGGCATCATCAGCTAGTAAGTATATCTGTATATCTTGCAGGTAAGGATATATTTCCTTCTGTATCAAAATATTTGTCGTTGGAACAATCTTTTAATAGTTCATTTTTAATTTTTTCGTTTGTCAGAAACGATAAATAATTTGATACAAGAGACAGTATATGCTATACGGTGCACATACTGTATCGGAGAAGCAACAGTCAAAGTTGTGGAAGCTTACGTTCTCACCGCCGGTAGATTTGTCTCGACCAGATTAAACCAAACCAAGGTGAATGTAGACTGCAACGAGCATATCTATATGGGTCCATCTTAAATTTCAGGCACCGAGTAATTAATAACTAATTATTATCATTAGTCTCTAATCTTTATAATTAATCGTTAATCTTTAACTTTATAGGTTAACCAATCAAAAAAATATTGTATTTTCTTGTTTTACAACTAGCATAGCCCTTACAAATCAACTTATTACTATTAACAAAATAATTAAAATTTTCATCGACCACCCATCCTACTGCGCCCGCTGCCAGCGCGTTGGCTGAAACCGGTGCCTGAAATCAGGCACCTGCCTTATAGGATTTCTGTATCTATATCTATCTACAACAACTTGGTTCAGTTAGAACAGACATAGAATTATTGCATATGGTCTACGTACCTCCTTGTGACGTCCATGCGTACGTGGAAAAGAAAGATGATGCTGATCGAGGAGTGTAGAGCTATAGCAAGCTCTCCAGCTATATATGCGAGGTGGTTCAATCAGGCCGATTTTATCTTTGGATACATGCCTGCGTATATACGATAAAGATTTCACCGCGATACATACAACACACTAGCTAGCTAAGTGTGTGAAACAACTTGGTAGCTACATTTATTTCGTTCTAGATCAGCGGCGCGCGTGTATTTGTACACGCTTGTGGTTGTGGGCACAAAACTACGCTGGAAGAATCGATCCATGCTTTAGTTTAATTGCTTGATAAGTACCCACATCTAACCCCAGTATCACTCTTTCAACCAACTCTGGTCTAGTACTTAATGATCTTCCCCAACACCCAACGACCTCCTCCTGCGGGCTCCGCTATTAACTCCAGCAGATGCATGCATACATCCATCGACATGGATGGAAACCACCGACGGACGACTTAGAGCACCGGCTACTGTGCACGCATACGCATCATCAATTACTCTCTCCGTTCTAAAATAATTGTCGTTTTAGACAACCAAATGAACTAGTTGTCCTAACGACAATTAAAACGAAACGGAGGGAGTACTATTCATCAGCACACTTCATTCACACGCAACAATAGATCGGAGCCCGGCCTATTTAAGGACCAACATTCCTTGTGCATTCTCCTCACCACCACCACTTGCTCCATCTAGCAACACAAGCACAAGCAGGCACTTAGTAGCAGTCAGGACTCGATCGATCCACCTGCATCATCTCTTGTGTAGAGTACGTACAGCGCTCAAGAATAATCAAGATGGCTCCTCGCGTTCCGCTGCTGGTGGTGATCGCCCTCGCCGCCGTCGTTGCCGCGCTGCTGCTTGTGGTCGCCCCGCACGGCGCCAACGCCGCCATCAGCTGCGGACAGGTGAACTCCGCCATCGGGCCCTGCCTCGCCTACGCCCGCGGCTCCGGCGGCGCGCCCTCGGCCTCCTGCTGCAGCGGCGTGCGGAGCCTCAGCGCCGCGGCCAGCACCCCCGCGGACAGGCGCGCCGCCTGCAACTGCCTCAAGTCCGGCGCCGCCAGGGTCAGCGGCCTCAAGCCCGCCAACGCCGCCAGCATCCCCAGCAAGTGCGGCGTCAGCCTGCCCTACACCATCAGCTCCTCCATCGACTGCTCCAGGGTCAGCTGAAGAAGAAGTTCATATCGTCTCGCGTCATCTCGTCGCCATTCTACGACTCTACGTACCATGCATCAACTTATTGTGATTGAATAAACTCTCTCAGCTCACTCGTGTACACACTACAGTACTACGACTCTACGTAGAGTACTCGTGTATGCTAGTAGTATATTTCTATGCGAGAGAGAGCATATATACACTTGTATTGTTGGTATTGTGTCGTCCATCGGTACGGTATTTTCCATATATGTTCTTCCTTCACTTGTTGGAGGACTTATTGAGTTTGTTTGGTTTGTACCACATATTATGTTCGTGTTCTCATGTTTATTGGGTTGACTTGTTACACACTCGTGACGTGCATATATAACGACGGAGACTCAAAATTGATGCCAAATAATCCATATAGCAACAAGTTCTATTGAAATTTAAACAGGAGATAAAGAACTGAAGAAAACAAAACAAAAGAGGAAATATGATAGCTTCCGGGCCAGCTAGTTTCCTTTGTGGTGGGTCGTTTGGGCCTTTGCACGGACGACCGCAGGCAGAACATATATGGAGGTCTGATAATTAATGGTTTTCTTCCCAAATGGGCCTTTGATTCCAATTTTACAAAATGCTCAGTGATGTGCTAGCTCAAAGCCCAGTGGCCAACCTGCAAAGACGCGAATGACAGGTGGGTCCCCTGCCTATCCCCAGACACCTCCCACAAGCGGCAACGAAGAAGGAAGCAGGCGGAAGCCATGGCCGCCGCGCTCCGTCACCTCGCCGGGCCAACCTACCTCCACCACCACCAGCTCCGCCGCACCTCCTGCCTCCACCCTCTCCGCCTCGCTCCGCTATGCTCCCGCTTCACCCGTAACTCCCACCCCTCTGCCCTCTCTTCTCGACTCTTCACGCCTCGTTCTTCATTTCTGCTCTCTCTCTCTCTCTTCTGCAGGGGTGTACGCGCTGTCCAGCAACGACATCAGAGTCGGCACCAACGTCGTCGTCGACGGTGCGCCATACAAAATTTTAGGTACATTTCTAACTCACAACCACATTTCTACCGTGCGTGCGGTATTTCATTTCATTTCATTACCGCGACGTACGGTTGCGAAGCATAGGCTGTGAGCTGAGCTGATTTATTTTATCCTCGCCACCAAACCCAAACAACAGAGTTCCTCCACGTCAAGCCCGGAAAGGGCGCTGCTTTCGTCAGGACAAAGATGCGAAATTACGTCACCGGCAACACGGTCGACAAAACCTTTCGAGCTGGAAGTTCGGTAATTATTATTAATCTCACCTCTCAAACTCACAATCTGCTGTTTAATTAAGCTACGCACCAACTGACTAACAGCCACTTCCATTTCAATTTTTTTTTCAGCTGGAGGAAGCGTCCCTTTCAAAGGAGATCAAGCAATTCACATACAAGGATGGCTCTCAGTTCGTGTTTATGGATCTGGTACTACATCGCCTACATATGTCACCACTTACATTATCCACACCAGCAACTTCTAAAGCATATTCTATTCGCAGACGACCTTCGAGGAAAGTCGGTTGAACGAATCGGATGTCGGTGACAAGCAAAAATGGTTGAAGGAGGGGATGGATTGCATTTTGCTGTACTGGAACAGGCGGGTACACATAGCCTTCTGTCATTTATCCAATTAATTATTGAAGTACCTTCTCATAATTTTCTAGCATGATAGCTGATCGTGTATTCTTACACGTCCAAAAATAATGGTCACTAAAAAAAATCTATATTTTTCCTAGATCATTGATTTTGAGCTACCCATCACCGTTCGGCTGACAGTAACTGACACTGACCCGGGTCAAGGTGACAGTGCACAAGGTAGGAAATTATTTACTGTTCTTCTGCATTGTTTAATCATCCATGTTACTAACAAAAGCAAGCGCATTACATTCTGCAAACATTCCTGCTACTGTTTTCCCTTAACAGGCCAGTAATCATTATTCTTAATATGTGTAGGAGGAACAAAACCGGCAACCCTGGAAACTGGAGCTGTGGTCAACGTGCCCTCCTTTGTGAACGTAGGCAATGATATCCTTGTTGATTCAAGAACTGGTCAGTATATGAGCCGAGCCTAGAGGATCGAATCGAAGGGGATGTTGTTTCTTTCTTGAATTGATCGAAGAGGATGCTAGACATGAAGAGAGCCATTGTGTTTTGGTTTGCACATTGTTGGCTATTCACTGATTCGAATGATGTGCATCTTTTGCCCTGTGAAATAATTACTCCCTCCATCCCCATGAACTTGTCGCTTTGTAGTTCAAAAATGAACTACAAAGCGACAAGTTCATGAGGACAGAGGAAGTACAAAACATTTGCTGAACAAGCGTCTCACTGCCAGCTGTAAGCCTGTCCTGAGCTTTTGACTACAGGTGGCCAGATGGGCCGGCCTGAAAGGCTGCAAAAAAGCACAATCTGAACCCGGCACGACCAAAGAAAATCGAGCCCGGGCCGGCCTGAAGCCCGGTGCGGGCCGTGCTTGGTCCTCGATCTCCAATCCGTCGGGTTTGCCGGCACGGCCTGTTTAGGCCCAGCACGGTCGGTCCGTCGGGCTGGCCAGATACAATTCATTTAGGCCCGAATAATGATTATTTTGCCATTTTTAATGTATTTAAAACTGAAGCAGGCCACGGTCCGGTACGGCCCGGCACGTATAAAATGAAGTCGGGCCGTGCCCGGGCCTTGACCTTCAGCTCATGGGCTGGCCCGGCACAACCCGCTTTTTTTCCGGGCCTATACTTTCACACCAAAATAAAATCCAACAGCATAATATCTGACCTCACAGCTGCCATTATATACTCAAATATGGACAAATTTACAGGAAGAATAAATAATATCTATACCATAACTAAAAAAATCGACAAAACTGAATGAATACAATAATTCCAAGTTAAACTATTTGCAGACAATGTGTTCCCTTGTCTTCAAAACCATAAGAGACTTGTATCGTTGAACCGAGCTCCAAAATTGTACAGCCTTCCTATCCTATTTGCAAGAGACCAGAGTTTCCACATCTATGCAGAACTTCACATGTTCTTTCTTCCAAATGCTCTGCTGGAGACTGGCACCATTGACTCGGAGCTATCATATCCGTCATCAAATGCTCGCTCTACCTGTGATGTAACAACTGGCCTGCTGAATCATACCCCATGAGTCGATGAAGTGACGAGTCGGAAACCTTCTTGCCACTTTCTGTGGCAGCCAGGCTTCTTCCAGACTGAGTGTTAGCGAAGCTTCTTGTGAGGGATGCCCCATATTCTTCATTTACGCTAACAGGCCCTCTTAGACACTCAGCAGAATGAGAAGTAGCATCACTATTCTCAGCAATTGTGGTACCAGCAGGCTCGTTTGATTGTTGCAAGACATCCACGCTGATATTTCCTTCTGCATACGCAGCAGGAAAGGATAAAACAAGAACCTTGGAGCACCGACCACACTGTATTATGCCAACCTTTGATTTTGAAATGTACATATCTGATGGCATTTGAATCAAATTGAAGCAGCCGCTGCAGATACTAAATGGTGAAGCACCTGACAAGGGCCGCAAAATATGCTTTCTCACCACTCGTTTCGGCTCCTTGTAACTTGACATCATGGAATCGTGGTCAAGAACCGTGCTTTCAGCATATGAGGACTGGTAATATGAATTAAGATCCCACAAGTCATAATTATATGGTATGCTTGGTTGGACATGTCCCAGATCACGGCGTGGGTAAGTCTGGGTTAGAGAGAAAGGATTTGGTGGCTGGTACCTTGGTGGCCTTTCATAACCATAATAGGATTCTAGAGTACAAGAATTTGGGACAGAATCAACATCAAGACTTTGAATTTGAGGACGCTGCTCAACATCATAGCGATTGGATTGTTGCTGGTACTCTAGGGCTCTCTTCTGATACTTTTCCTCCACGCCTTTCTGGCTAGAAAGCTTACTCAGCTGATCTCTTAGTTCATCCATCTTTTTTAGGCGTTCATGTCTAACAATATTATTGGACTCGTTTGATCTTCCGTGCACCAAATCCCCTTGGCTGGGGGACCCACTTGAAAGAGAACTTGAGGTACCATCCACCTGCGGCTCGATAAAGTTTTGGATTGACCTGAAGTCCTTACCATCAAGTGGCAGTCCCTGCCAAAGTTGACTAGCCCTATATTTGTAGGGCACCTCTTCTTTGTTTTTACTAAAGCTTGAAAAACTGGCAACAGCTGCACTGTCTTCTTCAATAGAGTTGGTTGTATTGCCATCTCCCATATCATCCTCATCCTTTTGTTTAGTTACATCAGCAATTAGATCCTTCTGTTTAAAATATACTTCAGATTGGACATGTTTGGTTTTGGAAAGTTCAGCTTCCCAGGACTGCTGATCCTTGCCATGTTCATTCTTATTAACTTTCACTGCAATGTGCTCATCTGCAACTGCAACATTCTCTTCGCCATGAACATAGTTAGCTGGATTGTCATCTTCCACATGACCCTCTTCATTTTCTCCAGTGCGATCAAATTGTACCTCTTCATTACCATGAACTTTCTCTGCTATGTCCTCATCTGTAAACACCAGATTCTCATTCCCATGAATGTAGTTGGTCATGTTTCCATCGTCCATACATCCCTCTTTATTTTCTTGAGTGCCATCTGCTGTTAGGCCATTTGGTTGAATAGTTTGCTTAAATTTTATATCGCTATCATCGATTGAAGAGACGACCATTTCACATGGATACACAATTTCTACATTTACGGGCTGCAAATCCTTGCAGGTCTTTCTCTCATGGAATATCTCTTCACTAACCTCATTCACAGCCACAATATGCTCATTTCCATGAGCATCATTGGCAGTACTGTTGTCATCTTCAATATCTTCCTTTCCTTGATTGCCTTTGTCAATTAGTCTGTTCTCTTGAAGAAAAGTTTGCTGAGATTCAAGATCTCCATTGTCAAGTGGAGGGATGCTTTCTTCATAAGGATTTGCACTATTCGGGTCCAGGATATGTGGATGCTTATCATGCTCATTCACATGAACATCATTGGCCGAATTGCTGTCATCTTCAATATCTTCATTTCCTTTATTGCCATTATTTATTGGCCTGTTTTCATGATGAAAAGTTTTCTCAGATTCAAGATGTCCATTGTCAAGTGAAGGGATGTTTTCTTCAAAGAGATTTGCACTTTCTGCATCCAGGGTCTGCGGGCGCGTATCATGCTTGTTTCTATGAATTCTGTCTTCGTCCACATCATGTTGTTCCATTGTATCATCTGCATCACTGAAAGACATCTCCAGTTCTTCAATCAATCGACCATGGGGATCATTTCGAGAAGTGTTATTTATTTGACCCCCTAATATAAATCTGTGGCTACCCATTTGACGACGTAAAGCATCACTAAGACCACTAGTTTCTGCTTCATCAGAAAAGTAATCGTCATCACTGCTGAACGATAAAGACCTCTCCAGCTCTTCAATCAGGGCTTTGTGAGATTCAACATGCATACCTTCATACAAGTGCGGTCTCTCCTCCCTTTGAACCACCTCAGTTTTCTCATACAGTGTTCTCATTTCACTCATGTCAATCTTATCGACTTTGCCTCTGTTTGCATTTTCACTTGTATCATGATTCACCAATTCTCCAATTAAATTGGAACCCAAATCAGCCCCCGTGCCTTTTTCATGCACCTCTTTGACTGTAATCCCAGGATTTTGTGTGTTCTCATCAATCGATGAACATGTCTCCTCCTCCTGATGATCCCCAGGGGTCACATTCTCTGCAACAGGCACTGATCTTTCTTCAATTGAGTCGTTGCAGGAGTTGGCATTGTTGATCAGGGAGGAAACGATCCCATCAGCCGCAGCTTCACGAGGCTGATCAACAGAGGAAGCAATTTTCTGTTTCTCTGAGCAAATCAATTTGCTATCCCGAGGGGACCCTTTCAGGCTACTAGGAAAATTGTTTTGTCGATCAGATTCTGATCTAGCTTGTTGCACGACAGGTACAGCCCGGTTTTTAGCTGCATCATATGAATGACAATGATCAAATCACTCTTGAAAGTGTAAAAAAAAAAAATCTGAGCCAGGTGATAAAATAGTTCATACCTCTGAGAACACTACCACAACCACTGCATTTGTAAACAGAAATGGAGGGGTATTGGACAAGAAGCTGGTAGCATTTCGGGCATCTGACAAACCGGAGTTTATGGGCTTCCGTGGCCATAACCTCTCCCAGCACTTGGACAAGGTAGAGGCACGGCAGTCAGACGGTGTCAGCCCGTGACGATCATAACCTGCCTGTTGATAAATAATACTAGCAAAATCAGTCATGTAACTGATCGAATCTTGAAGCGCTGGCAGATCCAGGACCACTCCGTTGAGGGGGATGAAATCTGAATAAAAAAGGGGAGATGAAAGGATAAAAACCTCTTCTTTCTTGGCAGACTTGATTGGTCCTCAAGATCACCAGTAAAAGACTCGATGTTTTGGTTCCTTGCCGGTTCGCCTCCTTGCTGCGCCCAGCAGAGGAGAGCTCAGGAGGAAGACGAACTCGCTGAGATTAATACACTGCATTCGGCGGCAGAAAGGAGAGGGGAGCAAAAGGGGACGCGAAGAAGATGTTGATGAATGGGCAGCTCAGGTTCGATACACTCCAGCTGGTGTAGGATTCAGAGTTGAAGGGCGGAATGGAACGCAGCGGCGGGGAACAGGGCCGAGACAAGGAAAGCGGCGACCAGCAAAGCATGAATCATGGGATGGGGACTGCTGGCTGGCTGCTGCTGCCGCCGCCGGCGGCGGTTATGATTGTGGATAATTTTATTTATGTTCTTTTAGTTTTTGACCTTTTCCTGAATCCGTATCGTCAAAAAACACGACTAAAATCCATCATTCAGTCAATTATCATTCACTGTACAAAACACATGTGAACAATAAAAATCAGTAATCGAATATTGCCTCCTTTCCATATTATTTGTCGTTTAGGACGAGAATTTAGTTCAAAATAAATTAAAATTCTTGTCCTAAACGGCAATTAACATGGCAAGGAAGGAGTACTAATTTGTACGGCATGTCATTTTTTTAGTAGTAAATTAAAGAAAAGAAAGCATACTCCATGTACAATGAATAGCCGTAATTGTGTCAGGTAGTTGTTGCCGACACGCTAGGGAGTGTTAAGCACGGCAGCAGTAGGATCTTGGTCATCTCAAATTCTCAAGTTTAGTTTGGTGGCATCGTCCACGGGTGTCGTTGTCAATTCACGGCTGTTTTCCCGAAATGCGGTCAGCGGCTCGGTCTTGCCTCCCCCTCTCGCGCAGAAAAATGAATGGGCCGGACAACACTGACGGCCCAAATACATACACCCGTCCTGCACGCCGGCCGTCGACCAGACCGGACCAGGCAGCAGCCCCCACCACCGACTTCTGTACCCGCCGCCGCCGTCGTCTCTCACGAATTTCTACCCGCTTCATCATCAGTCAGGACAGGAGGAAGCACCCCTCGTCAGTCAGCAGAGTTGCGTCGCCGCGCATGGCGACCGCAGCGGCGGCTGTCCGCTACTTCTTCCCCAACTCGCTTAGAAGCCGCGATTACCCAGGAACCAACGCTACTACTATTGGCTTGGCCACGCTCTCTTCGGGGCGGAGACACCGCGCTGCGCCCGTGGTGGAGCCGTCGCGGGAGGCGGAGCCGTCCTCCTCGCTGGACCACCGCACCCGTGCTGACTTTCCAATCCTTCACCAGGTCCGCAGCACTGATTAGTGATTACTCCCTCCGTCCCAAAAAGGTTGTCGCTTTGTAGTACAAAAACGAACTACAAAGTGACAACCTTTTTGGGACGGAGGGAGTACTATATTTCTTTTCCTCCCTTTCTTTTCTTTTTGTTGGATATACAAATCGCCATGATAGCAGTCCAGGTCGTTCTAGTTGGGAGACTTATACGTTTGTCTCTCTCTCTCTCTCTTTTACCACTGGATCTTGCAGGATTTTGATGGGAATAAATTAGTTTACTTTGACAATGGTGCAACATCCCAGAAACCTTCTAGTGTGATCAAGGCATTAGACGAATACTACCGCTCTTACAACTCGAATGTTCATCGTGGCATTCATACTCTCAGGTAATTTCTTCACTTGTCTTTCCTGTGCTGATGCAGCAATTCGTAGTGATACATTTACCATCACCACATTTGTTCTCAGCAACTTTTTTTCTCTTTTGTTTTTTTTATTCCTAGTTCTTATAGGTTACACTCTTCTTTGCACAATTATCTTATATGAGATGCTGATGGTATATGCACAACTCAAATTGCACTCAGCCTGACATGCTTAATTTTCATTGGAAAATAGCGCGAAGGCAACTAATGCGTATGAGAGTGCTAGAACAAAAGTTGCAAACTTTGTCAATGCCGCTGATAGCAGAGAGATTGTTTTCACACGTAATGCTACTGAAGCTATCAATTTAGTGGCCTATTCGTGGGGACTTTCAAACTTAAGTCAAGGAGATGAGGTAAATCATTTCTGTAAAGCTGATCCATCGTATGAATTTTCTTGTTTCTTTTTTTTTTCTGTATATTATGCAAAACTTGTTCATCAAATCTATTGTAGCCTAGCGTTTTGCTCGATAACGGTTCTAGTTTACCACATCCATGTTTCACCAAGTGGCATGGTTTTGCTCATGTCTCTGAAGCAGTGCAGTCTTTGCCTATTTGGTGTGCTGCTTGCATCATGTCTCTGAAGGAGACAGGTGCGTGATACTCCAAAGTAAAGCCAAAACCCAGTGCTCAGATGTAACACCCATATTTCTTGTTCAAAAATTTTTGCTCAAACCTTGATCATTGTAGCATGCATTTTTATGTGAATTTTTAGTATTCAAACGAGTAGCAAACGGTTCAAATTGAATTTGAATTCAAAATCAAAAGAAATGAATGGAAAAAGAAAAAGAAAAAGTTAAAAACCCCTCCCTGGGCCGATTTCACCTCCCTGGCCCAATTCTCTTTCTCTCCCCCGCCAGCCCACTGCGCCCCCCTCCTCTCCCTTCCACTGCCGAGCGGGACCCACCCGTCATCCCTCCCAACCGCCACCTCTCTCTCTCTCCCGCGCCGCGCGCAACTGACGCCCCGCGCCCACGATCTTCCCCCCCCAAACCCACTCTCCTCAGGCGGTTCTCGCGCGCGCCCCTCAAGCCTCTCCCTCTCCGCGGCATAAAGGAACCGGCGCCCCCATTTTCCCCCTCTCCCCGAGCCTCCCGGAACCCTAGCCATTTTTCACTGGTGAGCAACCCCGCGCCCGCGTTCCCGACTCACCGGCGATCGCCGCACCCCTCCCTCTGCTCTGACCTCTTCACCGTGAACCCAGGAACCCGCCGGACAAGGTTGCGCAAGGAGATCGCCGGGAATTCACCAAGTCCGACGAGGTCCGACGCCAACCGCTGCCCTCCCTCGTCGCCGACTCATCTCCGACCGATTTCACGCCCCAACACTCCCCTAGGTGAGTTCCCCTACTCCTCCTCTCTCGATCCATGTTCTCGGCGCATAGAATTAGCTTGGAAATCGCCGTTTGGGTGATCTCCGGCGAGGTCACCGCCGGCAGCCGTCGGGCGCCGCCGCGCCGCGCGCAGCGCGCCGATTAGGGGCGACGTGGCCCAATCTGGGCCATCGGTTGAACCCGTACGGTGGAGATTATATCCCCGTAATGGTTCGATAAATAAAATCTCAGCCGTCCATTTAAAATCCTGCGGCCCACGTTGAATTCCCTTTTCCCGCCGCCGGAATTGCACCTAGGCCCCTGGAAACTTCGTTGCTACCCCCGGAGCTTCTCTGTAATTTGAGTCTAGCCCCCAGAATTCGCAGACTAGCCCCTGGAACCCTAAAAATTGGTTTTAATCATTTAATTAAGCATTCTAACCCCTGTAATTTGGTAGAATAGTGTATTTAGGCCCTGTATAGTGTAGAAAACTATTTAATTAACCCCTGGACTTTTATTTATTTGCTGAATAGGGTTTTTAATTGTATTTGAGGTATAGAAATTAGATAAAAATGGTAATTAAGTGTAGGAATGTTATGAAAAATTGTTATAATCTATTTTATGCTGTGAATTAATTGTAGTGTTCAGATAAAATATATTTGGTCCCTGGATTAATTATTATAAATGTTTTAAAATGCATTTTGCTATAGAAAATTCAATGAAAATGGTTTTAGGCTATAATAAAATCCCAAAATTCTAGGAAAAATATAAAATGCATACTTTGGCCATGTTAAGTGATAAATACCTCGTAGGGACGCATTAGTGTAGAATTTTGTGCTTATGTGTATGTGTGAATGTATTGTTTTGCGTGCCTTTACTTATTTAGCCTTATTCTATTCTTGCCATTGCTTGGGAATATATCTAGAGTCGTTCTACGACCCTAACCTCAACTTCCAAGACCAAGACTTCGTCAATTTCCAAGTCTCCAACGAAGGCAAGTGCCCTTGACCATCTTGTACCTATTTTAGGAATTTAGCTAGTTGCATGCTAATTAATTCGATGTCCTACTTCATGTTTACATGCCCTGTTCCTTACCATTCCTTGTTAACTGAAATGGGTTGGGAAGTAGATAGGCTTTATTTATGCTTAGCCATGCTTAGATGTTGGGATTGGGATATCATACAGATGTTCTATGCTCAACTTTATGGTTACTTTAATTTGGTGATGAATAAACATAATGTTAGTGGATAGGAATCTGGTGGTTGGCTAGTTTTGGTATGGTGCATTTTGCACGAGACCCGGGATTGGGGTTTGTTACCACCGGATTCTAAGGACCGGTTTATGGAGGAAGCCACTAAGCTTTATAGTACCACCACGAGACTGAGATGGGGCAGCTTGGTCAATTAATTAGGTTTCTCCCGATGAACTGCTAGTGGTCGGATGGTGCGGGGAATGAGTCGGGTGATCCGCTCTTGGAACCGCAAGGCTCAAGAGGGGGCTCTGGGGCGGAGGGTTACTCCGAGGATCCCCAGTGGTGGAAACCTTAGAGGGTTAGTACTAATCGGGAGTACCTTTGTAAAGACCATGTTGTGATCTCCTGGCCTCACACCAAAGGAAGTGTGTAATGTGGTTAGCTACCACGGGCATTCAGGGAGGTTCACTTAGTCCACCTGGCAACAGGGGATGAAATCACTGCTTGTGGGGAAAGGGTACACTCTCTGCAGAGATTTGGTAAAACTGTCATGACAGCCGTGCTCACGGACAAGAGCGGCTTGGGGCCAGTTCATAATTAGACTATGGTTAGGAAATGATGGTTCATTATGATTCAAGAACTTTCATTATCATTAATCATGTGTTGATCATTTATTGAATTATGATATTGATAATTGAAAGCTAAGGATATGTTCTAAGCATAGTGCTAAGCCATAATTGGCCTTTCCTTGCTCTAGCCAATCATGTCATTCTCTTCCCGCACTTGCTGAGTACTCTATGTACTCAAGCGTTTAATTCTCCTTTAGAGTATGAAGAAGAAGAAGCTGCACCGGAGGACTTCTACGTCAACCCGGAGGACTTGGTCTAGGCTGGCGACCTCACGCGCAACGGCTGCCTGTGGAGACGAAGCCCGCTTACCCTATCTTGCTTTCTGTAGTGTTGAACTGTTTAGTGTTGTAAATATTTGTGGTGTGTATTTGTAGACCTTCGGGTCGTTGTGTAAGACTATTTATGTACTCGGACATGGCAATGTAATGGTATTTCACTTTCGTCAACGCATGTACGATTCAACTGATCCTGGCGTACATGTGATTAGCGTCTGTTCATCTTTACGATGACCGGGCGTGACAAAGTGGTATCAGAGCCGTGTTGCCCGTAGGACGCAAGCCTAGCTAGAAATGGCCGAAAATTAAGGACTATACTATTTTCGTATGAAATAGTATTTCCAAAACTTTGTGCTCTCCACCTCAACCCTTGTGCTTCTTACCTTGCTTTGCTTATAGTTTTTATTCTAACTTGATTTATTAATTATTAATCTCACTCTCTTCTTTTCAAATGTTTGTAGATGGCGCGGACCAAGCAGACGGCCCGTAAGTCGACTGGAGGTCGTGTTCCTCAGCACGCCCTAGCCAGCCGCTCCGCACCTCACACACCCCGGAGGGAGACGACGCTGCTCTCCAACGGGAGTGCTGCTTCGAGGATGCGCGTCCGTCTTCGTTCTCTTCTTCGAGCTGCGGGGTACCGTGAGTACCGTGTCCGCTTAGTCTACCACACCACTAGGGTCTTTGCACCCTATACTGGTGAGCTGGAGTGGACTTCTCAGCTGGCCGTCTACTACGACTCGGAGTTGCTGCACTCGCACTTCTCTCCGGCCTGGAGGAGCTCCCAGCGTGCAGCTGAGGAGGACGCCACGTGGGAGGCGACCACCTACTCGTGCCACGTCCACAGGTTCCTTCTTGGGTGCACGGAGCACGCGTACACCCCTCAGCGCCCTAGTGGCACAGCCGCCTTCACTGGACGTGACGTCGAGGGACGCTGTAAGGATCGAAACGCCCAAGAGGGGGGGTGAATTGGGCTTTCTTTCAAATTTTAAGACAATTAAACACTTAACAACGTAAAGCCCAATTCCCTATGCAATTAAACTATGCAATCAATATAATTTAAAGTTGCGGAATGAAGATTGCATAAGAGTAAAAAGGAAGAGGGATGCAAACGCTCAAGGGACACGGAGTTTATCCCGTGGTTCGGTAAGATCACAAGGATCTTCCTACGTCCACGTTGTGACACCCACCGAAGGGTTTTGCCACTCCCAAGTCACCGAGACTAGGGGCTTCTTCACTATTCTTCTCCGTTCGCCAACCTTGGCAAGGTGGAGCTCAAGCCTTGTACACTTTTGGGATCCTCCGGGCTTCCACAATCCTCTTGGCAAGCTCCGGAAGTTGCACACACCAAGGGACACTCCCTTGTGGCTCTCACTATGCTAGAGACTCCAATCACCTAGAGTGGAGGCACCCAAGCACTATCTCTAGCTAGTTCTAGCCTATCTCTTGGTGTACAAATGATGAGTAAATGATGTGAAAGTGGTAGCTCTCTTGCTTGAATGCTCTAGGATGTGTAGAGTATGTCTGTGCTTCAAGTCATGTCGATTTGACAGGTTGAAGGGGTATAAATAGCCAGCCTCCACGAGATAGCCGTTGGAAAAGTAGGCTGACATCACTTCTCTGCGAACACCGGATGATCCGATGTCTCCCCTTCAGTTGTCATCGGTCAAAGCCAAATTAGCTGATGTCACTGTGTCAGATATGACCGTTGTTAGACCGATGTTGATCTGTCTTCTCATCGGATGATCCGGTGGCTCTTCCTCCAGAATTTTGCTTGATCTTGAGGCTCACTGGAGTGATCGACCGATGTATGTTTTCTGCACATCGGATGATCCGGTGCTTCACTTGGTCCAATGGTATTGCAATCTGTGATTATGGACCGATGTCACTGAGCCACTCACATCGGATGATCCGGTGAGTGCATTTGTCTGAGGTCTTCTTCTTTAATAGAACCAACTTGATCGATGTAGTCAACTCATATAACGTCGGTTGATCCGGTGTGTTCAACTTGTTGGCTTCGAGTTGTTTTGAGTTGTTCTTTTGGAATTTTGAACTTGAGACCTCTTTGACACTTGTTGGAAATGTTGTTTTGATTGTCTTCAAGCATGGAATGATACCAAGTTAGAGCTTTCACTTCTTGTCATCATATGTTTTGATTCGATCTCATTCGTTGATTTTATACGGGTCTCCAATGTAATTTTGATTTCATTTGATTGAGTGTCATTGAGACCTTGCATTCACAAATTCATTAGTAATATCGAATGGTTGTCATTAATCACCGAAACCGTACCTCATGGGGCCTAGATGCTTTCAATCTCCCCCTTTTTGGTGATTGATGACAACACAATAATTTAAAGCGCAATAGTAATGAATTTGATGAAAATACTCAAGTAGATATGCAATGAATACAATATCAAACACATTAATCTTGTAAAAAGGAAATGAAAATTATGGTGCAAAAAGCTCAATCGATTAAAATCATAAGTAAATGAGACAAGCGAAAGAGTGCTTAATTGAAATTACAAAAGAGTACTCAAGCATGAATACAAAAGATAAACACACACTCACACACACACTCACACACTCCCCCTAAACACGTACTCCCCCTGAGACTGCTACTCCCCCTGACTCTCCTACATCTTCTCCCCCTTTGGCATCAAGACACCAAAAAGGGATCAGAACGCCTACTGACCCTGAGAGCTAGGCGCGAGGACGAACTGAGCACCGTCGCAGTCGTCGGAGCTGGAGTCGCCGGTCGAAGGAGCTACCGGAGCGGTGGGAACTGGAGGGTCCGCTGCCGGTGCTGGAGGAGAGGGAGCAGGTACTGAAGATGCTGGAGGAGCTGGAGGAAGTGGAGCGCTCACCACGGACGCCGGTGTCTGCTGGAACAAGGTCGTCGCCGGCAGTGGTGAGTGAATCGGTGCGCTAGGTGCCAGAAGTGGTGACATGCTGATCGAAGGGATAGGAGTAGTAGGCACCTGAGCGACACCTGGAGCCAGTCCCAGTCCAGGCTGCTGTGAAGGAAGGGCGATCCCGGTCTGAGTGTATAGGTTGGTGATCAACCCTAGGATCCCCATCATGGCCTGCTGGGTCTGCTGCTGCTGGTCGAGGGTACGGCGGTGCATCTGATCGACCAGGTTGGTGAACCGGTCCGTATCCTCTCGCCTCTGACGGGCGATCTCCAGCTGGAGCTCCTGCTGCTGCCGCTGCAGCTGTGCCAGGTGAGCAGCCTGCTCCGCCCTGGCCTGCTCAGCAGCGAGCCTGTCCTGGCGCTGCTGCTCGATCATCTGCTGAAGAAGGGAGGACAGCTCCGACGGCTGTGACACCTGTGCCTCGGACACAGGAGGTGGTGTCGGTGGCGGAGCAGCTGATCCTCCTGCCTCAGCGTCGTGCTGTCTCGGTGAGGGTGGAGGAGGAGGGAAGTACTCCTCGACACTGTCGTCTGTGTCGCTCTCGGACCAGACGTGCTGCAAATCCTCCCCCTGAGCCTCGGCCTCAGCAAGTCTCTCGTCCTCCCGCTCGAGGTCGGACCAGTCTTCCTCAGTCAAGCGGGCCCGGACCTGGCGCTCAACTGGACGACCAAGACGGCGGTCTCCAGGAGCGGACGCACGGTAGTGGCCGAAGCGGGTCACACTCTCGTCAGCAAGCCGGGCCTGTGCTGAATGTCCCTCTGGCACCACCATAGAGCAAATGAAGCTAATCCAGTGCCCGTAGACCATCTGCCTCATCATCCCAATCCCATCTGTAATGACGTCCTCCATCTCGCAGAGGAGTATGTCCACGATATCAAAATCCATCCCGTTCATTATGTAGAACAGGAGGGTCTGCTGGAGACTCGTGAACCCCTCCAAGTATCCTGACCTCGGCAGGAGCGTGCGGCGTAAGGCGAGGTGCACAATACGCGCAGCTGGAGTCAGGAGGGCAGGAACTCTCGGCTGATCTGGAGAGAAAGTGGGGCCAAACAAGGAGCGGATCTCGTCCAGCTGAGGTGCTACCCCTCCAGTAAGTGGCCTCCTTGGTGGATCTGCCTGCCCATAGACCTTCTCATGTATGCTAGTGTCGTGCAGGTCCAAGCCAAGAATGTGCCCCAATGTCTGCCTCGTGAGATGGTAGTGCTGACCATTGAACATGAAGGCAATTGATCTTCTGCCCTCTGAGATGTATAGGGTCGCGTAGAAGACACGGACCCACTCTTACACATAGGCACTCCTCTCATAGTCCAGTAGCTCCACCAAGCCTCTGTACCTCTCAAAGAAGGGGCGGATCTCAGTCTCCGCTGCCACTGCAAGCTGCCTCCAGTCCAAGTGGTTGTGCTGAAAGAGCTTGTGCCCCCGGCGCTTGTAGGTCTCATAGAGAGACGCCTGGGTGACAGTCCAGAAGCGGCTGTCAACAAGAAGCTCTCGGGGCTGTGGGAACCACTCCTCAAGAAGAACACTCCATCTGAGCTTCCGGAGTTGCTTCGCCTTCATCTTCCGGTAGTCCACAAGGCGGACTCCTTCACCGACCCGGACGGCCGTGTCCACCTCATGGATGTCCCTCTCAGCCTCCCTGTCCTCACGACGGTCGGCGGCCATCGGTTTCGGACGAGGAGCAGCCTCGACGTGACCTCCTCGAGTCCGGGCTGAGCGCCGGCGGACGAGAGGCGCAACCGGCTCCTCTTCGGCGTCGGAGTCGTCGACCACGGGAGGCGGCCTTGGACGGGCCTCGCGAATCCTCAACGAACCCCCATGGCCGCGCTCACGCTCCTCGGCGGCGCGAGCGGCCATCAAGGCCTTCTTCTCATCCTTCGAAAGTTTCCGCTTTTTCGCGGCGGGCTCCGCGATCGCTTTTCCCTTTCCTTTGCGATCACGACCCATCTAGGCGACGGAGAGGAAGGGTTAGCAACGTTGAAAACGAACGATGGCGAGATAATCAATGAGAGACGTCGCACGGCACGGAGCTTACCTTAGCGACGATGGAGCTCGGGAAAACCTAGCGACGGGGGCCGGAGAAGACGTGGAGATGCTTCGACGGAGGGAGAGGTGCGGTGGCGATGGTGCGTGGGCGCGGGTGGAGCACGGCGGCGGTGCCTACGGCTGCGGCGGCGGCGGCTGCTGCGGAGGTGGTGCGGTGAGCGGGCACGGGCGGCGGCGGCGCGTGGGGAGGCAGCGGCGGCGGTGCTGCGGGTGGAGCACGGCGGCGGCGGCGCGAGGGAAAGGCGGCGGCGCGCGGGAGAGGTGGCGGCGCGGTGAACGGTGGTCGGCGGCGGCGATCAGGGCGTGAGGCGGCGACGGCGAGAGAGAAATCGGGAGAGAAAACGAACGGCGGCGGCGCGCGGGTTTAAATAATGGGGCCCAAACCCTAGCCGTTTTTTAAACACCGGATGGACCGATGATAGATGTAGTGAACGTCGGTCAATTGCAACAGTAAGGATATTCAAGAATTGCTTTTGACATCGGATGCACCGACGATTAGGGTTTTGAACATCGGTCGATTAACACAGTAAGGGTGTTCAACCGAGTGATATTGACACCGGATGATCCGACGTTAGAGGGAGGTAGACATCGGTTGAATAGATCACAGTTCCAGAGGAGTGAACATCGGATGGACCGATGTTTTCCAGGATGAACGCGTCGGATCATTTGAGGTTCTGACAGAGTTGGGCTTTGAGGATTGAACACCTATTTGACCGATGAGGGATTGACAGGGGCATCGGATAATCCGATGACAACAGAACGAAAACATCCCATATATGTCCTTTGACCAAACAAACAATCGAGGAGAAACACATGTCTTAGGACTTTTTGGGCAACCCCTTACCCCTCAAGAAGCTAATATGCCAATAGCTTGGCTAGACCTTAACACAAACGGAACACCAAGAAAAATGGAGGAAAATATCCAAATAAAATGTAAGGCCCATACTTTGTGAGGTAGAGTATGAAGACTGCTATCTCAATGAAGCATGTTCCTCTAGGCATTAACTTACCTAACATTTTGTTCTTTCCACCTTATATGAGTTGAGATATTGCATTTCAAACAAGTCTCCTTCTCATGAGGTGGGTTCCCCTTTGTGACAATCTACCGTTATGCAATGCCAAACAAATTATAATGCAAGATATTGAATAAGTGCAACTTTATATGGCAGGGATCATGCAAGGCATAAAGTAAATCTATCTTGCCAAGTTTGAACCTTCCAAAGGCTTCCTCAGGGAAAACTACTTCTAGCTTGCCCCTATCCTTTGGGAGTTAGACAAGACCTATATGATATGCATCCTTACATGAACATGGCAACTTACATGACGTTAGATGCATCTAGCACATTTAATTCACTTCTAAGTCTAGAAAAGGTTTTCTCATCAAGTGCGGGAATGGGGTTTTTGGCTATCTTAACCGCACTTTCATTGTCACAAAGGAGAGGCACATAATCATGCAAGCATTCATTTAACATGACATGGGGCCTAGATGCGGAAGGATATAGCAATAGACTATTTATGGAATGGTAATTTGATTTGACAATAGGGTTACCGTCCATATCCGCGTTGGGCTCCCATTCTCAACCTTCTTCAAGAGGTCCTTGGTAGATTTTCTTTGATGGTGGAGGTCCCCTCTTGAAGTCACCTCGTGGATGGTTACGTGTTCTTGACTTTAGGCACCCAAGCTAGCTTTGGTCCTTGTATATGTGATACAAGTGCTTTTGGGACCCAAAGTTGCTTGGGGAGCTTCCCTTTCATCCCCTTTACGTTCATGCCAATGAACTTTGCCTTCACCTTAGCACCTACTTTGCTCAACAAATAATAGTGATTCTCAAAGGTAGATGTATAGTTAGTCGGCAATTTTGGAGAAGGTCGGTTAGGTGGAGGGCACTCCCTTGTATGGTGACCGGTGACCTTGCAATGTTGGCAATAGGAGCCAACTTCCTTGATGAAGCTTGTTTTGAGCTCCGGTGAGGGCACCTTTCCTTTGTTGGGCACCGGGAAGGATCCAAGTCCTTTCTTGTTGAAGCCCTTTGCTTGATGGAAGAGGATTTCTTTATGTTTATCTTCTCCCTTAGATAGTCTTGCTAAGCTTGTGCGGAGACTTTCAATCTCCTCCATCAAGTCCTTCTCCCTAGCATTTTCTTTCATGGGCAAAGACTCATTGAAAGCATTAGTAGCATTTGAAATAATGGGTACCTTGCCATCAATAGTTTCTTTCTCCTTATTTTTTAATTGTAGTTCAATGGCTTCATAAGAGAGATTAAGTGCATGATGCTCTTGAACTAACTCATTGTGCTTATCCGAGAGCGTTTGATGAACTAAGCCAAGCTTATGATTGTCTAGCTCAATTTTAGCCTTATCTTCCTCAATTTGCTTGACATAGGTTTTGAGTGTGTCATGCTCTTTAAGTATGCTTTCATACTTGCCAAGCAAATCAAGGTTAGCATTTTCAAGTTTGGCATGAGCTTGTTCTAGTGCCTTGACTTTGTTCTTTTCCCTTTTAATGATGGTGTGATATTCATTTATTAATGAAGTCAATTCATCGGGGGAAAGCTCATCATCACTAGAGTCGTCACATACCTCAATGTTACCTTTTGCCATGAGGCACATGGGAGGTGGAGGAAGAGGTGAATCATCTTTGTTGGCAATGGCAAGTCCGGCCAAGTTTTCTTCTTCTTCTTCACTCTCTTCTTCACTTGACTCTTCGTCGGTGATCCATTCATTCCCCTCACACATGAACACTTTTTGAGGTCCTTGTCTTCTCTTTGGAAAGAATTTTGACTTTTTGCCTTTGTCAAATTTCTTCTTTCCAAACGTTCTTGCCTTGGGCTTGACCTCTTCTTCTTCATCCTCGCTATCTTCAAGCTTGTGATACTTGCTCTTGTGGTTCTCCCTTCTCTTGTCCGGTTTTGGACAATCGTAGGAGATGTGGCCTTGTTCACCACAATTATAGCAAGTTTTGCTACTTTCTTTCTTGGGGAGGAAGGCTCTTTTGTTGGGATCAAAAGTGTATCCCTTCTTGGCAATCTTGGAGTTCAAGCGGGAAAATTTTCTCATCATTGATGCAAGCTCATCATCATCATCTTCACTTGATGTTTGCTCTTCTTTGCTTGAACTAGGTTTGATCATTTTCTTAAAATTTGTTTTCTTGAAAGCCTTGAGAGCAATTGTCCTTGTAGAAGATGAATCCTCCATCATCCCAAGTACACTCATCTCATGAGCGTGAATCTCCCCAATTAGCTCCGAAACTTCAATGTGATCAAGTGATTCTTTTTGGAGCATTGAGTTGATGATGTTATACTTTGGCTTGGGAAGGAGCATGAGGATCTTTCGGTTGATAAGTCCCTTGCCAAGAGAAGCAATATCAAGAGCATTTATTTCCTCAATGAGAACATTTAAGCGAGAAAACATTTTATTTACATTTTCATGAGGAAACATTTTAAACTCATCATATTTAGATTTAAGCAAGTGATATTTGAGTTCTTTAACGCGAGAGGAACCCTCATGAATTTCAATTAAGCATGCCCAAATTTCACAAGCTTTTTCTTTACTAGCTATTCTTGCAAATACATCTTGACTAATGCATTCATAGATGGCATTTCTAGCTCTAGCATCCCATTTAATTTGATCACCAATATAAATATGATCTCCGAATCCCGCATGGGTCGCTTCCCAAACTTCGGGAGCAATGGCCTCTAGGTAGGCACGCATGCGTGCTTTCCAATAGGCAAAGTTCTTGCCCTCGAAGATAGGAACCGAACCCCCATTCTTGGCCATTTAAGCTCTCTAGCGGTGAAGCTAGAATGATCCAATGAGCAACAAGGCTCTGATACCAATTGTAAGGATCGAAACGCCCAAGAGGGGGGGTGAATTGGGCTTTCTTTCAAATTTTAAGACGATTAAACACTTAACAACGTAAAGCCCAATTCCCTATGCAATTAAACTATGCAATCAATATAATTTAAAGTTGCGGAATGAAGATTGCATAAGAGTAAAAAGGAAGAGGGATGCAAACGCTCAAGGGACACGGAGTTTATCCCGTGGTTCGGTAAGATCACAAGGATCTTCCTACGTCCACGTTGTGACACCCACCGAAGGGTTTTGCCACTCCCAAGTCACCGAGACTAGGGGCTTCTTCACTATTCTTCTCCGTTCGCCAACCTTGGCAAGGTGGAGCTCAAGCCTTGTACACTTTTGGGATCCTCCGGGCTTCCACAATCCTCTTGGCAAGCTCCGGAAGTTGCACACACCAAGGGACACTCCCTTGTGGCTCTCACTATGCTAGAGACTCCAATCACCTAGAGTGGAGGCACCCAAGCACTATCTCTAGCTAGTTCTAGCCTATCTCTTGGTGTACAAATGATGAGTAAATGATGTGAAAGTGGTAGCTCTCTTGCTTGAATGCTCTAGGATGTGTAGAGTATGTCTGGGCTTCAAGTCATGTCGATTTGACAGGTTGAAGGGGTATAAATAGCCAGCCTCCACGAGATAGCCGTTGGAAAAGTAGGCTGACATCACTTCTCTGCGAACACCGGATGATCCGATGTCTCCCCTTCAGTTGTCATCGGTCAAAGCCAAATTAGCTGATGTCACTGTGTCAGATATGACCGTTGTTAGACCGATGTTGATCTGTCTTCTCATCGGATGATCCGGTGGCTCTTCCTCCAGAATTTTGCTTGATCTTGAGGCTCACTGGAGTGATCGACCGATGTATGTTTTCTGCACATCGGATGATCCGGTGCTTCACTTGGTCCAATGGTATTGCAATCTGTGATTATGGACCGATGTCACTGAGCCACTCACATCGGATGATCCGGTGAGTGCATTTGTCTGAGGTCTTCTTCTTTAATAGAACCAACTTGACCGATGTAGTCAACTCATATAACGTCGGTTGATCCGGTGTGTTCAACTTGTTGGCTTCGAGTTGTTTTGAGTTGTTCTTTTGGAATTTTGAACTTGAGACCTCTTTGACACTTGTTGGAAATGTTGTTTTGATTGTCTTCAAGCATGGAATGATATCAAGTTAGAGCTTTCACTTCTTGTCATCATATGTTTTGATTCGATCTCATTCGTTGATTTTATACGGGTCTCCAATGTAATTTTGATTTCATTTGATTGAGTGTCATTGAGACCTTGCATTCACAAATTCATTAGTAATATCGAATGGTTGTCATTAATCACCGAAACCGTACCTCATGGGGCCTAGATGCTTTCAGACGCTTGACTCACCCCCAGTGCGAGAGGCTGGTGGACGACGTTGTGGAGTTGTCTTCGCGACTCCAGCGTTGTCAGCAGGAGCTGCAGGACAGCAGGGACCTGGTCGACCGCTACGAGCGACTTCGACGGCGCTACACGAGGATCACTGGAGTTGATCCTAACTCTCCGCAGTACGCTTCAGACGTGGAGCCTTGGGACCCGAACTCTCCGGATCGCCGCATGAACTCCCCCGAGAACTCAAGAGAAGACTCAGAAGAAGAAGACCCGGAGATGGAGGTTGAGGAGGACTCCGACGAGTAGGAGTGGACTCGTTTCCCCGCTGGTCGACTCAGGACAGTTATCCTTAGTTTGTAGGAGCGTGTAGCTACGCCCTCCCTAGTCTTGAGTTGTGTCGTTTATGTTGTCATGCTAGTAGTTTGCTTTATGTGGTGTGTGTTGGTTGCGACATGAGTTGTGGAATGCTTCGGCATCCTGTCCACATCCATGTCTTTAGTCGTGTTTAGGCGTCGTGTGAGTGGTGGAATGCTCAGGCATCTTGTCCACCTCCACACTAGTTGATTATTGAACTTGCTTTATGTCTATTACCCTTGATGCATATAGTGGGGACCGTGTTACCCTAGTGTATCCTTTCTTATCTCATCTATTATTCTAAGACCTCAATAAACTTCTCTATCACAGATGGCTGGACGAGGTAGAGGTAGAGGTCGTGGTCGTGGTAACCCACCTCTGGATGAAGGACTTGGAGGTGTCCCTGGATGGAATGCAAGGGGTGCTCGAGGAGCCCCAGCCTCTCAACAGATGCAACAGATGATGGCTCTTCAGACCCAGTTGCTTAACAACCTCACCCAAATCGTCACCAACCTGCAACAAGCCCCACCCCCACCACCACCAAACTACAACCTTCCGCCACCACCACCTTTTCCACCTAGGTCCTTCCTTAGGGACTTCCTAAACACCCATCCATCCACTTTTGCCACCGTTACCGAACCCATGGACGCCGATGATTGGCTCCGTACCATTGATAGCAAGCTGAGGCTCATCCACTGTGAAGGAAGGGAGAAAGTGCTACTAGCCTCTCATCAACTTCAAGGACCAGCAGCTGACTGGTGGACCGCCTTCACCGAAGCCCACCGGGACCCGGAAAATATTACATGGGAAGAATTCCGAACCAACTTCCGCAATCACTTCGTACCTGAAGGAGAGATACAAGCCAAGCGTGAAGAATTCCTGATGCTAAAGCAAGGCCGTATGACTGTGAGGGCCTATCTGAATGCCTTCACCCAGCTATCCCGCTATGCCCCAACAGACGTGGATACTGACGCTAAGAAGCAATTCCGCTTCAAGAATGGGCTGGACAAAGAGTTAAAGTTCGCCATGTCTTCCAGCGACTACGGCGACTTCCAGAAGTTAGTTGACAAAGCTTTTGAAGTGGAGAGGACTAAGAAGGAACTGGAGGATGATGAAAGAAAAAGGAAGTTGACTTTAGCAGCACATGCCTCCAGCAGCAATGTACGCCCCCGTCTTCACCCTCAGCCTACAACCCATATGACTCGTCCCATGAACTACTCGGGACAGAGGTTTCCCAACTCCAACTACAGGCCACCCACTCCCTACAACCAGCCAATGCGCCAGCAGCAGCAGCAGCCACCACGCCAGCCAATGCAACCCCCACGCCAGCAGATGCAGCCACCCCGCCCTTCAGCCCCCGCTAACCATCCAAGTGGCCAACCCCCAAGAAACCAGTCAGGAGGCAACAAGGGCCCAAACAATGCTGCAGGAGTACAATGCTACAAGTGCGGAGAATGGGGACACTATGCCAGCGGTTGTCCAAAGAAGCAGCAAAACCCAACTGGCTGTGTCAACCATGTGACTCTGGAGCAAGCACAGGAAGCACCTGATGTGGTGATCGGTACGTTCCCTGTCAACTCCCACCCCGCCACCATATTGTTTGATTCGGGTGCTACACATTCATTCATATCCAAGGATTTCATAAAGAAGCATGACATGGTAGTTACATTCTTGAATGGGCCATTATTGATAAACTCTCCTGGAGGAGAGATGGTGGCAAGACATCTATGCCGAAAAGTGAGTATAAACATAAGGGGGGTAGTCTTTTGGGCCAACCTAATAGTGTTGGACTCACAAGGATTAGATATCATTCTGGAAATGGACTGGTTGACAAAGAATCAAGGAGTAATTCATTGTGCAACTAGAACAGTCTGCTTAACACACCCGGATGGCACCACAGTGGAATTCAAGCCTGATCAGACACAAGAAGCAGTAGTGCAACTCAACCATATTGAGAGTACCAAAGACATCAGGGTTGTGAAAGAATTTCCGGATGTATTCCCAGAAGACTTACCAGGTATGCCCCCTGATCGAGAGATTGAATTTGTCATTGAGTTAGTACCTGGAACGGCCCCAATATATAAGAGGCCATATAGAATGGATGCTAAACAATTGGCTGAACTAAAGGATCATATTGAGGAGTTATTAGCAAAAGGATATATTCGCCCTAGCTCATCGCCTTGGGGAGCACCAGTCATATTTGTACCTAAGAAGGATTGAACTCAAAGGTTGTGTGTGGACTACCGTGCTTTAAATGAGGTGACAATCAAGAATAAATATCCACTACCAAGGATTGAAGATTTATTTGATCAGTTAAGAGGAGCATGTGTGTTTTCCAAGATTGATCTTCGTTCGGGCTATCATCAACTGAAGATTAGACCGTCGGATATTCCCAAGACGGCATTTGTCTCTCGGTATGGATTATATGAATATACCGTTATGTCGTTCGGATTGACCAATGCTCCGGCGTATTTTATGTATCTTATGAACAAGGTTTTCATGGAGTACTTGGACAAGTTCGTAGTGGTATTCATCGATGATATACTTATCTACTCCAAGACGGAAGAAGAGCATGAGGAGCACCTCAGGATGGCCCTACAGAAGCTTCGCCAACATCAACTGTATGCCAAACTTAGCAAGTGTGAGTTTTGGCTAAAGGAGGTATCATTTTTGGGACATGTCATATCTGAAGGAGGTATAGCAGTGGATCCAGGCAAAGTGGCCGATGTCCTTAAGTGGGAAACGCCTGAGAGTGTACATGATATAAGAAGATTCTTAGGTATGGCTGGTTATTACCGTCGATTCATCGAGGGATTTTCAAAGATCTCTCGACCACTAACCAAGTTGCTTGAGAAAGGAGTTGCTTTCAAGTGGACCCCCGAATGTGAAGTAAGCTTCGCCGAATTGAAGAAGAGGTTGACCAGTGCACCGGTATTGGTGATGCCTGATATGCAGAAGGAATTTGTGGTCTATTGTGATGCATCTGGTCATGGTTTAGGATGTGTCTTAATGCAAGGAGGACATGTTGTGGCCTATGCTTCAAGACAGCTTCGGAAACATGAGAGGAATTATCCAACACATGACTTAGAATTGGCAGCGGTTGTTCATGCTTTGAAGATATGGAGACATTACTTGATGGGAAAAAGGACTGAGATATATACAGATCACAAGAGCTTGAAGTACATATTTACACAGCCGGATCTTAACCTCAGGCAACGTCGTTGGTTGGAATTAATCAACGATTTTGATGTGGGAATCAACTACCATCCAGGCAAGGCTAATGTGGTCGCTGATGCTCTAAGCAGGAAGGGACAAAGCAATAACTTGTCAGTACAAGCTCTTCAACCCCAGCTATGTGAAGAGTTTGCAAGGTTAAATCTATGTCTAGTGTCTAGCACTGAAGCAGTTGCTATGGAAGTGGACTCAACCCTTGAGCGTGATATACGAGAAGGGCAGAAGAATGATGAGAAGGTCAAGGAGATCAAACAGTTGATGAAGAAAGGGAAAGCTCCGAACTTTAGAGAGGATGAACAAGGAACCTTATGGCTTGGAAAGCGGATTTGTGTTCCAGATGTCAAGGAGATTAAAGAGTTGATATTAAGAGAAGCTCATGACTCATCGTACTCCATTCACCCCGGAAGCACAAAGATGTATCAAGACCTTAAAGATCGATATTGGTGGCATGGAATGAAACGGGATGTAGCCGAATATGTAGCCATATGTGATACATGTCAATTGATTAAGGCGGAACATCAAAGACCAGCAGGAATATTGCAACCAATCAAAGTGCCAGAATGGAAGTGGGAAGAAATTAGTATGGACTTCATTGTGGGACTACCAAGAACACAGTCTGGATATGATTCTATATGGGTTATTGTGGACCGTCTAACTAAAGTGGCTCACTTTATTCCTGTGAAAGAGACCTACAACGGCCCCAAGTTGGCGGAACTGTACATCTCCAGGATTGTATGCTTACATGGAGTTCCTAAGAAGATCATCTCAGACAGAGGCACTCAATTCACCTCAAGATTCTGGCAGAAGTTGCATGAATCAATGGATACCCGTCTAAATTTCAGTTCGGCGTATCATCCTCAAACTGATGGCCAGACAGAACGCACCAACCAGATATTAGAAGATATGTTGAGAGCGTGTGCTTTAAAGAATAGCAAGAGTTGGGACAAGAATCTGCCATATGCCGAATTCTCTTACAACAACAGTTATCAAGCCAGTTTGAAGATGTCTCCTTTTGAAGCATTGTATGGGCGAAAATGTAGGACACCGTTGTTTTGGAATCAAACTGGGGAAAGTCAAGTCTTTGGGCCTGACGTATTACAAGAGGCTGAAAGACAAGTACAAGAAATTCGGAAGAATCTAAAAGCAGCTCAAACAAGACAGAAGAGTTATGCGGATACACGAAGACGCGATCTCACATTTGAAGTTGGTGACTATGTATACTTGAAGGTGTCACCTATGAGAGGATTGAGAAGGTTCAAAGTAAGAGGCAAGTTCTCACCCCGATACATTGGTCCGTTCAAGATATTGGAACGACGTGGTGAAGTGGCTTATCAACTTGAGCTTCCGCCACACCTGGCAGATGTGCACAATGTGTTCCATGTGTCGCAACTTAAGAAGTGCCTAAGGGTGCCTGAAGAGCAATTGCCAATGGAAGCAGTGGATGTACAAGAAGATTTGTCTTATGTGGAGCAGCCTGTCAAGATACTTGAGACACTGGAAAAGATCACAAGAAACAAAGTCATTCGCATGTGTAAAGTACAATGGAAACATCATTCAGAGGCAGAAGCAACATGGGAAAGAGAAGAAGCTCTCAAGGCGGATTTCCCTCATCTATTCTCTTAGAGCGTCCGAATCTCGAGGGCGAGATTCCTTTTAAGGGGGGTAGAGTTGTAACACCCATATTTCTTGTTCAAAAATTTTTGCTCAAACCTTGATCATTGTAGCATGCATTTTTATGTGAATTTTTAGTATTCAAACGAGTAGCAAACGGTTCAAATTGAATTTGAATTCAAAATCAAAAGAAATGAATGGAAAAAGAAAAAGAAAAAGTTAAAAACCCCTCCCTGGGCCGATTTCTCCTCCCTGGCCCAATTCTCTTTCTCTCCCCCGCCAGCCCACTGCGCCCCCCCTCCTCTCCCTTCCACTGCCGAGCGGGACCCACCCGTCATCCCTCCCAACCGCCACCTCTCTCTCTCTCCCGCGCCGCGCGCAACTGACGCCCCGCGCCCACGATCTTCCCCCCCAAACCCACTCTCCTCAGGCGGTTCTCGCGCGCGCCCCTCAAGCCTCTCCCTCTCCGCGGCATAAAGGAACCGGCGCCCCCATTTTCCCCCTCTCCCCGAGCCTCCCGGAACCCTAGCCATTTTTCACCGGTGAGCAACCCCGCGCCCGCGTTCCCGACTCACCGGCGATCGCCGCACCCCTCCCTCTGCTCTGACCTCTTCACCGTGAACCCAGGAACCCGCCGGACAAGGTTGCGCAAGGAGATCGCCGGGAATTCACCAAGTCCGACGAGGTCCGACGCCAACCGCTGCCCTCCCTCGTCGCCGACTCATCTCCGGCCGATTTCACGCCCCAACACTCCCCTAGGTGAGTTCCCCTACTCCTCCTCTCTCGATCCATGTTCTCGGCGCATAGAATTAGCTTGGAAATCGCCGTTTGGGTGATCTCCGGCGAGGTCACCGCCGGCAGCCGTCGGGCGCCGCCGCGCCGCGCGCGCGCGCCGATTAGGGGCGACGTGGCCCAATCTGGGCCATCGGTTGAACCCGTACGGTGGAGATTATATCCCCGTAACGGTTCGATAAATAAAATCTCAGCCGTCCATTTAAAATCCTGCGACCCACGTTGAATTCCCTTTTCCCGCCGCCGGAATTGCACCTAGGCCCCTGGAAACTTCGTTGCTACCCCCGGAGCTTCTCTGTAATTTGAGTCTAGCCCCCAGAATTCGCAGACTAGCCCCTGGAACCCTAAAAATTGGTTTTAATCATTTAATTAAGCATTCTAACCCCTGTAATTTGGTAGAATAGTGTATTTAGGCCCTGTATAGTGTAGAAAACTATTTAATTAACCCCTGGACTTTTATTTATTTGCTGAATAGGGTTTTTAATTGTATTTGAGGTATAGAAATTAGATAAAAATGGTAATTAAGTGTAGGAATGTTATGAAAAATTGTTATAATCTATTTTATGCTGTGAATTAATTGTAGTGTTCAGATAAAATATATTTGGTCCCTGGATTAATTATTATAAATGTTTTAAAATGCATTTTGCTATAGAAAATTCAATGAAAATGGTTTTAGGCTATAATAAAATCCCAAAATTCTAGGAAAAATATAAAATGCATACTTTGGCCATGTTAAGTGATAAATACCTCGTAGGGACGCATTAGTGTAGAATTTTGTGCTTATGTGTATGTGTGAATGTATTGTTTTGCGTGCCTTTACTTATTTAGCCTTATTCTATTCTTGCCATTGCTTGGGAATATATCTAGAGTCGTTCTACGACCCTAACCTCAACTTCCAAGACCAAGACTTCGTCAATTTCCAAGTCTCCAACGAAGGCAAGTGCCCTTGACCATCTTGTACCTATTTTAGGAATTTAGCTAGTTGCATGCTAATTAATTCGATGTCCTACTTCATGTTTACATGCCCTGTTCCTTACCATTCCTTGTTAACTGAAATGGGTTGGGAAGTAGATAGGCTTTATTTATGCTTAGCCATGCTTAGATGTTGGGATTGGGATATCATACAGATGTTCTATGCTCAACTTTATGGTTACTTTAATTTGGTGATGAATAAACATAATGTTAGTGGATAGGAATCTGGTGGTTGGCTAGTTTTGGTATGGTGCATTTTGCACGAGACCCGGGATTGGGGTTTGTTACCACCAGATTCTAAGGACCGGTTTATGGAGGAAGCCACTAAGCTTTATAGTACCACCACGAGACTGAGATGGGGCAGCTTGGTCAATTAATTAGGTTTCTCCCGATGAACTGCTAGTGGTCGGATGGTGCGGGGAATGAGTCGGGTGATCCGCTCTTGGAACCGCAAGGCTCAAGAGGGGGCTCTGGGGCGGAGGGTTACTCCGAGGATCCCCAGTGGTGGAAACCTTAGAGGGCTAGTACTAATCGGGAGTACCTTTGTAAAGACCATGTTGTGATCTCCTGGCCTCACACCAAAGGAAGTGTGTAATGTGGTTAGCTACCACGGGCATTCAGGGAGGTTCACTTAGTCCACCTGGCAACAGGGGATGAAATCACTGCTTGTGGGGAAAGGGTACACTCTCTGCAGAGATTTGGTAAAACTGTCATGACAGCCGTGCTCACGGACAAGAGCGGCTTGGGGCCAGTTCATAATTAGAC
Source organism: Tuctoria greenei (assembly GCA_036927565.1). NCBI lineage: Eukaryota > Viridiplantae > Streptophyta > Magnoliopsida > Poales > Poaceae > Tuctoria > Tuctoria greenei. The sequence goes on along the minus strand of JAYESD010000009.1, from coordinate 177,048,030 downwards.
TATGGTTGGGAAATGATGGTTCATTATGATTCAAGAACTTTCATTATCATTAATCATGTGTTGATCATTTATTGAATTATGATATTGATAATTGAAAGCTAAGGATAGGTTCTAAGCATAGTGCTAAGCCATAATTGGCCTTTCCTTGCTCTAGCCAATCATGTCATTCTCTTTCCGCACTTGCTGAGTACTCTATGTACTCAAGCGTTTAATTCTCCTTTAGAGTATGAAGAAGAAGAAGCTGCACCGGAGGACTTCTACGTCAACCCGGAGGACTTGGTCTAGGCTGGCGACCTCACGCGCAACAGCTGCCTGTGGAGACGAAGCCCGCTTACCCTATCTTGCTTTCTGTAGTGTTGAACTGTTTAGTGTTGTAAATATTTGTGGTGTGTATTTGTAGACCTTCGGGTCGTTGTGTAAGACTATTTATGTACTCGGACATGGCAATGTAATGGTATTTCACTTTCGTCAACGCATGTACGATTCAACTGATCCTGGCGTACATGTGATTAGCGTCTGTTCATCTTTACGATGACCGGGCGTGACATCAGACGAGGCATATATATCGATGGCCAGACACAGTAGCATCTGTTTGCAAGGCACCAATGCAAGCAGCACGAGCCGCCCGTCCCATCTCGATGCTCATGCGCTATGAGGTCACGGGTTCAAGTGCTGGAAACAGTCTCTTACAGAAATGTAGGGAAAGGCTTCGTACAAAAGACTCAAATGGATCAAACCCTTCCTCGGACCTTGCACAAGCGGGAGCTATATGCACCAGGCTGCCCTTTCTTATAGATAGACCAGTCACAGGTAGCGCGTCCCTGTCATAATAAGCAAGCGGGAGTCCAGGCCCAGCAGCAGAGTGTCAGCAACCTCTTGTCAGGATTCCGTTTCTCACAGATCATCCATATATCGTATCATCAGATCCCGACGTCCGTGCCAACAAGCCACGTTCATCCAGGTGTACGTACCATCGAACACGGTTCGTTGCTACCACCGACGGTACACACGTATCCGTCACCGTCAGTCCATTTTCCAGTGCAGCAACATAACAGAACTCAACCGGATTTCAGTGATGAAAAGGATTGACAGGAGATTCCGCATACGGTACAACTCAGGGAGGGAACACCAGCAGCAAACAGCTAATAATCAGGCTAAACATTCAAACAGATATCAGTGCAAACGCACCATGTCACCATGATATCAGTGAATAAACAAACAGGGCGCCAATATCTTCAAACGTCAGTCTAAAACTAAAGTGCCATCTCTGCCTGAAGCTTAGTCAGTTCAGTCAAGTCACCGGCCTGTCTAGAAGGGGATGCCTCTTTTCCTGCCTGTTGAACAGGCACAGATAGCCTCACCGGGGGTTCAGGCAACTCTTCGTCAAGCGCCTCCTCCTCCAGATCTTCCAGCTCTGCTTCTAGCTCCTCCTAGTGATGAAAGAAATAAGAACTCAAACCCCTTGAGAAAAAAGCAGGCACTGCATGTAATTTTATCTTCACGGCACACAAATCATTTCAACGAGTTGTCTAGAGTTCAGAAAATAAGAGCATGCAATCCTTCTAAAGTAAAATAAAAAAGTAAGAGAAACAGTACCTCATCAAAGTCAGCAGATGCACCGACTGGCGTCGCAAGCGCCTCCTGTATCTGCTTCATGTTTTCTGTCTGTTCATTTGCCTCTTCAATGGCGTTTTCAATGTCATCGATATTCCTGTTCAAGAATTACCACAACCAGTTCACCCAAGTATCAGGAATTATAATTTTTTTATCTAAACATGAAAAGCATCATGAGTTGAAAAAACACAAGGGAAAAGATGAAAGGCCCCAAGTATTTGGACTGAAATATTGCATCGAGAAAAAAAATCAGTGTAGAAGAGGAATCGTAGAAATGACAAGCCTTTGAGATGGAATCATACAAGGAGTGCTGAATAGCTTTGACAGCATATGATCCTGAATGCAAAGCATCAACAGTGTCTGTAGTTGCCTTTGCACTTTCCAGCATAATTATCTAAAAGAATAATGTCATATCAATTTGATCCAACCTTGATAAGATCTCATATCTTTAATGAAGATCAAGATTTTATCTTCCGTTACCTGGTCATGAACTCGCAATTGAAAATTTGATAGCTGCTCAATTTGTGTCTCGTACAATTTCTTTTTCTTCAGACACTGAATTGCAGCTGCAAGAAGCTTTTAGTAAAAGATTTTGAAGTTTTTTTAACGAAAAGCAATCAAGTTAAATTCTGCAACTTTTACAACTGTGTATTTACAAAATTCTTGTATTCTGTAACAGGATGGAAGACAGATGAATACAGTAGCTTACCATTCTTGTTCTTTGCTTTTGTATAATCCTTGGCCCTTTCAATTTCCGCAGAACTCTTTTTCTGAAGGTAACACTCTTTCTTCTCCAACATTTCTAGAGTCTACACACGCGAATAGTAAAAAGAAAACACAAACATGGATGGTAAATCTTATGTAGCAAGCTAATTTGTGATATGGACTGTTTTATTCACTTAAATATAAACGTGTTTTGATCATTTTTCTTTGAATATAACAATCGGTCATTTTGCACTTGTAAACCTTCTTTCCGGATTTTTTTTAAAAAAAACTAAAACTCGCTGATCTGCAAAGCCCACAGGCCAGTCTTATTATTACCAACAAGAGAAAATACAGTACTCCTATTGCTAGTATATTACTAGTCAGGAAACAAAAGCATAAGGAGAGTAAAGCCCAAGAACAGGGAAGACAAACAAAGATTCAGACATAGAGGGGATGAAAGACCTCATGGAGCCGATCCAAAGTGGGCAGAGCAGAGGAGGCAGCCTCCTTCTTCTTCTTGCTCTTAGTCTTTGATAACAATTTCTTCAGCATCTTCTTGCCACTCCTTCCTGATTCTCACTTTGGTATGTTAATGGCCTGTGTATAGGTGGGTGATGAGTTGGGAATGGCTTCCTCAAAGGTAAAGTGAGGGAAGATGTGCTCAGAAAAGTTCCCTTGAGGATAGTAGTTAGAAAATGTGGGGACAGCCATTAGCATGTGAAAAAGATCAACGATGTCGCTATCCATGCTTGAAAATATGCTTATTTGTGATACTGACTATGAAGTTTATTTCAAAAAGGGAAATTAATATTTTGGTGCTAGTTCAAGTGTTAAAGAGATGCATCTCATTCGAAACAACCATTGATGAGATGGAGAAAGGTTTATGCGAAATTACTTTAATGGTGACAGTTCTAAAGAAACAGGAATTACTTTGCTAGCTGCATAAGGTTTGTACTTGTGACAGAAACAACAGTTCCAGCGTATACGACATATCTGCAGCAGGTAAGTTGGATTAGGTCGGGGCAGCATTCGTATGGTTAAACAACTACTAAAAAGTTGAGCGAGCCAACGACATCAACAACAGGGGCAGAGGAGTATGCTTTAGCCTTTAAAAGTGGCTAGGCAGATGAACCAAACACTGCTAAATTTTCCATACAACTAAGAGCAAGAATGCAAGATACTCCCTCCGTTTCGTTTTAATTGTCGTTAGGACAACCTTCAATCGTTCATTTCTAGTTCATTTGATTGTCTGAAACGACAATTATTTTAGAACGGAGGGAGTACAAGATAGAGGTATTCTTTTTCCATGATTCTATTCTGAAAGCAACCAGCTTTTGCAAAAGGCACCGCTTGTGCGGTGTTATCTGTATGAGTCTCTCTCTCTCTCCCTAGAGAGAACCGAAAATCACTGCCCTTGAAAAAAAAATCGAAAAAACCATGTAGTAGAGTGCACATGAAGTGCACGAAGCTAGTACAAAAATCCACAAGCTCCGGTTCAAAATCCCCGGAAGCAAATGGATTCACTGCGTACATGCATGAGCAGCGGGATCTCCCAATAAATCGACGGCGAGAGTGGGGAAGCTCAGTACCTGAATAACAACAACCTGACCACCGCCTCGATGCCACCGAACCGCACTAGCCCCTAGCTCCGGCGGCGCCGCCACCACCTCCGCCGACCACGACCACCACCACCATTCTGTCACCTTGCTTCCTGAATCCTGACTGGGACTGGGAAAGAGCTAATTGCTATTTTGGTATTGTAATCGTGCGGCTTCGACGAAATGACATTGACGTTGTGGGCTTCGATAAAATAGTATTTACAACGTTGACAAATTGCTAAAATAGCATTATAACATATTTTAATTCATTTCTAATTCTTTTATTTTCTTTACAGAATTTATGGCACCTAAAGTGATCAAAATATCCTCCTGTTATTTTTGTTCCTTCTCCCAGATGTTTTTTTTGACGCGATTTGTTAAACAGGCGCCCCGCCCTCGCCTGGAACCGCCGCCACCCATCGTCTGCAAACGGCGGCGCCTCCAGGTGCTGCGCCGCGTGCATCGAGGACCCATGCGTGGGAGCCTTCGCCCCCAGGCGCTCCCGCCTCCACGCTCGCACCACGGCACCAGAGGCCGTCGCCTCCACGCCCACACCAGAGGCGCTCACGTCCACGTGCTTGCTGGCTGGCGTGCAATTAAAATAATTTACAATGAAGATCTCAGGGCTGATGACTGCAGTGGCTGGCGTGCTTGCTGCATCTGCATGCAAGAAAAATTATGTGTAACCATCTATAATTTAATTGAAGACAGTGAACACAACAGAAGAATGGAAATAATGTTTGAAATGTCCTGCAGTGGTTGGCGGCGCTGCAGTCGTGCCTCCTCGTAGCAGATCAATTGGAAGGAAAAAGATTGGTATGGGAAATCAAGTAAAGGGTATTTTGGTCACTTTGGATGTTAAAAAACAGAAAATAAAATAAAATGAATAAAAAAGAGTTAAAATGTGTTATAGTGCTATTTTAACGGTGTGTTAATGTTATAAGTGCTATTTTAACGAAGCCCACGATGAAAGTATCATTTCGTCGAAGTCGCACGATTAGAATGCCGAAATAGCAATTGTCTCACTGGGAAATGGGAATTATGGAGCCGGTGGGCCCAGAATTCAGCGTCGTCTGGTCCTAATAAATGGGCCGGCCCAGAATTTTGTCCGAAGTGGCCTTCCCCACGCGCAGCCTCTTCGTGCTCGACTCCGTGTACCTCCTCAGTCGCCGCCGCAGCTTCTGGTTCGCCGCCGTCTCCGCGGTCCCGCCATTCCTCGTCGGTCGGCATCACCTGCTACCTCGCGAAAATAAGCCTTGTTTGTGCAAAGGGCAGGGCAGGGCAGGGTCCGGCCATTACGAACAGAAGAAGCAGCAGAAACTGGCGGAGCGAGGGAGAGGAGGAGGATCATCAGGTTGCCATTGAAGAGCAAGCAGTTTCAGATCGCTACTCTGTCTGTCTGTTTCCTGAACCATCATCATCTCTGATCCTTGCGTCCGTGAGACACTACGCCTAATCTTCCCTTTCAAGATCAATGCATGCTGCGACCACCATCGTCCTCGATTGATCTGATCTCAAGTCACCTTCTGTCTGTCCATGCATGGAGTGGAGACCACGAGCTGGAGCAGATCCAGACACTGACAACATTGGACCCACCACACGACACGAGTTAAGGCCGCCGTCCTGGTGAGCACCACCTCTGATCTGAACCGCTGCCCACCACCATGTGGCGCTCCGCCGCCTCCTCCACCGCCGTCCGCCCTCCGCATCCTACGCTCCCCTCCATGCGCGCCCCTTCTCCTTCTCCCTTCCTCCACCGCCGCGGCGCCCGGCCCAGGCCGAGGCGCCGGATCTCCAGGTCACTCCGGCGGAGGCGCGCCGGCTCGTGCGCCTCGTTGGCATCGAGGCGCTCAAGCGGCGGCTCAAGGACGGGCCGGACGAGGTGCTGGGGTACGGCGAGCTGCTCGACGCCTGCGTGGAGGCCGCCGCGGCCCGCACGCACGCCGAGGCCGAGGCGCTCGCGCGGGCCATGGACGACGCCGGCGTCCTGCTGCTCTTCAGGGACAAGGCGTACCTCCACCCTGAGAAGGTTAGGTTACATTTCTGGATTCTTCGTGTTCTCACTAGTCTTTTGGTATCCAACGCAGTGCTTTCATTCCGAATCCCCATTCGGAATTCCACTGAGAGTACTTACTCAAATGGTACCGTGCTAAAACTACACAGGACATGATCAAGATATAGAAGTAATCTGCAATGATGTTTTCGAAAAAAGAAGGAATCTACAATTACATGCAGAATCATGATGTGAGGGCTATGGTTTACACTAGTATTGTGGTTTATGTAGTTCATTTGAGTGTTCTAAAAAGCGTCGGGTACTACTTTTTTTCGTCACCTACCCATCACAACAAGAGTATAAAGGGATCCAAGAGGAAAGTGGAATCTTTTTAGTGTCGTTCACCGACACTGAAAACAGCTAAGCACGAAAGCATCCACTTGATAGCTAAAGGTTATTATGCTTTTGAGTTATGGAAACTGCATCAAGAAAAGCTTTAAATTTGTTCCACAAGGATTGTATCATTAGTTTGAGATGTTTGTCGCTTTGATCTTTAGGGAAGTGACAGGTTTGCTACTTTATCACAATGAACAATTACACACAATTGTCTATCTGATTCATTTGGAGCTGGAGATTTTCCTTGAGTTATGGAATTCGATAAAAATGTGCCAATGTTGCAAAAAAATCAACTGAAACTTACGTAGCCGGATTATTCTGTTTGTTGGTGGTGGACCTAGTTAGAAGAGCGGTGCCGCTTGCACTTAACCAGCAAATGACCCAAGAAAATAAGAGTTTAAGAAGCTCCAGGAAAGGAAGGAAGAGATCGACAAGCTGGCGCACAGGCAAGTCCGTCGTATCCTGTGGTCTGGCTTAGGGTTCTTCGTGTGCCAAGTTGGTCTCTTCTTCCGCCTCACATTCTGGGAGTTCTCATGGGATGTGATGGAGCCGGTCGCTTTCTTTACGACCGCGTCTGGCCTGCTATGCCTATTTCCTTATCACTTCAAGGGACCCGACATACCAGGACTTCATGGAAAGGCTGTTTTCGTCAAGGCAGAGAAAGCTTTGCGCCATGTATAAGTTTGATATGGACAGGTACCTGGAGTTACAAAAACATTGTAGGTGTCCTTTGGAGGGCCATCATTCGCATGGTCCATAGCGTTGTAACTTGTCCACCAAAACTAAAATTTCTTCCATGCTACCTGTTCTTTGACAATGTATGCTCTAGGTTGTAGGACAGCCACCTTCATTTCAAAAGTATAGATCGAGGTACCATTGTGGTCATAATAGAATAGAGGGTCAGCTGGTAACATCCGTTTGGCAACATGTCAAAGTTGAATACAACTGAATGTTCAGAGCCTCCTACTGTACTCCTGTGTGTATTTTGACAAATTATTTCAGGACAAGCTGTACCAAACTATGCTAACCCCCAAGAATATTTCTTTTTCATTTGGTGTGTGCTCGGTTGCAAGACGGTTCTTAAACCTTTAGGAGAAGATGTGTGCACATCTATATGAATTCTTAAACCTTTAGGAGAAACAAATGGGAGCAGCACAACATAACAATATCAGGATAAAAAAATTGAAGGGATCAATTGGCATCCCACCATTTATCGTGCTGTCAACGGGATGTCAGCATGCCATTATATTGACAATCAGCCTTGCAGCAAAGAATTACAAGTATATACTCGCTAGTTCAGACATTAGTTCTCTGTACATGCCGTACCTCATTCAACATTGGACTCCCTAAGTATTGCTCTTATACAATGAGCAAAAGAATAGCATGAAGAATTTATACAGAAAAATGATCCGCAAGGAACTGCACTTTTGCATTTCCATAGCGCAAATGCAAATACTCACCTAACTGTATCATAAACAGGTGAAACTTGTCTTCGGAGTCTGCAACTTCATGGTGTCTTTCAGCCAACGTACACGGCGATCACTCATGCAAGAAGTATTTCAGCTTATCCTCCTTGTAGGACTTGGAGCATTATCTCATTGAGGATTGAGGTGTATTTGATTCATCATAACAGTTTCTGATCATCAATCATTTTGTTTAAACAAGTTCATGAGGTTTGCTTTGAATTCTCACAAATGCAGTGTATGCTGAGTCTCACAGCACTGTGATCAATGTATATTGCATTCCGTCATGAATCTCTCTCCATTAGTCATGTAGTTCTTCCAGTACATCTTATAATCGTGTATCCCCAAGTCAAGCCAAGGTTTCATGACACCATTGTAGTGCAGAGTAACAGCCTTTTCTATATCGAAACGGCTAATTCCATAATCATGTCCAAGACCTGACAGAACCCATGAGTCTTCCAAAGGATATATCAGGTCTTCAAAGGCAAGTAAACTTGCTGGGAGTGATTTGAGTTGCTGTGGTGTCAGGCTGTCCTTCTGCAACTACAAAAAGGTGCGGTAAAATAATTAAGACAAGGGGTCATGGTGAAAGGATAGAACGAGGATTGCTAGAAGAATGTATCATAATTGGTTTAATATGATTCCTTAGGAATGACTGTATACGGGGATTAGTGAACATGACTGACCTTTTGGAGTAACTGATCATACAAACCGGTGATGCGGAGGTCCCTCCATTTTTCCAAATCAACGACATTTAGACCAGACAGCCACACACATGAATTGGTGTTGAAACTATGTTCTGCAATATAAGCTCTCAACTGACCGAGTCTTACTCCACAGAACTGGACAGCTCCAATCACTTTACTACCCATATTGACGTTCCACAGAGATGACAAGTCTTTCTGAACAATCAAATCATCATCCAGAACAACTATTCTATTCAAGCTAGGAAGAAGTTTAGGCAAGAGGAAATGTGAATGGCCAAAAACAGATATGTATTCAGTTTTCATCTGCCTTCGGCAATGTTCAGAGTGATTACGAATTGTGACACGGAATTCCTCTGCAGGCCATAATTGTTGCATCTCAAGAGAATCTACATACTCAGAGAGCTTGTGGTGGTCCTCAATGTTAGTTACATCAACGGTAGCCTCCAAGTATGAATTTCTATCAAACCAATGCTTCATTGCATAAAAATTCTGTGCATCAGTGAACAAATGGAAAACAGTGCTGCTAGAATCCTGAAATGTGTAATAGGAAAGAACTTAGCACTCCGATCAATTCCTCATTTTAGATTTAAATTATATAGAATATGCAGTTACCTTAGAATTCATAACTGTTGAGTTAATAGTGGTCGAAGCTGCAAGGACATTCCTGGAAAATATTACATAGTGATGGAAGGTAGGGTTTTCAAGCTTCTGCTTGTTTAAGCGATCCACATGAATTGATGTGGATTTGAAATATTCGACAGTCAATCTCATGTTCAAGCAATGATGAGTTTTAGGCATAGTCTGGACGCCAAGATGATATAGAAATGCACTCTGCCGTGTATGGAAATAAGCTTCATCTTCAGTTATATCCAGTAACTGCCTAAGTTTCCGTTCAACACTTGAGCATCCTACTTCACAGGACTTGGCTCTCTCAATTGTGTGCTCCATTTTATCTAGCCTCTTTGCAAAACTGAAACGATTAGAAGCCACTGCCTTTAGAAATAATTAAAGAACAGAATAAACACAAGTTGTAATGACTATTTTAAAGTTACATCGTGTGCAGCAAACACATTTAAACCATTTATATACGCAAAAGGTTTACGAGGAACCAAGAAAATAAGAAATTTTCTGAAGGAGAAATGAGACTAACAATGATGGAAGATCGGTATCTGCAATGGTGTCACTCAGCATTCGTTCATGTTCTTGGATATTTTGCTTCAGTTCACGAGTAAATTTCTCCTGGTTCTTCAATTTTGCAATACTAGGATAATGAGCTCTTGCCATAAAAAGTTGATCTTTAAGCCTCTTCACAATAGCGTCTTTGATTACTTCCTTATGCTCAACAGACCAGAGGCAGTAACTTCCATATTCAAGCTCACAGGGGTTGGGATTCTCCTCATTTTCTGTCTTTTGGTCATGGTTCTCTTTCCCATTAACAGCAGTGTCCTGTTGGAGGACAAATTCAGTAAATCACTCTTGTAAGGTAAAAATATTAAAGACAGCTCTGAAGTTTGAAATACCCACTAACGAAGAAATCCTCAAAAGTGTAGGCAAACAAAGAAGCTGTATGTTACCTTTGATCGCCAAGATAAATCCTTCAACTGGTATCTTTTCGGTGTATGATGTCCTAGTAAAACACCATTGAATACAGTATGATGAGTGCCGGAAGTATCTTTTTTTTTACAAACAAAGGTGTCATCCTAATTAATGATTACCATTATTACTGAAGGTGTCATCCTTTGGGTCAGTTAAAGAGAAAGCACCCTTGAGCGTTGCTTTTGATTTGACAGAAAGATTCTTAGACTTCGATCTAGTAGATTTCTCAGTCGAAATCTTGTTAGAACCATACGTTTTCTTTTTGGAAACATCCTGCATCCAAGGTTGAAAAAGAGTAGATCAGAAGAAAAATACTGAGAAGAAATATACGACATTTAACAGCTGGGTCGAGATATTTGCTATGCATGTTCGCAAACAGAAGCAAGCGACATCAGTTTTAGCCACATTCATTGACATCACACAAGAATAGTAACAACAGAGCACGAGCTAAGAAGCAAATGCAGTAGGTTGTTGAGCGTCAGAACACGTATACAAAACACGCTGAGCGCATGAACGCCCTAAATATGTGAGCTCCCCACGAACACGAAACCACCAGACATCATCACTCGATTACAGAATCGTACCAGGCGTATCGTACCCGCAACGTGACGCGGAACCGCAATTTGGTTTGGGCAAGAGAACAGGAGCAAAGAAACGGCACGGTGTGAAAGCGAAATAAGTGTGTCGCAACAGCCGCGGTACCTGGAGCAGCTGGTGCTTCATGGTGCCACCATCTCGATGCTTACGCGCTCCGAAATCCAACTCCTGATGAAGCAGGAGAGAGCAATTAGAAGAGACACTCTAGCCTCCAGGAATGCAGCTTCGACAGTGCAGCATGGGAAAAAAAGGAAAGCTTTTTATATACAGAGAGAGAGAGAGAGAGGGAAAGGGAGGTGGTAGAAGAATGTTACGGTGCTGATAACGACGGCGGCGCGGTCCTCGGATCCATAGCCTGCAGGCAGGAACAGAGCGAGACAGTTCAACTAGAGTAAGCACGCGCGCGCGCATGGAACGAGCGCAGATCCGACGGCAAGGTTTAGTAGGTACCGGGGCGATGGAGGCCGAGGAGGAAGACGAGGGGGAGGAGGATTGAGCAGACGACGAGCGCCGGCACGGCGGCTGCCAGGCCGCTACAGCGACGCTTGGGCGGCAGCAGGGGAGAGGAATGCTGCTGCTGCTGATAGTGGTGGTGGTGGCCCTTCATTACTGCCGCAGGCTCCTACTCCTCCAATGCTCCGGCGCTTGCAGGCTGCTGGCTGGGAGGGCTGCTAATTACTGTAAGCTGGACTGGAGGAAGCCAAGGATGGCATGGCAGGCGGTTGTCTTTCCTCGGGGAGGGGAGCCTCAGCACTCAGGAAGAAGAACCAACCACACCACACCACCCGGCGGGGCCCTTCTCTCTCTCTCTCTCTCAACTTTGATTTGCTTTGGATGCGGCTGCGGATGCGGCTGATCTTCTCTTTCCGGTGACAGATGATGCTCGGGACATCATACTTGTACCATGAACGGAAAAAGGCCATGCCGTCTCGCTCATTTTGTACAAACAAAGTTAAAATGCGTCCGTCCGCCGAGTCAATCAATTCCTGGCGTTAACGCTCTTCAAATGCGTGCACATGGCTGTCGTTGTACCGTGAGAGATCCATCCATACCTTGGGTTTCTTTCCTTCACGGCTTCACTTCACCCAAGGAAATAAAATAAAACAGCTCCTTGCTAACACTTGTTACAATGCAGCTGTCAGTCGGTCTAATGTAGTAAGTACTTCTGGTATGGCATGTTTTGGCATCAATCAAAACCGACTCTAAACTGCTAAGAAGATCTGTATAAATAATGCAGCGGGACCGAACATTCTGCCAACATTTGCGCTTCACGCATGTGTCAGTCAATCCACCGCGCATAAAAAATTCAAGTCAGCGTAGTAGTATTAGCTCTTTTCCTGTCAGTGAGTGATTCAGTAAGCCGGCCGGGAAGGACGGAGGATGTTGCCCCACTTGGCCGCACCAGATCGCACTCACAACCGAGCTGTACTGGAGCCGATGATCTTCGCGTTCCTGCAAGAACTCGGCAATATTCGCGCAGGACCAACAAAAGCAGGGGAAAGCCGATGCGCACAAACCCTATTCGAGAGGCAAAAATCGCTTTATAGGGAGGGGTCGGATTCATCACAAGCCTCACATTATTTATGCAAAAAAAAAAAAAACAGCAACAGAAATTATGATGCTCCTGCCTAAGAGCTCAACTGTGTTCTCTCATAATCACACACACTCTGCTTACAGAGTACAGACAGGGAAAAAAAAGAGAGATGTGTTGTCTTCAAAGTTCCGGTGTATGTTTCCTTGGTTCCTGGTGGCCTCCTTTGACAAATAGAGGGGGAAAGGAAGGTACAGCATCATGAAAGCAACAGGATGTATCCACTACTTCATTAGCTCATGCTTATCACTTCAGTTGTTGGCATCATAACTTCCAGATTCTTCTTTAACACTACCTTGTTCTTTGTGTTTATGTTTCAAAGCTTAGGAAATCCTAATCAAATATAAATGCAAAATCAACTGCACCACCAAATATAACTGTACTACATTACATTACTTCTTATCTTGACTACACAGCGGCAACTGGTTCCTTCTCTAAAAGGTGAGAGTTATCTGACAGATTTTCAGAAGTTTCGACCTTGCTTTGCTTGCACCCACCATCAGTGGCAACTGGTTCATTTTCTGAATGGCTCGAGTTATCAGACAGAATCTCAGAAGTCTCGACTTCGCTTTGCTTGGTGCCCATCAGCTGACAATATAACACCATTGTTAGAAGTTGTAGGACCCTAAACAACCCCAGACAAATGAATTCAATTCATATATCAGGGTGAATATTTTTAAGAACGCCTGCATTATCAAACTAAAAGTTGTTTTGCATGTCTAGCTTAGATGTTTGTAGAAGGATCTGAAAATTCCAAGTCACTTATATTTATATCCCAGATATGATGCTGCATAATCAGGCAAATAATTAAAGGGCAAGAACCACAAGACTAACCAGCAGCTTTGTCCATTTCAGTGTTTTTGGATTTAGAGCCTTTCCTTCGATCATTTCGAGATGATTTATTGTACAAATCCTTGTACTTATCAAGCAAAGCTTTCTTTTCCTCTTGTAGTCCAAGCATTTCATATGCATCTTCAACTTTCCGTATGATATCTTTGCTTGGAGGTTTACGACCACATGCTTCTAATTCTTTGAAGAGCTAAGTGATCGGAAAAGGCAGGGATGGTCACTCATATAAGTTATGGTGTCACATGAAAAACAACGTAAAAAATAATACAAACTTCAATAGAAGTTGCCTAGTACCCCCTCCTGGTTCGAAATATTTGTCACCGATTAGTTAAAAAATGAACTAATCGGTGACAAATATTTCGAACCAGGAGGGAGTAAGTCCATACCTTGATGAGCCTATCAAGCATATTATTTCGGTAGTAGATAGCCAACATAAGATGGCAGAAACGCCAAGGAACTGGATGCAGGTCATGGGCTATTTTCTTCTGCCAGATCCTATGTGCTTCCTCAGCTCTATTATCCTTCTCAAGTGCACACACTAATTGCTCATATGTTCTCATTGTAGTTCCTTGCCCTTTGCTCAGCATCCATTTTATCACCTGAGTGTGTAGCTCGATGAGGATTACTTCAAAGTGTACAGTAAGACAAATACAATTGAAATAAAGCAATTCACAGTACTTGGACAATTCTATGCCACTGTTCCTCCTTTTCAAGAGCTGTAAGTGCTTGCTTCAGTGAGGCCAGAGGAAACTCCTGCTCAAAGGCAACCCAAGCATCAAGGGTGCTATAAACAACTTCTTTTGAATCTTCAAGGTTAAGAAGCTGCAGTTAGAGAACATGCACCATGATTAGTATTTTGTTGCACTGGCCATAGCAGTGACGACATGATTACAGCAAACTACGTAAATTCTTCTTGAGAAATTTTAAGATGTTTATATGGTGTGATTTCATCCATAATGTACACTGACTGAAGGCTAAAATTTGTTATTTGATTTGGTAAATGAAAGATGAAATGAGCCGTGCATGCTACAAAACGCTGCCAAATTGCTTTCCATCATTCCATACATTTCACAAGAAAAGAAACATCAAAACTCAGTACTAGCTTACAGTGTTGACAAGAAATTTCCTTTTCTCTGTGGAAGATAGATTTTTTCCAACTGGTCCTCCTTGCTTCAATCCTCTAGTAGTGCTCTCTCGTATGCGACCAATTATTGATTCATTATCCTGCGAAAAAAGACAAACTTTTCAGTCCTTATCGTATATAACATGATAGTCAGAGTATTGTGGTCACCTTAACGGGCAAAGCCGGTTTCAATTCCTTTTGGCGATATAACCGATCATTGGCGACTTCATTACTAGTCGAGAAGTCTCTGGTAGTATGCTTGGTACACCGATTAGCTACGAGCTAAAACAGAAGAAACAGTGGTGCAAATAGTTTAGAAGTAAAATGAATTGAGGAGAGCAGGCCAACTTGTTGCATACGAAGCAAAGGATACTAGTACAGTACCTCGATATGAGAACTCCAGAACCTACAGAATGTGAATGAGGAAAAAAGGAAAGGGGGAGATTTAGCGAACTCATTGTCAGTGAGGAGGAAACGTGAACTCTAAAAGTCAGAAATTTGTCGTTTCACGATTGTGTAACGCTGCGGCACGGCGTCCTAGGGGTAAAAAGCGCCCGAAATGAGGGGTACCGAGTGATCATACCTCTGAATCCCAAGGTATAGACTCGTAAAGGGGGGGTAGAGAAGACAGGCACGTACGGTGATTTGAAAGAAGAATGAAAGAAGGAGTCATAGTTATGGTGGCAGGGGGTGGGGAGGGAAAGAGCGGGAAGGAACTCACGAGAGAGGGGCGAAGGTGTCGGGGGCTGCGCGGACGGTGATGCGGAGACGGTGGAGAGTGCTGAGGGATCGCCGGAGCATGGCGGCGGCGCGGCGGAAGCGCCGTGGCTCGGCCGGGAGCAGAGCAGGCAACCGTCCGTCAGTGAGGAGGTTCGGTTGGGCGGCGTCGCTTCTGAAGGGCTGGGCTTTCTTATTTCCAAATAGGATTATGGGCCTCCTGGTACGTATCGAATGGGCTACGAACAACTGTTGCAAGGATCCTATTCGGAGGAGAATGATCAAGGGAGTCCACCGATACGATACGACTACATCCAGGAACGAGGATCTCAGGAACAACCTCAACCTGCAAGAAAGTCTAATCCCATCATCAGCATCTCAGCTGATGGTCACGAGCAGCTCAGGCCACCTAAACCCTACGACGACTCTCTTCTCTGTGCATGAAGCCGAAATGGGAGAACGGCGAATAAGTTGCACACGCAGCAGGTCTTCTTCTTCTTCTTCAGAGAGCCAATCATCGATGATTGTACTTGTACACACCGCTCTAAAATCCATGTGCTGTTCTCGTTCTCGTCTTCAAGGTAGTACGCTCATGCTGTCATGCATGCAATTGGCTCGCCGATTATTCCAGCTTAGCGGCGCCATGTGTGTGTCGTCGTCAGTGACGACCCGTGCACGGCCCTCGATCGCTCGGCTCGATGGATGCATGCATCTGTATATCTGCATGACTGTTGTACGATCTCGATCAGCATATGCACGTCTCTGTCAGCGGAAAGCTTTATATACGCATATACTAGGACGGCGCACAGGTAGTGTCCCTGCATTCAGATAAGCTGCACATGAGCCGTAACGCAAGAAGAAGCTAGTGCTAGACGCGTCGCTCTACCATGGAAAGCTCCGTCAGCGCCACACATGCCAGGCCAAACTGGTGCATTAATTGAATTGAAGCTTGTGTCTACCTCGTGTGTCTTTCTTGGCAGCACAAGCAATTTATCAATCCATCGTCCCTATATCGCACATTTCGTCATTGGAGCCGTCATCTCCATCTCTTCTCTCTCTGAGCCACGCGCATCACTATGCATGCTTTTATTAAAGTGATGAGCAACGAGCCACGCCAAACCATGTCACATATCATTGGAGGGCCGGGCACGTCGACACGTGGCGCGGTACGTCTTTGCCGTCCTCTATCCCCGTCTTCATCTTCTTACTCCCTCCGTCCCGAAAAATTTGTCGCTTTGCAATTCATTTTTGAACTATAAAGCGACAAACTTTTCGGGACGGAGGGAGTAATTATCAGCAGGCCACACTCTCTCTCGCTTTCATTATCCCATTCTTCACCCGTCGCACACGGGATGTCTTACGTGGATCCACGACGATAATTTCTCCGCTGTACTAGTAGTTCAGGATTGACAAAATGGTGATTGTTTATTGTACCCTTGTACGTACCTCGTCAAGCTAATCCATATGACACACCACCACCACCTACTACTGCACTCACTCTTCATCGCAACAACACAGATGCATGTGCCATGCCATCGGCATCATCTATAGATCCATGGCCCAGGACCTGCATCTCGAAAATTTCAAGAGTACTCCTCCTTCCTTCCCATCCTTCCTTGCAGCTGTCTCAACTCGATCTGCTGCTCAAGTAGCTAGCATGCCGACGAGCACCACCATCACCAGTAGCAGCAGTAGGATGATGCCATCTCTTCCAGCCGGTTTCCGCTTCCACCCGACAGACGAGGAGCTCATCGTCCACTACCTCACCAACCAGGCGCGCTCCATCCCCTGCCCGGTGCCCATCATCATCGCCGAGGTCAATATCTACCACTTCAACCCATGGGACCTTCCTCGTCAGGCGGCTCTGCATCCGTTCTTCTTCGGGGAGAACGAGAACAACAACAACAACAAGGAGTGGTACTTCTTCAGCCCGCGGGACCGCAAGTACCCCAACGGCGCCCGCCCCAACCGCGCCGCCGGAGACGGGTACTGGAAGGCCACCGGCACCGACAAGCCCATCATCCTGTCGTCGTCGACGAGCCGCAGCGTCGTCGTCGGAGTCAAGAAGGCCCTCGTGTTCTATAGGGGTAAGCCTCCTAAGGGTGTCAAGACTGACTGGATCATGCACGAGTACCGCCTCGCTGGTACAGCAGATGGTAGTAATGACAACACGAGGGCCACCGCCACCACCAAGCGCAAAGGATCATCCTCCCCCTCCATGAGGGTGGGCTTCTTCTCTGTTCCTTAGTTCTCTGATCAAGACCAGGATCAGGGCTCGACCGTGGACGAAGACTCCTCCTTCATCAATAACAACGACAACATGAATGATGATGACGCGCCCTAGCCTAAGTCTGAAGTAACTGTCCATGCAACTGACGCTCATCAATTCCCTCCCCCTAGCATGCCCAAGTCATGCTCGCTCACCGATCTCTTCAACACCGTCGACTACTCTACCCTCTCGCAGCTGCTGCTCGATGCCCCAGCTGAAACCGGGCCACAGCTGCAAAGCCCCCTGATCTACACAACGCCTGCATGCCATCAGCCACTTAATGTGCACGTCAATAATGGCATAATAAACATGCCACAAGATGATGCGTTCGGTTCAGATTACGGTGTCAGTTACAATGCTCTGAAAAGGAAGAGGACAATGACAATGGATGGTACTAGTAGCTCTTTCGATGATGGTGGCAGCAGTTTGAAGAAGAAACTGCACCTGTCAAGTGATTCAAGGAGCAGCACTTTCTTCGGCAGCTACTGCAACCAGCAGCTTCAAGAGCCTTCTAGCAGCAGCCTGCTGAGCCATCCGTTCCTGTACCAGCAGTTGCTACTGAACAACCAACACCTCGAGATGCAGATGCAGTAGTACATATGCATAACATTAGCCCAACGATCTAGCGTGAATTCATCATATAAGTGAAACTGCATGGAGAAACAGAGCAGGATTGATCTTACTGTCAGAGCGATGGAAGAACCGGGGAATTTCCTAATATCCATTTTATTTTATTTTCTTGAAAATTCCGGCTGTAAATTAAGTGAAGTGGAGATCGACGAACGATAATGACCACGTTTCTTGTACTATTCTGGTATCTTTTATTGATAACTGCAATTAGCATGTGCTCTGTTAATCTGAATCCTTATCCAGTTGACGAGGATTATTCAGTGGATTGAATATTCATTTGGTTCTCTCGGAACCTACGTAGCACCTTAGCTGCTTCCTGATGATACCGTCGTATAGCTTGGTAGTACAGTAGCACATAGACCTTGTCCTAGCTTGTGCCGTTGATGATAGGGTACCTTGACGTGCATCTTCAGTTGCTTACTTCACACCACATCGATCAGAACATTCTTGCTCATTTTCCACACGACAAGAGAGCTCCAGGACAAATAAATTAACCACCGTTGAATTAACCGACGGTTCGTTCAACATTTGAAGCGCAGTAGAATGCATGCTATGCTATACTATGCTTGTCCACACGCATCTATCCATGCGTGCGTTGGCGGACCAATGCAATGGCAAAACGTCATCACCCAAACTAACTCATATTCTAATCTAATGGCCGCAATGACGATCGACCACTGCGGCGGCGCACGTTGCTCAAATGTTAGTATTTAGTTATATGTGCATGGTTGGTGATGATCCACATACGACGTGGCAGTTAGGAGTACTTACTACTTACTCCCTCCTTATCTTTTTAATTGACGTTCAGACACAAATCTTAGTTCATTTTTAGTTCAAAATCTTGTCTGAAACGTCAAATAAAAGAATAAGGAGGGAGTACTAGATAAGCCCTGCCGCTTGATCCTCCGTCATTAGGATAACAAAGCCTCCTCATTGGAGACAGACATTTCTTTACCTTGCAGAGACCTTCGTACAAGGACAAGAAGATAATCTAAACAAATTAACGCTACGAGCAAACCCATGATTTGAAGCAATCACCAGGAAAGCAGCCTAACTATGTACGTACGATTGGTGCTTGTGCCGTAGTCTAATAAGCGCAGGCGTGACAGGTGATATCAAGATAAGAGTAGGGTGCGGTCAGGCTAACTGGCTAAGTCCATATGATTGCGCAAGCCATGCAGTAATCATATCATAAATTATCTCAAAGCATGCTTGCAGAAAAGCTAATTGTCAGTTGTTTATGCGCTGCCACTTCTGATGAAGTAAATAAGTGCCAACACTTCCTTTTATTTGATAAACTGTTTCACCTTATTGTTGGCCACCTGAATTCCAGGTTATCCACAGAAACTACCGCAATCAATGTCAAGTCTTGTACAACACGAGCCTTGCACAAGTTGGCGTTTGCCAAAGCTCAACTACAACTCTGTAGGTATGAATGTAATATTACACCAAAAAATTATCACTGTAAATATAAGCCGGCTCAGTAAAAATACAAAGGGCACTTCTTTCAACAGGAAACCAACAATATCCACATCGCAGGACAAAATTACTCCTTGTGCTTGTGCTTCATCAATCTCCCATATCTATCTGATCTGTGTTAAAATGGGATCAAGATTCCTGGGGAGCTTCAAACCTCGAGGGAGTATCGATTCCCATCATGCACATGAGTCCTGATATCAAGATGATAAGAAGCACTATTCCCTGCATGTAGCAGAAGTGTGAAAATATCATACAAGGACGTGGATATTGACATGCAAAAAATCATTTTTAAGGTGAGATCACAACTCAATCAATATTGGCTAATGAAAGGGGAACAATTAACAACTTACCACAAAAATGCCTTCCAGAAGAGATGATTTGACTAGGCACTCTCCCTCACATTTGCCCAGGCCAGTTTTAGTAGTATTGGTTTTCTCTGCAAGAATCCTGCCTAGTAGTACCTTGGAAGGGCTCTCCAGTAAACCAGATGGTTGAGAAGCATACAGAATCGTATATTTAGCCCCACACTTCTTCAGCGTATCTACCACCTCAAAGAGCAACTCTCCTGTAGTGTAGCGGAAAATTAGCTTTCAGCTGTACAGTTAAAGAGAAAGAACGGCTAAGTATGATTAACCTAACCTTCTGACTTTGCAGAGTTTAATTCCTCGAAACCACCACTACAGAATACAATTAAATCAGTCTGCCCACTTGGGTTGTTGCCCATCCGTGTCATCACCAAGTCCTGCAATGCATATGCTGTCAACCATGCAACAGATATGGAATAGATATAGATAGCTTAAAAAAGAGTAGAGGTTACAATAACTTACTTTAATAGAATCCATGCTGTGATGCTTCTTCAGATCTTGACCACTTACAGTGCACGTGTCAGTGTAGGTGATATGCTTTCCTTCAAAACCATTGTTACAGTTCTCAGCAAATCCAGACATCAATGACTTCTCCAATTTCTCATCATCTGTTGTGGCAACATAGGGGAATGCCACGGAAAATTCCGAACTTGTGAAGGAGAGCTGGTACAAGCATAGCAATTGTAAGCAACTGAAAATTCGAGCTTCAGATGTATGCTAATTGATTTAAAAATTAGTGTTTTTGTCTACCTTCAATGTTTCGGCTAAAGCTGGATCGACTTGCTTATCTTTAGAAATGTCTGACGATTGTAGCTAAGGACAAAGAAAAAACAAGTCAGCTGTCAGTAACAGCAACGCAATATCAAAAGAGATAGCATCTTAATTTCAACTCAAATGAAACAATAACTGTGCAACCAGATAATTCCATACAACTAAAAAATACAAAAGCCTCGAATATGTACCATGGAGCCAAGAAAAACAACGGCAACATCCACATCCTTATGTGCATCCTCCCTTGAACACTAAGGAAAAAATCATGCTAAAAATCATGAGATGATGAGATCTTAAGTTTCTTCAATGTGGATATGGGAGGGCTACTCACCACAAAGTTGGACCAGCCACCTTCCTGAAGAACAGATTTAGCTAAGATCTTCGGTGAGATTGTCTGATAGTGGACTACTTCCTTTGCCCCATCTGAGGAGAATCTGGAGTATAAAAGTTGATGGAATGTAATGGAATTCTGATCGAATAAATATCTTTGCTTCAATAATGACAGGAAAAAAAATGTTTGCTCCAAGCATGTCGTGCTCTGCCTCGACATCACACAAAAGCCAACAGCTAAAAAAGTCTCGTCCTTTAACAACAGATGATCGAGCTACCCACGATCACCGAGCCATCTTCTACCAATCTCACAAGGCAATAACAAAACAAACTACATGCGCACTAATTCTTTTGGGATATCAGAGGACGAAAACAAATGTGTCTTGTGAGCCAGGCCAATACTCTATAATCCAGTACTCCCACCATCCTAAAAAGCTTGTCGCTTTGTAGTTCGAAAATGAACTACAAAGCGATAACCTTTTTGAGACGGAGGAAGTACCAATTTACAAAAGTTTCACCATTCTATAAGAAGGGGAATTTATTTCCTAAATCCGTAAGAATTATCAGAACGCGTCATATCCTGTAACACAAGAGATGTAGAGCAAGGAACGAGAATGAGAAGCGCAGCAAAGTTGCCCACCCGTAGTAGTTCTTGGGCGCCCAGAGGAACGCTGGCACCGTCACCGGCGCCGCCGACGCCATCTGCGCTGCGAGGAGCGTCACCGCCAGCACCGCCCATGCCGCCGCCATCTGATGGAATCGAATCCAGCCGGTGGCCGCAACAGAAAAAACAAAACCAGAAATTTAAGGAGAACCGATGACGGAAACCGATATGGAGTGTCGAGCGCAAAGATTTCGAGAACAGAATCGTACCTCTGGGCGGAACAGAGATCTGAGATTGGAGATTTGCGGTGGCTTGGCGTCTGTCTTGGTCTCCGCGGGCGGGATCTGAATCGGTAATCGAAGAGTTAGCTGGTTACTCCAGCGAGTCTGACGCGTGGGCCCGCACATCCGAACGTGTCCGAGTTCATGTCATGTCGTGGCTCTGCCGCTTCCGAGTATTGAGAATTGTTTCAGCTTTCGCTGTCCTTTTAGCTCGAAAAGATAAAATTAAAACAAAAATCCGAGTTCAAAAAAGGTTGTCCAAAACTGTTCTTGCGACTTTTAGTGTGCAGGTAAATAAAAATTATCTTTTAAAGTCAATAACCAAATACCAGCAGCTAGTTTCTTTTTCCAAAAAACTCAAAAGTTCAATCGTGACAGTTTTCTTCCCTTCCTGAATGGATGTCTTGAGGAAATTATTTCTTTCGCTATTTGTATTGATTCATGATTCAGATAGTTTACCTAAATGCAATGGCCAATTCAGTGTCCAAGATTCTGTGATCGTTGGCCGGATTTCTGATAATAAGGCAGACATCGTTCTTCGAGTGGCCACCTACAGGTCAATATTTTCTTGCAAACCTGCCATTGTTGGACCATGATCTAATATTGCAAGGAGTAATGTGATCTGATATTGCATCGCGGCTAACTACTGTTCGCTCTTGGATCAACACTCATCAAACTCTGATAGAAGTCCACCATTGCATTGCGCTGTAGCTGCAGAGACGGTCAATGGTGACTAACCATTGTTTCACAGCTGTACTGACTAGGTTCGGATACATGGACCCAGCTCAATTGATCCACGCCTCCGCACTTTAATACTTACTCGATTAGAAATCAAAATAAAGGAACATAGCAAAATTTCATCCCGTTAAACACATTCAGGAACATCTTACACAGTAGCATGAAAAGAGGCTACGTATAATTTCAATGCCTGCTTTGGTTCAGAAAATAAATACTATGTGCATCTCACAACAGAAACACTCCACAAAGTATTGCTGACAAGAATATATATGCGTCATCTGATTCACCAACACCAGTCAGACTACCGATTAAACAGAACATGAACAAGCAAATGACAATATCAGGTTTTGAAATAGAAATGGGGAATGACCCCAACCCAGAAATAAATAAGTGAAGACACAGAAAAAATTAGGCTCTCATTACACTGAAGAACCACGAACAAAGACAACTGTCTGGTTTCACACCATGACAGGCAGCTCACAGACTTAATGATCCTGGATGTTTCTACAGAAAATACAATCTTCTTTTGTTGAAACTAGATGCAATGCCACTAACTATCTACCCATCCAAAAAATATCTTGACAACCTATAGATAACAAAAGGATGCAATCTACCAATTTGTTTATATGTAATACACAACAGAGAAATGACTAAGCTACAAATAAAACCAGTCTTGGACTGTACAGAAGCATGCAGTACTCGTAACTCTATTCAGATAATACACAAATTGGTGAAACCGTTCCAGATAAAACAACCCATCTATAACAAAGAAACTAAAGAAATGGACTTAGAATTCAACCAAACATCTCACTTAAATTCACAACAAAAAGGAACTAAGATTGAAAAACAAGTAAAAGTCCAATAATGTCTACCTACCGAGATGCTAATACGTGAACAAGTGACCCCTATAAACCCTCTAGTTGATTATACTTGACTGAACTAAAGACAACTAGAGATCAACCAGCAGAGGTAATAGCATGCCACCACTAGTTCCCCAGAATGTTGATATCCATTACTGAACATAACGAACATGAAGCTATAACAGTAAACATAAGAAAGAAACAGATGCCATGGTAACATTTAAGGGATAGCATAGCATAAATATAAGGTAATAATAGGATAATTCCTTGGCACAGGTAACAAGCAAAACCATATTGTAGAGACTAGCCAATGGTCCGCAACAACTTATCGCATTCATATCACAATGTCAAAAAGGTACGAGAGAAACCTTAAACGGTCTAGACTTTCAAGCAACAAAGCAGCAGCTAGATGATACAGAAGCAGACGAGGAGCTCCATCGACGGGGCGAAGCCGGCAGCAGCACGCAAACCAAAATGATCCGGCACTCAACGGTACGACTTCTGGAACCTGGCGCGGGCACCACGCCCACCGAACTTCTTGGGCTCGCAGCGCCTGGGGTCAGCGACGAGGAGAGTGCGGTCGTAGCGGGCGAAGATGTCCTTGACCTCCTTCTTGGCGGCCTCGTCGACGTACTTCTGGTAGTAGGCCACGAGCGCCTTGGCGATGGCCTGGCGGATGGCGTAGATCTGCGACGTCTTCCCGCCGCCGCGGACGCGGATGCGCATGTCGATGTCCTTGAACCTGGTGCGGCCGGCGAGCAGGATGGGCTCGAAGGCCTTGAGGCGGAGCATCTCCGGGCGGATGAGCTCGATCGGGACGCCGTTTACCTTGATGAGCCCGCGTCCTGGCTTGGTGTAGGCCACGGCCACCGCCGTCTTCTTGCGGCCGAAGCACTGGACCGTGCCCGCCGCTGGGCGGGTGAGTGCGGCTGCCATGGTTGCGGTGGTGGTGCTGGGTGTGCAGCAGCGGCAGGGAGGCGGCGGCGCGCTGGGCTTTGGCGGCTTGGGGAAGTGGCGGCGAACAGGGGAGCGGAAGGAGACAGTGGTTTATATAGCTTCGAAGCGTTAGGGTTTTGAACGGGCTTGATGGGCCGTGGGCCCATAAATTCAACAGTGGCGAGAAGGCCGAACTCTTCTTGCGTGGCGTGATAAAAGACCGTGGTGGGAGGAGGAAGAAGCTAGGGTTTCGGCCCTCACCAACACTACTTGATCTTATCCGAGCGAGCCGTCCGGCGGCGCCGCGGCGGCCGGAGTCGCCTCCCTCACACATCCATGTTGCCCCCGCGCTTCCTTCCGAGGATTGTTCGCGGGTTGGTAGCGCGGTTCGTCGGGAAAAAAGAGGCGGATTTGGCTTTCGCGGCTGCTGGCGGCGGCTCGCGATGACGACTGCCCGCGGTCGGAGCGCGCGCGATGATGGCCACGCGGGCTCACCCAAACAACAAAACAGTTCAAAAGATTTTCGTTTGTTTCAGCTTTAAAAATTATTCGTTCTTTGACGCTCGTATTAGGATACACTTCATCGTTTAGTTTGACTGATTTGCATTGCCTTTCACGGTGGCTGTTACCAAACCTTCATTGGGAAAGTAACTAGGGTGATGCATGGTGTCAAGTTAAAGCGTTAGATTGTGGATAATGTTTAGCCATTGCAATCTGTTGCTGCCTTTCAAACGTCTTTAGATTTTGATTCTGTAATTTGGATCCGTTCTGGGTTTACTGTTTGCTTAGTTACTATAGTTTTTTTACTTATTACCGGCCGAGCTTTATGATTCATTATCATCCTGCCGATGGATGCAAACTGCTTGCTGCCTTACTTAACATGACTATTCAGCTTGTATCATCTGTTGAGCATTAAGCTTTATTATCCGTTGTCATCCATCGGGTGCATTGAATTTGTCACAAAGTTAGGATGTGCACATCAGCACATATATGTTTTAGGGTCGCAAAATTTTGTCTTACTGAACATTTAGCTTGGGACCAGATGTTTGTCTGTGCTGCTTATGTCTAGGTATTCTGGACTTACGATCACCTGCACAGACGCATCATTGCTTGACATCTTGTTATGTGTGTTTCATGTCAAGGAGGAGCTGGTAATCTGCGTTGCTCAAGTGTTTCCCCACGCTGTTGGAAGACAAAGTCCTCCTTTGAAATTGAATTATGAGGTCACCTTTTTGTAAGCTCTATTGGGACTTGTAGCTACGGAACAGTACCCCTTCTTCCATCATGAAATTCGGTATCAACTTGTACGTCGTAAAGATCCGATATGGTAGGAAGATAAAGGAAACAGAGCAGAACTTCTGTGGAATCAGGCAGGGACCACTCATCTGGTTGTTCACTATAGTAATCTAGTAACATTGTTGGTTGAACTAGAGAGTGACAAGTAATTTGGAATGGAGGGAGTAGTATTTATCGTGTTGTAATAGTTAGTTTGGTGTTGCTAGACTGCTAACCTGATGTAATTTCTCAATTCTTAGGTTTTCAGTCAGAGAAGTGGTTTTCTTCTGTACTCCTGTTTCGGTATAGTACAAATAGCCCCTGAATCTGCGGCACGCTCCTGAATTGAAGTGTGTTGGTTAAACCGTACTCCCTCTGGCCCATTTTATTTGACGTTCAGACAGGTTTCCTTAGTTATTTTTTAGTTGTCTTCTACTGTCGGAATGTCAATTATTAAGATCTGGAGGGAGTAGTTAGTTTACCAAATTAGTTCTGGCACTTCATTTACTTTGCAATGAAAATGGGATATCTCACATCTCTATTCATTATGTTCTTCTGTGATTAATATTGTGTTACCCAATGCAATAAATGTTGTTACGCAAGATCTTTGGCGTTTTCTCCTTTGTGTCAACAATGACTGATTGGCTTCATCACTTGAAGCTAAAGGAGGATCTGCTGAAACACTGCGGATGTGTTGAAGCTCCATGAACACTATAAATACACTAGCCTGCAACAACAGTCATTCTAATTCTACATTATTGGAATGAAGCACCTATGGCTCTTTTTATTTATTTTTTTACTGTACAAACAATTGAGGCTCCATTGATTCAACGCAGCTGGAATTTGTTGTATGAGCTACAACTTCTTGCTTTGCGTCTTGCCAAATGTTTCAGATGGCTTTGGGGAATTGGGAGGTTGCAGCAACTCGAGATAAACTGCAAAATTTTTTTGTTGTAGGATCAAAATGCCCATTCTGCGTTTTAGATGTACGGGTGCAAAACATGCCCTTCCAGCTGATGCTCGACATGGAAGTCATCTCCAGGGAAGAACATGATAACGCGATGCATGTCCTCCGCAGCTGAAAGCCATATCCAGTCCTTCACAAGAGAACATGCATCCGCAGTCAATTTCTTAGTTAACTACCAACACAAACCAAGTACATCCATTGAAAGTCAAGAAATGATGGGTATGAAATCAAAACTTCACCGTAGCGACTGAAATGATGGCTCGGCATATGCCAACCTCAAAATGATAGTAGTGCCTGAACACGCAAGATAAACATACAACAAAGATAAAAAAAATGAGGTTTGATCTCATACTGTTCAGAAATACCAAAGCAATGTTCCTATTTCAAAACTACCTTGGACAAATATTACAAAAAGATCATGACTTTGTGCTGCCAATATACAATTCAACTGTACCAAGAATCTGTTTGCCTTTTCTATCTTTTGTGTGCAAAGGCCTGAGAACCTGTGGGCTATGTCAGTGAAATGCTATGTTAGATTAACCTAGAGACAAGACAGAATTATAGACAAAACCCTTCCTGTTTATTTTCCTCCTCTGTCGGATCTTGAAAATCTAGCAGATCTATGCACCTTCAATCCGATTGCTGGCACTTTTCTTGCCAATGCTTGCCAGATCATCTGGACAGCATCATCCTTCTTGGATGGATATTGATACTCATAATGTTTATCCACCTCTTTCAGCCTCCTCCACATACTTGTCCATTCTTGCTTGCTTACACCTCTAATCAGTCCCATCAAGTAACCCTTCTTAACAGCATCAGATGAACGGACAAAGATGGAAAACTTTGAATAATCTAATACATCCTCGTATGGTAGCTCAATGTCGTCGCTGATGATAACAGGGACGCAGTGGCTTACTATCGCGTCAAACAGGCGATTCGATGAAGGCGTGTCCCCAGCAATGTTTAGGCAAAACTTTGATGAGTGCATTCCCTGGCTGGCTTTGCTGGCCCCATGGTCCTGGACGCTTCCAAATGCAAAGTAAACATCCTTCTCGTCTTTGAGCATATTGTATAGTTCCTGCCGGATGCTCCCTCCCTGGACAAGGATGATGCACCATATTAGCTTATTAATCATCAATTGTCACCAGCCGTGCTAGTATAATTTCAAGACTATTTGATGACTGATGATGAGTAAATGAAAATGTCAAAAGGATGGTTGATGATGCATAATACCAAAAGAAAGGAACCAAGCATTGAATTTACATAAGTATTGTATGCGGGATCCAGATTAGCAAGCAAAGCATAGTTACCTCCTTCCGGTAAATGGCTCCACGGAAGTATAACAAGGTGGGTCGGTCATCAAACCCGGCCGAGTCATTCACAAATGTCTTGGCCATGTGCTTGTAGGGGGCAATGACATCCTTCTCCAAGCTGGCCACCCTGGGGTGGTACCTTCCAAAGTCAGATAGCACGAACACTGCCGGAGACAGCGCCGCGCGGGCATGCATCAAGCTATTGGGGTGGTGCGCGACGATGACATGGTCCACGCCACCCGACCTCTTCCACTCTGGCCGCGCCACGAGGTACCTGACGAGCTTCTCCTGCAGGAGCTTGTCCCTGCTGACTTTCTCCGGGGGCACGGGCCTGGAGTGGCGGTTGTAGCTGAGGGACGCAAAGAAGGGGACGAAGACCAGGTCGGCGTCGCGGGAGTCGGCGACCCTGACGGCGGCGGTGCCGCAGGAAGGTGAGGACGAGGAAGAGGAGGACAGGAGGTCCAGGGTGAGCCAGTACGCGACGCTGTGCTGCTGGTTGAGCCCGCCCGGGTAGCGCGGCGGCGGCGCGGCGCCGTTGGTGAGGTCCGGCCAGACGACGACGACGTCCCCGGGTCCGGCGGCGGGCGGTGGCGCCCAGCCGAGGAGGCCGAAGTGGAATTCGGGCGGCATGTCGTACATGAACACTCTGAGTGCGGGTGCGGCGCCGCATCTCCCGGCGGATGAGGTTGCTGAGCCGGCGGGGTCGTCGGGTTGGCCGTTCTCGTCGAGAAAGGAGAGGTCTTTAATGGTGCCGGTGGAGTTGGAGGACGGAGTCACCGTGACGGGTACTACATCCGTAGCAGAGGAGTCAGTGGTGTCGGCGGGGGCGGGGAGGCCGGCATCGGCGGGGCGCCAGCGCGCGGCGAAGAGGAAGATGGTGGAGGCGACGAGGACGGTGGCCGCGGCGAGCGGCAGGAGGAGGGTGCGAGCGCGGGGCGGCATGGGGTGGGCCGCAGGCGGTCATGGCTGGATTTGGGGAGGGAACATGGCGGGGATCTGGAATGGGGAACGGCGAAGAAAGGAGACGAAGGCCTATTGATTTTTCTTTGAGGTGGTGATGGTGACGGTGAGGTGTACATACAAATTGCGTGCACTGGAGTCAGTAGCGAAGGACATGAGACACATGGGTGAGTGATAATCAGCGGTAGAACTAGCAAATCTTAAAAAGTCTTCCGTTTTTATCGTTAGCATAGTACTATAAATTTGAACTAGATTTGTTATGCTAAGATCATCAATAAATATATCATGTTCTAGAATCTGAGTGTGTGGTCAGGTCGGTTCAGCTGGTGCTTGTTTACTCGAGCATGCTGCAGGCAAATCTAAGGCCCAAATGCTTTCTTCTATCCGGCCCAACGTTTTTTGGTCCAGTCACTCTGCGGGCCGGGCCCTATTAGAAACAAACAGTGCATGTGCAGCCGTTAACATGGCCCGTTTCCCCATCAAAATACTGGGACCGGGACACCACCACCACCACCCACGGCGGCGGCGGCGGTCGTCGCCGATCACGCAGTTTTCTCCGGCCGTGCACCATACTACGTCGCCGTTCAGTTCGCTCGACTACATCAGAGTGTTCCGGCGGCGGTTGCCGGCACCGATGGTCGTCTCCTCTGCTCTGTAAGTTTCCCGAATTTCCACAAACTAGTTCCCCTTTATCTTTCGGGCCCGGGGGCACCTCAGAGCCGCCCATATATGGGTTTTCCTGTATTTGGATGTCTAATCGAAACGATAATCCAAGTTTGACTGTCATCTGATCTAAGCACAATTGAATGCTTCGACATTAACGTCGCATCCCCTGTTCTCCCACATTTCCCCCACTGAAAACAAAGCTAGGCAATGTTCTGTATCGTTCTATCAGACTCAGACTGCTGTGTCCGTTTCATTTGAAGCTAGCTGTGGATGACTTCCAGCCACGTCTCAGTTGAGAGCGTTGCCGTATCCGTAGTTTTAGTTTACATCATCAACCAACCAGAAAGGCAACCGCTTTCTACTCTGTGCCCCACATCCTTCTTATTCTTTATAATTTTGCGTCACATAATATGGCTACAAATTTCTGCTCTGTTTTGCCTCAACACTGCAACCAAATTTAACAGACCACCACATCCTGTCAGTTTTGTGACACTTGTGATAAGATTCAAGTGGCAAACATCCGGCGTACGTATCGTTCTCATCTCAAAATGCACAATCAATGTGGCGGTCCTGCGATGATTAATTCATATTAATTTCCCCAACTTGCAGATAGTGCTATCTGCCTATCTTGCTTTGAACTGGCTGGTGATGATGCTATGTTGTGCCAGATGGTTCAACATCGTAATCCCGCTCTTTGCTCTTCCACTTGCGCTTGGCAGATCAGCTGGGGCACATAGAAGGCAATGTATATGTCGCACACACTGATGCGGAAATCCTGCGTTTAAGTAGTTAGTTGAATACATTGTTTCGCACATATGAGGGATATCAAAATTTTAGTGCTAATTACCTATATTTCTGTATTATTTGTTGGTGTTTGTGCTATGGTGCTGCGAACAAGCAGCGATTGACTTGACACCTCTAACACCGTTTCTCTTGGAAACTAGCCAATCTTTATGTGACATCGTATAAAACGTGACTGGAAGTGTTATGGAGTCAACTGATTTTTTCCCCACTTATTCTGTTTGGTGTTTCAAATCTTTCTTTCTTTACATCACCTGCCTATTAAAGAGCATCATGCATCACTTTCAGATGCCTTATACTCTTACTCTCCTGAGGGTATCTATTAGGGACCACCTGGTGTTAATAAGGTACAGGTTTCAGTCTGGTGCCTTTGTGCATAATAAAAGAGATGGCAACTTATGTCTGCCAATAGACAATTTAGTACGGAATGTGCACTTGAGTCCTAAAACCAATGCATGCCTCACAACAATGACCTTTCCTCTCAGAAATGTCATTTTTGCTATGTTTTGGAACAGGTGTGGAAAACCTAGTTGGAAGAAGCTGACGCACAAACTAGTGTTCACTCTTGGTTGAATCCTGCAGGAACTTTCCTGAAAGACGGCGGATCGAGTGTGTGTGCCATACAGGTAATATGAATTGAACTTTCATACTTAATTGATACCTGCGGGTTGGTTGTGCTGGCACATTCTATTGGTGCAATTAAATTATGCGTGAACCATATGGTCCTGCCTTAGTCCCACTTGTACTCTGATGCCTATTGCTAAATGGAGATTTATAATTCTAATATAATCTAGGTTTTTCATGGGACCTAGATGTGTAGTTAATAGAACATTTGGAATGTATTTCTTTTTTCTTTAAGCTTCTTAAATGAAAAGAGAAGATGCTTTGTAGAGTTGAGTCATATGCTTTTTTTTTTTAAAAAAAAAATTTGTCTTGTGTTATTATTTAAACAAGCCTCTCGAGCTCTTAGAGCTGCAGCGAACCTAACTGCAGAAATAACAAAAAAATATCAATTACAGAGGCTTTTCACTATTATATGTATAGCAGAAATATACATCATGATTACATAGTTACATGTTACACATATATTCCCACTTGCAGACTTGCTTATTTCTGTTGTTATCGCTTATTCTTGATGGCAGCAGTGCCAAATTAACCTACGACTAGGAGCAATAATTCTCTAACCAGACGGCCTTGACTCACAAGGGCGTTTGACTACTATGTATATGTATGTATTGGTCTTGTCTTATGCAAGCATGCATCGTGTGCTTATAGCCTTTCTCTAACTTGTACGAACAAATGTCTTGTATGATGTCCTATTTTCTTTTTCCTTTTTTTCTTTGTGAACTAATACTCCGTCTGCTTTTTTATTTGTCGTCGGCTAACTGGTAACAAATAAGAAGAAACGGAGGAAGTAACTAATTAGAATAACATTGGAATTGAGCAGCAGCCCTCGGAGAGATCCATCAGATCGGCGACCTGCTCGGCGGCCTCTTCCAGCAGCCACTTCTCGATGGGCGACAGAGGCGCCTGTGCCTGCTGCTGTTGCTGGTTGGGTTGTTCGTGGTGGTGACTGCATTGTTGTTCCATCAGCACCGGCTGCGGCGGCAGCACGTCGGCGAAGTCCGGCATCGCACTGCCGCTGGACGCGTGTTCAAAGGACAGCAAAGGGTGGTTGTTGTTGACCTCGGCAGCCGAGGGCTTGATGTCGGCGGCATCATTCTGCGGCGTGGTGCTCTTCATGAAGCCATCGAGTAGCTTGGATATGTTGTCCATGCTCGACGCGTACGACCACGAGGAGCTGCCGCCGCTGTCTGCGTTGAGCTGCCCCGGGGCGGCGAACGGCGAGCGCCGAGAGATGAGCTGAGTACCATCACCCGGGCTGCATGCTTTATGTGTCGCGTAGCTATCTTTGGAGAGGGGATTATTGGTGATCATGTGGTGGTGGTGGTCGACGTGGCCTGCGCCGGTGATGGCAGACAAAGTAGTGGTGGTTGATATATCAGAGGGAGTCGGCGGCGGCGCGAAGATGGCGTCGATGGCTTGGTGCTTCTTGAGCTTCTTCTTGAGGTGGGTATTCCAGTAGTTCTTGATGTCGTTGTCGGTTCTCTGCGGAAGGTAAGACGCTATAGCCGCCCATCTGCATGAGTAGTTCTCACATTCACATGCATGCAACAGGCAAAGGTGCTATATATGTTTGTTTATATGCAGCTAGAGCAATAGATGACGAGAAAGAACTGAAAGTAGCAGAGTACCTGTTCCCGAGCAAGGACTGGAGGTGGACGATGATGCCTTCCTCGTGGGGCGTGAAGTTGCCCCGCCTGATGCCGGGGCGGAGGTAGTTAGTCCATCGGAGGCGGCAGCTCTTGCTGCAGCGCATGAGGCCGGTGTTGATGGGCACGGACCTCCAGTTGCCGGGACCGTGCTCCTGGACGTAGGAGACGAGGATGATGTCCTCCTCCGGCGTCCACGGACCCTTCTTGATGCCCACCTTGTGGCAGCACGGCGGCCTCCCCATCGATCGATCTTCTCGCTGTCAAGCTGTTTACCGATTAGCTTCGTCTCCAGCGAGGATCGATGGCCTGCAGCTGCAGCAGCAGCAGCTGTCTTGTGGAAGTGAGGCAGTGGCGCATGGTGTATATATATAAGAGGACGTACGAGTGAATGTGAGTGAGCTCCTTTTCACTTGCTATCATCTAACTAACCTCCTGATTTCTTTTTCACTGTCTCTAGCTTAGCAGGACGGTTTACACATGCATGCTTTCCCTTTCTGTCAAACAGCATTACATGAATAATAGAAATGGACAGTTTGACACCCTCTTTAAAGCAAGGACACTAGCTGGAGTACCTGTTCCCCCCCTGTTGCTTGGTCTTGACTAGATAGTTGTGGACTAGATAGAACAGATGGGATGGACCAGGGATGAACTGCTGCTGGTCCCTAACTACTCATGGCTGCACAGCCCCATGAATATGTGCAGGAAATGGAAGCATCATCGGTACGGTCAAGTTATGCATCTGTGTATGCTAGAGCTAGTAGCAAGCACCACGTAATTAACATTAGCCTGCGGTTTCATGCAGCCACAGCATGCTCTCTGCAGCTGCAGGTATCCATCTTGTGTGGGAGCTTGGCCTTCCACGTTCTCCTGTTCGATCGACTACAGTACACGTCGTTTTCTTGTTTCTAGCTCGTGTTCGTTCCCTGTTGCTGCCCTATTATTTATTTATAATCCTCCATATTAGAGGTAGGCGTTCGGTCTATCTGAATAATTGGGTTCGGCTATTTCGATTTTTTTTTTTAATTTCAGTCTAGCTCGTGCCCGTTCCCTGTTGCTGCCCCTACAATTTCGCTCGAGTGTTCATAATTCACGTGTGGATACGGATACAAGATCATGCTACTGTGCCGCTGTGACTCGTTCATGCTCAAAAATATTGTAAAACTTCTGTTTATATTTACAACTGTGTGGTAATTCAATTAATCTACTCTCTCTGTTCCAAAATAATCATCACTTTTTAATTAAAAATAAACTAGAGAGTGATAAGTATCTAAAATAATCATCACCTTTTAATTAAAAAATGAACTAGAGAGTGATAAGTATTTTAGAATAAAAATAATACAAATTGCAGACTACAATTTGTTTGGAGTAAGTTTAATGGGCTGCAAGTCTGTAGACGACAGCCCGAACCAACAGAGCCTCTCGGCCCGCCCATCTTCGGAGGGCTGCCTGCAACTGAACGGCAGCGGCCACCCGCCAATTCGTTGTCCCCTGCTCCAGCTACCGCCGCCCTCCTACTTCTGCTCCTCCCTCCCAGGTCCCAAGCCAGCCCTCCTCGGCGACGCTCTGATCTGTCGAACTCCTCGCAGCTCCCCTCACCGAAGCGAAAACCTTGTGGAGTCATCCACCGATGGGTCGCGCCATAAAGAGGAAGAAGGCCAAAACAAACAAGACCAAGGTTGCACATGTTATTCCTTTCTTTCTCTCTCTCCGATCCCCTGACTTAATCAGCGGTCACCGACATGTGAAACCGGTTCCATACGTCAGTGATCATGTCACGGCGTGCAGTAAAGTTAGAGGATCCATGTCCCCTTCCATTACGTTCTTTGCTTCATTTTGCTAATTTTTCTATATTTCCTGGCTGCAGAAAGGGGATGCCTCCTCGACATCTATCCCTGCTGTTGCCCTTTTTAAAAATTGCTTTTTGCCGAGTATTGTTCGAACGTGTCATGTCCTCAACATACAGATGGTTTGCTCAAACTTTATGTCAATCACCTTTCCTATTTAACGTATCAACAGAACACATACCCCTTGTTCCTTTTTGATGAAATCATTAATCCAGGGACAGAGTGCACCGACTACTTTTTCCGTAACTGCTGTGAAAACTGCAGACGTGGGACATGAGCTTCTTTATTAATTCATTAGCAGAGTCAGGGACACTTCCACTCAGTGAAGAAGACATAATCCACAAGCACTTACCAGTCAAAGTGTTCAGTGGCCATAAAGATGAGGGTTATGCACTTGATTGGAGTCCAATTGTTACTCGAAGGCTTGTTTCCGGTGTGTATTTATTATCTAATCTTATCCATTTCATGATGTTTGTCATCTGCTATAGTGTTTAATACATGCGTCTCTTCAGTCCTTTTTACGTAAATCATCCATATCATTTAATTGTCTACGCAGGTGATTGCAATAGTTGCATTCACCTGTGGGAGCCGACTTCAAGCAACTGGAACGTAGATGCAAAACCATTTGTTGGGCACTCTAAAAGTGTTGAAGACCTACAGGTATACCACTCAATGATGTATGTTCTAGCTTAACCTGTGTATTTTCTGGATTGTGGTGCTCTCAACTATTATAGTTGTATCCTTGCAGTGGGGTCCCACAGAAGGCCACGTTTTCGCCTCCTGTTCAGTGGATAAAAAGATAGCTATATGGGATATTCGGACAGGAAAGGAACCATGTATTTCTTTTAAAGCTCACAATTCTGATGTGAATGTTATCTCATGGAACCGGTTTGTTCTTTGGAAAGTGTTCTGTTACTTTTTAGCATGATAGCTTCTGCTGAACAAATCATAGTATTTCATTTATGCAATACTGTACTTTCATTTTTAGTCTTGCTAGCTCCATGATAGCTTCAGGGAGTGATGATGGCAGTTTCTCGATTCATGACCTTAAATATGTCAAGGTACTTTTAATAAACACAGTTTTGTGCTTATAGCTTCAATCACCGGATTGAACTTAATGGCAATTCGATCTACTCAAACTGAATCAGTGTTTCTATTAGTTGTTTTAAGTTGGGCTTCCTTTTTTCTGCCTATATATTGAATAGACCTTTCATGGATGAAAATAAGTAGGATTGATTTTACTTTTATAATATTCTCAAGTTACTGTTTTTGCTGTTAGAGTATTGGATTATAGCATTATAAACTCTTTGTCATTGCAGCTGCTTACTATCTGTATGTCAAATCACCTTTTTATCTTAACATACTCGGCAATGTCTGCACCAAATGATCCTCAGTTCGGGGATAGCATTATAATCCTCAGTTCGGGGATAGTTGGAATTTTGGAGCCTTTTTGTTATTTATTGAAATTAGACGGAAAGTAAAGACTGGTTTTTCGCATGAAAAAAACTTGTGTTGACGAGCATACAAGAGTAGTGTTGATGAGCTCTGTTTTCTATTATGCTGGGAAAATATGTAGTATAAACTCAATAGTACTAGATGGTAACTATAACTGGATTTGAAATGAAGACGTCGTGATGATCAAACAGATGGAGGAACGTGTCTTCCTGCTGCTGCATGCGGTTGCGTGGTCGAGCAACCTGAGGCTCCTTAGACCATCCGCACCAGCGTACTCTAAAGCATACTCTATACACTATTCTCCTTCAACTTTTACAGTACGTACTCTAAATTACACTGCGGAACAGTGTATCCAGTATGCTTTACAGCGTGCCACTGCGGATGGTCTTATAATAGGCTGCATATTTCATCTGTTAAAAAAAATAACAATAATAGGGTGAATACCTCTCAATCTATCGATCGATCCAGGATCCTATGCCATTGTATCCTACGTACGGAATCATGATGAAATCGATCGATTGAATCGAATCGGGAGAAGAAGCTAGAGGAATGGACGAGGTGGAGCAGACGCTAACCAAGGAGCAGATCAAGGAGTTCCGGGAGGCCTTCAGCCTCTTCGACAAAGATGGCGATGGTAGTACTCCCTCCGGTGTACAAAAAATTGTCGTTTTGAACATGTTCTCGCATACCAAGGAAACATTAAATATATTTCTTTCTTTTACAATACAACTCTCTTTAGTGGTCTGAGTTGTCTTCTTCACGTTTTTCCAGCCAATCTGATGCAGGTTCAATTCCTAGGTACACGTTACCCCATTTTTTTACACCATTTTCCATGGCATGCAGTGTACAATTTTTTGTGCACTCTTGGCTCTAGTATAGAACGACAATATTTTGTACACCGGAGGGAGTACTAGGCGAGATGCATGCCTTAATTTGCATTAATGTGTTGCAAAATTTGATGCATGCATTCACTCACCAATGCATGCATGGTGGTGGCGGTGGGGGCAATGCAACGCAACGCAACGCAACGATGATCAATCGAGATAAACGCATGCATGCGTGCAGGGACGATCACGAGCAAGGAGCTCGGCACGGTGATGCGGTCGCTGGGGCAGAGCCCCACGGAGGTGGAGCTGCGGGAGATGGTGGCGGAGGTGGACGCCGACGGCAGCGGCGCCATCGACTTCCACGAGTTCCTAGCTCGTCCTCCTCGCGCGCAAGATGCGCGACGACGCCGGCGCCGACGAGGACGAGCTCCGCTAGGCCTTCGGCGTCTTCGAGACCAGGACCAGAACGGCTTCATCTCCCGCGACGATCGAGCTGCGCCACGTCCTCGAGAACCTCGGCGAGCGCCTCTCCGACGGCGAGCTCGCCGAGATGCTGCGCGAGGCGGACGTCGACGGCGACGGCCAGATCAACTACAACGAGTTCGCGCGCCAAGGTCATGATGGCCAAGTGAGTTCTTATTGTCGCGCCATTAGTTCGCCAAGGTCGATGGATCGACTGATTCTTCTCTCACATGCATTCCATCTGATGAATCCCTGATCAAACTCGAGCCCCGAAAAAATTATGGTCCAAACGACACGACTCACAAAGGCACATGCATTATATAGTCTCGAGATCGAATTAAGCTAGGCTCCATAGTGACGGTGATGATGATGCGTTGATGCTAGTTGTTGGATTAAGGTGTTCATGCTGCACTTACAAGTTACAAGCAGGCTCTCTTTCCTCAGGCAGCTAGATAGAATAATTAAGGAACAAACACATGGGTCGGACATATAGCTAGCTAGAGCTAGCACATGGCCCCCATGACATGCCGCGACACGATCATGCATGGTGATCCTGGCCAATCACCACGCAGAGTAGCTAGAGATATTGGCCAGTTTTTTTGTTGCTCAAAAAGCGAGGGACATCACTAGCATAGAAGAAGAACACGCAGCATGCCATCCAAACAAAGCTAGCTAGGGCATGATGCATGCATCGCTTTTGGCCACCTCCGATCATGCCGTCGTCTTGGAACGGCATGCCTGTCACCGCTCTTGAGTGCACAGCGTCGCCACTGATTCTGTTTCCACGCATGCATTGCTCAGGTTTTTTTTTTTATGCGAACAGCTTGCCAGTATGCAGCACATATACACATCTCTCTAGCTGCTTACTGAAACTTGTGTCTCTGTCTTATGTGTACATATACATTAGGGAGAAGACAATCGCAACTAGCAGCTTGCTTTTCTTTGTCATAGTTGGAAAAAAATGCATTTAGGACGACTGTTCAATATCATCTCAATATGAAATTATATACTCCCTCTATCCCCATAAACTTGTCGTTTTGTAGTTCATTTTTGAACTACGAAGCGACAAATTTATGGGGACGGAGGGAGTAGTGTACAACAACTCAATATAGTACCTAACTGCCAGTTGATTGCTGCAGACAAGTTCAGATGAATTCCAGTCGTGAACATCGGAGGGCTGCATTGCTCTGCACACCATGGATTCTTCTTTTTTTTTTCCCAACACAAATTAGTTTTTTCGAAAAAACCCTACACAGATTAGTAATCTTGCATCAGGAGATATGTACTACTAACGTCACGGGCGAAAGGCGTATTGTCGGCATCATTGATCTAGCGCTCTACAAGAGGTTAATGAAATGTTAATAATATGTTTATCTCATCTAAGTATCTTAACCAGCAAACGCAAACCCTCTCAAAAGCACTGTACAAAGAAGGGAGAGCAAAAGCCAAAATTGCACAGCGACACCCACGCTGAAGCAATCGAAGAACGCACAAAAAGCTGAGCTCCCTCCTATCCCCGCAAAAAAAAAAAAAAGTCCAGTCGGGTTTGGGGGCCGGCAGCGGCAGGAACAGGACAGTCATTCTCATCGTCTCTCTGTTCTGCTTTGCTCTTGCTCACGACGGGAGTTCGGGAAATCAGCGGTAGAATTTCCTTCATAAAAACTCGATTTTTCTTTCTTTCTTTCTTTCTTCACTTCGTCTGGTGGGTGGCGGAGGGAGACGCATGTCCTTTCTTGAGGCGGCCGTCCAGCGACCACGGAGAGCGGAGGCAGTTGGGGGCAGTCGTCCTACCACTACCAGTCCACCACCAGGTGCTCCCATCTAGCACCCGCCGCCGCCGCCGCCGCAGGCCGTCCTCGCCTCCCCATGAAAGGTACTACATCTTAATCTCCATTGGGGGCTTGGTTTCCATTCTTGTTACATCTGTTCCAGATCTGCGTGGGGCTTCCTGAAGAATAGGATTATCGCTGCTTCATTTTTTCATAGATTCTTCTCTTCACCTAGTGCTGATTTGTTTTTGCTTCTATACTGTCGAACACGTATGCACGAATTCCCCGTCGATCGTTTGTGCCGGCTTTTGATTTTGGGTTGGGATATGGCGGTGAGGATTCTGAGCCGAAAGGCAAATGTTCGATTTTCTTTTCTTTACGGAGTAATGACCTTATGACCTCTAGGATTAGGATGAAATTCTTCAGGACCAGGTCTTGGTAGATTATTTCCCTTGAGAGTTTTAACTCTACCTTCTGCTTGGTATAAAACGAAATAAACTCCCACATGACAGGCTGACCGTGGAGCTTCTGCTGTTCAAATTCGTGTGGTGGTTTCAGCTTGTAGCAAATACTCCCTCCGTCTCAAAAAGCTTGTCGTTTTGTAGTTCAAAAATAAACTACAAAACGACAAGCTTTTTAGGACGGAGGGAGTACTATTTTTTGAAAGTAGGACAATTTCAGTATGAAGATTATGCTACTGAATTATTCCAGGATCATGTGTGCAGTTAGTGAACACAGTTAAGATAGGTATGTAGTAGCAGGTTGCACTGCAACACAGAAAGCAGACAATGTCAATCCTGTGAATACTTCATTTTTTTATCTTCGGTACTAGTGTTCATCTCTTACTTACCGTTATAATCTTGAAGTCCTCTTATTCAATTTTGTAATTATTAATTTGATGCCGTTTTGTAGGCACATCACCTGACCGCGTATCAGTTGGTTCAGCACCGAGAAAGTCTAGTACTTCATCGCGAGGTAGGCGGCACAATTTCTCATCGTCCACATGTCAAGATTTTCTACGGGAGTTTGTGGACAATGAACTCTTGACTTCAAGCTTGGAGGAATGGTTCTCCGGTCACAGTGAAGATTGTGGTTTCAGGAAGCCAGCTTTTGATGTTCCTTTTGACGTTACTGAATTACAGAATTTTGATTATGCTCTGGATGGTGTTACTTTTCAGCAGTTATTACGAATGCCAAACGCTGTTCATGCATCAACATCTGATGTTTTTGAAGCTACAGCGTATCTTGCTTTGGAGGATTTCTTACATGCAGGCATCAAGGGATTGTGGGGAACTTTCTGGGGATCTGATGAAGCAATGCCTTTCTCAGTTGCTTGCATACACAGCACAAGTTCCAAGTTTTATCCTGCTGAGAAGGCAATTAGCAGTGGGAAACTTGATGGTGTTTGTGCGACGGCTGTACTACGGAAGAACTCGAAGCATTCACGAGGGAGATGGGATCATATTGTTGTATTGGCTTTGTTGAGACCTGATATTGGAATGGTTTCTGCTCAGTGTGACCAGGAGCCATCTCCTGCTGTGTTGGGGGAGGCACTGTTCTTTGCCTTGCGTGTTCTTCTGTCTCGAAGCCTTAGCAGATCCTCCACTGTTCTTCAGAGCTCGGATTGTGTTTACTTACTTCTTGTTGATTCACAATTTGGAGGAGTGGTGAAGGTCCAAGGTGATCTGAACATGCTGGATTTCAACCTGAACAATGTTTATGACTGTGCTGCTGAATGGATAAGGAAACATGCCAAAATTAAAGTTTCTTCAGTAGATCGAGTTTGGAACAAACTCGGGAATGCTAACTGGGGAGATGTTGGGACCCTTCAAGTTCTCCTCGCAATTTTCCACTCAATGATCCAATTTTGTGGAAAACCAAAGTACTCTCTTGATGAACTGGTAACAGAACATAGTTCTCGGTTACAAAGTCGAAGATCAGAAAGGCATCTGGTCGACAGACAAGCTAATGGAAATGGTTTGTTTCGATTCCAACAACAAAGTCATTCTCCTGAAATTGTTGAAGTACAGGAGGAAGCAGCTGTTGATGTGAAACCACATGAAACCTTGAAGCTTGAAACAGGATCTGTTGTATTGATGGAGGATGCTTACTGCCAGAAGGGTTTTCAAATCAATGATATTCTAACAGACACTGGTCCTCCAATCTACACTTGTACTCCTGTAGAAGAACCTACCAAAACCTATTTGTTGTATGTTGGTTCCAACCCTTCTCATTTGGAGCCAGCATGGGAGGATATGAATTCCTGGTACCAAGTACAAAGGCAGACAAAAGTACTGACTCTGATGAAACAAAGAGGCATTTCGAGCAGATACATACCACAGATGGTAGCTTCTGGGCGCATCGTCCATCCAGGTCCATGTAACAAGGGTAACTCAAGTGGGAGTTGTGGTCATCCATGGTGCAGTACTCCAATTCTTGTCACCTCACCAGTTGGTGAGACCATTTCAAATCTGATATGGAATGGATTGTTTGGCGTTGAGGAGGCTTTGAGATGTTGCCATGACTGTTTGTCTGCTCTTGCTGCTGCAGCATCTGCAGGAATCCGTCACGGCGATATCCAGCCAGAGAATGTGATTCGTGTGAGTAATGGTTCGAGACACCTGTATTTTGTACTTACTGGATGGGGTCATGCTATCCTAGAAGATAAGGACCGACCTGTAATGAATCTGTTCTTCTCCTCTACATTTGCGCTCCAGGAAGGCAAGCTATGTGCTGCATCTGACGCAGAGAGTTTAATTTATCTTCTCTATTTCTCTTGTGGTGGAGTTTGCCCAGAGCTTGACTCA
The DNA here is from genome assembly GCA_036927565.1 of Tuctoria greenei. Taxonomy (NCBI): domain Eukaryota; kingdom Viridiplantae; phylum Streptophyta; class Magnoliopsida; order Poales; family Poaceae; genus Tuctoria; species Tuctoria greenei. The sequence continues at coordinate 177,006,396 of JAYESD010000009.1, read as the reverse complement.
GTTGAAAGTGCACTTCAGTGGAGGGAGACATCATGGTCAAGGAGAATTATACAACAGCGGTTGGGCGATATCTCAGCAGTGTTGAAAGCTTTTGCGGATTATGTTGACAGCCTTTGTGGGACCCCATACCCAATGGACTATGAGATATGGTTGAGAAGGCTGCGTAGAACAATCAATGAAGATCATGGAAAGGAGATCGACACATCAAGTTGATTATGCAGCAATATTTTATCCAAAATATGGAAGATCAAGAACGGTCATCCGACTACCTTTTGTTGTTGGTGTAGATAATTTATTTGTGAAAGGTCCATAACTCAATAGTGTTTCCAAAATTGCAACCTGCTGCTGATATCCTCAACTTGGATCACTTCCATTGTTCACTCTTTGGTGGTTATGCGTTCAGCACCTCAGACAAGAATGTAAGTAACTAAGTATGGATCGTTGAGGATATCAGCAACAAGTATTTTTTCTGACTAGTCTTTGGTAAATTGGTGAGTTATGCTCTGTTTTCCCTTCAACTTTCTGGCTCTGTGTTATTCTAGACAGGGGGGCCTGTTGATGCTTTTGTCTCTTTCACATGACCAGTGCTTAAACTGTTAGGAGTAGGTAAATGTGGCTCCTGAGTGCGTGGTATAGTAGAAAAGATTGGTCATTTTTCTTTTGTCCGTTTGTAGCTGCGTCAGAATGGGTTGCTGAATGAATGGATAGCTGCGTCAAATATTGCGATGATTGCACGATTCGTGTATCAGATTTTAGCCATGTTTCGGCCCTACTCCTTTTGCAGTAATGAGTATTGCCATTGGTTCGATAATGATATCTTGTTCCATGCCAAATTAATCCCTTCTAACGATCATCCCAGGTAACGATAGTCCAAAGAACGAAGCTGCTGCGCGTCGCCGTCGTCGGAGCTTGCTTTTGGAGATAGTTTTGGTCAGGAGGACGCCGCTGATTTTTCCGGCCGCCGCGCACAACCATTGCCACTGCTCAACTGTAATTTCTTTCTGTTTCTTTTTTAAATACCTCATTCATCCCAAAATACTTGTTACTAGGACAAAAAGTTTCGTTCATTTTTAAACTAAAATTCTTGTTCTAGTGACAAGTATTTTGGAAAGGAGGAAGTACAACAACACTAATAACAAATCCTATTTCACGCATGTTAAGATAAACTAGATATGGTATATAATACAACAACAATAATATAGAAGAGTAAATAATGGGCGAATAAATTAGAAAAAAATCAACATATAATAATTGCAAATGAAACCAGAAAGCACGTTTCTGTTTGAATAAATCAGTCCGTACTCGGCGACGAGTCCGTCAAAGTCCGAGCCCCGACGACGCTTCCATTCCACTCGTCGTCGTCGTCTTCTCCGGCCGCCGGAAGCAGCCCGTGACTTCTCCATTGTTTCTCTTCTCTGTTGCTATACACCAGTGCTGCTACTCCGATCCTAGGGCTACCCCAATCAGTTCCTTCGCCGACGCCCAGGATGTGCGGGATCTTCGCCTACCTCAACTACAACGTGTCGCGGGAGCGCCGCTACATCCTCGAGGTCCTCTTCAACGGCCTCCGCCGCCTCGAGTACCGCGGCTACGACTCCTCCGGGATCGCCATCGACGCCGACCTCCCCTCCTCTTCCTCCTCCGGTCCTGCGCCGTACGCCGGGGCGCCCCCGCTCGTGTTCCGTCAGGAGGGCAAGATCGAGAACCTCGTGCGATCCGTCTACGCGGGTCAGTAGTACTTCTCTTCTCCTTTTCGCTTCTAGTAACTAAGATGTAAGTACTCCATCATGGCGCACGACAGGCCTTTCGTTCCCAGATGAGATGTTTGGGCTGTTTGATGACTCGGTAAAGCTTAGATTTTGATCGCGTTTTTAAGCCAGTCTGGGGGAATTTCCGCACAGTCAGTGATTTTGCAAAATTCTGATGTTCTTACTTTCGCATTTTGATAATACTGGCGTAGCGCGAGCATCCAAAATTCCAGATCCCGTATCTCAAAAGTTTGTGTTTGTGTTGTTCAGAGGTTGATGAGAAGGATGTGAACTTAGATGCTGCATTCAGTGTTCATGCTGGCATTGCTCACACCAGGTGGGCAACTCACGGTGTGCCTGCGCCAAGGAACAGCCACCCTCAATCGTCTGGCGCCGGGGACGAGTTCTTGGTCGTTCACAATGGCATCATCACAAACTACGAGGTCTGCATACTTTGCCCTTGGCGTGTTGTATAATAGAGTTCTTGTGAGTTGTTTATCCCGTAAACTCCTTACAGTTGTGGGTGCACATGGATCGTTGAAACAACATGCATGTACCAACTACCACCTTATGCTAAAGTCTTGTTTTTAGTCCCTTCACCACATGGGATGTCTCATTGACATACCATTGTATTAATTTAATAGAGAATCTGCCTTTTATTTTCAATCTTATATCAGAACTAGTACTAAAAGTTTTCTTGTATATTTGCATCCATTATTTGGTTAGAGGAATATGCAATGCAAGATTTCAAAAATTGATTACTTCTTTATCAAGCATCTATGCTCGCTCAAGTATTGACCCCTCCGAAACTGAATCTGTGTCCACGTGCCCCCCACCCCCCAATAACACCTTAGACTAACCACTAACATGCCACCCATATTATAAGACAAGTTTTAATGTAGCTTTTTTATGTTTATATATATATTCAGGTTCTTAAAGAGACGTTAACTCGGCATGGGTTCACATTTGGGTCCGATACCGACACCGAAGTCATCCCTAAGCTGGCAAAGTTCGTTTTTGATAAGGCTCATGATGAAAAAGGTATGGTCCTGTACTTGTAATATTATCATAGATAAACTAGATCTAAGAAGATATACAGTTTGATCATTATCCAGGCTGTTTGTCCCATAAATGCTCTTAAGCTATTTAACTGGAGCAATTGTACTATGGCAAAAAAAAAGTGTCTTAGGAACCTGATAATACAAAGAAAATGATGCATCTGGTATGCTATTTGTCCTCAACACTTTGTAATCTAAAGTATCTTAGCCTCTTAGGTAAGTCATCATTACACCAAATTTGGTTGGAGAGTAACGTAATGTCCTACTTTAATAATTAATACTTTGCTTTTGTACTACAGATAATACATCACACAGTAAATACTGACCGATGACATCTATATAACTCCTTTTCGAGCCTGTGTTGACACTGTTTACATGTTCTTAGGTGATGTAACATTTAGCCAAGTTGTAATGGAAGTTATGAGACAGCTGGAAGGAGCTTACGCGCTTATCTTTAAAAGTCTACACTATCCAAATGAATTGATTGCATGCAAACGAGGAAGCACGCTAATATTGGGTGTAAATGTAAGCAGATAACATTCTTATGCTTGTTTCACTATTGGACATTTTCAATTTGAGGAATGAACTGCCCAATTTCTCTGGCTATTTTTTTTCCGGTTTTATCAAATATCAAAGCTGTCTTTTACTCACCACCCCCTGCTTAGTAAATACATGCCAAGAAAAAAAATTGTCAAATAGATAAACTTGTGACATGGTCAACATCATTGTTACCTCCAAGTTGGCTTATGTTTGCTACGCAGTTGATTGGTTATAGATTAATCAATTTTTTTTAGAATTCTGTTATGACGTATGAATAACCTCTTTATGTTACCATATTATGCAGTGCTGACCCCTCATTGTTATTGTAATCATACAGATTTTTCACCTGAATTTGACTTTCTGTGATACACAAATCATGACTATTGTCTCCATATTTCAGGAATTGAGTGGTCAAAACAGTGGGAAACCATTCCATGATGTTAAAGCCTTGACCACAAATGGAAAGCCTAAAGAATTATTCTTCTCCAGTGATTTATGTGCTATTGTAGAGCATACCAAGAACTATTTAGCTATTGAGGATAATGAAATCGTTCACATTAAGGTAGTCTTTCTTTAACAGTTTGTTGTATTAATTACTTAATTTACATCCCTATCCTCTGCCATCTTGATGCATTTATTTTTCATCAATACTATTCATTGTTGTCTGCCACCATGATATCAAAGAATTTTAATTCACTGCCTTAGCAGTTGGTATTTTTCATCCCTCTTTACTTGTATATTAGTATCTTATTGTTTCTTTTATAATAGTCCTTACACTCTAGACTCCACCTGACTGTTTATTTTTGCAGGATGGCAGTGTGTCTGTCCTAAAATTTGACCAACACAAAGAAAAGCCCGCGTCTGTGCAACGAGCATTGTCTGTTCTTGAGATGGAGGTAGAGCAAATAAAAAAAGGAAATTATGACCACTTCATGCAAAAGGAAATCCACGAACAGCCACATTCGCTGACAACCACAATGCGTGGTAGAGTGAAGGATGGTGGGATTCTTTTAGGTGGACTGAAGGAGCATCTCAAAACAATTAGGCGTAGTAGAAGGGTAGTTTTTATTGGCTGTGGTACAAGTTACAATGCTGCCTTAGCCACAAGACCTTTTGTGGAAGAGTTGACCGGTAAGTCGAATTAATTAGTGCAATTTTCTGCTGATCTGGAATTTTAGTCATCATTGATGCAATGAATACTTATGTATCAATATTTAACACAAGTCTCTCGATGATAGGTATTCCGGTGACTATGGAGGTTGCAAGTGACTTGCTGGACAGACAAGGTCCAATATATAGAGAAGACACTGCAGTTTTTGTCAGTCAGTCAGGGGAGACGGCAGATACCCTCCTTGCTCTTGATTATGCTCTAGAAAATGAAGCGCTTTGCGTTGGCGTAACAAATACCGTCGGAAGCACATTGTCAAGAAGAACACACTGTGGAGTTCATATCAATGCTGGTTGTGAGATTGGCGTTGCCAGTACCAAGGTTGGTCTATACATATCTTCATATTGTGTTATCTTCCCTTTTTATTTTTCTTTGCCATCTTATTTCCCAAGTTGACAATACTTGGTAATCTTGCAGGCATATACAAGTCAAATAGTAGCCATGGCGATGATGGCATTGGCTATTGGATCTGATCAAATATCCACTCAAGCTAGAAGAGATGCTATCATCAGTGGTCTTTCCAGTCTTCCGAGTACGTTGCATCAGATCAAAAATGTATTTTTTAGTTAAAGTTAAATGTTGCTTGCGACTGATATTTCTAAACATGCATCTTCCACGTTGCAGGAAATGTCAGTGAAGTTCTCAAACTTGATGTTGAAATGAAGGAACTTGCCTCGTCCCTTATTGACTCAGAGTCGCTTCTTGTGTTTGGAAGAGGTTACAACTATGCCACCGCACTAGAGGGTGCTCTCAAAGTCAAGGAGGTTGCACTAATGCACAGTGAAGGCATGCTTGCTGGTGAGATGAAGCACGGGCCACTGGCACTAGTGGATGAAAATCTTCCCATCATTGTGATTGCAACACGCGATGCATGCTTCAGGTGATAAATGTTCTGAAAGGGAAATAGGTTACTTTTTGTTCAACGCTAACTAGGCTCAGCTTAACAAATTCTCTGCATGTTGCAGTAAACAACAATCAGTAATCCAGCAGCTCCTTTCACGCAAGGGGCGCCTGATTGTCATGTGCTCACAGGGGGATGCGTCCGCTGTATGTCCTAGTGGATCTTGCAGAGTTATTGAAGTTCCAGAGGTTGCAGACTGTCTCCAGCCAGTTATCAACGTAATTCCGTTACAGGTTTGTCCAAGCTTTAGTTCGTGTTTTGCCAAATTCCAAAATGACAATTTGCACCTTTGCATATTCTGTACTGTGATTGTATTCACCGTTGTTTTGTTTGTGTTCAGCTGCTTGCATACCATCTTACCGTTCTTCGTGGATTCGATGTTGACCAACCAAGGAATCTGGCGAAGAGTGTGACCACACAATAATTAGAGATCTGTTACTAAAGGAAAATCATATGTTGTCTCAGGTTTCTGTAGAATCTCGGGCTAGCTAGCTGCTGTTTCATACTTATTAGTTAGCCATTGTAACTATACTTCTAGATAAATGTCATTCTTGTGGTAGTTAACCTTGCAGTAACACGAGTGGTATTTGAGATAGAAGCGTGCACACTGTTTCACACATGTTTATTTGTGGTGGATTGCTAAACAAAATATTTCTTTGTTGTGGTTGGCCATTTTTTATGTGAATGAAGGGTTACTGTTTATTTGTTGCTGTAAAACCTTATCAATGACGGAAAATTCAAGTATTCAAATATGTTTATGCGAGAAGACTTGATTCCGATGCACGTGTATGTAAACTCCTATTTAGGGAAACAATATTTTCCCCCAGGAGTCCAGATAAAATAGGTTTAGGGAAACAAGCCGATGGATTGGCTCCAGATACGGATCAAGATGGCTTGCTATCCATAGACTAGACTGTTAGGACACAACTTGAACTGCCAGCAATACACTCCCTCCGTTCAGAGGAAATATATACTTGTCCTAACGACATGATTTTCAGAACAGAGTATTGAATAAGAGGTTAAAACAGTTACAGCATACTCCTCCACCCTCTAAAAATTTTTGAACTAAAAGATGATAAATTTTTGAGACGGGGGGAGTACAAACAAAAAGTACATGATCTGTAAATTTGAAGGTCTGGAGGGGGCTATGCCGGGTTGTTGGCCGTCGAGCCACAGTGATATCTGCTTGTTGGTGACCCTGTAGCAGAGGAAGCCTTGGTTGGTGGTTCTGGCCACGGCGACGGGGCAGCTCTGCACTGCACATGAGCAGCATGAACTAAGGCTACCATGTCGGCAGCTCTGCACTGCACATGAGCAGCATGAACTAAGGCTACCATGTCTAGACTCATGAATATGCAAATGTGACACCGGAGTATAGCTCGGGATGGGAGCCCTGCCCCTTTTATAGAGGAGCTGAGCTCTAACTCCTATCAGGTAGGTGACCGTGCTGGCAAGCAAGTAGTTGGACTCGGCCTGCATCTGCAGATTCTGGGAGGTGGGACCATAACTTTCTGCTTTCAAACATAGTTATCTTTTGAGTCACAGGAAGGGAACTCCACATGGTTCCTTCCATTTGATTCACTTTCAGTTTCAAGTTCCAGTTTGTGATTAGTAGTATCGACACAGAATGTTTCATTCTGCACTTCCTGACTGCTTCTGTGACCGCACTCCTCATCGAACCAAATTACATTTTCCGTTTCACCAATGTTACGACATCCAGACAAAATCAGATCTAACATTTTCCTTCGTGCATCGTACATTGGGTTAGGCTGAATCAGACATCCTTTACGGTAACTCTCCCTAAGAACAACTGTCGGCATGCTTCCTTTGGTTGAAATGTAGAAAATACCAGGGTGCTTAAGAAGAAGTTCTCGCAAGTTTACCTCCATAGTGAAAACTCTTCTGAAGTGCGACAATCTCTCAAGTGGTATCATCTTGTCCACTGTCAGGCTTAAAAGCTCATGAAGAATACCAACAATACGTTTCTCAAGCCGCTCTGCATTGTGGATTGGGTGCAAACCATCCTTCTCATAAGGTTTGGTATAGGGAAGCCTCTGCCAGTTCTTGACCTTTTCCCTAAAACCTTTCTCGATCTTAAAGCCGGTAGGGAAATTTATTGGAAAGGCATATTGGGTCTCTGATTCAGCCAGCCATTTCTCTGTGTGCTCCTTCTCCCTCCATTCTTCGATCTTAGCTACAGCTAATTCCTCATCCCAAGAGACAAGTGACAGAGTGTCAGGGGATTCCAGAGACAAATCATGCTGGTGCCTCGGAAGTATAGAAGCCCTGTAATCATCAGGCAGCCCAAGTTCCCCCCCTTACGAGCCATAACGCGTGCATATTCAGAGTTCCACCTTTTGACAGCATGAGAAGTTTCTTCAGGCGCTGAACCGTGTCAGCCTCGTTACCTCTGATTACAGCATCTTCTTCTGCAATCAGATCAGCCATTTTCTGTGTGATCTTGCGGCAAGGGTTGTTCTTGACAGGGTGCATGTAAACCTCGAAAACGTGAGGATATTTCTTGATGAAAGCACCAACCTCGATGTTCAACCCGATCTCGTGTCTCCACTTTGAAAGGAGCTGGAGAGACGCGTACCCGTTCCTCTGCTGAGATATCATGTCATGTAAAGCCAAGGCCAGCCTCAAGTTCCTCAGCTGGATCATAAGCTTGTCCAGTCTGTGATCCCTCGTCCTGCCCTCCAGACGGGTTCTCGCTGAATCCACTGGCTTCTTCCACCTCCTTTGCACACAGCGGTTAAAAGGACCGTACTGAAATGCCTCGCTCAAGATGTGCAGGCGAAAGGGACGTGCGTGCATGATTATAGGACTAAAGATGGTAGACGCCATGTTGCTGCTTTATACAGTATTAGCAGTCCGGCCGATCACAGGAAGATGTAAACGTGCATTGGGAACAAAGCCCACATTCCTACTACGGTAACCGCAGCGTCAGTTTCCAAGCTGCAAGTAAGGAGATCCAATGCAAATAAGGCCAGCAGCAAAACTGAAAGCGAGAAAGTAATGAGGAACCTCAGATTACCTTGCTAGGCACTTGGTCGAACGCTTCATGTGCGGAATCTGAGCATGGATAAAGCGAACCTGCGCATTTGTAGGAGAAAACGCGGAGGAGAGCGAGACGGTTGTGTGGTTGCAGGCTTGAAAGCAGCAGGTGGTGGTCGACGGGGGATCACGACGCAGGGCAGGGCGGATGGTGGTCGACGGGGGAAGCCGAGCCGGATGACTGGAAGAGGATTCCGAAACTAGAGACTGGCTTTGGAAGTTGGAGGCGACAAGCAGCAGAAATTTTTTGACACGTGGCAGCCATCCCGTCCATCGTGACTCCTTTGTTGCTGCTTCCCTCTTGATGAGGGTTTAATAAGCAAACCGACGCCGCTCTCTCTCTCTCCCCCCTCGCCGACCGGCTGCCTGCTTCCGCCGCCGCCTGTACGCGGTGAACCCCAAGCGTAGCTTCAAGCGAATCGACGATGCCGAGCTTCCCTCCGCCCGGCGCCGTCACCATCTGCGAGATCAACCGCGACCTCGGTAAGCACAGCATCCAGTCACTCCCTCCTCTCTGTACCCCCATCATCTAGTTACTATTTGCACCTCCTCTCATTCGATTCCATCTGCCTACAACGCTTCACGCAGTTGCGGCGGATGCCCTGTCCGACGACCGCGCCAAGGACGCCTACGGGAATGTCCTCGTCAGTCCGTTCCCCCGAAACTTCCACATTTTATTTATTTGTTCGTCGCCTGTCAAGCGCATTGTGATTACCTCACGAGGGGGTTCCGATTTCGCAGGGAATGGTGTTCAGCCCTATCCCCTTCCAGCCTGACGCCCTCCTCGCCAACCGCGAGCCCCCTGCTGCCGACCAAGCACAGCCCGCTGTCGAAACCGCACCACCAGCAGCTGGTTTCGCGTCCGCCGTGTCCGAGTTCTTCAAAAGGACGCTCTTCCCTCCTTTAGATGTGAGTTGTCCAATTCTCTGAAAAGGCATTCTAAGTTTGTACTTGTACTCACGTATTATCGTTCATTGCGGTTCATCAGCTGAATCTGCTACAAGAATTTGACACCCAGAAAGTATCTTGGAATCCACACAAGCACTGTTTGGCATTTGTATCCGGAAAGGATCAGGTTACCGTACATGACTTTGAGGATTCAGGTGACGTCTGCCTACCTTGTCTGTTATCTTGTATTAGTTTCGTGTGCGTAATTCTATCCATCAAATTAGTTGCAAGCAGCCATAACAATATCTGATCCTTTCTTTTGAAAAAAAAACAGACAGTAAAGAACCGTTCATCTTAACAAGTGACCATCAAGCGGATGTTAAGACTGTCGAGTGGAGGCCAAACAGTGGAAAGATGATTGCAGTTGGCTGCAGGTGTGTTCATAGAATACTCTAGCTTGACTATACACTCTTGAGTCTTGCCATCTCTTAACAACCCTGCTTGCACAATTTACTCCAACATTGGTGTCATTTGTTTTCTTTTCAGGGGAGGCATATGCCTCTGGTCAGCATCGTATCCTGGCAATGTTCCATCCATGAGATCTGGAGTCACCTCTTCATCCTTCAGTTCCTTTCCTAGAGGTTCTGGATGTCAGTGGACGCTTGTGGATGTTCTTCGTGGTTCCTCTACTGAGCTAGTCAGCGCAATCTCTTGGAAGCCAGACGGAAGATACTTGGCGTCCGCCTCCTGTGATAGTCCCTCTTTCACAATTTGGGATGTTTCTCAAGGTGTGTCCAGCATTTGCATTTCTTATCCTGAGTGCAGATGACCACAACCATTATATATTTTATAGAAAACTCTATACTTATGTCTGGACATCTTCCCTTTCTACAGGGCTGGGAGCTCCTATACGGCGCGGATTAAGCAGTATATCACTAGTGCGGTGGTCACCTAGTGGAGATTATCTCCTAGCTGCTAAATTGTATGGTCAATTTCATTTCCCCTTTTAGCTTCCTACTTACTAATCTTTCAGAAGATTTACATGGTTCATTTTATGTTAGTGATGGAACTTTTCACTTCTGGGAGACAAACACATGGACTTCAGAACCTTGGTCTTCATCCAACGGTTATGTCTCTGTATGTGATATAACCATCTCTGGACCACTGCATTTTAAGCACTCTACCTTATGTATTTGCCTTTTCAAATGCTATATTTCTGTTACAATATGTTACTTGGAGTGTCCAAGTCAAAAAATAAAAATAAACTGAGCTGTTGGAGCACACTACTCCTTAGTGATTGTTACAATATGTATGTTGCATGATTGTTCTGCAGCTGCTTCTCATGTTTGCTTATTTTTGTTTTTGTTCTGGTCAGGGAGTGAATTGGGACCCAGAAGGTCGTGTTGCATTGTTATCCTTTTCTAACTCAACAACACTTGGCTCAATTCACTTCTCATCTAAGCCACCATCTTTAGGTATGTACAGACCTCTGTCTCTCTGAATATTCTGTTACATTATTTATGCATCCTGATAATTTGTTCTGTGTTCCTTATCATCAGACGCCCATCTCCTACCAGTTGAACTTCCAGAAATTTCCTCCCTGATTGTTAGGTAATAACAGATTGCTAATTTCAGCTGACGGTGTTTCAACTAACAGTGTTCACAATTATTTGGTATTTTTCTATCCGATGTGGTTTTTGTTAAGTGAATATGCTCTCATCTTATCTAGTATCTTGGAAGTCATTTTTTATGTATATAACATAGGTTTGTAAGACCACAAGGAAAAAATAGCTCTCATTTTTTTTAGAGAAATACAGTAGGCGTGATAAGCTCTCTTAACCAACAGAAACATGTACTCCCTTCATCCTCAAAAGATTGTCGCTTGTTAGTTCAGAAATGAACTAACAAGCGACAAACTTTTCATGACAGAGGGAGTACGAATTTATGTATCTGAACTTTTGTCTTCAGGATTTACCTTTTTCAATCACAAACGTTTTCATTTAGCATACACTTTATTTTTAATGAAGTTCGTAAGTAATATATGCATTAACTGCTTCATCTTCATCTAGCCGAGGAATAGAGAAATTGGCATGGGATGCTTCCGGGGAACGTCTGGCATTATCATTCAAAGATGGAAATGAAATGTATCGAGGTCTTGTTGCTGTATATGATGTCAGGCGATCTCCACTCATCTCGCTATCATTAGTGTAAGAGCACAGTCTTCTGATTTACCACTTTCTTTTGGTCATTAATTCTTACGACATTCTGTAACCATCGTATGATGAAATCCTGTGTGCATATCTAGTGGATTCATTAGAGGACCTGGAGATGAAGCAAAACCGCTTGCCTTTGCTTTCCATAACAAATTTAAGCAGGGACCGTTGCTTTCTGTGGTAAGATATATGTTAATCCTGCAGGCTGAAGATTGGCTGGCTTACTTGTATGTGTAATTTTTTCTGTTCTCATATTGTCCCAACTGCACATGCAGTGTTGGAGTAGTGGCTGGTGCTGTACATATCCACTGATACTTCGTTCTCACTAACTCCTCCATCGAAGGTAAGTTTCTACAGAAGACTGAATCTTTTCCAGTTTATATTTGTGTTGCTACAGATACTAGATACTATGTGGCTACAGATACTGAGGACATGTTAAATCTAGCCACTAGATACTACAAAAAGCTTTTTGGAAAGGAGGGTGGAAACAACTTCAAGATAGATCCAAATTTATGGAGAGAAGATCAAAATATAAATGAACTAGATAATCAAATTCTTACTAGACGGTTTGAAGAAGAGGAAATTAAAAAGGCACTTGACCAAATGGAAGGGAATAAAGCTCCAGGCCCAGATCTCATTCCGATTGAATTTTATCAATCCTGTTGGGATATCATAAAAAAAGATATCTTAGAGATGTTTGAGGATTTTCATAGAGGAAATTTAAACATGAAGAGAATTAATTTTGGGGTTATTAATTTAATCCCGAAAGTTAATGAAGCAGAAAAAGTTCAACAGTTTCGTCCAATCTGTCTATTGAACTGTATCTACAAATGGTTTACAAAAGTTCTGACTATCAGATTAGAGTCAGTGGCTAACAAAATCATTCATGAAGTACAATCTGCTTTTATTCAAAAAAGGAATATTATGAATGGTATCATGTCCTTACATGAAATTCTTCATCACACAAAGAAAAAGAAAAAAGAGGTCGGGATAATTCTGAAATTGGATTTTGAAAAAGCATATGATAGGGTGAATTGGGACTTCTTATTTTCATGTTTAAAAATTCGAGGCTTTAACGAGACTTGGTGTAATTGGATCGAAAGTGTGGTGTCAAAAGGGACCCTCAGTGTTAAGATCAATAATCAGGAGGGCAAATACTTTAGTAGTTTCAGAGGGGTTAGACAGGGTGATCCACTGTCCTCTTTATTATTCAACATAGCTGCAGACTGTTTTGCGCGAATGGTTTACAAAGCTCAGGAAAGCAAATTGTTTTTTGGACTAGCTGATGATCTTATTCCTAATGGGGTTGCAATTTTGCAGTACGCAGATGATACCATTATGTGTATTAAAAAAGACATTGTGGGGGCTAGGAACCTTAAGCTGTTACTAGCCCTTTATGAACAAATGTCAGGATTGAAAATCAATTTTGAAAAGAGTGAGATTTTCACTATTGGGGGAGACGATGAAACAATTAACCAGTTCGCTAGAATTTTTAATTGCAAAGTTGGCAATTTCCCTATTAAATACTTAGGAGTACCAGTGTCGGCTAACAAATTGCATGTTAAGGATTGGTCTATTTTAGAGGAAAAGATAGTGAAAAAATTAGCCGGTTGGAAGGGCTCCACCCTGTTGATGGCGGGCAGATTGGTTCTTATCAATGCCTGTTTATCCAGTATTCCAAACTACCACATGTCTATGTGTCTGATTCCCAAAACAAATATTCAAAGAATAGATGCAGTAAGAAGAAAATTCCTTTGGCAGGGGGGCTTACAAAAAAAGAAATATCACCTATTAAGATGGGAGAAAATTTGTAATAAGAAAAGACATGGGGGGTTAGGAATTCAAGACCTTTATAAGATGAATATTAGTTTATTGACAAAATGGTGGTGGAAAATTGAATGTGAAGAAGGAATCTGGCAACAAATAATCAAGGCAAAATATGTAAAAGGGAAACCAGTAGGGAGTATTAAACATAGAATTGGTGATTCCCCTATGTGGAAGGACATTATTAAAACTAAGCATGTTTACTTGGCTGGTAGGAAATTTACAGTGGGGAATGGGACTAGTATTAAATTCTGGACAGATATGTGGTTGTTGGATAGTCCTTTGTGTAGGGCTTATCCTCTTCTATTTAATTTTTGTACTGACCCTGATATTTCTGTTGCTGATTGTGCTAGACAGAATTGGGTTATTCAGTTTAAGTATCATCTTCCCGCTTTTTTACATGTACAATGGTACGAACTTGCAGCTAAAGTGAATGCTACTGTCTTGTCCAGTGATAAGGATAAAGTTATTTGGAATTGGAACAAATCTGGTATTTTCTCAGTTAGCTCGGTATATGACAAACTAATTGGAGGAAGGAGAATTAAGAAATTTGATCATGTTTGGAAAGCCAAAATACCTCCAAAAATTAAAGTCTTCCTTTGGCTTATGGAAAACAATGCTATTTTGACTAAAGATATTATGAAAACCAGAAAGTGGAAAGGTACAAATGTTTGTGCCTTCTGTAAAAATGAAGAATCAATAGATCACCTTATGTTCCTTTGCCCAATCAGCAAAGTTATTCGGGGGGTCCTAGGATTATGCTTTAACAGCTCTTGGAGACCCAAGAATGTTCAACAATACTGGTATTGGATCAATCAGGTTCTTCCTGGGGGTAGCAAGATTTATACCCTAGGTCTAGGAGCTATTTGCTGGTCTATTTGGAAATCGCGAAATAGTGTGTATTTTGAAGGAAAACTGATTAAAAATCCTGGAAAAATAATTTGCCATGCTGTTTCTTTGTTGAAATACTGGGCAGGTTTGTATCCTGACGACTTGAAGCAGATGATTCAGTTTAAGGCAGATGCGATTATGCAGGCGGCTCTGATGGTTCTAAAAGACCAGCAACATGGTAGAATGTTTCTGCCTGCTCCTGATCAGGATGGTGCTGAGACAAAGGAAGAAGAAGAGGAGCTGTAACAAGTGAAAGTAACAAAAGTGATGGAGATGGGTGGAGTCGTTTTTGCCAAGCAATATGATAAAATCTTGATTCTGTTCCTGCGTCTTTTAAAGTAGCTGCTTGATATGATTGTAGCTTCTGGTATTTGAAGTCAAAAACTGCTTGTAAAGCTTCCCAGGCAAAGATTGTCGGGTATCGGTGAACAGAGGGAAAGATTTCCCCTGTTCTCAGACTGTGTAAACAATATGATCTCCGTCCATTCTATGATGGCTCGGAAGTGGAATGAATATTCGGTATGCAAAAAAAAAATATTTGTGTTGCCTACAACTACAATTGATTACGTACTTATTTCGAGTTCATTTTCTTCTTTTGTCTAGTGGTGTCTCACCGTGTTCAGGACTGGATGCTTCATTGCTGAGGAGCGACGACAACTTGGAAGGCTGGATTTTATTTAAATATGTTACCGAGGGCTGGTATACAAGGGCTTCACCCTTGCTTTTTGTTAACGTCTGATGGGAAACGCAAAGAATGAAGGCCATAATGTATCTAAACTGCGACATGAGAAAGGGTGTTTGTTAAATGTGTTCGTGGATGTACTTCGAAAATTCCGCTTCATAGTTCATTGAACTGCACAGCGATAAATTTTTAAGGAAGGAGCATATCTGCTTGTCTAGGTTTTAGCAGTTTCTGTCAGAACAGTAGTCCATCAACTGGGTCCGGTACATACACTCTAGAGGCAAGCTTTGACAATCACTGAACTGCATAACCGTAGGTTCTTGATGATCCTTATGGCCACCACGCCTGAAGCACAATGGGCCTTTCAATGCTCAATGGGCTGGGCCTCTCCAGGAATTGGGCCCGTAACCGTTCCACCGTTTCTTCCGCCTTCAGTGAACAGAGACGTAAACGGTGGCGTGCAGCTTTCCAAAACCCAAAGCCTCCATCTCCATTGTTGCAGTTGCAGCACAGCAGAACAGAGCAGAGACACGGTGGCCATGGCGTCCGCGCTCCCTCTCCTCCTCTTGCCCCGACCTGCCTCCTCTGCTACTGCTAGGCTTAACCTCATCTCTCCACGCCTCGCTCTTCCTCTTCCTCCTCCCCGACCCGCCGCCTTCTCCGCCACTAACTGGCGCAATCCCAGGAGCCTCCTACAACCTCTCCGTGCCACCCCTTGCTGCAACACTTCCTCTGCTGCCGCTGTCTCCGCCACCACAGGAGCAGGAGCGGGCAGTGCCGGCGGCGTACAAGATTGGCGGCTATTGTTAGCATGGTAATTCGATTACTACTTCATTCTTTTTACACTCCGCGTTTGACTGGTGATTGCTCCATCTTCCATGGACGAGAAATTATCTACAATCCAGACGCGCTCATCTTTTGGGACTGCAATGTGTCATCACAGGTATTTGATGGCTCTTGATAAGAATCCCGTGATGACAAAGGCGGTCACTTCTGCTGTCCTCACTCTGGCAGGGGACCTGATGTGCCAGGTGACTTCTCAGTTCTCACTGCAAATGTTACGCTTCCAGCAGTTTGGCGTCAATCCTGAACCTCTAGTTGACCAAAAAAGACACGTGCAATTCTGCTATGAAACCTTGCTGGAAATTGAACGGGCCACTGGATTCTAGATATCAACTTGCTGTTGTTTACTTGTTACCTAAGCATGACATGAACGCCTGCCTTTACGTTTCAGCTCGCAATCGATCGGGCGCCAAAGCTAGATTTAGAGAGGACCTTTGTATTCACGTTCCTGGGACTTGTCCTGGTCGGACCAACGCTACACGTCTGGTAACCTTGTCCATGTCTGGTTACCAGTTCACTGTTTAGTCCACTGCTGCTTGTTTGGTAATTAGTACTACTCACATGCAATGCAGGTACATGTATTTGAGTAAATTAGTGACCATCAGTGGGGCGTCAGGTGCAATTGTTCGCCTTTCACTTGACCAGGTCCTGATCATGTTCCTTTTCTCTCCCAACCGAAAGTATATAGCTACAATATTTTCTTGTATCTGTGCACTGTTCTGCTTGATTCCACATCCATTGTATTCCCTCCATCCCCAAAGGTTGTCGCTTTTTAGTTCAGAAATGAACCAAAAGGTGACAACCTTTGGGGGGCGAGGGAGTATTTGTTAACATATCTTCTATCTGCTCTTCCTGTTCAGTTTATTTTCTCCCCGATTTTCATTGGAGTGTTTATGAGTTTACTGGTCACACTGGAGGGAAAACCATCCCTTGTAGTTCCAAAGCTTAAGCAGGTGAGGTGATCTTTACACTTCCTCATTCCACAGTACTTGCTATACACCGGCTCTCTTTCACTGCTGTCTAATTCTTGCTTTGGTATTTACAGGAGTGGTTATCATCAGTAATGGCAAATTGGCAACTGTGGATACCATTTCAGTTTCTGAATTTCTACTTTGTTCCACAAAAGTTTCAGGTATTGAAAAGTGCATGTCAATGATTTTTAAAATATAGCATTTGGTATTTTGTTGAAAGCAAAATTTTGTATTAGTTTTTAAGCAAGGTTTATATGTTGATGCCAACTATATTACTGCCCAAATTTTTCAGGTTCTTGCTGCCAATTTTGTAGCCCTTGCATGGAACGTGATTTTGTCATTTAAAGCTCACAAGGAGATCATAGCAAAATAGGTACGATATGTCATCTGATAGATAGAATCACCTGTGTCTCATTCTGTTATGTTAGTTTGTTGAAGTGATTGTCCCATTTTTATGCCTGCAATTTACCTGTGTTTATAACCAGGATGCATTAAAGGTTATCATTTGATTTGAGCCTAACTTGACATCATCTATTTTGAAAGGTTCTAACTTGACATCTGTTGGCCAATGCATCACATAAATTATTACTTCATCCCACTGATCTTGTGCTCTTTGTAACTGTCTTAGGTTTCAGTAAATTTAGTTGCTGATGAGCGTAGCGTCTAACCGGAGTAGGTTATTCCTTGAAGAGCGAAGTCCTGACCAGGATAACAAGATGGCCATCTTGTGGCAGTATGAACTGCCAGGACAGTTCTCTGTAGAATTTAGGTTGTAAATTACCCTGTGCTGTGCATGCCTCGCTGTGATCAAAGTTGAAAACGAGCATGTCGTCGTTGTTTTGGCATGATTGTGTACCTGCTGGAGCATCAGTTGGTGGCAACATTTGTCATGATCCATGTATGTCCTGGGATGTGCGAACTTTGTTCCATGACCATCACCTTTTGTTGTGATTATGCTTTATGGTGGGCACTTTATCCTCGCACCACCGAGGGATGCTCACTTCCACTGAGGAGGACGCTGCAGCGGTGCTGTTCAACCGCAGCGAGTTCCACGGCGTGCTGGAGGAGCTGTGGTGCGGACGCTCCTCCACGGTATCCTCCATGGATGGCGCGCCAAGCTCGTACACCCAGGACGTCCCCGGAGGGAGTACCAGCTGTTGGGAAACTTCGGCGCTGCGCAACAACTGTAACCGCTGGAACAGACAGCACTTTCAACGTAATTTTCTCTGCATCGTTAAATCGGCCTCCATGATAGAGCTTCCAACATACTCTCTCCATCTTTAAATAATTGCCACTCGTTAATTCATTTTAAACCAACAAGTGACAAAATATTTGAGGACAAAGAGAGTAAGTGCCACGGAAGCTTTAGTATACTTTTTTTTGTCGTTAACCAATATAACAAAATCAAAATGGAGTAAGTACATACAAGTATATGTAGTAGGTTTTTGTCTTTTAATAAATTTTGCAAGTATAGTCAGTTTAGCTCATTCTAAACTGAACATGTTTACAGTATGCCTCATTTCGTTGACGTCCCTAACAAACTCCTGCTCTTTTCTAAAAAATAAAAGCTCAACATGTGCAAAATCTTTGGTCTTGTTTGAGTTAACTCATTTAGATGGAAAACATTTAAAAAGAATGTATACCGCGTACAAATCAACCTGCTTCCTCAAAGAGAAAAAAAAAAGGAAAAAAGTTTAATTGATACCGATGAATTATTTTGGAAACAAATATAGCATCACAAATTCGATCGTCTTATTATGAAACTTATTCTTAGTGTGAGGTCTCATCACATAAGATTCCAGATATTTGACACCATTTTATTTACTATTCCGTGACAACAGACATCATCGTTGATTGCACCATCATTTTTCGAATATTGATTACAATATTTGTTCTTTTAAACTAAAATTTCATAGCAGCAGAAGAGTGCACTGTCTCACATGCCGCCGAGTATGGTTACTCCCTAGCCACCATGCTAGTGGATCCATCCACTTACTATTGATATTACACGATCTACGAGACAATGTCATATAAAATATACATGATATTCATAATTTACAATATTTTCAAATAGTTACTTGTACTTGCTTTTATGAAATTATAAAAATTAACAAAACTTAAGTTAAGAATATATATATATATACATATATATATAGATATATATATGTTCTCTCTAGATCTCATGTGCAAAATTTAGTCTCATGCTGAAAAAGCTCGAACGCAGAGGGAAAGAAAGGATAAGAGTCATGTGCATCGTCTTATCTACCTCTAAACACTCTGTAACTTATGCGCTTATTGTCGGGCTAAAGCTAAAACGCGTTCCGAAATTACGCACCGATGCCGTAATTCTCGCGACGGTTATATTGTTAAGGCAGTATACGTGGCAGAAATTGATAGAATTATGCATATAACTCATTGTACCAATGCGTTTTTTTTTTTTGAAATACAGGGCGTAAAGCCACCCCAAACTAAGCCAAACCCTCCCCCTCGTCTTCTCCTCCCATCTCCTCTCCGCTGCGGCAATCTCAAGCTCAGGAGCTCGCTGCCGCCTCCCAAGGTATGCATCTCTACGCCCCGGAAGCCTCAATTAAGCTCCCAATCTGGCCCCAATTTTTTTCCTGATTTTATGGGCAATTTTTCTAGGCAAGATTGGGGCGATCTTGCTTCCCGGAGGAGGACGAATTCGTTAGGGTTTTAGCGTACCTTCGAGGGAACTGAGCCAGGCGGCGCCTTCGTGATGGCGGCGACGAAGGCGGATGCCAACACGGAGCCGAGGGACGCAGCCGCCGCCGGCGGAGGTGGCGGGGGCAGCTCCTTTAGCGAGCAGAGGCTGGTCGAGAAGCTCAACAAGCTCGACAACAGATCGGCGAGCATCGAGAGTATCCTTTCCCGTGGTTTCTTCCTTGCACGCTACCAAGTTAAGTTTCCTATTCGTTTTGATATTATCCGGTTCAGCATATGAGTAAAGCCCTAGATCGCATATTGCATTGTACGTGAGTTAAGCTAAGCTCTGGGATCCCGTTTGGCCCCGAACTATGCCTCTTCTTGAGCTGCTCTACTGTCCTTTAGTGGTTTATATACCCATCTTATTCTGCTTATGTAATGCCTATTGGTGTTAGTTTTGATTCGCATGTATAAAACATATTGAGTTTTTATTTATACAAACTAATTCGTAGATCTTTAGCTTTCTACTAAATGTTTTGGGGTGTAATTATTCAAGAACAATTACTATGGGCTTCTTTGGTTGCAACCCTGGGAATCCTGCCTGGGGCAGGCAGCACCCCCAGGCGTCGGAGTTGGACTTCAACAGCCTGGAGCTGGATGCAGCTGCTTGGCCCAGGCAGCGTTCCCTAGGTACAGAGTAAACGAGTGCTAGCAGTCTCCAGTAAGAATTATGCTTGAAACTGTGGACCATATCCAGTTGGCTGGTTGGTTTGTCATGTGGCAAAGATGAAACTCTAAATCTGGGTGACACAAGGTCATATGCATCATTTTCCTTCGTGTGTAGACTGAAACATTTGTGCTTTAATATGTCTGGCCATGATATGCAGTTTGATGTCATTTTCTTGAGTAGTGAAGTTACTAAATTGTTAGTGGACAACCGTAATAATTATAAGCATATATTTCCTCGTTTTTTCTATCACTTAGCGTGATATCAAATTTAATCAGAACGTCCATATCTCCACTTGTTTCGCAATCTTGAATCTAGATTGCCCTAGTTATATTATTTTTTGTATTTCTTAATTCTAAAGTAGCACTTTCACAATGGTGCATTTTCCACCGGAAGAGAGCTAGAAGTGTTGTAGACACATGGGAGAAACAATTTAGCAATGCAACTGACGAAAAGAAAGTATGGTACCTTTATCTATCAAATGACATCTTGCAAAACAGCAAACGCAAGGGAGGAGAATATGTAAATGAGTTCTGGAGGGTTCTTCCTAGATCACTGAAACATGTCTATGAAAATGGGGAAGAGGGAAAGAAAGTGGTGGCAAGATTAGTAAGTCACTTATCTTTCACTTGCACATGTTTATTGTTTTGCAGTCCAGCAATTATGTTTGTTCTGGAATGGTGCTAATGCTTTCTGCCTTGTCCTGTAACACTGATGAATATAACTGTGTCAATATCATAATGGTTCATCAATACCCTTGGTTTATTGTACACTGTAGTCTATTCGATTTAGTAAACTATTGGAGTTGCAATTAGTTGCTGCTTTATGTTATTCGACTATTTGAGTTTTCCTACGGTATTACTTAGCTGGATTCCCAGTATTTATCTGCATCTCTTATGCCTTTTTAAAGGTATGGTCATTTGTGGTGCATTTTGTGATTTTCAAACATACATGTTTGCATGAAGTGCCACGTGTTGCCTGTAAGTCATATATATTCAGTAGTTTAGTGTAGTGTCCCTTTTTTTTCACTGGATTCCTGGCAGTGTCCACTCCAGTGTCGACTTTCAGTTAGCAGTTCAGTTAGAGGCAAAGTCCTATTCTAAAACATGTTCGAGTCTTTAGGAAAGTAGAATTTATCGCTTTGTGTTTGCCGTGTGCTGAAGAATACGGCAACCAAAGCCTGTCTGTGCATCTTAAGGGACATGATCTAGTGATCTAGTTATGTCTTAGATATATAAATAAATAGGAGAAAACTGTTGAAAAGCTGCAGCTTCCTCGCAGAACAAAACCTCTTGTCTTCTGATTTTGTTCAATGAGTTGATAGTGAGAGCTCTTGCGTGATTTCCAACACTACAAGCCATACGACAGTAGATGACAGTGAATATACTATTAGTTTCTAGCCCTCTGTTTACAATAGTTATGGTTTTGATGAATGCATATTTTTCGGCAGACTCTTGTTTGGTATTCATTTGCACACAAGCATTTTCCCACTGGTCTTTCTTAATTATTCTAGTATTTTTATGGGGTACCTCTTATTAGACTTTTGCTTGAATTTTATGTTTATGCTGTGTAAAATGTTCTATTTAAGGAACCAAATTTCATTGATATTCCCAATTATGAAGTATAAATGACCCTGGCCTATATCATCTACTTTGTTGTTATGACTGCAAGTCTAGACTTGGAATTATTTTTCTCAAACAAAGTCCAGTATTGGAATTTATTTTTTCAATCCCTTTCTTTTGAACTGCAGATAGGGATTTGGGATGAACGAAAGGTTTTTGGAACGCGTATAAAAAATCTGAAAGATGATATTCTTGGTGACAGCCTTCCTACATTGAACAGCAATGTGAGAAGTTCTAATCCCTCTTCAAATTCCAAATCAGCAAGGAAGGAATCCAGTACAATAATAAAAGTAAGTTGACACATTTTTTTTGTATTTGGGATTGATTTAGCATATTGAAATGAATTCAGAATTGCTTCTATATCTGTGATCTTCTATTGCAGAAACTGACTGTTGGTGGGATGCCTGAAAAAATTGTAACTGCATACCAGAGTGTGCTTGATAAACATTTTGATGAAGACACAGCACTAAATAAATGCAAGAGTACTGTTGGTTGTCTGGAGAAGATTAATAAAGATGTTGGTGATGCTTGTAACCATGGTAAGATTTTGCTTGCCTTCACTAGTTCTTTAATGTCACAGATAACTGCCTTTCAAGGAAGTTGCCCCATCCACCACTACCACCATCATTCTTATGCATTCTGCTATTGTGGCTTGTATGTTTTCTTAAGGTATTCAGCAAGGATCATCATTGATCTCTGATCTTCAAGAACAAGAGATAGCCCTAAAGCAGTGCATTGAGCAACTTGAAAGTGTAAATACGGCAAGGGTAACTCTGATTAATCAACTAAGAGAAGCCCTCAGTGAACAGGTCTTAAGGAACACTTTATACCTTTCATTTCATCAAATATTCCATTTTGATCGCATGTCTCGTACTATCTCTGACATTGCTTTTCTTATTTGCAACAGGAATCAAAGGCAGAGCTGCTTCTTAGTCAGTTGCAAGTAAGAGTTTTTTTTTATATATCCTCTTATATATTATTCTCCTTGTGAGTATGTTGTTACTTTATGCTAATATTTGCTGGAAATTCACATTATTAGCCATTATATTTTATAATGCTTTTACTCTTAATGCCCAACTACATAGGCTTTTGTTAACCAAGCATTTTCTCGCATCTGAAAGTTTTTCTCCCTAAATCACTAGGATGCCTTTTTGCCTTATGCCAGCTATTTTTCCGTATCGATTTTAGTGAATCCTGATGTCCTAGGATGTTCCATTATATGTTAGACTTAAGTGGAGTTTTGCTTTGTAAATATGACTTTCAATTAGCAAAGTTATGTATTTGAATATTGTGATAATACAATTAGGAAAGAACAATGGGCATGCACAAATGTATAGAGAAGATATCATAGTCTTATTTCTTAAAGCTCGAACGTGTTGAAAACGCCCACTGCCCCACTTATGCTACTTCAATAGCATCTTGACTAGTTTGATTTGCCTTCTACAAGATTAGCCAAGCAGGCTGATGTCTTAACATCTGGACTACTTTGATTTGCATTTCTCTTTTGGATGTCTAACATCGCCTACGGTGGTTTGAACATATCTAGCGGAGACCTGCAGAAACACCTGTTAACAGTGGGATTATAAAGAGTAGAAATTTTTTAAGAGAGGTAGAGGTCGATCAAGGTTGACATGGCAGGAGGCGGTGAAACGAGATTTAAAGGAGTGGGACATACCTAGAGATTTGACTCATGATAGAATTGTATGAAAATTAGTAATTCATGTGCCAGAATCTTAGTTTATTCGTATTTTGTTACTCTTATCTTCTTTCTTATTAATCTATTTCTAAAATAAATAAAATGTAGAATCTTATTTTTTTAGCAAAAATATAGAATCTTATTTTTTTGAGCAAAAATATAGAATCTTATTTTTTTGAGCAAAAATATAGAATCTTATTTTATTTGTATTTTTTACTCTCATCTTATTTTCTATTACTTTTCTTCAAAATTGTTTGGTTTTATTTCCAGTCGACCCCAACTTGTTGGGGATAAAGGTTTGGTTGTTGTTGTTGTATGGACATGTGCTGTAGTACTATTGACGGAGCCAAGTATGTGTTGTTACAGACTTACAGGTCAAGTCTGGTTTGGAATTTTAGTAAAGAGACCTCTGCTTTATAACTTTATTGCTCATCCCTGTGAATTTGTTGTTGATTCTTTTTTCTTTTCCAATGCTGGTGTGATTAAATTCTTTTAAGATTATCATGTGTGTCCGTTGTAGTTAGTATCTTCTCTGCCACTGTTTGTCCATTAGCAATTGTACAAGAATTTACTAAAATGGTATGTAGCTAATTGCCTGTTCAATCTTTGAAACAGGTTGCTCGAGCAGAAGCTGAACGTGTTTTGCAACTAAGACAACGTCTTGGTGTTGCCCCTACTATCAATGGTGCAGGATCTAGGTCTAATCCAATCATGAATGTTCCTCCATCAGAGCAAACATCTGTAGTGATGCAGAGATCTGGAGTAAGGCCAATATCTCCCCAGCCACATCCAGCCACATCAGTTCCCGCTAGAGTCAGTGTAGTGGGTGATGAGCCCAAAAGAACAGCGGCAGCCATGGCAGATAAGCTTGCGTCTTTGCCAGCACCTGAGGAGCTTCTGACCTCTGTTCTGGGTTCTTTTGCTGCTCAGCATGCTGCTTCCATGAGTAGCGCAACTCCTTTTGGAGAACTCTCTGCGCCAACAGGACCGCCAGGCTTCCAGCTCGAAAAGAGGCCTAGGATTGAACTCACACAGGCCGGTGGCATGAGTACTCCCTTTTTCAGTCAAGTGCAACAACAGATTGCAGGAGTACCAACTTCTGTTGGAGGCAACCAACCACTAACACCGGCAAACCAAGCACCAAGTTCATTTCCTCCCAATGCACCACCATTGTCATCTTTACTGCAACCACTCATGCAACAATTTGCCCCACATACTGGTGGAGCAATTGGAATGGGATCTTTTCCTATGATGGCCGGCTCTATGGTGCCGCCGCCTCCATTTTCCAACGTTCTGCCAACAGGTTTTCCAATGCCCAGTGGGCCACCACCCCCGCCTCCGCTTCCACCGGCTCAGACCCAACCCCAGCAGCAGTCTTCGCAGGCACCACAACAATCATCTGGATTCTTTCAATCATCAGGTTCTGGGTCCTTCCCAGCATTACAGGTGCAGCAATCTCCGTCTGTCCAACAACAGTAACTCAACAGCAATTCAATCATCAGGCTATAAATGCAGTACAAAGTTGTGTTAACTTTGTATATTAAACAATAATCCTTGGGTATTAAGAGTTTAGTCATGGTATTAAGAGTTTAGTCATGACTTGGAAAGATTTACAGAATAGGCGTGTGGGTTTGTGATGTATAACTGTTCCTTCTGGTCTGACTCTGACGTCGTTCAACTCTTTATGTTCATGTGTAGTAGTTAGACCCTTGTTCTTTGCATTGCTAGATAGTGCGACGTTGCTGCACAAGAGTTTCCCAAAGCTAGAACAGTTTTGGGCTGAAGCAGCTATAGAACTTACTGGTCATAGTCTCATATATATGATGTGAACTGCAAATATTTGTACTGTTGTTCAAACTTGTGTATTAATATTTTATCATATCTTGTTGGTTCAAAAATTGCCGTTTTTTCCTTGAACCGTGTCTGGTTTGAAGCAAGTAATGGCGGTTTAAATGAGATGAAGTCGGCAAATATTATGACCATTTTGAAGAAATTCCTGTCTTTGTTTTCTGTTATTAAGGTTACAATCACTGTGATTTACGCATGCTCTGAGTTACATGTTGTACAATGGTCAAGTGTTAGTGCCATTGTGAGTAGTAAATCAGAAGTACACTATACCTTGCATCCTTACTTTACTATATATTGCTGTCTAGATAGTGGCCAAGATTCACTGGCTCGAATACGATACGACAGCGATCATGAGGAGGGGAAGAAAGTGAAGACCAGTGGAGTGAAGCAGCAGACACATTTCCCCCAGTTATCTGGTATGATATTCCAACAAAATGAGCCTCACTACGGCGTACTAATCAGCTAATAATCTCGATTCACATAACTAGAACACCTGGTGGGATCTGGCACACTGCAGTAAAAGTAGATGCACTGCAGATCTAGCGCTGTACCTGTACATCAGGTTAGTAACATCTACTTACAAGAAAAACAAATGACAGCTATCTAACGAAGAAATTGCTAGCTGCGGCTACAAGCCAAGGGGAGAATGAACATCAAGCTTCTAGTTCTAGTCTTACGGGTCGTGCCACTGCTACACGGGAATAATGGCTGGAAGACGATGAGGGGAGCTAATTCTGCCTGGGGTTGGCTTTACTACGGGGCGCAGGCCTCATGCTGGCGTTGAACTCCATGTTCGGCTTCGCGTTGGCCGGCGGCCCTGTAATCATCGCCTGCAGATGGTGATGGACGCCGTCGTCCTGCTTGACGTGGAAGGTGGTGGTGGTGGCCATCATGCCCGCCGCCGCCGCCGGTCGCAGCCGTAGTAGCAACCTCCTAGCACCATGACGACGCGGCACCCAATCTTGTTCGGCGTCGTTGCCAGGAGAGAAGATTGTCGGTGATGCTTGTGCTCTAGCTGTACACAGGAGGATGAGGAGATGGAGCAAGAGCATGGCGCTCATGACCGCGCTGCTGCTTCTGGTACTGCTGCTGCAGCGTAGAACCTTCATCCGCAGAGCCTTCGAATGTGGTGTCTGTTTGGACTTGGAGGGTAACTGTGCGAGCTGTGTGCGTGTGGTGTATATACAGTGCTGTGCTGGGCAGTTAACGTGTGTGCTGAGTGGAAGCACGCTACTTCCACTACCCGGGGAACGTGCAGAGAACATGCTGGTCTCTGTTCTTCTCCATATCTTTACTAGTGTAGTGGATGTGGAGCTCAAGGGCGAGCTGTGTGAACATGTCACCCTGATATGAGATCCATGTCCTGAATGCCGACCATGTGGTGTTCATCTTTGACTAATACTCCCTCCATTACTTTTTATTCACCGACTAGTTAAAAAAAACTAACGGTGACAAATAAAAAGAAACGGAGAGAGTAATATATGTACCACAGGTATTTGTTCACATCCCCGGCGGTATAAACTGGAGGCAGTTCGGTCGATTCAGCACTCTGTTCACATCCGACTTAAACATAATCCATCAAATAAAAACGCATGCCATGATCGACTTATTAAGAGTAAACTACAGACACTACCTACCTGACTAGCTGCAAGTGGCAGTCCACATGGAAACAGAGGTTGGTGCCAAGGAAGGACAATCTGTCTCTCAAGTTCCGCAGATTTGACCGGCCTTGAGCTCGCTCCTTCTAATTAATCTTGCATTGCTCTTTTGCAATGATTGGAACATGTTTGGCCTCCTTTTCCTCCTGGATGACGACAGGGGTAGGTAGATGCATGGCAAGCTCAAGTGTAACATGGGCCCTTGGGAATGTAGATCGACTGCTATACTGGTCTACGTTTCCAATGGACATACGGTGCGGCCGCATGCTGTTTTAGGAGTGCGTAGATAGATGACTGCAAATGCGAGTTCCTCCGAGGTGGATTGTCTGCAAACTTCACACATCCTTCCAACTGATCTAAAATATGCACTTTCACAATAGAATGAATTCTCTGCAGAGCAGAGCAGACAGACACAGGGTTCC
This sequence comes from Tuctoria greenei, assembly GCA_036927565.1. Taxonomy (NCBI): domain Eukaryota; kingdom Viridiplantae; phylum Streptophyta; class Magnoliopsida; order Poales; family Poaceae; genus Tuctoria; species Tuctoria greenei. The sequence goes on along the minus strand of JAYESD010000009.1, from coordinate 176,978,975 downwards.
AAGGATTAATTCGTCATGCAGTCACAACAGAGTATTGCGGTATTTGAGAAAACCCAAACGCTCCAGTTGCATACGTACTAGTATGATCGAGCAGGAGATGGAAATCATCATTCAAGGATGAATTTTATCTGATGAAGCCAGCACCAGCTCGGGGATGTAGCTCAAATGGTAGAGCGCTCGCTTTGCATGCGAGAGGCACGGGGTTCGATCCCCCGCATCTCCACTAAATTTCTTTTATTTTTAGTTTGGCGTCAGCTAATTTAATTAGCTGCCAAAGCTTCGTCCCTTCATCTACCAGTAGTAGTGGGACACACACTCCTCATCACTTACCCCGCCCATTCGCTCGCCGGCAACAGCAGCCGCCGCTTCCCTCCATCCCTTTCGTTTTCCTCCCCACCTTGGCGCCGTTTCGTTTCCTCCGCCTGTACGCGTCTGTCTCCCGATGGCGTCGGCGGCGTTCAAGTCCACCACGCGCCGCTCCCTCCACGCCGCCTCATCCTCGGACCCGCCGCCCTGCCCCCGCCGCTCGCGCAGCGTCAGCGCCGCGCCTCGCGGCCGCGGCGTCGAGGAGGACTACGCCAACACGCGCACCAACCCGCTCTTCGACTCCACAGCCTCTCCGTCCCCCTCCGCCTCTCCGCCCGCGCCGCCGCCGGCGACTGCCACTAGCTCCGGCGGCGGGGATGTAGGAGCCAGGCGGGACAGAGGGCGTGAGCCGCTCAATGGTCGGGGACGCGGCGGCACCGGCGGCAGAGCGCGGTCGGTGTCCGTCGCGCCGCAGGGGCGCCGCACCGGCTCCACTTCGTCGGTGGACAGTGCTGCCGCTGTCGGCGGGAGGAGGACTTCTCGGGCGCGGTCGGTAACCGGCGAATCGCGCTCCTACAGGGGCTCCGAGGTCAGTCTCGCCTGTGCATTCCATCACCAGGGAATTGTGTTTCCATAAAAGTTCCCCACTTTTCCTGTCATCACCAGGGAATTGCATTTCGGCTGCTAAAGTCTGCTAGTTACCATACGAATTCGGCTCCCAGTTAGTGCTAGTTAGACCCAGCGAGTAGAACCATGTACATCACTGACCCTAGATTCGACAAGGTTTACAGAGTAGTTGAGATTCAATCCGCATTCGTGTCCATTAATCTAACTGACATCAGGGTGTCCCAGTTGATAAAAGAGGTGGCTTTGTCTTGTTAACAGACCAATGCAGAATCCAGGGACATGACGAACAAATTGCAGTCATTGAGAACTGGGGATTCAGTTGTGGAGGTATGTAAGCTGCTTCCCTTGTGGTTGTGGGTGATGGTTTATATGTACCTAAGTACCTTAAAAAGGCATGTATCCCATGAAGTAACTCCTCACAGGACAAACACAAGGGAAATAGAATCCGTGCAAGTGGTTCATCTCAAGAGTCAGCAACTAAAGTGGTATGTGAACAATTTGTGGATTTTCTCAAAGAGTGAAAATGCATGAATAGTCATTGTACTTGTTCGGTCGTTTCAATTTGGTCATTGCTCATGAAATTGCAAATTATGGCCATTAAGTTAGCTTACCTGCATCGATTCCGTAATTACCTTCATAACCCTGCATATTTTCGTGATGTGGACATGTGGCATGCTTACGTGGATGTCGACTTGTCAGGTGTAACTAAATTGTAAAAGATATCCTGTCCTTTGTAATTTTCTTTTGCATTTGTACCCCTTGCTGGCAACAAGTTTAGCGCTGAAGTTGTTTTTTTACTTTTAGCATGCACATTAGTTATGATGCCATAGAATTGAGACCGAGAAAAAGAAAAATCTTCAGAAAATCAACAGTGTACAACGAGATTCTTTTGTAGTTCAGTAAAAAAAATCATGTTGAGCCTATGACATGGATGTTTTTCGTTCTGTACGATTATCTGTTGAAACATTTTTTTGTTTTATTCTCTTATGCTAAGTTGTTTTTGATGATAATATTCTTCTCTCATCAATTGGCCATTTTCCAGCAGAAACATTCAGCCATCACGGTGGATCCAGTTCTGGAAATTCCTCCTGAGTTTGATCCAGATTCTGCTGAGTTTATCTTTGACGTAAGTGATTATGCAGCGGAATACAGAAATGAAGATGTTGCGGAAATATCTCTTAATTCAGATACAGATGCTGCCGAGCTGGCTTCAAACATTAGGCACAATGCAACAGATTGTGGTTGGGAGCCAATAGAAATTCCTCCTGAGTTTGATCCAGATTCTGTTGAGTCGGTTTCAGACATGAAGCCCCAGGACGCAAAACAACAATGGGGGCAAATGGGAATTCCTCTCGAGTTTGATTCAGACACCTCTGAGCTGACTGCTGACATAACAGAGTATACAATAAAACTCAAAAAGGTCTGGTAACTAACTATTATGAAAATTGAATTATCCTGTTATTCAAATGCAGTTATATAATCTGTAGTGCTTGATTACAGTCACATGAACGTGCTCGGAAGCTTCGGGCAGATCTAGCTGTTGAAGAGCAAAGGGAACAAGAGTTGAGTAGAATGCTAAAGGATATTGTGATAGATCCAAAATTTTCTGAGACACATAGAAAACGGCCAAGAAGAAAGGTAATATACATGTGATACCTTTGATTCTAGATTCTAAGATCATTCAATTTATCTATGCAACCTAAAGACCGATTTGTGTCGCTGCATGTGTATATCTGTGTTGGGGTTCCAGAGTAGCATAGAAAGAGTGAAAGTGTCAAGACATTTAGCTGAAGAAGCAATGAATTATTTTGAGGAATGTGTTTCAATTTCAACAATGGATAGCACTGATTTCTCGTCGCCTGACGACCCTCCACCGAACTCAATTGTGAGTGTACCACCTAAGAACAGCAGATTTTTCCAGAAAGGGAGATCGAGCTTTCAAGAATCACATGCCACAACTGATCAGCATGGCCATCTTGAGGTCAGTGAATCAATTTGTTTTGTGCTGGGGGTTCAAACGAAGTCATGTTTGAAGTATTCATGGAATCCTTATTTCTGCCTGATATGATTTCGAATGCATTAAAGTGATCAACACAAATTTTTAGTGATTCCATCTAGTTCTATATTATTTCCCTTTATGTCGAGGAGCAAACTAAAAATGTGAAGATACCTTTTAACCAATTTTGCCTATTTTCTTTTTCAATGTCTTGTATGAAACCATATGATACTATTTCTATCTTGAGTTTACCTGTGATACTATTGGTTTTATTTCCTCTCAGGAGTCTGACAACCAAACCCAGTGCTCATTTAGTATAATTGGATCAGAAATGTCTGACAGTGTTGGCTTGACTCACATAAATTCCCCTGGCTTGCAAATTAGAAGCAACTCCAGTGATGATATTGATGGATATGACACTCCACGAAGCAGAAATTCTTGTTTCTCTTTCACTCACAAGAAGCCTGCAAAAAGTATCGAGAATCGTGGTGTTCAGCGGTACCTAGGGAATTTTGGAAGGGGGGCCAGTGAAGAGATAAAAGAGATGAAGTCTAGTTACTTTGCTGATGACTACGCCTTCCAGAAAGCAAACCTGGACCTACTAACGGATATGTTGAGCTTTCAGAGTAGAATCGAATATGGGGGACTTGTTGTTTGTAATACTAGAACATTCTGACTGAAACTAGCAAATAGGGCCCAATGGTAAAACAATGTCAGCCATTATGTAGCTATAAAGAGATCGACATTACATTGTGCATACTACTCGCACTTGTTCACCTCTATATCTCACCTCTATATCTCATCTCTAAAAAGATTCTCTCTTTACAGTTTTGTTTCCCCCACCCGTTCACCTCTAAATTAGACCTCTATACCATTCACTACCTATTTTATTCCTTTCTTTCCCTTTTCTTTCTTTTTTTCCCTTCTTTTATTTCTCCTCCTTTCCTTCTCTCTCCACATAGAGATGCCCCTATGTTTAGTGTAATACTGTAGCAATCTGGAAAATAGAAAATAGGGGTGCCTTTAGAGGCACCACTGCGCCGACCTCCCACATCTATGCGCCTATAGCGGTGCCTTTACAGGCACCGCTGCGGTCGGTCATCATGCACGATGGACAGGAGAGACTGAGAGTGATTTGCGTTGCTAACGATTGGTGCCCTGTCACGATCACATGTTTCGCGTGACTGAAGACGACCATCAATTTCAGTGGCTGTCAGTTATCTGAAGTCCTGACGACGATTGCTTGCTCAATGCATCCATCGCTTGGAGTGGCACGATGCAAAATGTACTCCTCAGTCTCAAAAGTTTGTAGTTGAGAAACGAAGTACAATTTTTGAGATGAAGGAAGTACTATTTGTTTTCACGTGGCTGTGTGACACCATCAGATGGTGATGGGGTCATGTACATCGATCAACACTACAGGAAAAGCGATCATTTGCGATGGCTATATTTATTTGCGACGGCCAGTCGTCGCAAATAGAATAAATTGCGACGGCCCGCCTCTGGCCGTCGCAAATAACATGGTCATCGCAAATAACAGCTTATTTGCGACGGCCAACCCCGGTGCCGTCGCAAATAACAACTTATTTGCGATGGCCAACCCTAGTACCGTCGCAACTAAGGCAGCCGTCGCAAATAAGTGTTTATTTGCGACGGCTGCTAAAAGGGTTGTCGCAAGTAACATTAATTGCGACGGCCATATGGTCGGGCCGTTGCAATTTAGTGGGCCGTTGCAAATAGGGGCCTTTATCTCGACCCGACACTTCATTCTCGACCACTCGACAACTGCTCCGCCGCCTGCCCGCCGCCCTGCCGCGCGCCGTCGCTGCCCGCTGTCGTCGCGCCGCCACCAGCCCGCCGCCCCGCCGTCGCTGCCCCGCCGTCGCCGCGGCCCCGGCTCGCCGCCCCCGGTCCGTCGCGCCCCCGGCGTCGCCGGCCCTGGCCTCGGCTCGCCGCGCCCCCGCCGCCCCGGCCCGCCGCACCCCCGCCCCTGAGCCGCGTCGCTGCCCCGCCCGCGGCACCGCCCCTCCGCCAGCCCGCCGTCGCCGCCCCACCGCCGGCTCGCCGTAAGTGGCTTCACTGCTTCTTTGTTTTGTGTATTTTTGTTCATTCGTTAGTGTTGTTTTGCTGGGGGAGTAGAATATAAAGCTTAAAATTATGCGTGTTGTCCTTGTATGCGCGCCAATTGTTATTAGCACAGCGCGGCGTCCCGCCACGGCGGCGGTCTCGCCCTCGGCCGCCGACGCCTTGACGGCCGTCCTGGCCCTGCCAACGCGCCGGCCGGGCAGCACGCCCTGCGACAGGCCGGTCATGGATGCCATGGCTTGTATGTTGTGTCAGTGAATAGATGCAAATGTACATTTGTCGAATTGTGGATGTCTTGCGTTGCAAGCAAAGGTGGCCAAGGGGCCGTGCCGGGCCGGGCTTGGGCCTTGAAAGCCTCAGCCCGGCACGGCCCGAGTTCATTTTATGCGCGTCGGGCCGTAAACGATCCCACATTTTTACTCCGCGCCCCCACATTTTTACTCCGCGCTTCCGCTCCCGTGTTTTCATTCCGCGCGGCCGCGCCTCCGCTCGCCAGACGCCAGTCGCGAGCCCACTTATCTATGATCTTGCACGAAAAAAGGACTCTGCCGCCGCGCAACAGCAACCGTTACAAAGGCGAGCCTATCGAGTCATCTTTGCACGGTTCCTTGTAGGCTTTCGGCCACGGCAGAGAAAGAGCGCAAGTGCACTGGTTCAAATTGGAGACAGTGACTTGATGCGTACTTACTTTAGGAGAGAGATACAAAGAGAGGGGCCTTTTTGGAATGTTCATAGTATTTGTTTGTTTGCATGTCGTGTGCATAGGTATTGTGCTGTGCAACTTGGACCGTTCCAGGCGAGACGAGGAGACATGGCATCTGGTCTGAAGCGACTAGACGCCTAGGCGCCGCCTGGATAACACTGAACGCAATTACTAGCAATTTTTTCTGTTTAGCACTAGAGTAACCTCTTAAAGCTGAAAAATAGGTTATTATCCATTGTGTTTTAGCGAGTGAGGGACTTGCTTCTGGATCAACCAAAGGCATCATAATGGTGATCTAGCTGGTCCAATTATATTCAGTTCTTTGAGTGTTTAGCTGTTTTTATCAAATCGGTCTTGACATAATGCATTTTTTTACATTGCCCAGGTCCCCTCCCCACCGTGCACACTCAAATCCACTTCACTGCACAGGTATGGCACTATCATTCTTCTCATATTGTATATGACAGAGTACAGTGCTTTTAGCTGTATATGATGACTTGTTGCTGTTATAGTAGCTGTCCTGATATGTATAATGTTTCAACTGTTTTTTTCAAACTTTTAATGATTTAACACATTTTCTTTAGATTTGCATCATCATGTTACTAGTTCAGCCTATGTCAAGTGTGTGATCTAGATGTTGCTAGATGATTATGTTTTTTTAGGTTTAGATAACTTTTTGTTATGCTTTGGTAAATATGTTTATTATACAGGTTACTAGAATTAATAATTTTTCTCTTGTTCTTTTGATTGCGTGAGTGTTTAGAATTAATAGTTTTTTTCTATTATGTTTAGTGTATGTTTGGACTTTAGTGCATTCAGATAATGTTTTTGAGTGACTACTTAATATATATAAATAAAGGGGTTTTGGGCCGGCTCGGACCAACCCGGAAGGGCACGACACGCAATAAGTGTGACCGTGCCGTGTAGACCATAATAGTCAATGCGACATGGAAGCGAACGGGTTGGTAAGGACGTCAATGACCCGCGATTGCGTGGACGGTGGAAATTGTCATCTAATACCAACTTTCCTCTCACTCTTTTTCTATTTCTTTCCTCTCTCTTAAATGACCTGAAAATGAAAATGAGCAACGTAACATATAGCAATGTATTACCCGTTTTGGATCGGCACGACGTGCAGGTTCGGAATTGTCCCTTTTTGGACAGCCTCGTGGTGACCGAGGGGGCGTGGCTTGTGACGAGACGCGGGTCCGGATTTGGACGAGATTTTGGTGGCATAACACTGTTGTTCTCTGCTGCACCATTTTTGGGCGTGCAGTGGAGAACAACGGGGTTATGCTGCCGAAATTTCGTTTGAATCCGGATCATGCGTCTCGTCATGAGCACACTCCGCACGGTCACTCTTGGGTGGGTTTAGGATCTATCTGCCTCACAAAGCGCCACCAGATATGTATCAGTCAAAGATCAAGATATCTGGTCTCGGTATGAAGTATGAGAAAATCGATGTGTGCCCAAACAACTGCATGCTATTCTGGAAAGAGCACGCCAATGAGAAGATGTGCTTGAAATGTGGTAATCGAGGTATGTCGAAGTTGATAATGACGATGGCAATAATGTGATGACAGATGTCGCATATAAGCAGCTTCATTACTTGCCTGTGACACCTCGGTTGAAGCGGATGTTTCTTTCAAAAAGAACCGCAAGACACATGAGATGGCACAAAGAAGGTAAATGTGAGAACAAAGAATTCTTGACGCATCCGTCCGACGGTGATGCATGGAAGGTGCTAGACCGTTTCGATCTAGACTTTTCTCGTGATGCGAGGAATGTTCGCATCGGATTAGCAACAGACGGATTCTCACCGTTCAGTACGAACGCCACGCCATACTCATGTTGGCATGTCTTTGTCATTCCGTACAACCTGCCACCTGCTTTTTGTACGAAGAACGAGTTCATGTTTCTCAGCCTCATTGTACGTGGACCTGATCATCCCGGGTCACGTCTCAACGTGATGTTAAAACCGCTGATCGAAGAATTGAAAGTCTTGTGGACAGGAGTCGAAGCGTACGACAGTTACAAGAAACAGAAATTCAACCTTCGAGTTTCTTTCTGTCACCGTCCAACTCTTGAAATATCTGAAAGTGGTGGAAAGCCACGTGCTTCTTTCTGTCTTCGATCGAAAGAAAAGAAAGAAGTTATGAAATGGATGAAAACTTTGAAATTCCTAGATGGTTACGCAACTAGGCTGAAACGAGTCGTAAATGTTAACACGGGAAACCTCACTGGGTTGAAGAGTCATGATTATCACATTATAATGGAAAGACTCCTACCTATTATGTTCCGAGGCTATCTAGATGATGCGGTGTGGAAGGTTTTAGCCGAGCTCAGCTATTTCTATAGACAGCTTTGTGCTAAAGAAATCAAGATCATGATGATGGATAAGTTAGAGAGGGAGATACCCATACTTTTATGTAAGATGAAATTTTTTTTTCCACCGGGTTTCTTCAATCCAATGCAACATCTGCTTATCCATCTTCCATTCGAAGCTAAAGTTGGCGGTCCTGTGCAATATATGTGGATGTATCACATTGAAAGAGCGCTACTGTCGACTGTTGGAGTCGGCAGATCCCCTGACACTACGAAAGTGTGGAAGGAGTTTGAGGTTCGGTTTGGGCGCGCGGAGACTCAAGTAGGTGAAACGCGATTGGACACGAGTGACACAGTAGTTTACGTGGTTCGGGCCGCCTGAGCGTAATACCCTACTCCACGGGTGTGTGTGTGTGTCGTATTAACTTGTGAGCTTCAGAGTGTTCAAGAGTCCTCTCCCTCGTGTATCGTTGGTTTGTCCTTTTATAGTACAAGGACAAACCGTTACAAGTCAGCCTGGCCCGACATGTGGCCCTGGCGGTTATTGGTATTGATACACGAGATTAATTGTTGTTAATAACCCTGTAACGGCTCCGACAGTGCCGTTACAGGTGTTAAGATCATCCGATTAAATATCATTAACGTGGAATTAATGATAATTAATCGGGTCTTGAAGTTTGCGGCTGTCCTTTGGAGATCCGGAGCCGTTACAACGTCTCCCGGGGGTTTGAAGCGGCCAGCTCCGACGTATGGACACGTGGCAGCTCTGGAGCTTGCTCGTGGGAAGCGGGAAGCTCCGGGGCGGCTTGGCACGTGTGAGGTCCGGAGCTTCTCTCGGTCAGGGGTTACCTCCGGAGGTGCCGTTTCAGTACTTGGCCCGGAGCTTCACCCTTGTGGGTAATAGCTCTGGTCTGACAGTACACGTGGCAACCTAGGGGCTAACCATGTTGAAGAAGCGGGTCCGGTTACGTCTGACAAGTGGGCCCCAGAGGGTCTTCAATTTGAGTAGATGTCCTTCCCTTGAGATCTTTGTATCCTCAGGGGGTGTATGGTTTTTAGGGTACCGACAGTGGCCCCCTGGACCTACCTCCGGGGAAGGCCAACGGGATGAAGTCATTCCGCCGGAGGTGGGTCCACACTTGCGACTCTTGAACTGGGTCTTCAAGGGTCTTTGGAGGTGCCTTTGGTGGGACTTTACGGTTAAGTGCCGACGCGTGGCGCACCTCAGGCGGCAGATAAGATCTTTGACGTGCGGATCTCTCGCAATTGAAGGTCGTCGGTTCCCGATACGAAAACCGTATCGGTTCCGCGCGCCTTGTCAGTCCGCCACCTTTGGGTTTCCCGCCTCGTGATGACAACTGTTCGCCTGGGTAAGAACCTCGACTTGATCGTCTGGGTGGTCCCGGGCCCTCTTGTCATCGGCTGGGTTGAATTCTTGAGTAGTATCCTTGACTCCCCTGCAGTTTCCATCCAAGCGTTGCGAGGGCTTACTTAAGAAGGAAAGCGCACCGTCGGGAGTTCTTTACGCTTTCCATCTGTTCTTGCGCTCAAACTCCCAACTCGTGTTTTGCTTCTCTTCTCTCGCCTAGCTGTGCTGCGATGGAGTTGGGTCTGTGTGAAAGTCGTTTGAAGACGGAGAGCGATCTGAAGAAGGTCCGAGCCCTCATGGGGTGGTCGTCGGACTTCTTCAACCGTTCAGTCCGCGTCGGCGGGGAGCTTCCCTTTAAAAAGGAGCACTCCGGCGAAATGGTGTACTTTTCATCGTACGCCATGGTGGGGCTGATCCCACCGTTTTCTTCCTTCTTCTTGATGCTGCTGGACTTCTATGGTCTGCAGCTATACCACCTTGGCCCTCACTCCCTCCTCCTTGTGTCCATCTTTGTCCACTTCTGCGAGATGTGGGTGGGCATCCCTCCCTGCATCGAGCTCTTCCGCACCTTCTTCACCGTCCAAACCACCGGCCGAAGTGACGAGTACCTTGGCTTCTACTACTTTGTGAAGCGCAAGAAGTGCCCGTTCAAGTACCTCCGGTCGTTCCCTTCCGGGAAGTGGGATGACTGGAAGAAAGATTGGGTAGTCGTCCGGGTGGAGGAGCACGAGCGGTTGGAGCTGCCAGACGGTCTGCCCCGCATTGACACGTCGGTGTGGAGCGAAGTTCCGGTGCTGGCGGCAGCTTTCGACCCCATCCTGTCCAGGATCCTCCGCCAATGTGTGGAGGGAGGACTGACTCCCCAGGCGGTGTTCTGCAACTTCCTGTCCAACAGGTGGGCACCGCTGAAGAGGAGGGAGAAGCTCGCCTGGGCCCTCAACAGCGTGATGGACGAGGACCGGGTCGAGACCGGGTTGAAGTCCAGCATGGTGGGGAAGTCCTTGGAGTTTCACCTCAAGAAATTCCAGCACGACATCGATGTTGACGGAGAGTATTTGACTCCGCCGCCGACTTTCCTCCCCCTGAACGTGGAAGTTGAGTTTAGCAGGGAGCTCCGGCGGAAGATGCCCGCGCTTGACGACCTTGGCGTCGTCGAGAGAAGATCGACCGCCCGGTTGGCGATTCCCGGGTTGTCGGAAGGCGGCTCCACCCCTGTCTCTCAGCCAAGAGCTGAGGTCACCGGCAAGGGCAAGGAGCTGGCGGAAGAGCCGGAGAACCGGAAGAGGAAGCTGCGACATGCTGACGGAAGGTCCGTCGGGCTTGCTACTTCCCCGCCAGTTCCCCGTCTTCAGGAAGGAAGATCCTCCGCCGCTGTAGCGTCTGTCCCCGTGGTGGGGTCTTTTCGGAGCGCTACTGTTCCGGCGGTGGGATCCTCCCGGAGTGCGGCTGTCCCCGTGATGGGTCCCTCCGGAGGTGCCAGCTCCGGACAGGCGACTCCGGTTCGAGAAGTGGTGAGGGCCTCCAGGTCTAGGAGTTCCTCCCGGTCAAGGAGAGCTCCGACCCGGGAAACGCCCGCGGCTACGGCAAGTCCTGGGAGTCCTCCCGGAGCTCCTACGCCGACCGTGGCCAGCCCGGAACGTCCGGGAAAGAGGTTCCGCGCAAGCTGGTGCGTGAGCCTCCCAAGGTAATTTTTCTTGCTTACCTCAATTAACTTTTAATTATAGCATCTGTTTGCTCAATTTCTTCATTCTTCATCTGCAGCGCACCCAAGAAGGGGAGTGAAGCTCCGCCCTCAACCACGGTGTCTGAGGCTGCGAAAGCTTCTGCTCCAGCCGCGGTGCCGCCCCAGGCGGAGGCTGCGACAGCTCCGGCGCCGGCTGTCGTGGTCATGGACCTCGACTCGTCTCCAGAAGTTCCCGTGGTAGCGCCGGACCACGGGATTGAAGATGCGCCAGCGGCACCCGCTCCGGAGGTTGAAGCTCCGGGCCCTGGTGCTGCAGAAGTAGATGCTCCGGCTGTTGAGTCGGAGGAAGTAGCGGTCCCGGCTTCAGACCCGGAAAGTGCTGAAGCCCCGGCGGTTGAGCCGGAGGTAGATGAAGCCCCGGCGTGCGAGCCAGAAGTTGAAGTGGTTCCGACAATTGAGCCGGTTACTTCCGAAGCTCCGGTCGCAGAGCCGGTAGCTATTGGAGCGCCGGCTGCAGAGCCGGTGATTGTGGAGGCGCCGGCTGCAGAGCCGGTGGTCGAAGAGGCGAGGGAGCTTGAGCCTCCCTCAGAAGAAGCGTCCCGGCCGGAGCCAGTGGAGGCGACGACGTCGATGGTACCCGTGGCGGAGCCAGAGTGCCTGAACGAAGTCGCCGGCCCCCAGCCTGAGGGGGCGAATGAAGATTTGGTGACGGGACCTTCTTCGGTGGCGACTGAGGCCATCCCGGAGGAGTGCCCTAGTGCCTTGGAAGCTCGGGGTTCCGCTCTCGTAGAGTGGGACCCAATTTTTGTAAATGAAGACCCGCTGGAACCAGCGGAGGAGACCCCAGAAGGTCCGGAGCCCATCTCGCTGTCGATGTCCATCGACAACGCTTGCTCCAGTCTACGCCAAGTCCAACTGGCCTTCTTCCACGACAGCAAGGTTCTTGAAGAGGAGCGCCAAACCCTTAGGAGGTGGCGTAATCGACTCCAATTCGAGACCAAGCTGGCACAGTCGAGGATTGCTGAGGACAAGGAATGGATCAGGCGGGAGAAGGTCCGTCTGGAGCTCTGGGGTGAGATGCTGGACGAGAGGGAGAGCATGACTCACAACCTCGACGCCCAATCCCGGGAGTACCATGACCAAGCTAAGGCTGCTAACGACGCGGCCAACGCTCGGTTTGATCAACTCGAGGCCATCAGCACCGCACTCATCAAGCGCCGAGAGGCACTTGAGGGAAGGGAAAAGCGGCTCGAGGATGAGGAGCAAAAACTCCTGGAGCTACGGGATGACGTCTTGCGACGTGAAGAAGAGCTCGCCGAGAAGACAGCTCTGGCGGACAAGGGTATCGAGGAGCGCACTAAAAAATTGGAAGAGCGCTGCCTCGAGGAGGAGGAGAAGACCTGGGTGCGGGGGCAGGAACTCTACGAGTACGAGTGTGCCCTTGTCGCCCGGGAGAAGAAAATAGAGGCTAGGGAGAAAGACCTGGTTGACCGCCGGAACAAGATCCACCTCCGGGAAGAGGAGCTCGGAAGACTTGAGAAACGGGTTGCTGCGAAGATTCAGCAAAACGCCAAAGAAGTCGAGCGTCTTTCCCGCGAGAATTCGGAGCTGGCGGCGGCCCGGAGGTCCCTGGAAGAGATGAAGGGCCTGAGGAAGACGGACTCCCTGCAAATTTGGGAGTTCCTGAGCAAGGCCGATGATGCGCTAGCGCCAATGGGTTTCAGCCCCGTGCTCCCGGATGATCCGGAGCCGGAGCCGGACCTTGCGTTGCAAGCGTTGAGCGCTGCGGGCAGCAAGCTCTCCAAGGTGGGCGACGTCATCGCGGACCAGCTGGAGGTCGAGGGGCAATCCCTGGCTAGGAACGTCACAGAGTATGTGTTGACGTGTTACACTAGCCGGAACCCTCGATTCCCTCTGGACCCGGTGCTTGAAGGCCCCGTCGAGGGAGAAGGCGAAGCTACCCGAGCCAGCGTGTCGGAGGTCGCCCAGAAGGTCGCTGAGTTCTTCCATAGGGTCTAGGACTATCTTTCTTAGCCTTTATTTGTATCTTCTCTTCTTCCTCAATTTTGTAATCCCTTGTCTCCAGATGTAATCTCCAGTCTTCTGATGAAATGAAATCCCCAATTTTTCGTGAATTTCATTTTTTGTCTTCAACATCTTTGTCTTCACTTGCCCCCCTGGTAGATGTGCACAATTTGATTGTGGACATGTACCAAAAGGATGTTGAGTTTTGTTGAAGACAAATTTGCTTCGAACTCGTATAGTTTAGGTCCGAAGTTTTCGATAGTGAAGGTCACTTGAAGTCGTCGGAGCTTAGAAGCTCCGGCACTGTCCATCGTCGGAGCTTAGTAGCTCCGGCAATGACCCTTGCCACGCCTGGCTTGCTGGCAACAGACTCTAGTGATAGAGTCTTCTCACCATCTTTAAGTTAACGCCGGTGGGAGTCGGAGCTTGGTTAACTCCGATTTTTCTCCATCAATATTGGGTTTATTTTTCCTGCACACTTAAGCCAAGAAAAACAGTAAAATTCATTCCTTATCTATAACTTCGTCGCGGCTTACGGTTCTCAAGAGAATTTCAAGTTGAACACGATTTTTAGTATAATTGGATGAATTGTCTTTTCTTTTAGATCCAATTGTCCATGGACCCACCTTACTTTGGCCTGCCGGGATGTAGGTAGAGTGGCGTACTTAGGGTGCTTGACCAGGCTAAGTCGATAGCGCACTCCGGCCCTAGAATGGCTTGGCGGCTTTCAGGCGAGTTGGCCACAGATGATATTTAAATCTAAAAAATCCGACAATTCAACTCGAATCGTACGTAAATCGGTCTAACTAGAATTTCTTAAGAATTGCACGTTTCTGTTATAGACAAGAAAGAAAAAAATAAAAATGTCGAGCCTTATGCAAAAATGAATGCACGTGGAGTCTATTTCACATGAAGATGTCTTTCATTATAGGTTCGGGGTACAGGGGAAACAAGTACACTCTTAGGGTACGGAACCAGGCTAAGTGTGTTCGGTTTCTCGTTTAACCCAGGGTAGTTAGCTACACTTCTAGTCCGGAGACTGTATCAAGTGTTGCATGAGCTTTCCAAACCTTTCGGGAAAGGTCCGGCTGCTCTCCCGGAGGAACTACCCGACTCTGTACAATGACTCTATAACATACACTTCAAGTTACTTAAGACTCACCTCCGTGGAATTAAGTGTAGAACTTACGGAGGTGCTCGATGTTCCAAGGATTGGGGAGAGATGTCCCATCCTCGGTAGCCAAGCGAACGCTTCCGGGACGGGATACTTTGATCACTCGGAAGGGTCCTTCCCAGCCGGGGGAGAGTTTGTTTTGCCCTTCTCTGGATAGTATTCTCCGTAGCACCAGATCGCCTTCCTCGAGCTGTCGGTTGTGTACATGCCGCTGATGATAGCGCCGTAGAGCTTGGCGGTATCGGGCATTCCGAACAGCTGCTTGGCACCTTCCCTCCTCGAGGAGGTCTAGGTCTTCACGCCGGAGCTGGTCCTGCGCGGCTTCGTCGAAGGTCCGGACTCGGAGGGAACCCAAGGTGATTTCCGGAGGAAGGATCGCTTCAGCTCCGTACACCAGGAAGAAGGGTGTTTCTCCGGTTGCCCGACTTGGAGAAGTCCTGTTAGCCCATAGAGTGGGCGGAAGCTCTTCGATCCAATTAGCTCCGTGCTTTTTCAAACGCTCATAAGTGCGCGTTTTGAGTCCTTTAAGGATCTCTGCGTTTGCTCTCTCGGCTTGTCCATTGCTGGCAGGATGAGCTACGGAAGCGTAGCAAACTTGTATGCCGAGGTCTTCGCAATATCCTTGAAATGCGGAGCTTGTGAACTGAGTCCCATTATCAGTGATGATCTTATTTGGGACTCCGAATCTGCTCACGATAGATTGTAGAAAATTGATTGCAGATTGTTTGTTGATCGTCACAACAGGAGTAGCTTCCGGCCACTTGGTGAACTTGTCGATGGCGACGTACAGGAACTTGTAACCTCCGACGGCTCTTGGGAAGGGTCCCAAGATGTCCATCCCCCACACAGCGAAAGGCCACGTAGGAGGTATCATTTGTAAGGGCTGAGCAGGTGTATGAATTTGCTTTGCATGAAATTGGCATGCTTTGCATTTCTTCACTAGCTCAGTAGCATCCTGGAGCGCTGTAGGCCAGTAGAAGCCGTGCCGAAAGGCTTTTCCGACCAGCGTGCGGGAAGACGCGTGGTTCCCACACTCACCTCCATGGATTTCTGCGAGGAGCTCGCAGCCTTCTTCCCTTGTGATGCACCGCATTAGGATGCCGTTGGCACCGCGCCGGTAGAGATCCCCTTCTACCAACGTGTATCTTTTAGCCAATCTGACTACCCGGTCAGCGGATACATCATCGTCAGGAAGGATGTTGTCTTTCAAGTAGTTCCGGATCTCCGAGATCCATGCATCGGAACTGACTTGAGCATTTGAGTCTTGCGTGCTGGGTTGCTCGGAGCTTCCGGCAGCACCTACGACCCTTGATGGCTGCCATGGTAACAGGGCCATCGGGACCGTCAGCTTCGGGATGCTGATCTCGCCCCCTTCGTTCAGTTCGACAGGCTGAACTGTGGGTTTTGACAACCTCCGGACAAAGGTTCCGTCCGGAGCTGGAGCTCCGGTTGACGCCTTGGTCGAGAGTTCGTCAGCTTCAGCGTTGTGAGCACGCTGAACATGGTGAAGGTCTAGGACTTCGAAGTCCTTCTGAAGCCTCTGGACTTCAAGGAGATAAGCAGCCAGCTGGAGATTATTGCAGGAGCATTCACCCTTCACCTGTTTGATGACAAGTTGTGAATCTCCTTTGACCAGCAACTGCTTGACACCATATGATAGTGCCACCTTTAATCCATATATGAGTGCTTCGTACTCCGCCATGTTGTTGGTTGCCTTGAAGTCAAGGTGCACCATGTATTTCACCTTCTCCCCGGTTGGTGCGAGGAGAAGGATTCCAGCTCCGGCTCCCTGCTTCTGCATGGAGCCGTCGAAGTAAAGGGTCCAGTGAGGCTTAGTGAAGGCCGGAACTTGTGGTTCCGTCTTCTGCTCGCTGGGGCCCCCAGGGTTTAATGGAGAGGGAGTCCATTCTGCCACGAAATCTGCCAACGCTTGACTCTTGATTGCTTGTCTTGGAATGAATTCGAGGTCGAATTCAGCCAGTTCCGCTGCCCACTTTGCTATATTCCCAGTTGAATTGGAATTATGCAGGATCGCTCGAAGTGGATATGAGGTTACCACCGAGACTTTGTGAGCTTGGAAATAGTGTCGAAGCTTCCTTGAGGCAATAAGAACTGCGTAGAGCAGCTTATGCACATCTAGGTATCAAGTCTTGGCATCATGTAACACTTCACTGATGAAGTATACTGGGCTTTGAATGGTCCGGAACCTCCCGGAGGGGTCCGGAGCTTCCTCTCCATTGATCCGGACCCTGTCGGAGGGGTCCAGACTATCTTCGGGGACCTCCGGGTTCTGGGTGGAGGAACCCGGAGCTTCTTCAGGAATGACCTGGATCCTATCGGAAGGATCCGGGTCCTCTGAAGTAGCTTCTTGTGGGTTCAAGTCTGGGAGCTGGGACCCAGACTCGCTTTCAGGAACCTCCGGATCCTCCCGAAGGGATCTGGATTCCTGAGTATTGGGTAGTTCCGGTCTCTCCGCAACCAGAACCATACTGACGACTTCGTCAGCTGCTGAAATGTAAAGCAATAAAGGCTCACCAGGGTTCGGAGCTACCAAGACTGGTAGGGTGGTGAGGAACTGTTTCAGCTCCTGGAATGCCTTCTCTGCTTCTTCAGACCATTGGAATGGTCCGGACTTCCTCAGTAACTTGAAGAAGGGAAGTGCCCTTTCCGCCAATCTTGAAATGAACCGGCTGAGGGCTGCTAGACATCCAGTTAATTTTTGGACGTCTTTGATGCGGGTTGGTGGCCGCATGTCTTCAATGGCTTTTATCTTCGCCGGATTAGCCTCTATACCCCGGTGACTTACCAGGAAACCAAGAAGCTTTCCGGAACTAACCCCGAAGACGCACTTGTCTGGGTTTAGCTTCGTGCGGGTGGCCCGCAGCTTGTCGAAGACAGCCTGCAAGGTGTCCAAGAGGGACTCCTTGTTCTTGACTTTGACCACGATGTCGTCGATGTACACTTCCACTATGTCTCTGATGAGCTCTTCGAAAGTTTTGTACATAGCTCGTACAAAAGTTGAAGCTGCATTCTTAAGACCAAAAGGCTTGGCTGTGTAACAATATAAGCCATCCACTGTGATAAATGAAGTATGTTCTTCATCTTCCCTAGACATCCGGATTTGATGATATCCTGAATATGCGTCTAGAAAACACAGTAATTCACACTCGGAGGTGGAATCCACTATCTGGTCTATTCTAGGTAGTGGGAATGGATCTTTTGGACATGCCTTATTCAGTGTGGTGTAGTCGATGCACATCCGAAGTTTCCCGCCGGCTTTAGGCACAACGACTGGGTTTGCCAGCCATTTTGGATGGTAGACTTCTCGGATGAATCCGGCTTCGAGCAACTTCTTCACTTCTTGTCGGATGAAGTTCTGTCGCTCTACAGATTGCTTCCGAGGTTTCTGGTGCACAGGCCGAGCGTCGGGGTAAATCTCCAGATTGTGCTCAATCACTTCCCTGGGGATCCCAGTCATTTGTGACGGTTGCCAAGCAAACACGTCAACGTTAGCCCGGAGGAAAGTGATGAGCGCGAGTTCCTATTTGTCGTTCAAGCCACCCGATATGCGGGTAGTTTGAGTGACATCGGAACCAATTTGGACGACTTTGACGGGAATGTCGGTGTCGCCGCTTGGCTGCACACGAGGTGCAGAGGTCGAGCCTCGTTGACGAATGCTCGGAGGTTGTGGAGCTTTCTTCTGTCTGGAGTCCTCCTCTTGCGCTGTGGTGAGTGCGTGGAGTTCCTCCAGAGCAGTTACTCCGGCAGTGCGATCTCCGCGGATCCGGAGAACGCCTACTGGTGTTGGCATCTTCAACACCAGGTATCCATAATGAGCAGCTGCCATGAATTTGTACAAGGCAGGTCTACCCAAAATGGCGTTGAATGGTAAGTTGATCTGAGCGACGTCGAAGATCAACTTTTCGGTGCGATACTTCTCCCGGGTCCCGAAGGTAACAGGGAGAGTAATAGCTCCGAGTGGGGTTATGGCCCCCGGACCTACTCCGGAGAAAGGTCGAGAGGGCTGGAGGTCCGAAGGTCGGAGCTGAAGCTTAGTGAAAGCTTCGAAGCTGATGAGATTAAGCCCCGAACCTCCATCTACCAGGACATGATGGAGCTGGATGTTGTTGATGGTGGGAGATACCATCAAGGGTAGCTGGCCAGCTCCGACCATGCTTTGAGGACAGTCCGAAGCATCAAAAGTGATGGGTGTGTCCATCCACCTTCGATGTGGCTCCGGTCTAGCTGTAGGAGCTACAGCAGCCATATCCCGTCGCATAGTCTTGATGACACGACGAGAGGTGATGTCCCATGATCCACCAAAGATGGTGTTCATGGTTTTTCGACGCTCGTTGTCGGAGACGTCGGAATCATCGTCGACGGAGGTGTAGACGGCTTTCAAGACCTTTTTGGGGTCCTGAAACCCTAACTCCTCTTCAGCCGGAGCTTCATCGACCTTTTGTTTTCCCTCCCTCTGTCGGAAGGGAGACCCTTCCCGGCGCTTGTGGTAGCGCTCGGCAAGGTTTTGGACCTCCCGGCAGTCCTCCAGTCTGTGGCTGCTCGTTTTGTGAATGGGGCACCACATATTGGATTTGCCACCGTCTTCAGAAGACGGTCGAGGTCGCTTCTCGGGGCGTGGCCCCCGGCCACCAGGAGTTGCAGCGGCTGCAACGTTGGATGTGCCGGCCGATGGCTTCTTCTTGCCGTTGGTCTTCTTTTTCTTCTTGCCACTCCCGGAGGTAGCGGCTTCTTCTTTGGAGGATTTTTTATGATCCTCCAGGGCTGGTTTGGAGTGCATTTCACGGCCCTCCGCAGCTCTGGCACATTTATCAGCCAGGCTGAAGAGCTCCGTGACGCTGGTGATCTCTTTGATCGCCAGCTTCTCCAACATCTTCTTGTCTCGTACACCCTGTCTGAATGCCACAATGACAGAAGCGCTTGAGATAGAAGGGATTGTGTTACGTACCTGAGAGAATCTCTGGATGAATGACCGCAAAGATTCTCCTCCTTTTTGCACGACCGCAAAAAGGTCCAGTTCAGTGCCCGGACGGGTGTATGAACTCCCGAAATTGGCGGTGAACTGACGGCACAGCTCCTCCCAACTGTCGATAGAGTTGGGTGGAAGGCTCATAAACCAGGACCTGGCGGTCCCAGTTAAGGCCACTGGAAAGTAATTGGCCATTACGGCCTCGTTTCCTCCAGCTGCTAGGATCGCAGTGGAGTATATCTGTAGAAATTCTACGGGATTGACAGTCCCGTCGAATTTTTCCAGCAAGTGTGGCCGGAACTTCTGTGGCCATCTAACCATGCGCAGGTGCATGGCTAGGGAGGAACAGCCTCCTCCTACTCCTTCCAGAGTAGAAAGGTCTTGAGCATCTCGTCTTTCTCGAGCTCGCTCGATGTGGACACGGCCATCCTGTTGGCGGTATCGGCGATCAAGCTCCGCCCGGAGGTCGTGTGTCGAAAGCCGAGATGCAGTATGGGCACGTCGTGCCCCAGAGGGCAACGACGTCACTTGCTGTGACGCAGCTCTTCTTCGGTTGTTGGAGACATGTGGACCAAGTCTTCCAGACAACGTTCGTCGCTGCGACGGGGCCCGCCCTGAAGGAGGTGGACCCTGGTTGTTGAGGCGTTCGGCCGCTACTGCGACCAAATGCTCAACATCAGCTCTCCATTGCTCCATGGCACCTTGAGATGCATCCGGAGGTGGTGGTCGCTGGAGGAGAGCACGCGCTGCATGGAGTGCGTGTTCTGGGTTGTCATGACTTGCCGGCGCAGAATGTGACGCCGGTGCACCATCATGTCGTCCGGCATGTCTTGCCGGAGAAGATGGTGGTGGTGGGAGTGTGACTCCCGCTGGAACTGAGGCTCCTGCCGGTGGCTGCATGTTGGAGGGATTGCCTCCGACAGCCTGAGCAGCAGGTTGCCCGTTGGATGATCCTGCCGCAGAATTCACCATTCTTGAAGATCTCAGGCGCCCCTACCTGGCGCGCCAACTGTCGACTGTTGGAGTCGGCAGATCCCCTGACACTACGAAAGTGTGGAAGGAGTTTGAGGTTCGGTTTGGGCGCGCGGAGACTCAAGTAGGTGAAACGCGATTGGACACGAGTGACACAGTAGTTTACGTGGTTCGGGCCGCCTGAGCGTAATACCCTACTCCACGGGTGTGTGTGTGTGTCGTATTAACTTGTGAGCTTCAGAGTGTTCAAGAGTCCTCTCCCTCGTGTATCGTTGGTTTGTCCTTTTATAGTACAAGGACAAACCGTTACAAGTCAGCCTGGCCCGACATGTGGCCCTGGCGGTTATTGGTATTGATACACGAGATTAATTGTTGTTAATAACCCTGTAACGGCTCCGACAGTGCCGTTACAGGTGTTAAGATCATCCGATTAAATATCATTAACATGGAATTAATGATAATTAATCGGGTCTTGAAGTCTGCGGCTGTCCTTTGGAGATCCGGAGCCGTTACAACGTCTCCCGGGGGTTTGAAGCGGCCAGCTCCGACGTATGGACACGTGGCAGCTCCGGAGCTTGCTCGTGGGAAGCGGGAAGCTCCGGGGCGGCTTGGCACGTGTCAGGTCCGGAGCTTCTCTCGGTCAGGGGTTACCTCCGGAGGTGCCGTTTCAGTACTTGGCCCGGAGCTTCACCCTTGTGGGTAATAGCTCTGGTCTGACAGTACACGTGGCAACCTAGGGGCTAACCATGTTGAAGAAGCGGGTCCGGTTACGTCTGACAAGTGGGCCCCAGAGGGTCTTCAATTTGAGTAGATGTCCTTCCCTTGAGATCTTTGTATCCTCAGGGGGTGTATGGTTTTTAGGGTACCGACAGCTACGATATCTGAAACCAATGGCAACAGGGTAAGGGTGGAAGGGTGCATCACTGAAGCATATGCTCTTAAGGAAGTAGGATACTTTTCAAGTGTCTACTTTGCGGAAGAAAACAATATCAATACTTCGGTGATGCAGTACAATGTGGATGAAACACCCCCTCTAAGCGACCTTTCCATTTTTCAAACGAGAGGTGCCACCGTTGGTAGCTACACGACCTACGTGCTATCCGAACAGGAAAGGATTGTTGCTTTACTCTACATGTACGCAAATATAGAAGGCATGCAAGAATACTTCGAGTAAGTGTTTCTCCTACATTTATGCCAATTGACATATTTTGCTACTAATGTACTCTAAAAGATGTTTTTTCATGTTCAGGGAGTTCCACAAACAATATTGGCCACATAGGCATCAACCTACGACCAAACAAGTAGAAGCGATGCGAAAGGAAGGAATAAATGGGGGGCAGAGTTTTCTATCTTGGTTTCGAGAATATGTAATATTCTATCGTCTTCTATGTATTATAAATTACTATCATTAAAGAAGTATTATGTAATATTCTCTCGTCTTTTATAACAGTGTCGGACTCACAATGTCCATGAAGATTTGCGGCAACTATCTTATGGATTGGTGAATGTTAGAAGCTATGGTCGATATGACGTAAATGGCTTCCGATTCCGTACAACTCATTTTGAAGCTCATCGTCCTCTCACGGCAACATCAAATTCCGGTGTTATGACGAGAGTAATGGACACTCAAGGGAATTTAACTGATTATTATGGTATCATTAACAAAATCCTTGAATTTACTTTTACCGGAAATAAGACCCTTCGAGTTGTCTTCTTTGACTGTGACTGGTTTGATCGTACTCATGGAACTCGAGAAAACCAATTTGGAATGGTGGAAGCGAAACACAAGGACCGACTACGAGGTTACGATACATTTGTTCTTGCGCATCAAGTTGAACAAGTGTATTATCTACCTTATCCATGCACGAAGCTCAGTGCTTGGTGGGTGGTATATAAGGTGAATCCTCGTGAGCGGCTATATACTCCTGGTGATGATGGTTACCATGATAGCGAATACGTTGAAGAAGTGTACCAAGAAGAAGAGTTGCCAGACACTTTTATCGTCGAGCTTGGTGCAGGACTCAATCAATTAGTTGGAGATGTTGAAGACGTTGAAGATGTAGAGGCAAATGATACGCGAAAACGAAAATTAGAACAGACCACGATGGAAGATCATTGGGCTGGTTTAAGGAGTAGGGCACAGACACATGACAATGATGTTGATGAATTTTGAAAGTGACTACAAGTAATGTTTTCTTGAAGATAGTAACATGTATTTTGTATATTTTATTAGCATATTTACTAATTATCTAATTACAACAGGATGGCGTCAAAGAAGGGTAAGAAGGTGCCGCCGACGAGGGGGTTCTACCCCTCTAGACCTGAGGACGCTTTTGTTGGTGCCTCATCGACTGGCAGCAGACGCTCTCAGCTGCTGAGGCACGTTCAGACCAGCTCTAGAGCTTCGTCACAGGTAAATGTCACTCGTTTTTTAAAAAAAAATTAAATTCAAATTCACATTAAACTTACTTATGAATCATTTGAATGTTGTAGTCCTCAACGGCTGACTTAGAGGTTGCGGCGCCTTCGGTGAGCTAGCCCCCGGCGAGGCAGCCCTCGACCAGCCAGCCCTCGGCGAGCCAGCCCTCGGCCAGCCAGCCCCCGGCTGGCGATGAGTTTGTTCCTGAGGCCTTTGACTCGACTGGTGAGGAGCCGTCTGGGTCATCTGACGTGGCGCCCTAGCAGACGCGGAGGACGAGGAGGACTCACTTTGTCAGTCCTCTCTTGGTCCCTTCACAGAGGATCATGATTCGTCCAGTCGGAGACAGGTAATAAAAATTATAGTGTTCAATTTTAGTTTCTTTTGATTACTTAAGTAATAAATGAATAAATATCTTACAGGGCTTCGAACGACACGTCTTTCACCGGTGAGAGACACCACAGACCGGTGAACGGTGTCCTCGGGTCCATAGTGCGTTTGCACTATCCCGGGGTCATCGACGGGGTGCCTGCTCTTTCGTGGGTGGACTACGCACGCGTCCATTACCAGGAGCACGACAACCTTCAGGAGGCCGTATGGGCCGATTTTATGGTAAGTATGTTAAAAAAGTTTCTAAGTTTCAACTCTTAAACTCTTTTAGTGAACATCTCTTCAATATATTCTTTATCGCAGGCAAGATATAATTTAGAGGACCCGAACGACCGTCGCCAGTTTGAGGATGCGAGGCGAGTGTTTCACTACAACGCTGCCAAGGCGCTTCGACAAGCTTTGTCAAACGCCCGTGTTCAAATTATTAATGAGCACTTGAAGGCGAACCAGCAGCACGTGCTACACTTCCGGTAAGAGAGTGAGAGGCACCTGACGGAGGAGGAGTACGCGCAGTTACGTGGAGTGTAGTAAGTATTTTTTTCTGATAATTTTCTCGATGGTATTTTTAACGACTTCTATGTGCAAGGCCACGTGAGCTCATTGCAGGGTCGGACCGATGCATTTCGGGCCCTTTATCGCTACTGGGCTAGCGATGAGTTTAAAGCTAAGTCTGAGAAGGCTCGAGACTGCAGAGGGGTCGAGGGGAAGAGCAGGCACGGGCAAGATAACCACTTGCGTTTAGCTAAACACATGGTAAGTGTGTGTAACTTATGTTTATATATTAATAATATATTGTTCGTACTAACACGTATTGATAGGAGCGCGAGACGGGGGTACCGCCCACCCCTGCTGAGGTCTGGAAGAGAGGTCACAAGGACCCTTCTCAGTCGACGGGGTGCAGTCAGGCTGCAGCCGAGCGGTTGATATGTTTAGAAATCATTCATATTAAATATAACTATATAGATTGTTGAACTTACACGGTTTTCTTGTTTTGCAGGCTAAGTACGGGGAGGAGGCTAGGAAGATACACGGCGAGGATTTCGATTGGGAACGTCAACCGATCGATCCTCAAGCCGCGTATGCAACCGGTGGTGGAAAAGCACACGGAAGGTGAGTTTACAAGTCATTTTATTGTTTTCAATTCAAAGTATTCAAGATATTTCAATTTCATATTACTGACTCTCTTTTTTATAGGCTCGCCATATTCGACGAAGTTGTCAACTCGAGGGCGGGGAGACCTACAAGAGGCAGCTCCACGCAGGCTTCGTCGGTGGGCACGACAGGTCGCCGCGTATCCCAGGGGGACATTGAGATGCAGTCTCTCCGAGAAACTGTAGAAGAAAACGAAAGGTGACATGAGGAGGAAAGGAGGGAGGCGGAACGCCAAAAGAGCGAGATGGAGGCTACGATCCAAACCCAGGCAGCAGCGTTGGCGCAGATGCGGGAAGCAATAAAGGTAACAAAATAAAAACTAAAATTCTTATTAATTCAGCGTAAATGACTTACTAATAGGTAGCATTTAATGTTTGCAATGACAGGTCATGGCTCGGGCGCAAGGTCTGGAAACCCAACTACCAGTACTACCACCGGTCCTTCCAGGCGATCCTTGTTCAGCGGGTCAGGTAAGTTTCTATGTAATCCTTCTTCTCCAGCATAATAATATTGAGATAGATGAAAGAGAGAGATAATTAGATAGAAGAAAATGATTGAGATAGAAGAAAGATAGAGATAGAAGAAAGAGAGACAGAAGAAAGAGTGAAAGATAGATAGAGTAGGATGGGAATGAAGAGAGAGAGCAAAATGTAGATGGAGATAGAGAGAGGGTAAGATAGAGGGAGGGAGATGTAGATGGAGATAGAGAGAGGAAGATAGAGGGAAAAGGATAGCAATAGAGCGATAGAGTGAGAGACAATGAGAGAAATGAAAAGAGAGAGGAAGAGAGGGGGATCTAGATGAAGATAGAGGGAGAGGAAGAGAGGGAGAGAGATGTTGATGTATTTATATTCTAACTCTAAGTTTCATTAATTGCAGGGATCCGCGACAGCTGCACAAACGCCGTCGCCGTCGCTACCGCCGCCTGGAATGAGGCGCGACGACGACTTCGACTTCGGAGGTGGCTCCGGAGGTGGCTACGGAGGTCAGATGGGCGAGTGAGCCCTTTTGTTTGCTTTGTTGATGACAATGTGAGATGTATTGGAACTTATTAGTTTGTGATTGTGATGATGTTTGTGTGTGTATATACTGTGTGTATTGTATCTATTCTGTGATTCTGGCCATCGAGCCGGGTAGTATTTTCTGTTTTTTAAATAAAAATAAAAAACCTTATTTGCGACGGCTTTTTATACAGTACCGTCGCAAATAAGGTTCCAGACCGTCGCAATTAAGCCACTACTATTTGCGATGGCCTGGCCGTCGCAAATAAACATTAATTGCAATGGCCTAGCCGTCGCAAATAGCAGCGTGGGTCTCAGAGGAGGACACGTGGGCCCTGCCCACTGAACTTATTTGCGACGGCCCGACCGTCGCAAATAGAGACACTTAATTGTGACAACCTGGCCATCGCAAATAAGATTTGATTGCGACGGTCGACCATCACAAATAATGTTGCGGGGCCCACCGGCCCGCGGCAATAACTTGCGACGGCCGCTCCTAACCGTCGCAATTAAGCTTATTTACGACGGTGACCGTCGCAAATAAGCTTAATTGCGACGACCAAAAACCGTCGTAAATAAGAAAAGCCGCCACAAATAGCTTATTTGCGACGGCATTTGGCTTATTTGCGACGGTCATGACCGTCGCAAATCGTCGAGATTCCTGTAGTGCAAACATGCCCCATGTCAAAACGAGATCAAGATTCAGGATCCAAACTACACAATCTTGATCACAAGAGAGATTTTTACGTGCATGTCGGGACACTGGCACGTGTGCAAGTAGCTAGCTAGCAGATCACAGCCCATTCAAACAACAACCATATATAGTTTGGTGTGCAATCACCGTCTCCCATTCAACGCGCCTGTTTGAGCTGAATATCTATGCTGCTCGTGCATCGTGCTCAGTTATTGATTGCATACCAGGACACTAGTTTGTTGGTGGACGTGGCACTGCCTGCACCGCAACCCCGATCGAACCAGTTGGAATTTTTTTATTAATATACGATTTTTAAACGTTTTTAATATAAATAACATACAAAATGAAAAAAATTCAAAACTAACCCACCTTCGTATGTGTCATGGACAAAATTTAAATTTCGTATGTGACACATACGAAATTCAAATTTCGTATATGTCAGATACGAAATTCATTTTAAGCTGACGCAGGTATGTTTTATTGAATTTTGAACCTCAGTTTTGAAATATTTAGAGGTACAATTGCTCCAAATTGTTATAACATAAATTATAGTACTAGTTCTGATGAGTCTAAGGAATAGATTTCCAATATATTTAGTTCATTTAATTGAGAGATATTAATTTTCGAAGTTGGTATTACGATCACATAAACTGAATGATTGTAATCGTATTACACAATTCAATATTCAATAACTTTTGATTCCTAATACTACAACAGTATGTTCCTCATTGCATAAATAACTCCACAATCTACTCTACATTTTGTATTTTGGAAACACTTTCAAATTCTTACTCTAAAGCTCCATAAAATGAGGTTCAAAACTCAATAAAATGTATCTGTGCCAGCTTAAAACGAACTTCGTATCTAACATATACGAAATTTGAATTTCGTATGTGTCACAGACGAAATTCAAATTTCGTCCATGACACATACGAAGGTGGGTTAGTTTTAATTTTTTTTTTCATTTTGTGTGTTGTTTATATTAAAAACGTTTAAAAATCATATATTAATAAAAAAAATCAACCAGCTGACTTGAGGTGTGAGGTTGTTGAGGAGACGACGTGACGAGATGCAACAACTCATACGTCGAAATCAAACAATAAAGTTTACTCAACTTATATATAGTAATACGTATTCCATCTCACCGAATTAATAAACACATGCTCGATCGATCCAGCTACCTCCAGTGCTAGCTGGTAGCTGCTGCCCATAAAATAAGTATGTCATCTCACCTCTACATATTCAACGTAACGTACAGTAACCTTTCTCGATCGAGGAAGCTAATAGCCACCGTGATCCGTCCAACATGGAGAACGACGAGGAGACGAGCAATGTGCCTCTGCTGGAGGCGAGCCCGCCGGTGGCTGCAGTTGCCGCCGCCAACGTACAAGAAGAGGACATCGACGACGACGACTCATCGCTGTCGCTGGGGCGGCGCGCGTGGGAGGAGAACAAGAAGCTGTGGGTGGTGGCCGGCCCTTCCATCTTCACGCGCTTCTCCTCCTTCGGCGTCACCGTCATCAGCCAGGCCTTCATCGGACACATCGGCGCCACCGAGCTCGCCGCGTACGCGCTCGTCTCCACCGTCCTCATACGCTTCAGCAACGGCATACTCGTAAGCTAATTAATTAATTAAACTGATTATATATATATGTGCATCTCATTCTTCACATGGATCGATGGTCGATCTTCAACTGCATGTGCATATGCAAATGCAGCTGGGCATGGCGAGCGCGCTAGAGACCTTGTGCGGCCAATCCTACGGCGCTAAGCAGTACCACATGCTGGGCGTCTACCTGCAGCGCTCCTGGATCATCCTCTTCGCCTCCGCCGTGATCCTCCTCCCGGTCTACGTCTTCACCGAACCGCTCCTCGTCGCCCTTGGCCAGGACCCCAAAATCTCCGCCGTGGCCGGCACCATCTCGCTCTGGTACATCCCGGTCATGTTCTCCTACGTCTGGTCCTTCACGCTCCAGATGTACCTGCAGGCGCAGAGCAAGAACATGATCATCACGTACCTCGCCATGCTCAACCTTGGCCTTCACGTAGCCCTGTCGTGGCTCATGACGGTCAAGTTCCAGCTCGGCGTTGCTGGGGTCATGGGATCCATGGTTATCGCCATGTGGATCCCGGTGTTTGGGCAGCTTGCCTTCGTCTTCTTTGGTGGTTGCCCTCTCACATGGACAGGGTTCTCGTCTGCTGCACTCACCGACCTTGCTGCCATAATCAAGCTATCATTATCCTCAGGTGTGATGCTTTGGTAAGTCGTCATATCCTGTTACTGATTTTTATCATGATTTCAGTATATATGCCTCAAACACATATTCATATCACTACCATGCCTTTTCAGTTTGGAACTGTGGTACTACACCATACTGGTGCTCCTGACAGGGTATTTGAAGAATGCTGAGATTGCTCTTGATGCCCTATCAATATGGTAATATATAAACTCAAAACATTGTCCTTTCCACTCATAATCAATACTAACACTGAGAACAATGGCTACTACTTGCTAGCTAGTGCACACACGCCATTGTACTCAATATGTACGTAGTTCGTTTTTGGAAACAACAGCATAGTTAAGCATGCATTGTCGCATCTATTTGTGAAATGTGCAGCCTTAACATCAGTGGTTGGGAGATGATGATTTCTATCGGCTTTATGTCTGCAACAGGGTAATAACTTCTTTATCTTTAGATTATTTTTCCTCATTAATTACTTGTACTTTCCACAACGACCTTGATGTTAATGCAGTACTGTATGTATGTTCGTTCAGAGTACGGGTGGCAAATGAGCTTGGTGCTGGAAGTGCAACAAGGGCCAAGTATTCAGTCGTTAATGTGGTCATCACTTCGTTTTTGATTGGATCCGTGTTGTTCGTACTCTTCCTACTCTTCGGTGGAAGCCTTGCTTACATATTTACCGAGAGTCGAGCAGTAGCCGACGCCGTGGCTGATCTTTCGCCTCTGCTAGCCTTCTCCATTTTGTTGAATAGTGTTCAACCGGTGTTATCAGGTCTGCTTATTATTGATTTTACGTACTGAGTGAATTATACGTACATTGCAGAAATCTCACGTGTTTTACTGATGTTGTGCCGATCATCACTTGATGATTATCGTCTGTAGGTGTCGCTGTTGGAGCAGGCTGGCAAAGTGTAGTTGCTTATGTTAACATCACATCGTACTACTTGATTGGCATCCCGCTTGGAGCAGTACTAGGCTATGTGGTGGGATTTCATGTGAAGGTAAAATTAGGATTACACAATTCGGTAGTAAGTAGCACCACATTACGCGTCTGATGCATCATGGTAGTTGTACTTCGTATTATTCCTCACTCTATTTGATTTGGTCGTTTGTTGTAGGGCATTTGGATTGGCATGCTGCTTGGGACACTGGTCCAAACGATTGTGCTTATGTTCATAACATTAAGGACTGACTGGGAAAAACAGGTAGTAACTTTGATCCATTGTTTTGCATACTGCGGCTGTGTTAATAACTACGTATATTAAAACTTCACTGGATAATACAAGGACGACTAGTTCTAGAAAGATCGACAGTACGGTAGTAACTCATATTTTTCATTCGTGATTTGCAGGTAGAGATTGCTCAAGAAAGATTGAATGTATGGTACATGGATGAGAACAGGAGATTGCAAGATTCGAGGGGAAACGCTTGAATTGGCCCTTAAATTAAGTTGCTACCTGTCTGAAGAATGATGATGTAAGAGGACTTGAACGTGAAGAAGGTGCCGGCTATTAATTCTGCTGAAATTTATCTGGAGTGTGTTCCTCCTTAGGCAAAAAATGAAAGCGACCATCAACAGTCGTGGCCCTCTAGTCTACTAGCTAGGGTTTAGGGGGGAAAGAACACCATGTCATCCAAGGAACTCTCGCTTTATTTCCCCTGTTTTCAGCACTGGCAAAATATGCATACTCGAGCTCAAGTTTGCAAGCTATGAGTATACTAGCAAGCCAAATAATTCTGGGTTGTGCTACTGCCTACTGCAAGAGTTCTCGCCAACGTATATAGAGCTTATAATTTATGGGGACTTGCAGTGTATTTGTTGTATACAAGCATGTGATTAATTGGATCCATCGAGCACCTGTAGTTCTGTGTACTGCGCGCTGGACATCCATCTTTCTTGACTCGAGCCCTTCATTTGGAGAAATCAAATGGACGGGATTATTAGAAGCCTAGTGTGTAACACCCTAATTTTAAAACTTTGTAATATAAAAAAATTATCATGTCATTGTGCATTTAGCTTGTGCATTTTTGTGTCAAATACGTTAGAAAACGTTTGAATTTGAAAACACAAATAAATGAAAAAGGAAAAGAAAATAAAAAGAGGAGAAAAGAAAAAGAAAACAAGAATAAACCCGACTGGGCCGAAACCCAACCCCCGCGGCCCATTTCCCTCAGCGCACGACCCAGCCCGCGCTCCCTTCCCCTTCCCCCTCTCCTCTCTTCTTTCTCTGCCGTACCGGGCCCGCACGTCAGCGCCCACCTCACCTTCTTCCCCAACCGCCCACACCGCCCGCGCCGACGCCACGATCCCGCCGCCGCGCGCGCACGATCCCCAATCCTCGGATACGCGCCCAAATTCGAGTTCAGTACGCGCGCCGCAATCACCGACTTCGCCGCGCCACCCCCCCCCCCATTTCTTTCCCCTTCCCCGAGCCTTCAAACCCGAGCCATCGACGTTCTCGGTGAGTCGCCGGTGTTCCCACCGCGTTGGTCCTTTTCTCTCCATCTTCCTTGTCCACACGTGAGCCATGCTCCTAGGTTTTCGCCGGACAATCTCACTCGGGGAAATCACCGTCGCGCCGCCGGATTCACCGAGCACCGGTGAGTTATTGCCGCCGCCTCGTCGTGTTGCCCGTTTGATCGCCGCGCGCACCATCTAACCACTCCCTTGCGTGTGCAACATCGTCAGGAGGCAGCCAGACGTTTTCGTTGGGAGAGATCGTGACTGCAACAAAAGAAGAGGTTCGTTATTACGGGCATCAGAGAGGTTTACTTAGTTCACCTGACAACAGGAGATGAAACCGTATTGCAAACTGTCATGACAGTCGTGCTCACAGACAAGAATGGTTTGGTGTCAAATTTATAATTAGTCAATGGTTAGGAATGTAATTAGTCATACTTTCTTATTTTTTATTTTGATTGAGTATATTCACTAGACATAAGTTGCTAAATGAAAGTTATAGGTTATTAATACATAGTGCTTAAAGCCAATATTAGCCTTCTTTGATGTAGTCTTCATATTATTCTTTTTACACACTTGCTAAGTATTCTATATATTCAAGCGCTTACCTCCTCTTTCAAACTATGAAGTAGAAGCAGCAAATGTATATTTTTACGCCGACTCGAAAAAGATGTTTTAGGCGGGCGCTACCTCGTGCATGATCTCGTATTCATAATTACCTCCCATTCAGACTATGATAGCATGATATCGTATCAGTATCCACAAGTGAATTATGAACACTCGACACAGTCACAATCACAGCTCGGCACTGACCCTCTCGTCCTCCAGGGCGCCTGGCACAGGAACGTGGCGTCGGCGTTGTCGTCGCTGCAGTAGAGGCAGGGGTGCTGCTCGAAGCCCTGCTCGCTCAGCACCGCCCTGGCCCCGCTCACCACCTCCCGGTTGCTCAGCGCCGCCGGGTGCGCCGCCAGCACCGCCTGCACCGCGCTGCTGAACGCGCCGCACGCCTTCTTGTTGTTCTTGCCACCGCCACCCTCCACCGCCTCCTCCTCCTCGTCCACATCCGCGGACGTCTCGTCCGTCTGGCACCCGCTCAGCAGGATCCCCGCGTCGTCCGACTCCGACTCCGGCAGCGCGCTGTCGTGGCGCGGCAGGTGGAAGAACTTGGCGCTCGCGTCGGCGCCGAAGAGCGCGAGGAGGTGGTCGGCGGCGTGGCGGGACGCGTCGACGCCCGAGGCACGGGAGAGGTGGTCCACGAGAGCGGCGTACGGGATGAACCGGGCCCTGGTGGTGGTGCGCGTCGGAGCAGGTGCAGGTGTATCGCTGCCGGCGGTGGCGGCGGCGAGATCATCGTCAATGGATGACGGGCCGATCTGCTCCTTCTCGTTGTCGATGAGGCCGCCGCTGTGGCACGAGTCCGACACCACGGTGAAGCTCGCGCCTCGCGGCACGCGGTCCACAAGCCGCCGGAAATCCACGTCCGTGATGAGGTTGAAGTCGCAGGGCACTATGGCCTCGTCATCGCGCCCGCGGTGGTCCGGCACGACGGGCGGGACGAGCGTGCCGTGGCCGCTGTAGTGGAAGAAGAGCACGTCCCCCGGAGCCGCGCGCGCCACCATGTCGGCCAGCGCGCGCTTGATGTTGGCGCCCGTCGGGAGCACGGCGCCGTCGGCGCCGCGTGCGTCGTCCGTGAGCACGGACACGTCGGCGGGCGCGAAGCCGAAGCGGGCGACGAGGAGGTCGCGCATGGCGAGGACGTCGTTGATGCAGCCCCGCAGCTCGTGCGGCGTGCCGGCGTAGTTGCAGCCGACCAACGTAGCAAGCCGCTTCTGCGTCGTCGTATTGATTCCCTCCATGCTGTGTGCTCAACTCCAAAGTCCAAACTTGTATCTCTGCTTCAACTCAATGTCTATGTGCGTGATTGAATCTGTGAAGATAGATAGCCTCGTGGCTAGCTTGAAGCATAAATAGACCAGAATTCTGAGGTTATTAGATTTGTTGCTTGCCTTGTGGAAGCATATATGAAACAGTTGTGTGTTCTCAAGAGTTAAGCAACGTGTAACCATCTCTTTCTCTTGGTAGCTTAGCTTGTAGTAATGGGCACTTTCCTGTTGAAATCTGGTCGGCCTATTTCAGCTCCCAGCCATGGCGTCTTCAAGGTATAATTAGTGAAGATGACATGTTGGGCATTCCTTTGAAGCAGGGGAGAGCAAACCAAGCTTGCGTGCAAGAAAACGTATAAGCTGGCTGCAGGTTTGGTCGGTCATCCATTTCAATTAAGTCAAGTGTATCTTTTTTATGTTAGTAGGATGTCCCTCCATACTTATGACTCAATCTAACTACACCAAAATGCACTACATATATATTTCTTCTATTCCAAAAGATTTGTCGCTTCGTAGTTCAAAAATGAACTGCAAAACGACAAACTTTTTGAAACGGACTGTATATGGAGAATTTTCATCCATTCAGGAAATCATCTTATAAGCGGCGACATGCACCAACAACACCTTAGCTTTATAATGATAGTCAGAAGATTAGACCGCTAATTTACCCAGTCAATAATATCTTTAAAGTAATATTGCAAATTTAGTTCCCTTTCTGCCAATTTCACGGAAATGGGTCCTTGTTGTCGGTTGGCTGAGCAACAAGGCCTAATTGCTGGTTGGTCAACCAACAGTTTTTTGTAAATTTTGAGTAATATATGAAAATAGATATTGATCCTTTTTTTTTCAAATGTCTAAATACCAAATAAATAATAACTAAATTTTTTGGTACCCCTTAGTTTCAAAATAAATGATGCTGGTCAGTTCAATTTTGAACTAATCGGCATCAATTATTTTGAAAGATACGGAGTAGTACATCGACAAATTTATGTTGGACAAAAAATATTTTGTTTGTTTACCATTCTATATTTATTAGTTGTAGTAGTGATATTATTGCAGCTCTTGTCGAATGACACACTGCTCTTTGGTTAACCCCTTTTGGGGAAGGGACTTCTATGAAGAGGGGCAGAGGGGTAAATAAAAATAATTGACACAACTAAGGAACCACATGTTTGAAGTATGAAATGATATATGTACAATTCATTACATAACATAGAATTGAACTAATATCAACTGAAAAAGCATATTACAAAATTAGTCAACCTAATTTCTGATTCATGAATATATCTTGATGATACATAATTCTCATGGTGAATTCAAGTGCTCGCTCATTTAGGAAGCTGAAATACTTTGTGAACACCATTATTTCATTACTTGGGGTTCTATAATTTCTTCAAACCGTGATATTCCGGTAATGCTAGGAATGGCTTGAAGGTCAAAACCAACCCGATAAGCTGAACCACATTCAGGATAAAAAATATGATTTGATCTCCTGCATGATTAATAGAATAATTATTGTCTTACCCTTTCCTACCATGTTTACAAATCGTATAGGTAAAAGAAGATAATAAAACATAGTTGTTAAAGGAAGAAAATTAGGTTATATTATAAACGTGCATACCAGGAAGGAAGGAAGCATCTTGACGCTTTTGAGCCCATGAAAACCTACATTAAGGAAATTCACGAACGAGATTTGAATTAACTTCTTGTGTCTAATCGAAACAATGATAGCTGGAAGCGACCATTTTTACTATGCATAATGTTTTATTTTGTTGGATATTAAT
This sequence comes from Tuctoria greenei, assembly GCA_036927565.1. Classification (NCBI taxonomy): domain Eukaryota; kingdom Viridiplantae; phylum Streptophyta; class Magnoliopsida; order Poales; family Poaceae; genus Tuctoria; species Tuctoria greenei. The sequence goes on along the minus strand of JAYESD010000009.1, from coordinate 176,944,695 downwards.
CTTTGATGTATTATCCACATCCCTATCATTGTTTTAATTGTTCACTAAGGCCTAGTATATGGTAGGACTTATGGTAGATTTTGTAAGGTTAGTAATTTTTAAGCTTGAATAATGTGCAATTTATTTTTTTGATAGGATAATTTGCATTTAAGGAAACATAAATATGTGAAGGCGTCAATTACTCACAAAATGCCAGCTCCTGCTGGACCAAGAGCCTTGAAGAAGGACATTGCAGTTGTAGATATGCCATTTGCAGCACCTCTTTGTCTTTGTGACTGTTTTTATAAAACATTGAATTAGATAATCTTTTTAGCACTACATTAAAATGTTATCTGGATCAAATTGATTTAATACTTACCACAGCAAAATTTTGCAGAAGTGAAGTACCTGTTAGAATAGTAGTCTGACCTCATTTGTCGATAGTGTATAGTTAGTATGAATATTAATATTATCACAAAAAATGTATGAGCAGTGAATAGTAAAAATGAGTAAAATGTGTAACTAACTGTCTTAATTTGTTTCTGAACATTAAACTCCACAATGGAATCTAAAGTAACTACTGAAGGATCAATGAAGAATTTGATGCATTCAAATCAGACATAAAAAAGTTGGATTTTTTTGTCGATAAAAGATAAGTGGCTAGGGGAACTTTTCATTAGCAATAGTCACATTGATAAAATATATAGATAATTTTTTGCTACCTAATATATTGTGCATTTTCATGGATTATATAACCCATTGCATGGTTTAATAATCTATTAATGCAAATGTAAAGTATGGATTTATTTCATTCCTTGTTTGTTTTATAGAAATATGTAATGTTATTGTAATATAGAGATCAAGACTCGAAACTTACGGCAAAAACACCTTTCACTATGGTAGCAGGATAAATAGCTAGTCCAAGTTCGAAGCCTGATAGATACTTCATGAAGGGATAAGCAGCAAGAAGTGGTATAGATAGGACCTACAAGGTAATGTTTAAGTAAGAAAACTGCTAATGATAGGAACTAGTATTCATGTTACTAAAGCAATTAAGGTACTCACAGAAGCAATGCGACATGAACTGACAGATCCTAGAAATTTGTGGATTGATCTGTAGAAGAATAATTGATACACAAGAAGTCCAGCACCTAGAACAAAAAATGTGAAATTATTCCTTGATTTTGTATAATTATAGTAAATAACTTCCGATAAGAGGAGTAATGATTGTGGGTAATTATATATTAGTGTAGAACCCTTGTACAACTTATTAATGTTATCTTGATGTGGTTGTTAATTTGATGGCAAGGAATGCTCCTGGTTGTATATATACTTATGTTGAGCAACGTAATTATCAAAATAAATATTTAATGGCTTTATCATAAATAAGAAAGCTATTTTTGTTACAAATGATCTTGTTAAGACTTTGTAGCTAGTATTGTTATTATACCTGCAACTGCAAGAAGTTGCCCAACTTCTTTAGATGAAAAGCCAAGGCCGCCATATTTCTTTTCACTTACAGCCCATAAGGATAATATCTGACACATGAATTTTGAAAAAAAATGTGAAACTATTTATTTTAATACATTTTATATGACTCATTCATATGTTGGACTTAGGGGAGATGCATTGTGTTAAGTTCATTATTACCTCACTGTATGCTGTGTCATGAAGGGTAAAAACACTGTATGCAATGATTGAAGATAACAATGGTCGGTTCTTGTAAAGACTCTTATCTGAGTGTATATCTTTCTTTTGTGGTGTTGTTGAATCACCTGACGTTTCAACCATGTTTTCTACGTTCTTGTGCTTATGAAGCGTCTCCTGATAATCAAAATTTAAATATATATACACAGTTTATTTCCAATCATATGTTTATGCTTAATAATCATGTCCAACAAAAAAGAACTAGGCTACAATAACTAACAAGCTATATTCACATTATTTGTTACGTAGCGATCTAGGCTAAACAAAAAAGTACCAAACGTTGTATTCATCACCAAACTTTTGCTATGTATTATTTCCTTTCCTGCATTTGTACCAACTATATATAAAGTAATTAAGGCAGCTCCTCTCCCTTTAATTATCACATTTCATTATAAAATGTATCTCTTCAAGTTGAGAGAATCAGAGACAAAAGGGCAATCATTCATGTTTAAATGAAAGCAAAATATTGAAATGATCATATATAGTGATACATCAATTGAAGTGAGAGACCAAGTGTTACGTACTGGTAACCATATGCAGCATACTAGAACCGCGACTGAAAAAAGGGATATGAGAAGGCACGGCAAGAGATATGGAAACCTAAGAAAATATAGACACAATTATATACTTTCAAGATCTTAGCTTGAAACTTTGAGTACAACAGCGTTAGACAATAAGTATACCTCCCAAACACTGATTTTTCAGAGACTATGTTTGGATATTGCAATGCGGGCTGACATACAAGAGAAAAGTGTTAGCAGTTCAAACATCATTTAACTTCATATGGAAAATTTGAAATATAGTACATGAAAGTTCAAACGTAATATATCACCCGTGCAAAATAGCCTCCAATAGATGGGCCAAGTACAAGACCTATGCCCCAACCAGTACTAACCTGTAATCAATTGAGAGGCGGACGTGAATAATAAACGATAGAGATTGTACTTCCTATTTACATAGAAATAATTAGAATATGGCATATGCATTTTCCTTACAATTGATAACCCTAGGGCTTGGTGCTCAGGTGGGGAAACCTCAATTGAATAAGCCTGCAAAGAATAAGAGTAATAATAATACATATTTTGTCGCCAGAAAAATAATTATCATCAAAATATAATAATACATATGTCTATGTAATATGAATTGGTTCTATACATAATAATACTCCCTCCTTTCTTAAAAGATTGTCACCTTTAGTTTAAAAAATGAACTAAAGATGACAATCTTTTAAGAAAAGAGAGAGTATAATATTATGGATCATCAAATACCTTTATTGGCGCAAGCATGCCATTTAGAGCACCAAGAAGCAGTCTAGTGGTAATTGCCATCCAATACTTAACAGTTAGTCCAAACAGAGTGTTAAATATGACCCTAGAAGAGCATTACCAAGCTTAGGACAATAGCCTTTTTGTAAGGAGATTGAGATAGTTGACATAATATAACAAAAAAAAGTTCGCTCACACAGAAAAGACGGAAAAAATGATGATTGGTTTCCTCCCGATGCGATCTGCCACGACACCCCAGAAGAACGAGGCAAAAAATCTACCAACAAAATATGAGGCGCCTACACAATATAAATAGTGTCAGCCACATGTTGTCTGTTTTTAATTCTTCTTGAGTTATGGTTGATGCAATAAGAGAAGCTACGTGAGCACATTTGAGTTCTTTAATATTTGATGAGTGACTTTAACATGCAGCTCTCTTACCTAGAAACCCCGCATATACTCCAATATCTTCTTTCTTTTTTGCCACATGAAGATCTTCAATCTGTTGTCAAGAGAAGTCAACCATAACTAACATATGCCACATAAATAAGATTGATGGCTAGAGAGTCCAACACATTAATTATACAATTAATTGCATTTGACAATAACACATTATTATCTAAAAAAGGTAGTAGGTCCATTCATCCATGTACGCCGTGTATGTGTTTCACCAGATATTCTTCTCATTTTAAATTAGCACTATTCTAGTTCATGTGATTTAATTGTTCTGATAATTGCTCAGTAAATCTGGCTGCTAAGATTCTGGTAGTATATGCTAATTGGTCATTTGATTGCCATGATATTATCTCGGCATAATTGTTTGACTAAACACCAGAAAAAATATGATGAAAGGTCCATGCGACTAAGACTAATCGTAACTACTCTCAAAAGAAATAGGACAAAATAACGTGGTGGTGATTCAGCATACCATGAAGTATAAGAAGGGAAACAAGGCTGATATTGGAAGAGCTGGAAAAACATACAGTCAATCGTCAGAAATCATTAATATGTGCATACAATATTGCTAAACTCGTGGGCAATGGAAATGTTTCGTGCACAGTTGGTAACTACCCGTGGCAATGGAGGTGATGGCGACGAAGAACAACTCCTTGTAAGGGATGCCGTTGCTCATCTGCTTCTTCCGCTCCATGGCGCAGCCGGGGCAGCCTTCCACGTACATCATCGTCGCCGGCGGCGATGACTCGGGCGTCTCCTCACTCATCCTGATACTATATTAGCTTAAGGCAGTAAGGCTTGGTTGGCTAGGCAGCAGGCACGCTAGCTGGATAGCTTTTGTGAGGGAACCATAAAAAGTGTTAGCTGTCTTATATACACATTGATCCCAAATCTGGTCGTTGAGGATCACTGTAGCTGGCTAGCTTAGCTATATGCCTATCTGTTGTTCAATCAGCCTGTGCTGTGCCCGTGTGCCATGCGTGGACGATGCGTGTCTGCTTGGGCTGATGAGCAGCATGCAACAGGCTTTATTTTGCCCCTTGGACCAGTCGTCATCGGACTATTGAGAAGTCAAAGTCAGAAATGATCCACCAGCTGATGATGAGCGCGACTGAGATAGAAATAATCACTGTGTGCGCGACAACATGAATCTTGCCGCTTGATCTACGATCCCATCCCGCCCGCCATTAATCCTATGTTCGTCCCCATCCATATATATTGGTATTTTATGCGTCTCTTCTTAATTAATCAGCCAACTGCGATACTGTATGCATACTGTACTTACTTTTAGGCGTCACCTTGTACGTGTTAATCGAGAGAGACGTACTAACAAGTCCTGTGACAGTACACGTAACTTCATGCATTGGATTGGATCAGATGGCCGGCCGGCAGGCAGGAAAGACAATCAGCTGACCTCTAAGATTTCATCAACAGCTAAACAAGGTGTTAGCCCTTAGATTCTAGAACCTCCTAGGCTCTATGGGTAACACATACAATATTTCTTCAACGATGAGTCCATCATGTGTACATGACAATTACTTGTCCTCTGACTGGAGTGAGCTAATTTTTATCGTAGCGAAATGTTACAATAATTGACGGAGACACGAAAGTGTGGTCAAGTGGCAAGATCCTCTATTTATTCTTCCCAAATTAAAGCAGTAAACCCGGCAACCACCATCCAAAAACCAAGGATGAACAGGAGGGGCAAAGCCTTAGTGCTGATTAACTGTATTAATAATAATAAACAGTGTTTACAAAATACTAAAGAGAAAGAAAAGATATACAGTATCAGCTAGCAATTGCTTAAATCTTTTGGAAAACTATCTTCTTTTCGCTCTGTGGAACAACAGAGTTAACTCATGCATAGACGAACTTTGTTTTGCACCCCTGCTACAGTTTTATCAATACTATCAAAGAGCCAAATATTTCTTGTTTAATTTTCTATATGGCCCAAGCTTGCCATCATGAGGTTGGACTGATCCAAATAAACTCTGTTGTTCCACAGCAACCTCTGCTTGTTGAGGACATGTGTTGGAATTGAGACGAAATTGATGGAATTGGAACGAATCGGGAGAATAGGAAGAAACAGAGGAATTCTCGCCGGCGACAAATACCAGCCAAATTGACCTTCGATTCGCCCCGATTAGCGCGGCATGTTTATGTTAAAAATACATTAAAACTGCGAAAAAACAGAATTTCAACTTAAATGGGCCGTGCTGGGCCGGACCAGCCCACGGGCCAGCTGTGTCGGGCCTAATCGGGTCGTGCCGGCAAGTGCGACGGGCCAGAGATCGAGGCCCGTACTCGATTTTTTTGGCCGTGCTTTTTTTGCGGGCTTTTATGTCGGCCCATCTGACCACCTATAAGCACACCCCTCAACTCTGACCACTCCGCGCACGATTCGGCATTCCCGGACGTCGATGTGGCACAAGACGTTGCTCGCTGTGCACGCCGTGATGTCCTCCGCCAAATCCGCGCCACACTCTACCTCCCTCACGTTCGTGTGTTGCAACGTCTTAACCGTGCAAGCCACTTGCGCGTCGAACCTAGCTAGGAGAGTCTAACACACGCGCACACACACCCGAAACCTCGCCGCCGTCCATGGCGTGTCGTGCACACGACGCGCTCGCGTCGCGTTCTTGTCGCGCTCATGTCGTGGCGTTTGTTTACTTAACAACATGGTTGTCGAGTTGGACCTGATGGGCTCTTCTGCTTCTGCTTCTGACGGTGCAACTTGACAGCCAGCCGCGCGCAAAAGCGAAAAGTTATGTCCTTTGTTGTTGGCTTATCACTTTGATTTGTGCCAATTTGATGTATAACTCAAGGCAAATGGAATTCATCCCAATAACAAAAGTCAATCGCATGATGCCACTCTGAGTTTGCAGTTTCTTTTATTAGATGATGGGTAAAGTCCCAACCTTTCCTTTCAAGAAGGTTATGGTCAATTTATTACGAGCGAATACAAATGCACACACTCACGACCTATAGTATAGAATAAAGCAACGATAATTGGATAGTCACTGCAATGATCACGTAAGTCTAACATAGGTAGGTCGATTTCGGCAAACTTCATTAAAAACTAAATATAACTAGCTAGAGTTCAGTTCTGTTTATATGTCAACAACACTGCTGGGGCATTCCGTTCTGCATACCAAGAGTTGCATTGCTTGGATGCCCTTGTTTTACCAGAACAACCAGACATCATTTAAACTGACAATATTTACCCTTAGCTACGCTATACTACGGTAACACCAAGAAAGGCTCAAAGGTGGATATGAGCGCGAGGAGCTCCACCAAATTCAACATCACAAACACCAACTGATCACCTGCACAACATCCAACAAGCAAAATAAGTACTTCCTCCATCTCAAATTACTTTGTCACTCTCTCGTTCAAAAATAAACTAGAGAGTGACAAGTAATTTGGGATGGAGGGAGTATGAAAAAGTTTTCGCTCACTCTGTTATTATTATTATTATTATTATTATTATTATTATTATTATTATTATTATTATTATTATTATTATTATTATTGAAAAATTCTCGGTTCTTCCAACTAGCTACCGTTGCTATTAACTTATAGTCTACTATACTTGAAGCAAAGTGCAAAAGCAATCAGACATTTCACCTGGCAGGAAAGCAGCATCTTGTCGTTTTTGTGCCCACGAAAATCTGCAGCGTTGACAATATATATCAAGTTTTGTTGGACATATTTGGAACTAAGCCAACCTATCACTACATTTAGTATATATGAAGATGCTTTTGCGTCTCTGATGCTTAATTTGTAAATTACACATATATAAATCTCAAAGAATTTCTTAATGAAAAGTCTTTGCCTATAGTTAGGAACACTGATGTTCATTCACATTTGGTTTATGGAACACACATGTTGTGCTAAGAAGAAGTAATATTGTGATGATTAGCAGGTGGAATATGCTGAATATAGCTTATTTAGCTAGTGGTGACTTGATGAAACTATAAACATTGTACTTTCTATGGTTCATATTACTCCCTCCTTTCTCAAAAGATTGTCACCTTCTAGTTCATTTTTGTACTAGAAGGTGACAATCTTTTGAGAAAGGAGGGAGTAAAATAGAAGTCCATTTTGGACATCAGACATGGTCTCATCAGATATGAAATTTTACTAGTTTTTGTTGAAAATCTATGAAATTTTACTAATGATATCGACAAAATATTTTATTCAGATACAAACAATAACACGACATATTTTATGAAAGTATTTTCATAACCAGTCTAGTAACATTGAGTTGAGGTTATCAATCTATTTAGACTAGTCTTTAGCTATTGACGGTCGAAGCTAAATATTTTTATAACTTTTACCTAAATGAGTCTATATTTATAGTCAACACTAGTATAATTAAAATCACATACAACCAAATATCAACAATCCAAGTTGTTAAATAGAGTTAAAATGAGCGATGGAAACACATACTTACATTGCCCCTGCCCCTATTGGAGCAATTGCCTTGAAAAATGATATTGCAGTTGTTAATATACCATTTGCAGTGCCTCTTTGTTCTTGGCACTGAAATTAAATTCAATAAATATATTACATAGTTTTAATTTTTATGGGCACATATTTTTTTGTTGATTCATTCAAATATATTCATTCGAGTTCATGCATACGTACCACTGCATTGTTCTGTAGAAGGTTAATTCCTGTGCTGGCAGTAATCTGTACATAGTAGAAAAGGTAGTAAATTTGCTACATTGGATGAATTGCTTCGTCTATGCGCATATTTTGACACATCATTAGCTGGTATTGCATGGTGAGATAGTATAATATTAGTCTGAATTTAGTTGAAAGAATAAAGATGCTAGCAAATGCTTACTGCAAGAACACTTTTCATCATGGCAGCAGAACAGAGAATCAAGTAAAGTTTGATTCCAGATAGGTATGTCATGAAGGGATAACTTGCGAGAACAATTATTGAAATAGCCTGAAACATCAATGCTGAAAAAATCAACTAATGATCAATAAAGTATCCTCTTTTATATTTTCTTTCTGCAGAAGACTACTCACAGATGCAATACGTGATGAATTGATTGTTCCAAGTATTCTGTGAACCCAATGATAAATGAAAATCTGATATACAAGAAGGCCGGCACCTGAGATGATGGGGATATCCATAAATGAAAAATGAAGGGGGGACGAAAGTAAATCCTTTTTTGTAGAGGCAAACAATATTAAATCCTACTCAGTTTTCTAAAAATATTAGATCCTACTCATAATGCTATACAAACAACCAAAATTTGGAAGCTGTCTGGACAAATGATTAAGTCTGCAAATAATGGCACACTATCTTCTACTCCCTCTATTCTGAAAGAAATGATGTTTATAACAACTAGTTTAGTTCAAATTGAACTAACTTTTTATCCTCAACATCATTTATTTCAGAACGGAGGGAATAAATTCTATTTTTTTTATCTAGTGGAAGGGATAGGGAGAAAGGATGGAATACCTGCCACAGAAAGAACCTCACCAATATCTTCAGTTGAGAAGCTAAGGCCACCATACTTCTGATCACTAACAGCCCATAAGGAAAGTATCTAGTATTGAAAGGTTTACACCATTATGTAACCCTTGTAGCTCGACACGCAACATGCTAAAAATGAAGTGGGGTATGAAAGAATGATACTCTACCTCACTATACGCTGTATCATGAAGACCAAAGATACAACAAGGTAGCACAGTTGACAACCAAGGTTTGTTCTGAAGCAAATTCTTCTTGCGAGGTAAATCGCAGCAGCGACCCTCCTTTGATGGCTTGAAGTTGACTACAATGATTTCCCTTTTAGGACATTTATGTGTATGTATAGTCTCCTGTGTGTCTCCAATTTGCGAATTTAACCATATTAGTAACAACACTAGAGATCGTTATTTGTGATAGTTTAACAATGTATCCAAATCCAATATGCAAACGTAACTATATTAGTAATAACCAAATGCGTTTCAATATAATAAATGTAGAATAATGAAATCAAAGTTTCTATAAACTAAAAGTGTAACAACACCTATCAAATAGTTGATATATGAATTAATATTTATGTGCCATAAGATTCTTGTTCAATTTTTGGAACACTTTTTGGGATACAATATTTAGATGGACCTCAATGAAGGATTGCGTCTAATAAATTGTATTTTTGTTAGACAGTGATAGATTTTGTTAGGTGAAATGTTACATACCGGGAGCCATGTACAACTTATTAGGACAACAACAGAAAGTGACGAGACACTTATACACGGTAAGAGATACGGAAATCTGCAAAAAGAAATTAAATATTTCACAATGTCCAATATGCATCACAAATTTCTAGCAGTTTGGTAACAGACTATATATCTTGCACCTGAATAATTTACCTGGCAAATACAGAACCTTTAGAGAATATGTGGGGATATTTTTCAGCTGGCTGGGGAAAAAAAGTAAACAAGCATAAGAATGAAATGATTATTTCTGTTCTATTAATTTGTTTTGAACTAGTACCTGTGCAAGATAACCTCCAAGTGCTGGGCCAACAATAAGACCAAAACCCCATGCCGTATTCACCTATAATCGAAGTATATTATATTAGACTAATAATGGTGAAAGGATTATTTATCAAATCATAAATTTATAAATTTGCTATGAGATATTACAACTGAGAGTCCAAGTGCTTGATGTTGACTTTGAGAAACTTCACAACAATAGGCCTGCAAATTTTACGAACACAGTAGTTCTTTAGTCCATTCGATCGAAACACATGACTTAAACTAGATGGTTTATTATAGACAGGACTATTTGAGAAATGACCTTTATTGGAGCAAGTAAACCATTAAGAGCACCCAGCACAAGTCTTGTAGCAATTGCCATATGATAGGTCACACTTAGACCAAACAGCGTGTTCAATATGACCCTACAGATCGCAAACATGACATATAATTAAGTGCAAACACCAAATTTAAATCCAAAATTTTTTGGTAGTAAGTGGGTTAGAATCTTTATACTACTTACACAGAAAAGATTGAGAATACAATGACTGGCTTCCTTCCAATATGGTCTGCTACAATACCCCAAAAAACTGCGCCACATGCTCTTCCAACCATGTAAGATGCAGCTATACATTTTAGAAACACATTGGCATAAGTACTACTCATATGTACTATGCAGCAACATATGGTGGTAATTTTGAAAAAATTTAGTGACCTAGAAACCGTACCAAGAAAACCAGCATAAAATCCAATATCTTCCTCTACTTTAGCAATGTGGAAATCCCTTACCTATTAAAAGTGGGCAAGGTGAGACTAGCTACTAGATATATAAGCACAAGACAAATAAGTAAATAATAACTTATTTAAACTAATAAGAGATTTTTTATAATTTATATGCAGAGAGGCACCCTGGTTTATGATATACTTTCATTTAGGAAAACAAAGTTTACTAGTGAGCACCTCGGCAATATGAAAGCAAGTGGGGTACTTAGAAAGACACTTTTATTAGTTGCATGCTAGATATGTAAGACCCCAATCGGAAGAAAAGAAGAAGATATTCTTTTCAGCATTAAAATCATCTGGAGAATTTCCTATTAGCCCTATTATGATAAAACTAATGTACTTGTTATCTATCTCATTTATTGAACCTAATGTTTTGATTGCATAACTTGACAGAACATACCATAAAATACATAAATGGGAAGAGGCACGTGATTGGTAAAGCTGAAAAACACAAGGAGAAACACAGTTAGTTCTCATATAGTCAAATATGAGAATGGAATCAACAGTATATTTATATATTCTGCTGCTGATACAACAGCTACCTTTGTTAATCTCAACTTGAGCAATGCATATACGTAGTAGATGTAGATGTAGTATGCATGGGTGGAGGATACGATACCTGAGGCGAGGGTGGTGACACCGACGAAGAAGAACTCCTTGTAGGGGATCCTGCCATTGCTGTTCTCCTTCCTCCACTCCATCGCGCACCCGGGACAACCCTCCACCGCTGGCGCTGGCGCCGGCGCCAGCGCCAGTAGGGGCGCGTCCAAGCTGCTCATCACGTTCAATGTCTTCGTTAACCAGCTCGATCGATCTCTACTACAGCCAACTAGCTATGCGTGCTTCTCTATGGAGTACGTATATATTAACGCATGCAGGTGAGCACTGGGAGTAAGACTGACAGCAGTGGTGCCCCTAAAGGCACCGCTATGTACATTTAGAGGTGGGAGGCAGCCGCAGTAGCTACTCTAAAGTCACCTCTATTTTCCAGATTTGAACAGTAACACGCTAAATGTAAGGGCACCTCTATATGGAGAGAGAAGAAATGGAGGAGAAATAAAAGAAGGAAAACAAAGAAATAAAGGTGAGAGAAAAGAATAAAATAGGTGATAGTATAAAGTTTTGATTTAGAGATGAACGAGTGGGGAACAAAACTGTAAAGAGAAAATCTTTTTAAAGGTGGGATATAGAGATGAGATATAGAGGTGAACAAGTACGAGTAGTCTAACAAAAGCTACAGCATCAGACGCATGCAATAATATCTTCGCTAAAAACAAAGGTGCCCCTCATGATTCATGACATCGAAGGATGAGCATCCAGTCAGCAGAATAAAGAGAACCTAACCTAATTAACAACGTAGTAGGAGGAATCTACTAATTTCATTGCCTAGAAATAGTTTTTGAGTTCTTGTCCTTTATACGTTGACTGCTATATACCCTCTCCGGTTTTAATTTTTTGGCCAGGAATGCTAAAAAACTGATTCAGGCGACGGCCAGCTTCGCCAGCGCAGGAACAGCGACGCCGGAACAGTCGAACAGAAGCAAGTACACTGGGAATAAAACTATTTTTTATTGTTAATATGTTTTCTTTTAAAGATTATGTTAATTGTAAAATAGTTAAATACAAAATTTTGTGATTGATTAACCTATAAAATTAAAGGTTAATAGTTAATTACAAGAATTGATGGTTAATGATAGTAATTAACTGCTAATTATTCGGTGTCTGAAATTTTCTAGACATTCCATTTTTGGCGTTCACAACAATTTAAAATCGGAGGCAACAAGTGTAAAGTCCTATGTGATGAACAAGTATCCATCATCCATATTTCTTATCCTCCCTCTGTTTTGTAATAATTATCATTTCGGACAAACAACAATAATTAAAAGTGAACTGATGACTACTGTCCGGAGGACAAATATTTTACACTGGAGGGAGTATTTGCTAAGCAGTAGCGCTGAAGATATTTTTCCCTGAACATGCATGCACAGTAGCTAAGATATTCAGCATGCAAGGCATGCTGTTTTGCACCGGCTATAGCTAGGAGGATATTCTATTTTTTTGAGATAAAAGGATATTCTATTTTTCATTGGCGAGGCACAGCGATAGGGTTAATTAAGATGCATGCCAGCTCTAATGGATGTTGCAGTCAGAACTGTTATGCACCCACCTGCTACATATGAACTAATCTACCAGTTGAGCTGATGAATGCAACAATAATCAGGGTGCGGCAACGTGAAAAGTGCCGCTCGATCACTCCCGCCCGTGGATTCACTCGTTTCTTCGTCTCCATCCACACATGCATATGCGAGGATTTGGCTAATGCAGTAATTGCCTTGAGCCGGCTGTGTCCCTGCTTGCTCTGTTTCTCCCGTCCACGAGAAAACCCTGCTTCCCTTTCCCTCCCCTGCTTATACCGTCCGTGTTACTAGAAATACTGTTAAATAGTTTAAATTTAAAATAAATACTGTAAAAGTAAAAAAATAGTGTATCAAATAATATATAAAGTAACAAGTGTGATAGCCTCACGCTGGCCAACAGCAACCAAACAACCGCACCCACAACGATGCAACACAATTGGCAAGTGATCACAAAAAACATCTTTCCATATTACACGGGTCAATACGCTATAATTTATACTAGCTCCGTCTCGGAAAGTTTGTCGCTTTGTAGTTCAAAAATGAACTACAAAGCGACAAACTTTCCGGGACAGAGGGAGTACTCTGTTTCTATTTAGTTGTCGTTCTATTTAGTTGTCGTTTCAGACAACTTCACGGAAATTAAGCAGCAAAATGACCTTTCTAACCCGTCAGAGCCCCTAAAACCGTCGCAGCATGGCAACAGCGGTCACCGTTCGCTGCCGAAGGAGTTCGTTTTTCTTCCGAAGCAGCTCGGGGGCAAACACGGAATACTTTTTCCTCTAAAGCTGCAGCGTCAATTAAAAAGAAACTTTTCTAATTGAACTAGAGCGACATGCATCTAGTAATACTAACTCATTTTATGTCTTCTTGACATCTGACACACTATCTCTTAATGCTCTATTGCCTTTCATTTGTAGTACTGTTGAGGAACTGCCAGGAAAGGCTTGAAAGTCAGCAGGAGCCCGACGACCTCGGTCAAGTTCAGTAGCAGAAACACCATCTGATCGCCTGCATATGAATGAAAAATGTAGACTTAATCAAATATTACTATACTCTTCAAATCCAAGTCCACACGAAGTTTCCATCAAGTTGTATATATTTCTAGTATACAGTAATTAAAAAGACCATAAAACGGTAGCATTGCAGCTCTTACAGTGAGTAGCCAGAACTGCAAATTTACCTGGAAAGAACGCTGCATCTTGGCGCTTTTGTGCCCATGAGAATCTGCAGTCAGAAGTTTCAACATTTGAGAGTCTGTTTAACAAAATTGGTTCATCTTTCATGCTAGTCAGGCTACAAGCAGTCACTACGCTACCTCAAAATCACTGCGAATGCAAGGAGATATTGCATTTTTTTTGGTACATGAATCACAACACTGTTCAGTACCAGAAGTTCACATTGCAGAAACAAATACTAGTTGATTGGGTCACAATTTTTTTTGCAGAACCATAAGGGACCACTGCTTATACTAAAAAAATAAGGGAGGGGTGCTTATACTTACATAATACCTCCCCCAGCTGGAGCTGCAGCTTTGAACAAGGACATGGCTGTTGTAGCTATTCCATTTGCTGCACCCCTTTGCTCTTGTGGCTGTAAATTGCATTCGATTGAAAAAAGAAAACTTTCTCGATAATTGCTTTTCCAGGGTATCAATGAAGATAAACAATTGAACTGAGATAAATTGGATATATACCACAGCATTGTTTTGCAGAAGTGAAGTGCCAGTAAGTATAGTTATCTGATCAGCATGCTCAAACGTTAGAATCCTAAAAGATGCATCTTTGAATAAACTAAACAACCAGCATAGTTGTTTTTCAAAATTCCGATACTACACAGCAGTGAAGTACACTTACAGCAAGAACACTTTTGATCATCACTGCACTATACAGAGACAGGCCAAGTTTTAGTCCCGATAAACGTGTCATGAAAGGATAAGCTGCAATTATTGGTATGGATAGTGCCTGCAACACGAAAAGGTCAGCTGATAAAATAATTGAAAGTAGTTTTCCTTTACACCAACAATTAAAAGTTTAGCGTTATTAGTAACTTACAGCTGCGACTCGGGTTGAGTGGATAGGTCCAAGGATTTTCTCGACCCAGCGATAAATAAAGAGTTGATATACTATAAGACTGGCTCCTACAGTTGAACAGAAGATGAATATTGACTTTGCAGAATCGCGTTTAGTACTGCTACAATAAAATGCAAACATTGTATGATCAAATGCCTGTTAAGAAAACAGTTGATTGAGCTAGAATTACCTGCAACAGTGAGAACTTGCCCAACATCTTTAGACGAAAAGCTAAGCCCACCATATTTTCTGTCACTTACAGTCCACAGAGAAAATATCTGATGTTGAAATTTAGCAAATAATGTTCAGAACCATTGCATTTCCATGCAGCAGATTAAGTGTTCCTCCATCAGAAAAGGTTACCTCAGTATATGCAGTGTCATGAAGGGAGAAGACACAGTATGTGAGAATGGATGACATCAATGGCCAGTTTTTAAATAAGCTCTCCTTAGGCAATTCTGTACTTTCTTGAGTGGTAGCGCTTTCAGCTGTTTCAACTACCCTCTGCAAGCCTTTGTGCTTATGTAGGGTCTCCTGTCAAGTTAAATGATGAATTACAAGTGCATAAACAGTAAAATATAATAGTTAAGCTCATGTGTACTCTGTCCGATCTTTTTCTTTTCAACAGAAATGGACAGGTGGGAGTAAGCTCATAATAAATTGGCATAAAAGTTTCAAAGCAGGGTAGCATTGTTAGGGATATAATAGTAATATTATATTAGATGATGTATTAGGGACTTATTTGCATATTTATCATCCTTGTGCATCTATTTATAGATGTCTCCGACCTCCTCAATAATACGAGATCCAATATTCATAACATGGTATCAGAGCAGAAGTCCCAAATTCGAACCCTGGCGGACGCAAAAGTCCACTCCTATTTCCACGTTAGAGGCTCAAGAGTGCCTCACGTGAGGGGGAGTGTTGGAGTGTATAAGTGAATTGTCTACCCTTCCTCATCAGTTTAAGCTTTTAGGTGCAACTGTTCAGCGCATAGTAGCTTAACATCCTAACAAGCATATTCACATGGATCTTGCAGTTAGTATGGATACATGTGTAGCTACTTTTCCACTCAAGCAGGACATATTTGTGTATAAAAAAAATCATGAAACCATAAATAGAAGATGTATGTGATAACATTAAAAGCAAACATACTTGATACCGTACTTACAGGGAGCCAAGCACAGCTTATGAAAGCCAAGGTTGCAAAGAGTGATATACACAGACATGGTAAAAGATAAGGGAACCTGCATGATTTTGGATCGAGCAGATAGAATCAAATACTTTATTATCTACTCCTTTGGATATTTTTTTATTTGTCACATGCTAGTTTATTTTTGACTGGTGACAAATAAAAAGATCCGGAGAGAGTAGCTCAGTGTTAAGAGAATTTGATTTCAGGTGGAATGTATACCTCCCAAAAGCTGAGTTCTCATGAAATAGATGTGGATATTGCTTCACGGGCTGGTAACAAAAGAAAGACAAAGGTTCAAGAAGAGAAAGAAAAGGCACAAGAAGAAAGTAAAAGCTGAGTTGTCACTTTAATGATCCAAGTAGGCCACAAATAACTATCATTTTGAGATACCTGTGCCAAGTAGCCCCCAATTGCTGGTCCAATTATAACGCCTAGTCCCCACGCTGTGCTGACCTAAATTTGGTGAAATGGATCAAACTGAGTTTGTAATATGTACTCCCTCTGTTCCTCTTTATTTGACGCTGGTTGGTTCATTTTTGAACTAGTCAGCGTCAAATACAAGAAAATGGAAGGAGTAATAATTATGGTATAACGTAAGTGCGAAGCATTTTATATCTATAATTGGAACTTACCACTGATAGACCCAAAGCTGCTTGTTCAGATCGACATACTTCAACGGAGTAAGCCTGTGGCCACAAGCAATACTTACGTTATCGACTATTCATTTGCTAGAATTAGAATATAAACTGATAGTGACATCGTTCCTTCTTTTTTGGCTTTTGGAAACTGTCACTTGTATGTATTATAGTACCTTTACTGGTGCGAGAAATCCATTTAGAGCGCCAAGAAGTAACCTCGTAGTAATAGCCATCCAATACTTCTCACTTAACCCAAACAAGGTGTTGAATACAATGCTGAGAATATAGATTTACTTTTTTACAAATGAATTTCGGTCAGATTCTTATTAATAAGAAGAGACACTGAGAGCACACTTACACTGAAAATATTGAGAATGCAATTACAGGCTTCCGTCCAATACGATCTGCCACCATGCCCCAAAAGACAGACGCGAAACCTCTGCCCATCATGTACGATGAACCTGGAGAAGATCAGAATCTGGAGAAGATCAGAACCTGGATTAATTTTTCTTTTCGTTGATGTAAATGTTTGAATCCTACCGAGAAAGCCGGCGTAGAATCCGATGTCTTCTTCTCTTTGTGCAACATGTAGGTCTCTTATCTGTTTCACAGCTGATCAGCATTGTTGTTGTTTGCATTTTGAGACAGTTAATAAGTACTCACTACTTTTTTTCAAAAGATTGTCACCTTCTAATTCATTTTTATATTAGAATGTGACAATCTTTTAGTAAAGGAGGGAGTATTTTTTTACAGAGGAAGAAATTGGAATACGTGAAGAAAGAACGGCATGCATGGGAGCTTACCATGGAGTACAGAAACGGGAACAAGGACGAAATCGGCAGAGCTGGATGATGAAGATAAGAAACAAATGGAAATAATCAGTAGTGTATTACTCTCTTCATCTCCAAAAATTTGTCACGTTTTAGTTTATTTTTGAAGTAAATGTGACAAATTTTTGGAGACGGAGCTATTATTTGAGAAGAACACGAGATATGGAGCTGGCACAAGAACAGGAGGAGAACGAAGAACCAGTGTAGTACGTACACGCTGCGAGCGTGGTGACGGCAACGAAGAGGAGGTCCTTGTACGGAACGCCGTCGTGGCTGTCCTTCTTCCGCTCCATGGCGCACCCGGGGCAGCCGTCGTAGTACACCTTCGCCGCCGCCGGAGCAGCCGATGACGGCGGCGAGTCTCCCATCTCTCTTTTCTCTGTCTCCCTCTCAGCGTCGCGGCGAGTAGGCGGTGGTGCGCAGCTTATGTGAGTACGCAACCGGCCGGTTGACAGACAGACTGGGCGGTCCGTACGTTTTACTTCTCTCTCCACAGAAACTGACACGTCTGCATGCGTGTGGTGGTAGTAGTAGTAGTGTGTGCACACGTACGGGAACCGTGTCTCTCTCCTCTGGATGCTGCCAGCCGCCTCAGGTGTGAACCGCCACCGGCTCAGTGACCGACTTAGACTGCCCACACCGGTATTACTGTTAACAATACTTCCTCCTTTCCATATTTTTTGTCGTTTAGGACAAGAATTTTAGTTCATTTTAAACTAGAATTGTTGTTCTAAACGACAAATAATATGGGAAAAGAGAGTACTAGGTAGTGTAAATTTAGAGTAAATATTGAAAAAGTAGAAGAAAAATAGTATATAGAGTAGAATATAGAGTAACGAGTACTGCGGATAGCCTTAATTCGCCGCCGCTTGGCCAAAAGGTGACGGCTGTACGTACGGCGCGACAAGGCGAGCAGAGCAGAGTCCTCGTCGAGAGGAGAAGAGTTCGAAGCCATGCATGTCCGACGCGATTGGTTTGTGGTTTGTAAAAGCCATGTCCAGTGGATGCTTTGCCGCTTCTGCTTGGCCGGCGCTGAGATCAGATCAGAGTATCTCATCCACACGCATTGTCAGAAGAAACGATTGTCCTTTACTGAAGCACTAGCTAGCTAGGGACGACGACGAAGATGTTGGAAGTACGTACGTCCCGTAGAAATGCTCCT
Source organism: Tuctoria greenei (assembly GCA_036927565.1). Classification (NCBI taxonomy): domain Eukaryota; kingdom Viridiplantae; phylum Streptophyta; class Magnoliopsida; order Poales; family Poaceae; genus Tuctoria; species Tuctoria greenei. The sequence goes on along the minus strand of JAYESD010000009.1, from coordinate 176,925,984 downwards.
GCCACTAACTGGAAATGGTGGTGGCTCCACGTACTCCACTGCTGATACTGACGGAGACTCTCAACTGACTATACTGTAAAGGCTATAGAGCGGCAGAGATGGATATATTTACTGGTGAGTTCAGAAAGGGGCCGGCAGGCAGGCTTTGGAGGACAACACTCGACAACAGCGGCGGCAACGGCACAGACGTGGCCGCGGCACAAACAAACCGATTGTTAGCAAAAGACGATGGAGAGGGACAAAGACGTTTGCATGCAAGTGGTGCTGTTCTCGATCGGTGGACAAGAGACCAATGCAAGACGGCCGGCGCTGGAGAAGAAGAGAGATCAACGTCACGTCACGCCGATGATGAGGCGATCGATCGACAGCACTACTCCCATGCAAGTGGTTCAAAGTTACTATTCGGTTCAGACAAACTTTTTGAGATGGACAGTACTCCGTATTGCTTTGCATGCTACTCCCTCCGTTCTAAAATAATTGTCGTTTCAGACAACCAAATGAACTAGAAATGAACAAATGAAGGTTGTCCTAACGACAATTAAAACGAAACGGAGGGAGTACTTCTATACAGTAGTAGTGGATGTTAGGATTCACCAACCATACGCCATGCAACTCATCAACTCCTATTGAATGAACGCCGCCGATTCTGTTCTGATGTAGTTCTAAAAAATTGCTAATGTGAAAAGACCACAACTAATTAACCCCTGATAAATAGCGTAACACAAACCACTTACATCACAGATTACAAATTGCAATGCTGCAACTCAGTGCAAACGCCTGTCCAACCAAGGAAAGAATCGGTTAATTGGCCACTACTTTACTAGCTACACATTCCTTTACTGAAATGTAGCCACTACGTACTACATACATCTCTAGCCTTTGATTACAAGTAAACGAAGCTAGGTTTAAACCCCTTTGCCTCCTCCCTCGTGCAGAACTCTTTTGAATACCCCTAGCATCTACTGTACAATTCACAAACTAATTTCCGTCGTATTGCGCCGGCACAGCCAGAAAGGGTTTGAATGTGAGGATCAGTCCGATAAACTCGATGACAGTCAGGAGGAGGAACACCATCTGATTACCTGTATGATTAAAGAAAAAGAAACAACAACAAGAAAGTTGTGTATGAGCAACATATATGTCCTGCTGAAAAAGGGTATCTGGAATTTTCACATATATATATATATATAAGGTTGTACCTGGAAAGAAATAGGCATGCTGGCGATTCTGTGCCCATGAAAACCTGAATTGAAACCCAAAAGAAGATTATCAGAGACAATCAAGTTTCACATGAAGGAGATAAACTCCAAGTTTAGCAGCAATACGGCAAATTTACGATCAGTGAAGAACTAGTAACAATTTTTTTAAAAAAAGAAAATACTGCACCTCAGCTTCCTACTTCTGAAATTCAAGCTTCAAGCACATTTTAAACCCATGTAATAAAAGTTTTTTTTTGGAGCAATGTAATCAAAGTTGTCAAAGCGCAATGTCTATTGCAGGTTTATATTGATTTGAAACTCAGTTTTTTTTTCCGAGATGCTACAAAGAGCATATTATACTCACACAATGCCCGCTCCAGCAGGAGCAACTGCCTTGAAAAGGGACATTCCTGTCATGGATAAACCATTTGCAGCACCTCTTTGATCCTGAGGCTGTTAGTAATGGTGAAGTTACCAGTCAGTTGCAGGATAGCAAGTATGCGTTGAAATGAAGCTGAACCTATGGTTACATACCACAGCATTGTTTTGAAGTAGGAATGTCCCCGAAATAATGGTAACCTGACATATTATGTCATGGATGATAGTAATAAGTTGGCAAACTTTAATCATGCCAAGAAATAAATAGTTCCTACAATCTAATTATTCAAAAGGAAAAAGAGGGTAACTCCTAAGTGGCAGACTATAGATGATAAAAATACATCTGAACTTTTCCAATCATCTGCAGGGACTGCAGATAATTTTTTTCTTGTTAAAGAGTAACTGCAAACTTTCTGAAATTATCCGAACTGATATCAATGTACTTATTCAGGTTTTAAAGTTCAATCAAGAAGATTTCAAAATGGGATGGAAAATATACTCACAGCAAGATTATTTTTCATCACCGATGCAATGTTCAGAACAATTGATAATCCTGGTTCTGACAGGTATGTCATATAAGGGTAGGCAAACAGGATAGGTATACACAGGATCTGCAAGAACAAGCACAAATATTAAGATATGCAGCAAGAAAAGAAAGCACTGCGGCAATTAAGTAACAGAAGCTTTCTCACAGCTGCGATTCGGGCAGACTTGATAGGCCCGAGAACTTTATTGATACGAGGGTACATAAACAGTTGATATACTAGAAGGCTGACACCTAAAGTGTAAGAGATAACGAGTGTCAATGTGACTGTCATGAAATAAACAGAAAAAAAAAACAAGTTACTGCACAATGCATTGAGAACCACAAGGATGAAAACAGAATAAACACAAATTTACATATCATGTTCAGCTTCAGGGGAATGATTAAGTCTTTCTTTTGCCATATACAGGTGAAAGTTCATAATCAGGTACAACGAAAAACTAGCGATAACAATTGAAATATTTCATGCATGCTAACAACAGTAGCACCAATGGATAATCTACCTGTAACTGAAAGCACCTGGCCTACGTTCTCAGATGATAAACTTAGTCCACCATACTTCTTGTCACTTTCAGCCCATAGAGAGAACACCTGGAATCAATTTTCATTAGTAAAAAGGTGCTAGAAAACTAAGCACATAGATCAGTTTTCAAATAAATGCATATAGATAAAATGTTGGTAGGATAAATATAACACAATTAAATTTTAGTAGCTAACTTTAAAAATTCAGAAACTCTCCACAATAAAAAGCATTGTTCTTCTTATTTAGACTACCAGTTATCATCGGCTGATAATGATAAGTGACAAAACAAGTTCATAAACTCATAACTGCTACATATCTTGGCAATTGGCATGGCAGCTGAAACACACAGTGATTCTGTAGCTCAGTCAAGTGTAAAACGATCACAAATTAAAAATATCGAGAGCAATACCAACGAACCCTTTCGTTGGAAAAAAAAATAGGTTATCTAGTTCATAGGATTTGCTTGGCTTTCCCTAGAAAGAAGAAAAAAGGCAAATGAAAAGGCTCACATTAACTTGGCTGACAGTAACTAGTATTTCCTAAAGCTCACATTAAATTCCATTTTGAAAAATACACCGTATTATAACAGACAGCTAGTTGTCATCAGTTCACAATAACTAAAAATGTGTTGATCGAACTTAACTGAATTTCCTAAAAAATTGAAATCTGAATTCAAACAGCTGCAGCAGTTTTCTCCAACATTTATGCAGTCGCCACACGCAATTTGTTTTCAGACCAGATTTTTTATCTCGGATAAATGCACCACTGTGAGGACATTCGTAGTTCACTAAGCTGTTCACATCTCTAGTAGATAGCATCAATTGTGCCTTACCTTTTATAGCATAATTATAAAAACAAGTTCAATACTTTGAAGCCATAAATAACAAGAAGAAACTATTATGCAGATACCTCTGTATAAGCCATGTCATGAAAAGAGAAGACACAATAGATAATTATTGATGACATCAATGGCCAATTCCTGAATAAGCTCTTCTTGCTCCCCAAATTACCACTTTCTTCAACCTTTTCTTTATGACCAATCAGGGGAGCCTCCAAAGCTTCATTGCTCTGATTTTCGGTTTCACTGACTTTATGTTTGTGCAAAGTCTCCTAAAATACATTTTAGATGTTTTATATTAGGTCAAGGAAGAATCAAAACTAACTACACGAGAAAGGTATCACAACTGAAATAATGCAGAGCAGTCTCACATACCGGCATCCATATGCAGCTTATGAGAACAGCAGCAGCAAAGACAGATGTGCATAAGCATGGTAAGAAATATGGGAAGCTGTCCAGATTTACATAAAAATGTAAACACTCTATAAATAAACTACGTGATATTATATAGTTTTTTTCTGCATGAAAACATACCTTGCGAACAGTGAATCAGGTGAAAATACATTGGGAAACTTTTCTGCGGGCTAAAATTAAGATTATCTGGTTAGCTTAGATGATAAATAATAGCCTAAAACTGTTAAACGTTCTGCGATTTACCAGTGCTAGGTAACCTCCAAGAGCAGGACCAATGATCAGGCCTATTCCCCAAGCTGTGCTAACCTAAAATTAGAACAAGGCAAATTCAAAATCAAAATAATTGAACAAAGATGACAACATTTGGTATTTTAAAACAGTGCCTGCACGCCAAGGTGACCGGCCATGGCGCCCAGCAGGTCAGCAGCGGCAGCCTAGAAGGCGGTGGCCTGTGAGGTGGCGGTGGCGGTGGCTAGGCGCCGGCCAGGCAGTCAACCAGCCATGCCGTCCAGGCCAGAGTGTCTGGATGCCTAGGCGGCTAGGTGATGCCTTTCAAACATTATAACTGTTAAGCTACTATGCACTGACCGGTTGCACCCAAAAGCTTAAGCTGATGAGGAAGGGTAGACAATTCACTTATACACTCCAACACTCCCCCTCACGTGAGGCTCCCTCGGGCCTCTAACGTGGAAAATAGGAGTGGACTTGCGTCCGTCAGGATTCGAACTCAGAGACCTCTGGCTCTGATACCATGTTAAGCTACTATACGCTAATCGATTGCACCCAAAAGCTTAAGCTGATGAGGAAGGGTAGACAATTCACTTATACACTCCAACAATAACAATAATAGTAATAATAATATCAGTAGGAGATTTGTATCTACCAGTGATAATGCTAGAGCTTCATGTTCAGGTTGGCAAACTTCAATAGCGTAAGCCTGTAAAAGTAAAACATGAGGTCATCAACTATATCATGTTTAACACAAAAGAGATTAAAAGAGGTTGCAAAGGTACCATGCCTTTATCGGTCCAAGTAGGCCATTAAGAGCACCAAGCAGAAATCGTGTAGCTATTGCCATCCAATAGCTGACACTAAGCCCAAACAAAGTATTGAATACAACCCTGACACATAACAAAAACTAAATTAGAGACTCAGAGACTGAAAGAATGAAGGAAAGGAGTAAACAAACCAATCCTTTAATTAACACAGGTTACATAAAGTGGAGCAAAAATGTTACTAACACAGAAAAAATGCCAAACACAACAACTGGCTTCCTCCCGATACGATCTGCCGCTATTCCCCAAGCCGTTGAAGTCAAACATCTGCCAAACATAAATGAAGCACCTGAAAGCATCCAGAATATGGAAATGTTCAATTAAAGAAATACTCACTATATATGCTAATCAACAATGAATTTTACCGAGCAACTCGTAAACAAACCTACAAAGCCAGCATAGAACCCGATGTCTTCTGTTCTTTTAGCAACATGCAAATCTCTTATCTATGGAGCAGTAAAAGACAACATCAACAAATGTTAACTAAAGGTACTTGACATGCAATTGTGTGTGAAGTGTTGAAATAAAAAATGTGCAGTTTAGGTTATCAAAAAATACACATTATAGTACTGGCTAGTTATTGGTTATATATATAAACAATACACTGAACAACCAGAAAATGGAACTACGTACCATAAAATACAAGAAGGGGAACAACGATGATATCGGTAATGCTGAAAGAAAGAAAAAAAAAAGAAAATTAGCAACAGTATAAACGGTATCCCAAGAAAAATTCTAGTAATCTGAATTCTCCAATAAGACGAACGCTTCCCCAGGAAGCTGAAAAGATAAAGATTTCAAGGGCACAACTCCGTACCAGCCGTGAGACAAATCATCCAGACATACAAGAACTCCTTGTAAGGCATCCCCCTCTCGAGACTCTTCTTCCTGTCGTACGCACAGCCGGGACAACCCGGGTGGTACTCCTCCTTCAGAAACGTCGAAGTGCCCTCATCCGCCATAGGGAACCGACGAGACGAATCCCCCCCCCCCCCCCCCCCCCCCCCCCTCTTCAATGGTGAGAACAACAGTTGGAGCCTCAAAACAAGAGAGGAAGCCGGCGAACGCGCAATGCGGTCTGTGCCAAACCCAAATCTTTCGCTGCCAGGACAAGATGGCCACCCAGCAATGGGCTGTGCTGTAGCGAGGACCGGCGGCCCCGAGGGTGCACCGGTACAGCCAGGACAAGATGGCCGCTCAACAAAAAAGGATATCTCTTTACGCTCTCAATTCGCCCATCTGAAGGGGGGCAATGCAGAGTTCCGTTGTTAACGTTTCCACCTGGGAAACGCCGAGGACGGCAAGGCGGGGAAGGGAGTGGACAGAGGAGGACGAAGCCAAGACGGTCTGGATTGGACTGTGATGATAGGGATGTCGCTCGCACGGCGCCAAACGAAGTCGATTGAACGAGATCCATGTGGTTCCTTACATTAATTAATCATCATTAGAAGGGAATGGATTGATGGCTAGATAGCAATTTGTTTTTCGACAAGACGTGCTGGACCTGGGGCGGACGATGGAGGACGTGCGCGCAACGTTCTCGGTGGGCAAGGAGCTGGGCCGCGGTCAGTTCGGCGTCACGCGCCTGTGCTGTGCACGCACACGACGACCGGGGTGAAGCTGGCGACCAAAGGGGGACGTCCAGCGCGAGGTGCAGATCATGCACCACCTCTCCGGACAGCCCAACGTCGTCGACCTCCGGGGCGCCTACGCGGACAAGCACAACGTCGTCTACCTCGTCATGGAGCTCTGCGCCGGCGGCGAGCACTTCGACCGCATCATGGCAGTACACGGAGCGCGCCTCTGCGTCGCTGCTGCGCACCATCGTGCCATGGGGGTCATGTACCGGGACATCAAGCCGGAGAACTTCCTGCTGCTCAGCAAGGACGAGGACGCTCCGTCTTCTTCAGGGATGGCGAGGTGTTCACTGTTCAGGGACATTGTTGCCCCGAGGCCGACATCTGGAGCACCGGCGTCATGCTGTACATCTTCCTCGCCGATGCTGATGACAAATTTTACACGTTTTTCAGGCCGGTGCTGATGCAATGGGCTGATTGACTATAATGAGTTTGTCACTGCAACGGTGCACATAAACAAACTGGATAAAGACGGTCACCTCTACATTACACTGCGTTCCAGTATTTCGTCAACAAAGAGAACGGTGGGTGAGATAAGAATGAAAATCAATACCACAACTTTGTACTCCCTCTATCCCTAAATAAATGACGTTTTTTGAAATAGAATTAATTTAAATAACGTCATTTATCTGAAGACTGATGGAGTACTTGTACTATCATGGTTTGATGTTCCTCCTACTGATAGGATATGTTTTTTTACTTTGCATGTTTAGGAAGGAAGTCTCAATGGTTTTCTTCTGACCGGCAGAGAACGTAACTTCTATCCAAGCATTGAAGCATACAACTACCAAGCGTTACATGTTAGCATATGGAGAACAACCCATCTCTACGCTTTACAGTTACAGGCAACGTAAACCCAAATACATAATTCTGTTTCCGAGACCCAATCTATGGAAGAAGGGGTAAGATTTAAATCTTTCTATCCTCGTCCTGTCATACAAAAGGGCAATCTGGATCATCAATCGGTGGACTCTACGTGGACTCGTCCAACTCTTCTCCGAATCGATCCAGCCTTGACACCTCTGCATCATAATCACGGATCAGAGTATGGTTAATGGAGCCGTCATCTTCACTTGCTTGGATTTGCCGCCCAGCAAACCTGCAGAGAAAAAATGTTTTTTTTCTTTTACTGTTAATACATATCAATCCAGGAAAAAGGAAAGATGTAATGACTCATCATTCTTTTCTATATCTATAGTTTCCTCTCGGTAGATGAACAGACTTGAACAGTTCCAAGCATTACTCACATTTCCACTCAAACGATAAAGTTTATTGTCAACTTTCCAGATTAATCAGTGAAGCATTTGATAAAATATAAGTTCGTGTGGGGATAACAAACATGATATGCATGCCAAAAGTTCCATTTCAACGTTGTAACATCATAAACAAAGGGAAAAGGGATTATGTGCTGAAACCTACCATCTTCCATTCATCTTCTCTATGCATTTGGCAGCGTCTTTCCGGTCTTCGAATTTCACCAATATGACACCCTGTGGATGATTTTCACAAATCTGAATGCAGAAACATGTCAATATACCAACAGTCATAGGGTGAAAAGAAGTGGCGGACAATATAATAGGAACAATTTGGTGAGTCATAGCTTGTTTTGGAGATAATTTGCTAGAGTGCGTTTTCCAGACAAATACAACTCGTAAGTGGTAGGAAAATATCCACACCAGGGAGTATGTGTTAAGAGAGTGTTTATGAAACCCTAACTGTAAACAAGGTGGAATCAATCATTACCTTGACATTATCCACTGGACCAAACTTGACGCATTCCTCTCTAACATCTACCTCCAGCTCAGGAAGAAGTTCTTCATCAGTCTGCAAGGTTGGGATATTCTTAGATTATCCAATAAAAGCGTACAGAGTTGCTATGAAGCATGAACGTCGGGAGATGAATGATTGATGTGGAATAAAGTGCAGGTACAAGCAAACAGAGTTTCAGATAAGAAGACCACATATTTCAGCAACTTACTCTTAACTCAGCAGGAGTGAACATATGCCGTAAAATCACCGTAGTTGGGATCATCACCTTCTTATCATCATGTCCACCTAAATAGAGGAAAATTTTCAGAGAGCAAATGAAGTTAAATTAAATGTTCTCCAACACTCCCTCCAGTTAAAAAGATTGTAATGTCCTAGAATGCATCCTATAATGAATCCCGTCAAATGATTTAACTTGACCCCACAAAACCGTTAGAGTACAACGCAGCCATATGAAAATAATATCGATAAAGCTTTACAACCTAGATAGATTTTTACAGCCTAATCCAATCCCGGAGTGAATACTGCAGCAAATAAATCACATATTTGAATCAACCATAACCAAAATATACAAAAAATATGAATTTACCCCATCCAAGCATTTTGTCTTCAACCTTCTTAGTCTTTCTTTTCTTTTGCTTATCCGTTTTCTTTTGAATGAAAGCATCGCCTGAAAAACATGGGAATCATCAGTAACAATTTGCAGCTAATGGCACATACAGTATTTGGTTTTGATATAGAACCATAAATTTACTACCTTTTTGCTCAAATTTGGCCGGGCTTACAGACATCATTGTCTTACCACCAGGGCGGAATGATGTCCCATCCAACAATTGAACTGCTAAAGCTACAGAAGGTTCCTGAATGGTCAAGAGTTAAAAAAAAAGTTTATGAAGGAGAAATGCATATCGAGCCCAAGTACTCTCTCTCTCTCTCTCATAAGTTGAACAAGGTAATACCTTGAAATAGGTTACCAATGCATCACCTTTCTTGCTGCCTGTTTCCTTGTCAGTATAGATCTTCACCCGTGGCTTTTTAGTCTCTGGGTCCTATGTTATCATTTATGACATTAGCGTATGAAATACAACATTTTTACATGCATCCATATTAACCTATGAGCAGCTGGGCAACATCTAGTAATATAATGCACAGCTAACTTTGCTAATTGCTTGATTTGAACATACTTGCCATGATGAAATGAAGATACCAATATTCTGATAAGTACCCATTGGTTTTCGGTAACATTATAATTAATTACGTTCTCATATGACACCTATATGATCGTCTAAGATTCTAAGTACTGACAGTATGTGAGTCTGACAAGACCAAGTCTCCTCAGAGGTGCCGAAAATCCAAAGAGTCAGCAAGAGCGAATAAAACAGGCAGAACAGCAAGGATCAAAAGCATACCTCCTTTATTATTCCGCACTTGGAAAATACCTCCACTATCTGCACATGAAATCCAGCATCAGAACCAAGCATTTAAAAAATAACCAGCTTTAAAGAATGTCAAAAATTTCATTCAATGGAATGAGCTCCCAAAGCGTGAAATGAAATGTGACTTCAGAATTAGTTGATATGAGTAATTTACCTCCTCCACTGTGACATCATCAGGCAAACCAGTTACATAGACATGTGTGTTGACTTTGAGATCAAACCAACTGTCTGGAGGTTTGTTAGCTTCCTACCACAGTTGTCAAACAGGTTAGAATAAGCAGCCTGCTCAAACTTAAAAAGAACTCTCAGAATACTTGGAAACTATACCTTCTTTTCAACTGGCTTCTCAGATGATTTCCTCTTCTTTTCTCCTCTCTTTTCTGCTTTATGTGATTCTTTGTTTCTGTTTTCAGCTGGTGACTTGATTTCTTCTAATGTAGATGGACCAGGAATTTCTGATGCCTGAAATACTTCTTCTTCAAGTGCGAAAGTCATCTCTTCAACAGCATAATCTTCCTTTTTACCTGGTAAATCATTCTATAAAAGGATACCCAAATCAGGAAAACTGAAAAACAGACGAGTGGAAATATCCAAAGAATTAGAGTTTTTCCCCAAAGAATAAGGTGAACATGTTCCAAATTATAGCATGACTACCACAGCATAAAGCAGTAGGAGAAACGAAAAACTAAGGGATACAATGATTTACAAATGCATTTGCTGGAACAAAGCACAGCTAGTTTTTTCCTCGATACAAATCTTCTAGACATGAGAACTTGTCAAAACACTGCAGTCTAAAACAAACCATGCATGACAAGAAGGATTATTTCGAGGGGCATGACTGATGAGAATGTGTGTTCTAAAGTTGATTCAGATAAACAGATATGCTTTCCTAAAGTACTACCTAATATGAAAATTCCAGCAACACAGGTAGCTAAAACAAAATAGAAACAAGGGTCAATTACACAGTGAAGACTATGAGAGGGTCCAGATCAATTGAACCTCTAGCCAGGTGCTAAGAGCATTAACTCCCAAACGAGTACAGTTGTTCAATTACAGATAATTTGTGACATCCTGGTTCAAGGCTTAATAGAATTGATAGAATACCCATACCACCAAGGTATACCTTTTTTTTCCGGGAGCCCACCTGCAAAAAACTCCGAGGTTAAGCATGCTTGGCCCGGAGCAATTTACGAATAGGTGACCGACCAGGAAGTCTTCCCAGGTGCGCACGAGTGAGGACAAAATGCGCAGTAAAGACTAGTGTTGGTCTGTGGAGCTAGTCCGTGATCCTAGAGAACTGCCAGAAGTAATGACCGCCAAACCCGTAGTGGACGGGGTGTTACAAATGGTATCAGAGCCGACCCTCACGGTTTCACGGGTGCGTACGGATCAGGGACGTGGGTACATATGCATAACGCGTGGGTCCTCTAGGAGGGACACGGTATGGTATGTATACCAGTACTGAATGTATGGATGTGGCCAAGAGAGGACGTTCCTAGCTTGGAAGTTGACCGACGACGACGTCGGTCTTCTAAGGGGGGTGGATTGTGACATCCTGGCTCAAAGCTTAATAGGATTGATAGAATATTCATACCACCAAGGTATACCTTCTTTTCCGAGAGCCCACCTGCAAAGAACTCCAAGGTTAAACGTGCTTGGCCCGGAGCGATTTACGAATGGGTGGCCGATCGGGAAGTCTTCCCGGGTGCGCACGAGTGAGGACAAAATGCGCAAAAAAAACTAGTGTTGGTCTGTGGGGCTAGTCTGTGATCCTAGAGAACTGCCAGAAGTAAGGACCGTCAAGCCCGTAGTCAAGGCAGTGTATCTAAAAAGCTAAAAATAGCAAATACAGATTAGCAATACTTACTTGAGGTACCCAGGCCCGCAGGGTACGATCCCATTTGTAAATGGTGCCATCGTCATCAGTAAATTCTTCCTCACCATCTGGTGGGGTTGCTGGCCGTTCATCAAGCTCCTGGTTTCCGTCTTCAGCACTGCCTTTCAAGGCCTGCTTCACCTCTGCCTCAGCTTCTACAACCTCCTTTTGAAATTTTTCAAAATCATCTTCAACAACTGGAGCAGCTGCACACAAATTCAAAGAATGTGGCTATGAGAGAACAGAACGTTGCAGAATTTTCGGCAAAGAAGATACAGAACAAGGGAAGAGCATTAGCCTTGTTCAGGTTGAGCCTTTGCTGTGACTAGGGAGTTCAACTCAGGGATTGAAGAGAGTGGCATCCAACCACTCCTGCCTTCTGCCCAGAGCATTGTGCTCTCGCTGAGGTACCCGTTTGCAAAGTGTTCTGCAAAGGAAGCAATTTGTGGTTTATTTTAAACATTATTTCCGGGAATAGGAAGCAGATTTCTTCTAGTTCAAAAGGGTGGAAACGAGAGTCTGAGAGATAATCAACACGTCAATCTTCAGAAAACGATAATTCAATAAGAAAGAGGCTAACTTTATCAGCGCAAACGGTGAGACAACAGGGGAACAAACAACTCCGCCTTCGTGGACTAATAAACCCTAAGCTGGACCTGAGTGACGTGCACTGTAATTGCTCGGAGGAGGAAGCTGGAAAGGATCACCTCGCAGCTCCGCTAGCGCGTAGGGGCCGACGGTCTCCTGGTTCGGGGCGAGCACGTACCAGCCCACCTCGCCGGCGGGCGCGCCGCTGGTCTCCATGGACCGCTCCAAGTGGAGGATGGATCAATCCGGAGCGTGCTCGCAGGCAGAAGACAGGGGATGCTAGGAGCGCCGGCGGCGGGGGGAAGTGCCGAGAAAGGCGGCTGGCCGGAGGAGGGGAAGGCGGCGGAAGAGTTCGGGAAACGGAAAGGACGGCCAGAGTGAAGAGTCGTGGAGAAGGGGCTTTCTGGACGGCTGAGATAGCCCTACGCTTGCGATCAACGGCTCTGAGCACGCCTGCTTCTTCACTATCACTGCCATGATGCCATCCAATCCAATCAGAATGGTCTCCGATTCAAGTCGAAGCCCATTCATCATTTGTAGTATTGGTCGGTCGACCATATCAGATCCATTACCACCCCTACATGCCACTTTGAACAAATATTGCAGCTTCTGAACAGCAATGGTATTGCTTTTCCACTGATTGGGAACAAACACAAAGCAGGGAACGGCGCCATCAGATTACTACAAACGAGTATAATTGCTGCTTCAAGTGCGCATGCTAAAAGCACGCACTTTTTCATCTGAATGGTTGAATCCCAATTCCCCGAAACTATCATTCTGCAGCAGCCCCACTGATGCAACATTGCTCATCAAACATTGCACTACTACAGTACTAATCTAGGCCTGTTAGCCTTTACAGTGAAAGCTCTGGAGTATTAAATTCATGGTACCTATACAAGCATCAAAGGAATATTAAACTTCACTGAATGCAAATCGATCCAATCGACAGGCCAATAATGCCCTGCAAATTTCATCACAAATATCCTTCTCTACCTAAATAGCAATGCTGAATGCTGGTTAGTAGAATCCTACTAACATTCAATCTGGTATAGCTATCACCTAAACATCAGAGATGCCATCACTACTGGTGGCAGGTAGGATTAGTTACTGATGACCTACAATCCTACTAGGATTATCTAACCAAAACAGCGACAGCTAGCCATGGATCTTGAATCAGTACTGTCTTCTAAAGCGGTTGAGACTTGAGGGGGGAGTTCAGAGTCCCAGCAGAACGTAGTAGACAAGGGTGATGGGTAGTGCAATCAGCATCCCGAAAATCACACTGCAGCAAAGAGAGTTATGTAGTTTTCAGGATCAAGTTTAATTAGTTGCATAGTATGTTATGGTGCACATTGTAGTTTTCAGGATGAACCGGTAGTAAAGAGAAAAGAAGAGATGATCTTACGCTGTGCTCAGTATGTTAGGGTGCACATTGTACTCCTTGGCAAAAACAAACGGCACAAATCCTTGAGGTAAAGCAGCCTGAAATTAAACGGCGGTTTGAAATATATAAGGTTCAGTTATGCGACAACAAACTGTTATGTTGAAAAATTAGGGGGTTAATGGCATTATACCTGAACGATAGCAATGTGCAGAAGAACTCCCCGCAGTCCTACAGCAATAGAGGCAGCAGCCATGACGGCCGGACCAACAAGGAACCTAACGGCCATTGCAAATGCAGCAAGGCTGTTCCCACAAGCAATGATCCGCGGCTGCAATGCCATGAACAAGCCTGAACGAAAAAGGAGAGGGAGCAATAGTTAAGCACCAGGTATACATTATACGTACAGAAAAACAACATATGCACCCTCCTGAACTCTGAAAAAAGAGATGGATGTACAAACCTAGGCTGAACATTGCCATCCCAAGACCGGCGTCAGACAGGATTGAGATCGACCGGGCGATGATTGCAGGCATTTCGATTCCCCACCTGAAGAAATATCGCACAACACACAAGATAAACAAAACAATGCAGCGATCGATACGATAACAAAAAGATCTGTACACGGTGATATGTTGGGTTGACCTGTACGAGACCAGGGACCAGATGACACCGAGGAGGCTGGAGTAAGTGTTGGGGTTCCGGATGAGCTTCCTTCAGACCATGATCAGGATGAGCCTCGTCATCACGCTCGCCGGCGGCATCGTGGCCGGCCTCTCCTCGCCACCGTCGTCCTTGGGGTGAAGCTGGGCGGTGGAGTTGGACCCCAGCTTGGACAACGTCGGTCCGCCCTTCTCCGCGCCGTTGTTGTTCCTACTAAAATCGTCACGGCTGTACTCATCGTAGGCTTGGGCTCCTGTCCAAAAGTCACTACAGGAATCGCTAGGAAGCAAACAAAAGTATCTTGCATGGTCAATAGGAAAAAGTGTTCACCTTTGGCGACGAGGACGTCGCCATGCTCGGCGGCGCCGGCGCCGAAGACGTACGGGTGGGCCCGGTCCGACACCGGCGACGCGCTGGAGCTCCAGACGAACATGTGGAGGTCCTTCCTCTTGGCCGCCAACGCTTGGGGCAGCGGCTGCGGAGAGTGTCCGCCAGCGCCCTTCTCCTCGTCTCCCTTGACGACGATGTCGGTGAAGAAGTCGGCGCGGTTGAAGCTGGACCCCCTCGGCGTGGGGTTCCGCGACGACTGCAGCGAGTAGATCTCGACGCCGGAGAGGTTGGAAATGCGCGGCTGCTGCATCATGGAGTGCGAGTGCGAATGGGAGCGGGAGTGCGAGCAGGCCGCCTCGGAGCGCGAGCTGGAGGACTTGCGCACGGTGACCCGGACCCGTCCGTCCTCGGCGACCTCGAGGTCGGCCTGGGCCTCCCCGGCGGCGAGCGAGACGACGTCGGAGTCGACGCGGAAGGAGACGGCGGCGGCGTCGTCCGGGGGGAACTGGTCCATGAGGAGCAAGCGCGCGGCGCGGTACTCGAAGAGGAAGAGCATGAGCGTGTACCAGATGATGCACTGGAGGACGACGACCTGCACCATGAGCGTGCCGGACGACTCGGGGCCGTACATGCCCCGGAGCAGCGGGATGCCCATGACGAGGGTGTTGGGCAGCGTGGAGAGGGAGAAGAGCGTGATGACCCAGTCGAGCGAGGGGGCGGCGCGGCGGAGCGGGGAGACGCGGGACGACGCGGCGAGGAGGAAGAGGAGCGCGAGGACGAGGAGCTTCTGGAGCGTGTCGGCGGCGAGGAAGCGGAGGTTCATGGCGAAGGGGTCGTTGGTGGAGATGAAGTGGAAGGAGAGGAGCGGGACGGCGAAGAGCGCGACGAAGCGGTTGATGCCGGCGCACTGGTCCGGGGTGAAGGTGCGCGCCACCAGCGGACGGAGCCGTAGGCCAGCGTCATGGCCACGTAGAGCGGCACCACCGCCGTGAGGACGTGGTACAGGTCCAGCGCCGTGATCATGGCGGCGATGCTCTGCTCTGCTGTACTCTTGATGAGTGAGGTGGATGAAGGAAGCGAGTTGTTCTTGGTTTGCAGCAAGGGGTGATCGAGCAATGTGGGTGGTTTATGGCTTGGCGGACATGGCTGTGGATGTGGAGTGCGAGACAAAAAGAGGAAGTGGAGGTCGGAGACACAGGTGAGGCAACGGGACTGTACCGGTGCACCAACGGACGAAGCAATGCAGCAGTGGCAGTAGAGGACGAAGCATTTGCATTGCAGCAGTGCTAGTGCTAGAGGGAGGGAGGGAGGGAGGGGAGCATGGGCTGGGCGGAGTAGGTACGCGCGCGCGGCGCAAAGATATGAAGGGGGGCGGCATGGTCGGGGCAATGGCAGACCGGAAGGCATCCAGGACCCTGCTGGCCCGGAGCATTGCATCGGGAGGAGCACCTAGTATACCTGCTGCCATCGCATCGTCATCACCATCGGAGGAGAGAAGCAGACTGCCTTGGAGCTTGGATCGGCTGATCGGAATCACGACATTGGTCACTGTTGATGTTGCTCAAGCTCAACTCGAAGAGTGCTTATCTGTAGTGTAAACCAGTCTCGTGTCCATGGCCACAGCTGCCTGCGATGCGATGATCTCAGCTCACGGCCGCTGTACTGTACTGTGCTGTTGCTGTCACACCCGGTTTTATTAAGCATAAAACCAGCTGCAAAATACATGTATGCTAGGATCAGTTTCACTATACATGTACGACAAGTAGTGATAAACAGTTTTATATCGCATGAAAACAACATTTATACCTTTCAAAAGAGTTTTGAATAGCAGCGGAAGAGGAAAAACTCTATAGCAACCACAGGCAAATCGGCTGGCAGCAACGCAACCTTCTACACACCGTCTTCAATAGAAAATTGCCGTCATTGAATCTTCTCTTCACTGAGCAGCATTTATAAAAAAAAGTATAACAAAGCAAGTGTGAGTATCATCCCGTGGTACTCCGCAAGTGTGGGAAATAAATGACATGTAGGCCAATCAAAAAGGAAAGGCTGATAATGGTTTAAGTACTATGCATTAAACTTATCCTTAACTTTCATTAGCGCCTACATCTAGGTGTATATTCCCAATCATTATAGAATAACAATAATAATGAATCAATACCAACATCATTCTCAAACCATAATCCCAACCATCGTCTAATTATGAATTGGACACCAAGTCGCTCTTGTCTGTGAGCACGGCTGTCATGACAGTTTTCCAAATCTCTGCAGAGAGTGTACCCTTTATCCACAAGTAGTGATTTCATCCCCTGTTGCCAGGTGCACTGAGTAAACCTCCCTGAATGCCCGTGGTAGCTAACCACATTACACACTTCCTTTGGTGTGAGGCCAGGAGATCACTACATGGTCTTTACAAAGGTACTCCCAACTAGTGCTAGCCCTCTAAGGTTTCCACCACTGAAGCATTTCCGGAGTAACCCTCCGCCTCAGAGCCCCCTCTTGAGCCTTACGGTTCTCAGAGCAGTACCCCTGCATCATTCCCCGCACCATCCAACTACTAGCATTTCGTCGGGAGAAACCTAATTAATTGACCAAGCCGCCCCATCTCGGTCTCGTGGTGGTACTATAAAGCTTAGTGGCTTCCTTCATAAACGGATCCTTAGAATCCGGCGGTAACAAACTCAATCCCAAGTCTCGTGCAAACTGCACCATACCATAACAATCCAACCGCCAGATTCATACCAATTACTTCATTATCTTCAATGTAACGCAATGATCATAATTAATATATAATCATGTGTCCATATTTCCATCCCAACTAATAAGCATGGCTAAGCGTCATTTGAAATACCCAAAACCAACCAATTCAACCCGGGCGACAAGGAATTGTATGGAACAGGTGAATAAATAGGATTCATATTAATTAAGCATGCAACTAACTATAATTCTTAAAACAGGCACATGATGATCAAGGGCACTTGCCTTTTATTGAATAGTCGCTCAGTCTCATGATTGAACTCTTATCTTCATATCTTCATGTTGCTTCTTGATCGAGTGCGTGTAAACTACCATCAAAAGAGAAATGAAAGTAATCAAGAGCAATACACCATACAAACAATACAAATATTATGATTGAAATATGATATGATTATGATTTAAATTGGAGTTATGAGTGATTTATTATTTTTCATAGCTAAATAAATGTATTTATCATTTATTTCTCATTTTTAGTATTATTTATATGTTAAAAACATTATTAATGAATTTCTCATAGCCAAAATATATTTTATATGCATTTTATAAATTTTGTTTGAACTTAAAAGATTTATAAATAATTTTCCTACTATTTCAACATTTATTCTCCATTTTTAATATTTATTTATAGCTAAAAACATTTTTATTAAAATTTTCATTGTCAAAATATAATTCATATGCATCTACAATTTATTTCAGCCTAAAAAAATTTAATACTAATTTTTATATTATTTTATATATTTATTTTACAACTTGTAAGTATTTTCCACTACTAAATTCCTTGTAAGGTGGGTGAGATTGTAACCACCGTAATTAACAAAAGGGAATATTATTAATAATAACAATAATAATTATAGTAAATCTATTTATCATGGCAATACATTTGAAAAAAAATTATTATTAAAATTTTAAAAACCATGATGAAGTTTCGGTCAAATTCAAAATAACAATAAACATAATGAAATAATAATAATAATAATTATATGTTGTTGTGTGATAAAATTTTAAAATTCAACTAAATTAACATATTTCATAATTGTCTATTTGTGAAAAATGCAAATTGTAATTGTAACACCTAGAGAAAAATAATAATTATATAATAACAAACAAATTTACTCAATTAATAGTAACAACATAATAAATAAATAAATAACAATAAAAAAATCTTGGCGAAATAAACAAATAAATAAATAAAATCTAAGTGAAGGAAAATAAACTTAATGTGTTGTATCAAATGCTAATTAGTTAGAACTAATTTATTGAGGTGCTTTGGTTGGAAAACAAAATTTTCAATTGCTAAAGAAGACTTTTAAATTCAAATAAAATAAACCAACATTCAGGTCTTTGAAGCTTTCATTCACATAATAATAATAAGAATAATGATAGTAAGGTAACAAACTAAACACAATAAAAAGGAAGAAGAAATAAATTTTAGTGTACAAATTTTCATTGTGTTGAAAGTTAGTTTTCCTTAAAATTAATTCAAACTAAATTATTACCTTGTATTTGTACATCTGTGTAAACATTTTATAACTTCCAAAATAACTTAAGATCAAAATTTGAAATAGAAAGAAAAATGTATAAAAATATTTTCAAAAGAAGAAATTAGTAGTTTGTTGATTTAGCTAAAAAAATCCAGTCCTAAACTTTACGCGACCCAGTTATTTTTCCCCTTCTCTCTCTCACACTGCATGCAGGCCCCAACTGTCATTTATTTCTTCCTCCAACCGCACGCCTTGCAGGTATTTCATCGAACAGGTCGCGTGCAAGCCGCGTTCTGACAACCGCCACGCCAATTCTTGCCCATCTCGCGCCCCTTCCCACATAGCCCACGTTCCATAGCAACCACACAACATCAAGCAACCGTTTCTCTTTCAAAT
The DNA here is from genome assembly GCA_036927565.1 of Tuctoria greenei. Classification (NCBI taxonomy): domain Eukaryota; kingdom Viridiplantae; phylum Streptophyta; class Magnoliopsida; order Poales; family Poaceae; genus Tuctoria; species Tuctoria greenei. The sequence goes on along the minus strand of JAYESD010000009.1, from coordinate 176,906,721 downwards.
ACTCGTTCACTCCTCTTCCCATATTCCTTCCACGGTGAAAACCAACCGCCACCACCAGTGTCGCCATCGTTCTCGCGTTTCCACTCGATCTCCTCTTCCGATGATGCATCAATAGTGTTTCGCGTGCCCCAGAACATGCCCTGGGCAAGGAGGCGCCGAAGAATCGCCACCGAGGCACCACCGCGACATCCACCATAGCAACCGTCAACCTTCAACGTTGTTGCTCCCTTGCAGCGCCATTTTAGTGTCTACAACCTTGCTAGGTGAGTTCTAGGCATGCTCCTCCTTCGATTTTGGTAGCCAGTGACTAGTTTAGGCTTTTTTTGCTTGGATTGCGTGCTCCCGCGTGCTATGGCCGGTGGCCATGGCGGCACAGCCGTCCTGGCTAGAGGTAGAAGAAGACTATGGCTTCTTTTGTTTCCTAGCCATTGGATCTTGCCTCAATGGTCCAGATTAGATTGAACATACACCTTCATTTTATTTAAATCTAAGGCATCCATTTAAAATCCTATGGCCCAGATTAGAAGGGCGAAGGGGTAGTCCCCCTGGTCCACCGCGGACATAGACCCGCCCATTATTCCCTTGGTCCATGAGGCATGAACTCGGTTCACCGATTTTTGTATAGAAAAATAAATAAGAAAAAGAAAAGGAATTGGAAATTTGCAGATAGGCCCCTGCTCTTAATAAAAACACCCCTGGACATGATGGTAATTATGTCAACAATAAGAAAATATGTAAAACTTGCATTTAAGCCCATGAAATATTATTTAATTTCTGATTATTGTTTAAAAATGCATTTAGTAGTAGAAAATACTTATAAGTTGTAAAATAAATATATAAAATGATATAAAAATTAGTATTAAATCTTTTTAGGTTGAAATGTAGATGATATGAATTATATTTTAACAATGAAAATTTTAATAAAAATGTTTTTAGCTATAAATAAATATTAAAAATGGAGAATAAATGTAGAAATAGTAGGAAAATTATTTATAAATCTTTTAAGCTAAAACAAAATTTATAAAATGCATACAAAATATATTTTGGCTATGAGAAATTCATTAATAATGTTTTTAACATATAAATAAATACTAAAAATGAGAAATAAATGATAAATACATTTATTTAGCTATAAAAAATAATAAATTACTCATAACTCCAATTTAAATTATAATCATATCATATTTCAATCATAATATTTGTATTGCTTGTATGATGCATTGCTCTTGATTACTTTCATTTCTCTTTTGACGGTAGTTTACACGCACTCAATCAAGAAGCAACATGAAGATATGAAGATAAGAGTTCAATCAAGAGACTGAGCGACTATTCAATAAAAGGCAAGTGCCCTTGATCATCATGTGCCTATTTTAAGAATTATAGTTAGTTGCATACTTAATTAATATGAATCCTATTTATTCACCTGTTCCATACAATTCCTTGTCGCCCGGGTTGAATTGGTTGGTTTTGGGTATTTCTATCACGCTTAGCCATACTTATTAGTTGGGATGGAAATCTGGACACATGATTATATATTAATTATGATCATTATGTTACATTGAACATAATGAAATAATTGGTATGAATCTGGCGGTTGGATTGTTATGGTATGGTGCAGTTTGCACGAGACCTGGGATTGAGTTTGGTACCGCCGGATTCTAAGAACCGGTTTATGGAGGAAGCCACTAAGCTTTATAGTACCACCACGAGACCGAGATGGGGCGGCTTGATCAATTAATTAGGTTTCTCCTGACGAAATGCTAGTAGTTGGATGGTGCGGGGAATGATGCAGGGGTACTGCTCTAAGAACCGTAAGGCTCAAGAGGGGGCTCTGAGGCGGAGGGTTACTCCGGAAATGCTTTAGTGGTGGAAACCTTAGAGGGCTAGCACTAATTGAGAGTACCTTTGTAAAGACCATGTAGTGATCTCCCGGCCTCACACCAAAGGAAGTGTGTAATGTGGTTAGCTACCACGGGCATTCAGAGAGGTTTACTCAGTCCACCTGGCAACAGGGGATGAAATCACTGCTTGTGGGTAAAAGGTACACTCTCTGTAGAGATTTGGAAAACTGTCATGACAGTCGTGCTCACGGACAAGAGCGACTTGGTGTCCAATTCATAATTAGACGATGGTTGGGATGATGGTTGAGATGATGGTTTGGGAATGATGTTGGTATTGATTCATTATTATTGTTATTCTATAATGATTGGGAATATACACCTAGATGTAGGTGCTAATGAAAGCTAAGGATAAGTTTAATGCATAGTACTTAAACCATTATCAGCCTTTCCTTTTTGATTGGCCTACATGTCATTTATTTCCCACACTTACGGAGTACCACGGGATGATACTCACACTTGCTTTGTTGTACTTTTTTTATAAATGCTGCTCAGTGGAGAGAAGATTCAACGACGGCAATTTTCCATTGAAGACGGTGTGTAGAAGGTCGCGTTGCTGCGAGTCGATTTGCCTGTGGTTGCTATAGAGTTTTTTCTCTTCCGCTGCTATTAAAAACTCTTTTGAAAGGTATAAATGTTGTTTTCATACGATATAGAACTGTTTATCACTACTTGTCGTACATGTATGGTTCAACTGATCCTGACGTACATGTGGTTAGCGTCTGTTCATCTTTACAATGACCGGACGTGATAGTTGCCGATGACGGGAACAAGTTCCTTTGACCGGGGACAGCGTCAGCATGGGTCAGGAGCCTGCATCCATGGCATGGCATGTCGGCTTTGCGTGCTGCATTGCGTTGCGTCCCGTGCAACGATCTGTTGGACTTTTGGTGTCTCTTCCTCCCGTCGTTCAGTACAGTACTGTCCTGACCGGGCGAGCAGGAGCACCGGTAAAATCGTCACATCATCAAGTACTCATATTCCTACGGAAAGACTCGTTGCAACGACTCAAAGCATACGTTTTTTCTACCTTTTTTTCGAGGGATGAATAACGTTGACTTTATAAATTAATTTTTGACCACGTAAGGTTTGTAATACTAGCTTCTCCGGTCGTTGTGCTTTGTAGGTGCTCATTGGAAATTCATATGCTCAGCTGCATTATTATTTGTTGGATGTTTCGCGAGCATTTTCAGGAGTGCAAGTTATATGCAGCTGGGTCGGGGTATTGCAAGATCTAACATGACAAATAGATTGTCCTGGCAACTACTCCAAATTAGTTATCATCACAAGTAAAATCTCTCTGAAAGAAATCAATCGCTCTATCCAAGGGTAAACTGTGCTGTTTCAACATGGATCCAAAATTGCACGCTCATTCCCACGCACATATTACTAGGCCACTAATCTTGTGTGCTTCTGCCTTCGATGTTCTTACAAATGCTTGTGATCAACTAATCCGTATTAGGCCCCAGACGCATGACGCTTCTAGCAGAGCTGTCCGTAGCGCATCTGCACTGTTGGGCCTCTTCCCATCAAAACTTGGAGATTTAGAACAGCAGGCAAGCTCAACTGTGAGTGTTTCAACGTTATTAAGCATCCTTCTGCAGCTTGGCTGGCCTCTCCTTGTGCGATTCTGGTTGCAAAAAAAAATAAAATAGATTTTTTCAATATTTTCTTCAATTGTTACTGTTGAGTGGAAAGTAAAATAGCACTGTTCCACTGAAGGTTTCAACCAAAAGACATTTATTATTATTATTATTATTATTATTATTATTATTATTATTATTATTATTATTATTATTATTATTATTATTATTATTGGAGACCAACCATGAGACTTGAGGTGCATGGAGCATTCACATGTAAGAGAATTACCTGCATATCTCCTTTTCTTGTTAGCTCGCCTCCTCTTGCGCTCAGCTTGTGTAAGTTCTCCCTCTTCTTTAATATCACCTCTCCCATCAAAAACTTCTTCAGGGGCAAGCATGGCAGCATCTGAAACAGCTACAGGTGCAATCTACAAGATACAAAAACCATTAGTTCAAATGCTCAAACAGATCAACATCGTGACAAATAAACAAGGGATTTGGTACCTCTTCCATTGCTAGAGCAGGCACATTTGCTTGTATAGACATATCCTCAATAACCTGGAGAAAAAAAACATATTTCACTTAGTTCAGAAATCCGGCGCATATCTCAATGGACAAAAATATATCAAACTTCAAGAAATTAACTGTACCGGCTTTGGAGCAAAGTGGAAATGTGATAGTGCATCCAACTTCAAGCATATCCTCTTAAATAAAGTATTTGCCTGGATCGAACCAAACAGTACAGATCACTTAGCTAACGGCAAACATCATATAGGCACAATGCATGTGAGATCAATAGAGCGATGGCACAAGCACATATAAGCAGAAGAGATATGACTGTTGACTTATATGTGCATAATAACATCTGCCATGAATTCAAAAATAAGAAACTGAAAGGTTGATTAGAATACGGAAAATCAGACACAGATAAGATATGACACTAAGTATATTAACAATAGAAGAAATTATCTTCGCCTGGATTCTAGGAAGCAGCAAATAATTACTCACCTCATTCTTCAGTTCATCTGAAATAGAAAGCGGGGCAGGTGCCAGGCCAGATTTCTGAGCATAATCTTCCTGGACAAACAAGATCATCAACAGTAAATGGCCTGTGCGTACACTAAATTACTAATACTGATTATATGAATAATATAAATATATTGTGACAAACCTCATAGAGTTCAGCAAGCCCCTTCTTGCTCTTACTTTCATCCTGTAAGAATAATACTCACCATTGTAAGATGTGTTGCATTTATATTACGATTACCATGAAAAATTACATTTAATGTGCAAAAGTAAAACCATACCATCTCCTTATGCTCCTTTGGTGCTTTAGCTGGCAAGAGGGCAGGCTTCTCGACATCATCAAAATGACCCTGTAAGCAACCAGCTAACCAAATAAAAATACTGGTAACAGAAACACAGAAAGTGATGCCAAGAACTTGCTCAGTGCAAATAAAAAGAATAGAAGTAGAACTATTATTGCTGAAGCCGAACAAATGACCAGATCAAAGGGCAAAATGATAATATGTACCTCTGCAATTCTTTTCTTTATCAACTCTTCAAGAGAAGCTGTGACTTCCTCAGTTATTATAGGTGCAGGCCTTACATTGTGCTCAAAATCAAGGTCCACTTCTAGGGCACTGTTCTTGGGCCTGCTGGAAGCAGTAACCTACGCAAAAAAAAATACTGTTTAGTTCATCCACAATTCAAATCAAATGGTGATGAAGTACCATCAATGAGATGTTATAAGTCAGTATTTTATGTGGTTTTGAAAAGTATAAAATACATACTATTCATTACCTCTCCCTGCATGGTCCATGCACTGGGTTCAAGAACAGCTTTCTCCATTTGTTCTATTTCAGCACGCTTCTTAAGACGCTCCTTTTCATAAGTTGAGAGGCCCTGTTCATCATGTTCCTGCAGAAAGGGGACAATGTTGAAAACTACTATATGCACATATTTCAAGTTAGGTAGATGTAGTTCTAAACTGACATTTTCATCATCATTCACACTGCCATCAAGATCATTTTCATGTATTTCATCCTTGAACTGAACTTTTTTCGTGGAACTGTCTCTCCTCTTGACTTGTTTATGTCCTTTTTCAAAATAATCCTTGTACCTGAAAAGGCCCCATTGCTGGTTAAAGCATTGTGCAACATATGTCCTGCTATTTCACATACATGGATATAACAAAAGGTCGAGTGCACTGGTTAAGCTTTGCCCAATTTGTGAAACCTAGAGTTTATTGAGGCTTTACGGCACAAATTTACGTGAGTTCATCTGGCAAGTAATTGGATTCAGTTTTTAAGCATACAAGGTTCGCAAAGGGGATGCCGCAGTAGTACATATGCAGTTATCATATAGCTGAATCCAGGTATGTTGAAATCAATAAATATCTGATCATATCTGATTCTCGCCTTATAAATCATCTATTATGGTAACTGTACAGTCAAAAGTTGTATACGGGACTTACATTATATCCCCGCCAGTTTTTCCTTCATCCTCTTCATCATCATCCTCGAAATCTTCCAACTACATATAATATAATCAATATCAATAATGAAGCTAATGATAAAGGACACAAAACTAGAATATACATGCTTATATAAAAAACTAGCCCAACATTTTAACTGCCAAAATGGTCCCATTAGTTCAGCCAGCTACCCCCTAGCAAGTTTCCTGCACTGGCTCTAACTGCTGAGTTATCTCACTGTTGCATTTAACAAAAAATTTGTTGCTTGAATGCCTGAACTAAGTCCTATTTATGGTTCTGCACCTTTGTTTTGTATAGGAGCTAAAACTGATCTCCCTGAATGTAGAAAGAAAGGATGGTCACAATTTCCTTACATTCAATTGATCTTCATCTTCATCCTCCTCGTCTTCTTCATCTTCACCATCATCCATGCCCTCGTCATCATCATCATCACTATCCTCCTCCATCCAGTTTTTTGTCGTTTTCTTCTTCTTCTTCGTGTTTTCTCCTCGCTTGGCACCCCCGCCGTACTCCTCTTCCTCCGCCTGCTCCAGGAACTCCTCCAGGTCCTTTTTCTTCAAGAACTTGTCCTCCACTCCGTTCCCTCCTTCAGCCTCCAACTCCTCTTCGGATTCCTCATCATCATCCTCGGCCATTTCATCTTCTTCCTCGTCTGACCCCTCGGACTCATCTTCCTCCTTCAACTCCTCCTCCTCCTCCAATTCGCCACCTTCTTCACCCTCCTCTGATTGCTCCTCCTCGGCGTCCACGGGCGTCGACCGCGGTTGCGGCAGGGGTTGCTGCTCGAGGCGGCGGAGCTGGCGGCGCAGTTGGGGGAGGAGGGGGCGAGCGAGCAGCTCGAGCTGCGACCAAATCTGCTCCGCGTCGAACGCGGGGCCCGCGAGGAGGCTGTGGAGCGGCGGCGGTTGGGCGGCGGTGGTGGAGAACAACGGCACCAGCGAGGCGTAGATGTGCTGCGAGGCCTCCCGGGCGGCGGCGGCGAGGTCCGCGGAGGGGGAGAGGAAGCGAGCGGGGTCGGCGGTGAGAAGCCGCTGCAGCGCCGCTTCGCCGTTACCCGTCGTGTCGTCGAGCGGCTCGTTGAGCTCCATCGCCATTGTGGCGAAGGTTGAGGACGACGGCTCCTTTTGCTTTCCCTTGCTCCACTTGACCAGGCAGGAGTATTAGTAACCCTCGTCACAGCTTCGGCACAAGGTAGAGGAGACTTCACCTTCTTCTTCTTCTACTTGACACCGCCGGACTTGGCCGCCTTCGACGACGGCGGCGGGGCCTGCAAGGAACGAGGAGCGGATTAGCATGGGGCTGATGAGGCAGGTCCAATGGCGAGTAACGGAACGCACTATCTCCGCAGCGACGGCGGTGGTGCGGCGGCGGCAGGAAGCGAGAGGTAGCGGGAATCCGGGAGGCGCCGGCGCTATGGATTTGAGGAGTGAGGCGGGATGGCAGGCTGATCTGACCGTCCGATCTCCATCGTCCGTGGATGGGCCTGGGTTTCATTCGGTGCAGGCCGGGCCCACGGGAAACTGAATCGGCCAGCCCACAAACTAGATCAGGTGCGCATGCAAGAAGAACCCGGAGGTCCTTGTCGGCGGGGTCGTCGCCGCCCTTCCGCCGGAGCGCGACGTCTCCACGATACTCGACCGGTGGCCAAGGAAGGGACCGCGCGGTGCAGACACTCTGCTTTGGCTCAGCGGCAGACGTGTGTGCCGTTCTTGAAGCCATGGCGAGGGGGTTCATCATCATCAGGGCTCTGGAAAACCGAGTTAGGTTCGGCCGGCGTGTGACCGGTGGCTGACCCAACTGCCGATGAAAAAGAACCTACCAACGCCATTTTTCCCCGCGCGGCTAGTCCCTGCTCATAACTCCACACCGGCCGACACCGTGGGCCCGTAGGAGGTTGAGGCGTGGACCAGGCCCACGCGGATTTGCCATGACCACAGGTTTCCTTGTGAGGAACGCGAAGCAGCTGCTGCAGCTGCGACCTCTCCATCTCCGTCCAACTCCACCAAACAAGAGGTGCATTTCTGCACCAGCCGAGCCCGTCGATCGGCTGCCGATTCGTCCATCTCTGACCGAATCGCGCCCCCATCGTCGACGAGGATCATCAGCAAGCACCGATCGATTGAGGTATTCAGCAATCAGCTTGCGCCGGTTCTTTCCCTCCTTTTCGCTTTCCCCTTTTTCCCTCGCCGTCGCCGACCAGGCTTGTTCTTCTATGCAGAAGCAGGGAGTAAACTCTATTGTATCACCTTGATACCGCTGAGTTTAATAAAAGCTCATTATCGAAAAAAACAGGCTTGTTCTAGATGTCATGCATGATTTTGGTATCTTGAGCTTAAACACCTGCTTTCTGGGAAATCTAGTTCAATATTTCTTTCAGCTTTACTCTAGGAACTTTGTCTCAACAGTATCAGGGTAAACGTAAGTGCAGCAATTTCTTATAGTATGTTGCTTAGAGAACAATATTTACATGCCAGATTGCTCTTGAGCAAAAAATTCGGTTATGAATTGTGCAATTGGCATAGGAAATATTCGACTTTTCAGTAATGAAACTTATCTGTAGTCCTGTACTAGATACAGCTTTAAACACATCAAACTTGCTCCTTGCAAAGGAAATAAAACGATCAATTTCCTGAGGAACATTAACAGTCAACAGCTTCGGCTTCGTAGCTGGGATTCCTTTGTACATGCCAGATCTTAAATTCAGTACGCGGTGCAGATCAAGAAGCTACTTTTCTTTCTGTAGAAAATGTCTAGCCTCGAGGAGCCACTTGGTCTTGGAGACCTCCCCAAGTTGAGTATTAACAGACTTGAAAGGTTCTCTTCTCATAGTGTGCGTTGCACCATAACAGCTGATGACCGCAACGCTACCAAGTAAGTTTTACTATCCTGGATGCAGCTTCCCTTCCATCTTTTCAATTTTCCACTCAAGTGATTCACTCTCAGGTACAACAACTGCTGCAATGGTAGCAGTCAGATCACCTTTCATGGCAATCCTCATCTGTGGCATCCGCAATGCCGTAATGCCAACGGATCCTGTGATGGAGTGGAGATCAGAGATCTTCCTCGCAAGGTAGTTTATTAATTAAACCGCACAAATAGGACTGATAAATGTTTGATATCAATGAAGGCATTTTTTGACCAACCAACAATCTGTCTTCAGGCTCTGAGTGGCCTACCGAGGTTTGTGAAGATAGTTGAAGTTGGACCACGAGACGGTCTGCAAAATGAGAAAAACAATGTACCAACATCTGTAAAGATCCAGCTGATTCACAAATTAGTGGCTGCTGGATTATCAGTAGTTGAAGCCACAAGTTTTGTTTCCCCTAAATGGGTGCCGCAGGTGATGTACTTTAAATCAGGATATAGTTGGCATATCTAGTCGATTAGATGGTCATGATTATCTTATTTAGCTGGGTTTTTGGGAACTGCAGTTATCTGATGCGAAGGATGTACTCCGTGGGATACCTCAAGTACCAAATGTGCGGTTTCCAGTGTTAACTCCTAACCTCAGAGTAAGTTGTATATTTTATTTTTCCCCAGGATTTTACTGCACAGCAACAACAAAACTTTGTCTGTTTTCTAATAAAGAATATGATCTGAAGCAATGGATGTGTTTTACAGGGATTTGAAGCTGCTGTTGCCGCTGGTGCAAAAGAAATTGCAGTGTTTGCATCTGCCTCTGAATCCTTCTCTAAGTCGAACATTAATTGTACTATTGAGGAAAGCCTTGCCCGGTACCGTGATGTTACTGCTGCAGCCAGGAGATCTGGACTGCGTATCCGCGGGTAGGTTACTAAACATTTAGTGTCTTGAAGCCTGAAACAAGTGTAAACAAATTGTTAAATTTCTGAAACTGTTTGGCAGCATTCTGATGTGATTGTTGCTTCCTCTGTTTGTAGTTATGTTTCATGTGTGACTGGTTGCCCTGTTGAAGGTGTAATTCATCCCTCAAAAGTGGCATATGTAGCTAAGGAGCTCTATAACATGGGCTGCTCGGAGATTTCACTTGGCGATACAATTGGTGTAGGTACACCAGGTACTGATGTTTATACTTGGATTCAGTTTGCTTGAATAGTATGTGTAAGGTGATCAAGGTTGCAAAGTCTACATTTTGTTCTATCTTGACAATTGGTTGCATATCTTCTCTAGGAAAAAGATATCACTTGAATTTGTTATGTTGTCTGTTTCAGGTACCGTAGTTCCTATGCTTGAAGCTGTCATGTCCGTTGTTCCAGTAGGCAAGATTGCTGTTCATTTCCACGATACATACGGCCAAGCCCTTGCCAACATCCTAGTCTCACTTCAAGTAAGTAAACATACATTTTTGTCATTTCACTATAAGTCCACGGCAGTTTTGAAAATCTGGCCTTTTTAGCTTGGTTGCTTAATTAACTGGTTATCTGCTTCCTCTCAGATGGGGATAAGCATAGTGGACTCGTCAGTGTCCGGCCTTGGAGGGTGCCCATACGCGAAAGGCGCCACCGGCAATGTTGCCACCGAGGACGTGGTGTACATGCTCCATGGCCTGGGGATAGGTACCGGCGTCGACCTCAGCAAGCTCATGGAAGCTGGCGATTACATCTCCAAGCATCTGGGAAGGCCGTTGGGCTCCAAGACTGCTACTGCTCTGCGGAAGCTAACTAACTGATGAGTCCCTGAAGATCATTTTTTGGGACTCGAAATAGAGAACGCTTCTGTTGGCGTCGTCACACACGTTTACTTTAGGCACCATATCGTATGAATGACTATCGTCTCTGAGTTTGTATTTCGGTGAAAGTACACAGAAAATACGTTCTAAAAAATGTACACGGTGATGTGTGGATGTATTCACATATTTGTATTGTCCTTCGACTTTCCTGAATAAACATCATCCTTCTTGGCAGGCATCAAGAGAGCGGTAAAAAATGTATACGGAATGAAAAATACTGCCTGACAATGTTTTGTGGGCACAGAGTACATCTATCTATCTATCTTATATGATCTTAATATTAATTTAGATGTTAAAAGGAGCCACTACGTACGTCCATTTTAAAACTTATAAAAATTTGTATTTTAAAAATATTTATTTTTCCATCATAGATGAAACAAAAAACTTTATTTCTTGACGCAGCAGTTTGGTCTCTATCTCCTTGGGCCCTTAATTTTGTTGCTCAATCCATGGTGTAAGCAATATTCTTGAGCTCCTTGGCATGCTTGTCGTACAGCGCCACGAAAACGTCCACCCCGCCCTCTTTTTGCAGACTAGGCATCAGCACGATCACGCCATCCAACGGCACGAACGCCGGCAGGACCCCGGCCAGCCGCCCGCCGCACCCGAAGTCCAGCCGGTGCAGCTCCAGGTGCAGCCAGCTATCCGACGCCACGTCCGGCAGCAGCACGTAGTCTTCGTCCCCGACCGTGGGCTCCAGCTCCTCGTCGTCGCCGTGGAGCGCCCCGAAGTCGATGAACGACTGGAAGTAGCGCGCGTCGACGGCGCGGACCCCCGCGCGGACCAGCGCCGCCGCGTCGGCGAGGCTACCTCGGACGAGGTCCCTGGCGGCCGTGCCGGACTTGGCCGTGAGCACGACGTTGCCGAAGAACCCCCGCGGCACGGCGTCCGCGCCGAGCCGCACGCGCCCGTTCACCGAGACGTTGAGCGACGTGCGCGACGCGTCGTCGGCGCGCCCCCGCGCCACGGTGATCTTCCGCCAGAGGTGGGCGGTGACGGCCTCGAAGGTGGTGTACGTGTACCTGCTGTGCTGCGCGTTGGCGGTCGCCTTGAGCCGGGCCACGAACTCGCCCGTGTAGCGCAGCGTCATGTTGGCGATCTCGGAAGGGCCGACGCGGACGGGCTCCGGGCGACGGATGTTTGTCGTCGCGCCTCCGTCGTCCTTGTTGGACGCGGGAGGCAGGAACTCGGCGCCGCGGTGCTCGAACTCGCACCGCGGCGGGCGGCGCGGCACGAGGGCGCTCGGCCCGTACGGGACAACAGCGGCGGGACAGTCCAGGGACGACGGTTTGTTGCCGCCGGCGCGGACGGCGCCGACCCAGGCGTGGAAGAAGGTGGACATGGAGTACCCGTCGGCGGCCTGGTGGTGCGCCGAGGAGGCGATGACGAGGCCGCCGCACGCGAAGCGGTTGATCTGGAGCCGGAGCAGGTGCGGCGAGGCATCATCATCGCTGTCAAGTGGTGGCACGTGGAGGCGCGCGAGGCTCGGCGAGGGCTCGAGCGGGAGGTGGTCCGCGAGCGCCGAGGCGACGGCGGTCTCCACGACGAGGGCGCCCGCGCCGCCCTTGCCCGTGACGAAGAACGGGCGGTTGCCGCGGCGGTCGATGCGGGCGGTGAGGAGCGGGAAGCGCGGCAGGGTGGCGGTGAGGGCGTCGATGAGGGCGGCGTTGGTGGGGTTGGGTGCGGAGAAGGCGAAGAGGACGGTGACGTGGTAGGTCGGCGCGACGAGGTCGAAGATGGTGAACGGCACCTCCTCCGACGGCTGGGTCGGCGGCGCGGGGATGACGAGGCTCCGTTGGACCTGCACGTCCATGGTGGTCTCCATGCAGATTATATATCGTTGCAGGAAGCTAGCTAGCTACTGGTGCACTTCTTCAGTCCGTACGTGTGACAAGTGAAGCCTGCAGATGCTTGGTGATATACCGACGGCCGGCATGTATATATAGATGGTGAAGGTCGGCGAGTCAAAGAGTAGGTTTTTGCGGCTGCAACCGTGTCAGTGGCCAAGCTCGCCACGCATGGATCATGCATGCAATCGTTGAAGTTGAGTCGTGGTTGGTGTCCGAGGATGAGAGACGAGACGTCACGAGTACCTGGAGAGTTCTTATGGTCTCAGTTGTACGGGGGACAAAAGATACCTACCGTACCGCCATCGGAGGTCAAACTTTTTGGGCGGGTCGGAGGAGCAAAGTTCGTCTGTCCATGGCATTTGCTTGGCCGGGCCTGTTGTAATCGTAGCAAACGAAGCAGAGCAGAGCAAAGAGGAAGAAGACAAGGGCAATGTTTTGTAACACCATGGCACATATTGGATAAGCGATTCTTGTGATGATATGGAGTATTTAAGATAAGAGAAAATTGCAATGACATAGAAATATAATTATCTCTCTTGTTCATACTTGGACAACTACCATGGGAAACTTTGAGAAACCACATACCCCCTCTCCTTTCTCAAAATATTGTCACCTTCTAGTACATTTTTGTACTAGAAGGTGGCAATGTTTTGAGAAATGAGGGAGTAGCGTGTATGATCTAACATTATGGATATGCAATCCATAGAGCTCTAGACAACTAGAGTGATGATCAACATCTTTATTGCAAAAGACCACATAGTACCCTAATTAAGCCTTCTTCCCATTTGCCGGCGGTGGAGAACTCGGAGGATCCATCGGTGGCACCATTTTCCCTGTTTTGATGAAGATTAGGGCATTCAATATTACGGATGATCGTCAAAGGATACATTATATATACACCCTATATATTTGAACAACCAGAACACGAGGAGTATAGGCAATGCAACAACTTACTGAAAGTGTCGTTATCCTTGTCGCAGTATCCATTGACCTGACCCTCCGTTAAGCCGGTATCACAGGCTACGATGACATCGACGCCGCGCGTCTGGTTCACCGCGGGCGCCGGCGCCGGCAGCAGCTGCGCGATGTCGCCGTTGGCGACGTGGCAGAGGCAGAACGGCGTCGTGCTGTCGTCGTCGAAGAAGGAGTTGATGCCGCTGCAGCAGTCGCTGGACGGCGCCGACACGCCGGGGTCGGTGAGGAAGCCCGCGCACGACGGCACCAGCTTCTTCTTCAGAAAGGACCGGCACTCGGTCGGGTACGGCGGCGCTGGCGGCGACGGGGTCGGCGGCGGGAACAGGATGTGGCAGAGGTCCAGGAGCGGCTGTGGGAGGAACGGGAAGCAAGGGAAGTCCGGCGTCAGGAACCATTTCAGCTGCGCCGAAGCTCCGCGCGGTGGTGCCGGTGCCGGCGCTGCGACTTGGGCTGATCTGGTCGCCGTGGACGGCGGCAGGTTGGGCGCCACCATTGAGAAGATGGCGAGCAAAGAGATGATGACGCCCTTGAACGACGAGGGCGCCATCATGAACGTGAGGCTGTGTATGGCTGTTGTGTGCGTATGGAAGGGAGTACGTAGGATGCTGAGGTTTATATATACAAATAGGTAGCCAGTCTTCTGTTGAGATTACAGAGCGTAAGTTGTTAGGATTTTTCTGGTACCGAGGACGAATGGATATGATAATCCGTGGAGGTAGTTGCTACCATCCGTCTTCTACTCTGTGGGCGTTATGATCTTAGTTAGGATACGCTTCACTTTCCCGTATCGCATTGGCCTTCAAGAAGTAGCTACAACACGGCACAAGACAAAGCACAACTTGTCCGCAATGCAAAGCTTCCCACTGTGAAACATTGCCAATCCCCCAATCGAATTAAAAGGACCCAATTCATAGGTCTTTGTTCTGCAATGTACTCCCTCCGTCTCAAAAAGCTTGTCGTTTTATAGTTTATTTTTGAACTACAAAGTAATAAGCTTTTTAAGACGGAGGAAGTAAGCGTTGTACAATTTCACGGCCATCATCTAAAGAAAGGCACCTAAAAATAAAAATTATGTCTATGCTAATGTTCTACAGGGAGACATACCTAGTTCCGAGTTATATGTTCAAGCAGCTCAATCTGCTTACCTGCAAGACAACTCAAGAGTTGCCTGGTATCTTAGAGAAAAACAAAAGCTAGACCATGTTTCCAAAAGCCAGGATAAACATGGCTCCGTGTGTCAAGAACCAGCAAATCTCTTCTCTGGATGTTTTATACACTGGAAATCCTCAGCATACAACTGTAAAACCCTAGATACATCGCAGCTAACTGAGTCAAGGACATGCTGGTCTAATAACGTCTTGTACCTACAGATCACCTCAAATTCATCCTTCACAAATTCATTAGGAAGGACACTCTCCCAGTCCCTTGGTTTTCCAACAGAACAGAAGCCATAAAGGAGTGAAAGGCAAGTGATAGGGTCTGGCGAGTATCCTTTACGAACCATCTTATCTTTCAAGTCCAGTGCCTTCCCAACCATATTATGCTTACAAAGGCTGAAGATAATAGCATTGTATGCTGCAATTCTTGGGTCCCATCCATCAGAAACCAATCCCTTGAACACATCTAACAGAGCATTCTTGTCATGCAACTTAACATTGCTGCCACAGTTTGAGTTGATGAGCCACTTTGTACTGTTTGTGAGCCCATTAACTAAATAATTTGATGTCACGTCATTAGGAGAGCAGCGGTTAAGCAGCATCTGTTCAGAGTATACAGCAGCTTTGCGTACTTTATCTTTCTTAAATAGACTACCAATCAGAATTGTATAATGTATAACATTAGGAAGGAGACCTTCAGATTTCATATTTTCAAATAAATCTTCTGCAGTGTCTGTATCACCAGTCTTGCAATACCCACTTATTAATGATGAGTATGTAACAATATTTGGTTTGCATCTCCTCTTCATCATATCGCATAGTAACCTTAGAGCTGCACTCATGTTACCTTGTTTAGCAAAGCCATCTAATAGTGTAGTATATGTATACTCATCTGGGATACAGCCAACCTTTTTCATGCTGCTCATGCACGAGATAGCCTCATTCACCCTTCCAAACCGACAATACCCTTTTATCATAGCATTGTAGCCAGCAGCATCAGGGCCAACTCCCTTTTGTTCCATGAATTCAAATATTTTCTTTGCATCATTGAGATTCTCACTCCTTATGAAACCATCGATCAACGTGGTATACACATATTTATCAGGCTGGACATTATGCTCTAGCATCTCTGCAAGAAGGTTCTTAGCTGCTGGAAGCATTCGTTTCTTGCACAGACCACTAATCAATACATTATATATGTTGGCATCAGGCATCACCTGTCTCTCTATCATCTTATCCCGGACCATCAAGGTGTCATTTACCTCCCCAGAAACAACAAGGCCATGGATTAATGCTCCAAATGTGACAACGTCAGGAGCATGCCCTCCTCCCATCATTTCCACGAGAAGATTTGATGCAACCGTCACTTCTCCTCTGATGCAGAAGGCATGAATCAAAGGAGTGTAGCTATACTGATTTGGTTCCAACTCTCTCCTAATGGCTTCTCTCAAAAGTTTTTCAGCCTCGCAAACACGACCTTCCCAGCAAAAATCTGATATCAAAGTATTGAAGGTGACGATATCTGGATCACAACCACTTGCAAACATTTGCTTCAGAACAACCATTGCCTGTGATGCTGACTGGTGTTTGCACATAGCATCAATGACAGTGTTGTAAATCTGCACATTGGAGGACAATCCTCTCGCCTTCATCTCACCAAACAAACTTCCAATCTTCTCCAAATCACCTTTCCGTCCTAGCCAGTTAATGATGACTCCATAAGTCACCACGGTTGGCAAGAACCCCTTCGTCTTCATATCACCCAACAGCAGCAATCCTCTCCCAATTTCGTCACGCTGGCAATACCCATCAATCAGCACATTGTAGAACACGACATGCGGAATGCACCCCGCTCCCCACCTGGCCTCGATCAGCTTCCTTCCCTCCTCCACCCGTCCTTCCAAGCACAGCCCTCGCACCATGACGCAGGTGCTGTAGTCATCCGCGCCGCCTTCCTCGGCGAGCATTTCGTCGTACAGCTTCCAGGCGTCCTCCCAGCGCCGGCGCTGCACGAGGTGTCTGAGCAGGCGGTTGCGGTCTGACGCCGTGGGAAGCGCGCCGTGCAGCTCCCTGGCGCGCTGGCACATCTTGGCGGCCTTCCCGTCCATCCCGGAGTCGGCGTAGGCGGCGGCGAGTGCGCCGAGGCAGGCGCGCGTGGGCGCGGACATGGACTCGAGCGTGGCCTCCGCCGCGTCGAAGCGGCGGGCGCGAGCGAGGAGGCGGAGCAGCGCGGAGTGGGCGAGAGGGGTGGCGGCGGGGCCGGGGCGCGCGTCATGGTGATGATACGTCTGGGACCAGTCGAGGAGCGCGAGCGCGAGGTCGGGGTCGGCGTCAGAGAGGGAGGAGACGGCGGCAGCGAGGTGCGCGTCGGAGAACGGGGGCGGGAGGAGCGCGGTGAGGGCGCGGGGCCAGGCCGGGTTGGTGGAGCGGGTGGCGAGGACGTGCTCAAGCGAGGCCGCGACGGCGGGGGTGATAGGCGGGCTCGGGTTCCGGTTGCGGCGCGGGAGTGGGATGATGCGGGGCAGGAGCCTTCTTGACATCAAACGATGCGGCGGCGGCGGCCCTCCGGCACGGCAGGTCGGTTTCGCCGCCGGCGGGCTGGAGGGAACTGAACAGCCACGGCAAAAATGCGCGGGCCTGCGGGGGACGGGGAGTAAAAGGGGCTGTTTTATACTCTGTCATCAAATATTTATAATTGACTTAGTAGATTAAAGACTTTTTTTGTTAATATTTGAATTGCAGGAAATAATCAAAATCCAAAATAGAGTATTGTTGCAAATACTACCTCTGTTCCACAATATTTGTCGTTCCGACATGGCACGGCAACATTATTTTAGTTTTTTTTCTGTCGGAAACGACAAATATAAAAGACCGGAGAGAGTATTTTATAAGGAAAATTATAGTGAATGATCCACATTTAACTAAAAGTGTTATTACAAAGAATTTCACCACACAGTTCATTGCTTCGAACTCGACGTTACGCAGAAGCGCCATCACCGCCAAATGCGTTCTGCAGAAATCCATCTCCCTTGAGGTGGCTGACATCCCCGAGCTTCTCAGGGATCCAATGGCCTTCCACGCCGGAAACACGGATGACACTGATCGAGGTGTTGGGAATCCACCTGCGCATCGAGCTCGTCGGGTCGGCATGCCTGCAGATTTCCTCTATGGTCGCGCCATGGGAGACCACGACCACACGCTCCCCTGCCAACGGCACAACCGCATAAGTCAGAAGGACACGGCTTCCATACTCCCGTGCTCCCATGCGTACTCCCGCTGATGTGTTACAATTTCATTGGTCTTTTCATTAATGCTTATATTAACTATCATACCTTTACAACAAATGAGAATGTGACACATTAGCAGGAGTACGCATATGAGTACAAATAGGAGTATGGAAGCCTCATCCAAGTCGATAATTATGAACAGTTGACAGATTCACATCTCTATGCAGTTCATCGTGTGCTAAATCCTGTCTGATTCATCGACCAGCAGTAGCCTTTTTATGTGTGTGTATGTGGTTGCAACCATAGAGCAAAACTCGACAGTGGTTACAAAATCGAGGTACAATGACTGCTGCTTACCCTTGTGCTTCTCAGCAATTGTGTTCAAGCAGGTAATGCAACGCCGTGATAGCTGGTCAAGACTCTCCCCACCACCCTGTCAAAAACGGATTTTCCTTTTTACTCAATAACTTGTATAGTACTAGCATCTGGATCATCTGGTCGGTCAGTAAGCAGAGCGTGACCAACTCTCTAAACTAGTGTTGATACTGAGTTGGTGCTGATGTGAATGCTGCATCAACGTACTTATTGCTCAACGAAAGAAAAGAATGGGTGGAAGTAAGCAGTTACAGGGATTTCTTGGTTCCTGTCATCAGACGAGAAAGCCTCGAAAGCTTCAGGCTTGATCCTGAACGCATCATCGAACTTCAAACCGTGGAGATCTCCCATGTGCCTTTCTCTTAGTGCCGGATCCAGCACCAGCTGAAACAAATAGTAGCAACTCGTCAACTGAGGAACATACATCTATGGAATGGAAGTGGCGTCCAGAATACACATCCATACGTTGGATACATCACATGCTGCTGCGATAGTTGTTGCAGTCTCTGCGGCGCGCTTCAAATCTGACGAGTACACGGCAGCTGGCTTGGCTTCTTTGGACAGCCGATGAGCAACCTTGAGAGCTTGTTGCCTACCAGTGTCATTTAACTCCGGATCCATCTGCCCCTGTAAGAAGGAAGGAGAGAAGTTGCAGGTGGAGAAACAGGAGGAAGAGGAAGACGAGAGAGCCGATCGACCGTACCTGGATGATGCGGGAGGCGTTCCACGAGGTCTCGCCATGCCGCACCACCACCACCTCCGCGAAGATGTCAACCTGCGGCGACGAGGCTGTAGGAGGAGACATCATCGGTTTCATCTGGCTTCAGCTTGATGGGCGTCAAGACTGTTACAGGACGGCGGAGAATGTATTAAAAGTGGTGCATTTTGGTCATCTGAATTCAACTTTCAGTGGACAAGTGCGCTGATGAATTAAAAGTGGTTACAAGGGCGTTCTGGTCATCTGGGAAAGTTCTCTCTCTCCGTCTGTCCTTGCGACAACGACAACTGAGCGTGGGTGGGTCGTGGGTGGAGGGCCCGAAGCGCGCCGCCGGCTGCTTGCTTGGCCAACCAATAGACGAGGAGGGAGCGAGGGGCGGACACAGCGAAGCAGCTGAGCCTGAGATTTTCATTTTCTTTCTTCCTTGGCTGCCGCCGGGCGCCCAGTCCAGAGAGTCAACGTCACCCGACCGGACCACCATTTATATTCGCTCCCTGTAGTATCCACTCACTCACTCGTCTCCCCTTCCCTTCCCTTTCCCTGCTCCCCCGCCGGCGCTTGGGAGAGCAGAGGAGATGGACGCCGTGGAGAGGTACCTGCAGGAGCACTTCGATCTGCCGCCCAAGAACCCCTCCGAGGAGGCGCAGCGGCGATGGCGCTCCGCCGTCGGCACCATCGTCAAGAACCGCCGCCGCCGCTTCCGCATGGTGCCCGACCTCGACCGCCGCCAGGAGGACGAGGCGACGCGCCGCTCCATCCAGGTAACCGCTCCATAGCTCCTCCCCTGCACCTGCACGTCATTTCAAGTCCACCTAAACCTAAAAGATCCCGCCTAAGCGCATCCGATTCCTCTCCATCTTTTCTTTGCATTTTACTGAACGGTACTACTAGCTGCACAATTGTCTCCTTTTCCATCAGATCATGACACTGTCACCCACACCAAATTAAATGTAATTAATTGCCATTTGCAACCGACCATTGCGACGCGTACGTTTCAGTTGCCGTTGCACAGTTAGTGTAGCCCATTGGTGTATGAAACGGGTTAACAGTAACAGTAATTATCTGGTCAAGACGAGTAGTATACGACAGCGAACGCACTAGGAAACTTCCACGAACCAGCCTTGCGCTAATAAGGTCAAAAGTGATGTACTGACAAGTACATACACACCATCTGACGTCCCTATCACCTTGGTGTCGCCAGTGAGGCCCGCACCACAAATATCAGTCTCCTGCATAGCTGTTTGGAAGGAAATCCTCTGCAGTAACTGCAGTGTAGTTACTGCAGCTGACCAGTGGGATCATGGGGCATGAGGCCCACCTGTCAGCTGCAGTAACTGCACTGTAGTTACTGCAGAGGATTTGAGTCTCTAAAACAGGCATAGTTTAATGCCCTCCACATCAATTTTGGCTTTTTTTTTGTTTGTTTGTTTGGTTGTGAGAAACCAACATTTTTTCTTGAGTTAATTAATGGACCCTTACAGATGTAAAGCTGCGGTAAAGTTGCTGCCTTGTGACTATGAGGTTAAGGGTTCAAGTCCTGGAAAGTCTCTTACAGAAATGTAGGGAAAAGCTGCGTACAAAAGACCCAAATGGGTCGGACCCTTCCCCGGACCCTGCGCAAGCGGGAGCTACATGCACCGGGCTGCCCTTTCTTAATTAATGGACTAGTATATGCCCATTTTTTTGTCGCACAGATAAATGCTCAAATGCTATATCGTGTCACTAAACTAAGCACCGTATATTTAAGAATTAGGTAACTCGTGTCTCATACCTTATTCGTAAGAAAAAAACATTGCATTTCGTGCTAGCAGTAAAAGTGATCGTTTTACTTCTTTGTGTCTTCACCAGGAAAAAATTCGGATTGCTCTCTATGTGCAGAAGGCTGCGATCATTTTCAGCGATGGTACTGCCTACTGCATATCCTGTCATTTTACTGTTCATTTTGGGGAATTATAAATTCTCTTTAACTTTGCGAATGTATATGTTTAAAGGCGTCAGCAAGAAAGAGTACCAGCTGACAGAGGACATCATGAAAGCTGGATTTTCAATCAACCCAGATGAGTTGGCGTCAATCACAAGCAAGCATGATATGAAAGCTTTCAAGATGCACGGTGGTGTTGATGGGATATCCAAAAAGATCCGTTCAACTTTCAATCGTGGCATATCAGCTAGCGATTTGGATAAGAGACAGAGGATCTACGGTGAAAATCGCTACGCCGAGAAACCTGCAAGAAAATTCTGGATGTTCGTTTGGGATGCATTGCAGGACATGACTCTTATCATTCTTATGGTTTGTGCTGTGCTCTCTGCTGTAGTTGGTCTGGCATCTGAAGGTTGGCCGAAGGGCATGTATGATGGCTTGGGAATCATACTCAGCATTCTTTTAGTTGTGATGGTTACTGCTATCAGTGACTACAGGCAGTCGCTTCAGTTCAAGGAGCTAGACAATGAGAAGAAAAAGATATTTATCAATGTGACCAGAGACGGTTCTCGACAACAGGTTTCTATATTTGACTTGGCAGTTGGTGACATTGTGCATCTATCAATTGGGGACCAGGTACCTGCTGATGGACTGTTCATTCATGGTTACTCACTGTTGCTTGATGAATCCAGCTTGTCAGGTGAGAGTGACCCTGTTTACATTTCAGAGGATAAGCCTTTCATCTTGGCAGGAACTAAAGTTCAAGATGGATCTGGTAAAATGATGGTTACTGCTGTGGGTATGCGCACTGAATGGGGAAGGTTGATGAGCACGTTGAGTGAGGGAGGAGAAGACGAGACACCATTGCAGGTTAAGCTAAATGGAGTTGCAACCATCATTGGGAAGATTGGCCTGGTGTTCGCCACATTAACATTTGTAGTCCTGCTGGTTAGATTTTTGATTGAGAAGTTCTTAACAGTTGGTTTGTTCAAATGGTATTCCACGGATGCATTGACTATAGTGAACTACTTTGCGACAGCAGTCACTATTATTGTTGTTGCTGTTCCTGAAGGTCTGCCGTTAGCTGTTACTTTGAGTCTTGCATTTGCGATGAAGCAGTTAATGAAGGATAAAGCACTTGTTAGACATCTTTCAGCGTGTGAGACAATGGGATCTGCTGGCACTATCTGCACGGATAAAACAGGAACTTTGACAACTAACCATATGGTGGTTGACAAAATATGGATATCAGAGGTTTCAAAGTCAGTTACCAGTAATAGTTTGGATGATCTGAATTCTGCTATTCCATCTACCACATTGACCTTGCTTTTGCAGGGCATTTTTGAGAACACTAGTGCAGAAGTAGTCAAAGAAAAGGATGGTAAAGAAAGTGTTTTAGGAACTCCAACAGAAAGGGCAATATTAGAATTTGGCTTGCAGTTGGAAGGACACAATGCCGAGGATAGGACCTGCGCAAAGGTTAAGGTTGAGCCTTTCAATTCGGTTAAGAAGACGATGGCAGTATTGGTGTCATTACCTAATGGCACATACCGCTGGTTCAGCAAAGGTGCATCAGAAATTATTCTGCAAATGTGTGACATGATGGTCGATCGTGATGGAAATAGTGTTCCCTTGTCGGAAGCTCAGAGAAAGAACGTCCTGGATACTATCAACTCTTTTGCTTGTGATGCTCTAAGGACATTGTGCCTGGCATATAAGGAAGTGGGTGATTTTGATGATGATACAGAAAGTCCTACAAGCGGTTTTACTCTAATATGCACTTTTGGCATCAAGGATCCTGTGCGCCCAGGAGTCAAGGATGCTGTTAAGGCCTGCATCTCTGCTGGCATCATTGTGAGAATGGTGACTGGTGATAATATCAATACAGCTAAAGCTATAGCCAAAGAGTGTGGAATACTGACTGATGATGGCATAGCAATAGAAGGACCAGAATTCCGCAACAAGAGCCCAGAAGAGATGAGGGACTTGATACCTAAGATTCAGGTCCATTTCACTTTTTACAGTCCATGAAAATACACTAATTTCTTTGATATTTTTCTCACTTTCTATTATATAAAACACGCAGGTCATGGCTCGTTCGTTACCATTGGACAAGCATACCCTTGTGACAAACTTGCGAGGTATGTTTCGTGAAGTGGTTGCTGTGACAGGTGATGGTACGAATGATGCTCCAGCATTGCATGAATCCGATATTGGGCTTGCTATGGGCATAGCAGGAACAGAGGTACTATGTTATTAATAGCGATTCGTTCATGAACATGGTATTAGAAGCAACTTATTAAGTGATCTATTAAGCCTTAATGCATAGATAGTCATCACATGCTAGGAAAAGTCAGTAGATAACCTATTCAGTTGTTTTCAAGTTTCGGTTTCAGAATTGTGATTTGAATAGTCCGTTGCTCTGGCTTCACAGAAATTAGCATCATATATATCCATCCCTACTGTTCTTACTCTTAAAATATGTTTCTGGCTCGGTACTTGGTGGTTGGCGCCATTAGAAGTTGCTAGGCTTGCCCTTGGTCCTTGAAAGGTAAAATATAATTTTGCATTTCGCAGGTAGCAAAGGAGAGTGCTGATGTGATAGTGCTTGACGACAATTTTACTACTATAATAAATGTCGCAAGGTGGGGTCGTGCAGTTTACATCAACATCCAGAAGTTTGTGCAGTTTCAGTTGACTGTCAATATTGTTGCTTTAGTCATCAACTTTGTCTCAGCATGTATTACAGGTGGGGGCAAAGTGCTCGTTCTATACTGTCATGGTTGATCCATTACGGATTCTTGATATCCCTTGTTCACTCAACAATATTTTGACTCTCGCATCACAGGTAGTGCTCCTCTCACAGCAGTGCAGTTGTTGTGGGTCAATATGATTATGGATACATTAGGAGCTTTAGCTCTAGCAACCGAGCCTCCAAACGATGACATGATGAAGAGACCACCTGTTGGGCGAGGGGAGAGTTTCATTACCAAGGTCATGTGGAGGAATATCTTTGGCCAAAGTTTATATCAGTTGGTTGTACTTGGAGCTCTCATGTTTGGTGGGGAACGACTCCTGAACATCGAGGGTGCAGATTCCAAATCTGTAATCAATACACTCATATTCAACTCTTTTGTGTTCTGCCAGGTGAGTGGACTATAGCTGTTATCAATACATTCTCTGTCCTAATTCCCACGATGATTTTCTTCAAAAAAAATCACGTTTATGTATAAGTCCTAGTCTACAAACGTTTATGTATAAGTCCTAGTCTACAAGAAAATATGATCCGATCTGTAAGAACATATACGATCTGATGATTACTTTGTAACTATATTTGGTCAGGTATTCAATGAAATAAACAGCAGGGAGATGCAGAAGATCAATGTTTTCCGCGGTATCATCAGCAATTGGATCTTTCTTGGAATCATAGCTGTGACGGTAGCATTTCAAGTGGTGATCATTGAATTTCTTGGCACTTTTGCTAGCACCGTTCCACTTGACTGGCAGCTTTGGTTGGTTAGCATCGGCCTTGGATCGATCAGCTTGATTATTGGCGCCATCTTGAAGTGCATACCGGTTGAATCGGGTGAAACTTCTGCAAGTCCAAATGGATACGCCCCACTCCCCGGCAGTCCTGATAACATCTAACTGGCTAAGAGTGATAAAAAAAGAGGTATTATTTGGTAGCATTAGTTGAGTCATGAAAACCTCTTGGTTGCGTGTGTGCTACTAGTCCATTTCTCTATTTTAAATTGATGTTGTTAGAATAATAAATCTAGTTTAATAACGATAACAATTTAAGAACTGGGAGAGTAGTTGCCTATGCTTCCTGTTATTGCAACCTCTCACCGCTGTCCGGAGTTTTGACCTTGCAACTAATCATGTGTCTTTACAGCTCAAACTGGAAATCAAATAAATGAATGCTTGCTTTGACATTCTCCTCTGATGTTTGTTGCCACTGGTCAATAATGCCTTCATATGCCAATGCTATGTGTTTACTCTTACAAGACGGGACCTAGTCGTAGTGCCCATGATGAGCTAAACACAGCCCACATATCCTTGGCAACCCGTTGACCCTGAATCTTATTGGTGCAGCTTAATAATGTCATGGTCAACTATATGTGACCTAATTAATAGTCATGTTATGAAGATTCACATTCCTAACCCAAGCATCCCTACATGCCGAGTCAAAGTAGCGTGGAGCCGTGAACCAGTAGCGGTTGACTACTGAGACAGATTTGGCAAGAAGTTGAGTGCCCAAAGAATGCAGTGCATTGACATCCCAAATGATTTTGAACACGAGATGAATAGATACTTTCTTATTAAACAAGCACACCAGGTACATGATGTAACATCTTCACATTTTCTGTTACCCAAGCACTAAATCCAGATGTAGTGCTTACATCCCCAGACTCAAATCAATCAAAGAACACAGATCTCTCAACATGACCATTTGCATACAACTGGCATGGTATGCCAAAATCTCAAACTCCCAGCTCGGGAACAGTTGCATG
This sequence comes from Tuctoria greenei, assembly GCA_036927565.1. Taxonomy (NCBI): domain Eukaryota; kingdom Viridiplantae; phylum Streptophyta; class Magnoliopsida; order Poales; family Poaceae; genus Tuctoria; species Tuctoria greenei. The sequence continues at coordinate 176,881,295 of JAYESD010000009.1, read as the reverse complement.
GGCCGCATTATGCGATAAGAAAAGGGAGCGCCGTCAACATGAAAGCCTCATATGTAAAAGTTGCAGATCCAGAGAATGCAGTGTCCTTTTCCTTGAACTTCTCCGTCAGACCCTGCAAAAGTATAACGGAAATCAGCACATTTGCGATCAGAAGTGCCTTTCTGAGATTGAAATAAGATACAAGCATTTGTGGAGTTGGTGGGGGTAATGACCTTAACGGTGAGGCAACACCTGCAGAGGTAGAAGAAGAAAAAAGGAGTTAATTAATTAGGAACAAGGAGTGTATATACAACTCCCTTCGTACCAAAAATTTGTCGTTCAACTATAAAGCGACAAGTACGGAGGGAGTACATTGAATCAAGTTACTTACTCAATAAAGTTATCGTACTCAATTGCTCTGCTCTTACCCCCAGTCTTGTCAAATTTAGACACAAGCAAGTCTAGCACGGTTGGAGAAACAGAATACCCCAGGCTGAGAAGAGCATCACGCAGTTCTGATGCATCGATCTTACCACTCCGATCACGGTCAAACCTCTCAAATATTGACTGCGGAATATAAACGTCGAGCGTTGCATCAATGGTTTAGCTGATTTTGTTGTCCGCATTTTAATTGAAATAAAAGAAATAACAGGACGAAAATGGGAACTTAGGTTGGAGACATCTCACCCTCCAGTTCTGTAGACTGTAGAACACGTCAATGAATTCCTTGGGCCCTGAAAGATTTTTTTTTAAAAAAAAGTTAAAAATATATGAAACTTTCAATAAAAAAGGTACAGAAAATAAAAGGAAGTATAGAGTTCAAAGAGAAGAGACCTCCGGACATAGTCGTGACAATAAACTAACCGTACAGGACCAACTCAATCCGTCTGTACTCTACGGATATGCACGATCCTTTTTCCACGCAAATAATAATGGATCTACTTGATCAGTTCAATGCGCGCGAGAGCTACGTAGCACAGCTACAAGCTATGGATGGATGGAGCTTAATATTATACCGACCGATCCTGCGGACGTTGGTGTTGGTGAAGAGGTACATGAGGAGGCGCACGGTGCGGAGGCTGAAGGAGCTGTAGTTGTACCCGGACAGCGCGGACTGCAGTTCCTTGTCGTCGATCGACCCGCTGCCGTCGCGGTCGGCCGCCTGGAAGCAGGCCACGACGGTGGGGTCGGTCCCCGGCGGGAACGCCGACGGCAACAGCGCCGCGAACAGGCTCCCGTACCCGGACGACGCGGGGGGCGGAGCACCGTAGGGCGGCGTGGACGACGAGTGCGGCGGGGCCCCACCGTAGGGCGACGGAGCGCCGTAGGATGATGAGCCGTATTGCTGGCCGCCGGGCGGGGCGGCGTAGGATGCGCCGTACTGCTGGGCGCCGTAAGGGTGAGGATGGGAGGAGGGCGGGGCGGAGGGGATCGGTGAGGAGGCGTATCCGGCAGCGGGGCCGTAGGGGTAGGCGCAGGCAGGGGGCGGGTAGCCGGCCATGGATCGATCGGCGAAGACAGCAGAGGTGGTGGTGTTTCAACTATGGTGTCGTTCCCGTGCTTGCAACGGAATGAATGAGCATTTGAGAGTAAAACTGGCGGATGAAGTACCCAAAAGGAACAAAAGAGTTGCAAGGGAGTTTGGGAGCGGCTAACTTTGGGGGCCACAGGATAGTCACGCATGGCTTCACGCGTTGCTGTCATGGTCAGCCAGCCCAGCCCAATAGGCAATGAGCAAGCCTTCTCAGCAGCGCAACCACAATGAACCCAGCGCAGGGTTCTTGGGCTCGACGACCCAACGATTTCGGGGCACGCGCTGAAAGTTCTTGGACCGCGAAAACTTAGCCTAGTGTCACGCACTCCCAAACCCATGTTTGTTCCTCGCAACTCTGCCCTCCCTCTGAGGAGGGAGTCACAGGTCCGCGCCCACCAGAATGCGGCTTCGTTATTCCGCCCACCAGACCCGGCTATACAACATCGTACGGCGGTGTCATTATGCGCGCAGCGTCCCATACGGATTACCGATCAGGCGCCCGTTTGCTTTCTGGGCCTCGACGAGTGCATTTGCGGCCTCCTCAGCCCACGCAGAAGCCCAATTCCGGAATGATGCCACATTTGCGGCCTCCTGTTCATGCGCTCCAGTCCAAACACTACTCAGCCGATAATCCGCACACCACTGCGCGCGCGCCGCTGGACCAAGGGAACAATGGCCACCACCGCCATGGCCGTGGTCAGAGCATGCGCCCCCACCTCGTCCTCCGCCGCCGACGCGGCCACCAAGAGGAAGCCCAAGCCCTCGACCGCCGCCCGCGTGCTCGTGCTCGGCGGCACCGGCCGCGTGGGCGGCTCCACGGCAACCGCGCTCTCCAACCTCCGCCCCGACCTCACCATCCTCGTCGCCGGCAGGAACCGGTAACGTACCTGCCTACCTACCCGTCTCTTCTTCTTCTGCTGCTGCTGCTCCGGTTGCAATCACCATCGTCGATCGTCGTCACATTTTAATTAATCTGCTCTGCTGCCAGGGGCAAAGGTGAATCCTTCGCTGCCAAACTCGGACGCCAATCCGAATTCGTCCAAGTCGATACCCGAAGCGCAAGCATGCTGGAGAAATCCCTAGAAGGTTAGTAATCCTGCTTATCCATTTCCTGTGATTGGTTCATTCTTAGTACAGTTCCACCACAGCAACGACGGCTAGCTAGCGGCTCTTTCAAAAAACCAACTCTTTCTCACTAGCTTCTGACGCATCGTCCCTGTCCCTCCTCCAGGTGTGGATTTAGTAGTTCACGCTGCCGGACCTTTCCAAAGAGAGCACAAGTGCGCCGTCCTGGAAGCAGCGATATCCACTAAGGTGCAACCATGCGTCGAATTCCTTACCCTCTATAAAATTTGTTATCAAGTCATAGTCAACAGTATGTTGCTTGCCTGAGGCCCTGTATTATGGCAATTGATCTGTGTTTTCCCCCTTGTACAGACAGCATACATTGATGTCTGCGATGACACGGACTATTCATGGAGAGCAAAAGGTTTCCATGAACAGGCAAAAGCTGCTGGCGTTCCAGCTATTACTACTGCTGGCATATATCCTGGAGTCAGCAATGGTACCCATCATAGAATACCTCAGCTCCAAATGTTGTTTTATCCCCCGTCCTCAAAAGTTTGTCACCTTTTAGATCTTTTTTGAACTAAAAGATGACGTACTTTTGGATACGGAGGAAGTAGTGTTTCTTGATGTACTGTATTATCCCCTTCCCTTGTGATAGTGATGGCTGCTGAGCTTGTGCGTGCCGCCAGAAGTGAAAAGGATTGCGAACCTGAGAGATTAAGGTTAGACACTTTTTTATTAACTACGGAAATCAAAATGTCCAGATATTTATTAACTGTAAGGAAAGGGTGCTTCAAGTTAGTTTCCTGATAGCATATAGTAAATGTTAGTTAATTGTCTCCCATAGTACTCTTCAAATAACATGTTTCCTCAGAAAACGTGCCTAATGATAGTTTTCATCATTGGTTGCTTGATTTATGGAATTAGTACTTGGTATTTTTCTATGCATCCCTACATATTATTCTATATGTTGCTAAATCCCCCTTTTAGATTCTTCTACTATACTGCAGGTTCCGGTGGTGCTGGCCCAACGATATTGGCAACAAGTTTTCTGCTTCTTGGGGAGGATGTCATTGCATATAACAAAGGTACTTCTGATTTCTTCACTAATGTACCAACAGTAGAAAAGGGATTTTAATTATTGTTTATTCAGGAGAAGAAATCAAACTGAAGCCCTACAGTGGAGGTCTGAACATTGATTTTGGAAAGGGGGTCAGAAAGAAAAATGTTTACTTGTTGTAAGAATTTTGGGCCCATATTTACCTTTTGATACTTATTTTTTAACAGATACCCGTTTTATAAATATAAAACTAAATTAAATATGACCAGAAGAAGGCTAATAAATTTCACATTACATGTTGAATCCCAGGAATTTGCCTGAAGTGAAGAGTGCTTTTAAGATTTTAGGTGTCCCAACTGTTAGTGCTCGTTTTGGAACTGCACCTTTCTTCTGGAATTGGGGGATGCAGGCGTTTGCCAACTTTTTACCTGTTGTATGTCCTTTTTTCTCAGTTCATGCATTATGAAGTTGCAAGTACTAGCAAATAGTTAAAAATAATGGAAGTCACAAAGAGCTAAGTGTATTTATCTTTCTGCAATTTCAGAATTCTTAAGTAGTAATTCCGTACTACAGTTAAACCAACATGGTTTGCAGCAGGTTATACAATTTAGACATACATATGATAATGCTTTACCTGACTCGATCAATCCATTTTTTATCCTTTTTCAGGAGTTCTTGAGGGACAAAGATAAGGTTCAGAAGTTGGTCCAGTCTGTTGACCCTTTGGTTCGAGCCGTTGATGGCATTGCAGGGGAACATGTGTCCATGAGAGTAAGTTTTACCTGTCGAGAGTGGTACATGACAACTAATGGCCATTGCCTGATCAAGTTCGATTTGTTCTGCAGGTGGACTTGGAGTGTTCAAATGGTCGTAGCACTGTTGGGCTATTTACGCACAGAAAGCTATCTGTGTAAGTACAGAGCATGAACATTTGTGTATCCTTGAGATCCATCCCTACGTCAGTCACCCATAGGAAGGTTCACATTGACTTAATCACCAGCAACTTGTGCTGGTAGTTTCCATTGGTTTATGACTTTACGCAGATGTATTTTTTATCAGTTTTTAATCCCTGAAACCGAGAGAATATCTAGTTATCCTATTTCGTCATGTCCTTTATACTTTTAATGGTGCAGGTTTTATACAATTATACTGTGTTGTTTAGTTTATACATTCTTATAGCATTAATTTTCAGTAATTTGTTTTCTGAGGAATAGTAAAAGGATGTTTTTGGGTCAGATATCACCATATTGTCCAGGAAATCTCTATGCTAAAATTGGATCAATCATTCCTGTGTAGTACCTATCAAGTGTTCTGGTGTACTCTTCTACGTATCGCTTACCAAAATTACTGGGGAACATTATTTCTAAGCGGGATGGGAATTTCAGGTCAGTAGGCTATGCAACAGCGGCATTCGTCTTAGCAGTTCTTGAGGGCAATACGCAGCCAGGTGTTTGGTTTCCAGAAGAGGTGAGTAATGCTTAGTGGAAGAAAAATAAGTGAGGAAAAACGCCAATAAAGAATATCGATTTAATATGTTGCAGCCGGAGGGAATAGCAATTGAAGCAAGGAAGTTGCTTCTTGAGCGTGCTTCTCAAGGGACGACCAACTTTGTGATGAACAAGTGATTTCTTTTTGTCCATCCTCAAAACTGTATATAATGTTTCATCTCATGGTTGGTTGCTGAGCTAACATGTTGCCACTTGAATTTACAGGCCTTCCTGGATGGTAGAAACTAATCCGAAGGAAGTCGGCCTAGGAATTTATGTGTGAGAACTGAGAATGTAGTATGCTCAAGTTCTGGAATAACTTTCTTCGAGAATTTTCTTGTTTCCATTTTTTTCTAGGGGAATCAACTCTTGGCAAGAAGTTAAATGTGACAGCTGGTACTATAATTTCATGATGAGTTTACTGTATTATATGAAAAGGGTTGTATACAAAAGATGGTGGATAGTAGGGGAGAACCCACTACTTATCATAAATGAAACGGATTGTACATCACAATTAATACACTTGAACAATGGTAAAGAGGGGAGCAACTAGCATGCAAATAACTCTTTAGTGCAATCATGCAAACAACTTTTCTAGGTCATACAAGCTTCATCCTACGGTCATTGTTTTTTTTTCTCTTAAGCCCTTCCACTTGGCATACACCATTTTTTCCATTTTGCGTTCATGGATAGATTTAAGTGGAAAAAATGCAATGATCGTGGAATGTCCAGCAGATTCAGGGCAGCCATATGCCCTCATGATTAGGTGAGGTCATACATCCATAAGGATATTTAATTCTTTTGCTATTATGTGTGGAATTTCCACATATTCCATCAATCTATCCAGAAAAAAAATAGCAGAGAAGATTTCCAACTATCATACCTGTACAGACTACCAAGGTCAAGATGTTTTGGTTGCCATGAATCACAGTTCATGCCCAGGCAATGCAGAGAGAATCGAATGTAGTATGTTAGCATTCATTAACCATCTATCTGCTTTACATCTGAAGACACTATAACGCGTGGAAGTTGAACAGGCTGTTGCCTTGAACCCGTTGTCCAACAATTGCTTACATGACCATTGACGTTGCAGGAAACACCCGGTCCAATAGGGTGTAGACGCCTCCACCGAGTAGAAAAGCACCACTGCCAATAAAACATTAATTTCAATACATATCTCTAGAAAAAATATAATACCAGGAGTAATTGATAGTGAGGTGAATAGGCAACAGCGGTTTGCAATGCCATCGACGAATATGATATGAAACAAGAAAGACAGTCCTACATGCCATTTGGTGATCTAGATATCTAAACTCCAAATGTGAATTTGGTTAGCTATTTTAGGATAGATCGTGTAATCATTTAAAAGCTAGACAATTAGAATAGAAGTGCATTAAAAGGTTTCCGTATAATCTTCAACTCCAAAATCTCGACTAGGAAGCAGAAGATGCAGTTGGATATTAAGTACAAAATTTAAACAGTTACTTTACACAAATGTTCAGGTTTCAGTATTAAATAGCTACCTGATTGGATTTATCCATGCCGAATATCTTCTGAGTGACAGTAAACTCTACAAGGAATTGCTTCATTACGACGGGCACAAAATATAGAATAAACAAGTTAGTTCTTCAAGAAAATGACGCAACACTCTGCTCACTTGTAATGCTCCAGCAAAAGAAGCTGCAATAAGAAGAGGTGCAATATAGCCGGTTGTGTATGTCAACAATAAGCTCCCTCCAATAATTGGATCCTGAAAGGAAAAAGGCATGAAGTTGTGGTGAGTGGTGACACGACGTCATCATCATTATCATTTCAGATAAGGAAACATGAAATCACTGCATGACAGAATGCAATTTATTTGCTAATTATAATAATTGATATATATTTCCTAACTCTCGACAAACTTTTTCGCTATGTCGAAGTGTAAAGATCAGTAATGAAACTATTGGCTAGGGAGGCAGCGAATCAATTACACATACTCTTGAAGTGGCAACATATCCTAGAAGGGTAGCAAGAACAGGGGTGCTGCAAGGTGATGCTGCCAACGCAAATGTAAGACCAGCAAGATATGCTTGTACACCTGACAATAATATATTAATTGTGAAATAAATAAGACCAGCAAGTAAGCGGAAATGAGGAAATATATTAATTGTGAATAAATAGAATCAATAATTAGTAGTTTTAATAGGAACAAAATGATGTCAGGAGGCATCACCTGAAGGAAGGTTAGCTGCAGCAGCTCGAGGGTCGAAATCGCTGAAAAATGAGGGAAGTTGCAATTCCACTACCTGTTAAATACATAGTAGCCAGAAAATACACAGTTTAGGGTAATACCACTTACTGATATGCACTGCTAAAGAAGCAAAAGGAGAAATATGCATTTCACAGAATGAACAACCATTAACCCAGTTTATTCAAGTTCTATAACAAGAACCAAGAAAGACTATTGACACAGATCAAGGAAATAGGGGAGGTGAAAAAGTCTGTTGAGCTTTCTCCATTTTTTTAAAAAAAAATCATTTTGTCCTGTGATTTACCTCCAGAAGGTTCAATCCCATGATGATGGCTAACCCAGAAGCAGCCACTGGTAGTCCTTGTCCGACCTGGCCATAAGCCTTTCCAGCAAAAGAAGCAGCAACACCAAGAATAGCTAAGGTTGTAGCCAGTCCTAATGAAAAAGCAATTGAATTTCCGACAACCTAATAGATTGGAAATGCCAGGTCAATATAATTCGGGAATAAGATCATGAGAACTATCAACCTTTCAACATCATTGATAGGTTTAGTTACTCCAAAAACTGCTTTAACGCATACAAAATTTTAGAAATTGACATCCTAACAGATAAATGCTAGTTTCTTATAGTTCTTTTACATATGATATACAGAACCACAATTTGTTCAGACATCTTAAATTACCTCACCGCGGTCTTTCCCAGAACCAAATGCACCTGGAAGTTTCATGAAGCAAGAACTACATTAGAGCCATGAATGATAACTAATTCTTGGAACAGGGGAGGTAACAACCATCTCAAAATATGAAACTTATACTTACCTATATATCCTAGAGTCAAGGGTAGAACACTGAGTGTACAAGGAGACAAACTAGTCACAAGTCCAGCACCAAAAATGACTGCCAAGCTACAAGGTTGAGGCCAAGGTGAGCCACAAAAGGAATATGGACAGAAAGCAGAGAAAATGGAAGAACAGGGGAGGTAGAACTGTTCACAACAGAATTGAAAAAAGGAAAAAAATGAACCTAGTGAAACTGAGAGCAGATAACTGATCCTGAACAGCCTCATTAGCCTGCTGCCCTGCTGAGAACAGCAAACCTCCAAACCAATCTCCGATGCCGAGGTCAGCCAAAAGAATTCCTGATTGTCCGTGCTGATGAGAAGCAAGCAATTTGTGCAAGGATTAGTGCAGAATCAAAATATCATTGCAACGGGAGGCCATGTGTTTCTCACCAGGTAATCCTGTAGCTCGGAAGCATTTGCGGCGCCAGCAGCAACCAGACTCCCCACTGCAACCCAGATATAACACTCATGTCAGTTAACTCGGCCCATTTCATCGAAGAGGAGAGGCTGCACTGCAAGCAATCTTAAGCTTGCCGGGAAGAACTGGGGCGCGTGAAGGTACCGGCCACAGAAGTAAGAACCATGGGGCGCAGGCGAGGGAGCGGTCGCCTCGCCGACGCCTCCAATTCGACTCCGTGAACTGTTAAAACGTGGAATAAACGAATTAGGAAGAGGCAGTAAAAGATCGTGAGGAGGCCAAGCGCCGGGATGGCACAGGCGTACCACGGGTGCCGGAAGGGTCGGAAGCCGCCGCTGCTGCAGCCTTGGATGGCAGACGGTGTCGGCTTGAGCTGCTCACGGTCACGGGGCGCGCGGCCATGGCGACGGCGAGCATGGTGGTGGTGGAGAAGCAACGGCCAACGAGACGGGAGAAGCTGAAGGGGTGAACGCGAAGCACGAGTAGATATTCCACGGCCCACTAGTATAGATGGGCTTGGACGACCAGGGCCCAGCCCAAACACGGCGCCTCCTGAAGGCTGAAGCAGCGCGCGTTTCACACTCGGGCTCGGTGTCCTTTGGCCTCTTCCTCTTTTTCCTCGTGCGTCGCGCGGGCGCTCAGTGAGTCCGAGCGTGAAACGTGCGCTGCTTGCTTGCTTGCTTTGCTTGGCGCCCGCCCGCTTGCCTTTTCCGGCTCCTCTTCAGACGCGTCAATAAATTCCGCGCCTGGACAGCCAGTCTCGCGGTGCGGTGGGCTTCTATCCGCATACCGAGAGCTAGTAGTTCTCGGCGGATTCCGATCGCCTGCATTCAGTGGGAGCGCCGGCGAACCGCCGAGTCGGGGGAGCTCCGTGCTCCTCCTATTCCTCTTCCTGATGGACGGGTGGAACCAGTCCAGGCATGTGAGGCGACACCGCGACCGCGACCGCCGCCCTCCGCGGCCTCCTCTTCCTCCGCCGGATCACGGTACGGACACTTCTCGGTCGACTGCTCTTCCCCTCCTGTCTATCCCGGGTAGGATCCCTTGCGTCTGATTTCGCGATCCGATCTTTTTTATTACGGTGAAATCAGCCTATAGTCGCTTGGGGTGGGATCAGGTCGATCTGTGGTTGCCTTCTTGATACCGTAGTGACTGATACAAGTAATCGTTAGCACTGAACTTTCACGAGTCAAAATTGTTCGTACCACTGCATGCCAGACAATGCTAGCTAGCTTTGATTGTCCTTCCTAGCCTAGCCCACCCTATTTGTGGACTTGAAACAGGGAGATTTCGTTGATTAAAAATGCGCAAATCCGTTCAACAAGTACCCCCCAGTCCGCTCACTATCTCATCCGTGAAAAAAAATAGAAAAGGAATCAGAGTATTATCCTTATCCAGATGATAAGATGCATGGCTCGCTTTGCGCGCGCATCTTGGATTTGTTGCTTCGTTGTTGTTACGCGCCAAATTTAAATTTTGAATCTTTCTTTATTAATTCTAATTGCTTAAAACAATAGCACAACAATCTGTTTCACCATTTAACTGATCTGTACTTCTAGACAAATTCCACGGGATCTGACCGTTATGATTGTCCTGATATGTGGCTCGTTTTACGCGTGCACCCTGGATTTGTTGTTTTGTTATTGTGATTGTTGTGTATCACCAGCTGGCCCTACCCTTGATTACGTAGCGTGTGCACGATTGGTCCCACATATATTGTCCAGTTTTAGTATGACTTCAAAGCTTCAGCCCGCTGAAGAACAAATGGTCAATTACTTCTCACATTAGTCATTATATTTAGAAAAATGGCGCCTAAGTTTCAGATATGCGTGTTGTAATTAATCCCTCCATTCTGAAATGATTGACGTGTAGAACAAGAAATTTAGTTCATTTAAATTTGTTGTCCTAAACGTCAAGTATTTCAGAACGGGCGGAGTATAAGATCACAACATTTATATAGAATTTTCAGCAATTTTGATATTAAATGTCTTTTCTGCCACATCCAAAATATTTGTTCAGAAGAACAAAGAGTGATCGTACGCCCATCTGGGAAACAATAATCCTAGTTTGTCTTATGCAAGAAATAGTTAAGGTCTGTAAACAGTTGACTCTAGAAGTTGGCTTAAGTGTAGATGACCCGAATAATGCTAGAATAAGATAAGTTTTGCAATAAGTATTTATGATTATGTTGGGGCTTGAATTCAGGTTAAGGTTTTACTTGCATGACCTTTTTCAATTGTCAGTGCATTATGTTGGTGGCTGTCAAACATGGTTCACCTAGTAAGCACCAGTAAGGTATATTACATTATTGCCATGAAAATGAAAACAATGCCGACACACTTGCTAAACAAGAAATTTATTCCTCCACTTACACTGCAGGTTCATATATGATCTTAACTTTCCTTTTTTCAAGCAAAGAGGAGATGCATCCAGATTCATGTATTCAAATCCGAATAGTTACATACGAAAGCACATAACAAGAAAACATCAGTATAGCCTCACGTTAAGAGTTTAGAACTATTACAACCATCTTCCTCTAAAATATAAAGAATCAGGACTTTCATCGTTGGCATGGCTTCCTTTATTCTTTTTTTTTCCTGCTAGTCTTTTGTTGAACTGCCTCTTAACACATTCTTCTATATGCACAGGACAAAAGCACTGCTCAGTTCCATTATGGGAAAAGGAATTCTGCCGTTACGTTGGCAACATTTCTTGGCAGAGGTTCTGTGAAAACAAGCGGTTTGTTGGACCATTTAATAACCTAGAACACTGGAATGATTCAGGAGCCCTAGAGAATTTTCAGAATATGAAGGAGAGGTTCTGGGCTCAGTATCATGGCAAATCTTCTGATGTGCCTTTGCCAGACCCTGATCTGTATATTGATGAGGTCGACCACCATTGCAAAGTCGACCCAGAATTGGTAGCTGACCTGGATAAGCTGCGACTATTATTTGACGCGGATAGTGATTCAGCTGCAGCCAATGAGGCTGATCAGAAGCCTTCTCAGAACCAGTCTGGAAATTGGGATGTACACACAGAAAAGCCGGCTGAAATCAATAACTGGGAATCGGGGCTCTTCTTAAAACCTCCTGATAACTGGGTTAATAGCTACTCCGGTTGGGGTGATGCTCCGGAGTCTGGAAACTGGGATGAGCATATAGAAAAGCCAGCTGAAATCAATAACTGGGAATCGGCGCTCTTATCAAAACCTTCTGATAACTGGGTTAATAGCAACTCCGGCTGGGGTGATGCTCCGGAGTCTGGAAACTGGGATGTGCATATAGAGAAGCCAGCTGAAATCAACAACTGGGAGTCGGAGCTCTACTCGAAACCTTCTGATAACTGGGCTAATGTCTGCTCCGGTTGGGGTGATGATCTGGAGAATCCTAGGTGGCATGCCTCAAGCAGCAACCGTTATTCCTCGAACAAGAGGAATGACTTCCTCGCTGGATCCAACAACAGATACCAGGATCGAAGCAACATGTCTGGCAGGAAACGGGGCAGCAGGGGACACTTCCAGCACAGAAACAGTCGGCAGAGGAACCAGGCCGAGAGCTACCAAAGGAGCGGCTGGCAGGATCATGCAGGGAGAAACAATGAATCGCGTCCAGTGGGCAACAGGGATACCCAGAATGATCAGGGGCCAGATAGTGGCTACCAAAGGAGCGGCTGGCAGGATCATGCAGGGAGAAACTGTGAATGGCGTCCAGTGCGCAACAGGGATAGCCAGCATGGCCAGTGACTAGACGGGGGCTTCTGATTTTGTGGCAAAATGAGAGAGAGAGAGAGATAAATAGTTTCTAGCTTCTATTTCCAGCAGTGAATGAGTTGCTGACAAAGTGTTACCTGTACAAAGAGATGTTTGAGCCTTGCTGCTGTTCTTTTAGAGATGTTATTTGCTTGTCGTAATTGTACATGGATGGTTCGTTTTACTCCTGTTCTTTCGGAGAAGGTTCTCCACCTGGTTATACTTCTTGTTTTGTTCTTTTAGAGGATCTGTTAGCTTAGGTTGTTTATGAAGCTGTTGAACAGACTGTTTCTAGAATTGTTTAACCATTGTCGGCGGAGGACGATGAATGATCCAATCGACCAAGGACTCGCGGTCATGTCCAGGCACCGATACGCAGCTGCTTGAGCGTTTGGAATTGCCGGTTCGCCTCGCGTACAAACGGTAGCGCCGGCTGGTAGCTGACAACACACCATTCCGCGCTTACTGGATGCAAGCGGGACTGACCGCGGCTTGCAGCGTCCCGCCCGCTCGCGCCACAGATTTTTGGCAGACGTCGCACTCCAATCCCGCGTAAGCCGCAATTTTATACGGGCGTACAGCATCACCCGTTTTGATCCCGCGAGACTCGGGATGCAAGCGGTGCGGGACGGTCTGCTAAGCCGTTGGGACGTCCCGCCCCGTAATCCGAGTAAAGACCCGATTAAAGGCCCGCGTAAGGTAATGGGACGAATCCATTTCGCCCGCGGCGCCGCAACCCACAAGCGAAACGCCCGAGCTTTGTTCGAGCTTACGTGCGACCTTGCCATGGTAACACATCCCCCTCTCTCGCACATACGCTGCCGCCCGCCTGACAGGCGAGGGAGCGTCGCCGCGGGGATCTCGCACCAAAGTCACTACCTGTTTCCGGCGTCCGCCGGGATCTTGCCACCTCCTAATCTGTTCGTCGCCGCCTCTTCCCGTCGCGAGCTCCTCGGCCCCTACCGCCTTCAGCACGCCCCCCATCGTCATCCCACTGCTCAGGTAATTCCTTGGCTCTTGTGTATCTATTCAATACCAATTCGTTTTTATGCATGCATCTCGCTGGCTGTTTCTCTGGTCATGTTTTCTTTTTGGTTCCGGTGTTCTGTCTGCAACCTTAGTCAGCTTAGATTTTTCCAGTTGTAACAATGCTAACACAAATGTATTTTAAGATTTTTGAATAACAAAATCATTGCATGACTCACATATATATTGCAGCATGATCACTATATACATTCCAGGATTTGTCTGCACCAAAACAGCCATCACCAATGTGTAAACACTCTAAATAGCGCATATGTCTGTGTGCATTTGAAAAATCATAAAACCCAGTTAAATTTTACTCAAAATTGGTTTTGATATTTTTGAATTTATTTCAATACGTCAAGAAGCTACCCTCAAAATTTCATGATTTTCGGAGTTCAGTTACTATTTTGTCTCTATCTTTCGAACATGCATGTTCACTGCATAACTTGCTGAATCTGCTGCTGTTTTCTTCCACTTTCAGCTGGGCCCCATCCGCTAGTGCCTTGCTCCTTTGTTTCTCGTGGGCTGGAGAACTCTGGGAAAGGGAGTTCGTTTGCTGACGACCACTAAGTGAATAATGAAACTGCCTTTGTGGTCACTTAGGGTGTGTTTGGTTCAAGGGATATAGTGGGACAGGACGGGACGATTCCATTTTTCCGTTGTTTGGTTTGGAGACATGTGGGATGAAGTCATCCCTTAAAAGAGAATATTTCACCTAGATGCGGGATGGAACCATCTCACCGAAAACATGGGGACAGATCCATCCCACCTCCGTGGAGACAGGTGCGTGACCTTCCAGAAGTACTCATACTCACATATCCTTGTCTCATCCTTTCATTCAAACAAGAGACGGGATCATTCCATCCCACACTATTCTACAAAACAAACAAGAAACAGAGATCGTCTCATCCCTCTAGACAAACAGAAAACGGGACTATCCCATTCCTAAAAAATGGGATGCGTCCATCTCATTCCACCTTGACTCCCAACCAAACATATCCTTACGGACGGCTCCTAATCACGCAAGCAACACGTTCACCGATCACTATATATAGAACTAGTTCATTTAAAAAATACTCTCTCCGTCCTCGAAAGTTTGTCGCTTTGTAATTCATTTTTTGTACTACAAAGCGATAAGTTTTTGGAGACGGAGGGAGTAGTAAAATACATACTCCCTCTCGACCATTTTATTAATTGACGTTCTGACAGCTTCTCTAGTTATGTTTTAGTTGTTTCGTTTGGTCGGAACGTCAATTATTAAAATTGGGAGGGAGTAATATATTGAATACTGTTTCAAAAGATGAAATAAATTTTGTTATATTTATAATGATGAGATCTATATATTAAAATTATCTGCATGTTATGAAAAGTAATTTGATTTAAATACAAGCACCAATAATAATTAGAACTTGATCGAACATTTCATATAAATTTTACAATAGCATATTGAACATTTTCGTACACTTTCATGAGTCCAAAGCATCTCTACAGGCCGGCAAGAATAGGAATAGAACATACTTTCATTGGATGGGAGCCGTCCGCTCGAGAGGAAATCGTCGGCGATGATGGAAGGCGGATCGACGAAGCGTCAACAACAGTGATGGGTGGTGGTGTCGCTCGAGGTGGAGGAGAGCTCGACCATGCCAAAAGCGACGTCGAAGGGTGCGACGTCAGAGGTCGCTCTGTCGACAACAGAAGACAAGACATTGGAGGTTGCGCTAGACTGCAACTGTTCGGTCGGCCAGCCACTGTTCTGTGGATAGAAGTCGCTGGTTCACAAAGCAGTTATATAGTACTAGTTCATTTTTAAATTCATAAAAAATACAATATATTATATATTGCTTCAAAAATATGAAACTAATTTTATTAGAATTGTGATGGTGAGATCTACAGAATAAAAATAATTGCATGTTATAAAAAATAAATATGTTACTTGTACATTTTTTTGAAATAGACCAGTATGATATAATCTACTCCCTCCGTTCCCATGAACTTGTCACTTTGTAGTTCATTTTTGAACTACAAAGCGACAAGTTCATGGGACGGAGAGAGTATATATTTAGCTGCACATCAAACAAACGAAAATATTAAACAACCATGGGTGAAAGGGGGCTTGCCCTAATGGTTAAGTAATCTGAGTAGCACTACTGAGGTTCTGAGTTCGATTCTCGATGGAAGCAAATTTCAGGTTGAATTTTATAGTATTAAATGCAGGTGCTCTACAGAGGAAGTCAAGGGCGCTAGATCTAAGGTGCACTTACGAGAAATGTGAATGGATGAACGTGTCGTAATATTGGCTTACGATGTCCGGTCCACAATCGTGTGTTTAGCCATCCAGTTATCGCCGCCTTGTTATAGATAATAGGTTGTGAGTGTCTGCATTTGTATTCGCTTATAATAAATTGATCATAACTTCCTCATAAGGGAAGGTCGGGACTTACCCATCATTAAAAAAAAAATGGGCAAAAGCAGAACCAGCATGAGGCATCAGACGACAGACATAGCTACAGCGGAGGCAAACGCATCCGAGGAGGCGGGCTTGCGGCGCCGCGGGCGGCAGAGGGCACGACCGTTTGATCCCATTGGTCAAAACAGGTTGTTATCCCGGTGTTTAGTAGGTTTATGGTGCCAGTCGTCTCAGCGGCTTTACGGGAAAACCTGAACCGTTTACGTCACTACTTACTGGCATCATTAATAGAGGTTGAATCAGAAGTTGTGTTGCAGCACGAACATTTTACCTCGCGGCTAGAGATGAAAACGATCGAAAATGAATTGGTTCTGTATTTTCCTGTATTCTCCTCTTCTACGGTGACTACGAGTCAGCTGGACCGATACACTTTGGTGGTACTGATGAGGATGATCGCCTCACCCTCATCTGTGTCGTGATGATCTCCTTAGTAAGCATGATCTAAAAGTCTCTATCGTACTCGATGTTGATGATAGTGGATGTTGTAGGCAACAGTGTAATATGCTTGTGATGAGGTACGCAACGAAGATCTCTAGAGAAAAAGATGAGTGACATGTCATAAAAGATGAGTTTGAATCTTGTACTTTTGGTTTGAATTCCGAATAACTTGAAAACAAAAAAAAATCTGAATAAAAAAAATGGTAATTGCAAAAATCATCTAGAAAATACTCCCTTCATCTTCAAATACTTGTCGCTTTCTTATTCATTTTTGTACTATAAGACAAGAAGTATTTGGGTGCGGAACGAGTACTCATAAACCGTATTAGAATCCGGTCCTCGCAATCCCGCTCCGGCTTTCACTCTAGCGGCACGTCTCCCGTCTTTGCTCTGATTGAATTATTTATCGACCAAAGTCCTTAAATGCTCTGATTTCCGATTTTGCCCCGACATGGCCGCTCTCGAGCGCAGAGGCTGGCAGCCGTCGCGTTCTCCGCCCCCGGCCCATCGCCATCGCCCTCGCGCAAAAGGTTTTAGAAGTCGAGTCATCGCCGTCATCGACACCACAACCACCGTTCCGTTCCTACCCTTACAGCTCCGGCACCGCCCGTGGCCCGCGTAGATGTGGTGCGGCCAGTGGATCTGACAACTTCATGACCGGCGTACGTGTCACAGCTAACGCCCTGAAGCAGGTACGACGTGCCTCGCTCCGCTCTGACCAAGGTCTAGCTCGTTCCATCGGTTTCCGATTTCGCGGCATCAGGTGCGGCGAAGGGAGGAGAGTTCCATGCGCGAGAGGGCAGTGAGAGACGGAGAAGTAAAACAGTTACTCCCTCTAGATTTTTTTAATTAACGTTAGGACAGAAAACCTAAGTTATTTTTAGTTTAAAAATTTGTCTAAAGCGTCAATTAAAAAGATAAGGAGGGAGTATTTTACAACTTCCTTAATTTTTTCAAATATGTCTGAAACGACAATTAATTGGAGGAGTGAGAGAGTACTAATAAACCGTTTCGAATCCGGTTCCCGACAATCCCGGTCCGGTTTTCACCCTACCGGCCCGTCTCCCCTGCTCTGCTCCTCTCCATCTCCCTCCGCCCCCGCGACCCTGCCCTGCTCGTCCGCTAGGGTTCTCCCCTCCTGCGCCGCGCTTGGCTCCGGGAGACAGACACTTCGCGACCGGCGAGAATGGCGGACGTGGAGGAGGTCCGGAACAAGATGCAATCGCAGATGCGTCTCGACGCCGCGGCGGTGGCGGAGGACGACGACCTCCCCCTCCCGGCCCTCTTCGACAAGGCGTCCCGGCTCCACTCCCTCGCCTCCAGCTCCTCGCTCGACCAGGTTCGGTTCCGGATCTCGTCCTCCTACAGTCCTGCTCCCGATCGCCCAAACAGATCGCGCCAGCGCTTACTTACTTGGTTTGTTGCGATCGGCAGGAAGGGGTCCGGAAGGGGGTCGATCTGCTGCGGCGCTGCGACGAGATGGTCAGCAAGCTCGGCCTCTTCTCCAACAACGAGACCAAGGACGATGTTTCCACGGCCAACCTCAAGTACCTTCTCGTAAGCCCCCTCTCCTTCTCCTCCTGCAGCTTTCTGTAATCGCTCAGCATTTCTCTTTCTTATTAGTATCCATTTTCCAATTTCTTTGTAGAGCATGTATCCTATATTCCTGTGAAAACAAACAACCATCATGATATTGATATAACTTGCCTCTTAAGCCATTTCGTCTCCTACCATGAGTTTGCATCATGCTAGTTTGTGTAAAGGAACTCAAATAGTCAGTACTGGCTATTATTCTTAGACCAAAATTTAGTACTTCCCCTAGTGCAGTGGAGATTAGACCCTGAATTCTGATTTTAGATCGCTTCTTACTTCAGGTACCATACTACCTTGGGGAAATGACTGAGCAGATAGCACAGGAGGACCGGATTCCGATCCTCAAGGCATCGCAGGATCATCTCAAGGTAAATGATATCTTCTGTGATGCATTGGTTGATTTTGTTCACGGTTAATAGTTCATTATGCAAATATTTGTGTAGACTTTCTCCTATGGTACTCCATTCTCACATATCGCATTGCTCATATATTTTACCTGCCTGCTGGGTTACTATTACTACAGGAATTCATTTCTATCTGTGAAACTTTGGAGCTTATACCAGAGGATGAGCTTGAATTATCTAGACAGAAGCAGCCTGATACTGCAGCAAACAGAAGAGCGCAAAAGGTTAGCTTCTTAATTTTACCCATTTCTTACCTAACAGAATCTTTTACAAGTCACGGAACATTTGCAATCTGCAAGATAAGCATGGTATAGCATGTAAGACATAATCATCATGTTGTGCCTTCATAGTATCTACATTAGCCTGCTACATATTAAGTTAATATGCTGCCCTATCTCTTGATTGTAGATTGCCCGATTCAATCGTCAAAAAGCTGCACAAACAAAGCTCCAAGAGGTCAAAGAGAGAAAGGAGAGGCGTGTGCGCTCATTCAGAGCAGCAGCTTTATCTGCCCCTATTGAAGCTGGGGAGGAAGATGTCTTGGAGGACGATGGGGAGGAAGAAAGAGAGGTTAGCATCCAGCCTCTGGGAGGGGTTTATCACAACTTGTTCTTTATTCTGTTTCTACATTTTGACAGATCTCAAATTGGAATGAATTAAAGGCTTTGTTGTTGTTGTTGTTGTTGTTGTTGTATCTCAAATTAGAATGAATTGTGATACACTAGAAAGTAAGACACAATAGGTTTATTATCTTTAATGATGTTATGGAGCTTCACACTGTCGATACATTTAGCTAGGTTATCAAACTGCTCTGCATTGCCCCTTGCAGTGCATGCCTAGCTCTTGAAGATTTTGTTATCTAGTGGCATGTTGTTATAAACTTCTCCTTTAACATCAGAATCCTCACCGCAAGGTCGTATAAATCTATTTCATTGTTTCTGTGACTAGATGAATATTTGAAATTCTTCTCAATAGTGCTTTTGGCATCTTGTTAATCTATGCGTCCAAGCTTAGGTTTCATCTTATGCTGCTGTCGAACCTTTCGATAATAAGGATGTAATCCTCACTGTGAGATCGACTAACATTGTCTCATTTTTCTTCCAGTTTCAGCCTTTTGCAGTATTTCTGTGACTAAAAAATTGTGTTATAATCTTGTTGATAGTTGCTTTTGGGATCTTTTCAATGTGTCCCTCCAAGCTTATACTGTATTCTACTTTGTTTCATATCAACTGGAACACATGCTCTGTTTCTTATTTCTTTTCCTGTGCTGCAGGCTTGGTTAGCTACTATTTCGTTGGCCCTCTGCAAGGTAAGTTTGCTACGGCAAGAACTATTACATAAAGCTAATTCAAGTTCTATATGTTTGTCAAATTAGTGTGCTTGTATTCTTAATATTTGATCCACCAATGGATCTGGTTTTATTTCCATCTATAGGCCTTTGATCTTCTCGGCATGCTAAAGAAGGAAGAAGAAATGCTTGTGGCTGTAAAAGAAAGACAGGCAAAGGTTAGACCGGTGATAATTCTTATCAGTTGTATCTTAGGCCTATTCTTTTTATCTGAGAATCTAGTAGACTTTCTACCTTTATTTGTGTTGCTGTTTCAACTCTGCATGTTTAGAGCTTTGAACAGAATAAAAGATGCCTATTCTAACGTTTCTATTTCTTTAGGATGGGACTGCATTTGCTCGTGAAATGCTTGATGAGCGTAGACAAAAATCAGAAGCATGGCACCGTAATGCTGCCACTCGTGCACCATATGCCAAGCCAGCTGAGCCAATCACTTGCGCTGCATTTGCTCAAGATGTCATTGAAGGAAGAGCAAGCGTTTCACAAGCCCATGAGCACAAGCACCAACCCCTGATATTTGGACCTGCAAGTCTTGTTGGTGGAGGACTAACCACTGAGAGGGAAAGAATGGCGGCACGAGTTTTTCAGCCCAGTTACAGGTATGCCCTATAATGCCATTCTGATAATTCCTACTCCTGATTCCTGAATTAGGATTGCGTTTTTATGATTCCACAGTTGATGAAGTTTTATTATTGAAGCAGACAAGAGTATCTTGATACATTTCGTGTTGCCTTCTTGTCTTGCTTGCATCATAGGATGCCAACAATGAGCATAGAAGAAGCTGGTCTGTGTGAGATGAAAATGATGGAGCAATGGCAAGAAAAGACTGCTAAGATGATTGAAGAAGCGAACTCCGCATGGCACAAGGACGGCCCTAGTTCTGCCCAAGACGATGAGGATGCTGAGGAGGAGAAGGCAAGAGCATGGGATGACTGGAAGGATGACAATCCTCGTGGCGCGGGCAACAAGAAGCTCACTCCCTGCGGCTGAACCGCGTGCTATTTGAATTGTCCTGGAATGGCACTTGTAACGAAGTTGATGTAGATTACAGAATGTTCTTATGATTTGGTTTCAGTTGTATTTTCCGATTTTAGTGTTCAGTGTATAGTGTACTAAGGCACGACTTTCATGTTTGATCGAAATGTCATTACGTTCTGGAGCTTGGTAATGGGGAAGCATAGCCAATTGATGTGGTGTAGAAGATAGTGTTGTGGCGGATTAAGCTATTGTAATAATGTTGATAGTGCCAGTGCTGCGTGGCTGTACTGGTCCATAACAATGAAACCTTGGGTGAATATTTTATTTTTGAATTAACTGGTGACAATTAAAATGATTCGGAAATATTCCCTCTGTCCTCATAAACTTGTCGTTTTGTAATTTATTTTTAAACTATAAAGCGATAAGTTTATGAGATGGAGGTAGTAGTATAATTGTTTGCGATATAAGGACCAGTTCGGAACGTGGTGATTGCAGCCCAACCAGACAAAAAGGCCCTTGGCCCGGCCCAAACAAACATGTGGCCGCGCAGTTGTGCAAACTAGTTTTAGCGGAGTGAAGCAGCCGTCGGTTCCGTAAGCAGAGAAATGGACGTTTAGTACTCTTTGGTGGTTAAAAATTTGTCGCTTGTTAGTTTATTTGAATTAAAAACGATAATTTTTTTAGCAGGGAAGGAGTACGTAACATTCAACAATAGTGCAGACTGTCCTGCGAGGGCACTTCACTATTAACCTGAAGATTAAGTCACTGATGCATCAAATCAATTAATATTGAAAGTCCCCGCCGGCTAACATTCAAGTAGTGCCAGTGGTATGGGCTGCACGCACGCGCACGGCCATCTAGCTAGCGTCGTCTTGCCGCCGGCCGCTGCTTATCCATCCATCCAGTTCACAGCAGTTCCCAGCAGCAGCAGATCGGTCGAACGAAAATAAACCAGACGCTTGCCCGTGTCTGCGCTACTGTACACACAGTTGAAACTCGACACTGTTGTTACGGTGATGGGCCTTCTCTCCTCGCTTCTCCTGTGCCAAACCAAAACGCACCCATGTCCCATCAATTAAACCCACTGCACTGCTGCTTGTCTTCTGCATGCACGCTTGAACTACGGTCAAAGCATACCGGATAACACGCGTAGCAGTCTCATCATCGAGCGTGCAACGACGGCAGTCATGATCAGGCATGGCGACGTACGCTCTTGTACTACTGACAGATTAACAGCATGCAGATATTGAGACTAACGAAACGGGAAAGATCAAGACGATCTACACTGCCTAAAGATCAGCATGCAGCCTTCCCGGTATTTGTCTTGTTTGTTTCCTCTTTCGTATGGCCAAGGTTCTGCTGCCCAGGACTATGTGAGCATGCATGCGTTAATGTGAGCTCTTCTATCCCATGGTACTCCGTCTTTTAAAAGATTGTAGCTTATTAGTTCATTTTCTACAACATTACATGTTCTTAGTCTTTATTAAGTGAATGTGGTACCATTTGACTGAGATGTGGCCATTGACCGAGCACAGCCGTCACTTTAACTGCATCCCACAGCCAGCTCACTTTTACCAAAAGCTAGCAAAAAACGCTTGCTTGCCACAGTAACAACCATATTTGCACCACACGAGCTGTCTCTCTCTCTCATAGGCGTGCAGCTGCAGATGGGCCACGTACCAGCGTGTGCCACAGAGATCGAGTGCATACATCAACGACACTGTAGACAAAGACTGTAGAGACGTCCCCACCCACGAACCACCACCAAGCCACAGCGCGGTCGACAACAAGGGTACCGTACGTTGCTGTAGCTAGCTGAAAGTTGGGTTGATAGCGAGAGAGCATGCCCAGCAGCAACCTCTCCTTCACAGTTCATAATCCAAGACGTACTGCGTCGCTAATAACCTTTCCATCGTCTTCCTCCTTTGCTTGCTGCTGCTGTTTTCCTCTTCCCCGGCCGGCTGGCCTCCGCGAAAAGCTGGGCCAATAATTCCTTTACCCGCTGCGCTGCGCTGCACGGCACATGCATGAGATCATGAGCTCGGACGACGACGACTCCCTCAAGTCCGTCTCGCTCGACTACCTCAACCTGCTCATCAACGGCCAGGCCTTCAGCGACGTCGCCTTCAGCGTCGAGGGCCGCCTCGTCCACGCCCACCGCTGCGTCCTCGCCGCCCGCAGCCTCTTCTTCCGCAAGCTCTTCTGCGGCCTCGACCCCAACAACAACCACCAGCCTCCTCCGCCTCCTTCGCCCCGCGCCGCCGCGCCGCCGGAGCTGGTCATCCCCGTCAGCTCCATCCGGTACGAGGTGCTCGTGCTCGTGCTGCAGTTCCTCTACAGCGGCCAGGCGTCGGTCGCGGCGCCCAAGAGCGGGCCGCTGCCCGGGTGCGGCGCCCGCGGGTGCTGGCACACCCGCTGCGGCGCCGCCGTCGACCTCGCCCTCGACACGCTCGCCGCCGCGCGCTCCTTCGGCGTCGAGCAGCTCGCGCTGCTCGTACAGGTGGGGATTTCCATTCTCTTGGGATCTGCAGCCACTAATCTTCTCGATCGGTATGATTATTAAGGACGCAACGCAACGCAACACACCTGCCATGATTGAAAAGCATGAAGCATCTTTTTGTGCGGCATGAATGAATGATGCATCAAGATAGATGCTGCCTGCCTGCGCAGCTGCATGCTCCTCTGCATGCATGCTCGCCTAGATCGATCCCTAGGCTGCTGCCACTTTGCTGCCTTTCCGATTCATGGACCACTGTGCCCTCTGAACCTCCACCAGTATCAGCTGAACACCTACCGATCTCTCTTCTCTCGCTTTATTTAATAATCCATTTTCTATTGATTTTCTACTTCGTTCTGTGTCGGAAAGAGCTGAGATGGGAGTGTACGTACGGGCAGGCGCAGGACTGAGTCGTCTCTAGTCTCCCGTATGCCTTGTCTGCTGCCGCTTCGCCTGTCATGCATCACTTGTCATGGATCGAGCCTAGCTCTGACTCTCTTTACTAGGAAGGGTCTTGTCATGCCATTGTTTATGTCCGTCCCTTCCTTACATCACCTCGCTACTAGGGTTTCTCGAAGATCGATCCCAATACTCTCTCGGCGTCCTGCATCATTTCCGACACTTGATGCAAGTACAGTCGAAGCACTATGTATGCATCAGGCTTCAATCAAATTTGTGTGTTGCAATGGAATCTAACCAGCTAGTGGAACGAACGAGCAGTGTGTCTGGGGATTATTAGAACAACATTTTATGCTGCTAACCAGCAGCTGCTGTAGTGTGTATTATTTGTCTGATCTGATTAAATTAGCGTGCCTGGGAATGACACCGTACCGATTCATTGGGCGCGTTTCAGAAGCAACTAGAGAGCATGGTGAAGGAGGCGTCCGTGGACGACGTGATGAAGGTGCTCATGGCGTCGCGCAAGTTCGAGATGCAGGAGCTCTGGGCCACTTGCTCTCACCTCGTCGCGCGCTCAGGCCTCTCCGCCGACCTCCTCGCCAAGCACCTCCCTGTCGACGTGGTCGCCAAGATCGACGAGATCCGCGCCAAGTCGCCGGTCGCCGCGGCAGCGAGCGCGCCGCGCTTGCCGTTCATGACGACGCACCATTACCTCCCCATCAACGCGCCGGCCTCCGCCGCAGATCGCGACCACAAGATCCGGCGCATGCGGCGAGCCCTCGACGCGGCCGACATCGAGCTCGTCAAGCTGATGGTCATGGGCGAAGGCCTCGACCTCGACGACGCGCTCGCCGTGCACTACGCCGTCCAGCACTGCGGCCGCGACGTGGTCAAGGCGCTGCTCGAGCTCGGCGCGGCCGACGTCAACTCCCGCGCGGGCCCTACGGGGAAGACGCCCCTCCACCTGGCCGCCGAGATGGTCTCGCCAGACATGGTGTCCGTCCTCCTCGACCACCACGCCGACCCGAACGCAAGGACGCTCGACGGCGTCACCCCGCTCGACGTGCTCCGCAGCCTCACCTCCGAGTTCCTCTTCAAGGGCGCCGTGCCGGGGCTCACGCACATCGAGCCCAACAAGCTCAGGCTATGCCTTGAGCTCGTGCAGTCCGCGGTGATGGTGACCACGCGCGACGAGCAGGGCGCAGCTGCCGGCGGCGAGGCCGGGGGAAGCGACGGTGGGAATTTCGCAAGGGGCGACGCCGACGACAGCTTGGTGAGCCTGACGATGAACTCAACGCTCATGTACCAGGGCCAGGAGATGGCGGCGACAGTCGCCGGCGACACGAGAAAAGGGAACGGCGGCCGAGGAAGCCCGTCCAATTTGTACTTCCCCAATGGTTTCCCATAAGTATTTCCTATCTCTGGCACTGCTGTCTTTTCTAAATTCATCAATCTTTCTCTGGCTCTGTTGAATATTTCAGTCCATTGCTGAGATGGTGTAGTAGCCAGTTAGCTACTGTTTTTAACTAGGAGATATGAGCAAGAATTTCATGTTATTTGATGTGGATTGTTCTATGTTCGAATGATTGTTGATCGAATGAGCAGAAACTGTTGCTTTTGTTGTTAGAGTTCTTCATTCACTGTGATGAAAATTTTGAAATGGAGCTTCAATTCAATCCAGACGACATATTACTATATAGCTCCAGTAGTAGTGTACAGCATGCACGATGATTTAGCTGTTGGTGTTTTTACATGTCTTTATGCAGTGCAGCTTTTGTTGACTGTAGTAGCATTTGGAGTACTACAGGAAAGCGGGGTGCAAGCTCATGTGAAACAATATGACCACGATCTTTAATGGATAAACTTATCTGAGATTGTTCACATCCTGGAGATATTTGCACGGACTGTATATTGCAGAATGCATGCCTAAATAGCTAGTACTCCCTCCTTTCTCAAAAGATTGTCACCTTCTAGTTCAAAAATGAACTACAAGGTGACAATCTTTTAAGAAAGGAGGGAGTAATAAATATGACTGACCACCTGTTCTAATTGAAGTGTTGTCTTGGACAGGCCTTTTCCTTTAGCAATTTAATTGCTTGGATCTGTACAACATTAACAGTTGCGTCCAGACATGGCGACAACACGGTAAAACATGTGCTTTGTGCGTGCTAGCTGAGAGCAGAAATGCAGATAATAGACAATATAATGTGCATATATGTGGTAGTCAAAAATAAAAATCCATTCACCTATTCAAATAACAAATATCAATCGGTTTACATATATAATCATTTATTATCAGGTATGCACTTTTAATCATGGATTTAAAATTGTAATAATAGTATTTTCACAAATCACATTAGTTATTGGTATCATTTATGGTTGAGGATCTCAAACCTTATTAGCATGTTAATTAAAGGAGTAAATGATTGCAGATATAAACTTACAAATAATTCTAACAACATAAATATTAAGTATAAATGAGTATATTTATACCAAATATATGGTAATTCAACCCATTCCCAAAGAACAAAGTATTGTGGACTGAAATCAGACACCCCCCGACGACTTACAAAGCCCCTGCTCGTCCAATTGAAAAATGAAGTCGACTTGATCACAGAATCCATGATGTTTAATTTCTTTGCACGAAATTATTTTTCTGATAAAAAGACAACATTGTAACTAAATTTGGCACGAAATAATTATACATTATCGTGATGTTATTCTTATAAGACCTTGTCAAAGAACAAATTTAGGAGTCGTGTTTATGATTGGAAGCTACTTAAAAAATGCACGTTTATGTTCTATATACAATACTACAAAAGCTTCTCTAGTGTCTACTGTACGTGATGTAAATGCCAAATAGTTCTGTGGGTGCCTAGTATTCTGTACACTGACCAGTACTCGTACAATTATATGCGCCACCAAAAGGGACCTGTACCAAGCATGCACACAACGAGATTATTAATTTTTTACTCTGCATCATTTGTCCTCTACAGTAGCTAATACTCCTTCCGTTTCCAAAAGTTTGTCGCTTTGTAGTTTATTTTTAACTACTCCCTCCATCTCCATGAAATTGTCGCTTTGTAGTTCAAAAACGAACTACAACGCGACAAGTTCATGGAGACGGCGAGAGTACAAATTAAACAATAATTTTTTTGAACGGAGTAAGTACTAATTTATGTCTCAGCCTGTCTGGTTGCACTTACACGCATGTGTTCATTTCGTTTCCATCGTCTGGATGCTGCCAGCCATCGACCATGCGGTTTGCATCTTATAGATATATTTGTGAAAACTTTGTAAAACAGTGGTATAACTGAGCATTAATTGTAAAAGTCCAACGAGCAGGAACCTGTGGCTTCTTCAGTCTACCATGAAGAATCATGAACATGGACATAGTAACACACAGTTGCCTCTACATTCTTATGGCAGTACCACGCTCCAATATTTGCTGAGTGTTACTGCAGTAGATTCCGATTCAGAGACGATCGATCGGCAAGCAAAAGCACGGCCATGGCAATGTGGCGTTCCTAGCCGTGACGCACGTTGCACCAGTACGACGAGGTGGAAGACCAACTAACCAGGACGCATATGCAGCTCGATCGAGCGCAAGGCGGCTGTGCTATGGACTGTGCAGGACACACAGCTGACGATGGTCCCTGCGAACTCGAGCCCCACACGGTACTATGCTCTCTCGACTGTTATCAACATCTAACAATAAAAGCGTGGTCTCCCCGGCCGGCAGGTGTGTCCTGCTCTTGGGTTCAACTGTTTGCCCAATGTTGTCGCACTCTACTAGCTTTCAGCGCTCCCGGGACTCTCGATTCAGCTGGGTCATTATTGGTTAAGCAGCTCCTGAATTCACGAACCAAGAGACAGTTGGTTGCTTTGTTTATCTAATCCGCAGTAATTTGTTGGTCTACCGCTTTATGTATATACTCACACCGAATCTTTTTATTTGTTACTGACTAGCTCATTTTGAATTAACCGGTGACAAATAAAAAGATTCGGAAAGACTATTTCGTTTTCCGATTTGGTTGGTTAGTACAGATCTGGATCTTGTACACATATACATATTCGATTGGACATGACAAATAACTTACGAAATTCTATTTCAGAAGTAGTATTCTTTTTTGTTGTCAGCTGCAAGCGTGCACATCGCTCTTTTGGTGGTCGGCTTATTGATTCGTCTGCATGCATGTTGTGTGTCTCCAGCATGCCGAGAAAGGATCTTTACAGTGATCCAGCGTCCCATCACTTGAATTGAATCCTTCCGGCCTGTCTGAAGAAGAGATGCATGGATCGTATTTTATGTCCTTGTTGCTGCATGTGTGAGAAGAGCATCCCCACTCCAGGTGCAGTCGTCGGCCTGTAGGAGATAGGAGGCGCACAGTACTGTCTGAAAACTAAAATGCTTCCATCATCTCATTTCCTTTATATACTGTACATACTTACGTGTGTGGACTTTACAGAACAGGACCGCATGGGAATGGAACGGATCATGTGCCATGCCATGCCGGTATGCTGCATGCTGGTGTAGTTATCCAACTCTTTCGGCATTTTTGAGACATTGGACCTGAACCTCCATCTCCAAGCATGGGCCAACAAAAAGGTAGCCAAAACGGGACGCAGCAACGGAAAGGAACATGTCCAGTATTTTCATGAGAGTTGATGGAGCTCACATTTTGTTGGCCATGCAAGTGTCTAGCTGAGTTTCAGTCGTCAAGCAATGGTCCAGTTGAAAAGACTCTGTCGATGCAAGTTGTGAAGAGAATCCGGCCGAGTAAAGCTGCTGAAGTCGCAGCAGGTCTGGTAGATTAACGAACCAATAATATGGGGCAGAGTTTGCAGTAGTGAGCCCTGAGCTGCTGCTGATAGCCGCTGCTGGTGCTGGCTGCCCCAGGAGCTGAGGCCATGCATGACCCAGAGCCAGAGGTGTGTGGTGTCACATCCATCAGTGACTTTTCTGTCCTACCTTACCTACTTGAGGCCGCTATATATGCTTTGGTGAGCCTGCAGATCGAGTGCAGGAGGACCCAGGCCAGGCCGGAAGCACAAGTGTGGGCTGAGAGTGGTCGGCCCAGTGCACAGGCGACACGTGCCATGGGCTGAGAGTGATTGCTGTGGGCCGCCCACAATATAATGGGCCTGTTTCTTTGGTTCGTACCATGGGCCTGACGCGTACTATGGGCTGCGCGTCGCCGGCTACTCGGTGGCGCCAAGCTTGAGCTGGTACAGTACAGGGACGGCGGCGTGCCGGCCTCTATATGCCAATCAATACACAAGTCGCCGCCGGTGGTAACTGTTGCTTGTTGAGAGTACAGTACAGTTCTAAACGAGTCGCAATCATGAACCTGCATGCATGTTACTTCCTCCATTCCTATAAACTTATCGCTTTGTAGTTCATTTTTTGAACTACAAAGCGACAAGTTCATAAGTACAGAGTGAGTATAAGAGATCCATCCACTGTTGGTTACACTATATATGGAGGGGGTCGTTCTGAGTCGCAATCATGCATGTGGTCTGGATGAGCATCACTATCACCCACAGAGTGCACGTCGTTGCGAACCTGCTGATCATCACAGACAGGGGATGCCTTCACGAAGCATCATCCGGCCCCTGATACTTATAAAGCAGATGGATCAGCGGATGGGCGAACATGGCCAATGGATCGTCGATCCAAATCGCATGATTGCTCCGGCAGGAGCCATATCTCCCTTTCTCGACCGCGACAGCCTAACATCGAAAAGGACCATCAGTCCAGGCACCACGCGGCCGGCCGGCGAGCGTCCATTTATGCATATGCGTTTCTTTTCAAGATCTGGGACCTCGTCGTCATAAATCTGTGCCGCCTGATAGGTGATAGTACCATCTTTGTATCACACGTACGCCGGTGATCGATGGGGACATCGTCCGGCCGTGCAAGATCGGTCGCAAGCAGCAGGTCGTAGGGACGAGTTTGCTGTCGACTTGTTGTAACTCGCCGATCGACCCGTAGGGAAGAAGCCGCTGTGTTTTGCTTGGCAGAGGTAGGGGTAATAATGCATGAGCGATGATGATTGTGGCAATTCAAGTCACAGTTGTTTCTGATTGCGTATACTGTACGTAGGCTTGTTCACACAACAAGCATGCTATGTGTTCAAATCAAAGTCCGCAGATAACGGAGGAACAACGTGTAACATGGACATGTATGTTAGATCACTTCAAATACTACTCCATCAGTCCCAAAAGCTTGTCGCTTTGTAATTCAAAAATGAATTACAAAGCGACAAACTTTTAGAGACGGAGCGAGTATATGGTAGTGAAAATTGCAGCTCATGACTGGGTGCAGAGGTGTAAACTGCTACTAGCTAGTAGATCTTAAATACTACCCTCGTCCAAAATAATTGACGTTTACGACAACAAAAAGTACTAAGAATGCATCGTTGATTCCTGTCCGGACGTCATTTATTTTGAACCGGAGAGAGTATTTCCAAGATGTTATCTGTAACCAGCACTGTGGATCATTTCATAAGCAACTGACGACTGCTGTTGCGTACCAAGTTACAGATAAAGGAGATACAACAAGGGGAAAACACTAATAACTACTCTACGAGCGACGGTCGCATTCTTTCTTCTTCCTCTGCTTCGAGGATGCCAGTAACCAGAAACTAATAATGTGAGGTCGTCAGAAGGTAGAATCTTGTCGCAGCCGGAGATTGATGGGGTATCCTTTGAGAGTGCGAGTGGTAGGAAAGAAGACGAGCCTGTCTTCCTCAGCTTCTTCCCAGCTGCAAATTCATTTGTCACGATTAACCAGATTTGCATCACACAGATTGAAAATTTCATCTGAAGATTATAATCTAAAACCTATGACTGCAAAACCAGTTTGGAAAAAAAAAAACAAGATAAGGAAGTCTCACCTAAAGCGAGTTACAAAACGATGGAGGAAAACAGAAACAACAACCCGAGCAAGCTCATAGCCAGGGCACAGACGAGGTCCACCACCAAAGGGAGTAAACACACTGGCCCCTACTGCATTCTGAAGTTTGTTCTTGACCTGCGAAACAACAACCATAGAACATTTTGCATTTATAGCTCCACATGTGTCTATATTTACTTTCACAAGGTAACAGAATCAGCCACCAGCAGTAGTAATCCAAGGACTGCACAAGTACCTGCCATCTCCAAGGGTCGAAGGTTCGGGCATTTTCGTAGTGTTCATTACTAAGATGCACTGCTCGGAATGAGGCAAATATTTTGCAGCCCTTCGGAATAGTGTAGTCTAGTGAATACAGTAATGTTAAATATGAAATAAAATTCTTCCTTATTAAGAAATTGGGAAAAAACTGAGGATGGTTTAGTATAAAAATACCTTTATAATGAATATCAGTGTTTGCTCGCCTGAATACCCCACTAGTTAAGTTAGCCACACGCAAAGTCTCGTTTATCACCTGTGAAAGTGACAAGCAAAAAAAAAAAAAAACAACTTTTCTGAAATGTCCTTTTCAATAGACATATCTAATAAAGGTAAAACAGGGCCTCAGAATCATTACACATTGCGTAAATGGCATCGACTTGTAATCGCTCCATTCCAGTGTTTGGTTTTTTCCTTTCATCTCTCTGATATTGTCATGCTCTTCCTGTAAAACCAGCAGATATCAGTAATGAAATGCTCACGTAGTGAAGCAGAATAACATTTGGATCAGTAAGGTAGAGCCATGTAGCTTAATTTATGGAAATAAAGGTTGTTAAAGTGGCTGAAAGTTCAGATCCAGTCCCACTATGTTGGTAATGGTTCTCACTCTCGGCTGTTAGGTTGGATAGCTTTGGGACACATCCAAGTACAGTAAAATGAGACATAATTAAGCTTTATCCATAGTCAGTAAACATATTGTGGGAAGAAACCAGTAAGGGATGTATCCAAAGCAGATTCATTCTTAGACAGTGTTTAAAAAGCGACACCTAGTTGCCACCTAGGTGTCCACGCACTCCGGCCTGGATGCCATGGCTGGTTGACTCGCCTGGCCGCCGCCTTCCACGTCGTGCTCGCTTTTGGAAATTCGAGTGAGAGAAATCAGCAATAATGAGAGAACCATATTATAATGATATGCTGATTTTGTTTTCATTAGGACTTTTCCTTTCCTAATTACTAGAATTCTACACTCTTAATATAAATGACAACAATCTTTCCATCTTTAATGCATACCGTACATATGGATTTCCTTCTTTATTTATCAGGCAACAACATTTCAACACCCGGTGCCTCCCAGGCCGCTATCACTGACCTGCTGGAACTATTTAATGACGCTCGTAGTGACGCAAGCAAATTGTTCTCTGAATTAAAAAGTCTATTCTAGAATCAACAGAAAAACACAAACGGGCGGCAGCAGATATTCTTGTGCACAAGACCGTAAGAGTTGATGTATGACAGATTAAGTTAATCCAGCCGTCAATTATAATAACATTTTATGAAATCAGTTGACGTATGCTCCGATCCCTAATGTCAAGCTAATTTGACCACTAACAGTACCTACCACCACACGTGCACAAGGAATGTGCTAATACCACCGAACATTCCTTGAGCTGCGCCAGAGCAGCTGGTGTCTCGTTGAAACAAATTTTTATGAAACAAATTTTCATGACTCATCATACCTTGAGCTGCGCCAGAGCAGCTGGTGTCTCGTTGAGGAACTTGACAGCAAGCGTCATGAGCACAGACGTCGTCTCGTACCCAGCCACCAGCAGAGACAGGCAGAAATCAACAATTTCCTCCTCAGAGAAGTTCCCGACCTCTGCTTCAAGAAGCTCCTCCACCATGTCCTTCTTCTCCCCATCCGCACCACCATTCTCCCGCTTCTCGTCCATCTTCTTCCTTACCACCTCTCGCAGCGCACCGGCCACCGTCTTCCTCGCCTAAATCGAATCAAACGGCACGTCTTTATTGCGAAAAATGCAGTGTGAAAATGCGGGGAAAAAAAGGAAGGGCAGGAAAGCACCTTGAGGGCCTTGCCGTAGGTGGTGAACGGGAGGAGGGACGAGGCGAATGGGAAGGGGATGGAGAAGAAGCCATCGATGAGCTTGACGTACTCGCGGCGGAGGCTCTCGGTCCAGGGCCCCGGCTCGATGCTGACAAGCTGCTTGACGGTGAGGTTGAAAGTGATCTTCTTGGCCTCGTCCAGGAGGCGGACGGTGGCGGCGGGCTCCCACGCGCGCATGGTGGCGAGGACGAGGCGGTCGATGTGCGCCAGGAGAGTTGGCGACGCGGGGCGGCCGGCGAGGCGGGTGAGCGTGAACGAGTGGAGCCGCTTGTGCGCGGCGCCGCGCGTGAGGAGCAGCGAGCGCGCGCCGAGCAGCGTGGCTATGGAGGACGGGTAGCTGCAGTGGACGGCGCGGCCCTCGGCGGCGAGGAGGAGGCGGTTGAAGGCCGGGTCGGCGGAGAAGACGGTGCGCTCGCCGAAGACGTGGGTGGTGAAGACGGCGCCGCCATGGCGCGCCACGCGGTCGTCGATGAAGGGCTCCGGGTCCGGCGTCTTGTACGCGGAGATGAGCCGCAGCGTCTCCCCGATGAGCGGCAGCCCCGTGCTGCCCGGCGGCAGCCGCCGCGCCCCCGGTGCTCCCGGCCGCTGCGGTCGCCAAACGTGGAGCCATTTCAGAACCGCCAGGAGGAGCAGGACGGCGGGCAGCAGGAGGAGCGGCGCGGTCGCGTCCATGGCCGTGCGCTGTCGTTTGGCTTTGGTGGGGATTGGGGAGTGGAGGAGAGTGCGCGTGCGTGCGCGTGTCCGGGAGTGAAGAGTCAATGAGATAGAGCAGTGTATGTCGCCCAACAGAGAATCTAGACACCTATATATTTGCAGGCTGGTTGTTGATAATTCTAAATCATTTGAAGATCTTTTATAGTACAAAAAACTAGTATAATGATGGTGATGAGTTGTACTAGTTTAATATAAGTCGTTGGGAGTTGGATCATGGATAAAACAATGATTCTATACACTGTATCGCAGTGTAATTTAGAATACATACTGTAAAAATAGAAGGATAATAGTGTATAGAGTATGTTTTAGAGTATTTAGACTCGTTACTCTATACTCTACTCTATACACTATTCTCCTTCTACTTTTATAGTATTTACTCTAAATTTACACTACGCGTCATTATTTACAGTACTACCGTGTGGACGGTCTAAAGGAGATGGATGGCACGGTAGGGGAGCAGCGTGGCCACGTTGTTGCGGTGAAAAAGGGGTGCGGAATGGTGGAATTTAATCAATGTTGTGTGCATGCATGATCAATGTTGCCTTAGAATTTGCGTTGGAGAATTTATGAATGGAATATGGTAAACGATGCACGCGTAATTATGAAGTGTGATGCATGCATGATGAATGTTGGAAAAAAAGAATTCCTTGATTTCTCTGCCTGCACGCAGACTCGGTGTGACGGGCCAAATCCTGACCCGGTTTTACATCTAAAATTTTGGCCCAGTGAAAATGTCGGCGGGGGGGGGGGGGGGGGGCTTGAGTGGCCCATACGTCAACAGCAAAAGAAGTCTCGGGCCGTTCGGGCCTAGATTGCTGCTCTGTTGGGTCTTGGAGGCCCGGAACTTTGAGGCCCGTATCGGTCAGCCCGAAACCTCGATGGGCCCAAAGCCGCACGAACCATGTCTGCGCTGCACGCGTGGAGAACATCGAGCAACAACTATCGCGGTGGCGAGCCATGGCGATGATATGAGGCCGCCGCGGCAGCAGCAGAAGCGATGGCAACGTGTGTGGGGGAATCCGGAGCGTATCGCCGGCACAGGGAAACGCCACTTTCGCGGTGATCGCCGGCGGATTCGCATCCCTTCCCTCGTATCACTACCATATCGCCAGGTGCGGCGTGGGTGCGCGATCCGGCGATCGTCGGAGATTCGGCAGCCTCTAACTAGGTTTCGTTGGTAACAACAACAACCTGGAGGAAGGGATCGTCGAGATCACCAGCTGAGTTTGGGCAGCCAGAGCTGCCACGTACCCGAATCCGAGGATATGGTCTCACTCTGCAGATATTCAGAGTTGCGCGCACACTGAGGATATAGTGTTGTTGTCTGACTAATTTGCGGACAACGTATCCGTGCAAAAGAAGAATTAATCCTTGCTTTATTACTAACAAATCGCCACAACCATCCGTCGTACTGTATCTTTGATGCTTTCTCGTTTCTCATCAGGTCAAGTCAGCCAGCAATAGCACAACCCACCAACTCGTGAAAACTACTAGTACTACTGTCTCAGGAAAAGATCACACAGGGGATGATGATGCTGTTGCCCGGGTCTAGTCAATTCCTGGCGAGATCTTGCTTTTCCATGCGGTGGGATTTTCTCGCTCACAACACATCCTTTTCCTTCTTGCTTTCCTCATATCTCATAGAATCCTTTCATGTGCTTATATACTCTCTCCATCCCCATAAACTTGTCGCTTTGTAGTTCAAAAATGAACTACAAAGCGACAAGTTCATGGGTACGGAGGGAGTATATACCAACTCGACCACACCCACGCCATTGAGAAGGCAAAGCAAAGCAAAGCTCTCTCTGCTGCTCATAGCATCCTCCTTCCCCTTCAGTCAAACAGCAAGATGGCAGCAGTGGCAACCCATCAGGCTCCGTCCTTCCACGTCCTGGCCGTGGACGACAGCCTTCCTGACCGGAAGCTCATCGAGAGGCTCCTCAAGACGTCTTCGTTCCAGGTCACCGCCGTCGATTCCGGGAGCAAGGCGCTACAGTTTTTGGGGCTCCACCACCACCACCACGACGATGAAGACGACAGTGCAGCTTCTTCTTGTGTTGTTCATGCAGACCAGCTCAAAAATGACCAGGACGATGTTGCCGTGAACCTGATCATCACAGACTACTGCATGCCTGGCATGACAGGGTATGATCTGCTCAAGAAGATCAAGGTAGTAATTTACTCTTCTTGTCTTCCGTATATTCTATAAAAAATTAAGAAGTCTGATGTAGGTGTATATTTGGTTAATTTGTTCAACCAGGAGTCTACGGCTCTCCGAGATATCCCAGTTGTGATCATGTCGTCAGAGAACATCCCTTCAAGGATCAACAGGTGACCACTCTTGTCTTGTGCATTCATATGGTATTGTTAAGATGATGTCCTTATTTTTGGAATAACAAATCAAAGTTGCTGCAGAGGAATATAGTGAGTAGCTGAGTAGAGAATTGAAGCAAGAAAACAACTTTATAACAAGTAACATTTCTGGATGGTTCATGGTCGTTGTTGCCCTTTCTTACTCCAAAAAACTTGATACGGAGATCATCCCTTAATGATTTTGGCGTCACATGTGTTGTTGCATACTAGAGGGACAGCCCCACTCATGACGCAGCTCACCGTCCACTCCAGTATTCTTTCTCGACATGTTTAGAGTAAAATAAGCAAAATAATAAAAAAGGATATGGAGGGATACGCAGATCAATCATGTAGATCTGCAATATTGCAGTATCCATAAAACAGGTTACCGATGTAGACAACTCACTAGTACCACTCGTCTTGCCCGGATTTATATTCTATTTCCACAGCATGTCAAAAAGATAATATTCACAAACGAAAATAGAACCAGAAGAAGTAATATCATGAATCTCTACATCTTATAACGGGCATATCGTGCTTTGAAAATAGGAACATTGCTGACCCATTCTAATTTTAATATTCTGAATCAGATGCCTGGAGGAAGGAGCGGATGAGTTTTTCCTGAAACCAGTACGGCTATCAGACATGAGCAAGCTGAAGCCCCACATACTGAAAAGCAGATGCAAGGAGGACTATCACCAACAAATTGACAGCAAAAGCAACGAAAACAGTAACCCCACAAACAACAGCTGCATTGATAGTAGCCGTAAGAGAAAGGCAGCAGAGGACGAAATTTTGCCCCAAACGTTCAGATCAAGGCACAGTTAGCTGCAAACTGATTACAGGACAATTGATCTTTCTTTAAACTTGGTTCTTTGGCTCACTCAACTTTTGGCCTACTGATCTGTAACGTAGTTTATGATGGGGGTTAGGTTTTAATTTTACAGATGGCAAGATTTATCTCTACAACAAGAACCACGTTCCATTATTTCTGCACCGGGCACGGCCAGACACTGGCGAATAAGTAAAAATATTGACGCCTAATGATGGCAGGTACCATTGTCTGGAGACATGACTTATTTCAGGCCGTCAAATAAAAAATACCAATCTCCTGTATGGCCATGTGCTGATCGAGCATTTTCTCTGACTGTTAGTGTCTACAACTTCTGCCTCGGTGATTCTGCCTCTCGCAGTTGTGCATACATATCTGAGATTTCTTTTGCAAAGTACGCCTTTGCTTGTGGTCTTTTGACCTACGAAATTTTCGGGATGAATTGTCAGCGTTTCAGCACTGGAATGTCCTCTAAGTATCAATGGGTCTACCACTCTACCTTGAATGTTGGGGTGAGGAGATCATTTTCCAATGTGAATGGTTCAGCAACAAGTGTAACAGCTTTAGCAAATTCAAAACCCCGTAGCTAGTACAATAAGAACAGAGATGTCAATAAGGAATCACACCTATAATAGACAGCTTTACATATGGATAGAATATGAAAGGTTGGAACTGAAGATGAGAACCTGTGCTTCCTTTCCAATAGAATCCATGTCAGCCAGGACTGCAGCTCTTGCTCTAGGATCAGCACAAAGCTGTCTCAAGTCCCCGTACTGTATGTTAGAAACAACACATTAGAGTATGAAAAACCACTGGAAGTATACAGAGCTGCATTCCTGTGCTATTCAGAATAAATTTTGCTTGTTTGGGGAATTACCGAAGAGATGCAGAAGGTAGAGGTAAATTAGAAACCATGTGAGTTATTTTTCAGCATTCTTTTTAGCATGGTAGATGAGGAAATCTACACAGTTTATCTCGAAAGGTAAAGAAGCAAAGGTCAAGGAAAAATAAGGGCAACACCAACATGGAAATACATTGCATCTCATTTCGAAGTTCATCTAAAATCATTTAACAGTGTGAGACAACGAGGGCCTCAAATCTTCCACTTTTGTGTTCCCAGTACCCTTTCAACTTTTCCCAGTTCTTAGTGCCACTCTCCAAATCACACTTTTCACTCAATATATTAGTAAAATTGCAAACACGTATAGGCAGAACATCCACTACTGCTCGTCTCAGACAATGTCCAACCTCATACCTTTACTTCCACTGATTAGCAACAGGCAAGATAGGAGGGGCAAAAGAGACTTATAGTTTCACTCCATTCATGATCAAACATGGGATGACAAAATAATGCCTTGGTCTACAATTGTTAACTGGATCAGTGTGAGTTCGTCAGGTACAACCTCTCCTTCATGAGGTGGACAGGTGGTGTGGGATTTTCAAAATCATTTTACCTGGATTCCTTCAGATGCAGCCCACGCCTTCAACACCTCTGGTTCAACAGCAACGATGGCGACTAGGTAAGAGTTCAAACTATCGCCTGCGTTCAAATCAACAGCTTAGCATATGCTTGGCATATTTAACATTATAGATAATATACAATATAGAATCACAAACATTACCGTAAACAAAGCACTGGGCAATGAACTTGCACTTAGCATAGACATTCTCAATCTTCTCTGGAGCAATGTATTCTCCTTGAGCTAACTTGAAAATGTTCTTTTTCCTAGAGTCCACAGATAATATGAACATTTAGCAACATAAGAAGAATGAAGGGAAGATATTAAAAAGAACAGCTTAGGAAATATGTGCAGCACAATCACGGAGCTTGCATGAGAAACAAGGAATAATCCAACAGAATGCAAAAGCATAAAATCTTCACTTCAACTTCCAAAAGGAAAGGAAAATAGAAAAGAACAATTCAAATTTTTACCTATCTATAATTTTTAAACGCCCACCAGGCAACCACAAACCAATGTCTCCAGTGTGTAACCAGCCATCTTCATCAATGATCTCTCTTCTGCAGGTTTTCAAGTGCATCTATTTCAGCTCAAGAATAACAAATACATAAATGTTTGAAACGACACAGGAGGTGCGCCCTAAGCCCAGCTTCTCGGAGCTGCTATTGCGAAATACGGCTTCCTAGGAGGATAGCAAGTTACGTTTGGACTTCATCTTTGTAATATCCACGGAAAATTGTAGGTCCCCTGACACAAATTTCTCCTCGAGGATATGGTTGATCCTCAGACGTATAATTCATTTCTGGGACATCCACAAGTTTAACCTCTGAAGATGAAAACAGGATTTGCATTAGAAGTACTGAGGTGATGGCGTAATGCACAAATGCAAATATAATGTGACCTTCGAATAGAGCCTAATTTGATGTGTGTCAAGAGGAACAATATCAAATCTTCCACAATAAAATAATATTTCCGAAGACGATCCAATAAAAAATGGATCAAATGCTGCCTTCTATATCTAACTCAGAATCAGTATCTTAAGTGCAACTATTTTCACTGGCAATGTTGGGTGATCTCTGCCCTTGCATTCTGGGCAAAACCTCATTATGACCTTCTGCTGCCTTTTGTATCTAGGATGTACTATAAACCACTAAGTTAAAACTCACAAGAATTTTTTTGTGAACATAACTGCATGTTTTACACAAGCAAATCAACTTTTATCCTTGAAAATCAAAACAGAGCTTACCGCAAGAAGGATTTGGGGATCCAACATGACCAACTGACCTATCACCAATGTCCATTGCAGAAATGACACAAGATGTCTCTGTCATTCCATAGCCTTCAATAATGTCACCACCAAAGCATCTATCAATATTCAAATAGTATTTGTTATTAGTATATCAATGTTCCAAATAGCAAAAATGGTGCACCAAGGGAGATCAGAAGTCAGCTTACATTCTCAAGAACTCCATGACATCTGGTGACAATGGAGAAGCACCTGAACTCATGAGTCTCACTCGTCCACCAAGCCTAGCTTTTATTTTGTTGAATACCAATTTGTCCCACATTTGGGATGGATTTCGCCCTAACAACACAAGCATAGAAATAATATTATGTTGTTTTGAATTAAATAATTGAAAAAAATGAAAAAAATCATCTTCAAGCGCAATCAGAACTTTCAGCCAGTTCAAATACTAACCAGCAGGAAAAGAACTAATTCAAGAAAAAGTATTAGAAATTAGATAAGTTTCTAATGCCTGAGCTGTGACCATATGCTATATTATAGGAAATCCTGAAGATACCTAACCATATAATATGAATTATGCAACAACCAAATGGCAGGATCCATGTCAAATACTCTAGAGAATAGATAAAGAGTCTTAATCTAAGTATTTTGTACAGGTATAACTGTACCGAGTCTATGTTTCAATATTCATACATATAAACTTATAAAATGAATTACGCGACAACCAAATGGCTAGATCCATGCCAACTCTTCTACAAAATGGATGAAGAATCTCAATTTATGTATGGTGTGCATGAATAACTGTACTGACTTTATGCTTCAATATTCATACAGATAAATTTCTGCTAAGCAGTTTTTAGGTGACAACAATTATGCGCATTCAGCAATAAACTTTGTAACATTCTTACCATTAATAATTGCTCGCCTCTTGGCATTGTATGCAGTATGGAACAATCTTTCTTTCAGCCCACCGGACTCCTTCACAGCATTTGTAATTCTACAGGGTAAATAAGCATCTAGTTACTCAATAATAGTACCGAAAAGGGAAGCAATATTAACATCATAAAGCTACAAATATGGTCCAAAACCATTTTCCACTATCCAAGACCATACGCGAGCTAAAATCAGCCAGCTGCTGGTCCAATCCTGGCTTGACCTCATTTTATTTAATTAGTTTTAAATTGTCAACACCTAGCAGCACCTATCTAGCTGTTGAGCCCGGAACAATAAAAAAAACATCTCAAAATGGCATAATCACAATGGTATTGCTCTATATACGAGTAGGTTCAGTTTCCAGTGAACAATAACTACGTGGTTACTGCAGGATTTGGAGCTGGAGAAGTAGGAGAACCAAAGTACCAAAAATAAAATATCTAAATTACTGGTACAGCTGCATTACGCTGCATAAATTCGGTTGTACAACCGAGGAACGCTTGAAAATATTGTTGGTCTCAAAGTAGCTAGATCATCCATCAGCTTCAAATTATCCTGAAAATTAATAAGGGGTACTCATCAAACAAACAATCATAATGGAGTATAAAAAGATTATAGTGACAAATAAAAAGTGAAGTGGTCTAGGGTAACAGTTTAGAGTGATCCGATACCACATAATGTAGTGAACCCGTGTATCACAACAGCCAAAGAGGACAGAATATAACAAGATGCAAAACACAAGAACTCACTGATAACAGCAAAATAGTAGTTCCTCAAAAAGAATAACGGCAAAATAGTACTCCCTACATATGCTCAAGCTTTTGCATAAGTAGAGAGATTACTCTCTAATAGAAATGAGGCAACCATACAATGCATTACTTGTCCTATTCTACTCTTGTTCCTACCAACAACCTATAGAACTACCTAACATGCTAATTTTTGGAAGTAACATACCTAAGTAGTTCCATAGATTACAAAGTTATTCAAACAAGAAAAGCAACATACTATAAAGCTACCAGTCTCAATACTTTTAGATCTGCGTACCCCTTGGTAGAATCCAATTGCAGAACCACAATGAAGTGCAGAAATCTGGTTAGCTCTCTCGTAGATATGAGCTAGAGGTAGATACGAGATATACCTGTGGAGAGTGATAAATAAATTTATTGTCAACATATAAGCTGTACTATGAAGAAACAATCCTAGAGAGACCGGCAAATCCTCACACATCAGTAGGGTAAAATTTAATTCCCAGGCTTGATCCTGCCACATTTGCGATTAAGTTCTCATGAGAAAGGACGGCTCCCTGGGAAAAGATTGGCATCCAAAGTCACACGTTAGAAATGTAGAAGAGCTTGATTAATGGAGCAAAGAAAGGAAATAATAATAAGAAGAATGCATGATTTACCTTTGGGGTGCCAGTAGTACCACTCGTGTAGCAGATAGTGGCAACATCTTCAGGTTTTGGAGGTCTAAAAGGTTGGGGATTCATCTTTCCCTGAGTTACAGATTGTTTGGATTTAGAAAACAGGGGAACACAAGGAGATAGGACATGCATATTTACAGAATGGATGCAAAACACTAACGTAACGACATATCGTCACAGTTATGCATGGTCATACACTCATACTCAAACACTAATTCACGTATTATAGCAAATCATTTCACTCAAAACTCGATATTCACATTCTGGATAAGACCATAAAAGGGAAAGAAAATAAACCTCTATGTACTGTTTTAACTAAGAGTATACAGTCACATTTTACAGACTAACCTCTATCTACTGTTTTAAACAGCTGACCATAATAAGCAAAGGAAATAAACATAGAAGCTCAAGGATCAGCTGAAAAACCCACCTGGTTATGTAGCTGGGTGTAAGTTAAAATTTGCACTCCGGTAGTTGCCGGTGCGGGTGGCATCTTTGCAGCGTCTCCTCCAACTACCTGCACAAAACAAGTTAACAAAAATTAGGAAGACGGGTCCTTAAAAACAAACGAAGTACAGTGCATTCTTTAATTGTGGATGGTGGAAACTTACCACTATAAGCCGAACACAAGGCATTTGGGTTATAAAGCTCAACAGCTGCAACCAATAGATAAATAAATTAATGTGGGAGATAAAAGGTATTCCTTTTCCAGAGGATATTTCATGACATACTGCAAGTTAACATCAAACTCAAGGTATTAAATCTTACAGTGCTTAGTGTCTGAGGGACACATAATATAACTTCTACTGTTGCATGGTTCACGATGAATTGAACTGCATCTGGACCTGTATCACCAAACACAAAAATGGTCAGCAGTTGAGTCATGATTGAAAACGATACATAGGACCATTACCATTATCATTTGAACATACCAAGTGTGTCATAAAGTGGCACAGATACATATGAATATGCAGCACAAGCATGGTCAGCTATGACCCATTCAGGTCTGTTTATAAAGTACAGACCAATACGTGCACCCTGATTCCAATGAAAAAAAAAGTGATAACATAAGTTCAAGTAAATTCATCATCAAACATTCTAAGTGTTATATCAATATACCACTGCAAAATGGACAAAGTGCTTGTCAAGACTTACTTCGAGTATTCCGTGGTTAACAAGACCAGAACCTATCGCGGTCCTGCTTGTACTAACTTCTCCATATGTCATCCATTTGTAACTGCAACATTATTTCACAATTGAAGGCTAGGCAAAAAGCCAACAGACAGGTAGTAAAATAGTATGCAGACAGCCAAACAGAGAGTCTTTAGATCCTTACTCTCCAATTGTTCCATCTGGAAGGATTCTTGTACCCAGGTATCTACAATCTCTAAAAGTCTCAACAGCATACCTGCGCAATATGTAAAACATAGTGCTTGAGAGATGATTAACAGACTAAATTTTTATTACTTCTGCATTCAAGTTTGGTGCACCACTAAGCTCCCATAATTTGTTTCTAGAACAGAGTGTCCCATATTGACCTAGGTCCTTTTCTTTTTCAGCCCCAAGGCCTCAGTAAAATTATATGCACGGATTTGCAAGTAACTAAAAATTATAGCTGACAATTGATGGTAACAATGGTGATTCGAATATATCTGATGAAAAAAGTTGAGACGAATGTCAAAACACATAGGTTGCACGTTAAAGAAAGATGGTGAGGATTGTTACACGAAATTGTCATGCAGTGTTCCGATGTCTGGATTGTCAGGGAATCTACTTATTAATCTTAGAGGTGACCGTGCAGACCTGCAAGATCGGAACATCAATCATGAGCCACAACGTAAGCATCCATAACGCAGATTGACATTGCAAATAGCCTACCGGTACACATTCCATTTTCCAGTATGTAACTTCTCAGGGAGAACAACACTGTATCCCTGCACTGAAATGCAAGAAAGGGTGAATGCCATTTATTGATTCTGAAGAAGCTGTTTCTCCGAACTGAACTAGTAATTTTCTTCCTGAGGAAAGAGTATGTCAAACCAAGCATGTACAGTTCAAATAAATAATCATTGCCCTGATCAGAATGTGGGTACGGATGGCAACCGATATCATGTTAGACTCGTATCATGGGTGTAATAAACGGTAAAATGTGTCCATGTGGCGTATGAATGCATGCACGCCTTTTACTGATCCTATTTATACGCATTAGGGTGCGGATGTTTACTCAAACGTTCCACCCACATCCTCCTGTTCTGTTTACAGGGTGGTCTGATCAGGTCAACAGGGAGGGCGTACCCAGATCAGGTCACACAAAACAATTAACATTCGAATTGGCGTATTGCTCTCCAGTATCTGAAAAGGATTTGACCCAAAAGAGGAAGCTGTCTACGGAAAGTGGAACTAAAAGCAGCACTCCCAGTTCAGTTCGGAGCCAGGGCAGCAGTAAACTCTACATCAGATTCCAGGGGAACAAAACTCCATTCGGATGTAAACTCTACGAAAAGTGGTCCGGGATGCTAGAGCAAGGCTAATGGTGCGGGTTCCCCCCCAGATTCTTAAGCGAATCCGATGTGTGTGCCGGCCTGTCTCGTCGT
The DNA here is from genome assembly GCA_036927565.1 of Tuctoria greenei. Taxonomy (NCBI): domain Eukaryota; kingdom Viridiplantae; phylum Streptophyta; class Magnoliopsida; order Poales; family Poaceae; genus Tuctoria; species Tuctoria greenei. The sequence goes on along the minus strand of JAYESD010000009.1, from coordinate 176,837,207 downwards.
CGTAGCCTGTCCAACACGACTGCGACCACCACCCACCGCAGGCTCGGGGGGATATTGTTCCCCGATCCCGAGTTCCGATTCGCGGCACCGCGACACGAGCTTACAGAACAGACGGTTGCGTGCAGCGGAAGGCGAGGAAGAGCATGAAGGAGGAGAAGTCAAAGGGGGTGAGGGGGGATGAGAGCGAGACGCACGCACCGTGGGCGTACTCCCCGGCGGTGGGGTTGGCGGCGAGGCCGCAGCCGTCGGCGGGGAGCGCCGGCGGGTGGAGGTGGGCGGCGAGCGCGCGGAGCCGGCGCTGGGCCCGGGCGGCGTCCGTCGGGGCGGACTGCTCTTGCTCCCGTGCCATGGCGACGGGTGTGGGTGGAATGGACGGAACTCGGATGGAAAAGTGTTGCGTTGCGTGGGGAGGGAGTGGGAAAGAAGCGTGAGAGTTTGGGGAGATTGAAACGGATTGATTGTTTCCTGATTTGGACGCGTTTTTCTCTTTCTAGACTATAGCCTCCTCCATATCTGATCTGATCGGCTTGTGGTGTGCTTGCGTGCGTCGTGCGGCGGCATGGCACGGAGCGGAACGCTTTATTTTTTTTTTGTTGTTTCGAACGTGCGGGAAGGCCCATGTACTGGTGGGCTTGAGTTGCTGAGTCCACGAGGCCCATCCAAAGTGTGTGGGCTTTTCTCGGGCCGCATCTCGCTAAATGCATCGGGTATATTCCGTTTTCGTGGCCGTCAATCAACTGAGTACGTGCCTCCCACGGAACCCAGTTGAGGATATGCTTCCCACGGAACCGGACTGACTACCACGTGGGCCTCGCATAAGAACGGGCCCCACTTCCTCTCATTCATTCCCGTCCTCCTCGCGACCACGATTCCCCTTCCCCGACCTCGCATTAACAAACGACAACCCTAGACCACACGAGTCCCGATCCGATCCAGACCCCGCGGCGACCGTCCGTCCGCCTCGAATCTCCATCGACGCCGCCACAGCAGCGGTTCCAGGCCGAGGAGACCGCGCGGAGGAGGAGGACGAAGAGGATCCAATCCAACCATGGCGAGCGCGGATCTGCTGCGGAGGGAGGAGGAGTTCTACTCGTCCCTCTTCGATTACACCGCCGCCAAAGGTAACAACTCCTGTACCCGGGAATCGCTCCGGTCGTGGCGTCGATTTACCACCTCGTTTCCTGAAATTTTCGGTGTCTGAGTGGCGCAGGCGACGGCGCGAGGTCGCGCTCCTTGTTAATCGAGAAGAAGATCGAGGCGCTCGAGGACCTGGCCACCAAGGTAAGAGACAGAGATAGAAAGAAATCTTCTACTAAACTACCTTCGATCATGCCATTCCTGCTTTCGCAGATTATCTGTGCTGCCATGAATGCCTAATCAGATTGCCGTTCGATTCTTGCTATAAAAAGATTACTAATATGCTAATCACCAACCAATGACATAAATGTATCATCATAATTCCATACATCACCCATGCCGAACTGAAAATAGTTGGGAAGAGAAGCATATTTTTTCTCTTTAACACGGTTCTTACCTTTTTAATGTTGCGGTGGAATTGCTTCTCCTGTAATATGTTTACAAGAAGCGTATGTATTGTTATGTTACAAGGACGGTGCCAACTTACAATTTTACACAGGTCAGCAATAGAAGGTCACGTAAATGGCTGAATGATCGCCTGTTGATCGAGCTTGTTCCTCGCCTTCACGTTGAAGAAATCAAAGGCCTATTCGCTCCTCCACCATGGGGTAAACAAATTTCAAAGCCGATGCAACAGCAGCTTTTCTTAACATGATTTTTGCAACCTGGCTATAGGCTCTGTTGTTCCGTGTATTTGCTAGCTATTTACACCATGTGAAGGTATACCAGGAATGCACTAAACTTGGATTAATGACAGAAAGCGGTAATATTTTCTCATTAGCATGCTTGTGTTACATTTTCACAAGCATTGCAGTATTGAAAAATTGTTGAGCCAAGCCTATATATAATGCTTTTCTGTTTATCTTTTAATAAAATTGGTTTCCTATTTATGTTTATTGCTCTTTTTGGTTGCTCCTCACCTCCTGCATTTATCATATATATCATTTGCACGATTGTTCCTTTGTGTATTTTTCGAAAACTCATTTCTATGTCATGACGATTATGAAGGTGAGGAACTTCCCTTGTCAGCATTCTGCAGCACAGGCGTTGCTGAATGGGATGCCTTCAGGAGCATCGACATGGATGCTGAGGTATGCTGGCACGTGCTGTCCATCTTATGTTCGCAATGGAGTTGACTTCATACTAAGATTTGGATATCATAGGATTGTCACATACATTTGTTTATTGATCAGTTATACTTAGCAAGTTTTCTTACTTGTAGGCAAGATTGATGCAGAACATGGAGCAACCATCAGGAAAACAGAAGATAGTTCATGTGGATCAGGATGAAATGATTGCTCTGAATGCTTGGCGTCGTATAGATCGCCAAACAAGAGAGGCCATAAAGAGAAATTTCCTGCCCGAGCTGCTTGAAATCTATGAGGTACTGCTTTCTCTTTTTTGATTCAAACTTTCATATACTAATTTCATTAGATTTTTCCCTTGTAGAAAAAAAACTGATTCTATTTCTTGTTCTTCTATGTATCTAGTATTTAGCATAATGAAAATTAATAGTGTCTCACCTTACTGATTTGCCTTTAATTGTTTCAAATCTCAGAAGGTTATTAATATTAAGTATACAAAAGGAATATATTTACTAAACCATAATCAACAAGCACTATGCTCATAAAAGCAAAGAAAGATATATTTTCTGAATCATTTCTATGCTGCCTTGAAATTGCTTTACTAAACCATAACCAACAAGCACTGTGCTCATAAAAGCAAAGAAAGATGTATTTTCTGAATCATTTCTATGCTGCCTTGAAATTGCTAGAAAAATAGTTTTCAGTATATAGATTTGTGTTGTCATTCGTTTGTGCAGAGCTCACAAACTGCTTGTTGGTAAGTGATAACCTTGTGTAATATGTTTACAGGCCTCGAAACTTGTAGCAATCCTAGATAAATGACATTCTTTTTAGCTTAACTGAGTTATTTTTCAGTTAGTGCTCTGATTTCACAAGCTTCTCATTTCAGTTGTACTGAATTTTCCTCTTTTTTTTTTTCTTCCAGCACCTTTGATCTCGCTCATTCTTAACAGCTTACGAGCTACTTGACATTGCAGCTCCTGTTTTTTTATTTTACAGGAACGGGTTAGGACCTTCATCGAAGATATTAGTAGTAAAGATGTGCTTGTGCTGAATGTCCAGGACTCATTTCAGAGGTTGCTTCTGCATGGTGTTTGTGAGGTGAATATATGTTGTCACACATTCATGAGTAGTTTCCTGTGAAAGAATTCCAACTCTTTGCTCTAATAATTTGTCGTAACTCTTAACCGTGGGTTTTAATTCTGTATGCAGTTCTATAATGTAACCTCGACCACCATGAGCACCGTAAGCGATGGAAAGCCGTGGAAGACGACCATGATTAAGAAGCGGGCGGGCACAGGTGTTCCCTCCAAAGTCACATTAGTTAGCTTCCTGAAGATGAAGAAGAATGGATCCCAGTAACACACTCCAATTATCTGGGAGCCTGGGACATGTGTCCAGTGTATTGACTATGTCAGTAACATTGCTGAAAGAATACAATCTTCTTACCGTTTAGGTTGTACACAATTGTAAATTATTTCTATTTTTATCTGGAAGTGTTTGAAGGCTGCTATGATGACAAATACTGCCCCCGTTCCGCATCCATATATGTCCCGTTTGAAGTCATGTTTCCCGTTGCTGTGCTCAATAAGCAGTCCATCTTGGTTTCTGAGACGACCGACTTTGGGGAGTTGCTAGCCTTATACTCCTTTTCTCAAAAGATTGTCATTAGTTTATTTTAATTTAAAAAATAAGTTAATGGTAATCTTTTGAGAAATGAGGAAGTATGAGAAAGCTGTCAACTTCAGTATTTTGTGGAACCTTATCCGGTCCCTTACCGAATTTTGCGAACAGTTGGTGGTTCGGGTGGCATGTTGGTCTCAAGAGAACTACTCCCTCCGTCCCTATAAATTTGTCACTTTATAGTTTATTTTTGAAGAGTACGTAGCTTAATGAGGTCATGAAATGCGTCCACGCACCATCTACGTCCACGAGATGCAACAACAGTAGTGAAAATGACGCTGGAGAAATCTTATTATTTGCCACAGATTACATAACTGCACACAACCGAACAGCAGATGGTCTGAGTCTGAAGTTACAACCAACGATACATGACTTATCTTTTAATTTATGGGGGATCATACAGTACAGATAGATCAGTTGCATGCCTTGCCATTATGTTACACCACCATGTACAAAGGTTCGCTTGCCCATCTACGGCCTGCTGGAGATCAGATGGACCCAAGTGCTGTGAGGAATGTAGAGCCTTCCACCTGCACACATGAAATTCATGAGCCAGTGGTAACAGTGAATGCATCAGAAAAACTCATGCAAGCAATAGCAGCGAACTACAGTAAGTATCTTTTACCTTGAAGGTTGCACCACAAATTTCCTCCTCATTTGCAGGAACAGCAGTGACCTTGTTCTTGGGGTTCTCGTAGCACTTCAAGCCTCCAAGAGCATTCGAGTAGAAGCACCCTGAAACGCCAGCATCAGGTAAGTGAAAAATGACTTGGAAACTGTTGAAGAATGATGTTTGAATCTCTGACAAAGTTAAGGCGTCGATCGGTGGTTTGGCAACACTGAAGTCAAGGCATGATCTGGCATTTCTTGATGAACTCTCGCTTAATTAATTACCTTGCGGAAAAGGCGCGAGCGACTTGCCACATGATCCTTTAAGCATGTCGATGTCGTCAGAGAAGGCGACGCAGCCGTCAGCAGTGATCCCCCAGAACAGCGGCACCTTGCCCTCGGGATCCTAAGCACAAGAGATCAAATCAGAAACACCATCCGCTGCTGCTGCATCATGTGTACTACTACAGAGATGAGCAGGAGGAGACTTACAGAAGCCACGAGCAGGGAGGAGGTGGACTTGTCGAAGAGCACGAAGGCGTAACTCCCCGTGAGCTGCGAGAGCATGAAGCTGGCCGGGTACGGCGCCCGGTCGCGCAGCGTCTTGTACGCCTCGATGACGAGGAGCACCTCGTTGGCGCCGACCTTGGAGAGACCGTAGTGCTGGCTCAGCCGGCCCAGGTTGTCCAGCACCCCCTCGAACAGGCAGAAGATCTCGTCCTTCGCCGCGAACGACCTGGCGGTGGTCCAAAAAAAAAAACAGGTTCATCACGCTGTCGCTGTTGTTGTTGTCAATAAAATAAATAAGCATCATGTCTTTGGACATCTATCATGTTTGTTAAAGACACGGTCCTTCAGATCTAGTTCAGAATTCGGTGCAACATCAACGACTTGATGCACGCATAGAAGCACCACCTACCTAACATCGAGTTAGGATTGTTAAGCTTATCTCTCAGACCTCGCGCGAGCTATTAATTCTTCAACTACTGAACCACCACTGAAGAACACGGTCGTTGATGAGTGCAAGATCAATGACTACTGCAATGATCCACCAAACAGTGAGAGGGACGTCGTCGTATTACAAATGAATGGTGTGAAGGACCGGCGGACTTCCTTGGATGCTACTCCTTCAGAGAGGAGGGAATCTGCCGAGGTACTGACAGGATAAGATAAGAGCACAGCTGGGCAATCAGACCCCACCAATCATAGCAGTGAGAGAGAGACCAGTTTGGGGGCAGCTTTCCTCTCCGCCTCAAATCTGTGGGCAGCAAAGCCGGATTATTAACCACCAATTGTTCGTTGGCGTTTCCGTAGCCGCGCTTGTCTGAGAGTATGAATATGATCGAGGCTGGTTTGTCGGCAAGTCAGTGGGCACCATCTCCGTGGAGGAAGGTGACGTGATGTGGACGTGCAAATTTCACAAGATACTCCCTCCGGTTTTTTATAGTTGTACAGCTAAAAAGATGTTACGGTGCCATGTCCGGACGACAAATATTATAAAACAGAGGTAGTATTATTTTTAATATGCACGTCAACATAAACATCGATGTACGTACTAGCTTTCTTCCAGCTGCTTCTTCCTTGTCCGATCCACCAACCTGAGAAATCTATGGTCGACACCGTGGCGTGGTTAGTACCATGGTTATTAGAGGCGGTCTAGAATTCTCGACGGCGAAATCGAAGGTTCCTGTCGTTTCCAGACCATTTTTGTGGCTCGCAGTTGTCAAGTTAGAAGGGTAGATCAAGGAGTGGTGGGCAGCTTGGTCCTACAGCTACAGATACAGCTACAGGAATGGACCAGATGATGTGAAATTTGTTGGTCCTACCTTATCTCTTTGGATACCGCAAGCGAAATAAATCCTGTCCAATTATTGACAGAACAGAAGAACGGGTGTTTTTATCTTTTCGATAAATCCGGTAACAAAAGCTAGAATTCAGGCTGTCGCGGTCAGTAGTGTTGTATTTGCTGCCGATCACAGCCCGGACTGCCTCGGCAGATTGGGCGGGGCGTCTCTGTCTCTGACGGTGGTGCGCACGCTTTTATCTGGATCCGTGAGATCACCGGTCACAGAGAGAAGTCAAGTCTGCCTCGATCGTGAGTGCAGCGCAAGGATCCACGCCGGCGTCTGCGAACCGAAGCTCCGGCGGAGGCTGGGATCCCGGAGTCGGCACTATCGTGTACTATTGCGAGAAGAGAAGAGACAGACGAAGACGACGACCCGAACGCGGTACTCCCTCCGGTGTACAAAATATTGTCGTTCTACACTAGAGCCAAGAGTGCACAAAAAATTGTCGTTTTACACTGCATGCTATGGAAAATGGTGTAAATAATGGGGTAGCGTGTACCTAGGAATCAAACTTACATCAGATTGGCTGGAAAAACGTGAAGAAGATCACTCGAACCACTAAGGAGAGTTGTATTATGAAAGAAAGAAGTCTATTTAATGCTTCCTTGGTATGCGAGAACATGTCCAAAACGACAATTTTTTTGTACACCGGAGGGAGTAAGTGCGTGCGTGCGTGGTGACATCATGTACGTCACCACTACCGATGAGCAGCTAGCTAAAGAACGAAACGGAACTGACTCTGTTTCAGTTTCTCTCTGACGTATCGTATAGACCATTCATGAACCGATCCATGGATGTTGCCGATCGAAGTCCAGGCGAAATCGAAAGAGCAGCAGTGCTTTGATTCGAGCCGATCAACCAAGCAGTTGAGTTGATCAAGCAAGCGGATCTAAAACGGAAAAGGGACGAGGGAGCATACATATACCTGGGGCGGAGCAGGGCCTGGTTGGCGTGGGAGTAAGCGAGGCTGCCGAGGTCGCCGAGCTGCATGGACACGGCCGGCTGGGCGCTGCTGCTCTTCAGGAACCGGTTCACCAGCTCCGACGCCCGCGTCTTGGGCGACGGCGTCCGGCTGCCGGCCGCCACCAGCTCCGCCGGCGCCGCCACCACCTCGCCGCTGAACACCGCCAACATCTTCACCACCACCACCACCTCACTCACCTACTACTGTAATCACAACACTCACTCACTACGGGATCCTAATCCTAACAACGACAACGACAAAGGCGAAACCGAAAAAAGGATGGATGGATGGATGGAGGAGGAAGGCGAAGGTGGTTTATATAGCCGCGAAAAAAGGCGAAACCGAAGCCCCCCCGGCGGCCCGGCCCGCTGTTTTGTGCTCTGGGATCCTGGTGAGTGACGTGGACACCATCTGGCATCCTTTGTTTCCTTGCTAGTAGTAGAATTTATAGTAGTATTTACTTCCAATTATCCGGCTCCTGATTTTCTCGTCAGCACTGACGTGGCAGTGCATGTCCTTTGCTGCCACTATTAATCGTGTCGTACCATCTAACCAAACAACCCGTAATTAATAGGGGAGGTTCGTTTCGTTCAGAGATTAGAGCAGGCTTCATCATCTGAAACAAACAAATTTTGAACTTTGCTGCTGCTATCGATAGACGTTTGGTCAGAGAGAGCAGAAGAAACGGGCGCGAAATTTCTGGAGAGCGCAACGCAAGCCAGGCCGTGCGTCGGACCAAAGACGACGACGACGGCGGCGGCGATGGATGTGTGTGGGCCGGGCTTCTCGTGAACGACACGTCTCTTTTCAGTCTGTGTCTCACGCAGACAGGGAGCGCGGTCACCCACGGCGCGTCACGCACGAGTTGGCCTCTTCCGGTGGATACTGCCGGCGAGCACGCACGCCTGAGCTGAGCCGAGCTGGGCACTTGGGCAGGGACGCAGGGTCCAGCGCGTTTCTTCCGTTGCAGTCGCAGTGCTTTGTTGAGCGCAGGGTCTAAACAGATTCTATATTTCATCTCCATTAATTTGCTGACAAGGACTGTTAATCCACTACTCGTACTAACCAAACCACTGATAAATTAAAAAGTTTTTACCCTGACGGCAATCCCGCACCACACACACACTGGTGGTAACGTCGTAACTCTGCTGTCTGCTGTGCTGTGTCACACACAACAGCGACTCGCACTAAGACACGCTCTGATTCGCACTAAGCGTTCGTTCGTCTACGCTGACGAGCGACAGATAAAAAATTTCCTGCTGCTGCTTACCGCTGCAGGGAATCAGAATCCAGCACCACGCACGTCGCCTTCGGTACGCTGAGGAAGAGACAGGCAGGCGGGTAGAATCGATCACAGTGTACGTCACTGTTTTTAGGTGCCCACGATGACAAAGGGTCGACGACGACGTACTCATCCGTTTATTAATAATCTCGAATGAGAGCTAGCGTAATTATCGTCAGGTTTAATAATTGGAAAATTAACAAGTGTGGTGATCGATGACAACCTGAGAAGGGACGGAATTCACACAGACTTGTAAATATATATGGTCGTGTGTTTGCATCTGCAAGTCTGTTTCAATGATGATTCAGCAGCTATTAGATTAGATTCTCATGGAAACAATAGCTCATTTGGTTAAGAAATTAACAAGATCTACTACAAATCATCTATCCAAGTTGGCTGCGTACGTAATAAGAGAGTTTCCATGAGATCTCTCTCGAACCTTTGAATATCCCATTAATTAGAGGTATGTTATTACTTACCATGTTGGAATTGAAGAAGGCATAAAAACTCTTGTTGGAACACTGATGATGTACCATCTATCGCTATCATATCGTGTTCAGTGTTCGTCAGAAGAAAAAAAAAAGAAATACTACTCCATTATTTGAGGTGGCATGTTACATCAAGCACACACCATGCTAATTGGTCAAGACAAAGGGGATCTCTGAAGAATATCTTACGCTGGGCTAGCACTAGGAGAGCAAGGAATTAATCGTCAACACATAGCTCAGCGTTTGTGGCGAACAATTGATTCAATGACGTGGCAGTCTCTTTCACAGTTGAAGTGATGCTAACTCTGAGTGGTATTTACCAGTCACTTATCCAGTTGAAGTGATGCTGACTCTGAGTGGTACTGTATTTACCATAGTCACTTATCCATGTTGAAGCGATGCTAACTCATACAATCGTCAGCACCGTATACTGGCAACCAAATGAAAATTTGGAAAGTCATTTATGCTACTGGTACCTAATTTGTTTACGATGATTCTAGAGGAAACATTTGGTTATTCAGACCAGACGTGTACTGAACAAACTACTGATCGAAGTATTCCTTTTATTATTATTTTTCCCTGTGAGAAGAGTCAAAGTATTTCTGTACACAGATATCAGTGGGCGCCCACAGAACTGAATAAGACTGTTGTGCCCACAGGTTTGCGATTTCTTTTTGGCTTGACTTCTGGACTACACAGAGAGAGAATCTAGCCCATGTGATTATTCAGTAGTGCTGAGCTTGAGTTTTCTTTTAACTTGTCATTAACTGTGTTCATGGAGTTCATTAGCGGTGCAGAGGGATCAGATGACGACGAACTGTCACCTTTGTTTAATCGCTGGCTCCCATCAATGGCAAGGGCACGGTGTGCTAGCTTGAGGTCCTGTTTCCTTGCAAGGATTAATTGGTCTGAACCAAAAACCACCAACCATGCATGGAAAAAGCAGGAGCAACTTGGCAAGTGGCACACCTTTTTCGAAAATCCAAGGCACACGTACCTCAAATTATTACTTATATATCGGCATAATAATTTAGACCACCGAATGCGACTGTCGTCGTGATAGAGAGAACCGTGGAGGCGTACGTAGCTGTGCAGGAAGGAAATCTATGTGCCCACAGTTTGCCGCCAAGCAGGGGTCCTGATGAATGAAACCGGACGTTTCTATCTATATAGCCAATGTTACGCGATGATTAATTAATTAATGCCGATGGAACCGCCGGCCGGTGGTTATGGAACTGAGATGGTTTACATGATGCGTTGATGATTCCTTGTCGTGTTGCTCTAACCCTCTTCTTTAGCCGTATTAATTGTTGCTTTGATGCAATCACGCATGCTGATTGCAGCATCAAAGCGTGAAGAATAGTCAAGAGTTCAGATCGGCAGGGACCTTAAATGGGCCGGTTGAATCAACCGGGGCCTGTCCGATGCCGCGTGGGCTCGGCTTGGATTCCGGGCCATCTGGTTCACTTCTCTTATTCTCATTCTTTTGGCCTCCTTCCGGTCTTTTATATTTGTCGCTTCCGACACAAAGAAGAACTAAAAAGACAAATATTGTGGAACAGAGGTCCTCGTCGTCACTCGCCAGGATTCATTTCTTCACCCAGGCACCCAGCTGGGGAGGGGAGCGATCCATGGATGGATCGATCCAGCTTTGAGTGACTCGGCCGGCACGTGCCGCCGCCCGCCGGCTTTACGTACATGGGAGATGATTTCATGTTTCAATTGTTCGGAAACTACAGAGACACGGCCTTGGCTGTGAAAAATCCCTGCCACCTCAACATGGCTGCATGCCTGATCAAACTAAACAGATTCGACGAAGCTATCGCGCAGTGTAGCATCGCAGGTTCTTTGTCTACTCCGTTTTTTGAAATTCAGTCTTTCAAATCCGCTGTTTCTTATTGTTTGTCTCTCAACTACTAACGGTAGCAATGCCGTAGAGAAAAGAGCGGATCTTCTACTCTCTCGCCTCTCACTCTTTATGATTTGATATCTGTGAGTAGCTAGGAGGTTAACGGTAAGTCTCTCGTCGTCATGGCACAATGCTCACTGTTGGTTATCTTATCCGTTGTGAGCACTTTTCCGGTTTGAGAGTTAGTGTGTATTTGTGTGTGTGGTGTGTTGCGTTAAGGCAGCTGAGGCTGGTAGTAACTATGTTCATATTTTGTACTTTATCTAATTTTCTACTTTTTTGATAAAAAGGCAGAGCACCTGCCAATTGCGAAAAAAAAAATCTGCCGTGCGTCACTGTCATCTCAAATGAATTTAGCAAACAATACCGATTTGATGATTCGTCGTCTGTGCAATCTTAGTCCAGGTGTTACCAGAGGACGAAGACAAGGAGATCGGCATTTTTGTGAGCTCTTTATCAGCGTCTGCCTCTGCCAAATTCAGAACTAACTGCCGTGAAGTTTTTGACATTCGTGTATCAGTTCAGCAGTTTCGAAGGCTTTGGTGTGATTTTTTTGTTTCGTTTTTAAGAGGATTTCGAACGAAGTTTTGTACGTACGTATTTTTTGCGTGTTGGAGCAGAGCATTGTTGCAAACCAGAATTAACGGCTGTGTTATTGCGTCGCGTGGGCGTTGCATTATTCTTATGTACGTATTCCCTCCTTTTCCAGACAGAAGCCGACCAGAACCAGACCAACCACACGCGCCATTGCGCCGACGCCAACGCACTGCGCCCCTCCAGCCCGAGATGGACGCCGTCGCGTTCCCGCCGCCGCCCGCGCCTCTCCTCGACGACGACGACTTCGATTTCGGCGACTTCACCTTCGCATCCGCCCCGGCGCCCACCGTCGCCGATCCACAGCCGGCCACCACCTTCGCGGCGTTCGAGGACGACTGGGGCGACTTCGTAACGAGCCCGCTCGGATCCAACCCGTCCGCACCTGCTCCGACGGCCGCGTCCACCACCGCTTCCTGGGAGAAGCCGCGAGGCCCTCTCCCCCTCTCCCTGTTCGGCGCCGACGACGATCAGGAGGAGGACGAAGGGCCGGCGGCGGCCTCGCCACCGCCCCCGCCGCCGAAGGACGCGGCGCACCAGCGCGCCCCGTCCTTTACTTCCAGTGGATCGCGTCCCGCGGACCTCAAAGACCTCATCGCTGGCCTTTACTACGGATCTCAGCTACCCTCCGCCGCCGACGCGATCCGTGCGGATGCAGGCGAGGGGCCGGAGGATGACGATGGGTTTGGAGATGACGGCTGGGAATTCAAGGCGGCGGCGACGACGGCCGTGCCTGCTGATCTGGTGGGAGGCGCTCGTGGGGATGGAATTGGAAAAATTGAGGTGAGCTTGTCAAAATTCAGGCTTGGGAGATTGGCAGTTAGTAATACCGTATTATGACATAAACACTACCCGAAAAGGACATACGGATCACCCCCAATATGATGATGCTAGGGCTGTACCATTGGCTTGTTGCGTTCACAAACAAGAAAAATATGATGGTTTCAAGCACCTGGGATTGTTTCAGTACCGAACACTCATAGATGATAGTAAAGTTTGGCACTTAATGAATTTGAAGATGAAAAGGACTACAGAAAATGAATGGTGACCTCCTGGCTTGAGATAATCAAGTTGGTGGATGGTATGGGAGATGGGTGGGTTGTTTCTTTCATTCTCGCTCTCAATTTTAACCTAAGCAGCAAAATGGCTACTTTTGAAAATCCCTGAGATGAAACAATCGATACGCATTAGGGCTAGTCTGATAACTGAAAAAAAATGATCTGAGTGTTCCCATATATTTCAGGATATATCAAAATCATCAGGCAGCAACCAGGAAGATTGGTCCCCCTTTACTGGTGTCAATGGAAAATTGAACCATGTTCATACTACAGATTATGTTGGAAATCATGAGTCCACAGGAGAATCTTTGAATCCCTCCAGTTACTCTGCAGCTAATAATTCGTCCATACTCAACCTGTACAAAGAAAGTGAATTGGGTGATGCCACTTACATCACACAAATTTCTACAGGAAGTACTCAGAGTTCTTCTGATTTGTTCTCTAATAATAAAATGGTAAGCATTCGTTCATATTTCTATGTTCTCCATGACAACTGTAGTTTTCTTTCGACCCACACTAATGATCAGTGATCAGAACTCTTCATTTGAAACAGATGAAAACCATTCGATTAGATCAACAAGTGATAGCGTTTTGATTGAATTCTACCATAGGCTGAGAGAAGAGTCCTTGACAGTAATATCCAACCACGTGGAGGATCTTAAGGTCAGTTGATTACTTGTTACATTTATTAAGACATTATTGATAATACTTGTTTCTTCATAATTGAGTGATTAATGATTTTGCATTCAGAAAGCACAGAGGAGTTCTACGCACTTTGGTGAAAACAGCAAAGCAATAGCAATTGGAAAGGAGATTCAGGTGTGTTCTGATTATTTTTTGCTGCAAATCAGGTCTTTTTGTGAATATGTATAAGATACTTAACCATAACATTTGTGTATTACAATATGTGTATCGACAGTATCCCTTGGAATTATTCTTGTTTAATTCATTTTCGTCAATATCCAGGAAATTTATGATAAACTAGAAGAATATTCACTTCCAAAAGGCTTTTGCACAGATGAACATCCTACAAGGGATGTGTCTATCACTGAACTGCTTAAAAGTATCAAAGAGGAACATCTGAAGGATTTTGAGCAAGAATATCATTTAGCAGAAAAAATAGCGCAGGTATTTATCATCCTCTCTATTACCTTATTTTCTACTTACATTTAGTAAGTCAAATTAGGAATTTTCCGAACCTTTAGCATCCCAAGAATTGCACGGAACAAGGAACATTTCCTTTGGTATTTTCTTGTTAAAACTTCTGACTCCTGTAATTTAATTTATTTTTTTCTGAGTTCTGATTTCAATTTTATGTTCCCACTTCCCAGTTGAATGGATCAATAGATTTTTTCTTGCTGAACCACCCATTTTTTTCTGCTTAGTCCAGCTCCAGCATCATGCTTTATCACTGTTGAATTTTATCGTAAGCAGTCCCTTTTGCTAAAGTGTCTCATTCTCAAAGTGACTGTTAAGAACTTCATTTTAAAGATCCCCTTATTCTTAATTGACTGAATTACAGGTAACACAAGACGTGAATGTGGCAGTTGAACTTTACAGGCACAGTGTGTCCACCCTACATATATTGAAACGAGCATCCAAAGAGGAGCGGTGTGATTATGTCTGTGCATGGCAAAGTTTGCTTCTGTCCTGTGCTCAAGAAATGCAGCACGGTGGAGCAATTTGGCAAGAATCTTGTCGTACAAATATCTGTGACCAAGTAATTTCTGAAGGTAGCAGTAGTAGCAATGAGCATAGCTTGATCATCTTTTATTCCGGTGATAATTCCTGTTCTCAGATATAAAATAAACTAAACTAGCAGTTCTGTTGGTTTCACAGGTGGCCGTTGGTTTATTGCTCTCGGGGAGATATACAGAGTTGCACAGATTCTGTACTTCTCATTGCAGCATTTCAAGTCTTGGATTCTTGCAGATCCTGGAATGTTAAGTAAAATGTTGGCTTCTTGGGAGAGCTGCAGTAATGCCTGGACAAGTGGTCTGCAAACGGCTCTTACATTGGTTGCTGAAAGCACTCGTGTAGACGCATCGGTGGCTAAAGCTCTTATGTTATCCATCGAGCAGATTAATGAACTTGAGGTTTCCAATCTTCAAGATGATCTTCCCAACAACGAGGTAGTGTGTAGATTAACCCTCCTGCCAGCTAGCCTCGTACAAGGTAAAATTCATGCTATTGTTGCAGCTCTTACCAAAAGTGTAATTTTCAGCTGTGAGGAGCTTCTTTCCAGAAATCAACTAACCACGTTTGTCACTTCACGCAGGAATGAAGATGATCATGTGGAATGGTGATCACTATTTTGTTAAAGTTGCAAACCTGTGGGCGAATCGGATATCTTCTCATCCTCCCCAGCTGTCATGGACCCTGTCCGATCATGAAACAGTGTAGAAGCTCTTGCACGTTCATGTTGAATAGCCTATCAAACTTGTGAGCTCTTCTGATGGAAGGCACCAGAGGCCTTTTGAGTAAAATCTGTTCAGCAAGTTGTCCTGAGCACATCGTAGAGGAGGAACTGAGAAAGCACGCTCCTTTAGCCTTTCGGAGGATTTCGTCATTCTTTTGCGCAAGTTGCAGTTTACTGGTCATTCTTTTGTACAAGTTGTAATCAGCATAGCAAGTGTAAAGCGATCAAGTTTGCGGTATCATGTACACAAAGATTGGACTGTGTTGTGATAGTGTGATTGCTGCATTCTTGTTGCTTGTCTAGGCAGACTGCCATTAATCTCTACCGTCATCCAGCAATCTCGTCGGCTAGTTGATGTTGCTCTACTCTTAACATTCTGCATTTTCATTGTCACCGTCTTTTATCGCATCACCCCCTGGAATAAGGTCCAGGTCCAGTCATCCTCCACCGGTCCATACTTGTCCGCCTCTTCGAAAGCAGACAAGTAGTCCCTCCTTTCTCAAAAATTTATCGTCTTCTAATTCAAAAATAAATTAAAAGATGATAAATTTTTAGAGGTGGAGTAACCGTTATCGGAATTGTGGAATCGTAAAGGAAATCAACCATAGCAATGGTACAGGCATTGTAATGGGCAAACTAACATTGGAATCGTGGAATCGTAAAGGAAATCATCCATGATGGATGGCATCATAGGAAAATACTGCTCATTCTTCCAGCTATAAGATTACACATACGTAGCCAACAAGTTTCAGCCTACTCAAAACATAGGACTAAACATGCCACTGTTCAACCATAGCATAGCCTCTTGATCCAGCGGAGCGTAACCAGTCTAAACGTCCAGCTCAATGATCTTCACGACCGAGGAATCTCCCACCTTCTGGCATACAACAACGCGGTCATGGGACTTGATCACACCACAAGCTTTGCCGTAGTCCAGAGCAACTTTCAAAACTGACTCGTTTGTAGCGCTGGTAGAGTCAGCCTGCAAAACAATAGAAACTACATCACTGAAAATTCACTGGACAACCCGAGTAAAATTCATTAGTTAGCATGGCTGCTCAAGAATCTATCTGCTAAGTACCAGAAATCTACGAAATCCTCACTTCCCAATGCTAGTTTCATGTGTTTGGTAAGTAAACAAATCTACCGAATGTGTGAATACATATATACTCCCTCCGTCCCCAAAAGTTTGTCGCTTTGTGGTTCATTTTTGAACTACAAAGTGACAAACTTTTGGGGACGGAGGGAGTACTTTATTCATGAACAACATACCGGATGCCTTGGATCAGCAAGCATAGGGAAGAGACCTCTAACTATGAGTGATTGCCTTGCCTGCAATGACATGAAAAAATGAATTAGTACAAAATATGAGCATCGGAACCAAGTATCAAGGAAAATGAAGGATCAACCACTATTAAAACAACTTCTTGAAAGGGGGAAAATAGAAATGTCTGGCTGAGTTTCCGGCTAAGTGCACAGACTTTCCTAGTATCACATATTCCCATAACACATACCAATGCATTGCTCAATGAGTTGTCCAATGTTATAACATGTATGGATAAATGCTAGCTGCAAAAGACAAACTGTATATGCCTAATTATGCCTTTTTACCAAAAGGTTGTTAGCAAGCGAATGTGATACATAAACCATGCAACTAACGCTAGATTAAATAGTATTTACTTTAATAGGCATAACTATGCACTTCACAAAAAGATTATCAGCAAGCTAATGGGTCACATAACTTACGAAACTGGAAAACATGTACTGAATCACAAACATAAGGAAAAGGTTGTTCAGTACCTCAAAAGCACCAGTGAAACTCCACTTCAGTTGGTTTGTTTTAAGACGAGGAATAACAACAGATAGGACAGGCATGCTGGGCCTGTACTTAGCAATTAGCCTGTATATCACACAAATAATATATGAGATTTGTTTCCAGTTTTGCTCCAAAATACAACCCTACACAAGAATTATTGTATCTACCTTGCAGCCCGTCCGGAAGACGTGAAGCAAATAATGACCGAAGCCCTGACCTTAATAGCAGCTCGTACCTAGAAAATATGTATGAAACCATTTTAAACCAAGAAATATAGAGTCAAACTGAAGACTATATGACTATCTCGATGTAAGAAAAAAGGTTGTCCATGTGAACAATAAACAAAGGTTATAAGTTCTTACCGCTGAGGAGGCAATAGACTCCAGATGGGTCATGGGTTCTCCAACATGTTTCACAGTTCGCTTGAAGTATAATTCTTGGTTAAAGACCTTCTCAGCCTGCAAACAATTGACAATCACATCACTAAATCAGTGGCGCTAACAAAGAGGTGCAGAGCAAAAAAAAACGCGCAATGGATTAAATAAACTTGTTGAATATACAACTCTTGTAGAAAGAAACTAAACCTCAGCACAAATTCTGCCCACTGTCGAAATAGTCTCAACTGGGTATAAACCACGGAGGGTCTCAGCACCAAGGAGAATGGCATCACTCCCTAAAACAAAAGGAATCGAAGCTCATGCTTGAATATACAAGGTTGTGCTAAGAAGCAGCTTTATGCCAGATTACCAAAGCCCATCTTCAGAAAGGGGCACACAGTGTCGATAACTTACCATCAAGTACAGCATTTGCCACATCAGTTGCTTCTGCACGAGTTGGCCTGAGGTTGTCAGTCATACTGTCCACAACACGAGTAACAACAGCAGGTTTTCCAGCCATATTGCACTTGTGCAGAGCAGACTTTTGAAACAGAAATACCTGCAATATGGTGGGGTAAAGATCAATATAAAATAAACAGTTCTAAAGCAGGGGCCATTATATTACCTTAAAATGGTAACAAGTCAATTAAGGATAAAAGATTTATGCATATTGTCTTATCTTCCCTCAACAGCTTAGGATTCTGGGTTAACTTGTAGGTGCACGAAACTGAATCTGGTATCAGACTAAGGCCTTAAATAGTTAGATCACAATCTGGCTAATGCTGCAAAAATGGTGACCTTCTAAAGTATCATGGGTCTGGCGCAACACAGATGAAAGACACCATGACTCTAGACAGGTGCATGCAACTCGATACTAAGTTATAAAAATTAACAGATGTCAAAATTAAGTGAGGCACTCTCAGCTTCTAGAGGAGATAACAAACCGTTTCAGGTGGTAGATCAATTCCCAAGTTTCCTCTGGACAGAATGATACCATCCGCCACTTCTAGTATTTCATCAAAATGGTTCAATCCCTATGAAGAAATATGAATCGGATAGTTGGTATAAAAACAAATGAACTCAGTTAATACAATGAAAGAAGCATCTTGGAAATTACCTCAACATTCTCAATTTTTGCATAAATCTTAGTTTGGCTAAGATCACCTAATGTTGAGAGAAACGCTCGTGCCTGTATTGAAAGAAAAATACTAACAGAGTTGAGAAAAAAAACTCAGCTAAGAACTGCAAACAAGTTGAAAATACTATGTCTGGATATAGCAATGTTGTTTTTTCAATGAAGATAACGTGTTGGGGCTACAGAAAAAATAACTCGAAATGAATCAATAGTGTCACTAGTTGTCTACCTGTCGCACATCTTCCGCATGCCTTGTGTAGGATAGGGACAGGAAGTCAATTTTGTTTGGAGCACCCCATCTTTTGATAACCTGAAAGCAGTGCATGCTAGTAAATTTTACAATGGCTAGGGATAGGAATGCAACCAAACAAGACACATAATTTTCACTTTTTATATAGTTGAAAGTGAGTGCAAGAAAAATAAAGACACCAAAGTGATGGTTGCAAAAAAAAAAAAAGCTGTGTGAGGAGTTTCATACATCCTTGTCCTCATCGCATAGTGTGGGTAAGTCAATATGAATCTGGGAGCAGTGCAACGTGAACATTGAACCAGCCAGAGTAGCTGTGTTCTTGATCACACAAACCACATCATCTCCTTTGATTTGAGAAACCTACAGTAAACAGATAATATATTTGGTATCAGCAAAGGAAAAGACATCAACAACGAAATATATGGCGAGTTTGTGTCCTCAAGAAAGAACGCAGAGCGCAGTGTTCACCTCCAACCAAACTGAAGTAGTCTCGCTGCCAGTGAACAAGTATTGACCAACAAATATTGTATCACCTGGTTTTACAGCCTGCAGGAACAAATGGAATTTTTTAGCCACCGCTACGCAGAAACAAGTTTACGGTTACAGTGCTAAAACATTGTAAGTAATCTGCTTGCTCAGATACAAGTAATACTACAACACATTTATATCCGACAGATAGAAGAGCAGAAACTGTTAATGTACCTTGGCAAGGCCGGAGAAGTTGATGGGCAGCAAGCTGTTTGATGCTTCTTGTCCCTGGTGAGGCGTGAGGACCACCTTTCCGTTCTCTTCAAGGGAGATCGGAGTTTCCCTGGCGTTCACCACCTGCAGCTCTGGACCAACGGTATCAAGCATGACCTACGCACAAGAAGGATCCAAACTGTCACTGTCAGCACGTTTGAACGCCGCAACCAACAGAGTAGTAGTAGCAGTAGTAACGTACAGCGCAGAGCTTCTTGGTGGACTTGATGGCGAGCTTGAGGTTCTCGAGCGTCTCCTGGTGGTACGCGGCGTCCCCCCACGAGAAGTCGAACCGGGCAACCGACATGCCGGCCTTGAGGCAGGCGGAGATGGTGTCGACGGAGCGCGACTTAGGCCCCAGCGTCCCCACGATCTTGGTCATGGCCGGGAAGAAGCTCTGGTTCCAACCCGAAAATTAAGACGAGCATCGGTTAGCTAGGGTTCATCGAAAGGAAACCCGCATTGAATCTGAACGAGGAGGGAGAAGGGAAGGGAGGCTTACGGGCTTGGATGGCTCCAGGATGGACGCCATCCGGATGGGCTCCTCGAGCAGCAGGTTCGTCGAATGCATGCTGACTCTGACTCGGGTCAGTCAGATCGGGAGGAGGAAGGCGGCGGCGGCGGCGGCGGCGGCGGCGGCGCGAGTACCGGAGAAGACGGGGACGAGCAGCGGCGATCACGGATTGAAAAGAAAAATCCCTCGTGTTTAAGTAGACGTGCGTATCTGCTTCCCAGGTTTCCAAAACGGTGGATGCCTGCCGCGCCGCTGGAATTTGACGGCGGCCAGTTATTGGGCCGGGTCGGGCTGGGCTGGGCCCAACCCTCTGCCATTGGCCCAGGCAGGAGAGGCGCGTACGGAGACGAGCGCCTGGAGCCATCGACGAATACCTGCCAATTTCATACAGCGTGATCCAAACAACAGAATTTTTGTTCATATGGAGTTCCAATTCCAATTCAGAGATCTAAACGGGGCCCAAGAGAGCTGGAAACGGAGGTGCCAACCAAGGACCAGGATCAGTGTGCCAGCTGAGGATGTTACAAATCTCGAGCATAAACATCATATGAGAGATGTGAAGATACGCTACTACTACTAGTAGTACCTAAAGCAAATTATCAGCACTCAGTTTCAATTCAACTACACTAACTAGTAGCTGAGACGACGGTCTCCACCGTCGTCCGTGGTGACACCAACGGACGGCGACGTCGCGGTAACGTCCCTATCCTCCTCCTCCGGCACGGGCGACCGGTCTTCCACCGGCACGCCACTCTCGATCATCCTCACCACGTCGGCCATGGCGGGCCTCTGCTCCGGCTGCTGCGCGACGCACGCCAGCCCGATGTGCAGCATCGCCACCATCTCCTCCTCGATGTTCCTGTACCGGAGCAGCTCCACGTCGAACACTTCCGCGGTCCACTCCTCCCGCACCACGGACCGCACCCACTCCGGGAGGCTCATCAAGTTCACGTTCACGTTCACGCTCTTCTTGTCTCTGCTGCCGCTCTGAGCAGAGTCGGGCAAGGGATGCGCCGCCGGTGATTTGCCGGTCAGGGTCTCGAGGATGAGCACGCCGAAGCTGTAGACGTCGGCCTCCTGGGAGAGTCGCTTGTCGTCTGACGACTGCTCGGGGGCCATGTAACCTCCGAGGCGAGCGATGGCGTGCGCCGGACTGAGTAGCAGCGCCAGGCCGAAGTCCGCGACGCGGGCGGCGCCGTCCTTGTCGAGCAGGACGTTGGAGGACTTGATGTTGCCGTGGGGTATGCCGGACGCGCGGTACTCGCGGTGGATGCATGCCAGTCCGCGCGCCGCGCCCAGCAACAGCCGCACCCTCGTCGTCCAGTCCAGCGGCGGTGCGTCTCCTCCCGACATCATCCGGTGTCCTGCATGCGACAATCGATCGAACGGACGACGGTGGCGAGAACATCACATCCGTGTCAGTTCAGGTGCAGGTGGTGGAACAGTGCTCGTTGTCAGTGACGACGAGAGGAGAGAGGTGGTACTGTACCGTGAAGACGGTCGTGGAGGTTGCCGTTGGGGAGGTGGTCGTAGATGAGGAGCTTCTCCTGCTTGGCGTAGTAGAAGGCTCTGAGCGGGACGAGGTTCGGGTGGCGGAGCCGGCCGATGAGGTCCATGTAGCGGTGGAACTCCTCGCGCGCGCAGGGGTTGGTGTCGCGCAGCCGCTTCACGGCGACCATGCGCCCGTCCCCGAGCACCGCGCGGTACACGGTGCCCAGGCTGCCTCGGCCGACCATCTCAGCCGACGCGCGCAGCAGCTCCTCCAGCTGGAACCAGCTCCGCGTCCTCCTCCTCCTACTCCTCTGCAGGTGCGACGTCAGCGTCAAGCCGTCCCTCGCCTTCCTCCCGGCCGCGCTGCCATCACTGTCTTCGTCGTCGTCGTCGTCGCCGACGCCCTCGCCGTCCACCCCGAAAAACACCAGCTTGCTGCGCGCCCCGTCGCTGTCGCCGCCGTCGCTGCATACGCCCGCAGGCAAGCCGCGCGGCTGCTGCTCCCCCTTGATGTCGCCAAACATCCCGCCGTCTCCGTCCTCCAGGCCGACACGGCCGCGTCTCTTCCTCCTCTTCTTGTCTGGCTCGCTGCCGGTGCCTTGACCACGGCAGCAGCAACACACTACCAGCAGTGAAGCCAGAGCAAGGAAGAACAGGGCGTTGCCGGCCGCAATTCCAGCAATCGCACCGGGGCTCAATCCCCCCTTGCCAACAGCCCCACGGAGCGACTCCGGCGTGGCCAACGCCGGTGAAGACGACGCGACGGAAGACGACGACGAGGACGCCGCCGGGTTGGACGGCACCACGGTCGGTGACGTCAAGGAAGAAGGCGGCGTCGGAGCGGGCTCGTTGGGCAGGAAAGAACAGGCCGGCAGCGGCGGCGCAGGCCCGCAGAGGCCGGCGTTGCCGGCGAAGGAGGCGAGGCCGAACTTAGCGCGCATGGCGTCAGGCACCCGGCCGGAGAGCTGGTTGTTAGAGGCGTTGAACTCGGCGAGGTGGGGGAGCGCGGCGGAGATGTCGGGGAGGAGGCCGGTGAGGAGGTTGTCCTGGAGCTTGAGCGTGAGGAGGCCGGTGAGCTTAACGAGCGCGGCGGCCGGGACGGGCCCGCTTAGGCTGTTGTCGGCGAGGTCGACGCGGACGAGGCGGGTGAGCCGCGCGAGGGCGGCGTCCGGGACGGTGCCGGAGATGTCGTTGTGCGAGAGGTAGAGCAGCGCGAGGTTGGGAGAGGCGCCGAGGAGGAGCGCGTCGAGCGTGCCGTTGAGGCGGTTGCCGCGGAGGTCGAGCGCGCGGAGCTCGCCGAGGTGGGAGAGCGGGTCGACCGGGCCCCGCAGGTCCAGCGACGGGAGCGAGAGCGAGACGACGCGGCGGCCGTCCGCGGAGCATCCCACGCCGGTCCAGCGGCCGGCGCACGCGTCGCCCGTGCTCCAGTTGGCGGCCAGGATGCCGTGCGCGTCGGCGCCGTGGCGGAACATGGTGAGCGCGTCGGTGTCGCTCGGCTTCACCTCCGGCTCCGGGACCGCCTCAGCTGTTGTCGCCGGCAGCGTCTGGCTCAAGCACGCCAGAATCAGCAAGAAGCGCACAGCCATCGCCGCCGTGCAGCTGCGAGGAGTGTGGCTGGTGCTAGTAGAAGAAGCTCCGCAATTCCGCATCGAGGAAAGGCGAGGCATCACTCCATCAAAGCCACGAGTGATCTTTGTTGCTCCATGAATCTGCATTGGAACACGAGAAGCGCTGTGCTTTCTCTCGTGCTGCAACTTTTGATTTTTGAATTGGGCCGGTGTTCGAGCTGGGACCTCTTCATCACACTTGACTGTTTTCTTGCGTGGAGCGCAGTCTATAGCCAGTGTCAGATGGTCAGTACTAGAGCCTTCCACTTTACACTTTTGCTGTCTGTGTCTGCGTCTGCTCATAGGTCCCCTTCACTGTTTCCCAAAGAGTTAACAAAGCAAAAGTAAAAAAAAATCTCCGCAAAATAAAGTCGGTATTGTTAAGTTCCGTTTTGAATTTTAAACGCTGAAGCATTTAAAATTTAAGGAAATATTATAGAGACATGACACACAAGATTCGTGCTTCAGGTGCAGAAGATCGATCAGGTATCAGAGTGAGACGTTCCCACACAGTCATTTCCAATTCGAATACTCGTTGTCAAGCTAATGGTGAGTATGCTGACCTGACATTAGCTCAAGGACACAGGATAAGACTAGGAGGAGGGCCAAATGATATCCTCTTGGGCCAGCGTGACAACAAAGTTCCAGAGCCATCATGTGCCAGCGTCGCTTTTGCCTTCCTCTTTTCACGCTTGGCTCACCTCCTCAAGTACTCATCCATCCGCTTCTCTCGCGGTTAACTGCAGTGCCGCAAATCGGAAAAGCTTGCAGCGGCATAATGTGCGTCAACATGAACCAAAGTCAGCAAAACACAATCTCTCTCGATTGATCTTTGGTCTAAAGGACTGGGGCAGTTTGATCATCTAATCGCTGTCAACAGCTGGTTTAAATGGCGATGTAAATAAGGTATGCAATCGGGAGTTAATATTGTCAAATGGCACAGTCGACAAAAATGAGAAATCAGTTCTGGAGAACAAGGATATGTGTTCATCAAGCAAACCCTGCTAATACAATTTCTGTTGCGTTGAGTTCAAAAGTTCAGGAAAGCCGTGCCTCTGATGGAAAAGAGCAACTCTTAAACGCCCCTACAAACGTACGTAACAGCTTATTACAAAGTTTGTTCTCACAGGTGGCTGGCTAGTTCGGATGGTTTCATCCTAAAGATTTGAGGTGCTCGTCCATCTGCTCCTTCTCTTGCAAGCTTTCTGCACCAAAAATATTGGCGATCGTTTAGTCCATGACAGATACACAAAAGCATTTTGAGCAGCAAAGAGTCACAAAATAATAATAATATTATTATTATAATTATAACACTAATAATAATAATAATAATAACAACACTCTAAGCAAAAACAAACATGTAAACATTTATAGCTCATATTTACATTTTTTCGTTCCGTTTATCTCCATTCTTCAATAATTTTTCGAAAGCCCCTCAATTCTTCAATATAACACGCAACTATTGTGAGTCAGTGAGTGTACCTTTCATAAGTTAAAGTGAATTGATGACAACAACAACTTTTACTTATAAGTGTGAAAGGAGATAACCGGAAACTGAAGGGTGCAATGCACAAGTAGTACCCAGAAAAAAATGGTCTTGAGAAGTCAACATTGTGTACTTTACTGGTGTATTTTTTTCATAAGGGGTTCGATACATTTTCTGCAGTTACAGACAAAAGTATGTTTACATGATATGCTTTTTAATGCCTTATAAACTACTAATACCCAATCTGGAAAAAAAACGCTGAAATTCTGTAGTGCATATAACCTAATGTTACATAACAACTATCTGGGACCTGTAATCATTTAAGGACACAAGTGCACGGTTTTGTGGAGCCCATCGCCTGTAATAATACATATTGTACTGTATCGTTTGATGACTAGGAGCAATATTTTAGCCTTCCATTTGAAACTCCCAAAAGTACACTAAATAAACTCATGTGTTTAGTTTGTCTATATGAATGCAGCACCAAGACAAAAATGCAGTAGCATGTGAAACATAGTACAATCTACATCTCATACTTTTGGTTCCTAACACATCACATAAAAGTTGAAACATAATTTTCCCCCAAGCTTCTCATTGTTTAGGTGATCGTGTGTATTGTTATATCTATTACAAAAACTGTTGTTCTCAGTAACTGTAAACTCCTTTTTCTGAAATGTCTGTAATCCATTTTTTGCATATATGTGTGACTTGTTATCAACTTAGCAGTTAGCACTAACGGAGACACAGCTCATAATGTGCCTATTTGGTGCGTCTAATAGCACCTCCCTGTCTGCAATGCTCAAATCTGGCGGCCAGGGTTTGTTAAAGAACCAAAGATTGCATACACCCCCGGCCTTTCACTGGTTGTTAAAAGTTTGTGTATATAAGCAAGCACATAAGTAGCTGCATCTAAACTTATTACTAGATTTTAGAAGTTTTCTGATTTCCATCGGCTACGATACTAGTTCGCCGCGAGTTGTGATCTAAATTTGGAGGTGTTCACTTCAATACTTTTACCTAACCTTTGGTTCCGATAGGATCCTATTTTCTAGATCCAGTTCAACTAGGATCAATGACTAAGCATGTACATACAATCTACTAGACAAATTACAACATGTATAACCACTTCATCAGTTAAGCAACTAAAATTAAGTTGTTCACTTCAATAGATTGACTACCATCCTTATGTTTCAAAACTTAGAAGGCAAGAACAGAGAACAGTGCAGCAAGAAAGAGAGTACTTGCAACTCACCTAAGAAAATCAGATTAAAGAGGAGTGGTATGCGTGATGGCATCGAGTATTTTCTCATCTAGTTTGTTCTCCGCAACCCACATGCCACTCTTCTTGCGTAGGAGCTCCCTTTGCTCCTCCTTTTTCTGCTCCCTGAGCTTCTCCTTTTTCCTCCAGCTCTCTAGCTTCTCAGCTCTTTCTTTCATCTGCGTGTATAAAAGGCTCAGTTAGATTCACAGTTGGGTATTAATGGCCACTAAACATGCTGCTGATAAGTGAAAAGCGTGCTTCTGAACTGGAAACTATCTTGGATCATAACATAGGCAGTTGTTAGCTGTATCCATCTGATTCTAAAACACATGCTCTAGTAATATGACTACCCACGGGTCACGGCGGGCGGCGGCACGGTGTGATTCGCGTTCTAAGAAGTCGAAAACAGACGAGGCAATTCATCAAACACGTTTGCGTAACGGTGGGTGATGGAAGGAGTAGGACTGTAGGAGAAGGATGAGCAGGAGAGAGGTAATAAGGGAGAAAGGGGGAAAGGGAGGGAACCCACGAGGGCCTGGCAGAAGTCCTGCTCAAACGCTTGGCGCTCGGCGGCGCGCGTCCGCGCGGCGGCGGCCTTGGCGGCCCTGCGCTCCTCGTTGGCGGCGCGCGCCGCCTCGGCCCGCGCCTCCGCCTTGCGCTGCCGCTCGGCCTCCGCGATCTGCACCTCGTAGGCGTACTGCCGCCGCATCTCCCGCACGCCGCGCGCGTACCCCTTGCGCAGCCGGTCCAGGCGCGCCCACGCCTCCCGCGGGTCCGCCGCGGGCTCCCAGCTGCCCAGGTAGCCGCTGGGCTGGGCGAACTCGTGCGAGTCCGCTGGCCGCGCGGCCAGGGACTGGGGGGCGGAGGCGTGGAAGCCGCGGAGGAAGAGCGGGCGCAGGAGGCGATGCGGGCGGGAGGAGGAGGAGAGCGCCATGGCGGCGGCAGACGGGAGGACAGATCGGTGGCGGCGGTTGCTGAAGCTGCCGGAACGGAGTCGCGAAGACCAGGCGGCTTTTCACAAGGTACGGTCCGGTCCGGCCCACGTTAGGTTTAGGCCTCGAAGCCCAAGGGCATTTCGCGGGCAAAACGAAAATCTAATTTTTGAACTCCCGGCCCACCCCCAAACAAACCATCAAGTCAAGTGGTTCTAGTAGGATCGATGCAATTCGAATTTCTCTAAATTAAACGGGAGCAAAACAAATTCGTACGTACTTTGTAGATTCGAGATCGGAGGCACTTGTATCTGCAACGATGAAAGGAGGCGAGGTAACAAAATTACAAGAATATATTTAAGCTAGTACTCCCTCACATATCAAAATATTTGATTTATTTTTAATTCTTTTTGTTTGTCTGAAACGAGGAGGTATCTGGTTCGTAAAACTCAGATCTGATGCGTCTCTATTTATTTGTACATATGTACTCACTCTATTAAATAGTTATTGTTAGGAGAAGATTTTTAGTTTAGACATGAACTGAAGTTGTTGTTCTAACTATCACAGATTAAAAGACGGAGAGGCTATATATCTTTTACAGAGAAAACTATTTGAAATACAGAACTAAACCAAAGTAGCGGTCTCGAATACAATACGTAGTTGTTGACTGCTGCATGTGTTATAGGAATGGACGCTGACGGAGCAAACACGGCAGCAGTAGTGGGTTGTTTTGTCTGAATGTTGCTATCTCTGTCCTGCTCATCTAGTTCAGCTGACAGCCATGTATAACTGCAGCTATGATATCGACACCTATCAGGCTCCGTAATATGTGCAATCTTCGTAGTTACCGCTGTCTACCGACTGAAATCTGGTCTTTTCCTCGAGCTCCCTCCCGTACCTCCACAGGAAATCCAGCGCAACAAGCAGCTCCGTCACCGCATCTTCAGTCTTCTTCCGGTCCGCGAAATGCAGCGTCTGAAGAAGCATGACGCCGGCGGCGCTGGACGCCACGTTCCGCTGCTCGAAGTTCCTCTCGGCCTGCCACCGTACCATGTTGTGCGCGAGCGGCGCCAGCCATCCCAGGATCCTCCGCACCGTGTCCGCCCACTCGGCGGCGGCCAGGACGGGGTCGCAGTCGCACGACGACGACGACGACGGCCAGTGGCGGCGCTTGTGCTTCTTCGCCGACGGCGGCGGCTTGAGGCGCGACCTGAGAGACGACCGGAGCGTGTCGGTTAGCATGCCGTAGAGCGCGTCCCTCTCGTCGGAGCAGATTTCGTGGGGCGCGACGGCGAGCCTCTCGATGAAGATGATGAGGGTGGCGTAGTGCGACGCCAGCGCGGCGCCGCCGAGGGACGTCTCCGGCGCGGGGTTCGTCAGCGCGTTGTCCGACGACGACACGAACACTGACGTCGAGAGCTTCGCGGTGTTCGTGTGACCATCCGCATCCGCTTGGGACGACTGGAGGTTGATGCTGCTGCTGTGATCGTCGTCTTTGCTGCTGCTGGCGGATACGTAGCTGAAACTCAGTGGGAGATCGCCGGCACCGCCACGGACCCACTTCTCCCTGACCGGAGGAGACTTATTGCTTCCTGCGAGCACGCAGCCGATGAGGTGCTTCCCGGCCGCCGCCGGCCACTTGAGCTGCTGCTTCAGGCTCTTACTCCTGGACAGGAGAAACCGACGAGCGTCGCCGCCGCTGGTAAGCTGCTGCTGCTTACCAGATTTCGAGCGCCGCATTCGGTGAGCCGCGGTGTCTGTGGTGACGACGTCGTCGGAAGGGTACACCATGGACTTTTGCGTGCTGTTCCCTACGACGAAGGAGTTGCTCCATGAAAGCCGCGAGAACGTGGAGGTGGTGGAGTCGTAGGAGGAGGAGCAAGGGGGGTTGGAGGTGTTGATGGGTTCCAGGTCGAAGATCTGTATGATCCTGACGACGATGGTGAAGAGCGACCTGGCGAGCAGCCGGACGGCGTAGTCGAAGGTCCGGTCGTAGAGCGACGCCGCGCGGAGGCGCTCGACCTCCTGCCTCTGCCTCGCCACGCGGCGCGTGGTTTCGAGGACACCGCTGGCGCCGCGGTGGTGGCGGAGGCCGCGGCGCAGGCCCTGCTCGAGCTCGGCGAGGACGTCGAGCTCGTGGCACAGGTGCGCCGTGGTCGCGACGAGGCGCTGCATCTTGCGCGCCTTCCGGTCCATCTTCTTGTTCATGTTGTTGTTGGCGGAGGAGGCGGAGTAGCGCAGGCCGTGGCGGTCGCCGGCGGCGGGGCCGCCGTCGACGAGCGCCGCGAAGAGCGCGTCGAAGCGGCGGAGCAGCGGGTCGGCGCAGCGCGCGGCGAGGCGCGCCACGGCGCGGGAGAGGTGGGCGCACGCGGCGGCCACCTCGGCGAGCGCGAGCGCGAGGAG
Source organism: Tuctoria greenei (assembly GCA_036927565.1). Taxonomy (NCBI): domain Eukaryota; kingdom Viridiplantae; phylum Streptophyta; class Magnoliopsida; order Poales; family Poaceae; genus Tuctoria; species Tuctoria greenei. Next base: position 176,808,119 of record JAYESD010000009.1, on the reverse strand, counting down.
CGCCGAGTCGTCGTCTGCCACTAGGCGGCGCACGCCCTCGAGGCGGACGGAGGCGGCCTCGTCGCCGCGGAGGAGGAGGCGCGCGAGCGGGGCGCCGTCCCCGAGCGCGCGCCACAGGCTGGCCGCGCGCGACATGAGCGCCGCCACCTCGAACGCCAGCACGCCCAGCTTTTTCTCCCCGCCGCCGCCCCTCGGCACGCTCAGCTTCCTCATCGCTCGGCTGCTCGTCTACTAGTGGCCGGCCGCGTCCGTGTTATGTACGCGGCGCGCGCGAGGTCAAAAAGCATCTGCGCTGCGCGCCAACGGTTTTTGCTGGTGGGGTGGTGGACTGGTGAGAGCATCCGAAAGCAGCAGTGCGCATTGGTAGTGTGGGTGGGAGTTGAAACCGAGCCGGCGGTCGCGGTATCGCGGAGGATTATTCGGGCGGTGGCGGCTGGATTCGGCGGATCGAAAGACGCACGAGGGAGACGGACGGAGGGTGCGCGTTCGGCGTGTCTGCGTCTGCGTGTCCCTTGGGGAAGGTCGCCGGCGCGGCACTTCCGATGATCCATGCTGGAGCCCATGCGCAAGTCACGACACGTCGGATGATTACAAAGCTCCATGCTGGAGCGGCGCGCGCGGTTGGCTACATGCTCGTGTCTTATGGCGCGAACACACGCACGCACGTACTACGGCATGGCGTAGCCGAGTACCTCAGGGAGTGACACGTGCCGGCCGGAGAAACGAGTAGTAGTACGCACTACTAGAACGAGTCAACGTACTTGCCGGCAGCCAAGAGAGTACTTACCGGAATAATGAGCTGGGACAACGGAAGAGAGAGGTTAAAAATAGAGATGTGGTGCTAAAATTTGAGAACGATAATTAAATTGATAAAAACTTTATAAGGTTAGAATATAAATCAAAGAAAAATAGGTTCGAGATGGTAAGTAGTATGTTAAATTGACAAACCATCAGCCCACTTTGAATCCATAACAAGATCACTGTTATACCGCCAGGTCCGGTCTCAGCTGGGCCGAGGCCCATGACGACCGCAGACACGATCGCGAACGCCGTCACCCGCGACGCAGCCGGCCGGCGACCTCCACGGCCCCGCCTCCCCGCGCTTCCGGCCGCTGTTCGGCCGGCGACCCTGCCCGACGCACGCCGCCGAATCCTTCCGGCTTGCTTACCCGTTCTTTCTAGGTTCGCCGTGTCATTCATCGACCGCGGTTGCGGCATCATCTCCTTCACCGACCGGTAAGTAAGTACTCCCTCCTACTCTCTAATTGAAAAATAAACTAAAAATGACAATTAATTTGGAATGGAGAGAGTATTTCCCCTTCATCTTCAATGTGGTTACTACTTACTCCGGAGTGTTTTCTTTCTTCGTAAATATTACCTGAAAGCTTTCACGTGGCCATCAAAAAATATTTTCCCTTATCCATTTTACTTTTGTTAATGTAAAAAGAGTCTGCATCGCAATATAAACTGGAATTATGGATCATGGTCCTCAATGTTACTACCTTTATGACATTTAATTTGATGTCAGTCTGAAAGTAACGACTTGATAACATTTTTCTCGATAAAAAGGACTTGATAACATTTAAGTCACCCTGAAGGTATTTAGTAGGAGTAAATTTTGGGTCGGGTCTGTCATCATACAAGATGTAGAATAATTCTTGAACGGAGCAGCACATCACCATTTATGTTCTGTAGATGCGTTTTGAGTTTGTATTACTCCGGATTTTTGTTTGGTTCAAAAGCTTTTCAGCAAACGCTCTTAGCGAAGATGTATTGCACTGCCAGCATCCACCGCTACAGTATTCAATAATCGGGGCTTCCCCGCATCGAGGCATCGATCTGTTACCGGCCGTGATGTTCCAATAGTAATTTTGAAATTGTTCTTTGAAAGCGTGCCTGAAGGCCATGTGCATGGTTAGATTATTTTTGCAGCCTAGGAATAGAAAAAGGCCCCTAGCTAGGTCTGAATTCTCTCTTTGTTTTCGTTTTCAAAGTTGGCACGCAGCTTTAAAATTCGATTCCTGTTTTGCTTTTCGCCGTTTATCATTTTAAAAGTGGCGAAACAAGAACGTCGCGAGCTGCTTTCCTTTATCTCATTTGTTTAGTAGTACTTACAAGAAGCCTGCAAAAACGTTTGATTTGTGTGTCGCCACCATTTCTCTGGCTAACCACATGACACCACCATCATGTCTCTTTAATCAAAGCATTGTCGATAATCAGCGCGATTATAGTAAACCTTGGGAGGCGAGCTTTGGTTGCATCTGAGTACGTACTATTGAAGCAAGCCCAGCTATCCACTAATCCATACTCAGTACTATCTGTCAGTATCTTCGACCAATGCAAACTTGGTACAGCTTGTGTAGTCTTTTTTCCTTGAAGGAAAACAACATGTTTGCTGCTGTCATTGTTTTCAAATCTATACTCAAAATCATCTGATGTGGTTTGTCCTTGTATGATGACCATTATGAAGGACTTGAGACATATAAGTTGATACTCTCTTCCTTCTTAAAAGTTATGTCATCTTTTAATTAAAAAATGAACTAAAAAGTAACAATTTTTTTAGAAAGGAGAGAGTATCCTTCACACAGATTACTGATAGGATATCTATTACTTCCTCTGTCTCAACCTATCTTTATTCTTAGCATTCAAACACTTCGGCAAAGAAAGAAAATTACCTTACTACCCATCATTCATATGCCAACGAGGAAAAATGAGTGGACGATGGCAGCAGAATTTTCTTTTTATGCCATAGGGGAGCAGAGTTTGGAGAGAGAGCAAATAATAAATTGATGTGACATGAGTGGATAAGAGAGTTGCAGTGGGACAAATTTTAAAGCTAGAAGTAAAGATAGGTTGGGACGGAAAGAGTAACAAAAATGGCATTCCTACTTAATTAACCCTGGCTCCTGGTAATAAAATGACACCCTTGTTGCAACACATTTTAATAGTGCATATGATCTTTTTGGGCATTTTCCCCTTGTGAGTGCTCTAGGTTACCTTGAAATTAATTAATGTATCATGGTAAGCTGACTCTGTGCCACCGATTTCTAGGTCACCTTTTCCTCCTTTCAGACGGCATTGACCATTAGCTCTGTTCCAAATTGTTGATATGTGCTCTCACTTCCCGTACAGTTGTCAAAGTACGTATAATTGAGAGAAACATTTTAGCAGTACAAATCTCTCAGTGTTGTCTTTCATGCTGTCTCGTTGTTCACTGAACAACCGAGGGCCAGGAGCCTAGCGACAGATTACATTTAGACCTCCTTCAGTATTCTGTGATCCGCCTAACCATTGGCGAGCATCATTTTCTGGAGAGGTTACCGATCCAGAATGCGGAGTAACAAAAAAACAGATGGCATATTCCAAGTACACTAATATTTTTAATTTTAGTTAACAAACTGTGCTCACATTCTGAATCTCCTGTTATCCTTTTCAGATTTAAGCTCTGGTCGTGTATCCAGCTTTTATTATGATTCGCAGCTCATTCACTTCCATATGGTTGCAGCGGATAAAGCGGGGAAATGACGACACCAGTTGTGGTTGTGCAGCTGAGTTACTCCTACAGTCCTACATTTATTTATTCCAAGGCAGTAAAAACTCCCTCTCTCTCTCTATTTCAACCCACTTTTCTTGTGCTTATTCTACGCTGTTTATTTATCTTTGATACCTCACTTTTTTTAGTTTTGACGGGTCCGCTTCCCTTTTGTTTCTTGTCGAGTTCTTTATCGTTGCGTCCTCTCAGCGCTAGCAGTGTAGTATTTCTTGGGGTCGGATACTGAAACGGATAGCTTCACTTCACTATTGCCTTATTTGTTTATTCAGGCATGTATAGTTTTGTGATAACGAGGAATCCGAGCTTTTACTGTTACTGTTACAGCACATCTTGGATAGATTTGACCGCTTTTTATATTTCCACTTTGAATTGCTTACCCTTCAACAACTAGTTTCCTTTTATATTTCCACTTTGAATTGCTTACCCTTCAACAACTAGTTTCCTCATTATCTGAACAAGAAAAAAAAGCAACCGATTTCCCAGAAGGCCGAAGCAGTGTGCGCAGAGCAGGTGGACAGCTGTGAAGTATGCAGTGCAGGTGCAAGCGAGAGCTGGTGCTGCAAATTTTGGTACGCGTGCCTTTTATTACTGCCTCGGGTGAGTTTTCCTATTTTCTACTGAAGCTTTGTGTTTGGAGGGATCTCAGGAAGCTATGTCGAAACTATGGAGAAAGAGAGAAGAGGAAGCCTACAAGAATCAAGTTCATGCATTTTTATACGATTTTCGAAAATTCAAAAGGAGGCACATCAGAAAAGCTGCATAAAAAGATGAGAAATGAAATGCTTTCTTATCGTTGCTAGTATAGTAACAGGACGCTCCATCTACTTCTGGAACCTGATGGAACTACTGGATTCACTAACCCCCACCACGCATTTCTCTGTTATATTTTACACTCCTAGATGCAAATGAAAGAGTGAAAACAAAAGAGCGTAGACGTGTATTGCGGTGCAAACTTGGTAATGCCATTTAATGTGTGTAGTAATGAGCCGATGGTACCAATATGATTGTTTTACTCTCACATGCTGGTTATTTTAGGAAAAATGAATTTTGTAAATGGCAAGCAGAATACTTATTTTCAAATCCGAGTTACCACATCATATTTAATGTTTTTAAGTTGTGTAATCGACCCTATTCGTCTAAGAGATAACTAGGATGACTCGTCGTCAACTAGTGTGATTAGTCTGATCATAGTTGCCCTACTAGTGGGTGCACATGGGCGTCGGCGACACAAAGGAGAGGGGTAGCACGACGGCGGTCGGCACGGAGGCAAGAGGCGGACGAATGGTTGAGGAGTTGGGTGGGCCGTTAAGGCATCGGGTTGGGCCTGGGCCGTCTGAAAGTTCAATGGACGTGAACCGCCAGATGTGATCCGACGGTCCTCTTTGCAAATTAGAGTATATAAATTCATATTCTTCCTCACTTTGAACTATCCCTAATCAATTTTTTCCTTACTTGTCACTCCTCTCCACCGGCGGCGACGATGACAGCTAGGTGAGGCATCTTGTGCGGAGACGGCGACGGCGGCTAGGCGAAGCATCCTCTGCGACGCAGTGACTACGGCTAGGCGAAGCATCCTCTGCGACACAGTAACTGCGGCTCGTTGAGATATCCTGTGTAGCGGCGACGGTGTCGGTTGGTACTAGGAGATCCAATTTATTTTCTCAGTAAGTCACTTGATCGCAAGATCTGTCTAGTCAGACGTTTAGTTGCTTTTATCGCTAGATCTGTCTAGTCGGACGACTAGTCGTATGGTCACTAGACATGCCTAGTCGCATGATTAGTTGTCTGATTTCAAGATCTGTCAAGTCGGACGACTATTCGCCTGATCGCCAGATCCGTTTAGTCGAATGACTAGTCATCTAATCAGGACGACTAGTCGAAATAGTCGTCTCGATCGAATTTACAGATCTAATCTTATTAACTCGATGATACGACTAATCATAATTAGTCGGATGACTTTAAAAACACTTATGGTATCATGCTTATGAGAGAAATAAACTTTGTTTCAAGGAGCATAAATAAACTATGCATATATTTAATTTAGTCTTGTAGCCTCCATTAAAAGCTTACAGTTTTAAACTGTTCGTGCTTATCCATTTATTTGTCCGGTTGGCTGTTTCACTGTTCCATAAACAACAGTAGTTATATGGTGCTCTAGTACACTTTTGCAGTCCAACCAATCGGCTGGTTGGTCAAAGGAGATATAGGGTTGCAGAGAACAGGAACCCCGCCATTCTTGTGCAGTTTCTGATCCCAAAATCTCCCCATTTTTTTATTTCTGTCATTTTCACATTCTTAATCTTTTTTTGGTATGTATGGTACAACCCGCTGCAGGTTGCTGGCGAAGGAAAGCAAAAACTAGAGCTCTTGTCTGCTCTTGTCCGTCTTCCTCCTCGTTCCAGTCCATGATAGCGGAGCAGCGAACCAAGAACAGAAACCAAGCAAACACCAACAACCAAGAAGGAGAAGCCCTTCGCATGCTCAATGGAGGGAAGTGACGGCAATGCAGTGGCAGCAGGAGGCCATGAATCTGGCCACGGTCTGTTCGGAGTAGACGACGTGTTCATGGCTGAGGCACCACAAGTAGCTGCAAAGCAGTACAAGGTCTCCCCCTCCTCGCCGTCGACGTCGTCCACACCGTCCCCACCGCCGGTGGTGCAGCCTGGCCAGCTGGGAGTGGAAGCGACTGCAGCTCCACTCGCGTGGAGCATGGGCCTTGAGAACCCGAGTGAGGCCGCGGGGGACAACAGCGGCACACAGACGGCGGCCGGCCCGGGTGAACACGTCGCCAGCCTGAGCTCTGGACGGCGTCGGGGCCGACCGCGCGGCTCTGGCAGGCGCCAGATCCTCGCTTCTCTAGGTCAGTGTGCTTCCAAAACAAAACGCTTCCTCATTTTCCTCTCTAACTCTGCCCCTCAAATTTTCGTTTTGCGTTTTCGTTTCTTGCCATGCTTGCTCCTTTGTTGGATTTCTGTCTCACTATGGAATGGGGTCCAGTTAGAATGATATGTACAGTATGTATGTTGCCTTTTTTTACTGTAAAGGTAACAATTCGATATTGTCACAGTTCTGCATTTAGTTATGGAAGTGATTCTAATTTTTATCCCCTTTCGTCCTACCAATATTGAATATTGTGTGCGCGGAAGGTTTTCCTGAGTGGATTACCAAATCGACCTACTCTTTATGTTTTAGTAAAATTTCATACGGATTAGCAGCAAATAAGGCTTCTTTTTTCATCATCTGATACAACAGTTTACTGGTTTGAAAATTGTTCATTCGTCCAAATGCAACAGGGGAATGGTACGCTCTGTCCGCTGGAGGGAGCTTCATGCCTCATGTCATCATCGTGGGTACTGGGGAGGTAACAAGACACGGACTTGAACCTCGTCACAATACCAAAGTTATCTGCAACTAGTTTGTCATTATTTGTTAAACTCACGTAGCTTTCACTACTTGTCTTAAGGGTAAAAACACTGAACTTTGTTCAATTTGTTCGCAGGACGTAGCTGCACGCATAATGTCGTTTTCTCAGAAGGGTCCACGCTCGGTGTGCATTCTCTCTGCCAATGGGACGATTTCTAATGTGACGTTGAAGAAGCCGAACTCATCTGAAAACTACACCTACAAGGTACGTATCATTCAGTGTAATGTTCATATCTTGTCATTGTCTTCTTAATGTCTTACATTATCTGTTGCGAACCCGTGATGAGTATCTTGTAGGTATTCCTATCTAGTATTCTGGAAATCGATCTATTTATGTCTTGTAGTTTCTAGATAATACATCAAAACAAAATATTTGTGATTTGATCTTGCGAGGGCTACCACTTTGTTTTGAATATTGTCATTTCAGTACCATACGATTTGCCATTTGGTTTCTGAATGATTGAATGTGGGTTGTTAGTGTCACTTATTATTAGCAGATTTTTTATTGCCTAAAGTCGATCGGATGATAATGTTATCGTGAATCTCACAGCTTTTTATTTTTTGAAGACCTGAAATTTGCCTTTAAAATGGATGATTGACTTGTAGATCCAGGATTTACATAATAAATAGTAATAAGGTGGAGAGAAGGAAAACATCATGTCATGTTTAAAACAAACAGTGGATCACTCTATTCTCTAATAGAAGCTAGTTGCTGTGACTTCTTGGTACATGAATTTGTTAACCTGAGACTGTGAAACAACATCGATTTGTTTCTTGACTTCAGGGCCATTTCGAGATTTTGCGATTGATGGGCTCTTTCACAATGGCTGAGGAAGGTAGGAAGAGAATCGGTGGGCTGAGTGTGTCTCTTGCTGGCCCTGATGGCCGCGTGGTTGGTGGTGTAGTGGCTGGGATGCTCCGTGCTGCCGGTCCTATACAGGTACAAACTGACTGGACATGTACTACCAATTTATCAATCCAGTCGCTTAATCCTGATTTCTCTTGTTGGTCCATACTTCATTGCAACCTGTAACTGTTGGATTATTTGATGGGACCAATATTTTCTTTTATTCTCTGACGTGAACCATTGTTTTCATCAGGTGATTGTGGGGAGCTTCCTGCCCAACAGTCTGAAGCAGCATCAGAGAAGGATGAACTTGCAGCAGCAACAGCCATCCGCTTCCCCGGCTACACCTGCACCTCCTATGGCCCCACCTCCTCTGCTGACAGCAGCAATGCCAATCTCTCAAGCCGCTCCGGGGAACGGATTCCATGCTCCGCCACCACCACCATCGGCGGCACCACAGCAGCAACAAGCCCACGCCAGCGCAGCAGACCCCAGCAGCACACTGGACGTGATGAACCTGAACACGGCGGCCGGCGGCTTCACCATGGTCGGCTGGCCTCCGGCGGCGGGCTCCCAGTCCATGGCGGAGGCGCACGGGAAGAGCTCGCCTGACATCAACATCAGCTTAACTCCCCTGCAGGAGTAGGAGAATCGGTGACGGTGTGCCGTTTGTTTTTGTCGCGCTCAACCCTGACGCATTTGTAGAGCGTGCATGGCTCTTACTGTCCGTCCGTTCTTGTCAAGATTAGCCGATCGACCAGCAAGTCTGCGGTGCTCAGTTGGCGGAGAAATTAAGTACTCCTAAGGTTTTAAGCTATAGGCTGTGATGATGAACTAATCTGTTTATGTTTAGGAGCAGGATTTGTCGATTTGTTGGGTTATTGATTGTGATATTGGTCATGGAGTATGTCAGTTTAGTTTAACTTGTTTTGAGACCGTTTTACTTAGCCGTGTCCCTTGCCGTCGTGCTTGTTTTGGATTAGCTTTGTTGATTGTTCTGTTTTGTTACAAGTTTGCACTGCCGGTTCACCTGGGAATGACCGATCTCCGTTTCATTCTGGAATGGAAGTGGTATTACCGACTAAAAAAAAAACCTGAGAATGGCCGGGCCAAATCGCGCAACCAGTTGTCGTTTATTACACGAGCTTAATCCACGTCACAACCCTACTTGGATACAGTATTTTTTAGCGATGTCGCCTTCGCCTTCCGCCACCTCCTCCTAGACTCCACCGCTGGCTCTCAACCCCGTCTCCGGATAAAACTCCCTCGCCACATCCTCCCACCGTGAAGTGAAATGATCAAGTTCCGCGAGCAAGAAGAAGCACGCAGCGCAACCCAAAAGCACCACCACTGAGTCACGATGGCGAATTGGCGACGCGCATGCGCGTGACACGGCGCGACGAGGAGGGCCGATGGCCGCCGCAAGGTGACGACGGAGCGGCGGCGGCGCCCGGACACGGCCAGACGCTACTACGGGGACCTATCACTAGCAGACTACGGGCCCATCCTTATTTTTGCTCCAGGTATGGGCCCATTCCTTGCAGATGTTCAATCAATTTGGGCTTTTTCGGCCTTGTACATGTAACGCTTTCAAGGTGAACGCAAAACCGAGAATTGAACCCACGACCGTGAATCTGGGCCTCAGCAGACGCGCATGGTCAAGGAGTCCCACCGGCCCGGCCCGCCAAGACGAGAGGGGCTTTTGCCACAACTGCCAACTGCTCACGTCTTCCCTCCCGGCGCTCGGCGACCGTTTCCGCGGACGGCGACTCGTGGTGATCGATGCCTTGGCGCTGACGCGCCACAATGTGCGCCGGATCGGAAGCGCCTGCATGCGTAACAGCGAGAACGCCGTCTCTTCGCGGGTCGCGGCAACCGTCGCGCCGCCGGCAAGTCGAGGAATCGTCGTCGTCGGCAACACGTGTCCCGAGATATTCCGGCACAACTCTGTTTCGTATCATTAAACAAAGGGACACGAGGATGAACATTGAACACTATACGCGCGCAGGTGCATCTCTCAGCACATACTCCGTACTAAATTAAGTAAGTACTCCCTCCGTCCTTATAAACTTGTCGCTTTTAGTTCATTTTTAAACTACAAAGCGACAAGTTCATGGGGACGGAGGAAGTACTCATTATTATCATGCATGCCCACTCGGTGCACTGGGTCTGGGTTGCATACTTGCATGCTGATGGTTAAGCCACTATTTTATCGTCCACACAGCTCACCACCACCAGCTTATCCGGGCTCTCCATGCGCATGCGTTCTGCTTCCCTAAGTTCGTTTTGCAGTGATAAACGCTTAAGAACGAAAAGGGAGGAAGTAGTTCGCTGCTGCTGCAACAACCGGAAGATAAGAACCCGGTGGCTTTCAAAAAAAAAACTATGAGCGACAAATTTTTCGAGACAGGGTAATGTACTTATGTGGTGCGTTATGCGCAATAGTGTGATGAAATGGCTTTGAGATCAAGTATTCAAGTGAAAAGAATATATATCTTCAACGATTTATGATGGTTACCTACTAGGATGTGCAGTGGAAGAAGTGTAACGATCGATGATCCACCCGGGTGATTCCCCAAGAAGAAAATCATAGCGCATGCATGCGACAATGAGTCTGAAAACGACAGGGCAAGCTAGTAGTGATCGTGAGCCCAGCACGCACTTTCGAGTTCCATATGAATCGTGTAACCTCTTTAATTTCTCCATGCATTATGTGTATGTCTGCATAAATAGCCCTCTGCTGTCAGCTCCTCCTCCACTACCAGCGGCAGGCGAGCAAGCAATTCAGTCACGAGCCGTGTATAACCTCTTTCCCGACGATATCATATTAGTTCCCACCTCCGACCACTGATATCGCACGACGATGGATTGTTGGCCTTTTTTATCGTCGTCTGCTGCTGGTGCATATATGCATACGTGCAATACGATCGAAGTCTGGAGGACTAGTTTACATCTCCACGGAAATGCATGGATAAGGATAGCAGAACGCAGCTGCGCGCCATTGTAGACTAGACTAGACTTCCCTGTAGTGGGCTCGCCGACATGAACAATCGCGGGAATTTTTAATTTCAGCGCGGCCTCCACTAGCAATTCAACACGTACGGCAAATTAAGGCTCTCTTGAGGATGGATCGATAGCTACAGCATTTGGGGTAGCCTATCTGTTAATTTCTCCATATACGTGGCCATGTCACGACCGCCTACCGAGGATATTCGATGTTGCCCTCGTCGTATCGGGCGCCGCGCGCATGCGAGCACGGCGCAGCCCCTGCTGGTGCTCGGTTTTAGCTCCGTGCCGGCTCTGTCGCTGTCGCCGCAGTGCGCCAGCATGCGCAGCCGCCCGCCCCTGCTGGTGTCCGGCCGGCTGGCTAGCTTCGTGAATGCCGGCTCTGTCTCTGTCGACGTACGCAGTGCGCACCCCCCACGTCTCTCCCCATCAGTAGCCGTAGCTCGTGTGGACTGTGTGGAAGGCTGAGGTCTGCGGCCACGCGACACGACCAGCCACAGCACTGCCGAGCTGCTGGCCCGAAAGCTACGGTGGCCGTACCGGATCCAGCCGTTGACTCATGTGAACGATACGAAAGTGGCAGAGAAGAGCAGACTTACCAGAGCAGATGACGCGCCGGGCAGACGGGCACACAGTGCGTGACACACCCAGCGAGGGGCTGGAGTTGTCGACGGCGACAACGACGACGACCATGACGCAATGCATGCACGCGGACGCGACTTCCTCCTGATCTGCCCTCTCTCGCCTCTCGTGTCGTCTTCTCACGGCGCGGCTAGCTGCCGGGGTCAGTCAGTAGTGGTCACTGCGCACAGCAGAACAGAACGGCACGCACGAGAGTGGGGGAAGGCATCAGAGCGCAGAACACGGCATGGTTGCTAGCTACTACTGCCACCAACAGTCGGAGTCCAGTGTCGCGTCTCGATGAGCAATCCCCTCTGAACAGAGCAAAACAACCGAGACGAAGCGTTCATGCAATTCAAGCGGAAGCGGGTCGTCTTCCTGGTGGAATTAAGGGAATAGAGAGCGTCAGCGGCAACTTCATCAAACGTGGGTTGCCATTTCGGTCCGCTGAATTTATTTCGGATGACTTATCCACCTAGTATTTCAAACTACAGTACGTACGTACCACAATTTAAGGGATCATCTATCCTTGTTGCTGAATTTCGTCACTCTCAACAACCCGGACCATTAATCCACCACTCTACTTCCTTGACTTGTCCAGAATAAGCTGATTTCATTTACATACTCATCCTAACTTCTTCGCTATTCCTGTGATCACTGCAGTTTCCGTCCCGTTCAACACCTCCTCCCTCCCTCCCTCCCTCCTTCCCTTTTGGGCAGCTCACGTCCGACGACGAGTCAAGGATGCCACCTTGTATCTACCGGACATTAGTTATTATTTCCTTTTTTATTTGTCTCCAGTTAATTTAAAAATGATTTAGTCAATGACAAATAAAAAGATTCAGAGAGAAAATTATTTTTAAAAATGTAGTATTGACCTAGACACTCACAATATCCGATTTATAAATATACGAGCACACTTTTTTTAAAAAAAATATATATATGTAGGGATATTTGGTTGTTTCGTTTTTGGTTGGCAGAAAGACGGGTGCTGTTTAGGCCTAGCTAGCTTGGAAAATGGAAGGTGAAACCACGTTGAACGAAGCGACAAGTTTTTGGATGGAGGGAGTACGTGTTGAACGTCTGGCGGCCGACTCCGGTGCGTGCACGCTGCACATCCAATTAACCATGGCGCCCGAGAGCCGCTTCGCTTCGCTTCGCTGCGCGCTGCACCTCGCCAGCACAGCTTGGCTCTCGGCTTGGGTTGGCGCCAGTATAAATAGAGCTAGGTGCCGCTGCTCATCAGCGTCGCCGCACACACCCTCCCTCTCCGTTGCAGTCGTGCATCCTCCTCCTCCTCTCCCTGTTCCACAGCACAGCAGCGTTGAGAAGACGAGAGAGATGGCGCGTTATCGCCGTGCCTCATCGCCGGCGCTCGCCGCTGTCGTCGCCCTGCTCCTGCTCCTCTGCGTCGTCTTCCACTGCGCCGCAGCGGCTCGCACCCTGCCTGCTGCTCATGCTGTCGTCTCTCTTGCTGCTCATCACTCCGGTACTGACGATTCTCTCGTAGCCGCAGTTTACACGCGCTCAGTTTCTACTCATCTGCTTAGCTAGCTCCTTTATTTAATCAGTGTTCCTGAACTCCCCCTCTTTCATTTGGCAGAGAATGGTGTCAAGGATGCTGCAGATGGCCTGCCTGCCGCGGGCGGCAATGGCGGCGACGGTCTCCCAGTCTCCAAGGTGAGGAAACACAAGCCTCTGGATCCAGCAGATGATTACTGCTTTAATTACTAGTAGTAGAAAAGGTCGCTGATGCTTCATGTCCTGGTGTCCTGCAGCTGCAGGTGACAGGAGGAGCAGAGGAAGAAGCGGAGGCGTGCGAGGAAGGCCGGGACGACGAGTGCGTGCAGAGGAGGCTGCTCCACGACGCGCACCTCGACTACATCTACACGCAGCACAAGGGCAAGCCTTGATGATGAGGACATGGTGAAGATCGATGATGAGCTCCTCGTCTTCGTCTTCAGCTTAGTACAAGTAATTACAGTAATATCTGTGATATATCTACGAGTGAGTGAGAGTATACGCGTGTGTTGTTGTTACAAGGTTCTGCTTGTACATGACTGTCTGTCAATACATGGTCGTCACTGCCATTCTCTTCAAGTGTTCGCTACTCTGCTCTTTGCATGCAGAGCATTGTGAGCGGTTTGGATGTGCTAGTTTCATGACATCTAAGTTGCAAAGTAATCCTTCAGCTCCAAAAAAAATTATCTCTTGTTAGTTTATTTTTGAACTAACAAGCAACAGGTATTTGAAGACCGAGGGATTAAAACTTATGTCCATGATCTTTTACTTGTTCTTCTTCCGTGTAACTGCTACTTGCGTTTGTTTACTGGTGTGAACCTGGATGTCTGTCCCACTGTCTGCATGTGACGAAGCCGTGACCCAACCGACTGTAAATAAACTGGTCCTGCTCGATCTGTCCGTCCGTCCGTCTGCCCCTGATCTCCCTTAATCCAAGAGATCAAACAATAACCAACCAATCATTTTATTCATCAGTCCATAGCAATAAAATCAAACTTTTATCGATGATCGACCGACCGACCGACCTGTGTACAGTGCTAAGTTATGGGGGAAGACAGTGACATGCAAAGATGCGCGTCAGATCAATCCCCACATGCACGCGATGGCGATGATCCTTCACGGTTTCACTTCAGTTCCGCGCCATTGTAAACTGCGTACCCAAGTAATCTACGCGCCTTTTTAAACAGAAGATGCCGTGCTGTGGTATCCGCGAAAAAAGACGCTGATGAAGTGATGCAATGCAAGGTAGGAGCAGCTCCTACGAAGCGAAGGTAGCCAAGCCTCAGCTGCTATATCTGTTCCATTTCGGGGCAATCCACTAGCAGTGGTCACATGTGTATCGTGTTTGCATTTGTTCTTGTGCTGATCCAGTGGCCACTATATATCATCGAGCTAGTGAGTGGCATGTCAGTACTCCCTCACCAGTGATCTTAAGCTGCTCCTACGCCTCTTATATAAAAATATTGCTGGTACTTAAACCGCCCGCAGTGGCACACTGTAAAACATATTGTATACACAATATTGCAGTTTAATTTAGAATATGTACTGTAAAAGTAGAAGGAAAATAATGTATATAATATGCTTTAGAGAACTCTGGTGCAAATAATCTTAGTGTAGAGAGCTGCAGGGCGGAAGGGTTGGTTCTCAATTGGTTAAAGCAGCAGCAGCACAAGCGTGCATGCATGCCTGCCGTTTAGAATTACTCATCGTGCAGCAGGCCAGCGCTATGGCTGCTTCTTTTCCGGCGGCAGGCAGGCAGGGTCAAGTGTGAACGAAGGAGGTCGGCCACTCGCAAAGTTGCAACTGGTGGAGGGGTCGCTTTAGCTTTTTCCCCGACCTGCATGCATGATCTCTCCATTATCCTACCGATCTCCTCCTGCAAACAAGGCGTGCCTGCCTAGCTGCAGATCAGGTGGAGTGGAAGTCGGACAGATTAGGTCATCAAGTGCTGTGTTTGTTAGGATAACAAAACGTGGTGGGTGGCGCTAGTCAATCTGGATTCTACTTGATGGCTGCCGAATAATCACCCCGTTCTAAAAAATTACTTCCTCCGTTCTCGAAAGTTTGTCGCTTTCTAGTTCATTTTTGAACTAGAAGGCGACAAACTTTTGAGAACTGAGGGAGTATCATTTTTTATTAAAAACGAACTAAAACAAATTATTAATACTAGAAGCCCAGCGTGTCGATCCATCCGCATGGCCATGTGGCTTGGCACCAGCCGCGCGCACAAAACAGTTATGGCCGCTTTGCCCTCGAGATCGATGTCGCCGTGGAAGATGGAGAGAATTAACCTCGAAACACTGGCGAGCAGATTCGCGGCCGACGACGACGGCCATGATGTCTGCTTCGGATCGTCTCGGGCTCGATCTCGATGCCCTGCTCCCTCCGGCCGCCGCACAGCTATATGTGGAAAGTTCGTGCCGTGACCGACTCGTTATTGTCCCAAACCTGCCTCTGCACAGCACAGCTGATGCGATTCCGAACCTGACACGCCAGCAATGCCGGCCGCCGGTCTACAAATATATAGTACGTACATCGTGCCGTGTAGATCATATCCATCAACGCAGCAACAACAAGAACAGAGCAGACGCCGATCTGCTGCATCTGCTCTGTTTCGTTAGTCACGCATAAGTAAAACATCATACATACCGTGGTGCATATATTACCGCGCTAGCTCGATCGACCAGTCAGGTCATCTCAGCTCTATCTATCTATGGACGACGCCACCGCGTTTCAGCAGTTGCGCCGCGGACTGGTGTCACGCTTGAACATGCTATTGGCGGCGCGACAGCGGTTGATCGAAGCGGAAGCGACGGCGACGTCCCAAGGACACGTAGTACGCGTGGATCAGCAGCCGTCCGGCGCGAGTGGTGACGACCACCGGCTCGCCGGCGGCGGCGTGTCGGAGCCGCCGTCGTGCAACGACGGTAATTATAGCTTGCCGCCGGGCAGTTGTCTTCGACGACGAGATCAAAACTGTGCCCAGCTGACCGCGGAACCTACTTCCAGTAACATCGACTCGCTCCGCCAAACCGGTGGAGCAGACGACCCGATAATGCCGATGGTGACCGATCGGGAAACTGAAGATTCCAATCTTCAGTGTTTTGGCCAGGCGTACCACGATTACGTCTCGGGGTGTTCCCCCTCCGCCGCGACGATCGCCGGAAATTATAACCAGCTGGGGTCAGGAGGAGGCGACGAGGAGGCCGGCGGTGCTTCCCGTCCAGAGGCACCTGCAGACAACAATGGGTCACATGACGGCGCCGTCGTCTGGCGATGCAGCGTTTGCTACAACAACGTCGACTCGCTCCACCGTGACGACGACACCACCGATGATCCAGCGGTGTTCGGTGACGATTTCTACCCGCTGGACGACGAGCCTTCTTACGACGACGATGGCCGGCGGGAGAACCATTGGTACGATCCAGTCTACTACGACTCTCTCGGCGACACGCTACTGCACCTGGATAATCTCTACGACGGCGGCGACGACGAAGCATCGGAGGAGCATATCAGGCAAGCTGTAATCGCAGGAAGGCTGCACGTCCCGCACATCATCGACGCCAGCAATCCCGCCGCGTTCACCACCGACGAAGACGACGGGTTCGGCGGCGTCCCCGCCTCCGCCGCGGCGATCGCGGGGCTGGAGAAGCGGAAGTACGACGGGTCGTCGTCATCGGGAGGGGCTGATGACGGTGGTAGCAGCTGCAGCAGGTGCGTTATCTGCATGAGGGAGTACAAGAAGGGCGCGAGGCTCGCCGTGATGCCGTGCGAGTCCAGGCACAGGTTCCATGGCAAGTGCCTGCGGAAGTGGCTGTCGCGGAGCCGCTTGTGCCCGCTCTGCCGGCACGCGCTGCCTACGGAGGGAGTAGTAGTAGTTTAGGATCATGGACTTTGTTGTACCGCTGACAAGAAGAGAGAGAGAGTACATTAACGCGCTGAAGTTGACCTGCACCAAGGATTATAAATTTTTTCCCCTTTTTTGCAAAATGATTGATCACCACAATGCACATGGAGAAGACCATGGACTCGTCCTCCAAGTAAGATTCGGAACACGTTGTGTTCGTCTAAACAATTAGATGCACAGTGCAAGCTCTCTCCACTCATTTTTATTTGATGTTCGTTAATTATTTTTAAAAATGAATTACTAAGTGTTAAATAAAAAACGGATGCGTAGTACTCCCTCCGTTTCTGAAAGTTTGTTGTTTGCGATAAATTTTCAGAGACGGAGGGAGTGCATTTCAATGACACAAGGACTGATAAACCATTCAATCTGCTGATGAGATCCCATGACAAGGAACTGATAGTGATACTCCCTCCGTCTCGGAAAGTTTGTCGCTTTGTAGTTCAAAAATGAACTACAAAGCGACAAACTTTTCGGGACGGAGGGAGTACTTGTTAAGTTACTATGCGCTGACTAGTTGTTCTTAAAAGCTTAAACTGATAAGGGTTGATAGACAATTCAATTGTATTTCAACACTGTTGGTACCCTAAAAACCATACACCCCCTAAGGTTACAAAGATCTCAAAGGAAGGACATCTACTCAAATTGAAGACCCTCGGGGGCCCACTCGCCAGACGTAACCGGACCCGCTTCTCCAACATGGTTAGCCCCTAGGTTGCCACGTGTACTGTCAGACCAGAGCTATTACCCGCAAGGGTGAAGCTCCGGGCTAGGTACTGAAACGGCACCTCCGGAGGTAACCCCTGACCGAGAGAAGCTCCGGATCTGACACGTGCCAGGCCACCCCGGAGCTTCCCGCTTCCCCCAAGCAAGCTCCGGAGCTGCCACGTGTCCATACGTCGGAGCTGACCACTTCAAACCCCCGAAAGACGTTGTAACGGCACCGGATCTTCAAAAGACAACCGCGGACTTCAAGACCCGATTAATTATCATTAATTCCAAATTAATGATACTTAATCAGGACGATCTTAACACCTGTAACGGCACTGTCAGAGCCGTTACAGGGTTATTAATAACAATTAATCTCGTGTATCAATACTAGTAACCGCCAGGGCCACATGTCGGGCCAGGAGCCGAAGCTCCGGTTGACGCCTTGGTCGAGAGTTCGTCAACTTCAGCGTTGTGAGCACGCTGAACATGGTGAAGGTCTAGGACTTCGAAGTCCTTCTGAAGCCTCTGGACTTCAAGGAGGTAAGCAGCCAGCTGGAGATTATTGCAGGAGCATTCACCCTTCACCTGTTTGATGACAAGTTGTGAATCTCCTTTGACCAGCAACTGCTTGACACCATATGATAGTGCCACCTTTAATCCATAGATGAGTGCTTCGTACTCCGCCATGTTGTTGGTTGCCTTGAAGTCAAGGTGCACCATGTATTTCACCTTCTCCCCGGTTGGTGCAAGGAGAAGGATTCCAGCTCCGACTCCCTGCTTTTGCGTGGAGCCGTCAAAGTAAAGGGTCCAGTGAGGCTTAGTGAAGGCTGGAATTTGTGGTTCCGTCTTCTGCTCGCTGGGGCCCCTAGGGTTTAATGGAGAGGGAGTCCATTCTGCCACGAAATCAGCCAACGCTTGACTCTTGATTGCTTGTCTTGGAATGAATTCAAGGTCAAATTCAGCCAGTTCCGCTGCCCACTTTGCAATATTCCCAGTTGAATTGGGATTATGCAGGATCGCTCGAAGTGGATATGAAGTCACCACTGAGACTTTGTGAGCTTGGAAATAATGTCGAAGCTTCCTTGAGGCAATAAGAACTGCATAGAGCAGTTTATGCACCTCTAGGTATCGAGTCTTGGCATCATGTAACACTTCACTGATGAAGTATACTGGGCGTTGAATGGTCCGGACCCTCCCGGAGGGGTCCGGAGCTTCCTCTTCATTGATCCGGACCCTGTCGGAGGGGTCCAGACTATCTTCGGGGACCTCCGGGTTCTGGGTGGAGGAACCCGGAGCTTCTTCAGGAATGACCTGGATCCTCTCGGAAGGATCCGGGTCCTCTAAAGTGGCTTCTTGTGGGTTCAAGTCTGGGAGCTGGGACCCAGACCCGCTTTCAGGAACCTCAGGACCCTCCCGAAGGGGTCTGGATTCCTGAGTATTGGGTAGTTCCGGTCTCTCCGCAACCAGAACCATACTGACGACTTCGTCAGCAGCTGAAATGTAAAGCAATAAAGGCTCACCGGGGTTCGGAGCTACCAAGACTGGTAGGGTGGTGAGGAACTGTTTCAGCTCCTGGAATGCCTTCTCTGCTTCTTCAGACCATTGGAATGGTCCGGACTTCCTCAGTAATTTGAAGAAGGGAAGTGCCCTTTCCGCCAGTCTTGAAATGAATCGGCTGAGGGCTGCTAGACATCCAGTTAATTTTTGGACGTCTTTGATGCGGGTTGGTGGCCGCATGTCTTCAATGGCTTTTATCTTCGCCGGATTAGCCTCTATGCCCCGGTGACTTACCAGGAAACCAAGAAGCTTTCCGGAACTAACCCCGAAGACACACTTGTCTGTGTTTAGCTTCGTGCGGGTGGCCCGCAACTTATCGAAGACAGCCTGCAAGGTGTCCAAGAGAGATTCCTTGTTTTTGACTTTGACCACGATGTCATCGACGTACACTTCCACTATGTCTCTGATGAGTTCTTCGAAAGTTTTGTACATAGCTCGTACAAAAGTTGAAGCTGCATTCTTGAGACCAAAAGGCATGGCTGTGTAACAATACAATCCATCCACTGTGATGAATGAAGTATGTTCTTCATCTTCCCTAGACATCCTGATTTGATGATATCCAGAATATGCGTCTAGAAAACACAGTAACTCGCACCCGGAGGTGGAATCCACTATCTGATCTATTCTAGGTAGTGGGAATGGATCTTTTGGACATGCCTTATTCAGGGTGGTGTAGTCGATGCACATCCGAAGTTTCCCGCCGGCCTTGGGCACAACGACTGGGTTTGCCAGCCATTTTGGATGGTAGACTTCTCGGATGAATCCGGCTTCGAGCAACTTCTTCACTTCTTGTCGGATGAAGTTCTGTCGCTCTACAGATTGCTTCCGAGGTTTCTGATGCACAGGCCGAGCGTCGGGGTAAATCTTCAGATTGTGCTCAATCACTTCCCTGGGGATCCCAGGCATTTGTGACGGTTGCCAAGCAAACACGTCAACGTTAGCCCGGAGGAAAGTGATGAGCGCGAGTTCCTATTTGTCGTTCAAGCCACCCGATATGCGGGTAGTTTGAGTGACATCGGAACCAATTTGGACGACTTTGACGGGAATGTCGGTGTCGCCGCTTGGCTGCACACGAGGTGCAGAGGTCGAGCCTCGTTGGCGAATGCTCGGAGGTTGTGGAACTTGCTTCTGTCTGGAGTCCCCCTCTTGTGCTGTGGTGAGTGCGTGGAGTTCCTCCAGAGCAGTTACTCCGGCAGTGCGATCTCCGCGGATCCGGAGAACGCCTACTGGTGTTGGCATCTTCAACACCAGGTATCCATAATGAGCAGCTACCATGAATTTGTACAAGGCAGGTCTACCCAAGATGGCGTTGAATGGTAAGTTGATCTGAGCAACGTCGAAGACCAACTTCTCGGGGTGATACTTCTCCCGGGTCCCGAAGGTAACGGGGAGAGTAATAGCTCCGAGTGGAGTGATGGCCCCCGGACCTACTCCGGAGAAAGGTCGAGAGGGCTGGAGGTCCGAAGGTCGGAGCTGGAGCTTAGTGAAAGCTTCAAAGCTGATGAGGTTAAGCCCCGAACCTCCGTCTACCAGGACATGATGGAGCTGGATGTTGTTGATGGTGGGAGATACCATCAAGGGTAATTGGCCAGCTCCGACCATGCTTTGAGGACAGTCCGAAGCATCAAAAGTGATGGGTGTGTCCATCCACTTTCGATGTGGCTCCGGTCTAGCTGTAGGAGCTACAGCAGCCATATCCCGTCGCATAGTCTTGATGACACGACGAGAAGTGATGTCCCATGATCCACCAAAGATGGTGTTCATGGTTTTTCGACGCTCGTTGTCGGAGACGTCGGAGTCATCGTCGACGGAGGTGTAGACGACTTTCAGGACCTTTTTGGGGTCCTGAAACCCTAACTCCTCTTCAGCCGGAGCTTCATCGACCTTTTGTTTTCCCTCCCTCTGTCGGAAGGGAGACCCTTCCCGGCGCTTGTGGTAGCGCTCGGCAAGGTTTTGGACCTCCCGACATTCCTCCAGTCTGTGGCTGCTCGTTTTGTGAATGGGGCACCACATCTTGGATTTGCCACCGTCTTCAGTAGACGGTCGAGGTCGCTTCTCGGGGCGTGGCCCCCGGCCACCAGGAGTTGCAGTGGCTGCAACGTTGGATGTGCCGGCCGACGGCTTCTTCTTGCCGTTGGTCTTCTTTTTCTTCTTGCCACTCCCGGAGGTAGCGGCGTCTTCTTTGGAGGGTTTTTTATGATCCTCCAAGGTTGGTTTGGAGTGCATTTCACGGCCCTCCGCAGCTCTGGCACATTTGTCAGCCAGGCTGAAGAGCTCCGTGACGCTGGTGATCTCTTTGATCGCCAGCTTCTCCAACATCTTCTTGTCTCGTACACCCTGTCTGAATGCCACAATGACAGAAGCGCTTGAGATAGAAGGGATTGTGTTACGTACCTGAGAGAATCTCTGGATGAATGACCGCAAAGATTCTTCTCCTTTTTGCACGACCGCAAAAAGGTCCAGTTCAGTGCCCGGACGGGTGTATGAACTCCCGAAATTGGCGGTGAACTGACGGCACAGCTCCTCCCAACTGTCGATAGAGTTGGGTGGAAGGCTCATAAACCAGGACCTGACGGTCCCAGTTAAAGCCACTGGAAAGTAATTGGCCATTACGGCCTCGTTTCCTCCAGCTGCTAAAATCGCAGTGGAGTATATCTGTAGAAATTCTACGGGATTGACAGTCCCGTCGAATTTTTCCAGCAAGTGTGGCCGGAACTTCTGTGGCCATCTAACCATGCGCAGGTGCATGGCTAGGGCGGAACAGCCTCCTCCTACTCCTTCCAGAGTAGAAAGGTCTTGAGCATCTCGTCTTTCTCGAGCTCGCTCGATGTGGACACGGTCATCCTGTTGGCGGTATCGGCGATCAAGCTCCGCCCGGAGGTCATGTGTCGAAAGTCGAGATGCGGTATGAGCGCGTCGTGCCCCAGAGGGCAACGACGTCACTTGCTGTGACGCAGCTCTTCTCCGGTTGTCGGAGACATGTGGACCAAGTCTTCCAGACAACGTTCATCGCTGCGACGGGGCCCGCCCTGAAGGAGGTGGACCCTGGTTGTTGAGGCGTTCGGCCGCTGCTGCGACCAAATGCTCAATATCAGCTCTCCATTGCTCCATGGCACCTTGAGATGCATCCGGAGGTGGTGGTCGCTGAATGAGAGCACGCGCTGCATGGAGCGCGTGTTCTGGGTTGTCACGACTTGCCAGCGCAGAATGTGACGCCGGTGCACCATCATGTCGTCCGGCATGTCTTGCCGGAGAAGATGGTGGTGGTGGGAGTGTGACTCCTGCTGGAACTGAGGCTCCTGCCGGTGGCTGCATATTGGAGGGATTACCTCCGACAGCCTGAGCAGCAGGTTGCCCGTTGGATGATCCAGCCGCATAATTCACCATTCTTGAAGATCTCAGGCCCCCCTACCTGGCGCGCCAACTGTCGACTGTTGGAGTCGGCAGATCCCCTGACACTACAAAAGTGTTGAAGGAGTTTGTGGTTCGGTTTGGGCGCGCGGAGACTCAATAAGATGAAACGCGATTGGACACGAGTGACACAGTAGTTTACGTGGTTCGGGCCGCCTGAGCGTAATACCCTACTCCACGGGTGTGTGTGTGTTGTATTAACTTGTCAGCTTCAGAGTGTTCGAGCGTTCTCTCCTCGTGTATCGTAGGTTTGTCCTTTTATAGCACAAGGACAAACCGTTACAGGTCAGCCTGGCCCGACATGTGGCCCTGGCGGTTACTAGTATTGATACACGAGATTAATTGTTGTTAATAACCCTGTAACGGCTCTGACAGTGCCGTTACAGGTGTTAAGATCGTCCTGATTAAGTATCGGTCTTGAAGTCCGCGGTTGTCTTTTGAAGATCCGGTGCCGTTACAACGTCTTTCGGGGGTTTGAAGTGGTCAGCTCCGACGTATGGACACGTGGCAGCTCCGGAGCTTGCTTGGGGGAAGCGGGAAGCTCCGGGGTGGCCTGGCACGTGTCAGATCCGGGGCTTCTCTCGGTCAGGGGTTACCTCCGGAGGTGCCGTTTCAGTACCTAGCCCGGAGCTTCACCCTTGCGGGTAATAGCTCTGGTCTGACAGTACACGTGGCAACCTAGGGGCTAACCATGTTGGAGAAGCGGGTCCGGTTACGTCTGGCGAGTGGGCCCCCGAGGGTCTTCAATTTGAGTAGATGTCCTTCCCTTGAGATCTTTGTAACCTTAGGGGGTGTATGATTTTTAGGGTACCGACAACTCTAATATCATGTTAACCTACTATGCGCTGAACAGTTGGTGGACGCAATTTATTAAAAAAATAAAATAAAATTGCACCCGATTTCTATTGCACGTTTGCATTCCAAAGAATCCTGCACGTGAAAGGGTGTTAAAACATAAATAAATTGCGTACTTTTCATCATCGGCTTAATCTTTTAAAAGCAACTGGTCAACGCATATAGTAACTTAACAATACTGATACCCACTTGATGATAAACAAGTTATAGTATCATAGTCTGCACACCTGCTTCCGCAAGTAAAATTAACCCAAGTAAACGCCTGTGTGCCCGACTAACCAGAGCTGACGAACTGAGGATCGTGACACCTGAATCCTCAATCTTAGGCGTACCCGATTTTAACCCGAATTTGACCTGATAAAATGTCAACTCGATCTTCTGGCACCAATCTCCAGTGCACCAATGTCGAGGAAGATAGCCGTGTGTCACCGTGAAGACGATTCACGGTGAAGAATGTGGGCAGGTACAGGCAGTTGACTTTGAGGCAGAACCCTTGGCGTTGACTTCTGGCCAAGTTCAGACCACTCTACTATTATTTTTTCATGGTAGCGATATTGGTACGCCACTAATTTGTGGCTGTGGTTGCAACTTACTACAGCTTGCAGATGATGCAAAGTTCATGTCATATGCACTTGACTTTTTATATTTTTTTTTTAAAACTATAGGCCATATGTTATACTACATGAGACAGGCCAGGCCAAATGGAGGAAGACGTTGCATGCAGCTCACTCCGTTGACCTTACCGGAAGTTCATACGCCGATCCCGCTATGTCAATAGAATGTAGTGGTGGTGTGCAGTAATAGTCTTGTAAGCATTTGCCCGCGCGCCAGCGCCACCATCGCGTTGTTTTCTATACAATGAGGGAAGGCAAGGGCGATCCGGCGATGACCGTTCTCATCGTCGTCGCGTTCTGCGTGGCATCGGCGGCGCTGCTTGTCGACGGAGCGAAGAAGGGAGACGACGACGAGCTCGCGACGCTGCTGATAAACGGCTTCACGGTGAATCACGAGGCGGGCGCGGCGGCGCCGTTCGAGCCGGTGCTGTACGCGCCAAACCGCGCCTTCGCGCTCGGCTTCCTCCGCGTCGGCGCGGCGTCATCGCTCGACCTCGCCGTGGTCCACCTCCCCTCCTCGTTCCCGCTGTGGCGCGCCACGCCGGCCCGCCTGGGTGACTGGTCGCGCCCCGCCACGCTCACCTTCGACAGCAGCCTGACCCTCACCGACCCGGACCGCGGCGTGCTGTGGCGGACCCTGAACACCGTCGGCGACACTGTCGTGCTGCTCAACTCCTCCAACCTCGTCGTCCGAAGGTACGCGAAGCCCCTCCCGGCGTGGCAGAGCTTCGACCACCCGTCCGACACGCTCGTCCTCGACCAGAACTTCACCGCCTCGTCCCCGCCGCTCATCTCCAACAACCGCCGGTTCGCGCTGCGGCTTGGGAAGACGTTCATGGCGCTGCACGTGGAGTTCTACGGCGGCCGGACCACGCCCACGTACTGGCAGCACACGGCCCTCGAGGCGCAACCGGAGAACGCGACACGGCCGGTGAACGCGTCGACGCAGCCGCCGGTGTACGGCCGGCTCGACGGCCGCGGGTTCTTCGGGCTGTACCTCGACGAGCAGCAGAGGGTTGACGTGCTCTCGTTCGACACGTTCGCGCAGAACGTCACCGGCGTGTTCCGGCGCGTGACGCTGGACGACGACGGCAACCTCCGCGCGTACTACTGGACCGGCGAGTCCAAGGCCTGGACGCCGGAGTACGAGGCCATCTCCGAGCCGTGCCAGCTGCCGACGTCCTGCGGCGCGTACGGGCTGTGCGTCCCGGGGGAGGCGCGGTGCCAGTGCCTGACCAACAACAGCACGAGCGCTTCCCCGCCGTGCCACGCCGAGGAGACCGCTGACCTCTGCACCCCCACCGCCGGGCATCAAGTCGACTTCGACGTCGTGCGGCGGACGCGCGTCTCCGTGGCGTACAAGGAGAATCTGCCATTCGAGACGACGACGGCAACGTACAAGACGGCGGCGCCGGAGTGCGAGCTGGCGTGCGCGGCCAACTGCAGCTGCTGGGGCGCGCTGTACAACGGCGCGAGCGGCTACTGCTACCTCCTCGACTTCCCCGTGGAGACGCTGGTGTACGACGCCGACGACCGGAAGCTGGGCTACTTCAAGGTCAGAAAGCCGCCGCCGAGTCGTCCGGCGCGGCGGCGCGTGGTGTCGCCGGGCGCGAAGGCGGCGACGACGGTGGTGCTGTCGCTGGTGCTGGCGAGCCTGGTGGCGGCCGGAGCCTACAAGGGCTACAGGACGTGGGAGAGGAAGAGGCGGCGATGCGAGGGGACGGAGCAGGAGCTGGCGCCGGGGCCGTACAAGGACCTCAAATCCATGGGCAGCTCTAATAACAGCTCGTTCAAGGCATGAATCGGTCGTCGGTTGTCCGAGCTGGATGAGTACTACTTATGGCAGTAATCCGAGCAGTTCAGTTCTCAGACTTGAAGAGCTTGCACAGAGGAGAAACACAAATTGCCATGGAACAGATGAAGAGTTCTCACTTCTCAGACTCAATTGAAGAGTCCAGTTCTCCTGGTTGCTGCAGAGCTTGCCGTGAAGAAAGGCAGCCATAAGCTTGAACTTTGACCTGTTCCATGTTCTTGGATCGCTTGTAAATTTTTTACCTGGATTTGCTATTATTGATGTATAGAGTTTTTTTTTCCAGATCGTTCACATTGTTGTGTATACTCATCTGTTTCAAAACAAATATCATTGGTTAGAAATGCTACTCCCCCATTACAAAATATTTGTCATTCTCTATTTCTAAAATGAATTAGGGACTGACAAGTAATTTGGGATGGAGTGAGTATTTGATAACGTATGAAAATTAACAACTTTTCAGATCGTAGATCTTGCTTTTGAGATTCGTACGACTCAACCCTTATTTCTTCCCGCCTTCTCTTAAACTTCTTCATCGGACACAAAACACAGTGATGGCTCGGTGGCTCCTCGCGTGGATCCTGGCGTAGCAGGAGCGGGCGAAGCTTGCAAACGGCGTGCAGATATCGGTGCGGCGTGAGGAATCCCGAACGGAAATGTGATGGGCGGTCGCCGACCGTGGCAGAGCCGGATGAAGAGCAAGAAGGTTTGAATTTTGTTGGTTTTTAATTGTTAATCTTTTAATTTTTAAGTAATACGTTAGCTGTAAAATAGCGTAACTTTGTGATTGTAGAAACCATAGAAAAATTGTTACCTGTTAAGATTAATATTTAAAGGATTAAATGTCAATGATATTAATTAAGTGTTAATTAACCATCGTCTCAAATTTCTCCAAGTTTAGGATGATTAAAATATAGACAGTATGATGATTCAAAATTAAACTAACTAGCATTATTTATTGTGGAACGAATAGAGTACTCATCCAAATGCCACTGTGCCAGGTGCTGCATCGCAACATACACAACAATCCCTTTCCGTTAATCGGTGCAACTGCAATGGCGATGGCAGTGGCCGTGACTCATCATCGCCGCCACTCTTTGGAACAACCCACGAAATCAGATTCCCACTTCGGCAAATCTTCGCGGGAAACTTAACGCAAACCACACAACCTCCTCTCCCGGTCCCCCTCTTCCCCACTCCACTCCACGCATGCTCCTCCTCGCTCCCGCCCAGCCGCCGTCGCCGGCTGCCGCTGGCCGGCTCGGTCACGACGGACGCGCTGCCACCTCCCGCATCATCCGCTGCTCGAGCCCGCGCGAGTCGGAGACCTCCCCCCGCCCCCGCCCCCGCCCGGGCCCGCTGCTGACGCTGCGGGAGGCGAAGCGGGTGGTGCTGGTGCGGCACGGGCAGAGCACGTGGAACGCGGAGGGCCGCATCCAGGGGAGCTCCGACGCCTCCGTGCTCACGCCCAGGGGCGAGTCCCAGGCCGCGGCCACCCGCCAGATGCTCGCCTCGGGCTCCTTCGACGCCTGCTTCACCAGCCCCCTCGCGCGCGCCCGCCGCACCGCGGAGATCATCTGGGAAGGACGACGCGGAGACGGCCCCATCCCGGACTCCGATCTCCGCGAGATCGATCTCTACTCGTTCCAGGTCGGGATTCGACACGCGTATCATGTCGACGTATCGGGTAGTTCGTGAGCTGCTCGCAACGTGTCTGTGGGAATGCCTGGCGCAAATTCTGCCAGCTTATTTATTGCCTCATAGTTAGTTGTTGTCTTCTCGTGGAAATGTCTTACGGTAACGAACTGATGATTTTTAGGTTTCCAGGGGCTGTTGAAACACGAAGGGAAGGAGAGGTACGGGGTTCTGTACCAGCAGTGGCAGAAAAACGCGGAAAACTTCAGCATCGACGGGCACTACCCAGTGCGGGAGCTATGGGACCGCGCTCAGAACTGCTGGGAGAGGATCTTGGCGCACGAGGGCGAGTCCCTTCTCGTGGTCGCACACAATGCAGTGAACCAGGCCCTTGTCGCCACTTCATTGGGTGAGTGCTGCTACGTTTTCATGGTAGTTTTGGTGACGCTGAGAGATGTTTGAGAGTAATTTATGGTTTCTCGACGTTTATGTTTAGGACTTGGTGTGGAGTACTTTCGGATTCTTCTCCAGAGCAATTGTGGTGCTAGTGTGCTGGATTTCAACCCCCGGACTGGAGGAGGCCCTCCAAGCGTGTGTCTAAACCGCTTGAATCAGGTGAGTGGAACTCTATTTATGTCACTGTCTGTTGCCTTTCATGGGTGCCATTTTTTTGCAAACAAAATGCTACCACCTGTTTCTAGTAGTGCAAGATTGTCCTATTTTAGATGGAAAAAGTTCAAAGAGAACATTGAAGACGAATAATCAAACAATTTAACAAGGGTTCTAATCTCTTCCCTGTATCTATATGTGCCAGACACCGAATTCTCCTGTCGCTGCAGGGAGTTCTGCAGGAAGAAAAACGGACAATAGGATTATTCTGGCATGTCAGGGAGCAACACAAAGCAGTCCTGAGGTATGTTAGTGTTCCTCTGTGCATGAGAGAATTGGCACTTGTTCGGTGGATTAAAACATCAAATGCATCAATGATTTTTCTGGCATGGTAATCTCTTAAATTACCTTGAGAAAACTGAGCGAATCAATCCCAGTAGCCTTAATAGAGCGCATGCATGACACCTCTGTAACTTGAGTTTCTTAAGAATCTGAGAATATAGAGAATTACGGATTATAGTTTTTCAGGTACGCCAGTAATTTATATAATCCTCATTATTTTGAATTCCAGTTTGGTTTAGGCGGGATGGGATATGCACCTCTGAACATGCTTGGGACTATACAGGTAGTTCACTTGGCTTCACAGTTCAGCAAATTTATCTCTAATACAGAGTTGATTCATTTCTAGATAAACGTTTTCAGTCCCAGAAGACTGCAGAACTACTTCTAGATCTGAAGGTGAACGGTATTCTCTATAGCCCACAAGTTGCAGCTGTTGATACTGCAACAGTTATATGTGAGGTAACTATAATGTGACTACCATAAATTGGGTTCCCCTTTAGTGTACATATTCTTTGTATATTGAATCTGTTGTCTGGGAGTCAATTGCAGATCCAAGAGGCTGCAGATTGCTTAGGTGCTGACTGCGCACCTTGTTATGTGGAAATGAAGAAATTACTCGAACTCGAAATTGATGATGCCTTTCAGATGAAGCAAAAGGTCAGACAATTTCAGACTTCTAGACCAGTTTTTAACAGTTCATACATGACTTGAATGCCTGTGTATGTCTTGGAAAATATATATTTATGCTGTCGAGATATTTTCACGTGCATGCTAAACTGGATGCTTGAAAGAATGTATGTAACACTGCATTTTTACGGGCAAACTCACAGTTCCTTGCTGCTTTTCTGCAGAGTTTTGGAGATATAGTTCAGTCTGGTTGGCTGGGTAGCATGGGGTACAGAAATCTGGAGAGGCTATGGGCTCAGTCCAAGGAAGCATGGCAATCCTTGCTAAATGAACTTCCAGATGATAGCACATCAGATCGAGTTATTGTTGCCATAGGCCACCCTGCCATTCACCTAGCTCTAATCTGTCGGTGTCTTAATTTACCAATGGAGTGTATGACATCTTTTCATCTGGACGATGGGAGTATTAGTGTGATCGATTTCCCAGAGGGACCAAAAGGAAGAGGCGTTGTCAGATGCACAAATTACACAGCTCATCTAGGAAGGTGGTCAATACCTATTACACGACCAACAAAAAATAATGAAGAATTCTAACTTTCCTGAAGGTAACTTCCTCTGGTTTGTTGAAGATCCTATCATTTCGCCCCCTTCATAGACTGACACCGTGAAAAGCCGTTGGTCCCAGCGCCTTCTCCGACGGTAGCTCCTTGATAACTTGCCAAACCTCTTCTGTGAAGATGGCTCCAGTGGAAGAGAGGTCAACGCTTGGCACTCAGAATCAGATGGAGGTCACGTGGAGTTTGAGTTTGCTGAAGGTTCAACATCTGTTGCTGCGGTGGAGACTGCTAAGGTTACTAAATGATCCTTGAGGGTCTGTCTGTGCGAGATCAATTAAATTGATCGACCACTTGGTGTGAGTCTAATGTTCTGTATACGGGACATAAATGGCTTCTATACGCAATTGCAGATAATGAAAAAAACATGTATAGATTAATAAGCTGCATGGAATTTCATGGAATCTGACCCTTATTCATGTGGCTCATACACTACTCCCCAGTCCCCCCATCCTAAAATTGATGTCATTAGGACAACAAATCTAGTTTAAAATTAACTAAAATTGTTGTCCTAACTCCTAACAATAACAATTTTAGTATGGAGGGAGTATTTGTTTGGGTGACCTACATTTGCGGGTGTTGTGGAGTACACCCTTCATGGTAGCAGATGTTGTAAGAGCATGAATCAGCATGTTTCCACTTCATACAGGTCAGTATTCTTAAGCTTGGTCACTCTCTCTGTAATCTGTGTAATTTACACTGTCTCTAGATAATAATGTAAGAGAGATAATGAGGGAATAATTAATTGATTGAGCCTAAGTCTGCTACCATGTAATAGAGATAATGAGGGAATAATTAATTGATTAAGCCAAAGTAATACATATATAGGGGTACAAACTTGAGGGTCAAGTAGCCTCCTAGCTAATGACTCAATTACCCTTAACAACCCTAGATACATACTCTAACAAAAAATTTATCCTGTTTGAATCATTTACTTTACAACAATTATATGTACAACAGCATGTGTTATTTATACTATCCTACAACTGAATTGTCAGATAGATCTTAACTATTATAGAGATTGAAAATCATAGGGGACGGGACCATTTTGTGATTTTGGCAACTGATATCATAAGTTTTTTTAGTTTATTAACTTTATTTAGGTACTGAATTTCGTATAGGATAGGGCCATTGTGTGCCTTAGGGGTCCTGCCTTCCATATTCGTACATGAATTTTTCATTTAGCTCCTTGTGATCTATGTATCGAGGTCAGCTGTAACACCTATAATTTTATGTACAAAAATTTGAGCAAACCCTTGTGCATTGTAGCCTGTATTTTTGTGTGAATTTTGAAGTTTAAACGAGTAGTAAACGTTTAAGTTTGAATTGAATTCAAATCAAAAGAAAAGAAAAGGAAATAGAAAAAGAAAAAGAATTAAAACCCTCCCTGGGCCAAACTTCTCCCCTGGCCCAACTCCCTTCCTCTCCTCCGCGGCCCACCCAGCCCTCTCCTCTCTTCTCTCTCTCTGCGCTGTGGACCCCGCCTGTCGGCGCCTCCCCCTTCCCTCCCTTCTTCTTCCGCGCGCAACCGTCACCTCGCACAACCGCCGAGCACCCCGCGCCCACGTTCCCCCCTCCCCCCCAATCCACTTCTCCCCGGCGGTTTTCGCGCGCGCACCCAAACCGCACACCCCCTACGCGCTTAAGAGGAGCCGGCGCCCCCATTTTCCCCCTTCCCCGAGCTCTCTCCAACCCTAGCGCCTTGCCGACGGTGAGTAGCCGCCATTCCCCGCGTTCCCGACGTCTCCATCCTCTCCTCTCCACCATTGTTGGCCTAACACGTTCACTGCATCGCCAGGGACACGCCGGACGTGTTGGCTCGGGTAGAACGTCACTGCGCCGCCGGATCACCGAACTCCGACGAGCACCGCCGCCATTCCTCGTCGCCAACCATCCTCCGACCGATTTCGTGCCCCGACACTCCCCTAGGTGAGTTCCCCTACACCCCCTCTCTCGTTCCATGCCCGTAGCGCGTAGAATCGACGTAGGAATCGCCGATTTGGTGATCTCCGGCGAGGTCACCGCCGGCAATCGTCGGGCGCCGCCGCGCCGCGCGCGTGCGCCGGTTAGGGGCGACGTGACCCAATCTGGGCCATCGGTTGAACCCCTACGGCCGAGATTAGATCAGCGTACCCCTTCGCGTAATAAAATTCGAGCCCTCCACTGCGGATCCAACGACCCATATTCAATTTAGTTTTCCCGCCTGCGCATTTGCACCGTGGCCCCTAGAACCTTGCTTGCTACCCCCTGCACTTCTTTGGAATTGAAGTCTAGCCCCTGGAAATTGCAGACTAGCCCCTGGACCCCTAAAAATTGGATTTAATCATTTAAATAAGCAATCCAACCCCTGTAAATTTGTAGAATCATGTATTTAACCCCTGTGCAGTTTAGAAAACTAATTAATTAGTCCCTGGACTTTTATTTATTTGCTGAATATGGTTTTTAGGTGTATTTGAGGTATAGAAAATAGATAAAAATGGTAATTAAGTGTAGTAATGCTAGGAAAAATTGGTATAAACTATTTTATGCTGTGAATAAATTGTAGAGTTCATTTGAAATATATTTTGTCCATGGAATATTTATTATAAATCTTTAAAAATACATTTTGGCCATAGAAAATTCAATAAAATAGTTTTAGGCTATAATTAAATCCCAAAAATGTAGGATAAATATAAAATGCATACTTCGGCCATGTCATGTAATAAATACTTCGTAGGGACGCTTTAGTATAGGAATTTATGCTTATGTGTGTGCTGTGATGTATTGTTTTGCGTGCCCTTTACTTATTTAGCTTTATTTTATTTCTTGCCATGCTTGGGCAATATATCTAGAGTCGTACTACGACCCTAATCTTAACCTTCAAGAACAGGACTTCGCCAACACTCAAGTCTTCAACGAAGGCAAGTGCCCTTGACCATTTTGTTCCAGTTCTAGGGATTTAGATAGATGCATGCTAATTAAATTGATGTCCTATTTCATGTTTACATGCCCTGTTCCATATAATTCTTTGTTACCTGAAATGGGTTGGGAAGTAGATAGGTCATATTTATGCTTAGCCATGCTTAAATATTGGGATTGGGATTTCATACAATTGTGCTACGTTAAACTTTTT
Source organism: Tuctoria greenei (assembly GCA_036927565.1). Lineage (NCBI taxonomy): Eukaryota > Viridiplantae > Streptophyta > Magnoliopsida > Poales > Poaceae > Tuctoria > Tuctoria greenei. Next base: position 176,775,348 of record JAYESD010000009.1, on the reverse strand, counting down.
GATTACTTGAACTTGTGGTGACTACACAATTGTAGTGGATAGGAATCTGGTGGTTGGATAGTATTGGTATGATGCAGTTTGCACGAGACCCGGGATTGGGGTTTGTTACCACCGGATTCTAAGGACCGGTTTATGGAGGAAGCCACTAAGCTTTATAGTACCACCACGAGACTGAGATTGGGCAGCTTGGTCAATTAATTAGGTTTTTCCCGATGAGATGCTAGTGGTTGGATGGTGCAGGGAATGATGCAGGTGATCTGCTCTGAGATCCGCAAGGCTCAAGAGGGGGCTCTGGGGCGGAGGGTTACTCCGAGAATCCCCAGTGGTGGAAACCTTAGAGGGCTAGCACTAGTCGGGAGTACCTTTGTAAAGACCATGTAGTGATCTCTTGGCCTCACACCAAAGAAAGTGTGAAATGTGGTTAGCTACCACGGGCAATCGGGGAGGTTCACTTAGTCCACCTGGCAACAGGGGATGAAATCACTGCTTGTGGGTAAAGGGTACACTCTCTGCAGAGATTTGATAAAACTGTCATGACAGCCGTGCTCACGGACAAGAGCGGCTTGGGGCCAGTTCATAATTAGTCTATGGTTGGGAAATGGTGGTTAATTATGATTCAAGTACATTCATTATCATTACTTATGTGTTGATTACTTCTTGAATTATGACATTGGTAATTGAAAGCTAAGGTTAGGTTTTAAGCATAGTGCTAAGCCATAATTGACCTTTCCTTTGCTTTAGCCAATCATGTCATCTCTTCCCGCACTTGCTGAGTACTCTATGTACTCAAGCGTTTAATTTTCCATTAGAATATGAAGAAGAAGAAGCGGCACCGGAGGACTACTTCGTCAATCCGGAGGACTTGGTCTAGACTGGCGACCTTACGCGCAACTGCTGCCTGTGGAGATGGAGCTACTCTTACCTATTAGCCTTCTGCTGTAGTTTGGACTATGTTAACTTTGTTGTTGATGTAAATAGTTGTGGTGTATTTGTAGACCTTCGGATCGTACTGTAAGACTATTTATGTATTCGAACATAGCAATGTATGATATTTCGCTTTTGTCGGCGCATGTACGATTCAACTGATCCTGGCGTACATGTGATAAGCGTCTGTTCATCTTTATGATGACCGGGCGTGACAAAGTGGTATCAGAGCCGTGTTGCCCGTAGGACGCAAGCCTAGTTAGAAATGGCCGAAAATTAAGGACTATACTATTTTCTTATAAAATAGTATTTCCAAAACTTTGTGCTTCCCATCTCAAACCTTGTGCTTCTTACCTTGTTGTACTTATGGTTTTATTCTAACTTAATTTATTGATTATTGATCTCACTCTCTTCTTTTCAAATGTTTGTAGATGGCGCGAACCAAGCAGACGACTCGTAAGTCGACTGGTGGTCGTGTTCCTCGCCACGCCCTAGCCAGTCGCTCCACACCTCACACCCCCAGGAGGGAGACGACGCTGTTCTCCACTGGGAGTGCTGCTTCGAGGATGCGTGTCCGTCTTCGCTCTCTTCTTCGTGCTGCGGGGTACCGTGAGTACCGTGTTCGCCTAGTCTACCACACCACTAGGGTCTTTGCACCCTATACTGGTGGACTGGAGTGGAGTTCTCAGCTCGCCGTCTACTACGACTCGGAGCTGCTGCACTCACACTTCTCTCCGGCCTGGAGGAGCTCCCAGCGTGCGGCTGAGGAGGACGCCACGTGGGAGGCGACTACCTACTGGAGTCACGCCCACAGGTTCCTTCTTGGGTGCAAGGAGCATGCGTACACCCCTCAGCGCCCTAGTGGCACGGCCGCCTACACTGGACGTGACGTCGAGGGGCCTTTGACCCACCCTCAGTGCGAGAGGCTGGTGGACGACGTGGTGGAGTTGTCTTTGCGACTCCAGCGTTGTGAGCAGGAGCTACAGGACAGCAGGGACCTGGTTGACCGCTACGAGCGACTTCGCCGACGCTACGCGAGGATCACTGCAACTGATCCTAACTCTCCTCAGTACGCTTCGGACGTTGAGCCTTGGGACCCGAACTCTCCAGATCGCCGTATGAACTCCCCCCAGGAATCAAGAGAGGACTCGGAAGAAGAAGACCTGGAGATGGAGGTTGAGGAGGACTCCGATGAGTAAGAGTGGACTTGTTTCCCCGCTGGACGACTCAGGACACCTATCCTTAGTGTGTAGGAGCGTGTAGCTGCGCCCTCTTTAGTCTTGAGTTGTGTTATTTATGATGTTATGCTAGTAGTTTGCTTTATGTGATGTGTGTGTGGTTGTGTGCGACATGAGTTGTGGAATGCTTCGACATCCTGTCCACATCCATGTCATCTGTGTATAGACTTGTTAGTGTGTCGTGCGAGTTGTGGAATGCATTAGCACCTTGTCCACATCCGTACTAGTTGGTTAATGAATTTGCTTGTTTTATATATATATATGTGTGTCTCCCTTGATGCATGTAGTTGGGACCGTTTGCCATAGCGTACCCTTCTATATCTTATCTATTGTTCTAAAATTTCAATTATTCCCTACACAGATGTCTGGAAGAGGTAGAGGTAGAGGTCGTGGAAGGGGCGCTGTGCCCCAAGATGAAGGACTTGGAGGTGTGCCAGGATGGAATGGTAGGGGTGCCCGAGGAGCCCCAACTGCGCAGCAAATGCAGCAGGTGATGGCCATCCAAACCCAGTTGCTTAACTACCTTACTCAGATTGTCACCAACCTGCAGCAAGCCCCATCCCCACCACCACCAAATTACAACCTTCCGCCACCACCACCTTTTCCACCTAGGTCCTTTCTAAGGGACTTCCTGAACACTCATCCACCCACTTTTGCCACAGTCACCGAACCCATGGATGCCGATGATTGGCTCCGTACCGTTGAAAGCAAGCTGAGGCTCATCCACTGTGAAGGAAGGGAGAAAGTACTATTAGCCTCCCATCAACTCCAAGGACCGGCAGCCGACTGGTGGACTGCCTTTACTGAAGCCCACCGGGATCCAAAAAGCATTACTTGGGAAGAGTTCAGGACCAATTTCCGGAATCACTTTGTGCCTGAGGGAGAAATACAAGTAAGACGTGAAGAGTTCCTGATGTTAAAGCAGGGCCGTATGACTGTGGGAGCCTACCTGAATGCATTCACCCAGTTATCCCGCTATGCACCGACAGACGTGGATACTGATTCCAAGAAACAGTTCCGCTTCAAGAATGGATTGGACAAGGAGTTAAAGTTCGCCATGTCTTCCAGCGACTAAAGCGACTTTCAGAAGCTGGTTGACAAAGCTTTTGAAGTGGAAAGGACTAAAAAGGAACTGGATGATGAGGAAAGAAAAAGGAAGTTGACTATAGCACATGCCTCTAGCAGCAATGTACGTCCCCGTCTTAACCCTCCGCCTGCAAACCAGATGACTCGTCCTATGAACAACTCGGGACAAAGATTTCCAAACTCCAACTACAGGCCACCCACTCCCTACAACCAGCAAATGCGCCAGCAGCAGCAGCAGCAGCCACCACGCCAGCCAATGCAACCCCCACGTCAGCAGATGCAGCCACCCCGCCCTTCAGCTCCAGCTAACCGTCCAAATGGCCAACCCCCAAGAACCAATCAGGAGGCAACAAGGGCCCAAATAATGCTGCGGGAGTACAATGTTACAAGTGCGGAGAATGGGGATACTACGCCAGCAGTTGTCCAAAGAAGCAACAAAACCCATCTGGTCGTGTCAACCATGTGACTCTGGAGCAAGCACAGGAAGCGCCTGATGTGGTGATCGGTATGTTTTCTGTTAACTCCCACCCCGCCACCATATTGTTTGACTCGGGTGCTATGCATTCATTTATATCCAAGGATTTCATAAAGAAGCATGACATGGTAGTTACATTATTGAATGAGCCATTATTGATAAACTCTCTTGGAGGAGAGATGGTGGCAAGGCATCTATGCCGAAAAGTGAGTATAAACATAAGGGGGTAGTCTTTTGGGCCAACCTAATAGTGTTGGACTCACAAGGACTAGATATCATTCTGGGAATGGACTGGTTGACGAAGAATCAAGGAGTAATTCATTGTGCAACTAGAACTGTCTGCTTAACACACCCGGATGGCACTACAGTGGAGTTCAAGCCAGATCAGACACAAGAGGCAGTAGTACAACTCAACCATCTTGAGAGTACCGAAGATATCAGGGTTGTGAAGGAATTTCCGGATGTATTCCCAGATGACTTACCAGGTATGCCCCCTGATCGAGAGATTGAATTTGTCATTGAGTTAGTACCTGGAACGGCCCCAATATATAAGAGGCCATATAGAATGGATGCTAAACAATTAGCTGAACTAAAGGATCATATTGAGGAGTTATTGGCAAAAGGATATATTCGTCCTAGCTCATCGCCTTGGGGAGCACCAGTTATATTTGTACCTAAGAAGGATGGAACTCAAAGGTTGTGTGTGGACTACCGTGCCTTAAATGAGGTAACAATCAAGAGTAAATATCCACTACCAAGGATTGAAGATTTGTTTGATCAGTTGAGAGGAGCACGTGTGTTTTCCAAGATTGATCTTCGTTCGGGCTACCACCAACTGAAGATTAGACCATCAGATATTCCCAAGACGGCATTTGTCTCTCGATATGGATTATATGAGTATACAGTTATGTCGTTTGGATTGACCAATGCTCCGGCATATTTTATGTATCTTATGAACAAGGTATTCATGGAGTACTTGGACAAGTTTGTAGTGGTATTCATCGATGACATACTTATCTACTCCAAGACTGAAGAAGAGCATGAGGAGCACCTCAGGATGGCTCTACAGAAGCTTTGCCAACATCAACTGTATGCCAAACTTAGTAAATGTGAGTTTTGGCTAAAGGAGGTATCATTTTTGGGACATGTCATATCCGAAGGAGGTATAGCAGTGGACCCTGGAAAAGTGGTCGATGTCCTTAAATGGGAAACAACTGAGAGTGTACATGATATACGAAGATTCTTAGGTATGGCTGGTTACTATCGTCGATTCATCGAGGGATTTTCAAAGATCTCTCGACCACTAACCAAGTTGCTTGAGAAAGGAGTTGCTTTCAATTGGACCCCCGAATGTGAAGTAAGCTTCGCCGAGTTGAAGAAGAGGTTAACCAGTGCACCGGTATTGGTGATGCCTGATATGCAGAAGGAGTTTGTGGTCTATTGTGATGCATCTGGTCATGGTTTAGGATGTGTTTTGATGCAAGGAGGACATGTTGTAGCTTATGCTTCAAGACAGCTTCGGAAACATGAGAGGAATTACCCAACACATGACTTAGAATTGGCAGCCGTTGTCCATGCATTAAAGATTTGGAGACACTACTTAATGGGAAAAAGAACCGAGATATACACAGATCACAAGAGCTTGAAGTACATATTCACACAACCGGATCTTAATCTCAGACAACGTCGTTGGTTGGAATTAATAAATGATTTTGATGTGGGAATCAACTACCATCCAGGAAAGGTTAATGTGGTCGCTGATGCTCTAAGCAGGAAGGGGCAATGTAATAACTTGTCGGTACAAGCTCTTCAACCCCAGTTATGTGAAGAATTTGCAAGGTTAAACCTATGTCTAGTGTCTAGCACTGAAGCAGTTGCTATGGAAGTGGACTCAACCCTTGAACGTGATATACGAGAAGGACAAAAGAAGGATGAAAAGGTCAAGGAGATCAAGCAGTTGATGAAGAAAGGGAAAGCTCCGAACTTTAGAGAGGATGAACAAGGAACCTTATGGCTTGGAAAGAGGATTTGTGTTCCAGATATCAAGGATATTAAAAAGTTGATACTAAGGGAAGCTCATAACTCCTCATACTCCATTCATCCCGGAAGCACAAAGATGTATCAAGACCTTAAAGATTGATATTGGTGGCATGGAATGAAACGGGATGTAGCAGAACATGTGGCCATATGTGACACATGTCAGTTGATTAAGGCGGAACATCAAAGACTAGCAGGGTTATTGCAACCAATCAAAGTGCCAGAATGGAAGTGGGAAGAAATTAGCATGGATTTCATTGTGGGACTACCAAGAACACAGTCTGGGTATGATTCTATATGGGTTATTGTGGACCGTCTAACTAAAGTTGCTCACTTTATTCCTGTGAAAGAGACCTACAATGGTCCCAAGTTGGCGGAACTGTACATCTCCAGGATTGTATGCTTACATGGAGTTCTTAAGAAGATCATTTCAGACAGAGACACTCAATTCACCTCAAGATTGTGGCAAAATTTGCATGAATCAATGGATACCCGTCTAAATTTTAGTTCGCCGTATCATCCTCAAACTGATGGTCAGACAGAACGCACCAACCAGATATTAGAAGACATGTTGAGAGCGTGTGCTCTAAAGAATAGCAAAAGTTGGGACAAGAATCTGCCATATGCCGAATTCTCTTACAACGACAGTTATCAAGCCAGTTTGAAGATGTCTCCCTTTGAAGCATTGTATGGGCGGAAATGTAGGACACCGTTGTTTTGGAATCAAACTGGGGAAAATCAAGTCTTTGGGCCTGATGTATTGAAAGAGGCTGAAAGGCAAGTACAAGAAATTCGGAAGAATCTAAAGGCAGCCCAAACAAGACAGAAGAGTTATGCGGATACTCGAAGGCGTGATCTAACATTTGAGATTAGTGATTATGTGTACTTGAAGGTGTCACCTATGAGAGGATTGAGAAGATTTAAAGTAAGAGGCAAGTTGTCACCCCGTTACATTGGTCCGTTCAAGATACTCGAAAGACGAGGTGAAGTGGCATATCAGCTTGAGCTTCCACCACACTTGTCAGATGTGTATAATGTGTTCCATGTATCACAGCTTAAGAAGTGCTTAAGAGTGCCTGAAGAGTGTACAGGAAGACTTGTCTTATGTGGAGCAGTCTGTCAAGATACTTGAGACACTAGAAAAGGTCACAAGAAACAAAGTCATTCGCATGTGTAAAGTACAATGGAAGCATCATTCGAAGGCAGAAGCAACATGGGAAAGAGAAGAAGATCTCAAGGCAGATTTCCCTCATCTTTTCCCTTAGGACGTCCGAATCTCGAGGGCGAGATTCCTTTTAAGGAGGGTAGAGTTATAACACCCATAATTTCATGTACAAAAATTTGAGCAAACCCTTGTGCATTGTAGCCTGTATTTTTGTGTGAATTTTGAAGTTTAAACGAGTAGTAAACGTTTAAGTTTGAATTGAATTCAAATCAAAAGAAAATAAAAGGAAATAGAAAAAGAAAAAGAATTAAAACCCTCCCTGGGCCAAACTTCTCCCCTGGCCCAACTCCCTTCCTCTCCTCCGCGGCCCAGCCAGCCCTCTCCTCTCTTCTCTCTCTCTGCGCTGTGGACCCCGCCTGTCGGCGCCTCCCCCTTCCCTCCCTTCTTCTTCCGCGCGCAACCGCCACCCCGCGCCCGCCGAGCACCCCGCGCCCACGTCCCCCCCCCCCCCCCCCCCCCCCCCCCCGAATCCACTTCTCCCCAGCTGTTTTCGCGCGCGCACCCAAACCGCACACCCCCTACGCGCTTAAGAGGAGCCGCCGCCCCCATTTCCCCCCTTTCTCGAGCTCTCTCCAACCCTAGCGCCTTGCCGACGGTGAGTAGCCGCCGTTCCCCGCGTTCCCGACGTCTCCACCCTCTCCTCTCCACCATTGTTGGCCTAACACGTTCACTGCATCGCCAGGGACACGCCGAACGTGTTGGCTCGGGTAGAACGTCACTGCGCCGCCGGATCACTGAACTCCGACGAGCACCGCCGCCATTCCTCGTCGTCAACCATCCTCCGACCGATTTCGTGCCCCGACACTCCCCTAGGTGAGTTCCCCTACTCCCCCTCTCTCGTTCCATGCACGTAGCGCGTAGAATCGACGTAGGAATCGCCGATTTGGTGATCTCCGGCGAGGTCACCGCCGGCAATCGTCGGGCGCCGCCGCGCCGCGCGCGTGCGCCGGTTAGGGGCGACGTGGCCCAATCTGGGCCATCGGTAGAACCCCTAGGGCCGAGATTAGATCAGCGTACCCCTTCGCGTAATAAAATCCGAGCCCTCCACTGTGGATCCAACGGCCCATATTCAATTTAGTTTTCCCACCTACGCATTTGCACCGTGGCCCCTGGAACCTTGCTTGCTACCCCCTGCACTTCTCTGGAATTGATGTCTAGCCCTTGGAAATTGCAGTCTAGCCCCTAGACCCCTAAAAATTGGATTTAATCATTTAAATAAGCAATCCAACCTCTGTAAATTTATAGAATCATGTATTTAACCCCTATGCGGTTTAGAAAACTAATTAATTAGTCCCTGGACTTTTATTTATTTGCTGAATATGGTTTTTAGGTGTATTTGAGGTGTAGAAAATAGATAAAAATGGTAATTAAGTGTAGAAATGCTAGGAAAAATTGGTATAAACTATTTTATGCTGTGAATAAATTGTAGAGTTCATTTGAAATATATTTTATCCATGGAATATTTATTATAAATGTTTAAAAATACATTTTGGCCATAGAAAATTCAATAAAAATAGTTTTAGGCTATAATCAAATCCCAAAAATGTAGGATAAATATAAAATGCATACTTTGGCCATGTTATGTAATAAATACTTCGTAGGGACGTTTTAGTATAGGAATTTATGCTTATGTGTGTGCTGTGATGCATTGTTTTGCGTGCCCTTTACTTATTTAGCTTTATTTTATTTCTTGCCATGCTTGGGCAATATATCTAGAGTCGTACTACGACCCTAATCTTAACCTCCAAGACCAGGACTTCGCCAACACTCAAGTCTTCAACGAAGGTAAGTGCCCTTGACCATTTTGTTCCAGTTCTAGTGATTTAGATAGATGCATGCTAATTAAATTGATGTCCTATTTCATGTTTACATGCCCTGTTCCATATAATTCCTTGTTACCTGAAATGGGTTGGGAAGTAGATAGGTCATATTTATGCTTAGCCATGCTTAAATATTGGGATTGGGATTTCATACAATTGTGCTACATTAAACTTTTTGGTTACTTGAACTTGTGGTGACTACACAATTGTAGTGGATAGAAATCTGGTGGTTGGATAGTATTGGTATGGTGCAGTTTGCATGAGACCCGGGATTGGGGTTTGTTACCACCGGATTCTAAGGACCGGTTTATGGAGGAAGCCACTAAGCTTTATAGTACCACCACGAGACTGAGATGGGGCAGCTTGGTCAATTAATTAGGTTTCTCCCGATGAGATGGTAGTGGTTGGATGGTGCGGGGAATGATGCGGGTGATCTGCTCTGAGATCCGCAAGGCTCAAGAGGGGGCTCTGGGGCGGAGGGTTACTCCGAGAATCCCCAGTGGTGGAAACCTTAGAGGGCTAGCACTAGTCGAGAGTACCTTTGTAAAGACCATGTAGTGATCTCTTGGCCTCACACCAAAGAAAGTGTGAAATGTGGTTAGCTACCACGGGCAATCGGGGAGGTTCACTTAGTCCACCTGACAACAGGGGATGAAATCACTGCTTGTGGGTAAAGGGTACACTCTCTGTAGAGATTTGATAAAACTGTCATGACAGCCGTGCTCACAGACAAGAACGGCTTGGGGCCAGTTCATAATTAGTCGATGGTTGGGAAATGGTGGTTAATTATGATTCAAGTACATTCATTATCATTACTTATGTGTTGATTACTTCTTGAATTATGACATTGGTAATTGAAAGCTAAGGTTAGGTTTTAAGCATAGTGCTAAGCCATAATTGACCTTCCCTTTGCTTTAGCCAATCATGTCATCTCTTCCCGCACTTGTTGAGTACTCTATGTACTATAGAGTACTCAAGCGTTTAATTTTCCATTAGAATATGAAGAAGAAGCGGCACCGGAGGACTACTTCGTCAATCCGGAGGACTTGGTCTAGGCTGGCGACCTTACGCGCAACTGCTGCCTGTGGAGATGAAGCTACTCTTACCTATTAGCCTTCTGCTGTAGTTTGGACTATGTTAACTTTGTTGTTGATGTAAATAGTTGTGGTGTATTTGTAGACCTTCGGGTCGTACTGTAAGACTATTTATGTATTCGAAAATGGCAATGTATGATATTTCGCTTTTGTCGACACATGTACGATTCAAGTGATCATGACGTACATGTGATAAACGTCTGTTCATCTTTATGATGACCGGGCGTGACATCAGCGTAGGGCTGCTAGTTGTTGTTCCCCAAAAGTGGAAACGTAGTCAAGAGACCGTGCGCCTCATTTTACAACCATGCGCCTCATTTTACAATCCTTACAGGATCTATCTAGCCAAGGTATGCACATAGAACATTCTAATATTATCCCATTCTTTTATATTCAAACTCACAATTTTTTTAGCCATTTCTCACACTTGTTAGATCAGACTGGTTCATGATTCGTGGGCTTTTCTATGGACTAATGGACCATGAACTTGTGTGGAGCCTCTGCATGGGTGTTAGGTGAGTTGTTGACATATTCTGTATGTTAATTAATACAGTACAGTGGACTGACAAGGAGGCAAAATTATGAGATAGTACTCCATTAGTATTACGTTTGCATCTGATGAGACGTGGTTTTTGCTGTTTTGCAATTTAGGAGTGGTTGGTTCCTTAAACGTCGAACGAAAACGTTTTGGTAGGCCTACGGCAAGGCAGCAATTTTTGCTTCTTTTCGATTACTACTCTTGTTTTTTTTTCTCATTGTTTAATCATTGTTTCTATGCAGGTACTTGGATGAAGGGAGTATTCAATTTTTGAATCACGAGGAGACTTCGTGACCGATACTTCTGTAAGTAATAAAGTGACAAAGTTACCATTAGATTTTCTGATCTTAGGTATTGTTGGAACTGGTGCATGTGCTGCTGTACCACCGTACTTGAGTGTACACCTTTTGTTTTTCATCATACATGTCACATGTCAGGGGACCACCATTGATCCCATGATCGGCTGATCCCTCCCCCACCTTGTTCATCCAGTTATCAGTCTAGTGCAGCACTGCAGCATGGTTGCTGCTGCCACAACAAGCCATATTGTTTTGCAAAATTTATTTTGATATGCAAACTCTCCTAGTAAAAGTGGTGTTTCAGTAAGCATGAACTTTCAATTGGCTGTTTGAAAATAATGTGCAGATTTATCTTGAAAACACTTTAATGGAATTGTAGTTTATTACTCCCTTCATTCTTTTTTATTTGACACCAGTTAGTTCATTTTTGAACTAACTGGTGTCAAATAAAAAGGAACGGAGGGAGTAAATGTTTTGCTGCATATTGTAACACAAATGGAACCATATCTATATGCGCAGATTGTTTGTGGACAGGGATGAAAAGTAAAGCACAAAAGGAATGCCAGAACACTTTTGTGTTTTACTTATAACACCTGATGTATTTCCTTTTTCTTATAGCACCTGACCACGTGCAGTTTGGCCTGGCAAACTATGTGGCCACAGATCTGGAGCCTGCGAAATAAGATCTGGGACATTCTATTTTTCTGAGGATGACGAACTCAACTCATGATCTTGTGAAGAGCCAGACAAGGTTGTCCGAAAACATTCAGTTTGATCATCCCTCTGTGTTGTGGAAACATGACACTTCACCCATGTCATCATAACAGGTGCTGAAAATTGTTGAATATAAGATCTCGTTTTTCCGTCCGAAAGAAAAGATCTCTCCTCTTTACACAACGAACTTGAAAGACTATAGAATAACATTTTGAATAATACAAATCTGATATCTTGATTCCACCGCATCAGTTTAAACATGTTGGTACGATGTCAGGTCCTGACAGATGATTCTTCGTTGCCAAGCTGTGCCATGCTAAACTAGGGTGGTAGGACCAACTGGGCTATTGATAGTTGATACTATGGAAGCTTCGCATGATGGTCAAGAGTTTATAGCAGTTTCAGCAGTTGCAACTTGCAGGCAGTATGAGGGTCCATTCCAACTAATGCATCAAAGACTACAGGTTCATCTCTAGTTGGCAGCTAATCGTGTCATCCTTTGTACGTATACCTTTATCTTGAAATCTGAATCTACTGCTTCTCCTTCTGGTTAGGTATGTGAAGATTACGAAAGGCTTTGCTCTACTCAACCACTCATGACTCAACTGCCTTGCGGCTGTCAGCTAAGTAACATAACATTAACATGTCTCCAATTGTATAATACTACTATCTGTCAGCTGGTTGTATAGGACTAGGTCAGAAACAGAAAGGCTTGTTTTGTCAACTTGTGTGTTTCTTGTATTTGTAGGATCTGATTGTCAACCTCTAATCTAACAGGATAACGATAAGAAACTATGTTCAATGCACACAATTCATCATTCTGTTGTTGAACAAGACAACAGAGTTTTGATTGAGCTGAACAGGTTACTACTCGTGTTTTCCCTTTCCTAGTAGTAATTGCCGACATGAATAGGTGATTTATCCCAGTTTGCCATTATTGATCTGCCTTGGTTTTGAACAGGTGTCATTCCGATCATGGTAGCCAGCGAGCCGACTGGTGGAGAGTGGAGAGTCGGACAAGGTCGCCGGCCGACGAGAGGTTTGGTTTGGTTTGGGTCGGGTTGGTATCCGCCCTCCTGCTCGTGCGCCACCAACATGCGTTCTGCATGTGCTGCTGCTGCTCGTCGTGCTTGAACTACTCCTGACCGCAGCAGCCGGACGGCGACGGACGCCACCGTCACGTCACCACTCTCTCTCTCTCTCTCTCACTGCTTTTACTCCGTCCCGTGCGCCGCCCCGCCCGCAGCAGTTCATAACCCCCACCACCCCTGGGGGCCTGTGCCCTCTCGTACCCATTCTCTCTCCTCCATCCCGAAATGGTGAGCGCGTCGAGCCTGCTCCTCCCCACCGCCGTGCGTGACCTCGCCTCCTGCGTCTCCGACGGCGCCGTGCGCGTCGCCTGCACCACACCGTCCTCCACCAGCATCACCTCCATCTCTTCCTCCTCCTCCGCGGTCACCTCCACCTCCAGATCATCTCCCCCGTCGACCCTCTCCGTCGCCGTCTCCTACCGCGCCACCCCGTCCTCGGCGCCGCTTCTTCTGCGCCTCGTCTGGTCCCACACCCCCGCCGGCCCGCCCACGCTCTCCTTCGCCTCCTCACCCGCCACCTCGCCCATCCTCCTCCGCAGGCGCAAGGGCGCGCGCTCCGTCCCCGGGGAGCCCCCGCTCGCGCTGTTCTGGGACCTCACCGCCGCGAGGTACGCCGACGCCTCCCCGGAGCCGGTCTCCGGGTTCTACTTCGTCGCCGTCGCCGACGCCGAGGTCGTCCTGGCCGTCGGCGACCTCGCCGCCGAGTTCATCAAGGCCAAGTTCGAGGGCCAGATCCCCATCGCCCGCTTCGTCCCCGTCGCGCGCGCGGACCGCGTCGTCGTCGCCGCCCCCGGACGCTACCACCACCACCACCCAACCGCGAACGCGATGCACACCGCGCGGGTCCGGTTCGCGGAGGGCGGGGCGGAGCACGAGGTCAGAGTCGGCTGCTGCTCGTCCTCCTCGCGGCCAGGCGACGAGGAGCTGCTCTGGGTCAACGTGGACGGCAAGCGCGCCGTGCAGGCGCGCAGCCTGCGCTGGAACTTCCGGGGGAACCAGACGGTGTTCGTCGACGGCGCGCCCGTCGACGTCATGTGGGACCTCCACGGCTGGTGGTTCCGGGACCCGCCCGGGTGCGCCGTCGTCATGCTCCGCGCCAGGACCGCGCTCGAGAGCCGCCTCTGGCTGGAGGAGGAGGCCGCCGCGCCGGGGTTCTCGCTCGTCGTGCAGGCGTTCAAGGCGCCGCCTTGATCTCCAATCCTCTCCAATTCTCCATCCAAGAGAATGGTTGCTTTGCTTGTCCATTGACATGAACATTTGGTGGGATTTAGAACACCAAACCCAAAACCGACAAGGGTATGGTGATTATGTTCGCAGTTTCGGCTTATTGATTCGTTCTTTGTGTCGAACGAGTTCCATCATGAGTTCATAGAGAGAGATACGAGGACTCGCTCTGCCGTGGAGGCGTGGAGTCAAATCTTCTTCGTTCTTTCGCACTTTCCTCATTTCCTGATAATTTCAGTGGTACAGTTAACAATGCTATCGACTGTTTGATTTCAGCATTGCTGTGACTAGAAATCAATGTTTTTTTTTTTGAACAAAACTAGAAATCAATGTTATATCTATCACACCGTGCGTTCATACTGGTGCAATGGTACCGTGTGTCTAGATTTGATATAGTATGCAGTGCGATCGACTCGTGCACAGTACACTTTACCATACACTTGATGACTTGAGCTTCAGTTTTGCCGTGTACTCCTTGCTTTGGATTCTGATGCATTCCTTGGTTTTGTTTTTAATTAGCTCTGGGTTATGGTACTTGCTGCTGCTACTCCACGCCAAATTGCCTGTGGAGCTGAGCTGACAGAAGAGGAAAGGGTCCGATGGTGACATCACCCAAGCTTGGAGCAATCAGCTACCGTCTCCGTCACCAGCTAACTCCATTACCATTTGCCAAGCAACCATGCCGACGCACAACTGCGACTATTTCTTTTCGGCGTCTTCTTCAGTCTACTCTTTTAAACCCAAGCAGCGGTATCGTTTACTTTGCGTCTGAATGTTTAGACCAAGAAAGAGCTTTCTAAGCACGGCACGTCTGGATTTTAGTAGTACTAACTGAATCCGGCCGTATTCGTCTTGATTGGGAGCTGAGCTGTGAGTTGGTTTGGAGTTGGCCAAATGTAGTTAGTGTTGCTTTCACGATTTATTATTGCTCGTTGCTTTCGTGGCATGCCAACTTATGGACTGATGAATGGTGATCCGGTACGTAGTACTTACGTGAACTGATGTAGAATGGCGTGCTGGGTTGTTGGCTGTGTTCAGACGGTACTGTTTCAGTTTTCAGATGTGCTTGCTGCTTTCAAATAGTAGAGGTGTGTATAGTTGATCCTTCGTTTGCTACACGTCTGAAGCAGTTTGATTCCAGCGGTGAACAGCTGAACGTCCATGTAGTGTAAGAGCGAAAATACAAGACGAAATAAATAAATGAATAAAAACTAATGGAGATGCGGGGTATCGATCCCCGTACCTCTCGCATGCTAAGCGAGCGCTCTACCATCTGAGCTACATCCCCAGATGAAAGACGGTAGTTCTAATACCCTTCACTTCTTCTACCAAAGGCCTCTATCGGGCCGTGTAATATTAACTCATGAACGTGTTATTACGATCCACACGATCACCACGCCTTCGGAGATTAGTGCCTCGAGCCACGTGTCTCCTCTCCTCTCATGGGGCCGTGCATCCATGATGGATATTTCTCTCTCACACTGCCAAGTCTGAATCCGATGGCATGAGCGTGTCTCTCTCTAACAAGTCTCAAATAGAACTGTTACTTTTTGATGCGAATCAAACTATCAACGAGAATTGCAGCCCAGGTGATGCTCAATCCTCTCGGCCCTTTTTGGACGGGCCTTAAGTTCGAAACCGTGACTAAGCTGGATCCGCCGCGTCATCTGCAGATAGTCTAAAAACTTGCAGTAATTACTTACGATTAAGGTGGCCTTCCCATCTCCATCTGCATCTGCGCAGATATCGAGCACTTTCATATTCGCCGCGCGCTCCCTCGAAGTTCCCGCGCTGCTGACTTCCAACAGAATCGAACGTTCTTTGCCTGCTCGTTAATGCTCACCCCCAAGTCTCCAATACACCCTCCTTATCTTTTTAATTGACGTTTTTTACAAGAAAATGAACTAAAAATGAACTAACTACCCATGTCCGAACGTCAAACAAAAAGATAAAGAGGGAGTACAATACTCTGTTTGCGCGTCTAGTCATCACCAACGATCGAGAGAGCGAGTACTGAGTTCTCGTACTGTATAGGTATGGCGGCCGCCGGCGTGGGTCGGTTGCAGCCGCGCGGCGGCAGCGGTAGCGGCGGCGGCAAGCAAACGCAGCGGGCCGTGAACAGAATCAGGGTCACCCTGCTCAGCGCCTTCGTCACCTTCCTCCTCCTCCGCGCCACCATCTGCATCAACCGCCTCGCCCACTACAGCACCGTCTCCGTCTCTGTCTCCGGCCACGACAGGGTCGTCGCCGAGGACATCGACCGCATCCTCCGCGAGATCCGCTCCGACTCCGACTCAGACCTCGACGACGTCGAGGAAGAAGCGGCGTACAGGTCCGGCAACAAGACGCCGGCGGCGCGGTACCACCACGCCGGCGCGTCGTGGTCGACGAGCTACCGCCTCGGCCCAACGGTCGCGCGCTGGAACGCCAAGCGCCGGCGGTGGCTGCACGCGAACCCGGGGTTCCCGTCCCGCGACGCGCGCGGCGGCGAGCGGGTCCTGCTCGTCACCGGCTCGCCGGCGGCGGCGGCGGGGCCCTGCGACGTCCCCGGCGGCGACCACCGCCTGCTCCGAGCCGCCAAGAACAAGGCCGACTACTGCCGCCTGCACGGCATCGAGATGGTGCACGACATGGCACTACACGGAGCCGGAGGCGGAGGCGGTGGATGGTCCAAGCTCCCGCTGCTGCGGCGCCTCATGCTGGCGCACCCGGAGGTGGAGTGGCTGTGGTGGCTGGACAGCGACGCGGTGGTCACGGACATGGGCTTCGACCTCCCGCTGGAGCGGTACGTGACGAGCGACCTCGTCGTGCACGGCCACCACGACGCCCTCTTCCACCGCCGCTCCTGGACGGCCGTCAGCACCGGCAGCTTCCTGCTCCGCAACTGCCAGTGGTCGCTGGAGCTGCTCGACGCGTGGGCCACCATGGGACCGACCGCCCGCGTCCGAGACGACGCCGGGAACCTCCTAACGGCGACGCTGACCGGCCGGCCGAAGGCGACCGAGGCCGACGACCAGTCGGCGCTCATCCACCTACTACTCACCGAGAAGGACTGGTGGATGGACAAGGTGTACATCGAGAACGAGTACCACCTGCACGGCTCGTGGGCGAGGTCGCTGGTCGACAACTACTACGAGGAGCTCGCCGCGAAGCACCACCCGGGGTTCGGCGACAAGCGGTGGCCGTTCGTCACGCACTTCGTCGGATGCAACCCTTGTCGCAGGTACAAGGACAAGGAGGACGACTACGGCGCGCTGGAACGCCGGTGCGTCAAGGGCATGGAACGCGCGTTCAACTTCGCCGACAACCAGGTGCTGAGGCTCTACGGCTTCGAGCACCGGTCGCTGGCGAGCGGCGAGGTCACGCGGGTGGCGAACCGGTCGGCGAACCCGCTTCAGGCCAAGGAGGAGGCCGTTTCTTATCTGAAGAAACCCGAGGAGCCGCCGGCTCCCAAGAAGAAGACTACACGCGGAAATCGGAGGAAGCGCCGCCGCTTTGTGAAGGGTGGTGGTGAATCTGTTCTTGTAAGGATCCTTATGAAACTGGGATGGCGATACTGATTGAGTTGTGTCGATCAGTTTTCGTAGCAAGAGAGCTGACTAGCACTTGTAGACTTGATATTACCACTAGTTTTGCACTTGGAGTTAATCATATGAAAACAATAGTGTATTAGTGTAATACTCTCTACTCTATTAAAATATTTATCGTTTCAAACAAACAAAAAAACTAAAAATGATTGTCCTAACAACAAATATTTTGATACAAGTAATACACAATCACATTGTTTTGAATCTAAGTAGAACTTTGTAAGAAATAATAGCATTATTCCTCAACGATTCCTGTGATATTTCTGTGTTTCAAAAGAGCATGAATGGAACCACGACCTAGGCAATGCAGCAAGAACGAACCAGGTTTGTAAGCTTTGCAGTACACAAAAAACATAACCCAGAATCACAATAACCGACTACCGACAGCTGATCAGCAAAGGTTTCAGGCTGCCTTGGGCACTAGTTGGGTCTCACAAGTCTCCTAATAAGCTTCTAAATTGGCTGGGACAGGGAGCATCAAGGTGATCTCCTTGAGGCCGATGGCGTTGATCCCCTTGGTGAGAGGTCTACCATCTCCATCGCCTGTGCTCTGAGCTCCATTGGATAGTCCTTGACACATCCAATCCTCGGGCCAGCCCCGGTGCACCATTTCAGGGACAGCCTGTGCCCGAGCTGGTACGACTTGGACTCGCCATTAGATTTCATCCTCTCAAGAATTGCCTTCTGTGGTACTTGGGTGGATTTCGGGCTTGGAAGACCGCCTGATAAGGTTCTTTGGTAGGTTGGCTTGGCTTGTTCTGCTTCTGCAGGAGCACTATTACCCTCATTGCTGCCTTCTGCGGTGTTCTTAACTTCTGGAGAACTGATAGCAGCAGTAAGATTCTGGGTGTCACTAGGCACTGGATCGTCATAGTAGTCTTCTTTTGTTGATGAACGCACCTGAATGGCCATTAACAAGGTGGCTAATGAAATCATCAAGTATTTTGTGACATAGTTATATTTTACAACGTGAACGACAAAAATAGCGTACCTCAACTTCTTTGAGATCAACTCCATTATCTTCAAGGAAGTTCATAAAATTGTTGAGGTTTTCCAAGCTTGGTTTGTAATGACCACTATAGGCCCATATGGACTGATTCAGAAAAGAACATCAGCAATTAGCACAATGTAACCACTCGAGAAGTCCATAAGAGGACCTAGTTGAAGTATTGAAACAGATAAATTTTCATATAACTTACACAGTGGCTAAATCAGATAAGTAGATAGTCTGGTGAGCTCTAGGACAGAGAAGTACCACAGCAAACATACTTTCCAATATACCATTTTTAAAGATTGTAGGAATGACTATATAAATACAGTCCAATCTTCATGTTTGTGTTTCACTTTTTCCCACAGAAAGGATGCATGTTAAATAGTTATTATTCATAGCCGCCAGGCAAAAGAAAATAGTAGTTTAAAGAACCATGCACAAATGAATTAAATCACGAGCCAATAATTCCTTCATAACAATAAACCTTTTGGTCACAGAGGCAAGCCCAAGGAATAACATATGCAGGAATATCAGTGAAGTAAACATACTATGAGTCTATGACTGATTAGTTTTAAAAGGGCCTGGTTCCTGAACTGTACCTTGATGACTCCTCCTTCTGCAGTAAATCTTCCAGCAGCTATGGTAGCACCACCTGCTAAAAAGCTGGAGTGCTGGAATACACCTTTCTCTTTCTGGATGCACAAATCATATTGTAGAAATAAGTTTATATATTCTAAAGATAACAAAGCATAAACAACCATTAAGTCTATATTATTGTTTCTGAAGTGCAAGTTTGAAGTTCTTGTATTGGTAAACAAGTTACCTTGCCAGCATAAAGTCTTTTTGCTGTGCTCATAACGAAAATCCATTTAGTCCCTTTATCCTGGCATGTATCAAGTAGTTCTCCAGATAGTTTATGGACAATGTTTCCCTTGTTTATAATGTATTCATAGTTCTCACGCTCTTGCTGCAGAGTATAACACGATTGTTAGATCTTGGAACCATTTGGTATGTTGAATATTACCAAAATGAATAGATTCATTGGCGAATTAACAGTGCTGGTGTAAATGGAAGGATGTAAATTAACACGTGCCAGATTCTATTCATGCTTCCAACAAAACAGAAGTTCAGATTTGGCACTTTGTACATAGCAGTTCATATGTGCAACGATTAGGATAACATGAAAATGCAACATATGTTTCCATTTGGGAAGATATTTTTGCAAATTCGAGAAAAATGGCTTCATAGTAAAAGGATAGAGATATATAATCATAAAATCTTCATAAAACTGACGTGACTTTTTTGGATGAAGTTAGCAAATTGCTTATACAGCCTTCCTCAGATTTTTTTTTTTTTTTGCAAGAAGGATATATAATGATTTTCCATGTAAGGATAGGCAGCCAGAACATTATCATACCGGACCAAGATATTTTATGCATTGCTTCCTCAGCAGAGTCCTTGGACACTCTGGAAGATCTACATCTTTTCCCTCACCAACATCAAGCCTGCACATGCAGAAGTGTTCACTGAAATGGGGATGCAATGAAACTGAATGCTGAACAGGCATTCTAAATATGCGCATCACTTCCCCATCGTATACGCAGATTACAGTAACTCGTTCCACTAAAAGAATTTGTAGGTAAAATTGTGTAAGTTGCAGTTAAGTTACTACCAATAGAAGAAAGGCTGGCCAGCCTGGCTTTGACACCAGACATCGTAATAGTAGTGCAGGTTGTGGCCATATCTGTGCCGTGGGTCGATCTGTATAGCAACCAAGGAATCAATACTGCTAAAAATTATTTCTCCAGAAAATAAATATATATAGCTGTAATGGTTGCATCACAGGTACAGACCCTTTTTTATGATCAATGTTCACACATGACTAAAAGTCCAAGTCAAGTGGTATTGTGAATCTAAAGTTGTTGTTTTCACACAAGGAAAGCACACGACCAGATCCTAAGAAATTATTATTAAAGTAAACAGGTTACTAGTGGGATTTGTACGATGAGAGTTTGCACTCACCGCCTCGATCCAGTGCTGGAATGCCAGCTTCAGAGCTTTGCCGTCCCTGGATAAACCCTGACCCACCTGTTGCCACCACACAAGCAGACATTAGCAACATATTGGATACTAGAAGTCTACTAAACAATTGGAATCGCTTTGTGGTGAAAAGGAAGATAGAATAATGTTTCGTAAAGGAAGGCAGTTGAGATTGAGAGACCTTGGATGCATTGAGGGTGACGCGGTTCCAGCGCGAGGCGGCCGTCTCAGGCTTGGGTTGGTGCTCATCGAAGAAGGAGACGGTGCTGTGGTTGAGCTGCGCGAAGTCCAGTGCTTGCCACCTTCATTGACCCCAACCAAAAGCACCTTCAGCCTCAGTTAACAGTTAACTAACACCCCCTGTCACTCTCTAGTTCATTTTTGAACTCAAGAGTGACAGATATTTTTGAATGGAGGAGTATTGTTTTCCATTAGAAAAAATCAGTGATTTGGAACACCATCAAGGTGGGCCAAGATTAGGTATTTATTTCGGGGCACCAAAATCTCCGTGAAAGGAGGCGCCTTTTTAATGAAATCCATCTAGCTCGTGGTACAACAACAACCAAGGGAGAAAAAAAGTAGAAGGCGAGTTGAAGTAATCAACAGATAAGTACAAGAAAGTGACCTCTCTTCTTTACCAAACGATAGAGAAAAAGGGGGAAGAAATCAAGTTTTTTTTCTTTGTGTGTGTGTGTGTGTGGGACGAACACGAACTGGTAGATGATGCAGGACAAGGTTGCGAGTGGAAGGAAAAGGATCCACATAGTACGTACCAGAGCTCCTCGGCGACGATGGCGGAGTCGGCGAGCTTCCGCCTGGTCCGGTACCCGCGGTACGCCGTCTGCAGCTTGGTGGCCGCGCCATTCTCCGCGGCGCCGCCGCTTTCGGCCACCGGAGTGGGAGCTTCCACAAGGTTCGCCTCCGCGACGTCCAACGCTGGTGGGGGAGGCAGCATCGTCTCCGCCTCCATTCTTTCGAGACCGAGCAGAGCAGAGCGAAGCGGAGCAGCTTCCTTCGTTTGTGCCTCGGGAGGGTGGGGGGATTGAAGGCCTGAGAACGGGGAAGACCGGAAGATGGTGGGTGCAGGCGCAGACAGCAGGGCAGTGAGGCGATGTGCAGGAGGGAGCAGGTAGGAATTTAATCCGGATTTAACACACGTAACAGCACTACTAATAAATGTGTGTTTTGTACAGTATTCTGGAGCAGTGGTACTAGCATGCCGGGGACGCGGTCCGGAGTTGGTGCACCGGTGGCGTTCGCGTTGCCCGCTCAGTCGCCTAGCCTCGGGCGCGCGCGGCACCAACACTTCAACTGCTACGGTGCTCGCTGTGGAGGGAGACGAACATGTTCTTCAAACTGATCTACTGTAGTTGACGTGGTGTCACCTTGATCGCAACCATCTTTCCTGAAACACACCGTCTTTCTTCTTAACATATGTTAATGTTTCCTTCATCAGTTTGGCACGGGCACGGGCTGCACGGAGCCCAGAAAACAGGGCCAGGCCACATCCGGGCCGTGCCGGGACCGGACCAGGCGGCCCATTTAGCAAACTATATCCGTCACAAGCCCCAACTGCACGAGACGCGGTGCACATGGTCATCAGACCCAAGTTCGGTTTCTCCACAAATTTCCATGGCCCGTGCATTTTGAACAGTGGGTGTACCCCATACAACCCTAAACAAAAATTCTAGTAGTTTTTTAATACAAAAATGGGTTATCTTAAGATCTAATTTACTGAAATACGTAAGAATACAAACAATTCATCGCTCCTGTGATTTTTCCCGCAGTTGCATCCGGAGCACTTGATTTTCTATTCACAAACGTGCGGTGTGGTGTGTGGACAAACAGATCGGGGCGAGCGCATTTCGCAGGTCACGTCCGATAATTTATTCAGTTAATATTTGTCATTCTAGTTTAAAAAAACTGAAAATGAACTACCTAACGTTGTTCTAACATAAATATTTTGATATAGAAAGAAGTATTATATGATAAAATGAGATGCATGTGGGACGAGAGACTTTACATGAGTGGACGACGATGGATGGGAACAGCAAACAAATCTCACCAACTGTGCGTGCGTGCTTTAATTAATTAATTATAATATGTGGATTATTTTGGTTTACGATATGTCGTGGCCCCGGATTCCCATCCTTTTTTCTGGCAAAATCAAGGCGATTTTCTCCACGCACGTTGCAGATCAACTTGTTATAGTTGATTAGCAACTGGGGGGATCTGGTATCTGAGTGCCATATCCGTCGTGCTTCTCAAATCCCGTCGATGACTTACTCTGTCGGAAGCAGGTACCGAATCATTGGTCGGCAAATCAGGTTTACGTATGTGATCAGTAGTACTAGTCGCTGACGCAGCTGACAACGGACGGGATGTTAGATTATCAGTAACTGACAACCGGCTACTCTTAATTTTTAGCCGTTCTGTTTGAAAACAAAAATCGATCAAATTTTAAAAACCAACAGTTGGGGAGATGGAAAAGACAAAGGTGAAAGGTGGAGAAGCAAGGCAGCTGAAAATTGGAGACTTTGGTTGGGATCGCAAGTTGCGCGTGCCGTCTTTGGAACTTGGCCGTCGTTTTGCTTGCAGCACGTTCGTTCAGTAAGCTCTGTTGTTGTTTAGTGATCTAACTGAATCGCTAACTCAGTATTCTTTCCTGGTTCTAGTGTACGACTGTTCTTCTGCACTAGTCCACATCTTCACCAACAGCTAGAAGTTCACCAACGTCTGAAGGTCCAACACCGTAAAGCATTCATTACCTGTTACTGATCATTGCTGGAGTTTCTGAATGCAACTTATTTCGAATCAAATTGGTAGTATTTGACTCCTCGTTTTCCTAGTTTATGTACACTTGTATCTCTTGTCGAGTTACGGTCGTGAAACAACTCTACCTGTAGCAGACTAGCAGTCTCTAGTTTCTGACTCTAGTAATCCTCACTGGGAGCCCGCCGCTGATGGACGCGGTGAGTCCGGCCACGAACTTGGGCGCGCAGGCGCCGGGGCCACTCTCCCCGACCACGTGGACGTCGAACGCTCTCACCACGGCCACCCCGACCGCCTTCATCTCGGTGACGGCGAGCTCCTTGCCGAGGCACACACGGAGGCCGGCCTGGAACACGGGGTACCTGTACAGGCTCTCCGGCACGAACGAGCCGCCGGGCCCCGTGAGCCACCGCTCGGGGCGGAACGCGGCGTGGTCGGCGCCCCAGATGCTCGGCATGCGGCCCATGGCGTAGGGGTGGTACATCACGCGCGCGCCGCGGGAGACGTAGGTGCCGTCGGGGAGCACGTCGGCGGCCGCGCAGAACTTGGAGTCGAACTGCACCGGCGGGAACAGGCGCATGTTCTCGTAGAGCACCGCGTGCGTGTAGTGCAGGCTCTTGAGGTGCTGGTAGGTGACCTCGGCCGGTGACGGTGTCTCGCCGTTGCCGCTGGCGCTGGAGGCCGACGCCTCCTCGGCCTCTGCGCGCATGGCGGCCGCTACGGACGGGTTGTTGGACAGGAGCATGAAGAGCGTGGTGAGCGCGGAGGACACCGTGTCGCGCCCGGCGAGGAGGAAGCTGACCACGATGTCGCGGAGGTACTTGTCGTCGTCGGCGGCGGCGGCGTCTCCGGCTCCGGCGGCCGGTGATGAGGCCATGAACCGGGACAGGAGGTCGTGGCTGTCCGCGACGCCGAGCTTCCGGCGCTCCCGGATCATCGCGGCCGCGATCTCGTCGACGAGCTCGATGCTCTTCCTAAGCTCCCTCTCGGACCCGACGTTCAGCAGGCGCTTCACCTTCCACACCAACGGTGACGCGGCCGCGCCGCGCATGGCGGAGAGCCGCGACGCTCTGTCGAAGGCGTCGGCGAACTCGGACACGGCGGGCATCTCGGCGTCGGTCTCGACGAGGCAGCCCGGGTCGAGCCCGAACGAGATCTTGCAGATGGTGTCGAAGGCGAAGCGCCGGAACACGTCCTGCAGGTCGACCACCGCGCCGGTATCCGCGGCGTCAGCGAGGACCGGCATGAGTCGCGCCTCCACCTCCTGGGAGATTATCCCGAACGCGTAGGAGCGCACGCTGACGCTGCCGAGCTCGAAGCTGGCCGTCTTGCGCTGACGACGCCACGCGTCGCCGTCGACGTTGAATATCCCGTCGCCGAGGAGGTCGCCGAGGACCGCGGCGAAGGGCTTGCCCTTGGGGAAGTTGTCGAAGTTGGTCTTGAGCATGTACTCGACGTTGGCCGGGTTGGCGGTGACGGTGCATCCGAGGACGTGGACGTGGACGGTGCCCGTGGGCGACTCCCGGAGCAGGTGCGCGTACCAGTCGGCGAGGTTGGCGAAGTCCTTCGCCCACGACCCCGACAGGTACGCCCGGCAGACGTGGCAGCTGCACCAGCTGGGCCACCGCCGCACGAGCTGGAGCACGGCGCCGAGCGCCGCCACGAGGAAGGCGAAGGCGAAGAACGCCGTCCCCGCGCACCGCGCCGCCCATGACAACTCCACCTCCATATGCCTTTATCTATCTATCGAGCTAGCTAGCTAGGTCTCAGAAATCAGCGGAGAAGGGGGAAGGAAGATGGAGAGCAGGTCGGAGCGAGAGAGAAGGAAGATGTGAGTTTGTGCAGCAAGCTTGTCTATATATATATAACGTGGTGGTGGACCGAGAAGAAGCACATGGGACACGTGCGTTATTGCTTAAACAATGTTTTGCCCTGGCATTTACCTTTTCAGTGCACACAGCTCATACCCCTGCCTTCAGAAAGCAGGAATCTTTTTATTACATACGAATTAAGAAAGGCATTAACAATAATAAACGTCGGATTCAAAATTTTACAAAAATAACACATCCGCCGTCCATCTCCGGAAATGGCACGACATGTCAGATAAGTGTCGTCACGGATGACCTGGACGCCGCTGGCTTTGACAATTGAACTACGGGCTAGATGTACGATGCTCGCTCGGACTGTGCGCACATCCAGGCATAGCACTATCGTTTGGACTGTACTGTATTTGGTCAACAGGCGACGATGTAAACACCGGCCAGAAAATAGATGCTCGCTGGTTCAGTCGCTCGCAGCCGCGGCAGCGGCTATCGCCGGTGACCAGAGACGCGGTCTCGTTGGTTCGCGGCAGCTAGCCATTGAGTTGCCGCCGGGGACCGCCGCAACGTGGCGCGGTGCAGTCCACTGCCGACCGCAGCTGCTGCGGTGCATGTGTGGAGTACTAGTATTTTTAATTTGGCAGATGGGGACGTGAGTGTTGGAAGTACCGGACTAGTCCGGTTAAGACCGGACTAGTCCGATATTGTCTAGTAAGGGTAACCGGATTAGTCTGGATCTTTAAATGACTAGTCCGATATTGTCCAGTAAGGGTGACCGGACTAGTTCGGACCTTATACGGACTAGTCCGATTTTTCAGTAACTGTCAGTTTGAACTCGAAATTGACATGTGTTCTAATTGAAAGGACACAACCCACTGAATTTTGAGTCTCTGATTGGGAGACTCAATAATTCCTAAGGGTGGGAGACCTCCTCTTGTGTCTCTTGGTTAACTATAAGAAGAGGGTCAAGTTTATGATCAAAAAAAAAGGGCATACGCTCATACACACTTGAACACTCTAATCCACTCAGAATCCGATCAAGATACCAAGAGAAGAACAAGGGAAACGCCTCTCATCGTCGTTCTTCTTGCGGCCTCGCCTTGTTGGCTAGATGGCCGCATCGTCAAGCAACAACAAAGATGTAGGAGAATGTATTATAGATATTCTTGTGCTATTTGAGAGATAGCACTTATTGTTCATGTTGTAATCAGATTTCTCCATGTAATTCGAGATGATTTAGTGGCTATTTGATCTTTGGGCTCCCTCTTGATTTCTAACAATGGTATCAGAGCAATTTAGTCCACTAATCATTTCGAATTGATTTTTGATCGAAGTTTTTCGCTGAAAGTTTTGAAGGTCCGGACTTGTCCGGTCTAAGGGTCGGACTAGTCCGGTGTGCCACAGTAAAGTGGTTAGGTTTTCGGATCAGGACATTTTGACGCGTTCATCTGATTGAAAACCAATTAAGCACTTTGGATTGAAATCCATTGTAAAAATTAAGTTGATTTGGTAAGATTAAGATTCCCTTTTGGGTATTTCGACATTTTTCCAGTTTTTTATATGAAACTTTTCCGGGGTTGGTCGTACTAGTCCGGAATAATACGGACCAAACTCGAAAAGTTCAATAAAGAACTCATCAAATGTTTTTGATGGGACCGGACTTATCCGATTTATGATCGGACTAGTCCAAAAACCATACTGTAAGAGTCCGGACTAGTCCGGCTATGTGCGGACTAGTCCGTGCTATACAATTAAGTTTGCTTATTAAATTAAGCTTCCGCGGTGAATTAAGTTTATTGTCATAGCAATTTGGTCGAGTAACCAAAGCGAAAGATAAATTGCTATGTCAATTTAAGTTGCATGAAATTCTATTGAGTAACCAAAGTGAAAAATAGAATTATCATGATTTTAAGTTTTATTAATGTCATTATTAACCGAGTAACCAAAGCGAAAGGCATTAATGACATTTTCCTTTCTAAGTACATAGTAATTTGGTTGAGTAACCAAAGCGAAAGATAAATTACTATGTATTTCAGTTGTTCTTCAATATTCAGTTTCAATGTCATTATTAGCTGAGTAACCAAAGCGAAAGGCATTAATGACATTCTTTTTGTAAGAACATAGTAATTTGGTCGAGTAACCAAAGCGAAAGATAAATTACTATGTTGATTTTCAGTTATTCTCAAATGTTGAGTTTTGGTCGAGTAACCAAAGTGAAAGATAAAACTCATCATTTTCTTGTGGTTAACATCTATGCATTCTTCTTGATTTTGTTTTTTTGATTATGAAGGTTCTTCCAATGCTAATTCAGCACTGAGTTTCATCGCTTCTATTGATCCACTCAATGGAAGCAATTATGGGAGATGGCGAGAGAAGTTGGAGATTGCTTTGGCAGTCTCTGAGATAGACTTGGCTCTCACTACTCCATATCCGGTTGCACCGGTTGAACCAGTAAGAAATGCTGATGAAACTCAAGAAGCCTTTGCTGTGAGGACAAAGGAATATACTACTGAGTTATTGACTTATGACATTGATTGTTATAAGTGGAAGAAATCAAACAGGAAATGTTTGATGGTAATTAAGGGCACTATCACTGAGGCCATTCGGGGAGCAATCCCTGAATGTGAAACTACTGTTGAGTACCTCCAAAAGATAGAGAATCAGTTTACTGGTTCGTCTAAGGCCACTGCAAGCACTCTTATCAAGAGGCTTGTTACTGAAAAGTATCATGGAGGTGGTGTGCGTGAGCACATCTTAAGGATGACAAATATGACTGCAAAGCTTAAGCCTATGGATTTGGGGATTAAAGATGAGTTCATTGTGCATCTCATCATTGCCTCACTTCCTAAGGAATTTGAGACTTTTGTCATCAACTACAACTCTCAACCTGAATTATGGAACATAGAAAAACTCATGGCTATGTGTGTTCAGGAAGAAGAGAGGATTAAGTCCCTTCACGATTATGATGCAATCAATACGTGAAGGGAAAAGGTAAGGCTAAGAAGAATTATTCTTCTAAGCAATCTTTTAAGTATCATGGTTCTTCTCACCATGATAAAGATAAGGGTAAGTTTCCACAAAGCCATCCTTACAATAAGGATGTGAAAGTGGAAAAAGATCAGTGCCGCTTTTGTTTAGACAAAGGTCACCATCAGAAGGATTGCATTGGCTTCCTTAAATGGTGTTGCAAAAATAGTAATGACTTTGTGACCTTTGTTGATGAATCCCTGCTTTTAGATTATACACCATCTTCTTAGTGGATTGACTCAGGTGCCACTGTGCACGTTTGCAATTCGTTGCAGGGGTTAAATATGAGGAGGACCCTAGAAAGAGGGGAAAGGGCCATTAAAGTTGCTGATAGCCATGAAGCTGAAGTGAAAGCCATTGGAGATTATCCATTAGTATTAAGGAATGGTTTTGTACTTACACTTCAGGATGTGTTAGATGTACCCTCTTTAAGTAGAAATCTCATCTCAGTGTCATGCTTAGATGATGATGGTTATGTTTGCCAGTTTGGCAAAGACAGATGTGTAATTAAGTATGATAATAAGATGGTTGGTGTTGCCATAAGACAAGGTATGCTATACTTATTATTTGTGCATGATGATGTTAATGTTGTAAGCGACAATCAGTTTTCCTCACATCAGGGTAAGCGTAAGAGAATCAATTTCGAAATATCTTCGAAATTATGGCATTGTCGTTTGGGCCATATTTCGAGGGGGAGAATTGAACAATTGATTTCACAATCGATTCTTCACCATTTGGATTTTTTGGATTCAGAAGAATGCATAGACTGCATTAAGAGAAAGTTTGTTAAGAAAATTAAGAAAGGTGACATACGCAGTGCGGGCATTTTGGAATTAATCCATACGGACATTTGTGGTCCATTCCCCGTAGTATCTATTGATGGTTTTGATTCATTCATAACCTTCACGGATGACTATTCTCGTTATGGCTATATTTGTCCAATTAAAGAACGCTCTGAAGCGTTGGATAAATTTAAGATATTTAAGGCTGAAGTTGAAAATCAGCATAATATTAAGATTAAAGTGGTAAGATCCAATCGTGGTGGTGAGTACTACGGTCGTCATACCCCGTATGGCCAAGTTCCTGGACCGTTTGCTCGGTTCCTACAGGAAAATGGCATAGTCGCCCAGTATTCCACACCGGGCGAGCCTCAACAAAATGGAGTAGCGGAACGGCGCAACCATACACTAATGGATATGGTTAGATCCATGTTAAGTCAATCAGATTTGCCGGTTAGCTTATGGATGGAGGCATTAAAAACTGCCATTCATGTGCTAAATCGGGTTCCTACTAAGTTGGTGCCCAATACACCGTATGAGTTGTGAACAGGACGTAAGCCCTCATTAAGTTATATGCATATATGGGGATGTCCCGCTGAGGCAAAATTGTTTAACCCAAATATTGGTAAGTTGGATTCTAAGACAGTAAGTTGCCATTTTATTGGCTATGCAGAAAAGAGTAAGGGATATCGTTTCTATTGTCCAGAACGATATACTAAGTTTGTAGAAACAAGGCATACCGTTTTTTTAGAGGATGCCATGATCAGGGGGAGTACGGTAAGATGAGAAATTAATCTTTAAGAGAAATGGGTTTATGTACCCACTCTTATGATTCAAGAACCATATTTCTCATTACCTACTGCTGTTGAATCATCAGTGCCTACTGGTAATGATTCAACACCTGTTGTTAGTTCTCCATTGACAAAGGAATTATTAAGAGAGGTTGACCATTTTCAGCCTGTTGTCACTAATAATGAAGAGCAACAACAGCCTCAAAATGAGGATAATGTGCAATTAAGAAGATCTCAACGAGAAAGAAGATCGGCCATTTCGGACGATTATGAGATCTATTTGAGTGAGGCAATTCAAATGGAGGGTGATCCCACCACATTTGAAGAAGCTATGAGAAGTCCTCAATCATCTGAATGGCGTAAAGCCATGGAGGATGAAATGAGGTCTATGGAAACAAACAAAGTCTGGGATTTAGTTGAGATTCCTAATGGAGTCAAAACAGTAGGCTGTAAATGGGTCTACAAAATTAAACGTGACTCCAAAGGGAATATTGATAAGTTTAAGGCCAGACTTGTTGCAAAAGGCTTCACTCAAAGAGAAGGGATTGATTATAATGAGACATTTTCACCTGTCTCAAGTAAGGATTCGTTCAGAATCATTGACATTAGTTGCACATTATAATTTAGAATTACATCAGATGGATGTAAAGACGGCGTTTCTCAATGGTGATCTATATGAGAACGTCTATATGACACAACCGAAAGGTTTTGTTATTAAGGGTAAGGAACATATGGGATGTCACTTAAGAAAGTCCATTTATGGACTTAAACAAGCATCAAGGCAGTGGTATCTCAAGTTCGATGAAACAGTAAGAAAGTTTGGGTTTAAAGAAAATGAGGAGGACAATTGCATTTATGCTAAGTTTAAGAGCGGGAAATTTATTTTCCTCGTGCTTTACGTAGATGATATATTACTTGCAAGTAGTGATGTCAATCTACTATCAGAAACTAAAAAGTTTTTGTCCTCTAATTTTGATATGAAAGATCTTGGTGAAGCATCCTATGTATTGGGCATAGAAATTCACCGAGATAGAAATAAGGGGGTATTAGGCTTATCACAAAAGACATACTTAGAGAATGTACTGAGAAAGTACAGTATGCATAAGAGTAAGCCTTCGCCTGCTCCGATTGTCAAGGGCGATAAGTTTGGGAACTTTCAGTGTCCCAGGAACCAATATGAGATCGATCAAATGAAGTCGGTTCCATATGCTTCTGCTGTCGGAAGCCTTATGTATGCTCAAGTCTGTACTCACTCTGACTTAGCTTATGTGACTGGAATGCTTGGCAGATATCAGGCCAATTCAGGGATTGATCACTGGAAGGCAGTTAAGAAAGCATTAAGATATGTGCAAGGCACGAAAGGCCTCATGTTGACGTATAGTAAGTCAGACCCACTTGAAGTAGTGGGATATTTAGATTCAGATTTCGCGGATTGTGTGGATACTAAGAAATCCACATCAGGTTATATATTCACCCTCGCGAATGGAGCCATTTCATGGAAAAACTCCAAACAAACTGTCACTGCATCGTCCACAATGCATGTCGAGTTTATTGCATGTTATGAGGCCACCGGGCAGGCTGTTTGGCTTAAGAAATTTTTACCCGGTCTTAGAGTGGTCGACAGCATTGAAAAACCACTTAAGTTATACTGCGATAATGAGCCCGCGGTATTTTACTCTCACAACAATAAGTCGAGTGGTGCTGCCAAACACATTGACATTAAGTTTTATGTTGTGAAAGATCGAATCCAGGATCATACCATAAGTCTTGAGCATATAAGTACCAAGCGTATGCTTGCGGATCCGCTAACAAAAGGTTTTCCACCCAGCGTGTTCAGTGAACACGTAGCCGGTATGGGTTTAAGGGAGAGCCTATGATCACTGGATATTTAGGGGCCAAGTAAGAGTAAGGTTCATTTTCAAGTGTGAGATGTATTGTGGTCTTCGAGTCCAACAATACGTAAATGGTTGTTGTGATGCGTCGTGCCCTATATGTCGAGCATGAGAAAATGGATACTAAGTTTAGTATTAAGTAAGTTGGTAAGTTTCAGATTCGAGTTCAAGGGGGAGAATGTTGGAAGTACCGGACTAGTCCGATGTTGTCCAGTAAGGGTAACCGGACTAGTCCGGACCCTTAGAGGACTAGTCCGATATTGTCCAGTAAGGGTGACCGACTAGTCCGGACCCTATACGGACTAGTCCGATTTTTTAGTAACTGTCAGTTTGAACTCGAAACTGACATGTGTTCTAATTGAAAGGACACAACCCACCGAATTTTGAGTCTCTGATCGGGAGACTCAATAATTCCTAAGGGTGGGAGGCCCCCTCTTGTGTCTCTTGGTCAACTATAAGAAGAGGGTCAAGTGTATAATAAAAAAAAAGGCATACACTCATACACACTTGAACACTCTAATCCACTCAGAATCCGATCAAGATACCAAGAGAAGAACAAGGAGAAACGCCTCTCATCGTCGTTCTTCTTGCGGCCTCGCCTTGTTGGCTAGATGGCCGCATCGTCAAGCAACAACAAAGATGGAGGAGAAGGTATTATAGATGTTCTTGTGCTATTTGAGAGATAACACTTGTTGTTCATGTTGTAATCAGATTTCTCCATGTAATTCGAGATGATTTAGTGTCTATTTGATCTTTGGGCTCCCTCTTGATTTCTAACAGTGAGGTCGGCTCGATCTTTGTTTATCTCCCGGCTCATTCAGTTCAGTCATCATCTGAGCTGCCTCCTATAATTAACCTGTCATCCTCTTTGCCCGTGTCTGTCTCTTTTCATGAATCGATCTGTCATCCTGCCATCACTGACTCCAATTCCAATAAGCACATGTAATTAAAAGCCCCAATTATGTACTAGCACGTGCTGCAATTTTCTTGTACTGCTCATCACGGCACGGGAGGCGAGATCCAAGGCTTTTGCCTTTATAATGTTGCGCTTGGGCTGGAACAGAAACTAAATTAGTAACAGCGGCAAAGGAGATCTCAAAGCATGCATCCCGTCCATCAGCTCATCGACATACATATATCTAGCTCTCTTATCCCTTTATTCGCCACCATGACTCGGCGTACTCCAAGATGCAGCGTTCTATACTTGCGTCGCGGCCGAAGAAGAAGACTCCCAACGTCGCGCGCCGCCGTCGAGGAAATCATCCCAAGCATGCGCGCGCGGCGGGCACGGATTCGGTCGGCGACAGCGACCTACAGCGAAAACACTCATCGAGGCAGCGTGGGGAGTCAGATACGCATGCATCTCCGAGTACGCGACACCTCGCCGGCCGTCGCTAGCTGATTCGATCAGTACAGGACTAATACTCATAACTCATCTAGATGGATGGATGGGCCGCCGGACAAGACCCCGTGAAGACACCCGCAAGTGCTGTGCTGCGCGTCCCGTCCAAACAGAATAAACGCACGCTTTTTGTCGATCCATCCTTGTCGGCCACCACACACAGGTATAGAACTCGCATTGCATTGTTGACTACGTACTGCTCACCAGGCCATGTCGATCGAAGTACAGTGCAGATATACACAGTATTAGCTAGATAGCTGATCCACCACTGTGGAAGTACCCCTTCCGTCTCCAAATATTTGTTCGCACAATTGTTTTTCCTCTACCGCACTTTCAGTTTCCACGGTCGACACGTACTGGGGCTCAAAGGTCTGCTCATTCCATTTCAAAAAATAAGTCTGCCCATTCGGTATCAATATCAAAAAGGAACTCAGCATAACTATATCAATCAGACAAACATTGATTCTGTATTCACTGTTAGTATACTCTTACACGCTGCAAAAGGAAAGAACCGGAGTTTCAATTTGAACCACCAATCAATCAGTTCGTATGCCTTGCCTGAACATACATGTATATAACTGAGCAACCAGCGGGAAAAAAATTTGGAATCGGCAAGGTACTGCACCAATCTTCAAAAACAGAGATCAGGCTCAATTGCTGCCGGTTTTGGCTTCTATTTTCTTCTCAGCTTCACTGACGATCTCTAGTTGCTCCAATAAAGCGGTAAGCTTCCTCATATCCTCTTCTTGGACATTCTGAGGGGCCTTTTCGTGGTAGCCAGAAGCTTTCATTTTCTGTGTCAGGGCATGTTGTAGCCTGCGTGTATGATACGTGACCGTGTTACTGATACTACCAAGGAATAACAGTAAACATGTGTGCGTTACTACACAAAACAGATAGGAAAGAGAAAACTTACTTTTGAATTTCATCTCTTTTCTTCCTCAGCTTTTCTAGCTCAGCTTCTGCATTCAGAGCTCCTTGAAGCTGGAGGTAGACCGACAAGTCTTTGTTCACAACAGCAGTTGCACAATCAGCTGGAGTTTCATCACTCTCTTTCAGGATCTGAAGAATTTCAAGATACCGCATCAGCGTTTGTTTTGAATGAAGCTTTTCGAATAAGCAAAGAATTTCAAACTTCCGAAATATGTAGCATACAAATGTTAAAAAAATGAATAACATCAGAAGGAAATTATATTAAAATTCTGCATGAGCCAATGGGTAAACTTGATGCTAGTACCACATTCAGATTCCAGCAGAAATTTCAACCCATAAAAGAAAAACAAATTGCTGACAGCCCAAGGAAAACAGATTTTACAACAGGTTTAAGATAGAACCTTAAGATGC
Source organism: Tuctoria greenei (assembly GCA_036927565.1). Classification (NCBI taxonomy): domain Eukaryota; kingdom Viridiplantae; phylum Streptophyta; class Magnoliopsida; order Poales; family Poaceae; genus Tuctoria; species Tuctoria greenei. Next base: position 176,741,138 of record JAYESD010000009.1, on the reverse strand, counting down.
GATACAGAAGAAAGAAAGACGATTAGACGTTCATAGCATTGAATTGTGGCGACAGTCTCTTGGTCTCGGCAAAGCGCAAAAGCAGGCCGTCTGAAAAAAAAAACAATATCATATTAGATTTTGCAAGTGAAATGTCTTTACCAAGAATAATCAAACAAGCAGATAGATACAAAATACACAAACCAGAAAGATGAGCATGCACATACCTTTCGTTTGTTTCTGTTGGTGGCTTCAAAGAACGTAATTTGTTAACAGCATCTAATACAATGTCCATTTCATTTTCAAGTCTTTCATTTGTCCATCCCTGTCACAAAGAATAATATTTTTCAATGGGTAAATAGGTTATAGACTAACTTCTCTGGGTTGCACTTTTCTTGAAGTGAAAGGTACCTCAACAAGAGATGGATATTGTGAAATCATAATTGAATCCTTCCTACAAGAATCTTTGGGCTGTGGAAGACGCTGCCAGAGCTCTTCTGTTACATATGGCATAAACGGGTGGAGCAGGCGTAAACCACTGTCCAGGCAAACCCACAGGGTATCTCTGGAGGCAGATATTTCTGATTCAAACTCTTGAGAGTTGTTGAAGTAAGGTTTTATAGCTTCTATAAACACATCACATAGCTGGTACTGCCACCATGAGTATATGGCAGATGTCGCGTCAGAGAGTTTGTATGCTTCCAAAGAGGTAACAGTTTTGCCAATGGCCCTATTTAGCACTGAGAGTATCCATTTGCAGATTGGTGGCATCACAGAAACATCAACAGTTGCAGGTGGAGTGTAATTATCACCAAGCTTGCCCATCGCGAACCGGATAGCATTCCACAATTTATTGCACCATTGTCGATACCCAACCACTCTCTTGATATCCAGATTTATCCTGTCAGACTGAAACAACATAGGTTGTAACAAAAGCTGAAATGCATCATAATATAGAAAAAAACATGGGTATCACTGCAACCTGAGAAGTGTAGGAAATCAGAGCAAATCGGAGGGCATCTGTGCCGCATTGAGCAATGCCATCAGGGAAATCTTTCATCTTTCCTTCTTTTGCAATTTTTAGTTCTTTTGGATCTATATTACCTTCCTCCAACTGTTTCAGAAGACCATCAAGTGACATGCCATTTATCACGTCAAGAGGATCTATGACATTACCAAGTGACTTTGACATTTTCCGTCCATGTGCGTCACGGATCATAGGATGCAAATAAACCTAAGATGTGGCCACAGTCATTATTGATTAGCCACCACACAAGAGATTAGAATATATATTCAATTTGAATGCCTTACCTATTGTCAAATAATTTGTAAAGCATTCATCATATGAAGACAAAACTAAGAAATAATTTACATCAAGAACAAAATGTAACCTGGCTTTATTCATTACCTACAACTGGAATACAGAATATACAAAATCAACCATCCACCACACTACCAAAGGACTGGAAGGCAAAAATGTGGGTAACAAGTTAAAGAGCTCATTCAGAAGGAAATCAAGTGTTGACTGCAGAAAGGAATGGCATGGCATATTGGTAGAGAATGATACAAAAGTGGCAGAGCAGTTTCCGTAGTTTGTTAGAAAAGATTCTGGGAACTTTCTAATATAGTACTCTTCTCGTGCTACATGCAAGAAAATTTTCGACACTCGAAAGGGGCATAGAGGGAAGAGATACCATTTCATGAACAAGCTACTGATAAAGAGTACCCAACATGGATAAAATTTATGTATTGAGCTGCTACAATCACAGCCTAACAGGAAACAGTCTTAGTAGAAGAGAATGGGATTTGTTCCATACCTTCTGAAATGGCACATCACCACCAAGTTGCATTCCCATCATCACCATCCGTGCTACCCAAAAGAAGAGAATATCTAGTCCAGTCTCTAGTACCGAAGTAGGGTAGAAAGCACGAAGATCAGCGGTATCATCTGGCCAACCAAGTACAGTCAATGGAAAGAGACCAGATGAAAACCATGTATCCAAAACATCAGGATCTTGATTTAGCTGCAAAATCTTCCCTGGGTATTTTTTCTGTGCTTCCAAGTATGCGTCACTTTCATTTCTAGCAACTATCCAACGGCCATTGTCAGAACCCAGATCTTTCACTTGGTCATCTTCCAGTGTCACATACCATGCAGGGACACGATGTCCCCACCAAAGTTGCCTTGAGACGCACCAATCACGTATGTTTTCAAGCCATCTGCAAGGACGGAAGTTATGGTCAGGCACTGAAAGCGATGAAACAAATCTCAAGTACATCAAAAAAATGTATACCTATACCAGTCTTGTTCATACTGCTGGGGAATAATCTCAATCTTTTTAGACCTTACAGCATCAAGGCTTGCCTTGGCCATGGTGTCACAATTAACAAACCATTGCGGTTTTATCATGGGCTCCACTATGTCATTAGTTCTTGAGCAAACACCCAAGCTCATTTCATTCTTTTTCGTGTCCTTGTACAGGCCCTTAATTGGCAGAATCAAACATTGTTAGAATCCAGAGGTACTTGAATAGAATTCATGAGACAAAATAAGACACAGGGCCAAAGAACCCATCAAAAAAATCACTAAAACTATTCTATAAATGCATGTTCTTTACTGAGACATGCAGGAAATCTAGACATTAAATTATCATAAATTGATAATCACATATACTGAAAGCATAACATGATGCAAGTTTAAGTTCTAATATAAACTTGTTAAAATGTTTCGTGTAACTGGGCTTAACCTCGCACATACATCATAAAGCAGTTAACTACCTTTTACAGATTATACATCTCTAAACATTTTGGAAGTATAATTAAATCAGTAATACCTTTTCCTTCAGGGCCTCAATAACAGCAGCTCGAGCTGTAAATCTTGGCATCCCTTCAAATTGTGAACCACCATTGCTATTTATTTTCCCATCATCTGTGAAGATATTGATGAACTCAAGCTTATGCCGTTTTCCAACCTCAAAGTCATTTGGGTCATGGGCGGGTGTAATCTGCAGACAAGACCAGCAAACAACAATATAGGCCAAGAGTTCCCCTAAAAAACAATATAAGCTAAGACGATATCATGTACAAGGAAGGTCCAACTAGGTGAAATAAGATAAATAAATAGCTCTCAATAGGAACTCCTACCTTGACAGCTCCAGTACCGAAAGTGGGATCCACTAACTCAGCATCGCAGATTATTTTGAGTTTTCTGCCATTGAAGGGGTGTACAGCATATCTCCCATGCAAATGCTTATACCTTGTATCTTCAGGATGAACAGCGATAGCCGTATCACCCAGCATTGTTTCAATTCTTGTAGTGGCAACAACAATTTCACCAAGTTCTTCTTCAAGAGGATAAGCAAAACTTATCAATACACCAAACTGTACGGGGGCAGTATAACCAGGGACCAGTAACATCTTTTCTTCTTTGAGTTCAATATGATCAACCTGAAAAAGAAAAAACATTTGCCAATAAAGTTAACTTAGTTAAGCATGCGTAGATTCAATTTGCCTGTTCATAAAATATTAAAAGAATTCATAAACCTCTATGTCTGAAATTGCTGTTCTAAGTGTGCAATCCCAATTCACAAGTCGATAGTCTCTGCAAAGGATTAAGAATTAAAAGAGTTGTTTTCTCTTGAACAATATGATAAAATAGAAACTGAAGATACATGTACAAAGAACTATAGGAATACAGAAGGAAATAATATGACTGGCCAAAATAGATAATGTGGACAATCTACATATCATTTCGCATTTCTCAACTAATATCATAGTTAGGCTATTCCAAGTGGTTCTTTTCCTGGAAGATTCTTGGGTTCATGGATTCTTCTATAACTTAAATGCCTCAAAAAATGTTAATTAATTTTTTACTTAAAGTTTTTTGTTGGATTTCACTCCACCCGCAGTTGGTAAAAACTTATTTGTTGAGTCTACAACAATCTTTGCTGGGCTACTAATGAGCTAATTTTCATTATTATTTGTAGTTTCCCTGTGATTCTAGACAGATGTTTGAAATTTCATTGAAGGTATTTTTGTTTAAACTGTTTAATGTTTATCTCCTTCACCTGTAGTTAATCATTCAATTAGTGAAGCATAATTGGCTTTCCAGATATGAACAAAAATAATGTTCTTCTCTATTAGGAAGAAAGCACGCTTTCCTTTTAGCAATACTCTTTTTAATTATACTTCTACCTGCTCAAGGTATTCATCATTCCAGTACAATCGATGCAGTAGAATTACAACAGAGTAAATAGTCATCCATTTGACATGTAAATTTATGTTGTCAACTCACCAGTAGGAATTTAAGTAACAGGTAAACTTCATAACAAAATTTATAGGGGAAATAATTCAATTTAACTCTCAAACTAAACAGGGTGAGGGAGGGAACCTACCTATATATCAGGCCTTTCTTGTGTAACCTTACAAAAGCTTCAGTTACAGCTTTTGATCTTTGCTCATCCATTGTAAAAGCCTGTTGCCAGGTTGAGATGAAGTTACTAGTCAGAGTTCAAAATACAAGACCGTTCATGGTTCAATAAAGCGTGCTTTCTCCTAACTGGAAGAAATATAAGTGTTACCTCACGAGACCAGTCAAGTGAGGCCCCAAGGCGGCGCAGTTGATTCAATATAGTACCACCATACTGCTCTTTCCATTTGAGTACCTGTCCAGAACATGCCATGGTAGAGAATAGAATAAGTAACAAACAGAAAAAGGAAATGAACAAGGCAGACACGTACATGCATAAGATCAGTTTCTCACTATGATCCTCCATAACCAACAGGACATTAAGTTCATTATAACTTATATGGAAATAAATAAATAAATAAACAGCTGGCAAATATAATCATATGTTGTGGGGAAAGTGCTTACTTCAGAAACAAATTTTTCACGCCCTATGTCGTGCCTTGTCAGATTCTTTTCACGCATAAGCTTCTTCTCTACTACAACCTGATATACAGGAGAAAAGATGTCAAGATAAAATATACTGCTACGAAAGTACATAAAATTGAAGTACTCTGAAGTTCATATAAAAATCGTTTGACTGCAAACACTAATTCCTTCATATAACAGTACTTAGTATATGATAAAATAAACAAAATAAACATGGCAATTTACCAAGGAGAAAAGCCCTATGACCTTGATGAATGTGCAATGTGTAATTCTAATAGAATAGAAAATGGGATTCAAAACACTACTTCTAAACATTCTTTTGAAACCAATGAAGTGGCTTTTTAAAAATGGCCTCTACATGTCTCTTCAATAAATTAGTGACAGCATATGAAAGGAATAAATCAGCAACTAGATTCTATTAGCCGTAGACGTATGCTCCATAAGATTCCAGGAAATAGTGAATTGACTGGCAAATGCAGACCTGTGTTGCGATGCCAGCATGGTCCACTCCAGGAACCCATAGAGCATTATAGCCTGACATCCTCCGCCATCGTATCATGGCATCCTGTGTTGCTCAAATCGTTGTTGAACCAATATCCATAGTGTTAAAATGGCATATCAAACTCTGCAAAGATAAGAAAGACTACCTCTATAGCCACTGTAAGCGCATGGCCTATGTGAAGGGCACCAGTCACATTTGGAGGGGGCAGAACCTGAAAAGAAATTAAAAATAAATAACTCTTTTCTGGTAGCTAATCCACATGTCATCTGTTTAACTGTATAAAGACACTACAGTTACTTCAAACGATGCAATTGGCAAAACAAAAGCACGTGGCATATTCTGCACAATCTTCACAAGAACAAATAACTTACTATAACAAATGGCTTTTTGTTGCTACCAGAATCTGCCCCAAAATATCCTGATGATTCCCACCAAGCATACCATCTATTACAAATCAAAAGGCAGGCACGTGCAGTCAAGCTAGGTAATCCTGAATTCCTGATGTTAAGAATTAGAATATGAAGAATGGAATATTACTGATCAAGGATCTTACGATTTCTCAACCACACTTGGACTATACTGCTTGGCCATTTGAGGCGCAAGCAACTTTTTCCTCCCTTGAGGAGTGTCCGGATCAATGAAATCCTCAGGATTTTCATCCTCAACAGTCTTCTTCTTTTGTTTCTTCTCACTCTTCTTGGTCCCCTCTGAAGTTGCTTGTGCCTACAGAAGCCAAATCGGTATTAAGAAAGAAGCAAACACATCTCCTGCAGCTATTCCAGTGAGTAGATATCTAGAACATCTGTTTAATCATAAGTAAAATCAAGAGTTGTGCTTGAACCTGGAGTCTCGCTGCCTCCTTTTGCTTCGCTTTAAGCTTTTTCTCCTCCTTTTCTTTTGCCTGCGGATGTAACACATAATGAGTAAATTATATTCACATGCAAAATAACAAACGGTCTGATCTTTATAGCTTAAACAATTTCTGGTCTCAGTGAAAAATCACCATCGCAGGGTTCCAATCATCATTAAAGTCCATTTGATTACCGATTATTTTCTCAGACCAAAATAATCAACCATAAAAAATGGAAAATGTAATCTAAAAGACAGTACCTTCTGGTCTTTCTTCAGTTTCCGTTCTAGCTCTTTTTCATCAAGTTGCTGCATTCATCCACAAAGAAACAAGAGAACCAAATAAGTTGTTGAGTTTAACCAAAGCATATTGCAACTGCTCTAAGGCACCTCCATACTCTTCTATGTTCGTTTATACTTCCTCCTTCTCCAAAAGTTTCACCTTTTAGTTTAAAAATGAACTAAAATGTGACAAACTTTTGAGGATGGAGGGAGTATATGTGAACATTGTGGTGGTGCAGGGAGGGGGTCTTATACTACCGAGGCTATAATACAAATTCCGTATTCATATTACTGGTTCATTTCATCAATCATCAGCAACGCTAATATATGCTACTACGCATATAGCCCCAAACAAACAGCTAGTTCAGAAGGTAGTAATCATGAAGCTACAGACAGCAATTCCATTGAATACGGTCGAACAATTGTGTGGACTAGAACTTGCAGTCTTGCACCGAAGTGCAGGTCGAATCCTAACATCACATGGTGAAGGAATAGAGAAGTAAGGTAAGATTAGATGCTACGCGACGAACCTTGTTCTCCTCCGGAGCCTTCTCCGACCCCAGCGCCCCGGGCTGCTGCACAAGAGCACATCCGAATCAGCCGCACACGAGCGAAGAGAGAGAAAAGAGATGGAGAAGACGAATTGCGGCGGGGGGCCACGGACTGTTCGATTCGCTCTCGCTTACTTTCTCTATACTTACCATTTTGTTGCCGGAGGGGAGCTTGGTGTTCCGAACGGGAGAGAACGGCGAGGCGAGGCGAGGCGGCGGGCGGAGACGGCGAGTGATGCGGCGGAGCAGGCAGCTGCCTCGGAGCAAACAGGTGGTCAGCAAGGGATCCAGATGATCTGGGCCGTTCGTTAGCCTGGGTAGTAGTGGGAGCGAGCGGGAGGGCCAGGAGCCGGAGGAGGCTGAGGCGCCGAGGTCAGGAGCAGGAGGAGGTTGCCGCACCTCGGAAAGGGCAAGTTACCGTGCGGCGGGGGCAGCAGGCGGGAGGCAGCGAGGCACCAGGCGACGGCGGGAGGCGGCGGGGGGTCGAGCATTCGACTCGAGAGGGAAGGGGTGGCTAGGGTTGACGTGGCTGCGGTGAGGCTACTGGGTTGGGCTGCCTGGGCCAAAATTTTTACTGTTTCGGGCACACTCGCGAGTGCGAAATTAAGGGCTTCTTTAGATTGCAACAAAAAAAAATATTTTATCAATTTTTGGTAATGCTAAACTTTGGTTAAAGATTTGGTCACTTAAATTTTGGCTAACATTCACAACAAAAATGAACTACATCAACACATAAGGTCTATTGGTTTACTAAATTTTGGCTTCAATCCAAACGTACACTTCTTTTACAGTCAACTACCAAAATTTAGTAAGGTAGTCATTGATAACAAACCAAACAGACCCTAAAACACCACATGTAGTATTGCGTGTTGGATCCATGAGTACAAATTCATACTCACATCGGTACCAGAACCCAGGTGAGATTGTCATCCCTACATCTATAACCTTGGATATTCCGTGAGCACGAAGATCATACAGTTCGTTGGATCGAACTGTTGATTAAGGGATTGTTTAGTTAGTGGGACGATGTGGGTTAGAACAGGACGATGCCGCTTCTAACAGTGTTTGTTTTGAAGACAACAGGATGGAGTCATTTCTAGAAAGAAAATATTCCCTCCAGATCCAGAATGAGTTGGCCCCTAAAAATTGAGCGGACCAACTCATACCATTTCGGCGTCGTGAGCTCCGTTCTTCTATCGTGCATCTTTGGCTCGTCTTTGGTCCCCGATTTTCCCACAGTCCGCCACGCTCTGCCTCATCTGCTCGATACTCCGTCTGACTTTCTCTCCTCGATTCTTCGTGAGCCTGCCACGCTACGCTTCTCTCTCGCTTTTCCTCCTCTCACCCGATCGATTGGTTGTGACTCTCCTTCGCCGACCAGCTCGAGCTTTCAATCATCCCACCTCCGATCAATTGATTTTAGTTCATTTTGAACTAAAATCCTTGTATCAAACGATTAATAATATGAGATGAGGAGAGTATTAAATATTGTTTTCTTTTGAAAAAAATACATATTTATGTTTTTATTGTACCTCGATCTCTCATATCGCCGGGGCCAAGCTATAGCTGTTGCCCCAAACTAAATTGCAGACGTTTGTTTGGTCAAGCTGTTGCTCGAAAAGTTGTCAAAACCAGCATATCCCAAGCCGCCAGATTTCCGATATAAAACGCTCCGAATTTTATCTGATCCGTGCATTCTTCGTCACCGAATCAAATCAGTGGTGTACTCATTCATTTAGCTTGCCTGTCCACACCAGCCTTCTTCTCTATAAATACCCGTGGAGGCAGACACCTCCTTCACCACGTTTCCATTTCGCCGCCCATGGGTACGCGAAACATGCCGGCGGTGCTCCTCCTCGTCCTCGCCGCCTGCCTGTCGCTGCCCCCGGCGTCCCTCGCCGTGACGTCGCCGTACGTGCGGCCGCCGCCGAGGGAGACGCTCTCCCTGCTTGACGATGACGACGCAGACGGCCAGACGCCGCAGCAGGTATGTACTCACCCCCGCTTGGCTCTCTGCTTCAGTCCTGCCACGACCGTCTTGTGTTGGCAAAGTTCCTGGTGCTCGTTGATTGTAGTACATGGAAAGCGCGACCGAGGTAGGCAGGATATTCGTACAGGTCGTGTGTAGATCTTGGACGACAAACAAATGGGCATGGCTGGATTCACACTAGCTAGGAACAATGCCTGATTCGTCGTAGTACAGTCAATGCAAGTGCATTTGTTTAGTTTCACGACGAGATCTGCGACTACTGACGAGGGAGAACAAAACGAGGGGATCCCTTCTTTTGGAGTTGGGTTTTCTCACTTTCCCATCCACCTCCACCATCCTTGTTTATCGCCGTTTCTGAAGCTCGATGTCGGCACGCTGTCTGTCCGCCACTGTGTGTTACTGTCTCTTCTTGTTGCTTAATCATGAGGATATCTAAATTCTAAAAGTAGCTTTAGGTTAGTGTTGCTGTTGGTGCTATCCATTATCAATCGTACGCCAGAGCTAGTGCTGCACTCATGATAACTTGGTATTAATTCTTAAGCTAAATATTAATTCCGTTTCATCTTTTTTTAAGACAATATGCGTAAATCAGTGCCAAACAACTAATTTTTGTTAATAAAAAAACAAAACTTTCAGGTGCATATATCAATGGTCGGACTTGACAAGATGCGCGTGTCATGGATAACCGACGACGACGCGCCGGCGACCGTCGAGTACGGCACGACGTCAGGGCAGTACCCGTGCTCCGCGACCGGGAACACGACGGCCTACAAGTACGTCTTCTACCGTTCCGGGAAGATCCACGACGCCGTCATCGGCCCGCTGACGCCCGGCATGACGTACTTCTACCGGTGCAGCAACAGCACCTCGCGCGAGTTCTCGTTCCGGACGCCGCCGGCCGACCTCCCTCTCAAGTTCGTCATCGCCGGTAATAACGATGCATGCACCTTGGTTGTTATACCACGCCGTATCGCGTCGTAGTAAGACGTTTTGCGTTCGTGTGTGTGTTCCATGACGATTGATTAACTTGATGTAATAATGTGATTAATCCGTGGCGCATGGCGGAATGCGTGGACAGGTGACTTGGGGCAGACTGGATGGACGGAGTCGACGCTGAAGCACATCGCGGCCGACGACTACGACGTGCTCCTCCTCCCCGGCGACCTGTCCTACGCGGACCGCATCCAAACGCTGTGGGACTCGTTCGGCCGCCTGGTGTCGCCGCTGGCGAGCGCGCGGCCGTGGATGGTGACCCAGGGCAACCACGAGGTCGAGAAGATCCCACTCCTCGAGCCGGAGCCCTTCAAGGCGTACAACGCGCGGTGGCGCATGCCGTACGACGACAACGACGCGGCGGAGACGACGACGACGACGACCTCGCCGCCGCCTCCGTCCGGCAACAACCTCTTCTACTCCTTCGACGTCGCCGGCGGCGCGGTGCACGTCGTCATGCTCGGCTCGTACACCGAATTCGACGCCGGCAGCGCGCAGTACGCGTGGCTCCAGCGCGACCTGGCCGCCGTCGCCGTCGACCGCCGCGGCGGCCGGACGAAGTTCGTGGTGGCGCTGGTGCACGCGCCGTGGTACAGCAGCAACGAAGCGCACCGCGGGGAGGGCGACCCCATGCGCGCCGCCATGGAACCGCTCCTGTACGAGGCGCGCGTGGACGCCGTGTTCGCCGGTCACGTGCACGCGTACGAGAGGTTCGCGCGCGTGTACGACGGGAAACCCGACCCGTGCGGGCCGGTGTACGTCACCATCGGCGACGGCGGGAACCGGGAGGGCCTGGCGCGCGAGTACGTGGACCCGCCGCCGGCGATCTCCGAGTTCCGGGAGGCGAGCTTCGGGCACGGGCGGCTGGAGGTTGTGAACGCGACACACGCCTCGTGGAGGTGGCACAGGAACGACGACGACGAGCCGGTGGTCGCCGACCAGGTGTGGATCACCAGCCTCGCGGCCAACCCGGCTTGCAACAAGAAAAAGTGATTAGCTAAGACATCGTGTAAAAATGTTGCTTTCCGCGTTGTATTAGCTTGATATGTCGTGATTAAATTGTTGGATTCATACATACCCTCTGTTTTTTCTTTATTTGTCACCGGATAGTTCAAAAAAGAACAAATCGGTGACAATTAAAAAGAAAGAGGAGTAATAAAAAGTTGATTATTGTACTCCCTTCATCTTAAAAAAAACTTGTCGCTTTGTAATTAAAAAATAAACTACAAAACCACAAGGGAGTACTCTTCATCCCAAACCATAATGTCCATCATTTTGTCACTGCTCACGTTGCACACACGAGCTCTATGAAAAAGATCATAAACATCATGCTCTTTGCTCTTAGGACCCGAATGAATCAAAATGATACTTTCACTGTCTCTAAAAGTTTGTTACACTTTAATTCAAAAATAAAATAGAAAATGATAAACTTTTAGTAACAGATAGGGTATATATTAACGGTGTCCAAGTATCGGACAGCTACGCCAGCTTAATGATAGGACGAATCTGGAAATGCAGCAGTGATACGTGCACATCGACGACACTTCCAGTATGAAACGTTCACATGTTTTGCTTGCACACACATACAGTAATCTCAACGTACGCAGCAGGAATAAAGATGGTACTATAAGAATTCGCTGTGATATTTAAGTTATTACAATATTGATACATTGCAAACAATCACAATCAATCCTAGTACTACAAATTGAGTAGATCATCAGCGGTATCATGACTGGATACTTGAGGGAAAAGTAACTGTTGGAATAACAGCATTTCCCCAATCTCTGGTTAATACCGACAGACTGAGACCAACCACATCAAAAGTATTCTGATACACACAACCACTCTGGCTAATACAAACATCACTGATCGAGATCTAATGGTCTTCACTTCTCACGTTCAGAACTGTGCAGCATATAAAACAAACTCGTAAGCTCAACACGTGAAAATGTTGACCATTGCATCAGCTAGACGGGAGGTCCTTGCTGACAGGAACGACAAGTGAACTGCTTGCGTCATGAGTTCGTGGCTTGCATGCAATTCTCACGAAAGCATAGATCTGCGATGTTTCAGCCATCGCACCATTCCCATAATCGCCACACGCCAGCTTTTTGGTAACCGGAGGGATCAAACTTATGCCCAGCTGGCTGATTGTCTGAAGATGACGCTCTGTGAACGGGTTATTCCACATGAAAGTGTTCATAGCTGGGGCAACAAAGAGTGGTTTTCTGTAGTCCCATGCTCTCACTATGCATGTCAAGAGGTTGTCACATAGACCACCAGCAATCTGAAATGAAAACAGAATCTATTGTCACTTTCTGTACGCGACCAAGCTATTTTTTTTTTTTTTGCTGATGGAGGATCGGAGAAAAGACGTACCTTAGCCAAGGTATTTGCCGATAGTGGAGCAATAACCATAATATCTGCCCATTTCCGCAGTTCTATGTGCAAAACTTCATCTCCTATCTTCTTCCAGGTGGACCACTCATCATCATCAGTGTAAAGAACAATGCCACTAGGAAGAGATGATTTATTAACAAAGTGCAACGATGGTTTGGTAACCACAGCTCGGACTTCTGCCCACTCAGAGAAACTACGACACAGGTTCTCAAATTTTATAGCAGCTACACTTCCTGAAGCAGCAAGAAGGACCCGAGGCTTTTTACTAGGCTGTGGGTAGTCTAGCATGAAATTGTCCTGTACTGGCTCCGATGTAGCCATCAGCTCTGCTTGTTGAACCGCTCAACTGCATAGCATTACAGTAAGTCAGATTATCTATTCAGGCACAGGAAACACGATCACAATTCACAATGAATGGAATGAAGAAAGAAAACAGAGAAAATATCATTTCAAAAACCAAAAGAAAAATGTTTGCTTTGTTCACCACTAGCAAAACTATTATATGTCATCACTACCCATGTTACCCAAAAAACGGAACATATGTTGTGCAATGTGTATTGCAGCAGTGCAAAACCACCAAGAAAAGCAATTAAATTGACAGCCGAAATTAGTTTTGTTCTACAATACAATCATCTAATCAATAGCCAATCAAATTGTGTATTGCATGGAGTAGTTGGAATATAATGTAGTCCTTTGTGACTAGAATGTATACAAGAGACTAAACCATACCAATAAAAAACTATGGATAGCGTTAAATTAACCCGTTGCTGCACCAATCAGAATCACACACAGGCGTAACAGCGTTGAGTTAGCGCTCACCTAGCTGTCTCCGCTTCGGCTGCACTCGTCGGCTGCCAGGCGCCGGAGCGCGTGCTGCAGGGCGCTGGGCCACTGGCGGTGTCCCCGGCTCCTCGTCAGCGGGTGGGGTGGGAGGCGCGACCGACCGGATACCGCTGAGACTCGATCCACAGAGGGTGGAGGCCTCACCCCCGCTGCTGGTGGCGCGGATGTGGGAGCGGGAGGCACACGAGCAGCCGGCGGCGGTTGCTCGGCTAGGGTTAACCGACGGGGACAACGCCGTTGTGGCTTGTGGGCTGACCTGCGGGAGTCGCGCGCTGGGCTGGACCAACAATTTTTGCAAATCTAGCAGACGTGACACTACTCTACGTGATGTTGTGTGACAGTGTGAGCTACTGTGCTTTGAGTACTCCTTCGGTTTTCGAATACTTATCGTCATTTAATAAGGAAAAAAGATAAATATTTGAGAACAGAAATAGTACTCTACAGAAATATTAGAGATTAACTCTGACTAGTACTATTATTACCTTCAGATATCACGATTCAACTGAACAAGTGGCTTGCACTGAATATTTTTCCGTTTTGTAGCAAGCACTAGTGCAGAAATATTTGACAAACACGTGTAAGGCTTACATGCAATCCAGGCAAGGCATGAGGTAGCGCGACCCGCTCTATTCCTAATGACGCTCGGTGTAGACGATCTATTATCATGCGCACGAGCACGACGCGGCTAAAAAGATCTGTGTTTGGTTGCTTGTCTTGGATTGAATTGATTTGGATTAATTGGATAATCCAGTCATATGTTATTTGTTTCGCGGTCAGATGGACACAATGATTTTGTCGCATTCGGCAAGATATTGTTGGATCTGAGTAAAGGTGCTTGTTAGGAAACCAGTTGATCAGGACGTGAGGTGCACCGTAACAATATACGTGAGGTGCACCGTAAACAACCTTCTTATTGATCATCATCGTGCTCTCAGACAGGCATGTTGGGAGCGCACTCAGCAAGATGTCGTTGGATCTGAGTAAAGGTGCTTGTTAGGAAACCAGCTGATCAGGATGTGAGGTGCACCGTAACAATATACGTGAGGTGCACCGTAAACAACCTTCTTATTGATCATCATCGTGCTCTCAGACAGGCACGTTGGGAGCGCACTCGGCAAGATGTCATTGGATCTGAGTAAGGTGCTTGTTAGAAAACCAACTGATCAGGACGTGAGGTGCACTATAACAATATACGTGAGGTGCATCGTAACAATATCGATTATTTAAACAACCTTTTGTATTTGGTTGAATAGGCCGGGGTTACGTACGTCGTGTGGTAGGTGAGACAATGTGATGACACGAATGGGCATGGTAGAGTAGTAGGCTGCCTACTTTTCCGAGGTGTTTACATTGTTGAAACAAATACTTTGCCAGAATGCATCCAAGATACAAACATGTTCTTGTTCTTCCCAACCATGCTTGCTTTACCCACGCCACACAGGACGGTAGAACAAACTCACCCACCCTCCGAGACACGTTGTCGTACCTGCAAGCAAAGCCAAAAGCATCGTACATATATACAGCCGGTCCGAAGCCACGACACGGCACAATGGCGGCGAGCACCGGCGACGACGGCAGGAACAAGCAGCAGGCCACGGAGGCGTCGCCGATCGACGACGACGACGACCTGTTCGAGCTCGACATCGACCTTCGCCACAACGTCGACGGCCGCCGCGGTCATGACCATCATCTCCGCGGCCGCCGCCACTGCGGCCGTTACTACTGCGCTGACGACGACGACGACGCTGTCGTCACCGACGAGGACGACGACGGGCGCGGCGGCCACGCGCTGCTGGCCAACTGCCTGCTGCCGGTGAGCTCGGTGAGCAACGCGGTGCCGGTCTCCGAGGCCGGCTTCGTCGTCTCGACGTCGTCCTACTCCGGCTACAACAGTTCCTCGAGGAGGAGGCTCTTCTTCACGGCAGGAACTGGAAGCAACAAGTGGTCTCCGTTTGGGCGTTCAGCGAGGTTCTGCTTCTCCAGCAGAGGCTTGGAAACCATGGGGAGCTACTTCCAGAGATACTGAACGCTTGATCGATCAACCTCTTCTCTTACAGAAAGTGCAGGGCCCAATACGTGCACTGGTGTTTAATTGTTGTATTTAAGCACTTGGGTTAATCGCAGTTCAATTCAATTTTTGGTAACCTGTATGTATCTCAGCCACGTGGATACAACTCAATTAATTTTGATACATTATATGTAAAAAAACAAAAAAAAAGTGAGAGATAGATATAGACAGCTCTAGTACGTGGCCCACCCATCGAGGAAGGAAACTTGGGCCAGTTATAGTGGAGGCCTTGCAGTAAGGCCCATCAACGTGCGGCCCATCCTTCTCGATGCACGGCGTACGTATTCAGACGTAGGAATACGTACAAGATACGCCATCGCCCGTAGGATACGGCTCGCGCCATTTCTGCGCAACGCAACTCAGGCGGAGGGCAGCGGATTGCCGTCGCGGTCTCGCGGAACCACGCCGGCGACCTCTGCTCTGCCGCCGGAAAACCCTTGATTTCACCGTCTGCGAAGGGAGCTATGCGCCCTGACTTCGGCGGTTGTTCCCCCGAGATGAGGTCGGCAGCGACAGGTAAGGATCGATGTCGATCCCGTTATCCCTCTTCCCTTCCCTGATTTCAGGACCCGAGCTGCATTACCCTGTTCGGGGCTCCTGGTTTTTTCCCCTTGGATTGCTAATGTATCGCCAGTTTTGTTCGCGAAATGCCAGCAGCCGTCACTCGAGTTTTTAAGGTTAGGTGATTGTGCATCTCTCTTAGAAAAACGGGTTGCTGCAGATCGACTGGTGCTGATGTTTCACCGCTCCATCTGCAGTGGATATTTTTTTTTTTCCGAGGGGAGTCGAGATACATTGTTAACTTGGAGTTGTGAAGGAAATGAAAGTTGACATCTGAAACTAACCTAGAGGGTCAGAGAGAACAAACATAGCTAGTATGGTCAAGAAAAATTTTGCTCTCTTAAGCAATATTCATGCAGTCAGAGCAGCAAAGGAAACTGCAAGGGGAAACCATAACCATGACTTATACATGATCCACAATCTTCCTGCTTACAAAAACACTTAATTCTAATACAGTATGCAAAATGCATCTGATTTATTTGTGTGACAGGATTGTGCGACCTAGCAAAGGACAAACGAGTTTTGATAGAAGGTTGGGAGGCCTTTATTTCATCAGAACTTTGGGATGATGCAATCTGGACTTTCAGCGCCTCCTGGCAGCAGTCTCTCTCTGGGCATTGAAGTATACAGCAGCCACAGGGAGACCAAGGTCATTTTCGTGTGCAAACTGGCGGGTATTGAAATGATCCCTGAAGGATGGCACATTTACAGACTGTCTGTGCTTCTGCTTGAAGAGCACAAAAATGAACTTGTGGATACCAATGTGGGGCTTTGGACTCTCATAGCTTATTACCTCTCGCCCTGCGATTTGAACGGTACATGGTCATTAATTCAAAAGAACCAATGGATGGAACTTGGAATACTCTTAAGTTTCAGCAGAAAGAGCCTACCAAAGGAAGCATCTGTTGTCCCAGGAATATCAGTCACAATCCTGTTAATGTAGAGGTAACATTTAGCTATACCAATATTGTTATGATAATTATTCAGGTAATACTCTTTTGTACATCTGCAAGATGTGATATTGTACTCAGCAACATATACTATTGTCTAGTTAATAAGTAAACACCAACTAGAAATAACAAGACAATTTTTAGATAAGGAATGTTGAAGATACCAATGAAGGTGCTCCCTTAGATATGGATCACTTGGTCCTGGGACATCAGGGTCTGTCATAACCTGGAATTTCAATGATTATGGTCTTCAGAGATCAAACAGAAAGTATGAATTGTATGAACTAAAGTATGAAGCAGCCAGTTTTGAATTAGTTTTTCTCTACCAATGTGAAGAAAGAACGTAAGTCACCCCCTTGGACCTCAACTCTTGGTTTAGATTGAACTACTGATGGGTAGATCTCATGGCCATTGCAGACTAGCTTGTTTGAATTGTAGGTCACTATCATTTTCACACATGGGTGAAAGGAGTCAAGAACTTCTCCAATCACCCGCCCAACAATAAGAGGCTCCACAGACCTCGACATGGTTGTAGGGATAGCTGGATAGGTATCTATGTTCTGCTCAAGTAATGGTCTGACTATTTGTGCAAGCTAATGCACTTAACAATGTGCCGTTGGCTGCTTATTGGGCATTGGTAGAGGGCCAACCCTCTATTTATAGTGGCTATAAGCCTGCTATTGGGTGCAAGTCATGAGATATTGTGATGCATGTGAGTCAGTGAGTGTATTTAGTTGGGTATGCTGTGGATGTAACTGAAAAGGTCACAGGAAGCTTGTCCTTTTGTTGACTAGACAACCAACCAAGGGTCTTGCACTACTTGTGCTTGTAATCAAACTCTGATTTCTCCTTATAATATACACCAGTCTGCCGGAACGTTCGAAAAAAAAACCAACCAAGGGTCTTGGTTCTTCTGCGCACCAGATGGAAAATAATTTAAGGATCTATACAGGCAAATATTTCATGCATCTTCTTTGATGTTCTAGGGATAGCCTCCGTTTTTCCTTTCTTTGAATTATTTTTTATCTTTTGTAATTTTTTTTGGACACCTATTTTTAGGGCCTTTCTTTGATGTGTTTCAAGATTATGTTGCTGGGCTATCTGATATTGGTTGTGAATTGGTGCTCATCCTCATGAAAGTTAGGTCGGCGTGGAATTGCTGCAGTATTTGGCACTAAATCACGCCATAACATCACATCATCATTTCTGTATTTTTCGTATGGAAAATCTCGTGAGCTTGAGAGTTGAAACAGAAGTTTACATTACCATCTGATAACTGCAAATCATACTGATATACCTAATTTTGAAATAGGAAGCATCTAGATGAAAACAATTGTGGCTAGTTAGTGGTTAATGAGTATGCCTTTCTGAAGATAAATGAAAAAAAGCAGGGAGAATATAACACTTTGGAACGATGCCTTTTTTCTTGGCCAAAACTATCAATTCATTTCTGTGCGCCTGATTTGATGTTCCCTTGCAAAACATTAAGACCTTGTTTGCTGATATTCTTATCCTCCCAGTATTTTAATGATTCTTTCCTTATCTAGCAGACAAAAGAAATGAGGTTCTATATTTGTGGAAGCTTCTGCATCCTCAGTGTTCATCTTTTCAGCCTGATTAATTGTTCAGGTAAGCCTCACTTAGCTTCCTCTTTTTTCGTTAAGGAAAAGAGTACCAATTGAGTTCAATTGTGGTTAGAATCTTTTCTCAAACTGTGATAGCGATTGGGTTACCATTGTTTTCTGTTTATTCTGTTCGTTAGATTTCTTTGGCAGCAAAGAATAAAGCACCGGATTGCAGTGCCGCCGCCACTTCTTCGTGTAGGGCTGTTGTCTAGTGCTGAGATGTCACTTCAGTCATTAAAAAACGTCATAGGTTCTTCTTAATCCAGTTATTAAAGAGTCTTTCTCGGGTTCCATAAGTGGTGGAGCCAACAGCCAAGTACAGTTTTATGCATAGGTTCTTCTTAATCAAGTTTGCAATAGCGAAATTGTTTTTGGCAAAATTGCCCAGTTTAGCGGTATCCATGCAGAAGCAATTGTTTAATTGGTGGTCGTCAAGAACTGTTACAAAGACACATTTGAAGTGCCTTGGCAAAAAGCAACCATCCACTGAGGTTGAATTGAATCCATCCTGGCGCGAGGATCATTGTGGGCCAATATAGGGAGGCGGCAATTAGATATTCAGATCATGGCATGAAGACTTCAGACTTGATTGAGAGGGAGGGAAGAAGAAGCCATGATCCAACGAATCTCCATAGATCAAGGTGTCCCCCCTTGATTGAGTACGAGTCAGTATCCAAACACACAAGATAGCATCCATCCAATCCAAAGTTGTTATTGTGGGGGTTGACATGACAGTGGGGTGTTCCCTGTGCAGATTTGGTTCAAGGATGGAGATGGGGTGGTCAACGGCCAAGAGATTTGGTGGTATTATAAATCTGTACTCCACTTGACGGCAAGCTGCAAAGCGTGTTCATCGCTATTCACACACTGTTTCAATGTCAAATTCCCACGCACAGACTGCATTCAAGATCTTATGTTCATATTATGCCTGCCAAAGTAGTGAGGTCTCTATTTTTTTTTAAAAAAAAGTGACGAGGTCTGTTAATGAACACATCAGCAGTCAGCTACTCTCTCCGTCCCGGAAAGTTTGTCACTTTGTAGTTCAAAAATGAACTACAAAGCAACAAACTTTCCGGGACGGAGGGAGTACTCAGCTGGTTACTGCCACGGACAAAAAAAGCCCCATTTTGAAATATTCTCTCTGTTTCTTTTTATTTGTCACCGGTTATTTTAAAAATGAACTAGCTGGTGATAAATAAAAAGAAACAGAAGGAGTAACTAATCAGCGTTATTTAATTGGAACCATACGGAGTACTGTATTTATTTCTCGAAACGTGGTGCCGATTATTTGCGTTATTTCTTGAAACGTGGCCTGTGTGTACTACAACAGCTTGGCAAATCTTATCCCTTATTATTCCCACTGGTGAGCTCTTTCTCTTTCGGGTACAGTCCCTTCACGCGAGTTGTTGACACGCGCGCGTGATCATTTGCACTCGTTCGACAAAATGGCTCCGAGCAGAAAATTGGATAAAATTCAACAACTATAATAGGACATACGGCAGGTTTGTATAGCAGATCCTGCCTCTGATTTTACGAAATCAGAACACAAGTAGGTATAGCAAATGATGATTTTGGCCCACTTAAAGAGCCTTAATGTGGTCTTGCAAATTGGGTTCACGTGGATAATAGTTGGGACAGAGTTAGTTCCTCAACATGGCTAACATCAATAAAGACATAAGCATCTCATTAAATGATGATCCAAAGAATGAGAACAGAACAGAGTTACAAATCTGACAGGCCCTGTGTTTGACTAATGCCTATGCCAAAATTGGTGGTGATACACGAATTATTCATTAAAAAATCTCGGTATGTTTTTACCAAGACAAATCCTACTATAATTGAAGAAAACTCAGTCACAAAGTCCCTCAAAATTAAGCGTTTGAGACATGAGGTATATGGAATGCACATCAGCAGGTTTCCACTTCCAGTACACCCACTCAGAAACAAGAAACGAAAGGGATGAAGCCCGGCACCATGAAAGTTTTCTTAGAAACAGGAGCTCCCACCTACCAGTGTCCATCAAATTGTGTCTCCACGAGTACCATACCAAGGAAAATTCTGTGACTCGCTTTAAGCAGCAAGAGGAGAAACTGGCCGTGGTCAGCTACTGGTGTAGAAAGCACCCTGCTACTTAACTCCCATTATATCATCCCAAGCTCATGCACCTTTAGGATAAAATATCATCCCTAAGCAGCAAGCTCCAAATATCATCCCTGAGCATCAGAAAACATGCTTGTGCTTATCACTCATCTGAAAAGCACCCAGTTTTTTTTTTAAAACTCAGAGAACATTGCCTGTTTTCTCCCATTTCGTAATAATCGTCCCCAAATTCGACTACCGTCTCTGGACTGAGCACAATCAAAATATGCTTGAAGAACGAGCACAGTACCACTGACGAAGAGAAATATGCATACAGGAGAAAGTTCTTACAGAGGCATATCTGCAACGCAGGACAAACAGAATAATCTTCAGAGACCAGTAGTCTATTCACCCAAAATGACATTTTCCAAGTACCTAATTGCATGTTGCATGCGATCTTCATCAAATCCCTTAAACAAGGCATTATGTGTGCAACAATCTGGTTGGACACCATTGCGGTGCATTTCAGAATACAATCTTATTGCATCCTCCCAGTTGCCTTCTTTACAGTTCCCATATATCAACAAAGTATACGTGTATTTGTTTGGCTCCAATCCCCTTTGCAGCATCTCATGAAAATGATGATAAGCCAAGCGAGTTCTGCCCATCCTGCATAAAGCATGTATGAGCACATTATAGGTAACTTCATTAGGTTCAACTCCTTCCACCATCATCCTCTGAAACCAACCATATGCTGAATAAAGATTCCCACTTCTACAGTACGTGTGAATAAAAACAGTGTACGTCACAGCTGAGGGTAGCAAATCACATGAGACCATGTCATCATAGATTTCCCTTGCTTCTCTTAGGAGTCCTCTCTCGCAGTGTGCATGAATCAAGCAGGTGTATGTGATACAGTCAGGTCGTAAACCATCTTTGACCATTTTTGTGCACAGCGCATAGGCATCTTTCAGGTTACCAGTCTTGGACAGTCCAGAAATAAGAATATTGTATGTGACTGTATCAGAAGAAATTCCTTTCAACTCCATCACCTCCATCAACTGGAAAGCCTTGGAAGCATCTCCTAGGGTTAGCTCTGCGCAAATCCTCGTATTATATGCAAAGCAATCTGGCTGCAAACCTTTGCTCAGCATCTCATCAAAGTACCCTCTTGCCATATCAAGGTTCCTTGACTTACATGAACCATCCATTAGAATTGTGTATGTACAAACATTGGGAAAAATGCGCTGCTCTACCATTTCCTCTTTGAATCTCTGAGCTTTATCTAAATGACCTAATCTACAACAACCATCTATGAGACTGTTATATGTCAAAACTGTTGGTGTTAACCCTGCACGCTTCAAATCACCAAGTAACCAGAGTGCCTCTTTCAAATTACCAGCCTTACAATAGCAACTTATCAACGAATTGTACGTGACCGCATCTGGCAGCAAGCCCATTGCCCTCATTTCCACAAATTTCACTTGCGCAGCCTCTACCTGCCCACTCTTAAGCAGCCCATAAATCATTGCATTGTATGTCACCACTGTAGGCATAATACCATCACCCTCCATTGCCAACTGCAAAGCTTCAACCTTTCTGCCAAAACCCCTTTCGAAAAACCCAGTGATAAGTGGGTTGTAAGTGAAGGATGATGCTTTCATGGAAAGCCTCACTACGTCAACCAGCTCTAACGCCTCGTCCAGCTCACCATTCCTGGCCAACCAACTGATCATGACATTGTAAGTGACGTCGTTTGGCAAGAAGCCAGACCCCTGGTTTTTTATCTCCTGCAGCAGCTTGGCAATCTCATCCCTCCTTCCCTCTTTGCAGTAAGAGTCCAGCAATGTATTGTATGTGACAATGCTCGGCTCAATTCCCAGATGTAGCATCTCCGCGTGCACGGCTCGTATGTCATCCCACCTTTCAGTGTCACGCAGAACGCGCAGCACCCTGTTGCAGTCCTTGACGTCAGGGGCTACGCCATGACGAGCCATCTCGCGAAAGGCAGACAGGCAAAGCGTCGAACGGGAGGTGGGCGTGAGGCTGTGAGCTTCGCATTCCGTTGAAAACTTGGTGGACAGGCGTAAGAGGAGGCCAGGTAGGGATCGGCGGGACGACGAGGAGAAGGGAAGGGAGAGGAGGAGGGACAGGAGGGGGATGAGGAGGCCGAGGCGCAGGGCGCGGAGGGAGACGGGGTAGGCGGCGCGGATGTGGTTGGCTTGCGCGAGCGGGACGAGGACGGCGGCGAATGCCGAGGCGGAACGGGGGAAGCCACGCGGGGTGGACTCCGCCCACCGGAACAGCTGGCGCGCAAGGGCCGGGAGGCCGCGGAGCGCGGCGTGGACGTCGCCCGTGGCGAGCACCAGACGAAGAGGCTCCGGCGGTGGGGGATCAGACGCGAGTAGCCCCGCAAATGGGTCCTCCTCGGAAAGCGGTGGCGGAGACGAGACCAGCGCCGGCAAGGACGAAAAGGGGGAGGAGGAGGAGGAGGAGAAGCGGAGGCTAGAGATAGCTGCAACGGCGGCGGCGGTTACAGGAGCTTTTGATTTGCAGGACGGGATATTGAATAGCATGGATCAAGGTTCTATTCTTACCGGCCGACGCCACGCCATGAATGAAGGCGCGGCGGCGGCGGCGTTGGCGGCTGGCGCCCCACCAGATTCCGGCGGCCGTACGAGGTCGAGGGCGCCCGTCCGTAGGCGGCGTCCCCCGACCTGGTGTACAGGGATGGACGATGCTGAGATGGCCGGCGGGAGGAGGCGGCGGCGCTGAAGGTGAAGGCTAGGGGGGCGGCGGCGGTCAGAGGGCCGGGTCGGAGGGGGGGGGGGGGGGGAGCGAGGGATCGGCGGAGAGCGAGGCCACGTTCGTTCGTTAACCAGAACACAGCACACACGGCTGTGGCGCAGCCCGGTACAGGTGCGCGGGCAATCTGCACCGAATATTGTGTATCAAGATTCGTGCAGATCCATATCTCATCCACACTCTACCCATTGCTTTATTATACACGTGGAGGTCTTCTGAACAAATTAAATCTTTCCAACATATGTATCGAGTATTCCCTGTGTTACTAAATACTTGTCGTCTTTTAATAAAAAAATAAAAAGAAGATAAGTATTTAGAAACAGAAGGATCTTCAAATCATATGCATACTGATATTAATACAGGTTCAATTTACGTTTGACGGCTAACTTATTAACCAATTATATATATATATTACTTTAACATATCAAAAGAAGATAAAAGTTTCAAATCCAAATATACTTAACTCAAGAATTAAATTCAAATGGTTTTTGTCACTACTAACCAGAGTATCTCAATGCCAATCCTTTGAGACCACTGTGATCATACTATAAAACCTTGTTAAGTAAGAACAAATAATACTGTCTCGATTTCATTTATTTATAAAGTCAAAACTGGGCCGTGTTTATCCAAGTTTGGAGTAGCCCGTTGGGCGTCAGCAAAGATTCACAGGCCCAACGAAGGTAGAATTGGGCTGTCCAGCAAGTGCTTGTGACGGACGGCCCACAGCATCAGTCCGGTAAGAAAAAGGTTCGAGATTCCTTCGCCGACCACTGGCATATGCCATATAACCGATTTTTTTATTTTAGCATTATTAATTTATTATTTAATATTAATAGCATCCGAAATTTTCTTTTGCAAACTAGCATCCCTGCCGTCCACCGTGAGGACAGACTTGCCACATGGCAGCACATGTGGCAGTCTAAAAAATTCTGGTTTTTGTTTACTTTTAGGCGCCTATTTTAAAATACTTAGAGACGTATTTTGGAAATACTTTTATTGAAAATACATAGTAGACAATGTGTACTACAATTCCTTAAGTAACAACATTTCCAAAATAAGTCTCTAGATATTTCTAAATAGCCGTCCAAATGTGAATAAAACTCAGCAAATTTGCGCTGTAGAGGTAAATTTGTTGAGTTTAGTCACATTTCGACGGCCCTTTTAAAATACATAGATAAAAATGTATAAAATTATGATACTAGAATAACTGTAGATAACAATATTTACTACATTCTATTCAATAACTACATTTCCTAAATATGTCTCTAAATATTTTAAAATAACCATTCAAAAGTGACTAAACACAGCAAATTTGCATCTGCAACCCGAATTTTCTTAGTTTCATTCACTTTTGGACACCTATTTTAAAATACCTAAAAATATATTTTTGAAATATTGTTATTGAATAAAATATAGTAAAGATTTTTTCAGTTATCCAATATTAAAATTTCATGAATATGTTTCTAGTTATTTTAAAATAGTCGTCGAAAAGTGATTGAACTCAGCAAATTTGCCTCTGCAGCCCAATTTGCTGAGTTTTATTCAAGTTTGAACAACTATTTTGAAATACCTAGAGACATATTTTGGAAATATTGTTGTTTAGGAATTTGTGGTACACATTGTATACTACATTTTCTTCAATAACAACATTTTCAAAATATGTCTGTAAGTATTTTAAAATAGACGCCTAAAAGTAAACAAAAACCAGAATTTTTAAGACTACCACATGTGCTGCCAGGCAAGTCGTGCAATCCTGCCACCTGGCAAGTCGTCCACACCGTGGACGGCAGGGATGCTAGTTTTACAAAAGAAAAATTTCGGATGCTATTAATATTAAATAATAAATTAATAATGCTAAAATAAAAAATTCCCCATATAACCATCAAATACACAAGTGTTGCAGCATTTTCAAATGTTATATTTAGAATTTTGAAGCGGATTCTTTCATAATGTAGGAACTTCTGTTCCGAGAAACTATACTAGACGGAACCAAAATATCACAGTACTGAAATAGAAAAATCCAGGTGTCATCTCGCTCCAATGAATTACTAGACAATTTGACACACCTAGAAAATTTCCATACAAGCTCTACATATTCCCAGAAGCACCCCTGTTCGAAAGATTCCTTCATTTTCAAGATGTCCAATGTAGCACTAGTCAGCACATCAAAAAGAACATATGTTCTAGACGCTTCCTCTTACTCCTAAGGTGAAGGTTAGTTCCACAATATTTGTGAATCAGAAGGCTTGGAATTGATTATGGGGTGGTTGTTGTGCCATGATGTTTAGCTCTCCACAATTGCCTTCATCCGTCCCCAGTATCCTGCAGGCAATACACCAGGAATAAACGGATAAGAAAAACATCAATACAAATAGATGTGCAACTATCAGCTTGTGCTTGTAGAGCCTTTAGAGTTCAGTTAGTTGGCTGAAGTAATTGAAATATTTCAAAGATGGTGTTAGGTTCTCATTTTTCATGCCGTAGCATGGCTCCTTTCTGCAAGGTAGCATGGGCTTTATTTGTTGTGTATGGTTGCTTGCTGACTTTTGATTGTTTGTAGGAGGGTGGTCCATTTCGTGCTGATTTAGCAGGGCATATCCAGGTAAGGTATATTTTAGATACTTCATCTTTGCTCAGAATCCAGAGTCAATAATATATCCAGGTATATTTGAATTGGTTCAATTATTGATGGATACTACTACTACCTTCAACAAACTAGAGGTTGTGTGCTTTCTTAAAATAAATAAAGCAAGGGAATCGAGGTTGGAACTGCATTATGCTTACTCTCGAGGACGAGAAGCCCAAAGGGAGCTTAGGGCACGAAGTCGGTTGTGGTACTCGCCAATGGCCAAGAAACATCGAGCTGCCTGCCTAACTGTCAGGATCCTGTGTATCTGATGAAGAGTCTGCTTCCTCAAGTTATCAGCCTAGAAACCACACAACTAGTTTTAGCATAGCTGCAGGATCTCTACTAATTTTAAGAATTTTATAATATTTAACTAAAATATATCCATAGGCCCATATTATGATACAGATGCATTCCAAATATGAGTGAATTGCAAACTCATGACTAACTGAATGCACTCTTGCCATTGTCTAAATATACAGTTCCTTATTTCTGGCACAATTACTGGTTAAACTGGTGAGGTTTAATGTGGTACAGGTGTTTGAGCAAGAAAAAAGTTGCCAGGAAGTGCTATATGCTTCTACAATTTGAAAACCTACACTTTTTATCAAGTGGTTTCATTGATCATCTACAAAGTTGAGTGAAAAACGAGGCCTAGTGTAGTATTTGTAGTACTGAGAGATGACCAAGATTTAAGATTTGACGAGAAACCATAACCTGTATCACAAAGCCTTCAAGGTTGGACAGCTTGCTGAGAGCAAGGGCCATTTGACCCATGAAGCCCATAGTGGTGTCGTCAGTCACAGATCCACCGGCCATGGTACTGGCTAGTGACTGATGCAGCTGCTCCAGGCCCTGGGAGAGAGCTTCCTCTGCCTGTTGCGATGACTGTTGAAGCTTGTATATGCCTACGACTTGCTGCTCGGTCAGCGGATCTAGCTGAGGCAGCAGTGTCTGCAGCAGCAGCAGGAAAAGTTTGTAATGCAACTGAAAAACAGAGATGTACTCAAGAGGATGAGGTCAGAAAGCTTGAGTTTGTTTTCCTCTATAGATGGCTTAAGAACTGTTATTTTGTCACATCTAACAGCCAAATGAGCTTTGTACCTGATGTAAGAACCGTCACTCAGCTAATCAATGTTAGATCATTGAATTATGTATTTACAGTGCAGACAGCTCGATTTTAGATGTTATATTCAGAATTTTGCAGCACCGATTTCATACCTTGAGCAGATCCGAGGGCTTGAATCCGCCCATCCAGAGGTAGCAACGCTCAGCGGGGCTCACCCACACACCAGTGATGAGGTGGAACACGTCGGACCTGGCCGCCATGGCCTTGAGACGGAACAGTTCGTCGTGGTGGGTCAGAGTGTCGTCGACGATGGCCCTGAGTTCGCCATCCTGCAGGTGCGCGTGCAGTGCCCCGTTCAGCTCAGCCATGCGCCGGCAGTGGTCGTCCAGCCAGCGTGCGTACTCCATGTCAAACATTGCTGCACCTGGGACATGC
The DNA here is from genome assembly GCA_036927565.1 of Tuctoria greenei. Classification (NCBI taxonomy): domain Eukaryota; kingdom Viridiplantae; phylum Streptophyta; class Magnoliopsida; order Poales; family Poaceae; genus Tuctoria; species Tuctoria greenei. The sequence goes on along the minus strand of JAYESD010000009.1, from coordinate 176,713,637 downwards.
ATGGACACCACAGCACAATGAGATGAGACAGCTCGGTAGTGATGGACGATGAGAAGATCAAGAAATTGAAGGTCGTTGGTACCTGAGCTCGTGTTTGCACCTGGAGTTCCTCCTAGCAAGAGGCCCTAAACAAAGCACAACTCATCAGAGTGTATTACATTCAGATGGACAGTTAACAGTCAGTTGGCAAAAGCATACGAGTAAGGTCTACCTGGGCACGAGCTCCCTGGATGTCCTGTTCCATCTGAGCAAGCTTCAGCTTGCTGCTCTCAAGTTGCTGAATGTAAGCCTATTGCACATCAATAAAACTGTCAGGAATCTGGAAAACTCAACTCACAATGCTAGAATTATTTAGTCTCAATGGTTCATGCTCAAGGCAATCACCTTCTTCCGTAGGCGGCTTTTGCGTGCAGCTTCTCGGTTCTGGGCAAGCCTTCTTATTGTCTGCTGCCACAAAGAGAGAAGATATATAAAACTCATTATCTAGGGTTCCCAAAATGCTCCACGGACACAGTGTCTTGCATTGTGCATCACCATGAACATGAACGACTGTAAAAAGGTAACTGAAGGAGAAAAATAGACCTTTGAATCCAGGTTCTTGCCAGTCTTCTGAGTAGAACTTGTAGCCATATTCTGCATGAATGACAGGTGGACACGAAGAAGTCGCATGAAAATCAGAGTAATCATCAGACAATTATTAGAGAGAAATGAAATAACAGCTGCAATGCACCAATGTGTTGGGGCTTAAAGAATAAACAGTGCGATCTCGACATGCACGTTACATCAAGCAGAATAGAAAACAGTCTCGTGCAATTGGTGGAAGCCACCCACTCTTACAACAGACAAAACTTGGTTTTCTTATTGTTCATGTTGCTTTCGCGCTCTAACTTGCAAAGTTCTCTTTCGGTTAAGTGTGAACCAATCAGATCATATATAACGCTTTCATCAAATATATATTAGCGGTTCTTCGCTTGACCAGAAAGTACCTAAAGCACCACTGACCCAAGGTGCCATTGTTTAAGCATCAGTCGGTGCATTTCCATTAGCTAGGGCACGGTATTGCAAGCTAAAGACAATTAATAATATTGTAAGAATGCTAACTTGTCTCCTATCTCAGCTCCAACAGCAGTACATGCATGATCCCATCATGCACTAACCTAACATATCCCCTACTAGACTTATCCACACCTGCAATAAAGATCGTGGAACTAGAATGACTAGTTCTTTCTCAGTTTCTCTGAAGGAGCTAGAATGGCTAAGCTAGTTCTTGCACACGAAGACGTTTGTCCATCGATCACCCTACGACAAAGCTCTACCAAAATTGAATTCTTCAAAGATAAGCCGTTATATTTGCCTAGCGCTACCAGTGGAAGAGGCATCAGGGAGTAGGTGTCTAAACGGTCAAAAGATTCACAAGACATTGGGATTGGGGACCTTGGGAGCAGCAATGCCATAAATGACCTGGACTTATGTTTCTTCTACCTATTGGAGCATGTAGCTAGTTACATGAGCATCTTGGAAGTTGTGACCTTGTGGGCTAGCTAGCGACATGACACCAGGACAGGGAACAACAATCTCTACACTGCATTTACCAGAAGAGATCGGTGCGAAGGCCGAAAACACGTCCAAGTAGAACACCACTGCATCATCAAGAAACAGCAAGATGCGCGGCACCTGATATCACAGAAATGAGCGCGTAGGTACCTTGAGCTGCTGCTGTGAAACTTGATCGAACTGGCTTCCCATGTTTGCTGCTGATCCGTGCTGATCAGGGGAGTGGTTGCTGTTGTTCTTGCTGCTGCTTTCCGAGTCTGTGCTATCTGCTGTTACATTTGAAACCTCCTAGTAGCATGCAAAAGCAAAAGCAAGACTTCAGAACTCGTCTCATTGTAAATTATATAACTCTATATATATTCGTAGCTTGTCCATACCTTGGGTACGTGAAGACAACCACTCAAAGGCCAAGATGGGAAGATGTTCAGTGTAGTAGGAGGCGGGGTTGCTGTAGCCGTTGCAGCTGCAGCTGTAGCGGCAGTGTGAAAGGCTGCAAGAAGATATCATAGGGGGAGGAGATCACGACAAGAATCCAAAGTACCAGAGGTGAAACAGAAAAGCCAGCATTGGGATCACAAGGGAGGGAAAGTGGGGCCACTGGGCAGTGAAAGTGAGTAGTGCAACTTATTCTCTTTGAGCTGTGCTTTGTACAGAGCCAGAGCAGGGAGTTGGTAGTGTGGTACTCGTACTACTACGTACCATGTCCGAACTTGTTTCACTCTAGAGCGAGAAAGAGAAGGAGAACGAGAGAGACAGAGGGTCGTCACAAGGTGGTCACGCCACGCCCAGCTGCACAACTGCCACTCCTGCAGTCCTGCTGCTGCTCTTGCATGGCTGCTTTTGACTACAATGCCCTAACCTCTTGTAAAAGTGCCTCACAAGTTTGTGTGTCTTTTCCCTTCGACAGGTAGAGAGAGAGAGGAAGAAGGTAAAGCAGTAGCTATGTGTGTTTTTTGTTGGTCGTCTTGGTCTTGGTCAGAGAGAGACAGAGAACTTCGCAGAGAGAGCAGAGAGAGAGCGAAGAGAGACAGATTTGCGTACACATCATCTCTCCATAATGAGCTGTGGAGGTTCCTACTGCTTGTTGTTGCGTCCTGAATGTGGCAACCTGATGCATGAGAGCCTCTTCCAGTTCTCCAAAGTAGGTAGCGCCTTCTTGGTCGCTGTCAGACATGACAATGAACTCAATTAATAACCGTTTGAGTTAGGGTAAAAATGTTATAGTTAGCAAAGATTCGTCTTTTATGCAAGCGCGCGCAGGAAACATGAGGAACGTTGGGGGAAGAAGACGATCGATCGACCAGTATGACAAACTAGATGAAACGGAGGGAGAAACTAGGAGACCAAGCAACTCATAGATAAATTTTCCTAAACTGAAAAGGAAGTGCAAGCCTGCAAGGTACCGCTCATGCATCTTTTTCATTTTGCATAAATCATATTGTCTCCAAAAGAGAAAACAAGATAGCATACGAAATAATCATAGAATAGAGAGAGATTTTACGAGATAGAGAGAGAGAGAGACGTTCTTACAAGAAGCTTGAAGGAGGAGCGGAGTTGCCCATGGCGCCATGGAAGCTGTAGCTGCTGCCAAGAACACAAGGATCCTGCCTTGAATGATTCGAGCTACTACTGGTCTCTCCCATCCTAACTCCAACGAGATCCCTGTGTCGCCTCAAACCCTTCCACACTTATGCAGATTAACTAACAACCTTGCTTTCTTCATTCAGGAACCAAAAAGCATCGATCACCCACATGGAGAAGAAGAAGATGGAGTTAGCAAGCATATGTGAAGAAGATGGAGTCAAATAGCATACCAGGATTGAGATTTACAAGAAGCGAGAGATCGAGCAGGCCCAGGTAAGGTAATAGCCAGAAGCGGAAGCGGCCAAGCAGGCTTTGACGACTGCTGGTGTTGAGTTGCTCTCGCTCACACGCACCTTCTTGATATATCGGACAGTGTAGTGGTTTCAGCTTCCGGTTGGAGCGCTAATCCCACTGTTCCGAGAAAGATCTTATTTTTATAGGCTGCTTTTGCAAATTTGTACCGGAGAGAGAGAGAGGGGAGCATAGGGGGGTCTTGTCTTCACTTGAAAACTTTTGTCATGAAGCTACAGGAATCCCAGGCTGCACTCTTATCACATTGGAACTGACTCTTTCTCTGGTTATTGGTCCTAGCAAGCCTCCCTGAATTTCTTTTCCTTTATTTCGTACTCGCCCTTTTTTAGCTAAAGTACTTAATTTTTAATTGTCATTAAGAGTTGTAGGAAGTACCATCTCGCTATTGTGACAATATGATCCTTTGGGCCATTAAAATACCCTTCTTTCTTTTGTTCTCAACTTCAAAACATTTTCTTGGCAAGGCTCCCTGAATTTCTTTTCCATTATTTCGTACTCACCCTTTTTTAGCTAAAGTACTTAATTTTCAATTGTCATTAAGAGTTGTAGGAAGTACTATCTCACTATTGTGACAATATCCTTTGGGCCATTAAAATACCCTTGTTCCTTTTGTTCAACTTCAAAACATTTTCTTAGCAGGGTACTATTCTAGTTGGTTAAGGCCTCCATCCAGTCAAATCCCGGTGTGCAAAAATTTGTAGAATTAAAAATCTTTATGCTGACAGTCGTATTGGTTTGGGTATCTATTCGGACTATTGGCAAGTTTGAGCTCTTCTATCCGGGGTAGTTGCACTAGTCGCAAGTATGGTCTACACTGTCAGGATTCGAGAATTCGAGCTTCTCTTATATAAGGAATGTCATAGGGTAGTCTTATCCTACCGATCGAAAAATAAAATAAAAAACATTTTATTGGAGCAGTTCATATTCTAATCCATAGTTCTAGAAGTCTTACCCGTTTAGACTTTGACCATACATATGATCTTCTATGTTGATTCAAGATCATCTACATGCTCCGCCTTGGACACCATGACCAGTCACCTCGCCTGGCCAACGACCGCCGCCTCCCTCTGACTCCTCCACTTGCCCCCTAGCAGCGTCGCCGCCTCGCTGTGGCTGTAGCCACGACCGCCGCCTATGGAAAGGAGAGATGGTGAGAAATGCTTAGGATTAGAGATGAGGATAGGTTTTATTTGCTGATCTGAAAGAAGAATCGTCGGATGAGATCTGACGGTTTATAACAATAGGGCCGAATTAGGCCCAGGCCCAACTCCTCCCACGACCCGCTCTGACACCTCCGCATGACCGCCTTGTGCGCCTTGACACATCCAGGTGCACATTAGAACCTTGTTATACAAACACATATGGAAACCATTCAGATAAAATAGATATTATTAGCAAATGAAGAGTGTGGCCATTCTTTTAACGAATTGGCGAGAGGATGTGATCACTTCATTATCAGCATGAGCATTTATTACTACAATTCTTTGCACTCCAACTCGTTTTAATTACCTACCATTATTTATGCACAACAGGTTTTATTTTCTCCAAAACTAGCGCCTTCTTCCTCAATCTGTAAAAAAGGAAGAAACGAATCAATCAAATCGCGACAAACTTCTAGCTTTTCCTACTTGTTTCCCCCCACTTGACTAGTGCTACTGCTTACATACTTCTTTACACTCAGCTCTCGATGAACTAGAGAGTGACAAGTATTTTGAGATGGAGAGAGTATCTCTCAACATGTGTCATGTAAAAATTGAAAAAATTAATGTTCTGCCAATTTAAAACGAGATCAGCAATTAAAAGTGTTAAGCTACTATGCGCTAATCGGTTGCATCTAAAAGCTTAAGCTGATAGAGAAGGATAGGCAATTCACTTATACACTCCAACACTTTCCCTCACATGAGGCCCTCTCGGGCCTCAAACGTGAAAATAGAAGTGGACTTGCGTTCGTCAAAATTCGAACTGGAGACCTCTGACTCTGATATCATGTTAAGCTACTATGCGTTGATGGGTTGCACCAAAAAACTTAAGCTAATAGAAAAGGGTAGACAATTCACTTATACACTCTAACAAAAAGACAAAGTAATTGAATAATGGACAAAGAGCATTGTCAGAAACAAAAACAACCTACAAGAAAAATCTACTTTTAAGGCAGTGTATATCAATTAGCTAGTAAGAATACATATACAATGTACTATTCCCTTTTTTTCACGTCAATGACCAACTATTCAGCAACAAATTAAAGTAATAAGGTGGAGAGGCCAGCAGCCTCAAATTTCTGTTTTTAATTTGCCTAGCATTTTCCTCCGTTAATGAGTCAACATCCTCCCTTGTCAAACCATACCTAAACCAACAACAGGTCTCCATCACTATCCATTTTCCAATCACGGTTATTATAATCCTCGAGTCCATTATCTTGTCCAATCACGGTTTGTTTTGGTAGCTAAAATGTTCGCTAGCTTGTCATTAATGTGTTGGCCAGATGTTGCTCATATATTACGAGTATTTTGTATTTGATTCAAAACATATCCATGCATCAGTACAGAAAGTAGTAAACGAAAGCAACACCACGCGTACCGTTCAAATATGAGGTGCTGCAAAAAGGCCCAAAAAAGTGCACTCTCCAAATAGTGGTGAAAACTGAGAAGCAAACGTGGCTTAGCGTACTCAATCAGATGTTTATAAAAGAAACATTTAAACTATGCACGCAAGTAGTGTTACCTCGCCGTGGTTCTTCCTCTTGTCAGTCTTCCCGGTCCGTTCCGCCAGTAAAGCACACAGGGCCGCCTGTTTCAGTGAGGAAGCTAGGGGGTTAGCTGCAATCAGAACAGATGTCACTTTCATTTTTGTGCACTTGAAAAATTAAAGTTCACTCATTACTAATCTATGACGATGTTCCTATCAAGCCTTTTAATTTTATATATGCCTTGTCCTCCTCTGTCTCTACCCACTATTATATTTTCCTGCCAATGATTGGCATGAAAATGCACAATACAGGGGATTAGGACGGATCGGAGGATTTATATGGTTGGATTAGGTGATGGGCAGAAGAAACTTTTTATATACATTGCCATTTTATATATAACCATTAAGTAAATTGGCAAGTTTCGGCGTGCACACTTAGCAGTCGGGTAGTACAGTAGTTGAAACCTCCTCATGCATGATTTGAAGCAGCTCGTTAATTAGCTTCTATCAAATGTAGTAGAGGTAGGCGATGGTCGGTCAGGTCGGATCATACATACCATTCTATGATTAGTACTCCCTCTGTTTTTTTCTATTTGTTACCGACTAATTCATTTTTGAATTAACCGATGACAAATAAAAAGAAACAGATAGAAAACTGTAGTTGCGCATGACTTTTCTGGAAGATCATGGTAAAGGCTGAATACTGTATTTAATCAACAACAGTCGATCAGTACCTAGTTAATTATGGTGCAGTATGTATGTATGTATGCATGCATGACATGAGAGATAATTAGGTCATTCTTCCTTGTTCTGGGAAGTTCCAAAGATACGGATGATAATACCACTAGATTTGGGAAAGCGTAAGAGGACCACCCGCAGTAAGCATGGGTCGTTGTTCATCCGCATTACTAGAAGAAAAAGTGCGTGCATATGCAGTTGATTGAGGTAGCGGATCGATGACGAGGCGAGCGTGGAACTAATTAAGTTCGTCTCGTACCTTGTTTTCGGTGCGGCGGGGTCTTGATCTGGTTCCATATATGACTGTTAATTACCGTCCTCCAGAGCCTTGATGAGTCTGCTCAATTGTTGATCGTACTGACAAGACTACAAATGTAAGTAATCGCGAAAGTGAAGTTAACCGAGAGCGGCGTGGGCCGCCGCGCCGCCGATCTGCCTCCTTCGCCCGTGGTGGCGGTGGCGGTGGCTGCGCGCGCCGGTATTGCGCCGGCCGGCGTCTCGCTCTACGTCCACCATCCTTCAAGCCCGCCGCGTCTCCGTCGCCGGATGGACCATGGACGCCGGTTACCGCGTCTCCCTGGCTGGCTGGCTTTCTCGGTCGACGAGTCGAGTGGTCCAAGCGATCGTTGGGCTTGGTTAATGGGCTACTTTGAGTATTGGTAGTAGATCAGCGGGCCTAAGTGGGCTTATCTTACAGCCTAGGTACGCAGGCCCAGCCTTTGTTTAGCCCATCAATTATCTTAGTTCTGACACAGTTGCTTTTGGCCTCTTGGGCATGGGCCGCGCAGAATTTTATGGGCATGTCAGTTCTCTGCATCTGCATGCCAACCTGTACAGTTTACTGGGCCACGATTCTGACAGGGTCCGATCAGTAAGTGGCGGCCTGTTGTGTACAGTATTACTACTCCGATACAAGACAATGAATACGCAACGGTTTATACAAATACAAGCCGAAAACAGAGCACCGAAATTTTCTCAAATTTGTGAATCCAAATACCAAACCTGAATTCGTTTGTACTCGCAGTATGTACGTACGTACACACACGGGTGAACTTAGAAGAAAGTGAAGTGAAGCACACGTACAGCAACGAGTCCGCTCGGCCACTCCTACTACCTATACACCGTCCCCTGCAGGCATGCACGAACTACAACGGCCCAGATCTCGCCACGCGTCCGTCACCCTCCACCTCGTCCACCCAGTCCGCCGCACGCCGCACCGACGAGAACCGCCGCATCGCTCCTAGTCCCAGTCCCATCCCTGGCACCGCCGCCTCCGCCTCTGCCGCCACCCCCTTCCGCCCCCTCACCGACGCGGGTAATGTTGGAAGCGGCGCCGGAGACCGGTCGACGACGCACTCCACGGCGCTGCTCCTCGACCGGCCGCGGCGCGCACACGTCATCAGGAGCAGCCCCAGCCCGCCGCAGCTGCACCGGCCGGGGGACGATGACGACGGCGGCGGTAGTCGCCGAAGCGCGCGCTCGCGGTCACGTTCTTCGGAGCCGACCTTCCCGAAACAGGACACCCTGGGCGACCCGGGCTCGGGGACGGCGACGGCCGACGACGCCTTGGCCTGGCCCTGCCCGCCGCCGCCGTTTCCAGTCTTAGTGGACCTCTTGGGGAACATGGCGGCGCGCGCGTGGTGGTGGTGGTGGTGGCGCCGCGCGCCACCGCCGAGGTTCCCGCCGGAGAGCCCGATGATGGGCGCCGCCGTCGGTTTCAGGTTCCCCGAGAACCTCTGCGACGGGGTGTGGTGCTGGTGGTGGTGGTTGTTGAGGAGGCACTTGGGGTTGGTGTTCTCCTTGAGCGAGTTGTCCCGGTCGTAGACGCCGTTGATGTCGGACCAGGTGACCTCGTCGCCGATGCGGAGCTGCGTCGACTCCGGCGGGTCGCCGGCGACGTCGCGGGAGGCGGGCATGGCGAGGCCGGGAACGTGATGCTGGCTTGGCCTCTAGGGAATTCCCGGACTTTTATCTGACCGATCGAGCCGTCGCTTCCTTCCCCAGCAGCAAAGGGGGTGTGGGGAAAAAAATTATACGGTATGCAAATTCAAGGCTGTGCATACCGTTCCAGATGTGTGACACAACAGATGGATGAAGCAGTTGTATGACTCTGGTCTTTTTCTCTTCAATGAAGTGCTTTAAGATTGGTAAAAAATGACGTGGCGTCAATCTAAATGGATATGCACTAGTGTTTTGGTGCATACGATATGTAGAAAATTCAGTTTGGGGGTGTGGTGCCTGGTTTTGTACAGTGCAGGTGCACTGACTGAAGATGAGATGATGTGAACGAACATTCGTCAGCCTCGTCTTCTTCCTCTTTTGGCATCATCAGCATCAGGACAGGAGTACTCACTTCGTTCCGAAAAGTTTGTCACTTTGTAGTTCAAAAATGAACTACAAAACGACAAACTTTTCGGGATGAAGGGAGTATTTATTTATCCCTGTCTTCCCAAAACCAAAAGGAGGGAGACAATCTTCCTCCTTTGGTCAACCGAAATTCCTGGGCACGAAACACCACCCAATGACCGGAAAATTAGCGAGGAAGGAAAAAGGCGTCGTGCGCCGCGTGCATTCAGACTGCCAAAAGCAAGCAACACAGGCAATTCTTTCTTTACTCGTGTTAATTACAGTACTCCTTTCCTTTGGCAAGTACTCCCTCATTTCTTAAACGTTTGTTATTTTTTAGTTTAAAATTGAACTAGAAAGCGACAAACTTTCCAGAAAGGAAGGAGTAGCAGTACTAAGAAAGTACTTACTAGCAGTACTAATTTCTGATGAACGTCGTACTGCTGCTGGCTGCTCGGTTGCGTCGCGGCAGTGTACGTAACTTTCAGTGCATGTGTTTACGACCTGTTCAACGACTGAAGCACGATCGCTGAACAAACTGAATTCTTCTGCTTGGCGATTTGCGCGAATTAAGCTAGCTAGCAGCAAGCTAGTTTGACTCGGCGGCAGTCTCGCTCGATCGCCACAAGTGAACAAGTACGACCGAAAAGAACGAATAATTAAAAAGAAAGAGACTCAGCTAGTGTGCTGCGTGCACCGGACAAGACAATTTCTGAATGGCATGATTACCCACTTCTAGAACCAGCGTCGGTACTCGAGCATGCATGGCAGCATCTGCTTCACCAATCATTTTAGGCGGCTGTTTCTAGAACCCTGTATTCTCGAGAGCGTTCTAGAAGCGGTTAATTTGGAGCCATTAATTGAGAACATGACATGGGTACACTAGACAATAATAATCCCTGACGGCTCAATAAGCAACTCGTGAACAAAACCGACTACAGTACCTCTCAGGGAGTGAAGTGTGTGATGTGCATGACGTGCGCTACTTGTGAACGGGTAGGTGGTCGTCTCGTTCTGCATGCATGTCTAACGAAGCACGACGCGTTAATGCATTGGAGTCACTCTTCTGGGAGAGACGACTAACACCTGCAGCAGGTAGTCTAGCTCACAACCAGTTTCGTCGCTTAAAGAAAAGCAAATTAAAACAGATCAGTCGTCTCGTCCTGGTACCTGGATGGAGTTCTTCCTGGTCATCGTGGTGCTTGCGCTAAGCTGCGCGGTTGGGTCCTGCATTAGCGCAACAAGCTCTGCTGCCTCAACCTACGGTAATCTTCAGTCCCTTCTAAAATGAAAATGTACAAGCCATAGTTCTGGCCCTGTATATGATCATGCATCATTCTGCATTATTATTTCTCGTTTGTGGTCCTATTTTACTCCACCGAACACAGCAACAATTGTTGTTTCTGTAACTCATCCGCAAGTACAATTTCTGTTCTAAGTAGTACTCCCTCCTTTCTTAAAAGATTGTCACCTTCTAATACAAAAATGAACTAGAAGGTGACAATCTTTTGAGAAAGGGGGGAGTACTTTATAACCGCCGTTTCTTTTTCTGAATTTCAGACATTGGCATGAACAACAGCGACGACAACGGAAGAGCCTTCCGATTCCCTGTTTTCCACAAAGACCACCCATCCTTGTCGTCGTGGATCCAGCAGACATCAAATGTCGAACCTGCAGCAGAGTCCAGTAGTACTGTCACAACAAGGGTCGACGATACTAGCAGCAGCCAGCTGCGACAAAACGTCTTCTTCATGGCGATCAACCTGGGGACACCACCTGTTCCCAACCTCGTCACCATCGACACCGCCTCCTCTCTCTCCTGGGTCCAGTGCGGCCGCTGCGACACGCATCATTGTCACTGGCAACAACAAGCCGGAACCGGAAGACGAAGCGGCGCTACTACCAGGCCAGTGTCGTTCAACCCGTTCAACTCCTCGACGTACCAGACCGTGCGGTGCTCGTCGGAGGCCTGCCGCGCGATCCACAAGAGCACTAGCGTCACCTCATTGTCAGCCTGCGTCGACGACGAGACGGATGATCATGCTTGCCTGTACAGGATACGGTACGCGTTGGGAGAGTACTCGGTGGGGTACTTGGGCAAAGAGAAGCTCACGCTGCCCAACGGCGTGGAAGTCGATGAGTTCGTCTTCGGGTGCGGCGGCGACAACCTGCACAACGGACTCAACGCAGGTATCGTCGGGTTTGGGGACGAAAGTTACTCGTTTTTCAATCAGGTTGTTAATGCTCGGCGGCGGCGGCAGCAGCAGCAGACGAACAACAATTACTACAGAGCGTTTTCGTACTGCTTTCCCAGTAGTCATGAGAACGAAGGGTTCCTGTCAATCGGACCGTATGCTACAGATAATGAAAGGTTAATGACGACTAGATTGATTAATTATGGCAGTAATAATCTACCGTTCTATGCCATTCAGCAAGCTGACATGATGGTCAACGGGATCAGTCTCGAAGTTGATGATCCACGTGTCTACACTACTGCAGTGACGATTATAGATTCCGGAACTACCGATACGTTCATTTTGTCTCCGGTATTTCATGCACTTGACAAGGCAGTGACGACGGCGATGCTAGCCAAGGGGTATGTTCGCCGATCTGGAACTGGAAGTGGTGGTGATGCGAACAAGATCTGCTTTGTTACTGCTGGTGATTCGGTGAACTGGGGCGATTTGCCGGTTGTGGAGATGAAATTTGGATCGTCTGCTACACTGGTGCTGCGGATGGAGAATGCGTTTTATGTCAACGCTGATGACGATGACAGTACTATTTGCTTGACGTTTCAGCCGGATTATGTTGTTGTTAGAGGGGTCCAGATTTTGGGGAACAGAGCACTGAGATCGTTTAGGGTTGTCCATGATGTGCAAGACAAGATCTTTGGCTTTCAAGCTGGCGCGTGTTGACAAACAAAGTGAGTAGTTTCCACAAAAGAAAAAAAAAAAACTGAAGTAGTATCTTGTGCTTTTAGGAAGGACATCTTTATCATTGACAACTCAGTATAAGTCCCTTGTAAGTTAAAATGCTTACGTAGTTTTGGTGCTTGTCTCTGTTAAATTTTAGTCTTGAAACTTTGTGGTGCCCTCGGTATAGAGCTGATATTGTATTAAATATTGGTATCACTTGCGCTGTGATGTGGGTTTAGCTATCATTGTTAGAAACACCATATGACATTGTTATGTAACATCTTCACTGCATCAAGATAGTGTACACCTGTATTATGTGTACCTAATTCAGCGTTACTGAACATTAAAGCATATAAAAAGAAGAATAAATCCAACACTTCTGATTTGTTTTTTCACAGGAAAACTTGTGTTAATATTCTGAGCTTCTGACTTTCTCTGATTATATGTTATCAGGTTGATGTCCAATCTATTTAACTTAGCGTCGTTCTTGTTATTCAGCTATTATTTCTGTGTCATATTTTTTAGGTAACCTGTGTCGTGCGTGCTTTATGTGCTGTAGGATGGAAAATAAAATAGCTTCAACAATAATAACTGTCAGCCATCTGCATTGTACTTAGCTCTCTTGCCATGATTCTGTATTGATCAGTGTCTGTAGAGAGTGCAGTCAATGCTCCTTTTTGAGAATTGTCCAACTTTGTGTTAGAGAGTAATGGAACAGGAGATCAGTGAGCAATCTAGTTCAAACCAGATGAGGGAAACGCATTGTGTATAGTCTGTTCCACGACAATAATTTTGTGAACTAGGATTTGTCTGGAATATTAACTATTTCTGATTGTCGTAAATGATCTATGTAATTTAGTTCAAAACAAGAATGATCCAGACAGGAATAGGAACTCACTAACACAGATACGAAACGTACGTTTGCTGAAGAAAGCATAATGCTCTCGTTTCACTAGAAGTTTTGTACAAAAAAGTACAGTCGATGCATTTGCACAGCACGTAACTGCTACATGATGATGCCTGCAATAACATCTTCAATAGAGCCGCAGATAAAAGCGCCACACTTTCCTTTTCTGAATCCAAGCCAAGCCCAAGGGTGGCATGGGTCCTGCAGGTAGGCAGGCTAGAAAGCAGCTTCACGGCAAGCCCTCAAAATCGACGGAATCCACGCATCGCATCAAGTTGGCGCCTCCGCAGGTTGCCGTACTTCCTTCTTCGCTGTCCAGTTCCGGCAGCAGCCTGAATCATACAGTTGCACAAGCTTTTTAGCTCTTTTTCAAACATAAAACAGCTGAGGTACGCTTAAAACAATACGGGGGAGTGTAATAGAGATGCATTTACCTGTTCCTCTGCCTTAATTGACTCCATGACATCATCCATGTCAGGAGAGTCTTTTCCTTGGATGGAACCCATCATTTTCTGCATCCGAGCACGCATTTGGAAGAGCTGTGCAACCAATTGGCTCACCTAATTGTGAAACAAAAGTTTTAGTTATATCTGTAGATAGTTAGGCTCATACTAAGCAAATAGGGGGAAACGATGACATGACAAAGACCTGCTGTTCTGTTTTTCCAGAGTCCTTGGCCACTCTTTTCCTTCTCTCGCGTGATTCAGCCAGTAACTCTGGTCTTTCCCTTTCCTCTGCATGAGTCAAGATTTACATAACTGGTCCGTCATGCTTTGCATCGTTAGGATTGACCGCCAAATGATACATTCTATGGTTAGCAGTCTCAGATTGGCCTCATTAACTTTGATGTAACGCAGCCGACTTTGGGAGTTCAGTCTAACCAAAAAATATGCAAAGAAAGTTGGATTCTAAAAATAAAAATCAGATATTTAGTTAAAAGCAAGCTCATATTGAAACAACTAGAGGTCTGCCTGTGCATGTGAGAAGTGGGCAAAGAGCCCACTTGAAACAATCGAATTGAAAAAACCAAAAAGTCAAGTCTTAGCACGTACATGGCAAACTCACATTATCACACACTTCTAATTCTGGTTTATCAAGCATGGATAATATAGTAAAAAAACATGGCAAGCTACTTTATAAAAAAAATCAACGCGACAATGATTTCAGGTACAGGCCCGACATGGAAGGCATAAAACAATACATAAGTATACATACACTGAAACTTCAAGGATTCAGGAAGAATATGCAAAAAAGGAAAGATATTTTATGAAGTGTGTTACAATACAATTACATACCAGGGGTCATTACATTGATCATTGATTCCATAAACTTGAGATTCTTCTCAGCTTCGCGAATTTGTGCTGGGGTAACCTATCCGATACATGGAAACAGATGTCTTAGTAATTTTAGTAACCCCAAGTTAGAAACTGCAATACAAGATGTAATTCTACTGTATGGTAACAAATGAAGTCAAGAAGTTCATATGTGCACCTTGTTCATGCCTGGAATCATGCCAATTAGGCGACTGAATGAACCCATTTGTGCAATCATTTGTGTTTGCTTCAGAAAGTCATTGAAGTTAAATTTTGCGCTCAAGATCTTCTTTTGTAATTCCTCAGCATCTTCTTGACCCATCTACTTGCACAGACAATTTACACCACAGAATACCAAATTATAGCCTACTCTAAGACAGGACAAATGAGCATTTCATATGAAAGTCCTTACCACTTCTTGTGCTTTTTCAACAAATGAAAGCACATCCCCCATTCCCAGGATACGCTGTGCCATGCGATCTGGAAAGAAAGGCTCAATATCTTCAATACGCTCCCCTTGCCCTACGAACTTGATGGGCTTTCCAGAAACCTGTTCATATTTATCATGAAATATTGGTAAATGAATTTACTCTAAAAAACACATGTATTAGTTAAAGAAGAAAGCAAGCAAGAGAAAAAGTGGATGAATGTAGGCATAAAACAAGTAACAGCTGAGCTTTTATGATGTAGACATCCTGGCTGTCTGTTCAATTGTGTCCATTGTAGCCAAGTAAAAGAAAAAAAATATCATACAACAGGAAGAGCTATGAAGACACACCTTCCCAGAAAGTACAAGGAAGTTATGTGACATGAGCAAGTGAACAAGTTAAAATGATGATATATTTACAGTAAATGATCCTGCCAAACATGTGATGTTACCAACGATTACTGGTTTCTTGTTGAGTCTTGAATTAATCATTGGCTAACGAGACGAGTTTTGTAAAGAGACCTCTTTAACACTCAGCGCTGCTCCACCTCTTGAGTCACCATCCAGTTTTGTCAGTATAGCACCAGTTATACCGATTTCATCATTGAAGGAGCTGACCAGTCCTGATCATATCATAAAAGAAACAAGGGAAGGTAAATTTATAATTCTATTAGAGGATAGATAAGATATGTTCCATAGAGTAACATTTCCAGCTATTTCTACAGAACAACTTGTGCTTCCTCTTATTGGACAATAACACATGAAGTTGCAGAAAAAATAATAGCATTAATGTGGATCAAGGATGTTGAGATACAGGCAAACACAACGCATATACAAGAAGCTATAAATAGCTCAGAATGTTGTATTCAGATGAAACAGAGCCTAGACCACCTGTGAAATGAACAAAATGCAGATACATACCTGCAGCTTCTTGGCCAGTCATGGCATCAACCACAAGAAGAACTTCCGTGGGATTCACTGCCTTTTTGACTTCTTTCAACTCATTCATCATTGCTTTATCTACCTGATGATAGGATAGACTAATCAGAGCAGTGACAGTAGGCTAGCTACACAGGGACAGGGTACAAGAAACATTTTGGAAAAGTACCTTCCATGAATAAACCATTCAAAAGTCAAAACCTAAATTACATAAACACATCCCAGCTTTGGAGAAAGGACGTTTCAATTATGGTGTGAAAAAACTGTTCATGGTTTGAAACATTCTCATTGTCACAAATGTTTGTAACAGTTATATTGATCTACTTCAAAACACTATACTACACTTAACCACGTTTGAATTCAGGAATTAAGTTAAAAAGAACACATCAAACACAATCAAAAGCTCACACGATATTTTTTAGCATTTCTGACAATATATCGTCTTGTTACAAACTTATAACTTCCTGATAAGAAAAAACTAGGTCAATCTAATCAAACATTTTAAGCAAAACCTGATTTTTGAAGTTCAGCATGATTATGACCGGTACCCACTATGTGTATATCTGCCATTTATATTTCGGGATCACAAGTTCACAACTGAAACAAATCTGAGGAATAAATAGAACACCTGCAGTCTCCCAGCAGTGTCCACTATAATTACGTCAGTCTTCTTGACTTTTGCCTCTTTTAAGCCATTCTTGGCTATTTGAGAAGGTTTTGCTTCAGTACCTTCTGAGTAAACTGGTACACCAACCTGTCAACATTCAAACGTTCTCTTTAACTTTTCTTGTCTACAAAGTGTAAGTCAGGACACAACTGCTTGTGGAACAAGCAAGTGTACTTTTAATCCAGAAAGAGAGAACAAGCATTAACATTTTTTCGTTAACAAAAACTCAGAGGGACAGAACTAGTATCTATAAAAGATTTCCAATTAGATACTGCAGAAAGATTAACCACATCAGAATTCAGAAGTACCTTTTTACCGAGAATAGTGAGTTGATCAATGGCAGCAGGTCTGTAAACATCAGCAGCAACAAGCATACAACTCTTCCCCTGTAACCTGATCATGGTCTATAAGTACCAAAAGTCTATGGGCATACGAGGAAATGCTAAAGGTACAAGCTTAAAGAAATCACCATCTTCTTTAGATATAAGGCTAGCTTTGCACAAACAGTAGTCTTCCCCACACCTTGCAGACCTGCCAGCAAGATAATTGTTGGGCCAGATTTTGCAAATACCAAATCTGATACCTCCCCGCCCATTAGTTGTACAAGTTCGTCGTTCACAACCTGTATCAATGTATCAATTAGTTAAGTTAGTCCTCTACTGTTATAAGCATGCAAGATGTTTCATAAAGACCACAACCACATTCTTTAAGCCCAGATTTAATGTTGAATTTCTCAGTTCAGGTTGTTCCACATAATAATGCTATTAATTTATCGGCTTCTCCCAGAAAGAAAATGAGAACTTAGTTGAAATAACCACCGTGCAAATTAACGGCTAATTAAGCAAGTCCAAATCAATCAAATAAAATTACTTCCTAGAAACTTCGGAAAATACAGCCATATTCCCTATAAAGTGGATTTTACCTTCACCAGCTGCTGGTCAGGTCGGACACCTCGAATCACGTCGGTTCCTACAGCCTTTTCAGTTACAGACTCAATAAATCTCCTCACTACAGGCAAACTTACCTGCAAAGTAGGTTCAGTCAATTATCTTGCGATGATGCAAAGAAGGAAAAACAAAATATTGAGGAAGTAGGATTCAAACATACATCTGCCTCCAAAAGTGCTCTTCTGATATCACGCATTGGTTCGGCGATGTTTTCCTTTGTTAATACATCTTAAAACAAAAAAGGGCACCTTTTCAGTAAAAATAGATTTGGCTTATAAAGGTTGCACTATATACATACAAAGTAAGAAATTCCCCATTAAGACCAAAATTTTCATTTGGTACTTGATTAAAGGTGAAGTTTTAACCAAAGATAATTTAGCAAAGATGCAATGGAAAGGGAGTGTTACGATGTTGTTTTTGTAATCCTGATGAATCCATAGAACACCCTTTCTTCAGTTGCCAATTGCCATATTGATAAATTTATATGGAGAGTTGTACATGTTTTTTTTTTAAAAAAAAAATTTAACACCACCTTTAAACATAGACCACATGTTTGGTAATTGATTACAAGGGGTGGATAGAAAACTTCAGTACAAGGTTTTGGTTGGAACTTGCACTACGTGTTGAGCAATTTGGTTAAGCCGAAAAGATGTGGTTTCTAATAAAACACGAACTGTTACTTCTATGCAGGTGATCTTCAGAGGAACACACTAGAATCATTCCTGGACACTTTTTCAAAAGGAGGAAAGACCTCATATACAATAGTGGTGTTGTGTGCTTGAGACCACAGTAATGGAGATGTTTGCTACTCATGGTTGGCGACTCTTGGCGCTTTAGTAATAGAATTCAGTTTTCGAATAATGGAGACCATGTGTTGGTTAATCCTTTTTATCGGTCCATCCAAGGGCTTGATGAACTCCGTGGTTGTAATAATGAAGAGATATATGCATTGGTCTATTCTGAGGCTGGAATATTGAAATATATTCTCTTTTATATAAGAAAAACAAGCTCACCGACTCCCCGCAGCTTGTTCCATGCAGATTCGAGGCCGGTGGTGAGCTGCCCGAACATCTCGGCGCGCACCACAAGCCCACACCCCCTCCTCCGCCTCGTCCATCCCTTATTCAACCAAGCAGATTACGAAAAATTAGCTAAAATAAGTAGAGACGTGAACTCTCCACGAGAAAAACGGAAGGGGAAAAACACATCAAGCTTGAGGCCACATATGTACCGGGAAGGGCGAAGAAGGGACGCGGAGGGCGGTCGCTTGGGACGCGCGGAGGCAGAGGAGGGAATAGGTGATGCAGAAGCGTCGGAGGTGGAGAGACGCGATGGCCGCCTTCTCCGGCGAGCGGCGCGCCGCCGCGGGGGACGACGAGAGCGCGAGCGTGGTGGTGGCCTCCATCAGGTCAGGAGCTTACTCGTTCTGCGGAGGAGAGGGAAGCAACGGTTGGATAAGGGAAGTTGGTAGAAGCAACTGCACGTGGGCCTGTAGGGCTTTGTGGGCCTAATTCTTCGGTGTGGGTTGGGAGACAGAAGTGGGCCTTCTGGGCTTTATATGCTTCTTCCGGTTACTGAAGAAGGCAGGCCTGGACAGCTTGCACGGTCTCAGTTTCTTCCAGATCGGCCCAGTATAACTAGGCTGCAATGCTAGGACCATAATGTTAAACAGGCTCCAAAAATGCAAGCTGGCACAATTTGCAAGATACTCCCACATTTCTCAAAAGATTGTTACCTTTAGTTCATTTTTTTTTTTAACTAAAGGTGGCAATCTTTTAGAAATGAGAGAGTAATTCCTCCAAAAAACAAAATTGCAAGTTAATCTATATTGATAATTTACACAGGAGGTAATGAAGAAATTTGTATCTTGCTCTTAACGGAAAATATAGCATTCCATATACAAAACAGTATGGTATTTCATCCACAACGGTTACACTAGCAAAGTCTTCTCTCTATGATTGACATACAAAAATTGTGCTGGATACAAACACGACCGGTGGCTGTACCAAACTACGATGAATCATCAAGGATCACAACTCGACACGCACGTGAATTCCACGGTACAGCTTCCAGTTCTTCTGAATCCTAACATACTGTATTTCTCAACCAATGAGGAATGTGTAGCACTTGTCCTCGGCCTTGCATGCACTTCCAGTCAAAACATTCACTCCGGTGCACATTAGCTCAAAACTGCATCCACGTCGTTTTGTCTTGGCATGCCATGCCTCCTCTTCCGCCGTGCCGTGCCAGGAGGTGCCTGCGTAATGCACAAGAATTTGGAAAACAAAGTTCCCTGAAAAGAAACTCGGAGGAATTATTCACAATGTCAGGCACTTATACCTTCTCGTCCGCTTTAAGTGAGTCCATAAGGTCTCCCATCCCTGCTATTGCTTCTTGTCCTTGCACCATGCCCATCAATTTTTGCATCTGAGCACGCATCTGGAAAAGCTGGGCAACCAATTGACTCACCTAGTAATGAAAAATGACAGTCTGGTTAGCTCCACGGTTTGACATAAAATTAAAACATTCTGTAAGTGTCACTGGTGGTATTGTATTATAGGAACAGAACTGAACCTCTTGTTCTGTCTTTCCAGACTCTTCAGCCACCCTTAACCTCCTCTCGCGTGATTCTGCCAGTAACTCTGGCTTCTCCCTTTCCTCTGTACAGGCCAGAAACACAAACACAATAAGCATCTATGTCCATGACACGAGTAACCATAGAAATTAGCTTCATATGTACAGCTAAGATTCAGAAGGAACGTACCAGTAGTCATTGCATTGATCATTGACTCGACAAATGCAAGTCTTTTCTCCGCTTCCCGTATTTGTGCAGGAGTAAGCTATATAAAACGAGAGCTGGCGTCAAGTGCTGGTGCTTACAATATCTAATTTAAACGAAAATTGCAATTAAAAATAGTCAATCTGTAGAGCAAACTAATTTGAGATTTTATTAATTATTATGTACCTTGTTCATGCCTGGAATCATTCCAACTACACGGCTCATGGAACCCATTTTTGCGACATTTTGAGATTGCTTTAAGAAGTCATTGAAGTCAAATTTTGCACTCATGATCTTCTTCTGCAATTCTACTGCTTCTTCTTGCCGCATCTATTTGTACCAGAAGTCAAGTCATAAACAACATAGATGTACAACAATATTGCTTTGAACCATACAAAGGACCAGTTTTACAAGAAAGAACTTACGACTTCTTGTGCTTTTTCAACAAATGAAAGCACATCTCCCATTCCCAGTACTCGCTGTGCCATGCGATCAGGGTAGAAAAGCTCAAGGTCCTCCAATCGTTCCCCTTGCCCCACAAATTTGATGGGCTTCCCAGATACCTGCATGATTAATTGAGTGATGTTCTTTTATATATCAGCTGCAAACGGTTTGACAATAGAAAGTTTAAACTTACAACAGTGCATGGGCACCACAATGTAACTGCCTACTTGCTAAAGATTAAAGACCTCTCTTTATGTATGTATATTAGGGTCGTTCATATTGTAAGACAAAAATATAGCCAGGGTCTTTCTTGGATCTACCCTGCTGACTCCAGTAAAAGAAAGTAACATACAACTAGGAGCATAGCAAAGCAGACCAGGTGAAGCAACACAAGGGAAAACGACATCAGCAACTACTAAACTACATGTGTATTGATTATCAAATGGTGAAAGCAGCTGAAATTTTTAACAGCCAGTGCAAAACATTGATAATTAACAAGAATCTTGGCATCGTCAGTTTATCATGAAAGGGTGCTACCAAATATTCTAATAAAATGAGAAGATGTGATGGAAAAAGTAGTTTCTGACAAAGAATGACCTCTTTAACACTTAGTGCTGCTCCACCCCTAGAATCACCATCCAATTTAGTCAGTATGGCACCAGTGATACTAATCTCAATATTGAAGGTGGTGACCAATGCTGCATGTAAGAAAAGAACTTACTAATCATCTCTGACTCTATACGACTATAATTCATGGTCCATTGAGCACACTAGGAACAACAAAATAATAATAGAACTTCAAACACTAAAGTTTTAGAGCTTCCAGGTTGACATTGCTGCCAACAAATAGCAAATAAAAGTGTTACCATTTGGTGACAGGGAGACTCAAATAGTAGCAAAGGATACCTGCTGCTTCTTGACCAGTCATGGCATCAACAACAAGCAAAACTTCTGTGGGATTGACTGTCTTCTTTACTTCTTTCAATTCATTCATCATTGCTTTATCAATCTGAATGGTAAAAAGGTCACCCACTAATAACAATGATGCTAGTTTAATTATAATAAATTGCTAGTTATCATGCTATCTGAGTTATATCTTTATCTATTCACATAGATGTATAGTTGGCTTAGGTTCAGATCAGAGTTCCTTACAAGTTTGCGACTGGTAAACTGAAAAAAATAAGACTGACCTGCAGTCTTCCAGCAGTATCCACCACAATGGCATCAATATTCTTACTTTTGGCCTCTTCCACAGCATTTCTAGTAATTTGTGGAGGTTTGGCTTCAGTTCCTTCTGAGTAAACTGGCACACCGACCTGTCAATGCCAATAAGAAACTTTCAACATAATAAACCTGCAGTAAAATAATGCCATCATCTTGGATTTAGTTTCAAGGTCTAAAAAAAATCAAGGAACATCAGCTCTTGAGCTTTACATCTTTCACATGCAACTAGTTGAAGTCAAAAGGCATGTCACCCAATATGTTCATCAAGGAGGTACCTGTTTACCCAGTATAGTGAGTTGATCTATGGCTGCAGGCCTGTAAATGTCCGCAGCAACCAGCATACAGCTCTTCCCCTGTAAACCTAACTCTGGTATAAGTATCTATAGGTTATCAAGCATTAAGCACCTGCATGCTGTTTGTAGATATAAGGATAATGAACGCACCAGTTTCTTCAAATAGAATGCAAGCTTTGCACAAACAGTAGTCTTTCCAACACCTTGTAGGCCTGCTAGTAAGATAACTGTCGGGCCGCTTTTGGCAAATACCAGATCTGATACTTCTCCACCCATGAGCTGTACAAGTTCATCATGCACAATCTGCAGTACCAATTCAGTTACTTCTTGTATGAGAACTTGTACCAATTCCATGTAAGATTGTTTATGCATGTTATAATACTTTCCTTTGCTAGTGTGTTTCAACATTCCTACAGAGAAAGGGGGATTTTTTCAGCTAAGAAATATTAATATGTTAAGTTGTAGAGAACACCAAAGACATAGAAATGGGATTATTATACCAATAAATACTTGTGTGCTTGAGGTTTTCAATTATTTAATGTTAGTTTGATACAACGTACCTTCACTAATTGCTGATCCGGTCGGACTCCTCTGATTGTACCAGCACCTAGAGCCTTTTCACTAATAGATGACACAAACCGTCTCACAACTGGCAAACTAACCTGAAGAAGGCAGAATGTACCTTAGTTCTCGAATGAATCAGGTACAGAAGAAACTGATGAGAAAAATGTGAAGCTGTAAGGTACTTACATCTGCTTCCAGAAGTGCTCGTCTAATGTCCCGAATTGGTTCAGCAATATTTTCCTTTGTTAGGACGTCTATATGGAAGAAGCACTATGTTAATCCTCATTAGTTATAGAAGGGCAGGGCAAAGTAAGAAATTAACAATCCCACAACACCAGCATGCAATCTTACCTTGTACCAATACCAACACACAACCATCATAATCCAATTGTCATCTTTTAGAAAAGATGTATTATAATAAGTAATACCTAGAGATTTTTGTTTAACATCTTTGTCGTGTGCTAATGTGTTCCCCTAATTCAGAAAGTACATGCATACCAGCATTGCATCCATGGCTCGACATGAAAGCATGCATACAAAGGACTGTCCTATAGCAGTACAGTCTTTTGGGTAATGCCTGCCTGTACTGATTACTGAACTACTCTCTCCATCCCAAATTACTTGTCACTCTCTAGTGAACTCGAGAGTGACAAGTAATTTGGGATGGAGGGAGTAGTTAGTATCGGTGCTTATATGCTGAAGATCTTTCATGAATCAATGCTTGACAACAGCATCAGACTTTACCTTACATGTAATTAAATCATGTATAGGGATCAACGCCATATACATCGTAAGAATAGAAAATAGTATTGCCTGGCTTGTGAGTATTGGCTGGCTTGTTGTCACAAGCGTCACGAAATGAACATTTTTCAGCCAAATTCAGGTATCCAGAGTTCCAGACAAGGCGGGGGCAGTGCAGTGACGCATACCAGAGTGCCGTATGGAAAAGAAAAAAAAAAGGGAGAAATTAATGCATGCCGCAATGGCGGGAATCAGGAAGCAGGTTCACTCACCGACGCCACGGAGCTTGTTCCAGGCGGACTCGAGGCCGGTGGTGAGCTGCCCGAACATCTCCGCCCGCACAACCAACCTGCCTCCTCTCCTCCGGCTCCTCTGCCCCTAAAAATCTCCCCAAAATATAAACAGTAAGTAACAGAACAGCGCACCTTTCTCGGAGCGAGAACCAGGAAAATTTGGAGCGCACCGGTGAGGGGGCGGAGAGGGAACGCGAGGCGGGGCTCCGGGCCGCGCGGAGGCGCGGCAGGGAGTCCGCGCACGAGCAGCGGAAGCGGGTGGTAGATACGCCGGTCGGGCTCACCGGCGCGCGGCGCGCCGCGGCGGGTGGCGGATGGAGGGTGAGCAGCGCGGTGGTCTCCATTTCCTTCCTCGGCGGTGAGGAGGGAGGGAACTGGGAAGCCGGAGCCGACGAGGCAAAGGCTGGATAAGAGCGGTTGGAGTCACAAGTGGGCCCAAGGAACCAGTTGGGCCACCATCAGGCTCCGTAGAAAAAAAATCTAGTTGGGCCGTTAAACGGGCCTATAACGTAGAGCTAGCCCACTAAGTGCAAATATGAGTCCCTCGAATTCAAATGGGACCAAATTTGGAGCCCAAACAAAGACTAGAGCTTTTGTGGAGCTTTGGGCTTTGGCTACTCACTTCCAAGCCGTCAAAGAACGCATGGCTCATGGGCCCTGTTCTTTCAAGCCTAGGAAGTACCAAGTCAAATCTTCTGAACCTCACGTCTACTAATCTAATGTGATTTAGAGTGAACCATCCAAAAAATGGGCATAAAGGAATGGCGAATATATGGTGAGAAAGTTCGAGGTGTTAGATATTTCGATGATTCCCTAATCAACTCAAGCAATGGGTTCTCTCCATTTTCACAGGAATAAGTACTCCCTCCATTCTGAAATAATTGTCGTTTCAGACAACCAAATGAACTAGAAATGAACTAATGAAGGTTGTCCTAACGACAATTAAAACGAAACGGAGGGAGTATAACGTAACGTCACCTCCAACTTTGCAAGATTCTGAATTCGTCGGTTGTGGCATGTTGTCACACTCCCATAGTCTTCAATATAGTACGTACGTATATTCTAGCGAAAAGATGATTGACTGTCTGTTATGATGAGTCTGTGGTCGAAGTGGTCGGTGGTGAACTCTGTCTTTTGTGTCCATTTGATCTGATCAGTCATGCAAATCAGTACTGAACAGTTTAAACAGACGATAATGCGCTATCTGATGCTCTTCTGAATTTACTTGTCTTTCGATCATCTTCGGCCATCATCAGACTTGTTTCGTTCCAAAAAATTGTCGTTTTGTATTTCATTTTTGAATTACAAAACAACAAGCTTTTTGAAACGGAGGAAATACTATTGCATAGACATTACTGTTACTTTCTTGTTTGTCATGTACATACTCCCTCCGTTTTCAAATATACAATGTTTTATTAGTTCTCATAACGTATTTTAGTTCTAAAAATATCATATGTTTGGAGACGAAGGAAGTAGTATATGATTAAGCAGTTTGAAATTTAAATAGAACGTACAACTGCAACCATAGTATGACGTTCTTGGCCAGAATCGTAACTTGGTTTGCACATACAAAGAAAGCTTAGCACTTGTCTTGGTCCATGCGTAGTTTCTTCGCTTCGTCCTGGTGTTCTCCGTGCGTCGTCTCCTTGTCGTACACGACGCCGGCAGCGGCCGCGCCGTCGGCGAACTGCAGCCTGAGCCTGCCGCCGTCGCGGCAGGCCTGCAGGAGCTCCTTCCCGGGGATCTCCACCTCCATCAGCACGAACCGCCCGTCAGCCCGGAACGACCGGAAGGACACGGACGGCTTGCCGACGCGCCCGATCGACCGTATCGGCGGCGGGAACGACGGCGGCGTTGGCGGCGGCAGCTTCTTCTTCTCCGCGGCCTCCCCTGCCGCCGCGACTTGTTCTTCCGCCTCGCTTCCGTCCGTCTTCTCCTTACCGTTCTTGCCGTGGACGGTGCCGAGCACCGCGGCAGCCTCGGCGTCGGCGTCGCCGTCCTTGAGCATGTCGTCGGCGTCCACGGTGCTCTCGGAGCCGAGCCCCTCGGTGCACAGCAGCAGGGAGGACGCCGAGCTCTTCTTCTTCACGCAGAAGCTGGCGCTCCTCTTCACGGTGCTCGCCGCGGGCTTGGGCGGCCTCAGCAGCAGCGCGTCCAGCGACGAGTCGTCCTTGCTCTTGTCGGCCTCGGCGGCGGCTGCGTCGACCCACGATGATGGCGGCGGAGGCAGGACGGCTCTGTGGTCGGGCTTCTCATGGAAGTGGAGCTCGCCGAAGATCTCCGTCAAGGACGCCGGGTCGACGGGCTTCTTGGGGTCGATGCGGTGGTTCCACGCCAACAGCGCCTCCAGCAGCGTCGGGTTCTCCGGCACAGGCTTCTCGAACAGGCGCCTCAGCCCGCCGTCAGCCGACATCTGCGCAGCCATCAACTGCAAATGATTCAACTCAGAAGTTCAGACATGGTGTCATGGATGATGCAGGATTTGCAGAAAAGTTTGTTAGTATGAGTGACTGTTACTTGAGTCTATTTAGTCCGTTGCTGTGATCTGAGAAGCACAGAGACAGAGAGAGAGAGAGAGGGGTATATATACTGGGAGAAAAGGAGAGGGGCACAAAGATGCAGTTCTTCAGTGCTCGTGGAACTGGAATACTCCCTCCGTCTTCAAATACTTTGTCACTTTGTATTTTATTTTTGAACTACAAAGCGACAAATATTTGAGGACGGAAAGAGTATTTTGTTTCGCAAGTGAACGGTGGCCTTGCAGCATGACCGTCATGGAAGGAGCATCTCGGGGGTGGAAACACCCCAAGTTCTGGAAATTTTGCAAATCTCGGCAAATTGTTCATGACCATACTGCAGCGGAGGAAAAAAAACACTTCATCTGCTTTGTTCAGTATTCTGGGACAGTAATCGACCTCTCGTCATGATACTGATCTTGTCCAAATCATACAGCTCAGGATACCAATCTGTCCGCCCAAACCGGATTCTCTGTCACCACAATTTCCTCTCCAACCACTCGTGTACTTGTCTGAGAATATCGTGGTGTGATCTTGTAGAGGGAAAGGAGATTCAACGATCGTCAGGGAACAAAGGATTTTCCAATCACAAGCACGAAGAGCGAACCATGTCTCATTTATATCTACGTAGCTGAACAGCAGAAAACACTGTAAATAAAGTTTCTTACTCTCATCAACAAACCATCCTTGACTGACTAAAATTTCTTACCTGAAGCATGCATATAGGAATAAATTGCAATTTCATGGTGCCTGGCCTTTTATTCACACTGTTCATAA
The DNA here is from genome assembly GCA_036927565.1 of Tuctoria greenei. Classification (NCBI taxonomy): domain Eukaryota; kingdom Viridiplantae; phylum Streptophyta; class Magnoliopsida; order Poales; family Poaceae; genus Tuctoria; species Tuctoria greenei. The sequence goes on along the minus strand of JAYESD010000009.1, from coordinate 176,686,672 downwards.
TAAAGCTGAAATTCTCCGCGGAGATTCGGTAAACGGGTATATGAAAAAGAATGAAGGAGAGGAGGCAGAATAAAGCTATATGATTTCAATTGGAAAGGGCATGGGTACGATGCTTGAGAATTCAGTTCGAGACAGCTCAGCACATGAATTTATACTGTACTGTACTATCTTATTATCTTCATAGGTAAAATATAGAGAATGATGACTGTACAGATCCAATTAAATCACACTGTGGATTCAGCAAACCAAAAGAAGATGCAACTCAGCGCACTGAGAAAAAGGGGGCAAAAGGTGAATAGTTTTTTCAATTAGAAAATTGTAGTTTTGAACAATAAGCATAGTGAAAGGATAGCAAATCCTGAAAAATATATGAACCCATTTTGACATCATGTTCATTTTTTCTCAAAAAAAAAACAGCTTATCGATAAAAAAAATAATAGGAAATGGGCGGACAGCAGGATACAGTAAAATGCACTGAGATCAAGAACATAGAATCATCCCTGAACTTATAGATAATTTATAATACAGGCACTGGTGATAATTGTACAAAGGAAAGCATGAAAAATATTTTATTCACTTCAACAATATTACGAAAGATACAAAGGTTAGTGAGGACAAAAAGATTGAATCTCAAGACACCATGAACACGATCCAGTTTGAAGGGGTGCATAGAAAATGCAAAATGTGCAAGCAAAGCAGTTCAGGTCATGAAACATCAGGTCAGACATCTATTACACGACAAAAACGGAAATGGCATTTGGTTTCATCTCCATGCTTCAATCCGTTCGACCTTACAGTTTATCCGGCTCACGATGCTCACACCTCTGGATTTGTCAGCTGCAGGAATAGCACGTGTTCCGGACTGTCCTTTGCCTTTTCTGGTCCTCCTACTATTTGGGCTTCTGGTCGCCTTGCCTTGAAGAGAATTCACAGCTGTTGCATTGGAAGCATCAGCATCAGCTGCCAGAGCCAGAGCCAGCTGTGAGAAATTAGGAGCACCCTCCATGCTCGTCAAGACCTCACTTGTCTGGCCATTGGAAGCAGCAGTGTCTCCTTCAGCAGCAACAGTTTCGGTAGGCTTGTCTTCAGTGCTGTGTACCGGGCTGTTCAAAAGCGGTTCCTCGTCGACGAAAGAGGGACGTCTGGATCCTTCCTCAGGTTGAGAATCAAGCGCCACACTGGGTTTTTTATCTCCATTTTCATCAGACGGGTCATCCTGGGGCAGCACAGCATCCTCCAGATTGGATTCTTCTCTATCCTTGAGGGTCTTCTGAATCAGCATCTTAAGAAAATTCATCACTTGTACTGCGTACATCAGTGCAGTCAAAGGATCTGCCATCTGCATCGTAAGTGTGCTACGGTTATCATCTGCCTACTAATTTGAGCGTTTGGAATAGTGGTATATTGCCAATTTGCTACGTTATCAGGACAATGAATTACCTGTGTCATATTTGGTGCAAAAACCATAGCAATATTGCGAGCATTCATCTTGTTTATCTGTTCTTCTTGGACAACATCAGCCATTAGATTAACAGCCCAGTCAAGCAAGGCTGCTTCAGTTGATGGAAGGCATTTGGCAACCCGAGCACAGTCCTCTTCAGACTGGCATTGCATCACCTGTTCAGGTGGGATAGAATCCAGCACCCCGCTTGGTAGTTCTCTGAACCAGGCCTGAAAGAGGTGAAAAGATTAAATTGAATGGCACTGCACATTTGTCATCACATATGAGCATATAGCAAAAAGCGAAGCTGACAACTTCAAGAGAATGAACTAAATGATAGAAAGAAGCTTTACTTTGATTAGGCCTGCCAAACAATGGACATCAATGCCATCAGGAACAATTCCACTATTTAACTGGTCTCTCACAAATTCCTCCTGGCTATTTTCCGCATTGATGCGAAATATACCTTCTGCCTGCAATAAACACGCAACACTTGTTTGATCAGAACAAAGGTAATAAGCTCTAGGGAAAACAACTAGGAGTCACTGGAGATCCTAAAACACATACCCGAAGACCACCCTGTTCATACAGACGTCTTTGCATCATCAAAAGAATTGTTGGAACACTGTTTCCTCTTGGATCATAGGAACACTGCATTGATTCTGTTGAAACTCCAAAGACGTTTGCACTGCATTTCAAGTTTCAGTAAGTCGACAAATAGAAATTGCCAAAGTAAAGGAGCAATAGAAGTTTTATGTTGTTCAAAATGCATATTAGAATTGCAAAATGGATGCACCTTGCAAAAAAGAATATGGCCACATAAAGAATAGCACTACCGTGACAACGAGGCATTTTCAAGAGAACACAAATTTTAACCAGCAAGCCATAAGTTTGAAGATTGGATTTAGGTATTTGTGCCACTTTATCTTCTTTTGAAGGCAGGCTCCTGTCCTCCTAAAAAGTAGGACCTGATATAGGACCATTATGTTTATTTTTTATTGCCTAGTACAGAATATACATCTTGGAACTCCCAATAAGTAACAACTAACAAGATACATATGTGTTTTCCTTATACTTCGTGCTCTGTTCCTAGCATAAGTCCGGACTCGGACAAATAGCAAATTATTCAAGCCAAAGTCAGACTCAAACAGATAGATAGGGCATGATTAAAAAAAAGTAATTTTTACTAGAGTAAAATTCATCTAATATGGAGAACATGACTATAAGTAAATCATGGGTTTTATCAGAAGCTTTTTCATTTTCCTGAAACTAGATAATGCAACAATCTACTTAATGACCCTAGTTCAATCAACATGTCCTGGATCATGAGGTAATCAACTACAGCAAAATCACCTGACGCTAATGAACAGTGTATCAAAAGGCAGCATAAAATTCAATTATACTTTGTCTCTAGTTCAATCCTCTTTTTATTTAATGAAACAAAAATGCAGCATAAAAATCATTTCTAAGCAATGTGGTGATCCGAAGCATATCTACTATCATATCAAGACATACAGGATCTCATCAACCATAGTTCAAATCCAGCTACAGCTACCAACGTGATTACCAATTCAAACTAAAATATGAATAATTCGAATGGCCATTGAATTCGGCATTGCTACAACATGTCAGATCAAAGCAACCAGGTTTAAGACTGTCGGCAGTAACATATTGTAAAGCATATTGGATATGTGTAAATTTAGAGTAGATGTTGTAAAAGTAGAAGAAAAATAGTGTATAGAGTATGTTTTAAAGAAAACGAGTGCGGATAGTCTAAGGAGGTTGCAAGAAAACATGGGAGACCATCTTCAACCTGATCAAAATGAAATAAAAATACAAAAATGTAATCTAGAATTTTCATTGTTCGAAAAAGAAACATTTCACATTCCATATATTCTAACAAACAGCACAAAAGTTGAAATTCAAATATGAACTGCAAGTTGAATGCTATGCAACCTCAGAACAAAAACCAAATCTTTGGAAGGTCGATAAGAGAGAAACAGACCTCGCACTGGGAGCACGTCGTGGCACCTCGGGCTCGAACTCGACGGGGAGCCCCAAGAATCCATGGAACCTATCGAACGTGACGTGCGCCACGTGCTGCACGTCCGTCGGCAAGCCAATCTCCATCCCGCAGCCGCCGCCTTCGCCTTCGGCCACCGTCCTGCAGCCGAGCAACGACTTCCGCAGCAGTTCAAACAGCAGCGCCAAGAAGGACCACCGCTCGTCTTCCTCCTCCTCCTGCTCCGACCCAACAGCCTCTTCCCGGCGCCGTCCAAGGCTTCCTGTAGATCCCGGAGGCTGCTCGCGGCTGCCGCTTCCTGGGAGCACGTCGCTGTCCGCACTGGCTAAATAGCGGAGGGAGGAGGAAGAGGAGCGGCTTGCAGGGGAAGCGAGGTTGGTCGTCGGGCCCCGGTGGAGCGCCACCTCCGTCATTGCTTCCTCCTTTTGGAGCTCGCTCTGATCCTTCTAATGCTCACCGGAATTATGAGCTGTGATCTGGTGCGGTGTAGGACCGATTTTTGGATCAATTTCTTGGGTTTTCTCAGACGGTGGAAGGAAGGGGGGCCAAATGCACCAAGGAATGAATGATTAGGTGTTGCCGTAGTGGACTTGTTGGTGCGTCCCTAATTAGGATTCATCGATGCTTACTTTCGAATGGCGATGGCATTGCTGGGGCAGGATTGGAAGAGGGGGGTTGGTTGTGGCTGTGCTTGTGCGCGTGGTCCAAATCCACGATACAAATCGTGCACAGGTGAATGGAAAGTTAATAGAAGAGTGGACAAATGGAAAGGGGAGGAGTGGACAAATGGAAATCAAAAAGGGGGATTTTAACTCAAATACGGGGAAAAGATCCAATTTTTAAGAGGGTGAGGGGAAGTCTCGTCCGCTGTCTGGTGGGCAATGGATAGGATTTTTGTGGAGTTGAGTTGGAGTTGGATTGAAGGGAGGGATTGAGAGCTGGCACCATCATAGATCGCCTCCTGCTCCTACAGTCCTACTCCTTCACCATGCAACTCACATGCTCCTCGCTTCTAGCTCACGCGTGCGCGTCTTCTCAGCTACCGGAGTGGAAGTCTAACGAAATTGTCTGCCATAATTGTGGTTTGCTATACTGATACTCTACATGTCATAGATCCATATATTTACCAAACTTTGCTAAAAAAAGATCGATCATTTTATTCACTATACTTATAAAAACTTTAACAAAGATGTGTGATGATAGTAGTACCTCCGGTCCAAAATATTTGTCGTTTCAGACAACAAAACATACTAAAAATACACTGCTGATTCATGTCCGGATGACATTTATTTTGGATAGAAGGTAGTATTAAGCTATCAACCAACCTGCACTAACCTTTTCTAACCGTTCCGAATTGCCTACGTCTTATGGGACAGATTCAACTGCAAAACAAGTCGTCTCAGCTGGTCAATTGTTGTGTGCAGTACTGCAGTTACCTCACAGATCTAGCTTATCGTTTTCGCAAAAAAAAAAAGGTCCAGCTTATCGAGAGTACTTGAAAGATTTAACTGATTGTTAGGTGTTCTGATCTCCTTTTGATGCACCCTACCAAACCCCAAAGTCCAAGCAAGTGGTTTCCAACATATGCCATGTTCTTAGTACTCCAACGGTTTTAAATTTGACTCGTTTCATCTCCTATTTGCAAATAATTTATGCAAGTAGGTGGTACCAATTGTGGTCCCATGTTTTAAAAGTTTAATTTGGATGCCAAACAAAAGGTTAGAAGGTAAGTACTGTACAGCATGAAATGGCCAATATTAAGACTAACCAAATACTACATGCTGCATCGTGCTCTGTACTACCAGGATTTTGTTACTGAGGCGATCAATTGAACGTACTCAAGGGCTGTTTGGAATGGAGGATTTGAATAGGATTTTTAGAGGAAATCAATCCAGTGGAAAGGAAAGTTTGTGACATGTTTGGAATAGAGGAAAGCTTGGATCATTTCCTGAGGAAAGGGATTCAATCCTGTAAATTTTGTAAGAAAGAAATCCTCCAAAAAAAAAGTAAAGGAAGACTCATCACTCTCTGTGTGTCCGTGTTGCTCCCTGGCTTGATGATTGAGGCCTAAAGAAAAAAACGACATTTCGAGTCCACATAGCTATAGTAATAGATGATGAAAAAAAATACTTGGCACAAAATTTCTTGCGCAAAATTTATTTTATGAATACATAACATCTACTTTATATTTTTCTGAAGCGAAATCATAGTTTGGAATATGCATTGAAAGGGTTGTTAATTTTATTGGGCTATTAAAACAACACCATATGCCCAGATTCTAGATAAATTACGCATGGTGCAAGAAAGCCTAGAAGAGTTACAATCAGATCAATACTTTTTTAACATTACTTAATATTTCTTGCAATCCAAACATCAAAAGTTCTCTTTTCCTGTGTTTTTCATTCTTACGGTTTTCTCACTTTTTTTATTCCTGCATTCTTTCCCTGTTTCTGTGTTTTTCATCCTACGTTCTAAAAGGGACCTCAATGTCTCAATCGAGTCTACCGTAAGAAATGCAACACTGAACTGAAAGAGCACAGTAGTTATTGTGCCATCAGAGGTTGATGCAATATCCACAACAGTTCGTTGTATGTTTGCCAAAAGCAATCCACATGCGAGACAGCCTAGATTGAAACGACATTCTGCTGTATCGGACCGTAGTACTACAGCTCCTACTGTGAGTACTAGACCCGGTTAGTGATGAGGTGCACAAAACCATCACAGTACAATGATCCAAAAACTTGGGTAAGGATTGCCCGTATATTTACTACCTTGAGATGTTGCATTATGGTTACTGACTCCAGATTTAATTTGTTGACGTTCAGACAGCAGCTTTGAACTAAGTTGACACTAATTATTTTTATCATCGTCAATAAAAGGAAATACACAAGGGCGGTACTGAGTTCCACTTAGAGATGGAGGGTTCGAAAAAAAGAACTAAAAGTAAAAAAGCTGAATCGGATCCGGATAAAGCCGAATTCTTATTTTTTTTCAGCCTAAGTTTTTAGAAGGGTCAAAATCAGTTATGAAAGGGCCTTTGGGCCGGGCCCATTACCAGGCCTAGTAGAGATAGTTGTTGAATATTTGATCCCAAGTCACCTATCTTCAGCAAATACAGTAATGCAGAAAAAAGAGGCAGCTATACAAGTTGGATGCAAGAAGCTAAGCCATTGTAATGGTAGGCGTGGAGACATGGAGTTGGAACGTTCCTCCTCGCTAGTTGTTGGAGCGCGCCATGGAATCCGAGTCTTATTGCCGATCGGTAGTCGGTCAGTCGGAGATCAGATCACGATCGTGTATGCACAGTGGGGGTAAATCTGGTATCCAATTCAGCAATTTAGACTCGGAAAAGGAAAAGAAGGGATCACATATGTTTCCGCTTTTTCTTGTCATTCTTGCAGCATGATCACAGATCACTGTCTCACAATTTCACAGTTACAAAAATGAGAGAAGCTACATATGGAAGTATTGACAACTTTCCAAACGCAACACCATCGATCGATCTCTACGCGATGATGATGCTTCCTAAAACCAGAGAAGAGAAGCAGAGAGTAACAACAACATTATCATCATCTTCTAAGCAGCTACGAAACGTGGCAGGACCAGAAACGATGGTGTGGGAAGCATCCATGGCTGCGGTGGGGCAACTGATAAGCTCGGTCCAGCGCAGGGCCCCGTCGTCAGCTGCGGCGGCTGCGGCTTTGGAGTGTCGTTGTCCACCTCCACGTCGTTGCTTCCAGTACTGCTCACACCGTCGTCGTCGACCGCGTCGGCCTGTGGCGGCGGCGAGCGAGGCTTCTTGTGCGCGTCCCAGCGCTCGGCGGAGGATGACCGTCGGCTGAGTGGCCTCGCACATGAAGACGACGCCGTCGACGCGCAAGACGAGGAGGAGGAGGAGGACGATGACGATGACGTCGCGCTTTTCTTGTTGACGCCCCATCTCTCGCACGACGACGACGCGCGCCCGAGGCTGCTGTTCTTCTTGCGGCCCGGAGAGCTCTGGCCCGACGTAGATTGCGTTTGCGCGGTCATCTTGCGCGCGTCCCACCGCTCTGCGGAGCCGGCGCGCGCGGGCTTGGATGAAGATGGAGACTCGTTGAGGCGCTGCTTGCACTCGTCCCACCGGTCCGCGGCGTCAGCGCGGCCGGGCTTGGGCCGCGACTGGTCGGGGTTGGCGAAGGCGGCGGCAGCGACGGCGCAGGAGGGCGTCGGGAGCAGCGGCACCGTCGTCGTCTTCCACGCCGGCGCCGGGGCCGGGAGCAGGCCGGGAAGGGCGGCGTGCGCCATGGCGAGGTGGACACGCGCCACCGGCACCGCCATGATGGATGGGTGGGTGGGTCGACGGAGACGACGCGCCGGTGCGCCGCGCACACCAGAAGAGATCGACGTGTGACGTCGCACAGGCACGAGAGCTGGCGGAGAGGAAGCGGAGATCTGATGATGATCATGACTTGGCATGGGGCGTGGCTCGATATTTGAAGGGGCGTGCCATTCCGATTGTTCATCCGAGTCGGATCTCATCGGATTCCGCCTCCGTCGTCGCTTAGGCGGTTGTCACCTTTCTCGGATTCACGCGTCTGCCTCCCTCGCCGGTAGATGGGCCCTAGGCTATCTCCAACAAGGAAGCTAAAAAAGGAATCTTATTTGATATTTTAGAGATGTTACAATTAGATTTTGTTAAGTAAATTTGAGTTTGCATCTCCTGTTGGTGATAGCCTTAGAGCTTGGGCTTCGTCCCACCGTCTCTAAAAATTTGTGTTTTCGTAGTTATAAATTTTGAGTGACTATATAAAAAATGGGCCAGCTTTTACCTATTTTTACAACTTGAAATACTCCCTCTGTTTTGTTTCAATTGTCGTTAGAACAACCTTCAATAGTTTATTTCTAGTTCATTTGGTTGTCTGAAACGAAAATTATTTCTGAACGGAGGGAGTACTAGCGAAGGACGAACAAGAATATGACATTTGCTTGCCAATTGAATTTGGAAAAACCATAAACCTAGCAAAACCAGTGGACTCGAAAGCGTTATCTCTGAAGCTACACTGCCAACCAAGTAAGCTCAAGTCAAAACACATGAATACATACATATCTTGACTACGATCATGTTCACATTGGAAAAGGTTCGATGATCGCCGAATGAACAATGATTTTTTGTCAGCTAAGAACTACAGCATCGTCATGGGCCTAGTTCACTCGATTACACGTACAGGAAAAAAAAAATACTTGTACCGCATTGGCACTTTGTAGTTACTAGCAGGAACTGAACTTGCACATGTTACAGTCCGAAATGGGAACCGGGTCCCAAAAAGAGGTTGCTTTCCACTAAAATGGCATCACAATACCTCCAAGGTAGCAAACCTACTGGAACTTCCTGATCAGCTCAAGCTTGCGAGCCTGGAAGAACTTGCACCGGCCTTTTCCACAAGATTCAATCTCCTCAGACTTCCGCTTAAAACCAGTGAAGCCTAAGCTCGACAGTTTGACTTGCCGCTTGGCGCTTCCATTGCCAGTTGCATCTTCATCAAGTTCATCAGACTCCCTTCATGCCACCGATATATATATAACACAAATATTACAAGCGGGTCACCAAATCAAAACAGGGGCACAACAACATAAATAAAAGGTCTTAGAAACAAACAAACCAGGTAACTTGAACTGCATCCTTGAAAAAGGGTGTGCAAGTTCCCCAACTAAAACGAACTAAAGTTGGGAAACCAAATACAGGATGCTTGTGATCTTCTAGCCATTGTTTAGTACCAGGATCTGCTCCACTAGTTATAAGTTAGGAGGATAATCTTTAATGAAACAGGCATCTGACTACGTATTAACAAAATTCCGTAAGGCTAGGAATCAGTTTTTACCTCCTGGATAACCCGATCCAGTGTTCATGTGCATGTTCAGAGCAGTTTCGTCAAATACCCAGTTCCGCAGAGCTCTGTCCCTAGTGACCTGCAGTTGCACATCAAGACTTTGTAACTATACGAGCCTATACTAAAGTAGACATACAAGAGAACGTTATATATAAGAAATTACCTTTGCAACTATACTTGCTCCACTAACAACTGGGTAAAGGCTATCAGCTTTTTTGGCAACAACAAATTTGATGCCCGGAATTTTTTCTGTCAACTTGATCCTGTACTTCTCAGGATCTCCAACTGTATCTATATAAACCTTTGCAAGAAGAAACGAAATATAACTAATCAAGCAATTCAATGATATTAACAACATAAGATGTTCCATTTTGTTAAGAACAAATGCTGCTCTTACCTCAGCCAAAAGAACTCCCATGTCAAGAACCTTTTTAACAAGGCCCATGGCAGAGTTATGTGATATTTCATTCAGATTAACCTTTGACCTGAACCAACAAGAATACTTAAATTAAGAGAGTACAGTCAAGTTTTGGTTCATTAGGAGGAAAAGAAAGACATGCCTTTTCAACATTTTAGCAGATAGCTCCTTTGGGCTTATGACATCCACTTCCCACCCAATAGAGCTGTTGGCCTTTAAATTTTCAAATAACTCCTCCCTTTGTTCCTCCTTCAAAGTCTTAGAATCTGATCAAGAAGAGAAAAAAATGGCTAACTTCCCACCCAATACCTTAAATGTTCTCCGGTTCATTAGTAGCTCACTGTTCATGCAGAATGACATTTTTAGCCAACTTTGCAGGCAGAACACTGTACAAGCATAATCATTTATTCATGTTCAAATCCAGTATTCGGCCATTCGAAAAGGATGAATTAATGCAACATACGTCACCTAAACAGGAAATGTCTAAAATCCCAAGTACCAGACAGAAGCATTTCCCCCCTTTTTGGGAACACTGTTTGTAATTTGCACTACAATAGCAAAGGACGTGTAGTCTGGTGGTGTAAATAAAAAGCTCTGTTTTCCTAGAAAAGAAGTAAAAAGAGCACATGGATACAGGAGCTATTACAAAAATGGATGAGGGAACTTTAGGAGAAACTTTTATTTTCAAGGCCACCTCTTTTCTCACTCTAATACAGGGTCAAGAAATTGCAATGCATGGTCTTTGGACTGAAGTTATATTTATCATTCTTTCGAACTAAAACTGCTTCTTGAGTACTAATGTGGAACTAGCCCAGAAGGTGGAACAAATCAGATTACAGAAAAAAGGGACAACAAGAAGATACGAGTGGCGACCTGCGAATTCGAGGGTGGCAAGAGTGTCACGGTACGAACAAGCACAGTACATGCATCCATACACCATCGGACCTGCAGGGGCAGCAACCGTGAGGAGCGTCGATTCCGTCAATAACTTCTGCTAAAAAATTGCAAGTCCGACTCCTGCCCATGGCATATTGCAAAGAGATGGGTTTCCATCTGACTATTGATTCAAGCAACATTGCATGTTTGTGTTGATGCGTGTAATCTCTCAAGCGCAGTTCATGTCACTGCAGATTTCATGATACATAAAAAAACCAAAAACAAAAACTACGGGGTAACATCTAATTATTCTACAAAATAGAAGAAAAACAAATCTAGGATGTTTACCAAGGACAGGACCGCGGCCAGCCTCGTCGATCCCCATCAGGCAGGGCTCCTTTGTAGCCCAGTCCGGCGCCGCTGCCGTCCCTGCCGCCATCTGCACTGCTGCTTCAGGGCAGCGTTGGGAGAAGATGCTTGAGTGGGGCGAAACTTCAAGACCCAGAATACTTGTATGAGTGTTCCAGTATCTCTGGAGATGGTCAGTTCCCGGCGTGGACGCAAGGAGGCGTGGTGCCGCCGTGCCGGGGACGAGGGTCTGCGCCGCTAGTGCCCGCCGTCGTCGTCCGCCGCTGTGGAGGGAGGAGTGGTCGCACGGTCGCAGGCACCGGGTCTAGTCTAGCCTGGCTGGGCTGGGCTGATAAAGTAATGGGCCAGAGAATGGGTAAAGGTTGGCCCAATTTTTCTATACGAAGCCCAAGATCTAAGGCCCATCTACCGGCGAGGGTGTCGAGCTCAAGCAGCCGCGCGAATCCGAGACAGAGTCTGATGACAAGTGACGACCGCCGAAGCCACGGAGGCGGAATCCGACGAGCTCCGACTCGGATGAACAATCGGAATGGCGCGCCCCTTTAAATATCGAGTACCACATTCGAGGTCGCGATCATCAGATCTCTGCTAGCTTCCTCTCTGCCCAATCTCGTGCCAGCTGTGCGACGTGACACGTCGATCTTTCTTCTGGTACGTGCGGCGCGGCGGCGCGTCTCCGTCGATCGATCGATCCATCCACCATGGCGGTGCCGGTGGCGCGTGTCCATCTCGCCATGGCCCACGCCGCCCTTCCCGGCCTGCTCCCGACCCCGCCTGCGTGGAATACGACGGTGCCCCTGCTCCCGACGCCCTCGTGCGCCAACGCAGCCGCCTTCGTCGTCCTCCCCAACGAGCCGCCGTCCAAGACCGGTCGCGTCGACGCCGTGGACCGGTGGGACGCGTGCAAGAAGCGCCTCAACGAGTCTTCTTCGTCTTCATCCAAGCCCGGGCGCGCCGACGCCGCGGAGCGGTGGGACGCGCGCAAGATGATGACCACGCGATCTTCGTCAGGCCACCAGAGCTCTCCTGACGGCAAGAAGAACAGCAGCAGCAGCCCCGGGCGCGCGTCGTCGTCGTGCGAGAGGTGGGACGTCAACAAGAAGAGCACGAGCGCGACATCATCCTCCTCCTCGTCAAATTCGAGCAGCATCAGCAGTCGGACGAGTGAAGCCGCGTCGTCTTCGTGTGAAAGGTGGGACGGCAACAAGAGGCCGGTCGACAGCCGCGGGTCGTCCTCCGCCGAGCCAGAGCGCTGGGACGCGCACAAGAAGAAGCCTCGCCCGCCGCCGCAGGCCGACGTGTTCGACGACGGTGAGAGCAGTACTGGTAGCAACGACATGGAGGTGTTGGTGGACTACAAGCCGCCGCAGCCGCAGCTGCTCATGACAGCACCGGGATTCATCGCGGCGCCGGAACCCAGCATGCTTCCCATACCATCGTTCTCGGTTCTCCACCGCCGCGTAGTTACTTAGAAGAGGAGAGATGATCGATGATCTGCTCCAATTCTCTGCTCGTCGTGTCTCAGATGTTAGGAAACATGGCGTCGTCATCTCGTAGGTACAAATGACGTCGCGAAGGTGTTACATCGATCTGCAAAGTTGTTCTTCATGTTTGTACTGTGAGTCTGTGATAATAATACGATAATACTAGTGGCAAAAATAAACGGATGAATCTGTGTCTCGCAGCCAATCCGAGGGACGGTGCTTTCGTGTTTCTGCCTCTCCTCCGTTGCGTCGTCTTGGATGAATATGTGAACCGGGAATGCTAAAATCGGATCACCTGATTGACCAAATTATCCAGAAAATGCAGGAAACCCCGGAGTGCTCCAACAATTAAACATAACCATGGTCCAATTCATCATCTAAAAAAACCATGGTCCAATTAGGACGCTGAAAACTCAAAAAAATCGATCTTGATTTTTGGAAGATATACTGTGTTCTAAAATAATTGACGTTAGTACAATAAATTTAGTTGAATCCAATTTCTTTCCTAAACGTTAATTATTTCATAAAGGGATGGAGTATATTGTATCGGTATCATAGCCTGGACTAGGAATTCCTTTTTGTTTTCAAATTGAAGGTAGGACACCTTTTCTAGACAAACAGAACTCGTAAAACAGTTAGAACATGTAACTGAACGCAGAGTTTTGATAAATGGGACCGAAAAATATGTAAATGTTTCAATGGAACCATGATCCACGCATAAAAAATTGTTGATGCTTAAGTTGTTGTTTCCTTATAGTTCAAATTATAAAATCTGCTCTTCACATGAAAATGCATCAATATCCATTGTCGTCTAGTCCGGTTAGGATATCTGGCTTTCACCCAGACGACCCGGGTTCAAATCCCGGCAATGGAAACGTTTATTTTTGCGTTAACGCTCCTTATCTTTCCCTCACGCTCCTCATGTTGCAGCAGATTGTGCACTTGGATTTGAAGTATTCATGACTATAATATTCGAATCCAAACTGATATCCTTCACCGCTCTGAAAGATTGTGAAGTTTCATGACTCATACTCCCGCCGTCCAATAAATAAACACAAATCCCATGTTTAATTAATTCTAATGAACCCTGTTATTCGTGTCCTTATCCTTTAGCTGCCTGAGCGCACCTAGGAAGCCCATGCTGGTGAGCCTCTCGTTCGGCCAGGGCCGTCTACTCGTGATACCGACGATTGCGGCCCATCTTTATCGGTCCGCTGGGATGATTCAGGATTGGAAAAAAGAAGAAGATATGCATACACTGATATAGTACGTGCACAATCGACCACTCAGCATAAAGTCAGGACGGAAGTCCCATTGTTGGCTAGAAGGTCATCTATCACTGGGGAAAAAAAAGGAAATAGCAGCTGAGCTAGGGACGCAAACAATTAAGGTTCAAAAATCTAACCAAGTAAGCTACGTCTAGATTGCCTGAAGGTCCAAATGTAACTGACTAATACTCCTTCTATTTTAAAATAAATTAACGTCGATTAGTTCAATTTTAACGTGAACCAATGTCATTTATTTTAAAACAGATGAAGTTAGTTACGTGCTAAATCAAATATCTACAAACATTGTTCTCGCAAAAAGAACAGAGAGAGATGGAGAAATCTACTATCTCTATTGTACTCCCTCCTTCTCATATTATTTGTCGTTTAGGACAAGTATTTTAGTTCATTTGAACTAAAATACTTGTTCTAAACGACAAATGATATGGGAAAGAGTGAGTAGTATTGTAGATGTTCTTTGTTTCGCCTAACTACGGAAAAGAAGATCCGTGTTTTGAAGCAGTTTTGTGAGTCGTCATGGCCGCTGAGCAACCAATAATCAAGGGATCATCTCCACCGGTGCCACCGTGTCTGTCCGCGTGTCAAGGACTCGAGGTACGTAGTACGCCTACCACTGCTCGCCACCACCACCCGGGCGGCCGGCGGCGTGCATGTGCTTGAGCTTGGTCACCTCCTTCCTCCTCTTCCTCGCCTCCGCGGCCGTCGCCGCCTTATCCCTCTCCGCGCCAATCTGCCGTCGTCCCGCCTCCGTGCCACCGCCGCCGCGGCTACTGCTGCTCCCGGTGGCGACCGGCGCGCTCCTCTTGTCGACGTCGATGGCGAGCGTGAGCGAGCAAGGGTCGTCGTCGTCAGCGGTGCCCTCTTCCTCGGCCGTTGTTCCGGCGCCGCTGCAGCCGGCCGGGCTGGTCGTCGGGTCCGCGACGACGGGGTAGTACCACGCGCAGGGCGGCAGGCAGGGCAGCCCGGCGGGAGCCGGCGGGTACTGGTCGTACCCGGTTGCCGTAGTGGGCGGCCACGAGCCCCAGACGTAGGGCACTACCGGCACCGCCGTGGTCGGCGCGGGGGACGCTGGCGCCGCTTGCTGCAACGGCGGTGCCACCCGCATGGACGTGCTCACCGGCCGTGTCGCCGGTGATTTCTTCTTGGTCGTCGTCGTCCTCCCCACCTGCATCCATGGCACGATCAGTACGTACTTAACTCACTTTGTGTGAGACTGTCAGGTCATCGACCACAAAAAAAGAACTCAGTTTCGGTTTCCGTTGTTCGACATCACGTCATCTGTCCGTCAATCCACCCTTATCACGTACCGCTTCTCTACCGATCACTCCGCCGCCGCTCACTGAGCTACGCGTCCTAAACAAGTAGAGTAGTTCTTCCGTCTACATAAACTTATCGCTTTAGTTCAAAATAACCTAAAACGACAAATTCATAAAGACGGAACAGTACACCACATCAAGCAGCAACATAGAGCCGTGGTCCAACCCAAACGCGTGCCGCAATTCTCTAAACCGAAGCCCTGAACTCGCTAGAGAAGACTATGCTACGCGGATGAATCCCACGCGGCCACCACGAAGGAGCACCGAACAATGCACCGACGACGACGACGACGTAAAGGGAAAGACATACATTTATATACATGTACATATATGGTAAGATAACAATAACAGGCTACTGCTGGAATCATTCATCCAAGACGGACGGACGTCTCTGTCACCGTGACAAGCGTACAACACGAAGAGAAGCGATCTCTTTCACAGATCCAACATCCAAGACGTCTCTGTATAATTAGCTAGGTGTACGGCGGTCGTGCATGTTGCTGCTGGCTTCTTCTCCAGGGGACAACTGGAGGCGGAGGCGGAGCCCAGAACGTCCTAGATTCTGTTTGCCTAGCCATGGAAACTCTCTTAGCTTGTTGTTGCCGACACAACTGTACTATAGTACTGTATTTTAGTGTAGCATCATCATCAGAGGGTTATTTATAACTAGAACAACAAGGAGAGCGATAGCGATGATGGGTCTGCCTGTTGTCGTTTCTTCAGCAGCTTGTTCGCCTCCTTGAGCGAGAGGTACTCCTGCATCACCAGGTCCTTCTCCTGCATCACGCCATCACCATCCAAAAATTCAAGCGTCATTGGCAAGTACGGAGTAGTGAAAACCATGGAGACGGAGAAGCAATCGATATAATGATTGCACCGTCGAAACGGAATGCAAACAGTTTATTACTGTATTACCTTCTTCATGCTCTCGTTCTGCGACGACAGATCTGCCACTTTCCTCGCCAGCTCGTCCCGGATCGCCTGCAAAACGATTAGATCTCGTTTCATCAAAATGATATTGTTTTCCCATCGAAACGAGGTCGTAATCGATCGAGCCGCGAAGTTGGCGAGGTGAAGAATCAGTGATTTACTACCTGACGGCGGAGTATGGTCTGCCGGGCGGACTCCCGGTTGGCGAGCACGCGCCGCAGCCGCTTCGCCTCCTTCTCCGCCTGCACACACACGCACGCAGAAGCGATGGTGAAGGGGGGGATCACGTGCGGTCGGAGTCGCGATTGATTAATTGCGCAACAAGCTGCTAGTACCTTACCTCGGTGAGCATGTGCCGGGGCCTAGCTCCGTAGCCGGAGGACACGGCCGCCGCCGCCGCAGTAGCAGCAGCAGGTACCATAGGTTGCTGCTGCTGCTGCTGCTGCTGCTGCTGCGCGGGGTGGTGATGGTGGCCGGCGCTGGAGCTGCTGGAGCAGGGCGAGGACGACTGGATCCCGACCTTGCCCAGCTCGAGGCTCAGCCGCGTGCTCGCCAGATCCTCGTCGTCGTCCGCGGCCTGATGCAGCGCAGACACGAACATCGAGGATTAGTCAGTTACAGTACCTCTCGATCGCCTTTCTACCGAGGCCGGCCGGCAACAATTAGCGAACAAACTATACCTGAGGAGGAGGGGGGGTAGCAGCAAGAGCGTGTTGCACCACCACCGGCGGCTGAGGTTGCTGTTGTTGGTCCGCCGGGCCGACGCCGGCCATGTCCGCGAGCGCCATCGCGGCGTCGAGCTCGTGGACGTCGACGCCCCGGCGGCTGCAATGCCTCTGCCCGTCGCTGTCGTCGTCAGACATGATGCTGGGACTCTTGCATCGATCGATCTATGGTACGGCGAGGAGAAGACGAGGAGGAGAAAGAAACGGAGGCCGGGTCCCCGCCTGGTTATAAACAATTCTATCGTGGACGTGAAGTATCTCGCCCCCCGGAAGGGAAGGCGGCGAGAGGACAGGTGGCCTGCAGCGTCCGATGCGGGCCATCCCGCCCGTCGGCGTCCGCCACGTGGCCGTAAAGCCCCAGCTCGCCGAGCTCACACTCCACGCAGCAGCTAGCAGCTAGCAGCTAGCAGCAGCGCCGTACACGCGGACGCGCCGCGTGCCTCGACCACCGTGCACGTAGAGGGGGGGAGCCTCGTGGCTCGAGACAGTGACCCCGCCTGTCAGTTAGAAGAAGGCGCCGTGGCGGAAGACCACCCATCCGGCAGCGACCTCTCCGCGCGCGCGCGCGCGCGCACACACGCGCTGATACCCATTCAGCGGCATAGTACCAGCAGTAATCGGAACTTCTGAAGATGGAGGAGAAGAGGCGTGCGTTGACCGCTGATTAGCAGCTTTGTCTCTGCCGTGCCGCTCATCATCTGCACGTGCGGTTTCCGAGGCGGGAGCGAGCGAGACTTCTAACTTTCCTGCCGACGACGATCCATCAGCTTCCTCACTTACTATACTATCCTTAGTGCTGTATACTTTTAAAAATAAGAAATACTTCCACTGTTTAAAAATAAATAACATTTAATTCTGCGTTTCAAAAAGTTTGTCTCTTTTTGTTTCAAAAATAAATTGGAAAACGACGAAATTTTAAAATAGAGCGAGTACATCTATTTTAGTTTAAATGTGTTGTTAATAAGGTTAGCCTTAGACGATAAAAGGTTGCTTCCCGAGGGGTGCAGCCAGTTGTGACACACACACAGGGCGGGGAGGGAGCTTTGCTTGCTGCATGCCGTCACGTGGCGGCGTCGGACACGGGCCTCAGCCTCCTCGACGTGTCGGCGGTGACGGCGACGCATGCAACGGACGAAGGACGTGTGGCCTATCGCGAGCCGCGAATCGACGTCACACGGGCGGCATGTTCCAGTTCCAGGGAAAAACAAGATGTGCACGACGAGCGAGATGAGTTGATGCACTGTCTCTTCAGTTATTCGTCGAGTAAACCGAGGGCAGGGAGACTGCACGGTGCTCTCTCGCCTGAGCCTGACCCTGACCTGACTTGACGCACAGTAAACTAGCATATCTCCTGTCGCTCGCAGCGCAGTGCAGCGCGGCGTGGCAACTGCAGGTGCATGAACCGGCACACCGCGCTCGTAGGCCGACCTCTGCTCTGATGGCGTGGCCGATAGGAGCGGCAGGGGAGGGGCAAGTTGGCACGATGGTGTACAGTAGAGTAGCAGGGCAAGTTGCCGGCCGTTTTGGCGTCTGCCGTGCATGCGCAACTTGCCAATACCGGACGCCCGTTACTGTCAGGAGCCACACGTACGTAACTGACCAATAGTAGGTCGATGAGGCTCGGCTTTCCACGAGGCGCCTCGGAACTCGTTGTTTGCCGTCGTAGCCAACGGCCACGTCGATCAATGCGCGACGTGCCGGCGCGGGAGAGACAGAGACAGAGACAGTGCGGTGCATCAAGACCAACGACCGAAACGAACGAACGCGCGAGGTAGCGCTGGATCCATCCACGGGGATCATCAATTTGCAGCGGCCACACACAGACACAGGGGCGTGCCGCCGGCACCATGCAGCGGTGTTCCCGTCGGCGGTGCGCGGCGCGCACACAGGGATTGACCCTCAACCAAAACACAAGCGTAGTACTCCTTCCCACAATAGTTGTCGTTTGGACAACAAAGTTAGTTCAATCAGGGCCGAGCCGGCAAAATCCGGGACCCTGTGCGACTATTAACTCTTTTCACATTTTTATAGAAGAAATAATTATAAATATATATAATATTAATATAATAGCATTTTACATAACCATAAACTATATCAAGATCATACATATTATAGATATTTGACTCTTGGTGTATTATACCTATCTAAATAGACCCATTCTTTTAGTATTTTTTGAAATGAAATCTTCAATAATATGGTGATATTCAATCTTCTCCAAAAAATCACTCTCAAGCGATATTGTGGCCAAATCAGTAAGTCTTTGTTGAGTCATTGTAGAACGCAAATATGACTTTAGTAACTTCAATTTAGAAAAATTGTGTTCCACTGATGCAACTGTCACGGGAATGATCAATAGAACTCTATATGCAATACTTGCATTTGGCAAAGAATCATGCCGCTTTAGAAACTTGAAAATTTGGACAAGTCTTGAAGAAACTTCAACTCCATATACAATTCATTGGAATCAATATCAGATTTTCCATTTTTTTAAGAGCAGCCTCTAAACTATCACAAGAAGACTTTAGACTCTTGTTATCCAATGATTGTAGTGCTTCGGATTTAAACAAGAATCCAAAGACTTTCTGAAAACCCTGATATTGTTCAAATCTATTTGTAAGTGAGGAAATTGCCTGATCAACAATAGTTATAAAATGGTTTATTCTAAATAATTCTTCCGCACTATGTGTATTAACATTAGTGTCATCTGAGTTCTCATCAAAATGTCTTTTTCTTTTAATTTCGCGTCCTTTACGAAAGGATGGATCAATGCCCATATCAAGTGCAAAATCTTTGGTTGCCTCCAATGCTTGTGAAAAACCATATTCCCTATACTCTTTGAAAAAAGAAATCAACCCTTGCACTTTCTCAATAGCAACATCAATAAGCATATCCTTTGCTTGCAATTGTTTGCTTACTAGATTAACAGCATATAATACCTCATACCAAATAACAATTGCCACTATGAATGCATACTCTCCAAGTTCATTTTTTGCCAATCCGCTAGCCTCACTGCTAGTTCTTGGACCATTATCATTTTCAGACACCTGAAGTAGAGTCTCCCGAATATCTGCACATTGAAATCTGATAGCTTTAACACTATCAATACGACTCTCTCACCATGTAGCTGACACAGACTTAAGAGTCAATCTTGTTATATTATCTTTCAAGATCTGCCATCTCTTTGTACAATTAGCAAAAGTTGTATAGATACGTTGGATGATTCCGAAGAAATCTTTAGCTTTACCGGTGTTCTTTACCATATCACAAAGTGTCAAAATAAGACTATGACAACTGCAAGCAGAATAAAAAGCTCTAGGATTTATATCCAAAAGTTTTTTTGTACCCCTTTTTTACATCCTTTCATATTTGCTCCATTATCATATCCTTGTCCTCTCACATCATCTATATCAAGATCAAGGTTTTTTAATTCATTCTGGACAACATCGAATAGTCCTTGTCCTGTCATATCATTTACATCCAAAAATCCTAGAAATGATTCTTCAATACACACATGACTTGAAGATAAATCCACATATCTTATAATTAAAGACATTTGTTCTTGGTGACTTGCATCAGGAGTGCAATCTAGAATGATAGAGAAATACTTTACCCTCTTTATTTTTTTTAACAATTCCAGATTTAATAGCACAAGCAAGCATCTTTATTAACTCATTTTGAATCTTATAATCAAGATAATGATTTTGAGTTTGCTTACTCGTGATACGATGAACATGCTCTTGCATAACTGGATCAAATCCAGTCAACAACTCTATCAAGCTCAAAATGTTTCCATTGCTATCTTGATATAGCTTGCTGTTAGTACCACGAAAGGCGAGATTATACTTGCCTAGGAATTTGACAATGCAAACAAGTTTGAACAAAACTTTTCTCCAATGATCCTTTTCTTTCTCAAGCTGTCGCTGGGCAGCTTTATCAATAGTTTGATCCTTGTGCAGTCTATTACATAAATCATACCAAGTGGTCATATTCAAAATATGATCAGGACTTGTCTCGTGCTCTTTAAGTCGATTTCCAAGACATGTCCAATCATTATACCCTTCATTTGATAATTGACCTTTCCGTTGTCCTTGTGTAAGTAATTTACAACCAAAACAAAAGACTCTATCAAGTTCCTTTAAATAAACAAGCCAATCTCTATCACAATATTCCCCACTTGATAGAATCCTCAGAAAACCTTCTAGAATATTTATTCTTAGGACCTTTTTGAATCGATAAGTTTCTTTTCGGACCATTTTTAGCCAAAATATCAACCTGATTAGAATTTAGAGAATCCCAGTATCTTGGATCAAATATATTAGGCTGAAAAGAATCATCACTTGTACTATCAATAGGAACATCTTCAACCTCATCATTCACTGTAATATTTGTACTATAAATAGGATCTTGCATCTCATTATCCATTGAAATATTTGTACTATCAATAGGAACATCCTCATCCTCATTGTCAACTTGATTAAATGACTGATCCACAGGTTTAATAATAAATTTATCCATAGCCTCTCTCTCAGACTGAGTTATACTTTCTATTCTTTGTTTTTTTTACGTTTCTGAAAACCCGATTCATACTTTCTAGAAGACATGACTGTATAAAAATATTTGATCTGCTATTCATAAATAATTAAGAAATTATTGTATGAAATAATAATCAAACATGTCATAATAGATAAAATAGATAAGAGAGAAGAGAATAATTTACTAGTCTGGAAGGCAGATACAGGAAGGCGGCACCATGAAGTCCTCTCAGCGACTTGGCAGTTCTTCCGGAAAATCAACGATGGCGACGAAATTATACACCTAAAGTCGAGTACTCGAGTCGAGTTATATAATACGGAAGAGGAGGAGAGTCCGGCGTTTCATTGATTTTCGGCTGATCGAATCGGAACGGACGAATAGCGAGGCGTCACAGCATAGCGTGCGTGCCTTGGCCTCGTGCCTCTGTAGTTTGCCTCTGTCAGACGTCAATCCGTCTCCTTATCGTGCCTCTGGCCTGTGCTTTGGGCCTTCGGCCTTCGTATCATGCCTCAGCCAGTCCGGTCTGCCAGCTAAAGCTATAAAGCAAAAAAAAAAGAGGCCCCAAAAAATTAGGGGCCCTGTGCGATCGCACATGTCGCACACCCCCCTGCCCGGGTCTGAGTTCAATTTTGAACTAGATTTGTTGTTCTAATGACAATTATTGTGAGAAAGAGGGAGTATTTTATAGTTTAAAAATAAATTATAAAGCTATAAGCTTTTCAAGACGACGAGAGTAAGTAAGTAGCTAGCCTCTGAATGACGATGAATTCCGCCACCGGCAGCCCGGTATCCTCATCTTTGCCTGTGTCGTCTTTTGTCGTCGGCGTGCAATTTCAGAACTGCAGCACTAGCATCTTTTGATTCCTTGCGTGTCTTCGGAACGTACTCCTACATTATGTACATACAGTACTGCGTTCTACTACCCGTCATCATGTCGGTGCAGAAGTACAGAGGCGGTGAGGTGACTACTCCACTGAAGCTCAGGTGATCACAGCCACCGCGTGCAGTGGCGCACACGCGAGCCAAGACCACCGGCGCAAGCTACCACTGAAGAAGCAGTAACCGGTTCGGGCTCATCAAGGATTCGGACGGTCCAGTGGGCCGCTTTTCATGACGACGAACTACACAAAAGTGGGCTACGACGGTCATTTTCAGCCCAAAACTGAGCACTAGGAAGGGCGGCCCACTGGCGGCCCATCTACCCAACCCTGCCCTCCAGCCCGAGGTGTAGGTGGGTGTGGGTCCCCATGTACCGCGAGTGAATCTGCGCTTGTTCCAGAACATCCCCTCTCTCTCTTCCCGATCCGCTGCACCAAGGCTCATCCGCTCTTCTCCGCTGCACCTGCGGCGGCGCTCGCAATCCTAAGCTTTAGATCCGACGACGCCCCGATGCCGCCTCCGCCGCAGCCAGCCGCGGCGGGGAAGGTGACCCCTAACCTGGCCATGGACGCGGAGGCGACGCGCATGCTCAACCTCACCGTGCTGCAGCGCCTCGACCCCGCCGTCGAGGACATCCTCATCACCGCCGCGCACGTCACGCTCTACGACTTCAACATCGACCTCAACCAGTGGGTCAGTCTCCGGCCGGCCCTTCCTCTCGTCCTTCTCCTTTCGGCTGCCACCTGGCTGCCGGCTTATCCGATTCGATCTCACGTGTGTTTTCTGCGTTGTGCAGAGCCGCAAGGACGTGGAGGGCTCGCTGTTCGTCGTCAAGAGGTGAGCCTTTGCCGCGCGGGGGGATTGAGTGGTTAGGGTTCGACACATGTATCTCGGATCCGGTAACTGACTGCTTACTTCGGTGGTGATCCAGGAACACGCAGCCGAGGTTCCAGTTCATCGTGATGAACAGGCGCAACACCGGTACATGCATCCCTGACATGACCCTCCGTCTAATGAATTTGTTGGTGATTAGTTGGTTTAGGCTGATTACTTGCTAGATCAACTTGTGAACTGGACCAATAGGATCGATCGTGGTGGACATCAGACCAACCGTTAGGTAATTAGAACCTTAAACTGGCCAATGACCTCCTGCCGTTCCGTACCATTGCAGTGTACGTTGATTCCGCAGAACCTGATGGATTCTTCCGTTACGTCAGGTTGATTGGCTGTCTTGTGGCCTTCTGTTACCTTAGATTGATTACATTCTAGTTCAGACACTGGACTAACCAATAGCATTGATCGCCACGTGCGAAAAAAAGTTCTTGTACACATCTTGCCAAACGTAGAGCACCGTCGATCCTTTTGCGTCATGCCAAACATTCCTTTTTAGCGGTTCGCCAAAGCCGTTACCATTAGTCTTTTTTTTGTTGTGTTGAACCGTTTTCTGTTAGACACTGATACAACAATGGTGTTGCGAAACGTTACTTTTGAGTGATTAGCCAAGCATACTTGGAACATCAGGATGCTGTATGAAACTTTGGATCAGTGGACCCATTGACGTGCCATTAGCTTAAATGCGGTTATCCATATAGTAGAATCTTTTTAGGAATTTGATTTGTATAGAAACTTATGTGAGACACACTTGGAAAACTAGGTGGGAAAGGTGTTTGGTAGCTCATTATTTTCAACACGCTCGTTACATTTAGATATATGGAATGTCTTTAATTTTCATGGCATCTAGCGTAAGTTGGTACTTGATGGCACTTGCAATTTGTAGCTTTGTTTGGCTACTATGACAATAATTTATATTGATGCAAATATATTAATTTTATCTGTTTGAGGATAAAGTTCCATAATGTTTTTTCAACAGATAACCTTGTGGAGGATCTATTAAGTGACTTTGAATATGAACTTCAACCTCCGTATTTGTTGTACCGGAATGCTTCACAAGAAGTAAATGGAATTTGGTTTTACAATCAACATGACTGTGAGGCTGTTGCTAGCCTTTTTGGAAGGTAAAGCATTTTCATTCATCATCTCATCCTTCTCCTCTTGTCAAGAAAATTGTTCTGGCTGTCTAAACTCTACGCTGTAAACCTTGTGAATGATAACACACCATGTTAATTGGAGGATATCATATGTAGTCGAATTAGGCTCTTTTGAGATTAAGCAAGTTGAGGATCAATGCTAAGTGCAGAATATTAACTAATTGAAGCGATGTTGTCCTGGTTCACATTCCGCTATTCCAGTAACAGTGAGCGCTGTGATGGAAACAATCTTATTCAGGGCAGGTTAGCTTTCCTTCACTGATTGGAAAGCCTTTTGCTTTCTTAATGAGTTGCATTTGCTAGTTGTAACTACTACTTGCAGCTGGTGATTCTGAACATTGCCTGGGAGCAATTATAGCAACAGATACATCATACATGTGGTTTCCTTTTTTCCCCACTTTGCAGCAAGCTAGCCAAAAGTAGCTACTAGAGACTTATGTCCTTCAAACAGGCGATGTCCACCCTATTTACCACAACCTTGCGCGCTAACGAGAAATTCGGAGGGTGGGATGTGCATAATGTTCCCTGATAACATTCTCTTGTTATATTGCGTGTCACAGGTGGTTATGATTTCTTTCTGTTAAGCTTTGCTATGTCCTAGCCTACACCAACATGCTTGGTACAAAAAGGCATTGTTGTTTTAAGCTTTGCTATGTGCTGTTTGGATGTTCATATCATTGCTTTATTCTTGTTCATAACTATTCTATGTGATGTCATTTATTAGAATTTTTTTCTCAGTTTGTGACTTTGTGTACTCTTTATTTGCTTTTGCAGGATACTGAATGCTTATGCTAAAGTACCTCCTAAACCGAAAGTTCCTTCCACAAAAAGGTATTTCCATTGATTGACTATAACTAGAATTTTTCCTATTCACATTGTCTTCATTGTATTCTATCCTTTGAACAATTTAGCTACGTATTAAACACACCTATTCTGGAAATCTTCGAATGTGACACAGTGAGTTTGAGGAATTGGAGGCTGTTCCTACATCTGCTGCTATAGATGGCCCCCTTGAACCTCCTCCGGCTTCCACGGTTGTAGTCTCCGATGCTCCTGAAGAATCATTGGCCAATTACTTCAGTGTATGTTTACACAACAAACTTCATATGTTTCATTATTATTATTTTTTTCTTTTTTTTTTCACATTACATCTCCACTTATCCTGATGGTGTGCCCACTGCCCAGTGGCCATCCTATCATATTCTTTGTTACGCTGCAAAGTTTTCCTTGAGGTGAACAATGATGATATTGTATTTTTAACAAATATGCAGGGAGCTGTTACTATTGGAGGTGTGTCAGGTGCACCATTGGCTGGAAGAGTGCATCCAGCCACTGAGAATGTTGCTTCTTCTCATGTACCATTTATCATTCCATCTGCTGCTCCAACACACCAAACACCCCCTTCAGTAGGTTCATCAGCTCCACCGCTGCCCCTCCATGATGCCAATGTCCATGCTAGCCGTTCAACAAATCTTGTAACGCCAGCTTTCTTTGCACCGCCACCATCCTCATCGACATCATATGTGCCACCAAGTTCATCTGTGATGCCTACAGCACTGCCCCTTCATCCAACTCAAGTATCTGCTCAACGGCCTCCATATGGCACCCCTCTGCTCCAACCTTTCCCACCGCCAACACCACCACCTTCGCTTACCCCTGCACACAGTGACAGACCCGTCGTTACAAGGGAGCGAATTAAGGATGCCCTCCAGAGACTTGTTCAGGTACGTTTCACACTGAAAAGTAGAGCACTTAATGCTTAATTCTGCGTTTTCTCTAACATTCTCATATGGCTAACAGAATGATGAGTTCATCGATTTCGTCTATCGAGAGTTGCACAAGTCACTTGTATAGACTGCTTGCTAGTCTGTCCAGAGTTCGTGGCTTGTGACGAGTGATTGTGGTCTTTTTGAGTTTTGTGTAATTCACATATCGAACTTCTGTATAGGTTGTGTATTAATGTAGAGTCCTTATAGCAATGGTTGGTACTAGTACTCATGTCGTCCTTTGTTTCTAAATTACCTTGTTGGATGTGTCATAGCATATTTATGTAATTTGAGAATGGGAGTTATACAAGGTTTATGTAAGAGCGTTAAGTACCATCGTTTTTGAGTGATGTACCTAGCTAATGCCGTCTTGGTGCAACAAGCTCCTCTCGTTTTGCCCAGCGGGCACACGTGGTTAGCTGCCAGCCCTTGGATTAGCATGTTGGTTTGCTGGGGCTTTTGCCATTGTATCATGTCCTTGATAATTGATACGAGACCAGAAGTCGGATCTAAAACACCGCGTGGACAAGTTGCAACGCTGGGGCTCTATGTATAACAATTTCCGAGTGTATTATCCGTATCAACGAATTTGTACTCTCTTCGTTTTAAAAAAAATTGTTACTTTGTAGGTCATTTTTGAATTACAAAGCGATAATTTTTTTGAAATGGAGACAGTACTTCAGTTAAAAAAGAAAATAAGAAGAAAAATCCGAAATTTATAGTCGAGTATCCACGTGTGGTACTTGTTCCCCTGTATACCGGCACCGGATGTCGCATGGTCACCGGTTACCGGAACATCAACATCACCAGGAAGCTGACGAACGCCGCGGCCTCGACGCCGGAGCAACAGAGGTCAAGCATCCCCTCACGTCTCGCCTTCCACTCTTTCCTCGCCCTCTTCCCTCTGACGAACTCTCGGAACCGCTTGCCTCGCCGCGTCCTCCGCGCCACGGCCCCGCCCGCGCCCGCCATGACGGCGGCCAGTGCGGCGAGCCCGTCAACGCCGCCGCCGTCCCCGTCCTCCACGAACAGGCTCACCTCCCTGACGTGCCCGTACCGCTCGTCGCACGTGACGGCTGCGTCGAGCGCGACGCCGCCTTCGCCGCCGAGCACGACGGTGAACCGCACCACGGCGTCCCCCGTGATCCACTTCCGGTTGACGGACACCAGGCGGCGGCTGGAGGCGTTGACGGCGCGGCCGGAGAACGGGTCGATCAGGATCCAGTTCAGCGCCAGCTCGGCCGGCGCGATGGGTGAAGAAGGCGCCGTGAAGCCCTCCTGCACGACGAGCGCGTCGACGCGGAACGGGGCGCCCAGGAATCACCCCGACGAGGTGTCCGTCTCCACGACGCGCGTCATGATGCAGGCGCCGTGGACGGACGGCCACACGGCGAGGCAGAGCGCGCGCCACGTGGCCGGGTCCGCGGCGAGCGCGCAGCGGAAGCTGGAGCTCGCGCACCCCAGCGCGGCCAGGGACGCGCCGTCGTTCAAGCACCTGTGGCAGCGAACGCGTTAATGCCTTTGGTTGGGAGTCAAAGTGGGATGGAATGGATTTATTCCAGTTTTTAGGGATGGGATGGTCCCGTTTTCTGTTTGTCTAGGGGGATGGGACTATCCCTGTTTCTTGTTTGTTTTGTGGGATGGTGTGGGACGGAATGATCCCGTCTCTTGTTTGAATGGAAGGATGGGACAGGGATATGTGAGTATGAGTACTTCTGGAAGGTCGCGCGCCTGTCTTCACGGAGGTGGGACGGATTCGTCCCCATGTTTTCGGTGGGATGGTTCCATCCCGCATTTAGGTGGAATATTCTCTTTTGAGGGATGACTTCATCCCACATATCTCCAAACCAAACAACAGAAAAATAGGATCGTCCCGTCCCATCCCACTATATCTCTCGAACTAAACACACCAAAGACGATTGCACTCGACACGCGAGTCTCATTTGGATGCGCGCCGAAATAGGATCGTCCCGTCCCATCCCACTATATCTCTCGAACTAAACACACCAAAGACGATTGCACTCGACACGCGAGTCTCATGTGGATGCGCGCCGAAATAGGATCGTCCCGTCCCATCCCACTATATCTCTCGAACTAAACACACCAAAGACGATTGCACTCGACACGCGAGTCTCATGTGGATGCGCGCCGTCCAAGCAGCAAGGCGTGGCAAGATCGATGTTCTCTGATTCAGAAACTCTATTCTGACTCTGTAAATCACCAGCACGGATGTGTTCGTTTCGATGATGGGCCACCGGAAGACGGTCGTGGTTCCTTGAATCCACTATCGATTGCGGAAGAAGAGCGGCGGATCATGAGCTTGAACAGTTTTTGAAGGTCCAGCAGTGTATGACGATCCAGCATGTCTTCTCGTCCGACCTGTATGCACGAGCCTCGAGATATTCGTTTGACTGGAGTTGGACCATGCAGAAACTGACTGACTGGAGACAACCAGCAAAAGGTCAAACGGAGAGTTATTAGCGGTGCTATGCACACGGACGTACTAGTACTTAGGAGTATTTTCTGAGGAGATATTGATGATATTATATAGCGATTTTTTTTATTTTAGCGTAATTTAATATTATATTAACAAAAATAGTCGTTAAAATTTATTTTTTACTAAACTAGAATCATTTTCACATTAGAAGGGCGAGTCGCCCTTCTAGGACGACTAGGGCCACCACCTGATTTTTCTAATTCTAGAAATTATGTTCAACTTAAAAATTCTATATCTCCTCGTATTCTTATCCAAAAAACATCAAACAAATTTTTTTGGAAGGTCTTGACATGTAGTTTCATGTTGTACTTGTAGTTTGGCATGAAAATATATTTCATTTCTGAAAAAATAAAAATCTCTAAACACTCATAGAATTGTTGCAGCTGATACCTTCATTATAAATTCACCAAAATTTACCAGAATATCAAGTTGGATGTTCCTAACATCTCGTAAAAGTTTCAAGGCCATTGGACTTGTATAACTTGCCGAGATCCCATTTTTGGTAATTATCAACAGTAGAGATAAAAATGGGATCTGGGCAAGTTTTACAGGTCCAATGTCCATGAAATTTTTATTGGGTGTTAGGAACCTCAAACTTGATATTCTGGTTAATTTTGGTGAATTTACAATGAAGGTATCATCTGCAACAATTATATGAGTGTTTAGAGATTTTTAATTTTTTAGAAATGAAAATATGTTTTCATGTCAAACTACTAGTACAACATGAAACTACATGTAAAGACCTTCCAAACAAAATTTGTTTAAAGTTTTTTGTATAAGAATACGAGGAGATATAAAATTTTTAAGTTGGACATAGTTTCTCTAGAATTAGAAAAATCAGGTGGTGGGCCCAGTCGCTTAATAGAAGGGCGACTCGCCCTTTAAGTGTGGGACTCGCCCTTCTGCTGCAAAAAGGATGCTAGTTTTGTAAAAAATAAATTTTGACAGCTATTTTTGTTAATATAATATTAAATTACGCTAAAATGAAAAAAAATTCATTATATAGCTGTGTGAGAACAATCTCAATCTGTAATCAAACAAGGCTTCCAGCAGCTTTTAGGATGCATTTATTGTTTTACCGTCGTTACTGCACCTTTCTACTGAATTAACACCGTCATAAAGTTGGTTAACTCAGCACCTCACACCCCATTCGCCTCCTTCCATTTCTGCCACCCTCCTCCTCCTCCGTCTCACGGTTCCCGGGCACGGCGCTTCCTTCCTCCTCGGGCCGGCCGGCCGCCATGGACAAGAAGGCCCCCGCGGGCTCGTCGTTCTCGAGCCTGCGCGCGTACGCCCGCGCGCTATCGCAGACGCCGGGCCGCCTGGCGCGCCGCGCGTGCGCGGCCACGGCGCCGGGCGAGGAGACGGGCCGCGTCCGCGCGCGCTCCGGCGCGCGCATGTCCCGCGCGCTGCGGTGGTGGGACCTCCTCGCGCTCGGGCTCGGCGGCATGGTCGGCGCCGGGGTGTTCGTCACCACGGGCCGCGCCACCAGGCTGTACGCCGGGCCCGGGGTCGTCGTCTCCTACGCCATTGCCGGGCTCTGCGCGCTCCTCTCCGCCTTCTGTTACACCGAGTTCGCCGTCGACATGCCCGTCGCTGGCGGCGCCTTCAGCTACCTCCGCGTCACCTTCGGTGAGCTCAGCTGCGTTATTAATTATTCCAGTTGGTTGGGTTTTTGGCATTTCTTCTGGACTTTATTATATACTGTAGTGTAAGCGTGTTATCTCCAAAAGTTTATCATTTTTAACTCATTTTTAACTAGAAAGATAGTACAAATTGTTGAGATGGAGAGAGTACGTATCAGTTTAGTTGAAGTGAGCTGGTTCGTGCGTGTCACGGCACTGGGCAGTGACGACACGCGTTGTTGCATTTTTTGAAATATATTGGTGTCCATCTGTCAACAAAGTGCGCAGCCTTTTTCTTTGAAGTATTTGCAATTTTTATATTTGCATGAGCATGAGGAGAGCACGCCACTCTTTTTATACAGCCATCTTGAGCTGTCCATCCTGTTCCTTCCTGGAGTAGTACATTATTTGTTTTTGAATACGTAAAATTCAGGAGAGACTCTGATAGTCGACTGATGATGGTGCCGTTCTTGTTGGATTATGTCAGCAGTTTCCTTAATTAATTAACGTGGTTGCGTGCGCCCAAAAAACTTTAAAAAAAAAAAGGGGAGTTCGCGGCGTTCCTGACGGGGGCGAACCTGATCATGGAGTACGTGTTCTCCAACGCCGCCGTGGCGCGCAGCTTCACGGCGTACCTGGGCACCGCGGTCGGGGTGGACGCCGCCAGCAAGTGGCGCATCGCGGTGCGGGGCCTGCCCGAAGGGTTCAACCAGCTCGACCTCCTCGCCGTCGCCGTCGTCCTCATCATCTCCGTCTGCATCTGCTACAGGTAATGCTCCTTCTTAATTCCTCGTAGTAGTATGTCATTATAAGTCTCCCGTTTCAGTGTCACTGGTTTGGTTAAGTGCCAGCTTGTCACTCACTGCTGGTGCTGGTTTTGTTCTTTCCTTGCATACTCTGTCTGCTCTGGATCCAACTGTGCTTATATATAGTCCTAGCTGTTGCCTTTGTTTACGTCTAGTTTCCAAGAAAAAATCGTAGCAACTGAGTGCAGCTGATTGGTATCTCCGGTTCTTGCTGTTTTGGAAATTCTCATCACCAGAACGGGAAGAATCATGCTCATCACCATTGCAGTTGTGTTGCCTCGTCCTTTCTGGTATATTAGTGCAATGCAGTGCCAGCCAACTTCAATTCCTTAGGAAAGGAATGTCATATGTTGCCAGCTAAATTTTGGATGCTCTGATAAAAGTGTTGTAAATAGTTTTATAACAGCGTTTTGAAAACCTATTCTTGGCCACGAGAAAATACTGTTTGACTTTTAGATAGATTTCAAAGGTTTAAATTTGCTTCTTTTTAAAATCTTGTGCTGCGCAATGGTCTGCAGCACCAAGGAGAGCTCGTCGGTGAACATGGTCCTGACGGCCGTGCACGTGGCGTTCATCCTGTTCATCATCGTGATGGGGTTCGTCCACGGCGACGCGCGCAACCTGACGCGCCCCGCCGACCCGTCCCGCCACCCGGGCGGCTTCTTCCCGCACGGCGCCGGCGGCGTGTTCCAGGGCGCGGCCGCGGTGTACCTCAGCTACATCGGGTACGACGCCGTGTCCACCATGGCCGAGGAGGTGGAGCGGCCGGTGCGCGACATCCCCGTCGGCGTGTCCGGATCCGTCGTCCTCGTCACCGCGCTCTACTGCCTCATGGCCGTGTCCATGTCCATGCTCCTACCTTACGACGCGGTACTACGTGCTCCTCCCTCGTCTCCTCCTCTGCTCTGGCGTCTTCTTCTTCGGTCCCTTATTACTCTCGTCAGTGCAGCCGTTTCACTGAAGCATCAAAATTAATGAGCTCTGATGTCCGGATCGCATGATGCAGCAGGAGTACCTACTAGTCACTTTTCAGGAGACGAGAACACTAAAAAGCTTCTGAACTGAACTTTTTTTTTTTAAAAAAAAAAAGAAAAAAAACTTTCCATTTACAGACGTCCTTTTAATCTGACGACGTGTATTGAAAATCTGCAGATCGACATAGACGCGCCGTTCTCGGGTGCGTTCGAGGGCAAAAAAGGGATGGGGTGGGTATCGCACGTGATCGGCGCGGGCGCGAGCCTCGGCATCCTGACGTCACTTCTGGTGGCGATGCTGGGGCAAGCCCGGTACCTGTGCGTGATCGGCCGGTCGGGCGTGATGCCCGCCTGGCTCGCCAAGGTGCACCCTCGGACGGCGACCCCCGTCAACGCGTCCGCCTCCCTCGGCGCGGTCACGGCGGCGCTGGCGCTGGTCACGGAGCTGGACGTGCTCCTCAACCTCGTCTCCATCGGCACGCTCTTCGTGTTCTACATGGTGGCCAACGCCGTCGTGTTCCGCCGCTACGTCGGCGACCACCACGACGGGCCGCAGCAGCAGCAGCATAGGCGCAGCAGGGCGTGGCCGGCGCTGGCGTTCATCGTCGCCTTGTCGCTGATCGCGCTCTGCTTCACGCTCCTCTGGCACCTCGCACCCGGCGGCGGGAAGAAGCAGGCGGGGCTCCTGGCGGGGTGCGGCGCGGCGGCCGTGGGCACCGTCGCGGCGTTCCAGGCGCTGGTGCCGCAGGCCGCACGCGCCGGCCCCGAGGTGTGGGGCGTGCCGGGCATGCCGTGGGTGCCTTCTGCGTCCGTGTTCCTCAACGTGTTCCTGCTGGGCGCGCTGGACCGGCCGTCGTACGTCCGGTTCGGGGTGTTCTCGGCTGCCGCTGTGCTGGTGTACGTGCTCTACAGTGTGCACGCCAGCCACGATGCCGAGGAGGGCGGCGCTCTAGAGGGCGGTGGCGGCGACAGGGTGGTTTTGGTCTTAGGATGCAAGGGCTAGCAGGTACTTAGAATTGGATGTCATGCTCTTACCGGAGTTTATAGATGAACTCAAAAATTAATTAACAAGTGATAAGTACTCTCTCCGTATCAAAAAACTTGTCGCTTTGTAGTTTAAAAATGAAATACAAAGCGACAAACTTTTTAAGACGGAGGGAGTATTTGAGAATAGAGAGTGCTCCAGATTGAGACAGTCCTGCCGGTGCATTCCATTCCATCTCACCTGCATGCGCATCGTTATTGACGGTGGTGGCTGTCAGTGAGGTTTCATATCCGGCAAGCTAGAGATCCTGCTCTCGCCGGCCTAACTCTCGCGTACACGTCTGTCCACTGCAGATTGAGGAGTGAAATTCATCGACCTGCACAAGTCCACCCTGACCTGCTGCATAACTGCATTGTCAACGCAACGTTACAACACGCTACGCCGCACACTGCTAGAGCCTAGCTATCCGCGTGGACACCTGAATTGCTTTTGCAACTCGTCAGAAAATAAAATCGGCATCTCTGTTTTTTTCTTTCTGAAAAGGCGCGGCGTGGAAATTGAAACACGAGGCATAGTTCTTGGTGGAAAAAAATTCTATGGATACGGTATGCATATCTAATTGTGTACATACCGTTCTAGATTTGTGACATGTGTCCACATTAACGAACGGATGAAGCAGTTGTATGACTCTAATTTTTTTTCTCTTCAATGAAATGCTTTGAGATTGGTAAAAGATGACATGACGTCAATCTAAATGGGTATGCACCGGTGTTTTGGTGCATACCGTATGCAGAAAATTCGGTTTGATTCTTGGTTGGGGGACTGACTGTGAAGCGACACAACACAGCTGAGAGCAGAGGGCACGATTCCTCAAACTTGAAACATCACGATCGCGCGTCGCCGTGGACGAACCCCATGACGATGATGAACAGCTGAGAGTACGAATCAGTCGAGAGTTGAACGAATAAAAATAAAAACAAAAATGAGGGGCGTTGCGAGAATCGAACTCGCGACCTCTCGCACCCAAAGCGAGAATCATACCACTAGACCAAACGCCCTCGGATGTGTATGAACGATAGCACCATTTGCCACTTACTTTTATCTCGCCTGGAGTCCAGAACCAGGACCAAGAGATCATATATATATGGCGTCCGGTTCGTGGCCGGACCGTCACCATCGCACGCTATACCAATGACCAGACCAGCTGTCCATTATCTAACCAAGGACCACCCTCCGCCGCCGCCGTCGAAGGGATGGTGCGGGCGCCGGCGGACGGCGGTGTCCGCGGTATGGCGATCACCGCAGCCGTACGTCGGACAGGCGAGTGCGCCGCAGAGGAGCGTTGTTTGGGTCGAGGCGCGGCCCAATAAGCTCGGCCTAGTGGACCGGTTACAACGAGCCCAAGGCGCGGCCCAATAAGCTCGGCCTAGTGGACCGGTTACAACGAGCCCAAGGCGCGGCCCAATAAGCTCGGCCTAGTGGACCGGTTACAACGAGCCCAAGGCGCGGCCCAAGGCTGAGCCTAGCCCACAACCACTTCCCTCGCCTCACACTCCACTCCGCCTCCTCGTCGTCCTCGAGCCGACGCGCGCTTGCTCGCCGATCGCTCGTCCCTTCGCGCCGACCGGCCGCCCGCCCTCGTTTGCTCGTCACACCACCGTTACTTCCACGCACCGTGCAAGAGCGAGCTAGGTAGTACTAGCTCCCTCGTGGGACGGTCTCTCGGCACCTCTCGCGTGGCGCTGCGTGCATCCAAGGTGCTCGACGGAATGATGCTCCGCTGGGAGAGGCGTAAGTCGTTTGTTTCTTCTTGTTCTGTGCCTCATACTTTCATTGTTCGTCGATACTGTAAATATTAAAGTGTTTTCCTCACTGCCATATCCATTCGTATTATTGGCAACTTGATAGTGATGCAAGTATATGTGGGAAACAAGGAAATAAGTGGCTGATGCCTGATGGATGGATGTATCATGCTAGCATCTTGTTGGTCCAGTCTGAGTTGGTGGAGCCCTATTCCCCTAGTTTGTGGGTCGGGCCTCTGCTGGTCATTTGCAAACAAGGGACCCCAATCTCTTATATCAAACGCATCCTCATCCTGGGTGCTGGCCTGTTAAATCTTGTGATGGTTACTTCCAGTCCCGTGCCCCACCATTACGGCACATTGTCATATGTATTCTTTGGCAGCCCCATGTTTTGCATCAAGGTTGTAGCGACTTGGAAATAAAACTGCAAGCTGATTGATCGCCAAAAGGTAAATAGTTGAAGATTTTCTATACATATTTTACATGGATGACGTGATGAGATTGTACTTTGTACCTACGCCTCTTTGATATTCTCATTTTCCTCGGTATGTGTGTTAAATAGGGCGAGTCTACTTTATCATTATGGCAGTCACATGACCCATTTGCGCTAATGTTAAGATACACTATTCGGTGTTCAAAAGTCTTAATCATGTAACCCCGAGATAAATTAAGTTCATCTTTTGGCACTAAGGAAAGCTAGCTCCCCTGCACATGGCTTGTGCTCTAGACTTCATAGTAAGCAGACAGGAAATCTTGTTGCTGATACGGCAGCTAACCTGCTTGTTTAATAATGATTACCACACTGGCCACAAATCCCGTTCAGATGAACCTGGAACCTGCATAGTCATTGTTCCATTAATCAATCCAATGCTCTAGGACCGTGTGTTTAGCAGTTTTATTTCTGTTTCTGTACCCATTTACAGCATACCTACCTCTAGATCCTGGAGTCTTGTACGTAGTATTTTTTTTCAATTGGGCAAGCCCTCCTCCATTCCATTATGAAACAGAGATCAGAAATTCTTACAACTGAGTCCATTAAGAACATAGTCAGCTACCAAAAGACACTGCAGGAGCCGCTACGATGTACCGTGCTAAACACGTGCTTCACAAAAGATTGACAATGCAATACAACCCAAAGTATTATGAGAGTATAAGACTACGACAAATACTAAAATGAACTGTTCAGCCCTTGTACGTAGTATTGAACAGCCTAAGAACTAAGACGAAACGTCACCGAATTATGTGACCTTGGTATTAGGCTTCTAATCGAGATTCATCATGTGTTTTTTTAGCTTTGATGTATTTCACAAGTTGGCACTGCAGTGTATTTTCTATAGCTATCCGCGGGTCGCCCTCAGTGAAAAGGAGGAAGGCACTTTAGTTAGGTCATAAGTACTGCGCTAGGTATCTACTTTGTTTTGTTGACTAGTCTAAATAATACAGTAACCTGTTGTTAGCCTTTACATAGGAGACAAAAGTAGGAGACAGTTCTCTGTTTTTCTTTTGATACATGCTGCATGGAATCTTTTTTTTTTTTGATAAAATGTTGCATGGCATCTTGGTGCTTGTTGGAGTTTTGTGGACTTCTGTGCTTAAACTTGCACCACTTAGGTTATCATCTTAGCCAGCCTTTTGTTTTAATATCCTACTAGGGCAATTTGAACCCACTTGCACACTTAAACTTTTGCTGAGCCTTTCTCCCGAGGGAACAAAAAGGTGGAGACCTCCTCTCCCCCTTGAAAGTTCAGGACATGAAAATCCCCAGGGTGTCGGCATCGTTTATGCCCCATCATTCTTTAATATTGATGGTTTGCAAATTTTACTTTGTAGTTACCAGTATATAGCCCTTTTATGCCACTATTTGAGTGCCATTGCCTCATCCGCCAGCAATTTTTGCTCCTCTCTTCTCCCCTAGCTAACCACAACTTTATAAGGTTGCCCTTTCTGTTAGTTTCATCAGTCAAATGATGGCCAAACTAGTCTCAGAGGACTGCTAGACTCAATAAAACCTATTGATTGCATGAAGTGAAAGCTGCTTCTCTAATTGATTGCAGAGTAAAGTTTGGACATTTACAAGAGAGGAGATGGGGGATATTGCTTTGTTTGTTCAGGAGGCAACACTGGATACATCGACCTCACAGTTCCCTCTTGGACCCACGCAGGTACAGGTGACACATACTACACACATCTCTGCCTGCCTCTCCCTTTCAACTTGGTGTTTCCTGAAACCTCCCACAACGCATGCCTTGCTGCCAGATCCCGTACAGTAAGCAGGGTTTCTGGAAGACGTGCGAAAAAAAAAACAGCAAAAGGCACTCTGGGGATGGAAGGAAGATTGCCGGGATTCTGCGAGCGTGGCCTCATTTCTCCGTTCACGGACTGCTCCTGTTATATTATGTTATTGTTAACTAAGAGGAATATTTTTTTTATGCAACCATATAATTCGATTGGTTTTGCAGTTCTGACCAGTTATTTGGCTCTGGAAACATTGAACTGTAGGAGTTCTGGTGCATGTAGCCGTACATTGCCGTTGGTGTCTCAGCCTCCGGCTCCGGCCCGCAGTCGAGGTTCACGCCGAAGAGTCGTAGCCGCCTTGATGGCACCGATGCTGCGCTGGATTCTCCTGCAATAGTTCAGCAGAAATGGTGAGGTATGATACTTTACTATGCTTTTCAGTTTCTCGTTTTCGGTCTTTTACCTGTGCGTGTAGTGTTGCTGTGATCATGGTCCACCGAGTGACGGTAGTAGGCACAGGAGTTGGCTGGGCTATAAGGGTACGAGCCTGATGTGCTGTAGCACATCGGGCTCCATGGATGCTGCTCTCCGGCACACTGTGCAGCCGCCGCAACGCGCACAGCGGGCAGCGGCCCCACAGTTGCCGCGGTTGCACTCTCACCACGACGCCTGAAGCCGATGAAGAGACAGTCGCCGATGCCGAGGCCACGCATCCTCTCGAAGTGCACAACGTCGGCGGCATCAAGGTGCTTCTCCTTGATGTACCGGCTCCAGCCCTTGGTCAGCACGTAGCTCTGGCTGCTCGTCCAGTACGAGTACCGGAACCGCCATGGCTTGCCAGCCTCGTCCTCAAAGGACAGAATCAACCCCTTCTCGCCTGAGTCTCTACTAAGGGGAAAATACCTCTCGGCGTGCTGCTTGGGGATCACCAGCCTGTTGAGCTTTCCCACATCACTTGGTGTCAGTTGCTTCTCAAAGAGGTGCTCCCTCTCGTAGTGGTGGCGGTACTGTAGGTTAGTGTACATGGCCATGCCCCAGGGCCAGGCTTGGGGATTCCCCTGGGAGAGATGATTCATGGCCATTCCGCTAGAGAAAAGAGAGGGTCAGAGCGAACGAGTGTGTTAGGTTCTTGTCTGCAGCAAAAGCTTGCCGGTGGAAAGAAGCAGCAGTGATGGTGTGTCGAGTAGAGAACCATGCAGGTGTCATGGCCAGGCATTTATAGCCTACCAAGGAGAACTTCGAGGGCCGGGTGCCTAAAGCGTATTTGTCACATGTGAATGTTGAGCATGTACTATCCGGCCACATGTTATGCACTGAGATCACTGCAATTCGGTCCCCACAAACACTTTATTATATTTTGATTTGGGTCTTAAAAATCGTGTATAGTTGTAGGTCTGAATATGAGTGCGGGTGTGTAGGTGGTGTGAGTGTATACATATGGACATATACAACTTTACCTGGTAGAGAGGCTAAAAAAGTACTTTATTATATGGATGGTGTGGATGGTACATGTTGGGGATGTACATGCCACAATGTATTTCTCCCTGGTGCCTGTGTACTGCATTAATATTTCCCTGGTACATGAGGTCTTGGTGCATTTGATCTTGGAGAGGCAGAGTTTTTAATCTGGGTTAGACAGGAAGAATCAAAATGAAGGGCTTCAGAGGTGCTGAAGTTAGAATATGTAGTTTGTGTGTAGCTT
Source organism: Tuctoria greenei (assembly GCA_036927565.1). Taxonomy (NCBI): domain Eukaryota; kingdom Viridiplantae; phylum Streptophyta; class Magnoliopsida; order Poales; family Poaceae; genus Tuctoria; species Tuctoria greenei. The sequence continues at coordinate 176,648,082 of JAYESD010000009.1, read as the reverse complement.
ATGAGGAACGATCAGGTGGTGGCACTTCAAAGTTGGTGCCTGGCCATTGTGGCCTAACCACAGCCACCCAGGGAGGTGGAGAACCGTAGGCCCTACCATTTCTTTCCATGTGCTCTGGTTGTTGGAGCCTATGTGTGTGAGGACTGTCATTAGCTCCTGATTTCAACCTCTCATTGTGTTGCATGGGGTTTCAGTACTATCTGCCTTTAGGATGGTGAAAGAAAGTGCTGGTTAGGAACTGTTATGACTTCCCAGGATAGATTATTAGGTGAAAAGATGGATTGATAGATTGGTAGCAGTTTATACTTGTGATCCGTCTGGAAAAGCTGGTAGGCAATTACTTGTTCAGAGTACTGATCCCTTAGGATGTGACACTTGAGGTGTATACTAGGACCAGCCATTTCTGATCTCAGATTCAATACAATCATGGGTTATGTCAGGCCTGTCTCATTGAATGGGTGCCTGACCACCTAATAGGGCAGCAAGGCTTCCAAGTAACAACCTGGTTCTCGCTGGATTCTTGCACAATGAATTGAATTGGCTGCAAGATATTGTTTTTCCATTCAAACCATCGTCGCAGTACAACCTGCCTCTGTTGAGGACACTGGGGGCACCAAAGGTAGAATACTCTGTTTTTTGAACCAGACAAAGGTAGAATACTCTGTTACCCTGTGTTAGCTGACCTGTAGATTGGTGCTCTCTTAAGTCCTAACATGCATCGGGGCTTTGGGGAGCACATCAAGTTGCCGGGGGATTGGGATGCAGAACTTTAGGTCATCTGTTTTGTTACATTTTTAATAAGAGGTCTGTATCAAACGCTGTAAAATATTAAGGACAAAATCAGCAATGTCGCTTTGCTTGGTACTTTGGAGACAAGTATTCCATCACATGGTAATGAACCGCGTGGTACATGGTTACATACATTGTATGCTGAGTATCTAATATATGTTTATGTTTAATTATTATTCAGTTTGTCAACCTTTGGGAAACCAGAGGGGCCATCAGGGCCTGATGTTCTGTCAGCAGGTACGGCCCAGAGTCCAGCCATATCAGTGGCTGAACGGATCTTGAAAGATAATTGCTCCATTATTCAATTGCTTCTTTCTAACATTTGGATAATTATTCACATGTTATTAAAATTTTAACGAATATGTTCATCTATCTTATTTTTCTATTACTCCAGGACGGACTAAAGTGGGAATATGTGAATATTATCTCACATGTTTAGCCTAATATGTCCTGCTCTGTCCCTGGGGCTTCAAGTTCCTAAGCGCCAAAGTATTTGAACATTGGAATGAGGAACATGATCAAGATTTAACCTGCACAAAAAACCTGCCTCCAATTTCCGACAACTCAATGGTAGATTTGTGTCCCCAGTTCGTTTCTCCCCTAATTCCTGTGCAACACGCAGCCAGCCCTGTAGTTTCCTCTTATTTGATGCAAACATCCATAAATTATTTTTTATTGTTTTCAATGTGCATGAACTTAGATGAAACAAGGGAAGCTGAGTCACTTGCACATGTACAAACGCACTAGAATGAGTATTACTCCTTCCGCCTCACAAAGATAGATGTTTTATCATTTTTTAGACATAATAGTAGAGCATGTAAATGACGCATGTACTCTCAACTTTAACTCGCACCATTGGTTGACATCGAATTCCTAGGTACGGGGAACAACGATGGTTGGAGCTTATTGGAGGAACTTAATATTGGCTTTAAATTACTATACACTTTACATGTTAAGAAGATGATCTTTGCAGGACAAACTTGCAAGCTCAAAACCTCTATCTTTATGGGACGGAGGGAGTATACTTGATAGCGTAAATAAATTTCATTATATTACGAAGTCTATGGCTCTATGTTTAGTATCTCTTGGAACTCGTGACATGCATCAGTTTGTTCATGGAATCTTGTCAATAAAAGCCGTGAAAGGTACTCCATTGCAACTCCACGCAAATGATGGACCATTATTTGCAGAAGTTGAATACTCCCCCTTGTTGAAACTTGATCTTTCAGGCATGTTTGTAAAAATTACGGAAGATGTGAAGTGACGATTGTATTCTCCCATTAGACACTCTTACCCTCTTCAATTTTTTAGAGGGTTGTGCTTAAAAAATGAAGGTGTGGAGATATTGTAAGGTAAAGATGTAATACTTTCTCCGGATCTTTTTATTTATCACCGGCTAGTTCATTTTTGAACTAACCGGTGATAAATAAAAGATCCAGATATATTACTTTTTTTCTATACATTTAGAGGGTTATGATTTCATTGACTTAGAGGGTTAAGTAATTCAAAACGGAGGGAGTAGGTTATAAGAGGGGTGCACTCTTCTCATCCATTTTATGTTGGATAATTGAGAAAGTTCTTTGAAAAAGTTAAAAAAAGTTCTACATATTAAAGTTATATAATCATATAAAACATAATAGAAGGACACTGAAATTTTGGAATTTTTTTATTAATATACGATTTTTAAACGTTTTTAATATAAACAACACACAAAATGAAAAAAATTCAAAACTAACCCAACTTCGTATGTGTCATGGACGAAATTTAAATTTCTTATGTGGCACATACAAAATTCAAATTTCGTATATGTCAGATACGAAATTCGTTTTAAGCTGACGCAAGTATGTTTTATTGAGTTTTGAACCTCAGTTTTGAAATATTTAGAGGTACAATTGTTCCAAATTGTTATTACATAAATTATAGTACTAGTTTTGCTGAGTCTAAGGAATAGATTTCCAATATATTTAGTCCATTGAATTGAGAGATATTGATTTTCTAAGTTGGTATTACGATCACATAAACTGAATGATTGTGATCGTATTACACAATTCAATATTCAATAACTTTTGATTCCCAATACTACAACAATATGTTCCTCATTGCATAAATAACTTCACAATATACTTTACATTTTGTATTTTGGAAACACTTTCAAAATCTTACTCTAAAGCTTCATAAAATGAGGTTCAAAACTCAATAAAACGTATCTGCGCCAGCTTAAAACGAATTTCGTATCTGACATATATGAAATTTGAATTTTATATGTGCCACATACGAAATTCAAATTTTGTCCATGACACATACGAAGGTGGGTTAGTTTTGAAATTTTTTCATTTTGTGTGTTGTTTATATTAAAAACATTTAAAAATCGTATATTAATAAAAAAATCAAAATTTTGGAAGTTTGACAAACCCAATGCACAAGAATCACAAGTTGTGTATATGTGGAATGCATACACTTTATTATTCCCCACACATGACATAGGCCCTGTTTGGCATAACTAGAAATTGTTATAAAAGCAGCTTATTTGAAAAGCTGATGGAAAACAGCTTCTGCTTATGTCCTGCTTTTAATTCATTCTGAGAAGCAACTGAACTAATAAGCTGTTACAGAATTTTCCTGTTTGGCACACCCTTAGCTTATTTTTATGAAAAAGCTGTAACAGAAGTTGTGTCAAACAGGGCCATATTTGCACGTATTACTTTAACCAATAACAAAGATACTTGTTTTATTATGAATTCGTCAAAGGAGTGCAGACTGTACTAGGTGTAATTAACTAACTATTTGTTGGAGTGTATAAGTGAATTGACTACCCTTTCCCATCACCTTAAGCTTTTGGGTGCAATTGATCAGTGTATAATAGCTTAACATGGTATCAAAGCTAGAGATCTTGAGTTCGAATCTTGGCGGACGCAAGTCTACTCCTATTTTTCACGTTATAGGCACAAGAGAGCCTCATGTGAGGAGTGTATAAGTGAATTGTCTATCCTTTCCTATTAGCTTAATCTTTTGTATGCAACCGGTCAGCACATAGTAACTTAATACTATTGTGTATGGGTACTGACTTGCAACATTGGAGTAGTGCTTGCACAGCTTATGAAAATTCTGACCAAGTGCATCGTACGAGCATGCAGGTACTAGTAGAGCGCCACGCAGCAGGTCCCTTTGTTAATTACTCAATCATGCAGCGCACCTGCCTGAAATTTTGTTAATGTAGTAGGTTTGGGTTTTCCATGCTCATGACTGGAATAAAACCTTGAGCGCCATGTTACTCTCCTCTGTTCACCAGTGTACTAGCTTGGCTGCAGCGTGCACTTAAGTTGTATTCCCTCATGATCTTTTTTTGGTTGTCGCGCGGACAACACATCTAAGTTTATTTTTAAGTCACATCCTTGTCGGAATGACAAACAAAACGATAAGGAGCGAGGGAGTACCAAGTTTGCCTCAAATATAGTACTGGGTTCTTATATTGCATCAATAAATATATTGGGTGCCATGCCATTGCCAGCCCCGGTGCAACTGCTGATGTGCATGCTGCACGCCCAGCCCGGGCTCTGCACTGTGCATCAATCACCACATGCTGCAGATCGTACTCGTACAGTGCGTGACGCATCTGAACTCATCTTTTGGAACAGTTAAGCAGCTCTTTTCCGGTGGAATAGGAGAGGTGACGCAGCCGGCCGGCGTGCCGCCGCTACGGGCCGTATAGTGCCGAGGTCGGGTATCCCCGCCTGCACTCGCCGGCGGGGACGACGCTCCCCAATGACAGCGACACCTGAACCTCTTGTCGTACCAGTATCGTAGCTGCCATGCATATGGACGGCGAACTGCGAGGGACGGTGACGTGAGAGGATTTCCGGCTGCTGTTGCTGTGATGCAGACCAGCTCTTGCCTCTTGTCATATGCCATGGTACATATCGCTTTCAATTATATGGTACTCCCTCCGTCCTTATAAACTTGTCGCTTTGTAGTTCAAAAATGAATTACAAAGCGACAAGTTTGTGGGGACGGAGGGAGTACAGAGGATCAAAATCATCAAGGTATTGCTGCGTGTTTGTGGCCAGAACCTACTGTATGAAAGAATGAAAAACAAGGATTTCTGGCAGTTCATCAATTCTTCATGTAGCAGTTGCAGCGCAGGAGGCTGCCGGTTTGGAGCTATACGCGGCCCAACAAGGTAAATGATAATAACAATAAATGGGCTGATAAAAATATAGAAATCCAACTAGAGCCCAGCCCAACAGTTATGTGGAATAAATAAGCGGCTGAATTGGATTCCACGCAGCCCTGCCAGTCCGGTGTAGTTGGGGCCTTCGTCGAGGAGCTGTGAAGTTTAACGGCGGCGGTCGGTCATGAGCACCATCTCCGTGCGGCCCTGCCAGTTCCAGACGGAGGAGAACATGCCGTAGAGGTCGTCTTCCCCGGCGGGGCGCCGAAGCAGGCGGTGTGGTCGATCGAAGCAGACGTTGATTGCGTCCCAGCTGACCCTGGACAGATCGAGGACGTCGTCGCCGGCCGGAGCTCGATCGGTTAACAGATGGGATGGGTTTACTTGCATGATTCGCGACGCTTCCCACGAACTCAAGATACATCGATCTTCCTGTCAAGCACGAGCAGCAAGAGAACACCCATCCCGAAAGCTCCATGCATCCCGTGTCCAAGCACCATCCATCGTTGAGTTCTGGCTAGCTAGATATATCGCGTCTCATCCTTGACACTGCTCGTCGTCTGCTTCCAGGATGCAACACGACAGGAGGACAGGCTAGCTATTAGTGGGCCTTGAGGCTTAAATGGTCATAGCATGAAGCAGGATGGTGCGGTGCGGCCCATAATTCGAATGAAGTCGACGTATGTAGGGTGCAACGACCCTGCCTGTACCAGGCTGCCAGCAGGAGACTCCAAAGGCATAGAAAGAACTTGATGTGTCCAGTCTCAAAGTAACAACGTTGTGTTGCTGAATCAACAATAACTTCACCCTGACTGACAACTTACCACTATCACTTAAATAACTTTTTTCCATATATATATATATATATACTCCCTCCATCCCCATGAACTTGTCGCTTTGTAGTTCATTTTTGAACTACAAAGCGACAAGTTTATGGGGACGGAGGGAGTATATATATATGTTTATAGCTGTCTCAGTGCCATGTTATGGGCATTACATGGTGGGTGCATACGTATGTGGTCGTCAGAGGTTTCGTGAGCGAATGATTCCATATATGTACGATCACCTAATTCAAGCTGCAATGGCTCGGCTAGGTTCTTAGCTATGTTTGGTAAAACTTAATTATGCTTATTGTAAAAGTGCCTTATTTAAAAATTAATGAAAAGTAGCTTCTGCTTATTTCTTCTTTTTAATTCTTCTCACAATCTACATAACTAATAAACTATATTGCAAAATACCATTGTTTGACAAAACTTCTGCTTATTTCTATATATGACAAAGTTAAGAAATAAGTAGTGTCCTTTTAGTATTAGTCGTTTCTTTCCGTACGGTCAACAGGTTTTGGTTCATAAATCAATCATTAGATCATCACTAGGACATGGACATATGTCCAAGTAATTGATGCGCATTCTTAGGAATGTTATGTACCGAGGTTGAGATCATAAAAGCTGGAGTACTACTGCAAAGGAGCCATAATTATTCGTCTATATCAACATTTGAGGCCATAATTATTATTTTCCTTACGAGAGGAGGATTTGTGAGTCCAACTCTTCCCCCCTGTCGCTCTAAATAAGAAAAATTTAGAAGGAACTAAAACATTAGAGGAGGTTTTAATGCCTCATTGAAGGCGATATTTTTTATTTGACTAATACCTAATTATTTAATTTAGAGCGAGTTTTTCTTCAAACTTCGAGGTTGTTTGGAGAATACTCTTGATCCCTCGAATGGATAACCGGTCAAAGGCCCAGAGTAGTTGCCGTCTGAAACACGGGCATGCGCATCAACGTACGACAACACCGTTGGACAATTACTAGATGCCAGTATGAAAGCTTAAGGGAGCAAGCAGGGGGCGATGTATCTGCGTGAATCCATGGAACCGAATAGAGTCAGATAGAGGCATGCCTACGTGGAGCAGAAACCGCTTGCGTGAACAGAGGAACATATGGTCAAGGGGAGGGCACCTCGGAGACATGCAGAAGCAACAGCAACAACTACGTCAAGGCATTGATCAATGTTGTAGCTGCATCACCAGATGAGTTGAAGGTATAACAATGGGCCAGCGGAGGTTGACTGCAAGCAAGCGACATGGTGGTTGGGGGAGGTGGGGGGGGGGGGGGGGGGCGAGAGTGACGACACCACAATGATGGATGGATGCATGGATCCTGGAGGAGAGGTGGTTTCATTTGGATGTCACTTGGTCTTGAACCTTGGTCTCTCATTAATGGATGGATCATGGATGAATGGATCCTGGAGGAGGGGAGGAGGTTTTACCGCGACATCACTTCATCTTCAATCTTAGTTTGCAAGAAAGCTTACAAGTGCACCATTGTTAATGTCGTCTCGCACTGTTGTTGCGTGGATCATGATGTTCGGATGCTTGGAACCTATTCATGGTTCTAACTGAAGTCAATCGACGTGTGCTTCTATCGTGTTCATGCACCTGATTCGGTTCAGTTCTGGTTCCACCTAGAATTCGTTGGAGTTTCTGGAAAACCATTAGATCCAAAACATCGGGATCCGTGAGGCCCTAATAAATCTCAATCAAGGCCGTGTGATGAGGCCTGGGCCTGGCTAGCTCGTTGGTTGAGCCTTTTCGTACATGAGCTTTTTGGTTACAATCTCACCAAGGAAGGCCTACTCTACCGTCGTTTTGTTCTGGTGTGTACTGTATAGACTGGCGAAATCTTTCTGCAATCTCGCTAAGTAGTCTGTCTGGTACGGTGTACAGTACAAATTGGTTCCATTCTTCTTGCTGTCCAGCCCGTATGAGTACACGTGGCAATGTGACCGTTCCGCTCTTCTTCATGCTTGTATATTCTACTTTTTCAATAATATCCTCTATATTTTTAGTATGTTCTCTTTGTACACCTACTCTATAATTCCCCAACATATCTACAATACACCATTGCGAACGGTCTAAGAGTCTGAAATCATGATATTTCCTCTTCATCGAAGCCCGGCCATTGGGCCATGACTGATCAGGCGATGAGCCAGCAGCTCAATGCTGCAGGTTTCCAGCTAAGAATTACTTAAAACAGTTTTGCAGCTTAAACACAAGCACCTTATATATGACTACAAACCTACGAATTTCTATAAACCAGTTGCCAGTTACAAGGCGCACTTCGTGGCCGTATTTCATACTGTATTTTTTTATACAAATAGTTGCTGCATGCCACCATATCGTATTGATGGCCACCTGCAACTTATTGTGTATTTCGTATAAAATCAATCAGATTGGAGTATCAACAGACTATGTATTAGCTATAAATTAAAAAAACATTTCCTCCTACATGTGCTCCGAAACATGATGCACCGTAGAGAAAGGAATCCCAGCTGCTTATTCCAAACCAACCCAAAAACCACGTAGCCAAGTTCAAATCAACCTGATGATGTAGGAGTGTAGGACGTAGCAAAGTTCTTAAAATCACAATTTATTATAGTGAACTTCCAACCAGAAGATGCACCGTACCGGTGCCCTCATGCATGCATGATAGCCTGGAGAGAGAGAGAGACCAGGGTTTTGATGAGGAGAGCGTATTAATTCTAGTGAATAAATCCATTGACATCTTCCTCCACAACTCCTCTATATAAGACGCCCTGGGCACCCCTGAAAGCTGCAAGACCCATCCATTCCTGTTCTCAACGTTCAGGTAATCAGCGTCTCCCACGACACTGCCTCTTGGCCTTCTTTGTGTTTATTCTCTTGCATAGTTGCATGTCTCGTTTCACCAAACAATCATCTATCTGATGATCCCGTGCGTGAATATATATGGTAGGTTGTGCAGTATCGTCTGGTGGTGAGCCATGAGTTCGTCGAGCAACCGCAACAACGCCGGCGCCAGCGGAAGCGGTGCAAGGTTTGCACAGCAGCATGGCCTGCAGGTACAACCGGCGCCGCCCGCTGACAGAGTGGAGGTGCAGGGTGATAAAGGCAACGACTCTTCGTCGCCAAGCTCGGGTATGTCCTCAGACGGCAGCCCGGGCAGCAAGGAGCGGATGATAATCTGCGTCTGCTACCAGTGCGCGCTGTACGTTATGGTCTCCAAGAAGACGTTTCCAGTTTGCTTCAAGTGCAAGCAGCCCAATCTCGTCGATGTCCTCGAGGCCGCCGCTGCCAGGGACAAGAAGCGTGCCCTCGACGCCGCCGCTGCCAGGGACAAGAAGCCTGGCCAGAGCCAGTGAAGGGTAGATGAGCGCACCGCCACTCGCGTTGTAGTTGTCACAATGCTTAATTTCACTGAACAATGTAATGAAGCAAGGGTTGAATATCAATAAAGAGGTGGCAGTGCTTGCAATAAACTAGCTTGTTTTACATACATCAATAAGTTATTTTACAATTTATTTAGATACTCTCCCCCTTGACTAATACCTAATTACTTAATTTAGAGTGAGTTTTCCGGTCTCATTTAGAGATGTTGTAAGGTTGACTCCAAAGTTCCAGGTTGTTTGGAGCATGCTCTTGGATCCCTTGAATGATCACCGGTCAAAGGCCCAAAGCAGTTACCGCCTGAAACACGAGACATGCGTGTCAATGTACGACAACACTGTTGGACAATTACTAGATGTCAGTATGAAGGCTTAGGGGAGCAGGCAAGGGGCGCTGTATCTGCGTAAGTCCATAGAACCGAATAGAGTCAGATAGAGGCATTGCCTACGTGGAGCAGAAATCGCTTGCGTGAACAGAGAAACATATGGTCAGGGGGAGGGCACCTTGGAGGCATGCAGAAGCAACAACAGAAGCTACGTCAAAGCATTGATCGATGTTGTAGCTGCATCACCAGATGAGTTGAAGGTGTAGCAATGGGTCAATACAGGTTGACTTCAAGCGATCGGGTGGTTGGGGCGGGGGGTGACGACGCCACAGTGATGGATGGATGTGCGACCGGGTGGTTGGGAAGGGGGGAGTGACGATGCCACAATGATGGATGGATGGATGCATGCATGGATTCTGAAGGAGGGGATGTTTCATTTGGACGTCACTTGGTCTTGAATCTTGGCCTCATATCGATGCATGGATCCTGAAGTAGGAAAGGAGGTTTTACAGGGACATCACATCATCTTCAATCTTGGTTTGCAAGAAAGCTTACAAGTACACCACAATTCGGTTCGGTTCTGTTTTAGCCTAGAATTTTGTTGGAGTTCCAAAAAAAAACTTTGAATCCAAAACGTTGGATTCGTGATGGAAGCCCTAAGAAAGGTCACGTGATGAGGCCTGGGCCTGGGTAGCTCATTGGTTGAGCCCGTTTCAACCATGGACTTTTTGGTCACAATTTCACCAGGGAAGGTCTACCTTCATTGTGTTCTGGTGTACTATATGGGCTGGTGAAATCTCTATGCAATCTCGCCAAGTATTATGTCTGGTGTACAGTACAAAATGTTGGTTCCATTCTTCTTCCTGCCCAGCCGTATGAGTACATGTGGCAATGTGCTGGCCGTTTCGTTCTTCTTCATGCTTGTATATGTTTCTACCCTGCAGAAGTAGAAGGTCAGATATGCGAAGTGAATACGTAGATAAATACGTGCACATGACCAACGACAGACCCCGCTTCTCTTCCTCACCTAGGGTATCCACACTCATGTCTTCTAAACCATACTTTATAATCTACTGTGTCATTAATATCCTCTATATTTCTAGTATGTTCTCTCTGTACACCTACTCTATACTTCTATACTTCCAACATATCTACACAGTTCAATGCTCTTTACAATACACTATTCCTGATGGTATGAAATCATGATGTTTCCTCCTCATCAAAGCCAAGTTGGTCTTGGTCGTGAAATCTTGATTGTAAGGTTACCCCCGCCAATCTTGAAAAAAAAGTTTGATTAATTATATGCCATCTAACTTATATGGTTACCCTCACCAAAAAGAAATATATGTGAATTAAAATTCTACTTTTAGTATTTTCAATAGTGAGATAGCATTTTCTCATTTAACCCTGCCATGGAATATTGCAAGTTGTTCATTTGAATTTGTTTCATTTCGGATCTTTTTTTACAATAGAGTATTATGGATTATATCTTTGGTAAAATATATATTTTTAATTACCTTTTATAGCTTTTAGACATATGTTACCCAGGTTAGTCAACATTGTTTTTTTTTTTTTAAATCAGACCAACTACTATAATTGATAATAGGAAAACAACCGGAAAAGTATTTTCTACTTAAGATAATAGAAAAAAAAGTTGTTGATGACTTTAAAACACGAATAAAAATCACACTATTCTATACTTCTAAGAAAGTACGAAAGTTTGTTGGGTAAAAGGATCTCCAAGAGACACCCAAAAAGTGCATCTAAAACCACTTTTATTCGTCTACATCAACATTTGGGGGCATAATTATGTTTATTCCTTACAAGAGGAGGATTTGGGAGTCCAACTATCTCCCCTTATTGCTCTAAATAAGAAAAATTTAGACGAAACTAAAATATTATAGGAGGTTTTGAGGCCTCATTGAAGGCAATATTTTTGTTTGACTTATCCCTAATTATTTAATTTAGAGTGATTTTTTGTCTCATTTAGAGATGTTGTGAGGTTGACTCCAAGTTCAAGGTTGTTTGAATCATGCATGCTCTTGGATCCGTCTAATTGATCACCGATCAAAGGCCCAAAGCGTTGCCGCCTGAAACACGGAGCATGCACATCAACGTACGACATCATCGTTTAACAATTACTAGATGCCAGTATGAAGGCTTAAGGGAGTAGGTTGGGGGCGCTGTATCTTAATGAATCCATGGAACTGAATAGATTCAGATAGAGGCATGCCTACGCGGTGCAGAAACCGCTTACATGAACAGAGGAACATATGGTCATGGGAGAGGGCACCTTGGCGACATGCAGAAGCAACAACAACAGTCACGTTAAGGCATTGATCGATGTTGTAGCCGCATCACCGGATGAGTTGAAGGTGTAGCCATGGCCCATCAGAGGTTGACTGCAAGCAACCGGTTGGTTGGGGGGGGGGGGGGGGCAAGAGTGACAAAACCGCAATGATGGATGGATGGATGGATGCATGGATCTTGGAGGAGGGGAGGTTTCATTTGGACATCACTTGGTCTTTAATCTTGGTCTCAACAGGATGCATGGATCCTGTAGGAGGAGAGAAGGTTTTACCGGGACGTCACTTCATCTTCAATCTTGTTTGCAGGAAAGCTTACAGGTGCACAATAATTAATGTCGTCCCGCGTTGTTTGTTGCGTATTCATGGTTCTAACTGAACTTGATCGACGTGTGCTTCTACCGTGTTCATGCACCTGACTCGGTTCGGTTCTGGTTCCGTTTACATTGTGAAGTTCCGAAAAACCGTTGGATCCAAAACATCAGGATTCATGATGAAGGCCTCCTAAGAAATGTCAATCAACACCGCGTGATGAGGCCTGGGCCTGGCTAGCTCGTTGGTTGAGCCTGTTTCATATATGGGCTTTTGGTCAACAATCTCACCAGGGAATTAGGCCTACCTTCGTTGTGTTCTGGTGTTCTATATGGGCTGGCGAAATCTCTGCAATCTCGCCAAGTATTCTGTCTCGTGTACAGTACAAAATGTTGCTTCCATTCTTCTTCATGCCCAACCTGTATGAGTACACGTGGCAATGTGTTGGCCGTTCCGTTCTTCTTCATGCTTGCGTCTCTTTCTACCAAGTAGAAGGGCAGAGGTGGGAAGCGAATACGTAGATAAATACGTGCACATGACAAACTGTAGACCCCGCTTCTCTTCCTCACCTATGGTATCCGCACTCATGTTTTCTAAACCATATTGTATACTTTACTCTACTCTTTCAGTAATATGCTCTATATTTCCTGATATGGCGTGCATTAGGGATGGTTAGACGTGGATTAGGTAAACACGAGGCGCAGGTAATCCTCAACTCGCCCTCTGTAGAGGCTCTGAGAAATATGGATTAATTCTGCTCGTTTCTCTTTGGAGGTCAACCTCTTTCTTTTATAGAGGTGACAATACAAAACTCCTAACAAACTAGGACATGAATTCTTAATAGACTAGGATTCATAATCCTGACTCCAAACCAAACTAAGAACACTTATTATGGTTAGAATCCCCTTGCACAACAGAGAATTCCATAACCGACTCTTTAATTACTAGCAAACTCTATGAGTCCTACAAGGACTCTTATTCGACTCTAATTCCTACTCTGATTTGGCTAAACCTTTTATTGGTAGCAAGCAGTAATATGCATATGACTTCTATTCTTTACTGAGCTTCATTTGCTGATGTGGATGCCTTTTTCCTTCTATGATATTGCTGTCCATAAAAGGCATCCACAACATTTCTAATATGCTGCAGGTTTCCAGCTAAGGATGATTAAACACAGTTTTGCAGCTAAAACACAAGCACCTTAATTATGACTACAAACATACGAATTTCTATAAACCAGTTGCCATTACAAGGGCGCACTTCGTGGCCGTGTTTCATACTTTTTTTATACAAATAGTTGCTACATGCCACCATATCATTTTGATGGCCATCGCCAACTTATTGTGTACTTATTTCGTATGAAATCAATTAGATTGGAGTATCAAAAGGCTATGCACTAGCTATAAATAAAAAAAAACATTTCCCTCCTACATGTGCTCCAAAACATTCTCTGCCCTAATACTGGTGCTGTATACTACAGTATTTTCCTTCACAGAAAACATGTGCTCCATCCTGGTGGAAGAGTTCCTCCAAGCGGGTTGCCTTGCAGTTGGACTTCCTTCCTGGCTTTTATAAACACAGCCTCCGTGGAATGAAGCATCATCATTTTACGACAACAGCTCTATGTACACAACTGAATAATAACTATATAACCATGAGAAGTCAGCTGACGGCATCAATGATTATTGGCGGATGGCGCATAGCTCCCACTTCCCTTCACCGTCGATGAGCTTTAGTTCCAAGGAATGGAAGGGTACGAGAGCAGGCCGCTGCAAAAAAAAAAAAAAGTAACAGATCCAATATCCAGTTACTCTCAGATTTCAACACCCCTACATATTCGACAATCAGGACGAAATACTTACTTGTGAAGATGTGATGACAGTTATGCCCATGTTAGTTGCTAGCCTATACAAATGCTCCTCAACATCGACACTCGTGGCGCTGCAAAGATTAACCTTTTCAAGCCCTGAACAGTGATTGAGCTAGAAATGAAATGAAAATATTGAGAGAGAAATACATACTTGGTGCACTCATCCAGGATGCCATACTTAGGGCAATGAAAGAATAAGCGGGCCTGGAAAGAAAGCAGTTTAAGTCATTCCCACTTACCACAATGTCAGGAATTCATGGGAAACACATTGAAATTTGTTGTAAGAAAATAAATACAGTTTCAATAATGATAGTCTTGATCACTGACCATGCCCAGCCTCTGCTGTTCTCCCAAGGACAGGATGTCTTCCCAGTTAGGAGTAGCATCCCAACCTTCTCTTTCCAGAAGATATATTAGACGAACATTCTCTAAAATTGTCTTAAGGTGGTCGTCCAACAACTTGGAAGCAGTGGACTTGTCACCTACACCAAAGTTTTAAGGTATTACTGTCATTTCACCAGAATAGTTAAACAAATGGACTACCACTACCCTGGCCTTAGTATTACTGTGTTTGTAAGCATGGTAATATAGATTTGCTTATAACTATAGAAGAGATTATAATAATGTCAGAAGTGAGTTCCCATTATAGCAGAAAAGTTAAATTCATATCAGTGCCTCATACCAAAAGGACTTAATAATTAATTCATATACTTGTGGTACTCTTTGTCCGGAAAAAAACATATGCTTGTAATATCTTGAGGGTCAAATGTTACGTAGTTAACTGTATAGCAAAATATTCCTGAATATAGGTGGCGCTTACTTGTTCTATCGGAAAGCATCTTCAACTCAGCCTCCTCATGAGAGAGAGGGTATATGATCTGATCCCTCAAGGTGCCGAGACAGGTATATGGACGTTGAGGAACAATAAAAATTCCTTCAGATGGCTTGTTAAGTCTACCAGAGGCAATGGGCCACAAACCTTGGAGCACCCTAAAAACCGAACTCTTCCCACTACCATTTGGACCTTCAAGGGAAAAAACATGGTAGCTATTAGGGAAACAATGTTATCGTAGCAGTAAATTAAATTTAAGCAGACATCGCAAGATATCATACCAGTCACAAGAAGGCTTTTTCCGAGAGAAATATCACAAGACAATCGGCTCGCCAATAGCTTCTGTGATGGAGTTAAAATATCCACATCACGGAAGGAAATGATTTCTTCAGAGGCCGCATTTATGGCATTAGAAGGCATGACTGGTTCTGAAGAACAATGGTGCCATATTAAGGAGCAAGTGATGGCATCAAGATAAAAAAAAGAATATGAGAAAGTTCAATCAATTATTTTGGAATAGTAATATTCACTTGACAATCAACCTGCCATCTCACTGCCTAAAAACACTACAGTTCAACAGAAATTGATACTTACTGCTTTGAGATGCCTGTAGGAGCTCCTCAAGCTCAAAGATTCTATTAATACCACCAGAAAGTTCGAGGAACTTTTTATGTAACTCAAGAATATCACCAAATGCAATGAAGCTTTGTGACACAACAGATGCCAAAAACCGCAGGGCATGTGCGAGCTCTCCTGTATATTCACAAAAAAAAAAATCCATACTGTAAACTCTACACCGAAACAAACATCACTTAAAAATGGTTATTTTATCATGATTAATTAACCTTGAGATGAAGTCAGAGCACGGTCTCCCTTGTGCTCCAAAGCATATAACAAACTCAACCCCCACGTCACGTTATGTGGCAGTTGCTTCGTCACAAAATCATCAAAAATACCATAGAGCCATCTTTTCCTCAAAAGAATACTTGAGTGGTCAAGCAGTGTTGTGAATTTAGCTTCAATCATCTGATTTTGATGAGAGAAAAAAATGTGTTCATGATCAAAAAAAAAGTGAGGGCATAAGATCTACAACTGTTCATGTATCAGATGGGCAGAACCGCAATGAGGCCACAGAAATGCCATTTTAACATTTTTTATTTTAAACAACAACAACACATCCTTTATCCCAAGCACATTGGGGACTTGGGGTAGGCAGCATTTTATTTTAAACTGCAGGACAAATTTGTGATTGAACAATTATAGCTCACTTTGTTCTGGATTAACCTTAAAACGGTTCAAAAGGAGGCTTAGCCTAGTGTTAAGTACTCTGAGTAGCACTCCTCATGTCCTGAGTTTGATTCCCAGTGGAAGCAAATTTCAGATTGAGGTTAAGAAAACCCCCTCGTTTGTCACATAACCAAAGCACAGGTCTAAGGCCCGACTCAAGTCGTTGGTCGTTCTCCACGGGCTACGGTGCCGCTGTGTAAGGGTGGGACAGGGGTTCAGGGGTTTTCTCGGCCTGGGAGAAGATTGAGCTTCCGCTTATAAAAATACTGTGGGGGCGGTCTTACCCCCACCGGCTGAGGTCTTTTTTAAAAACTTTAAAACAGTGAAAAGATGGCAGCAGAAATACCAAAGAACATATTGTTCACATG
Organism: Tuctoria greenei; assembly: GCA_036927565.1. NCBI lineage: Eukaryota > Viridiplantae > Streptophyta > Magnoliopsida > Poales > Poaceae > Tuctoria > Tuctoria greenei. The sequence goes on along the minus strand of JAYESD010000009.1, from coordinate 176,631,618 downwards.
AACCATGATATGGACATGTACATATTCTAAGCAGCATTCATGTGGTATGAGGAGACTTACATCCTTTTCCCTTGACCCACCACCAAAGAAGGCTATTGACTCAGCATGCGTTCGCAATCTTGAGTGCATGAACCTTTAATAAAGATAAGAGGTCAGCATTCTGAAGTTCTTCTGATGATAAGGATGTGAAAATCTGCAAAGGCCCAATGAAGTATGTACAACTAACCTGAAGGTACCTTCGAGTTCTTGTTGTTGGTTTGCAAGATCACCAAAGTCAGGGGATACAGTTCTCAGAAAACCAAGACCAAGGAGCATGTAAGTATACAATATTGCAACTCCTCTTCGCCCAGATAAAAGCTTCATTCTCCAGGTAAACCTGGCATATTTCCAGTAGCATCACAAACAAATCCTTGATAATTAAGGAATGCAAGGCCAAATGAATATCCATGAGAAACTCACCAAAGAATGTCAACTAGTGGCTTTACCATGCCAGTAACCAAGCCAGCGAGATCAGCTGTCAACTTCTCTACGTCATGTGTTATTCTTTGGTCTGCATCCATATTCACACCTGAAATGTTGAATACCTGCAGAAAAGAAAAGAAAAAAAAATGCTCAGTTTTCCTGCAATCCTAGATATTATACTCGACTCATAATACACAAGCTGATTCTGCAACCTAACATAGTAACATCTCTGGTGAATATTGAGGGAGCAAGCAAGGACCAACATCTCAAGTAAGTAACAAGTGTTGAGGACCAAGAGCAACTTCAGCTACCCAGTCTACAGTCAACTTAGTTATAAAAGTTAGTCCCAGCACTACTCAAAATTTCAAGGCTGTGCTTTTGAATCGGCCCACTACACATTTTCAGTACCAACTGCCACAAAACTTCAATGCTATGGTGGTACACAGCTCAGGAAGCTTTTCAGACAGATTAATTAAATATTAAGAGATAACTCTTCGAAACCTTATTTATCCAATAACACAAGATACACACATGGGACACAAACAAGGTCGTACCATATTCACATTGTACATTACTATGCAGACAAAAGTGTGATCAACCAAAACCAGATACACATGAACAGCAAACATGATCTGAAGAATCAATAGCCAGGAACCTCTGACAGTATGGAATTCTTGCTCATCCAAATTGAGACATGATGAAAAGATGATGTTATGCGCTGAAATGCATGCCATGCAGGAATACAAACAACAGATACATAAAAGCTACAAAATGCAATAAAGGGCCAATATTCTATTGAGAAAAGGGTTCACCTTGTAAAAAGTATTTCTTTTCAAATAATATTGAAGTAGATGATTGGTCAGGCGAATCCGCCATCCAAGGGCAATTTTTGAAGTAAGATTTCTGTAAAGAAATGAAGTAACTCAGACTAAAAGAAAACAAATATAGAACTGTTGGGAGCACATGTAGATAATATGTATGCCTGGGGTAATAATCTTGCATTCATGTAATTCCTGTGAGATGTCTAGAAAATAATTCAAATGACTGGAACCAATACTTACCTCAGTGATGGTGACACAAAGGAATTTGCAGCACTTTGCAGAACACTAATCCCAGTCAAACGAATGAAGGCGGCTCTGTCCTGTTCCAAGACATACTTAACACTGGTTCCTGTTAAAATAAAATGCATTAGAAATTAGGTACACTACAGTTATAGTTCATATAGTTAGTGGAGAGCAGAAAACAGCCCACCATTCAGCGAAGCTATACGATCTGAAATCCAAGTGCGAGAGAATACAAGTAGTGCCACTGCAAGCAGCTGTGCTCCTTGCTTATCAAATAGCTTTGGAACCTGGTAATCGATATTTGAGAACACAATTAGAACTCACGAACTTGCAGCTCATATCCAGATTTGGGGAATTGCACTGATTCAATTAAATATTTAAGCTGGTAATGTCTTCAGATGTAATATCAGTTTCAAGAGGCATGAATCAGCAAATACTAAAGAGCCAAAGCAACAACTGAGAAATAATTAAGAACAGTGAATTTTAATACCACTAATGGACATCCGATAGCGTACCAGTATTTGAGACATTGCAGCAACTCTGACCGGAAAAGGTCTTGGTGAGCACTGCAGTTGTGAGACAATAGGTGATTGTACCCTTTGTTCTATTTCCATACTGGGGGAAGATGCTATGACCTCTGTTGAATAGGACTCCTTGGGTTTAGATGATGCATTGCCCTGTGACTGAAATTCAGTTAGGGATCAAAGACTAGCTAAATAATAACAGAAAAAATAGATACTATGTGCGTACCTTTGTACTGGCAACAAAAGCCCTTTGAACAGCAAGTGCATCAGACTTGCGGTCGGTTTCTGATGACTTCAACACATCAAACTCTACTTCAGGAGATGTCAAAGAATCGTTCCTATAAGAATAGAAACAATTTGGACCTTACAATTGCTAGTGTAAAAAAAAGGATAAGCATATTTTCATGAGTATAACCTGTTATCCTGAACATTCCACCCTCCTTCACCATCCAAGGACAATACAATATCGTGAAATGCAACTAACGCTGGACGGTGAGATATTGTTATGCATGATGTGCCCATTGCTCGAACTCGATTGCAGAAGCGTTCTTCCATATCAGTTGTTACAGCACTAGTACATTCATCCAGGATAGCAAACTTGGGCTTATGATAGAACAGTCTAGCCATTCCTAATCTTTGCTGCTCTCCAAGAGACAATTCATCACCCCAGTTAACTTCCTTATCAAAAGGATAGCGTTCTAGTAAGTATTCCAGATCAACCTGCAACCAAAGAACAGCATTCAGGATCTCCAACAGTTTCCTACGTAATCACTTCAGTTGGCCGGGAAAGCTGAGTACACAAAGTAAAGAGATATAGCTTAATTATGGTTTTCATTACATTCTTTAGAAGATCCACCATGCCGCTGTAGCTGAGTGGTTCAGTTTCCTGGTCTGCTGTAAGTGGATAAATTAACTGATCACGAAGTGTTCCAACAGCTGTATATGGCCTCTGGGGGACATAAAATATTTCCTTATTGAGATTAGAACCAACGCCAGGTTTGACAATATGTCCAGATACCATAGGCCACAAACCCCCAAGAACGCGGAAAAGTGAGCTTTTTCCACTACCATTGGGGCCTGAAAATGAAAGAGTAAAGATGTATCAGTGCACCACCAACAACAACAAAGCCTTTGTCCCAAGCACGTTGGGGCAGACAAAGGAGAATCGGTGACAAGACTAATTTGCCATGGTTGCTACTTTCATGGAAAGTGAAAAGACAGGTAAACAAAGTGGCATCAGGGCTACACAAAACTTCAAGAAAGGTTTTTTAGACACAAAATTTCAAATTTGAATTAGCCAACGTCAACAATTTAAAACTGGAGAGAGTAAACATTATAACCTGTTAAGTTTTTTGCACGATAAACAACAAATAAGGATGTTTTTTATTTAAGGTTGATCCTTGGTAGAATCCATGAGACAAACAAGTAATCCAATAGACTGTATTCGCTTGGTTAAATAATTTTAACTGGCATTTAAGCTCAACAGAACATCTACGCTAATTAATTTATTAAAAAATAATATAAGGAAAAATAATATTCAAATAATATATCTAAAATTTATCCTGTTGCCACTAGTTCTTTTCTAAGTCACTTTAGTTTTTTTTCAGTTATGTCTCCCAGTGCGGAAGCCTATGGTACCGTCATTTCTTCTCTAAAATACTATTTTAGTTAAGCCTAAGGTGCTTTGTTTTCCTCTTCTTTAAAACTGCAGCAACCTAACGGGCAAGAATAGCAGGGCTATGCCTTGTTATCAGGAGAGAGGAAAATAGAAAACAATAATTGATAGAGTAAGGCACACACAACAAATCTAGACCACGGCAAGGTGTAATGCCTCTATAGCCAAATTCAGGAAATTCTAGGCCAAAGCTCAAGTTTCATGACTAGTCCCAAGCAATGCCCTAAAATAGACTCGTCCCAATAAACAAAGGGACAGAGATACAGAAGGGTGGTACAATATCTTGCCTACTTGTTAATTGTTATATTCTGAAAAGTATCTTCAGATAAATGACAAATATATGAAAAGGACCAGATTATTCTTGTGTTGCCGGTTTGAACATTCAAATATTTTAAACAAAGATATGAAAAAAAAAAAGAGCATAGATTCAGATTGATGGGAGGAAACATTTGATACGAGAAGATTACCAGTGATCAAAAGATTAGAGCCTGATTCCAACCGGAGCGTTAAATCATCAACCAATACATTCCCAGATGGTGTCACCACCTATAACCAACAATTTCTTAGAATCTTCAAATCAGCTAGATAATAGAAAAAATAGTGAAATATTATTACCTTAACACCTGAAAATTCTATGTAATTTGCCTCACTAATAAAATTCCCAGCAGGAGAATTTTGACTCATCAATCTATCACGAACTCCTAGCTCACGAGAGACATCCAGCAACTCACAAATGCGGTTGGCATAGCCACTGAAGGAAGAAAAAACAAGAGATAGTTAAATCAGCAGACCAAGTTGTGAATTTGAGATTTCAGGCTCATGTATAGAAAGGCATGAACTAATCCTCACAACAAAATGGAACCAAAGTCTGATTAAAAAGCATATTTGATATCATCGCTCCATTTCAGATACTCTGGATATAAAAGATGAATTAAAAATCCAGTTCTCCGAAACTGAAAGGCCATACTGTAAGAGCAAATTGCTCAGTAACATGGAAGACACATATAACTTGAAGAAAAGCATCCAATGTGACGGTTTCAGTGTCGTTGATCTAATTTTCTCTAGTTTAGGTATATTCTCAGGATTTTTTTATCTACATTCAAGCAAACTACTCAAAAGTGTCCTCGGACAATTTAAAAACACAAGGAACTAGAGAGACTCTTCTAACTGAAGCATAGCTTTATAATGAAGAAGAGATTATTCCATTAGATAACTACAGTGAGCTAATAATGGTCAAATGAATTCTTAATCCAGGAATATTTGAATAATTGATTGATAGGAAATTAAGTGGCAGTACTATATCAATGTGTACTTAACCTACAGGCATTTGGCAAAATGGATTAAGCAGCTACCTGAGAATATTCAATTTCCTTGAACTGACAGAAAGAGTCCCAAGAGACTGAAAGAGTGATATTATCACACTGGTGTGGTAACGAAGATTGCTCAACATCTCTGCCCGCCCTAAGGTGGAGGAGTCTGGTTTAAGATTCCCCGTAAAGAAAGGTTCAATAATTAGGACAACTCCAACAGTGGCACCCAGATACTTGAGAAGGAAATCCTGAATCATGCCAAACCACCAGTTCTCATGAAGAACAACATTTAAGTGCCCTACGAGTGCTCTGAACCGCTGCATAATATGTGATGCTTCTCTGCTCTCGCCGCCATAGAATGCCACGCTCTCAGCATGTGTTCTCAATCGTGAATGAAGTTGGCGATAATCCCCCTCAAGTTGCTGTTCAGTAGACTTGAGCTTGCCAAAAGCAGGAGTGAACTTCCTAATTGCACCACCAGCACCTATAACATATGCCTGAAAGCACATAATTGTTAGTATGCCAATAAATAAGGAACAAACTTTCTGAAAAAGGAGTACACTGGAACAACTTTGTTTGTTAGCAGCAAGTATTACTACACAATATGGCAATCATAGTTGATCTGTTATAGAAGACTTACAAGGATCCATAAGACGTATTTCGGACTCGCATAAGAGCACAGACGCCAAACATATATTAACCCATCAGCAACTGCAAACAGATCATCTTGTACAAGGTCACTTAGTTCTGAACAGAACTTCGGTATATCGCTTGCAATTCTTTGCTCTGGGTTTGTGATCCGATGATCAACATGTGATATCTTGTAGTAAACCATGTTCTGAACATGAAGTGGGAAATAAAACCAGCAGCTTATTACAGAAAGCATATGTTGTAAACATAAAACCATTAAGCCATCAACGATATTATTCCACATAACTGAAGAGAGCTCATTTCACATGGTATGAAAAAACTCTTAAGAGGTTATATACAGCTATGATTATTATAGGAAAACAAATTTAAACATCTTTTAGATGTGGAAATGCCATCACTAATATCCAACTCATTCTACCAATTCTATAGTAACTGAAAATCCAACTGGCCCTGATAATTCACTAAAGAATTCTATGCAGAGAGGGGCCACATAATGAAAAGTCCTGGTCTTCGGGTAGATCAAAACAAGCATATAAATATCTTCGGTTTGCAGGACTAGGTGGTGAATAGTCAGTGTGAATCTACCTACTTGTTTGGTTTGAATAACCAGGTGCATTAATACATCACCACTTCATAACTCGTATGCGTAGCTAGTAAAAAATGAGGAATGGATTACCCACCAAAATTCATAGGATGATCCAATGATGGGTCAACTAATCCTATAAAGAGGCGATCCGTCAAACTTTAACCACATATGTTTTCCAGTCACTGGATCAACAGAAGTGACTAAACACCATAATAGACTAACTGAGCGAGCTAGATGTCAATATTCTAGGGGGAGAGAAAATGCACAATAGAAAATGTAACAAACAAAGAATAAATAAAATAGGGTGATTCCAACTTAGCAAACCATTATACCTCAAAATAATCAGCATGGACAAGATTTGTCAAAATTTTCCTGAAGCGCAAACCTAAGGATCCTGTCAAGTACTTTGAGGTCTGGTATATTGTGGATTGGAGAAAACATAGAAGAAGATTTTCAATAATTAGACGAGTAAAGGTCGGAACACGCCGAAGAAATGCAGCTCTGAACAGATACCCTTGCACTTTTGCTAATCTGTGGCCAACAGCTGTACGCAGGACCTGCAGAGAGATTGAATGCTTTAGACTAGGAATTAAATGGATAGCAATAAAAAAAGCTCTGTTTTTTTTATAAAAAAAACATTGAAGAGGCAAGATTATACAGCTGCATTGTATGTACAATGACATGGAAAGTGTCGTAAGAGAAAGAGGGAATCAATCTTCTGAAACCCAGGATTCTCCATGATTAAGAATCAAGACTTTTGGTACAGGTAATCATAAGCGATCAGCGGTCAGGAAAGCAACTCATTCAGAATGTAAGATACCACGAAACATAAGCCTCTGACACAAAATACAATTATAAACCTCAAGAAGGGGATCCAAGTGGTGACAAGAACATGCTTAGATGTACATTCATGTTCCAACATTCAGAACTAACAAATAACAGAAACGATCCTGATAAATAAAAACTTGGAACTTACTGCTGTTATCACCAAGCCAAGGAGGTATTTCGCCCCGTTCGGCCCAATCTTCTTGAGCAAAATAGCAGCCAAAAAATGAAGAGATTTCATTCCATGTTTCTTCTTCCTTGTTTTAACCAATTTACCATCACCGCCGTTTACACAAACTTCCTCCCCATTCCCTGTGTGAACTTTCGAACCACTGAGAGAATTTGATTCCCGATGTGTTTTCCTGCGGGCTGACTGTGCGTACGCTAAAGTCCCACCAGCTAGTAGCGCACCAGAAACAATAGCAATGGTTCTCCTGTACACATTTACAGAATTCGAAGTGCAAGTTAAGAGCCTGAGAATTGAACTGGTCAAAAAAAAAAATTCAAGAGAAAAAGAAAAGTAGTTTGGGATCGCTGTACCTTCTCGAAGACAAAAGGCTTCGCCCGCGTTCTGTTAGTTGCAATAACTGTAGTGATGCCATTGTTGATAGACTGCTGCTCTCTTGAGGTCGATGTATACAGGTAAGTAGAACAGTTTATATGTAAGAAGGAGTTACGGATGATTGAGGAAAGGAGACGCAGGCGTCCGTCAACAAGCAACTGGCTACTGTGATAAGCCTCGCGAGTCACGGCACGGCGAAAGTGGATCGAATCTCGAGTTTTTGACCTGTGAAGAGAGCAGAGGAGGAACAGTGTTACTGTTATTATGCAATGATTCAACGTGCAGAGACTGAAGATGTTGGTAAGAAGAACAGATATGGATGCAGTAGGAGAGTAATTGCTGCGCCCTCCCTGCCCCACTTGCACTTGTGCTGCATGTTGGAAGCAATTCGGGGGGCAGAGGCGAATCGGGCGAGGAGGACCACCAGCGGAGAGGCAGAGCCCCCCCCCTCCTCTGGAAGCTCCGGCCCCCACCGAGGTCACCAGACACAGCCGCCCGACGACATCCCATCCATCCCCGCGCACGGGCGAGAATTTCTTCCGCCGCCGGCACAGGGATCGACCCGTCCCCGCTACACCCGGCCTAATAAACGTCAACTGCAAAAGGAAGGATCGAGGAGGGCAGCTCAGCTCTCACCTCCCGACGAAGCTGGGCGAGGTGGCAGCAGGCTTGCTCGTGCGTGCGTGCGGTGCCCCCGTTGTGGCCGCCGTGCCCGTGCTTGCTGCGCGCCGTGGACCTGTGGTGGGATCGGAGGTGGAAGAGGCGTTTGCGTGGCGGCGAGTAGATAATTAAAGGTGGGAACTTGGGAGGTGTTCGAGTCGGAGTGGGAACGAACTTCCTCACGAACGACTCTGACAAAAAAAAAAAAAAAAAGATTTTCGGTGAAGGACTCTGACATGTCGAGGGAAGTCGGAACGGAATCCACGTGTGGAGGGAACCACGGACGAAACTCGGGGGACAGAGGCACAGGCCTGACAATGGGACCCGTGACGAATCCAAAGTGTACTTAGATACTGCTCGTTCCATTCTCATTTGTTTGACAGACATCGAGAGAATTAAAATAGCGATGTATTCCTTTTATTTCAAAATAAATTGGATGTAAGTGACCACTACAGCGGCATAAAAATTGGAACTGATGGTCAGTAGGGAAATTGAAACTTTTTGATGGCCGGTAGGTAAAGAAGCACAAGTCTTGCCACTACTCTATCTCGACCTAAAAGCATAGCAGGCAACCAAGGACCACCCTGTCAGGTCTTGCCACTACTCTCATCAAGTTGGAACAAACCACGTAGTAGGACGACACAGCATCCTACCAACGACCCATCATCGCTCATCGATGTTTCCAGACAAAATATCGCGAGACTGTGAACCCAAAAACCGCGCCAGCCCATGCATCGCGTCACCTTGCATTCTCACGCCATGTATACCTGTTGATGATGTTCTACCGGCCACGGGACAGCCCGCTCCAGCCACGGCCGCCTCCGTTCCTGCCACCACCACCGCTACCTCCTCTGCTCCTCCATTGCTCAACCGGCCGCCAGACAGCCTGCTGCTGCGTCTGGAACGTGCTGCTGTACTGCCCCCTTCCCGCCCAACAATAAGCGCTTCCAGTTCCAGCCGCCGCTGTCGTCGAACTTGCCGCCCTGTCTTTGTGCCATGCCGGCACCGTGGGTGTACCCTGTCCCGCGACTGCTGCTCTTCCATTATTGTGGTGGTACCCCCTGTAGGTGTGCCACAAAGGCTTCCTCGAAATGTCATCTTCAGTTAAAGTCTGCAAGATACATGACATTGCTAAAATCGATAAGATATCAGGGCAAATTTGTTTTTTTATTTAACACCTGCATGTCTTAATTAGCGCATTATATATAAGAATGAATAGAAGAGCAAAACGATTGCATCGACGAAACGTACAAAGTCGGGCACAGAAACAACCCCTGGAGCATATATGGACCATGCAAATGGACCAAAACATTGAACGTACGAGTAGATTAAGAAACATGTATGTAATTCACCTTTTCAGGTATATCGACGTGATCGAGTAATCTTGGAACGAGCTTCACCGGCTCAGGGTTGAAGAACATGAACGATCTGAAACATTTCAAGATCATGCAACCAACAAATGAATCATATTACTTGTCGTACCAGCTAAACATGATAGGTTCATGAGGGGACGTACATTGTCTGATCGTTTCTAATGGCATCTAGATATTGTATGGGTGAACTGAAGAAGCCACTGCACATGCCACCGTCTTCAGCAGGGGATAACCATCCTCTAAGTTCACTATATATGCGGAGGAGTAGAATTAAGCACCAATACTTCTTTTCTTTTTATAATATTGCTCGCTGACCAAAAACTCGAGAAAGTAGTTTTAGAATGAACTCCTAGATGTACCTGGTAGAAGCATCTATAGGAAGCTTAACTGATGTTTGCGTAAATTCTGCCTGATTTGAAAGAGTATTTGAGTTCTGCATGAAGATCTTCTCTTGTCGGACAGTGTTCCTCCTCATCTCATGCCTCTAATACACAGACAAGGTAAAACACTAATAAGCATCATATTTCAGAGGAATATTAATTATGACAAACATTTCCTTTTTACCTCGAGATCGTTCTCCACCGTCTTGGTTGCCGAAAGCAGCAGATTCTCATCAATGAATGGTAGCATTGCAATACCCTAAAAGAATTCATGTTAATTAGTTGAAACGAGCATGAGGGAAGAGAGGTACCATAACACAGTCCTTATATAGAAACTTTGGAAATATTTTTTTACATGCACGGAATTAATATTAACTTACTTGCCACAAGAAACGTTTTCCGTGAGTATCAATCTGCAGATCTGGAGAGAAAAAAATTGATTCTTCTACTGCAATAATCTGGTATATTCTGATTATGGGTTAACACTGGAATTAATAGGGAATATACCTGATGGATAGAATTTTTGTATCGAAGATCCTTCACTTTCCATCAGGTCTCTGTAGCACTTCGGTAGGGCAAATGAGCTGCAAAAGAAAAAATAACAATTGCAAAACTGCAATACAAAATGTGGAGAGTTAAACTAAGACTAGTTAATGTTGCCTTTCTGGTGGAAGAACTGCCATGAGCTGATCAAATGGTCTCAGTGGTTTGTCCTTGGTGAAGGATATCTTGAACTGAGATAGGCCTTTGAGATCAGATGCAAAAGGAGCATAATAGAAGGGGTAGTACCTGCAGAAACAAGAAAGTAAGTGTTATTACCAATGACTGTATGACACAGCATCAAATTATTTTTGCTCTTAAATATCCATGTATAAGAATTCACAGTTATATGTATTAGTGTGCGGAATATTTATAAAGCTTAGTGGGTATACGGATAGTTCATCAAAAGATTTTAGAATGATGGAATAAGATCCATGATGGATAAAAAAAATTAAGTTCACATAAATATCATCATCCTACCAGCTCCATGATGGAACATCTGCAAAATAGTACTGCAGCACCCAACAAAGTCCCTCCAAATACTTCTGAGCCTAAATTAAGCAAGTTAAAAGTAAGACAAAACCTCTTTAATTTATCAAAACTTCATGGTCTTGTGTGAATTCTATTTAAATAAAAAAAACAAGAAAAATGTAACCATGTTGTTCTTCAGCTTCCCGATTTCATTATAGCTTTCAACACCAAACTTTTCCCTGTAGAAACGTGATTTCCAACCCGGTAATCCCAGTCTTATCTGCAAAAGATATGTCAATACTGGTACACAAGCGAAATATATATCCAAAAAGGCATGACTAACCTTGTCATGACTAGATGCTCCGCTTTTTATAAGATCTTGCTTCCTACGAAGAACATCCTTTAAGTTCTGCCTCAGCTCCGAGGTATTTGCCGTAATCTAATCAAGAAGGATAATAAATTGTGAGAACCGAAATAAATGAATATCAAAGATTCAAGGTATTTCTAAACTGGCAGGTAAACAATAGTGTATTTCTATTGATCATTATAAAATAACAAAGATGTGTGAATTCTTCCGTACATCTGAGGTGTTTGAGCGGCAGGCCGAAATACAACATTGTGGTTGAAAAGATTTGACCAACAAGTCTGGACCATCAGGAAGTTCTTCCTATGTGGAGAAAGAAAAACATGAGATAAAAACAATTTAACCTATGAATGTTTACTTTGTACAAAATTTGCATATATCTGAAGCCAATCCTCACTGAATCATCATATATTTTCTCATTCCATTCTTTTTCTGCAGCCTGACGCAGTATCTTGCGCTCGTAGCTCTGCAAGGTACCAAGAGATCAGCATGCACTGTGACAACGCTTTAAGTTTCTAACAAGACGTAATTGTTAAAAGAACGACTCTGCCTCAAAAAAAAAACATACCATTCGTAGCTCATATCGTTTTACAAAGATTTTCTCCTCACACAAGGACAGTTCATGAAAAAACTTTTCCAACCTTGAGACTTTAAGATATGCAGCATGTTTGTCTTTCACCTGATTATTCAATATAAAAAAGTGTAATATAAGATAGAATAATACCATTGTAAAATGCACACAAACTTTTGTTTATATAAATAGTAAAAATCAGCAGGGGCTCTCCTGCTGTTGGGCAGGAAATAAATAAATAAAAATGAAGCAAAGTGTAACTAATATTGTATCATTGATGAAATTAGTAGTGAGATCGTGTGCAGATACTTTTTCTGTGTTCACGATGTAGCCCCCCATTTTGTTGAAGTTTGTTTTGTACACCTCAATGAGAAGATCAACCGCATCCTGTGTTCCATAAGAGGGTTAACCACAGAGAAACAATTCAGTTTTTCGCAATTGTGAACAAGTGAAATAATATGATTATAATACGTTTCGCCAAACTATGAAATTGTGAAGGCATACACAATATAAATAGATGCATACTTCACGTATCTCGAGGGATGGAATGTGTGGAATGAAATCATTTCCTGTCAAGAAACAGATAAATATGAAGTCATCAACAAGCTTCTCGATATCTGTTTTGAATATAGGGTTCAATATCTTCAGATCAAGCTCCAAGTACTCCCTCAGGACCCATATGTTCAAGAACTGCAAGAAGATGCTGTTATCCACAAAGTTAAAATAGAAAACCTCTGTTACTAATTACTCCCTCCCTTTTCAAAATATTTGTCACCGGTTAGTTCATTTTTAAACTAACCGGTGACAAATATTTCAAACTAGGAGGAAGTAATATATAATCTCAAGGAACAAACCTGGTACGACTTGTTAGGAATCTTGCTCCTAGTCATTTCTTCCGTTACACGTGGAAACCAGCCTCTATATTTTTTTAATGAGGACTCTTCGGTTTTAAAGTATTCTTTGGCTAAAGGGATACAAATTTGGGGCTGAATTTCACGTGCAACATCCTGGTCAAGTTAAAACAAGGAGCATCATTAATTCCATACTGTTGCAACTGCATTTTGCTGAAGCCTGGAGATAGCACTGAGGATATACACGCATGAACAGACCTCCCTCAGAATTGAAAAGTGTGGTTCATGAGATGCCAAAGCAAGCATTATTAAGTCTGCGTCCTGCAATAAACATTATCTCGATCAAAATAGTGGCCTGAAAAGGCAATAACAAAAATATTGCAGAGACATTTTAAATTATTCGGACTATTAATACACATATATGTGCAGGAATATTGAACAGTGTCGTGTGTTTGGGTCATAATTCTCCGTGTATATATGCACACAAATGAGTCTCATACCAATCCGTACAAACAGTGTCGTGTGTTTGGGTCATAATTCTCCGTGGTGCGTTGTGCACGGATGAATGACATAATTTTGTGCTCGCCTTCCCCAGGTACATTCGAATCAGACAATATAACCTTCAGAATGCAAAAAAACGTGAACAATATTAATCATGTAACGATAGTTACCAAAAAAACAACAACCAATGTCATATGGAACTAGTTAGTCAACATTTACAAAAAACAAGATCAAAATCAAACATCGAGTAAAATTGTCACGACACAAAATAGTTGCATCAGTATCTGAGAAATCAAATCAAATCTGAGTGCGCTAGCTGTGAGTCGAACCTTGATGTCTTTCCATCCAGGGTCACTGTTCAACCGGGCACGGATGTAGTACTCGAGCGCATGGGACAGCTTCTCCATGAACTCGGTCCCCGGTGTTATGACATTGGAGTCTGAAACCTCGTATGTCTCCTTTGGTAGCACCTCCTTCCCTTCTGCTCTGAATCTCTCCCTCAAAAGCTTCTCTTCAATTTCCTGCAGAATCAGATGAGCGTGAACATGCATGGCATTTGCTGTTACTGTTAGGCGGCGTTGCGCTCCCCTGCAGTCAGATCACGTTTTATATAGCGTCAGAAATTAAGTGGTCAGGAGTTGGGGTTCACCGCATCTTTTGCGTCCTTGGCAGCCTTGAAGCGCCTGGATCTCTGCTGGTTCATTTTGGCGCGAGGAGCGACGCCATCTTCGTGCCGTATGTCGTTCAAATAGGGAAAAAGGCATGGCCAGTAGTTAGACAGCTGCATGCCTGCATCGATCAAGAATCAATCGACTCGGAAGAGAGGAGGAGCATACCTACTGCCAGGTAGAGCAGCTTGGTTGGCCTGACGATGCGGAAGAGGCGGTCCATGTACTCGAACATGGCCTGGAACACCTCGTCGAACGTCGTCGGCGGACACACCTGCTTCATCATCGATCCATGTGGACTTGTCAGTGGTCCATTGCCAACACTAGAAGAATCGCCTTGTGATGCGCACCGTACCGTGCTACTGCTAGTTCAACTAGTTGGTTACGTATTACCTGGTCCTCCGGGTGGAAGCAGGGGTGGATGATGCCGTTCATGTCGAGGTACATGTTGTGGTAGACGCCATTGGGACGACGACCCTCCGCCGCCGCCGCCCCTGCGCCGTCTTCTTCTTCTTTGGCGGGGACGACGATGTTTGGGTACTTCCCCACGAGCCACTTGTAGAACGAAGGCACTCCCATGGCTTGCTTGCTGACTTGCTCGCCGGCCGGTCGTCCGAGATCACCCTCGTCGCTTCTTCTCGCTTCAGTTGTGTTAGTGTTGCACTGTTGCGTGTCTGGTGTTACTACTAGTCTTTGCTAGAATGCTACGTACTCCGTACAAAGTCTATGTAGTGGTAGCAGTAATTAAGTAGGCGTAGTTAGTGAGAGAGGCGGCGGAGGAGGCGGCAAGGAGCGGTGGACGTGCATGGGGTGACGGCCGTGACGTGACGTGACATGCCATGGCGCCCACCTATACGAGTCCACGTGTGCTAGCATGCACTCGCGCGTGGCCGCGCAGACTTCTCGCACGGGCAACGAGGCGAGCTTGCTTGCTTGCTGCAGAGAGAGCATACATTACGGGGAAGCCAAAAGTGCAGTGATGGCAGATCTCAGCTAGAGATTTGTCTCAGATACTGTACGTAGTACTTCACAAGCACTGGAATCGAGCTAGATCTCGCTAGTAGGTGTGTAGAGTTTGCAGCGACTGTATTTGTTCTGTCGAACTCGAACCGCCTTACTGTTATCGTCAACAGCCAGCTCCAGTTCATCGTATCGTATCTTTTACACCCACTATCTCCCAGACCCAGATATATATATATCCCTGATCATTGGCAATAACCTCTCGATGGAGCCATCCAGATCCACCTCTGTCATGTGTGTTCCTATAATTTGATTTCTGATAGCGATATATCCAGATGAAGAAGATGTCAAAATCATCTGCCGGCCGAAGCAAGAGATAGAAGAAAGTGGATCAATATATGCATTGATTCAGCTGGGAGAAATTAACTAGCACTGCCGGCCAAAGCAGATGGGTGGATTAATTGGGGTGTGTCGACGCATTCATTCATGCCTAGCTTTAATACGTATAGCAATAATGCTTCGAAAACAAGCGTGTGGATGATCTTACAAAATCCGGATTCATCACTTTGTGCACGTATTTCGAAGCCCCGTCGCGTTATTGCAGTACAGTCGTCGGCCCGTCGTCATGTTGATTCTCGCTCAAATAAAGTACACGGCCCATTTCAGCCCGTTAAGCGATCGGAGCCTTTCTTGTGCGATCACATGACGACGGGCCTTTCTCGCGCGTGGCCGGCCCGTTAAAGCAATCGGACGCAGGGAGGAGGATTAGATTAAATTAATCCCACATAGGTAATCCGCACGGGACGCTGCGCTAATAAGGACACCGCCGTACGATGTTGCATCGCCGGGTCTGGTGGGAGGGAGGGCAGAGTTGCGAGGAACAAACATGGGTTTTGGAGTGCGTGACACTAGGCTAAGTTTCCACGGCCCAAGAGCCTTCTTCAGCGCGTACCCCGGAATCATTGGGCCGTCGAGCCCGAGAACCGTGCGCTGGGTTCCTTGTGCTTGCGCTGCTGAGAAGGCTTGCTCACAATTTGAGCTGGCTGACGATGACAGTAACGCGCGAAGCCGTGTGGACGACTTGTCACGTGACAACACATGTGACAGTCTTAAAAATTCCGGTTTTTGTTCACTTTTGAGCACTCATTTTAAAATACCTAAAGACATATTTTGGAAATGTTATTATTAAAGAAAATTTAGTATAAAATGTGTACTACAAATTCTTTAATAACAATATTTTCACAATATATCTCTAAGTATTTCAAAATAGCCGTTCAAAATTGAATAAAACTCGGCAAAATTGGACTGCAGAGGTAAATTTGCTGAGTTCAATCACTTTTTAACGACTATTTTAAAATAACTAGATACATATTCATGAAATTTTAACATTGGATAACTATAAAACAATCTTTACATACAATTTTCTAAATTTGTATCTATGTATTTTAAAAGGGCCGTCGAAATGTGACTGAACTCAGCAAATTTGTCTTTACAGCGCAAATTTGCTGAGTTTTATACACATTTGGACGGCTATTTAGAAATATTTAGAGACTTATTTTGAAAATGTTGTTACTTAAGTAATTGTAGTACACATTGTCTACTATATTTTTTCAATAACAACATTTTAAAAATATATCTCTAAGTATTTTAAAATAGGCACTTAAAAGTGAATAAAAACCAGAATTTTTGAGACTGCCACATATGCTGCCACGTGGCAAGTCGTCCACCGGTGGACGGCTAACCTACCACGTAGCAAGTCGTCCACACCGTGGACGGCAGGAATGCTAGTTCTGCAAAAAAAAAAGAAACTTCGGATGCTATTAATATTAAATAATGAATTAATAATGCTAAAATGAAAAAAAAAATTCCCCAAAGTTAGCCGCTCCCAAACTCTTTTGTTCTTTTTTCCTTTCTTCCGTTGTGTTCTGAGGCTCTGCCAGTCCGCCGTGGTTCCAGCCTTCCAGGGAACAGGATCACATTCGTCTTGATCTTTGCCTCTTAACTCGGTTGCTGAAATAGAATTGACAGGCCAACATGGCAATACTTTGTTCAGTTTAATTTGGAGCTAACCAACAAGCCCAACATGACCCAACAACTCAGCTGTTATAAATAACATCTCAGTGAACTGCATAGCTAAGTATGCAGATCCGCTACCTTGAAACAAGCACGGATCAGAACCACGCAGCTGCGAACCTTCGATGCATAAGTATATGTTTCCACCACATGGAGAGATGCCAACACATAGGATTTTGTATTGCTCTAATGTTTTGGAAGTTGATTTGTAACTCTCAAACTAAGAGAGAGACCGATCACCTACCTGCATTAACAAAGTCGCAGCCCGTACTTACACACACTCTCTTTTTGTAAGTACAGTAATCCAAAGTACTCTCGGGTTGTTGGCACCAATTAAACTGCCAATAAACATAGTTCGAAAATCTCGAATGGATTTTGAACTCGTGTACAGTACGTCATGTGGACCCCCTAAAAGTTTTGTCTAATGCCCACTAGCTAGAAAAATGTGAAAATTTTCATACCACCTCAGATCTCAAAAAGCACCGTACCATAGTAAAGGCGAAAAGGCAATAATGTCCAATTTGAAACAATACAAACATTGAACTACTCAAATTGTTTATGAACAATTAACGTGGAAGAAAAAGATGCAACGGAAGAAGAAAAGGAAAACTATATATGGTTGGTACCCAAGGCGAATGAAGTAGATTACCACTGCCTTTTACCACTATACCCCTCCGTATAGACACTTATTACAGTCTTACCCCTGCACCTGCATCGTTGACTCGTTGGTGCTGCTACGCGCCACCAGCAGCGAAGGCGGAAGGCGGAGAGCAGAGCGAAACAGAGCACCACGGCGGCTAGGCTAGGGTATAGTACATCACTAGACCTCGACGCGGCAGTAGGTGGCCGTCTGGAACTTGAGCCCGTTGACCCCCACGACGCCGTTGCCGTTACCGCCGCCGCCGCTGCGGATGAAGAACGCGGGGCAGGTGACGAAGATGTGGTAGCGACCGGAGTTCCAGGACCCGACCTTCCACCGGACGCGGCCGTCGATCTTGACCTGCACGACGAGGTAACCCTCGTTGAGGTCCTTGGCGAGCGCGTCGGCGAGGTAGGGCGCGAAGGGCACGTCGGGGCCGGCGAGCGCGGGCGACCAGACGTCGACGTCGCCGTGGCCCTGGTACGCGGGCGGGAGCGAGGCGGCCAGCGTGACCTGCTGGTACTTGTACGACGCGTACACGTCGAGGCGGTCGTAGTGGACGCCGACGCGGGCGTTGGGGTTGCGGGAGGCGATGGTCACCTGCAGCGCCGTGGAGAGGAGGCCGCCGGTGGAGGAGGAGGAGGAGGAGGAGGTGAGGTTGGTGGTGGTGGCGGTGGTGGAAAGGGCGAGCTGGCGGAGCGTGGCGTCCTGGAGGTAGAAGCGCGGGTGCGTGGGGCGGAGCACGAGGAAGACGATGAGGACGACCACGCCCACGGCGGCGGCTAGGGCGAGGAGGAGGCATAGCAGGCGCCGGCACGTGTCCTTGACGTCGTCGGTGCCGTGGTTGCCGCAGTCCTTGCCCTTGCCCATGGCGCCTGCAGTATAGCTGGTTCTGATTTTGGTTTGGGTTTGTGTTTCTTGCTTTTGCCGAGTTGGTTCTCTCTACTTCTCAATGGCCCTATGGGTGGGTGGAACTGGAAGCTTGGACTCGGAGCAGGCTTATGAGCTGGGTGCGTTGTCCTTGAGGGATGTACAGTAGTGGGTTTAGTTATTTATCGGTCACTTGATTCTTAAATATGATCATGTTGAAATCATGGAAGGAGGCAGAAAGCTGGAGCCCTTTTTTCTACACGCTCGAGTATTCCACACGAAACAAATCAAACGGACGCGGTGAATCATGGTCACATGCGTTTGACCCTGAAACGCTAACTACATAAATACTACCTCATTTTTAAACTAAACGGAGGACGTAGCGCAGTACGAAACTCGTTAAAAATGGCTAAAGTTTGAAGGAGAAATATTGCTCGAGCAACAGCAACTTGATGGTTGATGATGGCATGAGCTAGCCGCCCACGTGGCACATGGGCGGAAGATTGGAATACGGCTACAGTGTTCCCAACTTCGTGTTTCCTAGTGTACTCCCGAAATTTCGTGCTCCCGAGTGTACTCCCAAAATATGACGTGATTCTATTAGTTCACTATGAAGTGACTAGATCTCACATAAAAAAATTAAACTAATAAAAACGTGACAACTAATAGGAGTACTTAACTTATGTGAGCACCGAACGGGAGCACGCATTCGGAAGATCGGGAACGCGGAGATGCATGTACCACGTGGCGTACAGCGTACTTGCCGCCGCTCCTCTGCATGCCGACACGCGTGGTGCCACCGGGCAGAGGCAGACGGACACGGCCTGCAACCTGACCTGCACCCATAGTCGAGCAATGATCTCTCTAGGATGGGACCGCCAAGGAAGGAAGGAAACCTGCACTGCACCCATCGATCAGCGGTGGGCTTCAAATCGTGAGCTAGCTGCCACACGGTTTGCGAACGAACAGGCGTCACGGGTGAGTAATACTGGATGATCAGCACCGATGGATAACAAGGCGGAGAAGGCAGTCGAGCCAGCGAACGCGGCCACCGACCACGACCAGCAGAGGTCCAAGACTGCTACCGGCACGAACGAGATTATTAGAGTTCCTTCCCAGCGGCCGGCCAGTCGGCTCGGTGATCTCGCGCCATGAAAACGACGGCGAGTTGCTCTGCCTGATCCAATCCAACCACATTGTCTTCTCCCTCCCGACCTTCCGAAAATCTCTAGATTCCATGGCTCAAAAGAGCGAGAATAGTATATATCCTTCAATAAAACGAGGTCCATAGATATAAAACTACCCCGTACTGTATTTCAGAGAGTTCCTTGTATATCGCCCGCCCATCCAACAGATAAGATCATCATCATCATCTTCTCCAGGACAGCAGATCCTTGGCCTTGGCCACCGTTCCTTCCTTCCTTCCTTCACAAAAGTCACGATCCCCCCACACCGCCAAAACCTTCCTAAACTAATGCTAAAAAAGGCTCCTCACGTCTCTTCATCAGTCCCTCTCGCTCCCAATAGACCTACCACCAACCATGACAAGCGATACGGCAATTTGGCCCCTTCCCTTCGTACCAGCCACCGTGGTTACTCACCACGTTGGCCGCATTGTAAGCACGACCTAAACTTACAACGAACATGTTTGCAATACTCTCCTCGATCCAAAGCACAAACACCGAATGAGTGCAGGATGCAAACATGCATGGTGTGGCCCAGGCAAGGAACATTTGTCGTACAAAGCTCAACTCAGTCTTTCTAAGGCACATGGAGAAACATGAGCAGGGAATCTGCTTGAATTATTATCAACACGCCCGGGCCACAAGACCTAACTCAAAATGATGGATCAGACCAGGGTGTATCAATTTACAAGATCAGCTGGCTGGCTTAACTGAAATTATTGAAGGTTGTTCTGTAATGCCAAAAACCATATCATACGGAATCTCCATCAAACATGCAACAACGCGGATAGCATGAAGACAGGTGACAAACCAGAAGAAATGGAAGCTAGTTTTCAGGGCTAAACTATGATATCACCACGTTTCACAAAACTAAACATAGGCTACTAATTACCACATATGTAAATGACGAAGTAGATCAGTGTTTCCATGCAGCTAAACAGATCTAGGTCTTCCTAAGTTGGATGTAGCATTTAAACCTGACACAACTTAGCTCCACTAGCTAGTTCAATGAATCTGACATTGATGAACTATTAACTTCTAAAAATTCCTAGGGACATACATGAAACTGTCTCATTTTTCAAACATCAGGGACCAGAAAGTTTTCCTCTTACTATTGGTAGTGGCGGTCTACTGCCAGATTAAGTTTCAGGATGCAAGCAAGGTGATGCAGATAAATATGAGATAACTGGACACAATGAGGGACAGTCAGGCATTCATAGCGCTTGTTTCCTTCAGGTCCCATATAGCAAGCATAAAAACAACCACGAGTAATTAACTAGAGCTTTTTTCCCACTTGAGGCCCCATATAGCAAGCAGAAAGCCATCCATGCACAATCATTCTTGCCATAAATTTCCACAACCATTAATAATTCATTTTGAAGCCACATCAGATACAGAGGTCATATTCCCACTGAGCATAAATCATTCCAGGCTTTTCTCACTCAGTATTCTATATCAGCCGGGTAAAACAATAGTTACCCAGCTATTACTCATCGAATCAATGCCGATCCACTCCTCACAGTACCACAGTTAGCTTCTTTTACCTTCGCTCAGCATCCATAGTAGTCAGCAAACGCGGTATGACGATCCTGATAAGAGAAAACAATTAACAAAGCCCAGATATCACAAGGAATGGGATAAACATTGTGCATATATACTACTTTTTCACTACAATCATGAATCTAGTTGACTAAACATATGTTACAAATAAAGAAGTACAGAAATGGGATCAGTACTCTACATGTTCCCTAAAGGATATAAACAGGCATGTAGATTTGTCATGCAGACCAGCAAGGTCCAACACTAACTCACAGTTAAAACATTAAAACATGTGAAGGCGTCCCTGGTGTCGATCATTATGGTGTGTGGACAAATTGCTTTGGCAAAACATAATATTTTCACAAGTGGACTTCAGAAATTGAATAAAGTAATCAAGGAACAATGTATAGGTGTCAACCATAAAAGTTCTGAGTGATTATTAATTGCTTGTTATCTGCTACCATTTCCATGTTCCACGTAAAACTAAAATTGTGAAGTTCATGAAACTAGGATGCAAAGTCTGTTCATTTTTTTTAACCTGATTTTAGCACCAATAAAACCCAGTTCTGTTTCACACTGTACATAAGAGCATATAAGCGCGTGGAAACTAGCAATCCATGCGCCAGAGCCCAGAACCATGACTGCGGCTATTGGCCTCCTTTTCTCAATAGGTAACGGCCTCACCATTTTACAATTTCTTTGTCGATTTTAGTAGTAGATATTAATATTTTTCTATTCTTTCTTTAAGTAGTAGAGATTACTTATTCTATTCTTTCTTTTTTGGTCTTTTTATCCTCTGGCTTCTTTTACTTTCTTATTATGACTTTTCTTGCTGGTTCTTGCTGTTACTTACGGGTTTTATCTCTAGCCTACGCCAACTGGCTTGGGACTAAAAGGCTTTGTTATTGTCGCATTCAGCTTCTTGGAAAAGCTAATTACTTACCAACATATAGAATGCAAACAGTAGGATATCAGGACATGTCATACTATGACATTTATTCGTGGAGTTGGTTTCTCTGTCTTCCAGGTTTTCAAGGAGGTAAAACTATTGCTTGTACAGAGGATACATTTGTTGATGATTCATCAGATTCGTTAGGGCCTCCAGGTGTGAGGCCTCCCCACCAGGGTTCAATTCCTGGTGTGCACAATTTGTAGAAAATTAAATCCCCTCACTAGCAGCTGTGTTGACTTGGCGTCCGGTGCGTGGGCTTTGGGCCGGTTTGGGCTCTCCTACCAGGGGGTAGTTGCAGTAGCCGCAAGGCATGGTCTACGGGGTCCCCGAACGGCCGAACCAAGTAGGTGCGGTTTGGGGGTTTGAGTCTCTCTTAGATATGTGATGCCGTAAGGGTGGTCTTAACCCGGAGGTCAAAAAAATCAGATTCGTGTACCTACAGCTTGTCAATATAAGGCATTCTAAAACAAGTTAGCGAAATTCACACATTATGACAGGGTTTTCACGTTTACTAGTTTTAGCCTTGTAGCTAAGAATTCACCAAATTAACCTAGAATGAATGCACATCTTGAATGGCACAACTAAGAAACCAAAAATAAAGATCTGTGAGCTGGTAACTAAATCCTTACCTTCCTATGTAAAGTTTATATTTGTGTGGCCTTTGTTTCCTTCTTTTAAATTTTATATATACTACCTCTGAATTTTTTTCTCGACATCGTTAGCACAATTTGTGCTAATCAACACCAACTAAAAATATGGAGGTGGTAATAAATAAGAAAAATGGATGTGATAATGGGGCAGACTAAGTTCTCAGGCACCACTGTTATCAATTGATATGAGTTCTTGCAAGAGTTTTTCTGCCTAGGCGGTAAGGGCCACCATCCCGCCTAATACCTAATTGCCACCTTGCCTGGCACCTAGTCAGCACTCAGCAGTTAGGCACTAGGTGCCAAACGATAGCCATTCTAGCGCTCTGCATATCACGTACAGAAATCAGGCAGGAGATATAAAACCTGGTCAGAACACAAACAAATAAGCCAAACTCAACTTCATTGTATGTATCCTTTGTGCCCATGTGACTACACACGAGTAACTGAACCAAAATAAATTAATGCAACCATAGGTCTGCCAGGTTCTTTTCTTTGTTCAACAGAGTAGCGAAATCAGGGTTAGTGCAACATCTGTTCGACTCTTTAACATCTTAGTTTTCTATTTATGTATCACACTCACACCGCACTTCCGTTACATTTCCACGGAAGCATTTAAGACAAATTTCACCCATATGAACAAGTAACGTACACGGGCAGGGCATGAATTAAACCTAAAACCTAGACCGTCGAAACCCAAATAAAGGTGGTGAGACACTTTGCACGATTGGAAACCTCCACATTCGAATCAATCATAATATCCAAGCACAATGGCACCCCTATAATCCATGCAAAACTTAGCCACCTCGATCCTGCAACTAAGAAGATTAACGCGGGAATACAAATGACAGGACAGTAAAATCAGCCGCACTAACCTTCACAACACGACATCACACCGTGCTGCCGGCCCGCCGAACGATGCCTCCGTGGAGTTCTTCCCGCGGAAAACCACCGGCACGCGATCGCAGATAACCTTCATCACCCTGCGGCGCGTACGCCAGCCCCCACGGTCAAACACTGCCACGGCCGCGAGGCTGACCTCGACCTCCACGGTGCCCCCACCCCCGCTCTTGAGCGCGGCAGCATCATCAGGCCTCACGTAGGCATCCTCGACGGCGACGCGGAAGGCGAGGTTGGTGGTGTTGCCGGGCACCTGTGAGAAGGGGGGCAGCGTGGCGACGGCGAGCGGGGACGAGGGGGTGATGGAGATGGAGGCGAGCGGGGAGAAGTAGGTGACGGAGAGCTTGGAGTTGGGGTTGTAGGCGACGAGCGCGGCGTCGAAGGAGGCGGTGAGGGTGGAGTTGGCTGGGGTGTAGGCGACGCGGGAGAGGTTGAGGGAGGTGAGGGAGAAGGCCGGCGCGCGCGGGCGGAGGAGGAGCCAGACGATGAAGGTGGCGGCGCCGAGGAGGAGGAACCCGCCGACGACGAGCGCGAGGAGGCGGCGCAGGCAGGTGGGCGGAGGCAGTTGTTGGGGAGGATAGTGGTGGTGCGGCGGGGGGTACGGGTGGTGATGGTACGGGTGCGGAGGCGGGGGCTGGTGGTGCGGCGGGGGAGCGGGGTACGGGTACGCGACGCCGAAGGCGGCGGCGGAGGCGGCGCCGTTAGCGTTGGCGTTGGCGGGGGGCGGCACCGCGGCGTAGTAGGCGGCGCCGTTGGGGTTGGGGTTGGCCGGGTAGCCCATGGCGGGGGCCGGAGGCGGCGGCGGGGCTTTGGATTCGGGGCCGTCGGGCGGTTGCGCGGAGGACGAGGAGGGCTGCATGCTGGACGCAGCGACGGCGAGGGGAGCGGCGCTGGTGAGTGAGATCAGGCGGTGGCGTTGGCCGGAGACTGCTTTCGCTTGCTTGTTTGGTGAGAGGCGGTGGTGGATGGTGGTGATGCCGATCTGGGATCCAACGGAGTCCGTGCCACGTTGAAACGCCGCGTTGCGTTGCGTTGCTTCCAACGGACAAAGATTCGCGGAACGCGAGCACAGATTTCTGTTTCATAATTAGTCATTCCTTACTTAGTAAGGCTCATTTGGAACGCACGAATTGTAGTAGAAATTATACGAGAATTTTATAGAAATTAGTTAAATTTCATAGAAACTATAAGCCTGTCTCCAGCTCTCAGCCGTGGCGTTACGCTGACGCTATTGCAACGGTGTCTACGCGGAGCACACCTGTTACCGACAGACAAAAAGGACCGAGTGATAAAATGTGCGCGTTTGCTGCTTTATTCTTCTAGCAGCAAGTCAGCAACGCATTTCAAGCAAAAGGAGGAAAACACTCTCCCACATTTCAGCGACCACAAACTATCAGGCTTTCCATACAATTTTATACTCTCTCTTAAAAATTTAAGTTCACTAAACTAACTGATGACAAATATTTCAAATCAGAAGGGATTACTTTTCCATTCTTAAAAATTTATCGCTTGTTAGTTTATTTTTAAAATAACAAGCAACGCACTTTTGAGGATTGAAGTACTCTCTTTAGCGTCAAATATAAAGGTGTGTTTGGTTCGAGGGATATAGTGGGACGGGACGGGACGATCCCACTTTTCTGTTGTTTGGTTTGGAGACATGTGGGATGGAGTCATCCCTCAAAAGAGAATATTCCACCCAGATGCGGGATTGAACCATCCCACTGAAAACATGGGGACGGATCCGTCCCACCTCCGTGGAGACAGGCGCGCGGCCTTCCAGAAGTACTCATACTCATATGTTCCTGTCCCATCCTTTCATTCAAACAAGAGACGGGACCATTCCGTTCCACACCATCCCACAAAACAAACAAGAAACAGGGATCGTCCCATCCCTCTAGACAAACAGAAAACAGGACCATCCCATCCCTAAAAACTGGGATGGATCCATCCCATCCCACTTTGACTCCCAACCAAACACATCCTAAAGGAACCGACAGAATAGCAACTGAAAGTTCTTTACCAGTGAAGTGTGACGCACCAACAAGGTTAGTGCAGAAATTAGAGCTACTGCTGATTCTGGACACCACAATATAGTTTCTGAACCACCGTCCAGAAAGGAATAAGGTTATATACAAGACTGATGTCACCAACATCTTTTCGGCCGTTAGTCAGCTACCCAACGAGTGACAAGAAAATTAGGTGTACACATGCTTCTAGGGAAAAGAAAATTAGGCAGTGTTCTGCTGAGGAACGTTTATGTCAAACAGGGTAGGTAGTATGCAAGGACTGTTAGTTGCTTCGACGGCAATCTTGGCATAACTTCTGGTGTTGGGCGTTTCCCTTTAGTCGTGTGCTGTATAACTTACTGGCTTCTGTCTGTACTCGTGCCGGGTCCCTCTTTGCTCAACGCTTTTGCTCTGCCCATTGCTGCCCTTCGAAGAACTGACCCAACAGTTGGTCCACGGCCTCCGCGCTGTACCGAACGTACTTATGCGGGTTCTTGCCGTTCTCAGCGAGATTACTGCAAGTCATAAGGATAATTCAGTCATGAATTGATTGAATAGGATTTCATATTTTAATGAAGCGGCTGAACTATGTCAAGAAGAGAATTTTCCTCGAATACAGTAAAGAGGATTGGAGAAATGATTCGATAACGTACCCAAACCGTTTAATAAAAGATCGGTAGGCTGGTAACAGGACTTCGGCTACAGCAAGCCTCAATGATTCTCTCAGTTCTTGATCAGGTACGATCCATTGTGACTGCTTCGCGTGAAGCTCTTCCAATTGCAAATTGAAAGACTTAAACCTGCCAAAGACAAAAAAAGAAGCATCAAGTGTTTGAGACTCCTGATTCCTGTTATTCTGTAACCGTTACAAATAAGATGAGTATTTACCGTTCTTTGATTGTAGCTCTTGAAACTCCACTGCTGCTAAGGTCACCAGTGCTGCCAGCACCTTGAACTGAAAGTGTCTGAAGAATCTGAAATAGCAGAAACAGAGTAGACACAGAATAGAATTATTCAATATGTACAATCATGTATTTAAAACATGAGAGACATGTTAACTGCCTTGTCAGACAAAGAAAGACAACAAAAATGGATAGGAAAAACTAACCCTCTACAGCTCAGTGTTGCCATAAGTTTTGCTTTATATAACTAGGTTGGGTTAAAAAAACGACATTTACATATATCAAAAAGTTATTAAAACTAGAGGTATTACAGGCAGTTATAGACATTACAATTTTTCAAGCAACACGAGTTGCACTTTACAAACTTACAGGAATGCATGGAGAGCACTACACACTATTATGGGTCTTTCAACAGCTAAGCACCCCCATATTGCGTTCAGAGAACTATTGTACTAGATCAAATATAGAACTAGTACTCTGGTGAAGGCAGAAAGATCCAATAAGAAGCCAAACAATATATCCATCTAACATCATGATGTTAATCAGAAGAGAAACAGAAATATATTATGCCCAATCATTAAACATTTTAGGCTCTTCAATCACTAACCTTTGCCCAAGCAACACGTTTATACTGATTTGCATTTTGCTGCACTATCCTACGATGCCTCTGAATCCAGTCATCACCAAGTATATCCTTTGCTTCTGATCTGAGGCAACACAATAGATCATTAAACGAACCCTTGACCAGAAAAATACAAGACACAGAACCTAAAAATAAGCTGACTGTACCTGCGAACTGATCTAACCATATAGTGGATGTTGTTCATAAGAAATAAGTAAGTCAATGCTGGATCCTTGTACTGTTTAGATTTTCCATCCAAGTTATTCTGCAGAGCTTGCATTATCCTTGTGGTAACAACGGCGAGTTGAGATTCTGCATCACTACCATTGTCAAATTCCTGAAACAGTAGCTTCAATGTCGACTGATAACTGTTCAAGTGAGAATAAAACTTGTCAGGTATGCTATTTCAGAAATGATAGCATGAAGTCTATGCATATTCAGCATCGCCTGACGAGCAAATCAACGATCCAATATAGAAGTATAGAACAACCAGTACATAAACCAAAGACGTTCCAGAATCCAAAAGGTGAAATGGGCACATGAAATCCAAGTCATTATGGCTCTAGACAAAAAAAAAACTTAATGAAACACTATATAACCATTCATAATCTTAGTGATATTATACATTTTAAGCCAGTCATAACAAAATCATTTTTACTTGCTCTAGAAACTATGATCTTAATTTATACTTCTCATAGTTATAATGACGGTCAAAATAACTTTCAAAAGGATATAAGCATATCATTATATGCCAATTGCAGTGCCTGTGATCAACAATTGTACATGTCCATGAATTTAACAAACAATATTGAAAAGAGGAATACTTACTCAAATAGGAATTTAACATAATTTATCACGTAGCTAGTCAATGGGTGGACAGTTCCATCGTGAACAATAGTTTTTGAAGCATCTTTTTCAACGGCCTCCTCAAAATCTGTAAATGTTTCCTGTGCAGTCTGTGCCAAGCGCTTTGTTAGGCCTAGCGCAGCTTCTCGCATCTCAGAACAAGGTTTGCCTTCAAATATGGTCTCAATCTGATAAAAAAAATGCAAAGCTTCATTAACATTTTTGTAATTATCATCCATATTAAAGGTAAAACCATAAGATTTCATAGCACAAGGTAAGTCTAGAAGCAGGAAAATAGATTGAACACTTGGGAGACAACCTCAGTATCAACATGTTAAGATCATGGTACCTCTGATTGAAGTTCACGCATTACTTCATACATGTCTAGCAATACAAAAAGCTTTTCAGGAGACCTTTTGCTCCTAGCGACAGCATCTCCAAAGCTGAGAAGAGTCGCAACACTATTTGCTGTCAGTTCAGCAAAACAATGGCCCTTGTTAAAGTTGACACCATCAAAAACCTGATCGCAGATTTGTTTTTCTCCTGCCAGCAGTAATTTGACCTGTTTGAAAAGCATTGATTGTTAGCTTGATTCTGAAATGAACATACACAAAATGGGCTATTTTCAGAAAGATCCTCACTGCAATCCGCATAAAATGTATCCAGTTTCCAATTTTAGCCTCCAAAGCTTCCCACTGCATTTTCTGTACATCATCTTTACTAAGTTTTTCCACTCCTAGCTTACGAAGGCTCAGTTCTAGTGCTGAAGCACGAGAGTCTCTGAAGGAAGAGGGCGAAATAGCTCGAATGATATTTAAGAGCAGGAGAAAAGCCTGTAACATACTTAAATCCATATTTTAAATTCCAAACCTACCTGTAGATTTTATAGCAAGACTGCTGATTTCCTGCCTGAACCAACTGCTGAGCTATGTCATTCATGAGAGGCAATACTCTTGGAGGAATTAGTGTTGGGGTTCTGTATATGGCAGTCTCCAAGCCTTTGGATGGATGGTCAGAGAGGCTAGCAACATCATTTTCATTGTCACCTTTTGTTGGCCGCAAAGACTTGGGAAGACAATCAAACAGGCGATCAGGATCGATAGGTTTGCTGGAAAAAAAAGTGAAGCAACGCAATTAAAATATGAATAGGAACAACATATTTTCAAGGTTTTTTTTGGCCAATATGGAGGCAAAAGGTTTATTAACAGTGTAAGAGTTTAGGAGTGGATCCTACCCCAATGTGTTTGGGACAAAAGCTTTGTTGTAGTTGTAACAGTTTAGGATTGGGTGTGTAACAACTAAAACGAATAGATAATGTTACCTGTAATTACTCATCAGCTGCCTAAATTCCTCTTCAATCTTCAGAGTCGACTTAGCCAAAAGATTGTTCACGTGATTCAGAACTCCTTCACTGCTTTTGAAATTCTTATTTGAGGAAAAGAAGCGAACGACGCCTTTTAACACATCTACTGCTTCTAGGTAGCTCTCCAAATCCTCGTGCGGACCCCTCAGGATCGCTGCCTCAGCCTATAAAGCCCAAAATTACCTTGTTCACAAACTAAGTGACACTAACAAAATTTTAGGGTTTGAACTTGAAGCTAGATCAACAGAAGGCCAACCAGGGGAAAATTACAGAATGTTCAGTTGGCTACCTATTCAGCATTGCAATATGGTCCAAACATATCATTCTAATCGGTAGGTACAGATCCTACTATCATATATTGGCAATCACTCACTGAATCATCTAAAGAACAGAGCCTTATTTGTAGCAATATGACAATTTCCTTGATCCTAGAAAATCCACATAACTTTACTTAACCGCACACACCAAAAACATGTAAATAATCAAGCCCATCATCAAATTGCACCAGACGTTTGACGACTTCACAACAGATCAGCACAAGCGCCTGCCATTTTGCACATTTCGACCCCATCAATCAAATCCAAGCAATGCCACGATAAAACATATCGACTCCACCCCTAATTCCAGGTAACAAATGGCTAGTAGTAGCATTTTGACAGAGGATCAGCGAACGCACCCGACGGGCAAGATCAAACTGCGAGAGGATGCCGTCAGCAGCCTTGATCGTGCAGTCGATATTCTCGTGCGCCGTCCGGATCGCGTGCGTCCGCACCTGCAACCACCCCAGCAGACAAACAGAAGACACCCACCCCGTTTCAAATTTCGCGGGATGAATGAATAATGCATACAGGTTGTTGAAGTTGAAAATGTAGGGAAGGGAAGGCTGGGGGAGGAAGGAGGTAGGACCTGGGTGGGGCGCATGGCGGCCTCGAGCGCGGAGAGGCGGTGGTCGAAGGAGCCGAGGATGGCCACCATGCCGTCCGTGTTCTCCTGGCTCCTCCGCACCGAGTCCCGCAGCATCGCCGCCCGCCGCGACAGCGCGTCCATCGTCTTCGGTAGCGCGCCCACCGCCATACCTCCCTCCTTCCTTCCGCTTCACTCTCACGGATGGCGGATCGAGCGCGAGCCCTCTGTTCGCGTTCGCGCGAGGAGACCCCGGGGGATCTCGACGCGGGAGAGGAGAGTGCACGGGGGGTGGAACACTGTGTCTTGGCGGGGCGGGTGGGCTAGCTAGCGCGCTCGTGTCGAACCTTAAGCGCCGCGAATGGAAAGGAGTAATTCGGCGGTGGTCGGCGGCGACAACGCGTGGGTCGGGGGTGTCGCCGTGGAGGAAAGAAGGGGAGGAAAGAAGGAAAGGAAGGAAAGGAATTGTTGGAACGCCTCCCGCGAGATTCGTGTTGGCGTGAGACCGTTAACCTCACGGACGGCTCGGATCGCACGTGGATCGTCGCGACCTAGTCATCAAAATTAATGCCATTTTTTCTGGAGGTAGATTTTCAGCCAAATCTGAATTCAAATTCGAATTTCGAATGCAATGCGTATGCTGATGAAAATGAACACGCTAAAGCTGCGCACGAAGATCCCTTGAAAAGCCACCGCACGATCTGAAAATACCGACACCTCGAGGTCGTCATAATCTAGCATGAACAATAAATGTGACAAGCTTATTACACTAAACCATGCGAAACTGGACGCGGAACGAAGATTTGGTTCACGATTTGTTCGCCATGACGTCGTCCTAACGCGAGGCTGGTGAAGTGGACGATGTACCCACTTCCTTTCTCTAATTAATGTGTAACAACACATGTAGTGACATTACCTTGTGCATGATCATGACTAGGGTAACTGATTTTGTTAGATAAACAAAGAATACTTTCCCATCCTATATTATTTGTTAATTAGAATAAGAATTTTAGTTGAAAATGAAATAAAAATCTTGTTTTAAAAGACAAATAATGTGAGATGGAAGTAGTACAGTTCATCTTCTCACGAAAAACTCTATTTCATCGAGCAAATAAACTACTCCGTATTCTACTGTCGCGAAAGCAAAACGATCCTCACATTTTTATCAGGCCGATGCTAAGCCACGTTTTACCATTGACAGTCCACATGTTATCAGGTCTGATCGTTCGAGATTTATTGTGGTTGCCGAAGCCGCAGCCGTGGCCATTTGGTTCCTGCGGCGGCGGCTGTTTTGAGGCAGCAAAAGCTGAAGCGATTAGACGGACCCCGCGGTTCGTTCGTTCATTGCACCTGCGCTGCTTTTTCCGTGAGTGGCCCGTCACCATCCTCTCGCAAGTTGCAAAGCTCGACGAATAAATAAAGCGTAGACGAGCCAACACCAGCCACGAAAAAAGCGCAGCAGGTCAGTTCCTCTCTCTTTTCCCACTGGCTAATTGCAAACGAGAGGCCAGGAATGACCGCCCCGACGAGCCGAAACCATCGTCGCCTGTGCTGTGCTGGCAAAATAGAAATATCTCGTAGTATTCATCTGCGGAAGCAGAAATATCTCTGGAACCAAACGCTCCGCGCCTCCTTCCCCTCCGCTCCGCTCCGCTTGTTTGGTTTGGTCCGGTTCGTCGTCCTGATCCCCCCGCCCTGCCGCTGACGTGGCGCCCACCGCGGGGAAAAAAAATTAGCGCCCACCGCGGGGGAAAAAATGTTGCAGATATTTTCCCCACCCCTCCGGCCCTCCCGCCTCCCTCCTTCGCTGGCTCGCTGCTGCCCCTTCGCCCCTTCCGGTCGTCCTCGTCCTCCAATCGAACGGATGTCTCCCGCCGCGACGGCCGCCGGTGGAGATGGAGGCGGCGGGGAGACGTCCGGCGCTGCGTCGCCCTCGCCGTCCCCCTCGGCGGCGAGACGGGCGGTGGTGCGGTGGGACCAGATCCTCCCGCGCCGCTCCCTCCGCGTCCTCCTCGTCGAGCACGACGACTGCACACGCCAGGTCGTCACCGCCCTGCTCCGCAAGTGCGGCTACCGCGGTGAGTGAGCTCCTCCCACCTCCCTCCCTCTTTCCGTGCCTTTACGATGATTACCGAGTAGGAATCGGGGTTTGATTATGCTTCCCTTTCTCTCTCTCGGCGGGAGGTCACAGTCGCGGCAGTGGCGGACGGGATGAAGGCGTGGGAGGTCATGCGGGAGCGCGCCTACGCCTTCGACCTCGTGCTCACGGAGGTCGCCATGCCCACGCTCTCCGGCATCCAGCTGCTCGCCAGGATCGTCGCCGCGGACGACTGCAAGAACATCCCCGTCATCAGTAAGCCCCTCCCTCCCATCAACTCAACTCGTCTGTCTGCGCTGCTGACGTGGCTCGATCCGCCTTGTTATGCATCGAATCGAGCGTGGTGGACTGGATTAGGTCGCGCTAACTAGGAGGTTACCATTAAGCGAGGAGCTCCGCGTCACGATTTTATTCTTATACTGCACGTTTCTGTATGGATTGGTTACTGGCGTCTGCACATGTATTTACTAAAACGGGATGGTTGCCGCACACTTTAAATGGATATCGTCTTGTGATGTATTCTCATGCACATTATTCTGGGTTCCATTTCTGGTACTTCTGAGTAACCGTTGTTGGTTTAAGCCAGATTTCGCTTTTTTCATAAAATGGAAAAAACATGGGAGATTAAATTGACGTTTCATTATATAATTGCTGCAGGGCATTAGACAGTTGTTGGATATGAGATTGGAGGAGTACGTTGGCCAAGTTTATTGCTTGCTTATTACAACAAAAAATTTTTTATAGAATTTGATGTCAAATATGTGGTTGAAGGTGGAACTTTAGATGTTATATTATGGATTAATCACATAGCTTGACCGGGTAATTGCACCAGTTCATGGTGTGCTGCTCAATACAACTTCACATGTCCAAGTGACCAAGTCCTGAATGTTTCTGAAAATGGGATGCTGCTAGCCATCGAAATCAAATTGCTAAATGTTGAATAGTAATGTTCTAAAAAGTAATAAGAACTTAGGGAGCTATCACATTACAAGGGCTGCAACTTTTTTATCGGAACCATAAAAATGACACACTGCAAGCATTTGGTTAGTTTGCTTATGGAAATGCATCCACATCTGTAACTTTTTCCCTGATGTGACAAATGCATGAGCAGCTGATCGGCCTAGTAGGGTGATGAACCTATACGCCACACTTATAAGGGCTGCGCGCACTTTTGCATCATGGGCAGCTTTCATTTAGAACACTAATGAATTTTATTTTGGGGTTTTATGGTATTTCATGGTATGCACTGTTTGACTGTGGCAGTGATTTCATCCCAAGATTCTATTGGCACTGTGCTCAAGTGCATGCAGAAGGGTGCAGTGGATTTCCTCGTGAAACCAGTGAGAAAGAATGAGTTGTGTAACTTATGGCAACATGTATGGAGGCGGCATGCAGTAAGTCCACCTTTCTTCTGCATTTAGCCCTTTCCAAATAAATATTTTGTTTGATTTGTCTTGGCTAACCTGTTTGCAGCAATTTAATTTATCTATTTATGATCCTGCGGATATTGATGATGTGATCATTAAGTTTTTCTGCAATTATCTTTTATGTATTTTATTTTTATAAGGTATACTGAGGCTTGTGAGTTTAATGCAGATGAATAGCCAAACAAACGTATCGGAAAATAATGCAGCCAGCAATCATATTAGTGCCAACGTCGCTAATGGGTCAAAGACTGGAGAAAACAGTGATGAGGAAAGTGATGCTCAAGTGAGTATTTGATCTGGTTTGCACCTTTTAGACCTGGTACTGATAATGCTTTTCTGCAAAAAAATGCTACAAATCAATAAAACGATACTAAAAAGTTTTACAGTAAAAGATTTGGAGAATGGTGACACTTTTGTTTATGCCTATTTCTTTTTGTGATTTTTTATCATAGCTAGTACTTACTGATTACTGAAACCATTTTGATCTTATCATTATTGAAACAGTTTTACATTTCACCTGGTGGGTCTATGCAGTTTTGATGTATTCTTTATATTCATATTGAGTTTTTCGTTCGTTTACATCGTGGAGGGTGTTTTGCCTTTCAGAGCTATGGCAGCAAGAGGGAGCCTGAAATTCAGAGTATTGAAAAGCTACCTGAGAATCTTACTGCTGAAAGGGCAGGCTCATCCAGAAAAAGTAAAATACAGAGCGGGTCTCATGGTGGAGTAAACACAAAAGCACATGTGGCAAAAGGTAGTGACGGTAAGGAATTTGGACATGGTTTCCTGATTCTCCTGTTGTTTATCAGTGAGATAGTCATCTTGTGCACACCTGATAGTTGGTTGTGACTTCATCTCCTGTAGATGCTCCAGGTGGAAGTGCATGCAACACTAGTAAAGCACAAGCGGTTTCAGTTGAGAGGAATGCACACTCCAAATGCCTTAATGGTATTACTTCTGCGAAAGTTGCTGAGCAAATAATGGATAATGTGTTGAGGATCGCTGATGCAAGCTCACGTCGTGTAAGCAATCTTGGCAAAAATATGGCTACAACACAACCAACAGCTGGTGGAAAGTGCAAATCAGCTGTAATGGAAAATAATGGTGTCATGCAAAACACCCTTGGAGAAACCTTGAAGCGTGCTGAAATTGCTCATGCTGAATCTTGCCCTTCCGAGTTCAGGGTTGTTAATGTTTATACAAATCAAGGGCCAAGGGAAAAGGATAACTTTAATCACTCAAATTCCTCTGCCTTTTCGAGGTACTTTGTGTTGATGGGTTTTAATATTTATTCCTAGTTCCAGTGTCAGCTTCAGTTAAAAGATCAGTTAGTGGACGGTTTTCTTTCAGTGTCCATTCTTTTTGTTACGAGATTACTATGTTTCAGTAGTGTAGGCCCATAGGTTGACATTAGTAATTGCTCAACACCATGCATGACTCTGACTAGTTTTATTTGCTTGTTTGTTCTTCAATATGGCAGATATGGTAATAAAAGGATAGAACCATCACCTCAGCAGCAGTCTTTCCCTTCTCTCTGCATAACTCGTCAGGGTCCTGGTTATGACAAGGATCCACTTGTCCGGCCCAGGGAGGTATTGCCTCCCCGTGACCGTAATACAGATGAGAGAGCAATGAAAGCTCGGATTCCTTTGGACAGTAGCACAGATGGTGCTGCCATTATGTGTTTTAGTGCAAGAGAAGCTGCAGGTACAAGCAGTTCCTCCCATAGAAAGGACACTATGAGCCATCCTTCATATGGGTTTATACCTTTTCCAATTCCTGTTGGTGCTACAATGCCCTACCATTACAGTGCAATTCTGCAACCATTATACTATGCACAGGCTCCTCTTATGCATAGTGATTCAGCTGGCATCAACAATGCAACATTTCAGCATGCCCCCAGTCAATTAAATTGCCATGAAAATACTAGTAAAACATCTCAGATACATGAGCAGAAACAGTTAGAAGATCAGCAGTTGCACCATTCAAGACAAATTGTCCGAGAATTAGGAGACTCAGTTGACTTGGCGAGAGCTCACGCTGAGCATGTTAATCAGAGTGCTAGCTGCAGCCAAGATATCCATAAAGGAAATGGATGCACTGGTATTGCTGAAAATGACATTAATACAAACACGGTAGTTGCTCTAGAGAGTGGCAATGAAAGTGGTGTCCAGAACTGTGGTTACAATGGATTGGATAGCAGCCGGTCTCGCCGTGAAGCTGCTCTGATTAAATTTCGCATGAAAAGAAAAGATAGATGCTTTGAGAAAAAGGTATTTTCGTTATATCACCGTCCTAGCCTATAACTAATGAATGACCAATTCCAAAATTGTTGTGTAACTTACTGTGGATGCAGTTGATCGTTCTTAATATACCTATACCTACCTTATATGTCTTCCATTTTTCACTGGCACAGGTTAGATATCATAGCAGGAAGAAGCTTGCAGACCAAAGACCAAGAGTTAAGGGGCAGTTTGTGAGCCAGAATCTGAAATCAGTTACAACAACAGACGTGGAATCTGACTAGTGAGACTGTTATTTCGTAACTGTATTTTTGATCCATCCCTTCACAGGTGTGGGCAATTGAAGAGGCTGACGACATTTTCCTTCCGTGGTTAGTCTTATTGTATAAGTAAACTGTTTTGTCGGTTACTTATTGGCATCGTTGGCATATTTTATAAAGTACACCAAACTGAGAGATATTCAGGAAAAATGGAATCAGCAAAGAATACCCAGATTTTCTGTGTGTACCTAAAATGTTTGTGGAAAGAGGAGCATGTATATATGGCACTCGTTTTGTTACCACCACAGTAAGTTGTAATTACTACTACACCCAACATTACTCAGAACAGCTTTAACGGTTCCTAGTGGAATCATGCTATTTTCTTAATTAATTACCTCTAGTAATTTTTTCCAGAGCACTTACACTCACCTATGCTTGACGATCAGGACATGTTTAATCCAGCATTCTTTTGCCTGTAACT
The DNA here is from genome assembly GCA_036927565.1 of Tuctoria greenei. Classification (NCBI taxonomy): domain Eukaryota; kingdom Viridiplantae; phylum Streptophyta; class Magnoliopsida; order Poales; family Poaceae; genus Tuctoria; species Tuctoria greenei. The sequence continues at coordinate 176,594,664 of JAYESD010000009.1, read as the reverse complement.
AAGCTGAACTAGAAGCAAGCAGGCACAGGCCGTTTCTTTCCCATGTGACACGAGTCACAAGTTGCTAGCTTCAAGTTTTCAAACCTCCAGAAGCATATATCCTTTGCCTGGCTTGTACTCTGGAAAGCATCAATGCATCGACATTGCATCTCTTGACTATGCTCACTCATCAATAACTACTTCTTTTCATCAGTACTTTATATGCTTAATATTTAACACCATACACGTGAAAGATAAGCTACCAAGTTCTGGAGATTAATCTGCGAGGACTGAAGGATTAACCCGCGATTCCTTGCTGCCAATTAAGGAGCATCTCCCTTTACAGCCAGCATTTGCGTTGCATGGCGATGACACCCTACCAGTTGAGCTGCTCAGAGATTCTGCTGGAGCTTGAACCTCAAGTTTGGCACATTTTTTGCAGCGCTTTCCCCCATCCTGTTTATAAACAGGGCGGTCCACAAGCTCGTAGGAATCTCACCTGCACAAGCAAGCGCATGAGAGCTCTGTATCCGGGCAGCGGCAATGGCGGAGAGGAGAAGAGAAGCGGCAATGGCCGTGTCGTTGATGGTGGCGGTGTTGTCGTCGCTGGTGCTGTGCTTTCCAGTGGTCGCCGGTGATGATCAGGGCCAGGTGGCGGTGGGATCGCCGGACACAAACGTGCTCTGCGTCAGCAAGTGCGAGACGTGCCCGACGACATGCACGTCGTCGCCGCCGTCGATCATTCCTCTCACCGCGCCGCCGCCACCGTCGTCTTCGGAGCCGCAGTCCGCGCCCCCGCCGCCGTACTTAGAGCTGGTTCTTCCTCCGCCGCCGCCGTCGGACGAGTTCGACCTGCTGCCCCCACCCACGCCGCCTTCGACGTCGACCCCGCCGCAGTCCTCCACGTGCCAACCCCCGCCCTCTCCGTCATACTCGGAGCCTCCTCCGTCACCGTCACCGCCGCCGACAACAAAGAGCAGCAGCGACAGCAACAGCGGCGCCGGGTCTTCGTCCTCGTCGTCGTCATCGTCGCCCCCGTCGGCGCCCTCGTCCCACTTCTCGTCGCCACCGTCCCCGTCCCACTTCTCGTCGCCACCGTCCCCGCCGTCTTCGTCGTCGTCCAACCCGTACTACTACCTCTACCTCTCCGGCGGCGCCAAGACACGCGGCGGCGCGTGGAGCGCTTGCGCCGCGCTGGTCCTCGTGGCGTTCCTGCCCATCGTCTCCATTTTCAAGTGACGTTCGATCCCTGGCTCTGCTGCTGCCTGCTGTGCTGCATGGTGTGTAGACTGAGACTAGGTGCTGTGTCTCCATACGCGTTACCTGTTTTTCTGTCTTGGTATCATGGATATTTGCAGATACTAGATGTTAATCATTTACTCTCGTGTACAATTTGTTGATTTTCGCGACGTTGATGTATGTATTGAATAATTAAAATGTAAAGTGAACTCTAATGATGATGACCCTGTGTGTTCTGTTCTGCCAGCCACCGGAATTAGCCAGTACTGCTATTTTTAGGAAGCCACCCCAATTTAGCAATTTCCCTCCCTGGTTAATAGTTCTTTGACAGGCTTGGGAGAGCCAAACTAGCAGCATCAAGCAAGCTCACCACACGAGCTCCCGCCCAACACAACACAACCACAAGATAGAAGCGTTCATCCATCTATAATTCTAGCTACTAGATCCATTGGTTTCGTCACATGCATGCCTGCTGCAACAACAACCAGGACACGACGACGATGGAGACCAGCATGCTGCGTTCCACCGGCGACCGCGTCGTCATCGTCGGCGGCGGCATCGCCGGCGCCCTCCTCGCCAAGACGCTCCAGAACCACGCTGACGTCGTCCTCATCGACCCGTACGTGCATGAGCGCCGTTAATTGTTGTTTGGTCCTTCTTCTGCTTCTTGATTGATTGATCAAGAAGAAGGCTACGATTCTAGCTAGTGATGATAGATGGACGCACGCACGCAGGAAGGAGTACTTCGAGATCCCGTGGGTGAACATGCGCGCCAAGGCGGACCCGCTGGCCGTGGACCGCACCGTGGTGTCGCACGACGAGTACCTGACGCACGCCAAGGTGGTGACGGCCTCGGCGGTGGGCGTCGACGACTCCGTCATGCTCACCTCGACGGGCCACGCCGTGGCCTACGACTTCCTCGTCATCGCCACGGGGCGGGAGTGCACCCACCCGCAGAGGCGGTCCGACCGGCTCGACAAGATCCAAGACGACCGCCGCCGGATCGAGCTCGCCAAGGCCGTGATGATCGTCGGTGGCGGGCCCGTTGCCGTGGAGCTGGCGGCGGAGATCGTGATGACCTACCCGGCCGACAAGAAGAGCGTGACGCTCGTCCACGGCGGGGACCGGCTGCTGGAGGTGATGGGTAGTCCCCGGGCGTCGGCCAAGGCGCTGGAGTGGCTCCGGTACAAGGGCGTCACCGTGCTGCTGGACCAGACCGTGGACGTCGCCTCCGTTCCGCCGGACGCGAGGCAGGAGTTCACGACGTCGGCGGGGGAGACGGTGAAGGCCGACTGCTACCTGGTGTGCACGGCGCCGCCGCTGGCGTCGGGGTGGCTGCGGCGCGAGTCGTCGTTCCTCGCGGAGCACGTGGACGAGGCGGGGCAGCTGAAGGTGGACGAGCACCTGCGCGTGGGCGGGCGCAAGAACGTGTTCGCCGTCGGCGACATCACCGACGTGCCGGAAGAGGTGAAGCAGGGCCACCTGGCGCAGCGGCAGGCCATGGTGGTGTCGCGGAACCTGAAGCTGCTGGTGCAGCCGGGCGGCGTGAAGGAGGAGAAGCTGCACCGGTACAAGCCGGGGGCCAAGTCGGCCATCACCGTCACGCTGGGCCGCTGCGACGCGCTGTCGGAGCTGCCGTTCATGTCGTTCCTAGGCAGCCTCCCCGGCGCCGTCAAGCCGCGCGACCTCTACATCTCCAAGACGCGCAGGATGATGGGGCTCAAGAGCAACCCACACAGCATCATGCCGCGCGCACTGTGATCTATTATCATCTTTTGCAGAGTCTTTTCTAGCCGTGTACTTATGCAGGTTGTGCAGTTGAGCCGGACTGAAATATTCTTCATTGTTTTTCTTTATTCAAATTTGAGACACCGAATAATTAACAACTAATTACTATCAATAACTATTGATATTTTATAGATCATTGATTACCATTAGCTCTTAATTGTATAGATTAATTAATCAGAAACTTTTTGTTAAATTATTTTACAATTACCATAATCTTACGGATTACGAGTTAACAAATTACGGATTACAAATACGAATTGATTAATAAAAAATATATACTCTTCTTTCTCATGACCGGCCGTGGCTGCCGTAGCCGCCCCTCGGATCAGGACCGGAAGAGAAGACTAGTTGGGGAGAATAGATCGATGGATAAAATATCATTTAAGATTTCCATAAATTCCAACGCATGTTTAATACTCCCTCTTTATTTTTTTATTTGACGTTTCAGACAAGATTTTGAACTAAAAATGAACTAAGATTTGTGTCTGAACGTCAATTAAAAAGATAAGGAGGGAGTAGTACGGAAAGACTAAAAAACAGGTGCCTCAATCAGGCTTGCATGTCAGGCGACAGTCCGCGGCAGGAAACAGGCGCCAAGCTAGCACCAGCACAAACCATGGAAATAATTTTTTATTTTGTTAATTGTTAATGCGTAATTTATAAGGATTATGTTAGTTGTAAAATAATAATAAAAATAATTTTGTAATTGATTAACCTATAGAATGAATGGTTAATGATTAATAATAAGGATTAGTGATTACTAAGTATTAATTAGCTGCTAATCAACCGGTGCTTGAAATTTTCTTAAATTTCAAGCACCTGAAATTTAGACAGTCCTTTAATAGTATTACCCCCTCCTTTAGCCTATCCAGCTTCTGCAAGAATGTGCTCGTCACCGTATCTACGAGGCACACATACGTAAAAGCGCTAGAACGAAATGGATGGAAAAGGAGTAAAGTGCGGCGATTACGGAGGTGGATGGGGCGCTAAGAGACAGTGTTGGTGACTGCCCACACCCTGCTCCGATCGGCCGCCGGAGACGAGGAGGGAGAGGGCTGGGTGGTTGACCGGGTGACTGAGACGGGTGGAGGAACCATTGTTTGAGGACACATGTCGCTGTCAGCGTCACCGGTGGGATTTGTCTTGGGACGGTTATGGGCTGGGCTATAATGGTTTTGTTTCTTCGTTAAATGGGCTCAATTGCTCATGGGCTTCTTTAATTGAGCATATACCAACCGGGCATACACCAGCACCCCAATCAGAAAAACCGTTCAATTCATTACCACTATAAGAACATATATACAGGGCAACATTTGCAGGCAATATGTCAAGGCACTACCCATGGACAAAAAGAGACTACGATAGGTCGTCAATCATATACTCCTCCATTCTGAAATAATTGTCGTTTCAGACAACCAAATGAACTAAAAATAAACTATTGAAGGTTGTTCTAACGACAATTAAAACAAAACAGAGGGAGTATTACTTTTTGATTATATGGTGCAAAAGAACAGCTAGCTAACCAAGGAACGATCCATATGGTATACATCAGCTACCTTTACAGTACTTAGCTGTGATTGGTATGCTCTGAGACCTCAGCAGCCTGAGCTAGGCCTCCTCACATGAAATGCACGGAGTCGTTGAGGGGCCGGCCACCGTTCGAGGAGTTCCGGGGCTGACGATTTGGATGTTGATGCTGGATCTGGTGGCCACCACCAAAGTACTGCATCTGCTGCTGTTGCAAGAAATAGGATGTCATCTGCTGCTGCTGCTGTAGTCCTCCATTGAAGATGTTCCCGTTCATGCTCGGGACTTGGCCTGCGGCGATCTTAAGCCGCAGGACTTCTTCTCTACGGGTGTCCTTCAGCGCTGCGTCAAACAAAATGAGAGGCTCAACATGTTGTTTGATGATCAAACTGGATGGCCTCAATACCCATGTGACTTTCCCAATACAGCAAAGCTCTCTTTCAAGTCTTATATTATAGCGGTTTAAAAGCTTCTGAAAGAAACTCAAACATACCGTCTCGGAGTTTTGCTTGTTCTTCCATGGATCCGGCCGGAGTCTGAGCTCCCTGTTCTCGGTGGTTAAACCAGAAGTATCCCTCTGGATACCAAGTAAATTGCAACACAATAAAGGAGGCAAATATCAGGTATCTGTTTTGTGTCCAAATCAAGTTATATTATCAGACAATCGCAGACTAAGACAATGACAGCAAGGTACGCAGTCACATATTATCAGAATAAACTACAAACGATATAACAGTTTAAGTTAGTCTCAACCAGAACATAGCATTAGAAGCTAGCCGTAAATATTTAATCAAGTCTTGGATTCAGTTAAACCCTTTTTTAACTTCCATATTTCTTTTACTACATAATAAAATGATTAGTTGCAAACATATATTTAGAAAGACAGCTCTTGACTACCAATCCTGATCACCAAAAGGAAAGCTTTGGTCTAGCATCATTTGCCCTGTTTGTGACATGACCTACCTATCAAGTACAGAGACATCTGCAGTCTCATCCTACTTTTAGGTGCAATAAGTCCTTCAAAAGTCACGACTTGTTTGAGTACCTGCATTTAGTACTGTGAAATTCAGCTTGAAATTTGCTTCTACCGAGAATCGAACTCAGGATTTAAGTAGTGCTACTCGGAATACTTAACCACTAAGCCAAGCCCCCTTTCACAGCTGACTAGCCTACATAAGGTACCTATGTGTATGAGACCAACACAGGACCGAGAAACTCAGTATTCACAGCACAATATGATTTATCTGAAGTCACAATATGGTAAGCTACAATGAAAACAAAATTCAACCAAAATGAGACATTAGCAGGAACTCAAACTTGAGATAAAACTGGCCCCAGGTGGAGGCCAACAAAGTCTCGTTCATCATGTTCAACAAAAAAAAAATATGTATCCATAAATGAATATTTAAATCTTTTATGATATTACCTTTTTATGCAGTACACTAATTGAACCAAGAAAGACAAACTCGTTACAAATCCTAAGGATGGAAACTAGTTGGATTTTAGTACAACCTCACAAAACATCGAACTTGGTGTGAATACGTTAAAACATAAGCTACTTGAGTGAAACAATTAAGCAGAAGTAATGAATCATTACTGTGACCAGTCATAAGGTGGGGATGTAAACGATAGCAGCCGTTTGTTTTGTTAATTATATCACCATTATCATGTCACAGGGTGTGAGCCAGCTAGGCTCGTCCATCGTTCCCGCACTTGCCCAACACAGCAACAGACCAAAGAATTTTGCGAGATAGATAAAATAATAGCTTATCTCCTAATGCAGCCCTTGTGGCACGAGACAACTCCAGTCAAATAGGATTTTATTGCAGCTGGTCAAAGAAACAAGGCATCATAAATGGCAGCTCAGTGGCGCAAGCAAAGAAACCTCAAAAAGGAAACTTAAGAGAGAAAATAATCTTCTTCTTTTTTGCAAATCAGCACAAGAACAGGGCAAGCTAACACTCTCTCGCTCCATGAAGCTTGTTAAGATGCCTAAATCAAAGAGGGTTGGAGCTTGGAGTGGGGGCATTTCCTTACCTCTTTGCACGCTTGGGGTCCAGGAGCGCGAGCTCCGCGCGAGAGCCTCTCGGCGGGCACCGTCTTCTTGGCGTAGTCCGGCAGCACGCCCGACAGCGCGGACTCGCCTTCGAACGGCAAGTTTGGCCCGTCCATGGAGCCGCTCCTCTTATGCCCCGCCACGCCGCCGCTCCCGGCTCCTCCCTGCTGCAGCGAGAGGCCGTCAAAGAAGGCCGCGTCGAGTGAGAGGCTTCTCACGTGAGCTCCGCCACCGCCAGGTTGCCGCGGCGCCGGGGACGACGTCTGCTACTACGATACCGGCTGGGACGGCTGCGGCGAGAGAGGCGTGGGGTGGAGGCCGCGGACGAGTCGTGGGAGAGCGAGGGGAAGTCAAGGTCGGAGAAGGAGAAGTCATCCCCATCCGGCTCGAGCAGCAGGTCGGCGTCGGGCAGTCGGATGAACGTCTCGAACTGCGCCCACCGGCCGCAGGTGCGGCGAAAGTGCTTGCTTCTGCGTAGACCCGGTGCACGAATGGTGAAGATGAACGTACCCGTCGGCTACTACTGCATTTACGGGTGTCTCCGTCCCCATAAACTTGTCGTTTTGTAGTTCAAAAATGAACTACAAAACGACAAGTTCATAGAGACGGATGGAGTACATTTTTACAGCACACACCCGATCTCATGTGTTACAAGAGTAGAAGTATGTTTTAATTTTTGCTCACGAGTGTTCGTCAGTATCTGAAACGGTACAGAAAATAAGATTCGGTCCATCTAAAATACAGCCCAAAATGGCCCAAAAATCCACAATCCATGTTACATCTAATAAAGTCAGTGTTATGTCTCATCCTTGTGGCCCAGTACGAGGCGTCCAGCAGTCTAGCTCTCGTGTTTAAGGCGTCTAACTCTCGACACTGTAACCCTAGCCACCGCCGTCCCCGACAGTCCGCCGCCGCCCCAACCGTGCGTCTTCACCTGGTCCTGTGCCTCCACCACCGTCGGCCGCTAGCGCCAGATCTACTTCATTCTACCACCGTCGATGAGGTATCACCGCCAGCTATTGCTCCTTTCTCCTATTGTTGTCGTGTCGCATCCATAAGGTTGCGCTATGCTATGTAGTTTCGGTTGTAGCATTCTCCTTTGTGATGGTAGATTGGTGGTCTTCCTCATAACTATTATCTCAGTGATTTGATTAGCAAGTAGATTTATTTTTAGTAATTTGTGATGTTATAAAAAAACATAGCACATAATTGATAATTTCTTGATTCTTTCCACTTATCTAAGAACTTGATTAGTTCACAAGACATTTAGATTTATGCAGGGTATTAGACTTCTTGATTTGCCAAATATATGGTGAGCATTGAACAACCGATTATCTTTTACCTGTATGGTTGTATCAAGTTTCATGGATCACCTGTTAGGCTTATATTTGTGATGAATATGTTTATCCATGTTGTGTGACATTTTAAGGGTTTTGTACTTAACACCTCATTATCTATGGTATTTAGTATGTTATTGAAATAAATCCCCAAAGTTTGAATATTTAGTTATTATAAATAAGCTTGGTACTGTTCAAATATTTATTTGTTATCAAATTTTGGTTACATTTATTCAATTCTCGACGAGCACGCGAAACCTGGTGGATGCAAGTGACAAGTTTCACCCGTAGGTGCGAGATTCAAATTCCACCAGCGATTTTATTTATTTTAGGTGTATTTTTGCTACGTCGGATCAAAATACGATCCATTGCCATCCCTAAGACTACTTGCTTTGGGTGGATCGACAAGTGACAAGGGGTGCCTCCTATAGTAAACAATATATCTGGTGTAAATAGATTTTGTGATGCTAATATTGTAACTAATATTTAAGATCATCTAAGACCATTCACTTAGATGGATTTCATCTATCACAGAGAAATATTTAAGTGATATATATTCTTTCACGATCCTAATTGTGGACTTTCAAAGTAGATTAGATGGTCACGAATGTTTGTTACTGTGTTAACACCACTGATATCATTTATACTATATATATTGTCTTTGTCGGTACCCTAAAAACCATACACCCCCTGAGGTTACAAAGATCTCAAGGGAAGGACATCAACTCAAATTGAAGATCCTCGGGGGCCCACTCGCCAGACGTGACCGGACCCGCTTCTCCAACATGGTTAACCTCTAGGTTGCCACGTGTACTGTCAGCCCAGAGCTATTACCCGCAAAGGTGAAGCTCCGGGCCAAGTACTGAAACGGCACCTCCGGAGGTAGCCCACGACCGAGAGAAGCTCCGGACATGACACGTGCCAGGTCACCCCGGAGCTTCCCGCTTCTCCCAAGCAAGCTCCGGAGCTGCCACGTGTCCACACGACAGAGCTAGATGCTTAAAGCCCCCGGGAGACGTTGTAACGGCTCCGGATCTCCAAAGGACAGCCGCGGACTTCAAGATCCGATTAATTACCATTAATTCCACGTTAATGATGATTAATCGGACAGCCTTAACACCTGTAACGGCACTGTCGGAGCCGTTACAGGGTTATTAACAACAATTAATCTCGTGTATTAATACTAATAACCGCCAGGGCCACATGTCGGGCCAGGCCGACTTGTAACGGTTGGTCCTTGTACTATAAAAGGACAAACCGACGATACACAGAGAGGACTCTGGAACACTCGGAAGCTCACAAGTTAATACAACAAACACACACCCGTGGAGTAGGGTATTACGCTCAGGCGGCCCGAACCACGTAAACCACCGTGTCACTCGTGTCCAAATCGTATTTCACTTTCTTAGATCTCCGCGCGCCCAGACCGAACCACAAACTCCTTCAAACACTTTTCATAGTGTTAGGAGATCTGCCGACTCCAACAGTCGACAGTTGGCGCGCCAGGTAGGGGGACGCCTGAGATCTTCAAGAATGGTGAATTCTGCAGCTGGATCATCCAACGGGCAACCTGCTGCTCAGACTGTCGGAGGCAATCCCTCCAACATGCAACCACCGGCAGGAGCCTCAGTTCCAGCGGGAGTCACACTCCCACCACCACCATCTTCTCCGGCAAGACATGCCGAACGACATGATGGTGCACCGGCGTCACATTCTGCGCCGGCAAGTCGTGACAACCCAGAACACGCGCTCCATGCAGCGCGTGCTCTCCTTCAGCGACCACCACCTCCGGATGCATCTCAAGGTGCCATGGAGCAATGGAGAGCTGATATTGAGCATTTGGTCGCAGCAGCGGCCGAACGCCTCAACAATCAGGGTCCACCTCCTTCAGGGCGGGCCCCGTCGCAGCGACGAACGTTGTCTGGAAGACTTGGTCCACATGTCTCCAACAACCGGAGAAGAGCTGCGTCACAGCAAGTGACGTCGTTGCCCTCTGGGGCACGACGTGCCCATACTGCATCTCGGCTTTCGACACACGACCTCCGAGCGGAGCTTGATCGCCGATACCGCCAACAGGATGGCCGTGTCCACATCGAGCGAGCTCGAGAAAGACGAGATGCTCAAGATCTTTCTACTCTGGAAGGAGTAGGAGGAGGCTGTTCCGCCCTAGCCATGCATCTGCGTATGGTTAGATGGCCACAGAAGTTCCGGCCACACTTGCCGGAAAAATTCGACGGGACTGTCAATCCCATAGAATTTCTACAGATATACTCCACTGCGATCCTAGCAGCTGGAGGAAATGAGGCTGTAATGGCCAATTACTTTCCAGTGGCCTTAACTGGGACTGCTAGGTCCTGGTTTATGAGCCTTCCGCCCAACTCTATCGACAGTTGGGAGGAGCTATGCCGCCAGTTCACCGCCAATTTCGGGAGTTCATACACCCGTCCGGGCACCGAACTGGACCTTTTTGCGGTCGTGCAAAAAGGAGGAGAATCTTTGCGGTCATTCATCCAGAGATTCTCTCAGGTACGTAACACAATCCCTTCTATCTCAAGCGCTTCTGTCATTGTAGCATTCAGACAGGGTGTACGAGACAAGAAGATGTTGGAGAAACTGGCGATCAAAGAGATCACCAGTGTCACGGAGCTCTTCAGCCTGGCCGACAAATGTGCCAGAGCTGCGGAGGGCCGTGAAATGCACTCCAAACCAGCCTTGGAGGATCATAAAAAATCCTCCAAAGAAGAAGCCGCTACCTCCGGGAGTGGCAAGAAGAAAAAGAAGACCAACGACAAGAAGAAGCCGTCGGCCGGCACATCCAGCGTTGCAGCCACTGCAACTCCTGGTGGCCGGGGGCCACGCCCCGAGAAGCGACCTCCTAACACTATCGACCTCTGCACCCCGTGTGCAGCCAAGCGGCGACACCGACATTCCCGTCAAAGTCGTCCAAATTGGTTCCGATGTCACTCAAACTACCCGCATATCGGGTGGCTTGAACGACAAATAGGAACTCGCGCTCATCACTTTCCTCCGGGCTAATGTTGACGTGTTTGCCTGGCAACCGTCACAAATGCCTGGGATCCCCAGGGAAGTGATTGAGCACAATCTGAAGATTTACCCCGACGCTCGGCCTGTACACCAGAAACCTCGGAAGCAATCTGTAGAGCGACAGAACTTCATCCGACAAGAAGTGAAGAAGTTGCTCGAAGCCGGATTCATCCGAGAAGTCTACCATCCAAAATGGCTGGCAAACCCAGTCGTTGTGCCTAAGGCCGGCGGGAAACTTCGGATGTGCATCGACTACACCACACTAAATAAGGCATGTCCAAAAGATCCATTCCCACTACCTAGAATAGACCAGATAGTGGATTCCACCTCCGGGTGTGAGTTGCTGTGTTTTCTAGATGCATATTCAGGATATCATCAAATCCGGATGTCTAGGGAAGATGAAGAACATACTTCATTCATCACAGTGGATGGATTGTATTGTTACACAGCCATGCCTTTTGGTCTCAAGAATGCAGCTTCAACTTTTGTACGAGCAATGTACAAAACTTTCGAAGAACTCATCAGAGACATAGTGGAGGTGTACGTTGATGACATTGTGGTCAAAGTCAAAAACAAGGAGTCCCTCTTGGATACCTTGCAGGCTGTCTTCGACAAGCTGCGGGCCACCCGCACGAAGCTAAACCCAGACAAGTGCGTCTTCGGGGTTAGTTCCGGAAAGCTTCTTGGTTTCCTGGTAAGTCACCGGGGTATAGAGGTTAATCCGGCGAAGATAAAAGCCATCGAAGACATGCGGCCACCAACCCGCATCAAAGACGTCCAAAAATTAACTGGATGTCTAGCAGCCCTCAGTCGATTCATTTCAAGACTGGCGGAAAGGGCACTTCCCTTCTTCAAGTTACTGAGGAAGTCCGGGCCATTCCAATGGTCTGAAGAGGCAGAGAAGGCATTCCAGGAGCTGAAACAGTTCCTCACCACTCTACCAGTCTTGGTAGCTCCGAACCCTGGTGAGCCTTTATTGCTTTATATTTCAGCAGCTGACGAAGTCGTCAGTATGGTTCTGGTTGCGGAGAGACCAGAACTACCCAATACTCAGGAATCCAGATCCCTTCGGGAGGATCCGGAGGTTCCCGAAAGCAGGTCTGGGTCCCAGCTCCTAGACTTGAATCCTCAAGAAGTCACTTCAGAGGACCCAGATCCTCCCGATAGGATCCAGGTCATTCCTGAAGAAGCTCCGGGTTCCTCCACCCAGAACCCGGAGGTCCCCGAAGATAGCCTGGACCCCTCCGACAGGGTCCGGATCAATGAAGAGGAAGCTCCGGACCCCTCCGGGAGGGTCCGGACCGTTCAACGCCCAGTATACTTCATCAGTGAAGTGTTACATGATGCCAAGACTCGATACCTAGAGGTACATAAGATGCTCTACGCAGTTCTTATTGCCTCAAGGAAGCTTCGACACTATTTCCAAGCTCACAAAGTCTCGGTGGTAACCTCATATCCACTTCGAGCGATTCTGCATAATCCCAATTCAACTGGGAATATAGCAAAGTGGGCAGCGGAATTGGCTGAATTCGACCTCGAATTCATTCCAAGACAAGCAATCAAGAGTCAAGCGTTGGCAGATTTCGTGGCAGAATGGACTCCCTCTCCATTAAACTCTGGGGGCCCCAGCGAGCAGAAGAAGGAACCGCAAGTTCCGGTCTTCACTAAGCCTCACTGGACCCTTTACTTCGACGGCTCCATGCAGAAGCAAGGAGCCGGAGCTGGAGTCCTTCTCCTCACACCAACCGGGGAGAAGGTAAGATACATGGTGCACCTTGATTTCAAGGCAACCAACAACATGGCGGAGTACGAAGCACTCATATATGGATTAAAGGTGGCACTATCCTTTGGTGTCAAGCAGTTGCTGGTCAAAGGAGATTCACAACTTGTTATCAAACAAGTGAAGGGTGAATGCTCCTGCAATAATCTCCAGCTGGCTGCTTATCTCCTTGAAGTCCAGAGGCTTCAGAAGGACTTCGAAGTCCTAGACCTTCACCATGTTCAGCGTGCTCACAACGTTGAAGCTGACGAACTCTCGACCAAGGCGTCAACCGGAGCTCCGGCTCCAGACGAAACCTTTGTCCGGAGGTTGTCAAAACCCACAGTTCAGCCTGCCGAGCTGAACGAAGGGGGCGAGATCAGCATCCCGAAGCTGACGGTCCCGATGGCCCTGTTACCATGGCAGCCATCAAGGGTCGTAGGTGCTGCCGGAAGCTCCGAGCAACCCAGCACGCAAGACTCAAATGCTCAAGTCAGTTCCGATGCATGGATCTCGGAGATCCGGAACTACTTGAAAGACAACATCCTTCCTGACGATGATGTATCCGCTGACCGGGTAGTCAGATTGGCTAAAAGATACACGTTGGTAGAAGGGGATCTCTACCGGCGCGGTGCCAACGGCATCCTAATGCGGTGCATCACAAGGGAAGAAGGCTGCGAGCTCCTCGCAGAAATCCATGGAGGCGAGTGTGGGAACCACGCGTCTTCCCGCACGCTGGTCGGAAAAGCCTTTCGGCACGGCTTCTACTGGCCAACAGCGCTCCAGGATGCTACTGAGCTAGTGAAGAAATGCAAAGCATGCCAATTTCATGCAAAGCAAATTCATACACCTGCTCAGCCCTTACAAATGATACCTCCTACGTGGCCCTTCGCCGTGTGGGGGATGGACATCTTGGGACCCTTCCCAAGAGCCGTCGGAGGTTACAAGTTCCTGTATGTCGCCATCGACAAGTTCACCAAGTGGCCGGAAGCTACTCCTGTTGTGACGATCAACAAACAATCTGCAATCAATTTTCTACAATCTATCGTGAGCAGATTCGGAGTCCCAAACAAGATCATCACTGATAATGGGACTCAGTTCACAAGCTCCGCATTTCAAGGATATTGCGAAGACCTCGGCATACAAGTTTGCTACGCCTCCGTAGCTCATCCTGCCAGCAATGGGCAAGCCGAGAGAGCAAACGCAGAGATCCTTAAAGGACTCAAAACGCGCACTTATGAGCGTTTGAAAAAGCACGGAGCTAATTGGATCGAAGAGCTTCCGCCCACTCTATGGGCTAACAGGACTTCTCCAAGTCGGGCAACCGGAGAAACACCCTTCTTCCTGGTGTACGGAGCAGAAGCGATCCTTCCTCCGGAGATCACCCTGGGTTCCCTCCGAGTCCGGACCTTCGACGAAGCCGCGCAGGACCAGCTCCGGCGTGAAGACCTAGACCTCCTCGAGGAGGGAAGGTGCCAAGCAGCTGTTCGGAACGCCCGATACCGCCAAGCTCTACGGCGCTATCATCAGCGGCATGTACACAACCGACAGCTCGAGGAAGGCGATCTGGTGCTACGGAGAATACTATCCAGAGAAGGGCAAAACAAACTCTCCCCCGGCTGGGAAGGACCCTTCCGAGTGATCAAAGTATCCCGTCCCGGAAGCGTTCGCTTGGCTACCGAGGATGGGACACCTCTCCCAAATCCTTGGAACATCGAGCACCTCCGTAAGTTCTACACTTAATTCCACGGAGGTGAGTCTTAAGTAACTTGAAGTGTATGTTATAGAGTCATTGTACAGAGTCGGGTAGTTCCTCCGGGAGAGCAGCCGGACCTTTCCCGAAAGGTTTGAAGAGCTCATGCAACACTTGATACAGTCTCCGGACTAGAAGTGTGGCTAACTACCCAGGGTCAAACGAGAAACCAAACACACTTAGCCTGGTTGCGTACCCTAAGAGTGTACTTGTTTCCCCTGTACCCCGGACCTATAATGAAAGACATCTTCATGTGAAATAGACTCCACGTGCATTCATTTTTGCATAAGGCTCGACATTTTTATTTTTCTCTTTCTTGTCTATAACAGAAATGTGCAATTCTTAAGAAGTTTTAGTTTAACCGGTTTATGTACGATTTGGGTTGAATTGTCAGATTTTTTAGATTTAAATGTCGTCTGTGGCCAACTCGCCTGAAAGCCGCCAAGCCATTCTAGGGCCGGAGTGCGCTATCGACTTAGCCTGGTCAAGCACCCTAAGTACGCCACTCTACCTACACCCCGGCAGGCCAAAGTAAGGTGGGTCCATGGACAATTAGATCTAAAAGAAAAGACAATTCATCCAATCATACTAAAAATCGTGTTCAACTTGAAATTCTCTTGAGAATCGTAAGCCGCAACGAAGTTATAGATAAGGAACGAATTTTACTGTTTTTCTTGGCCTAAGTGTGCAGGAAGAATAAACCCAACATTGATGGAGAAAAATCGGAGTTAACCAAGCTCCGACTCCCACCGGCGTTAACTTGAAGATGGTGAGAAGACTCTATCACTAGAGTCTGTTGCCAGCAAGCCAGGCGTGGCAAGGGTCATTGCCGGAGCTACTAAGCTCCGACACCTTGAAGTATTAACTATCGACACTCAACGTGTTGGTAGGGCTATTGCCGGAGCTACTAAGCTCCGACGATGGGCAATGCCGGAGCTTCTAAGCTCCGACGACTTCAAGGGACCTTCACTATCGAAGACTTCGGACCTAAACTACACGAGTTCGAAGCAAATTTGTCTTCAACAAAACTCAACATCCTTTTGGTACATGTCCACAATCACATTGTGCACATCTACCAGGGGGCCAAGTGAAGACAAAGATGTTGAAGACAGAAAAATGAAATTCACGAAAAATTGGGGATTTCATTTCATCAGAAGACCGGAGATTACATCTGGGGACAAAGGATTACAAAATTGAGGAAGAAGAGAAGATACAAATAAAGGCTAAGAAAGATAGTCCTAGACCCTATGGAAGAACTCAGCGACCTTCTGGGCGACCTCCGACACGCTGGCTCGGGTAGCTTCGCCTTCTCCTTCAACGGGGCCTTCAAGCACCGGGTCCAGAGGGAATCGGGGGTTCCGGCTAGTATAGCACGTCAACACATATTCTGTGACGTTCCTAGCCAGGGATTGCCCCTCGACCTCCAACTGGTCCGCGATGACGTCGCCCACCTTGGAGAGCTTGCCACCCGCAGCGCTCAACGCCTGCAATGCAAGGTCCGGCTCCGGCTCCGGATCATCCGGAAGCACGGGGCTGAAACCCATAGGCGCCAGCGCATCGTCGGCCTTGCTCAGGAACTCCCAAATTTGCAGGGAGTCCGTCTTCCTCAGGCCCTTCATTTCTTCCAGGGACCTCCGGGTCGCCGCCAGTTCTGAGTTCTCGCGGGAGAGGCGCTCAACTTCTTTGGCGTTTTGCTGAATTTTCGCAGCAACCCGCTTTTCGAGTCTCCCGAGCTCCTCCTCCCGGAGGTGGATCTTGTTCCGGCGGTCGACCAGGTCTTTCTCCCTAGCCTCTATTTTCTTCTCCCGGGCGATGAGGGCACACTCATACTCGTAGAGCTCCTGCCCTCGCACCCAGGTCTTCTCCTCCTCCTCGAGGCAGCGCTCTTCCAATTTTTTAGCGCGCTCCTCGAGGCCCTTGTCCGCCAGAGCTGTCTTCTCGGCGAGCTCTTCTTCACGTCGCAAGACGTCGTCCCGTAGCTCCAGGAGTTTTTGCTCCTCATCCTCGAGCCGCTTTTCCCTTCCCTCAAGCGCCTCTCGGCGCTTGATGAGTGCGGTACTGATGGCTTCGAGTTCATCGAACCGGGCGTTGGCCGCATCATTGGCAGCTTTAGCTTGGTCGTGGTACTCCCGGGATTTGGCGTCGAGGTTGTGAGTCATGCTCTCCCTCTCGTCCAGCATCTCACCCCAGAGCTCCAAGCGGACCTTCTCCCGCTTGATCCATTCCTTGTCCGCAGCGATCCTCGACTGCGCCAGCTTGGTTTCGAATTGGAGTCTATTACGCCACCTCCTAAGGGTTTGGCGCTCCTCTTCAAGAACCTTGCTGTCGTGGAAGAAGGCTAGTTGGACTTGGCGCAGACTGGAGCAAGCGTTGTCGATGGACATCGACAGCGAGATGGGCTCCGGACCTTCTGGGGTCTCATCCGCTGGTTCCAGCGGGTCTTCATTTACAAAAATTGGGTCCCACTCTGCGAGAGCGGAACCCCGAGCTTCCAAGGCACTAGGGCCCTCCTCCGGGATGGCCTCAGTCGCCACTGAAGAAGGTCCCGCCACCAAATCTTCATTCGCCCCCTCAGGCTGGGGGCCGGCGACTTCGTTCAGGCACTCTGGCTCCGCCACGGGTACCATCGACGTCGTCGCCTCCAATGGCTCCGGCCGGGACGCTTCTTCTGAGGGGAGCTCAAGCTCCCCCGCCTCCACCACCACCGGCTCTGCAGCCGGCGCTCCAATAACTACCGGCCTTGCGACCGGAGCTTCAGAAGTAACCGGCTCAATTGCCGGAATCACTTCAACCTCCGGCTCGCACGCCGGGGCTTCAGCTGCCTCCGGCTCGACCGCCGAAGCTCCAGCATTTTCCGGCTCTGAAGCCGGGACCGCTACTTCCTCCGGCTCGACAGCCGGAGCATCTACTTCTGCAGCACCAGGGCCCGGAGCTTCAACCTCCGGAGCGGGTGCCGCTGGCACATCTTCAATCCCGTGGTCCGGCGCTACCACGGGAACTTCTGGAGACGAGTCGAGGTCCATGACCACGACAGCCGGCGCCGGAGCTGTCGCAGCCTCCGCCTGGGGCGGCACCAGGGCTGGAGCAGAAGCCCTCGCAGCCTCAGACACTGTGGCTGAGGGCGGAGCTTCACTCCCCTTCTTGGGAACGCTGCAGATGAAGAATGAAGAAATTGAGCAAACAGATGCTATAATTAAAAGTTAATTGAGGTAAGCAAGAAAAATTACCTTGGGAGGCTCACGCACCAGCTTGCGCGAAACCTCTTTCCCGGACGTTCCGGGCTGGCCACGGTCGGCGTAGGAGCTCCGGGAGGACTCCCAGGACTTGCCGTAGCCGCGGGCGTTTCCCGGGTCGGAGCTCTCCTTGACCGGGAGGAACTCCTAGACCTGGAGGCCCTCACCGCTTCTCGAACCGGAGTCGCCTGTCCGGAGCTGGCACCTCCGGAGGGACCCATCACGGGGACGGCCGTACTCCGGGAGGATCCCACCGCCGGAACAGTAGCGCTCCGAAAAGACCCCACCACGGGGACAGACGCTACAGCAGCGGAGGATCCTCCTTCCTGAGGACGGGGAACTGGCGGGGAAGTAGCAAGCCCGACGGACCTCCCGTCAGCATGACGTAACTTCCTCTTCCGGCTCTCTGGCTCCTCCGCCAGCTCCTTGCCCTTGCCGGTGACCTCAGCTCTTGGCTGAGAGACAGGGGCGGAGCCGCCTTCCGACAACCCGGGGATCGCCAACGGGGCGGTCGATCTTCTCTCGACGACGCCAAGGTCGTCAAGCGCGGGCATCTTCCGCCGGAGCACCCTGCTGAACTCAACTTCCTCGTTCAGGGGGAGGAAAGCCGGAGGCGGAGTCAAGTACGCTCCGTCTACATCGATGCCGTGCTGGAATTTCTTGAGGTGAAACTCCAAGGACTTCCCCACCATGCTGGACTTCAACCCGGTTTCGACCCGGTCTTCGTCCATCACGCTGTTGAGGGCCCAGGCGAGCTTCTCCCTCCTCTTCAGCGGCGCCCACCTGTTCGACAGGAAGTTGCAGAACACCGCCTGGGGAGTCAATCCTCCCTCTACACATTGGCGGATCCTGGACAAGACGGGGTCGAAAGCTGCCGCCAGCACCGGAACTTCGCTCCACACCGACGTGTCAATGCCGGGTAGACCGTCTGGCAGTTCCAACCGCTCGTGCTCCTCCACCCGGACGACCACCCAATCTTTCTTCCAGTCATCCCACTTCCCGGAAGGGAACGACCGGAGGTACTTGAACGGGCACTTCTTGCGCTTCACAAAGTAGTAGAAGCCAAGGTACTCGTCACTTCGGCCGGTGGTTTGGACGGTGAAGAAAGTGCGGAAGAGCTCGATGCAGGGAGGAATGCCCACCCACATCTCGCAGAAGTGGACAAAGACGGATACAAGGAGAAGGGAGTGAGGGCCAAGGTGGTATAGCTGCAGACCATAGAAGTCCAGCAGCATCAAAAAGAAGGAAGAAAATGGTGGGATCAGCCCCACCATGGCATACGATGAAAAGTATACCATTTCGCCGGAGCGCTCCTTTTTAAAGGGAAGCTCTCCTCCGGTACGGATTGAACGGTTGAAGAAGTCCGACGACCACCCCATGAGGGCTCGGACCTTCTTCAGATCGCTCTCCGTCTTCAAACGACTCTCACGCAGACCCAACTCCATCGCAGCACTGCTAGGCGAGAGAAGAGAAGCAAAGCACGAGTTGGGAGTTTGAGCGCAAGAACAGATGGAAAGCGTAAAGAACTCCCGACGGTGCGCTTTCCTTCTTAAGTAAGCCCTCGCAACGCTTGGATGGAAACTGCAGGGGAGTTAAGCATACTACTCAAGAATTCAACCCAGCCGATGACAAGAGGGCCCGGGACCACCCTGACGATCAAGTCGAGGCTCTTACCCAGGCGAACAGTTGTCATCACGAGGCGGGAAACCCAAAGGCGGCGGACTGACAAGGCGCGCGGAACCGATACGGTTTTCGTATCGGGAACCGACGACCTTCAATTGCGAGAGATCCGCACGTCAAAGATCTTATCTGCCGCCTGAGGTGCGCCACGCGTCGGGACTCAACCATAAAGCCCCGCCAAAGGCACCTCCGAAGACTCTTGAAGACCCAGTTCAAGAGTCACAAGTATGGACCCACCTCCGGCGGAACGACTTCATCCCGTTGGCCTTCCCCGGAGGTAGGTCCAGGGGGCCACTGTCGGTACCCTAAAAACCATACACCCCCTGAGGTTACAAAGATCTCAAGGGAAGGACATCAACTCAAATTGAAGATCCTCGGGGGCCCACTCGCCAGACGTGACCGGACCCGCTTCTCCAACATGGTTAACCTCTAGGTTGCCACGTGTACTGTCAGCCCAGAGCTATTACCCGCAAAGGTGAAGCTCCGGGCCAAGTACTGAAACGGCACCTCCGGAGGTAGCCCACGACCGAGAGAAGCTCCGGACATGACACGTGCCAGGTCACCCCGGAGCTTCCCGCTTCTCCCAAGCAAGCTCCGGAGCTGCCACGTGTCCACACGACAGAGCTAGATGCTTAAAGCCCCCGGGAGACGTTGTAACGGCTCCGGATCTCCAAAGGACAGCCGCGGACTTCAAGATCCGATTAATTACCATTAATTCCACGTTAATGATGATTAATCGGACAGCCTTAACACCTGTAACGGCACTGTCGGAGCCGTTACAGGGTTATTAACAACAATTAATCTCGTGTATTAATACTAATAACCGCCAGGGCCACATGTCGGGCCAGGCCGACTTGTAACGGTTGGTCCTTGTACTATAAAAGGACAAACCGACGATACACAGAGAGGACTCTGGAACACTCGGAAGCTCACAAGTTAATACAACAAACACACACCCGTGGAGTAGGGTATTACGCTCAGGCGGCCCGAACCACGTAAACCACCGTGTCACTCGTGTCCAAATCGTATTTCACTTTCTTAGATCTCCGCGCGCCCAGACCGAACCACAAACTCCTTCAAACACTTTTCATAGTGTTAGGAGATCTGCCGACTCCAACAGTCGACAGTCTTCATATAGACACATTGTCATTGTGTGCATAATGATTGTCTATCACTAAGTGTGTGCTTGCACTTGCTTTTCAAATTTTGCCTTGGAGTACTTCACTAAAGCCATCCATTTTAGTAAGATAGAGTTTTTAGATATGAGAAATATGGAAATATAATAAAAAATAGACTTTTTAGATATGAGAAGCATGGCATTATAATAAATTAACTACCTTTATTATTCTGATCCATATAATTGATTGGATTAGTTCATATGGATGGTTGAGTTCTAGCTTCCAAAATACTAACTCCATTTAGATATGGAGATGATACTAAGTGACTGAAGAATGATCTAGCAATGTTAAATAGACATAACCTTTTTTGTTTGAGATGATGGACTTTGGTACATAAAAGTACATGACTTCAATGCATAAGAGTCATTAGATGTTGAGTGGTGATTAAAATAAATTATGGAATCATGATAAAATAGATCAAATTAATTAGAAGAGATAAAAGTTTAAAAAAAGACTCAATATTTTCATATTTCTCTCATCCTTTTTTATAAATCATATATTTTATTCATTTAAAAATCCGAAGAAGTTTGAGCCAATACTAATATATCGTATTCGAGTTAACAGTAATAATTATGTTAACTTAGAGTCCTAAATAGAAATGACATGTTCTCTTTGTTTCTTTTTGTTTGACACTGCCTAATTCATTTTTATTTGACACTGGCTAGTTCATTTTTGAAGTAATCAATATTAAATATACTTCTTTCATTCCTAAAAGTTTGTCGTTTTGTACTACAAAGCGAGAAACTTTTAAATACAGAGGGAATACAAAAATAAAAAATGTATATTTCATTAAAATTGATTGTAAAGCACTGCAAGTACGGTTACATGTTTTTTCTTTTAAAAAACTGCTCCACCTTTACAGTCTTCACATGCTGGCTCCACCACAGTCATCGGAGACGAAATGTGGCGCAGGATTTTTGTGGCTTGCCCACTTGCAGCAGCAGCAGCGGTGCTCACCACTCTCCTTACTTGTTTGTGTTTCGGCTATAGATGTGAAGGTCGTACTTGTGTTTCAGCCATTAAGGTGAAGGGTGCTCGTCCTGTATTACTTCCGGCGGGTTCGACATCAAGGAGGTTGAAGAAGCTTCTAGAGGTGTGGCACAATGGTACGGATCCTCTGTTCCACTCCTCGTACCCCCATGTTTTTCCATGTTTTCTACTATTTGGTTGGTTTCTAAGGAAGAGCTTCAGATCGCGGATTAGCAAGTGTTCCCCTGCTATTTTTCCTGCAACAATATTTGTATTGCATAGAAATGTGTGTTCACAGTGATTTGATTTCTTATTTGATAATAACCAAGTCCAGCCAACTAAGATATGAATATGTTATTTGCCCAGAACAAATATTTTATTCTGGTTAGAAGATAATAATCAAAATAAGTTGGATTGGCTAAATAGACTTTCAATGTCTTAATACTGGTCTAAATTTTGTTATAGCCTGCATTTTCAATCCTTTAGCCTATGTCCAACAACACAATGCATTTTGAAGAGGCAAAATAAACGGAGAAGATAAATATTTGAAATATACAACAGAATATGATGTTGCGTTAATCTTGCTTCTCCTATAATATTGAGAAGTTCCAAATAGAGTCTAGTCTAGAGTTAGAGATAGATTTTAAAGATAATGATAGAGTTTGGGGTAGAGTTCAGGAGGTTAAATAATAGTACTAAATAGATTTGATTCTGTTTTTATCTTTAACGAGAAATACCAATGAATAAATCAATCAATTTGGTATTGAAATTTCGAGTTGATTTTCATCTCGAGACAACATACTCTCGAAGGTGGCCACAAATCAACCAAGGCATGTTCAAGGCTCGTGGTCGGGCGTGTTTTGTGCAAATTCAACAGGGAAGTGGTGAATCGAAGCAAGGCAGAGCTCAACAAGAGCAGCCCTATTTAGCAAAAGTGACTCAATTTGATTTGGGCAAGGAACCGTAGCACATCGGCATATCGCAACATGTTGAGGTCCTGGAGAGACTGTGCCTTTCTTGACCCATTCAAAACCCTCACAGCTTCGCAGTTGTGCAATCATCATTTATGGTTCTGGGATATTGCGAGTCTACCAGCAGCGGTGGCCCGTACTCGTCCAACCAGGTTTCTTGGCATGACAGTCGCAGTCGGAGGGGTTTTGTTGTGCGTGTGCACCTACTTCCCATAGCGGGCGGCTCGAATCCCAAGAAGCAGTATGGGATCACCAAGCTGTTATCGATACATGGCCTGGTGGAGGCGGATCTCAAGAGGACATCGAAGTTAGAGAAGCTTTTGGTTGAAGCGGGTCTGTATGAGAGTTAGGAGGAGTCAGATAAGTGGGTAAAGATGCATGAGAAACTTCACGAGTTTCTCAAAGGTTGGGAGAAGCAATTAACTAGCCAGAGAGGGTATACGGTTCAAATGGATGAAGAGACTAGTGCCAAACTCTTCACCTTTGCCTCATACTGTCCATGTGTTGAGAATATGTCTAACCCAAGTTCATGCTCAGGATAATGTGTTTATCCCAGAGTATGATGTGTCCATCCCACCCAAATTCTACTCAGGATGATGTGTTCATCCCACAATTGATCGTGTCTGGATGATGTTTTCTTCCAATGGGATGATGTGTTTGACTCATAGTCGTGCATGATGATGTGTTCATCCTCAGGATGTAGTGTCTACTCTATGTGTTATGGTGCTCAGGTGATATTGTGAGTGTCTATAGCGGGAGGATCAAATCCCACAAAGCAATACGGGATCACCAACCCTTATTACTTTGCCCCAGTGGAGGTAGATCTCCAGACGATGGCGGAGTTGGAGAAGTTATTGTTGATGTGGACCTGTATGAGAGTCGAGAGGAGTCAAATAAGCTAGTGAAGGTGTTGGAGAAGCTTAATAGGTTCTCAAAGGCATTTCTCAAAGGCTGGGTGAAGCAATTAACTAGTTTGAGAGGGTATACAGATCAAATGGTTAAAGAGGCTTGTGCCAAACTCTTTACATTTGGATCATATTGTACAGGGTTTGACGATGTGTCGAACCCAAGTTCGTTCTCGAGATGATGTGTTCATCCCAGGAATGATGTGTTCATCCCACCAAATTTTACTCGGGTGTTGAGGTAACCAATTTTACTATAATGTTTAGAGTCCAGAACAGGGGAGCGCCGGCTTAGTGCGCCTAGAGTCCAAGTTGGAATAAGATATAAGAGTTCAAAATAGATTAAGGTGGCTCTAGAAAACTGCCCTAGTGAAGTTTTTATTAATGTCTCTCCTACCAAGTGATGAAACATAGTCTCTAAGAGGCTGAATACAGACATACTGAGGCGACTAGTTGTGGGAAGAGCTAACCTTCCGGCCCTAGAACCTCTAAAATCAGTCAATGGTCTTGAAATATTTAGGTTATTACCACCGGCAACAGTTTCAGGCAATTAAAGTGTGAAATATAGATCATGTCTACACAGAATACTACAGAGTCAGATCCCATCATGTGGTCGAAGATCGAGAAAATTAGCATATGCCACCTCAGTTTCCATAGTCGTGTTCGAGATAATGTGTTTATCCCATGATATGATGTGTTCATCCCACTCAAATCATACTTAGGATGATGTGTTCATCCCACAATTGTTCGTTTCCAGAATATGTGTTCGACCAAGGTAATGATGTGTTCGACCCATAGTCATGCATGATGATGTGTTCATCCCACACAAATTCTGCTCATGAATTTAGGTAGTCATGTTTATAGAAGGTTTAGAGTCCAGGACAGGGGAGCGCCGGCCTATTGCGACCATAGTCCAAGTCAGAGTAAGAGATAAGAATCCAAATTAGATTAAGGCGACTCTAGCCGGTGAAGTTTTTATTAATGTCTCTCCTGCGAATGCTGGAACATGGTCTGTGAGAGGCTGAATATGGAAATACAAAGGTGACTAGTTGTGGGAAGAGCTAACCTTCCTACCCTACAGCCTCCACGATCAGTCAATGGTCTTGAAATGTTTGGATTATTATCACCGGCAATAGTTCAGGCAATTGAGGCGCGGTGTATAGATCACGTCCGCACAAAATACTGGAGAGCCAGACCATATCATGTGGTTGGAGATTGAGCAAATTGCATATGCCACCTCAGATTCCATAGTCATGCTCGGGATAATGTGTTTAATTATCCCAGGGTATGATGTGTTTATCACATCCAAATTCTACTAGAGATGATGATGTGTTCATCCCACAATTGTTCATGTTCATGACGATGTTTCGACCAAGGGGATGATGTGTTCAGCACATAGTCGTGCATGATGATGTATTCATCTCACCCAAGTTCTGCTCGGGTGTTGAGGTAATCAAGTTTTCTAGAAAGATTAGAGTCCAAGATAGGGGAGCGTCGGCCTGTTGTGCCCATAGTCCAAGTTGGAATAAAAGATAAGAGTCCAAACTAGATTAAGGTGACTATAGAAAACTGTTCCAGTGAAGTTTTAATTAATGTCTCTCCTACCAGTGTTGGAACATCATCTGTGAGAGGTTGAACATGAAAATACGTAGGCGACTAGTTCTAGGAAGAGCTAATCTTACTACCTTGCAACCTCCAGGATCAGTCGATGGTCTTAAAATATTCGGTTTATTAGCCCTGTTTGATACAAATGAAACTTGTAGAGAGCTGACTTCTCTATGACTGTCCTGTCTGGAGAAGCAATTGTAAATACAAGTTAGATGTTTGACAGTCTGCTTTTGGATATGTTGATTTTCTGTTACGGAGTGGATAATGTCTAAATTGTCTATGATGATTTTTTTGTTGTTTATATTTATTAACTCTGAGTTTTTTGTAATATTTTATTTCCTACATAATACAAACTATTTAATATTCATACACATGAGAAAATCAAAATAGTATGACAAACTATTTAATATTCACATAACACGTAATTGCAAAGATGTCCATTACAACATATTGTCAAGAATTCAGATATATATAAGAACATGAATTTGTGTTCGAAAAAGTAGGAACTAGTGATTTCTGCCCCAGCTGCACAAGACCACAAGTACACCTTGATAATTACCATGACAATTCTGATTGTTGTCAGTACCAGATAAGTAACCAGCTGAAAGTTTGTCTTGGTCATCCACATCGCCTGCTTGACAGTTGTCCAGTGAGAAGTGGCACTTACAGTTTTCCAGATGACATATCCCCATGCTTATCTTGGAGCTGTTTGGATCCTCACTACCGACGCCACACCGTAAGTGTGGCGGCGCCAAACCTGTGGTGCTGAAATTGGTCGCCACACTTGCTGCAAGCGTGTGGCAGAAAAAATGGATTGTGGCGCAGGAGGCTGGTGCGCCGCAGCTGCGGCGTCGAAGCAAACACGCGCCGCACACGCCGCAGCTGCAGTATTGATTGCTGTGGCGTCGTGTGGCCGCGAGCCAAACAGCCCCCTTGTTCTTACGTCGTGTTGAAGATTGCAAAGACTGGTGTGAGTCATCATGTTGTGTGTTCGACACATGTACAAAGACTGGTGTGAGTCATCACGTGTGTGTTCAGCACATGTAGTTCTTACATCGTCACTGAGGGAACCTGGTGTGAGCCGTGCCAATGAGGACACTATCTCGAGCCATTTTTCGAATCATTACCACACTCCGAGCTAACACCTTTCTCCTTCATTAACTGTGCAACTAAAGCTCGAAAGTGTTTCAACAAATCATTCAGAAAACTTTCTTTACGAGCTCCAGTAGACACGCTATCGGCACCAGTTATTCTGTTAGCACTGAAGCAACTTGGTCCAGAAACAACCCCATCGTCCTCATCATCGCATCCAAATATCTTTGATTCCAAATCATCACTCTCATCTTCAGGTGGTGGTGGGCACCAAATATCATCGAAAAAAATCTACAATGTGGCATGATGCGTTGACCTCTTCTCCCTCATCAGCGATGCTAGCACTGCTTTGCTCCTGTGCATCATCTGAGTCAGTCATTGATGTTGCATCATGATACAAATCACCATGTTGCCTCAGGACGACAGGTGGGGTAGGGAGGTGCTTGTCCGAGCGTTAGTCTGTGTGTCGGAGAAGACGAGGAGGAAGCAATGCGCATGCGCTGAGGGATCCGGAGCTCGGAGAGAATGAGATGTTGTGGATCTCCCGCAGTGGGGAGAGGGGTGTTGCGCTCTAGACATGGGTATCCAGCGGCAGGGGAGAAGTAGCAACAGCCCCTGGACGCGGATCTGAGGAGGAGGGGCGTCAGGCCCTCGCTTTTGGAGGGGAGAGAGGGGAGCGGAGGCGGAGGAAATTCTGGAGGCAGACTGGAGAGGAGAAGAGTTAGGATACTATTTTATAAGATGACAATTGCGGATAATTTTTATTGAAGTTTGAGGTTAGTTTAGTAACTCAGTTGCAGGAAGCAAGTAAATGGGAGGTAGCTTTTCCTTCCAGCTGTGTACCAGATCATTTCGGGAAGCGCTTTTGTAAGAAGTTGGTCCAAAATCTACGTGTTTGGAAGTCCAAATTGTTAAATTTGTTAAGAAGTTGACTGAAAAGTTGTGCCAAACATGACCACTATCACCGACAATAGTTCAGACAATTGAGACACGAGATATATATCATCTCTGTACAAAATAATAGAGACTCAGACACCATCGTGTGTTTGGAGATCAAGAAAATTGATATATGCCACCTCAGAATCTATAGTCGTGTCGGGATAATGTGTTTATCACAGGATATGATGTGTTCATCCCATCCAAATTCTACTTGGGATGATGTGTTCATCCCACAATTGTTCGTGTACGGGACAAAGTGTTCGACCAAGGGGATGATGTGTTCGACCCATAGTCGTGCATGATGATGTGTTCATCCCACTCAAATTTTGGCTAGGTGTTGAGGTAATCATGTTTTCTAGAAGGTTTAGAGTTCAC
This sequence comes from Tuctoria greenei, assembly GCA_036927565.1. Classification (NCBI taxonomy): domain Eukaryota; kingdom Viridiplantae; phylum Streptophyta; class Magnoliopsida; order Poales; family Poaceae; genus Tuctoria; species Tuctoria greenei. The sequence goes on along the minus strand of JAYESD010000009.1, from coordinate 176,567,234 downwards.
AATATGAGAGTGCCAACCTGGTGCGCCCATAGGCCAAGTCGAAATAAGATAGAAGAGTCCAAACATAGATTAAGGTGACGCCATAAAACTGCCCTAGTGAAGTTTTTATTAATGTCTCTCCTACTAAGTGTCAGAACATGGTTTGTGAGAGGCTAAATATGGAATTACTGAGACAACTAGTTATGAGAAGAGCTAATCTTCCTATCCTACAATCTTTAGGATCAGTCAATGGTCTTGAAATGTTTGGGCGGGGGATATAGATCATGTCTGCACATAATACTGGAGATCCATATCCTATCATGTGGTTGAGGATCGAGAAAATTAGCATATGACACCTCAAGTTCCATAGTCATGCTCGAGATAATGTGTTTATCTAAGGGTATGATGTGTTCATTCCACCCAAATTCTACTCGAGATGATGTGTTCATCCCATAATTATTTGTGTTCGGGATGATGTGTTCGACCATGGGGATGATGTGTTCGACACATAATCGTGGATGATGATGTGTTCATCCCACCAAAATTCTGCTCGGGTATTGAGGTAATCATGTTTTCTAGAAGGTTTAGAGTCCATGACAGGGGAGTGATGGCTTGGTGCCCCCATAGTCCAAGTTGGAATAAGAGATAATAGTCCAAACTAGAGTAAGGTCTCTAGAAAACTGCCCCAGTGAAGTTTTTATTAATGTCTCTCCTACCAAGTGTTGGAATATGGCCTGTGAGAGACTGAATATGGAAATGCGGAGGCAACTAGTTGTGGGAAGATCATTGGCAACCTCCAGGATCAGTCGATGATCTTGAAAATATTTGGGTTATTATCATTGGCAATTGTTCAGAAAATTAAGGTACGAGATATAGATCACATTTGCGCAGAATACTGGAGAGCCAGACCCTATCATGTGGTTGAAGATCAAGACAATTGACGTATGCCACCTTAGATTCCCCCACAAATAGCATTGAGGGGTCTCTTCCAGAAGGCTAACCGCGATGAACTGCAAGCGCTACGGAGTCAGCTAGTGTTCACTAGCGGTCTGGATGATAGCACCAGGCACCAGGCTGCCCAATCCTTTGACGAGGAGATTGCAAAGCAATGATGCTGACAAACTTAAATAATGGTTGCTGTTCTGTTCTAATCTCTTGATGGGATGTCATGATTTTTTTATGGGGTCAAGGAAATTTAACTCTGAGACTTGCTTCTTGTGCTACCATTGTGCCCCTTTCATTGCGTTCTTGTGTCCATGCTCCATAATATGTGCCATAATATTTGCCATCACTTGGCTGCTCTTATGCTTCTTATAGCAGACAACTCATCGACTGAACAGTGTACATACTGTTTCAAATGCTAAGATAAAATGTTTCAAAAAATGGTGTGGATTTCCAACATTGGGATGATGTGTCCATCCCATAATTATTCATGTTCGGAATGATGTGTCCGTTCTAGGTGATGATGTGTCCGTCCCATAATCATGTATAATGATGTGCTCGTCCCATAGTAGTGTCCAACCTAAATTTATGTTGGAGATGTAGTTGTGTCCATCTTGAGGATGTATTTGTGTCTAGCCCAAAATTGGTATTGTTTGGGTTAAAGTTGTGCCGATGTAGTTGTGTCCAACCCAAAATTGTGTGTAGGTTGGAATATGTTTCTTCATCCTAAATTAGTGAGAGTGTGTCCTAGAAACAAGATTAATGAGATGATTGTTGAGTCTAATCTTGTTTTCTTTATTATTCTAGAAGTGTATTAGAGAGAAGTTCCAGTTAGAGTTCAGTCATCTAGGGTTAGAGATAGAATTTTAGCTAAAGATGGAGTTTGAGATAAAGTCCAGGAGGTTAGATAAAAGTACTAAACATATTTTGGTCTGTTTTTATTGTAACAAGTCAATTGAAACTTTGAGTTGATTTTTTGGTCCAAAATTCCAACATATGCAGTCTCTTTCTGAGAGGTGGGCATAGATAAATGAATATGAGAAGAGTTGATCTGTATTCTTAGCTATCATATCTCCACATATGTAAAATGGCAATCCCATTTGCATCTCCTATTGGGAGTTGTGTGGGTTGTTCCTCAATATCTGAATTGAATTTGAACTAATGTTTGAGCTGTCTATCGGAGACGGTCTTAGATATTGAATACAACAGGTCAAATTCAATTCGGATATTGAGGAATAGCCCACAACTCCCAATAGGAGATGCAAATGGGATTGCCATTTTGCATATGATGAGATAGGACAACTAAGAATAGAGATCAAACTCTTCTCATACACATTTACCTATGCTCACATCTCAGAAAGAGACTACATATGTTGGAATTTTGAACCAAAAAATGAACTCAAAATTTCAATAATGAATTGCTTGATTTATTTCTTGGTATTTCCAAGATATATATACTTGTTACAATAAAAACAGACCAAATATGTTTAGTACTTTTATCTAACCTACTGGACTTTATCTCAAACTCTATCTTTATCTTTAAATTCTATCTCTAACTCTAAATAATTGAACTCTAACTGAAACTTCTCTTCTAATACACTTCTAGAATAATATAGAAAACAAGATTAAACTCAACAATCATCCCATTAATCTTGTTTCTAGGACACACTCTCACTAATTTAGGATGAAGAAACATATTCCAACCTACACACAATTTTGGGTTGGACACAACTACATTGTCACAACTTCATCCCAAACAACACAAGACACAACTACACCCTCGGGATGGGTGTAACTACATCTCGAACATAAATTTGGATTGGACACTACTCTGGTACGAACACATCATTATACATGACTATAGGACAAACACATCATCATCTGAAACGGACACATCATCCAGAACACGAATAATTATGGGATGAACACATCATCCTCTGAGACGAACACATCATCCCAATGTTCAAAATCCACACCATTTTTGAGACATTTTATCTTAACATTTGGAACAGTATGTACATTGATCAGTCAACAAGTTGTTTGCCATAAGAAGCATAAGAGTAGCCAAATAATGGCAAATATTATGGCTCATATTATGGAGCATGGAAACAAGAACAAAATTAAAGGGACACGAAGATAACACAAGAAGCAAATCTCAGAGTTAAATTTTCTTGACCCCATAAAAAAATCTTGGCATCCCATCAAGAGCTTAACAACCGCCAGTATTTAAGCCTGTCAGCACCATTGCTTTGCAATCTCCTCGTCAAGGACTTGGGCAGCCTGGTGCCTGGTGCTATCATCCAGACCGCTAGTGAACACTAGCTGACCTTGCAGTTCATCGCGGTTAGCCATCTGGAAGAAGGCCCTCAATGCAATGTGCGGGAGAACCTGAGGTGGCATATGCCAACTGTCTCGATCTTCAACCACATGATGGGGTTTGACTCTCCAGTATTATGTGTAGATGCAATCTATATTTCACGCCTCAATTGCATGAAATGGTGATAATAACCCAAATATTTCAAGACAATTGATTGATCCTATAAGTTGTCGGGTAGGAAGGTTAGCTCTTCCCACAACTAGTTTCCTCCGTATTTCCATATTTAGCCTCTCACGGACCACGTTCCAGCATTTTGTAGGAGATACATTAACAAAAGCTTCACCGGGGCAATTTTCTAGAGTCACCTTAATCTAGTTTGGACTCTTATCACATATGCTGAATTGGACTCTAGACGCACCAGGCTGGTGCTCCCCTATCCTGGACTCTAAACCTTTTAGAAAACATGATTACCTCAACACCGATCATAATTTGAGTGGGATGCACACATCATTCCTGTAATAAATACATCATCCCAAGAACAAACTTGGCTTAGACACATCGTCAACCCCTAGATAATATGAGCGAAAGGTGAAGAGTTTGGCAGTAGCTTCTTCAACCAGTTGATCCGTATACCCTCTCTGACTAGTTATTGCTTCACCCAACCTTTGAGAACACCTTTGAGAAACTGACCAAGCTTCTCCAACACCTTCACTAGCTTATTCGGCCACCCCCACCCAACTCTCATACAAGCTCGCTTCAACAATAACTTCTCCAACTCCATCATCCTCTTGAGATCTACCTCCATCGAGCCAAGAAGTAATAACGGATGGTGATCTCGTATTGCTTCGTGGGATTTGATCCTCCCGCCATGGAAACTTGCAATATACGCTGAGCCCTAGAACCCATAGGATGGACACTACACCCTAAGGATGAACACATTATCATGCATGATTATGGTTGAACACATCATCCCCTTGGACGAAGATATCATCCTGGACACGAACAATTGTGGGATGTATATATATTATCTCTAGCAAACATTGAGTGCGATGAACACATCATACCCTGGGATAAACACATCATCATGCATGATTATGGGTCGAACACATTATCTCCTTGGACGAACACATCAGTCCGGATACAAACAATTTTGGGATGAACACATCATATCAAACAAAATTTGACTGGGATGAACACATCATACCTTGGGATAAACACATTATCTGCAACTACACCTTCTGTGATGGCACAACTTCACCCTAAACACAACCAATTTTGGAATGGACACTACAACACCACCGGGATGGACACAACTATATCCCGAACATAAATTTGGGTTGGGCACTACAAGTTAGGTTGAGCAGGGCACTACAACTTGGGTTGAGCACTACAACCCCTAGAGTGGGTACTACACTCTGAGGATAAACACATCATCATGCACGACTATGAATCAAACACATCATCCCCTGGTACGACTACAAAATCTCGAACACGGACAATTGTGGGATAAACACATCATACTCTAGGATAAACACATCATCCTAAGCCCGATTAGACATATCGTCAACCCCTTCACAGTATGAGCCAAAGGTCAAGAGTTTGACACTATCTTCTTCGACCATTCAATCTTCAACAACATGATTAGGTGTGGCTCTCCGATATCCTGTGCGAATGTGATCTATATCTCGCGCCTCGATTGTCTGAACTATTGCCGATGATAATAACTCAAACATTACAAGACCAACGACTAATCCTGGAGGTTGTAGGGTAGGAAGGTTAGCTCTTCCCACGACTAGTTGCCTCCGTAGTTCCATATTCAGCCTGTCACAGACCATGTTCCAGCACTTGGTAGGGGAGACATTAATAAAATCTTACACTTGGGCGGTTATCTAGAGTTACCTTAATCCGGTTTGGATGCACCAGGTAGGGCAGAAAACGGTCAGAAAAAGACGGAAAAGTCAAATCGTTTCTATTTTCATATATAATCTTGGAAAAGGGATTGGAAATGAAATCATCATAAACGATTACAACATCGGGAAATTTCAGAAATATCGGAAACGAATATATCGAAAGGAAATATGTCAATATTGGAACGGTTCCGAGTTTTGTTTGAAAATAACGTTCCAAAGTGTATACTATTTGCCGTATCATCATGATCAAATATAAAAATATTTCATTCTTGCCAGGCGACTGGTTTGACTGCTCACTGTTTGCTAGGCGAGGACGGTATTGTCTGAGTTTTTGAGAGATGTCATCAGATATTGGGAGAAGCTTTCTTCATTTTTGCTAACAATGTTAGCTCTCTCCAAATTAACAATACAGTATGAAGTGTTAGCTCTCTTCACTTTTGCTAACAATATGCTTCATATCGCGTCTTGATGAGGTGCTACCGGAAAGGAATAGGGATTTCGCTGCGTGTGTTAGGAGCAACTACGTTGTCACAAAAACCGACTCCGAGAGGCGTCTATCTGTAAAATAAATCATCCGTCATACTCCCTCCGTACTCAAAAGTTTGTCGCTATGTAGTTCAAAAATGAACTACGAAGTGATAAACTTTTGGCAACAAAGGGAGTATTCTTTATCTTATCAGAGTGGATTGGCCACACTGCAGCCTGCAGCCTACTCCCGCCATCCACGCTGCAGTCTGCAGCCTGCTCCCGCCGTCACGCTGACCATCCGTCTCCGTGCAGATCTGCGCTAGAGACTAGAGCTCTTCGATGAATGGAAGTGCCTTCGCTCCGCTCTTGGGACGATCGAGTCATGGACCGGCCGGAGTGTAACGAGTCTAGACTAAAACGGTATGTATCTGGAATTTGTCCGGAAAATTTTTGAATAAAAATATGATATTTTGACAATTCGGTCTTGTTGTATTCATCCTGTAGCACGTCAGCATGACAAAGAGGAAGTCGTGCTGCCTACATGTCGAGCCTGACGGAGAGGAAGCCCTGCTGCCTCTCGTTGCTCATGGAGTCCCAGTAATCGCTGGCCAAAATCAGAATCCTATTGATCAGTTTCTGAAACCCTGCGGCCAGCGACATCATCCTGTCACCACAACTCTCTCCCATGATGGATCCACGTGAAATACAAAGCGCATTGCATTACTTTACTTAGAGGATTGAGCTACTGGGCACTACAACTTGGGCTGAGCACTACAATCCCTAGGATGGACACTACACTCTGAAGATGAACACATCATCATGCACGACTATGGGTCAAATACATCATTCCGTAGGATGAACACATTATCCCAAATGCAATCAATTGTGGGATGAACACACCATACACTGAGATAAACACATAAATGCATTGTGTTGTTGGCTATACCTTAAAGGATGGAATATGCAGCCTATCACTAAAATTAGGGTTGTATAAATACATCAAAAGTCTATTTAGGTAATCCTACATATTTTGATTGTTATCTTGTTACCAGAAAAATAATTAATTGGTCTACAAATAGCATATTCATATCTTAGTTGGGTAGATTTGATTATTATCAAATAAGAAATCAACCCCTCAAGAAAATAAAATACAAAATCAAGTTATTGTGAACACACGTTTTTATGCAATACAAATAACATAACAAAGTGTTGAAGGAAAATAGCGGGGGTGAGGGGCATTTGCTGATCCGCGATCTGGAAACCAACCTGTCGGTACCCTGGAAACCGTACATCCCTTGAGGTTACAAAGATCTCAAAGGAAAGTCATCTACTTGATTTGAAGACCTTCAGAGGCCCACATGTCAGATATAACCGGACCCGCTTCTCCAACATGGTTAATCCCAGGGTCACCACGTGTACTATCAAAGCGGAGCTACCGCCCACAAGGGGGAAGCTTCGGGCTATGTACCAAAATGGCACCCCCGGACCTAACCCCAAACCGAGGGAAGCTCCGGATCTGACACGTGTCAGGTAGCTCCGGAGCTGCCACGTGTCCAACCGTCGGATCTTCAGCCTCTAGCCTCCGAAAGACTCCACAACGGCTCCGGATCTTCAAAGGGGAATCAAGGACTTCAAGACCCGATTAAGTGTCATTAATACCATATTAATGACACACGATCGGACGACCTTAATTACCAGTAATGGTGCTATCAAAGTCCATTACCCGGTCATTAAGGGCAATTAAACGTGTTGAATGAGTATCAATACTAGTAACCGCCGGGGCCACATGTCGGGCCAGGCTAACTTGTAACGGTCTGCCCTTGTACTATAAAAGGACAGGCCGACGACGGACTCTACACGTTCAGAGACGCTACACACGTTCCATAGATGCTCGATACAAGCTCATACAGCTAATACAACACCAACACACCCGTGGAGTAGGGTATTACGCTCAGGTGGCCCGAACCACGTAAATCTCCGTGCCTCCTGTGCTATTTACCATTCACCTTCTTGAATCTCCGCGCGCCCACACCGAACATCAAACTCCTCTAACACTTTAGTAGTGTCGGGAGATCTGCCGAATCCAAACCACCGACAGTTGACGCGCCAGGTAGGGGCGCCTGAGATTTCGAGAATAGTGAACTCAGCTGCTGGATCATCCAACGGACATCCTGCTGTTCAAGCTGTTGGGGGCAATCCCTCCAATATGCAGCCACCAGCAGGGGCCTCAGCGCTAGCAGGAGTCACACTGCCACCACCGCCACCTCCACCAGCAAATCAAGCTGGACAGTGCGATGGTGCACCGGCGTCAGTCACTGCGTCGGGAAATCATGACAACCCGGAACACGCACTCCATGCAGCACGTGCTCTTCTCCAACGCCCACCACCTCCGGATGCATCCCGGGATGCAATGGAGCAGTGGAGGGCTGATGTGGAACATTTGGTTGCAGCAGCAGCCGACCGCATCAGCAACCAGGGTCCTCCTCCTTCAGGACGGGCCCCGTCGCAGCGACGAACCTTGTCTGACAAACTTGGTCTACACGTTTCCAACAACAGGATACGTGTTGCATCACAGCAGGTGACGTCGTTGCCCTCCGGGGCACGACGCACCCACACGGTATCAAGGCTTTCAACTCATGACCTCTGGGCAGAGCTTGATTGCCGATACCGCCAACAAGACGGCCGAGTCCATATTGAGCGTGCTCGTGAAAGACGAGAAGCTCAAGATGTTCTTGCTCCTGAAGGAGTAGGAGGAGGTTGTTCAGCCGTGGCCATGCATCTGCGTATGGTCAGGTAGCCACAGAAGTTCCGGCCTCACCTGCTGGAGAAGTTCGACGGGACCGTCAATCCTGTTGAATTCCTTCAGATCTACTCCACTGCTATCTTGGCAGCTGGAGGAAATGAGGTTGTAATGGCCAATTATTTCCCAGTGGCTTTAACTGGGACCGCCAGGTCCTGGTTTATGAGCCTTCCACCCAACTCCATCAACAGTTGGGAGGAGCTGTGCCGGCAGTTCACCGCCAACTTCGGGAGTTCATACACCCGACCAGGCACTGAACTGGACCTTTTTGCAATCATGCAAAAAGGGGGAGAATCCCTGCGATCATTCATCCAGAGGTTCTCTCAGGTACGAAACACTATCCCTTCTATCTCTAGCGCCTCTGTCATTGTGGCATTCAGACAGGGTGTACGGGACAAGAAGGTGCTGGAGAAACTGGCGATCAAGGAGATCACCAGTGTCACGGAACTCTTCAGTTTGGCCGACAAATGTGCCAAAGCTGCGGAGGGCCGTGAAATGCACTCCAAACCAACTCCGGAGGATCACAAGAAATCCTCCAAAGAAGAAGCCGCTACCTTCGGGAGTGGCAAGAAGAAGAAAAAGACCAACGGCAAGAAGAAGTCGTCGGCCGGTGCATCCAATGTTGCAGCTGCTGCAGCTCCGGGTGGTCGGGGGCCACGCCCCGAGAAGCGGCCTCGACCGTCTTCTGAAGACGGTGGCAAACCCAAAGTGTGGTGTCCAATTCACAAAACGGACAGCCACAGTTTGGAAGACTGTCGGGAGGTCCAAAACCTTGCCGAGCGATACAACAAGCGCCGGGAAGAAGCTCCTTTCCGACAGAAGGAAGGAAAACAAAAAGTCAGCGAAGCTTCGGCTGAAGAGGAGTTAGGTTTTCAGGATCCCAAAAAGGTCCTGAAGGCCGTCTACACCTCCGTCGACGACGATTCCGACGTCTCCGACAACGAGCGTCGTAAGACCATGAACACCATTTTTGGTGGATCATGGGACATCACCTCCCGTCGCGTCATCAAGACTATGCGTCGGGACATGGCTGCTGTAGCTCCTACAGCCAGACTGGAGCCTCATCGGAAGTGGATGGACACAACCATCACTTTTGATGCTTCGGACTGCCCTCGAAGCATGATTGGAGCAGGTCAGTTACCTTTGATGGTATCTCCTACCATCAATAACATCCAGCTCCATCATGTCTTGGTAGACGGAGGTTCGGGGCTCAACCTCATAAGCTTTGAAGCTTTTACCAAGATTCAGCTCCGACCTTCGGATCTCCACCCCTCCCGACCTTTCTCCGGAGTAGGTCCGGGAGCCATTACCCCACTCGGAGCTATTACTCTCCCCGTTACCTTCGAGACACGGGAGAAGTATCGCACCGATAAGTTGGTCTTTGACGTTGCTCAGATCAACTTACCCTTCAATGCCATCTTGGGTAGGCCTGCCTTGTACAAATTCATGGCAGCTGCTCATTATGGCTACCTGGTGTTAAAGATGCCAACACCAGTAGGTGTTCTCCGGATCCGCGGAGATCGTACTGCCAGAGTAACTGCTCTGTAAGAACTCCATGCACTTACCACGAGCACAAGAGGAGGACTCCAGGCAGGAGCAAGCTCCAAAACCCCCCGAGCATTCGTCAATGAGGCTCGACATCTGCACCTCGTGTGCAGCCAAGCGGCGACACCGAAATCCCCGTCAAAGTCATCCAAATCGGTTCTGATGTCGCTCGACCACCCGTATATCGGGAGGATTGAACGACAAATAGGAACTCGCGCTCATCGCTTTCCTCCGGGCTAATGTCGACGTGTTTGCCTGGCAACCGTCACAAATGCCTGGGATCCCCAGGGAAGTGATTGAGCACAATATGAAGATCTACCCTGACGCCTGGCCTGTGCACCAGAAGCCTCGGAAGCAATTATTAGAGCGACAGAACTTCATTCGACAAGAAGTGAAGAAGTTGCTCGAAGCTGGATTCATCCGAGAAGTCTTCCATCCAAAATGGCTGGCAAACCCAGTCGTTGTGCCCAAGGCCGGCGGGAAGCTTCGGATGTGTATCGACTACACAACACTAAATAAGGCATGTCCAAAAGATCCATTCCCACTACCTAGAATAGATCAGATAGTGGATTCCACCTCCGGGTGTGAATTACTGTGTTTCCTAGACGCATATTCTGGGTATCATCAAATCAGAATGTCTAGGGAAGATGAAGAGCATACCTCTTTCATCACAGTAGATGGATTGTACTGTTATACAGCCACGCCATTTGGTATCAAGAATGCAGCTTCAACCTTTGTACGAGCTATGTACAAAACCTTTGAAGACCTCATTAGAGACATAGTGGAAGTGTACGTTGATGACATCGTGGTCAAGGTCAAGAACAAGGAGTCACTTATTGACACCTTACAGGCTGTCTTCGATAAGCTGCGAGTCACCCGCACATAGCTAAACCTAGACAAGTGTGTCTTCGAGGTTAGCTCTGGAAAACTTCTTGGTTTCCTGGTAAGTCACCGGGGCATAGAAGCTAATCCGGCAAAGATCAAGGCCATTGAAGACATGCGGCCACCAGCCCGCATCAAAGATGTCCAAAAGCTAACTGGATGTCTAGCAGCCCTCAGCTGGTTTATTTCAAGACTAGCGGAATGGGCACTCCCCTTCTTCAAGTTATTGAGGAAGTCCGGACCATTCCAATGGTCTGAAGAAGCAGAAAAGGCGTTCCAGGAGCTAAAACAGTTCCTCACCACCCTACCAACTCTGGTAGTTTCGAGCCCTGGTGAGCCTTTGTTGCTTTACATTTCAGCCACTGACGAAGTTGTCAGTATGGTTCTGGTTGCGGAGAGACCAGAACTACCCCATACTCAGGGATCCAGACCCCTTCGGGAGGGTCCGGAGGTTCCTGAAAGCGAGTTTGGGTCCCAGCTCCCAGCTTCGAATCCACAAGAAACCACTTCAGAAGACCCAGATTCCTCCGGGAGGATCCAGGTCGCTTCTGAAGAAGCTCCGAGTTCCTCCAGCCAGGACCCGGAGGTCCCCGAAGAAAATCCGGATCCCTCCGGGAGGATCCGGGTCAGTGAAGAGGAAGCTCTGGGCCCCTCCGGGAGGGTCCGGACCATTCAGCGCCTGGTGTACTTCATCAGTGAAGTACTGCATGATGCCAAGACTCGATACCTAGAGGTGCATAAGCTGCTCTATGCAGTTCTTATCGCCTCCAGGAAGCTTCGCCATTATTTCCAAGCTCACAAGATCTCAGTGGTGACCTCTTACCCACTTCGAGCAATCTTGCATAATCCCAACTCAACTAGGAATATTGCAAAGTGGGCAGCGGAATTGGCCGAATTCGATCTCGAATTCATTTCAAGGCAAGCAATCAAGAGTCAAGCATTGGCAGACTTCGTAGCGGAATGGACTCCCTCTCCATCAAACCCTGGGGTCCCCAGTGAGCAGAAGTCGAACACGAAGCTTCGGCCTTCACCGAGCCTCATTGGACCCTCTACTTCGACGGCTCCATGCAAAAGCAGGGGGCCGGAGCTGGAATCCTTCTCCTTGCACCAACCGGGGAGAAGGTAAAATACATGGTACACCTTGACTTCAAGGCGACCAACAACATGGCAGAGTACGAAGCTCTCATCTACGGACTAAAGGTGGCACTGTCATACGGTGTCAAGCAATTGCTGGTCAAGGGAGATTCACAGCTCATCATTAAGCAAGTGAAGGGTGAATGCTCCTGCAACAATCTCCAGCTAGCTGCTTACCTCCTTGAAGTCCAGAGGCTTCAGAAGGACTTCGAAGTCCTAGATCTCCACCATGTCCAGCGTGCCCACAATGCTGAAGCCGATGAACTCTCGACAAAAGCGTCAACTGGAGCTCCGGCTCTTGACGGAACTTTTGTCCGGAGGTTGTCAAAACCCACAGCTCAGCCTGCCAAACTGAGCGAAGGGGGCGAGATCAGCATCCTGAAGCTGACGGTCCCGATGGCCCTGTTACCATGGCAGCCATCAAGGGTCGTAGGTGCTGCCGGAAGCTCCGAGCAACCCAGCACGCAAGACTCAAATGCTCAAGTTAGTTCCGATGCATGGATCTCGGAGATCCGGAACTACTTGAAAGACAACATCCTTCCTGACGATGATGTATCCGCTGACCGGGTAGTCAGATTGGCTAAAAGATACACGTTGGTAGAAGGGGATCTCTACCGGCGTGGTGCCAACGGCATCCTAATGCGGTGCATCACAAGGGAAGAAGGCTGCGAGGTCCTCGCAGAAATCCATGGAGGCGAGTGTGGGAACCACGCATCTTCTCGCACGCTGGTTGGTAAAGCCTTTCAGCATGGCTTCTACCGGCCTACAGCACTCCAGGATGCAACTGAGCTGGTGAAGAAATGCGAAGCATGTCAATTTCATGCAAAGCAAATTCACACACCGGCTCAGCCCCTACAAATGATACCTCCTACGTGGCCCTTTGCTGTGTGGGGGATGGACATCTTGGGACCTTTCCCAAGAGCCGTCGGAGGTTACAAGTTCCTGTACGTCGCCATTGACAAGTTCACCAAGTGGCCGGAAGCAACTCTAGTTGTGACAATCAACAAGCAATCTGCTATCAACTTTTTGCAGTCCATTATATGCATATTTGGAGTCCCAAACAAAATCATCACTGATAATGGGACCCAATTCACAAGCTCTGCATTTCAAGGATATTGCGAAGACCTCGGCATTCAAGTTTGATACGCCTCCGTAGCTCACCCAGCAAGCAATGGCCAAGCCGAGAGAGCAAATGCTGAAATCCTTAAAGGACTCAAAACGCGCACCTATGAGCGCTTGAAAAAACATGGTGCCAACTGGATTGAAGAGCTTCCGCCCACTCTCTGGGCCAACAGGACATCTCCAAACCGGTCAACTGGAGAGACACCCTTCTTCCTGGTGTATGGAGCTGAAGCAATCCTTCCTCCAGAAATCACCTTGGGGTCACTCCGGGTCCGGACCTTCGACGAAGCCATGCAGGACCAGCTCCGGCGTGAAGACCTAGACCTCCTTGAGGAGGGAAGGTGCCAAGCAGCTGTTCGTAATGCCCGATACCGCCAAGCCCTTCGGCACTATCATCAGCGGCATGTACACAACCGACAGCTCGAGGAAGGCGATCTGGTGCTACGGAGAATATAATCCAGAGAAGGGTTAAACAAACTCTCCCCCAGCTGGGAGGGACCCTTCCGAGTGATTAAAGTATCCCGTCCCGGAAGCGTTCGCTTGGCTACCGAGGATGGGACACCTCTCCCAAATACTTGGAACATTGAGCACCTACGTAAGTTCTACACTTAATATCACAGAGGTGAGTCTGTAGTAACTTGAGGTGTATGTTATAGAGTCATTGTACAGAGTCGGGTAGTTCCTCCGGGAGAACAGTCAGACCTTTCCCGGAAGGTCCGCAAAGTTCATGCAACACTTGTCACAGTCTCATGACTAAAAGTGTGGCTAGCTACCCTGGGTCAAACGAGAAATAAAACATGCTTAGCCTGGTTCCGTACCCTAAGAGTGTACTTGTTTCCCCAGTACCCCGGACCTATAATGAAAGACATCTTCATGTGAAACAGACTCCACGTGCATTTATTTTGTACAGGCTCAACATTTTTTATTTTTCTCTTTCTTGTCTATAACAAAGACGTGCAATTCTTAAGAAATCTTAGTTCAACCGGTTCATATACGATTCGAGTTGTATTTTCGATTCTTTTGGATTCAAATATTGTTCATGGCCCACTCGCCTGAATGCCGCCAAGCCAATCTAGGGTCGGAGTGTGCTATCGACTTAGCCTGGTCAAGCACCCTAAGTACGCCACTCTACCTACACCCCGGCAGGCCTAAGTAAGGTGGGTCCAAGTACAATTGGATCTGGAAGTAAAGACAACGCATTCGATTGTATTTAGAGTCGCGTTGGACCTAAAATTTTCTTGAGAATCGTAAGCCGCGACGAAGTTATAGGCAAGAAACGAATTTTACTATTTTCTTGGCTTCAGTGTGCAGGAAAAATAAAATCTACGTTGATGGAGAAAAGCCGGAGCTAACAAAGCTCCGACTCCCCTAGGTGGCTTGTAATCGATGTTACGCATTGAAAACGAGTATCACCGGAGCAATCAAGCTCCGGTAAAGCTAGGGGGGACAACCGTCGACACAAAATAAATGATGGTGAGAAGACACCGCAAACAGAGTCTGCTACCAACAAACTACGTGTTGGCAAAGGTCACTGCCAGAGCTACTAGCTCCGACACCCCGGAGGACTAACTATCGATGCTCTACGTGTTGATAGGGACTATTGCGGGAGCTACTAAGCTACGACGATAGACAATGCCGGAGCTTCTAAGCTCCGACAACCTCAGAGGGCCTTCACTATCGAAGACTTTGGACCTACACTCTACAAGTTCGGAGCAAATGAGTCTTCAACAAAACACAATATCCTCTTGGTACATGTTCACAATCAAATTGTGTACATCTACCATGGGGCCAAGTGAAGACAAAAGTGTTGAAGACAAAAAGTGAAATTCTCAAAAATCTGGGGATTTCATACATCTGGAGACAAGGGATTACAAAATTGAGGAAGAAGAAGAGAAAATACAAGTGAGAACTACAGAGATGGTCCTAGACCCTATGGAAGAATTGGGCGACCTTCTGGGCAACCTCCGACACGTTAGCTCTGGCAGCTTCGCCTTCTCCTTCAACGGGACCTTCAAGCACCGAGTCCAGAGGAAATTGGGAGTTCCGACTGGTGTAGCACGTCAGCACATATTCTGCGACGTTCTTCGCCAGGGATTGCCCCTTAACCTCCAATTGGTTCGCGATGACATCGCCCACCTTGGAGAGTTTGCTGCCTGCCGAGCTCAATGCCTGCAACGCCAGGTCTGGCTCCGGCTCCGGATCATCCGGGCGCACGGGGCTAAAGCCCATCGGTGTCAGCGCGTCGTTAGCCTTGCCCAGGAACTCCCAAATCTGTAGGGAGTCCGTAGTCCTCAAGCCCTTCAATTCCTCCAAGGATCTCCTGGCCGCCACCAGTTCAGAATTCTCGTGAGCGAGGCGCTCAACTTCTTTGGCGTTTTGCTGAATCTTTTCAGCAACCCGCTTTTCGAGTTTTCCGAGCTCCTCCTCCCGGAGGTGGATCTTGTTCCGGCGGTCGACCAGGTCCTTCTCCCTGCCCCTCACTTTCTTCTCCCTGGCAGCAAGGGCACACTCTTGCTCGTAGAGTTCCTGCCCTTGCACCCAGGCTTTCTCCTCCTCCTCGGTGCAGCGCTCTCCCAATTTCTTGGCGCGCTCCTCGAGGCCCTTGTCAGCCAGAGCCACCTTCTCGGTGAGCTCCTCCTCCCTCCTCAGGACGTCATCCTGCAGCTCTAGGAGTTTCTGCTCTTCATCTTCGAGCTGTTTCTCCCTCTCTTCAAGTGCCTCTCGGCGCTTGATGAGTGTAGTGTTAATGGCCTCAAGCCTTTCTTGGCGTTCATCGGCCACACTGTTAGCTGCTTTGGTCTGCTCGTAGATCTCCCGGGATTGAGCGTCGAGGGCACGAGTCATACTCTCACTGTCATCCAATAACTTGCCCCAGTATTCCAAGCGGACCTTCTCCCGTTGATCCACTCTTTGTCATCCGCTAGCCTCGACTGCGCCAGTTTGGTCTCGAAGTAGAGCCGGTTACGCCACCGCCTAAGAGTTTGGCGCTCCTCTTCAAGAGCCATGCTATCATGGAAGAAGGCCAGTTGAACTTGACGCATACTGGAACATGCATTGTCAATAGACAGTGACAACGGGATAGGTTCTGGACCTGTTGGGGTCTCTTCCGCTAGTTCCAGCGGGTTTTCAGATACAACTCCACAAGAGTGGTCCCCTGGGTCTCCATGGCACTAGGGCCGTCCTCCGGGATGGCCTCAGTCACCATCGAGGAAGGCCCCGCCGCCAAGTCTTCATTCACCCCCTCAGGCAGGGGGCCAGCGACTTCACCAGGGCACTCCGGCTCGGTCGCGGGTACCTCTGACGTCGTCACTTCCGGAGCAGGGGTCGCTTATTGCTCCGGCCTGGGCACCTCCTCCGATGGGGGCTCGAGCTCCGACACCTCTGCAACAACCGGCTCGGGAGCCGGAAGATCTTCATCATCAACCGGCCCTGCGGCCGGAGCTCCAACAACGACTGGCTCTGCGGCCGGTGCTTCTGAGGTCGTCGGCCCAACCGCCGGGACTTCCTCAACATCCGGCACGCACACCGGGACTTCAATCACCTCCGGCTCAACCGCCGGGGCTTCAACAATTTCCGGCGCTGGGGCCGGAATTACTGCTTCCTCCGACTCAACAGTCGGAGCTTCCATCATCTCAGCACCAGGACCCGGAGCTTCAACCTCCGGGACAGGTGCCGCTGGCGCATCTTCTCTCCCGTGGTCCGGCGCTACCACGGGAGTCTCTGGGGATGAGTCAAGGTCCATGACCATGACAGCTGGCGCCGGAGGTGTCGCAGCTTCAGCCACCACTTGGGGCGGCACCGGGACAGGAGCAGAAGCTTCCGCCCTCACAGCTTCAGTTGCTGTGGCTGAGGGTGGAGCCTCATTCCTCTTCTTGGGAACGCTGCAGATGATGGACGAAGAAACTTAAAAAAACAGTTACTACAACAAAACAACTGTCCAAGGTAAAGATTAAAAATTACCTTGGGAGGCTTCCGCACCAGCTTGCGCGGAACCTCTTTCCCGGGCGTTCTGGGCTAGTCATAGCCGGCGTGGAAGCTCTGGAAGCCCCCCCCCCCCCCCCCGGAACTCGTTGCAGCCACGGGTGTTTCCCTAGTCGAGGCCCCCCTCGATCGGGAAGAACCTCCGGACCTAGAGGCCTCAACCGGCCTTGGTGCTGGAGTCGCATGTCCGGAGCTAGCACCCCGAGAGGACCCCACTGCGGGTACAGTCGTCGCGGTTGCAGAAGACCTCCCCCTCCGGGAAGAAGGAGCCGGTGCAGAGGTGGCAGGCCTGACGGACCTTCCGTCGGTATGCTGCAGCTTCCTCTTCCGGCTCAAGGGTTCTTCCACCGGCTCCTTGCCCTTGCCGACGACCTCAACCCTCGGCTTCGGGGCAGGGTCGGAGCCACCTTCAGACACTCCAGGGATCGCCACCCTGGTGGTTGATCTTCTCTCGACGACACCAAGGTCGTCAAGCACGGGCATCTTCCGCCGGAGCTCCCTACTGAACTCTACTTCCACGTTCAGAGGAAGAAAAGCTCATGGCGGAGTCAAGTTGTCACCCTCGACGTCGATGCCGTGCTGGAATTTATTGAGGTGGAACTCCAAAGTTGTCCCCACCATGTTGGACTTCAGCCCGGTCTCGACCCGGTCATCGTCCATCACGTTGTTGAGGGCCCAAGCGAGTTTTTCTCTCCTCTTCAGCGGTGCCCACCTGTTGACCAGGAAGTTACAAAACACCACCTAAGGAGTTAATCCTCCCTTCACGCACTGGCGGATCCTGGTTAGAACAGGGTTGAAGGCGTCCGCCAGCACCGTGGCTTCACTCCAGATCGTCGTGTCAATGTTGGGGAGGCCTTCTGGCAGCTCCAGCCTCTCGTGCTCCTCCACCCGGATGACTATCCAGTCCTTCTTCCAGTCATCCCACTTCCCAGAGGGAAACGACTGGAGGTACTTGAATGGGCACTTCTTGCGCTTCACGAAGTAGTAGAAGCCAAGGTACTCATTGCTCCTGCCGATGGTATGGACGGTGAAGAAGGTCCGGAAGAGTTCAATGCAGGGGGGATGCCCACCCACATCTCACAGAAGTGGACAAAGATAGACACAAGGAGAATGGAGTGAGGGCCAAGGTGGTATAGCTGCAGACCATAAAAGTCTAGCAGCATCAAGAAAAAGGAGGAAAAAGGTGGGATCAACCCCACCATGGCGTACGAAGAAAAGTACACCATTTCGCCGGCATGCTCTTTCTCAAACGGAAGCTCTCCCCCGGTGCGGACCGAGCGGTTGAAGAAGTCCGAGGACCATCCCATGAGGGTCCGGACCTTCTTCAGGTCGCCGTCGGTCTTCAAACGACTCTCGCGGAGACCCAACTCCATCGTGGCACAGCAAGGCAAGAGAGGAAAAGCGAAGCACAAGTTAGGAGTTTGAGCGCAAGATCAGATGAGAGGCGTAAAGAACTCCAGACGGTGCGCGCTTTCCTTCTTAAGTAAGCCCTCGCAACGCTTGGATGGAAACCGCAAGGAAGTCGAAGATACCACTCAAAAATTCCACCCAGCCGATGACAAGGGGGCCCGGGACCACCCCAACGATCAAGTCGAGGTTCTTACCCAGGCGAACGGTTGTCATCATGAGGCGGGAAACCCGAAGGCGGCGGCCTGACAAGGCACGCGGAACCGATACGGTTTTCGTATCGGGAATCGGCGCCCTTCAATTGCGTGAGATCCGCACGCCAAAGATCTCATCTACCGCACGCGGGATACGCCACACGGCGAGGATTTAACTCCAAACCATCGCCAACGGCACATCCGAAGACCTTTGAAGACTCAGTTCAAAAGTCGCGAGGATGGACCCACCTCCAGCGGAATGACTTCACCCTAGGGGTCTTCCCCAGAGGTGGGCCCAGGGTGCCACTGTCGGTACCCTGGAAACCGTACATCCCTTGAGGTTACAAAGATCTCAAAGGAAAGTCATCTACTTGATTTGAAGACCTTCGGAGGCCCACATGTCAGATATAACCGGACCTGCTTCTCCAACATGGTTAATCCCAGGGTCGCCACGTGTACTATCAAACCGGAACTACCGCCCACAAGGGGGAAGCTCCGGGTTATGTACCAAAATGGCACCCCCAGACCTAACCCCAGACCGAGGGAAGCTCCGGATCTGACACGTGTCAGGTAGCTCCGGAGCTACCTGTTTCCCACAGTATGCTCCAGAGCTGCCACGTCTCCAACTGTCGGATCTTCATCCTCTAACCTCCGAAAGACTCCATAATGACTCCGGATCTTCAAAGGGGAATCAAGGACTTCAAGACCCGATTAAGTGTCATTAATACCATATTAATGACACACGATCGGAGGACCTTAATTACCAGTAACGGTGTTGTCAAATCCCATTACCCGGTCATTAAGGGCAATTAAACGTGTTGAATGAGTATCAATACTAGTAACCGCTGGGGCCACATGTCGGGCCAGGCTAACTTGTAACGGCCTGCCCTTGTACTATAAAAGGACAGACCGACGACGGACTCTACACGTTCAGAGACGCTACACATGTTCCATAGACGCTCGATACAAGCTCATACAGCTAATACAACACCAACACACCCGTGGAGTAGGGTATTACGCTCAGGCGGCCCGAACCACGTAAATCTCCGTGTCTCCTGTGCTATTTACCATTCACCTTCTTGAATCTCCGCGCGCCCGCACCGAACATCAAACTCCTCTAACACTTTAGTAGTGTCGGGAGACCAGCCAGATCCAAACCACCGACACAACCAAATAGTAAAAAACAGGAAGAAACATTGGGAGACGGGGAGTGAAACAGATGTTTCGTACCATTGTGTCGCACCTCTAGAAGCTTCTCCAGCCTCCTCGATATCGAACCCCGAAAGCAATACAGGACGAGCTGCTAAAACCTCACGCCCTTCACCTTTATGGCTGAAACACAAGTACACCCTTCACCTCTATGGCTGAAACAAGAGTAAGGAGAGCGGTGAGCGCCGCTGCTGCTGCTGCTGCATGTGGGCAAGCTACACAGGTTCGGAAGGGGGGAGGGTGAGAGATGGGAAAGGGGTATGCTCCGCTGAACTGACACGTCCCGTCCATGCGCGGAAATCCCGCGCCACATTTCGTCTGACGTGAAGTGGGATGTAAATATGGGGCAGTTCTTTTTTCAAGAAAAAAAAACATGAAATTGTACGTGTGGTGCTTTTCATAAAATACGGAGATTGATTTTAATAAGACACTCCCATTATTTTTTAAATATTGATTACTTCAAAAATGAATAAGGCAGTGTCAAATAAAAATAAGAGTAAAGTGCATCAACGGCACATGAACTTGTCTGAGTGTGTCATCTAGGTCTACGAACTTCTAAAGTGCATATTTGAGTCTATGAACTTGTTAAAGGGTATTATTTGCATCCAGAGTACCGAAAATACTCCTGTGAT
Organism: Tuctoria greenei; assembly: GCA_036927565.1. Classification (NCBI taxonomy): domain Eukaryota; kingdom Viridiplantae; phylum Streptophyta; class Magnoliopsida; order Poales; family Poaceae; genus Tuctoria; species Tuctoria greenei. The sequence goes on along the minus strand of JAYESD010000009.1, from coordinate 176,546,712 downwards.
TATTGGTACAAATGTTTTGAGCTTTATTTTTCATATTTGTTCTCTCCCTAAATCAGCGTTGTTATGATAATTCATACTGGAGGTCATAAACACTGATTTGCAGAGAGGACAAATATCAAAAATAATGCTCAAGTAACAGTTTTGTTAATAATCATAGAGGAATTTTTTATATTTTGGATCCAGATGACATACTTTAACAAGTTCATGGATCCAAATATGCACTTTAAAAGTTTGTGGACCTAGATGACACGCCCAGACAAGTTCAAGAACTGTTGATGCACTTTACTCTAAAAATAAATTAGGCAGAAAGAAATGAAGAGAATATATCATTTTTGTTTGTGACTTAAAGTTAACATAATTATTACTATTAACTCGAATATGATATATTACTACTGGCTTGAACTTCTTCAGATTTTTTTAAATAAGTAGAATATATGATTTATAAACAAGTAGAGGATGAGAGAAACATGTAAATATTGAGCCCTTTTCAAACTTTTAAACTCTCATCTCTTCTAATTATTTCGATCTATTTTATCACAATTCCAAAATTTATTTTCATCACCATTCAGCATCTAACAGCACTTATGCATTCAAGTCATGTACTTCTGTGCACCAAAGTCCATCATCTCAAACAAAAAAGGTCAAGTCTATTTAAAATTGCTAGATCATTCTTTAGTCAGTTAATATCATCTCCATATCTAAATTGACTTAGTATTTTGGAAGCTAGAACTCAACCATCTATAGGAACTAATCCAATCAATTATATGTATCAGAATAATAAAGATAGTTAATTTATTATATTTTCATATTTCTCATATCTAAAAATTCACTAGCAAAATTGTCACTACACCTGCTGGGTTTCGAGAGTTCGTCGAGAATTGACCAAATGTAACGGAAATTTGATAACAAATAAATATTGAACAGTACAATACTTATTTACAATAACTAAATATTCAAATTTTGAGGATTCATTCCAATAATATACTAAATACCATTAGTAAAGAGGTTTTCACCAATCATCGAATTCAAGATAAGTACAAACCCTTCAAATGTAACATGGCATGCATAATGATCACATATTCATCACAAATATCAGCCTAATAGGTGATCCATGAAATTTGGTTCAACCATCTATGTAAAATACAATTAGATGCTCAATCACTACATAAGAAAGGCTCATCTGAGATGTGACCGAACGAAGAAGCGAGACGAACAAACAGTGTGTCTCCGTCGTCGCGTCTCGCATTACATTGTCATCAGAGACGAGCGGTTGGCGCGTCGCCGATCAGCCTAAGTGCGAGACAAGCTCAAAGATAGTGTGTCTCCTTTCTTTGAGTCATAACAGACATGCTTTATGGGGTCATTGAAGACGTGAGTCACGCACGTCGCCCATCAACATATATGTGAGACAAGCACTAATATAGCGCATCGCATATTTATTCACTGATCCGAGACGAGCTTTATTGTAGTGCATCACATATTTGTTTATTGATCTGAGATGAGCTTTAAAGAAGTGTGTCTATTTTCTTTAGGTAATCTGAAATGATCTCTGTTACAGCTTGTTGCGGGTTGTTTACAGGCAGGGTCTCCTATTAGGTGCCCCTACCCCTGATTATCCTGGTTGCCGGCTCCATCTTGGAGCTAGCCAAGATTTGGCAGCCGCATTATGAGTGTCAGCAACATACACATGCATGAACATATGTATAGCCAAAAAGATCACACCTTAAATTATATTGACCAATCAAATATTAACAAAGTGTCAATTATGATTATCAAGTATATTAATTATACAAAGAATGTCCCCCAGTTCATTCTAATTACAAAGTAACTAATTACACACATCATAAATATCATCATCTAATTTTGTATACCGTAATGAAAATTCTCCCGATCAATGACTTCATTAACGATGAGCCTTCATAGCCTCTAATGCTCCGACTAAGACATCCTCAAATTCAATAAAATTACTAAAATCATATAAAAATATTATCAAATTGCAGTCACATTCGCTTAAACAATCATATAAGGGAGCAAATATTTGAAGGCTTAGGAACAAATTGATACACAATTATAATAAATACAAGAACTATTAGTGAATGAAGAATTGAACTTACTTGTAGCACAAACGGTTGGTGAGCATCTACAAAGCATCAGCAGAGAAATTATTCTCATCATAAAGGACATGGTAATGAGCTGGTGTGCTTGTCCCATGGAAAAACAGATAATTTAAATTTCACTGATGCATTAATAGTCTGATATCAAAAATTCGTGAGAAAAATACCAATTATTGCATAGGTACCTTGATTTCAGCATGACTGCAGAGGTAGAAATCAAACTTACTGGGATGATAAATGTTAGTGTCAATCACAGTTCCCGCACTTTCAAGGGTTTGCGAATCAGAATTTATTATATACATTGATAGTTAAAACAAATATATTACTTCTGCATTGGACATAAACAAGGAAGATGAATGTATACTGTAATGAAAATTCTTCTTTTGGATCAATGACTTCATTAACGATGAGCATTCATTGGACATCCTCAAATTCAATAAAATCACTAAAATGCACACTCTGAGGACAGAGTCGAGACGGTGACGTGCTCCGGGGGTAGGGGACGAGGCGGCGGCGTGCTCCGGGACGAGCTGGCGAAGGCGCCGAAGCGGCGGTTCTTCAACTCTCTGATGACAGCAGGTCGACGTGCTCTGGAGACAGAGAAAACATTTCCACTTATGTGAAGGCAGCAGCGTACTCATAACGATTACCGAGGTCAGGGTCAAGGCGGTGACGTGCTCCAGGGACAGTGGACGAAGTGGCAACGTGGTCCAGCGTGCTCAACTCTCTGATGATGAAGGTCGGAGTTGACGACGGGATCGACGCCGATAGCGCGACAATGTGCTCACGAGTTGTGGTTTCTATGACGAGAGAGTGCGCAAGAGCTAAATTTTTTTGCCGAGTGTTGGGAGAGAGCGTGCGAGAGACAAAAATAGTAAAACTCGGAGACAAGCCTCTATAACACCCGTCTCTCATTTCAGCGTCTCCCTTTGATCGAGAAAGTGCGAGTAAGTTTTGCGCGATAATTTTCTCCAGAGAGTACGTGGGAGCTAAAAATAGGTCACAAATCGGAGACACACATATATATCGCTCGTCTTGCATTATTTTGTGACCGAACAGGCACGCCGTATGTCAAAGATGTGTGACGGTGTGCTGAAGCCAGGAACAACATCTTTAGCATCCGGACATGTCCAACTGGCAATGGTGCGCAATGCCTTATATGATCGTCGTAACACGCTCAGCTTTCCGTGGTGGAACAAAAGATCTTCGGCACGAATCAAAGACGCACTCATGTAGAGTGTGTCTCTCTTTTGCCCGAGAAAAAAAATCGGAGATGCATCTATTTAAAGAGCATCTCTCATGTGCTCGTCTCCCTTTTGCCACTCGCACGACATTGTGAGCGTCCGTTGCCACTCGCGCGGAGAGTTAACATCGTGAGCATCCTAATTTCAGGGATAATCTCATAAACAAAAACAAGACATTACAATTCAGGGATATATAACGCCCGTCTCGCATTATTTTGTGGCCGAACGGGCACGCTGCATGCGAAAGATGTTGTTCGCAGGGTGCGATGCCATCTTTCGCATACGAACATGTCTAACTGGCAACTGTGCGCAATGTCTTATATGATCGTTGGAACGTGCTCAACTTTCTGTGGTGAGACAAAAGATCTTCTGGCAATTGTGCGCAATGTCTTATATGATCGTTGCAACGCGCTCAACTTTTCATAGTGAGACAAAAGATATTCGACATGAATCGGAGATGATCCCAGGTAAAGCACATCTCGCATTAGCTTTTCTCTCACGAGACTTAATACATCTCGTCTCTCATTCGCTCGTCTCCCTTTTGCCGAAGGTCAAAAATTGGAGATGCTCTTATTTAATGTTCGTCTCTCATGTGCTCGTCTCCCTTTTGCCACTCGCACGACATCGTTAGCGTCCGTTGCCACTCACTCGCAGAGTTAACATCGTGCTCGTCTATTGCAGGGATAAACAAACACAATGACATTGCAATTTAAAGATAATTTATAACTCAATAAATTTCATAGTTCATACACATTGTGTGCCTTCTAAACTATACATTTCCATTCTAAACTTATTCCTATGAAACTTCCATCAATCAATCTAAATTGTACCGTCTAGCTTGCTTCCGAACACGTCTTTTATATTCCCTTGGATCCTAAAAATATTGACATTCTTTAAATTAACAAATGTCGAATGAAGAATGATATATAACCTATGTTGGTCACTAACACAAAGTTACTAACCTTGATAAGTAGATTATAGCAATTATTTCTAACGTCAGGCGCATTTGACTGATGAAGCAAATGCTGAACTTCATGTAGTATAGTTTTGATTGCAAAAATGGTGAGGGTGCATGATGACTCGACGTGGACTGGCACCTCTGCGAGATAATCACACAGAGTCGATATAGAGTTATCCATATCTCACCCCAAAAGCATTTGAGACGTCATCGCTGTGATCACCTACTGGAGAAGAGGGAGCGAAACAAATCAGCTTTAAAGCGAAGCAGGTTACGACTGCAAGAGCATGGCACGACGAGCGCAGCGACTAGATCGGCCAGGGTTGGGAGGTCTTGCAGGTTGCAGCATCGCGAGATCTGCAGGAGTTCCCTGGGATGACATATATTAGTGAAGCGGGTTTATTTCCAAGATTCAAGCGAATCGACCCAGCGGCTTTACGGTAGACCCGTGCAGCTTAGATTATCCGCACTCGTCTTCTATATATATCTTTCTCTAAAGTCTAATCAAAATCACATCATACTCTATGCCTTCAAGTCTAATCGACTTTCTTTATACTCTCTAAAAATAAATTTTCCGATAACTTTTACTCCCTCCTTTCTCAAAAAATTGTCACCTTCTAGTTCATTTTTGTACTAGAAGGTGACAATCTTTCGAAAAAGGAGGGAGTACATTAAATTTTACAACTCACCTTTTCGAACGGTCCTAGCACCCAATCCAGGCCCAACCGGCAACCGAGGTGCTGTTTGCCAGCTGGCACTGTGGAAATGGTCCACCTCACCTCCCCTGCTCCGCCACGTCAGCGTCCGCGAAATCTCCTCCTCCACAACCACTGCTTCGTTCTCCCTCCTCCTACCCCCCATCCTTTCCCTATCTCGCCTCCACCACCAGACCAACACCACCGCTTCCTCCTGCACCGCCACTTCTCCCGCCGCCGCTTCGCAAAACCCTAGCCGATCTAATTACCATGGCCAGCCTCGGCGTCGACACGCGCCCGGCCGCCGCGCCGGGGGGAAAAACGACGGCGGCGGGGGAGGGCGCGCTGTCGTTCCTCTCGCGCAGCATCCGCGAGGACCTGCGCCTCATCCGGGCGCGGGCCGGGGAGCTGGAAACGTTCCTGAACGCGCCGGTGCCGGAGCCCGAGCTCTTCGCGCGCCTCCGCCGGGCCTACACCTCCTCCTCCTCTTCGGCCTCCTCCTCGGGACGGACGACGCGCCTCGACCTGTCGGCCATCAGGAAGGCGTTCGAGGTCGAGGGGTGGAAGGGGCCGACGGCGGACAGGTGGAGGTGGGACGAGGAGGCCGAGGAGTGGGAGCCCCTGCGCAAGGTCAAGGCGAGGCTCAGGGAGCTCGAGAGGACCACCACGCAGGGGCACTCCGCCAGCGACATACTCCACAAGGTCAAGCTCAGCTTGGTAAGCTTCCCGAACCTGGGATACTGCAGTTGCAACCACGAACTCATGGTGTGGATAATTTGGTTCAATGTGTCTTCTTTTAACAACGTTGAATGGAGAATTTTGGGGAGTTCTCTGATTCACTTGGCTCCGAACTGAAGCTGTACGTCTATATACGATTTGAATTCCTACTGAACCAATTTTTATACTCCGTACTGAAGTTTGGGATCAATCATTGTTTTTCTGTCTTTGTGAAAAAATGGTTCTCATGATTCATAATTTTGTTTTACCTAAAAGATTGAAAATTTGAGGTATACTCCCTCCGCCCCAAAAAGTTTGTCACTTTGTAGTTTAAAAATGAACTCCAAAGCGATAATTTTTTTGGGACGGAGAGAGTATATCTCAAGAAGATAGACTAGATACTTCCAGCTAGTTCCCCAGTCACGCATCTGATGAAAGTTGGAGTATTACTACCAGGTTCATGAACCAGAACGGTCAGATCACATGTTTGGAAAAAAAGGGCAGTAGGGAGCCAAATGTAGCTGTCAAATATTAAAATATCGTGGCCTCGTGCCATGCTGACTAATAGTATCTTTATGGAATTTGAATTGCTTCTTGTGTTTTAATAAGCTAGGGTAGCTAGTGGTCTTAATAAGTTGGAGGCTGAAATGAACGCACACTGCTGCGGTAGTTCAACAGTCTTAAGTTTTCTTCAGTTTTTGATCTGTATACAATGGTCGAAAGCCTTGAAATTGACCAAGAAAAAACCAGCACTGGACTTAGGTCTTAGTCATACAATATATTTAGCACATGCAAATCATGTAATTTATTCTTATTTGCAGAGCATAGATTGTAATTAAGCTTGTTCTGCAAAATGCATGTTCCAGATTGCTCTAGTAAAGATTCTACTGGTTGAATGAAAACATATAGGAGCAGACTGAATTAATGTACCCTTGCATTTTGTATTGCAGAAATCGATGAGCTTTGCGCCTGAAGGATCTGAGGTTAGTCATCTACTCATCTTGATTCACATCCTATTACACTATGCTATCATGGGCAGTACCTTGCGGACATGTACTAGTGTTTTTTTGACCAAGAGACGTATACTTGTGTTAGTTCATTGTATCGGAAGACTTTCTCCTTGCATCATGAATTCCTGTGTGAAACTGACTATTTCTTTTGTATGTACTGATGAAATGAAGAGAATGTTAACTGTTTCTCTATAAAGAGCCAGTATGGTCATTTTGTAAAAAATTACCAGGAAACACTGGTATAATTAAATATATTGTGCATGTGGCATTAAAACAAAATTTAGTTTGTATTGATATGGCGTTACATAGTTTTGTCTACATTTGCACTTTTAAAATCATTCTTGCTCTTTTTTTCAGGAAGTTCCACCATTAGATTTAGGAGAACTTTTTGCTTATTTTCTTAAGCAATCTGGGCCATTGTTTGACCAACTTGGTATAAAAAGAGGTAGGATGCTTGATCTTATTTTATTTTTAGTTGGATGGTTTAGCTTGTTTTGAGCCAACTTCTATTACTTACGTGGTGTAGACGTGTGCGACAAGTTGGTGGAGTCCCTATGCAGCAAACGGAAGGACCACCAAGCATATAATAATTTTCTGTCAACAAGTGAACCTTCTTCATTCAGAAATGAGAATGTCGGGGATGAACTCGACCTAAGAATAGCAAGTGTAATACAAAGTACAGGACACCAGTATGAAGGTGGATTCTGGAATGACGGGCCAAAATGTGACATAACTGACAAGAGACATGTTGCCATAGTCACTACTGCCAGCCTTCCCTGGATGACTGGAACGGCTGTGAATCCCTTGTTTCGTGCTGCATACTTGTCTAAATCTTCTAAGCAAAATGTAACCTTGGTAGTGCCCTGGCTTTGCAAGTCAGATCAAGAACTTGTTTACCCCAACAGCATGACTTTCAATTCTCCAGAAGAGCAAGAAACTTACATGAGGAATTGGCTGGAAGAAAGAGTCGGTTTCAAAACAGACTTCAAAATATCATTTTATCCTGGAAAGGTAAAGGTTTCTCTCTACTCCAGCACAATATTTCAACAATGTCTGCATAACTTTTTGTCTGATCTCGATTTATTGGAACTGCAGTTTCAGAAAGAAAGGAGGAGCATAATTCCTGCAGGGGACACTTCACAGTTTATACCATCGAAGGAAGCTGACATTGCAATATTGGAAGAGCCTGAGCACCTGAACTGGTACCATCACGGCAAGCGATGGACAGATAAATTCAATCATGTTGTCGGTGTTGTACATACAAATTATCTGGAATACATCAAGAGGGAGAAGAACGGTGCTATTCAGGCCTTTTTTGTTAAGCATATCAACAACATGGTCGCCAGAGCTTATTGCAATAAGGTAGTTCATCATTTGACGCTGATGTTTACTAGCAATGTTTGACATGAAGACTGGCTTCCGAGTGTTGGTCTTCAGATGCTTTGACACGACAGACTGTGTATGTATGTGGCCTTATTGTGTCATCATTATTGTGTAGGTCTTGCGACTGTCAGGCGCAACTCAAGATCTGCCCAAGTCAACGGTCTGCAACGTGCATGGCGTGAACCCCAAGTTCCTGGAAGTTGGGGAGAGAATAGCGGCGCAGAGGGAGTCTGGACAGGAATCGTTCTCCAAAGGAGCGTATTTTCTCGGGAAGATGGTCTGGGCCAAGGGTTACAGAGAATTGATAGACTTGTTCGCGAAGAACAAGAGCGATTTGGAAGGATTCAAGTTGGACATCTATGGGAACGGAGAAGATTCAAGTGAAGTGCAGTCGGCAGCCAGGAAGTTGAACCTGAACCTTAACTTTCACAAAGGCCGGGACCATGCCGATGATTCTCTTCACGGGTAATTAACAACCAAATCGCAACAAATTACTCCTTCCTTTCTCAAAAGATTGTCACCTTCTTAGTTCATTTTTTACTAGAAGGTGACAATCTTTTGAGAAAGGATGGAGTATGCCTTTGATAGATGTAATGTTGATGCCATTAATCTGAATACTTCTGCCGCCACCGCTGTATTTTTGTCAGGTACAAGGTTTTCATAAACCCAAGCATCAGCGACGTCCTGTGCACGGCGACGGCGGAGGCGCTGGCGATGGGCAAGTTCGTAGTGTGCGCGGACCACCCGTCCAACGACTTCTTCCGGTCGTTCCCGAACTGCCTAACGTACAAGACGTCGGAGGACTTCGTGGCGAAAGTGAAGGAAGCCATGACCAGGGACCCGCAGCCGCTCACCCCGGAGCAGCGGTACCACCTCTCCTGGGAGGCCGCGACGCAGCGGTTCATGGAGCACTCCGAGCTCGACAAGGTCCTGAACTCTTCCGCCGCAACGAGCAGTAGTGGAGGCGGCGGCGACGGCAGCGCGGAATGCGGGGACGACAGAAGAAGAATGGTGGTGCGGAGATCGGCGTCGCTGCCTAACATGTCGGACGTGGTGGACGGCGGGCTGGCCTTCGCGCACTACGTGCTCACGGGCAACGAGCTGTTCCGGCTGTCGACGGGTGCCATCCCCGGGACCCGGAACTACGACATGCAGCATAGCGATGACCTCCGCCTCCCGCCTCCGCAGGTACAGAACCCCGTATACGGCTGGTAGAAGATCAGAAAGCCATGCATGCGCGTCCTACTTTGTTCTGTTTCGCTTCTTGTGCCCAAGGCACGCCCTGTCGCCATTGCTGCAGACCGAGTTGTTGTACTAGTGAAATTAGATGAAGAGAAATCCCTCTGTTTTTTTCCTGTCGAAAGGTGCTGCTTGGTCCCTTGTCCGGTAGCTGCCCCGCCACACTTGGCCAGCTGGCCAGACCGAAGCAGTAGATATATGGTTGTTGCTGTTGGGTGTTTGGAGGAGATGAACAACAACAGCATCAACAGAGTTGATGCATCCCCTAGCTAGTGGTTCTTCGCCGATCCCTTACCCGCTCATGCAGTACAGTGTTTGTGCTGGCTTTTGTTCTTTCTAGACCGGTCCCCTTCCCTAATCCCTACTAAACCCTAGTAGCGGCGGCGTCATGATCATAATGGATGACACGGCATGGTGACTGTAGTGTGGAGGTGAATGGAATGTCTGTGTGCCTGGTACTAGGGGTGGGTAAAAATAGGGACCGAAAAAATCGAGACCGAGACCGAAATATCAGGTACCTTTTCGGATATCAAATCTAAATAACCGATATATTAATTTTGAATTCGGGTATCACTCTCAGGAACTCAAAATAACCGAATAACCGAACAATAAAATCTCAAGTTAAATTATGATCTATTTTATTTGTGAGTTTTGATATGTGAAATCATTAGATTAAACTATTTATTTACGATCTATCATTAATTAACTAATAATGTATTGTCTCCCGAGATTAAGTTTACGAATAATATTAAACTTATATTGATTGTTGAGAGCATGATGTAAGAATAATATACAATTCGGGTATTTCGGGTAAGACCGAAGATTGAACTGAAATTTAAGTACCAAAAAAATTTAGGTACCTAATATTTGTATAACATTTTGGATAGTGATTTTCAAAAACCGAAATTCAAAAAGATCAAAATGACCAAACCGAATTTATCGGATAGACTGAACGACCATCCCTACACAAGTACAGCTAGGCGGCAGCAGCAGCTGATGGAGGTGGAGGACCAGTCCGTCAGTGCAGCGCATACGTTGCTGGGCACGTGTTGCGGGGTGGCCCTCGCCCTCGCTGCCCTGCCGCTCCGGGCATCTCGTTCTCTCCCTCTCCCTCTCCCTCTTGTCGCCCATGAATGATCCTTAGGGCTTTTCTGTAATCGAGGCGATCGAGTGATGAGTGACCAAAACAACGAAGACGAGGATGAAGGAACGAAGAACGCATCATGACCGCGCGCCACCGGCGACCGCACGCATCTCGAAGTCACATGCAGAGCAGCAGCATGTGGATCCTATCCTCGGCAACTGCCTGCGCCCTGCGCACTACTGTATCTCAGCCAACCAAAGACGGTGTACAGTACAGTAATAAGCAAGGCGAATCCGATGAGAGCTCACACGAACGAACCCTCGTGCTCGGGATTCGGAAAAATGTGTGCAGCTCAACATCCAACTGTAACGGCTTTGTAGTTCTCGGTGAATAAACTCTCAAAGCATTGTGGTAAAAATGGAAAAGTTGCCTTGAGCCTCTAAAAGGAAAGGGTGTGCCTAGCTAGCTAGTAGATATAGCTAGCCTGAGAACGAAACAGGCAGCTTCGAGACTCACCATTGGGAGCTTAGACCGTAATGGTCGCAGTGTAATTTAAAGTACGTACTGTAAAAGTAGAAAGAGAATAGTGTATAGAGTATGCTTTAGAGAGTGCTGCTGCGGATAGCCTTACACAATCCGCAACAACAACCTCTAAAGTATACTCTATCCTCTAAAGTCTACTCTAAATGTTACTCTATATACTCTATATTTAAAGTTTTTTTCTCTCTAAATTTAGAGTCATCTTTAGAGTGGCTTTTAGAAGGGCTTTTAGAGGCCTCCAGTGTGGATGAACTTAATAAACCAGGTGCACTTTCTCGAACAAGCACACACGAGCTGAGGTGCTACATCACCAGTATATGTATATAAACATATTTATATAGAGCATCACCCATGTAAATTGATGAGCTACGACTACTAAAGAACCTAAAAACTGCAGCTTGCACACACACTAATTAATGGTGTGTTTGGTTTGAGGAATATAATGGGACGGGACGGGACGATTCCACTTTTATGTTGTCTAGTTTGGAGACACGTGCGATGAAGTCATTCCTCAAAAGATAATATTTCACTCAGATGCGGGATAGAACCATCCCACCAAAAATATGAGGACAGATCTGTCCCACCTCCGTGGAGGCACGCGCACGGCCCTCTGAAAGTACTCATACTCACATGTCTCTGTCCTATCCTTTCATTCAAACATGAGACATGACTATTCCGTCACACAACATCCCACAAAACAAGGATCGTTCCATCTCTCTAGACAAATAGAAAACGGGATCATCCCATCACTGAAACTAGGATGGATCCATCTCATTCTACTTTGACTCCTAACCAAACACATACTAATTGAGCGCGTATCGGACGACTGAAAATGCAACATCATTGAGGAGTACGTACGTTGTGACCACTGTCGTCCAGATCAGAATAATCACACGTCACATGTTACGGAGAGAAAAGAGACGGATTTCCAACTCCAAGCAAAATTAAAAGGAAGATATGGAGATGGCAACAAACAATGAACGAAGGGTCCTTGTAGAAGAGGATAATGTCGATATCCTCTCTAATTGAAGTCATGTTTAGCGTTTCTTGATTAGGTAGTTTGAACGACACCGTTCCTTGACCGTGATCGGGAATGTTGAACGGCACTGTGACCGGAAATATTGAACGGCAGCTCTTGCCTATATATGTATCACCGTGTTTTGTTTAATAAAATTGCAGTTCACTTCCTAAATAGTATTAGTAGACTCTTGATCTTCCTCTTCCGCTCAAGAACATGGCGTCCAACCAAACCTCTTCTCCAAATGGTTCGTCTGCCTCTAGCCAGAGCAATCCCTTCGCTAATCCTCCATCTCGCACCACCACTACTGCTTCTATTCAACATGTCAACATTCGTGCGCATGTGACCATCATCCTTGACTATGGTGAGTCAAATTTTTCTATTTGGAATGCCTTCTTTGATGCCATGTTCCGTAAATTTGGCATCATCGATCATGTCGATGGGACACTTGGTGCGCAGAATATGTGGTATGACACTGATTGGATCTAAGTTAATCAGTGTGTTGTCTCTTGATTCTACAATTCTATAACACCGAACCTCATGAAAATGGTTCATGTGTCGAATCCTACTGCATACGTCATGTGGTCCGCTATTCGAGGTCTCTTTCTTGATAATGCGGATCAACGTGCGGTATTCACCCTTTAAGAGTTTCACAGTTTTTTTCAGAGTAATCTGTTTGTCACGGATTACTTTGCTAGGCTCAAAGAACTCGGGTGATCTGCTCCGCGATGTAGGGCATCCCTATTACCGATCAGGCAATGGTGATTAATGCTATTTGTGTACTTAGTGTGAAATTCAGCTATGCAATTTCAGTCATCACTGCTACTAAGCCGTTGCCATCGTTTCTCTTTGTACGGGACTATCTTCTGCAAGATGAACACCGGCAAGCTCACACGGCGAAAACACAATTGCTGCCTTTGGTGCGGCTACATCTCCTGCACTGTCTCGACCTCCTACTTCGACAAACTCCACCACATCATCCAACCGGACTGGCAGAGATCGTCGACGAAAAAGAAACAAATCCGGTGGTCACAAAAACTAGCTGATCCGATCCTTTTTTTTGTTTGCCCTCTTTGCCGAGGTGGGGACAGCAGCAGTAGTCACGGAATCAACCCAAACAACCCAAAAAAACTGAGTTGCCTAGCTAGCTAGGATTCGTGCTTGCATTATTTGCGAGCCGCCAAGGTCAAGATTCTCATGCAGATTGTGTGTCTGCTAGTGGGTTGGTTGGTGCACTGCCAATTCTCATCACCCCACTGCTCATTGCTCAACCCTCTTGCTCGTTAATTGTTCATGTGCTCTTTCTGCATATATGTGGTGGTCTTTATATGCTACTGCTTACTATATATGTCGTTCGACCACTTGATTTAGATTTGGAGCCACTAGGCAAATAACGTTACGCCGAGATCGATCCAGAATAGACGTCGAAGAAGCTTCGGTACTTCCAGTCGTTTTCAGTTTCACGGAGATCTTATTTTTTCCCGGTTCGAAACTAGAGTCTGATCAGGAGCATTATCGGTCGGATTTATGTATGATCAACACGTGTTTTCCAATTCAACGACGAGGTTAAATGAACCAAGACATGTTGCTTTATCTGTCCCTATAAATAACGTGTGATTGAGCTTCTGGAAGTAACGTTTTCCACATCAAACGGGGAAGCTTAGTGCAAGCTAGCCTACACGAGCCATCCAGCGTAATCTTTCTTATCGTATACTCTCTTCGTCTTTAAATATTTATCACTGTTTAGTTTAAAAATAAATTAATCAGTAATAAATACTTTTTTTTCTCAAAAGATTGTCACTTTTAATTTAAAAAATGAACGAAATGTGACAATCGTTTGAAAAAAGAGGGAGTATTTAAAAACCGAGGGAGTATTGAGCCTTCACATATCTTGGATCTGACTAGATCATCACCTTTGTTAACAATGAAATGGCAGTCGCACACGTGACTACCGGTTCATTTTTTCCGACTTTCCAAGCTAACAGCGACCATTATAATTAGTTTCTTAGTAATACAAAAACATTGAAAAGAGTCGGCAATAATTTTCATTTTTTTGTCCTGGGCTTCATATGGCCTCGTGACAGAATAGCTAATTAAGGGAACATAATTGGACCGAATGCTAATAGGATAGTAATGTTTCCGGTTCCTATTTCACATTTGTTGAACCGGTAGTCAAGAACCAATAATCACTTGTTGATTTCTATCAGATCAACCTCAGAACATCATACTCCAAAGGGATAGGGAGGATCCATACTTCCATTAGTTTTTAAGGATGGAGAGAAATCTGGAACGTAATGTTGTCATATTTTTACACTGCTTTTGCGATTTGAACGCAGTACCGGTTCCTTTTGGAACAGCTCAAAGGTCAGTGGTGCAAAGCCCAAGACTGAACGAACGCTCTTTAAAGATGATAACAAGATCTAACGACAAAGATCTCATCTTGAAAAAAGTTACGTACAAGACAAAGGAGTGTCCGTTGCTAATCACTGACGTAAGATTATCGGAAGCATGCATATGGTCTCCGGAGACCGGAGAGAGCTAGCACGCATATATAGCCCTCTGTCAGAACTTATTATTGGGAAATACTGTGTATAATAACTATGGTAACCAATTCATGATGGTCGTCGTCATATGTGTTGTTTGAAATGCAAGAATTTTACATGAAACGCTGTTCAGTCCCTGCATAACGAAAGTACAAACAACTTCAGATCCACGTATTATAAGTACATCTTTCCGAGAGGGGATATTAGTTTAAATCTTAATTAAACAACACAACTTTATTTGCTGGAAAAAGGTTTACATCGAGAAAAGACAGGATCTGCCATCTGAATGGATTAACCATTGTTTTACTTTACCTCTCTTCTTCAGAAAAAAGTACTACTACCCCACCACCACGGCCTCAAAAGCATAAACGACCACATAATTTGCAATCCAAGCCCACCTTTTCCAGGTCCAAATCGTCATCATTGTAACATTCTCTACAACGCTGAGGGCATGTCATGTATGTGCAAGAATCTATGAGTATATATTCATAAAGCAGCAAAAATACTCGAGTTTTTTTAATATATATCTGTTCTGTGTGTCCTGGTGCCACGAGACATTCCAATTGCTCCATGTTTCTTTATGCTATCGTCCATATTGTCTTGCTTGAAACAACTTTAATTGTTAGCACTTGAACTGATATAAAGTTTGATCGATTTTGTGACATGTGTGTGAAAACAGAAAATGACATTAGTGCCACAGAGATATATAAACGTACGTGAATTAAACAAGGAATCAAGGCCTGTCGATTTCAGTAGATATTATTGTCTAATGCAGGGATAAGAGCAAATAGCGTGTGATGTTGATGCTTTCAGTTAATGTAAGACAAAAAGATGGCGTAAAAGTGACGCTAACTAATGTGTAACCAGCTTGTGACGACTACAAAGATGAGTGAAACAAGAGCATGTATACAAAATGTTTGATAGTTGGTATGGTCATTGCAAATATGCACAATACAATTTTTACTGATATCCCCTTCTGATTTATTTTGTTAACCCAAATTTGCACCAACTAGTACGCGATTAGTTCATCTTAAACTCACGGAGAGCTACAACAGTTTATTGTTTTATGGAGCCGAACTAAACTAGTAAAAAGTTCGTTTTGAAAAAAATTAAACTCTTGTATTGATGGAAAGGTGAATAAACCGCGAACTGATCTTGAAAGTATGAATCTACAAAAGTTAAACAATCAAAACATGGATTTGCTATGCTAAAGAATGGATTCCCATTTTGCCCTTTGTGGATGGAATGATGGCTGTCTCGGGAGCCGCGAAGGCAGAAAAAAAAAAGAATGAAAGTAAACAAAGCAACGAGGAGGAAGAAAGCGAGACACACACACACAACAGTGACACCACCACCACCACTATCACAGTGAGAACACAACAAAGCTGAAGCGAAGAGAGGTGGCTGAGAGACCGGAAGGAGTGGAGAGCAGCCGCCGCACAGCACGGCTGAGCTAGCTAGAGCACCAGCGGCCGGCGACAAGGCTGTCCAGGAGTAGGACACGCGGCAACGCCGTGGCTGTGGCCGTGGCCGCCGCCACGTGTGA
Source organism: Tuctoria greenei (assembly GCA_036927565.1). NCBI lineage: Eukaryota > Viridiplantae > Streptophyta > Magnoliopsida > Poales > Poaceae > Tuctoria > Tuctoria greenei. The sequence goes on along the minus strand of JAYESD010000009.1, from coordinate 176,530,621 downwards.
CAGGCGGCCGTCGTATTCTACTACTTACGAGGAGACGGTTCCTGGTCGCCGCTGAAGAAGCTGACGGCTGGTCCCGCCCCGTGATGGCTGTCCGTGCGCCGGCGGCGAGGGGAGCCGTAGTAGTTGCTCCGGCGGCGGCGGCGGCGAGGAGGGGCGGCGGTCTCCGCACGAAGCAGGCCGGGCGCGCCAGCTGCCGCGGCGCCTAGGGCGAGCGAGCGAGACAGCGCCGGTGGTTCCTCCCGGAGGTCGGAGGCGGAGCTAGGGTTTTGGCGGGTCGGGTTCTAGCTGAGCGGGCCGGCGGGAGGGGAAGAGTGAAGAAGGGAGGGAGATGGCGGTGGGGGACGCGCTGCGGCGGCTGTGCGAGGAGATCGGGTGGTCCTACGCCGTCTTCTGGAAGGCCATCGGCGCCGCCGACCCAGTGTAAGTCGCCAGTTCCTCCTCAGTTTGCTCAAAACATTTCAAAAGATTTGTTCTTGCTGACGCTCATTCTCTCGAAATCTATACCTGTTACTGTATCATTTATCTTCGATCTTTCTGTGCGGTTTCTTTTGTCGGTTTTGGTTTCATATTTCCTCGCCAATCACTGTTTTGAAGCTCTTTTTCCTGCTCAATCTCATAAAAATCTTACTCGCTCATTTTCTTCATGTGGAAATGGACGTGCTACAGGCATTTGGTGTGGGAGGACGGCTACTGTGGCCACACCTCATGCTCTGCCGGATCTGAGACTTCTGAAGCTCTGCCCACTGAGGTCGGGTGCTCTGCTGCTGATGGCACTATGTGCTGGCTCGTTAAGAAAGTTATGGCGTCACAGGTTCATGTCGTCGGAGAAGGGTAAGCAACTTACTTAGGCTCATACACTAATTTATTTCTTGTTATTAGTACATTTGTTCAGACGCAGCAATGTTTCTCGCTCCTCCGAAAAATTCTTGTTACATACTCTTTCAAAAACAAAAATCTTGTTAGATGCATTGTTCTTGGTTGCTCCTCTGAGTCCGTGGTTAACGTGCTGTGTTCTGTCAGGACTGTGGGCCGTGCTGCTTTCACTGGCAATCATCAATGGATCGTTCATGGTACTGCCAATGGTCACGAGCTCTCATCCGAATCCGAGGTACTTGCAGTACTGTAGTGCATTCTTCTGAATTCTGGAGTGATATAATAAATGCGAACCCAATTTCAGTTTTGTCTGGTTCCACTTTGCTGCCGCCTCATTCAAAGCCTTGTGGGGCGGCCTTCTGCTTGAATCTTTTGTCCCTTAGTGAGCTGCTTTAAGTCTGGTCTGCTCATTCTGCAAAATAAGTGGTCACTAGGAAATGCCCGTTGTAACTGAACACACACGGGCCTGTGTTTATGAGAAAACAAAAATAGTATAGAGGAATATTCAATATTCTCTACCTCCAACTCCGATTGGATAATCAAACCGAATCTTATACCATGTTGATTACAAAGTAATTTGAACAAAGAACCAAGCTAGAGGGAGTAGATATCTCTTATGCAATTGGGTTTTGCTTTTTTGATGTCGTTTTTGGAGACCTTATGCTATGTTTTCACATTCATAGGTTGCCGCTGAGATGAATTATCAGTTCGAAGCTGGTATTAAGGTATGTAGAACTGAACATGTGCTCTGTTTGGTGGTTCTGCTAGTGAAGCTCATATAAGGGTTCTTTTTATGCAGACTATTGCAATTATTCCTGTTCTACCACGGGGTGTGCTGCAGTTGGGCTCGACTGGTCTGGTATGACATCAAAGCTCTCAATACGCGCTAGAGAAGTGGAGAAATCTTTGGAATTTGTTATCTTCTGTTAGTTATTATGAAGAACTACTATGGAACTTTTTTTATTGTGGTACAGTATTTTGCATGGAGATCACGAAAATTGGAAAGAAAAATAGTTCATTGACAAATGACAATTGATTTCGTGCAACTGGAGAAGTAAAATTATTTAATATGCAAAATGCAAAACATGGTATCTGGCCTGAGGCACTGCAAATACGAACCCCCCTGCAAATCATTGGAAACACTTTATCTACAAGCTATGGTTTCAGAATATGGCATACACATACATCTGCAGTGTCTTATCTCATGATGGGATGTCAAGAAATCTTACTGTACTGTGTGATAGGATGTCTATAAATCTTAGTGTATTCTAGTTTTCCTGCTTGCACCATATATCCTCTGTCCTGTTCTGGCTGGGGTAATTGTGCAGGATAGAAAAAAGAAACCTTGAAAGGCACATTTGCTTTACTTTGGCTATTATCTACGGTTGTTTAATATCTATCTGCATGTTTGAAACATTTCTTAATTGCCTTGGCAGGTTATGGAAAACACAAACTTTGTGATGTATGCAAAGAAATTGTGTTCGCAGCTAAATAATCGTTCGGGCATGACTGCATCTGCTCCAGTTAAAAATACTTCAAATCTACACGGTCAACCACGTTCATCACATGGTTCCTTTCATGTCCAACCTGATGACCAGTGCTCAAAAATCAACAGTCGATTCTTGGTGGCTTCTGAACATCACAGTTGCCCCGATACTGTAACTGTGTCAAATAGCACATCATCCAATGCAATATTAAACACATCTTTGCTTAAGGTTGCACAACAGAATGGTCGAACTGTTAGAGATCATACCATTTATGCCAAGCCTGATGCTAGGCTCAAACAACAAACATCTTATTCTGAGAGTCGATTCGGAAGTAATACACAGAGTGCTGATGTGAGCTCAGGTTTGGTCTTGCCAGGTTTGATATCAGTTAATAAACAGTCACTGTTGTTAAACAATGAGGGTCCGTTTGGATTCAGTAATAATGCAGGTTCATCAGCAGATTTGGCAAGAAACATCCTATTAAAATCCCTTTTGTCTCGGGACTCTTCTGTACATGAAAATGCACACATAAATATAGCTCGTGGAACATATGAAACATCCAATGGGAGACGGGATCCTGAGAATTTTGATTTCTTCCCAGGAGGTGGCAGAGTGGGCAAGGCTGTCAGCTCTTTGAGTCAAGTACAAGACCAGAATTGCCATTCTACATCAGGAGCATTGCCACAGAAACAACATCTAGTTCCATGCAAGGTTCCCCAGTCAGCTGAATTCTCCGTGAAAATGGATAACATGGAAAGAGGGCCATTTCAAGCTCCTCCAGGTCCATCTTCTGTATCTCATGGTCAGGTTTCTAACAGCTTGAACACAGTCCTCCATCAAGAGGATCAATTGTACAGATCAGACCATATCCATCAGGAACAAATGATGAATGGTCCTACTAACTTGAGCACACAAAGAGTGAAAAATGGGGATGCATGCAGGCTCCCAGAAATGCCCAACGACAGAGCTTCCTCATTTCTTGTGGATCCTACTTCTGATAATGACTTGTTTGATATCTTTGGAGCTGAATTTCAACAGTCCTTCCACAATGTGGGTGCTGATTTGGTCTCCTGGAGTGGTCCAAAGTCTCAGAGTTCAGATAGAGATGTGCCTGAATCATCAATATATGTTGATAGATCTCCTCTCTACAGTTCACTAGAGAACGAATTTCCCTATTCTGGGAACTTTTCGCTAACTGATACTGACCAATTACTGGATGCTATCATCTCAAACGTCAATCCAGGTGTCAAGCAGAGTCCTGATGATAGTGTATCTTGCAAGACTTCATTGAGGGACATTCCAAGTACTTCACATCTGGGTAAAAAAGAGTTGAAACAGTATGAGTCCTCTGGTGTTCCTTCTGTACTGATCAAGCATGAGTCAACACGGATTATTAAACAACCGTGTTTCTTTGATATGCCTGAGGATGGTTGTCTTTCCCAAAATAATGGAGCGCACAAATCTCAGATACGGCTTTGGATTGAGAGTGGGCAGAACATGAAATGCGAAAGTGCGTCAGCTTCTAACAGCAAGGGTCTTGATACACCTAGCAAGGCAAACCGAAAGAGATCCCGACCAGGAGAGAGTGCTAAGCCACGGCCTAAGGACCGACAGCTGATACAGGACCGCATCAAGGAACTTCGTGAGCTTGTACCTAATGGGGCGAAGGTAACCTCTCATAGACGTTGATAATTTCAATTATCCAAGATATTACTTTGCATATTAAAATTTTATGTTGACTTAAGAGTAGCAACACGGGGGTAACAGTTGTCGTCTAATATTTTACGTCAACAGTGTAGCATTGATGCTTTGTTGGAGAAGACAGTTAAGCACATGCTTTTCTTGCAAAGTGTGACAAAGCATGTGGACAAGCTCAAACATTCTACTGAATCAAAGGTAAGCACATGCTTATGAGTCGTACACTAGGAAATCTATGTTATTCTTCTTAATTTCAAAATTATCCTTACATTATCAAATATCTTACTCTAGCAGATACTTGGTGGTGAAAATGCCCCCCTTTGGAAAGATTACTTTGAAGGTGGGGCAACCTGGGCTTTTGAAGTTGGCTCTCAATCTATGACATGCCCAATCATTGTTGAGGATCTGGACCGACCTCGTCAGATGCTTGTGGAGGTAATGACTGTCATGCCCAATAGCTCGCTTGTATAATCTGGTGGCTCCCTGAAAACACGTGTGTAATATGAATTTACTGACATGGGTGAATCTGCAGATGCTCTGCGAGGATAGAGGCATCTTCTTGGAGATAGCTGATTTTATCAGGGGACTTGGATTGACCATCTTGAGGGGTGTAATGGAAGTGCGGAAAAGTAAAATCTGGGCACGGTTTACTGTTGAGGTAATATAGGTAGATGTAAGAATTAGGCACTCTGTCACTGCAGAATCGACAGTAATACAAAAAGATCATTCCATCAATGGAGCTAAAAATGACTGAAGAGTACTGCTTTCTGCTAATTTACTGTTCTGTTGATTAGTCAATTTAATCGTTGTCATTACTTGACTCTTTTCATGCAGGCGAACCGGGACGTAACCAGAATGGAAATCTTTTTATCACTTGTGCGCTTATTGGAACCAAATTGTGATGGCAACGGAGCAGCAGAGAATGCCAACAACGTGAACATGCTGCCACTTGGTTTGGTGCACCAACCTGTCATCCCAGCAACAGGTCGCATCCAGTGAGGAATTGTAGAACAAACCCTCGAGCATCTTTCAAGTGCTAAGAGCAGGAGTTCAATTACTTCTGCCATGACTAGCAGTCCTATTATCCAAAAAATGACTGGCATTCCCAATATGCCAGTGCACCACCTGCTTTCCTGTGATATACTACTAATCTGGGCATGGATGGTCATTAAGGCCTCAACACGAGAAGACGATGACACGGACAATTAGGCAGTGTTTTGTTTGTACAATCTTACTTAGTTTGTTAGTGTTTTCTCGTATATTAGTGGACTTTTTTGTACTGGTATCCAGAATGGAAAATCTTGGTTCATTTGTTTCACATAACAGAATGGAAAACCTCTCCTTGATGAGCCTTTGTTTCACATAATCTTGGTTGATTTGTTTCACCTGAACCTCAAGACATGCGACTTTGTGACCAAGTACCAAAACGAGTGATACTGTGCATAAGAGTTTCTGTTCCAGACCATACCAGATCTGCCTACTCTTCCTCCTGCAAAATTGAAATAATTGCCCCCTCCATTTCCTCTTCCTCCTGCAGTCTGCACTGCCTGAATTTTGTTTGCAGCATAGTCTTGTTTCCTTTAGTGTTTGAAAGCAGCAGAGACAGATTAGCTTACAAGCCGACATTGCATTACAGATCCAAAATAACTAAAACCAGTTTCATAAACTTCGAAGTTTTAATTCCATATACCCTTTTCCAATATTTTATACCCCAGATACCTATGGTCTAAATATAAAATCTTGTACAATGTTTGGGTAAATACTAGTCAATTACTATCCTATACTATACCTATGTGCATTGCCTCATGATCCCATCTTTACATCCCCAAAACCTAGGGGCCAAGCTTAACTGCTTATATAAGCATGTTTAGCCTTGAACCCTTTATTTCTATACAAGCCCTAAATGCATTAACTGATGATTGGAGTAACTGGGATGGAGTGTTTTGTTTGCTAGTACTAGGCCACGAAATCCCGCATGAGCTGCGCGGCGAAGGACTTGGTGCTCTGCATGTTCATGTCGTACCCACCGGCGGCGCCGTTGGTGGCGCTGTCGCCGGCGGTGCTGCTGCCCATGAGAAACGACGCCGTCTGGTCCGCGGCGCCGCCGGCGCCAGCAGCGCCGTGCGGGAGGCCCAGCGTGAGCGACACCCCGCCGTTCCCGGAGGCGTAGGCGAAGGGCTCCGAGCTGAACTGCCCGTACGGCGCCTGCTGTGCGAACAGCGAGTACCCGCCGTCCGCCGCCTGGTGCTGCTGGTAGTCCCTCGCGCTGCCGGCGCCGGCGCCGCCGCTCTCCATGAACCTCATGAGGAGCTCCCGGTGGCTCACCTCCTCGTGCTGCTGCTGCTGCCTCGCGGCGGCCGCCGCCTGCGCGTGCAGCGCGGCCATGTCGTGCACGTGGTGGTGGTGGTGGTGGAACGTCCCCGCCGCCGTGGCGGCATCCGAAGAAGGCTCTTCCCCCCTCGCCTTCTTGAACCTACGCTGCATGCCGCCGGCGGCGCCACTGTTGTCGTCGTCATCGCCGTCCTCGTCTTCGTGATCATATAACCGGCCGGCATGTGCCGGAGCATGCTGGTCCCCAGCGAGCTCGAGCAGGGAGGAACCGTGTACGCCGCCGCCGACGCCCTTTGCGGCCGCGCTGGCCTGCTGTGCTCCGCCTCCTTTCGCCCTCGGCGTCACGCCGCCATTGTGATCTTCCACGTTGTTTCCACCAGACTTCCCCTCATCGTTGCCGCCGGCGGCGGCGTCCCGGTCCTTGGTCTCCTCCAGGTACATCTCCTCCACCATCGGCTTCCACAGCCGCACCCTCGCGTTGATGAACCAATTCGAAACCTAGATAGAAAAACAAAATCACATTTTTTACACCACCATTGTAATTAACAGTCAAATAAACCAAGCAACAGTAGAAAAAACACAGTTTTGTTTCAGTTTCACACGACTCACCTGGCTCCTGGTGAGGCCGGTTTGCTTGGCAAGCATGATCTTGTCCGAATCCTTGGGGTATCTGCGTGACAACACGGTGATCCAATCAGAGGTCGACACGATGCATGTCAAGAGTATATACATCAGTTTGGGCGCGCAAACTTAAAGGCGATCGACGCTGGCGTATGCGCATACGTGCATGCAAAAGCCAAACCGCAGCATGCTCTTTGCATGCATGGGCATGATGATGAAAGCAAAGAGCCAAAAGAGCTCGCTAGCGGCAATGGAGTAGAACGAACGAGCTGAGCTCATGCATGATGATGATATACTCACGGGTGCAGGAAATGCTCGAAGAGCCATGCGCGGAGGATGGAGACGGAGCGCTCGGGGAGGCCGCGCTGTGGACGCCAGGCGCCGCCCTGCATCATGCCGAGCTGCTGCAGCGCGCGCTGCTGCCGGAGCTGGTGGTCGATGTACCGGAGCCGCGAGCCCACGGTGCGGCCGCCGGCGGCGTCGTCCTCGCCGAGCGCGCGGCTCGCCGCGCGCACCTGCGCCGCGATCGCGTCGCGGAGGCACCGGAACTGCCGCGAGATGGTGCGCAGCGCCAGCGCCGTGTACGTCCGCGCCGACCCGGCGCCCGCCGCCGCCTCGAACGACGACGACACCGCCTGCATCTGCCCGTGGTAACGCCGGTACCGCTGCTCCACCTGCACCACGCACGCCGATCGACCCAACAACAACAGTTAATCATTGACCGCATATAAATTTTTGGTATCTGATTAGGTAGTTGATTAGCGATGACGATGGTGATCATCCAACAACCCAATAACTGCATCAATGCTGATCGGTGCAATCACAACGGCAACCACTCCCCTGAATATATATATATATTTTTTTAAAAAAAAAGATGATAGAGATGGGAAAGAGAGGGGGAGAGAAATTAAATCATATCTATCTATCTTTTGTACTAGCAAGCTCTCATAGTACAGTGTACTACGCTCATGAAGCTAGCTATTGCAGACAAAAAGAGACATGCGTTTGATCAGACAACGATTTAAAAGCTTGTTTGTACTGGCATCGACAAAGGACAGCCAAGAGGATGCAATATATTTATTAATTTTCGTAAATGCGTGAATGCTATGATTTTCTTATCAGAAAGATGTGAGTTAAAGCTTCCACTTGATGTTTTTGATCTACTGAAATATAAGAGGATATATAGTTTTTTTCATTGCCAGATGTAATTAAGTGTCATATATTCCTATAAAAATAATATAACCTCCCTTGCACTTTATTCGCTATGTATTTATCAAAAATGATTTGCTTTTAATAATAAGTAGCTATGTTTACGCCTTTGCTTTCCTACCCTCTCAACAGAATACCAAAAATAATAAACATAAAAGGGGGAAATAAAATTGAAGTGCTTAGGAATCTAATTATAACAGGGAATTATATTTGCATTACTAACTTAATTTTTCTAAATAGTTAATAGAGAGACAATAATTGGTGTAGTGCTGTAGCTAGTAGGTGATGCAACATGTTTGATGAGAGAAGAATTTGAAGTGGGGAAGAAAAGTTTTGGATTATCCAAAAAATTATTAAAAGTTACACACTGTTCCAACAACTTGTGTCACTCATCTTTCAGAAAAAGAAACAGCAAAACAAAGATCGGCGAAAAGCAATTGGCCCGTAGCCTTCAAATAAACAGTGTCCAAAACTGTAGAGGCAAGGAGACAGCAGAAACATGGGCGAATATCTATCCCTGCCTGATTGAGATCGAGGCAAGATTCAATTTTCACTGACAAAGCAAAATTGTATATCAAGAACCCACAACGGCAATTTTTAAAAGCAATAATGTTTTTGAGAGGGAATATTTTCTGAATCGAGAGAAGATAATTCAGGGAAAGTATCAAAGATAAATTAATCTTGGTTTAATATGAAGCGATATTACTGTATGCAGAATTATGTTACTGACCTCGTCAAGCATGTTGATGAGCTTGCTCTTCTTCATCTGCAGCTCCTGCCGCTCCGCCGTTGACATCTCCGGCGCGGCGCTGCCGCTCTTCGCCGCACCGGACACGTCCTCCGTGCCGCCACCGGACACGCCCTCCGAGTCCTCTTTCTTCTTCACCGCAGCCGCTGCGCTCCTCGCCGCGGCGGCCTTGGCCTCCTGCTCCACGCCCTTGCTGACGCTCACCACCTCGTCGAGCAGCTCCTGCGCCGCCTTGAGGTACTTGGAGTTCATTACCATCTGCCCCCGCGACGTCGCCGCCGACGCACCTACCATGTACTTCCCTGCCTCGTCGCCGGCAACCGCGGCCACCGTCACCGGCGGCGCCTCGCGGGACGAGAGACTGAGGACCGCGCTGACCCCCGCCGCGGCCGCGCCGGGAGTCGTCGTTTGCTGCGGTGGCGACATGTCGTCGCCGGCGCAGCCAGTCGTGGCCGCCGGTGTCCACTGCAGGTTGTAGCCCGACGACGGCTGCGCGTGGAGAGGGATTCCGACGAAGTGCTGCGCCTGAGCCGGCGGGGACTGCTGGTGGTGGCCGAACGACGCCGGACTCATGGTGCTCATCGCCGAGTTGAAGAGCATCATGTTATTGGCGCCTCCCGGCCCCCCAGGCGTGCTGGCGTCGGCGCCGTAGCCGACATAGCTCGGGTTCATGAGGTACAGTGTCTGCAGGCCGTCGGTGCTGGCCTGGATGTCCGTGCCGGCGCCGCCGTTGTAATACGCCGCCATCGTGATCGCCGTCGCGCGAGACCTATAGATCAACCTTGGGCACGTGTGTACGTGCACTGAAATTCTCCTCCAACCTCTTCAGTACTACTGCAAGATCGATCACAAGCTTGTTGCTTTATTACCTGTCATCGAAAGAAAAAGAGCCTAACAGGTCAAGAATTACGAACGAGAAATAAAGGAAAGTAAATCAAAAAATAAAAAAATACCGGAACAATGATTAGATGAAGATGCAGTGAATTGAGAGGCAAAACAGGATCCATGAACAAGAGTTTTAGAAGAGGAGAAGAGGAAGAAGAACACAGTGATGCAGCAAAGGCGCTAGCTATATAAGCTGTACGTAGAAGGAAGAGAGGGGATGATGGTGATGAGAGAGATGTGGAAGAATAGGCATCAGTATCACAAAAATTATAAATAAAAGAACAAAAAGGCAGCAGTCATCCATCTTCTTCATCATCAGCTGATTTAACAAAGAAACGACGGAGCTAGCACAGCACAGATGTCAACACAAGCTAGTTAGCGCGCGCACACATCGATCACTAATTAATCAGCTTGCTCCCCATGCATCTCTTTCCCTCTCTATTTTTCTATGTTACTACCTCAAGGATGATTGACGCAGCTCATGAGAGCTCTTTCTTGCACACGTGCTGTCCCTTGCGCGCATAAGAAATACGGCTGCTGCTCTCTCTCTCAGTGTCTCTGATTGATAAGGTAGTAGCTAGAGAGAGAAGGTTGAAGAAGATCCCAGCAGCAGCTGGAAAGAGAAGGCAGCTGGAGGAAAGGGAAGAGGAGGAGCAGGAAGAAGAGTGATGTAACAAGAGTACCAAGGTATCAAGAGCATGAGATCACTCACGTCAGTGTTGAGTACCTGCAAGCAGCTCCTTTCCCTTTTGCTCTCTACAGAACACACCACCGGCCTAGTAGTATATATCTTTCCCCATCCTCTTTCTCATCTCTCCTTCCTCCAGCTCAAAGGGAAAAAGAGGTGATGAGAGAGAGAGGGAGACCGGCCGGCCAATTAGTTAAGTCTTTAAGAGAGAGAAAATGAGAGGGGCCGAGCAGTGGAGGAAGGAAGGAGGATGCCCACCTCCCACTCCCATTATCCTCTCATCCATCACACCTTTTTCCCCACTCCTCCCTCTTTTTATTCTCTCTCTCTAGATTTTTTCTCTATTCACCTAGAAGATTTTTTCTCTCTCTCATCAAGCATTCTAGGTGTGCAGCCACATCTGTACAGTTTTGGCCTTGTGTGACTAGTTTGAGCAAACAAGACAATCACAAAAGGGCTGGTGAGTAATTGCATTCCCAAATAATCGTATACAGAGGGTTTTATGTATTCTTGGAAATGTTGTAGCAACAATTCGCAAAATATATCCGCTTTTATTGGCAAAATCGTTTACGGCAAGCTAGCTAGCTCTAGATTATTATTTTTTCAAGATTTCAATATTATTGAAGTAACCGGTGACAAATATTTTGAACCATGAGAGAGTATCAAATTTCGATGTTGCAAATTAAACAAATGCTAAGTAACAACACATTCCACAAAAATAAATAAATCTATTATTGTGTAGTAATCTAGAGAAAGGATCATTTCAAGGAAAATTGACCAGACAGGAGAAACATCAAGGTTCATGTGATTTAGCAATCTTTTTTCGATCTCCTCCTCATCAGCATATATAGGTGCACGGTGTTGCAGAGACCAGAGAGAGCCGCCCATGCTTGTTGCTTGTTCTGTCAGGGCGTGCTCTCGATCGGCAGGCTGATCAGAGAAGGACCGGCCGGAAAAGGGATATCTCTCACTCTCTCTCGCGCGCGCGTACTATTGGCACAACAGGCTTGTGTACGTAACGTCGTAGGCCATAGGGCACATGAATTGAGATAGATACGGTGAGAGAGAGCCCTGAGTCCCTGACACACAGTGTGTCAGATAAACTAGGAAATGTCCATGTCTAGACCTAGCCATGTCACTCCATTTTCTCCCTCTTGCTTTCCTATCTGGTAGCTGCTGCTGTCTAGGTCAGGATTTTAATACATGGCTTCTCGTTGTACGTACTATTTTACACTTGTACTAGTACATTGTGTAAAGCTTTGGTTCTCTCATGCTCCTTTTCCTTTAGTTTCCCTTCCCTTTTGCTCCTCTCACTCTCTCCAAGGTAATTTATGCACTGGTCTACTTCACTCACATCTTAATCTCCCTGCTAAGTGAAGCTAGCATGCATGACAGTCTTGTCTTTTGCATTGTTGGTGACTAACAATTAAAATATAGTAGATGTTTTTTTTATTCGCACATCACTTTTGTTTTCTTTAGAAGTAAAGCAATTGAAAGCTCATGAATATCCAAACAAGTTGCCCACACCGTGATGAATTCATCGTTATTCGAGAGAAGATGATATATATTCATTTTCAGTGTTGTTACATCATGAAACTTTTTTGGATATGTTTTGCTGATTACTTGATTCCAAACCAATTATATATGTATGTTCCAATGATGTTGGGTAAGAAATTTTGACACGTAATCCCGGAATGTCTATTGCTCATCTTGAAAGTAGCTATCTACCCTGTGGCAGTGCATAAACAATTAACACAACATTTTATATGTGCTTTGGATCTATTTTGATGCAGATATATTCATGTCGTTATTGTCAGGAAAATGATGTTCAATCTTTGAACATATGTATATATATCTATTCTATATGCACCCATAAGATAGAGAGTGTTGTTATTGTCATTGTTGGCAGTCATCACCATCATCTTCTTATATGTGACATTACCTATGAAGTTAGTCGTAGTCTACCAGTTTGACATGTTGACACACACACACACACAAACACACAGGCATCCACAATCCATATAAACCTATCTATATATGTGCATAAGGGAACGTTCTTGAAACATGTTCATCGATTTCATTGGGCTTAATTATGGAGTAAATTGATGTTGAAATTTTGTCAAAAAGCAAAAAGTGGGGGTGAAAATGGCATATGACCATGCATGAAAATGATGTAAGTGAATTTTACAGTAGTGTTTTATCTGTCAATAAGAATGCATCATGTGAATATATATATATGTTAGTGTTGTAGAAACAAGTTTTGTTCATAAACACATGGACTCAATTTGGTCCTCTAAAAGTTTCATCTCACTATTTATGTATGAAGTCACTGTAATTTTGTGATGACCTGCAAGACTAAGCATCACAAGTAACCATGCGTGTGAACATACTCTTAACAGTAGATGGTGCCAAAGTTTCAAGTTATAACAACTCAAGAACGGATGGAATCAAAATGGGAGGAGGAGGAGGAGGGGACCCTTTGTTGACACGATAGCATGCTGCGAGAATTGGTTGCTTGCATTATTATGGCCTTGCTGCTTGCATGGTGCATATTCTTTTCGAAAACCCGCTCATATACGCAACCCACACGTCTCGTTTGATGATATTTATTTGTGCGGAGTGTTTCTGCAGCCACATATCCCTGATCTCTTTTCCTTTTTCCACTCCCACCATAGTGAAGTTCCCGGCATATCCCCATCTTTCCACGCGTACTTTTTATCGCGTTGCTATCTTGCGCTATACTAAATGTATTCGCTATTGACTTGTAGACGTCTTTATCAGTTTTTGTTGGTGTGGTTGTCGCGCCATATTGTATATATATGTGTTTGTTGAATTTCTTATTCTATTTAAGTATAATATTTGGAACCATAATTCAACCTCAAAATTCTCAGTATATGTTACTGTAAATGAATTGGTATTCTTCCCCTTCAAGTGGAGCGATTGTCGTGGAGAAACATTTGACTAGAAAACACACATATCAATTTTTTGCCTAACTTATTGTGTGTGGCATGCGAAACATGGCATGAAACAAGACACAGTGTAGCGTCGTCCAACCTTACAACTCTGCTGATGTGCATTGGCAAGGACTGCTGTACCAACTAAGATACAATTATGACTAAAAAAAAAATAAGAGACAATTAAAAGTGGTCGCACCGAAAAAAAATTTGCCATATGATGCATCACCGGCGTGCCTGCACGGCCGAACGGGGTCGTCACGCAGCCACGTCGCTGCGTACCAGCCCGCACCTTGTTAGGGACAACTTGCTCCGACTGACGCTGGGTCCCGCTAGTCATCATCTGGACCCAGACGTCATCGGCCGGGTCGCTGCGGTTGCGGCCTTCCCCACGTGCCACCCAACCACCCTGACGGACGGGAGCCGCCCGCCCATTTACGCCGCCGTTCACGCTCCGGCGACGCGTGTCGATGCTTCGACACGAGAGCACCGTGCGTGGCTGTTCGGCTCGGGCGCACAGGATCTCGGCGGATGCGGTGCGGAGAGGTGGGCCACACCCGCACGGGCCCCGCCGCGGCCCGTCGCCGTCCGACGCGCGGGAAAAGGTCAAGGGCCCGGGCCAACCGGTGCGCGGCGTCGCTGTCGGGTGGTGGGCCTGGGTGCCGCCACTTTCGTCGGTGGCCTGGCCCACCGGTGAGAAGGAAGGAATACTTCATGCGGATCTCGTGCGGCGGCTGCGATCGTGTGGCCGCGCGCGTGTCGGCAGGTGAGTCTGAGGGAGGCGTGGGCTTCCTCCGGCATTAGACTGTCACACTCGTGACCTCTATATTCTATCTTATCACACCTCTAAAAAAATTCTTTTTTTTACAGTTTCGTTTCCCCGCTCGTTCACTTCTATATCGCATCTGTATACTAACTTCCATATATTTTATTCTTTTCTTCCTTTTTTCCTTCTTTTATTTCTCCTCTTCCTTTCCTCTTCTTTCCTTCTCTTCCGCCGGTAGCGGCGTCACTAGGTTTGACGGCTTACTGTTGCTGCTGCTCGTTTGGCAGCGCGCTTGGCGCTATTGCTGTGGCTCGCTGTGGCGCGGTTAAAAGCGGGTAGCGGTGGCCTTTCCGTAGCCGGCCAGCCGCTGCATGCAGTATCCGTACCGGCGTACTCTAAAGTGTTCTCTATACACTATTTTATTTCTACTTTTACAATACGTACTCTAAATTACACTGTGATACAGTATATACAGTGTGCTTTACAGCGTGTCACTGTGAACGGTCTTAGCTAAGGTAGCTGGACCTCAACCATATACTCTTGCTCTTCTTCCCGACACTACCAAATTAATTCAAAACTCGAGGATCTTGCTTAAATTCAAAAGTTGTCCGATCTCTCGTGGCATGGAAACTCCATTTCCCGTTTCAGAAGTTGCTTGAATCGCCCAGCTATCTCATGTCATTGCTGGGTGCCACGCCATCACAATCAACAAGCCCAACCATCATCACTAATTAAAGAGGTCTCATGGGTCCTAGCTACTGTCCTACGCACAGATCAGCAAGCAGGATGAGAGGAAAGATCAGTGAAATTAGGAACTCGATCTGTTTGCTATAAAAATAGTCGCCTGGTTGTTTGTTTGATCTATCTATGTACTAGTATATCATACTCACTCTGTTTCAGAATAATTGTCACCGGCTAGTTTATTTTTGAACTAGCCGGTAATAATTATTTTGAAATGGAGGGAGTAGTAATCGATAGTATCATCATCCATTCAGATGCTGCTACGAAATCCGCTGAATTTTCGAGACCTGCAGGATTCGGTGGTTGGCGACGTGATCCATCTTCTAGCTACTAGTCTTATCCTAGTAGCTGATGAACCCTAGACGACCGACCGACTGACCCCACAGCCCGCCCGCACCTCACCTGTCGATTCCTACGCTACGCGCCCACACTGGCTTGACAAGAAGAAGCAGAGCCTTGTGCTGTGCAGTTCAAAGTGCACGCACTGCTTAACTGTTTACTTACGACGATTCAGAGCGTCTAATCAGCAGATTTCTCTCTCCCCTGTTCGCTTGGTTGCCGAGGTCGAGTGAGATGATATACAGTTAGTGCCTCCCTGGGATGTGACGAGAGAGTTTAATCTCTACTACCTGCTGCATATATGCACTCGTGCGCCTCGTAAAGCTGCTGCCGCTGCTGCTGGTGGTGGTGATATATAGTACTCTGCAGATAGGAAGATGATGCTGGTGCAGGTCTTTCATGTCCCCAGCACCGACTATAGTGCAGTCATTCCTCCTCTTTGCATGCCTTTTCGCTGTCGACCTTCGCTGCGGCAGAAGCTTGTTTGTGTTTGTGCATGGCGGATAATTATTCATGACACTAGAAGATGGAACGACGACAGTTCATGCATGGACTTTCATTGATGTCGATTTGAGAAAATTACTGTAACGCTCGAAGTTTCAACAATGAATCGTCAAAATATGAGCAATCATATCTGTTGGAAACCGAGGTGGGGTAATTACCTGCAGTGCATGCAGATTATTTGACCGGGCTATAGCTCAAGGAAACCAAACAGATACGTGAACAAGAAATGAATTGCGTTCGCAACGACGACGGTGCACTAATTGATCGTCGATCGGTGATCCTGTGGTCGGCCTGTTTCGTTGACGTGACTGCACATATCTGAATCTCTTTGAACTGTCGGCGAACCATTGCATTGGCCGCCAACTACCGGGACGTGCATATAAGTACTGTAGGAGTGTGTATATTAGTAGGACATGGACATCTGTAGTATCATTAATGTGCTTCTTTTCCTAATTGTTTGGTATCCTAACACTGTTTCCTCGACATATGCCTCCTTTCATGCAAACAGTGAAGATAACATATCTACTCAAAAGTACTCTCCCTCCTACTCCCTCCGGTTAGTTTATTTTTGAACTAACGGGTGACAATTATTTCGAAACGGAGGGAGTATATCCATAATATACGATGTTTTGTGAACTAAAATTAATTCTTAAAACACCAATATCTTTGAAGACGGAGGGACTACACGTTTGAGTGTTCAGGTTCCAACACTTTCCTTATTAGGTCGTCAAGCTAGCTTGGCCAAGCTGGAGAGAAGTGGAGAGAGCGGTAAAAAAAAAGTTCTTGGTGACAACTAGTAGATTATACAGCACTGCACGACACATTAGAAGGTAAAAGAAATCACAGGGTGTCACTATTAACAACTTTCCTTTTCTTTTTGGAAAGCCAGCCGTCGTCGTTTTCAATCCTAGCTAGAGACTGTATATGATTTGAGCTGCTCCTTCTGTACAAACGCCGTGACGATCGACATCCACTTGTCAAGAACTTATAATACGAGACCCCGCCCAAATTCATCTCGATCGATCAAGTGACTTTATTAGACCACCGGATTGTACGCACGCACGTCTTCCTCCCCTGCAATTAAAAGTTGTGTGACCGCAGTAACAAGAAGGACGACGTTTATTAGGATTCTTCCATGGATATGATATGATTAGGGGTTGAAGCAGCGCTAGCTAGCCCCGTGAGAGAGTGACACGACAACCACCACCGAGAATTGATGACGCTACTACGAGGCTAGCTAGAAACAGTGGGACT
Organism: Tuctoria greenei; assembly: GCA_036927565.1. NCBI lineage: Eukaryota > Viridiplantae > Streptophyta > Magnoliopsida > Poales > Poaceae > Tuctoria > Tuctoria greenei. The sequence continues at coordinate 176,513,523 of JAYESD010000009.1, read as the reverse complement.
TGACGACCTCAGAGCACGCCACGAAACGAAACCGGACCTTGTCGAGTTGTCGACGACTCCCGATAATATCACAATTAATACTCCCTAGGGAAACAGCCGGGCCAGCTTGTCAGTCACTTCAAGTCGGTTTCGTTGTGGATTTGCTCCGTACGCACGCCCATATGCTCAACATGTTATTCGAATCACACTACTAGTCATTAGGGGACCACCACTTAGCTTGGCCTCAATTTGACACTGACGATGACATTTGCTTCGGGGGTTGTAGATTGTAGTTGTAGCTTAGCATAGGGGACCTCAACTCACAATAGCATAGGTAGACGGCATGGAAGGCCAAGACATCTGCAGTCCAATGTCCAAGCAGAGTGCACAGAAATTCAACGCTGATTTTGTGTCCCAAGTGCAGAGCCTTGTGCCTTAACTCTAGAATCTAGATTGTTGACAATGCATTGTGCAAGAGTCAAACAACATTTGTCTGCAAAGCATTTGACATGCCACTTGAGCTCATAAACCGAATAACTGAACTTTCTACACGAGATAACTGCAGAAAAAGAAAATTTCAAGGTGAACCGTCAGGTATTTTTTGCATCACGGAAACAGAGCCACGCCCAGAGAATCATCAGAAAGGAAAGGTTCTGGCCGTTAATTAATCTCATAGAGCGTGATTTGACTTCCTCAGAAAAACAATGAGCGTGGCGAGGCAACGTATACAATACACCTATACACACGACTTCTATACAAGCCTCAGCCTAAGACAGCAAGATGATAACCTAAATCTTGGAAAAAAAGAATTGTAGAATGACGCCACATCCAACACTGGCCAGAGTTCACTATAAACTGATCTCGTTTACATCAGGGGGGTATTTTACACAACTTCTGATATACATCTGTACAATCTATTGTGGGTACGGGCTTTGTTAAGCGCCAAAGTGTTCCGTCAATCCAACTCTGCTCTACCAAAATCCATGTGCACATCAGGACCTCGGCGCAGAGCAAAAGATGCAGGCTCAAAAATGTAAGTAAAAAAGATCGCTTCTTAAATTCAAAGTTTTCTCTAGACAACCTCTCGGGTCAAAGTTGGTACGTGAAGAAGGATGCTTGCTCCTTACGACCCTTCTCGTGTATGTCATCTATCAGCTGACGAAGTTCTGGGAAGATGGTCACAAGCGCTTGATCTAGCATTGCATATGCTAGCTGTTTAACGCAGATGTTGGACTGCAGCATGCAAAAAGTATCATGGAAATCAGAATGATGTCTATCAGTGCTCTTAAAATATGGAAGTTTTGAATTTTCCTTACCTGCAGGAAGTAGTAAATGTCCCTCGCACTGCGTCGGTACTGCTTGGGGCCAATTATGCCGACTAAGGTAGATGGAGTTCCACCTGAAAGGGCATTGCACTCATATTAGCATTTTCTTTGGCGGGAGCAAATCGTATTAGTTGGAAGAAATAGCCCTGAAGGCATGCCTCCAGACGTAAACTAACTGCAGCACACTCCTCGGTGCCACATGGGTATCCTAAACGGTGCAATTCATGAAACTCAGTAAATTGCCCAAAATAAGCAGAGAAGCAGAATTAGCAGCCTGGAAAATACAATATTGATGCTATTCTTTTTAATACAATGTGATCCCATAGCAGAAGGCAACAAAGAGATCACAGCTGCATCAAATATTCAGAAGTATTGCTGCTACACATGCATCCGGAATTTTGTCACTTTCTTGCTCCTATGAAACCATATAAAAATTGAACAAACACACACAACCCTAAAAGAAGTATGCCGCCTAACATTCAGGTGAAATTTGTTGTAAAAAACAATGAGCCCAAATAAGTCAATGAACTAACCTAAAAGAAGTTTCTTAACTTCACTGGCATTTCTAGACGCCTCAAGCCGAAGCTCGAAAGAGCTTGCACTGTTCTTTCTGTCAAATTGAGTGGCACCTTCGTTCCCTTTGCATCCATCCAACTTGGTGAAGAACATACCATTAGGCCAAAGGGTCTGTCAAAAGAGAAAACAGTTAATTACAACTTTTAGTTCGGACTTCGGGTATCTATGGATCTGATTTAGTTGGATAAATGAACTAAACGGATCATTTAGTACATTTTGATCAACTAGAGCAGATCTGTTTGTCATAACACTTGTGAACCTCAAAGAATGAAAATTGGGTAGCACATATCACATGGATAGATCAATGTGAAACTTTATCCATTTGAAATAATATTTTTAAAGGCTTTCTACATCACAAAGTATTGCCCCTAATGCATCATGCAAAAATTGCAAACTTTTAAAGTAAAGTTGGAAAGAATCATGTGAATTATGGAGTGAAGGGAGACATGATGGTGTGTCTCCTTACATCTTGAATCCAACGGATTCCTTGTACAATGACATCATCTCTTCGCAGCCAACTGATTTGCCTAATAATCCATTCATCGATTGCATCTTCCATGACCAACTGTAAAATTTGTTTTGATATCCAAAGAACTTGTCTCCTGCAGTTCCACAACATATCAGTTAAAACATCATATTCTGTAATTGAAAATGTTAAAACCAAATTGTAAAAGTGGTTAATTCTGGAATTGAATCATGGGTGCTGAAAATAGAAGTGGTTTACACAGGTTATGATCATAAGGCAAAAAGAATGTTGCATATATATAGAAAACAAAATAAATAAATAAGAACAATGTATTTGAAGTGACACCCCCACAAATATTATTATGTATATTAACCAGTGCAATCAGGTGCAAATGCCTTAGGGTTCCACATTCCCACAGGTATTACAGTGCAATGTTTACTTGATTCTTGTCATTAAAGGGTGGTTTGGAACTAGTTAGCAAATCTTAAGGAGGGACACATTCAATAAAGTTGGTGCAAAAAGAACTGACCTTATCCAACCCCGACGCTTTAGCTGAAATACCTTGTCAACCAGGTTCAATAAAGGCACACTAACATTTGTTGGCATCCACTGCCAAATACAAGAGAAAGTTTAGGAAAAACAAGAGATTTCAAAATAGAGATTCCCTGCCATCTGAGCCAAAGAAATTATGTCGTAGGAAGGCTTAGTATACCTCAGGAGGAATTGTTGGGTCCTCAAATGTATTCAGAGATAACGTGTTTGAAGAATCAGAATATGCTCTGATAGGTTTTTCTATTTGCTCACTGACTTGTGTATCTGAAACAGAGTATGCTTCAATGTTCTTAATATCATTTGAAGTACCTCTGTCGTTAACCTCATTGTCTGAGTGGCATCCACTATTTACAGATGAGGTGAGATCTTCGTAATTACTATCACCATCAGAAAGGCTGCGAGTACTTTCCAAGTTTCCTTGATGCAAATTGTTGTTAGATGTCTCATCCTGATTCCAAGAAAGAGGCATCCTATTATCTACCAATTGTGAAGTTGCACCAGAAGGTGATGTGTCAACGGCCCGTTTCAAACCATCTGAAACTCCTTTAATTTGCCGAACAATGTCATCCATTGCATCATCAACGTTAACTGTTGATACATAACTAAAACAATAAATTTAAAGAAAGAACATATCAAGTTCACAATCTCCAAGAAATAAAAAGAAGGAATATGCATACCAGCCAAGGTTTTCATAACCGATGTGGACTTTCCAGCAGAGTAGTTCTACAAATGGAAAATACACGAAGTTCTAATAATCTGAATAATGTACTAAAGAAACAAAGACATACTGATAAGACTTATAACAATTTGGTAAGCATAAATTATGCACCTTTGAAGATGCACTCAGAAAATCCCAAACTTCATGCTGCTCCGCAATGTTAGCTATAGATAAGAGGTCCTATTAAACAAAAAAATGGTTGTGGTGAACACCTTTGATATAAAGGAAGGGGGCATGCAAGACAATGAAAACATACTTGAAGATATTTGTCTAGGAGAATGCAACGTTGGTGCACAAGGTGGTCATCAACACTCGATGATAGGAAACTTTTTGGAGGCAGATGCAATGAATAATTCGGTATCTCCTTCAGTTGTCGATGAAGACGTTCAAAATTCCGATATCTACAACAGAAGATATTAAGTTAGCATGACACACCTTACTCTCTCCAAGCTGCACCAAGTTCATAAATATGCAGAGTAAAACCATGCCTTCTTTTTACAAACCAGGTCTTGTTATCTGCATCAGTCACAGCAATAGAATAAACTGCAAAAGATTTTGAACTGAGTTTCTCAAAATATGCACCAACAACCTGCAAAGCCAACCACGATAAACCGCATCAGCTATTGATAAAGATATTGCTTCACATCAGATGCATACGGTATCACCAAAATGAGAACTGAACGTGGTATAAAAGTGTTACCCTAATGCACACATTTAGGAACGTGTATATTTCAGAATTTAATTATCAGACCACCAAAGAATACCATTTTTTCCATGAAAATAATTAACTCCGCGTGTTCAGCATTCACCATATGCCTTTGATATCTTGCTGACATTCGGGCTACGCATCACATGTCAGCTTTAAAATGAGCTACACATAATGAATAATGTTCATGTAGCTGTTCAGTGACGTATTATGTATTTTATCTTAACGAATGACCACACACAACATAAAGACTGTGAACATGCTGATTCTCATTGGACAGAGTACTAAAACCAAAGGAAGAATAGAATGTTGCATTCTTACATTAAATATTGAATAAGAGACGTGCTAGGATTATATATATAAATGCATAAGAAATGGAAGTGGTTTATCCGAGTTAAAAAATATATAAATGCATAAAACACAACATATATGGCAGGTAATATCAGGAGTACAGCCACAACTGATTTCTAAGAACAAAAAGGCGTAACCACAGAACAAACACAATGCAAACCCTATACCCACAAAGATTTTAACTAGTATATACAAAAAAACAATCAACATGCAAACTAACAATGTCAGCAATCAATTTGGCCTGTGACTGTTATATCTCCTAAGAGAAGCTCCTACAAGAAAAGCAGAAGAGAGCATGGGTTTGTTTGCATCCCCATATGAGATTGTACACCAATGCACATAAAAATGGTTCAACAGTTTTTCAGATGCAAAACATAGATTCATTATAAACTATTGTTATTTGTGTACTGTGCAAAAGGATGAACAATTTTATTCACATATTTTGCAAATTAAGCTTAATCTTTCATCTCCACATATGAAACATAAGATCAGACGTTTTAATATATATTATTTTATTTTATGGAAATTCAAATGTTCAAACATGTATACATGTGTGATTCTCCTACAGGTATTATAGATATTAAACAGAGATCATAGATTATGGTAATTAGTAAAAACTAGCAACATAACTCTGATGGGTCGATCAAAATATTCAGTATAAACCAGTAATTTGATGACCGTGAATTAGAAAAACATACTAGGATGAGTTGTGATAGTATCAGAAAACAAATTACCCGGCATCTTATCTTTGGAGCATGCAATGCTACCTCAACATGTGAGCCAGGACCAGCACTTTTTGCATCTGGATTTTTCCTTGCAGTTAGGCTTTCACTGGTAGCCACGGTTTGATTACTTTTGGCGAAGTATTTTTTCTCAATATCAGGAGTACTGTTAGACCGCTTTAGTTGAGCTTTTGCACTATTGCTGGTTTCAAGTGGTTTCTCCTTGCTGTTAAAATTAACTCGACTCCCCTCTTTTGTTTTCACTTCATTTGTGTTATGCAAAACAAGTGGATGACTGCCTGTGACAAAAGTAGATTGAGCATTCCTATTTGTACTTTGCATCAAATTGACCATGTATTTATCATCAGCAGATGTGATTCTCTCATTGAAGTTAGAGGATAGCTCTTTCCCCGCTGCAACTGCATTTGAACTATCCAAACCTCCAAAATATTTCGATTTTGATGAATGCTCCGCTTTCACAATTTTCTTTTGGTAATTTCTTCCTATTGCCCACATGTTCTCCAGATTCTCAGGGGCAAGAACTTGCGATCTCCTTTTAGTAGCTGCATCCAATGCCGCTGCCCAATCTGGCTGACGAGGCTGAGAGGCACTGCCATGGTCATCCTCCGGCACTTCTGATTTTCTGGCTTCACAAGCAACAAGTGACCTCGTCCAAGAATTATTTGCTGGCACAAAGCCACTTGGTTCTACAGGCAAACTCCTTGACTCCATTTGAAAACCTTGTGAAGTCCTTTTACATGGTGAACTATCATGTGCTAGCGTCACTGTTCCAGCATTTACCACATTTGGATTGCCTCTTCCATTGCTTGTATCTTTGTTGTTTAGAAGGTAGATAATTAACTCATTTATATAACTGAAATAAGAGCAGGCATAATTTTGGAGAAAATCTTAGATATAGGTTAAGTAAGAAACTAAAATATGTTTACATATAGATAGTTATTTGATACACTGCTTTAAGTCAATATGCTGATATAGACATCAATTATCTCTAACTACGTCCCAAAGTGTGTTATATTGAGAGTTATATAATAATTAGGCAGAACTTGATCTCTCTCTCTCTCTCTCTCTCTCTCTCTCTCTCTCTCTCTATATATATATATATATATATATATATATATATATATATATATATATATATGCTAATGAGGAAACTAAATTCTCAAGAAGATGTGAACTAGAGTGCAAAAGAGAAAAAAAGTGAAGTATAGGAGCTTACATTGGACTTGCAAAGTTCATCACTGGCTGCAAGACTAGGCAGGTCATCAGTTCCCTGGAGATACAGCGAACAAGTGGACTCTGAGCATCCTGAGGTCTCAAAACTAGTGCCATGACGCCCCCAGCAATTTCTTGAAGAACCTAAAAACCATATTACTTAATTGTTGAATCATTGGATCATATTCATATCGATATCGATGTGAAAAGTGTTAGCTCTCACCTTGTACTCATGCTCTGAAGATAACAGTGCTGGATGAAGTTCTTGCGAAACTATTAGGTGTTGCTTCAGTCTCTCATCTCTTTCCTCGGAGGACAATATGCCCATGACATCAACACCAATAAGAGATTGGTTTTTCCGAAAAATATCTAAATTGTTACCAATCAAGTTAACCATATCCCTGAACCAAAAAGAAAAGAAACAAACTCATGAACTTGACAGAGAATTTGTGACTAGACAATGGTATACACTAGATAGTAAACCAAGACTTCAATTACCTAGTTAGCAAATCAACAAGATTCATCTCCTTCGCCCTGATTGATAATTCACCAAGAGCATGAAGTATTAAGCCACGTATCAGTTCTGGGGCCTCTTTATCAGCAGTAATATCTGAATACCACAAGTCCACCACAAAGTCACGCAAAATGTTCTCTATGAAACTTTCAAAAGCAGCCTCAACAGAAGGTGAACCAACTTTCCTTCTCCATCTTGAAACTGGTGGCACAGTTGAAAGCCGATGATCATTAGCAGACAACTGCTTTTTGGACACTTGAGACAAATATGTCTGCTTATGCACAGGCTGTTCTCGCCAACGAAATTCCACGTTGATGGAAAGATATCGGAGAAATGCAAGTATAAGGATTGACATGGGCACATTTGTCCACATTGATTTACTTGTGTCTACTCAAAAGAGAAATGAAGGGGAAGTTAGCAGGGAGAAAATAATGTAGGATTGAGTATATGATAAAATATATAATAAGGATATAGAGAAAACTATCTTCCACAGAACAAAGAGAAAACACAAGCTAAAGAATTATTATGAACTTATCGGTAGCCAACACAGTCACAACACAAAAAAAAAAGAACGAAATATATTTCGAGAAGTCCCTCGAAATGATAAATGATATTGTACACGATTCAACAATGAATTTATCTTACTTTCATCTTGAACCTAGTAATGCAATAAAAAAACATTTATTTGGAGTTAATCATCCACCGACAACTGACTAGCCAGAGGCAGAGAATTAACAGAAGATTACAAGTGGTGGTGTCCACAGTTACTATATTTTTCAGCTAACTTGGATATTTGTAAACAACAAAACCATTAAACGTCTGAACTCAGAATCGAACTGAGTAAAAAGAGAAGTGATTCAAGCACACAGCACTAGTTTCCATTTAAGATCACACCCAACCATTAGTTTCATAATACTCCTCTGTTGTCAAATATTTGACGTTAGGACCAAGTATTTAGTTCAAAATTGAACTGCACAACTTGTCCTAAAATCAAATATATAGGAATGGAGGGAGTGACCATTTAAACTGATACAAAATGTTACACTAGAATCAGAAACTGAATCGAATGCATCAGCAGGACAGCAACTAACATCCAAAACGACCCAGCTTAAAGGCGAACCAACTGTTAGTGTTGCCACAAGCTCCAGCTGCGCAACTAAATTTCTAATACGTGTAGCCCCCGACTTTCTAATCTTCCTAACGCATTATGTGCAAGTTCCTTCTCAATTCGAGCACCTGCTCTGCTGCTGCAGTCAACGAATTCTCTCGCACGCGTGAGTAGACTAGTCCAGTAGTAATCGCAAGTATGAATGTGCATATAAATCTATCCCACATCCGAGCGATGTCACGAGACGCGGCTGCAGGGGGGGGGGGGGTGCAGAAACGATTTGAGAGGGAGGACGTGCTCACGCGTGAGGACGTAGGTGATGGCGAAGATACAGAGCGCCCACCACACGGCGCGCGTCTTGGCCTCCTCGACCAGATCGCCCACGCTCTCCATCCTCCTCTTCCGCATCTCGGCCTGCCCTGCGCGGACCGGGGCGAGCCGCAGGGACACGGGAGGGACCGGTCGTTTGGGTGACGGGGTCCTCCTAGGGACTCGCTGCCGTCGTCGCCGGAGAAGAAGGCCGGGCGGGGGTGGCGGGCGGCTCCGCGAGGGACTCGACGGCGATGCCAGAGTTTTTTTTATTTACTTTTGGATTTTTTGTGTTTTCTGGTCTGGTCCGTCCGTAGACGAGTTCGTGCTCGGCACCACCCAGGTCTCTTGCGTGTGGGCCCGCACGTAACAGATGTTCCCGCCACGTCACACGCTGGCAAACGGGTCCGGCTTGTCAGTGAAGGCAAGTTGAGAACGTTTGGAAAAAAAGGTCTTGGAGATTTAATGTGGGGCAAAGACAAAAACATTAAAATTGTTATAGATAGTGAGCATAGTACGTGTTGTCTGTCAAAATTTCTAGCGTTTGAATTGAAAATGTGTTTGCAGAAATTTTCAATTCAACTATTTTATCATTAGTCTATGATGGAACTATCAAGTGCAACGCTTCCATCATTACCTGTTATTTTATTTTTTCGAATTTCTTTCACACACGACATGTATGAAAACGTTAGGCTTAGCTCAATGGTATGTTTGAAGTGCAAATGACTGGGCATCCAGTAAAAAAAAAAAAGGTCAAATCCATCATACCGTGTTTGAGAATATATACATCCTTGATCAATGGCTGATGAAAGAGCAGATCCAGCTGATTGCGATTTGCTTGACTTGCTAACGTATTGCAAAGATTTGCAATGTCATCGTAACTGAACCATCAGAGCTTGGGAAGCTACAGTTTTAAACCATATGCTTTTCCTGTCGTTTGTTACGTTTGACATATTATCAAAATATTATCAGGTGGTTTCGATTCTTGTACTCAATCTCCCGGTCAAGGCGTTGGGAAAACAAACTGAGAGGGAGAAGGAACAACAACAAAATTGAAATTCCGGGGCATTCCGAGAATTGAACTCGGGACCTCTCGCACCCTAAGCGAGAATCATACCACTAGACCAAATGCCCATTTTGATATTCGACGAAATTTCACCATTTACATAGATAACTAATTTAAGGTCCCTGCATCATCTCGCCGTCTTGCGCGTCGCGTCTTCCAAAGACGCGGCAACAATGAGCATCAGTTGGATCGCGTGTTGCTGGATCTGCGCTGGGACGGCAGAGAAAATCCTTCCTTCCTTGGGTGACTAGCTTAGCTAGGAGCTAGAGCGATCTCCCGTCCCGTCCCGTCCCGTGTTGCTGGATCTGTGGTGAAGTGAGCCAATGCGCCATGCGAGGATGCTGCTTTTCTTTGAGACGGGCATGGGCATGGTCTCGCCGGCGAGGATGCTGAACCCGACCCGAGTAAACAAAATTCAGAGAATGGAAGAAGAAGAAGAAGAAGAAGAAGCTTCCTTCTTGAGAGGGGGGAAGCGATGCATCTTGTTCAGCTCAATTCTGACTGTGCATGCCATGTTAACATCTTTGCCATGTAAATCGAACTTGTTGTCCTCTTTTCATTCATGCCATGTTAACATCTTTGCACTCATTAACTTTGTCTTTTTTTTTTTCTTCTCTCTCAAATGAATGGCATTTAAAGAACAGTTCGTGTAAGTCATGTATCAACTGAACTCTTGCATTAAAAACTCCAACTTTTAGCGCTCTCATGGATCTGAATTGGTGTGTGTTGGAGTAGATAGGAGGGACAAGCCAACTGTGTTGCACGCGAGGACTGAGAGCAGGTACAACCATAAGATGTTGGACCAAAATTTGCAGATTCTTTGGAAGTTGGGACCAACTTGTCTGTCAACAAACAAATACGCCTGTTGGGATCCAACTATGTTACACGGTTCGCATTTCCTTTTCTTTTGCTCGAGGCTTTTGCTTATCTGTATTTCAGTTGAGCACTCGTGCAAATGCTCACCCGTCTTATCTGAATCAAGTAGTATACCCATTTCTGGCACTTAGAAAATGCAGTTTTTTTTTTTCTGTAGCACCGTATACCAACTATTCCATGGACTGATTTCTGGGATTAAAAATTTTAAAAAAATTCTAATAACAGTTGTAATGTACAGGTGGCATATGGTCATGAAGAAAACAGAGGCTATGCAATTCCAGGTCTAACTGTCAGAAGTTGAGGGTCAAATTAACAGTGTTCTTCGTTCGAAGGTGAAGTCACTGAACAAACTCCTAACTTGCACATGTTGGTTGGGTTCCATTCTCCATTGTCTGTGGCTCGCCACCGCCAACCTGGAATTTGTGCCGCTTCCTCGTGCATACGATTTGCCTCCCAACTGCTGATACGCCACACGCTGTTATGGATGGTCACTAATTGATGTTTCCTACACTGAGCACGGCCGATGGTTATGCCGCGCGCCGCATGGAATGGAAGTTGCGCTCTATATTATTATCAGGACTAGAGCTAGCTGGAAGATGATGGCTGCAGATGACGACGACTTGCCAATTTCGCTCTACATATACTTCCTGACAAATATAAATAGAGTGCACCACAAAGGTTGAGCTCCACAATCAAAGCAGACATCTCTTGTCCTCCTCATCCATTTCACACGCACCAGGTGCACACCATCGATCCATCCACTACAACCATGGCTTACCATCAAAGATCTGCAAGTCTGCCGTGCTTGCCCACCAGCTCCGTCGAACAATCTAACGTGGAGCAAGAGCTGCAGACGCTGAAAGCCTCGCCTTCCGCGACCATCGACGCAGCATGCGAGGGGTTGAGGAGGCTGGGAGACGTCTACAGCTCAGTAGAGGAGATGATGCGCCTGCCAAGCAACCAAGTCGGTGGTCTCTCTTCGGCCCGGCAGAGGAAGACGGTGGAGGACGAGCTCGACAGGTCGCTTGAGCTCATCGATCTCTGCAACGCCATGCAGGAAAGCCTGGCGGACCTGAAGATGTGCGTGCAGGAGCTGCTGCGACTGGTTCTCAAGAGGGGAGACGGTGCCGCCGCCGCTCAGGTCGTTGGAGTCGAGGCCTTCGTCCGCATGGCGAAGAAGGCGCAAAAGCCGGTGAGGAAGACGAGCTGCGGCAAAGCTGCTACTCGTGGTGGTGGTGAAGGTGGTGAAGGTTGCAGGCTGGTCAGGGTAATGGCGGAGGCCAGAGAGATGGCTGTCTCTCTGCTTGAAACCACCTCGCGGCTCTTGCCGAAGCAAATCGGTGGTTCAAGTTCTAGCGGGGCAAGCAAATGGTCTCTTGTCTCCAAGAGGTTGCAGACGAGGAAGGTTGTATGCGAGGAGCAGCAGCTGCGATCACTGGAGCGCAGCATGGGAGACCTTGAAGATGGTATTGAGTTTCTTTTCAGGAGGTTGATTCGAAGCAGGGTTTCCCTGCTGAATATTCTTAGCTCGTAGATGCTTCCGAAATTCACAGACTCACAGTTCAATATATGCGCGAGCATGAATGTACAGGGATTAATGTGCAGAGATCAATGAACATTCTTCCAACAGTTTTGATCATATACGCTTGTCAGCGTTGATCTGTTTGTGCATGGTTCTTCTTATGATGAGGCTTGAATCCTAATCAGTCTTGTCATTCTTCTAAGTTACCTCATACAATTGCATAATAATTTTCACTCGCTGTAGTTGTAATCTAGCTGTAGATGCATAAATATGCATCTTATTGTAGTCCATTTTCTATGTCCGCTGATCAAAACATGACATGCTGATCCATACATGTCATCGCCATCCACTCTAAGAAAAGATGCTTCAACAGAAAACAGAAAACGGTAAACAAGACTGCAGATGGTAACGAATTTGTTGTGAAGATTTTAGAGATCTGTATCCGGAGCAGAAAACATATACTTAGCACATTACCATGCAAACGACAACCAGAAACATCTCGTTTAACCAAACTCTACACAACTGCCGTGCCATTTCGCGCATGACAAATCTAAGTTAGCGGTGCATTTAGATGGCAGACAGGCACCCATATGCAGGTCGCAGAATGCTGGAGACCTGGTGTTTAACTTCAACTGAAAACGTCATATACAGGGTTAAAGATCAACTAACTCAGTCTTGAACATTAACTATATGGTATATGGTTATTGCAGTTAGTGCTGATCCTAGAGCATGCTAAAGCATGATGGGCAGCCGAGGCTTTGCCCAAGTCATCCACAGTAAAATACCAGTGCATGTTCATTTATCAGCTCCTGAATAAGCTGTTGTGATCTTGGTGTCTGGGCATCGACAAGGCCAAAAATCATGGGTGCCGGAGCTTCTGAACTGGACTGGGCCTTCCCATCATCAGCGGGCTTCTGTGATCTTGATGTCTGGGCATCCACAAGGCCGAAAACCATGGGTGGCGAAGCTTCTGAGCTGGACTGGCCCTTCCCATCATCAGCGGGCTTCTGTGATCTTGATGTCTGGGCATCGACAAGGCCAAAAACCATGGGTGCCGGAGCTTCTGAACTGGACTGGGCCTTCCCATCATCAGCGGGCTTCTGTGATCTTGGTGTCTGGGCATCGACAAGGCCAAAAACCATGGGTGCCGGAGTTTCTGAACTGGATTGGGCCTTCCCATCATCAGCAGGCTTAGTCAATGTCATTGACAGTGTCTGTGCAAAGTTAACGCCACTGACAGTGTCTGGCGATGGTTGGTTGTCATTTGGAGTGTTATGCTTGGATAATGGATTTTCTTGATCCAGCATGCTAACTTGCGCCTTGTCTTGTTGGTCTTTTCTTTTCTTCACAACCTGAGGTGTACAATCTTGTTTTTCCAGTGAAGGAACAGACTTTTCTTGATCCAGTGTGCTAACTTGCACCTTGTCTTGTTGGTCTTTTCTTTTCTTCACAACCTGAGGTGTACAATCTTGTTTTTCCAGTGAAGGAACAGACTTTTCTTGATCCAGTGTGCTAACTTGCACCTTGTCTTGTTGGTCTTTTCTTTTCTTCACAACCTGAGGTGTACAATCTTGTTTTTCCAGTGAAGGAACATGCTTTTTTTGATCCCGTGTGTTAACTTGCACCTTGTCTTGTTGGTCTTTTCTTTTCTTCACAACCTGAGGTGTACAATCTTGTTTTTCCAGTGAAGGAACATGCTTTTTTTGATCCCGTGTGTTAACTTGCACCTTGTCTTGTTGGTCTTTTCTTTTCTTCACAACCTGAGGTGTACAATCTTGTTTTTCCAGTGAAGGAACAGACTTTTCTTGATCCAGTGTGTCATTTTGCATCTTGTCTTGTCTATCTTTTCTTTTCTTCACAACCAGAGGTGTACAATCTTGGTTTTCCAGTGAAGGAACAGGGTTTTCTTGATCCAGTGTGTCAACTTGAACTTTGTCTTGTTGGTCTTTTCTTTTCTTCGCAACCTGAGGTGTACAATCTTGTTTTTCCAGTGCAGGAACAGACTTTTCTTGATCCAGTGTGTCATTTTGCATCTTGTCTTGTCTCTCTTTTCTTTTCTTCACAACCCGAGGTGTACAATCTTGGTTTTCCAGTGAAGGAGCAGGGTTTTCTTGATCCAGTGTGTCAATTTGAACTTTCTCTTGTTGGTCTTTTCTTTTCTTCGCAACCTGAGGTGTACAATCTTGTTTTTCCAGTGAAGGAACAGACTTTTCTTGATCCTGTGTGTCAACTTGCATCTTGTCTTGTCTATCTTTTCTTTTCTTCGCAACCTGAGGTGTACAATCTTGGTTTTCCAGTGAAGGAACAGGGTTTTCTTGATCCAGTGTGTCAACTTGCACTTTGTCGTGTTGGGCTTTTCTTTTCTTCGCAACCTGAGATGTACAACCTTGTTTTTTCACTGAAGGAACATACTTTTCTTGATACAGTGTATCAACTTGCATCTTGTCTTGTCTCTCTTTTCCTTTCTTCGCAACCTGAGATGCACAATCTCCTTTGCTCCTAACCTTCCTCTGCATCTTGTCTTGTATCTCTTTTCCTTTCTTCGCAACCTGAGATGCACAATCTCCTTTGCTCCTAACCTTCCTACGCATCTTGTCTTGTATCTCTTTTCCTTTCTTCGCAACCTGAGATGCACGATCTCCTTTGCTCCTAACCTTCCTACGCTTGAACACTCCCCACAAAAAGTGTTTCCCTTGGAACACTACAAGACAATGGAATAAAAGAAATGGAGCATTGTTAAGTGTTTCCCTTGGAACACTAGAAGACAACAGAAAAACAACAACAGAATAAGTGCATGAAAAATTGTTGAGAGTTAATCTTGTTTTTAGAATAGTAGGTTTAAAGTAGGGAGTCCTTGTCCACTAGGGTGCTGCTACCAGGGGGTGTGCACCAGTCTCTAGTCTACGAAAGAAATAAAGAATACTAGGGATAGAAATAATTGTTACAGTTTTAGAATAGTTCAAAGAGTCATAATACAGCATAAATGAAAAAACCTAGTAAAACAGAAATAAAGAGCCTTATTCGGACTGTGGTTTAAGTCCTAGTAGGACTACACATGTACCTCTATGTAATAAAATGAACAGGGGTTGTTGGACAAGCAAACCAGCATCAGATTTCTAATATTTGTTACCAGAGCTTTAGGAGTAAGATGTGATCCCAGTGTCCCCGGGAGAATGTGTTTCAGAGGGTGGCCGATCTGAGCAAGACCGGCGGCACGGTCAGGGCACGGCCGCAACACTCGACTAGGACATGTTCAACCCGAGGGCAGCGCAACAAGTGCACGTGTTGCGGCCAGAGGCCTTGCGGCGGGCGACGTCCGGGCGCAGACATGGAGGCCTAGAGATAAGGTGACTCGAGGCAGCCTCATGTGGTGTGCTGCGTGCAATGTGAAAAGGAACAGAGGAGCTGCTGGCATGCGAACCACTGTCGGATTTCCAACGAAAATTATAATCATAGAGCAAGGCTGGCTAAACTACAAATGCATGCACTCAGTGTATGTATGCAAAAAAAAAACTTGTCAAAGCGGACGGTGAAAGCAATCATGCAAACTGGCATGCAATACAATACTAAGGTCAATCAGTTTTAATGTTCATGGTCGGAAATTCAAATAAGGTGGAGTGATTACACTGGAATCTCAAGCGTGATACTTACTTTGAAATTTCTCAGGTAGAAAAACGGAAGGAAAGATCAGCAACTTGGCGAAGCCCACGACATATTTTAGAACTATGCTATGATCAGTGACATGCTGCACCAGTTCATCCAGGTCTTTATTTGGCCTAGAGAAGAGTAATGAACGTTTAATCAAATATATCATACAGCTAAAAAAAATTAAAACCAGCAAGTACGCAGTAGATCAACACACCTCGTATTATCCGGAAAGAAATACAAACCAATGCTTTCAGCAGTAGGTTCCAATTCCTCCCATCTGCTTGGCCAGGCTTTCAGCTTTGGATGCTTCGTAACTTTCATCACTGGTGGCAATGATCGTGATAACTCCTGCACATTCTTGCATGCTTTATTTGATAGGTGCGCAGCCAATGAGATATACTCCAGGTCAATTTTCATGATTCCACTATTAACATAAATTGTGAAAATATTAGCACTGCAGACAGAAAAACATTTAAAGGGATTCTTCAGAAAGAAATGAGGGGATTGAACTTACGTCCAATATGGTTTATCAATGGGTTGCGCGGGAATATAGCATTGTTGGTCAGTAGGTGCTGAAATGACTGGCATCCTGGATACACTACAGTGGTCCCCTGCTACTACATCTTGTGATGCAAATTGTGCAGTGCCATTCTGAGCGGACCCACCAATTGGATCTCCTAAAAGTGCATTTCCAGCATCGTTGGCCTTTATGCTTCTCTGCTTCTTTGCCTGCATATAGTTATTCACACATTGACTATTCAAAGTTCCTGGACGCACCGCTTCAATACAATTTTCCACAGATATTGTCTGGTTCGTCACACCATTCCCTATATGTGCCATATGCTTCTTCACCCATCCATTCTCAAATTGTTGGTTCAAATCTTCCACCTGCAGCAAAGCTTCTGCATCTTCATCATTGTTATATTGTAGAACAAGTCCTTTTTCTTTAGCAGCATTAGAACATCTCAGTTTTGCAGCATTGCCACTTTCTACATCCTTTACTTTTGAGGAAGCACTCAAGTAAGTATGGTCCAATTGCTTTGATGATCTACCACTTTTGAACTGTGCAGTATCAGCATTTCCGATCTTCTTTATGATCTTGGATTTTGGGTTCTCAGAGAGATGTTGACTGGGTTTGTTTGGTTGGTTCTGTCGCTTTTCAGAGCTAATTCTTCTTGCCTTGCATGGACTAACAGTTTCAGAAGGGAACACCTCACTGTTAACACCTTCCATTTGCATGGCTTTCTTACATATCACATTTCTGTCAGCATGAACTAAAGTCTTCCCTGCACCATCTTGACTGTCACTTCCTTGCTGGTTCCCCATCAAGGATGATTTGGGATTTGAATTTTCATCTATTTTCCATGAGTTACATCTTTCATTCAGAACACTACAAATAACTTCACCCCTCGAGATGTTTTGATGTGAAGTTACCTTCAATTGCTCTTGCTCCCTATTGTCTGTGGGGCCCAACAAATGTTTATCTGATATATCTAATTCATCCGAGTTATCTGCATTAGAAACCAAGCAATCTTCTATCATAGAGAGATCTAACCCATCGAGATTAACAGATGCAGGGGCTATAAATTCTTTGTCTAACACACAGTTTGTCCTATTGGGACCATCCTTCTCAACGGTTGAGCTACCTTGTCCATTTGAGGAACATGATAGCTCTATACCTTCTGACATTGACCTTTGGAAGGGTTCAAGGGACCCTTTGGAAGGGTTCAAGGGATCATTCCCAATGTTTTGATCTGATCCTTGCACTAGCTGTGAGTAATTTGATGGGGGTTTTGAATCTTGGGTACTCTTTGACATATTAACTGACGGAGGAATCATCTCCGGAGGATGAGGTTGCTTCAAATTATCCAATGTAGAACTAGAACCACCCACTTGCTCCTCACTTTGTATTGTAGGACTAGAACCGATAACACAAGGATGAGCTCGCTCAACATCGACAGTCTTCATTCC
Organism: Tuctoria greenei; assembly: GCA_036927565.1. Lineage (NCBI taxonomy): Eukaryota > Viridiplantae > Streptophyta > Magnoliopsida > Poales > Poaceae > Tuctoria > Tuctoria greenei. Next base: position 176,495,881 of record JAYESD010000009.1, on the reverse strand, counting down.
TTGAGGAATGGAACCCACCACAACATTTGACGAGGAAATGCATTTGTCCTTTTCCTTTGAATTTGAATGGTCCAGCCACTCCATGGAGTTCAAAGTAGGTTCAAAACCACCTGCTGCATTTTCAAAACTAATGTTCTCTTTACTCCCTAAGGCTGGCTCCAATGCTGAACGTTCTGAACCATCTGGTTCAATCACCTCTAAAGGATGAGCCTGTTCCACACTTTCCACCATATGACTACGACCACCTGCTTGCTCCACACTTGGCAATATGGAATTCGAAGTAGGTTCCAAACTGCCTGCATTTTGAAAACAAAAAATTTCTTTACTCTCTACGGTAGGGTACAAAGCTGAATGATCTGAACCATCTGGTTTAACCACTAAAGGATGAGGCTGTGCACTTTCTGCCATATGACTAGAACCATCTGCTTGCTCCACACTTGGCAATATGGACAGATAAGTGTCGGTAACACATTGATGGTATCTCTCAACATCAGTGAGCACAGTACATGAGTCACCATTCGTTCCTTGAGGAAAAAGCTCTTCAACATGTTTCGGCGGAAAACAGCAGTCCTTTTCCTTTGATAGGTCCAGCCCCTCCATACAGTTCATAGTAGGTTCAAAACTAGCCATTGTTTTTCGAACATTGATATGTTCTTTAATTTTCGAAGTTGGGATGGAAGCTGAATGATTTGGACCACCAACACATTTTGAGGATCCAATTAAGTGACCATTTGTACTTTCCGTTTCCTTGTCGACATCGGTGTGCTTTGATAATTTGTCGTCAAACATTTTGGAGGAGTTGAATGTGCCTTCAATTAGAAAATTCTTACCAGTCTGTCTTTTTGCCATGTCTGGTCTACATCTATGTCGTCCCCATGACTGTAATTCCATTGTCACCTCCATTCTATTCACATATGATTCATCAATTATAGATGAATTCACTTGAATATTGTTTTGTTGATTTTGGTTAGAGAAGGCTTCTAATGATTCCATGGGTTCGCCATGTTTTGGTAGGCAATCATCACATAACCACTCTATTGAGGATCCATCAAAAATAATACTATCCATGCAGTATCTACAAAACCAGAAAGCCATGCTAGGTAAGGATAGGTCCTTTTCGATCATAGAAGCCATAAAGCTAACAATTTGCAAAGGGAATAGCCAGATGCTTGTTGGGTTTGAAGAATTTTTAGGAAGCTAGTTAGGTGGTTTCGGGTTATTGAGTTACACTACTCCCTGTTGTTGTTCCCGAAATCTGAACTAAATTGTTGTTGTTTGCTTATTTCTTCAATAAAACTGTTGTTTCAGTGTTCTTGGAGTTGATCGGTCCAGTTAACGTCTTAGCAACTCTTTGAAATAGAATAATGTTTATTTTCAGAAAGTGTGCAAGTGTGTATGCACATAACTAATTGTTTCTAAAAAGTAGTCATTGTACTACAAATTATAGAGTAATGTAAACTTTGCAACAATCTAAGCAAGCATGACAACTGGGAAATTCGAGCACAAGAAGTTACCGATGCCTGGTAGAATCCTTGCAGTTGTTACATTGCACAAGAAGATGACTGAAGCCAACAGCACCACACACTTCACATACAACATCCTAAGAACACTCCAAAGGTGTAAATGTCAAAAAAAAAAACATATATGGCACAAATAAGCAAATTAAAATTTCATGTTTTTTACAACTTTTAAGGTGTTCCTCAGTAGTGTTAGTCACATTTTCCTCAAAAGGTGTTTCTCAATTTGTTAGCACTATATAGTGGTAGATACAGAAAATCTAAAAGCATAGAGTGTAATATATCAGTAAAAGGATGGAAATATGAAGATTACCAAACCTTTGCCTAGTCACATTTTTATCACCGTTAAACAATAGATGATATTGTATTCAATATCTAAGACCGTCTCCAATAGACAACTCAAACAGCAGTTCAAATCCAATTCGGATATGAGGAACAGCCCACACAACTCCCAATTGGAGATGCAAATGGGATGGCCATTTTGCATATGAGGAGAGAGGATATCTAAGAATAGAGATCACCTCTTCTCATATGCATTTATATATGCTCATCTCTCAGTAAAAGAGACTGCATATGTTGATTTTGGACGAAAAAGTCAACTCAAAATTTCAATAATAAATTGCTTGATGTATTCCTTGGTATTTCAAGATATATATAGACCCGTTACAGATAAAAACAGAGCCAAATCTGTTTAGCACTTTTATCTAACCTCCTGGACTCTATCTCAAACTCTATCTTTATTTCTAAATTCAATCTCTAACTCTAGATGCTGGACTCTATCTGGGACTGAACTTTATTGACGATCCAATGATCCATATGGGATCAACCCATTCTTCTCTACCAAGTACTGAACTGACAGAATAAGGTTATGATGTTATACAGCCGACTAGCCTAGATAAGGTACCTATGTCTATGAGACCAACACAGGACAGAGAAACTCAGTATTCACAGCACAATTTGATTTATCTGAAGTCACAATATGGTAAACTACAATGAAAACAAAGTTCAACCAAAATGAGACATTAGCAGAAACTAAAACTTGAGATAAAACTGGCCCCAGGTGGAGGCCAACAAAGTCTAGTTCATCATGTTAAACGAAACAAAAAAAAAAGATATGTATCCATAAATGAATATACCTAAATCTTTTATGATCTTATCTTTTTATGCAGTACCCTAATCGAACCAAGAAAGAGAAACTTGTTACAAATCCTAAGGATGAAAACTAGTTGGATTTTGGACAACCCTAACAAAACATCGAACTTAGTGTGAATAGTTAAAACATAAGCTCCTTGAGTGAAACAAATAAGCAGACGTAATGAATTATTCCTGTGACCAGTCATAAGATGGGGATGTAAACGATAGCAGCCGTTTGTTCAGATAATTATATCACCATTATCATGCCACAGGGTGTGAGCCAGCTAGGCTCATCCATCGTTGCCGCACTTGCCCAACACAGCAACAGACCAAAGAATTTTGCAAGATCGATAAAATAATAGCTTATCTCCTAATGCAGCCCTTGTGGCACGAAAAAACTCCAGTCAAGATGACCTCTTCGTTTATAGTATAAAATCAGTGGTTGGGTGGGTCACAAGAGAATAATAGGATATTAGTGCAGCTGGTCAAAGAAACAAGGCATCATCTCCTACCTGAAGAAGCGTGAGCTGTGCCAAAAGCGTGGTCGCCTCTGCCTGCAGTGTCTGCACCTTCCTCTCCAACTCACTTGTGTATTCGATCTCCCTCTCCTTGGACCTCGCTGCCGACTGCTGGTTCGCCAGAATCCTGCACACCGGCGGCCAACCCCAGATAGGAACTTAATCATAGATGACCTCACTGGCGCAAAGAAACCCGCAACTCCTCACCTCTCGGCGGGCACAGCCTTCTTCGCGTAGTCCGGCAGCACGCCCGATAGCGAGGACTCGCCCTCGAACGGCGAGTTTGGCCCGTCCATGGAGCCGCTCCTCTTATGTCCCGCCACGCCGCCGCTCCCCTCTCCTCCCTGCTGCAGGGAGAGCCCGTCGAAGAAGGCCGCGTCGAGTGATAGGCTCCTCATGTGGGCCCCGCCACCGCCAGGGTGCCGCGGCGCCGGGGACGACGCCTGCTGCTGCAGCTGCTGCGGCGGGGGAGACGTGGGGTCGGAGGCCGCGGCCGAACCGTCGGAGAGCGAGGGGAAGTCGAGCGGCAGGTCGGCGTCGGGCAGTCGGATGAACGGCCCGCGCGCTTCCACGGAGGCCAACCCTGGCGCGGCAGGCGGTGGCGGGTCGGCCGGAGCAGATGGATCGGCCTGCCGGGCGGCGCGGGAGCAGTACAACTGCAGCAGGCGGCGGATGCGTGCTAATAAGTAGGCTGCTACCCGCGCCCCGGTGCACGAATCCTGAAGATGAATGAAGGGTAGATGCTGGAAGAATCCTCTGTTACAACCGCACGCAGGATATGTGAAGTTTGTACAGCATCCGATCATATGTATTGCAAGTGTAAAAGTATACACTTTATTTTTGTCTGATAAAAGGTACTCAAAACAGTGCACAAATAAGAACTGGTTCATCTAAAATGTAGTCTATAATAGTTTAGAAGTTTGCAACCCATCTTACATCTATTCAAATTCAACTGAGTGTCATATCACATCACTCTGACCTAGTGTGACACGTTCAACAGTCTAGCTCCCATGTTTGAAGCGTCTAACTCTCGATCCTGTAACCCTAACTTCCACCGTACTTGACAATCCGCCACCGCCCCGACTGTCCGCCACCATCTCGATCGTGAGCCTCCACCGTCGGTTGCTAGCGGCAGGTCCTACTTCATTCTACCACTGTTGACAAGATATCACCGCTACCTCTTACTCCTCTCATCTCTTCGCCGCCGCGTCGCACCTATGAGGTAGCGTCATGTAGTATTTGGGTTAGTAGTCTTCTCCTGTATCATGTCTTCCTTAGATCTGTTATCTCAATAATTTGATTAGTAAGTAGATTAATCTATAATATTTGGTGATATTCTAAAAAAGGGAAACATAGGAACAAAATTCATAATTTCTTAATTCTTTCCAAATCTTGTTAACAATGATGACTGATGTTTTCTGCCTGGGTGATCAACAACTAACGGGCTTTCAACCTAAAGGGATCATGTTATCAAGCTCGTAGTGCCTTTTCTGTTTGGTAATGCATAGTAATGAAATATGGTTCTGTTTGGCACAGCTTCTGCTACAGCTTCTTTATAAAAAATAAGATGAGAGTGTGTCAAACAAGAAGCTTCTGTAACAACTTATTAGTTCAGCTGCTTCACAGAATGAACTAAAAGCAAGATATAAGCAGAAACTGCTTTCCACCAGCTTTTCAAACAAGCTGCTTTTGTAACAAGTTTCAACTGTGCTAAATAGGACCTATGATCATGATTGTTTTGTAATAATATTAAATCCAATTGGTATGGACCTGCTGATGGGTATCCATCAAATTAGTAGTCGAGTAGAAAAAGTTAAAACTAGAATTCGGTTGAGTTACGATATTTTACTGGATCTCTGTTTCTATTAATGAATGGAGGTGGTCATGCTGATTAAAAAAAGTTCAGATTTATGCAGGGTATTTGTCAGTATCTTGTGTATCGTATACCCCTTGAGATTGCAAAGATCTCAAGGAAAGGTCATCTACTTGATTTGAAGACTGTCGGAGGCCCACATGTCAGACATAACCGAACCCGCTTCCCCAACATGGTTAATCCCAGGGTCGCCACGTGTACCATCAAACCGGAGCTACCGCCCACAAGGGAGAAGCTCTGGGCTATGTACCATAACGGCACCCCCGGACCTAACCCCAGACCGAGGAGAACTCCGGAACTGACACGTGTCTGGTGGCACCGGACCTATCTGTTCCCCACAGTATGTTCTGGAGCTGCCACGTGTCCAACCATCGGATCTTCAGCCTCAAACCTCAGGAAGACTCCACAACGGCTCCAGATCTTCAAAGGGGAATCAAGGACTTCAAGACCCGATTAAGTCTCATTAATACTATATTAATGACACACGATCGGACGACCTTAATTACTAGTAACGGTGGTGTCAAAGCTCATAACTCGGTCATTAAGGGTAATTAAGCGCATCAAATGTGTATCAATATTAGTAACCGCCAGGGGCACATGTCGGGCCAGACCAACTTGTAACGGCATGTCCTTGTACTATAAAAGTTTAGACCGATGATACATAGGAGGGATCTGACAGATCTGACCTGCTCTGATCTGATCGCGCACTCTCAACTCACGTCACCTGAGTTGAGTTCATACATCCAATACAACACCAACACATCCCGTGGAGTAGGGTATTACGCTCAGGCGGCTCGAACCACGTAAACTTTTGTGTCTCTTGTGTCATTTTATATTTCACCTTCTTGAATCTCCGTGCGCCCACACCAAACTTCAAACTCCGCAAACACTTTAGTAGTGTCGGGAGATCTGCCGGATCAAAACCATCGACAGTTGGCGTGCCAGGAAGGGGCGCCTGAGATTTCAAGAATGGTGAACTCAGCTGCTGGATCATCCAATGGTCATCCTGCTGTTCAAGCTTGAAAGTGCATCTAGGTTCCCCGTGGGTTTTGGATGATTGATGACGACAATTAAGTCGCTAATGAGCTCATGTGATCTTAGCACAGGTGTGGACTCGATCGGAGACGCAAACCCTCAAAAAAAGGAAAAGGAATGAAACGGAGTCAACTCGAAGCGTAGAAACCAGGGTTTCTAGCGTGTTGAGTTAGACTAGCCGTAGAAATAGGAGGGTGTGTGCGTAAAGTGCAATGAGATCAAAGTAGGAGCTCAAGAGTGGTGGTTGAGGTAGAAATCCTATTTGAAGTTGAAGTTAGAGTAGTCTGGCAGGAATGGCCGGACTAGTCCGCCTTAGTGCCGGACTAGTCCGCTCCTGGCCGGACTAGTCCGTTTTCACACGGACCAGAAGGTCCTGTGTGACTTCGGACTAGTCCGTAGTGGACCGTACTAGTCCGGGGTACCCCTTGAAGTGGAGTTTCAGGACTAAGTCCTAGAGAGCGGACTTGTCCGTTTTGGGGCGGACCAAAAGGTCCTGTGTGAGATCGGACTAGTCCGTCCTTGGGCCGGACTAGTCCGTGGTGCTGAGTGCAGAGAGGATTTGTGACTAAGTCTGGGAAGGCCGGACTAGTCCGCCCTTGGGGTCGGACTAGTGCGTGGTCTCCAGACTAGTCCGTTTTCACACGGAACAAAAGGTTCTGTGTGAGATCGGACTAGTCCGGTAAGGGTCGGACTAGTCCATTGTGGAAGTTACCGTTTGAATTTGAACTTTGGCGGGTAGGGTGACGATTGCCGCGCAGTGCGACAGTGTCAGAGGGGTCAGTGGTCCCCTAGGCCGGACTAGTCCGGGCCTGAGGCCGGACTAGTCCGCCCTTTTGCTGAGGTCAGCAGTTTAGGCTTGGGACTCCTATAAAAAGGGGACCCCCGGCCTCATTTCAAATACTCTTGAACCCTAGCGCCGCTACAGCCAACTTGGAGCACTCTTAAGCCTCTTTCTTGCCAACTTTCCCTCTAAAACTAATTCTTGTGTGGATTAGGGTTTAGTGAGGTGGAGAAGAGGAAGAACATCGCGCTTGTGCTCCCGGTTTGATCTCTTGCACTCATTGAGTCTTTGTGAGCTGTGTGTTGAGTGTGCTTGCGTTGTTGATCATCTTTGTGGTGTGGGAGCCTCAGATTGTGAGAAGCCCCAACGAATCTTGTATTCACACTTTGAGATAGTGGAGAACCAAGTTAGGCCCGTGCGGTAAACTTGGTGAGGGAAGGGTTGGTGAACCCGGTCCTTTGTGGACTCCTCAACGGTGAGTAGATTCTTGTGTGGAATCGAACCTCGGGGTAAAATTCCTGGTGTCTCCGTGTTCTTCGCATTTTGTTTATCACTTACTTCGTTCTAGGGTTGCTAGTCTTGTTTTGAGCCTCACATTTTTTAATCTTGTTAAAACTTGACTCACTCTTGTGTTGATAGATTATAAACTTGTATTAAACATATCCTCACTTGTAGCCTCGAGAAAATCCCCTTAAAACTTGCTAGAAACACCTTTTAGGGATCTTCACGCAGGATGACCGGACTAGTCCGCCCCCAGACCGGACTAGTCCGTCCCCTGTGATTTAATCTCGTTTTATTAAGTCATTTGCAGGTCGATTAGCCTATTCACCCCCCCTCTAGGCAACTTTCAATTGGTATCAGAGCAGGACTCTCCACAAAGAGTCTAACAACTCGGAGAGATGGCCGGAGTGGTGTTTGAAGAGGTGTCGACCAACGACTCTCAACCGACACGTGAGGAGACAATGGCTTATCAAGACAAGCCAACGGATGATGAGGAGACTCGCCAGCTCAAGGCAAAGCTCCGGGAGAAGTTGAAGATTGCTGTGGTTGAGCCGTCAAGCTCATCAAGTGGTGGCGGCGGGGTCAACTACAATCGACAAGGGTTCAACTATGAACGCCTTGCCGCCAACAACCACTACCTCTCCATCCCATTGGGGAAACCTCCTCAATTCGATGGAACCGACTACGGGATGTGGAAACACAACATGAAGATCCACCTCGTGTCACTCAATCCGGCATTGTGGCAAATTGTCATGACCGGGGTGGAGATCCCGAAGGATGAGGACAACATCACGCAAGAACAAGCCATCCTCATCCACCGCAACGCTCAAGCTGCGGGTGTGATTATCTCATCTCTCTCAAGAGATGAGTTCAACCGCGTCGATGGTCTTGAGGTGGCCAAAGACATATGGAACACCCTCAAGACGGCACGTGAAGGAAATCGGGTGGTCAAGGAGGCCAAAATCGAGCTCATCGAAGGAGAGCTTGGGAGATTCGCCATCTTGGATGGTGAATCCCCCCAAGACATGTACAACCGGTTGAAGGTGCTTATCAACAAGAGCCGATCATATGGCTGCACCAAGTGGACCGACCACGAGGTTGTGAAGAGGATGATCCGGGCATTTATGCCTAGGAACGTCGCCCTTTGCTCCATGATTCGAGAAAGCCCGGGGTTCACTCAAATGACCCCGGAGGAGGTCCTTGGTAGGATCATTAACCACGAGATCATGGAGAAGGAGGCGCTCTTCTACAACGACCTTCAGAAATTCACCGCCTCCAAGATGAAGAACGTTGCACTCAAGGCAACACCCTCTTCAAAGGAGCAAGAGGAAAGTGATGAGGAGAGCCTTGACACTGATGAGGAAGAGGCCTTCTTCATCAACAAGTTTAGGAGAATGATGAGGAGGAAGAAAGGTGGATACAACCATGAGGGCAAAGGGAAGGAAAGAGCAAGGCCCAAATCAAAAAGGTCTTGCTACAAATGTGGCGAGTATGGGCACTTCATCGCTGACTGCCCACATGAAGAAGCAAAGAAGAAGAAGGAGAGCAAGCCTCAAGACAAGAAATTTTTCAAGAAGAAGGCCCTCCGGACAAGCACACTTGGGGAAGGAGTGGGACTCTAATGATGAGTCCTCCTCTGAAGAAGAAGAGGAGAAGATGGCTACCATAGCCATCGGGAGGAGCTCCAAGGGAAGCAAGCTCTTCCCCAACCTCAACGACGACTACAAACCTACTTGCCTCATGGCAAGGGAGGGAAAGAGAAAGGTAACATCTCATCCCTCCTCCACAACCTCCTCTCAAGACGAATTTGATAGTGCTAGTGAGAATGAACACATGTTTAAGGACATAAGCAAAAGCACCTTGCGAAGGATGAAATTGCTTATGGATGAGATCTTTGAGAAGGAGGATCTCATCAATAGACAAGAGGACATGCTCATCCTTGAGAAGGAGAGGTGTCGAGAGCTTGATGAGCTCCTTGAGCTCGAAAGAGAGAAGAGCAAGGCATTGGAACACGAACTTGCTCTAAGTAAGAAAATGTGTTCAAGTCTTGAGGAGAAGACAATTGAGCTCAAGGATGAACTTGGGAACTTGTCAAAAGTTAACAAAATCCTTGAGTCTCAAGTTGAGTCTCTCAAGAACAATGGAGCCTCTTCCTCCAAGGGCTCAACCGTCTCAAAGGCCTCATCCAATGCAACTCCGCCTTGCAAGTGCTCTAACTTAATCCTTAAGCTTAAGGATGAACTCAACTCAGCGCAAGGCAAGCAAGCACCTAAGGGTGCCATCTTTGACAAGGAGAAGGTGGCGTATGCACGAAGTGCGTACACCAACACAAGACCTCCCCATGTCAAGGATGGTCTTGGCTATACTAGAGGTGGAAGGCATAACGCCAAAACCTCCAAGTATGGCAAAGACATGATTGTCTTCGTTAAGGGGAGTTCATCACCAACTAAAATTGAAAAGAACTCACCCTCTAGCAACAAATTGCCTAAATCTGAATCACATCCTCTATTCCATGATTTTGATGCATCTTATGTGCTAAAGAGGAACAAACACGGCAAAGTGTTTGCTAGATATGTTGGGCCACTCCGCAAGAGCCCCAAGCCTTGCGTGTGGGTGCCCAAATGCCTAACTACTAACGTGAAAGGACCCAACTCCGCTTGGGTACCTAAATGGAAGGCATAAATTTGTTTTGTAGGCTTACTCCTCTGGCGGATCGAAATGGGTGTTGGATAGTGGATGTACCAACCACATGACCGGAGAGAGGAGCATGTTCATAGAGTATGAGGAGAATGAGGACCCAAGTGAAGGAATCTTCTTTGGGGATAATAGCCAAGGGAAAATCCTTGGCTCCGGTAAAATTGCTATCTCATCTTCGCATACTTTATCTAATGTTTTGCATGTTGATTCCCTAGACTATAATCTCCTATCCATATCACAGCTTTGTGATAAAGGATATAAGTGTGTCTTTTCTAGTGAGGGTGTGAATGTTCTGAGAGAGGGTAATGACTCAATAGCCTTTAAGGGAGTGCTCAAGGGAAAGCTGTATCTTGTGGACTTTACCACGGATAAGGCTCAATTTGACACATGCTTAATGGCGAAAGCCAACATGGGATGGCTTTGGCATAGAAGGCTTGCCCATGTTGGAATGAGGAACCTTCAAAAGCTCCTTAAAGGAGAGCACGTTCGTGGCCTAAAGGATGTGGTATTTGAAAAGGATATGCCATGTGGTGCGTGCCAAGCGGGAAAGCAAGTAGGAGCTCAACACCCCTCTAAGAATGTCATGACGACAACTAGACCTTTGGAGTTACTCCATATGGATCTTTTTGGCCCCATTGCTTACATTAGCATCGGTGGCAACAAGTATGGTCTAGTCATCGTTGATGACTTCTCTAGATATACTTGGGTGCTCTTCTTGCATGATAAGAGTGAAACCCCCGGTGTCCTCAAGAAATTCCTAAGGAGAGCTCAAAATGAGTTCACCTTAAGGATAAAGGCTATAAGGAGTGACAATGGCACCGAATTCAAGAACATGCAAGTAGAAGAGTTCCTAGATGAGGAGGGCATCAAGCATGAGTTTTCCGCTCCCTATTCTCCACAACAAAATGGAATTGCCGAAAGAAAGAATAGGACGCTCATTGAGATGTCGAGGACGATGCTAGATGAGTACAAAACATCGGACCGGTTTTGGGCGGAAGCGGTTAACACCGCTTGCCATGCCGTAAACCGATTGTACCTTCATCGCCTCCTCAAGAAGACTCCTTATGAGCTTCTCGTTGGTAAGAAACCCAATGTTTCTTACTTTTGTGTTTTTGGTAGCAAGTGTTATATCCTCAACAAGAAGCCTAGGACTTCGAAGTTTGCTTCAAAGTCCGATGAGGGTTTCTTGCTTGGATATGACTCAAACACTCATGCGCACCGTGTGTTCAACAAATCCTCCGGAATTGTTGAAGTAGCACGTGACGTGGTGTTTGACGAAACCAATGGCTCTCAAGTGGAGCAAGTTGATCAACATGCCCTTGATCAAGAGGAACCTCCACTAGAAGCTCTAAGGAGAATGGCACTTGGAGATGTTCGCCCACAAGAACCATCTCAAAGCCCAAGTGACCATCATCATTATGAAGTAGGTCAAACCCCCATTGGACAAGTTGGAGACCCACTAGACACTCCCCAAGATGATAATGGGAATGAAGATCAAGGAGGAGGCTTGGATCAAGGGGGAGACCAAAGTGAAGAAGATGAAGCAAGTGATTCAAGAGCTCAACCTCCGCATCCTCGTGTTCATCAAAGTGTTCAACGGGATCATCCCGTTGACAACATTCTAGGAGATATCACAAGAGGAGTAACAACACGTTCACGTGTTGCAAACTTTTGTGAGCATTTCTCCTTTGTCTCATCCTTGGAACCCCATAAGGTTGAAGATGCCTTAAGAGATCCGGATTGGGTAGTTGCCATGCAAGAGGAGCTCAATAACTTTGAAAGGAACAAGGTTTGGGAGCTTGTCAAGCGCCCACAAGCTAATGTTGTTGGAACCAAGTGGGTGTTCCGCAACAAACAAGATGAGCATGGCGTGGTAACTAGGAACAAGGCACGACTTGTGGCAAAAGGGTACTCACAAGTTGAAGGATTGGATTTTGATGAGACATTTGCTCCCGTAGCTAGGCTTGAGTCAATTCGGATATTACTAGCCTTTGCTACTCATCATGACTTCAAGCTCTACCAAACGGATGTTAAGAGTGCATTCCTTAATGGCCCAATCAAGGAAGAAGTTTATGTAGAGCAACCTCCAGGGTTTGAAGACCAAGATTATCCTAACCATGTTTAAAAATTGCGAAAGGCTCTTTATGGCCTCAAGCAAGCTCCTAGAGCTTGGTATGAGTGCCTAAGAGACTTTCTAGTTGAAAATGGTTTTAGGATAGGCAAAGCGGATTATACCCTTTTCACAAAGCACTTCAACGAAGATCTTTTTGTGTGCCAAATATATGTGGATGACATCATATTTGGTTCCACAAATAAGGTGTTTTGTGATGAGTTCTCCAAGATAATGACGGAGAGGTTTGAAATGTCCATGATGGGTGAGTTGAAGTTCTTTCTAGGATTTCAAGTAAAACAACTCAAAGAAGGGACGTTCATAAGTCAAACTAAGTATACACAAGATATTCTAAGGAAGTTTGACATGGATAAGGCAAAACCCATCAAAACCCCTATGGGGACAAATGGACACCTAGACCTAAATGAGGATGGTCCAAGTGTGGATCAAAAGTTATATAGTTCTATGATTGGTTCACTTCTCTATCTTTGTGCATCTAGGCCCGATATCATGCTAAGTGTGTGTATGTGTGCTCGCTTCAAGCGGCACCTAAGGCTTGTCATTTGACCGCCGTTAAAAGGATCTTGAGATATCTAGTACACACACCTTCCCTAGGACTTTGGTACCCCAAAGGATCTAAGTTTAACCTTATTGGATATTCTGATGTGGACTATGCCGGGTGCAAAGTTGATAGGAAGAGCACATCGGGTACATGCCAATTCTTGGGTCGATCTCTAGTGTCTTGGTCCTCCAAGAAGCAAAACTCTATTGCTCTCTCCACCGCCGAAGCGGATTGCAGCCGGAAGTTGTTGTGCACAACTTCTCTGGATGCGACAAACCCTTAGGGATTATGGGATTAACTTGCGCAACATTCCACTCTTGTGTGACAACGAGAGTGCCATCAAGATAGCCCATAATCCGGTGGAGCACTCTAGGACCAAACACATAGACATTCGACACCATTTCTTGCGAGATCACTCAATGAAGGGAGATATCGTAATTTCTCATGTGAGGACGGAACATCAACTAGCGGATATCTTCACCAAGCCTCTTGATGAGAAGTGTTTCTGTGAGCTAAGAAGTGAGCTAAACATTTTGGATTCTAGGAATGTGGCTTAAACCACATTTCTCACTTTTTGAGCTATTTTGAAAAACTCTTCTCAATCATGATTTCTCTTCAAAATCCGTTTGAGAAAACTTTTTCTTGAAAATTGATCATGTTTGTGTCATGTTTATCTTCAATAATCATGTTTGCATTGCTTTTTGTCCAAAAGGACAAATGATTGGAGGGCAAAGCTCTAAAATACATTTTTTCAGCCTAGTCATACCGGACTAGTCCGCCCCTTGGACGGACAAGTCCGAGTCCCGACTAGTCTGCGGCTAGTCCGCATACCGGACTAGTCCGCTCTCAGGTCGGACTAGTCCGGAGGCAGACTAGTCCGCGTCTGGTCCGCTCACCGGACTAGTCCGACCCTTGGGGGCTTAAACCCCCAGGGTCGGCCCAGACCCTCTTATTCCTCCCACTTGCGCCTCTCCCTCTCCCACGCTCAAGCAACCGCCTTTTTGGCGATTTTTCGCTCCATCCACCAAATCTCGATTCCAATCCGTGCATTGGAGCCCTTGGGAGTGAGGGATCGTTTTCCCGCGCTTCACCTTCGCAATCCATCGTCGGTTTCGTCGATTCTCGCGGATTTAAGAAGGTATTCTAGCTTTTTCAAAAACTTTCCCCATTTTTGATTCTTTAGGTTTTTGATAGGAACACCTTCATAGATATTGCTCCATATACCCTTGTGATCATAGCCTAGGAGTATTACGCGCTGATCCGAAGTTTTTTCGATGATTCGATTAGGGTTAGGGTTTATCCTATGCAACCCGGACTAGTCCGGCCCCTGGAGGACAAGTCCGCCCTGCGGACTAGTCCGCCCCCAGGGCGGACAAGTCCGGTTTGCACAGAGCAAACCCTAATCCTAGTCCTCTCTCGAGACTTCTTCCGCAATACTTTCATCTCTTTGAACTCATATCTTCCCGTCTATGCTTTTCGCAGCATGTCTAACTCGGAGCGCTCCCCTTCTCATCTCATCCCCACGGGCGATGAAGAACGTCCCGAGACCAATCGGGGCCGCACCGAGGAGAGAGGTGCGGAAATACCCCGGGAGGGCCGCACCAAGGCTCAAATCGTCGAAGCGAGGACGAAGGCTGCCCTCATTAAGGTGCAGAAGGAAAAAGAAGAAAGACGGCTTAAGGCACTCGAAGCCTCTAAAGTAGCCGCCACTATCTACAATGAGGAAGAAGCCTTGGCTCGAGCAACTGCAGACTCCCTGAATGAGCTGAGGAGGAAGAAAAGGCAAGACAGGGAGGCTCACAACTCAAGGGCCGTTGAGGCCAATGCTCCCAAAAGGAAGAGACTCGTCACTGCTGGCGAGAAGGCAAAGGGCAAGGAGCAAGCCCAAAGGGAAGAAGAGCCCAGGGTCGAGCGTGACCCTAAGAAAGGAAAGGCTCCGGCTCCTGTCGATCTGAAAAAGAAGAAGCCCTCTGTCAAGGTGCCCACCAAGAAGGCACCTGGAGGGGTAGCCATTCGTGAAAAAGGGAAGGCCCAAGCTGTTGGCCCTCTGGTGATGCACAGTCCAGCACGTAATCCAAACCGTCAGCCCAACCTCTCAGCTAACACATTCAAAGGAAAAGGAGCTGAGAAGGCCAGGAGGCTCAGAGACGAGAATGTCTATAGGTATGAGAGGTCCACCGCCGACCCTCGGTTCTGGTGTGACTTCCATTGCGATTACTATTGCACAGTCTACCAGGCCATGAAGAAGCCAGTGATCCAGGCTCAATGGGTGGACTGGACCTATATGGCCAAGAAGAAGCACGAGGCGTTTGACGCAGTGATCGAGGCAGCTGAGCGCCACGGAATCAAGGACATTCTCGGGTTCAAGTATGACTGGAATGAGGAGGTCATTGTTCAGTTCTATACCACGGTTCACTTCCACTCGCGTGGTGACCGTGCAATCACTTGGATGACCAACGGTGAGCAGTACTATGCCACCTTTGTGGTGTTTGCTCAGGCTCTTGGTCTGGAGAGTCACCTGGACCATGAGATCATCATCTCCAATCTCAAGGCCATGGACAGGGATGACATGAGCTATATGTACCCTCCTCATGTCAAGTGTGAAGCTGGACTGGCCAGGAACATCCTTCCGTTCTACAGCATCCTCAACAGAATTCTTAGGAGGACAGTGGCTCCAAAGGAAGGGGATGCAGGGATCATCCAGGGTCACCTCAGGCACCTGTTGGCTCTCATCGATGGACATGAGATATTCAACCTTGTAGATTACATCTTTGATGATATCTACAACATCTCACACACACCCAACCGTGCCTGTGGTTATGCCCCGTACATTATGTGTCTGATCAAGAAGGTGTCCGGGCTTGTGTTTGTGAAGGACACCACTCACCAGCCTCTCCGACCCCAGATGCCTCCTGCTGTCCAGATCCCTCCGCGCCGGAAGAACGCGGATCCTCCCTCTCAGCCGGAGGAACCTCGTGGTGGAGCCTCTCGCCGTGCCACTCACTCACCCGGTGGCTCCTCTAGCAGCGGAGTCCTCAAGTTTCTTAGGTCCATCTTCACCTCGTGCCGCAAAGCCGAGGTGCGATCTCAGCGGACTGAGAGGTACGTGAGGAAGCTCTGCGACAAGATGGAGATTCCGATGAGCCCTGAGGCCTCTGACGACGAGCTCACTCCTTACCCCCTTCTCACCCCCGAGGAGTTGGCACTCTTGGGTGAGACGGAGGGTACCTCCTCACCGGGCTCCGATGACGACGACGACGATCATGAGGAAGACGTCGAGGACCCGGAGGCCACGGAGAGTGACTCCTGCGATGGCGATAGTGACGAGGACGAGGACTAGCTCTTGGATCCTTGTCCCCCCCTCCTTTTCCTTTTTGGTGCCTTGATGCCAAAGGGGGAGAGTTAGGGGGAGTCAGCTAGTCCGTTGTATGTGTTTGGAGGGAGTAGCAGTCTTTTGTGTTTTGTGTGGTGTGTTCTTGTCTTTTGGACCTCGTTTGTAACTTATTCATGCTACTTGGATGTTTACATTTGTGCAAGACTTGCTAATGTTGTTAAATATCAATATAATGCTCTTATTATCAATCTTTTGGTTACATTGATGCTCTTTATGTCTTGTCACAATTGTTGAGCACACCACATAGGCACCCCACCATAACGTGTGTGGGTATGAAATATCTCCTCCACCTCTTTTACATGTTGCATACATTGAGGGGGAGTCGTTCATACGCACACAAGTTATGAAAACCAAATTTAATACTCTTTATTGTTGAAGGACTTAATGTGTTGTCATCAATCACCAAAAAGGGGGAGATTGAAAGTGCATCTAGGTTCCCCGTGAGTTTTGGATGATTGATGACGACAATTAAGTCGCTAATGAGCTCATGTGATCTTAGCACAGGTGTGGACTCGATCGGAGACGCAAACCCTCAAAAGAAAGGAAAAGGAATGAAACGGAGTCAACTCGAAGCGTAGAAACCAGGGTTTCTAGCGTGTTGAGTTAGACTAGCCGTAGAAATAGGAGGGTGTGTGTGTAAAGTGCAATGAGATCAAAGTAGGAGCTCAAGAGTGGTGGTTGAGGTAGAAATCCTATTTGAAGTTGAAGTTAGAGTAGTCTAGCAGGAATGGCCGGACTAGTCCGCCTTAGGGCCGGACTAGTCCGCTCCTGGCCAGACTAGTCCGTTTTCACACGGACCAGAAGGTCCTGTGTGACTTCGGACTAGTCCGTAGTGGACCGGACTAGTCCGGGGTACCCCTTGAAGTGGAGTTTCGGGACTAAGTCCTAGAGAGCGGACTTGTCCGTTTTGGGGCGGACCAAAAGGTCCTGTGTGAGATCGGACTAGTCCGTCCTTGGGCCGGACTAGTCCGTGGTGCTGAGTGCAGAGAGGATTTGTGACTAAGTCTGGGAAGGCCGGACTAGTCCGCCCTTGGGGCCGGACTAGTGCGTGGTCTCCAGACTAGTCCGTTTTCACACGGAACAAAAGGTTCTGTGTGAGATCGGACTAGTCCGGTAAGGGCCGGACTAGTCCGTTGTGGAAGTTACCGTTTGAATTTGAACTTTGGCGGGTAGCATGACGATTGCCGCGCAGTGCGACAGTGTCAGAGGGGTCAGTGGTCCCCTAGGCCGGACTAGTCCGGGCCTGAGGCCGGACTAGTCCGCCCTTTTGCTGAGGTCAGCAGTTTGGGCTCGGGACTCCTATAAAAAGGGGACCCCCGGCCTCATTTCAAATACTCTTGAACCCTAGCGCCGCCACAGCCAACTTGGAGCACTCTTAAGCCTCTTTCTTGCCAACTTTCCCTCTAAAACTAATTCTTGTGTGGATTAGGGTTTAGTGAGGTGGAGAAGAGGAAGAACATCGCGCTTGTGCTCCCGGTTTGATCTCTTGCACTCATTGAGTCTTTGTGAGCTGTGTGTTGAGTGTGCTTGCGTTGTTGATCATCTTTGTGGTGTGGGAGCCTCAGATTGTGAGAAGCCCCAACGAATCTTGTATTCGCACTTTGAGATAGTGGAGAACCAAGTTAGGACCGTGCGGTAAACTTGGTGAGGGAAGGGTTGGTGAACCCGGTCCTTTGTGGACTCCTCAACGGGGAGTAGATTCTTGTGTGGAATCGAACCTCGGGATAAAATTCCTCGTGTCTCCGTGTTCTTCGCATTTTGTTTATCACTTACTTCGTTCTAGGGTTGCTAGTCTTGTTTTGAGCCTCACATTGTTTAATCTTGTTAAAACTTGACTCACTCTTGTGTTGATAGATTCTAAACTTGTATTAAACATATCCTCACCTGTAGCCTCGAGAAAATCCCCTTAAAACTTGCTAGAAACACCTTTTAGGGATCTTCACGCAGGATGACCGGACTAGTCCGCCCCCAGACCGGACTAGTCCGCCCCCTGTGATTTAATCTCGTTTTATTAAGTCATTTGCAGGTCGATTAGCCTATTCACCCCCCCTCTAGGCAACTTTCAAAGCTGCTCGGGGCAATCCCTCCAATATGCAGCCACCAGTAGGAACCTCGGTTCCAGCAGGAGTCACACTTCCACCACCGCCGCCTCCACCAGCAAATCAAGCTGGGCAGCGCTATGGTGCACCGGCGTCAATCACTGCGTCGGCGAATCATGACAACCCGGAACACGCGCTCCATGCAGCACGTGCTCTCCTTCAGTGCCCACCACCTCCGGATACATTCCGGGAAGCAATGGAGCAGTGGAGGGCCAATGTGGAACACTTGGTTGCAGCAGTAGCTGACCGCATCAGTAACCAGGGTCCTCCTCCTTCAAGACGGGCCCCGTCGCAGCGATGGACCTTGTCTGGTAGACTTGGTCCGCACGTTTCCAACAATAGGAGACGTGTTGCGTCACAACAAGTGACGTCGTTGCCCTCCAGGGCGCGACGCACTCACACGGTATCAAGGCTTTCAACTCATGACCTCTGGGCGGAGCTTGATCGCCGATACCGTCAACAAGACGGTCGAGTCCATATCGAGCGTGCTCGTGAAAGACGAGAAGCTCAGGACATTCCCGCTCCTGAAGGAGTAGGAGGAGGCTGTTCAACCCTAGCCATGCATCTGCATATGGTCAGGTGGCCACAGAAATTCCGGCCTCACCTGCCGGAGAAGTTTGATGGGACCGTTAATCCTGTCGAATTTCTTCAGATTTACTCCACTGCTATCCTGGCAGCTAGAGGAAATGAGGCTGTAATGGCCATTTATTTTCCAGTGGCTTTAACTGGGACCGCCCGGTCCTGGTTTATGAGCCTTCCACCCAACTCCGTCAACAGTTGGGAGGAGCTGTGCCGGCAGTTCACCGCCAACTTCAGGAGCTCATACACCCAACCAGGCACCAAATTAGACCTTTTTGCAGTCGTGCAAAAAGGGGGAGAATCCCTGCGATCATTCATCCAGAGATTCTCTCAGGTACGAAACACTATCCCTTCTATCTCTAGCGCTTCTGTCATTGTGGCATTTAGACAGGGCGTACGGGATAAGAAGATGCTGGAGAAACTGGCGATCAAGGAGATCACCAGTGTCACGGAACTCTTCAGCTTGGCTAACAAATGTGTCAGAGCTGCTGAGGGCCGTGAAATGCACTCCAAACCACCTCCGAAGGATCACAAGAAATCCTCCAAAGGAGAAGCTACTACCTTCAGGAGTGGCAAGAAGAAGAAAAAGACCAACAACAAGAAGAAGTCGTCGGTCGACGCATCTAATGTTGCAGCTGCTGCAGCTCCGGGTGGCCGGGGGCACGCACCGAGAAGCAACCTCGACCGTCTTCTGAAGACGGTGGCAAACCCAAGGTGTGGTGTCCAATTCACAAGACGGACAGCCACAGTTTGGAAGACTGCCGGGAGGTCCAAAACCTTGCCGAGTGCTACAACAAGCGCCGGGAAGAAGTTCCTTTCCGACAGAGGGAAGGAAAACAAAAAGTTGACGAAGCTCCGGGTGAAGAGGAGTTAGGCTTTCAGGATCCTAAAAAGGTCCTGAAGGCCGTTTACACCTCCGTCGACGACGATTCTGACGTCTCCCACAACGAGCATCAGAAGACCATGAACACCATTTTTTGTGGATCATGGGACATCACCTCCCACCGCGTCCTCAAGACAATGCGTCGGGACATGGCCGTTGTAGCTCCTACAACCAGGGCGGAGCCTCATCGGAAGTGGATGGACACAACCATCACTTTTGATGCTTCGGACTGCCCTCGAAGCATGGTTGGTACAGGTCAGTTACCTTTGATGGTATCTCCTACCATCAATAAAATTCAGCTCCACCATGTTATGGTAGACGGAGGTTCGGGGCTGAACCTCATAAGCTTCGAAGCTTTTACCAAGCTTCAGCTCTGACCTTCAGATCTTCACCCCTCCCGACCTTTCTCCGGAGTAGGTCCGGGAGCCATTACCCCACTCGGTGCTATTACCCTTCCCGTTACCTTCGGGACCCGGGAGAAGTATCGCACTGAGAAGTTGGTCTTTGATGTTGCTCAGATCAACTTACCTTTTAACGCCATCTTGGGCAGGCCTGCCTTGTACAAATTCATGGCAGCTGCTCATTATGGCTACTTGGTGTTAAAGATGCCAACACCAG
The DNA here is from genome assembly GCA_036927565.1 of Tuctoria greenei. Taxonomy (NCBI): domain Eukaryota; kingdom Viridiplantae; phylum Streptophyta; class Magnoliopsida; order Poales; family Poaceae; genus Tuctoria; species Tuctoria greenei. The sequence continues at coordinate 176,475,580 of JAYESD010000009.1, read as the reverse complement.
TAGGTGTTCTTCAGATCTGCGGAGATCGCACTGCCGGAGTAACTGCTCTGGAAGAACTTCATGCGCTTACTACGACGCAAGAGGAGGACTCCAGGAAGGAGCAAGCTCCAAAACCCCCGAGCATCCGTCAGCGAGGCTCAACTTCTGCACCTCGAGTGCAGCCAAGCGGTGACACCGACATTCCCGTCAAAGTCGTCCAAATCGGTTCTGATGCCGCTCAGACCACCCGTATATCGGGGGGACTGAATGACAAATAGGAACTCGCGCTCATCGCTTTCCTCCGGGCTAATGTCGACGTGTTTGCCTGGCAACCGTCACAAATGCCTGGGATCCCCAGGGAAGTGATTGAGCACAATCTGAAGATCTACCCTGACGCTCGGCCCGTGCATCAGAATCCTCGGAAGCAATCTGTGGAGCGACAGAACTTCATTTGACAAGAAGTAAAGAAGTTGCTCGAAGCTGGATTCATCCAAGAAGTATTCCATCCAAAATGGCTGGCAAACCCAATCGTTGTGCCCAAGGCCGATGGGAAGCTTCGGATGTGTATTGACTACACAACACTAAATAAGGCATGTCCAAAAGATCCATTCCCACTAACTAGAATAAATCAGATAGTGGATTCCACCTCCGGGTGTGAATTACTGTGTTTCCTAGACGCATATTCTGGGTATCATCAAATCAGAATGTCTAGAGAAGATGAAGAGCATACCTCTTTCATCACAGTAGATGGATTGTACTGTTATACAATCATGCCATTTGGTCTCAAGAATGTAGCTTCAACCTTTGTACGAGCTATGTACAAAACTTTTGAAGAACTCATTAGAGACATAGTGGAAGTGTACGTCGATGGCATCATGGTCAAGGTCAAGAACAAGGAGTCACTCCTTGACACCTTGCAGGCTGTCTTCGACAAGCTGTGGGTCACCTGCACAAAGATAAACCCAGACAAGTGTGTCTTCGGGCTTAGCTCCGGAAAACTTCTTGGTTTCCTGGTAAGTCACCAGGGCATAGAAGCTAATTCGGCGAAGATCAAAGCCATTGAAGACATGCGGCCACCAGCCCGCATCAAGGATGTCCAAAAGCTGACTGGATGTCTAGCAGCCCTCAGCCGATTCATTTCAAGACTGGCGGAACGGGCACTTCCCTTCTTCAAGTTATTGAGGAAGTTCGGGCCATTCCAATGGTCTGAAGAAGCAGAAAAGGCGTTCCAGGAGCTAAAACAGTTCCTCACCACCCTACCAACTCTGGTAGCTCCGAACCCTGGTGAGCCTTTGCTGCTTTACATTTCAGCAACTGACAAAGTCGTCAGTATGGTCCTGGTTGCGGAGAGACCAGAACTATCCCATACTCTGAAATCCAGACCCCTCCAGGAGGGTCCGGAGGTTCCTGAAAGCGAGTCTGGGTCCCAGTTCCCAGACTTGAGTCCACAAGAAGTTACTTCAGAAGACCCAGACCCCTCCGGGAGGGTCCAGGTCGCTTCTGAAGAAGCTCCGGGTCCCTCCAGCAAGGACCCGGAGGTCCCCGAAGAAGCTCTGGCCCCCTCCGGGAGGGTCCGGACCATCTAGCGCCCAGTGTAGTACTTCATGACGCCAAGACTCGATACCTAGAGGTGCATAAGCTTCTCTATGCAGTTCTTATCGCCTCCAGGAAGCTTCACCATTACTTCCAAGCTCACAAGATTTCAGTGGTGACTTCTTACCCACTTCGAGCAATCTTGCATAATCCCAAATCAACTGAGAATATTGCAAAATGGGCAGCGGAATTGGCCGAATTCGATCTCGAATTCATTCCAAGGCAAGCAATCAAGAGTCAAGCATTGGCGGATCTCGTGGCAGAATGGACTCCCTCTCCATCAAACCCTGGGGGCCCCAGTGAGCAGAAGTCAGAACACAAGGCTCCAGTCTTCACCGAGCCTCACTGGACCCTCTACTTCGACGGCTCCATGCAAAAGTAGGGGGCCGGAGCTGGAATCCTTCTCCTCGCACCAACCGGGGAGAAGGTAAAATACATGGTACACCTCGACTTCAAGGCGACCAACAACATGGCGGAGTACGAAGCACTCATCTACGGACTAAAGGTGGCACTGTCATACGGTGTCAAGCAGTTGCTGGTCAAGGGAGATTCACAGCTCATCATTAAACAAGTGAAGGGTGAATGCTTCTGCAACAATCTCAAGCTAACTGCTTACCTCCTTGAAGTCCAGAGGCTTCAGAAGGACTTCGAAGTCCTAGACCTCCACCATGTCCAGCGTGTCCACAACGCTGAAGCCGACGAACTCTCGACGAAAGTGTCAACCGGAGCTCCAGCACCTGACGGAACTTTTGTCCGGAGGTTGTCAAAACCCACAGCTCAGCCTGCCGAACTGAGAGAAGGGGGTGAGATCAGCATCCAGAAGTTGACGGTCCCGACGGCCCTGTTACCATGGCAGCCATTAAGGGTCGTAGGTGCTGCCGGAAGCTCCGAGCAACCCAGCATGCAAGACTCAAATGCTCAAGTTAGCTCCGATGCATGGATCTCGGAGATCCGGAGCTACTTGAAAGACAACATCCTTCCTAACGATGATGTATCCGCTGACCGGATAGTCAGATTGGCTAAAAGATACACGTTAGTAGAAGGGGATCTCTACCGGCACGGTGCCAACAACGTCCTAATGTGGTGCATCACAAGGGAAGAAGGCTGCGAGCTCCTCGCAGTAATCCATGGAGGTGAGTGTGGGAACCACGCGTCTTCCCGCACGCTGGTCGGTAAAGCCTTCCGGCATGGCTTCTACTGGCCTACAGCACTCCAGGATGCAACCGAGCTGGTGAAGAAATGCAAAGCATGTCAATTTCATGCAAAGCAAATTCACACACCGGCTCAGCCTCTACAAATGATACCTCCTACATGGCCCTTCGCTGTGTGGGGGATGGACATCTTGGGACCTTTCCCAAGAGCCGTCGGAGGTTACAAGTTCCTGTATGTCGCCATTGACAAGTTCACCAAGTGGCCGGAAGCAACTCCAGTTGTGACAATAAACAAGCAATCTGCTATCAACTTTTTGCAGTCCATTATATGCATATTTGGAGTCCCAAACAAAATCGTTACTGATAATGGGACCCAATTCAAAAGCTCTGCATTTCAAGGATATTGCGAAGACCTCGACATTCAAGTTTGCTACGCCTCCGTAGCTCACCCGGCAAACAATGACCAGGCCGAGAGAGCAAATGCTGAAATCCTGAAAGGACTCAAAACGCGCACCTATGAGCGCTTGAAAAAGCATGGAGCCAACTGGATCGAAGAGCTTCCGCCCACTCTATGGGCCAACAGGACAACTCCAATCCGGTCAACTGGAGAGACACCCTTCTTCCTGGTGTACGGAGCTGAAGCAATCCTTCCTCTGGAAATCACCTTGGGGTCACTTCGGGTCCGGACCTTCGACGAAGCCACGCAGGACCAGCTCCGGCGTGAAGACCTAGACCTCCTTGAGGAGGGAAGGTGCCAAGCAGCTGTTCGGAATGCCCGATACCGCCAAGCCCTTCGGCGCTATCATCAATGGCATGTACACAACTGACAGCTCGAGGAAGGCGATTTGGTGCTACGGAGAATACAATCTAGATAAGGGTTAAACAAACTCTTCCCCAGCTGGGAGGGACCCTTCCGAGTGATTAAAGTATCCCTTCCCGGAAGCGTTCGCTTGGCTACCGAGGATGGGACACCTCTCCCAAATCCTTGGAATATTGAGCACCTCCGTAAGTTCTACACTTAATATCACGGAGGTGAGTCTGTAGTAACTTGAGGTGTATGTTATAGAGTCATTGTACAGAGTCGGGTAGTTCCTCCGGGAGAACAGCCGGACCTTTCCTGAAAGGTCCGCAAAGTTCATGCGACACTTGTCACGGTCTCAGGACTAAAAGTGTGGCTAGCTACCCTGGGTCAAACGAGAAATTAAACACACTTAGCCTGGTTCCGTACCCTAAGAGTGTACTTGTTTCCCCTGTATCCCGGACCTATAATGAAAGGCATCTTCATGTGAAACAGACTCCACGTACATTTATTTTGTACAAGCTCAACATTTTTTATTTTTCTCTTTCTTGTCTATAACAAACTTGTGCAATTATTAAGAAATTTTAGTTCGACCAGTTCATGTACAATCCGAGCTGTATTGACAATTCTTTTGGATTCAAATATTTTTCATGACCCACTCGCCTAAATACCGCCAAGCCAATCTAGGACGGGAGTGTGCTATTGACTTAGCCTGGTCAAGCATCCTAAGTATGCCACTCTACCTACACCCCGACAGGCCGAAGTAAGGCGGGTCCAAGTACAATTGGATCTGGAAGAAATAAAGCAATGCATTCGGTTGTATTCAGAATTGTGTTTGACCTAAAACTTTCTCGGGAATCGTAAGCCGCGACGAAGTTATAGGCAAGGAGCGAATTTTACTATTTTTCTTGGCTTCAAGTGTGCAGGAAAAATAAAGAATCCACGTTGATGGAGAAAAGCCGGAGCTAACGAACCTCCGACTCCCCCTAGGTGGCTTGTAATCGATGTTAAACATTGAAAACGAGCATCACCGGAGCAACCAAGCTCCGGTAAATCTAGGGGGGCCAGCCGTCGACGCAGAATAAAAGATGGTGAGAAGACCCCACAAGCGGAGTCTGCTGCCGACAAACTATGCGTTGGCAAAGGTCACTGCCGGAGCTACTGAGCTCCGACACCCCAGAGGGCTAACTATCGATGCTCTACGCGTTGATAGGGACTATTGCCGGAGCTACTAAGCTCCGACGGTAGTCAATGCCGGAGCTTCTGAGCTCCGACAACCTCAGGGGGCCTTCACTATCGAAGACTTCGGACCTACACTCTACAAGTTCGAAGCAAACGAGTCTTCAACAAAATACAATATCCTCTTGGTACATGTTCACAATCAAATTGTGTACATCTACCAGGGGGCCAAGTGAAGACAAAAGTGTTGAAGACAAAAAATAAAATTCACAAAAATTTGGATTTCATTCATCTGGAGACAAGGGATTATAAAATTGGGGAAGAAAAAGAGAGAATACAAGTGGGAGCTATAGAGGTGGTCCTAAATCCTATGGAAGAACCGGGAGACCTTTTGAGCAAGCTCCGACACGTTGGCTCGGGTGGCTTCACCTTCTCCTTCGACGGGACCTTCAAGCACCGGGTCTAGAGGGAATTGGGGATCCCGACTGGTGTAGCACGTCAGCACATACTCTGCGACGTTCTTCGCCAGAGACTGCCCCTCAACCTCCAACTGGTCCGCGATGACGTCACCCACCTTGGAGAGTTTGCCACCCGCCGAGCTCAACGCTTGCAACGCCAGGTACGGCTCCGGCTCCGGATCATCCGGACGCACGGGACTAAAGCCCATCGGTGTCAGTGCGTCGTTGGCTTTGCTCAGGAACTCCCAAATCTGTAGGGAGTCCGCAGTCCTCAAGCCCTTCAGTTCCTCCAAGGATCTTTTGGCCGCCGCCGGTTCAGAATTCTCGCGAGCAAGGCGCCCAACCTCTTTGGCATTTTGCTGAATCTTTTTAGCAACCTGCTTCTCGAGCTTTCCGAGCTCCTCCTCCCAGAGGTAGATCTTGTTTCGGCGGTCAACCAGGTCCTTCTCTCTGCCCCTAACTTTCTTCTCCCTGGCAGCGATGGCACACTCTTGCTGGTAGAGTTCCTGCCCTCGCACCCAGGCCTTCTCCTCCTCAACGCAACGCTCCTCCAATTTCTTGGCGCGTTCCTCGAGGCCCTTGTCAGCCAGAGCCACCTTTTCGGCGAGCTCCTCTTCTCTCTTCAAGACGTCATCCCGCAGCTCTAGGAGTTTCTGCTCTTCATCTTCGAGCCTCTTCTCCCTCTCCTCAAGTGCCTCCCAGCGCTTGATGAGAGTAGTGTTAATGGCTTCAAGCCTTTCTTGGTGATCATCAGCCGCACTATTAGCTGCCTTGGTCTGCTCATAAATGGCCCGGGATTGAGCGTCGAGGGCACGAATCAAGCTCTCCCTATCATCCAATAATTTTCCCCAGTACTCCAGGCAGACCTTCTCCTGTTTGATCCACTCCTTGTCGTCTGCCAGCCTCGACTGCGCCAGCTTGGTCTCGAAGTAGAGCCGATTACGCCACCGCCTAAGGGTTTGACGCTCCTCTTCAAGATCCTTGCTGTCGTGGTAGAACGCTAGCTGGACTTGACGCAGACTGGAGCAAGCGTTGTCAATGGACAATGACAAGGGAATAGGGTCCGGACCTGCTGGGGTCTCCGCCGCTGGTTCCAACGAATTCTTGCTTACAAAAATTGGGTCCCACTCCACAAGAGTGGTCCCCTGAGCCTCCACGGCACTAGGGACGTCCTCTGGGATAGCCTTAGTTGCCATCAAGGAGGGTCCCGCAGAAGAAGCCCCGACCTCCGGAAGTGGTTCCGAAGGCCCTGCCGCTAGGTCTTCATTTGCCCCCTGAGGCAGGGGGCCAGCGACTTCATCTGGGCACCTTGGCCCAGCAGCAGGCACCTCCGCCGTCATCACTTCCGGAGCAGGGGCAACTTCAGTCTCCGGCCTGGGCTCCTCCTCCGCTGGTGGCTCGGGTGTTGGCACCTCGACCACCATGGGTTCGAGTGATGATGCCTCCGCAACAACCGGCCCTGAGGCCGTATCTTCAACCTCAGCTGGCTCAGGTTATGGAAGGTCTTCAGTGGCAACCGGCTCTGAGGCTGGAGCTTCGGAGGTAGCCGGCTCAACTACCGGGACTTCCTCAACCTCCGGCTCAACCGCGGGAGCTTCGAAAATTTCCGGCTCTGGGGCCAGAATCACTGCCTCCTCCGGCTCAACGGCTGAAGCTTCCATCATCTCAGCATCAATACCCGGGGCTTCAACCTCCGGGGCAGGTGCCTCTGGCGCATCTTCTCTCCCGTGGTCCGACGCTACCACAGGAGTCTCGGGGGATGAGTTGAGGTCCATGACCACGACAGTTGGCGCCGGAGCTGCCGCAACTTCAGCCACCACTTGGGGCGGCATAGGGATGGGAGCAGAAGCCTCCGCCCTCACAGCTTCAGCTGTTGTGGCTGAGGGTGGAACCTCACTCCTCTTCTTGGGAACGTTGCAGATGATGGATGAAGAAACTTAAAAAACAATTACTACAACAAAACAACTGTCTGAGGTAAAGATTAAAAATTACCTCGAAAGGCTTCCGTGCCAGCTTGCACGAAATCTTTTTCCCGGGCGTTCTGGGCTAACCATAGCCACCGCCGGCGTGGTAGCTCCAGAAGCCCCCGAAACTTGTTGCAGCCATGGTCGTTTCCTTAGTCGAGGCCCCCCTCGAACGGGAAGGATCTCCGGACCCAGAGGCCTCAACTGGCCCTGGTGCTGGAGTCACATGCCCAGAACTAGCACCCCGGGAAGACACTGCTGCAAGTGCAGTCGCCGCAGTTGTAGAAGACCTCCCCCTCTGGGGAGAAGGAGCTGATGTAGAGGATGCAGGCCTGACGGACCTTCCGTCGGCATGCTTCAGCTTCCTCTTCTGGCTCGAGGGTTCGTCCGTCGGCTCCTTGCCCTTGCCGACGACTTCGGTCCTTGGCTTCGGGGTAGGTTCGGAGCCACCTTCAGAAGCCCCAGGAATCACCACCCTGGAGGTCGATCTTCTCTCAACGACACCTAGGTCGTCAAGCACCGGCATCGTCCACCAGAGCTCCCTGTTGAACTCTACTTCCACGTTTAGAGGGAGGAAAGCTGGTGGCGGGGTCAAGTCATCACCCGCAACGTCGATGCCGTGCTGGAACTTCTTGAGATGAAACTCCAAGGTCGCCCCCTCCATGTTGGACTTCGGCCCGGTCTCGACCCGGTCGTCGTCCATCACACTGTTGAGGGCCCAAGCGAGTTTTTCTCTCCTCTTCAGCGGTGCCCACCTGTTGACCAGGAAATTGCAAAATACCGCCTGAGGAGTTACTCCTCCCTCCACACACTGGCGGATCCTGGTCAGAGCAGGGTTGAAGGCATCTGGCAGCACCGGAGCTTCACTCCAGACTGCAGTGTTGATGTTGGGGAGGCCTTCGGGCAGCTCCAGCTTCTCGTGCTCCTCCACCCAGATGACTATCCAGTCTTTCTTCTAATCGTCCCACTTTCCAGAGGGAAACGGCCGGAGGTACTTGAATGGGCACTTCTTGCGTTTCACAAAGTAGTAGAAGTCAAGGTACTCATCACCCCTTCCGGTGGTATGGACGGTGAAGAAGGTCCGGAAAAGCTCAATGCAGGGGGGGATGCCCACCCACATTTCGCAGAAGTGGACAAAGACATACACTAGCAAAATGGAGTGGGGGCCAAGGTGGTACAGCTGCATACCATAGAAGTCTAGTAGCATCAAGAAAAAGGAGGAAAAAGGCGGGACCAACCCCACCATGGCGTACGCAGAGAAGTACACCATCTCGCCGGCGTGCTCCTTCTCGAACAGGAGCTCCCCACCGGCGCGGACCTGGTGGTTGAAGAAGTCCGAGGACCACCCCATGAGGGTCCGGACCTTCTTCAGGTCACCTTCGGTCTTCAAGTGGCTCTTGCGGAGACCCAACTCCATCGCAGCACAGCGAGGCAAGGGAGTAAAAGCAAGCACAAGTTTGGGAGTTTGAACGCAAGTTCAGACGAGAGGCGTAAAGAACCACAGAAGGTGCACGCTTTCCTTCTTAAGTAAGCCCCCGCAACGCTTGGATGGAAACCGCAAGGAAGCCGAGGATACTATTCAAAAATTTCACCCCGCCGATGACAAGAGGGCCCAGGACCACCCCGACGATCAAGTCGAGGTTCTTACCCAGGCGAACGGTTGTCATCATGAAAGGCGGGAAGCCCGAAGGCAGCAGCCTGACAAGGCGCGCAGAACCGATATGATTTTCGTATCCGGAACCGGCGACCTTCAATTGCGTGAGATCCGCATGCCAAAGATCTCATTTGCCGCACTTGAGATATGCCACACGGCGAGGATTAAACTCCAAAACTATCGCCAACGGAACATCTGAAGACCTTTGAAGACTCAGCTCAAAAGTCGAAGGATGGACCCACCTCCGGCGGAATGACTTCACCCAAGGGGTCTTCCCCAAAGGTGGGCCCAGGGGGCCACTGTCGGTACCCTGGGTACCGTATACCCCTTGAGATTGCAAAGATCTCAAGGAAAGGTCATCTACTTGATTTGAAGACCATCGGAGGCCCACATGTTAGACATAACCGAACCCGCTTCCCCAACATGGTTAATCCCAGGGTCGCCACGTGTACCATCAAACCGGAGCTACCGCCCACAAGGGGGAAGCTCTGGGCTATGTACCATAACGGCACCCCCGGACCTAACCCCAGACCGAGGGAAGCTTCAGAAATGACACGTGTCTGGTGGCACCGGACCTATTTGTTCCCCACAGTATGCTCCAGAGCTGCCACGTGTCCAACCGTCAGATCTTCAGCCTCAAACCTCCGGAAGACTCCACAACGGCTCCGAATCTTCAGAGGTGAATCAAGGACTTCAAGACCCAATTAAGTGTCATTAATACTATGTTAATGACACATGATCGGACGACCTTAATTACCAGTAATGGTGCCGTCAAAGCCCGTAACTCGGTCATTAAGGGTAATTAAGCGCATCAAATGTGTATCAATATTAGTAACCGCCAGGGTCACATGTCGGGCCAGGCCAACTTGTAACGGCTTGTCCTTGTACTATAAAAGGACAGGCCGACGATACATAGGAGGGATCTGACAGATCTGACCTGCTCTGATCTGATCGTGCACTCTCAACTCACGTCACTTGAGTTGAGTTCATACATCCAATACAACACCAACACATACCGTGGAGTAGGGTATTACGCTCAGGCGGCCCGAACCACGTAAATCTTCGTGTCTCTTGTGTCATTTTACATTTCACCTTCTTGAATCTCCGCGCGCCCACATCGAACTTCAAACTCCGCAAACACTTTAGTAATGTCGGGAGATCTGCCGGATCAAAACCACCGACAGTATTAGATTTTTTGCTGCAAAATATTATGGTGAACATTCACTACGTAAGAAACGCAAATAGACTACAAAGATCAGAGATGAGCGCCAAGACGATCGTCACTGATATGGGTAAACGAGATGTGTTTGCCTTAATGAGGATGCTGGTTCACGAAAGAATCATAAAAAGAGATGAGGTACTATAAGGCACACCTCATTTAGTGAAAAATTTGAGACATGCTCTATCCTCTAACAAATAGGAGAGACGCATGTAACAAAGTACGTCTCCTATTTGCGAAAGAAATGAGATGAACTTTACAGAAAGCACGTCTCCTTTGTCTTCGGTTACAGAGAGACAAGAACATATCGCTGAACGGATGTAGAGCACATTCACTTGATAACTAAATAGTCATTCCCGAGGAACACGATGAACACATTCATTCATTCACAGTTGAACACATAAGATAATATTCATCACAAAGATGAACACAGATAACACATTCATTCATTAACAATATATTACAAAACACAAGAAAAAAGTACAAAACACAAGAAAAGAAAAACAATATCAATTAAAAACAATAAAAGAAAACCTAAATCCTACTCCTCCTCCCCCTCCTCCTCCTCCTCCAGCAGCTATCCGGTGCCGGTGCAACAGGAGTCCTGGTCGGCTGCTCCTGCTGCTCCAACGGTTGCTCCTGCTGGTCCGGATTAAGTGGTGCAACCTCGCTACCGAAGTTCCTCGCTATCGCTGCCACCAGGTTACTATGGCCCTCAGTGCCGAGCACCTCGGCCATCGTCTCGAGCAACTTCTGGAATCAGTCGAACAGTATGTCGAACAACATCTCGAGCATCTCGTTGTTGAGCCTCTCGGGGGAGCGGCAACACTGCTTCTTGCAGAGTGACTCCCTCAACGGGTTTGGCAATGGAACATTTGTCATGGTGGGTTGTCTGCACGGAGAATACGAACGAGGAGAAGAGGAGAGACTGATGACGCCTTATGTAAGGTCTGTGCATAGACGCAAAATGGAGACTCACTTAGCAGCGAAGTGCGTCTCCTATGCTTGACGTCTCCTTCTCCTCTGCTAACAGAGAGACACGCTTATATGAAAAGTGTGTCTCCTATTCTCCACGTCTCTTTTAGCTTCGTGATTTTTCCCATTTTACTTCGGTTCATTGTTGATATCACATATCACTGAAATTAGAGTACATTCACTTGATAACTAAATCATTCACTTGTATAGAAAATAATTAAATCCTTCCTTATGATTCTTGAGAAACACGATGAACACACCATACTACTTGAATTTTTACAATCAAAACTATATTACTTGAAGTTTATTGTTTGCTGCATCAGCCAAATGCATCTGATGTTGAAAATGATTGTTATAATCTACTTATCAAGATTAGCAACTCTGTGTTAGTGACTAACATAGGTTATATATCATTCCTCATTCGATATTTGTTAATTTAAAGAATGTCAATATTTTTAGGATCCATGGGGAATATAAAAGTCGTGTTCGGGAGCAAGCCAGGCGGTACAGTTTAGATTGATCGATGGGAGCTTAATAGGAATAAGTTTAGAATGGAAGTGTATAGTTTAGAGGGCACTCAATGTGTATGAACTATGAAATTCGTTGAGTTGAAAATTATCTCTGAATTGCAATGTCATTGCGTTTGTTTATCCCTAAATTCTAATTATATCTTTTAATTGCAATGTCATTGAGTTTGTTTATCCATGCAACGAACGCTCATGATGCTAACTCTGCGCGTGAGTGGCAACAGACGCTCACGATGTCGTGCGAGTGGCAAAAAGGAGACGAGCACATGAGAGATGAACATTAAACAGGAACATCTCTGATTTTTGACCTTCGGTAAAAGGGAGACGAGCGAATGAGAGACGAGTTATATTAAGCATGTGGGAGGAGAGCTAATGCAAGACGTGCCTTACCTGGGCTCGTCTTCGATTCATGCCGAAGATTTTTTGTCTCGCCACGGAAAGTTGAGCGTGTTGCAACGATCATATAAGGCATTGTGCACAATTGCTAGTTGGACATGCCCGCATGCGAAAGATGGTGTCGCACCCCGCGAACAACATCTTTCGCATGTGGCGTGCCTGTTCGATGACAAAATAATGCGAGACGGACATTATATATCCCTGAATTGCAAAATCTTGCTTTTGTTTATGAGTTTGTCCCTGAAATTAGGACGCTCACGATGTTAACCCCGCGCGTGATTGGCAACAGACGCTCATGATGTCGTGCGAGTGGCAAAGGAGAGACGAGCACATGAGAGATGATCTTTAAACAGGTGTGTCTCCGATTTTTGACCTCCGACAAAAGAGAGACGCACCTTACATGGGCTTGTCTCCGATAGGTGCCAAAGATCTTTTGTCCTACCACGAAAAGTTGAGCACGTTACAACGATCATATAAGTCACTGCGCACAGTTGCCAGTTGGACATGCCTGGATGCTAAAGATGTTGTTTCTGGCTTTAACACACCGTGACACATCTTTGGACAGCGTGCTCGTTTGGCCACAAAATAATGCGAGACGCGTGTTATGTATGTGCGTCTCTGATTTTTGACCTATTTTTAGCTCTCGCACGCTCTCTGGTGAAAATTATCGCGCAAAACTTACTCACACTCTCTCGACCAAAGGGAGATGCTGAAATGAGAAACGGGTGTTATAGAGGCTTGTTTCCGAATTTTGCTATTTTTATCTCATGCGCGCTCTCTCCCAACACTTGGTGAAATTTTTTAGCTTCCGCGCACTTTCTCGACCTAGAAAACTGTAGCTCCTGAGCACACTGATGCTGTCTCTCTTCCTCAACTCGCTCTTTGTCATTGTCGCGTTGCCGCCGTCGACCCCGACCTTCGTCATCAGAGAGTTGAGCATGCTAGAGCACACCGCTTTGTCCCCTGTCTTCGGAGCACGCCGCTGCCTTGACCCTGACCTCGGTAATCGTTATGAGCACGCCCCCGCCCTCACATAAGTGAAAATATTCTCCCTATCCTCAGAGCATGTTGGTCTGCTGTCACCAGAGAGTTGAGTTAATGCCGCTTCGGCGCCTCCGCCAGCTCGTCCCGGAGCACGCTGTCGCCTCATCCCCTGTCCTCGAAGCATGCCGTCGCCTCGACCAAGAGCAGGCATTTCAGTGATTTTATTGAAATTGAGGATACCAATGAAGGCTCATTGTTAATGAAGTCATTGATCTAAAGGGGGGATTTCAATTACGGTATACATTCATCTTTCTTGTTTATGTCCAACGCAAAAGTAATGTATTTCTTACTATTAATGTATATAATTAATTCTGATTCGCAAACCCTTGAAACTGTAGGAACTTTGGTTGACACTAGCATTTGCCATCTCAATGAGTTTTATTTCTACCTTTGCAGCCATGCTGAAATTAAGGTACCTATGCAATAGTTGGTGTCTCTCTCACGATTTTTTTTATATTAGGCTATTAATGCATCAGTGGAATGTAAATTTTTTATTTTTTTAGGGGACAAGCACACCATCTCACTACCATGTCCTTTATGATGAGAACAATTTCTCAGCTGATGCTTTACAGATGCTCACCAACTGTCTGTGCTACAAGTAAGCCCGGTTCTCAATTCACTAACAGTTCCTGTGTTTATTATAATTGTATACCAATTTATTCTTAAACCTTCACATATTTGCTCCTTTATGTGACAATTTAAGTGAATGTAAATGCAATTTGATAATGTTTTATGTGATTTTAGATATTTTATTGAATTTGGAGATGTCTCAGCCGGAGCATTAGAGACTATGAAGGCTCATTGTTAATGAAGTCATTGATCGGGAGAATTTTTATTATGATATACATGATTAGATGATGACAGTTATGATGTACGTAATTAGTTATTTTGTAATCAGGATGAATGGAGGGGCATTCTTTGTGTAATTAGTATACTTGATAACCACGATTGACACTGTATTAATATTTAATTGGTCAATATAATTTAAGGTGTGATCTTTTTTGCTATACATATGTTCATGCATGTGTATGTTGCTGACACTGACAATGCGATTGCCAAATCCTGACTAGCTTCAGGATGCAGCCGACAACCAAGATAATCAGAGGTGGAGGACATCTAATAGGAGATCCTGCCTGTAAATAATTTGTGACGAGCTGTAACAGAGATCGTCTTGGATTATCTAAATAAAGGAGACAAGCTTCCTTAAAGCTCGTCTCAGATCAGTAAACAAATCTGCGACGCGTTACAATAAAGCTCATCTCGGATCAATTAATAAAGCTACGACACGCTATATTAGTACTTGTCTCGCATGTATGCTGATGGATGACGCACGCGACTTACGTCTCCAATGACCCTCTAAAGCACGTCTATTATGATTCAAAGAAAGGAGACTCACTATCTTTGAGCTTGTCTCACACTTAGGCTGATCGGCGACGCGCCAGCCGCTCGTATCTGATGATAACGTAACGTGAGACGCGACGACAGAGACACAAAGTTTGTTCATCTCCCCTCTTCGTTCGAGCACGTCTCGGATGAGCCTTTCTTATGCAGTGATTGAACATCCAATTATCTTTTACATAGATGGTTGTACCAAGTTTCATTGATCACCTATTAGGCTGATATTTGTGATGAATATGTGATCATTATGCATGCCATGTTACATTTTAAGGGTCTGTACGTATATTGAATTCGATGGTTGGTGAACACCTCTTTACTAAAGGTATTTAGTATATTATTGGAATGAATCCTCAAATTTTGAATATTTAGTTATTGTAAATAAGTATTGTACTGTTCAATATTTATTTGTTATCAAATTTCAGTTACATTTGGTCAATTCTCGATGAACACTCGAAACCCGAGAGATGATGGACTTTGGTGCATAGAAGTACATGACTTGAATGCATAAGTGCTGTTATATGCTGAATGGTGATGAAAATAAATTTTGGAACTGTTATAAAATAGATCGAATTAATTAGAAGAGATGAGAGTTTAAAATTTTGAAAAGGACTCAATATTTACATGTTTCTCTCATCTCTATTTGTTTACAGATCATATATTCTATCTATTTAAAAATATCTGAAGAAGTTCAAGCCACTAGTGATATATTGTACTCCCTCCGTCCCCGAAAACTTGTCGCTTTGTAGTTTAAAAATGAACTATAAAGCGACAAGTTTTCGGGGACGGAGGGAGTATTCGAGTTAATAGTAATAATTATGTTACCTTTAAGTCACAAACAAAAATGATATATTCTCTTCCTTTCTTTTTATTTGACACCGCCTTGTTTGTTTTTGAAGTAATCAATATTTAAAAAAATAATGGGAGTGTCTTTTATTAAAATCAATCTCCGTATTTTATGGAAAGCACCACACATACGGTTTCATGTTTTTTCTTGAAAAAAAGAACTGCTCCATCTTTACGCCCCACTTCACGTCAGACGAAATGTGGCGCGGGATTTCCGCGCATGGACGGGACGCGTCGGTTCAGAGGAGCAGCCTCCCTTTTCCCATCTCTCACCCTCCCCCTTCTGAACCTGTGTGGCTTGCCCACTTGCAGCAGCGACAGCAGCAGCGGCGCTCACCGTTCTCCTTACTCTTGTTTCAGCCATAGAGGTGAAGGGCGTACTTGTGTTTCAGCCATAAAGGTGAAGGGCGCGAGGTTTTAGTAGCTCGTCCTGTAATGTTTTCGGGGTTCGATATCGAGGAGGCTGGAGAAGCTTCTAGAGGTGCGATACAATGGTACAAAACATCTATTTCACTCCCCGTCCCTCAATGTTTCTTCCTGTTTCCTACTATTTGGTTGGTTTCCAGATCGCGGATCAGGAAATGCCCCTCACCCCACTATTTTCCTTCAACACTTTGTTATGTTATTTGTATTGCATAAAGACGTGTGTTCACAATACCTTGATTTCGTATTTTATTTTCTTGAGGGGTTGATTTCTTGTTTGATAATAATCAAGTCTACCCAACTAAGATATGAATCTGCTATTTGCCTAGATCAATTAATTTTTTTCTGGTAACAAGATAACAATCAAAATACGTAGGTGACTGACCAAAATATGCTTAGTACTTTTATCTAACTTCCTGGACTTTATCTCAAACTCCATCTTTAGCTTTAAATTCTATCTCTAACCCTAGATGACTGAACTCTAACTGGAGCTTCTCTCTAATACACTTCTAGAATAATAAAGAAAACAAAATTAAACTCAACAATCATCTCATTATTCTTGTTTCTGGGACACACTCTCACTAATTTAGGATGAAGAAACATATTCCAACCTACACACAATTTTGGGTTGGACACAACTACATCGGCACAACTTCAACCCAAACAACACCAAT
The DNA here is from genome assembly GCA_036927565.1 of Tuctoria greenei. Lineage (NCBI taxonomy): Eukaryota > Viridiplantae > Streptophyta > Magnoliopsida > Poales > Poaceae > Tuctoria > Tuctoria greenei. The sequence goes on along the minus strand of JAYESD010000009.1, from coordinate 176,459,304 downwards.
TTTGGGCTGGACACAAATACATCCTCAAGATGGACACAACTACATCTCCAACATAAATTTAGGTTGGACACTACTATGGGACGAACACATCATTATACATGATTATTGGACGGACACATCATCACCTGAAACGGACACATTATTCCGAACATGAATAATTATGGGATGAACACATCATCCCAATGTTGAAAATCCGCACCATTTTTTTGAAACATTTTATCTTAGCATTTGAAATAGTATGTGCACTGTTCAGTCGATGAGTTGCCTGCTATAAGAAGCATAAGAGCAGCCAAATGATGGCAAATATTATGGCACATATTATAGAGCATGGACACAAGAACACAATGAAAGGGGCACAAAGGTAACACAAGAAGTAAGTCTCATAGTTAAATTTTCTTGACCTCATAAAAAAAAGTCATGACATCCCATCAAGAGATTAGAACAGAACAGCAGCCAGTATTTAAGTCTGTCATCATCATTGATTTGCAATATCCTCGTCAAAGGACTTGGGACAGCCTGGTGCCTGGTGCTATCATCCAGACCGCTAGTGAACACTAGCTGACTCCGTAGCGCTTGCAGTTCATTGCGGTTAGCCTTCTGGAAGAGACCCCTCAATGCTATGTGTGGGGGGAACCTAAGGTGGCATACGTCAATTGTCTTGATCTTCAACCACATAATAGGGTCTAGCTCTCCAGTATTCTGTGCAAATGTGATCTATATCTCGTATCTTAATTTTTCGAACTATTGCCAATGATAATAACCCAAATATTTTCAAGATCATCGACTGATCCTGTAGGTTGTAGGCTAGGAAAGTTAGCTCTTCCCACAACTAGTTGCCTCCGCATTTCCATATTCGGTCTCTCACAGACCATATTCCAGCACTTGGTAGGAGAGACATTAATAAAAACTTTACTGTGGCAGTTTTCTAGAGTCACCTTACTCTAGTTTGGACTATTATCTCTTATTCCAACTTGGACTATGGGGGCACCAAGCCGACACTCCCCTGTTCTGGACTCTAAACCTTCTAGAAAACATGATTACCTCAATACCCGAGCAGAATTTTGGTGGGATGAACACATCATCATCCATGATTATGTGTCGAACACATCATCCCCATGGTCGAACACATCATCCCGAACACAAATAATTGCAGCATGAACACATCATCTCGAGTAGAATTTGGGTGGAATGAACACATCATACTCTCAGATAAACACATTAACTCGAACAAGACTATGGAACTTGAGGTGTCATATGCTAGTTTTCTCGATCATCAACCACATGATAGGATATGGCTCTCCAGTATTATGTGCAAACATTATCTATATCCCACGCCCAAACATTTCAAGACCATCGACTGCTCCTAAAGATTGTAGGATAGGAAGATTAGCTCTTCTCACAACTAGTTGTCTCAGTAATTCCATATTTAGCCTCTCACAAACCATGTTCCAACACTTAGTAGGAGAGGCATTAATAAAAACTTCACTAGATCAGTTTTCTGGGGTCACCTTAATCTAGTTTGGACTCTTCTATCTTATTTTGACTTGGCCTATGGGCGCACCAGGTTGCACTCTCCTATTGTGAACTCTAAACCTTCTAGAAAACAGATTACCTCAACACCCAGTCAGAATTTGAGTGGGATGAACATATCATCATGCACGACTATGGGTTGAACACATCATCCCCTTGGTTGAACACATCGTCCCATACACGAACAATTCTGGGATGAACACATCATCCCAAGTAGAATTTGGGTGGGATGAAGACATCATATCCTGTGATAAACATATTATCCCGACACGACTATAGATTCTGAGGTGGCATATGCCAATTTTCTCGATCATCAAGCACACCATGGGGTTTGCCTCTCTATTATCTTGTACAGATGTGATATATATCTCGCGCCTCAATTGCCTGAACTATTGTCGGTGATAATGGCTATGTTTGGCACAACTTTTCAGCCAACTTCTTAACAAATTTAAGCATTTGGACTTCCAAACGCGTAGATTTTGGACCAACTTCTTATAAAAGCGCTTCCTGAAATGAACTTGCACACAGCTGGAAGAAAAAGCTACCTCCCATTTACTTGCTTCGTGCAACTGAGTTACAAAACTACCCTCAAACTTCAATAAAAATTTGTCATCGTATAAAATACTCCCTCCATCCCAAAAAAACTTGTCGCTTTTTAGTTCATTTTTGAACTACAAAGCGACAAACTTTTTGAGACAGGGTGAGTAGTATCCTAACCCTTCTCCTCTCCGGTCTGCCTCCAAAATTTCCTCCGCCTACGCTCCCCCCTCTCCCCTCCAAAAGTGAGGGCCTGACGCTCCTCCTCCTCAGATTCACGTCCAGGGGCTGTTGCTCCTTCTCCCCTGCCACCAGATACCCATGTCCAAAGCCCGATGCCCCAGTCCCCACTGCCGGAGATCCACACCATCTTATTCTCTCCGAGCTCCGGATCCCTTGACGCATGCGCATTGCTTCCTCCTTGTCTTCTCCGACACACAGACTGACGCTCGGACAAGCACCTCCCTACCCCACCTGTCGTCCTGAGGCAAAATGGTGATTCGTATCATGATGCAACATCAATGGCTGACTCACATGATGCACATGAGCAAAGCAGTGCTAGCATCGCTGATGAGGGAGAAGAGGTAAACGCATCATGCCACATTGTAGATTTTTTCCGATGATATTTGGTGTCCACCACCACCTGAAGATGAGAGTGATGATTTGGAATCAAAGATATTTGGATGCGATGATGAGGACAATGGGGTTGTTTCTGGACCAAGTGGCTTCAGTGCTAACAGAATAACTAGTGCCGATGGTGTGTCTACTGGAGCTCGTAAAGAAAGTTTTCTGAATGATTTGTTTGAAACACTTTCGAGCTTTAGTTGCACAGTTACTGAAGGAGGAAGGTGTTAGCTCGGACCGTGGCAATGATTCAAAAAAATGTCTCGAGATAGTGTCCTCATTGGCACGGCTCACACCAGGTTCCCTCAGTGACGATGTAAGAACTACATGTGCTGAACACACACGTGATGACTCACACTAGTCTTTGTACATGTGCTGAACACACAACGTGATGACTCACACCAGTCTTTGCAATCTCCAACACGAGGTAAGAACAAGGGGGTTGTTTGGCTCGCGGCCACACGATGCTGCAGCTGCGGTGCGCCAGCCTCCTGTGTCACAATCCCAGTTCATTTTTTATGTCACATGTTGCCGCAAGTGTGGCAGCCAATTTCGGCGCCGCGGGTTTGGTGCTGCCACACTTACGGCGTGGCATCGGTAGTCGGGATCCAAACAGCTCCAAGATAAGCATGGGGATGTGTCATCTGGAAAACTGTAAGTGCCACTTCTCACTGGACAACTGTCAAGCAGGCCATGTGGATGACCAAGACAAACTTTCCACTGGTTACTTATCTGGTACTGACAACAATCAGAATTGTCATGGTAATTATCAAGGTGTACTTGTGGTCTTGTGCAGCTGGGACAGAAATCACTAGTTCCTATTTTTTCGAACACAAATTCATGTTCCTATATATATCTGAATTCTTGACAATATGTTGTAATGGACATCTTTGCAATTACGTGTGATGTGAATATTAAATAGTTTGTCATACTATTTTGATTTTCTCTTGTGTATGAATATTAAATAGTTTGTATTATGTAGGAAATAAAATATAACAAAAAATAACTCAGAGTTAATAAATATAAACAACAAAAAATCATCATGGACAATTTAGACATTTTCCACTCCGTAACAGAAAATCAACACATCAAAAAGCAAACTGCCAAACACCTAACTTGTATTTACAATTGCTTCTCCAAACAGCTGCTTCTCAAGGCAGTTACAGAGAAGTCAGCTTCTCTACAAGTTTCATTTGTATCAAACAAGACCAATAACCCAAATATTTCAAGACCATCGACTGATCCTCGATGTTGCATGGTAGTAAGGTTAGCTCTTCCCACAACTAGTCGCCTCCGTATTTCTATATTCAACCTCTCACATACGATGTTCCAACACTGGTAGGAGAGACATTAATTAAAACTTCACTAGGACAGTTTTCTAGAGTCACCTTAATCTCTTATTCCAACTTGGACTATAGGCACAACAGGTCGACGCTCCCCTGTCCTGGACTCTAAACTTTCTAGAAAACATGTTTACCTCATCACCCGAGCAGAACTTGGGTGAGATGAACACATCATCATGCACGACTATGTGCTGAACACATCATCTCCTTGGTCGAAACATCGTCATGAACATAAACAATTGTGGGATGAACACATCATCATCTCTAGTAGAATTTAGATGTGATAAACACATCATACCCTGGGATAATTAAACATATTATCCCGAGCACAACTATGGAATCTGAGGTGGCATATGCAATTTGCTCGATCTCCAACCACTTGATAGGGTCTGACTCTCCAGTATTTTGTGCAGACGTGATCTATACACCGCGCCTCAGTTGCCTGAACTATTACCAGTGATAATAATCCAGACATTTCAAGACCATTGACTGATCGTGGAGGCTGTAGGGTAGGAAGGTTAGCTCTTCTCACAACTACTCACCTTCGTATTTCCATATTTAGCCTCTCACACACCATGTTCCAGCACTTGGCAGGAGAGACGTTAATAAAAACTTCACTGGCTAGAGTCGCCTTGATCTAATTTGGATTCTTATCTCTTACTCCGACTTGGACTATGGTCGCAATAGGCTGGCGCTCCCCTGTCCTGGACTCTAAACCTTCTAGAAACATGATTACCTAAATTCGTGAGCAGAATTTGTGTGGGATGAACACACCATCATGCACGACTATGGGTCGAACACATGTTCTGGAAACGAAAAATTGTGGGATGAACACATCATCCTAAGTAGGATTTGAGTGGGATGAACACATCATATCCTGGATAAACACATTATCTCGAGCACGACTATGGAAACTGAGGTGGCATATGCCAATTTTCTCGATCTTCAACCACATGATGAGATCTGACTCTGCAGTATTATGTGTAGACATGATATATATTTCACACTTTAATTGCCTGAAACTGTTGCTGGTGGTAATAACCTAAATATTTCAAGACCATTGACTGATTTTAGAGGTTCTAGGGTCATAAGGTTAGTTCTTCCCACAACTAGTCGCCTCAGTATGTCCGTATTCAGCCTCTTAGAGACTATGTTTCATCACTTGGTAGGAGAGACATTAATAAAAACTTCACTGGGGCAGTTTTCTAGAGTCACCTTAATCTATTTTGAACTCTTATATCTTATTCCAACTTGGACTCTAGGCGCACTAAGCCGGCGCTCCCCTGTTCTGGACTCTAAACACTCTAGTAAAATTGATTACCTCAACACCCGAGTAAAATTTGGTTGGATGAACACATCATTCCTGGGATGAACACACCATCTCAAGAACGAACTTGGGTTTGACACATCATCAACCCCTGTACAATATGATCCAAATGTGAAGAGTTTGACACAAGCCTCTTTAACCATTTGATCTGTATACCCTCAGACTAGTTAATTGCTTCACCCAGCCTTTGAGAACCGATTAAGCTTCTTCAACACCTTCACTAGCTTATTTGACTCCTCTCGACTCTCATACAGGTCCACATCAACAATAACTTCTCCAACTCCGCCATCCTCTGGAGATCTACCTCCACTGGGGCAAAGTAATAAGGGTTGGTGATCCCGTATTGCTTTGTGGGATTTGATCCTCCCGCTATGGACACTCGCAATATCACCTAAGCACCATAACACATAGAGTAGAGACTACATCCTGAGGATGAACACATCATCATGCACGACTATGAGTCAAACACATCATTCCATTGGAAGAAAACATCATCCGGACACGATCAATTGTGGGATGAATACATCATCCTGAGTAGAATTTGGGTGGGATGGACACATCATACCCTGGGATAAACACATTATCCTGAGCACGAACTTGGGTTAGACATATTCTCAACACATGGACAGTATGAGGCAAAGGTGAAGAGTTTGGCACTAGTCTCTTCATCCATTTGAACCATATACCCTCTCTGGCTAGTTAATTGCTTCTCCCAACCTTTGATAAACTGGTCAAGTTTCTCATGCATCTTTACACACTTATCTGACTCCTCCTGACTCTCATACAGACCCGCTTCAACCAAAAGTTTCTCTAACTTCGATGTCCTCTTGAGATCCGCCTCCACCAGGCCATGCATCGATAACGGCCTGGTGATCCCATATTGCTTCTTGGGATTCAAGACGCCCGCCATGGGAAGTAGGTGCACACGCACAATAAAACCCCTCCGGCTGCGATCGTCACACCAAGAAACCTGGTTGGACGAGTACGGGCCACCGCTGCCGGTAGATTCGCAATATCCCAGAACCATAAATGATGATTGCACAACCGCGAAGCTGTGAGGGTTTTGAATGGGTCGAGAAAAGGCACAGTCTCTCCAGGGCCTCAACATGTTGCGATACCCCGACGTGCTACGGTTCCTCGCCCAAATCAAATTGAGTCACTTCTGCTAGATAGGGCTGCTCTTGTTGAGCTCTGCCTTGCTTCGATTCACCATCTTCCCCGTCGAATTTGCACGAAACACGCCTGGCCACGAGCCTCGAACATGCCTTGGTTGATTTGTGGCCACCTCCGAGAGTATGTTGTCTCGAGATGAAAATGAACTCGAAATTTCAATACCAAATTGATTGATTTATTCATCGGTATTTCTCGTTAAAGATAAAAACAGAATCAAATCTATTTAGTACTATTATTTAACCTCCTGAACTCTACCTCAAACTCTATCGTTATTTTTAAAATCTATCTCTAACTCTAGACTAGACTCTATTTGGAACTTCTCAATGTTATAGGAAAAACAAGATTAACGCAACATCATATTCTGTTGTATATTTCAAATATTTATCTTCTCCATTTATTTTGCCTCTTCAAAATGCATTGTGTTGTTGGACATAGGCTTAAGGATTGAAAATGCAGGCTATAACAAAATTTAGACCAGTATTAAGACATCAAAAGTCTATTTAGCCAATCCAACTTATTTTGATTATTGTCTTCTTACCAGAATAAAATTATTTGTTCTGGGCAAATAACATATTCATATCTTAGTTGGCTGGACTTGGTTATTATCAAATAAGAAATCAACCCCTCAAGGAAATCAAATCACTGTGAACACACATTTCTATGCAATACAAATAAAATTATCAAAGTGTTGCAGGAAAAAGAGCAGGGAAACACTTGCTAATTTGCGATCTGAAGCTCTTCCCTAGAAACCAACCAAATAGTAGAAAACATGAAAAAACATTGGGGGACGAGGAGTGGAACAGAGGATCCGTACCATTGTGCCGCACCTCTAGAAGCTTCTTCAACCTCCTTGATGTCGAACCCGCCGGAAGCAATACTGGACGAGCAACCTTCACCTTTATGGCTGAAACACAAGTACGACCTTCACATCTATAGCTGAAACACAAACAAGTAAGGAGAGTGGTGAGCGCCGCTGCTGCTGCTGCAAGTGGGCAAGCCACAAAAATCTTGCGCCACGTTTCGTCTCCGATGACGGTGGTGGAGCCAGCATGCGAAGACCGTAACTGTCGGTACCCTAAAAACCATACACCCCCTGAGGTTACAAAGATCTCAAGGGAAGGACATCTACTCAAATTGAAGACCCTCGGGGGCCCACTCGCCAGACGTGACCGGACCCGCTTCTCCAACATGGTTAACCTCTAGGTTGCCACGTGTACTGTCAGACCAGAGCTATTACCCGCAAGGGTGAAGCTCCGGGCCAAGTACGGAAACGGCACCTCCGGAGGTAGCCCCTGACCGAGAGAAGCTCCGGACCTGACACGTGGCAGGCCGCCCCGGAGCTTCCCGCTTCCCACGAGCAAGCTCCGGAGCTGCCACGTGTCCATACGTCGGAGTTGGCCGCTTTAAACCCCCGGGAGACGTTGTAACGGCTTTAGACCCGATTAATTATCATTAATTCCACATTAATGATATTTAATCGGATGATCTTAACACCTGTAACGGCACTGTCGGAGCCGTTACAGGGTTATTAACAATAATTAATCTTGTGTATCAATGCCAATAACCGCCAGGGCCACATGTCGGGCCAGGCTGACTTGTAACGGTTTGTCCTTGTACTATAAAAGGACAAACCGACGATACACGAAGAGAGGACACTCGAACATACTCAAGCTCACAAGTTAATACAACACACACACACCCGTGGAGTAGGGTATTACGCTCAGGCGGCCCGAACCACGTAAACCACCGTGTCACTCGAGTCCAATCGCAATTCACCTTCTTGAGTCTCCGCGCGCCCAAACCGAACCACAAACTCCTTCAACACTTCCGTAGTGTCAGGGGATCTGCCGACTCCAACAGTCGACAGTTGGCGCGCCAGGTAGGGGCGCCTGAGATCTTCAAGAATGGTGAATTCTGCGGCTGGATCATCCAACGGGCAACCTGCTGCTCAGGCTGTCGGAGGCAATCCCTCCAACATGCAGCCACCGGCAGGAGCCTCAGTTCCAGCGGGAGTCACACTCCCACCACCACCATCTTCTCCGGCAAGACATGCCGGACGTCATGATGGTGCACCGGCGTCACATTCTTCGCCGGCAAGTCGTGACAACCCAGAACACGCGCTCCATGCAACGCGTGCTCTCCTTCAGCGACCACCACCTCCGGATGCATCTCAAGGTGCCGTGGAGCAATGGAGAGCTGATATTGAGCATTTGGTCGCAGCAGCGGCCGAACGCCTCAACAATCAGGGTCCACCTCCTTCAGGGCGGGCCCCGTCGCAGCGACGAACGTTGTCTGGAAGACTTGGTCCACATGTCTCCAACAACCGGAGAAGAGCTGCGTCACAGCAAGTGACATCGTTGCCCTCTGGGGCACGACGTGCCCATACTGCATCTCGGCTTTCGACACACGACCTCCGGGCGGAGCTTGATCGCCGATACCGCCAACAGGATGGCCGTGTCCACATCGAGCGAGCTCGAGAAAGACGAGATGCTCAAGACCTTTCTACTCTGGAAGGAGTAGGAGGAGGCTGTTCCGCCCTAGCCATGCACCTGCGCATGGTTAGATGGCCACAGAAGTTCCGGCCACACTTGCCGGAAAAATTCGACGGGACTGTCAATCCCGTAGAATTCCTACAGATATACTCCACTGCGATCCTAGCAGCTGGAGGAAACGAGGCCGTAATGGCCAATTACTTTCCAGTGGCCTTAACTGGGACCGCCAGGTCCTGGTTTATGAGCCTTCCACCCAACTCTATCGACAGTTGGGAGGAGCTGTGCCGTCAGTTCACCGCCAATTTCGGGAGTTCATACACCCGTCCGGGCACTGAACTGGACCTTTTTGCGGTCGTGCAAAAAGGAGGAGAATCTTTGCGGTCATTCATCCAGAGATTCTCTCAGGTACGTAACACAATCCCTTCTATCTCAAGCGCTTCTGTCATTGTGGCATTCAGACAGGGTGTACGAGACAAGAAGATGTTGGAGAAGCTGGCGATCAAAGAGATCACCAGCGTCACGGAGCTCTTCAGCCTAGCTGACAAATGTGCCAGAGCTGCGGAGGGCCGTGAAATGCACTCCAAACCAGCCCTGGAGGATCATAAAAAATCCTCCAAAGAAGAAGCCGCTACCTCCGGGAGTGGCAAGAAGAAAAAGAAGACCAACGGCAAGAAGAAGCCGTCGGCCGGCACATCCAACGTTGCAGCCGCTGCAACTCCTGGTGGCCGGGGGCCACGCCCCGAGAAGCGACCTCGACCGTCTTCTGAAGACGGTGGCAAATCCAAGATGTGGTGCCCCATTCACAAAACGGGCAGCCACAGACTGGAGGACTGCCGGGAGGTCCAAAACCTTGCCGAGCGCTACCACAAGCGCCGGGAAGGGTCTCCCTTCCGACAGAGGGAGGGAAAACAAAAGGTCGATGAAGCTCCGGCTGAAGAGGAGTTAGGGTTTCAAGACCCCAAAAAGGTCTTGAAAGCCGTCTACACCTCCGTCGACGATGACTCCGATGTCTCCGACAACGAGCGTCGAAAAACCATGAACACCATCTTTGGTGGATCATGGGACATCACCTCTCGTCGTGTCATCAAGACTATGCGACGGGATATGGCTGCTGTAGCTCCTGCAGCTAGACCGGAGCCACATCGAAAGTGGATGGACACACCCATCACTTTTGATGCTTCGGACTGTCCTCAAAGCATGGTCGGAGCTGGCCAGTTACCCTTGATGGTATCTCCCACCATCAACAACATCCAGCTCCATCATGTCCTGGTAGATGGAGGTTCGGGGCTTAATCTCATCAGCTTCGAAGCTTTCACTAAGCTTCAGCTCCGACCTTCGGACCTCCAGCCCTCTCGACCTTTCTCCGGAGTAGGTCCGGGGGCCATAACCCCACTCGGAGCTATTACTCTCCCTGTCACCTTCGGGACCCGGGAGAAGTATCGCACCGAAAAGTTGATCTTCGACGTCGCTCAGATCAACTTACCATTCAACGCCATTTTGGGTAGACCTGCCTTGTACAAATTCATGGCAGCTGCTCATTATGGATACCTGGTGTTGAAGATGCCAACACCAGTAGGTGTTCTCCGGATCCGTGGAGATCGCACTGCCGGAGTAACTGCTCTGGAGGAACTCCACGCACTCACCACAGCGCAAGAAGAGGACTCCAGACAGAAGCAAACTCCACAACCTCCGAGCATTCGTCAACGAGGCTCGACCTCAGCACCCCGTGTGCAGCCAAGCGGCGACACCGACATTCCCGTCAAAGTCGTCCAAATTGGTTCCGATGTCACTCAAACTACCCGCATATCGGGTGGCTTGAACGACAAATAGGAACTCGCGCTCATCACTTTCCTCCGGGCTAACGTTGACGTGTTTGCTTGGCAACCGTCACAAATGCCTGGGATCCCCAGGGAAGTGATTGAGCACAATCTGAAGATTTACCCCGACGCTCGGCCTGTGCACCAGAAACCTCGGAAGCAATCTGTAGAGCGACAGAACTTCATCCGACAAGAAGTGAAGAAGTTGCTCGAAGCCGGATTCATCCGAGAAGTCTACCATCCAAAATGGCTGGCAAACCCAGTCGTTGTGCCTAAAGCCGGCGGGAAACTTCGGATGTGCATCGACTACACCACACTGAATAAGGCATGTCCAAAAGATCCATTCCCACTACCTAGAATAGACCAGATAGTGGATTCCACCTCCGGGTGTGAGTTACTGTGTTTTCTAGACGCATATTCTGGATATCATCAAATCCGGATGTCTAGGGAAGATGAAGAACATACTTCATTCATCACAGTGGATGGATTATATTGTTACACAGCCATGCCTTTTGGTCTCAAGAATGCAGCTTCAACTTTTGTACGAGCTATGTACAAAACTTTCGAAGAACTCATCAGAGACATAGTGGAAGTGTACGTCGATGACATCGTGGTTAAAGTCAAGAACAAGGAGTCCCTCTTGGACACCTTACAGGTTGTCTTCGACAAGCTGCGGGCCACCCGCACGAAGCTAAACCCAGACAAGTGCGTCTTCGGGGTTAATTCCGGAAAGCTTCTTGGTTTCCTGGTAAGTCACCGGGGCATAGAGGCTAATCCGGCGAAGATAAAAGCCATTGAAGACATGCGGCCACCGACCCGCATCAAAGACGTCCAAAAATTAACTGGATGTCTAGCAGCCCTCAGTCGGTTCATTTCAAGACTGGCGGAAAGGGCACTTCCCTTCTTCAAGTTACTAAGGAACCCATTCCAATGGTCTGAAGAAGCAGAGAAGGCATTCCAGGAGCTGAAACAGTTCCTCACCACTCTACCAGTCTTGGTAGCTCCGAACCCTGGTGAGCCTTTATTGCTTTACATTTCAGCAGCTGATGAAGTCGTCAGTATGGTTCTGGTTGCGGAGAGACCGGAACTACCCAATACTCAGGAATCCAGATCCCTTCGGGAGGATCCGGAGGTTCCTGAAAGCGGGTCTGGGTCCCAGCTCCCAGACTTGGGCCCACAAGAAGCCACTTCAGAGAACCTGGATCCTTCCGATAGGATCCAAGTCATTCCTGAAGAAGCTCCGGGTTCCTCCACCCAGAACCCGGAGGTCCCCGACGATAGTCTGGACCCCTCTGACAGGGTCCGGATCAATGAAGAGGAAGTTCCGGACCCCTCCGGGAGGGTCCGGACCATTCAACGCCCAGTATACTTCATCAGTGAAGTGTTACATGATGCCAAGACTCGATACCTAGAGGTGCATAAGCTGCTCTACGCAGTTCTTATTGCCTCAAGGAAGCTTCGACACTACTTCCAAGCTCACAAAGTCTCGGTGGTAACCTCGTATCCACTTCGAGCGATCCTGCATAATCCCAATTCAACTGGGAATATAGCAAAGTGGGCAGCGGAACTGGCTGAATTCGACCTTGAATTCATTCCAAGACAAGCAATCAAGAGTCAAGCATTGGCAGATTTCGTGGCAGAATGGACTCCCTCTCCATTAAACCCTGGGGGTCCCAGCGAGCAGAAGACGGAACCACAAGTTCCGGCCTTCACTAAGCCTCACTGGACCCTTTACTTCGACGGCTCCATGCAGAAGCAGGGAGCCGGAGCTGGAATCCTTCTCCTCGCACCAACCGGGGAGAAGGTGAAATATATGGTGCACCTTGACTTCAAGGCAACCAACAACATGGCGGAGTACGAAGCACTCATATATGGATTAAAGGTGGCACTATCATATGGTGTCGAGCAGTTGCTGGTCAAAGGAGATTCACAACTTGTCATCAAACAGGTGAAGGGTGAATGTTCCTGCAATAATCCCCAGCTGGCTGCTTATCTCCTTGAAGTCCAGAGGCTTCAGAAGGACTTTGAAGTCCTAGACCTTCGCCATGTTCAGCGTGCTCACAACGCTGAAGCTGACGAACTCTCGACCAAGGCGTCAACCGGAGCTCCGGCTCCAGACGGAACCTTTGTCCGGAGGTTGTCAAAACCCACAGTTCAGCCTGCCGAACTGAACGAAGGGGGCGAGATCAGCATCCCGAAGCTGACGGTCCCGATGGCCCTGTTACCATGGCAGCCATCAAGGGTCGTAGGTGCTGCTGGAAGCTCCGAGCAACCCAGCACGCAAGACTCAAATGCTCAAGTCAGTTCCGATGCATGGATCTCGGAGATCCGGAACTACTTGAAAGACAACATCCTTCCTGACGATGATGTATCTGCTGACCGGGTAGCCAGATTGGCTAAAAGATACACGTTGGTAGAAGGGGATCTCTACCGGCGCGGTGCCAACGGCATCCTAATGCGGTGCATCACAAGGGAAGAAGGCTGCGAGCTCCTCGCAGAAATCCATGGAGGTGAGTGTGGGAACCACGCGTCTTCCCGCACGCTGGTCGGAAAAGCCTTTCGGCACGGCTTCTACTGGCCTACAGCGCTCCAGGATGCTACTGAGCTAGTGAAGAAATGCAAAGCATGCCAATTTCATGCAAAGCAAATTCATACACCTGCTCAGCCCTTACAAATGATACCTCCTACGTGGCCTTTCGCTGTGTGGGGGATGGACATCTTGGGACCCTTCCCAAGAGCCGTCGGAGGTTATAAGTTCCTGTACGTCGCCATCGACAAGTTCACCAAGTGGCCGGAAGCTACTCCTGTTGTGACGATCAACAAACAATCTGCAATCAATTTTCTACAATCTATCGTGAGCGGATTCGGAGTCCCAAACAAGATCATCACTGATAATGGGACTCAGTTCACAAGCTCCGCATTTCAAGGATATTGCGAAGACCTCGGTATACAAGTTTGCTACGCTTCCGTAGCTCATCCTGCCAGCAATGGACAAGCCGAGAGAGCAAACGCAGAGATCCTTAAAGGACTCAAAACGCGTACTTATGAGCGTTTGAAAAAGCACGGAGCTAATTGGATCGAAGAGCTTCCGCCCACTCTATGGGCTAACATGACTTCACCAAGTCGGGCAACCGGAGAAACACCTTTCTTCCTGGTGTACGGAGCTGAAGCGATCCTTCCTCCGGAAATCACCTTGGGTTCCCTCCGAGTCCGGACCTTCGACGAAGCCGCGTAGGACCAGCTCCGGCGTGAAGACCTAGACCTCCTCGAGGAGGGAAGGTGCCAAGCAGCTGTTCGGAATGCCCGATACCGCCAAGCTCTACGGCGCTATCATCAGCGGCATGTACACAACCGACAGCTCGAGGAAGGCGATCTGGTGCTACGGAGAATACTATCCAGAGAAGGGCAAAACAAACTCTCCCCCGGCTGGGAAGGACCCTTCCGAGTGATCAAAGTATCCCGTCCCGGAAGCGTTCGCTTGGCTACCGAGGATGGGACACCTCTCCCAAATCCTTGGAACATCGAGCACCTTCGTAAGTTCTACACTTAATTCCACGGAGGTGAGTCTTAAGTAACTTGAAGTGTATGTTATAGAGTCATTGTACAGAGTCGGGTAGTTCCTCCGGGAGAGCAGCTGGACCTTTCCCGAAAGGTTTGGAAAGCTCATGCAACACTTGATACAGTCTCCGGACTAGAAGTGTAGCTAATTACCCTGGGTTAAACGAGAAACCGAACACACTTAGCCTGGTTCCGTACCCTAAGAGTGTACTTGTTTCCCCTGTACCCCGGACCTATAATGAAAGACATCTTCATGTGAAATAGACTCCACGTGCATTCATTTTTGCATAAGGCTCGACATTTTTATTTTTCTCTTTCTTGTCTATAACAGAAACGTGCAATTCTTAAGAAATTCTAGTTAGACCGATTTATGTACGATTCGAGTTGAATTGTCGGACTTTTTAGATTTAAATATCGTCTGTGGCTAGCTCGCCTGAAAGCCGCCAAGCCATTCTAGGGCCGGAGTGCGCTATCGACTTAGCCTGGTCAAGCACCCTAAGTACGCCACTCTACCTACATCCCGGCAGGCCAAAGTAAGGTGGGTCCATGGACAATTGGATCTAAAAGAAAAGACAATTCATCCAATTATACTAAAAATCGTGTTCAACTTGAAATTCTCTTGAGAACCGTAAGCCGCGACGAAGTTATAGATAAGGAACGAATTTTACTGTTTTTCTTGGCTTAAGTGTGCAGGAAAAATAAACCCAATATTGATGGAGAAAAACCGGAGTTAACCAAGCTCCGACTCCCACCGGCGTTAACTTAAAGATGGTGAGAAGACTCTATCACTAGAGTCTGTTGCCAGCAAACCAGGCGTGGCAAGGGTCATTGCCGGAGCTACTAAGCTCCGACACCTTGAAGTATTAACTATCGACACTCAACGTGTTGGTAGAGGCTATTGCCGGAGCCACTAAGCTCCGACGATGGACAGTGCCGGAGCTTCTAAGCTCCGACGACTTCAAGGGACTTTCACTATCGAAAACTTCGGACCTAAACTACACGAGTTCGAAGCAAATTTGTCTTCAACAAAACTCAACATCCTTTTGGTACATGTCCACAATCAAATTGTGCACATCTACCAGGGGGCCAAGTGAAGACAAAGACGTTGAAGACAAAAAATGAAATTCACGAAAAATTGGGGATTTCATTTCATCAGAAGACCGGAGATTACATCTGGAAACAAGGGATTACAAAATTGAGGAAGAAGAGAAGATACAAATAAAGGCTAAGAAAGATAGTCCTAGACCCTATGGAAGAACTCAGCGACCTTCTGGGCGACCTCCGACACGCTGGCTCGGGTAGCTTCGCCTTCTCCTTCGACGGGGCCTTCAAGCACCGGGTCCAGAGAGAATCGAGGGTTCCGGCTAGTGTAACACGTCAACACATACTCTGTGATGTTCCTAGCCAGGGATTGCCCCTCGACCTCCAGCTGGTCCGCGATGACGTCGCCCACCTTGGAGAGCTTGCTGCCCGCAGCGCTCAACGCTTGCAACGCAAGGTCCGGCTCCGGCTCCGGATCATCCGGGAGCACGGGGCTGAAACCCATAGGCGCCAGCGCATCGTCGGCCTTGCTCAGGAACTCCCAAATTTGCAGGGAGTCCGTCTTCCTCAGGCCCTTCATCTCTTCCAAGGACCTCCGGGCCGCCGCCAGCTCCGAATTCTCGCGGGAGAGGCGTTCAACTTCTTTGGCGTTTTGCTGAATCTTCGCAGCAACCCGCTTTTCGAGTCTTCCGAGCTCCTCCACCCGGAGGTGGATCTTGTTCCGGCGGTCGACCAGGTCTTTCTCCCTAGCCTCTATTTTCTTCTCCCGGGCGACAAGGGCACACTCGTACTCGTAGAGTTCCTGCCCCCGCACCCAGGTCTTCTCCTCTTCCTCGAGGCAGCGCTCTTACAATTTTTTAGCGCGCTCCTCGAGGCCCTTGTCCGCCAGAGCTGTCTTCTCGGCGAGCTCTTCTTCACGTCGCAAGACGTCATCCCGTAGCTCCAGGAGTTTTTGCTCCTCATCCTCGAGCCGCTTTTCCCTTCCCTCAAGTGCCTCTCGGCGCTTGATGAGTGCGGTACTGATGGCTTCGAGTTGATCGAACCGAGCGTTGGCCGCATCATTAGCAGCCTTAGCTTGGTCATGGTACTCCCGGGATTGGGCGTCGAGGTTGTGAGTCATGCTCTCCCTCTCGTCCAGCATCTCACCCCAGAGCTCCAGGCGGACCTTCTCCCGCCTGATCCATTCCTTGTCCTCAGCAATCCTCGACTGCGCCAGCTTGGTCTCGAATTGGAGTCGATTACGCCACCTCCTAAGGGTTTGGCGCTCCTCTTCAAGAACCTTGCTGTCGTGGAAGAAGGCTAGTTGGACTTGGCGTAGACTGGAGCAAGCGTTGTCGATGGACATCGACAGCGAGATGGGCTCCGGACCTTCTGGGGTCTCCTCCGCTGGTTCCAGCGGGTCTTCATTTACAAAAATTGGGTCCCACTCTACAAGAGCGGAACCCTGAGCTTCCAAGGCACTAGGGCCCTCCTCCGGGATGGCCTCAGTCGCCACCGAAGAAGGTCCCGCCACCAAATCTTCATTCGCCCCCTCAGGCTGGGGGCCGGCGACTTCGTTCAGGCACTCTGGCTCCGCCACAGGTACCATCGACGTCGTCGCCTCCACTGGCTCCGGCCGGGACGCTTCTTCTGAGGGAGGCTCAAGCTCCCTCACCTCTTCGACCACCGGCTCTGCAGCTGGCGCCTCCACAATCACCGGCTCTGCAGCCGGCGCTCCAATAGCTACCGGCTCTGCGACCGAAGCTTCGGAAGTAACCGGCTCAATTGCCGGAACCACTTCAACTTCCGGCTCGCACGCCGGGGCTTCAGCTACCTCCGGCTCAACCGCCGGGGCTTCAGCACTTTCCGGCTCCAAAGCCGGGACCTCTACTTCCTCCGACTCAACAGCCGGAGCATCTACTTCTGCAGCACCAGGGCCCGGAGCTTCAACCTCCGGAGCAGGTACCGCTGGCGCATCTTCAATCCCGTGGTCCGGCGCTACCACGGGAACTTCTGGAGACGAGTCGAGGTCCATGACCACGACAGCCGGCGCCGGAGTTGTCGCAGCCTCCGCCTGGGGCGGCACCGGGGCTGGAGCAGGAGCCCTCGCAGCCTCAGACACTGTGGCTGAGGGCGGAGCTTCACTCCCCTTCTTGGGAACGCTGCAGATGAAGAATGAAGAAATTGAGCAAACAGATGCTATAATTAAAAGTTAATTGAGGTAAGCAAGAAAAATTACCTTGGGAGGCTCACGCACCAGCTTGCGCGGAACCTCTTTCCCGGACGTTCCGGGCTGGCCACGGTCGGCGTAGGAGCCCCGGGAGGACTCCCAGGACTTGCCGTAGCCGCGGGCGTTTCCCGGATCGGAGCTCTCCTTGACCGGGAGGAACTCCTAGACCTGGAGGCCCTCACCGCTTCTCGAACCGGAGTCGCCTGTCCGGAGCTGGCACCTCCGGAGGGACCCATCACGGGGACAGCCGCACTCCGGGAGGATCCCACCGCCGGAACAGTAGCGCTCCGAAAAGACCCCACCACGGGGACAGACGCTACAGCGGCGGAGGATCTTCCTTCCTGAGGACGGGGAACTGGCGGGGAAGTAGCAAGCCCGACGGACCTTCCGTCAGCATGTCGCAGCTTCCTCTTCCGGCTCTCCGGCTCCTCCGCCAGCTCCTTGCCCTTGCCGGTGACTTCAGCTCTTGGATGAGAGACAGGGGCGGAGCCGCCTTCCGACAACCCGGGGATCGCCAACCGGGCGGTCGATCTTCTCTCGACGACGCCAAGGTCGTCAAGCGCGGGCATCTTCCGCCGGAGCTCCCTGCTGAACTCAACTTCCACGTTCAGGGGGAGGAAAGCCGGTGGCGGAGTCAAGTACTCTCCGTCTACATCGATGCCGTGCTGGAATTTCTTGAGGTGAAACTCCAAGGACTTCCCCACCATGTTGGACTTCAACCCGGTCTCAACCCGGTCTTCGTCCATCACGCTGTTGAGGGCCCAGGCGAGCTTCTCCCTCCTCTTCAGCGGCGCCCACCTGTTGGACAGGAAGTTGCAGAACACCGCCTGGGGAGTCAATCCTCCCTCCACACATTGGCGGATCCTGGACAGGACGGGGTCGAAAGCTGCCGCCAGCACCGGAACTTCGCTCCACACCGACGTGTCAATGCCGGGCAGACCGTCTGGCAGCTCCAACCGCTCGTGCTCCTCCACCCGGACGACTACCCAATCTTTCTTCCAGTCATCCCACTTCCCGGAAGGGAACGACCGGAGGTACTTGAACGGGCACTTCTTGCGCTTCACAAAGTAGTAGAAGCCAAGGTACTCGTCACTTCGGCCGGTGGTTTGGACGGTGAAGAAGGTGCGGAAGAGCTCGATGCAAGGAGGGATGCCCACCCACATCTCGCAGAAGTGGACAAAGATGGACACAAGGAGGAGGGAGTGAGGGCCAAGGTGGTATAGCTGCAGACCATAGAAGTCCAGCAGCATCAAGAAGAAGGAAGAAAACGGTGGGATCAGCCCCACCATGGCGTACGATGAAAAGTACACCATTTCGCCGGAGTGCTCCTTTTTAAAGGGAAGCTCCCCGCCGGCGCGGACTGAACGGTTGAAGAAGTCCGACGACCACCCCATGAGGGCTCGGACCTTCTTCAGATCGCTCTCCGTCTTCAAACGACTCTCACGCAGACCCAACTCCATCGCAGCACAGCTAGGCGAGAGAAGAGAAGCAAAGCACGAGTTGGGAGTTTGAGCGCAAGAACAGATGGAAAGCGTAAAGAACTCCCGACGGTGCGCTTTCCTTCTTAAGTAAGCCCTCGCAACGCTTGGATGGAAACTGCAGGGGAGTCAAGCATACTACTCAAGAATTCAACCCAGCCGATGACAAGAGGGCCCGGGACCACCCTCACGATCAAGTCGAGGCTCTTACCCAGGCGAACAGTTGTCATCACGAGGCGGGAAACCCAAAGGCGGCGGACTGACAAGGCGCGCGGAACCGATACGGTTTTCGTATCGGGAACCGGCGACCTTCAATTGCGAGAGATCCGCACGTCAAAGATCTTATCTGCCGCCTGACGTGCGCCACGCGTCGGGACTTAACCGTAAAGCCCCGCCAAAGGCACCTCCGAAGACCCTTGAAGACCCAGTTCAAGAGTCGCAAGTGTGGACCCACCTCCGGCGGAATGACTTCATCCCGTTAGCCTTCCCCGGAGGTAGGTCCAGGGGGCCACTGTCGGTACCCTAAAAACCATACACCCCCTGAGGTTACAAAGATCTCAAGGGAAGGACATCTACTCAAATTGAAGACCCTCGGGGGCCCACTCGCCAGACGTGACCGGACCCGCTTCTCCAACATGGTTAACCTCTAGGTTGCCACGTGTACTGTCAGACCAGAGCTATTACCCGCAAGGGTGAAGCTCCGGGCCAAGTACGGAAACGGCACCTCCGGAGGTAGCCCCTGACCGAGAGAAGCTCCGGACCTGACACGTGGCAGGCCGCCCCGGAGCTTCCCGCTTCCCACGAGCAAGCTCCGGAGCTGCCACGTGTCCATACGTCGGAGCTGGCCGCTTTAAACCCCCGGGAGACGTTGTAACGGCTCCGGATCTCCAAAGGACAGCCGCGGACTTCAAGACCCGATTAATTATCATTAATTCCACATTAATGATATTTAATCGAATGATCTTAACACCTGTAACGGCACTGTCGGAGCCGTTACAGGGTTATTAACAACAATTAATCTTGTGTATCAATGCCAATAACCGCCAGGGCCACATGTCGGGCCAGGCTGACTTGTAACGGTTTGTCCTTGTACTATAAAAGGACAAACCGACGATACACGAAGAGAGGACACTCGAACATACTCAAGCTCACAAGTTAATACAACACACACACACCCGTGGAGTAGGGTATTACGCTCAGGCGGCCCGAACCACGTAAACCACCGTGTCACTCGAGTCCAATCGCAATTCACCTTCTTGAGTCTCCGCGCGCCCAAACCGAACCACAAACTCCTTCAACACTTCCGTAGTGTCAGGGGATCTGCCGACTCCAACAGTCGACAGTAACGGTGGAGCAGTTTTTTTGAAGAAAAAACATGCAACCGTACTTGCAGTGCTTTACAGTCAATTTTAATGAAATATACATTTTTTTTTATTTTTGTACTCCTTCTGTATTTAAAAGTTTCTTACTTTGTAGTACAAAACGACAAACTTTTAGGAATGAAGGAAGTATTGATTACTTCAAAAATGAACTAGCCAGTGTCAAACAAAAATGAATTAGGCAGTGTCAAACAAAAAGAAACAAAGAGAACATGTCATTTCTACTTGGGACTCTAAATTAACATAATTATTACTGTTAACTCGAATGCGATATATTAGTATTGGCTCAAACTTCTTCAGATTTTTAAATGAATAAAATATATGATTTATAAAAAAAGGATGAGAGAAATATGAAAATATTGAGCCTTTTTTAAAACTTTTATCTCTTCTAATTAATTTGATCTATTTTATCATGATTCCATAATTTATTTTAATCACCACTCAACATCTAATGACTCTTATGCATTGAAGTCATGTACTTTTATGTACCAAAGTCCATCATCTCAAACAAAAAAGTTTAAGTCTATTTAACATTGTTAGATAATTCTTCAGTCACTTAGTATCATCTCCATATCTAAATGGAGTTAGTATTTTGGAAGCTATAACTCAACCATCCATATGAACTAATCCAATCAATTATATGGATCAGAATAATAAAGGTAGTTAATTTATTATATTGTCATGTTTCTCATACCTAAAAAGTCTATCTTTTATTATATTTCCATATTTCTCATATCTAAAAATTCTATCTTATTAACATGGATGGCTTAGTGAAGTACTCCAAGGCAAATTTTGAAAAGCAAGTGCAAGCACACACTTAGTGAAAGACAATCATTATGCATACAATGACAATGTGTCTATATGAAGACAATATATATGATGTAAATGATATCAGTGGTGTTAACACACTAACAAACATTCGTGACCATCTAATCTACTTTGAAAGTCCACAATTAGGATCGTGGAAGAATATATATCACTTAAATATTTCTCTGTGATAGATGAAATCCATCTAAGTGAATGATGATACTTTATACTCATAATTAGATGATCTTAAATATTAGTTGCAATATTAGCATCACAAAATCTATTTACACCAGATATATTGTTTACTATAGGATGCACCCCTTGTCACTTGTCGATCCACCCAAAGCAAGTAGTCTTAGGGATGGCAATGGATCATATTTTGGTCTGACGTAGCAAAAATACACCTAAAATAAATAAAATCGCTTGTGGAATTTGAATCCTGCACCTACGGGTGAAACTTGTCACTTGCACCCACCGGGTTTCGCGTGCTCGTCGAGAATTTAATAAATGTAACCAAAATTTGATAACAAATAAATATTTGAACAGTACCAAGCTTATTTACAATAATTAAATATTCAAACTTTGGGGATTTATTTCAATAACATACTAAATACCATAAATAATGAGGTGTTAAGTACAAAACCCTTAAAATGTAACACAACATGGATAAACATATTCATCACAAATATAAGCCTAACAGGTGATCCATGAAACTTGATACAACCATACTGGTAAAAGCTAATCGGTTGTTTAATGCTCACCATATATTTGGCAAAGCAAGAAGTCTAATAGCCTGCATAAATCTAAATGTCTTGTGAACTAATCAAGTTCTTAGATAAGTGGAAAGAATCAAGAAATTATCAATTTTGTGCTATGTTTTTTTATAACATCACAAATTACTAAAAAAATCTACTTGCTAATCGAATCACTGAGATAATAGTTATGAGGAAGACCATCAATCCACCATCACGAAGGAGAATGCTACAATCGAAACTACATAGCATAGCGCAACCTCATGGATGCGACATGACGACGAGAGGATAAAGGGGGCGGTGATACCTCGTCGACGGTGGTAGAATGAAGTAGATCTGGCACTAGCGGCCGACGGCGGCGAAGGCACACGACCAATTGAAGACGCACGGTTGGGGGCAGCGACAGATAGTCGGGGTGAGAGCACAGGGCCAGGTGAAGACGCACGGTTGGGGGCGGCGGCAGACAGTCGGGGTGAGAGCGGATTGTCGAGGATGGTGGCAGCTAGGGTTACAGTGTCGAGAGTTAGACGCCTCAAACACGAGATCTATACTGCTGGACGCCTCGTATTGGGCTACAAGGATGAGACATAGCACTGCCTTTATTAGATGTAACATGTATTGTGGACTTTTGGGCCATTATATATGGGCTGTATTTTAGATGGACCAATTCTTATTTCTGTACCGTTTCAGATACTAACGAACTCTCGGTGAGGAAAAATTAAAACATACTTTTCTCGTACCTATGAATTTGTCGCTTTGTAGTTTAAAAATGAACTACAAAGCTACAAGTTCACGGAGACGGAGGGAGTACGCCTACACTTGTAACACGTGAAATAGGGTGCGTTCTGTAAAAATTCACACCCGTAACTGCAGTAGTAGCCGACGGGTAGGATTCCTGCAGCATCAACCCCTCCGTTCATCTTCACCATTCGGCGGGCCTCCATGGGAGCGCGCGGGCACCACCGGTGGGCGCAGTCGCCGACCTGCTGCTCGAGCCGGATGGGGGACGACTTCTACTTCTCCGACCTCGACTTCCCCTCGCTCTCCGACGACTCGTCCGCGGCCTCCGACCCCACGCCTCTACCGTCGCAGCCGTCCCAGCCGGTGTCGTAGCAGCAGGCGTCGTCCCCGGCGCCGCGGCACCCTGGCGGTGGCGGAGCTCACATGAGGAGCCTCTCACTCGACGCGGCCTTCTTCGACGGCCTCTCGCTGCAGCAGGGAGGAGCCGGGAGCGGCGGCGTGGCTGGACATAAAGGAGCGGCTCCATGGACGGGCCAAACTCGCCGTTCGAAGGCGAGTCCACTGTCGTTCGTGCTGCCGGACCACACCAAGAAGACGGTGCCCGCCGAGAGGCTCGCGGAGCTCATGCTCCTCGACCCCAGGCGCGCAAAAAGGTGAGGAGATTTCCCCTTAGCTTGCTCTGTTCTTGTGTTGATTCGCAAAAAAATTCGGGATTCCATTCTCTCCTGTGCTTTCGATTTTGATTGTTTATTTGCGCCAGTGAGCTGTCATTTATGATTAAGTTCCTATCTGGGGTTGGCCGCCGGTGTGCAGAATTCTGGCGAGGTCCAAGGAGAGGAAGATCAAGCACACCAGTGAGCTGGAGAGGAAGGTGTAGACGCTGCAGACAGAGGCGATCATGCTTTCAGCACAGCTCACGCTTCTTCAGGTAGGAGATGATGTCTTGTTTCTTTGACCAGCTGCAATAATATCCTATCATCCTCTGGTGACCCTCCCAAACATGGATTTTATACTGTAACGAAGAGGTCATCTTGTGGTTGAAACGTATGATTGCTTTAGAGACTAAACTGAAATAATTATTTGACTGGAGTTGTCTCGTGCCACAAGGGCTGCATTAGGAGATAAGCTATTATTTTACCCATCTCGCAAAATTCTTTGGTCTGTTGCTGTGTTGGGCAAGTGCGGCAACGATGGTTGAGCCTAGCTGGCTCACACCCTGTGACATGATAATGGTGATATAATTCACTAAACAGACGGCTGCTATCGTTTACATCCCCACCTTATGACTGGTCACAGTAATGATTCATTACTTCTGCTTATTTGTTTCACTCAAGTGGCTTATGTTTTAACGTATTCACACCAAGTTCAATGTTTTGTGAGGTTGTACTAAAATCCAACTAGTTTCCATCCTTAGGATTTGTAACGAGTTTGTCTTTCTTCGTTCAATTAGTGTACTGCATAAAAAGGTAATATCATAAAAGATTTAGGTATTCATTTATGGATACATATCTTTTTTTTTTGTTGAACATGATGAACGAGACTTTGTTGGCCTCCACCTGGGGCCAGTTTTATCTCAAGTTTGAGTTCCTGCTAATGTCTCATTTTGGTTGAATTTTGTTTTCATTGTAGTTTACCATATTGTGACTTCAGATAAATCATATTGTGCTGTGAATACTGAGTTTCTCGGTCCTGTGTTGGTCTCATACACATAGGTAGGTACCTTATCTAGGCTAGTCAGCTGTGAAAGGGGGCTTGGCTTATTGGTTAAGTACTTCGAGTAGCACTAGTCAGGTCCTGAGTTCGATTTCCGATGAGAGCGAATTTCAGGCTGAGTTTCACAGTACTAAATGCAGATAACATTCTTAGATGTGTATCCTTTTGTTTATGGCCACCAAAGCTGGAGCATTTCAACAAATTCTGAAGTTCCTATTCAGTAATCTGCAAGTATTCTTACAGCTAACACGACTTTTGAAGGATTTATTGCACCTAAAAGTAGGATGAGACTGCAGATGTCTCTGTACTTGATAGGTATGTCATGTCACAAACAGGGCAAATGATGCTAGACCAAAGCTTTCCTTTTGGTGATCAGGATTGGTAGTCAAGAGCTGTCTTTCCAAATATATGTTTGCAACTGATCATTTTATTAAGTAGTAAAAGAAATATGGAAGTTTAAAAGGGGTTTAACTGAATCCAAGACTTGATTAAATATATACGGCTAGCTCCTAATGCTATGTTCTGGTTGAGACTAACTTAAATCGTTTGTAGTTTATTCTGATAATATGTGACTGCGTACCTTGCTGTCATTGTCTTAATCTCTGATTGTCTGATAATATAACTTGATTTGGACACAAAACACGTACCTGATATTTGCCTCCTTTATTTTGTTGCAATTTACTTGATATCCAGAGGGATACTTCTGGTTTAACCACCGAGAACAGAGAGCTCAAACTACGGCGGTAGTCCATGGAAGAACAAGCAAAACTCAGAGACGGTATGTTTGAGTTTCTTTCAGAAGCTTTTAAACCGCTATAATATAAGACTAGAAAGAGAGCTTTGCTGTATTGGGAAACTCACATGTGTATTGAGGCCATCCAGTTGCTGTCCTGTAACAACATATGAGTTCACCTAGATTAATCATCAAACAACATGTTGAGCCTCTCATTTTGTTTGACGTGTGCAGCGCTGAACAATACCCTTAGAGAAGAAGTCTTGCAGCTTAAGATCGCCGCAGACCAAGTCCCAAACATGAACAGGAACATCTTCAATGGAGGACTACCGCAACAGCAGCAGCAGCAGATGACATCCTGTTTCTTGCAACAGCAGCAGATGCAGTACTTTGGCGGTGGCCACCAGGTCCAGCGTCAACATCCAAATCATCAGCCCCAGAACTCCTCGAGTGGTGGCCGGCCCCTCAACAACTCCATGCATTTCATGTGAGGAGGCCTAGCTCAGGCTGCTGAGGTCTCAGAGCACACCAATCACAGCTAAGTACTGTAAAGGTAGCTGATGTGATGTATACCATATGGATCGTTCGTTGGTTAGCTAGCTGTTTCTTTAGCTAGCTGTTCGTAGTCTCTTTTTGTCCGTGGGTAGTGCCGGCCTTGACATATTGCCTGCAAATGTTGCCCTGTACGTATATATGTTCTTATAGTGGTAGTGAATTGAACGGTTTTTCTGATTGGGGTGCTGGTGTATGTCCGGTTGGTATATGCTCAATTAAAGAAGCCCATGAGCAATTGAGCCCATTTAACGAAGAAACAAAACCACTATAGCCCAGCCCATAACCGTCCAAGACAAATCTCACCGGTGACGCTGACAGCGACATGTGTCCTCAAACAATGGTTCCTCCACCCGTCTCAGTCACCCGGTCAACCACCCAACCCTCTCCCTCCACGTCTCCAGGGGCCGATCGGAGCAGAGTGTTCGGTCTACTCAATATTCCGGTTCGGGTATTTCGGTCTTTTTCAAAATTCGGTTTCTTGAAATCACTGTCCGAATTATTGCAGTAATATTAGGTACTCGAAAATTTTGGATATTAAAATTTTGGTTCGGTCTTCGGTCCTACCCGATATATCAAAATTATACATTATATTCATATCATGTTTGCAAAAATTTAATATGATTCATGAATTTAACCCCATGAGATAATTTATTATAAATTAACAAATGACAAAATCACAAATAAACGTTTAAATACGGTGACGAGCACCTTACTCCTTTTCCGTAATCGCCGCACCTTACTCCTTTTCCATCCATTTCGTTCTAGCGCTTCTACATATGTGTGCCTCGTAGATACGGTCACGAGCACACTCTCGCAGAAGCTGGATAGGCTAATGGAGGGGGTAATACTATTAAACATGCGTCGGAACTTATGGAAATCTTAAGTGATATTTTATCCATCGATCTATTCTCCCCAACCCTAGTCTTCTCTTCCAGTCCCAATTTGAGCGAGTCCCGATCCGAGGGGCGGCGACGGCAGCCACGGCCGGTCATGAGGAAGAAGAGTATGTATTTTTTATTAACCAATTCGTATTTGTAATCCGTAATTTGTTAACTCGTAATCCATAAGATTATGTTTATTGTAAAATAATTTAACAAAAAAATCTTATTAATTAATCTATAAAATTAAGAGCTAATGGTAATCAATGATCTATAAAAATATCAGTAGTTAATGATAGTAACTAGCTGTTAATTATTCGGTGTCTCAAATTTGAATAAAGAAAAACAATGAAGAATATTTCAGTCCGGCTCAAATGCACAACCTGCATAAGTACATGGCTAGAAAAGACTCTGCAAAAGATGATAATAGATCACAGTGCGCGCGGCATGATGCTGTGTGGGTTGCTCTTGAGCCCCATCATCCTGCGCGTCTTGGAGATGTAGAGGTCGCGCGGCTTGACGGCGCCGGGGAGGCTGCCTAGGAACGACATGAATGGCAGCTCCGACAGCGCGTCACAGCGGCCCAACGTGACATTGATGGCCAACTTGGCTCCCGGCTTGTACCGGTGCAGCTTCTCCTCCTTCACGCCGCCCTAGGGATGAAAATGGACAGATATGGACGGATAAAATACTTTTTCATATCCATATCCATATAACAATTTCGGAAACGGATTCGGATCGGATGTTGTCGGAAACGGATATGATATCGGATATCTCGGATATATCAGAAACGGATTCATCTGATCGGAAAATAATGGATATTAGACGGATTCGGATATTTATTTCGGAAAAAATAATTAATAATTAACATGTAATTTATAGTTCAAACACATAATCCATATAAGTGTACATTAAGTGTTCATGGTAATAATCTTGACATTACCGTCGTCGAAGTGGGAACTTCCTTATAGCAACCTTTTGCCATCAGCGCCTCAGGTTCAGGTGCATGGAATCTTGATGAAAAAATTGCACTGCTGCCATTAATTTTGGACCTCAATTTGCTAGTCACTAAAATTCTCTTTGGCACAGATGCCATTGGTATGGCCACATCAGCTTGCCGTTTGCCACTGGAACGGTGGAATGCTTGCTGTCGCTAGTTTTAGAGAATAAAAAAAAAAGGAATTTCTGTTACAAAATCAAGGGGGCAGAGAAAGACAAGACTACCCTTCGTTGCCTTATGCTCTCACGTTCTTCTCGATACCTGCGACATGCTCAGCGGCGGCGGCGCACGAGCGCAGATTTAGCAGGCACAGGCGGTGTGTCACGGTCAGTGCAGCAGTGCCCTGGCCCCTGGCTGGCTGCCTGCTGGCTCGTGGTCCGTGGATGGTGGACCGTGGGCGCCGCTACCGGCAGACTGCAGGCAGGCGGAGGCACGACGTCTGGTCGTGGGGCGTTGGGGCGGGCCGGGCGGCAACGGCCTACGGTGGTGTGGGTGTGAGGCCGGCGAGCCGGTGGCGGTGGAGTGGAGGCCAGCCGGCGCCAGCGGCGGTGGAGGCAAGGGACAACCGACGGGTCACGGCCTCACGGGGTGTCGGTCTCTCGGCGGTAGGAGTTAGGGTTTGCCGGTGGAGGTCTTTGGGCCAGGCCGCCAGCCGCCACCCACTGCCGCTTGGTAGATCTGGCCCAATAAACATTCGGATATGCATCGGATACTCATTCGGATATATTCGATTTAAAATGGATATCCGACTAAACAGACGGATATTGAGCCGCACCGTTTCCGATCCGATATCTGAATACGAATATCCGATATCTGATTCGGATCCGTATAAAATCTGTCAGGACCCGCCTTTCGTGGGTCCACTTGTGCATCTTGTACCAATCATAGTTGGTACGCACAACAGAATAGATCGAGATCCATACAACAATTATCTATTTATAATCAATAAAAGTCTTACAACCATGTTCTAAATTACATTGGATGTGGTCGGAGATGACCACCAAAATAGAAAAATCTTCAAAACAGCTGAGCAGAACGGCGCCATGCCCAACAGGCAGACTTGGGAAGTAGGACTAGACCTAGTCGTCATCCTCACACTCTTCAGCTTCTTTGTCTTCTGATAAAACCACATATAAAGCAAGAGTGAGTACATAAGGTACTCCGCAAGCCCTAACACTACTCAAGGTGAGGTGTATCATGCATTGGGGCTTGTAGCAAGGAGAGGCCATACGGCTTAGTTTTGCCAAAAAGAATTTTATGCAGGTTCTCTTTGAAAAGAGTTTTGCAATAAGAGGGAGAGGTAGTTGAATCATTATTATTATAATTGGCAGGCCCTCGGGAAGTTTCAGACCATCCCACGAGTTCCCTCACTTTTATATGAGTCTTCAGACCCAAGGCCCTGATGACTCCGGCACGCATGCCAACACTTTCCCAAAACACGGCGGCCTCGACCACCCACACACACTTCAAGGAGTTGTACTAATGCTAATCATTAGGAGCACAAAGCATAGTGTGCCAAGACTGTGACAACAACTATCCGGATAGATTAAGACTCTGCAAAGTTTGTACACTTTACCTACATGCTACGTACTCCAGATCAGAGAGTAATGTAACGCTCATCCCATCTTCCCTGAGTAACCCCACATTCACACCTCGGCCCGACGCAGGGGCTATTCGGGCATTAACTACCTAGCCAGACACCGGACGACTCTCGGTCTCCGTGCCATTTCCTGGTCCACCGTGCCCTCCATGGCTCTACAGGTTTTCTCATGTGGCAGTCACCAGAAAGGTAGGGAGAGTCCCGCCCATACAGGTTCTGTGGTTGTACGAAATCACTATGTTGAGTTCAAATGAACCGGTCCTTATATTGGTGAGGCGGCTCCATCCGTCCTTGGCTAGAGGACTAGTTCGGAATACCCAGCATCGAACTAAACTGAAGTACTCAGGACAAGCCTAGTCCGGAAAGCACAGTCATCGGACTATTACTGAAGCACTCAGCGCCAATCGGTGTATTACACCAAATACACAGCCGCAACTAGTATACCTCTTAGGGAGCCCGCAACATCCCATCACCATACCCGCCTCGACCACCCTTCCCATTCACACACGCAGTTCATTAATATACCACCCATATCCTAACTCACACCACCAAACACCTTTTAACACATTTCACAATCATGTATACAGTGGGTAGTGGTTCGCGATGCGAACATCGCAGGAGTTCTTAAGCATAGTACTAACAAGGAGGTGCTCACATCGCTACTATAGCGCAACGATGAAGCTATTAGGTTGTCAAGGGGTTGTGTTGTCAAGGTCAAGGAGGAGACTGTGATAGTCACTGCTATTATCGTAACTGATACAGTGTCTTGTTTCAAGCCATTGATAGCGAGTAACTATTGTGTTACTGTTTATTGTTGGCTAGTAGCTAACACCGACATTCAGTCATCAACATAGCTCATGCTACCACATCAAGTGGTTCATAGCATAACAACATTTTAAAATAGACATACAGTCATGCAATGAAAATAGGCCATAGGTGCGATTGCAAAACATAGGTGAAATATGATCAAGGAGTTAGAGTTTGCCTTTATAGTGGTTTACCAAAGTCCTTGTCTTGTTCTTCGTGATCCGGGTCTTGAATATCTCCTTCACGAACTCTCCAATTACTAAGTACGTAGCTATGTGAATAAAATATGAAACATTGAAAAAGATCCAAGAAATCCAAATAAAACTCCAATAAACACCAACAATCATTTAATAACTCATTTTCTAAGATTCTTAGAAGGCTCATTGGAGAATATTATATTCTTCTGGTGGGTTATTTGAGAACATTACTATTTCATCGGTCAGCCAAATGGTCATTGGAAGGTTATGCCGATCCTACTAGTCTTCTAGTTGTTTACAAGGTTTATGACCATTATAATAAATTCACTAGCTTATGCTACAAATTACTTATATTGTGGTGAATGAGTCATCTATATTTTTTTTATAATTATTCTACATTCATCCTAGTACACTCGGTGAGGTGCTATTAATGCACATCTCAAATATTTTAGGTGCTAAGCATAGGTTCTAATATTTTTGGGTCAAATGAATGTCTTTACCAAGACCTGGTGTGTGGCTCATTAATTCATTCAATTTCTTAATCTGTTATTTTGTTAATATGTTTCCAAAAGCCATGGACATGTTTATGTACTCCTCTAGTACAGGACCGTTGAGACTCTCTAGAATTACTAGTGAGGATATCATTTTATTCAATTTATGTATGTGAATTTCTATTATATAATAGCTCTCTAATTGCTTTTCTATAATGACCCTAGTTGGCTCAATATCTCATGTTTTATTTTAATCCACTACTATTGTAAAGTCCTAGTTATATCTTCTTTAGAATATTTAGAAGGTCATTTGTGGAGAGGTCATTCAATTGGCAGCTTCTATGTGTATTTTAATAATCATGATTATTCACTTGATTTTACTATGGGAATGATAATCAATACTCTACCTCGTAATTTATATTAGCCAATTCATACTTGTATTATATTATATATGCCTTGCAATATCTTTCTAGGGATTTTAATTAGCCCATCTAGAGTTTATATGTATCTTTCTTCAAACTATAGATAATTTATTTAATTTTCCTATGTGGATGATAGCTGATTCTTATTCCATCAATTATATTAGTCCAATATCACTTACATTATATTATATAAGTTAAACAACATTTTCTAGAGATTGATTCATAATTATTTGTGAAGCAAATATAAAATTTGAATGCTGAACATGGGTATTACCACTTTTCTAGTTATTTATTGTTATTGTTTAACTAATAGTATTTCTCATAGTAACTACCATTTATTTTTGTTACTAATCACTTTTTTCGTGCTCTAAAAGTCATGTACTAATTATAGATGATTTTTTAGATTTTTCCTGAATAAGGAAATGCTTTTTCTGAGTTTTGGGTACACTAGGGGGTGCACCTAGCATTTTAATGTGGAGCAGTGAGGCTGGCTGTGGGCCACGGTGGTCGGTGTGTGCACACCTAGCAGTTTGCCTTTTGATACGCAGGGCCCATAGGACAGTGGCCAATGTGCCTTTGGTCTTCGTGGACCAGATCCACTCAAGTTCGGGCTGAAGTGTTGTGCTGAGCTGGCTGGAGGGGCTGCGGTGGCGCCTACGTGGCGCTCTGGGATTGGTGACGTGGCGCCTAGGTGGCCGCCACGCAAGCACGACGGTGGCCATACAGAGGAGACGGCGGCGGGAGGCCCCTAGAGCTTGCCGGCGGCGGAGCTACGCGCGCGCCCAACAAACGGGGTTGTCGGGAGGATGTTCAAGGGTCCAGTGATGCCCTCTGCGCGCTTGTCCGGGATGGGACGGTGCCCAAAGTGGCCGGCGACTAGCCAAGGTGGCCGTCCATGGCGGCGCTCCATGAAGGATGCTTTGTTGCGGGTTTTTGGGGTGGAAAATTTACAGAGATGTGCGAGGGGGTGCGAGGAATACGTCTGGTGGCTTGGCCGGGCATAGGTGGCACAAACGGCGGTCGGCGGCGGGCCTTGGCGGCCGCGCGCGTCGGCGCATTGTCGATCTACGAGTTCTTGCCGCAATACGGCGGTATGCCTTGTCTACTACGTGTTCCGGTGTGCGACAAAGGTGTAGGGGCACTCGCCAAGGTCGGCAAGGATTCAACGGCTGCGGGCGACGGTCGACGGCGTCGGAGAAGACGGCGGCGCGTCGCGTCCTCACTCCCGAAGAAATTCCACTCCGTCGTGACTTGTATATAGTATCTTCAGGCTACGTAGAGTCTAACTGGCAATACGGGTTGGTCGGAACGAGCTTCTAGCTCGCCGGTGGCTATGGCGCGTGACGGCATCACGAGGGGGCCATCGAGATCTACTCTGTGGTGTGCTACGTGACAAGGAAACATGTGTTCTATGCGTTCTAGGATATGGTAAAGCAATGCTAGGTTTTAATTGGATTACCTCGGCTTCGACGCGCCGGAACGATCGAGCTTGCCGGTGGTGAGGAAGGAAGTGGGGGACAGTGAAATTCTGCTCGGTGAGGGTTGCGCGAGCTCGGTAGTATGCGTTATGTGTGGGAGGTAATCCTGAACGAGCAAACGGGCGATATGGGGGTCGATTTATAGGGGGCCAGAGGCGGTTCCCATGGAGGTTCACAGAGGCGGTTTACGAGGGCAGCTGGCGAGGTGGTGCAAGTTCTGTGGCGCGTGCGTTTCGTCAAGGCCATGATGGCTAGGTGGAAAGAGGAAGGAGGCGACGTCGTGGCAGGGCGGCTCGGCGCCCGGCGCGGCGCAGCGTCGAGTGACGGGCGAAGTCCCGTCACGGGAAAGCCGGAGCCGTGCCGGGTCGAGGAGGGAAGGCGGTGGGAGGAAGGAGAAAGGTGGGGGTGCGCTGGGCCGGGCCGCAGGAGAGGGAGAGGAGATTGCGGGCCGCGGGCTGAGAGAAGAGGAAGGGAGTTGGGCCGGCGGGGAAGAGAAGAAAATGGGCCGTGCAGGTTTTTTGTATTTTCCTCTTTTTTCTTTATTCTTTCTTATATTTGGAATATAAACTCTAGCTTGATTTTGAAATTGATTTATAGTGGATGACTCATACTTGAGTACATTTATATTCCAGTAACTTGTTGCTCATTTGGTTAAATATCTTATCATATGATTTGTTCGTTAAGTTATTTATTTGGCACATATGTGTGTGTCTATATATATGTATATATATTAAACGAACTATACATGTACATATACATATATATGTATATATATACACATATAACTATATATATATATATATATATATATATATATACATGTGTGTGTCTACCTATATATATATATATATATATAAGTATATATATATATACACATATACATATATATATATATATATTTATACGTATTATTTAATTACCGCCACTCGTTTTTAAAATGTACTCCAGTTGGGTTTGCACTTAACTGGACTTTTTTATTTGAATTTAGTTTAAACTCAACCTATCTCCCCCATCTTTTCAATTAGGGTTTTCTCACTCTATCTATTTGGTAACTTCTATTTTAATCCTTGTACCTTAAGTTTGTAATTTGAGTTCTTTATGTTTTGTTGGTTTCCGTTTTACAAAGTTCTATTACTCTTTTTCATTAGCCTATTCTTCTTTAACTTCCTATTTTAGTTTAGTGGTGTGCTTACCTATACATGTCTATTGTTCGTCTTGTATGATTGTTTGCCTTGATTTTCTATTGGCGATCAATGTTTGCTCACAATTCAATCAAAATTTTTTGTTCAGAGCCATTTTTAGTAGTTTCAAATTTTGGGCTATGACAAAATCCGACCAAAACGGATATGGGTCGGATATTTTCGGATCCAGCACCCGGACGGATCAGAAAATATCCAATCCACTTTCATCCCTACGCCGCCTGGCTGCACCAGAAGCTTCAGGTTCCATGACACCACCATGGCCTGCCGCTGCGCCAGGTGCCCCTGCTTCACCTCTTCCGGCACGTCGGTGATGTCGCCGACGGCGAACACGTTCTTCCGCCCGCCAAGCACAGGTGCTCGTCCACCTTCAGGTGCCCCGACTCGTCCACGTGCTCCCCGAGGAACGACGACTCACGCTGCAGCCACCCCGACGCCAGCGGCGGCGCCGTGCACACCAAGTAGCAGTCGGCCTTCACCGTTTCCCCAGCCGACGTCGTGAACTCCTGCCTCGCGTCCGGCGGTACGGAGGCGACGTCCACGGTCTGGTCCAACAGCACGGTGACGCCCTTGTACCGGAGCCATGGTCTGTACCAATTGTCAGGATCGCTCACTCTCACAGCTCGCTGAGCAGTACGATGATATCTTGCAGAATGAAATCACGAGGAAGACAATCAACTTTGTGGGAGGTTTTCCCTTGATAGATGCAATGACACACACCGTGCCCTTTTTGCCATGGGCGTCCGGTTCTCCCGCCTTACCGTTCACGGATCCATGCCTCCCACGCACGACGTGCACCATTCGTGAGCTGAAGACCCGGGCGCATGCAGTTACCGGACGAAGTTGTGGCACGGGACACGCCCCACCTCAACCATGACTAAGTAAACAACCGAAAAACATGCTAACTAGGCTACTGAATCAACTAACAACTCCAGCGCCTTGGCCGACGTCCAGGGACTACCCATCACCTCCAGCAGCCGGTCCCCGCTGTGGACGAGCCTCACACTCTTCTTGTCGGCCGGGTAGGTCATCACGATCTCCGCCGCCAGCTCCACGGCAATGGGCCCACTGCTGACGATCATCACTGCCTTGGCCAGCTCGATCCGGCGGCAGTCGTCTTGGATCTTGTCGAGCCGGTCCGACCGCTTCTGCGGGTGGGTGCACTCGCGCCCCGTGGCGATGACGAGGAAGTTGTAGGCCACGGCGTGGCCCGTCGAGGTGAGCACCACGGAGTCGTCGATGCCCACCGCCGAGGCCGTCACCACCTTGGCGTGCGTCAGGTACTCGTCGTGCGAGACCACGGTGTGGTCCACGGCCAGCGGGTCCGCCTTGGTGCGCATGTTCACCCACGGGATCTCGAAGTACTCCTTCCTGCGTACGTGCGTCCATCCATGCATCAACCAGCTAGAATCGTAGCCTTCTTCTTGTTCTTGATCAACCAATCAAGAAGAAGAAGGAACAAACAACAATTAACGGCGCTCATGGCGTACGGGTCGATGAGGATGACGTTGGCGTGGTTCTGGAGCGTCTTGGCAAGGAGGGCGCCGGCGATGCCGCCGACGCGATCGTCGGTGGAACGCAGCATGCTGGTCTCCATCATCGTCGTTTCCTGGTTGTTGCAGCACACATGAATGTGACGAAATCAATGGATATATTAGCTAGAATTATATATGGATGGACAATTCTATCCACTATGGCATATGCGGAAAAGTACACCATGTCACCGACACGCTCCTTCTTAAACGAGAGCTTGCCGGCACGCACCAGGTGGTTGAAGGAGTCACTGGACCACCCCATGTAGGTCCGGACCTTCTTCAAATTGCCATCGGTCGTGAGACGGCTCTTGCGAAGACCCAACTCCATCGCAGTACGGCGGGGCGAGAGAGGAAAAGCAAGCGAAAGTTTGGAGGATTCGAGCGCAAGTTCAAATGAAAGCATAAGGAATCCCCAAACGGTGCGTGCTTTCCTTCTAAAATAAACTCCCGCAACGCTTGGATGGAAACAGCAGAAGGGCCAACGATACAGTTCAAAAATTTCACCCTACCAATGACAAGGGGGCCTGGGGCCACCCTGACGATTAAGTCGAGGTCCTTACCCCAAGCGAACAATTGTCATCATGAGAGCCGGGAAACCCGAGGGCGGCGGCCTGACACGGCGCGCGGAACCGATACAGTTTTCGTATCGGGAACCGACGACCTTCAATTGCGTGAGATCCGCACGCGCAGATCTCACCTGCCGCATCCTGAAGATGCCACGCGGTGGTGGTTTAGCTGCGAACCACCAACCGCACATCCAAAAATCCTTGAAGACACAGCGTCAAAATCGAAAAGATGGACACACCTTCGGCAGAATGACTTAATCCAAAAGGTCTCTCCCGGAGGTGGGCCCAGGGGGCCACTGTCGGTACCCTACGTACCACATACCCCTTGGAACTGCGAAGAGTGCAGAGGAACTCCACCTATCTGATTTGAAGACCTCCAAAGGCCCCACATGTCATACGAAACCGGACCTGCCTCCCTTTTATGGTGAGTCCCAGTACTGTCACGTGTATCATAAAACCGGAGCTACATTCCATACACGGGAAAGCTCTGGACTAGATACCTGTGTGGCACCTCTGTACCTAACCCCCGACAGAGGGAAGCTTCGGTACTGACACGTGTACAATAGCACCGGACCTACTCGTCCATGACGGTAAGCTCCGGAGCTGCCACGCGTCCAACCGCCGGACCTTCAACCTCAACAGGCAGATTGGTGGACCTCTAATGGCTCGGACCTTAAAGGAATAATTAAAGACTTCAAGACCCGATACGTGTCATTAATGCTATCTTAATGACACACGATCGGAGGACCCTTAGTACTATTAACGCCGCCATCAAGGCGTGTTATCACGCTGTTAAGGGTAATTAAGTACATTAACTGTGTATTAAGCATCAGTAACCGCCAAAGCCACATGTCAGTACAAGCTGATGATGTAATGACCAGTCCTTGTACTATAAAAGGACTGACCGAGCGATACACAAGGGGACACTTCCACACACGCTCAAGACACTCTAGCGCTCAGATGCTCAATACAACAGCAACACACCCGTGGAGTAGGGTATTACGCTCAGGCGGCCCGAACCACGTAAATACTTGTGTCAAATCACCACCTTCTTTTGAATCTTCGCGCGCCCTAACCGAACTACAAAACTCTGCGGGCTACCAACGGTAGTACCGGGAGAATTGCTGGAATCACACTCCGACAGCGCCCGACTGGGATGGTGAGGCGTCGCCATGGCGCCTAACCGTTGTGTCCAGGTGAACGCCCATGTCGACAGCCACGTCGGGCGAGCCCAGAGAAAAGGCGGGGAGGGTGAGAGAAGAAGGGAAGAGCGTTGGAGGAATACGGGGCGGCAGGGCTACAGTGGCGCTGGAGGAAGACGAGGCGCTAGAATGTAGAGGCTCCAACAGATAGGATAGGCTGGACTACAAGCTGGCGGCTGGATCTGTTAGAGATCAAAACCCTAGGTTAAAGTCTTATTGGGTCAGGCCTTTGTTATACCCATGCCTTCCCTACCACGCGTCCCTACCAGCCGTCGTACCTGCTAGCAATCGCTACACGCGAGTCCCCGCCGCCGCTCCTGTCTTGGCGAGTCGTCTTCCTCCGCTCCTGGCTCCTGCCGTGTTCCCTGCCTGTGCCGGCGCCGGCTCTGCTCACCTGCTCCGGCAACCTCCTCTCCCTGCTTCCCTCCCCTCTGCGCTCTTTCTCCCTCCCCTGCAGCGGAGGTTGCACCTCTATCGCCCTCGCCTGGCGCACGCCTAGGCGTCCAGGTGAGGTTTTAAACACTGCTCTCCCCCTCCCCCCCTTCCAAACTTGTGTGGCTTGCCCACATGCAGCAGCAGCAGCGGTGCTCACCGCTCTCCTTACTCTTGTTTCAGCAATAGAGGTGAAGGGCGTACTTGTGTTTCAGCCATAAAGGTGAAGGGCGCGAGGTTTTACTAGCTCATCCTGTATTGCTTTCGGGGTTTGATATCGAGGAGGCTGGAGAAGGCTTTAGAGGTGCGACACAATGGTACGAATCATCTGTTTCACTCCCCGCCCCCCAATGTTTCTTCTTGTTTCCTACTATTTGGTTTGTTTCCAGATCGCGGATCAGCAAATGCCCCTCACCCGCGCTATTTTCCTTTAACACTTTGTTATGTTATTTGTATTGCATAAAAACGTGTGTTCACAATACCTTGATTTCGTATTTTATTTTCTTGAGGGGTTTATTTCTTGTTTGATAATAATCAAGTCTACCCAACTAAGATATGAATCTGCTATTTGCCTAGATCAATTAATTTTGTTTATGGTAACAAGATAACAATCAGAATACGTAGGATTACCTAAATAGACTTTTGATGTCTTTATACAGCCCTACTTTTAGTGATAGGCTGCATATTCCAGCTTTTAGGGTATCTCCAACAACACAATGCATTTATGTGTTTATCTCAGTGTATGGTGTGTTCATCCCACAATTGATCGTGTTTGGGATAATGTGTTCGTCCTACGGAATGATGTGTTTGATCCATAGTCGTGCATGATGATCTGTTCATCCTCAGGTGTCTATCCTAGGGATTGTAGTGCTCAGCCCAAGTTATAGTGCCCAGTAGCTCGATCCTCCGAGTAAAGTAATGCAATACGCTTTGTTCACGTGGATCCATCATCCGAGAGAGTTGTGATGACAGGATGATGTCGCTGGCCGCAAGGTTTCACAAACTGATCAATAGGATTCTGATTTTGGCCAACGATTACTGGGACTCCATGAGCAACGAGAGGCAGCAGGGCTTCCTCTCTGTCAGGCTCGACATGTAGGCAGCACGGCTTCCTCTTTGTCAGGTTCGACGTGCTACGGGATGAATACAACAAAATTGAATTGTCAAAATACCATATGTATTTGGAAATTTTTCGAATAAATTTTGAATACATACCGTTTTAGTCTAGACCCGTTACACTCCGGCTGGTCCATGACTCGATCGGTCCAAGAGCGGAGCGAAGACACTCCCATTCATCAAAGAGCTCTAGCGCAGACCCGCACGGAGACGGGTGGTCAGCGTGACGGCGGGAGCAGGCTGCAGCATGGACGGCGGGATTAGGCTGCAGGCTGCAGTGTGGCCAATCCACTCTGATAAGATAAATAATACGATGATGATTCATTTTACAGATAGACGCCTCTCGGAGTCGGTTTTTGTGACAGCATAGTTGCTCCTAACACTTGCGCAGCAAAAATCCTATTCCTTTCCGGTAGCACCTCATCAAGGACGTGATATCAATCACATTCTTAGCAAAAGTGAAGAGAGCTAACACTTCATACTGTATTGTTAGTTTGGAGAGAGCTAACATTGTTAGCAAAAATGAAGAAAGCTTCTCCCAATATCTGATGACGTCTCTCAAAAACTCAGACAATACTGTCCTCGCCTAGCAAACAGTGAGCAGTCAAACCAGTCGCCTGGTAAGAATGAAATATTTTTATATTTGATCGTGATGACATGGCAAATAGTATCCACTTTGGGACGTTATATTCGAAAAAAACTCGGAACCGTTCCAATATTGACATATTTCCGTTTCGATATATTCGTTTTCAATATTTCTGAAATTTCCGATGTTGTAATCGTTTATGATGATTTTGTTTCTGATCCCGTTTCCGAAGATTATATATGAAAATGAAAATGATCTGATTTTTTTCTGTCCGTTTCCAACCGTTTTCAGCCCTACCTGGTGCATCCAAACCGGATTAAGGTAACTCTAGATAAACGCCCAAGTGTAAGATTTTATTAATGTCTCCCCTACCAAGTGTTGGAACATGGTCTGTGAGAGGCTTAATATGGAACTACGGATACAACTAGTTGTGGGGAGAGCTAACCTTCCTACCCTACAGCCTCTAGGATTAGTCGTTGGTCTTGAAATGTTTGGGTTATTATCACCAGCAATAGTTCAGACAATCGAGGCGCGAGATAGAGATCACATCCGCACAGAATATCGGAGAGCCACACCTCATCATGTTGTTGAAGATTGAATGGTTGAAGAAGCTAGTGTCAAACTCTTGACCTTTGGCTCATCCTGTCAAGGGGTTGAGGATATGTCTAATCGGGCTTAGGATGATGTGTTTATCCCAGAGTATGATGTGTTTAACCCACAATTGTTTGTGTTCGAGATTTTGTAGTCGTACCAGGGGATGATGTGTTTGACTCATAGTCGTGCATGATGATGTGTTTATCCTCAGAGTGTAGTACCCACTCTAGGGGTTGTAGTGCTCAACTCAAGTTGTAGTGCCCTGCTCAACCTAACTTGTAGTGCCCAACCAAATTTATGTTCGGGATATAGTTGTGTCCATCTCGGTGGTGTTGTAGTGTCCACTCCAAAATTGGTTGTGTTTAGGGTGAAGTTGTGCCACCACAGAAGGTGTAGTTGCGGATAATGTGTTTATCCCAAGGTATGCTGTGTTCATCCCAGTCAATTTTTTTTTAGATGATGTGTTCATCCCAAAATTGTTTGTATCCGGACTGATGTGTTCATCCAAGGAGATAATGTGTTCGACCCATAATCATGCATGATGATGTGTTTATCCCAATGTATGATGTGTTCATCGCACTCAATGTTTGCTCGAGATGATATATATTCATCCCACAATTG
The DNA here is from genome assembly GCA_036927565.1 of Tuctoria greenei. Taxonomy (NCBI): domain Eukaryota; kingdom Viridiplantae; phylum Streptophyta; class Magnoliopsida; order Poales; family Poaceae; genus Tuctoria; species Tuctoria greenei. The sequence goes on along the minus strand of JAYESD010000009.1, from coordinate 176,418,771 downwards.
TTCGTGTCTGGGATGATATGTTCGTCCAAGGAGATGATGTGTTCAACCCATAATCATGCATGATGATATGTTCATCCTTAGGGTGTAGTGCCCATCATATGGGTTATAGGGCTCAACGGATATTGCAAGTGTCCATGGCGGGAGGCTCGAATCCCACGAAGCAATATGAGATCACCATCCGTTATTACTGCTTGGCTCGATGGAGGTAGATCTCAAGAGGATGATGGAGTTGGAAAAGTTATTGTTGAAGCGAGCCTGTATGAGAGTTGGGGGGGGGTCGAATAAGCTAGTGAATGTGTTGGAGAAGCTTGGCCAGTTTCTCAAAGGTGTTCTCAAAGGTTGGGTGAAGCAATAACTAGTCAGAGAGGGTATATGGATCATGGTTGAAGAAGCCAGTGCCAAACTCTTCACCTTTCACTCATATTGTCCAGGGGTTGACGATGTGTCCAAGCCAAGTTCGTTCTTGGGATGATGTATTTATTCCAGGAATGATGTGTGCATCCCACTCAAATTATGCTTGGTGTTGAGGTAATCACGTTTTCTAAAAGGTTTAAAGTCCAGGATAGGGGAGCGTCAGCCTGGTGCGTCTAGAGTCCAAGTCAGAATATGTGATAAGAGTCCAAACTAGATTAAGGTGACTCTAGAAAATTGCCCCAATGAAGCTTTTGTTAACGTCTCTCCTACAAAATGCTGGAACGTGGTCCGTGAGAGGCTGAATATGGAAATACGGAGGAAACTAGTTGTGGGAAGAGCTAACCTTCCTACACGACAGCTTATAGGATCAATCGGTGGTCTTGAAATATTTGGGTTATTATCACCAGCAATATTTCATGCGATTAGGCGCGAAATATAGATTGCAACTACACATAATACTGGAGAGTCAAACCCCATCATGCGGTTGAAGATCAAGACAGTTGGCATATACCACCTCAGGTTCTCCCGTACATTGCATTGAGGGCCTTCTTCTAGATGGCTAACCATGATGAACTGCAAGCGCTGTGGAGTCAGCTAGTGTTCACTATCGGTCTGGATGATAGCACTAGGTTCCCAAGTCCTTGACGAGGAGATTGCAAAGCGATGGTGCCGACAGGCTTAAATATTGGCGGTTGTTAATCTCTTGATGGGATGCCAAGATTTTTTATGGGGTCAAGAAAAATTAACTCTGAGATTTGCTTTTTGTGTTACCTTTGTGTCCCTTTCATTGTGTTCTTGTGTCCATGCTCCATAATATGAGCCATGATATTTGCCATTATTTGGCTACTCTTATGCTTCTTATGGCAAGCAACTCGTTGACTAATCAGTGTACATACTGTTCCAAATGTTAAGATAAAATGTATCAAAAATGTTGCGGATTTCGAACATTGGGATGATGTGTTCGTCCCAGAGGATGATGTGTTAATCCCATAATTATCGTGTTCTGGATGATGTGTCCATTTCAGATGATGATGTGTTTGTCCCATAGTCGTGTATAATGATGTGTTCGTACCAAAGTAGTGTCCAATCCAAATTTATGTTTGAGATGTAGTTGCGCCCATCCCAAGGGTGTAGTTGTGTCCAACTCAAAATTGGTGTTGTTTGGGATGAAGTTGTGACAATGTAGTTGTGTCCAACCCAAAATCGTGTGTAGGTTGGAATATGTAATTCTTCATCCTAAAATAGTGAGAGTGTGTCCTAGAAACAAGATTAACGGGGTAATTGTTGAGTTTAATCTTGTTTTCTATATTATTCTAGAAGTATATTAGAAGAGAAGTTTCAGTATTCAGTTATTTAGGGTTAGAGATAGAATTTAAAGATAAAGATAGAGTTTGAGATAAAGTCCAGTAGGTTAGACAAAGTACTAAACAGATTTGGCCTGTTTTTATTGTAACAAGTATATATATCTTGGAAATACTAAGAAATAAATCAAGCAATTCATTATTGAAATTTTGAGTTCATTTTTTTGGTTCAAAATTCCAACATATGTAGTCTCTTTCTGAGAGGTGAGCATAGATAAATGTGTATGAGAAGAGTTTGATCTATATTCTTAGTTGTCCTATTTCATCATATGCAAAATGGCAATCCCATTTGCATGTCCTATTGGGAGTTGTGGGATGTTCCTCAGTATCCGAATTGAATTTGACATGTTGTATTCAATATCTAAAACCGTCTCCGATAGATAGCTCAAACATTAGCTCAAATTCAATTCAGATATTGAGGAACAACCCACACAACTCCCAATAAGAGATGCAAATGGGATTGCCATTTTGCATATGAGGAGATATGACAGCTAAGAATATATATCAACTCTTCTCATATGCATTTATCTATGCTCACCTCTCAGAAGGAGACAGCATATGTTGGAATTTTGGACCAAAAAATCAACTCAAAATTTCAATAATAAATTGCTTGGTTTATTTCTTGGTATTTCCAATATATATATATATATATATATATATATATATAGACTTGTTACAATAAAAACAGACCAAAATATGTTTGGTACTTTTATCTAACCTCCTGGACTTTATCTCAAACTCCATCTTTAGCTTTAAATTCTATCTCTAACCCTAGATGACTGAACTCTAACAGGAACTTCTCTATAATACACTTCTAGAATAATAAAGAAAACAAGATTAAACTCAACAATCATCCCATTAATCTTGTTTCTAGGACAGACTCTCACTAATTTAGGATGAAAGAAACATATTCCAACCTACACACAATTTTGGGTTGGACACAACTACATCGGCACAACTTCAACCCAAACAACAACAATTTTGGACTGGACACAAATACATCCTCAGGATGGACACAACTACATCTCGAACATAAATTTTGGTTGGACACTACTATGGGACGAACACATCATTATACACGATTATGGGACGGACACATCATCACCTAAAATGGACACATCATTCCGAACATGAATAATTATGGGATGAACACATCATCCCAATGTTAGAAATCCGCACCATTTTTTGAAACATTTTATCTTAGCATTTGAAATAATATGTACACTGTTCAGTCGATGAGTTGCCTGCTATAGAAGCATAAGAGCAGCCAAATGATGGCAAATATTATGGCACATATTATGGAGCATGGACACAAGAACGCAATGAAAGGGGCGCAAAGGTAACACAAGAAGCAAGTCTCAGAGTTAAATTTTCTTGACCCCATAAAAAAATCATGGCATCCCATCAAGAGATTAGAACAGAACAGCAACCAATATTTAAGTCTGTCAGCATCATTGCTTTGCAATCTCCTCGTCAAAGGACCTGGGCAGCCTGGTGCCTGGTGATACCATCCAGACCGCTATTGAACACTAGTTGACTCCGTAGCGCTTGCAGTTCATCGCAGTTAACCTTCTGGATGAGGCCCCTCAATGCTATGTGTGGGGGAACCTAAGGTGGCATACGCCAATTGTCTTGATCTTCAACCACATGATAGGGTCTGACTCTCCAGTATTATGCGCAAATGTGATCTATATCTCGTACCTTAATTTTCTGAACTATCGCCAATGATAATAACCCAAATATTTTCAAGATCATCGACTGATCCTGGAGGCTGTAGGCTAGGAAGGTTAGCTCTTCCCACAACTAGTTGCCTCCACATTTCTATATTCAGTCTCTCACACACCATATTCCAGCACTTGGTAGGAGAGACATTAATAAAAACTTCACTGGGGTGATTTTTTAGAGTCACCTTACTCTAGTTTGGACTATTATATCTTATTCCAACTTGAACTATGAGGGCACCAAGCCGGCACTCCCCTGTCCTCGACTCTAAACTTTCTAGAAAACATGATTACCTCAATACCCGAGCAGAATTTTGGTGGGATGAACACATCATCATCCACGATTATGTGTCGAACACATCATCCTCTTGGTCGAACACATCGTCCCGAACACAAACAATTGTGGGATGAACATATCATCTCGAGTAGAATTTGGGTGGACTGAACACATCATACCCTCAGATCACATTATCTCGAGCACAACTATGGAACTTGAGGTGTCGACATATGCTAATTTTCTCGATCTTCAACCATATAATAGGATTTGGCTCTCCAGTATTCTGTGCAGACATGATCTATATCCCGCGCCCAAACATTTCAAGTCCATCGACTAATCCTAAAGATTGTAGGATAGGAAGATTAGCTCTTCCCACAACTAGTTGTCTCAGTAACTCCATATTTAGCCTCTCACATACCATGTTCCAACACTTAGTAGGAGAGACATTAATAAAAACTCCACTAGGGTGGTTTTCTGGAGTCATCTTAATCTAGTTTGGACTCTTCTATCTTATTCCGACTTGACCTATGGGCGCACCAGGTTGGCGCTCTCCTATTGTGAACTCTAAACCTTCTAGTAAACATGATTACCTCAACACCCAACCAAAATTTGAGTGGGATGAACACATCATCATGCACGACTATGGGTCGAACACATCATCTCCTTGGCCGAACACATCGTCCCGTACACAAACAATTGTGGGATATGAACACATCATCCCAAGTAGAATTTGGGTGGGATGAACACATCATATCCTGTGATAAGCACATTATCCTGACACGACTATAGAACCTGAGGTGGCATATGTCAGTTTTCTCGATCTTCAAGCACACCATGGGGTCTGTCTCTCTATTATTTTGTACAGACGTGATATATATCTTGCGCCTCAATTGCCTGAACAAGTGTCGGTGATAATGGCCATGTTTGGCACAACTTTTCATCCAAGTCCTTAACAAATTTAAGCATTTAGACTTCCAAACGCTTAGATTTTGGATCAACTTCTCGCAAAAGCGCTTCCCGAAATGAACTTGTACACTGCTGGAAGGAAAGGCTACCTCCCATTTACTTGCTTCCTGCAACTGAGTTACAAAACTACCCTCAAACTTCAATAAAAATTATCCGCAATTGTCATCGTATAAAATAGTACCCTAACTCTTCTTCTCTCCAGTCTGCCTCCAGAATTCCCTCCGCCTCCGCTCCGCTCCCCCCCCCTCCGAAAGCGAGTGTCTGACGCTCCTCCGCCTCAGATCCGTGTCAAGGGGTTGTTGCTCCTTCTCCCCCGCCGTCGGATATACATGTCCAGATCCCGGCGCCCCTCTCCCCCACTATCGGAGATCCGCGCCATCTCATTCTCTCCGAGCTCCGGATCCCTCAGCGCATGCGCATTGCTTCCTCCTCGTCTTATCCAACACACAGACCGACACTCGGACAAGCACCTCCCTACCCCACCCGTCATCCTGAGGCAAAATGGTTCTTCGTATCATGATGCAACATCAATGGCTGACTCACATGAGGCACATGAGCAAAGCAGTGCTAGCATCGTTGATGAGGGAGAAGGGGTCAACGCATCATGCCGCATTGTAGATTTTTTCGATGATATTTGGTGCCCACCACCACCTGAAGATGAGAGTGATGATTTGGAATCAAAGATATTTGGATGCGATGATGAGGATGATGGGGTTGCTTCTGGACCAAGTTGCTTCAGTGCTAACAGAATAACTGGTGCTGATGGTGTGTCAACTGGAGCTTGTAAAGAAAATTTTCTGAATGATTTGTTTGAAACACTTTCGAGCTTTAGTTGCACAGTTACTGAAGGAGAAAGGTGTTAGCTCGGATCGTGGCAATGATTCTAAAAAATGTCTCGAGATAGTGTCCTCATTGGCACGACTCACACCAGGTTCCCTCAGTGACGACGTAAGAACTACCTGTGCTGAACACGCACGATGACTCACACCAGTCTTTGTAAATGTGCTGAACACACAACGTGATGACTCACACCAGTCTTTGCAATCTCCAACACAGCGTAAGAACAAGGGAGCTGTTTGGCTCGCGGCCACACGAGGCCACAGCTGCAACGTGCACGGCGCGCGTTTGCTTCCTGTGTCACAATCCCCAGTTCATTTTTTATGTCACACATTGCCGCAAGTGTGGCAGCCAATTTTGGCGACATAGGTTTGGCACCGCCACACTTACGGCGTGGCGTCGGTAGTGAGGATCCAAACAGCTCCAAGATAAACATGGGGATATGTCATCTGAAAAACTGTAAGTGCCACTTCTCACTGGACAACTGTCAAGCAGGCGATGTGGATGACCAAGACAAACTTTCAGCTGGTTACTTATCTGGTACTGACAACAATCAGAATTATCATGTAATTATCAAGGTGTACTTGTGGTCTTGTGCAGCTGGGACAGAAATCACTAGTTCCTACCTTTCCGAACACAAATTCATGTTTCATTTGTATCAAACAGGGCCAATAACCCAAATATTTCAAGACCATCGACTGATACTGGAGGTTGCAGGGTAGCAAGGTTAGCTCTTCCCACGACTAGTCGCCTCCATATTTTCATATTCAACCTCTCACAGCCGATGTTCTGACACTGGTAGGAGAGACATTAATTAAAACTTCACTGGAACAGTTTTCTAGAGTCACCTTAATCTAGTTTGGACTCTTATCTCTTATTCCACCTTGGACTATGGGCACAACAGACCGACGCTCCCCTGTCCTGGACTCTAAACTTTCTAGAAAACATGATTACCTCAACACCCGAGCAGAACTTGGGTGAGATGAACACATCATCATGTACGACTATGTGCTGAACACATCACCCCTGGTCGAAACATCGTCATGAACATGAACAATTGTGGGATGAACACATCATCTCGAGTAGAATTTGGATGTGATAAACACATCATACCCTGGGATAAACACATTACCCCGAGCACGACTATGGAACCTCAGGTGGCATATGCAATTTTCTCGATCTTCAACCACATGATAGGGTCTGGCTCTCCAGTATTCTGTGCAGACGTGATCTATACCCCGCGCCTCAATTGCCTGAACTATTGTCGGTGATAATAATCCAAACATTTCAAGACCATCAACTAATTGTGGAGGTTGTTGGGTAGGAAGGTTAGCTCTTCCCACCACTAGCCGCCTCCGTATTTCCATATTTAGCCTCTCACGGACCATGTTCCAGCACTTGGTAGGAGAGACATTAATAAAAACTTCACTGGCTAGAGTCACCTTAATCTAATTTGGATTCTTATCTCTTACTTCGACTTGGACTATGGTCGCAACAGGCTGGCGCTCCCCTGTCCTGGACTCTAAACCTTCTATAAACATGATTACCTAAATTCCTGAGCAGAATTTGTGTGGTATGAACACATGATCATGCACGACTATGGGTCGAACACATCATTACCTTGGTCGAACACATGTCCTGAAAACGAACAATTGTGGGATGAACACATCATCCTAAGTAGAATTTGGGTGGGATGAACACATCATATCCTGGGATAAACACATTATCTCGAGCACGGCTATGAAACTTGAGGTGGCATATATGCCAATTTTCTTGATCTTCAACCACATGATGGGATTTGACTCTGCAGTATTATGTGCCGACATGATCTATATTTCAAACTTTAATTGCCTGAACTATTGCCGGTGATAATAACCTAAATATTTCAAGACCATTGACTGATTCTGGAGGCTGTAGGGTTGGAAGGTTAGCTCTTCCCACAACTAGTCGCCTCAGTATGTCCATATTTAGCTTCTCAGAGACTGTTTCAACACTTGGTTGGAGATACATTAATAAAAACTTCACTGGGGCAGTTTTATAGAGTCACCTTAATCTATTTTGAACTCTTATCTCTAATTCCGACTTGGACTCTAGGCGCACCAAGCCGGCGCTCCTCTGGACTCCAAACCTTCTAGCAAAATTGATTACCTCAACATCCGAGTAAAATTTGGGTGGGATGAACACATCATTCCTGGGATAAACACATCATTCCGAGAACGAACTTGGTTTTGACACATAGTCAACCCCTGCACAATATGATCCAAAGGTGAAGAGTTTGGCACAAGCCTCTTTAACCATTTGATCTGTATACCCTCTCAGTCTAGTTAATTGCTTCACCCAACCTTTGAGAAATGCCTTTGAGAACTGGTTAAGCTTCTCCAACACCTTCACTAGCTTATTTGACTCCTCTGGACTCTCATACAGGTCCACATCAATAATAACTTCTCCAACTCCGCCATCCTCTGGAGATCTACCGCCACCGGGGCAAAGTAATAACGGTTGGTGATCCCGTATTACTTTGTGGGATTTGATCCTCCCGCTATGGACACTCGCAATATCACCTGAGCACCATAACACATAGAGTGGAGACTACATCCTGAGGATGAACACATCATCATGCATGACTATGTGTCGAACACATCATCCCATTGGAAGAACACATCATCCGGACACGATCAATTGTGGGATGAATACATCATCCTGAGAAGAATTTGGGTGGGATGAACACATCATACTCTGGGATAAACACATTATCCTGAGCACAAACTTGGGTTAGACATATTCTCAACCCATGGACGGTACGAGGCAAAGGTGAAGAGTTTGGCACTAGTCTCTTCATCCATTTGAACTGTATACCCTATATGTCTAGTTAATTGTTTCTCCCAACCTTTGAGAAACTGGTCAATTTTCTCATGCATCTTTACCCACTTATCTGACTCCTCCTGGCTCTCATACAGACCCGCTTCAACCAAGAGCTTCTCTAACTCCATTGTCCTCTTGAGATCCACCTCCAGCAGGCCATGCATCAATAACGGCTTGGTGATCCCATACTCTTCTTGGGATTCGAGCCGCCCGCCATGGGAAGTAGGTGCACACGCACAACAAAACCCCTCCGACTGCGACCGTCACGCCGAGAAACCTGGTTGGACGAGTACGGGCCACCACTGCCTGTAGACTCACGATATCCCAAAACCATAAATGATGATTGCACAACCGTGAAGTTATGAGGGTTTTGAATGGGTCGAGAAAGGCACAGTCTCTCTAGGGCCTCAACTTGTTGCGATATGCTGACGTGCTATGGTTCCTCGCCCAAATCAAATTGAGTCACTTCTGCTAGATAGGGCTGCTCTTGTTGAGCTCCGCCTTGCTTCGATTCACCATCTTCCCTGTCAAATTTGCACGAAACATGCCCGACCGCGAGCCTCGAACATGCCTTGGTTGATTCGTGGCCACCTCCAAGAGTATGTTGTCTCGAGATGAAAATCAACTCGAAATTTCAATACCAAATTGGTTGATTTATTCATTGGTATTTCTTGTTAAAGATAAAAACAAAATCAAATCTATTTAGTACTATTATTTAACCTCCTAAACTCTACCTCAAACTCTATCATTATCTTTAAAATCTATCTCTAACTCTAGACTAGACTCTATTTGGAACTTATCAATATTATAGAAAAAACAAGATTAACGCAACATCATATTCCGTTGTATATTTCAAATATTTATCTTCTCCATTTATTTTGCCTCTTCAAAATGCATTGTGTTGTTGGACATGGGTTAAAGGATGGAAAATGCAGGCTATAACAAAATTTAGACCAGTATTAAGACATCAAAAGTCTATTTAGCCAATCCAACTTATTTTGATTATTATCTTCTCACCAAAATTAAATTATTTGTTCTGGGCAATTAACATATTCATATCTTGGTTGGCTGAACTTGATTATTATCAAATAAGAAATCAACCCCTCAAGGAAACCAAATAAGAAATCAAGTCACTTTGAACACACATTTCTATGCAGTACAAATAAAATTATCAAAGTGTTGTAGGAAAAATAGCAGGGGAACACTTGCTAATCCGCGATCTGAAACTCTTCCCTAAAAACCAACCAAATAGTAGGAAACATGAAAAAACATTGGGGGACGAGGAGTGGAACAGAGGATCCGTACCATTGTGCCGCACCTCTAGAAGCTTCTCCAGCCTCCTTGATGTCGAACCCGCCAGAAGCAATACAGGACGAGTGCCCTTTACCTTTATGGCTGAAACACAAGTATGACCTTCATATCTATGGCTGAAACACAAACAAGTAAGGAGAGCGGTGAGCGCCGCTGCTGCTGCTGCAAGTGGGCAAGCCACAGAAATCATGCACCACGTTTCGTCTCCGGTGATCGTGGTGGAGCCAGCATGCGGAGACTGTAAAGGTGGAGCAACTTTTTCTTAAAGAAAAAATATGCAACCGTACTTGCAGTGCTTTACAATCAATTTTAATGAAATATACATTTTTCATTTTTGTACTCCCTCTGTATTTAAAAGTTTCTCGCTTTGTAGTACAAAACAGCAAACCTTTAGGAATAGAGGAAGTATATTTAATATTGATTACTTCAAAAATGAATTAGCCAGTGTCAAATAAAAATAAATTAGGCAGTGTCAAACAAAAAGAAACAAAGAGAACATGTCATTTCTATTTGGGACTCTAAGTCAACATAATTATTACTGTTAACTCGAATACGATATATTAGTATTAGCTCAAACTTCTTCTGATTTTTTAAATGAATAAAATATATGATGTATAGAAAAGGATGAGAGAAATATGAAAATATTGAGCCTTTTTAACTTTATCTCTTCTAATTAATTTGATCTATTTTATCATGATTCCATAATTTATTTTAATCACCACTCAACATCTAACGACTCTTATGCATTGAAGTCATGTACTTTTATGTATCAAAGTCCATCATCTCAAACAGAAGAGGTTAAGTCTATTTAACATTGCTAGATCATTCTTTAGTCACTTAATATCATCTCCATATCTAAATGGAGTTAGTATTTTGGAAGCTAGAACTCAACCATCCATATGAACTAATCCAATCAATTATAAGGATCAGAATGATAAAGGTATTTAATTTAATATATTGTCATGTTTCTCATATCTAAAAATTCTATCTTTTATTATATTTCCATATTTCTCATATCTAAAAACTCTATCTTATTAAATGGATGGCTTTAGTGAAGTACTACAAGGCAAAATTTGAAAAGCAAGTGCAAGCACACACTTAGTGAAAAGACAATCATTATGCACACAATGACAATGTGTCTTTATGAAGACAATATATATGGTGTAAATGATATTTGTGGTATTAACACACTAAGAAACATTTGTGACCATCTAATCTACTTTGAAAGTCCACAATTAGGATCGTGGAAGAATATATATCACTTAAATTTTTTTTGATAGATGAAATTCATCTAAGTGAATGGTGAGTACTTCATACTCATAATCAGATGATCTAGATATTAGTTACAATATTAGCATCACAAAATCTATTTACACCAGATATATTGTCTACTATAGGATGCACCCCTTGTCGCTTGTCCATCAACCCAAAGCAAGTAGTCTTAGGGATGGCAATGGATCATGTTTTGATATATCATAGCAAAAATACACCTAAAATAAATTAGATCACTGGTGAAATTTGAATACCGCACCTACAGGTGAAACTTGTCACTTGCACCCACCGGGTTTTGGATGCTCGTCGAGAATTGAATAAATGTAACCAAAATTTGATAACAAATAAATATTTGAACAGTACCAAGCTTATTCACGATAATTAAATATTCAAACTTTGGGGATTTATTTCAATAACATACTAAATACTATAAATAAAGAGGTATTAAGTACAGAACCCTTAAAATGTAACACAACATGCATAATGATCACATATTCATCACAAATATCAGCCTAATAGGTGATCTATGAAACTTGATACAACCATACAGGTAAAAGATAATCGGTTGTTCGATGTTTACCATATATTTGGCAAAGCAAGAAGTCTAATATCCTGAATAAATCTAAACGTCTTGTGAACTAATCAAGTTCTTAGATAAGTGGAAAGAATCAAGAAATTATCAATTATGTGCTATGTTTTTTATAACATCACAAATTACTAAAAATAAATCTACTTGCTAATCGAATCACTGAGGTAATAGTTATGAGGAAGACCACCAATCTACCATCACGAAAGAGAATGCTGCAACCTCATAGATGTGACACGACGACGAGAGGACAAAGGGGGCGGCGATACCTCATTGACGGTGGTAGAATGTAGTAGATCTGGCGCTAGCGGCGACGGCGGGGGAGGCACACGACCAGGTGAAGACGCACGATTGGGGCGGCGGCGGATAGTCGGGGCGAGGGCGGATTGTCAAGGACGGCGGCGACGGATAGTCGGGGCGAGGGCGGATTGTCGAGGACGGCGACGACTAGGGTTACAGTGTCGAGAGTTAGACGCCTCAATCACGAGAGCTAGACTGCTGGACGACTCGTACTGGGCCACAAGGATGAGCATAGCACTGCCTTTACTAGATATAACATGGATTGTGGACTTTTGGGCTATTATGGGCTGTATTTTAGATGGACCAAATCTTATTTCTGTACCGTTTCAAATACTGACGAACACTCGTAAGGACTAAGACTCTCTACACCAACGTACTCTAAAGTATACTCTATACACTATTCTCGTTCTACTTTTACAGTGCGTACTATAAATTACACTGCGATACAGTATATACATACAGTATATACAGTATACTTTCCAGCGTGCCACTGCGGACGGTCTAACACGTGTGCGGACGGTCGTGAGATCAGGCGCTTGCTGTAAAAATTCACACCCGTAACTGCAGTAGTAGCCGACGGGTAGGAGTAGGATTCCTGCAGAATCAACCCCTCCGTTCATGTTCACCATTCGTGCACCGGGTCTACGCAGAAGCAATTACTACTCCGTAGCAGCCTAGCAGACCTTCGCCGCACCTGCGGCGGTGGCGGAGCTCGTATGAGAAGCCTCTCACTCGACGCGGCCTTCTTTGACGGCCTCTCGCTGCAGCAGGGAGGAGCCGGGAGCGGCGGCGTGGCTGGACATAAGAGGAGCGGCTCCATGGACGGGCCAAACTCGACGTTCGAAGGCGAGTCCGCTGTCGGGCGTGCTGCCGGACTACGCCAAGAAGGCGGTGCCCGCCGAGAGGCTCGCGGAGCTCGTGCTCCTCGACCCCAGGCGCGCAAAAAGGTGAGGAGATTCCCCCCCCCCCCCCCCCCCCCCCCTTGATTTTGGCAAAAAAATTCGGGATTCCATTCTCTCCCGTGCTTTCGATTTTGATTGTTTATTTGCGACAGTGAGCTGTCATTTATGATTAAGTTCCTACCTGGGATTGGCCGCCGGTGTGCAGGATTCTGGCGAACCGGCAGTTGGCAGCGATGTCTAAGGAGAGGAAGATCCATCAGGTAGGAGATGATGCCTTCTTTCTTTGACCAGCTGCAATAATATCCTATTGTCCTCTTGCGACCCTCCCAAACACGGATTTTATACTATAAACGAAGAGGTCATCTTGTGGTTGAAATGTATGATTGCTTCAGAGACATCACTAATTATTTGACGGGAGTTGTCTCGTGCCACAAGGACTACATTAGGAGATAAGCTATTATTTTATCCATCTCGCAAAAGTCTTTGGTCTGTTGCTGTGTTGGGCAAGTGCGGCAATGATGGTTGAGCCTAGCTGGGTCACACCTTGTAGCATGATAATGGTGATATATTTAACTAAACAAACGGCTGCTATCATTTACATCCCCACCGTATGACTGGTCACAGTAATGGTTCATTACCTCTGCTTGTTTGTTTCACTCAAGTAGCTTATATTTTAATGTATTCACACTAAGTTGGATGTTTTGTGAGGTTGTACTGAAATCCAACTAGTTTCCATCCTTAGGATTTGTAACGAGTTTGTCTTTCTTGGTTCAATTAGTATACTGCATAAAAAGGTAATATCATAAAAGATTTAGGTATTCATTTACGGATACATTTTTTTTGTTTAACGTGATGAACGAGACTTTGTTGGCCTCCACCTGGGGCCAGTTTTATCTCAAGTTTGAGTTCCTGCTAATGTCTCATTTTGGTTGAATTTTGTTTTCATTGTAGTTTACCATATTGTGACTTCAGATAAATCATATTGTGCTGTGAATACTGAGTTTCTCGGTCCTGTGTTGGTCTCATACACATAGGTACCTTATCTAGGCTAGTCAGCTGTGAAAGGGGGCTTGGCTTATTGGTTAAGTACTTCGAGTAGCACTACTCAGGTCCTAAGTTCGATTTCCGATGAGAGCGAATTTCAGGCTGAGTTTCACAGTACTAAATGCAGATAACATTCTTAGATGTGTATCCTTTTGTTTATGGCCACCAAAGCTGGAGCATTTCAACAAATTCTGAAGTTCCTATTCAGTAATCTGCAAGTATTCTTACAGCTAACACGACTTTTGAAGGATTTATTGCACCTAAAAGTAGGATGAGACTGCAGATGTCTCTGTACTTGATAGGTAGGTCATGTCACAAACAGGGCAAATGATGCTAGACCAAAGCTTTCATTTTGATGATCAGGATTGGTAGTCAAGAGCTGTCTTTCCAAATATATGTTTGCAACTGATCATTTTATTAAGTAGTAAAAGAAATATGGAAGTTTAAAAGGAATTTAACTGAATCCAAGACTTGATTAAATATATACGGCTAGCTTCTAATGCTATGTTCTGGTTGAGACTAACTTAAACTGTTATATCGTTTGTAGTTTATTCTGATAATATGTGACTGCGTACCTTGCTTTCATTGTCTTAGTCTGCGATTGTCTGATAATATAACTTGATTTGGACACAAAACACATCCCTGATATTTGCCTCCTTTATTGTGTTGCAACTTACTCGGTATCCAGAGGGATACTTCTGGTTTAACCACCGCGAACAGGGAGCTCAAACTCCGGCTGGAGTCCATGGAAGAACAAGCAAAACTCCGAGACGGTATGTTTGAGTTTCTTTCAGAAGCTTTTTAAACCGCTATAATATAAGACTAGAAAGAGAGCTTTTGCTGTACTGGGAAAGTCACATGGGTATTGAGGCCATCCAGTTGCTGTCCTGTAACAACATATGAGTTCACCTAGCTTAATCATCAAACAACATGTTGAGCCTCTCATTTTGTTTGACGTGTGCAGCGCTGAACAATACCCTTAGAGAAGAAGTCTTGCAGCTTAAGATCGCCGCAGACCAAGTCCCAAACATGAACAGGAACATCTTCAATGGAGGACTACCGCAACAGCAGTAGCAGCAGATGACATCCTGTTTCTTGCAACAGCAGCAGATGCAGTACTTTGGCGGTGGCCACCAAGTCCAGCGTCAACATCCAAATCATCAGCCCCAGAACTCCTCGAACGGTGGCCGCCCCCTCAACGACTCCATGGATTTCATGTGAGGAGGCCTAGCTCAGGCTGCTGAGGTCTCGCATACCAATCACAGCTAAGTACTGTAAAGGTAGCTGATGTGATGTATACCATATGGATTGTTCGCTGGTTAGCTAGCTGTTCTTTTGCACCATATAAAATCAAAAAGTAATATATGATTGACGACCTATAGTAGTCTCTTTTTGTCCATGGGTAGTGCCTTGACATATTGCCTGCAAATGTTGCCCTGTATATATGTTCTTATAGTGGTAATGACTTGAATGGTTTTTCTGATTGGGGTGCCGGTGTGTGCCCGGTTGGTATATGCTCAATTAAAGAAGCCCATGAGTAATTGAGCCCATTTAACGAAGAAACAAAACCATTATAGCCCAGCCCATAACCGTCCAAGACAAATCCCACCGGTGACGCTGACAGCGACATGTGTCCTCAATCAATGGTTCGTCCACCCGTCTCAGTCACCCGGTCAACCACCCCACCCTTTCCCTCTCGTCTCCGGCGGCCGGTGTCATGATCGGAGCAGGGTGTGGGCAGGTAACAGGCTCCAGCCGTGCACCTGGCTGTTCCTCCATGGGAAGCATGGCAGGGGAATCCTCCCTACCCGGCCACTCCCTCCTCCACCACGGAATCCGATCCGACACCGCGATGACCTAGGTGCTCGCTCCTCTTTTTTCTTATCGTGTTGGCAGTGCTCCTTTCCAAGGCTTCTGTGCCCTGAAAAAAATCATATTTTTTCGTTCAATAAATCAAATGAGGTAGATTCCAGAAAAAAATATATTACCACTTTCAGCAAAATGCCATATTGGTCTATCGTCATTGCACGGTTGCTAGTGGCCAAGTGGGTACCTATTGTTTCCTAGTGGTCGATCATAGCATACTAAACAAGTCCATAAAGTTTCTCAGTTGCTGTCATAGACTTCCATTTTGCTGGCTACGTATGGTCGCTCACCTCTGAAATCCTCCCGGCTCCTAAGCAAGCCCCCATTTGACTGACCACTTCTTCAGTAGCATAGCAGGGACTCAGCATGGAGGCTCTGATGAATGCTGTCACAGGTGATCTCGTCAGCCGATTCATCTCGTTTGTAGAAAAAAGATGTTGCAATCGTACACAGGATGATGCTGATGATCGTAGAAGGTTGGAGCGTTTGTTGCTAAGGATCAGTACCGTTGTTGAGGAAGCAGAGGGACGCTGCATCATGAACCGAGGAATGCTCCTACAGCTGAAGATGCTCACCGAGGGCATGTGTGTTGGGCACTACATGCTTGACTTGCTCAAGATCCAGTCTGTTGAAGAAGAAGGCAGAGTCAAAGGTGAGATGACCCAACTGAATATATCACCATCTTTTGCTGCAAAGCGCCTTCGTTTTGGTTCAGCTACTACAAAGGACAGATCATTGTCATTTGGTTCTGGTACCAGTAGAAAAGTAAATATGAAAGCCATACTTGAAAGTCTGGAAGCTAAGATTGAAGACATGAGGGAGTTTGTCATTCTACTTGGGAGCTGCCCGCGCCTGCCTCGTCAGCCCTACTGTACGTATTTGATCATGGATAAGTGCATGTTTGGCCGCCACACTGAGAAAGAGCAAATTGTCAGTTTCTTGCTACGCAATGATACTGATGACCGCTTCCCAGATGTAGACATCCTTCCAATCATCGGTCCATACAGAGTCGGAAAAAGGACTCTAGTGCAGCATGCTTGCAAGGATGAGAGGGTGCGCGATTGCTTCTCCCATATGCTGTTCTTTCAAGGAGATGGCCTACGGAACAGGGAATTTGCAGAAAACTTGAATGCTGCTTCAGGGAAGTGTTTGTTTGTTGTTGAGTTCAGATGGGATGTGGATGAGGAAGCATGGACAGATTTCAAATCCGAGGTGCAGAAGGTGTCAGGTGGTGGGAGTAAGATTGTTGTGATAGGCAGAACTCAGGAAGTCGCCAAGTTTGGGACGGCTATGCCCATCTGGTTGAAGAGTTTGTCTCAAGAAGAGTATTGGTACTTCTTCAAGACACTTGCATTTGGAACCATGGATCCAGAGGAGCACCGGGGACTTGCATCTCTGGGCATGCAGATAGCGACTGAACTAAAGGAATCATTCGTTTCTGCAAACATAATTGCTGAGCTGTTGAGAGCTAATCCTAATACTCAATTCTGGCGTACAGTTTTATCATTCTCAAGAGAGATAAATCAGAAACATATGCTTTATTCCGGTGCACATCCAGAGGACCTTTTGGGGAGAAACACTCCTGTTGATTTCTCCGAAGTGTCCTATGTGGGTGGTCATGGCCAAGCATGTCTGGTGTATGATACGAGGGAGGTTGTCCCCGGACAAGATGAGTTACCATTACTGACAGTGCAACAAATACTGATGGGTTGTGAGATTCCAGTTAAGCAGAAGTTCGATGTGCTGATATGGAGATCACAAATCCCGCCTTACAGTTGCTACATTGCTACTTACGAGAAAAAGAAGCCGGCGCCGCAGCGCATGGTTGGCAAGAAGAATCGTCCGGTACTGAGAGAAATATCAGCGTAATTGTTAGATGGCTACAAGTTTCTGGGCATTTAAGTTTGAAAGGTTGGATGTGAAAAAACTGTTACTGTAACCTCCTGTCCTCTCTTTGATGTATCACTGTATGTATCTCGAGCAATCTGCTATCTGTGGGATTGTGCATTCTTTCCAACTGGTAATAGAACAATGAGTTTGATTTTTAATCCATATCAATCGTGTACAGCAGTAAAAACCTTTTAAAAAAAAACTGTAAAACATCGGGGGGGGGGGGGGGGGTAAACCTACCGTTATGAATATTATTAAAGATAGGGAAAATGCGTTCATGTTTAAGGTTGTAATCTATTAGTATGAGATTACAAATCAGTGCAGACCATTAAGCCAAGAAGAGACACTATGTTTGTTCAAACTATTAAATCCATAAGCATGAAGCCAACATTCCTGTTTGAAGAAAGACTTCCTTCCAGTTTGAAATGTTTGGTGAAACTTCTTCAAAGATGTCCAATAGTTTTTTCTGATTACATATAGCCCAGCACACAATCATCAGGATTCCCATGAAATGATCTTGCTGGAATAACTGCTCGGCATCCTCAATCATTTGAAAGAAATTTAGTTGACCTTCCCATTTGATTCCAATCCACTCCAGCAGTTGGCTGCGAAAGTGCATTTAAGTACTCAAAAGGTGGCCGGTCCCAGAACAACTCCATGGGTTTCATGTGAGGAGACTAAACTCAGGCTGCTGAAGTCTCGGATATCAATCACAACTAAGTACGGTAAAGGGAGCTGAATAGCTGATGTATACCATACGGATCATTCTTAGGCTAGCTGGCTGTTCTTTTGTACTACTCCCTCCATCCCTATAAACTTGACGCTTTGTAGTTCAAAAATGAACTACAAAGCGATAAGTTCATGGAGACGGAAGGAGTACCATATAATCAAAAAAGTCTTTTATGAATGACAACCTATCGTAGCCTCTTTTTGTCAGTGGGTAGTGCCTTGACTGCTTGACATGTTGCCTGCAGATGTTGACCTGTATAGATGTTCTTATACTGGTAATGAATTGAATGTCCTTTTCTGATTAGAGTGCTGTTGTATGCCCGGTTGGCGCACAACGTGTCATCAGTGGATTGATACGGGGAACTTGTTGGCCGAAGCTGGGTTATTGAAATGGATGTCTAGCCATTGAACCGACGGTGTAACAGAATGTCGGAGATTGACGATTCAATACATGTGACGCATGATGTGCAGTGACACTTCTCTTTTCCTTCTTAACTCTTTTCCTTCTTATATTTTTTACAAGGATCCTTCTTCCTTTTCTTATTTTGATTGATCGAGAATGCACATTAAAAATGATGATAATGTTGATTGAGAATGTTATCTCTGCACTCTGCCCATACTGATGTAGAAAGTACATAAAGATGTCGAAGCTCGTGAGCTACTCGAGTTTGACTCGTTAAAAGCTCGAATAATCAGCTCGACACATAAACGAGTCGAACTTGAATTTAATTCAATCCTCCCGAACTTGGTGATCTTGAGGTCGATAAGGCTAAGTTTTGTATTATGAATGTTTGTTATTCTTTAAAATATTGCTTAATTTTATTATTTAAATGAGACTCGATCTCAACCTCAAACTCGAACTTTTACGAGATTCAACGGAATCTAACAGTTAAAACAAACTTTATCGAACTCGATCTAGCTCGATTCGAGCTCGGCTTGAATTTTTAAACTGATACGGCAAACTCACAGAAGCTCTGGATCTAACAGCACAAACGTGAAATAATGCAATTAAAGAAGCCCTTAAATTAAATTGAGCCCACTCAACGAAAAAACAAGGTCATTATGATACAGTAAGCCCAGCCCATCACCGTCCACACAAAGCCCATTAACTCACAACCGGTGACGCCGACAGCGACACCCTCTCCCTCTCGTCTCCGGCGGCCGGTGCGCCGTGCCGATCGGAGGCTCGGAGCAGGGCATGGGCAGGTAACAGGCTACCCCGCGCACCTGGCTATTCCTCCATGGGAAGCAGGGCAGGGGAATCCTCCCTATCTGGCCACTCCGACCTCCAACAGGGAAACCGATCCGACACAGCGGTGAGGCAGCCCACCACCAGCTCCCCGAGTTGTCCCGGCCTTGCTCTACTCCAGCCTCCAACTTCGAGGTAGGTAAGTAGGCAGATAGGTAGAAATGCCTCCCCTCCCCTCCGACCCCGCGCCCACACACGCTTTGCGCATGGAGACTCTCCGCGCCCACCTTGTCTCGCGCCGAGTTCGCTGTCGCGGTACGGTGCGCATCACGAACGTGGTTGACCGCACGCGTATGCAAGAGGGAGGGAGGGCGCATGATTCTTTGTTTAATTTCGATTCCTCAGTAGAACATTAGCATGTGAAGTTATGTGATTTTTTTTCTTTAAGATCTGAAATCAGTGATTTGGGACAGTCTACTTCAGTTCAGCCACGTGTTGCATAGAATGATTTGTTCCTTTCTTGGGGAAGAGACAAATACTTTCAATTGACTACGTGTTGTGAAGTAGAAGAGAGGCGTTCTTATTTTTCTAATAATGCTAGAGAGGGACCAGGGTTAGAGACAAGACACGCAGAGGATATTGGTTCAATAAATTAAGAGAACTGGGGTTATCCCAATTGGTAAAGGCAATTGTCTGTGTCCAGTGTCCACACCCACCCGGGTTCCGAGCACTAGGTGCTCACCCATCTTTTCTTATTGTATTGACAGTGCTCTTCAGCAAAATTAAATGAGGCAGATTCCAGAAAAAAAAAATACTGCTACTCTTCAGCAAAGCCATATTCGTCAATGGTCATGCACGTTGCTTGTGGTCACCGATTGTTAGTAGTGTTTCCATGATCTTTATTTCCTGCTCTGAGTCATCAGTCTTGACCAAATTGCTCCTTGGATGACAGAATCAGGTATTTTACTTTGAATTTTTGACCATGACTTTCCTTTTGCTATACTATATGTTGTATACTATGTTTTTGCTGTACTGTATGTCACACACTTTATTTTTGCTACACTATGTGTTGTAGACTTTACCGCAGGGGGGCCTCCCTTACTGTTTCCAGGTCAAAAGAGTTGGTGTAGATCTTTCTTTTTGTTGACTACATATGGACATATGGTTACCTCTGAAATCCTGGCTCCTAAGCAAACCCCCATTTGACCACTTCTTCAGTAGCAGGGGCTCAACATGGAGGCTCTGATGAGTGCTGTCACAGGTGATCTTGTCAGCCGATTCATCTCACTCGTAGCACAAAATTGTTGCAATCGTACACAGGATGATGACGATGATGGTCGTAGAAGGTTGGAGCGTCTGTTGCTAAGGATTCGTACAGTTGTCGAGGAAGCAGAGGGCCGCTGCATCACGAACCGAGGAATGCTCCTACAGCTGAAGATGCTCATCGAGGGCATGTGTGTTGGGCACTACATGCTTGACTTGCTCAAGATCCAGTCTGTTGAAGAAGAAGGCATAGTCGAAGGTGAGATGAGCCGACTGAATCTATCATCTTTTAATGCTGCAAAGCGCCTTCGTTTTGGTTCAGCTACTACAAAGGACAGATCAGTATCATTTGGTTTTGGTATCAGTAGAAAAGTAAATCTGAAAGGCATACTCCAAAGTTTGGAAGATAAGATTGAAGATACGAGAGAGTTTGTCATTCTACTTGGGAGCTGCCCACGTCTGTCTCGTCAGCCTTACAGTACATATTTGATTGTGAATAATTGCATGTTTGGCCGCCACACTGAGAAAGAGCAAATCGTCAATTTCTTGCTATGCAATGATACTGGTGACTGCGCAGATTTAGGCATCCTTCCTATCATCGGTCCACACAGAGTTGGAAAGACGACTCTAGTGCAGCATGCTTGCAAGGATGATAGGGTACGCAGCTGCTTCTCCCGTATGCTGTTTCTTCAAGGAGATGACCTACGGAACAGAGAATTTATAGCAAACTTGGATGCTGTTTCAGGGAAGTGTTTGTTTGTTGTTGAGTTCAGATGGGATGTGGATGAGGCAGCATGGACAGATTTCAAATCCTATGTGCAGAAGGTGGCAGGTGGTGGGAGTAAAATTGTTCTGATAAGCAGGACTCAGGAAGTCACCAAGTTTGGGACGGCTCTGCCCATCTGGTTGAAGAGTTTGTCTCAGGAAGAGTACTGGTACTACTTCAAGACACTTGCATTTGGAACCATGGATCCAGATGAGCACCCAAGACTTGCATCTCTGGGCATGCAGGTAGCCAGTGAACTAAAGGGATCATTCCTTGGTGCAAACTTACTTGGTGAGATGTTAAGGACTAATCCTAATGCTCAATTCTGGCGCACAGTTTTATCAAGCATAAGAGAGGTAGTGCAGAAACACTTGTTTTCTTCCGGTGCACATCCAGAGGACCTTTTCGAGAGAAATTCTCCTGTCGATTTCTCTAATGTGGCCTTCGTGGGTGATCAAGGCCAAGGATGTCAGGTGTATGATGTGAGGGAGGCTGTCCCTGGACAAGATGAGTTACCATTACTGACATCGCTAGAAGTTCTAATGGGTGGTGAGATTCCAGTTAACCAAAAGTTTGATGTGCTAATATGGAAATCACGAATCCCGCCTTACAATAGCTACATTTGTACTTACGAGAAACAGAAGCTGCAGCGCATGGTTGGCAAGAAGAATCGTCTGGTACTGAGAGAAATATCAGCGTAATTGTTAGTTGGCTACAGGTTACTTTATGGATATGAAGTTTGTACTCAACTATAACCAATGCTAGTTGATAATGTAGAGAAAGTCGAGCACTTTACATGTATCCTCATAGGTTCATATTGTTTTGGAATATCATGTACTAGAATGACATAAATTTTAGAATAATTTGTAAACACTAATGTACAATCATGCTAGCTCACTCGTTTTGGCCTGTGTCCAGACAAGCATCATGTAGCAATTATAAACTGCAGAACTCTTGATAGGAGTCTGGGGTGTCATCTTCGGCTTCATCGGTGGGATTGCAGGGGAGGCGGCAGGCTGGAGAGAACGAGGAGAGGCGTCCTTTGTCTTGGGTATGGCTCTTATCAAGGAAGTAATGGTATAAATATAAAGGGAGCACTGTAAAAATGAGTTACGATTCTGAATTTCCTCAATCTAATGAATAGGATGAGCACGTTGTATCCCTCTTTTTATAAGAGAAATGAAACAAGCGTAGTGCTGAAAATGGTTTATGGACAAAAACTAGTCAGAAGTCTGATGTATGGTATTGTCAAACAGCAAATGTTTACAAGAACCAGCGGAACCGTGTGAACCTTACGGTGTGCAAGCAGCAAGTATGACATCTAGCCTTGACAGGCAAACTGCATAATCAGCATTGCCATTTCGCCCAAAAAATGGTATAGAATAGAGAAACTTCTGTCATTTGCATCACAGATCACATCGCCAATGTGGAATTGCAAAATTAACCAGATCAAAAGCAGCGTATGACATGGAAAAGTTCCATTGCGTTTCAGTCTCACTGACATTTCAACTTTACACAACCCAGCAAGTGGGTCATCATCTCAGAGCACCTGGATGGATGGATTTATATGTCGTAGATTATACATATGTATATAGTTGATCACATGCTAGTAGCTACTTTCAAAAAACATCATAGTAGCCACTAGTTACTAAACGATCGTCAGCTAGCTCCTACGACTTATACACAGCGAATTTTCATCATCATTTGTTTGCTAAGGATCTCCATCAGTGGGTTTGTTCCCGGAGTTATCCTGGGGCTGTCTTTTGCCACGATTCAGTATAGATTCTCTAATCTCCTTGTATTTGTTCAGCTCCTCCAGCGCATCCGCTGCCGTCCTTGATCTGAGCAGAAAGGAAGGAACCACTGCAGAGCTTGATGCACCACTGCCATGTTCCTCAGTCACGACCCTCTGAAATGAAGAAGGTTCTTGAGGAACCAGGGGAGCTGGGATCGACAAAAGCCTTTCCCTAAGGCCTGGAGCATTCTTTAGCATGCGTAAAAGAACACCTATTGCTGCATCCGGAGATCTTGTCAAGGAGCCCCCAATATCCTGGTTTAGTTCACGGTCCTTCCTGTCAGAGATGTCAATCCTGGACAATGGAGTACGATTAAAATTTTGTGAACTAAAAATGTGTCCAGGAACATGGAGTAACAGAACTAGCAAAACATTTAAGGATGATGCCACTATAATCTTGTCAAAGAAAATACAGTAATAATAAGACTTGCACCCAAATAATATTATACAAGATCAACATGAGAATATCTGTTAACATGTTAAAGTGGAATAAGTTGTACTTTGAAATTGAACATTCTTGCTAAACCAATGGTCGCCACAAGGAATATCTAGTAGTTCCACATTTGAGACATTAACTTTGGACATCAGTTAGTACTTCCTGATTGGCATAATTTTAGTGGCCTTCCACATGTAACTAATAGTTCTATCACATAATAAACTCAGAAAGGACTGACTGATCCTTATCTGATATTTAGGATGAGTCTGAGACAAGTTCCTTTACAATTGAGACCTTAATATCACAAATAAGAAATCTTTTTTCAGAGAAAACCACGTTCATGAACATGTCCATGTAAGGAGCATCGGACATAAACCACAAACAACAGCAGAAAACAACTCAATTAAACTGTGATATAAGACGGTAAGGTGGGGCCTCTCGACCAAGACAGCAAAACACAATGCCTCTAAGCATATATTTTAAGGCTGAGCAAGAGCACCTGTTAAGTTGATCAATAATGGTGTCTTTATCTTCCCATGCAAAGACCAACTCCCGATCATCCACTTCATCCATGATAAAAAGTTTACTTGAGGTCCGGGTCAACTTCAGTCCATGAAAATATCCCAAATCATCTTTACCAAATGATAGCACCTACAGCACGGAGAAGAGACAGAAAAGTCATCAGTGAAAACCTAGACTAAGTCATCCAAGAGCACAACATCATAACAATAAAATACTATTCATCAAGCTTTAAAAGTTGCTTGAGAAGATCAATAACAGATATGTGAGTGTGACTACCTTTCGCAAAGACTTGTCATTCTGGAATTCACCCAGCCTGACCAAATCCTTCATTGCCCTTGATTTATCACTGGTAGCATTTGCTAGATTCTCATTTTGAGGTGAACATTGTGGCTTATCCTTCCTACTTGGAGAAGGAGGCAGCCCACTACCACCTCCTCCAGTCCTCACTGTGGGGATAACTAATGGAGCACTCTCATATCTCAACAATGGATTTCTTGGAGATCTAGGAGAAGGTGAATTGGATGGTGATGGTGATAGGGGAGGCGATGGGCAGCATTCTTTAGATACTGAAATTTTCTTCCCAGGCGATGATCTGTTATGTGGATGTGAGCATGCTGTTCGAGAATTATCATTCATAAGGTTACGTGGCTGTAGGCATCTATGGGATTCTGGATTCTTAGGGCGTGGGGATGACGACGCCGATGGTCCAGTTCCATGTTCAGTACTCCAACTGTGTCGTCTGGTTACCGGAACGCATGGAGTTGCAATACCATCAGAAGGCAGGGAACTTAACTTCCTGAGGAAATCTGTTGTCGGGCTTCCAACATAGTCCATTATAAGCTCTGTTGACAATGGTGTAGACGGCTCTGCTGCTGCCAGAACCTCCAGCACTGGCACATAAGAAACTGACAAGCTCAAGCAGCCAAGCAGAGTTTCGATTGGGGAGAATGAATAATGCTTCATCTCTGCATCCTCAGCACGGGTGAATGGCTCTACAAATGATGAAATCTTGTGTGAGAGGCTTAGTGGACGGATTCTCCCAGAAGAATTCAGCTCCTGGAAGAGGTTGTGAGCAGGTAAGAGTCTGACCGTAAGATACAGTGACCGAAGTAACACTGTAGAGCCACTGTATGTCCTCCTGTACAAGCTGTGATCCTCCGCTGAGCTGCTTCTTGACTTCCTGCCACTGTTCTTACCACCATTGCCACTTCCATTGCCAGACTTGACGGTTTCATACTTTATTACCCACCTCTCTATGATCCTGCCACCCCCGGTACTACTGGTTTTGGTACTGTCACGTTGCAAGAGGACAATGTCAATGACCAACGGCTCAAGGTTGCTCTGTCTCCACAGGTCGAAATTCTCAAGCGCGGCAGGACAGTCCCGGAGCGCAAGGTTAAACCACCGGTCCCGTGGCTGGCTGCCGGACAGCGGCGACGGCGGCGGGGAGGGCCGTGTGAAGTTGCGAGACGAGTCGTAGGGCGACCGCGACTCCAGGATGATGTGGAGGCTCTTGGCGAAAAACTCGGTGATCACTTGCTCCACCATCGGTGGCTCCGACGCGCCTGCAGCAGCAGCCATGACCTTGTGGCTTTGTAGCACAGGGGGCAGAATTAGCAAAACCCCATAAATTTCTGGAGTCCAACCTGCATCGGCAGCACCATGGCTAGATCGATCTTGCGCACTGAAGAAGACGAGGAATAAATTTTCGAAAACAAATCTGTAATAATACAGTTATATAAACCTGTAACTGGGGTCAGATCCGAATACAAACAAATAGTTAGGGTTTGGGGTGCGCGGTGCCGCAAAGCGGGAAGGGAAGAGGAAGTGCCAGCGTACCTGCTGGGTGGGTGCTCGCCGGCTACCCGGCGAAGTCGTGGCGAGGCGGGTGCCGCTCGCCCGGTAGTCGTCGCCGCCTGGAAAGGAAGGCCACGGGGGAGAGGGCCGCCTGCGTGCGAAGACGAGGGGTGAACGTACTGTAGCGTGAAAGCGGACGGGAAATTTGTTCGTTTTTATATTTTGTTATAAAATTCAAAAATTCTGGTTCAATTTATGAGGTTTCGTGTACAACTACAGTAGGAACTTTTGTTAGAGTCCAAAACCATAAAAACTGCCTTTGCCACCTAATTTGACTCGTGATCACCAATAACACTGGAACTTAACCATGACACTAGAATAAAGTGGAGGAAAATTATTTTAAAATTGTGGTCGATATATGATTCAAAAATGTTATAATTGACTATATTATGCCGCATTTAAAACATGAGAATAGCGATTTTGGACGGTCAGAGATACGAAAAACTATAAAATAAACTGATGTCAGATGATTGGGTACGAGAACCTCTTTAAATGTAGCTAGATGTTTAGGTACGTTTTATTTATTTACTGGTATGGGGAGTGATCATTAACAAGAATAAAGTTGACTTGGACCCATAATGGGAACAACATTATGACAATGTTTGGTTACCGACATGAAGGATGATTTGGTTGCTTTTTAATTGTCCAAGCTTAGCTATACTAAGGATTCCCTATTTGATTTGGCCTGGCAAAAATGTCCAAAAGCAAGCTTCGCTCAGAGGTAGGTCAAGCGAAAGCGACACTACAAGGATTCTCAATGTGGTATGCTTGCATACTTTCATAAATTTTAGTATTGAAGGCGACTAACATTCAATCACCATACATATGCAAACAACTCATAAAGACCACACGATGTATAATTCTAATTTTTTTACTTAAGTTCCCCGCACTTGGCAATGTAAACTGACAAATAATCTGCTGTTGAATTAACCATAGGATTAAAATTGTATATTCTTGATGAGCTACTTGTACAATTACACCTGTACAACGATAACATATCAGTCATCCTCTTTAATGTCTCATGGGAGACATACATTCTAAGAAGTCAGCATACGCTGCTGGACTTTAATATTACTATAGTAGTTGTGTCCGAGTTACAATGTCAAAAAGATATGCCAGGTCAAATTTAGTTGAGCTACAACGAGCCCAGATTTCATATAGCGACAACTCTTCACTGAATAGAATCCTCACAGGTAACTTCAGTCAAAAAGGTTTCAACAACAAAAACACAATGACTAGATTCACCCATAACGACTTATCCGCGAGCCAAGTTCTCAATCGAAAGACATCCATATGCTTGCATAGGAAAAATCAATTGCGGTTTTTGTTACAAGTACACGGAATCAAGACACAGACACAAGGCAGTCTACGAGCTCAGCCGGATCGGTCAAAGAATAGGTCACTTATTCAAAGCTCATCATCACTTGAGCTTCTTAAGGAGCTTTGGTGCTACCTGCAGATGCATGTTGCGCAGAAAATTGTTAATTCTTTAGCTCAATGTGCTTTTCTATCACTAATTTTCGTAAATAATTAATCTCTAAATTGAAGCCAAATACTTACACATTTGTCGACACGTGACCAGTAATCAAAATATTGCCCAGTGCAGTGTTTCTGCCCAGTGTCACTTCTCGATTCTCTTCACACACTTCTGAAAACAGATAGCCATCACAAAGATGATTGTATGTTACATATGCATAGTAAAACCATAGAAATATTCTCATCCATATAAAATATAACTGTATGAAGGTTACAATTTATTCAGTTTACAGAAGATTAATACAGTTGTACATGTTTACAGCACCACAAACATACAGTGATAATTAAACTGATTAACAACCTTACAGCTAAGTTGAGCATTTGTGACGTTAAGACCTAAGACTACGTATGCATGTTGAAAACAGGAGCACATAGATCCCTATTACTGTTCAACCAACGTACAGGCCAAAAGAATTACAATGGTCGAACAAGCTAGTCAAAAGCATGGTTTCGATCAGCTTAGGTGACAAGGCGTGCCCAGCTCACCACAAGATGCCACAAGCTACACCTTGTCGCCTAGGCAGCATAGGCACTAAGGCGCCTCTGCAACGCCACAGGAAACATCAAGGACTAAAAGGTCAATATCCTATGCAGCCTATTACTTTTGAGCTGATCAGAGAATTAACTAGTTGGCATCGTGGCATGATTGCAACTGAAAAGTTCAGAGAGCAACTCCCAAAATAGTATAATCGCGTTGTAGGAAAAGGGCAACAGGAAACATAAATACAGCATATATATACTTATTGGGAAAACAACTAACTGGCATCATGCCATGACTGCAATTGTATTAGCTCCTGGTATATGCCACCAAAAATAAATATGACACATGACAAGGTTTACATCTTGCAAATATTCTGGAAAGGGGAAATTTCAAAGTGGCTAAAACTAGTACATCCACATGAAGTAATAGTGAAAATTGGTTTTCTTTTCATTGAAAGAAAAGAAACATGATTAATACCAGCAACATGATCTGGCTAACAGTAGTTTTTGTTTAGGAAAACTTCATAATAGTTTCTTCTAACCTCAAACTAAGCTCAGTGCACTTATATCTGGACTTCCATGAAGAAATAGAACTAGTATCATATCGGAACCCGTACCAAATGAAGGATACGCTAAATAATAATTTAAGAGTAAAGTGCATCAATGGTCTCTGAACTTGTCTGGGTGTGTCATCTAGGTCCATGAACTTTTTTAAAATGCATATTTGGGTCCATAAACTTGTTAAAGTGAGTCGTCTGGGTCCAAAATACAAAAAATGCCCTATGTCTATGATGAACATAACTGTTACTTAAGCTTTATTTTTCATATCAATTCAATTCTCTTCCTGAATCAGTTTTGTTAGTCTCCAATATGAATTATGATAAAAATGTTGATTTTGGAAGAAAATAAATATGAAAAATAAAACTCAAGTAACAGTTATGTCAATAGTCCTAGGGGTATTTTCGGTATTGTGGACCCATATGACACACTTTAACAAGTTTATGAACCTAAATATGCACTTTAAAAGTTCATGGACCTAGATGACACACTGAGACAAGTTCGAGGACCATTGACGCACTTTACTCATAATTTAAAGATGTGTCAAATTTTGAGCTTCCATACAACGAGAAAGAGAGTGCTGACCTCATACTCATAAAGTGGTTTAACACACTGCGGCTTGCACCGTTCCTCAAGATACTTCTTCTGATCAACAAGTTCCTCCTCCTCCTCCTCCTCCTCCCTGAGACAGAACAACGTCAGAAAGCCACCAAACTTGAGGCAGGAAAACAGTGCGTGGTTCATGGCATTGTAGCCACAGCTAACAGTCCAGTAATTGCTTCGCCACGGTATGAAACAGCACATTGGTCTTTGCAGTCTGAGAACATACTGAGTTATCTGACTAACTAACTAACAAGGTGAAACCCGAGGCATCCACATAGTACGTACTACCGTCAGAAAACAGGATGGCAATGGCTTAACTACGAAGGCACAAACAAGCCAAGCAAACGGCAATTCTCAACTCGCGAGGTATTACTCGCGACGAGCAGAACCTGGACTGTACTGGCATTTCGGAGTCAGGTGGACAGGAGAGAAAAAAAATCTGAACTGATTACTGTTTTACTATACTTCAGAAAATCGTTTGTCCTTTAAAATAAGTGGCGTAGTACGATACATACAGTATCAAGCAATCAATCACCAACGAGTGTGGGAAAGTAGTAAGACAAAAAGCAATCACCAACGTGGACACAAACACCCAATAAGAGTTCAATGTACGAGCAAAAGAGGCGGAAGAAATGGGTACTCACATGGCGGCGGATCGCTCTCGGGTCCGGACGAACTGATCTTGCTCCGTCCGACAGCAGGAGCGGATGGGGATGGGGATCTGATCCGGGCAGGGTTAGGGTTCGGAGGTCTCGCCGAATTTGGGGTTGGGTGAGGGGTAGTAGAAATTGACGAGGAGCTGATGTTCCACGCGTTTTCAGTGGGCTCGAACTGGGCCGTTGGGTTTGTTGCTGCTAAGCCCTGTGTCTGCTAGACTGGGCTTCCAGACCGGCCCGGTCCGGAAGGAAATCTTCTGCAGTAACTGCACTGCACTTACTGCAGCTGACTGGTGGGGCCAGAGGACGTGGGGCCCACCTGTCAGCCGCAGTGCAGTTACTGCAGAGAATTTGCGTCCGCCCGGCCCGGGCCGGCCCGATGATCGAGGCCCATTGAAAAGGAAAGGAAAATGAAGAAAAAAAAAACTGGTCGCTTTCAGTCGTGACACCAGCTCGTGCTCCAGGCTTCCGGTGCAGTTTAATCATTTCCCTGGTCCTCGCGTCTTCCTTCTCTGCCACCTCCACCTCCGTCCACACCACAAGGGTGCTCCAGCGACCGACTTCACCGCCGCCGGGCTGCTGCCCCCATCCCGCGCTGCCGTCGCGCTACGCATCAACTCCTGCCGTCCTGCGCCGGGGCCGCTCCTCCTCCTCCGCCAGCTCCACCCGCTCCTGCTCCTTTCACCGGGCGCGCGGGGGCGGGGGCCAAACCAAAGGGAGGCGCACCGTCAGGAGTGCTCGGCTCCGAGCTCCCGTCCGTTCCGGAGAGAGTCTGCGGCGGCGGCGCCGAGCTGCGGTTGGCTCAGACCAGTTCCGAAGGAGTGGGGGTAAATGGTTGCTCCTCGTTGCATTCGTTGAGTATTTTCGACTGGATTTGATGAGAACTAGTATTCTTGTAGAGAAACCCTAGCTCAATCAGTAGGCCTGTTTCGGAACGTGCGAGTAGAGTGTATGACGACTCAGGGTTGTGTCATATTGAGCATCTTGCTCTTTAGATGGCGCATGTACCGGGGGGTAATACTGTCACTTCAGCTGACCAGAATAGCAAAATGGAAACTAATTGCATCTAAAACAAACGAAATGTCAAAAAATTTCGAAGTATCATCCTTTAGAGTTCTATTTTGGTGATTCCAGATGTTTGTGTCCTTCACTCCTTTGTTAGTTAAGCCACTGTTTCGGAATCCTGAGAGAGCAAAATCTCAGGTGCAAGTGGCAAACCCACCCTCCTCTGGGGCACCACTATTCCTCCCCCTCGACATGCTACCCACCAACAGTTACCTCGCCCGCTCTTGCTTTTTCCACCTTCGGTGGTGTCTTTTACGGCCGGGGGAGGGGGGGATTCACGGATTTAGCTGTCGTTGCATTTAGGCCAATGTGCTGTTCTCGGTGGTGAAAGTCGTGGATGCACGTCGGGAATTTTTGCTCATGTAGTCATGTTTCTTCGGTAGTCTGATCGAGTGCAGTGCTAACAATATTTTCTGGGTAATCGGTTGCTAGAGAAGTGGTTCTCTGGTATTACCTCTACGGACCATTTTCCGTAACATCACTTTGGCACTGTCTACTGTTATCCCAATCCTGTCTCAGTCTGAATGTGAATTATGTGAGTTTGATGGTTGGTATTGGTAGTATTGTACAATCATTAGATTCAGTTAGATCTTTCTGAATGATTATGTACAGTCATTATATTCGGTTAGATCTTTTGAATGATTATGTACAATCATTAGATTCAGTCAGATCTTTGCGAGTGATTATGCCTAGGGCTTGGGGAAGAGCAAGTTTCCTTGCATATTCTCCTTTGAACAAATACCTGCTTAAGCTTTGGTTTCCAGTTTGCTGCTAATAAAAAACACTGACGATGACAAGGCTGCTGCACTTCCTAGCTTGAGCTTCTAACTAATTGCTGCAACACTAATTTATGGAAAATTTTAACCATCTGGCCTGATAAAAAGGTTCTCTGCAAGTCTGATTGCACCTATGATTACTTAACACCATGCACTTCATGACAATGTTTCCTTATTGTGCCACAGCAACTCATTTGCTTAATTTTGCAACCAACACCAATCAATTTATTCACTACCTAATTCTTACAAACATGTGATATTGTCATTATCATCAGGATCGTTGGCACACTGAATGGTTCTGTTTGTACAATACAAAATGCTGTAAAATATCTACATGGCAGTTGATTGTGTCCTGAAGTACCACATTTTCCTTGCTTGTTATTCTGTTGTTCACACATAAAATATATAGGAATACGGAATTCAACTATATGAATATGGAATTTACATGCATGGATTGTAATACTTTGTCCCAAATTGCTCTCCAGGTGATATCATGCTAGTGACATAAAGTTGTGTGGCAGATCTTGTATCCTTCTTATGGTATTAACAAGAAGTCCAAGTGTCCAGGTGAACCTTTTGAGAAAATGGAAGGAAGGAACTTACCCCCTGGAAACACGATGCAAGGAGCTCACATTGGCAGTTCAGACTTACATGGCAACTCCATGCAAATGCATGCTCCGAATTCAGGAAAACAGTTATTTAGCAATTCTCACATTCCAGGGAATTTCACAATGTCTACGAACAGGGTTACAGAGCCTGATGACTTTCCTGGGTTTCAATTCAAAGAACATGGACAGAATGATAACAACCAACACCAGTTACACCACAGTCATCACTCGATGAACTGCATGAGTGATGATGAGGAACATGAGATGACTGAGGACACCAATGATACTCCGAGTGCCAAAGGCAAGAAGGGCTCTGCGTGGCATCGGATGAAGTGGACAGATTCAATGGTAAAGCTTTTGATTACTGCAGTGTCTTACACGGGGGAGGATCCTGGAGTTGATTTAGGTGGTGGTAGGAGGAACTTTACAATAATGCAGAAGAAGGGCAAATGGAAGGCGATATCGAAAGTCATGGGTCAGAGAGGCTGCCATGTATCACCACAGCAGTGTGAGGATAAGTTCAATGATCTCAATAAGAGATATAAAAGGCTCACGGATATCCTTGGGCGGGGTACTGCTTGCAATGTTGTGGCAAACCCAACACTTCTTGATAGCATGAACCATCTTTCTGATAAGATGAAAGATGATGCGAAGAAGATAATGAATTCAAAGCACTTGTTTTATGAGGAAATGTGTTCCTACCATAACAATAACCGTGCCAATTTGCCTGAAGATCCCGCACTCCAGCACTCACTACAGCTCGCTCTTAGATGTAAAGAAGATCATGATTCTAGAAGGGATGTAGGTGGAGATGCTGATGAAGATGATCAAAGTGCTGATTCCGATTACTACGAGGATGATGAAGAACATCATGCAGTGCATCCGAATATGAGGGAGCCCTCCATGCTCAAAAGGATGTGGTCTCATGAAGGTAGTGCGAGGTCTGATCCCCATGGTATCACAGTGGAGATCAGCAAGATTTGTCCAGATGGAACCAACTTGGCTTTGTTGCAACAGGACTTGGCCTCACAATCACTAGAGATTGAGAAACGACGCCTGCAGGTTGATGCAAAAGAACTGGAACTCACAAAGCAACGTCTCAAGTGGGAGCGATTCAAGAAGAAGAAGGACCGAGAGTTGGAAAGAATGACACTGGAGAATGAGCATATGATGATTGAGAATAAACGTTTGGAACTCGAGCTCAGACAAAAGGAGCTAGAGCTAGGGTTAAAGCTAAAAAGCCAGGGGGGTCATTTGTGATTTTTGTTTGATCAAAACTTCGATTCCTAGGAAATTGGTAAGCGACCTTCAAAATTTCCTTTACTTAGGGAACACTTTTTATCTCCATCCTGAGCAACTTCCCTTGTGATTTTCCTTTTTAAGTTTTTTTTTCCTCGAACACGCAGGAGAGCTGCATACCATTGCATTAAGAAGTAAGAAAGTGGGGAAAAGAACTCCAATACAATGCATTAAGAAGTAAGAAAGTGGGGAAAAGAACTCCAATACAATGCATTAAGAAGAGAGGTGGCAAATTAGACTTAGTGACACGCATTTATGTGTGCATAAGACTTGGTTCCGTAATATCCTGGTTTCGCCGACTCTTGTATTATTCCTTGCACTATTGGTCCTGATCTGCTATGTAACTAGGACGTATTTTGTAGTACTGGTATATTTATCTCAACTTGAGGCAAGGGGGTAGCCTTGCTAACTACGAAGGCTAGTAGAAGCCAAGTCAGGAAGGCATTTCATTCAGTGATCAGTACTGTTTTATCCCTCTGTATGTTCTAATTCTTTGTTGTAATGCATGTTAAGCTGATTGATCTGGTTTTCTGAAGGCCATGAACAGGTAAAGGGGGGCAGGAAATTGGTCAGAAATTTTCAGAGGCAAACGGTCTGTTGGTGTTGTGGGATGTGCAATGTGGTGAGCATATATGGATTAACGCGGGTTCCTTATATGTCGATTGAATGAGCTATAGGTTGAACTTTTTCGAAACAGCAACATGTCCTCAAATTCTTCATTGGCATGGCAATAAGTTGCCAGAGCTCCAAATTCCCATTTCAAAAGTCAAGCTCTCTCTCTTTTAGTCCAGTTTATAATCAACCGATTAATTTGTTCCTAGTTTAATATTGAAGCCACTTTTGTATGTGAATTGAAGGCTCCTTTGCTTCATGATGGGGCATAGGTCACTTGCCACTGCTTATTAACCATCAAACTTGATCCTTCGTTTTTAATATGTCATCGTTAAAACAATAGTTTAAGTTGAGTTTAAGATAGATTCGGTTTCCAAACGAATGCTCCGTACAAACTTCAAAAACGTAAAGTTAGATTACGAACAAAACATGTTAAGCAACATAACGGAATCTGACTCATCAGAAGCAAACGTTGTTCGACGAACAAATGAAGCGTGTACGTAAGGAGTACTCCTTATTAACGGCGCCGTTATAACGGAACCCCCCTCCCCCGGTATTTGAGCACCTCTCGCGTGGAGCCCACCACCGCAGATGCGATCTTCTCTTCCCGCCGCCTCTCCGATCCAAACGGCGCCTCCCGAATCCAGCCCCGGCGGCCGCGCGTAGCTCGAGCTCGGCCCCAGCCCGGCTGTGTCACCCCATCCCGAAGTCCGTTCGTTCGAGGTCCGAATCCGCGCTCCGATTCCTACTCACTTGGCCTTGGTGCTTGATAGCGCTGGAAGGAGAGTGTTTTTACTTGCTCCAACTGCTGGTTCAGCCGGTTGTGGTGGAGCAAACGGAAATCAGCTCATTATTTACGCGGATTTGGTGAAGAAAAAGTAGGCTCTTTTATGTAGCTGTTTCCTGAGTTTAAGTAGTGTTCTGTGGCCGGTGATTATAATGCAGTTCGATTTATGATGCAATCATGTAATCAACTATTCTCATTCATTATAACTGAATCTATAGCATATGAACACTCATGTGGAAGAGGTGCGCCAACTACCATGCAAATATCTTGGACTACCTGTGCACATCGGAAAGCTGCGAAAGATTGATTTACAGCCCCTAATTGATAAAGTGAGAGGCAAACTAGCTTCATGGAAAGGGAAGCAGCTAACAAAGGTTGGTCGGGCCACTTTGGCAAAATCAGTGCTCACCACCTTGGTGATGCATCACAACACAGTAATAAATTTGCCAAAATGGTGCATAAAGAAAATTGATAGAATCAGGAGGAGTTTTATCTGGACAGGGGCCGAGGCTGAGCAAAATATTGGTGGGCGCTGTCTGGTAAATTGGAAGACGATATGTTTGCCGAAACAATTGGGGGGACTTGGACTACTGGACATCCAAAAACATGGTATCGCACTACGATTACGCTGGCTGTGGCGGGCTAAGATGGGGAACGAGAGACCGTGGACAGGATTACCCCCACAAAACTCACCATTAGAAAGGAAATTGTTCACTGATAACAGCCACATGATAATAGGAGACGGTCAAGCAACTGCCTTCTGGACCGACAAGTGGATAGGCAGCAACACATTGCAAGAACAATTTCCCATGCTTTTTCGAGCTTCGCTGCAGAGGAAAAGAACAGTGGCCAAAGAATTGCATCACAACAATTGGATACGATCATTGCGAAAAATCTCAACGCCACAGGAAGTATCTGAATACATTAAGCTCTGGGAGTTGTTGGTGCCGGTGGAACTCGACCCCACTCAAAGAGACAAAGCCATATGGGGAAATAACAATTTGGGAGTTTACACAACAAAATCATCCTACATGATGCAATTCCAGGGAACACCGAGCCAGATTAAAATCACAGGTTTTTGGAAGTCGAAGGCGGAACCAAAGGTGGTCTGGTTTGCTTGGTTGGCTCTACTCGAGAAGATCCAGACTGCTGACAACTTGGAGAGGAAGGGCCTTGATAACAACATTGTTTGCCCTCTCTGTTTGGTAGCTGCTGAAACGGCGCTACACTTACTGACTGAGTGCCCGTTTGCAATCCAGTCATTGTCACACGTCTTTACCTGGGTACAAGGACATACGCCGGACATGCTGAATAGCAGAGGGTTGAGCATCCAGGACTGGGTTCAGGCAGTAACGTGTGGGCTGAACACCAAGGAAAAAAATTTTAGGATGGGACAAATTTTTTACGCATGGTGGAGTATTTGGAAGGAAAGAAATAGAAGGATCTTTCAAGGAGAGGAGAAATGTGATCTGCAGGTGGCATACCTGGCAAAGGAGGAAATCAGCTACTATAATTTAGCGTGGCGTCACACGCAGTTAGCGTTACAAAGCTGAGGTTCAAGATGTTGCTCTACTCTTCGTGTTGTTTTCAGTTGTGTCTAGGCGGGTCACGTTTTATTCCCCTTTCAGTTTGTCTCTATGGGCAGCATAAGCTGCCCCTGTAATTGTTGTACTGTTTCAGCCTTCTTTAATGCATCGGCAGCGCACCTGCCTCTTTCGTCAAAAAAAAAAAAAGAAGAGGTTAAGTAAACCAATGTAACAATAGTAGGATTCAGAACTAGTGGTTGAGGATGATTGATTGCATGATTGCATATAACTCTCAGATTGCATTTTAGTAGCTGTTGTGTTCCGTTGTACCGATGGTTTTTGGACTTCAATAATCTTCTCCGCAATTAGGCAAAACAGATACGTGTAGTTCTACTGTTGCCGAGGAATTCTGGTTGCGTTCGTGTGCTGAGCAAAACTGTCCCAGTGTAGCTCATCATACCTGGGTAATTGATGTACGCTTTGTTTCTATGTTTAGATGGGATTTTCATTTTCTCAGTAGTGTGTCCACTAATGGAATTTGACAAGTTGTAAGTGGGATCCTGGCCAGACCTGTTTTCCTAGGTACCCAACTAACTGTACTGGCGTCCCATTCTTTTTAGGATGGTACAGTGATTAAAACTGAATTTGATGTATTGGTGGTCACAGTAGGGACACGGTACATAATTTGTTATGTGGTGATGGTAGCTTGACTTCAACCTGATGATTTTGCCCTGTCCTGTGAGTAAAATTTGGATGCCAATAGCTGAAAGAGTTTATTTCTCAAGTACTTTTTCTAGATCTTTCGCAGTATGTTAATGTGATGTCTTGGAGCTATACCATGCCTATTTTGTATACCAGATTGTCTGTGGATATGCTAATATGATTATATGATGTGTTGGAATGCCTGTTTTCTGTACCAAATGTCGATTTACTATTTCAATGCGTCCACTTCTTTTTATGCTATCACGAACCATATATGTCGCTTTCAAAGGGAAGGGTCAAAAACAGCTATTAACAAACTGATATTATATTGCAGGTTAAGAAAATATTAGTTGACATTCCAGCAGCGTTACTGATTTTGGAGCAGATGTCATTTCGTAGTATCGTACGTGATGTAAGAGATGGCTTCGGGAGTTTATCTCGGAGGGGGTTTGAGTTCAGGCTTTTGGGCCATCGCAAAGGGAAATCTCATGGTGCTATACATGAGTTGCATGACCCGCTGCCTGTGGTCCAGAACAGCGTCTGGGATAACTTGCCTCCTGAATTACTTCGAGATGTGATTGAGAGGTTGGAGGCCAGTGAGGATACATGGCCTTCGAGGAAGCATGTAGTTGCTTGTGCAGCTGTGTGTAGGACATGGAGAGAGATGTGTAAAGAGATTGTCAGGAGCCCAGAGGTTTCTGGAAAGATCACTTTTCCTGTCTCCCTGAAGCAGGTAAAGATTCAAGAATGTTAGTAACTACTGTCCTTATCAATATCTGTATTCCATTTTTAATATTATAATAACACTTATTCTTGGATAAACTAATAATTCATATTTTTTTCTTCTTCTATGTACAGCCTGGTCCTCGTGATGAGTTTATCCAGTGCTTTATTAAGAGGGATAAATCTACTCAAACCTACTATCTATACCTTTGTCCTAGCTCAGGTATGTTTCTTGCAGAATGGACTATGGAAATTGTAAATATGTAGTTCTTTGTGCTTAAACACTTTATTCTATAGAAAAGATGCAGGATAAGTCTTCTATGTAGTTCATTGTGCTTAAACACAGTGTTCCATAGAAAGTATGCATGCATGATGTTCTGCCAAAGTTATGCTTGGGAATTACTATCAATTATCTTTCTCCAGTTTTTTTGTAGCCATTGACAGCATATCAGTGATCATGAAACATGGTAATTCTTCGACATATTTTCTTATTAGATTAAAAATTAATTCTTTTCTTATTGCCTATATTTGCATGCACACAAAGACATCCTTCTTTTGAGAACTATGTTTTCATTCAGAAACATTGATATTGTGTTACCAATTTGTCATCACAATCTTACTGGTCCACCTTGTTTAGTATTGTGGTTCTGCCATTGCCATTTTAACATGCTGTAAATATTCATCTCTACAGCTGTGCTTGTTGAAGATGGCAAGTTCCTTCTATCAGCAAAAAGAAACTGCCACTCAGCATGTACGGAATATATAATTTCTATGGACACTGGTAATATATCCAGATCTACCAACGCATACTTTGGAAAATTGAGGTAGTGACCGAGAAAATTGTAGCCTTGTTTCAGAATTTAGAACTTGCATAATTTGTTTCCCTTATGTATGTTGCTATTTACTATTTTGAATTTTCAGGTCAAATTTTATGGACACGAAATTTACAATATATGATACTCAGCCTCTGTACGGTAAACCTAATGTTACAAAGTCTGGGATGGCAAGCCAAAGCCAAAGACTGTACTCCAAGAAGGGCTCAACAAAGGCTAGTTGCAGCAGATACAGCATAGCACAAGTCTCGTATGAGTTTAAGCGAACTCGAGGTCCAAGGCGGATGAACTGTATAATGCACACTATACCTGCCTCATGCCTGGAGGCTGGCGGCAGTGTGCCTTGCCAGCCAGATGGCATCTTTGCCCGCTCCCTCAATGAATCCTTCAGCAGTGCCTCCTCCTCGAAGTCATCCGTTACGGACCATTCCATGCATTTTGGCAGTTCCCGGTTCTCTGATGTGTTTTCAACAGTTGGTGGACATGCATCATGTGACGGTGAAGAGTACATAGATAGGCCGCTGATTCTCCGCAACAAGGTTCCGAGATGGGTTGAGCAGCAACAGTGCTGCTGCCTCAACTTCCGGTGTCGGGTGATCGTTGCTTCGCTGAAGAATTTCCAGCTAGTCGCTGCGACACAGCCAGCTGCTGGATCCTGGACGACTGCGTCGGAGCCAGCCGCCCCACCCCCTCCAGAGCAAGAAAAGGTCGTGCTGCGGTTTGGGAAAGTTGTGAAGGACATGTTCACCATGGACTACTGCTACCCGCTGTCAGCCTTCCAGGCCTTTGCTATCTGCCTGAGCAGATTCTCACAGACTGGCGTGTGAATGAATAAATCCGCTGATGGTTGAGCTTCGCTGGTGCTTGTTTGAAACACTGATTATTGATTATTGGAGTTATGTCAGCAGCTTCCTTATGATATCTTGTAGCTTCTGCTGCTTTGATTATTGGTAGCGTATTCACATTTTTTTTGTCTCTAGCTTTGCCCTGTAATAACAGTTCTGTACGGAATCAGGTAAACCTACAACAGCTGAGAGCGAGCGAGAGCGAGAGCGAGAGCGAGCGTCCGCCCCTCCCCGCCGGTGACCACCCCGGTTCCGGCGGCCACCATCATTGTGAGCGAGCTACTGAGAGAGAGTAAGCGAGAGCGTTTTGACTAGCGCGGGTGACCTCGTGGGTCTCGGCGACTACTCGTGCCTAGAGTCTGCAAGTGGGTTTCTCTCTAGCCCGGCGGCTATCGACTGTCATCAACCTCTTCGGGCTTGAGATCTTGCTCCGGTGACTGGTGTTCTCAACATGAGTGATAGACTAGCGAACTTGGTTCATCTCCCGCCAAGTTTGCATAGCTGGAACTTCAAGGCTGGGCGGGATTTTGAGGATAAAGTGATTAATCTGCTTAAGACTCCGGTTTGTCATCTCTCTTCTTCCCCGGAAGGATCATTCCTCCTTCTAGTGGTGTTTGGTCGACATACATTTAGGCTCTCAGAGGCCTCAGTTGGCTGGGTACTTCATTCGGTGCTCGGGGGTTCACCTTATGGATTTTATGTAAGACCCGCCTGTGACCGACATTTCTGCTTCTCAGTTGCTTCCAAACATGTTGGATTTTGGATTTGCTCCTTAGGCAAGATAACATCAGAACACTTTGATATCTCTTTTCATCTCTGGAGAGATGGGGGTCCAGATTGGAAAAAGGAAATGAAAATCTGGGAGGCTGAAGAAAGGGAGTCTTGGCAATTGGTCTCACGTCGTCGTAAATTTCGTGGATATCCAAACTCCTCTCAGAATCATCGTCGATCAAAATCCCTGTTATCCCCCCAGCAAAGTGAATCCTCTTACTACCCCACAGGTATGGCTTTTGGATCCATTAGTTCCTCACCCCCTATTGCAGGTAATCCGATTAGGGTTTCTCAAGCCTTTACTACGATCCGGAACTCTTGGAAATCTGTTGTTCAGCGATCCATCAGACTTGATCAGACAAGATTGAGCACGAGGAACAAATTACCAAACAGGATTAGCTCTGATGTCAAGGTTCAAAATTCAAATTGGCCTAGTCACAAGACTCCTAACGGTCTTAACACAGTGAAGAGTGGTGTTGGACAGTTGAAATTAATAGCAAATCCCGGATCTTCCTCCATGAGTCAGGCCAAGGAGCTGAGAGGGGAAGCAATCAGGAATAACTCTCAGTCGGAAGTCACTAAACGAGTGTGGCTTCCCAAGAAAAGGGAGCAGGGTGTAGAGCTTATCTCTCGAAGCTTCATGCGGACATTAAATGACCCAATTCACTCCCAGGGCAGAATAAAATCTAAGAGATGCTATCGATGTTTAAGCCCCACTCACCTTGTCAGACAGTGCCACTTCCCTGTTCGATGCAGGATATGCTACAGATACGGCCATAAAGCGCGAATCTGTTTCCGACGGCGGGGGAAAGGGCGGAGACAGATATGGAAGCCCAAGGGTCAGCAGGATCGTTCCGGTCCCACTAGCCATTTGGTGCCTCAGAGCCCGGGTATGAACCCAGAGAAAGAAGATGAGCCGGCGGAGGCTTCCAGGAGTCATAAGAGAGACCCTATATCAATCACATCCACTCGGTGCAATGATATCGCCACACCCCAGTGCAAAACGCTT
Organism: Tuctoria greenei; assembly: GCA_036927565.1. Lineage (NCBI taxonomy): Eukaryota > Viridiplantae > Streptophyta > Magnoliopsida > Poales > Poaceae > Tuctoria > Tuctoria greenei. The sequence continues at coordinate 176,377,216 of JAYESD010000009.1, read as the reverse complement.
GTCCTCCACAATAGCACCCAGTCCACCAAAATGGCAAACTTTCCAGTAGAACCTGCCAGGTTCATCCCGGATGACATCTTCCAGGTTGAGGATGGGGGTGAAGATCGCATTGCCAGGGCGGTGGTCCATCTTCCAGGGGAGCCAGTCGCAAACCATGAACACTTCGTCATAGCCGAAGACATGGATCGAGTGCTGGATGAGAACGCGTATGCAGGTTTCATCCCACATATTGTCCATCACCTGGAGCATGTGCTCAATCTTACGGTACGCTCCACTGGCCTTACCTCGTTGGGGATAGCTCTTATTGGCCTTGACTGCAGTCTGCAACGTGATATCCTGCTGCTAAACAATCCTATTGCGGTGGCTGACATCCATGTCCGCTTTGTACGGCATGACTTTGGCATAAATAGAAGGGAAAGGGAGTTTTCCGCGGTTGGGTGGATTCTTATACTTGATTTCCCACTGGATTATCAGACTATGGAAAACATTGATATTGCTGTTTCTTCTTTTGGCAAGCTGGTCAGTTGGCACACTAACCCGGCTGCACTTGGTTATGTTCTTGTCAAGTGTTTGTATCATGGAGCAGACATGGTGCCGCGAAGCCTAGTATTCCGACACGGCTCTCGGGATGGGAGGGCCATCTCTTGGTCCTGTCCGGTGGTGGTGCTGAACTCCCAGCACCCGGACATCTTCGCCAACTTTGAGGACGAGGTCCCAGACAATGGCAACCCACACCCCATGTCGGGCATGGGGCAACCAGCTCCAGCTAATCAATGGGACCACTGGGCCCCGGAGGCACCGGCTGGAGACCCAGAATGGGATGCTGCAGTCCAGCAGCAGCAACAGATGGCGGATCTTCACCTGGGATGGGCTCCCTGGCCACAACATAATGCTCCTCAGAATGTTCCACAGGACCCGCAGGACGTGTCAGAAGTCGAGTCTGGATCCAATGGACCGCCGTCTGGCTCCTCTACTACCTTATCTGAACATGGCATGGAAAAGAATCTAGATGGGCAGTCTAGCCCGCTTCATTTTGTGGATTTGGAGAATCTATCCAAGAAGCCGGAGTGGATCACTCCTTTCGACTCCAAAGCTTTTCGTCAGTTGCTGGCTACCTCATTCCAGCAGCTCGCTGGTGCTTGGTGGCACATCAGTCCGGTCACCTCTATTCAGGGCTCATCTGCGACAGCCTTGCTTGCCGGGGGTGAGGGAAGTTCCTGCTCCCAGTTCAGGCTCACAATTGAGGAAGTCAAAGATCAGCAGTCCCCGGAGAAGCAACCGGAGATGGAACCTGGGCCAGCCAAGAGGCTGAAACGATCACCACTGCTGTCTACTCGTCTCAGTGCTGACAAGAGATATGGATTGGCCTACACTAGGAAGTTCAAAAAGACTGGAAAACCCCCTACCAGTGTGCAGGAAGGGCTGCAGGAGACAGTTCGCCGAAGCCCTCGCATAGCATCCAAATGCGGTGGGTTTAAACAGATTTCTGAGGGCTGTTCCCAGCTCTTAACAGGAAAATCTAAGAAGAAAGTTCGATTTGTCGACCCTGCTGAGATGGAGATGTCTTTGGGTGCTTCAGCTTTCGAAGGCCCAGTCAAGTTCCCCACACTAGAGGATCTACAAGAAAGGAGGGAGCCGTACCCGGAAATACCAGTCCAGGAACTCATAGCGGTTGCGGAGACATGTGGCGTGCCTCCTGAGGAGGCGCGCCTGAAACTCACTGCTGGAGAGGCCAGCGGTGACCCTGAAACAAGTTCTCCATGACGATCCGAAGGTGTGAAGGCCGGAGAGGCAGGACTGACCTCACTTTTGTTGATTTATGTATGCTAATCTTAGCTATGCGGTTCTTTTGTGTTGTTGTTGATGGTGGATTGTGTTGGACCCCTGTGTGGGTGTTGCGGCTTGTTGATGGCCTTTTGAACATTATTTTTCACTTGTTCTCTTTGTTATGGGAAGTCCCTGACGTGATGTCAGGTCGACAGTTGGCTTATGATCTCTTTTTATATCTTTTTGATGATGACGTGTCTTCGCCAATTTAATATTCTTAACTGGAATATTCGTGGGCTTAATGATGCTGAAAAACATAGAGCAGTTAGAGCTAAACTTGAGGAAAGCTCTAGTATGATTTACTGCTTACAGGAAACCAAACGGGATTTCTTTGACTCGTCTTATATTAAGAAATTTGCCCCAAGAAGATTTGGTCATTTTGCTTATGCACCTGCTTTGGGTATGTCTGGAGGCATCTTAATGGGCTGGAACAATCAAATGTTGGAAGGTTCTGTTTTATGTGTAATGCCCTTTGCTATCACGGTGAAATTTCGATCAAGACTGGACAACATAGTCTGGCACCTTACCACAATATATGGCTCCTGCTCTGGAGAAGCAAGACTGAATTTCATGAATTGGCTTAATCAACTGACGGTGCAGGAGGAAGAATTACACATGTTCATTGGTGACTTTAATTTCTACAGATCACATGATGATAGAAATCGTCCGGGGGCTAACACTTCAGACATGATCTTCTTCAATGAGTGGATTAATTCAATGAGCCTAGTGGAAATTCCTCTGAAAGGGAGAAGATTCACGTGGAGTAATATGCAAAGAAATCCGTTACTTGAGCAGCTCGACTGGTGTTTTACTACCCTTCAATGGTCAATCTCCTTTCCTAATACAATGTTATTACCTCTAGCTAAAACCACCTCTGATCATGTACCCTGTGTGGTTCAGATTGGCACTAGAATACCGAAGGCTAACATTTTCAGGTTTGAAAATCACTGGATGAGACATAATGATTTCATGGAAACAGTAAGTTCAACCTGGCATCAAAGCAGGAAATTCCAACATCTCTCGGATAGTGTTAAAAGGCTCAGTGCTAAGTTCAAGGCTCTAAGACAAACTCTTAAGAAATGGAGTAGAGGAAAGAACAGATGGTCTCTCATGCTTTCCCAATCTAATATGGCCCTGGCAGTTCTGGACAAATTGGAGGAAGGAAGACCGCTTTTCCCAAATGAAAGATCCCTAAGAAGTATACTAAAAGATCACATTGGGAGGGTCTTACTGAATCAGAATGACTTCTGGAAGCAGAGATATACAACAAGGTGGACGAAAGTAGGAGAAGAAGCCACTAGATTCTTTCATTCGGCTGTCACAGAACGTTATAGGAGAAACTTCATTACTATGATAGCAAGGGAGGATGGTCGGGAGGTAGTGGACCACGACGAAAAGGCTGCATACATCTGGAATTGTTTCAAGGAGAGAATGGGGACATCGAACCCAATACATCCCTGGGTGCTGATGAAGGATCTCACACCTAGTATTGACGGGCTAGATCATCTAATAGCCCCCTTCACGACAAACGAAATTGAAGAAACAGTTAAGGAAATGCCTAATGACAAGGCACCTGGGCCGGATGGATTCAACAATAAATTCTTCAAGAAATGTTGGCCAATCATCAAAGATGACATACTCCAGGTATGTGACGATTTCTTCCAATGTAAAACCAGCCTGGGTCCAGTAAATGGGTCTCTTATTACTTTAGTCCCTAAGGTCCCCACCCCCACCTCTGTAAGGGACTTTCGGCCAATATCATTATTGAATACGAGTGTTAAGTTGATTACAAAAATGATGTCTAAAAGACTACAGAAGAGCATCACACAATTGATTCACCGCAACCAATATGGATTCATAAAGTCCAGATCCATACAAGATTGTCTCGCTTGGTCTTACGAGTACTTATATCAATGTAAACATTCGAGACAGGGCCTGATCATCCTTAAACTTGACTTTGAAAAAGCATTTGACACAATGGAACATGAAGCAATTCTTCTAATGATGAAGACTATGAACTTCCCGCATAAGTGGATCACTTGGTGCAGTGACATACTGTCTTCGGCCACTTCTTCGGTGCTACTCAATGGCGTGCCAGGCAAGCCTTTCAATTGTAAAAGAGGAGTCCGGCAGGGAGACCCGCTATCACCCCTTCTCTTTGTACTGGCAGCAGAGCTACTCCAACTAATGTGCAATTGGGCTGCCTCCATTGGTCTTCTCACTCTTCCACTAAGAGGCACAGGTACATTGGACTTCCCATGTGTACAATATGCAGATGACACCCTCCTCATACTCCATGCATCACAAAGGAATTATTCTTTATGAGATCTCTTCTGTATTCTTTTGGTGAGGCTACGGGACTAAAAGTAAACTATAATAAATCCTTCCTGGTACCCATTAATGTATCGGACAATGAGGCAACTATACTAGCAGGGACACTGGGATGTCAGGTCAGCTCGTTTCCCTTCACATATCTTGGTCTTCCGATGACACCAGTGAAACCTAAAGTGCAAGACTTCGAGCACATCACTATAAGTATGGAAAGGAAAGCCTTTGCTTGTGCCAGCTGGCTCTCGATGGCTGGAAGATGTGTGCTGGCTAACACAATTCTATCCTCTACGCCAATTTATGCTATGTGTACTCTTAAACTTCGTCCTACAGTGATATACAAGCTGGATAATATCAGAAGAACGTTTCTATGGAGAGGAACGGATGTGGCGGGACGAGGTCATCCCTTAGTAGCATGGGAAAGAGTTACGGCTCCGGTTAACAAAGGCGGTTTGGGGCTGATATCTATTACACGACTGAACAATGCACTGTTACAAAAATTTCTATACAAAGCCTATAATAGGATGGATATACCATGGGTGGAACTAATATGGAGCAGATATGGTCAAAATAACCAGCCCCTACATGCCACATGCAGAGGCTCCTTCTGGTCGCAGGACGTGTTGTCTAACTGGCTGATTTTCCAGAACAATATGAAGATAAGGCTTGGTCCAGGAGATACGATCCTACTTTGGAAGGACCGGTGGGCTGATCACACTATACTACATGAAAAATATAGCAGACTCTTTTCCTTTGCAAAAAATCCGGACATTTCAATTGCTCGGTATTTGGAGGGGGACAGAGTGGACGATAACTTTCACACACCGTTATCACAGGAGGCATCTCGGGAGCTAGTGGAACTGACACAGCTGATAGTCTCTCGCCAGGAGCGGGATCTTGTTAAAGATAGTTGGTCACAAGGACTCAATCCTAGTAAATTCACGTCCTCTAAAATCTACAAGAGTTTTTACGCACATATCCACATACCTAATCCCTTGCAGTGGATCTGGAAATCAAGGGTCACTAAGAAGCTGAAGATATTCACGTGGCTGCTCTGTTTGGACAGGCTTAATACTAGAAACCTGCTCCGAAGGAAGAACTTGCAGATCCAGGATGCAGACTATTCTTGTGTTTTATGTGAACAGGGAATGGAGGAACTCACCTATCATCTATTCTTCCAGTGCCCGTTTAGTGTGTTATGTTGGGAAATCCTGGGAATACAATGGAATCATGAGATCCCATTCTTCGACTCTTTGGCTACGGCGAAAAGGAGGTGGCCTAGACAAGGTTTCATGGAAATATTCTCCATTGCGGCTTGGGAAATATGGTTAGCCCGTAATGGGCTGATTTTCCGAAATAAGAGGCCCTCAATATCTGCTTGGAAAAGGAGCTTCTGTACAACTCTGAATAAGCAAAAATGTCGATTTAGGTCTAGTTGTGAGGAGTCCCTTTCTGTATGGGTTAGTAGTCTATAGGTTCTTCCCTTCTCAGGAAGATCTTGTAATGCACTTTGTAATTGTGCTATGTTATTAATAAATCAACAGGAGGGGTTTTCCCCTGCTGTGTTCCTGGTCAAAAAAAAAAACAGTTCTGTACGGAAAGCTTGTAGAACACTTCAGTAGACTGTTCATTCGGTCGTGATGTACTCCATCCGTTTTTAAAATTTTGTCGTTTTGTAGTTCAATTTTGAATTAGAAAACTACAAATTGTTTAGAACAGAGGAAGTAGCTATTAACTGGAGTATGTATATTTTAAATAACATTCGTGTCTGGATGCTTTCGGTAATATGGTGGGAAAGTGTTGCTTTTATTGGGGGTGTTCTTTCCTTGTCGTCCATTCCATTTGTGTCGCCATCAGAGGTCAGGTACTAATTTTTTGCTTCTGAAGCATGTGGCTCTACCGACTTAGTGTTTAACTACCTGCTGCCTGCTGCCTTTTCTGTACTTGGTGATGTCTGAGAGTTTGGGTAAGTTGTGCCTGTACATTATGTGGACTTTGATCAGTGTACTTGCTCCTAATATTAAACTACTGATCCCTTTTTAAGGTTCTACAACTTGTCGGTGAGAGTAAAACACAGCATTAGTAAGTTCCAGGAATCTTGTTAATTTCCAGAGGTACAATGTAGTGTACCTGACAGGTGATCGTTTGCAGGTAGAACAGAGAAAACAGAAGCTGGTAAAAGTTATGTCCTCATTGTTCTGGTGACTGGACAGTTTTAATAAGCAAAGAGATTTATCCAGGTTCGAAAAAATAAGCCAAGATATTTATTTCGTTCAGGTTATTCATGGTCCACACATATAAATTCATAACGAGTAACAGACATGTTATAGTCCATCCAAAATTACTTGTCACTTTCTAGTTAAATTTCAAATTAGAGAGACAAGTAATTTGCGATGGAATGAGTATATGAGTTGCCGTTCTCCACGACAAGCTCTACAGCTCCATCCTACCATTGCTCGAGAGTTACAGAACCTCCAGGGGCACATGCACGTCCACGTCGTCACCGGAAGAGCTCAGGGAACGACCACATGATGAACCTGGCGTAGACGTCGTCCTCCAGGAACTCGATGTGTGCGGCTCTGCCGACTACGGTGTTCAGGCTCCGCCCTTGCGCCGACAGGTCGAAGTGCACGTCACAGCGCATGAACACCCGCGCTTCCGACGTGGGAGCACGGATCTGGTCGAGGCAGTTGTTGAGCATCTCGGTGAACACCTGCCCCTTCTTCGAGGTGTCTGACGACGCGCCGTTGCAGAGGTCGATCCTTGCTGAATGATACGGGACGTAACCGTCCTAGCAGAGGGATAGGAGAGATCCTTATTTCAAAACAATGCGAATACATATAGACGCTGATGAAAAGTTCAATGCTGGTAAAACTAGTGTTGAAGCTTGAGGGGTGAGAGAGTGGTTGATCATTGATGTACCTGTGGTGATGAAACCAGAATGATGTTTTTGAAGTTTTCCAATGTCTTCAGCTGTGATCAAGATACATAAATAAATTATATTCAGGCGCAAAAAGTTTGAGTACTATCATATCACAAAAGTTGAATTTTCATACAAGTTTCTGCCAAGATTACGAATTTACCTTGCAGAGCTTGTAAAGGAATGTATTCTGTGGGTCTTGGTCATCACTGAAGGTGAGCTGATGCATGCATTGCATTCCCTTGAGCCTTTTCATAAGCCAGAGGCCGGAGTTGAACAAGGAATTCGAGCTGTACCAGTAACCTAAGTGCGGCCCCGATATCGACATGTACGTATGGAGGTTCTTCAGAAACGGCTCAAGTTTGGGTTCTGTTGAAAGTGGAAAGAGCTGGTTGGTTAGCCACGTACAGAGTCCACAGACCAACTGAGAAATCCTAGACAACAACAGTTTGAAAATTACCTGTGAGAGCACTTCTTAGGATAATGTTCCCAATAGAGTGACCGACAAAACTAAGTTTCATATATTTGCTGCCCCCACTCTTAATATGCTTATCCATTTTCCGTTTGAGGAACGCTGCTACTTCATTAGCAAGCCTTCTACCCATTTCTTTGAAATCTCCGGTTGTTCTGTCTTCATTTATCTGAGACAGTAGGCACTCGGCTCCAGGGTCAAGTAAAATCCATTGGTTTCTAATGAGACGTAGATCCAAATGATTTCCCTGTTTTTGGTAAAGACTGGAAAATTAAAAAATTGTTGCAGATCTAATAAGGTTAAAAGAACAGTTGTATTAGTCCAAAAAGTTACCTGAAATCCATGAACGAAAATTACAGCTCGGAATATATATCCGCTATTTGTGACACCACCCGGTTTTCTTGCTGTACATTCCTCTCTATGTTGAGGTGGTGCAATATTATCCAGTGGCTCAGAACAATGCTGGGGAACATCCATGACATGGTGCTCTATACGGAGAACAGGTATACATGAAGGATCCGCATAAATATGCATGTCTTGAATAGACCTTGTGTTAATCTGCAGTATGCTTCACATCAATATCTATTTTATTCTTAAGAGTAAGATAAGTTTTGCGCTTGCACGTCATTCCAGAGACAGGAAACAAACCTTCATTTTTGCTATACTTCTCCTGTGCAGTTCAGCTCTTGACATCGAATTTTGTATAGGCTAAAATAGAACCATAAAAGCAAGCAAATACTAGTCAACATAAATTCTAGATGAAACTTGAAAAATAAATATAGTCCAATTTAAACATTCAGTATGCTATAATTACATCTTGATGCAATTTCCGTGAACTGGAAATCCGAAGCAGATGCCGAGGAGATGAGTCATTGGTCATACTTTGCATATAACGATGTGGAATCTCAATTTTGGAATGGATCATCCATATTGACCATTCTGCTTTCCTACTATCATCCCAAATAGCACGCAAGTAATCCAATATCTTGATTCGATTTATCCTACATTGGAAAATCAAACCTCTAGTTGAACATAACATATTATGGATTGAAAGAATCTGAACAGGTACAAAATGATAACACTAGCACATAAAAAATGCTCTAATGAAAAGAAAAGAATATAAGTTAACTTCACCTATGAAATTTCAAGAATGCATTCCATACTAGTGAAAGCTGGCAGCTCACAGTTTCAAATAAATCTAACAATTCGTCCTTGGACAGAGTGTACATCATAATATCATTAGTGCTTCCACCCACACCATCTGAACTCTGGAACAAGTTGTGGCGATCAGTAGAAGTATCATGTAACAAAAAGATCAGTTTTGCCGGAAAAAAATAAAACATACCTCCAGAAAATCGCGTAAGGAGACAATCAGCTGGCGAGGGCTCTTTGCGGGTGCATGGTGCTCTCTACTGTAATTAGAAAAGCCTGACTTTGATGGCTGAACTGCCTCATATTTACCAAGAGTTAAATCAGCATCATCCAAATCCTCAAGTGGACTACTGATACCATTGCTGATCTTCTTCACTTCCTCAAGAAGCATTTCCCTAGAAATTAATAAGGCCTTCACGACATCATATGACTTTGAACCTAAACCATGCTCTAATGCCTGCATATTTGACACCAGATTTTCCTCATAAATTTAATGAAAACATAATAAAGGAAGAACACAATTCATTCATTGTTGACTATATGTCTATATATTGCCCGTTTGCGAGGCATAAATGGGTACTGCAGCCACTTCTTGATTAAAGTTTCTTATTACTATGAATGTTTGTGGAAAAATCATACAAAGCATAAATATTGTTTCTTTTGTTACAGACACATCATACAAACTTTTTTTATGGAAGTACAATATATAAAAACAAAGTTAAATCTAAAGCATCACAAACCTTTGTACCTTCAGTGATGATTTAGTGACACCGGCTTGCAGGTACACAATGTGTATCGTCAGGTCAACAAGAGCAGAGTGGAAAGCGTCAAAATGGACAGGACAATATGAGTGCAAGCCCAGGAGTGCTCTGTGTGGGATCCTAAATTCATGGATAGGGACCAAATCTGTGTCACTTGAATCCTGGCCTTGAGTCCTACGATGCAAAATGAAAAAGAAAAAAAAAACAGATTGAGAGATGATGAATGCAGCCTTTCATATGTTGGGTGCTTGCATATACCCTATACCGCAACGAGAAACATTAAAAGAGGCTACAAGTAGATTTAGAGAAGCAAAACTAAAGTACATACCATCCATTTCCGAACGTTGGGAGATATACAAGTTCAAACTTCAATATAACAGAAGAAGTTGCCGGGCCCTGGAACGGAGAAAGAGTATAAATCATGTCAAAGTAGATAAGAAGAATCATATATAAATGAAAGGGAAGATTTGACTCCATCTAATAATCAACCTCGTCTTCACTGTTGGGTATGTAGAAAGACACCATAACCGATGGATAAATGTCTTGCCTAGCATACTTAATAAGAAATGGCTGTGTGTTGAAGCTGTTGTCATCATCGTCTATTTTCCAAAAGCCAAACGAGCCCTTCGCACCGATATCAATAGCTGCAGAATCCACCTAGCATGTCATAATCTATTAGCCAAAGATCTGAAAATTCAGTGTCAACTAGTAATGCCAATAAGAAACATAAAAACAAAATCATATATCTATATTCTGCTTCTAAACTGTTCCAGTTTATTACTCCCTCCGTACCGATATATTTGTCATTCCCGATAACCCAAATGACCTACGAATGAACAGTGAAAAATTGTCGGAACAACACTTATAACGATACGGAGGGAGTATATTCCTACGTCTATAGGTTACAAAAAGTTGAGCAATGTAACGGTAAAGTTCCACCCATGTTGAGCTAAGCATGCAGGGTACGTAAAACCGATGACAGTAGTGATATAGAGTGTGCCACGAGAAACACGAGTACAGTAGGCGGAGCTGTTCTTATCTCCGCGTCATGCACGAAGACGAACGATGCAACAACCTTCGTATTGCGTGACCCTCGCCGGCGATATGGGTGCCCTGATGCGCTCGTCCTCCTCCCACGCCGCACTGATCTTCAGTCGATACCATCTACGACGACAGATAAAACGTCAGGATTTCATCTCATTGCACCTTGTTAATGGACGATCGACGATTGAGGCGAAGAGAAATGTGCGATCGATATCGGTATATTTGGAGAAAAAAGAATCAGAGGGGTGGAGGGACGGACGGGACAAATCTTGCCACGAGATTGGAATCCGCAACATTTCACATCTCTCACGCTAGTTGTCGAGAAGAGGACGGAATGGAGGAGACGAGGATCTCGTTACCCTTGCTGGGACAGGTCGAGGTTGTGGAAGCGGTCGATGTAGACGGCCACCTCGTGCGCCGTCTCCATCTCGTCGGCCGGCCGTGGGTGAGACGGATCGCCGACTCCGTCGATCGCCCTCCGCTGCAAGCGTTCCCCGTGCAACACGCGGCGGCGGTCGATGATCGGGCGGGCCACCTGTTCACGATGGCTTGCCTCCTTCGGGCGGTGGAGGTGAGGTGCTCGAACCAAGCAGGAACCCAAGGGCCGGTCAGGCCCATGGTCCCATATCATAGATCCTTCCGGCCCATATGCGAACTTCGGCCCACCTTTGTTAAAACGGACGTCTTGGGCCGGTGAGGATTTTTTTTCTTTCGCAACAAGCCCACGAGGGTTTTTGCCATCTACCTAAAGCCCTGGCAAGCCGCCGCCACGGCGAGCCATCGACGTCGCCGGCCGTAGGCCCGCAGCCATGTTGTCCCAGGCGCTTCCCTCCCGCGCCCGCTGCCTCCTCCTGATTTTTTTTTATTTTAGCATTATCAATTTATTATTTAATATTAATAGCGTCGTAATTTTTTTTTGCAAAATTAGCATCCCTGCCGTCCACATTGTGTAGGTTGGATATTATTTAGTGCATCATACACAAAACATTTTTAGCATCACACTGACAAGCAGGACCCACATGGTATCAAAATGTTGGGACTCAGGACTACTCAGGAGACGTTCTTGTCTCGAGAGAGGTCGCTTATGCCCAAGCCAGATAACTGGGCAACGTCAGCACCCACAGCTATGTTTATGTTATGCACATGGTAAATAACATCAGATTGTTCGTCTGATCGCTCAATCTGGCGAACAGGGTTAAACGAATCTGCAACGATGCGAACGGCATCTTGAATGGGGTTTATTCAGCTCCTTTGCTGCCACACCAGAAAACGTACTAGTACAATATTTGTCACGCATCGGATCAAAGCAGAGCGCGCGCGCACGAGAGAGAGAGCAGCAGGGACGCACTGTACGTTCAACGCTTGGTGTAGACGGCGACGTTCTTCCACCACGACTCCATGCGGCGCGACGGCTGGTGGCGCGGCTGCTCGTACACGCCGAACTTGAAGTAGTGCGAGCCCCCGCCGCGGCCGGCCGCGACCAGCCGGCGCTCGCCGTCGACGAACACGGTCACGTTCCGCGCGGCGACGTCGTGGACCACGTTGAGCCGGACCCAGCGGCCGTACACGCCGCCCGCGAGCACCCGGGACAGGTCGTGGTAGTAGGTGAGCCGGCCGCCGTAGACGTGCAGCATCAGCGTGCTCGCGTGCCCCGCCCCCGCCGCGCCGAAGATCTGCATCACGGAGGCCCCCGACGTGCCCCGCGGGACGTACATGTCGCCCTCGAACTGCCACACCCCGGAGCTGTAGCTCACCTGCGCTCCCAACGCAACGTAAGCATGCACCTACTAACAATCACTACGAGTCGACCAGATACTCCCAAAGAGAAGAGGTTGTTGCGTCTGCTGCTGTTACGTACGTACTTTGATCATGGTCTCCGTGCGCGCGGCGCCGGGGTGGGTGGCGCTGATGGGCTTGTCGGTGTCGAAGACCCACATGCGCCGCACGCCGCCGGCGAACGCGTAGCGCTGGTCCAGCGGCACGTTCCAGGGCTTCTGCACCACGAACTGCGACTCCCGCAGGTTCACGCGGGTGAACCCCGCGGTCAGGCCGCCGGAGCCGGGCGCGGCGGCGGCGGCGATGCGCGACGACGACAGCGCGAAGGTGATGAGCACCGCAAACACCAGCACGAGGCGGCGGCACAAGCTACACCCTGGTGCAGCCATGTTGCCCACACGTCGACGTGTCTGAAACGCGAACGGCACACAACACACAACAAGCACCGTAATTTGCTTGAAACTGCGCGGATCAGTAAAGCTGCTATATATCGCGTGCTTAGTAATATGGGGCGATAGTTACCACGAGCATGTTTGGCAGTGACAAGCCTTGTGCTTGCGGTGAAACCTGTTTTAACCGAGGGTGGCTGTCGGCCGCCGACGGTGACGGCAGGACATGTCAGTCCGACGCTTGGAAACCATGCATGGAACCTGGAAGGAGATCCCGAGAGGAGACGCTAGCTTGTCGATTCGTTGTCGTCACCCTTAAAACGAAGAATGTCATCGCTGACGGCACACGCACTGAAATTTGCAAACGGCCCGGAAGGTTTAGAGATTGTATATTCAGAGCTGCTACGTATTTCCTCCGTATCAAAAAACTTGTCGATTTGTAGTTCATTTTTAAACTACAAAACAATAACTTTTTCGAAGACAGAGGGAGTACAATGGAAACACTAGCTTTATAAAATAGTCTGAAAATTTTAGAGCATCTCTGTTCGTTCCATTCCAAGGTGACAATTGAGTCTGATTCTCTAGATTTGATTCAAGTCTGTAATGGTATGATATTGAGGTGTGAAATCTGTATTTAATGATTATAACATAATATTTCCTTCTGATTTTTTGTATTTGTCACTGACTAGTTTATTTTTAAACTAACCGACGACAAATAAAAAGATCCGAAGAAAATATTTTGTAAAGGTAAGCATAATGACGTACTTTTAGATATTGTTGGAGAGAAGCGAACCAGATAGCCCACAAAAGAAATAGGATTTGGGATGGAATTTCCGTGGAGTGTATTTTGTCAGTTATAATCAGAGATGTACTCCTTTCATTTAAAAATTTGTTGTTTTGTAGTTCAAAAATAAATTATAAAGCGATATTTTTTTAAAAACGAAGAGAATACTGTACTATTTTATCAACTGAATAAAATTCTGATTTGCTTTTACGCGCGCACACACAAAAAGAATTTTGCCTACTGCCCAGTGCCCAGCCCGTCGCGAGAATTTGCTCAAGCAGCAACGATTCGGGCGCGGAATCGAAGCGTCGGAGCGAGGCTGACGGGCCCACCTCGTAAAACTTTGCAGGGGAGGGAGGGGGCGGCCGAGTGCTCTGCTCGCGCCGCCGACTCCTCGTACCGCAGCACGGCCGCCTTTCAGCGTCGCGCCGGCGCCGCCATCCTCACTGGGCTCGTCGTCGCGGTCGACCCCTCTTCGTCCTTCACCTTCTTCCTTACCAGCGCACACCTGCTCTGAGTCGAGGAGTCTCGTGCCCACCTCCTCGGCCCGGGGCAGCCCCCCGCCGTAGGCCACACCTCCATCCGCCCGCTCCCGGCTTTCGCGACCGCGCCGTTACGGTGCTTGACGTGCTCCAACTCCCATCTGTGCCAGCGCCTCGTCTTCGCCATGCACCGTCGTCCTCGTCTCCTCAACCAACGCGCCGAGCAGCTGGAGCTGGGGGAGGCACACTCGGTGACCTCACCATCCATCGTCGGCGGTACAGGCGTCGGTGGCTGGGCCAATTCGGCGGCATGCTGCCCGTCGGCTTGGTGGTGTACTTAGCACCTGAGCTTCAACGCAGGCAAACAACCTGTTCGAGCAAATGCACCACCGGTAAGAATCGTTTTCAGGATTTCGTTTCACCATTTTCTTCTATTTATTCGTGACTCATCTCTGTAGCACTAGCTTCGGTTTTCTCATTTCAGAATTGGCTACTCTTTTAATCACAATGAAAGATTTTCTTATGACATGTACTCACTCCATCCTAAATTACTTGTCACTTTCTAGTTCAAAAATGAATTAGAGAGGGACAAGTAATAATTTGAGATAGAGGGAGTATACAAATTCTTTCGTTGCCATTGACGTTCCACCAAAATATACTAAACTAAACAACTGCTTATTGTGGAGTATCTATTTCCTCTTTGCAAACTGTAAAAAAATATTTGTCAAGGAAACGTTGCAATGCGTACAATCGATTTTATAATCAATATGTACTCATGTGGGTCACGCCTGTTGAACCAGCCAAAGTCAAAGCTTTAGCAAAACCACCTTCAGAGTTGCGTCAAAGCTACGTACACATGTTCATTCTATAATCAATATGTACTCGCAGTCAGCCAAGCTGAGGTGGAATGAATTTGTTTTTATCCAATTTTGTTCCTACTTGGGTCTTGGGCCACCAACAAGCATCCTAGAGCTGGCTGGTTGTCTCAATGCTACGGTCAGAAGACTGGGTTCAGTCTATCTCCAGACTCCAGCTAGCCAAAGAAGACCACCCAATCTGCTGCTTCTTCTTAGGCAGAACTCCTTCCACTGGCGTACGGTTTGGTCAGCTGATCTAAAAGCCTCCGTATCAAGCATCAATCGTCAAGGTTAGTGCTAGCAGATCTAACAAAAATACAGACCTGCATCCTTTCTCATCCTAATCTCAGCTAAGGTCTTTCCAGGTTAGTGCCAACTGCCATGTATTGATGCAAAGTTCTAGTTCGTCATCTGTTTATTACCCTGTCTAGATTTTCTTGTTCTCTTCTCTGTTTTCGGTTAATGGGACTTTAACAACTCTCCCATAAAGTTGTTTTTGTTCTTCAAGTACTGATTGTACCTAAAACTAGTAGCATGCGGTTCATCTTTCTCTTCGTCATAATCGAAAGAACTGCTCTGATCAACTGTGTACGTTGCACATGTTATTACTCTGGACATATTTAGTCACTAGCTCCTACAGAACAAATTATTAATTGCCACTGAATCTCGATCATACTTTTATAAATGTCGACCATGGATAGTCGTAGAGGTTTATGTCTTTGGAGCTCAAACTTCACCTCCAAAGTTTATGTACAGCCAAACTTACATTTGGGAGAAATTATTTCCGTGACCAGAGAAACTACAAACAAACATCTATTTTAGAACAGAAAATACAAGGAAATTTCAAATTAAATCGGCATGTTCTTTGCTCTTGTGTTGCTCATTTTGATACCTTATGGTTTCCAGTTCTTCTTTTGAATATCTTTTTAAAACTTTTGATATCATCTTACTATGCCTGTTTTTCTTCCTAGGAGCAAAATTTTCATCCTGGTACACAGCATGGACAAGTTACACAATTCTGAAGATGCGCCAAAATTTATGCCTCTGCAATTATTACGTGAAATCACGAATAATTTCTCTGAGGACCGTAAACTGGGCAGTGGGACCTATGGAGAAGTTTTCAAGGCAAACATTCAATGCTTTCACAGCTAATATACTTAACAGCAAATGTTCAGTCCACAACATATTTGGCACACAACCTTTTAACTTTTAAGTTGCGGAACTAACTGCCACAATAGTTCACAGACTTACACCCATTTTGTTTCAGCTCATAGATTATAGCTTATCGCTGTAAGCTGCAATAAAAAATCTAGATTATGAATTCAATTATATAATCTTGACCCCAAGATTGCAATAACCCGTTAACCCATAAGCTGCTCAAGAGGAGCTTATTCTTGCTTATTACCTCTTGCCTACTATAAAGCCAACAATACAGCTCCAATAATCTATACACTGAAACAAGCTGGCTCTTGTTCCGTCCAGCTTATTATATAATCCAATTGTATAACCTAAAACCAATAAGCCCAGCTTACAATAATCTGGGGATGCATGCAATAAACATGCCCTTTAGGTTGTATTTTGTACTCTCACCGCCCCCAAAAGTTTATCGCTTGTTAGTTCATTTTTCAACTAACAAACGACAAACTTTTGAGGACGGAGGGAGTATAAAATATACATTAATGGGGGCAGCTGCATTAATTTTAAACGATATAACACTGATGCATATGAACAACAATCTCTAACTGAAAAACAATGGCAATTGATCTTATATATGTTTTCTAGCAGCCATAGTAGCAACAATAGTGTTTACAGTATAAATCAAATGTGGTGATGAACCAAATTAATAGGCAAATAGCCAATGCCACAATCTGCAATATTTAAAACTTTTAAATTACTTTTTGACAGAGCAAAAAATATCAATCTCAAGGGCTTATAGATATACATATTCATTAGGGAGTACATAATGGGGAAGATGTTGCCGTTAAAAAGCTTCATCTGATGCCAGGATTATTTAACGAACTTGAGCAATTCAAGAAGGAATTTGAAAACCTTAACAGACTCAGGCATGAAAATATTGTGCGGCTACTTGGCTACTGTTATGAGACAAGGCATGAATATGTAGTGCTCAATGATGGAAGAAGAGTTTTTGCTGAGAACATCTACAGAGCTCTCTGCTTTGAGTATATGCATAATGGAAGTCTACAAAATCATCTTTACGGTAACAAAAGCTTACGGATTGGCTAAGTTGCTTAGCTTTTACACTGCCTTAATTAATATAATCTATTTCTTGTTGTTTACATATGTAGATGAATACCATGGGCTTGACTGGCAGACACGCTATAAAATTATTAAGGGGATATGCAAGGGTTTGAGATACCTTCATGAGGAATTGGAAAGTCCTATTTACCACTTGGATCTAAAACCTGACAACATATTACTAGACAAGGCTATGGTGCCAAAACTTGCTGACTTTGGGTTATCAAAGCTTGTCCACAATGACCAGACCCAAACTACACGGAGTTCCATTGGAACAATGTATTTTTTATGATATAGAATAAATTGTATTTTCTTATACATGCTTATATACCAATATTTTTTTTTTTCATGCAGAGGATACTTGCCTCCGGAATATATTGAGGGGAACTTTGTCTCCAAAAAGTTTGACATTTTCAGCCTGGGTGTAGTAATAATAAGGATAATGACTGGATTTGAAGGATATTCCAAGAAAGCTGAAATGTCTTCTCAAGAATTTATTGACCTTGTAAGAAAATTCCTTATATTGATCTCTGGCATCCGGATTGAGTAGAATTACATTACACTGCTTTTATGTTGTGTATCAATCTTTTAGGTACATAACAACTGGAGAAATAGGCTACAAGCGACACTGGGGTGTACAACACTGGAAGGTGAATGCCATCAAGTGAAGAGGTGCACTGAAATAGCATTAGATTGTGTCAAACATGACCGAAAGCAAAGGCCTAAAATAGGCGCTATCATACGTCAGCTGAAAGAAACAGAACATCGGAATGATAAATTGGCTATTGACAAGGTAACAAAGTTCTTTTCTTTTCAATTGGCGGATCATAATTGGTAAAAGTTTGCAGTGGAATATAAGTGTGCTTATTATCCAAAATACTACTAGTTTAGCCTAATAAGAAAAAGAAACAAATATTCCTACTGAAACACTGGCAAAGAAGAACATTAAACACTAACTAACTCGTGTCATCTAAACATTGCTTAGTCCTAGTATTCATAGGTCTGTTAAAAATGCCTACTAGTTCATATTTGAACTAAAATTGTTATCCAGATGATAACACAATTAAAAAAAGAGAGGGAATACACTTTTTCAACAATTGAAACATTAATCTTTGTTGGCAAAAAAAGAGAAATATTAATGTCTATTTGTACCCTAAACTTGAGCCCTCCATCAGTCTGAAATGATACTGATAATGACGACAAAGCCTGAGAGCCACAAAACATGAAGTAGCCATTGTATCTGCAATTCTGCATACATGAATTCCTCACGATACGATTATAAAGGGCGTCTGACCGAACTAAGCAAATAAAAAGTGAAAAAAAGAAAATGTAGGCCTAGGAAGTTTTGGCTTCTTGAGATTCATGATGGAATGGAAAATCCTTGGGAATTTGGTACAACTTAAAAATTCTAAACAAGAGGTCATAATTTATGTTTTTTCTTCAAAACTCGTATTCTATCCATTCTAATCTACTTATCATTTAATCTCTTTGTAACTTTTTTATCTCTTCGTATAATCCTTCCCCATACCTTACCTCGCGTGGGAGCTTCCACACTGCGTCTGTCCTTTTAAGTTTTATAATTTACATGTCCGTCTATGATTACAGGAAAAAATATAGCTACAAACCCTTATGCCATTTATTGCTTGCTACAGTTTGCAACGTTGGTCTCTACTGTCCATTTGATGTTGAGAAGACAAAATATGGGCCAACATTTAGTGTGTGTCAATTAGTCACAATATATGCAGTTGAGAATACAAAAAAACTATGTATAGATGCACATGATACCTTTTTTTTTTCTTGAACACGCAAGAGAGTTGTGTAGCATTATATTAATAAGAAAAGTGGGGCAAAGAGCCCATACAACGCAACCCACACATCCACTGTTACTCACAAATGGGTACATTTATGCATCTTAAAACAAAAAGACGAACAAAAGAACTACAAACTAAACAACATAGTCCATGGAAGTCAAGAATCCAATTTCTTTGGCCTCAGCCAACTCCCAGAATCTTGTTTCATCTCCAGCTGACTATGAAGAACGTCATATGCGTCGTGTCATAACTGCCTATCTGTTCCGGTTCCTGAAACGACATTAAATTGGTGATGCAAATAATAAGGGTTATTAATATCGGTTCTGAAACCAGTACATATATCAATTTTCAGAATCGGTTCAAATTACGAACCAATGCTGATAATCGAGCTATAGAAACCGTTTCAGAAAAAGAATCGGTATTAATAATTCGATTATCGAAACCGGTTCCAATTATGAACCGTTATTGTAGAATTCAGTAACCAATCCAGTTACAAACTAGTACTAATAAGGCAATTATTTGAAACGGTAACTTTAAATCTAGTATTGCTAGTCAAATTATCTGACCAAGTTGTTGTTGCGAACCGATTATGATATACTGACATATCCGAACCGATTTCAAATTATTAACAAATTCTGATAATTTTACTAATCCAAACCAGCTTGATTTACGAACCGATGTTGATACGTTGAATTAACCGAACCGGTTCGATTTATGAATCGATGTTGATAAGTTGAATCTTCCGAACAGGTTTGTTTCACGAGTTGATGCTTTTATGTTGATTTATCTGAACCGTTTCTTATTACGAACCTGTGCTAATCCGTTGACTTATCCTAACTGGTTCTTATTACGAACCGATGTTGAATGTTGACTTATCCGAACCGGTTGTTGTTTTTCTGAAATGAAAATAGTAGCGGAAACATCGACTGTGAATATATTATAATATAATAGAAATTGGTTGAGAGAACTGATTCTTTTATGAGCCAATGTTGATATGTTGCCTGATCCGATCCGGTTCATGTTACAAACCGATGTTGATGCATTGAATTATCCGAACGGGTTCTAGTTACTAACTGGTACTGATTTATTAATTTTTAGAAGCGGTTTCTGTTATCAGAAGCTATGTTGGGAGAAATTCCATAAAAACCGTATCAGAGTTTGGAACCATAGGATGATTCCAAACAATCCATGCACCAAGAATAATGAGTGAATTGAGGCCTTATAGAAACAAAATGTTAAACCATATGACACCGGAGGCTTAGCTACAGGTTGCTGATTTATTGTCTCCCATACTTATCACAGAAAGGTGCGTCCAGATCAGCCAAATCATGATAAGTTAATTCCTAGAGTATCCAAGACAATGATGCACTCCTTATCAGTGCTGATCCCTGGCAGGCTGCTGTAGAAGTCATGGGTGATGTTGACCTTCTCATCATGACTAGTGTACACTTGGTTGTCTGATACTAGCTTACCAACAAAATTCTTTTTCTTGTGATGATGGCATGCATTTGAAAGAGCTTTGTGTTGGCATGACCATCTTACAACCATCCAATTCTTGATCTTAGATGTGCAATGGTCCGCTTGAGCAAGGCAAGAGTCAGAGAATGTTTTTTTTTTCAGATTGTGGTTCAGCCAAATCTCCTCAAAAGTTATATTACAACTACCCTGGAAAATCTCCAATTTATGCAGGATCTCACGTGCTGACGTGCAAGACCCTGCTGAGAATTGACATGTCTCTCTCCTATCGCTCCAACTCTGTAATCCATTACCTGCCGCCTTTCGCTTCGGATCAAGAGTAAGAAACCGGCACTGCTGGACCTGTACCGCGTTCCATGCGACCTCCACCGCCTCATGTAAATATTCTAGCTTAGACCAAAAGGCTTCACCATATCCAAGGTCGGAGAATCCTGCTGATTAGACCATGTGAACTTGCATCCATGATAACTTTGTTACTAGGGTGCACAAGTTTACTTGAAGAACGTCTAATAAACATTAGAGGGAGTAACACATTACATGGTATTTTAAAAAACAACCATACTTGGATTTTTTTTGTATATTAGTCATATCTGAATGTGATATTATACTGGTCGGAAAACTCTTATAAAATATCCTCCCCGGTCAAAAAACTTATCATTTTGGTTAAGGTTCCAATAAAATTTTTAAATCTTTGATTACCAATAACTTGTAAAGTATTTAATTAGTTGGCAACAGAAAAGTTACATCTTATTTTGTAGTATCATATTTTTCTATTTTACAGAAATCATGGTCAAAGTTATGCTATGGATACCATATCGTTATCTAAAAAGGGCAATTTTTACAAGACTAGAGGGAGTAATAATGTGCGTCCTAAAGAAAATAATGTATGTCCTAACTCCTAAGTAAACCAGCTGTAGTCAGGAGGAAATCTAAGTGCCCTAGTATTCTTTATAAATTTGCTGCAGGTTTTATAAAAATAGTACAATTTCCCCCTAGAAAATAACCTTCTAGCCAATATGTGAATCTGTGGATTGTGGGCTAATTTCTCAAATGATATTAGCTGAAAAATATCATTCATGGGTACCTCACCATGCATAAATGTTATTGGTTTGTATGCAATGTCATGTTTTCATGATCTCCAATTTCTCTGCAGACATGTAGATCTGTCTCCGAGGTACCGCCGACGGTTGTTTCTGCTGCGCCATCCCCACTGCAGAATATAATCACTATGCCTGTTGGACCCTCCATGACAACCTCTGAGGTCAGTTCATTCTAAACTGCATGTACCCAAGGAAGTATTCTCAGGGAAAGCCAAACCCGTGAGTATTTGTGCTGCATTGAGTTATTGGAAATCCATTATGATTAAGTGGTCATTACCTGCAGATAAGCTACCATGGGTCAACTGATATTAGCAAGTTGGGGGGCAATATGCATAAGGTCATGCATACACCTGTCACCTGCGATCCAGCTCCGGAAGCAGCAAGCAGGCAGGTGAATTTGGCATGCATGACCTGAGCTCAGGGTGGACAAAAATAATTGAAACTGAACATCGAAATCGAACTAACCAAACCGGTCACAATCCAACATATTTCGGGTGTCAAAATGCAAAAACCCAAATATTTTTTTTTTTGACGGAAAACTGCCGGGGAACACCCCCGCAGTGCATATATTAAGTAAATATTAAGCGAGAACGCTAATTACAGTATAGTAGCCACTGTTTTGTTATGTACGGTTACAAACAACCGAGCCGTAATTACTTAAAGAATCTCCAGGAACTCCCGCACCCTTTCCCTGTCTCTTAGTCTGAACCGTTCTAATTGCGCGCTCACTGAGTTAGTGAAGCAGGTCTTCCAGTCCATTATTATTGGTGCAATGCCCCTGAAGATTTTGTCATTTCTTTTCTTCCATATTTCCCATGCAGCGGTTGAGAATATTTCCATAAAGCAGGGTCCTGTCCAAGCATTTCTAGCCTCGCTGATGGTGTCAAAGAATGGAAGTTCGTGTCTCCATGTAATCCCGATGATGTCCCAGCAAGCCACGCTGAAGGGGCATAGGAAGAATAGGTGATAAGAGTATTCTTCTGTGTTTGTGTCACAGAGGACACAGGAGTAGTCATCTCCCTCAATGGTCATGTTTTTCCTCTTTAAGATGTTCCTTGAGTTGATCCGGTCCCTGAATAAAAGCCATATGAAAATTTTAATCTTCCTCTGGACCTTTGATTTCCATAGCCATTTGAATGGTGGAGGCTGAATGATATTGTTGAAGTGTGCTAGATATCCTTGTTTCGAGGAGTAAATTGGCGTAGAGATTCCTGACCAAATATCATTTGCCTGTCCCCTTTCCTCAATCTCCTGAAGCATAACATTTAGTTGCTGTAGTTCCTCTGTTGCCTCCTGTGATAATGGTATGAAGAATGCTTGCTGATCCCCCAGCTGTCTGTACTGAGCCATTGATATGTTCTGTTTAGAGGCAAAGGTGTACAGTCTGGGCAGGTCTCTTTTCAGCAGGTGACCTTCCCATTCATCTTGCCACAGCTGTATTGTGTCCCCTGTGCCCACCCTAACTGCAACCAGTTTCCTGAAGTCATCCCATGTGCTGATTACATCTCTCCACCAGAAGGATCCTTTTGATCTCGCGCCATGTGGTGGCCTCCCATTGACACAACATGTTGACCTTACCAGGTGCACCCATGGTATATCTTCATTATTATATATCTTGAATAAGAATTTTCCTAGAAGAGCTCTGTTCATCTGTTTCAAGCTTTTTATGCCGAGACCTCCTTTGTCAATGGGCGTTGTTACTTTGTCCCATGCAACTAATGGGGCACCTTTTCCTGCTACGTCGGAACCCCTCCAGAGGCATATTTTCCTGAACTTGTCTATTGCTTGTATGACCCTGCCATTTACTTTGAGTGTGCAAAGGGCATAGATAGGGATTGCCGATATTACGCTATTGACCAAGGTACATCTTCCGGCCATTGATAGCCAGCATGCCGATGTTGTGAATCTCCGTTCCACCTTTGTGATGATTTGTGCGAAGTCTTCTGCTTTCGGCCTTGTTGTTCCCATAGGCAGTCCTAGATATGTGAAGGGAAAGGTCCCTAACTGACATCCTAGCGTGCCTGCCATGATGGTAGCCTCTGTTTCTTCCATATTGATTGCCATGATAGCAGACTTTCCCCAATTTACTTTCAACCCCGTTGCCCCTCCAATTGCATGCAGCAGGTTTTTTAGGAAGAACAGTTCCCTCTGTGAAGCTTTTAAGGCCATAATAGTGTCATCGGCATACTGCACTATTGGAAATTGCATGGATTGAGGCTGTTGTATCGGTATTGTCAGAAGTCCCTGTTCTGCTGCTCTGTTAATGGCAAGCTGTAGCAACTCAGCTCCCAACACAAACAACAGAGGGGATAAGGGGTCCCCTTGCCTGACTCCTCTTCTACAAGCTATGTTTTTTCCTGGTACCCCATTCAGTAATACTGATGTTGATGCTGTTGCTAGGATATCTTGAATCCAAAGGAGCCACTTGTTTGGGAACCCCATAACCCTTAGTACAGCCATTAGATATTTATGGTCCATCATGTCAAAAGCTTTTTCAAAGTCCAATTTGAGGATAACTATGCTTTGTCTTGATCTCTTGCACTGATGTATGTACTCATATGCCCAGGCCATACAATCTTGTATTGATCTGGTCTTAATGAATCCATATTGATTTTGATGTATGAGCTTGATTATTGTGCCTTGCAGTCTTATAGAGAGTATCTTGGTTATTATCTTCACTGTGGAGTTTATCAGTGAGATGGGTCTATAGTCATTGACAACACTCGGGTTGCCTGTCTTTGGTAATAAAATGATGTGGGAGTTATTTAAGGGCAACAGACTGACTCTGTTGCTGAAGAAGTCCTGACATAGTGTATAGATATCTGATTTGATTATCTCCCAGCATACCTTATAGAAATTTGGGTTAAATCCATCCGGCCCTGGCGATTTTTCCCCTGGCATTGTTTTTATAGCCTGATCTATCTCTGCAATTGTGACCATGTCCCCCAAGTGGCTTAGTTCCAGATTTTGTGGATGTTGGATCAATTGATTCCAGATATCCCATTGGTCTGTGTCCTGTGTCTGCCCCAATCTTAGACTGAACTCCTTCCATAGTAGTGTAGCTTTTTCATTGTGATCCAACACCTCTGTCCCCTCATTGTCATATAGGACTGTGATGCTATTCCTTCTATATCTCTCTGTTGCTGCTGCTAAGAAGAACTTAGTTGGCTCATCCCCCAACTTGCTCCATCTAGCAGTGTATCTTTGTCTCCAGTATTGATTTTTGTTGTGCAGTAGGTTGCTAATTTGTGCCTTGATGAGTTCTCTGAATTCATTTTCTTGTTGAAATAGTCCTCTCTGCTCCTCCAGTTTATCTATTATCAATAATTTCTCATTGCATTTTCTAAGCAGCATTGTAATTCCTCCTATGTTCTTGCTCCAGTATTTCAGTGTGTATCTAAGCCTTTTAAATTTTGCAGAGATTTTTCTGGCGCTGTTCATTGCTCTGATTGGCTGATCCCAGGATCCCTTGACTACCTGTAGGAAGTCAGGGTGACTTATCCAGTAGTTTTCAAACCTGAAGTATTGTGCTTTGGGTATGGTGGTGTGGATCTTGACCACACAGGGTGTATGATCCGAGGTATCCCTGGGTAGTGGTAACCAAGTGGTGTTTGGAAAATTTATGCCCCATTGTATTGAAGTAAAACACCAGTCTAGTTGGACCAGCAATGGGTCCTGCTGCATGTTGCTCCATGTAAAGTTTCTTCCTTTAAGGGGAATCTCTGTAAGACCTAGATGATGTATGATGTTGTTGAAAATTAGCATATCCCCAATGTTTGCGCCTGCTCTGTTCCTGTCTTCAGTGCATCTATAGAAATTGAAGTCTCCCAATATCATCCACATGTCTTGAGGTTGTATATTTAGATCCCCTAACCATGTTGTAAATGCACTTCTTTGGGGGCCATGAGTTGGCCCATACACTGTGATGAGATTCCACGTTTCCCCATTTTGCAGTGATATGAATTTTACCATTATTGCAAATTCCAAAATCTGAATGACCTCTCCCTGCAGAGTGTTTCCATTCCAGATCATTAGTATTCCCCCTGATGCACCCCTGGAGGGAGAGAATGCATATTTGTTGAATCTTCTAGGTGCAATCTTTTTGATGAAGGCCATATCGATGAGATCCTTCTTGGTTTCCTGTATACAGATAATATTGCAATCTGGCAGTTCCTCAATTTTATATCGCAGTGCTATGTGTTTGGTTATATCATTCATCCCCCGAATGTTCCAGTTAAGAATGTTCCATTTCCTTGTTGCGTGTTGATCCATTATGTAACCTGAAAATTTTTGGAACTCTTGCTCCCCGCACAGCAGGGGCAACAACCGAGCTTACATGTGTGTTAGCAATCCAGTTTGCATGGTATAAAAAATGCCTACTGATTCCGATAGTCCCAATCCCAATTAGAGATATAAAGCTGATATATATTGCAGCCTCCCTCCAGTTGAATACCATTTGCATAGTCATGGAGATTGATTCCCTGCATTCGCCCATATTCTGAGTTACCTGATGCGGCTCCCCATTTCGGAGCTTGATTTGCTCACTAACGAATAAACATCCGTTCCCATTTAGGGGCATTGACAGCAAACTGCGGTAAGGTCTAGTAGTAACCATTGTCAAGTAAAACATCACAGTAAAGTACGTTGTGATAAAGGTAGAATGTTTGTCCCTCCTGCTATGCTGTGCACACCACAGCCAAACACCCTTGCGAACACACAGTGAAGCAGTTCTGTGTACAACAAAATGAGACTCAAGTTCTGGCAACTCTTCGTTGCCCAAAAGACCCTTCCCCGAGCTAACTATCCTAGTTATCTTCATTATTAAACCTTGTCTACTGCCTGGCTCCCCGTCCTCTTATATGCCATGCGCGCCTTCGGTCCGGACTGGAGCTTCTCGCGGGCCACCTCAGGCTGCACGCCACATTCCATCACCGCCACGTTCTGCAACGTGATAGCAAGGAGCTCAGGGTAAGGGTTCGTTTCAGTTAAGTCAATGAGAGAGGGAAATTTGACTGGGCCAGGAAACCCCTGATAAACATTACCCGAAGCATTGGTCGGTGCAGTGTTTTCTTCCTCTACTCCTTTTGTTTCCAGCTCCTTGTTTCCTGAGTCTCTGGTCCTGTGACCCTCCAAGATACACTTGATCCTGGGGCTTCTCCTGAGAGAGTCCCAGTCAATGGGCGCCTTCCCTTTCCCTCTCTTCCTGCTTGAAGTCTCTGGCAATGGGTCAGCAGCTGCATCCGAGCCCTCTTGAGACCCCTGCTCTCCAGTCGACTGCCCTGACTTTCTGTTATATACCTGCCCAAATCTGCTGTTGTTGTTACACACTGAGTTTCCTTCCTTTGAGCTGTCCTGAGAGGACTGTATTTCCTCTATCCTGACATTGTGCTTCTTGAGATTGGGCCTGCTGCCCCCCACCAGCCCTTGTGTTGCTCTGTCTTGAGTGACCGGCTGTCCAGTGCCTGCATTCCACCAAGCGTTGCGTGCCTGTGGAAAAGTTGCCTGTAGCAAGTTCCTCAGCCCTTGTGAGTCAAACGGCTGCATCCAGCCTGGTTGTACTGTGTTGTCCCCCTCTGTGGCCAGTTGCATCACTGGCGTGCCATGAAGGATGTTGTTGCTGCCCTGTCCTTGCCCACTGAGGGGGATGTTCTCATGGCTCGAGTTGGGCTGTGCTGGCTGCACCGATCCCTGCGATCCAAGTTGAACTTCATGCTGTGGCCAATGCCCCCAGTTGGCCCAGTTCTGTCCCTGATGATTTACATGGTTTGCTAGCTGATGCATGGCCGCTTCCCATAAAGGATCACCATGTCCCTCCTCCTCCTGAGGCACTACCTGATCTTCATTTTGCTGTTGTATACCCTGCTGCTCCGGCAGATGCACCGGCCCAGCAGGGTGCGGGTTGCCATCCTCCGGAGGGAAGTCTTCAATCTGTATGTGTCCATCCGGCTCCATCCAGCTGAGAATGATGACTGGGCATGTCCATGACCACCCATGTCCATCTCGCGAACCCTGCCTCAGTACCAGGCTTCTCGGGATGTCCCTAGTTTCATTGTACATGCACTTCACCAGGACATACCCAAGCGCCCGCGGGCTGTTGTGCCAGTGCAGCAACTTTCCAAAGGAGGCTACCGCGAGGTCGATCGCCTCCGGTGTCCTGTAGTCTAACGGGTATCCTAGGATGAGGAACCAACCCATGCGGGTGAAGTGCCAGGAGCGCCTGTTGATTCCGAAATCATGCCTATTGAAGCCAATCCGTACATCCACCAACACTATCGGCTCACTGAATATGAGATAATCCCTGAGGAAGCATGTTTCTATTGCGAACAAGCCAATGCCTAGTGGGGTTAAGCAGGACATTCTCACCGGGATGTTTAGCTCTTCTGTGAGATGCACTCGCAACATCTGCCTGAAAAAGTCGTACTGCTCCTCCTCCAGCGCCCCATCTAGGTCCACAGCAATGACGTATTCCTCATGCAGCGGATGATGAATCCCCGGCAGATTCACCACCGATCTTGATAGTCGCTCCGGACCTCCATCCATCACCTCCATGTTGGGAAAGGGCAAGAATCTGGCTGGGTTAACGTGGAAGTTTGCCATGGCTACAGTGAGAGGGGTTCGGGTGATGAGGGCTTTGGAAGTGTCGCTGGCAGGGCGTTTTTGCGGAAGGAGAACCAAAGGTAGTGAGGTTGAAGAAGACGATGGGACTTCTGAGCGAGTCCCTGAGGCATTTATTTGTAGAGCGCGAAGATGAACCGGCTGTTCCCCTTTTTTCTTCCAGACCTTGACAGATCTTTTTTTAACAAAGCAGTCCCACTGTATGTGACCATATCTGTAGCAATGTTTGCACCGGACTTGATTGCGACAATGGAATTTTAGATGGGTTGGACTGAGACAATTGTAGCACAGACGCCTGCTTGCTGGGCCGTCCATATTCCTTTTCCCAAGGCCTGAGAATTTACTCTGGTCACTGTAGCTGCACTCGAGTGGCCTGCTATGTGGCTGCCGACCAGGTGTGACGGGTGACTTAAATTGGTCCTTCCCGCCTCGAGTGTTCCGTTTGTTGGAGGACTCTGCCACGTCGCGCTCCGGGACCCATAGCGGGCCACCGGCTTCCACGTCACCAGGGGTTTTGCCTTTTAAATCCGCTTGGTTATGGGTAGGTCCACGATTCACTTCCACCCCTTTCAACGTGGCAGAATATGTGACACTGAATTTTGAATTTAAATTATCCCGGTTAACTCCGACGAGGCTAAGGTTCCCCTCCTTACTGATTTCCACCGCCGGCGAGGTCGCCGGCGTGCGCCTCGAGACAAACCCTATCCCCCCGTACCTTGTCCGTTGATCGCTAGGATCGCGAGACGTTGGCATGGGACAGATAATGCTCCCAATCCTGATCCCACCCGTTTTGGATTGCTTAAGATATGTTGCAGATGAACTGATGGGCGAGGCAAATGTTACCTTCCTTGTATTGTTGTTGATACTCTTCCTTCGGCGGATCAAAGTCCAAGAGTCCTCTTCCTCCTCTTCCCATTTTCTGAACTCCGTGACCCAATCCGGTCCTCCCGAGCGCCATAGGTGGAAGTAGACGTCGAAGGAAGTAGCGATAACCCGCCTGATGGAGTATGCCAGCATGCCCACATCCTTCGAGGCGACTGAGAATCTGAAGGTTCGTTCACTTAGCTGCATCACGTGGAATCCTTCCGCGTGACCTCCGAGCACGGAATGTAGCGCCCGGCCAACATCCAGTTCGTTCAGCTTGAACGTGTGCCGCCTGAATACGGCTATCAAGAAGAACGAACCTTGTGCCGACGGGCTCCGGTGAAGCACCGATGAACGAAATCTCGCCCATACCTCAGCTTGAAACCTCCTTCCCGGCCTAAGGTCCCAGTCGGACCCTACGGCCAAAGGACGGTCGCACGCCATCTGCGTGGACCTCGTAACGCTAGAAGCTTAGATATCACCGGCGGCCCCATGAGGAGGCTGGCTGGGACGCAGTTGCTGCGGGGGAGAGGTCGAAGATTGAGTTGGTGGCGAGAGGGAGCGGGCTGAGCGCGAAGCGAGCGGGAGGGCGACGCGAGAGGGCCATCTCGAAATTTATGTGGTTTTTTTGTTACCCAAATATTTTTTCGGTTTCTATTTATTTTTGGTTAACCGGGTTAACTGAAATCTGGCCCAGCCCAATACAGCAACTAACCCAGCCCAATACAGCAACCCTAAAGCCCATCTCTCAGTTGCCCCATTGCCCAGCCCCAGATTGGCGCCCCCGAAGCCGCCGCCGCCCCCAGTCCATCGATGAAGGACAGTTTTCTTCCGTTTAACAGAAAATTCAATCAAAATTTTCAGTTAACAGGACCATTTTTCTTTTATTAGCATTATTTTGATTTTTAATTTCTAAAAAAGTTAAAAGAAACAGAAACCAAACCAATCAGTTTCAGTTAATTGAACGTCCAAGCTGAACCAGAGCAACATGCATGTGTCATAAGGAAAATATATAGCTAAGTTTATGTGAAAATCCAGAAAACTTCTCTTTGAATTAAAGTATTCCATCTTACCTTTAATTAGCCTCGCAAAAAGCAACATTATGTCTGACAAACTAATTGATGTTGTTAAAATAAAAGGATTATTGTGTTTATACCCTTGGATTCAAATCTAATTGTGATTTACCGTTGAATTAGGGTTTATGATTTACCCATGCTTTTCTGAAACTAGCCATCATTTATCCTTTTTCTAACATCGATGGATTAAATGATTTAAGAAAAATTAATAAATTATTGGGGAAAAAGGATGAAAACTATCTTTATTCCTTATTTGTCATGTACTATTTGTCTGCACATCCACGCCTTAAGTGCCCCCACCCGCCCGTGCGACTTTCATCCCCCCCCCCCCCCCCCCCCCCCCAATATGTGGTTGTGGCTGCCACAGTTGATGTGATTTTGTTGTACTTGCACAAAGTGGGTATGTGCTATTTTATGTCTATGTTTGTTACCAAAATACTCCATTCCCAAAAGGATGACGTTTTTTGAACTAATTCTAGTTTAAAAAACATCATCCTTTTTTGGATGGAGGGAGTATTACTGTTGAACTTCTAAAGTATTTTCTAAATTACAAAAATTGTCATGACAAAATAGATTTTATTTTGAAATTCAATAATATCTTGTTCAAAATGTTACTAGATACATCCTCAATTTGCTAGACTATATTAAAATAGAGGTAATACCACAAACACAAATTAAAATTAGGGGTAAAACACATGGAAAATTCTATCTTTTTTCCTCATATTTATCATAGTTAACAACTAATAATAGGGTAGGGTATACTTTGGCTTTGTTTCTAAAAAATTAGGGTAAACTCACGATCAATGTTATCAAATCACCTAGTCAACCCTAGTCGCCTAAGGGGCGACTAGGTCGACCAGGACGATTAGTGGTCGACTAGGGCGACTAATCTATCCTAGTTAACCCCTATTCGACCTTCTAATCGTCCTCAGTTTTTTGGAATAAAACTATAGTCGACCCTACCAACAAGAAGGAAACAAAGAGCAACTCATCCCAACGTTGGGAAAGGAGGGGGAAGAATGGCGGTGTAGTGGAGCCACGACGGCACACTGGAGAAGCGGCAGCGTAGTGGAGCCACGGCGGCACAGTGGAGGAGCGGCGGCGCAGTGGAGGAGCGGCGGCGCAGTGGAGGAGCAGCGACAGCGCACAGTGGATGAGCTGCATAGCGGCGACACACAGATGAGCGTCATGGCAGCGGTGCATGGCGGCGACTGGGCGGCGTTGGCTGGGCGGCTGCTGTGAGGCAAGCAGATGGAGCAGGGAGGAGTTGGGAGTCTAGAGTCGCACGGTTGAGAAGAGGAAGTGAGGACGGTTGGGCGTTTGTTGCTGGAAGCCCAATAGATCTGAACCGTCAGATTTCTTGTTTCACAAGGGAATATATAAAGTCTATCACTCTCACTTTAACCTAACCAGTACCTTCCTCCTCATTCTCTCCCGGCAGTGACCTGCGGCTGTGCATCAGTGGCGACGGTACCCATGCGACGACGACGACACCCATGCAATGGGTGACCAGTGGCACCAACTGCATCCAGCGGCTTGTGACTGTGTCCGGCGGCGGCGACGAGCGGCAGGTAGACACGACAGGCGACCACGACAGGTGACGGCAACGGCGGCCCGCGACGTCCATCCCCTGATCGTCAGACCCTCTAGTCGGACGACTAGTCGCCTGACGAGGATGACTAAATTTCTAGTCACCCTGATCGGGTTGACACCCCTAATCGTGTTTGATTGAGCGATAAGGACGACTAATCGCGATTAGTCGTCCGACTTGATAACACTGCTCACGATTAACTTGCGACCAGGGGTATGAACACAACAACCCCAATAATAAGAGGTAAAAAGTGGATTTATATTTTTTTTTCTAAACATAATGGATCTGACTTTTGAATTTTATTACCAACTTAGAACTTGTTCTACAATGACTTTATAACTCAATATCTGTAAAATATTTGATATTTAAATGTATGTTTTTATATATAATTTTGTTTACTTTGTGTTCAATGAGGTACAGTCGATGATAGTTTCTGCTGCACCATCCCAATTACAGCGGATAATTGGTATGCCCAAGGGACCTGGAGAGACAACCCGTGAGGTGAGTGAGTTGATTACTGCATCCAAACATTCGCTGATCCAGGGAAACAAAACATGCATCAGTAGTAGTAGTGGTGAGAATATTGCTAGATGTACTGGCTAGTATGGGTGGATGTCACCCAGCCAACTAGGGTCGGTGGATATCTCTCCCCTAGTAAATTTTACTTTTCGAAAAAAAACAAATCGACAGAAATTCAATAATGTAGATATGTAATTAAGCTGTGTTCATTGTGTTCAGATACACTTCATCAAGCCCTCTAAGGCTAGCAAACTGCTGGACGTCCACCCATTGGAGTTACGCTTCCCTTTTGAGCCAAACAAGGTCATGGAATGTCCGGTGACCCTGACCAACATGACAGACCATTACGTTGACGTTTGGATTACACAGATCGACCAATCAACACTCTCGGGCCTTGGATTTCCAGAACTACAGTTATGGTCCTCACCGTGGAAACACAAGCTATCGGAAGGCCTATGTTTGTCCAAATACAAAATGATAGGGCCACATTGCAGTTTGTCTGTAGCTATGAAAGTGGAACAACGGGAACTGCCCCCACAGGACACAGGCAAGTTCGAGGTGGTGATGATTGTCATGTCGGAAAAGGAACACCTTTACTCTATCAAATCATTCAGTGTTAGCAAGCTGAAGAAGGACAAGAACTTTTGGGAAAAAGTTGATTCGTTGGGGGCTGAGGTGCACCGAGTGATGTTGAGCGCTGTCATCTGTGACCCAACAAGCTGCCAACCAGTAATACACAATCATGTGAGTATGCCACAATTTATATGGTCTGCATGCCATGTCATATAGAATGTTGTGATTTCCCTTGGAGGGTGATCGGTTGATTAACTACTCCACATCTTTTTTTTCGATAATGAGGATTTTATTAACTTTGTTGTATCAGTTCATCCAAAAACCATTGGAGTTCGGAAAGATCTCATACATAGATGTGCACCCCACAGAGACACGGTGAGCATTACATAGTAGAATACAGTCACAATAGTGGCGTTCTTTCCCATAGGCACTCATTCGGATTCTACATAAATGTAATATGTTGTCTTCCTTTTTAATGGAAACAACTATGAATGCAATCAGTTATATAACTCAATCATGCAAAAATATCTCCTGAGTCACACAATTTCTATCAGATGACTGCTTTTACTTAATTATAAAATCACTGTATTTTTTACACTTAACCCTTTCACGTGACAACATAACACTATTATCAGGTGAAAAGGTTTAAGTGTAAAAACGCAGTGATCATGGGGTGAAAATCATGTGGTTAAGGAAATATTTTTGAACAATTGCATATTCTAGTTGTTCCCCTTTTTAATTGTAATATATACAGGATCTTGATAGGTCAAACAGGTGGGTGGATTTCTGTTTTGAACTACCAGACGCCGATACAGGTACTATTGCATCTCTATCCAGATTTAATTTTACACCGGCCCGTCAATGCACTACTTGAATTAAGAGGTCTTGTGTTGCAGCATACAGCGATTGTGTTTCAGCTGCTGCCCCCTAAACCAAAACACATAGGTTCCTACATCACACGTAGTAGCATTGGGGGATGTGAAATCAGTTCGGCCAGATTTATCGCTCCAGAAGAATGGTTTGCGGTTGGTGATGATGACGGATGGGTTCATGTTTACTCTTACATTACAAAGGGCAAGATCAAAGAAGTCGAGGCATACCATGGGAAACCAGTCTCCTCGTTGGCTGTTCATGCAACCCTCCCATTTTTGCTGACGTCGAGCTTTCGTGACATCTTGATCAAACTTTTGGATTGGGGCAACGGCTGGAAATGCATTCGAACATTTGACATTGAATACTCTTGCTTCCCGTCCTGTATCCAATGGAACCCATGGGACGCTGATACTTTTCTTGGCGCTTCAAATCAGGGCATAAAGGTGTGCTTGATTTTTATTTCTTTGTTTATTTCTCGCGAGCAGCAAATTATATAGTACTTGTGTGGTTACAAGATCGTTCATTTCTACATGATATTTCCAGGTGTGGGGGCTTGGTTCTTCAGATCCTGTTACCACCTTCACGGGATTTTACCTAGGTCCTTGCTGCTTTTACAGTGATAGTCATCGGAACTTCATGGCCGCAGCATCTATATGTATGTACCTGCACCCATCTCCGTTAGGGGGATTTTTAAGCATCTATTTTTAAATGTGATGATAACCACTGGCCTAATTATTCTCCCCTTCCTCTTTTCCCTTTGCTGAATCAGATAGTGTTGACATTCTGGATATGCAAACAAATGAATGTATTCATCACCTTAAATTGGCGAACGATCAGTATATCACGGACGTTGCTTGCCACCCAACGCTTCCATTGTTGGCCACCATTTCAGACAAATATTTTTGTTTGTGGAATACTAGTAACTTCAGGCTTGAGAAAATGGTTAACTTTACGGACGACATTTCAACTTTAAGAAACATAAACTTTCTAAATGGCATGGAACTCACTGGCACTGATAACATAGCAAGGTATAGCAATTCCTGCTACTGATACTATTACGATTTAACTAACAGTTTATTTCCCAATGATAATGCTTCTTATGCTGACAAATGACCCTATGCTCGTAAAATCGTGTGATTCTTAATAGTGCATACTCAGATTTCCTCTGCCTTTAGTCTGGTTATAGTACCTCGTATTTGTTATTATTATGCCTTCTATAACCTCCGTACATATGATTATATAGGCTCGTGATTGGAAATCGGGAAGGGATATCAGTCATGGAAATCAATTTGCCAACAACATAGCCAGACTGGTGGCGGGAAGCGGGAACAACGACAACAGCCACCATGGATGGGCAACAGGCACCTGAAGTATAGCCCGATAGTAGGCATTCACACAACACACTGATTTTTCTATTTGGAGTTGAGTTCAGTGATGATCTCATATTACCATTCGGCTTTCTCAGCACAGAAAACACTGGTGCCTTTTGGATTAAAAGGATGCCAGCTTCGTGAATCTCTCTCCAAAAGAAGTGCTTTTCTGTTGTACTGAAAGGTTATTAAGATAGTATGACTGTAAAGAAGTAACTGCCATGCATCATACAACTGTCACGCATAATATAATAACAAGACCTAGGCAACATTGGGATGGGAAGTTCACGATTGTGGTGTTTAATTAATTTGACCTTTGTTAAATTAAATCAAGTGATGAATAATTTACTAATTGCCATGTTTTTGTTTGGAGTTGGAATGCTCCACTACCATTTCATCCGAAATGGAGATTAATTTCTAGGATACAATGTACTTCATCCTAAAATATTTATCACTTAGGACAAAATTTTCAGTTCATTTTGAATTAACTTTTTTTGTTCTAAATGATAAGTATTGTGAGATGGAAGGAGTAGCAACCAGATGATAAATATTGTGAGATGGAAGGAGTAGCAATCAGGTAAATAGTCTCTACTAGTGCCTTCCTGCATCTCTACCACGACAAGCTTCCTAACAGTTCGTCAAAAAAAATGACTTAAAGTGCAAAGACATCATCACCCATTCTAAAACTGTTCATAATAGGAGATCCAACGTCACAGCTTTCCACTTGGACAGTTTTGTATCCGTTCTCAATTCTCTTCCTCTTCTTCGTCAGAGTTGCCCCTTCCAGGCGCCGGCAATATGATGCGTCGTCCTTGTCTCTGCATATAAGCTCCCTTTCTCCCGCTATCGACCTATATATCGCCGCCGTTGCGAGCTCGCGTACACCTGCTGCTGTAGCTCGTCCCAGCTGCCTGAGTTATGCCGTCGATCGGCCGGGACCTTTATCGCAGCCAATAACTTCTGCACGTCCCCGTGGCAGCCATTCCCGTTCACCCGCCGCGCAGCTCCACAGATGGCGGCGTCCGTCGTCGGGACCCCGCCGAGCGTGGGCCGCATCGGAGCAGGCCAACAGCTTCCCTCCTCCTACCGACGGGCAAGGAAAGGAACGTCCGCCCCTCGTTTCCCTGTATCCACCCACCTGTCCCGTTGGGTTACAAGTAGCCGGATATGGTCGAGGATCCAGACGAGCCGCTGTTACGGTGGGGCCGAGATCCTGCGCGCATGCAAGCAGACGCTCGGTGACATCACTATCCATCGTCTGCGGTACAGCGCGTCGGTGGGGCTGGGCCGATTCGGCGGCATGCCCGTCGGCTTGGTGGTATAGCACCTGACGGAGCTTCAACGCAGGCAGACAACGTGTTCGACCAAATGCACCACCGGTAAGAATTTTTTTTTCATTCAAGATTTTGTTTCGTTATCTCGAATGCACCACAACGGGTCGAAGCGGCATGCACATATTCATTCTATAGTCAATATGTACTGTATAACCAATTGTTTGACTGCTCGTCAATGTGTTTATAAAAGTTAATGAACCGGCGTGGTAATCAGTCGATTAAGCAGCGCCACTAGCCCACTAGGAAGCATCCTAGAGCTGGCTGGTTGTCTTAATGCTACGGTCAGAAGACTGGGTTTTGTCAACTGCTTCTTCTTATGCAGAACTCCTTCCACTTGTCTACGGTTTGGTCAACTGGTCTAGAAGCCTGCATATCAAACCTCAGTCGTCAAGGTTAGTGCTAGCAGATCTGACAAGACGCATCTCCATCCTTTCTCCTCCTAATCTCCGCAAAGGTCCTTCTAGGTTAGTGCTAACTGCCAAGTAGTAGATGCAAAGTTCAAGTTCATCATCTATTTATTACCCAGTCGAGTTTTTCTTGTTTTCTTCTCTGTTTTCGATTAGTAGGTCTTTCAACAACTTTCCCATGAACATGTTTTTGTTCTTCATTTACTGATTGTACCTAAAACCAGTACCACCCACTTCATCTTTCTCTTCCTCATAATTGACAGAACTGCTCTGATTAACTGTGTACTTTGCAATGTTATTAGTCTGGACATATTTAGTCACTAGCTCCTACAGAATCAAGTACTAATTGGCACTGAATCGATCATAATTTTATAAATGTTGACCCCTGGACCATAGTCGTTGTGATATATGTCTTTAGAACTCAAACTTCACCTCCATTGTTTATGTACAGCCATAGTTTTGAACTTCCATTTCGGAAAATTATTTCAGGGACCCGAGGAACTACAAACAAATATCTATGTTTAAACAGGAAATACAAGGCCATTTTGAATTCAATCGACATGTTCTTTGCTTTTTTGTTGCTCATTTTGAATATCTTATTGTTCCCAGTACTCCTTTTGAATATCGTGTTTAAACTTTCGATATCATCTTACAGTATCTGTTTTTCATCCCATGCGCAAAATTTTCTTCCTGGCACACAGCATGGACAAGATACACAATTCTGAAGATGTGCCAAAAATTATGCCGCTGCAATTATTATGTGAAATCACGAATAATTTCTGCGAGGAGCGTAAACTGGGCAGTGGGACATATGGAGAAGTTTTCAAGGCAACCATTGTTTTCACAGCTAATATACTTAACAGCAAATGTTTAGTCCAGGGCATGTTTGACACAACCTTTTAAGTTGTGGAACTAATTGCCACAACAGTTCACA
Source organism: Tuctoria greenei (assembly GCA_036927565.1). Taxonomy (NCBI): domain Eukaryota; kingdom Viridiplantae; phylum Streptophyta; class Magnoliopsida; order Poales; family Poaceae; genus Tuctoria; species Tuctoria greenei. The sequence goes on along the minus strand of JAYESD010000009.1, from coordinate 176,339,625 downwards.
GACTTACGCCCATTTTGTTTAAGCTCATAGATTATAGCTTATCCTTGTAAGCTAATGCAATAAACAATCTAGATTATTCATTTCGATTATATAAATCTTGACCCCTACATTACGATAACCCATAAGCTGCTCAAGAGGAGCTTATTCTAGCTTATTGCCTCTTGCCTACTATAAAGCCAATAATACAGCGCCAATAATCTATATGCTGAAACAAGCTGGCTCTTGTTCCCGTCCAGCTTATTATATAGTCCAATTATATAATCTTGAACAGATAAGCCAGCTAACAATAATCTGGGGATGCAACAAACATGCCCTTTATGGTCGAGTTTTATACAAAATATACATTAATGCGGGCAGCTGCATTAATTTTAAACCATATCACATATGCATATGAAAAACAATCTGTAGCTGAAAAACAATGACAATCGATCTTAGATATGTTTCCCAGCGGTAGTAGCAACACTAGTGTTTTCAGTGTAGATCACATGTGGTGATGAGCCAAATAGTCAAATAGCCAAAGCCACAATCTGCAATATTTGAACCTTTTAAATTACTTTTGATGGACATGGAGCAAAAAAATTATCAATCTCAAGGGTTAATATATACATAATCATTAGGGAGTACATAATGGGGAAGATGTTGCCATTAAAAAGCTTCGTCAGATGCCAGGATTATTTGACGATCTTGAGCAATTCAGGAAAGAATTCGAGAACCTTAAGAGGCTCAGGCATGAAAATATTGTGCGGCTACTTGGCTACTGCTATGAGACAAGGCATGAATATGTAGTGCTCGGTGATGGAAGAGGAGTTTTTGCCGAGAACATCTACAGAGCTCTATGCTTTGAGTATATGCATAATGGAAGTCTACAAAATCATCTTCAGGGTCAGTAAAAAAATCATTACAGTTACAAAAGCTTACGAATTGGCTAAGTTGCTTAGCTTATACACTGACTTAATTAATATAATCTATTTCTTGTTGTTTACATCTGTAGATGAATACCATGGGCTTGACTGGCAGACACGCTACAGAATTATTAAGGGGATATGCAAGGGTTTGAGATACCTTCATGAGGAATTGGAAAGTCCTATTTACCACTTGGATCTAAAACCTGACAACATATTACTAGACAAGGCTATGGTGCCAAAACTTGCTGATTTTGGGTTATCAAAGCTTGTCCACAATGACCGGACCCAAGCTACAGGGAGTTCCTTAGGAACAATGTAATTTTCAATGAAATAGAATAAGTTGTGTTTTTATATACATGCTTGTATAGTTGTATACCAATATTCTTTTTGTCATGCAGGGGATATATGCCTCCAGAATACATTGAGGGGAATTTAGTCTCCAAAAAGTTTGACATTTTCAGCCTGGGTGTAGTAATGATAAGGATAATGACTGGATATGAAGGGTATCACAAGAAAGCTGACATGTCTTCTCAAGAATTTATTGACCTTGTAAGAAAATTCCTTATATCGATCACTAGCATCTAGATTGAGTAGAATTACATTACATTGCTTTTATGCTTTGTCTATCAATCTTTTAGGTACATAACAACTGGAGAAATAGGCTACAAGCGACACAGGGGTGGTTATCACTGATAGATGAATGTCATCAAGTGAAGAGGTGCACTGAAATAGCATTAAATTGTGTGAAAGCTGATCGAAAGCAAAGGCCTGAAATAGGGGTTATCATACATCAGCTGAATGAAACGGAACATCCGGTAGGTTTCTCCCTGCTGTTTTCCCTTCCAAAAGAAAACATATAATTACTTAAAAAAAAAGATAATCTGAACGGGAAATTGGCCATAAATTTTCCTTATGCAATGAGATATGTCACAATGTCGCATGTTTACAAGGTAATTTTTCTTTTCTTTTCAAATGGCAAGTCATAATTGGTAAAAGTTTGCAGTGGAATACAAGTGTTTTTTTGAAAAGTGCAATGGAATACAAGTCTGCATACTTTCCTAAATACTACTAGTTTATCCTGGCAATGAAAAGAAACAAATATTCCTACTGAAACACTGGCAAAGAAGAAAATTAAACGCTAGCTAACTTGTGTCATCCAAACATTCCTTAGTGTGAGAAGATGATCGTCAAATTTATTCATCTATGGAACAGCAATACATATAGGCGACGATAGTTGCTGAGCAGCAACGAACGCCCGCAACGTACGCGGGACGTGCGCCTTGCATGCGCGCAATAGGCGCCATGCAGCCTGGCCCCACGCGTACGACGCAGGTGCGCAACAGACTCGGCGCTGGGATGTGAATCCAGCGGAGTCTGAGAACCACCGTTCAACACCCCCCCCCCCTCAGTTTATGCCCTATTACATGTAATGCATGAGCTGCTTCTTAAATCTTCAAACAAAGAAGTGGGGAGTCCTTTCGTCATGATGTCCACGAATTGTAGCTTGGTGGGGACATGTAGCACGCGGAGTTCGCCGATGGCCACCTTCTCTCGAACAAAATGAATATCGAGCTCCACATGCTTTGTCCGACGATGATGAACAGGTTCCTGGTGAGGTAGATCGCCGAAACATTATCACAGTACATGACTGTAGCCTTGGGAACTTCAACATGGAGCTCTTGGAGCAAGTGGCGCATCCAGCAGCATTCGACGGTTGCGTTAGCAGTAGCCCGATACTCGGCCTCCGCAGATGAGCGAGACACCGTGGTTTGCCGTTTGGAAGACCACGACACCAGAGAATCGCCCAAGAAGATACAATAGCTAGACATCGACCTGCGGGTGTCTGGACATCCGGCCCAGTCGGCGTCGGGGTACGCGGTCAACGTAAAGCTTGGCGAGGAATGCAATTGTAAGCCATGCTGTATGGTACCCTTGATGTAGCGCAGGATCCTTTTGACAAGGGTCCAGTGAACGTTGTGTGGAGCATGCATGTGAAGGCATGTTTGGTTGACGGCGTAGGCGATGTCCGGCTGCGTCAAGGTCAGGTACTATAGGCGTCCTGGACAGGGGCACCCTTGGCTGTAGAGACCTTCAGCTTGGTGTCGACGGGAGTGGATGACGGCTTGCAGTTGGACATCCCGGCCCTCTGGAGAACGTCTTCAGCATATGATGACTGGCTGAGGAAGAAGCCTTCCTTGGACCGCCGCACCTGAATGCCGAGGAAGAAGTTGAGCGGTTCAAGGTCCTTCATCGCAAACTTTGTGCTGAGGCGTTGTACAAAACATTGAAGCAGCGACGAAGACGAGGCGGCAAGAACGATGTCATTGACATACAAAAGTAGATAAGCCATCAACAGGGACATGTCGGAGGTGGCGCTTCGAAAGCCAGTTGTGTGCAGCGCCGCGGCAAAGGTTTGGAACCATGCCCGTGGCGCCTGCTTGAGGCCGTAGAAAGACTTCGATAGGAGGCATACGTGATCAGGTCTCTGTGTCGACGAAGCCAGTTGGCTGGTTGCATTACACGCATTCCAACAGCTCGCCATGTAAGAACGCATTCTTCACGTCGAGCTGATGCACCAGCCATTGTCGTGCCGAAGCGAGATGAAGCACCGTCCGGATTGTCGCTGGTTTGATGACAGGGAAAAAAGTTTGGTCGAAGTCGATCCCCTGTTGCTGATGAAAGCCGCGAACGAGCCTCCGAGCCTTGCATCGTGCAAGACTGCCATCTGGGTTGATTTTGTTCTTGAAGAGCCACTTGCCGGTGATGATGTTGACGCCGCACGGTCGGGGAACCAACGTCCAAGTTTGGTTCGTCTGCAGTGCGTTGTACTCCTGCTGCATGGAAGCCTTCCACGTCGGGTCACACAACGCGACACGAACAGACGTGGGTGGCGGTGTGGGTTGAGTAGTGGCGTGTGCAGCGTACCGTGGGTTTGGAAGAAATATATCGGCGCGAGCGCGTGTGACCATATGATGCTGCTGTGGGGGTGGGAGGTCTGTTTGAGTAGGTCGTTCAATATCTGGAGAGGCGTGCGGGTCACGATGGAGAGTTGCTCCAAGATCGCCGCAATCATCGGTAGTCGGAGGAGGACGTAACGATGAGGACAGATCTCCTGCATGTCCAGCATGGCAGCATCTGCACTGTGGATAGGTGCGGTTGTGGAGGATTTGTTTGTTGCTGAGGATGATCCCACATGCAATGGATGAGGCCATGGGGATTGGGATAAGCGGTTGGCTGTAGGCTGAGGTTTGTTGGGCTGTGGATAGCGCAACACATGCTGTGTTTGTTGCGCTGCCGACGTGGGAAGCACGCTAGTGCATGCAGGAGGTGAACGTGTCGGGCTTATGGGATCGTGGCACACAGCTGGTTGTTGATTCGGTGCATGCAGATCTTGGACGTCCCCACACGGTGCTCGTAGAGCGCGAGGTCGTTGGGTGCCAAGAGACGGAGGCGGCAGGACTATCAGGTAGTAGCCGGATGCCCGAGTTTCTGGCTCAGTAGATTGCGCCGCCGGTGTAGACACTTGATGGTCCCTGAAAAGAAAGGTAGACTCATTAAAGGTAACGTGTCGTGATGTGATGACACGCCGTGTGGAGAGATTGTAGCACCGATATCCCTTGGAGTCAACTGGGTAACCGATAAAAACACACAGGACAGATCGTGGTGCGAGTTTGTGAGGCGCCGTGGCGGATGCGTTTGGGAGACAAAGATAGTCGAAAACTCGTAGATGATCATAGGTGGGTGGACGACCAAGGAGTATCTCGTGCGGCGTGATGTTGCTGCGCACACGACATGGCCTACGGTTGAGCAGATAAGTTGTTGTGGCAAGGGCGTCGGGCCAAAAAGAGGGCGGCACAGCAGCATGCAACAGCATGGTGCGCATGCTATCGTTTAGAGTGCGAAGGATTGGTTCTGCACGACCGTTTTGCTGGGAAGTGTAGGGACATGTGAGTCGTAAGACAATGCCATGACTGGCTAAGAAAGAGCGTGTGGCACGGTTATGAAACTCCTTCCCGTTATCAGTTTGGATGGATGCGATGGGCTGGCGGAATTGAGTCTGCACAAATGCATGAAACGTGATGAGCGTGGGGAGAACATCAGATTTATGGCGAAGTGGAAATGTTCATGCAAAGTGCGAGAAATCGTCGAGTATGACGAGATAGAATTTAAAGCCGGAGTTGTTGGGAACGGGTGATGTCCAAACATCGCAGTGTAACAAGCGGAATGAAAAATTGGAAATAATGCTTGAAGGCGAGAAGGGCAGTCGCACATGCTTGCCAAGCTGACATGAGACGCATGAGTGACTGTCCGCCTTTGTACAACTAAAATCAAAAGAAGCAAGCACACGTTGAAGCTGGTTGTGGCCTGGGTGTCCCAATCTTGCATGCCAGACCGGAGACGACAGTGTGGCCACTAGGGATCTGTGTTGCTTGACTTTATTCTTGGACGGACGGAAGGAGTAAAGGTCGCCAGAGGAGTCACAGCGGAGCAGTGTCGTCCCCGAACGAAGATCCTTAATGGCAAAACCAAAAAGGTCAAAAACAACAGAAACATTGTTGTCACACGTGAGCGCGCAGACGGAAAGTAAATTTTTGACCAAGTGGTGAGAGCAGAACGTTGTTGAGGTACAAGGTGGTGTGAGGTGTCTATATGGTGGCATGACGACACGTTGTACAGGTAGTGCAGCACCATTTCCAACAACAATAGAGGACATGTGACGTGGTGTGCTTGAGGAAGCAAGAATACCGAGATTGTTAACCATGTGTGAGCTTGTGCCGGTGTCGAGAATCCAGTCATTGCCCGTATATTGACCGGGAGCAGGCACACTCTGTAGAGCGGTGAGCAGGCCGGCGGGTGCCATTTGGTGCTGCTGGCCGGAGTTGGTCACGTCGGTGAAGGTGGGCAACGGAGCAACATACATCACCTGTTGATGCGGAAGCCCCGGACGCGGGCCAAGGAGACCGGAGTTGGAGGGGCGCCAGAGCGGCATCTGCCACGCCTGAACAATGCCAGTCCATGGACTGTACGCCGCGTTCCAGGGTGGTCGCTGCACCCCAGCGTTGTTGTTGCCTGGGAGCACCAGGCACAGGTGCACTGTTGTTTCGGCTGCCATTTTGTCGTCGCCACCGACAACCACCACCTCCACTGTTCCTGTTGCTGAAGGGTTGTTGCATGCTGTTAGGGGGCGCAGATGGAGCAGACAACGCCGTGTTGGAGTTGGCAGGAGTCTTGGACGTGGCCAAGAGTGTTGTGTTGGCCTCCATTTTCGCCGTGTGCGCCTGCCGATTTTCATCTTGGAGAAGATAATCGCGGACGAAGAGGAACGTCGGCAATGGCTTCGAGGCAGTGAGCACGGAGATGGCGTGGCTGAATTTGGAGGACAAACCACGCAATGCGTTGATGACCATCGAAGAGTCAGAGACTGGATGACCGACGTCCCGTAGAAGATCAGCGAGCTCTTTAAGACGACTGAAGTACGCGGAAATACTGAGGTCGCCTTGATAGAGTCCATGAAACTCTTGAAGAGCATAGATGGCGCATTGATCGGCATTATCGAGGAAGAGGCCACATATGGCCGACCAAATCAGATATGCCGTCGGTCGCGGCACTTGCACCATCTTCATGAGAGAGGGAGTGATCGAGTTGTAGAGCGATGATACAATGCATTGATCGACCTGTAGCCAATCGACATTGTGCCACATGCTCTGCGCATCGATCGTGCCGTCGACGTGATCAAGAAGACCAAATTTTCGGAACGTGGCGTCGAAGAAAGCGCTCCAGATTGAAAATTTTGGCTCGCCATAATCCAGGACGATAGAAACATGTGAACGTATGTTTACATGTTGTATGGTTGTGACGGCAATAGGATTGGGGCTAGAGGAATCAGCAAACGGGTTGGGTTGAGAAGAGGCAGAGGAGCCGGCAACGGAGGACGTCGGGCTGCTCGCCATGGTGGGGATGCGGAAGCTGGGAGAACATATTAGGCTGATACCATGTGAGAAGATGATCGTCAAATTTATTCATCTATGGAACTGTTGCTGAGCAGCAATGGACGCCCGCAACATACGCGGGACGTGCGCCTTGCATGCGCGCAATAGGCGCCATGCAGCCTGGCCCCACGCGTACGGCGCAGGTGCGCAACACTGCAACAGACTCGGCGCTGGGATGCGAATCCAGCGGAGTCTGAGAACCCCCGTTCAACACTTAGCCCTAATATTGATAGGTCAAGAATGCCTACTAGTTCAAATTTGGACTAGAATTGTTGTCCTAATGACAGCAATTAAAAACGGAGGGAATACACTTTTTTTTCAACAATAATGTTTGTTATTAATGTTTGTTCGCAAAAAAAAAGAAATATTAATGTTTATTTTACCCTAAACTTCAGCCCTCTATCAGTCTGAAATGATCTTGGTACCGACAAAAAGACCTGAGAGCCACAAAATAAGAAATAGCCATTGTATCAGCAGACATAAAATTCCTTACAATTATAAAGGGCATCTGACCTAACTAATCTTAGCAAATAAAAAGTGAAATAGAAAATTTTAGACCTATGATGTCTTGGCTTCTTGAGATTTATGATGGAAAATCCATGGGGATTTGCTACAACTTAAAATTTTTATAATCAAGAGGTCAGTATTCCATCCATTCTAAACTACTTGTCATTTAATCTCTTCATAAGATTTCTATTTTACATGTCATTTAGTGATTGCTACAGTTTCCAACGTTAGTCTTTACTGGCCATTAGATGTTGAGAAGACAAAATATGGACTAATATCTAGTGTGTGTCCACTTGTCACCATGAGCAGTTGTGAAGACACAAACATTATGTATAAGTGCACTTGATAGCTTTTTTCTCTCGAACACGTAGGAGAGTTGTGTATCATTATATTAAGAAGAAAATAGGAACAAAGAGCCCATACAACACAACTCACGCATCCACTGTTACAAACATTACATTCGTGCTTGTTAAAACAATAGACGACCAAAATAACTATAAAATAAACAACATAGTTCAGGGCAGGCATGAATGAGATTTCCTTGGCCCCATCCGATTCCCAAAATCTCCAGCTTGGGCTAAAGCAGCAGCCAGGTTGTGAGAAATTCCATCGAAAATGCATCGGTTCCTGTGGTTCGTAAAGTTCCTGGAGGCCAACCCACCGCAAGAAGTAGAACCAGAATTGGCATGCAAAAACACAGGAACAGAGGAGATGTTCGCTGGTCATCCTCCTGTTCACAGAGCAAACAATGCTCTGGGTAATCTAGACCTCTGCGTACCAAATGATCTGCCGTCCAGCACTTCTTGAGTTCCACTAACCACATAAAGAAGCAGCATTTGGGAGCCCATGTTTTCCAGATTTTCTCATAAGGATAAAAAAAGTAGCTCCTAGAAAAAAAGACATTGATATGCATATTTAGTTGAGTATTTGCCGGTGGCTGAAAGATGCAAAATATGAATATCCTCAACCTCAGGCTGCAAGTCAATATCTAGTAGGATGTCCCATAGATGTAGATAATCAACAATGACGCCTACTGTTATTGCTCGTTGAATGTCGAATATCCATGTCATGCCCGTGAGGGCTTCACAAACAGTCCATGTCGCCGCGGCCCTCCCTCCAGTTCATGATTGTGGCTGCAGCAATTGATATGATTTTGTTATACTTGGCTATGTGATACTATGTGCTATTTTATATATCTACGTTTGTTATCAAAATATTATTGATGAGATGTTGTCTAAATACTGCTAAAATGCTGTCAAAATGCTACTGAAGTGTTGTCAAAATGTTGCTGAAAACATCGTCTAAATTACAACAATTTTCATGAAAAACTGGTAAATTCAATAGTATTATATATATATATATAATCTTGTTCAATATGCTACTAAATACATCCTTAATTTATGAACATGGCTATACTAAAATAGGGATAAAATCATAAGGGTATTTATGTTTTTTTCCTCATATTTAACATCCCTTAACAACCCATAACGGAGTAGGGTATATTTTGACTTTGTTCTGAAAAAACAGGGACAAAAATCACAAAGCCTAATTTTCATTGGTAAAATCACAATTGACTTGCAACCAAGGGTATAAACACAAAACAAACTTTTATTTTTCTAAACATAATGGGTCTGGCTTTTGAATTTTAGTATCAACTTTGAAGTTGTTCTACAATGACTTTATGACTTTAATATTTGTAAAATCTATGGTACTTAAATGTATGTTATATATAATTTTGATCGCTTTATCGTTAATGAGGTACAGCCAATATCCCCGCTGCAGCAAATAATCAGTGTAACCAAGGGACCTGGCGAGACAACCTCTGAGGTGAGTCGATTACTGCATCCAAACATTTGCTAATCCAGGGAAGAAAAACGTGCATGAGTAGTAGTAGTAGTAGTGATGCGTTGATCAACTCGAGAGAAATCCAACAATATAAATATATATGTAATTAAGCTGTGATCGTTGCATGCAGATACGCTTCATCGAGCCCTCTCAGGCTAGCATACTGCTGGGCGTCCATCCGTTGGAGCTACGCTTCCCTTTTGAGCCAAACAAGGTCATGGAATGCCCGGTGACCCTGACCAACATGACAGACCATCACGCTGGCATTTGGATTACAGTGACCGACCAATCCACACCCTCGAGCCTTGGATTTCCATGGGTAGACCGACGCTCGTCCCTTTTCCGAAAGATGGTGCCACGTTCCAGTTTGTCCATAGCTATGACAGTGAAGCAACAGCAATTGCCGCCGCGGAACACGGGCAAGTTTGAGGTGGTGATGATTGTCACGCGGAAAGAGGAAGACGTTGAAATTATCATGTCATCCATTTTTAGCATCCTGGACATGGACACGAACTTTTGGAAATTAGTCGAGACGTTGAGGGCCGAGGTGCACCGCGCGATGTTGAGCGCTATCATCTGTGACCCAGCAAGCTGCCAGGCAGTGATGCACAATCATGTGAGTTTGCCACAATTTATATGGTTTCCATGCCATGTCATTGAAAATGTTGTGGGTTCCCTTGGAGTGTGATTTGTTGATTAACTACTATCTATTTCTGGTTGTATCAGTTCATCCCAGCATCGGAGTTCGGGGATATCTCATGCATAGATGTGCACCCCACTGAGACACGGTGAGCACTATGTATTCAGTCACAATAGTGGCACTCTTTTTTGTGGACACTCCTTTCGATTCTACACAATGTTATCAAGTCGCCTAGTCGATCCTAGTTGCCTAAGGGGTGACTAGGGCGACTAATCGCCCTCTAGTCGACTCTAGTCATTTTCTAGTCATCCACTACTTTTCCATGGTAAATATCTAGCCGATAGTATATATATGTACATATATAGGAAGTATATATTGTTTTATGCTACTAGATTGGATTCAGCAGGTTGAAAAATAGTACGCAGCAACAACAGGGAGGATTACAGCATTACAGACAGCAACAACAGGGAGGATTACAGCATGAGCAAGTGCATTACATCAATCTGGACGACAGGAAACTCGTATTGCAGCAGCATTACAGTTACAGGCTTACAGCATGAGCATTACGCCATTACATCAGGTTATGCAGCATAGCAACTGGGAGGAGGGAGCATGAACATTAAAGCATGAGCAAGATGACAGAGAAATCTGTACTAGGGACGAAGAGGAAGTGAGGAATACCTTCATCTGAGGACGAAGCTATCAAGCCGGCGCTGAGGAAGAATGTGCACGGCTGGCAGCGGGCACCGGGGAACAGGGGTAGCGGCGCGCCGCTGAGGACTGAGGACGGCGACGCGGTGCTGATGGCGGGCGCGGCGCGGCGCTGAGGACGGCGGGGCGAGGTGCGGCGCTGGGGAGAGCGGCGGCTGCGTTCACGCCTCACGGGAGTCACCGGACGGGCGGCTTCCCTAGTAACGCCCAGCGCCCACCACAGCCAACCTTAATGGGCCGCTGGACGGAAGGCCCAAAAAATTCCCTACCTAATCGACTAATTGTTTTTCATAGCTAATCGCCCGATTAGTCGGTCTAATCGTCCGATGACTCGGACGATCAGAAACTGATCGTTCTGATCGAGTCGACAAGCTGATCGACGCTGGAATACCGATATGGACAACTAATTACGATTAGTCGTCGGACTTGATAACATTGATTCTACATAAATGTAATCAGATGTCTTCCTTTTCAATTGCACCACATACAGGATCTTGGTGGGTCAAAGAGACGGGTATATTTCCATTTGGAACTACCAGGTACTACTGCATGTCTATCCAGCTTTAGTTTACAGTGGGCCGTCAATGCTCTACTACTTGAATTAGGAGGTTGTGTGTATTTACAAGGTGTACAGTCAAATTATGCGTACGTACAGATATGCACATTCTTTTTTACAAGGTTCACTGTATACCTTGTAAATACAACTTGTGACTTTTAAAGCATACAGATATTGCGGTGCATATGCAGGTCCCTGTCCCTCTAACTCTAACAAAACGCATACTTTCCTACATCACGCCTAGTAGCAGCAGCGGGAGATGTAACATCACTGAGGCCAAACTGGTGGGTGTATTTAATTTTGTGGTGGGCCGTCAATCCACTACTTGAATTAAGATTTAAGAGGTTGTGTGTTGCAGCATACAAAAATTGCGTGTAGGAGTGGGGGATGTGACATAAGTTCGGCCAAATTTATCACTGGAGGAGAATGGTTTGCAGCCGGGGTACTCGCGGTTGGGTCCATGTTTACTCTTACATTACAAATGACAAGATCAAAGAAGTCGAGGCATACCATGGGAAACCAGTCTCCTCGTTGGCTGTTCACCCAACCCTCCCATTCTTGCTGACGTCGAGCTCTCGTGACAACTGGATCAAGCTTTGGGATTGGGGTGAGGGCTGGAAATGCATTCGAAAATATGACAATGAACGCTTCCCGTTCTGTATCCAATGGAACCCATGGGACACTGATACTTTTGTTGGTGCTTCCTCTTTGGATGTAAAGGTCTGCTTGCTTTCTTTTTTTGTGTCTATTTCTTGACTGGCGACCAATTATATGATACTTACATGTTTACAAGATATTTGCAGGTGTGGGAGCTTGGTTCTTCGTATCCTGTTACCACATTCAAGGGATGTTACCGAGGTCCTTGCTGCTTTTACAGTGATAGTCATCGGAACTTCATGGTCGCCGGGGATATATGTACTACCGACCGCACCACCCATCTCTGTAAGGGGGATTTTTGAGCATCTATTTTTTAAAATGTTGTGTGTGTTGATGATAACAACTGGCCTAAATAACTATTCTCATCTTCTTCTTTTCCCTTAGCTGAATCAGATTGTACAAACATTCTGGATATGCAAACAAAAGAAGGTGTTCACCAACTTGCTGTGGCAAATGGTCAGCAAATCACGGACGTTGCTTGCCACCCCACGCTTCCATTGTTGGCCACCATTTCGGACGGATCTTTTTGTTTGTGGAATACCAGTACCTACAGGCTTGAGCAAATGGTTAACTTTACGGACTATCCAATTCGAAGAAGCATGGTACGCATTGGCACTGATAACATAGCAAGGTATAGCAATTCCTGCTACTGATACTATTACGATTTAACAAACAATTTATTTCCCCTACGATAGTGCTTTTATGCTAGCAAGTGGCCCTATGCTCATAAATTAAATTGCATAATTCTTAATTAGCAGTGTATGCCCAGATTTCCTTTGCATTTGTTCTGATTATAATACCTCGCTCTGTTTATTATTATGCCCTGTATAACCTTCGTGCATATGATTATGTAGGATCGCGATTGCAACTGAGAAAGGGATATCAGTCATGGAAATTAATTTGCCAACAAGTTAGACAGACTGGTGGTGGGAAGCGGCAACAAAGACAGCAGCGCCACCATGGATGTACAACACATAAAGTATAGCTGGATAATCGACATTCACAACACATTGATTCTTTTGTATACGGAGTTCAGCTATCCCGTATTCACAATCCAACGCTGGTCATCTTTGATCTGAGACCTGTCAAGCTGGCATTGATATAGAGCCATTCGGCTTTCTCAGCACAGAACACACTATATTTGTGCCTTTTGGATCAAAAGGAAGTACTCTCTCCGTTCCAAAAAAGTTTTCGCTTTGTAGTTCAAAAATAAACTACAAAACGACAACTTTTTTGGGACGGAGAGAGTAGTGCTTTTCTTTGTTGTGGTGAAATATGGTTAAAGCTCCCTTTGGATTGAAGGAATTGAAAAATACAGAAATGAGAAAAACATAGGAATTGAAATTGTATGTCTTTGTAATTCTATAGGAATTGAAAATATAGAAATTAAGATGAGAAGCTCTTTGACAACATCATAGGAAAAACAAAGGAACCTGTAACATGAGTCAGTAAAGAAAAAAAGGTTCAAACTCATGTTTGGTTTCCTACAAAATTTAGTAAAGGAATTCATTCCTATAAAAACTATCTTTTGTTTTTCCTGTGAGCCAAATAGTTATGTAGGAAAAAAATCCTTTACAAATTATATCCTTCAAAATTCTTTTGTCATTTCTTTAATCTAAAAGGAGCCTAAGACATTCCTGCCTGTAAAGAAGTAACCACCATGCATCATACAATTGTCACACACAATGTAATAACAAGGCCTAGGCAACATTAGTTGGGAGGTCCAAGATCGTGGTGTTTAATTAATGTGACCTTTGTTAAATTAAATCAGTGATAAATATTATACAAATTTCCATATTTATTTCTGATTTAGAACGCTCCATTTTCATTTCATGCGAAACGGATCAAACTCTAGGATACAATATAGCAAGCAAAATAGTTTCTACTCCTGCTGTCCTGCATCTCTACTCAACATCTAGAATGCAAAGAATGCAATATGTGTTGCAATCAGTCATTCTTATCTATTGGATCTACATTGTATTTTTTTTGCTTAACTCCGTCTTCTATTTGAGTGTATTAGATGGAGGGTGTAAAGTAAAAAAAATGCAACAACTATAGAATACAAATTCAATGAATAAAAATGATTAATTGCACAATTGCACTATACCACAAATTGCATTCTAGTTGTTTCCACCGTAACAAGCTTCTTAACAGCTCATCACAAAAATGACTTAAAGTACAAAGACATATCACCCATTCTAAAACTATTCATAATAGGAGATCCAAAGTCACAGCTCTTCAGTTCGACGACCAGCTTTGTATGTATCTGTTCTCAATTCTCTTCCTCTTCTTCATCAGACGCGCCGGCAACATGATGCACGCATCATCCTTGTCTCCGCATTGTCTTCATTGCAGCCATAATTTAGCATCGATTCAGCTCCAGCCTGAACAGTTTGCTTTATGTCCTCCCCATAAAAGCCTGTTTGGTAGTGATAAGCCTGTGCTTGATCTGGCGATAGTTTCCACGAGGATCCAGAGAGAGGAGCCGCAGCTACGGCGGGAGTGGGAGGGGGACAGTGAAGCCAACGCCGATCGCAATCCCCCTTTTCCCTCTCTGCGGGCGGTGAAATCAGAGGATTGCTTTGCTTTTGCTTGATGCGTTTCGACTCCATGTGTGCGAGCGCCTCGTCTTCGCCATGCACCGCCGTCCTCGTTTCCTCAACCAACAAGCCGAGCTGCTCGGGGAGACGACCGAGATCCGGCGCGCACGCACGCACGCAGGCGCTCGGTGACATCACCGTCCATCGTCGGCGCGGCGGTACAGCGCATCGGTGGATGGGCCAATTCGGCGGCAATGCAATGCCCGTCGGCTTGGTGGTGTAACACTAGCACCTGACTGAGCTTCAACGCAGGCAGACAACTTGTTCGAGGAAATGCTTCGTCGGGTTGCATTGCATCTGCGGTGGGGCCGCGGCAGGGAGGGAAGGGAGGAAGCAGGCCGCCAAGGGAAAGAGGAAACGCCGGCCATAGCCCATAGAGGAGAGAAAAGAAGGCCCGGGGAAAGGATATGGTCCAATGGCCGTTCTGGTTCTTTTCTATTTCAATATTCTTTTCCTGGTTTCATTCCCTAATTATTTCTATACTGCATAAAATCCCTATTTTGATTCTAGTATAATTTGGTCACATGAGTTGATTAAGCAGCCAGCCAAGCTGAGGTGGAATGGATTTCTTTTTATCCAATTTTGTTCCTACTTGACCACTAGGAAGCATCTTAGAGCTGGCTGGTTGTCTTAGGTCAGTAGACCAAGCCGCTGCTGCTTCTTCTGAGGCAGAACTCCTTCCACTTCTCTACGGTTTGGTGAACTGGTCTAGAAGCCTGCATATCAAGCCTCAATCGTCGTCAAGGTCAGCGCTACCAGATCTAACAAGATGGACCTGCATCCTTTCTCCTCCTGATCTCGGCAAAGGCCCTTCCAGGTTAGTGCCAACTGCCAGGTAGTTGATGCAAAGCTCAAGTTCGTCGTCAGCAATTTATTACCTAGTATAGAATTTCCTGTTCTCTTCCCCGTTTTCGATTAATTTGACTTTCAACAACCATCCCATGAACATGTTTTTGTTATTCAATTACTGATTGTATACCTAAAACCACTAGCATGTGGTTCATCTTTCTCTTCGTCATAATTGAAAGAGCTGCTCTAATAAACTGTGTACTTTGCAATGTTATTAGTGTGGACATATTTAGTCACTAGCTCCTACAAGACCAAGTAGTAATTGCCACTGAATAGATCATACTTTTATAATGTCACCTCTGGACCGATAGTCGTACAGGTTTATGCCTTTAGAGCCCAAACTTCACCTCCATTGTTTATGTACAGCCATAGTTTTGAACTGCCATTCGTGAAAAATTATTTCAGGGACCCAAGAAACTACAAACAAACATCTATGTTAAAACAGGAAGTACAAGGGAATTCTGAATTCAATCGATGTTCTTCGCTCTTGTGTTGCCCATTTTGAGTACCTTATGGTTCCCAGTACTCCTATTGAATACTGTACATTTTTAGAACTTTTGATATCATCTTACAATATCTGTTTTTCTTCCTATGTGCAAAATTTACTTCCTGGGCATAGCATGGACAAGTTACATGATTACGAAGATGCGCCAAAAATCATGCCGCTGCAATTATTATGTGAAATCACGAATAATTTCTCCGAGGAGTGTAAACTGGGCAGTGGGACCTATGGAGAAGTTTTCAAGGCAAGCATTCCTTTATACTTAACAGCAAAAGTTTAGTCCACAGCATGTTTGGCATACATCCTTTTAAGTTGTGGAACTAATCGCCACAATAGTTCACAGACTTACGCCCATTTAGTTTAGCTCATAGATTATAGATTATCACTGTAATCTGCAATAAAAAAAATCTAGATTATTGATTCCGATTATATAATCTTGACCCCTAGATTACAATAACCTATAAGCTTCTCAAGAGGAACTTATTCTAACTTATTGTCTCTTGCCTACTGTAAAGCCAACATTACAGCTCCAATAATCTGTATGCTGAAACAAACTGGCTCTTGTTCTCGTCCAGCTTATTATATACAACAATAAGCCAGCTTACAATAATCTGTGTATGCAACAAACATGTCTTTTAGGTTGTATTTTATATACAATATACATTGATGAGGATAATTGCATTAATTTTAAACCATATAACACTGATGCATATGAAAAACAATGACAATCGATCTTAGATATGTTTCGCAGTAGCCATAGTAGCAACAATATTGTTTTCAGTATAGATCAAATGTGGTGATGAACCAAATAGGCAAATAGCCAAAGCCACAATCTGCAATGTTTGAGCTTTTTAAATTACTTTTGATGGAGCAAAAAAATATCAATCTCAAGGGCTAATATATATACATATTCATTAGGGAGTACATAATGGGGAAGATGTTGCCGTTAAAAAGCTTCGTCAGATGCCAGGATTATTTAACGATCTTGAGCAATTCAAGAAAGAATTCGAGAACCTTATGAGCCTCAGGCATGAAAATACTGTGCGGCTACTGGGCTACTGCTATGAGACAAAGCATGAATATGTAGTTCTCGATGATGGAAGAGGAGTTTTTGCCGAGAACATCTACAGAGCTCTCTGCTTTGAGTATATGCATAATGGAAGTCTACAAAATCATCTTTACGGTAACAAAAGCTTATGAATTGGCTAAGTTGCTTAGCTTATACACTGACTTAATTAATCTAATCTATTTCTTGTTGTTTACATCTGTAGATGAATACCATGGGCTTGACTGGCAGACACGCTACAGAATTATTAAGGGGATATGCGAGGGTTTGAGATACCTTCATGAGGAATTTGAATGTCCTATTTACCACTTGGATCTAAAACCTGACAACATATTACTAGACAAGGCTATGGTGCCAAAACTTGCTGATTTTGGGTTAGCGAAGCTTGTCCACAATGACCAGACCCAAGCTACAGGGAGTTCCTTAGGAACAATGTAATTTCCAATGAAATAGAATAAGTTGTGTTTTTATATGCGTGCTCATGTACCAATATTCTTTTTTGTGATGCAGGGGATACTTGCCTCCGGAATACATTGAGGGGAATTTAGTCTCCAAAAAGTTTGACATTTTCAGCCTGGGTGTAGTAATGTTAAGAATAATGACTGGATATGAAGGGTATCACAAGAAAGCTGACATGTCTTCTCAAGAATTTATTGACCTTGTAAGAAAATTCCTTATATTGATCACTAGCATCTAGAGATAGCAGAATTACATTATACTGCTTTTATGCTTTTTGTGTCAATCTTTTAGGTACTTAACAACTGGAGAAATCGGCTACAAGCGACACTGGGGTGTTCATCACTGGAAGATGAATGTCATCAAGTGAAGAGGTGCACTGAAATAGCATTAGATTGTGTCAAAGCTGATCGAAAGCAAAGGCCTGAAATAGGGGCTATCATACATCAGCTGAATGAAACAGAACATCTGGTAGGTTTCTCCCTGCTGTTTTCCCTTAAAAAAAATGAACATCTGAATGAGAAATTGGCCATAAATTTACCTTATGAAATGAGTCATGACACAATGTCGCATGTTGACAAGGTAAAAAAGTTCTTTTCTTTTCAATTGGCAAGTCATAATTGGTAAAAGTTTGCAGTTTGAATACAAGTGTGCTTATTTTCCTAGCGCCTTTTGGAATCTTGCATGGGAATCCAATATGATTAAGTGGTCACTGCCTGCAGATAAGCACCCTTGGGTCAACTCATATTAGCAAGTTGGGGGACAATATGCATCAGGTGATGCTTACGCCTATCATCGGTGATCCAGCTCCAAAAGCAGCAAGTAGGCAGGTGAGTTTGACATGCATAACCCAAGCTCAGGGTGGGACTAAACGAAACTGAAATAACCGAAACCGGTGAAACCGAACATATTTCGGTTCTCAAAAATGCAAAAACCAAATTATTTTTTGGTTTCGGTTTATTTTTCAGTTAATTGGGTTAACCGAAATCTGGCTCAGCCCAATACAACAACTAACCCAGCCCAATACAAGAACCAACCCAGCCGAATATAGTACCCTAAGACTGTCTCCAACAGAAACCCTAACAAAAAGCTCAAACCTATTTTCTATAGAAACACCCTCCACTGCCACTGCCCCGACTTCCCAACACCGGCGCTCCCGTGCCACGACACGATGCCGACCCCGTCCCCGCGCTTCAACACCAACGCTACACCCAATTCGTCGATGAAGGCCTGTTATCTCCCGTTTAACAGAAAACCGAACCAAATTTTTTGGTTAACCGTTTTCCTTTATTAGCATTATTTTAGTATTCATTTTCTGAAAACCGAACTTTGGAAAAAAAACAGAAAAACCATGGCAGTGCCTCCCAGCCTCGTCAGGCAGATTGGGCAGCAGCATTGGATGCAGCTACTCAAAGGAGAATGCAAGTTCTTGCCTCTGAGAATCTGGAGAACATGTGGACAATAGGAAGAAATTACCAAAAGAAAATTGTGAAAGCAGAGCATTCATCAAAATCGAAATGTCCTGGAGGTTTGGATAGTCCGAATGCAGTTGCAGCAGGGAAAGAGCTATCTTCTATGTTCAATGAGAGAACCACATCTGTTGATGATAAATACATGGTCAATTTGATGCAAGGTACAAATAGGAATGCTCAATCTACTTTTGTCACAGGCAGTCATCCACTTGTTTTGCATAACACAAACGAAGTTAAATCAAAAGAGGGGAGTCGAGTTAATTTTAACAGCAAGGAGAAACCACTTGAAGCCAGCAATAGTGCAAAAGCTCAACTAAAGTGGTCTAACAGTATTCCTGATATTGAGAAAAAATACTTCGCCAAAAGTAATCAAACCGTGGCTACCAGTGAAAGCCTAGGAGCAAGGAAAAATCCAGATGCAAAAAATGCTGGTCCTGCCCCAGATGTTGAGGTAGCATTGCTTGTTCCAAAGATAAGATGCCGGGTAATTTGTTTTCTGATACTATCACAACTCATCCTAGTATGTATTTCTAATTCACGGTCATCAAAATACTGGTTTATACTGAATATTTTGATCCACCCATCAGAGTTATGTTGCTAGTTTTTTACTAATTACCGTACTTTACGATCTCTGTTTAATTATCTATAATACCTCTAGGAAAATCTTACCAGAATCATATATGTAGAAATGTTTGAACATTTCAATTTGCATAAAAGAAATATTAAAACTTCTGATCATATGTTTCATATGCGAAGACGAAATATTAAGCTTAATTTGCAAAATACTCCCTCCGTCCCGAAAAGTTTGTCGTTTTGTAGTTCATTTTTGAACTACAAAGCGACAAGCTTTTCGGGACGGAGGGAGTATGTGTATAAAATTGTTCCTTCTTTTGCACAGTACACAAATAACAATAGTTATATTGAATCTATGTTTTACGTCTGAAAAACTGTTGAACCTTTTTTATGTGCATTGGTGTATAATCTCATATGGGAAGCAAACAAACCCATGTTCATTTCTGCTTTTCTTGTAGGAACTTCTCTTAGGAGATATAGCAGTCACAGGCCAAATTGATTGCTGACATTGTTAGTTTGCACATTGGTCGTTTTCTTGTAGATACTCCCTCCGTCTCCAAAAGGTTGTCACGTTTTAGTTCATTTTTGAACTATAACGTGAATGAACTAAAACGTGACAACCTTTCGGGGACGGAGGGAATACTAGTTAAAATCTTAGTTGGTATTAGGGTTTGCATTGTTTGATCTGTGCTTACGCCTTTCTTTTCTCAGAAACCATTCATCGGCTGTACTCCTGATATTACTCGCCATATATGTTGGTGTTTTATGCATTTATATATAATCCTAGCACGTGTGTTACTCTTCTCTTTCTCCTATTCAATAGTTAATGTAAGAATGTGACATTCTATTCTTCCTTTGGTTTTATTACTCTGTCCAATGAGAATTAGCATGTTCACAGTCTTTTAAGTTATTTGTGGTCATTCGTTAAGATAAAATACATAGTATGGCACTTAACAACTACATGAACATGATTCATGTTCAACTCATTTTAAAGCTGACATGTGAATATGTGATGCCTAGCCCAAATGTCAGCAAGACATCAAAGGCATATGGTGAATGCTGAACATACGGAGTTAATTGTTGTCATCGAAAAATAGTATTTTTTGGTGGTTTGGTTTGATAATTAAATTATGAAATATATGATATATCCCGAAATGATTGCATTAGGGTAACACTTTTGTACAACATTCAGTTCTCATTTTGGTGATACGGTATGCATCTGTTTATGTGATGCAATATCTTTGTCAATAGTTGATATGGTTTATTCTGGTTGGCTTTGCAGGTTGTTGATGCATATTTGGAGAAATTCGGTTTAAAATCTTATGCAGTTTATTTTATTGCTGTGGCTGATGCAGATAACAAGACCTGGTTTGTGGAAAGAAGGCATGGTTTTTTACTTTGCATATTTATAAACTTGGTGCAGCTTGGAGAGAGTTAGGTGTGTCATGCTAAACTAATATTTTCTGTTGTAGATATTCAAATTTTGAACGTCTGCATCGACAACTGAAGGAGATACCGAATTATTCATTGCATTTGCCTCCAAAGAGTTTCCTATCATCGAATTTTGATGATTACCCTGTGCACCAACGTTGCATTCTCCTGAACAAATATCTTGAAGTATGTTTTCATTCTCTTGCATCCCTCCTTCCTTTATCTCAAGGGTGTTCACCACAACCATTTTTTGTTCAACAGGACCTCTTATCAATAGCTAATATTAAGGCACAGCATGAAGTTTGGGATTTTCTGAGTGCATCTTCAAAGGTGCGCAATGAAAGAGGCAATCCAAATGTGATAAATGCTGGAACAGTGTCGCTAGCACATGATGGTTCACCATGTAAAAGGGCTTCACAAGGTTTTCAAATGGAGTCAAGGAACTCGCCTGCAGAACCAAGTGGCTTTGTGCCAGCAAATAATTCTGGGACGAGGTCACTTGTTGCTTGTGAAGCCAGAAAATCAGAAGCGCCAGAGGATGACCATGGCAGTGCCTCCCAGCCTCGTCAGCCATATTAGGTAGCGGCATTGGATGCAGCTACTAAAAGGAGATCGCAAGTTCTTGCCCCTGAGAATCTGGAGAAGATGTTCTGGAGGTTTGGATAGTCCAACTCATGTGAAAGCAGAGCATTCATCAAAATCGAAATGTTGTAGAGCATTCATCAAAATCGAAATGTTGTGGAGCATTCATTTCTATAATCAATTTGTACTTGTATAACCAGTTGTTTGACGGACGGATGCCTATTATTCGTCCATGTGATTATAAAAGTTAATCAACCGGTGAGGTACGTAATTAGTTGATTAAGACGCCAGCCAAGCTAAGATGGACTGGATTTTTTTTATCCAATTTTGTCCTACTTGCGCCACTATAGTAATAGGAATCATCCTAGCTAGATCTGGTTTGTGCTCCCCATGCATATCAGCTGATTCTTGTTGTTTGACTTGTCAACATTGCAAGTCTTGCTGATTTTAACATTTCGTTCCTGATTCCTCTCAAAAAAAATGAGGTGGAATGGATTTCTACTTATCCTGGGAGTGTTTGTTCACTTCTCGTGCCATGAGGAAGAGGACACTACTATAATTTTTTTTCATCTCAGACGGTTCTAAATATATTATCACAAGCAGTTTTCAAGACCGTATGTAACAAAATGTCTGTGGTAATCAGACATTTTCACAGGCGGTTGTTACAAACTGTCTGTGATGATTTTTCACATACGGTTTTTTACGTATAACGTGTTGCTTGTGATAATTCATTTTCGTTTGTGATAATATGAACCTATACAGAATTAAACGCTGTTATTTCTAATTTCCTACTCAAACTCAAATAACACCAATCACAATATATTAATTGCAATTCATAGTTTGTACATTGTCACAATTCATAGTTTCTACATTGTAATTCATAATTTATACATATCAATTCATAGTTGATACATTACAATTCATAGTTTCTATCAAGCTCATATCGAATATACACTATATCGTCAAGTTCGCTCCCTAACACGTCTCTTATATTTCTTTAGATCCTGAAATATAAATATTATTGAAGCATAATGATGAATGATATATAACCTAGCTTGCTTTTTAACACATAGTTACTAAGAGTCTTTTTCATTCATGAACAAAATAAGAATATATATCATATATTGCAATGACAAAGCAATTATATATGAGTAACAATAATATTACTCTATAATAGCATGAACTCAATGATTTCACTATGATATAAAGGCACAATATTAACATAAATACAGGACTAAATTTTTGAACCATTAAACATGATTTCGCAATCTTTTGAAAACAACATAGATCTAACTGCTTCAGATACAAAATTACTTGCAGTAGAATTAGATTTTACCGTTTTGCTTACTCAATGTGAAGTCATCCTCAGCCAACACTCGTGACAGAGTAATATGTAGCCGCAGGGCTGGCTTCCATTTTATGTTTACTTGATTCAACATCAACAACTTTCACGCTATCTCCTGACAAATGTTTCCTTTCAAATGTGATATTTTGGTCAGCAACATTTTCTGCTCCTAGAGATTTTATCAGAATTGAACCATGTTAGAAGAATGTCCTTCCAGAAAATGTAAATCAGAAAGAAAATGGACAAGGCAGGCAAAAAAGGATGCAAAATATTGAGTGGATAAATATACCATATAGAATATAAGGCTTCAAGATATTGAGTGGAATAGAGTGGCATTCACCACGAGGATGAAGACGACGGCGAGAGTGAGGATGGCGATAGCGGCGAGAGCGAGGACGGCGACTGAGGTGAGAGCGACCACGGTGAGGGTGAGGACGGCGCTCGGCGGTGACAGCGGCGAGAGCGACCACGGTGAGGGTGAGGATGGTGCTCGGCGGCGACAACGGTGAGAGCAACCACGGCGAGGGTGAGGACGGCGCTCGGCGACGACCGCGAGCAGGGGAGGGCTTGGCGACAAATGAAAATTTTCGTAGCCTGCAGACTTAGGTTTACAGGGTGCGGCCGAGAGGCTTTATAGGCGTTTATTATCATTTGTGGTCCTTCTAGTAAATACCGGCAGTGAAAACTTTTAAAATAACTTATAAATATAATTTTCACAGGCGGCTGCTAATTGAAAACTGTGTGTTAAGCTGAGGAGTTGTACCAGGAATATTATTATCACAAGCGGCTGCTAATTAAAAACCGTATGTGAAAATAGATATCTTTACACAGGTGGTAGTTCACGAGACCCGCCTATTATAATGTCGAATATCACAAAGGTTTTTAAAGATTGCATGTGAAAATGGATATTTTTATCTCAGCGGTTTATTTTTGCGAACCACTTGTGATATTCTATCATCACATGCGTCTATTAATTCATTAGGCATTACTGACATATTTTTTAACGGACCGCCTGAGTAAAAAGGCGAGGCGTCTATGGAAATGCTTTTTATAACAGTGGGAAGCATACTTGCAGTTCGATGACATCTTTCCTTTCCTTTTTTATTTATGTAATAAATTATATTGTGTGTGTTTACTGTTCACGGGCACATAGAGACTGCAACATAATTTTTTAAAAAAATGTTCAATTTGTGATAACTTATATACATAAAGTTTTCTATAACTTTTTACAATAATTTGTGTGTAATAACTTTTGATAGTAGAACAAATAGACTAGAGCATAGATGATTGACCAGCAACTAGGGGTGAGCGTTCCATCTATCCGATATTTCGATTTGGTTATTTCGGTCTTTTTTAAATTTCGGTTTCTTAAAATCAATACCCAAAATATTGTAATAATATTAGGTACTCGGAAATTTTGAGTACCTAAATTTCGCTTCGGCCTTCGGTCTTATCCAAAATACTCGAATTGTACATTAGAACCAAGTCATGCTCGCACAACATCAATATCATTCATGAATTTAATCATATTAGCTAATAAACTGTAAATTAATAAATGATAAATCATGAATAAAGGGTTAAATCCAACAACTTCACACATCACAACTTGAAAAATGAAATATCAAAATTTGAACTGTTGGTATTTTACCGTCCATAAAATAATTTAATATTTGATGGACCGACTATTCAATTATTTCAGTTACTCGAGGGTGCTACCCAAATCCAAAATTTATTTATCGGTTATTTGTATTTACTACCCAAAAAATATCTGATACCCAATATTTTGATCTTTTCGGTTCCGGTTTTTATGTCCACCCCTACCAGCAACTACCCATTGAGTACCCACCTGCATCACTACTGCTTCATCTGTCCTAATTGTTGATCATGCATGCACTGTAGACAGCGGAGAACGACGAAAACATTCATCAGGAGGACTTTCTAGACAATGATACCGGTTGGCTAGAGGGTATGATAGTTGAGATCTAACGGTTTGTTTGATTAGACATAGTATTATAATTACTAGTAATTTAATACCTAAAATACCCTAATTGGAACAACTATTGTACAATTCTACTCTTGGAAGTTTCGTCTAAGGCTAGACGCCACCGAGGTTATATTGAAAGGAAATCAGCGGAAAGCTACTCTAGCAACTCTACCGCATCACCCAGGAAACATGCGAGTACAGCGGTCATGGATCGTTACCACTAGATGCGCAGCGCAGCGGAATGTTGATGCGCGTCGGTGTAAGGGAAGTAGACGATCTCGTTCGTCTTCTCCTCGTCCTCGTCACAGCAGCAGGTAGACGATCACGATCGTCGTAGCCGATCAGCGCAGCAGTAGCAGCAACGCCTCCACGGAGTCCACACGTACGGAGAGGAACGCCGTGCACCGGTGTGCTAGCACCGCGTGCGCGGTAAGGGTCTCGGCGTGAGGCCTGCGAGGGGTGGCGGCTAGGGCTGTCACGTGGTGGGATGATTAGCTCCTAACCCTACCTCTCATATTTATAGGCGTACTAATGGGCTTTTAGGTCGCAGGCCCATTAGTACCCTAATTGCTTATGGATCAAATATCCAATAGGCCTGAACCCGAATTGTTATGATTGCCTCTTGGGCACATCACCAACAATCTCCCACTTGCACTAGAGACAATCATCTAGCCAAGATTTTCGATATTCCAACTCTTTAAGTGTGTGACCCGTTAGGTTTATGAGCAGTCGGTTGTGAATGGAAACCATTTCCAACCACAAGTCAGTAGAGGTACCTAGCAGGACATACTGACTCCCGACTGTACATAAAGATCATATCGGCCGAACCTAGATACATTCAACATGATAATCCCTTTGCCTCACGATACCAGTCAAGCTCAAGGCGAGATGCGTGCCATCCTTGTGATAGCTCGACCATTCACTCGATCAAATAGTGGATTCATTCCGTGACTAACTTTTAGTCACTGTGATTAACCTTTAATCACCTTGGCATGGCCATGCACTTTCAAATCCAACTATCTCGAGGGGCCCATAGATATCTCTCCTGTTATTTAGGAGGGGCAAATCCCATCTTGATCCGCGCACATCACATTCTATGTTTCATTATATACCCGAAGACTACTTTTATGACTACCCAGTTACGGAGTAGCGTTTGGTAGTCTCAAAGTACACAATTACGCATAGTGAGAAACAATGGCGATCTCAGGTCTAAGGATCTAGCAGGTGTATCACTCAAGACCAGCTGATGGCACATATGGAAATAACAATCCCAGCAGTGTCTTGGAGTGGGTCAATCCAACACCATGTTCACTAACATGTGTTCACATTATTAATTTGATATCTCTATATCTATGATCCGTGAAACGTGATCATCAATTAATACATGTGCTAGTCTGTATGCAATCATTATCTCATATAATGATATAGACTAGGGATCATCTAGAGTAACATTACTTTTAACAAAGAGTTTCACGAACAAGTCACATACTTGATGATCAATGTAGATAATGATTACTCATATAACAATTTATTTAATAGTACATAAACATAGCTGTGACACAAGTCTCCCACTACACATTATGATCACTGATGTAAGTATCTAATACCCATAGATCTTGTGTGTGCCTCATGCTTTGATTGTGGAAGAGGCTTTGTCAACGGATCTGCAATATTCAAATCCGTGTGCACCTTGCATATCTTCACATCACCTCGGTCGATGATCTCTCGAATGAGGTGATAGCGTCGTAGTATGTGTTTGGATCGTTTGTGTGATCTAGGCTCCTTTGCCTGTGCGATGGCTCCACTATTGTCACAGTAGAGATCCACAGGACTGGACGCGCTAGGAACAACACCCAACTCAGAAACAAATTTTCTGATCCAAACAGCCTCCTTTGCAGCTTCAGAAGCTGCAATATACTCCGCCTCTGTGGTTGAATCTGCTACTGTATCTTGCTTGGAACTTTTCCAGCTCACTGCCCCTCCATTGAGGCAGAATACAAAACCGGATTGCGATCTAGAATCATCCTTATCAGTTTGGAAGCTGGCATCAGTGTAACCTTTTACAACCAGCTCTTCTTCACCTCCAAACACTAAGAATGCATCCTTAGTTCTTCTTAAGTACTTAAGGATGTTTTTGACAACGGTCCAATGAGCCTCACCAAAATCTGATTGATATCTACTCGTGATACTTAGAGCATAAGATACATCTGGGCGTGTACATAGCATGGCATACATGATGGATCCAATAGCCGAAGCATAAGGAATCGCTCTCATCCTCTTTTGCTCATCAGGTGTCGAAGGACACTGACTCTTGCTTAGAGTAATGCCATGTGACATTGGCAAGAAACCTTTCTTGGAATCTTGCATATTGAACCGATTCAATATCTTGTCAATATATGTATCTTGACTTAATCCAATTAGCCTTTTAGATCTATCTCTATAGATCTTTATGCCCAAAATATACGTTGCCTCTCCTAAATCCTTCATTGAGAAACTTTTTCTTAATGGGGATTTAACATCATCAAGCATTGAAATGTCATTTCCGATCAATAATATGTCATCTACATATAGGACCAGAAATACATGTGTGCTCCCACTAAACTTCTTGTAAATACAAGGTTCTTCTACGTTCTTGATGAAACCAAACCCTTTGATTACTTCATCAAAACGCAGATTCCAACTCCGAGATGCTTGCTTCAGTCCATAGATGGACTTTTGAAGCTTGCATATTTTACTAGCATTTTTAGGATCGACAAAACCCTCAGGTTGTGTCATGTACACATCCTCAGTCAGACTTCCATTAAGAAAGGCTGTTTTGACATCCATTTGCCATATTTCATAATCAAAATATGCAGCAATTGCTAGAAGAATCCGAACAGACTTAAGCATTGCAACGGGTGAGAAAGTTTCATCATAATCAACACCTTGAATTTGTTTGAAACCTTTCGCTACCAATCGCGCTTTATAGATGTGAACATTTCCATCCATATCAGTCTTTTTCTTGAAAATCCATCTACAATCGATAGGTCTCACACCTTCGATTGGATCAACCAAGTTCCAAACTTGATTTTCATGCATGGATTCAATTTCAGATTTCATGGCTCCAAGCCACTTCTCAGAGTCGGGTCCCATCATTGCTTCAGTATAGGTCGTGGACTCATTATTGTCTAACAATACCATGTCATGCTGCTCCGTGGTTAGAAGCGTTAACTTTTCAGTCGCACGACGTACCCTCGTAGACCTTCGTGGGGCTGGTGTTTCATCAACTGGTTGCACAACATCTTGTACATCCTGTATAGGATCGGTGGGTGTTGAAACATTTTCAGGTATTTCTTGAATTTCTTCAAGATGCACCTTGCTCCCACTAACTCCTTTTGAGAGAAACTCTTTCTCCAAGAAGACACCATTGCGAGCGGTAAACACTTTACCCTCTGCTTTATTATAAAAAAAATACCCTTTGGTTTCCCTAGGATATCCCACAAAGAAGCATTTGTCTGATTTTGGAGTGAGTTTGTCTGACGTCAAACGTTTGACATAAACATCACATCCCCAAACTTTGAGGAAAGACAATCCGGGACGTTTCCCGGTCCACATCTCATATGGTGTCTTCTCAACAGACTTAGTTGGGACTCTGTTTAGTGTAAACGCAGCAGTTTCAAGAGCATAACCCCAAAAGGATAGTGGAAGATCTGCTTGGCTCATCATCGACCTAACCATGTCCAACAAGGTTCGGTTCCTCCGCTCGGACACCCCATTCCATTGAGGCGTTCCAGGTGGAGTCAATTGTGGAACAATTCCACATTGTTTCAAATGATCATAAAATTCATGGCTCAAATATTCACCCCCACGATCAGATCGTAGAAATTTGATTGTCTTGCCCAATTGATTCTGTACTTCATTCTGAAATTCTTTGAACTTTTCAAAGGATTCAGACTTGTGCCTCATTAGGTAGACATAACCATATCTACTAAAGTCATCGGTAAATGTGATGAAGTACTGAAAACCACCTCTGGCAATTGAACTCATTGGTCCACATACATCTGTGTGTATAAGTCCCAACAAGTCAGTCGCCCTCTCACTTTGACCAGTGAAGGGTGCTTTGGTCATCTTCCCAAACAAACAAGATTCGCATGTGTCAAGTGATTCAAAATCAAATGAGCTTAGTAAACCATCTTTATGGAGTTTTTCAATGCGTTTCTCATTTATATGACCTAAGCGACAATGCCAAATAAAAGTGGGACTTAGATCATTATGACGAGTCCTTTTGGTATTAATGTTACAAACAGTTTTATCCTCAAGATCAAGAACATATAATCCATTCACCAATGGACATTGAGCATAGAAAATATTATTGTAATAAATGGAACAAAATTTGTTCTTTATTACAATCTCATAACCATCAACTTCTTCTAAACACGAAGAAGAGATAATATTCTTGCTCAAAGTAGGAATGCAATAACAATTATTCAATTCCAAAACTAATCCTGAGGGTAATGACAAGTGGTAAGTTCCGACAGCTATGACCGCAACCTTTGCTCCATTGCCAACACGAACATCCAACTCGCCTTTTGCAAATCTTCTAGTCTCACTTAGACCCTGCAATGATTTGCAAGTGTGAATCATCGATCCGGTATCAAATACCCATGATTCACTAGAAGATAATGCAATGTTAATTTCTATAACATTTATACCTGAAGCGGAAGTCTCACTTCCCTTCTTCTTCTTCATATCCTCCAAGTACTTCTTGCAGTTCCTAGACCAGTGTCCCTTACCATGACAGTGAAAGCATTCATCATCAGGAGAAGGGCCAGATTTGCCCTTTGGCTTAGACTTTGAGCTTGAGGGCTCATCGGGAACCTTTCCCTTGCCTTTGCCTTTAGGATGCGTCACACGCTTCCTCTTTTTATTCTCCTTTTGTACCATCATCACATGATTGGCATTTTTCTTAATGCTTTCTTCGGCTGTTTTAAGCATCCCATGCAATTAAGCCAAAGTTTTCTCCATGCCATTCATTTGAAAATTCAATATGAATGGCTCGTAGCTCGGTGGGAGCGACTGGAGAACAACGTCAATAGCCAGATCATCCTTGAGTTCAGAACCAAGTTTGCCCAAAGTTTCAATGTAACCAATCATCTTGATTACATGAGGGCTGACCGGGCTACCCTCCGCCAGCTTGCATGAGAACAAGGACTTTGAGATATTGTATCTTTCAGCTCTTGCTTGATTCTCAAACATTCCACGCAGTCCCTCAATCATAGAATAAGCATCTGTATGCTCATACTGTTTTTGTAGATCAGGGGACATAGTGGCAAGCATGAGGCAGCTTACATTAAGCGCATCATCGCAGTGCTTCGTATAAGCTCTACGTGCTGCATTAGTTGCATCAGCTGGGAGGTCATCAGGGTAAGGCTGCAGAAGAACGTACTCGGTTTTCTCTTGCCTGAGAACGATTCTCAGGTTGCGGTACCAATCGATAAAGTTAGCTCCATTGAGCTTTTCCTTTTCAAGCACAGATCGCAAATTGAAACCGGAATTGTTACTAGCAGACATGATCTACAATAGAAAATAAATATGCAAGGTTTAGCACTATGTTATGTACCAATCTTCTATTAACAGTTTAATAAAAGATATTACCACTATATTATCATCGTCTTCCCTCTAACGATATATAGTGGTTCAAGATCCATATTCACTAATTCCTAGTGAGCTTTGGCTTCACAGCTAGGAAAATAGTGACATAGGTAAACAACAATTGTTAATCATATCCCTATATGACTCTTGTTTGTTGGGTGACATCCAATGCCCCGGCTCCCAACTCTATACCATAAAGCCCAAAACCGTTTTGATAGCTTTGTTGAGTAAACCAACACTATGCATGTGAATGTCCAACATTCACCCTATGAATTATGATAGATGATGGTACTTTGCTTTGGCAAACCTACCACACAACGATCAAAATAACATAGGTGCAGCTATTGGTAAATGGCATCAAATGCTCAACTTTTGTGAGAGAAGCTATTCTATCATGACAAAACATCCACCATATGAAGAGCATGAAAAGAAAGTAATAAGCATCACAGGCATATGATAATATCACATTGTGAATAGTATGGCCTTTAGAATCATAATGGTCTCCATCGCCATGGTTCCATTAAGATCTGAGCTGTCATGCTTCCCTTCTTGTGGTGATATCCATCTCCACCATGCTTGAGGACATCTCCATGATAATAAAAGAAGCTAATACAATTAATAGCTACCAAATAAATTATAAGAGAGATCAAGCATCACAGGTCGACACGCAGGTCGTTATACAATTATGTGACAACCTCAACCCGGTTGTGTTAATTTTGCAGCACGCGGGCCGCACGAATATTACACACAGATTATCACATCACATTAGGCCATACCATTCACATCATTCCCTGCAAAAACGAGTTAAGCGTAGAACGGTTTCTAGCGCAAAACGATATTATGTAATCGCTATAGCAGACAGCAAAACAACGGAATTACATAGATCACATCTATGAAATCACTATGAAAATCTCATCGGATTGATCAAATCACCCCGAATCCGAGACATTCAGAATGTCTCAAATTTTCAATGTGATCGGTTATTCATGAGTAGATCGCGACTCATGACCGTGGTCTGTTGGCTCAATCTGTTAGCTATGTACGCGATTAGTCCCGATGGTGATTCCAGCCGGTAGGGACAGGTTGCGCACACAGCAGAGAAGGAGCACGAACTGACCCTTTAGTCATATACGATCGCAATCTACTCTAACCAATTCCAAACCCCAAAAACCGTGCGAAAAATTCATCGTATGAACATGTCTGCAGTAGATCCAGACCAAAAACTATGCAAGTCGGCTCTGATACCACTGAAAGGAAATCAGCGGAAAGCTACTCTAGCAACTCTACCGCATCACCCAGGAAACATGCGAGTACAGCGGTCATGGATCGTTACCACTAGATGCGCAGCGCAGCGGAATGTTGATGCGCGTCGGTGTAAGGGAAGTAGACGATCTCGTTCGTCTTCTCCTCGTCCTCGTCACAGCAGCAGGTAGACGATCACGATCGTCGTAGCCGATCAGCGCAGCAGTAGCAGCAACGCCTCCACGGAGTCCACACGTACGGAGAGGAACGCCGTGCACCGGTGTGCTAGCACCGCGTGCGCGGTAAGGGTCTCGGCGTGAGGCCTGCGAGGGGTGGCGGCTAGGGCTGTCACGTGGTGGGATGATTAGCCCCTAACCCTACCTCTCATATTTATAGGCGTACTAATGGGCTTTTAGGTCGCAGGCCCATTAGTACCCTAATTGCTTATGGATCAAATATCCAATAGGCCTGAACCCGAATTGTTATGATTGCCTCTTGGGCACATCACCAACATATATATGGCCCTACAATTGACCATCAATTCCTCCGGACATCCCTGATTAAAGTCTTATCTTCCTCTTTAATTAAATGAGGGACTATGCACACTACGATTATGAAATGATTCTAGAGAACATGATGAGGACCTGAATAGGATCCAGCTATTATGATTTTATGATAAAGAGCATATATTAATATCGAGAAGATACCAATTGTGTCCGACTTCTACATCAACATAATATCAAGAACAAGCTGAGACACCAAGAATACACGCAACAAAAAAATTAAATTTCTAAAAGTATTTTCTCGTATTCAACATGAGCATTGAGATTAAAACTACCGCCTCCGGATCTTTGTAGACCTCTATCACTGTCGTAATCGTTCATGCTACCGGTAACATCATGATATTAATCAGTGTCGATATGTCGAATAGTTTTGACAAAACGAGACATCACATAGATTTAGATAATGTCAAATGTGTTGCCGATATGACACCATCAGGCCATGAAGGCCTGATTACGACGACGGTTAAGGTAATATATGAGAAAATGAAGAAACTTCAAAACCTTCATTCATCATTGAATACAACCAATCGCTACACATATCATGGCAAGAGGACCACCATCATCAAACATGGACGGATGTGGCCGTATCCGGAACCTCTTTGGCAAGTGCAAGCATGACCCTCGTCCTCCACTATCACGCACTAGTCTGCAACGGTGTAGATGGAACTCCCTCACACTGTCGCAGCCCTCAAGGTATGGGTTTAGCCGTTCGGAAGGCCAACGAGACAAGGCGTGTCTTGCCACCATATGAAGCCCCATCCGTGTCGTCTGGGTCACTGAGAGTCTGAGACTGAAGGGAGTGCCCACACGCGAGGGCCTGTCAGAGCACCATCAAGCCAGACCGTCATGGTGCCATCACAAAGCGGCTACGCCGGTTTTGCACGGGACAGGGGCTTTAAGGCTATCCGTAGCATACTCTAAAACATACTCTATACATTATTCTTCTATTACGTATTCTAAACTTCTACTGTGCTACGCTACAGTGTATACAGTATGTTTTACGCGGACGGTCTGAGTCACCATGTACTGTTTGTGCCAGCAACGTGCTCAGAGCCGACGTGCTGTTTGTGCCAGCAACCACCACATGAAATGCAGTGGGCAAATCGCAACAATGCCGCTTCCTGCTGGCTCAAGAAGGAACAAAGTCGGATAAACAGAAAGCCCTTCCACCTCAGCTTGGCTGGCTGCTTAATCAACTGATCACCTCGTTTAATTCTGCTCCTCCATTTGCTGAAGAGTGGACTTTTTTTTTTTTTTTGAGAGCTGAAGAGTTGACTTGGGAAGAGGAAGACGCAACTGCGTTGGATGGAGTCATGGAGCTCCGCCGCTGGCCACTGCATTTATTGTCGAACGTGAGTAGAGTAAAATATTACAACAGTGGTGTCCAAACGGACGATGGAAACATTTCAAAGTGATGGTTTCTGTCGCTGGCACAAACGGCTTGATAATCCTTTATACCAGAGCCACCAAATAACCAATCTGTAATAACTGTGAGGGCATCAAAGCATGGGAGACGAGGTGTGTCAGTCATCATCGTGGTTAAATGTGTTGCCAGATCTGCTGAGAGCAGCTCCCATTCCAAGTCTGGTTATTGTTGTTTGACTTCTCTCAACAGTGCAAGTCTGGCTGATTTTATCATTTCATTCATGGTCCACCTCAACACATTTTTCTCCTTTATAATTTGCTGACTCAATAATAATTGCATTTGCTGAAGTGGGCGTCCTCTCAGCCTCCGCAACAACGAGGTGGAATGGATTTCCATCTCCATCTAGCTGAAGAAGACCGATCTGCTGCTTCTTCTTCTTAGGTAGAACTCCTTCCACTGGGCAACGGTGGCACGAGCTGTTCTTCTCTGGAAGCAGTGGCTGGAAGCCTGCAGATCAATTAAGCTTCAATCGTCAAGGTTAGTGCTAGCAGATCTAGCAAGACGGACCTGCATCCTTTCTCTCCATCCTGAAATCCCTTCCAGGTCAGTGCCAACTGCCAAGTAGTTGATGCAAAAGTTCAAGTTCGTAGATGTTTATGTCTTTAATTAGAGCTCAAACTTCACCTCCATTTGTTTATGTACAGCCATAGTTTTGAACTTCCATTTTGGGAAAAATTATTTCAGAGACACGAGAAACTACAAACAAACATCTATGCATGTTAAAACAGGGAATACAAAGAAATTTTGAATTCAATCCACATGTTCTTTGCTCTTGTGTTGCGCAATATTTTCTTAGAACTTCTGATATCATCTTACAGTTCCCAGTACTCCTTTTGAATATTTTCTTAGAACTTCTGATATCATGTTACAATATCTGTTTTCCTTTTTATGCGCAAAATTTTGTTCCTGGCACATAGCATGAACATGTTACACAATTCTGAAGATGCGCCAAAAATGATGACACTGCAATTATTACGTGACATCACCAAAAATTTCTCCGAGAAACTGGGCAGTGGGACCTATGGAGAAGTTTTCAAGGCAAGCATTCCTTTTTTTTGCACAGCTAATATACTTAACAGCAAATGTTTATTCCACAGCATGTTTGGCACTCAACATTTTAAGTTGTGGAACTAATTGCCACAATAGTTCACAGACTTATGCCCATTTTGTTTCAACTCATAGATTATAGCTTAGCCGACCGCAACATTCTTGGGATAAAAGTTTGGTTGTTGTTGTCATAGATTATAGCTTATTGTTGTAAGCTGCAATAAACAATCTAGATTATTGATTTTGATTTTATAATCTTGACACCTAGATTACAATAACCCATAAACTGCTCAAGAGGACCTTATTCTAGCTTATTGCCTCTTGCTTACTGTAAATCCAACAATACAGCTCCAATAATCTATACGCTGAAGCACGCTGGATCTTGTTCCGTCCAGCTTATTATATAGGTCATGTTTGATACAGCTGAAACTTGTTATAAAAGCAGCTTGTTTGAAAAGCTGGTGGAAAACAGCTTCTGTTTATATCCTGCTTTTAGTTCATTTTGAGAAGCAGCTGAACTAATAAGCTATTACAGAAGCTTCCTGTTTGACAAACCATCAGCTTATTTTTATGAAAAAGCTGCAGCAGAAGTTGTGCTAAACCGGGTCATAATCTAAAACTAATAAGCCAACTTACGATAATCTGGGGATGCAGCAAACATGCCCTTTAGGTTGTATTTTATACACAATGTACATTAATGGGGGCAGCTTCATTAATTTTAAACCCCATATAACACTGATGTATAGAAAACAATATGTAGCTGAAAAACAATGACACTCGATCTTAGATATGTTTCCCAACAGCCATAGTAGCAACTATAGTGTTTCCAGTATAGATCAAATGTGGTGATGAACCAAATAATCAAATAGCTAAAGCCACAATCTGCAACATTGGAACCTAATTTTAAACTGCTTTTGATGGAGCAAATTTTTTATCAATTTCAAGGGCTAATGGATATACATGTTCATTAGGGAGTACACAATGGGGAAGATGTTGCCGTTAAAAAACTTCGTCAGATGCCAGGGTTATTTGATGATCTTGAGCAATTCAAGAAAGAATTCAAGAACCTTAAGAAGCTCAGGCATGAAAATATTGTGCAGTTACTCGGCTACTGCTATGAGACAAGGCATGAATATGTAGAGCTCGACAATGGAAGAGAAGTTTTTGCCGAGAACATCTACAGAGCTCTCTGCTTTGAGTATATGCATAATGGAAGTCTACAAGATCATCTTAACGGTAACAAAAGATTATGAATTGGCTAAGTTGCTTAGCATATACACTGATTTAATTAATATATTATATTTCTGGTTGTTTACATATTTAGATGAATACCATGGGTGTGACTGGCAGACACGCTATAAAATTATTAAGGGGATATGCAAGGGTTTGAGATACCTTCATGAGGAATTGGAAAGTCCTATTTACCACTTGGATCTAAAACCTGACAACATATTACTAGACAAGGATATGGTGCCAAAACTTGCTGATTTTGGGTTATCAAAGCTTGTCCACAATGACCAGACCCAAGCTACACTGAATTCCATAGGGACAAGGTAATTTTCTATGAAATAGAATAAGTTGTGTGTAAGTAGACATGCTCTCATAGACCAATTTTTTTTGTCATGCAGAGGATACATGCCTCCAGAATACATTGAGGAGAATATAGTCTCCAAAAAGTTTGACATTTTCAGCCTGGGTGTAATAATGATAAGGATACTAACTGGATATGAAGGATATCACAAGAAAGCTGAAATGTCTTCTCAAGAATTTATTGACCTTGTAAGAAAATTCCTTATATCGATCACTAGCATCTAGATTGAGTAGAACTACATTATACTGCTTTTATGCTTTGTATCAATCTTTTAGGTACTTAACAACTGGAGAAATAGGCTACAAGCAACGCTGGGGTGTACATCCCTGGAAGCTGAATGTCATCAAGTAAAGAGGTGCACTGAAATAGCATTAGATTGTGTCAAAGCTGATCGGAAGCAAAGGCCTGAAATAGGGGCTATCATACATCAGCTGAATGAAACAGAAGATCTGAATGAGAAATTGTGCATTGACAAGGTAACAAAGTTCTTCTTTTCTTTTCAACTGGCAAGTAATAATTGGTAAAAAGATTGTTTTTATATAAAAAATGGTAAAAGATTGCAGTGGAACACAAGCATGGTTATTTTCCAAAATACTACTAGTTTAGTCTAGCAATAAAAAGAAACAAATGTTCCTACTGAAACACTGCCAAAGAATAAAACTAAACACTAGCTAACTCGTGTCATCCAGACATTGCTTAGTATTAGTATTGATAGGTCAGTTAAGAATACCTACTAGTTCAAATTTGAACTATAATTGGTGTCCTAATGATAGCAATTAACAAAATGGAGGGAATACACTTTTTCAACAACAGAAACATTAACGTTTTTGACAAAAGTAGATATATTAATGTTTATTTTTATTGTGAGTAACACTTATATTATTATGAGGACCAGCGGCCACAATATATAGAGGTATAGAAGATTGCAAATATGTAGAGAACCCCTCAAACAATGGAAAAAATATGATGTACTCCTATATCTCTAAAATCCCCTTCAAACTCTTGGTGAATCATAAACACTGAGTTTAGAGTGGTAAGAACTATGCTGAGATCGGGTTTGTGCCTTCGTAAAGAAATCAACCAACTGAAGCTCTGAAGGCACATATTAAAGATTAATAACAATATTTTGTACTTGTGCTCGTGTATAAGAAGCGTCAACATCAATATACTTGGTAAGCTCATGCTTGACCGGATCATGAGTCATGCTGATAGAACCTGTACTATGAGATAAAAGCGGAGTCGGCATAGAAACAAAAATACCAAAATACTCAAAGAACTACCGTAACCAAGTAACCTCTGCAGTCACAAGAGCTATAGCACATAACTCATACTCTGCACTCGTTCAGTCTTCCAAGCAATGAAGGAACCATCAAGAAAAATATAGTAAGCAGAAAGAGATCGACGATCAGAAAAATCACTAGCCCAAGTAGCATTAGAATATGCTTTGAGCTTTAAAGTGATAAAGCGTGGAAAGAACAAGCGTCTAGAAAGAGTTCAACAAAGATAACACAAGACACGAAGCATGTGACTATAGTGAACCAGGGTGGCAGTCGAAACTGACTGACTTAAAATGTGAACATAATTCGAGATATCAGGATGAGTGACACTAAGATAAACTAGACTTCCTACAATATGATGATAATGATTAGGATCATCAAGAGGCTCACCATTAGTGGCTCAAAGGTGAACGTTGAGCTCTATAGGAGTGTCAACAGTGATCAAGAAGATCCTGAATGTACTTCTCTTGAGACAAATAAATTTTCTCAGGGGTAGAGAAGACCTTAACTCCAAGAAAGTAACGAAGAGAGTACCAGGATCTGACACAAGAAACTTCTCACTAAAACGAACCTTCACGAAGGCTATGTACTCAGGGTCATCTCCAGTGATGATCATATCATCAACATAGAGAAGAAGAGTACGGCAACGAGACGAGGTATACACAAAGAGCGTAGGATCATGAGCGCTGGCATAAAAAGGCAGCAATAGTGATCACTGACGCGAACCACTGAAACCAAGTGGAGGAAACCTCATATATCAGATTTTTCTTTTGGGTTTAGGTGACCCAAAACCTTGGTTGGAGCTCTGTTGGGCCTGTGGGAATAGCAGACCTGTTGTGACTTGGACTGGGGTCAGGGACTTGTTGGCGTGATGGGTCAGACCGTATTCTAACATGTGGTATCAAAGTCATGATAAAAAACCTACAACATCTGATGGCCTCACATGAATATCGGGTCACCGAACGAGATCTCCTGAGCCACACAGTTATCGGGTTGTCCAAGTAGTGTCCATCTGAGTGTGAAGGGAATTAAATCACCCAATGTGTGACAAAAGAGATTGTTAGGTTTAGTTCTACATTGAGTATTGGTGATTGGCAAGACCGACTTAAAATGTAAAGGGAATCTCTACCATTAGACTAGTTTTTTAATTGAGTTGACCCATGACCTTGGTCGTGGCTCTAGTTGGGCATGTATGTAGCACGCTTTTGTGACTTGGGTTGACGGTAAGGGTTTGTTGACATGATGAGTCGGACCCCTCTCTACAAGGAGTGTGCCCCATCACCAATTTCGGTCTGTATTGCAACCGCAAAGATAGCTCAAACCCGAACAACATGCATATGTCTTATCAGTACTTAATTAAAAGGTCATTCCAAATGCACAATAGTGTTACAGTTTCATGTGGAATGTATATACTAATTTATGTGAATATCCATAAAAGTCCTCTTTGAATCAAGGTATCCCCTCCTACCTTCAATTGGTCTCATAAAAAGTGACATCTGTCCAATGAAAGCGACTAGAATGCAAACAACACCGGTACAATCGTGTAAGTCTCTTATGGGTTGCATGATCTCTATCTAAT
The DNA here is from genome assembly GCA_036927565.1 of Tuctoria greenei. Lineage (NCBI taxonomy): Eukaryota > Viridiplantae > Streptophyta > Magnoliopsida > Poales > Poaceae > Tuctoria > Tuctoria greenei. Next base: position 176,300,598 of record JAYESD010000009.1, on the reverse strand, counting down.
GGTTACTGTATTTTGTATTTAAACTCTCCCATCTCATAAGATAAATACTCCCTCCTTATCTTTTTAATTGACGTTCAGACACAAATCTTAGTTTATTTTTAGTTCAAAATCTTATCTGAAACGTCAAATAAAAGAATATGGAGGGAGTACAATATAAACGCTATGTTAAGTGAGAGGTTTAAGTGCAAAATATTGTAACCATTGGATGAAGATAATATGACTCAGAAGAAATTCTTTACACGATAGATTACACCAAGGGCGGAGGAGTCTACTGCCTCCTCGTCGGCGGAGACGGAGGCCGTGCTCACCCTCGACGTCGACAACTTCGATGATGCGGTCGCCAAGCACCCCTTCATGGTCGTCGTGTTCTACGCCCCATGGTGAGTGCTCAGCCCTCGCCCAGGTTGTTTCCTTCGTCTAGGTCGGATCTCGTGGTGGAGTTTGGGAGGGCTTAGGTACTTGGATCGGCGGATTGTTAGGGGCTGGCTGTGTGTGGGGGTGGGGAGGGGAGCTCAGTGCCGGTTTTGTGAGGCCCGTTCACATCACTGATTCTCGTGATTCGGTCGGTGATTTACACTGGATTTGGTTCTGTGCTTCCATGTGATAGCATGGAGTTCCAGGTTCCAATCTGATGGTTAGTAGTTCATATTTTACGGGACATTAATTTGTTTTCGGTTGATGATGTTGATGGATCGGGGTTTTGTTGGGTTTCTAGTCTTCTGTGGTCTGTAGGGTTGATTTGACGTTGTTTTCAGCGGTATAGATTAGATTTAATTCTTCACTTGCACTTTTACTGCCTTACTGGTGTGCTACTTCCGTAGGTTTACTGTTACTGGTGGTAGTCGCAAATGGTTTCTAGTAGTTTTCGACTACTGATTTCATGTCCTGTACCTAATTCGGTGAATTGGATTTTGCAGGTGTGGACACTGCAAGAAACTCGCTCCAGAGGTAAAATGCTTTTATGTGCTGCAGTCACTCCCTTTATCTATACAAGGCTCCTGTGCTGAATCCATGGTTTGATCTCATGTGGTAAAACTTTTTATCTGTGATGTTTCAGTATGAGAAGGCAGCCCAATCGCTTAGCAAGCATGACCCACCCATCATTCTTGCTAAGGTCGATGCCAATGAGGAGAAGAATATGCCACTTGCTACCAAGTACGAGGTCCAAGGGTTCCCGACCCTGAAGATCTTCAGGAACCAGGGCAAGAACGTTCAGGAGTACAAGGACCCCAGGGAGGCTGAGGGCATTGTTGAGTACCTGAAGAAGCAGGTTGGCCCTGCTTCCATGGAGATCAAGTCTTCGGAAGATGCAGCAACCCTTATTGATGATAAGAAGATCTACATTGTAAGTTCCACACTATTTTTCCATCTCTGTTTTCTGATAGGTTGAAAAGCACTGTCACCGATTGCTCAGTTCATGCTCTTGATCTGCCTGCTGAGTAACGAACGGTATTTCAATTGTTTAGGTTGGTGTGTTCACAGAGTTCAGCGGCTCAGAGTTTACAAACTTCATGGAGGTTGCTGAGAAGCTGCGTTCTGACTATGACTGTGGCCACACTCTGCATGCCAAACACCTTCCACGTGGTGACGCGGCAGCTGAGAGGCCATTGGTCAGGCTGTTGAAGCCATTTGATGAGCTTGTTGTTGACAGCAAGGTTTTTTTTTACTTATTCTGAATGGCATTTAGTTTGGCTTGCCACTCCTGTATAGTATATATGGTTGATTTGTGCTTTATACACACATTGCTATTCCAATGTGCAGGACTTTGATGTTGCTGCTCTGGAGAAGTTTATTGATGCTAGCAGCACCCCAAGAGTTGTCACTTTTGACAAGAACCCTGATAATCACCCTCACCTCTTAAAATACTTTGAAAGCTCGGTCTCCAAGGTACTATACACTAAGTTATTTTCTAAACTGCACAACTATTTAGCATCAGATGATAGCTAGATTGACCAAGTTTTGGCACCAATTTATTTCTGCTGCATAGACTCTAATGTCAATGTTCTGAAATAATCTGTAATGCGTGCTTCCTTACTGGCATCTCTAATGTTTTGGTGCATCTTGAACTTGACAAGAGATGACGTATGTGGAGGTTCTGTAACTTAAGGTTGCTTTATAGTTTTAGGTATTATTCATGCATGGCTTTGTTTATTTTGATGTGACTTGAAAAAGCTTGTTTGTTGAGTACCAACTGTTTCTCTGTTTTTATGTGGTACCGCGTGGCAGGCTATGCTTTTATTGAACTTCTCCACTGGACCATATGAAGCCTTCAAGTCTGCTTACTACGGTGCTGCTGATGAGTTCAAGGACAAGGAAGTCAAGTTCCTTATTGGTGACATTGAAGCCAGCAAGGGTGCATTCCAGGTTTGGTTTTGTCAGTTCCACTCGTATATGGGTGCTGTCAAATTTTGACTGAATCATTATACTAACAATCATTTTTTTAATATTCTAGTACTTTGGCCTGAAAGAGGAGCAAGCACCACTTATCCTGATTCAGGATGTTGATTCGAAGAAGTTTCTGAAGGAGCAGATTGAGCCTGACCAGATCGTCTCTTGGTTGAAGGACTACTTTGTAAGTAATATGTTGCACGTCTTCTAACATGGTTTGGTTATTTGTTTCTTTTCATGTGAGTGTGCATGGGTTTTTTCTTAGATAATATCTCATCAATTAATTGTATTTGTAGGATGGTAAACTGACACCATTCAGGAAGTCTGAGCCCATCCCTGAGGCCAACAATGAGCCTGTTAAAGTTGTTGTAGCTGACAGCCTCGATGACGTGGTCTTAAAATCTGGCAAAAATGGTATGAAGCCTGGGTAGCCTTTTAATTTGTTTTTCTTCAGCTAGTCATATATTAATTCTGGTAGGCTTTAGTTTCAACAGGAGTACAATACATGGTTATGATCCTTGTCTTTTATCACTATGATGACATTTGTATCAATATCTTGATATCCTGTCAATTATCAATTTCCATTTCAGTTCTCATTGAATTCTACGCACCCTGGTGTGGACACTGCAAGAAGTTGGCGCCGATCTTGGAGGAGGCTGCCACCACTCTTCAAAGCGATGAGGATGTTGTCATTGCTAAGATGGTACGTTCCTTGCCAATTTGCCTTGGGACGACACTTGTTATTACTGAATTTTTGTCACAGGAATTTATGTACAGATGACACTGTTTATTACCATTCTACTTTGCAGGATGCCACTGCGAACGATGTGCCCAGCGAATTTGATATCCAGGGATACCCCACCATGTACTTCGTCACCCCCAGTGGAAAGCTGATCTCCTATGACAGCGACAGGACAGCCGACCATATTGTTGACTTTATCAAGGAGAACAAGGAGGCCGTCAACGATCGATGAGATCTAAGGTTAATGCTTTCCTGAAGAATTTAGATGCAAGCTCACCTCCGCTCTTCTTGTGCTGATCTTGCTTCAGTGTTTGTATTTGCGCAGGCAGGTTTCGACGCTCGTGGCTGTAAAACATGCATGGGAAACCTGGCGCTAACATGTTTGACAGCTCTAACACTAGATTAGATTTTGCGAGGGAGAGAGAGAGGGATCTCAGATATGTTGGCTCCAGCATGTCTATGTATACCATTGAGGAATCCAATGTATAATCAGCCAGAGGTACTTTATTAGCAGAAGTGACAGTAGAAAAGATGGGAATCATATATGTGATTAAGTTGAATGAATAATATTTGTCTGGTTTTGCAGTGAGCGCGATCGAATGTAGAAATGTTGTGGCGAAGATATAGCAACATTAGCAATGTGCATGCAAGTTAATCACACCCTGACCTGGGATATAAAGTTAAACTCCGGGATCCTTGCCAAATTCCAGGTCCAGAAAACCACGGGCCAAAATTCTCCTTCGATGCACTTGGCAGCTCCATTTCCCTGCCTCATCCGCCCCGGCCTCGAGAGGTCGGGCGAGAAAACCCTGCCTCACTCGCTCGTGTGGTGCTCGCCTTCTTGTGCAGCTCGCTTGCCCCCACTCGTCGCTCGAGGTCCCCCGCCACGCTCACCTGCCCATGGCGCCGCTCGCCTCTCCAACTGCCGCTCGCTCCCTCCCCCCCCCCCCCCCCCCCCAATCGCGCTCACCTCCCTGCCGCTGTTGGCCTCCTCGGCCCTGCTCGCCCCTTGTCCCTCCGCAGGCGGAGGGGGGCCTGTACCACCGTGAGAACGACGGCTCCTTGCAGATCCCCCTGCTTTCTTCCGCGAGTCGCCACCCTCCTCTTGCTCCTGGCCCGCACCCCCGCCGAGCTCCGAGGCTATCGCTACCGATGTGCGGTCGTCCTCCACCTTCGTCTTATTGCGGACATAATTGAGTTTGAGTATGCACACCAGATGTGGGCTTTTCTGTGTCGTCGTTACAAGGCTTCTGGTCAGTCTACCTATATTGCTGCTCTTCGTCAGGAGCAGCTGTTACGATAGGGAGATGATACAGTGGAGGAATTATTTGATGAGATGTCTGCTCTTTGGCGTCAGTTTGGCACTCTTGGTCCGCAATTGTCACCGTACACTTGTCAGTCTTGTCAGAGTCATACGGATGCACTTCAGCTTCGACGCACCTACGACTTCTTGATCTGACTTCGTGATGAGTTTGAGCCGCTTCGTGCTCAGCTGCTTGCTCGTCACTCGTGTGTCTCTCTTATGGATGCTCTAGCTACTGTCCGTAATGAGGAGACATGTCTTCATGTTGCTGGCCTGTTGCTGACCTCTTTAGTTTTGGCTACTCGTTCTTTGACCTCTCGACACACTGCTGGTGTTCAGGCTTGTCGTTCTTAACAGGGTGCTGGTGGTGCTAATACTAGAGGATCTTAGAGGAGTTGTGCTACTATGGATGCCCAGTTGATCGAGATCCTTCGTCGTCGTGTTGCCTCTACATCATCAGGACTGCTAGTTTTGTGACTCAGTCTTCTGCACCTACAAGTTCTGTTGCTGCTTCTCAGTCTTCATTTGAGGGACCACCTTCCACTTCTCGTTCAGATACTCGTCCATAGATTCTTGATTCTGGAGCTTTGTTTCATATGACTCCTTATTCCACATGTTTATCTTCTTTGTGTCCTTTCTCTCGTTCTCTTACTGTTCATACTACCGATTGTTCTCCTCTTTTCGGTTGTTAACACCCTTTTATCTGACTCTTTTGATGTACCTGATTTTTCCTACGTTTCCAACCTGACCATGCAACTCATGTCTGCTGGACAACTCACTAATCATGACTGTCAGGTGATTCTTGATCCCGGTTCTTGTTACGTTCAGGATCGTCGTACAGGTCGACTGGTTGGCACTGGCCCTCGTCGTCGTGATTCCCAGCGCCTCTAGGAACTTGATTGGTTTTGACTTCCTTTCGTTGTGCCTGCTAGTCTTGTCAGCTCTGCTTTTGATGCTCCATCCACCTTGTCTTTTGCTCAATAGCACCATCGTCTAAGACATCTTTGTGGCTCTCGCCTATCTGCCTTAGTTTGTCGTGGTGTCTTAGGATCGGTTTCAGGTTCTCAGTCCTTAGCTTAGTGTCAGGATTGTCGATTAGGGAAGTAGATTCAGCTTCCTTATCCTTCTAGTGAGTCGGTGTCTGAGCGTCCATTTGATCTTGTTCATTCAGATGTATGGGGTCCAGCTCCTTTTGTTTCCAAAGGAGGAAACCGGTATTGCATCATTTTTATAGATGATTTTTCTCGCCACACATGGATTTACTTTATGACACATCGTAGTGAGGCCATGTCTATCTATAAAACTTTTTCAGCTATGATCCACACTCATTTTGACATGTCTATACGTGTTTTTCGTGCTGATTCTACTGACGAGTACCTTTCTGATGCTCTTCGTCAGGTTATTTCTGATCAAGGCACTCTTGCTCAATTTTCTCGTCCTGGCGCTCATGCACAGAATGGTGTGGTCGAATGCAAGCATCAACATCTTCTTGAGACTGCTCGTACTCTTCTGCTTGCTTCCTCTGTTCCCTCTCACTTTTGGGTCGAGGTTGTTTCTACTGCCACTTACATTATTAACATTCAACCTTCGTCTCCTTTTTAGAGTGAGATTCCTTTTCGGCATCTTACTAGCAAGATGTCTGACTATACCAGCCTTCATCTTTTTGGTTGTGTATGTTATGTGTTGCTCACACCTCGTGAGCCCACAAAGCTCACTGCTCAGTCGGTCGAGTGTGTTGTTCTTGGATATAGTGTTGAGCATAAAGGGCATCGTTGTTGGGATCCTGTTGGTCAACGGATTATGATCTCACGAGATGTTGTCTTTGATGAGATGTGTCTATCCTCATCCTTCTTCGTATACTCCTCCTGTATCTTTGGTCGATCCAATTTCGTTCTTATTCCTCTAAATACCTCCGTTGCTAGTATACCTCCTTCACACTCGGTGTCGCGTCCAACATTGTCTTCTTTGGAGTCTTCTTCTTTAGTCTCTGACTACACTAAGAAGCCTCTTGTAACACAGATCTACACTTGACGTGTTGCACCTTCTTATGATGATCCTTCTATTCCAGTTGAATCATCTTTATCTAATGACCCATCTTCTCGTGAGACACTCTCTTCTCTTGAGGAATCATCTCCTCAGGCCCAGCTCTGGGCCTAGGCGGGAGGGACGACCGCCTAGGGCCCAGGCCGGGGTGGGGGCCCATGGCAACGTGTTGCATGTTATCCCTATTGTTGTCGGCTGCCGCATCCATTCTCGAAGCACCACGGAGCGGCCTTCATCTTGGATTGCTGTCGGATGGACGCCTACGCCAATCAACATTCAACTGCTCAGGGAGCCGCTTAGCATCATCCACGACTTCCGTATTTAATTCGACTCCCAAATGACGCTTAGGTCCCGACACAAATTTCTGAAACAAAAATCATACTGACAAATTCCTTTATTCTCTGAATAGCACGTCACTGACAGAATGATCTAAATCATTTGATTCTCTCGATACTAAATCCATCTATATCTACAAATTGATCACTATAGTAATGGTTTGCTAATTACTTTGTCCTTATATATATTTACATCCAGATTGATCGAAGACATTGACCTTCAAGTATCAAAGTATAACAAGCACACACATACTATGATGTGCCATATTGACTCTTAACGGGGAGTTCATTTTCAGTAGGCAACATATGTTTGTTGAGACAGACGAATATCCAATATTAGAAAGCAAACATTATGTTATCGGTGAGTTTAATTAACAAGAAATATGCAAATGGAGGCTAATAAGCAAGGCTGTCATCCGATTAGGGTCGTATCCAAACTAAAAATGTATGCACAAATCAATGTAGTCATATATATATATATATATATATATATATATATATATATATATATATATATATATGTGTGTGTGTGTGTGTGTGTGTGTGCGGGGGGGGGGGGGGGGGGGGGCATGCAACCGATTTCGCCCTAGGGCCCTCAAAATAGTAGAGACGGTCCTGCATCTCCTTCAGTTGATTCTTCTCCTGGGCAGCCTATTGAACATGGTCATCACTCTCGACAGCCTCCTGATCGGTATTCCCCTTCTATCTTTGCTACTACTGCTCTTTTTGAGCCAGCTACGTATCATGATGTTGTTCCTCATCTGGAATAACAGCATACAATGGCCGAGGAGATTGCTGCTCTCGAGCACATTGGCACATGGGAACTTGTGCTCTGTCCCCCACGTGTTCGTCCTATCACCTGTAAGTGGGTCTATAAGGTTAATACGCACTCTGATAGCTCACTTGAGCGCTATAAGGCTCGATTAGTCGCATGTGGCTTCTAGCAGGAACATGGTCGTGACTATGATGAGACCTTTGCTCCTATCGCTCGCATAAGCACTATTAGCACTCTAATTGTTGTGGCCTTTGTTCGTGACCGGTCCATCTCTCAGCTTGATGTAAAGAATGTCTTTCTTAATGGTGAGTTGTGTGAGGAGGTTTATATGCAGCCACCACTTTGGTATTTTGTTCCTGAGGGTATGGTTTGTCATCTTCGACGCTCTCTTTATAGCCTTAAGCAGGCTCCTCATGCTTGGTTTTAGCGTTTTGCGTCTATGGTCATTGCTGCTGGTTTCTCTGCCAGTACTCATGATCCCACACTTTTTGTGGATACTTCATCTCGTGGTCGCACTTTACTTCTTCTCTATGTTGATGACATGATCATCACTATAGAGACGATTCTGAGTACACAACCTTTGTGAAGGTCGTCTCAATAAGCAGTTTCTTATGTCTTATCTTGGTCATCTTCTTTACTTTCTTGGAATTGAGGTTTCCTCCTCCTCTGGGGGAATTTATCTATCTCAGGAGAAGTACATTCCATATCTTCTTGATTGGACTTCTCTTACTGATCACCAGACTGTTGAAACTCCTATGGAGCTCAATGTCCACCTTCGTCCTAATGATGGTGAGCTTCTTGATGATCCTACTGTTATCGTCATATTGTAGGGAGTCTAGTCTATCTCGGTGTCACTTGTCCTGACATCTCGTATTCTGTTCACATTCTAAGTCAGTTTGTTTCTGCTTCCACCCAGGTCCACTACAATCACTTGTTTCGTGTCTTGCGTTATCTTCACTGGACTATCTTTACACACTTGTTCTTTCCACGCTCTAGCTCCTTACAACTAAAGGCGTATTTTGATGTCACTTGGGCTAGTGATTCCTCTGATCGTCGATCTCTTTCTGCTTATTGTGTTTTTCTTGGTGGTTCTCTCATTGCTCGGAAGACTAAGAAGTTGATAGCAGTTTCTCGTTCGAGTGTAGAGGTTGAGTTGCGTGCTATGGCTCTTGTGACTGCAGAGGTTACTTGATTACGGTGGTTGCTTGAGGATTTTGATGTTTTTGTTTCTATGCCGACTCCTCTTTTGTTTGACAGTACAAGTGCTATTAGTATTGCTCGTGATCCGGTTAAGCATGAGCTTACCAAGCATATTGGTGTTGATGCTTCTTATACACGAGCACGGGTCCGGGATGGTCTTGTTGATCTTTAGTGCGTGCTTTCAGAGCTTTCTGACTAATTTCTTCACAGAGGCACAAACCTGAGTTCAACACAAATTTTATCTCTTCAATCTCAGTGTTCGTGATGCACCTTGAGTTTGAAGAGGGGTGTTCGAGGTCTAGGAGGTAACTATATTTTCTCCACTGTGTGATGGGTTTTTCATATTTATAATCATCCCGTACTCTCTATATTTTGATCTTTGTCCTTATAATAGACAAGCACTATTCATAACAAGCAAGATTTATCAATAAAAACATTGATTCATTGGAACTCAAATTCAAAGCAAAGAATATATCTGCTAGTGATTTAATTGCAATTGGACAGAGAGCATACGACATACTTTTTGGATGGAGCACTCACAGTCGTTTGTGTTGGGTTGATGTGTTTGAAATAATTTATGACTTTTTATTGCTGTTGTGACTATATATGTTGTGTGTATTGTTGTTCTGTGAGCTCGCCATCATGCGAGGTAGGTAATTTCCGTTTTTTTTTTAAAGAAATTCCGAACCTAACTTACATCGGCTATAACAAAGTCGACGTAAGTTAGCTCAGGTTAACTTACGTTGGCCCAACCATGCCGACGCAAGTTAAGGATGTTACTTAAGTCGACCACGGCAAAGCTGACGTAAGTAGCCTAACCCAGACCGCCGCCCAGCCTGAGAACATACTTACGTCGATTGTGGGGCGCCGACGTAAGTTACGTAACTTACATTGGCGACCGACTTAAGTTAGTTAATTTATGACTAAACCTTAACGTCAGCCAATAACCATCATAATTAAGTGAAAACTGACGTAAGTTACTTAATTACGATGATTTAAGTCTTAATTAGCCAACGTAAGTTATCGGGATTCATGTAGTGAAGACTATCAAGCAAGAAGCTCGAAGCTGGTGCTCGGCAGGTGCCAGACACCTGGGGCCGCTGATCGCTGCTTCTCGCTAATAGTTGGTAGGATTGCCTACCCTGCCTGTTATTTTCAGACCTGTGGGTTCTTATATTTCTTTTATTTCCTCACATACAGTAAAGATATCGACTGTACTGTTACTATTACTTAATTGAAAAACACCGGGCCCACCGGTGTTTTCAAATAGTTGAGATCTAAAGGTTCGTTTGATTAGACATATTATTATAGTTACTAGTAATTTAATACTTAATCTAAAATACCCTAATTGGAACGACTATCGTACAATTCTACTCATGGAAAGTTTCGTCTAAGGCTAGACGCCGCCAACGTCATGGCTCTACAATTGACCATCCATGCCCCTGAACATCATCCTGATTAAAAGTGTTATCTTCCTCTTTAATTATATGAGCGACTACACCCACACTACGACTATGGAATGATTCTACAGAACATGATGAGGACCCGAATAGGGTATAGCTATTATGATTTTATGATAAAGGGCATATATTAGTATCAAGAAGATATTAATTATATATGACTTATTCTGCACCAACATAATACAAGAGCAAGTTGAGATCCCAAGAATGCACACAATAAAAAATAAATTCCTAAAAATATTTACTCGAATTTGACATGAGCATTGAGATTATATCATCCGCAGTGGCACGCTGTAAAGTATACTGGATACACTGTTCCGTAGTGTAATTTAGAGTACGTACTGTAAAAGATGAAGAGGAATAGTGTATAGAGTATACTTTAGAGTACGCTGGTGCGGATAGTCTTAAAACTACCGCCCCTGGATCTTTGTAGATCTCTCCTCGAACTGGTTTAGATGAAGTCAAATGTGCTGCCGATATGACACAATCAGACCATGAAGGCCTGACTACGATTACGGTTGGGGTAACTTATGAGGAAATGAAGAAACTTCAAAACCTCCATCATTGAATGCAACCAATCATTGCACATCATGACAAAAACATCATCATCATCAAACATGGATACATGTGGCTGTATCGGGAACCTCCTTGGCAAGTGCAAGCATGCATGACCCTCGTCCTCCACTATCATGCTTTAGTTTGCAACCACTACGTAAGAAACTCAAATAGGAGACAAAAATGGATGACACGTTCAATGGCGGTCGTCTCTCATAAGCTTAAGCAAGACGAGCCCAATTTAGCAAGGATGAGATATGCCTCGGTTGAACGTTTAAGGAGACACGTTACATTACAGCCCGTCTCAGTTAAGTAAGGATCCGAGACGGGCTTACTCTATGGACAAATGGGAGACGACTTCTAGCACACGCGTCTCCTATAATTGAGTGAAATGAGACGTTCTTTACTGAAAGCTCGTCTCTTTTGTCTTCGCTTACAGACATACATAAATACGACTCTAAACGACGACCATATTAATTCACAGTTGAACACACATAATATTCATCACACAGATGAACACAGATAACTTATTCAATCATTTACACAATTGATCACAGATAACAAATATATTACAAAACACAAAAAAAGAAGTACAAGATACAAGAAAAGAAAAACATCAACTAAAAAACAACAAAAGAAAACCTAAATCCTACTCCTCTTACCCCTCCTCCTCCTCCTCCAACTACTCTGGCTGCTCCGCCGGTTGCTCCGGCTGCTCCGCCGGTTGCTCCGACTGCTCCGCCAGTTGCTCTGGCTGGTCCAGATCTGGCGATAGAACCTCACAACCGAGGTTCCTCGCCATCGTCGCCACTAGGATATTGCAGCCCTCAGCACCGAGCACCTCGACTATCGTCTCAAGTAGCCTCTGGAACCGGTGGAACAACCTGTTGAACAACATCTTGAGCAGCTCTTTGTTGAGCCTCTCGGGGGAGCGGCAACATTGTTTCTTGCAGGGTGGCTCTCTCAGCGGGCTTGGCAGCGGAACGTTGGCCATGGTGGGTTGTTTGAGCAGAACAAAGCGAATAGGAGAAACTGATGGCGCCTTATATAAGTTATGTGTTGTAACGCAAAATGGAGACGAGCTTCGCTGCGAAGCGCGTCTCCTATGATCAACGTCTCCCTCTCCTCTGCAAAAAGAGAGACGTTCTCTAACCGAAAGCACATCTCCAATTCCACACGTCACCTTTAGCTTCGTGATTTTCTCCATTTTGCTTCAGTTCACTGTTGATATCACACATCGCCGTTATCGTCGTTGTCGTCGTCCTCGTCGTCATCGTCGCCTTCTTCCTCATCATCGTCATTGTTCATGGCTGGTATCGGCTTGGCGCGTAGCCAATTGAATGAGGAGCGTTTGGCGTGGCGCAAGAGCCATCCCCATATATGTACATATGGCACATCGGTTGCGTGATTGTTTATATGTAGATCTGCAATAGACTGATGAACTTAACTATAGTTTTGTTTTTCCGTCTTGTTTGTTTTTGGTATTTTCAATTTCTCTGCGTAGGGTTTCTCTACGAAGCCTGAATCAGGATATTTATTGAAGTGGCAGTGCATCGTCCCCGGTAAAGAAGGGGTAAGTCATGAAGAACAAGCACAATAGGAGTTTAACCATCGTCTTCCTATTAATGAATTTCCTTTGTAGACTGAATGAGAAGGTGGTTACTACCCTCTGGCAATCTCCTTCTCTGAGGACTATCCCTTGGTGCCTCCAAGATGCGTCTTTCCAAGTGGGTTCTTCCACCCAAATGTCCATCGCTCAGGAGCACTCTGCATCGGGATTCTTGATCAAGAGACTGTAAGATAGACTTATTTTACTCATGTAATTAGTACTTAATTGTTGCCGAACTTATTTGAACTGGTTTCTTATATTTCTTAAATTATATTTCATAGGGATGGTGGACTGGTTTTACAATCAAAACTATACTACTTGAAGTTCAGTGTTTGCTGCATCAGCCAAATGCGCACGATATTGAAAATGATTGCTATAATCTACTTATCAAGGTTAGACGACACTTTGAGTTAGAGACATTTGAGTAGGTTATTCATTCCTCCTTCGACATTTGTTAATTTAAATAATGTCAATATTTTCAGGATCCAGAGGAATATAAGAGACGCGTTCGCGAGTAAGCAGGATGGTACAATTTAAATTGATCAACGGGAGCTTTAGGAATAAGTTTAGATTCGAAATTAGTTTAGAGGACACACAATGTATGAAGTATGAAATTCATAAGTCACAAATTATCTCCGAATTGCAATGTCATTGCATTTGTTTATCCCTGAATTCCAATTAATCCATGAATTGCAATGTCATTGCGGTTGTTAATCCCTGCCAAGGTTCATGATGTCGTGCGAGTGGAAATGTGAAGAGTGCATGAGAGACGAATTTTAGAAAGGCGCGTCTCAGATACCTGAGTATGAGTGGCAATGTCGTGTCGGGCTCGTCTCCGATTTGTTCCAAAGATCTTTTGTCCCACCTCGTAAAGTTGAGCATGTTGCAACGATTGTATAAGTCATTGCGCACAGTTACCATTTGGAAACGTTGGAATGTCCTGGATGTTGTTCTGGCTTCAGCACACCGTGGCTCATCTAGGGCACTCCAGCGTGTCCGGGGCCACAAAATAATGAGAGACGCGCATTACATTGGCACATCTCGGATTTATGTAGAAGATATTTTATTAAAGATGATAATATGATACATGTGTTATATATGTTCATCTCTGAGTTTTATTTTAAGCTCCTCGTGCGCGCTATCGCGAAAATTTTCTCACGCTGAAAATTTTGTTATTTTTATCTATCGTGCGCTCTCTCTCCCAACATTTGGCGAAACTTTTTAGCTCTCACGCGCTCTCTCGACCTATAAACCGCAGATCCCGAGCACGCCGCCGTCGTCGACCCCGACCTTCGCGTCATCAGAGAGTTGAGCATGCTAGAGCGCGCCGCCTTGTCCCCTGTCTCCGGAGCACACCACCACTGTCCCTCTTTCTCAACTCGCTCTTCGTCATTGTCATGCTGCCACCGTCGACCCCTACCCCACCGTCAACCCCGACCTTCGTCATTAGAGAGTTGAGCATGCTGGAGCACGTCGCCTCGTCCCCTGTCCCCGGAGCACGCCGCAGTCTCGACCCCGACCTCAATAATCGATATGAGCACGCCGCCACATTCACATAAGTGGAAATGTTCTTCCTGTCCCCAGAGCACGCCGACCTGCCGTCATCAGAGAGTTGAGGAAACACCACTCCGGCACCTCTGCTAGCTCGTCGTGGAGCACGCCGCCGCGTCCCCTGTCCCTGCAGCATGCCGCCGCCTCGACCCTGCCCTCAGAGCGTGCATTCCAGTGATTTTATTGAAATTGAGGATGTCTAATAAAGGTTCATCATTAATAAAGTCATTGATCCAAAAGGAGATTTTTCATTATGGTATACATTCATCTTACTTGTTTATGTCCAATGCAGAAGTAATGCATTTGTTTGGACTATCAATGCATAATAAATTCTGATTCGCAAACCCTTGAAACTGCAGGAACTGTGGTTGACACTAGCATTTGTCATCCAACTGAGTTTGATTTCTACCTCTGCAACTATGCTGGAATCAAGGTACCTATACGATAATTGGTGTTTCTCTCACGAGTTTTTGGTATCAGGCTATAAAAGCATCAGTGGGATGTAAATTGTTTTTTTAGGGGACAAGCACACCAACTCAGTACTATATCCTTTACCTTGAGAACAATTTCTATACTAATGCTTTGTATATGCTCACCAACTACATGTGCTACAAGTAAGATATGTTCTCCATTCACTAATAGTTCCTGTGTTTATTACAATTGTATACTAATTTGTTCTTGTGTTTATTATAGTTGAATTTTAGAATGTCTCAGACGGAGCATTAGAGGCTATGAAGGCGCATCGTCAATGAAGTCATTGATCTGGAGAATTTTCATTACGGTATACAAAATTAGATGATGACAGTTATGATGTGTGTAATTAGTTACATTGTAATCAGGATGAACAGTCTTTGTTGTGTAATTAGTATACTTTATAATCACGATTGACACTTTGGTAATATTTGATTGGTCATTATAATTTAACGTGGGATAATTTTGGCTATACATGTTCATGAACAATATGTTGCTGACACTGGTAATAGGGCTACCAAATCCTGTCTAGCTCCTAATAGTAGTGTTGGTAAACAATCTGCGACGAGGTGTAACAAAGAGCGTCTCGGATAACCTACATAAAGGAGACAAGCTTCTATAAAACTCGTCTCACATAAGTTAATGAATCAGCGATGCGCCACATAATAGAGCATCTCGGATAGTGAATATATATGCGACGTGCTTTATAAGGCTTGTCACGCTTGTAAGCTGGTGGACGACGCGCGTCAGCGTTGTCTCCAATGACATCGAAAAAATCATCTGTTATGACAAAAAGAAAGAAGACGCGCTTCTTTTGAGCGTGTCTCGTACCTAGTTCGATAGGCGATGCACCATGAAGCCCGTCTTTGATGCCAACGTAATGGGAGACGTGACGAAAGAGATACACAATTTGTTCGACTCTCTTCTTCGTTCGGACCCGTCTCGTATGAGCCTTTCTTTACGTAGTGAACGGTGTAGATGGGACGCAGTCACACTGTCGCAGCCCTGCAGTTCTAGGTTTAGTTGTTCGGAAGGCCGACGGGTCAAGGCGTGTTTTCCCACCATGAAGTCCTATCCGGGTCATTGGGGTTGCTGAGACTAATGGGAGTGCTCACACATGAGGGTTTGTCGGAGCACCATCAGGCCAGACCGTCATCAGTGGCGGATCTAGATCTCAAAGGTAGGGGGGCTGAAAGGTACTCTTAAGAAGCAGAAAAAAAAGAAAAAAAAAGAAACATGTAAATGGCTAGCTTGTGATTTGAATCTGAGACCTCCAAATTAAGAACTAGACACACTAGCTAACTCTTCTACAAATGTTTTGTTTATACTAGTGGTTTTTCCTCACTAAATATATATTTTATTTATAAGGGGGGCTTAAGGGGGGGCTCTACTGTTAGACGGACAGTAGGGGGGCTGGAGCCCCCCCTGCCCCCCGGTGGATATGCCCCTGACCGTCATAGCCCGTCACGACGCGGCTCTACCGGTTTCACGGACAGGGGCTTTGAGTCACCGTGTACTTTAATATGTCTTCTCCATCCCAAAATACTTGTTATTCTCTAGTTTATTTTTAAATTAGAGAGTGAGAAATAATTTTAAATAGAGGAAGTAGAAAATCAACGTGCTGTTTGTGCCAGCAACCACCACGTGAAATACAGTGGGCAGACCGCAAGAATGCCGCTTCCTGCTGGCTCAACAAGGATTGAAGGAACAAAGTCAGAATGTCGGATACTCTCCCATTTAAAATTACTTATCACTCTTTGAACTAAAGAATAACAAGTATTTTGAGATGGAAAGAGTAAAAAAAATCTATTCCACCTCAGCTTGACTGGCTGCTTAATCAACTTGCTGAAAAGTGGACTTGGGAAGAGGAAGACGCAACTCGCAACTTGCACTGGATGGAGTCATGCATGGAGCGCCACCACTGGCCACTGCATTTATTGTCGAACGTGAGTAAAATATTACAACAGTGTCCACTGTCCAATGCAATTTGCATTTCTTCTCGCTCGGACGATGGAAACATTTCTAAGTGGTGGTTGCTGGCACTGTTAGAATAATACAACATTGCCTATGTAATCAAGGGAGGTCTCTGACCCTCTTATATATATGTATCACCCTTAGAGATTTTTAATCAATAAAAATACAATAATTATTTTCTCCTCAATATTTCCATTATGGTATCAGATTAGGTTCATTCCTAACTTCCGCTAGCTACGCCCAACTCCGCCTCTTGCGTCCAGTTTAGCTCGCGGCGAATCGTCGCCCTTCGCGCGTGATTTATTTTTTCGGCGTGCTTGTGCTGCCGGAAAAATTCCGCGCACACCGCACTCTAGAGCAGGGTCCTTCGAAGACCGCCGCACGCCTACGTGCGGCCTTCCGCGCAGCTCGCGCCTGGTCTGAAGTCTTCGTCGTCACGCGCCGCGCGTCCGCGGTCTCTGCCGCAGCAGATTGACGCTTGTGCGTCGTGTTTCTTACTTCTTGATGACTTCTGTTGGCGATGGCTCCCCGGACGCACAAGCAGCCTCACAGGATATCGCCTTGGCCGCCGAGCTAACTCGATTGACTGAGGAGGCGGATTGACTAACCATCGAGGCAGCACGTGCACGTGCAGCGGCCGACGAGGCGCGTCGCAAGTTGCTTCTCGTAGCCGACGAGATTCGTTGTGACTTGATCAACCATGACCTCTCTCCTTCGATGGTTGACGACGTTGCTTCTCTACATGCTCAAGCAATCGTCGTCCTCAACATCAAGTCAATGATCCCCGTCATCCTCGACAACCTTTCGCTGCACTATAATCGATAGAAGAGTCTCTTACTCAACACCCTCGGAAAGTACGAGCTCTTTGATCATGTACTCACCGACATTGATCCCACTATCGTCGACTCTCATTGGCGACGCATGGACTGCACTGTCATCTCCTGGCTTCACGGCACCGTCTCTCCTGATCTTATTGAGATCGCCTCGACGGGCATACCCACAACTCGTTCCATCTGGCTTGGGCTTCAAGAGCAGTTCATCGGCAACCGGGAGACCCGTGCTATGATTTTGGACGCTGAGTTTCGCACGTTCGTCCAGGGTGACCTCTCCATCATTGATTATTGTCGTCGTATCAAGTTGATAGCCGATGCACTCGATGACTTGGGCGAGGTCGTTCCCGACCACACTCTCGTTCTCACGACGCTTCGTGGGTTGAACGAGCGGTTCTCTCACATGGCATCCCTTATCAAGCGACATCGCCCCTTTCCCACATTTGTCGAGGTCCGCAATGACCTCCAACTTGAGGAAATTGAGATGAAGTCCAAGTCGGAAAACGCCAATGCATTGGCGACCACCTACGTAGGTGCAGGACGCACCCCGTCTTCTGCATCATCTGGTGACGCTACTCCACGTGCTCCCGTTTCTGGTGGCCCTGCATCAAGCACTCCTACCTCCAGCGTTGCTGTCTCTGGCCTCTCGTCCTACAAACAAGGTCAAAATCGGCATAATCGGAACAAGCGTAATGACACCAGTAACAATGGTAGATTTCCCACTCTGGGAAATCTATGGAACGGGACCCTGCAGCTTTGGGGTGGTGCTTCGCCCCATCTCGGTCCTCCTCCAGGCTTCCCAACACGTCCACGCGCACCTGCCCCTCCTCAGCAGGCCCTTCTGGCGCACGAAGGATCCTACGGCGCACCTGCCTATCAGCCACCAGGCTTCTGGACACCCGACAGACTGCCAATGTCTTTCTACTACAACCCGACTAAACCTGGTGGTAGTGAGACTGCCTCCTTCTACAGCGGCCAGACCGCGGCTCCTGGTGATCCAACCACCAGATCTTTGTACGGGGGAGCTTCCAACTATGCCGCATCTTCTACAACATGGGATCAGAACGAGCTGGCTAACTCGTTCAACACCATGACACTGACGCTGCCATCGTTCGCTGAATGGTACATGGACTCCAGCGTCGATAGCCACATGTGCTCCTCCCCCGATAACCTCTCCTCCTCTCATCCTCCTTCTTATTCGACTCCTCCGTCTATCGTTGTCGGTAATGGGTCATTGCTACCTGTCACCTCCACAGGTCACACTTCTTTCTCTACATCCGCTCGTCCTTTACATTTGCATCGAGTTCTTGTGTCTCCTCACATAATTAAAAATTTGGTTTCTGTTCGTCAGTTCACTACTGATAATAATGTTTCCATTGAATTTGATCTGTTTGGTCTTTCTGTGAAGGATCTGGACACCAAGAACGTGATCGCCAGATGTAACAGTTCCGGACAGCTCTACTCCATATCCTTGTTGATGCTTTCTCCACCACATGCCTTAGCCGTAGCAACCACACCGTCCACGCTTTGGCATCGTCGTCTTGGTCACTTAGGTTTCGAGGATTTGTCTAGGTTATTTCCACAATATAATAAACAGGAACTTTACACTCTTTGTCATGCCTGTCAGCTTGGTCGTCACACACGTCTTCCATTTTCTCTATCAAATTCTCGTGCTTCAAACAACTTCGATTTAATACATTGTGATCTATGGACATCTCTCGTGCAAAGTGTTTCTGGTCACAAGTATTATCTTGTTGTTCTTGATGACTGCTCTCATTATTTGTGGACTTTTCCTCTACGCCTCAAATCAGACACTTTTCCGACCTTCACAGTTTTTTTCCTATGTATCTACTCAATTTGGCCATACCATAAAGGCAGTCCAATGTGACAATGGTCGTGAATTCGATAATTCCACATCACGCGCATTCTTTCTCCGTCTTGGTGTTCTTTTGCGTCTCTTTTATCCTCACACGTCTCCTCAAAATGGATGTGTCGAGCGTATTATTCGCACCACCAATGATACTACGCGCTCGATTATGTTCCAAACTAGTGTTCCAGCTGGTTATTGGGTAGAAGCGCTCCACACCGCTACACACCTCATAAACTTGCGACCATCCAAAATGCTCTCCTTTGCCACACCACATTTCGCCCTCTTTGTCACCCAACCTGATATTTCCCACCTACGCGTTTTCGATTGCAAGTGCTACTCAAATCTCTCTGCCACAGCTGAACACAAGTCTGCTCCCCGCTCTACAGTTTGTGTCTTCCTTGGCTATCAATCCGATCAAAAAGGATACCGATGCCTAGACCTAGCCACAAACCGCATCATTATTTCTCCTCATGTCACTTTTGACGAGTCCCCCTTTCTATTTGTGGAAATCTCCAACCCTTCTTCATCCCACTTTGACTTCTTTTTGATACTAACGATTCATCGGTGCTCCCTACTGACTGTTTTGCAGGTACTCGTCAATGTGGGTCTCCACCAGGCTTCTACAAGTCTAACGGTCAGACCTCGGCTCTAGCCGGTCAGACCGCACCTATGCACAGAGGCCTTCTTGGCCCCTGTCCACCCGACAACATCCCCAACTGAGGCCAGGCAGGCCTCAGTTCGCCTCGCCGTCCCATTGTGACACACAATGGTCTGACCGCGGATCCTCGCGGTCCAACCAATAGTACTCGTCCCGAAGACCAGACGGGCCTTTGTTCACCGGGTGGTCCAATCGCTACCCCGTGCGGTCAGACCACCCTGAGCTCGTCCTCGTCATGCGACACTCCTCCAGGCTACGGCTCTCCGACGGCTACACCGACTGCCCTTCACCAGCAACCAGGTTTTGTACGTGGTCCACGGTGTGTGCTCGAGGTGCCACCCATCGACAACGAGCATAACATGCGGACACGTGGGAAGGTCAGTCTTCATCTTCCTGTGCAACTTCTAAACCTTCAAGCCTCAACGTTGTCACATATTCCGAAGACTTATCGTGGTGCTCTCGCTGATCCCAATTGACGAGAGGCCATGATCGAGGAATTCACCGCTCTACAGGCAAACAACACTTGGGATCTCGTGCCATGTCCTCCAGGTATGAATGTCGTCAATGGGAAGTGGGTTTTTCATCACAAGTTTCATCCAGATGGCTCTCTTGATCGCTACAAAGCTCGTTGGGTTCTTCGTGACTTTACTCAACAACCCGATGTTGATTTTGGTGAGACTTTCAGCCCTGTGGTGAAGCCTGTTACAGTTCGTACCATTCTTTCAGTTGCACTCTCTCGTGATTGGCCTGTTCAACAGCTTGATGTGAAGAATGCTTTTCTGCATGGTACTTTATCTGAGACAGTCTATTGTGAGCAACCTTCTGGTTTTCTTGATACAGCTCATTCGGATTTTGTCTGTCGACTGAACAAGTCCCTATATGGTTTGAAACAAGCTTCTCGTGCCTGGTACAACCGCTTTGCTTCTCATATTATCTCATTTGGATTTACTGGTGCTCGGTCCGATACTTCGCTTTTCGTCTACCGACACAGCACAAACATGACTTATCTATTGCTATATGTGGATGATATTGTTCTGACTGCCTCATCAGCACCACTGCTCCGTCGCATTATTGATGCTCTTGCTGCAGAATTTTTAATGAAAGGTTTGGGCAACCTACATCATTTTCTGGGCATAAATGTTACTCGGAGCAGCGCATACTTCTTCCTCTCACAGCGACAATACATGGTTGAGATACTTGAGAGAGCAGACATGACTGATTGTAAATCATGTTCTACTCCAGTCGATACGTGTGCCAAGTTATCATCCGATGGTGTTCCGGTTTCGGATGCTACTCACTATCGTGGTCTTGCTGGAGCCCTGCAATATCTCACCTTCACTCGACCCGACATTGCATATGCCGTGCAACAGGTGTGTCTCTATATGCATGATCCTCGCGAGTCTTATCTTGCATTGGTGAAATGCATTCTTCGATACATTTGAGGCACTTTGGATCATAGTCTTCAGCTTCATCGCTCTTCGCTTAGCGAGCTTGTGGCATATTCTGATGCTGATTGGGCCGGTTTTCCTGACACACGTCATTCAACCTCCGGATACAGTATCTTCCTCGGTGATAGTCTGGTCTCCTGGTCTTCGAAGCGCCAACAAACGGTATCTCGCTCCAGCGTCGAAGCGGAATATCATGTTGTAGCCAACGTCGTCGCCGAAGCTTCTTGGTTGTGTCAGTTGCTTTAGGAACTTCACTGTCCACTTCAAAAGGCCACTTTGGTCTATTGTGACAATGTGAGTGCTATGTATCTCTCGACTAATCCGGTGTAACATCAACGCACCAAACATATCGAGATTGATTTGCACTCCGTTCGCGACAAGGTGACCACTGGTGCAGTTCGAGTTCTTCACGTTCCCACCAGCTCACAGTAGTATGCGGACATCTTCACCAAGGAGCTGCCATATTTGGTGTTTGTGGAGTTTCGATCCAGTCTAAATGTTCTAGATAATAGACGTTCAGACTGCAGGAGAGTGTTAGAATAATACCACATTGCCTATGTAACCAAAGAAGGTCCCCTGACCCTTTATATATATATACCACCCCTAAAAGTTTTTAATCAATAAAAATACAATAATTATTTTCTCCCTAATATTTCCATCAGACACAAACGCCTCGATAATCTTTTATACCAGAGCCACCAAATAATCAATCAGTAATAACTGTGAGGTCATAGAGGCATGGAAGACGAGGTGTGTCAGTCATCATCGTGGTTAAATGTGTTGCCAGATCTGCTGAGCAGCTCCCATTCCAAGTCTGGTTGTTGTTGTTTGACTTCTCAACATTGCAAGTCTGGCTGATTTTAACATTTCATTCATGGCCCCCCACAACACATTTTTGCCCTTTATATATAATTTTCTGATTCAATACTGATTGCATTTGCTGAAGTGGGCGTCCTCTCAGCCTCCGCAACAACGAGGTGGAATGGATTTCTTTTTATCCTACTTCTTTCGTCCATCTCCATCTACGGTCATGAGACTGAGTTTCGTCCATCTCCATCTAGCTGAAGAAGACCAATCTGCTGCTCCTTCTTCTTCTTAGGAAGAAGTGGCTGCTGGCTGGAAGCCTGCAGATCAAGCCTCAATCGTCAAGGTTAGTGCTAGCACATCTAGCAAGACGGACCTGCATCCTTTCTCTCCATCCTCCTAATCTCCGCGAAATCCCTTCCAGGTTAGTGCCAACTGCCAAGTAGTTGATGCAAAAGTTCAAGCTCGTAGATGTTTATGTCTTTAATTAGAGCTCAAACTTCACCTCCATTGTTTATGTACAGCCATAGTTTTGAACTTCCATTTTGGGAAAAATTATTTCAGAGACACGAAAAACTACAAACAAACGTCTATGCATGTTAAAACAGGGAATACAGAGAAATTTTGTATTCAATCCAGATGTTCTTTGCTCTTGTGTTGCGCAATATTTTCTTAGAACTTCTGATATCATCTTACAGTTATCAGTACTTTTTTTTAATATTTTCTTAGAACTTCTGATATCATGTTACAATATCTGTTTTTCTTTTTATGCTCAAAATTTTCTTCCTGGCACATAGCATGAACATGTCACACAATTCTGAAGATGCGCCAAAAATGATGTCGCTGCAATTATTACGTGACATCACGAAAAATTTCTCCGAGAAACTGGGCAGTGGGACCTATGGAGAAGTTTTCAAGGCAAGCATTCCTTTTTTTCACAGCTAATATATTTAACAGCAAATTTTTATTCCACAGCATGTTTGCCACACAACATTTTAAGTTGTGGAACTAATTGCCACAATAGTTCACAGACTTATGCCCATTTTGTTTCAGCTCATAGATTATAGCTTAGCCGACCCCAACATTCTTGGGATAAAACTTTGGTTGGTGTTGTCATAGATTATAGCTTATCGCTGTAAGCTGCAATAAACAATCTAGATTATTGATTTTGATTTTATAATCTTGACACCTAGATTACAATAACCCATAAAGCCATAAACTGCTCAAGAGGACCTTATTCTAAGCTTATTGCCTCTTGCTTACTATAAAGCCAACAATACAGCTCCAATAATCTATACGCTGAAACACGCTGGCTCTTGTTCCCGTCCAGCTTATTATATAATCTAAAACCAATGATGCAGCAAACATGCCCTTTGGGTCGTCTTTTATATACAATGTACATTAATTTTAAACCCCATATAACACTGATGTATATGAAAAACAATCTGTAGCTGAAAAACAATGACAGTCGATCTTAGATATGTTTCCCAATAGCCATAGTAGCAACTATAGTGTTTCCAGTATATATCAAATGTGGTGATGAACCAAATAATCAAATAGCCAAAGCCACAATCTGCAACATTTCAACCTAATTTTAAATTGCTTTTGATGGAGCAAACTTTTTTATCAATTTCAAGGGCTAATAGATATACATGTTCATTAGGGAGTACACAACGGGGAAGATGTTGCCGTTAAAAAACTTCGTCAGATGCCAGGGTTATTTGATGATCTTGAGCAATTCAAGAAAGAATTCAAGAACCTTAAGAGGCTCAGGCATGAAAATATTGTGCGGTTACTCGGCTACTGCTATGAGACAAGGCATGAATATGTAGAGCTCGACAATGGAAGAGAAGTTTTTGCCGAGAACATCTACAGAGCTCTCTGCTTTGAGTATATGCATAATGGAAGTCTACAAGATCATCTTTATGGTAACAGAAGCTTATGAATTGGCTAAGTTGCTTAGCATATACACTGATTTAATTAATATGTTATATTTCTGATTGTTTACATATGTAGATGAATACCATGGGCTTGACTGGCAGGCACGCTATAAAATTATTAAGGGGATATGCAAGGGTTTGAGATACCTTCATGAGGAATTGGAAAGTCCTATTTACCACTTGGATCTAAAACCTGACAACATATTACTAGACAAGGATATGGTGCCAAAACTTGCTGATTTTGGGTTATCAAAGCTTGTCCACAATGACCAGACCCAAGCTACACTGAATTCCATAGGGACAATGTAATTTTCTACGAAATAGAATAAGTTGTGTCTAAGTATACATGCTCATATTTCAATTCTTTTTGTCATGTAGAGGATACATGCCTCCAGAATACATTGAGGGAAATATAGTCTCCAAAAAGTTTGACATTTTCAGCCTGGGTGTAATAATGATAAGGATACTGACTGGATATGAAGGATATCACAAGAAAGCTGAAATGTCTTCTCAAGAATTTATTGACCTTGTAAGAAAACTCCTTATATCGATCACTAGCATCTAGATTGAGTAGAACTACATTATACTGTTTTTATGTATCAATCTTTTAGGTACTTAACAACTGGAGAAATAGGCTACAAGCAACGCTGGGGTGTACATCCATGGAAGATGAATGTCATCAAGTGAAGAGGTGCACTGAAATAGCATTAGATTGTGTCAAAGCTGATCGGAAGCAAAGGCCTGAAATAGGGGCTATCATACATCAGCTGAGTGAAACAGAAGATCTGAATGAGAAATTGGGCATTGACAAGGTAACAAAGTTCTTCCTTTCTTTTCAATTGGCAAGTGATAATTGGTAAAATATTGTAGTGGAATACAAGCGTGGTTATTTTCCAAAATACTACTAGTTTAGTCTGGCAACAAAAAGAAACAAATATTCTTACTGAAACATTGGCAAAGAATAAAATTAAACACTAGCTAACTCGTGTCATCCAAACATTGCTTAGTCTTAGTATTGATAGGTCAGTTAAGAATACCTACTAGTTCAAATTTGAACTATAATTGGTGTCCTAATGATAGCAATTAACAAAACGGAGGGAATACACTTTTTCAAAAACAGAAACATTGATGTTTGCTCACAAAAGTAGATATATTAATGTTTATTTTTTTTATGAATAGCATTTGTATTATTATGAGAGTCAGAGACCATAATATATAGAGGTCCAAAAGATTACAAATATGCAAAGAACCTATAGACAATGGGGAAAATAAGACCCCCCTCAAACTCACAGTGAATCACAAACACTGAATTTGGAGAGGTAAAAACTATGCTTAGCTCGTGTTTATGCCTTCGTAAATATATCAGTCAATTGAAGCTCTGAAGGCACATATTAAAGATCAACAATATCATCATGTACATGTGCTCGTGTATAAGAAACATCAACACCAATATGTTTAGTAAGCTCATGCTTGATCGGATCACGAGCAATGTTCATAGCACCTGTACTGTCAGACAAAAACTGAGTCAGTATAGAAACAGAAACACTAAAATCCTCAAACGACCACCGTAACCAAGTAGCTTCTGCAATCATAAGAGTTATAGCACACAACTCAGCATCTGCACTCAAACGAGAAATTATTGCGTGTCTGCACCACACCCATGACATGTGCACACCCACGACGGTGCAGCGTGTCTGCGGCACACCCTCGTCAATCAACCATGGTGCAGCGTGTCTGTGGCACACCCACGACACGCGCACGCCCGCTGCATGTGCGACACCCCCGTGGCATGGTTTATTCCAACACAACATGCCTTATAGAAACAACCTGTAAAACCATCTGGCCTCAGAGCCTTATCTACAGGTAGCTTCTTTATTTTCTCTCATACTTCCTTATCATAGAAAGGTGCATCCAGCTTAGCTAAATCATGAGAAGTAATCCCTAGAGTATCCAAGTCAATGGTGTGCTACCTATCAATGTTCATCTCTAGCTGGCTGTTGTAGTAAAGAACGATGTTGGCCTTCTCATCATGATTAGTGTACACTTGGCTACCTGATACTAGCTTACCAACAAAATTCCTCATCTTGCAGTGACAGGCATGCATTTGAAAGGGCTTCGTGTTGGCGTCACCATCTTTCAACCACTCAATTCTTGAGCTTAGACATGCAATAGTCCGCTTAAGCGGAGCGAGAGCAAGATAATGTTTTTTTCAGATTGCGCTTCAGCCAAGTATACTTCGAAGTTATATTACGACCATCTTGGGGGACCTCCAATTGGTGCAAGATCTCACATATAACACGAGATAGGAATTCGAGCTGACCCTAAAATCCATTTGATCTTGCAATCAAGCTCGACTCGATAAGGCTCGTCTAAATAGTTAGGTTCGGTTGAAACTCGTAGAAGCTCGAGTTTGAGCTTGAAAAGCTCAATTAAATAATAAAATAAATATTATTTAAGAAAAAATAACAAATAATGTTTATAAAACAAAATTTATCTAAATGAGTCTTACCGAGCTCGAGCTAGGCAGGCTCGCAAGCTTTGGATGAAGTTCAAATTCAGCTCGTTTATTTTAGGAGCCGATTTGGAATGGAGATTTTAACGAGTTGAACTCGAGTAGCTCAGAAACCTCGGGCTCCATTGACACCCCTAGCAACACCCAATTGAGAATTGACATGTCCCACCCTACTACCACTCTAGCTCTGTAATCCTTTAGCAGTCGCCTTCAACATCACATCAAGAGTAAGAAAGGGGCACTGTTGGACATGTATTGGGTTCCATCAGGCCTCCACCATCTCATGAAAACCTTAGCTTAGGCCAAAAGGCTTCAAAGCGAAATATGCATTTCCAAGGTTTGTTGTCTCTCATGTGCAATCGGGTAGTGGTCTGAATCTTCAGTGCCTATATTTTGGAGAAGACAATTTGGGTAAAAACTCTTTCATTCCACCATGCAAAACACCCTGTCTAGCTTCACCAAGTTTGGAGAATACTGCTCATTAGACATGTGATTTTGCGTCCATGATAGCTTTTGTTAACAGGGAGCAGAAGTTTACTTCAGTGTAGTGTAGGCCAGATGCCATGCCTCCTCGCCTCGCGTGGAACGGTCTAAGTGCCCGACTGGGATGCCTTGGCATCTCTTGGCATTGCTACATCATGTCGATTCGTAGGGGTAGACGGTTAGGATGGGTGAGGTAGGGGCGCGAGGAGATGGGGGTGGGGGGGACCGGAGGAGAGAGGGGAGCCATGGCTGGAGCACCGGCGAGGCGCCACGCCGGGAGATGAGGCAGGTGTGTCGACTGGATCGGGACTCGGGAGACGAAAAAGCTCGAGAGAGAAAACGGGATGGGCGGCTACCGTCTGGATGGACGGTTGGATAGGACTGGGAAGGGAAAAATTAGGGTTGGCCCGTTGAGTGGTTATTGGGCCTGAGCCTCAAATATTCGGCAACCACCGTCTTCTCTCTCCCTCCCAGCAATTCTTCTCCCATCGCTAGTCGCGACTCACCCGCCTCCGCTCCGCCTAAGCCTGCCCGCCGCCGTTTGACCCTCCGACT
The DNA here is from genome assembly GCA_036927565.1 of Tuctoria greenei. Lineage (NCBI taxonomy): Eukaryota > Viridiplantae > Streptophyta > Magnoliopsida > Poales > Poaceae > Tuctoria > Tuctoria greenei. The sequence goes on along the minus strand of JAYESD010000009.1, from coordinate 176,273,092 downwards.
CCAGCCTCCGTCTCCCCCTCACCCCTCCCCCTCCTTCCCCCAACCCCGTTAGCACCAGGCACACGGATCTGTCGGCTTCCTGGGCGCCTTCCCTGCTGCTCTGACCCCTGGAATACCCTGCGCCTATCTCTCACCTGAATCTCGCCCAGGCGTTGATTTACAACCATGGTTTACTTAAAGAACATCTAAGAAACATCAAAGGGAGTAGCACGTTACTTGGTATTTTAGAAGACAATCATACTTGGATTTTTTATTCTTCCAAGCTTTGGAAGGTTTGGGCTCCAGCGCGCCACAAATCCTTCGTCTGGCTGCTGCTCCATCAGCAGCTTTGGACGTCCGACAGACTGCAGCGGCGACAATGGACAAATAGCTACTTCTGTGTCCTATGCTACCGTGAGCTGGAAACTCACTCTCATCTATTCTGACAATGCCTTGTTGTGCGACAAATCTGGACAGAGATATCAAACTGGTTGAATACCAATGCGCTGCACCCAGACAAATGGTGCCACCATGAAGACACCTAGACCTGGTATGATCACTTAACCTCCTCCGGCTCACGGCCAAGCCGAAAAGGTCTGTGTTCTGTCATCATGGCTGTCATCTGGGAGATATGGAGGGAGCAGAACGCAAGAATTTTCCGTTCCCAAGAGCGTACGGTGCAAGCAATCGTCTCTGCAATACAAGAAGACATTAACCTCTGAAAACTGGTAGGCTGCAAGCACCTAGCCGTCCTACTGGAGCGCCGCGCTCCTATTTCCCTTCTGTTGTAAACGATGTGATAGCTGTTTTTGATGTTTCACAGGAGCTGTACATATGAACTTTGTAACAACCTCTATCTGCTTATAATATAAGGCCCCAGCCTCGTTTTCGAAAAAAATACTTGGTTTTTTTTTGTATATTAGTCATATCTGTACATGATATTTATATTGGTAAGGAAACTCGTATAAAATATTCTCTACGATAAAAAAAAACTTACCGTTTCGGTTCAGGTTCCAATAAAACTTTTAAATCTTTGATTACCAATAACTTCTAAAGTATTTAACTAGTTTGGAGACACACAAACTACATCTTATTTTCTAATTTCATATGTTTATTTTGTTTTACAAAAATCATGGTCAAAGTTGTGCTTTGGATACCATGCCTTTATCCAAAAAAGACATTTTTTACAAGACCAGCAGGAGTAATAATGTATGTCCTTCCTTTCAAAAAAATAATAATAGTGTGTCTGTAGCTGCATTCAGGAGGAAATCTAACTATTCTAGTTTTTTTTCAACCAAAAATAGTACAATAGTTTTTTCCCAAAAATATAGTACAATAGTAAATTGTTTAACCTTCTAGCCCATATGTTAAGCTGTGGATTGTGGGCTAATTTCTCAAATGACATTAGCTGGAAAATATCAGTCATGGATACCTCTCCATGCATAAATGTTATTGGTTTGTATGAGATGCCATGTTTTTATGTCTTCAATTTATCCGCAGACATGTAGTTCTGTCTCCGAGGTACCACCGACGGTTGTTTCTGCTGTGCCATACCCGCTGCAGAAAATAATGACTATGCCTGTTGGACCCGCCATGACAACCTTTGAGGTGAGTTCATTCTAAACTGCAAGTACCAAAGCATTTGTGAAATCATTCTAAACTGCAAGTGCCCAAGCATTTGTTAATTCACGGAAAGCCAAACCGCCATGGGCATTTGTGCTGCATTGAGTTGTCGGGAATGCAATGTGATTAAGTGGTCATTGCCTGCAGATAAGCTTCCTTGGGTCAACTGATATTTTTTAGCAGACACCACCAAAAAAATATGAAATTTAAATAAAATTGATTTAATTCTAATTCTGATTAAACAAATTTGAATGAAAATAAAATTCAGACAAATTTGAATGAAATTCAAATAGATTCAAAATGAATGATATGGACAAAATATTTATATCCACTCCACTGATTAAAATATCCTGAAATATTGAATTCAACAAATTGGAACGAAATTCAAACAAATTTAAACGAATGACCGAAATATTTTTTATCGGAGTCCACCGATAAAAACAAATTTCTGAAATTTAACAAGTGGTAAAATCACAAAAAAAAGAATTGGAAGTAAGGATAAAATGACAAGGGAATTTGGCATTGCCCTTCTTCACTCACGCGATATTGCTGGATCGGGCTTTCGCTTTCTATATCTTTTCATCATATTTAACACCCTTAGTTGTCCTTAACGGAGTAGGGTCATTCTATGGTTTCATTTCGAAAAACAGGGGTAAAATGACAGAAATTATTTTTAAGGGTAAAATCACAATTGGACATGCAACTAGGGGTATAAACATATATAATAGCCCCTAAAAGATAAATGGAAAAAACAGGCTTTTATTTTTCTTTACATAATGGGTCCAACTTTTGAATTTTAGTACCAATCCTGAGCTTGTTCTGCAGTGACTATGACTTTATTTGTAAAATCTCTGATACATAAATGTATGTTTTATATATAATTTTGATCGCTTTGTGGTTAATGAGGTACAGTCGATGACTGCTTCTGCTGCACCATACCCGCTGCAGAGAATAATCAGTGTACCCAAGAGATCTGGCGAGACAACCTCTGAGGTGAGTCGATTACTATATCCAAACATTCGCTGATCCAGGGAAGCAAAAATATGCATGAACAGTAATCAAATCGACAGAAATCCAATAATATAAATATGTAATTAATCTGCAATCGTTGTGTGCAGATACACTTCATCGAGCCCTCTAAGGCTAGCAAACTGCTGGACATCCACCCGTTGGAGCTTCGCTTTTCTTTTGAGCGAAACAAGGAAATGGAAAGCCCGGTGACCCTGACCAACATGACAGACCAGCACGTCGGCGTTTGGATTACACTGAGCGACCAATCAATACTCTCGGGCCTTCGATTACGACAACAGTGGAAACACAAGCCATCGAAAGACCCATCCTCGTCCCTTTTCCAAATTATATTGCCACATTCCAGTTTTTCCATAATAGCTATGACATTGAAGCAACAGGAACTGCCCCCGCGGAACGCAGGTCAACTCGAGGTGGTGATGATTGTCATGAGGACAGAGGAAGACCTTGAATTTATCAAGTCAACCATTGTTCGCAAGCTGAACATGGACATGAACTTTTGGAAAAGAGTCGAGACGTTGGGGGGCGAGGTGCACCGGGCGATGTTGAGCGCCTTCATCTGTGACCCAACAAGCTTCCAGCCCATGATGCACAATTATGTGAGTATGGCACAATTTATATGGTCTGCATGCCATGTCATAGAAAATGTAATAATGATTTCCTTTGGAGCGTGATTGGTTGATTAACTACTCTCAATATTTGGTTGTATCAGTTCATGTCAACACCACCATTGGAGTTCGGAGTGATCTCATGCATAGATGTGCATCCCACAAAGACATGGTGAGTACTACATACTCCCTCCGTCCCCATGAACTTGTCGCTTTGTAGTTCATTTTTGAACTACAAAGCGACAAGTTCATGGGGACGGAGGGAGTACTACGTTGTGAGTACAGTCATAATAGTGAATTAGTGATACTCTTTTATATATGTGGACACTACTTTCAATTCTACTACATAAATGTAATCAGATGTCTTCCTTTTCAATTCCACCACATACAGGATCTTGGTGGGTCAAACAGGTGGGTGTATTTCCATTTTGAACTACCAGGCACCGACAGAGGTATTACTGCATCTCTATCCAGCTTTAATTTACAGTGGGTAGTCAATGCACTACTTGAACAAAGAGTTTGCGTGTTGCAGCATGCAAAGATTGTGTTCCAGATGCAGATACCGGCCCCTCTAACAAAACGCATACTTTCCTACATCACACGTAGTAGCAGTGGGGGGCGATGTAACATCAGTTCGACCAAATTTATCACTGGAGAAGAATGGGTTGTAGCGGGGGATGATGACGGCTGGATCCATATTTACTCTTACATTACAAAGAACAAGATCAATGAAGTGGAGGCATATCATGGGAAACCAGTCTCCTCGTTGACTGTTCACCCAACCCTCCCATTCGTGCTGACGTCGAGCTCTTGTGACAACTGGATCAAGCTTTGGGATTGGGGGGGCTGGAATTGCATTCGAGAATTTGACAACGAAGTCTTCCCGTCCTGTATCCAATGGAACCCATGGGACGCTGATACATTTGTTAGTGCTTCTTCTTTGGACGTAAAGGTCTGCTTGCTTTCTTCTGTGTTATTTCTTGACTGGCGACCAATTATATATAGTATTCCCTCCGTACCTCCAAAAGGTTGTCACCTTTTAGTTAAAAAAAAAACTAAAATGCGACAATCTTTCAGGGACGAGTGAATACTTATGTGTCCGTCTCTACATGATATTTGCAGGTGTGGGGTGTTCGTTCTCTCACGTTGGACCCTGTTACCACATTGACGGGATCGGGATTTGACTACGGTCGTTGCTGCTTTTACAGTGACAGTCATCGGAATTTCCTCGCAACATCTATCCGTATGTACAAGTGCCCATCTCCGTAATGGGGATTTTTAAGCATCTACTCTCTCCGTTCAAAAAAGGTTATCGTTTTATAGTTCATTTTTGAATTACAAAGTGATAAATTTTTTGAAACGGAGCTAGCACTACAGGAATATCGATCACTTACGATGGCCAGATCAACTTACGTCGGCTGGCCGACGTAAGTAAGTAACTTACGTCGGTCCCTGGTAGCCGACGTAAGTTGAATAAATTACGTCGGCAGACCGACGTAAGTACATGGACCGACAGTAATAAAAATGACCCACGTCGGCCTCGGCCCATAGCCGACGTAAGTTAACTGGCCGACGTAAGTTAAGCCTAACTTACGTCGGCTCTGACGTTGGCCGACGTAAGTAAGTCGGGCCGACGTAAGTAGTTGTTTAACCTAACCGCGCGAGCGGTGCGCGCTCTCATTTCACGCGCGCTCTCTTCTCCCAACCGACGCCGCCGCCGCCCCGCCGCCGCCGCCCCGTCGCCGCCCCGCCGTCGCCGCCCGGCCGCCCGACGCCGCCCGGCCGCCCCGCCGTCGCCGTCGCCGCCCGGCCGCCAGGTAATCCCTCCCCTCCCCTCCCTCCTCTCCTCCCCGACCCCCCACCCCACGGGCCGCCGCCGCCCTGCCGCCGCCGTCCACCTCCCTATCCCGACGCCGCCCTCCCCGTCGACCTCCCCTCCACGGCCGAGCGCCCCCCTTTGTGACGACCCGTGGCCGCCGGCGTGCCGTCGCCGGGACGTGAGTGCGCCGCAAGGTCGCCGGAGGAGCTGGCCTATCTTGTTTCGGGCGGGTTGTTGCTCCTGCCGACTTGAACTCGACCCATTGGCATCCTTAAACTTGGTGTAACGAAACGTCATAAGGTTGTTACATGTTTCTTAACCTGCAGAAGTTAGGTTTCTAATCCGAGAGAATATACTCCATCAGTTCTAAAATAAATAATATTTAAGATGTACAGGTCATCTAGTTTAATTTTTAACTGGATTAGATATTTTAAATGTCATTTATTTTGTGAGAGAGTGAGTAATAGGATAAGCATCACTCCATGAATCATGTTTGTAGTTGGGGTCTCCCATCTTCTGTCTAGACCCAGTTACTAGTAAGTGATGATCTTGTAGCTATCTGGTTTCATTTTTAGTTCCGTTGTAAAGGTCCTTTGCAATTTATACTTTCAACAAACTTTGTGCATAGGTTCTAGTAAGGTAAAAAAGTTGTGTCCCACCCCTACTTTCATTTACAATATCTATATTTTTCTTGCAAACGCTTTTCAACATCTCTATGCATGGAATGTTTTGTCAAAGTTGATCCCATGTTGTTAGTTAAATTTGAGCACAACATGTTGTGCTTTACGCCTCTCCAGGCTACCGGCTGTTTGACATTTGTTCTTCAAGATCCACTTTCGAGTGATCAAATTCACGCCGCGAGGGCGCAGAACAAGTGTCCATGTTATGTTGGAAATGAGGGCTTCAAATTTATCCTCATGGTGTCTAACCACCCACGATCTCATATGGCGGCACGAATGGAGGTTGGAGGCAGTTTTGGTTGAGTGGTAGTGGCGTTCGCATACCTGGAATTAGGCAGTAGTCGGATGCCATCCCGATCCGAGTCACCATGTGATGATGCAGTGCGATGGGCAGTGTGACTGGAGAGAAACTGGAGAGAAACACCTTATTATGATTAATTTTCTTAGTTATGCATAATTATGCTTAATTTCCTTATTTTTGCTTAATTTGCTTAAATATGCTTAAGTGGTTTATTTTATTATGATTAATTTGCTTAATTATGCATAATTATGCTTAATTTCCTTATTTTTGCTTAATTTGCTTAATTACGCTTAGGTGGTGTATTTAATTATGTTTAATTATGCTTAAATTGCTTAAATTATGGTTACAATTTTATTTTTGATTGCTTGAGTGTTCTAGTACTATATATACATAAATGGGCTTCGGACAGGCTTGACAAGGCCCGACAAGGCCCATTTAGTGGTAAGGTAAAGTATGCGAACGACGACGGTGAGGATGGCAAGCACCTGGAGGACCGTCGCTGGAGTAGGGGTATCGAGGAGAGAAGGGGATCGTCGCGGCTGCCGTATCTGGACTCTGGAGAAGAGAAAGGAAAATGAGTAGGGTTAGGTCGGGGAGGACTTTTATGTGGCCGATCTGAAGTGTGGACTGTCGGATATTATCTGACGGCTCACTCGCCTCAGTCCTCCGCCTCCCCCGATGGCTTAGTCCTCTGCCTCCTTCTCTAAGACCAACTTTCCTCTCAGTCTTTCTCTAGTTCTTTCCTCTCTCTTAAATGACCTCAAAATGAAAATGAGCAACGTAACCTATAGCAATGTGTTACCCGTTTCGGATCGGCACGTCTCACATGCCATTGGCATGTGAGACGTGCAGGTTCGGAATTGTCCCTTTTTGGACAGCCTCGGAGTGACCGAGGGGGCGTGGCTTGTGACGAGACGCGGGTCCGGATTTGGACGAGATTTCGGTGGTGTAACCCTGTTGTTCTCTGCTGCACCATTTTTGGGCGTGCAGTGGAGAACAGCGGGGTTATGCTGCCGAAATTTTGTTCGAATCCGGATCACGCGTCTCGTCATGAGCACGCTCCGCTCGGTCACTCTTGGGTGGGTTTAGGATCTATCTGCCTAGGTTGTAGGGCCGTGACACATAACATAACAATACATTAACGACAATTTCTTTCGCGTTAAACTGCAGAGTCAAACATGGGCGAAGACCGTAGTTGGATGTACACTGGTTGGAAGAGCAGAACTGGTGGTCACTCAGATGAGTGGTACGCCAAGACAGAAGCTTTTGTGGAACGAGCTTTTTCGTTGTCAAATAGCGATAAGGCGCGGTGCCCATGTACGAAATGCCGAAACGGAACGTTTTTGGACAAAGTGGAACTTACGTTGCACTTGTGTCGAAACGGTTACGTGTCACATTATGAGTTGTGGAACTTCCACGGCGAGACAGCTTCTCAAGCTGTACAAGAAGTGGAAGCTGACAATGATGATGCTCAAGAGGTTGATATGATGGATGAGATGCTGGAAGCTATACGACCAGAGCTTACAGAAGATACTCAAACAGCAGAGGTTAAAGAGTTCTTCAAACGTCTCAAAGATTCAGAAGAGGCTCTGCATGAACACACTAAAATGTCAATCCTCAATTTTGTGACTAGACTTATGGCAATTAAGTCTAAGTTCTTCTTTTCTAACAATTGTTACAACATGCTCATCGATTTGTTCAAAGATGCTCTTCCACAACCCAACAAAGTGCCTAAGGATATGTACAACTCGAAGAAAATTCTTTCTGGTCTCGGGATGAAGCACGAAAAAATTGATGTGTGTCCGGACAACTGCATGCTTTTCTGGAGAGAGCATGCCAATGAGAACAAATGTTTGAAATGTGGTCAACCGAGGTTTGTCGAAGTTGTTAATAACGATGGTAATACAGTGACGACGGAAGTCGCACGTAAGCAGCTTCGTTACTTACCTGTGACACCGAGGTTGAAGCGGCTGTTCCTTTCAAAAAAAACGGCCAGACACATGAGATGGCACAAAGAAGGTGAGCGTGAGAACAATGGAGTCATGACGCACCCGTCCGATGGTGAGGCATGGAAGGCTCTGGACCGGTTCGACCCAGAATTTGCTCGTGAAGCGAGAAATGTTCGCATCGGGTTGGCGACAGATGGGTTCACGCCGTTCAGCACAAACGCCGCACCATACTCCTGTTGGCCCGTCTTTGTCATTCCGTACAATCTTCCGCCGACCTTTTGCATGAAGAATGAGTTTATGTTTCTTAGCCTCATTGTACCTGGGCCAGATCATCCTGGGTCACGTCTCAACGTGATGTTGAAACCGTTGATCGAAGAGTTGAAAATGTTGTGGACAGGAGTCGAAGCGTACGACTGTTACAAGAAACAGAAATTCAACCTCCGAGTTGCTTATTTGTGGTCCGTTCATGATTTTTCGGCATACGGCATGTTTTCTGGATGGAGCACTCATGGTCGGTTGACGTGTCCGATATGTGCCTCGGACACCGATTGCTTTCGACTTACCCATGGAGGCAAGATATCTTACTTCGATTGTCATAGACGTTGGCTACCTCCGAATCACTTGTTTAGACAACAGAGGAATGTCTTCAGAAAGAACACCGTTGTCACTAAAGGACCACCGAAACGTCTTGACGGGTCAGAAATATCTGATATGTTGGACAAATTGGTGCCAGATGAAGGTCGTCCTGGATATTTCGAAGGTTACGGAGACAAACACAATTGGACTCACATATGTGGACTTTGTGAGTTACCGTATGTGAAGTCGTTGATTCTAAGGCACAACATTGATGTTATGCATCAAGAGCGTAACATGGTCGAATGTATCATAAGCACATGCATGGACATGACGGGCAAAACAAAAGACAATTTAAAGGCTCGAAAGGATCTTGCCGAGCTTTGTAACCGTCAAACTCTTGAGCTCTCCGAAAATGGTGGTAAACCACGCGCTCCTTTCTGTCTTCGACCTAAAGAGAAAAAAGAAGTTCTCGAATGGTTGCAAAGGTTGAAATTCCCAGATGGTTACGCAGCTAGTCTGAGACGAGCCGTGAATGTGAAAACGGGAAAGCTCATTGGGTTGAAGAGTCATGATTATCACATAATCATGGAAAGACTTCTGCCTGTTATGTTTCGAGGCTATTTTGACGATGCAGTGTGGAAGGTGTTAGCCGAGCTTAGCCACTTCTATAGGCAACTCTGTGCTAAAGAAATCACGCCAGAGATGATGACTAAATTGGAAAAGGAGGTTCCGGTACTTTTGTGTAAGATGGAAAAAATTTTTCCTCCGGGATTTTTCAATCCAATGCAACATCTCTTAATTCATCTTCCATTTGAAGCGAAAGTGGGCGGTCCCGTGCAATATAGGTGGATGTATCATATTGAAAGATCACTTAGATATCTGAAACCAATGGTTGGTAACAGGGCAAGGGTTGAAGGTTGCATCGCCGAAGCTTTTACTCTTAAGGAAGTAGGATACTTCTCAAGTGTTTACTTTGCAGAGGAAAACAATGTTAATACTTCGGTAATGCGATACAATATAGATGAGCAACCTCCTTGTAGCGATCTCTCCATTTTTGCAACAAGAGGCACTACTGTTGGTAGTTACACTTCGTATGATGTTAGCGAAAAAGAAAGGCGTGCTGCATTCTTCTACATGTACGCTAATATGGAAGAAATGAATGAATATTTCAAGTAAGTGTTTCTCCTACACTTATGCTTTTCACCATCTTTTCCGACACATGTATTCTAATAGGTTCTCTTTGTCGTGTAGTATGTTCGACAAGCAAAATTGGAGACATAGACATCAACCCACGAGCAAGCAAATAGAACATATTCGACGGGAAGGAATAAACGGGGATCTAATTTTCTCTCCTGGTTTCGAGATCATGTAACGTTTTCTCGATAACTAATCAATGTTAACAATGTTTTCTTATAACTTAAGAATGCTTACGTTTTCTAATAATTCCATATCTTGGACAGTGCCAAAAAGATGCCAACGTCCATGAAGATTTGCGACAACTATCCCGTGGAGTGGTTAATGTTAGAAGCTATGGTCGATATGACGTCAACGGCTATCGATTCCGTACAACTCAATTTGAATCTCTTCGTCCTCTCGCGGCAACATGTAATACCGGAGTTGTGATGAGGGCAATCGATTCGCAAGATCATGAAACGCAGTACTACGGGATTATTAAAAAAATCCTTGAATTCACTTTTGTCGCAAACAAGCCAATTCGAGCGGTATTCTTTGACTGCGAATGGTTTGATTCCATTCGTGGAATTCGAGTAAACGAATTTGGCATGGTCGAAGTAAAACACAAGGAACGGTTGAAAGGATTCGATTCATTAGTTCTTGCACACCAAGTAGAGCAAGTGTACTATCTACCTTATCCATGCAATAAATTCAAAGCTTGGTGGGTGGTACATAAGGTGAATCCTCGTGAGCGGTTATACGCTCCAGGAGATGATGATTATCACGACGAAGCTGAGGTTGATTGTGTCTACCAAGAGGAAGAGTTGTCAGACTCCTTCTCAGTCGAGCCCGGTGTAGGACTCGATAACTTAGTTGGAGACGCTCAAGATATCGAGGCTGGCACGGAAGCGGAAACAGAATCAGAATCAGAATCTGAAGATATCGATGACATAGTCGAACCTGCTGATTTGCGCAAACGAAAACGATATGCGCAACAAGAAGATCGATGGGCTGGTTTAAGGAGTAGGGTGCATGATCGTGATGTTGATGAATTTTGAAGTAACGTTTTATTCACTAATCTAACATTAATTTTGTATATTATCTTTGTATATTAATCATTTATTCCTTGCAATAGGATGTCGTCAAAGGGGAAGGGGAAGGGGAAGCCAGTGAGAGGGTTTGAGCCGCCAGCAGACCCTTGCTCAGGGAGCTCGTTCCGTTCTAGTCGACGTGAGCTCTTTCTGGCACACGCTCCACCCTCAGCTGTTGTGTGCTTTCAGCGGAGAGAGGTAAACTTTAGTTACTATAAAGTTATTTTTGAAATTGCAATTGTTATTAATTATTAATAAAGTCATTCCTTTTGTGCAGTCTGGCTCAGAGACTTCTGAGTCTGAGTCAGAGTCTGAGGCTAGGGGGCCGCTACAGGAGCCCGACTCAGAGACTAGGGGGCCCTCTAGCGCTAGCCTCCCTTCGGAGCCGGCTAGCGCTAGCCTCCCTGGGCAGCCCTCTACCACTAGCCTTCCTGGAGGCTCCGGGGGGTCTGCAGAGCCTTCAGGGTCACAGGACGCGGCAGCGTCGCAGCAGAGGCGACGGACGAGGAGGACCCACTTTGCGGCTCCTCCTCCGGTTACTACTCAGCGGACCACGATCCGTCCCGTTGGAGACAGGTATAAAAACTGTAAATAGTATACTAAATATTAGATGTTGTTTTTTCTTTACTTAATGATTTAATATAATTTGTAGATGTTGGTACGACTTCTCGTTCACGGGGGCCGAGAAGCACCACAGGCAGGTTAACAGTGTCCTCGGTGCTATCGTCAAGTTGCACTACCCCGGTGTAATTGACGGTTTTCCTGCCCTGTCGTGGGATGACTACGCTCGGGTCTCTCACCCGGTGCACGGCACGGTTCAGGGAGCCGTGTGGCATGATTTTATGGTAAGTTTAACTGTTTCGTTTTTTCAACTCCTTTGAATTCTTAATTGCATATCACTAAAATATTTGTTTGCTTAAAGTTGAGGTACCAAGAAGAGGAGCCGGGCATGGAGGACCACGCGAGACGCGTGTTCCATTACAACGCTCGGAAGCTCACGACGGAGGCGTTGTCATACGCCCGGATTCAGGCCGTCAACGCTTACTACAAGCGGCACCCCCGGGAGCAGGAGCAGGAGCAGCAAAGGGGTGTCTTTAGGAAGGACTCGGACTCCTACTTGACAGAGGAGCAGTACGCGGAGGTAAGTTTTTAATATTGTTAAATATTTACAATATCTACGTATGTTAACCGCGTTGATGAAAATGAAATATGTGCAGGTTAGTATTTCCTGGTTACAGGGTAACATCGAGGCGTACTTAGCTCTCTGTCGGTACTGGGCTAGCGACGCTTTTATCAACAAGTCCACGAAGGCTAGACAGTGCCGCATGGGGTCCGAGGGCAAGCACAACTATGGCGGTGACGGCTACTTGCGTTTGGCTAAACGCATGGTAAGTACCTTTTTATTTTATTTATGTGTTCTTAATATATTATTTATCTCACTAACACGGATGTACAGGAGCGAGAGTTGGGTCATGAGCCGACCCCGACCCAGGTTTGGAAGAGAGGTCACAAGTGAAGTGACCCTTCTCAGCCAGGGCAGTGTAGTCAGGTCGCAGCCGACCGATTGGTAAGTTTTCGAAATTCATCAATTTCATTATAACTAATACTATTATTGACATACTTACAAGATTTATTTGTTTTGTAGACAAAGTACGCGCAGGAGGTCGCGAAGATACACGGTGCGGATTACGATTGGGAAAGCGCGCCGATCGACCCCCAAGCCGCGTACGCAAGCGGAGGCGGGAAGGCCCACGGACGGTGAGTTCTTCGTGTGTTCCATTTCTTTTTCAATTAATCTTCTTCTACTTAGTGTTTTCATTCTTTTGCAGGTTTGCCATTTTCGATGGAGTTGTCGACTCGAGGTCGACGCGACCTTTGAGAGGCGCTTCATCGTCGCAGGCTTCGACCGCTGGGACCAGTGGTCGTCTCTCGCAGACGCAGCTGGAGCTCCAGGCCATGAGGGAGTCGCTGACTCAAACTCAGGCAGAGCTGGAGAGGACGAGGGAGGAGCAGCAGAGGACGGCCTTAATGATGGCCCAGATGCAAGCAACGATGGCGATAAGTAATTTAAAGTACCGTAGTTAAATTTCACAGCACTTAATAACATATATCTGCTAATATCTTGCAATGGCAGGCTCTTGCTCGACAAAGCGGTCAGGACATCCAGATTCCTACGCTTCCGCCACAGCAGACACCGGAGCAGGTAATATTGTCTATACCTAGGAGTTTGATTCCCTTTTCATTATGTTAAAAAGTTATTTGCATCACATTTAATCCTAATTATGATTCTTTTGCAGGGTTCCGGAACGCGTCGAGATCCCGGAGGCAGTGGAGGGGGTAGCGTGTAGACACTGGAGCAGGTGAGAAACTCTCTTTAAGTGTATCTAATCAAGCTTTAGTAGTTTTTGGCCATGGTAGAAATGATTAGTATATAGTGAATAAGTTGTCAGTGCTTGCATTTAACAAAAGGGCTAGTGATTATCGCTGATGTTTCCTTTTTATGTCGAAACTGATGTTCACTGAGTTAACAAAGGGCTAGTGCTTCCATTTAACTAGTGATATAGTACATTACTTCATTTGAAACTACATCATGCTTCCTTCTTTTGTCACTGATGTTCTTGGCCTCTTATGTTATCACTGAGTTGACATTGATGCTTACTAGTGATTATGTTTCTTTTGCACGGATCCGGAACGTGCCGAGAAGATCCCGGAGGTAATGGAGGGGCTAGCGTGTAGCCCGGTGGTTGTTGATGTTGATTGTTGCAAATTGTGTTGTTGTTGATGTTTTGAACTATATATTGAAACTGTTATGTTGTGTATGATATTATTTGTTTGTTCTGTGTTCTCGCCATCGAGCGAGGTAGTCAGTTTCTGTTTTTAAAAAAAATCGAAAACTTAACTTACGTCGGCTACGGGCAGGCCGACGTAAGTTAGCCCAGGTTAACTTACGTCGGTCAGGCCATACCGACGTAAGTTAAACCACTAAACTTACGTCGGTTTGACCAGGCCGACGTAAGTTACAGCACTTTACTTACGTCGGCCTGCCCAAGCCGACGTAAGTCCTCAGGCCCAGCCCAAGGCCCATCTCGACACTTAACTTACGTCGGCTTCCGAAGACCGACGTAATTAAGTTAACTTACGTCGGTGGCCGACGTAAGTCACCTTAATTACGTCCAAATGCCTACGTCGGCTGAAAGCCGACGTAATTAAGTGAAAACCGACGTAATTAAGTTACTTACGTCGGTTTAAGCCTTACTTACGTCGGCTTTGGCCGACGTAAGTGACCGTTCTTCCTGTAGTGTAGGGAGTAATTGCTTTTAAATGTTGTGCATGTTGATGATAACAACTGGCCTAATTATTCCTCCCTTCCCTTTCTCCCTTTGCTGAATCAGATAGTACTGCCATTATGGATATGCTAACAAATGAACGTGTTCATCAATTTGCCGTGGGGAACAATCAGAAAATCTCTGAAGTTACTTGTCACCCAACGCTTCCATTGTTGGCCACCGTTTCAGACAGATCTTTCTGTTTGTGGAATACCAGTACCTACAGGCTTGAGAAAATGGTTAACTTTACGGACCGTCCAATTCGAACATGCTTGGTACTCACTGGCACCGATAACATAGCAAGGTACAGCAATTCCTGGTACTGATACTATTGCAGTTTAAGTTTATTTCCTACTATAGAGCTTCTTATGCTAACAATTGGCCCTATGCTCATAAAATTGTGTGATTCTTAGTACTGCATGCCCAGATTTCCTTAGCCTTAATTTGTCATGGTTATAACGCTTCGCTTAGTTGCTTTGTTTACTATTATGCCCTGTATAACCTCCGAACGTATGATTATGTAGGATCGTAATTGGAACATGGAAAGGGATATCAGTCATGGAAATTAATTTGCCAGTAAGTTAGACAGACTGGTGGTGGGAAGCGGGAACAAAGACAACAGTCACCATGGATGTACAACAGTCACCTGAAGTATAGCCAGATAGTAGGCATTCACACAACACACTGATTTTTCTATATGGAGTTCAGCGATCTCCTATTCACAAATCCAAACCCCGGGCATCTTTGATCTGAGACCTGTCAATCCGGCATTGAGATAGAGTTATTCGGCTTTCTCAGCACAGATCGAACGCACTTTATGCCTTTTGGATTAAAAAGATGGCAGCTTTGTGAATATGACCCTTCTAAAGAAGTGCTTTTTCTGTGGTAGTGAAAAATATGGTTAATAAGATATTATGCCTCTGTAAAGAAGTACTACTAACTACTGTTATGCACCATACAACTGTCGTCACGCACAATGTAATAGCAAGGCCTATAGGCAACATCAGGTGGGAGGTCTACAATTGCGGTTTTAATTGATGTGACATGTGTGAAATTAAATCAAATGCTTAATAATGTACAAGTTCCCATATTTGGTTTTGAGTCGGAATGCTCCACTTCCATTTCATACATCCGAAATGGAGATCGAAATTTAGGATATAATGTAGCAAGCAGGTAAAACCATTAGGTTCTATGCATGGCTCAGTAAGTCAGTAGAGCACTAAACCACATCCAAACGGGAGTGGGAGAGTATCGCCAACGCCGATCGCAATCCCCTCTCTCTCTCTCTCTATGGCCTACGGGCGGTGAAACCAGAGGATTATTGATGTGTTTCAACGCCATCTGTGCGATGTCACGCCCAGTCATCGTAAAGATGAACAGACGCTAATCACATGTACGCCAGGATCAGTTGAATCGTACATGCGTCGACGAAAGTGAAATACCATTACATTGCCATGTTCGATTACATAAATAGTCTTACAGTATGACCCGAAGGTCTACAAATACACTCCACAAATATTTACATCAACAACTAGATTAACAAAGACCAAACTACAGCAGAAGACTAGTAAGTGAGGGTAGCTCTATCTCCACAGGCAGCCGTTGCGCGTAAGGTCGCCAGCCTAGACCAAGTCCTCCGGATTGACGTAGAAATCCTCCGGTGCCGATTCTTCTTCATCATATTCTAAAGGAGAATTAAACGCTTGAGTAAATAGAGTACTCAGCAAGTGCGGGAAGAGATGACATGAATGGCTAAAGCAAGGGAAAGGCCAAATATGGCTTAGCACTATGCTTAGAACCTATCCTTAACTTCCAATTATCAATATCATAATTCAATAAATAATCAACACATGATTAATGATAATGAAAGTACTTGAATCATAATGAACCATTATTTCCCAACCATAGACTAATTATGAATTGGCCCCAAGCCGCTCTTGTTCGTGAGCACGGCTGTCATGACAGTTTTACCAAATCTCTGCAGAGAGTGTATCCTTTCCCCACAAGTAGTGATTTCATCCCCTGTTGCCAGGTAGACTAAGTGAACCTCCCTGAATGCCCGTGGTAGCTAACCACATTACACACTTCCTTTGGTGTGAGGCCAGGAGATCACAACATGGTCTTTACAAAGGTACTCCCGATTAATGCTAACCCTCTAAGGTTTCCACCACTGAGGATTCTCGGAGTAACCCTCCGCGCCCAGAGCCCCCTCTTGAGCCTTGCGGTTCCAAGAGCAGATCACCCGCCTCATTCCCCGCACCATCCAACCACTAGCAGTTCATCGGGAGAAACCTAATTAATTGACCAAGCTGCCCCATCTCAGTCTCGTGGTGGTACTATAAAGCTTAGTGGCTTCCTCCATAAACCGGTCCTTAGAATCCGGTGGTAACAAACCCCAATCCCGGGTCTCGTGCAAAATGCACCATACCAAAACTAACCAACCACCAGATTCCTATCCACTAACATTATGTATAGTCATCACCAAATTAAAGTAACCATAAAGTTAAGCATAGAACATTTGTATGAAATCCCAATCCCAACATCTAAGCATGGCTAAGCATAAATAAAGCCTATCTACTTCCCAACCCATTTCAGGTAACAAGGAATTATATGGCACAGGGCATGTAAACATGAAGTAGGACATCAATTTAATTAGCATGCATCTAGCTAAATTCCTAAAATAGGTACAAGATGGTCAAGGGCACTTGCCTTCGTTGAAGACTTGAGTGTTATCGAAGTCCTGGTCTTGGAGGTTAAGATTTGGGTCGTAATACGACTCTAGACATATGCCCAAGCATGGCAAGAATAGAATAAAGCTAAATAAGTAAAGGCACGCAAAACAATACATCACACATATACATAAGCACAAAATCCTACACTAATGCGTCCCTACGAGTTATTTATCACTTAACATGGCCAAAGTATGCATTTTATATTTTTCCTACAATTTTGGGATTTTATTATAGCCTAAAACCATTTTTAATGAATTTTCTATAACAAAAATGTATTTTAAAATATTTATAATAAATATTCCAGGGACCAAATATATTTTATCTGAACACTACATTTAATTCACAGCATAAAATAGTTTATAACATTTTTTTATAACATTACTACACTTAATTACCATTTTTATCTAATTTCTACACCTCAAATACAATTAAAAACCCTATTGAGCAAATAAATAAAAGTCCAGGGGCTAAATAAATAGTTCTCTACACTGTACAGGGTATAAATACATTATTCTACAAAATTACAGGGGTTAGAATGCTTAATTAAATGATTAAAACCAATTTTTAGGGTTCGAGGGGCTAGTTTGTGAATTCTGGGGGCTAGATTCGAATTACCAAGAAGCACAGGGGGTAGCAACTAAGTTTCCAGGGGCCTGGGTGCAATTCCGGCGGTGGGAAAAAGGGATTCAATGTGGGCCATCGGTTTTAAAATGGACGCACGAGATTTAAAATAACGAACAGGTATGAACTTCTAATCGTGGCCGTTCGGTCGAAACCGACGGCAGGGAAGCGGCCACGTCGCCCCTAACCGGCGCACGCGCGCGGCGCGGCGGCGCCCGACGGTTGCCGGCGGCGACCTCGCCGGAAATCACCCAAACGGCGATTCTTACGCCAATTCTATGCGCCAAGGACATGAACCGAGAGAGGAGGAGTAGGGGAACTCACCTAGGAGGTTCTCGGGGCGCGAAATCGATCGAAAGACGGTCGGCGACGAGGAATGGTGGCGGAGCTCGACGGTGAACGGTGAACTCGACGGAGCGAATGAGATTACCCAAGCTAGGCTGTCCGGCGTGCTCCTAGCGGTGCAGTGAACATGTTAGACCAAAAATCATGGAGAGAGGAGGGTGGAAACGTCGGGAACGTTGAGAACGGCGGCCACTCACCGACGGTTAGGCGCTAGGGTTAGAGAGGCTCGGGGAGAGAGGGAAAATAGGGGGCGACGGGTCCTTTATGGCGCGGAGAGGTAATGGTTTGAGGGGCGCGTGCGAAAACCGCCGGAGGAGAGTGGATTCGGGGGGGGGGAACGTGGGCGCGGGGTCGTCGTGGCGCGGTGGTTGCGCGGGAATGAAGGGAGACAGTTGCTCCCTGGGAGTGATGACAAGCGGGCCCGGGTGGCAGCGGGAGAGAGGAGGGAAAAGGAGAGGCGCCGACAGGCGGGGTCCACGGCGCAGAGAGAGAGAGAGAGGGTTGGGGAGGTTCGGCTGGGCCGGCGGGAGAGGGGAAGGGAATTGGGCCAGGGGAAAAATCGGCCCAAAAGGGGGTTTAATTCTTTTTCTTTTTCTTTTTCATCTCTTTTCTTTTAATTTGAATTCAAATTCAAATTTGAACGTTTGCTACTCGTTTGAACACCAAAATTCACCCAAAAAATGCATGCTACAATGATCAAGGGTTTGAGCAAATTTTTGTACATAAGATATGGGTGTTACAACTCTACCCCCCTTAAAAGGAATCTCGCCCTCGAGATTCGGACGTTCTAAGAGAATAGATAAGGGAAATCCGCCTTGAGATCTTCTTCTCTTTCCCAAGTTGCTTCTGCCTCTGAGTGATGCTTCCATTGCACTTTACACATGCGAATGACTTTGTTCCTTGTGATCTTTTCCAGTGTCTCAAGTATCTTGACAGGTTGCTCCACATAAGACAAATCTTCTTGCACATCCACTGCTTCCATTGGTAATTGCTCTTCAGGCACCCTTAGGCACCTCTTAAGCTGCGACACATGGAACACATTGTGCACATCTGCCAGGTGTGGTGGAAGCTCAAGCTGATATGCTACTTCACCTCGTCTTTCAAGTATCTTGAATGGACCGATATAGCGTGGTGACAACTTGCCTCTTACTTTAAATATTCTTAACCCTCTCATAGGTGACACCTTCAAGTATACATAATCACCAACTTCAAATGTGAGATCACGTCTTCGAGTATCCGCATAACTCTTCTGTCTTGTCTGGGCTGCCTTTAGATTCTTCCGAATTTCTTGTACTTGTCTTTCAGCCTCTTGTAACACGTCTGGCCCAAAAACTTGACTTTCCCCAGTTTGATTCCAAAACAACGGTGTCCTACATTTTTGCCCATACAATGCTTCAAAAGGAGACATCTTCAAACTGGCTTGATAATTGTTGTTGTAAGAAAATTCGGCATACGGCAGATTCTTGTCCCAACTCTTGCTATTCTTCAAAGCACATGCTCTCAACATGTCTTCTAATATCTGGTTGGTGCGTTCTGTCTGACCATCAGTTTGAGGATGATACGCCGAACTAAAATTTAGACGGGTATCCATTGATTCATGCAACTTCTGCCAGAATCTTGAGGTGAATTGAGTGCCTCTGTCTGAGATGATCTTCTTAGGAACTCCATGTAAGCATACAATCCTGGAGATGTACAGTTCCGCCAACTTGGGGCCATTGTAGGTCTCTTTCACAGGAATAAAGTGAGCCACTTTAGTTAGACGGTCCACAATAACCCATATAGAATCATATCCAGATTGTGTTCTTGGTAGTCCCACAATGAAGTTCATACTAATTTCTTCCCATTTCCATTCTAGCACTTTGATTGGTTGCAATAACCCTGCTGGTCTTTGATGTTCCGCCTTAATCAATTGACATGTATCACATATGGCCACATATTCGGCTACATCCCGTTTCATTCCATGCCACCAATATCGATCTTTAAGGTCTTGATACATCTTTGTGCTTCCGGGATGAATGGAGTATGATGAGTCATGAGCTTCTCTTAATATCAACTCTTTAATCTCCTTGACATCTGGAACACAAATCCGCTTTCCAAGCCATAAGGTTCCTTGTTCATCCTCTCTAAAGTTCGGAGCTTTCCCTTTCTTCATCAATTGCTTGATCTCCTTGACCTTCTCATCATTCTTTTGCCCTTCTCGTATATCACGTTCAAGGGTTGTGTCCACTTCCATAGCAACTGCTTCAGTGCTAGACACTAGACATAGATTTAACCTTGCAAACTCTTCACATAACTGGGGTTGAAGAGCTTGTACTGACAAGTTATTGCTTTGTCCCTTCCTGCTTAGAGCGTCAGCGACCACATTAGCCTTGCCTGGATGATAGTTGATTCTCACATCAAAATCATTTATTAACTCCAACCAACGACGTTGCCTGAGGTTAAGATCCGGCTATGTGAATATGTATTTCAAGCTCTTGTGATCTGTGTATATCTCAGTCCTTTTTCCCATCAAGTAGTGTCTCCATATCTTCAAAGCATGGACAACAGCTGACAATTCCAAATCATGTGTTGGATAGTTCCTCTCATGTTTCCGAAGCTGTCTTGAAGCATAGGCCACAACATGTCCTCCTTGCATTAAGACACATCCTAAACCATGACCAGAAGCATCACAATAGACCACAAACTCCTTCTGCATATCGGGCATCACCAATACCGGTGCATTGGTCAACCTCTTCTTCAATTCGGCGAAGCTTACTTCACACTCGGGGGTCCACTTGAAAGCAACTCCTTTCTCAAGCAACTTGGTTAGTGGTCGAGAGATCTTTGAAAATCCCTCGATGAATCGCCGATAGTAACCAGCCATACCCAAGAATCTTCGTATATCATGCACACTCTCGGGTGTTTCCCACTTAAGAACATCTGCCACTTTGCCTGGATCTACTGCTATACCTCCTTCGGATATGACATGCCCCAAAAACGATACCTCCTTTAGCCAAAACTCACACTTACTAAGTTTGACATATAGTTGATGTTGGCGAAGCTTCTGTAGAGCCATCCTGAGGTGCTCCTCATGCTCTTCTTCAGTCTTGGAGTAGATGAGTATGTCATCGATGAATACCACTACAAGCTTGTCCAAGTACTCCATGAATACCTTGTTCATAAGATACATAAAATATGCCGGAGCATTGGTCAATCCAAACGACATAACTGTATACTCATATAATCCATACCGAGAGACAAATGTCGTCTTGGGAATATCCGACGGTCTAATCTTCAGTTGATGGTAGCCCGAACGAAGATCGATCTTGGAGAACACACATGCTCCTCTCAACTGATCAAACAAATCTTCAATCCTTGGTAGTGGATATTTATTCTTGATTGTTACCTCATTTAAAGCACGGTAGTCCACACACAACCTTTGAGTTCCATCCTTCTTAGGTACAAATATAACTGGTGCTCCCCAAGACGATGAGCTAGGACGAATATATCCTTTTGCCAATAATTCCTCAATATGATCTTTTAGTTCAGCTAATTGTTTAGCATCCATTCTATATGGCCTCTTATATATTGGGGCCGTTCCAGACACTAGTTCAATGATAAATTCAATCTCTCGATCAGGGGGCATACCTGGTAAGTCATCTGGGAATACATCCGGAAATTCTTTCACAACCCTGATGTCTTTGGTACTCTCAAGATGATTGAGTTGTACTACTGCCTCTTGTGTCTGATCTGGCTTGAACTCCACTGTAGTGCCATCCGGGTGTGTTAAGCAGACTGTTCTGGTTGCACAATGAATTACTCCTTGATTCTTCGTCAACCAGTCCATTCCTAGAATGATATCTAATCCTTGTGAGTCCAACACTATTAGGTTGGCCCAAAAGACTACCCCCCTTATGTTTATACTCACTTTTCGGCATAGATGCCTTGCCACCATCTCTCCTCCAGGAGAGTTTATCAATAATGGCCCATTCAAGAATGTAACTACCATGTCATGCTTCTTTATGAAATCCTTGGATATAAATGAATGTGTAGCACCCGAATCAAACAATATGGTGGCTGGGTGGAAGTTAACAGAAAACATACCGATCACCACATCAGGCGCTTCCTGTGCTTGTTCCAGAGTCACATGGTTGACACGACCAGATGGGTTCTGTTGCTTCTTTGGACAACTGCTGGCATAGTGTCCCCATTCTCCACACTTGTAACATTGTACCCCCGCAGCATTATTTGGGCCCTTGTTGCCTCCTGATTGGTTTCTTGGGGGTTGGCCACTTGGACGGTTAGCTGGAGCTGAAGGGCGGGGTGGCTGCATATGCTGACGTGGGGGTTGCATTGGCTGGCGTGGTGGCTGCTGCTGGCTCATTTGGTGGTTGTAGGGAGTGGGTGGCCTGTAGTTGGAGTTTGGAAACCTCTGTCCCGAGTAGTTCATGGGACGAGTCATTTGGTTTACAGACGGAGGGTTAAGACGGGGGCGCACATTGCTGCTAGAGGCATGTGCCATAGTCAACTTCCTTTTTCTTTCTTCATCCTCTAGTTCCTTCTTAGTCCTCTCCACTTCAAAGGCTTTGTCAACCAGCTTCTGGAAGTCGCCGTAGTCGCTGGAAGACATGGCGAACTTTAACTCCTTGTCCAACCCATTCTTGAAGCGGAATTGCTTTTTGGAGTCAGTGTCCACGTCGGTTGGAGCATAGCGGGACAACTGAGTGAATGCATTCAAATAGGCCCTCACAGTCATACGACCTTGCTTTAGCATCAGGAACTCTTCACGCCTGGCTTGTATCTCTCCTTCAGGTACGAAGTGATTACGGAAGTTGGCTCGGAATTCTTCCCATGTAATATTTTCTGGGTCCTGGTGGGCTTCGGTGAAGGCGGTCCACCAGTCAGCTGCTGGCCCTTGGAGTTGATGGGAGGCTAGCAATACCTTCTCTCTTCCTTCGCAGTGAATGAGCCTCAGTTTGCTTTCAACAGTTCGGAGCCAATCCTCGGCCTCCATCGGTTCAGTAACGGTGGCAAAAGTGGGTGGGTGAGTGTTGAGGAAGTCCCTTAGGAAGGACCTAGGCGGGAAAGGTGGTGGTGGTGGAAGGTTGTATTGAGGGGGTGGTGGTGGTGGGGCTTGCTGCAGGTTGGTGACAATTTGGGTGAGGTTGTTAAGTAACTGAGTCTGAAGAGCCATCATCTGTTGCATTTGTTGAGAGGCTGGGGCTCCTCGAGCACCCCTTGCATTCCATCCAGGCACACCTCCAAGTTCTTCATCTTGGGGCACAACACCCCTTCCACGACCTCTACCTCTACCTCTTCCAGACATCTGTGTAGGGAAGAATTGAAATTTTAGAACAATAGATGAGATAAGAAAGGATATACTAGGGTAACACGGTCCCAACTATATGCGTCAAGGGTAATAGATATAAAGCAAGTTCATTAATCAACTAGTGCGGAGGTGGACAAGATGCCTAAGCATTCCACCACTCACACGACACATAAACAAGTCTAAAGACATGGATGTGGACAGGATGCCGAAGCATTCCACAACTCATGTCACACCCAACACACACAACATAAAGCAAATTACTAGCATCACAACATAAACGACACAACCCAAGACTAGGAAGGGTGTAGCTACACGCTCCTACAAACTAAGGATAACTGTCCTGAGTCGTCCAGCGGGGAAACGAGTCCACTCCTACTCGTCGGAGTCCTCCTCAACCTCCATCTCCGGGTCTTCTTCTTCTGAATCTTCTCTTGAGTTCTCGGGGGAGTTCATGCGGTGATCCGGAGAGTTCGGGTCCCAAGGATCCACGTCCGAAGCGTACTGCGGAGAGTTAGGATCAACTCCAGTGATCCTCGCGTAGCGTCGGCGAAGTCGCTCGTAGCGGTCGACCAAGTCCCTGCTGTCCTGCAGCTCCTGCTGACAACGCTGGAGTCGTGAAGACAACTCCACAACGTCGTCCACCAGCCTCTCGCACTGGGGGTGAGTCAAGTGCCCCTCGACGTCACGTCCAGTGAAGGCGGCCGTGCCACTAGGGCGCTGAGGGGTGTACGCGTGCTCCGTGCACCCAAGAAGGAACCTGTGGGCGTGGCTCCAGTAGGTAGTCGCCTCCCACGTGGCGTCCTCCTCAGCCGCACGCTGGGAGCTCCTCCAAGCCGGAGAGAAGTGAGAGTGCAGCAGCTCCGAGTCGTAGTAGACGGCCAGCTGAGAACTCCACTCTAGTCCACCAGTGTAGGGTGCAAAGACCCTAGTGGAGTGGTAGACCAGACGAACACGGTACTCACGGTACCCCGCAGCTCGAAGAAGAGAGCGAAGACGGACACGCATCCTCGAAGCAGCACTCCCAGTGGAGAACAACGTCGTCTCCCTCCTGGGGGCGTAGGGTGCGGAGCGACTGGCTAGAGCGTGGCGTGGAACACGACCCCCAGTCGACTTACGAGCCGTCTGCTTGGTTCGCGCCATCTACAAACATTTGAAAAGAAGAGAGTGAGATTAATAATCCATAAATTAAATTAGAATAAAGCAAATAGCATAGCAAGATAAGAAACACAAGGTTTGAGATAGAGAGCACAAAATTTTGGAAATACTATTTCATAAGAAAATAGTATAGTCCTTAATTTTCGGCCATTTCTAACTAGGCTTGCGTCCTACGGGCAACACGGCTCTGATACCACTTTGTCACGCCCGGTCATCATAAAGATGAACAGACGCTAATCACATGTACGCCAGGATCAGTTGAATCGTACATGCGTCGACGAAAGTGAAATATCATACATTGCCATGTTCGAATACATAAATAGTCTTACAGTACGACCCGAAGGTCTACAAATACACACCACAAATATTTACATCAACAACAAGGTTAACAAAGTTCAAACTACAGCAGAAGGCTAATAGGTAAGAGCAGCTCCAACTCCACAGGTAGCCGTTGCGCGTGAGGTCGCCAGCCTAGACCAAGTCCTCCGGATTGACGTAGAAGTCTTCTGGTGCCGCCTCTTCCTCTTCATATTCTAAAGGAGAATTAAACGCTTGAGTACATAGAGTACTCAGCAAGTGCGGGAAGAGATGACATGAATGGTTAAAGCAAGGAAAGGCCAAATATGGCTTAACACTATGCTTAGAACCTATCCTTAGCTTCCAATTATCAATATCATAATTCAATAAATATTCAACACATGATTAATGATAATGAAAGTACTTGAACCATAATGATCCATAATTTCCTAACCATAGACTAATTATGAACTGGCCCCAAGCCGCTCTTGTCCGTGAGCACGGCTGTCATGACAGTTTTACCAAATCTCTGTAGAGAGTGTACCCTTTCCCCACAAGCAGTGATTTCATCCCCTGTTGCCAGGTGGACTAAGTGAACCTCACTGAATGCCCGTGGTAGCTAACTACATTACACACTTCCTTTGGTGTGAGGCCAGGGGAGGGAAATTCGGCCCAGGGGGTTTAATTCCTTTTCTTTTTCTATTTCATTTCTCTTCTTTGATTTGAATTCAAATTCAAATTTGAACGTTTGCTACTCGTTTGAACATCAAAATTCACCCAAAAATACATGCTACAATGATTAAGGGTTTGAGCAAATTTTTGTACATAAAATATGGGTGTTACATGCGAGCACCTCGTCTCTTCGCCACGCACCGCCGTACTCGTCTCCTCAACCAACGTGCCGAGCTGCTCGGGGAGAGCATCGAGTTCCGGCGCGCACACGCTCGGTAACCTCACCATACATCGTCGGCGGTACAGCGCGTCGACGTCGGTGGCTGGGCTAATTCGCTTGGCGGTGTAGCACCTGACTGACTGAGCTTCAACGCAGGCAGACAACGTCATCGAGCAAATGCTTCGTCGGGTTGCCCAGGGGGGAAGGAAGAGAGAAAGCAGGCCGCGCGCCCAGCTGGAAAGAGGAAAGAGAGGAGGCTGGCCCGGGGAAAGGATCAGGCCTCTTTCCGTGATTTCATACTCTAATTATTTCTATACTGTATAAAAACCCTAATCTGGTTCTAGTATAATTTGGTCACATAATTTTATGAGCGCGAAAATGAATGCATTGGCATGATTATGCACATTTTAATATTTTTATTCTATAAAATTAATCTTTTTCCATATTATTTAAACTATAAATTCCTATTTAAATTTGAATATGCTATATTATCAATGAAAAGTATGATGTTACATTTATAAAAAAATATGGTTTATTAATAAATATTTATTGTATGGACATAGATCCATTCTATCGTGTGTACCAACTACTGATCTCGTGATTTGTACGGAAAGCACGGGTGGACTACAATACAACGTACGGGTCCCCACACTAGAGCAGCACAAGAGGTGTAGGAAATGTACTAGAATTTTCTCATTTCAGAATTGGATACTCTTTTAATTACGATGAAGTATTTTCTCATGACATGTATACAAATTCTTTTGTCGTCATTGACCTTCCACCAATAAAATTAAATACACTAAACAACTGTTTATTGTAGAGTATCTATTTCCTCTTTGCAAACTGTAAAAAAAACTTTGTCAATGAAGCGTTGCTATATATTCCCCTGTCTCAAAAAATTTGTCACTTTGTGGTTAAAAAAGTTTATTTTTTAACTATAAATCGATAAGCATTTTGAAACGTATGATTTTGACATTGCAACTCATGTGCGTCACGCCTGTTGAACTTAGGCAAAAAGCTTTAGCAAAACCACCTGGGAGTTACAGTATATCAAAACGGCGTACACATATTCATCCTGTAGTCAATTTGTACTGTATAACCAGTCGGATATTTTCTAATGTGTCCGATGTCGTATTCAAAAAATATTCGATCCGTAGCCGTTTTAGATGAATATCAGTCGGATATGGATTAGATGTCCGATATTCTAATTCGGATATAGATAGAAAACAATACAGATTAATATCCGTCAGAATAGACGGATATCCATAATGAGTCGGATATATCCGATTAATATATAAAGTGTATCCGATTTTCAATTTACCCCCATAGATCGCGGTGGCCCAGCCGCCCCAGCCCACAGCCCATCTTGGACCAAGGCGTAGCACTAGCGTGCCGCTAACCTAGTAAGACAGTAAGCCAGTAAACCTAACTACAAGCCACGTCTGGCGCCCCCACACTGCACCTCGGCATGCTCAAATCATCAATATATATTTAGTTGCCTAGTATTTTATATGATGTATGAAAAAAGTTTTTTATTAAATAAATATTTGAGTTCGTCCGATATCAATAAGTTTTCAATTCGATGAATCTATTTCTGATGTTTTTGACATAACTGATACCGAATATGCATTCTATTAACATCCGATCTGAATCCGTTTCCTAAATTATTATATAAATATGATATAAAAATCTTTTATCCGTCCATATATGTCCGTTTTTATTCCTAACGAAGCGATTTACTTGTGCTGGATGGAGCCCCGCCACCTGCCAGTTGGTACATATGGTGGGTGTGCCACTTGCATTTCTTCTCGGGCGATGTGGAAACATGCATGATGCCCTCCTCCTCTGTGACTTAGATCTGGAATGGCAGGTTGATCCCGTAAATGTGATTTAGATATCACACAATTCTAAATTAAAGATAAAACAAATCCTACGTATCATAATACATGACATGTTGAGTAAATTTATTATCATAAACAACAAGTTGAGTGTTCATGGTCACTACTCCCTCCGGTGTACAAAAAATTGTCGTTCTACATTAGAGTCAAGAGTGCTAAAAAATTGTCTTTTTTACACTCTATGTCATAGAAAATTGTGTAAAAAAATGGGGTAGCGTGTACCTAGGAATCAAACCTGCATCAGATTGGCTGGAAAAACGTGAAGAAGACCACTCGGACCACTAAGAAGAGTTGTATTGTAAAAGAAAGAAATCTATTTAATGCTTCGTTGATATGCGAGAACATGTGACAATTTTTTGTACACCGGAAGGAGTAGGTGCCACTGCATTTCTCGTCTTCGAACGTGAGTAAAATATTACAACAGTGTTCACTGCCCACTGCGGCGTTTCTTCTCCGGCGACGGATGGGAACATGATGCATGCACGCTGCCCGATGCACTTCACGTGGTCGTTGCTGGCACAAACTGAAACGTCTTGATAATCTTTAATACCAGAGGCAGCCACCAAATGATCAATCCGTACAGTAACTGTGAGGGCATCGAGGCATGGGAGACGACGTACGAGATGTCAGTCGTCGCCGTGATAAATGTGTTTGGATCGGCTCAGCAGCAGCTCCCGTTCCCCGTCCCCCCCAGCGCTAAAAGAATTAAAACAACTGGGCGTGGCTAATACAGGGCCTGCTCGGTCCACAACAAGAGCTAAAGACCTCAGAAGCTTCTTTTTGACGACAAGACAGACCCCCAAAAGCTTCTCACGCGCCCCTGCAGCATACTATCAAGGTGCGTGTGCGTCTCTCTTCTTCCTTTCTTGTTGTTTGTTCAAGGAGAAGTTGAGATCGAGTGCGCGCGGTTAATTTGCTTTAGATTTGTAACTGACCCATTTACAGCAACATCATCGGTCAAGTTCCTGATGTTTAATTAGATCGAGTAACAAATTGTCCGTTACTGCCAGCTGCCGTTTGCCGAGTAGCTAGTTGATGCAAAGTTCAAGTTCGTCATCAGTTTACTATTACCCAGTCGAGATTTATTTGTTCTCTTCTCCGTTTTCGGTCAATATGACTTTCAGCAACTCCGCCATGAACATGTTTTTGTTCTTCAGTTACTGAAATATTGCTCCTAAAACCCGCTTCATCTTTCTCTTGGTCATAATCGAAAGAACTGCTCTGATCAACTGTGTACTTTCCACATGTTATTAGTCTGGACACTAGCTCCTACAGCACACAGTACTATTGCCACTGATTTGATTATACTTTTATAAAGTTCACCTCCATTGTTTATGTGCAGCCATAGCTTTCAACTTCCATTTTGGAAAAAGAAGGTATTTCTTCAGGGACCCGAGAATCTACAAACAAACTTATCTATGTTAAAACAGGAAATACAAGGAAATTTTAAACTCAATCCGGCATGTTCTTTGCTCTTAGGTTGCTCATTTTGAATACCTTATGGTTCCGATACTCTTTTTGAATACTCCCTCCGCCCGCCAAAGTTTTTCGCTTGTTAGTTTATTTTTGAACTAACAAGCAACAAACTTTTGAGAACAGAGGAGATATCTTTTCAAAACTTTTGACATCATCTTACAATGTTTGTTTTTCTTCCTATATGCAAAATTTTCTTTCTGGCACATAGCATGGACAAGGTGCACATTTCTGAAGACACGCCAAACACTACTACAAAATGCTTCATCGCAGGCGGTTCTAAACATATTATCGCATACGGTTTTAAAAACCGCCTGTAACGAAGAGCCTGTGAAAATGATCCATTAACACAGGCGGTGGCATAATCCGCCTGTGAAACTACATTTTCACAGGCGGTTTT
Source organism: Tuctoria greenei (assembly GCA_036927565.1). NCBI lineage: Eukaryota > Viridiplantae > Streptophyta > Magnoliopsida > Poales > Poaceae > Tuctoria > Tuctoria greenei. Next base: position 176,243,817 of record JAYESD010000009.1, on the reverse strand, counting down.
TAATTAAAAACCGCCTGTAAAAATACATTTTCACAGGCGGTCGGTAATAAAAAACCGTCTGTGAAAATAGATTTTCACAGGTGGTTTTTAATTAAAAACCGCCTGTAAAAATACATTTTCACAGGCGGTTTTTAATTAAAAACCGCCTGTGAAAATGGCTAGTGAAACAAAAAAAATTCACATGTGCCGCCGGGAGTCAGAAGAGGCCGCGCCGCCTGGAGGCCGCCGCGTTGCCGGGAGCCGGAAGAACGCCGCCAAGTGTCAAAGGAGGTCGCACCCCCGAGAGCCGGAGGAGCCGTGCCGCCCGAAGCCTGACGAGGCCGTGCCGCTTGGAGCCGGAAGAGCCGCGCCGTCGAGAGCACGAGGTAGACCGTGCCACCGGGTGCCCGAGGTAGACCGCGCCGGATTTGTGCCCGCGCTCACGCCGGCAGGGCGCGCGCTCGCCGGGAGGCGCGCCGGAGCTGCGCCGCCGGGAGCCCGAGGTAGACTGTTCCAGATCCGCGTCCGTGCTCGCGTCAACAGGCCTCGCGCTCGTCGGGAGGCCGCGCCGGAGCCGTCGAGGTCCGGAGCAACCGAAGTCGCGCCTTAGTCGCGCCTTGAGAGAGGCCGCCGGCAGCCGCGCCGCCGGGAGCTCGAGGTAGACTGTGCCAGATCCGCGCCTGTGCTCGCGTCGGCAGGGCTCGCACTCGTCGGGAGGCCGCGCCGGAGCCGCCGAGGTCTGGAGCAACCGAAGTCGCGCCTTGAGAGAGGCTGCCGGCAGCCGCACCTTCGGGGATGCCGCCGGAAGCCGTACCTTGGGAGGCTGACGGAGGATCACGAACTGAACCGTGGCTGCTGCTGTTATAGACACATCTATCATGCGGCTTCTAAACTGAGTCGTTGGATCGATAAGTAGCGGACAGTGGAGATACGAAGTCCAAGAGTGATCCGTGGGATGAAGCAGCGGACCAATGAGGAGCCATCATTATCACAGGCGGTTTTTATGTTACAGACCGCCTGTGAAAATCATTATATTTTCATAGGCGGTTGTTTGTTATGGACCGTCTGTGATAATGACTATTATCACAGGCGGTTTTTGTTACGGACCGCCTGTGAAAATTAATACATTTTCACAGGCGGTTGTTTGTTACGGACCACCTGTGATATTCTATTATCACAGGCGGTTATTAACTCATCTGACATCACAGACGGCACTTTTAATGGACCGTCTGTAGAAAAAATATAGAAGCGTCTGTAAAAATGTTTTTTGTAGTAGTGAAAATTTATGTCGCTGGAATTATTACGTGAAATCACGAATAATTTCTCCGAGGAGCGTAAACTGGGAAGTGGGACCTATGGAGAAGTTTTCAAGGTAAGCATTCCTTGTTTCAACAGCTAACATACTTAACAACAAATGTTTTGTCCACAGCATGTTTGGCACATAACTTTTAAGTTGTGGAACTAATTGCCACAATAGTTCACAGACTTACACCCATTTTGTTTCAGCTCATAGATTATTGCTTATTTCTGTAAGCTGCAAAAACAATCTAGATTATGAATTAGAATATATATTGACCTCTATATTACAATAACCCACAAGCTGCTCAACAGGAGCTTATTCTTGCTTATTGCCTCTTGCCTACTATAAAACAAAACAAATACAGCTCCAATAATCTATACCCCGAAACAAGCTGGCTCTTGTTCCCGTCCAGCTTATTATATAATGCAATTATATAATCTAAAACACATAAGCCAACTTACAATAATCTTGGGATGCAACAAACATGCCCTTTAGGTTGCATTTTGTACACACATTAATGGAGGCAGCTGCATTAATTTTAAATGATATAACACTGATGCATATGCATAACAATCTCTAGCTGAAAAACAATAAATCAATCTTAAATATGTTTCGCAGCAGCCATAGTAGCAACAATAATGTTTTCAGTATAGATCAAATGTGGCGTTGAACCAAATTAATAGTCAAATAGCTAAAGCCACAATATGCAATATTTGAACCTTTTAAATTACTTTAGATGGAGCAAAAAAATTTAATCTAAAGGGCTAATAGATAAACATCTTCATTAGGGAGTACATAACAGGGAAGATGTTGCCGTTAAAAGGCTTCATCTGATGCCAGGATCATTTAACGAACTTGAGCAATTCAAGAATGAATTTGAGAACCTGAACAGGCTCAGGCATGAAAATATTGTGCGGCTACTTGGTTACTGCTATGAGACAAGGAATGAATATGTAGTGCTCGGTGATGGAAGAACACTTTTTGCCGAGAATATCCACAGAGCTCTCTGTTTTGAGTATATGGATAATGGAAGTCTACAAAATTATCTTACAGGTAACAAAAACGTACGAATTGGCTAAGTTTCTTCGATTGTATGCTGACTTAATTAATAATCTATTTCTTGTTGTAGATGAATACGATGGGCTTGACTGGCGGACAAGCTACAAAATTATTAAGGGGATATGTAAAGGTTTGAGATACCTTCATGAGGAATTGGAAAGTCCTATTTACCACTTGGATCTAAAGCCTGACAACATATTACTAGACAAGGATATGGTGCCAAAACTTGCTGATTTTGGATTATCAAAGCTTGTCCACAATGACCAGACCCAAGCTACAAGGAGTTCCATAGGAACAATGTAATTTTCTATGAAATAGAATAAGTTGTGTTTTATATACATGCTCATATACGAATATTCTTTTTGTCATGCAGGGGTTACATGCCTCCGGAATACATTAATGGGAATTTAGTCTCCAAAAAGTTAGACATTTTCAGCCTGGGTGTAGTAATGATAAGGATAATGACTGGATTTAATGGATATTTCAAGATAGCTGAAATGTCTTCTGAAGAATTTATTGACCTTGTAAGAAAATTCCTTATATCGGTCACTAACATCTATATTGATTAGAATTACATTATAGTGCTTTTATGCATTGTGTATCAATCCCTTAGGTACATACCAACTGGAGGAATAGGCTACAAGCGACACCGGGGTGTACATCACTGGAAGATGAATGCCATCAAGTAAAGAGGTGCACTGAAATAGCATTAGATTGTGTCAAAGCTGACCGAAAGCAAAGGCCTGAAATAGGGGCTATCATACATCAGCTGAATGAAACGGAACATCTGAATGAGAAATTGACCACAAATTTACCTTATGAAATGACACATGACACAATGTCGCATGTTGATAAGGTAACAAAGTTCTTTTCTTTTTAATTGCCAAGTCATAATTGGTAAAAGTTTGCAGTGGAATGCTAGTGTGGTTATCATTTTTTCTTCAAAACTCGTAGAGTATTCCATCCATTCTAAACTACTTATCATTTAATCTCTTTGTAAGTTTTCTAATTTACATGTTCTTCTAGGATGCATTAAAAAAATATAGCTGCAAAACCCTATGTCATTTAGTGCTTGCTACAGTTGAGAAGATGCAAAAACTACACGTGATAATTTTTTGTTTTTTTCTCGAACGCAAGAGAGTTGTGTATCATTATATTAAGAAGAAAAGAGGAACAACAAACAACCCATACATCACAGCCCACACATCCACGGATACTCACAAATGATTACATTTGCACTTGTTAAAACAAAAGATGACCAAAAGAACTACAAACTAAATAATATAGTTCAGCGCAGTCAGAAATGGGATTTCTTTGAATTTTTTTTAATATACGTATTTTAATCCAAATTTATATTAATAACCCTCGATTCAAATTTTTTTCAAATCTGACCGGCCGTCGTATGAGTCTCATACGACATAATGAATGTCGTATGAGGCCCATACGACATGCGAATGTCGTATGAGGTCCATACGACATGCACAGTACCGTCGTATGTGCCTCATACGACATAAACAGCCAGTTTATTTATTCAATTAAAAATAGAAGATGACTTGCAAAAAATATGAAACTTTGTAGATATGTCAAGCGAAACATGCAGAACACAATGGTATGGTCAGATGTTATTCAGACCAACGTGACGGTCATCTCCCCACACGGTAAGTGAAACGTGTGCATCTCCAGTCTCCAGCGATCAGTCAACACACTCAAGAGGGCTTTGTCGAAGCTAAAACGGTACTTGCGATCCTCCGGATCGAACGGTCTCCTCTCAACTAGCCGACATATGGGCAGCAGGCCTGCTGCACTCAACCTGATTACAAAACAAATCGGATGAGAACATGTTTTCATGTACATTGGACCATGAAGTATGAAAGAAAGAAGTACTTGGGAATCCATCTATCGTCTATTTTCCAGAATTTCATAGGAACCTGGGGACGAAGGACGGGCAACTCCTGACCTACGGAGACTCGGTAACCGCGGTGCGTCAAGTCAACTCGAGACGAAAGTAGCTCGGGACACTCTCGCTGTGGGCCAGCCATACCTACATTGTCAAGTACGGAAAAAATTATAACATGAAGTGCATTTTGAGATAAAGTTAAATGACGTCAATAACATATTAACATACATAACATGAAGTTCATATGCATCTAACTGGAGTTCACATAACATCATAACATAATCCAAATACATAACACCGATACACTTAGTTCACTTAACATCGATAGAGTAAGTGCTACAAATACATAAAATACTTGACATCACATCGCATCGCCATCTCCATCCCTAAACGTAGTTGTCTTCCTAGCACGAGGACGCCGTCCACTCTGCGGAACCCCAGAAGGTCCAGCTTCAACCACATTTGGCTCTGTGTTGGTAATGCATTTTTTGTACGTATGGCCAATTTGGTTGCATTTGCTGCATCTTCCATATCGTCTGCTTCAGCTGAATCTTCAACTTCTTTCGTTTCTGCTTGCGCAAGAAACACCAGCGGCCAACCCCGCTCCACAACTGTATCTACCCATTTCCTCCAATTCTGTGTCCTCTTAATAGGAACGAAATCCCAATAACATCCATCTCTTGCTCGATTAATCAATCCTTTCAGTTTCACTTGATATACTTGTTCATCAAGGTTTAACGTTTTAATCAGCCATTTCTCCAGACTACCAAATGACCTCTCATTTGGTCTTGCTATCCCCCTCACCAACGACGTCCAAGCAGACATATCAACCCCAGTTGACCCATAAACAAGCGTGCCTTCTCCGTAGAAAATACGAAACATTAATTTGTCCGACATTCCTACTGTATTCAATATAAACAAACGTATTATAATCTACTCTAACCAAATTAATTTGACTCTATAAAACGTATATATTTGCCACACATTTGTAACTACAGGAGCAATTTTACGCTCCTCTGTAATGTATGACAATATTTTATAAATACTAATAAAACATAATATAATATATATTACACATTTATAAACTGAAAAATCATATCAAAAACACGAGTATATTTTAATTATACGAACTATACATTAAGAAAACATGCTGCAATAATGTACTCTACTGTAATCATGACATTCGCATGAATATTAACAAAATTCATATTAAACTATATGCATGAACCATATGAATTCATATAATATTGACAACAATCGCGTGCACAACGAGTAACAATATGCAATTATATTATATTGACAACAATACACTATATGCATGAACAACGTGTACAAAAATTAAATACAATACACTATGTCGCGTGTGTTATCAACACTATACATTCATACAAACAAATATCATACTATAATACGCATTCATATTATATTGACGACAAAACAATCCAAATGTACGGTGGCAAAATCAATACCGAAGTCGCGAGGATCCGAGGACGACGGATCGGAGACGAAAAAGGTGAGAGCACCGAGCGTCGGAGGCGCCGTGCGGGAGCGGTGGAGGTCGCGGGCGGCGCGGGCTGGGAGCGAGGCAGGCGGCGGGCTGGGAGCGAGGCAGGCGGGCGGGGCGACGCGAGGCTTTATAACTGGCAGACCGTCGTATGAGCCTCATACGACGGTTCGCCCGTGACCGCAAGTCGTATGAGGCTCATACGACGTTCGCTGCCGCCTCGTTTTCCGCGGCGACCGTTGGCCGCGTGGCAGCCACGTCAGACCGTCGTATGAGCCCCATACGACATTCATTACGTCGTATGGGACTCATACGACAGTGGGTCAGATCTGCAAATTTTTTAAATCGACGGTTATTAATAAAATTTTGGATTAAAAATCGTATATTAAAAAAAAATTCGGATTTCTTTGGCCCCAGCCAACTCCCAGAATCTTGTTTCCTCTCCATCTTGGGCTACAGCAACAGCCAGGTTGGGAGAAATTCCATCGAAAATGATCGGTTCCTGTGGTTCTAAATAATCCATACACCAAGAAAAATAACTGAATTGAGGTCTCGACACATCAAACATTGCACTGCGTCACTGGTTGTTGTCCACCACTCTTCAAAGCAAGCAGTTTCTGGCTAATGGCAAAGTTCCTAGATATAGATAGCCAAATAGGCCGAGCTAAATGGGCCGGCATGAACCACGGCTGTTTCGGACCGACCCGAGCACGACCCGGCACAAAGCACATCAGGCACGAGTCGGCCCGAAGCACGACCCGGACCGTGCTTGAGCTCAGCCTCAGCCACGATGGGGCAGCCTGACACAGCCCAATTAAGAGTTGGCTTGATTGGCCCGACGTGTGGCCAGTAGAGCCCGTATGGGCTGGCTCAGCACGGATATATAAAATATCACTCAAACCCTAATTTCTACTCCCACTGCCCACCCAGCCGCCATCCCATCCCACCCCCGCCTCCAATCGCGATCTCCGCGGCTCCATCCGGTTCTGCCCCTCGCCCGCTCCCTCTCTCTCGATCTCCCAGCCCGCGCCTGACGACGACTTCGCCGCTTGCCCCCTCCCCGGCTCCCCGATCCCGCACCCCGCCAACGCCCGAGCCCGACGGATCCTCCTCCCGCGCCACGTCCCCGACTCCCCGTCTCCCAACTCGCGCACCCCGGCAGCACCTGCCTCGCCCATTGCTCCACCTTGTCGGCCGCCGCCCGAGCTAGCGAGCTCCCCGCCTCCAGATCCGTGCCTGCCTCGCCCACCGCCCAACCCTGCCGGCGGTCGGCCACCGCCCGAGCTCCCTGCCTGGCTGCCTCCAGGTTCGGTCATCCGACTCCGACCATTCTGATGGCTTCACGGTTGCGCCGAGCTTCGGGCCAGCCCGGCACAAAAGCCCGTTTCGGGTCTGGCACGGCTCGACAGGGCTAAATTTGGCTTGGGCCGTGCTTGGGCCTGGGCGTCGGCACGACGTGTCGGCCCGGCATGACCAGAGTATACTTTCGGGCCGTGCTAGGCTCATCAAATTTCGGCCCGGGTGGCCATCTATATTCCTAGAGGCCAACCCGCTGCAAGAAGGGGTATAGACTCTAGTGTATCACCTTGATAGTTTTGAGTTTAATAAGGTGCTCATTATCGAAAACTGCTGCAAGAAGTAGAACCAGAACCAGCGTGCAAAAACATAGGAACATAAGAGATGTTTGATAGTCTCATATTCCTGGTCACAGATCAAACAATGCTCCAGATAATCTAGGCCTCTACGTGCCAACGATCTGCTGTCCAACACTTCTTGAGCTCCACTAACCACATAAAGAAGATTTGCTTGTAAGGATAAAAAAGAATAGCTCCCAGAAAAAGACCTTGTTATGCATCTTTAATTGAGTATTTGCCAGTGGTTGAAAGACGTGTCATCATGTTGTAAATCAATATATAGTAGGACATCTCATAGATGTACATAATCAACAATGACACCAACTACTATTGCTCCTTGAATGTCAGATATCCATGTCACTTTCGTGAGGGCTTCATAGACAGTCCAGCGACTAATAAAGATTGGATGTAACAATCCTTTGTCTGTTGTTTTTGTAATCATATACTCAAGAACATCCATAGCTGGAATAAAAAGCATCGGTGATAGTGGGTTGCCCTGCCGTAAACCCTGACAATGTGGTATGAGCTCCCCTAGGACCCATTGAGTAGAACCAGAGTAGATGAGGTTGATAGCAGCACACTGATAATATATTGAAAGATTTGTCCAAAGCATATTTCCTACATCGCACTTCAAGAAGCAAGGACCAAGAAACTGAGTCAAAGGTCTTTTAGATTTTAACTTGAGCAGCAGTCAGAGCTGATTTTCTTGGTGCAGCAGTCTAGCCGTTTGATGTACTAACTTGAAATAGTCCTTTGTAAATTTCCCTTTAAAAAATGCACTTTGAGCCGACGACATGATGCCATATGCAGCTGTCCCGCAAGTCGGTTTGCCAATATCTTAGTCACAAGCTTAGCAAACTTGTGCACCAAACATATGGGCCAGAAGTCTCACTTGGTCAGCTCCATCCTTTTACAAAATCAAGGTAATGTATGTTGCGTTCAGGATATTAAAATTCATGAATTTACTGTTCCCTATGGCTGAAATTACCGTCATAATATCATTCTGGATAGTGGCCCAACATGCCTTATAAATAGAAATTGCCTATAAAACCATCTGGCCCTAGAGCCTTATCTGTAGGTAGCTGCTTTATTGTCTCCCATACTTCCTTATCACACAAAGGTGCATCCAGATCAACCAAATCATGAGAAGTTATCCCTATATATATAGTGCTCCCTATCAATGTTGATCCCCAGCTAGCCGCCATAGATGTCATGGACCATGTTGGCTTTCTCATCATGATTAGTGTACTCTCGTTATCTGATACTCTCTTACCAACAAAATTAATTATTCCTCTTGCAGTGAAGGGCATGCATTTGAAAGAGCTTCATGTCAGCATTACCATCTTTCTTTTAAAAAACAAAGACTGCAAGAAAAGCCACCACAGTGTGGATATATTAAAATATGCTAGAAATGGTTGAGATGGCCATACAACACGATCAATACAAACCGACACGACAGATACAATCGACATGACCAATACAAACAGTTGTGACTAAACGGAACTTACAAGCGACCAACAACCTCTACCACCTAAACATGCTACAAAGAGAAGAGGACCATCTAACTACCTAGAAAGAGGCCACCTGACATGTGTCGCTCCCAACCGAACCTACACCACCGCGACGCGAAGTGAAGAGGGTGACACATTTGGAATGGCAGCTTCAGGGAACATAGGATCCCACCCATCAGCCAAGCGCTCAACGATCACTGGATGAACCATTTGAGCATCGATGATCATACGGTGGGGTCGCAAAGTCTTCTCTTCCCTGGTAGAGGGCCCCAATACCAACTTCAGATTCGACTCCTTGCCAAGGTGGATTACCACTCGCCTGACATTGACAAGGGGTGTTGAAGCATGAGAAGAAGCAACCAAAGCAGCTGCAACCAGAGATAAGGGGCATCTACGACAATCACGCCCTAACCTCCCATTGTTGGTGGTGATGTCGATTTCCTCTTGGGGTTTTTGAGAAGTTGCCAGAGTTGACAAGGGAGGGGGTTTAGCAAACAACGAGGTTGATGATGAACGATGAAGGGCAAGTGCACAATTGTGTGCTTTGTGACCTTCTCCCTTGCAGCTAAAGTTGCGTGTGGCCTCCTTACTCATTGCAGCAAAGTGGCTAAGAGAGAAGCGGTTGAAGCATTTACCGATCAGATCAGAAGCGACTGATCGAGCAACATGCTGATGAGGACCACCACCAGATTGCTTGTTACAATCATCGGAAGAGTCGACCGAGTCAGGGACAGAGGGGAGGGCAAGAGGGGTGGGGGAGACGACTTTGGGGAAGGTGGCCTCGAAGGGGGCAAGGAGGAGAGGGCATGAGAGGAGGGAGAGACGACTTGGGGGGCGACCTTGAAAGGGACATGAGAGGAGGTAGGAGAGGCAATGACTTGTGGTAGTTGGAAGGCAATGAAGAGGAGGCATGAGTGGAGGGGATGTTTCGGTGATGAGCCAGAGGGGTGAGGTGGAGCTGATCAGGAACAAAGGGAGCAACAGAGGGGGAGGATCGAGGCAGAGAGATGACCAAAGCGTCTTTTGACTTGGATACGGTCAGCCAACTCTTCCTCATCATGGAGAAGTTGGAGGTGGTGGCAGAAGGGGGCAGGCTAGGTGGGGACTCAATGGATGGAATCTCAACAACCGGGGGAGGGGAACTTTTTGCAGCAGGGCTGCCAGGGCAGTAGTAGTACCAGGGGCAACACGGTCGGCAGAGAGCGATGTGCATTAGGAAAGGAGACCAAGCGGGAAGGGGATGGCGGGGGTGGTGGGTAGGACAAATGGGAAGGTGATGAGGATGATGGGGGCAGCAGTGAGGTCGAAGGATGATGGTTGGGCGACTCAAGAGAGGAAGAGGAGGACACTGAGAGCGATGGGACGACTAGAGGGAAAAGCAACGACGAGTGGTGTGCTGGACGCAAGGCAGCCACCGGCGGTGCCGAATCTGAGGGCAGCGTTGGATATTGCCGACTCGAGACAAAGGAGACGACTGAGGGCGGGATGGCGAGGAGAACCTGACTAGGGAGGTGGCAACGCGTGGAGAGGGAAGGGTGGCCAGAGTGCACAGAGTGAAGAGCGAGGAGCGCTCAAATTCAATCTGAGTGGCAACCCCTAGGGTTGACGACACAGACTGTTGAGGCCCCCGCCCGAAGCAGAGAGGTAAGCCTTGGGAGGGAATCGCCAGAGGGAAGGCCAAGGCGGCGGCTGGAGGAGAGGGGGGCGATTGGGGCGGCGGCTGCTGGGGTAGGTGACGTGGTCGCCCACCGCTTCGCCCTTCTCTGAGCAGGCCGTTCCGTAGAATGACCAAGCTGCAACCGTAATCAGCCATCCTTGCGTCACCATCTTTCAACCACCCAATTCTTGATCTTAGACGTGCAATAGTCCGCTTGAGCAAGATAACATTTTTTTAGATTGTGCTTCAGCCAAATCTCATGAAGTTATATTACGATTGTCCTAGGCGATTTCCGATTGGTGCAAGATCTCACGTGCAACACCCAACTGAGAAGGGACATGTCCCACCCTACTATCGCTCCAACTCTGTAATCCTTTAGCTGTTGTCTTCAGCTTCACATCAAGAATAAGAAACTGGCAATGTTGGACATGTATCGAGTTCCACCGTTTCAGTTAAGATTCCAATAACACTTTTAAATCTTCAATTACCAATGATTTTAAACGTATTTAATTAGTTTGGCAACACACAAAAAGTTGACCTGCGTGGGGGGGGGGTAAAATGAAGACATTTTCACGCAGGTCGAGAAAACCCCAAAATCCCTTCTCTATCCTTACACAACGGCACCATAGCCCATGTGAGAACAACCAAACGACCTGGGTCGGTCCTTAGACATGTGCTTTGTCTGCGGGATAGACGAGAGGATTTTTTTAAACCCCAGCCGCAAATTTGCTCCCACACAAATTACATCTTAATTTGTAATACCATGTAATAGTTCTGCAGAAATCATGGTCAAAGTTGTGCTTTGGATACCATGTTGTTATTAAAAAGACATTTTTTACAAGACTAGAAGTAGTAATAATGCACATCCTAAATAAATGTGTCCTAAGTAAACGAGCTGTAGTCAGGAGGAAATCTAAGTGCCCTAGTTTTCTTTACAAACTTGGTTTACGTAGGTTTTGCTAAAAACAGTACAATAGTTTTTCCCTGAAAAGTAGTGAGATAATATTTTGTTTAATCTTCGAGCCCATATGTTAATCTGTGGATTGTGGACTAATTTCTCAAATGACATTAGCTGGAAAATATCAGTTAGGGATACCTCACAATGCATAAATGTTATTGATTTGTATGAGATGACATGTTTTCATGATCTTCAATTCTCTGCAGACATGTAATTTTGTCTCTGAGGTACCGCCGATGGTTGTTTCTGCTGCGCCATCCCCACTTCAGAAAATAATCACTATGCCTGTTGGACCCGCCATGACAACCTCTGAGGTGAGTTCATTCTAAACTGCAAGTACCCAATCATTCGTGAATTCACAGGAAGTCGAACCACCATTGGCATTTGTGCTGTATTGAGTTGTCGAGAATTCAATATGATTAAGTGATCATTGCCTGCAGATAACCTCCATTGGGTCATCTGATATTAGCAAGCTGCTCAGCGTCCACCCGTTGGATCTCCTCTTCCACTTCACCCCAAAAAAGATCATCCAGTGTCCAGTGAGCCTGACCAACAGGACAGACTTTCATGTTGGCGTTTGGATTACACTAACCAGTTCATCTGAATACTTCAGTGATGGTGTTTATGAATGCTTATCCCCTTTTGTGATTGTGGAGCCACAATGCAGTCAGAGCGTGACTATGATAATGAAGGAGCAGCAGAGACAGCCGTTGCCGACGATGGACAGGTTTGAGGTGCTGATTATAGTAATGGGGTCAGTAGATGACCTCCAACTTTTGAAGTCACCCACCGGCAGCAAGCTGAATACAGATGAAATTTTTCTAAAGCAAGTCGAAGAGTCGGGGGGCAATATGCATCGGGTGATTCTTACGCCTATCATCTGTGATCCAGCTCAGGAAGCAGCAAGTAGGCAGGTGAGTTTGGCATGCATAACCCGAACAACATGCATGTCTTATCAGTACTTAATTAAAAGGTCATTCCAGATGCGCAATAGTGTTACAGTTTCATATAGGAAATATATAGCTAATTTTGTGAAAATCCATAAAAGTCCTCTTTGAATCAAAGTATTCCCTCTTACCTTCAATTTGCCTAATAAAAAGCAACATCATGTCTAGATAACAACTATAATGCAAACAACACTAGTACAATCGTGCAAAGAATCTCTTTCGAGTCACATGATCGTGATCCAATGGTTACTGTATTTTTGCATTTAAACCCTCTCATGTGGTATCATAAATGCAATGTAAACACTATTGTTAGGTGAGAGGGTTTAAGTGTAAAAATGCAGTAACCACCGGATGAAGATCGTATGACTCAGAAGAGATGTTTTGCAGGATTGCACCAGAGTATTTTTTGCATTCTAGTTGTTCTCATGTCTGATAAACTAATTGATGTTGTTAAAATAAATGGATTATTGTGCTTATACCATTGGATTTAAATATAATTGTTATTCACCCTTGAAAATAGGGTTTATGATTTATCCCTGTTTTTTTTCAAAAAGAAACCATTGTTGGCCCTCTTTTTTCTAACACCGTTAGCCTCACTAGATCAAATAATTATAAAAGTAAATAAATGATTGGAAAATAATAATAAAAAGGAGTAAAATATCTTTATTCCCTTTTATCATGTATGATTCGTATGCCCCCCCCCAACGCATCAGCAGCATGTCCTCGCCGCCGCCCACACACCCACCCTTGGGAAGTTCGTCCCGCACTGTTGCCGCCCGCCCATATGTGATTATAGATGCTACCAATTGATGTGATTTTGTTGTACTTGCACAATGTGTTTGTGATACTATGTGCTATTTTATATGTCTATGTTTGTTATCAAAATATTGTTGATGAAATGTTGTGTAAATATTGCTAAAATATTGTCAAAATGTTGTTGAAATACTGCTGAAATATTGTTCAGATTGAAACAAATTTCATGAAAATTTGATATTACTTTGAATTTAAATAATATTTCATATACATACATATATATTTTGTTCAAAATGCTACTAAATACATCCTCAATCTATTAACATGAATATAAATTCTCAAAGGGTGTTTTTATCTTTCTTCCTCATATTTAACATCGTTAACAAAGTATGGGTATACTTTGGCTTTGTTTCAGAAGTAAACAGAAAAAACAGGGGTAAAAAGAAAAAAAACAGAGTAAAACAAATTTCATGAAAATTTTGATATAATTTGGATTTTAAATATAATACATATATCTTGTTAAAAATGCTACTAAATACATCCTCAATCTATTAACATGAATATACATTCTCAAAGGGAGTTTATGACTTTATTTCTTATATTTAACATCGTTAACAGAGTATGGGTATATTTTGGCTTTGTTTCAAAAGTAAAACAAAAGGGGTAAAATCACAAATCTTATAATTTTTTAAGGGTAAAATCACAATTGGCTTGCAATCAAGGTATAAACACAATAACCCTAAAATAAGAGGTAAAATCATTATTTTATTTTTCTAAGTATAATGGGTCTGACTTTTGAATTTTAGTACAAACTTTGAACTTGTTCTACAATGACTTTATGACTTTAATATTCGTAAAATGTCTGATACATAAATGTATGCTTTCTATATATTTTTGATTGCTTTGTTGTTAATGATGTACAGTCGATATCCCCGCTGCAGCGAATAATCAGTGTACTGAAGGGACCTGGTGAGACAACCTCTGAGGTGAGTCTACTACTGCATCCAAACTATCGCTAATCTAAGTAGCCAAACGTGCATGAGTAGTACTCCTTCCGTCCTTAAAAGGTTGTCGCTTTGTAGTTCAAAAATAAATTACCAAGGGACAAGGTTTTAGAGACGGAGGGAGTACTTTAATAGTGTTGTGTTGATCAAATCTATAGACACCTAATAATATAAATATGAAATTAAGCTGTGATCATTGCATGCAGATACGCTGCATCGAGCCCTCTAAGGCTAGCAAACTGCTGGACGTCCACCCGTTGGAGCTACGGTTCCCTTTTGAGCGAAAAAAGGTCATGGAATGCCCGGTGACCCTGATCAACATGACAGACAATTACGTTGGCGTTTGGATTACAGTGAGCGACCAATCCACACTCTCGGGCTTTGGATTTCCATGTGGAGACCCACACTCGTCCCTCTTCAGAAGTATAATGCCACATTCCAGTTTGTCCATAGCTGTGACAGTGGAGAAACAGAAAGTGCCACCGCGGAACACGGGCGAGTACGAGGTGGTGATGATTGTCATGAGGACAAAGGAAGACCTCGAAATTATCAAGTCATCCATTGTTAGAATCCTGGACATGGACAGGAACTTTTGGAAAATAGTCGAGACGTTGGGGGCCGAGGTGCACCGGGCGATGTTGAGCGCAATCATCTGTGACCCAGCAAGCTGCCAGCCAGTGATCGACAATCAGGTCAGTATGCCACAAGTTATATGGTCTGCATGTCATGTCATAGAAAACGTTGTGCTTTCCCCTTGGAGCGTGATCGGTTGATTAACTACTCTCTATACTTTATCTGGTTGTATCAGTACCTCCCAACACCACCACGATCTGAGTTCGGAGTGACCTCATGCATAGATGTGCACCCCACAAAGAAATGGTGAGTACGTACTCCCTCTGCTTCGAAATAATTTTCACCCGTTAGTTAAAAAATGAACTAGCCGGTGACAATTATTTTGAAACGGAGGGAGTACTACATAGTAGAATACAGCTTTACCGTAGTGGCACCGCTTTCGATTCTACATAAATGTAATCCGATGTTTTCCTTTTAAATTGCACCACATACAGGATCTTGGTGGGTCAGGACCGCGGCTGTATTTCCATTTTTAACTACGAGAAGCTGTTTCAGGTACTACTACATCTCTATCCAGAGCTTTAGTTTACTACAGTGGCCCGTCAGCGCATGCACTACTTGAATTAAGAGGTTGTGTGTTGCAGCACCAGCAAACATATGTTGTGTTGCAGATCCAGGTCCCTGCCCCTCTAACAAAACGCATACTTTCCTACATCACAAGTAGTAGCAGTGGGAAATGTAACATCGTCTCGGCCAAATTCATCGCTCGAGAAGAATGGTTTGCAGCGGGGGATCATGACGGACGGGTCCATGTTTACTCTTACATTACAAAGGACAAGATCACAGAAGTCGGGGCATACGACCATGGGAAACCAGTATGGTTGGCTGTTCACCCAACCCTCTCATTCGTGCTGACATCAAGCTCTCATGACAACTGGATCAAGCTTTGGGATTGGAGCGAGGATTGGAAATGCATTCGACAATTTGACAACGAAGACTCCCCGTCCCGTATCCAATGGAACCCATGGGATGCCGAAACTTTTCTTGGTGCTTCAGGTCGGTGCATCAAGGTCTGTTTTCTTCCTTTTTCTGCGTAATTACAGGTCGGTGCATCAAGATCGTTCATCTCTACATGATATTTGCAGGTGTGGAGGCTTGGTTCTTCGGATCCTGTTACAGCATTGAAGGGATCGAACCAAGTTCCTTGTTGCTTTTACAGTGACAATCATCGGAACTTCGTAGCCACATGTTATTTCCGTGGGTACAAAAATGCATCATACCTGCGTACGTACCAGCTCCCATCTCCGTAAGGGGGATCTATTTTTAAATGTTGTGCATGTTGACGATAACAACTGGATGGCCTTCCTTTTCCCCCCTTTGCTGAATCAGATAGTACTGAAATTCTGGATATGCAAACAAATGAGCGTGTTCATCAACTTGCTGTGGCGAACGATCAGTACATCATGGACGTTGCTTGCCACCCAACGCTTCCATTGTTGGCCACCATTTCAAACGAATCTTTTTGTCTGTGGAATACCAGTACCTACAGGCTTGAGAAAATGTTTGACATTGTGGAGCGTCCAGTAGTAGAAAGTTGCATGGAACTCACTGGCATCACTGATAATGTAGCAAGGTATAGCAATTCCCGCTACTGTGATACTATTACTACGATTTATCAGTTTATTTCCCTACTATATATATAGTGCTTCTTATGCTATAACAAATGGCCCCGGCCGTGCTCATAAACTTGTATGATTTTTAGTAGTGCATGCCCGGCCAGATTTCATTTGCCTTCGTTCTTGCTATAATGCCTCACTTCGTTTTATTATTATGCCCTGTATAACCTCCCTCCATATATATGATTATGTAGGATCGTGACTGGACATAGGAATGGGATATCAGTCATGCAAATTAATTTTTCTAAATGGAGTTCGGCAATCTCAAATTCACAATCTAAAGCTGGGCATCTCTGATCTTCTGAGACCTGTCACAAGCCGGCATTGAGATAGAGCCATTCGGCTTTCTCGGCACAGAACACACTACACTTTGTGTCTTTTGGATTAAAAGATGTCAGCATTGCGAATATGGCTCTTTTAAAAGTCATTTTTTCTGTGGTAGTGAAATTAATATGGTTAAGATATTCTGCCTGTGAAGAAGTAACTGCCATGCATCATACAACTCTCATGCACAATTAATGTAATAACAAGATCTAGGCAACATTGGGTGGGAGGCCCACGATTGTGGTGTTTAATTATTGTGACCTTTAATTGTTAAATTAAATCAAGTGATAAATAATATATGAGTTTCCATATTTTTTTCCAAGTTGGAATACTCCACTTCCATGTCAACAGGAACGGAGATCAAACTCCAGGATACAATGTAGTGTTAGGTTGATCCCGGTCCAACCCGTTGGGCAACAACCAACGGGAAGGACTCTGTCCTCCCATCAGAATCGGACGTGGGGTAACAACCCCACGCCGAATCCCTCTCAGCCACGCGCGTTACTATAGGGGGGCGCAACAGACTCGTTCTGTAGACGCCCCCCCACCTTGGTGCGCGCTATATAAGTCCCAGGGGGACCTCAGGGCATATACACAAGAGTGCATACGATCCCAGAGGCCCCCGCCACAACTAACTAATCTTCAGCCGTCGTCGTCCTCTGCGCCTCAGGCTACACCGACGTCGACACTGCCTCAACGATCATCCTGCATCGACCTAATCTTCACCAATCATCCACTTGAGCCCAATGGCCGCAAGTGGACCTTCTGAAGGTAACCTCACCCCTCACCTCTCTCTCTCTAATTGTACTCTGCACGCCATGCCTATAGGATGCATGTTAGATCGTCCAACTAAGTCTTAATGCTATTGATAATGATTGTTCATGCCTAAGTAATTTTCCATTAGATGTTCATAGTGTAGATCCTAAGCCTATTCAGAATCAACAATGGCATCAGAGCCACGCTATTGAACTTCTAATTGGATAATTAATCAGACTAATTAGATTCTAATCATTCTATTAAGGCCTAATCCTTATTAACTAAGATCAGTTTAGTTAAGTAGTTTTTTACCGCAGCAATTAGAAGGAGGGGATCTTTTTCAGTTCGGTTGCAACAGAGAACTAAGCAAATCAGAACCGAATTGAATTAAGAAATAAAGATTAGAAATGGGACTTATCTGGTTTAAGGGCCTTGGGTCGCCGAGTCCTTCTCAGAGCAGGGTTAGGCGAAACCCTAACCCTCGCCCCCTTTTCGGGAGCAGTACTAGGGTCTTAGGGCCGAAGCCCTAACCCTAGCTGTTCACCCGTCCGTCGCCACCACCTTAGAGCCTAGGGCTAAGAAACCCTAACCCTAGGCGCTTCACTCCACCGGTGGCACGAAGCGCACGCCATGGTGGAGCCCTCGGCAGCACCAGCGTCGTGCGTGCCGTAGGAGTGGCCTTGGCGGCGCCGGCGTACCTGCAATCAGAAACACTCAGAAAGCCTAAGTGGTCGTGCTAGGGTTTTGGGATTGGACCCTAACCCTAACGGTCGGGTTTCCTTCTACGGCGACCGACCGACAAAACTTCGGCCGACGACGAGCAACTTCACGGTCGCTCGCCGCCGGCGAAGACTCGACCGTGCCGGAAGTCCCCGACGCGACGACCTCACTCCACTCAGAAACCGGCGCGCGACGGTTTCCCTCGACGGCGCAGCGGCGCCGGAGGTCCCGCGCGGCCGGTACGGCCTCACCGCCGCACCCTCTCCTTCGCTCGGGCTCGCCGCCGCTCTGCCTCGCGCCGCTCGCTCGTCGCTCGCTCGGGTAGGAGAGAGAGTGGAGGGGGAGAAATGAACTAGGGTTTTCGAAACCCGCGGCGGCGAAGTTTTTTATATCGTCCGATATCGACGCGTGGCCGTTGGATCAGTGTCGGACGGCTCAGATCAACTTTAGTTATAATTCCCCGTCAGATCGTAGCCGTCGGATCGGAATCCGACGGCCCTCAGCGCGTGCCAGCCGCCGCTTTGCCTTAGCAGGCTGGGAGCCCATGCGGAAGCGGCTGATGGGCCGTTGGGCTGCCCTTTTATTTTCTCGGATTTTTCCGGTTTTTCTTATGGGCTGCTTTCGGCCGTAGGCCAGGCCACCATGGGCCGCGCTGAGTTAAGACCTTTTCCATTTTCTGATTTTTTTTAGCTGATGGGCTGGGCCAATTTTGCCCAGTGGGCTGAATTTAGAGTTTTTAGCCCATTTAGTCCTTTTAAGTGTTTTCTGATTTCAGAATAAGTTTAAAATAGAAAATAATTTCCAGAAATTAAGAAATGGTTAGAAAATTAGTTAAATAGCTGGGAAAATCTTGAGAAAATTTGTGTGATGTTATGAAATATTTTGATTGCATTTTTCCTGCATTTTATATCATTTATTGTCAATAAGAGCATTTTCTCAGTTATTTAAATGCTATTAAGTGCTTTTCAAGCAATTCTCATTAATTAAGAAATTAAGTTTTAGCTTCCGCTGTAATTAAGTGATAAATTAATTGAGTAACCAAAGTGAAATTTTAATTTATCAAGTTTTAAGTTTAAATTAAGTTATGTTATGTTTATTAGTGGTAATTTAAATGAGTAACCAACGTGAAAATTTGAATTTGCCAATTAATTTTAAGTGCATTTATTTGAGTTTGTGCTTAAGCTTATATTTATGATTATTTAAGATTCATTGAGTAACCAACGTGAAAAAAATGATGTGCTAAGTTAATTATGCATGGAATTTGAAAGTAACCAACGTGAAATTGAATTACCATGGTTAATTTAAGTTTGTTTTTGTGTTTATGATATTAAGCTTTGTTATCATGCTAAGTTTTAATGTTTAAGGGCATTATTTGCTAAGTAACCAACGTGAAAAAGCAATAATGCCATTCTTAAGTCATGATTTATTATAAGTTTTTGTCATTAATCCTCAAATCTTTATTTTTTGAAGGATCAGGCTTGTCCTCAGCACTTAGCTATATCTCCGCAATTGAGACCCTCAATGGTCAAAATTACGGGGTATGGAAAGAGAGCCTCCAGATGGCTCTAGTAGTCTCTGACCTCGATTTTGCGATTACGTCACCTCGACCCACTGAGCTACCTGTCCCCATTGCTGATACTGGGGAATCTGAGGAGTCTTTCGCTACGCGGAAGGCTAAGTACCTAAGCTTGAAGGATCAGTATGAGAAGGATCTCCCTAAGTGGGACACTTCCAACAGGAAGTGTCTCGTGATTATTAAGAGCACCATAGCATACTCAATTAAGGGAAGTATTCCTGATTGTGATACTGCTTCAGAGTACTTAGAAAGAGTCAGAGGTCAGTTCACTGGCTCCACTAAGGCGAGTGCTAGCACTCTCATGAGAAAGATTGTCACTGAGAAGTACTCTGGAGGTGGTGTGCGTGAGCACATCAATAAGATGAGTCACTATAACTCTAAGCTTAGGGAGCTAAACATTGTGATGCCAGATGAGATGCTCATTTACTTCATCCTAAGTTCTCTTCCTAAGGAGTTTGAGGCCTTTGTGGTCAATTATAACTCACTTCCTGAGACTTGGAACATTGATAAGATCGTTGCTATGTGCGTTCAGGAAGAGGAACGCATAAAGAGCTCTAAGAATGGTGATTACATCAATCTGGCTGACATTAAGGGTAAGGGAAAGGCAAAGAGGTACTTTTCATCTCCCAAACCACCTTCCTTCAAGGTTTCAGGCTCTAGTTCTTCATCAAACAAGTTCAAAAGCAAGTCCTCTCAAAAGAAGGACAAGGATAAGTGTCACTTCTGTGGCTCAGATGAACACTTCCAGAAGGACTGCGTTGGATTCATTAAGTGGTGTGCTAAGAAAGGTAATGATATAATTACTTTTGTAAATGAGGCCTTATATGTGAATTATTCACGGTCCACTTGGTGGATTGACTCAGGTGCCACTGTGCACATTTGTAATTCAATGCAGGCATTAAGTACGATGAGAACTATAAGAAGAAGGGAAAGAGTGATTAAGGTGGCAGATGGGCGTGAAGCCGAAGTCGAAGCCATTGGAGACTTATATCTTAGATTACTTAGTGGCTTTGTACTTAGGCTAAATAATGTTCTTTATGTCCCTTCATTAGAAAGGAACTTGATTTCAGTTTCATGTTTGGATGATTCAGGATACATTTGTCATTTTGGTAATGATAAGTGTTCTATTAGTTATAATAATGAGATTATTGGTCTTGCCTTCCGACAAGACATGCTCTACTTATTGTCCACTCATGAGAATGTATTTGCTGTATGTGATGATCAAGTTTCATCTAAGAACGACTTAGGACGTAATAAGCGCAAAAGAAGCGATTTAGATACTTCGTCGAAATTATGGCATTGTCGTTTATGCCATATTTTGAGGGGGAGGATCGAACAATTAGTATCTCAATCGATTCTTCCACACTTAAACTTTTCAGATTCTGAGGAATGCATTGACTGCATTAAAGGAAAATTCTCCAAAAATATCAAGAAAAACGCCAAACGTAGCTCGGGAGTCTTAGAAATAATCCACATAGATATTTATGGACCTTTTCCCGTGACATCGGTAGATGGTTATGATTCCTTCATAACATTTACAGATGACTTTAGTCGTTATGTCTTTATTTATCCAATCAAGGAGCGATCCGAAGCGTTGGATAAGTTTAAGATATTTAAGGCTGAAGTAGAAAATCAGCACGACGTTAAGATTAAAGTAGTAAGGTCTGACCGTGGAGGTGAGTACTACGGTCGACACACCCCTTATGGCCAAGTCCCTGGACCTTTTGCGAGGTTTTTACAGGAAAATGGCATAGTAGCCCAATATTCTACACCGGGCGAACCTTAGCAGAACGGTGTAGCGGAACGGCGAAACCGTACGCTTATGGACATGGTGAGAAGCATGTTAAGTTATTCTACACTACCAGTTAGTTTATGGAT
Source organism: Tuctoria greenei (assembly GCA_036927565.1). Classification (NCBI taxonomy): domain Eukaryota; kingdom Viridiplantae; phylum Streptophyta; class Magnoliopsida; order Poales; family Poaceae; genus Tuctoria; species Tuctoria greenei. The sequence goes on along the minus strand of JAYESD010000009.1, from coordinate 176,222,111 downwards.
GGAGGCCTTAAAGACTGCCATTCACGTACTTAACCGTGTTCCATCTAAGTCAGTACCTAAGACACCGTATGAGATGTGGACGGGACGTAAGCCCTCACTAAACTATCTACATGTGTGGGGATGTCCAGCTGAGGCTAAAATGTTCAACCCGAACTTAAGCAAACTGGATTCTAGAACAATTAGTTGTCATTTTATTGGCTATCCTGAAAGAAGTAAATGATTTAGGTTCTATTGTTCAGGTAGACACACTAAGTTTATTGAGACTAGACATGCCGTGTTTTTAGAGGACACTATGATCACGGGGAGTACGGTACGGCGGGAAATAGACCTTGAGGAGGAACGGATTAGTCTACCCGTTCCGATAACTCAAGAGCCTTATTTCACCCTACCTAGTGCTGGCGACGCAACGCCTGTTGCTGCACCTCCATCGGCCACAACAGAAATAAGTGAGGTACAACCTCCTCAGTCTGTTGAGGACATGGTCGAACAAAATGAGGTTCAGCAGCAGCCTCAACCATTAGATGATGCTCAAGTAAGAAGATCACAAAGAGTAAGACGGTCGGTCATCCCGGACGACTATCAGATATACTTGAGCGAAGAAGTTAAGATAGAGGATGATCCCACCTCTTACGAAGATGCCATGAGTAGACCTCAGTCATCCGAATGGCGTAAAGCCATGGAAGATGAAATAAGATCCATGAGTGCCAACAAAGTCTGGGACTTAGTAGAGATTCCTAAAGGAGCCAAAACGGTAGGCTGTAAATGGGTCTACAAGATTAAGCGTGACTCCAAAGGGAAGATCGAAAAGTATAAGACTAGGCTTGTGGCTAAGGGGTTCACGCAGCGAGAAGGTATTGATTATAACGAGACCTTCTCGCCTGTGTCGTCTAAGGATTCGTTTCGAATCATCATGGCATTAGTAGCACATTATGTCTTAGAATTGCATCAAATGGATGTAAAGACGGCGTTCCTCAATGGGAATCTTTATGAGGACGTCTACATGGCTCAACCAAAGGGTTTTGTCATTGAGGGTAAGGAACATATGGGGTGCCACTTGAAGAAGTCTATTTATGGACTTAAGCAAGCTTCAAGACAATGGTACCTAAAGTTCGATGAGACGATAAGAAAGTTTGGGTTTAAGGAGAATGAGGAGGATAACTGCATTTATGCTAAGTTTAAGAATGGGAAATTTATTTTCCTTGTATTATACGTAGATGACATACTACTTGCGAGTAGTGATGTCAATCTACTCTTAGAAACTAAGAAGTGTTTATCCTCAAACTTTGAGATGAAAGATTTAGGTGAAGCTTCCTATGTCCTAGGAATTGAGATTCACCGAGATCGAAGAAAGGGGGTATTAGGATTATCTCAGAAGGCATACTTAGAAAGCGTGCTGAGAAAGTACGGTATGCAAGGTTGTAAGCCCTCGCGTGTCCCAATAGTTAAGGGTGACAAATTTTCACAATCACAATCACCTAAGAATCAGTATGAGGTTGATCAGATGAGGGGAATTCCGTATGCTTCTGCTGTCGGAAGCTTAATGTATGCTCAAACATGTACACGCCCTGACTTAGCTTTCGTGACTGGGATGCTTGGCAGATATCAAAGTAATCCAGGCTTAGACCACTGGAAAGCACTTAAGAAGGCTCTAAGATACATTCAGGGTACTAAGAACCTCATGTTAAAGTATAGTAAGTCAGACCCATTAGAAATAGTGGGTTACTCAGACTCAGATTACGCGGGTTGTGTGGATACTAAGAAATCCACATCAGGCTATATATTCACCCTCGCGAATGGAGCTATATCGTGGAGAAGCTCTAAGTAAGTCATAACTGCATCGTCCACAATGTATGCTGAGTTTATAGCTTGTTATGAGGCCACTGGACAGGCATCTTGGCTTAAGAAATTTGTTCCCGGTCTAAGAGTGGTAGACAACATTCATAAACCACTTAAGTTGTACTGCGATAATGAGCCAGCAGTGACATACTCTCACAACAACAAGTCGAGTGGTGCTGCCAAACACATCGACATTAAGTATTATGTTGTTAAAGAGAGAATCCAGGATAATTCAATTAGTCTCGAGCATATAAGAACTAATAAAATGCTTGCGGATCCGCTAACCAAGGGTCTCCCTCCCAATGTGTTCAGAGAACACGTAGCCGGCGTGGGATTAGGGGAGAGCCTGTGAAACAAATCCTGGATATTAAGGGGACACCTAAGTATAAGGATATTTCTAATTGTGAGACATATTGTGGTCTTGGAGTCGAACAGTACGTAAATGGCTGTTTTGATGCGTCGTGCTCTTTATGTCAAAGCAAGAAGAAATATACATAAGTTTAGTAGTTAAGAATGAAAGGTAAGCTAAGTGAGAATTAAGTTGTCCCAAGATCAAGGGGGAGAATGTTAGGTTGATCCCGGTCCAACCCGTTGGGCAACAACCAACGGGAAGGACTCTGTCCTCCCATCAGAATCGGACGTGGGGTAACAACCCCACACCGAATCCCTCTCAGCCACGCGCGTTACTATAGGGGGGCGCAACAGACTCGTTCTGTTGACGCCCCCCACCTTGGTGCGCGCTATATAAGTCCCAGGGGGACCTCAAGGCATATACACAAGAGTGCATACGATCCCAGAGGCCCCCGCCACAACTAACTAATCTTCAGCCGTCGCCGTCCTCTGCGCCTCAGGCTACACCGGCGTCGACACTGTCTCAGCGATCATCCTGCATCGACCTAATCTTCACCAATCATCCACTTGAGCCCAATGGCCGCAAGTGGACCTTCTGAAGGTAACCTCACCCCTCACCTCTCTCTCTCTAATTGTACTCTGCCCGCCATGCCTATAGGATGCATGTTAGATCGTCCAACTAAGTCTTAATGCTATTGATAATGATTGTTCATGCCTAAGTAATTTTCCATTAGATGTTCATAGTGTAGATCCTAAGCCTATTCAGAATCAACATGTAGCAGGCAGGTAAATAGTTTTTACTCCTGCATCTCTACCATAACTATTAGGGTTCTAAATAGTTTAGTGTTAAAATATAAGTGAATTGCCTATCATCCCTTATTAGCTTAAGCTTTTGAGGGCAACTGGTCAGCGCATAGTAGCTTAACATGGTATCAGAGTCAGAGGTCTCGAGTTCGAATTCTGGCAGACGTAATTTATTAAAAAATAAAATAAAATTGCAGTCAACTCTTACGTATGCAACCAAAGGAGTCTGCACGTGAGGGGGAGTGTTGAAATATAAGTGAATTGTCTATCATCCTTTATTAGCTTAACACTCAGTAGAGCGCTACATCTCCTAAACCAAATACAAAACATTGCTATATCACCATTACTCATATATCACAAGCTACTTAACAGGTCGTCAAAATGACTTAAAGTGCAAACACATCACCGACTCTAAAACTATTCGTATGGAAGATCCAAAGTCACAGCCTCCTGGTTCCACAGCTTTGTATCCATTCTCCATTATCTCCCTCTTCTTCGTCAGAGTTCCTTTTTTTACTGAATCATCAGAGTCCTCCCTTCGGCATTGTCTTCATTAGAGCCTGTTCAATGTTGCATAGAAAAACAAGCATGACAAATTATCTCAACAACGTTTAAAATGTAATCTGTGTTACGATGCAATTGTGCAATCAACTATCTAACCATCTGATGGTGGTTGTACGGAGGATGAAGCTGAAACGATACTATTTTTTTTTATAGGGCGGGCCGGTCAGAGGAACACATGAATAATACAGTATGTACAAAATATTTCTCCCAAAAATATTTTTAAAAACACAAAATGTGCTTATTACTCTTTTCGGATCTTTTTAAATTAATCGGTGACGAATAAAAATATTCGAAAAGAGTATATTGCAAAAAAATGTGAAGAAAAAACTGAAAAAAAAAAGAGAAACAAAACTTGTATGATGGGCCGGAGCCCACCTTACGTAGCCATAACTTGAGTCCAAGCCCATGAACGTAACAGGGGCATTTCAGTCCGTCGCGACAGAGCCCTCGCACCCGAGCCCGCCTTATATAAGTTCGCTTAGGGTTTACGCGCCCCCGCCTCCACACGCACCACACACACCTCCTCCCGTCCCACCGCGCCGCCTCCACACCCCGCAGGTGAGCAAGCCATCAATGCGCCGCCCGTCTTCTCCATCCCATCCATTCCCCTCGATAAGCTGCGCTCGGCGGCAGCGGCGACCATTTCGTTGCTGCAGTGCTGAGCTGCCGCTGTTGGCTTTCGCTGAGGATCTGACTTGATCGTGGTGTTGTGCAGGTAAGGAGAAGCGGAGGAGGCGAGGATGTCTCACCGCAAGTTCGAGCACCCGAGGCACGGCTCCCTCGGCTTCCTCCCCAGGAAGCGCTGCTCCCGCCACCGCGGAAAGGGTACGCTCCGCTCTTATCCGTGCCGGTGATTCGCTCGTTCGTGTTCCCTCTGTTCCTAGATTCGTTGGTTGTGTGGTGAAATCGCGCTCGAGCTCATGTTACGAGGCTTGCTAGGATAGTTCTCTTGTTTCGTTCTGTCGTGGTGATGATTTTGGCTAATTGGTCGATGCATGTGCACTGTGGTGCTCTATTCTGTATCCTTCGCGTAGCTGTATTTGTTCTGTTTTGATTGTTCTGTTTTTTTTTTCACATATCCATTTTGTGATACGATACCCATGTAATGTTCACGTACAATTACGGATCCATCTCATCAGATTCTTGTTTTGCTCGTTGCTCTAGTCATTTAGAATTGTTGCATTGTCATTGTTCATTTACTAGGTCATATATAACTTTATGCAAATCTATACTTGAAATGTATCTTCAATTGAATAAAATTTATCGCCTGTAATCTTACTTTTGGCAACTAAACACCAGGAACTTCATTTTGGCAATATGTTAGCCCAATCCATTTTTTGTGCTAATTTCAGTTTCAAATCAACACAATCTGATGACATGTTTCCTATTGCAGTGAAGTCATTCCCCAAGGATGACGCCACCAAGCCCTGCCACCTCACTGCCTTTGTTGGCTACAAGGCTGGTATGACCCACATTGTGCGTGAGGTTGAGAAGCCTGGATCAAGTATGACCACTTATCTGTTTCTGCTATAATTTATTTTACTTGTTGAGCCAAGCCTCAATGTTTTTGTAAATCTTTGTATGTTACATCAGTACTGGCACAAATGTAACACCTTTGATATTCTGCAGAACTCCACAAGAAGGAAACTTGTGAGGCTGTTACCATCATTGAAACACCTCCTCTTGTCATTGTTGGTCTTGTGGCTTATGTGAAGACTCCTCGTGGCCTCCGCACGCTCAACTCAGTTTGGGCTCAGCATCTTAGTGAGGAAGTGAGGAGAAGGTTCTACAAGAACTGGTGCAAGAGCAAGAAGAAGGCTTTCACCAAGTATGCTCTCAAGTATGACACTGAGGCTGGCAAGAAGGAAATTCAATTGCAGCTTGAGAAGATGAAGAAGTATGCTTCTGTTGTCCGTGTCATTGCCCACACCCAGGTAAGGATATAGTTTGTGTTTGTAGCTCATTCATGTTTTCAGGAAGTATTATTCTAGGTTGCTTATAACTTGAACCTGTTCGCTTATGCCTTATTTTCCTCCTAGAGCAATTTTGAACCAAGCTGGAAGTTTTCATATTTGCTGACACATTTCTTTCTATGTTTCAGATCAGGAAGATGAAGGGTTTGAAGCAGAAAAAGGCTCACCTGATGGAGATCCAGGTCAATGGTGGAACCATTGCAGACAAGGTGGACTATGGGTACAAGTTCTTTGAGAAGGAGGTCCCTGTTGATGCTGTCTTCCAGAAGGATGAGATGATTGACATCATTGGTGTCACCAAGGGTAAGGGTTACGAAGGTGTGGTCACTCGTTGGGGTGTCACCCGACTTCCCCGCAAGACCCACAGGGGTCTCCGCAAGGTTGCTTGTATTGGTGCGTGGCATCCTGCCAGGGTCTCGTACACTGTTGCTCGGGCTGGTCAGAATGGTTACCACCATCGAACTGAGATGAACAAGAAGGTTTACAAGATCGGCAAGGTTGGACAGGAAAGCCACGATGCTTCCACAGAGTTTGACAGGTATTTTTTCTGGCCTCTTCAGTTGTTTTGGTTGTCTGGCTGTTGTCTCCAAGTCCCGTTAGGTTTCATGCAATTTATTGGGTGAGATGATACATTTGAAGACTTAGCTTATCATGACATCAAGCACTTTGTTTCTTCTACCTCTTGCAGGACTGAGAAGGACATCACTCCCATGGGTGGCTTCCCCCACTTTGGTGTTGTGAAGGGCGATTACCTGATGATCAAGGGTTGCTGCGTTGGTCCCAAGAAGAGAGTGGTTACCCTCCGCCAGTCCCTGCTGAAGCAAACCTCCCGTCTGGCCCTGGAGGAGATCAAGCTCAAGTTCATCGACACCTCGTCCAAGTTCGGGCACGGGCGCTTCCAGACCACCGAGGAGAAGCAGAGGTTCTTCGGCAAGCTCAAGGCCTAAGCTGCTGGTGCTCAGCCGTAAAATGTCTCAGTTGTCAAGACTATTGCCGCCTGATACTCGTTACATTGTTTTCCGTGGTCCTAAGTTTTGTAGCGGATGTTTGAGAACTTGTTATTTATGCGTTCGTGCACTGCTTCTTTGTCCACTGATTGTGCGATTTTGCTAGCCGCGGACCGTACTGTTCCAATGGAGTCTGTTCCTGCTGCTTCCAAGCAATGTCACAAAAACGTATTCCCTCTGTTCCTGCCACAAGCTTTTTGAAACGGAGCGAGAACTTAATCTGCGTTCCTTTTTCCACACGTGATTCGTTTTATAAAATCCTGCAGTGCCGGGCGGATTTCGTTACTCTCTGTTTGTTTCTACGGAGTTTCTGTTCTACTCCCTCCCGATCGAATTACAACCTGGTGCAGTTCATTTTCAAGTCTTGTTGTACGTCAAACATTAAAATACGGACTCGATGTGTTAGAACCAGATTTGTAATAACCCCGTTCAAGTAGTCTTGAAGCCCGCTGACAGCGAGCTCGATTTACGCTTCCTCTCTCGCAAGCCGTAATCCTGTTTCATCAGCCGGTTTCTCTCTACAGCCACTTGCTCGGTCAAAAGGCTCGTAACAAACTCACGCCAAGCAGCGGTAAACAACGGATTAACGGAACACGGCACGCTAGCACTCACTGACACGAGGGTCCACCTTTCCTGGTCCCACAGTTCAGCGAAACCGGGGTCCTTCCTTATCCTCCCCTAACCCAGCGCTGTACCGCCGTCCGCTCTTAGATCCGTGCACCAGGTCCGTAGCCCGCTCGTCATGCAGCTACCTATCCGTATCCCAGTCCGAGCAAAACGAACGGCCCTTGTGTCCCCAGCAATGCCGATTTTCCGTGCGCCGCGTCCACGCGACGTAGACGATATAAACCGGCAGAACCGCCACCACAGGGGCCGCACGCCACGCGGCCCGGACCGGCCCGGCCCGGCCCACACGGACGACGCGGCCCAGCCACCTGAGGAAGCGAGCAAGAGAACTGCTGCAGGTGCAGGGCATCCTCTTCCTCTCTGCGCGCATAGCCAGGCAACCAGGAAGCAAACCAACCAACAGAAGAAGCAACAGCGGCGGCGGCGGCGGAAGGCGCGAGGCGAGGTGAGGTCCCTCTTCGCCCTCCGCTCCCCTCTCGATACGGCGCTGCTCTGCTCTACGTTCTCGGGGATTGGACGGCCGGCTTACCCACGGGGGTCGGCCGCGGTCCTAGTCGTGGTGGATCGAGCTCCATATGGGTTCGGATTAGGCCGTCACCTCCAATCCCGTTTGCGCACGCGCGTCTCCGTCACGGCTCGTGCGCGCGGTTGGTTTCAAGGGCGGGCGCGGATTATTTTCCATTTTAAACTCATCTTTTCGTAGTTACGGATTAGGTGGTTTTAGAGGCGGCGCTCGTGACCGTTCTGGCTCCGCTAGTGTTCGATGCGTCGCTCTACGCGTGGTATTGCGGAGAATAGACGAATCCGTAGGTGCATGTCATGATTTATGGTCTTGTTTGCATGTAGGGGGTTTAGTTCCAGGGTTAGATACACTGATAGAGTTCAGTTCACCATTTCACACTGCCACCGCACCGCACGCAAGATGTAGTGATCTGTGCTCCAGATTTGGCGACCGTATCTAGCCCTTTTTATTGTTATGATTAGGATCTTGTCATGTTTCGTCATCAGCTTTCTCCGAAAACGACAATTCTCTGGAACCGTAACCGTAACGGCTTTGTAACTTGTCTGATGTGGCTCCCTCATCACCTGATTTTCTGTTTGGGCACATCGATTCATGTAGATGTCACTTTTAGGTTACAATGATTACCTGGAATGTTATGATCCAAATAGATCGCACTGTTTCGGGGTACATCAAGTTTGATCATGTTTCTCTTTCGACTTTCAAGTTGATGTACTATTAGTTTTGCTCAAGTCAAAGTCATTCGGTTAGATTTTAGTTATTTAAAAAAAAATTGAGAAGGGGGGGGGGGGGGGGGGCTGTTGCTGATTTGGACATCCCCTTTTCATAAATTTTGGTCTATCAGGGAGATCTCTTCTTGTGCTTCAAATGGAATACATCATATTTTCCTTATCAGTGTGGTCTTCTTCTACTTCAAAAGCAGTACAGTTTGACTTGTTGCCTGTACCGCAGATGTAATGTTCTTGTATTTTTATCTCTATATTTCTTCAGTTTTATTCTTCCATGAGAAGGGCATGCTAACTTCAGTCCTGTTTGTTGATTTCATACTTGTCTTATGTTTCACTGAATTGTTGGAACCCAGTGCTGCTTTCTATATGACTAATCCATGCATATCTTATTTGTTCATATGATAGGTTATTGTTCTCTTCTGGAAGTAACTCATTGATGGTCCATCAAATATTATTGTCTGATATTTTTTGTCATCTGTTTTAGCCGGCATGGATAGATATCAAAGGGTAGAAAAGCCTCGGAATGAGACACCAATTGGCCAGAATGAGATCAGGATCACTACACAGGGGAGGATGAGGAACTACATCAGCTATGGGATGTCGTTGCTTGAGGTAACAATTACAACAATAGCTTGTACATTTTTGCAATCCGAAGGGATATTTTTAGTAGCGTGTCACCCGTTTGCTGTTCTCAGGAGTGCAATTTCATTTATTATTAGTGTTTCCTACTGTTATAATAAGGTCTCTTAACTACAAGCTAACCTGCTTGGCTCCAACATCTTTTTTTACAGCACACACATTAGTCAAACAATAAATTTATATGGCTTATGAGCTTAGTGTTTTCATTGTGTTCACATGCCAAATGCACTGCTTGGTTCTTCGATTTTAAGAGTTTTGTTACCTTAGAAATGCATCAGAGAAATTAATAATGGTCCAACATGCTTATTGTCTAACGCTCCTTTAATTGCATCACTTCTCATTCAATTATTTCTGCTGAATTAAGTGAGGTGAATCAGTTTGACAAACGGACAAAAGTTATGTACAGTTCCTATTATAATTTATTAAATGCTGCAGTCAGTGGTTGCACATGTTATTTTGTGAAATCGTTGTCTCAGCGTTTCTGAGGATTTTGCTTAGTTGTTGTAGAACCAGGACGCCATGCCACTATTCCAAATTCTCTTTGCAGCATCATGTATTTTTTTTAACTATAGTTGAATGCAATTCTTTTAGTTTTTTGTCAGTATGTATTTTCTTATGTATTCTCAGGAAAATGGCCATGACGAGATTACTATCAAGGCCATGGGACGGGCCATAAGTAAGACAGTTATGGTTGTTGAATTGATCAAGGTCGGTCATAGTAACTTCTTCTGCCTTATGTATCTGTTTCAAAAGCTATTGTTTGGTTTTCTTACTGTTCTTAATTGTTCATCCAGAGGAGGGTTGCTGGTCTTCATCAGAATACATCTACTGAATCTGTTGATATCACTGACACTTGGGAGCCTTTGGAAGAAGGCCTTCTCCCGTAAGGATGTTCTTAAATTCATTCAAAGAAAATAATAAAAAGATGCATTTATATTGCTTCAAAGAAAATAGGAAAGATGCATTGAAACACTAACAGACCTCTTTGCACAGTCTGGAGACGACTCGTCATGTATCGATGATCACCGTAACATTGTCGAAGAAAGAGCTGGATACATCATCTCCAGGGTAAGTCAAAATACTTGGTCTGGTTCAGTTGCGTAGACAGAGAATAGATACATACTTGGCCATTTGGTTCTGTCTGACCCATTTATGATTGCTCATTGTATTGAAATCTGGCCCATTTATACCAATGATGTCTTTAGGTACCAGCCACCAATCCCAGCTGAAGAAGTGAAACCTGCTTTCGACTATGATCATGAAGGTGCTACTCTGATCATTTTCATCTTATGATGTGCTTGCTCACCAATCACCGAATAACCGATATCCTGTTCATGGTCATCCAGAATCCTATCCCACCGGTCGAGGAAGAGGTCGTAGTGGTGGAAGAAGAGGCAGAGGAAGAGGTATCTTCATTTTCATGTTTTCTAATACACATCAAACTTCTGAACAATATTTCCTTCAAAAACAAAAAAGTCTGGACAATAGCACCATCTGGTCCTCAGCTGTGCCTGTGCCTCTTATAGTTTTCGCATTTGACTTGCCAAAATGACTGTATACTCATAGTCCTGTGGTTAGTACCTATTACTGCTTTATATAGCTTGCATCTTAAAAACTGAGTTTTGGCACTCCGTATTTATAATACTGAACAAATAAGCAGGTCAGAATGGAATTTGGTGTCTCATCCATAACAGTTATAGCTAATGCATGCCTTATTTCTTGAAAAAACATATAAAATTATTTACGTGGATAAGAAATGTCTTCTTTTGATTCTTGCATAATGAATGTGAACAGCAATGAGCAATGGTCCCCCTCCCCCTGCTTATGATTATAATGATGAGTGGGAGGAGGAAGGAGAGTATTACAGCAGAGGACGGGGGAGAGGGAGATCAAGAGGGAGAGGAGGGAGAGGCCGTGGCTACTATGGAGGGGGCAGGCGTGGTGGTTATGGACCTGATTATGGCTATGGCGGTAGAGGCGGCTATGGATATGGCTATGGTGGCAGAGGTGGTTACTATGAAGAGCAAGATGAATACTATGACGGTGAGCCTGAAGAGTATGGCCCTCCAGCTCGTGGTAAGCTCAGTATGGTGTGCTACATGTTTACGTGAGCCTTAATTGCATGCTGATCCTCTCATGTCTCCTGTTGGTTCTGCAGGGCGTGGCAGGGGAAGAAGGGCGCCTTTAGGTGGGCGAGGCCGTGGACGTGCCCAAGGAGGTTATTACTAGATGAGCATGGTTCATGCCAAGTGTTCGCGCTGAAGCTAGGACACTAGTGCAAGCTCTGTTTCGCTTAATTATCTGGTAGCGTTTGCCGTTTGCTCCCTATGTGGTCTATGATGTTTATCGGACCTCATTCATCATATGCTACTTCTAGCGTTGTGTGAGGACGCGTCAGGCAAATTTTGTAGTTCATCCATGGTTTTGTAGCTAGGCCATAAAGTTACCTTGTACCTTGCACTCATGTAGTGGAGTGTCTCATCTCAGTATCGAACATGTTAAAAATGTTCTCTTATTCTTCTATCGCCTTATTTCATGATGGATGCGCGTGGAATGCTGCTGCATCAGTTAGATGAGCAGATGCGGTATCTTGTTGGTCTTGGCGTGCAAGTACCCCTGCTTCTTCCAGCTGAATGGCATAGCATAGCATCTCCTTCCACGGTTGCACGCATTGGATCACGTCCAACCTCTCTTCTCGTCCAGCAGCTCCATCAGATAACATGCATCTTTCTTTGCAGAACAAGGAGCTGGTTGATGTCGGGCAGCAAAATGAATTCATACGGCAGGTGCATCTGGACTGCATTGCGTGTTTTGAAATATTCATGTTAGTTTTCTTCAAGGAAACGCCTCCCATAAATTAATTAATCTTGGAATTCATACACGCGTTAATTTGGTGTTCATCATTTGATCACGTTCTGAGAAACGACGTGTTTCTCAGAAATCCATATTATTAAATTACTCTAACTTGGAGCCTTGGAGCGCACCTTGTTTACCATGCATATTTCTCCCAGAATACAACTCTCCAAAACGTATACGACACAAACTAAAAGAATGCTACTGTACGAATACAATAAACTCTCCAAAAAGAATACGTACGATACTAATACAAGAATCCAAGAAATACGATACGCATACAACTCTATGAAAAGAATGCTCCTATACAGCTACATCTACATCAAATTAAATTTCGAAATGCCGTTCCGTGTATTTTTTTGTCTCTGATTTTACATAAGCACACGTGTCAACCGATTCTTGTGCGTGCGTGTCATCCTGAGGTGTCTCGAGTTGGCGGTGATGGCCACCGCCCAAAGCCCGGGCGAGGATGGTGCTCGGCGGGGCTCCCCTGCGGCTGGAGACGGAGCGTTGCGCCATCGTTTCCGCTTCCTCCTCCTCCTCCGACGAAGCTCGACGGCGCGCCTGGCACCGTCACCGCTGGCGGCCGGGTCGGGCGTGCCGTCTGGTCAAGGAAGAAACGCGGCGGCTCGCCGGCGCCCTGCAGGAACCTGGCGTAGTCCGAGTAGTCCTCCCCGCCGCCGCAGACCGTGGCCGTCGCCTGCGACTCCAGCACCGCCTCCGGTCGCGCAGGCGGCGGCGCCGCGGGAGAAGGGAGCGCGGCGGACTCGGGGAAGTTGAGCCTGGCGCGGCCGCCGCGGAACCGGATCGCGGCCGCGTCGTAGGCGCGCGCGGCGGCCTCGGCGGTGGCGAAGGTGCCGAGCCACACGCGCGCCGCTTTGTGCGGGTCCCGGATCTCCGCCGCCCACGTGCCCCACGGCCGCCGCCGCACGCCGCGGTACCGCCTCTCGGGACCGCCGCCGCCCGTGGCGGAGGAAGACGGGGAAGAGAGATGCAGCTGGCTCGGACCCTGCGATGACGCCGTCGTCAGAGCTGGCGGCGACGACGGTGCTGCAGCTGGTGCTCTGTACCCTGATCCTGTTGTCATTTCTTTTCATTCAGTTATATTGCTCAAACTCAAAGCATGCTTCGTGCATATCAGCATAGCTGCATATGAGTTGGCAGTGGCGGGAAACTTCCATCTGGTCTTCTACTGCTGACAAATGTGAGAAACGGAGACTAGCCCATGACGACTAGCGGCTAGCTAAGCTACAGGAAAAAAAACAGAGACTTGCAAGCGTTGCTAATCACCGTAATCCGCTGCCGATGACTGAGCCAGCGACGATGGTCCGCCCACCCACCACGGCGAGACCGCCTCCTCCGCGCTTCTCGCCGGCGGCACGGCACCGCCCGCGACGACCATAGACAGAGCGGACACCATCGCCGACATCTCCCGGTCTTGCCGTGACGACGACGGCGCCATCAGTGATCGATGGCAACCAACCGCCGCAGCCGACTGCTCCTCCTCCTCCTTCGCCGCTGTCCAGCACATGAACTTACGAATCAAGCAACGTCACGCTTCTCCTTACTTCCTGTCCTACATATATAGGCGGGCAGGCGGCACGGGAACCGCCCCTTCGTGAACAAGAGAAGCAAAGTGCAATCCATTTGATGTTCCAAATTCGTTTTTTTTTTTGGGAGGGGGGGGGGGGGGGGGGGGGTTGGTTTGAAGCAAATTCGCTTCGTCCGTCGCTCTGCTCTGTCTCTAATTAAGCGAACTTGAAAAGAAAACGAATTCATTACGTAAAAGATAATTAAACAAATTGGAGGAGAATTCGGGACCAAATTGCCGTCGTCGAATATTAAATCGATTTCCCACTTATTACTGCATGTTCGCATTTAGCAGGGGCTGGTTGACCGTGAAGCCCGGTTTGACCAGAGTACTACGAGAGTGTCTTCCCACTTCTAATTAGCAGATCGGTTCGGTGTCTGTCATTTCTTAGTGATTACGTAGCAAGCTAAGCTAAGTCAAACCGGCGATTAATTAATTAAACTATAGGCAGTGCGGTAACTTGTCGGTAATTAATAGCCAATCTGAGATTAATTTAAAAGAATTGAGCCACTGCTAGTAGTGGCCAAATCCAAACCGGGCGCTCTCATTCATCATCTTTGCCGTCCCTTTTTTCCCGCACGTGCATAAAACGCGGTCGTGTAGTGCCGAGGTTCATTTCGGTCTCGCCGGTGGAACACGTGCCCGTCGTCGTCCAACCGTTCTTTTTTCTTTTTTGCTGTCGACGAGTGAGCTCTTCGGCACTACTCGGTTGCCGACATGGTATGGATTGCCATCCAGACTCCAGAGAGATAGAGGGGAGAATTTACGAGAGTTCGAAGTGTTTTCTAGCTAGGCTGGCCAAGCTAGCTAGGTTCATTCAGTCAACCGACGAAAATGTACGTATCTGGATCGACATTTGGACGTAGTTATGCGGCAATGGAAGAATCGAAGAGCACTGTGGTAGCCAGGCACCGTGATATTGTTAATTTATTTTTGAATTAATTGGTGATAATTTTTTGAGTACGGATCGCTCGCTGACGTTACACAAGAAGCTGACCAACGGATACGTATATATATAGATGGCGAGAGGACGAAGACGCAGGCGAGAGCTACCGTGCTGTATGCATGTACTATTAGATGTCTGTGCATGTCAATATGTTTGCCAAACATATATGGCGCGACCCCCGGCCTACCCCTACAATCTAACGCTTTCATCTCTGAATTTCGAAAAATTTTCCGGTCGGTCAGACTGAATTTTCAGTGTGCCTCGGAACAGTAGAATGCCCATCGTACGTGTTCTGGATCCTACATGCGCGCCCGCTTAATTTGCTCTAAAGCGAAACACGCTGGGGATGTTCCACGAGATCCGGGAGGATGTTCGCGCTTATATATGGGCTGCATATATTGGGAGCCAAGGAAATTTGCACCTCTCTGCTAGTAGTTCTTTTAAACGGCTTTGAAACCCTATCTTCTTGCACCCTGTCACCGTCACCAGCTGGTTTTCGGGCGTGTGTGTGTGTTTCAAGATGCTGATGAGCGAGCAAGCTAAATCTCAATTCATCGTATGCGCTAAACAAAATACCTGACGGTTAATCAACCTTGCATTATTTAAATAATCGGGTGCATACAAATGCTAATCTTAATTATTCTTAAAGCATATGCAACACAGACATCGGGTGATATTCCAAACTCAACGGTGTCACCTCACCCCACCTCCCTTCGTTGTCTCCTGAGAGACACGACGTGCACGAACATCCCCTTGTACCTCCCTTCTCTGACCACCTCGTCCAGGTGCTCCTCCGCCGTCCTCACGAACTCGTCCATGTCGATGCCGCCGGCCCCGAAGTGGCGCGTCAGCATCGGCTCGTGCACGGCGCGGATGGCCCGGGCGAACTCGGCGGGGTCGCACGCCGCCGTGTGGCCGGACTCCATGCTGACGACCTCGAACGAGCCCTCCGCGTCCACGGTCTCGCGCACCTCCCCCGCGCTCGGGTCGTACACCGGGATGTTGTACGCGTCCAGCCTCGCCGCGTCCACGAGTCCCTGATGAGAGCGTGCATATATAGATCGACCATCAGCACGTACCCATGTCATACGTACGATCAGCCATGCATGGAGGCGTATACCAGGATTAATAAACTAGCTAGCTAGTAGCCAAGATCGATCGATCGATCGAACGAACGAACCCGTGCAACCATGGCGTGGAGGATGTGGGTGGGATGGTCGTTCATGGCGAAGCTACTGTCGGTGCTCATGTCCCTAGCCGACCGTCCCTTGAGGCCAACCAGCAACCATCCGCCGGGGACGATCTCCGCGGCGCGGGACGAGAGGAACGACGAGAGGTCAGCACTGAACTGCCGCTCGTACGCGCCGATCACCGACGCGGAGCTCGTTCGGTCGGCGCAGATGTTGCCTCTGTTCAGCACCGCGCCGGTCGTCAGCTCCGGGGGGACCTGAGAGAGCCAGTGGAGACTGAAGGAGGAGATGGCCAGGTGCACGCTCCCCGCCGGGAAGAGCCGGCCGAAGAACGACCCCGGCGCGGCGAAGACGAAAACGTCGGCGCCGGCGTCAGACGCCGCCTCGGGCTTAGACTGCTCCCTCCTGTGGCGCATCAGGAACTCCGGGAGCTGCTTCTTGAACACGGTGTTGAAGTCGTTGTCGGGGAGGTCGTTGAGGTAAACTCGGACCTCCGGGCGGCTTGCGCCGTAGCACCGACGGCGCACGGCGTCGACGGCCACGGAGACGAGGAACAGCGTGTTGGGTCCCGACGAGCAGCCTAGGTCCGCGACGCCGATGCTCCTCGCCGCGTCGGCGGCGTCGTCAGGCCACAGGTCCGCCACGGCGGCCTCTACCAGCGGGACCAGCCTCTCCTGCGCGCGCCGCTGCGGCAACAATGCGTATACGATCGAACATGATGCATGCAAGCGACATGGTCGTACGTCGGTGTTAACACGAGCAGCAGAGGGAAAGAACGATCTGGTGCAGAGTGTGTGCATGCGAGATGAATGCGTGCGTGCGCGCTGCGTGGACAGAACGGACGAACACGTACGAACCTGAGGCGTGGAGTTCCTGGCGTAGCTGGTGATCCCCTCACCGCCATTCATGTGGACGCCGGCGGACGACGACGACAACGCCATCGCCGATCGAGCTCTTATTTCTTCATCTTCTACACGTATATACAGCGCGGCTAGCAAAAAGTTGAATTGAGCCTGCCGGTTGAACTCAGCTGACCACGCACGTTTTATACTAACGTCAACAAAATATTCCCCACTGTCCCAAACGCTTTTGTCTCTGTACAGAGAAGAGAATCCAGTATCCGAAAAACGAGTTTTTTTTTTTTTTTGAAAGGCGAAAAACGAGCTCTTGGACAACAATTCGTATAGACAGAATCGCGGCAGGCTTTCTTCCTCCTCCACAGGAAACTGTTATGTCTTTCTTTCTAAAAGACTCAGAAATTTAATGTTGGAACATTAAATTTCTTATATTATTATTAGTATACTAATATAAGAAGGAGAAGTTGAGACTTCGAACTCTCTCGCTATCAGGATCGGACGACTGCTCACCCGCTACACATAAACATCCTTGTCGGTCCATCGAGAGAATCTAACAACTTTCAAACGCTAAACTTCCCTTCTTCGACTTGCAGACGATTCTGCTGCTAATCAAGGTGCAGGACGACAAACGCGAGAGACGATTTGGCCGCGACGCGCGTGCTGGATTGCGCGTGCTCTGTTCTGCTGTTCCAAGAGATGAAACTGATCATATTTCGTACAGTACTTAATGCCACAGCTAACAAACATACCATCTTTGATGGATTTAGCTAGCTGGTCACGTTTTGTACTAAATGACACAACTAGCAACCCTAGCTACCTGATTGTTTGACGGATTATTAGTCGGTTAAGATTTCGCACTAAATGGCACAGCTAACAGAGTTTAATGCTCTGACATATTGAGCTAGCTAGTCAGAATTAATGGATTGAGTTGGTCACGTACTAAATGACGCAACTAGCAAACATAATTTCTACTTATTCCATTCCAAATTACTCCTATTTTACATGCTTTTTCACGAGTGATTTGGGATGACGAGAGTACAAGTTTTACGGATCATAGAGGGCCGTGGATGTTCTTATCGAAAGCCCATTAAAGGGCCCAAGAGAAGCCCAGTCTCTCTGGCGGCCCAGTCTTCTCTTTACTCGTGTGGGCGTGGCGGGCCCATAGCTTCTTGTCATCTCTCTCTCGCCGCGATTCATCGCCTCGCCGCCGACGCCGTGCGCAGCCTTCCTCCGGCCGGCGCACCAAAGCCGACGAGCGAGCGCTCGCCGCGGAGGCAGCCACGCAGCAGCTCGGCACTGAGGGTAAATAAGCACCGTGGTACGGAACAAGCAAGCGTGCAGTCCCAGCCCTTCTTCCTCGCCATCGCCGTAGCCGTCGTCGCGGGCCTCCGCGCCCTCGTTCGACCCGGCGCCCGAAGCGTTACAGAGGTTTATAAAATAATAAGCCGAAGAGGAACCGATGGGGTCCGTGGATCTGATCGCCTCCTGCCTCGACTCCATCCGCCAGGTCGGATCTCTTCGCGGCTTTTTCGTGCTTATTCTTAGTTTTTCTCCTTGGTTTTGGATTATTTGTTTTGTGCTTTCCCATTACAATCTACAATATGATTTTTTTTTCCTTTTTGTTCTTAGTCCTGTGTATGCACCGTGCTGAAAGTATCGGACGAATGCTCAGCATTAAAACAATTAGCCTGTTAAAAGAGCAATCTTTTGCTGCCCACGCCGAAGCAGTAAACCTGAATTCCCTTTTGGTGTCAAATGTAATGTTAAAATGCCATGTCTTGTTATTAAAAAAACTGTTTCACATGTGAAAACACCATCCTTTTAGCTTCACTACCCTTTTATATTCATCTTTTGTAATGGTATAATCAGCCCAATCTGTCTGTATCGACTAGACTTATTTGTGTGGTGGATTTCGCTCGCCAAAAGATCATCTTTTCAGCTTTGAATAATGAATACCATTTATTTGTTTATGGACGCAGGTTGGAGACGAGATTTCAGATTCAATTGTGTACATTGATGCTGGCACCATGGAAGCTTTCCAGTTCATGGGAGCATTCCCTCTGCTTCTTGAGCTTGGTGCTCGTGCTGTTTGCAGCTTGGATAATGCGTCTCCTCTTGATGCTGTGAGTTTCTGGCAGTGCCTTGCTAGAACAACTTATGGGAAACACTACGATTCGTTCTTTGCAATTAGTAATTCTTCTTAATTCGAATAAAGGAACTAAATGGACCATGTTCAGGCCTTCTGGGCATCACTAATCAATCACTAAGTTGGTAAATGATCAGGGAGCGTTCAGAGTTAAACTTCTGACAGGAGTTCACTAATCTGGGAAATCTTGACCTTGAATACAGATGAATCTGTGTAAATTCGATGAATACTACCATGAGCCAGTTTATAATTATTTTTAGTGCATTTTCTATTATTCAACACTGAAAGCTGAACAGAGAGATTTCCTTTGTGGTAATGGTAAATAATATTATTATAATGTTGCAATATATTCCTATTTTTGATTTTAGCTCAGTAGTTCTCGTACTTAATGACTGTCATGTACATGAGGAATGTTATTTTGACTATGTACTCCCTCCGTCCTCAAAAGTTTGTCACTTTGTAGTTCATTGAGGGAGTAGGCATTTAAGTTGTGCAGCAATAGCTTAATAGGCCACCTTCTAGTATAAAGCATGCATACATGTCAACGCATATCTTCTGTTCAGCACTTCTCATGGGCATTGTCAGGCCTGCTAAATTCATGTTAGCTATCATTTGTATTAAAGCCAAGTTTTGTGTGGTTTTCTAAGATAAGGATAAATTGTGAAAGTGTTTTTTAATGTGCCCTGAATGGGCTATTTTCTGCTCCTGCTTTTATCTGATTGTGCTATTTAATATGTGTTTTGCAGGCTGCTGACTGGAACTCAAGTTTTTTGCATCCAGCAAGTAAGATTGTAGTGATCACATCATGCCTTCTGAGTGATGCTCATCGGTATATTCTGAGATGCCTGGGCAACCATGGAACCATTTCACACTGTACTATACTGACAGCTGTTTCTGAGGTGCTTTACCTTTTCAAGGATATATTCCTTTTCTGAGCTGTTCCTGATGCTAGCACATCCTCTATATGATTCTTCTCTACTCTAGTATGTAGTGTACAACAAATTACAAGTCACATAATGCAAAATTTCTGCCCTTCATTGTTTGTCCGATTGAATGTATAAACTGGAGTGCAATGTATCCTTTGAAATCCACAATAACTTCTGCATTAGTTAGAAAAATAAAGTAACAGGTTATTCCTATCTTCCTATTCGTGTTCATCTTGTTGTTGAAGTACACTTTTGCGGTAATTTAAAAGTTCAATCCTACGTTTCTGTGAGAAGTTGTTTTTTTTTTTTTACTTTTCTTTGGTTGAAATTTGTTACAGGTTGGCCACTCTGCATATGTTGATTCTCCACTTGGGCCAGATGCCTTCCGTGAGTATGAGACATTACTCATTCAGGACCATGAAGAACTTTGTAAGAAGCATGGGAATTTAGGGAAAAACAAAGATAGTCATGGCATGGAGACTGATTTTACATTGCATGTTGATAGTAAGTCAGGCTCTGGAGTGCAGTATGGAACTAACTCTGAGTCCAGCCCAACAAAAAGAAATTTGTTCGATGATGACTTGGGCCAGGTAGAAGC
Organism: Tuctoria greenei; assembly: GCA_036927565.1. Taxonomy (NCBI): domain Eukaryota; kingdom Viridiplantae; phylum Streptophyta; class Magnoliopsida; order Poales; family Poaceae; genus Tuctoria; species Tuctoria greenei. The sequence continues at coordinate 176,201,955 of JAYESD010000009.1, read as the reverse complement.
AAGAGGAAGGAATTTCTCTGTAACTGTGTGCCATTTTCCAATGATTATCTCTCCCATTTCCTCAAGGGCTTTTGTTTTGCCTTCTGAGGGCATAATTGCTGGCTCCTACTTATCAAATCCACATGAAGATTCCCTTGGCCCTGGTCTACCATGCATATCTGCCGGTAAACCTTTTGACAGTGACGAGGTACCTCCAGGAGTGACCTTGACTGCTCAGTTCCTTTACCATTTGGCCAATAAGGTAATGATTATCAAATAGAGAATACTAATACTACTTGCTTGTGAATCTGATCTATTCTTTTCAAGGCTATAACTCTTACTTGTTGATCACAATTTTTTTGTTGCAAAATCTGTGTAGATGGATCTAAAGCTCGACATATTTTCATTCGGTGATACATCAAAGGTCATTGGGAAGCTGATGATGGACATGTCAAGTCTATATGATGTTGGACGTCACAAGAGATCCGCTGGTCTACTTATCATAGATCGTACAGTTGATCTTCTAACTCCTTGCATCCATGGTGACTCATTTCTTGATAGGATGCTGTCATCATTGCCACGTAAGGAAAGGATGTCATCCTACACTGCTGCGAAAAATCCACAAACTCCAAGCAAGCATGCTCCAGCTACCATTAAACGTTCCCCATTGGATTTGAAGATTCCTTTTCAGATGGTTTTTGGTGAGAAAGAAACCAAAAGTAGGGCCAGTATGTTGTCTGAAAGTATCATGTCATTTGTTTCTGGATGGAACTCTGAAGAGGTTGATTCTGAAGTTACCTGGATACCTGATTATGCTGACAAAGCAGATGATGACGAACTTGGCGGTCAGCTTGGCACCATAAGTGGTTCCTTTCTATCCAATAATACTGGAGTGTGCTTCTTAGAAGCACTATTAGATAAAGGAGAAAAAGATGGGCTAATGCTGATCAAGAAATGGCTTGTTGAAGCTTTGCAGCGTGAGAAACTATCCTTTGCATCTAAAGGTCGACAAGGAGGGGCTTCTGTTTCAGAGATTCGTTCGATGGTTGAAATGCTCTCTCGAGATCAATCGTCCTTGTTGAAAAATAGAGGAGTTATTCAGTTAGCATTAGCTGCTGAAATGGCTCTCCGTGAGCCTCGGAGCTCTCGCTGGGAAGCCTTTACAAGTGCTGAGAGAATATTGAGTGTCACATCTGCAGAAACAACTCAAAGTCTTGCCAGTGAGCTTCGTGATTTCATCAACACTAGCACTTCAGCGGAATCTCATAAACAAGCGAGTCCAATGGAGTCTTCACAGGGCCTTCTTAGTTTCCAGGATGTATTACTTCTGACTGTTATTGGGTACATCTTGGCTGGTGAAAATTTCCCTACATCTCTTGCTGGTGGTCCCTTTTCCTGGGAAGATGAGCGTTCTCTTAAGGATGTTGTGGTGGATTCTATTCTTGAACGACCATCATCTGTGAAGTTGCGCTTCCTTGATGGACTGGACAATGAACTTGTAGGTAAAGCAAAATCCAAAGACAGTGAAAAGAATAATACGGACTCTACTGAGCTAGCATCCAGTACTGATGACTTTGATGACGAATGGGGTAACTGGGATGACGATGATAATACCACCGATCAAAAGGACAAAACATATGGTGATATGCAACTTAAGTTGGAAGTGCGAGATAGGGTTGATCAACTCTTCAAATTCTTTCACAAATTGTCCAGTATGAAGTTAAGAAACCAAGCTATTGGAGAAGGTATAGCAGCACTGAGTAGATTTGAGACTGATATCTACTCAAAGAAAGGCTTACTTTATAAGTTGCTATTAGCTCTCTTGTCGAGGTTTGATGTACCTGGCCTCGAATACCATTCATCAGCTGTCGGTCGTTTATTCAAAAGCGGTTTAGGTAGATTTGGGCTTGGACAGGTGAATTACTCAATTTTTACTTGTTTGTGCCTTCTTGTTTATGTTTTGATTGCTGATTTTCCATCTATTGTTTCATATGCAGTCCAAACCAAGCTTTGGTGATCAAAGCGTTCTTATCGTCTTTGTTGTGGGTGGTATTAATGCTCTTGAGGTATGCTCCTTTTTGTTTTTTGTTGGTTTGAGTTATTCAACTGTATCATGATTGTTTCTCCCAAAATGTTCGGTGTTTAGATGCTATTTGATTCCCATTGCGGACAACAATGAGTGCATACCTAGTTTTTAATCTCAGTGGAAATCCATGATAAGAAATTTACATGCTATTTGACTGTCTGTAATAGCATTTTTTTTAGTATATTGATTTTTTTTTGTTGAAGTTTGAAGTGTAGTTTCAGTTCACTGCTTGTCTGCTTCCTAAACTGTAAATAGTCATGTTAAACTTCATAATGTGTATAACATCAGTCTTTGTTACTTCTATTTGAAAATGTGTATTTATTTGCATCATTTTATATGCTCCATAGAACCTAAACAACTGTTCTCATTGAAATTCATAATCAATGTTAGACAATAATAGTGTTATGACAAACAAAATTGTAAAGAATGTCCTAACAAACCAAATGGTCTCTCTGTGCAAGGTCCGGGAAGTCATGAATGCAATCTCAGAGGGCAGCAGACCAGACGTGGAGCTTATTCTTGGAGGAACAACCCTTCTCACTCCAGATGACATGTTTGAGTTGATGTTGGGCACATCAGATTCTTCTTAGGCTCATCCTTGCACAAATGAGGACCGTAATGCTTGAGCCGACAATAATGGACATCTGAATAAGAGTTCAAAGAATTCCAAAGATTTGCTGGTAGCAGTTTTTCGCGAAATTTCACTTTCTAATGGAGCAGATTATTCAGATTCTGAGGAGCTATTTGTTGATGCTACCAGAAGCAGTCAGTTAAATATTCTAATCATCCTGGGGAGCCTTTTTAGTAAGAGGCTGTCGACGTAGCAGCACTGTCCAATAACAGCTTTCACAATAATTGTCAGGAAATGCACTCACTTTCTGGAAGCTACAGAGAACATACAAGAACGAAGTCTGAGTTAACCTGCTAACAATACACTTATAAGTAGTATGAAACTTTTTAGCGGTTTTGGCTGTTATAGTTTGCTCCCATGAATTGCTTGTGGGTACAGTAACTAGCATGTAAATCAGTGTACATCGTATGGTGGTGAAATGATTTTTTTTTTGAGATTTACTGGTCTGGGAAACTGCCAACAGATCCAAGTTGAAAATGTCTAGAATTATGTGTAGAAGATTAATCAAAATTATATCGTTGATTCAGAAATTGTTATTCAGAGTCAAGTCCCATCTGACTTCTAGTCTCTCAAGTGTGTTTAGGACTCAGAAGCAAGTCTCTGATATCCAAATTGATGTACATGTGTCAAGTGCGTCTCTGGACTATGTTGCCATACATGTAGCAATTCTGATACTCGTTGGCCAATCATAGAAAGCAGATAATGTAAAAGAAGGTTGATATCATCCGCAATGAAACATGTTAGTGAGGGATCTGCCCGACGGCCTCAGTTTGGTTCCTTGGTATTTGTCAGCTTTGTTATAACAGGTATACTGACTGATTGCTTCAGTAAACATTTACCAGCATTCTTTACTTCCTGGCTGAACATCCAACATATTTTTTTTTGGAAAAAGGTTGGAACTTATTTTCTTGACAGATATATAGTCTCTGGAGAATCTTCTCGGGGTCACATCTTTTATCAATTATGACCCCCATGCATGTTGCATGGACACATTGGACCTTCTATTATTGCTCGTTCAAGGAATCCAAGCATCACAAACGTGCTACTTAGAAAAGGAAGCCGCGGATCACGATTTCTCAGATCTGATGTCAGGTTGTAGCAGCTCGTGTTTTAGCAGTGTCGTAGCATTGCTGGTTCAGTGCACGGATCATGAGTGATCCCTGTCCCCGGACACCAGCCCGACGGCGGAGGTGGTGAAGAAGGCGACGCGTTGCTACGGACACCGAGGCGAGTCCATGCTCGCCGGAGCTGCCGGCGGGTGACCCGTGCACTTGTCCATGCACATCAACTGTAGGCTACATACATACACGGCAGATAGAAGTACGACAGACAGCTGAACGGGATTTGGCAGCGCTCTCTTGACCCCTACCTAGCTCCTGAGCTGGCCATGGCCCATCCATCCATGGCGCTGTGCATGAGCAGGCCCATCCCAGCAGTCCTGGATAGATAGAGTAGAGAGGGCCGGCAGGGCAGCACATGCCGTGGAAATCTAGCTTGGCGTCGTCCCGTTTCCATGATCTGTTATGTCGTCTACCAGTTGTTGTTATTAGCGTCTAGTATGCATGGGGAGGATGGCAAGGAAGATCGGGTTGGATTGAGACGAAGTCTCCACGAACTGTTCCCAAGCTGATAGAATTATTCAGAGTTGTGTGTGTTAGCAGATACTGAATGCTGCAGCTTGTTATGCATCTTGTTTTGCAGAACTTGTGTATCTATATTTGTTAATTTTCCTCTAAAAAAGTTAAGTTTCAGACAAAAGTACTACTACTTCCTAGTGACTGTCTGCCAACAGGGTTCTTCATCTCAAGGAAATACCCTAGACTGCTAACTTACACTGAATTCTTACCATGGATCCAAAGTATTCCCTCCGTTTCGAAATAATTATCACCGATTAGTTCAAAAATGAACTAGTCGGTGACAATTATTTTGAAACGAGGGAGTAGTCATCATCATGCAACCACATGAGACTGGGTTACCATTTGTTTAGTCCCGAACCTTCTGTTGTACTGCCTAGCAGCATGCATGCATCATGGCTTTACAGGACCAGATGCATTTGGTCTCTCTTTCACAACTAGCGCGCGCTTTCTTCACAACAAAGCCATGGACCACACACACAGCCTCACAATCACCTTTCAAGCGTGCAGCCACACACGCTCTGTCAGTTCCAGTTGATCTTTCTACAGCAGCACTTTTGCAAGGACGACCAAATGGTGGACCATATGAACTGCATGTATGCATGATACAGGTTCTTCCTCCTCTCCTACAAAGTTCATTCATCAGAGCATGCATTGGCCTCTAGTCTGTATTGGTCACCTTACAAGTGTCGTTGTCTGCCTTGTGAGTGTGCATGCAGTTACTAATTGCCATATGGTGTACATGTTGTCATCAGTTGATAGCATCATCACCATCGTGTAGGATCGATGTCTTCATTGTAAATGGGAGGAGGGGTCATCGCATTTTGGAGTTTTTTTTTTTAATGTCCAAACACTTCCTCCGTAAAAGTAGCAAGCATATATAAAATTGAGGTCGTCCAAATATGGTTGGGTCATTGCAAGTATCAAAATGTTGAGTGTGGATATGATCATAGGATACGACACAGTTATGCAACCCATTTCTGTTCAATATTAAGAACTTTGAACAGTTCATTATGACAGTACAAGATCCTGAAGAAAATACCTCTTTTCAATTCAGAGATGATTAATTCGAGCGATATATAATGAGAGATACATACACGCACACATACATACGTACATACAGCACACGAGACAAACTCTGCTTATAATGTTTTAATGTTCGGGAATGCATACACGTTTCCTCAAGAAATCAAACCATGCATGTCGTCATTAGTCGTTCAGTGCCTTGGCGGGCACTGGTAGCACTTGGTGAAGAGCCCGAACGTGTTGATCTGCCGGACGAAGTTGACGGTGCTGGCCCATCCGCCGAACCCGAAGCCGACGACGAGCACCCACGCCACCACGAAGCAATTAAAGGCGTACATTCCCGGCCACCCGCCAAACCCGCGCGGCGGCCGCTCGACGGCGTTCTCCCTGGCCGCCGCCGGCGCGAAGGTGGCCATGTGCGCGAGCGCCGGGATGATGTAGACGGTGAAGCTGACGAGCAGGGCCCCCACGGTGGAGTTGATGGGCCCGAAGAACGGGAAGACGATGGCGAGGAACCAGATGGGCAGGACGACGGGCAACCGCACGGCGGCGCGGAGCGCGACGCCGGCGCCGGCCTCGTGCACGCCGATGAGCTTCTCCCACACGAAGTAGAGCGGGGTGCAGGCGAAGCCGAAGGTGATGAACTGGTGGACGAGCATGAGCACCACGGCGGCGTCGCGGAAGCCGGAGCGCGGGAGGAGGGCGAAGGCGTTGGAGTGGTCGAGGAGCGTGTCGCCGAAGGCCCAGTACACGGCGGACGCCGACGGCAGCGTCAGCGTCAGGACGTACAGCGTGGCCAGAAGGTAGATGAGCTTGAACTTTTGCGGCTTCCACATCGCGTGCATGACCTCCCTGCACGTACAACAACAGTTCGTGCTTCTGATCATGCTTTGAAGTGATAATGCTGTGAAGTGAAGACGCTAGTAGCTAGGCTGGCTTACACTGTGACAGCATGGCCTCCAAAGGTGTAGAGGATGTTGGTGGCTCCGGTGAAGTAGAGCACCATCTTGCTCGGTCCCGAGTGTGTCACTCCTTCCACCTACAATAATTTCGTGTTTTCTATTGCATCAACACATGATGGTCATCATGCATCATCATGATAATCACCATCACGCATAAAGCCTAATAATTAACGACAATAAAGCTGCTGTTACCAGCTGAAAGAGAAGCTACTGATGAATAGAGTAGTGAGTACTGACCTGGCCGTGCAGGATGGCGGCGACGGTGAGGTACCACGCGGTGTAGGTGGTCATGAGCAGGCCGAGGAAGGACCAGATCCGGTAGTTGTGGAAGGAGGGGATGAACACGGTGGTGGCGCAGCAGGCGCCGAAGATGTAGGTCCACGTGCGCTTATCGTACCTGTCGTTGATGTAGTAGATGTTGCTGGCGCACGCGATGAGCTGGATGACGGATCCGAAGAGCAGGAACGTGCAGTTGAAGAAGAGGCCGGCGTTCCTCCAGTGCCTGCCCAGCAGCCCATCGAGCACCTCGAACCACTGGATGACGTGGTTCCTGAAGTCCACCTTCTCGCGCTCCTTGCGCGTGCGGTACTCGACGTAGAGGACGCTGATGAGGTAGGCCGTCCAGCTGCCCATCAGGCCGTAGAAGAGCTGGAACGCGATCCCGGACGCCATGCCCAGCTGCGAGAAGGAGTAGGGCAGCGTCAGCAGCACCTGCGCCACCTGGTTCGACGCGCAGCTGAACCAGGCGTCGTACGCGGACCCGCCGTGCCAGAACAGGCTCGACAGGGCCTTCGTACTGCTGGACGCCGCCGCCGTGCTGCCGGCTTCTTCTCCGCCGCCAATGCCGCCGCCGCCGTCCCTCTCCATCTCCATGTAGTTCCCCGCCACGATCGTCTCCACCTTCTCCGACGCCATCGCGTCGTCCTCTCTGTCAATCTCTCTTCCTCCGATCCTCCTGGCCGGCCGTCTCCTTAATTGGTTGCTCTGATCACACTGCCGGCTATGCTATATAATCTCAGACACAAAAAGTGAGGGTGGTGATGGTTGGGGCAGCACACGAGCGGCCTGGCAAAAATGCAGCGACTGACACGCAACTTCCTGCTACCTTTATTTACTTATTTATTAATTATCATAAACTTTATTTTCTTTTGTATATACACAGCTATTATAAGAGTGAGGACTGAGGAGGGATCTAGCATATGGAGGTGTAGATGGTGACTATTCGTAGCTGTACGTAGCTTGAGCCTAACAAGGTTCCTAGCTAGTACAGTCCACTTCTGTGGTGGGGAGTAATCTAGATATGATAGTAGCGATATGGGCAAGTATATCGAACAAAATGTGCAGTCGAGTGTAGCCGGACGTACGTGGTTGGAGCTTAGCGGCACGTGCATGCATGACATTTTTTTTGACTGGGACTCCTCCCACCTCCATTCCATTAGAAACAGAGATCCATAGTTTCCTTACAACCTAACAGACCAAAACGCAGACAGCACTAACCCATCATGTGCTCCTGCTACAGCACTAACCCGTGCATGCATGACATGACCTTTGTAAAGTCATCGTTGCTCGAGTGTAAACAGTGTAAGCTCTGGTCTAATTCTATATGCTGCATATATCTTATTATTATACGCAGCAGGAAGCCTCGTAGCTCAATTATAGATCCACAATAATAATATCTGGAATGAAAGAATTTTATTCTCCATGTTCAGTAAAGCGTCGCCAATGTCTTGTTATATTTAATTAAAATTAAAATATTATTTGTGATGAACATAAAAAGTGATGTTTAAGCAAAGGGCCACATGCCCACCCTTGTTTGACGAACAATTAGGGTCAACTACATAATTCGATAGCTAAATATTTTTTAATAAAGAACACTTTATTAAACTCAATAGCCTCCAAGCGACCCAAAAGGAGTTCATCACGCCACTTTTTCATAGCCAGGATGCACACAACCACACCACCTCTGTAGTTAAGCTAGTTATCTAATAAATGAGTCAAATCATGATTAAACACACCCAATACTGTAAAAAAAATATGGATAACATATATTCCTATCAAATCTGAGCCATTATTATGATGGGACGACTGTTATATTATCCACAGCTCCATATCATTCCGAGGCACATGCCTCTATTCTCACAATGTATTTTTTGATATTATAAAGATCATCACTGCAACTGCAAGTCAATTCATTCAACCAAAACATGCTAGTACTAGTACACTTCAAGTGCATTATTTTAACGAAGGAGATGAGATACCAGAATGTGTTTTATTCTGGGTTTTTGGACCAGAACAGATTTGCTGTCAATTCGTTTCTTCCTAATGAGATTTATTTTCTGTACATATGCAATCTTCGAATCTTTACCGTACAAAGCAGCATTTCAGACAACAGTAGCTAGCGCAACTAATTAGTTGTCACACGTGCAACATAATAATGTGGAGCACCATCACGCACACCTGGAGCAATCATGCAGGGCGATGAACTCATGAACGGAATAAAGGGAAAATAAAAAAGATGGATATTATATTATTGGGGGAGCAATCACGCACCCCTACCTTCAAGATAACACTGTTCATCGAGGCATGCATGCGTCTTGTATTTGCCTTTGCTATGTCGTCTTAATGTTTATAAATGGATCATGTCGTCCCATTGTTTATATGTAACGGACATGATCAAAGATATGATGAACTAAGCATGAACATCAAAATCATGAACTAAATGAAACGTAAGCATCCTTTGAACACCATCATCTATGAAGAAATATCTACATCTCTCCTCCTGTGAACCACACTTTTCCACTTCTTAAATATTGTGTCCAGAGCTAAAATGTTAAGTAAATTAAAATGGAGGGGGTATTATTTAATTAGTAGATTGTTTTCACATGCTCATAAAATGACATTTCTTCCATTTTTATCAGAAAAATTTTGTGCACCGATAATTTGGAACACAAATTAGCCATTTATAGTTTACATAGGATTTTCTATTTTCCCAAATATCAATCAAATTATGCATGGTGTTGGATTGATCTCCACAATGGAGTCGGTTCTAGGACCGAGTCCAACATCTCCGATGGAATAGCGCCCTGATCGGGGGCGCCATCCACGTTCTGGGTACGGCCCCCTCTCACGTTGTGCCATGTATAAAAGGAAAATATGGGATTTAGTACCGGTTAACAGAGGTTAACAGATCCCAAAATAACCAACTCCCGATCCGATCTCTAAGGGCACAAAAGTGAGGGGAATCGGCCTACTTCGGCGCCGTCTCCACGGCGACCTCCATGTCGCCGCACTCTCCACCGTCGGCTACCAGAGGATCTGCAGTGCCGCCGCCTCTTCTCGTCCTCGGTCTTCTCTGCAACGCAGGTTAGTCCATCTAAGGTATGTCTAATCCACACCTCCCTTGTTCTTGATTAGTTGATTAGCACTGTGAACTCTTTGTTCTTTGGTTTGCCTAAGTTCCTGGTAGATCTAGCCACTATGGATTATAAGCAAATTAACACATGGATCCTGGAGAATTGTCATTATATTATCTCAATATGGAAACATGTATTTGTGACGGCTGTGGACTAGTTTTTCTCATTCATACATAGAAAGCTCGTAATAATGAAACAAAAGAAGAGGAATATACAGACATACACAAATAAGGGAAATCAAAAGAAAGTATGTGTGGGGAAAAAGAAGTACACATGACTTAAAAGGTGGGTTAATAATATATGATTAATTAGGATGGCTCTACATGGAAGGAGGTAGATCCATGCTAACATTTGTTAATTAATAATGCTACTTATCTTTTTTTCTTTAAAATGTTTATTCAAGATCCATAAAAATCTTATAATTAAATAATATTGAGTCAGATTTGCTCTGGTTTTGTTTAATGAACTAAGAGCATGTGTTGCCAGCGATTAAAGATATATATGAAATGAATGATCCTGGGCCCTCAATGGTGACTACAGATTTTGAAGAGTTAACTTTTTTAAGAATTCAGGATTTTCATGAAATAGTTCATATAAATCTGAATGTTGGAGCCAGCTAAAATTAAGTGATATTATTCCTGGTCCCAATCTCTAAAGCATATCAAATAACACATCCAAGGACTAGCTTGCACTGAGAAGTTGGTAAGCCTAGAGCCTCTATAATAACGATGTTCATGTTCTTGGTAGATCAAGGCTTCAATAACACACACAATCAATCAGGGAAAAACCAGAAACAAATCTCACAGATGTAACATCATATAGTTGCAAGAATGAATAATTTATGCAATCAATCAAACTATATATATTGTCACACTGTGACGTGACAAACTACCCAAAAAGGACCATAAAATGAAAAAGTATGACGGAAAACGTGGCTACAATTTGCTGAGGGTAACAACCCAACTGATGCTTTGGAATTTGAGCCGTTTCATGCATGAAGATCTTCCAAACGAAGCTTTTGACTCCATAGCTCATCAAACTAATGATTGGAACACATACGTAGCAAGCGCTAGCTGGTTATATAGGGGAACTAATAATTATAATGCATCTTAATTAGGTAGCCATCTTTACAGTTAATTAAGTACGGACACTACTACAAAAAGTATTTTCGCAGGTGTCTCCTATTTTTTTACAGGCGGTCTATAAAAAAATCCGCTTGTGATCTAAATTATATTAAAATCCGCCTGTAATAATAACATATCACAAGCAGTCTATAACTAAAACCCTCTGTGAGAAAAGATGGATTATCACATGTGGTTGGTAGTACAAACCGCTTGTGATAGTGGTGGCTTCTGATTGGTCTGCTGCTTCATCCCAATGATCGCTCTTAAACTTCATATCTTCGTTGTAGGCTGCTTACCGATCCAATGACCCACACCTCACATCACGCGGATTGCACCTCCTCCATCTTTATTAACAGCCTATGACCGTCACCTCATCTTTCTTCTCCCTAATCTTACCAATGCCTATAGTCGCGGATCTCCAATATCCTGTGATAATGCCTCGCCGCCGCGCTCGCCTTCGAGATCAACATGTCCGACTTTGACTCGCGTGTGCACCACCACGCCACGGACTCGCTCTGTTTGCTCGCCGCCAACAGCACGACTTCGTCGCGAACCGCGCGCGCGACGTCCCCGCCACAACCTTCTCCGCGCTCATGATGTCCTCGGGCCTCGTGTGCAACCACGACGTCATCACCTGGGTCACCTCCCATTCTGCCTACGACTCCGCCTATCTCATCAAACTGCTCATGGGATGAAAGTTGCCCAACTCCATGCCTGACTTCATGCGCTACATTTGCGTCTTCTTCGGGGACCGCGTCTACGACGTCAAGCACATGATGACTCACTGCGCCGACCTCTACAGCAGCCTCGACAACGTCGCGGTCACGCTCAAGGTCCGTTGTGGTGTGCAGTCAGTGTTTGTTGTGCTAGGAGATGTGTTAGATCGATTGATTTGTAACCTGCATGTTTATGGTGCACTGCATTATGATGTAATGATTATTTCTCGTTTGAAGTGAAATGAAATCCTATTTGGACTATTTCAGCCGTATCATCATGTTTAGTTCCTCCTTTCCTCTTTCCTACGAAAGTATAAGTGTATATATAACTTTATTCTCACAGACGTATTTTAACTTTAAACTGCCTATAAAAATGCATTTTCACATGTGGTTGGCAGTAAAGAACCATCCTTGAAAATGTATTTTCTGACGGTTTTTGTTCCCGTGTGCGATAATCGGTTATTTTCACAGGCTCTTTATTTCAGGCGATTTTGAAAACCGCGTGTGATAATACGTTTAGAGCCGCATGAGATGAAGCTTATTGTAGTAGTGGGAGTAACTAGTTGCGTATACATACGCCTCATTTTTATGTGAATGCATGCATCTTTGTGTCTAGCTTGCATTGATACATGCAAAAGGATAATTGAAAGTAAAGATTGCATGCCCTATAATTAATAAAGATCGTGCTACGATGATTACGATTGGTGACCATAATATTGCTCCTCACTAGATGAACGCGTGGAGTAATCTCTCGCAGAAAAGAAAAAAGGAATGTGTAATCGATCTTACATGGTAGTACATTTTCCCTGGTCGATCAGTGATCCTCTCATGATTACCTTTGGAGATGCAAGCAAACTTAGCTGTTGATGAATAAAAAAATTAAATAATAAAGCCGTCCCATGTTGATTATGCAAAAAAAATTAAAGGTTGAATGTACGTGTGCCTTTGTCTCGCGGTAGCCCTCTTGCTCATCATGGGGAGGCGCAATGGACAGCGCATCTTTTCTGAATCCCGGGACCATGCACGTTTCTTCCTCCTTGGTCCAGTTTCCTGCCGACCATCTATCAGTATATCCATCAGGAGATGTTCATGGATCAACTGTAAGACACAGACATGTGTGAATGGGATGCAACTTCGGTGCTCCCGTTTGTGCTGCCATGCGTACTTCTGCTTATGTGTCATTATGTAAATAGATCAACTGTAAGACACAGACATGTGTGAATGGAATGCAACTTCGGTGCTCCCGTTTGTGCTGCCATGCATACTTCTGCTTATGTGTCATTATGTAATTGGTTGTAGTTAAATCAAGCATTATGTTGGGTAAATGAAGAGGTCAATAAAATCTTGACACCTAAGCAGGAGCACACATGAGAGTACTGAATGGAAGTATACAAGTCGTGTCCGTGTGAATGAGCCTCCTTTCAATTGTGTCATGATAAAAAAGAGAGATCAGGCTTATTTCGGTAGAGCTGGCATGTCTGGGCTCAGTCAAGCTTGTTCGGGTTGGCATGCAGGAATGGATGTTGATGGGCCGTCAATATGCAGAAAGGGCTCCCGCACCTTCTTGGAAGAAGGCCACTGCCAAACTTGTTGAAATTACCATGTGGCACTCCATTTCATTGCATTATATATACTGCTGGCGAGTGATGGGCATCGGTTAAATGCAGTTTATTTATTTAAGCAGACACACATATTGGATTAACTATACTGGCAGCAGCGGCCAGGTGATCAATTCATTAACCACTGTCTCGCCAGCAAAAAATGGGGCGGAGAATTAATGGCTTTCTACTTCATCATCCGAGGGAGTGTTTGGTTCCCTTCTTGCGCCATGACTTCCAAATACTCTTTCCATCCTGAAAACTTGTCGCTTTGTAGTTCAAAAATAAACTACGAAGCGATAAGTTTTTTGAGACGGAGGGAGTAAACGCCTAGATCTGTCTCACCATTGCGGGTCGTCGTAGTAGGAAGGATCAGGTGGCCTCGTCGATGATGAATACTGGACAAGCGCGTGAAGGAACCGTCTGCTGCTGTCAATAAAAAAATGTAGTGAACACTGGACAATGAACTGTACGCAACAAACAACATATGAGAAGGTACTGTATTAATAATTGGCTAGAGAACGCCGGAATTCCACTCTGCCAGATCGGCATCTGTGCACTGGCCATGAGTAGAATAAGCGGGGCCATGGCCCGGATCCGGCTTATTAATCGCGAGTAACACATGCTCCCACGTTGGAGCGAGGTGGAATGGATCTTAATTTGCATCTGGATCTCTAGTTGTATTCTAGTCGCTATCGTTAAATAGAGTTCATTTAAGCAAAACACATATAGTTGCTTCGTCATCTGCTCTGACGAGGTGTCACACCTGGTCTCAACAAGCTAACCAGATGCATTCTACATGTATGCCAGGATCAGTTAATTCATACATGTGTAAACAAAAAGTAAATAATATCATAATACAAGCCATGTTCGAAATACAAATAGGTCTTACAGCAACGACCCGTAGGTCTCAAATAAACAACAGTAAAGCAAATACATAGATAAGTAAAAAGATGGTAGCAGCGTGACGCTCTCTCCAATTCACAGACAGTTGCGCGAGGGTACGTCCGCCTAGAACATCTCCTCCGGATCGGCGTAGAATTCTTCGTTTACTGCTTCTTCTTCTTCATAGTCTGGAAGGGGAGAGGGGGGAATCGTTTTGAGTACATGAAGTATTCAACAAGTGTGGGAAGAGAGATGAAATGAAGGCTATAACAAGAAAGGCTCATAATGGCTGTTAGCACTAAGCATTACCTATACTTTAGCTTTCATTAAGCAACCTATAACTAGGTGATTCCACCCAATCAAGATTATAGTAAAAATAATGAGTAAATAAGTAATAGCACAAATGTATTTCCAATCCATAAATCCCACCATAATCCCAACCATATACTAATTATGAAATTGACACCAAGCCGCTCTTGTCTGCGAGCACGGCTGTCATGACAGTTTCCCAATCTCTGCAGAGAATGTATCCTTTAATCACAAGCCGTGATTTCATCCCCTGTTGTCAGGTGGACTAAACAAACCTCCCTGATGCCCGTGACCCGTCGGTCACATTACACACTTCCGTAGGTGTGCGACCAGGAGATCACTACGAGGTCTTTACAAAGTTCCTCCCGACTAGTAACCGACCCTCTCAGGTTTCACCGCTCCGACACCTAGAGTCCATTTTACCTCCGCCAGGAGAAGCCCCCTCTTGAGCCATGCGGATCACAAGGCAGATACACTAAACCAATTCCCCGCACTATCCGACTACCAGCACTATACCGGGAGAGGCCTAATTAATCGACCAAGTTGCCCCATACTCAGTCTTGTGGCGATACTGTATAGCTTAGTGGCTACTCCATAAACCGGTCCTTAGAATCCGACAAGGTTCAATCCCCAAATCTCAGGTCTCGTGCGTACTGCACCATACCATTCAAACCAACCCGCCAGATTCCTACTTACTACAATCCATTTCCAACATCATATTCATAATCATAATAGTAAATCATGAATAATAAGTGTGGTCAATGTTCTCCCACCCAACTAGTATGCATGGCTAAGCGTAAAGTAAATCCCATAACCACCCTTCCATAACCCAAGCGACAAGGTAAAAGGTAATACAACAGGGCATAGCATAGGATTCATATTAATTAACATGCAACTAACTAAACCCTTAAAAAGGTGCAAGATGGTCAAGGACACTTGCCTCTTTCGAAGTGGTTGTCGAACTGGAGTTCTTGGAAGTTGGTCTCCGGCTCGGGAACCGGGTCTATTCGAAGAGAAATAACATGCAATAAGTACTACATACAATGCTAGACATACACATGCACACAATCACAAAAGTCTACGCAATTACGTACCTACGAGAGATTTAATGTGTATGTGCATTAGTTTACTTGATGATATTTATTAAAGGTGAATTTTATGTATTAGAAATGTGAATTACCATTTTATAACACTTTCACAATTATTTTTATGCTTAATACACATTTTTGGGGTTTTTCCTACATGCAAATATAATTATTTATGATTAATATATTATTTCATATTAAAATAATGCATTAAATAATTTTTTAAAGGTGTGTGATATTTATTTCTAGGTTTAAAATCATTTTATACAATTAATCCTAAATTAAATATAATTTCTACATAATTTTTTAGTGGCTAAAATGAATTATTTAAATTTATACAGCAATAAAATATATTTTTAAGTTGTCTAAATATTTATTCTGAATTTTATAAAATTTTATCTATTTTTCCACATCTTTTTCTATTTTATTGTGATTTTTAGTAAATCTGAAAACATTATAATTGCTAAAAATAGTTTTTAAACTGTCCACGGGCTAGACTGTAGTTTTCACTAACTGGACAGGGGCTAGAAACAATATTAAATGAGTTTACAAGGGCTAGACTTGAAATGTGCAGTCAAAACTTAATTTATTTAAAGTGCAGAGGCTAGATTATAAATTCCCTAGGTCTATGCGCAATAATCTACTTCTCCAGGGGCTAGTACGCAAGTTTGCAGGGGCCCCGGTGCAAAAGTCCAGGCGCGTAGAGGCATTTAAACGTTGACCGTTGGATTCAATTCGGACGGCCCAAATTTTATTTGGCGAAACGGTATGCTGCGATCTAATCGCAGTCGTTGGCCGCGAACGGACGACTCTGGACGAGCCACGTCGGCCCTTGGCCGGCGCCAGCACGCTGCACGGCGGCGCACGGCGGCTACCTCGCCGGACTATGCAAGATCAAGCGAAAACTACCCTAATTCTCGGATCTAAGCACGGGAAATCGAAGGGAGAGACAAGGTGAACTCACCGAAGGTGTTGATCGGGCTCGGGGAAGAGCGGAAGACGTCGGCGACGAGGTGAGGCGGCGGAGCTCGACGGTGAGCGGTGTAAATGGTGCTGCGCTTGCGATCTCCCCGAGTTAGCTTGCCCGACGCGTGTCTGGGAGTACGGCGAACGCGTTAGGCAAGGCGCACGGAGGAAATTGCGTTGCAACTGGTGGGAACGCCGGTGACTTACTGATGACCGAGAGGCTAGGGTTTGAGAGCTCGGGGAAGTGGGAAAAATGGGGGGCGCCGGTTCCTTTATAGCGCGGAGGGGGGAGTGCGGTCGAGGAGCGCGTGCGAAGCCCGACGGGGGGAGTGGTTCCGAGGGGTGGGGAAACGTGGGCGCGGGGTCGGGCGTGGGCGCGGGTGGCGGTTGCGTCGCAGGGAAGGAGAGAGGGGGAGGGAGAAGGTGCCGACAGGCGGGCCTAGGGTGGCAGCGGGAGAGAGGAGAGGGAGGGCGCGACTGGGCTGGCGGGGGAGGAAGTGGGCCACGGCCAGATTCGGCCCAGGCGCCAGTTTTCTTTTTATTCTTCTTTTTCTTTTCTATTTCTTTTGATTTGATTTGAATTTCAAATTATTTCGAAGTCTACACGTTTTGAATTTAAATTTCACACCAACATGCAAACTCAAATGCACCCTAATATATTTGAAAGGTTGAATTACAAAGTTTGAAAATTTTTGGTTGTTACAACTCTACCCCCCTTAAAAGGAATCTCACCCTCGAGATTCGGACGTCCTAAGAGAAGAGATAGGGGAATTCTGCCTTTAAGTCTTCTTCTTTCTCCCAAGTTGCTTCTGCCTCTGAGTGATGTTTCCACTCCACTTTGCATATTCGGGTGACTTTGTTTCTTGTAACTCGTTCTGATGTCTCGAGAATCCATACCGGTTGTTCTGCATACGAGAGATCCTCTTGCACATCTATAGCTTCCATGGGTAACTGTTCCTCAGGCACTCTTAAGCACTTCTTCAGTTGCGACACATGAAACACATCGTGTACATCCGAAAGTTGAGATGGTAGCTCGAGACGATAAGCTACCTCTCCTCTTCTTTCTAGTATCTTGTACGGACCAATGTAACGGGGTGCCAGTTTTCCCTTCACCTTGAACCGTCTTAGGCCTCTTACTGGTGATACCTTGAGATACACAAAATCTCCTACCTCAAAAGTTAGATCACGACGTCGAGCATCTGCATAGCTCTTCTGCCTTGACTGCGCTGTCTTCAGATTGTTCCAGATCTCTTGCACTTGTCTTTCGGCTTCCCTTAGTATCTCTGGTCCAAACACTTGACCTTCTCCTGTCTGATTCCAGAACAAGGGTGTCCTACACTTTCGCCCATACAATGCCTCGAACGGGGACATCTTGAGACTAGCTTGATAACTGTTGTTGTAAGAGAATTCTGCATACGGTAAATTCTTGTCCCAACTCTTGCTATTCTTCAAGGCACAAACACGCAACATATCCTCCAAGATTTGATTTGTCCGTTTTGTCTGACCATCCGTCTGCGGGTGATACGCTGAGCTGAAATTGAGTCGAGTGTCCATTGATTCATGTAACTTCTGCCAGAATCTTGAAGTGAACTGGGTATCTCGATCAGACACTATCTTCTTCGGAACACCATGCAAGCATACAATCCTTGCCATGTATAGTTCTGCCAACTTTGAGCCATTGTAGTTTTCCTTGACCGGTATGAAATGAGCGAATTTAGTTAAACGGTCCACGATTACCCATATGGAGTCGTACCCTGACTGGGTCCTTGGTAACCCCACAACAAAGTCCATGCTTATCTCTTCCCATTTCCATTCGGGTATCTTGAGTGGTTGAAGTAGTCCAGCAGGTCTTTGATGTTCTACCTTGACCAACTGGCAAGTGTCACACAGAGCCACATACTCGGCCACACCACGTTTCATGCCAAGCCACCAATATCGATCCTTAAGGTCTTGGTACATCTTGGTACTCCCAGGATGAATAGAGTAGGATGAATCATGCGCTTCTCTCAATATTAGTTCCCGGATCTCCTTGATATTCGGCACGCATATCCTCTTTCCCAACCATAAAGTTCCGTGTTCGTCTCCCCTAAAATCTGGGGCTTTACCAATATTCATCAACTTCTTGAGCTTCTGGATCTTCTTATCTTCCTTTTGGCCTTCTCTAATGTCTCGTTCCAACGTGGAATCCACTTCCATAGCTACCGCATCTGTGTTAGACACTATGCATAGGTTCAGTCTTGCAAACTCCTCACATAATTGTGGTTGATGAGCTTGTACAATCAGACTGTTGCATTGTGGATTCCTACTCAAGGCATCTGCGACCACATTCGCCTTCCCAGGATGATAGTTGATCCCAACATCAAAATCATTAATTAGCTCGAGCCATCTTCGTTGTCGGAGATTAAGGTCGGGTTGAGTGAAGATGTACTTCAAGCTCTTGTGGTCAGTGTAGATTTCTCTTCTTTTCCCCATCAAGTAGTGTCTCTATAGCTTCAATGCATGAACGACAGCTGCTAACTCCAGGTCATGGGTAGGGTAATTCTTTTCATGCTTTTTGAGCTGTCTTGAAGCATATGCCACCATATGTCCTTCTTGCATCAAAACACATCCCAGTCCTTGTCCGGAAGCATCACAATAGACCGAGAACTCCTTTTGCATATCGGGCATAACCAACATTGGAGCAGTAGTCAACCTCTTCTTTAGTTCGGCAAAACTTGCTTCACATTCCGGTGTCCACTTGAATTTAGCTTCCTTTTCGAGTAGATTGGTTAGCGGACGTGCAATCTTTGAGAATCCCTCAATGAATCGTCGATAGTAACCAGCCATTCCCAAGAAACTTCGGATTTCTCCCACATTTTCTGGCGTTTCCCACTTGAGAATACCTGCCACTTTACCTGGATCTACTGCTACTCCTCCTTCTGATATGACGTGTCCCAAGAATGATACTTGTTTCAACCAGAACTCACACTTGCTGATCTTAGCGTACAATTGGTGCTGTCGAAGCTTCTGTAATGCCAACCTCAGATGTTCTTCATGCTCTTCTTCATTCTTGAAAAATATCAAAATGTCATCAATGAATACCACCACAAACTTGTCCAAGTATTCCACAAATACCTTGTTCATGAGGTACATGAAATAGGCAGGAGCATTGGTCAACCCAAATGACATAACCGTGTACTCATAAAGACCGTATCGAGAGACGAATGCAATCTTGGGAATGTCCGAGGGTCGAATCTTCAACTGGTGGTAACCCGAACGAAGATCAATCTTGGAGAACACACATGCTCCTCGCAACTGATCAAACAAATCTTCAATCCTCGGCAGTGGGTATTTATTCTTGATGGTCACCGCATTCAATGCATGATAATCCACACACAATCTGTGTGTGCCATCCTTCTTAGGTACAAAGATAACCGATGCTCCCCATGGCGACGAGCTAGGTCGGATGTAACCTTTCTCCAATAACTCCTCGATGTGATCCTTCAGTTCTGCTAGCTGTTTGGCATCCATTCGGTACGGCCTCTTATATATCGGAGCTGTCCCAGGTATAAGCTCGATAATGAACTCAATCTCCCTGTCAGGTGGCATACCAGGTAGCTCTTCAGGGAATACATCTGGAAACTCCCTAACCACTTTGATTTCTTCTACTCCTTCAACTTGATTAACCTGAACCCTTGTCACTGGCGTTGGATCAGGACTGAACTCAACCTTGGTGCCATCTGGATGTGTCAAACAAACCATCCTGGTTGCACAATGGATCACCCCATTGTATTTTGCCAACCAGTCCATTACCAAGATAATGTCCAACCCTTGAGATTCAAGGACTATGAGGTTCGCTGAGAAGGCTACCCCCCTTATGTCTAACCTTACATTAGGGCATACTTGCCTTGTTATCATTTCTCCTCCAGGGGAGTTGACTATAAGTTGATGAGTCATTAAATGCACTACCATGTCATGCCTTCTTATAAATTCTCTAGATATGAATGAATGGGTGGCACCAGAATCAAACAACACCATAGCTATATGAGAATCGGCAGGGAACGTACCAACAACCACGTCTAGCGCCTCATTAGCTTCCTCAATTGCCACATGATTGACCCTTCCACGAGTAGCTAACTGCTGCGATGGCTTCTTTGGGCAACGAGTGGAGTAGTGTCCTACCTCTCCACAGATGTAGCATGTAACCCCTGCATTGTTACCTTGGGTTTTATTACCCCCATGGTGGTTCTGTTGCTGCTGGCCTGTAGGGTGAGATGCTGGAGCTGCGGGGTGGGGTGGCTGCATTGTTTGGCATGGAGGCTGTGGTGGCTGGCGCATCTGCTGGTTGTAGGGTGTGGGTGGCTTGTAAGTGGGGTTTTGGAACCTCTGGCCTGTGTGAGAGCTCATAGGACGGGTCATAGGTGCCATAGGCTGAGGGGCGAAGCGGGGGCACACATTACTGCTAGAAGCATGCCCTTGAGCTAGCTTTCTCTTCCTGTCATCCTCGTCCAACTCTTTCTTGGTTCTTTCCACTTGAAGGCCTTGTCAACCAACTTCTGGAAGTTATTGTAATCACAGGAGGACATGGCGAACTTCAACTCTTTGTCAAGGCCCTTCTTGAAATGGAACTGTTTCTTGGAGTCCGTGTCCACATCAGTGGGTGCATAACGAGAAAACTGGGTGAACTTGTTCAAGTAGTCTCGCACACTCATGCGGCCCTTTTTCAGCATGAGGAACTCCTCACGTCTTGCCTGGATCTCTCCCTCAGGCACAAAGTGGTTGCGAAAGTTAGTCTTGAACTCATCCCAGGTGATATTTTCTGGGTTCGGATGGGCTTCCGTGTAGGCAACCCACCAATCAGCTGTAGGCCCTTGAAGTTGGTGAGAAGCTAGCAGTACTTTCTCTCCTTCTTCACATTGAACGATCCTCAGCTTGCTCTCGACTGACCTCAGCCAGTCGTCAGCATCCATTGGCTCAGTAGGGGTGGCAAATGTGGGTGGATGGGTGTTAAGGAAATCTCTCAGATGGGATCTGGGTCCAGGGGGTGGTGGTGGTGGTGGAGCTTGTTGCATGTTGGCTACTATTTGGGTTAGGTTGTTGAGCAATTGGGTCTGTATAGCCATCATCTGCTGCATCTGCTGCGCTGCTGGTGCTCCTCGAGCACCTCTACCGTTCCATCCTGGGAAACCCTCAAGTGCCTCATCGTTGGGTGGAATACCCCTTCCACGGCCTCTACCTCTACCGGCCATCTGTACGGGAAATAACTGAAGCTTTTAGGGTAATAGACACGATATAGAAGAGTATACTATGGTAAACGGTCCCAACTACATGCATCAAGGAGAATATCCATACAGAAAGCAAATCCATGAACAACTGACGTGGATGTCGACAAGATGCCTAAGGCATTCCACAACTCGCGTCCCACACAAACACCATGAAGCAAACTAAATCAAACATAAACATAGACAACACAACTCAAGACTGGAGAGGGCATAGCTACATGCTCCTACAAACTAAGGGTAGGTGTCTTAAGTCGTCGGTGCAGCTGAGGAGTACTCTCACTCCTCGGGGTCCTCGTCCACGTACTCCTCCAGGTCCTCGTCACTACTACCAGGTAGGGTTGTCAATGAAGCTCGAGGCTCGTGAGCTACTCGAGTTCGGCTCGTTAAAAGCTCGATTCGAGCTCGACTCGATAAATAAACGAGCCGAACTCGAGCTTCATCTCGAGCTCGCGAGCTTGACGAGCTCGAGCTTGTTAAGCTCGATAAGGCTCGTTTAGATAAATTATGTTTTATAAATATTATTTATTAATATTTTTCTCTTGATTATTATTAATTTTTACTGTTTAAACAAGCTTCCTGAGCTCGAACTCGAGCTTTTACGAGCTTAAACCGAGCCTAACTATTTAAACGAGCCTTATCGAGCCGAGCTCGAGCTTGACTGTAGGATCGACCGAATTTCAGGCTCGGCTCGAGTTCGACTCGAATTCTTAACGAGCTCAAGCCTCGGAGGGCAAGTTCGCTCGAGCTTGGCTCCTTGACAGCCCTACTACCAGGAGTGCTGCCCACTGACTCGCTGCTGAAGATCTCGACAACTGGCACTACTGGAGCGGGCGGTAGAGCAACAGGTGGTGACGTAGGAGCTGGGGAAGTGGCTGGGGGTGCCACGGGAAGAGGTGGTGCGGCTAGCGGAGAGGCTCGTGGTGTGACGTGGGCGGGTGACCCAAGAGCTGGCGAAGCAGGCAAGGAAGGTGGAGCTGGTAGAACTGGCGAAGCTTGTGGGGCTGGCGGGGCCGGTGGAGAAGGTGGTGCTGCTAGAGCTGGTGGAGAGGGTGGTGCTGGTGGTGCCGGTGGAGAAGGTGGAGCTGCTGGAGCTGGTGGAGAAGGTGGAGCTAGTGGGGCTGGTGGAGCTAGTGGAGCTGGTGGCGCAGGTGGTGCCGGTGGAGCTGGTGGAGCTGGTGGAGCTGGTGAAGGTGGTGGTGACCCAGGCGTGGTCGCCCTTGGGTAGTGCTGAGGGTCACGACGGTCAGGGAAGTCGGGGCACCAGGGCTCACCGTCGGAGGCGTAACAAGGCAGGTCGGGGTCACGGTGGGTGATCCTCCGGTAACGTCGGATGATCTGGTCCTTCCGGTCGTTAAGGTCCCGAAAGTCCTATAACTCCTGCTGGCAGCGGTTGTACCGCACAGACAGCTTGACCGCGTCGTCCACCAAACGCTCAGACTGGTAGAGGCTAAGCGGACTCTCCACAGCACGTCCCACAAAGTCAGCGGCCCCGCTCGGGCGCTGGGGCGTGTAGGCGTGCGAGGAGTGCTCGAGACAAAGACAGTGTGCGTGACTCCAGAAAGTCGTAGCCTCCCAAGTCGCGTCCTCCTCGGCTGAACGCTGGGAGCTCCTCCAAGCTGGCGAGTAGTGAACCCTCAACAGCTCACTGTCGTAGTAGATGGCCAGCTGGCAGGCCCACTCGGTCAAAAGAGGGCCGCTGACCCTGGTGGTGGTGTAGCACAGGTCGAGACGAGGGCGACGGTATCCAGCGGCGTGAAGTAGCGAACGAAGTCGTCGGCGCAGGTCACCAGCAGCCTGCCCGGTGGAGCAGATCACCGCCTCGCGATGAGGGGCAAACGGGACAGAGCGGCTAGCCATCGCGTGCCGGGGCACGCGACCTCCAGTGGACTTACGCGCCGTCTGCTTGCAGCGCGCCATCTACAAAATTTGAAATAGAAGAGTGTAAGAACTCCAACAAATCAAAACAGTATAAAAGTAGTACAATAATGGAAGAAGCACGAAGAAGTTTTGTAAAATAGTTTTTAGAGAAAATACTATAGTCCTTAATACGTCCATTTCTATCTAGGCTTGCGTCCTACAGGCAACACGGCTCTGATACCACTTTTGTCACACCTGGTCCCAACAAGCTAACCAGATGCATTCCACATGTATGCCAGGATCAATTAATTCATACATGTGTAGACAAAAAGTAAATAGTATCATAATACAAGCCATGTTCGAAATACAAATAGGTCTTACAGCAACAACCCGTAGGTCTCAAATAAACAACAGTAAAGCAAATACATATATAAGTAAGAATATGGTAGCAGCGTGATGCTTTCTCCAATCCACAGGCAGTTGCGCGAGGGTACGCCCGCCTAGAACATCTCATTCGGATCGGCGTAGTACTCTTCGTTTACTGCTTCTTCTTCTTCTTCATCGTCTGGAAGGGGAGAGGGGGGAATCGCTTTGAGTACATGGAGTACTCAACAAGTGTGGGAAGAGAGATGACATGAAGGCTACAACAAGGAAGGCTCATAATGGCTGTTAGCACTAAGCATTACCTATACCTTAGCTTTCATTAAGCAACCTATAACTTGGTGATTCCACCCAATCAAGATTATAGTAAAAATAATGAGTAAATAAGTAATAGCACAAATGTATTTCCAATCCATAAATCCCACCATAATCCCAAGCATATACTAATTATGAAATCGACACCAAGCCGCTCTTGTCTGCAAGCACGGCTGTCATGACAGTTTCCCAATCTCTCCAGAGAATGTATCTGTCGACTGTTGGAGTCGGCAGATCTCCTGACACTGCTAAAGTGTTGAAGGAGTTTGTGGTTCGGTGAGGGCGCGTGGAGACTCAAGAAGGTGAATTGCAGTTTAACACAGGAGACACAAGGATTTACGTGGTTCGGGCCGCCTGAGCGTAATACCCTACTCCACGGGTGTTTTGGTGTTGTATTAGCTTGTCAAGTATGATCGCTTGTCAACGTCCGTCCCCTGAGTGTATCGTCGGCCTGTCCTTTTATAGTACAAGGACAGGCCGTTACAAGCTAGCCTGGCCCGACATGTGGCCCCGACAGTTACTAGTATTGATACACGATTAATTGTTGTTAATGATCCTGTAACGGGCTCCGACAGCGCCGTTACAGGTGTTACGATCGTCCGTTTAAGTGTCATTAATATGACATTAATGACATTTAATCGGGTCTTGAAGTCCTTGGCTTTCCTTTGAAGATCCGGAGCCGTTACAGGGTCTTCCGGAGGTTAGAGGCTGGCAGGTCCGACGATTTGACACGTGGCAGCTCCGGAGCTTGCTGTGGGAAGCAGGTAGCTCCGGGGTTATCTGACACGTGTCAGGTCCGGAGCTTCTCTCGGTCAGGGGTTAAGTCCGGAGGTGCCATTTCGGTACTTGGCCCGGAGCTTCCCCCTCGTGGGCGGTAGCTCCGGTTTGTCAGTACACGTGGCGACCTAGGGATTAACCATGTTGGAGAAGCAGGTCCGGTCATGTCTGACAAGTGGGCCTCCGAGGGTCTTCAATCCAAGTAGACGGCCTTCCCTTGAGATCTTTGTAACCTCAGGGGGTGTACGGTTTTTAGGGTACCGACAGTGGCCCCCTGGACCTACCTCCGAGGAAGGTCACTGGAGTGAAGTCGTTCCGTCGGAGGTGGGTCCATCCTTGCGACTCTTGAACTGGGTCTTCAAGGGTCTTCGGAGGTGCCGTTGGCAGGGTTTTACAGTTAGATCCCGCCGCGTGGCGCACCTCAGGCGGCATATGAGATCTTTGATGTGTGGATCTCACGCAATTGAAGGTCGCCGGTTCCCGATACGAAAACCGTATCGGTTCCGCGCGCCCTGTCAGGCCGCCGCCTTTGGGTTTCCCGCCTCGTGATGACAACCGTTCGCCTGGGTAAGAGCTTCGACTTGATCGTCGGGGTGGTCCCGGGCCCTCTTGTCATCGGCTGGGTTGAATTCTTGAGTAGTATCTTCGACTTTCCTGCAATTTCCATCCAAGCGTTGCGAGGGCTTACTTAAGAAGGAAAACGCGCACCGTCGGGAGTTCTTTACGCCTCTCATCTGATCTTGCGCTCAAACTCCCGACTCGTACTTCGCTCCTCTTCTCTTGCCTAGCTGTGCCGCGATGGAGTTGGGTCTGCGTGAGAGTCGCCTGAAGACTGACAACGATTTGAAGAAGGTCCGGGCCCTCATGGGGTGGTCCTCGAACTTCTTCAACCGCTTAGTCCGTGCCGGCGGAGAGCTCCCCTTTGAGAAGGAGCGCGCTGGCGAGATGGTGTACTTTTCTTCGTACGCCATGGTGGGGTTGATCCCACCTTTTTCTTCTTTCTTCTTGATGTTGCTAGACTTCTATGGTCTGCAGCTATACCACCTTGGCCCTCACTCCATTGTCCTTGTGTCCATCTTTGTCCACTTCTGCGAGATGTGGGTGGGCATCCCCCCCTGCGTCGAGCTCTTCCGAACCTTCTTCACCGTTCACACCACCGGCCGGAGCAATGAGTACCTTGGCTTCTACTACTTCGTGAAGCGCAAGAAGTGCCCATTCAAGTACCTCCGGTCGTTCCCTTTCGGGAAGTGGGATGACTGGAAGAAAGATTGGATAGTCGTCAGGGTGGAGGAGCATGAGCGGTTGGAGCTGCCAGACGGTCTGCCCGGCATCGACACGTCGATATGGAGTGAAGTTCCGGTGCTGGCGGAAGCTTTCGACCCTGCCCTGACTAGGATCCGCCGATGCGTGGAGGGAGGATTGACTCCCCAGGCGGTGTTCTGCAACTTCCTGGCCAACAGGTGGGCGCCGCTGAAGAGGAGGGAGAAGCTCGCCTGGGCCCTCAACAGCGTGATGGACGAGGACCGGGTTGAGACCGGGTTGAAGTCCAACATGTTGGGGAAGGCCTTGGAGTTTCACCTCAAGAAATTCCAGCACGGCATCGACGTTGACAGTGATGACTTGACTCCACCGTCGGCCTTTCTCCCCCTGAACATGAAAGTGGAGTTCAGCAGGGAGCTCCGGCGGACGATGCCCGCGCTTGACGACCTTGGTGTCGCCGAGAGAAGACCAACCACCTGGGTGGCAATCCCCGGGGTGCCCGAAGACGGCTCGGTCCCTGCTCCACAGCCGAGGGTCGAGGTCATCGGTAAGGGCAAGGAGCTGGCGGAGGAGTCGGAGAGTCAGAAGAGGAAGCTACGACATGCCGACGGAAGGTCCGTCAGGCCCGCTACTTCCGCCTCGGTTCCTTCTCCCCAGGGGGGAAGATCTTCTGCTGCCGTGGCGACTGTCCCCGTAGTGGGGTCCTTCCGGAACGATACTGTTCCTGCAGTGGGATCCTCCCGGAGCGCGTCTGTCCCCGTGGTGGAGCCCTCCTGGGGTGCTAGCTCCGGGTGCACGACTCCGGCACCTGGGACGGTGGGAGCCTCCAGGTCCAGGGGTTCCTCCCAATCGAGGAGAGCCTCAACCCGGGAAACGCCCGTGGCTGCGACAAGTTCTGGGGGGCCTCCCGGAGCTCCTACGCCGACCATGGCCAGCCCGGAACGTCCGGGAAAAAGGTTCCGCGCAAGCTGGTGCGGAAGCCTTCCAAGGTAATTTTTGATCTTTACCTTGGTTAACTTTTTAATTGTAGCGATTGTTTGTTAATTTTCTTTATCCATCCTGTGCAACGTCCCCAAGAAGGGGAGTGAAGCTCCACCCTCGGCCACGATGTCTGAGGTCGTGGGAGCTTCTGCTCCTGTCCCAGTGCCGCCCCAGGTGGTGGCTGAGGCTGCGACAGCTCCGGCGCCGGCTATCGTGGTCATGAACCTCGACTCGTCCCTAGAATTTCCCGTGGTAGCGCCGGACCAGGGAGTGAAGACACGCCAGCGGCACTTGTCTCGGAGGTTGAAGCTCCGGGTCCTGGTGCTGCAGTAGTGGAAGCTCTGGCTGTAGATCCGGAAGAAGTAGTAGTCCCGGCCTCGGAGTCGGAACTTGTCGAAGCCCCGACGATTGAGCCGGAGGTGACTGAAGTTCCGGCATGCGAGCCGGAAGTCGAGGTAGTTCCGGCAGTTGAGCCGGTTACCTCCGAAGTACCGGTCGCTGAGCCGGTTATTGTTGGAGCGCCAGTCAGAGAGCCGGCGGTTGAAGAGGCGAGGGAGCTCGAGCCTCCCTCGAAAGAGGTGTCCCGGCCGGAGCCAGTAGTAGCTCCTGCTCCGGAGGCGACGACGTCGATGGTACCTGCGACCGAGCCGGAGTGCCTAAACGAAGTCGCTGGCCCCCTGCCCGAGGAGGCGAATGAAGACTTGGCGGCGGGGGCCTTCTTCGTTGGCGACTGAGGCCATCCCGGAGGACGGACCTAGTGCCTTGGAAACTCAAGGTTCCACTCTCGTAGAGTGGGACCCAATTTTTGTATGTGAAGACCCGCTGGAACCAGCGGAGGAGACCACAGCAGGTCCGGAGCCCATCCCGCTGTCGATGTCTATCGACAACGCCTGCTCCAGTCTGCGTCAGGTCCAACTGGCCTTCTTCCACGACAGCAAGGCTCTTGAAGAGGAGCGCCAAACCCTTAGGCGGTGGCGCAATCGGCTCCACTTCGAGACTAAGCTGGCGCAGTCGAGGCTAGCAGACGACAAGGAGTGGATCAAGCGGGAGAAGATCCGCCTGGAGTACTGGGACAAGCTGCTGGATGACAGGGAGAGCATGACTCATGCCCTCGACGCTCAATCCCGGGAGATCCACGATCAGGCCAAGGCTGCCAACAACGCGGCCAATGCTCGGCACGAACAGCTTGAGGCCATCAACGCCGCACTCACCAAGCGCCGAGAGGCACTTGAAGGGGAGGGAGAGACGGCTTGAGGACGAAGAGCAGAAACTTCTGGAGCTGCGGGATGACATCCTGAGGAGGGAAGAGGAGCTCGCCGAGAAAGTAGCTCTGGCTGACAAGGGCCTCGAGGAGCGCACTAAGAAGTTGGAAGAGCGCTGCCTCGAGGAAGAGGAGAAGACCTGGGTGCGGGGGCAGGAACTCTACGAATACGAGTGTGCCCTTGTTGCCCGGGAGAAGAAAGTGGAGGCTAGGGAGAAGGACCTGGTCGATCGTCGGAACAAGATCCACCTCCGGGGGGAGGAGCTCGGAAGACTTGAGAGGCGGGTTGCTGCAAAGATTTAGCAAAACGCCAAAGAAGTTGAGCACCTCGCCCGTGAGAATTCCGAATTGACGGCGGCCAAGAGATCCCTGGAAGAGGTGAAGAGCCTGAGGACGGCGGATTCCCTGCAGATTTGGGAGTTCCTGGGCATGGCCAATGATGCGCTGACGCCGATGGGTTTCAGCCTCATGCGCCCGGATGATCCGGAGCCAGAGCCGGACCTTGCGCTGCAGGCGTTGAGCGCAGCGGGTAGCAAGCTCTCCAAGGTGGGCGACGTCACCGCGGACCAACTGGAGGTCGAGGGGCAATCCCTGGCGAGGAACGTCACAGAATATGTGCTGACGTGCTACACCAACCGGAACCCTCAATTTCCTCTGGACCCGGTGCTTGAAGGCCCCGTCGAAGGAGAAGCCGAAGCTACCCGAGCCAGCGTGTCGGAGGTCGCCCAGAAGGTCGCCAAGTTCTTCCATAGGGTCTAGGACCATCTCTTTAGCTCTCACTTGTATTTTCTCTTCTTCTTCCTCAATTTTGTAATCCCTTGTCTCCAGATGTAATCTCCTGTCTCCAGATGAATGAAATCCCCAAATTTTTGCGAATTTCATTTTTTGTCTTCAACATCTTTATCTTCACTTGGCCCCCTGGTAGATGTACACAATTTGATTGTGAACATGTACCAAAAGGATATTGAGTTTTGTTGAAGACGAATTTGCTCCGAACTTGTAGAATTTAGGTCCGAAGTCTTTGATAGTGAAGGTCCCCTGAAGTTGTCAGAGCTTAGAAGCTCCGGCATTGTCCATCGCTGGAGCTTGGTAGCTCCGGCAATAGCCTCTATCAACACGTAGAGCGTCGATAGTTAGTCCTCCGAGGTGTCGGAGCTTAGTAGCTCCGGCAGTGACCTTTGCTAACACTTGGTTTGTTGGCAATAGACTCCATTTACGGGGTCTTCTCACCATCTTTTACTCAACGTCGACGGTTGACCCCCTTGGGGGAGTCGGAGTTTGGTTAGCTCCGGCTTTTCTCCATCAACGTAGAGTTTATTTTTCCTGCACACTTAAGCCAAGAAAAATAGTAAAATTCGTTCCTTGTCTATAATTTCGTTGCAGCTTACGATTCTCAAGAAAATTTTAAGTTGAACGCGATTTTAAATACGACTGGATGCGTTGTCTTTTCTCTTAGATCCAATTGTCCATGGACCCGCCTTACTTCGGTCTGCCGGGGTGTAGGTAGAGTGGCGTACTTAGGGTGCTTGACCAGGCTAAGTCGATAGCGCACTCCGGCCCTAGATTGGTTTGGCGGCTTTCAGGTGAGTTGGCTATAAACGATATTTAGATCCAAAAGATCTGACATTACAACTTGAATCGTATATAAACCGGTCGAACTAAAAATTTCTTAAGAATTGCACGTCTCTGTTATAGACAAGAAAGAGAAAAATAAAAATGTCGAGCCTGCACAAAATGAATGCACGTGGAGTCTATTTCACATGAAGATGTCTTTCATTATAGGTCTGGGGTACAGGGGAAACAAGTACACTCTTAGGGTACGGGACCAGGCTAAGTGTGTTTGGTTTCTCGTTTGACCCAGGGTAGTTAGCCACACTTTTAGTCCGGAGACTGTGACAAGTGCTGCATGAGCTTTGCGGACCTTTCGGGATAGGTCCGACTGCTCTCCCGGAGGAACTACCCGACTCTGTACAATGACTCTATAACATACATCTCAAGTTACTCAAGACTCACCTCCGTGGTATTAAGTGTAGAACTTACGGAGGTGCTCGATGTTCCAAGGATTTGGGAGAGGTGTCCCATCCTCGGTAGCCAAGCGAACGCTTCCAGGACGGGATACTTTGATCACTCGAAAGGGCCCCTCCCAGCCGGGGGAGAGTTTGTTTAACCCTTCTCTGGATAGTATTCTCCATAGCACCAAATCGCCTTCCTCGAGCTGTCGGTTGTGTACATGCCGCTGGTGATAACGCCGTAGAGCTTGGTGATATCGGGCATTCCGAACAGCTGCTTGGCACCTTCCCTCCTCGAGGAGGTCTAGGTCTTCACGCCGGAGCTGGTCCTGCGCGGCTTCGTCGAAGGTCCGGACCCGGAGCGAACCCAAGGTGATTTCCGGAGGAAGGATTGCTTCAGCTCCGTACACCAGAAAGAAGGGTGTTTCTCCGGTTGACCGGTTTGGAGAAGTCCTGTTGGCCCATAGAGTGGGCGGAAGCTCTTCAATCCAGTTGGCTTCGTACTTTTTCAAGCGCTCATAGGTGCGCGTTTTGAGTCCTTTAAGGATTTCTGCATTTGCTCTCTCGGCTTGGCCATTGCTGGCTGGATGAGCTACGGAGGCGTAGCAAACTTGTATGCCGAGGTCTTCACAATATCCTTGGAATGCGGAGCTTGTGAATTGAGTCCCATTATCAGTGATGATCTTGTTTGGGACTCCGAATCTGCTTACAATGGATTGCAGAAAGTTGATAGCAGATTGCTTGTTGATCGTCACAACTGGAGTTGCTTCCAGCCACTTGGTGAACTTGTCAATGGCGACGTACAGGAACTTGTAACCTCCGACAACTCTTGGGAAGGGTCCCAAGATGTCCATCCCCCACACAGCGAAGGGCCATGTAGGAGGTATCATTTGTAAGGGCTGAGCAGGTGTATGAATTTGCTTTGCATGAAATTGGCATGCTTCGCATTTCTTCACCAGCTCAGTGGCATCCTGGAGCGCTGTAGGCCAGTAGAAGCCATGCCGAAAGGCTTTTCCAACCAGCATGCGGGAAGATGCGTGGTTCCCACACTCGCCTCCATGAATTTCTGCGAGGAGCTCGCAGCCTTCTTCCCTTGTGATGCACCGCATTAGGATGTCGTTGGCACCGCGCCGGTAGAGATCCCCTTCTACCAACGTGTATCTTTTAGCCAATCTGACTACCCGGTCAGCGGATACATCATCGTCAGGAAGGATGTTGTCTTTCAAGTAGTTCCGGATCTCCGAGATCCATGCATCGGAACTGACTTGATCATTTGAGTCTTGCGTGCTGGGTTGCTCGGAGCTTCCGGCAGCACCTACGACCCTTGATGGCTGCCATGGTAACAGGGCCATCGGGACCGTCAGCTTCGGGATGCTGATGTCGCCCCCTTCGTTCAGTTCGGCAGGCTGAACTGTGGGTTTTGACAACCTCCGGACAAAGATTCCGTCAGGAGCCGGAGCTCCGGTTGACGCTTTAGTCGAGAGTTCGTCAGCTTCAGCGTTGTGGGCACGCTGAACATGGTGGAGGTCTAGGACTTCAAAGTCCTTCTGAAGCCTCTGGACTTCAAGGAGGTAAGCAGCTAGCTGGAGATTATTGCAGGAGCTTTCACCCTTCACCTGTTTGATGATGAGCTGTGAATCTCCTTTGACCAGCAGTTGCTTGACACCGTATGATAGTGCCACCTTTAGTCCATAGGAGTGCTTCATACTCCGCCATGTTGTTGGTCGCCTTGAAGTCAAGGTGTACCATGTATTTTACCTTCTCCCCAGTCGGTGCAAGGAGAAGGATTCCAGCTCCGGCCCCCTACTTCTGCATGGAGCCATCGAAGTAGAGGGTCCAGTGAGGCTCGGTGAAGGTTGGAGCTTGATGCTCCGTCTTCTGCTCGCTGGGGCCCCCAGGGTTTGATGGAGAGGGAGTCCATTCCGCCACGAAATCTGCCAACGCTTGACTCTTGATGGCTTGCCTTGGAGTGAATTCGAGATCGAATTCAGCCAATTCCGCTGCCCACTTTGCAATATTCCCAGTTGAATTGGGATTATGTAAGATCGCTCGAAGTGGATAGGAAGTCACCACCGAGACTTTGTGAGCTTGGAAGTAGTGTCGAAGCTTCCTGGAGGCAATAAGAACTGCATAAAGCAGCTTATGCACCTCTAGGTATCGAGTCTTGGCATCGTGTAATACTTCACTGATGAAGTATACCGGGCGTTGAATGGTCCGGACCCTCCCAGAGGGGTCCGGGGTTTCCTCTTCATTGATCCGGACCCTGTCGGAGGAGTCCAGATTCTCTTCGGGGACTTCCGGGTTTTGGCTGGAGGAACCCGAAGCTTCTTCAGAAATGACCTGGACCCTCTTAGAGGAGTCTGGGTCTTCTAAAGTGACTTCTTGTGGATTTGAGTCTGGGAGCTGGGACCCAGACTCACTTTCAGGAACCTCCGGACCCTCCTGAAGGGGTCTGGATTCCTGAGTATGGGGTAGTTCCGGTCTCTCCGCAACCAGAACCATACTGACGACTTCGTCAGTAGCTGAAATGTAAAGCAACAAAGGCTCACCAGGGTTCGGAGCTACCAGAATTGGTAGGGTGGTGAGGAACTGTTTCAGCTCCTGGAATGCCTTCTCTGCTTCTTCGGACCATTGGAATGGTCCGGACTTCCTCAACAACTTGAATAAGGGAAGTGCCCGTTCCGCCAGTCTTGATATGAACTGGCTGAGGGCTGCTAGACACCCAGTTAACTTTTGGACGTCTTTGATGCGGGTTGGTGGCCGCATGTCTTCAATGGCTTTTATCTTCGCCGGATTAGCCTCTATGCCCCGGTGACTTACCAGGAAACCAAGAAGTTTTCCGGAGCTAACCCCGAAGACACACTTGTCTGGGTTTAGCTTCGTGCGGGTGCCCCGCAGCTTGTCGAAGACAGCCTGCAAGGTGTCCAAGAGGGACTCCTTGTTCTTGACCTTGACCACGATGTCATCGACGTACACTTCCACTCTGTCTCTGATGAGTTCTTCAAAAGTTTTGTACATAGCTCGTACAAAAGTTGAAGTTGCATTCTTGAGACCAAATGGCATGGCTGTGTAACAATACAATCCATCTACTGTGATGAATGAAGTATGCTCTTCATCCTCCCTAGACATCCTGATTTGATGATACCCAGAATATGCGTCTAGGAAACACAGTAACTCACACCCGGAGGTGGAATCCACTATCTGATCTATTCTAGGTAGTGGGAATGGATCTTTTGGACATGCCTTATTCAGTGTGGTGTAGTCGATGCACATCCGAAGCTTCCCGCCGGCCTTGGGCACAACGACTGGGTTCGCTAGCCATTTTGGATGGAAGACTTCTCGGATGAATCCGGCTTCGAGCAACTTCTTCACTTCTTGTCGGATGAAGTTCTGCCGCTCTACGGATTGCTTCCGAGGCTTCTGATGCACAGGCCGAGCATCAGGGTAAATCTTCAGATTGTGCTCAATCACTTCCCTGGGGATCCCAGGCATTTGTGACGGTTGCCAGGCAAACACGTCAACATTAGCCCGGAGGAAAGTGATGAGCGCGAGTTCCTATTTGTCGTTCAACCCTCCCGATATACGGGTGGTTTGAGCGGCATCGGAACCAATTTGGACGACTTTGACAGGAATGTCGGTGTCGCCGCTTGGCTGCACACGGGGTGCAGAGGTTGAGCCTCGTTGACGAATGCTCGGGGGTTTCGGAGCTTGCTCCTGTTTGGAGTCCTCCTCTTGCGCCGTGGTGAGTGCATGGAGCTCCTCCAGAGCAGTTACTCCGGCGGTGCGATCTCCGCGGATCCGGAGAACGCCTACTGGTGTTGGCATCTTCAACACCAGGTATCCATAATGAGCAGCTGCCATAAATTTATATAGGGCAGGTCTACCCAAGATGGCGTTGAATGGTAAGTTGATCTGAGAAACGTCGAAGACCAACTTCTCGGTGCGATACTTCTCCCGTGTCCCGAAGGAAACGGGGAGAGTTATAGCTCCGAGTGGGGTAATGGCCCCCGGACCTACTCCGGAGAAAGGTCGAGAGGGCTGGAGATCCGAAGGTCGGAGCTGAAGCTTGGTAAAAGCTTCAAAGCTTATGAGGTTCAGCCCCGAACCTCCGTCCACCATAACATGATGGAGCTGTATGTTATTAATGGTGGGAGATACCATCAAAGGTAACTGTCCAGCTCCGACCATGCTTCGAGGACAGTTCGAAGCATCAAAAGTGATGGATGTGTCCATCCACTTTTGATGTGGCTTTGGTCTAGCTGTAGGAGCTACAGCGGCCATATCCCGCCGCATAGTCTTGATGACGCGACGGGAGGTGATGTCCCATGATCCACCAAAAATGGTGTTCATGGTTTTTCGACGCTCGTTGTCAGAGACGTCAGAGTCATCGTCGACGGAGGTGTAGACAGCCTTCAGGACCTTTTTGGGGTCCTGAAACCCTAACTCCTCTTCAGCCGGAGCTTCGTCGACCTTCTGTTTTCCTTCCCTCTGTCGGAAAGGGGACCCTTCCCGGCGCTTGCTGTAGCGCTCGGCAAGGTTTTGGACCTCCCGGCAGTCTTCCAAACCGTGGCTACCCGTTTTGTGAATGGGACACCACACTTTGGGTTTGCCACCGTCTTCGGAAGACGGTCGAGGTCGCTTCTCGGGGCGTGGCCCCCGGCCACCCAGAGTTGCAGCAGCTGCAACGTTGGATGTGCCGGCCGACGGCTTCTTCTTGCCGTTGGTCTTCTTTTTCTTCTTGCCACTCCCGGAGGTAGCAGCTTCTTCTTTGGGGGATTTCTTGTGATCCTCCGAGGCTGGTTTGGAGTGCATTTCACGGCCCTCCGCAGCTCTGGCACATTTGTCTGCCAGGCTGAAGAGTTCCGTGACGCTGGTGATCTCTTTGATCGCCAGCTTCTCCAACATCTTCTTGTCCCGTACGCCCTGTCTGAATGCTACAATGACAGAAGCGCTTGAGATAGAAGGGATTGTGTTGCGTACCTGAGAGAACCTCTGGATGAAGGACCGCAAAGATTCTCCCCCTTTTTGCACGACCGCAAAAAGGTCCAGTTCAGTGCCTGGTCGGGTGTATGAACTCCCGAAGTTGGCAGTGAACTGACGGCACAACTCCTCCCAACTGTTGATAGAGTTGGGTGGAAGGCTCATAAACCAGGACCTGGCGGTCCCAGTTAAGGCCACTGGAAAGTAATTGGCCATTACAGCCTCGTTTCCTCCAGCTGCCAAGATTGCAGTGGAGTATATCTGTAGGAATTCGGCGGGGTTGACAGTCCCGTCGAATTTTTCCGTCAGGTGTGGCCGGAACTTCTGTGGCCATCTAACCATGCGCAGGTGCATGGCTAGGGCTGAACAACCTCCTCCTACCCCTTCCAGAGTAGAAAGGTCCTGAGCTTCCCGTCTTTCAC
Organism: Tuctoria greenei; assembly: GCA_036927565.1. Taxonomy (NCBI): domain Eukaryota; kingdom Viridiplantae; phylum Streptophyta; class Magnoliopsida; order Poales; family Poaceae; genus Tuctoria; species Tuctoria greenei. The sequence continues at coordinate 176,166,037 of JAYESD010000009.1, read as the reverse complement.
GAGCGCGCTCGATATGGACACGGCCATCCTGTTGGCGGTATCGGCGATCAAGCTCTGCCCGGAGGTCATGAGTCGAAAGCCTGGATACCGTATGGGTGCGTCATGCCCCAGAGGGCAACGACGTCACCTGCTGTGATGCATATCGTCTCCTGTTGTTGGAGACGTGCGGACCAAGTCTTCCAGACAAAGTCCGCCGCTGCGACGGGGCCCGTCCTGAAGGAAGAGGACCCTGGTTGTTGAGGCGTTCGGCCGCTGCTGCGACCAAATGCTCCACATCGGCCCTCCACTGCTCCATTGCATCTCGAGATGCGTCCGGAGGTGGTGGACGTTGGAGAAGAGCACGCGCTGCATGGAGCGCGTGTTCCGGGTTGTCATGACTTGCCGACGCGGTAAGTGACGCTGGCGCACCATCACGTTGCCCAGCACGATTTGCTGGAGAAGATGGTGGTGGTGGGAGTGTGGCTCCTGCTGGTGCTGAGGCTCCTGCTGGTGGCTGCCTGTTGGAGGGATTGCCCCCAACAGCCTGGGCAGCAGGTTGGCCGTTGGATGATCCAGCCGCGGAGTTCACCATTCTCGAAAATCTCAGGCGCCCCTACCTGGCGCGCCAACTGTCGACTGTTGGAGTCGGCAGATCTCCTGACACTGCTAAAGTGTTGAAGGAGTTTGTGGTTCGGTGAGGGCGCGCGGAGACTCAAGAAGGTGAATTGCAGTTTAACACAGGAGACACAAGGATTTACGTGGTTCGGGCCGCCTGAGCGTAATACCCTACTCCACGGGTGTTTTGGTGTTGTATTAGCTTGTCAAGTATGATCGCTTGTCAACGTCCGTCCCCTGAGTGTATCGTCGGCCTGTCCTTTTATAGTACAAGGACAGGCCATTACAAGCTAGCCTGGCCCGACATGTGGCCTCGGCGGTTACTAGTATTGATACACGATTAATTGTTGTTAATGATCCTGTAACGGGCTCCGACAGCGCCGTTACAGGTGTTACGATCATCCGTTTAAGTGTCATTAATATGGCATTAATGACATTTAATCGGGTCTTGAATTTCTTGGCTTTCCTTTGAAGATCCGGAGCCGTTATAGGGTCTTCCGGAGGTTAGAGGCTAGCAGGTCTGACGATTTGACACGTGGCAGCTCCAGAGCTTGCTGTGGGAAGCAGGTAGCTCCGGGGCTATCTGACACGTTTCAGGTCCGGAGCTTCTCTCGGTCAGGGGTTATGTCTGGAGGTGCCATTTCGGTACTTGGCCCGGAGCTTCCCCCTCGTGGGCGGTAGCTCCGGTTTGTCAGTACACGTGGCGACCTAGGGATTAACCATGTTGGAGAAGCAGGTCCGGTCATGTCTGACAAGTGGGCCTCCGAGGGTCTTCAATCCAAGTAGACGGCCTTCCCTCGAGATCTTTGTAACCTCAGGGGGTGTACGGTTTTTAGGGTACCGACAGTATCCTTTACCCACAAGCCGTGATTTCATCCCCTGTTGCCAGGTGGACTAAACAAACCTCCCTGATGCCTGTGACCCGTCGGTCACATTACACACTTCTGTAGGTGTGCGGCCAGGAGATCACTACGAGGTCTTTACAAAGGTCCTCCCGACTAGTAACCGGCCCTCTGAGGTTTCATCGCTCCGACACCTAGAGTCCATTTTACCTCCGCCAGGAGAAGCCCCCTCTTGAGCCATGCGGATCACAAGGCAGATACGCTGAACCAATTCCCTGCACTATCCGACTACCAGCACTATACCGGGAGAGGCCTAATTAATCGACCAAGCTGCCCCATACTCAGTCTTGTGGCGATACTGTATAGCTTAGTGGCTACTCCATAAACCGGTCCTTAGAATCCGGCAAGGTTCAATCCCCAAATCTCGGGTCTCGTGCGTACTGCACCATACCATTCAAACCAACCCGCCAGATTCCTACTTACTACAATCCATTTCCAACATCATATTTATAATCATAATAGTAAGTCATGAATAATAAGTGTGATCAATGTTCTCCCACCCAACTAGTATGCATGACTAAGCGTAAAGTAAATCCCATAACCACCCTTCCATAACCCAAGCGACAAGGTAAAAGGTAATACAACAGGGCATAGCATAGGATTCATATTAATTAACATGCAACTAGCTAAACCCTTAAAAAGGTGCAAGATGGTCAAGGACACTTGCCTCTTTCGAAGTGGTTGTCGAACTGGAGTTCTTGGAAGTTGGTCTCCGGCTCGGGAACCGGGTCTATTCGAAGAGAAATAACATGCAATAAGTACTACATACAATGCTAGACATACACATGCACACAATCACAAAAGTCTACGCAATTACATACCTACGAGAGATTTAATGTGTATGTGCATTAGTTTACTTTATGATATTTATTAAAGGTGAATTTTATGTGTTAGAAATGTGAATTACCATTTTATAACACTTTCACAATTATTTTTATGCTTAATACACATTTTTGGGGTTTTTCCTACATGCAAATATAATTATTTATGATTATTATATTATTTCAGATTAAAATAATGCATTAAATAATTTTTTAAAGGTGTGTGATATTTATTTATAGGCTTAAAATCATTTTATACAATTAATCCTAAATTAAATATAATTTCTACGTAATTTTTTAGTGGCTAAAATGAATTATTTAAATTTATTCAGCAATAAAATATATTTTTAAGTTGTCTAAATATTTATTCTTAATTTTATAAATTTTTATCTATTTTTCCACATCTGTTTCTATTTTATTGTGATTTCTAGTAAATCTGAAAAAATTATAATTGCTAAAAATAGTTTTTAAACTGTACAGGGGCTAGACTGTAATTTTCCCTATCTGGACAGGGGCTAGAAATAATATTAAATGAGTTTACAGGGGCTAGACTTGAAATGTGCAGTCAAAACTTAATTTATTTAAAGTGCAGAGGCTAGATTATAAATTCCCTAGGTCTCTGCGCAATAATCTACTTCTCCAGGGGCTAGTCCGCAAGTTTGTAGGGGCCCCGGTGCAAAAGTCCAAGCGCACAGAGGCATTTAAACGTTGACCGTTGGATTCAATCCGGACGGCTCGGATTTTATTTTGCGAAACGGTATGCTGCGATCTAATCGCAGCCGTTGGCTGCGAACGGACGGCTCTAGACGAGCCACGTCGGCCCTTGGTCGGCGCCAGCGCGCTGCGCGGCGGCGCACGGCGGCACACGGCGGCTACCTCGCCAGACTACACAAGATCAAGCGAAAACTACCCTAATTCTCAGATCTAAGCACGGGAAATCGAAGGGAGAGACAAGGCGAACTCACCGAAGGCGTTGATCGGGCTCGGGGAAGAGCGGAAGACGCCGGCAACGAGGTGAGGCAGCGGAGCTCGACGGTGAGCGGCGGAAATGGTGTTGCGCTTGCGTTCTCCCCGAGTTTGCTTGCCCGGCGCGTGTCTGAGAGTACGGCGAACGCGTTAGGCAAGGCGCACGGAGGAAATTGCGTTGCAACTGGTGGGAACGCCGGCGACTTTCCGATGACCGAGAGGCTAGGGTTTGAGAGTCGGGGAAGTGGGGAAAATGGGGGGGCGCCGGTTCCTTTATAGCGCGGAGGGGGAGTGCGGTTGAGGAGTGCGTGCGAAGCCCGACGGGGGGAGTGGTTCCGAGGGGTGGAAAAACGTGGGTGCGGGGTCGGGCGTGGGCGCGGGCGGCGGTTGCGTCACGGGGAAGGAGAGAGGGGGAGGGAGAAGGTGCCGACAGGCGGGCCAAAGGTGGTAGCGGGAGAGAGGAGAGGGAGGGCGCGGCTGGGCTGGCGGGGGAGGAAGTGGGCCGCGGCCAGATTCGGCCCAGGCGTCAGTTTTCTTTTTATTCTTCTTTTTATTTTCTATTTCTTTTGATTTGATTTGAATTTCAAATGATTTTGAAGTCTACACGTTTTGAATTTAAATTTTACATCAACATGCAAACTCAAATGCACACTAATATATTTGAAAGGCTGAATTACAAAGTTAGAAAATTTTTGGATGTTACACGAGGTCCGCTCTCTGCGGCAATGGGTCGGCAGCTCTGCACTCGAGGATCAGAATTGAGCGACCTTGGGAGACTCCAAGCCTCGATCGGCCCGTAGTTATTTTGAATGCCCACTGGCGAGAGGTGATCAGTTGATTAAGCATGCAGCAGCCTCGTGAGTCGAGCTGCATTTCACGTGGTGGTTGCCGGCACAAACGGCATCCTAGAGCCGACTGGTTGTTGCCACATCTGCTGAGCTCTCCTACCCCCAGTGCTGAAAGGATTAATAGAGGCCCTGCCCGGTCGTTCTCCTCTCGACCTCCACAACAACAAAGCCACAAGAGCTCGAGACCCCAAGCTCTTCTCGCGCGCCCCTGCAGAACAAGGTGCGTCTCTCTTCTTCCCTTTTCTTGTTTGTTCTGTGAGGAAAGTGAGATTGAGTGCGGAACGATTGCTTTATTGTAACTTCTATCATAGTTCAGGCGGTTGTTGTTGGCCTACTGATCTGACATGTAACCTTAAGGATCAACAACAGGTTTGTGCATGTTGGCCTATTGACACTTCATATATAATCTCGTTCCTGATTATAAAACCACCATGATTAGGTGAAAATGTAAACGAGTGTGCTCATTTCTGATGAGTAGTACTCCCTCCATCCCTAAAAGAATGTCGTTTTTAACATTAAATTTAGTGTTAAAAACGACATTCTTTTAGGGATGGAGGGAGTACGTTCTAACAGCCCATTAGTATGCGACCTTCTTAGTGACCGCCGTCAGACATCCGTGCAATTGAAACCTAATACAGTACAAAGTCAAACACAGGCTCCTCACTTGATGCCAAGCAGACCATCACAACCACAAATACATGATACACTTTATCCTGCTTCTCCCATTCAATAAACCCAGCACAAGGTGAACTCATTCACACCTAAGGTGAGGAGATTGGGTATATGTTCTACCCTTTACCCACAACTTAATTTAATTAGTACTGACCCTTCTTGTCTTCCGGTACCGATACCTACTCAAGCAAACTAGTAACAGTTGTGCATGCCTATGTATGTACTTCGCAGCTGCTTAGTTCATTGCTGAATGTTCGTTCTCTTGTATCAGTACCCCTTCTACCCGATTCTTCTCCTTTTGGTTTTCCAAAGAATCTGCCTCGACACTTAACTCTGCATCATTTTGCAGCATATTCAACCTGAAACATGGCGATGGTCCTGGATTCTTTGGCATCCTACCTCCTGAACATGCTAACTGAGATGTCAAAACAAGAGATCAAGATGTTGTTCGGGGCTTCTAGCGAGATGGACAAGATGGGTGTCAAACTTGGGGACCTCAAGAGGTTCATCGCTGACGCTGATAGAAGGAACATCACGGAAGAGACAGTGCAAGAATGGGTGAAAGAGCTGAAACGTGCCATGTATGATGCCACCGACATGATCGATCTCTGTCAACTGAAAGCCATGAAGCGGGGCAAACGCCTAGATGCAGGGTGCTTCAATCCCTTGCTGTTCTGCATGCGAGACCCCCTCTTTTCCCATGACATTGGCAACCGTATGAAGAAGCTTAACCAAAGGTTGGACGATATCAAGGAGCGTAGTGCTATCTTCAACTTCATCAACCTTGGTTCTGAAGAGGATCGTATCAAAAATAATACATCCTTACGTTCTTCAAGGCGAGAGACATCAGGGGAGCTTAATGAGTTAGCTCTGGTGGGTGAGAAGATCGAGGAGGACACAAGAAACCTGGTAGAAAAGCTGATAGAAGAAGAGGAAACCATGGGAGTACACAACAAAATTATCGTTTTTGCCATTGTTGGAGTTGGTGGGATTGGCAAAACCACCCTGGCCCAAAAGATATTCAACAATGACACAATCAAACACAAGTTCTCAAAGAAAATATGGCTGAGTGTGAACCAGGACTTCAATGAAATTGAGTTGCTGAGAAAAGTCATCGTTGAAGCTGAAGGAGACCACCAAGCAGCTGGAAATACGAAGGGTGCACTTGAAAGAACACTAAAGATAGCTTTAATGGGCCACAAGACTATATTAGTGATGGATGATGTTTGGGACAATAAGGCATGGGTGGATGTTCTGGAGACTCCATTGACCCATGCACTAGCTCCAGGTAGCTGTGTTCTCGTTACCACGAGACATGACATGGTTGCTCGAGGGATGAAGGCTGTGAATCCCTACCACCACGTCAACAAATTAGAGTCAGAAGATGCTTGGTCTTTGCTCAAGAAGCAGGTATGTACAAGTTCATTTTTTTTTTCATGTCCATGCTTGCTTCACTGTCTAGCTAGCTTCTGGAGTCACCGGTGAAGCTAGAGGTTCATGTACCCTTATGCACATGCCCCAAGATCCGAAGTAAATTTCTCTTGTGAATAGCACATAATTAGCTAAAAGTTTCTTGAAAATGAGTTACTCCCTCCGTTTCTAAATACTTGTCGCTTTGTAGTTCAAAATATACTACAAAATGACAAGTATTTAGGGACGGAATGAGTACTTATAAGGTGTGGCATAAGAGCAGGTATAATAGAGCCTAGTCAGCTGGCTCAAAAGAATCCACGTCAGAATATTGCTTACGTGGATGAGGGAGTAAAGAAGAGAGAGAGGGCTGCAGGCTCCAAAATAGTAGCCAGCGCAGCAGCACTTACGAGGTGACTCTACCGATGTGGCTGCATGCGATTGGGGGTAGGAAAAACAGGGCATTTATTCCAGTCACTTTCCAGTCAATCTAATAGCTAGTCTATTATATAAGAAGGCTAAACTGTTGACTCTAAAGTGACATGGCATTGAGTTACAGCCTGCAACCGGCTACTCCATTATCCTTGCTCTAAGGGTCATCTCCAACCTGGTTTCACCACTTTCTAGAGTCACAGTTCCCAAATCAATAATATATTTTGACTGTCGTGTCTTTTTTTTTTTGAAACCAAACCGGTTGTACCGGTGCATATATTAAGTAAGAGGGAGTTTTCCCACAACTTGTGGGTTACAAGTCAAGTAAGCAGAAAATACAGGAGGAGGGGGGTTGGATATTAAGAAGGAAGGGAGGTGTCTTGCTGAACTGTTGTTTGCGGTAGCAGATTCTTCAAGTGTTGCGCCCCCGCTGAGGACCAAAGCTTGGACTCATGCCTGGTGGTTTCAAATAGCTGCACAGCCGAGCGCTCCTCTAATCGTCGTGTCTTCAAAACTGTTATTACTATAGTACGCTAAATATTTGAATCAGAAAAACAAAAGTTATATATGTAATTTCTCTAGTTCTAAAAGTGTCATAATAGTGTTGTTAACCCTCTCGCCTTCTAATTTTTAGTAATATAAATATTTGAATCAGAAACGTGAAAGTGGTATATATATAATTTTTTTGGGAAAGGGCTCCGGCCCAGTTGGCCACAGTGCGCTCAGTTCTGACCGTGCTGCCAGGGATCGGCCCCTGTTGTCCACCCTCCTTCTTAATAAATTAGCAGTGCTTCTGTCCATAATGTCTGTGATAGATTCTGAGAGTGAGCGCTTAGCTCTAATGAGCATTAGGATTCGGCCTTAGTAGTGTACAAAGAGCAGAGACAAGCACCAATCAATCTAGCTTCTAGGGTTGAGCAGAGATGGCCATACCTTGGTTTGTAGAGCAGTTGGTGGTCATTGCGGTCTGTCGGGAGGGCTAGAGCACCTCCACTGACGTTGGAGCAGCGTTGGCGATGAGGTGCAGCAATCCTGGGGTGCAGCACGATGGGGAAGCCTTCCCCGAGCTTTCCTCCCAAGGAGATCTGTTCCTTCTTATCTGAGGTGGTTTTATATTCTAATTTGTGATGACTAATTCTGGGCAATTAGCTTATATAGAGGGAGAGGACGCCGGAGGGGGCCACCCCAACAATATTCTGTTGAGAGTCCTCCGATCAGGACTTGGAGAGATTAGGAAAGGAGTTTGAGTTGGTTACAACAGTAATCAACTCCTTAATTACCTGTGGTCATCTTAATTATTTTTCTAACATTCCCCCCTTGATCACGGGTCACACAAGATGATTTATAAGTACATAGACTTTTGATATTATTTCTTCATGCTCGATGTAAAGGGAACAAATCATCAAACACACCCAGTTACGTACTGCTTGACTCGATGATCACATTACATCTCACACTAAAAAACATATCCCAAAATTGAGTTTAGCCCTTGAGTATTTAGGTATCAAAGGTTCTCCTTAAACCCATACCGGTTACGTGTCTCCTGAACACGCTGGGCAGAAGACCTTTGATTAGCGGATCTGCGAGCATCTGCTCGGTACTAACATGCTCTAGACTGATGACATGATCCTGGATTCATTCTTTCACAACATAGTACTTAATATCGATGTGTTTGGCAGCACCACTCGACTTATTATTGTGAGAGTACAATACTGCAGGTTTGTTATCACAGTATAGCTTAAGTAGTTTCTCAATGTTGTCGACCACTCTAAGTCTGAGTACGAATTTCTTAAGGCACATTACTTGTCTCAAAGCATCATAACAATCAACGAACTCAGCATACATCCTGGATGATATCATGATGGTTTGTTTGGAGCTTTTTCCAAGAAATAGCTCGATCGCAAGTGTAACACCCTAAATTTTCGCATCATGCATTGCATACATGGTCATGCATTAAACACTAGTAGAATAAAAGAAAAATAATAAAACATATGCATATACAAATATGTGTAGCAAAAGAAGAAAAAGAAAACAATAATTATAGCCTAAAACTTGTAATAGAAAATGAATATAAAAAAAAAATAATGTGTAAAAAGAAATATATATAAATAAATTATAACAAATAATAAATATATAATGTTAATAATATATATATATATAAAGAAAATTATATATATAAAATAAAAGAAAGTATATAGAAAAAAAGAGAGTAAAAACAAAAAAATAAATAAAAATAATAAAATAAAATATAAGTAATAAAATATATTATAATATATATATATATAAAAGAAAAAAAAAGAAAAAAAAAAAGGGGAGCCGCCCGGCGGCGAGGCCAGCGGCCCAGCCGGCCGAGCCGGCCCCGCTCCGCACCGCGCCCCGATGCCACGCCCGCACGCGCGAGCGAGCGCGCCCGCCCGACACCGCCGCCCGCGTGGCCCCCACCCCGGCTGACCGCGCCGCCTGACCGCGCAGGCTGTGCCGGGCCCCGCCCCCCCTGTCGCGCGGCGCGCACCGCCCGAGGCCGCAGCCGGGCCTCGGTCTCCCCCCCCCCCCCCCCCCCCCCCACGACGCGATTTTCCCTACGCGCGCGATTCCCGCCCGCACCGCGGTCTCCCGCGCCGTAACGCCCCAAATTTTCCCGGATACGAGTCCATCCCGTAACCGCTTCCGAATTTACCGGTGACGTACCCTAGTGCCGCCCCTATAAATAGGACCCAGGCCTAGGCTTTTTTTTTTCCCCCACGAACCAGCAGCCGCCAAAGCCGACGGAAGCAACCGACGGGAACAGAGAAGACAGAGGCGCCCAGGGAAGAAAAAAGGAGGAAAAGAAGGGGAAGAAGAGGGAGGAAAAGAGGAGGACACCACCGTTCGCCGGAGATCGTCGCCGACATCGCGCCGCCGCCGTCGTACCGCCGAAGGACTGCTGCACCACCTATTTCGTCTTCGCGTCGCATTTATTCCGCGACCGTCACGCCGTCAGATCTACGGTAGGGTTCGTTCCCGATGCGAATTTTTGCGATCGTATTAAATCGAGTAGGCGTAAATTAAATTTAGTTGCACCATGAATTTATTTTCAGCAGCATTAATCCACCCTAAAAACCCCGTAAACCCTTATGAACACGTATGACTAGTCGCATCTAATTAATAAATGATCGTAGTAAATTAATTATTAAATTGTGCATGCATACATGTCATTGCATGTTGATTATTCTGTGTGCATTATGTTGAATTGTATATGTTTTCTTGTATGTATGATCACGCGTAGAGGAACGTGCTCAAGAGGTTGCATACGAGGATTTCCAAAACCAAGACTTCGAAGCGCTTGAGCAACCCCATCCGCCGGAGCAAGGCAAGTGTCCTTGAAGCATATTGATCCTATTTTAAATTAAATGTTTTGTTTGCAAACTTGCATGCTGTGTCAATTTGATGGGAATCCTATGGTAGGAAGTTTACTAGTTTTGTTTGACCACCCTTGTCACCTGGAATTATGGTAAAGAGTCGGGAAGGGTTTTTACTTTTTGCTTCGCTTAATTAATTGGGATGGCAAACAACACTACAAAATTTAATTATGCATCAATGATATTCTGGTTAATGTGAACTGGTCAATGCGATGGGTGATCTAAGCAAGCATGGTTTTGTGGATGGGTTGGTCGTTATGGTGGTTCGCTTGCCTTAGATCTAAGGACCGGTTCATGCGAGAATATGCCAGGTCAACAGTGCCACCACAAGGCCAAGTATGGGTGCGGCGTAGCTGAATAATTAGGAGCGCTGCTAGTATTGTATGGACCATTGGATGGCGCGGGGAATGGGAGTCGAGGAGGACTGCCCTGGGATCCGCATGGCACACGAGGGGACCCGTGGGTGGGAGAATAGAGATTCAAGCCTGCCGGTGAAACCTTAGTGGGGCCGTACATACTAGTAGTCCCTTTTGAAAGGCTATTTTGTGATCTCTTGGCCACACACCTACGGAAGTGTGAGATGGCACAATGGAGGTTCCTTAGTCATCGAAAGGTGATAAAATCACAAACATGTGGGTAAAGTGGTACAACCTCTGCAGAGTGTTTAAAACTATCATGATAGCCGTGCTCCCGGTTATGAGCGCCTGGATGACCTACATGATTAGAGTTGGAATTGGGATTTGGGATGGTTATGGTTTGGTAAGGGTTATGGTCGGGTAATGGTTATGACATTGATTATGGTTTATGGGTTATGGTCATGGTTACGAAATTGAGTTATGGTAATTGGACATGGATAATGGTAATGTTGGTAATAATTGGATAATGTTCATACTTTGTTAATATGATGGGATTTATTTCACATAGACATAGTATAATGCTTTTCAAATGTTTTACTGTACTTTTCAGCACTTAGCCATTATTATTGTCGTCATTTGAATAAACCACATGTCATACTTTCCACACTTGCTGAGTACGACATGTACTCACCCTTGCAATCCCCCCCAACAGCTACTGGAGACAATTGGGAGTACCCTGAGGATCACGTGGAGTACTAGGTTGCGTACCGCCGTCAATTGCCTGTGGATTGGAGTCGTGCTGTTTAGTTTATTTTCCGCTGCAATTATTTAGAGTTATATTATTCGTGAACTATTGGATTATTGTAATAAAGTACTTATTTATTAGATAAGACGTGGTTAAATTCTGTTTATCATTTGTGAATCATTCGTGTATGTGTGTTGAACATCCTGGGCACACATATGCGTTACGCTTGGTTCATATTCGGAACCGGGTGTCACAAATTGGTATCAGAGCCGCGTTGACCGTAGGACGCAAGCCTAGGTAGAATGGACACTCTAGAGCACTTAGGAACACTCTTCTAATATGCTATTTTCGAAAATTTTTGCTGCTGTTTTGTTTCCTTTATTTTTCGGCCGCAAAAAGTATTGATCGCTGCTGCGTTTTTGATAAAAATTTTCAGAAGTGAGCAATATTAAGTGCTGCTGTTTTGCTGTATAAATTTTTGCGAAAACGGTGTGTTTTGCTGCTATTATGTGTGGGTAAAATTATTGTGTTGGTTGCTGTAATTTTTCTCTTTATTTTTCGTTCTTTTGGAACCGCTGCACCGCTTTTTGTCCGCCGTTTAACTGCTGAAATTTTCAGATTTGTTTTTCATTATTTTTCTAATGTATCCTTGTTTCTTGTAGATGGCCCGCACCAAGACAACCCCCCGTAATTCGACCGGTGGACTCGTGCCCCCGCGTAGGTTGGCTAGTCGCTCCCCGGCCGTCGACCCCCGTCACCCCGTGGTGATCCGTTCTGACGGCAGAGCCGCATGACAGTTGCGACACCGTCTCCGTGCCCTACTCCGTGAGGCTGGCTACCGTCACCACAGTCTCTCGCTCTCCTACCACACCACTGGAGTGCAGCGCCCCGGCAGGAAGGAGTGGAGCTGCAAAATTTATATCTACTACGGTGACGAGTTGGTGAAGACCCACAGCAGCCCTGCTTGGAGGAGCTCCCGCCGATCTGCAGAGCAGGATGCTAGCTGGGAAGCAGCCACTTTCTGGAGCCACGCACGCCGTTTCCGTCTGGAGGACACGGTTCACGCCTTCGTCCCGCAGCGTCCTAGTGGCACTGCGCGCTTCGTCTCCAGGCACGTGGAGGGACCCCTGGACCTCCCGCAGTCTCGTCAGACTGTTGGCGACGTGACCCAGCTAAGTGCCCGACTTCAGAGGGCGCAGCAGGAGATCCAGGATGGACGCGACCTCGCCCAGCATCACGAGGCGATAATCAGGAGGTATCGTCGGATCACCGACGAGGACCCGGACGACTACGCGTCCGACACCCCGATGTGGACCCCGGACTCTCCAGACCGTCGCAACGGTCAGCGTGAGTCATCCTCTGAGGAGTCCTCTGACGAGGAACCTTCCAGTGTGGCGTCTACCGCACCACCGCCGCCTGCTGCCTCACCACCCCAGGACCCACAGGACCCCGAGGACCCCGACGACGACGACGACGACGAGGACCCGGATGAGTTCCCGCTCGATGACGACTAGTCTTCGACCTATGCCACGACTCAAGGATAGGCACACCCCCATTAGTAAATAAGAGCGATGTAGATATACTTGTGTGGCCTTGAGTTGTATTACTTCTTTTAGGATCTTTGTAAATTCTGTTTGGTGCTTGTTTGAGTGCTTGTGTGCTTAGTAGAGAGTTGTGGGATGCTTCGGCAATTGTCCACATCCTCTTAATATAGGTCTATATTAATAAAGGATTATTTAGTGTCACATACCTTGATGCATATAGTTGGGACGTTTCCTTCCAAATTCTAAATCCTTCTATCCCCACCTTTCTTTCGCCAACAGATGGTGAGAACTCGTAACCAGAGGGATGCCAACGATGAGGAGGAGCGCAATGAAGTACCTCAGAACAACCAGGGACATGCTCATGGAGCTATCAACATTGAACAACTGTTAGCTATGCAGAACCAGCTCATGCAGACCATGATACAGACCATGGGACAGCTGCAAGCTGGCAACAACAATCAGCCCCATATGCCTCCACCACCACCCCCGCCACATCACAACCGTTTGGGAGAGTTCATGAGGACCAGACCGCCTACCTTTGCACAAGCCACAGACCCAATGGAAGCTGATGATTGGCTGAAGTCCGTTGAGAAGAAACTTGCTATTGTCCAGTGCACTGATAGAGAGAAGGTTCTCTTTGCATCACATCAACTAGTTGGAGCAGCCGCTGACTGGTGGGAAGCTCTTTGCAACGCTCATGATAACCAGGAAACAATCACTTGGGCAGAGTTTAAACAGAGTTTCCGTTCCCACTATGTACCTGAAGGAGTTATGATACTGAGGAGACAAGACTTTGAAAATCTCAGGCAAGGAAGGATGAGTGTGAGTGAGTATCTCAATAAATTCACTCAATTATCAAGATATGCTCCAGAAGACATCAAAACGGATAGTAGGAAGCAGTATCTGTTTATGAGAGGTCTCAACAATGAAATCCAAGTCCAGTTGCTCAATACTGATTATCCAAACTTCCAAAAGTTGGTTGACAAGGCTATTGTGGTTGAGAACAAGATTCGTGAGATGGAGCAGGACAACAAGAGGAAGATGTCACATCATGGACCGCAACAAGGAAGCAATGTTCGCCCCCGCTATGCACCACCTACTGCACCACAATACAACCCCTCTGCTCCTGCATACCGCACTGCCTATCCGCCCCGCCCAAATCAGCCACCGCAGCAACGCCCTGCCATGCAAGCGCCTCGCAATCCTGTGCCACCTGCGCCGCGTCCTAACGTGGCGGCAAATGCCCAAAACCAGATGCGCCCAAACTTCCCCAATGCTACGGGTGGTAAGACATGCTATGCGTGTGGAGAACCCGGACACTTTGCAAGTCAATGCCCCAGGAGAAACAATGGACCTATGAACAATGCACCAAGGCCAAATCACCCGCGACCAAATGGAGGAGCACCACAAGGCAACCGTGGACAGCAGAATTTTGCTCGTGGCAATGTGAATCATATCTCTACTGAGGAAGCTCAGCAAGCTGATGACGTCGTGATTGGTATGTTTCTCGCCAACTCCAACCCCGCGACTGTTTTATTTGATTCAGGAGCATCTCATTCATTCATCTCATCAAAGTATGTTGCCAAGTACAATTTGCCTATATCTCATATGAAGCAAACTATGCTAGTAAGTTCTCCTGGCGGAGAGATGAGGACAAATATAGTATGTCCGAAAGTAAGCATTAAAATAAGGGGGGTAGACTTTCTCGCAAACCTCATAGTATTGGACTCCCAAGGAATAGACATAATACTTGGAATGGACTGGTTGAGCAAGTATAATGGAGTCATTCAATGCGCCGAGAGGATTGTGCAGTTGACAAGTGAACATGGTACACGCATTGAAGTTGAAGCAGCCCAACCTGCAAGAGGAAAAGCGATGCTGAATCACGTCGAAGAAGTGACATTGGAAAGCATTCCGATCGTTCGCGAGTACCCGGACGTGTTTCCAGATGAGTTGCCAGGTATGCCACCTGATCGTGACATAGAATTCGCCATTGAGTTGATACCCGGAACTGCACCTATAGCTAAGAGGCCGTATAGGATGCCTCCTAAGGAATTAGCAGAGCTCAAGAAGCAAATTCAAGAGCAGCTAGAGAAGGGTTTTATACGCCCAAGTTCATCCCCGTGGGGAGCCCCAGTGCTCTTCGTAGATAAGAAGGATGGAACCCAGAGGATGTGTGTGGACTATAGGGCTCTCAACGAAGTGACAATTAAGAACAAGTACTCACTGCCCCGTATAGAGGATTTGTTCGACCAAATGAAGGGTGCCTGTATCTTCTCCAAGATCGACTTGCGGTCAGGATACTTCCAAATGAAGATTAGACCATCAGACATACCCAAGACGGCATTTCGGACACGATATGGATCTTATGAGTACACCGTCATGTCATTTGGATTGACGAATGCGCCTGCGTACTTTATGTATCTCATGAATAAGGTCTTCATGGAATATCTGGATAAGTTCGTTGTAGTGTTCATCGATGATATTATGATCTACTCGAAGGACGAGAAGGAACATGAGGAACACTTGAGGCTTACGCTGCAGAAATTGAGGGAGCATCACTTGTATGCCAAGTTCAGTAAATGTCAATTTTGGTTACGGGAAGTTTCTTTCCTAGGCCATATTATCTCTGGAGGAGGAGTATCAGTTGACCCAGGGAAGGTGAGAGATGTGCTTAAGTGGGAACCGCCACAGAATGTCAAGGAGATTCAGAGTTTCCTTGGAATGGCTGGATATTACCGCTGATTCATAAAGGATTTTTCCAAGATAGCCAAGCCTATGACCGAATTACTCATGAAGGGAAAGGCATTCCGATGGACTCAAGCTTGTCAGGATAGCTTTGAAGAGTTAAAGAAAAGATTGACAACCGCCCCAGTGTTAGTATTACCGGACGTGAGCAAGAGTTTTGATATATACTGTGATGCATCAAGACAAGGATTAGGATGTGTGCTCATGCAAGAAGGCCAAGTGGTAGCTTATGCATCGAGGCAACTAAAGAAACATGAGTTGAATTATCCTACACACGACCTTGAACTCGCAGCCGTGGTACACGCCTTGAAGATATGGAGACACTATGTTTTTGGTCACCGATGTGAGATTTATACGGACCACAAGAGTCTCAAGTACATATTTACGCAAACGGATCTGAACCTGAGGCAACGCCGATGGTTGGAGCTCATCAAGGATTATGACGTGGGAATCAACTATCACCCAGGGAAGGCCAACGTAGTGGCCGATGCTTTGAGCCGAAAGGGAGTAAGTCATCAACTTACAGTTCAAGAACTGCCATCCGAGTTATGCAAGGAGTTTGAACGGTTGAACCTCGGATTCATAAATGAGATGGGAACGATGGAAGTCAACCCAACATTAGAGCAGGAAATACGGGAAGGACAGACAAAGGACAAGGAAATACAAGAAATCAAGGAAAGGACCCAAGAAGGAAAGGAATTCAGATTTGATGAGGACGAACAAGGTACCTTATGGCTTGGAAAGAGGATTGTGGTACCTAATGTCAGGCATATTCGAGAAACAATATTGAAGGAGGCACATGACTCGCCTTACTCAATTCATCCTGGCTGTACGAAGATGTACAAGGACTTAAAGACATGCTACTGGTGGGCCAGCATGAAAAAGGACATAGCTGAATATGTTGCACTTTGTGATGTGTGCCAACGAGTTAAAGCTGAACATCAAAGGCCAGCCGGATTGTTACAACCATTGAAGATCCCGGAGTGGAAGTGGGAAGAGATTGGTATGGACTTTATAGTTGGATTACCGCGAACTCAGTCTGGCTATGATTCAATATGGGTTATTGTGGATCGATTGACAAAATCAGCTCATTTCATTCCTGTCAAGACCACATATACCACCGCAAAGCTAGCAGAATTGTATATGGAGCATATTGTGTGCCGACATGGAGTTCCAAAGAAGATAGTCTCGGATAGAGGTTCTCAATTCACCTCCAGATTTTGGCAGAAATTGCATGAAGCAATGGGAACAAGGCTGAACTTTAGTTCGGCGTATCACCCTCAGACAGATGGACAAACCGAGAGGACCAACCAAATTTTGGAAGACATGTTGAGAGCATGCGCTTTAAAGCATAGGAAAAGTTGGGATAAAAGTTTGCCGTATGCTGAATTCTCGTACAACAATAGTTACCAAGCAAGTTTGAAAATGTCACCCTATGAAGCATTATACGGAAGGAAGTGTAGGACTCCCTTGTTTTGGAATGAAACCGGAGAGAATCAAGTGTTTGGTCCCGACGTGTTACAAGAAGCTGAAAGGCAAGTCCAAATAATACGGGAAAACTTAAAGGCTGCCCAGTCTCGACAGAAAGGTTATGCTGATAATAGGCGAAGGAGTCTGACCTTTGAAGTTGGGGATTTTGTATACCTCAAAGTGGCACCTATCAGAGGTCAACGACGGTTTAACGTCAAAGGAAAACTGGCACCCCGTTACATCGGACCATTCAAGATTCTGGACAAGCGAGGAGAGGTAGCTTATCGACTTGAGCTGCCGACGTATCTCTCCGATGTACACGACGTGTTTCACGTCTCTCAACTCAAGAAGTGTCTCAGGGTACCGGAAGAACAAGTGCCGATGGACGAGTTAGAACTTCAGGAGGATTTGTCCTATGTCGAACAACCTATCAAAATTTTGGATATGAAGGAAAGAGTCACGAGAAATAAGAGGATCCGTTGGTGCAAAGTGCAATGGAAACACCATACGGAAGCCGAAGCTACATGGGAACGTGAAGAAGACCTGAGGGCAGAATTCCCTCATCTTTTTCCCACGCTATCGAATCTCGAGGGCGAGATTCACTTTAAGGGGGGTAGGTTTGTAACACCCTAAATTTTCGCATCGCGAGATTCACTTTAAGGGGGGTAGGTTTGTAACACCCTAAATTTTCGCATCATGCATTGCATACATGGTCATGCATTAAACACTAGTAGAATAAAAGAAAAATAATAAAACATATGCATATACAAATATGTGTAGCAAAAGAAGAAAAAGAAAACAATAATTATAGCCTAAAACTTGTAATAGAAAATGAATATAAAAAAAATAATAATGTGTAAAAAGAAATATATATAAATAAATTATAACAAATAATAAATATATAATGTTAATAATATATATATATATATATAAAGAAAATTATATATATAAAATAAAAGAAAGTATATAGAAAAAAAAAGAGAGTAAAAACAAAAAAATAAATAAAAATAATAAAATAAAATATAAGTAATAAAATATATTATAATATATATATATATATAAAAGAAAAAAAAAAGAAAAAAAAGGGGAGCCGCCCCGGCGGCCAGGCCAGCGGCCCAGCCGGCCGAGCCGGCCCCGCTCCGCACCGCGCCCCGATGCCACGCCCGCACGCGCGAGCGAGCGCGCCCGCCCGACACCGCCGCCCGCGTGGCCCCCACCCCGGCTGACCGCGCCGCCTGACCGCGCAGGCTGTGCCGGGCCCCGCCCCCCCCCCTGTCGCGCGGCGCGCACCGCCCGAGGCCGCAGCCGGGCCTCGGTCTCCCCCCCCCCCACGACGCGATTTTCCCTACGCGCGCGATTCCCGCCCGCACCGCGGTCTCCCGCGCCGTAACGCCCCAAATTTTCCCGGATACGAGTCCATCCCGTAACCGCTTCCGAATTTACCGGTGACGTACCCTAGTGCCGCCCCTATAAATAGGACCCAGGCCTAGGCTTTTTTTTTTTCCCCCACGAACCAGCAGCCGCCAAAGCCGACGGAAGCAACCGACGGGAACAGAGAAGACAGAGGCGCCCAGGGAAGAAAAAAGGAGGAAAAGAAGGGGAAGAAGAGGGAGGAAAAGAGGAGGACACCACCGTTCGCCGGAGATCGTCGCCGACATCGCGCCGCCGCCGTCGTACCGCCGAAGGACTGCTGCACCACCTATTTCGTCTTCGCGTCGCATTTATTCCGCGACCGTCACGCCGTCAGATCTACGGTAGGGTTCGTTCCCGATGCGATTTTTTGCGATCGTATTAAATCGAGTAGGCGTAAATTAAATTTAGTTGCACCATGAATTTATTTTCAGCAGCATTAATCCACCCTAAAAACCCCGTAAACCCTTATGAACACGTATGACTAGTCGCATCTAATTAATAAATGATCGTAGTAAATTAATTATTAAATTGTGCATGCATACATGTCATTGCATGTTGATTATTTTGTGTGCATTATGTTGAATTGTATATGTTTTCTTGTATGTATGATCACGCGTAGAGGAACATGCTCAAGAGGTTGCATACGAGGATTTCCAAAACCAAGACTTCGAAGCGCTTGAGCAACCCCATCCGCCGGAGCAAGGCAAGTGTCCTTGAAGCATATTGATCCTATTTTAAATTAAATGTTTTGTTTGCAAACTTGCATGCTGTGTCAATTTGATGGGAATCCTATGGTAGGAAGTTTACTAGTTTTGTTTGACCACCCTTGTCACCTGGAATTATGGTAAAGAGTCGGGAAGGGTTTTTACTTTTTGCTTCGCTTAATTAATTGGGATGGCAAACAACACTACAAAATTTAATTATGCATCAATGATATTCTGGTTAATGTGAACTGGTCAATGCGATGGGTGATCTAAGCAAGCATGGTTTTGTGGATGGGTTGGTCGTTATGGTGGTTCGCTTGCCTTAGATCTAAGGACCGGTTCATGCGAGAATATGCCAGGTCAACAGTACCACCACAAGGCCAAGTATGGGTGCGGCGTAGCTGAATAATTAGGAGCGCTGCTAGTATTGTATGGACCATTGGATGGCGCGGGGAATGGGAGTCGAGGAGGACTGCCCTGGGATCCGCATGGCACACGAGGGGACCCGTGGGTGGGAGAATAGAGATTCAAGCCTGCCGGTGAAACCTTAGTGGGGCCGTACATACTAGTAGTCCCTTTTGAAAGGCTATTTTGTGATCTCTTGGCCACACACCTACAGAAGTGTGAGATGGCACAATGGAGGTTCCTTAGTCATCGAAAGGTGATAAAATCACAAACATGTGGGTAAAGTGGTACAACCTCTGCAGAGTGTTTAAAACTATCATGATAGCCGTGCTCCCGGTTATGAGCGCCTGGATGACCTACATGATTAGAGTTGGAATTGGGATTTGGGATGGTTATGGTTTGGTAAGGGTTATGGTCGGGTAATGGTTATGACATTGATTATGGTTTATGGGTTATGGTCATGGTTACGAAATTGAGTTATGGTAATTGGACATGGACAATGGTAATGTTGGTAATAATTGGATAATGTTCATACTTTGTTAATATGATGGGATTTATTTCACATAGACATAGTATAATGCTTTTCAAATGTTTTACTGTACTTTTCAGCACTTAGCCATTATTATTGTCGTCATTTGAATAAACCACATGTCATACTTTCCACACTTGCTGAGTACGACATGTACTCACCCTTGCAATCCCCCCCAACAGCTACTGGAGACAATTGGGAGTACCCTGAGGATCACGTGGAGTACTAGGTTGCGTACCGCCGTCAATTGCCTGTGGATTGGAGTCGTGCTGTTTAGTTTATTTTCCGCTGCAATTATTTAGAGTTATATTATTCGTGAACTATTGGATTATTGTAATAAAGTACTTATTTATTAGATAAGACGTGGTTAAATTCTGTTTATCATTTGTGAATTATTCGTGTATGTGTGTTGAACATCCTGGGCACACATATGCGTTACGCTTGGTTCATATTCGGAACCGGGTGTCACAGCAAGGGTGAAAATGTAGCCTGATGTGGATTTCTTAGTATCCACTCTGTCAAAACGTACGACTGACACTTCCCCCGGTACTACTATATTGTAGTCTGTAGAGATTCTTGTATCGATTTGGACGCCCAAAGATCTTAGACAAGATGATGACACGGATGGTTTACGTGGTTCGAGCCGCCTGAGTGTAATACCCTACTCTACGGGGTGTGTATTGTTGTATTGAGGATTTTAGTAGTGCTTGCGTGCGTATGAGCTTCTCTATATGTCTCGTGCAGTGCATCCATTTTATAGACCAAGGGGTGACTGTTATATGAGTTCTCTGACCCGACATGTGGTCCTGACGATTATTAATGTCTAATACACAATCTAAATGTGTTTAAGCATCTTAATAGTGCGGTAACGTGCTTTAATGGCGGTGTTACCAGTATTAAGGGTCCTCTGATCGTGCACCATTAATATTGCATTAATGGCACATAATCCAGCCTTGTAACTGTAGCAGTAATTGTCCCTTGAATGTCTGTGTTGTTGGAGATCCGCCAGTATTCCCGTTGGTGTCGTAGGTCCGGAGGCTCCACACGTGGCAGCTCCGGAGCTTCCCCTCGCGGGGAGATAGGTTCGAAGCCGCTATACACATGGCGCCACCGGAGCTTTCCTCTATTGGAGGTTAGGTCCGGGGTCATTGTGCACGTGTCAAGCACGGAGCTTTCCTATGTTGGGAGTTTAGATACGGTCTTATATTACACGTGGCAATGCTAGATCTACCCATACGAGGGAGGCGGGTCCAGTGTCGTATGACACGTGGGGCCTTCGAAGGTCTTTGACTCCGATAAGTAGAACTCTCTTGCACTTCTTGCGGTATCATGGGGCACCCAGTACACAGGGTACCGACAGTGGCCCCTGGGCCCACCTCTGGAAGAAATCCTTTGGGTTAAGTTATTCTACCAGAGGTGGGACCATCTTTGATTCCTGCGCTGCAACTTCAAAGGTCTTCTGATGCGCCGTTGGGGCGATGGTCTGGGGTTAAACCATCGCCGCGTGGCTTGTGTTAAATGCGACAGATGAGATCTTTGAGTGTGGATCTCACACAATTGAAGGCTACCGGTTCCCAATACGAAAACTGTATCGATTCCGAGCGTCTTGTCAGGCTGCTGCCTTTGGTTTTCCTGCCACCCATCATGACAACGGTCCCGCCGCACATCAATGTTGTTCACGTTGGCTACTTAAGCATAATTTACCATGAAACTGAGAGCACAATAAAACTTTGATGTTCACATTGGCTACTTAACAAAATTTTATCACACAAGATACAATTGAGAATATAGTAATTTTAATTTTCACGTTGGCTACTCCTTAAAATTACAATGAAAACTAAAACAGCGGAAGCACAATAATGAGCATTTTTTCATAATTTCTAAAATGGTCTATAACAATTATTAAATTAAATGACTAAGAAAATTACTAAGTGAGCAATAATAATATCATAAAATGATAAAGTATTACATCATTACATCGCAATATACCACACAAAACGACTTACTTTTTCAGCCATATATCAGTGGGTCCCACATAAAATAATTGCCCATATATTATTTTTTGAAAAAAAAACAAAAAGGTAATCTGAAAATGACCCACTGCTAATTGTGGCCCAAAAGGCCCCAATTGCTGACCCATCCCATCTAATAAAAACACTAAAATTCTAACTATTTTCGGGTGGCCCAGAAACTGGGAACCAACCCACTAACCGAAGAGGCCCAAGGCCCATTCCTAAAATCCAGAGAAATTCCCCTAAAAGAAAAAGGAAAAATGTGGCCTGTCGGCCCAACCTTCCACAAATCAGGCCCACGGCCTGCAAATTTTATTGGGAAAAAATCCGGCTAAATGCAAAGGGCACCCCAATAGGCCCACGAGGGCACCCGCCTGGGCTGCGCGCGCCGCTCGCTGCCGGCCGCACACTCGGAGATGGAAGACTAGGATTCAACTAAACACGTGTCGGAGTTTGACTCCGGCAATTCTCCCGATACTACCGTTGGTAGACCGCGGAGTTTGTAGTTCGGTTGTGGGCGTGCAGTGATTCAAAACACGATGGCAAGTTGACACGAGGATTTACGTGGCTCGGACCGCCTAAGCGTAATACCCTACTCCACGGGGTGTGTGGTTGTTGTATTGAGCGCCTGGGCACTTGTGAGCGTGTGTCAGAGCTGAGTCTGGAAGAGTCTCCACGTGTATCGCTCGACCGGTCCTTTTATAGTACAAGGACTGGTCGTTACATCGTTAGCCTGACCTGACATGTGGCCCTGGCGGTTACTGATCTTTAATACACAATTAATGAGCTTAATTACCCTTAATAGTGTGGTAACACGCCTTGACAGTGTTGTTACTGGTATTAAGGGCCCTCCGATCGTGTGGTATTAATGACACTTAATCGGGTCTTGAAGTATTTAATTGCCCCTTGAAGGTCCGAGTCGTTGGGGGTCCACCGGTCTGCTTGTTGAAGTTGAAGGTCCAGCGGTTGGACGCGTGACAGCTTCGGAGCTTACCGTCTAGGATGGGTAGGTCTGATGTTGTTGTACACGTGTCGGTACCGGAGCTTCCCTCTGTCGGGGGTTAGGTCCGGGGGTGCCGCGCAAGTATTTAGCCCGGAGCTTTCCCATGTGTGGGATGTAGCTCCGGTTGCAGTATACACGTGGCAGCACCGGGACTAACTATAGAAGGGAGGCAGGTCCGGTCCCGTATGATACGTGGGGCCTTCGAAGTTCTTCAACTAAGAAAGGTGAAGTTCCTTTGGTCATTTTGCAGTCTCAAGGGGTATTCGGTACGCAGGGTACCGATAGTGGCCCCCTGGGCCCACTTCTGGGAGAGACCTTTTGGATGAAGTCGTTCTGACAGAAGTGGGTCCATCCTTCGGTTTTTGAGTCATGTCTTCAAGGGTCTTTGGATGTGCTGTTGGTAGTAGTTCGCAGTTAAACCATCGTCGCGTGGCATACCCAGGATGCGGCAGGTAAGATCTGAGCGTGCGGATCTCACGCAATTGAAGGTCGCTGGTTCCCGATACGAAAACCGTATCGGTTCCGCGTGCCCTGTCAGGTCGCCGCCCTCGGGCTTCCCGCCTTTCATCATGACAATTGTTAGCCTGGGGTAAGGACCTCGACTTGATCATTGGGGTGGCCCCGGGCCCTCTTGTCATTGGCAGGGTGAAGTTTTTGAACTGTATCGTCAGCCCCTCTGCGGTTTCCATCTAAGCGTTGCGGAGGCTTACTTAAGAAGGAAAGCGTGCACCGTTTGGGGATTCTTTATACCTTCATTTGAACTTGCGCTCAAATCCTCCAAAATTTCGCCTCCTTTTCATCTCTCGCCCCGCTGTGCTACGATGAAGTTGGGACTCCCCAAGAGTCACATTGGGAGCAAGAAGGAGTTGTCTAGGGTCCGAACCTACATGGGTTGGTCCAGTGACTCCTTCAACAACGACATTCGCTGCGGCAAGCTTCCCTTTGAGAAGTTGCGAGCTGGAGATATGGTGTACTTCCTTGGGTACGCCATGGCGGGTTTGATCTCGCCTTTCTCCACTTTCTTTATGATGCTGCTTGATTTCTATGGTCTGCAGCTCCACCATATCGGCCCCCACTCAATCTTGTTGGTGGCGACTTTCGTCCACTTTTGTGAGATGTGGGTGGGAGTGCCCCCTTGTGTGGAGTTGTTCCGGACTTTCTTCACTGTCCACCCCACTGTGAAGAGTGATGAGTTCATCGGCTTCTACTACTTCGTGAAGCGGAAAAACTCCCCCCTCAAGTACTTAAGGTCCTTTCCTTCCGGCAAGTGGGACGACTGGAAGAAAGACTGGGTGGTCATCACCGTCGAGGGACACGAGAGGCTGGAACTGCCTGAAGGACTCCCCACGTCAACACCGACATTTAGAGTGACGTGTCGGAGCTGTCGAGGGAGTACAGGCCCATTCTGGATAGAATCCAGGAGTGTGTCGATGGTGGGGTGACCCCTCAGATGGTCTTCGACAACTTCTTAATGAATAGGTGGGCCCCGCTGAGGGCTAGGGGGCGACCTGCCTGGGCCTTCAATAGTGAGATGGATACCAACCGCATAGAGGTTGGTTCGGGCACCAACTTGACTGGTGAAGCCTTGAAGACCCATCTCAAGAAGTTCCATCCTGGGAACATTGGCCCTCGCGACGTGTCTCCACCGGCGGCCTTCCTTCCTCTGAATATGATACCAGAGGAGTGCAGAGATCTTCGAAGGAAGATGCCGTTGTTGGACAACTTGGGCCTGATAGAGAGGCGATCAACCTCCGGGGTGGCAATCCCCAGAGCTTCTGAAGGTGGCTCTGCTCCCGCCCTGAAGCCAAGAGCTAATGTCATAGTCAAGGGCAAGGAGTTGGCCGAGCTCTCGAGACGCAAGAGGAAGTTGAAGCATTCTGACGGGAGGTCCGTCAGGTCTGCTCCTTCCACTGCAGCTCCTTCTCCCCGGCGGAGGAGGTCTTCGGTGGCGGCAACCACTCCAGCATGGGCATCTCCTCGGGACGCTAGCTCTGGCCATGTGGCTCCAGTACCAGGGCCAGCTGAGGGCTCTAGGTCCGAAGGTCCTTCTCGGTCGAGGGGGGCCTCAACCAAGACGACGCCAACGGCGGCAGCAAGCTCTGGGGACCCTTCTGGAGCTACTACACCAGTAGCGACAAGGTCCGGTCCTGAGCGTCCGGTGAAGAGGTTCCGCACTAGCTGGAGCGGAAGCCTTCCGAGGTAAATTTGATTTTTTTACCTCAGTTGATTGTTTTTTTTGTAATCATATTTTGAGTTTCTTCATCCTTCATCCACAGGGTACCCAAGAAAGGGGCGTAAGCTCCGGTTCCTGCAGCAGCAACTGATGTTGCACAGACGGAGGCTCCGGCTCCAGTTCCGGCACCACCCCAAGAGGTGGCTGAGGCCGCGGCAGCTCTGGCGCCAGCTGTCGTGGTCCTTGACCTCGAGTCATCCCCTGAAGCTCCCGTGGTGGCACCGGACCACAGGAATGAAGATGTACCAACGACACCAGCCCTAGAGGTTGAAGCTCCAGGTTTGGATGCTGAGATGATGGACGCTCCAGCCTTAGAGTTGGAGGTAGCTGCAGTCCCGGCCCTAGAGCCGGATGTTGTTGAAGCCCCAGCAGTGGAGTCGGTGGTTGATGAAGCCCCGAGGGTAGAGCCGGTGGTTGATGAAGTTCCGGCGCCTCAGCCGGTTGTCGCAGAAGTGCCAGCGCCCGAGCCAGTGGCGGTCGAAGCACCAGCGCTTGAACCAACGGTGGAGGAGGCTCCAACGTCGGAGCCAGAAGTGGCTTCAGCTCCGGCCGAACCTTCAACGCCTGCCCCGGAGGTGGTGGTTTCGGAGGTGCCCGCGCCTGATCCAGGGTGTCAAGATGAAGTTGTCGGTCCTCCGCCTGAGGGACCAGTTGCTGATGACCTGGCGGCGGGACCTTCGGAGCCGACTCCGGAGGTAGAAACTTCTGCTGCAGGACCTTCCTCGGCGGCGGCCGAGGCTATCCCGGAGGGCGGCCCTAGTACCATGGAAGCTCAGGGGACCTCTCTTGTAGAGTGGGACCCGATTTTTGTTATGGAGAACCCCCTGGAGCCAGCGGAGAGGACCCCGGCAGGTCCGTAGCCAATCCCTTTGTCGCTGTCTATCGACAACGCCTACTCCAGTTTTCGTCAGGTCCAGTTGGCCTTTCACCACGACGGTAAGGCCCTCGAGAAGGAGCGCCAAACCCTTAGGAGGTGGTGCAACCGGCTCCAATTCGAGACCAAGCTGGCACAGTCAAGGCTGGTCGACGACAAGGAGTGGGTGAAAAGGGAGAAGGTCCGGTTGGAGTACTGGGGTCAGCTGCTGGACGAGAGGGAAAGCATGACGCGATCCTTTGACGACCAGTCCCGGGCCATCCACGAACAGGTCGTGGCTGCTAATGAAGCAGCG
Source organism: Tuctoria greenei (assembly GCA_036927565.1). Lineage (NCBI taxonomy): Eukaryota > Viridiplantae > Streptophyta > Magnoliopsida > Poales > Poaceae > Tuctoria > Tuctoria greenei. Next base: position 176,139,663 of record JAYESD010000009.1, on the reverse strand, counting down.
AATGAACGCCAAGAGAAGCTCCGCGCCATCCACGACAGCCTCATCAAGCGCCGGGAGGCTCTTGAGGAGCGGGAAAAAAAGCTCGAAGATGAAGAGCAAAAACTCCTGGAGCTGCGGGATGACCTCATGAAGAGGTAGGAGGAGCTTACTCAGAGGCTGACTCTGGGTGACAAGAGTCTCGCGGAGCGCACCAAGAAGTTGGAGGAGCGCTGCGAGAAGGAGGAAAAGAAGGCATGGCAGCAAGGACAGGACCTCACCACGAGGGAGAATGAAATTGCTGCCAAGGAGAAGAAAGTACGGGGCCGGGAGAAGGACATGGTCGACCGTCGAAACAAGATCCACCTCTGGGAGGAGGAGCTCAGTAAACTCGAAAGGAAGGTTGCTGAAAAGATTCAGCAGCACGCCAAAGAGGTCGAGCGCCTTGCCCGGGAGAATTTGGAGCTTGCGGCGACCAAGAGATCCTTGGAAGAGATGCGAGGCTCAAGGGTTGCGGAGTCCCAATGACGCGCTGACGCCGATGGGTTTTAGTCCCGTGTGCCCGGATGATCCGGAGTCGGAGCTGGACCAGGCGTTCAGCTCGGCGGGCAACAAGCTCACCAAGATGGATGATGTCATTGCAGACCAGTTGGAAACCGAAGGACAATCCCTAGCGAAGAACATCGCAGAGTACATGCTGACGTGCTACACAAGCCAGGACCCTCACTTCCCACTGGACCCAGTGCTTGAAGGTTCCATCGACGGAGAGGGAGAAGCCACCAAAGCCAGCGGGTCGGAGGTTGCCAAGAAGGTCGCCTCGTTCTTCCATAGGGTCTAGGACTCTCTCTTTGTAGCTCCCGCTTGTATCCTCTCTTCTTTTTCTCCAATTTTGTAATCTCTTGTCTCCAGATTAATGAAATCCAAGAATTTTATGAATTTCATTTTTTTGTCTTCAACACCTTTGTCCCACTTGGCCCCCTGGTAGATGTACACAATTTGATTGTGAACATGTACCAGGAGGATGTAGCATTTTGTTGAAGACTTGTGCGCTTCAAACTTGTAGTTTGTAGGTCCAAAGTCGCCGATAGTAGGGGCCCCCTGAGGTTGTCGGAGCTTAGTAGCTCCGGCAGTGACCCTTGTCAACACGTAGAGCATCGACGGTTAGTCCTCTAAGGTTGTCGGAGTTTGGATGCTCCAGCAGTGACCATTGTCAACACGCGGTGCATCGACAGCAGACCCCACTCGGGAGTCTTCCCACCATCTTTTCTTCACGTTGACGGCTGACCCCTTGGATTTGCCAGAACTTTTGGCGATGTCTACTATTAATGTTTGAAACATTGACAGTAGACCACCTTAGGGGGTGTCGGAGCTTTGATAGCTCCGGCTTCATCTATCATCATCATGAGATCTTTATTTTTCCTGCACACTAAACTCAAGAAAAATAGTAAAATTCATTTCTTATCTATAACTCGTTTGCGGCTTACTATTCTCGAAAGAAATTTTTAAGTCGAACACAATTCTAAATACAATCAAGTGTACTGGCTTGTTTTCTCCAGGTCTGATAGTTTCTGGACTCGCCTTACTTCAGCCTGCCGGGGTCTAGGTAGAGTGGCGTACTTAGGGTGCAGGACCAGGCTAAGTCGATAGCACACTCCGGACCTAGATTGGCTTGGCGGCTATCGGTACCCTAAAAACCGTACACCCCCTGAGGTTACAAAGATCTCGAGGGAAGGCCGTCTACTTGGATTGAAGACCCTCGGAGGCCCACTTGTCAGACATGACCGGACCTGCTTCTCCAACATGGTTAATCCCTAGGTCGCCACGTGTACTGACAAACCGGAGCTACCGCCCACGAGGGGGAAGCTCCGGGCCAAGTACCGAAATGGCACCTCCGGACTTAACCCCTAACCGAGAGAAGCTCTGGACCTGACACGTGTCAGATAGCCCCGGAGCTACCTGCTTCCCACAGCAAGCTCCGGAGCTGCCACGTGTCAAATCGTCGGACCTGCCAGCCTCTAACCTCCGAAAGACCCTGTAACGGCTCCGAATCTTCAAAGGAAAGCCAAGGACTTCAAGACCCGATTAAATGTCATTAATACCATATTAATGACACTTAAACGGACGATCGTAACACCTATAACGGCGCTGTCGAAGCCCGTTACAGGATCATTAACAACAATTAATCGTGTATCAATACTAGTAACCGCCGGGGCCACATGTCGGGCCAGGCTAGCTTGTAACGGCCTGTCCTTGTACTATAAAAGGACAGGCCGATGATACACTCAGGAGACGGACGTTGACAAGCGATCATACTTGACAAGCTAATACAACACCAAAACACCCGTGGAGTAGGGTATTACGCTCAGGCGGCCCAAACCACGTAAATCCTTGTGTCTCCTGTGTTAAACTGCAATTCACCTTCTTGAGTCTCCGCGCGCCCTCACCGAACCACAAACTCCTTCAACACTTTAGCAGTGTCAGGAGATCTGCCGACTCCAACAGTCGACAGTTGGCGCGCCAGGAAGGGGCGCCTGAGATTTTCGAGAATGGTGAACTCCGCGGCTGGATCATCCAACGGCCAACCTGCTGCTCAGGCTGTTGGGGGCAATCCCTCCAACAGGCAGCCACCAGCAGGAGCCTCAGCACCAGCAGGAGCCACACTCCCACCACCACCATCTTCTCCAGCAAATCGAGCTGGGCAACGTGATGGTGCGCCGGCGTCACTTACTGCGTCGGCAAATCATGACAACCCGGAACACGCGCTCCATGCAGCGCGTGCTCTTCTCCAACGTCCACCACCTCCGGATGCATCTCGAGATGCAATGGAGCAGTGGAGGGCCGATGTGGAGCATTTGGTCGTAGCAGCGGCCGAACGCCTCAACAACCAAGGTCCTCCTCCTTCGGGACGAGCCCCGTCGCAGCGGCGGACTTTGTCAGGTAGACTTGGTTCGCACGTCTCCAACAACAGGAGACGATCTGCGTCACAACAGGTGACGTCGTTGCCCTCTGGGGCACGACGCACCCATACGGTATCCAGGCTTTCGACTCATGACCTCCGGGCAGAGCTTGATCGCCGATACCGCCAACAGGATGGCCGTGTCCATATCGAGCGCGCTCGTGAAAGACGGGAAGCTCAGGACCTTTCTACTCTGGAAGGGGTAGGAGGAGGCTGTTCAGCCCTAGCCATGCACCTGCGCATGGTTAGATGGCCACAGAAGTTCCGGCCACACCTGCCGGAAAAATTCGACGGGACTGTCAACCCCGCCGAATTCCTACAGATATACTCCACTGCAATCTTGGCAGCTGGAGGAAACGAGGCTGTAATGGCCAATTACTTTCCAGTGGCCTTAACTGGGACCGCCAGGTCCTGGTTTATGAGCCTTCCACCCAACTCTATCAACAGTTGGGAGGAGCTGTGCCGTCAGTTCACTGCCAACTTCGGGAGTTCATACACCCGACCAGGCACTGAACTGGACCTTTTTGCGGTCGTGCAAAAAGGGGGAGAATCTTTGCGGTCCTTCATCCAGAGGTTCTCTCAGGTACGCAACACAATCCCTTCTATCTCAAGCGCTTCTGTCATTGTAGCATTCAGACAGGGCGTATGGGACAAGAAGATGTTGGAGAAGCTGGCGATCAAAGAGATCACCAGCGTCACAGAACTCTTTAGCCTGGCAGACAAATGTGCCAGAGCTGCGGAGGGTCGTGAAATGCACTCCAAACCAGCCTCGGAGGATCACAAGAAATCCCCCAAAGAAGAAGCCGCTACCTCCGGGAGTGGCAAGAAGAAAAAGAAGACCAATGGCAAGAAGAAGCCGTCAGCCGACACATCAAACGTTGCAGCTGCTGCAACTCCGGGTGGTCGGGGGCCACGCCCCGAGAAGCGACCTCGACCGTCTTCCGAAGACGGTGGCAAACCCGAAGTGTGGTGTCCCATTCACAAAACGGGCAGCCACGGTTTGGAAGACTGTCGGGAGGTCCAAAACCTTGCCGAGCGCTACAGCAAGCGCCGGGAAGGGTCCCCTTTCCGACAGAGGGAAGGAAAACAGAAGGTCGACGAAGCACCGGCTGAAGAGGAGTTAGGGTTTCAGGACCCCAAAAAGGTCCTGAAGGCCGTCTACACCTCCGTCGACGATGACTCTGACGTCTCTGACAACGAGCGTCAGAAAACCATGAACACCATTTTTGGTGGATCATGGGACATCACCTCCCGTCGCGTCATCAAGACTATGCGGCGGGATATGGCCGCTGTAGCTCCTACAGCTAGACCGGAGCCACATCGAAAGTGGATGGACACATCCATCACTTTTGATGCTTCGGACTGTCCTCGAAGCATGGTCGGAGCTGGACAGTTACCTTTGATGGTATCTCCCACCATTAATAACATCCAGCTCCATCATGTTATGGTGGACGGAGGTTCGGGGCTGAACCTCATAAGCTTTGAAGCTTTTACCAAGCTTCAGCTCCGACCTTCGGATCTCTAGCCCTCTCGACCTTTCCCCAGAGTAGGTCTGGGGGCCATTACCCCACTCGGAGCTATAACTCTCCCCGTTACCTTCGGGACACGGGAGAAGTATCGCACCGAGAAGTTGGTCTTCGACGTCGCTCAGATCAACTTACCATTCAACGCCATCTTGGGTAGACCTGCCCTATACAAATTTATGGCAGCTGCTCATTATGGATACCTGGTGTTGAAGATGCCAACACCAGTAGGCGTTCTCCAGATCCGCGGAGATCGCACCGCCGGAGTAACTGCTCTGGAGGAGCTCCATGCACTCACCACGGCGCAAGAGGAGGACTCCAGACAGGAGCAAGCTCCGAAACCCCCGAGCATTCGTCAACGAGGCTCAACCTCTGCACCCCGTGTGCAGCCAAGGGCGACACCGACATTCCCGTCAAAGTCGTCCAAATTGGTTCCGATGCCGCTCAAACCACCCATATATCAGGAGGGTTGAACGACAAATAGGAACTCACGCTCATCACTTTCCTCCGGGCTAATGTTGACGTGTTTGCCTGACAACCGTCACAAATGCCTGGGATCCCTAGGGAAGTGATTGAGCACAATCTGAAGATTTACCCCGATGCTCGGCCTGTGCACCAGAAGCCTCGGAAGCAATCTGTAGAGCGGCAGAACTTCATCCAACAAGAAGTGAAGAAGTTGCTCGAAGCCGGATTCATCCGAGAAGTCTTCCATCCAAAATGGCTGACGAACCCAGTCGTTGTGCCCAAGGCCAGCGGGAAGCTTCGGATGTGCATCGACTACACCACACTGAATAAGGCATGTCCAAAAGATCCATTCCCACTACCTAGAATAGATCAGATAGTGGATTCCACCTCCGGGTGTGAGTTACTGTGTTTCCTAGACGCATATTCTGGGTATCATCAAATCAGGATGTCTAGGGAGGATGAAGAGCATACTTCATTCATCACAGTAGATGGATTATATTGTTACACAGCCATGCCATTTGGTCTCAAGAATGCAGCTTCAACTTTTGTACGAGCTATGTACAAAACTTTTGAAGAACTCATCAGAGACATAGTGGAAGTGTACGTCGATGACATCGTGGTCAAGGTCAAGAACAAGGAGTTCCTCTTGGACACCTTGCAGGCTGTCTTCGACAAGCTGCGGGCCACCCGCACAAAGCTAAACCCAGACAAGTGTGTCTTCGGGGTTAGCTCCGGAAAACTTCTTGGTTTCCTGGTAAGTCACCGGGGCATAGAGGCTAATCCGGCGAAGATAAAAGCCATTGAAGACATGTGGCCACCAACCCGCATCAAAGACGTCCAAAAGTTAACTGGGTGTCTAGCAGCCCTCAGCCGGTTCATATCAAGACTGGCGGAACGGGCACTTCCCTTCTTCAAGTTGTTGAGGAAGTCCGGACCATTCCAATGGTCCGAAGAAGCAGAGAAGGCATTCCAGGAGCTGAAACAGTTCCTCACCACCCTACCAATTCTGGTAGCTCCGTACCCTGGTGAGCCTTTGTTGTTTTACATTTCAGCTACTGACGAAGTCGTCAGTATGGTTCTGGTTGCGGAGAGACCGGAACTACCCCATACTCAGGAATCCAGACCCCTTCAGGAGGGTCCGGAGGTTCCTGAAAGTGAGTCTGGGTCCCAGCTCCCAGACTCAAATCCACAAGAAGTCACTTCAAAAGACCCAGACTCCTCTAAGAGGGTCCAGGTCATTTCCGAAGAAGCTCCGGGTTCCTCCAGCCAGAACCCGAAAGTCCCCGAAGAGAATCTGGACTCCTCCGACAGGGTCCGGATCAATGAAGAGGAAACCCCGGACCCCTCCGGGAGGGTCCGGACCATTCAACGCCCGGTATACTTCATCAGTGAAGTATTACACGATGCCAAGACTCGATACCTAGAGGTGCATAAGCTGCTTTATGCAGTTCTTATTGCCTCCAGGAAGCTTCGACACTACTTCCAAGCTCACAAAGTCTCGGTGGTGACTTCCTATCCACTTCGAGCGATCTTACATAATCCCAATTCAACTAGGAATATTGCAAAGTGGGCAGCGGAATTGGCTGAATTCGATCTCGAATTCACTCCGAGGCAAGCCATCAAGAGTCAAGCGTTGGCAGATTTCGTGGCGGAATGGACTCCCTCTCCATCAAACCCTGGGGGCCCCAGCGAGCAGAAGACGGAGCATCAAGCTCCAACCTTCACCGAGCCTCACTGGACCCTCTACTTCGATGGCTCCATGCAGAAGCAGGGGGCCGGAGCTGCAATCCTTCTCCTTGCACCGACTGGGGAGAAGGTAAAATACATGGTACACCTTGACTTCAAGGCGACCAACAACATGGCGGAGTATGAAGCACTCATCTATGGACTAAAGGTGGCACTATCATACGGTGTCAAGCAACTGCTGGTCAAAGGAGATTCACAACTCATCATCAAATAGGTGAAGGGTGAATGCTCCTGCAATAATCTCCAGCTAGCTGCTTACCTCCTTGAAGTCCAGAGGCTTCAGAAGGACTTTGAAGTCCTAGACCTCCACCATGTTCAGCGTGCCCATAACGCTGAAGCTGACGAACTCTCGACTAAAGCGTCAACCGGAGCTCCGACTCCTGACGGAATCTTTGTCCGGAGGTTGTCAAAACCCACAGTTCAGCCTGCCGAACTGAACGAAGGGGGCGAGATCAGCATCCCGAAGCTGACGGTCCCGATGGCCCTGTTACCATGGCAGCCATCAAGGGTCGTAGGTGCTGCCGGAAGCTCCGAGCAACCCAGCATGCAAGACTCAAATGCTCAAGTCAGTTCCGATGCATGGATCTCGGAGATCCGTAACTACTTGAAAGACAACATCCTTCCTGACGATGATGTATCTGCTGACCGGGTAGTCAGATTGGCTAAAAGATACACGTTGGTAGAAGGGGATCTCTACCGGCGCGGTGCCAACGGCATCCTAATGCGGTGCATCACAAGGGAAGAAGGCTGCGAGCTCCTCGCAGAAATTCATGGAGGCGAGTGTGGGAACCACGCATCTTCCCGCACGCTGGTCGGAAAAGCCTTTCGGCATGGCTTCTACTGGCCTACAGCGCTCCAGGATGCCACTGAGCTGGTGAAGAAATGCGAAGCATGCCAATTTCATGCAAAGCAAATTCATACACCTGCTCAGCCCTTACAAATGATACCTCCTACATGGCCCTTCACTGTGTGGGGGATGGACATCTTGGGACCCTTCCCAAGAGCCGTCGGAGGTTACAAGTTCCTGTACGTCGCCATTGACAAGTTCACCAAGTGGCCGGAAGCAACTCCAGTTGTGACGATCAACAAGCAATCTGCTATCAACTTTCTGCAATCCATTGTAAGCAGATTCGGAGTCCCAAACAAGATCATCACTGATAATGGGACTCAATTCACAAGCTCCGCATTCCAAGGATATTGCAAAGACCTCGACATACAAGTTTGCTACGCCTCCGTAGCTCATCCAGCCAGCAATGGCCAAGCCGAGAGAGCAAATGCAGAAATCCTTAAAGGACTCAAAACGCGCACCTATGAGCGCTTGAAAAAGTACGGAGCCAACTGGACTGAAGAGCTCCGCCCACTCTATGGGCCAACAGGACTTCTCCAAACCGGTCAACCGGAGAAACACCCTTCTTTCTGGTGTACGGAGCTGAAGCAATCCTTCCTCCAGAAATCACCTTGGGTTTGCTCCGGGTCCAGACCTTCGACGAAGCCGCGCAGGACCAGCTCTGGCGTGAAGACCTAGACCTCCTCGAGGAGGGAAGGTGCCAAGCAGCTGTTCGGAATGCCCGATATCGCCAAGCTCTACGACGTTATCACCAGCGGCATGTACACAACCGACGGCTAGAGGAAGGCGATCTGGTGCTACGGAGAATACTATCCAGAGAAGGGTTAAACAAACTCTCCCCGGCTGGGAGGGGCCCTTTCGAGTGATCAAAGTATCCCGTCCCGGAAGCGTTCCCTTGGCTACCGAGGATGGGACACCTCTCCCAAATCCTTGGAACATCGAGCACCTCCGTAAGTTCTACACTTAATACCACGGAGGTGAGTCTTGAGTAACTTGAGATGTATGTTATAGAGTCATTGTACAGAGTCGGGTAGTTCCTCCGGGAGAGCAGCCGGACCTTTCCCGAAAGGTCCGCAAAGCTCATGCAGCACTTGTCACAGTCTCCGGACTAAAAGTGTGGCTAACTACCCTGGGTCAAACGAAAAATCAAACACACTTAGCCTGGTCCCGTACCCTAAGAGTGTACTTGTTTCCCCTGTACCCCGGACCTATAATGAAAGACATCTTCATGTGAAATAGACTCCACGTGCATTCATTTTGTGCAGGCTCAACATTTTTATTTTTCTCTTTCTTGTCTATAACAGAGACGTGCAATTCTTAAGAAATTTTTAGTTCGACCGGTTTATATACGATTCGAGTTGTATTGTCAGATCTTTTGGATCTAAATATCGTTTATGGCCAACTCGCCTGAAAGCCGCCAAGCCAATCTAGGGCCGGAGTGCGCTATCGACTTAGCCTGGTCAAGCACCCTAAGTACGCCACTCTACCTACACCCCGGCAGGCCGAAGTAAGGCGGGTCCATGGACAATTGGATCTAAGAGAAAAGACAACGCATCCAGTCGTATTTAAAATCGCGTTCAACTTAAAATTTTCTTGAGAATCGTAAGCCGCGATGAAATTATAGACAAGGAACGAATTTTACTATTTTTCTTGGCTTAAGTGTGCAGGAAAAATAAACTCTACGTTGATGGAGAAAAGCCGGAGCTAACCAAACTCCGACTCCCCCAAGGGGGTCAACCGTCGACGCTGAGTAAAAGATGGTGAGAAGACCCCGTAAATGGAGTCTGTTGCCAACAAACCAAGTGTTGGCAAAGGTCACTGCCGGAGCTACTAAGCTCCGACACCTCGGAGGACTAACTATCGACGCTCTACGTGTTGATAGAGGCTATTGCCGGAGCTACCAAGCTCCAGCGATGGACAATGCCGGAGCTTCTAAGCTCCGACAACTTCAGGGGACCTTCACTATCAAAGACTTCGGACCTAAATTCTACAAGTTCGGAGCAAATTCGTCTTCAACAAAACTCAATATCCTTTTGGTACATGTTCACAATCAAATTGTGTACATCTACCAGGGGGCCAAGTGAAGATAAAGATGTTGAAGACAAAAAATGAAATTCGCAAAAATTTGGGGATTTCATTCATCTGGAGACAGGAGATTACATCTGGAGACAAGGGATTACAAAATTGAGGAAGAAGAAGAGAAAATACAAGTGAGAGCTAAAGAGATGGTCCTAGACCCTATGGAAGAACTCGGCGACCTTCTGGGCGACCTCCGACACGCTGGCTCGGGTAGCTTCGCCTTCTCCTTTGACGGGGCCTTCAAGCACCGGGTCCAGAGGAAATTGAGGGTTCCGGCTGGTGTAGCACGTCAACACATATTCTGTGACGTTCCTCGCGAGGGATTGCCCCTCTACCTCCAGTTGGTCCGCGATGACGTCGCCCACCTTGGAGAGCTTGCTACCCGCTGCGCTCAACGCCTGTAGCGCAAGGTCCGGCTCCGGCTCCGGATCATCCGGGCGCACGGGGCTGAAACCCATCGGCGTCAGCGCATCATTGGCCTTGCCCAGGAACTCCTAAATCTGCAGGGAATCCGCCGTCCTCAGGCTCTTCACCTCTTCCAGGGATCTCTTGGCCGCCGTCAGTTCAGAATTCTCACGGGCGAGGCGCTCAACTTCTTTGGCGTTTTGCTGAAATCTTTGCAGCAACCCGCCTCTCAAGTCTTCTGAGCTCCTCCTCCCGGAGGTGGATCTTGTTCCGACGATCGACCAGGTCCTTCTCCCTAGCCTCCACTTTCTTCTCCCGGGCAACAAGGGCACACTCGTATTCGTAGAGTTCCTGCCCCCGCACCCAGGTCTTCTCCTCTTCCTCGAGGCAGCGCTCTTCCAACTTCTTAGTGCGCTCCTCGAGGCCCTTGTCAGCCAGAGCTACTTTCTCGGCGTGCTCCTCTTCCCTCCTCAAGACGTCATCCCGCAGCTCCAGGAGTTTCTGCTCTTCGTCCTCAAGCCGTCTCTCCCTCCCTTCAAGTGCCTCTCGGCGCTTGGTGAGTGCGGCGTTGATGGCCTCAAGCTGTTCGTGCCGAGCATTGGCCGCGTCGTTGGCAGCCTTGGCCTGATCGTGGATCTCCCGGGATTGAGCATCGAGGGCATGAGTCATGCTCTCCCTGTCATCCAGCAGCTTGTTCCAGTACTCCAGGCGGATCTTCTCCCGCTTGATCCACTCCTTGTCGTCCGCTAGCCTCGACTGTGCCAGCTTAGTCTCGAAGTGGAGCTGATTGCGCCACCACCTAAGGGTTTGGCGCTCCTCTTCAAGAGCCTTGCTGTCGTAGAAGAAGGCCAGTTGGACCTGACGCAGACTGGAGCAGGCGTTGTCGATAGACATCGACAGCGGGATGGGCTCCGGACCTGCTGGGGTCTCCTCCGCTGGTTCCAGCGGGTCTTCACATACAAAAATTGGGTCCCACTCTACGAGAGTGGAACCCTGAGTTTCTAAGGCACTAGGGCCGTCCTCCGGGATGGCCTCAGTCGCCAACGAAGAAGGCCCCGCCGCCATTCGCCTCCTCGGGCAGGGGGCCAGCGGCTTCGTTTAGGCACTCCGGCTCGGCCGCAGGTACCATCGACGTCGTCGCCTCCGGAGCAGGAGCTACTACTGGCTCCGGCCGGGACACCTCTTCCGAGGGAGGCTCGAGCTCCCTCGCCTCTTCAACCGCCGGCTCTGTGACCGGCGCTCCAACAATAACCGGCTCAGCGACCGGTACTTCGGAGGTAACCGACTCAACTGCCGGAACTACCTCGACTTCCGGCTCGCATGCCGGAGCTTCAGTCACCTCCGGCTCAATCGCCGGGGCTTCGATAAGTTCCGGCTCCGAAGCCAGGACTACTACTTCTTCCGGCTCTACAGCCGGAGCTTCCATTACTACAACACCAGGACCCGGAGCTTCAACCTCCAAGACAAGTGCCACTGGCGTGTCTTCACTCCCGTGGTCCGGCGCTACCACGGGAAATTCTGGGGACGAGTCGAGGTTCATGACCACGACAGCCGGCGCTGGAGCTGTCGCAGCCTCAGCCACCACCTGGGGTGGCACTGGGACAGGAGCAGAAGCTCCCACGGCCTCAGACATCATGGCCGAGGGTGGAGCTTCACTCCCCTTCTTGGGGACGCTGCAGGGGATGGATAAAGAAAATTAACAAACAATCGCTACAATTAAAAAGTTAACCAAGGTAAAGATCAAAAATTACCTTGGAAGGCTTCCGCACCAGCTTGTGCGGAACCTTTTTCCCGGACGTTCCGGGCTGGCCATGGTCGGCGTAGGAGCTCCAGGAGGCCCTCCAGAACTTGTCGCAGCCACGGGCGTTTCCCGGGTCGAGGCTCTCCTCGATCGGGAGGAACCCCTAGACCTGGAGGCTCCCACCATCCCAGGTGCCGGAGTCGTGCACCCGGAGCTAGCACCCCAGGAGGGCTCCACCACGGGGACAGACGCGCTCCGGGAGGATCCCACTGCAGGAACAGTATCGTTCCGGAAGGACCCCACTACGGGGATAGTCGCCACGGCGGCAGAAGATCTTCCCCCCTGGGGAGAAGGAACCGAGGCGGAAGTAGCGGGCCTGACGGACCTTCCGTCAGCATGTCGTAGCTTCCTCTTCTGACTCTCCGGCTCCTCCGCCAGCTCCTTGCCCTTGCCGATGACCTCGACCCTCGGCTGTGGAGCAGGGACCGAGCCGTCTTCGGGCACCCCGGGGATTGCCACCCGGGTGGTTGGTCTTCTCTCGACGACACCAAGGTCGTCAAGCGTGGGCATCGTCCGCCGGAGCTCCCTGCTGAACTCCACTTCCATGTTCAGGGGGAGAAAGGCCGACGGTGGAGTCAAGTCATCACTGTCGACGTCGATGTCGTGCTGGAATTTCTTGAGGTGAGACTCCAAGGCCTTCCCCACCATGTTGGACTTCAACCCGGTCTCAACCCGGTCCTCGTCCATCACGCTGTTGAGGGCCCAGGCGAGCTTCTCCCTCCTCTTCAGCGGCGCCCACCTGTTGGCCAGGAAGTTGCAGAACACCGCCTGGGGAGTCAATCCACCCTCCACGCATCGGCGGATCCTGGTCAGGGCAGGGTCGAAAGCTTCCGCCAGCACCGGAACTTCACTCCATATCGACGTGTCGATGCCGGGTAGACCGTCTGGCAGCTCCAACCGCTCATGCTCCTCCACCCTGACGACTATCCAATCTTTCTTCCAGTCATCCCACTTCCCGGAAGGGAACGACCGGAGGTACTTGAATGGGCACTTCTTGCGCTTCACGAAGTAGTAGAAGCCAAGGTACTCATTGCTGCGGCCGGTGGTGTGAATGGTGAAGAAGGTTCGGAAGAGCTCGACGCAGGGGGGGATGCCCACCCACATCTCGTAGAAGTGGACAAAGATGGACACAAGGAGAATGGAGTGAGGGCCAAGGTGGTATAGCTGCAGACTATAGAAGTCTAGCAACATCAAGAAGAAAGAAGAAAAAGGTGGGATCAACCCCACCATGGCGTACGAAGAAAAGTACACCATCTCGCCAGCGCGCTCCTTCTCAAAGGGGAGCTCTCCGCCGGCACGGACTAAGCGGTTGAAGAAGTCCGAGGACCACCCCATGAGGGCCCGGACCTTCTTCAAATCGTTGTCAGTCTTCAGGCGACTCTCACGCAGACCCAACTCCATCGCGGCACAGCTAGGCAAGAGAAGAGGAGCGAAGTACGAGTCGGGAGTTTGAACGCAAGATCAGATGAGAGGTGTAAAGAACACCCGACGGTGCGCGCTTTCCTTCTTAAGTAAGCCCTCGCAACGCTTGGATGGAAATTGCAGGGAAGTCGAAGATACTACTCAAGAATTCAACCCAGCCGATGACAAGAGGGCCCGGGACCACCCCGACGATCAAGTTGAAGCTCTTACCCAGGCGAACGGTTGTCATCACGAGGCGGGAAACCCAAAGGCAGCGGCCTGACAGGGCGCGCGGAACCGATACAGTTTTCGTATCGGGAACCGGCGACCTTCAATTGCGTGAGATCCGCACGTCAAAGATCTCATCTGCCGCCTGAGGTGCGCCATGCGGCGAGATCTAACTGTAAAACCCTGCCAACGGCACCTCCGAAGACCCTTGAATACCCAGTTCAAGAGTCGCAAGGATGGACCCACCTCCGACGGAACGACTTCACCCCAGTGACCTTCCTCGGAGGTAGGTCCAGAGGGCCACTGTCGGTACCCTAAAAACCGTACACCCCCTGAGGTTACAAAGATCTCGAGGGAAGGCCGTCTACTTGGATTGAAGACCCTCGGAGGCCCACTTGTCAGACATGACCGGACCTGCTTCTCCAACATGGTTAATCCCTAGGTCGCCACGTGTACTGACAAACCGGAGCTACCGCCCACGAGGGGGAAGCTCCGGGCCAAGTACCGAAATGGCACCTCCGGACTTAACCCCTGACCGAGAGAAGCTCCGGACCTAACACGTGTCAGATAGCCCCGGAGCTACCTGCTTCCCACAGCAAGCTCCGGAGCTGCCACGTGTCAAATCGTCGGACCTGCCAGCCTCTAACCTCCGGAAGACCCTGTAACGGCTCCGGATCTTCAAAGGAAAGCCAAGGACTTCAAGACCCGATTAAATGTCATTAATGCCATATTAATGACACTTAAATGGACGATCGTAACACCTGTAACGGCGCTGTCGGAGCCCGTTACAGGATCAATAACAACAATTAATCGTGTATCAATACTAGTAACCGCCGGGGCCACATGTCGGGCCAGGCTAGCTTGTAACGGCTTGTCCTTGTACTATAAAAGGACAGACCGACGATACACTCAGGGGACGGACGTTGACAAGCGATCATACTTGACAAGCTAATACAACACCAAAACACCTGTGGAGTAGGGTATTACGCTCAGGCGGCCCGAACCACGTAAATCCTTGTGTCTTCTGTGTTAAACTGCAATTCACCTTCTTGAGTCTCCGCGCGCCCTCACCGAACCACAAACTCCTTCAACACTTTAGCAGTGTCACGAGATCTGCCGACTCCAACAGTCGACAGCGGCATTCAGAAGAGTAGACCATTAACAATGTTTAGACCCGGAAGAATTGACAATGCAACTTAAATTATATAAGTTTCTTAAGAATTGCACAACTTTGTTATAGACAAGAAAGAGAAAAATAAAAATATTGAGCCTGTACAAAATAAATGCACGTGGAGTCTGTTTTCACATAATGATGTCTTTCAATATAGGTTCGGGGTACAGGGGAAACAAATACACTCTTAGGGTACGAACCAGGCTAAGTGTGTTTCGTTTCTCGTTTGACCCAAGGTATCTAGCTACACTTTTAGTTCTGAGACTGTGACAAGTGTTGCCTCAACTTTGCGGACCTTCCGGGAAAGGTCCGGCTGTTCTCCCGGAAGAGTTACCCGACTCTGTACAATGACTCTATAACATACATCACATGTAACTACAGACTCACCTCTGTGATATTAAGCATAGAACTTACGGAGGTGCTCAATGTTCCAAGGATTAGGGAGAGATGTCCCATCCTCGGTTGCCAAGCGAACGCATCCGGGATGGGATACTTTGATCACTCGGAAGGGTCCTTCCCACCTGGGGGAGAGTTTGTTTAACCCTTCTCGAGTTTGTATTCTTCATAGCACCAGATCGCCGTCCTCGAGCTGTCGGTTGTGAACATGCCTTTGGTGATAGCGCCGAAGAGCTTGGCGGTATCGGCCATTCCGAACAGCTGCTCGGCACCTTCCCTCTTCAACGAGGTCAAGGTCTTCACGCCGGAGCTGGTCCTGCGTGGCATCGTCGAAGGTACGGACTCGGAGCGACCCCAAGGTGATTTCTGGAGGAGGACTGCTTCAGCTCCGTACACCGGGAAGAAGGGTGTCTCTCCAGTTGACCGGTTTGGAGTTGTCCTGTTTGCCCACAAGGTGGGCGGAAGCTCTTCGATCCAGTTGGCTCCATGTTTTTTCAGGCGCTCATATGTGCGCGTCTTGAGTCCTTTTAGGATTTCTGCATTTGCTCTCTAAGCTTGGCCATTGCTTGCCCGGTGAGCTACTGAGGCGTAGCTGAATTGAATGTCGAGGTCTTCGCAATATCCTTGGAATGCAGAGCTTGTGAATTGGGTCCCATTATCAGTTATGATCTTGTTTGGGACTCCAAATCTGCATACGATGGACTGCAAGAAATTGATAGCTGATTGCTTGTTTATTGTCGCAACTGGGGTTGCTTCCGACCATTTGGTGAACTTGTCGATGGCAACATACATGAACTTGTAACCTCCGACGGCTCTTGGGAAAGGTCCCAAGATATCCATCCCCCACACAGCGAATGACCATGTAGGAGGTATCATTTGTAGAGATTGAGCTGATGTGTGAATTTTCTTTGCATGGAACTGACACACTTCACATTTCTTCACTAGCTCGGTTGCATCCTGGAGTGTTGTAGGCCAGTAAAAACCATGCTGAAAGGCTTTACCGAGCAGCGTGTGGAAGACGCGTGGTTTACACACTCGCCTCCATGGATTTCTACGAGGAGCTCGCAACCTTCTTCCCTTGTAATGCACCGCATTAGGACGCCGTTGGCACCACGCCGGTAGAGATCCCCTTCTACCAGTGTGTATGTTTTAGCCAATCTGACTATCCGGTCAGCGGATATATTATCTTCAGGAAGGAAATTGTCTTTCAAGTAGCTCCGTATCTCCGATATCCATGCATCGGAGCTAACTTGAGCATTTGAGTCTTGTGTGCTGGGTTGCTCGGAGCTTCCTGCAGCACCTACGACCCTTGATGGACGCCATGGTAATAGGGCCATCAGGACTGCCAGCTTCGAGGTGCTGGTCTCGCCCCCTTCGCTCAGTTCGGCATGTTGAGCTGTTGGTCTTGACAATCTCTGGACGAAGGTTCTGTCAGGAGCCGGAGCTCCGATTGAAGCTTTCTTCGAGAGTTCGTCGGCTTCAACATTGTTGAGATGTTGGACATGGCAAAGATCCAGGACGTCGAAGTCCTTTTGAAGCTTCTGGACTTCAAGTAGGTATGCAACTAGTTGAGGGTTGTTGCACCAACATTCACCTTTGACTTGTTTTATAACGAGCTGCGAGTCACCCTTTACCAACAGCTGCTTGACACCATATGATAGTGCCACCTTGAGCCCATAGATTAGTGCTTCATACTCTGCCATGTTGTTGGTCGCCTTGAAGTCAAGGTGAACCATGTATTTGACCTTCTCCCCAGTCAGAGCGAGGAGAAGGATTCCAGCTCCGGCCCCCTGCTTCTGCACAGAGCCGTCGAAGTAAAGAGTCCAGTGAGGCTCGATAAAAACCAGAACCTTGGGTTCCAGCTTCTGCTCACTGGGGCCCCCAAGATTTGATGGAGAGGGGGTCCATTGCGCCACAAAGTCCGCCATTGCTTGAATCTTAATTGCTTGTCTTGGGATGAATTCAAGATCGAACTCGGCCAGTTCCGCTGCCCACTTTGCAATGTTCCCAGTAGAGTTGGGGTTATGCAAGATTGCACGCAATGGATAAGAAGTTACCACTGAAATCTTGTGAGCTTGGAAGTAATGTCGGAGCTTCCTAGAAGCAATAAGAATTGCGTAGAGCAGCTTATGCACCTATAGGTATCGAGTCTTGCCATCATGGAGTACTTCACTGATGAAGTACACTGGGCGTTGGACTGTCCAGACCCTCCCGAAGGGGCCCGTAGCTTCCTCCTCATCAACCCGGACCCTCCCGGAGGGGTTCGGACCTTCTTCGGGGACCTCTAGGTTCTTGCTTGAAGAACCCGAAGCTTCTTCTACAGTGGCCCGGACGTTCCCAGAGGGGTTCGTATCTTGTTGCTCAACAACTTCTTCATTTGAAGGAGGTTGATCCTCTGGCATCTCGCCTTGAGGATCATGGTCTGGGAGCTGGGACCCAGACTCGTCTTCAGGTAGCTCCAGATCCTCTCGGAGGGGCCTGGACTCCTGAACTGGAGATGGTTCTGGTCTTTCTGCAACCAGGACCATGCTGATAACTTCGTCAGTTGCCTAAATGTAAAGCAGAAGTGGCTCACCAGGATTCGGAGCTACCAAAGTTGGTAGAGTGGTGAGGAGCCGCTTTAGCTCTTGGAAAGCCTTTCCTGCTTCTTGAGACCATTGAAATGGTTTGGACTTCCTCAATAACTTGAAGAAGGGTAGCGCCCGTTCTGCCAGCCTTGAGATGAACCGGCTGAGGGCAACTAGACATCCAGTCAGCTTCTGAACGTCCTTGATGCGAGCTGGTGGTCGCATGTCTTCAATAGCTTTAATCTTCATCGGATTTGCTTCTATTCCTCGGTGGTTTATCAAGAATACAAGAAGCTTCCCGGTGCTAACCCCAAAAACACACTTGTCCGGGTTCAGCTTCGTGCGTGTGACTCGCAACTTATCAAAGAGAGCTTGCAAGGTGTCAAGGAATGACTCCTTGTTCTTGATCTTGACGACGATGTCATCGACGTACACTTCCACTACATCTCTGATAAGCTCTCCAAAAGTTTTGTACATAGCTCGTACAAACGTTGAAGCAGCGTTTTTGAGACCAAATGGCATGGCAGTGTAACAATATAATCCATCTACTATGATGAAGGAAGTATGCTCTTCATCTTCCCTAGACATTCTGATTTGATCATACCCAAAATATGCGTCTAGGAAACACAATAATCCGCACCCGGAGATGGAATCCACTATCTGATCTATTCTAGGTAGTGGGAATGGATCTTTTGGACATGCCTTATTTAGTGTAGTGTAGTCGATACACATCTGAAGCTTCCCGCCGGCCTTGGGTACAATGACTGGGTTTGCCAGCCATTTTGGGTGGAAGACTTCTCGGATGAATCTAGCTTCAAGAAACTTCTTCACTTCTTGATGTATGAAGTTTTGTCGCTCTATTGATTTCTTCTGAGGCTTCTGATGTACAAGCCGAGCATGGGGATAAATCTTCAGATTGTGCTCGATCACTTCCCTAGGGATCCCAGACATTTGTGAAGGTTGTCAGGCAAATACATCGACATTAGCCTGGAGGAAAGTGACGAGCGTGAATTCCTATTTTTCATTCAGACCTCCCGATATACGGGTGGTCTGGGCAGCGTCGGAACCGATTTGGGCGACTTTGACGGGAATATCGTTGTCGCCGCTTGGTTGCACGCGAGGTGCGGAGGTTGAGCCTCAATGACGAATGATCAGGGTTTTCGGAGCTTGCTCCTTTCCGAATTCTTCCTCTTGCACTGTAGAAAGCGCATGGAGTTCTTCCAGAGCAGTCACTCCGGCGGTGCGATCTCCGTGGATCCGGAGAACACCCGCTGGTGTTGGCATCTTCAACACCAAGTAGCCATAATGGGCAACAGCCATGAATTTGTATAAGGTTGGCCTGCCTAAGATGGCGTTGAATGGTAAGTTGATCTGCGCCACGTCGAAGACCAACTTCTCAATGCGGTAATTCTCCCGGGTCCCGAAGGTCACCAGGAGAGTAATGGCAGTGAGTGGGGTTATGGCCCCCGGACCTACTCCGGAGAAAGGTAGGGAGGGGCGAAGATCCGAAGGTCGGAGCTGAAGCTTGACGAAAGCTTCAAAGCTTATGAGGTTCAGCCCCGAACCTCCGTCCACCATTACATGGTGGAGTTGGATGTTGTTGATGGTAGGAGATACCATCAGTGGAAGTTGGCCAACTCCGATCATGTTCCCAGGGCAGTTCGAAGCATCGAAGGTGATGGCAGTGTCCATCCACTTCCAGTGCGTCTCTGCCCTGGCGGTGGGAGCTACTGAGGCCATGTCCCACCGCATTGTTTTGAGGACACGGCGGGAGGTGATGTCCCATGAACCACCAAAGATGGTGTTCATGGTCTTCCGACGCTCCTTGTTTGAGACGTCGGAGCCGTCGTCGATGAAGGTGTAAACAACCTTCAAGACCTTTTTAGGATCCTAAAATCCTAACTCCTCTTCAGCCGGAGCTTCGTCGACTTTTTGTTTTCCTTCCCTTTGATGGAAAGGAACTTCTTCCTGGCGCTTGTTGTAGCGCTCAGCAAGGTTCTGGACCTCTCGGCAGCCTTCTAGATTGTGGTTGTTCGTCTTGTGTATGGGACACCACATCTTGGATCTGCCACCATCTTCAGACGACGGCTGAGGTCGTTTCTCGGGGCGTGGCCCCCGGCTACCCGGAGCTGTGGTAGCAGCGGCTGTAGGTGTATCGGCCGACAACTTCTTACTACTCCCAGAGGTAGTGGCTTCACCCTTGGAGGACTTTTTGTTGTCCTCCGGAGGTGGTTGGGAGTGCATTTCACGGCCCTCCGCAGCTTTGGCGCACTTGGCTGCCAAGCTGAAGAGTTCCATGACGCTGGTGACTTCCTTAGTCGTCGGCTTCTCCAGCATCTTCTTGTCTCGTACGCCCTGTCTAAATGCCACAATAACAGAAGCGCTCGAGATAGAAGGTATGGTGTTTTGTACCTGGGAGAACCTCTGGATGAAGGATCGCAGGGACTCCCCCCTTCTGCTTGGCAATAAAAAGGTCCAGTTCCGTGCCTGGTCGGGTGTATGAACTCCTGAAATTGACAGTAAACTGTTGGCACAGTTCCATCCAACTGTTGATGGAGTTGGGCGGGAGGCTCATGAACCAAGACCTGGCGGTCCCAGTTAAATCCACGGGGAAATAATTGGCCATTACGGCCTCATTGCCTCCAGCCGCAAGGATAGCGATGGAGTAGATTTGAAGAAATTCGGCGGGATTGACAGTCCCATCAAATTTCTCCGGCAGGTGAGGCCGGAACTTCTGCGGTCATCTGACCATGCGTAGGTGCATGGTCAGGGCTGAACAGCCTCCTCCTACTCCCCCAGGAGCAGGACTGTCCCGAGCTTCTCGCCTCTCGCGAGCACGCTCGATATGGACGCGGCCGTCCTGTTGACGGTAATGGCGATCAAGCTCCGCCCAGAGGTCGTGAGTTGAAAGCCTTGTTATCGTGTGAGTACGTCGTGCCCCGGGAGGCAGCGACGTCACCTGATGAGACGCAACACGCCTCTTGTGTTGTGAATCATGCGGACTAAGTCTACCCGACACAGTCCGAGGCTGCGATGGGGCCCGCCCCATGGGGGGAGGACCTTGGTTGCTGATGCGATCGGTTGCTGCTGCAACCAAATGTTCCACATCAGCTCTCCATTGCTCCATTGCAACCTGGGATGCTCCTGGAGGCAGTGGACGCTGGAGAAGAGCACGCGCAACATGGAGCGTGTGTTCAGGGTTATTGTTTGCCGATGCAGTGACCGACGCAGACGCCCCATCTCGCTGTCCAGCTTGATTCGCTGGTGCGGGCTGTGGTCGTGGCGGTGGTGGCATGACTCCTGCTGGAGCCACAGCGCCCGCTGGCTACTGCATGTTGGAGGGGTTGCCTCCAGCAGGTTGCGCAGCAGGGTTGCTATTGGACGATCCAGCAGCAGAGTTCACCATCCTTGAATCTTGGGCGTCCCCCTTCCTGGCGCGCCAACTGTCGGAGTTTGATTCTGGCAATTCTCCCGATACTACCGTTGGTAGACCGCGGAGTTTGTAGTTTGGTTGTGGGCGCGCAGAGATTCAGAACACAATGGCAAGTTGACACGAGGATTTACGTGGTTCGGGCTGCCTAAGCGTAATACCCTACCCCACTGGGTGTGTGGTTGTTATATTGAGCGTCTGAGCACTTGTGAGCGTGTGTTAGAGCCGAGTTTGGAAGAGTCTCCACGTGTATAGCTCGACCAGTCCTTTTATAGTACAAGGACTGGTCGTTACATCGTTAGCCTGACCCGACATGTGGCCCACCCCTGGCGGTTACTGATGTTTAATACACAATTAATGATCTTAATTACCCTTAATAGTGTGGTAACATGCCTTGATAGTGCCGTTACTGGTATTAAGGGCCCTCCGATCGTGTGGCATTAATGACCTTAATCGGGTCTTGAAGTCTTTAATTGCCCCTTGAAGGTCCGAGCTGTTGGGAGTCCACCGGTCTGCTTGTTGAAGTTGAAGGTCCGGCGGTTGGACGCGTGGCAACTTCGGAGCTTACCGTCTGGGACGGGTAAGTCCGGTGCTGTTGTACACGTGTTAGTACCGGAGCTTCCCTCTGTCGGGGGTTAGGTCCGGGGGTGCCGAACAGGTATTTAGCCCGGAGCTTTCCCATGTGTGGGACGTAGCTCCGGTTGCAGTATACACGTGGCAGCACCGGGACTAACCATAGAAGGGAGGCAGGTCCGGTCCCGTATGACACGTGGGGCCTTCGAAGGTCTTCAACTTAGACAGGTGAAGTTCCTTTGGTCTTTTTGCAGTCCCAAGGGGTATTCGGTACACAGGGTACCGACAACACGTCACCCTAATTATCTCGTGTGTTGATCGTGAGACGTACGACTGAGGGTGATCCATCTAAGATAGTTAAGTGAGTTTCTGCTAAAACCCTAGTCATTCGATTCTCCCCATTCCCCATCGCCAGACCGACAGAGAGAGGGAGCGACTGAGTGGTGGCGCCACCGATACAACAAGATGACGCTGGCTCCGCCACGACACCGCATCGACGTGCGAGGCTAGCTCGCCGTCGATGGGTGCTCGCTGGCCGGAGACACTAAGGTTGGACCGAAACCCCGAGGGGCCCTCGTGCTTAGGGTTTGGGTTAGCACTGAGAAACTCTAGGGTTCCAGCAAGCCCACCTGTGTCGAGGCTAAG
This sequence comes from Tuctoria greenei, assembly GCA_036927565.1. Classification (NCBI taxonomy): domain Eukaryota; kingdom Viridiplantae; phylum Streptophyta; class Magnoliopsida; order Poales; family Poaceae; genus Tuctoria; species Tuctoria greenei. Next base: position 176,117,454 of record JAYESD010000009.1, on the reverse strand, counting down.
TCCGGTGGCATCTCCATGGTCCCCTCACTGGCGCGCGACGCTCGCCGCTGGGTGAGCGCGCTGCCGTCCAGAGGTCCGACGGGGTGTCTTGTACCGGCTAAGGAGGTGTCGCACTCGGGTGCTCCAGCGAGGAGACACCTCAAGGTGCGGGGCGGCGTCGATTTCCACCGAGCGCGAGGCTTCGGGATGGAGAATCAACCGTCTAGTTCACTTATTCCCCTTCCCGAGCTGAGTTGTGATCCGAGATTGCTTTCAAATCTTGTGCTAAGTGTGCGTCTGATCTGGGCACCAATTCGAAATCATTTCGAATTCGGCCTGATTTGGGATTGGGCAACCCTAATCCCCTTATTTTAGTATTGTTTTCGTGAGAAAACGAAACCCTAATTTTTTAGTCTGAATCCTCTCCTTCTAATCTTGTTGTATGATCATGTCTTAGGTTTTAGAGATCATGTGATCTCTCTGTTTTGATGTAAACAGATCAATCTTAGGTTGAATCTAAGTGGCCGAAGCCCTAATCCCCATTAGAGGTTGGCTCTGACGCCATCGATAGATTCTGAGGATGAGCGCTTAGCTCTAATGAGTATTAGGGTTCAGCCTTAGTAGTGTACAGAGAGCAACATAGAGACAAGCACCAATCAATCTAGCTACGAGGGTTGAGCAGAGACGGTCATACCTTCCTTTGCACAGGAGTTGGCGGCCATTAAAGTCTGTCGGGAGGGCTAGATCACCTTCACTGACATTAAGCAGTGCTGGCGACGAGGTGCAGCAACCCTGGGGTGCAGAGCGATGGGGAAGCCTTCCCCGAGCTTTCCTCCCAATGAGATTGATTCCTTCTTATCTGAGGTGGTTTTAGAGTCTAATTTGTGATGGCTAATTCTGGGCAATTAGCCCTGCTTATATAGATGGGGAGGACGCCCGAGAGGGCCACCCCAACAGTATTTTGTTGAGAGTTCTCCGATCAGGACTTGAGGAGTTTAAGAGAGGAGTTTGAGTTGGTTACAACAGTAACCAACTCCTTAATTACTTGTGGTCATCTTAATTATTTTTCTAACAGTACGGACCATGTCTTAAAAAATGTAAATTTTCTAGTTCTAAAATGCTCTCATAGTGGTAGTCTTATTTTATTCAATAGACATAATAAATCAATGTTAATGATTCGGCAGGGCTGCACAGGACACTCAAACTTATATCAGTCATACGCTGAGAATGATTTAGTGGATTTCGCATGAGCCACAGTACCAAAAGTTCATTTTGTTTTCACACACAGTATTTAACTGATCGTAACTGCCTGCAGGTAGTCCGGAACGAAAATGATGAATCTCAGGTTGATATGCTAAAGGACATTGGAATGGAAATTATAGCAAAATGTGATGGTCTGCCACTTGCTGTTAAAGTAATGGGAGGCCTCCTATGCCAGAAAAGGACAAGGCGAAGTGATTGGAAAAATGTCGTAAATGATTCTGTATGGTCAATATCTCAAATGCCTGAAGAGCTAAACAATGCAGTATACCTTATCTACCAGGATTTGCATCCTTCTTTGAAGTCCTGCTTTCTTCACTTCTCCCTGCTACCCAAGAGTACATTGTTCTACGATGATGATATTGTTGGCATGTGGATTGGTGAAGGATTTGTTCAAGGTGATTCGCGTGACTTGGAAGAATTAGGAAGGGAATATTATGATGAGTTAATATTGAGGAACCTTATAGATCCAAATATAAGGTATGTTGATCAAATTGTTTGCAGCATGCATGATGTTGTCCGCTCGTTCGCTCAATATGTGGCCAGAGATGAAGCACTTGCAGTTCACAATAGTAAGACTGATATTTTTGATAAACGTAATTCAAATAAGTTTATTCGGTTGTCAATAGAAACCAATGGTTCAGGATCTAATGAGTTAGAGTGGATGTCTCTACAAACACAGATTTCACTACGAGCATTAATATCAGTGGGGCCTATAAAGATCAAGCTCAGTGATTCGCTATCAAGTCTACGGACATTGCATATACAAGATGCAAACATCGATGCATTGGTTCAATCTTTAGTTCAACTCAAACACTTGAGGTATTTGTCCATAGAATTCAGTAACACGTCCAGACTACCCGAAAACATTGGTGAGATGAAGTTCTTGCAGTACATCAGCCTTTCAGGTTGTAGAAAATTGGGGAAGCTTCCAGGTAGCATCGGTAAGCTACAACACTTGAGACTTCTTAATCTTGCGAGGACAGGTATAAATAAGGTGCCCAAGGGTTTTAATGGTCTAACTGATCTGAGACAATTATATGGGTTTCCAGCCCACGTGGATGGTGACTGGTGCAGTTTGGAAGAATTGGGACCTCTCTCCAAGCTTACTACGCTTTATATAGATAACCTGGAGAACATACCTTCTTCCTCATATGTCAGAAAGACTAGACTTTCTGAAAAGGTTCACCTACGCATGCTAAGGTTAAGTTGCAGTAACACGCATGAAGATGATGTACCATTATTAGAAGAGGACGAACATATCTCTAACGAAAGGCAGCAACGAATTGAGGAAGTGTTTGATGAGCTCTGCCCTCCATCTTGCATAGAAAACCTTACAATCAAAGGGTACTTTGGTCGGCGACTCCCAGGGTGGATGATGCTGGCAAGTACAGTTCCCTCTTTCCAAAGCTTGAGAGTTTTATGGATAGAGGACCTGCCTTTCTGCACGGAGCTCCCTGACACCTTGTGTCAGCTCCCCTGTTTGGAACACCTTAGTATTGAGAGGGCCCCAGCCATGAAGCGTGTTGGACCAGAACACCCAAGTGCTACATGGAACTTAGGTTCTGCAGTTGATGTTCAGATGGTTGAATGCTTTGGCCTCGAAAGGATCTGTAATCTGCCAAAAACACAGGAGCTCAGAATCATAAAGTGCGAAAAGTTGAAGGTACTGGAGGGTATGCCTACACTACGGAGCCTCGTGTTGGTGGACTACAGAATGGAAACACTCCCTGGATACCTGCAGGATGTAAACCCAAGGCATTTGCATGTGGATTGTGATGTATCGCTACTCGCTTCCATGGCCGCGGGAAAATATGGCCCTGAGTGGGTCAAGTTCAGCCATATTCCGCAGGTCAAGGCATATGCAAATGATGATGACAACAACATTGTCCGAAAATGGTACATTTTGTATGCGAGGGATCCTTTTAGCTTTAAGACGAACATCAGCCGCTCTTCTATTACCCAAGGTAAAGTAACACGGAAGTCGCTTCATCTATTAGTTTTATAGTATATGATCAGTTACTTTGTTTTGTCTGGTGTGTTTTCATTTTGCACCTGTTGACTGAATTATCATCTGCAGCCCGTGCGGAACGCATCCAACGTCTGTGGTTAGCTTTCTCTGAAACATGCCCCATTGAAGAGGAATGGGCACTAGGACATGCTTCTTCAGACAAACGATGGCCCTTGTGTCAACGCTTTAGGTAAAATAACCTTTTTTTTCTGAGCACATTTCACTTTAACTCATTCCATGTTTCGAGCGATGGACACACGTTGAATGGAAGCACAAATTTTCATCTTAACGTGCATGAGACACATGGTCGCACACTCTTTAATTTCATCCGATATATACCTATAGTATGCACTCTAACATATGGAAGGGGCAACACGTGCAGGTGCAGTGCCTATTGTTATTTGCTCTCCTGGTTGCGTCGTTTCTGTCTGCACTGTCATGAAGCCCACGGCATCGCCACCTCATCAGATCAATGGATCGATGCAACTGCATATGCGGCGTGTAGAGAAATTACATTGACAGCTAAACAATTTGCAAGAACTTAAAGAAAAAAGAGAGTAGCGTGACCATCTCCGGCGGTTGATGTGATTCTACTAACCGTGAGTGAACAACAGAGTAATTTATTCTTTTTTTTTCTCAAAATATACAGTACAAAGCTGCTTACCGTGTGTTAAACTGCTGGCATGTGCTCTGTGTGCATGGTTGTTTTATTCTCCCTCCGCTTGGAGAAGAAAAAAGAAAAGCATTGTAATAATGGAAAATGTATTTTGTTCTACTTCGTTGGTGTACAATAAATTATCGCAAGCGTGCGTGTAGTGTGGTTGGCCTACTGATCTGACATGTAAGCGTATCAAGCATCAACCAGAGGTCTGTGGTTGGACTATTTTCTCTTCATATAAATGCAGTTCATACCCGTTGTGAGGTACTCCCTTCGTCACAAAATATTTGTCACCGATTAATTTAAAAATGAACTATAACCAGTGATGAATATTTGGATCTGAACTAATAAAGTGCGTATTTAAAGATGGAGGGTGATGGGGTTTTGTACCCTAGGTACCTGAAGTACGGGACCCGACGACAGTACGCGAACACTATACGGTGATAAAACTGCACCCCCTCTGACGTCAGGGTGTCTAGCCTGCGCGAGTCCCGATCTCTTAGGTCGGGCGAATGATTCCTCCCAGGCTCGAGCTCCAGAAAGGTGGGCAGTTGGGGCATTTAACGCGAACGGTGGGTGCTATTACTTCTGCAGAGAGAATAACATGCGGTGTGACCTTTTACAAGATAATCTAACATTCTTCTCCATTCCATCCCATCCATCGCAGAAGAATGAGTACACTACACGTGCGGTGCGATAAGGCAGAAGTTAAGACGATGAAGACTTCGGTAGCCTGGCAGCCCAGGCGGCCTGGCATACGAACATTGTACAATCGGTTCCACTATGAGGAGTTGGTTAGTCCCCAAGGCCACCTTCGAGATGAACGAGTTCACGACATACTAGATTTACATATGTATTAACATAGAGATTTGATATTTTAGAGATCACACGAGCAAGGCTCGCTCGTAGCCCGTTTCTCTACGGTTTTAGATCTAACAAAGATCTCGGACGAATCACATTCGACTTAGAGTCTCTCACCTGAACCAATATAAATCACTTATCTTTGTAGCTAGCCATCCGGAGATGAACGTGTAGCAACATGATTACTAGTCGGTACTCAAGACGCCAACAAATAGAGTATTCATGAAAATGAGTGTGCTCATATTCATGCAACCAATCGACCAGATATCCATGAAATTTGAAATGTGATACTGTACAATGTCAAACACCTATGTTCAGTCGATGCCAAAAAGACCATCACAACCACCTGTATATGATACGCTTTACACTTTTCCCATTCAACGCCCCGAGAAAATATGCAGAATCCACTGAAACATTTAGCACCTATTACTAATGTCGCAGTCCAAATTCACCTACATATGTTAGATGTAGACTTGTACTTGTACTCTCTCTGTCTCTAAATATTTGTTACACTTTAGTTCAAAAATGAATTGAACAGTGACAAGTTATTTGGGGGCAGAGTGAGTAATATATAATGTACAATTTGTAGCAAATAAGAAATAGAAAGCGGGAACAGAGAAAAATATATCATTCAGTTTTGAAACTAAAGTTAAAAAGTGGCTGTTATTTTGTAAATTAATTTAGCATCCTTTTTGCTGTAAAATTGCTTAACCAAAATGAAAATCAAGTTTAGGTGTAAGATTACAAGAGACACCATGTGCAATTCCTAAAAGCTCCGGGTAAGTGAACATATAGGCCCTTTTTGGCACAACTCCACAAAGTTGATTCTCTTAATTCACTTCTGATTCTCTGGTGAAGTGATTTTGTGGCTGAAAATGATTCTCTACGATTTTCTAGAATAAACTCTTAGAATTAGGACAGAGAATCACTTCACAGAATCAAGAGAAGCTACTTTTTTCAGCTTCCAGTCCCTTAGTTCATTTCAGAGAATCACTTCACAGAATCAACCAAGAATCACTTCTTCTGAAAAATAGTGTTTGACACAACTTCCATGATTCTGCCTAAGAATCAGATTCGTGAAGCTCTGCCAAAGGAGGCCATAATACATTGCATCAGAAGCTGACACGTAGACCCACAAATTTCATATAGTAATTGGAGACAAAGGAAAATACTTCCATCAAATACTTTATTCTCAGCATGACGAAATGCATCAACCATCAACCAATCAATCTAAGTTGATGTTCTATCAAAAAACATTACGTGTTCTCCAAACGAACCCCCACCAGCAAAGCCTGCGACGTGAGCTAGCTGGGCACGGGATCTCACTCAACACGCCATCACCATCAGAGGAATGAACTAATTACAGAGAAAACAATGAAAGAAAGAAATATGGGAAGGGCCCAACCAGAAGAGAAGTAAGGGCATGGAAGAAGACGGCCACAGTGCCGCACTATTTATAGCCCCGTTAGGTCGACACAAAGATAAGCATGGCAAGAGAGGCGCATCGCGCCTCCTCGTAACCGACATCGCCATAAGGTTTGGCGACGATTGAGGGCTCCCACTACGCGCCTCGTCTTCTCGGAATCGCCATCGACTTAAAGGCGCACAACTACCCACGTCACCTCCTCGTAACGGGTGTCAATCTGAAGTCGCGCTCTCCTCTGCAACTTCCCCGACATAGAGGTTAGTTCAAGCTACGTCTCCTCCTCGCCCACAAAGCCAGCCCCTGGATCGAGGTAAGACATGTAAGTTTACAACCCACTTTTGAGGCCTGATCAAGTTCTGAGTCCGAAGTAGGTCGGCACACAAGGTATGAGGCCGCCCTGAACAAACCAACGTGAGGGATGGACAAATGTGAGATGGCCCACATGCAACAACCTCGGGGGTAGTGAATGCCCCCGACGTCTCCAACGCTCTATATCCGAGTCCCAGCTCGGTGACTTCGCAGTAAGGGATCTGCGCGAGTGTCCCGAGCAGGATCTAATGAAATGTGGGAACTGAGCCCTGACCAGGACAATACTTCGAAATAGGATAACTACTTCTACTCGTCCTTGCAAAATAAGGCGATCGGATTTCACTCGGATCTACCTGCTAGAAAGTTCAATGAGCTTAGGAATTTGGCCATCGAGGAAAATTCCCAACCAGCTCAACCCCTCCGAGCCATGAACAGCTCGCAGATGGGGCATGAAGGGTTTCATGAAAATGGTAAATCGACCCTCGCAATAGGGCACGAGGGCTCGCCGTAGATCCCTCAATAAGCTTGGAATTCGACCATCGAGGAAATTTTTCGACCAGCTCACCCCCTCCAAGCCATGAAGAGCTCGTGGATGGGGCGCAAAGTGGATTCTTGAAAATGGTAAATTTACCCTCGCAAGAGGCACGAGGGCTCACCATAGAGCCCTCAATAAGCTCGAGAATTCAGCCATCAAGGAAGGTTCCCGTCCAGCTCATCCAAGCCACAGATGGCTCGGGGACGGGGCACGAGGTAGATTCGCGAAAACGATAACCCGACCCTCACAAGAGGGCATGGTGGCTCATTGCAGAGCTTAGGAATCATGACCAGGGTCAACGCCCTACCGACCTGACCCCGTGACAGGCATAAGAAGCCATGAACTCATGCATGTATTTCCTCTTCCTCAAGGAATGCGCCACACTGCATCAGCCTCTGATCGGAGGATCGAGGGGTACTCACAAGATTCTACAACCGGCTACCAAAGAGCATAGATCAGCTACCAAGCCCCGACCATCAAAGTCGGGATGAGTCTACCCGAGCTCTAGCTTTGGTCTAACAAGATACGACACGGTACTATGTTTGACTACCAACCCGGACCTCGACCACCCAGGATGGTGATGAACCTGCTTGAGCCCTAACCATCGAGGTTGGGGTGAGCCTGTCTGGGCCCTAGCTTGGAGCGGGGTAGGCTGCGATGGCATTCAATGTGACGCAAGCTTCATGGAATCCTCCATCCACGAAAGGATTCCCATGTTTAAGTTTATTGTGACACAGGCCACAAACCTTGCCGACATCTTCAACGCCCCTTCCAATCTGACACTGTGGCGGATGGGCACTGCAACACAACACTAACAACGGCAACATGCCACAAGACTGGAGCGGGCACAAATGCGATTTTTGCGACTCGACCTCGTCCCAAGGCACATCAGAGGGTACGTTGAAGAGATAAGAAAACATTGTAACCCCCGCCGCATAATGAGAAGAGACAGGGGTAGATAGATAATTAGACAAGACAAGTTCCGAGATGACGATAAAAGAGGCCCACCAACCACCTTCAAACGGATCGGCTTCGGAAGACCGACCTCTCAAGAGGCATCTGGTAGACGACTCACTACTAAAGAGACGCATACATGACTTAGCACACAAACCCCAATCGTTTCCGACCCCTGTAACACCATTTTCCCTCTTCCGATCAACAAAGAGCACGAGATTGATACTGGACGTGGGACACTTTTTCGAACCAGTATAAATCCTTATTTCTGTGTAGCTAGCCTACCTCGAAGACGAGTGCACGGTGAAATCGATATTGGACATACGTAGTACAAACACCAACAATAGTTAATTCACTTATACACTCTAACAATTTCTTGTTTTACGTAGTATATTGCTGGGGAGGGGGGGGGCTTGGATCTCAATCAATACTAACATGAAATTCCTAGCTATTGGATCTGTTGTGCAAATCATTGCCATATCCTTGTAATTGCTATCCGCACTCATGTCCTCTAAACACATGTTAGAATATGGCCACGGGAGTTTAGGAGTTGGTTACGTTTTGTAACCGACTCAAGTTTCACCTTTTCTCCCTAGGAGTCTGATCGGGACTCCACCCAACTGATTTGGTTGGGGAGGCCCCCTGGGGCACTTCCTCCACTATATAAGAAAAGGATTCGGTCCTTAGAAACCCAAGGCAACAGAGAAAAACCAATCCCTAAAACCTTAGAGCATGGATCGCTACGGAGGGAGAAGTCTCGGGAAGGTCCTCCCCACGCCATAACGATCTACATCAACATCATCGTCATGGTTGTGTCTTCCCTGTCATCTACAATCCAAGGTATGATCTCAGGTGTGCTCCTCCTCACCTCTGTTCATAGCTGCTACTTGAATAGATCAAAACATTGATCTTGCTCGAACCCTAATGTTCAATTAGGCCTAAGTACCCTACTTTAGTTTCAACAATGGCATCAGAGCCTTCCTAATTGGAATTAGGGCTTCGACCTCCTCACTTTCATCACTTAGATCGATCTTAATTGATCACCAAGCCTAAGATTAGATGCTGCAGAATATTAGAAGGAGATAAAATTCCAAACTCAGAAAAGGATTTGATTTCAGTTAAGATTCAACTCAGATCATCCTAAGTATTCTTGACTTTGAAATCAAATCGACCAAATTAGGGTTCCAAATCAAATTAGGGTTCAAATCTCGAATTCATATTCGGGTTGAATCAACTCAGATGCAAAGAAAAGCGTTCGGAATCAAATCCAAACTCTGGAAGGGGATTAGTATTTAGCTACTCACCTCAGAGCGATGTCTTCCCGGATCAAGATTCAAGCTCGCCGGAGAGGATAGCTGAAAGCGGCCTAGAGGGGGGTGAATAGGCGATAATTGATAATTTAAACTTAATTCAGAGTTATGAAAACAGAGAAGTCGGACTTGTCTGACTTCTAGTCGGACTTATCTGACCTAAGTCGGACAAGTCTGACCTGGGTCGGATAAGTCCGAGATTACCTGTACGATTAGACCAAAAATCCAATTTTTAAGCGATCTAGTGAGAGATATCGATCCCTAGCAGTCCAACACGAAGTATGGAGTAGGAAGAAAGCTGAGGGAGAGATAGCACGCGGAAAACACTAGAATCAAAACTCGCGGGAAAGGAAGAACAACGAGAGACAAACGATTTTATCTCGAGGTTCGGAACCACAAAGGATCCTACATCCCCGTTGAGGAGTCCACAAAGGACCAGACCTTCTCTAGCCTTTCCCTCACGAGTTGCCGCAAAGGCCAACTCCCAAATCTTCCACTATCACAAAGATTGTTACAAACTCCCCGATTACAAGAGATCACAAAGAAATCGCGGGGCGACGCCTAACCGTCTAGGGGAGAACCCCAAGAGCAACAAACACGCAATCACGAAGAAACTTAGCGAATCACACGTTGCTCAACCCCTCAACGAACCGTTTCTCCCGATTCTCACAAAGCACTCTTCACTCTCCAAAAAACTCGAATTTGGGCTCTAGAGGTGAAGAACAAGTGGAGAGAGGTTCTTGAGTTCAAATGGGCGTTCAGAACTGTTCAGGGGTGTTAGACATGGTTGGTGGGTCGAAACCACCCACTATTTATACTCCAAAAGGTCATTAGAGCCGTTTGACACAGCCCATGTCGAACATGTCTGACACAAAGTCGGACTTGTCCGAATTGCTGATGTCATAAAGCATACGGCTACCCGTTGGAATTTAAATAGTGCACCAAAAGCCACCTCGGACATGTCTGACACAAAGTCGGACATGTCTGACCTCAAAGGTCAGGCATTTCACTTCAGACTTGTCTGACCAAAACCACTTCGAACATGTCTGACATACAATCTCGGACATGTCTGAAGTTATGCAGAGAGAACTCGAACAAGTCTGACTCTCTGGGACTTAGAAAATTTTTTCTTAGTCCCGGGAACAGATCCATCTCGGACATGTCCGATCTCCAGGTTCGGACAAGTCCGAAACTTCACTGGAACTCTCACTGGAACCCTTCCAGTACCAATTCGGATAAGTCTAACACACAGTCTCGGACATGTCCGACTTCCAATCAGAGAGAATTCGGACATGTCTGACACCACAAGTCAGACAAGTCCGCCCAAGCCACAAAGGCCCTACTAAGAGCTTCTGCAAAGGGGTTGAGCACCCGAATGACTCACTAAGTGTCTACGCGTCGTGTCCCTCTTAATAGTACCGGCCAAAGGAAAAGACCCCCGGACCGGCCGGTTTCTTCGGCTTATTTATTCAAAGTTGTTGGAATATTATCAAGACAGATTTCCTTAAGGCCATTGATCATTTCTGGACGATGAACCAACAACGGATGTTCACACTAAATCAGGCATGGGTGGTCCTCATTCCCAAGAAGCCACAACTCAAATTTGTCTCTGGTAATAGACCTATCAGTTTGATACATATTTTTGCTAAGATACATCTCTAAGCTCTTAGCAAACCACTTGGCACATGAACTTGCAACCTCACCTCCATAAACCAAAGTGCATTCATGAAGTAGAGATCCATCCATAATAATTTTATGCTAGTCCAAAAAATTTTCATGGAGTTGCACAACAGAAAACAACCCTCCTTATTTGTGAAACTTGATATCTCTAAGACGGCGTACCTTCTAGATGTCATGGCGTACCTGGGTTTTGGATTACGATGGAGGAACTGGATCTCTGCTCTGTGGGGCACCTCGTCTTCCTCCTTCCTGCTAAATGGTCTACCTGGGAGGAAGATATATCATGCCAGAGGGATGCGGTAGGGGGATCCCCTCTCCCCCATGCTTTTCATCTTAGCAATGGAGCCACTTAGTCGGCTCTTTATGCTAGCCCAAGAACATGGTTTCCTCAGTCCCCTTCCCAACAGAGTCAACATGTTCCGTATGTTGGTATATGCTGACGATGTTGCAGTTTTCATCAAACCAACTAGGAATGGCTTTGGGGCTTATAACTAATTTAAAGAAAACTGAAATGTTTCCTATCCAGTGCCAAGACCTTGACCTGCAAGGAATATTGGGTTCGCAACATAGACTATCTCAATTCCCATATACTTATTTGAGGCTCCCCCTTCATTACCGCAAGCTGCCCAAATCAGCAGTTCAACCAATAGTGCAGAATGTTGCCAACATGCTACCCACCTGGAAGAGAAAGTTTCCATCTTATTCTGGGAGGGAAGTTCTTGTCAAGTCTGTCCTTTCAACTATTCTCACTTACTTCCTTTCGGTTTTTAAATTGCTGGTTTGGGCAGCCAAACAAATTATGATAGGCTGCGAAGGAGCTTTCTTTGGAAAGGAGAGGACCCTGATCATGTGAAGGGTGGGCATTGTCTTATTTACTGGAAAATCTGTGTTCGGCCAAAGAAGTGGGGCGGCTTAGGTATCAAAGACCTAGAATAGTTTGGAAGAGCACTTAGGCTCAAATGGTTGTGGTATAATTGGGATCATTGGGACAGACCTTGGAAACATCTGGTGAAGCATAAGGATAAGGCAGGCATACAACTATTCTTTGCTTCAATGTTAATACAGGTTGGCAATAAACGCGATACACCCTTCTGGGAGGCTTGCTGGTTGCACGTACAAGCTCCAAAGACTCTAGCCCTGAATCTATATAAACAGGTCTGGTTCAAATACAGAACCATAGCCAAAGAGCTGCTAAATTTTAACTGGGTCAGAATCGTACATGCTATTGATTTGGATGATCTAATGGATGAATTTTTATTGTTGTTCACGACACTACAGGGGGTGTCTTTGACGGAGAACAGAGATACAATTGTTTGGCGCTGGACACAAAATGGGGAGTTCACTATCTCATTGGCTTATGAAATACAATTTGCAGACGCTATCGATCTGGATTGGACCTCTAACCTATGGTCAGCCAAAACACAACCTAAATATAAGTTCTTTGCTTGGCTTGTGACATTGTAAGACCTTGACTGGTGATAATATGGCCAAGAAAAATTGGTCTTGTGACCCCACATGCTCGTTGTGTATTTATATGTCTGAAACGACATATCATCTTCTTGCGGAATGTAATTATGCCGAAGTTGTGTGGCATCGTGTGGCGGGAGTGCTTGGCCTGCCTCTCTATTTCCATCGAGCCAATTTTCATATTGCTCGCCTAATGGTTTGATTATATAGCAGCTCCTAGGATAAGAACTTTGAGGCGATATCTCTTTGGAGTCATGTTTTTTTTTTGTGACAATTGTGGAAGGAAAGGAATCGACGGATCTTCCAGCAAGAAGAGATGTCCTTGGCTCCTAGTTGTTGAGATGGCAGAGCTCCTGCCTTTTTATTAAAAAAAAAGCAACTCCAGACCAATTTAACCTTTAGCCTCTATTACAATTGGTGAAGTTCAAGAAAGCACTAACATGCATAACCCTTTGTGATTTTGCGATTATCAACTCTAAAGGAACAAAGAAGAATAGAGGGCCAAAAATCACCCAACTGCTACCAAACCCATTACATGGAGCAAAGTAAACAGTCCATACTACAATTGCAATAGAATGATATCCTAACACTACAATACAATCAACTGAATATTTAGTACATCTTGATATTCACAGCATATGAATCTTGTTTAGCTATTTTACCTAGCCTTGTTAGATGTAGATTTATACTCCCTTTGTCCCTAGTTACTTGACATTTAGGATAATGTACTTAAAACTTGTCCTAAACGTCAAGTAATTAGTGACAGCGGGAGTAATATATAATGTACAGTCCATAGCAAATTAGAATTAGAAAGCAAGAACGAGAAAAAACATTCGGTATTGAAACTGAAGCTAAACAAGTGACTGTTATTTTGTAAATTCATTTAGCATTTTTGCTCTAAAATTGTTTAATTAAATAGAAAATCAACTTTAGGTATAAGATTACAAGAGACACCATGTGCAACAACTAAAAACACTGGGTAAGTGAACATATAGTACTCCCTCCGTCCCCATGAACTTGTCGCTTTGTAGTTCAAAAATGAACTACAAAGCGACAAGTTTATGGAGACGGAGGGAGTACATTGCAACAGATGCTGACACAGAGCCACACATTTCGTAAAATAGTAATTGGAGACAAGTAAAAATACTTCCATCAAATGTTTTGTTCTCTGCACGAAATGCATCAACCAACAATTTAAGTTGATCTTGTACCAAAAAACATTATGCGGTGCACCCTATATTCAGAAGTCCATGAACTGGACCATCAATTTTCTCAGGAATACATGTACTCAACAATAATCCCGTTAGCAAAATTCAGTAAGACATCTATATATGGAACATAAACACTTGTCAACTGATGCACAATAAATCATCTTTTGTTAACTAATTATAAGTGCATACTGGTGGTAGAAATTCATGGCCAATCAAATTCAAACTGATACAACAACAACAACCAAGCCTTTGTCCCAAACAAGTTGGGGTCAGCTAGAAATGAAACCCAAAAATTTTGAAGAAAAGTAATAGAAAATAAGATGAAAGTAAAAAAACAATAATAATAAATGAAAAATATAATAATAATAAATACAAATAAAATAAGATTCTATATTTTATTTATTTTAAAAATGGGTTCATAAGAAAGAAGATAAGAGTAACAAAATACGAATAGATTAAGATTCTCGCACATGAATTGCTAATTTCTATGCAGTCCTAGCCAAATCTCTAGGTATGTCCCACTCCTTTAAGTCTCGTTTCACCGCCTCCTCCTATGTCAACCTTGGTCGACCTCTACCCCTCTTAAAATTTTCTCTACTCTTTATAATCCCACTGTTAGCTGGTGCTTCTGGAGGTCTCCGCTGGATATGTCAAAACCACTGTAGGCGATGTTGGACTAGCTTCTCCTCAATCGGTGCCACTCCTACCCTATCACGTATCACCTCGTTCCTAATTTTGTCTCTTCTTGTGTGACTGTACATCCACCGTAGCATGCGTATCTCTGCAACACTCATTTGTTGGACATATTGCCTTTTAGTTAGCTAACATTCTGCTCCATACAGCATGCAGGTCTGATCATTGTCTAGAATTTTCCTTTCAATTTTTGTAGAACTTTCTTATCACATAAGATTTCAGATGCTTGTCGGCACTTCATCCACCCAATCTTGATCTTATGGCAAACATCTTCGTCAATATCACCATTGCTTTGTAACATTGATCTTAAATATTGAAATGTGTCTCTCCTAGTTACTACTTGTCCTTGTAAACTAATATTTCTATCCTCGCACCCGACATCACTAAAGTTGCATCTCATATACTCGATCTTGGTTCTACTAAGTCTATTCCCTTAGACTCTAAGGTCTGCCTCCATAGCTCTAATTTTCTATCAACACCATCTCTAGTTTCATCTACCAACACTACATCATTAGTAAAGAGCATACACCAAGGGATATCCCCTTTTATATCCTTTGACACCTCATCTATCACTAAGGAAAAGATGTAATGACTTAAGGCTGATCCTTGGTGTAGCCCTATAGTGATAGGAAAAGTGTCGGTCTCACTATCTCTTACGCGCACACTTTGAACATCTCCTTTATTTTTGAAGATGGGTACTAAAATACTTTTCCGTCACTCTTCAGGCATTTTATTTGACTGGAAAATGCAGTTGAATAGTGTAGTGAGCCATACTATTGCTACATCCCCCAGACATCTCCACACCTCAATGGGGACATCATCCAGGCTGCGGGCCTTTCCTCCTTTCCTCCTTTTTAAGGTCTTTCTAACCTCAGACTCTTGTATCCTCTGCACGAATCGTTTATTGGTGTCATCAAATGAGTCATCCAACTCGAACCTAATGCTCTCATTCCCGTCATTGAATAGTCTATTGAAGTAGTCCCGCCATCTGTTCTTAATTTCTTCATCCTTCAATAGAATTTAATCTGCTTCATCCTTAATGCATTTGACTTGGTTGAGATCTCTCACCTTTCTCTCGCAAAGTTTCATCATCTTGTATATATCTTTTTCGCCTTCTTTTGTCTTTAGCCTCTCATATAGCGCATCATAAGTCTGTCCCCTTGCTTTACTCACAACACGCCTTGCATTTTTATTAGCCTCTTTATACTTCGCCATGTTACCTGCGCTTCTCTTATGATGTCAGCTCTTATAAAAATCCTTCTGCTTAATAGTTTTTTGTACATCTTCATTCCACCATCAAGTGTCTTTATCTGCAAGTTTATTACTTTTTGTCCACCCAAGCACCTCCCTAGTTGCCTTCCTAATGTAAGTCGCCATCTTCACCCACATACTATCCGCATCTTCCTCTTCGCTCCAAGGTCCTTCTGCGATCATCCTCCTTTTGAATGATTGTTGCGTTTCATCTTTCAACTTCCACCACTTTGTTCTTGAGGTTTTAACACCTTTGTCTTGTGACACACGCACGTGGAAACGAAAGTCGGCTACCACAAGTTTATGTTGTGAAACAACACATTCCCCAGAAATCACCTTACAATCTAAACATGTCTCTCTCTTCCTTCTCCTGGCGAGGATATAGACGATTTGACTAGAATGTTGGGCATTAGTAAAGGTCACTAAGTGAGATAGCCTCTTCTTAAAGAGAGTGTTAGCTACCACTAGGTCATAGGTTACGGCAAAGTCTAGGATATCTTTACCCTCCTGGTTTTATCGCCACACCCAAAACCTCCGTGTACCCCTCAAAACTTACGTTAGTTGTACCTACATGACCATTGAGATCTCCTCCTATGAAGAGTTTCTCGGAAATTGATACTACAACAACAACAAAAAAGAATCAAGTACAATATTTATTTGAACATTTTCTCCTTGCTGAGCCATCAGATGAATAAGAATATGTCAATTCATCAACAATATGCAATAAATAATATAAATCAAGTTAACATACAACAAGTTGGCAACATAAGAAAACCAACGGTCTTGTGAGCCACAGTAATGTTCCTACGCATTCCAGGTTTACAGACTTCCAGCAATATTTTCAGTGACAAACACTCAAATAATTCATGAAATATTACCTGTTTACCATCGCCATAAACACAAGCAGCAAGTCAGGTTTTCTTTGGTTGATCGGAGTATTGGGCTTTGGACAATAAAGCTGTACAGTATGTTTGAGGTGATTTAATTGTTTATTTGCACTATTGCTACCACATCTTGCCAAAATTTTGCTTCTGTGGTTACTATATCACATCTACAATGTGGAATAAGGAATACTTTACATTGAAAACCCCACAGCTATTCTGCGGTTTCATATTTGAACAGCATGTACACAAATAGAGTAATCATCCCATACGCATACAGCCCACCAAGTTACAAATAAGTTCCCAACCTCTAGCAGCATGAGTAACTCAATTCAAACATTCAAACTGAAATCACTTAAAAGAACCAGTCAGAAACTAGACACATTGAGCAGCAACTGCTGTGACTCCAATGATTACGATTTACGAACAAATTCATGCAAAGGCATAGATGACACATTACAAATCCAAGTATGTAGTAAAGAGATGAAGATAATATATATCACGTTATTATTTTGCTACAATTCCGTGTCCTTTATTCGAGAAGAATAAGATTAAATTTGCATCACCCGGGAGCATCCATCCAGCCCTATAATGACTCCCAGAAAATAATCTCTACGTGACAGCAAACAGCAACCACCAATAGGAACATGACTGGAGGCGCCACCTTTCTTCAGCTATAAAAGTTTCCTTAATACATAGTAACAAGAATAAACTAGACAAGAACCCAGAGTCCCAGCTTCTCTCAAAACAGCATAATTAACAGAGCAGTAATTGTGAAACGGCAGTTTGAAGCTTCTAATCCGCACGGGATTGGCCAGCACGGGATGAGAGGATAATGCCCACAATGAGACCGTACAGAGCAAGTGCTTCAGCGAAAATGAGAATGAGGATCATGCCCACGAAGAGCTTTGGCTGTTGCGCATTTGCCCTGAAATCAATAGCCACAATAAGATAAGAGCTTGCTCGATTAACTTCCATACCAGTATCATCAGACAACACCCAAAGTGACAGACAGGTAAGTTTCAACAATGAATATCAATATACCATACAATTCTTGATCTTGAACAAGTTCATAATTTGACCCAAAAACAAATAAGCTTAATTGCATCAATTACCACCTATAGTACATGGTTCTAGACCAACATCTACCTACATGGATAAGGCAAGTGGGTAACACCATTATGTACAGGAGCCCATAAGGTACATACTCTATTAGCAGTAGTACCAGAACAAAGTAGAAAAGAAAAACTAGCTTGGGAGGAAAAAATGTCTATGATAACCCAAAGAAAGAGAGATGAATGATGCTTACTACATGAGTACCATGTAACCAGATGCAAGTGCAGAAAGCTGCATCGATGCTATATCAGTAGAAGGCGAAATCCACAGCTTAAAAGGGGGCCAATTAATTATGTGCAGAGAAAAGCAAGCAGTGTCATCTGTACCTGACTCCAGCATCACCGACGATGCCGATAGCCATACCAGCGGCAAGTCCAGCAAGACCACAAGCCAGACCCGACGAGAGGTGCGCGTACCCGTCGAAGAGGTAGTACGGCTTGGCCTTGGGGTTGATCCCGGTGCTGATGATGACGGCGATGATGAGGCCGTAGATACCGAGCACACCAGCCATGACGACTGGCACGATGGACTTCATCACCAGCTCCGGCCGCATCACGCCCATGGACGCCACGCCCACGCCGCTCTTCGCCGTCCCGTACGCCGCGCCCATGCCTGCGCCGGATCGAGAGAAGGGAAAGCGTTGTAAGAAGCATCCTTTACCGATAAACAGCTAGGAATCGTGGGATTCTACCCCGGATGGGACCGAATCCGGGCGAGCGACGGCGGGATCTGGCACCAGCATCGCCGGAATCGAGGTAACAGAACGGTAGAACTAGACCAAACCGAGATGAATCACGGAGCGCCGACGACAGATCGGGCAATGGGCAGCGAAAAATCCAAGCTTCCGTGGGAAAAAAAAAACTAGATCTTTCGGCACGGAACCGCACGATTGCGCGAACGGACGAGGAGGGGGAGGACGGGAGGTGGGGAACGTACATGAGAAGACGAGCGCCGCGGCGGCGCCGAGGAAGCCGAAGAAGGGGGCGGTCTCATCGCCGCTGAACACCGACGACATCTTCTACCTACTCTGACTCCGAGCGCTGCCTCGCCTGTTTGTTCGGTCACGAGGTCGCCGCGTCGCGGAGGGAGAGAAGAGAAGGGAAGGAAGAGGAGGTTGGGGTAGATGCGATCTCTCTCGAGAGCTGGAGGAGGGGGAGACGAGACCTGGTTTCCTTTTGATGCGACTGGAGAGACAACCCTCGCTTCCTCCCCGATGGTCCGATCTGATGTGCACCCGAAGCGAACGTGAGCGACGAGGCCGCGTGTGGTTTCCCGGTTTTGCCCTCTAGCTGTTTGGATACGTGGACGCGACTGTTCCAGCTGGGTACAGCCCGAGCCGCGTCGTGTTCCATGACTCCATATCAATGGGTCGCCGTCTTCCTGAAATTGTCGTTTTGTAGTTCAAAAATGAACTACAAAGCGACAAGTTTATAGAAATGGAGGGAGTAGTTACACGGCTCTCCTGTTAAATGATCTTTCAAATGGTTCACGTAATCACGTATTCAAATGCAGTATTTTTCTAGGACAACAATAGTGGATCTGCCGGCACGCTCGCCAATCTCATATCACAATGAGCAGAACCAATGAATTCCGTTCTGAATCCTCGACTACGTACGTTCTAAAATCCTGTCACTATCAGTTCGATCCATCGTGGTCGGTAACTGAATCCTCCGATCCTCCAGCAGAAGCACCTCCATCACCATAAAGCTAGTGTCTTATTTCCCGAGGAGGTCGAAGTACACCTTGGGCTTCCTGCGGTCCTCGGTGCAGCACGCCTGCTGCACGGCGTAGGCGAGGTGCAGCAGCGTCGCCTCCGACCACGGCCGGCCAATGAACTGCAGCCCCACCGGGAGCCCGCGCCTGTCGAACCCGACCTGGATGAACACACGCGCCAGTTTTTCAGACCTGCGTGTCTGAATCGATTATTTGTTCAGTCTGCATATGCATGCAAGTCGAGGCACTGTACCGGCACGGTGATCGCCGGCAGGCCCAGGAAGTTCCCGGCGATGGAGTACCGCACCAGCGCCGCTCCGTTTATGTAGTCGAGCTCGCCGGTGCTCAGCGCGTCGTCCTGCAGAGCGTACGCGGTCACGCTGCAGAACGACAGATTAAGCGTCAGTATATTCCGTGTTCTTTGGTTCAACAAAAAGCATTAGGTAACTGAATATGAATCACGTAATAATGCATAGTTGCATACCCCGTCATCGGCGTGACGATGGCGTCAGCCGTCTCGAAGATCTTCTCATGGAAGTACATCTGACGGCACCTGCATGCAGAGAACAAACCGGATTTTATTCGAGGCACAGGGCAGATGAAGCAGTGTTCATCTTCTGGCTGCATGCATGCATGCTTATTACCGGAGCCGCTGCGCGTTCAGGTAATCCCTGCTGCTGAACGACCTGTAAGCCGTCAGCCCGATCCTCACGTCCCACCCGATCTCAGACCTGTCCCTGCCATTGTTATTGCATGCGTTCGAGCATCGTCGTCAGCTCGCTTGAGCTTGATGAGTAAGTAGAACACAGTTCAATTCACAGTGGTGGAGTCAGTGGATGTGCTAGCTCTTACATGGTGTCGAGGTATTTGGCGAGGGAGGCCGTGCACTCGGAACCCATGGTCACGTAATGCGCCAGCCGCATCTCCTCGATCTCAGGGACGGTCACGTCCACCGTCTTAGTATCATGCACAGGCGTAACAAGTTCAGGTACCATCATCATCAGGGATTCAGGTTCTAACCTAGGTAAAGTTGAGCTGCATGCAAAACTCACCTCCCAACCGTACTGCATGCGAAGCATCTGAAGCGCCTTGCCGCAGCAGCTCCTGATGTCCTCCGAGCTGTCGTCGAACCACTGTGGTTTATTTTTGTCCCAAGAATGAATGAATTTCAGTCCAATATTCAGACACGGTTACGGCAACAACGTTCTTCTAATCTTCTCCCCTAGTACTCCCTCCTTCCAAAATTACTTGTCATTAGGACAAGTTTTCTAGTTCAATTTTGAACTAAAAAGTTTGTCCTAATGACAAGTAATTTGGGAAGGAGGGAGTAGATGCAGATCGAAGTTCAGAGACTGACTGACCTTCGCGTATTTGGCCAGCCTGATGTTACCCATGGATAATGGCGTGCGTCTCAGCAACGGCAGGTTCAGTTCAGGCTGCCGGACAACAAGTGAGTCAGTCAGTCTTCACTGAGGAAGAACTACTGAACACAGATTCAAATGCTGTACCTGTAAGGGACTCGGTCTAGTGGACTGATCAACAATGGCTGCGTAGCTGCAGAACACCACGGAAAGGAATCAGCTTATGCTCACGTATATTTATATATCGTCAATTGCAAATGTTTTACTGACGCTAGGAGCGTGTCCTCAACGGTTGCGGCGAGGATCCCCGGCATCCCGACGGTCCAGTTCAGAGGAAGAAGCCTGACATATTCAGTGTCGTGTCACTTGTTATGCATTAGCTTTGAGGATTGTTCAGAGCCGTGTTCAAATACTACCACAGAGAGAAGGTAGTAGTGGCGCACCCGGAGTTGGACAGCCGGCCGGCCGTCGGCTTGAACCCGACCACGCCGCAGAGCGCCGCCGGCATGCGCACGGATCCTGAGTTACACATCAACGATCGATATCGTCACTCGTCGTTAGTAATTCAGCATCGCGCTTGCGCGGGGGTAAGAATATACGCTCGTGCGCGCGACATGCATGCATTTACCGCCTCCGTCGGCGCCGAGGGCGACGGGGCAGAGCCCCGCGCAGACGGCCGCCGCCGACCCGCCCGATGACCCGCCGGACACCCTGCCGGCGTCGTACGGGTTCCGGGAGGCCCCGTGGTGCGGGTTGATGCCGCTGGTGCCGGCGCCCAGCTCGTGCATGTTGGTCTTCCCCGCCATCACGGCGCCGCACGCGCGCAGCCGCCACACGCACGCCGCGTCCCCGCCGCACCGCCGCGCCTCGCCCAGCCACCGCGTCTCTCCTGCACGCCCAACACCGTAAAAGAATTCAACATCACATGTTCGTCCTGTACTACTCCTAGAGATCAGGTGCGGCGCCGGCATGAGCATGACAGTTCAGAGGACGCCATCCGTACTGCCGTCCTGCTGCTCTGCTCTACCAACCACGCTACTCCCCGGTTAACTCCTCTGCACCGTTCGACATTCGTTTTATTTACCTGTGGTCGGGTAGGGCAGGCAGTCGATCTCGTCCTTGACGGCCACCAGCACGCCGTCCATGGCGGACAGAGGCGCCCCTGCATCCAAACACACGACACCATCAATCAAATGCCGGTGACGCGACGATCGTCCGTCGCCATCCAAATCCAATCGCAATTCAACAGACAAGTAGTAACAACAATAAATCTGCATCAATGCGCACGAATTCTAACAGGTCAGCAAGGCCGCCACACTGTGCTTGCATGCCATGCGCCACCACCACATGGTGCTGATGCAGCAGCAATGAATGCCCGGCCGTTTCAGGGACCTCCAGGACCATTATGCACGTTGCGCATCCAGATCAAATCATGCACACAAGTTGATCGATTCAAGTTCGCGGCCCCCCGCCCATCGGTCGATCGATGCCGTTTCTGTGAAACCAAAGTTTGTTGAAGACTGTCACTCGGACTCCTCACTGTCTGAACTTCGTCTTCTTCTCCCTCGTCAGTTTTTTCAGATGGTTCTGGTAGTCTGGACCTGCAGCCTACCACCATCAAATGCACCTTCTTTCTATACTTGATGTCAATGGCGATGAAAGCGAGACAGCGATGCAGGGCTAAGTACTGTCATTAGTCATTATACTAGTGACTAGTCCTTGTAATTACTGTTGTTTATAGTTCGTTGATTTTTTCGCTGTTACCTTGCTGGTATCTGAGGGTGGATTCCTTGGCCTGCTTCATGATGTCGTCAGGGTCGCAGCTGATGAACAAGGCCATGTTGAGCTCAGGGCCTGAACATTCCTTCACTGCAGCTAGGAATCGCCTCGCCACCTGCGGCAAAAAAAAAAAAAAAAAACGCGTTCTGGCTGATCAGTGATCATGTAATTCCATCAACTAGATCGGCCGACAATAATTATGAGGGTTCGTGACCAATAAAGTATTTTGCAACCTGCTACTAGTGTATTACTAAATTCAGTCATTGCCAACGCAGCATTCTGATAGTAAGGAACCTACAGTATTTATGGTTTACAATAGTTGATGTATTGGCGTAGTTTGATAGTCACCATTTAATCCAACAAGTTGCTATTAGTTCCAAGAATGTAGCAGACTGCTAAACGTAAACATGAATGTTACTTACTATCTTCAGTATATATATATTTTTTTTGTTTACCATGGCAGGCGTGGTTTGTCCAGAGCTGTAGGCCTTGAAGAAGTCCCGTACCGTCCAACGCCTGAAACCCGACGTTGGATCAACAGGCGCCGGTTCCAGCTGAGCAGGAAGGCAGGTGACAGCCTGCTGAACGAGCTCCGCCGGCGACAAGCCGGGCTTCGTTCGGTTGACGTTCTGCTCCGGGATGTCTGCATGCACCAGCAATGCAAAGGTTTCAGTTTTAAGTCTGAATCTTTTTCCTAAATTCAGTAGTTGGACATGGTCACTTCGATCAGAGATGAGAAGAGAACGCAAATGACCACCTTGCCAGCTGTGAGTTGCAGTGAAGAGTGGCGGCTCCGGGATCTCTGCTTCTGAGACGAGCTGCCGTATTTGTTTAAAAGTTGGTCAGAGCGAAGGAAGACTTGTTTCAGACTGTAAGACCCAACAATGCTGAAATATCTTGTACAAATTCAGTTAACCATCCTACATGCCCCCTCCGTCCCAAAAACTATCGCTTTGTAGTTCAAAAATGAACTACAAAGTGATAAGTTTTTGGAAACGGAGGGAGTATAACCGTGAGCTTCACATAACAAGTGTGACTAGTCTAACACATGATGCTCTCTGCAATAGCCATGAAAAAGTGGGGGAATTGAACTTAAGCAGAGCTTTCGATCGACCACCTTGTTGAGGAGATTATCCCTCTTCAGGAAAGACAGCACCATCCAACCGATGACCGGCATCTCAAGAACCCAAGCGAAGATCTTCACCAGAACCCCGGCAACGCGAGGAGCTGCATGCAAGAGAAGACGCATCAGCTGATGCACAACACAGGGATCGCGTCCAAGAAATGAACCTTCGAATACGGCATGCAGCAATCAGCAGGGACCTTTCACTTTGGGGCTTATGTAGTGCTCATCACTGTCCAGACCGAGGTTAACCTCCGCCGCCGGCTTGTAGACCTTCGCTGCCGAGCTGAAGAGGCCCATGGATGGAAGGAGGAAGGAAGAAGCTGTGTGTAGGAGAAGGTGTTGCCTGCAAAGAATGTGTGTGCTCTGCTACTTATAACTGAACCACGGACAGTTTTGGCATGGGAGGGAGGACGGGTGAGGTAGTTGATGTTCTTCGTCAAAGGAGTTGGTGATCTTTTAACCATTACCCATGTGGGCAACAGAATTTACTTCAATGCTATGTACTGGTAATTGTTCTTTTGTCCCACTTTAGGACGAGATATCATTATCTGAGATAAAAACATTGAAAAAAGGATATACAGTAACCGATGGTAAAAAAATGACAGAATTATCAGTTTATGTAAGAGTAAGCCTTCTACCATCGTCAAGAAATACAGTAACTGACAACATTCAAGAACTGTCACATAATATAGGAACAACAGTTTTATCAGGTTTCACTTTCTTCTTTTGCTCAAGTAGCTACTCAGAGACGTCAAACCCCCTGAAAACACCGGCATTTCCGCGGAGGGCGACGAAGATCCATTCGATGGCATTGCTGAGACGCAGCTCCCGTTGCTCTTAGGAAGATCCAGTTGGTACAATCCATCAGCAAAGTCGGCCGAGAGCAACCCAGCGTCGCCATCTTTTACCAGTCCCTGGGTTTCCAGCTTTTCGGGCTCGGATGCCACGTCATCAAGGTCTGTTAGTGATTTCAGCTGGCGACCGAGGTTAGCAATGGTCTTTTGGCACTCAGCGAGCTTCCCAGCAGCGCTAGATAGCTCTTTCTCCTGTGATAAAGTAAACAATAAAAATGGCAATCAGGGAGCTTTGAAGAGTAGGGCGACCAGCAAGTAAGAACCAATGTTTCGCATACAGATTACATTAGGAAGACAGAGCTAGTAGGCTTTCAACTTGCAAGTTTGGATTGTTTGAGAGTTTAGATAATATGTACAGAGTCTAAACTAAATGCAAGAAGGTAGAGAGATACCTGCTTGACCTTCAGATCTCCATTTGAGTTAGCCAGACGCCAAAGCTTCGCCTCTCGACTGTCCCTTGACAGCTGAGCCTCCAACTTACGACATTTTGCTTCGTACTCTTCCGACAGAAGCTTCTCCTGCTCAATTTTCCCTTGTAGCAAGCTCACCTTGTTTCTCAGTTTTGTGAGTTCTAGATTTGCGGTTTCAAGTTGGACCTCCATTGCCTTTCTACGGGACACTGCATCCTCCGACTTAGCTGTATATTCTACCAGCAATGATGTCTGGTCCTTAAGCCTTGTTTCCAATGATAAAACCTTCTCCCGGAGCTTCATCGTCTCCTTGTGTGAGGACTCGAGTTCAGACTCCAACACCTTCCGGATGCCTTCCACTGCCTCTAGTTGCATCTGAAGGTCTGAAGAATATGCCTTCTCTTTTGCTGCATCACACTCTAGTGCATTGACCGTCCCCTGCAGCTTTGCCACTTCAGAGTTGACTATCTGGAGCTGTGTCTCTAACAGCTCTTTGTCAGATGGCACAGAAAGCGTTCTCTTTGACTTAGCGTTCATGGCCTCCATTTGTTTCAATAATCCTTCTTCACAAGATACCTTCTCTTTCCACACCTCGGTCTCCAAATTTTCTATAATCCCTCTCAGTTTCCCAATTTCTTTGTTTGCAGACCACAGCTGTGTTTCTAATGATTCTTTAGCAGCTTCTGCCAGGTCTGTGTTTGCTTTGTGCTGCATAGCAAGAGATCTCTCTGCACCAATCTTCTCTTCCAAGGATGTCACTGTCTTGCGAAGATCTGCAGCCTCTGCAGAAATTGTCTCTAACTGCAACTCCAACTCCTTCCTGTCTACGCTTCCTTCCAGTGAAGCAACCATTGCCCGAAGCTCCTCAACTTCTACATACTTCAACTCCAACTGCCGTGTCAAATCTTTCCTCTCACTATCCAGTCGTTCAGCTTGTCTAAAAACATCTTGTTTAGACTCGTCTGCCAAGTCCAGCTGTGTCTGCAAATCGACCAACTTGCCGTTGGCCACCATCAGTGCATCACATGATGTGCTAAGCTGATCTCTGGCTTCTGCAAGGGCCATTTCAAGCTCCCTTTTTTCACCTTCAATCTTCTCAACCTTAGCGTGCAAATCAGTAACCTGACATTGCAACGATTCAGTTTCAAATCTTGATGATTCATCTTTAGTCACACCCTGGTCAGAATCAATTTCACCTCCAAAGCTAGAGTTCACACAGTCTACTTCAGGCAATGCAGCTAGCTTTTCCATCTCTAAGAAATCATCCATCAGGTCAATCTCAATAGGATTATTCACAAGATTTATCACGCCAGAACTGCCATTTTTGAATTGATCAAGTTCAGCCATCAGAGCAGATGCCCATGAATCAGAATTTTTCATTTCATCATCAACAGCTAGCATATGCTCCCCACTGTCAGACTGACTATCAGTCTGGGATTCCATGCAAGTATTGTTGGTTACATGTCTAGAATAATTGGCCAAGGAAGTTCTCCGTGTCATATGACGTAACCTGAGGCATTCAGCCTCAACTCTTGCAATCTTTTTCACACTTTCCAGGTGAAGTTTGCTTGCTGTCTCAGCTGCTTGGTTGCTCAGGTCTCTTTCCCGTGCAAGTATCTTCAGGTCCTTCGACAGCATTACAAGCTCAATCTTAAGGTCTTTGTTTTCTTTCTCCATTATCTGAATATTTTCTAGCAGGTCATGCTGGACATGTATGGCAGTAGGTTCTTGTTTGGTGGCTTCAAGCTTCTTACTCAGCTCACCAATACGGATCTGGAGCTCAGTTTTTTCAGACTCGAATTCTTTGGACTTCTTAGCCAGTGCATCACCTATTTTCTCCTCTTGTTCTTCTCGTGCCTGGCGGAGCTGCCTTACACATTCTTTAAGGGCGTCGTCTAGTTGGCTGACCTGATCCTCCAGAGAGGTATTCTTCTGTGATGTTGTTTCAAGTAGTTGCTTAAGTGAAGCAACTTCAGCTTCAGCTTTTTCCCATCCTACAAATAAAGGAAATAAAATACAATATAAATTCATTACTATATGAGAACGAAAAACCTTTATGTACACATTTTAAGTTCACTTAAAGACACAACAAAATAAATGAGTTTCAACTTTTTAAATCATGTTGATTTATCACATTTACAATTGATACAAAAGAGCCTATTGAGTAACCACATCCATGGAGTTATTCAGTCTGCGATATCCATGAAGTCCAACTGGAAACTAAAATTTACCTGCAACAGCTTCTTCTGCAACTTTTGTATGCTGTTTCACCATGTCCTCTTTGGCACTGATAGTCAAAAGAGCAGCTGAAAGTTTCTCTTTCAAACTCTTCACAGAATCCTGTCCGTCGTCATCTTTGACATTTTGGGGCACATCATGCTGAGGTAACCAGCATGCCTCTGACTCCAGTGATTGGCAGGCCTCTGGCTGATATATCTCTGAATCCAGGCTTACCTTCTTTGGCTTTTCATTTAGGGGCACATTTTGTGGAGAAGAACCATTTGAGCTAGTAGCCAACATTAGCTTCTCATTCAAAGATTTTGCTGTTTCAGCTTCTTGAGTCTCATCATCGGTGATTTTAGGAAAAACTTCAGGTGGATGACTATGAACTGGGGAAGAATTACTGGCCATAGTTTTGATTTCCTAATTTTTTAAAAGCAAATTAATGAGAATGTTTCGAGTAAAGCAGTTGTCAAAGAATCTAAGATTACTCCATCTGTCCGACAAATACCTTATTTCTGTACTTTGGGGACAGAGGTGATACCAAATAGTCTAAAATGCTAGCAAGGGAATATAATGAGAAAACGGGATGAGTAAGCCAGCTCCCAACTTTTTTTCCAAAACTTCTGAGATAGACAACGATGATAATTAGCCCTGTCCAAAAAACTTACCTTAACAGTAGGGACTCCTACTGTATTCCAGTAAAAAAAAACTTACTTTAATGGAAAATCAAGCTTAATACACACTGACCATGAATTATGATAATCACTAAGGTATTGAATCATTTAGATCCTTTGCACATATACTAAATCATAACAAAAATCCACTAGTCACCAAAAACTGGTTTGGATGCATATGTATATATAAACACAGGATAACCAAACTGGCTAATATACACCTGTTAGCAACTCACAAGACCTTAGTAGCCTAGCCGTAAAATAAGATGACTTTTTCATATGCATTGCGCACCAAAAGATGAAGCATAAATCCCCAAACTAAAATTTTAGGTTAATCTTAGCAACATGAATGTATTAATTTGAGAGTCAGTTATTCAGTAGAAATTATGGTGAACACACCAAGATGAGATTTCTTAAACAGAGCAAAAGTTGAATGCAACCCATTTAGAACAATGCACTTTATCACCCCAGCATCATTTTATTGCAAGTGTTGTCCACTGAGGAATAAAAATATGAAAAAAATAGGACTTTGCTTCGAAGCATCTAAATGGATGCAAATTCAAATGGAGCTAGAGCTGAAAAGCCAGTTTCTCACCCTCCCTAGTGCAGAAGTAACACCTAAGGCAGATGTCCAAAGAAAGATTCTTGGTCAATCAGCTAAAAAACATGAAGAAAATCTTGTGTATCAACTTTACCTAACTCTTACAAAAGCATCTCAATTCGGCAAAGCCTCCAAAGCAACAAATCTATTGTTAGGGTGTCACAATGTCACAAATATGTTGCTTAAAAACATCAAGCTTCGATCAATCTATCAGAACACCACCTAATTTGCCCCCATTGAGGGAAACTAAGGTCTGATAAATATGTAAAGAAGGAACGCCTGAATGATCACCAAGCCATGATGATTAAACTGCAGATGAATCCCTTTACTGTAACCAAATAACTCTAACATGCAGAGATTACGAAATAAAATCTCTTAGGAAAAAATCATATGAAGCAGAACCTGATCATCTACGAAATGCTCGGAATGTGATGACCCTGAACCCGAGCTATCACTCTCCGCAGGGCTCTTCTCCAATGACTTGCGCCTCCAGGGCCAA
The DNA here is from genome assembly GCA_036927565.1 of Tuctoria greenei. NCBI lineage: Eukaryota > Viridiplantae > Streptophyta > Magnoliopsida > Poales > Poaceae > Tuctoria > Tuctoria greenei. The sequence continues at coordinate 176,088,612 of JAYESD010000009.1, read as the reverse complement.
CTCCGGCGATCCATGTCACAAGCACCAGACCATTCAAAGCAGCAACAAGGATTATATTATTTCCTTGGGGACCACCAAATGTCCAAAAGCTGGGTTCATTAAACACTGAAAATGAAGACACAGCACGTTACAAAGTACTACCCTAAGCTGAACATCACTCATTTAAATAATCGATCAAGAAAATGAATTTTAAGGATGCAATTACAAAAAATTCTACAAACATTGCAGAGAAGTTCCCCACCAACATAACGATACGTCGATACATAAGTAATATATGGACCGATTCAGAGTGAAGCAGGGAACTGAGTAAGGCCGCATAAACCATGGAAATGTGCAACCAAACTTCTCTACTGCAAAACTTTGTAATGTCGAAATGTATCAGACATAGAAATCCATCCTACCGCAGAGATCAAGACCGCTTCCCTATTCAACCCTAAAACCTCCTAAATCTTGTACCACTGAAACTGAAGGGTGGAAACTACAAAATGCAGGAGAGGAATGGCATAGTTAATCTAAAACCCAGACCTCAAATCTACCAAATAAAAAAAAAAATTAAAATCAGTAGTCGTTAAAAATTAATGGCCAAAAAAACGCACAAAGAGCCGGATTGCGAAACAACCGGAATCTTGATTCACCCATTACCGAACCTCCTTAAAAGTCCCATCTCGGGGACAGAATACAGGCAACAACCCTAGTAAAAATCGCCAAGAAGAAGGAACAAGAGAACATCTCCTATTAATCTCCACCAAGAAAACCACTCATGAAGGAAAACGAAACCAAGATTCATCAAGAACAGGATGCCAGAGGTAAGCAAAACAAGCAGCATTAATACCTGCGAATACCAATCAGTCAATGGAGAATGGCAACAGCCATCACAAGACCCGTGTGAACCCCAAACATAAAGTTTCGGTTTTTATCTCCACAAGCACCACTTCTTCCCCCCATTCGTATCTAGCGACGCGAGAAACGGCACCGGCATTGCCGGTTCCACACGTACAGCCACGGCTAACAAACAGATCGAAGCACACGCATGCGCAGCGAGGGAGAGAGCGAGACAGAGAGCGCATACCAGATTGGCACCGCCGCAGCCGCCACCCTGGTGATGGTGGATGAAACGCGAGGCGGGTGCCCTCGAGAGCGAAGAAATCGCCCCCGCAAGAATCCAAAGCATGCGCTTTCCTTTTATTTTTCCCTTCTTTTTCCCCTGCAACTGAAACCTCACCACCACCTCTCTCTCTCTCGCCTTTCTCTTTCCCGCCCAGGCAGGTCAACAAATTAAGCGTGGTTCTCGGTGCCTTGCCTCCTCTCCTACCTACACTGAACAATGGAGGCTAGAGGCTGGAGCTGGAGCCTTTTTGTTTCTCTCTACAATGTGTCAGTGCAGCATGCTCTCTCCTGTTAGGCTGACTCCAACGGATACCTCATCCGGAGACCCAAGTGCGATATGAGTCACGAGACCCGTTATTTCTGTCTCCAACGGGATACCGAAGATGGTGACCGTATTTGCGTACTCCCTCGCCCATTCCCGATATATCGGTCCTTCTCAGCTCGATACCGAACACTGTGCGTAGTGAGCGAGCGCGTGCCGTGTCTGGCGTTTTGGCGCGCTGACTGATTTCGCGCGTGGACGCACAGGCAGTTTTGGCCCGCAAGGGGCGATTTCGCGTTGGCGCCAGCGCGCAGCAGCGGAAAAATTTTCGGTACCGTGTAGTGCGTCCTCCGTTGGAGCTGCTTTCTTTTGGGGAGTCAGAAACAGGCTGGATGGTGACGCAAAAGGGGATATCGGTACTCGAATATGGGTAACATCGTTGGAGTCAGTCTTACCTGTACTGCCAAAGTGCCGATACATCGACACGATAAGTTATCATACTCAGCAGAACAAGCTTAAAGTTAACTCCTTTTTGCTGTATTCGATTCAATCCATTGAAACAGTGCTTGAACCTTCATAATGACGGAGAGATTGCAGCGTGCAGAAGCAAGCGGACAAGCATGGCTATCATTGTTTTTGTTCCAAAACAGGTCCGGTGCATGTGTTGGTGAGCAGCAACGGTTCGGATTTCATTTATTATTATTTTTTGTGTTCTCTCCGATACGGTGGGACCCATTAGTGCGTTGGGACCCGGGTTCGGTCACGAAGCCGCGCAGGTTTCCAAAGTTGTGTTTATATGCTGCTTTTTGTCACTTGAAGCTCACTCAACTGCTCATCAAAACAGCCCTCCTCCCAATTTCCCAACAAGTACTGTCCCGGAAAGTTTGTCGCTTTGTAGTTCAAAAATGAACTACAAAGCGACAAACTTTTTGGGACGGAGGGAGTACTAGACTAGTGTCCATCAAACATCAAATCGCTCATGAATTTTTTGACACCGGGTCGTTTCCAAAAAGCAAGTTGTTATAAAAAGTTTCACTGGACAATGGCAGTTCACCTGAATGACAATTTGTCCAGCAGAGTGAGAAGCAGTTGGTGATGAATGGTGATACTGTTGCTAATATTCGTACCCAGAACTGATTCTAGCTACTGCTAACACCATCTTAGAAACAACGTCCTTCTTCAGCGAGTGTGAAAAGCTAACGTGTGATTAATTACCAAATGAACTCCCAAAAGCAGTCTATCAATGAACGAATGCAGAAAGACACGATAATCAAAATCATATCTAGCCACACTTGTGTAAAGTTGCCAATAACGGCATCATCATTCATCCCTTCGATGAACAAACAATATGAGATACTAACTGCCTTTGAAGCTACGTATTCATAGAACCGCCCAACAGTTCCACAAGATATAAAATATTTTCTTTTTATTTGTTATCGATTAGTTAAAAATGAATTAATCAATGATAAATAAAAAGAAATAGAGAGAGTATCAAAGAACTGATCGTGAGACTCCAGCCACATACACTGGAATATTTCACTTGAATTACGTGCAACCACCCCACGAGAATCTGACACTTTACCTCCTTTTGAATTTCAAAACGCACTCATCAACTGTCTGTCAATCAGAACCAGAAGTGGATTGCAAGTCCTTGTGGACGTGGACACCTGGCTTCTGAAGGATGTGGACAGATGTTATCAACATGCATATGCGATGATGACGTTAATCTTTGGAAGGTAAGAACCTTAAAATTGACTGACGGTTTACCCGCTTGTCACCTTTCCTCACTGCTCACTGCTACCACCATTTGTCTCGTTCTTTTCAGAGCTTCTCTCCTGCTCACGAGCTGTCGTCGTCGGCCAATGTGATGTTTGTTTTCTTGCAGGTTTCGGTCTGTGACGCAAGATCTCCAGCCTCCATATTGGGATCTGACTACCACTCGGTCGAACCTGAAATCAGATCTGACAGCGAAGGTAAGACAAGCGTGAAACGTAAACAGTCCTTCAGAAAACTCATGTAACTTTGTGACTTGCCATTGTCCTAGAACATTACTGATCGAATACAGTAATGCACATTACGGGTCAACCTTTATACAATCAACGGCAAAAAAAAAAAAAAACGTACAGGTACAGCCATGGTGGGTAAAAAAGGGGAGTCTTAGGCAAAACGAACGTACATGATGGACAAGCGAAGCCATTGTGTGGCACAGGAGCTACTTCACCGGCCACAACAGAACAAACAGTGCATGTGACATGCAGCCACCTTCCCTGTCCTTGAGGATTTTGCTTCAGATTTTCATAGGCACTTTCAGATTTTCACCACAGGTAAAACATTGGCAAATCAGAGGGGATAAGGAATCAGGGTGTGCAGGCATTTTACGTTAAACAAGAATAAAAGGATATGAAAAGACCAATTTATTTGAATTTGTAGCTACGGTTTGGAAAGGTAATGATGGACTTGTTGCAGTGTGTCACTTGCATTACAAGCTGTGATTCAGCCATTTCACACGCTACATCATGTCCATTAATGTAGCAAGTCTTTTTTTTTAAAAAAAAGGCTTTTTACAATTAAGATTGAAAGTTCAAACCACCTGATTAAAATAACTCATATAACATCACACACATCACCTACACGAACAAAACTTCTCAGCTGGGGACCTGCAGGAGAAGTTTACTCTTACTCACAGGTGCATATACATGGTTATACAGCATGTCAGATCCGGAGACTAATCTCGATATCACCACTGAATTTGTGGTGATTAAATCATGAAATACTGCTGATTTCCCATGAAAAGGGGGCTAAATAGCAGATTCGTATATGGTTCCTTCCCACCATAAGATTTTTTTTGGCTACCGGTTAATGTACATTGACGGCCCTTCATTTGTGCTTAGCCTTCAGATAACCGAGGCGTATGTATGATCCTTCTATACATATTAGCTGCGTCTATAAGCATGGCAAAAGTGTTTACTCCTGTGGGAGTTCAGGCCTTTGAGCGTTTCCAGCAAACCATCACGACGGTGCCTGTTAGAGCCATCGCACAAGCCATCAATCCATAGTGAACAAAAGTCAACTGATTTCCTTGGGCAGATGCCATCTCGGGCAGCGGCTGTGCCACTTCATTGTTGGAATTTGAGTCATCGATATACAGCCGCAACGCCTGAAATTGCAAATTTTAATCCAGCAGTAAGTCAATGGATGTAAACAAGTGCCAACTAGACTATTTCATGGCAGTCTGGCTTTGACTTTTCCAGAATCAGACAGAGTTAACAAATAACTATCATCTGTTTGTCCGATGCGTTAGAAATTTCAATGTTAAATCTTCTATGTGGCCTATGCCAAATCACCTATTTATAAATGTATGGCATTAGATATTTCTATGTGATCTATTCTGAAAACAAATAAACTTAACAATTGGTTCTGGAATAGTAGTATCAATTTGAAAACTGCAGAACCAACACACATGATCATAACATATCAAAAACATATTCTACACCGACAACAAAGCACCCAGAGAAATAAAGACCTTCAATCCAGATGATTTGGCATAGAGCACAGCGTTAGCAAGATCACAATCTGTCATTAGCAGCACCCTGTCTCCTTCATCATCTTCATACTGAACAACAACAGCACAATATCTTGTTAGTAAAACAAATGGGAAAATATAGGTATGTCAAATTAGTCGAACTTACCAACAGTTGAGCTTTGCCATTTTCACCACCAATGCCTAACCTATGCGTTGCAGAGGATACCAGCTCATCTAAACTTTCTGATCCTGCAGAAATGAGAGAAAATAGGCTGTTACTTGGTACAGTGCAGCCACAACTACCTCTGAACCAACTTATAAGTTAGCACCTACCACATGTAAATCTATGTATACGCCCCTTCTGGTCCTGAAGCTTAAATGCAAAAGAATTGCCAACAGCACGAGGATACATATTACTCTTACCATCCCCAATCTCCGATGGTGATGTCATAACTAAAGATGATTCACTGCACAATGTAATAATTTCTGATAAGTATTTTTTTGGGTGTGGGGCGAAATAAAGGAAACACTGAATAAACCTGTGACTATCAAATTCCTCTTCTGGAGGTTCCAGAGCAAGAGCTGAGTCCCAGAACTTTTGCATTATTGTGTTTGCTACATCACTCGCAGTCCCAGGACCTCCTTCGACCTCCAGAAAGCCAAAATGTTAGGATTACTACAAAAAATCACAGAAATGGCGGGAGAAATTGTGGGGAGAGCATGATACCATTGAAATGGCAGCATGGGTAAGTTGCAGAACATCCAAGCAAGCAATAACTCGCCCATCTGTTCATCAGAAATTGGGAAAAAAATTCATCAGATACTCAACAGAAATACCAACCAAGCATAATTAGGTTGAGAAGAATCGGATACTACCTCCATCAAGAACAGGAAGGTGTGAAAACTTCCCATCATGCATAATATGTAGTGCATCAAGGATGGCCGTGTCTAATGTAGCACAATCTGGATGCTCTGTCATTACCTTTATCAAAACAGAAACTAACACCATGAGTAAAGGCGTACCCGGTGCTGAAAGCTCTCACACATTGTGGGTATGAGGAAGGGGATTTATAGGCAGTATTCCCCTGGTTTATTTTGTAAGGAGGCTGATTCGAACCCAAAACCTTCAGAATATAAATGGAGATACTCTACCACTGTGAAAGACCAGCCCTTCTAGAATGGGTCTAGAATGAAAATTAAACACCCTAGCTCCTTCAGAAAAATAAAATAATATATGTCTGAAGACTTACCTTTTCTACTAGAGTTAGCTCCGGATGAAGATTCTGCGCCACAACACGCATAAGCACATCCTTTGAACTGAGATTTACAATGATATATAGATTACTAAATTATAAGTTACAAAATGGAACTAAAGGTCCATACAAAAATTGGAATGCTTACGTAAAGATCCCTTGCAGTGAATTTCCAGCAGTGATAACAACTGAATTGACCCGTAATTCACGCATTTTTTGGGTTGCTACATAAACAGGATCCGAAGGTGAAACAATTGCTACCCTGCGAGCAAAAATGTAAAATGTAAGCCTCCTCATCCATATCACTTGTGCTAAACATTAATAAATAATAATAATTAACCAGAGGGATGTGGCCATTTACTTTGTGCTCTCCGTGATTATAGTTGACAAAGTAGGACTAAACATCCTTTCTCTTAAGGTTTCTATAAGAGCTTGGGGAGCTGCATCCATAAGACACAAAAACTTATGTCTGTTTACTTGGTCTGCTAAACAAGCACATAATAAATAACTAAACATGAACTATCCACACTCATAAATTTTTTTGGGGTTTCAAATAGGTTAACAGTGCGTTTTTAATCTTTGGATAAATTGGATATTAATAACTGTTGATGAGAAGTAAGCGAACAAGGTAATGCAGTATTCATGTTCTCATGTTCAGTTAGTTCTTACTTGCGCGGTAGTGTACATCCAGGCATAACAAGAAAATGGAAGTAGTGATAGCTGAGAAGAAACTACATATACCTGGGAAGTTGTCCCCTACTTGTCCGTCAACCCCCACAGCTGCTAGTGCTATCCCTTGTTCTACTGCCTTTTCCAGTCTTGATATTGCGTCATAGAGGCATTTTGTAATGTCCAGCATAGCGATAACTTCTCCATTGTCCACAACTGGAAGGTGCCTAAATTTCCCTAAAACAATAAAAGACCATTAATTTCAGTGAGAGGATCCAACATCTGTTGGTTTATATGAAGACGGTGGAAACAATAGCCTAGTATACCCAGCATTTAACAATAGGTATGTGGCTATACCACCACCACCACACCGAAGAAGTACAAACATTGTCCATCAAGGCCATGAATTTTCATTCCTTTAGCTTAGAAAACAGAAGAGTGAACAAGTTGTGGCATTACAGACTGATTTCAGCCTAATATGATAGCTATAGAAAGACCTGCTAAAGAGTGTCCCAAGACATTCTAATAAGAAGGCACAAAATAATAGTTTTGTAGTCTCAAGATAAAGTTATATTTGTACCCCCATAGCCCATACTCCATTCAACCATAACCACAGGCTTTATTAAACAGAAGACCTGTAAATTCTCTAATCTTTCCGCAATAACTCGTGATGCAATATTCCTGGTAGTTTTTATATCCAGGTAAGAACATTAGAGTTCCTCCTTGCCCATATTATTCTTAATGATTTTTAAGTATCCTATCCAGACAAGACTGGCAGCCATTAACATGACTCAAAAAGACAAGAGTAAACATACCTTGGACCATTTTCTGCAGTGCCTCAATAGCAAGTGAGTCAGCCATCACGTACGAAGGGTTCCTTGTCATGATCTTCGAGATAATTGTTTGTTCAGCCCTCAGCCCCTCGGCGATCACCCTTGTGGCTATGTCCTATATCCAAATTCACAGGAACAGAGCAAAGAGGAGAAAGTGTAGCCTTTTAGCTCCAAGTATATTTATTATAGATAACAATAATCCATTTGGCAAGCAGCAGTTATGGAAACGGCTGAATCATATATTATTTCTCCTCAAAAAAGAAGCAGCTAACTGAGACATAACAATTTGACAATGATTTGTGCAGTGGTATTCAAAGATAATGCATACAGCCATCAGTTTACAATTTGAAGCCGCACAACTTGACAAAAAAAAAAGAGCAAACAAAGTATATAAAACTATGTGCTAAAGATGCAATGAAACATGGGCGTCGTTAAGAAATCCATTACCTCCAGGCACTTGATTGAGACACAAGCAAGCTTTTTAAGAAACAAAGTAGGGTAGACTTTAAAGCATATACTACTATAATACTACTACCTCATTTGATGACCATAAAAGATGAACCTTTTTGAACTCCAAACATTAGGCAACAAAACACAGAAGCTGGGAACTGAATTGATTGAAGGAAACGATACCTTGTCGGTGACGATGCCGGAGAGCAGGCCTTGGGCATCCGTGAGCAGCACGGCGTCGACCCGCCTCGCCGCCATCCGCCGGCACGCCTCGGCGACCGTGGTCCCGTCCGGGACGGTAAGCGCCCTGGACAGCCGCAGCTTCTTGACGGTCCGCTCTCCTCTGACGAATGAAGCCCACCCAGAGCCAGCACCCTATCAGCGACGGAGCCGACGGTTGCCTGAACCGGCGAGGAGGAAACAAAAGGGAGGGAGCTGAGCTGCAGGGCTTACGCGCCGTAGCCGCTGGGGGAGGAGGGCCTGGAGATGGAGTAGACTCTGCCGTTGCCGTTGGCGGTGGCGGCGCCGGCGAAGGGGTCGTCGGACCTGAGGGAGGACGCGATCGACGGCGCCCGGCTGCGCGCGCGGCTGCGGCGGCTCGGCGCCACGGCCACGGTGGCGCTCATGACCGCCGCGGCGTGCGGAAGCTCTGCTCGACGGTGCCGGGAGACGACGGCGGTTGTGACCGAGAATGTTGGAGGGGGAGCGATCGCTACTCGTGGGGTCGGCCTCTTCTGCGCATCAGCTCCTTCAACTGCCAACTACGTAGTTCGGACTATAAATGATTCCACACACGGGCAGCTGAAAAATCATAATTGCATTATGATGTTTTCTTTATTTACACAAGGAAAACCGATCGAATTCTGAATTGATCAGAGGACGGAAAAATCCAAAACGAAATATTCCCTCCCCTGTCACGAACGCTTTGTTTTTGTACGGAGAAGAGAATCCAGTATCCGAAAAACGAGCTCTCAGACAACGAAATTACTTCCTTCACAGAAAACTGTTTTTTTTCTTTCTTTCTAAAAGACCCAGAAATTCAACGTTGGAACATTAAATTTCTAAAAGACCCGGAAATATAAGAAGAAGCTGAGACTGTTCGAACTCTCACCATCAGGATCGAACGACTGCTCACCGCTACACATAAACATCCTTGTCGGTCCATCGGGAGAATCTAACAACGTTCAAACGCTAAACCTCCCTTCGACTCGCGGACGATTCTGCTGCTCATCCAGGTGCGGGACAAACGCGAGAGACGATTCTGCAGTCCTTCAACTCCCTTCGACTCGTGATGAACGCATGGACAGGACACGGGCGCCGTCTTGGAATTAAAAGGCATCGACTGATCGATCGATCACACACGATCCGTATTCCGTCCATCCATCCAACATCCATGGACGATACCCCCCCGTGCGTGAACGTCGCTTCGTCCTTGTTTCTTACAGTGACCGTTTGGCCGCGACGCATTACGCACGCGTGGCGGTTTGTGCGTGCTCTGTTCTGCTGTTCCAAGGGATGCATGCGGCGGGTTCGTGCCTCTTCAGCTAATAAGGAGCCAGTGATTGCCAGCAAGTCGTCGCGGCACTCCGTGTGTTGATGGTTTTTCGATCTAATAAGATGTTGCCGGACAGCAGAGCAGAATAAGCGATGTTTGGGAACACCTCCTTCCTTACAACATGCTCATGTTCGCATGAAGAACACAAAGATCCCGGGTGACGCAGGAAGCTGTTGAGAATGGAAACCTGAAGTTCAGAACAAAGTTCAACATGACTCTATCTATCCTAGCCAGCCAAGGACCTGACTGACTGACAACTAGGATCAGGAAAACCGTTGGAAGACTGCAGCTGGAGCCGAGCAGTCGGAGGACCTCCCGGCGCATATATGGCTTCGGCGGCTAACTGACCGTTTCGCTCGCCGACGGGATCCTTTTACCTCTCCGGCGAACCGGCGATAGTGCTGCCGCTCCACTCGAGCGTGTTACGAGCCTTCTTGAGGTCGGGCTGGATAAAATGTTGGCCCGTTAATGTGGGGAGAGGACACAGCCACACAGGCCATGCATGACGGATCACGGATGTTAGAGATGGGCCGTTGTCTTGTTGTTATTGTCCATCTGATATTCAAACAAAAGTATGGAGCAAAACCTTTGTAACATGCTGCTTACATTTCACTGTCTAGTTACTGCATTTTTCTGTGTGTTTAGTTCTTAGTAACCGAAACAGCTATGAACGTTTGGCACGGCTGGTGAGAGTGCACTCACATGGAGAGGTTTAGGCAAGGATATATATGAAGCACGTACATGCAAGGTGATCGATCATCTCTCTATAAATAGGTTTGCCCACTGATCCATCTCTCAACACAGACCTAGAATCTAGAACTTAGGGCATATATATATATATATATATATATATATATATATATATATATATATATATATATATATATATATATATATATATATATATATATATGGCTTATGGTCCATCACCGCGCAGCAGCAGCGGCCTCCGCTGCTGTCGGCCATGGACGAGGAGGACGACTTCCTCCGGGTGATGGACCGCGCGCGGGGCGAGGCACGCACCGGCAGGAGTGCTTCCGTTCAGTTAAAATTTTTGTCGTAAATATGCAGAGTACGGTCAAGTGGTTATGTACTCCCTCCATCTCAAAAAGGATGACGTTTTTAGAACTAAAATTAGTTCATCCCAAAAAGGATGACGTTTTTAGAACTAAAATTAGTTCTAAAAACGACATTCTTTTTGGGATGGAGGGAGTAACATGTATACTGAACTCAAGCTGCTGGATTAGTCTCCAGCCTAAAATATTAAGCAGAAGTGATAAAGATTGACTCGTCAATATAATGGAAACTGACGAGGTTACATTACATCTTCGAGATTACAAGGGTGGATGAAGTCGATAAGCAGCCTTGACAAAATCTTCAGACTGAAAAGCAAGCACAGCTCTACGAAAGATTTTTTATCTTTTTGTCAGGACACCTGACCAAAACTAGCCTACGCTAATTGACATGAGCAATGGCTCCCTAACGTCCACGAAAACTGAAACAGGTTCCAAACGCGTGTCGACGGTGACGGAACCATGGCATCTCGAGCGCGGCTGCCGCGGTGAGCCGACGATCGGGGTCGCTTTGCAGCAGGCCGTTAAGGACGTCGAACCCGGCTTGCGATAGCTTCTTCGGAGGGAACCTAGCACGTAGACGGTCGGTGTTCTTCTGCTGCCCATGCTCCTCCCGAAGCTCGATCACCTCCCGGGGCGACGTCGTCGTGCTGGGCCACTCCACGAGGCCTTTGCCGTCAACTACCTGCAACAGTGCCGGAGCGTCCAATGCGTTGCGGAAGAAAGGCACACCCTCGCCGGCGAGGAGCTCGGCCATGATGCAGCCGAGGCTCCACGTGTCGATACGCTCGTCGTAGACGCTCTTGGAGCCGATGAAGAGCTCCGGCGCGCGGTAGGCGCTTGATGATGCCAGGTGCGCTAAGGCATCCTTCTTCGCGGCGGTTTGTCCGGATTGCTCCGAGGCGTTGTTAAATCCGCATATCGTGTACTTAATGCTCGCCTTCTTCGTCTTGGTCCTCTTCTTCTCTTTCGCTTCTTGCTGCGGCTGCAGCTGGTCCTCGTCGACGATCACGTTCTCCGGCACGACTTCCCTGTGCACCACGCCGGCCTCGTGCGCACATGCCACTCCGGAGAGGAGCTGCGCCATGGCGTCGCGCACCTCGTCCTCGCTGAACGGTGGCCGGTCCTCGCGGTGCCGCTGCTGCATGTACCGGCGCAGGTTCATCGGACCGGCGAACTCCGTGACGATGAAGCGGTTCTTCCCGGTGTCGTCGGAGAACGTGGCCAGGAGCTTCACGATGTACGGGTGGCCACGGCACGCCTGGAGCGCCATGACTTCTTGCGCGAACTCGCGGGGGCCCGTCATTACGAACTCGCCGTCGGTCCGTCCGCTGAGCTGCTTGACGGCGACGATCTGGCCCTCCACGCTGTCCCAGGCTGCGTACACTCTCCCGAACATGCCTTGACCCACCACGATAGCTTCCTTGTACCGTTCCGACAGAGCCGGAGGCCAGCCGCTGGGATCCGCCGCCGCCGTCCCTGCTTCCTCCGTCGTCGCGCCGCCACCGGCGTTGAAGACCGGCTCGTCCTCGGTCGCCGCCAAGACTGCAGCAGCCATCGTGGAGGGCGGTAGCGACTCTGTTCTCGCGAGGAACGAGAGACACGAGCGCCGGCGAAAGAGGAGTTGAAGCGCACCCGGTTTCTGCGGATGGAGGCCTGGTTCGCAAGGGCCGCTGGGCTTGCAGATTTATAGCGGGCGTGGAGCCGCAGCCGGTTCGACTCGGACATGGACGCGGACTCCGATTCGGTTCTGGTGGCCCGGCTCGGACTAGCGTGTGGCTGTTGGAAGTAGCAGATAGGAAAGGATCTGTATCCTGTTGTAATCCTGTACGTGCATTTGTGCCTCTTTCTTGACCATGTATGGTCTGTGCTAGCAATCTCTTAAACGTCAACTCAAATAGTGCTTGAATACATCCAGGTTTAAAAGAAGGGTTTGTCGCTTGAAATTTTAAAAAATCTATAGATTAATCAATCACAAATTTTTTATCTGGTCATTTTACAATTGACATACTTCTACAAATTATGGATTAACAATTACAAATTAAAGATTACAAATAACAAAAGCATTACCTTCTTCTTCTATTCCGGCCGCCGCCGCCACCCGCGCCGCTGCGTCGTCCGCGTGCCACCCTGATGTCGCGCCACCGGTGCCGAAGCTCCTCGCCGCCGTTCTGGATCGCCGCCACGACGTTAGGCCGCCGCCGTCTGCGGCTGGGTTGCGCGCCACCGTCACTGCAACGTAGGCCCGCCGGCGTCGGGCTTCGCGCTGCCTCCGTCCGGGCTCCGCCGGCGTAGGAGCGCCCGGTCGCCGTCTCTGTCAGGAGTTCCCGTGAATGGTTTAGAGTTGAGGAAGGAGAGGGAGAGGAAATAGAGGTGCTGCACGAATCTTGGAACAAAAATCAACGGTCAGCTGATGGAAACCGGGATTTCAGGCGCCTGTTCCTTAGGATTTCTGTTAAAAGAATCATTCTAATAATTTCATGTCCCCATACTCGAATAGTGTTTTCAATTCTTTGCAACTTCGTTTGGATTGCTCGCCGGTGTTTAATGCATTATCATGAACCTCCCGTCGTGGCCATGGGTACGTGGCGTGCTCCGTTTTCTACTGAGGAAACTGTGGAGGAAGTAGACCTAGACCTAGCTACCAGAGGAGAGACCTGGTGAATGTGGTGCATAATCTCAGGAAGGCATGCATAGCCATCAGGGACGGACCTAGAGGGTATGCCGGGTAGGCCCCGACATACCCTGGGCCAGCAGTCAGATGGTGCCATAGATTGAAGCACGTTGATATGGAAACCGATCACCAGCGCTCACGAGAAAAAGGAAGGCCGTAAGGAAACAATACCACCCCAGGAGGCATCAAATGGCAACAATCGGTTCTCGTAGGATTGTAGTTGATCTCTTTACTTCTCCATTACTGTCGGTACCCTAAAAACCATACACCCCCTGAGGTTACAAAGATCTCAAGGGAAGGACATCAACTCAAATTGAAGACCCTCGGGGGCCCACTCGCCAGACGTGACCGGACCCGCTTCTCCAACATGGTTAACCTCTAGGTTGCCACGTGTACTGTCAGCCCAGAGCTATTACCCGCAAGGGTGAAGCTCCGGGCCAAGTACTGAAACGGCACCTCCAGAGGTAGCCCCCGACCGAGAGAAGCTCCGGACATGACACGTGCCAGGTCACCCCGGAGCTTCCCGCTTCTCCCAAGCAAGCTCCGGAGCTGCCACGTGTCCACACGACAGAGCTAGATGCTTAAAGCCTCCGGGAGACGTTGTAACGGCTCCGGATCTCCAAAGGACAGCCGCAGACTTCAAGATCCGATTAATTACCATTAATTCCACGTTAATGATAATTAATCGGACAGCCTTAACACCTGTAACGGCACTGTCGGAGCCGTTACAGGGTTATTAACAACAATTAATCTCGTGTATCAATACTAATAACCGCCAGGGCCACATGTCGGGCCAGGCTGACTTGTAACGGTTAGTCCTTGTACTATAAAAGGACAAACCGACGATACACAGGAGAGAACTCTCGAACACTCTGAAGCTCACAAGTTAATACAACAAACACACACCCGTGGAGTAGGGTATTACGCTCAGGCGGCCCGAACCACGTAAACCACCGTGTCACTCGTGTCCAAATCTCATTTCACTTTCTTAGATCTCCGCGCGCCCAGACCGAACCACAAACTCCTTCAAACACTTTTCATAGTGTTAGGGGATCTGCCGACTCCAACAGTCGACAGTTGGCGCGCCAGGAAGGGGCGCCTGAGATCTTCAAGAATGGTGAATTCTGCAGCTGGATCATCCAACGGGCAACCTGCTGCTCAGGCTGTCGGAGGCAATCCCTACAACATGCAACCACCGGCAGGAGCCTCAGTTCCAGCGGGAGTCACACTCCCACCACCACCATCTTCTCCGGCAAGACATGCCGAACGACATGATGGTGCACCGGCGTCACATTCTGCGCCGGCAAGTCGTGACAACCCAGAACACGCGCTCCATGCAGCGCGTGCTCTCCTTCAGCGACCACCACCTCCGGATGCATCTCAAGGTGCCATGGAGCAATGGAGAGCTGATATTGAGCATTTGGTCGCAGCAGCGGCCGAACGCCTCAACAATCAGGGTCCACCTCCTTCAGGGCGGGCCCCGTCGCAGCGACGAACGTTGTCTGGAAGACTTGGTCCACATGTCTCCAACAACCGGAGAAGAGCTGCGTCACAGCAAGTGACGTCGTTGCCCTCTGGGGCACGACGTGCCCATACTGCATCTCGGCTTTCGACACACGACCTCCGAGCGGAGCTTGATCGCCGATACCGCCAACAGGATGGCCGTGTCCACATCGAGCGAGCTCGAGAAAGACGAGATGCTCAAGATCTTTCTACTCTGGAAGGAGTAGGAGGAGGCTGTTCCGCCCTAGCCATGCACCTGCGTATGGTTAGATGGCCACAGAAGTTCCGGCCACACTTGCCGGAAAAATTCGACGGGACTGTCAATCCCGTAGAATTTCTACAGATATACTCCACTGCGATCCTAGCAGCTGGAGGAAATGAGGCTGTAATGGCCAATTACTTTCCAGTGACCTTAACTGGGACTGCTAGGTCCTGGTTTATGAGCCTTCCGCCCAACTCTATCGACAGTTGGGAGGAGCTATGCCGCCAGTTCACCGCCAATTTCGGGAGTTCATACACCCGTCCGGGCACCGAACTGGACCTTTTTGCGGTTGTGCAAAAAGGAGGGGAATCTTTGCGGTCATTCATCCAGAGATTCTCTCAGGTACGTAACACAATCCCTTCTATCTCAAGCGCTTCTGTCATTGTAGCATTCAGACAGGGTGTACGAGACAAGAAGATGTTGGAGAAACTGGCGATCAAAGAGATCACCAGTGTCACGGAGCTCTTCAGCCTGGCTGACAAATGTGCCAGAGCTGCGGAGGGCCGTGAAATGCACTCCAAACCAGCCTTGGAGGATCATAAAAAATCCTCCAAAGAAGAAGCCGCTACCTCCGGGAGTGGCAAGAAGAAAAAGAAGACCAACGGCAAGAAGAAGCCGTCGGCCGGCACATCCAACGTTGCAGCCACTGCAACTCCTGGTGGCCGGGGGCCACGCCCCGAGAAGCGACCTCGACCGTCTTCCGAAGACGGTGGCAAATCCAAGATGTGGTGCCCCATTCACAAAACGAGCAGCCACAAGCTGGAGGATTGCCGGGAGGTCCAAAACCTTGCCGAGCGCTACCACAAGCGCCGGGAAGGGTCTCCCTTCCGCCAGAGGGAGGGAAAACAAAAGGTCGATGAAGCTCCGGCTGAAGAGGAGTTAGGGTTTCAAGACCCCAAAAAGGTCTTGAAAGCCGTCTACACCTCCGTCGACGATGATTCCGACGTCTCCGACAACGAACGTCGAAAAACCATGAACACCATCTTTGGTGGATCATGGGACATCACCTCTCGTCGCGTCATTAAGACCATGCGACGGGATATGGCTGCTGTAGCTCCTACAGCTAGACCGGAGCCACATCGAAAGTGGATGGACACACCCATCACTTTCGATGCTTCGGATTGTCCTCAAAGCATGGTCGGAGCTGGCCAGCTGCCCTTGATGGTATCCCCCACCATCAACAACATCCAGCTCCATCATGTCCTGGTAGATGGAGGTTCGGGGCTTAATCTCATCAGCTTCGAAGCTTTCACTAAGCTTCAGCTTCGACCTTCAGACCTCCAGCCCTCTCGACCTTTCTCCGGAGTAGGTCCGGGGGCCATAACCCCACTCGGAGCTATCACTCTCCCTGTTACCTTCGGGACCCGGGAGAAGTATCGCACCGAAAAGTTGGTCTTCGACGTCGCTCAGATCAACTTACCATTCAACGCCATTTTGGGTAGACCTGCCTTGTACAAATTCATGGCAGCTGCTCATTATGGATACCTGGTGTTGAAGATGCCGACACCAGTAGGCGTTCTCCGGATCCGTGGAGATCGCACTGCCGGAGTAACTGCTCTGGAAGAACTCCATGCACTCACCACAGCGCAAGAGGAGGATTCCAGACAGAAGCAAGCTCCATAACCTCCGAGCATTCGTCAACGAGGCTCGACCTCTGCACCCCGTGTGCAGCCAAGCGGCGACACCGACATTCCCGTCAAAGTCGTCCAAATTGGTTCCGATGTCACTCAAACTACCCGCATATCGGGTGGCTTGAACGACAAATAGGAACTCGCGCTCATCACTTTCCTCCGGGCTAATGTTGACGTGTTTGCCTGGCAACCGTCACAAATGCCTGGGATCCCCAGGGAAGTGATTGAGCACAATCTGAAGATTTACCCCGACGCTCGGCCTGTACACCAGAAACCTCGGAAGCAATCTGTAGAGCGACAGAACTTCATCCGACAAGAAGTGAAGAAGTTGCTCGAAGCCGGATTCATCCGAGAAGTCTACCATCCAAAATGGCTGGCAAACCCAGTCGTTGTGCCTAAGGCCGGCGGGAAACTTCGGATGTGCATCGACTACACCACCCTGAATAAGGCATGTCCAAAAGATCCATTCCCACTACCTAGAATAGACCAGATAGTGGATTCCACCTCTGGGTGTGAGTTGCTGTGTTTTCTAGACGCATATTCGGGATATCATCAAATCCGGATGTCTAGGGAAGATGAAGAACATACTTCATTCATCACAGTGGATGGATTGTATTGTTACACAGCCATGCCTTTTGGTCTCAAGAATGCAGCTTCAACTTTTGTACGAGCAATGTACAAAACTTTCGAAGAACTCATCAGAGACATAGTGGAGGTGTACGTTGATGACATTGTGGTCAAAGTCAAAAACAAGGAGTCCCTCTTGGATACCTTGCAGGCTGTCTTCGACAAGCTGCGGGCCACCCGCACGAAGCTAAACCCAGACAAGTGCGTCTTCGGGGTTAGTTCCGGAAAGCTTCTTGGTTTCCTGGTGAGTCACCGGGGTATAGAGGCTAATCCGGCGAAGATAAAAGCCATCGAAGACATGCGGCCACCAACCCGCATCAAAGATGTCCAAAAATTAACTGGATGTCTAGCAGCCCTCAGTCGATTCATTTCAAGACTGGCGGAAAGGGCACTTCCCTTCTTCAAGTTACTGAGGAAGTCCGGACCATTCCAATGGTCTGAAGAGGCAGAGAAGGCATTCCAGGAGCTGAAACAGTTCCTCACCACTCTACCAGTCTTGGTAGCTCCGAACCCTGGTGAGCCTTTATTGCTTTATATTTCAGCAGCTGACGAAGTCGTCAGTATGGTTCTGGTTGCGGAGAGACCGGAACTACCCAATACTCAGGAATCCAGATCCCTTCGGGAGGATCCGGAGGTTCCCGAAAGCAGGTCTGGGTCCCAGCTCCCCGACTTGAATCCTCAAGAAGTCACTTCAGAGGACCCGGATCCTTCTGATAGGATCCAGGTCATTCCTGAAGAAGCTCCGGGTTCCTCCACCCAGAACCCGGAGGTCCTCGAATATAGTTTGGACCCCTCCGACAGGGTCCGGATCAATGGAGAGGAAGCTCCGGACCCCTCCGGGAGGGTCCGGACCGTTCAACGCCCAGTATACTTCATCAGTGAAGTGTTACATGATGCCAAGACTCGATACCTAGAGGTACATAAGATGCTCTACGCAGTTCTTATTGCCTCAAGGAAGCTTCGACACTATTTCCAAGCTCACAAAGTCTCGGTGGTAACCTCATATCCACTTCGAGCGATTCTGCATAATCCCAATTCAACTGGGAATATAGCGAAGTGGGCAGCGGAACTGGCTGAATTCGACCTCGAATTCATTCCAAGACAAGCAATCAAGAGTCAAGCGTTGGCAGATTTCGTGGCAGAATGGACTCCCTCTCCATCAAACTCTGGGGGCCCCAGCGAGCAGAAGAAGGAACCGCAAGTTCCGGCCTTCACTAAGCCTCACTGGATCCTTTACTTCGACGGCTCCATGCAGAAGCAGGGAGCCGGAGCTGGAGTCCTTCTCCTCACACCAACCGGGGAGAAGGTAAGATACATGGTGCACCTTGATTTCAAGGCAACCAACAACATGGCGGAGTACGAAGCACTCATATATGGATTAAAGGTGGCACTATCCTTTGGTGTCAAGCAGTTGCTGGTCAAAGGAGATTCACAACTTGTTATCAAACAAGTGAAGGGTGAATGCTCCTGCAATAATCTTCAGCTGGCTGCTTATCTCCTTGAAGTCCAGAGGCTTCAGAAGGACTTCGAAGTCCTAGACCTTCACCATGTTCAGCGTGCTCACAACGTTGAAGCTGACGAACTCTCGACCAAGGCGTCAACCGGAGCTCCGGCTCCAGACGGAACCTTTGTCCGGAGGTTGTCAAAACCCACAGTTCAGCCTGCCGAGCTGAACGAAGGGGGCGAGATCAGCATCCCGAAGCTGACGGTCCCGATGGCCCTGTTACCATGGCAGCCATCAAGGGTCGTAGGTGCTGCCGGAAGCTCCGAGCAACCCAGCACGCAAGACTCAAATGCTCAAGTCAGTTCCGATGCATGGATCTCGGAGATCCGGAACTACTTGAAAGACAACATCCTTCCTGACGATGATGTATCCGCTGACCGGGTAGTCAGATTGGCTAAAAGATACACGTTGGTAGAAGGGGATCTCTACCGGCGCGGTGCCAACGGCATCCTAATGCGGTGCATCACAAGGGAAGAAGGCTGCGAGCTCCTCGCAGAGATCCATGGAGGCGAGTGTGGGAACCACGCGTCTTCCCGCACGCTGGTCGGAAAAGCCTTTCGGCACGGCTTCTACTGGCCAACAGCGCTCCAGGATGCTACTGAGCTAGTGAAGAAATGCAAAGCATGCCAATTTCATGCAAAGCAAATTCATACACCTGCTCAGCCCTTACAAATGATACCTCCTACGTGGCCTTTCGCTGTGTGGGGGATGGACATCTTGGGACCCTTCCCAAGAGCCGTCGGAGGTTACAAGTTCCTGTATGTCGCCATTGACAAGTTCACCAAGTGGCCGGAAGCTACTCCTGTTGTGACGATCAACAAACAATCTGCAATCAATTTTCTACAATCTATCGTGAGCAGATTCGGAGTCCCAAACAAGATCATCACTGATAATGGGACTCAGTTCACAAGCTCCTCATTTCAAGGATATTGCGAAGACCTCGGCATACAAGTTTGCTACGCCTCCGTAGCTCATCCTGCCAGCAATGGGCAAGCCGAGAGAGCAAACGCAGAGATCCTTAAAGGACTCAAAACGCGCACTTATGAGCGTTTGAAAAAGCACGGAGCTAATTGGATCGAAGAGCTTCCGCCCACTCTATGGGCTAACAGGACTTCTCCAAGTCGGGCAACCGGAGAAACACCCTTCTTCCTGGTGTACGGAGCAGAAGCGATCCTTCCTCCGGAGATCACCCTGGGTTCCCTCCGAGTCCGGACCTTCGACGAAGCCGCGCAGGACCAGCTCCGGCGTGAAGACCTAGACCTCCTCGAGGAGGGAAGGTGCCAAGCAGCTGTTCGGAACGCCCGATACCGCCAAGCTCTACGGCGCTATCATCAGCGGCATGTACACAACCGACAGCTCGAGGAAGGCGATCTGGTGCTACGGAGAATACTATCCAGAGAAGGGCAAAACAAACTCTCCCCCGGCTGGGAAGGACCCTTCCGAGTGATCAAAGTATCCCGTCCCGGAAGCGTTCGCTTGGCTACCGAGGATGGGACACCTCTCCCAAATCCTTGGAACATCGAGCACCTCCGTAAGTTCTACACTTAATTCCACGGAGGTGAGTCTTAAGTAACTTGAAGTGTATGTTATAGAGTCATTGTACAGAGTCGGGTAGTTCCTCCGGGAGAGCAGCCGGACCTTTCCCGAAAGGTTTGAAGAGCTCATGCAACACTTGATACAGTCTCCGGACTAGAAGTGTGGCTAACTACCCAGGGTCAAACGAGAAACCAAACACACTTAGCCTGGTTGCGTACCCTAAGAGTGTACTTGTTTCCCCTGTACCCCGGACCTATAATGAAAGACATCTTCATGTGAAATAGACTCCACGTGCATTCATTTTTGCATAAGGCTTGACATTTTTTATTTTTCTCTTTCTTGTCTATAACAGAAATGTGCAATTCTTAAGAAGTTTTAGTTTAACCGGTTTATGTACGATTTGGGTTGAATTATCAGATTTTTTAGATTTAAATGTCGTCTGTGGCCAACTCGCCTGAAAGCCGCCAAGCCATCCTAGGGCCGGAGTGCGCTATCGACTTAGCCTGGTCAAGCACCCTAAGTACGCCACTCTACCTACACCCCGGCAGGCCAAAGTAAGGTGGGTCCATGGACAATTAGATCTAAAAGAAAAGACAATTCATCCAATCATACTAAAAATCGTGTTCAACTTGAAATTCTCTTGAGAATCGTAAGCCGCAACGAAGTTATAGATAAGGAACGAATTTTACTGTTTTTCTTGGCCTAAGTGTGCAGGAAGAATAAACCCAACATTGATGGAGAAAAATCGGAGTTAACCAAGCTCCGACTCCCACCGGCGTTAACTTGAAGATGGTGAGAAGACTCTATCACTAGAGTCTGTTGCCAGCAAGCCAGGCGTGGCAAGGGTCATTGCCGGAGCTACTAAGCTCCGACACCTTGAAGTATTAACTATCGACACTCAACGTGTTGGTAGGGCTATTGCCGGAGCTACTAAGCTCCGACGATGGGCAATGCCGGAGCTTCTAAGCTCCGACGACTTCAAGGGACCTTCACTATCGAAGACTTCGGACCTAAACTACACGAGTTCGAAGCAAATTTGTCTTCAACAAAACTCAACATCCTTTTGGTACATGTCCACAATCACATTGTGCACATCTACCAGGGGGCCAAGTGAAGACAAAGATGTTGAAGACAGAAAAATGAAATTCACGAAAAATTGGGGATTTCATTTCATCAGAAGACCGGAGATTACATCTGGGGACAAAGGATTACAAAATTGAGGAAGAAGAGAAGATACAAATAAAGGCTAAGAAAGATAGTCCTAGACCCTATGGAAGAACTCAGCAACCTTCTGGGCGACCTCCGACACGCTGGCTCGGGTAGCTTCGCCTTCTCCTTCAACGGGGCCTTCAAGCACCGGGTCCAGAGGGAATCGGGGGTTCCGGCTAGTGTAGCACGTCAACACATATTCTGTGACGTTCCTAGCCAGGGATTGCCCCTCGACCTCCAACTGGTCCGCGATGACGTCGCCCACCTTGGAGAGCTTGCCACCCGCAGCGCTCAACGCCTGCAATGCAAGGTCCGGCTCCGGCTCCGGATCATCCGGAAGCACGGGGCTGAAACCCATCGGCGCTAGCGCATCGTCGGCCTTGCTCAGGAACTCCCAAATTTGCAGGGAGTCCGTCTTCCTCAGGCCCTTCATTTCTTCCAGGGACCTCCGGGTCGCCGCCAGTTCTGAGTTCTCGCGGGAGAGGCGCTCAACTTCTTTGGCGTTTTGCTGAATCTTCGCAGCAACCCGCTTTTCGAGTCTCCCGAGCTCCTCCTCCCGGAGGTGGATCTTGTTCCGGCGGTCGACCAGGTCTTTCTCCCTAGCCTCTATTTTCTTCTCCCGGGCGATGAGGGCACACTCATACTCGTAGAGCTCCTGCCCTCGCACCCAGGTCTTCTCCTCCTCCTCGAGGCAGCGCTCTTCCAATTTTTTAGCGCGCTCCTCAAGGCCCTTGTCCGCCAGAGCTATCTTCTCGGCGAGCTCTTCTTCACGACGCAAGACGTCGTCCCGTAGTTCCAGGAGTTTTTGCTCCTCATCCTCGAGCCGCTTTTCCCTTCCCTCAAGCGCCTCTCGGCGCTTGATGAGTGCGGTACTGATGGCTTCGAGTTCATCGAACCGGGCGTTGGCCGCATCATTGGCAGCTTTAGCTTGGTCGTGGTACTCCCGGGATTTGGCGTCGAGGTTGTGAGTCATGCTCTCCCTCTCGTCCAGCATCTCACCCCAGAGCTCCAAGCGGACCTTCTCCCGCTTGATCCATTCCTTGTCCGCAGCGATCCTCGACTGCGCCAGCTTGGTTTCGAATTGGAGTCTATTACGCCACCTCCTAAGGGTTTGGCGCTCCTCTTCAAGAACCTTGCTGTCGTGGAAGAAGGCTAGTTGGACTTGGCGCAGACTGGAGCAAGCGTTGTCGATGGACATCGACAGCGAGATGGGCTCCGGACCTTCTGGGGTCTCCTCCGCTGGTTCCAGCGGGTCTTCATTTACAAAAATTGGGTCCCACTCTGCGAGAGCGGAACCCCGAGCTTCCAAGGCACTAGGGCCCTCCTCCGGGATGGCCTCAGTCGCCACTGAAGAAGGTCCCGCCACCAAATCTTCATTCGCCCCCTCAGGCTGGGGGCCGGCGACTTCGTTCAGGCACTCTGGCTCCGCCACGGGTACCATCGACGTCGTCGCCTCCAATGGCTCCGGCCGGGACGCTTCTTCTGAGGGGAGCTCAAGCTCCCCCGCCTCCACCACCACCGGCTCTGCAGCCGGCGCTCCAATAACTACCGGCCTTGCGACCGGAGCTTCAGAAGTAACCGGCTCAATTGCCGAAATCACTTCAACCTCCGGCTCGCACGCCGGGGCTTCAGCTGCCTCCGGCTCGACCGCCGAAGCTCCAGCATTTTCCGGCTCTGAAGCCGGGACCGCTACTTCCTCCGGCTCGACAGCCGGAGCATCTACTTCTGCAGCACCAGGGCCCGGAGCTTCAACCTCCGGAGCGGGTGCCGCTGGCGCATCTTCAATCCCGTGGTCCGGCGCTACCACGGGAACTTCTGGAGACGAGTCGAGGTCCATGACCACGACAGCCGGCACCGGAGCTGTCGCAGCCTCCGCCTGGGGCGGCACCAGGGCTGGAGCAGAAGCCCTCGCAGCCTCAGACACTGTGGCTGAGGGCGGAGCTTCACTCCCCTTCTTGGGAACGCTGCAGATGAAGAATGAAGAAATTGAGCAAACAGATGCTATAATTAAAAGTTAATTGAGGTAAGCAAGAAAAATTACCTTGGGAGGCTCACGCACCAGCTTGCGCGAAACCTCTTTCCCGGACGTTCCGGGCTGGCCACGGTCGGCGTAGGAGCTCCGGGAGGACTCCCAGGACTTGCCGTAGCCGCGGGCGTTTCCCGGGTCGGAGCTCTCCTTGACCGAGAGGAACTCCTAGACCTGGAGGCCCTCATCGCTTCTCGAACCGGAGTCGCCTGTCCGGAGCTGGCACCTCCGGAGGGACCCATCACGGGGACAGCCGTACTCCGGGAGGATCCCACCGCCGGAACAGTAGCGCTCCGAAAAGACCCCACCACGGGGACAGACGCTACAGCAGCGGAGAATCCTCCTTCCTGAGGACGGGGAACTGGCGGGGAAGTAGCAAGCCCGACGGACCTCCCGTCAGCATGACGCAACTTCCTCTTCCGGCTCTCTGGCTCCTCCGCCAGCTCCTTGCCCTTGCCGGTGACCTCAGCTCTTGGCTGAGAGACAGGGGCGGAGCCGCCTTCCGACAACCCGTGGATCGCCAACGGGGCGGTCGATCTTCTCTCGACGACGCCAAGGTCGTCAAGCGCGGGCATCTTCCGCCGGAGCACCCTGCTGAACTCAACTTCCTCGTTCAGGGGGAGGAAAGCCGGTGGCGGAGTCAAGTACGCTCCGTCTACATCGATGCCGTGCTGGAATTTCTTGAGGTGAAACTCCAAGGACTTCCCCACCATGCTGGACTTCAACCCGGTTTCGACCCGGTCTTCGTCCATCACGCTGTTGAGGGCCCAGGCGAGCTTCTCCCTCCTCTTCAGCGGCGCCCACCTGTTCGACAGGAAGTTGCAGAACACCGCCTGGGGAGTCAATCCTCCCTCTACACATTGGCGGATCCTGGACAAGACGGGGTCGAAAGCTGCCGCCAGCACCGGAACTTCGCTCCACACCGACGTGTCAATGCCGGGCAGACCGTCTGGCAGTTCCAACCGCTCGTGCTCCTCCACCCGGACGACTACCCAATCTTTCTTCCAGTCATCCCACTTCCCGGAAGGGAACGACCGGAGGTACTTGAACGGGCACTTCTTGCGCTTCACAAAGTAGTAGAAGCCAAGGTACTCGTCACTTCGGCCGGTGGTTTGGACGGTGAAGAAAGTGCGGAAGAGCTCGATGCAGGGAGGAATGCCCACCCACATCTCGCAGAAGTGGACAAAGACGGATACAAGGAGAAGGGAGTGAGGGCCAAGGTGGTATAGCTGCAGACCATAGAAGTCCAGCAGCATCAAAAAGAAGGAAGAAAATGGTGGGATCAGCCCCACCATGGCATACGATGAAAAGTATACCATTTCGCCGGAGCGCTCCTTTTTAAAGGGAAGCTCTCCTCCGGTGCGGATTGAACGGTTGAAGAAGTCCGACGACCACCCCATGAGGGCTCGGACCTTCTTCAGATCGCTCTCCGTCTTCAAACGACTCTCACGCAGACCCAACTCCATCGCAGCACTGCTAGGCGAGAGAAGAGAAGCAAAGCACGAGTTGGGAGTTTGAGCGCAAGAACAGATGGAAAGCGTAAAGAACTCCCGACGGTGCGCTTTCCTTCTTAAGTAAGCCCTCGCAACGCTTGGATGGAAACTGCAGGGGAGTTGAGCATACTACTCAAGAATTCAACCCAGCCGATGACAAGAGGGCCCGGGACCACCCTGACGATCAAGTCGAGGCTCTTACCCAGGCGAACAGTTGTCATCACGAGGCGGGAGACCCAAAGGCGGCGGACTGACAAGGCGCGCGGAACCGATACGGTTTTCGTATCGGGAACCGACGACCTTCAATTGCGAGAGATCCGCACGTCAAAGATCTTATCTGCCGCCTGAGGTGCGCCACGCGTCGGGACTCAACCATAAAGCCCCGCCAAAGGCACCTCCTAAGACTCTTGAAGACCCAGTTCAAGAGTCACAAGTATGGACCCACCTCCGGCGGAACGACTTCATCCCGTTGGCCTTCCCCGGAGGTAGGTCCAGGGGGCCACTGTCGGTACCCTAAAAACCATACACCCCCTGAGGTTACAAAGATCTCAAGGGAAGGACATCAACTCAAATTGAAGACCCTCGGGGGCCCACTCGCCAGACGTGACCGGACCCGCTTCTCCAACATGGTTAACCTCTAGGTTGCCACGTGTACTGTCAGCCCAGAGCTATTACCCGCAAGGGTGAAGCTCCGGGCCAAGTACTGAAACGGCACCTCCAGAGGTAGCCCCCGACCGAGAGAAGCTCCGGACATGACACGTGCCAGGTCACCCCGGAGCTTCCCGCTTCTCCCAAGCAAGCTCCGGAGCTGCCACGTGTCCACACGACAGAGCTAGATGCTTAAAGCCTCCGGGAGACGTTGTAACGGCTCCGGATCTCCAAAGGACAGCCGCAGACTTCAAGATCCGATTAATTACCATTAATTCCACGTTAATGATAATTAATCGGACAGCCTTAACACCTGTAACGGCACTGTCGGAGCCGTTACAGGGTTATTAACAACAATTAATCTCGTGTATCAATACTAATAACCGCCAGGGCCACATGTCGGGCCAGGCTGACTTGTAACGGTTAGTCCTTGTACTATAAAAGGACAAACCGACGATACACAGGAGAGAACTCTCGAACACTCTGAAGCTCACAAGTTAATACAACAAACACACACCCGTGGAGTAGGGTATTACGCTCAGGCGGCCCGAACCACGTAAACCACCGTGTCACTCGTGTCCAAATCTCATTTCACTTTCTTAGATCTCCGCGCGCCCAGACCGAACCACAAACTCCTTCAAACACTTTTCATAGTGTTAGGGGATCTGCCGACTCCAACAGTCGACAATTACAACACAACTCTGATAGGAAAAAAACTGTTTGTTGAGACATCTTAAATATGACACGTCGATTTTATTATTTTTGTACTCCTTCCGTTTAATTTAAAACGGAGAGAATATTATTTGAACTACGGTCATTTGAGTTTTGGTAATCGAACCTATAAATAACCGCTCTTCAGACTGCTTCGAATTTGAATAAGATGGTTGATGGTCTTTTTATGATTATTTGATCACCAAGTGGTATTTATTTTTTCGAATTAGATAAATATGATATAATTAAGATACTTATGTTATTTAGAAAGTGTCAACTAAATTCAGACAAATAATATTATAA
Source organism: Tuctoria greenei (assembly GCA_036927565.1). NCBI lineage: Eukaryota > Viridiplantae > Streptophyta > Magnoliopsida > Poales > Poaceae > Tuctoria > Tuctoria greenei. Next base: position 176,061,760 of record JAYESD010000009.1, on the reverse strand, counting down.
GTCTCTCTTATGCATATATTCTTAAAATATTAGTATTGCATTTAAACTCTTTATATTGTGATTTATTGAATAAAAATTATATGATGATATTTATTGTCTATATATCAAATATATTATAAGATTTATAATTATTTTGTAAATAATTTTACTTAATTGCATGTTTTTTTTATGTGACACATAACCTGTAACAAAAACCTAGGTCCGCCACTGATAGCCATGAGGGACTGGGAGTACAGGTTGTAGAAGAGAAACAGTGGAGGCAGGTCAGAGAAAGATTGAATGCTCCCCCTCCTCCCCAATATTTCATTTTTTTTTACAAGTATTTTGGGATAGAGTATCCCGATGTATCTAGTATCCTAAATAAAATTTCGAAAATGAGGTGTTGATGTCATCGACATCCATATGGGTATTATCTTTGATTTGGAACAATAATGAAGGGTAGCATAAGTATGGTTACCTAACTGGAGGATAGTAAGCATGCAAAAGGCACATGGTGTTGGAAAATACACATGACATGCAATTAATTTGATGATCCGAAACAGCAAAACGACTGAAGCAGATCTACTATACGGGATCTTCGATCACATAGTTTGGGTTACCATTATATGATAACATCACGTGGGTCTCAAACCCATTTCTTTTGATGCTTCTTCAATTACAGCACGTGCTAATCCCTTAGTAAAAGAGTCTATTTCTCCTCCCTGCTTGCAGGACGTCGGCGATGGAGGCGGGAACCTTCCCCAGGCTTCCCTTTCAAGAGCAGATCGGATCTCTTCTAAGTTCTTAGGTGGTTTCTGTTTTTACCGCGAGGGCAAAAACCTTAATATGGTTCATAGTGTGGGTCTCCTTATATAGAGAGAGAGCACCTGAGAGGCCCATCCCAAACTGAATCAGTTGAGGTTCTGTCCCCGATCAGGACAGAGAGGTATTTAGGAGATTGATTTGGTTACGAGAATCACATGTGATCAACTATATTAATTAATATCTAACACTCGGGTGATGGGGTCGAGCAGGACTCGACTAGCCAACTCGGTTGGGACCGGCTGCGCCTGCCTGAGTTCGAGCGGTGCTTGCTGCCAGTGCCCGTTTCCTTCATAAATTAGCACCCCTGAACGTTTGGACCTGACTTTCAAAAAAAACTCGGGTGATGCAGGAAGCTGTTGAGACCGGATGGAAATTTGAAGAACGTTCAACAAGACGCTATGCTATGCTATGCTATGCTATGCTATGCTAGCTAGCCAAGGACCGCACCTGACTGACGACGTACGAGGATCAAGAAAACCGTTGGAAGACTGTAGCCGGAGCCGAGCAGTCGGAGGACCTCCCCGACGCATGGCTTCCGCGGCTAACCGGCCGTCTCACTCACCGACGGGATCCTTTTACATCTCCGGCGAACCTTGGACAGTTCTGCCGCTCCACTCGAGCGTGTGACGGGCCTTCTGGAGGTCGGGGTAAAATGTTGGCCCATGAACGTCGGGAGAGGACACCAGCCACACAGGCCATGCATGACGGATCACGGATGTTAGAGATGGGCCGTTGTCTTATTGCTATCGTCCATCTGATATTCAAACAAAAGTATCGATCGAGTGAAACCTTCTAATCTGCAGAGTGGTTAAGGTAGTTCTCTAAACATGTATACCTCGATTCAAGATGTCGGATTAGTCTCCAGCCTAGTAGTAAGCAGAAATCATAAAGATTGACTAGTCAATATAATAGAAACTGACGAGGTTACATTACATCTTCGAGATTACAAGGCTTGATGAAGTCGATAAGGAGCCTTGACAAAATCTCCAGACTGAAAAGCAAGCACAGCTCTACGAAAGATTTTTTATCTTTTTGTCAGGACCTGACCAAAACTAGCCTACGCTAATTGACATGAGCAATGGCTCCCTAACGTCCACGAAAACTGAAACAGGTTCCAAACGCGTGTCGACGGTGACGGAACCATGGCATCTCGAGCGCGGCTGCCGCGGTGAGCCGACGATCGGGGTCGCTTTGCAGCAGGCCGTTAAGGACGTCGAACCCGGCTTGCGATAGCTTCTTCGGAGGGAACCTAGCACGTAGACGGTCGGTGTTCTTCTGCTGCCCATGCTCCTCCCGAAGCTCGATCACCTCCCGGGGCGACGTCGTCGTGCTTGGCCACTCCACGTGGCCTTTGCCGTCAACTACCTGCAACAGTCCCTGAGGGTCGAATGCGTTGCGGAAGAATGGCATGCCCTCGCCGGCGAGGAGCTCGGCCATGATGCACCCGAGGCCCCACGTGTCGATCCGCTCGTCGTAGACGCTCTCGGAGCCGACCAAGAGCTCCGGCGCGCGGTAGGCGCTCGACGATGCTAGGTGCGCCAATGCATCCTTCTTCGCGGTTTGTCCAGATTGCTCTGAGGTGTTAAAGCCGCATATGGTGTACTTAATGCTCGACGCCTTCTTCTTGGTCCTCTTCTTCTCTTTTGTTTCCGGCGGCTGCTGGTGGTCCTCGTCGACTATCACATTCTCCGGCACGACTTCCCTGTGCACCACGCCGGCCTCGTGCGCGCATGCCACTGCGGAGAGGAGCTGCGCCATGGCATTGCGCACCTCGTCCTCGCTGAACGGTGGCCGGTCCTCGCGGTGCCGCTGCTGCATGTACCGGCGCAGGTTCATCGGACCGGCGAACTCCGTGACGATGAAGCGGTTCTTCCCGGTGTCGTCGGAGAACGTGGCCAGGAGCTTCACGACGTTCGGGTGGCCGCGACACGCCTGCAGCGCCATGACCTCTTGCGCGAACTCGCGAGGGCCGGTCACTACGAGATCGCTGTCGGTCCGCCCGCTGAGCTGCTTGACGGCGACGATCTGGCCCTCGACGCTGTCCCAGGCTGCGTACACCCTCCCGAACATGCCTTGGCCCAACACGATCGCTTCCTTGTACCGTTCCGACAGAGCCGGAGGCCAGCCGCTGGGATCCGCCGCCGCCGTCCCTGCTTCCTCCGTCGTCGCGCCGCCGCCGGCGTTGAAGAGCGGCTCGTCCTCGGTCGCCGCCAAGACTGCAGCAGCCATCGTGGAGGGCGGTAGCGACTCTGTTCTCGCGAGGAACGAGAGACACGAGCGCCGGCGAAAGAGGAGTTGAAGCGCACCCGGTTTCTGCGGATGGAGGCCTGGTTCGCAAGGGCCGCTGGGCTTGCAGATTTATAGCGGGCGTGGAGCCGCAGCCGGTTCGACTCGGACATGGACGCGGACTCCGATTCGGTTCGATTCTGGTGGCCCGGCTCGGACTAGCGTGTGGCTGTTGGAAGTAGCAGATAGGAAAGGATCTGTATCCTGTTGTAATCCTGTACGTGCATTTGTGCCTCTTTCTTGACCATGTACGGTCTCTGCTAGCAATCTCTTAAACGTCAACTCAAATAGTACTTGAATACATCGAGGTTTAAAAGAAGGGTTTGTCGCTTGAAATTTTTAAAAATCTATAGATTAATCAATCACATATTTTTTATCTGATCATTTTACAATTGACATAATTCTACAAATTATGGATTAACAATTAAAAATTAAAAATTACAATTAACAAAAGCATTACCTTCTTCTTCTATTCCGACCGCCGCCGCCACCCGCGTCGCTGCGTCGTCTGTGTGCCACCTTGATGCCGCGTCACCGGTGGCGAAGCTCCTCGCCGCCGTTCTGGATCGCCGCCACGGCGTTAGACCGCCGCCGTCTGCGGCTGGGTTGCGCGCCACCGTCACTGCAACATTGGGTCGCTGGCGTCGGGCTTCGCGCTGCCTCCGTCCGGGCTCCGCCGGCGTAGGAGTGTCCGGCCGCCGCCTGAAAGTTGCCTAGAGGGGGTGAATAGGCTAAACGACCTGAAATGACTTAATAAAACGAGATTAGAACTCAGAGAGCGGACTAGTCCGGTCCAGGGGCGGACTAGTCCGGTCCTCCTACAGGGAAAAGCTTAAAAAGGGTTTCTTACAAGTTTTAGTCTAATTCTCGTGATGCAAGGTTTGTTAGAATGACTTAGTGAGCCTTAACAAGTTATATGACAAGTATGAAGCTAAGGCTCACGATGAAACAAGAGTGATGAACAAAACCGATTAAGTTAACTCTAGAAGCAATGATCAATAAGTGAAAGTAAAGAACACAAGGGACACAAGGAATTTATCCCGAGGTTCGATCCCACGAAGGAATCTACGTCCTTGTTGAGGAGTCCACGAAGGACCGGGTTCAACAACCCTTCCCTCACCAAGTTTACCACATGGGCCTAACTTAGTTCTTCCACTATCACAAAGAGTGAATACAAGATTCGTTGGGACTTCTCACAATCTGAGGCTCCCACCACAAATACAATCACAACTCACAAAGATTGACTCAAGCCACAGATCACAAAGATTCACAAAGTGCAAGAGATCAAACCGAGAGCCAAATAGCAGTGTTCTTCCTCTTCTTCACCTCACCAAATCCTAATCCACACAATAATTAGTTTTAGAGGGAATGTAGGCAAGAAGGAGGCTTTTGAAGGCTCAAGGTTGCCGTGGCGGCGCTAGAGTTTCAACTTGCTCAAAGGTTTTGTTCAAATGAATCCAGGGGTCCTCTATTTATAGAAGGTCCTAAGCCCATACTGCTGACTTCAGCAGATGGGCGGACTAGTCCGGCCTACAGCCCGGACTAGTCTGGCCCAGGGGACCACTGACGTCTCTGACAACTGTCGCACTACGCGGCAATCATCACACAACCCACCAAACTTCAAATTCAAACGATTACTTCAAAATCGGACTAGTCCGACCCTCACCGGACTAGTCCGATCTCACACAGAACCTTTTGTTCCGTGTGAAAACAGACTAGTCTGAAGACCACGAACTAGTTCGGCCCCCAGGGTGGACTAGTCCGGCCTTCACAGACTTAGTCTCTGAAGCACCGACTTCTCTCAAACCCGGACTAGTCCGGCCCCCAGGGCGGACTAGTCCGATCTCAGTCAGGACCTCTTGGTCCGGATCAAAACGGACAAGTCCGTGGTTTTGGGACTTAGTCCCCAAACCCACTCCACGACTACCCGGACTAGTCCGTCCCACTACAGACTAGTCCGAACTCAGTCAGACCCTTCTGGTCCGGCTGAAAACGGACTTGGTCGGCCAGGGGCAAACTAGTCTGGCCCTACTGCCAGACTCCTTCCAACTCTTTTCTCTCAATGGGTTTGACCTCTAAACCGCTTTGAGCTCCCAACTTAATCTCAATGCACTTTACACACACATCCTCAAACATATTTGGCTAGTCCAAACTCGACACACTAGAAACCCTAGTTTCTCCTTTTTGAGTTGACTTGGCCGTTTTCATCCTTTTCCTTTTTGAGGGATTGTGCTTCCACTTGAGTCCACACTTGTGCTTAAGATCACTGAGCTCATTAGTCACTTAATTGTTGTCATCAATCATCCAAAACCCACGGGGATCCTAGATGCACTTTCAATCTCCCCCTTTTTGGTGATTGATGACAACACATTAAGTCTTCACATTTAAGAGTATAAATTTGTGGTTTTCATAACGTGCGGGTGTATGAGTGACTCCCTCTCAATGAATGCATCGTAAAAGAAATATTGAGGAAGTCCTTCATACATACACATGTTATGGTGGGGTGCCTACGTGTTGTGCTCAACAATTTGTGACAAGACATAATAAATATGAATATGATTAAAAGATATACATTCAAAGCATCATATTGATATTGAATATTCAAAACATAGTCTTGCACAAATTTAAACAATCGACATGACATAAATATTACAATAAGAAGTGCAACATGTCCAAGGATCCAAAATAAAGGGAACAACTCATTACCCTCCTTTCTAACTCTCCCCCGTCTAACTCCCATCTAACTCTCCCCCTTTGGCATCAAGACACCAAAAAAGGAAAAGAAGAAGGGAACTCGAACCCTAACCACTCAGTCTTCACCGTCTTCACTATCATCGGCCCCAGCGTCGGAGTCGCTCTCCATGGCCTCCGGGTCCTCGTGATCGTCGTCGTCGTCGTCATTGTAGTCAGAGGCACGAGCCGAAGGAGCTGCCCGAGAAGAGCTCCCGTCCTCTTGGGGCTGGGCGAGCTCGTTGGCGGTGAAGTCGGGGAATGGAGTGATCTCCCCGTCGCTCACCTCCGGAGAGGACATAGGAACCTCCAGCTTGTCACACACCGCCTTGAGGTACTTCTTTTGGCGCTTGTGTGCCCTTTGGTTCCTAATCTTCTGCTTCCGGCAGGAAGTGAAGATCACCTTGAAGCACTTGAAGAAGGCGCTCATGGATTGAGGTGGAGGTTAAGAAGAAGGTGCCACGGGCCGAGAAGCTGGCATCGCTGAGGAGGCAGTAGGCTCCGCATTCTTCCGGTGCGGAGGAGGCGGGACTGCAGGAGGTGTCTGAGGATGGAGCGGGCGATGAGTCACATCCTTGACGAAGGTCACGCCCGACACCTTCTCAATGAGGTACATGATGTAGGGGGCATACCCGCAAGCACAGTTGGGGGTATGCGAGATGTTGAAAATGTCGTCGAAGATGTAATCGACGAGATTGAACTTCTCCTCCCCATCGATGAGAAGTAGCAGGTGCCTCAGATTGCCTTGTATAACTCCTGCATCACCATCCTTTGGTGTTATGGTCCGCCTCAGGATCTTGTTGAGAATGCTGTAGAAAGGTTTGATGTTGCGAGCAAGTCCTGGCTCATAGGACACATGGCTTGGGTACATGTAGTCCAGCTGATCTCTGTCAACGGCCTTGAGGTTAGAGATGATGATCTCATGGTCCAAATGAGCCTCAAGACCTAGAATCTATGCAAACTCCTCAAATGTGACTGAGAGCTACTCCCATGCGTCATCCATATAATCCTTCTATCACCAGAGCTGGTGAAGTAGACGGTGGAATAAAACTGTAGGATGACTTCGACGTTCCAGTCATACTTGAATCCCATGATGTTCTTGAGCACATGGCGCTCGGCTGCTTCAATGACCGCATCAAAAGCAGAATGTTGCTTCTTGGCCATGTACTCCCAGTCTACCCACTGTGCTTCAATCACAGGCTTCTTCATGCTTTGGTAGACGAGACGGTAATAATCACAATGAAAGTCGCACCAAAACCGAGGGTCGGCGGTGCTCCTTTCATACTTGTACACTTTGTCCGTCCTGAGCCTTCTTGCTTTCTGGGCTCCCTTTCCATGGAAAACATTTGCAGCTATTTCACGCTACCTGTTGGGGTTTCTCTCGGGAGTGTGCACTTCCAGGGGGCCAATCGGTTTGGCCTTCCCTTTCTCCTTGATAGAAATGCCCTTGGCCTTTGCAGCCGGGACCTTTACTGTGTGCTTTTTCTTCTTGGGCTCCACAGAAGCCAGAGCCTTGCCCTTCTTCAGATCTCGCTCGATCCAGCGTTCAACAATTTCTCCTTGGGCTGGCTCCTTGCCCTTCTCTTTCTCTCCAAGGGTCACAAGTCTCTTCCGCTTGGAGACTTGTGCAGCAGTGGCCTCAGAGTTATGAGCCTCGCGCTCCTCTCTCTTCTTCTTCTTCCGGAGTTCCTTGCGGGACTCCTCAATGGCCCGAGTCATTGCTTCATCTTCATTGTAGGCCAAAGCTACGACCCTTGCTTGTTGCTTCTTGGCTTCTATAGCTTTCTCATGCTGCTCGAGATACTTCTCGACAGCCTCAACTTCGGCTCTTGTTCATTCTTCGGCGAGGCGAAGCTGCTCCGCCTCCCACTCGGGGTCAGTGAGAGGAGAAGCAAAACGGCGAGGAGCGGTCATTTCAGCTAAAAAGAATAGAAGCCATAAGATATTAGGTCAAGGAGTTGGAATAATGCGAAAGAAATCTCGAGAAACGGCCAAAGTTGGAGTTTGACCTGTGTACACCGGACTTGTCCGCCTGGCACTGAACTAGTCCGGTTTACACAGGTTAAACCCTAACTCTAACGGTTTTTCGAGAAATTTTGGAATCAACTCGCAATATTCCTATGCTATGATCACAAGGTCACTAGAAGTAACTTTAATGAAGAGGCATCTATCAAAAACTCAACGAATCAAGAATGAGGCAAGTTTTTGAAAAGTGGGGGATACCTCTTCAAATCTTGAGAAATCGACGAAATCGGGGATGGATCGCGTCGCGAGTGATCGGTGAAAGTTTCTCACACCTCCGGGGCTTCCAATGCACGGATTAGAAACGGTTTTTGGTGGTTGGAATCGAAAATCACCGAAAGAGGGCGGTTTCGCGCGCGTGGGAGAGAGAGAGAAAGCCAAAAGAAGAAGTGGAGGGGTCGGCCACTTCCTGGGGGGTTTAAGTCCCCAGGGGCCGGACTAGTCCGGTTAAGGGGACGGACTAGTCTAGTCAGCGGACCAAACCCGAACCAGCTCGGATCCGGACTTGTCCGGCCAAAGGGCGGACTAGTCCGGTCCAAGGAGGCTGAAAACACATATATTTGAGTTTTAGCCACTATAGATGATCCTTTTGGACATATTGCCATAACAAAACTTTATGAATATGGTCAGTTAGCATTCAACATTCAAACTATGACCATAACTCACAAACTCACTTGTTTTTCAAATATTTTGAAGAAAATCGATATAGAGATGAATTTTTCAACCACATGCATTCTTTTGAATAAGGCAAAAGGTAAACATTGAGATGTGCATGTTTCAAGCCACATTTCGAGAATCTAAGATATTGAGCTCACTCCTAAGCTCACAAAATCGCTTCTCATCTAGGGGCTTGGTGAATATGTCGGCTAGTTTGTTCTCGGTTCTCACATGGGAAATTACTATACCCCCCTTTAAGGAATGATCTCTCAAGAAATGGTGTCTAATGTCTATGTGTTTGGTCCTTGAATGCTCAACTGGATTATGGGCTATTTTGATGGCGCTCTCATTGTCACATAGGAGAGGAATATGGCACAAGTTTATACCATAATACCTTAGAGTTTGTCTCATCCAAAGAAGTTGTGCACAACAACTTCCGACTGCGACATACTCCGCTTTGGGTGTGGAAAGAGCAATGAAATTTTGTTTCTTAGAGGACCAAGACACTAATGATCTACCCAAAATTGGCATGTCCCGGATGTGCTCTTTCTATAAACTTTGCACCCCACATAATCCGCATCGGAATAGCCAATGAGGTTAAACTTGGATCCTTTGGGGTACCAAAATCCTAGGCTAGGTGTGTGAACTAAATATCTAAGAATTCTCTTCACGACGGTCATATGACACACCTTAGGTGCAGCTTGAAAACGTGCACACATACACACACTAAGCATAATATCCGGTCTAGATGCACAAAGATATACCAAAGAGCCAATCATGGAACGATATACCTTTTGGTCCACAGTTGGACCATCTTCGTTTAGGTCTAAGTGTCCATTTGTTGCCATTGGAGTCTTGATGGGCTCGGCCTTGTCCATGTCAAACTTCTTTAATATGTCTTGAGTGTATTTTGTTTGACTTATGAACGTGTCTTCTTTGAGTTGCTTGACTTTAAAACCTAAAAAGAACTTCAACTCCCCCATCATGGACATCTCAAATCTCTCTGTCATTATCTTAGAAAACTCATCACGAAACACTTTGTTAGTAGAACCAAATATAATGTCATCGACATATATTTGGCACACAAATAGATCATCATTAAAATGCTTTGTAAAGAGAGTGTAATCAACTTTTCCTATCTTAAAACCATTTTGAACTAGAAAGTCTCTAAGACACCCATACCAAGCTCTAGGAGCTTGTTTGAGGCCATAGAGAGCCTTACGCAATTTGAAGACATGGTTTGTGAATTCTTGGTCTTCGAAGCCCAGTGGTTGTTTGTCGGTACCCTCCATACCGGATACCCCTTGGGATTGCAAAGATCACAAGGAAACTCCATATACCAGATTTGAAGACCTCCGAAGGCCCCACAAGTCAGACGTAGTTGGACCTACCCGTCCACGACAGTGAGCTCCGGAGCTGCCACGTGGCAACCGCCGGACCTTCAACTTCAACTATCAAGTCGGTGGACCCCCCAACGGGTCCGGACCTTCAAGGATCAATCAAAAACTTCAAGACTCGATTAAGTGTCATTAATGCCATATTAATGGCACACGATCAGATGGTCCTTAATACTGGTAATGGCACTGTTAAGGCCCGTTACCAGGCTATTAAGGGTAATTAACTCCATTTATTGTGTATCAAGCATGTGTAACCGCCGGGGCCACCTGTCGGGCCAAGCAACGTTGTAATGACCAGTCCTTGTACTATAACAGGACTGGTCGACGATACACAAAGGATGGTTCCAGACCACTACTGAACACCCTGAGCTAGACGAGCTTCGTCTTCTGGAGCTTCTTCTAGACTCACAAGCTTAATACATCACCAACACACCCCGTGGAGTAGGGTATTACGCTCAGGCAGCCCGAACCACGTAAATCCCTGTGTACACGTGTCTTTCATCTTCTTGAATCTCTGTGCGCCCAATACCGAACTACAACTCCTCGATCTACCAAAGTTAGTGTTGGGAGATCTGCCCGTTCCCAACACCGACAGTTGGCGCGCCAGGTAGGGGCACCCGAGATTTCAAGTATGATGAACTCGGCTGCTGGATCTTCCAACGGCAACCCTGTCGTTCAACCCACTGGAGGCAATCCCTCCAACATACAGCAACCAACACATGTCGTGGCTCCAGCAGGAGTCATGCCTCCACCACCACCGTCTGCACCAGCACATCAAGCTGAGTAGCGTGATGGTGCATCGACGTCGGTCACTGCATGGGCAAACAACAACAACCCTGAACACGCGCTTCATGTGGTGCGTGCTATCCTCCAACGTCCACCACCTCCAGGTGCATCACAGGGTGCAATGGAGCAGTGGAGGGCTGATGTGGAACACCTGGTTGCACCAGCAGCCGACCACATCAGAAACCAAGGTCCTCCTCCATCGGGGCGGGCCTCATCACAGCGCCAGACTGTGTCTGGCAGACTTGGTCCGCATGCTTCCCATAATAGGAGGCGTGCTGCGTCCCAGCAAGTTACGTCGCTACCGTCTGGGGCGCGACATACTCATACGGTAACCAGGATGTCAACTCATGACCTCCGGGCAGAGCTTGATCGCCGTTACCATCAACAGGATGACCGTGTCCATATCGAGCGCACTCGCGAAAGGTGAGAGGCTCGAGACAGCCTTGCTCCCGAGGGAGTAGGAGGAGGCTGTTCTGCACTAGCCATGCATCTACGCATGGTCAGATGGCCACAAAAGTTCCAGCCACACCTGCTGGAGAAATTTGACGGGACTGTTAACCCCGCTGAGTTTCTCCAAATTTACACCACCGCAATCCTTGTGGCCGGAGGTAACGAGGCTGTAATGGCCAACTACTTCCCAATGGCTTTGACTGGTACTGCCAGGTCCTAGTACACGAGCCTTCCTTACAACTCTATCAATAGTTGGGAGGAATTGTGCCAGCAGTTCACCACCAATTTCGGGAGTTCATACACCCGACCAGGCACCGAACTAGACCCTTTTGCAGTTGTGCAAAAGGGGGGAGAATCCCTGCGCTCATTCATCCAGAGGTTCTCCCAGGTATGAAACACCATTCCTTCTATCTCTAGCGCTTCTGTCATCATGGCATTTAGACAGGACATACGGGATAAGAAGATGCTGGAAAAGCTGGCGGTCAAGGAGATCACTAGCGTCATGGATCTCTTCAGCTTGGCAGACAAGTGTGCCAAAGTTGTGGAGGGCCATGAGATGCACTTCAAACCACCTTCGGAGGATGACAAAAAATCCTCCAAAGGCGAAGCCACTACCTCCGGGAGTGGCGAAAAGAAGAAAAAGTCCAACAGCAAGAAGAAGCCGTCGGCCGGCACATCCACTACTGCAGCTACTGCAGCTCCGGGTGGCCGGGGGCCACGCCTTGAGAAACGACCTCAACCATCCTCTGAAGACGGTGGCAAATCCAAAATGTGGTGTCCTATCCACAAAACGAACAACCACAACTTGGAGGACTGCCGGGAGGTCCAAAACCTTGTCGAGCGCTACCACAAGCGCCGGGAAGAAGTTCCTTTCCGTCAAAGGGAAGGAAAGCAGAAAGTCGACGAAGCTCCGGCTGAAGAGGAGTTGGGATTCCAGGACCCTAAAAAGATCCTGAAGGCTGTGTACACCTCCGTCGACAACGACTCCGACGTCTCTGACAATGAGGGTCGGAAGACCATGAACACCATCTTTGGTGGTTTGTGGGACATCACCTCCCACCGTGTCGTCAAGACTATGCGGCGGGATATGGCCTCAGTAGCTCCTACAGCTAGGGCGAAGCCTCATCGAAAGTGGATGGACACTACCATCACTTTTGATGCTTCGGACTGCCCTCAGAACATGATCGGAGCTGGCCAGCTACCTCTGATGGTATCACCTACCATCAACAACATTCAACTTCACCATGTAATGGTGGACGGAGGTTCGGGGCTGAACCTCATAAGCTTCGAAGCTTTCGTCAAAATTCAGCTCCGACCTTCGGATCTTCGCCCCTCCCGACCTTTCTCTGGATTAGGTCCGGAGGCCATAACACCACTCGGTGCCATTACTCTCCCCGTGACCTTCGGGACTCGGGAGAGTTATCGCACCGAGAAGTTAATATTTGATGTCGCTCAGATCAACTTGCACTTCAACGCCATTTTTGGCAGGCCTGCCTTGTACATATTCATGGCTGCTGCTCATTATGGATATCTGGTGTTGAAGATGCCGACACCAGATGGCGTTCTCCGGATTCGCGGAGACCGTACTGTCGGAGTGACTGCTTTGGAGGAGCTTCATGCGCTTGCTACAGCGCAGGAGGAAGAATCCAGGCAAGAACAAGCTCCAAAACCCCCGAGCATTCGTCAACGAGGCTCAACCTCCGCACCTCGTGTGCAACCAAGCGGCGTCACTGACATTCCCGTCAAAGTCGTCCAAATCGGTTCCGATGCCGCTCAGACCACCCGTATATTGGGAGGTCTGAATGACAAATAGGAACTCGTGCTCATCACTTTCCTCCGAGCTAATGTCGATGTGTTTGCCTGGCAACCGTCACAAATGCCTAGGATCCCTAGGGAAGTGATTGATCATAATCTGAAGATCTATCCCGATGCTCGGCCCGTACATCAGAAGCCTCGGAAGTAATCTGTAGAGCGACATAACTTCATACGACAAGAAGTGAAGAAGTTGCTCGAAGTTGGATTCATCCGAGAAGTCTTCCATCCAAAATGGTTGGCAAACCTAGTTGTTGTACCCAAGGCCGGCGGGAAGCTTCGGATGTGTATCGACTACACAACACTAAATAAGGCATGCCCAAAAGATCCATTTTCACTACCTAGAATAGATCAGATAGTGGATTCCACCTCCGAGTGTGAATTATTGTGTTTCCTAGACGCATATTCTGAGTACCATCAAATCAGAATGTCTAGGGAAGATGAAGAACATACTTCTTTCATCACAGTAGATGGATTGTACTGTTATACTGCCATGCCATTTGGTCTCAAGAATGCAGCTTCAACATTTGTATGAGCTATGTACAAAACCTTTGGAGAGCTCATCAGAGACGTAGTGGAAGTGTATGTTGATGATATCGTCGTCAAAATCAAGGACAAGGAGTCACTCCTTGACACCTTACAAGCTGTCTTCGACAAGCTGCGGGTCACCCGCACGAAGCTGAACCCAGACAAGTGTGTCTTTGGGGTTAGCTCCGGAAAGCTTCTCAGTTTCCTGGTCAACCACCGGGGCATAGAGGCAAATCTGGCGAAGATTAAAGCCATAGAGGAGATGCGGCCACCAGCCCGCATCAAAGATGTCCAGAAAGTGACTAGATGTCTAGCCGCCCTCAGCCGGTTCATCTCAAGACTGGCGGAACGAGCGCTACCCTTCTTCGAGCTATTGAGGAAGTCTGGACCATTTCAATGGTCTCAAGAAGCAGAAAAGGCGTTCCAAGAGCTAAAGCAGCTCCTTACCACTCTACCAACCCTGGTAGCTCCAAACCCAGGTGAGCCCTTACTGCTTTACATTTCAGCAACCGACGAGGTTGTCAGCATGGTCCTGGTCGCGGAGAGACCAGAACCATCTCAAGCTCATGAATCCAGACTCCCCCGGGAGGGTCCGGAGGTTCCTGAAGGAGAGTCTGGGTCCCAGCCCCTAGACTCAGATCAACAGGGAGTTATCCCAGAAGACTTGGACCCCTCCGGGAGGATCTGAGTCACTCCAGCAGAAGCTCCGGGTTCCTCTAGCAGGGACCCGAAGGTCACTGAAGCAGGTATGGACCCCTCCGGGAGGGTCTAGGATGATGTGGAGGAAGCCCCGGGCCCCTCCGGGAGGATCCGAACAGTCCAACGCCCAATGTACTTCATCAGCGAAGTACTACATGATGCCAACTCGATACTTAGAGGTGCACAAGCTGCTCTACGCAGTCCTCATCGCCTCCAGGACGCTTCGCCATTACTTCCAAGCTCACAAGATCTCAGTGGTGACCTCCTACCCACTGCGTGCGATCTTGCATAATTCCAACTCTACTGGGAACATTGCAAAATGGGTAGCAGAATTGACCGAATTCGATCTTGTATTCGTTCCCAGACAAGCGATCAAAAGTCAAGCATTGGCAGATTTCGTGGCGGAATGGACCCCCTCTCCATCAAACCCTGGGGGCCCCAGTGAGCAGAAGTCAGAACTCAAGGCTCCGGTCTTCACCGAACCTCACTGAACCCTCTACTTCGATGGCTCCATGCAAAAACAGAGGGCCGAAGCTGGAGTCCTTCTCCTCGCACCAACAGGGGAGAAGGTAAAATACATGGTCCACCTTGACTTCAAGGCAACCAACAACATGGCGGAGTATGAAGCACTCATTTATGGACTACAGGTGGCACTATCATATGGTGTCAAGCACCTGTTGGTCAAGGGAGATTCACAACTCATCATTAAAAAGGTGAAGGGTGAATGCTCCTGTAACAATCCTCAACTAGTTGCTTATCTCCTTGAAGTCCAAAGGCTTCAGAAGGACTTTGAATTCCTGGATCTCCACCATGTCCAGCGTGTCCATAACGCTGAAGCTGACGAACTCTCGACGAAAGCGTCAACCGGAGCTCCTGCTCGTGATGGAACCTTCGTCCGGAGGCTGTCAAAACCCACAGCTCAACCTGTCAGACTGAGCAAAGGGGGCGAGACCAGCGCCCCGAAGCTGGCGGTCCCGATGGCCCTGTTACCATGGCAGCCATCAAGGATCGTAGGTGCTGCCGGAAGCTCCGAGCAACCCAGCACGCAAGACTCAAATGCTCAAGCAAGCTCCAATGCATGGATCTTGGAGATATGGAGCTACTTGAAAGACAATATCCTTCCTGACGATGATGTATCCGCTGACCGGATAGTCAGATTGGCTAAAAGATACACGTTGGTAGAAGGGAATCTCTACCGGTGCGGTGTCAACGACGTCCAAATGCGGTGCATCACAAGGGAAGAAGGCTGCGAGCTCCTCACATAAATCCATGGAGGCGAGTGTGGGAACCACGTGTCTTCCCGCACGCTGGTCGGTAAAGCCTTCCGGCATGGCTTCTACTGGCCTACAGCAATCCAGGATGCAACCGAGCTAGTGAAGAAATGCAAAGCATGCTAGTACCATGCAAAGCAAATTCACACACCAGCTCAACCTCTACAAATGATACCTCCTACATGGCCTTTCTCTGTGTGGGGGATGGACATCTTGGGACCTTTCCCAAGAGCCTTCGGAGGTTACAAGTTCCTGTATGTTGCCATCGACAAGTTCACCAAATGGCCGAAAGCAACTCCAGTTGTGACAATAAACAAGCAATCAGCTATCAACTTCTTGCAGTACATAGTATGCAGATTTGGAGTCCCGAACAAAATCATAACAGATAATGGAACCCAATTCACAAGCTTTGCTTTCCAAGGATATTGTGAAGATATCGACATCCAAGTCAGCTACGCCTCACCCGGCAAGCAATGGCCAAGCCGAAAGAGCAAATGCAGAAATCCTGAAAGGACTCAAGACGCGCACATATGAGCGTCTGAAAAAACATGGAGCCAACTGGATTGAAGAACTTCCGCCCACTTTATGGGCCAACAGGACAACTCCAAAACGGTCAACTAGAGATACACCCTTCTTCCTGGTGTACGGAGCCGAAGCAGTCCTTCCTCCGGAAATCACCTTGGGGTCGCTCCGGGTCCGGACCTCCGACGAAGCCACGCAGGACCAGCTCCGGCGTGAAGACCTTGACCTCCTTGAAGAGGGAAGGTGTCGAGCAGCTGTTCGGAATGCCCGATACCGCCAAGCTCTTCGGCGTTATCACCAACGGCATGTTCACAGCCGACAGCTCGAGAAAGGCGATTTGGTGTTACGGAGAATACAATCCAGAGAAGGGTTAAACAAACTCTCCCCAAGCTGGGAGGTACCCTTCCGAGTGATCAAAGTATCCTGTCCCGGATGCATTCGCTTGGCAACCGAGGATGGGACACCTCTCCCAAATCTTTGGAACATTGAGCACCTCCGTAAGTTCTACGCTTAGTATCACGGAGGTGAGTCTGTAATTACACGTGGTGTATGTTATAGAGTCATTGTACAGAGTCGAGTAGCTTCTCCGGGAGGGCAGCCGGACCTACCCTGTTGGGTCTGCAACGCCCATGCAACACTTGTCACAGTCTCAGAACTAAAAGTGTAGCTAGCTACCTTGGGTCAAACGAGAAATGAAACACACTTAGCCTGGTTCCGTACCCTAAGAGTGCACTTGTTTCCCCTGTACCCTAGACCTATAATGAAAGACATCATTGTGTGAAAACAGACTCCACGTGCATTTACTTTGTACAGGCTCAATATTTTTTATTTTTCTCTTTCTTGTCTATAACAAAGTTGTGCAGTTCTTAAGAAACTTTAGCTCGACCAGTTCATGTACAATTCGAGTTGAATTGTCTATCCTTCCGGATTCAAGCATTGTTGATGGCCTACTTGTCTGAATGTCTCCAAGCCAATCTAGGGTCGGAGTATGCTATCGACTTAGCCTGGTCCCGCACCCTAAGTACGCCACTCTACCTACACCTCGACGGGTCGAAGTAAGGCAGGTCCAGAAATGATCGGACCTGAAGGAAGCTAGACGAAACTCTTGATTGTATTTAGAATTGTGTTAGACCTAAAACTTTCTCGGAAACAGTAAGCCACAATGAAGTTATAGATAGGAAACGAATTTTACTGTTTTTCTTGACTTCAGTGTGCAGGAAAAATAAATAAGCTCCGACATCCTCTAAGCGGCTTGTAGTCAATGTTCAAACATTGACATCGAGCATCTCTGGAGCTACTCAGTTCCGGTAAAGCTAAGAGGCAAGTCGTCAACATGAAGATGGTGGAAAGATTCTAAAGTGGAGTCTAACGTTGACACAACACGTGTTGACGGAGGTCACTGCCGGAGCTTCCAAAGCTCCGACACCCCAGAGGACTAACCATCAATGCTCCGGAGCTACTAAGCTCCAGCGATGGTCAATGCCAGAGCCACTAAGCTCCAACAGCCTCAGGGGGCCTACACTATCAAAGACTTCGGAGCTACATTCTACAAGTTCAAAGCATGCATGTCTTCAACAACCGGTACATCCTCTTGGTACATGTTCACAATCAAATTGTGTACATCTACCAAGGGGCCAAGCAAGACAAAGGTGTTGAAAACAAAAAATGAAATTCAAATTCACAAAAATTTGGATTTTATTCATCTGGAGACAAGAGATTACAAAATTGGAGAGGAAGAAGAGAAAGTACAAACGGGAGCTACAGGGAGATGATCCTAAACCCTATGGAAGAGCTGGGCGACCTTCTGAGCCACCTCCGACACGTTGGCTTGGGCGGCTTCACCCTCTCCTTCGATGGGACCTTCAAGCACAGGGTCCAAAGGGAATTGAGGGTCCCGGCTGGTGTAGCACGTCAGCACATACTCTGCGATGTTCTTCGCCAGGGACTGACCCTCCGTTTCCAATTGGTCCGCGATGACATCGCCCACCTTGGAGAGTTTGCTTCCTGCTGACCCCAGCGCCTCTAATGTCTGGTCCAGCTCCGGCTCCGGATCATCCGGACGCACGGGACTGAAGCCCATTGGCGTCAGCACATCGTTGGCCTTGCCCAGGAAGTCCCAAACTTGTTGGGACTCCGCAGCCCTTTCACCATGCATCTCCGCCAAGGATCTTTTGGCTGCCGCCAGCTCCGAGCTCTCCCAAGCAAGACGCTCCACCTCTTTGGCATTCTGCTGAATTGTCTCAGCAACCTGCCTTTCGAGCTTGCTGAGCTCTTCCTCCCGAAGATGGATCTCATTCCGGCGGTTGACCAGATCTTTCTCCCGGCCCCGCACTTTCTTCTCTCGGGCGGCGATGGCATTCTCCTCCTTGTAGAGTTCCTTCCCTCGCTCCCATGCTTTCTTCTCCTCCTCCTTGCAACGCTCAGCCAATTTCTTGGTGCGTTCTTCAAGGATCTTGTCAGCCAGAGCTGCCTTTTGGACAAGGTCCTCCTCCCTCTTCACGAGGTCGTCCCGCAGCTCCAGGAATCTCTGCTCTTCATCTTCGAGCTGTCTCTCCCGAGCTTCAACATCCTCCTGGTGCTTAACGAGACTATTGTGGATGGCGGAGAGCATTTCCTGGCGTTCATCAGCTACACTATTGGCAGCCTTGGCCTGATCATATATGGCCCGGGATTGGTTGTCGAGGGTCCGCGTCATGCTTTCCCTCTCATCCAACAACTTTCCCCAGTACTCCAGGCGGACCTTCTCCCTTTGCACCCACTCCTTGTTGTCAGCCAGCCTCGATTGTGCCAGCTTGATCTCAAAATGGAGTCGGTTGCGCCACCTCCTAAGGGTTTGGCGCTCCTCCTCGAGGGCTTTGCTATCATGGTAGAAGTCCAGGTTGACTTGGCGAAGACTGGAGCAGGTGTTGTCGATAGACAACGATAGGGGGATTGGGTCCGGACCCGCTGGGGTCATCTCCGCTGGCTCCAGCGGATCTTCAACAACAAAAATTGGGTCCCACTCTACGAGAGCGGTACCCTGAGCTTCCACGGCACTAGGGCTGTCCTACGGGATAGCCTCAGCCGCCGCCGAGGAGGTGCTTGCAGCAGAAGTACCGACCTCCGGAATTGGTTCCGAAGGCCCAGCCGCCAGATCATCAACAATTGGTCCCTCCGGTGGGGGGCCAGCAGCTTCATCAAGGCACTCTGGCTCGGCAATGGGAACCTCCGGGATCACTGCTTCCGGAGCGGGCGTTAAAGGTTCGGCCGGAGCAGAAGCTACTTCTGGCTCTGGCGCACGCGCTTCCTCCGCCTCTAGTTCGGGTGCTGGTGCTTCAGCCATCATGGGCTCCGACGCTGGTGCTTTGACCGCCATAGGCTCAGGCGCCGACGCCTCCGCAGCAACTGGCTCAGACGCTGGAACCTCTGCAACAGCCGGCTCCACAGCCGGAACTTCTGCAGCTACCGGCTCTATCGCCGGAGCTTCCTCGACAACCGACACAAGTGTCGGAGCTTCATCAACACCTGGCTCTACCGCCGGGACCTCCTCAACCACCGGCTCAACCGCTGGGGCTTCAACAACATCCGGCTCTAGGGCCGAAATCGCAGCTTCCTCCAGCTCTGCGAACGGAGCGTCCACATCACAGCATCCAAGCCCAGAGCTTCAACCTCTGAGGCTGGCGCTGCTGATACATCTTCAGTCTCGTGGTCTGGCACTACCACGAGAGCTTTTGGGGATGAGTCGTCCAAAACCACGACAGCCAGCGTTGGGGCTGCCGCAACCTCTGCCACCTCTTGGGGCAGCGCTGGAATCGGAGCCAGAGCTTCAGCCTGCACAGCCTCAACTGCTGCTGCACCGACCGGAGCTTCAGCCCTTTTCTTGGGCACGCTGTGGATGAAGGACGAAGAGACTCAAAATACAGTTAAGAATAAAACAATTGACTAAGGTAAAATATCAAAAATTACCATGGAAGGCTTCCGCACTAGTTCCCGCGAAACCTCTTCTCCAGACGCTCCAGACTGGCCCCGGCCGACACTGGCGTGGTAGTCCCTGAGGGCCCCCCGGAGCTTGCTACTGCTATTGGTGCTGCTCTGGTCGGGGCCCCCCTCGACCGGGAAGGACCTCCAGACCCGGAGCCCTCAGCTTGACCTGGGACCGGAGTCACTGGGCCAGAGCTAGCACCCCGGGAAGATGCCGCAACTGGAGTAGACGTCGCCGATGTAGACCTTCCCCTCCGGGGAGAAGGAGACGCCGCGGAAGAAGTATGTCTGGTCCTCCTGTCGGCATGCTTCCTCTTACGGCTCGAGGGCTCGGTCGATTCCTTGCCCTTGCCGACGACTTTGGTTCTTGGCTTGGGGGCAGGGACGGGGCCACCTTCCGGAGCTTTGGAGATCGCCAACCCGGTGGTCGAGCGCCTCTCAATGACACCAAGGTCGTCAAGCACCGGCATCGTCCGCCGGAGATCCCTACTGAATGATGCCTCCATGTTCAGTGGGAGGAAAGCTGGCGATTGATCCAAATCGTCGCCCTCGATGTCGATGTCGTGCTGGAATTTCTTCAGGTGGAACTCTAAAGTTGCACCCTCCATGTGGACTTCAAACCGGTCACAATTCGGTCATCATCAAGCATGTTGTTGAGAGCCCAAGCCAATTTCACCTTCCTCTTCAACGGAGCCCACCTGTTGGTCAGGAAGTTGCAAAACACTGCCTGGGGAGTCACCCCTCCTTCCACACACAGGCGGATCCTGGTCAGAGCAGGACTGAAGGCA
This sequence comes from Tuctoria greenei, assembly GCA_036927565.1. Taxonomy (NCBI): domain Eukaryota; kingdom Viridiplantae; phylum Streptophyta; class Magnoliopsida; order Poales; family Poaceae; genus Tuctoria; species Tuctoria greenei. Next base: position 176,041,048 of record JAYESD010000009.1, on the reverse strand, counting down.
TTCGACAGCACCAGAGCTTCACTCCAAACTGCAGCGTCGATGTTGGGGAGGCCTTCTGGCAGCTCCAGCTTCTCGTGCTCCTCCACCCTGATTACAATCCAATCCTTCTTCTAGTCGTCTCATTTCCCAGAAGGGAACGACCGCAAGTACTTGTATGGACACTTCTTGCGCTTCATAAAATAGTAGAAGCCAAGGTACTCGTCGCTTCGACCTGTGGTTTGGACAGTAAAGAAGGTGCAGAAGAGCTCAATGCAGGGGGGAATGCCCACCCACATCTCGCAGAAGTGGACAAATATGGACACCAGCAGAATGGAGTGGGGGCCAAGGTGGTAAAGCTGCAGACCATAGAAGTCTAGTAGCATCAAGAAGAAGGAGGAGAAAGGTGGGATTAGTCCCACCATGGCGTACGCGGAGAAATACACTATGTCGCCAACATGTTCCTTATCGTACAGAAGCTTGTTGGCACGTACCAGGTGGTTGAAGAAGTCAGGGGACCATCCCATGAGGGCCCGAACCTTCTTCAAATCGTCATCGGTCTTCAGTCGGCTCTGGCGAAGACCCAACTCCATTGCGGCACAGCGAGGAAGGAGAGGAAAGACAAGCTAAAGTTTGGAAGGTTTGAGCGCAAGATCGATTGAAAGGCGTAAAGAACCCCAAACGGTGCATGCTTTCCTTCTTAAGTAAGCCCCCGCAACGCCTGGATGGAAACCGCAGAGGAGTAGACAATACCATTCAAATATTTCACCCCGCCAATGACAAGGGGGCCCGGGGCCACCCCGACGACAAGTCGAGGTTCTTACCCCAGGCGAACAGTTGTCATCATTAAAGGCGGGAAACCCGAAGTCGGTGGCCTGACAGGGCACGCGGAACCGATACGATTTTCGTATCGGGAACCAGCGACCTTCAATTGCGTGAGATCCGCATGCTGAGATCTCACCTGCCGCCTTCAAGATACGCCACGTGGCGGAAGTTTAACTGAGAACTACCGCCAACGGCACAACCAAAGAACCTTTAAGACACGTTTCAGAAACCAAAGAATGGACCCACCTCCGGCGAAATGACTTCATACAAAAGGTCTCTCCCGGATGTGAGTCCAGGGGCCACTGTCGGTACCCTCCGTACCGGATACCCCTTGGGATTGCAAAGATCACAAGGAAACTCCATATACCAGATTTGAAGACCTCCGAAGGCCCCACAAGTCAGGCGTAGCCGGACCTGCTTCCCCGACATGGTTAGTCCCGGGGCCGCCACGTGTATCACAAGACCGGAGCTATCACCCACACCTGGGAAGCTCCGGTCAGAATACCAATATGGCACCCCCGGATCTAACCCCAGACAGAGGGAAGCTCCGGTACTGACACGTGTCCAACAACATCGGACCTACCCGTCCATGACGGTGAGCTCCGGAGCTGCCACGTGGCAACCGCCGAACCTTTAACTTCAACTATCAAGCCGGTGGACCCCCCAATGGCTCCGGACCTTCAAGGATCAATCAAAAACTTTAAGACCCGATTAAGTGTCATTAATGCCATATTAATGACACACGATCGGATGGTCCTTAATACTGGTAACAGCACTGTTAAGGCCCGTTACTAGGCTATTAAGGGTAATTAACTCCATTTATTGTGTATCAAGCATGTGTAACCGTCGGGGCCACCTGTCGGGCCAGGCAAACGTTGTAACGACCAGTCCTTGTACTATAAAAGTACTGGTCAATGATACACAAAGGACGGTTCCAGACCACTACTGAACAACCTGAGATAGACGAGCTTCTTCTTCTGGAGCTTCTTCTAGACTCACAAGCTTAATACATCACCAACACACCCCATGGAGTAGGGTATTACGCTCAGGCGGCCCGAACCACGTAAATCCCTATGTACACGTGTCTTTCATCTTCTTGAATCTTTGTGCGCCCATTACTGAACTACAACTTCTCGATCTACCAAAGGTAGTGTCGGGAGATCTGCCGGTTCCCAACACCGACATTGTTCCACATAGACTTCCTCCTTGATTGGTCCATTTAGGAACACACTCTTGACGTCCATTTGGTAGAGCTTAAAATCATGGTGAGTAGCAAAAGCAAGTAATATACGAATTGACTCTAGCCTAGCTACGGGAGAAAAGGTTTCATCAAAATCCAAACCTTCGACTTGTGAGTACCCCTTGGCCACAAGTCGTGCCTTGTTCATTGTTACAACACCATGTTCATCTTGCTTGTTGCGGAACACCCACTTGGTGCCCACAACATTTGCTTGTGGACGCTTGACAAGCTCCCAAACTTTGTTCCTTTCGAAGTTGTTAAGCTCCTCTTGCATGGCCACCACCCAATCCGGGTCTCTCAAGGCATCTTCAACCTTATGGGGCTCCAAAGAAGAAACAGAAGAGTAATGTTCACAAAAATTTGCAACGCGAGAACGAGTGGTTACCCCTTTAGTGATATCTCCTAGTATGTTGTCAACAGGGTGATCCCGTTGAACACTTTGATGCACAGGAGGATGTGGAGGTTGAGCTCTTGAGTCATCATCATCTTCTTCTTCTTCTTCTTAATCTCCCCCTTGATGAATGCCTCCCCCTTGACTTTCGTCTTTTTGATCGTTTTGAGGTGCCACTTGTTCATCTTCAACTTGATCGCGTGGGGAGCGGCTTGCATCATCTTGTTGTTGGTCACTTGAGCATTGAGGTTGTTCTTGTGGTCGAACATCTCCAAGTGCCATTCTCCTAAGATCTTCTTGTGGAGAGTCTTCTTGATCTAGCACACTTTGATCAACTTGCTCCACTTGGGAGCCATTAGTTTCATCAAACACCACGTGGCGTGTTATTTCAACAATTCCGGAGGTTTTGTTGAAGACGCGGTAGGCGTGGGTGTTTGAGTCATAACCAAGCAAGAAACCTTCATCGAACTTTGAATCAAACTTCGAAGTCCTAGGCTTCTTGTTGAGAATATATCACTTGCTCCCAAAAACACGAAAGTAAGAGACATTGGGTTTCTTACCAACTAGAAGCTCATAGGGAGTCTTCGTGAGGAGGCGGTGGAGGTACAATCAGTTGACGGCGTGGCAAGCGGTGTTAACCGCCTGTAGGGATCGAATGCCCAAGAGGGGGGGGGGGTGAATTGGGCTACTTCAAATTTTAAGTCAATTTAAAGCTTAAGTGAAATCTAATTCTCTAAGCAAGCCAACAGTGCAATTAAGAGAATTAAGTGCGGAATTGAGAATTGCATAATCGTAAAGGAGTAGGGAGGAGGAATGCAAACGCTCGAAGACACGGGGACACGTCGATTTTTCCCGTGGTTCGGTGAGATCACTAGGATCCACCTACGTTCACGTTGTGGCACCCACCTAAGGGTATCGCCACTCCCAAGTCACCGAGACGAGGGAATCCACTAACTTCCTCCGTTCGCCATCCTTGGCAAGGTGGAGCTCAAGCCTTGTACAGCTTCGATCCTCCGGGCTTCCACAATGGTCTCGGCAAGCTCCGGAGCGATCTCTTCACTCTCCTCTTGATACAATGGTGAGTGCAATCACCAAGAATGCACTTTCTCACAGCTCTCCCTACTCTAGAGTCTCCACTCACCCAGAGAGGACGCACACAAGCTTAACTCTAAGAAGAACTAGCCTATATCTTGAGGTGTGAAAGGGTTACAAGAGTGTGAAAATGAGTATTCTAAGTCTTGGACACTTGGGGAATGTGTAGTGGTGCTCTTGTTGTTCAGCCACGTCGAAATGACTGGTGGGAGGGGGTTAAATACTCAGCCCAACCGAATTAGCCGTTGGAAAAGTGGGCTGATTACTTTTTCTGTGTACATCGGATGATCCGATGACCCCCTTTTTATGAGCATCGGTCTAATTTGATTAGCTGACGTCATTTTGTCAGAAATGACCGTTATTAGACCGATGCTTCACCTTCTTCATCATCGGAGGATCCGATGAATAGATCTTCAGTCTGGTTGAGTTGATAATTTGCTTCTGTTGTAATCGACCGATGTGTATCTGCCTTCAACATCGGATGATCCGGTGTTCAGTCCTTCAGAACACTTCAGAAAATTTGCTTACTGTTGTATTCATCCGATGTTCACTGGATACACATCGGATGATCCGGTGTGTACTTCATTCTGAGGTCTTCTTCTTCTGTTGAGTCCAAATCGACCGATGCAGTCATTCTTCAGATCACCGGATGATCCGGTGTGTACAATTCGTTTCCTTCGAGTTGAGTTAGATTGATCTTTTGGATTTTGGACTTGTGACCTCTTGAACACTTGTTTGTATGGCTCTTCTGATGGATATGAAGCTTCTTGTGTTGCCAATTTTGATAAGGTTGCGTCGTTGTGCGAGTTCTTCATTTGTTTCCGATTAACCCCTTAGGTTAGTTCGTTGAGGGGTCTCCTTTTGCATCCAATGAGCAGTAGATGACATTTATGATTGATTGATCGACGTTTGATTCATTGTACATGAAACCTCGCATCCACAAACTCATTAGTAGTAAATAACGGTTGTCATTAATCACCGAAACCGTACCTCGTGGGGGCCTAGATGCTTTCAATCTCCCCCTTTTTGGTGATTGATGACAACACAACGAGTAGAGCATACAAGTAATGGAATTTGAAATGCAAACGCAATGCTCATAAAGAAATGTAATCGGAACAACATGCAACACAAGGAGCTCGAAGGCTCAAACAGTGATTAAATATAAATCATAAGAGTGAAGTAGCATACTGAATTACAAATAGTAGCAAATGATAACAATCAAGTCTCAAATAGAAGCAAATAACAAGTCTGAAAGCAAATAGATAACTAGCACTCCCCCTAAGCCCAAGACACTCCCCCTAACTCTAACTCTTCTCCCCCTTTGGCATCAAGACACCAAAAAGGGAAGAGGAGTACCTAGGACTCCGGAGCTCTCGGGGCGACGGTGAAGCGGACGACGTCGGCGGTGTCGGAGCTGCTCGAGGTAGACGTCGCCGGAGCTGGTGCTGGAGCGGGAGGAGCCGGAGGTGCTGACGTGGCTGGAGCTGGAGCTGCTGGAGGGTCCGCTGGAGCTGGAGCTGCTGGAGGAGAAAGCACGGCCGGGAGAGGCGAGAACTGGAACGGCACCGTCGAAGCCAGCAGTGGAGACATGCTGTAGCTCGGAATCGGCGACGCCGGTGCTGGAACTGAAGCTGGAGCCAGAGGAGGTGCTGCTGGAGGCTGACTAAGACCGGTGTGCTGTGGCGGAAGGGCTATCCCGGTCTGCTGGTAGAGGTTGGTGATCAACCCCAGGATACCCATCATCGCCTGCTGGGTCTGCTGCTGCTGGTCCAGTGTCCTCCGGTGCATCTGGTCCACCAGACTCGTGAACTGGTCCGTGTCCTCGCGCCTCTGGCGGGCCATCTCTAGCTGCATCTCTGTCTGCTGTCTCTGAAGCTCTGCGAGCCGCGCAGCCTGCTCTGCCCTGGCCTGCTCAGCAGCGAGCCTGTCCTGGCGCTGCTGCTCGATCATCTGCTGAAGAAGCGACGTCAGCTCAGACGGCTGCGTCACCTGCGCCTCGGACACAGGAGGTGGTGTCGGTGGCGGAGCAGCTGATCCTCCGGCCTCGGCGTCGTGCTGCCTCGGTGAAGGTGGAGGAGGAGGGAAGTACTCCTCGACACTGTCGTCTGTGTCGCTCTCGGACCAGACGTGCTGTAAGTCTCCACCTTGAGCTTCTGCCTCAGCCAGACGCTCATCTTCCTTCTCGAGGTCAGACCAATCCTCCTCAGTCAAGCGTGCCCTGACCTGGCGCTCAACTAGACGGCCAAGGCGGCGGTCTCCAGGAGCGGACGCACGGTAGTGGCCGAAGCGGGTCACGCTCTCGTCAGCAAGCCGGGCCTGTGCTGAATGTCCCTCTGGCACCACCATAGAGCAAATGAAGCTAATCCAGTGCCCGTAGACCATCTGCCTCATCATGCCCACTCCATCTGTAATGACGTCCTCCATCTCGCAGAGAAGTATGTCTATGATATCAAAATCCATCCCGTTCATTATGTAGAACAGGAGGGTCTGCTGGAGACTCGTGAACCCCTCCAAGTATCCTGACCTCGGCAGGAGCGTGCGGCGCAAGGCGAGGTGCACAATGCGCGCAGCTGGGGTCAGGAGTGCTGGGACTCTCGGCTGATCTGGAGAGAACGTGGGGCCAAACAAGGAGCGGATCTCGTCCAGCTGAGGTGCTACCCCTCCAGTAAGTGGCCTCCTCGGTGGATCTGCCTGCCCATAGACCTTCTCGTGTATGCTAGTGTCGTGCTGGTCCAAGCCAAGGATGTGCCCCAAAGTCTGCCTCGTGAGATGGTAGTGCTGACCATTGAACATGAAGGCAATTGATCTTCTGCCCTCTGAGATGTATAGGGTCGCGTAGAAGACACGGACCCACTCTTCCACATAGGCACTCCTCTCATAGTCCAGTAGCTCCACCAAGCCTCTGTACCTTTCAAAGAAGGGGCGGATTTCAGTCTCCGCTGCCACTGCAAGCTGCCTCCAGTCCAAGTGGTTGTGCTGAAAGAGTTTGTGCCCCCAGCGCTTGTAGGTCTCATAGAGAGACGCCTGGGTGACAGTCCAGAAGCGACTGTCAACAAGCAGCTCTCGGGGCTGTGGGAACCACTCCTCAAGAAGAACACTCCATCTGAGCTTACGGAGTTGCTTCGCCTTCATCTTCCGGTAGTCCACAAGACGGACTCCTTCACGGACCAGGACGGCCGTGTCCATCTCATGGATGTCCCTCTCAGCCTCCCTGTCCTCACGACGGTCGGCAGCCGTCGGTCTCGGACGAGGAGCAGCCTCGGTGTAACCCCCACGCGTCCGGGCTGAGCGCCGGCGGACGAGGGGCTCAACGGGCTCCTCTTCGGCGTCGGAGTCGTCGACCACTGGAGGCGACCTCGGACGGGCCTCACGGATCCTCAAGGACCCCCTACGGCCGCTGTCGACTGTTGGAGTCGGCAGATCCCCTAACACTATGAAAAGTGTTTGAAGGAGTTTGTGGTTCGGTCTGGGCGCGCGGAGATCTAAGAAAGTGAAATGCGATTTGGACACGAGTGACACGGTGGTTTACGTGGTTCGGGTCGCCTGAGCGTAATACCCTACTCCACGGGTGTGTGTTTGTTGTATTAACTTGTGAGCTTCAGAGTGTTCGCCTCTGTGTATCGTCGGTTTGTCCTTTTATAGTACAAGGACCAACCGTTACAAGTCAGCCTGGCCCGACATGTGGCCCTGGCGGTTATTAGTATTGATACACGAGATTAATTGTTGTTAATAACCCTGTAACGGCTCCGACAGTGCCGTTACAGGTGTTAAGGCTGTCCGATTAATTATCATTAACGTGGAATTAATGGTAATTAATCGGATCTTGAAGTCTGCGGCTGTCCTTTGGAGATCCGGAGCCGTTACAACGTCTCCCGGGGGCTTTAAGCATCTAGCTCCGTCGTGTGGACACGTGGCAGCTCCGGAGCTTGCTTGGGAGAAGCGGGAAGCTCCGGGGTGACCTGGCACGTGTCATGTCCGGAGCTTCTCTCGGTCGGGGGCTACCTCCGGAGGTGCCGTTTCAGTACTTGGCCCGGAGCTTCACCCTTGCGGGTAATAGCTCTGGGCTGACAGTACACGTGGCAACCTAGAGGTTAACCATGTTGGAGAAGCGGGTCCGGTCACGTCTGGCGAGTGGGCCCCCGAGGGTCTTCAATTTGAGTTGATGTCCTTCCCTTGAGATCTTTGTAACCTCAGGGGGTGTACGGTTTTTAGGGTACCGACAGTGGCCCCCTGGACCTACCTCCGGGGAAGGCCAACGGGATGAAGTCGTTCCGCCGGAGGTGGGTCCATACTTGTGACTCTTGAACTGGGTCTTCAAGAGTCTTCGGAGGTGCCTTTGGCGGGGCTTTATGGTTGAGTCCCGACGCGTGGCGCACCTCAGGCGGCAGATAAGATCTTTGACGTGCGGATCTCTCGCAATTGAAGGTCGTCGGTTCCCGATACGAAAACCGTATCGGTTCCGCGCGCCTTGTCAGTCCGCCGCCTTTGGGTTTCCCGCCTCGTGATGACAACTGTTTGCCTGGGTAAGAGCCTCGACTTGGTCGTCGGGGTGGTCCCGGGCCCTCTTGTCATCGGCTGGGTTGAATCCTTGAGTAGTATGCTTGATTCCCCTGCAGTTTCCATCCAAGCGTTGTGAGGGCTTACTTAAGAAGGAAAGCGCACCGTCGGGAGTTCTTTACGCTTTCCATCTGTTCTTGCGCTCAAACTCCCAACTCGTGCTTTGCTTTTCTTCTCTCGCCTAGCTGTGCTGCGATGGAGTTGGGTCTGCGTGAGAGTCGTTTGAAGACGGAGAGCGATCTGAAGAAGGTCCGAACCCTCATGGGGTGGTCGTCGGACTTCTTCAACCGTTCAATCCGCACCGGAGGAGAGCTTCCCTTTAAAAAGGAGCACTCCGGCGAAATGGTATACTTTTCATCGTATGCCATGGTGGGGCTGATCCCACCATTTTCTTCCTTCTTTTTGATGCTGCTGGACTTCTATGGTCTGCAGCTATACCACCTTGGCCCTCACTCCCTTCTCCTTGTGTCCATCTTTGTCCACTTCTGCGAGATGTGGGTGGGCATTCCTCCCTGCATCGAGCTCTTCCGCACTTTCTTCACCGTCCAAACCACCGGCCGAAGTGACGAGTACCTTGGCTTCTACTACTTTGTGAAGCGCAAGAAGTGCCCGTTCAAGTACCTCCGGTCGTTCCCTTCCGGGAAGTGGGATGACTGGAAGAAAGATTGGGTAGTTGTCCGGGTGGAGGAGCATGAGCGGTTGGAGCTGCCAGAAGGTCTGCCTGGCATTGACACGTCGGTGTGGAGCGAAGTTCCGGTGCTGGCGGCAGCCTTCGATCCCGTCCTATCAAGGATCCGCCAATGTGTGGAGGGAGGATTGACTCCCCAGGCGGTGTTCTGCAACTTCCTGTTCAACAGGTGGGCACCGCTGAAGAGGAGGGAGAAGCTCGCCTGGGCCCTCAACAGCGTGATGGACGAAGACCGGGTTGAAACCGGGTTGAAGTCCAGCATGGTGGGGAAGTCCTTGGAGTTTCACCTCAAGAAATTCCAGCACGGCATCGATGTAGACGGAGCGTACTTGACTCCGCCACCGGCTTTCCTCCCCCTGAACGAGGAAGTTGAGTTCAACAGGGAGCTCCGGCGGAAGATGCCCGCGCTTGACGACCTTGGCGTCGTCGAGAGAAGATCGACCGCCCCGTTGGCGATCCCCGGGTTGTCGGAAGGCGGCTCCGCCCCTGTCTCTCAGCCAAGAGCTGAGGTCACCGGCAAGGGCAAGGAGCTGGCGGAGGAGCCGGAGAACCGGAAGAGGAAACTGCGACATGCTGACGGAAGGTCCGTCGGGCTTGCTACTTCACCGCCGGTTCCCCGTCCTCAGGAAGGAAGATCCTCCGCCGCTGTAGCATCTGTCCCCGTGGTGGGGTCTTTTCGAAGCGCTACTGTTCCGGCGGTGGGATCCTCCCGGAGTGCAGCTGTTCCTGTGACGGGTCCCTCCGGTGGTGCCAGTTCCGGACGGGCGGCTCCGGTTCGAGAAGCGGTGAGGGCCTCCAGGTCTAGGAGTTCCTCTCGGTCAAGGAGAACTTCGACCCGGGAAACGCCCGTGGCTACGGCAAGTCCTGGGAGTCCTCCCGGAGCTCCTACGCCGACCGTGGCCAGCCCGGAACGTCCGGGAAAGAGGTTCCGCGCAAGCTGGTGCGTGAGCCTCCCAAGGTAATTTTTCTTGCTTACCTCAATTAACTTTTAATTATAGCATCTGTTTGCTCAATTTCTTCATTCTTCATCCGCAGCGTTCCTAAAAAGGGGAGTGAAGCTCCGCCCTCAGCCACAGTGTCTGAGGCTAAGAGGGCTTCTGCTCCAGCTCCGGTGCTGCCCCAGGCAGAGGCTGCGACAGCTCCGGCGCCGGCTGTCGTGGTCATGGACCTCGACTCGTCTCCAGAAGTTCCCGTGGTAGCGCCGGACCACGGGATTGAAGATGCGCCAGCGGCACCCGCTCCGGAGGTTGAAGCTCCGGGCCCTGGTGCTGCAGAAGTAGATGCTCCGGCTGTCGAGCCGGAGGAAGTAGCGGTCCCGGCTTCACAGCCGGAAAATGCTGGAGCTTCGGCGGTCGAGCCGGAGGCAGCTGAAGCCCCGGCGTGCGAGCCGGAAGTTGAAGTGGTTCCGGCAATTGAGCCGGTTACTTCTGAAGCTCCGGTCGCAAGGCCGGTAGTTATTGGAGCGCCGGCTGCAGAGCCGGTGGTGGTGGAGGCGGGGGAGCTTGAGCTCCCCTCAGAAGAAGCGTCCCGGCCGGAGCCATTGGAGGCGACGACGTCGATGGTACCCGTGGCGGAGCCAGAGTGCCTGAACGAAGTCGCCGGCCCCCAGCCTGAGGGGGCGAATGAAGATTTGGTGGCGGGACCTTCTTCAGTGGCGACTGAGGCCATCCCGGAGGAGGGCCCTAGTGCCTTGGAAGCTCGGGGTTCCGCTCTCGCAGAGTGGGACCCAATTTTTGTAAATGAAGACCCGCTGGAACCAGCGGAGGAGACCCCAGAAGGTCCGGAGCCCATCTCGCTGTCGATGTCCATCGACAACGCTTGCTCCAGTCTGCGCCAAGTCCAACTAGCCTTCTTCCACGACAGCAAGGTTCTTGACGAGGAGCGCCAAACCCTTAGGAGGTGGCGTAATAGACTCCAATTCGAAACCAAGCTGGCGCAGTCGAGGATCGCTGCGGACAAGGAATGGATCAAGCGGGAGAAGGTCCGCTTGGAGCTCTGGGGTGAGATGCTGGACGAGAGGGAGAGCATGACTCACAACCTCGACGCCCAATCCCGGGAGTACCACGACCAAGCTAAAGCTGCCAATGATGCGGCCAACGCCCGGTTCGATCAACTCGAAGCCATCAGTACCGCACTCATCAAGCGCCGAGAGGCGCTTGAGGGAAGGGAAAAGCGGCTCGAGGATGAGGAGCAAAAACTCCTGGAGCTACGGGATGACGTCTTGCGACGTGAAGAAGAGCTCGCCGAGAAGACAGCTCTGGCGGACAAGGGCCTCGAGGAGCGCGCTAAAAAATTGGAAGAGCGCTGCCTCGAAGAGGAGGAGAAGACCTGGGTGCGAGGGCAGGAACTCTACGAGTATGAGTGTGCCCTCATCGCCCGGGAGAAGAAAATAGAGGCTAGGGAGAAAGACCTGGTCGACCGTCGGAACAAGATCCACCTCCGGGAGGAGGAGCTCGGGAGACTCGAAAAGCGGGTTGCTGCGAAAATTCAGCAAAACGCCAAAGAAGTTGAGCGCCTCTCCCGCGAGAACTCAGAACTGGCGGCGACCCGGAGGTCCCTGGAAGAAATGAAGGGCCTGAGGAAGACGGACTCCCTGCAAATTTGGGAGTTCCTGAGCAAGGCCGACGATGCGCTGGCGCCTATGGGTTTCAGCCCCGTGCTTCCGGATGATCCGGAGCCGGAGCCGGACCTTGCATTGCAGGCGTTGAGCGCTGCGGGTGGCAAGCTCTCCAAGGTGGGCGACGTCATCGCGGACCAGCTTGAGGTCGAGGGGCAATCCCTGGCTAGAAACGTCACAGAGTATGTATTGACGTGTTACACTAGCCGGAACCCTCGATTCTCTCTGGACCCGGTGCTTGAAGGTCCCGTCGAAGGAGAGGGCGAAGCTACCCGAGGCAGCGTGTCGGAGGTCGCCCAGAAGGTCGCCGAGTTCTTCCATAGGGTCTAGGACTATCTTTCTTAGCCTTTATTTGTATCTTCTCTTCTTCCTCAATTTTGTAATCCTTTGTCCCCAGATGTAATCTCTGGTCTTCAAATGAAATGAAATCCCCAATTTTTCGTGAATTTCATTTTTTGTCTTCAACATCTTTGTCTTCACTTGACTTGGCCCCCTGGTAGATGTGCACAATGTGATTGTGGACATGTACCAAAAGGATGTTGAGTTTTGTTGAAGACAAATTTGCTTCGAACTCGTGTAGTTTAGGTCCGAAGTCTTCGATAGTGAAGGTCCCTTGAAGTCGTCGGAGCTTAGAAGCTCCGGCATTGCCCATCGTCGGAGCTTAGTAGCTCCGGCAATAGCCTCTACCAACACGTTGAGTGTCGATAGTTAATACTTCAAGGTGTCGGAGCTTAGTAGCTCCGGCAATGACCCTTGCCACGCCTGGCTTGCTGGCAACAGGCTCTAGTGATAGAGTCTTCTCACCATCTTCAAGTTAACGCCGGTGGGAGTCAGAGCTTGGTTAACTCCGATTTTTCTCCATCAATGTTGGGTTTATTCTTCCTGCACACTTAGGCCAAGAAAAACAGTAAAATTCGTTCCTTATCTATAACTTCGTTGCGGCTTACGGTTCTCAAGAGAATTTCAAGTTGAACACGATTTTTAGTATGATTGGATGAATTGTCTTTTCTTTTAGATCTAATTGTCCATGGACCCACCTTACTTTGGCCTGCCGGGGTGTAGGTAGAGTGGCGTACTTAGGGTGCTTGACCAGGCTAAGTCGATAGCGCACTCCAGCCCTAGAATGGCTTGGCGGCTTTCAGGCGAGTTGGCCACAGACGATATTTAAATCTAAAAAATCTGACAATTCAACCCAAATCGTACATAAACCGGTTAAACTAGAACTTCTTAAGAATTGCACATTTCTGTTATAGACAAGAAAGAGAAAAATAAAAATGTCGAGCCTTATGCAAAAATGAATGCACGTGGAGTCTATTTCACATGAAGATGTCTTTCATTATAGGTCCGGGGTACAGGGGAAACAAGTACACTCTTAGGGTACGTAACCAGGCTAAGTGTGTTTGGTTTCTCGTTTAACCCAGGGTAATTAGCTACACTTCTAGTCCGGAGACTGTATCAAGTGTTGCATGAGCTTTTCAAACCTTTCGGGAAAGGTCCGGCTGCTCTCCCGGAGGAACTACCCGACTCTGTACAATGACTCTATAACATACACTTCAAGTTACTTAAGACTCACCTCCGTGGAATTAAGTGTAGAACTTACGGAGGTGCTCGATGTTCCAAGGATTTGGGAGAGGTGTCCCATCCTCGGTAGCCAAGCGAACGCTTCCGGGACGGGATACTTTGATCACTCGGAAGGGTCCTTCCCAGCCGGGGGAGAGTTTGTTTTGCCCTTCTCTGGATAGTATTCTCCGTAGCACCAGATCGCCTTCCTCGAGCTGTCGGTTGTGTACATGCCGCTGATGATAGCGCCGTAGAGCTTGGCGGTATCGGGCATTCCGAACAGCTGCTTGGCACCTTCCCTCCTCGAGGAGGTCTAGGTCTTCACGCCGGAGCTGGTCCTGCGCGGCTTCGTCGAAGGTCCGGACTCGGAGGGAACCCAAGGTGATTTCCGGAGGAAGGATCGCTTCTGCTCCATACACCAGGAAAAAGGGTGTTTCTCCGGTTGCCCGACTTGGAGAAGTCCTGTTAGCCCATAGAGTGGGCGGAAGCTCTTCGATCCAATTAGCTCCGTGCTTTTTCAAACGCTCATAAGTGCGCGTTTTGAGTCCTTTAAGGATCTCTGCGTTTGCTCTCTCGGCTTGCCCATTGCTGGCAGGATGAGCTACGGAAGCGTAGCAAACTTGTATGCCGAGGTCTTCGCAATATCCTTGAAATGAGGAGCTTGTGAACTGAGTCCCATTATCAGTGATGATCTTGTTTGGGACTCCGAATCTGCTCACGATAGATTGTAGAAAATTGGTTGCAGATTGTTTGTTGATCGTCACAACAGGAGTAGCTTCCGGCCACTTGGTGAACTTGTCGATGGCGACATACAGGAACTTGTAACCTCCGACGGCTCTTGGGAAGGGTCCCAAGATGTCTATCCCCCACACGGCGAAAGGCCACGTAGGAGGTATCATTTGTAAGGGCTGAGCAGGTGTATGAATTTGCTTTGCATGAAATTGGCATGCTTTGCATTTCTTCACTAGCTCAGTAGCATCCTGGAGCGCTGTTGGCCAGTAGAAGCCGTGCCGAAAGGCTTTTCCGACCAGCGTGCGGGAAGACGCGTGGTTCCCACACTCGCCTCCATGGATTTCTGCGAGGAGCTCGCAGCCTTCTTCCCTTGTGATGCACCGCATTAGGATGCCGTTGGCACCGCGCCGGTAGAGATCCCCTTCTACCAACGTGTATCTTTTAGCCAATCTGACTACCCGGTCAGCGGATACATCATCGTCAGGAAGGATGTTGTCTTTCAAGTAGTTCCGGATCTCCGAGATCCATGCATCGGAACTGACTTGAGCATTTGAGTCTTGCGTGCTGGGTTGCTCGGAGCTTCCGGCAGCACCTACGACCCTTGATGGCTGCCATGGTAACAGGGCCATCGGGACCGTCAGCTTCGGGATGCTGATCTCGCCCCCTTCGTTCAGCTCGGCAGGCTGAACTGTGGGTTTTGACATCCTCCGGACAAAGGTTCCGTCTGGAGCCGGAGCTCCGGTTGACGCCTTGGTCGAGAGTTCGTCAGCTTCAACGTTGCCTTCTGAAGCCTCTGGACTTCAAGGAGATAAGCAGCCAGCTGGAGATTACTTCAGGGCAACGACGTCACTTGCTGTGACGCAGCTCTTCTCCGGTTGTTGGAGACATGTGGACCAAGTCTTCCAGACAACGTTCGTCGCTGCGACGGGGCCCGCCCTGAAGGAGGTGGACCCTGATTGTTGAAGCGTTCGGCCGCTGCTGCGACCAAATGCTCAATATCAGCTCTCCATTGCTCCATGACACCTTGAGATGCATCCGGAGGTGGTGGTCGCTGAAGGAGAGCCCGCGCTGCATGGAGCGCGTGTTCTGGGTTGTCACGACTTGCCGGCGCAGAATGTGACGCCGGTGCACCATCATGTCGTTCGGCATGTCTTGCCGGAGAAGATGGTGGTGGTGGGAGTGTGACTCCCGCTGGAACTGAGGCTCCTGCCGGTGGTTGCATGTTGGAGGGATTGCCTCCGACAGTCTGAGCAGCAGGTTGCCCGTTGGATGATCCAGCTGCAGAATTCACCATTCTTGAAGATCTCAGGCGCCCCCTTCCTGGCGCGCCAACTGTCGACTGTTGGAGTCGGCAGATCCCCTAACACTATGAAAAGTGTTTGAAGGAGTTTGTGGTTCGGTCTGGGCGCGCGGAGATCTAAGAAAGTGAAATGCGATTTGGACACGAGTGACACGGTGGTTTACGTGGTTCGGGTCGCCTGAGCGTAATACCCTACTCCACGGGTGTGTGTTTGTTGTATTAACTTGTGAGCTTCAGAGTGTTCGCCTCTGTGTATCGTCGGTTTGTCCTTTTATAGTACAAGGACCAACCGTTACAAGTCAGCCTGGCCCGACATGTGGCCCTGGCGGTTATTAGTATTGATACACGAGATTAATTGTTGTTAATAACCCTGTAACGGCTCCGACAGTGCCGTTACAGGTGTTAAGGCTGTCCGATTAATTATCATTAACGTGGAATTAATGGTAATTAATCGGATCTTGAAGTCTGCGGCTGTCCTTTGGAGATCCGGAGCCGTTACAACGTCTCCCGGGGGCTTTAAGCATCTAGCTCCGTCGTGTGGACACGTGGCAGCTCCGGAGCTTGCTTGGGAGAAGCGGGAAGCTCCGGGGTGACCTGGCACGTGTCATGTCCGGAGCTTCTCTCGGTCGGGGGCTACCTCCGGAGGTGCCGTTTCAGTACTTGGCCCGGAGCTTCACCCTTGCGGGTAATAGCTCTGGGCTGACAGTACACGTGGCAACCTAGAGGTTAACCATGTTGGAGAAGCGGGTCCGGTCACGTCTGGCGAGTGGGCCCCCGAGGGTCTTCAATTTGAGTTGATGTCCTTCCCTTGAGATCTTTGTAACCTCAGGGGGTGTACGGTTTTTAGGGTACCGACAGCCGCGCTCACGCTCCTCGGCGGCGCGAGCGGCCATCAAGGCCTCCTTCTCATCCTTCGATAATTTCCGCTTCTTCGCGGCGGGCTCCGCGATCGCCTTGCCCTTTCCTTTGCGATCACGACCCATCTAGATGGAAGGGAGAGGTGGGGTTAGCGACGATGAAGGAAGAACGGCGAGAGAGGCAATGAGAGACGTCGCGCGGCACGAAGCTCACCTTAGCGACGATGATCAACCGGGCCGAGAAACCCTAGCGGGGAGGAGATGGCCGGAGATGGCGCACGTTGGTGGTGGAAAAGGGCGGCGGCGAGGCTTGAGCGCGGTGGTGAGTGGCGGCGGTGATGTTTGGGCGCGAGGGTGGAGGAGGCGGCGCGGGCGTGCGGCGGCGGCGCTGCGAAGGTGGTGCGGTGCGCGGGCACGGGCGGCGGCGGCGCGGAGGTGGCCGGCGGCGGTGGCGCGAGCAGGGGACGGCGGCGGCGGCACCTAGGGAGGCGGTGCTTGGGTGCGGCGGTAGAGGTGGCGGCGAGTAGGGCGAGCGGCGGCGGTGAGAGAGAAGAATCGGGGAGAGAGAAGGAACGGCGGCGGCGCGGGAGTTTAAATAGTGGGGCCCAAACCCTAGCCGTTTTACAAACACCGGATGGACCGATGATAGAAGCAGTGAACATCGGTCAATTGCAACAGTAAGGATATTCAAGAATTGCTGTTGACATCGGATGAACCGATGATTAGGGTTTTGAACATCGGTCGAATAGCACAGTAAGGGTGTTCAACCGAGTGATAATGACACCGGATGATCCGACGTTAGAGGGAGGTAGACATCGGTTGAATGGATCACAGCTCCAGAAGAGTGAACATCGGATGGACCGATGTTTTCCAGGATGAACGCGTCGGATCATTTGAGGTTCTGACAGAGTTGGGTTTTGAGGATTGAACACCTATTTGACCGATGAGGGATTGATAGGGACATCGGATTATCCGATGACAACAGAACGAGAACATCCCATATATGTCCTTTGACCAAACAACCAATCAAAGAGAAACACATGTCTTAGGACTTTTTGGGCAACCCCTTACCCCTCAAGAAGCTAATATGCCAATAACTTGGCTAGTCCTTAATGCAAATGGAACACCGAGAAAACAATGGAGGAAAAATATCCAAAGAAAATGTAAGGCCCATGCTTTGTGAGGTAGAGTATGGAAACTTCTATCTCATTAACGCATGTTCCTTTAGAATTTTGCTCTTTCCACATCATATGAGTTGAGATATTGCATTTCAAACAAGTCTCCTTCTCATGATGTGGGTTCCCCTTTGTGACAATCTACCGTATGCAATGTCAAACAAGATAATGCAAAATATTAGATGAATGCAAGTTTATATGACAGGAATCATGCAAGGCATAAGATAAATCTATCTTGCCAAGTTTAAGCCTGCCAAAGGCTTACTCAGGGAAAACTATTTCTAGCTTGCCCCTATCCTTTGGGAGTTAGGCAAGACCTATATGACATGCAACCTTACATGAACATGGCAATTTACATGACGTTAGATGCATCTAGCACATTTAACTCACTTCTAAGCCTAGAAAAAGTTTTCTCATCAAGTGGTTTGGTGAAGATATCCGCCAATTGTTCTTCGGACCTAACACCTTGCAAAGAGATTTCTCCCTTAGCCTCATGGTCCCGCAAGAAGTGATGGCGAATATCAATGTGCTTAGTGCGGGAGTGTTGAACGGGGTTTCTAGCTATCTTAACCGCACTTTCATTGTCACAAAGGAGAGGCACACAACCAAACTTAATTCCAAAGTCCAAGAGGGTTTGCTTCATATATAGGATTTGGGCACAACATGCACCGGCCGCTATATACTCCGCCTCCGCGGTGGACAAAGCCACGGAATTTTGCTTCTTGCATAGCCATCACCCAATTGGAGTCTTGGAGAGCTTCCTCAATGCTTTTGGGTTCTACACACGACACAAAAGAGTAGTGCTCACAAAAAGATGCAACATGACGTGAACGAGTACTTACTCCCCGTGAAGGACTTCCAATGATTTGATCCATTGGATGTGCCTTGGAGATGCGCCCATGTCTCATCAACGGTTGTGAGTCACTTGGTGGTGGTGAAGCATCTTGCTCGTCTTGTGGTTGGACTTCATCTTGGACTTCATCTTCTTCTTGGTGTTGTGTGGCTTGTTGGTCTTGCATAGGCAATGGATCATCTTTGTCTTCTTCTTCATCCACTTGAGGCGCCATGGAGGTGTTGATGTTCGGATTTGAAGCTCCCCCTTGATCATGGCTCTCCTCAACTTCGGGCTTGATGTCTCCTATGGTCATGTTCTTCATAGCTTCTCGTAGAGGCTCATCATCTATATCATCATGACCAAAACTCTCCTCTTGGGAGCCATTAGTCTCATCAAACTCAACGTCACAACTTTCTTCAACTAACCCGGAGGTTTGGTTGAATACTCGATATGCCTTTGAGTTTGACGCATAACCAAGGAAAATACCAACATCGCACCTTCTTTCAAACTTACCAAGTCTTTTCTTGCGGTAGATGTAGCACTTGCATCCGAAGACCCGGAAGTAGGAGATGTTGGGCTTTCTCCCAATGAGGAGCTCGTAGGGAGTCTTTTGGAGAAGTCGATGAAGGTAGACTCTATTTGCGGCATGGCATGCCGTGTTGATTGCTTCCGCCCAAAACTTCTCCGACGTCCCATAATCATCAAGCATGGCTCTCGCGAGGGTGATTAGAGTCTTGTTCTTTCTCTCAACAACACCGTTTTGTTGAGGGGTGTATGTAGCCGAAAATTCGTGCTTGACTCCTTCACGGTCACACCACTCCCCAATATTGTAGTTCTTGAACTCGGTGCCGTTGTCACTCCGGACCTTGATGATGGGAAGTTGGAATTCCCGTTGAGCTCGTTTTGCAAAGGTCTTGAAGACTTCTGGAGTTTCACCCTTGTCACCTAAAAACAAAGTCCAAGCATAGCGAGAGTAATCATCAACAATAACGAGACAATAGAGATTACCGCCAAGGCTTTGGTAGGTGGACGGTCCGAAGAGGTCCATGTGAAGTAGTTCGAGCGGCTTGGAGGTAGACACCATTGTCTTCATCGGATGGTGCGAAGCCACTTGCTTCCCGGCTTGACATGCGCTACATAGCTTGTTCTTTTCAAACGTTACGTCCTTTACGCCGGTCACCATCCCTAGCTTGAAGGACTTCTTGAGCTTGCTCATTCCTATGTGAGCAATCCTCCGATGCCATAGCCACCCCAAACTTGTCTTGGTGAAAAGACAAGTGGTTAGGCTTGCGCTCTTGTTGGAGAAGTCCACCAAATATAGATGACCATGCCTAAAGCCCTTGAATATTAGCTCTTTGCTAGTTACACTAGACACCACAACACCATCTTTGTCAAATGTGCACGTTAGTCCAAGATCACAAAGTTGAGCAATAGAGAGCAAATTAAAGCTAAGAGACTTAACGTAAAGCACATTCGAAATGGACAAGTCATTAGAAATTGCAATTTTACCTAAGCCAATTACCTTCCCCTTTGAGTTATCACCAAAGGTGACTTGTTCATGATTGCCGGGGTCTTCTATGGAGGTGAACATACCATCATTGCCGGTCATGTGTTGAGTGCACCCACTATCGAGTACCCAATGTTTTCCTCTGGCTTTGTAGTTCACCTACACACATGAAGTTAGTTTTTGAGTTTAGGAACCCAAGCCAACTTAGGTCCTTGTATGTGTGATACAAGTGATTTTGGGACCCAAAGTTGCTTGGGGAGCTTCCCCTTCATGCCCTTGATGTTTTTGCCAATGAACTTCGCCTTCACCTTTCCACCTACTTTGCTCAATAGATAGTGACAATCATTGAAAGTAGATGAATAGTTAGGAGGTAATTTTGGAGAAGGACGAGTGGGAAGAGGGCACTCCCTAGTGTGATGTCCGGTGACCTCACAATGTTGGCAATAGGATCCCACTTCCTTGATGAAGCTTGTCCTAAGCTCCGGTGAGGGCACCTTCCATTTGTTGGGCGTAGGGAAGGTCCCAAGTCCCCTCTTGTTGAAGCCTTTAGCTTGTTGGAAGAGGATCTCCTTGTGCTTGTCCTCTCCCTTGGAAAGTCTAGCCACACTAGTGCGGAGACTTTCGATCTCGTCCATTAGCTCCTTCTCCCTATTAGCTTTCAATGGCAAAGACTCATGCAAATTGTTAGTGGCATGTGAACTAGCGGGTGTTTTGCCATCAAGAGTTTCTTTCTTCAAGTTATTCAATTTTAGTTCCATTGCTTCATAGGAAAGACTAAGTGTCTCATGCTCTTGAACTAACTCGTTATGCTTAGCCAATAGTGCCAAGTTAGCTAAGTCAAGCTCATGGAACTCAAGCTTGATTTGAGCCTTCTCCTCCTCGATTTGCTTGACATGTGACTTGAGCGTTTCATGCTCATTAAGTATGGTGACATACTTGTCTTGCAAATCGAGGTTGGCACCCTCTAGCTTAGCGCGAGTTAGCTCAAGTGCCTTAACCTTAGCCTTTTCCCTTTTGATAATGGCATGATATTCATTAATCATAGATGCTAGTTCATCGGGAGAAAGTTCATCATCACTTGAGTCATCACATACCTTTGTGTTACCTTTCGCCATGAGGCACATAGGCGGTGGAGGAAGGGGTGAGTCATCCTTGTTGACGATAGCGAGGCTTGCCAAGTTTTCTTCCTCATCTTCACTATCATCACTTGTTTCTTCATCGGTGACCCACTCATTTGCTTCGCACATGAAGACCTTTTGAGGTCCTCTTCTCTTCTTTGGAAAGAGCTTGGTCTTCTTGCCTTTGTCAAGTTTCTTCTTTCCAAAGGTGCGCTTGGGCTTTGCATCTTCATCATCATCACTCTCTTCTAGCTTGCGATGCTTGCCCTTGTCCTTCCTCTTGTCCGGTCTTGGACAATCATATGATATGTGGCCTTGATTGCCACAATTGTAGCACGTCTTGTTTTCATCTTTCCTTGGCAAGAAGGCTTTCTTCTTGGGATCAAACGAGTATCCCTTCTTGGCAATCTTTGAGTTGAGACGTGAAAACTTCCTCATCATCAATGCAAGCTCATCATCATCATCATCTTCACTTGTAGCTTGTTCTTCCTCACTTGAGCTAGGCTCAACCACTTTCTTCTTCTTGGTATGTGTCTTCTTGGTTGAGGCCTTGAGAGCAATGGTCTTTGATGATGATGACTCCTCCATCATTCCAAGCACACTCATCTCATGAGCATGTATCTCTCCAATGAGCTCCGAAACCTCAATGTTGTCAAGTGACTCCTTTTGGAGCATTGAGTTGATGATGTTGTACTTGGGCTTGGGAAGTAGCATGAGGATCTTGCGGTTGATGAGTCCCTTGCCAAGAGAAGCAATGTCAAGAGCATTAATTTCCTCAATGAGTACATTTAAGCGAGAAAACATTTGATTAACATTCTCATGAGGAAGCATTTTAAAATCATCATACTTGGATTTAAGCAAGTGATATTTGAGCTCTTTGACACGAGAGGAACCCTCATGGATCTCAATCAAGCAAGCCCAAATTTCACAAGCTTTCTCCTTACTAGCAATTCTAGCAAATACATCTTGACTAATGCACTCATAAATAGCATTCCTAGCCTTAGCATCCCATTTTAGTTGATCACCAATATATTCATGGTTGCCAAACCCCGCATGGGTCGCTTCCCACACTTCGGGAGAAATTGCCTCAAGGTAAGCGCGCATGCGTGCTTTCCAATAAGCAAAATTTTTGCCCTCGAAGGTAGGAACCGAACCCCCATTCTTGGCCATTTTTGCTCTCTAGCGGTGAAGCTAGAATGATCCAATGAGCAACCTTGCTCTGATACCAATTGTAGGGATCGAATGCCCAAGAGGGGGGGGGGGGTGAATTGGGCTACTTCAAATTTTAAGTCAATTTAAAGCTTAAGTGAAATCTAATTCTCTAAGCAAGCCAACAGTGCAATTAAGAGAATTAAGTGCGGAATTGAGAATTGCGTAATCGTAAAGGAGTAGGGAGGAGGAATGCAAACGCTCGAAGACACGGGGACACGTCGATTTTTCCCGTGGTTCGGTGAGATCACTAGGATCCACCTACGTTCACGTTGTGGCACCCACCTAAGGGTATCGCCACTCCCAAGTCACCGAGACGAGGGAATCCACTAACTTCCTCCGTTCGCCATCCTTGGCAAGGTGGAGCTCAAGCCTTGTACAGCTTCGATCCTCCGGGCTTCCACAATGGTCTCGGCAAGCTCCGGAGCGATCTCTTCACTCTCCTCTTGATACAATGGTGAGTGCAATCACCAAGAATGCACTTTCTCACAGCTCTCCCTACTCTAGAGTCTCCACTCACCCAGAGAGGACGCACACAAGCTTAACTCTAAGAAGAACTAGCCTATATCTTGAGGTGTGAAAGGGTTACAAGAGTGTGAAAATGAGTATTCTAAGTCTTGGACACTTGGGGAATGTGTAGTGGTGCTCTTGTTGTTCAGCCACGTCGAAATGACTGGTGGGAGGGGGTTAAATACTCAGCCCAACCGAATTAGCCGTTGGAAAAGTGGGCTGATTACTTTTTCTGTGTACATCGGATGGTCCGATGACCCCCTTTTTATGAGCATCGGTCTAATTTGATTAGCTGACGTCATTTTGTCAGAAATGACCGCTATTAGACCGATGCTTCACCTTCTTCATCATCGGAGGATCCGATGAATAGATCTTCAGTCTGGTTGAGTTGATAATTTGCTTCTGTTGTAATCGACCGATGTGTATCTGCCTTCAACATCGGATGATCCGGTGTTCAGTCCTTCAGAACACTTCAGAAAATTTGCTTACTGTTGTATTCATCCGATGTTCACTGGATACACATCGGATGATCCGGTGTGTACTTCATTCTGAGGTCTTCTTCTTCTGTTGAGTCCAAATCGACCGATGCAGTCATTCTTCAGATCACCGGATGATCCGGTGTGTACAATTCGTTTCCTTCGAGTTGAGTTAGATTGATCTTTTGGATTTTGGACTTGTGACCTCTTGAACACTTGTTTGTATGGCTCTTCTGATGGATATGAAGCTTCTTGTGTTGCCAATTTTGATAAGGTTGCGTCGTTGTGCGAGTTCTTCATTTGTTTCCGATTAACCCCTTAGGTTAGTTCGTTGAGGGGTCTCCTTTTGCATCCAATGAGCAGTAGATGACATTTATGATTGATTGATCGACGTTTGATTCATTGTACATGAAACCTCGCATCCACAAACTCATTAGTAGTAAATAACGGTTGTCATTAATCACCGAAACCGTACCTCGTGGGGGCCTAGATGCTTTCACCGCCTCTGCCCAAAACCGATCCGATGTCTTATACTCATCAAGCATTGTCCTTGACATCTCGATGAGTGTCCTATTCTTCCGTTCCGCCACCCCATTTTGTTGAGGGGAGTATGGAGCTGAAAATTCATTCTTGATGCCCTCCTCATCCAAGAATTCTTCCACTTGAGTGTTCTTGAATTCGGTACCGTTGTTGCTTCTTATAGCTTTGATTCTTGAGGCGAACTCATTTTGAGCTCTTCTCAAGAACCTCTTGAGGACACTGTGAGTTTCACCCTTATCATGTAAGAAGAACACCCAAGTGAAATGAGAAAAATCGTCAACAATAACAAGACCATATTTGTTACCGCCAATGCTAATGTATGTTATTGGGCCGAAAAGGTTCATATGTAGCAGCTCCAACGGTCTTGTTGTCGTCATGATGTTCTTTGAGAGGTGTTGAGCTCCCACTTGCTTCCCGGCTTGGCAAGCACTACATGGCCTATCCTTTTCAAAGACAACATTCTTCAAACCAAGAATGTGCTCGCCCTTAAGAAGCTTTTGTAAATTCCTCATCCCAAGATGGGCTAGCCGTCTATGCCAAAGCCATCCCATGTTGGTTTTTGCCATTAAGCATGTGTCAAGTTGAGCTTTATTCGAGGCAAAGTCCACAAGATAAAGCTTTCCCTTGAGCGCACCCTTAAAAGCGATTGAGTTATCACTTCTTCTAAGGACGCTCACACCCTCATTGGTGAAAACACAATTATATCCCTTGTCACATAGTTGTGATATGGACAAAAGGTTATAGTCTAGAGAATCAATATGTAAAACACTAGAAAGAGTATGTTGGGGAGAAATGACAATTTTACCGGAGCCAAGGATTTTCCCTCGGCTATTGTCCCCAAAGAGGATTCCTTCATTTGGATCATCATGTTCCTCATACTCCTCGAACATCTTCCTCTCTCCGGTAATGTGGTTTGTGCACCCACTATCGAGCACCCATTTGGATCCACCGGAGGAGTACGCCTACAAAACAGGATTATGCCTTCCTTTTAGGTACCCAAGCGGAGTTGGGTCCTTTGACGTTAGTAATGAGAAATTTGGGCACCCACATGCAAGGCTTGGGGCTCTTGCGGAGTGGCCCAACATATCTAGCATATACTTTGCCATACTTGCTCCTCATCAAAACATATGATGCATCAAAATCATGAAATAGAGGATGCAGTTCAGATTTAGGCAAGTAGGTTCTAGTTGAAGTGTTCTTCTCAATTTTAGTTGGGGATGTGCTTCCTTTGACAAAGACAATCAAGTCTTTGCCATACTTGGAGGTTTTGGCATTTTGCTTTCCACCTCTAGTATAACCAAGACCATCCTTGACATTGAGAGGTCTTGTATTGGTGTATGCACTTCGTGCATACGCCACCTTCTCTTTCTCAAAGATGCCACCCTTAGGTGCTTGCTTGCCTTGAGTCAACTTAAGCTCATCTTTTAATTTAAGAATCAAGTTAGAACATTTGCAAGTTGATATTGCTTTGGATGCAACTTTTGAGGAGGAGCTTTTGGAGGAAGAGGCTACATTAGTCTTAAGGGACTCAACTTGAGTCTCAAGGATCTTGTTAACTTTTGCCAAGTTGCCAAGTTCGTCCTGGAGCTCAATGGTTGTCTCCTCAAGACTTGAGAATGTTTTCTTGCTTAGAGCAAGTTCATGCTCTAATGCCTTGCTCTTCTCTCTCTCAAGCTCAAGGAGCTCAATGAGCTCTTTACATCTTTCCTTTTCTTGGATAAGCAAGACCTCTTGCTTATCTATGAGCTCCTCCTTCTCAAAAATCTCATCCGAAAGCAATTTCATTCTTCGCAATGTGCTCTTACTTATATCCTTAAACATGTGTTCATTTTTGCTAGCACTATCAAAATCATCATGAGAGGATATGGAAGAGGATGAGTTAGAATTAACCTTTCTCCTTCCTTGTTTTGCCATGAGGCAAATTGGCTCGTGGTCGTAGAGATTGGGGAAGAGCTTGCTTCCCTTGGAGCTCCTCCCGATGGCTATGGTTGCCATCTTCTCCTCATCTTCGGACGAGGGGGACTCATCGTTAGAGTCCCACTCCTTGCCTAAGTGAGCATGAATGGAGGGCCTCTTCTTCTTGTAGAACTTCTTCTCTTGTGGCTTGCCCTCCTTCTTCTTCTTGCCATCTTCATATGGGCAATCTACAATGAAGTGCCTGTACTCGCCACAATTGTAGCAAGCCCTCTTGGTTTTGGGTCTTGCCTTTTCCTTGCCTTTACTCTCATGCTTGTATCATCATTTTCTTCTCCTCATCATCCTCTTGAAGTTGTTGATGAAGAAGGCATCTTCCTCATCGGTGTCAAGGCTCTCCTCATCATCTTCGTCTTGCTCTTTTGAGGAGGTTGTTGCTTTGAGTGCAACATTCTTCATCTTCGAGGCGATGAACCTTTGGAGGTCATTGTAGAAGAGCGCCTCTTTCTCCATGATCTCGTGGTTGATGATCCTTCCAAGTACCTCCTCCAGGGTCATTTTGGAAAACCCCGGGCTTTCTCGGATCATGGAGCAAAGATAGACGTTTCTAGGCATGAACGCCCGAATCATCCTCTTCACCACCTCGTGGTCTGTCCACTTGGTACAACCATAAGATCTACTCTTGTTGATGAGTATCTTTAGGCGGTTGTACATCTCTTGGGGAGATTCACCATCCATAATGGCAAACCTCCCAAGCTCTCCTTCTATGAGCTCAATCTTAGCTTCTTTCACGTCTCGGTTGCCTTCATGAGCCGTCTTGAGAGTGTCCCAAATGTCCTTGGCCACCTCAAGTCCATCCACTCGGTTGAACTCATCTCTTGAGAAGGATGAGATGATCACTCTGGCCGCTTGAGCATTGCGGTGAAGGAGCACGGCTTGCTCCGGAGTGATATCTTCTTCATTCTTCGGGATGTGCACCCCGATCAACACAATTTGCCACAGTGAGGGGTTGAGTGACACAAGGTGGATCTTCATGTTGTGATTCCACATCCCGTAGTCAGTTCCATCGAATTGGGGAGGCTTCCCCAATGGGATGGAATGATAGTGGTTGTTGGAGACAAGGCATTCATAGTTGTAGCCTTGTTGGTTGTAGTTGATTGTGCCACTCGATGTGGAGGTTGAGGTGTCAACCTTGGGAATCTTCAACTTCTCTCGAAGTTTCACCTTGAGCTGGCGAATCTCTTCGTCATCCATTGACTTGTCTTGATAGAAGAGAACCTCTTTTGGGGTTGCTTGGACTTCACTGGTTGAGACTTCTTCGTACCCCACTCCGGCCATCTTCTCTTCGAGTTGCTAGAATCTTTTGGGAGAAACCTGCTCTGATATCAATTGAAAGTTGCCTAGAGGGGGGTGAATAGGCTAAACAACCTGAAATGACTTAATAAAACGAGATTAGAACTCAGGGGGCAGACTAGTCCGGTCCTCCTACACGGAAAAGCCTAAAAAGGGTTTCTAACAAGTTTTAGTCCAATTCTCGTGATGCAAGGTTTGTTAGATTGACTTAGTGAGCCTTAACAAGTTATATGACAAGTATGAAGCTAAGGATCACGATGAAACAAGAGTGATGAACAAAATCGATAAAGTTAACCCTAGAAGCAATGAGCAATAAGTGAAAGTAAAGAACACAAGGGACACAAGGATTTTATCCCGAGGTTCGATCCCACGAAGGAATCTACATCCCTGTTGAGGAGTCCACGAAGGATCGGGTTCAACAACCCTTCCCTCACCAAGTTTACCACACAGGCCTAACTTGGTTCTTCCACTATCACAAAGAGTGAATACAAGATTCGTTGGGGCTTCTCACAATCTGAGGCTCCCATCACAAATACAATCACAACTCACAAAGATTGACTCAAGCCACAGATTACAAAGATTCACAAAGTGCAAGAGATCAAACCGAGAGCCAAAGAGTGGTGTTCTTCCTCTTCTTCACCTCACCAAAACCTAATCTACACAAGAATTAGTTTTAGAGGGAATGTAGGCAAGAAGTAGGCTTTTGGAGGCTCAAGGTTGTTGTGGCGGCGCTAGGGTTTCAACTTGCTCAAAGGTTTTGTTCAAATGAACCCAGGGGTCCTCTATTTATAGAGGTCTCAAGGCCATACTACTAACTTCAGCAGATGGGCGGACTAGTCCGGCCTACAGCCCGGACTAGTCCGGCCTAGGGGACCACTGACGTCCCTGACAACTGTCGCACTGTGCGGCAATCGTCACACTACCCACCAAACTTTAAATTCAAACGATCACTTCAAAAACGGACTAGTCTGACCCTCACCGAACTAGTCCGATCTCACACAGAACCTTTTGTTCCGTGTGAAAACGGACTAGTCTGAAGACCACGGACTAGTCCGGCCCCTAGGGCGGACTAGTTCGGCCTTCCCACACTTAGTCTCTGAAGCACTGACTTCTCTCAAACCCGGACTAGTCCGGCCCCCAGGGCGGACTAGTCCAATCTCAATTAGGACCTCTTGGTCCGGATGAAAATGGACAAGTTCGTGGTTTTGGGACTTAGTCCCCAAACCCACTCCACGACTACCCGAACTAGTCTGTCCCACTACAGACTAGTCCGAACTCAGTTAGATCCTTCTGGTCTGGCTGAAAACGGACTTGGCCGACCAGGGGCAGACTAGTCCAACCACCTGCACGGACTAGTCCGGCCCTACTGCCAAACTCCTTCCAACTCTTTTCTCTCAATGAGTTTGACCTCTAAACTGCTTTGAGCTCCCAACTTGATTCTCGTAGGATTCTGTTTTTTTTTAAAATAAAAACATAACTTACGTCAGCTATAATAAGAGCGACGTAAGTTAACCCAGGTCTCTATATATGCTAGCCAGCCAAGGACCTGACTGACTGACAACGAGGATCAGGAAAACCATTGGAAGACTGTAGCCGGAGCTGAGCAGTCGGAGGACCTCCCCGACGCATGGCTTCCGCGGCTAACCGGTCGTCTCACTCGTCGACGGGATCCTTTTACATCTCCGGCGAACCTTGGACAGTTCTGCCGCTCCACTCGAGCGTGTGATGGGCCTTCTGGAGGTCGGGGTAAAATGTTGGCCCATGAACGTCGGGAGAGGACACCAGCCACACAGGTATAGTTCGCCAAATGGGCCGGACCATCGGGCGGCACGAGGCCCGGCACTAAAAAGCCCGGTCCGAGCACGGGCCCGGCCCGACGGAAATTGTGCCGGGCCGGCCCAGGCCCGATAGCTGTGCCGTGCTTGGGCCGCCATCCCAGCACGACGTGCTGGCCCGAGCCCGACATGAAAATCAGTCGGCCCGATGCTGGCCCGAATATCTAAACCGTTGATCTCTAAGTAAATAAACCCTAACCGTTAGATCAACCTTTTGAGTTAGCCTCATATAAATATACATACACTACTTATTTCCAAACCCTAACCTCTCTCCCCAATCCCCACCCGCGCCGCCCCTGTCCCCAATCTCCACCTGCGCTGCCCGCCAATCCCCTGTCACGCCGCCCCCGTCCCCAACCCCCGGCCGCGCACCAGCCCCCGACCCCCGTCCCAAATCCCCGGCCGTGCCGCCGCCCGCCCCCCGTCCCCAATCGCCTGGCAGCGCGCCAGAGCCGTCGTCCCCAATTCCCGGCCGCGCCGCCCCCGTCCCCAACCCCCGGCCGCGCGCCAGCCCCCAACCCCCGTCCCCAATCCCCGGCCGCGCCGCCCCCCGCCCCCCGTCCCCATTCGCCTGATGGCGCGCCAACCTCCGTCCCAATCCCCGGTTGCTCCGCCCCCGCCCCCCGTCCCCAATCCCCCCTGGCCGCGCGCCCGCGCCCTGGCGCCGCCGCCTCGGAGTCGCCGTCCGCGCCGCCCGCCTCGGTGCCTTCTGTCGTCCTGTCTCAGAGTCGCCGTCCGACACCGCCTCCTGCCGCTCGCGCCGCCTCGGAGCCGCCGGCCGCAATGCTGCCGTCGGGCCGTCGGGTTGCCGTGCTGTGGGGGCCCGCCGTGCCGTCGTGTCGGCCCGGCACGAAAAAACGGCCTCCATGCCGTGCCTGGGCCGCATAGTGGGCACGACGGCACGGCCCGACACGGCACGGAAGGCGGACTGGGCCCCTTCGTGTCGGGCCCCTTCGTGCCGGGCTGTATCGGGCTCGTGCCGGGCTCGTGCCGGGCGGCCCATTTGGCGAACTATACACAGAGGCCATGCATGACGGATCACTCATGTTAGAGATGGGCCGTTGTCTTATTGCTATCGTCCATCTGATACTCAAACAAAAGTATCGATCGAGTATAACCTTCTAATCTGCTAGTTACCACCCATCTAAAGTGCAGTGTCCAAACTGAGTGAACCGTCCAATCTCCCACTCACCACCGTGGAGCTGGTAACCACTCCTAAAGGAAAGGAGTGCTTTCCTTTAGTCAAATTTTTGTTGTAAATATGCAGTGATCAAGGTGGTTCTGTACACATGTGCGATATACCTGAACACAAGCTGCTGAATTAGTCTCTAGCCTAGCAGTAAGCAGAAATGATAAAGATTTTGACTAGTAGTCAATATATATAATAGAAACTGACGAGGTTACATTACATCTTCGAGATTACAAGGCTTGATGAAGTCGATAAGGAGCCTTGACAAAATCTTCAGACTGAAAAGCAAGCACAGCTCTACGAAAGATTTTTTATCTTTTTGTCAGGACACCTGACCAAAACTAGCCTACGCTAATTGACATGAGCAATGGCTCCCTAACGTCCACGAAAACTGAAACAGGTTCCAAACGCGTGTCGACGGTGACGGAACCATGGCATCTCGAGCGCGGCTGCCGCGGTGAGCCGACGATCGGGGTCGCTTTGCAGCAGGCCGTTAAGGACGTCGAACCCGGCTTGCGATAGCTTCTTCGGAGGGAACCTAGCACGTAGACGGTCGGTGTTCTTCTGCTGCCCATGCTCCTCCCGAAGCTCGATCACCTCCCGGGGCGACGTCGTCGTGCTTGGCCACTCCACGAGGCCTTTGCCGTCAACTACCTGCAACAGTCCCTGAGGGTCGAATGCGTTGCGGAAGAATGGCACGCCCTCGCCGGCGAGAAGCTCGGCCATGATGCAACCAAGGCCCCACGTGTCGATCCGCTCGTCGTAGACGCTCTCGGAGCCGACCAAGAGCTCCGGCGCGCGGTAGGCGCTCGACGATGCCAGGTGCGCCAATGCATCCTTCTTCGCGGCGGTCTCTCCGGATTGCTCCGAGACGTTAAAGCCGCATATCGTGTACTTAATGCTCGCCTTCTTCGTCTTGGTCCGCTTCTTCTCTTTCGTTTCCAGGTGCTGCTGCTGCTGGTCCTCATCGACGATCACGTTCTCCGGCACGACTTCCCTGTGCACCACGCCGGCCTCGTGCGCGCAAGCCACTCCGGAGAGGAGCTGCGCCATGGCGTCGCGCACCTCGTCCTCGCTGAACGGTGGCCGGTCCTCGCGGCGCCGCTGCTGCATGTACCGGCGCAGGTTCATCGGACCGGCGAACTCCGTGACGATGAAGCGGTCGACGTCCTCGGAAAACGCGGCCAGGAGCTTCACGACGTTCGGGTGGCCGCGGCACGCCTGGAGCGCCATGACTTCTTGCGCGAACTCGCGGGGGCCCGTCATTACGAACTCGCCGTCGGTCCGTCCGCTGAGCTGCTTGACGGCGACGATCTGGCCCTCGACGCTGTCCCAGGCTGCGTACACCCTCCCGAACATGCCTTGGCCCAACACGATCGCTTCCTTGTACCGTTCCGACAGAGCCGGAGGCCAGCCGCTGGGATCCGCCGCCGCCGTCCCTGCTTCCTCCGTCGTCGCGCCGCCGCCGGCGTTGAAGACCGGCTCGTTCTCGGTCGCCGTCAAGACTGCAGCAGCCATCGTGGAGGGCGGTAGCGACTCTGTTCTCGCGAGGAACGAGAGACACGAGCGCCGGCGAAAGAGGAGTTGAAGCGCACCCGGTTTCTGCGGATGGAGGCCTGGTTCGCAAGGGCCGCTGGGCTTGCAGATTTATAGCGGGCGTGGAGCCGCAGCCGGTTCGACTCGGACATGGACGCGGACTCCGATTCGGTTCTGGTGGCCCGGCTCGGACTAGCGCGTGGCTGTTGGAAGTAGCAGATAGGAAAGGATCTGTATCCTGTTGTAATCCTGTACGTGCATTTTTTCCTCTTTCTTGATCATGTACGGTCTCTGCTAGCAATCTCTTAAACGTCAACTCAAATAGTGCTTCAATACATCCAGGTTTAAAAGAAGGGTTTGTCGCTTGAAATTTTAAAAAATCTATAGATTAATCAATCACAAATTTTTTATCTGATCATTTTACAATTGACATAATTCTACAAATTATGGATTAACAAATACAAATTAAAGATTACAATTAACAAAAGCATTACCTTCTTCTTCTATTCCGGACACCGCCGCCACCCGCGTCGCTGCGTCGTCCGTGTGCCACCCTGATGTCGCGTCACCGGTGCCGAAGCTCCTTGCCGCCATTCTGGATCGCTGCCACGGCGTTAGGCCGCTGCCGTCTGCGGCTGGGTTGCGCGCCACCGTCACTGCAACGTTGGGCCGCCGGCGTCGGGCTTCGCGCTGCCTCCGTCTGGGCTCCGCCGGCGTAGGAGCGCCCGACCGCCGCCTCTGTCAGGAGTTCCCGTGAATGGTTTAGAGTTGAGGAAGGAGAGGGAGAGGAAATAGAGGTTCTGCATGAATCTTGGAACAAAAATCAACGGTCAGCTGATGGAAACCGGGATTTCAGGTGCCTGTTCATTAGGACTTCCGTTAAAAGAATCATTCTAATAATTTCATGTCCCCATACTCGAATAGTGTTTTCAATTCTTTGCAACTTCGTTTGGATTGCTCGCCGGTGTTTGATGCATTATCATGAAGCTCCCGTCATGGCGATGGGTACGTGGCGTGCTCCGTTTTCTACTGAGAAAATTGTGGAGGAAGTAGACCTAGACCTAGCTACCAGAGGAGAGACCTGGTGAATGTGGTGCATAATCTCAGGAAGGCATGCATAGCCATGAGGGGCGGACCCAGAGGGTATGCTGGGTAGGCCCCGACATACCCTGGGCCAACAGTCAGATGGTGCCATAGATTGAAGCACGTTGATATGGAAACCGATCACCAGCGCTCACGAGAAAAAGGGAGGTCGTAAGGAAACAATACCACCCCAGGAGGCATCAAATGGCAACAATCGGTTCTCGTAGGATTGTAGTTGATCTCTTTACTTCTCCATTACAACACAACTCTAATAGGAAAAAAAACTGTTTTTTGAGACATCTCAAATATGACACGTCGATTTTATTATCTTTGTACTCCTTCCGTTCAATTTAAAACGGAGAGAATATTATTTGAACTACAGTCATTTGAGTTTTGGTAATCGAACCTATAAATAACCGCTCTTCAGACTGCTTTGAATTTGAATAAGATGGTTGATGGTCTTTTTATGATTATTTGATCACTAAGCGGTATTTATTTTTTCGAAGTAGATAAATATGATATAATTAAGATACTTATGTTATTTAGAAAGTGTCAACTAAATTCAGACAAATAATATTATAAGTCTCTCTTATGCATATATTCTTAAAATATCAGTATTGCATTTAAACTCTTTATATTGTGATTTATTGAATAAAAATTATATCATGATATTTATTGTCTATATATCAAATATATTATAAGATTTATAATTATTTTGTAAATAATTTTACTTAATTGCATGTTTTTTTGTATGTGACACATAACCTGTAACAAAAACCTAGGTCCGCCACTGATAGCCATGAGGGACTGAGAGTACAGGTTGCACAAGAGAAACAGTGGAGGCAGGTCAGAGAAAGACTGAATGCCCTCCCCCCTCCTCCCCCAAGATTTCATTTTTTTTGACAAGTATTTTGGGATAGAGAGAGTATCTCGGTGTATCTAATATCCTTTATAAAATTTCGAAAATGAGGTGTTGATGTCATTGACACCCATATGGGCATTGTCTTTGATTTGGAACAATAATGAAGGGTAGCATAAGTATGGTTACCTAACTGGAGGATAGTAAGCATGCAAAAGGCACATGGTGTTGGAAAATACACATGACATGCAATTAATTTGATAATCCGAAATAACAAAACGACTAAAGCAGATCTACTACATGGGATCTCCGATCACGTAGTTGTTACCATTATATGATAACATCACATGGGTCTCAAACCCATTTCTTTTGATGCTTCTTCAATTACAGCACGTGCTAATCCCTTAGTAAAAGGGTTTCTTTCTCCTCTCTGCTTGCAGGACGTCGGCGGTGGAGGTGGGAACCTTCCCCAGGCTTCCCTTTCAAGAGCAGATCGGATCTCTTCTAAGTTCTTAGGTGGTTTCTGTTTTTTACCATGAGGGCAAAAACCTTAATCTGGTTCAGTGTGTGGCTCTCCTTATATATAGAGAGAGGGCACCTGAGGGCCCCACCCCAAACTGAATCAGTTGAGGTTCTGTCCCCGATCAGGACAGAGAGGAGTTTAGGAGATTGAGTTGGTTACGGGAATCACATGTGATCAACTATATTAATTAATATCTAACACTCGGGTGATGGGGTCGAGCAGGACTCGACTAGCCTGTCTGAGTTCGAGCGGTGCTCGCTACCAGTGCCCGTTTCCTTCTTAAATTAGCACCCCCAGCCGTTTGGACCTGGCACTACTACAAAAAACATTTTTACAGGCGCCTCAAAATTTCAAACACAGGCGGTTCTTAAAAATATGCGACTGTGATAACGAATGATATAATAACCGTTTGTGATGACAGAACAACACAGTCGGATTTTAAAGAACAACCGTCTAGGTAAACACATTATCTTCACAGACGGTTCTTATTTAAGAACCGTCAATAATGCAATGAACTTCACAGACGGATTTTAAGAAACAACCGCCTGAGTAAATACATGATCTTCATAGACGGTTCTTAATTAATAACCGTCTGTAATGCAATGAACTTCATAGACGGATTTTAAGGAACAACCGTCTGGGTAAATACATGATCTTCGTTGGCGGTTCTTAATTAATAACCGTCTGTAATGCAATGAACTTCACAGATGGATTTTAAGGAACAACCGTCTGGGTAAATACATGATCTTCGTTGGCGGTCCTTAATTAATAACCGTCTGTAATGCAATGAACTTCATAGACGGTTCTTGATTAACAACGTCCTGAGAAGATCATGTATTTTCAGTGGCGGTCATTGTTTAAGAACCGTATGTAGTTGTTCAATTATCATAAGCGGTTTTCATTGAAATTACAGGGATGTAGTTGCAATTATCACAACCGTATGTAGTTGTGCGGGCAAAATTGCATCAGGAAAAAAACACAGATGAGCTAGCGGATACTAGTACAGTAATGCATTATAGGAAATGTTCGATCACCAGTGAGGCTGGCTTAATTGTGATAATACACCATTAGAGGCTTTATAATTGTTCAAAGATAATTTCTTTACACACTGAACAAAAATCATGCTACATTCATTGTAGATCGACGATGAAACTCCCATCGATCAATCTAAATTGTACTGTCCTGCTTGCTCCCGAACACGTCTCTTATATTCCGCTGGATCCTGAAAATATTGACATTATTTAAATTAACAAATGTCGAAGGAGGAATGAATAACCTACATTGGTCACTAAGTCAAAGTGTCATCTAACCTTGATAAGTAGATTATAGCAATCATTTTCAACATCAGGCACATTTGGCTGATGCAGCAAACGCTGAACTTCAAGTAGTATAGTTTTGATTGTAAAAGCACTGCACCACCCCTACGAAATATAATTTAAGTAAAATAAGAAACCAGTTCAAATAAGTTCGACAACAATTATAAGTAATAATTACATGAACAAAATAGGTCTATCTTACAGTCCCTTGATCAAGAATCCCGATGCAGAGTGCTCCCGAACGATGGACATTTGGGTGGAAGAACCCAATTGGAAAGGCGCATCTTGGAGGCACCAAGGGATAGTCCTCAGAGAAGGAGATTGTCAGGGGGTAGTAACCATCTTCCCATTCAGTCTGCAAAAGAAATTTATTAATAGGAGGACGATGGTTAAACTCATATTGTGCTTGTTCTTCATTACTCACCCCTTCTTTACCGGGGACGATGCACTGCCACTTCAATGAATCTCCCGATTCAGGCTTCGCAGAGAAACCCTACGCGTAGAAATTGAAAATACCAAAAACAAACAAGACGGAAAAACAAACTACAGTTAAGTTCATCAGTCCATTACAGATACATATGTATATACAACCATGTGACCGGTGTGCCATATGTACATACATGGGGATGGTTCTTGCGCCACGCCAAGCGCTCCTCCTTCAATCGACTACACGCCCGAGACATCATTATCTGAAAGACCAAACTTCCAAACTTCCAAATCATTGAGTCCAAACGCATATGTACACAAATGCAAAAGGACACAATCCATATACCAACATTGTTCTAAGTTGATTTCAGAAGATACAAATATATACAATATATATCATCTCGCATTGCTATATACATTTTTTCCAGCATTGACATCTTCTCACATATAGGGTTTCAAATTCTTTTTTAATGCTTCTCTCTACGCGCTTGATATTTTCTGGTTCGGTGAAAAGGTACATCTCTTCATACTGATTATATTCCTCTTCATTATCTCCCACATTGTCAACCCCAACAATATTTTGCTTTCCAGAAACAACTACGTGCAACTTCTCAGTTTCTAGATCTTGAACATAAAAAACTTGTGCAACATTATCGGCGAGAACCTACAGGTCATCTTTGTAACCCACTTTATTCAAGTCTACCAGTGTCAACCCGTAATTGTCCACTTTCAAACAATCAGGATGTTTGACCCATTGGCACTTAAATACGGGCATTACCATTCTTTCGCCATAATCGAGTTCCCATATTTCCTCTATGATCCCGAAGTATGTGGTCTTCTGCCCTTGTGAATCATAAGCCTCAATACGAACACCACTATTTTGTGCAACACTCTTACCGTCTTTTTCTTTAGTGTAAAATGTGTAACCATTGATGTCATATGCTTGCCATGATGTTACCAAAGCAGATGGGCCAGAAGCTAACTTCTTCATTGTTGCCTCTTCTATAGTGTTTCCGTATGATATATTTTTGTCCATTAACCATTCAGTGAAACATCTTCTGTGCTCTTTCATGATCCAGTCCTCTTTGCGGTCTTGGTTTTTATCACAAAGCTCAATTTGGTGTTCCTCGATGTACGGCTCAGCTATTGCGAGCTGTTGTAGTACACCAAAATGTGCACGGTGTACATTCTTATAATCTTGAACAATAAAAGTATTCTTACCCACTTTGTCTCTCCCACGTAATCTACCCTCATGTACCGGTATAGGCACACCTATCGATTTTCCATCTTTGATGTAATCAGCGCAACCCTCAATCACTTCTTCAGTGGTGTATCCTTCCATAATTGAACCCTTTGGGTGAGCACGGTTCCGCACATAACCTTTTAATACTCCTAAATATCTCTCCAACGAAAAAATATGATGTAAATATAGTGGCCCCAATGCTTTTATATGATCAACAAGATGTATGATTAGGTGTACTTGCATATCAAAAAAGGATGGTGGGAAACACATCTCAAGCTTGCACATTGTCTCGACGATGTATGTTTTCAGATAGTCTAAATCTTCACGTGCTATCACCTTTTGCGATACTACATTGAAGAAGTAACACAAACGTGTGATGACAACTTTTATATGCTCAGGTTTGATTACTCTTATTGCAATGGCAAGGAAAACTGTCATCATCATGTGACAGTCGTGAGAATTATAACCGAATAAAGACAAGTCTTTCATCGAGACTAGTTTGCAGATATTGGATGAGAAACTTGTGGGCACTTTGATCCCACGCAAGCATTCGCAAATTGCTTTTTTCTCTTCTAGCGTCAAGTTGTAGCTGGCTGGGGGAAGGTAATGCTTCCCGTTCGCCTTTTCTACTGGATGAAGCTCTGGTCTCAAATCAAGATTTACTAGGTTCATACGTGAATTTAATCCGTCCTTTGTTTTCCTCGGCATGTCCAACAAGGTCCCAATGATGCTGTCAAATACATTCTTTGTAACGTGCATCAAATCAATACTATGGCAAAATTCTAGATTCTTCCAATACGGAAGATACTTGAAAAAAATTGATTGTTTCTTGAAAGCCATGTCAGTTGTATCATCCGAAGATGTACTTTTCTTTCTCTTAATTCCTTTACTCTTTTTTCCCTTACCGAAAGCAATATGAATGTTCTTGACCATTTCAAACACAAGTTTTCCACTGTAAGGTTTCGGTGCAGTATCTTTTTTGATTTTGTTTTCAAATTGTTCTTTCATCTTCCTATATTTGTGTGTATCTGTCAAGAACCGTTGATGTATCATGTACACTGTCTTTCTGGATGAAGTGAGGTATAGAAATCCAGTTCTATCCACGCACCTAACGCAACCTTTCTTCCCTTTCATTCGTCCCGATAATGTAAACAGTCCGGGATAATCATGCACGGTAACGAAATTCGTGGGTTCAGGAATTCTTCTATAACTTAAATGACTCAATAAAAGCTTTTTTTAGGCAGCAAGTCTCTTATCCATATTGAAAGCAGAAGTTTGAAAGTATCATTGCTCTTAGCGTGAAATACTCCCGCTTTTACTAATCCCATGTACGTACCCCTTCATTCCACAATTTTGCCATATCTTCCATTAACGGTTCCAAGAACACATCAATTTCGATGCCGGGTTGTTTCGGACCTTGGATAAGAACAGATAATAAGATATATTTCCTTTTGTGACACAACCACATCGGTAGGTTGTACATAGTTAAGACCACGGGCCATGTGCTGTGTATGCTCCTTTTTTCACCAAACGGATTCGTTCTATCTGTACCCAAGGCAAAACTCACATTTCTGATTTCCTTCGCAAATTCTGGATACTGAATATCAAAATTTTTCCACTGCGTTGCATCACCAGGGTGTCGTATATGTTTTTCATTCTTCTTGCGTTGCTCGGAATGCCAACGCATAAGTTCAGCCTCCCTAGGGTTTGAGAACAAAAGATTCAAGCGATCAATTGCCGGAAGGTACCACATCACCAATGCAGGAATTTTTCTCTTATTCTTCCCGTCTGCATCGCCAGAAGTATCGTCATCGTCACCTTCAGCTTCTGCCTCAGCCAGACGCTCATCTTCCTTCTCGAGGTCAGACCAATCCTCCTCAGTCAAGCGCGCCCTGACCTGGCGCTCAACTAGACGGCCAAGGCGGCGGTCTCCAGGAGCGGACGCACGGTAGTGGCCGAAGCGGGTCACGCTCTCGTCAGCAAGCCGGGCCTGTGCTGAATGTCCCTCTGGCACCACCATAGAGCAAATGAAGCTAATCCAGTGCCCGTAGACCATCTGCCTCATCATGCCCACGCCATCTGTAATGACGTCCTCCATCTCGCAGAGAAGTATGTCTATGATATCAAAATCCATCCCGTTCATTATGTAGAACAGGAGGGTCTGCTGGAGACTCGTGAACCCCTCCAAGTATCCTGACCTCGGCAGGAGCGTGCGGCGCAAGGCGAGGTGCACAATGCGCGCAGCTGGGGTCAGGAGTGCTGGGACTCTCGGCTGATCTGGAGAGAACGTGGGGCCAAACAAGGAGCGGATCTCGTCCAGCTGAGGTGCTACCCCTCCAGTAAGTGGCCTCCTCGGTGGATCTGCCTGCCCATAGACCTTCTCGTGTATGCTAGTGTCGTGCAGGTCCAAGCCAAGGATGTGCCCCAAAGTCTGCCTCGTGAGATGGTAGTGCTGACCATTGAACATGAAGGCAATTGATCTTCTGCCCTCTGAGATGTATAGGGTCGCGTAGAAGACACGGACCCACTCTTCCACATAGGCACTCCTCTCATAGTCCAGTAGCTCCACCAAGCCTCTGTACCTTTCAAAGAAGGGGCGGATTTCAGTCTCCGCTGCCACTGCAAGCTGCCTCCAGTCCAAGTGGTTGTGCTGAAAGAGTTTGTGCCCCCAGCGCTTGTAGGTCTCATAGAGAGACGCCTGGGTGACAGTCCAGAAGCGACTGTCAACAAGCAGCTCTCGGGGCTGTGGGAACCACTCCTCAAGAAGAACACTCCATCTGAGCTTACGGAGTTGCTTCGCCTTCATCTTCCGGTAGTCCACAAGACGGACTCCTTCACGGACCAGGACGGCCGTGTCCATCTCATGGATGTCCCTCTCAGCCTCCCTGTCCTCACGACGGTCGGCAGCCGTCGGTCTCGGACGAGGAGCAGCCTCGGTGTAACCCCCACGCGTCCGGGCTGAGCGCCGGCGGACGAGGGGCTCAACGGGCTCCTCTTCGGCGTCGGAGTCGTCGACCACTGGAGGCGGCCTCGTACGGGCCTCACGGATCCTCAAGGACCCCCTACGGCCGCGCTCACGCTCCTCGGCGGCGCGAGCGGCCATCAAGGCCTCCTTCTCATCCTTCGATAATTTCCGCTTCTTCGCGGCGGGCTCCGCGATCGCCTTGCCCTTTCCTTTGCGATCACGACCCATCTAGATGGAAGGGAGAGGTGGGGTTAGCGACGATGAAGGAAGAACGGCGAGAGAGGCAATGAGAGACGTCGCGCGGC
The DNA here is from genome assembly GCA_036927565.1 of Tuctoria greenei. Classification (NCBI taxonomy): domain Eukaryota; kingdom Viridiplantae; phylum Streptophyta; class Magnoliopsida; order Poales; family Poaceae; genus Tuctoria; species Tuctoria greenei. The sequence continues at coordinate 176,001,296 of JAYESD010000009.1, read as the reverse complement.
ACGAAGCTCACCTTAGCGACGATGATCAACCGGGCCGAGAAACCCTAGCGGGGAGGAGATGGCCGGAGATGGCGCACGTTGGTGGTGGAAAAGGGCGGCGGCGAGGCTTGAGCGCGGTGGTGAGTGGCGGCGGTGATGTTTGGGCGCGAGGGTGGAGGAGGCGGCGCGGGCGTGCGGCGGCGGCGCTGCGAAGGTGGTGCGGTGCGCGGGCACGGGCGGCGGCGGCGCGGAGGTGGCCGGCGGCGGTGGCGCGAGCAGGGGACGGCGGCGGCGGCACCTAGGGAGGCGGTGCTTGGGTGCGGCGGCGGAGGTGGCGGCGAGTAGGGCGAGCGGCGGCGGTGAGAGAGAAGAATCGGGGAGAGAGAAGGAACGGCGGCGGCGCGGGAGTTTAAATAGTGGGGCCCAAACCCTAGCCGTTTTACAAACACCGGATGGACCGATGATAGAAGCAGTGAACATCGGTCAATTGCAACAGTAAGGATATTCAAGAATTGCTGTTGACATCGGATGAACCGATGATTAGGGTTTTGAAAATCGGTCGAATAGCACAGTAAGGGTGTTCAACCGAGTGATAATGACACCGGATGATCCGACGTTAGAGGGAGGTAGACATCGGTTGAATGGATCACAGCTCCAGAAGAGTGAACATCGGATGGACCGATGTTTTCCAGGATGAACGCGTCGGATCATTTGAGGTTCTGACAGAGTTGGGTTTTGAGGATTGAACACCTATTTGACCGATGAGGGATTGATAGGGACATCGGATTATCCGATGACAACAGAACGAGAACATCCCATATATGTCCTTTGACCAAACAACCAATCAAAGAGAAACACATGTCTTAGGACTTTTTGGGCAACCCCTTACCCCTCAAGAAGCTAATATGCCAATAACTTGGCTAGTCCTTAATGCAAATGGAACACCGAGAAAACAATGGAGGAAAAATATCCAAAGAAAATGTAAGGCCCATGCTTTGTGAGGTAGAGTATGGAAACTTCTATCTCATTAACGCATGTTCCTTTAGAATTTTGCTCTTTCCACATCATATGAGTTGAGATATTGCATTTCAAACAAGTCTCCTTCTCATGATGTGGGTTCCCCTTTGTGACAATCTACCGTATGCAATGTCAAACAAGATAATGCAAAATATTAGATGAATGCAAGTTTATATGACAGGAATCATGCAAGGCATAAGATAAATCTATCTTGCCAAGTTTAAGCCTGCCAAAGGCTTACTCAGGGAAAACTATTTCTAGCTCGCCCCTATCCTTTGGGAGTTAGGCAAGACCTATATGACATGCAACCTTACATGAACATGGCAATTTACATGACGTTAGATGCATCTAGCACATTTAACTCACTTCTAAGCCTAGAAAAAGTTTTCTCATCAAGTGGTTTGGTGAAGATATCCGCCAATTGTTCTTCGGACCTAACACCTTGCAAAGAGATTTCTCCCTTAGCCTCATGGTCCCGCAAGAAGTGATGGCGAATATCAATGTGCTTAGTGCGGGAGTGTTGAACGGGGTTTCTAGCTATCTTAACCGCACTTTCATTGTCACAAAGGAGAGGCACACAACCAAACTTAATTCCAAAGTCCAAGAGGGTTTGCTTCATATATAGGATTTGGGCACAACATGCACCGGCCGCTATATACTCCGCCTCCGCGGTGGACAAAGCCACGGAATTTTGCTTCTTGCATAGCCATCACCCAATTGGAGTCTTGGAGAGCTTCCTCAATGCTTTTGGGTTCTACACACGACACAAAAGAGTAGTGCTCACAAAAAGATGCAACATGACGTGAACGAGTACTTACTCCCCGTGAAGGACTTCCAATGATTTGATCCATTGGATGTGCCTTGGAGATGCGCCCATGTCTCATCAACGGTTGTGAGTCACTTGGTGGTGGTGAAGCATCTTGCTCGTCTTGTGGTTGGACTTCATCTTGGACTTCATCTTCTTCTTGGTGTTGTGTGGCTTGTTGGTCTTGCATAGGCAATGGATCATCTTTGTCTTCTTCTTCATCCACTTGAGGCGCCATGGAGGTGTTGATGTTCGGATTTGAAGCTCCCCCTTGATCATGGCTCTCCTCAACTTCGGGCTTGATGTCTCCTATGGTCATGTTCTTCATAGCTTCTCGTAGAGGCTCATCATCTATATCATCATGACCAAAACTCTCCTCTTGGGAGCCATTAGTCTCATCAAACTCAACGTCACAACTTTCTTCAACTAACCCGGAGGTTTGGTTGAATACTCGATATGCCTTTGAGTTTGACGCATAACCAAGGAAAATACCAACATCGCACCTTCTTTCAAACTTACCAAGTCTTTTCTTGCGGTAGATGTAGCACTTGCATCCGAAGACCCGGAAGTAGGAGATGTTGGGCTTTCTCCCAATGAGGAGCTCGTAGGGAGTCTTTTGGAGAAGTCGATGAAGGTAGACTCTATTTGCGGCATGGCATGCCGTGTTGATTGCTTCCGCCCAAAACTTCTCCGACGTCCCATAATCATCAAGCATGGCTCTCGCGAGGGTGATTAGAGTCTTGTTCTTTCTCTCAACAACACCGTTTTGTTGAGGGGTGTATGTAGCCGAAAATTCGTGCTTGACTCCTTCACGATCACACCACTCCCCAATATTGTAGTTCTTGAACTCGGTGCCGTTGTCACTCCGGACCTTGATGATGGGAAGTTGGAATTCCCGTTGAGCTCGTTTTGCAAAGGTCTTGAAGACTTCTGGAGTTTCACCCTTGTCACCTAAAAACAAAGTCCAAGCATAGCGAGAGTAATCATCAACAATAACGAGACAATAGAGATTACCGCCAAGGCTTTGGTAGGTGGACGGTCCGAAGAGGTCCATGTGAAGTAGTTCGAGCGGCTTGGAGGTAGACACCATTGTCTTCATCGGATGGTGCGAAGCCACTTGCTTCCCGGCTTGACATGCGCTACATAGCTTGTTCTTTTCAAACGTTACGTCCTTTACGCCGGTCACCATCCCTAGCTTGAAGGACTTCTTGAGCTTGCTCATTCCTATGTGAGCAATCCTCCGATGCCATAGCCACCCCAAACTTGTCTTGGTGAAAAGACAAGTGGTTAGGCTTGCGCTCTTGTTGGAGAAGTCCACCAAATATAGATGACCATGCCTAAAGCCCTTGAATATTAGCTCTTTGCTAGTTACACTAGACACCACAACACCATCTTTGTCAAATGTGCACGTTAGTCCAAGATCACAAAGTTGAGCAATAGAGAGCAAATTAAAGCTAAGAGACTTAACGTAAAGCACATTCGAAATGGACAAGTCATTAGAAATTGCAATTTTACCTAAGCCAATTACCTTCCCCTTTGAGTTATCACCAAAGGTGACTTGTTCATGATTGCCGGGGTCTTCTATGGAGGTGAACATACCATCATTGCCGGTCATGTGTTGAGTGCACCCACTATCGAGTACCCAATGTTTTCCTCCAGCTTTGTAGTTCACCTACACACATGAAGTTAGTTTTTGAGTTTAGGAACCCAAGCCAACTTAGGTCCTTGTATGTGTGATACAAGTGATTTTGGGACCCAAAGTTGCTTGGGGAGCTTCCCCTTCATGCCCTTGATGTTTTTGCCAATGAACTTCGCCTTCACCTTTCCACCTACTTTGCTCAATAGATAGTGACAATCATTGAAAGTAGATGAATAGTTAGGAGGTAATTTTGGAGAAGGACGAGTGGGAAGAGGGCACTCCCTAGTGTGATGTCCGGTGACCTCACAATGTTGGCAATAGGATCCCACTTCCTTGATGAAGCTTGTCCTAAGCTCCGGTGAGGGCACCTTCCATTTGTTGGGCGTAGGGAAGGTCCCAAGTCCCCTCTTGTTGAAGCCTTTAGCTTGTTGGAAGAGGATCTCCTTGTGCTTGTCCTCTCCCTTGGAAAGTCTAGCCACACTAGTGCGGAGACTTTCGATCTCGTCCATTAGCTCCTTCTCCCTATTAGCTTTCAATGGCAAAGACTCATGCAAATTGTTAGTGGCATGTGAACTAGCGGGTGTTTTGCCATCAAGAGTTTCTTTCTTCAAGTTATTCAATTTTAGTTCCATTGCTTCATAGGAAAGACTAAGTGTCTCATGCTCTTGAACTAACTCGTTATGCTTAGCCAATAGTGCCAAGTTAGCTAAGTCAAGCTCATGGAACTCAAGCTTGATTTGAGCCTTCTCCTCCTCGATTTGCTTGACATGTGACTTGAGCGTTTCATGCTCATTAAGTATGGTGACATACTTGTCTTGCAAATCGAGGTTGGCACCCTCTAGCTTAGCGCGAGTTAGCTCAAGTGCCTTAACCTTAGCCTTTTCCCTTTTGATAATGGCATGATATTCATTAATCATAGATGCTAGTTCATCGGGAGAAAGTTCATCATCACTTGAGTCATCACATACCTTTGTGTTACCTTTCGCCATGAGGCACATAGGCGGTGGAGGAAGGGGTGAGTCATCCTTGTTGACGATAGCGAGGCTTGCCAAGTTTTCTTCCTCATCTTCACTATCATCACTTGTTTCTTCATCGGTGACCCACTCATTTGCTTCGCACATGAAGACCTTTTGAGGTCCTCTTCTCTTCTTTGGAAAGAGCTTGGTCTTCTTGCCTTTGTCAAGTTTCTTCTTTCCAAAGGTGCGCTTGGGCTTTGCATCTTCATCATCATCACTCTCTTCTAGCTTGCGATGCTTGCCCTTGTCCTTCCTCTTGTCCGGTCTTGGACAATCATATGATATGTGGCCTTGATTGCCACAATTGTAGCACGTCTTGTTTTCATCTTTCCTTGGCAAGAAGGCTTTCTTCTTGGGATCAAACGAGTATCCCTTCTTGGCAATCTTTGAGTTGAGACGTGAAAACTTCCTCATCATCAATGCAAGCTCATCATCATCATCATCTTCACTTGTAGCTTGTTCTTCCTCACTTGAGCTAGGCTCAACCACTTTCTTCTTCTTGGTATGTGTCTTCTTGGTTGAGGCCTTGAGAGCAATGGTCTTTGATGATGATGACTCCTCCATCATTCCAAGCACACTCATCTCATGAGCATGTATCTCTCCAATGAGCTCCGAAACCTCAATGTTGTCAAGTGACTCCTTTTGGAGCATTGAGTTGATGATGTTGTACTTGGGCTTGGGAAGTAGCATGAGGATCTTGCGGTTGATGAGTCCCTTGCCAAGAGAAGCAATGTCAAGAGCATTAATTTCCTCAATGAGTACATTTAAGCGAGAAAACATTTGATTAACATTCTCATGAGGAAGCATTTTAAAATCATCATACTTGGATTTAAGCAAGTGATATTTGAGCTCTTTGACACGAGAGGAACCCTCATGGATCTCAATCAAGCAAGCCCAAATTTCACAAGCTTTCTCCTTACTAGCAATTCTAGCAAATACATCTTGACTAATGCACTCATAAATAGCATTCCTAGCCTTAGCATCCCATTTTAGTTGATCACCAATATATTCATGGTTGCCAAACCCCGCATGGGTCGCTTCCCACACTTCGGGAGAAATTGCCTCAAGGTAAGCGCGCATGCGTGCTTTCCAATAAGCAAAATTTTTGCCCTCGAAGGTAGGAACCGAACCCCCATTCTTGGCCATTTTTGCTCTCTAGCGGTGAAGCTAGAATGATCCAATGAGCAACCTTGCTCTGATACCAATTGTAGGGATCGAATGCCCAAGAGGGGGGGGGTGAATTGGGCTACTTCAAATTTTAAGTCAATTTAAAGCTTAAGTGAAATCTAATTCTCTAAGCAAGCCAACAGTGCAATTAAGAGAATTAAGTGCGGAATTGAGAATTGCGTAATCGTAAAGGAGTAGGGAGGAGGAATGCAAACGCTCGAAGACACGGGGACACGTCGATTTTTCCCGTGGTTCGGTGAGATCACTAGGATCCACCTACGTTCACGTTGTGGCACCCACCTAAGGGTATCGCCACTCCCAAGTCACCGAGACGAGGGAATCCACTAACTTCCTCCGTTCGCCATCCTTGGCAAGGTGGAGCTCAAGCCTTGTACAGCTTCGATCCTCCGGGCTTCCACAATGGTCTCGGCAAGCTCTGGAGCGATCTCTTCACTCTCCTCTTGATACAATGGTGAGTGCAATCACCAAGAATGCACTTTCTCACAGCTCTCCCTACTCTAGAGTCTCCACTCACCCAGAGAGGACGCACACAAGCTTAACTCTAAGAAGAACTAGCCTATATCTTGAGGTGTGAAAGGGTTACAAGAGTGTGAAAATGAGTATTCTAAGTCTTGGACACTTGGGGAATGTGTAGTGGTGCTCTTGTTGTTCAGCCACGTCGAAATGACTGGTGGGAGGGGGTTAAATACTCAGCCCAACCGAATTAGCCGTTGGAAAAGTGGGCTGATTACTTTTTCTGTGTACATCGGATGATCCGATGACCCCCTTTTTATGAGCATCGGTCTAATTTGATTAGCTGACGTCATTTTGTCAGAAATGACCGTTATTAGACCGATGCTTCACCTTCTTCATCATCGGAGGATCCGATGAATAGATCTTCAGTCTGGTTGAGTTGATAATTTGCTTCTGTTGTAATCGACCGATGTGTATCTGCCTTCAACATCGGATGATCCGGTGTTCAGTCCTTCAGAACACTTCAGAAAATTTGCTTACTGTTGTATTCATCCGATGTTCACTGGATACACATCGGATGATCCGGTGTGTACTTCATTCTGAGGTCTTCTTCTTCTGTTGAGTCCAAATCGACCGATGCAGTCATTCTTCAGATCACCGGATGATCCGGTGTGTACAATTCGTTTCCTTCGAGTTGAGTTAGATTGATCTTTTGGATTTTGGACTTGTGACCTCTTGAACACTTGTTTGTATGGCTCTTCTGATGGATATGAAGCTTCTTGTGTTGCCAATTTTGATAAGGTTGCGTCGTTGTGCGAGTTCTTCATTTGTTTCCGATTAACCCCTTAGGTTAGTTCGTTGAGGGGTCTCCTTTTGCATCCAATGAGCAGTAGATGACATTTATGATTGATTGATCGACGTTTGATTCATTGTACATGAAACCTCGCATCCACAAACTCATTAGTAGTAAATAACGGTTGTCATTAATCACCGAAACCGTACCTCGTGGGGGCCTAGATGCTTTCACCGCCTCTGCCCAAAACCGATCCGATGTCTTATACTCATCAAGCATTGTCCTTGACATCTCGATGAGTGTCCTATTCTTCCGTTCCGCCACCCCATTTTGTTGAGGGGAGTATGGAGCTGAAAATTCATTCTTGATGCCCTCCTCATCCAAGAATTCTTCCACTTGAGTGTTCTTGAATTCGGTACCGTTGTTGCTTCTTATAGATTTGATTCTTGAGGCGAACTCATTTTGAGCTCTTCTCAAGAACCTCTTGAGGACACTGTGAGTTTCACCCTTATCATGTAAGAAGAACACCCAAGTGAAATGAGAAAAATCGTCAACAATAACAAGACCATATTTGTTACCGCCAATGCTAATGTATGTTATTGGGCCGAAAAGGTTCATATGTAGCAGCTCCAACGGTCTTGTTGTCGTCATGATGTTCTTTGAGAGGTGTTGAGCTCCCACTTGCTTCCCGGCTTGGCAAGCACTACATGGCCTATCCTTTTCAAAGACAACATTCTTCAAACCAAGAATGTGCTCGCCCTTAAGAAGCTTTTGTAAATTCCTCATCCCAAGATGGGCTAGCCGTCTATGCCAAAGCCATCCCATGTTGGTTTTTGCCATTAAGCATGTGTCAAGTTGAGCTTTATTCGAGGCAAAGTCCACAAGATAAAGCTTTCCCTTGAGCGCACCCTTAAAAGCGATTGAGTTATCACTTCTTCTAAGGACGCTCACACCCTCATTGGTGAAAACACAATTATATCCCTTGTCACATAGTTGTGATATGGACAAAAGGTTATAGTCTAGAGAATCAATATGTAAAACACTAGAAAGAGTATGTTGGGGAGAAATGACAATTTTACCGGAGCCAAGGATTTTCCCTCGGCTATTGTCCCCAAAGAGGATTCCTTCATTTGGATCATCATGTTCCTCATACTCCTCGAACATCTTCCTCTCTCCGGTAATGTGGTTTGTGCACCCACTATCGAGCACCCATTTGGATCCACCGGAGGAGTACGCCTACAAAACAGGATTATGCCTTCCTTTTAGGTACCCAAGCGGAGTTGGGTCCTTTGACGTTAGTAATGAGAAATTTGGGCACCCACATGCAAGGCTTGGGGCTCTTGCGGAGTGGCCCAACATATCTAGCATATACTTTGCCATACTTGCTCCTCATCAAAACATATGATGCATCAAAATCATGAAATAGAGGATGCAGTTCAGATTTAGGCAAGTAGGTTCTAGTTGAAGTGTTCTTCTCAATTTTAGTTGGGGATGTGCTTCCTTTGACAAAGACAATCAAGTCTTTGCCATACTTGGAGGTTTTGGCATTTTGCTTTCCACCTCTAGTATAACCAAGACCATCCTTGACATTGAGAGGTCTTGTATTGGTGTATGCACTTCGTGCATACGCCACCTTCTCTTTCTCAAAGATGCCACCCTTAGGTGCTTGCTTGCCTTGAGTCAACTTAAGCTCATCTTTTAATTTAAGAATCAAGTTAGAACATTTGCAAGTTGATATTGCTTTGGATGCAACTTTTGAGGAGGAGCTTTTGGAGGAAGAGGCTACATTAGTCTTAAGGGACTCAACTTGAGTCTCAAGGATCTTGTTAACTTTTGCCAAGTTGCCAAGTTCGTCCTGGAGCTCAATGGTTGTCTCCTCAAGACTTGAGAATGTTTTCTTGCTTAGAGCAAGTTCATGCTCTAATGCCTTGCTCTTCTCTCTCTCAAGCTCAAGGAGCTCAATGAGCTCTTTACATCTTTCCTTTTCTTGGATAAGCAAGACCTCTTGCTTATCTATGAGCTCCTCCTTCTCAAAAATCTCATCCGAAAGCAATTTCATTCTTCGCAATGTGCTCTTACTTATATCCTTAAACATGTGTTCATTTTTGCTAGCACTATCAAAATCATCATGAGAGGATATGGAAGAGGATGAGTTAGAATTAACCTTTCTCCTTCCTTGTTTTGCCATGAGGCAAATTGGCTCGTGGTCGTAGAGATTGGGGAAGAGCTTGCTTCCCTTGGAGCTCCTCCCGATGGCTATGGTTGCCATCTTCTCCTCATCTTCGGACGAGGGGGACTCATCGTTAGAGTCCCACTCCTTGCCTAAGTGAGCATGACTGGAGGGCCTCTTATTCTTGTAGAACTTCTTCTCTTGTGGCTTGCCCTCCTTCTTCTTCTTGCCATCTTCATATGGGCAATCTACAATGAAGTGCCTGTACTCGCCACAATTGTAGCAAGCCCTCTTGGTTTTGGGTCTTGCCTTTTCCTTGCCTTTACTCTCATGCTTGTATCATCATTTTCTTCTCCTCATCATCCTCTTGAAGTTGTTGATGAAGAAGGCATCTTCCTCATCGGTGTCAAGGCTCTCCTCATCATCTTCGTCTTGCTCTTTTGAGGAGGTTGTTGCTTTGAGTGCAACATTCTTCATCTTCGAGGCGATGAACCTTTGGAGGTCATTGTAGAAGAGCGCCTCTTTCTCCATGATCTCGTGGTTGATGATCCTTCCAAGTACCTCCTCCAGGGTCATTTTGGAAAACCCCGGGCTTTCTCGGATCATGGAGCAAAGATAGACGTTTCTAGGCATGAACGCCCGAATCATCCTCTTCACCACCTCGTGGTCTGTCCACTTGGTACAACCATAAGATCTACTCTTGTTGATGAGTATCTTTAGGCGGTTGTACATCTCTTGGGGAGATTCACCATCCATAATGGCAAACCTCCCAAGCTCTCCTTCTATGAGCTCAATCTTAGCTTCTTTCACGTCTCGGTTGCCTTCATGAGCCGTCTTGAGAGTGTCCCAAATGTCCTTGGCCACCTCAAGTCCATCCACTCGGTTGAACTCATCTCTTGAGAAGGATGAGATGATCACTCTGGCCGCTTGAGCATTGCGGTGAAGGAGCACGGCTTGCTCCGGAGTGATATCTTCTTCATTCTTCGGGATGTGCACCCCGATCAACACAATTTGCCACAGTGAGGGGTTGAGTGACACAAGGTGGATCTTCATGTTGTGATTCCACATCCCGTAGTCAGTTCCATCGAATTGGGGAGGCTTCCCCAATGGGATGGAATGATAGTGGTTGTTGGAGACAAGGCATTCATAGTTGTAGCCTTGTTGGTTGTAGTTGATTGTGCCACTCGATGTGGAGGTTGAGGTGTCAACCTTGGGAATCTTCAACTTCTCTCGAAGTTTCACCTTGAGCTGGCGAATCTCTTCGTCATCCATTGACTTGTCTTGATAGAAGAGAACCTCTTTTGGGGTTGCTTGGACTTCACTGGTTGAGACTTCTTCGTACCCCACTCCGGCCATCTTCTCTTCGAGTTGCTAGAATCTTTTGGGAGAAACCTGCTCTGATATCAATTGAAAGTTGCCTAGAGGGGGGTGAATAGGCTAAACAACCTGAAATGACTTAATAAAACGAGATTAGAACTCAGGGGGCAGACTAGTCCGGTCCTCCTACACGGAAAAGCCTAAAAAGGGTTTCTAACAAGTTTTAGTCCAATTCTCGTGATGCAAGGTTTGTTAGATTGACTTAGTGAGCCTTAACAAGTTATATGACAAGTATGAAGCTAAGGATCACGATGAAACAAGAGTGATGAACAAAATCGATAAAGTTAACCCTAGAAGCAATGAGCAATAAGTGAAAGTAAAGAACACAAGGGACACAAGGATTTTATCCCGAGGTTCGATCCCATGAAGGAATCTACATCCCTGTTGAGGAGTCCACGAAGGATCGGGTTCAACAACCCTTCCCTCACCAAGTTTACCACACAGGCCTAACTTGGTTCTTCCACTATCACAAAGAGTGAATACAAGATTCGTTGGGGCTTCTCACAATCTGAGGCTCCCATCACAAATACAATCACAACTCACAAAGATTGACTCAAGCCACAGATTACAAAGATTCACAAAGTGCAAGAGATCAAACCGAGAGCCAAAGAGTGGTGTTCTTCCTCTTCTTCACCTCACCAAACCCTAATCTACACAAGAATTAGTTTTAGAGGGAATGTAGGCAAGAAGTAGGCTTTTGGAGGCTCAAGGTTGTTGTGGCGGCGCTAGGGTTTCAACTTGCTCAAAGGTTTTGTTCAAATGAACCCAGGGGTCCTCTATTTATAGAGGTCTCAAGGCCATACTACTAACTTCAGCAGATGGGCGGACTAGTCCGGCCTACAGCCCGGACTAGTCCGGCCTAGGGGACCACTGACGTCCCTGACAACTGTCGCACTGTGCGGCAATCGTCACACTACCCACCAAACTTTAAATTCAAACGATCACTTCAAAAACGGACTAGTCTGACCCTCACCGAACTAGTCTGATCTCACACAGAACCTTTTGTTCCGTGTGAAAACGGACTAGTCTGAAGACCACGGACTAGTCCGGCCCCTAGGGCGGACTAGTTCGGCCTTCCCACACTTAGTCTCTGAAGCACTGACTTCTCTCAAACCCGGACTAGTCCGGCCCCCAGGGCGGACTAGTCCAATCTCAATTAGGACCTCTTGGTCCGGATGAAAATGGACAAGTTCGTGGTTTTGGGACTTAGTCCCCAAACCCACTCCACGACTACCCGAACTAGTCTGTCCCACTACAGACTAGTCCGAACTCAGTTAGATCCTTCTGGTCTGGCTGAAAACGGACTTGGCCGACCAGGGGCAGACTAGTCCAACCACCTGCACGGACTAGTCCGGCCCTACTGCCAAACTCCTTCCAACTCTTTTCTCTCAATGAGTTTGACCTCTAAACTGCTTTGAGCTCCCAACTTGATTCTCGTAGGATTCTGTTTTTTTTTTAAAATAAAAACATAACTTACGTCAGCTATAATAAGAGCGACGTAAGTTAACCCAGGTCTCTATATATGCTAGCCAGCCAAGGACCTGACTGACTGACAACGAGGATCAGGAAAACCATTGGAAGACTGTAGCCGGAGCTGAGCAGTCGGAGGACCTCCCCGACGCATGGCTTCCGCGGCTAACCGGTCGTCTCACTCGTCGACGGGATCCTTTTACATCTCCGGCGAACCTTGGACAGTTCTGCCGCTCCACTCGAGCGTGTGATGGGCCTTCTGGAGGTCGGGGTAAAATGTTGGCCCATGAACGTCGGGAGAGGACACCAGCCACACAGGTATAGTTCGCCAAATGGGCCGGACCATCGGGCGGCACGAGGCCCGGCACTAAAAAGCCCGGTCCGAGCACGGGCCCGGCCCGACGGAAATTGTGCCGGGCCGGCCCAGGCCCGATAGCTGTGCCGTGCTTGGGCCGCCATCCCAGCACGACGTGCTGGCCCGAGCCCGACATGAAAATCAGTCGGCCCGATGCTGGCCCGAATATCTAAACCGTTGATCTCTAAGTAAATAAACCCTAACCGTTAGATCAACCTTTTGAGTTAGCCTCATATAAATATACATACACTACTTATTTCCAAACCCTAACCTCTCTCCCCAATCCCCACCCGCGCCGCCCCTGTCCCCAATCTCCACCTGCGCTGCCCGCCAATCCCCTGTCACGCCGCCCCCGTCCCCAACCCCCGGCCGCGCACCAGCCCCCGACCCCCGTCCCAAATCCCCGGCCGTGCCGCCGCCCGCCCCCCGTCCCCAATCGCCTGGCAGCGCGCCAGAGCCGTCGTCCCCAATTCCCGGCCGCGCCGCCCCCGTCCCCAACCCCCGGCCGCGCGCCAGCCCCCAACCCCCGTCCCCAATCCCCGGCCGCGCCGCCCCCCGCCCCCCGTCCCCATTCGCCTGATGGCGCGCCAACCTCCGTCCCAATCCCCGGTTGCTCCGCCCCCGCCCCCCGTCCCCAATCCCCCCTGGCCGCGCGCCCGCGCCCTGGCGCCGCCGCCTCGGAGTCGCCGTCCGCGCCGCCCGCCTCGGTGCCTTCTGTCGTCCTGTCTCAGAGTCGCCGTCCGACACCGCCTCCTGCCGCTCGCGCCGCCTCGGAGCCGCCGGCCGCAATGCTGCCGTCGGGCCGTCGGGTTGCCGTGCTGTGGGGGCCCGCCGTGCCGTCGTGTCGGCCCGGCACGAAAAAACGGCCTCCATGCCGTGCCTGGGCCGCATAGTGGGCACGACGGCACGGCCCGACACGGCACGGAAGGCGGACTGGGCCCCTTCGTGTCGGGCCCCTTCGTGCCGGGCTGTATCGGGCTCGTGCCGGGCTCGTGCCGGGCGGCCCATTTGGCGAACTATACACAGAGGCCATGCATGACGGATCACTCATGTTAGAGATGGGCCGTTGTCTTATTGCTATCGTCCATCTGATACTCAAACAAAAGTATCGATCGAGTATAACCTTCTAATCTGCTAGTTACCACCCATCTAAAGTGCAGTGTCCAAACTGAGTGAACCGTCCAATCTCCCACTCACCACCGTGGAGCTGGTAACCACTCCTAAAGGAAAGGAGTGCTTTCCTTTAGTCAAATTTTTGTTGTAAATATGCAGTGATCAAGGTGGTTCTGTACACATGTGCGATATACCTGAACACAAGCTGCTGAATTAGTCTCTAGCCTAGCAGTAAGCAGAAATGATAAAGATTTTGACTAGTAGTCAATATATATAATAGAAACTGACGAGGTTACATTACATCTTCGAGATTACAAGGCTTGATGAAGTCGATAAGGAGCCTTGACAAAATCTTCAGACTGAAAAGCAAGCACAGCTCTACGAAAGATTTTTTATCTTTTTGTCAGGACACCTGACCAAAACTAGCCTACGCTAATTGACATGAGCAATGGCTCCCTAACGTCCACGAAAACTGAAACAGGTTCCAAACGCGTGTCGACGGTGACGGAACCATGGCATCTCGAGCGCGGCTGCCGCGGTGAGCCGACGATCGGGGTCGCTTTGCAGCAGGCCGTTAAGGACGTCGAACCCGGCTTGCGATAGCTTCTTCGGAGGGAACCTAGCACGTAGACGGTCGGTGTTCTTCTGCTGCCCATGCTCCTCCCGAAGCTCGATCACCTCCCGGGGCGACGTCGTCGTGCTTGGCCACTCCACGAGGCCTTTGCCGTCAACTACCTGCAACAGTCCCTGAGGGTCGAATGCGTTGCGGAAGAATGGCACGCCCTCGCCGGCGAGAAGCTCGGCCATGATGCAACCAAGGCCCCACGTGTCGATCCGCTCGTCGTAGACGCTCTCGGAGCCGACCAAGAGCTCCGGCGCGCGGTAGGCGCTCGACGATGCCAGGTGCGCCAATGCATCCTTCTTCGCGGCGGTCTCTCCGGATTGCTCCGAGACGTTAAAGCCGCATATCGTGTACTTAATGCTCGCCTTCTTCGTCTTGGTCCGCTTCTTCTCTTTCGTTTCCAGGTGCTGCTGCTGCTGGTCCTCATCGACGATCACGTTCTCCGGCACGACTTCCCTGTGCACCACGCCGGCCTCGTGCGCGCAAGCCACTCCGGAGAGGAGCTGCGCCATGGCGTCGCGCACCTCGTCCTCGCTGAACGGTGGCCGGTCCTCGCGGCGCCGCTGCTGCATGTACCGGCGCAGGTTCATCGGACCGGCGAACTCCGTGACGATGAAGCGGTCGACGTCCTCGGAAAACGCGGCCAGGAGCTTCACGACGTTCGGGTGGCCGCGGCACGCCTGGAGCGCCATGACTTCTTGCGCGAACTCGCGGGGGCCCGTCATTACGAACTCGCCGTCGGTCCGTCCGCTGAGCTGCTTGACGGCGACGATCTGGCCCTCGACGCTGTCCCAGGCTGCGTACACCCTCCCGAACATGCCTTGGCCCAACACGATCGCTTCCTTGTACCGTTCCGACAGAGCCGGAGGCCAGCCGCTGGGATCCGCCGCCGCCGTCCCTGCTTCCTCCGTCGTCGCGCCGCCGCCGGCGTTGAAGACCGGCTCGTTCTCGGTCGCCGTCAAGACTGCAGCAGCCATCGTGGAGGGCGGTAGCGACTCTGTTCTCGCGAGGAACGAGAGACACGAGCGCCGGCGAAAGAGGAGTTGAAGCGCACCCGGTTTCTGCGGATGGAGGCCTGGTTCGCAAGGGCCGCTGGGCTTGCAGATTTATAGCGGGCGTGGAGCCGCAGCCGGTTCGACTCGGACATGGACGCGGTTCGATTCTGGTGGCCCGGCTCGGACTAGCGTGTGGCTGTTGGAAGTAGCAGATAGGAAAGGATCTGTATCCTGTTGTAATCCTGTACGTGCATTTGTGCCTCTTTCTTGACCATGTACGGTCTCTGCTAGCAATCTCTTAAACGTCAACTCAAATAGTGCTTGAATACATCCAGGTTTAAAAGAAGGGTTTGTCGCTTGAAATTTTTAAAAATCTATAGATTAATCAATCACATATTTTTTATCTGATCATTTTACAATTGACATACTCCTACAAATTATGGATTAACAATTACAAATTAAAGATTACAAATAACAAAAGCATTACCTTCTTCTTCTATTCCGGCCGCCGCCGCCACCCGCGCCGCTGCGTCGTCCGTGTGCCACCCTGATGTCGCGCCACCGGTGCCGAAGCTCCTCACCGCCGTTCTGGATCGCCGCCACGGCGTTAGGCCGCCGCCGTCTGCGGCTGGGTTGCGCGCCACCGTCACTGCAACGTTGGCCCGCCGGCGTCGGGCTTCGCGCTGCCTCCGTCCGGGCTCCGCCGGCGTAGGAGTGTCCGGCCGCCGCTTGAAAGTTGCCTAGAGGGGGTGAATAGGCTAAACGACCTGAAATGACTTAATAAAACGAGATTAGAACTCAGAGGGCGGACTAGTCCGGTCCTCCTACAGGGAAAAGCTTAAAAAGGGTTTCTTACAAGTTTTAGTCTAATTCTCGTGATGCAAGGTTTGTTAGAATGACTTAGTGAGCCTTAACAAGTTATATGACAAGTATGAAGCTAAGGCTCACGATGAAACAAGAGTGATGAACAAAACCGATAAAGTTAACTCTAGAAGCAATGATCAATAAGTGAAAGTAAAGAACACAAGGGACACAAGGAATTTATCCCGAGGTTCGATCCCACGAAGGAATCTACGTCCTTGTTGAGGAGTCCACGAAGGACCGGGTTCAACAACCCTTCCCTCACCAAGTTTACCACATGGGGCTAACTTGGTTCTTCCACTATCACAAAGAGTGAATACAAGATTCATTGGGACTTCTCACAATCTGAGGCTCCCACCACAAATACAATCACAACTCACAAAGATTGACTCAAGCCACAGATCACAAAGATTCACAAAGTGCAAGAGATCAAACTGAGAGCCAAATAGTAGTGTTCTTCCTCTTATTCACCTCACCAAACCCTAATCCACACAATAATTAGTTTTAGAGGGAATGTAGGCAAGAAGGAGGCTTTTGGAGGCTCAAGGTTGCCGTGGCGGCGCTAGAGTTTCAACTTGCTCAAAGGTTTTGTTCAAATGAATCCAGGGGTCCTCTATTTATAGAAGGTCCTAAGCCCATACTGCTGACTTCAGCAGATGGGCGGACTAGTCCGGCCTACAGCCCGGACTAGTCTGGCCTAGGGGACCACTGACGTCTCTGACAACTATCGCACTATGCGGCAATCGTCACACAACCCACCAAACTTCAAATTCAAACGATTACTTCAAAATCGGACTAGTCCGACCCTCACCGGACTAGTCCGATCTCACACAGAACCTTTTGTTCCTTGTGAAAACGGACTAGTCTGAAGACCACGAACTAGTTCGGCCCCCAGGGTGGACTAGTCCGGCCTTCCCAGACTTAGTCTCTGAAGCACCGACTTCTCTCAAACCCGGACTAGTCCGGCCCCCAGGGCGGACTAGTCCGATCTCAGTCAGGACCTCTTGGTCCGGATCAAAACGGACAAGTCCGTGGTTTTGGGACTTAGTCCCCAAACCCACTCCACGACTACCCGACTAGTCCGTCCCACTACAGACTAGTCCGAACTCAGTCAGACCCTTCTGGTCCGGCTGAAAACGGACTTGGTCGGCCAGGGGCAAACTAGTCTGGCCCTACTGCCAGACTCCTTCCAACTCTTTTCTCTCAATGGGTTTGACCTCTAAACCGCTTTGAGCTCCCAACTTAATCTCAATGCACTTTACACACACATCCTCAAACATATTTGGCTAGTCCAAACTCGACACACTAGAAACCCTAGTTTCTCCTTTTTGAGTTGACTTGGCCGTTTTCATCCTTTTCCTTTTTGAGGGATTGTGCTTCCACTTGAGTCCACACTTGTGCTTAAGATCACTGAGCTCATTAGTCACTTAATTGTTGTCATCAATCATCCAAAACCCACGGGGATCCTAGATGCACTTTCAATCTCCCCCTTTTTGGTGATTGATGACAAATATTAAGTCTTCACATTTAAGAGTATAAATTTGTGGTTTTCATAACGTGCGGGTGTATGAGTGACTCCCTCTCAATGAATGCATCGTAAAAGAAATATTGAGGAAGTCCTTCATACATACACATGTTATGGTGGGGTGCCTACGTGTTGTGCTCAACAATTTGTGACAAGACATAATAAATATGAATATGATTAAAAGATATACATTCAAAGCATCATATTGATATTGAATATTCAAAACATAGTCTTGCACAAATTTAAACAATCGACATGACATAAATATTACAATAAGAAGTGCAACATGTCCAAGGATCCAAAATAAAGGGAACAACTCATTACCCTCCTTTCTAACTCTCCCCCGTCTAACTCCCATCTAACTCCCCCCCTTTGGCATCAAGACACTAAAAAAGGAAAAGAAGAAGGGAACTCGAACCCTAACCACCCAGTCTTCACCGTCTTCACTATCATCGGCCCCAGCGTCGGAGTCGCTCTCCATGGCCTCCGGGTCCTCGTGATCGTCGTCGTCGTCGTCATTGTAGTCAGAGGCACGAGCCGAAGGAGCTGCCCGAGAAGAGCTCCCGTCCTCTTGGGGCTGGGCGAGCTCGTTGGCGGTGAAGTCAGGGAATGGAGTGATCTCCCCGTCGCTCACCTCCGGAGAGGACATAGGAACCTCCAGCTTGTCACACACCGCCTTGAGGTACTTCTTTTGGCGCTTGTGTGCCCTTTGGTTCCTAATCTTCTGCTTCCGGCAGGAAGTGAAGATCACCTTGAAGCACTTGAAGAAGGCGCTCATGGATTGAGGTGGAGGTTAAGAAGAAGGCGCCACGGGCCGAGAAGCTGGCATCGCTGAGGAGGCAGTAGGCTCCGCATTCTTCCGGTGCGGAGGAGGCGGGACTGCAGGAGGTGTCTGGGGATGGAGCGGGCGATGAGTCACATCCTTGACGAAGGTCACGCCCGACACCTTCTCAATGAGGTACATGATGTAGGGGGCATACCCGCAAGCACAGTTGGGGGTATGCGAGATGTTGAAAATGTCGTCGAAGATGTAATCGACGAGATTGAACTTCTCCTCCCCATCGATGAGAAGTAGCAGGTGCCTCAGATTGCCTTGTATAACTCCTGCATCACCATCCTTTGGTGCTATGGTCCGCCTCAGGTTCTTGTTGAGAATGCTGTAGAAAGGTTTGATGTTGCGAGCAAGTCCTGGCTCATAGGACACATGGCTTGGGTACATGTAGTCCAGCTGATCTCTGTCAACGGCCTTGAGGTTAGAGATGATGATCTCATGGTCCAAATGAGCCTCAAGACCTAGAATCTATGCAAACTCCTCAAATGTGACTGAGAGCTACTCGCCATGCGTCATCCATATAATCCTTCTATCACCAGAGGTGGTGAAGTAGACGGTGGAATAAAACTGTAGGATGACTTCGACGTTCCAGTCATACTTGAATCCCATGATGTTCTTGAGCACATGGCGCTCGGCTGCTTCAATGACCGCATCAAAAGCAGAATGTTGCTTCTTGGCCATGTACTCCCAGTCTACCCACTGTGCTTCAATCACAGGCTTCTTCATGCTTTGGTAGATGAGACGGTAATAATCACAATGAAAGTCGCACCAAAACCGAGGGTCGGCGGTGCTCCTTTCATACTTGTACACTTTGTCCGTCCTGAGCCTTCTTGCTTTCTCGGCTCCCTTTCCATGGAAAACATTTGCAGCTATTTCACGCTGCCTGTTGGGGTTCCTCTCGGGAGTGTGCACTTCCAGGGGGCCAATCGGTTTGGCCTTCCCTTTCTCCTTGATAGAAAATGCCCTTGGCCTTTGCAGCCGGGACCTTTACTGTGTGCTTTTTCTTCTTGGGCTCCACAGAAGCCAGAGCCTTGCCCTTCTTCAGATCTCGCTCAATCCAGCGTTCAACAATTTCTCCTTGGGCTGGCTCCTTGCCCTTCTCTTTCTCTCCAAGGGTCACAAGTCTCTTCCGCTTGGAGACTTGTGCAGCAGTGGCCTCAGAGTTATGAGCCTCGTGCTCCTCTCTCTTCTTCTTCTTCCGGAGTTCCTTGCGGGACTCCTCAATGGCCCGATCCATTGCTTCATCTTCATTGTAGGCCAAAGCTACGACCCTTGCTTGTTGCTTCTTGGCTTCTATAGCTTTCTCATGCTGCTCGAGATACTTCTCGACAGCCTCAACTTCGGCTCTTGTTCATTCTTCGGCGAGGCGAAGCTGCTCCGCCTCCCACTCGGGGTCAGTGAGAGGAGAAGCAAAACGGCGAGGAGCGGTCATTTCAGCTAAAAAGAATAGAAGCCATAAGATAGTAGGTCAAGGAGTTGGAATAATGCGAAAGAAATCTCGAGAAACGGCCAAAGTTGGAGTTTGACCTGTGTACACCGGACTTGTCCGCCTGGCACCGGACTAGTCCGGTTTACACAGGTTAAACCCTAACTGTCGACTGTTGGAGTCGGCAGATCTCCTGACACTATGGAAGTGTTGGAGGAGTTTGTAGTTCGGTGTGGGCGCGCGGAGATCCAAGAAGGTGAATCACGATTGGACTCGAGTGACACAGTGGTTTACGTGGTTCGGGCCGCCTGAGCGTAATACCCTACTCCACGGGTGTGTGTATGTTGTATTAACTTGTGAGCTTGAGTGTGTTCGAGTCTTCTCTCCGTGTATCGTCGGTTTGTCCTTTTATAGCACAAGGACAAACCGTTACAAGTTAGCCTGACCCGACATGTGGCCCTGGCGGTTACTAGTATTGATACACGAGATTAATTGTTGCTAATAACCCTGTAACGGCTCCGACAGTGCCGTTACAGGTGTTAAGATCGCCCGATTAAGTGTCATTAATGTGGAATTAATGATAATTAATCGGGTCTTGAAGTCTGCAGCTGTCCTTTGGAGATCCGGAGCCGTTACAACGTCTCCCGGGGGTTTGAAGCGGCTAGCTCCGACGTATGGACACGTGGCAGCTCCGTAGCTTGCTTGTGGGAAGCGGGAAGCTCCGGGGCGGCCTGGCACGTGTCAGGTCCGGAGCTTCTCTCGGTCAGGGGTTAAGTCCGGAGGTGCCGTTTCAGTAGCTAGCCCGGAGCTTCACCCTTGCGGGTAATAACTCCGGTCTGACAGTACACGTGGCAACCTAGGAGCTAACCATGTTGGAGAAACAGGTCCGGTTATGTCTGACAAGTGGGCCCCCGAGGGTCTTCAATTTGAGTGGATGTCCTCCCCTTGAGATCTTTGTAACCTCAGGGGGTGTATGGTTTTTAGGGTACCGACAGTGGCCCCCTGGACCTACCTCCGGGGAAGGCCAACGGGGTGAGGTCATTCCGCCGGAGGTGGGTCCACACCTGCGACTCTTGAACTGGGTCTTCAAGGGTCTTCGGAGGTGCCTTTGGCGGGGCTTTACGGTTAAGTCCCGACGCGTGGCGCACCTCAGGCGGCAGATAAGATCTTTGACGTGCGGATCTCTCGCAATTGAAGGTCGCCAGTTTCCGATACGAAAACCGTATCGGTTCCGCGCGCCTTGTCAGTCCGCCGCCTTTGGGTTTCCCGCCTCGTGATGACAACTGTTCGCCTGGGTAAGAACCTCGACTTGATCGTCAGGGTGGTCCCGGGCCCTCTTGTCATCGGCAGGGTTGAATTCTTGAGTAGTATCCTTGACTCCCCTGCAGTTTCCATCCAAGCGTTGCAAGGGCTTACTTAAGAAGGAAAGCGCACCGTCGGGAGTTCTTTACGCTTTCCATCTGTTCTTGCGCTCAAACTCCCAACTCGTGCTTTGCTCCTCTTCTCTTGCCTAGCTGTGCTGCGATGGAGTTGGGTCTGCGTGAGAGTCGCTTGAAGACGGAGAGCGATCTGAAGAAGGTCCGAGCCCTCATGGGGTGGTCGTCGGACTTCTTCAACCGTTCGGTCCGCGCCGGCGGAGAGCTTCCCTTTAAAAAGGAGCACTCCGGCGAGATGGTGTATTTTTCCTCGTACGCCATGGTGGGGTTGATCCCACCGTTTTCTTCTTTCTTCTTGATGCTGCTGGACTTCTATGGTCTGCAGCTATACCACCTTGGCCCTCACTCCATTCTCCTTGTGTCCATCTTTGTCCACTTCTGCGAGATGTGGGTGGGCATCCCTCCCTGCATCGAGCTCTTCCGCACCTTCTTCACCGTCCAAACCACCGGCCGAAGCGACGAGTACCTTGGCTTCTACTACTTTGTGAAGCGCAAGAAGTGCCCGTTCAAGTACCTCCGGTCATTCCCTTCCGGGAAGTGGGATGACTGGAAGAAGGATTGGGTTGTCGTCCGGGTGGAGGAGCATGAGCGGTTGGAGCTGCCAGACGGTCTGCCCGGCATTGACACGTCGGTGTGGAGCGAAGTTCCGGTGCTGGCGGCAGCTTTCGACCCCGTCCTGACCAGGATCCGCCAATGTGTGGAGGGAGGATTGACTCCCCAGGCGGTGTTCTGCAACTTCTTGTCCAACAGGTGGGCGCCGCTGAAGAGGAGGGAGAAGCTCGCCTGGGCCCTCAACAGCGTGATGGACGAGGACCGGGTTGAGACCGGGTTGAAGTCCAACATGGTGGGGAAGTCCTTGGAGTTTCACCTCAAGAAATTCCAGCACGGCATCGATGTCGACGGAGAGTACTTGACTCCGCCGCCGGCTTTCCTCCCCCTGAACGTGGAAGTTGAGTTCAGCAGGGAGCTCCGGCGGAAGATGCCCGCGCTTGACGACCTTGGCGTCGTCGAGAGAAGATCAACTGCCCGGTTGGCGATCCCCGGGTTGTCCGAAGGCGGCTCCGCCCCTGTCTCTCAACCAAGAGCTGAGGTCATCGGCAAGGGCAAGGAGCTGGCGGAGGAGCCGGAGAGCCGGAAGAGGAAGCTGCGACATGCTGACGGAAGGTCCGTCGGGCTGGTTACCTCCCCCCCAGTTCCCCGTCCTCAGGAAGGAAGATCCTCCGCCGCCGTAGCGGCTGTCCCCGTGGTGGGGTCTTTTCGGAGTGCTACTGTTCCGGCAGTGGGATCCTCCCGGAGTGCGACTGTCCCCGTGATGGATCCCTCCGGAGGTGCCAGTTCCGGGCAGGCGACTCCGGCACGTGAAGCGGTGAGGGCCTCCAGGTCCAGGAGTTCCTCCCGATCAAGGAGAGCTCCTACCCGGGAAACGCCCGCGGCCACGGCAAGTCTTGGGAGTCCTCCCGGAGCTCCTACACCGACCGTGGCCAGCCCGGAACGTCCGGGAAAGAGGTTCCGCGCAAGCTGGTGCGTGAGCCTCCCAAGGTAATTTTTCTTTCTTACCTCGATTAACTTTTAATTGTAGCATCTATTTGCTCAATTTCTTCGTTCTTTATCTGCAGCGTTCCCAAGAAGGGGAGTGAAGCTCCGCCCTCAGCCACAGTGTCTGAGGCTGCGGGGGCTTCTGCTCCAGCTCCGGTGCTGCCCCAAGCGGAGGCTGCGACAGCTCTGGCGCCGGCTGTCGTGGTCATGGACCTCGACTCGTCTCCAGAGGTTCCCGTGGTAGCGCCGGACCACGGGATTGAAGATGCGCCAGCGGCACCCGTTCCGGAGGTTGAAGCTCCGGGTCCTGGTGCTGCAGAAGTAGAAGCTCCGGCTGTTGAGTCGGAGGAAGTAGCGGTCCCAGCTTCGGAGCCGGAAAGTGCTGAAGCCCCGGCGGTTGAGCCGGAGGTAGCTGAACCCCTGGCATGCGAGCCGGAAGTTGAAGTGGTTCCGGCAGTTGAGCCGGTTACTTCCGAAGCTCCGGTCGCAGAGCCGGTAATTATTGGAGCGCCGGCTGCAGAGCCAGTGATTGTGGAGGCGCCGGCCGCAGAGCCGGTGATTGCTGGAGCGCCGGCCGCAGAGCCGGTGGTCGAAGAGGCGAGGGAGCTTGAGCCTCCCTCAGAAGAAGTGTCCCGGCCGGAGCCAGTGGAGGCGACGACGTCGATGATACCCGTGGCAGAGCCAGAGTGCCTGAACGAAGTCGCCGGCCCCCAGCCTGAGGGGGCAAATGAAGACTTGGTGGCGGGACCTTCTTCGGTGGCGACTGAGGCCATCCCGGAGGAGTGCCCTAGTGCTTTGGAAGCTCGGGGTTCCACTCTCGTAGAGTGGGACCAAATTTTTGTAAATGAAGACCCGCTGGAACCAGCGGAGGAGATCCCGGCAGGTCCGGAGCCCATCTCTCTGTCAATGTCCATCGACAATGCCTGCTCCAGTCTACGTCAGGTTCAACTGGCCTTCTTCCACGACAGCAAAGCTCTTGAAGAGGAGCGCCAAACCCTTAGGAGGTGGCGTAATCGGCTCCACTTTGAGACTAAGCTGGCGCAGTCGAGGATTGCTGATGACAAGGAATGGATCAGGCGGGAGAAGGTCCGCCTGGAGCTCTGGGGTGAGCTGCTGGACGAGAGGGAGAGCATGACTCACGCCCTCGACGCTCAATCCCGGGAGTTCCATGACCAAGCTAAGGCTGCTAACGACGCGGCCAACGCTCGGTTCGATCAACTCGAGGCCATCAGCACCGCACTCATCAAGCGCCGAGAGGCACTTGAGGGAAGGGAAAAGCGGCTCGAGGATGAGGAGCAAAAACTCCTGGAGCTACGGGATGACGTCTTGCGACGGGAGGATGAGCTCGCCGAGAAAACAGCTCTGGTGGACAAGGGCCTCGAGGAGCGCACTAAAAATTTGGAAGAGCGCTGCCTCGAGGAGGAGGAGAAGACCTGGGTGCGGGGGCAGGAACTCTACGAGTACGAGTGTGCCCTTGTCGCCCGGGAGAAGAAAATAGAGGCTAGGGAGAAAGACCTGGTCGATCGCCGGAACAAGATCCACCTCCGGGAGGAGGAGCTCGGAAGACTTGAGAAGCGGGTTGCTGCGAAGATTCAGCAAAACGCCAAAGAAGTTGAGCGTCTCTCCCGCGAGAATTCGGAGCTGGAGGCGGCCCAGAGATCCCTGGAAGAGATGAAGGGCCTGAGGAAGACGGACTCCCTACAAATTTGGGAGTTCCTGAGCAAGGCCGACGATGCGCTGGCGCCGATGGGTTTCAGCCCCGTGCTCCCGGATGATCCGGAGCCGGAGCCGGACCTTGCGTTGCAAGCGTTGAGCGCTGCGGGCAGCAAGCTCTCCAAGGTGGGCGACGTCATCGCGGACCAGCTGGAGGTCGAGGGGCAATCCCTGGCTAGGAACGTCACAGAGTATGTGTTGACGTGCTACACTATCCGAAACCCTCGATTCCCTCTGGACCCGGTGCTTGAAGGCCCCGTCGAAGGAGAAGGCGAAGCTACCCGAGCCAGCGTGTCGGAGGTCGCCAGAAGGTCGCCGAGTTCTTCCATAGGGTCTAGGACTGTCTCTCTTAGCCTTTACTTGTATCTTCTCTTCTTCCTCAATTTTGTAATCCCTTGTCTCCAGATGTAATCTCCGGTCTTCTGATGAAATGAAATCCCCAATTTTTCGTGAATTTCATTTTTTTGTCTTCAACATCTTTATCTTCACTTGGCCCCCTGGTAGATGTGCACAATTTGATTGTGGACATGTACCAAAAGGATGTTGAGTTTTGTTGAAGACAAATTTGCTTCGAACTCGTATAATTTAGGTCCGAAGTTTTCGATAGTGAAGGTCCTTTGAAGTCGTCGGAGCTTAGAAGCTCCGACACTGTCCATCACCGGAGCTTAGTAGTTCCGGCAATAGCCTCTACCAACACGTTGAGCGTCGATAGTTAATACTCCAAGGTGTCGGAGCTTAGTAGCTCCGGCGATGACCCTTGCCACACTTGGTTTACTGGCAACAGACTTCAGTGACGGGGTCTTCTCACCATCTTTTAGTTAACGCCGACAGTTGACGCTCTGGTGGAAGTCAGAGCTTGGTTTGCTCCGGTTTTTCTCCCTCAACTTTGGTTCATTTTTCCTGCACACTTAAGCCAAGAAAAATAGTAAAATTCGTTCCTTGTCTATAACTTCGTCGCGACTTATGGTTCTCAAGAAAATTTTAAGTTTGAACACGATTTTTAGTACGACTGGATGAATTGTCTTTTCTTTTAGATCTAATTGTCCATGGACCCACCTTACTTTGGCCTGCCGGGATGTAGGTAGAGTGGCGTACTTAGGGTGCTTGACCAGGCTAAGTCGATAGCGCACTCCGGCCCTAGAATGGCTTGGCGGCTTTCAGGCGAGTTGGCCACAGATGATATTTAAATCTAAAAAATCCGACAATTCGACTCGAATCGTACGTAAACCGGTCAAACTAGAACTTCTTAAGAATTGCACATTTCTGTTATAGACAAGAAAGAGAAAAATAAAAATGTCGAGCCTATGCAAAAATGAATGCACGTGGAGTCTATTTCACATGAAGATGTCTTTCATTATAGGTCCGGGGTACAGGGGAAACAAGTACACTCTTAGGGTACTGAACCAGGCTAAGTGTGTTTGGTTTCTCGTTTGACCCAGGGTAGTTAGCCACACTTCTAGTCCGGAGACTGTATCAAGTGTTGCATGAGCTTTTCAAACCTTTCGGGAAAGGTTCGGCTGCTCTCCCGGAGGAACTACCCGACTCTGTACAATAACTCTATAACATACATTTCAAGTTACTTAAGACTCACCTCCGTGGAATTAAGTGTAGAACTTACGGAGGTGCTCGATGTTCCAAGGATTTGGGAGAGGTGTCCCATCCTCGGTAGCCAAGCGAACGCTTCCGGGACGGGATACTTTGATCACTCGAAAGGGTCCTTCCCAGCCGGGGGAGAGTTTGTTTTGCCCTTCTCTGGATAGTATTCTCCGTAGCACCAGATCGCCTTCCTCGAGCTGTCGGTTGTGTACATGCCGCTGGTGATAGCGCCGTAAAGCTTGGCGGTATCGGGCGTTCCGAACAGCTGCTTGGCACCTTCCCTCCTCAAGGAGGTCTAGGTCTTCGCGCCGGAGCTGGTCCTGCGCGTCTTCGTCGAAGGTCCGGACCCGGAGGGAACCCAAGGTGATTTCCAGAGGAAGGATCGCTTCTGCTCCGTACACCAGGAAGAAGGGTGTTTCTCCGGTTGCCCGACTTGGAGAAGTCCTGTTGGCCCATAGAGTGGGCGGAAGCTCTTCGATCCAATTGGCTCCGTGCTTTTTCAAACGCTCGTAAGTGCGTGTTTTGAGTCCTTTAAGGATCTCTGCGTTTGCTCTCTCGGCTTGTCCATTGCTGGCAGGATGAGCTACGGAAGCGTAGCAAACTTGTATGCCGAGGTCTTCGCAATATCCTTGAAATGCGGAGCTTGTGAATTGAGTCCCATTATCAGTGATGATCTTATTTGGGACTCCGAATCTGCTCACGATAGATTGTAGAAAATTGATTGCAGATTGTTTGTTGATCGTCACAACAGGAGTAGCTTCCGGCCACTTGGTGAACTTGTCAATGGCGACGTACAGGAACTTGTAACCTCCGACGGCTCTTGGGAAGGGTCCCAAGATGTCCATCCCCCACACAGCGAAAGGCCATGTAGGAGGTATCATTTGTAAGGACTGAGCAGGTGTGTGAATTTGCTTTGCATGAAATTGGCATGCTTTGCATTTCTTCACTAGCTCAGTGGCATCCTGGAGCGCTGTAGGCCAATAGAAGCCGTGCCGAAAGGCTTTTCCGACCAGCGTGCGGGAAGATGCGTGGTTCCCACACTCGCCTCCATGGATTTCTGCGAGGAGCTCGCAGCCTTCTTCCCTTGTGATGCACCGCATTAGGATGCCGTTGGCACCACGCCGGTAGAGATCCCCTTCTACCAACGTGTATCTTTTAGCCAATCTGACTACCCGGTCAGCGGATACATCATCGTCAGGAAGGATATTGTCTTTCAAGTAGTTCCGGATCTCCGAGATCCATGCATCGGAACTGACTTGAGCATTTGAGTCTTGCGTGCTGGGTTGCTCGGAGCTTCCGGCAGCACCTACGACCCTTGATGGCTGCCATGGTAACAGGGCCATCGGGACCGTCAGCTTCGGGATGCTGATCTCGCCCCCTTCGTTCAGTTCGGCAGGCTGAACTGTGGGTTTGGACAACCTCCGGACAAAGGTTCCGTCAGGAGCCGGAGCTCCGGTTGACGCCTTGGTCGAGAGTTCGTCAGCTTCAGCGTTGTGAGCACGCTGAACATGGTGAAGGTCTAGGACTTCGAAGTCCTTCTGAAGCCTCTGGACTTCAAGGTAGTAAGCAGCCAGCTGGAGATTATTGCAGGAGCATTCACCCTTTACCTGCTTGATGACGAGTTGTGAATCTCCTTTGACCAGTAATTGCTTGACACCATATGAAAGTGCCACCTTTAATCCATAGATGAGTGCTTCGTACTCCGCCATGTTGTTGGTTGCCTTGAAGTCAAGGTGTACCATGTATTTCACCTTCTCCCCGGTTGGTGCGAGGAGAAGGATTCCAGCTCCGGCTCCCTGCTTCTGCATGGAGCCGTCGAAGTAAAGGGTCCAATGAGGTTTAGTGAAGGTCGGAACTTGAGGTTCCGTCTTCTGCTCACTGGGGCCCCCAGGGTTTAATGGAGAGGGAGTCCATTCTGCCACGAAATCTGCCAACGCTTGACTCTTGATTGCTTGTCTCGGAATGAATTCAAGATCAAATTCAGCCAATTCCGTTGCCCACTTTGCAATATTCCCAGTTGAATTGGGATTATGCAGGATCGCTCGAAGTGGATATGAAGTCACCACTGAGACTTTGTGAGCTTGGAAATAGTGTCGAAGCTTCCTTGAGGCAATAAGAACTGCATAGAGCAGTTTATGCACCTCTAGGTATCGAGTCTTGGCATCATGTAACACTTCACTGATGAAGTATACCGGGCGTTGAATGGTCCGGACCCTCCCGGAGGGGTCCGGGGCTTCCTCTTCATTGATCCGGACCCTCTCGGAGGGGTCCAGACTCTCTTCGGGGACCTCCGGGTTCTGGGTGGAGGAACCCGGAGCTTCTTCAGGAATGACCTGGATCCTCTCGGAAAGATCTGGGTCCTCTGAAGTGACTTCTTGTGGGTTCAAGTCTGGGAGCTGGGACCCAGACCCGCTTTCAGGAACCTCCGGACCCTCCCGAAGGGGTCTGGATTCCTGAGTATTGGATAGTTCTGGTCTCTCCGCAACCAGAACCATACTGACGACTTCGTCAGTAGCTGAAATGTAAAGCAGTAAAGGCTCACCAGGGTTCGGAGCTACCAAGACTGGTAGGGTGGTGAGGAACTGTTTCAGCTCCTGGAATGCCTTCTCTGCTTCTTCAGACCATTGGAATGGTCCGGACTTCCTCAGTAACTTGAAGAAGGGAAGTGCCTTTTCCGCCAGTCTTGAAATGAACCGGCTGAGGGCTGCTAGACATCCAGTTAATTTTTGGACGTCTTTGATGCGGGTTGGTGGCCGCATGTCTTCAATGGCTTTTATCTTCGCCGGATTAGCCTCTATGCCCCGGTGACTTACCAGGAAACCAAGAAGCTTTCCGGAACTAACCCCGAATACGCACTTGTCTGGGTTTAGCTTCGTGCGGGTGGCCCGCAGCTTGTCGAAGACAGCCTACAAGGTGTCCAAGAGGGACTCCTTGTTCTTGACTTTGACCACGATGTCATCGACGTACACTTCCACTATGTCTCTAATGAGTTCTTCGAAAGTTTTGTACATAGCTCGTACAAAAGTTGAAGCTGCATTCTTGAGACCAAAAGGCATGGCTGTGTAACAGTACAATCCATCCACTGTGATGAATGAAGTATGTTCTTCATCTTCCCTAGACATCCTGATTTGATGATATCCAGAATATGCGTCTAGAAAACACAGTAACTCACACCCGGAGGTGGAATCCACTATCTGATCTATTCTAGGTAGTGGGAATGGGTCTTTTGGACATGCCTTATTCAGTGTGGTGTAGTCGATGCACATCCGAAGTTTCCCGCCGGCCTTGGGCACAACGACTGGGTTTGCCAGCCATTTTGGATGGTAAACTTCTCGGATGAATCCGGCTTCGAGCAACTTCTTCACTTCTTGTCGGATGAAGTTCTGTCGCTCTACTGATTGCTTCCGAGGTTTCTGATGCACAGGCCGAGCGTCGGGGTAAATCTTCAGATTATGCTCAATCACTTCCCTAGGGATCCCAGGCATTTGTGACGGTTGCCAAGCAAACACGTCAACGTTAGCCCGGAGGAAAGTGATGAGCGCGAGTTCCTATTTGTCGTTCAAACCTCCTGATATACGGGTGGTTTGAGCGGCATCGGAACCAATTTGGACGACTTTGACGGGAATGTCGGTGTCGCCGCTTGGCTGCACACGGGATGCAGAGGTCGAGCCTCGTTGCCGAATGCTCGGAGGTTGTGGAGTTTGCTTCTGTCTGGAGTCCTCCTCTTGCGCTGTGGTGAGTGCGTGGAGTTCCTCCAGAGCAGTGACTCCGGCAGTGCGATCTCCGCGGATCCGGAGAACGCCTACTGGTGTTGGCATTTTCAACACCAGGTATCCATAATGAGCAGCTGCCATGAATTTGTACAGGGCAGGTCTACCCAAGATGGCGTTGAATGGTAAGTTGATCTGAGCGACGTCAAAGACCAACTTCTCGGTGCGATACTTTTCCCGGGTCCCGAAGGTAACAGGGAGAGTAATAGCTTCGAGTGGAGTAATGGCCCCCGGACCTACTCCGGAGAAAGGTCGAGAGGGCTGGAGGTCCGAAGGTCGGAGCTGAAGCTTAGTGAAAGCTTCGAAGCTGATGAGGTTAAGCCCCGAACCTCCGTCTACCAGGACATGATGGAGCTGGATGTTGTTGATGGTGGGAGATACCATCAAGGGTAATTGGCCAGCTCCGACCATGCTTTGAGGACAGTCCGAAGCATCAAAAGTGATGGGTGTGTCCATCCACTTTCTATGTGGCTCCGGTCTAGCTGTAGGAGCTACAGCAGTCATATCCCGTCGCATAGTCTTGATGACACGACGGGAAGTAATGTCCCATGATCCACCAAAGATGGTGTTCATGGTTTTTCGACGCTCGTTGTCGGAGACGTCGGAGTCATCGTCGACGGAGGTGTAGACGGCTTTCAGGACCTTTTTGGGGTCCTGAAATCCAAACTCCTCTTCAGCCGGAGCTTCATCGACCTTTTGTTTTCCCTCCCTCTGTCGAAAGGGAGACCCTTCCCGGCGCTTGTGGTAGCGCTCGGCAAGGTTTTGGACCTCTCGGCAGTCTTCCAGCCTGTGGCTGCCCGTTTTGTGAATGGGGCACCACATCTTGGGTTTGCCACCGTCTTCAGAAGACGGTCGAGGTCGTTTCTCGGGGCGTGGCCCCCAGCCACCAGGAGTTGCAGTGGCTGCAACGTTGGATGTGCCGGCCGACGGCTTCTTCTTGCCGTTGGTCTTCTTTTTCTTCTTGCCACTCCCGGAGGTAGCGGCTTCTTCTTTGGAGGATTTTTTATGATCCTCCAAGGCTGATTTGGAGTGCATTTCACGGCCCTCTGCAGCCCTGGCACATTTGTCTGCCAAGCTGAAGAGCTCCGTGACGCTGGTGATCTCTTTGATCGCCAGCTTCTCCAACATCTTCTTGTCTCGCACACCCTGTCTGAATGCCACAATGACAGAAGCGCTTGAGATAGAAGGGATTGTGTTACGTACCTGAGAGAACCTCTGGATGAATGACTGCAAAGATTCTCCTCCTTTTTGTACGACCGCAAAAAGGTCTAGTTCAGTGCCCGGTCGGGTGTATGAACTCCCGAAATTGGCAGTGAACTGACGGCACAGCTCCTCCCAACTGTCAATAGAGTTGGGTGGAAGGCTCATAAACCAGGACCTGGCGGTCCCAGTTAAGGCCACTGGAAAATAGTTGGCCATTACGGCCTCGTTTCCTCCAGCTGCTAGGATTGCAGTGGAGTATATCTGCAGGAATTCTACGGGGTTGACAGTCCCGTCGAATTTTTCCGGCAAGTGTGGCCGGAACTTCTGTGGCCATCTAACCATGCGCAGGTGCATGGCTAGGGCGGAACAACCTCCTCCTACTCCTTCCAGAGTAGAAAGGTCTTGAGCATCTCGTCTTTCTCGAGCTCGCTCGATATGGACACGGCCATCCTGTTGGCGGTATCGGCGATCAAGCTCCGCCCGGAGGTCGTGTGTTGAAAGCCGAGATGCGGTATGGGTGCGTCGTGCCCCAGAAGGCAACGACGTCACCTGCTGTGACGCAGCTCGTCTCCGGTTGTTGGAGACATGTGGACCAAGTCTTCCCGACAACGTCCGTCGCTGCGACGGGGCCCGCCCTGAAGGAGGTGGACCCTGGTTGTTGAGGCGTTCGGCCGCTGCTGCGACCAAATGCTCAACATCAGCCCTCCATTGCTCCATGGCACCCTGAGATGCATCCGAAGGTGGTGGTCGCTGAAGAAGAGCATGCGCTGCATGGAGCGCGTGTTCTGGGTTGTCACGACTTGCCGGCGCAGAATGTGACGCCGGTGCACCACCATGTTGTCCGGCATGTCTTGTCGGAGAAGATGGTGGTGGTGGGAGTGTGACTCCTACTGGCACTGAGGCTCCTGCCGGTGGCTGCATGTTGGAGGGATTGCCTCCGACAGCCTGAGCAGCAGGTTGCCCGTTGGATGATCCAGCTGCAGAATTCACCATTCTTGAAGATCTCAGGCGCCCCTACCTGGCGCGCCAACTGTCGACTGTTGGAGTCGGCAGATCTCCTGACACTATGGAAGTGTTGGAGGAGTTTGTAGTTCGGTGTGGGCGCGCGGAGATCCAAGAAGGTGAATCACGATTGGACTCGAGTGACACAGTGGTTTACGTGGTTCGGGCCGCCTGAGCGTAATACCCTACTCCACGGGTGTGTGTATGTTGTATTAACTTGTGAGCTTGAGTGTGTTCGAGTCTTCTCTCCGTGTATCGTCGGTTTGTCCTTTTATGGCACAAGGACAAACCGTTACAAGTTAGCCTGACCCGACATGTGGCCCTGGCGGTTACTAGTATTGATACACGAGACTAATTGTTGCTAATAACCCTGTAACGGCTCCGACAGTGCCGTTACAGGTGTTAAGATCGTCCGATTAAGTGTCATTAATGTGGAATTAATGATAATTAATCGGGTCTTGAAGTCTGCAGCTGTCCTTTGGAGATCCGGAGCCGTTACAACGTCTCCCGGGGGTTTGAAGCGGCTAGCTCCGACGTATGGACACGTGGCAGCTCCGGAGCTTGCTTGTGGGAAGCGGGAAGCTCCGGGGCGGCCTGGCACGTGTCAGGTCCGGAGCTTCTCTCGGTCAGGGGTTAAGTCCGGAGGTGCCGTTTCAGTAGCTAGCCCGGAGCTTCACCCTTGCGGGTAATAACTCCGGTCTGACAGTACACGTGGCAACCTAGGGGCTAACCATGTTGGAGAAACAGGTCCGGTTATGTCTGACAAGTGGGCCCCCGAGGGTCTTCAATTTGAGTGGATGTCCTCCCCTTGAGATCTTTGTAACCTCAGGGGGTGTATGGTTTTTAGGGTACCGACACTAACTCTATCGGTTTTTCGAGAAATTTTGGAATCAACTCGCAATATTCCTAGGCTATGATCACAAGGTCACTAGAAGTAACTTTAATGAAGAGGCATCTATCAAAAACTCAATGAATCAAGAATGAGGCAAGTTTTTGAAAAGTGGGGGATACCTCTTCAAATCTTGAGAAATCGACGGAATCGGGGATGGATCGCGTCGTGAGTGATCGGTGAAAGTTTCTCACACCTCCGGGGCTTCCAATGCACGAATTAGAAACGATTTTTGGTGGTTGGAATCAAAAATCACCAAAAGAGGGCGGTTTCGCGCGCGTGGGAGAGAGAGAGAAAGCCAAAAGAAGAAGTGGAGGGGTCGGCCACTTCCTGGGGGGTTTAAGTCCCCAGGGGCCGGACTAGTCCGGTTAAGGGGACGGACTAGTCCAGTCAGCGGACCAAACCCG
The DNA here is from genome assembly GCA_036927565.1 of Tuctoria greenei. Taxonomy (NCBI): domain Eukaryota; kingdom Viridiplantae; phylum Streptophyta; class Magnoliopsida; order Poales; family Poaceae; genus Tuctoria; species Tuctoria greenei. Next base: position 175,968,108 of record JAYESD010000009.1, on the reverse strand, counting down.
AACCAGCTCGGATCCGGACTTGTCCGGCCAAAGGGCAGACTAGTCCGGTCCAAGGAGGCTGAAAACACATATATTTGAGTTTTAGCCACTATAGATGATCCTTTTGGACATATTGCCACAATAAAACTTTATGAATATGGTCAGTTAGCATTCAACATTCAAACTATGACCATAACTCACAAACTCACTAGTTTTTCAAATATTTTGAAGAAAATCGAGATAGAGATGAATTTTTCAACCACATGCATTCTTTTGAATAAGGCAAAAGGTAAACATTGAGATGTGCATGTTTCAAGCCACATTTCAAGAATCTAAGATATTGAGCTCACTCCTAAGCTCACAAAATCGCTTCTCATCTAGGGGCTTGGTGAATATGTCGGCTAGTTAGTTCTCAGTTCTCACATGGGAAATTACTATACCCCCCTTTAAGGAATGATCTCTCAAGAAATGGTGTCTAATGTCTATGTGTTTGGTCCTTGAATGCTCAAGTGGATTATGGGCTATTTTGATGGCGCTCTCATTGTCACATAGGAGAGGAATATGGCACAAGTTTATACCATAATACCTTAGAGTTTGTCTCATCCAAAGAAGTTGTGCACAACAACTTCCGTCTGCGACATACTCCGCTTTGGCTATGGAAAGAGCAATGGAATTTTGTTTCTTAGAGGACCAAGACACTAATGATCTACCCAAAATTGGCATGTCCCGGATGTGCTCTTTCTATCAACTTTGCACCCCACATAATCCGCATCGGAATAGCCAATGAGGTTAAACTTGGATCCTTTGGGGTACCAAAATCCTAGGCTAGGTGTGTGAACTAAATATCTAAGAATTCTCTTCACGACGGTCATATGACACACCTTAGGTGCAGCTTGAAAACGTGCACACATACACACACTAAGCATAATATTCGGTCTAGATGCACAAAGATATACCAAAGAGCCAATCATGGAACGATATACCTTTTGGTCCACAGTTGGACCATCTTCGTTTAGGTCTAAGTGTCCATTTGTTGCCATTGGAGTCTTGATGGGCTCGGCCTTGTCCATGTCAAACTTCTTTAATATGTCTTGAGTGTATTTTGTTTGACTTATGAACGTGTCTTCTTTGAGTTGCTTGACTTTAAAACCTAAAAAGAACTTCAACTCCCCCATCATGGACATCTCAAATCTCTCTGTCATTATCTTAGAAAACTCATCACGAAACACTTTGTTAGTAGAACCAAATATAATGTCATCGACATATATTTGGCACACAAATAGATCATAATTAAAATGCTTTGTAAAGAGAGTGTAATCAACTTTTCCTATCTTAAAACCATTTTGAACTAGAAAGTCTCTAAGACACTCATACCAAGCTCTAGGAGCTTGTTTGAGGCCATAGAGAGCCTTACGCAATTTGAAGACATGGTTTATGAATTCTTGGTCTTCGAAGCCCGGTGGTTGTTTGTCGGTACCCTCCATACCGGATACCTCTTGGGATTGCAAAGATCACAAGGAAACTCCATATACCAGATTTGAAGACCTCCGAAGGCCCCACAAGTCAGACGTAGCTGGACCTACCCGTCCACGACGGTGAGCTCCGGAGCTGCCACGTGGCAACCGCCGGACCTTCAACTTCAACTATCAAGTCGGTGGACCCCCCAACAGGTCCGGACCTTCAAGGATCAATCAAAAACTTCAAGACCCGATTAAGTGTCATTAATGCCATATTAATGGCACACGATCAGATGGTCCTTAATACTGGTAATGGCACTGTTAAGGCCCGTTACCAGGCTATTAAGGGTAATTAACTCCATTTATTGTGTATCAAGCATGTGTAACCGCCGGGGCCACCTGTCGGGCCAAGCAACGTTGTAATGACCAGTCCTTGTACTATAACAGGACTGGTCGACGATACACAAAGGACGGTTCCAGACCACTACTGAACACCCTGAGCTAGACGAGCTTCTTCTTCTGGAGCTTCTTCTAGACTCACAAGCTTAATACATCACCAACACACCCCGTGGAGTAGGGTATTACGCTCAGGCGGCCCGAACCACGTAAATCCCTGTGTACACGTGTCTTTCATCTTCTTGAATCTCTGTGCGCCCAATACCGAACTACAACTCCTCGATCTACCAAAGTTAGTGTTGGGAGATCTGCCCGTTCCCAACACCGACAGTTGGCGCGCCAGGTAGGGGCACCCGAGATTTCAAGTATGATGAACTTGGCTGCTGGATCTTCCAACGGCAACCCTGTCGTTCAACCCACTGGAGGAAATCCCTCCAACATACAGCAACCAACACGTGTCGTGGCTCCAGCAGGAGTCATGCCTCCACCACCACCGCATGCACCAGCACATCAAGCTGAGTAGCGTGATGGTGCATCGGCGTCGGTCACTGCATGGGCAAACAACAACAACCCTGAACACACGCTTCATGTGGTGCGTGCTATCCTCCAACGTCCACCACCTCCAGGTGCATCACAGGGTGCAATGGAGTAGTGGAGGGCTGATGTGGAACACCTGGTTGCACCAGCAGCCGACCACATCAGCAACCAAGGTCCTCCTCCATCGGGGCGGGCCTCATCACAGCGCCAGACTGTGTCTGGCAGACTTGGTCCGCATGTTTCCCATAATAGGAGGCGTGCTGCGTCCCAGCAAGTTACGTCGCTACCCTGTGGGGCGCGACGTACTCATACGGTAACCAGGATGTCAACTCATGACCTCCGGGCAGAGCTTGATTGCCGTTACCGTCAACAGGATGACCGTGTCCATATCGAGCGCACTCGCGAAAGGTGAGAGGCTCGAGACAGCCTTGCTCCCGAGGGAGTAGGAGGAGGCTGTTCTGCACTAGCCATGCATCTACGCATGGTCAGATGACCACAAAAGTTCCGGCCACACCTGCTGGAGAAATTTGACGGGACTGTTAACCCCGCTGAGTTTCTCCAAATTTACACCACCGCAATCCTTGTGGCCGGAGGTAACGAGGCTGTAATGGCCAACTACTTCCCAATGGCTTTGACTGGTACTGCCAGGTCCTAGTACACGAGCCTTCCTCACAACTCTATCAATAGTTGGGAGGAATTGTGCCAACAGTTCACCACCAATTTCGGAAGTTCATACACCCGACCAGGCACCGAACTAGACCTTTTTGCAGTTGTGCAAAAGGGGGGAGAATCCCTGCGCTCATTCATCCAGAGGTTCTCCCAGGTATGAAACACCATTCCTTCTATCTCTAGCGCTTCTGTCATCATGGCATTTAGACAGGACATACGGGATAAGAAGATGCTGGAAAAGCTGGCGGTCAAGGAGATCACTAGCGTCATGGATCTCTTCAGCTTGGCAGACAAGTGTGCCAAAGTTGTGGAGGGCCATGAGATGCACTTCAAACCACCTCCGGAGGATGACAAAAAATCCTCCAAAGGCGAAGCCACTACCTCCGGGAGTGGCGAAAAGAAGAAAAAGTCCAACAGCAAGAAGAAGCCGTCGGCCGGCACATCCACTACTGCAGCTACTGCAGCTCCGGGTGGCCGGGGGCCATGCCTTGAGAAACGACCTCAACCGTCCTCTGAAGACGGTGGCAAATCCAAAATGTGGTGTCCTATCCACAAAATGAACAACCACAACTTGGAGGACTGCCGGGAGGTCCAAAACCTTGTCGAGCGCTACCACAAGCGCCGGGAAGAAGTTCCTTTCCATCAAAGGGAAGGAAAGCAGAAAGTCGACGAAGCTCCGGCTGAAGAGGAGTTGGGATTCCAGGACCCTAAAAAGATCCTGAAGGCTGTGTACACCTCCGTCGACAACGACTCCGACGTCTCTGACAATGAGGGTCGGAAGACCATGAACACCATCTTTGGTGGTTTGTGGGACATCACCTCCCACCGTGTCGTCAAGACTATGCGGCGGGATATGGCCTCAGTAGCTCCTACAGCTAGGGCAAAGCCTCATCGAAAGTGGATGGACACTACCATCACTTTTGATGCTTCGGACTGCCCTCGGAACATGATCGGAGCTGGCCAGCTACCTCTGATGGTATCACCTACCATCAACAACATTCAACTTCACCATGTAATGGTGGACGGAGGTTCGGGGCCGAACCTCATAAGCTTCGAAGCTTTCGTCAAAATTCAGCTCCGACCTTCGGATCTTCGCCCCTCCCGACCTTTCTCTGGATTAGGTCCGGAGGCCATAACACCACTCGGTGCCATTACTCTCCCCGTGACCTTCGGGACTCGGGAGAGTTATCGCACCGAGAAGTTAATATTTGACGTCGCTCAGATCAACTTGCCCTTCAACGCCATTTTTTGGCAGGCCTGCCTTGTACATATTCATGGCTGCTGCTCATTATGGCTATCTGGTGTTGAAGATGCCGACACCAGATGGCGTTCTCCGAATTCGCGGAGACCGTACCGTCGGAGTGACTGCTTTGGAGGAGCTTCATGCGCTTGCTACAGCGCAGGAGGAAGAATCCAGGCAAGAACAAGCTCCAAAACCCCCGAGCATTCGTCAACGAGGCTCAACCTCCGCACCTCGCGTGCAACCAAGCGGCGTCACTGACATTCCCGTCAAAGTCGTCCAAATCGGTTCCGATGCCGCTCAGACCACCCGTATATTAGGAGGTCTGAATGACAAATAGGAACTCGCGCTCATCACTTTCCTCCGAGCTAATGTCGATGTGTTTGCCTGGCAACCGTCACAAATGCCTAGGATCCCTAGGGAAGTGATTGATCATAATCTGAAGATCTATCCCGATGCTCGGCCCGTACATCAGAAGCCTCGGAAGTAATCTGTAGAGCGACATAACTTCATACGACAAGAAGTGAAGAAGTTGCTCGAAGCTGGATTCATCCGAGAAGTCTTCCATCCAAAATGGTTGGCAAACCTAGTTGTTGTACCCAAGGCCGGCGGGAAGCTTCGGATGTGTATCGACTACACAACACTAAATAAGGCATGCCCAAAAGATCCATTTTCACTACCTAGAATAGATCAGATAGTGGATTCCACCTCCGAGTGTGAATTACTGTGTTTCCTAGACGCATATTCTGAGTACCATCAAATCAGAATGTCTAGGGAAGATGAAGAACATACTTCTTTCATCACAGTAGATGGATTGTACTGTTATACTGCCATGCCATTTGGTCTCAAGAATGCAGCTTCAACATTTGTATGAGCTATGTACAAAACCTTTGGAGAGCTCATTAGAGACGTAGTGGAAGTGTATGTTGATGATATCGTCGTCAAAATCAAGGATAAGGAGTCACTCCTTGACACCTTATAAGCTGTCTTCGACAAGCTGCGGGTCACCCGCACGAAGCTGAACCCAGACAAGTGTGTCTTTGGGGTTAGCTCCGGAAAGCTTCTCAGTTTCCTGGTCAACCACCGGGGCATAGAGGCAAATCTGGCGAAGATTAAAGCCATAGAGGAGATGCGGCCACCAGCCCGCATCAAAGATGTCCAGAAACTGACTATATGTCTAGCCGCCCTCAGCCGGTTCATCTCAAGACTGGCGGAACGGGCGCTACCCTTCTTCAAGCTATTGAGGAAGTCTGGACCATTTTAATGGTCTTAAGAAGCAGAAAAGGCGTTCCAAGAGCTAAAGCAGCTCCTTACCACTCTACCAACCCTGGTAGCTCCGAACCCTGGTGAGCCCTTACTGCTTTACATTTCAGCAACCGACGAGGTTGTCAGCATGGTCCTGGTCGCGGAGAGACCAGAACCATCTCAAGCTCATGAATCCAGACTCCCCCGGGAGGGTCCGGAGGTTCCTGAAGGAGAGTCTGGGTCCCAGCCCCTAGACTCAGATCAACAGGGAGTTATCCCAGAAGACTTGGAACCCTCCGGGAGGATCTGAGTCACTCCAGCAGAAGCTCCGGGTTCCTCTAGCAGGGACCCGGAGGTCACCGAAGCAGGTATGGACCCCTCCGGGAGGGTCTGGGACGATGTGGAGGAAGCCCCAGGCCCCTCCGGGAGGATCCGAACAGTCCAACGCCCAATGTACTTCATCAGCGAAGTACTACATGATGCCAACTCGATACTTAGAGGTGCACAAGCTGCTCTACGCAGTCCTCATCGCCTCCAGGACGCTTCGCCATTACTTCCAAGCTCACAAGATCTCAGTGGTGACCTCCTACCCACTGCGTGCGATCTTGCATAATCCCAACTCTACTGGGAACATTGCAAAATGGGCAGCGGAATTGGCCGAATTCGATCTTGTATTCGTTCCCAGACAAGCGATCAAAAGTCAAGCATTGGCAGATTTCGTGGCGGAATGGACCCCCTCTCCATCAAACCCTGGGGGCCCCAGTGAGCAGAAGTCAGAACTCAAGGCTCCGGTCTTCACCGAACCTCACTGAACCCTCTACTTCGATGGCTCCATGCAAAAACAGAGGGCCGAAGCTGGAGTCCTTCTCCTCGCACCAACAGGGGAGAAGGTAAAATACATGGTCCACCTTGACTTCAAGGCAACCAACAACATGGCGGAGTATGAAGCACTCATTTATGGACTACAGGTGGCACTATCATATGGTGTCAAGCGCCTGTTGGTCAAGGGAGATTCACAACTCATCATTAAAAAGGTGAAGGGTGAATGCTCCTGTAACAATCCTCAACTAGTTGCTTATCTCCTTGAAGTCCAAAGGCTTCAGAAGGACTTTGAAGTCCTGGATCTCCACCATGTCCAGCGTGTCCATAACGCTGAAGCTGACGAACTCTCGACGAAAGCGTCAACCGGAGCTCCTGCTCGTGATGGAACCTTCGTCCGGAGGCTGTCAAAACCCACAGCTCAGCCTGTCAGACTGAGCAAAGGGGGCGAGACCAGCGTCCCGAAGCTGGCGGTCCCGATGGCCCTGTTACCATGGCAGCCATCAAGGATCGTAGGTGCTGCCGGAAGCTCCGAGCAACCCAGCACGCAAGACTCAAATGCTCAAGCAAGCTCCGATGCATGGATCTTGGAGATATGGAGCTACTTGAAAGACAATATCCTTCCTGACGATGATGTATCCGCTGACCGGATAGTCAGATTGGCTAAAAGATACACGTTGGTAGAAGGGAATCTCTACCGGTGCGGTGTCAACGACGTCCAAATGCGGTGCATCACAAGGGAAGAAGGCTGCGAGCTCCTCACATAAATCCATGGAGGCGAGTGTGGGAACCACGTGTCTTCCCGCACGCTGGTCGGTAAAGCCTTCCGGCATGGCTTCTACTGGCCTACAGCAATCCAGGATGCAACCGAGCTAGTGAAGAAATGCAAAGCATGCTAGTACCATGCAAAGCAAATTCACACACCAGCTCAACCTCTACAAATGATACCTCCTACATGGCCTTTCGCTGTGTGGGGGATGGACATCTTGGGACCTTTCCCAAGAGCCTTCGGAGGTTACAAGTTCCTCTATGTTGCCATCGACAAGTTCACCAAATGGCCGAAAGCAACTCCAGTTGTGACAATAAACAAGCAATCAGCTATCAACTTCTTGCAGTACATAGTATGCAGATTTGGAGTCCCGAACAAAATCATAACAGATAATGGCACCCAATTCACAAGCTTTGCTTTCCAAGGATATTGTGAAGATATCGACATCCAAGTCAGCTACGCCTCACCCGGCAAGCAATGGCCAAGCCGAAAGAGCAAATGCAGAAATCCTGAAAGGACTCAAGACGCGCACATATGAGTGTCTGAAAAAACATGGAGCCAACTGGATTGAAGAACTTCCGCCCACTTTATGGGCCAACAGGACAACTCCAAAACGGTCAACTAGAGAGACACCCTTCTTCCTGGTGTACGGAGCCGAAGCAGTCCTTCCTCCGGAAATCACCTTGGGGTCGCTCCGGGTCCGGACCTCCGACGAAGCCACGCAGGACCAGCTCCGGCGTGAAGACCTTGACCTCCTTGAAGAGGGAAGGTGTCGAGCAGCTGTTCAGAATGCCCGATACCGCCAAGCTCTTCGGCGTTATCACCAACGGCATGTTCACAGCCGACAGCTCGAGAAAGGCGATTTGGTGTTACGGAGAATACAATCCAGAGAAGGGTTAAACAAACTCTCCCCAAGTTGGGAGGTACCCTTCCGAGTGATCAAAGTATCCTGTCCCGGATGTGTTCGCTTGGCAACCTGGGATGGGACACCTCTCCCAAATCTTTGGAACATTGAGCACCTCCGTAAGTTCTACGCTTAGTATCACGGAGGTGAGTCTGTAATTACACGTGGTGTATGTTATAGAGTCATTGTACAGAGTAGCTTCTCCGGGAGGGCAGCCGGACCTACCCTGTTGGGTCTGCAACGCCCATGCAACACTTGTCACAGTCTCAGAACTAAAAGTGTAGCTAGCTACCTTGGGTCAAACGAGAAATGAAACACACTTAGCCTGGTTCCGTACCCTAAGAGTGCACTTGTTTCCCCTGTACCCTAGACCTATAATGAAAGACATCATTGTGTGAAAACAGACTCCACGTGCATTTACTTTGTACAGGCTCAATATTTTTTATTTTTCTCTTTCTTGTCTATAACAAAGTTGTGCAGTTCTTAAGAAACTTTAGCTCGACCAGTTCATGTACAATTCGAGTTGAATTGTCTATCCTTCCGGATTCAAGCATTGTTGATGGCCTACTTGTCTGAATGTCGCCAAGCCAATCTAGGGTCGGAGTGTGCTATCGACTTAGCCTGGTCCGCACCCTAAGTACGCCACTCTACCTACACCTCGACGGGCCGAAGTAAGGCAGGTCCAAAAATGATCGGACCTGAAGGAAGCTAGACGAAACTCTTGATTGTATTTAGAATTGTGTTAGACCTAAAACTTTCTCGGAAACAGTAAGCCACAATGAAGTTATAGATAGGAAACGAATTTTACTGTTTTTCTTGACTTCAGTGTGCAGGAAAAATAAATAAGCTCCGACATCCTCTAAGCGGCTTGTAGTCAATGTTCAAACATTGACATCGAGCATCTCTGGAGCTACTCAGTTCTGGTAAAGCTAAGAGGCAAGTCGTCAACATGAAGATGGTGGAAAGATTCTAAAGTGGAGTCTAACGTTAACACAACACGTGTTGACGGAGGTCACTGCCGGAGCTTCCAAAGCTCCGACACCCCAGAGGACTAACCATCAATGCTCCGGAGCTACTAAGCTCCAGCGATGGTCAATGCCAGAGCCACTAAGCTCCAACAGCCTCAGGGGGCCTACACTATCAAAGACTTCGGAGCTACATTCTACAAGTTCGAAGCATGCAAGTCTTCAACAACCGGTACATCCTCTTGGTACATGTTCACAATCAAATTGTGTACATCTACCAAGGGGCCAAGCGAGACAAAGGTGTTGAAAACAAAAAATGAAATTCAAATTCACAAAAATTTGGATTTTATTCATCTGGAGACAAGAGATTACAAAATTGGAGAGGAAGAAGAGAAAGTACAAACGAGAGCTACAAGGAGATGATCCTAAACCCTATGGAAGAACTGGGCGACCTTCTGAGCAACCTCCGACACGTTGGCTCGGGCAGCTTCACCCTCTCCTTCGATGGGAACTTCAAGCACCGGGTCCAAAGGGAATTGAGGGTCCCGGCTGGTGTAGCACGTCAGCACATACTCTGCGATGTTCTTCACCAGGGACTGACCCTCCGTTTCCAATTGGTCCGCGATGACATCGCCCACCTTGGAGAGTTTGCTACCTGCTGACCCCAGCGCCTCTAATGTCTGGTCCAGCTCTGGCTCCGGATCATCCGGACGCACGGGACTGAAGCCCATTGGCGTCAGCGCGTCGTTGGCCTTGCCCAGGAAGTCCCAAACTTGTTGGGACTCCGCAGCCCTTGCACCATGCATCTCCGCTAAGGATCTTTTGGCTGCCGCCAGCTCCGAGCTCTCCCGAGCAAGACGCTCCACCTCTTTGGCATTCTGCTGAATTGTCTCAGCAACCTGCCTTTCGAGCTTGCTGAGCTCTTCCTCCCGAAGATGGATCTCATTCCGGCGGTTGACCAGATCTTTCTCCCGGCCCCACACTTTCTTCTCTCGGGCGGCGATGACATTCTCCTCCTTGTAGAGTTCCTTCCCTCACTCCCATGCTTTCTTCTCCTCCTCCTTGCAACGCTCAGCCAATTTCTTGGTGCGTTCTTCAAGGCTCTTGTCAGCCAGAACTGCCTTTTGGACAAGCTCCTCCTCCCTCTTCACGAGGTCGTACCGCAGCTCCAGGAATTTCTGCTCTTCATCTTCGAGCTGTCTCTCCCGAGCTTCAAGATCCTCCTGGTGCTTAACGAGACTATCGTGGATGGCGGAGAGCCTTTCCTGGCGTTCATCAGCTGCACTATTGGCAGCCTTGGCCTGATCATATATGGACCGGGATTGGTTGTCGAGGGTCTGCGTCATGCTTTCCCTCTCATCCAACAACTTTCCCCAGTACTCCAGGCGGACCTTCTCCCTTTGCACCCACTCCTTGTCGTCAGCCAGCCTCGATTGTGCCAGCTTGGTCTCGAAATGGAGTCGGTTGCGCCACCTCCTAAGGGTTTGGCGCTCCTCCTCGAGGGCCTTGCTGTCATGGTAGAAGTCCAGGTTGACTTGGCGAAGACTGGAGCAGGTGTTGTCGATAGACAACGATAGGGGGATTGGGTCCGGACCCGCTGGGGTCATCTCCGCTGGCTCCAGCAGATCTTCAACAATAAAAATTGGGTCCCACTCTACGAGAGCGGTACCCTGAGCTTCCACGGCACTAGGGCTGTCCTCCGGGATAGCCTCAGCCTCCGCCGAGGAGGTGCTTGCAGCAGAAGTACCGACCTCCGGAATTGGTTCCGAAGGCCCAGCCGCCAGATCATCAACAATTGGTCCCTCCGGTGGGGGGCCAGCAGCTTCATCAAGGAACTCTGGCTCGGCAATGGGAACCTCCGGGATCACTGCTTCCGGAGCGGGCGTTAAAGGTTCGGCTGGAGCAGAAGCTACTTCTGGCTCTGGCGCACGCGCTTCCTCCGCCTCTAGTTCGGGTGCTGGCGCTTCAGCCATCATGGGCTCCGACGCTGGTGCTTTGACCGCCATAGGCTCAGGCGCCGACACCTCCGCAGCAACTGGCTCAGACGCTGGAACCTCTGCAATAGCCGGCTCCACAGCCGGAACTTCTGCAGCTACCGGCTCTATCGCCGGAGCTTCCTCGACAACCGGCACAAGTGCCGGAGCTTCATCAAGACCTGGCTCTACCGCCGGGACCTCCTCAACCACCGGCTCAACCGCTGGGGCTTCAACAACATCCGACTCTAGGGCCGAAATCGCAGCTTCCTCCAGCTCTGCGAACGGAGCGTCCAACATCACATCATCCAAGCCCAGAGCTTCAACCTCTGAGGCTGGCGCTGCTGATACATCTCCAGTCTCGTGGTCTGGCGCTACCACGAGAGCTTTTGGGGATGAGTCGTCCAAAACCACGACAGCCGGAGTTGGGGCTGCCGCAACCTCTGCCACCTCTTGGGGCAGCGCTGGAATCGGAGCCGGAGCTTCAGCCTGCACAGCCTCAACTGCTGCTGCACCGACCGAAGCTTCAACCCTTTTCTTGGGCACGCTGTGGATGAAGGACGAAGAGACTCAAAATACAGTTAAGAATAAAACAATTGACTAAGGTAAAATATCAAAAATTACCATGGAAGGCTTCCGCACTAGTTCCCGCAAAACCTCTTCTCCAGACGCTCCGGACTGGCCCCGGACGACACTGGCGTGGTAGTCCCTGAGGGCCCCCCGGAGCTTGCTACTGCTATTGGTGCTGCTCTGGTCGGGGCCCCCCTCGACCGGGAAGGACCTCCAGACCCGGAGCCCTCAGCATGACCTGGGACCGGTGTCATTGGGCCAGAGCTAGCACCCCGGGAAGATGCCGCAACTGGAGTAGACGCCGCCGATGTAGACCTTCCCCTCCGGGGAGAAGGAGATGCCGCGGAAGAAGTATGTCTGGTCCTCCTGTCGGCATGCTTCCTCTTACGGCTCGAGGGCTCGGCCGATTCCTTGCCCTTGCCGACGACTTTGGTTCTTGGCTTGGGGGCAGGGACGGGGCCACCTTCCGGAGCTTTGGAGATCGCCAACCCGGTGGTCGAGCGCCTCTCAAGGACACCAAGGTCGTCAAGCACCGGCATCGTCCGCCGGAGATCCCTACTGAATGATGCCTCCATGTTCAGTGGGAGGAAAGCTGGCGACTGAGCCAAATCGTCGCCCTCGATGTCGATGTCGTGCTGGAATTTCTTCAGGTGGAACTCTAAAGTTGCACCCTCCATGTGGACTTCAAACCGGTCACAATTCGGTCATCGTCAAGCATGTTGTTGAGAGCCCAAGCCAATTTCACCTTCCTCTTCAACGGAGCCCACCTGTTGGTCAGGAAGTTGCAAAACACTGCCTGGGGAGTCACCCCTCCTTCCACACACAGGCGGATCCTGGTCAGAGCAGGACTGAAGGCATTCGATAGCACCAGAGCTTCACTCCAAACTGCAGCGTCGATGTTGGGGAGGCCTTCCGACAGCTCCAGCTTCTCGTGCTCCTCCACCCTGATTACAATCCAATCCTTCTTCCAGTCGTCTCATTTCCCAGAAGGGAACGACCGCAAGTACTTGTACGGACACTTCTTGCGCTTCATAAAATAGTAGAAGCCAAGGTACTCGTCGTTTCGACCTGTGGTTTGGACAGTAAAGAAGGTGCAGAAGAGCTCAATGCAGGGGGGAATGCCCACCCACATCTCGCAGAAGTGGACAAATATGGACACCAGCAGAACGGAGTGGGGGCCAAGGTGGTAAAGCTGCAGACCATAGAAGTCTAGTAGCATCAAGAAGAAGGAGGAGAAAGGTGGGATTAGTCCCACCATGGTGTACGCGGAGAAATACACTATGTCGCCGACATGTTCCTTCTCGTACAGAAGCTTGTCGGCACGGACCAGGTGGTTGAAGAAGTCAGGAGACCATCCCATGAGGGCCCGAACCTTCTTCAAATCGTCATCGGTCTTCAGTCGGCTCTGGCGAAGACCCAACTCCATTGCGGCACAGCGAGGAAGGAGAGGAAAGGCAAGCTAAAGTTTGGAAGGTTTGAGCGCAAGATCGATTGAAAGGCGTAAAGAACCCCAAACGGTGCATGCTTTCCTTCTTAAGTAAGCCCCCGCAACGCCTAGATGGAAACCGCAGAGGAGTAGACGATACCATTCAAATATTTCACCCCGCCAATGACAAGGGGGCCCGGGGCCACCCCGACGACATGTCGAGGTTCTTACCCCAGGCGAACAGTTGTCATCATGAAAGGCGGGAAACCCGAAGTCGGTGGCCTGACAGGGCACGCGGAACCAATACGATTTTCGTATCGGGAACCAGCGACCTTCAATTGCGTGAGATCCGCACGCTGAGATCTCACCTGCCACCTTCAAGATACGCCACGTGGCGGAAGTTTAACTGAGAACTACCGCCAACGGCACAACCAAAGAACCTTTAAGACACATTTCAGAAACCAAAGAATGGACCCACCTCCGGCGAAATGACTTCATACAAAAGGTCTCTCCCGGATGTGAGTCCAGGGGGCCACTGTCGGTACCCTCCGTACCGGATACCCCTTGGGATTGCAAAGATCACAAGGAAACTCCATATACCAGATTTGAAGACCTCCGAAGGCCCCACAAGTCAGGCGTAGCCAGACCTGCTTCCCCGACATGGTTAGTCCCGGGGCCGCCACGTGTATCACAAGACCGGAGCTATCACCCACACCTGGGAAGCTCCGGTCAGAATACCAATATGGCACCCCCGGATCTAACCCCAGACAGAGGGAAGCTCCGGTACTGACACATGTCCAACAACATCGGACCTACCCGTCCATGACGGTGAGCTCCGGAGCTGCCACGTGGCAACCGCCGAACCTTTAACTTCAACTATCAAGCCGGTGGACCCCCCAACGGCTCCGGACCTTCAAGGATCAATCAAAAACTTTAAGACCCGATTAAGTGTCATTAATGCCATATTAATGACACACGATCGGATGGTCCTTAATACTGGTAACAGCACTGTTAAGGCCCGTTACTAGGCTATTAAGGGTAATTAACTCCATTTATTGTGTATCAAGCATGTGTAACCGTCGGGGCCACCTGTCGGGCCAGGCAAACGTTGTAACGACCAGTCCTTGTACTATAAAAGTACTAGTCAACGATACACAAAGGACGGTTCCAGACCACTACTGAACAACCTGAGATAGACGAGCTTCTTCTTCTGGAGCTTCTTCTAGACTCACAAGCTTAATACATCACCAACACACCCCATGGAGTAGGGTATTACGCTCAGGCGGCCCAAACCACGTAAATCCCTATGTACACGTGTCTTTCATCTTCTTGAATCTTTGTGCGCCCATTACTGAACTACAACTTCTCGATCTACCAAAGGTAGTGTCAGGAGATCTGCCGGTTCCCAACACCGACATTGTTCCACATAGACTTCCTCCTTGATTGGTCCATTTAGGAAAACACTCTTGACGTCCATTTGGTAGAGCTTAAAATCATGGTGAGTAGCAAAAGCAAGTAATATACGAATTGACTCTAGCCTAGCTACGAGAGCAAAGGTTTCATCAAAATCCAAACCTTCGACTTGTGAGTACCCCTTGGCCACAAGTCGTGCCTTGTTCATTGTTACAACACCATGTTCATCTTGCTTGTTGCGGAACACCCACTTGGTGCCCACAACATTTGCTTGTGGACGCTTGACAAGCTCCCAAACTTTGTTCCTTTCGAAGTTGTTAAGCTCCTCTTGCATGGCCACCACCCAATCCGGGTCTCTCAAGGCATCTTCAACCTTATGGGGCTCCAAAGAAGAAACAGAAGAGTAATGTTCACAAAAATTTGCAACGCGAGAACGAGTGGTTACCCCTTTAGTGATATCTCCTAGTATGTTGTCAACAGGGTGATCCCGTTGAACACTTTGATGCACAGGAGGATGTGGAGGTTGAGCTCTTGAGTAATCATCGTCTTCTTCTTCTTCTTCTTAATCTCCCCCTTGATGAATGCCTCCCCCTTGACTTTCGTCTTTTTGATCGTTTTGAGGTGCCACTTGTTCATCTTCAACTTGATCGCGTGGGGAGTGGATTGCATCATCTTGTTGTTGGTCACTTGAGCATTGAGGTTGTTCTTGTGGTCGAACATCTCCAAGTGCCATTCTCCTAAGATCTTCTTGTGGAGAGTCTTCTTGATCTAGCACACTTTGATCAACTTGCTCCACTTGGGAGCCATTAGTTTCATCAAACACCACGTGGCGTGTTATTTCAACAATTCCGGAGGTTTTGTTGAAGACGCGGTAGACGTGGGTGTTTGAGTCATAACCAAGCAAGAAACCTTCATCGAACTTTGAAGCAAACTTCGAAGTCCTAGGCTTCTTGTTGAGAATATAGCACTTGCTCCCAAAAACACGAAAGTAAGAGACATTGGGTTTCTTACCAACTAGAAGCTCATAGGGAGTCTTCGTGAGGAGGCGGTGGAGGTACAATCGGTTGACGGCGTGGCAAGCGGTGTTAACCGCCTCTGCCCAAAACCGATCCGATGTCTTGTACTCATCAAGCATTGTCCTTGACATCTCGATGAGTGTCCTATTCTTCCGTTCCGCCACCCCATTTTGTTGAGGGGAGTATGGAGCTGAAAATTCATTCTTGATGCCCTCCTCATCCAAGAATTCTTCCACTTGAGTGTTCTTGAATTCGGTGCCGTTGTTGCTTCTTATAGCTTTGATTCTTGAGGCGAACTCATTTTGAGCTCTTCTCAAGAACCTCTTGAGGACACTGTGAGTTTCACCCTTATCATGCAAGAAGAACACCCAAGTGAAACGAGAAAAATCGTCAACAATAACAAGACCATATTTGTTACCGCCAATGCTAATGTATGTTATTGGGCCGAAAAGGTTCATATGTAGCAGCTCCAACAGTCTTGTTGTCGTCATGATGTTCTTTGAGAGGTGTTGAGCTCCCACTTGCTTCCCGGCCTGACAAGCACTACATGGCCTATCCTTTTCAAAGACAACATTCTTCAAACCAAGAATGTGCTCGCCCTTAAGAAGCTTTTGTAAATTCCTCATCCCAAGATGGGCTAGCCGTCTATGCCAAAGCCATCCCATGTTGGTTTTCGCCATTAAGCATGTGTCAAGTTGAGCTTTATTCGAGGCAAAGTCCACAAGATAAAGCTTTCCCTTGAGCGCACCCTTAAAAGCGATTGAGTTATCACTTCTTCTAAGGACGCTCACACCCTCATTGGTGAAAACACAATTATATCCCTTGTCACATAGTTGTGATATGGACAAAAGGTTATAGTCTAGAGAATCAATATGTAAAACACTAGAAATAGTATGTTGGGGAGAAATGACAATTTTACCGGAGCCAAGGATTTTCCCTCGGCTATTGTCCCCAAAGAGGATTCCTTCATTTGGATCATCATGTTCCTCATACTCCTCGAACATCTTCCTCTCTCCGGTCATGTGGTTTGTGCACCCACTATCGAGCACCCATTTGGATCTACCGGAGGAGTACGCCTACAAAACAGGATTATGCCTTCCTTTTAGGTACCCAAGCAGAGTTGGGTCCTTTGACGTTAGTAATGAGGCATTTGGGCACCCACACACAAGGATTGGGGCTCTTGCGGAGTGGCCCAACATATCTAGCATATACTTTGCCATACTTGCTCCTCATCAAAACATATGATGCATCAAAATCATGAAATAGAGGACGCAGTTCAGATTTAGGCAAGTAGGTTCTAGTTGAAGTGTTCTTCTCAATTTTAGTTGGGGATGGGCTTCCTTTGACAAAGACAATCAAGTCTTTGCCATACTTGGAGGTTTTGGCATTTTGCTTTCCACCTCTAGTATAACCAAGACCATCCTTGACATTGAGAGGTCTTGTGTTGGTGTATGCACTTCGTGCATACGCCACCTTCTCTTTCTCAAAGATGCCACCCTTAGGTGCTTGCTTGCCTTGAGTCAACTTAAGCTCATCCTTTAATTTAAGAATCAAGTTAGAACATTTGCAAGTTGATATTGCTTTGGATGCAACTTTTGAGGAGGATGAGCTTTTGGAGGAAGAGGCTACATTAGTCTTAAGGGACTCAACTTGAGTCTCAAGGATCTTGTTAACTTTTGCCAAGTTGCCAAGTTCGTCCTGGAGCTCAATGGTTGTCTCCTCAAGACTTGAGAATGTTTTCTTGCTTAGAGCAAGTTCATGCTCTAATGCCTTGCTCTTCTCTCTCTCAAGCTCAAGGAGCTCAATGAGCTCTTTACATCTTTCCTTTTCTTGGATAAGCAAGACCTCTTGCCTATCTATGAGCTCCTCCTTCTCAAAAATCTCATCCGAAAGCAATTTCATTCTTCGCAATGTGCTCTTACTTATATCCTTAAACATGTGTTCATTTTTGCTAGCACTATCAAAATCATCATGAGAGGATATGGAAGAGGATGAGTTAGAATTAACCTTTCTCCTTCCTTGTTTTGCCATGAGGCAAATTGGCTCGTGGTCGTAGAGATTGGGGAAGAGCTTGCTTCCCTTGGAGCTCCTCCCGATGGCTATGGTTGCCATCTTCTCCTCATCTTCGGACGAGGGGGACTCATCGTTAGAGTCCCACTCCTTGCCTTAGTGAGCATGACTGGAGGGCCTCTTCTTCTTGTAGAACTTCTTCTCTTGTGGCTTGCCCTCCTTCTTCTTCTTTCCATCTTCATATGGGCAATCTACAATGAAGTGCCCGTACTCGCCACAATTGTAGCAAGCCCTCTTGGTTTTGGGTCTTGCCTTTTCCTTGCCTTTACTCTCATGCTTGTATCATCATTTTCTTCTCCTCATCATCCTCTTGAAGTTGTTGATGAAGAAGGCATCTTCCTCATCGGTGTCAAGGCTCTCCTCATCATCTTCGTCTTGCTCTTTTGAGGAGGTTGTTGCTTTGAGTGCAACATTCTTCATCTTCGAGGCGATGAACCTTTGGAGGTCATTGTAGAAGAGCGCCTCTTTCTCCATGATCTCGTGGTTGATGATCCTTCCAAGTACCTCCTCCAGGGTCATTTTGGAAAACCCCGGGCTTTCTCGGATCATGGAGCAAAGATAGACGTTTCTAGGCATGAACACCCGAATCATCCTCTTCACCACCTCGTGGTCTGTCCACTTGGTACAACCATAAGATCTACTCTTGTTGATGAGTATCTTTAGGCGGTTGTACATCTCTTGGGGAGATTCACCATCCATAATGGCAAACCTCCCAAGCTCTCCTTCTATGAGCTCAATCTTAGCTTCTTTCACGTCTCGGTTGCCTTCATGAGCCGTCTTGAGAGTGTCCCAAATGTCCTTGGCCACCTCAAGTCCATCCACTCGGTTGAACTCATCTCTTGAGAAGGATGAGATGATCACTCTGGCCGCTTGAGCATTGCGGTGAAGGAGCACGGCTTGCTCCGGAGTGATATCTTCTTCATTCTTCGGGATGTGCACCCCGATCAACACAATTTGCCACAGTGAGGGGTTGAGTGACACAAGGTGGATCTTCATGTTGTGATTCCACATCCCGTAGTCAGTTCCATTGAATTGGGGAGGCTTCCCCAATGGGATGGAATGATAGTGGTTGTTGGAGACAAGGCGTTCATAGTTGTAGCCTTGTTGGTTGTAGTTGATTGTGCCACTCGATGTGGAGGTTGAGGTGTCAACCTTGGGAATCTTCAACTTCTCTCAAAGTTTCACCTTGAGCTAGCGAATCTCTTCGTCATCCATTGACTTGTCTTGATAGAAGAGAACCTCTTTTGGGGTTGCTTGGACTTCACTGGTTGAGACTTCTTCGTACCCCACTCCGGCCATCTTCTCTTCGAGTTGCTAGAATCTTTTGGGAGAAACCTGCTCTAATATCAATTGAAAGTTGCCTAGAGGGGGGTGAATAGGCTAAACAACCTGAAATGACTTAATAAAACGAGATTAGAACTCAGGGGGCAGACTAGTCCGGTCCTCCTACACGGAAAAGCCTAAAAAGGGTTTCTAACAAGTTTTAGTCCAATTCTCGTGATGCAAGGTTTGTTAGATTGACTTAGTGAGCCTTAACAAGTTATATGACAAGTATGAAGCTAAGGATCACGATGAAACAAGAGTGATGAACAAAATCGATAAAGTTAACCCTAGAAGCAATGAGCAATAAGTGAAAGTAAAGAACACAAGGGACACAAGGATTTTATCCCGAGGTTCGATCCCACGAAGGAATCTACATCCCTGTTGAGGAGTCCATGAAGGATCGGGTTCAACAACCCTTCCCTCACCAAGTTTACCACACAGGCCTAACTTGGTTCTTCCACTATCACAAAGAGTGAATACAAGATTTGTTAGGGCTTCTCACAATCTGAGGCTCCCATCACAAATACAATCACAACTCACAAAGATTGACTCAAGCCACAGATCACAAAGATTCACAAAGTGCAAGAGATCAAACCGAGAGCCAAAGAGTGGTGTTCTTCCTCTTATTCACCTCACCAAACCCTAATCTACACAAGAATTAGTTTTAGAGGGAATGTAGGCAAGAAGTAGGCTTTTGGAGGCTCAAGGTTGTTGTGGCGGCGCTAGGGTTTCAACTTGCTCAAAGGGCTTTGTTCAAATGAACCCAGGGGTCCTCTATTTATAGAGGTCTCAAGGCCATACTACTAACTTCAGCAGATGGGCGGACTAGTCCGGCCTACAGCCCGGACTAGTCCGGCCTAGGGGACCACTGACGTCCCTGACAACTGTCGCACTGTGCGGCAATCGTCACACTACCCACCAAACTTTAAATTCAAACGATCACTTCAAAAACGGACTAGTCTGGCCCTCACCGAACTAGTCCGATCTCACACAGAACCTTTTGTTCCGTGTGAAAACGGACTAGTCTGAAGACCACGGACTAGTCCGGCCCCTAGGGCGGACTAGTTCGGCCTTCCCACACTTAGTCTCTGAAGCACTGACTTCTCTCAAACCCGGACTAGTCCGGCCCCCAGGGCGGACTAGTCCAATCTCAATCAAGACCTCTTGGTCCGGATGAAAATGGACAAGTTCGTGGTTTTGGGACTTAGTCCCCAAACCCACTCCACGACTACCCGAACTAGTCTGTCCCACTACAGACTAGTCCGAACTCAGTCAGATCCTTCTGGTCTGGCTGAAAACGGACTTGGCCGACCAGGGGCGGACTAGTCCAACCACCTGCACGGACTAGTCCGGCCCTACTGCCAGACTCCTTCCAACTCTTTTCTCTCAATGAGTTTGACCTCTAAACCGCTTTGAGCTCCCAACTTGATTCTCGTAGGATTATGTTTTTTTAAAAAATAAAAACATAACTTACGTCAGCTATAATAAGAGCGACGTAAGTTAACCCAGGTCTCTATATATGCTAGCCAGCCAAGGACCTGACTGACTGACAACGAGGATCAGGAAAACCATTGGAAGACTGTAGCCGGAGCTGAGCAGTCGGAGGACCTCCCCGACGCATGGCTTCCGCGGCTAACCGGCCGTCTCACTTGTCGACGGGATCCTTTTACATCTCCGGCGAACCTTGGACAGTTCTGCCGCTCCACTCGAGCGTGTGATGGGCCTTCTGGAGGTCGGGGTAAAACGTTGGCCCATGAACGTCGGAAGAGGACACCAGCCACACAGGTATAGTTCGCCAAATGGGCCGGGCCCATCGGGCGGCACGAGGCCCAGCACTAAAAAGCCCGGTCCGAGCACGGGCTCGGCCCGACGGAAATCGTGTCGGGCCGGCCCGGGCCCGATAGCCGTGCCGTGCTTGGGCCGCCATCCCAGCACGGCGTGCTGGTCCGAGCCCAGCATGAAAATCAGTCGGCCCGATGCTGGCCCGAATATCTAAACCGTTGATCTCTAAGTAAATAAACCCCAACCGTTAGATCAACCTTTTGAGTTAGCCTCATATAAATATACATACACTACTTATTTCCAAACCCTAACCTCTCTTCCCAATCCCCACCCGCGGCGCCCCTGTCCCCAATCTCCGCCTGCGCCGCCCGCCAATCCCCGGTCACGCCGCCCTCGTCCCCAACCCCCAGCCGCGCACCAGCCCCCGACCCCCGTCCCAAATCCCCGGCCGTGCCGCCGCCCGCCCCCTGTCCCCAATCGCCTGGCAGCGCGCCAGAGCCGTCGTCCCCAATCCCCGGTCGCGCCGCCCCCGTCCCCAACCCCCGGCCGCGCGCCAGCCCCCAACCCCCGTCCCCAATCCCCGGCCGCGCCGCCCCCGCCCCCCGTCCCCAATCGCCTGATGGCGCGCCAACCTCCGTCCCAATCCCCGGTTGCTCCGCCCCCGCCCCCCGTCCCCAATCCCCCCTGGCCGCGCGCCCGCGCCCTGGCGCCGCCGCCTCGGAGTCGCCGTCCGCGCCGCCCGCCTCGGTGCCTTCTGTCGTCCTGCCTCGGAGTCGCCGTCCGACACCGCCTCCTGCCGCTCGCGCCGCCTCGGAGCCGCCGGCCGCGATGCTGCCGTCGGGCCGTCGGGTTGCCGTGCTGTGGGGGCCCACCGTGCCGTCGTACCGGCCCGGCACGAAAAAACAGCCTCCGTGCCGTGCCTGGGCCGCATAGTGGGCACGACGGCACGGCCCGACACGGCACGGAAGGCGGACTGGGCCCCTTCGTGTCGGGCCCCTTCGTGCCGGGCTGTATCGGGCTCGTGCCGGGCTCGTGCCGGGCGGCCCATTTGGCGAACTATACACACAGGCCATGCATGACGGATCACTCATGTTAGAGATGGGCCGTTGTCTTATTGCTATCGTCCATCTGATACTCAAACAAAAGTATCGATCGAGTATAACCTTCTAATCTGCTAGTTACCACCCTTCTAAAGTGCAGTGTCCAAACTGAGTGAACCGTCCAATCTCCCACTCACCACCCTGGAGCTGGTAACCACTCCTAAAGGAAAGGAGTGCTTTCCTTTAGTCAAATTTTTGTTGTAAATATGCAGTGATCAAGGTGGTTCTGTACACATGTGCGATATACCTGAACACAAGCTGCTGAATTAGTCTCTAGCCTAGCAGTAAGCAGAAATGATAAAGATTTTGACTAGTAGTCAATATATATAATAGAAACTGACGAGGTTACATTACATCTTCGAGATTACAAGGCTTGATGAAGTCGATAAGGAGCCTTGACAAAATCTTCAGACTGAAAAGTAAGCACAGCTCTACGAAAGACTTTTTATCTTTTTGTCAGGACCTGACCAAAACTAGCCTACGCTAATTGACATGAGCAATGGCTCCCTAACGTCCACGAAAACTGAAACAGGTTCCAAACGCGTGTCGACGGTGACGGAACCATGGCATCTCGAGCGCGGCTGCCGCTGTGAGCCGACGATCGGGGCTGCTTTGCAGCAGGCCGTTAAGGACGTCGAACCCGGCTTGCGATAGCTTCTTCGGAGGGAACCTAGCACGTAGACGGTCGGTGTTCTTCTGCTGCCCATGCTCCTCCCGAAGCTCGATCACCTCCCGGGGCGACGTCGTCGTGCTTGGCCACTCCACGAGGCCTTTGCCGTCAACTACCTGCAACAGTCCCTGAGGGTCGAATGCGTTGCGGAAGAATGGCACGCCCTCGCCGGCGAGAAGCTCGGCCATGATGCAACCAAGGCCCCACGTGTCGATCCGCTCGTCGTAGACGCTCTCGGAGCCGACCAAGAGCTCCGGCGCGCGGTAGGCGCTCGACGATGCCAGGTGCGCCAATGCATCCTTCTTCGCGGCGGTCTCTCCGGATTGCTCCGAGACGTTAAAGCCGCATATCGTGTACTTAATGCTCGCCTTCTTCGTCTTGGTCCGCTTCTTCTCTTTCGTTTCCAGGTGCTGCTGCTGCTGGTCCTCGTCGACTATCACATTCTCCGGCACGACTTCCCTGTGCACCACGCCGGCCTCGTGCGCGCATGCCACTGCGGAGAGGAGCTGCGCCATGGCATTGCGCACCTCGTCCTCGCTGAACGGTGGCCGGTCCTCGCGGTGCCGCTGCTGCATGTACCGGCGCAGGTTCATCGGACCGGCGAACTCCGTGACGATGAAGCGGTTCTTCTCGGTGTCGTCGGAGAACGTGGCCAGGAGCTTCACGATGTACGGGTGGCCACGGCACGCCTGGAGCGCCATGACTTCTTGCGCGAACTCGCGGGGGCCCGTCATTACGAACTCGCCGTCGGTCCGTCCGCTGAGCTGCTTGACGGCGACGATCTGGCCCTCCACGCTGTCCCAGGCTGCGTACACCCTCCCGAACATGCCTTGACCCACCACGATAGCTTCCTTGTACCGTTCCGACAGAGCCGGAGGCCAGCCGCTGGGATCCGCCGCCGCCGTCCCTGCTTCCTCCGTCGTCGCGCCGCCACCGGCGTTGAAGACCGGCTCGTCCTCGGTCGCCGCCAAGACTGCAGCAGCCATCGTGGAGGGCGGTAGCGACTCTGTTCTCGCGAGGAACGAGAGACACGAGCGCCGGCGAAAGAGGAGTTGAAGCGCACCCGGTTTCTGCGGATGGAGGCCTGGTTCGCAAGGGCCGCTGGGCTTGCAGATTTATAGCGGGCGTGGAGCCGCAGCCGGTTCGACTCGGACATGGACGCGGTTCGATTCTGGTGGCCCGGCTCGGACTAGCGTGTGGCTGTTGGAAGTAGCAGATAGGAAAGGATCTGTATCCTGTTGTAATCCTGTACGTGCATGTGTGCCTCTTTCTTGACCATGTACGGTCTCTGCTAGCAATCTCTTAAACGTCAACTCAAATAGTGCTTGAATACATCCAGGTTTAAAAGAAGGGTTTGTCGCTTGAAATTTTTAAAAATCTATAGATTAATCAATCACATATTTTTTATCTGATCATTTTACAATTGACATACTTCTACAAATTATGGATTAACAATTACAAATTAAAGATTACAAATAACAAAAGCATTACCTTCTTCTTCTATTCCGGCCGCCGCCGCCACCCGCGCCGCTGCGTCGTCCGTGTGCCACCCTGATGTCGCGCCACCGGTGCCGAAGCTCCTCACCGCCGTTCTGGATCGCCGCCACGGCGTTAGGCCGCCGCCGTCTGCGGCTGGGTTGCGCGCCACCGTCACTGCAACGTTGGCCCGCCGGCGTCGGGCTTCGCGCTGCCTCCGTCCGGGCTCCGCCGGTGTAGGAGCGCCCGACCGCCGTCTCTGTCAGGAGTTCCCGTGAATGGTTTAGAGTTGAGGAAGGAGAGGGAGAGGAAATAGAGGTGCTGCACGAATCTTGGAACAAAAATCAACGGTCAGCTGATGGAAACCGGGATTTCAGGCGCCTGTTCCTTAGGATTTCCGTTAAAAGAATCATTCTAATAATTTCATGTCCCCATACTCGAATAGTGTTTTCAATTCTTTGCAACTTCGTTTGGATTGCTCGCCGGTGTTTAATGCATTATCATGAAGCTCCCGTCGTGGCCATGGGTACGTGGCGTGCTCCGTTTTCTACCGAGGAAACTGTGGAGGAAGTAGACCTAGACCTAGCTACCAGAGGAGAGACCTGGTGAATGTGGTGCATAATCTCAGGAAGGCATGCATAGCCATGAGGGGCGGACCTAGAGGGTATGCCGGGTAGGCCCCGACATACCCTGGGCCAACAGTCAGATGGTGCCATAGATTGAAGCACGTTGATATGGAAACCGATCACCAGCGCTCACGAGAAAAAGGGAGGCCGTAAGGAAACAATACCACCCCAGGAGGCATCAAATGGCAACAATCGGTTCTCGTAGGATTGTAGTTGATCTCTTTACTTCTCCATTACAACACAACTCTAATAGGAAAAAAACTGTTTTTTGAGACATCTCAAATATGACACGTCGATTTTATTATCTTTGTACTCCTTCCGTTCAATTTAAAACGGAGAGAATATTATTTGAACTACAGTCATTTGAGTTTTGGTAATCGAACCTATAAATAACCGCTCTTCAGACTGCTTTGAATTTGAATAAGATGGTTGATGGTCTTTTTATGATTATTTGATCACTAAGCGGTATTTATTTTTTCGAAGTAGATAAATATGATATAATTAAGATACTTATGTTATTTAGAAAGTGTCAACTAAATTCAGACAAATAATATTATAAGTCTCTCTTATGCATATATTCTTAAAATATCAGTATTGCATTTAAACTCTTTATATTGTGATTTATTGAATAAAAATTATATCATGATATTTATTGTCTATATATCAAATATATTATAAGATTTATAATTATTTTGTAAATAATTTTACTTAATTGCATGTTTTTTTGTATGTGACACATAACCTGTAACAAAAACCTAGGTCCGCCACTGATAGCCATGAGGGACTGAGAGTACAGGTTGCACAAGAGAAACAGTGGAGGCAGGTCAGAGAAAGACTGAATGCCCTCCCCCCTCCTCCCCCAAGATTTCATTTTTTTTGACAAGTATTTTGGGATAGAGAGAGTATCTCGGTGTAT
This sequence comes from Tuctoria greenei, assembly GCA_036927565.1. NCBI lineage: Eukaryota > Viridiplantae > Streptophyta > Magnoliopsida > Poales > Poaceae > Tuctoria > Tuctoria greenei. Next base: position 175,942,767 of record JAYESD010000009.1, on the reverse strand, counting down.
CTAATATCCTTTATAAAATTCGAAAATGAGGTGTTGATGTCATTGACACCCATATGGGCATTGTCTTTGATTTGGAACAATAATGAAGGGTAGCATAAGTATGGTTACCTAACTGGAGGATAGTAAGCATGCAAAAGGCACATGGTGTTGGAAAATACACATAACATGTAATTAATTTGATAATCCGAAATAACAAAACGACTAAAGCAGATCTACTACATGGGATCTCCGATCACGTAGTTGTTACTATTATATGATAACATCACATGGGTCTCAAACCCATTTCTTTTGATGCTTCTTCAATTACAGCACGTGCTAATCCCTTAGTAAAAGGGTTTCTTTCTCCTCTCTGCTTGTAGGACGTCGGCGGTGGAGGTGGGAACCTTCCCCAGGCTTCCCTTTCAAGAGCAGATCGGATCTCTTCTAAGTTCTTAGGTGGTTTCTGTTTTTTACCGTGAGGGCAAAAACCTTAATCTGGTTCAGAGTGTGGCTCTCCTTATATATAGAGAGAGGGCACCTGAGGGGCCCACCCCAAACTGAATCAGTTGAGGTTCTGTCCCCGATCAGGACAGAGAGGAGTTTAGGAGATTGAGTTGGTTACGGGAATCACATGTGATCAACTATATTAATTAATATCTAACACTCGGGTGATGGGGTCGAGCAGGACTCGACTAGCCTGTTTGAGTTCGAGCGGTGCTCGCTGCCAGTGCCCGTTTCCTTCTTAAATTAGCACCCCCGGCCGTTTGGACCTGGCACTACTACAAAAGACATTTTTACAGGCGCCTCAAAATTTCAAACACAGGCGGTTCTTAAAAATATGCGACTGTGATAACGAATGATATAATAACCGTTTGTGATGACAGAACAACACAGTCGGATTTTAAAGAACAACTGTCTAGGTAAACACATTATCTTCACAGACGGTTCTTATTTAAGAACCGTCAATAATGCAATGAACTTCACAGACGGATTTTAAGAAACAACCGCCTGGGTAAATACATGATCTTCATAGACGGTTCTTAATTAATAACCGTCTGTAATGCAATGAACTTCATAGACGGATTTTAAGGAACAGCCGTCTGGGTAAATACATGATCTTCGTTGGCGGTTCTTAATTAATAACCGCCTGTAATGCAATGAACTTCACAGATGGATTTTAAGGAACAACCGTCTGGGTAAATACATGATCTTCGTTGGCGGTCCTTAATTAATAACCGTCTGTAATGCAATGAACTTCATAGACGGTACTTGATTAACAACGGCCTGAGAAGATCATGTATTTTCAGTGGCGGTCATTGTTTAAGAACCGTATGTAGTTGTTCAATTATCATAAGCGGTTTTCATTGAAATTACAGGGATGTAGTTGCAATTATCACAACCGTATGTAGTTGTGCGGGCAAAATTGCATCAGGAAAAAAACACAAATGAGCTAGCGGATACTAGTACAGTAATGCATTATAGGAAATGTTCGATCACCAGTGGGGCTGGCTTAATTGTGATAATACACCATTAGCGGCTTTATAATTATTCAAAGATAATTTCTTTACACACTGAACAAAAATCATGCTACATTCATTGTAGATCGACGATGAAGCTCCCATCGATCAATCTAAATTGTACTGTCCTGCTTGCTCCCGAACACGTCTCTTATATTCCGCTGGATCCTGAAAATATTGACATTATTTAAATTAACAAATGTCGAAGGAGGAATGAATAACCTACATTGGTCACTAAGTCAAAGTGTCATCTAACCTTGATAAGTAGATTATAGCAATCATTTTCAACATCAGGCACATTTGGCTGATGCAGCAAACGCTGAACTTCAAGTAGTATAGTTTTGATTGTAAAAGCACTGCACCACCCCTACGAAATATAATTTAAGTAAAATAAGAAACCAGTTCAAATAAGTTCGACAACAATTATAAGTAATAATTACATGAACAAAATAGGTCTATCTTACAGTCCCTTGATCAAGAATCCCGATGCAGAGTGCTCCCGAACGATGGACATTTGGGTGGAAGAACCCAATTGGAAAGGCGCATCTTGGAGGCACCAAGGGATAGTCCTCAGAGAAGGAGATTGTCAGGGGGTAGTAACCATCTTCCCATTCAGTCTGCAAAAGAAATTTATTAATAGGAGGACGATGGTTAAACTCATATTGTGCTTGTTCTTCATTACTTACCCCTTCTTTACCGGGGACGATGCACTGCCACTTCAATAAATCTCCCGATTCAGGCTTCGCAGAGAAACCCTACGCGTAGAAATTGAAAATACCAAAAACAAACAAGACGGAAAAACAAACTACAGTTAAGTTCATCAGTCCATTACAGATACATATGTATATACAACCATGTGACCGGTGTGCCATATGTACATACATGGGGATGGTTCTTGCGCCACGCCAAGCGCTCCTCCTTCAATCGACTACACGCCCGAGACATCATTATCTGAAAGACCAAACTTCCAAACTTCCAAATCATTGAGTCCAAACGCATATGTACACAAATGCAAAAGGACACAATCCATATACCAACATTGTTCTAAGTTGATTTCAGAAGATACAAATATATACAATATATATCATCTCGCATTGCTATATACATTTTTCCAGCATTGACATCTTCTCACATATAGGGTTTCAAATTCTTTTTTAATGCTTCTCTCTACGCGCTTGATATTTTCTGGTTCGGTGAAAAGGTACATCTCTTCATACTGATTATATTCCTCTTCATTATCTCCCACATTGTCAACCCCAACAATATTTTGCTTTCCAGAAACAACTACGTGCAACTTCTTAGTTTCTAGATCTTGAACATAAAAAATTTGTGCAACATTATCGGCGAGAACCCACAGGTCATCTTTGTAACCCACTTTATTCAAGTCTACCAGTGTCAACCCGTAATTGTCCACTTTCAAACCATCAGGATGTTTGACCCATTGGCACTTAAATACGGGCATTACCATTCTTTCGCCATAATCGAGTTCCCATATTTCCTCTATGAACCCGAAGTATGTGGTCTTGTGCCCTTGTGAATCATAAGCCTCAATACGAACACCACTATTTTGTGCAACACTCTTACCGTCTTTTTCTTTAGTGTAAAATGTGTAACCATTGATGTCATATGCTTGCCATGATGTTACCAAAGCAGATGGGCCAGAAGCTAACTTCTTCATTGTTGCCTCTTCTATAGTGTTTCCGTATGATATATTTTTGTCCATTAACCATTCAGTGAAACATCTTCTGTGCTCTTTCATGATCCAGTCCTCTTTGCGGTCTTGGTTTTTATCACAAAGCTCAATTTGGTGTTCCTCGATGTACGGCTCAGCTATTGCGAGCTGTTGTAGTACACCAAAATGTGCACGGTGTACATTCTTATAATCTTGAACAATAAAAGTATTCTTACCCACTTTGTCTCTCCCACGTAGTCACCCTCATGTACCGGTATAGGCACACCTATCGATTTCCCATCTTTGATGTAATCAGCGCAACCCTCAATCACTTCTTCAGTGGTGTATCCTTCCATAATTGAACCCTTTGGGTGAGCACGGTTCCGCACATAACCTTTTAATACTCCTAAATATCTCTCCAACGAAAAAATATGATGTAAATATAGTGGCCCCAATGCTTTTATCTGATCAACAAGATGTATGATTAGGTGTACTTGCATATCAAAAAAGGATGGTGGGAAACACATCTCAAGCTTGCACATTGTCTCGACGATGTATGTTTTCAGATAGTCTAAATCTTCACGTGCTATCACCTTTTGCGATACTACATTGAAGAAGTAACACAAACGTGTGATGACAACTTTTATATGCTCAGGTTTGATTACTCTTATTGCAATGGCAAGGAAAACTGTCATCATCATGTGACAGTCGTGAGAATTATAACCGAATAAAGACAAGTCTTTCATCGAGACTAGTTTGCAGATATTGGATGAGAAACTTGTGGGCACTTTGATCCCACGCAAGCATTCGCAAATTGCTTTTTTCTCTTCTAGCGTCAAGTTGTAGCTGGCTGGGGGAAGGTAATGCTTCCCGTTCGTCTTTTCTACTGGATGAAGCTCTGGTCTCAAATCAAGATTTACTAGGTTCATACGTGAATTTAGTCCGTCCTTTGTTTTCCTCGGCATGTCCAGCAAGGTCCCAATGATGCTGTCAAATACATTCTTTGTAACGTGCATCAAATCAATACTATGGCAAAATTCTAGATTCTTCCAATACGGAAGATACTTGAAAAAAATTGATTGTTTCTTGAAAGCCATGTCAGTTGTATCATCCGAAGATGTACTTTTCTTTCTCTTAATTCCTTTACTCTTTTTTCCCTTACCGAAAGCAATATGAATGTTCTTGACCATTTCAAACACAAGTTTTCCACTGTAAGGTTTCGGTGCAGTATCTTTTTTGATTTTGTTATCAAATTGTTCTTTCATCTTCCTATACTTGTGTGTATCTGTCAAGAACCGTCGATGTCTCATATACACTGTCTTTCTGGATGAAGTGAGGTATAGAAATCCAGTTCTATCCACGCACCTAACGCAACCTTTCTTCCCTTTCATTCGTCCCGATAATGTAAACAGTCCGGGATAATCATGCACGGTAACGAATATCATTGCTCTTAGCGTGAAATACTCCCGCTTGTACTCATCCCATGTACGTACCCCTTCATTCCACAATTTCGCCATATCTTCCATTAACGGTTCCAAGAACACATAAATTTCGATGTCGGGTTGTTTCGGACCTTGGATAAGAACAGATAATAAGATATATTTCCTTTTGTGACACAACCACGTCGGTAGGTTGTACATAGTTAAGACCACGGGCCATGTGCTGTGTATGCTCCCTTTTTCACCAAACGGATTCGTTCTATCTGTACCCAAGGCAAAACTCACATTTCTGATTTCCTTCACAAATTCTGGATACTGAATATCAAAATTTTTCCACTGCGTTGCATCACTAGGGTGTCGTATATGTTTTTCATTCTTCTTGCGTTGCTCGGAATGCCAACGCATAAGTTCAGCCTCCCTAGGGTTTGAGAACAAAAGATTCAAGCGATCAATTGCCGAAAGGTACCACATCACCAATGCAGGAATTTTTCTCTTATTCTTCCCGTCTGCATCGCCAGAAGTATCGTCATCGTCACCTTCAGGACCAATAATAAACTTCTTATTCTTTTGAGTCTTTTTCATGTTTGTAACATACTGGTGATTGTAGTCCTTCTTGTACCTACTGACACCACAAATGGGGCATCTAGTTGCGAGCTCATGCTCTTTGCGATACAGAATACAATGGTTCACACAAGCGTGTATTTTTGTCACACCTAGTGCCATCGGGCAAAGAAGTTTCTTCGCTTTATAAGTGCTTCTGGGCAGTTTATTTGGATTTGGAAGAATTTCTGCCAGAAGATTCAAAAGATCAGAGAGACTACAACCGGACCATCCGTGCGTAGCTTTCAACTTTAGTAGTTCTAAGACTGCACGCAATGTAGTAAACTCTTTATCACAACCGTTTGATTCATCATATAAAAGCTCTATCGCCGCATTCTGCAATGTCTCTATTTTACTTAAACCTTTGCTTGCTCCCATAGAAGTCAGTACATATGGTTTAATGTGACGCAACATCTCCTCACAATCGAACTCATCATCATCATCACCAGCTTGATTGTCACTACCATCATCGATATGAACATTATCATCATCTGAGCCTCTATCATCATCTTTATCCACATCATGTGTATCTAAGTCACCATGCTCTGTCCATATTGTGTAGTTATTTTTGAAACCTCTTTTCACCAAATGAGATTGGATTACTATAGTATTCGTCCAGGCAATCTTATTTTCGCAATCGATACATGGACATAATATATCATTTATCTTTTGCAACTTCGCATGTCTCTTGGATGCTTCAATAAAATTTGCAACATTACGAATGTAAATAGGATCGGGTCTTGGCATGTTATACATCCACGCTCGACGGTCCATGCTTCAATAATAGAATTTTTGTCAGATTTACAAAATTTGGCCACAAATATTCTCTAAAGGTCTTCTATAAAATGAATTTATAGAGACATAACAAGTATGATTAGGGCGACTAATGTAGGAGACGGACGACGTCTTGAGGCGGACGGAGTCAAAGGGGGAAACAGGCCCAACAACATGGGCTAGGTCTGGGTGGGATCCGATCCATTATATCAGGAGACAGGCCCAGATGCATCTTATATATATTACAATAGCATCTGTTAATTAAACATCATATTCATGTCACATAATAGGTACAAAAAGAAAATAATCCATATAGTCCATACATCAATATACCAAAACACAATCCATACAGTCCTTACACATGCAAAAGGACATAATCCATATACCAGAACACACAAAACTAACAATTTATCAGCTAATGAAAATATACAAAGAAAAAGTAAAGAAACTACATTTACCTCGCAGAGGCGTCAGCACGGTGGGGAGGCGTCAGCACGGTGGGCCGGCTGGGTGGAGAAGTGGCGGTGCGGAGTTGAGCGGCGGCGCGGCAGTATGGGCTGGGCGGCGGAGCAGCGACGCGGCGCAGGGGAAATTCAACAGCCTTGCGGCGTTGATATAAATTCTCCAGGGTTGCGTTTTGACTGCGGTGAGGGGTCCTTATATAGACGTCGGTTTTTCACAGGCGGTTTTTAACTTTATCGCAGGCGGATTTTACTTACCAACCGCCTGAGAAGATGTTTATTAATTAAGAAGTAAATATCTTCACAGGCTGTTGGTACTTAATAACCGCCTAAGAAGATTTTTATCTCAGGCGGGTATTATTTAACAACCGTCTGAGATAATGCCAACTGAACAAAATATTTTTAAAACTTGTATAGGTGACATTGTAATGTTTTGGTAAATATCAAATTAATTTCTACTCACATATTATTCACATTTGTGTATCTCATAAAAAAAAGTTCCCTCACTCAAAATTGTTGGTATGAACATATTTGTATAACTTATACATGTATGAATTTTTTTAAAAGCACTCCAACATGTCAAACTTCAAATTATCCACCAGTATTCATTGACACTTGATTGAAATATATACAAAACACAAGAAATATGTACAAGAACACTTGATTGAAATCCTAAAACTACACTACGGCCCCGCCGCCTCCATCCTCTCCGCCAACTTCTCAAACCACGCCAAGCGGTCCTCCTCCAACTCGTCGTCGTCGTCGTAGTCGTCACCATGGTGGTGGTCTCCATCGTCATCACCATCGTTGGAGGACGACTCGTCGTCATCATCGTCATCATCGTCGTCGTCGTCCTCCTCCTCCTCCTCCTCCTCCTCCAGCGACTGTCGGTACCCTGGAAACCGTACACCCCTTGAGGTTACAAAGATATCAAGGTAAAGTCACCCACTTGATTTGAAGACCTTCGGAGACCCACATGTCAGATGTAACCGGGCCCGCTTCTCCAACATGGTTAATCCCAGGGTCGCCACGTGTACTATCAAACCGGAGCTACCGCCCACAAAGGGGAAGCTCTGGGCCATGTACCAAAACGGCACCTCCGGACTTAACCCCAGACCGAGAGAAGCTCCAGACCTGACACGTGTCAGGTAGCTCCGGAGCTTCCTGTAGTATGCTCTGGAACTACCACGTGTCCACCCGTCGGAGCTTCAGCCGCTGACCTCCGGAAGACTTCATAACAGCTCCAGATCTTCAAAGGGGAATCAAGGACTTCAAGACTCAATTAAGTGTCATTAATACCATATTAATAACACACAATCGAATGACCTTAATTACCAGTAACGGTGCTGTCAAAGCCCATTACCCGGTCGTTAAGGACAATTAAATGTGTTGAATAAGTGTCAATACTAGTAACCGCCGGGGCCACATGTCGGGCCAGGCTAACTTGTAACGGCCCGCCCTTATACTATAAAAGGACAGGCCGACGACACGTTCAGGGGGTTCAGCGACGCTACACACGCGCCATAGACACTCGTCACAAGCTCATTCAGCTAATACAACACCAACACACCCGTGGAGTAGGGTATTACGCTCAGGCGGCCCGAACCACGTAAACTCCTGTGTCTCCTGTGTCATATACTATTCACCTTATCGAATCTCCGCGCGCCCACACCGAACATCAAACTCCTCTAACACTTTAGTAGTGTCGGGAGATCTGCCGGTTCCAAACCACCGACAGCTGGCGCGCCAGGTAGGGGTGCCTGAGATTTTGAGAATGGTAAACTCAGCTGCTGGATCATCCAACGGTCAACCTGCTGCTCAGGCTATTGGGGGCAATCCCTCCAACATGCAGCCACCAGCAGGAGCCTCAACACCAGCAGGAGTCATACTCCCACCACCATCGCCTTTACCAGCAAATCAAGTTGGGCAACGCGATGGTGCACCGGCGTCAATCACTGCGTCGACAAATCATGAAAACCCGGAACACGCGCTCCATGCAGCGCGTGCTCTTCTCCAACGCCCACCACCTTTGGATGCATCCCGGGATGCACTGGAGCAGTGGAGGGCCGATGTGGAGCATTTGGTTGTAGCAGCAGCCGAACGCCTCAGCAACCAGGGCCCTCCTCCTTCAGGACGAGCCCCGTCACAGCGGCGGACTTTGTCTGGTAGACTTGGTCCGCACGTTTCCAATAGCAGGAGACGTGCTGTGTCACAACAAGTGACGTCATTGCCCTTCGGGGCACGATGCACTCACACGGTATCCAAGCTTTCGACTCATGACCTCCGGGCGGAGCTTGATCGCCGAACGGCCGAGTCCATATTGAGCGTGCTCGTGAAAGACGGGAAGCTCAGGACCTTTCAGCTCCTGAAGGAGTGGAAGGAGGTTGTTCAGCCCTGGCCATGCATCTGCATATGGTTAGGTGGCCACAGAAGTTCCGGCCTCACCTGCCGGAAAAATTCGACGAGACTGTCAATCCCACCGAATTTCTTCAGATCTACTCCACTGCAATCTTGGCAGCTGGAGGAAACGAGGCTGTGATGGCCAATTATTTTCTAGTGGCCTTAACAGGGACCGCCAGGTCCTGGTTTATGAGCCTTCCACCCAACTCTATCAACAGTTGGGAGGAGCTGTGCCGGCAGTTCACCGCCAACTTCGGGAGTTCATACACCCGACCAGGCACTGAACTGGACCTTTTTGCAGTCGTGCAAAAATAGGTAGAATCCTTGTGATCGTTCATCCAGAGGTTCTCTCAGGTACGAAACACTATCCCTTCTATCTCTAGCGCCTCTGTCATTGTGGCATTCAGACAGGGTGTACGGGACAAGAAGATGTTGGAGAAACTGGCGATCAAGGAGATCACCAGTGTCACGGAACTCTTCAGCTTGGCTGACAAATGTGCCAGAGCTGCGGAGGGCCGTGAGATGCTCTCCAAACCAACCTCGGAGGGTCACAAGAAATCCTCCAAAGAAGAATCCGCTACCTTCGGGGGTAGCAAGAAGAAAAAGAAGACCAACGGCAAGAAGAAGCCGTCGGCCGGCACATCCAACGTTGCAACTCCGGGAGGTCCAAAATCTGGCCGAGCGCTACAATAAGCGCCGCGAAGAATCTCCTTTCCGACAGAGGGAAGGAAAGCAAAAAGTCGACGAAGCTCCGGCTGAAGAGGAGTTAGGATTTCAGGATCCCAAAAAGGTCCTGAAGGCCGTTTACACCTCCGTCGACGATGATTCTGACGTCTCTGATAACGAGCGTCGGAAGACCATGAACACCATTTTTGGTGGATCATGGGACATCACCTCCCGCCGCGTCATCAAGACTATGTGTGGGGATATGGCCGCTGTAGCTCCTACAGTCAGGCCGGAACCTCATCGGAAGTGGATGGACACAGCCATCACTTTTGATGCTTCGGACTGCCCTCGAAGCATGGTTGGAGCAGGACAGTTACCTTTGATGGTATCTCCTACCATCAACAACATCCAGCTCCACCACGTCATGGTAGACGGAGGTTCGGGGCTTAACCTCATAAGCTTCGAAGCTTTTACTAAGCTTCAACTCCGACCTTCGGATCTTCACCCCTCTCGACCTTTCTCCGGAGTAGGTCCGGGGGCCATTACCCCACTCGGAGCTATTACTCTCCCCATTACCTTCGGGACACGGGAGAAGTACCGCACCGAGAAGTTGGTCTTCGACGTTGCTCAGATCAACTTACCCTTCAATGCCATCTTGGATAGGCCTGCCCTGTACAAATTCATGGCAGCTGCCCATTATGGCTATCTGGTGTTGAAGATGCCAACACCAGTAGGCGTTCTCTGGATCCGCGAAGATCGTACTGCCGGAGTAATTGCTCTGGAAGAACTCCATGCACTCACCACGGCGCAAGAGGAGGACTCCAGACAGGAGCAAGCTCCAAAACCCCCGAGCATTCGTCAACGAGGCTCGACTTCTGCACCTCGTGTGCAGCCAAGCGGCGACACCGACATTCCCGTCAAAGTCGTCCAAATTGGTTCCGATGCCGCTCATACCACCCGTATATCGGGAGGATTGAACGACAAATAGAAACTCACGCTCATCACTTTCCTCCGGGCTAACGTCGACGTGTTTGCTTGGCAACTATCACAAATGCCTGGGATCCCCAGGGAAGTGATTGAGCACAATCTGAAGATCTACCCCAATGCCCGACTTGTGCATCAGAAGCCTCGGAAGCAATCCGTAGAGCGATGGAACTTCATCTGACAAGAAGTGAAGAAGTTACTTGAAGCTGGATTCATCCGAGAAGTCTTCCATCCAAAATGGCTGGCAAATCCAGTTGTTGTGCCCAAGGCCGACGGGAAGCTTCGGATGTGCATCGACTACACCACACTAAATAATGCATGTCCAAAAAATCCATTCCCACTACCTAGAATAGATCATATAGTGGATTCCACCTCCGGGTGTGAATTACTGTGTTTCCTAGACGCATATTCCGGATATTATCAAATCAGGATGTCTAGGGAAGATGAAGAGCATACCTCATTCATTACAGTAGATAGATTGTATTGTTATACAGCCATGCCCTTTGGTCTCAAGAATGCAGCTTCAACTTTTGTACGAGCTATGTACAAAACTTTTGAAGAGCTCATTAGAGATATAGTGGAAGTGTACGTCGATGACATCGTGGTCAAAGTCAGGGACAAGGAGTCACTCCTTGACACCTTGCAGGCTGTCTTCGACAAGCTGCGAGCCACTCGTACAAAGCTAAACCCAGACAAGTGTGTCTTCGGGGTTAGCTCTCGAAAACTTCTTGGTTTCCTGGTAAGTCACCAGGGCATAGAAGCTAATCCGGCAAAGATTAAGGCCATTGAAGACATGCGGCCACCAACCCGCATCAAAGACGTCCAAAAGTTGACTGGATGTCTAGCAGCCCTCAGCCGGTTCATTTCAAGACTGGCGGAACGGGCACTCCCCTTCTTCAAGCTATTGAGGAAGTCCGAACCATTTCAATGGTCCGAAGAAGCAGAGAAGGCATTCCAAGAACTGAAACAGTTCCTCACCACCCTACCAATTCTGGTAGCTCCGAATCCTGGTGAGCCTTTGTTGCTTTACATTTCAGCAACTGACGAAGTCGTCAGTATGGTTCTGGTTGCGGAGAGACCAGAGCTACCTCATACTCAGGAATCCAGACCCCTTCGGGAGGGTCCGGAGGTACCTAAAAGCGAGTCTGGGTCCCAGCTCCCAGACTCGAATCCACAAGAAGTTACTTCAGGAGACCCAGACCCCTCCGGGAGGGTCCAGGTCACTTCTGAAGAAGCCCTGGGTTCCTATAGCCAGAACCCAGAGGTCCCTGAAGAAAATCCGGATTCCTCAGAGAGGATCCGGGTCAGTGAAGAAGAAGCTTCGAACCCCTCCGGGAGGGTTCGGACCATTCAGCGCCCAGTGTACTTCATTAGCGAAGTACTACATGATGCCAAGACTCGATACCTAGAGGTGCATAAGCTGCTCTATGCAGTTCTTATTGCCTCCAGGAAGCTTCGCCATTACTTCCAAGCTTACAAAGTCTCAGTGGTAACCTCTTACCCGCTTCAAGCAATTTTGCATAATCCCAATTCAACTGGGAATATTGCAAAGTGGGCAGCGGAATTGGCTGAATTTGATCTTGAATTTATTTCAAGGCAAGCAGTCAAGAGTCAAGCATTGGCAGATTTTGTGGCAGAATGGACTCCTTCTCCATCAAACCCTGGGGGCCCCAGTGAGCAGAAGACAGAGTATCAAGCTCCAGCCTTCACCGAGCCTCACTGGACCATCTACTTCGACGGCTCCATGCAGAAGCAGGGGGCCGGAGCTGGAATCCTTCTCCTTGCACCGACCGGGGAGAAGGTGAAATACATGGTACACCTTGACTTCAAGGCGACCAACAACATGACAGAGTACGAAGCGCTCATCTATGGACTAAAGGTGGAACTGTCATATGGTGTCAAGCAACTGCTGGTCAAGGGAGATTCACAGCTCATCATTAAGCAAGTGAAGGGTGAATGTTCCTGTAATAATCTCCAGCTAGCTGCTTACCTCCTTGAAGTCCAGAGGCTTCAGAAGGACTTTGAAGTCCTAGATCTCCACCATGTTCAGCATGCCCACAATGCTGAAGCCGACGAACTCTCGACGAAAGCGTCAACCAGAGCTCCGGCTCCTGACGGAACTTTTGTCCGGAGGTTGTCGAAACCCACGGCTCAGCCTGCCGAACTGAGCGAAGGGGGCGAGATCAGCATCCCGAAGCTGACGGTCCCGATGGCCCTGTTACCATGGCAGCCATCAAGGGTCTTAGGTGCTACCGGAAGCTCCGAGCAACCCAGCACGCAAGACTCAAATGCTCAAGTTAGTTCTGATGCATGGATCTCGGAGATCCGGAACTACTTGAAAGACAGCATCCTTCCTGACGATGATGTATCCGCTGACCGGGTAGTCGGATTGGCTAAAAGATACACGCTGGTAGAGGGGGATCTCTACCGGCGCGGTGCCAACGGCATCCTAATGCGGTGCATCACAAGGGAAGAAGGCTGCGAGCTCCTCGCAGAAATCCATGGAGGCGAGTGTGGAAACCACGCGTCTTCCTGCACGCTGGTCGGTAAAGCCTTTCAGCATGGCTTCTACTGGCCTACAGCACTCCAGGATGCAACTGAGCTGGTGAGAAAAATGCAAAGCATGTCAATTTCATGCAAAGCAAATTCACACACCGGCTCAGCCCTTACAAATGATACCTCCTACATGGCCTTTCGCTGTGTGGGGGATGGACATCTTGGGACCTTTCCCAAGAGCCGTCGGAGGTAACAAGTTCCTGTATGTCGCCATTGATAAGTTCACTAAGTGGCCGGAAGCAACTCCAGTTGTGACAATCAACAAGCAATCTGCTATCAACTTTTTGCAGTCCATTGTATGCAGATTTGGAGTTCCAAACAAAATCATCACTGATAATGGGACCCAATTCACAAGCTCTGCATTTCAAGGATATTGCGAAGACCTCAACATACAAGTTTGCTACGCTTCCGTAGCTCACCCAGCCAGCAATGGCCAAGCCGAGAGAGCAAATGCTGGAATCCTTAAAGGACTCAAAACGCGCACCTATGAGCGCTTGAAAAAACATGGAGCCAACTGGATCGAAGAGCTTCCGCCCACTCTATGGGCCAACAGGACATCTCCAAACCGTTCAACCGGAGAGACTCCCTTTTTTCTGGTGTACAGAGCTGAAGCAATCCTTCCTCCGGAAATCACCTTGGATTCACTTAGGGTCCGGACCTTCGACGAAGCCGCGCAGGACCAGCTCCGGCGTGAAGACCTAGACCTCCTTGAGGAGGGACGGTGCCAAGCAGCTGTTCGGAATGCCCGATATCGCCAAGCCCTTCGGCGCTATCATCAGCGGCATGTACACAACCGACAGCTCGAGGAAGGCGATCTGGTGCTACGGAGAATACAATCCAGAGAAGGGTTAAACAAACTCTCCCCCAGCTGGGAGGGACCCTTCCGAGTGATTAAAGTATCCCGACCCGGAAGCGTTTGCTTGTCTACCGAGGATGGGACACCTCTCCCAAATCCTTGGAACATCGAGCACCTCCGTAAGTTCTACACTTAATACCACGGAGGTGAGTCTTGAGTAACTTGAGATGTATGTTATAGAGTTATTGTAAAGATTTGGGTAGTTCCTCCGGGAGAGCAGCCGGACCTTTCCCGAAAGATCCGCAAAGTTCATGCAACACTTGTCACAGTCTCCGGACTAAAAGTGTGGCTAGCTACCCTGGGTCAACTGAGAAATGAAACACGCTTAGCCTGGTTCCGTACCCTAAGAGTGTACTTGTTTCCCCTGTACCCCAGACCTATAATGAAAGACATCTTTATGTGAAATAGACTCCACGTGCATTTATTTTGTACAGGCTCAACATTTTTTATTTTTCTCTTTCTTGTCTATAACAAAGACGTGCTGTTCTTAAGAAATTTTAGTTCGACCGGTTTATGTACAATACGAGTTGTATTGTCAATTCTTTTGGATTCAAATATTACTCCTGGCCAACTCGCCTGAAAGCCGCCAAGCCAATCTAGGGTCAGAGTGTGCTATCGACTTAGCCTGGTCAAGCACCCTAAGTACGCCACTCTACCTACACTCCGGCAGGCCGAAGTAAGGCGAGTCCAAATACAATTGAATCCATAAGAAAAGGCAATGTATTCGATTGTATCTAGAATCACGTTTGACCTAAAACTTTCTTGAGAATCGTAAGCCGCGATGAAGTTATAGACGAGAAACAAATTTTACTATTTTTCTTGACTTCAGTGTGTAGGAAAAATAAAATACACGTTGATGGAGAAAAGCCGGAGCTAACAAAGCTCCGACTCCCCTAGGTCATCACTGGACTAATCAAGCTCCTGTAAAGCTAGGGGGTTCAGCTGTCGACATTAAATAAAAGATGGTGAGAAGACCCCGCAAACGGAGTCTGCTGCCAACAAACTAAGTGTTGGCAAAGGTCACTGCCGGAGCTACTAGGCTCCGACGCCCCGGAGGACTAACTATCGATGCCCTACGCGTTGATAGAGACTATTGCCGGAACTACTAAGCTCCAGCGATAGACAATGCCGGAGCTTCTAAGCTCCGACAACCTCAGGGGGCCTTCACTATCGAAGACTTCGAACCTAAATTCTACAAGTTCGGAGTAAATGAGTCTTCAACAAAACGCAATATCCTCTTGGTACATGTTCACAATCAAATTATGTACATCTACCAGGGGGCCAAGTGAAGACAAAAGCGTTGAAGACAAAAAGTGAAATTCACAAAAATTTGGGGATTTCATTCATCTGGAGACAAGGGATTACAAAATCGAGGAAGAAGAAGAGAAAATACAAGTGAGAACTACAAAGATGGTCCTAGACCCTATGGAAGAATTGGGCGACCTTCTGGGCAACCTCCGATACGTTGGCTCGGGTAGCTTCGCCTTCTCCTTCAACGGGACCTTCAAGCACTAGGTCCAGAGGAAATTGGGAGTTCCGACTGGTGTAGCACATCAGCACATATTCTGCGACGTTCTTCACCAAGGATTGCCCCTCAACCTCCAATTGGTCCGCGATGACATCACCCACCTTGGAGAGATTGCTACCTGCTGAGCTCAACGCCTGCAGCGCTAGGTCCGGCTCCGGCTCCGGATCATCCGGGCGCACGGGGCTGAAACCCATCGGTGTCAGCACGTCATTGGCCTTGCCAAGGAACTCCCAAATCTGTAGGGAGTCCGCAATACTCAAGCCCTTCATTTCTTCCAGGGATCTCCTGGCCGCCATCAGTTCGGAATTCTCACGGGCGAGGCGCTCAACTTCTTTGGCGTTCTGCTGAATCTTCTCAGCAACCCGCTTTTCGAGTTTTCCGAGCTCCTCCTCCCGGAGGTGGATCTTGTTCCGGCGGTCGACCAGGTCCTTCTCTCTACCCCTCACTTTCTTCTCCCTAGCAGTAAGGGCACACTCTTGTTCGTAGAGTTCCTGCCCTCGCGCCCAGACCTTCCCCTCTTCCTCTTGGCAGCGCTCTTCCAATTTCTTGGCGCGCTCCTCGAGACCCTTGTCAGCCACAGCCACCTTCTCGACGAGCTCCTCCTCCCTCCTCAGGACGTCATCCCGCAGCTCTAGGAGTTTTTGCTCTTCATCCTCGAGCCCTTTCTCCCTCTCCTCAAGTGCCTCCCGGCGCTTGATGAGTGTAGTGTTAATGGCCTCAAGCCTTTCGTGGCGTTCATCGGCCGCACTATTGGCTGCTTTGGCTTGATCGTAGATCTCCCGAGATTGAGCGTCGAGGGCGCGAGTCCAAATCTCCCTGTCATCCAGTAACTTGCCCCAGTACTCCAGGCGGATCTTCTCCCGCTTGATCCACTCTTTGTCATTCGCTAGCCTCGACTGCACCAGCTTGGTCTCGAAGTAGAGCCGGTTACGCCACCGCCTAAGGGTTTGGCACTCCTCTTCAAGAGCCTTGCTGTCGTGGAAGAAGGCCATTTGGACTTGACGCAGACTGGAACATGCATTGTCAATAGACAGTGACAACGGGATAGGTTCCGGACCTGCTGGGGTCTCCTCCGCTGGTTCCAGCGGGTTTTCAGATACAAAAATTGGGTCCCACTCCACAAGAGTGGTCCTCTGTGTCTCCATGGCACTAGGTCTGTCCTCCGGGATGGCCTCAGTCGCCATCGAGGAAGGCCCCGCCGCCAGGTCTTCATTCACCCCCTCAGACAGGGGGCCAGCAACTTCTCCGGGGCACTCTGGCTCAGCCGTGAGTACCTCCGATGGTGTCACTTCCGGAGCAGGGGCCGCTTCTGGCTCCGGCCTTGGCACCTCTTCCGATGGGGGCTCGAGCTCCGTCACCTCCTCGACAACCGGCTCGGGAGCCGGAAGATCTTCAACCTCGACCGGCCCTACGGTCGGGGCTTCAACAATGACCGGCTCTGCGACCGGTGCTTCTGAGGTAGCTGGCCCAACCGCCGGGACTTCCTCAACATCCGGCACGCACGCCGGGACTTCAACCACCTCCGGCTCGACCGTCGGGGCTTCGACACTTTCCGGCTCTAAGGCCAGAATCACAGCTTCTTCCGGCTCAACGGCCGGAGCTTCCATCATATCAGCACCAGGACCCAGAGCTTCAACCTCCGGGACAGGCGCTGCTGGCACATCTTCACTCCCGCGGTCCGGCGCTACCACGGGAGCCTCTGGGGATGAGTCGAGGTCCATGACCACGACAGCTGGCGCCGGAGCTATCATAGCTACATCTGCCACTTGGGGCGGTACCGGGACGGGAGCAGAAGCTTCCACCCTCACAGCTCCAGCCACTGTGGTTGAGGATGGAGCCTCACTCCCCTTCTTGGGGATGCTGCAGATGATGAACGAAGAAACTTAAAAAATATAGTCACTACAATTAAAACAACTATCCAAGGTAAAGATTAAAAATTACCTTGGGAGGCTTCCGCACCAGCTTGCGCGGAATCTTTTTCCCGGGCGTTCCGGGCTGGTCGTAGCCGGCGTGGAAGCTCCGGAAGGCCCCCCGGAACTAGTCGCGACCACAGGTGTTTCTCGAGTCGAGGCCCTCCTCGATCGGGAAGAACCCCTGGACCTGGAGACCTCCACCGGCCCAGGTGTTGTAGGCGTATGCCCGGAGCTAACACTCTGGGAGGATCCCACTACGGGAACAGTCGCACTCCAGGAGGACCCCACTGCGGGAACAGTCGCGCTCCAGGAGGACCCCACTGCGGGAACAGTCGCCGCAGTTGTAGAAGACCTTCCCCTCTGGGGAGAAGGAGCCGGCGCGGAAGTAGCGGGCCTGACAGACCTTCCGTCGGCGTACTGCAGCTTCCTCTTCCGGCTCTCGGGTTCATCCGCCAGTTCCTTGCCCTTGCTGATGACCTCGACCCTCGGCCTTGGGGTAGGGTCAGAGCCATCTTCGGGCATTCCGGGGATCGCCACCCTGGTGGTTGATCTTCTCTCGACAACACCAAGGTCGTCAAGCACGGGCATCTTCCGCCAGAGCTCTCTGCTGAACTCCACTTCCACGTTCAGAGGGAGAAAGGCTGATGGTGGAGTCAAGTCATCATCATCAACGTCGATGCCGTGCTAGAACTTCTTGAGGTGGAACTCCAAGGTTTTACCCACCATGTTGGACTTCAACCCGGTCTCAACCCGGTCGTCGTCCATCACGCTGTTCAGGGCCCATGCGAGTTTCTCCCTCTTCTTCAGTGGCGCCCACCTGTTGACCAAGAAATTGCAGAATACTGCGTGAGGAGTCAATCCTCCCTCCACGCATTGGCGGATCCTGGTCAAAGCAGGGTTGAAAGCTTCCGCCAGCACCGGAGCTTCACTCCAGATCGTCGTGTCAATGCTGGGAAGACCTTCGGGTAGCTCCAGCCTCTCGTGCTCTTCTACCCTGACGACTATCCAGTCCTTCTTCCAGTCATCCCACTTCCCAAAGGGAAAGGACCGGAGGTACTTGAATGGGCACTTCTTGCGCTTCACAAAGTAGTAGAAGCCAAGGTACTCATTGCTCCGGCCGGTGGTGTGGACGGTGAAGAAGGTCCGGAAGAGTTCAATGCAGGGGGGATGCCCACCCACATCTCATAGAAGTGGACAAAAATAGACACAAGGAGAATGGAGTGGGGGCCGAGATGATACAACTACAGACCATAAAAGTCCAGCAGCATCAAGAAAAAGGAAGAAAAAGGTGGGATCAACCCCACCATGGCGTACGAGGAGAAGTACACCATTTCGCCGGAGTGCTCCTTCTCGAATGGGAGCTCTCCACCGGCGCGGACCGAGCGGTTGAAGAAGTCCGAGGACCACCCCATGAGGGCCCGGACCTCTTTAAGATCGCCGTCGGTCTTCAAGCGACTCTCGCGGAGACCCAACTCCATCGTGGCACGGCTAGGCAAGAGAAGAAAAGCGAAGCACAAGTTGGGAGTTTGAGCGCAAGATCAGATGAGAGGCATGAAGAACTCCCGATGGTGCGTGCTTTCCTTCTTAAGTAAGCCCTCGCAACGCTTGGATGGAAACCGCAAGGAAGTCGAAGATACCATTCAAAAACTCCACCCTGCCGATGACAAGAGGGCCCGAGACCACTTCGACGATCAAGTCGAGGTTCTTACCCAGGCGAACGGTTGTCATCAAGAGGCGGGAAACCCGAAGGCGGCGGCCTGACAAGGCGCGCGGAATCGATACGGTTTTCGTATCGGGAACCGGCAACCTTCAATTGCATGAGATCCACACGCCAAAGATCTCATCTGCCGCACACAGGACACGCCATGTGGCGAGGATTTAACTCCAAACCCTCGCCAACGGCACCTCTGAAGACCTTTGAAGACTCAGTTCAAAAGTCGCGAGGATGGACCCACCTCCGGCGGAATGACTTCACCCCAGTGGTCTTCTCCGGAGGTAGGTCCAGGGGGGCCACTGTCGGTACCCTGGAAACCATACACCCCTTGAGGTTACAAAGATATCAAGGGAAAGTCACCCACTTGATTTGAAGACCTTCGGAGACCCACATGTCAGATGTAACCGGGCCCGCTTCTCCAACATGGTTAATCCCAGGGTCGCCACGTGTACTATCAAACCGGAGCTACCGCCCACAAGGGGGAAGCTCTGGGCCATGTACCAAAACGGCACCTCCGGACTTAACCCCAGACCGAGAGAAGCTCCGGACCTGACAGGTGTCAGGTAGCTCTGGAGCTTCCTGTAGTATGCTCCGGAGCTACCACGTGTCCACCCGTCGGAGCTTCAGCCTCTGACCTCCGGAAGACTTCATAACAGCTCCGGATCTTCAAAGGGGAATCAAGGACTTCAAGAATCAATTAAGTGTCATTAATACCATATTAATAACACACGATCGAATGACCTTAATTACCAGTAACGGTACTGTCAAAGCCCATTACCCGGTCATTAAGGACAATTAAATGTGTTGAATAAGTGTCAATACTAGTAACCGCCGGGGCAACATGTCGGGCCAGGCTAACTTGTAACGGACTGCCCTTATACTATAAAATGACAGGCCGACGACACGTTCAGGGGGTTCAGCGACGCTACACACGCGCCATAGACACTCGTCACAAGCTCATTCAGCTAATACAACACCAACACACCCGTGGAGTAGGGTATTACGATCAGGCGGCCCGAACCACGTAAACTCCTGTGTCTCCTGTGTCATATACTATTCACCTTCTCAAATCTCCGCGCGCCCACATCGAATATCAAACTCCTCTAACACTTTAGTAGTGTCGGGAGATCTGCCAGTTCCAAACCACCGACAGCGACGATGCAGCAGGAGGGGTCGGCTGCTCCGGCTGAGCCGATTGCTCCGGTTGTACCGGTGGCTCCGGCTGGACCGGCGGTGGAACGCGCTGGTCGTCATTCACCCTCTTGGGGGAGCTGCAGCGTATCCGCTTGCAGGGTGGCTGCCTCGGCGGGCTAGGAGGCGGAAGGTTGGCCATGGTTGTGGTGGTTCGTCAGCGCCGAACTAGGAGAGGTGGAACGATGGAATAAGAAGAAAGGAGTGCAAAAGTTATGTGCTTGTACATAACCGACGACGCGCCTTATATATGGTCTGTGCGGAGTAGACGAGGGAGCGGTTCGTTTCCCGTGCATTGAACTCTTTGCAGACCTCGTGCGGCGCACAATTAAACCACTGTGGAAGACGATCTTCAGAGATCCCTTCCATCGCACGCGTTCCTGCACCACGGCTTCTCAACTTCTCCGCAGACCTCGTGCAGCACGTCAGTTAATTAACACTTCTCAGGCCGTTAATTAACATATTGTAGTTTCAAAAATGTTTATCTCAAGCGGGTATTACTTACAAACCGCCTGAGAAAAATACAAGAAAGTGGATTTTTGCCTTTTTAAAGGACCACATTTAATCAAGAACATTAATTCAGAAGAAGTAAAAATCTTCACAGGCGGTTGGTACTCACCAACCGTCAAAGAATATATTTATTTCAGACGGGTATTACTTACCAACCGCCTGAGATAATTCCCGATACTGTTCTTCAGTTTCCTTATCACTTGCTTCTTTTTTATTTAGATTCCAATATAAATACTCAAACATGTTTACATTCTGCAAATTGTATTCAAATTCGATGATTCTTTCTTCTACATTTGTATAGAATTAACATCTACCACCTGAACAAAATATTTTGTTCATTGCGCATTGAACTCTTTGCAGACCTCGTGCGACGCACAATTAAACCACTGTGGAAGACGATCTTCAGAGATCCTTTCGTCGCACGCGTCCCTGCACCACGGCTTCTTAACTTCTTCGCAGACCTCGTGCGGTGCGTCAGTTAATTAACATCTTCTCAGGCCGTTAATTAACATCTTGTAGTTTCAAAAATGTTTATCTCAAGCGGTTATTACTTAACAACCGCCTGAGATAATGCCCGATACTGTTCTTCAGTTTCCTTATCCCTTGCTTCTTTTTTATTTAGATTCCAATATAAATAC
Organism: Tuctoria greenei; assembly: GCA_036927565.1. Taxonomy (NCBI): domain Eukaryota; kingdom Viridiplantae; phylum Streptophyta; class Magnoliopsida; order Poales; family Poaceae; genus Tuctoria; species Tuctoria greenei. The sequence continues at coordinate 175,921,369 of JAYESD010000009.1, read as the reverse complement.
TCAAACATGTTTACATTCTGCAAATTGTGTTCAAATTCGATGATTCTTTCTTCTACATTTGTATAAAATTAACATCTACCAATTGAACAAAATATTTTGTTCATTGCGCATTGAACTCTTTGTAGACCTCGTGCGGCGCACAATTAAACCACTGTGGAAGACGATCTTCAGAGATCCTTCCGTCGCACGCGTCCCTGCACCATGGCTTCTTAACTTCTCCGCAGACCTCGTGCGGCGCGTCAGTTAATTAACATCTTCTCAGGCGGTTGGTACTTACCAACTGCCTGAGAATATATTTATCTCGGGGACGGGTGTTACTTACCAACCGCCTGAGATAAGCCCATGGAGTTCCCCTTGCCGCACGATATTGCGGTCCTGATCGTGGGGTGGGTCGCCGCAACCTCCACCCAGCCCATGGATGATCTCTCCAGTCTGCGCGCCACCTGCAAGGCCATGCACGCGACATGCCGTGATCCCACCGTGGGGAGGCGCGTGGCGCTGGAGCGGGAGAGCAGCTCGGAGTGGTTCCAATGGCACGGGAACAGGAGCTATGATGCCCTCGTGGAGCGCCTGGCCAACGTGGGCAACCCTCATGCGTGCTACGTCACCAGGTTCGACCTCGTCTTCAACTACGGCCGCACGCAGGCGTAGCGGGGCACCCAGTTCCTTGCCCGGGCGGCCGCGAACGGCCACAAGGTGGCGGCCTACGTCCTCGCCATGCTCCTCTACGACGCCGACCGCAGTGACCGCGACGCCCTCGAGTATATCCGGCAGGTCGAAGGCGAGGCCCATGTCGGCGACAACGCGGTCGGGTCCGTCGCGATGAAGAGGACCAACAAGGAGTGTTGCCGGTGTCGAAATCAAGCCATGCAGATGCTCGACGTTTTCGTGAGCTGGAGGTTACTGTGTAGGCCTCCTCCCGGACCGCCGCCGGTGGCGCTGCCCGACATTGACGATGGCGTTTGCTGCTGCCCAACAGGGGGGAACCAGGGGCCTGCCCGCTGCGGCAGGCGAGGGTGGTCCGAGACCGTCTTCTGTACTGAGAACTGTAAGATTGAGCACGAGTATGACCTGTTCTCCCATAACGTGTTGTACTCTATGGGTTATATTAATTAAGAAGTAAATATCTTCACAGGCGGTTGATATTTAATAACCGTCAAAGAAGATATTTATCTCAGTCGGTTATTACTTAACAACCGCCTGAGATAATGCCCGATACTGTTCTTCAGTTTCCTTATCCCTTACTTCTTTTTTATTTAGATTCCAATATAAATACTCAAACATGTTTAGATTCTGCAAATTGTGTCCAAATTCGATGATTCTTTCTTCTACATTTGAATAAAATTAACATCTACCACCTGAACAAAATATTTTTAAAACTTGTATAGCTGACATTGTAATGTTTTGGTAAATATCAAATTAATTTCTACTCACATATTATTCATATTTGTGTATCTCATAAAAAAAAGTTCCTTCACTCAAAATTGTTGGTATGAACATATTTGTATAATTTATACATGTATGAATTTTTTTAATTTTTTTAAAAGCATTCCAACATGTCAAACTTCAAATTGTCCACCATTCTAACTAAATGCTCATATACATATGAGGCATTCATCAAATTATGAACACACATTGATTCAAAAAAACTTAAAAACATATTAAAAATTCGTAGAGGTTGGTATGATGAGTAAAAATGTCCACTGAAAAAATAAATGAAAAAAGCATTATATTCATCAAGATAGAAAAATGAAAAATAGCATTTGTTGTATGTTTTTTATAATCTGACCAATTTTAAAGGATTTATGAAGTGAAATTTAATGGTAACCTTTACTTATCAATAATATTACAAGAAAGTGGATTTTTGCCTTTTAAAGGACCATATTTAATCAAGAATATTAATTAAGAAGAAGTAAATATCTTCACAGGCGGTTGGTACTTAACAACCGCCTGAAAATATATTTATCTCAGGCGGGTATTACTTAACAACCGCCTGAGATAATGCCCGATACTGTTCTTCAGTTTCCTTACCCCTTGCTTCTTTTTTATTTAGATTCCAATATAAATACTCAAACATGTTTAGATTCTGCAAATTGTGTCCAAATTCGATGATTCTTTCTTCTACATTTGTATAAAATTAATATTTACCACCTGAACAAAATATTTTTAAAACTTGTATAGCTGACATTGTAATGCTTTGGTAAATATCAAATTAATTTCTACTCAAATATTATTCACATTTGTGTATCTCATAAAAAAAGTTCCTTCACTCAAAATTGTTGGTATGAACATATTTGTATAATTTATACATGTATGAATTTTTTTAATTTTTTAAAAGCATTCCAACATGTCAAACTTCAAATTATCCACCATTCCAACTAAATGCTCATATACATATGAGGCATTCATCAAATTATGAACACACATTGATTCAAAAAAACTTAAAAAATATGAAAAATTTCGTAGAGGTTGGTATGATGAGTAAAAATGTCCACTGAAAAAATAAATAACAAAAGCATTATATTCATCAAGATAGAAAAATGAAAAATAGCATTTGTTGTATGTTTTTTATGTTCTGACCAATTTCAAAGGATTTATGAAGTGAAATTTAATGGTAACATTTACTTATCAATAATATTACAAGAAAGTGAATTTTTGCCTTTTAAAGGACCACATTTAATCAAGAATATTAATTAAGAAGAAGTAAATATCTTCACAGGCGGTTGGTACTTAACAACCGCCTGAAAATATATTTATCTTAGGCGGGTATTACTTAACAACCGTATGAGATAGTGTCCGATACCGTTCTTCAGTTTCCTTATCCCTTGCTTCTTTTTTATTTAGATTCCAATATGAATACTCAAACATGTTTAGATTCTGCAAATTGTGTCCAAATTCGATGATTCTTTCTTCTACATTTGTATAAAATTAACATCTACCACCTGAACAAAATATTTTTAAAACTTGTATAGCTGACGTTGTAATGTTTTGATAAATATCAAATTAATTTCTACTCACATATTATTCACATTTGTGTATCTCATAAAAAAAGTTCCTTCACTCAAAATTGTTGGTATGAACATATTTGTATAATTTATACATGTATGAATTTTTTTTAATTTTTTAAAAAGCATTCCAACATGTCAAACTTCAAATTATCCACCATTCTAACTAAATGCTCATATTCATATGAGGCATTCATCAAATTATGAACACACATTGATTCAAAAAAATTTAAAAAAAAATATGAAAAAATTCGTAGAGGTTGGTATGATAAGTAAAAATGTCCACTGAAAAAATAAATTAAAGAAGCATTATATTCATCAAGATAGAAAAATGAAAAATAGCATTTGTTGTATGTTTTTTATGTTCTGACCAATTTCAAAGGATTTATGAAGTGAAATTTAATGGTAACCTTTACTTATCAATAATATTACAAGAAAGTGGATTTTTGCCTTTTAAAGGACCACATTTAATCAATAATATTAATTAAGAAGAAGTAAATATCTTCACAGGCAGTTGGTACTTACCAACCGCCTGAAAATATATTTATCTCAGGCGGGTATTTCTTACCAACCGATTGAGATAACCTTCTTCTCAGACGTGAAATTCTAATTAACGATGAACACACTACACATTCATTCATCCACACAGTTGAAGAACACACAAGATACTCATTCATTAACAATATTCAATCACACATCTCACAAAAGAACACACAAGATGCATAATATTTACACAAGAACACACAAGAACACACAAGATACACAAGTAATATTCAATCACATAGATGAACAAAGATAATTTCATTCATTAACAATATTTACAAAACAGAAGCAACTAAAAACAACAAAAAGAAAAACTAATTAAATCCTACTCCTACTCCTCTTCCTCCTCCTCCTCCTCGTCCTCCGGCGGCGACTTCGACACCGGTGCAACAGGAGATAGGGTTGGCTGCACCGGCTGCACCGGCGGTGCAACCTCGAGGTTGCTAGCCGTCGCCTCCACCAGCGTTCTACAACCCTCGGGGCCAAGAACCTGAGCCATCGCCGCGAACAGAATGTCGAGACGATCAGGCACCCCCGTGAGGGCGTAGAGGTAGTGGCCCATGGTACCCATTCCAGTATACTCTGGAAGGGTACCAAGCCCCAAGGCACTCATGGCGCGAGACGTGTTGTTGTACGCCTCTCGCGCCATGAGGAGGCGCTGCTCGGTGTTGATCTTCTCGAGGGAGCTTCAACATAGTTTCTTGCAAGGTGGCTCCCTCGGAGGGCTTGGCGGCGGAAGGTCGGCCATAGTGGTGTTGGGTCGTCGGAGCGGAGGAAGACGAAGAAAACAAGAGGATTCAAAGTGAGCGATGCGCTTGTGAGCAATAGCGCGTCTTTAAGGCTGCGCGGAGTGGAAGATGGAGCAGTTGGTTTACCGCGCATTGAAAGGTCGCGCCTCGGGGAAAAGAAAGGTCGCACGGTTGGTGAGGGGTCTTTATGTAGGCGTTCATCAAATTATAATGAACACATATTAATTAAGAAGAAGTAAATATCTTCACAGGCCCATGTTTATCTCAGGCGGGTGTTACTAACCAACCGTCTGAGATAATTGTATCTTCTCAGGCGGTTGGTAAGCAAAATCCGACTGAGGTAACAATCTTCTCAGACGGTCGGTACTTAAAATCCGCCTGAGAAAATGTGAGTCTATATATACCCCTCGGCAGCATTGGAAAAACCTAACCCGGGCGAAACACTTAGACGCCGTTAGGCTGCCAAAATTTCGTTTGCCGCCAAGTGTTCACCCTCGTCACTTCCAGGTACGCCGCCGAGCTTCGCCGTCGCTGAGTTTCGCCGTCGCCGAGCTTCGCGGTCGCTGCCGAGCTTCGCCCTCCTCACTTCCAGGTACGCCGAGCGAAGCCATTACCGTCACCGCCGAGCTTCAAGGTAAACCCTAAACCCTTCGACCTTCCATACTCCTTCGCCGTGCCGCGTCCCTCCCCGCCCTCGCTGCCGCCTTGCATATCCTTGGTTAGGGTTCGGGAATTAAAAAATGGTAGGCATCCTTGGTTAGGGTTCGGTGGAATTCGAAAAACTGTCAAGTTCGGTGGCATATTTGGTTAGGGTTCGGTGGGGCAAGATTTATGTGGATGGTTATATCACGATAAATTGGTAGTTGGTTTTGTGTGTCTGAAACTGTGAAATCAGTAGCATTTCATCTTCTGGTAGTTTGCAGAGATAAAACTATCAAGTTCGAATGAATAGGAGTTACTCCCTTCGTCGTGGATGGTTATATCACGATAAATTGGTAGTTGGTTCTGTGTGTTTGAAACTGTTCTGACACATTAGTGGTAAACATGATTCTAGACTCTAGTAACAGCAGTATATTCCTTATTTCTCTCATCAGCCTTGCATATGCCACATAATTCTCTATTAGGGGCAAGATTTAGCTATATTTGCTTAAGTTGAGCAAATTTGGCTAATTTTGGCTAAGTTACATTAGATATAGTTATACTTGACTAATTTTGACTAAGTTATGCTATATTTAGCTATATTTGGCTACTTTTGCTTAGAGTTAGCTATGCTAGACTAAGTTTGGCTAAGTTTGCTTTTATTTCTCTAAGTTTCATTTGAGCAATTGTAGTTAATCTGTGCTACCAAAGATGTCTGCACTTGTGGCTCCATCAGCTTCATTTGAGCAATTGTACCTAATTTGAGCTACCAAAGTTATGCTATATTTATCTCTGAAGCCAAACAAGTTGCTGGCCAACTCATTTGTGATGCCAGGAGCATCCTCACGCCCATATCTAGGTACCACTAGGTGTGGCGATAGAGTCTGAGCATATGATGCCGATCTCTATGATACAAGAATTTAGTTAGACCTATATAACTTCAAAAATGTGTATTGGCTAAATTTACTTAATTGAGCCAAAATTGAGAAAATTTGTTTTAAATATGACCAAATTTAGCTAACTGAAGCATAATCAAGCATGTTTGACTATGCTGGGCAAGATTTAGCTATATTTAGTTAAGTTGAGCAAATTTGGCTAATTTTGGCTAAGTTACATTAGATATAGCTATACTTGACTAATTTTGACTAAGTTATGCCTTGGGTTGTCGGTGTAAAGTGAGCTTGCTAGTTGCTGTTGCTGCTATCAGTCTCTTCTAGACACTGCATCTGCACAAGTACGCATCAGCATGTTGTTTTTCATTCAGTAGGCAGAAGAATCAGTGACAGGGAATAAGAGGGAACTTGAGAGCAGGGACGATAATGCCCTCTAAGCTAGGTAGGAGCTGTGCGGGGATTTGCTTTTTGTCCCTTGCTTGATCAGTTATAGGTCTGGAGCTAGGCGCTGCCTAGTAAACCTCAAGAATGTGGTCGCCACTCTGAACGAAGCTAGCCTATTTAGAATAAAAAGATAAAATTGTCATTGCTGTTGAGACACTTTAACATGCTTGTCACCCTCGCAATGTATAGGAACCTTTTGGTCAGTCGCCTTAAACCCCAGAATGCCTTATCAAATCCTATAATGCTTCCATCTTGTTATTCATGCAACACTTCATGTAGAGTTAATATGCCATTTATTAGATTTTTTGTCTTATTAGATCTAGCATGGAAAGCCCTAAGAAGACTGGTACTAATAGTAACAACAATGAAGACAATATGGAGTTTACTGACTCTAGCAGTTCAGGCTCCTATCACAGTCCTTCGGATCCTTTTCCGAATATAAAAATTAAAAAGACTTCAGTGGATCTAGACCCAGAATATGATCCTGCCGACGAGGTATGGATCATGAATCTTAACTTCAGCAGTTCAAGTTAATGTTGGTTGTCAAGTATACGAAGTCTTATAATTTTTTTTCTACCTAGATTAATATCGAAGACAATGAGGTGACATCGGCTCCTTAAACCGCAGAAGGTTCTCCAATGGATGAATCCTCAGCTTCACTCAAGCGGAAACGAGGGCAACGAGGTCCCAATAAGGGTCCATTGGACCGCATCATGTACATAACAAGGGTCGGTCCAGGTGGGCTTCCCCAAGAACCACTGGATTCAGTTACCAAGTACCGTAATGCATGCAGTTTTCTTGATAGGGAGGTTGTGCCGATCACAACCGAGAACTGGAGGAAATTACCCGAGCAGACCAAGAATGAGTTGTGGGAAAAGATAAAGAAACAATTAAAGTTCCCGAAAGGCACAGAAGAAGCTGTAAAGAAAGCAACATTGGTCTCTTGCGGCAAGAAGTTTCGATGCTGGAAGAGTGAAATGAATGCTTATGTTAAGGCCGATAAGGTCCCTAGCCCGAGGAAGATGGGAAAAATCACACAAGCTCAGTGGCAAGAGTTTGTTCGTCAAAAGAGCACACATGATGCTAAAGCTCTAAGTGCAACTAGGTCAGAGCTTGCAAAAAAGAACAAATACCATCATCGCTTGGGGTCTGCCGGATATGCCCCTAAAGTCCAGAAATGGAATAAGATATTAGACGAAATTCTTAGTAAGGGCAATACTCACCCATTAGAAGGGTGCGATGAGCGAACTCAACGTTGGGTCTTTGCTCGGTCAGGTTTGACCAGCGAGGGCAAACTTGAAAAGCCTGACTCTCTGAATGAAGTAGAGGATAAAATGAAAGAAGTAATTGAAAAGCAACAGAAGGGTCTCTTCAAGCCGAAGAGGGAGAATGACCAACTTACCGCTATCTTAGGAAACCCTGAACACAGCAGACGGGTTCGAGCGGTCTCTTCTCAAATGTCTTGGCTAGATGGTTTCCCTAAAGATAAAGACACATATAGAAGACGTGAGAAGTTTAAGAAAACACTTGATGAAACGATTGCTCAAAAGGTCAAAGAAAATATGCAAGAAATAATGGAACAACTTAGACAATCAGGACAATTAGTGGCACCGAGTATAATGATGGTTCCGATGCAAAAGGAGCAATTAGTATCTCCAACTGCCTACCCTAGCAGCGTTGGTTCCGTGTCAGGCTCAGGGTCAGCCCATAAGTTCCCTGTCGATGATATTGCTAACGACAAATCTTGTCGTCTTCTTGTCCCGATAGGCAGAGCAGGGAACAAAACCAAACAGGTTGCCACTGCTATGGCAAAGCCTGATCGTGACTTCAACAGGAATCCACTTCCGTTGTATTATTCTGTGGTGCAAGTTCTTCAGATCATTGATAATGATTATGGAGATTATGAAATAGACCACGTCACACCTGAGGGGATCGCGACTCTGGGGCAGGCTGTCAACCAATTAATCCTTTGGCACCGACGCGATATCGTGTTGGACGATGAGCCAATTTCTAGCCCCGTCGCATCTCCAAATACTGCAACCCCATCTTCTAAGGCGAAAGTGCATGAAGATCCACTCCCAGTCCGGGAAGATCCACTCCCCCTATGTCTCAGCAAGGATGATATCCAAGAGCAACAAGTTGGACAACAACTTCAAGCAGTACCAGAGCAAGCTGTTGCTAGTAAAGAGCAACTAGTTGAGCAACAGCTTGAAGTAGTACTAGAGCCAACTGCTGGGAGTAAAGAGCAATCAGTTGAACAACGGGTTTAACAACAAGCCAGTGTCCAACTTCCGACGACTACTCCTCGATCATCAGTGCCTATCAAAGTTAGCTCATACAAAATTAATAAACCTTCATCAGAAGTGTCAAAGTATTTGGAAGCTATGAAGGAAAATATTAGAAAATCGAGTGCATCTTGTTCTTCTCATGAGCCAGCATTAGAAGATATCGAGGAGTGGGAAGAAGACGATGTCATGTATAATCGGCGGACGGCTTTAGTTAAACCAGGAGTTCCAATATACAAGCTTGAGGATGTTCCTCTTAAATTTGAGAATGGGAATCCGTTCATGACATCCGTACAACTTAGCAAACAACCCGTCCATCTCAGAAGAATGCATGAGTGGTACATCACTGCCAGCACAAAATATGGTCTTAATTGCGTCACATTTCGTATTCCAAAAGAAGCATTCTGGAGCACTGGAGTAGATAAAAGAGTCATTTTATTTGAAGAGCTGCTTTCCCTTTTCCATCGGGGCATGCTCGATATCAACCTGCAGCTCGTCTGGTGCTTGTAAGTGCTCTAATATTTTGTATTTGCTTTTCTTACTACACGCATACGCATTTCATGAGATTATAACAATTATGGACTTCTTCAATAGGATGCAATACATGGATAATGTAAAGTTGGAGCACAAGACAGGTATCCTTGACCCTACTAGGATTGCAAAGTCGCTATTCGACGTCCAGGCGAATCGAGAATCAAGACGGTACAAACACATGAAAAAAAAGATTTTGAAAGAGCAATTGCAAAACTTAAGAAGGATAGAAAGACAGAAGTTGCAGCTTACATAGGACATGCGATGTTTAACTTTGTCAGAGACGGCAAGGACCTCGTAAAGGCTCCGTACCACTTCGAGTAAGTTCGACACATGACATTGAAATAGCAATTATTGGTAATTGTTAACATGTGTGTTTGTATGTTTGCAGTAATCACTACATAATGATCTTCATCAAGCCAACGCAGGGAATGACAACAGTCTTGGACTCGGCCGATTACCCACCAGATCGTTACAAAGATTTCCTTTCCATTTTGAAAAAGTACGTTTATTCAATAATTTTAATTTACACACATTTAGAATGTGTTGACAAGTTTTATATGACATTTCTTGTATTACAGCGCTTGGCAGTTTTACGCGGAACTTGGCGGTCAGAGACCTCCTAATACGAATGCATTGGACATTAAAACGTATTATGCTTGTCCGAAGTAGCCTGCTGGGAGTGTCTTATGCGGGTATTATGTATGCGAGCATCTTCGGACCGCCGGCGTATATAGAGTGAATCGTGAGGATGTAAGTTATCCTTAATGTCGATACCTTATTTTCTTACTTTTGTGTTTCATTTTCATTGTAACTAGCATAGTTTAATGCTTATATTCTCTGCTGTTCAATATTACCAGAAACATTATTTTCATATTTTGATTCCAACTTCAAAATTCAATTGCTCATAGTACAACTGCTCCAAAAATACCAACTAAATTCTTGTATACTCTCACTTTGATCTATACTTTGAGATTGTTCAAACCAACACATTCTAAACCTTGTTATGTGTTATATTGCAGCACAAGAAGAATCTGAACAAAGAATGGCCGGTTTGTACAAGTATTCCTGATGGAGGAGCCGACAGGATTGCTTCTGAACTCTGTCAGTTCATTTGTCGCGAAATTTTGCACAAAAATGGGAAGTTCTTTGATAAGAATGGTTCAGCAGCTGATGTGCCAGAACTTTGCGACTATGCCAATATAAACAGTTTTTAGTGAAAACTTGTAAACTTTGAGATGAATTGTATTTGTAACTTGTACATATGTATATTGTTTTAGTGAAATTGACTTTTGTGATGATAGTATTGTTGACTTTTGTTCTGTGATGATATTGTTGTTTTATGTTCTGTGATTATATTGAATTGACCTGTAAATTAGAAATAACAACAATAGTACTGCATAGGTTATACCTTATCACAGGCGGTTATTAACCAACGGCTAGGCATGACTGTGAAAAACAATTATCACAGGCGGCTAGATACAAGTAAAGAAACATCTGTGATAACCTAATTTTTACAGGCGGTGACTGTTATGGTAGAAACCGGCTGCGTTAAAGGGTCTTCACAGACGGCTGATATAGGTAAACTCCGTCTGTGATAACACCATTATCATAGACGGTTAGTTATGCTTCAATAACCGTCTGTGAAGACACATTATCATTGATGGTTAGTTATGCTTCAATACCCGTCTGTGAAGACAAATTATCATAGACGGTTAGTTATGCTTCAATACCCGTCTGTGAAGACACAATATCATAGACGGTTAGTTATGCTTCAAAATCCGCCTGTGAAGACACATTATCATAGACGGTTAGTTATGCTCCAAAACCCGCCTGTGAAGACACATTATTATTGGCGGTTAGTTATGCTTCAATACCCGTCTGTGAAGACACATTATCATAGGCGGTTAGTTATGCTTCAATAACCGTCTGTGATAAGACATTTATCACAGGCGGTTATATATGCTGCACGACCTGTCTGTGATAAAATATTTTCACAGGCGGCTAGCCTAAGTAAAGAACCGCCTATGATAATGTGTCTTCACAGGCGGCTAGCCTAAGTGAAGAACCGTCTATGATAATGTGTCTTCACAGGCAGTTTCACTTCTCCGCCTGTGAAATTGCAGATTATCACAGACTCTTCGTTTCAGACGGTTTTAAAAGCCGTCTGTGATAATAAGTTTGGAGCCGCCTGTGATGAGGCTTATTGTAGCAGTGTGGCTTTCAAAAAAAAACTCGGGTGATGCAGGAAGCTGTTGAGACCAGATGGAAATTTGAAGAACGTTCAACAAGACGCTATGCTATGCTATGCTAGGCTAGGCTAGCTAGCCAAGGACCGCACCTGACTGACAACGTACGAGGATCAAGAAAACCGTTGGAAGACTGCAGCCGGAGCCGAGCAGTCGGAGGACCTCCCCGACGCATGGTTTCCGCGGCTAACCGGCCGTCTCACTCGCCGACGGGATCCTTTTACATCTCCGGCGAACCTTGGACAGTTCTGCCGCTCCATTCGAGTGTGTGACGGGCCTTCTGGAGGTCGGGGTAAAATGTTGGCCCATGAACGTCGGGAGAGGACACCAGCCACACAGGCCATGCATGACGGATCACTCATGTTAGAGATGGGCCGTTGTCTTATTGCTATCGTCCATCTGATACTCAAACAAAAGTATCGATCGAGTATAACCTTCTAATCTGCTAGTTACCACCCTTCTAAAGTGCAGTGTCCAAACTGAGTGAACCGTCCAATCTCCCACTCACCACCCTGGAGCTGGTAACCACTCCTAAAGGAAAGGAGTGCTTTCCTTTAGTCAAATTTTTGTTGTAAATATGCAGTGATCAAGGTGGTTCTGTACACATGTGCGATATACCTGAACACAAGCTGCTGAATTAGTCTCTAGCCTAGCAGTAAGCAGAAATGATAAAGATTTTGACTAGTAGTCAATATATATAATAGAAACTGACGAGGTTACATTACATCTTCGAGATTACAAGGCTTGATGAAGTCGATAAGGAGCCTTGACAAAATCTTCAGACTGAAAAGTAAGCACAGCTCTACGAAAGACTTTTTATCTTTTTGTCAGGACCTGACCAAAACTAGCCTACGCTAATTGACATGAGCAATGGCTCCCTAACGTGTAACGTCCACGAAAACTGAAACAGGTTCCAAACGCGTGTCGACGGTGACGGAACCATGGCATCTCGAGCGCGGCTGCCGCTGTGAGCCGACGATCGGGGCTGCTTTGCAGCAGGCCGTTAAGGACGTCGAACCCGGCTTGCGATAGCTTCTTCGGAGGGAACCTAGCACGTAGACGGTCGGTGTTCTTCTGCTGCCCATGCTCCTCCCGAAGCTCGATCACCTCCCGGGGCGACGTCGTCGTGCTTGGCCACTCCACGAGGCCTTTGCCGTCAAGTACCTGCAACAGTCCCTGAGGGTCGAATGCGTTGCGGAAGAATGGCACGCCCTCGCCGGCGAGGAGCTCGGCCATGATGCACCCGAGGCCCCACGTGTCGATCCGCTCGTCGTAGACGCTCTCGGAGCCGACCAAGAGCTCCGGCGCGCGGTAGGCGCTCGACGATGCTAGGTGCGCCAATGCATCCTTCTTCGCGGTTTGTCCAGATTGCTCTGAGGTGTTAAAGCCGCATATGGTGTACTTAATGCTCGACGCCTTCTTCTTGGTCCTCTTCTTCTCTTTTGTTTCCGGCGGCTGCTGGTGGTCCTCGTCGACTATCACATTCTCCGGCACGACTTCCCTGTGCACCACGCCGGCCTCGTGCGCGCATGCCACTGCGGAGAGGAGCTGCGCCATGGCATTGCGCACCTCGTCCTCGCTGAACGGTGGCCGGTCCTCGCGGTGCCGCTGCTGCATGTACCGGCGCAGGTTCATCGGACCGGCGAACTCCGTGACGATGAAGCGGTTCTTCCCGGTGTCGTCGGAGAACGTGGCCAGGAGCTTCACGACGTTCGGGTGGCCGCGACACACCTGCAGCGCCATGACCTCTTGCGCGAACTCGCGAGGGCCGGTCACTACGAGCTCGCTGTCGGTCCGCCCGCTGAGCTGCTTGACGGCGACGATCTGGCCCTCGACGCTGTCCCAGGCTGCGTACACCCTCCCGAACATGCCTTGGCCCAACACGATCGCTTCCTTGTACCGTTCCGACAGAGCCGGAGGCCAGCCGCTGGGATCCGCCGCCGCCGTCCCTGCTTCCTCCGTCGTCGCGCCGCCGCCGGCGTTGAAGAGCGGCTCGTCCTCGGTCGCCGCCAAGACTGCAGCAGCCATCGTGGACGGCGGTAGCGACTCTGTTCTCGCGAGGAACGAGAGACACGAGCGCCGGCGAAAGAGGAGTTGAAGCGCACCCGGTTTCTGCGGATGGAGGCCTGGTTCGCAAGGGCCGCTGGGCTTGCAGATTTATAGCGGGCGTGGAGCCGCAGCCGGTTCGACTCGGACATGGACGCGGTTCGATTCTGGTGGCCCGGCTCGGACTAGCGTGTGGCTGTTGGAAGTAGCAGATAGGAAAGGATCTGTATCCTGTTGTAATCCTGTACGTGCATTTGTGCCTCTTTTTTGACCATGTACGGTCTCTGCTAGCAATCTCTTAAACGTCAACTCAAATAGTGCTTGAATACATCCAGGTTTAAAAGAAGGGTTTGTCGCTTGAAATTTTTAAAAATCTATAGATTAATCAATCACATATTTTTTATCTGATCATTTTACAATTGACATAATTCTACAAATTATGGATTAATAATTAAAAATTAAAAATTACAATTAACAAAAGCATTACCTTCTTCTTCTATTCCGACTGCCGCCGCCACCCGCGCCGCTGCGTCGTCTGTGTGCCACCTTGATGCCGCGTCACCGGTGGCGAAGCTCCTCGCCGCCATTCTGGATCGCCGCCACGGCGTTAGGCCGCCGCCGTCTGCGGCTGGGTTGCGCGCCACCGTCACTGCAACATTGGGTCGCTGGCGTCGGGCATCGCGCTGCCTCCGTCCGGGCTCCGCCGGCGTAGGAGTGTCCGGCCGCCGCCTGAAAGTTGCCTAGAGGGGGTGAATAGGCTAAATGACCTGAAATGACTTAATAAAACGAGATTAGAACTCAGAGGGCGGACTAGTCCGGTCCTCCTACAGGGAAAAGCTTAAAAAGGGTTTCTTACAAGTTTTAGTCTAATTCTCATGATGCAAGGTTTGTTAGAATGACTTAGTGAGCCTTAACAAGTTATATGACAAGTATGAAGCTAAGGCTCACGATGAAACAAGAGTGATGAACAAAACCGATAAAGTTAACTCTAGAAGCAATGATCAATAAGTGAAAGTAAAGAACACAAGGGACACAAGGAATTTATCCCGATGTTCGATCCCACGAAGGAATCTACGTCCTTGTTGAGGAGTCCACGAAGGACCGGGTTCAACAACCCTTCCCTCACCAAGTTTACCACATGGGCCTAACTTGGTTCTTCCACTATCACAAAGAGTGAATACAAGATTCGTTGGGGCTTCTCACAATCTGAGGCTCCCACCATAAATACAATCACAACTCACAAAGATTGACTCAAGCCACAGATCACAAAGATTCACAAAGTGCAAGAGATCAAACCGAGAGCCAAATAGCAGTGTTCTTCCTCTTCTTCACCTCACCAAACCCTAATCCACACAATAATTAGTTTTAGAGGGAATGTAGGCAAGAAGGAGGCTTTTGGAGGCTCAAGGTTGCCGTGGCGGCGCTAGAGTTTCAACTTGCTCAAAGGTTTTGTTCAAATGAATCCAGGGGTCCTCTATTTATAGAAGGTCCTAAGCCCATACTGCTGACTTCAGCAGATGGGCGGACTAGTCCGACCTACAGCCCGGACTAGTCTGGCCTAGGGGACCACTGACGTCTCTGACAACTGTCGCACTACGCGGCAATCGTCACACAACCCACCAAACTTCAATTCAAACGATTACTTCAAAATCGGACTAGTCCGACCCTCACCGGACTAGTCCGATCTCACACAGAACCTTTTGTTTCGTGTGAAAACGGACTAGTCTGAAGACCACGAACTAGTTCGGCCCCCAGGGTGGACTAGTCCGGCCTTCCCAGACTTAGTCTCTGAAGCACCGACTTCTCTCAAACCCGGACTAGTCCGGCCCCCAGGGCGGACTAGTCCGATCTCAGTGAGGACCTCTCGGTCCGGATCAAAACGGACAAGTCCGTGGTTTTGGGACTTAGTCCCCAAACCCACTCCACGACTATCCGGACTAGTCCGTCCCACTACAGACTAGTCTGAACTCAGTCAGACCCTTCTGGTCCGGCTGAAAACGGACTTGGTCGGCCAGGGGCAAACTAGTCGACCCTACTACCAGACTCCTTCCAACTCTTTTCTCTCAATGGGTTTGACCTCTAAACCGCTTTGAGCTCCCAACTTAATCTCAATGCACTTTACACACACATCCTCAAACATATTTGGCTAGTCCAAACTCGACACACTAGAAACCCTAGTTTCTCCTTTTTGAGTTGACTTGGTCGTTTTCATCCTTTTCCTTTTTGAGGGATTGTGCTTCCACTTGAGTCCACACTTGTGCTTAAGATCACTGAGCTCATTAGTCACTTAATTGTTGTCATCAATCATCCAAAACCCATGGGGATCCTAGATGCACTTTCAATCTCCCCCTTTTTGGTGATTGATGACAACACATTAAGTCTTCACATTTAAGAGTATAAATTTGTGGTTTTCATAACGTGCGGGTGTATGAGTGACTCCCTCTCAATGAATGCATCGTAAAAGAAATATTGAGGAAGTCCTTCATACATACACATGTTATGGTGGGGTGCCTACGTGTTGTGCTCAACAATTTGTGACAAGACATAATAAATATGAATATGATTAAAAGATATACATTCAAAGCATCATATTGATATTGAATATTCAAAACATAGTCTTGCACAAATTTAAACAATCGACATGACATAAATATTACAATAAGAAGTGCAACATGTCCAATGATCCAAAATAAAGGGAACAACTCATTACCCTCCTTTCTAACTCTCCCCCGTCTAACTCCCATCTAACTCTCCCCCTTTGGCATCAAGACACCAAAAAAGGAAAAGAAGAAGGGAACTCGAACCCTAACCACTCAGTCTTCACCGTCTTCACTATCATCGGCCCCAGCGTCGGAGTCGCTCTCCATGGCCTTCGGGTCCTCGTGATCGTCGTCGTCGTCGTCATTGTAGTCAGAGGCACGAGCCGAAGGAGCTGCCCGAGAAGAGCTCCCGTCCTCTTGGGGCTGGGCGAGCTCGTTGGCGGTGAAGTCGGGGAATGGAGTGATCTCCCCGTTGCTCACCTCCGGAGAGGACATAGGAACCTCCAGCTTGTCACACACCGCCTTGAGGTACTTCTTTTGGCGCTTGTGTGCCCTTTGGTTCCTAATCTTCTGCTTCCGGCAGGAAGTGAAGATCACCTTGAAGCACTTGAAGAAGGCGCTCATGGATTGAGGTGGAGGTTAAGAAGAAGGCGCCACGGGCCGAGAAGCTGGCATCGCTGAGGAGGCAGTAGGCTCCGCATTCTTCCGGTGCGGAGGAGGCGGGACTGCAGGAGGTGTCTGAGGATGGAGCGGGCGATGAGTCACATCCTTGACGAAGGTCACGCCCGACACCTTCTCAATGAGGTACATGATGTAGGGGGCATACCCGCAAGCACAGTTGGGGGTATGCGAGATGTTGAAAATGTCGTCGAAGAT
The DNA here is from genome assembly GCA_036927565.1 of Tuctoria greenei. Lineage (NCBI taxonomy): Eukaryota > Viridiplantae > Streptophyta > Magnoliopsida > Poales > Poaceae > Tuctoria > Tuctoria greenei. The sequence continues at coordinate 175,904,569 of JAYESD010000009.1, read as the reverse complement.
GTAATCGACGAGATTGAACTTCTCCTCCCCATCGATGAGAAGTAGCAGGTGCCTCAGATTGCCTTGTATAACTCCTGCATCACCATCCTTTGGTGCTATGGTCCGCCTCAGGATCTTGTTGAGAATGCTGTAGAAAGGTTTGATGTTGCGAGCAAGTCCTGGCTCATAGGACACATGGCTTGGGTACATGTAGTCCAGCTGATCTCTGTCAACGGCCTTGAGGTTAGAGATGATGATCTCATGGTCCAAATGAGCCTCAAGACCTAGAATCTATGCAAACTCCTCAAATGTGACTGAGAGCTACTCGCCATGCGTCATCCATATAATCCTTCTATCACCAGAGGTGGTGAAGTAGACGGTGGAATAAAACTGTAGGATGACTTCGACGTTCCAGTCATACTTGAATCCCATGATGTTCTTGAGCACATGGCGCTCGGCTGCTTCAATGACCGCATCAAAAGCAGAATGTTGCTTCTTGGCCATGTACTCCCAGTCTACCCACTGTGCTTCAATCACAGGCTTCTTCATGCTTTGGTAGACGAGACAGTAATAATCACAATGAAAGTCGCACCAAAACCGAGGGTCGGCGGTGCTCCTTTCATACTTGTACACTTTGTCCGTCCTGAGCCTTCTTGCTTTCTCGGCTCCCTTTCCATGGAAAACATTTGCAACTATTTCACGCTGCCTATTGGGGTTCCTCTCGGGAGTGTGCACTTCCAGGGGGCCAATCGGTTTGGCCTTCCCTTTCTCCTTGATAGAAATGCCCTTGGCCTTTGCAGCCGGGACCTTTACTGTGTGCTTTTTCTTCTTGGGCTCCACAGAAGCCAGAGCCTTGCCCTTCTTCAGATCTCGCTCGATCCAGCGTTCAACAATTTATCCTTGGGCTGGCTCCTTGCCCTTCTCTTTCTCTCCAAGGGTCACAAGTCTCTTCCGCTTGGAGACTTGTGCAGCAGTGGCCTCAGAGTTATGAGCCTCGCGCTCCTCTCTCTTCTTCTTCTTCCGGAGTTCCTTGCGGGACTCCTCAATGGCCCGAGCCATTGCTTCATCTTCATTGTAGGCCAAAGCTACGACCCTTGCTTGTTGCTTCTTGGCTTTTATAGCTTTCTCATGCTGCTCGAGATACTTCTCGACAGCCTCAACTTCGGCTCTTGTTCATTCTTCGGCGAGGCGAAGCTGCTCCGCCTCCCACTCGGGGTCAGTGAGAGGAGAAGCAAAACGGCGAGGAGCGGTCATTTCAGCTAAAAAGAATAGAAGCCATAAGATAGTAGGTCAAGGAGTTGGAATAATGCGAAAGAAATCTCGAGAAACAGCCAAAGTTGGAGTTTGACCTGTGTACACCGGACTTGTCCGCCTGGCACCGGACTAGTCCGGTTTACACAGGTTAAACCCTAACTCTAACGGTTTTTTCGAGAAATTTTGGAATCAACTCGCAATATTCCTAGGCTATGATCACAAGGTCACTAGAATTAACTTTAATGAAGAGGCATCTATCAAAAACTCAATGAATCAAGAATGAGGCAAGTTTTTGAAAAGTGGGGGATACCTCTTCAAATCTTGAGAAATCGACGGAATCGGGGATGGATCGCGTCGCGAGTGATCGGTGAAAGTTTCTCACACCTCCGGGGCTTCCAATGCATGGATTAGAAACGATTTTTGGTGGTTGGAATCGAAAATCACCGAAAGAGGGCGGTTTCGCGCGCGTGGGAGAGAGAGAGAAAGCCAAAAGAAGAAGTGGAGGGGTCGGCCACTTCCTGGGGGGTTTAAGTCCCCAGGGGCCGGACTAGTCCGGTTAAGGGGATGGACTAGTCCAGTCAGCGGACCAAACCCGAACCAGCTCGGATCCGAACTTGTCCGGCCAAAGGGTGGACTAGTCCGGTCCAAGGAGGCTGAAAACACATATATTTGAGTTTTAGCCACTATAGATGATCCTTTTGGACATATTGCCACAAAAAAAACTTTATGAATATGGTCAGTTAGCATTCAACATTCAAACTATGACCATAACTCACAAACTCACTAGTTTTTCAAATATTTTGAAGAAAATCGAGATAGAGATGAATTTTTCAACCACATGCATTCTTTTGAATAAGGCAAAAGGTAAACATTGAGATGTGCATGTTTCAAGCCACATTTCGAGAATCTAAGATATTGAGCTCACTCCTAAGCTCACAAAATCGCTTCTCATCTAGGGGCTTGGTGAATATGTCGGCTAGTTAGTTCTCGGTTCTCACATGGGAAATTACTATACCCCCCTTTAAGGAATGATCTCTCAAGAAATGGTATCTAATGTCTATGTGTTTGGTCCTTGAATGCTCAACTGGATTATGGGCTATTTTGATGGCGCTCTCATTGTCACATAGGAGAGGAATATGGCACAAGTTTATACCATAATACCTTAGAGTTTGTCTCATCCAAAGAAGTTGTGCACAACAACTTCCGACTGCGACATACTCCGCTTTGGCTATGGAAAGAGCAATGGAATTTGGTTTCTTAGAGGACCAAGACACTAATGATCTACCCAAAATTGGCATGTCCCGGATGTGCTCTTTCTATCAACTTTGCACCCCACATAATCCGCATCGGAATAGCCAATGAGGTTAAACTTGGATCCTTTGGGGTACCAAAATCCTAGGCTAGGTGTGTGAACTAAATATCTAAGAATTCTCTTCACGACGGTCATATGACACACCTTAGGTGCAGCTTGAAAACGTGCACACATACACACACTAAGCATAATATCCGGTCTAGATGCACAAAGATATACCAAAGAGCCAATCATGGAACGATATACCTTTTGGTCCACAGTTGGACCATCTTCGTTTAGGTCTAAGTGTTCATTTGTTGCCATTGGAGTCTTGATGGGCTCGGCCTTGTCCATGTCAAACTTCTTTAATATGTCTTGAGTGTATTTTGTTTGACTTATGAACGTGTCTTCTTTGAGTTGCTTGACTTTAAAACCTAAAAAGAACTTCAACTCCCCCATCATGGACATCTCAAATCTCTCTGTCATTATCTTAGAAAACTCATCACGAAACACTTTGTTAGTAGAACCAAATATAATGTCATCGACATATATTTGGCACACAAATAGATCATCATTAAAATGCTTTGTAAAGAGAGTGTAATCAACTTTTCCTATCTTAAAACCATTTTGAACTAGAAAGTCTCTAAGACACTCATACCAAGCTCTAGGAGCTTGTTTGAGGCCATAGAGAGCCTTACGCAATTTGAAGACATGGTTTGTGAATTCTTGGTCTTCGAAGCCCGGTGGTTGTTTGTCGGTACCCTCCATACCGGATACCCCTTGGGATTGCAAAGATCACAAGGAAACTCCATATACCAGATTTGAAGACCTCCGAAGGCCCCACAAGTCAGACGTAGCTGGACCTACCCGTCCACGACGGTGAGCTCCAGAGCTGCCATGTGGCAACCGCTGGACCTTCAACTTCAACTATCAAGTCGGTGGACCCCCCAACGGGTCCGGACCTTCAAGGATCAATCAAAAACTTCAAGACCCGATTAAGTGTCATTAATGACATATTAATGGCACACGATCAGATGGTCCTTAATACTGGTAATGGCACTGTTAAAGCCTGTTACCAGGCTATTAAGGGTAATTAACTCCATTTATTGTGTATCAAGCATGTGTAACCGCCGGGGCCACCTGTCGGGCCAAGCAACGTTGTAATGACCAGTCCTTGTACTATAACAGGACTGGTCGACGATACACAAAGGACGGTTCCAGACCACTACTGAACACCCTGAGCTAGACGAGCTTCTTCTTCTGGAGCTTCTTCTAGACTCACAAGCTTAATACATCACCAACACACCCCGTGGAGTAGGGTATTACGCTCAGGCGGCCCGAACCACGTAAATCCCTGTGTACACGTGTCTTTCATCTTCTTGAATCTCTGTGCGCCCAATACCGAACTACAACTCCTCGATCTACCAAAGTTAGTGTTGGGAGATCTGCTCGTTCCCAACACCGACAGTTGGCGCGCCAGGTAGGGGCACCCGAGATTTCAAGTATGATGAACTCGGCTGCTGGATCTTCCAACGGCAACCCTGTCGTTCAACCCACTGGAGGCAATCCCTCCAACATACAGCAACTAACACGTGTCGTGGCTCCAGCAGGAGTCATGCCTCCACCACCACCGCCTGCACCAGCACATCAAGCTGAGTAGCGTGATGGTGCATCGGCGTCGGTCACTGCATGGGCAAACAACAACAACCCTGAACACGCGCTTCATGTGGTGCGTGCTATCCTCCAACGTCCACCACCTCTAGGTGCATCACAGGGTGCAATGGAGCAGTGGAGGGCTGATGTGGAACACCTGGTTGCACCAGCAGCCGACCACATCAGCAACCAAGGTCCTCCTCCATCGGGGCGGGCCTCATCACAGCACCAGACTGTGTCTGGCAGACTTGGTCCGCATGCTTCCCATAATAGGAGGCGTGCTGCGTCCCAGCAAGTTACGTCGCTACCCTCTGGGGCGCGACGTACTCATACGGTAACCAGGATGTCAACTCATGACCTCCGGGTAGAGCTTGATCGCCGTTACCGTCAACAGGATGACTGTGTCCATATCGAGCGCACTCGCGAAAGGTGAGAGGCTCGAGACAGCCTTGCTCCCGAGGGAGTAGGAGGAGGCTGTTCTGCACTAGCCATGCATCTACGCATGGTCAGATGGACACAAAAGTTCCGGCCACACCTGCTGGAGAAATTTGACGGGACTGTTAACCCCGCTGAGTTTCTCCAAATTTACACCACCGCAATCCTTGTGGCTGGAGGTAACGAGGCTGTAATGGCCAACTACTTTCCAATGGCTTTGACTGGTACTGCCAGGTCCTAGTACATGAGCCTTCCTCACAACTCTATCAATAGTTGGGAGGAATTGTGCCAACAGTTCACCACCAATTTCGGGAGTTCATACACCCGACCAGGCACCGAACTAGACCTTTTTGCAGTTGTGCAAAAGGGGGGAGAATCCCTGCGCTCATTCATCCAGAGGTTCTCCCAGGTATGAAACACCATTCCTTCTATCTCTAGCGCTTCTGTCATCATGGCATTTAGACAGGACATACGGGATAAGAAGATGCTGGAAAAGCTGGCGGTCAAGGAGATCACTAGCGTCATGGATCTCTTCAGCTTGGCAGACAAGTGTGCCAAAGTTGTGGAGGGCCATGAGATGCACTTCAAACCACCTCCGGAGGATGACAAAAAATCCTCCAAAGGCGAAGCCACTACCTTCGGGAGTGGCGAAAAGAAGAAAAAGTCCAACAGCAAGAAGAAGTCGTCGGCCGGCACATCCACTACTGCAGCTGCTGCAGCTCCGGGTGGCCGGGGGCCACGCCTTGAGAAACGACCTCAACCGTCCTCTGAAGACGGTGTCAAATCCAAAATGTGGTGTCCTATCCACAAAACGAACAACCACAACTTGGAGGACTGCCGGGAGGTCCAAAACCTTGTCGAGCGCTACCACAAGCGCCAGGAAGAAGTTCCTTTCCGTCAAAGGGAAGGAAAGCAGAAAGTTGACGAAGCTCCGGCTGAAGAGGAGTTGGGATTCCAGGACCCTAAAAAGATCCTGAAGGCTGTGTACACCTCCGTCGACAACGACTCCGACGTCTCTGACAATGAGGGTCGGAAGACCATGAACACCATCTTTGGTGGTTTGTGGGACATCACCTCCCACCGTGTCGTCAAGACTATGCGGCGGGATATGGCCTCAGTAGCTCCTACAGCTAGGGCGAAGCCTCATCGAAAGTGGATGGACACTACCATCACTTTTGATGCTTCGGACTGCCCTCGGAACATGATCGGAGCTGGCCAGCTACCTCTGATGGTATCACCTACCATCAACAACATTCAACTTCACCATGTAATGGTGGACGGAGGTTCGGGGCTGAACCTCATAAGCTTCGAAGTTTTCGTCAAAATTCAGCTCCGACCTTCGGATCTTCGCCCTTCCCGACCTTTCTCTGGATTAGGTCCGGAGGCCATAACACCACTCGGTGCCTTTACTCTCCCCGTGACCTTCGGTACTCGGGAGAGTTATCGCACCGAGAAGTTAATCTTTGACGTCGCTCAGATCAACTTGCCCTTCAATGCCATTTTTGGCAGGCCTGCCTTGTACATATTCATGGCTGCTGCTCATTATGGCTATTTGGTGTTGAAGATGCCGACACCAGCTGGCGTTCTCCAGATTCGCGGAGACCGTACTGTCGGAGTGACTGCTTTGGAGGAGCTTCATGCGCTTGATACAGCGCAGGAGGAAGAATCCAGGCAAGAACAAGCTCCAAAACCCCTGAGCATTCGTCAACGAGGCTCAACCTCCGCACCTCGCGTGCAACCAAGCGGCGTCACTGACATTCCCGTCAAAGTCGTCCAAATCGGTTCCGATGCCGCTCAGACCACCCGTATATTGGGAGGTCTGAATGACAAATAGGAACTCGCGCTCATCACTTTCCTCCGAGCTAATGTCGATGTGTTTGCCTGGCAACCGTCACAAATGCCTAGGATCCCTAGGGAAGTGGTTGATCATAATCTGAAGATCTATCCCGATGCTCGGCCCGTACATCAGAAGCCTCAGAAGTAATCTGTAGAGCGACATAACTTCATACGACAAGAAGTGAAGAAGTTGCTCGAAGCTGGATTCATCCGAGAAGTCTTCCATCCAAAATGGTTGGCAAACCTAGTTGTTGTACCCAAGGCCGGCGGAAAGCTTCGGATGTGTATCGACTACACAACACTAAATAAGGCATGCCCAAAAGATCCATTTTCACTACCTAGAATAGATCAGATAGTGGATTCCACCTCCGAGTGTGAATTACTGTGTTTCCTAGACGCATATTCTGAGTACCATCAAATCAGAATGTCTAGGGAAGATGAAGAACATACTTCTTTCATCACAGTAGATGGATTGTACTGTTATACTGCCATGCCATTTGGTCTCAAGAATGCAGCTTCAACATTTGTATGAGCTATGTACAAAACCTTTGGAGAGCTCATCAGAGACGTAGTGAAAGTGTATGTTGATGATATCGTCGTCAAAATCAAGGACAAGGAGTCACTCCTTGACACCTTACAAGCTGTCTTCGACAAGCTGCGGGTCACCCGCACAAAGCTGAACCCAGACAAGTGTGTCTTTGGGGTTAGCTCCGAAAAGCTTCTCAGTTTCCTGGTCAACCATCGGGGCATAGAGGCAAATCTGGCGAAGATTAAAGCCATAGAGGAGATGCGGCCACCAGCCCGCATCAAAGATGTCCAGAAACTGACTAGATGTCTAGCCGCCCTCAGCCGGTTCATCTCAAGACTGGCGGAATGGGAGCTACCCTTCTTCAAGCTATTGAGGAAGTCTGGACCATTTCAATGGTCTCAAGAAGCAGAAAAGGCGTTCCAAGAGCTAAAGCAGCTCCTTACCACTCTACCAACCCTGGTAGCTCCGAACCCTGGTGAGCCCTTACTGCTTTACATTTCAGCAACCGACGAGGTTGTCAGCATGGTCCTGGTCGCGGAGAGACCAGAACCATCTCAAGCTCATGAATCCAGACTCCCCCGGGAGGGTCCGGAGGTTCCTGAAGGAGAGTCTGGGTCCCAGCCCCTAGACTCGGATCAACAGGGAGTTATCCCAGAAGACTTGGACCCCTCCGGGAGGATCTGAGTCACTCCAGCAGAAGCTCTGGGTTCCTCTAGCAGGGACCCGGAGGTCACCGAAGCAGGTATGGACCCCTCCGGGAGGGTCTGGGACGATGTGGAGGAAGCCCCGGGCCCCTCCGGGAGGATCCGAACAGTCCAACGCCCAATGTACTTCATCAGCGAAGTACTACATGATGCCAACTCGATACTTAAAGGTGCACAAGCTGCTCTACGCAGTCCTCATAGCCTCCAGGACGCTTCGCCATTACTTCCAAGCTCACAAGATCTCAGTGGTGACCTCCTACCCACTGCGTGCGATCTTGCATAATCCCAACTCTACTGGGAACATTGCAAAATGGGCAGCGGAATTGGCCGAATTCGATCTTGTATTCGTTCCCAGACAAGCGATCAAAAGTCAAGCATTGGCAGATTTCGTGGGGGAATGGACCCCCTCTCCATCAAACCCTGGGGGCCCCAGTGAGCAGAAGTCAGAACTCAAGGCTCCGGTCTTCACCGAACCTCACTGAACCCTCTACTTCGATGGCTCCATGCAAAAACAGAGGGCCGAAGCTGGAGTCCTTCTCCTCGCACCAACAGGGGAGAAGGTAAAATACATGGTCCACCTTGACTTCAAGGCAACCAACAACATGGCGGAGTATGAAGCACTCATTTATGGACTACAGGTGGCACTATCATATGGTGTCAAGCACCTGTTGGTCAAGGGAGATTCACAACTCATCATTAAAAAGGTGAAGGGTGAATGCTCCTGTAACAATCCTCAACTAGTTGCTTATCTCCTTGAAGTCCAAAGGCTTCAGAAGGACTTTGAAGTCCTGGATCTCCACCATGTCCGGCGTGTCCATAACGCTGAAGCTGACGAACTCTCGACAAAAGCGTCAACCGGAGCTCCTGCTCGTGATGGAACCTTCGTCCGGAGGCTGTCAAAACCCACAGCTCAGCCTGTCAGACTGAGCAAAGGGGGCGAGACCAGCGTCCAAAGCTGGCGGTCCCGATGGCCCTGTTACCATGGCAGCCATCAAGGATCGTAGGTGCTGCCGGAAGCTCCGAGCAACCCAGCACGCAAGACTCAAATGCTCAAGCAAGATCCGATGCATGGATCTTGGAGATATGGAGCTACTTGAAAGACAATATCCTTCCTGACGATGATGTATCCGCTGACCGGATAGTCAGATTGGCTAAAAGATACACGTTGGTAGAAGGGAATCTCTACCGGTGCGGTATCAACGACGTCCAAATGCGGTGCATCACAAGGGAAGAAGGCTGCGAGCTCCTCACATAAATTCATGGAGGCGAGTGTGGGAACCACGTGTCTTCCCGCACGCTGGTCGGTAAAGCCTTCCGGCATGGCTTCTACTGGCCTACAGCAATCCAGGATGCAACCGAGCTAGTGAAGAAATGCAAAGCATGCTAGTACCATGCAAAGCAAATTCACACACCAGCTCAACCTCTACAAATGATACCTCCTACATGGCCTTTCGCTGTGTGGGGGATGGACATCTTGGGACCTTTCCCAAGAGCCTTCGGAGGTTACAAGTTCCTGTATGTTGCCATCGACAAGTTCACCAAATGGCCGAAAGCAACTCCAGTTGTGACAATAAACAAGCAATCAGCTATCAACTTCTTGCAGTACATAGTATGCAGATTTGGAGTCCCGAACAAAATCATAACAGATAATGGCACCCAATTCACAAGCTTTGCTTTCCAAGGATATTGTGAAGATATCGACATCCAAGTCAGCTACGCCTCACCCGGCAAGCAATGGCCAAGCCGAAAGAGCAAATGCAGAGATCCTGAAAGGACTCAAGACGCGCACATATGAGCGTCTGAAAAAACATGGAGCCAACTGGATTGAAGAACTTCCGCCCACTTTATGGGCCAACAGGACAACTCCAAAACGGTCAACTAGAGAGACACCCTTCTTCCTGGTGTACGGAGCTGAAGCAGTCCTTCCTCCGGAAATCACCTTGGGGTCGCTCCGGGTCCGGACCTCCGACGAAGCCACGCAGGACCAGCTCCGGCGTGAATACCTTGACCTCCTTGAAGAGGGAAGGTGTCGAGCAGCTGTTCGGAATGCCCGATACTGCCAAGCTCTTCGGCGTTATCACCAACGGCATGTTCACAGCCGACAGCTTGAGAAAGGCGATTTGGTGTTACGGAGAATACAATCCAGAGAAGGGTTAAACAAACTCTCCCCAAGCTGGGAGGTACCCTTCCGAGTGATAAAAGTATCCTGTCCCGGATGCGTTTGCTTGGCAACCGAGGATGGGACACCTCTCCCAAATCTTTGGAACATTGAGCACCTCCGTAAGTTCTACGCTTAGTATCACAGAGGTGAGTCTGTAATTACACGTGGTGTATGTTATAGAGTCATTGTACAGAGTCGAGTAGCTTCTCCGGGAGGGCAGCCGGACCTACCCTGTTGGGTCTGCAACGCCCATGCAACACTTGTCACAGTCTCAGAACTAAAAGTGTAGCTAGCTACCTTGGGTCAAACGAGAAATGAAACACACTTAGCCTGGTTCCGTACCCTAAGAGTGCACTTGTTTCCCCTGTACCCTAGACCTATAATGAAAGACATCATTGTGTGAAAACAGACTCCACGTGCATTTACTTTGTACAGGCTCAATATTTTTTATTTTTCTCTTTCTTGTCTATAACAAAGTTGTGCAGTTCTTAAGAAACTTTAGCTCAACCAGTTCATGTACAATTCGAGTTGAATTGTCTATCCTTCCGGATTCAAGCATTGTTGATGGCCTACTTGTCTGAATGTCGCCAAGCCAATCTAGGGTCGGAGTGTGCTATCGACTTAGCCTGGTCCCGCACCCTAAGTACGCCACTCTACCTACACCTCGACAGGCCGAAGTAAGGCAGGTCCAGAAACGATCGGACCTGAAGGAAGCTAGACGAAACTCTTGATTGTATTTAGAATTGTGTTAGACCTAAAACTTTCTCGGAAACAGTAAGCCACAATGAAGTTATAGATAGGAAACGAATTTTACTGTTTTTCTTGACTTTAGTGTGCAGGAAAAATAAATAAGCTCCGACATCCTCTAAGCGGCTTGTAGTCAATGTTCAAACATTGACATCGAGCATCTCTGGAGCTACTCAGTTCCGGTAAAGCTAAGAGGCAAGTCGTCAACATGAAGATGGTGGAAATATTCTAAAGTGGAGTCTAACGTTGACACAACACGTGTTGACGGAGGTCACTGCCGGAGCTTCCAAAGCTCCGACACCCCAGAGGACTAACCATCAATGCTCCGGAGCTACTAAGCTCCAGCGATGGTCAATGCCAGAGCCACTAAGCTCCAACAGCCTCAGGGGGCCTACACTATCAAAGACTTCGGAGCTACATTCTACAAGTTCGTAGCATGCAAGTCTTCAACAACCGGTACATCCTCTTGGTACATGTTCACAATCAAATTGTGTACATCTACCAAGGGGCCAAGCGAGACAAAGGTGTTGAAAACAAAAAATGAAATTCAAATTCACAAAAATTTGGATTTTACTCATCTGGAGACAAGAGATTACAAAATTGGAGAGGAAGAAGAGAAAGTACAAACGGGAGCTACAGGGAGATGATCCTAAACCCTATGGAAGAACTGGGCGACCTTCTGAGCCACCTCCGACACGTTGGCTCGGGCGGCTTCACCCTCTCCTTCGATGGGACCTTCAAGCACCGGGTCCAAAGGGAATTGAGGGTCCCGGCTGGTGTAGCACGTCAGCACATACTTTGCGATGTTTTTCGCCAGGGACTGACCCTCCGTTTCCAATTGGTCCGCGATGACATCGCCCACCTTGGAGAGTTTGCTGCCTGCTGACCCCAGCGCCTCTAATGTCTGGTCCAGATCCGGCTCCGGATCATCCGGACGCACGGGACTGAAGCCCATTGGCGTCAGCGCGTCGTTGGCCTTGCCCAGGAAGTCCCAAACTTGTTGGGACTCCGCAGCCCTTGCACCATGCATCTCCGCCAAGGATCTTTTGGTTGCCGCCAGCTCCGAGCTCTCCCGAGCAAGACGCTCCACCTCTTTGGCATTCTGCTGAATTGTCTCAGCAACCTGCCTTTCGAGCTTGCTGAGCTCTTCCTCCCGAAGATGGATCTCATTCCGGCGGTTGACCAGATCTTTCTCCCGGCCCCGCACTTTCTTCTCTCGGGCGGTGATGGCATTCTCCTCCTTGTAGAGTTCCTTCCCTCGCTCCCATGCTTTCTTCTCCTCCTCCTTGCAACGCTCAGCCAATTTCTTGGTGCGTTCTTCAAGGCTCTTGTCAGCCAGAGCTGCCTTTTGGACAAGCTCCTCCTCCCTCTTCACGAGGTCGTCCCGCAGCTCCAGGAATTTCTGCTCTTCATCTTCGAGCTGTCTCTCCCGAGCTTCAAGATCCTCCTGGTGCTTAACGAGACTATCGTGGATGGCGGAGAGCCTTTCCTGGCGTTCATCAGCTGCACTATTGGCAGCCTTGGCCTGATCATATATGGCCCGGGATTGGTTGTCGAGGGTCCGCGTCATGCTTTCCCTCTCATCCAACAACTTTCCCCAGTACTCCAGGCGGACCTTCTCCCTTTGCACCCACTCCTTGTCGTCAGCCAGCCTCGATTGTGCCAGCTTGGTCTCGAAATGGAGTCGGTTGCGCCACCTCCTAAGGGTTTGGCGCTCCTCCTCGAGGGCCTTGCTGTCATGGTAGAAGTCCAGGTTGACTTGGCGAAGACTGGAGCAGGTGTTGTCGATAGACAACGATAGGGGGATTGGGTCCGGACCCGCTGGGGTCATCTCCGCTAGCTCCAGCGGATCTTCAACAACAAAAATTGGGTCCCACTCTACGAGAGCAGTACCCTGAGCTTCCACGGCACTAGGGCTGTCCTCCGGGATAGCCTCAGCCGCCGCCGAGGAGGTGCTTGCAGCAGAAGTACCGACCTTCGGAATTGGTTCCGAAGGCCCAGTCGCCAGATCATCAATAATTGGTCCCTCCGATGGGGGGCCAGCAGCTTCATCAAGGCACTCTAGCTCGGCAATGGGAACCTCCGGGATCACTGCTTCCGGAGCGGCCGTTAAAGGTTCGGCCGGAGCAGAAGCTACTTGTGGCTCTGGCGCACGCGCTTCCTCCGCCTCTAGTTCGGGTGCTGGCGCTTCAGCCATCATGGGCTCCGACGCTGGTGCTTTGACCGCCATAGGCTCAGGCGCCGATGCCTCCGCAGCAACTGGCTCAGACGCTGGAACCTCTGCAACAGCCGGCTCCACAGACGGAACTTCTGCAGCTACCGGCTCTATCGCCGGAGCTTCCTCGACAACCGGCACAAGTGCCGGAGCTTCATCAACACCTGGCTCTACCGCCGGGACCTCCTCAACCACCGGCTCAACCGCTGGGGCTTCAACAACATCCGGCTCTAGGGCCGAAATCGCAGCTTCCTCCAGCTCTGCGAATGGAGCGTCCAACATCACAGCATCCAAGCCCAGAGCTTCAACCTCTGAGGCTGGCGCTGCTGATACATCTTCAGTCTCGTGGTCTGGCGCTACCACGAGAGCTTCTGGGGATGAGTCGTCCAAAACCATGACAGCCGGCGTTGGGGCTGCCGCAACCTCTGCCACCTCTTGGGGCAGCGCTGGAATCGGAGCCGGAGCTTCAGCCTGCACAGCCTCAACTGCTGCTGCACCGACCGGAGCTTCAGCCCTTTTCTTGGGCACGCTGTGGATGAAGGACGAAGAGACTCAAAATACAGTTAAGAATAAAACAATTGACTAAGGTAAAATATCAAAAATTACCATGGAAGGCTTCCGCACTAGTTCCCGCGAAACCTCTTCTCCAGACGCTCCGGACTGGCCCCGGCCGACACTGGCGTGGTAGTCCCTGAGGGCCCCCCGGAGCTTGCTACTGCTATTGGTGCTGCTCTGGTCGGGGCCCCCCTCGACCGGGAAGGACCTCCAGATCCGGAGCCCTCAGCTTGACCTGGGACCGGAGTCACTGGGCCAGAGCTAGCACCCCGGGAAGATGCCGCAACTGGAGTAGACGCCGCCGATGTAGACCTTCCCCTCCGGGGAGAAGGAGACGCCGCGGAAGAAGTATGTCTGGTCCTCCTGTCGGCATGCTTCCTCTTACGGCTCAAGGGCTCGGCCGATTCCTTGCCCTTGCCGATGACTTTGGTTCTTGGCTTGGGGGCAGGGACGGGGCTACCTTCCGGAGCTTTGGAGATCGCCAACCCGGTGGTCGAGCGCCTCTCAATGACACCAAGGTCGTCAAGCACCGGCATCGTCCGCCGGAGATCCCTACTGAATGATGCCTCCATGTTCAGTGGGAGGAAAGCTGGCGACTGAGCCAAATCGTCGCCCTCGATGTCGATGTTGTGCTAGAATTTCTTCAGGTGGAACTCTAAAGTTGCACCCTACATGTGGACTTCAAACCGGTCACAATTCGGTCATCATCAAGCATGTTGTTGAGAGCCCAAGCCAATTTCACCTTCCTCTTCAACGGAGCCCACCTGTTGGTCAGGAAGTTGCAAAACACTGCCTGGGGAGTCACCCCTCCTTCCACACACAGGCGGATCCTGGTCAGAGCAGGACTGAAGGCATTCGACAGCACCAGAGCTTCACTCCAAACTGCAGCGTCGATGTTGGGGAGGCCTTCCGGCAGCTCCAGCTTCTCGTGCTTCTCCACCCTGATTACAATCCAATCCTTCTTTCAGTCGTCTCATTTCCCAGAAGGGAACGACCGCAAGTACTTGTACGGACACTTCTTGCGCTTCATAAAATAGTAGAGGCCAAGGTACTCGTCGTTTCGACCTGTGGTTTGGACAGTAAAGAAGGTGCAGAAGAGCTCAATGCAGGGGGGAATGCCCACCCACATCTCGCAGAAGTGGACAAATATGGACACCAGCAGAATGGAGTGGGGGCCAAGGTGGTAAAGCTGCAGACCATAGAAGTCTAGTAGCATCAAGAAGAAGGAGGAGAAAGGTGGGATTAGTCCCACCATGGCGTACGCGGAGAAATACACTATGTCGCCGACATGTTCCTTCTCGTACAGAAGCCTGTCGGCACGGACCAGGTGGTTGAAGAAGTCAGGGGACCATCCCATGAGGGCCCGGACCTTCTTAAAATCGTCATCGGTCTTCAGTCGGCTCTGGCGAAGACCCAACTCCATTGCGGCACAGCGAGGAAGGAGAGGAAAGGCAAGCTAAAGTTTGGAAGGTTTGAGCGCAAGATCGATTGAAAGGCGTAAAGAACCCCAAACGGTGCATGCTTTCCTTCTTAAGTAAGCCCCCGCAACGCCTGGATGGAAACCGCTGAGGAGTAGACGATACCATTCAAAGATTTCACCCCGCCAATGACAAGGGGGCCCGGGGCCACCCCGACGACAAGTCGAGGTTCTTACCCCAGGCGAACAGTTGTCATCATGAAAGGCGGAAACCCGAAGTCGGTGGCCTGACAGGGCACGCGGAACCGATACGATTTTCGTATCGGGAACCAGCGACCTTCAATTGCGTGAGATCCGCACGCTAAGATCTCACCTGCCGCCTTCAAGATACGCCACGTGGCGGAAGTTTAACTGAGAACTACCGCCAACGGCACAACCAAAGAACCTTTAAGACACGTTTCAGAAACCAAAGAATGGACCCACCTCCGGCGAAATGACTTCATACAAAAGGTCTCTCCCGGATGTGAGTCCAGGGGGCCACTGTCGGTACCCTCCGTACCGGATACCCCTTGGGATTGCAAAGATCACAAGGAAACTTCATATACCAGATTTGAAGACCTCCGAAGGCCCCACAAGTCAGGCGTAGCCGGACCTGCTTCCCCGACATGGTTAGTCCCGGGGCCGCCACGTGTATCACAAGACCGGAGCTATCACCCACACCTGGGAAGCTCCGGTCAGAATACCAATATGGCACCCCCGGATCTAACCCCAGACAGAGGGAAGCTCCGGTACTGACACGTGTCCAACAATATCGGACCTACCCGTCCATGACGGTGAGCTCCGGAGCTGCCACGTGGCAACCGCCGAACCTTTAACTTCAACTATCAAGCCGGTGGACCCCCCCAACGGCTCCGGACCTTTAAGGATCAATCAAAAACTTTAAGACCCGATTAAGTGTAATTAATGCCATATTAATGACACATGATCGGATGGTCCTTAATACTGGTAACAGCACTGTTAAGGCCCGTTACTAGGCTATTAAGGGTAATTAACTCCATTTATTGTGTATCAAGCATGTGTAACCGTCGGGGCAACCTGTCGGGCCAGGCAAACGTTGTAACGACCAGTCCTTGTACTATAAAAGTACTGGTCAACGATACACAAAGGACGGTTCCAGACCACAAGTATGAAGCTAAGGATCACGATGAAACAAGAGTGATGAACAAAATCGATAAAGTTAACCCTAGAAGCAATGAGCAATAAGTGAAAGTAAAGAACACAAGGGACACAAGGATTTTATCCCGAGGTTCGATCCCACGAAGGAATCTACATCCCTGTTGAGGAGTCCACGAAGGATCGGGTTCAACAACCCTTCCCTCACCAAGTTTACCACACAGGCCTAACTTGGTTCTTCCACTATCACAAAGAGTGAATACAAGATTCGTTGGGGCTTCTCACAATCTGAGGCTCCCATCACAAATACAATCACAACTCACAAAGATTGACTCAAGCCACAGATCACAAAGATTCACAAAGTGCAAGAGATCAAACCGAGAGCCAAAGAGTGGTGTTCTTCCTCTTCTTCACCTCACCAAACCCTAATCTACACAAGAATTAGTTTTAGAGGGAATGTAGGCAAGAAGTAGGCTTTTGGAGGCTCAAGGTTGTTGTGGCGGCGCTAGGGTTTCAACTTGCTCAAAGGTTTTGTTCAAATGAACTCAGGGGTCCTCTATTTATAGAGGTCTCAAGGCCATACTACTAACTTCAGCAGATGGGCGGACTAGTCCGGCCTACAGCCCGGACTAGTCCGGCCTAGGGGACCACTGACGTCCCTGACAACTGTCGCACTGTGCGGCAATCGTCACACTACCCACCAAACTTTAAATTCAAACGATCACTTCAAAAACCGACTAGTCTGGCCCTCACCGAACTAGTCCGATCTCACACAGAACATTTTGTTCCGTGTGAAAACGGACTAGTCTGAAGACCACGGACTAGTCCGGCCCCTAGGGCAGACTAGTTCGGCCTTCCCACACTTAGTCTCTGAAGCACTGACTTCTCTCAAACCCGGACTAGTCCGACCCCCAGGGCGGACTAGTCCAATCTCAATCAGGACCTCTTGGTCCGGATGAAAATGGACAAGTTCGTGGTTTTGGGACTTAGTCCCCAAACCCACTCCACGACTACCCGAACTAGTCTGTCCCACTACAGACTAGTCCAAACTCAGTCAGATCCTTCTGGTCTGGCTGAAAACGGACTTGGTCGACCAGGGGCGGACTAGTCCAACCACCTGCACGGACTAGTCCGGCCCTACTGCCAGACTCCTTCCAACTCTTTTCTCTCAATGAGTTTGACCTCTAAACTGCTTTGAGCTCCCAACTTCATTCTCGTAGGATTCTGTTTTTTTTAAAAAATAAAAACATAACTTACGTCAGCTATAATAAGAGCGACGTAAGTTAACCCAGGTCTCTATATATGCTAGCCAGCCAAGGACCTGACTGACTGACAACGAGGATCAGGAAAACCATTGGAAGACTGTAGCCGGAGCTGAGCAGTCGGAGGACCTCCCCGACGCATGGCTTCCGCGGCTAACCGGCCGTCTCACTCGTCGACGGGATCCTTTTACATCTCCGGCGAACCTTGGACAGTTCTGCTGCTCCACTCGAGCGTGTGACGGGCCTTCTGGAGGTCGGGGTAAAACGTTGGCCCATGAACGTCGGAAGAGGACACCAGCCACACAGGTATAGTTCGCCAAATGGGCCGGGCCCATCGGGCGGCACGAGGCCCGGCACTAAAAAGCCCGGACCGAGCACGGGCCCGGCCCGACGGAAATCGTGCCGGGCCGGCCCGGGCCCGATAGCCGTGCCGTGCTTGGGCCGCCATCCCAGCACGGCGTGCCGGTCCGAGCCCAGCATGAAAATCAGTCGGCCTGATGCTGGCCCGAATATCTAAACCGTTGATCTCTAAGTAAATAAACCCCAACCGTTAGATCAACCTTTTGAGTTAGCCTCATATAAATATACATACACTACTTATTTCCAAACCCTAACCTCTCTCCCCAATCCCCACCCGCGGCGCCCCTGTCCCCAATCTCCGCCTGCGCCGCCCGCCAATCCCCGGTCACGCCGCCCCCGTCCCCAACCCCCAGCCGCGCACCAGCCCCCGACCCCCGTCCCAAAACCCGGCCGTGCCGCCGCCCGCCCCCCGTCCCCAATCGCCTGGTAGCGCGCCAGAGCCGTCGTCCCCAATCCCCGGTCGCGCCGCCCCCGTCCCCAACCCCCGGCCGCGCGCCAGCCCCCAACCCCCGTCCCCAATCCCCGGCCGCGCCGCCCCCGCCCCCTCGTCCCCAATCGCCTGATGGCGCGCCAACCTCCGTCCCAATCCCCGGTTGCTCCGCCCCCCGCCCCACGTCCCCAATCCCCCCTGGCCGCGCGCCCGCGCCCTGGCGCCGCCGCCTCGGAGTCGCCGTCCGCGCCGCCCGCCTCGGTGCCTTCTGTCGTCCTGCCTCGGAGTCGCCGTCCGACACCGCCTCCTGCCGCTCGCGCCGCCTCGGAGCCGCCGGCCGCGATGCTGCCGTCGGGCCGTCGAGTTGCCGTGCTGTGGGGGCCCGCCGTGCCGTCGTGCCGGCCCGGCACGAAAAAACGGCCTCCGTGCCATGCCTGGGCCGCATAGTGGGCACGACGGCACGACCCGACACGACACGGAAGGCGGACTGGGCCCCTTCGTGTCGGGCCCCTTCGTGCCGGGCTGTATCGGGCTCGTGCCGGGCGGCCCATTTGGCGAACTATACACACAGGCCATGCATGACGGATCACTCATGTTAGAGATGGCCACTCCACGAGGCCTTTGCCGTCAAGTACCTGCAACAGTCCCTGAGGGTCGAATGCGTTGCGGAAGAATGGCACGCCCTCGCCGGCGAGGAGCTCGGCCATGATGCACCCGAGGCCCCACGTGTCGATCCGCTCGTCGTAGACGCTCTCGGAGCCGACCAAGAGCTCCGGCCCGCGGTAGTCGCTCGACGATGCCAGGTGCGCCAATGCATCCTTCTTCGCGGCGGTCTCTCCGGATTGCTCCGAGACGTTAAAGCCGCATATCGTGTACTTAATGCTCGCCTTCTTCGTCTTGGTCCGCTTCTTCTTTTTCGTTTCCAGGTGCTGCTGCTGCTGGTCCTCATCGACGATCACGTTCTCCGGCACGACTTCCCTGTGCACCACGCCGGCCTCGTGCGCGCAAGCCACTCCGGAGAGGAGCTGCGCCATGGCGTCGCGCACCTCGTCCTCGCTGAACGGTGGCCGGTCCTCGCGGCGCCGCTGCTGCATGTACCGGCGCAGGTTCATCGGACCGGCGAACTCCGTGACGATGAAGCGGTCGACGTCCTCGGAAAACGCGGCCAGGAGCTTCACGACGTTCGGGTGGCCGCGGCACGCCTGGAGCGCCATGACTTCTTGCGCGAACTCGCGGGGGCCCGTCATTACGAACTCGCCGTCGGTCCGTCCGCTGAGCTGCTTGACGGCGACGATCTGGCCCTCGACGCTGTCCCAGGCTGCGTACACCCTCCCGAACATGCCTTGGCCCAACACGATCGCTTCCTTGTACCGTTCCGACAGAGCCGGAGGCCAGCCGCTGGGATCCGCCGCCGCCGTCCCTGCTTCCTCCGTCGTCGCGCCGCCGCCGGCGTTGAAGAGCGGCTCGTCCTCGGTCGCCGCCAAGACTGCAGCAGCCATCGTGGACGGCGGTAGCGACTCTGTTCTCGCGAGGAACGAGAGACACGAGCGCCGGCGAAAGAGGAGTTGAAGCGCACCCGGTTTCTGCGGATGGAGGCCTGGTTCGCAAGGGCCGCTGGGCTTGCAGATTTATAGCGGGCGTGGAGCCGCAGCCGGTTCGACTCGGACATGGACGCGGACTCCGATTCGGTTCGATTCTGGTGGCCCGGCTCGGACTAGCGTGTGGCTGTTGTAATTCTGTACGTGCATTTGTGCCTCTTTCTTGACCATGTACGGTCTCTGCTAGCAATCTCTTAAACGTCAACTCAAATAGTGCTTGAATACATCCAGGTTTAAAAGAAGGGTTTGTCGCTTGAAATTTTAAAAAATCTATAGATTAATCAATCACAAATTTTTTATCTGGTCATTTTACAATTGACATACTTCTACAAATTATGGATTAACAATTACAAATTAAAGATTACAAATAACAAAAGCATTACCTTCTTCTTCTATTCCGGCCGCCGCCACCCGCGCCGCTGCGTCGTCCGTGTGCCACCCTGATGTCGCGCCACCGGTGCCGAAGCTCCTCGCCGCCGTTCTGGATCGCCGCCACGGCGTTAGGCCGCCGCCGTCTGCGGCTGGGTTGCGCGCCACCGTCACTGCAACGTTGGCCCGCCGGCGTCGGGCTTCGCGCTGCCTCCGTCCGGGCTCCGCCGGCGTAGGAGCGCCCGGCCGCCGTCTCTGTCAGGAGTTCCCGTGAATGGTTTAGAGTTGAGGAAGGAGAGGGAGAGGAAATAGATGTGCTGCACGAATCTTGGAACAAAAATCAACGGTCAGCTGATGGAAACCGGGATTTCAGGCTCCTGTTCCTTAGGATTTCCGTTAAAAGAATCATTCTAATAATTTCATGTCCCCATACTCGAATAGTGTTTTCAATTCTTTGCAACTTCGTTTGGATTGCTCGCCGGTGTTTAATGCATTATCATGAAGCTCCCGTCGTGGCCATGGGTATGTGGCGTGCTCCGTTTTCTACTGAGGAAACTGTGGAGGAAGTAGACCTAGACCTAGCTACCAGAGGAGAGACCTGGTGAATGTGGTGCATAATCTCAGGAAGGCATGCATAGCCATCAGGGACGGACCGAGAGGGTATGCCGGGTAGGCCCCGACATACCCTGGGCCAGCAGTCAGATGGTGCCATAGATTGAAGCACGTTGATATGGAAACCGATCACCAGCGCTCACGAGAAAAAGGAAGGCCGTAAGGAAACAATACCACCCCAGGAGGCATCAAATGGCAACAATCGGTTCTCGTAGGATTGTAGTTGATCTCTTTACTTCTCCATTACAACACAACTCTGATAGGAAAAAAACTGTTTGTTGAGACATCTTAAATATGACACGTCGATTTTATTATTTTTGTACTCCTTCCGTTTAATTTAAAACGGAGAGAATATTATTTGAACTACGGTCATTTGAGTTTTGGTAATCGAACCTATAAATAACCGCTCTTCAGACTGCTTTGAATTTGAATAAGATGGTTGATGGTCTTTTTATGATTATTTGATCACTAAGTGGTATTTATTTTTTCGAATTAGATAAATATGATATAATTAAGATACTTATGTTATTTAGAAAGTGTCAACTAAATTCAGACAAATAATATTATAAGTCTCTCTTATGCATATATTCTTAAAATATTAGTATTGCATTTAAACTCTTTATATTGTGATTTATTGAATAAAAATTATATGATGATATTTATTGTCTATATATCAAATATATTATAAGATTTATAATTATTTTGTAAATAATTTTACTTAATTGCATGTTTTTTTATGTGACACATAACCTGTAACAAAAACCTAGGTCCGCCACTGATAGCCATGAGGGACTGGGAGTACAGGTTGTAGAAGAGAAACAGTGGAGGCAGGTCAGAGAAAGATTGAATGCTCCCCCTCCTCCCCAATATTTCATTTTTTTGACAAGTATTTTGGGATAGAGTATCCCGGTGTATCTAGTATCCTAAATAAAATTTCGAAAATGAGGTGTTGATGTCATCGACATCCATATGGGTATTATCTTTGATTTGGAACAATAATGAAGGGTAGCATAAGTATGGTTACCTAACTGGAGGATAGTAAGCATGCAAAAGGCACATGGTGTTGGAAAATACACATGACATGCAATTAATTTGATGATCCGAAACAGCAAAACGACTGAAGCAGATCTACTATACGGGATCTTCGATCACATAGTTTGGGTTACCATTATATGATAACATCACGTGGGTCTCAAACCCATTTCTTTTGATGCTTCTTCAATTACAGCACGTGCTAACCCCTTAGTAAAAGAGTCTCTTTCTCCTCCCTGCTTGCAGGACGTCGGCGATGGAGGCGGGAACCTTCCCCAGGCTTCCCTTTCAAGAGCAGATCGGATCTCTTCTAAGTTCTAAGGTGGTTTCTGTTTTTACCGCGAGGCCAGAAACCTTAATATGGTTCATAGTGTGGGTCTCCTTATATAGAGAGAGAGAGCACCTGAGGGGCCCATCCCAAACTGAATCAGTTGAGGTTCTGTCCCCGATCAGGACAGAGAGGTATTTAGGAGATTGATTTGGTTACGAGAATCACATGTGATCAACTATATTAATTAATATCTAACACTCGGGTGATGGGGTCGAGCAGGACTCGACTAGCCAACTCGGTTGGGACCGGCTGCGCCTGCCTGAGTTCGAGCGGTGCTTGCTGCCAGTGCCCGTTTCCTTCTTAAATTAGCACTGTCGACTGTTGGAGTCGGCAGATCTCCTGACACTATGAAAGTGTTGGAGGAGTTTGTAGTTCGGTGTGGGAGCGCGGAGACTCAAGAAGGTGAATCACGGTTGGACTCGAGTGACACAGTGGTTTACGTGGTTCGGGCCGCCTGAGCGTAATACCCTACTCCACGGGTGTGTGTGTGTGTTGTATTAACTTGTGAGCTTGAGTGTGTTCCAGAGTTCTCTCCCCGTGTATCGTCGGTTTGTCCTTTTATAGTACAAGGACAAACCGTTACAAGTCAGCCTGACCCGACATGTGGCCCTGGCGGTTACTAGTATTGATACACGAGATTAATTGTTGTTAATAACCCTGTAACGGCTCCGACAGGGCCGTTACAGGTGTTAAGATCGTCCGATTAAGTGTCATTAACGTGGAATTAATGATAATTAATCGGGTCTTGAAGTCCGCGGCTGTCCTTTGGAGATCCGGAGCCGTTACAATGTCTCCTGGGGGTTTGAAGTGGCCAGCTCCGACGTATGGACACGTGGCAGCTCCGGAGCTTGCTTGTGGGAAGCGGGAAGCTCCGGGGTGGCCTGGCACGTGTCAGGTCCGGAGCTTCTCTCGGTCAGGGGTTAAATCCGGAGGTGCCGTTTTGGTACCTAGCCCGGAGCTTCACCCTTGTGGGTAGTAGCTCCGGTCTGGCGGTACACGTGGCAACCTAGGGGTTAACCATGTTGGAGAAGCAGGTCCGGTTATGTCTGACAAGTGGGCCCCCGTGGGTCTTCAATTTGAGTAGATGTCCTTCCCTTGAGATTTTTGTAACCTCAGGGGGTGTATGGTTTTTAGGGTACCGACAGTGGCCCCCTGGACCTACCTCCGGGGAAGGCCAACGGGGTGAAGTCATTCCGCCGGAGGTGGGTCCACACTTGCGACTCTTGAACTGGGTCTTCAAGGGTCTTCGGAGGTGCCTTTGGCGGGGCTTTACGGTTAAGTCCCGACGCGTGGCGCACCTCAGGCGGCAGATAAGATCTTTGACGTGCGGATCTCTCGCAATTGAAGGTCGCCGGTTCCCGATACGAAAACCGTATCGGTTCCGCGCGCCTTGTCAGTCCGCCGCCTTTGGGTTTCCCGCCTCGTGATGACAACTGTTCGCCTGGGTAAGAACCTCGACTTGATCGTCAGGGTGGTCCCGGGCCCTCTTGTCATCGACAGGGTTGAATTCTTGAGTAGTATCCTTGGCTCTCCTGCAGTTTCCATCCAAGCGTTGCGAGGGCTTACTTAAGAAGGAAAGCGCACCGTCGGGAGTTCTTTACGCTTTCCATCTGTTCTTGCGCTCAAACTCCCAACTCGTGCTTTGCTCCTCTTCTCTTGCCTAGCTGTGCTGCGATGGAGTTGGGTCTGCGTGAGAGTCGTTTGAAGACGGAAAGCGATCTGAAGAAGGTCCGAGCCCTCATGGGGTGGTCTTCGGACTTCTTCAACCGCTCGGTCCGCGCCGGCGGAGAGCTTCCCTTTAAAAAGGAGCACTCCGGCGAGATGGTGTACTTTTCATCGTACGCCATGGTGGGGCTGATCCCACCGTTTTCTTCTTTCTTCTTGATGCTGCTGGACTTCTATGGTCTGCAGCTGTACCACCTTGGCCCTCACTCCATTCTCCTTGTGTCCATCTTTGTCCACTTCTGCGAGATGTGGGTGGGCATCCCTCCCTGCATCGAGCTCTTCCGAACCTTCTTCACCGTCCAAACCACCGGCCGAAGCGACGAGTACCTTGGCTTCTACTACTTTGTGAAGCGCAAGAAGTGCCCGTTCAAGTACCTCCGGTCATTCCCTTCCGGGAAGTGGGATGACTGGAAGAAAGATTGGGTAGTCGTCCGGGTGGAGGAGCATGAGCGGTTGGAGTTGCCAGACGGTCTGCCCGGCATTGACACGTCGGTGTGGAGTGAAGTTCCGGTGCTGGCGGCAGCTTTCGACCCTGTCCTGACCAGGATCCGCCAATGTGTGGAGGGAGGATTGACTCCCCAGGCAGTGTTCTGCAACTTCTTGTCCAACAGGTGGGCGCCGCTGAAGAGGAGGGAGAAGCTCGCCTGGGCCCTCAACAGCGTGATGGACGAGGACCGGGTTGAGACCGGGTTGAAGTCCAGCATGGTGGGGAAGTCCTTGGAGTTTCACCTCAAGAAATTCCAGCACGGCATCGACGTTGACGGAGAGTACTTGACTCCGCCGCCGGCTTTCCTCCCCCTGAACGTGGAAGTTGAGTTCAGCAGGGAGCTCCGGCGGAAGATGCCCGCGCTTGACGACCTTGGCGTCGTCGAGAGAAGATCAACCGCCCGGTTGGCGATCCCCGGGTTGTCCGAAGGCGGCTCCGCCCCTGTCTCTCAGCCAAGAGCTGAGGTCATCGGCAAGGGCAAGGAGTTGGCGGAGGAGCCGGAGAGCCGGAAGAGAAAGCTGCGACATGCTGACGGAAGGTCCGTCGGGCTTGCCACCTCCCCCCCAGTTCCCCGTCCTCAGGAAGGAAGATCCTCCGCCGCCGTGGCGGCTGTCCCCGTGGTGGGGTCTTTTCGGAGCACTACTATTCCGGCGGTGGGATCCTCCCGGAGTGCGACTGTCCCCGTGGTGGATCCCTCCGGAGGTGCCAGCTCCGGGCAGGCGACTCCGGCACGAGAAGCGGTGAGGGCCTCCAGGTCCAGGAGTTCCTCTCGATCAAGGAGAGCTCTGACCCGGGAAACGCCCGCGGCCACGGCAAGTCCTGGGAGTCCTCCCGGAGCTCCTACGCCGACCGTGGCCAGCCCGGAACGTCCGGGAAAGAGGTTCCGCGCAAGCTGGTGCGTGAGCCTCCCAAGGTAATTTTTCTTTCTTACCTCGATTAACTTTTAATTGTAGCATCTATTTGCTCAATTTCTTCGTTCTTTATCTGCAGCGTTCCCAAGAAGGGGAGTGAAGCTCCGCCCTCGGCCACAGTGTCTGAGGCTGCGGGGGCTTCTGCTCCAGCTCCGGTGCCGCCCCAAGCGGAGGCTGCGACAGCTCCGGCGCCGGCTGTCGTGGTCATGGACCTCGACTCGTCTCCAGAAGTTCCCGTGGTAGCGCCGGACCACGGGATTGAAGATGCGCCAGCGGCACCCGTTCCGGAGGTTGAAGCTCCGGGTCCTGGTGCTGCAGAAGTAGAAGCTCCGGCTGATGAGTCGGAGGAAGTAGCAGTCCTGGCTTTAGAGCCGGAAAGTGCTGAAGCCCCGGCGGTTGAGCAGGAGGTAGCTGAAGCCCCGGCATGCGAGCCGGAAGTTGAAGTGGTTCCGGCAGTTGAGCCGGTTACTTCCGAAGCTCCGGTCGCAGAGCCGGTAATTATTGGAGCGCCGGCTGCAGAGCCGGTGATTGTTGGAGCGCCGGCCGCAGAGCCGGTGATTGTTGGAGCGCCGGCCGCAGAGCCGGTGGCTGAAGAGGCGAGGGAGCTTGAGCCTCCCTCGGAAGAAGTGTCCCGGCCGGAGCCAGTGAAGGCGACGACGTCGATGGTACCCGTGGCGGAGCCAGAGTGCCTGAACGAAGTCGCCGGCCCCCAGCCTGAGGGGGCAAATGAAGACTTGGTGGCGGGACCTTCTTCGGTGGCGACTGAGGCCATCCCGGAGGAGTGCCCTAGTGCTTTGGAAGCTCGGGGTTCCACTCTCGTAGAGTGGGACCCAATTTTTGTAAATGAAGACCCGCTGGAACCAGCGGAGGAGATCCCAGCAGGTCCGGAGCCCATCTCTCTATCGATGTCCATCGACAACGCCTGCTCCAGTCTACGTTAGGTCCAACTGGCCTTCTTCCACGACAGCAAAACTCTTGAAGAGGAGCGCCAAACCCTTAGGAGGTGGCGTAATCGGCTCCACTTTGAGACTAAGCTGGCGCAGTCGAGGATTGCGGATGACAAGGAATGGATCAGGCGGGAGAAGGTCCGCCTGGAGCTCTGGGGTGAGCTGCTGGACGAGAGGGAGAGCATGACTCACGCCCTCGACGCTCAATCCCGGGAGTTCCATGACCAAGCTAAGGCTGCTAACGACGTGGCCAACGCTCGGTTCGATCAACTCGAGGCCATCAGCACCGCACTCATCAAGCGCCGAGAGGCACTTGAAGGAAGGGAAAGGCGGCTCGAGGATGAGGAGCAAAAACTCCTGGAGCTACGGGATGACGTCTTGCGACGGGAGGAAGAGCTCGCCGAGAAAACAGCTCTGGCGGACAAGGGCCTCGAGGAGCGCACTAAAAAATTGGAAGAGCGCTGCCTCGAGGAGGAGGAGAAGACCTGGGTGCGGGGGCAGGAACTCTACGAGTACGAGTGTGCCCTTGTCGCCCGGGAGAAGAAAATAGAGGCTAGGGAGAAGGACCTGGTCGACCGCCGGAACAAGATCCACCTCCGGGAGGAGGAGCTCGGAAGACTTGAGAAGCGGGTTGCTGCGAAGATTCAGCAAAACGCCAAAGAAGTTGAGCGCCTCTCCCGCGAGAATTCGGAGCTGACGGCGGCCCGGAGATCCCTGGAAGAGATGAAGGGCCTGAGGAAACGGACTCCCTGCAAATTTGGGAGTTCCTGAGCAAAGCCGACGATGCGCTGGCGCCGATGGGTTTCAGCCCCGTGCTCCCGGATGATCCGGAGCCGGAGCCGGACCTTGCGTTGCAAGCGTTGAGCGCCGCGGGCAGCAAGCTCTCCAAGGTGGGCGACGTCATCGCGGACCAGCTGGAGGTTGAGGGGCAATCCCTGGCTAGGAACGTCACACAGTATGTGTTGACGTGCTACACTAGCCGGAACCCTCGATTCCCTCTGGACCCGGTGCTTGAAGGCCCCGTCGAAGGAGAAGGCGAAGCTACCCGAGCCAGCGTGTCGGAGGTCGCCCAGAAGGTCGCCGAGTTCTTCCATAGGGTCTAGGACTGTCTCTCTTAGCCTTTACTTGTATCTTCTCTTCTTCCTCAATTTTGTAATCCCTTGTCTTCAGATGTAATCTCCGGTCCTCCAATGAAATGAAATCCCCACTTTTTTGCGAATTTCATTTTTTTGTCTTCAACATCTTTATCTTCACTTGGCCCCCTGGTAGATGTGCACAATTTGATTGTGGACATGTACCAAAAGGATGTTGAGTTTTGTTGAAGACAAATTTGCTTCGAACTCGTATAAATTATGTCTGAAGTTTTCGATAGTGAAGGTCCCTTGAAGTCGTCGGAGCTTAGAAGCTCCGGCACTGTCCATCGCCAGAGCTCAGTAGCTCCGGCAATAGCTTCTACCAACACTTTGAGCGTCGATAGTTAATACTCCAAGGTGTCGGAGCTTGGTTAGCTCCGGTTTTTCTCCATCAACATAGGGTTCATTTTTCCTGCACACTTAAGCCAAGAAAAATAGTAAAATTTGTTCCTTGTCTATAACTTCGTCGCGGCTTATGGTTCTCAAGAAAATTTTAAGTTGAACACGATTTTTAATACGACTGGATGAATTGTCTTTTCTTTTAGATCCAATTGTCCATGGACCCACCTTACTTTGGCCTGCCGGGATGTAGGTAGAGTGGCGTACTTAGGGTGCTTGACCAGGCTAAGTCGATAGCGCACTCCGGCCCTAGAATGGCTTGGCGGCTTTCAGGCGAGTTGGCCACAGACGATATTTAAATCTAAAAAATCCGACAATTCGACTCGAATCGTACGTAAACCGGTCAAACTAGAACTTCTTAAGAATTGCACGTTTCTGTTATAGACAAGAAAGAGAAAAATAAAAATGTCGAGCCTATGCAAAAATGAATGCACGTGGAGTCTATTTCACATGAAAATGTCTTTCATTATAGGTCCGGGGTACAGGGGAAACAAGTACACTCTTAGGGTACGGAACCAGGCTAAGTGTGTTTGGTTTCTCGTTTGACCCAGGGTAGTTAGCCACACTTCTAGTCCGGAGACTGTATTAAGTGTTGCATGAGTTCTTCAAACCTTTCGTGAAAGGTCCGGCTACTCTCCCGGAGGAACTACCCGACTCTGTACAATGACTCTATAACATACATTTCAAGTTACTTAAGACTCACCTCCGTGGAATTAGGTGTAGAACTTACGGAGGTGCTCGATGTTCCAAGGATTTGGGAGAGGTGTCCCATCCTCGGTAGCCAAGCGAACGCTTCCGGGACGGGATACTTTGATCACTCGAAAGGGCCCTTCCCAGCCGGGGGAAAGTTTGTTTTCCCCTTCTATGGATAGTATTCTCCGTAGCACCAGATCGCCTTCCTCGAGCTGTCGGTTGTGTACATGTCGCTGGTGATAGCGCCGTAGAGCTTGGCGGTATCGGGCATTCCGAACAGCTACTTGGCACCTTCCCTCCTCAAGGAGGTCTAGGTCTTCGCGCCGGAGCTGGTCCTGCGCGGCTTCGTCGAAGGTCCGGACCCGGAGGGAACCCAAGGTGATTTCCGGAGGAAGGATCGCTTCTGCTCCGTACACCAGGAAGAAGGGTGTTTCTCCGGTTGCCCGACTTGGAGAAGTCCTGTTGGCCCATAGAGTGGGCGGAATCTCTTCGATCCAATTGGCTCCGTGCTTTTTCAAACGCTCGTAAGTGCGTGTTTTGAGTCCTTTAAGGATTTCTGCGTTTGCTCTCTCGGCTTGTCCATTGCTGGCAGGATGAGCTACGGAAGCGTAGCAAACTTGTATGCCGAGGTCTTCGCAGTATCCTTGAAATGCGGAGCTTGTGAATTGAGTCCCATTATCAGTGATGATCTTATTTGGGACTCCGAATCTGCTCACGATAGATTGTAGAAAATTGATTGCAGATTGTTTGTTGATCGTCACAACAGGAGTAGCTTCCGGCCACTTGGTGAACTTGTCGATGGCGACGTACAGGAACTTGTAACCTCCGACGGCTCTTGGGAAGGGTCCCAAGATGTCCATCCCCCACACAGCGAAAGGCCATGTAGGAGGTATCATTTGTAAGGACTGAGCAGGTGTATGAATTTGCTTTGCATGAAATTGGCATGCTTTGCATTTCTTCACTAGCTCAGTGGCATCCTGGAGCGCTGTAGGCCAGTAGAAGCCGTGCCGAAAGGCTTTTCCGACCAGCGTGCGAGAAGATGCGTGGTTCCCACACTCGCCTCCATGGATTTCTGCGAGGAGTTCACAGCCTTCTTCCCTTGTGATGCACCGCATTAGGATGCCGTTGGCACCGCGCCGGTAGAGATCCCCTTCTACCAACGTGTATCTTTTAGCCAATCTGACTACCCGGTCAGCGGATACATCATCATCAGGAAGGATGTTGTCTTTCAAGTAGCTCCGGATCTCCGAGATCCATGCATCGGAACTAGCTTGAGCATTTGAGTCTTGCGTGCTGGGTTGCTCGGAGCTTCCGGCAGCACCTACGACCCTTGATGGCTGCCATGGTAACAGGGCCATCGGGACCGTCAGCTTCGGGATGCTGATCTCGCCCCCTTCGTTCAGTTCGGCAGGCTGAACTGTGGGTTTTGACAACCTCCGGACAAAGGTTCCGTCAGGAGCCGGAGCTCCAGTTGACGCCTTGGTCGAGAGTTCGTCAGCTTCAGCGTTGTGAGTACGTTGAACATGGTGAAGGTCTAGGACTTCGAAGTCCTTCTGAAGCCTCTGGACTTCAAGGAGGTAAGCAGCCAGCTGGAGATTATTGCAGGAGCATTCACCCTTCACCTGCTTGATGACAAGTTGTGAATCTCCTTTGACCAGCAACTGCTTGACACCATATGATAGTGCCACCTTTAATCCATAGATGAGTGCTTCGTACTCCGCCATGTTGTTGGTTGCCTTGAAGTCAAGGTGTACCATGTATTTCACCTTCTCCCCGGTTGGTGCGAGGAGAAGGATTCCAGCTCCGGCTCCCTGCTTCTGCATGGAGCCGTCGAAGTAAAGGGTCCAGTGAGGCTTAGTGAAGGCTGGAACTTGAGGTTCCATCTTCTGCTCGCTGGGGCCCCCATGGTTTAATGGAGAGGGAGTCCATTCTGCCACGAAATCTGCCAACACTTGACTCTTGATTGCTTGTCTTGGAATGAATTCAAGGTCGAATTCAGCCAATTCCGCTGCCCACTTTGCAATATTCCCAGTTGAATTGGGGTTATGCAGGATCGCTCGAAGTGGATATGAGGTCACCACCGAGACTTTGTGAGCTTGGAAATATTGTCGAAGCTTCCTTGAGGCAATAAGAACTGCATAAAGCAGTTTATGCACCTCTAGGTATCGAGTCTTGGCATCATGTAACACTTCACTGATGAAGTATACTGGGCGTTGAATGGTCCGGACCCTCCCGGAGGGGTCCGGAGCTTCCTCTTCATTGATCCGGACCCTCTCGGAGGGGTCCAGACTCTCTTCGGGGACCTCCGGGTTCTGGGTGGAGGAACCCGGAGCTTCTTCAGGAATGACCTGGATCCTCTCGGAGGGATTCGGGTCCTCTGAAGTGGCTTCTTGTGGGTTCAAGTCTGGGAGCTGGGACCCAGACCCGCTTTCAGGAACCTCCGGACCCTCCCGAAGGGGTCTGGATTCCTGAGTATTGGGTAGTTCCGGTCTCTCCGCAACCAGAACCATACTGACGACTTCGTCAGCAGCTGAAATGTAAAGCAATAAAGGCTCACCAGGGTTCGGAGCTACCAAGACTGGTAGGGTGGTGAGGAACTGTTTCAGCTCCTGGAATGCCTTCTCTGCTTCTTCAGACCATTGGAATGGTCCGGACTTCCTCAGTAACTTGAAGAAGGGAAGTGCCCTTTCCGCCAGTCTTGAAATGAATCGGCTGAGGGCTGCTAGACATCCAGTTAATTTTTGGACGTCTTTGATGCGGGTTGGTGGCCGCATGTCTTCAATGGCTTTTATCTTCGTCGGATTGGCCTCTATGCCCCGGTGACTTACCAGGAAACCAAGAAGCTTTCCGGAACTAACCCCGAAGACGCACTTATCTGGGTTTAGCTTCGTGCGGGTGGCCCGCAGCTTGTCGAAGACAGCCTGCAAGGTGTCCAAGAGGGACTCCTTGTTCTTGACTTTGACCACGATGTCATCGACGTACACTTCCACTATGTCTCTGATGAGTTCTTCGAAAGTTTTGTACATAGCTCGTACAAAAGTTGAAGCTGCATTCTTGAGACCAAAAGGCATGGCTGTGTAACAATACAATCCATCCACTGTGATGAATGAAGTATGTTCTTCATCTTCCCTAGACATCCTGATTTGATGATATCCAGAATATGCGTCTAGAAAACACAGTAACTCACACCCGGAGGTGGAATCCACTATCTGATCTATTCTAGGTAGTGGGAATGGATCTTTTGGACATGCCTTATTTAGTGTGGTGTACTCGATGTACATCCGAAGTTTCCCGCCGGCCTTGGGCACAACGACTGGGTTTGCCAGCCATTTTGGATGGTAGACTTCTCGGATGAATCCGGCTTCGAGCAACTTCTTCACTTCTTGTCGGATGAAGTTCTGTCGCTCTACAGATTGCTTCCGAGGTTTCTGATGCACAGGCCGAGCGTCGGGGTAAATCTTCAGATTGTGCTCAATCACTTCCCTGGGGATCCCAGGCATTTGTGACGGTTGCCAAGCAAACACGTCAACGTTAGCCCGGAGGAAAGTGATGAGCGCGAGTTCCTATTTGTCGTTCAAGCCACCCGATATGCGGGTAGTTTGAGTGACATCGGAACCAATTTGGACGACTTTGACGGGAATGTCGGTGTCGCCGCTTGGCTGCACACGGGGTGCAGAGGTCGAGCCTCGTTGCCGAATGCTCGGAGGTTGTGGAGCTTGCTTCTGTCTAGAGTCCTCCTCTTGCGCTGTGGTGAGTGCGTGGAGTTCCTCCAGAGCAGTTACTCCGGCAGTGCGATCTCCGCGGATCCGGAGAACGCCTACTGGTGTTGGCATTTTCAACACCAGGTATCCATAATGAGCGGCTGCCATGAATTTGTACAGGGCAGGTCTACCCAAGATGGCGTTGAATGGTAAGTTGATCTGAGCGACGTCGAAGACCAACTTCTCGGTGCGATACTTCTCCCGGGTCCCGAAGGTAACGGGGAGAGTAATAGCTCCGAGTGGAGTAATGGCCCCCGGACCTACTCCGGAGAAAGGTCGAGAGGGCTGGAGGTCCGAAGGTCGAAGCTGAAGCTTAGTGAAAGCTTCAAAGCTGATGAGGTTAAGCCCCGAACCTCCGTCTACCATGACATGATGGAGCTGGATGTTGTTGATGGTGGGAGATACCATCAAGGGTAATTGGCCAGCTCCGACCATGCTTTGAGGACAGTCCGAAGCATCAAAAGTGATGGGTGTGTCCATCCACTTTCGATGTGGCTCCGGTCTAGCTGTAGGAGCTACAGCAGCCATATCCCGTTGCATAGTCTTGATGACACGACGAGAAGTGATGTCCCATGATCCACCAAAGATGGTGTTCATGGTTTTTCAACGCTCGTTGTCGGAGACGTCGGAGTCATCGTCGACGGAGGTGTAGACGACTTTCAGAACCTTTTTGGGGTCCTGAAACCCTAACTCCTCTTCAGCCGGAGCCTCATCGACCTTTTGTTTCCCCTCCCTCTGTCGGAAGGGAGACCCTTCCCGGCGCTTGTGGTAGCGCTCGGCAAGGTTTTGGACCTCCCGGCAGTCCTCCAGTCTGTGGCTGCTCGTTTTGTGAATGGGGCACCACATCTTGGATTTGCCACCGTCTTCAGAAGACGGTCGAGGTCGCTTCTCGGGGCGTGGCCCCCGGCCACCAGGAGTTGCAGTGGCTGCAACGTTGGATGTGCCGGCCGACGGCTTCTTCTTGCCGTTGGTCTTCTTTTTCTTCTTGCCACTCCCGGAGGTAGCGGTTTCTTCTTTGGAGGATTTTTTATGATCCTCCAAAGCTGGTTTGGAGTGCATTTCACGGCCCTCCGCAGCTCTGGCACATTTGTCAGTCAGGCTGAAGAGCTCCGTGACGCTGGTGATCTCTTTGATCGCCAGCTTCTCCAACATCTTCTTGTCTCGTACACCCTGTCTGAATGCCACAATGACAGAAGCGCTTGAGATAGAAGGGATTGTGTTACGTACCTGAGAGAATCTCTGGATGAATGACCGCAAAGATTCTCCTCCTTTTTGCACGACCGCAAAAAGGTCCAGTTCAGTGCCCGGTCGGGTGTATGAACTCCCGAAATTGGCAGTGAACTGACGGCACAACTCCTCCCAACTGTCGATAGAGTTGGGTGGAAGGCTCATAAACCAGGACCTGGCGGTCCCAGTTAAGGCCACTGGAAAATAGTTGGCCATTACGGCCTCGTTTCCTCCAGCTGCTAAGATTGCAGTGGAGTATATCTGCAGAAATTCTACGGGGTTGACAGTCCCGTCGAATTTTTCCGGCAAATGTGGCCGGAACTTCTGTGGCCATCTAACCATGCGTAGGTGCATGGCTAGGGCGGAACAGTCTCCTCCTACTCCTTCCAGAGTAGAAAGGTCTTGAGCATCTCGTCTTTCTCGAGCTCGCTCGATGTGGACACGGCCATCCTGTTGATGGTATCGGCGATCAAGCTCCGCCCGGAGGTCGTGTGTCGAAAGCCGAGATGCGGTATGGGTGCGTCGTGCTCCAGAGGGCAACGACGTCACTTGCTGTGACGCAGCTCGTCTTCGGTTGTTGGAGACATGCGGACCAAGTCTTCCAGACAACGTCCGTCGCTGCGACGGGGCCCGCCCTGAAGGAGGTGGACCCTGGTTATTGAGGCGTTCGGCCGCTGCTGCGACCAAATGCTCAACATCAGCCCTCCATTGCTCCATGGCACCTTGAGATGCATCCGGAGGTGGTGGTCGCTGGAGAAGAGCACGCGCTGCATGGAGCGCGTGTTCTGGGTTGTCACGACTTGCCGGCGCAGAATGTGACGCCGATGCACCATCATGTTGTCCGGCATGTCTTGCCGGAGAAGATAGTGGTGGTGGGAGTGTGACTCCTGCTGGTGCTGAGGCTCCTGCCGGTGGCTGCATGTTGGAGGGATTGCCTCCGACAGCCTGAGCAGCAGGTTGCCCGTTGGATGATCCAGCCGCAGAATTCACCATTCTTGAAGATCTCAGGCCCCCCTACCTGGCGCGCCAACTGTCGACTGTTGGAGTCGGCAGATCTCCTGACACTATGAAAGTGTTGGAGGAGTTTGTAGTTCGGTGTGGGAGCGCGGAGACTCAAGAAGGTGAATCACGGTTGGACTCGAGTGACACAGTGGTTTACGTGGTTCGGGCCGCCTGAGCGTAATACCCTACTCCACGGGTGTGTGTGTGTTGTATTAACTTGTGAGCTTGAGTGTGTTCCAGAGTTCTCTCCCCGTGTATCGTCGGTTTGTCCTTTTATAGTACAAGGACAAACCGTTACAAGTCAGCCTGACCCGACATGTGGCCCTGGCGGTTACTAGTATTGATACACGAGATTAATTGTTGTTAATAACCCTGTAACGGCTCCGACAGGGCCGTTACAGGTGTTAAGATCGTCCGATTAAGTGTCATTAACGTGGAATTAATGATAATTAATCGGGTCTTGAAGTCCGCGGCTGTCCTTTGGAGATCCGGAGCCGTTACAATGTCTCCCGGGGGTTTGAAGTGGCCAGCTCCGACGTATGGACACGTGGCAGCTCCGGAGCTTGCTTGTGGGAAGCGGGAAGCTCCGGGGTGGCCTGGCACGTGTCAGGTCCGGAGCTTCTCTCGGTCAGGGGTTAAATCCGGAGGTGTCGTTTCGGTACCTAGCCCGGAGCTTCACCCTTGTGGGTAGTAGCTCCGGTCTGGCGGTACACGTGGCAACCTAGGGGTTAACCATGTTGGAGAAGCAGGTCCAGTTATGTCTGACAAGTGGGCCCCCGTGGGTCTTCAATTTGAGTAGATGTCCTTCCCTTGAGATTTTTGTAACCTCAGGGGGTGTATGGTTTTTAGGGTACCGACAAGCACCCCTGAACGTTTGGACCTGACTTTCAAAAAAACTCGGGTGATGCAGGAAGCTGTTGAGACCAGATGGAAATTTGAAGAACGTTCAACAAGACGCTATGCTATGCTATGCTATGCTAGCTAGCCAAGGACCGCACCTGACTGACGACGTACGAGGATCAAGAAAACCGTTGGAAGACTGTAGCCGGAGCCGAGCAGTCGGAGGACCTCCCCGACGCATGGCTTCCGCGGCTAACCAGCCGTCTCACTCGCCGACGGGATCCTTTTACATCTCCGGCGAACCTTGGACAGTTCTGCCGCTCCACTCGAGCGTGTGACGGGCCTTCTGGAGGTCGGGGTAAAATGTTGGCCCATGAACGTCGGGAGAGGACACCAGCCACACAGGCCATGCATGACGGATCACGGATGTTAGAGATGGGCCGTTGTCTTATTGCTATCGTCCATCTGATATTCAAACAAAAGTATCGATCGAGTGAAACCTTCTAATCTGCAGAGTGGTTAAGGTAGTTCTCTAAACATGTATACCTCGATTCAAGCTGCTGAATTAGTCTCTAGCCTAGCAGTAAGCAGAAATGATAAAGATTGACTAGTCAATATAATAGAAACTGATGAGGTTACATTACATCTTCGAGATTACAAGGCTTCTTGAAGTCGATAAGGAGCCTTGACAAAATCTTCAGACTGAAAAGCAAGCACAGCTCTACGAAAGATTTTTTTATCTTTTTGTCAGGACCTGACCAAAACTAGCCTACGCTAATTGACATGAGCAATGGCTCCCTAACGTCCACGAAAACTGAAACAGGTTCCAAACGCGTGTCGACGGTGACGGAACCATGGCATCTCGAGCGCGGCTGCCGCGGTGAGTCGACGATCGGGGTCGCTTTGCAGCAGGCCGTTAAGGACGTCGAACCCGGCTTGCGATAGCTTCTTCGGAGGGAACCTAGCACGTAGACGGGCGGTGTTCTTCTGCTGCCCATGCTCCTCCCGAAGCTCGATCACCTCCCGGGGCGACGTCGTCGCCACACTTGGCCACTCCACGAGGCCTTTGCCGTCAAGTACCTGCAACAGTCCCTGAGGGTCGAATGCGTTGCGGAAGAATGGCACGCCCTCGCCGGCGAGGAGCTCGGCCATGATGCACCCGAGGCCCCACGTGTCGATCCGCTCGTCGTAGACGCTCTCGGAGCCGACCAAGAGCTCCGGCGCGCGGTAGGCGCTCGACGATGCTAGGTGCGCCAATGCATCCTTCTTCGCGGTTTGTCCAGATTGCTCTGAGGTGTTAAAGCCGCATATGGTGTACTTAATGCTCGACGCCTTCTTCTTGGTCCTCTTCTTCTCTTTTGTTTCCGGCGGCTGCTGGTGGTCCTCGTCGACTATCACATTCTCCGGCACGACTTCCCTGTGCACCACGCCGGCCTCGTGCGCGCATGCCACTGCGGAGAGGAGCTGCGCCATGGCATTGCGCACCTCGTCCTCGCTGAACGGTGGCCGGTCCTCGCGGTGCCGCTGCTGCATGTACCGGCGCAGGTTCATCGGACCGGCGAACTCCGTGACGATGAAGCGGTTCTTCCCGGTGTCGTCGGAGAACGTGGCCAGGAGCTTCACGACGTTCGGGTGGCCGCGACACGCCTGCAGCGCCATGACCTCTTGCGCGAACTCGCGAGGGCCGGTCACTACGAGCTCGCTGTCGGTCCGCCCGCTGAGCTGCTTGACGGCGACGATCTGGCCCTCGACGCTGTCCCAGGCTGCGTACACCCTCCCGAACATGCCTTGGCCCAACACGATCGCTTCCTTGTACCGTTCCGACAGAGCCGGAGGCCAGCCGCTGGGATCCGCCGCCGCCGTCCCTGCTTCCTCCGTCGTCGCGCCGCGGCCGGCGTTGAAGAGCGGCTCGTCCTCGGTCGCCGCCAAGACTGCAGCAGCCATCGTGGACGGCGGTAGCGACTCTGTTCTCGCGAGGAACGAGAGACACGAGCGCCGGCGAAAGAGGAGTTGAAGCGCACCCGGTTTCTGCGGATGGAGGCCTGGTTCGCAAGGGCCGCTGGGCTTGCAGATTTATAGCGGGCGTGGAGCCGCAGCCGGTTCGACTCGGACATGGACGCGGTTCGATTCTGGTGGCCCGGCTCGGACTAGCGTGTGGCTGTTGGAAGTAGCAGATAGGAAAGGATCTGTATCCTGTTGTAATCCTGTACGTGCATTTGTGCCTCTTTCTTGACCATGTACGGTCTCTGCTAGCAATCTCTTAAACGTCAACTCAAATAGTGCTTGAATACATCCAGGTTTAAAAGAAGGGTTTGTCGCTTGAAATTTTAAAAAATCTATAGATTAATCAATCACATATTTTTTATCTGATCATTTTACAATTGACATAATTCTACAAATTATGGATTAATAATTAAAAATTAAAAATTACAATTAACAAAAGCATTACCTTCTTCTTCTATTCCGACTGCCGCCGCCACCCGCGCCGCTGCGTCGTCTGTGTGCCACCTTGATGCCGCGTCACCGGTGGCGAAGCTCCTCGCCGCCGTTCTGGATCGCCGCCACGGCGTTAGGCCGCCGCCGTCTGCGGCTGGGTTGCGCGCCACCGTCACTGCAACATTGGGTCGCTGGCGTCGGGCTTCGCGCTGCCTCCGTCCGGGCTCCGCCGGCGTAGGAGTGTCCGGCCGCCGCCTGAAAGTTGCCTAGAGGGGGTGAATAGGCTAAACGACCTGAAATGACTTAATAAAACGAGATTAGAACTCAGAGGGCGGACTAGTCCGGTCCAGGGGCGGACTAGTCCGGTCCTCCTAAAGGGAAAAGCTTAAAAAGGGTTTCTTACAAGTTTTAGTCTAATTCTCGTGATGCAAGGTTTGTTAGAATGACTTAGTGAGCCTTAACAAGTTATATGACAAGTATGAAGCTAAGGCTCACGATGAAACAAGAGTGATGAACAAAACCGATAAAGTTAACTCTAGAAGCAATGATCAATAAGTGAAAGTAAATAACACAAGGGACACAAGGAATTTATCCCGAGGTTCGATCCCACGAAGGAATCTACGTCCTTGTTGAGGAGTCCACGAAGGACCGGGTTCAACAACCCTTCCCTCACCAAGTTTACCACATGGGCCTAACTTAGTTTTTCCACTATCACAAAGAGTGAATACAAGATTCGTTGGGACTTCTCACAATCTGAGGCTCCCACCACAAATACAATCACAACTCACAAAGATTGACTCAAGCCACAGATCACAAAGATTCACAAAGTGCAAGAGATCAAACCGAGAGCCAAATAGTAGTGTTCTTCCTCTTCTTCACCTCACCAAACCCTAATCCACACAATAATTAGTTTTAGAGGGAATGTAGGCAAGAAGGAGGCTTTTGGAGGCTCAAGGTTGCCGTGGCGGCGCTAGAGTTTCAACTTGCTCAAAGGTTTTGTTCAAATGAATCCAGGGGTCCTCTATTTATAGATGGTCCTAAGCCCATACTGCTGACTTCAGCAGATGGGCGGACTAGTCCGACCTACAGCCCGGACTAGTCTGGCCTAGGGGACCACTGACGTCTCTGACAACTGTCGCACTACGCGGCAATCGTCACACAACCCACCAAACTTCAAATTCAAACGATTACTTCAAAATCGGACTAGTCCGACCCTCACCGGACTAGTCCGATCTCACACAGAACCTTTTGTTCCGTGTGAAAACGGACTAGTCTGAAGACCACAAACTAGTTCGGCCCCCAGGGTAGACAGGTCCAGCCTTCCCAGACTTAGTCTCTGAAGCACCGACTTCTCTCAAACCCGGACTAGTCCGGCCCCCAGGGCGGACTAGTCCGATCTCAGTCAGGACCTCTTGGTCCGGATCAAAACGGACAAGTCCGTGGTTTTGGGACTTAGTCCCCAAACCCACTCCACGACTACCCGGACTAGTCCGTCCCACTACAGACTAGTCCGAACTCAGTCAGACCCTTCTGGTCCGGCTGAAAACGGACTTGGTCGGCCAGGGGCAAACTAGTCTGGCCCTACTACCAGACTCCTTCCAACTCTTTTCTCTCAACGGGTTTGACCTCTAAACCGCTTTGAGCTCCCAACTTAATCTCAATGCACTTTACACACACATCCTCAAACATATTTGGCTAGTCCAAACTCGACACACTAGAAACCCTAGTTTCTCCTTTTTGAGTTGACTTGGCCGTTTTCATCCTTTTCCTTTTTGAGGGATTGTGCTTCCACTTGAGTCCACACTTGTGCTTAAGATCACTGAGCTCATTAGTCACTTAATTGTTGTCATCAATCATCCAAAACCCACGGGGATCCTAGATGCACTTTCAATCTCCCCCTTTTTGGTGATTGATGACAACACATTAAGTCTTCACATTTAAGAGTATAAATTTGTGGTTTTCATAACGTGCGGGTGTATGAGTGACTCCCTCTCAATGAATGCATCGTAAAAGAAATATTGAGGAAGTCCTTCATACATACACATGTTATGGTGGGGTGCCTACGTGTTGTGCTCAACAACTTGTGACAAGACATAATAAATATGAATATGATTAAAAGATATACATTCAAAGCATCATATTGATATTGAATATTCAAAACATAGTCTTGCACAAATTTAAACAATTGACATGACATAAATATTACAATAAGAAGTGCAACATGTCCAAGGATCCAAAATAAAGGGAACAACTCATTACCCTCCTTTCTAACTCTCCCCCGTCTAACTCCCATCTAACTCTCCCCCTTTGGCATCAAGACACCAAAAAAGGAAAAGAAGAAGGGAACTCGAACCCTAACCACTCAGTCTTCACCGTCTTCACTATCATCGGCCCCAACGTCGGAGTCGCTCTCCATGGCCTCCGGGTCCTCGTGATCGTCGTCGTCGTCGTCATTGTAGTCAGAGGCACGAGCCGAAGGAGCTGCCCGAGAAGAGCTCCCGTCCTCTTGGGGCTGGGCGAGCTCGTTGGCGGTGAAGTCGGGGAATGGAGTGATCTCCCCGTCGCTCACCTCCGGAGAGGACATAGGAACCTCCAGCTTGTCACACACCGCCTTGAGGTACTTCTTTTGGCGCTTGTGTTCCCTTTGGTTCCTAATCTTCTGCTTCCGGCAGGAAGTGAAGATCACCTTGAAGCACTTGAAGAAGGCGCTCATGGATTGAGGTGGAGGTTAAGAAGAAGGCGCCACGGGCCGAGAAGCTGGCATCGCTGAGGAGGCAGTAGGCTCCGCATTCTTCCGGTGCGGAGGAGGCGGGACTGCAGGAGGTGTCTGAGGATGGAGCGGGCGATGAGTCACATCCTTGACGAAGGTCACGCCCGACACCTTCTCAATGAGGTACATGATGT
Source organism: Tuctoria greenei (assembly GCA_036927565.1). Taxonomy (NCBI): domain Eukaryota; kingdom Viridiplantae; phylum Streptophyta; class Magnoliopsida; order Poales; family Poaceae; genus Tuctoria; species Tuctoria greenei. The sequence continues at coordinate 175,864,161 of JAYESD010000009.1, read as the reverse complement.
AGGGGGCATACCCGCAAGCACAGTTGGGGGTATGCGAGATGTTGAAAATGTCGTCGAATATGTAATCGACGAGATTGAACTTCTCCTCCCCATCGATGAGAAGTAGCAGGTGCCTCAGATTGCCTTGTATAACTCCTGCATCACCATCCTTTGGTGCTATGGTCCGCCTCAGGATATTGTTGAGAATGTTGTAGAAAGGTTTGATGTTGCGAGCAAGTCCTGGCTCATAGGACACATGGCTTGGGTACATGTAGTCCAGCTGATCTCTGTCAATGGCCTTGAGGTTAGAGATGATGATCTCATGGTCCAAATGAGCCTCAAGACCTAGAATCTATGCAAACTCCTCAAATGTGACTAAGAGCTACTCGCCATGCGTCATCCATATAATCCTTCTATCACCAGAGGTGGTGAAGTAGACGGTGGAATAAAATTGTAGGATGACTTCGACGTTCCAGTCATACTTGAATCCCATGATGTTCTTGAGCACATGGCGCTCGGCTGCTTCAATGACCGCATCAAAAGCAGAATGTTGCTTCTTGGCCATGTACTCCCAGTCTACCCACTGTGCTTCAATCACAGGCTTATTCATGCTTTGGTAGACGAGACGGTAATAATCACAATGAAAGTCGCACCAAAACCGAGGGTCGGCGGTGCTCCTTTCATACTTGTACACTTTGTCCGTACTAAGCCTTCTTGCTTTCTCGGCTCCCTTTCCATGGAAAACATTTGCAGCTATTTCACGCTGCCTGTTGGGGTTCCTCTCGGGAGTGTGCACTTCCAGGGGGCCAATCGGTTTGGCCTTCCCTTTCTCCTTGATAGAAATGCCCTTGGCCTTTGCAGCCGGGACCTTTACTGTGTGCTTTTTCTTCTTGGGCTCCACAGAAGCCAGAGCCTTGCCCTTCTTCAGATCTCGCTCGATCCAGCGTTCAACAATTTCTCCTTGGGCTGGCTCCTTGCCCTTCTCTTTCTCTCCAAGGGTCACAAGTCTCTTCCGCTTGGAGACTTGTGCAGCAGTGGCCTCAGAGTTATGAGCCTCGCGCTCCTCTCTCTTCTTCTTCTTCCGGAGTTCCTTGCGGGACTCCTCAATGGCCCGAGCCATTGCTTCATCTTCATTGTAGGCCAAAGCTACGACCCTTGCTTGTTGCTTCTTGGCTTCTATAGCTTTCTCATGCTGCTCGAGATACTTCTCGACAGCCTCAACTTCAGCTCTTGGTCATTCTTCGGCGAGGCGAAGCTGCTCCGCCTCCCACTCGGGGTCAGTGAGAGGAGAAGCAAAACGGCGAGGAGCGGTCATTTCAGCTAAAAAGAATAGAAGCCATAAGATAGTAGGTCAAGAAGTTGGAATAATGCGAAAGAAATCTCGAGAAACGGCCAAAGTTGGAGTTTGACCTGTACACCGGACTTGTCCGCCTGGCACCGGACTAGTCCGGTTTACACAGGTTAAACCCTAACTCTAACGGTTTTTCGAGAAATTTTGGAATCAACTCGCAATATTCCTAGGTTATGATCACAAGGTCACTAGAAGTAACTTTAATGAAGAGGCATCTATCAAAAACTCAATGAATCAAGAATGAGGCAAGTTTTTGAAAAGTGGGGGATACCTCTTCAAATCTTGAGAAATCGATGGAATCGGGGATGGATCGCGTCGCGAGTGATCGGTGAAAGTTTCTCACGCCTCTGGGGCTTCCAATGCACGGATTAGAAACGATTTTTGGTGGTTGGAATCGAAAATCACCGAAAGAGGGCGGTTTCGCGCGCGTGGGAGAGAGAGAGAAAGCCAAAAGAAGAAGTGGAGGGGTCGGCCACTTTCTGGGGGGTTTAAGTCCCCAGGGGCCGGACTAGTCCGGTTAAGGGGACGGACTAGTCCAGTCAGCGGACCAAACCCGAACCAGCTCGGATCCGGACTAGTCCGGTCCAAGGAGGCTGAAAACACATATATTTGAGTTTTAGCCACTATAGATGATCCTTTTGGACATATTGCCACAACAAAACTTTATGAATATGGTCAGTTAGCATTCAACATTCAAATTATGACCATAACTCACAAACTCACTAGTTTTTCAAATATTTTGAAGAAAATCAAGATAGAGATGAATTTTTCAACCACATGCATTCTTTTGAATAAGGCAAAAGGTAAACATTGAGATGTGCATGTTTCAAGCCACATTTCGAGAATCTAAGATATTGAGCTCACTCCTAAGCTCACAAAATCGCTTCTCATCTAGGGGCTTGGTGAATATGTCGGCTAGTTAGTTCTCGGTTCTCACATGGGAAATTACTATACCCCCCTTTAACGAATGATCTCTCAAGAAATGATGTCTAATATCTATGTGTTTGGTCCTTGAATGATCAACTGGATTATGGGCTATTTTGATGGCGCTCTCATTGTCACATAGGAGAGGAATATGGCACAAGTTTATACCATAATACCTTAGAGTTTGTCTCATCCAAAGAAGTTGTGCACAACAACTTCCGACTGCGACATACTCTGCTTTGGCTATGGAAAGAGCAATGGAATTTTGTTTCTTAGAGGACCAAGACACTAATGATCTACCCAAAATTGGCATGTCCCGGATGTGCTCTTTCTATCAACTTTGCACCCCACATAATCCGCATCGGAATAGCCAATGAGGTTAAACTTGGATCCTTTGGGGTACCAAAATCCTAGGCTAGGTGTGTGAACTAAATATCTAAGAATTCTCTTCACGATGGTCATATGACACACCTTAGGTGCAGCTTGAAAATGTGCACACATACATACACTAAGCATAATATCCGGTCTAGATGCACAAAGATATACCAAAGAGCCAATCATGGAACGATATACCTTTTGGTCCACAGTTGGACCATCTTCGTTTAGGTCTAAGTGTCCATTTGTTGCCATTGGAGTCTTGATGGGCTCGGCCTTGTCCATGTCAAACTTCTTTAATATGTCTTGAGTGTATTTTGTTTGACTTATGAACGTGTCTTCTTTGAGTTGCTTGACTTTAAAACCTAAAAAGAACTTCAACTCCCCCATCATGGACATCTCAAATCTCTCTGTCATTATCTTAGAAAACACATCACGAAACACTTTGTTAGTATAACCAAATATAATGTCATCGACATATATTTGGCACACAAATAGATCATCATTAAAATGCTTTGTAAAGAGAGTGTAATCAACTTTTCCTATCTTAAAACCATTTTGAACTAGAAAGTCTCTAAGACACTCATACCAAGCTCTAGGATCTTGTTTGAGGCCATAGAGAGCCTTACGCAATTTGAAGACATGGTTTGTGAATTCTTGGTCTTCGAAGCCCGGTGGTTGTTTGTCGGTACCCTCCATACCGGATACCCCTTTGGATTGCAAAGATTACAAGGAAACTCCATATACCAGATTTGAAGACCTCCGAAGGCCCCACAAGTCAGACGTAGCTGGACCTACCCGTCCACGACGGTGAGCTCCGGAGCTGCCACGTGGCAACCGCCGGACCTTCAACTTCAACTATCAAGTCGGTGGACCCCCCAACGGGTCCGGACCTTCAAGGATCAATCAAAAACTTCAAGACCCGATTAAGTGTCATTAATGCCATATTAATGGCACACGATCAGATGGTCCTTAATACTGGTAATGGCACTGTTAAGGCCCGTTACCAGGCTATTAAGGGTAATTAACTCCATTTATTGTGTATCAAGCATGTGTAACCGTCGGGGCCACCTGTCGGGCCAAGCAACGTTGTAATGACCAGTCCTTGTACTATAACAGGACTGGTCGACGATACACAAAGAACGGTTCCAGACCACTACTGAACACCCTGAGCTAGACGAGCTTCTTCTTCTGGAGCTTCTTCTAGACTCACAAGCTTAATACATCACCAACACACCCCGTGGAGTAGGGTATTACGCTCAGGCGGCCCGAACCACGTAAATCCCTGTGTACACGTGTCTTTCATCTTCTTGAATCTCTGTGCGCCCAATACCGAACTACAACTCCTCGATCTACCAAAGTTAGTGTTGGGAGATCTGCCCGTTCCCAACACCGACAGTTGGCGCGCCAGGTAGGGGCACCCGAGATTTCAAGTATGATGAACTCGGCTGCTGGATCTTCCAACGGCAACCCTGTCGTTCAACCCACTGGAGGCAATCCCTCCAACATATAGCAACCAACACGTGTCGTGGCTCCAGCAGGAGTCATGCCTCCACCACCACCGCCTGCACCAGCACATCAAGCTGAGTAGCGTGATGGTGCATCGGCGTCGGTCACTGCATGGGCAAACAACAACAACCCTGAACACGCGCTTCATGTGGTGCGTGCTATCCTCCAATGTCCACCACCTCCAGGTGCATCACAGGGTGCAATGGAGCAGTGGAGGGCTGATGTGGAACACCTGGTTGCACCAGCAACCGACCACATCAGCAACCAAGGTCCTCCTCCATCGGGGCGGGCCTCATCACAGCGCCAGACTGTGTCTGGCAGACTTGGTCCGCATGCTTCCCATAATAGGAGGCGTGCTGCGTCCCAGCAAGTTACGTCGCTACCCTCTGGGGCGCGACGTACTCATACGGTAACCAGGATGTCAACTCATGACCTCCGGGCAGAGCTTGATCGTCGTTACCGTCAACAGGATGGCCGTGTCCATATCGAGCGCACTTGCGAAAGGTGAGAGGCTCGAGACAGCCTTGCTCCCGAGGGAGTAGGAGGAGGTTGTTCTGCACTAGCCATGCATCTACGCATGGTCAGATGGCCATAAAAGTTCCGGCCACACCTGGTGGAGAAATTTGACGGGACTGTTAACCCCGCTGAGTTTCTCCAAATTTACACCACCGCAATCCTTGTGGCCAGAGGTAACGAGGTTGTAATGGCCAACTACTTCCCAATGGCTTTGAATGGTACTGCCAGGTCCTAGTACATGAGCCTTCCTCACAACTCTATCAATAGTTGGGAGGAATTGTGCTAACAGTTCACCACCAATTTCGGGAGTTCATACACCCGACCAGGCACAGAACTAGACCTTTTGCAGTTGTGCAAAAGGGGGGAGAATCCCTGCGCTCATTCATCCAGAGGTTCTCCCAGGTATGAAACACCATTCCTTCTATCTCTAGCGCTTCTGTCATCATGGCATTTAGACAGGACATACGGGATAAGAAGATGCTGGAAAAGCTGGCGGTCAAGGAGATCACTAGCGTCATGGATCTCTTCAGCTTGGCAGACAAGTGTGCCAAAGTTGTGGAGGGCCATGAGATGCACTTCAAACCACCTCCGGAGGATGACAAAAAATCCTCCAAAGGCGAAGCCACTACCTCCGGGAGTGGCGAAAAGAAGAAAAAGTCCAACAGCAAGAAGAAGTCGTCGGCCGGCACATCCACTACTGCAGCTGCTACAGCTCCGGGTGGCCGGGGGCCACGCCTTGAGAAACTACCTCAACCGTCCTCTGAAGACGGTGGCAAATCCAAAATGTGGTGTCCTATCCACAAAACGAACAACCACAACTTGGAGGACTGCCGGGAGGTCCAAAACCTTGTCGAGCGCTACCACAAGCGCCGGGAAGAAGTTCCTTTCCGTCAAAGGGAAGGAAAGCAGAAAGTCGACGAAGCTCCGGCTGAAGAGGAGTTGGGATTCCAGGACCCTAAAAAGATCCTGAAGGATGTGTACACCTCCGTCGACAACGACTCCGACGTCTCTGACAATGAGGGTCGGAAGACCATGAACACCATCTTTGGTGGTTTGTGGGACATCACCTCCCACCGTGTCGTCAAGACTATGCGGCAGGATATGGCCTCAGTAGCTCCTACAGCTAGGGCGAAGCCTCATCGAAAGTGGATGGACACTACCATCACTTTTGATGCTTCGGACTGCCCTCGGAACATGATCGGAGCTGGCCAGCTACCTCTGATGGTATCACCTACCATCAACAACATTCAACTTCACCATGTAATGGTGGACGGAGGTTCGGGGCTGAACCTCATAAGCTTCGAAGCTTTCGTCAAAATTCAGCTCCGACCTTCGGACCTTCGCCCCTCCCGACCTTTCTCTGGATTAGGTCCGGAGGCCATAACACCACTCGGTGCCATTACTCTCCCCGTGACCTTCGGGAATCGGGAGATTTATCGCACCGAGAAGTTAATATTTGACGTCGCTCAGATCAACTTGCCCTTCAACGCCATTTTTGGCAGGCCTGCCTTGTACATATTCATGGCTGCTGCTCATTATGGCTATCTGGTGTTGAAGATGCCGACACCAGCTGGCGTTCTCCGGATTCGCGGAGACCGTACTGTCGGAGTGACTACTTTGGAGGAGCTTCATGCGCTTGCTACAGCGCAAGAGGAAGAATCCAGGCAAGAACAAGCTCCAAAACCCCCGAGCATTCGTCAACGAGGCTCAACCTCCGCACCTCGCGTGCAACCAAGCGGCGCCACTGACATTCCCGTCAAAGTCGTCCAAATCGGTTCCGATGCCGCTCAGACCACCCGTATATTGGGAGGTCTGAATGACAAATAGGAACTCGCGCTCATCACTTTCCTCCGAGCTAATGTCGATGTGTTTGCCTGGCAACCGTCACAAATGCCTAGGATCCCTAGGGAAGTGATTGATCATAATCTGAAGATCTATCCCGATGCTCGGCCCGTACATCAGAAGCCTCGGAAGTAATCTATAGAGCGACATAACTTCATACGACAAGAAGTGAAGAAGTTGCTCGAAGCTGGATTCATCCGAGAAGTCTTCCATCCAAAATGGTTGGCAAACCTAGTTGTTGTACCCAAGGCCGGCGGGAAGCTTCGGATGTGTATCGACTACACAACACTAAATAAGGCATGCCCAAAAGATCCATTTTCACTACCTAGAATAGATCAGATAGTGGATTCCACCTCCGAGTGTGAATTACTGTGTTTCCTAGACGCATATTCTGAGTACCATCAAATCAAAATGTCTAGGGAAGATGAAGAACATACTTCTTTCATCACAGTAGATGGATTGTACTGTTATACTGCCATGCCATTTGGTCTCAAGAATGCAGCTTTAACATTTGTATGAGCTATGTACAAAACCTTTGGAGAGTTCATCAGAGACGTAGTGGAAGTGTATGTTGATGATATCGTCGTCAAAATCAAGGACAAGGAGTCACTCCTTGACACCTTACAAGCTGTCTTCGACAAGCTGCGGGTAACCCGCACGAAGCTGAACCCAGACAAGTGTGTCTTTGGGGTTAGCTCCGGAAAGCTTCTCAGTTTCCTGGTCAACCACCGGGGCATAGAGGCAAATCTGGCGAAGATTAAAGCCATAGAGGAGATGCGGCCACCAGCCCGCATCAAAGATGTCCAGAAACTGACTAGATGTCTAGCCGCCCTCAGCCGGTTCATCTCAAGACTGGCGGAACGGGCGCTACCCTTCTTCAAGCTATTGAGGAAGTCTGGACCATTTCAATGGTCTCAAGAAGCAGAAAAGGCGTTCCAAGAGCTAAAGCAGCTCCTTACCACTCTACCAACCCTGGTAGCTCCGAACCCTGGTGAGCCCTTACTGCTTTACATTTCAGCAACCGATGAGGTTGTCAGCATGGTCCTGGTCGCGGAGAGACCAGAACCATCTCAAGCTCATGAATCCAGACTCCCCCGGGAGGGTCCGGAGGTTTCTGAAGGAGAGTCTGGGTCCCAGCCCCTAGACTCAGATCAACAGGGAGTTATCCCAGAAGACTTGGACCCCTCCGGGAGGATCTGAGTCACTCCAGCAGAAGCTCCGGGTTCCTCTAGCAGGGACCCGGAGGTCACCGAAGCAGGTATGGACCCCTCCGGGAGGGTCTGGGACGATGTGGAGGAAGCCCCGGGCCCCTCCGGGAGGATCCGAACAGTCCAACGCCCAATGTACTTCATCGGCGAAGTACTACATGATGCCAACTCGATACTTATAGGTGCACAAGCTGCTCTACGCAGTCCTCATCGCCTCCAGGACGCTTCGCCATTACTTCCAAGCTCACAAGATCTCAGTGGTGACCTCCTACCCACTGTGTGCGATCTTGCATAATCCCAACTCTACTGGGAACATTGCAAAATGGGCAGCGGAATTGGCCGAATTCGATCTTGTATTCGTTCCCAGACAAGCGATCAAAAGTCAAGCATTGGCAGATTTCGTGGCGGAATGGACCCCCTCTCCATCAAACCCTGGGGGCCCCAGTGAGCAGAAGTCAGAACTCAAGGCTCCGGTCTTCACCGAACCTCACTGAACCCTCTACTTCGATGGCTCCATGCAAAAACAGAGGGCCGAAGCTGGAGTCCTTCTCCTCGCACCAACAGGGGAGAAGGTAAAATACATGGTCCACCTTGACTTCAAGGCAACCAACAACATGGCGGAGTATGAAGCACTCATTTATGGACTACAGGTGGCACTATCATATGGTGTCAAGCACCTGTTGGTCAAGGGAGATTCACAACTCATCATTAAAAAGGTGAAGGGTGAATGCTCCTGTAACAATCCTCAACTAGTTGCTTATCTCCTTGAAGTCCAAAGGCTTCAGAAGGACTTTGAAGTTCTGGATCTCCACCATGTCCGGCGTGTCCATAACGCTGAAGCTGACGAACTCTCGACAAAAGCGTCAACCGGAGCTCCTGCTCGTGATGGAACCTTCGTCCGGAGGCTGTCAAAACCCACAGCTCAGCCTGTCAGACTGAGCAAAGGGGGCGAGACCAGCGTCCCAAAGCTGGCGGTCCCGATGGCCCTGTTACCATGGCAGCCATCAAGGATCGTAGGTGCTGCCGGAAGCTCCGAGCAACCCAGCACGCAAGACTCAAATGCTCAAGCAAGCTCCGATGCATGGATCTTGGAGATGTGGAGCTACTTGAAAGACAATATCCTTCCTGACGATGATGTATCCGCTGACCGGATAGTCAGATTGGCTAAAAGATACACGTTGGTAGAAGGGAATCTCTACCGGTGCGGTATCAACGACGTCCAAATGCGGTGCATCACAAGGGAAGAAGGATGCGAGCTCCTCACATAAATTCATGGAGGCGAGTGTGGGAACCACGTGTCTTCCCGCACGCTGGTCGGTAAAGCCTTCCGGCATGGCTTCTACTGGCCTACAGCAATCCAGGATGCAACCGAGCTAGTGAAGAAATGCAAAGCATGCTAGTACCATGCAAAGCAAATTCACACACCAGCTCAACCTCTACAAATGATACCTCCTACATGGCCTTTCGCTGTGTGGGGGATGGACATCTTGGGACCTTTCCCAAGAGCCTTCGGAGGTTACAAGTTCCTGTATGTTGCCATCGACAAGTTCACCAAATGGCCGAAAGCAACTCCAGTTGTGACAATAAACAAGCAATCAGCTATCAACTTCTTGCAGTACATAGTATGCAGATTTGGAGTCCCGAACAAAATCATAACAGATAATGGCACCCAATTCACAAGCTTTGCTTTCCAAGGATATTGTGAAGATATCGACATCCAAGTCAGCTACGCCTCACCCGGCAAGCAATGGCCAAGCCGAAAGAGCAAATGCAGAGATCCTGAAAGGACTCAAGACGCGCACATATGAGCGTCTGAAAAAACATGGAGCCAACTGGATTGAAGAACTTCCGCCCACTTTATGGGCCAACGGGACAACTCCAAAACGGTCAACTAGAGAGACACCCTTCTTCCTGGTGTACGGAGCTGAAGCAGTCCTTCCTCCGGAAATCACCTTGGGGTCGCTCCGGGTCCGGACCTCCGACGAAGCAAGCAGGACCAGCTCCGGCGTGAAGACCTTGACCTCCTTGAAGAGGGAAGGTGTCGAGCAGCTGTTCGGAATGCCCGATACCGCCAAGCTCTTCGGCGTTATCACCAACGGCATGTTCACAGCCGACAGCTTGAGAAAGGCGATTTGGTGTTACGGAGAATACAATCCAGAGAAGGGTTAAACAAACTCTCCCCAAGCTGGGAGGTACCCTTCCGAGTGATCAAAGTATCCTATCCTGGATGCGTTCGCTTGGCAACCGAGGATGGGACACCTCTCCCAAATCTTTGGAACATTGAGCACCTCCGTAAGTTCTACGCTTAGTATCACGGAGGTGAGTCTGTAATTACACGTGGTGTATGTTATAGAGTCATTGTACAGAGTCGAGTAGCTTCTCCGGGAGGGCAGCCGGACCTACCCTGTTGGGTCTGCAACGCCCATGCAACACTTGTCACAGTCTCAGAACTAAAAGTGTAGCTAGCTACCTTGGGTCAAACGAGAAATGAAACACACTTAGCCTGGTCCCGTACCCTAAGAGTGCACTTGTTTCCCCTGTACCCTAGACCTATAATTAAAGACATCATTGTGTGAAAACAGACTCCACGTGCATTTACATTGTACAGGCTCAATATTTTTTATTTTTCTCTTTCTTGTCTATAACAAAGTTGTGCAGTTCTTAAGAAACTTTAGCTCGACCAGTTCATGTACAATTCGAGTTGAATTGTCTATCCTTCCGGATTCAAGCATTGTTGATGGCCTACTTCTCTGAATGTCGCCAAGCCAATCTAGGGTCGGAGTGTGCTATCGACTTAGCCTGGTCCCGCACCCTAAGTACGCCACTCTACCTACACCTCGACAGGCTGAAGTAAGGCAGGTCCAGAAACGATCGGACCTGAAGGAAGCTAGACGAAACTCTTGATTGTATTTAGAATTGTGTTAGACCTAAAACTTTCTCGGAAACAGTAAGCCACAATGAAGTTATAGATAGGAAACGAATTTTACTGTTTTTCTTGACTTCAGTGTGCAGGAAAAATAAATAAGCTCCGACATCCTCTAAGCGGCTTGTAGTCAATGTTCAAACATTGACATCGAGCATCTCTGGAGCTACTCAGTTCCGGTAAAGCTAAGAGGCAAGTCGTCAACATGAAGATGGTGGAAATATTCTAAAGTGGAGTCTAACATTGACACAACACGTGTTGACGGAGGTCACTGCCGGAGCTTCCAAAGCTCTGACACCCCAGAGGACTAACCATCAATGCTCCGGAGCTACTAAGCTCCAGCGATGGTCAATGCCAGAGCCACTAAGCTCCAACAGCCTCAGGGGGCCTACACTATCAAAGACTTCGGAGCTACATTCTACAAGTTCGAAGCATGCAAGTCTTCAACAACCGGTACATCCTCTTGGTACATGTTCACAATCAAATTGTGTACATCTACCAAGGGGCCAAGCGATACAAAGGTGTTGAAAACAAAAAATGAAATTCAAATTCACAAAAATTTGGATTTTATTCATCTGGAGACAAGAGATTACAAAATTGGAGAGGAAGAAGAGAAAGTACAAACGGGAGCTACAGGGAGATGATCCTAAACGCTATGGAAGAATTGGGCGACCTTCTGAGCCACCTCCGACACGTTGGCTCGGGCGGCTTCACCCTCTCCTTCGATGGGACCTTCAAGCACCGGGTACAAAGGGAATTGAGGGTCCCGGCTGGTGTAGCACGTCAGCACATACTCTGCGATGTTATTCGCCAGGGACTGACCCTCCGTTTCCAATTGGTCCGCGATGACATCGCCCACCTTAGAGAGTTTGCTGCCTGCTGACCCCAGCGCCTCTAATGTCTGGTCCAGCTCCGGCTCCGGATCATCCGGACGCACGGGACTGAAGCCCATTGGCGTCAGCGCGTCGTTGGCCTTGCCCAGGAAGTCCCAAACTTGTTGGGACTCCGCAGCCCTTGCACCATGCATCTCCGCCAAGGATCTTTTGGCTGCCGCCAGCTCCGAGCTCTCCCGAGCAAGACGCTCCACCTCTTTGGCATTCTACTGAATTGTCTCAGCAACCTGCCTTTCGAGCTTGCTGAGCTCTTCCTCCCGAAGATGGATCTCATTCCGGCGGTTGACCAGATCTTTCTCCCGGCCCCGCACTTTCTTCTCTCGGGCGGCAATGGCATTCTCCTCCTTGTAGAGTTCCTTCCCTCGCTCCCATGATTTCTTCTCCTCCTCCTTGCAACGCTCAGCCAATTTCTTGGTGCGTTCTTCAAGGCTCTTGTCAGCCAGAGCTGCCTTTTGGACAAGCTCCTCCTCCCTCTTCACGAGGTCGTCCCGCAGCTCTAGGAATTTCTGCTCTTCATCTTTGAGTTGCCTCTCCCGAGCTTCAAGATCCTCCTGGTGCTTAACGAGACTATCGTGGATGGCGGAGAGCCTTTCCTAGCGTTCATCAGCTGCACTATTGGCAGCCTTGGCCTGATCATATATGGCCCGGGATTGGTTGTCGAGGGTCCGCGTCATGCTTTCCCTCTCATCCAACAACTTTCCCCAGTACTTCACGCGGACCTTCTCCCTTTGCACCCACTCCTTGTCGTCAGCCAGCCTCGATTGTGCCAGCTTGGTCTCGAAATGGAGTCGGTTGCGCCACCTCCTAAGGGTTTGGCGCTCCTCCTCGAGGGCCTTGCTGTCATGGTAGAAGTCCAGGTTGACTTGGCGAAGACTGGAGCAGGTGTTGTCGATAGACAACGATAGGGGGATTGGGTCTGGACCCGCTGGGGTCATCTCCGCTGGCTCCAGCGGATCTTCAACAACAAAAATTGGGTCCCACTCTACGAGAGCGGTACCCTGAGCTTCCACGGCACTAGGGTTGTCCTCCGGGATAGCCTCAGTCGCCACCGAGGAGGTGCTTGCAGCAGAAGTACCGACCTCCGGAATTGGTTCTGAAGGCCCAGCCGCCAGATCATCAACAATTGGTCCCTCCGGTGGGGGGCCAGCAGCTTAATCAAGGCACTCTGGCTCGGCAATGGGAACCTCCGGGATCACTGCTTCCGGAGCGGGCGTTAAAGGTTCGGCCGGAGCAGAAGCTACTTCTGGCTCTGGCGCACGCGCTTCCTCCGCCTCTAGTTCGGGTGCTGGCGCTTCAGCCATCATGGGCTCCGACGCTGGTGCTTTGACCGCCATAGGCTCAGGCGCCGACGCCTCCGCAGCAACTAGCTCAAACGCTGGAACCTCTGCAACAGCCGGCTCCACAGCCAGAACTTCTGCAGCTACCGGCTCTATCGCCGGAGCTTCCTCGACAACCGGCACAAGTGCCGGAGCTTCATCAACACCTGGCTCTACCGCCGGGACCTCCTCAACCACCGGCTCAACCGCTGGGGCTTCAACAACATCCGGCTCTAGGGCTGAAATCGCAGCTTCCTCCAGCTCTGCGAACGGAGCGTCCAACATCACAGCATCCAAGCCCAGAGCTTCAACCTCTGAGGCTGGCACTGCTGATACATCTTCAGTCTCGTGGTCTGGCGCTACCACGAGAGCTTTTGGGGATGAGTTGTCCAAAACCACGACAGCCGGCGTTGGGGCTGCCGCAGCCTCTGCCACCTCTTGGGGCAGCGCTGGAATCGGAGCCGGAGCTTCAGCCTGCACAGCCTCAACTGCTGCTGCACCGACCGGAGCTTCAGCCCTTTTCTTGGGCACGCTGTGGATGAAGGACGAAGAGACTCAAAATACAGTTAAGAATAAAACAATTGACTAAGGTAAAATATCAAAAATTACCATGGAAGGCTTCCGCACTAGTTCCCGCGAAACCTCTTCTCCAGACGCTCCGGACTGGCCCCGGCCGACACTGGCGTGGTAGTCCCTGAGGGACCCCCGGAGCTTGCTACTGCTATTGGTGCTGCTCTGGTCGGGGCCCCCCTCGACCGGGAAGGACCTCCAGACCCGGAGCCCTCAGCTTGACCTGGGACCGGAGTCACTGGGCCAGAGCTAGCACCCCGGGAAGATGCCGCAACTGGAGTAGACGCCGCCGATGTAGACCTTCCCCTCCGGGGAGAAGGAGACGCTGCAGAAGAAGTATGTCTGGTCCTCCTGTCGGCATGCTTCCTCTTACGGCTCGAGGGCTCGGCTGATTCCTTGCCCTTGCCGACGACTTTGGTTCTTGGCTTGGGGGCAGGGACGGGGCCACCTTCCGGAGCTTTGGAGATCGCCAACCCGGTGGTCGAGCGCCTCTCAATGACACCAAGGTCGTCAAGCACCGGCATCGTCCGCCGGAGATCCCTACTGAATGATGCCTCCATGTTCAGTGGGAGGAAAGTTGGCGACTGAGCCAAATCGTCGCCCTCGATGTCGATGTCGTGCTGGAATTTCTTCAGGTGGAACTCTAAAGTTGCACCCTCCATGTGGACTTCAAACCGGTCACAATTCGGTCGTCATCAAGCATGTTGTTGAGAGCCCAAGCCAATTTCACCTTCCTCTTCAATGGAGCCCACCTGTTGGTCAGGAAGTTGCAAAACACTGCCTGGGGAGTCACCCCTCCTTCCACACACAGGCGGATCCTGGTCAGAGCAGGACTGAAGGCATTCGACAGCACCAGAGCTTCACTCCAAACTGCAGCGTCGATGTTGGGGAGGCCTTCCGGCAGCTCCAGCTTCTCGTGCTCCTCCACCCTGATTACAATCCAATCCTTCTTCCAGTCGTCTCATTTCCCAGAAGGGAACGACCGCAAGTACTTGTACGGACACTTCTTGCGCTTCATAAAATAGTAGAAGCCAAGGTACTCGTCGCTTCGACCTGTGGTTTGGACAGTAAAGAAGGTGCAGAAGAGCTCAATGCAGGGGGGAATGCCCACCCACATCTCGCAGAAGTGGACAAATATGGACACCAGCAGAATGGAGTGGGGGCCAAGGTGGTAAAGCTGCAGACCATAGAAGTCTAGTAGCATCAAGAAGAAGGAGGAGAAAGGTGGGATTAGTCCCACCATGGCGTACGCGGAGAAATACACTATGTCGCCGACATGTTCCTTCTCGTACAAAAGCTTGTCGGCACGGACCAGGTGGTTGAAGAAGTCAGGGGACCATCCCATGAGGGCCCGAACCTTCTTCAAATCGTCATCGGTCTTCAGTCGGCTCTGGCGAAGACCCAACTCCATTGCGGCACAACGAGGAAGGAGAGGAAAGGCAAGCTAAAGTTTGGAAGGTTTGAGCGCAAGATCGATTGAAAGGCGTAAAGAACCCCAAACGGTGCATGCTTTCCTTCTTAAGTAAGCCCCCGCAACGCCTGGATGGAAACCGCAGAGGAGTAGACGATACCATTCAAAGATTTCACCCCGCCAATGACAAGGGGGCCCGGGGCCACCCCGACGACAAGTCGAGGTTCTTACCCCAGGCGAACAGTTGTCATCATGAAAGGCGGGAAACCCGAAGTCGGTGGCCTGACAGGGCACGCGGAACCGATACGATTTTTGTATCGGGAACCAGCGACCTTCAATTGCGTGAGATCCGCACGCTGAGATCTCACCTGCCGCCTTCAAGATACGCCACGTGGCGGAAGTTTAACTGAGAACTACCGCCAATGGCACAACCAAAGAACCTTTAAGACACGTTTCAGAAACCAAAGAATGGACCCACCTCCGGCGAAATGACTTCATACAAAAGGTCTCTCCCGGATGTGAGTCCAGGGGCCCACTGTCGGTACCCTCCGTACCGGATACCCCTTGGGATTGCAAAGATCACAAGGAAACTCCATATACCAGATTTGAAGACCTCCGAAGGCCCCACAAGTCAGGCATAGCCGGACCTGCTTCCTCGACATGGTTAGTCCCAGGGCCGCCACGTGTATCACAAGACCGGAGCTATCACCCACACCTGGGAAGCTCCGGTCAGAATACCAATATGGCACCCCCGTACCTAACCCCAGACAGAGGGAAGCTCCGGTACTGACACGTGTCCAACAACATCGGACCTAACCGTCCATGACGGTGAGCTCCGGAGCTGCCACGTGGCAACCGCCGAACCTTTAACTTCAACTATCAAGCTGGTGGACCCCCCAACGGCTCCGGACCTTCAAGGATCAATCAAAAACTTTAAGACCCGATTAAGTGTCATTAATGCCATATTAATTACACACGATCGGATGGTCCTTAATACTGGTAACATCATTGTTAAGGCCCGTTACTAGGCTATTAAGGGTAATTAACTCCATTTATTGTGTATCAAGCATGTGTAACTGTCGGGGCCACCTGTCGGGCCAGGCAAACGTTGTAACGACCAGTCCTTGTACTATAAAAGTACTGGTCAACGATACACAAAGGACGGTTCCAGACCACTACTGAACAACCTGAGATAGACGAGCTTCTTCTTCTGGAGCTTCTTCTAGACTCACAAGCTTAATACCTCACCAACACACCCCATGGAGTAGGGTATTACGCTCAGGCGGCCCGAACCACGTAAATCCCTATGTACACGTGTCTTTCATCTTCTTGAATCATTGTGCGCCCATTACTGAACTACAACTTCTCGATCTACCAAAGGTAGTGTCGGGAGATCTGCCGGTTCCCAACACCGACATTGTTCCACATAGACTTCCTCCTTGATCGGTCCATTTAGGAACACACTCTTGACGTCCATTTGGTAGAGCTTAAAATCATGGTGAGTAGCAAAAGCAAGTAATATACGAATTGACTCTAGCCTAGCTACGGGAGCAAAGGTTTCATAAAAATCCAAACCTTCGACTTGTGAGTACCCCTTGGCCACAAGTCGTGCCGTGTTCATTGTTACAACACCATGTTCATCTTGCTTGTTGCGGAACACCCACTTGGTGCCCACAACATTTGCTTGTGGACGCTTGACAAGCTCCCAAACTTTGTTCCTTTCGAAGTTGTTAAGCTCCTCTTGCATGGCCACCACCCAATCCGGGTCTCTCAAGGCATCTTCAACCTTATGGGGCTCCAAAGAAGAAACATAAGAGTAATGTTCACAAAAATTTGCAACGCGAGAACGAGTGGTTACCCCTTTAGTGATATCTCCTAGTATGTTGTCAACAGGGTGATCCCGTTGAACACTTTGATGCACAGGAGGATGTGGAGGTTGAGCTCTTGAGTCATCATCATCATCTTCTTCTTCTTCTTAATCTCCCCCTTGATGAATGCCTCCCCCTTGACTTTCGTCTTTTTGATCGTTTTGAGGTGCCACTTGTTCATCTTCAACTTGATCGCGTGGGGAGTGGCTTGCATCATCTTGTTGTTGGTCACTTGAGCATTGAGGTTGTTCTTGTGGTCGAACATCTCCAAGTGCCATTATCCTAAGATCTTCTTGTGGAGATTCTTCTTGATCTAGCACACTTTGATCAACTTGCTCCACTTGGGAGCCATTAGTTTCATCAAACACCACGTGGCGTGTTATTTCAACAATTCCGGAGGTTTTGTTGAAGACGCGGTAGGCGTGGGTGTTTGAGTCATAACCAATCAAGAAACCTTCATCGAACTTTGAAGCAAACTTCGAAGTCCTAGGCTTCTTGTTGAGAATATAGCACTTGCTCCCAAAAACACGAAAGTAAGAGACATTGGGTTTCTTACCAACTAGAAGCTCATAGGGAGTCTTCGTGAGGAGGCGGTGGAGGTACAATCGGTTGACGGCGTGGCAAGCGGTGTTAACCGCCTCTGCCCAAAACCTATCCGATGTCTTGTACTCATCAAGCATTGTCCTTGACATCTCGATGAGTGTCCTATTCTTCCGTTCCGCCACCCCATTTTGTTGAGGGGAGTATGGAGCTGAAAATTCATTCTTGATGCCCTCCTCATCCAAGAATTCTTCCACTTGAGTGTTCTTGAATTCGGTGCCGTTGTTGCTTCTTATAGCTTTGATTCTTGAGGCGAACTCATTTTGAGCTCTTCTCAAGAACCTCTTGAGGACACTGTGAGTTTCACCCTTATCATGCAAGAAGAACACCCAAGTGAAACGAGAAAAATCGTCAACAATAACAAGACCATATTTGTTACCGCCAATGCTAATGTATGTTATTGGGCCGAAAAGGTTCATATGTAGCAGCTCCAACGGTCTTGTTGTCGTCATGATGTTCTTTGAGAGGTGTTGAGCTCCCACTTGCTTCCCGGCTTGGCAAGCACTACATGGCCTATCCTTTTCAAAGACAACATTCTTCAAACCAAGAATGTGCTCGCCCTTAAGAAGCTTTTGTAAATTCCTCATCCCAAGATGGGCTAGCCGTCTATGCCAAAGTCATCCCATGTTGGTTTTCGCCATTAAGCATGTGTCAAGTTGAGCTTTATTCGAGGCAAAGTCCACAAGATAAAGCTTTCCCTTGAGCGCACCCTTAAAAGCGATTGAATTATCACTTCTTCTAAGGACGCTCACACCCTCATTGGTGAAAACACAATTATATCCCTTGTCACATAGTTGTGATATGGACAAAAGGTTATAGTCTAGAGAATCAATATGTAAAACACTAGAAAGAGTATGTTGGGGAGAAATGACAATTTTACCGGAGCCAAGGATTTTCCCTCGGCTATTGTCCCCAAAGAGGATTCCTTCATTTGGATCATCATGTTCCTCATACTCCTCGAACATCTTCCTCTCTCCGGTCATGTGGTTTGTGCACCCACTATCGAGCACCCATTTGGATCCACCGGAGGAGTACGCCTACAAAACAGGATTATACCTTCCTTTTAGGTACCCAAGCGGAGTTGGGTCCTTTGACGTTAGTAATGAGGCATTTGGGCACCCACACGCAAGGCTTGGGGCTCTTGCGGAGTGGCCCAACATATCTAGCATATACTTTGCCATACTTGCTCCTCATCAAAACATATGATGCATCAAAATCATGAAATAGAGGATGCAGTTCAGATTAGGCAAGTAGGTTCTAGTTGAAGTGTTCTTCTCAATTTTAGTTGGGGATGGGCTTCCTTTGACAAAGACAATCAAGTCTTTGCCATACTTGGAGGTATTGGCATTTTGCTTTCCACCTCTAGTATAACCAAGACCATCCTTGACATTGAGAGGTCTTGTGTTGGTGTATGCACTTCGTGCATACGCCACCTTCTCTTTCTCAAAGATGCCACCCTTAGATGCTTGCTTGCCTTGAGTCAACTTAAGCTCATCCTTTAATTTAAGAATCAAGTTAGAACATTTGCAAGTTGATATCGCTTTGGATGCAACTTTTGAGGAGGATGAGCTTTTGAAGGAAGAGGCTACATTAGTCTTAAGGGACTCAACTTGAGTCTCAAGGATCTTGTTAACTTTTGCCAAGTTGCCAAGTTCGTCCTGGAGCTCAATGGTTGTCTCCTCAAGACTTGAGAATGTTTTCTTGCTTAGAGCAAGTTCATGCTCTAATGCCTTGCTCTTCTCTCTCTCAAGCTCAAGGAGCTCAATGAGCTCTTTACATCTTTCCTTTTCTTGGATAAGCAAGACCTCTTGCCTATCTATGAGCTCCTCCTTCTCAAAAATCTCATCCGAAAGCAATTTCATTCTTCGCAATGTGCTCTTACTTATATCCTTAAACATGTGTTCATTTTTGCTAGCACTATCAAAATCATCATGAGAGTATATGGAAGAGGATGAGTTAGAATTAACCTTTCTCCTTCCTTGTTTTGCCATGAGGCAAATTGGCTCGTGGTCGTAGAGATTGGGGAAGAGCTTGCTTCCCTTGGAGCTCCTCCCGATGGCTATGGTTGCCATCTTCTCCTCATCTTCGGACGAGGGGGACTCATCGTTAGAGTCCCACTCCTTGCCTAAGTGAGCATGACTGGAGGGCCTCTTCTTCTTGTAGAACTTCTTCTCTTGTGGCTTGCCCTCCTTCTTCTTCTTGCCATCTTCATATGGGCAATCTATAATGAAGTGCCCGTACTCGCCACAATTGTAGCAAGCCCTCTTGGTTTTGGGTCTTGCCTTTTCCTTGCCTTTACTCTCATGCTTGTATCATCATTTTCTTCTCCTCATCATCCTCTTGAAGTTGTTGATGAAGAAGGCATCTTCCTCATCGGTGTCAAGGCTCTCCTCATCATCTTCGTCTTGCTCTTTTGAGGAGGTTGTTGCTTTGAGTGCAACATTCTTCATCTTCGAGGCGATGAACCTTTGGAGGTCATTGTAGAAGAGCGCCTCTTTCTCCATGATCTCGTGGTTGATGATCCTTCCAAGTACCTCCTCCAGGGTCATTTTGGAAAACCCCGGGCTTTCTCGGATCATGGAGCAAAGATAGACGTTTCTAGGCATGAACGCCCGAATCATCCTCTTCACCACCTTGTGGTCTGTCCACTTGGTACAACCATAAGATCTACTCTTGTTGATGAGTATCTTTAGGCGGTTGTACATCTCTTGGGGAGATTCACCATCCATAATGGCAAACCTCCCAAGCTCTCCTTCTATGAGCTCAATCTTAGCTTCTTTCACGTCTCGGTTGCCTTCATGAGCCGTCTTGAGAGTGTCCCAAATGTCCTTGGCCACCTCAAGTCCATCCACTCGGTTGAACTCATCTCTTGAGAAGGATGAGATGATCACTCTGGCCGCTTGAGCATTGCGATGAAGGAGCACGACTTGCTCCGGGGTGATATCTTCTTCATTCTTCAGGATGTGCACCCCGATCAACACAATTTGCCACAGTGAGGGGTTGAGTGACACAAGGTGGATCTTCATGTTGTGATTCCACATCCCGTAGTCAGTTCCATCGAATTGGGGAGGCTTCCCCAATGGGATGGAATGATAGTGGTTGTTGGAGACAAGGCGTTCATAGTTGTAGCCTTGTTGGTTGTAGTTGATTGTGCCACTCGATGTGGAGGTTGAGGTGTCAACCTTGGGAATCTTCAACTTCTCTCGAAGTTTCACCTTGAGCTGGCGAATCTCTTCGTCATCCATTGACTTGTCTTGATAGAAGAGAACCTCTTTTGGGGTTGCTTGGACTTCACTGGTTGAGACTTATTCGTACCCCACTCCGGCCATCTTCTCTTCGAGTTGCTAGAATCTTTTGGGAGAAACCTGCTCTGATATCAATTGAAAGTTGCCTAGAGGGGGGTGAATAGGCTAAACAACCTGAAATGACTTAATAAAACGAGATTAGAACTCAAGGGGCAGACTAGTCCGGTCCTCCTACACGGAAAATCCTAAAAAAGGTTTCTAACAAGTTTTAGTCCAATTCTCGTGATGCAAGGTTTGTTAGATTGACTTAGTGAGCCTTAACAAGTTATATGACAAGTATGAAGCTAAGGATCACGATGAAACAAGAGTGATGAACAAAATCGATAAAGTTAACCCTAGAAGCAATGAGCAATAAGTGAAAGTAAAGAACACAAAGGACACAAGGATTTTATCCCGAGGTCCGATCCCACGAAGGAATCTACATCCCTGTTGAGGAGTCCACGAAGGATCGGGTCCAACAACCCTTCCCTCACCAAGTTTACCACACAGGCCTAACTTGGTTCTTCCACTATCACAAAGAGTGAATACAAGATTCGTTGGGGCTTCTCACAATCTGAGGCTCCCATCACAAATACAATCACAACTCACAAAGATTGACTCAAGCCACAGATCACAAAAATTCACAAAGTGCAAGAGATCAAACCGAGAGCCAAAGAGTGGTGTTCTTCCTCTTCTTCACCTCACCAAACCCTAATCTACACAAGAATTAGTTTTAGAGGGAATGTAGGCAAGAAGTAGGCTTTTGGAGGCTCAAGGTTGTTGTGGCGGCGCTAGGGTTTCAACTTGCTCAAAGGTTTTGTTCAAATGAACCCAGGGGTCCTCTATTTATAGAGGTCTCAAGGCCATACTACTAACTTCAACAGATGGGCGGACTAGTCCGGCCTACAGCCCGGACTAGTCCGGCCTAGGGGACCACTGACGTCCCTGACAACTGTCGCACTGTGCGGCAATCGTCACACTACCCACCAAACTTTAAATTCAAACGATCACTTCAAAAACGGACTAGTCTGGCCCTCACCGAACTAGTCCGATCTCACACAGAACCTTTTGTTCCGTGTGAAAACGGACTAGTCTGAAGACCACGGACTAGTCCGGCCCCTAGGGCGGACTAGTTCGGCCTTCCCACACTTAGTCTCTGAAGCACTGACTTCTCTCAAACCCGGACTAGTCCGGCCCCCAGGACGGACTAGTCCAATCTCAATCAGGACCTCTTGGTCCAGATGAAAATGGACAAGTTCGTGGTTTTGGGACTTAGTCCCCAAACCCACTCCACGACTACCCGAACTAGTCTGTCCCACTACAGACTAGTCCGAACTCAGTCAGATCCTTCTGGTCTGGCTGAAAACGGACTTGGCCGACCAGGGGCGGACTAGTCCAACCACCTGCACGGACTAGTCCGGCCCTACTGCCAGACTCCTTCCAACTCTTTTCTCTCAATGAGTTTGACCTCTAAACCGCTTTGAGCTCCCAACTTGATTCTCGTAGGATTCTGTTTTTTTTTTTAAAATAAAAACATAACTTACGTCAGCTATAATAAGAGCGACGTAAGTTAACCCAGGTCTCTATATATGCTAGCCAGCCAAGGACCTGACTGACTGACAACGAGGATCAGGAAAACCATTGGAAGACTGTAGCCGGAGCTGAGCAGTCAGAGGACCTCCCCGACGCATGGCTTCCGCGGCTAACCGGCCGTCTCACTCGTCGACGGGATCCTTTTACATCTCCGGCGAACCTTGGACAGTTCTGCCGCTCCACTCGAGCGTGTGACGGGCCTTCTGGAGGTCGGGGTAAAATGTTGGCCCATGAACGTCGGGAGAGGACACCAGCCACACAGGCCATGCATGACGGATCACGGATGTTAGAGATGGGCCGTTGTCTTATTGCTATCGTCCATCTGATATTCAAACAAAAGTATCGATCGAGTGAAACCTTCTAATCTGCAGAGTGGTTAAGGTAGTTCTCTAAACATGTATACCTCGATTCAAGCTGCTGAATTAGTCTCTAGCCTAGCAGTAAGCAGAAATGATAAAGATTGACTAGTCAATATAATAGAAACTGATGAGGTTACATTACATCTTCGAGATTACAAGGCTTCTTGAAGTCGATAAGGAGCCTTGACAAAATCTTCAGACTGAAAAGCAAGCACAGCTCTACGAAAGATTTTTTTATCTTTTTGTCAGGACCTGACCAAAACTAGCCTACGCTAATTGACATGAGCAATGGCTCCCTAACGTCCACGAAAACTGAAACAGGTTCCAAACGCGTGTCGACGGTGACGGAACCATGGCATCTCGAGCGCGGCTGCCGCGGTGAGTCGACGATCGGGGTCGCTTTGCAGCAGGCCGTTAAGGACGTCGAACCCGGCTTGCGATAGCTTCTTCGGAGGGAACCTAGCACGTAGACGGGCGGTGTTCTTCTGCTGCCCATGCTCCTCCCGAAGCTCGATCACCTCCCGGGGCGACGTCGTCGCCACACTTGGCCACTCCACGAGGCCTTTGCCGTCAAGTACCTGCAACAGTCCCTGAGGGTCGAATGCGTTGCGGAAGAATGGCACGCCCTCGCCGGCGAGGAGCTCGGCCATGATGCACCCGAGGCCCCACGTGTCGATCCGCTCGTCGTAGACGCTCTCGGAGCCGACCAAGAGCTCCGGCGCGCGGTAGGCGCTCGACGATGCTAGGTGCGCCAATGCATCCTTCTTCGCGGTTTGTCCAGATTGCTCTGAGGTGTTAAAGCCGCATATGGTGTACTTAATGCTCGACGCCTTCTTCTTGGTCCTCTTCTTCTCTTTTGTTTCCGGCGGCTGCTGGTGGTCCTCGTCGACTATCACATTCTCCGGCACGACTTCCCTGTGCACCACGCCGGCCTCGTGCGCGCATGCCACTGCGGAGAGGAGCTGCGCCATGGCATTGCGCACCTCGTCCTCGCTGAACGGTGGCCGGTCCTCGCGGTGCCGCTGCTGCATGTACCGGCGCAGGTTCATCGGACCGGCGAACTCCGTGACGATGAAGCGGTTCTTCCCGGTGTCGTCGGAGAACGTGGCCAGGAGCTTCACGACGTTCGGGTGGCCGCGACACGCCTGCAGCGCCATGACCTCTTGCGCGAACTCGCGAGGGCCGGTCACTACGAGCTCGCTGTCGGTCCGCCCGCTGAGCTGCTTGACGGCGACGATCTGGCCCTCGACGCTGTCCCAGGCTGCGTACACCCTCCCGAACATGCCTTGGCCCAACACGATCGCTTCCTTGTACCGTTCCGACAGAGCCGGAGGCCAGCCGCTGGGATCCGCCGCCGCCGTCCCTGCTTCCTCCGTCGTCGCGCCGCGGCCGGCGTTGAAGAGCGGCTCGTCCTCGGTCGCCGCCAAGACTGCAGCAGCCATCGTGGACGGCGGTAGCGACTCTGTTCTCGCGAGGAACGAGAGACACGAGCGCCGGCGAAAGAGGAGTTGAAGCGCACCCGGTTTCTGCGGATGGAGGCCTGGTTCGCAAGGGCCGCTGGGCTTGCAGATTTATAGCGGGCGTGGAGCCGCAGCCGGTTCGACTCGGACATGGACGCGGGCTCCGATTCGGTTCTGGTGGCCCGGCTCGGACTAGCGTGTGGCTGTTGGAAGTAGCAGATAGGAAAGGATCTGTATCCTGTTGTAATCCTGTACGTGCATTTGTGCCTCTTTCTTGACCATGTACGGTCTCTGCTAGCAATCTCCTAAACGTCAACACAAATAGTGCTTGAATACATCCAGGTTTAAAAGAAGGGGTTGTCGCTTGAAATTTTAAAAAATCTATAGATTAATTAATCACAATTTTTTTATCTGATCATTTTACAATTGACAAAATTCTACAAATTATAGATTAACAATTACAAATTTAAGATTACAATTAACAAAAGCATTACCTTCTTCTTCTATTTCGGCCGCCGCTGCCACCCGCGCCGCTGCGTCGTCCGTGTGCCACCCTGATGTCGCGTCACCGGTGGCGAAGCTCCTCGCCGCCGTTCTGGATCGCTGCTACAGCGTTAGGCCGCCGCCGTCTGCGGCTGGGTTGCGCGCCACCGTCACTGCAACGTTGGGCCGCCAGCGTCGGGCTTCGCGCTGCCTCCGTCCGGGCTCCGCCGGCGTAGGAGAGTCTGACCGCCACCTCTGTCAGGAGTTCCCGTAAATGGTTTAGAGTTGAGGAAGGAGAGGGAGAGGAAATGGAGGTTCTGCACGAATCTTGGAACAAAAATCAACGGTCAGCTGATGGAAACCGGGATTTCAGGCGCCTGTTCCTTAGGATTTCCGTTAAAAGAATCATTCTAATAATTTCATGTCCCCATACTCGAATAGTGTTTTCAATTCTTTGCAACTTCGTTTGGATTGCTTGCCGGTGTTTGATGCATTATCATGAAGCTCCCATCGTGCTCCGTTTTCTACTGAGGAAACTGTGGAGGAAGTAGACCTAGACCTAGCTACCAAAGGAGAGACCTGGTGAATGTGGTGCATAATCTCAGGAAGGTATGCATAGCCATCAGGGGCGGACCCAGAGGGTATGTTGGGTAGGCCCCGACATACCCTGGGCCAGCAGTCAGATGGTGCCATAGATTGAAGCACGTTGATATGGAAACTGATCACCAGCGCTCACAAGAAAAAGGGAGGCCGTAAGGAAACAAGACCACCCCAGGAGGCATCAAATGGCAACAATCAGTTCTCGTAGGATTGTAGTTGATCTTTTTACTTCTCCATTACAAGACAACTCTAATAGGAAAAAAACTGTTTTTGAGACATCATAAATATGACACGTCGATTTTATTATCTTTGTACTCCTTCCGTTTAATTTAAAATGGAGAGAATATTATTTGAACTACAGTCATTTGAGTTTTGGTAATCGAACCTATAAATAACCGCTCTTCAGACTGCTTTGAATTTGAATAAGATGGTTGATGGTCTTTTTATGATTATTTGATCACTTAGCAGTATTTATTTTTTCGAAGTAGATAAATATGATATAATTAAGATACTTATGTTATTTAGAAAGTGTCAACTAAACATGCAAATAAGTGTTATTTAGAAAGTCTCTCTTATGCATATATTCTTAAAATATTAGTATTGCATTTAAACTCTTTTATATTGTGATTTATTGAATAAAAATTATATCATGATATTTATTGTCTATATATCAAATATATTATAAGATTTATAGTTATTTTGTAAATAATTTTACTTAATTGCATGTTTTTTTGTGTGTGACACATACCCTGTAACAAAAACCTAGGTCCGTCACTGATAGCTATGAGGGACTAGGAGTACAGGTTGCAGAAGAGAAAAAGTGGAGGCAGGTCAGAGAAAGACTGAATGCCCTCCTCCCCCAAGATTTCATTTTTTTACAAGTATTTTGGGATAGAGAGAGTATCCCGGTGTATCTAGTATCCTTTATAAAATTTCGAAAATGAGGTGTTGATGTCATCGACACCCATATGGGTATTGTCTTTGATTTGGAACAATAATGAAGGGTAGCATAAGTATGGTTACCTAACTGGAGGATAGTAAGCATGCAAAAGGCACATGGTGTTGGAAAATACACATGACATGCAATTAATTTGATGATCCGAAACAGCAAAACGACTAAAGCAGATCTACTACACAGGATCTTCGATCACATAGTTTGGGTTACCATTATATGATAACATCACGTGGGTCTCAAACCCATTTCTTTTGATGCTTCTTCAATTACAGCACGTGCTAATCCCTTAGTAAAAGAGTCTCTTTCTCCTCTCTGCTTACAGGACGTCGGCGATGGAGGCGGAAACCTTCCCCAGGCTTCCCTTTCAAGAGCAGATCGGATCTCTTCTAAGTTCTTAGGTGGTTTATGTTTTTACCGCGAGGGCAAAAACCTTAATCTGGTTCATAGTGTGGGTCTCCTTATATATAGAGAGAGGGCACCTGAGGGGCCCACCCCAAACTGAATCAGTTGATGTTCTGTCCCCGATCAGGACAGAGAGGTGTTTAGGAGATTGAGTTGATTACGAGAATCACATGTGATCAACTATATTAATTAATATCTAACACTCGGGTGATGGGGTCGAGCAGGACTCGACTAGCCAACTCGGTTGGGACCGGCTGCGCCTGCCTGAGTTCGAGCGGTGCTCGCTACCCGTGCCCGTTGTAACGCCCTAGTCTTCCTCTTCCCTTTTATGTTCCCTCTAATCCGCCTAGTGGGTCCCATTTATCAGTGTGGTTTCCTTCTTTTCTCTTTGGATGGTTTGGTTTTGGTGACGGGTTGGTCGGAACCCGTTGGGTTGGTGTCCAGTTGGTTTGAGCCTGGACAGTTCTTGTTGGTCACTTGGTTGGGACCTGCGGGTCTTGGTTTTGGTTATTGGAGATTGGGATGGTTCACCTAGTAAATAGGATGCTAAGATAAACTAAGGATAGGGAGTTCTGCTTAGTGCTTAAACTGTGTCTAGCCTTCCTTATTGATTAGCCTGCATATCATAATTTCCCACACTTGCGGAGTACATTAGGTACTCACGCTTGTTTGTTGTCTCTTTTTCTTGTACGTACTTGCTACTCAGATCATGGAGATGGAGCGGGTGATGAGGAAGACGACGGCTTTGACCCTGGTGTGCAGTACTAGGCTGGCGTGCCCCCACACAACGCCTGTGATGGAGCTACACGCTTAGTTATCCGCTGCTATGTATCTTTTTATTTTTGGACCTATGAGTCATTCATGTACTGAATAAATACGTTGAACTTGGCTTTATTTATATGATATTCCACTTTTGTCGTCTCGTGTATGATTTAACTGATCCTGGCATACATGAGAGTGCGTTTGGTTTCTTTTGCAGGAACCGGGTGTGATAAATTGGTATCAGAGCGAGGTTGTCCGTAGGACGCAAGCCTAGTTAGAAACGGTCGTGAACTAAGTCTATTTTCCTTTCTAAAACTATTTGCAACATAAAACTTGCCTTATTTTGCGTGAGTTTCCATTTTCATGTGTCTTACTCCCAATTTAGTAAAACTTTGTCATTTCTATTTTTTTTTAAAAAAAGTCCTCATGAATTTCCGTCTCTTCCCTTGTTAAAAATGTTGAAGCCCCCAAGAAGGACCCAACGTAATTTGGTATAGGAGTCACCCCTTCCATACGAATATAGTGAGATAACGATTAGTTTTGCCTAAATGATATGTGTGTAGGACTACTTGTTTGCTTTTTGATGGCTTGCACTGTAT
Organism: Tuctoria greenei; assembly: GCA_036927565.1. Classification (NCBI taxonomy): domain Eukaryota; kingdom Viridiplantae; phylum Streptophyta; class Magnoliopsida; order Poales; family Poaceae; genus Tuctoria; species Tuctoria greenei. The sequence continues at coordinate 175,836,379 of JAYESD010000009.1, read as the reverse complement.
CCTTGCACTGTTTTGTTGATTCTTTTATATATCGTTAGTTAGATTCTCGAGCTACTTAATAATTTTCCGTTCTCTGCCTTATCAATTATTTTAGTCTAAATATTATGTTATATGTATCAGATGGCAGGCAGAGGTCAAGGACGTGGTCGTGGTCGTGGTGAGCCTGAGGTCGACGATGGGGCTCCAGGTTTCCAGCTTCCGGGCTGGCAGGGTCGAGGTGCTCGTGGAGGAGTTGGACCGCCGATGATGCAGCAGATGATGGCCATGCAGAACCATCTTCTACAGAATCTGACTCAGGTGGTGGCCAACATGCAGCAGGCACCTCAACCACAGCGGGCACCAGGACCCCGGTCCAAGCCGAGGGACTTTTAGAGCACTCAGCCTCCTGTCTTCTCGAGTCCAGTGGAGCCGATGGATGCAGATTACTGGTTGAAGATGATCGACAGCAAGCTACAGCTAGTTCAGTGCTACGGACGGGAGAGAGTCTTGCTGGCAACTCACCAGCTAGCAGGACCCGCAGCAGACTGGTGGACAGCTTACACATCTGCCCACGGGGACCCTCAGAGTATCACGTGGGAGGAGTTCAGACAGAGCTTTCACAGTCACTTTGTACCAGCTGGGGAGATCAAGATGAAGCGGAAGGAGTTTCTTAGTCTGAAGCAGGGTAACATGTCAGTGCGTGAGTACCTCACTAAGTTCACGCAGCTGTCACGTTACGCACCTGAGGAGGTCAGGACTGACGAGCAGAAACAAGATTGCTTTGTGGAGGGGTTAGACGCCGAGTTGAAGAATGCATTGTCTTCTAGCTACTACGACGATTTTCAGAAGATGGTGGATAAGGATTTTGTGATGGAGAAGCAGTTGCCCGAGCTAGAGGCATAGAGGAAGCGGAAGATGTCGTGGCAGAGTCAATCTTCAGGCAGTAGCAGTCGTCCTCGCTTTGCACCGCAGCCAGCGGGAGAAATGAGTCGTCCTATGGGCCCATACCAGGGGTCGAGGTACCCCAACCCAGCTTTCAGACAGCCGACGCCGCAGACTCAGCAGCAGCGTCAGCAGGTTCAGCAGCCGTAGCAGCGTCCCGCTTTTCCACCTCGTACAGCGGGACAGGTCCAGCAGAGTCAGCAGCAGGGCAACAAGAATCAGTGGAGCAGATCGATTGGACCGTGTTACACTTGTGGTGAGATGGGTCATCTCGCCAGCCGATGCCAGAAGAGTAAGCAGTCACAGCAGCAGCAGAAGCATAATTTTATGCATGGTCGGGTGAACCATGTAGCTTTGGAGGAGGCTCAGGAGGCTCCAGACGTGGTGATTGGTACGTTCTCCGTTGACACTCACCCTGCTACTATTTTGTTCAATTCAGGTGCTACACATTCATTTATTGCTAAGGGGTTTATACGGAGGCATGCTATGCGAACTACATCTTTGACCCGTGTGCTAGTGGTCAACTATCCGGGAGGAGAATTCAAGACGAGTTAGGTGTGCTCAAAAGTGAGTCTTGACATAATGGGGGTGGTCTTCTGTGCAAACCTCATTGTGTTGGAGTCACGAGGCATAGATATTATCTTGGGGATGGATTGGTTGGCCAAGTATGATGGTGTGATTCATTGTGCGACGAGGACTGTCAAGCTGACACACACTTATGGCACTGTGGTGGAGTTCACATCTTCCCAAGCGCGAGTCGAAAAGATCCAGCTTAACCAGATCGACGCTACAGAGGGGGTCCGGGTGGTTAGTGAGTTCTCGTATGTTTTTCCCGAGGAGTTGCCAGGTATGCCGCCAGATCGAGATATTGAGTATGTCATTGAGTTAGTGCCAGGTACTGCTCCTATATATAAGAGACCGTACAGGATGGATGCAAAGCAGTTAGCAGAGCTTAAGGATCATATCCAAGAGCTTCTAGACAAAGGCTATATTCGTCCTAGTTCCTCGCCTTGGGGAGCACCGGTTATATTTGTGCCAAAGAAGGATGAGACTCAGAGGTTGTGCATCGACTATCGAGCTCTTAATGCAGTAACCATCAAGAACAAGTATCCTCTGCCACACATCGAGGACTTGTTTGATCAGCTTAGAGGGGCATGTGTGTTCTCTAAAATTGACCTTCGCTCGGGATATCATCAGTTGAAGATTCGGGCTTCAGATATTCCAAAGACGGCGTTTGTCTCTCGATATGGTCTCTATGAGTACACAGTCATGTCGTTTGGACTGACTAATGCTCCGGCTTACTTCATGTACCTTATGAATAAGGTATTCATGAAGTATTTGGATAAATTTGTGGTGGTTTTCATTGATGATATTCTGGTTTTCTCGAAGAATGAGGAGGAGCATGACGAGCATCTGAGGTTGGTGTTGCAGAAGCTTCGTGAGAATCAGTTGTATGCCAAGCTTAGCAAGTGTGAGTTCTGGTTGAAGGAAGTTTCGTTCTTGGGGCATGTCCTATCTGAGGGAGGAGTGTCAGTCGATCCAGGCAAGGTGTTAGATGTGCTGAAATGGAAGGTGCCAGAGAATGTCAGAGAGATCAGAAGCTTCTTGGGAATGGCAGGGTATTATCGACGATTTATTGAGGGCTTCTCGAAGATTTCTAGACCACTTACGAAGTTGCTTGAGAAGGGGGCAGTTTTCAGATGGACGCCCGAGTGTGAAGCAAGTTTCCAGGAGTTGAAGAAGAGATTGACGTTGGCACCTGTGTTGATAATGCCAGATATGAAGAAGGAATTCTCAGTCTATTGTGATGCGTCCGGACAGGGTTTGGGATGTGTCCTCATGCAGGAGGGACATGTCGTGGCATATGCTTCTAGACAGCTTCAGAAGCATGAGAGGAATTATCCGACACACGACTTGGAGTTGGCAGCTGTGGTACATGCTTTGAAGCTTTGGAGGCACTACTTGATGGGGAAGAGGACAGAGATTTACACAGATCATAAGAGTCTCAAGTATATATTCACGCAGCCGGATCTCAATCTCAGACAACGCAGATGGTTGGTGCTCATTAATGACTTTGATGTGGGGATCAACTATCATCCTGGGAAGGCCAATGTGGTTGCGGATGCTTTGAGCAGGAAGGTGCATTGTAACGCTTTGGCGTTGCAACCTCAGCTTTGTGAGGAGTTTGCAAGACTTAATCTCTGCATGGTGTCTAGCACGGAGGCAGTGATGATGGAGGTGGATTCCACCTTGGAGCGCAATATTCGAGAAGGTCAGAAGAATGACAAGAAGATTTTGAAGCTTAAGCATTTGATGGAGGAGAACAAGGCTCCTGATTTCAGGGTGGACGAGCAAGGGACACTGTCGGTACCCTAAAAACCGTACACCCCTTGAGGTTACAAAGATCTCAAAGGAAAGCCATCTACTTGGTTTTAAGACCCTCGAAAGCCCACCTGTCAGACATAACCGGACCCGCTTCTCCAACATGGTTAATCCCTGGGTCGCCACGTGTACGACTAACCCGGAGCTACCGCCCACAAGGGGGAAGCTCCGGGCCACGTACCGAAACGGCACCTCCAGACTTAACCCCAGACCGAGAGAAGCTTCGGACCTGACACGTGTCTGGTAGCCCCGGAGCTACCTGCTTCCCACAGCAAGCTCCAGAGCAGCCACGTGTCAAATCGTCGGACCTTTCAGCTTCTAACCTCCGGAAGACCTTGTAACGGCCCCGGATCTTCAAAGGAGAGCCAAGGACTTCAAGACCCGATTAAGTGTCATTCATACCATATTAATGACACTTAAACGGACAATCTTAACACCAGTAGCGGTGCTGTCAAAGCCCGCTACAGGGTTATTAAGAGCAATTAAGTGTGTATCAATACTAGTAACCGCCGGGGCCACATATCGGGCCAAGCTAGCTTGTAACGGCCTGTCCTTGTACTATAAAAGGATAGGCCAACAATACACTCAGGGACGTTTACAAGCGATCATACGCACCCCCATACACTCGTGACAAGCTTTTACCGCTAATACAACACCAACACACCCGTGGAGTAGGGTATTACGCTCAGGCGGCCCGAACCACGTAAATTCTTGTGCCTCCTGTGTCAAACTCCTATTCACCTTCTTGAATCTCCGCGTGCCCACACCAAACTTCAAACTCCCCTATTACTTTAATAGTGTAGGGAGATCTGCCGGCTCCAACAGTCGACAGTTGGCACGCCAGGTAGGGGCGCCTGAGATTTTCGAGAATGGTGAACTCCGCTGCTGGATCATCCAACGGCCAACCTGCCGCTCAGGCTGTTGGGGGCAATCCCTCCAACAGGCAACTACCTGCAGGAGCCTCAGCACCAGTAGGAGCCACACTCCCACCACCACCGTCTTCTCCAGCAAATCGTGCTGGGCAGCGTGATGGTGCGCCGGTGTCAATCACTGCATCGGCAAATCATGACCATCCAGAACACGCGCTTCATGCAGTGCGTGCTCTTCTTCAACGTCCACCACCTCCGGATGCACCTCGGGATGCACTGGAGCAGTGGAGGGCTGACGTGGAGCATTTGGTTGCAGCAGCAGCCGAACGCCTCAGCAACTAGGGTCCTCCTCCTTCAGGAAGAGCCCCGACGGACTTTGTCTGGAAGACTTGGTCCGCATGTCTCTAACAGCAGGAGACGTGTTGCGTCACAACAAGTGACGTCGTTGCCCTCTGGGGCTCGATGTACTCACACAGTATCCAGGCTTTCGACTCACGACCTCCGGGTGGAGCTTGATCGCCGATACCGCCAGCAGGACGACCGAGTCCATATTGAGCGTGCCCGTGAAAGACGGGAAGCTCAGGACCTTTCTACTCTGGAAGGAGTAGGAGGAGGCTGTTCAGCCCTAGCCATGCACCTACGCATGGTTAGATGGTCACAGAAGTTCCGTCCTCACCTGCCGTAAAAATTCGACGGGACTGTCAACCCCGCCGAATTCCTTCAGATATACTCCACTGCAATCTTGGCAGCTGGAGGAAACGAGGCCGTGATGGCCAATTACTTTCCAGTGGCCTTAACTGGGACCGTCAGGTCCTGGTTTATGAGCCTTCCACCCAACTCTATCAACAGTTGGGAGGAGCTGTGCCGACAGTTCACTGCCAACTTCGGGAGTTCATACACCCGACCAGGCACTGAACTGGACCTTTTTGCGGTCGTGCAAAAAGGGGGAGAATCTTTGCGGTCCTTCATCCAGAGGTTCTCTCAGGTACGAAACATTATCCCTTCTATCTCAAGCGCTTCTGTCATTGTGGCATTCAGACAGGGTGTACGGGATAAGAAGATGTTGGAGAAGCTGGCGATCAAGGAGATCACCAACGTCACGGAACTCTTCAGCCTGGCAGATAAATGTGCCAGAGCTGCGGAGGGCCATGAAATGCACTCCAAACCAGCCTTGGAGGATCACAATAAATCCTCCAAAGAAGAAGCCGCTACCTCCGGGAGTGGCAAGAAGAAAAAGAAGACCAACAGCAAGAAGAAGCCGTCGGCCGGCACATCCAACGTTGCAGCTGCTGCAGCTCCGGGTGGCCGGGGGCCACGCCCTGAGAAGCGACCCCGACCGTCCTCTGAATACGGTGGCAAACCCAAAGTGTGGTGTCCCATTCACAAAACGGGCAGCCATGGTTTGGAAGACTGTCGGGAGGTCCAAAACCTTGCCGAGCGCTACAATAAGCGCCGGGAAGGATCTCCTTTCCGAAAGAGGGAAGGAAAACAGAAGGTCGACGAAGCTCCGGCTGAAGAGGAGTTAGGGTTCCAGGATCCCAAAAAGGTCCTAAAGGCCGTCTACACCTCCGTCGACGATGATTCTGACGTCTCTGACAACGAACGTTGGAAGACCATGAACACCATTTTTGGTGGGTCATGGGATATCACCTCTCGTCGCGTCATCAAGACTATGCGGCGGGATATGGCCGTTGTAGCCCCTACAGTCAGGCCGGAACCTCATCGAAAGTGGATGGACACCTCCATCACTTTTGATGCTTCGGATTGTCCCCGGAGCATGGTTGGAGCAGGACAGTTACCCTTGATGGTATCGCCTACCATCAACAACATCCAGCTCCACCACGTCATGGTAGACGGAGGTTTGGGGCTTAACCTCATCAGCTTCGAAGCTTTCACTAAGCTTCAGCTCCGACCTTCGGATCTCCAGCCCTCTCGACCTTTCTCAGGAGTAGGTCCGGGGGCCATTACCCCACTCGGAGCTATTACTCTCCCCGTTACCTTCGGGACCCGGGAGAAGTATCGCACCGAGAAGTTGGTCTTCGACGTCGCTCAGATCAACTTACCATTCAACGCCATCTTGGGTAGACCTGCCCTGTACAAATTCATGGCAGCTGCTCATTATGGATACCTGGTGTTGAAGATGCCAACACCAGTAGGCGTTTTCCGGATCCGCGGAGATCGCACTGCCGGAGTAACTGCTCTGGAGGAACTCCACGCACTCACCACGGCGCAAGAGGAGGACTCCAGGCGGGATCAAGCTCCGAAACCCCCGAGCATTCATCAACGAGGCTCGACCTCTGCACCCCGTGTGCAGCCAAGCGGCGACACCGATATTCCCGTCAAAATCGTCCAAATTGGTTCCGATGCCGCTCAAACCACCCGTATATCGGGAGGGTTGAATGACAAATAGGAACTCGCGCTCATCACTTTCCTCCGGGCTAACGTTGACGTGTTTGCTTGGCAACCGTCACAAATGCCTGGGATCCCCAGGGAAGTGATTGAGCACAATCTGAAGATCTACCCCGATGCTCGGCCTGTGCACCAGAAACCTCGGAAGCAATCTGTAGAGCGGCAGAACTTCATCCGAAAAGAAGTGAAGAAGCTACTCAAAGCCAGATTCATCCGAGAAGTCTTCCATCCAAAATGGCTGGCGAGCCCAGTCGTTGTGCCCAAGGCCGGCGGGAAGCTTCGGATGTGCATCGACTACACCACACTAAATAAGGCATGTCCAAAAGATCCATTCCCACTACCTAGAATAGATTAGATAGTGGATTCCACCTCCAGGTGTGAATTACTGTGTTTCCTAGACGCATATTTTGGGTATCATCAAATCAGGATGTCTAGGGAGGATGAAGAGCATACTTCATTCATCACAGTAGATGGATTGTACTGTTACACAGCCATGCCATTTGGTCTCAAGAATGCAGCTTCAACTTTTGTACGGGCTATGTACAAAACTTTTGAAGAACTCATCAGAGACATAGTGGAAGTGTACGTCGATGACATCGTGGTCAAGGTCAAGAACAAGGAGTCACTCCTATACACCTTGCAGGCTGTCTTCGACAAGCTGCGGGCCACCCGCACAATGCTAAACCCGGACAAGTGCGTGTTTGGGGTTAGCTCCGGAAAACTTCTTGGTCTCCTGGTAAGTCACCAGGGCATAGAAGCTAATCCGGTGAAGATAAAAGCCATTGAATACATGCGACCACCAACCCGCATCAAAGACGTCCAAAAGTTAACTGGATGTCTAGCAGCCCTTAGCCGGTTCATATCAAGACTGGCGGAACGGGCACTTCCCTTCTTCAAGTTATTGAGGAAGTCCGGACCATTCCAATGGTCCAAAGAAGCAGAGAAGGCATTCCAGGAGTTGAAACAGTTCCTCACCACCCTACCAATTCTGGTAGCTTCGAACCCTGGTGAGCTTTTACTGCTTTACATTTCAGCTACTGATGAAGTCGTCAGTATGGTTTTGGTTGCGGAGAGACCTGAACTACCCCACACTCAGGAATCCAGACCCCTTCGGGAGGGTCCGAAGGTTCCTGAAAGCGAGTCTGGGTCCCAGCTCTCAGATTCGAACCCACAAGAAGTCGCTTCAGGAGACCTAGACCCCTCCGGAAGGGTCCAGGTCATTTCTGAAGAAGCCCCCGGTTCCTCCAGCCAGAACTCGGAGGTCCCCAAAGAGAATCTGGACCCCTCCGAGAGGGTCCAGATCAATGAAGAGGAAGCTCCGGACCCCCTCGGGAGGGTCCGAACCATTCAACGCCCGATATACTTCATCAGTGAAGTATTACATGATGCCAAGACTCGATACCTAGAGGTGCATAAGCTGCTCTATGTAGTTCTTATTGCCTCCAGGAAGCTTCAACATTACTTCCAAGCTCACAAAGTCTCGGTGGTGACCTCCTATCCACTTCGAGCAATCCTGCATAATCCCAATTCAACTGGGAATATTGCAAAGTGGCCAGCGGAATTGGCTGAATTTGATCTTGAATTTATTTCAAGACAAGCAGTCAAGAGTCAAGCATTGGCAGATTTTGTGGCGGAATGGACTCCCTCTCCATCAAACCCTGGGGGCCCCAGTGAACAGAAGACGGAGCATCAAGCTCCAACTTTCACCGAGCCTCACTGGACCCTCTACTTCGACGGCTCCATGCAGAAGCAGGGGGCTGGAGCTGGAGTCCTTCTCCTTGCACCGACTGAGGAGAAGGTGAAATATATGGTACACCTTGACTTCAAGGCAATCAACAACATGGCGGAGTATGAAGCACTCATCTATGGACTAAAGGTGGCACTGTCATACGGTGTCAGGCAACTGCTGGTCAAAGGAGATTCACAGCTCATCATCAAGCAGGTGAAGGGTGAATGCTCCTGCAACAATCTCCAGCTAGCGGCTTACCTCCTAGAAGTCCAGAGGCTTCAGAAGGACTTTGAAGTCCTAGACCTCCACCATATTCAGCGTGCTCACAACGCTGAAGCCGACGAACTCTCGACGAAAGCGTCAACCGGAGCTCCGGCTCCTGACGGAACTTTTGTCCGGAGATTGTCGAAACCCACAGCTCAGCCTGTCGAACTGAGCGAAGGGGGCGAGATCAGCATCCCGAAGTTGACAGTCCCGATGGCCCTGTTACCATGGCAGCCATCAAGGGTCGTAGGTGCTGCCGGAAGCTCCGAGCAACCTAGCACGCAAGACTCAAATGCTCAAGCTAGCTCTGATGCATGGATCTCGGAGATCCGGAGCTACTTGAAAGACAACATCCTTCCTAACGATGATGTATCCGTTGACCGGGTAGTCAGATTGGCTAAAAGATACCTGCTGGTAGAAGGGGATCTCTACCGACGCGGTGCCAACGGCATCCTAATGCGGTGCATCACAAGGGAAGAATGTTGCGAGCTCCTCGCAGAAATTCATGGAGGCGAGTGTGGGAACCACGCATCTTCCCGCATGCTGGTCGTAAAAGCCTTTCGGCATGGCTTCTACTGGCCTACAGCGCTCCAGGATGCCACTGAGCTGGTGAAGAAATGCGAAGCATGCCAATTTCATGCAAAGCAAATTCATACACCGGCTCAGCCCTTACAAATGATACCTCCTACATGGCCCTTCGTTGTGTGGGGGATGGATATCTTGGTACCCTTCCCAAGAGCCGTCGGAGGTTACAAGTTCCTGTATGTCGCCATCGACAAGTTCACCAAGTGGTCGGAAGCAACTCCAGTTGTGACGATCAACAAGCAATCTGCTATCAACTTTCTGCAATCCATTGTGAGCAGATTTGGAGTCCCAAACAAAATCATCACTGATAATGGGACTCAATTCACAAGCTCCACATTCCAAGGATATTGCGAAGACCTCGGCATACAAGTTTGCTACGCCTCTGTAGCTCACCCAGCCAGCAATGGCCAAGCCGAGAGAGCAAATGCAGAAATCCTTAAGGGACTCAAAACGCGCACCTATGAGTGCTTGAAGAAACATGGAGCCAACTGGATCGAAGAGCTTCCGCCTACTTTATGGGCCAACAGGACATCTCAAAACTGGTCAACCGGAGAAACACCCTTCTTTCTGGTGTACGGAGCTGAAGCGATCCTTCCTCCGGAAATCACCTTGGGTTCGCTCCGGGTCCGGACCTTCGACGAAGCCGCGCAGGACCAGTTCCGGCGTGAAGACCTAGACCTCCTTGAGGAGGGAAGGTGCCAAGCAGCTGTTCGGAATGCCCGATATCGTCAAGCCTTACGGCGTTATCACCAGCGCCATGTACACAACCGACAGCTCAAGGAAGGCGATCTGGTGCTACGGAGAATACTATCCAGAGAAGGGTTAAACAAACTCTCCCCCGGTTGGGAGGGTCCCTTCCGAGTGATCAAAGTATCCCGTCCCGGAAACGTTCGCTTGGCTACCGAGGATGGGACACCTCTCCCAAATCCTTGGAACATCGAGCACCTCCGTAAGTTCTACACCTAACACCACGGAGGTGAGTCTTGAGTAACTTGAGATGTATGTTATAGAGTCATTGTACAGAGTCGGATAGTTCCTCCAATAGAACAGCCGGACCTTTCCCGAAAGGTCCGCAAAGTTCATGAAGCACTTGTCACAGTCTCCGGACTAAAAGTGTGGCTAACTACCCTGGGTCAAACGAGAAACTAAACACACTTAGCCTGGTTCCGTACCCTAAGAGTGTACTTGTTTCCCCTGTACCCCGGACCTATAATGAAAGACATCTTCATGTGAAATAGACTCCACGTGTATTTATTTTGTACAGGCTCAACATTTTTATTTTTCTCTTTCTTGTCTATAACAAAGACGTGCAATTCTTAAGAAATTTTAGTTCGACCGGTTTATATATGATTCGAGTTGTATTGTCAGTTCTTTTGGATTCAAATATCGCTCATGGCCAACTCGCCTGAAAGCCGCCAAGCCAATATAGGGCCGGAGTGTGCTATCGACTTAGCCTGGTCAAGCACCCTAAGTACGCCACTCTACCTACACCCCGGCAGGTCGAAGTAAGGCGGGTCCATGAACAGTTGAATCTAAGAGAAAAGGCAACGCATCCGGTTGTATTTAAAATCGTGTTCAACTTAAAGTTTTCTTGAGAATCGTAAGCCACGACAAAATTATAGACAAGGAATGAATTTTACTATTTTTCTTGACTTAAGTGTGCAGGAAAAATAAAGTCTACGTTGATGGAGAAAAGTCGGAGCTAACTAAGCTCCGACTCCCCCAAGGGGGCCAGCCATCGACGCTGAGTATAAGATGGTGAGAAGACCCTGTAAATGGAGTCTGCTGCCAACAAACCAAGTGTTGACAAAGGTCACTGCCGGAGCTACTCAGCTCCGACACCCCGGAGGACTAACTATCAACGCTCTACGTGTTGATAGAGGCTATCGCCGGACAATGCCGGAGCTTCTAAGCTCCGACAACCTCAGGGGACCTTCACTATCGAAGACTTCGGACCTAAAATTCTACAAGTTCGGAGCAAATGAGTCTTCAACAAAGCACAATATCCTTTTGGTACATGTTCACAATCAAATTGTGTACATCTACCAGGGGGCCAAGTGAAGATAAAGATGTTGAAGACAAAAAGTGAAATTCGCAAAATTTTGGGGATTTCATTCATCTGAAGACAAGGGATTAAAAAATTGAGGAAGAAGAAGAGAAAATACAAGTGAGAGCTAAAGATATGGTCCTAGACCCTATGGAAGAACTCGGCGACCTTCTGGGCGACCTCCGATACGCTGGCTCGGGTAGCTTCGCCTTCTCCTTCGACGAGGCCTTCAAGCACCGGGTCCAGAGGAAATTGGGAGTTCCGGCTGGTGTAGCACGTCAGCACATACTCTGTGACGTTCCTCGCCAGGGATTGCCCCTCAACCTCTAGTTGGTCCGCGATGACATCGCCCACCTTGGAGAGCTTTCTACCTGTTGCGCTCAACGCCTGCAGCGCAAGGTCCGGCTCCGGCTCCGGATCATCCGGGCGCACAGGGCTGAAACCCATCGGCGTCAGCGCGTCATTGGCCTTGCCCAGGAACTCCCAAATTTGTAGGGAGTCCGCCGTCCTCAAGTTCTTCATCTCTTCCAGGGATCTCTTGGCCGCCGCCAGTTCGGAATTCACGCGGGCGAGGCGCTCAACTTCTTTGGCGTTTTGCTGAATCTTTGCAGCAACCCGCCTCTCGAGTCTTTCGAGCTCCTCCTCCCGGAGGTGTATCTTGTTCCGACGATCAACCAGGTCCTTCTCCCTAGCCTCCACTTTTTTCTCCCGGGCAACAAGGGCACACTCGTATTCGTAGAGTTCCTGCCCTCGAACCCAGGTCTTCTCCTCCTCCTCTTGGCAGCGCTCTTCCAACTTCTTAGTGCGCTCCTCGAGGCCCTTGTCCGCCAGAGCTATCTTCTCGGCAAGCTCATCTTCCCTCCTCAGGACATCATCCCGCATCTCAAGGAGTTTCTGCTCTTCATTCTCGAGCCGTCTCTCCCTCTCTTCAAGTGCCTCTCGGCGCTTGATGAGTGCGATGTTAATGGCCTCAAGCTGTTCGTGCCGAGCATCGGCCGCGTTATTGGCAGCTTTGGCCTGATCATAGATATCCTGGGATTGAGCGTCGAGGGCATGAGTCATGCTCTCCCTGTTATCCAGCAGCTTGCCCCAGTACTCCAGGCGGATCTTCTCCCGCTTGATCCACTCCTTGTCATCCGCTAGCCTCGACTGCGCCAGCTTGGTCTCAAAGTGGAGTCGGTTACGCCACTGCCTAAGGGTTTGGCGCTCCTCTTCAAGAGCCTTGCTGTCGTGGAAGAAAGCCAATTGGACTTGACGCAGACTGGAGCAGGCGTTGTCGATAGACATCGACAGCGGGATGGGCTCCGGACCTGCTGGGGTCTCCTCCGCTGGTTCCAGCGGGTCTTCACATACAAAAATTGGGTCCCACTCTATGAGAGCGGAACCCTGAGCTTCCAAGGCACTAGGGCCGTCCTCCGAGATGGCGTCAGTCGCCATCGAAGAAGGCCCTGCCGCCAAGTCTTCGTTCACCTCCTCGGGCAGGGGGCCAGCAACTTCGTTTGGGCACTCCGGCTCTGCCGCAGGTACCTCTGATGTTGTCGCTTCCGGAGCAGGAGCTGCTACTGGCTCCGGCCGGGACACCTCTTCCGAGGGAGGCTCGAGCTCCATCGCCTCTTCAACCACCGGCAATATGACCGGCGCTCCAACAATAACCGGCTCAGCGGCCGGTGCTTCGGAGGTAGCCAGCTCAACTGCCGGAACTACCTCGACTACCGGCTCACATGCCGGGGCTTCAGTCACCTCCGGCTCAACCGTCGGGGCTTCAGCAATTTTCGGCTCTGAGGCCGGAACTACTATTTCCTCCGGCTCAACAGCCGGAGCTTCCATCACTGCAACACCAGGACCCGGAGCTTCAACCTCTGAGACAGGTGCCGCTGGCGTGTCTTCACTCCCGTGGTCCGGCGCTACCACGGGAACTTCTGGGGACGAGTCGAGGTCCATGACCATGACAGCCGGCGCCGGAGCTGTCGCAGCTTCATCCACCACCTGGGGCAGCACCGGGACAGGAGCAGAAGCTCCCAAGGCCTCAGACATCGTGGCTGAGGGTGGGGCTTCACTCCCCTTCTTGGGGACGCTGCAAATGATGGACGAAGAAAATCAAAAAACAATCGCTACAATTAAAAATTAACCAAGGTAAAGATTAAAAATTACCTTGGAAGGCTTCCGCACCAGCTTGCGCGGAACCTTTTTCCTGGACGTTCCGGGCTGGCCACGGTCGGCGTAGAAGCTCCAGAAGGCCCCCTGGAACTTGTCGCAGCTACGGGCGTTTCCCGGGTCGAGGCTCTCCTCGATCGGGAGGAACCCCTGGACCTGGAGGCTCCCACCGTCCCAGGTGCCGGAGTCGTGCGCCCGGAGCTAGCACCCCAGGAGGGTTCCACCACGGGGACAGACGCGCTCTGGGAGGATCCCACAGCAGGAACGATATCGTCCTGGAAGGACCCCACTACAGGGACAGTCGCCACGGTGGCAGAAGATCTCCCCCCCCTGGGGAGAAGGGACTGAGGCGGGAGTAGCGGGCCTGACGGACCTTCCGTCGGCATGTCGCAGCTTCCTCTTCCGGCTCTCCGGCTCATCCGCCAGCTCCTTGCCCTTGCCGATGACCTCGACTCTCGGCTGTGGGGCAGGGGCGGAGCCGTCTTCGGGCATCCCGGGGATCGCCACCCGGGTGGTTGATCTTCTCTCAACGACACCAAGGTCATCAAGTAAGGGCATCGTCCGCCGGAGCTCCCTGCTGAACTCCACTTCCACGTTCAGAGGGAGAAAAGCCGACGGCAGAGTCAAATCATCACCGTCGACGTCGATGCCGTGCTGGAATTTCTTGAGGTGGAACTCCAAGGTTTTCCCCACCATGTTGGACTTCAACCCGGTCTCAACCCGGTCCTCATCCATCACGCTGTTGAGGGCCCAAGCGAGCTTCTCCCTCCTCTTCAGCGGCGCCCACCTGTTGGTCAGGAAATTGCAGAATACCGCCTGGGGAGTCAATCCTCCCTCCACGCATTAGCGGATCCTGGACAAGGCGGGGTTGAAAGCTTCCGCCAGCACCGGAACCTCACTCCAGATCGTCGTGTCGATGCCGGGCAGACCATCGGGCAGCTCCAATCTTTCGTGCTCCTCCACCCTGACGACTATCCAATCCTTCTTCCAGTCATCCCACTTCCCGGAAGGAAACGACCAGAGGTACTTGAATGGGCACTTATTGCGCTTCACGAAGTAGTAGAAGCCAAGGTACTCATTGCTCCGGCCGGTGGTGTGGACGGTGAAGAAGGTCCAGAAGAGTTCGATGCAGGGGGGATGCCCACCCACATCTCACAGAAGTGGACAAAGATGGACACGAGGAGAATGGAGTGAGGGCCAAGGTGGTATAGCTGCAGACCATAGAAGTCTAGCAGCATCAAGAAGAAGGAAGAAAAAGGTGGGATCAATCCCACCATAGCGTACGAAGAAAAGTACACCATTTCGCCGGCGCGCTCCTTCTCGAAGGGGAGCTCTCCGCCGGCACGGACCAAATGGTTAAAGAAGTCCGAGGACCACCCCATGAGGGCCCGGACCTTCTTCAAATCGCCGTCGGTCTTCAAGCGACTCTCGCGCAGACCCAACTCCATCGCAGCACAGCTAGGCAAGAGAAGAAGAGCTAAGCACGAGTTGGGAGTTTAAGCGCAAGATCAGATGAGAGACGTAAACAACTCTCGACGGTGCGCGCTTTCCTTCTTAAGTAAGCCCTCGCAACGCTTGGATGGAAATCGCAGGGAAGTCGAAGATACCACTCAAGGATTCAACCCAGCCGATGACAAGAGGGCCCGGGACCCCCCCGACAATCGAGTCGAGGCTATTACCCAGGCGAACGGTTGTCATCACGAGACGGGAAACCCAAAGGCGGTGGCCTGACAAGGCGCGTGGAACCAATATGGTTTTCGTATCGGGAACCGGCGACCTTCAATTGCATGAGATCCGCACGTCAAAGATCTCATCTGCCGCCTGAGGTGTGCCACGCGGCGGGATCTAACTGTAAACCCCTGCCAACGGCACCTTCGACGACCCTTGAAGACTCAGTTCAAGAGTCGCAAGGATGGACCCACCTCTGACGGAACGACTTCACTCCAGTGATCTTCCTCGGAGGTAGGTCCAGGAGGCCACTATCGGTACCCTAAAAACCGTACACCCCTTGAGGTTACAAAGATCTCAAAGGAAAGCCATCTACTTGGTTTTAAGACCCTCGGAAGCCCACCTGTCAGACATAACCAGACCCGCTTCTCCAACATGGTTAATCCCTGGGTCACCACGTGTACGACTAACCCGGAGCTACCGCCCACAAGGGGGAAGCTCCGGGCCACGTACCGAAACGGCACCTCCGGACTTAACCCCAGACCGAGAGAAGCTCCGGACCTGACACGTGTCTGGTAGCCCCGGAGCTACCTGCTTCCCACAGCAAGCTCCGGAGCAGCCACATGTCAAATCGTCGGACCTTTCAGCTTCTAACCTCCGGAAGACCTTGTAACGGCTCCGGATCTTCAAAGGAGGGCCAAGGACTTCAAGACCCGATTAAGTGTCATTAATACCATATTAATGACACTTAAATGGACGATCTTAACACCAGTAGCGGTGCTGTCAAAGCCCGTTACAGGGTTATTAAGAGCAATTAAGCGTGTATCAATACTAGTAACCACCAGGGCCACATGTCGGGCCAAGCTAGCTTGTAACGGCCTGTGTCAAACTCCTATTCACCTTCTTGAATCTCCGCGCGCCCACACCGAACTTCAAACTCCCCTATTACTTTAATAGTGTAGGGAGATCTGCCGGCTCCAACAGTCGACATACACTATGGCTCGGGAAGAGGATATGTGTGCCAAATGATAAGGCCATCAGACAGTTGATCCTGCGAGAGGCTCACGATTCAGATTACTCCATACATCCCGGGAGTACTAAGATGTATCAGGATCTGAAGGAACGCTATTGGTGGCTTGGTATGAAGCGAGACATTGCAGAATATGTGGCACTGTGTGACACGTGTTAGCTTGTGAAGGCAGAGCATCAGAGACCTGCGGGGTTGCTACAACCCTTGAGGGTGCCAGAATGGAAGTGGGAGGAAATCAGTATGGACTTTATTGTGGGGCTGCCCAGAACACAGTCAGGTTATGACTCTATATGGGTGATAGTGGACCGGTTGACCAAGGTCACCCATTTCATTCCAGTTAAGGAGCAGTACCCTGGGTCAAAGTTGGCAGAGTTGTATATGTCGAGGATTGTGTGTCTCCATGGTGTACCTAAGAAGATAGTTTCTGATCGTGGTGCTCAGTTCACGTCGCTGTTCTGGCAGAAGTTGCACGAATCTATGGGCACTAATTTGAACTTCATCTCAGCATATCACCCGCAGACAGATGGACAGACAGAGAGAACTAATCAGATTCTGGAGGACATGTTGAGGGCTTGTGCTTTAAAGAACAACAGGAGTTGGGAAAAGAATATGCCTTATGCGGAGTTCTCTTACAATAATAGTTACCAGGTTAGCTTGAAGATGTCACCGTTTGAGGTGTTGTATGGAAATAAGTGCAGAACTCCGTTGTTTTGGGATCAGACAGGAGAAGGTCAGGTATTTGGGCCAGAGGTGTTGAGAGATGCTGAAGAGAAAGTGCGGGAGATCCGCAAGAATTTGAAGACAGCGCAGTCCAGGCAGAAGAGCTACGTAGACACACGACGACGAGAGTTGACTTTTGAGGTGGGAGACTATGTGTACCTCAAGGTGTCACCTATTAGAGGGCTTCGTCGATTCAAGGTGAAGGGTAAGCTATCACCAAGGTACATCGGGCCGTTCAATGTGTTGGACAGGAGAGGTGAGGTTGCTTATCAGCTAGAGTTGCCAGCTCGTTTGTCAGATGTGCACGATGTGTTTCACGTGTCTCAGTTGAAGAAGTGCCTCAGAGCGCCAGAGGAGCAGTTGTCGATGGATGAGTTGAACATTGAGGAAGATCTCTCTTATGTTGAGTACCCTGTCAAGATTCTTGAGAGGTCAGAGCGCATCACCAGAAACAAGAGGATCCCCATGTGCAAAGTTCAATGGAAGCATCATTCCGAGCAGGAGGCCACATGGGAGAGGGAAGAAGACATCAAGACAGAGTTCCCCGACCTTTTCTCGTAAGTCTCCTAAATCTCGGGTCAAGATTTCTTTTGAGGGGGGGAGAGTTGTAACGCCCTAGTCTTCCTCTTCCCTTTTATGTTCCCTCCAATCCGCCTAGTGGGTCCCATTTGTCAGCGTGGTTTCCTTCTTTTCTCTTTCTTTCCCATTCTCCACGGGAGCCACGACTGCACACGCCCAACAACCCGAGCGAAACGGAATCCCGGCGATTTCGCCCTTTCCGCTCAGTTTCCATCCGCTTGCACCGCACCATCGTCCTTTAAAACCGCAGCTGTGCACCCTAGGTTTTCCCTGCCACGGAGCCGAGCAAGCCACCGCCATCGTTCCTCTAGGTGATGTCGCCGCCGCCACAAAATTCCATTGCGTCTACCTCTGTTCTGTTGTTCTAACAAGCTCTTTGGTCTCTCAGGGACGCCGACGAGCTCCTCCACTCGTCCCCGTGGCAAATCCGTGCCAGCAAACCACACCCCGTCGGATTTTGGTGAGTTCCTGATGCCTCACCAACGCCCTGTTTCGTGCACTCGTTTTTCATCGATATAACCACTCATACGGACTCGCTGTGCACCAGAGAAACTCCTCGGCGAAGAGACGGTGAAGAATTCCTGGTGCGACGCCGTTCCAACGAAGAGCAGCACCGCCCATCATCCTTCACCATCGCAGCACCATCCTCGAGCTGTTCTGGACCAAAAAACGCCCCTAGGTGAGTTTGCAGAGACCTCCTCCTTCGATTAGGGTACCTAAGTTCGAGTTTAGATGGGTAGGTTGCGGAATCCGCGAGTTCTGTGCTCCATCCATGGCTGCACAGCCATGTTGGCCAGAGGTTGAAGAAGGCCTTGGCCTCTTGTGTTTCCTGGCCATTAGATCTCGCCTCAACGGTCTAGATTAGAAGCAAAGATATCCCTTCGGTTTATAAAATCTGAGCCATCCTCTTTAAATCGTAGGACTATAAGCGAGCCACGTGTGCAGCTTGGGTATTTTAAATCTCAGCCGCACCTTTTGGATCCAGTGGACCACATTAGATCTCCCTCATACCCCTTTGTCTTTTAATCTCTTGCATCCATTTAAAATCCAACGGTCCTTGTTATATCGTAGCATACCCCTTTGCCGTCTTGCACTTAACCCCCTGTACCTTTTAGTTTATTTTCAATCACACCCTGGATTTTATAGAATCAACCTTGGATTGTGTAAAAATCATGGTTTCAGCTGTAGGCTAGCACCCAGGCCCCTGTAACTTTCGGTTTTTGCATTCCAGTCACTGTGTTGGTTTGTGCACTTGCAAAAGCACCCCTGTACAGTTATGATTAACAACAAAATGCCCTTGCAGCATGCTGAAAATTTCACTTAGGCCCTGTAGCTTCCTGTTCTTGCATTTTAGCCCCCTGCAGTACCTGGTATTTTATATAAAAGCCTCTGTACCATGCTGTTTCCAGGAAATCAGTACCGTTTGAGCTGAATTTGCGTACGAAGACTTTAGTAGTTGCTGTTTTATATGTAGGACACCTCTGAAAAAAATATTTAATAATGCTTATAATGTTAAAAGTGCACAATGAATATATGCTAGCATATAGTAGGTTATTTATAACCTAGAATTATTTAATTAATACATACGCGACGACGTAAGTGCGTAGGCTTTGGTTGTATGTACACGTATTTATTATGCTTTGCTGTTTTGCATCGTTTCTTATTGCTTTCTTGTTATTTTGTTGCGCATACGATGATGTGGACAGAGTCAGTCCCCGAGCCGGCTTTCAACCTGCAAGACCAAGACTTTGACGCAGCCGAGCAGCAACAGTTCCCCGGAGGCAAGTGCCCTTGACCATATCTCTCATGTTAGGAAATTAAGGATGTAGATAGAATTAGTTACATGCAGTCAATTAATTTAGATCCTATGATAGGTTGTTTACTAGTTCTTCCATATTATTCCTTGTAGCCATGTTGGATGGATTATATTACACGTCGGGATATTATTACGCTTAGTCATGCTGTCTTAGTTGGGATGGGTTATGGGATTTAATATACTTGCTATTATATTACTCTTAATTATATGGACATGTGGTGGTTTGTAGTTGGAGTGTAGGAATCTAGGCAGACTGGTCGGTTCGGTTGGTGCATGCGTGCATGAGACTCGGGTGTGTTGCTAGCGTCTGCCGTAGATTCTAAGGACCGGTTCATGGAGCATGTAACCCGGCTTTACCGTGCCACCACAAGACTGCTATGGAACAGTTTGGTCAATTAAGTCGATTTCTACCTTATTTTGTGTATACCATGTGAGATGTTTGAGTGGCGCAAGAGGGGGCTGCCGCGGAGAGGTACAAATAGACTCTGCCGTGGGGCGAAACCTTAGCGAGTGTGCACAGATTTGGTAGTGCGATGTAAAGGCCTCATAGTGATCTCCTGACCACACACCATAGGAAGTGTGAAGTGTGATTCGCGATCACGGGCATCAGGGAGGGTCTAGTCCACTTGGCGACAAGGGACAAAATCACGACTTGTGGGTAAAGTGGTACAAACTCTGCAGAGTGTAAAACTATCTAGATAGCCGCGCTCGCGGTCAAGAGCAACGCTTGGACTTATTCATGATTAGCT
Source organism: Tuctoria greenei (assembly GCA_036927565.1). Lineage (NCBI taxonomy): Eukaryota > Viridiplantae > Streptophyta > Magnoliopsida > Poales > Poaceae > Tuctoria > Tuctoria greenei. The sequence continues at coordinate 175,816,457 of JAYESD010000009.1, read as the reverse complement.
GGGTTGGATGGTTTGGTTTTGGTGACGGGTTGGTCAGAACCCGTTGGGTTGGTGTCCAGTTGGTTTGAGCATGGACAGTTCTTGTTGGTCACTTGGTTGGGACCTGCGGGTCTTGGTTTTGGTTATTGGAGATTGGGATGGTTCACCTAGTAAATAGGATACTAAGGTAAACTAAGGATAGGGAGTTTTGCTTAGTGCTTAAACTGTGTCTAGCCTTCCTCATTGATTAGCCTGCATATCATAATTTCCCACACTTGCGGAGTACATTAGATACTCACGCTTGTTTGTTGTCTCTTTTTCTTGTACGTACTTGCTACTCAGATCATGGAGATGGAGCGGGTGATGAGGAAGACGGCGGCTTCGACCCTGGCGTGCAGTACTAGGCTGGTGTGCCCCCGGACAACGCCTGTGATGGAGCTACACGCTTAGTTATCCGCTGCTATGTATCTTTTTATTTTTGGACCTACGAGTCATTCATGTACCGAATAAATACGTTGAACTTGGCTTTATTTATATGATATTCCACTTTTGTCGTCTCGTGTATGATTTAACTGATCCTGGCATACACGAGAGTGCGTTTAGTTTCTTTTGCAGGAACCGGGCGTGACACCCGTTTCCTTCTTAAATTAGCACCCCTGAACGTTTGGACCTGGCTTTCAAAAAAAAACTCGGGTGATGCTGGAAGCTGTTGAGACCGGATGGAAATTTGAAGAACGTTCAACAAGACGCTATGCTATGCTATGCTAGGCTAGGCTAGCTAGCCAAGGACCGCACCTGACTGACAACGTACGAGGATCAAGAAAACCGTTGGAAGACTGCAGCCGGAGCCGAGCAGTCGGAGGACCTCCCCGACGCATGGTTTCCGCGGCTAACCGGCCGTCTCACTCGCCGACGGGATCCTTTTACATCTCCGGCGAACCTTGGACAGTTCTGCCGCTCCATTCGAGTGTGTGACGGGCCTTCTGGAGGTCGGGGTAAAATGTTGGCCCATGAACGTCGGGAGAGGACACCAGCCACACAGGCCATGCATGACGGATCACTGATATTAGAGATGGGCCGTTGTCTTATTGCTATCGTCCATCTGATATTCAAACAAAAGTATCGATCGAGTAAAACCTTCTAATCTGCTAGTTACCACCCTTCTAAAGTGCAGTGTCCAAACTGAGTGAACCGTCCAATCTCCCACTCACCACCCTGGAGCTGGTAACCACTCCTAAAGGAAAGGAGTGCTTTCCTTTAGTCAAATTTTTGTTGTAAATATGCAGTGATCAAGGTGGTTCTGTACACATGTGCGATATACCTGAACACAAGCTGCTGAATTAGTCTCTAGCCTAGCAGTAAGCAGAAATGATAAAGATTTTGACTAGTAGTCAATATATATAATAGAAACTGACGAGGTTACATTACATCTTCGAGATTACAAGGCTTGATGAAGTCGATAAGGAGCCTTGACAAAATCTTCAGACTGAAAAGTAAGCACAGCTCTACGAAAGACTTTTTATCTTTTTGTCAGGACCTGACCAAAACTAGCCTACGCTAATTGACATGAGCAATGGCTCCCTAACGTCCACGAAAACTGAAACAGGTTCCAAACGCGTGTCGACGGTGACGGAACCATGGCATCTCGAGCGCGGCTGCCGCTGTGAGCCGACGATCGGGGCTGCTTTGCAGCAGGCCGTTAAGGACGTCGAACCCGGCTTGCGATAGCTTCTTCGGAGGGAACCTAGCACGTAGACGGTCGGTGTTCTTCTGCTGCCCATGCTCCTCCCGAAGCTCGATCACCTCCCGGGGCGACGTCGTCGTGCTTGGCCACTCCACGAGGCCTTTGCCGTCAACTACCTGCAACAGTCCCTGAGGGTCGAATGCGTTGCGGAAGAATGGCACGCCCTCGCCGGCGAGAAGCTCGGCCATGATGCAACCAAGGCCCCACGTGTCGATCCGCTCGTCGTAGACGCTCTCGGAGCCGACCAAGAGCTCCGGCGCGCGGTAGGCGCTCGACGATGCCAGGTGCGCCAATGCATCCTTCTTCGCGGCGGTCTCTCCGGATTGCTCCGAGACGTTAAAGCCGCATATCGTGTACTTAATGCTCGCCTTCTTCGTCTTGGTCCGCTTCTTCTCTTTCGTTTCCAGGTGCTGCTGCTGCTGGTCCTCGTCGACTATCACATTCTCCGGCACGACTTCCCTGTGCACCACGCCGGCCTCGTGCGCGCATGCCACTGCGGAGAGGAGCTGCGCCATGGCATTGCGCACCTCGTCCTCGCTGAACGGTGGCCGGTCCTCGCGGTGCCGCTGCTGCATGTACCGGCGCAGGTTCATCGGACCGGCGAACTCCGTGACGATGAAGCGGTTCTTTTTGGTGTCGTCGGAAAACGTGGCGAGCAGCTTCACGATGTTCGGGTGGCCGCGGCACGCCTGGAGCGCCATGACTTCTTGCGCGAACTCGCGGGGGCCGGTCACTACGAACTCGCCGTCGGTTTGCCCGCTGAGCTGCTTGACGGCGACGATCTGGCCCTCGACGCTGTCCCAGGCCGCGTACACCCTCCCGAACATGCCTTGGCCCACCAAGATCGCTTGCTTGTACCGCTCCGACAGAGCCGAAGGCCAGCCGCCGGGAGCCGCCGCCGTCCCTGCTTCCTCCGTCGTCGCGTAGAAGCCGCCGTTGAAGACGGCCAGCTCGTCCTCGGTCGCCGCCAAGACTGCAGCAGCCATCGTGGAGGGCGGTAGTGACGCTGTTCTCGCGAGGAACGAGAGACACGAGCGCCGGCGATCGGAAGAGTGGTTGAAGCGCAGCTCGTTTCTGCGGATGGAGGCGTGGTTCGGATGGGCCGCTGGGCTTGCAGATTTATAGTGGGCGTCGAGCCGCGGCCGGTTCGACTCGGACATGGACATGGACTCCGATTCGATTCTGGTGGCCCAGCGAACCTCGACTCGGCTCGTGCGATCTCGCCACTGCTCACCGCGTGCGAAACGGAGCTCTGTTTTTGCATCCAAGTAGTAGATACCGAAGGGTTTTGTATTAATTAAGATTCTCTTCCCATCGCTCGTGACGTCCATGCAATTTGTACCCCTTCCTTGACCATGTCTGCTAGTAACATCTTAAACGTCAACTCAAATAGTGCTCGAATATATCCAGGTTTAAAAGAAGGGTTTGTCTATTTGTGAGGTGCATGAAATTTTAAAAAAATATAGGTTAATCAGTCACAATTTTTTATCTGATTATTTTACAATTGATATAATCCTACAAATTATAGATTAACATTTACAAATTAAATATTACAATTAACAAAAGCATTACCTTCTTCTATTTCGGCCGCCGCCGCCACCCGCGCCGCTGCGTCGTCCGCGCACCATCCTGATGTCGCATCACCGATGCCGAAGCTCCTCGCCATCGTTTTGGATCGCCGTCGCGGTGCTAGGCCGCTGCCGTCTGCGGCTGGGTTGCGCTCCACCGTCACCGCAACGTTGGGCCGCCTGTGTCGGGCTTCACACCGCCTCCGTCCGAGCTCCGCCGGCGTAGGAGCGCCCAACCGCCACCTTTGTCGGGAGTTTCGTGAATGGTTTAGAGTTGAGGAAGGAAAGGGAGAGGAAATAGAGGTTCCGCACGAATCTTGGAATAAAATCAACAATCGGCTGATGGAAACTAGGATTTCAGGCGCCGGTTCCCTAGGATTTCCGTTAAAAGAATCATTCTAAAAATTGCATGTCCCCATACTCGAATAGTGTTTTAAATTCTTTGCAACTTCGTTTGGATTGCTCGCCAATGTTTGATCCATTATCATGGAGCTCCGGTCGTGGCCATGGGCACGTGGCGTGCTCCGTATTCTAATGAGGAAATTGTGGAGGAAGTAAATCTAGACCTAGCTACCAGAGGAATGGAACCTAGTGAATGTGGTGCATAATCTCAGGAAGGCATGCATAGCTATGAGGGACTGGAAGTACGAGTTGCAGAAGAGAAGGAGTGGAGGCAGGTCATAGAAAGACTAAATGACCCCCCCCCCCCCCCCCCCCCCATGAGAGCGTGAACTGAAGAAGGAAAGCAACTAAGATTGATGTAACACTAGTTAGATCATGTTTGGCGAGTACTCCCCCGTCTCAAAATACTTGTCACTCTTTAGTTTATTTTTTGACAAGTATTTTAGGACGGAGGGAGTATCCCGGTGTATCTAATATTCTTTATAAAATTTCGAAAATGAGGTGTTGACGTCATCGACACTCATATGGGCATTGTCTTTGATTTGAAACAATAATGAAGGGTAGCATAAGTATGGTTATCTAACTGGAGGATAGTAAGCATGCAAAGGGCACATGGGGGTTTTAGAAATATGAACATGTGTTTGTTAGCCTCTTGGTGGGTGTGCAGGGCAGGGGATCGAGTGGAGTGAACTGTAAGCATTTCGTTAAATTTGGCATTGCAAATTATTATCAACAGACAATCTTATCAGTCGAGAACGTACAAAACGGGGCTCCATGGCAAGGGGCATATTGCACTCGCAATGAAGACATTACATATGCAAATGCAACAATGATATCGTACAAGATATCTGTTCCTAATTAAATGTTGTCCAGACATATTTTTCGATTCATCTAAGTTCACTTCTCATGTCCGAAACGACAAACATTGCGTACTGGAGGTAGTATTAGAAAGAAGAAAAGAAGATGAGGGAAAGAAAGCTGATTTGGAGAAGATCAAATGTTTCTTTTCTTGCATCTGCATGTATTCAGACCTCGATTTGTTTTAATGAAAATTAGGTAGGGGCTTGTCCTCCTGACTTCCTCAAATAAAATATGTGCCTTTTAGTCGACCAAAAGGACGTCCTTAATTATGGAACCATGTCCCCATAAGTACCTCTTGTAATAAAGCTTCCCTTCCTCGACATTGCATCATCGTATACGCATTCAGCAATTAAGCACATCAGTTCAGTTTTCTTCTTCAGATCAAGAAAAGATATCTCGACAGAGAGAACGGCCGGGTGTGTTCTTATCTGAAAAGGAGGCTCGCCAACGTCGACTCTATAATTTTTGTTTGCATTTTGATTTTTTTGCGACGAGAACTAGTTTCACGATGATTCAAAAGTACTCCCTCCGTCCCTAAAAATTTATCGCTTTGTAGTTCAAAAATGAATTACAAAATGACAAGCTTTTGTAGACGGGGGAGTACTACTCTATTCATTCCAAATTACTTGTCACATTCCAAATTACTTGTCACAGAGTAATATGCGATGGAGGGAGTACTAGCAATCTAATCACTGGCGTCCCTAATGAATTTGCTGCTGACAGTTAAAGTATACTCGATGCTTTCAATGATCCATTCGTTCAGAACCACTACAGAGGCTTTGCTACTACGGTGCTCATCCGTCCCTATCAGACCCATCGATCCGTCGGAGCCTAACCTGAACCTGAACTTTTGCCATCCAAGCTGTCAGATCAGTACTACTACTCGAAACGGATCCATATATTCCCTGCGAGATCGATCGGAATCGGCCCCGTGATGAAGACAGTGCAGACTGCAGTGGATCTCTTCATGCACCTTCTCCAAAACCACCAAATATCTGACAGTACGATCATCAAGCAAATCAAGCACGTGAATGATGAATCTCGTGATCAGATCCCAATAGTACCAAGTGCGATCGAGCGCCCTGTTGTCGTCGGAAGCGGCGGCCGATCAGGTGGGCATTAACATCTCTAAATTAATGGCTCGGACACATACAGATCTACCTTGAAGAGCAGTGTGTGTTGTCTGTGTATGTAAGATTATCAGTTTTCATGGGACGGCGGGAGGCGTCGCATTACAGTTACAGCCGGGCGGGCAAGACAAAGATCGAACGACCCACAACTACTCTACGAGCACCTAGACTAGACACGTCCCCACCCATTATTGGGTATTGACAAAAAACAGCTCGGATCCATCGACCGATCGGCTCCGGTTTTTTTTTTTTTTAAACATCAAGCGATTTTTAAATTGAACCCACTGGGGCGGGACATATACGATTGTAATGTACCCGGCGGCAGATCGGGCTAATAATTAAACTATGTTTAATATAATGCTACAACAAATTTTTTGTTCTTGATGAGTGGCTTTTACGCGTCTTTGGACTTTGGTGTTCCGTGCCCATGAGACCGTGGCCAACAAACATTGGCCGCTTTGGACCCTGTAGTTGGTTTGAGAAATTTAAGTGCTGGACGCAGTGTAGATCTGAATTTTGCTTTTTAATTAACCGTGCAACTGGGTGTTGTTAGTAGTCTAGTACAGTAAAAGATGAACCGGCAATGTGCTATGTCTTGATGTGACCTCGCTCTATCTTATTCATGGTACAAGTAGAAGGACACGCCTTCCCTCCTCCCGTTTGTCCTCCCATACGTCCTCCCGCTGATGTGTCATCATCTTATTTGTTGTGAATATATGATAGTTAAACGGAGTATTAATGAAGAACGAATAATATTTTGACACGTCAACGGGAGAACGCATGGGAGGACCGAATGGGAGGAGGGAAGCCGCATTCGTAGAAGGACACTATAGCACTATATGTCTTGAATTGTTTGAAACACAGAAGGAATATATATGTAGGCGGATCACACTATAGCGTGCAATTACCATTATGGTTGTGACATAATAGCACCAGCTGACCCAATATCTACCTACACTGCAGCATCATGAACAGTAAGTACAGTAGATTGCTATACTGCAGGCATGAATGGTTTATTGAGTGTCATCATCATCAATCACATCCACTACAAAAAGCTTGCTCAAAGTCATGTCCATGGTACAGGAAGAGGAGAAGGACGAAAAGGTTGGACTGTGTTTTCGATCCAGCACAGCACATTCTGCTCGCACATCGATTATTTTTATGTACCTAATTTACCGGGTGTGCCACGTCTTGATGCGACTCTTCATTGATCACCGGCGTAGTCCAGGTCGGCCCTGCTGGCCCGGACGACGAGCCACCGCCGCCACCGGCCGGCGCAGGAGGAAGGCGCGCTCCGCGACGTGCACGGCGTTCTTGCACCCGTACAGGTCGAGGAACCCGCCGCCGCCGGCCGCCGCGGCGACGGACCAACGCCGGCTGGGCGGCGCCGCCGGCGGGGACAACGCGGGGAAGAGGCTGTCCATGAGCCCCGCGTCCGACGGCGACGGCGAGGAACGCTCTCGCGTGCACTCGGCGAGCGCCGCGGCGAACGGGTCGGCCTCGGCGGCGGCGGCGCTGCACGTAGGGGTGATGATGTCGCGGCGGCGGCGGCGGCGGTGGTGGTTCTCGCGGCGCGCCAAGCCAGAGGGCGGCGGCGGCGGCAGCGGGAGCGGCGGCGCGGGCGGGGAGTCCGCCGCCGCGTCGGACGCGCGGTGGAGGCGCGTCTTGGGGATGCCCGGGTGGTGCTCCCAGGAGAAGGGCACGGATGTGGTGGTCGTGGTGGTGGTGGCCGTGGAGCGGCTCGCGGCGCCGGCGCGCGGGGATGGCGACGGTGAGGAGCCCGTGGAGAGCGAGAACGAGGAGGCGGAGGAGGACGACGAAGAGGAAGAGGACGATGAGGTGCGCTGGCGACGGTGATCGGCCGGCGGTGGTGGTGGTTGCGGCGTCCGTGTGTCGGTCGGCATGGGTAGGAAGTAGGAGAGAGGCCTGCTGCCTGCGGCTGCCAGATGGTCGCGAGTTTGGTTGAAGCGGGCTGGCGGGGTGGGGTGGTGTGGAGAAGAAAGGCGGGGGCCGGGGAGATAAATACAAAAGAACATATTTGCGTTTACAACCCGGATATTTTTCAAAATAGGATGGTTTCCCTCCGATGAATTTCTTCACAAACACAAATACAATAATAACAGAGGGTGCTCTTATAATTCCATGATTCTTATAAATCCTTAGAAAAGAGGCCGCTTAATAAATACTCCCTCCGTCCCTATGAACTTATGGTTTTGTAGCTCAAAAATGAACTACAAAACGACAAGTTTATGTAGATGAAGAGAGTACGTTCTTTCTACCTTCTAAAATTTGACAAATTCACAGGTTGTTAGTTTTTTTGTATTGTATCCTGAAATATGTGGCATGCATGTCGGGAAGATCTAAGCACATAGCTTACTATATCGAGTAAGGTGACTTGACTTTGGAGCTAGCTAGCTAGCTAGGAGGGATTCCTTTAATTGCACTACACTGCTCTGAAACTGAAACTGAAGCTGAGCTGTTGCAGTCGTCGTCAGGTCAGGTCGCACCGGCCCCTAATCAACCAGTACGTACATTTATACGGTTTCCAGCAGATGGTTATCCGTAAAAGGCAGGTCATCTGTATTGTTATCCGTAGAAGGCAGGACGAGCGGGACGCAACGCCGGCGAGGATTGCTTCTCGTCGTGTTCTCCTTGCCTTCTTAATGCCTTGCGCGGCAACCGTGTACGAACAGTAAGTACTGTAAGTCGATTCTTTGTACGAGATACTACTGCTGTTGCTTAATTCTTCTGCTAGCCTTTTGTACCTAGCTAGGTACGTTATCGCTGCGACCTGGCTGCGGCACGCCCGAAGCCCGATCTGCCCGCCTTGGTTGGTGGCTGCGCTGCTCCGTTTCCGCCGCCGCGCGCGGCCGGCTGCTGTTGCGGCGGGACGCATGCAACGCACGCCTGCATGATGCGTGGTGTGTGTGTGCCGGTAGGAGTAGTGGTGGGGGCCGGCCGGCGGCAAACTACGCCCCTCTACCTAGTGCCATGCATGCTTTGCGAGCCACCACCATCCATCGCCGTGGCCGCGCTCTTCCTTTGCGCGTCCCGTCTTTCCCCTTCCTTTTCTCAACTCTTCATCAAGCTCACTGCTTTTCTGTGCCCCCCGGTGCGGTGCGTTTGTTTGTTGATCACTTTTAATTTCCGCCGTGTTGCTCGATCAACTCGTGTGTTTTATGGTACGTACTGTGCTCTGTGGATCGCGTGTGAACTGCCCATCACGATGAACGAGAGAGTACTACCGTACCAAACCAGCTACCGACATCACTCGCTTCTCCAACCACGAGTCAAGCCAAGAACAAAGAGGGCTCGGACGCCCGTGCCTCTTCCTCCGGTCCAATTTTTGCCGGACCACGCAGCACATGACTAGGAGCGTTCGGACACTTGCGAGCCAGCCATGCATGGACCCAATAACACAGCACGCCCGTCGCTTTGGAATTCGATCTAACTGCATCAGGCACGTCAATCCATTTCGCCCTTGACCGTGGTTTCTCCTCAAACTCCAAGGAAAATCAGTGATCTAGTACTGGTCGATCTCATTCCTCTTCACCTGTGGCCGGCCCTTAAAGAACGGGACTAGCTAATTCGTCCTTCTAGAATGGAGCGAGAGTAGATGTCGGTTGACAAGGAAGGACTGTCGATCAAGCTAAGGAATTTAATGATGGCCATATTTAAATATTCCAGCCACGAACCAATGTGCCACGTTGTCAAATTAAGCTAGTACTGGACTACTGCGTGCCACCCTTATGATGGCGATTGCGGTCGCTCAGTACAGGCAGCAGCATGCAGCGCCACTCGCCAATCATCTTCATCTTCCAGTTGCGTGGAGCGGTGATGGACGATGCAATAAAATATCCAACTGACGAGCCCATCATCACCAGACTATTGCAGGTTTGCAGCTAGTAGCAGGACATGGCGACGAGCTCAATGAACGAACGGATGACGCGTCGCAGGAACGCGCACAAAATCGTTTTCAGTTTCTTGATGCCGCGTGGCCGTTTTTGGGTAGAAATAAGAGAGAAAATAATTATTGAAGTGATTAAAACCCTTGATGATGGTACATATATTTATAAGGGCTGAGAGGACCTCCCTTGATTACAAAACCAATATGAGATTTTATTCTAACAGTTTTTCCTGTCTTATCTGAATGCAGATTAACAGGTGAAAGAGTCCTTTCTTGTCGCCACGGTACCAGCTACTACTACCACTACATTATTGTGTTCCTGACTGCCGCCCTTGTACACTGCAATGATTCAAATTTTGGAGTGGTCCTCTTAGGTGAAAACTACACTATTTGACTGCACATACAAACAGGAGCAGAAATGTTATCTGCAGAGAGATTAATTCTGAGATGCAGGATTGTTGGGTATGCGTATAGCTTGATTTGGAAGCATGCTATGCTGACATCAGGTACGGGTGTCAGTCGTATCGATGTGATTATCTTTCTTCAGGATGACTTTGTTTCTGTTGCCCATGCACTGTCGTGGTCTGATATTGACTCCCATTACGACAGCAAATCAGTGTCAAATCATTGTCTGTAACATCGACCGGTCGTAAGATAGATAAAATCTGTTTGGTGAGTTATCCCTTTCAGATAACAGAGTGAAACTGAATCAATTTTTGGATCCAATCATTTGCACTCAAATTTAGCTGTATACGCGCAGCATGCGACGCAGATTGATGTTAGACTGGCAAATTAGAACCGACAATATCTTCCATTCAGTGCCAGCATCTCCAAGTCTCCTCGGCACTTAGCTCTGATATTACTGCTTCCGCTTCTGCGTACCACTGAAGCAAACGTCTTCTCCTCACTCAGCACCACGAAGCTCACTACCAGCCTGTAGAATTGGACGCAGTAGCTTCTCTGTCGCTGTCAGAAAATGACAAGTTTAGGGGGAGTCAGTGACTGTCATTGTAGCCATGGAGTCATGGAGGGCCCAAGTTGAATCACTGAGCTCTCATGAGGAAGTGGCAATGCCCAAACTTAAGTAGCATGGACACTGATACAGACTGGTGCAGGTGACAAGTGCCTTACAGATACAGTTATGTAGTAGTATGTTGTTGATTTTAGGAGAAGGTACCTTGCTGCCTGAACATGACATTGGATGGTATCTCAGGCGAGTAGCTAAGATCATAAATTTCAGGTGATGCGGTAGAAACCTTTTGCTTTGGGATGAATTCAATGCTAGTATTTTCAGTACATAGACCAATGTGTACCTTGACGAGTGCCAAAGATATGCTCGAATCAGGAGCTTGACATACTTGGCCCATTTCTGCATCTTCAGTCATCTTATTTCAGGGCATTTTTGGATCGAGGAGACAGATTTTAGCATTCGCTACAGTTGCAAAACAGATACTAGTCAGCTATAGTAAATGCACCACAGTAAGAACGTCGTGATCCATATTCCATAAGCCTCATGAGTACAGGAGGAACATATACAAGCAAAATCCAAGGCTGTGATATCTACCGGAGGAACAGTGCAAAGCCTGCTTCTTATGTTTCTCCTTGAAAGGCCCTGCTTCTCAAGTTTGTCCTTCCTTTCCCTCCGCAGGTGGCCCGCGAACAGTCGAACACACGCACACCAGCCATGGTGACAAAATTAGGAAGAGCGAGATCAACATATTTTTTTTTTACAGATATACTTTTTTTTCAGGTGACTGATACATCAGGTGATGGGCTGATTAGCAATTAAAATGTCTTTGTTTTCTAAATATGCTATTTTTTACTATGTTAGTTGTTAATTCTGTTAATTGTAAAGGATTATGTTACTTGTTTCTCCCTCCAGGTGGCAACACGAGGAATCCATCCCATCTTATGCAGTTCTGTTTCTATCATTGAGCCACTGCAACATTCACCCATAGCTGTTTATGAATGGATCTTGTGTCTACAAATTTAGCAGCAGTTCAGGTATTCCCCGTGCGTGACTGGAGCATGCCTCTGCGATGGATGTTTGGTTCGGATCTAAGTACAACCGTAGATTACATGGGGTCCACCAGTCAGTCACAGGAAGCACCAGCCTTCGAATTGCGCGGCCATGGATGCATGCATGCAACTGCGCGGCGGCACACGAAATGCCGGCCAGGATGCCGCGATCGAGCAAGCAGCTCATGGCGCGCCATCGCCAAGCCCCTCCCCGCAACGCGCGCTGGCAACGCAGCCCATGCACGCGCCATCCTCACCTCCTCCCCACAGGCAGCCCGCCCGCGCGCGCCACCTCCCTCCGCCCGCCCTCCCCGACGACGCCGCGCGCGCATGGCCGCCTTCATCAACCGCCGCATCCTCCCGCCGTTCCGCCGCCCGCCGCTCCCCTTCTTCCACCACCCGTCGGCCGCCGCCGCCGTCGCCGCCGGGCAGCTGACCCGACGACGCCCGTGGACGCCCCGCCGCATCCTCGACCCGGGCGACGACGTCGTCCTCCGATGGTACCGCCTCTTCCTCGTCACCTGCCTCGTCGGCCTCTTCGTCGACCCGCTCTACTTCTACCTCCTCCACACCGACGGCCTCAACTCCTGCGTCTCCATGGACATGGGCATCGGCGTCATCGTCACCACCGTCCGCTCCGTCGCCGACCTCTTCTACCTCGTGCACATGATCCTCAAGTTCCGCATCGCCTTCGTCGCGCCCAGCTCCCGCATATTCGGCCGCGGCGAGCTCGTCCGCGACCCCGACCAGATCGCAATCCGGTACCTCAAGAACGACTTCATTATCGACTTCGCCGCCATGCTCCCCATCCCACAGGTACATTATCTCATTGCATGTGTCTCCATATCTATTTATCATCGGCTGACCTTTCACGTCCACGCATTCATGGTCGTATGAACAATTGTGATCGTATTATATAATTCAATATTCAATAACTTTTGATTCTGAACATTACAACAATATGTTCCTCATTTCATAAATATATTTACAATCTACTCTATATTTTGTATTATGGAAAAAATTTGCAAATTCTTAATGTAAATCTTCAAAAAATGAGATTCAAAACTCAATAAAACATACATGTGCACTACCTTAAAATGAACTTCATCCTTGGCATGGGCGAAATTTGAATGTTGGCCTAGAGGGGGGGTGAATAGGCCTTCTTGAATTTTATCGGTTCCTGTAACACTTCAACAACGAGATCAAAAACAGATATAACGGACTAGTCCGGTAAAGTGCGGACTAGTCCGGATTTTACGGGCTAGGTTGATCAAGTTAGGTCAATTTGATTGTTTGTTGACTTTTGCAGCGGAAATATAAACTTTGTGATCAGTTCAATAGTTGTGTAACAGATTCTATTAAGAATATGACTTTATTTCAACTATTAACTTTGTATTCAACAAATCTAATCAAACCCTAGATAATGTTGATCAACTAGAATAAAGAACACAAATGAAAGACACAAGATTTATCCCGTGGTTCGGTTACCACGAAGGCAGCCTACGTCCACGTTGAGGAGCCCACAAAAGGGCCGGGTCTTCACTAACCCTTCCCTCGTTCGGATCGCCACGAAGGCCAATCCTCTTCCACTAATCACACAGGGGTAAATCACCGAGTTTAAGGGGCGATCTCACAAGTTGAGCGCTCCCTTGATTACAAGATTCAAGACCACCAATAACACACTTCAAAATATACAAACTGAGATGCAAGAGTGTGTTAGAGATTCAAACCAAGAGCTCAATCGCGTATCAAGTGCCCTCTCCAATGATCTACAAGTGATCTTCAATGTAGTGATCAATTTAGCACTTGGTTTTGTGGAGAGAGTTAGTTTTTGAGGCTCTTGGGAGGTGTGACGGCGCTAGGGTTCGAGAGAGTTTGAAAGTGGGCCGTGCACCTCTATTTATAAGGGGTTTCTGGAAGTTACCGTTAGGGTTCAGAAAATTCGGACTAGTCCGTGGTGGTGACCGGACTAGTCCGGTGTGCTGTGAGAAGCAAACCCTAAGTGTCCAGGAATATCGGACTAGTCCGTTTGAAAACGGACTTGTCCGATTTCACTGCTGGAAAACTTCGGACTAGTCCGATTGTCATCGGACTGGTCCGGACCTGTGAAACCTTTAGTGTTTAGGATGACAAGTCCGCACTTGGAGGACTTGTCCGATTTAGATCAGTGTGTATATCGGACTAGTCCGTGTAAACACCGGACTTGTCCGAAGTGGATCAGAAAGGATATCGGACTAGTCCGGTGGAGACCGGACTTGTCCGATCTAGTGACTTGTGCATTGTGTTGAGGACTAGTCCGCACTGGGGAGGACTAGTCCGAAGTGGAACAGAAGAATTATCGGACTAGTCCGGTGATGACCGGACTTGTCCGATCTTGTGCAGAATGTGATATCGGACTAGTCCGGTGGACATCGGACTAGTCCGGTCCTGTATAGCTTTGTGCATGTGTGTGTGATTAAATGAGATTGAGCTCTTGGGTGTGTTTCCTTAACACACTCCACACATACTAAACTACTAGTTTCTTCTCCTTGAGCTCAAATCCATTTTCCTTCTCAATTTCCTCTTTTTGGCACTTTGCTCATCTTTCATCATTTTTCTGCATTCATCTCAACAAAAGAATTAGGATCCCAATTGCTTGTCATAAATCATCCAAAACCCACAAGGGAGTCCTAGATGCACTTTCAATCTCCCCCTTTTTGGTGATTGATGACAACCAATTGAGATTTCACAAAATGAGGTATAAAATGAGATTTTTCATAAAGTGTGCACATATGACTCAAAAATGCATCAAGCAACAAGAGAATCATTCATATGTGCATTCTTTATGGTGGGATGCATACTAAGAGCATGAATGCATTAAGAATGACAGAATTTGCATTGATCAACTAATATCAAGTGAATATAGCATTTCAGGAGCAAAAATTCAGATTTCATCACACACTTGCAAATTAACTGAGCAATTTAACATAGGACCAAACATGATATGAAAATAGCGTTAAACAATTACAATCACAAATAGAAAATACATGGAGACTCTCTCCTCGCATTCTATGCAGCTAAAGCTAAGTCTAGAAGCTCCCCCTCAATCTCTCCCCCTTTGGCATCAAGACACCAAAAAGAGAGAGAGGGAGGTCCAAGGGCTTCACTCTTCGCTGTCAGTCCTCTCATCGTCTTCATCATCTTCATCGCTTTCTTCTTGGCGAGGTTGAGAGGGAGGAGGAGGAACGGAGCTGCTCGAGCCCCCAATGCCAAAATAGGCAAGCTCGGATGTAGTCAAGGGGCTGAGTTCAGTGACGTCCAGATCAGAGTCTTCAGAAATGACTGGAGACCCTATTGGGTTGATCTCCAGTTTCTCACTCAGCTGCTTCACATTTGCTTTTATGTACCTCATGTCTTCTTTCCTCTTCTGGTTGAGCTTATGAAGCTTCACTTCAGTTTTCTTGCAGGAGGAGAGAAGAGACACCAAGTACTTCAGGATCCCACTGGCGGATCCTTTCTTAGGGGCTTCCCTGGAGGGAGGAGTAGCCCTAGCAGCTTCTTCTTGTCTTGCCGGTGCCTCGGGGCTTGAGGCCGGCGATGGAGGAGCTTGGACAATTACTGGCTGAGGCTTCTGAGGCCTCAGTGGAGTGTGCTCCACATCCTTCACGAACTCGATCCCTGTGACCTTCTCGATCATAAACATCAAGTAGGGGGCATAGCCACAGGATCGGTTGGGGGTGCTTGAGATATTGACCATATCATTCCAGATATATTCAGCCACATCAAACTTTCTGTCCTTGCTTATGACCCTCATCAGGGTCCGGAGGTAGCCTTGTACACTCCCTGCATCCCCATCCTTGGGGGCTATTGTCTTCCGGAGGACTCTATTGAGCACAACAAAGAAAGGCTTCATATTCTTGGTAGAGGGAGGGACATACTTGGAGTTGGGCTCATACAGGAACTTCATCCTGTCCCTCTCAATGACCCCTATGTTGTGGATAATGAGGTGGTCATTTTCTCCAGACTCAAGGTGCAGCAAACTGGCAAACTCTTCTTGAGTAATTGAGTACTTGGATCCATGAGTCATCCAAGTCACACTTTCCTCGTCTTCACTGGAGAAGTGGCACGTTGCATAAAACTGTGCAATCACTTCATCATTCCAGTTATATCTGAAGGCAAACAAGTCCTTCAGTCCGTGTTTCTCAGCAGCTGCAATAACCTCATCAAAGGCTGCACACTTCTTCTTCTCCAGGTGGGCCCAGTCAATCCATTGACTGCGCACCACTGGGGTCTTCATAGGCAAATAGACCAATTTGTAGAAGTCCGAGTGGAAATTGGACCAAAATCTGCCATCTGCTGCTTGCTTGGATCTTGCATAGCAGTCTACCCCTCTCAGCTTAGCAGCCACCTCGCTGCCCTTGCCAGTGAACTTCTCTTCATTTGGGTCCCGGGCCCCTTCTCTGGGGGCATGCAGCTTGAGGGGCCCAACTGGCCCTGTGGCAACTCCTTTGCCCTTTCCTTTGGTTTGTCGAAGGCCACTTGAGGAGGTGCCGGCCTTCGATGCAGCTTTCTTTACACACACTTTCCTTCTGACTTGGGGAGGTGAGGGAGCTGGCTCGGAGGGTTTCTCTTGGCGTTTCTTGCCAAGACCCGCCGAGGGCCTAGGTGCCACTTCGGACTCAAAATCGGACATTTCGTAGTCAGAGCTCGACATGATCTGAGAATGAGTGATCAAGGTAAAATACAGGTTATACAAGGTATTGGTGAGATAATATGGCAATGGAAGGCATTAGGGAATGAAGGAATTAGGTTTTGGTTCAGAAACAACGGACTTGTCCGGTGCAAAGGCACGGACTAGTCCGGTGGACCGGACTTGTCCGTACATGGACCGGACTAGTCCGGTGTTCATCCGCAAAAACCTAACAGATTGGGTAAAATTTGATCCCTAAGCCAAAAATAGTCTAGCATACACGTAGTACACCTATTGGACATGTAACTAGTGAAGAATGCTAGGCCAAACGATAAGCAATGGAGAAATTTGCGATTTCTTAGGGTTTGAAGAAAATTTACCAAGAAATCGAAGGAGGCTTGAGATTTTGGGGGTTGGAGGCCGGACTTGTCCGCTAACTTCAATCCCCGAGTCTTCAAGCTTGATCTCCGCCCAAGTTTGAGGTTTTTCGACGGAGGAATCGAGTATTTGCCTTGGGAGCTCGAGCGCAAGAGAGAGAATGCTTGGGGCGAGTGTGAGAGTGAATGAATTAGGGTTTGGTGGCGGCTAGGGTTAAGGACACGAAAAATCGGACAAGTCCGGACATGACCGGACTAGTCCGAAGTCGTCCAGAGACTTATATCGGACTAGTCCGTGGTCTGTCGGACTAGTCCGGCCTAACCGGCACTCTGCGGACAAGTCTGCAATGGGCGGACTAGTCCGGGTAACCACGGACTTGTCCGTGGTCACCAGGAGAGAAATGCATAGCCCATTCATATATATTTGAAGGTTCAATATTAGAGAATAGAGAGACAAAACAATTCAAATAATCTTGATGAATTTGACCAGTAAGCAAACAACAATCATACTATGATCAAAATTCATCAAGATCTAATGATTGACATAGTTTTCGAGAGAAAAGTGAAGAGGGATGATTTTCACAATTCAATCAAAATTTTGAAGAAACATACAGGTATGCAACTTTTCAAGCCACACTCCGAGAATCAAGAACATTTAGCTCATTTCGGAGTTCACAAAAGCGTTTTTCATCAAGTGGCTTGGTGAATATGTCGGCTAATTGTTTTTGGGTGTTGACATGAGAGATGGATATGTCTCCTTTCATGGAATGGTCTCTCAAGAAGTGGTGTCTTATGTCTATATGTTTTGTTCTAGAGTGCTCAACTGGATTGTGTGCTATTTTAATGGCACTCTCATTATCACAAAGGAGAGGAATATGGTTCATATTGTAACCATAATCCCTTAGAGTTTGTCGCATCCAAAGAAGTTGTGCACAACAACTCCCGGCTGCAACATACTCCGCTTCGGTTGTGGATAATGCAATGGAATTCTGTTTCTTGGATGACCAAGAAACTAAGGATCTTCCTAGAAATTGGCAAGTGCCGGAAGTACTTTTTCTATCTACTTTGCACCCGGCATAATCTGCATCGGAATACCCAATGAGATTGAATTTTGAGCCTTTTGGGTACCAAAGACCAAGGTTGGGTGTATGAACTAAATATCTTAAGATTCTCTTAACGGCTGTCAAATGACATTCCTTGGGGTTGGCTTGAAATCTTGCACACAAGCAAACACTCAACATGATGTCTGGCCTAGATGCACATAAATATAGTAAAGATCCAATCATGGAGCGATATACCTTTTGGTCGACGCTCGTTCCATCTTCATTGAGGTCCAAGTGCCCATTCGTTGCCATGGGAGTCTTTATCGGCTTTGCTTTGTCCATGCCAAACTTCTTGAGGATGTCCTGCGTGTACTTGGTTTGGCTTATAAAAGTTCCTTCCCTTTGTTGTCGCACTTGAAATCCCAAGAAGTACTTCAATTCTCCCATCATCGACATTTCGAATCTCTCTGTCATAATTTTGCTAAACTCTTCACAGAAGGATTGGTTAGTTGACCCAAAAATTATATCATCAACATATATTTGGCAAATAAAAAGATCATTATCCAGATTTTTTGTGAATAACGTATAGTCTACTTTGCCAATTTGAAAACCATTATCTATTAAAAAATCTCTAAGGCACTCATACCAAGCTCTAGGAGCTTGTTTGAGGCCATAGAGAGCCTTACGCAGTTTATACACGTGATGGGGGAACTCTTCGTCTTCAAACCCGGGTGGTTGCTCCACGTACACCTCCTCCTTGATCGGTCCGTTGAGGAAGGCGCTTTTCACGTCCATTTGATACAGCTTGAAATCATGGTGAGTAGCATATGCAAGTAATATTCTAATTGATTCAAGCCTAGCTACTGGAGCAAAAGTTTCATCGAAATCCAAACCTTCGACTTGTGAGTAACCTTTGGCCACAAGTCGTGCCTTGTTTCTTGTTACCACACCGTGTTCGTCTTGCTTGTTGCGGAAGACCCACTTGGTGCCTACAACATTTGCATTGGGTCTTGCCACAAGTTCCCAGACCTCGTTTCTCTTGAAATTGTTCAACTCTTCTTGCATCGCCACTACCCAGTCCGGATCCTTCAATGCATCCTCAGTCCTGCGGGGTTCCAAAAAGGAGACAAACGAGTAATGTTCACAAAAATTTGCTATGCGAGATCTAGTGGTTACTCCCTTTTGGATGTCGCCGATGATGTTGTCGATCGGGTGATCCCTTTGAATGCATTGGTGCACTCTTGGGTGTGGTACTTGGGGAGTCGTGTGTTGGTGATCATCTTCTTCTCCCCCTGAGTTGTTGTCCTCGTTGATTTGTTCATTACGTTCGTACTCCTGTGGTTGATCTTGTATTGAGGCTCCCCCTTGATGGTTGATTTCATCTTGTGGTTCACTTTCATCTTGTATTTGTGACGTTGACTCTTGTGGTCGTACTTCGCCTAGAGCCATTCTCTTCAATGCTTGATAGGGGGCTTCTTCTTTACCTAATTCACATTGATCAACTTGCTCCTTTTGGGAGCCATTAGTTTCATCGAACACTACGTCACGTGCCACTTCAACAAGTCCGGAGGACTTGTTGAAGACACGATAGGCGTAAGTGTTCGAATCATAGCCAAGCAAGAAACCTTCATCGGACTTCGAAGCGAACTTTGAAGTCCTGGGCTTCTTGTTTAAAATATAGCAAGGAGAACCAAAAACTCGAAAATATGAAATGTTCGGTTTGTTACCGGTGAGTAGCTCATAGGGGTCTTCTTTAGTAGTCGATGAAGATAGAGGCGATTTGTGGCGTGGCAAGCTGTGTTGATTGCTTCCGCCCAAAATCGGTCCGAAGTCTTGTATTCATCGAGCATAGTTCTTGCCATTTCTATGAGCGTGCGGTTCTTCCTTTCGGCAACTCCATTTTGTTGTGGGGAGTATGGTGCTGAAAATTCGTGCTTGATTCCTTCTTCATCAAGGTACTCCTCCACTTGTATGTTTTTGAACTCCGTGCCATTGTCACTCCGAATACTCTTGATTTGTAATGAAAATTCGTTTTGTGCTCGCTTGAAGAACTTCTTGAGTGTCCCTTGTGTTTCTGATTTTTCATGCAAAAAGAACACCCAAGTGAAGCGGGAAAAATCATCAACAACAACTAAACCATACTTGTTACCGCCGATGCTTATGTAAGCAATTGGACCAAACAAGTCCATATGAAGTAGTTCGAGCGGTCTTGTTGTGGTCATGATGTTCTTCGCAGGATGCTGTGCTCCAACTTGTTTCCCTGCTTGGCACGCGCTACATGGCCTGTTCTTCTCAAACACAACATCTTTCAAACCTCGGATGTGATCGCCCTTGAGGAGTTTTTGAAGGTTCCTCATACCAACATGTGCCAGCCGTCTATGCCACAGCCAACCCATGTTGGTCTTTGCAATCAAGCATGTGTCGAGTTCGGCTTTATCCTTGTTGAAGTCAACAAGGTAAAGCTTTCCCTTCAACATACCCTTGAATGCAATAGAACCATCGCTCCTTCTTGAGACGATCACACCCTCGTTAGTAAACAGGCAATTATAACCCTTGTCGCACAATTGAGATATGGACAGCAGGTTATAATCTAAAGATTCAACGTGCAAAACATGTGAAAGAGTATGTTCAGAGGATATGGCTATTTTACCGGTACCGAGGACCCTCCCTTGACTGTTGTCTCCAAAGTAGATCCCTTCATTTGGGTCCTCGTTCACTTCATACTCCACAAACATCCTCCTTTCTCCGGTCATGTGGTTTGTGCATCCACTGTCTAGCACCCATTTGGATCCACCGGAGGAGTAGGCCTGCAGAAACAAGTTACGCCTTGGTTTTAGGTACCCAAGCTTGCTTGGGTCCTTGGAGGTTAGTGACAATACATTTGGGCACCCACACATGGGATTTTGTGTTCCCATGGCGTGGCCCAGCATAATAAGCATACACTTTACCAATATTGTTTCTCATTAATACATATGAAGCATCGAAGGTTTTAAACAGGAGTTGTTGCTGATTATTGGTCGGACTAGTCTGTGTGACCGGACTTGTCCGGATGACCGGACTTGTCCGGACCACAACCGGACTAGTCCGGTTTTCATGAGAGTTCAGATTTTAGTTTTCGTGCTGCCGGGCTGTGAGGGTCCTCCTTTCACAAAGGTAATCTTTCCCTTGTTATTCTTATGATTTCCAGCTCTTTGCTTTCCATCATAGGAATAACCAATGCCATACTTGACATTTGGAGGTCTTTGGACCAAATATGCACTACGTGCATAGTTGATCCTTTTCTTGTCAAATATTACACATTGGGTAGGGTTTTTGTCCTTTGTGGAGGTGGACTTTTCTTTCAACCTGGTGTTTATCTTTTCACATTTGTAGATATGAGTATTATTACTTGAAGTGGATTGAGAAGGTAGGCTTGAAGAGGAGGAGGGTTCACTAAGCTTGAGTGACTCAATTTGCACTTCAAGGATCTTGTTGACCTCGATCAGGTCATCAAGTTGGTCCTTGATTGCTACATTTGAGTTGGTTAGCTCCAAGCAAGTTTTCTTGCTTGAAGCTAGCTCAAGCTCTAGTGAGTGGCTTCTTTCCTTTTCATGAACTAGAAGATTGTCAAGTTCCACATGCTTCTCCTTTTGGGAGATAATCATGTCTTCTTGACGATCGATTAGCTCTTCCTTCTCAACAAGTTGGTTAAGCAAGAATTTCATTTTTGCAGCAGTTTTTCTATCTAAGCCAGCTAGCATATCTTCATCACTATCTAAATCATCATCACTTGAATAAGAATGTAAGGAAGGAGTTTTGATATTTACCTTGCGTTTACCTTCCTTAGCCATGAGGCAAGTCCCATTTGCCTTCTTTGCACCGAGCGTGGGAAAGAGTGTGGGTTTCTTGGACACGCTCTCGATGGCTATGCTAGCCAATTCTTCTTCATCGGACGATGAAGACTCATCGTTTGAGTCCCATTCCTTTCCAATGTGTGCTTGTTCAGCTTGTTTCTTCTTCTTGAAGAACTTCTTTGCTTGAGGCTTGGACTCTTTGTTCTTCTTCTTATTGTCCTCATACGGGCAGTCGACTATAAAGTGGTTGTATTCACCACAGTTATAGCACGCCCGCCTCATCTTTGGCTTCGTCCTTTCTTTGTATTTTGCTTCATTTGATTTTGTTCCTTGTCTTTTCTTCATAATTCTCTTAAACTTCTTCATGAACAAAATCATATCTTCTTCATCTAGCTCGCTGCTTTCATCATCGCTGTCCTCCTCAAGCTGTGCTTCTCTTGCTTCTTTGGATAAAGGCTTGAGTGAGGACTTTAGGGCAACTCCCTTCTTCTTGGCCGATGTGAGGTCGGCTATTTCTTTTACGTGCTTGGCTTGCTTCTCCATCATCTCAAAGTTAATGATCTTGCCAAGCAGTTCATCAGGAGTCATTTTCTTGTACCCCGGACTCTCTCGGATCATAGAGCAAAGTGTAACATTGCGAGGCATGAAAGCTCTAAGGATGAGCTTTACAACCTCGTGATCATTCCACTTTCTGCTCCCATATGATCGAAACTTGTTCACGAGAGTCTTCAGTCTGTTGTACATGTCCTGGGGTGACTCATCTTCCTCAATCGCGAACCTTCCTAGTTCGCCCTCAATCATTTCAATCTTGGCTTCCCTCACATGTCTGTCACCTTCATGCGCTGTTTGTAGGGTATCCCAGATTTCTTTGGCAATTTCTAATCCGTCCACCTTTGTGAATTCATCTCGACTTAGAGATGAGGTGATGACGGCTGCGGCTTGTGCATTCCTGTGGATGGCTTGCTCTTGACTTGGCGTGAGCTCTTCGTCGTCATCTGGGATATTGATTCCTGTGCACACAATATGCCATAAACTTGGGTTAAGGGAAATCAAGTGCATCTTCATGTTTTGCCTCCACATAGAGTAGTCACTCCCATCGAAGTGTGGGGCTTTTCCAAGGGGAATGGATAGATAGTGATTGCTGTTAGAATTTAAACGGTCATAATTAAAAGGATATCGGGAGTAGTCGGTGTGACTACTCCCCTTCTTCTTTTCTTCAACTTTGGCTTTCCCTTTGGAAAGCGCTTTCTTTCTAAGGAGAGCTTTCAGCTCCAATGTCTCCTCATCATCATCGTCAAAGTCTTGAATGGCTTCGAGATACTTTTCAAGCTTTTGATGCTTGTCATTGTTCATCTCTTCCTGGTTGTTGATCTTTTGGACTTCCTTCATGTCCGACATGATCTCTTCGAGCGGTTGCACTCTTTCTTGAAGAACCTCGCTCTGATACCAATTGAATGTTGGCCTAGAGGGGGGGTGAATAGGCCTTCTTGAATTTTATCGGTTCCTGTAACACTTCAACAACGAGATCAAAAACAGATATAACGGACTAGTCCGGTAAAGTGCGGACTAGTCCGGATTTTACGGGCTAGGTTGATCAAGTTAGGTCAATTTGATTGTTTGTTGACTTTTGCAGCGGAAATATAAACTTTGTGATCAGTTCAATAGTTGTGTAACAGATTCTATTAAGAATATGACTTTATTTCAACTATTAACTTTGTATTCAACAAATCTAATCAAACCCTAGATAATGTTGATCAACTAGAATAAAGAACACAAATGAAAGACACAAGATTTATCCCGTGGTTCGGTTACCACGAAGGCAGCCTACGTCCACGTTGAGGAGCCCACAAAAGGGCCGGGTCTTCACTAACCCTTCCCTCGTTCGGATCGCCACGAAGGCCAATCCTCTTCCACTAATCACACAGGGGTAAATCACCGAGTTTAAGGGGCGATCTCACAAGTTGAGCGCTCCCTTGATTACAAGATTCAAGACCACCAATAACACACTTCAAAATATACAAACTGAGATGCAAGAGTGTGTTAGAGATTCAAACCAAGAGCTCAATCGCGTATCAAGTGCCCTCTCCAATGATCTACAAGTGATCTTCAATGTAGTGATCAATTTAGCACTTGGTTTTGTGGAGAGAGTTAGTTTTTGAGGCTCTTGGGAGGTGTGACGGCGCTAGGGTTCGAGAGAGTTTGAAAGTGGGCCGTGCACCTCTATTTATAAGGGGTTTCTGGAAGTTACCGTTAGGGTTCAGAAAATTCGGACTAGTCCGTGGTGGTGACCGGACTAGTCCGGTGTGCTGTGAGAAGCAAACCCTAAGTGTCCAGGAATATCGGACTAGTCCGTTTGAAAACGGACTTGTCCGATTTCACTGCTGGAAAACTTCGGACTAGTCCGATTGTCATCGGACTGGTCCGGACCTGTGAAACCTTTAGTGTTTAGGATGACAAGTCCGCACTTGGAGGACTTGTCCGATTTAGATCAGTGTGTATATCGGACTAGTCCGTGTAAACACCGGACTTGTCCGAAGTGGATCAGAAAGGATATCGGACTAGTCCGGTGGAGACCGGACTTGTCCGATCTAGTGACTTGTGCATTGTGTTGAGGACTAGTCCGCACTGGGGAGGACTAGTCCGAAGTGGAACAGAAGAATTATCGGACTAGTCCGGTGATGACCGGACTTGTCCGATCTTGTGCAGAATGTGATATCGGACTAGTCCGGTGGACATCGGACTAGTCCGGTCCTGTATAGCTTTGTGCATGTGTGTGTGATTAAATGAGATTGAGCTCTTGGGTGTGTTTCCTTAACACACTCCACACATACTAAACTACTAGTTTCTTCTCCTTGAGCTCAAATCCATTTTCCTTCTCAATTTCCTCTTTTTGGCACTTTGCTCATCTTTCATCATTTTTCTGCATTCATCTCAACAAAAGAATTAGGATCCCAATTGCTTGTCATAAATCATCCAAAACCCACAAGGGAGTCCTAGATGCACTTTCAAAATTTGAATTCGTCCATGCCAAGGATGACGGTGGGTTAGTTTTGAATTTTTTCATTTTGTGTGTTGTTTATATTAATAATATTTAAAAATCATATATTAATAAAAAATCCTTAATTACACATATACATGACATCCTCGTAATGTAGCACTATGTTTAACAAATTCAGTGCATATAATGAGTAACAATATTCAGAAGGCTTTAATGCACTGAACTATTCACACATCTCCGCAGCAACATCTGTTTGGTACTCCCTCCGTCCCCATGAACTTGTCGCTTTGTAGTTCATTTTTGAACTACAAAGCGACAAGTTTATGGGGACGGAGGGAGTACGTGAAACCCAACAGCACCCACCGTTTGTCTTGCAGAATACAAGAACTGTGATCTATTCGCTATATGTGATGAACAATTCAGCTTGTAATGGTATTCCGATTATCTCCAAAATGATCAAACTTACCTTATATCATGTCTACTGACAGAGCTGTTGCATTTGCAAGTCATCTAGTTGATATATATGGCCTCTCATCACACTCTGCCGGTCCTTGCAGATTATTATCTGGTTTATTATACCAGCTGTGAGTTCCACGGCCAATCATACCAACAATACGCTCTCAATGATCGTGTTAATCCAGTACATACCAAGAGTCTTTCTCATAGTATCCTTGAACTCCAAGATTGTGAAGGCAAGTGGAGTAGTCGCAAGAACTGCTTGGGCAGGGGCTGCCTACAACCTGCTTCTTTACACCTTGGCAAGTCATGTATGTGATTTTTTTTCCCATCTGTATTCATGTATCGTCAACATTATTACAATAATGTCTGCGTTGACAGTATATTTCATCAGTCAATAACACGCTCAATTAACCAATGATGCATCATGGCTAATGCAGGTTCTTGGTGCTATGTGGTACCAGCTGGCCATTGAGCGGCAGTACACCTGTTGGATGGAAGTGTGCACAAACGAGAAAAACGCCACTGCACCAGGCGTTCCAAGATGTTTAATGAGCTACTTGGACTGCAGAACCACGGCAGATCCAGCACGCGTCGCTTGGCTCGAACGCAGTTCGATTAGGAAGCAGTGTCTACTTCCTGATGCCGTGTATGAGTACGGATTATTCTCCGATGCGCTGAATCTGGATCGTACCGGGGTGCCCTTCGTCGACAAGTACCTCTACTGCCTCTGGTGGGGGTTCCGGAACTTGAGGTACTGTGTTATGTTAAGGATGATGGGGTTTCGTTTGTTCTCCTTTAATTTGGATTTTTTATGACATGAGAATGACGAAGTTTTTTTGTCCCTTGTGTTGAAATCAGTTCGTATGGACAGAACTTGCAGAACAGCACCTACAAGGGAGAGACCGTGTTCTGCATCCTGATATGCCTAATGGGCCTCGTCTTCTTCTCGCATCTCATCGGGAACATGCAGACGTACTTGCAGTCGATGACGGTGAGGCTGGAGGAGTGGCGTGTGAAGCGGCGGGACATCGAGGAGTGGATGCGGCACCGTCAGCTGCCGGCGGAGCTCCAGGAGCGCGTGCGCCGCTTCTTCCAGTACAAGTGGCTGGCGACGCGCGGCGTGGATGAGGAGTCGATCCTGCAGTCGCTGCCGCTGGACCTCCGGCGCGAGATCCAGCGGCACCTGTGCCTGGCCCTGGTGCGGCGCGTGCCCTTCTTCTCGCAGATGGACGAGCAGCTGCTGGACGCCATCTGCGAGCGGCTGGTGTCGTCGCTGAGCACCAAGGACGCGTACATCGTGCGGGAGGGCGACCCGGTGAGCGAGATGCTGTTCATCATCCGCGGCGAGCTGGAGAGCTCGACGACGGACGGCGGGCGGACCAACTTCTTCAGCTCCATCACGCTGCGCCCGGGGGACTTCTGCGGGGAGGAGCTGCTCACGTGGGCGCTGATGCCCAACAACCCCAGCCTTAACTTCCCGCAGTCCACGCGCACCGTGCGCTCGGTCACGGAGGTGGAGGCCTTCGCGCTGCGCGCCGAGGACCTCAAGTACGTCGCCAACCAGTTCAAGCGCCTCCACAGCAAGCGGCTGCAGCACGCGTTCCGGTACTACTCGCACCAGTGGCGCAGCTGGGCCGCCTGCTTCGTGCAGGGCGCCTGGCGCAGGTTCAAGAAGCGAAAGCTCGCCAGGGAGCTCATGAAGCAGGAGGGCATCTACTACCCAGCTGGCGTCAGCGGCGACGACAACGACAACGACGGCGGTGGTGTAGGCGGCGGCGGCGGCGGCGCCGGAGACGTCGACAACGACGACGTGCCCCTGCTGGGCAAAGGCGGTGACCGCGGCGCCGGTGGCGAGGGCGCGGACGGTGCCGGCGGACACGCGGCGCACCTCGGCGCGACGTTCCTGGCGTCCAAGTTCGCCAAGAACACCAAGCGCGGCGCGGCGCAGCAGCAGCAGCACCACCACCACCACCAGCAGCAAAGGGCCGATGACGTGTCCGCCACCATCAAGCTCCCGAAGCTCGCCAAGCCCGACGAGCCGGACTTCTCCTTGCACGTCACCGAGGACTTGCTGTGACGACCGACCGTGAGCTCCCGGCCAGCCGTCTCACTAGCAAGCAGCGACATGATCAGTTGATCACCATGCCACGCCAGCTTCTTCTATTCTCAGATAGATAGATCATAGATTAAACCGCATCACGCGTCCTTGTACTACTGTGCAGTGGAGCTGATTAATTTATAGTAGTTGACTTTACCTCAGTTCAGACTTGAGATCGTTCCGTGTTCAACAATGCTCACCGTAGAGCTGCCTGTATAATAAATATGTACAGAGCAGAACAATATTCTGATTCTGACTTTTTGGACCGTGAGTATAGTTTTTCAAATGGGCGGTCCGGCTCGAGCCCGATATGGCCCGACATGAACTAGTCCGGTCCGTCTTTCGTGCCGTGCAGGATTGTATTGTCGTGCTCAACACGCGATCCAACCACATCATGGAAGCCATTTTTTGTGCTGGATCAGCGCGACGGCACAAGAGGCTCCTCACACGGCTGGCGCTTGCATCCCCCACACGGTGAGCTCGGCGGCGGCAGAGAAGGTGGTACGCTCGCTGACGGTGACGGCGGAAAAGGCCGTGATCTCGGTCGCCTCAGTGAGCCCATCAGCGGCAGAGAAGGTCGTCCGCTGTCGTTGCCCATGTCGATTCCGCGCCATCTCCAGACCACGGCAGTCGGTTGAGGAGGCTCTCGGTTATGTTTTGCAAGGAGAGAGGCCCGCGTCGACGATCAGATCCGTAGGGGAGACGGGAGAGGACGAGGAGATTGGATCTGTAGACCGTAGGGGAGACTGGGAGAAGGCAGTGCGCCAGTGCGGCCGTAGGGGGGAGGGAGAGGGAAGAAATGACTAGGATTTGGAGAGAGGCCGAATTTTTATACGGGGAATTGGGTCTGCATTGGGCTGGTCTATTAATTGTGTCGGGCTCGGGCTGGTCTAACGTGTCGGGCCCAAGCCGGCGCCATAGTAGCGTTCGGATCGGCCTGACACTATTAACTTCACATCGGACCTGTGCTCGGGCCATGCTTTTTTGTACCGGGCCTCAGCCCGTCGGATGGGTCCGGCCCTTTTGAAAATCTACGACCGTGAGTTTGTGTGAGACTCGACAAATTTTCAACAATGTTCACGTTTAGCTACGAAAGCGCACGCGTGTGACGTACGACTCGTAACGATAACCTAATCACGATGCTTTAACTCGTTAACAGTACAAAATATTGTATGACCGATGTGATTAAACTAGAACAATAATAGCTCTCGTGCCTCTCGTAATCTCATACACGTCAAATAAATGAATAAGGACAGACAGTACAAATACCGTGGTGGAGAGTGGTAGAGGCGCAACCACACGTCGGCGTGCTATTGGCTAAACGTGACGCCTCGTCATCTCCTCTGTCCGTCCCGTGCGCCGTAGCTAGCGGGCCTGCCGTCCCACGTGGACTCGACGCGGCGCCCGCGCGGCCGCGTCTCCCTATCCATTCCATCCTCGCGCTTTCCGCAGCAGCGGGCCTATGAATAGGCTCCGACGAGATAAATTACTAGTACGATCAATCAATCAATCCCGTGTCACACGCAGCTTATCCATCTTCAATGCTTATCAGTCATTCAGTTGACGCCGTCCAAGCCACGTGTCACACGATTCCAATCCTACCCCCTGCAGAAAACGAAAGTCTCGGTGTAAATGGTGCGTATTTATTGAACAAGTCCAGGTTCATTGTAAATTTTTTTACAAGTATTTTTTCTTAAATTTTTATCACCGATTAGTTAAAAGTAAAATAAATACTTGAGGAGATAGAGAGGATAAGGAAAATATCGTGGCGTGCATAGTCGCAAAAAAAAATCAGCTGAAAGAAAGATTAGTAGAGAGCGACGTGTAAAGCGAGCGAGAAAATATCAGGGGGGGGGGGGGGGGGGGCGGTGGTCGTAAAACGAGAGGCAGCGGGAGACGGTTTACGTCAAATTAATTACGAAGGAAAATAATTAAGAAACCGCCCGTCGTTTTAAAGCAGAGCCGCCGGGACAGGGACCGGCCTTTCCTCTGCTGCCGGCATCCGGCAACCACCCAACTAACCCTCCTACCTACCGGCGCCCGCCGGCTTCCCTAGCGCCGTCGGTCGCTCGTACCGCTGGAGTGGAGCGCGTGCGTACATGCATGGGGTCCTCCAGGAGCCCCTCGTCGTGGCGGTCGACGTGCCTGGCGCTGCTCGTGCTGCCGGTCGTCCTCCCGCTGCTGCTCCTCTGGTTGCCGCCGCTCTGCGTCGCCGTCGCCTTCATCCGGTTCCGCCGCCGACGACGTCGGAGGATGGTGAGCAGGAACCGCTGCCTCGGCAACGACGAGCGGGAGGCCGGGGCGGGCGCGGCGCTGCTGCAAAAGTACCTCGAGGACCAGATGAGGCTCGTGGGGGGCGGGGCCGTGGACTCGCGGCGACCGAGCTCCTGCTGCTCTCAACTCTCAACAAGGCCAGGCTCAGCGGTAGCGTGAGCACGAGGAGTCTAAACATGACCCGGTCGGCGGCGGCGGAGCGAGCGAGCTATCGGCACGGCCTGACGCCCTCGATCGCCGGTCGCGTCGGGCGAGAACACAGGGGGGCGCAAGAAACAGAGGAGCTAGATGAGGCTTAGAGATCAAGGCGGATTGATTTCATTTTCTTCATCTTCTGCGTTCGTCCGGGCATTTGTTACTTCCTGTCTTGATCTTCACCTTGTGCGGATTTAGATATGGAGAGGATTCGCGTTTCTGAGATGTAACCTGAGATGGGATTTTTTTTTCTCCTGCTGATCGATCATGTGATTCAGGCAACTGCTTAATTCGCCGTGAAAGAAAATCTGTTACTACTAACCAGTGATGTGATGCTACAGTTCACTACAGCAAAACGAAATTTTTTGGTCGGCCACATTTATTTTCGAGGACCATCACAAAAATAATATTATTTCGGAAATCTTTTTTTCCAGGCGTCTGAAATCGAGTCCTCATTCAGACGACGTGTTGACCGTTGATTCTGCTTCGTGATTCGTGCATAACAAAGGATATGTACTACCCAACCTATCCCGTTCGTGCATAACCTGAACGGCGGTGGCGCGTGAGCGCACCAGCTGCGCCTCGGCGCACCCCCGGTGGCGGCGTGCGCTCACCGGCTGCGCCTCGCCGCGGCGCGAGTGCACCCCCGGCGGCGACGCGTACCGACCCTAGCGCGTCCCGATCGGTGACGGCGAGTGGCAGCCACTGCGGCGGCGCCTACGCGGGCCGCGGTAGGCGGCGGCGCCGGCCGCCGTCGCTGGAGAAGAAATGTGCGTTTTTTTATTTTTCTGTTAATTGTTAATCTGTTAATCCGTAATTTATAAGGTTATATTAATTATAAAATAATCAAATAAATTTTGTGTGATTGATTAACCTGTAAAATTAAGAATTAATAATAAATTACTAAGATTAGTGGTTAATGAGTGTAATTAGCTGCTAATGACCTAATGCTTGAAATTTCCTCAAATTTCAGGCATCAAACAAAAGACAGACCCATATTATTTCATCTCTTATTAAAAACTGACGAATATAATTTAATTTCGTCGGTCGATAGGGTAGCTCACGAAATACATTTGTCGGCTCCTTCCACAGCTGACGAATATTACTGACTTGGTCCAAAAACGATCTTAGGAAAATTAACTAGGTATTTTCGGCGCCAGAACAAAAACCCACGAAAACAAAAGACCAGGGAGCCTACCGAAGTACTCCCTCCGTTTCGTTTTAATTGTCGTTAGGACAATCTTCATTAGTTCATTTCTAGTTCATTTGGTTGTCTGAAACGACAATTATTTCAGAACGGAGGGAGTAATTAGTTCGTCGGTCTTAGGAAAAGCCACACGAAAATACTGCAGTTGTTTCGTCGGCTACTTGGGACCAGGGACCCAGCGGTGCCGCCTCGCCCACCCATCGCTGCCGCCTTGTTCACCTAGCGCCGCCTCCCCGCCCCGCCGCGCGCTGCCGCCTTCCCGCCTCGGAGCCGCCTCCCCGCCCTGGAATCCGGCGCGCCGCCGCCTCCCTGCTCCGTTCCTCGTCCCCGTCGTGTCTTGGCACAGGTCCCGACGCCCCGCTGCCTCCCCGTCCCGGATCTCGCCGCTGTGGTCTACTCGCCTCAGATCCCGGCGCATAGCGGCCTTCCCGCCTCGGACTTCGCTGCCGTCGCCTTGCCACGCCACCTGCCGTCGTCTTCAGGAGCCGATTAAGGTAAGAACACTTACTAAACAAGCAATTTCATACTACTAGTTAAAATAGTGACTAAAGTCAAATAAATTAAAAAAACTCCGGTTAGATTGTGCTGCTGCTAGAGCAGAATTGACTGCTGCAACTGAAATGGATGATGGTGTAGAAGTTGAGATACTACGTAAAGAAGCTGAAGCAGCAGAGTCTAAAGCGATGGAACTCAAATCATCCTATGACCTCCAAGTGGAGGATTGTGAACTTATTTTCAGCATGTGGTTCCTATACATTCATAACAAATTCGACATGGCAGCACTTGGCAGAAATTGCTGCTTCATTTGGGCTTTCTCCCGAGAAATGATGGGCAGCAGACTTGCACAATACATTAGGTATCCAGGCTTCTTCCAGCACCTGTGCATAGTTTAGTTCATCTGAACTGGAGCCTGGGTTCTTTTGTTTTTGAATCATGGAGTCATGGTTCTAGGAGAGATCAGGTGCACCGTGTAGTGTGTACAACATTCCTTTTGCTTACTCTTTGGGGATTTCACCCCTTACCTCATTTTTTGTGTAAATTAAGACAGTAATTATTTGTTGTGCCTCTTTTTATTCAGTTGCAACTTGCAATGACAGGTCAGCATTCATCAGCATGCATAATCTAATCAGAATAAGATGTCCTTGATTAAACTGTCATCAGTTTTGATATGATCAAGATGCATCGATTACTGCTTAGAGATAGGATTTTTCTTATTCGTTTGTTTCCAGCTTTGTTACGCTGGGTTAAAATTTAGGGACAGGAGTTGCCTTGATTATCAAATTAGCTCGGGCTACAAACTCTCTCCCACTGGCTGTGCCAATGGAACAAAGATTGAGGATTATCCCCGTCAGTGACTGGTTAGTAAATAGATAATTTAATTGGATGTATAAATTTAATATGTTGACAAATATAATATGTTGTCTTAATATAAATATGCTGTTGCTGTGACCAGGATTCTTAGTGCAACTCTTGTGGCCCCAACATGTGAACAACGTTTGGCATGATTCTACGACTTAGGTAACAAATTTATTTGGCATAGAATACCTAGAGATGTTTGTGGAGCAACTGAAATATGTTATATACTTCCTACTTGTCTATCATGGAAACTAGCTTTGTAAAAGTAGTCCGTTCTTTGACTAAGTTGAAAAACTTGGCTAAATACACTATAAGGATGCGATTAATTTACAACGGCCAAACCGTCATAATTAAGACGTTGACGTCGTAAATAAGCTATTTACGACAGTTTTTGCTTAATTACGATGATTTTTGGCCGTCGTAATTAAATCATTGTAGATAAGCTAATTTACGATGGCCTCCCACACCTCAATGTACATAATATAATCCGCCCATTTGATAAAAATTCTTGCACCGAGATATATGATGTGTGGGATGACTTGTCCTTAGTAGCTAATAATATATAACACAAATGCTGATCCATTTTAGCATCGTGGTTGATACCTAGCTGCTGACGAGCTCGATGACCTGAGACAAAAGGAGAGAGAGAAAGATTCCCACACGAGTTTTTGTGCTGCAACAACATGCAGCGTTTTCTGTGTATAATCAACTCAATATAAAGAGAATTACATGCAAAACTAATCGCGGCTAATCCACTGCGAATGTGTGGAGTGGACACTACTTTCATTGAGCCATTTCACGAACCGTTCATGTCGCGTATGAAACTCCCAGCCACAGAAAGAGGAATGGAAGTGGGACGGGAATTATTCAACAATCCTTCTATTCCTTCTCCTTTGTTTTCCTTATCCATTCATGTTATATGATTCAGAAATTTAGGTGTAGCTGATGCGTGTTGCTAACTGAATTTCTTTTTCTTTCTGTACCCAGTCCTCCAGCAACCTTCGCACATGGGTAGGCACATGTGCACCCCATAAGTGGAGCAAATGAGCGATTATACTTGTCCGTCTCCTGAGCTCTTGGAGATCTTGTTCTAGCAGCAAGTTTCTTTTCCTTCCTCCCCCATCAGTTCTCCTTCTCCGTGTTCGCATGCTTGTTCTCCGTGTGATGATGCTTTCGTTCTCAAACTGAATGAATGTGCAACCATGTTTAGATTTCCAAATCATTTGGTATAATGTAGCTTCAGAATTCTGGCGAAAGTAATCTATTGCCCGTGGCAGTATGATATCTTTCAGTTGTTCCAAAGTAATGTCTGTGTACATGCAATCTTGCTTATCATCCACAATCGCTGTTATTGCAGAACATTTACTAACAGGCAACACGGGTCCTGAAGACCCATGAGGCTGAAATGAGATTCCAGCTTTCAGATATGGAGAAGCTTGCAGACAAATTTTATCTTCGGGCAGTGAGGGTGTCTGTTTATTATGCACTGATAGTGAGACTTGACATTGAAAATTCACTTCAATTACTGGTTCCAAGGAAACATCTGATAATCCTTCCATGTCAAGGTCATGTTGAAGCTCATGTTGATCATGTCGATCATTTTGCTTGCAACATAGTGGGTTTGGACGAAACCATTGATTCCCAAGGCTGTTAGCTTTGTCCAAGTGTTCTTTCTTGAATGAATGAGCAGATGGCACCCATGGCAATTCTTGAGCAGGGAGTTGAGCAAGTTCTCTCCTAATTCTTTCAACTGAAGACTTGAAATGAGGGACAAACAAATTCAAACATTTGATTGCAAGTCCAATTATGTCAGTACTCTCAGAAAGTTGCAGGAATACACTGAAGTAGATATTACCCTCTGGTGCAGTACTGTCTTCCTGTATAATTATCAAGATAGCCTCTGTTCCGTGCTCTGAAGTCGTGTAAGGATCCAACCATACCCGAAACAAGTTTTTTTCCTTGAAGATTGTATGATTCACTTGCTTGCCTTCAAATAAGTTCCTGAGAATGGAGTCAAAGGGCCTGTAACAGCGTGGTCTGCCACCGAGCTCTGTGAATCTCAGAAATTCACTAGCACCATCTGCATACCACTCAAATCTTCGAACGGTGGATTCCCCCAACTTGTTGTTGTCTTGGTTAAAGATAGATGAAACAAATGATTTGGTTGCATTCGCAATCCAGATAGGAAGGGAAGAATTCCTTAACTCAACTTTCTTTTGTTCTTCTTCAAGGATTCTTCGCTTGCATTTGTGCAGCGTGTCATTGCACTCTTGAGCAGCATGCTTCAGCTTCCTACGCCACCGCAACAAGGATGGATCAGAGACCTGCCACCTTTTAGATGTCTCAAGAGCTGCCTCCAGCCTGATGTTAGCCATCTCTAACCTCTCCAAGTTTTCGTTCGCATCTGGTTCCACTTTCTCTTCGTATCTTAGAACAAGGCCAGAGACGATTTGGCTAACTGCCTCTTGAGCAATCGCAGAACCGACCATCTTCGCCATTGGGATTAAAGCACTTGTACTATCCGCCGCTTCCTGTTCAAAAATAACAATATATAATAGCTTGCATGAGACAAGGCAATACTGAGTAAATGTAACAAAATCTCAGTCAATGCAATTTTATTACATAATGAGAAATCTTTTGGTTGAAAAATGTATGGAAAATTTCTCAACCTAAATATGGATTTATGGTAGATACAGACAGACATAAATGAAGCAGATCATGAACATAAGAACAAAATAGTTTACTCAATTCACATGGAAAACCTTGGTATCGAGTTTAGTCACATATTAAATTGATGATGGTGGAGTTGGACTTATAAGATAAAGGCAACTTCACCTATTAGACTACTATTTTGGGTTGATGTGACGTATGGCCTTGGTTGTGATTCGGGTTGGTCCTATGTGCATATCAGACCCATTGTGACCTAGTCTGAGGTATAGGCTAGTGGCAGGAGCTCATTGGCGTGATAAGCAGGTCGCACTCTAATACTTGGTGAACAAAAAATAACAGGCATTAAGGTTCTTCAATATTCATTAAAGTTTTTCAATGTTCATCAACAAGGAAGAGTGTGCCGTAAGCTCCCTATGCGACATAAATGAATCTAACTTTATTAATATATATGTTATATATATATATATGATACTAATATCTAGCATAGAAAATATCCATCTAATATATATTTCAGTCTAGCAATCTAGTCTATCAAAAATATCTTTTACATATATGACAATCTATGATTCAAATATCCAGCCTACCAAATATACTCTAACACCCTCGCAGTCACAGCGTGGGCACTCACACAGTAAGATAGGAGAAGAAGTCGAATGTATGATCCGACGAGCTGAAATCTCTGTAGTGGCAGCGCCGTTGTGGTGTGGATGATGCGACTGGGGTTAGAAAACCAACAAGTAGTATATGTGAAAAATAGCCCTTTGTGCTGATGTCGACGAAGCCGAGAGCAAAGACAAGTAGTTGTGGTCAAGTAAGCTGTACGTGAAGTAGTAATGGTCGATGATGCCAAAATCGAAGTTGGCGAAGTCAAGGAAGGCACACATGAAGCCGTTTGCGTAGAGAGGCGCCAAGTAGAGGTTGCACAGGAATACACCTTGGACGAAGATGATGCCACATTCAAGGCACGATGAAGGAGGTCGATGCTGAGGTTGATGTCACTACTACAAAAGGCTTCATCGCAGACAACTCTAAACATATTATCACATACGGTTTTAAAAACCGTCTGTAACAAAGAGCTTGTGAAAATGATCGATTAGCACAGGCGGGGGCAAAATCCGCCTGTAAAAATGCATTTTTCACAGACGGTTTTTATTGATGATCGCTTGTGAAAATGCATTTTCATAGACAGTTTTTAGAATGTTCCGTATGCATTGTGTTCGTGACTAATCGTAATTAGAAGGAAAGAAACGATAACATTTAGACAAAATTTGTGCTAACACAATTCGATCTACAAAAGACTAAAAGATTTAGACAAAATTACATTGCAGAAATGCAATAAAAAACACAACAGAAATTACAACGCAATACATCGCAGAAATTACAATCCATCACAACCATCACGTGCAGGACCACATGCAGAGCACCAAATGCAGCAGCTCAACGCCATGAAGACAGGGATGCTGCCGTTGCAGCCGCTCTTCAACGCCTCCCCACAGAGCTCGGTAGCGCCACCTTCGTTCTAGCTCGACTTCTGGGCTACAACAAAAATAAAGACCGCGGCTAGATCTGCGACTGAAGGTTGGATCTGCGATCCTCGACATCGAGCAAGACACTCGCGGCAGATGAGGAGCGTGACTGCCGCGACGGCGAGGAGCGTGGTTGCCACGATGGCGATGAGCATGAGCAGCACGGTTACCACGACGGTGGAGGAGCACGGCCTTCGCGACGGGAGGATGGCGAGGAGGCGGAAGCGAGCTGCCGACGCTTCAGCGATGAGGCGGAGCTACGGTAGAGCGAGGTTGGGGAGGAAGGAAAGAGAGGTGAGATTGGGGAGATGAACGGTGAGAGGCAGAGATTGGGGATAAGGACGTGAGGTGTCGGTATTGCTGCTGTTATAGACACATATATTAGAGATGACCCACTGTGAGTCGTTAGATCGATAAGTAGCGAAATGCGGAGATATGAAATCCAAGAGCGATCCGTGGGATGAAGCAGCGGACCAATCAGGAGCCATCATTATCACAGACGGTTTTTTTTGTTACGGACCGCCTATGAAAATCATTATATTTTCATAGGCGGTTGTTTGTTACGGACCGTCTGTGATAATGACTATTATCACATGCGGTTTTTGTTACGAACCACTTGTGAAAATCAATACATTTTCACAGGCGGTTATTTGTTACAGACCGCATGTGATATTATATTATCACAGACGGTTATTAACTCATTTGACATCACAGGGGTAACTTTTAACGAACCGTCTGTAGAAAAAATAAGGAGACGCCTGTGAAAATGCATTTTCTAGTAGTGTGTTGTCAAGACCACTATGAACAGGCGTGCACCAGATTTGTTAGACTCGAGAATGCATCATGGACGAAGGCATGCACCAGTGTTTCTAACACCGAGCACACGAAGGTGGGGGGTAAATAAAGAGAAGAAAAATTGAGAAGATGAACAAGAAAAGTAAGAAGAAAGAAGAAAAAAAAATCAGTAGATAAACTGGCAGTCAAACGTGGCAACGGGGATAGCATGAAGAAGTGCAGCTGTAGTGCTTGATGTAGTAGAGGTGAAGAATCCGATCAACGTGAGGAATATACCACGAGTGAAAATAATTAGCAAGGGGTCATCATTGAACAGGAGCGGCAATGAGAATGCAACAACACGACACAATGGACGAAGTCACGCCTCGGATGGAGATGACATAACAGCCGCTTGGAGGCATGTTACGTGACCTCGACGTTGTCACGCGTATGGCAGCTAATAAGACCGGTGGTGCACTGTGAAATGATAGGCACGCGGTGTCAACGGGCGGTGAGCTACTCAATCCCGACCAGTCATCGGGTAAAATAAAAATATCACAATAATGAGGGCAGATATATAAAAAAATCGACCGCAAATCTAACTAAGAGGGGCGGAGATCGAGGTCTCCCGAGAGTGACGTGATGAGGGCTGCGGAAGATCTAGATATTTAACGTAAACTCAGGTTGTTCTAGTATAATTAATTGGTCAAAAATATTAGATAGAGCACAAGGTCAACTTCTATAAATAGATTTTTTAAAAAGAAAAAATTTAACTGCGTAAATTGAGGGCAGCTATGCAAGTAAAAGTTCGAACAATTTCACCGTATGCATGCATGCATTGGAACTGAATTGAGATAGTCATCTGTGGGCTGAACAGTAAATCAAGCTTACCTCAACAAATGTGTCCATTCCGAGGGTATGTGACGTCAATCGTCAAGGGAGTTACAGGCACCTTGATCTGGCAATTTTAAGCTACACCATATTGGTATATGTGTCTTTTAGAGTCAAAAAACTAGAAGAGACAATTATTTAAGCATGGGACAATTATTTTCTTATTTAGATATAAATAATACTCAAGAACAATGAGAAACTTTTAAAAGTTTTGGATTTACTATAATGAAGGGGGGGGGGGGGGGGAAGAATTGTACACTTTTAGATACATGTAGATGTTGTAATTGTATATAATTGGTACAATATGTTAGATAGAGCACAAGGGTACCAACCAGATTGACTTTAGGCTAGTTATTGGGCGTAACTAGTATGTAAACAAATTTTTTTGGTGTAATCGTGCAAACAGTTCTCCTAGCCTCTATAATCATATAAAAAACGGATTTTGTGGTATCCGTGGTAGAAACTGAACTGAGATCGCAACTTAGTGAGACGGGATGTAAATCAAGGTTACCTCAGCAAATGTGTCCGTTCTGAGGGTATGTGACGTCAAGGCAATTGCATGCGGGCACCTTGAGCTGGTGAGACTTCTGCTCTGCTCAAGCACAGAATCCAACCCGAGTCATATAATGTCACCAATTGGGCTGTACTAGTAGTACGGTAGCCTAGGGTCATGTCTATCTATATATACACCAGGGAATAGGCCATACAGGACAAAACCCACTAGCTACTGGTCACTCCGTTGAACAAGAACATAAGATGCTGTTTCTCCAG
The DNA here is from genome assembly GCA_036927565.1 of Tuctoria greenei. Lineage (NCBI taxonomy): Eukaryota > Viridiplantae > Streptophyta > Magnoliopsida > Poales > Poaceae > Tuctoria > Tuctoria greenei. Next base: position 175,777,706 of record JAYESD010000009.1, on the reverse strand, counting down.
GGAAAACGAAATCGAATACAGTCGGTGATGAGCTGCACACGCGATAACTAACTTTTTTATAAAATAGAATAACATTCGACCCCTGTCATAGATCGTCACAGAAGAACTACTCCCTCCGGTACATTTTAGTTGTCGCCGTAGTTCAATTGCAAAAGTGCTTTTTTATTTATCGTTGCAAGTGTACGACGATACAACTTTCCGTTTTTACCCTGGTGCTGACTGTTGCCGCTCCGGGCATAGGTGGAGGCCAGAGGCCACTGCCCTCGTATCCCTTGTGTGCCGAAGGTTAGTGGAGGGTATATACGTTATTTTGTAACTTCCTTAATCCTCATAAAGATGTCGGAAACAACATTTAAATCGGAACAGAGGGAGCACTAGTTAGCATGGCGTAATCAGCTGTTTTTTCTTACTTTGTTGCCTATAATCCTGAACACCTGTCGTGCATATAATTCTACTTTGGATCTTCTTCTTATATACTTTCCCCATCCTCAAAAGTTTGTCACCTTTTAGTAAAAAATGAACTAAAAAGTTATAAACTTTTGGAGATGGTGGGAGTGACATGTACGTTGAAGCCCTTTTCAGGGATTTTCAGAGAAAAAACATTTGAGCCTCTTTGTGTTCGTGAAAATCGACACTCACACATTTGTGTGTATTACATAAACTAAAAGTGAAAGTAAGATATAATTTTGTACACAAATATATGTACGAAACATCGCCTGCATCCAATATATAGTTAGTTATTCCGTCAGCCTTATAAGTGTTTGTAGTGCATGGGACGATGAATTACAGCCAACGCCTATGGCTGCAGCAGCAGCGGCCCCCCTTCAGGGCATATTTTTTTATTTAGATGATGGATAAATTTATGATCTTTTCTTTCAATGAGATTATGATCAACTTATAATAAATGAACACAAAATACAGACACTCATAGAATATTTTTTAGAATAAGGTGATAATAATTGGATGACTAAGCACACGACTGTGGACCGGGCTTCATAGATCAACATGTGGCATGTCCGTTCTCTCACATTTTTTGTAGGTGCGTTCCAGATTTAGCATGCATGAATTTCTCAGTGGAGTACCTGTATTGAGTATTATAAAATTCAGTTTGAAATTCGCTTTCATCAAATATCAAACTCAGGATCTGAATAGCGCTACTCAAAGTGCTATTCAAATCATATCAAGAGTGCGGATCCGCTTCCACTACATGATGGTGACGGATCCCGACCGCACCCCAAGTGCTCGACATGGGACTTATCATGGGGATGTTGGGTTGATGTCGGTTCACCCTGAGAAAAGGAAAAACAAAAGAAATAAGCAAAAAGAAAAAAGATAAATATAAAAGAAAAGGTAAAAGGGGAGTCCGTAACTGACTCCCGAGATCCACCACGATCGGAGGTGGGAGAAACCAACTGGCTCGGTCCCCTGCAGTATAGCTCTATAAAAGCTAAAGGTGATTAAGTGCTAAATACGTTCTAAACACTACTAATCACAAGATCCAAAACCGATCAAAAAGTGAGCTTTCACGGTGGGAAGATCCGAGCAGCTCCAAGCCCCGCAATGGCGACCAACGGATCCTCGTCATCATGTAAGTGTGCTAATCCCCTCTCTGATGATATTTATTAGGTGCATAAACACTGATTAAGGTTCATGTTTAATGTTTATGCCTAAAGCTTAAATCTAACAATGGTAATCAGAGCCATCTTAATCATGTTTATGCCTACAATTAAGTTTTTGCCTCTGTTATTTTTGGATTAGCACTGTGATTAGGAAGCTTAAAGCAAATGTAGTAGAATCCCCAAAAATCCCCAAATCCCCGAAACCCTAACTCTCATCCGGGTTGAATTCCAAATTCGGATTGATGGTGAAATTAAGGAAATAAAGGACTTACCTTATGAACGGGACAGCCATCCTCATGGCACCTGATGGCCGCACGTTACTGCAGCATCGTACTTGGGTACGTAAGTTCTTGCATCCGCACGCAGCTAGCACGGCACCGTGCTTTCAGACTTGCGCCTGCAAGTGAGGTCCAACCGTGCAGCACGCCCATGCGCGCGTGCCGCGCGTTGTGCCGGCTGGGCTGCCGCGAAAACGGGAAGGCGCACCGCCGACGCAGCACCACTGCTCCGTACGGAGGCGTCTCGCCACTCGCTCCTGCGCTCGCTCGGTGGCCGAGCCTCGTGACGGCTGCCGCCGGGAGCTCCGCTCCCAGATCTGGATTTTTCGGGGAAGAGGTGGAAAATGGCTTAGGGTTCCATGGTTATCCGGGTTTTGTTTTCTTCCGTAATGTTTCTCACCCGTTGGATTTTTTTGAACGGCCATGATTGAGCGGTGCCTGGTTGGGCCAGTGGGCCGCGCGCGGGGAGGGGGTGGGGTGCTGAAGGGCCGATTTTGGCCACGGGCTTCGGCCCAGGTTGTCTTGACCCAGCAGATATTAGTTTTCCTTTTAATTTTCTTGCTGGACTGGGCCAATTAGCTAATGGGCTGACCGTGGGACTTTCATGGCCTGCCACTGTTTAAGCTTTTTTATGCATTTTCAAATTAATTCAGTGACTATTATGTTTTAATTATGATTTATTTACTATTTTAAATAGAAAATGTTTATGCTCCTCATGTATAACATGTTAATAAGTCTAAATTAAATTTGAACCAACGGGATAATTTAATTTGGATGATTTAATATGTTTATGACGTTTCGATCATTTTAAGCATCAATAATGATGATTTACGTCTAATATTAAGGATTGATGCTTAATTTGATAATGATGGCTTCAAAATTAATTCTGACCAACGTTGATTTAATTTTGAGTCATGTACTTATGTTTAATTATATTATGCAATTTTATGTTATTTCTGCCCAACGGTGATGTAACATGGAATTGTATTTTTGCATGTTTATTTATTTACCAACGTAAATTTATTTTCATGCAATTTTCTGATATTTCTCATGAATAAATGATGACAGTCACTATGACACCGTTTCGATATGAAAATATTGAACAACTTACGGGCAGTAACTTCCCTCGCTGGAAGACCTGCGTTGAAGTGTCCTTAGGGTTTAATCAGCTGGATTATGCCCTAAGGGAAGATAAGCCTACGGCACCCACTCCTGGTGTCGAAGGATATGATGAACTCAAGAGGACTTATGAGCTTAAGTTGGAGAGATGGGAGAATTCCAATCGTGTGGCTCTCCTCGTTATGAACGCCTCAATATTTCCGGATATTGCAGGTGCCCTTCCAAAGAAATATACCGCTAAAGAATTTCTTGCTGCGGTGGAGGAGCAATTCCAAGGCTCCGAAAAGATTTATGCTCATGAAAGATATTGCTTTTTTATTTGTCGTTGCAAGTGTACAACGATACAACTTTCCGTTTTTACCCTGACGCTGACTGTTGCCGCTCCGGGCATAGGTGGAGGCCAGAGGCCACTGCCCTCGTATCCCTTGTGTGCCGGAGGTTAGTGGAGGGTATATACGTTACTCCCTCCTTTCTCAAAAGATTGTCACCTTTAGTTCATTTTTTGAACTAAAGGTGACAATCTTTTGAGAAAGGAGGGAGTATTTTGCAACTTCCTTAATCCTCATAAAGATGTCGGAAACGACATTTAAATCGGAACAGAGGGAGCACTAGTTAGCATGGCGTAATCAGCTGTTTTTTCTTACTTTGTTGCCTATAATCCTGAACACCTGTCGTGCATATAATTCTACTTTGGATCTTCTTCTTATATACTTTCCCCATCCTCAAAAGTTTGTCACCTTTTAGTAAAAAATGAACTAAAAAGTTATAAACTTTTGGAGATGGTGGGAGTGACATGTACGTTGAAGCCCTTTTCATGGATTTTCAGAGAAAAAACATTTGAGCCTCTTTGTGTTCGTGAAAATCGACACTCACACATTTGTGTGTATTACATAAACTAAAAGTGAAAGTAAGATATAATTTTGTACACAAATATATGTACGAAACATCGCCTGCATCCAATATATAGTTAGTTATTCCGTCAGCCTTATAAGTGTTTGTAGTGCATGGGACAATGAATTACAGCCAACGCCTATGGCTGCAGCAGCAGCGGCCCTCCTTCAGGGCATATTTTTTTATTTAGATGATGGATAAATTTCTGATCTTTTCTTTCAATGAGATTATGATCAACTTATAATAAATGAACACAAAATACAGACACTCATAGAATATTTTCTAGAATAAAGTGATAATAATTGGATGACTAAGCACACGACTGTGGACCGGGCTTCATAGATCAACATGTGGCATGTCCGTTCTCTCACATTTTTTGTAGTTGCGTTCCAGATTTAGCATGCATGAATTTCTCAGTGGAATACCTGTATTGAGTATTATAAAATTCAGTTTGAAATTCGCTTTCATCAAATATCAAACCCAGGATCTGAATAGTGCTACTCAAAGTGCTATTCAAATCATATCAAGAGTGCGGATCCGCTTCCGCTACATGATGGTGACGGATCCCGACCGCACCCCAAGTGCTCGACATGGGACTCATCATGGGGGCAGCCTCCTTCACGCTGACCTTGAGGAAATGAGGATGCCATTGCGCGAATCTCTGAGGAGCCTTGTGATGGCGGCGAGCTCAGAGTGCCTGGGTCGCAGCTGTGGCAAGAGGCACTTCGATGTGGCGTCTCTCTCTCTGCACCTTTGCTAGGCTCAGCTCTTCGATAGCTCCAAGCGACCATGCCCGCGAGAGAATAACAACGCCAACTACTTCGTCGTTGTTGCTAGCGATCTCGTGTTCGTCGTTGCTGTTGGAACTCACACTCGCACGAACGGATAAATGGTGGACAACACACAAAAGTGGTGACAATCGCTCTTTCGATGACGTACACTGGAGTAATGAGTCACACGACAGTATTATAAACCCAAACCAGTCGAGCGCTAACTCAGCACACTAATATTTGGCACCATAATACGCACTAACGCAGTTTATAATGTTCGACGTTATAATGCAGACTAATACGCGCATTAACTCAGTCCACTAATATATGATCGAACATTATAATGTGTATTAACATGAGCACTAATTCCATCCCTGATGACTTAGACCCTGTTTGGAACCTCTAGAACTAATAGTTAGCTGCTAAAAATTAGATATAGAGGTTCCAAACAGTCCAACTAATAACACAGCTAATTATTAGCTAACCCCTAACTAACAATAATCTCATTATCTGCTCCAACCAGCTAATTTCAGCTAATTGTTGGTTAAAGTCCATTTTACCCTTGCCTTCTCTCCTAATTGTTGGTTAAAGTCCATTTTACCCTTGCCTTCTCTCATCCCTCACTCTCCTTGAAGGGTACTACAATCAATTAGTGTATAGAAACAAAATTAGTTTTGTAGGTTCTAAACAGGCACCAACTAATAATTAGCTAGCTAATAATTAGTTGAAACAAACTAACTAATAAATTATTAGTTAGCTAACAATTAGCTCTAGGGGTTCCAAACAGGACATTAGTCGTCTACTAGCCAAAATATACATGCATGCATACAGACCCCCCAATAAACAAACTCATTAGTCAGATTTATTTCCTAACATAGCAGTTGCCGTCCTACACGTCACCATATATTGGCACCATATCTGGTCGGTTTACTGGAGCAGCCTCCCCGAGAGCCGCCCTACGTAGGCTAACTAGCTCTACCTGTAGAAATTAAACAAGAAGCTTAATCGAATGAGAGGGCTAATGAAAGTCAAAGGAAAGTAACTGCTGAAGAATCGTTAGACTTAACTAAATAAAGAAGGGAGCTTAGACTTCGGCTAGCTAGTCTAATAATGCACAATAATGGACTCAATCAGTACCATTTTCAACATTTGACAGGCTGGATGGGATTCTAATTGATGCTTGACACCGTCCAGCTTCTTTTTCTTTCATTTCTGATGAACAGGGACATGTTGTCAGCAGAATGTTTAAATTTTTGTACGAGAGCTTATCTGTATACGAATAATCACTACAACCGACACTCTAAACACTCTTTTTGTTTTTAAAGCCAGATGTCCGGCATTCATTTATAAGAAGGACACTCTAAACACTCCTGAATGTTTGAATTTTACTGGAGCTTTATATGTATATGAATAATCAAAAGTACTGTGCAGTCTCGCAGGCCCCCCTCGTCCCTCAGACGATTTAGATGAGTTTATCCACTGTAATGTTTTGTTCATACAGAGGATGAGCTTATCCAATATAGAGTTTGGTTGTAGGGACGACGTTGTGCCAGAACGGCTACCATCGCCCGGAACGATTTAGTTAGGCTGAACTGAACTTGGCCACAGCCGTCTCCGCTCGACAACACATTACAGGAAAAGCGATCATTTGCGACGGCTGGTTTTATTTGCGACGGCCAGCCGTCACAAATAGCTTAAATGCGACGGCCCGCCTCCGGCCGTCGCAAATAAGATGGCCGTCGCGAATAAGTGGTTATTTGCGACGACTTTCGGACTGGCCGTCGCAAATAAGTGGTTATTTGCGACGGCCAACCCTAGGACCGTCGCAAATAAAGGAGCCGTCGCAAATAAACCCTTATTTGCGACGGTCGGTCAGACGGCCGTCGCAAACAGGCTTTAATTGCGACGGCCGTAAGTTGAGGCCGTCGCAATTAAAGCTGCCATCGCAAATTAGGGCTTATATCGGGACGCTCCGGCTCCGACTCTTCATTCACCTCAGAACACCCTACCGCCGCCGCGCCCCCGCCACCCTGCCGCGCCCCCGCCGCCACGCCCCCGGCTCCGCCGCCGGCCCTACCGCCGCCGCGCCCCCGCCACCCTGCCGCGCCCCCATAGCCACACTGCAAGGGTGCTTATGTAGCCAGAATCTTCTATTATATACTCCTTTCTTTTTTTTTATTTGTCACCAGTTAATTTAAAAAGAACTAACCGGTGACAAAATAAAAAGAAACGGAGAGAGTATAATACATACACCCACAATCAAAATTTTCCCCTCTTACATTACCTTGGTGGGGTATTCTCGTGCCTTTGTGTGGCCACTGTCATCTCCCTATGATTTTTTTTCCTTTGGGTCACTATATTTTTTCTAAGGCCAAAATGTTGTCTTGCGATATGCAGTAACATGGCAAGATAGTTAAAGTTTGATATAAAATGTGACATAAAAATCATCTGTTTTCCTTGAAGGCATATATGGTATGTTTAAATAAGGCAAGGGTAAGTCCAAAATTAAAGATAAAACAGGATAGCTCTTGAGCTTTGATGCAGTTGCTGCAAGATTTTAGTCACCTATATAGGAACTAAATGTTCCAGCTTCAGTTACAAATTGTCTACTTCACAGACAAAATGAAAACATGTTCGTTTTGTTTGTTTTAGAAATATAACCAATAGATATACAAAATCTCAGTTACCTGAGAACTAGCAAATCTCAGTTGTCTTAATACAGATATGCAGTTGCTGTGAACAGGATTCTTAGTGTGCCCCAACATGTGAAACAACGTTTGGCATGATTCTAGTTCGATAACAAATTTAATTGGCATAGAATACCTAGAGATGTTTGTGGAGCAACTGAAATATGTTATGTCTTTCTACTCCCTCCATCCCAAATACTCCCTCCATTCCTTAATAGATGTCGTTAGGACAGTCCAGTCTAGTTTATTTTTAGTTGTTTGCTCTTGTCCAAAACGACATCTATTTAGGAACAGAGGTAGTACTTGTCAAATATTTGGAGATGGAGGGAGTCCTTTCTTTGACTAAATTGAAAAAGGAACAATTGTATTTTGACCACAATTTTGAAGTTCAATTATGATCTAGACCTTGATTTTCAAATTTTGCATTTTTACCACAGTTTTTTCAACTCCAACCAGCCGTCTACCACTAGTTCCAAACAAGAACAAAAAAAAAAAGAGAGGAATTTGGTTGGAAACCCGTAAAGGACCAAAATGCCCCTCTGCCGCACATCCCGAGTGCTGCAGTGGGCCCTCACCCCAGGCGGGCGCGACAAGCCGGTGCCGCCCCTCTGCCCTCTCCCCGATCCCAACTTTGAAATGGAGCAATTGTTGCTTTGGTGTTTGATGTTTGATGAGCGCTCAGAACTTGTAGAATTTGAATCGATAATTGTTAATCTAGTTAGCGGATGCCTTGCTTGAGCTGAAAATCGCTACTGAAGATAACAGTTTTGTCTATCCACGCAGAAGTCTCACTGGTGCCTGTATGATTAAAATTTTTCTTTTGGGGGAAATTTTACTAGGTTATGTGATTTTTGCATAGCCTGAACCTGATGACTGAGTGAATGTGTGCCTCGAATATCAGAGTATTCCCTCCGTCTCTATGAATTTGTCGCTTTTTAGTTCATTTTTGAACTATAAAGCGACAAGTTGATGGAGACAGAAGGAGTACATAGTATTGTGCTGCTTACAATGTTACCCGCATAATGCTCAGTCGTTGCTTTAAATACTACTCCCTCTAGTCAAGAATGTTTCTTAGGGTGGCATCCGATGGCTGTCTTTAAGTCAACCTTTTTTACTGTTAGGAACACGTGATGATTTATATGTAACAATATGTAAAAAATGTTTTTCCCTGAATTATATATAATTTTGTTTTACATGTCAAAATAATGGTATAAATGTAATGTTTAACATCAAAACTGTGGTAAAACCACAAAGGATAAAATTGTCCTTTATGTCAAATTTAACACCGTTATAAGCACTAGACAGACTTGTGGTGACTTTGATGTTCGGGTGGCATAAGTCGTGGTAAAAACACAAAATTTCAAAATCAAGATCTATATCACAATTAGACTATAAAAATGTGGTCAAAACACAATTGTCCCATTGAAAATTGGCTACATAAAGGTGTGAAAGATTTTGTACATAGAATACCACAAAGGTCTCCCACACATCTGTGTACACCATATAATCCACCCATTTGATCAAAATTCTTGCACCTAGAATATATGATGTGTGGGCTGACTTGTACTTAGTAGCTAATACTCTCTTCTTGATCTAAGAAAGTGACAAGTATTTGGAAATGCAGGGAGTAATATATAACACCAATGTTGATCCATTTCAATATCGTGGTTGATACCTAGCTGCCGACGAGCTCGATCAGCAAGAGGAATGGAAGCGAGATGGGAATTATTCAACAATTCTTGTATTATTCATTCTCCCATGTTTCCCTTATCCATTCATGTTCCATGATTCAGAATTTCAGGTGTAGCTGTCTGTTTGTGCCTCTAAATGTATTTCCTTTTCTTTCTGCACCCAGTCATTGAGCAACCTTCGCACACGGGTAGGCACATGCGCATCCCATAAGTGGAGCAAATGAGCAACCATACGCGTCCGTCTCCTGAGCTCCTGGAGATCTTGTTCCAGCAAAAACTTTCTCTTCCTTGCTCCCACATTAGTTCTCCGTGTCCGCATGCTTGATCTCCGTGTGATGATGCTTATTGCCTTTTCAAACTGAATGATTGAGGAACCATGTTTAGATTTCCAAATCATTTGGTATAATGTCGCTTCAGAGTTCTGGTCAAAGTAATCTACTGCCCTTGGCAGAATGATATCTTTCAGTTGTTCCAATGTAATGTCTGTATGCATGCAATCTTGCTCCTTGTCAACGATGGCAGTTATTGCAGAACATTTATTAACAGGCAACACGGCTCCTAAAGAGCCATGAGGATGGAACGAAATTCCAGCTTTCATATATGGAGAAGCTTGCAGACATATTTTATCTTGGGGCACTGAGGTCGTTGTCTGTTTATTATGCACTAATAGCGAGAATTGACACTGAAAATTCACTTCAATTACTGGTTCCATGGAAACATCTGATAGTCCTGCCATGTCAAGGTCATGTTGAAGCTCATGTTGATCATGTCGATCATGTTGCTTGCAACATAATGGGTTCGGACGAAACCATTGACTCCCAAGGCTGTGAAGATTTTCCCAATGTTCTTTCTTGAATGAACGAGCAGAAGGCACCCATGACAAGTCCTGAGCAGGGAATTGAGCAAGTTCTCTCCTAATTCTTTCAACTGAAGCCTTGAAATGAGGGGCAAACAGATGCAAGCATTTTATTGCAATTCCAATTATGTCTGTACTGTTAGAAAGTTGTAGTAAGACACTAAAGTATATATTACCCTCTGGTGCTCTGCTGTCTTCCTGTATAATTATCAGCACAGCCTCTGTTCCATGCTCTGAAGTACTGTAAGGAATCAACCATACTCGAAATAAGGGGTACTTGTTCCCCTTAAAGATTGTATGATGCACTTGCTTGCCTTCAAATAGGTTCTTGAGAAGGGAGTCAAAGGGCCTGTGACAGCGTGGTGTGCCACCAAGCTCTGTGAATCTCAGAAATTCACTAGCACCATCTGCATACCACTCAAATCTTCGAACAGTGGATTCGCGCAACTTGACATCGCGGTTAAAGATAGAGGAAACAAATGACTTGGTTGTATTCGCAATCCAGTGAGGAAAGGAGGAATTCCTTAACTCCAGTTTCTTCTGTTCGTCTTCAAGGATTCTCTGCTTGCATTTGTGCAGCGTGTCATCACACTCTTGAGCAGCATGCTTCAGCTTCCTACGCCAGCACAACAAGGACGGATCAAAGACCTGCCACCTTTCAGATGTCTCAAGAGCTGCCCCCAGTCTGATGTGAGCCATCTCTAACCTCTCCAAGTTTTTGTTCGCATCTGGTAACACTTTCTCTTCATATCTTTGAACGAGGCCAGAGACGATTTGGCTAACTGCCTCCTGAGCAACTGCAGAACCGACCATCTTCGCCATTGGGATTCAAGCACGCTTGCAGTATCCGCTGCTCCCTGATCAGATTATAACAATATATAGCAGCTTGCATGAGAGAAGGCAGTACTGACTAAATGTATGAACAGAATCTAAGCCCCTGCAATTTTATTGTATGATTAAAAAAGGTATGAAAAAAATCTAAACCTAATTTTGTATTTATGGTAGATATTGGCAGGCATAAACGAAGCAGATCATGAACATAAGAACAGGTTCAGTGTTCATTATGACAGAAATGATACGATTGCATAACAACAAGAAGGAATCTAACCAAAAGAAGGATTGGTCAGATATGGCCTTACTCCTCAGCAGGTGCACAGCGGCCTGCTACTGCAGAGAGAGAGAAAAAAACATTGTAAGGGAGAGTTCATGTTCAAAGAAGCATCGCGACGGAAACTTGAATCCCTTTGGATCCGCTCTCGCTGAGCGCGCTCGGATCGCCTACGCCACAGGCATCGTGGGCACTGTCTAGGACATGGTCGTGGCTGGCCTCGCCCCTTCTACGGCTTCGTCGCGGCGCATCCTCGCTGACGACGGGGAGGGCGTCTGTACTGGCCGTCCTCTGCGCGGACGACGGGGATCTGGACTGTGCGGCGGAGGCGATGACGATCTGTTCGCCATCTCGCGTCAGATGGGCTACGTGGCTTCGATCGCCCGCAGCCATGGCTGCCGCCACGATGAGATATGATCCTGACGGCGCGACCACGTCGGGCAACAACATCACGATCTACGTTTGTGGATTTCAGATTGTGAAAAAAGACAGCTACCACTGTGCAATCTAATCATCTGGTGCAATTTTGCAATCATGCGCTCTCAATCTTTAGATTCTTATCATACGGTAATTGTATTTTTACACATGAATCTCTACCAGCCTGTGAGCAAATGAAGAGATTTATGTGTAAAATGCAGTTACCGTAGGATCTGTGAGAGCATGATTGCAGAATTGCACTAGATGCAAAATTGCACATCAGTTGTTCCCCTCAGAGAATTCGAAATCGTACTAAACGAAGCTTTAGTTAGATCTGAGTCTGGATATTGATTGAGACCAGACGACATCATGGTCATTCGTCGATCAATCCCGTGTTAGGGTCCTAGTCGTGTCAGATCATCAGATTCTTCTAAAAAGTCACAACGGATTTGTTATGAATAGGGCTTGTATTATTCAGGAGATCGTAGGCCTCTATAAATAGATGTACAGGGATGGTCAATAAACATAAAAGCCCTTATGCAAAAGGAAAATAGAAAACACACCCCTACACCTCTAACACCCCCCCTCAAACTCAAGGTGTGTCACGAACACTGAGTTTGGAGAGATAAAAACAATGCTGAGCTCTGGTCTGTGCCTTCGTGAAGAAATCTGCTAACTGAAGCTCTGAAGGTACATACTGAAGATCAACAACACCATCATGTACCTGCGCTCGTGTATAAGAAGCATCAACACCAATATGCTTGGTAAGCTCATGCTTGACCGGATCACGAGCAATGCTGATAGCACCTGTACTGTCAGATAAAATGGGGGTCGGCATACTAACAGAAACACCAAAGTCCTCAAGCAACCATCGTAACCAAGTCACCTTTGCACTCACAAGAGCCATAGCACGCAACTCAGCCTCTGCACTCGAACGAGAAACTGCTACATGTTTCTTAGTCTTCCAAGCAATGAGGGAACCACCAAGAAAAACACAATAGGCAGAAAGTGATCGACGATCAGAGGGATCGCTAGCCCAAGTAGCATCAGAATATGCTTTGAGCTGTAGAGAGCTAGAGCGAGAGAAGAACAGACGTCTAGAGATAGTCCCACGAAGATAACGCAAGACACGGAGCAAGTGGCTATAGTGAACCTGGGTGGGAGCAGAGACAAACTGACTCAGAATGTTAACAGAGTACGAGATATCAGGACGAGTTACACCAAGGTACACGAGACTCCCTACAATATGACGGTAACGAGTAGGATCATCAAGAGGCTCACCATCAGTGGCCCGAAGATGGACATTGAGTTCCATAGGAGTCTCAACAGTCCTGTGATCAGTAAGAGAAGCCCGATCAAGAAGATCCTGAATGTACTTTTCTTGAGACAGATAAATTCCCTCAAAAGAGGAAGAAACCTCAATCCCAAGAAAATAACAAAGAGGACCAAGATCGGACATAAGAAACTGCTCACTGAGACGGGCCTTCACAAAGGCTATGTACTCTGAATCATCTCCGGTGATGATCATGTCATCAACATAGAGAAGAAGAAGAGTGCGGCCACGTGATGAAGTATGCACAAAGAGCGCTGGATCATGAGCACTGGCAGAGAAACCAGCAGCAGTGACCACAGACGCAAAGCGCTGAAACCAAGCACGAGGAGCCTGCTTAAGGCCATAAAGAGAACGCTGAAGGCGACAAACCATATCCTCAGAAACAGAATACCCAGGTGGTGGCTGCATATAAACCTCCTCATGCAGCTCTCCATTAAGAAAAGCATTCTTTACATCAAGCTGAGAGATGGACCAATCACGAACAGAGGCAACAGCAAGCAGAGTACGAACTGTGGTCATGTGAGCAACAGGAGCAAAGGTCTCATCATAGTCACGACCATGTTCCTACTGGAAGCCACGAGCAACTAATCGAGCCTTATATCGCTCAAGTGAACCATCCGAGCGGGTCTTAACCTTATAAACCCACTTACAGGTGACGGGCCGAACACGGGGGGGGGGGGGGGGGGGGGGACAGGGCACAAGTTCCCACGTGGCGGTGCGCTCGAGAGCAGCAATCTCCTCAGCCATCGCATGTTGCCATTCCTGATGAGGAATAGCATCACGATACGTAGTCGGCTCAGGAAGAGCAGTAGCAGCAAAGCTAGAAGGAGAATATCGATCAGGAGGCTGGCGAGAACGATGACCTCGTTCAAGGGGTTGCTCAACAGAAGAATCATCAGAAGGAGATGATTCCTCAAAAGAAGAAGGCATATCCGGAGAGTCAGACTGAGCTGGAGAAGCTGAGACATCAGATGACTCAACAGGAGTAGACGGCTCATCAAAAGAAGATGGCACATCTGTAGGAGGCACAACTCGTCGAGTATAGACTTGCGTCACCGGAGCCTTCAAAGCATAATCAGAAACCATCGAAGAAGATTCCGAAGAAGAGGAGGTCATGGATGGAGGTACTGAGTGTGAGGGAGAAACACTCACAACTGGAGCATCAGGAAGAAAAAGGAACGAAATAGGATCAATCACCGATACAGAAGAAGTATCAGAAGATGGTCGGGGATAGAAAGGACGTGTCTCATCAAAAACAACATCCCGTGAAATTCTCATTCGTCGACCAACCGGATCCCAACAACGATATCCCTTATGCTCCGAGCTGTAGCCTAAGAAAACACACTCAACAGACTGAGCAGTCAACTTAGTGCGCTCACGTGGTGCAAGCAACACGTAGCACACACAGCCAAAGAGACGAAGATGGTATAATCAGGCATCTTGCCTGTAAGACGCTCAAAGGGAATTCCACCTTTAAGGGTAGACAATGGCTGAATGTTAATTAAGAAAGTGGCCGTAGAAATAGCCTCAGCCCAAAAATGAGGTGGAACAGAAGAGACAATCAGAAGAGTGCGAGCTGTCTCAAGGATATGTCGATGCTTGCGCTCTGCAACGCCATTCTGAGCATGAGCACTTGGACAAGAGAATTGTGCAAGTGTTCCTTGCTCAGAAAGAAAATGGCGAAGAGCATCAGATAGATACTCACCAGCAGAGTCAGCTCGAAAAATACGGATAGAGGTGTCAAACTGAGTACGGACCATAGTCGAGAATGATTTATAGATAGATAACGCCTCACTGCGATGCTTCATAAAGTAGATCCATGTGTGACGAGAAAAAACATCTATAAAAATGATATAATACCGATGTCCTCCTTTTGAAGCAAAAGGAGCAGGGCCCCATACATCAGAGTGAACAAGATCAAAAGGACGCTTAGATACTGACTCGCTAGAAGGATAAGGAAGTTGAATCTGCTTTCCTAGCCGACAACCCTGACAATGAGCTAAAGACTCAGAACTAGAAACCGATCCTAAAACACCTCGACGAACTAGAATGGAGAGGCGAGAGCCACAAAGATGACCCAAGTGGTGGTGCCACTGAGCAAACGTCGAAGTGGACGAAGCAGCAAGAGTGGAGCCGACTGAACTGGCAGGCGCAGCGGAAGGAAGACGAAGCCAGTCAAGCTCCCAAAGACGTTGTGAGTCACGACGACGAGGGCCAGTACCAAGCAGACGACCCGTGCGACGATCCTGAACATAGCAACAATCATGATCAAGAATCACTCGACAATCATTATCAGTGAGTTGACCAGCAGATATAAGTTGCATTGTAAATCCAGGAACAAAAGAAATAGCAGGAACAACAAAAAGTCAGACAGAAGAGTGCCCTGTCCAATAACCGAAAGAGGAGAACTATCGGCAGTATGAACAATAGAAGGACGGTACAAAGAACTCAAGGAAGACAAACTCGTGTGATAAGGAGTCATATGGAATGAAGCACCAGAGTCAAGAATCCATGGATAATTACCTGGAGCAGAAGTAGAAGGTGGTCCCTTAGTGGAAGATGAAGAAGCAGCAGCAGTACTCGAATGCGCAGAGGATTGGGCCACATAACCAGCAGCTCCCAATGGTGCAGAAGTAGCAAGGCGACGAAGAAGCATGAGTATCTGGGCATCTGTAGGAGCAGAACTCTCCTGAGATCCTTCAGTACTAGCACCACCAGTACCCTGTGAAGACCGACGAGACTGAGCCTTCCTCTTTTTGAAACAAGACGTCTCCTCATGACCATCTTTACCACAGTAATTACAATGACGAGCACCACGCCCCCTTGGCGTAGAAGAAGCTGAAGTCGTCACCGTCGACGGAGAGACAGTATGTACCGGTGTCGAAGAGCGGGCTGCCAATACTGAAGTAACACGCAGCAACCCGGCAGCCTGAAGACGAGTCTCCTCATTACGAACACTCGTCAGAGCATCCATAAGAGAAACACAGGGGTGACGAGCAAGCAGCTGAGCACGAAGAGGCTCAAACTCGGCACGAAGACGAGTCAGAAAGTCATAGGTGCGTCAAAGCTCAAGCGCAGCCTTCTGACTCTGACAAGACGAACATGTATCTGTCGACAACCGAGGGCCAAGAGCATCAAGCTGACGCCAAATAGCAGACATCTGACTGAAGAACTCCTCTACTGAAGCATCTCTCTGCTGCAACAACTGCTCCTGACGAATAGCAGCAAGGTAGGTAGACTGTCCAGTAGGCTCATAGCGAGAGCGAAGAAAAGTCCACATCTGATGTGCAAACTCAAACTCAACTGTGTGTGCAGCAAGACGATCCTCCATACTTGCAGCAAGAATAGCAGCAGCCCGAGCATCATCATCTAGCCAGCTCCTGTATAAACTGATGTGAGACTGATACATAGAAAGGCGTAAATCATAATCAGCCAATAATTTCTTCTTGTCATCATCGGTAGACTTATCTGGAATTACAGGCTCCGAAGGAACTGCAGGACAAGACGGGCATTGGAGATCGCCCGTAAGATACTCCCAGAGTCGTAGACCTCGCATATGCAGACGCATACGAGGAACCCAGTCACGGTAATTAGTGCCATCGAAGAGCACCGGACACCGTACGACTGGAAGCCCGCCCGAAGAAGTCATCATGATAAAGATGACCGACGATGGCGAGAAAGCAAAAGAGAGAAAAAAAAAGAAAGAAAAAAAAGATAAATAATAACAAATTTTTTTCTCTGTTTTTTTTTGATTTTTTTCTTTTTTTTCTTTTTTTTATCCTGCCTTGCCCAGATCTGAACCTACAAGTCAACCCGCAGCAGGCTAGCAGACAACGACTACGGCAGCAGAAAACTCCAGATCAAGGCCAACGCAAGCAAAGGTGCAGCTTCCAGACCATAATCACGTGGATCTGCCCACCGACTTTACGGCCACGGACAGAGCGGCACGATCTGCTGTCGGGCGCTCGAAGTACCGAATCCAGGGACGCCACGGTCTATAGACGACCAGTGCGAGGCGGGCGGCAGTGTAGATCTGAAGCCGGAAGTCGCGCACGAGCACCGAGATCCGCCGGCGACGGACAGATGCGTGTGAAGAGCCGCCAGGCGACGAAGGTGTCGGGTAGAGCAAGATCCAATAGACGCTGGCTACGTCAGGAAGAGACGCGCCCAACAACGACGGGATCCGACGAGGCCGACGAGGCAGCAGAGAGGAACGTCCGCCGCCGGACGAAAAAATAACCTGGCTCTTATACCATGTTATGAATAGGGCTTGTATTATTCAGGAGACCGTATGCCTCTATAAATAGATGTACAGGGATGGTCAATAAACATAAAAGACCTTATACAAAAGGGAAATAGAAAACACACCCCTACACCTCTAACAGGATCGAGTTGCATATGGCACATAGGTGGAAGCCGCATCTCGTGAGGAGGTATATATCAGCTTCACTTAAATGGTGAACACAACCGAATTTAGCATCTCACGTTCGCTCTCGTGACCTTATCATCCCTCCCTTAATCATGAAGACAGTCACAAATATATGGATGCATCAGTGATGAAATGAGCTGCAAAGTAAGCTTCATCGGATCTCTGGGTGAAAATCTATGAGAAAGCAAAAGAAAAAAAAAGGCAGGTCCGCCAGAAAAACTCAAAAGTGAAAGAAGTCTTGTTAATCTTTTCATACTCGCTTCAAGTTCGATGTATCATTTGACCAAAGAAAAAACAATGAGATTGGAGAGCAGGTGCTAGTATTGTATATTGATGATTATGGATGAATGGCAGCAACGCCTTTTGCATAATGTACTCTTTGGAGCATCGTTTTAGAGATCTAGAGATCTTTAGTGAAGTTATTGCGACTTTACTAAAGATTGATATCTATTATATATATACATAATGGTTATTCACGGACACATGGAGGCTGGAGTGTAATTTTTTTTTAAAAAAAAATAGGACCTTACATTGATATCTATTATATATATACATATACTTTTTAGCCAGGAAAAGAAGGCACCACATTCACTCCAATGCATAGAAATTACCAGATTAATTAAAAAACAAAGCAAAAATTGCCCACCATATGTCATTACAAAAAATACTCCATTCGTTATGAATTAATTGACCCTCTAAATCAAATAAAAATATTTTTTATTACTTGATCCTCTAAGTGTATATAAAAAAGTACTTCATTCTTATCCTAAAATATCTCCATCTTCATTTTTTAAGCATTATTTCCTAAAAGATGAAAAGAGTGGGAATGGCTAGTAGGAGATAAAATCATCATTTCAAGTCTTCCTTTAGAACCTTGGGAGTACTAAATATTCTGCTATATATCACATTGCAGCTAACCATCAATATAAAGTCATTTTTACAATAACATCTACTCCCTCCATCACAAAAATGTTATCGTTTTGTAGTTCATTTTTGAACTATAAAGTAACAAACTTTTTGAAATGCAAGGAAGTATCAAAGAAGCAAGCAAATCCTACTGGCGGTGAGGCTCCCTCACAGAGGGCGGCGGAGTGGCAGCTCTAGGAGCCCGCACTAGTCGTCCAATTAAGTCTGTAGAATATGTCCTCCAATGTTATTTTTTATTTTTCTACTCCCTCCATCGTAAATTATCTGGTCACTCTCTAGTTCATTTTTGAGTTGTAAAGTGATAAATAATTTAGGATGAAGAGAGTATATGTTTATGAAAAATCGTGTACTCTCTCTATTTGCTAATCGAACTGTTTATAAGTAAATTAACCTCAAAAAATATTAGCTCATTTAGAAGTTCGAAACAATTTGATCACGTGAATATGCATGAATAGGAACTGAACTGAGACAGAGAACTGAATGGAGACGGGGAGAGTAAATCAAGGTTACCTCCAACAAATGTCCCTATTCCCAGGGAATGTGACGTCGAGGGAATTACGGGCACCTTGAGCTGGCCATTTGTGCTCTGGTCAAGCACAAAATTATTCAGCTCGAATCATATAATGTCACCGATTGGTCTGTAGCAGTAGTGTCAATCGTAGCCTAATGTCATGTAACGATCTTTATATATACACCAGGAATTAGGGAATTGGTCATACAGGACAAAACCCACGAGCTACTGACTCCGTTGAACAAGAGCATAAGATGCCGTTTCTTGCATACGCAATATGCTATACGTTAGCTAACTACTACACGGAATTAATCAGGAAGCTTAACTGAATGAAAATCAAATGAAAGTGACAGCTGGGTCATTGAGCTCAATCAGTCTCATTTTTAATATCTGTCTGGCTTAATAACTAAGTAAAGAGGGGGGGGGGGGGGGGGGGGTTAGACTTTGACTAGCCTGATTTATGCGCGATAAACAGCAAAAGAAATGACCTGAATTATTGGGCTTAATCTGTTCCATTTTGAATACTTGACAGACGGCTGGAGGGGATTCTAATTGACGCTTGAAACCGTCCAGCTTCTTTTTCTTTCATTTCTGTCTGATGAGAAGGACATGCATGTTCTCAGCAGAATAGGAGCATGCCTGTATATGAATGATCACAACACTACTGATGAGCAAGGGCATGTTGTCAGCCGACACTGCTGAGTTAATTAATCTAAAAACAAAGTTTCCTCCAAAACCCCTTTGTCTTGCGACGGATGCAATAAAAGATGCACAACATATGAACTAAATAAATTACGTTTAGAACAAAAATCTAGTTCAATTTGAACTAAATTAGCCATCGCAAACGACGTTGTTTATTTCATAACAGGGGAGTAGCATTTAGATATGACGATTACCGTCGCATCTAGTCTACCTTGTAATTTGCAGACGAGGGGATCACCTTGTATGAATTTACATTGAAGTTAACAAAGAATCGTGAAGGATAAAAACTGTATGCACGAAAAACAGAGATGGATTGAAAATGGCAGCTATCATTATTATTATTATTATTATTATTATTATTATTATTATTATTTATGTAGATTGTTTTTAGAGAAACATACTGGTTGCGGTTTTAAGCACTTTTGGCAGCGTGGGGAGAAGACAAAGAAGATGTTTCACAATGCGAGCAAATCATTGAGACCATTACGTACGTTAGAGCTTGTTCACTAAAAAAAATACGTATAACAGTAGTCTAGTAGACTTTGTCAAACATAAATTTTGTTAGAGTTTGTCTTTTTTTGTATAGCTGCATTTTGTAATAATATAGAGGCTGCGTAGAGGATGAAAAGAATGTATCGACCAGTATTTCAAGACGAATGTAGCAGTAACCACCGTGTCCCGCGAGAGATGGATTCTGATGCTGTTGCTGATAACTGCACTTGAACCAGCCGGTCATCCATGGCTCCTCGCCGGAAAGTCTAAGTCAAAGTGACGGCTGAAGATATGTTTAACTTTACTAAAAAAGAATGAACTTTAGGATTTGAACTAGTCTAATGTACAATACACAGCAAAAGAAAGGACCTGAACAATTAACTTCATTACTAAATAAACAAAGGACTTTTAGACTTACAATGGCAAGCAATATAGGTGGTCCCCCGACCCCATGCAAGCTCAGAAGGACCAACGTTCTAGTGAATCTGATCTTACAAGTTTTTTTTGTTACCAATAGTATTTGTAGCTACTTTCTCTATCTCAAAATACTTGTCATTTTCTAGTTTATTTTTGAATTTAAGAGTGACAAATATTTTGAGATAGAAGGAGTATGTTTCATAGACTGATTGTCACAAATCTCATACATGCCAGGTACATTTTCGGCTACCACCTACCGGAGCTAGGATTAACTAAATATTCGGAGCAAATGGTTCCATTATTTGACTTAAAAAGAATTGTCGATGGATAATTCTTTGGTGCAATCATTAAAAAAGGTTTTTTTTATACCACACCTTCATCTAGGGGTGGGCATTCGGTCTACCCGATATTTCGGTTCGGATATTTTGATCTTTTTTTCAAAATTCGGTTTCTTGAAATCACTACCCAAATTGTTGTAATAATATTAGGTACCCGAAAATTTTGGGTACCAAAATTCCGGTTCGGTCTTCAGTCCTACCCGATATATCCGAATTATACAATTATATCCATGTCATGTTTGCACAAATTTAATATGATTGATAAATTTAATCCCATAAGGTAATTTATTATAAATTGACAAATGAAAAATCACAAATAAATATTTCAATCCAACAACTTCACACATCACAACTTGAAAATAAAATATCTAAATTTGAATTGTTCATAGTTTACCACGCATAATTTAACTTATTATTTGATGGACCGACTATTTGGTTATTTCAGTTATCCGAGAGTGGTATCCGAACCCGAAATTTATTTTTTGGTTATTTATATTTGCTACCCGAAAAGTACCCGATATTTCGGTATTTTCGGTCCCGTTTTCGGTTTTTTCGGTTTCGGTTTTTCGGTCTCGGATTTTTTGCCCACCCCTACCTTCATCCTACAATTGATGTATTTTTTCACTTAAACTCCTTTAGCTAGCAACAGAAATTGGAAAAAATAAAGTGTGCATATTGTTACCAAGTAGATAGGCTTAAACTGAAAAACGCAACAAGCATCGGATGAACATTGGTGGTTTAGAAGAGCTTTGTTTGTACAATTACAACAACCAGTTATTCACTTAAACTCCTTCAGCTAGCAACACAAATTGGAAAAAAAATAAAAGCGTAATATTGTTACCAAGCAGATGGGCTTAAATTGAAAAACACAACGAACGTAGGATGAACATCAGTGGTTTAGAAGATTTTTTTTTACAATTACAACAAAAGTTATTTGCGTTCTAGTCATCTCCGATATTAACATATCTAATTTGGTCTTCCTTGGTTCTACATTTGCCAACACATGCAAAAATCTCTTAAGCGAGATCGTTTTTAAATTAAATTTAATAAGTGTGAAGGTATTTATAAAAGAGGGAAATTTTCATATGTGGTTTATGCAATTTTCTCTTGGGCTTTTTTGTGAATTTGCAGTTCTGGTCTTGCTCTTCGCCTCCATTTCCATCTCTTTCTGTGGTGGCACACTCCTCGTATGATCCCGCGAGTCCGCGAGAGCGAGAGCGCTTCAGGTGATGCCAGTGGGGCCGCGTCGACATCAATGCGTGGCACGGAAGCCGGCGCGAAGCACGCGCGGCGCCTGGCCCGCGCGCTGGTCGGCCGCCGGCGGCGGGTCGCCGTGCTGCTCCTCGCGTTTGCGTACGTGGCGGGGACGCTCATGCTCGTCCTCGGCGGCGGCGCGGGGCTGGGCGCCTGGGGCGTCGCGGTGGTCGCGACGCGGCGGCGCGCCCCGGCGCCGCCCGGTTCCCTGTACCGCAGCCACCTCGTGTTCGAGCGGCTCCTCCCGGACATGCGCGCGTTCGTCTCGCGTACGAACCAGGTGAGCATCCGAATCCGGACGCTTCTTGGCTCGGCCCGTGCGTGTGAAAGTTGCGATCTTGGGGCTCGCATTTTGGATCTCAATTGCGTTCTTGCATCCCGCAATTCCTGGCTTCGTCTTGAAACCGGGGAACAATGTTTTTTTCATTGGTTTGTCGTTAAGGCATAGCCGTTGCAAAATGGTCGTTCGACATGATCAAATCGATATTGATAGTATAATTTTGTGATTGCCAGTAGGGAGAGAGAGGTTAGTCCTAAGTCATGGTTTCGCCCCGTCTGTCCTTCGAAAGTTTTTTTCCTCAGTCATTTCCCCATTTTGCTTAAAATATGACCCTATGGTACTGTGCGTTCAACGAAATTTTGGCCGTTGTTCCATACTGCCCGCGATGATTCATTGAATATAATTTAGCTTCATCGGAATCCAACTAAGAATCCTTGTTAAATGCCTTGAATCATAATGATCATTAACCTCTCTCTCATTATATAAAAACTTATTAGGTGGATGACATATCTTATTTTCGCCTTGTCATTGTGCAGTTTGTATCATCATCACATTACAAAAAGACTGGAAAGCGATGGGCTCCTTGTAGCAGCAAGACTGTGACAGCAGGTGAAAATTTTGAAAGCTTTGGCATCTGAATACTTATGAAATCCTGAAAATTCCTGGACAATCACCCTCTTCAATCAGACTATTTGTGTCAATCTAGCGTTGACATTGATTGCATAGATTACACTTTTCAGAGTTACCACCTTCAAATGGTTTTCTCATAGTTGAGGCAAATGGTGGCCTGAATCAACAGCGCATTTCAGTAAGTTACAAGAGCTTTTCCTATAAACATAAATGGTCCAGCTGCATATGTCCACTTTTAAAGTCTGATATATAAAAGCTTAAAATCATCTTTATTTGCACTGCTAAAAATCATTGGTACTTTCGATATTCAGTAGTTCAGCTAGTAACTGATGCTTACTAGATAATGGTAATGGCCAGTATTTGCACAAGTGGCAATTGTATCTGATGTCTCCTCTTAAAATTTAAATTTCATGATATCCCCTTTTCCAGCTATTTTTAATTTATTGCAATAAAGTGGCATATGACTCTCGATAATCGCAAAGGAAAAGAAAAGGAAAATGGTCTTGAATATCTTAAACAAGAAAAGAAGAAAACCAGATCTATCTAGTATATCTGGAGTTCAACTTTGCAGAAAAGATGTGAGGTGCTTATCTAAGAGAGATTTCTTAATACAGATTTGTGACGCTGTTGCTGTGGCCAGAATTCTTAATGCAACTCTTGTGACCCCAGCATTTCATGTGAACAGTGTTTGGCGTGATTCTAGGTAACAATTTTTTTTTTAGCAACTGATATGGCTCCCTCCTTATTTTATCATGAAAACTAGCTTTGTAAAATTAGTCCTTTTCCTAACTAAGGTGAAAAGTTCGCAAATGTTCATCTAAAATTTTCACTAGTGTTTCTCTAGTCGATCTTTCACCAGGAGGCTGAAATTAAAATGAATTAATATCCTTTTATGTTGCACGTCACTCTTTGTTTGGTTGTCACCTTCAAATTAAAGCAATATTTTCATAATTTTCCTCATGTTGCACATATGACTCTATCAGGCTATCAGCTTCCATGTCATAGCACTACTACAACAAGGGCCTTTAGTGGCAGGCCATAAGGGCCTTCAGTGGCGAGCAAATGTTCCGCCACTGAGCTCTCACCACATGAAGTCAGCTGAGAGTAGTGGTGGGCAAAGTGCCCACCACTGAAAATGATATCCAGTGGTGGGCAAATGACGTCAGCCACCCGCCAGTGGAGATGGGGTCATCATCTAAAATCTACCCTTTAATGATGTACCTATACCAATCTTATGATTTCCACGTCCAACGTTATGGAAGTACCAAACTTGGTTTACTACATAATTATTTTTGATATATCGTTTGCTATATTTTTAGTATTTTCTTTTGTCGCTGTCTCATGAGGATAGCATGTTTTCTTGCTTTCAGCAAATTTGGTGATATCTTTGATGAAGATCACTTTATCGAGTCACTCCAAAAATATGTAAGGATTGTCAAAGAACTTCCTGAAGATATTTTTCTGCGGTTTGACCATAATATCAGCATTATACCAAATATGAGAACCAAGGCTTTCTCGTCCCCAAGTTACTACCTACAACAAGTCCTTCCGAAATTGTTGGAGCTAGGGTACACACCCTTCCCTCCTTCACTCTTAAAGTAGTGTCACATCGTTGACACTTAGGATATCCCATTATGCCAGGTCTTCACTTATTTCTTATTATTTGATAAAGGGCTGTCCGAATTGCTCCTTTCTCCAATAGATTGGCCCATTCAGTTCCGTCAGACATCCAGGCGTTGAGATGTTTGGCAAACTATGAGGCGTTAAGATTCTCCGAGCCAATAAAAATTCTTGCAGACAACATGGTTGATCGAATGAACAAGGGGAGTTTCTTAACTGGTGGGAAATACGTCTCAGTTCATCTTCGCTTCGAAGAGGTTTTACTAAAATTCATCTTGTGGCCTCATATTACTGTTTTCTCTCGTAACTTATGGTGATTTTGTACTATGCCAAGGATATGGTGGCTTTCTCATGCTGCACATACGATGGTGGTCCTAAGGAGAACATTAGGATGGAAAATGCTCGTGAAAGGGGCTGGAGAGGAAAGTTTCACCGACCTGGTCGAGTGATAAATCCTGAGGCAAACAGAAGGAATGGTAGATGCCCTTTAACACCTTTAGAGGTTGTGACGTCTGTTCCATGCAATCTGTGCATGTTGCTGCACTAATTATTCATTTTCAGGAAACCTAACAATTCTCAGGCTGTTTACCGTTGGACAAATGCATAACAAAATATGAGAGTACTGGGTCACATTGACAGATCATGTCTAGAATACGCTGTCCTAAGATTTGAATAGAGAACAAACTAACATCCAACTTTTTTGAATGATTTTCTTTGTTTTGTGGAATACCATATGGTACATTAATATTGCTATTTTCTTACTAGTTTAGTCTACACAGGTTGGAATGATGCTGCGAGGCATGGGGTTTGATAATACTACATCACTTTATGTTGCCTCTGGTAAAATATACAATGCTGAAAAGTATATGACTCCTCTTCGCCAGTTGTTCCCAGTTTTACAGACAAAAGAAACTCTGGCTTCACCTGAGGAGCTTACACAGTTCAAGGTACCATTTTGTCTCGGTTAATCCATTTCTGTCATGAATGTCGGAAATCATGCATTATTTTGTTTATATCCTTTGCATTGCATCAAAATGAGCTAGGTCGATCCGAGGATAAACGCCTGCATATGCCATGCAGGGACATTCATCTAGACTGGCAGCACTGGACTACACCGTCTGTCTTCACAGTGACGTGTTTGTCGCAACACAAGGAAGCAACTTCCCTCACTTTTTGGTGGGGCACAGACGTTATCTATATGGAGGATCTGCAAGGACAATAAAGCCAGATAAACGAAAACTAGTCCTGCTATTTGACAATCCAAAAATCAGGCATGTTTTTATTTACTTCTTTGAATTAGGTACTGCCAATCTTTTGTCCAGTATGGCCTCCTTCCTTTAATAAAAAGAATGAATTGGCAAAGATGATTGCTGGTATTGAACCAATTTCTTCATGCAATTCTTTTGTCAAACATGGGTGCTTTAAGCTCGTTTCGTTTTAAATGCAATACATAGTTTATGGTTTACACAATTACACTAACAGACAGTCTCTTGCAACTCAACACTCGCGCAAGTTTCAGCCAGCTGCAATGACAAGAATTTGCATTATCTGATTTAAAGTTTCCATAATCATCACTTGCTTGAAAAATGTATTTAATTCTATTCTGCTTTCAGATGGGATCGATTCAGCCACCACATGCAGGACATGCGTCGGCACAGCGAGATGAAAAGTTTCGGGTTAAGGAAACCGCATGAATCCATCTACAACGTTCCTATGCCTGACTGCATGTGTCAGCAAAGCTGAAGCATGGACAACAATGGCATGAACATCACAGAGTCAGGAGGCACGTTTCCCCGTCATCAGTAACCATAAGGTCGCATCTGGCTTGTAGGAAGAGAGCAAGGAGGTGCCAGACCGTGTGGCTCTGTGGTTGTCCATTTGAATCCACTCCTCGTAATAGAGTGACCTTCGAGCAGACAGAACAGATTATTAATATAACCTTAGCTATTTCCTTCCGAGATGATACCAAGTGAGTTATTTATGCTTTGTTCATTTCAGGGAAAAAATCCGCAAAAATGAAGACAGCATGTGTTCTTGCATTTAAGACAGTCTTCTTGATGTCACTGCTACCCAGCCTTGGAGCTTAGGGTGTGTTTGGATTGTTGCTAATAGTTACCTTACCAAAATTTGGTAGTTGATCATGAAATATGAGTGTATTTGAATTAAAGCCGAAATGTGGCAAGCTAATGGACTAATGTGTTGTGCTAGTTCATTTTATTTACCAATGTTGGTCAAACTTTGGGTGGTCAAATCTTTGTCTACCTTTCCAAAGTTTAGTGTTGCCAAATTTTGTTGAAGGATTTGGCCACTCAAAGTTTGGTCTGTTATGAATAGAGCTTATATTATTCAGGAGACCGTAGGTCTCTATAAATAGATGTACAGAGATGGTCAATAAACATAAAAGCCCTTATGCAAAAGGGAAATAGAAAACACACCCCTACACCTCTAACACCCCCTCAAACTCAAGGTGTGTCACAAACACTGAGTTTGGAGAGATAAAAACAATACTGAGCTCTGGTTTGTGCCTTCGTGAAAAAATCTGCTAGCTGAAGCTCTGAAGGCACATACTGAAGATCAACAACACCATCCTGTACCTGCGCTCGTGTATAAGAAGCATCAACACCAATATGCTTGGTAAGCTCATGCTTGACCGGATCACGAGCAATGTTGATAGCACCTGTACTGTCAGATAAAAGGGGGGTCGGCATACCAACAGAAACACCAAAGTCCTCAAGCAACCATCATAAACAAGTCACCTCTGCACTCACAAGAGCCATAGCACGCAACTCAGCCTCTGCACTCGAACGAGAAACTGCTACCTGTTTCTTAGTCTTCCAAGCAATGAGGGAACCACCAAGAAAACCACAATAGGCAGAAAGTGATCGACGATCAGAGGGATCACTGGCCCAAGTAGCATCAGAATATGCTTTGAGCTGTAGAGAGCTAGAGCGTGAGAAGAACAGGCGTCTAGAATAGCCCCACGAAGATAATGCAAGACACGGAGCAAGTGACTGTAGTGAACCTGGGTGGGAGCAGAGACAAACTGACTCAGAATGTGAACAGGGTACGAGATATCAGGACGAGTGTACCAAGGTACACGAGACTCCCTACAATATGACGGTAACGAGTAGGATCATCAAGAGGCTCACCATCAGTGGCCCGAAGATGGACATTGAGTTCCATGGGAGTCTCAACAGTCCTGTGATCAGTAAGAGAAGCCCGATCAAGAAGATCCTGAAGGTACTTTTCTTGAGACATATAAATTCCCTCAGAAGAAGAAACTTCAATCCCAAGAAAATAACGAAGAGGACCAATATCGAACATAAGAAACTGCTCACTGAGACGGGCCTTCACAAAGGCTATGTACTCGAAATCATCTCCGGTGATGATCATGTCATCAACATAGAGAAGAAGAAGGGTGCGACCACGTGACGAAGTATGCACAAAAAGCGCTAGATCATGAGCACTGACAGAGAAACCAGCAGCAGTGACCGCAGACGCAAAGCACTGAAACCAAGCACGAGGAGCCTGCTTAAGGCCATAAAGAGAACGCCGAAGGCGACAAACCATACCCTCAGGAACAGAATACCCAGGTGGTGGCTGCATATAAACCTCCTCATGCAGCTCTCCATTAAGAAAAGCATTCTTCACATCAAGCTGAGAGATGGACCAATCACGAACAGAGGCAACAACAAGCAGAGTATGAACTATGGTCAGGTGAGCGACAGGAACAAAGGTCTCATCATAGTCACGACCATGTTCCTGCTGGAAGCCACGAGCAACTAATCGAGCCTTATATCGCTCAAGTGAACCATCCGAGCGCGTCTTAACCTTATAAACCCACTTACAGGTGATGGGCCGAACACGAGGAGGACATGGCACAAGTTCCCACATGCCGGTGCGCTCGAGAGCAGCAATCTCCTCAGCCATCGCATCCTGCCATTCCTGATGAGAAATAGCATCACGATACGTAGTCGGCTCAGGAAGAGCAGTAGCAGCAAAGCTAGAAGGAGAATACCGATCAGGAGGCTGGCGAGAACGATGACCTCGTTCAAGGGGTTGCTTAGGAGAAGAATCATCAGAAGGAGATGATTCCTCTGAAGAAGAAGGCGTATCCGAAGAGTCAGACTGAGCTGGAGAAGCTGAGACATCAGATGACTCAACAGGAGTAGACGGCTCATCAGAAGAAGATGGCACATCTGTAGGAGGCACAACTCGTCGAGTACAGACTTGCGTCACTGGAGCCTTCAAAGCATAATCAGGAACCATCGAAGAAGGTTCCGAAGAAGAGGAGGTCATGGATGGAGGTACTGAGTGTGAGGGAGAAACACTCACAACTGGAGCATCAGGAAGAAAAAGGAACAACATAGGATCAATCACCGATACAGAAGAAGTATCAGAAGATGGTCGGGGATAGAAAGGACGTGTCTCATCAAAAAAAAAACATCCCGTCAAATTCTCATCCGTCGACCAACCGGATCCCAACAACGATATCCCTTATGCTCTGAGCTGTAGCCTAAGAAAACACACTCAACAGACTGAGCAATCAACTTAGTGCGCTCACGTGGTGCAAGCAACACGTAGCACACACAACCAAAGAGACGAAGACGGGTATAATCAGGCATCTTGCCTGTAAGGCGCTCAAAGGGAATTCCACCTTTAAGGGTAGACAATGGCTGAATGTTAATTAAGAAAGTGGTCGTAGAAACAGCCTCAGCCCAAAAATGAGGTGGAACAGAAGAGGCAATCAGAAGAGTGCGAGCTGTCTCAAGGATATGTCGATGCTTGCGCTCTGCAACGCCATTCTGAGCATGAGCACCTGGACAAGAGAATTTTGCAAGTGTTCCTTGCTCAGAAAGAAAATGGCGAAGAGCATCAGATAGATACTCACCAGCAGAGTCAGCTCGAAAAATACGAATAGAGGTGTCAAACTGAGTACGGACCATAGTCGAAAATGATTTATAGATAGATAACGCCTCACTGCGATGCTTCATAAAGTAGATCCATGTGTGACGAGAAAAATCATCTATAAAAATGATATAATACCGATGTCCTCCTTTTGAAGTAAAAGGAGTAGGGCCCCATACATCAGAGTGGACAAGATCACAAGGACGCTTAGACACTGACTCGCTAGAAGGATAAGGAAGCTGAATCTGCTTCCCTAGCCGACAACCCTGATAATGAGCTAAAGACTCAGAACTAGAAACCGATCCTAAAACACCTCGACGAACTAGAATAGAGAGGCGAGAGCCACAAAGATGACCCAAACGGTGGTGCCACTGAGCAAACGTCGAAGTGGACGAAGCAGCAAGAGTGGAGCCGACTAAACTAGCAGGCGCAGCGGAAGGAAGACGAAGCCAGTCAAGCTCCCAAAGACGCTGTGAGTCACGACGACAAGGGCCAGTACCAAGCAGACGACCCGTGCGACGATCCTGAACATAGCAACAATCATTATAAGTGAGTTGACTAGCAGATATAAGTTGCATTGTAAGTCCAGGAACAAAAGAAACAGCAGGAACAGCAAAAGAGTCAGACAGAAGAGTGCCCTGTCCAATAACCGAAAGAGGAGAACCATCGGCAGTATGAACAATAGAAGGACAGTACGAAGAACTCAAGGAAGACAAACTCGTGTGATAAGGAGTTATGGAACGAAGAACCAGAGTCAAGAATCCATGGATAATTACCTGAAGCAGAAGTAGAAGGTGGTCCCTTAGTGGAAGACGAAGAAGCAGTAGCAGTACTCGAAGGCGCAGAGGACTGAGCCACATAACCAGCAGCTCCCGATGGTGCAGAAGTAGCAAGGCGACGAAGAAGCATGAGTATCTGGGCATCCGTATGAGCAGAACTCACCTAGGATCCTTCAGTACTAGCACCACCATTACCCTGTAAAGACCGACGAGCCTGAGTCTTCCTCTTTTTGAAACAAGACGTCTCCTCATGACCATCTTTACCACAGTAATTACAATGACGAGCACCACGCCCCCTTGGCGTAGAAGAAGAAGCCGAAGTCGTCACCGTCGACGGAGAGACAATATGTACCGGTGTCGAAGAGTGGGCTGCCAATACTGAAGTAACACGCAGCAACCCGGCAGCCTAAAGACGAGTCTCCTCATTACGAACACTCGTCAAAGCATCCATAAGAGAAACACAGGGGTGACGAGCAAGCAGCTGAGCACGAAGTGGCTCAAACTCGGCATGAAGACGAGTCAGAAAGTCATAGGTGCGTCGAAGCTCAAGCGCAGCCTTCTGACTCTGACAAGACGAACATGTATCTGTCGACAACCGAGGACCAAGAGCATCAAGCTGACGCCAAATAGCAGACATATGACTGAAGAACTCCTCTACTGAAGCATCTCCCCGCTGCAACAACTGCTCCTGACGAATAGCAGCAAGGTAGGTAGACTGTCCAGTAGGCTCGTAGCGAGAGCGAAGAAAAGCCCACATCTGATGTGCAAACTCAAACTCAACTATGTCTGTAGCAAGATGATCCTCCATACTGGCAGCAAGAATAGCACCAGCCCGAGCATCATCATCTAGCCAGCTTCTGTATAAACTGACGTGAGACTGATACATAGAAAGGCGTACATCATAATCAGCCAACAATTTCTTCTTGTCGTCATCGGTAGCCTTATCTGGAATTACAGGCTCCGAAGGAACTGCAGGACAAGACGGGTATTGGAGATCGCCCGTAAGATACTCCCAGAGTCGCAGACCTCGCATATGCAGGCGCATACGAGGAACCCAGTTACGGTAATTAGTGCTATCGAAGAGCACCGGACACCGTACGACTGGAAGCCCGCCCGAAGAAGTCATCATGATAAAGATGACCGACGATGGCGAGAAAGCAAAAGAGAGAAAAGAGAAGAAAGAAAAGAAAAATAATAACAAGATTTTTTCTCTTTTTTTTTTTTTTGAGATGGAACCGAACAACAATAGCTTTGGCAGAGAGGCACTACGGCAGTCATTGCATCTCGAAACGTACGTGTGCCTTGCCTTGCTGAAGCACCACGTAGACTGAATCTGAGAGACATGCGTTACCTCCCAGCACGCAGGATAGCATGCAGCCGTGCAACACAGGATAGCCGCACGCCGGACGGAGCACCAGGCGCGGGAGGGCACGTTGACTGTCAAGGCACTGATCGACTTGCCGTATGAGTGGGCGGAGAAGACAGTCGTGCGCGGACAGCAGATCTCGCGAGGAGAGATCGAAGAGAAGCCCGACGTGCGACCAGATCCGATCAAGCCAAGACAGATAAATCTGGCGTGAAAGATCGGAGAGGAACCGGCGACACCGGCAGGATGAAGCCGACGGGGTGGAACCGGTGACGCCGGCAGGATGAAGTGGTGGCTGGGTAGAAAAAATTAACCTAGCTCTTGTACCTGAATAGGGCTTATATTATTTAGGAGATCGTAGGCCTCTATAAATAGATGTACAGAGATGATCAATAAACATAAAAGCCCTTATGCAAAAGGGAAATAGAAAACACACTCCTACACCTCTAACATGGTCAACATTGGTAAAGAAAATGAACTAGCACAACACATTAGTCCATTGGCTTGCCAAATTTTGGCTTCAATCCAAATACACTCATATTTCATGGTTAACTACCAAATTTTGATAAGGTAAATATTGACAACAATCCAAACACCTCCCTAATGTTATGACACCAATGGATTAACCAAGGTGCTGTAATCTGTAAATCGAAGCGCACACTTCGGAACAGAAACAGTAATGCAGTGCATTGCAATGATCATACGCATATGTACATCGCTCAACCTGTGACATCATAAGAGTTAGACCATCCGTACTCTTACTTGACTGTAAATGCAGAGAGTATTAAAGTAGGGTACTAAAAGTATAGAGTAGGTGTGTAGAGTGAACATACTTAAAGTATAAAAGATATGCTGAAAGTATAGAGGATATAGTATGATTTAGAGGAAACAGGTGTGGATAACATTATTCATAAGATTTCACGCGGACCAATTAAAATGGGGCGGGCCAGAAGAGAATGTCTTCGTTGGGCCAAACCCCTAAACGGGGGCTGACAAGAAGTATAACAGGCCCTCGAGCCGAATCTCCATGACGGACCTTTGACGGAAGGCCCAAGCGGTGGACAGATCACCGTAAATATTCGCGCGCCTGTGATCAACGGCTGGGATTAGCGTGGTCTGTCACTGTCAGAGCCCGTCCCCTCCCATTTCGGTGAAGTAGCCGAAGCGGCAGGTTGCCGTCGCAGAGCTAGGGCTGCGCTCCACTTCGCCGCCGCCGCCGCCGCCGGAGAAGACCCGCGGGCCTTCTTCCGCCGGACCACGCGGTGCTATATCTCTTTCCCCGTCTTGTAGGTGCGTAACCCTAGAATAGCCTGATTAAATTTGTTCAATTTGGTTCGTCTCTTCTGATGCGAAGTTGGTTTAGTGGCTAGGTCCTGTCGAGCGAGAGGAAATGGGTGAAGAGGCAGAGGACGCCGGCAAGCGCAAGTCGATGGAGGAGGGGCAGCAGCAGCAGCAGCAGCCTCCGCAGGCGGAGGAGGAACCGGCGGCCAAGCGGCGGAACCTCGCGCGGTCGTGCATCCACGAGGTGGCCGTCCCGAAGGGCTACGCGTCGGCCAAGGACGAGGCCGCGCACGGGACGCTGGCGAGCCCGGCGTTCCACGGGGAGATGGCCAAGCAGTACCCGTTCCAGCTCGACCCCTTCCAGAGCGTCTCCATCGCGTGCCTGGAGCGCAGCGAGTCCGTGCTGGTCTCCGCGCACACCTCGGCCGGGAAGACGGCCATCGCCGAGTACGCCATCGCCATGTCCTTCCGGGACAAGCAGAAGGTCATCTACACGTCCCCGCTCAAGGCGCTGAGCAACCAGAAGTACAGGGAGCTCAGCCAGGAGTTCTCCGACGTCGGGCTCATGACCGGGGACGTCACGCTCCAGCCCAACGCCGCCTGCCTCGTCATGACCACCGAGATCCTCAGGGCCATGCTCTACAGGGGCTCCGAGGTCATCAAGGAGGTTGGCTGGGTTATATTTGACGAGATACATTACATGAAGGATCGTGAGAGAGGAGTTGTGTGGGAGGAGAGCATAATTTTCCTGCCCCCTGCTATCAAGATGGTATTCCTCTCTGCTACCATGTCAAATGCAACCGAGTTTGCTGAGTGGATATGCAATCTGCACAAGCAGCCTTGTCACGTTGTGTATACAGACTTCAGGCCCACTCCGTTGCAGCACTACGTGTTTCCGATAGGAGGTTCTGGACTCTACCTTGTAGTAGATGAAAATGGCCAGTTCAGGGAGGATAATTTCATGAAGCTGCAGGACTCGTTTGCTAAGCAAAATGTTCAGTTAGATGGAAGGAAGGGTGGTGGGCCTAGAGCTAGTGGTCGAATCGCAAAAGGTGGAAGTGCTTCTGGGAACTCAGACATATACAGAATTGTCAAGGTAAGCAGCCAACACCTTGCTTTATTCATTGCATAATGTACTCTATTCTTTGGCTTAATGTGCTCCCTGTCCCTGATTTTAACAGTTTGAACATGCAGTAATTTTTTGAACCTAAAAAACACGATATATTAAAGGAATAAGCCACATTATGGATATATGTTGGTCAGCTGTTGATATATTATTGGAAAACATTCTGCTTCCCAAGTGTTCATGTACTTGCATATTTTCAAGTCCTAATCTTCAGCTAATTACCTTATCAAAAACCTCTTACCTTGGAAGACTATGTCAACAAATTTACCGTTCAATTGTGTGTATTGACTGTTTAGTTGTTGATATCATATTCCAAACTCTTCCACACATTTCAATACTCAAATTTTGTTGGATCTTAATCTGCAGATGATTATGGAACGCAAGTTTCAACCAGTCATAATTTTCAGCTTCAGTAGAAGAGAATGTGAGCACCATGCTATGTCTATGTCAAAACTTGACTTCAACACTGAAGAGGAGAAGGAGTGCATTGAGCAGGTTTTCAGTAATGCTATTCGTCTTTTGAAGGAAGAAGATAGAAGTTTACCTGCTATAGAGTTGATGTTACCTCTCCTTAAACGAGGTATTGCAGTACACCATTCTGGGTTACTTCCAATAATTAAGGAGCTGGTGGAATTGCTCTTTCAAGAAGGTCTTGTGAAAGCTCTCTTTGCTACTGAGACAGTATGATCTTTGCCCTCATTAGTTGACTTCATATTCTTGTTCTCACCTCATGATATTTCAATGATCTTTTGTGTAGTTTCCAAATTGTTACGGCAAGAGAGCTGTCGTTTTAGACTTTACATTAGTAATGTGTCATTCTCTCTTAATTGCACCATTTGATTAATAACATTCTTATCTTTCTGCCTCAGTTTGCCATGGGTCTTAATATGCCTGCAAAAACAGTTGTTTTCACATCTGTCAAAAAATGGGATGGCGATACTAACCGCTATATTGGTTCTGGAGAATATATACAGGTACATCTTGCATATCAGCTTATGTGACTTCTAAGTCATCCACACATAAGTACGACTAGTGTTTGTACTTTGTTGTAAAGAAAGATATAAGACCTTACTTCAATTGCACATACCCTGTATTCTTAGATGAGTGGAAGAGCTGGCCGTCGTGGTAAGGATGAACGTGGCATTTGCGTTATAATGATAGATGAGAAGGTATGGTGCCACATTTTTCTGTTGCTATTTTCTTCTTTTTGTTTATTTATTTATTTAAGAATAATTCGTATTTATCATGTCAATGTGTTCATAACAGGGAGTTTAGTATCTTTATTGACTTGAGTTGCTAGATTTGACAACCCAAGTTTTGTATTTGTCTTTCTATATTCAGTTTCAGTGGGCAAAATCTGATCCTATATTTCTTAAGTGTTTGTGCTGTTATCTATTGTTGTTGCTATTTTGATTGAGTTATGATTTTGATTGTACAGGCATCTATTGCTTTTGGTATTTCATTCCTTTTATTAATTTTGACATTCGTTGGTATGAAAATGAATATTACATGTATGACTAATTTTTAGTTCCATATGATCCGAGACATGTTTTCAGATTCCATGGAACCTTGAACCTTCACATGTGAATCATAGTTGTCATGTTCTGTGTAGATGCTTAAAGATTCACATTTTGTTGAAATTTCTTGTTACTTCTTATTTTGTGTTCTTTCAAACTTATGCTTGAATTTTGCATGCTGTATAAAAATTACTAGCTTGTGGTTTCTTATACGAATCATTCCAGTTGATTTGTTGTGTTGCCACTATCTTAGTGCACTTTAACCTTTTGTTCCCACTCTTTCCTTTAGCTTGACTTCTGTCCATCAGACTTATCGTGACTGAACTCTGCAGATGGAAATGAGTGTTATCAAGGAAATGGTATTGGGCAAACCAGCACCTCTTATCAGTACTTTCAGGCTGAGCTACTACACTATTCTGAATCTAATGAGCCGTGTAGAGGGCCAGTTTACTGCTGAGCATGTGATTAGGAATTCATTTCATCAGTTTCAATATGAGAAGGTTCATTTCAGGAACTCTTATAGATGCTTCTACTGCCATGATATAACCCAATGTTAAAAATTAGGTACCCTCGTTTTTCAGGCATTGCCAGAAGTAGTTCAAAAGATTACAAGTTTGGAGAATGAAGCTACCTTGCTTGATTCGTCTGGAGAGGTATTTTCTATTTTAATTGCAGTATTCATTGTTATTTTTCTGTTTGACTTACACAATTCCCTGTTCAGACTGATCTTGCCGAATATCACAAATTGGATCTTGATATATCTGAACTTGAAAAGAAAATCATGTCTGAGATGATTAGACCAGAGAGAGCTTTGTTATATCTGGTTCCTGGAAGGCTGGTAGGTAACTCCGTTTTGCACAAGTTCTATTCTGCTTGCAGATTTGCCGATAATATTACCAGCATTTTATTTAGCTGGTGAGAAACTGCAGTTATTCTTTACCTACTTCCGCTCACTGTTTTTTTTATCAACAAACTGTACAAAATCTGTACCGATTGTTTGCACTCAGTATTTTACGTTCTGACAGGTTAAAGTGAGGGATGGTTCAACAGACTGGGGATGGGGTGTGGTCGTAAATGTGGTGAAGAAGCCTCCAGCATCTGGGACACTCCTCCCTGCATTAAGTGCATCTCGCAGTAATAACTATATAGTGGATACCTTACTTCACTGCTCTTCTAGTTCCAGCGAGAATGGATCACGCACCAAGCCATGCCCTGCTCGCTCAGGGGAGAAGGGTGAAATGCATGTGGTGAGTTGAGGCTCAGTTACAGACTTACAGGGTTTTGTTGTGTTAAGACTTATTAGATGGTCATCCAAAGATGACCAAAGTATCGACTCCTATTAATCTTAAGGTACTTGCAGGTGCCTGTACCATTACCTTTGGTATCTGGTCTAAGCAGCGTTAGAATCAACATTCCTCCTGATCTAAGGCCAATGGAAGCAAGACAAAATATACTTTTTGCAGTGCAGGAACTAGGAAAGCGCTACCCTCAAGGGCTTCCGAAGCTGCATCCGGTCAAAGTATGATTTTTTGCCCCCTTCTTCCTCAAATTTACTTTCGAATATTTCCTTTTTGCACCTAAAGTTCCATTTGTTATGACTTAACATTCCTGAGTGTCTTACAAAGTGGATATGCATCAAGATTAGTTAGTTGTATGTGAGCACAACACTCGAGATTGTAATAAATACTTGTGAATTCTGATGTTGTTCCTTCTCCGATACAGTGGAGCTGCTTTTTGGGTAACTAACATATTGATACTTTGGTCTTCGGTGCACTGTAAGACATGAACCTCAGCTGCTCATGTATTGCCTGGCGTGTTCACACTTACGATGCTATCTTGGTCTAACCTCTGCTGGCAATTCCTCCACTCACATAATCACATTAGTTCAGTCTATCTGAGACTTGTAGATAATGCTCTGCTATTCTAAAGAGACATTCTTTAAATTATGATGTAATCATTTTGACCATCTAATTTGACAGGACATGGGTATTCAAGAACCTGAATTAGTTGACTTGGCTCATAAACTTGAGGATCTTGAGAAGAAAAAATGCTCCCACCCACTTTCAAAGGTATGTAATTCAGTTTCCCTAAAAAAAGGTATGTAAATTCAATGAATGCTCCTTTTTCTTGACTGATTTTATGCCCTTTTTATATATCAGTCTGGTCAAAGTGAGCAGGAAATGTCATGGTACCACAGAAAAGCAGAGCTGAATCACGAAATTCAGCAACTGAAGTCAAAGATGCGGGATTCACAGGTTGGTTGAGTCATTGTACTTGTAGTTTGGTTTATTTTTGAAAGCTAAAGGAATTCTTATTTTTCTCTCCATCCAGCTGCAAAAATTTAGAGATGAGCTTAAGAACCGATCACGTGTTCTGAAGATGCTTGGTCATATTGATAGTGATGGTGTTCTCCAGTTAAAGGGCCGTGCTGCTTGTTTAATAGACACAGGAGATGAGCTGCTTATCACTGAGCTTATGTTCAATGGTATCTATTCACTGTTCTTTGTACCTTGTTTCTCTCTCCAGCTTTAATTCGAAAATTGCTTCAATATGTTCTCTCTAGATACCTTTGAAAGTTATTGTGGGTTTCATCTCTAGCCTAACCCAACTTGATTGGGACTAAACGGCTCTGTTGCTTCTACTGCTGATGTTGTCTAGGTACATTTAATGACCTTGATCATCATCAAGTTGCTTCCCTTGCTAGCTGCTTTGTACCTTGTGAAAAGTCAAGTGAACAAATACGTCTGAGAAGTGAACTTTCTAGGCCCATGATGCAACTTCAGGAGGCTGCGAGAAAAATAGCTGAGGTACATTTGTTGCATAGTTTCTATTTCCATACTCTCCTGAACTTGATTGAGATGTAAATTTCTCGATGTTGTTTAGGTTCAACGAGAGCAAAAGTGTGTATTTGATGTCTCTGTTATCTCCCTATACTTGATTGAGATATCTGGTTCTTTTGTGTTTAGGTTCAACGAGAATGCAAATTGGAAGTAAATGTGGAGGAATATGTTGAATCAGCCTGCAAACCCTACATGATGGATGTCATATACTGTTGGTCAAAGGTCAGTGTACACGTTGACCATTGAAAAATTTATCAACACACACCCCAATTCAGTTTTTTTTTTTATTTCACGTCATATATAATGTCCTATTTTGGCACATCGGCTATGGTTCCAATGTCTTATTTTTTGAACTGTCTGAATACAGGGGGCCACCTTTGCAGAGGTGATTGAAATGACCGACATTTTTGAAGGAAGCATCATAAGGCTTGCCAGAAGGTTGGATGAATTTCTGAAACAGGTAGACCTTCCGCCTATTTCCTTTCACTTGTGTTTAGCG
Source organism: Tuctoria greenei (assembly GCA_036927565.1). Classification (NCBI taxonomy): domain Eukaryota; kingdom Viridiplantae; phylum Streptophyta; class Magnoliopsida; order Poales; family Poaceae; genus Tuctoria; species Tuctoria greenei. The sequence continues at coordinate 175,739,021 of JAYESD010000009.1, read as the reverse complement.
GCATCCATTCGGTGTGCTTGCACCATTTATCTGTAACTCTCAAATTTGCATTCTCAAGTGCATATTGTGCCATATTCGCACCAACTAACTACAAGCTTGTTCTCAGTTGAAAGCAGCTGCTGAAGCTGTTGGGGAGGTTAACCTTATGGATAAGTTTGAAAAGGCGAGTGAGAGCTTAAATCGGGGTATCATGTTTGCCAACTCATTGTATCTGTAATGAGCAGCAGTTGTACCATATGTTAGCAAACAGATATAGCGCAATTTTTGACACAAGGCAAAGGAGTTGTATCCCTTATCTGTAGGAAACTAGGGCCAAGCTTCTAGCCTAGTAGCTCTCGGGGCAAATGGATCTTTATTACAATGTATAACATCAGAGCAGATAGGAGCAATGACGTTAAGAAATCCAAAAGTTCCCTTATCCTGGATTGGATGTCTAGTTCTTATTTAACAATATACTATTGAAAATTTGGATGCTTTCGCCATTAATACTTGACGCTGGTGTTCTAAAAATAATCACGGCCAATAAGCAGTTGCTCGTGTAATAATAGGTCGCATAATAAGCACGAGTTGGAAGACCAAACGAACAAATGTTTGCTTGGTTTTGGTCACTTATCAGTTATCACAACATCGTTGAAACTAATATTTCTGAACAATATCAATTGCTGAGTTCAAGAACAGTTTATAGACTGAAATAATTTACAAGGAGACTGTAATCGCAACAAAAGAACAGAAATCCAGCTCATCATGCACAAATCATGTACAATACCAAAAAAATTGAGAATCTTGTTGTGAATTGAGTTTGAGAGACAAGAACAATGAACATAGATTGATTCTTCACACCTCTTTCTATTTATTCATCTGATTTCCTTTTATACATGTTTCATGTACCGGACGCGTCTGGTGGCGATCGGACACGACGAGGAGCGGTCACGACCGCTGGGAGGGGACGCGACCGGCGGCAGTGTCAACCGCCGGCGTTCGGTTGAACACATGGTTCTCAACACTCCTCCTTGAGCAATCGAACTTCACGGTAAATGATGTAAGTCTTCGAAAAACCCAGTGAGAAAAATCGAAGATATATATTCATATGTATATAGTAATTTTTGTGTAAAAACTCCTTCAACTTTTATAGAAACAGGAGAAAAACACAATATAAAATGTCTTGCGTGTTTTCGAATAAAAACCCCTATAGGGAAAATTTTGAAAAATAGACATTATTTGCATTGTCATTGTCCCATTAAATCTTATTGTAAGAAACCTTTATAAGTAAAACTCACATAAGAAAAAGAGTACAATTTGATACAGAATGTCAGGTGGTTTTCTACGAAACTCCCCCTAAACCTTGGAAATCTCTAAGTCTACGCATACCAATACCCGCAACACATTTAGAAAATGTGGAGTATGGTAGGGACTTAGTGAAAAATCAGCTAAATTATCACATGACTTAGTTTATTGGAGATCAATTTCTCCATTCACCTGAAGTTCATGTGGGCAAAATAGTTTAGGGGCTATGTGCTTAGTAACATTAGTTTTCACATAACCTGACTGCATCTGAGCAATGCAAGCTGCATTATCTTCATAGATAATTGTTGGTGACTCAATGAGCCCAATGCCACTTGATAGTTGGATATGATTAATCACTCTACGTAGTCAAGCACATTCATGTGCGGCCTCATATAATGCTATGATTTCAGAGTGATTAGAAAACGTAGCAATTAGAGTCTGTTTAGATGACTTCCAAGAAATTTTCGTCTGTTCGTGTAAAAACACGAATCCTGTTTGTGATCTACCATTATGGGGATCACTTAAATAACCTGCATCGGCATAGCCAATGAGATTTAGATCTTGTTTCTTTGGAAAGAATAATCCAAGATCCTGTGTACCTTGAAGGTATCTTAAAATATTTTTACTCCAATCCAATAACGTATGGTAGGAGCGCTACTATATCTTGCCAATAAATTTACTGCAAAAGAAATATCGGGTCTTGTGTTATTTGCAAGATACATAAGTGCACCAATGACACTAAGGTAAGAGTATTCTGAACCCAAAACCTCTTCTCCTTCTTGGCATGGCCAAAATGGATCTGTGTCCCTTTCTAAGCCTCTTACTACCATAGGAGTTTTAGATGGATATGCTTTGTTCATTGAATTTCTCCAATACTTTTTGAACATAAGCTGATCGGTGTACGAGAATGACTGTATGAAGGTGCGAGTTGTAAACCCAAGCAAAATTTAGTTTTACCTAAATCTTTCATCTCGAACTCCCTTTTAAGATGATTTTGTGCCTCTTTAATGTCATTCTCAGTGCCAATGATATTTAAATCATCAACATATACTGATATGATACAAAAACCAGTTGAGAATCTTCGAATGAAGACACAAGGGCAATAATCATTTGTAGAGTAGCCTTTGTTTAAAAGGAACTCATTCAGTCGGTTATACCACATCCTTCCAGACTGTTTCAAGCCATATAATGACTTGTTGAGTTTAACACAAAACATGTTGCGACCTACTTTTCCATTCGGTATGGGTATCCCATCGGGAACCTTCATATAAATATCCGAATCTAGTGACCCATATAAATATGCAGTCATGACATCCATCAACTGCAAAGATAGATGTTTTTGTGTTGCTAGAGATATCAAATATCGGAAAGTAATTCCATTCATAACAGGAGAATATGTTTTATTGAAATCAATGTCAGGTCTCTGTGTGAAACCCTTGTGCAACTAGTCTTGCCTTGTATCTCACAACCTCATTATTTTCATTTTGCTTTCGAACGAGAACCCATTTGAACCCAACACGATAGGTCCGAGGGGGAGTAGGTATTACATTACCGAATACCTCTCTCTTTTTAAATGGGTCAAGTTCTGTCTTGGTTTATTCTTTCCATTTGATTTAGTCCAAGCATTGTTTACACTCTGTCATGGTCTTAGGATCAGGATCTTGGAGAAGATCAACTATCATGGTTGAAAAGCATGAGTTGACAACTGTTGTATTACGATCAAGTAATTCTCCGGAACTAGTATAATTGATAGAAATTTCTCTTATCCCCTGTAATTTTTCTTGACTTTCCAACATAGAAGAATAAGGGTTTTCCGGTTGTCCAGTCTGCTCTATAGTGCACACTTGAGGGCTGAATAAAGGATTTAAAATATCCTTTTAATGTATGTCAACATATTATTGATTTGCATTTACTTTCCTCGAGGAAGGTTTAGTCTTTGGACGCTTGCTTGAAGCATCTATTCCCTTACTTGCTCTCTCCTTTTTGGAGGTTGAGTGATTTTTATTGGTACCTCCACTCGGCAAGGTGCATTGACTGCAGGATTCAAATACTTTGTGACATTATTATAGTCAGTAAATGCATCTGGCGGGTTACTAGCACTTTGTTGTAACTCTATAATTTTCTGAACTTGAAGTTCAGTTTCCTTTGTATGTGGATCAACATTTAGGATGGATTTGTCATCCCAATTTATTTCTCGCCGATCATTTATAAATTTATTATCTCTCACTAAAGTCGGGAAATGATCCTCATTAAAAATACAATCAGCGAACCGGACCGTGAATAAATCTCCTGTTAAAGGCTTCAAGTATTTAATAATAGACGGGGATTGATATTCCACGTACATTCCTAATTTCCTGTGAGGGCCCATAGAAGTTCGCTTAGGTTGTGAAATTGATGTGTATACAGCACATCCAAATTTTCGCAGATGGGAGATATTGGGTTGATCTCCACGTACAAGTTGTAAAGGGGGGTTAGTATGATATGCAGTTTGTCTTAATTGTAGAAGATCAGCAGCGTGTAAAACTGCATGACCCCAACAAGATGTTGGTAAATTGCATTCTTGTAATAATGGTCTAGCTATGAGTTTAACCCTCTTTATTAGAGATTCTGCCAAATCATTTTGTGTGTGAACATATGAGACAGAATGTTGTACTTCAATTTCTTGAGCCATACAATAATCATTAAAGGCTCAAGATGAGAATTCAACAGCATTGTCCATACGGATACTCTTAATCCTATATTCAGGATAATTCGCTTTCAACCTTATGACTTGTATCGTAAATTTGGCAAAAGCATGGCTACGTGTAGATAATAAACACACGTGTGACCATCTTGTAGATGCGTCGATTAAAACCATGAAGTATCTAAATGGACCACACATAGGTTGTATAGGTCCACAAATATCTCCTTGAATTCTTTCAAGGAATTTTAATGGTTCAACATGGATCTTTAGCAGGGGAGGCCGCAAGATGAACTTGCCCATAACACATGAAGTACACATAAAATTATTAAATTTTGGAAATTTAGTGTTCTTTAAATCATGCTCGGTGCAATTTCTAATAATTTTCTGCATCATCTCTATTCTGGGGTGGCCTAAGTGTGAATGTCAGGTCTTAAATGTATCAACATTTTAGAAAATCACCTTGTATGCAACATATGGTACGGGTTTTATGTACGTAAAGTACAGTCTAGATGGAGTAGAAGGAATTCTTTCTAGAACTTCTTGACCATATTCGGAAGATTTTGAAATAAGAAGAAATTCTTCTTTATTTTCTTCATGAGTATGTATATGTAACACATTTTTCCGAATATCTCTAAACCTTATGAGAGTACGTGTAGAATCGAGATACAATAAAGCATTCTCAATCATCACTTGTGTCCCATTAAGGAGAGTAATGGTGACTTGTCCAGAGCAAACTATTGTCGTATCACGTCCTGCGATGGTCAAAACATTTCCCGACCTCCTAGTTAGGGCCTGAAAATATTTTGTATCCCTAAGTATAGAGTTGGTGGTGCAACTATCCACAAGGCACATTTCTTCTTCCAACGGAAGTTTCCCGTAAAATCTTTTATCTTAGGATTTCTTCTCTCTCGACCTTAGAGCAAAGTGCATATGACGTGTTGTGAATTGAGTTTGAGAGACAAGAACAATGAACATAGATTGATTCTTCACACCTCTTTCTGTCATTCATCTGATTTCCTTTTATACATGTTTCATGTACCAAACGCATCCGGTGGCTATCGAACACGACGAGGAGCGGCCACGACCGCTAGGAGGGGACGCGACCGGCGGCAGCATCAACCACCGGCGTTCGGTTGAACACATAGTTCTCAACAAATCTGAGCAAAAATCCTGATGCTACAACCCATTCGGGAAATGGAAAAAATTGTGATCTTATCTCAATACAGATTATTCTTTTCCTAATAATGATACAGCAAGTGATGGATAATGGACACCATCCTACACACTATCTTCTGCAATTACATTTTTCTCTCAGCCAGAGGAAAGAATTGCATGCAAATAATCATGAGCAAAACTGATGGCAACTATGTTTGTCTACAAGTTACAGGCATTGTGGCTCGACGAAAAATAGACAGCCTCATCCAGTTTCCGCTTGTTGCCATGCTGTGCTGTACAAATGGCTTAACTAACAACTCCGTTACGTGGCTCAGCTGGCCCTATTTACCAGCTGATAGCATCTTCTGGAGCTGAATCACCTGCTGCTGCTGCTCTAGTGGCAACGAACTCAGCTGCTCGGGTGTCAGCTGCAATACTTGCTGCAGAAGAGCTGATTCCACATCAGGTGTGAGCTGCAGCAAAACCAGGAGTGTATTTGTGAGTGCACAATATCTATAATAGTTGAGAAACATACATAGATTAAACGTTTGGATAAAAAGATTCAGCAGCACAGAATGATAAACGCTCAGATAAGTGAAATGTAGTCAGTTAATCTAGAGTACCTGCTGCACTTCATTCTCTGGTTGATGAATGCTAGCAGAAGCACTATTATAGCCCCCTGATGGTCCATTAGGGGCCACTTGCAATGGGGCACTATAAACTGGAGGGGCGTTAGTTACCATTCCAGGCACAGAGGTCCCATCGTCTAATTTTCTTAGCTTTGCAGGAGGAGCAAATTCCGCCAAGTGACTTGTGTGATCAGCTCCCCTTATTTCATTATGTAGTGTCTCAGGCGCGACGGCTACCTGCAGTAGGATATTATTCAGTCAGTGTATGTGACTACCATCATGAAGAAATGATGACTTCTAAAACATGCATTGCCAACACCTGGCAAGATAACCAATCATGAATGTTGATTGTTGGGCTCAAAATTAAGATAACGTCAGTAAAGTAAATAAGCTCCTTTACAATGGAAACAAGATTACCTGAGTTGTATGAGAGTGTGTTAATGGTGGATGTTGTACACTTGTCTGCATAACTGGTGGCCTAGGGTGCTGGGGCATGAATGGGGGCTGGGCTTGTGACATTAAGCCCACTGACATCACAAGGGATTGAGTTCCAACATTGGAAGAACCATCAAGGGGCTGAGGTAGAATTGGAGGATGTGTGGCCACCCTTGACTGATGTCCATGTGAAAGAATTTTGACTGGAGGCTGAGATGTGTGTTGATACTGAAGAAAATTCTGTAATGTTGCAGTTGATTCCTGCAAGACAGTTGGGTTCGGTGGTATATTAAAGGGCAGACTTGATGATCGTGACACAACTGGAATCATAGGATCTAGTTGTGACAAAGGTTCACTGAGGTGAGAGGAAGATTGTGATAAGGAGCTAGAGGGCTGTTGGCTCTTCGCCATCTGCATCTGCAATTCAAACAAAGTATAGATCATTATGAAAGAGCCAAAGAAAACAATGGGTCCTTCAAGCTCAAAACATAAACAAAAACAAACCATCTGTGGCGTCACCATCCCCAGCATTATCTGAGCCTGCAATATACAACCAAAAAAATGAAACAAGAAGTTTTAATCTTTCAGTCTTATAATAGCAACTGTCTTTTAAAATCAATCTTCTTTGATTGCATGACGTTAAATACAATAAATAAATAGGTGGTCAAATATCATATCTTTCAACAGTGTTACCACAAACATACTTTCGTATCATACATACACATGAGCCAAACTGTCCAATATTATCAAGGGAATATAAACCCTTCCGGGATCACAAGACAATCATATTGATATATCCTATGTACCTCAATTAGGGCATATACCTAACAAAGTGGTAAACAATCTTGGAACAAGAAAAAAACAGTGTAGATTAGTTGCTGGAAAACATGTGAGTTGATTAAAATTCTAGAAGAAAGATTATATGTCAGCAGATGAAATACTTATTCAAAGAACCCAACCCATGCAGACTTTATGACCTACTTTACTATAATAACTTGAATCAACTGCAACATGGAAGTAACAAACAAATAAACAATTAGAAGTCAACTAATGCACAATAACATAACAAAATCCAACCTGGAAAAGGGCCTTTGGCAGCTGCGGAATTTCTTGCAGGAATTGTTTGGAGAGGTCCTTATTTTGAGTAGTTAAGGACTGTGATAAGAAAAAGCAAAACATTAAGAAACCACTGGTTTCCCTTTATTTATAAACTTTAAGCAACAAGAGTGCATTAGATTGCAGGTCGACCTTAAGTTCAGACATGATTTCATGCAACTGATTCCTTGACATTCTAGCCAAATAATGAGTTAGTGGGTCGTTTCCTAGTCCATACTGGACAGGTAAACCGTTCTGAACATTTGCAGTTTGAGCCCCACCAAGAACACCAGCCATAACAGATGCAGCATGTATTGCCGGTGTAAGACCAACAGGCTGATGAAGAGGTGCATCTCCAGTAACTGAAGACCCAGTTATCTGTTTCTGACCATCTATGTCATTCCATTATGAGATTAGTGTTAGCATACATGAAAGCAAAATTAGTGGGTTGAAGATGAACTAAAAAATGGAGACCAACCAACATTAGATGCCATTCCTGGCCCTCCACGGCCCTGCAATACAAAAATTTATTCAGCATAAGTAAATAGTTTGTTCTTAAAGCCAAATCAACTTCAGTTGCTTCAGATGTTTCTCATCCATGTAATAAACATACATGATCGTTCAACTCCATATCCATACTGAACCTACTTAATTTTCAAAATGTAAAGTTATAAATGATAATTGCAATAACACCACTAGAGTCTCAAAGATGATTAGGCATAAAACTGTGTCCTTATGTACATTAGCTGCATCTAGTTGTGAACTTGTAACAGTATTTTTTGTGTGCACTGACATTTTGGCAATAAAGTTGGCACATATATTTCAGCATCAGACACTGGTGGAGATAGATATAAAGCCTGTTGAAGCAGCAACGCAGGGGAAACCATAATGTCAAACCCCAAAGAAAACTGTGTGTCCTTGTGCAGAAACATATAGGTCGGCTGAAATATGTTGCTAGCAACCAATTACCAGCAAGCAGCGATAGCAATATTTTCACTCAAGCGTGGCCAAAGATGGATTAATCTTCCATAAAACTATAGTCCTTGTGCTGTCTGCAGAAAGAAAACTTCACGTATTCAGCAGCCAGCACTTCTGAAGCTCTTCCAACCATAACTACATATATTTGCAAGCTTACAGCTTTTTCATACTATAGCCCAACGGCCTCAGCATGCTATTTTCATGATGGGAAGATAACGGAGATAACAGAGACATTATAGCCACAACGCCAAAATTGGTGCAGCACAACAGAATGATAATTCAATAACGGAATTGGGACTTTATAGCAGGCAAGTGTATGTACAGTCAGGCAGCTGTACATACACAAAAATGCTATGTGAGAAGTGGAACAGGGGACACAGGGCAGTTGGAGAAAGCACGACTATTATCATTCATAGGAACTAAAGCCATACAACGTCTCATCTTAACAGAGAACATCAAAGGTAGAAAACGTTCTTCTACAATAGAAAACGGAGGATCTTCAACCTTTTCTCTATTTCTGTCAGTATTCCTCCCATTTTCAGCAAAATCAACACGTAACTGTCGGCCATTAATCTCATAACCCTGAAGGTTGCGGCGCGCACTTAGAGCAGTCTCCTCATCCTTGTACTCGCAAAAGCCATAACCCTTTGGCTTTCCAGTTTCTTTATCAATAACCAATCTGTATTAAATTTGGAGTCAGCATGAAACAATGTCATAACACAACAGTGTGATACCAACTTTACATTGAAAAAAATGAACACGACTAGTATGTCAATCAGTGTTATCAGATTAAAAGCAATTTCAGTGAAACTCAAATATGAGGAATTATGATAGACAAAGACAACGTACACTTATGTGCCCAGAAGTTTTTGGGTTTCCAGATTTCTTATCAAGCCTAGCCCAAAAGTACAGATAAAACTATCTTCAGCAATATCTAATAAATAAATTGCAATATTATATGGTATCGATATGAGCCCAGGCATGGACTACAAGAGGAAAGGCTGCAGGTTAGAAGCAAGGATTTGATTATGGTCTATATAGCTGGCTCAATAAGTTCTTAAATCAATTTTTCATTACTGTTACTGTTATGATTCCTAGAGTATTTCATGGTTCATGTGGAGGTTCTTCACATACAGAGGGTTACTGTCATCATTGAAAGCGAAAGTGAGGAAAGATGAAGGATAAAATATCCATCCCCTGCAAGTTCTCTACCATTCTCTAATTTTCCTGCTCAACATAAAGGTTTTCTATCTTATTAAAACACACTGACCAGTCTTCTTCATGGGTCTTCACGTATTTGAGTGGAATAATCAGGGACCATGCAATTTGGCAGTAACCAATAAAATCTCAAACCCAAAAGGCATGTATATCTATTTTCAATTCCTGTACTTGCACAAGCAATGCAAGTGAACCTACCAACTATCCCGCATACTAGGGTAGCACACACAAAACTTTCCAGGGAACTTGCGGGTGAGGGAAGCACACCTGAAGGAGACGACGGGGCCGACCTCTTCGCAGATCTGCACAAGCTGTTCCTCCGTCGCATCGTACGGTATGTTACCAACTGAAATCAGGTTCAGGGACGAGTACGCCCATCAGCAACACTTACCAACGAACACAAAAATTGAGCGGCCGAGCCCGCTGCACCGCCGAGATTCGACAAGGGCGAAGCGAGGTACGCGCCCAGTTGAAATGTAAGGGCGACAAACCCTAGCTAAACCGAATATGGAACGAAACGAGCTCCAGATCCTAACACACCGTAGCCGACCACGGAGATCACTCGCACTCCCAACTGCGCTGGCGCCGAATCAGGGGACGAGGGAGGGAGCGAATCCCAATCGCGTCAGCTCCGGGCTTTCGGGTCGTGTCGTTCCGGGAAGGTCAGGAGAGGATCGAGGGAAGCGAAGAGGAGGAGGTAGGAAGACGTACCGAACACGCAGCGGTTCTGGGCGCCCGCGGGAGCGGCGGCCATGCTCAGCAGGGGTCGCCGGCGGCGGGTCGGCGCGGCATCTGCAGCGGCGCCGGAGCTGGGAGCTGGGGCCCGGTAGGAGCACGGTGGGCGCTTGCTGTTTCCTCCGTCGAGAGACGGATGCCGGCGGTGGATATGTCTCGCTCCCTCCCGCAGCTGTGGAGACCGGCAGTGGTAGTGGGAGGAGGGAGCCGGCGAGCTGAACGTCGTCCGTGTCCAGCTAGAAATTGGGGACTGGTAGTAGTGTAGTACTACTACTACTAATCTCAGCTGAATTTATTGGTGTCGATTTGCTTTAATTGGGAAAAGATTTTGGACTCATTTCCTCGTTTTCGATAATAATTTGTGAACGCACTCACAAGTCAAAACGCATGGTTATGTCTGTGGCAACCGACGTGAATGGCGACGGGTTTTAATGGGACAATATCGAAAGCTATTTATTACTGTCATAAACTTGAACACGTTACAGTATACTGGGTCGTCTGGTCTCGGGCAGTGGTAGAGCTTCACGATTTTGTAGTGCCTAGCGCCCAAGATTCATGATTTTCGTGCTTAAATGTGAACCGTGTTTTGTAAAAGAATTGTGAACATTCAAAATTACAGCATAAAACCGGCACAGCACTTCAGTCTTCAGCAGTTTACAATGATATACCTAGAGAAAAGAAAACGATGGTTTCTAGAATGAAAAATCGCCATCAGGCCAATGGGATCCATCGACCGCCCAAAATCTGCAGCCTCAGGAGTAACATGACAACAAAAAAAAAGGAAAAAAATTGGATACACTAGCCTACTAAATTGTTACAAAAGAAAAATCAAACGATATCAAACATAACCAGCCTGTAATATTTATCTTACGACAATTTTATGTATATGTACAGGAGCAAGATCCGTTATTTTCTTCCACCAAACAGATGGCAGTAGTGACACTTCTAACTCACAGAAGTCGAAGCCTCCTTTGCTGGCATCCCCAAACTACTCCCCTCCATTAATCCTCGCATTAGTGACAAAAGATGAATGGCCATGACCAAACAAGCATAGTATAAGTGCTAGCGAAGCCCAGTCATGCGAGAACAATAGATGATGGTTGCTTGAAGCTGGAGCTGGATGCACCCACTTTATTCGACGACGTTACCACCTTATCCTTGGAAATGGCATTGCTAACAACCTGCTCAGAAGAATCTGTGTGCTGGTTGTTTTCGCTATTGCTGGGTCTTGCCCAGATTTTGATTAGCCCCTCGCGGCATATGGTGAGGATCGATTCACTGGTGAATTCCAGGCCAGATAGAGGATCTACATGTACTCGGTGTGCAACAAGGGGCGAGAGCTTTGGTACATCTCGCATCCGTGGAGAAGGCTGGAGAACACCTGTTGGAGGGCACGCATTATCCCAGTGTGTAGAAGGGCTTCCACTGCTAAATGTCGGAGAGCCAGCAGAAGGATGACGAAGAGGGACAGCAATCTCATCCATTGCCAGGTCCCATAGAAGCAGTTGTGTGTCCTAAAATCATGCAAAATGAAAAACATTAATGCCAGTACTGAACCAATAGGAATAGCAGGTAAAGCATACATCAAGGGACGGGCAATACATCGAAAATCTCCTATTTTACTATTTTACTATATATAATCGCAAAAATTCTTACTAAGCTTTATTATCATGATTTCAGTGATAGCATAAAGCAGGACCAAATTTCATTATAACTCAAGATCAACGGCCGTTCATATCTTAAATAAATGTATAGGTACCTGACCAACAGAACCAAAGCGATACATAACACTTTCTCCTGTTTCATCAGAATTTGGCGGGGACCAATACGGATCAAAAGCAACTGCGCTAACCTGGCAATAAGCAATGTGGTCTGCCTCAAAACAACGAAAACAAAGAGCAATGTGAAGCTAACAAATGACAACATAATTATTTAGTTACCCATGAATTATGCCCCTCTCCCCATGCAACTATCTTTCTGTCATCCATGCTCCATACTTGCACAAGATCATCTTCACCACCTGATAGCAAATATTTGCCGTCCGCACTGTCAATGGACAGCACTATAAATTAGCATGTTCCAGCTTCTATATATATAACTAGAAATAGCATCTTTCAGGATCTATATATAAAACTAGAAATAGATCTTCCAGGTTCTATATATAACTAGAAAGGTTAAAAAAGAACAAATTGAAGATGCAACAATTATATGCATAAATTAGTCCATTCACCGTAATCATGGATGCAGCAGGACAGGGTCTGAGTACACAACTTGATAAACAAAGTATGCTGTTATACAATATATAGCAAATGTTGCCAGCACAAACCATTGCTACAATAAGGAAACTGTACATTTTGCAGTAAGCTTTTTTTGTTATGAGCACATTGAATATTACATAAAAGTGGTAAGTTTCGCTTTGGATCCTTAAAAACAAGAAATGAACCGTTTGTATCAGGTTAAGGGGCCATAAAGCTGCAATGATAACTTCTTATGGATCATTGAATGCTTGCCCTATTCTACCATTTATCGTTTCATTGACCAGAGGCAGATCCACCTTTTTTACAAACGGATTCCCAAATATTTAAATGACGACAACAACAACAACAACCAAGCCTTTGTCCCAAACAAGTTGGGGTCGACTAGGAAAGGGCAGCCCGGTGCAGGTAGCTCCCGCTTGCGCAGGGTCCGGGGAAGGGTCCGACCCATTTGGGTCTTTTGTATGCAGCCTTTCCCTGCATTTTTGCAAGAGGCTGTTTCCAGGACTTGAACCCGTGACCTCATGGTCACAAGGCGACAGCTTTACTTGCAAGAGGCAGATCCACTTTCTTTTACAAATGGATTTCCAAAGTTTTAAATGACATAAAAGGAATTTGCTCCGGTAACCTGTACACTAACGCCACCTCCTACCCCAGCCGACAGACACTCCTTCCTCCCTGTTTCACTCAATCGCATCCCAAGCCTCCCACCATGAGATTCAGCCTCTCAATGGTGGAGATGACAGAAACTGTTGGAATTCCGGGCCTCTAGACCTCTGATCTTTCCTGTTCAAGGCACTGCACTGTTCTGTTTGGACCAGAACAGCAGCGCCGAGCAGAACAGAGGAGATCAGAGGAACTTGTTGACACAGAGAGAACAGGAGATTGATCCCGAGGGAGAGAGAGGGCGCAGACTTGCTGCAGGCGAGATTAATCAAGTCACCGGGATATGTATTGCCGTGGGGCCTTTTCCAACTGGAATGCTAACAGGAGATTGATCCCGAGGGAGAGAGAGGGCGCAGACTTGCTGCAGGCGAGATTAATCAAGTCACCGGGATATGTATTGCCGTGGGGCCTTTTCCAACTGGAATGCTATATTCTGTTATGCGGTGGTTTTCGCGCGCGCGGGGGGGGGGGGGGGGGGGGGGGGGAGATGCCTTCTTTGTATAAGGTTTGGTTACAGACTCCATGTCTAACAAGACTTGACACCAACTAGACTTAGAACTCTTATCTATAATATCTCCACAGACTAGGATTCCAACTTAGGAAGACTCCTGGATAAGCAGGTGCAGCAGCCGCACCTTCCTGCATAATCCAGATCGGACTCTGCAGGCCACCCTTGTGCGTGCTCCGTTGGCACTGAGTCCAAGTTGGACTCTGCACAAGGGTGCTGTACCAGCCCAAGGTCATGTAACAGAAACGAGAACCCAGTAGCTGAACTGCTGGAGCCAACCTATGTGCCTGCCACACTGAGGCCCAATTTTGATGGTCAGCCCATTTCAGGCCTAGGGCTGGCTGCCTAGCCCACCTTCTATGCCACAGTTGCACCCGTCAGACACCTTGGAGCGAACACTCAGTTGGTTGTTTGAGCCATTTTTCATGTTTGACAGCATGAAATTTCCAGAGTTGGGATAGTAGGCAGGCAACATGAAGCGCATAACAAAAAAAAAGCAAAATACAACAAGTTACTAGTTGCATGCAACTTTCGATAAGCAGGTGGAAGATTATTGTACATAACAGAACAGTAAGGTTTCTTTTTTATATATGTCAGACCTGGACACAACAAATGTTCGAGTTCTGGACACAGGTGTGACGAAATAAGTATCTTCAAGTCAGCGACAAAACATGATATTTGCAGCTTACCTCCAAGAGCAGCATAATAGTGCACCATAATAACTTTTCCCTCCAAATATTAGTTGCTCTTTCACAAAGTCAAATACTCTTAAATAACCTGTATATGATTGGATACTTCAGTTCAACATACAACTTCAGCAACAGCTATAGCCTTATTAAATCAATACTGCAAATCCTCAATGTTGGAAATAATATTACCATCTCGCCCAACAGTAGCCAAGTAAGCTCCATCCGGAGAAAAGGATATGGCATTGATTGCACCCTGACAGATGTGCCATCTTGCAATTGGGTTGCCCTGCAGTGTATTTTAGATCCCAGAAATAATCATTTAGGCAACAAGTTCAAAAGTCATCAGGCTCACAAATTATAAAATTTCCTTGGATCAATATTTTGCAGTATTTCGGTAAAATGAACCATGATAACGGTCCCGATTCACTCATATCAGTATGAACCACTGCAACAGTGGAACTGCTACTAGACAGTTGGGAAATGCTGGTGTCATGAGGGTAAAAACCAGAGACAGATATAGGTCCCAAGCAGATACACCATTTCTTATCTACTCTCAACTATCAAGGAACAATAATCAAGCTGATGTTGGAAATCCGGTGTTTAAAACACCACTGGTCAGATCTGTTCTTGGGTGAACATATCTACATAGGTGATTCAGCACCTTAGTCTTCCTCTGTTTTCGGCGCAGAACAGTTTCCAGGTCTTGATCTGGATTTGATCAAGACAGCAGAAACCTGTCGGTCTAAACAGAGAAGAGAGGAGAGCTTCTTGCAGTGTAACAGCGAGGTTCTTGAGATGATCTTGGAGCTGTTCTGTTCCTGCTGTGCAGAACAGAACAAGGAGCAGGAACTCGGCATGTTCCTGATGGAGCAGAAGCGAAATCCTGATATAGGAGAGTTAGGGAACTCGGCTAGATCAGGTTCTGCCGTGGGGAGGCCTTCTCTGGTGGAAAACTTGTATTATTTGATAATTAGGTGCGGTTACAGGGGGGGCGCAGCCCTGCTTATATAGGGGGGTTTTGGGAGAGTTCCAACCCCTTACAACTCTTATTCTATCTCTAAACTAAATAGGATTATAAACAGAATTTCTAATTTTCTGGACTCTATCTTAACTGACCGCACCAGAGAGGTGGGCCCCGCCTGGGCGCGCGCGCCCCTGGTGGGCTTAGCCGCCCCAAACCCAGGCCCAGGGTCACCCGACATTCTCCTCCTGACCCTGGACCTACAGTATGTCCAGAATGCCAACTCTTCTTCTCATCTCGATGAACATCTGTCTTCCAAGTGCCTTAGTCAAGATGTCCGCCATCTGGTCCTTCGTAGAGATTTGCTCAAGCACTATAACACCATTGTCTACACACTCCCGTATGTAGTGATATTTGGTGTGGATGTGCTTGCTCCTG
The DNA here is from genome assembly GCA_036927565.1 of Tuctoria greenei. Lineage (NCBI taxonomy): Eukaryota > Viridiplantae > Streptophyta > Magnoliopsida > Poales > Poaceae > Tuctoria > Tuctoria greenei. The sequence continues at coordinate 175,723,292 of JAYESD010000009.1, read as the reverse complement.
TCATGGTGTACCGGATTTTTGCTCAAGTCTATGGCAGACTTGTTGTCAACCCGTAGCAGTGGCGTCTTCACCTTTTCAGCCAAGTCTTCCATCAGCCATACCATCCATACACCTTGACATGCCCCTTGAGCTGTTGCAATATATTCTGCCTCACATGTGGACAAGGCCACCACCTTCTGCTTGCTGGACTGCCACGAAACGGGGTTGTTTCCTAGACAAAACAGCACCCCGCTTGTGCTCTTGCGGTCCTCCACGTCTCCCGCATAGTCGCTATCCGAGTAGCCAATCAACTCCAAGTTGCCTCCCTTTGGATAGAAGACTCCGAAGTGGATCGTACCCGCTATATAGTGTACGATGCGCTTGACTGCAGCGTAGTGTTCTTCCCTTGGCTCCTCCAAGAACCGACTCACGTACCCAACCGAGTAGGCGAGGTCGGGGCGTGTGTTCACCAAATATCGCAGCCCTCCCACCAAACTCTTGTAATCCGTTGCGTGCACCAACGGACTGTCACTTGTCTTGTAAAGCTTCAGGCCTTGCTCCATGGGGAATGCACAAGGGTTGCACTCCTCCAGACCTGCTTTTGAGACAAGCTTGGAAGCGTAGGCCGCCTGCCCAACACTTATCCCTGATTCAGACTGCCGCACCTCCAGGCCAAGATAATACGACAGGAGGCCCAAGTCGCTCATCTTAAACCGCTTCATCATCTCCTCCTTGAACTTCTTGATGTCGCCCCCTCCTGTGATCACGAGATCGTCGACGTACACGCCGACGATGAGCTTCTTCTTTCCAGCTCCACGGAAGTAAATCCTATGCTCGCTCGTACTCTTCTGGAAACCAAGCGATAGCAAGCTATCGTTGAGCTTGGCATTCCAGGCCCTGGGCGCTTGACAAAGTCTGTACAAAGCCTTCTTGAGCCGGTACACCTTGTGTTCGGCTCCGTCGACGATGAAGCCAGCGGGCTGAAAGACGTACACCTCCTCCATCAGATTGCCGTTCAAGAAGGCGCTCTTCACATCCATGTGGTGTACCTCCCATCCTTTGTGCGCAGCTACTGCAAGGAGCAAGCGAACAAACTCGAGACGGGCTACAGGAGTGAATACCTCGTCAAAGTCTATTCCTTGCCGCTGGATATAGCCTTTAGCCACCAATCGAGCCTTGTGCTTCACCACCTCTCCATGCTCGTCCCTCTTCACCTTGAACACCCACTTGAGACCAATGGGCTTGTGTCCTACAGGAAGATCAACAAGTTGTCACGTCTTGTTCTCTTCTATGGACTCCATCTCCTCGAGCATGGCCCGTCTCCAGCACGGGTGTTCCTCGGCATCGGCGAAGGACGTAGGCTCCTCTGCGGTGGTAAACATGAGCTCCCCCTCCTCCAGGCTCGGTGGGCGTGGCGCGCGCCCAAGAGGGGTGAGGGTTCCCAGCACGTTGCGCATCGTGCGGAACCAAAGTGCAACGTTGTCGTTGTGGTAGGTGTCGACGTTGCTGCCGACATCCGTCGGCGGCGTAGCGAAGCGGATGGGTCGTGGAGGCTGCTGGGGGTGACGAAGGTGCTGGAATCTTCAAAATTGGACCCTCTCGCTGCTGCTGACCCCTGTGCAGGGCTGTCCCAGCTCTGTTCCGTGCTGGACAGACCCTGCAAGAGCCTACGGGGAGTCGCGAGAGGTGTTGGTCGCCTACCAGCAGCTCTGGTGTGCCCCACTGGGGCCCCTGGGGTCTGGACAGACCCTGCTGCGCCCCTCTTGGGTGCTGCAGGGGTGATGTTTGGCCCCTCCGAGTCCTGCGGCACCTTGCTAGGTGCTGGAACAGCAGGTTCAGCATGTGCTAAACCCATGGAGTCGACGTAGAACGCGTCGTAGTCCTCTTCTTCAGCTCCTTCACCCCAGTCCCACTTGGCCGCCTCGTCGAATATCACGTCACGTGATATGTGTGTGCGCCCATCGGCCAGATTGTACATCCGGTAGCCCTTCGTCCCTGCAACATAGCCAAGAAACACCATCGGCGTACTTCGGTCTTCCAACTTTTTCAAGTGGGGGCTTGTATTTTTGACATATCCCACGCACCCAAAAATTCGGAAGTAGTTGACGGTTGGTCGCTCCCAGTGCCAAGCTTCATATGGCGTCTTCCCGTCGAGGCCGCGGGTGGGGGATCTATTCAAGATGTAGACGGCTGTCAAGACCGCCTCACCCCAAAAGAACCCGGGCATACTCTTCGCCTTCAACATGCTTCTCGCCATCCCGACCACCGTCTGGTTGCACTGCTCCACAACCCCATTTTGTTGCGGCGTGTATGGGGCTGTGAGCTGACGCTGTACGCCGTGCTGAGCGCAGTACTCGCCGAACTCCTGTGAGGTGAACTCCCCACCGCGATCAGTACGAAGTAGCTTCAGCCTCCTCCCGGACTCTAATTCAGCTGTCGCCTGGAATTGCTGAATTAAGTTGGGCGCCTTGTCCTTGCTTGCTAGGAGATAGAGCCACATATAGCGGCTCATGTCATCCACTAGCAACAAGAACATCTTGTTGCCGCCTGGAGTCGTCGGCGTGATCGGCCCGCAGATGTCACCGTGGACGAGGTCGAGCGCGCCCTACGCGCGCCGACGAGCTTGCGTGGGGAAGCTGGAGCGCCTCTGCTTCCCGGCCAAGCAAGCCTCGCACAATTGATCGACATGATCAATTTGCAGAAGCCCGAGCACCATCTCCTCCTTTGCCAGCTTCCGAAGCGCCTGGAAGCCGACGTGTCCGTAACGTTCGTGCCAATGCCACGCGACGTCACCACGTCGTGCGGTCAGGCAAACTGGACGTGTGATGTTGAGCCTGACGGGATACAACTTGCTGTCGTCGTGCCGCACTCGTGTGATGAGACGGTTCTGCTCGTCTCGAATGTGCATCACCCCTGCATGCATGGTGACGCTGTAGCCATCCTCATCCAGCTGCCCGAGGCTGATGAGGTTGGTGGTGAGACGCGGGATGATGTAGACACCAGTGAGTCGCCGATGCTCACCCGTGTCGCAGGCGAACAGGATTGTGCCCTTCCCCTCGATCCGCACGACCGAGTTGTCGCCGAACTTGATGGTTCTGACGACGTTCTCGTCGAGCTCGGAGAAGACGGCACACGAACCAGTCATGTGGTTGGTCGCGCCCGTGTCGAGGTACCAAAGGGCAGCGTCGGAGTCGTCATCGTTGTGGCCACGATGTGCGAAGACGCGTCCCTCCACTATCTCCAGTGGACGCATGGAACGCTCGCGTACAGGCTCCTCCTGTACTGAGATAGCCCTTGTCATGAACAAGGCGCCATCCTCCTCTGCCTTCGTCACGTGCGCCTGCTGCTGCGGCTCCTCCTGCTGGTGCTTCTTCGAACGACACTCCTTGGCCCAATGGCCCTTCTTGTCGCACTTCCTGCACTGGTCCTGCGAAATGTCCTTCCCGGAACCCTTCTTCTTCTTAGGCGCGCCTTTGCGGCCGCCCTTCTTCGAAGAACCCTCATTGCCTCGTGCCTCCTTCCGTCGTGCCTCCCACTCCTCCTAAGTGAGGTACAGCTGGCCGTCGTGCACTCCTCCCTTGCGTCGTGTCGTGTCGAAGGCGTTTTCGACAGCCCTCAGCCGCCCCGTCACATCCGACAATGTGAGGGTCGACACCTCCAGCAGGGTCGAGATCGCCACCACGATCTGCTCGAAGCGTTCTGGAACGCTCCGAAGGAGCTTCTCCACCACCACATCTTTGTCGATGTGCTCCCCTAGCGTCTCGAGATGGGCTATGATGCCGCTCAGACGAAGGGAGAAGTCCTCCACGCTCTCGCCGTCCTTGAACGTGGCGGCGTCAAACTCCCGCCTAAGTTGACGCGCCGTGGTCTTCTTCACGCGATCGGCCCCCACCTGCATGAGGGCGATCGTGTCCCAAGCCTCCTTCGCCGTCTTCTTCTTCCCGATCGTCGTGATCATCTCCGACAGGATGGCGCTGACTAGGATGTCGAGCGCCAACATGTCCTTCTGTTGCGTCACGTTGCCTTCTTCCACCGCCTTCCAAAGTAGTCGCGCCTTCAACTTGATCTCCATCATGACGGCCCACTCCGCATAGTTGGTCTTGGTGAGCAGCGGAAACCCGGTTCCCGTGTTCACCTCACGAACTACCGGAGAGGTCGTCGTCGTGATCTTGCCGCCGTTGCCGGTGACGCTGGCGCTGCTTGGGGGAGAGGTCGACATGGCTCTGATGCCACGATTGTTGGAAATCCGGTGTCTAAAACACCACTGGTCAGATCTGTTCTTGGGTGAACAGACCTACACAGGTGATTCAGCACCTTAGTCTTCCTCTGTTTTTGGCGCAGAACAGTTTCCAGGTCTTGATCTGGATTTGATCAAGACGGCAGAAACCTGCCGGTCTAAACAGAGAAGAGAGGAGAGCTTCTTGCAGTGTAACAGTGAGGTTCTTGAGATGATCTTGGAGCTGTTCTGTTCCTGCCGTGCAGAACAGAACAAGGAGCAGGAACTCGGCGTGTTCCTGATGGAGCAGAAGCGAAATCCTGATCTAGGCGAGTTAGGGAACTCGGCTAGATCAGGTTCTGCCGTGGGGAGGCCTTCTCTAGTGGAAAACTTGTATTATTTGATAATTAGGTGCGGTTACGGGGGGACGCAGCCCTGCTTATATAGGGGGGTTTTGGGAGAGTCCCAACCCCTTACAACTCTTATTCTATCTCTAAACTAAATAGGACTTTAAACAGAATTTCTAATTTTTTGGACTCTATCTTAACTGACCGCATCAGAGAGGTGGGACCCGCCTGGGCGCGCGCGCCCCTGGTGGGCTCAGCCGCACCAGGCCGCCCCAGGCCCAGGCCCAGGGTCACCCGACAGCTGATACATGTCAGTTACTAGAAACGAGCACCAGGGTCTACCTATGGAAAAAATCTGTGCAGATGCGATATACTGCTACAACTGGAGTCTCAAGGTACATAGTATTAGAATAAATATTGGTTCCAATTAGCAGAAGCCAGAAAACACTGCTTTACGATTAGTCAACAAGTGTTCCATACTCCAGGCACGAGTTCTTTAATTTAGTAAAAGTTTCCAGAATAAGCATTTTAGTAATACACATGATAGAAAATAAGAAAAATGATAGCCAGTCAATCCAATTTTAAAGCGAATATCGTATGGCATATGATACCTTACTCGACTTTGCATGTGATATCAGCAGCTGGCTTTGATCCTTTACAGTTGGAAATGTCCAATCGGTATTTCCATCCTTGGACTGAATGTATAAAAGTAATATCAGCTCAAACTCAATACAGTAAGTTAATCTATGATCAGATTTTATTGGCATTAGGGCTCACTTTGTCATACACATACAAATTTCCATCAGCATGGCTAACAACAAAAATGCCTTCGCGCTCTGGCACCCATGCAACACAAGTGCACCGGCTGCAGCATTTGGGATAAAAATCAAAACTAAAATTAAATTAAATAAATGAGCAAAGTATGAATCCGTAGACACCACAGGAATAGTAAATTATAGGCTGTATCATCATAGAAACCTCAGATCTATGTCGCCATTACGTTGATCAAATATCTTATTTATTAAAACCAGCACACTAACATATTCATCATTATCTTTCAGGAGCTCAGTAATAAATCTCAAATTCAGCAGCCCTGAACATGCATGCTAACTAAAATATATGGTGCCACATTTTAGATCAACTAGGAATGGAAGACATAACACTTTGCATTATCAGCTCTTGGTGTCTGCTTATGTGCTATCTAGAGAACTGACTCACTTGACCACAAGGTGGTAAAGTGCTGTGATGTCCAGTGTTTTTGAGCGGGCGGCTGGTCACCTAGGCAGGCACCTAGGCGGGCGGCCGGGCGCCTTGGCGTCCAGGCGCCCAGCAGTCGCCTCGGCGTCCCGGCGACCTTTTAAAACACTGGTGATGTCGGCTAACTCTAGGGTTGTCGACAGGAAAATAATATTGTTTGTATCTCAAATCACTGATGGTAGCATCTAGGGGCATTCATTTAATGTTTCAATGGTGGGCATGGAACCCCTCCAGGCGGTAGCCTCCACCTGCCCACATAGTGAGTAGTAGAACAATTGCGCAGCATCCTGCCACCCACCAATTGTCTGGCGAAAACAAAGGAAGGAAAAGAATATCCGAAGCTACAGCTTTCGCTAGTCAGTTTAAAGCAAGAAGCATGAAAAGTACAAGCAGCGGCTGCTGCCACTGCCAGGCATGTCCACTTAAATTTGATGAAAAGCACAAAAGTTTGCTGGAATTCGTCAAAATCAAATGGCCAAGCAAAGCTGTAAAAAACACAATTGTTTATCCATAAGTAACAGGTGGTGTCATACAATTGAAGATACACAGCAAAATAACTAATTGAAACCAATAGTAGTGTCATGTGACAAAAAATGACTGTCTTCTTAAACTATGTACAAGGGAAATCACAACAAGTTCCATTTTTAGAATATTGTTTTCTGACTTTAAAGACATTAGACGGTTCAGCAACCAATTTTATAGCTTTCTCGGGCAAGATCTCTTATAAAAAATCAAAATGTTCAAGAGTGTACGCAATAACACCACCAGAACAGCTACCCTACTCATAGAATTTGCTGGTTGTCACTGGTTTCATAAATGCCTTCTGAATCACATTGTGTATTTTTTTCTACATCATTAATATTCCAGGTCGAAAGTTTTATCAAGTTGAGAGCTCAAAAGATGCAGGTATCATCTTGTTATGGTTGCTGCAAGCATGCTAATTTATTGTTTCATCATGCATCTGCTTGTGTTCTAGCTTCTAGGTTGAGAAAAGACATTAATATCCGGGTATACAGGCTATCATTACTCACCCAATACTTCTGCAAACTGGATCAGTCTATATTATATTGATGTAAAATTGTGAATACCGTGTCTAGAAAAACAATCAACCAATTTTGCATACCATTGAGGTTTCACTGAGAAAAATGTGCTCAGCTTATTCAGGTAAAAAAATTCAACAGCTTCTTTTTTTCAAGTAAATAGTAAGGTGAAAGAAAAAAAAAAAAACATGCCTGATGGCGGCGCCACCTGCAGTTGCATCTTTATCTTTGTCTTTGTTGACAAAATGTTGATATGCAACGGGCTTCTTTCCAGGATCTTGTAACTGATGCCTCAATGACATTGAGTAGACTGCAACATGAGCACAAATACCTTATATTTAGACATAATTCAATGATACAGATAATGTATTAGAAATCAAGATGCATCCAACAGACAAACCATCTCCTGAAAACACCCCAACAAGCAGGTCATGTCCCTCCTTGGCTTCCGGGTCAAATGCATGGCAAAGTGGGTTCGAACTGCTGAAGTGGATGGATTTTATCGGATCCTGGTACAATTCACAAAATTACAAGCTGATTAGGGAGCCATAGGATGGAAAACTTGGGCATAACTGATGAAAAGCAAGGGAAAAAAAGGGAAATACTTTGTCATGTGAGTTATGATCACTGATGAAGAGCGTATCCGCAGTATTGAATATGATGTACGTGCCCTTGCCATCGTAATTCGCCACGCCTTGCGATCCACTGGCACTCGTTGATGCGCCGACACCTCCACCTCCACCCATGCGGCTACTGCTTCCTGAGACGGCCCTGCCGGTACCGTTGCTCGCAAAGCTAAGAGCCCGGCTACCGTTACCGGAACCGAGCAGCCTTGCAGCTGCAGATCGCATCCCCCCGCTTCCAGCGCTAGGCGTTGAAGGCGTGGAGCCCTGGGCGGCTGGCTTCTCCTTCAAATATGCCACCGTCATCTGCCACCATCAACCAGTCATCGATCTTAAATTTCATATAAACGAAGTGTAATCGACACAACGACAGAACTTGTCGTGACAAACTCTGCAAGCAGTTACCGAATATTCGATCTACTACTGGTACTGCCCATCCCATTAGTTATTTATATTGATCCAGAATGTAGCTCCAGTAAGGAGCCAAGGTCCATCCCCAAACATTGAAGCATCATACACGAGCATCTACATAATACAGAGGTCGCAAAAGCTGCTGCGCTGCAGAACTCCCAAGCGCCATACGCGTAACCGATTGAAATGGCAGAACATCTGCAACGACCCTTCCGAATCCCGCGCCCGATGAGGGAAGGTCAACACGACCCATCTTTACTCTACCCCGACGCCGAATTCCCCATCTAATCCCCCCCCCCCATCTAACCGACCAACAACGGCCCACCGAGATCCCAACCCCGTCGCCTAACCGTAACCCACCGAGGTACTGTACCTGGGAGACGGTCTTGCCGGTGTGGCTGTAGTGCAGGACGGCGGGGGAGTGCGTCTTCTCGTACTGCAGCTTGTGCCGCCCCTCGGGGGTCTTGAAGTAGGTCTTGATCCCGACCCCCGCGCCGCCACCGCCGCCACCCGACGCCGCGGACGCCATGCCCCCCTCGCGATCGGTTACGCGCTCCTTGCCCGCTCCGGGGCCGCGACGCGTGCCCGGGACAGGCGAGCCCGAGCGCGTGCTCGCGGACTTCTCCTCCCGCCGGGCTGCCTCGTAGGGTTTTGGAGGCGTGGGGTTGCCGGATTGGGTGAGGAGGATCCGAGCAGAGCGGAGAGATCGTTTGATTTGGGATGATGAGACGGCGGATGCGGGAGAGAAGAACACACACACGCAGAGTTATTGTTTTTTTTTATGCGGACTCTGTATGTGGTGCGGCGAGCAGCGTTGGGGAAAGGACGGACGGAAGAAAAAACTTTCGGCGCAGGACAGAGACAGACAAACGCCATGCCATACGTTTCACCAACGAAATAAAAATCATGAATCCTAAGTTGACTTTTAAATAACGTCGTAAAATGCAATACGGCTATTGTTCGCTCCTCACACAACTCAGAGTGGGATGGTACCCATTCTCGTTCAGTTTCGAGGCTGACAACATGTTTCTACACGAGAAGCCTAGACCTGCCTACAGTGTAGCATCAAATATTTTATTTGAAACGATCTTCTCTAAGTTCGTATACTCTAAAGCGTGGGTCTCATAGATTTCTAGCAACTTTCTCTAAATATTCAGCACCCTCTAATTTTACTTAGAGTATAATTCTCATAAATTTTACATCTAAATTTTCAACATCCTCTAAATTTCCAGCATCTAGGGTGGGACCCACCTGCACTTTTAGCATCCCATAAGCCGGTGCGGAAGGTCTTACTCCGCTCATCCTCAAATATTTATCATAAATATTTGGAGACGGTACATATTATCTTAGATTTGACCTGTTTTATCAATAGTTGATATGCTGATTGATTTATGTTTTTGGATAAGTGGTCAGAGAAAGTTTCCCACTTAGATGACTTAGAGGATCCACTAAATATTACTTATAATATTTAACATGCATAAGATATTATTCAACACCGATTCGTCTGCCACTACATCAAATACGACACAAGACGTGCAGGATGTTTTTTTTAGAAAAAAAAAACTCAAACGTGCAGGTTGTTCTAATATGTGCTCAAAGTTTGGGAGTGAGAAATGCAAGATCAGGCCAGCTTCTCACTGAATAACAGGAGGAATTTAGAGCAAGTACATCTGCTGATTTTGTCATCAAGTCACGATATGTCTTGCAGATAATAAAGCACTCCCTCTGTCTATATAAACTTGTCGCTTTGTAGTTCAAAATTGAACTACAAAACGACAAGTTTATGGGGACGAAGAGAGCATGTGACAAACAATCCAGATAACAAGTGAGTGCATTTTGAAACTGGGGGTAACAAATTGTCACCAATGGGTTGCATTATTTGGAACATTGAATCATGTCATATTCTTTCCAATGTTTCAGGTGGGTTGGCGTAGGTGACAGTACAGGGGAGTATCCATTTACTCACCACAAACTTACTGTTTAATTTTCAGAGGCGTCTTTTGCACAAGACAGGAAAAGTGAAAGGTTCGTCAGTTAACTCTCTTACAAACAAAGGGAATTGGTGCCTTGCACAAAGAGCTTCTAAAAGCCTGTACTTTGACTGACAGCAGTGATCCATGCTACATTGAAGCATATCATTTGGCAGACCCAACTGATGGCAGAATAACATTACATTTTAAGGCCATGTTTGGTACAGCTATAACTTGTTATAAAAACAGCTTGTTTGAAAAGTTGGTAAAAAACAAATTTTGCTTGTGTCCTGCTTTTAATTCATTCTGAAAAACAGTTGAACTAATAAGATGTAATAGAAGCTTCTTGTTTGGCACACCTTCAACTTATTTTTATGAACAAGCTGCAAGTTGTATCAAACAGGCCCTAAAAGCATTGTTGGATTGATGTTGTTGGAAATTCGTATGGAAAAAATCAACTCAGAATTTTCAATAATAATGTCTAACTTATCTTTTGGAATCTCTCTCTCTCATATATATATATATATATATATATATATATATATATATATATATATATATATATATATATATATATATATATATATATATATATATATATATACCTCTTAAAGATAAAACACCTCTAAACCTGTTTACGACTCTATCTAAACTATTTCAACTCAAAATCTAACTCTTATCTAATTTGGATTGCATCTGGAACTCTTCTAAAATATTCAATAAACAAGATATATTCAACAATCACCCTCTAATCTTACTAGACGAATTTAGGATATATTTTTGAGGCGGTCACTACACCCTAGGATGGGACTACGAATTTAGTCTGGATACGTCTTCAACAACTAGAATGGATGCAACTACATGTCGAACAGTTCGAACATTTTTGAATGATGTATAAGCCCTGTTTGGCACAACTTATTCATAAAAATAAACTGAGGGTGTGCCAAACAGGAAACTTTTGTAACAACTTATTAGTTTATTTGCTTCTCAAATTGAACTAAAAGCAGGATATTAGCAAAAAGCTGCTTTCCACTGACTTTTCAAACAAGCTGCTTTTCTAACAAGTTCAAGCTGTGCCAAAGAGGGCCATAACGGTCTGTTTGGATGATGGCTAACTTGCCTAAGTCTAAGCTTAGTTACTTGCCATACTTGTGACACGCCTAAGCTAACTAATGTTAGCATGTGTTTGATTTGTTACTGTAACCTAAGCTTAGGCGTACCTAACAAAGTGTGGTATGTGTTTGACTTGTTACTATGAATAAGGATAGGCAAAGTGGTTAAGCTTAGACGGTCAATCCAAGCACCACAGTTAAGACAATTTTTTGTTAGGCAATGGAAGCAAAAGTTGCCTAACTTTTGTGACACGTCTAACCTTAGTCAACAACCAAACGTCCGTCTAAAACAGTGTGACATGGTTAACATTTGGCTTAGGCAAGTTAGACATTGAACCAAACGGACTTTTAATTTCACATTGACAAGTGGGGCAGCGCTCAGCGTGGCGTTTTCTGACATGTGGGCCTGCTAGATGCCCTCCTCTGCCTTTGCGCGGTCTGCGAATTCCCCAGTTTCCCACCTCTCACGAGCCTTCGAATACCCGGCGGCGGCGGCGCCGGCGCGCGCAGCCGAGCTGTGTCTCCATGATAAAGCGCTCGCTGCCTTGCTCCTAGCGAAACCGCGAGTAGCGAGCGAGCTGTATGGGAGTCGAGGCAGTGAGCGGAGCGCAGCCGAGTCCGGAAGAGAGTCTCGCGGCTGCGGGGAGGTGTGAGCGGATCCATGGTCGTCCGTACGCGCGCGCAGCTGAAGCTGTCCACACGGCTAATGAACGTCGGCCTCGCCGCGCTCTGCCGCGGCGGCAGCCTCGACCACGCGGAGTCCGTCCTCGTCGACGCTATCCGCCTCGGCCTGCCCCCGGACGTCGTCACCTACAACACCATCCTCGCCGCGCACTGCCGCGCCGCGGGCCTCGACGCCGGCGTCGTCGTGGTGCACCGGATGCAGGAGGCCGGGGTGAGCCCCGACGCCGTCACCTACAACTCCCTCATCGCGGGGGCGGCACGCGGTGGGCTCCCCATGCGCGCCTTAGACCTGTTCGACGAAATGCTCCGTTCCGGAATCGCCCCCGACGCTTGGAGCTACAACGCCCTCATGCACTGCCTGTTCCGGTCCGGCCACCCGGAGGACGCGTACCGGGTGTTTGCTGATATGGCTGAGAAGGGCGTCGTGCCGTGCGCCACCACGTACAACACCCTCCTTGATGGGCTGTTCAGGGCTGGCCATGCGACGAACGCGTACAGGATGTTCAGGTACCTGCAGAGGGTAGGGCTCCCCACTGGCATTGTGACTTACAATACGATGATCAACGGGCTGTGCAGATCGGGCAAGGTGGGCTATGCCCGCATGGTCCTTAAGGAGCTCGGGAGGGCTGGTCATGCACCTAATGTTGTCACGTACACGACGGTTATGAAGTGCTGCTTTAGGTATGGTAGGTTTGATCAGGGGTTGGAGACCTTTTTGTCCCTGCTGGAAGGAGGGTACATTTCAGATGCCTTCCCGTACTGCACGGTGATCAGTGCACTGGTCAAGAAGGGCCGGATGCTAGAAGCCAACACCTATTGTGAGCTCTTGATACAAAGTGGCTCCACGTTTGACAATGCATGCTACAACACACTGATTCACCTGCGCTGCCAAGAAGGGAAACTGGACGATGCATTTGAGCTCTTGTCCATGATGGAAGAAGGTGGCCTGGAGAGCGATGAGTACACATTCTCAATTTTGGTCAATGGTCTGTGTAAGATGGGGCAAATTGAGGCTGCAGAGAAGCAATTATGGTCAATGGAGGTGATGGGCATGCAGTCAAATGTGGTAGCATACAACTGCTTGATTGACGCGCTATGCAAATCTCACGAGGTTGATGCAGCCATCAAATTACTGCACAGCATGAAGCTAAAAGATGATTTTACTTACACATCACTAGTGCATGGTCTGTGTAAGGTGGGTAGATACCATATGGCATCCAAATTCTTGCGGATCTGCTTGCATGAAGGGAATAATGTTCTTGCATCTGCAAAGCGGGCTGTCATTTCTGGACTTCGTAGTGCAGGGTTTAAAAATGATTTGAGGAAAGTACGGTCAGCGTTATATATGGCTCGGTTGTTACGGTCTTAGTCCAAGAAAAAAAAAGATGTGTAACTTGACTGGATGATCATTGTGATGCAGAAGATCAACTCAATGTATTAAAGAATATATGATCCTTCAGGTGCATGATGAAGCATTGGATCGCTTGATCAGTGCATACAGGAAGGTAAACAGGACCGTGCTATGCCTAGAAAGATGCTACTTCCATAGATCTGTTCTCAGAATTATTAATGCTGTCAATGTTGAAGTGTGCAGCAAGCCACATTACCCTCAAAGCCGAATATTCTTTGAATGTTTAATCAACAGCGAGGGATAATGCACATGTGATCACTACATGACAAGGGCCTCTACCACACTCATGGCCTGTAGTTTGCGAGATGCTCAGCTCAATCTGATCCTGACATGGTTTCACAGTTCACAGGGCATTGTGTCGATTTGAGATGAACATGATTGGGGTGCTGGAAGGAACAGAGACCATGTCTGTTCCAGATTTTGATCAGAAGGTAAGTATAGAATTTATTTGATAATTAAAGCTTATGTTTGCTATATTGCATAGCTTAGTGTATTCAACTCTTGGTAGAGCTCAAACTCTGTGGAGCATAATACTAACACTGTCCTGTTATAGGTGGCTGATGATGTTTGATTCCATTGAGCACAGTTTCACCAAGTTGTATGGACACACGATATACGGTCACACAAAATGCTGATGTTTCAGCTTAGTACAGGACAATCAATGTGTATCATTTTTGCTTTGTTAATTAATCTTTTGAAGCGTCTGAATCTTCTCTCTGGGTGAATCTTCTCTCTGTGTAAATCTTACAACATTCATTGGCCTAAAGCAATTTCTATACCAATGATAATGAAAAAATACATAAGACCTTACAACATTACTATTTTTGTCGATGGGCATCCATCAAGCTGTAAACATTGTCCGCTTCTTTCTCCATTTATTGCATATGAACAATCCAGTCCTTCTGGAATGCAACAGAATTTTGGTGTTGGTGTTGTATCATAAGGCTAACCTTCATTCATCACTTCTCATAAAATGGTGGCATCTGCCGTGCTGAAGGTGCAGAAAAACACTCAAATGAGAAGTAAAGTTTTTGGTCCATTTCCCTTTTTCATTTTAGCTATTTTTTCTTTCTCGGACGAGAAGTTTACCGTGTTTTGTGCTTGCATGTTTTTCCTGTTGAGGTTTCATCCCAAAATTACTGGATTGCCAGCCTACTTCTCACGTCTCATTGGTCGCAAGTACAGTACTTGCTTTTGAAAAAGGAGTGGAGTACTACGTAGCAGGCAGCTCTGGGCCACTTATCATGGGCTGTAACTATCTGGGCATGAGATTTTATCCCAAAATTACTAGATTGCCATTTGGGCCTGTGTAAGCCCACTGGCCACTGAGCTTCATTCGAGCCCACCCCTCACTCCAGCCAAGCGGCTCTCCGGCTCTGCCTCTTTTTTCTCAGTCGAGCCCACCAGCCACCACCCTCGAGTCGCACGAGCCGATCCCTCTTCTCTTCCCCATTCCCAGTCCGAGCCCGACTCAGACCGAGACCGAGTGAACCAGACTACCAGCGCGAGCCTCGGCTCGACCGCGCCGCCGTGCCCGTGCCCACAACCCTAACCACCCTTCCCCGCCGCCGCTGCTCGTCGGCGAAGAGGAACCGGCGAGGCCTCAGCTGCGGCGGTGCGCCTCCGTCCCTGTGCAGAGGGCGAACCCACCGCAAAGGCGGGGGCGTCCACTTCGATCTCCCACCCCCGCCCGTGGCGGAGGATCTGGGAGGGAGGGGTGGAGGCTGGACGAGGGAGAGAGCCCTCCTGTTCGGCGGTCTCCCTCTTTCTCTCTCGCTCCGGCGAGCTCACAGCTGCGGCCTAAGGTTGGTTTTGTCTCTCTCTCCCCTGCCAATTAGGGTACCATTTCTCGTGTCATGATATTAGCTACGATTCGCTAGCGTGCGAATCTGGTGGTTCCGTCGATTGCACTGAAATACTCGTGGCAATTATGTATGTGTTGGTCCCGTTCCCTTCCGGATTTGATGGTGGAATTGCGGAGGGATTAAACAGGTTTTCCTACCAACCTGAAAAGATTGGATCTCTTCATCCTCGCTCTTCCGAGCCAACCCTATACGGACATATTTCCCGCGAGCGGTTGCTGTGGATTTTCGGGGTTCCTGTCCCGTGACAACTTGAGTTAGGCTGTAGACTTTCAGTTTATGCTGGTGCATGAAACAATGCTTTGCTAATCAATTCCTCGCGGTAGTGAATTGTTCTCCTGTGTTCTGATATTAGTTAGCATTTGAATTAGGCTTTTAGTTGAATTTGGTCGAATAATGGGGGAATCTATGTGCCTTATTTGCGGTTCCTGTAGAATTTTTAGGGCTTGTTTTTCTTTGTGTGTAACGGGGATGGAATATTAGTTGGACGGAACCTGAAGTAGCATGTTTAAACTCTATTACCTACTCTCATCACTGCATTCTGATTGAACTCTATGCATGTTTAAATGCATTTCATATTTAAAATGCATAGTATGCATTTTGAATTATCACTGTTTTTCCATTGTTGGATTTCTAGTTAATGGATGTGGTCTTACTTTTCCGTTTGGCTTTGTTAAACAGCTTGCTTCTACCTAAATGCTCTACTTCCTGGCTTGACGGAGAGGCTGCAATCTTTGCCCTGCTGTTAAGCGAGAAAGCAAACTCTATACTCTATAACCAAACACAATGATGACACAAGCCTGTAAAAAGAGGAGAGCAGCTTATATTAGCAGTGAGTCGGAAGATTCTAGTACAGACTCTGACGTTGAGGGAAGCAAACTGTCCCAAAAGTCTAGTGTGACATCAATTTCTACATGTGAGCACCAATCATCCTATAAGAAAAGGACTGGAAGTTTGAATGCTAGCAAAATAAGAATGTGTGGAAATATCTTAAGGAAGCTCATGGATAATGAATTGGGTTTGCTTTTTCGTGAACCAGTTGATCCAGTATTATATGGTATTCCAGATTACTTTGATATTATTCGCAATCCGATGGACTTGGGTACTGTGAAGAAGAAACTTACAAATAGACAATATGGTAGCATCAATGAGTTTGCAGCAGATGTGAGGCTTACATTTTCAAATGCCATGACATATAATCCTCCAGGAAATCATGTCCACACTGTAGCTGAGGAATTAAATAGAATATTTGAGTCAGAATGGGAATTAGTGGAAAGAAAATGTAGAGACAGAAACCTGGTAAATAAACAGCAAGCAATGAAGGTTAGGAAAGTCCAAGCTGAAGTGGACTCGAAGTCTGGGGTTGCTAAAGGGGTGGTGTCACGCTCAAATTCGAAGCCACTGATTGCTAGAGGGCCAGCACCTTGCTCAAATTCAGTTACAAAGAGGACACTGACAGATCTGATATCCTCCAAAGTGAGATCGTATACTCTTATCCGCTTCATGTTTTCCTCTCTATTACGAATATGATCCTAATTCTGCCTTCTGCACAGGTAAAAATTAAATTCTCTGTGCGGGGCTCAGAGCAATCATCTTCCAAAGGTATGAATGGCACTAATTCTTTATGTTACATGCCAATTTTTTTCTCACGTTAATTTTGATTCACTGTATTGGTTATAATGCTATATCATTTCCCTTTGTTTCCTTTTGGAGCAGACGGTAGCAGAGATGGATCATTTAGTCGTTCTCTCCCAGCTGTTAATGAATCCTTAAATCGTTATCTGCCTTCCGTTAAGGTTTTGAGAATTATTTTCCTACTCTTGCCTGACAATACAAAGAAATTTCCCACTCCATCTTAAGCTACATATGTGTCTTCTATCTTTAGGAGAATGCTAAAATATCGAGTTTACAAGCACCTGACCGCAGCTCCGAATTAATTGGTATGTTTGAGGATTTTTCACATGATGTTATCTTATGCTATCTGTTTAGCTAACTTACTTGCAATCTTAGGGAATGAATCGCGATCTTCCAATGGTACATCTACCTCACCTCTCGGTTCCTCAGGGCAAGGTTATTTCACATGTCTCTCCTATATTTGGTTCATCTGCTTATTGTTAATTAGTTTAGTAAAAACTTTATTTTGTCCATATGATCCTTAGCTGATATTTTGTATACTCTGATCATGTTCCAGGTGAAGAAAGCTATGTACAAGATGAACCTTTATCACCAAATCGAGCCCTTCGTGCAGCAATGCTGAGGAGTCGTTTTGCTGGGACTATTGTGAAGGCTCAACAGAAGGCACTTCTTGATCATGTAATATTTCAAAAACGTGGTGATCTTTGTGGATTGCAATTAGGTTTGCAGGAACAAATGTCTCTACAGTCACAGCTCTTGCTGATATGCTGTTTTGATGCCCCAGGGCAAAATCCTAGACCCTGCGAAATTGCAATTGGAAAAAGAGAGACTGGAAAAAAAGCAGCAAGAAGGTAAAAGTAACTTCTGTATCAGAAGATTTTGAGAGTTGAACAAGTATATAATTTGTGGACTTCTCACATAGATGAGTTTTTTTTCTCTGAAATGTGATATTGTTTTTGAAAATATTTTTTAAACCGTACACACTTGCTTAGTGTCACACTTTGAGAAACTCCCAAGTGTACAAAATGATCCCTGGAGAAGAGTCAGCCGTAATCAGTGTTTCGTGCAGTGTTGCACTGGCATGCACGTTGTAGTAGGAGATTCTAACACAAGGCAAGATATTCTTACCTTAGGGCACTTTGTTGTTCTTTGATAAAATAGACATTAATATTGATGAGTAACAGAAGGATCCAAACTCATTTTCGTATCAGGAAGTTCAAAGTAATGAAGTATATTTATCTATGTGCCTTATGATTAGGCGAATTTGGCTACTATTATTTTTTGTATCTTTAGATTTTTTTTGTCATTCCTGTGGAAGCGGTGTGGTCTGTTTACAAATTTGTTTCAATAATACAGAGAAAGCTAGGATTGAAGCCCAGGTGAAGGCTGCTGAAGCTGCTGCACAATTAAGGCTTGATGAAGAATTGAGGATGAAGAGAGAGCAAGAAAGAGAGGCAGCACGCCTGGCACTGCATATGGTACTACTACTGCTACCTTGCCCGTCATTTTTTTCCTGATCACAATTTTTATTGTGGATGTTACACGATGGCTATTAAATTGCTTACCCTTTGGTGCAGATGAAGAAAACCGTGGATATTGACAACAGCGACTTTCTAAAGGAGCTGGAAAACTTCAGCAAGACATGGCAGTCAAGTCCCCCTGGCAAATTAATCGTGGATTTGATTGACCTGCCACCTGGACTAGGGAGCCCACTGGAGAGGCTTGGCCTCTTCATGAAGAAAGATTTCGAGGAAGAGGTAGAACAAGAATCTGGGGACAGCGTCACCCTCGACGGATGTTGACATGAAGGAGGGATCAATTACTGCCGGTAGCACAATGCTTGCTGGGCTGTAGGACTAGTGTTATATATTCCGCCATTGCTCAACTTAATAAGCAAATGAACCTACCTGTCTGAAGCGAACAACGGAGTCAGAATGATTTGCACTTTGTTGCAGACTTTTGGTGGCGTTTGTGCGGCAGGAGTATGATGATGCATGCGACTGTATGTTGGAGCTGTTAAATGCCTACTTTGGTTGAGTTTGTCGGTTAGGTAATCTGTATAAAAGGATGAGAACAGAAAAAGGGGTAATGGAGTGCTGGTATATAATGTAGGTATTTATGCTGAATACTAAGTCTCTTTTTCCAGCCTTAGAAGCGATCATCTTCTTCCGTTCTCGAAAGTTTGTATTTAGTCTTATGATATGTTAACTGTTCTTTTTTTCTGAAATGAGTAAGGTGCGACGTAAATCTGAGTGATCCAGGGTACCCCAGGTTGCACGCCGAAATTCGTTATTGGGCTGCTCTGCGAGCCCAATTACGAGACCTGCCTGGTCCGGTGGGAAATGGCCTTGACCATTTCATCACGTGCCACCTGTTATTCATTCATCGAACGTATCCATCTCGCTAGCATATGTGCACTGTTAAATCCTAAAGGCTAATAATACTCCAATGGAAATCAGTAATTCGAGAATTTATTTCATGCTATTATATTTTCAGCGTTTAGCAACTTCAATAACACCGTGTTCCAGGGCAAAAAGACTTGCCAAATGTTACAACCCCCTTAGATGCAAGACGTAATATCATACTGTTGCATTTGAAATAGTGAACACTGAGTACTAGATTTAGACTTATTACGTCAAAATCTCTATAAATCCATCGTGGAGTGGAGCCTTGATAATCCGTAGAATCAAGCTGAGAAAAAGTGTAGCAAGATGCACATGTGTAATGTCGTGGCAGCAGCTTCTCAGTAATTCTTTACTTACATTTTTTTACTTTCAATTTTCTTGTTATTCTATCATTTTATATGTTTCCCGTCTCCAAAAGTTTATCATATTTTAATTATTTTTTGAACTAGAAAGTGATAATTTTTTAAAGACGGAAGGAACATGTTTCTTAAATTATTTATTTATCACTCTCGATTCAGAATACATCTCTATTACTATCTCTCTAATGTATCCTTCTTTTGTTTCTACGCATCATTACATTTTTCATTCCTTCTTTCCTAATGGCTGGAACCAAAACAACAACTAAATTGAAAATGAAGGAAATATAATTTAAACAAACATCATATTCCATGTGTTTACAATGGTGTGACCATCTCTGGGGCACGCACTCGTGCATCAACTAGGCAGCCCACGCCGCTCTGGCGCTGCAGGAAATCCACCGTGGCGGCAGGCCGGAGCCGCCATTGCCAGCCACGTCTGAGCGACCACACGTGACCACTTGAAGATACCCGTCAGCTCAGCTCTGCTGCCGGTGTAGTACAGTACAGTACAGTACAGTGGCATTTACATGCCCATGCTTGTACGCTGCTGTATGAATGCATGCATGCCCGGTGTGCAGGGCCAGGTGGTTCGCATTTACTGCCCGGATCGGTGAAATGTGGGAATCGGAGAGAGAAAAAAATTGCATTGGATCTCCACGCGAGATGTGCTCGACGGCGCCTACTGGCACCACAACAACGACGACCCCGGCCCCTAATTTCCCCTCCTTAGACCATCCGCACCAATATACTCTAAATCATATTCTATCCTCTAAACCATACTCTCACTACAGGAAACACGATCATTTGCGACGGCTGAATTTATTTGCGACGGTCAGTCGTCGCAAATAGCTTGAATTGCGACGGTCCGCCTTTGGCCGTCACAAATAACGGCTTATTTGCAACGGCCAACTTCATAGCCGTCGCAAATAAACTCTTATTTGCGACGGCCAACCCTAACACCGTCGCAAATAAAGGCGCCGTCGCAAATAAGACTTTATTTGCGACGGCTGCTTAAAGGACCGTCGCAATTAAAGCTAATTGCGACGGCCACGTGGCGGAGCGGTCGCAATTTAACTGGCCGTCGCAAATAATTGCCTTCATCCTGACCTGACCCTTCTTTCTGGTCCACTCACGACTCATTAGCCACCTCCCCGCGCCGCCGCCGCCCTCCGCCTCCCCGCGCCGCCGCGCCGAGCGCGCCCCGCCGCCGCCCTCCGCCTCCCCGCGCCGCCGCCCGAGCGCGCCGCCGCCCGAGCGCGCCGCCGCCGCCCTCTGCCTCCCCGCGCCGCCTGCCGAGCGCGCCCCGCCGCCGCCGCCCGAGCACCCCGCGGCCGCCGCCCTCCGCCTCCCCGCGCCGCCGCCCGAGCGCGCCGCCGCCCGAGCGTGCCGCCGCCGCCCTCCGCCTCCCGCGCCGCCGGCCGAGCGCGCCCCGCCGCCGCCGCCCGAGCGCCCCGCGGCCCCGGCGTCCTCACTGCCCGAGGCCCGGCCTCCTCGCCGCCCAAGCGCCCCGGCGGCCCTGGCCTCCCCGTCGTCGTCGTCCGCGCGCCGCGGCGACCTCGCTGCCCGCGCGCCCCGGCCTCCCTGCCGTCCGCGCACCCCGGCCTCCTCGTCGTCGCCGATCGTCAAGTAATGATGTTGATTATGCAAATTTGTTGTGGATTTCTTGATATTTGATATGGATTGTTCAATCTTCGAATGATTGTTGATCGAATGAGTAGAAATTGTTGCTCGATCTTGATGTTAATTATGCTTAGTTGTTAATGATGTTGGTTATGCAAATTTGTTGATAATGTTATTGATTATGTAGATGTTAAGCATGCTTATGTTTTGCTTTAGTATTCTTAATGTTTATGTTCATTGCTGCTTATCGTTATTGAATTAAGTTATTAAATGTTCAAATTTTGATTAATTGTTATGTTTCTTTTAGCATGTTTAATATTCTTTATATATATAAATATATAAATATAAATATGTATATATATATATATACATAAGCGGGTTAAAACAATAATGTATCAGAAGAAATATCAAAAGAGAGAGGAGATATTCTATGCCATATCGCCTGCGGCGAGCATGACAGCGGCGAGACCGAAGCCGGTGGCGGTGGTCTTGGTAGCGGCAGAGGATCCTCCGGAAGGCATGGACGGCAGCGGAGGAGAGGCTCCGGGAGCGAGGGCTGGTGGCCGTGCAGGTACCCACCGATCTGATCACCGGGGAGGAACCTCTTGGAGGCGACCCAGTTGGCGTAGTTGGTCTGCAGGTCCCAGGAGCCGCTCGGCTTGCCGACGTTGTACGTTGCCGCCGACGCCATGCCGAACACGTCCACGACCATGAAGGCCACGACTGCAACTGCAAGAAGTCCCACGACCATGAAGGCCACGACGCCATGCCGAACACAATTATCGTGGACGGCCCTGACTATGAAACTTTCAACTCTGACCCACTTTTCTCCTTACTCTCGTTCTCTTTCCTCATTCGTAAATGATTTATAAATGAACATGAGCAACGTAACCTATAGCAATTGATTACCCGTTTCGGATCGGCACGTCTCACATGCCATTGGCATGTGAGACGTGCAGGTTCGGAATTGTCCCTTTTTGGACAGTCTCGGAGTGACCGATGGGGCGTGGCTTGTGACGAGAGACGCGCGTCCGGATTTGGACGAGATTTCGGTGGCGTAACCGTGTTGTTCTCTGCTGCACCATTTTTGGGCGTGCAGTGGAGAACAGCGGGGTTATGCTGCCGAAATTTCGTTCGAATCCGGATCACACGTCTCGTCATGAGCACGCTCCGCTCGGTCACTCTTGGGTGGGTTTAGGATCTATCTTCCTAGGTTGTAGGGCCGTGACATAACACAACAATACATTAACGACAATTTCTTTCGCATTAAACTGCAGAGTCAAACATGGGTGAAGACCGCAGTTGGACGTATACTAGCTGGAAGAGCAGAAATGGTGGTCACTCCGATGAGTGGTTTATCAAGTTAGATCAATTTTTGGATCGAGCATTTTCGTTGTCAACGGAAGATATGGTGCGGTGCCCATGTACAAAATGCCGGAACACTAAGTTTTTGAGAAGATTGGAGCTTTCGTTTCACTTATGTCGAAACGGTTTCACTCCACAATATGAAGTGTGGACCTTCCACGGCGAGACTAATTCTCGAGTCATAGCCGAAGTGGATGAGGATGATGATATAACAGAGGTTCATAGGATGGATGAGATGTTAGAAGCTCTTGAAGTAGAGGATCCTCTTACAAATGAGGCAGAGAAGTTCTTCGAGGAGCTGAAGAAATCACAAGAGCCGTTGTATGAACACACGGCTGTGACCGTACTTGCTTTCTTGACCAGATTTATGGCAATTAAGTCCAAGTACTTTTTTTCCATCAACTGCTACAATGATCTCATGAAATTGATTTGCGATATCCTTCCACAACATCACAAAGCGCCACCAGATATGTATCAGTCAAAGATCAAGATATCTGGTCTCGGTATGAAGTATGAGAAAATTGATGTGTGCCCAGACAACTGCATGCTATTCTGGAAAGAGCACGCCAATGAGAAGATGTGCTTGAAATGTGGTAAATCGAGGTATGTAGAAGTTGTTAATGACGATGGCGATAATGTGATGACAGATGTCGCACATAAGCAGCTTCGTTACTTGCCTGTGACACCTCGGTTGAAGCGGATGTTTCTTTCAAAAAGAACCGCAAGACACATGAGATGGCACAAAGAAGGTAAACGTGAGAACAAAGAATTCTTGACGCATCCGTCCGACGGTGATGCATGGAAGGCGCTAGACCGTTTCGATCCAGACTTTTCTCGTGATGCGAGGAATGTTCGTATCGGATTAGCGACAGACGGATTCTCACCGTTCAGTACGAATGCCACGCCATACTCATGTTGGCCTGTCTTTGTCATTCCGTACAACCTGCCACCTGCTTTTTGTACGAGGAACGAGTTCATGTTTCTCAGCCTCATTGTACCTGGACCTGATCATCACGGGTCACGTCTCAACGTGATGTTAAAACCGCTGATCGAAGAATTGAAAGTCTTGTGGACAGGAGTCGAAGCGTACGACAGTTACAAGAAGCAGAAATTCAACCTTCGAGCTGCTTATTTGTGGTCCGTCCATGATTTGCCGGCATACGGCATGTTTTCCGGATGGAGCACTCACGATCGTCTGACGTGTCCGATATGTGCTTCAAACATGGATTGCTTTCGACTAACTCATGGAGGCAAAATATCTTACTTCGATTGTCACAGACGTTGGCTGCCCTCGAATCATATATTTAGGCAGCAGAGGCATGTCTTTCGAAAGAACACTGTTGTCACTAAAGGACCACCGAAGCGTCTCAACGGGTCAGAAATTTCTGATATGTTGGACAAACTGGTGCCTGATGAAGGTCGTCCTGGATATTTCGTAGGTTATGGAGAGGAACACAATTGGACTCACATATGTGGACTTTGGGAGCTACCATATGTGAAATCGTTGATTCTAATGCACAACATTGATGTCATGCATCAGGAGCGTAATATGAGCGAAAGTATCATAAGCACTTGCATGGATATGCCTGGCAAAACGAAATATAATTATAAAGCTAGACTAGATTTGGCAGACATTTGTCACCGTCCAACTCTTGAAATCTCTTAAAGTGGTGGAAAGCCACATGCTTCTTTCTGTCTTCGATCGAAAGAAAAGAAAGAAGTTATGAAATGGATGAAAACTTTGAAATTCCCAGATGGTTACGCAGCTAGCCTGAAACGAGCCGTAAATGTTAACACAGGAAACCTCACTGGGTTGAAGAGTCATGATTATCACATTATAATGGAAAGACTCCTACCTGTTATGTTCCGAGGCTATCTAGATGATGCGGTGTGGAAGGTTTTAGCCGAGCTCAGCTATTTTTATAGACAGCTTTGTGCTAAAGAAATCAAGATCGGTATGATGGATAAGTTAGAGAATGAGGTACCCATACTTTTATGTAAGATGGAAAAAAATTTTCCACCGGGTTTCTTCAATCCAATGCAACATCTGCTTATCCATCTTCCATTCGAAGCTAAAGTTGGCGGTCCTGTGCAATATAGGTGGATGTATCACATTGAAAGAGCGCTACGATATCTGAAACCAATAGTTCGCAACAGGGCAAGGGTGGAAGGGTGCATCGTTGAAGCATATGCTCTTAAGGAAGTTGGATACTTTTCAAGTGTCTACTTTGCGGAAGAAAACAATATCAATACTTCGGCGATGCGGTACAATGTGGACGAAACACCCCCCCTAAGCGACCTTTCCATTTTTCAAACAAGAGGTGCCACCGTTGGTAGCTACACGACCTACGAGCTATCCGAACAGGAAAGGACTGTTGCTTTACTCTACATGTACGCGAATATAGAAGGCATGCAGGAATACTTCGAGTAAGTGTTTCTCCTATGTTTATGTTAATCTACACGGCGAGGATTTCGATTGGGAACGTCAACCGATCGATCCTCAAGCCGCGTATGCAACCGGTGGTGGAAAAGCACACGGAAGGTGAGTTTGCAAGTCATTTTATCGTTTTCAATTCAAAGTATTCAAGATATTTTAATTTCATATTACTGACTCTCTTTTTTATAGGCTCGCCATATTCGACGGAGTTGTCGACTCGAGGGCGGGTAGACCTGCGAGAGGCAGCTCCACGCAGGCTTCGGGCACGGGAGGTCGCCGCGTGTCGCAGAGGGACATTGAGATGCAGTCCCTCCAAGAAACTGTAGAAGAAAACGAAAGGCGACATGAGGAGGAAAGGAGGGCGATGGAGGCCACGATCCAAATCCAGGCAGCAGCGTTGGCACAGATGCGGGAAGCAATGGAGGTAACAATCTAAAATTTAAAATTCTCATTAATTCAGCGTAAATGACTTACTAATAGGTAGCATTCAATGTTTGCAATGACAGGCCATCGCTCGGGCGCAGGGTCTGGGAATCCAGCTACCGGTACTACCACCGGTCCTCCCAGGCGATCCTTCTTCAGCGGGTCAGGTAAGTTTCTATGTAATCCTTCTTCTCCAGCGTAATAAGATTGAGATAGATGAAAGAGAGAGATAGTTAGATAGAAGAAAATGATTGAGATAGAAGAAAGAAAGAGATAGAAGAAAGGGAGACAGAAGAAAGAGTGAAAGATGGATAGAGTAGGATGGGAATGAAGAGAGAGTAAGATGTAGATGGAGATAGAGAGAGGGGAAGATAGAGGGAGAGAGATGTAGATGGAGATAGAGGGAGGAAGATAGAGGGAAAAGGATAGCAATAGAGAGATAGAGTGAGCAAGAAAGATAGAGTGAGAGACAAAGAGAGAAATGAAAAGAGAGAGGAAGAGAGGGTGATCTAGATGAAGATAGAGGGAGAGGGAGGGAGAGAGATGTTGATGCATTTATATTCTAACTCTAAGTTTTATTAATTGCAGGGATCCACGACGGTTGCACAAACGCCGTCGCCTTCGCTACCGCCGCCTGGAATGAGGCGCGACGACGACGACTTCGACTTCGGAGGTGGCTTCGGAGGTTAGATGGGCGAGTGAGCCCTTTTATTTACTTTGTTGACGACGATGTGAGATGTATCGGGATTTTAGTTTGTGATTGTGATGATGTTTGTGTATGCTGTGTATATATTGTGTATATTGTGTATATTGTGTTTGTTGTGATTCTGGCCATCGAGCCGAGTAGTATTTTCTGTTTTTTTTTAAAAAAAAATAAAAAAACCTTATTTGCGACGGCTTTTTATACAATACCGTCGCAAATAAGAGTACAAGCCGTCGCAATTAAACCACAGTTATTTGCGACGGCCTGGCCGTCGCAAATAAGCATTAATTGCGACGGCCTGGCCGTCGCAAATAGCGTCGTGGGTCCCGGAGGAGGACACGTGGGCCCTGCACTCTGAACTTATTTGCGACAGCCAGGCCGTCGCAAATAGT
Source organism: Tuctoria greenei (assembly GCA_036927565.1). Classification (NCBI taxonomy): domain Eukaryota; kingdom Viridiplantae; phylum Streptophyta; class Magnoliopsida; order Poales; family Poaceae; genus Tuctoria; species Tuctoria greenei. Next base: position 175,697,041 of record JAYESD010000009.1, on the reverse strand, counting down.
GGCCCTTAATTGCGACAGCTAGGCCGTCGCAAATAAGCATCTGCGGGGCCCGCCAGCCCGCAACAATAACTTGCGACGGCCACTCCAAGCCGTCGCAAATAAGTTTATTTGCGACGGTGGCCGTCGCAAATAAGCTTATTTGCGACGACAAACTTGCGACGGCCAGAAGCCGTCGCAAATAAGGTAAACCGTCGCAAATAGCTTATTTGCGACGGCATTTGGCTTATTTGCGATGGCCCCGGCCGTCGCAAATCGTCGGGATTCCTGTAGTGTCTATATACTCTATACTTCCAGTATGTCGTCTTACAAAAAATTTCCAATATATCTTACAGCATGCTTTACAGTATGGTTTTCAGTACGTTGGTGCGGATGGTCTTACATTGCAAGTTGCATGATACTCCATCTATCCCTATGAACTTGTCGCTTTGCAGTTCAAAAATGAACTACAAAGCGACAAGTTCATAGGGACGGAGGGAGTATATTGCATGGCACTGAGTCTCGTGTTATTAAAGTTGATTATATTTATAATTTTTTTTGGTAAAAATAGATTTTACTAAACATATAAACTTATATGGAGACAGAGACGGAGATAGAGGGAGGATTATATGTATTTTGCAAAAGGAGGCAGCTCCTCGAGAGACTATCCTGTTCCCGACCGAGAACCATCAGCATCGTCGAAATTCGATGGGCGCGATCGATGGTTTTCCCGAGGAGCCGGCCGACGGTGACGTACTTGTCAGATGGATCGGCTGCTGGGGGGGTCAATTGACAAAGGAAAGCATGCGTGTGTCGCGAGACTTTACGAGCATGCGACGAAGGCCACTACATCGTGGTGCAGTGCATGCAGTAATAACGCAGAGTAGTGTGCCAAAGGACTGTGGTGGGCGGCCTTTAGATTCAAAGCCTATACCTCCCATGGATTCCCGCCGGCGGCCTTTGGATTCAAAGCCTGCTCAAGGCTAGCATACGTGTTCTGATTTCAAGTTGAGTGGCGGCTAGCTCCCATGGACGCCCGTCGTCGATCGATCTGCGGCGGTGGTAGGAACAACGACGCGCACCACACGGTCCGGCGAGCTCAGCAACTGCACACCCCATAGACGCCCCTCCATCCGCCAGGCTTGCAACTCCTAGCTAGTAGGTCTTCTTGGAGTTGAATGCAACCTTTAATTATGCAAAGATTTTACAAACGTTTAATTGCTTTTGAAATTACACTACATGCAAATGCAACGCATGCACAGTTAGAATCGAGGCACGTGTCGACTACTTGTGCATATATATGCATGCGTTGATAACAAAGCTACTACTACTATCCGTTGCGTTCAGGGCAGCTAGCTAGCGCACACGTGCGAGCCGTGGAGTAGCAGCACAGCTCGTCAGCGCTGCGCACACCAGCTGCACGGCGCAGGCAGAGGAATCTTGCTCCATATCGTTGCGTTGGTGGCGATGAGAGCTTTTGAATGGACATGGGTGGACGAGAGCTGAGCTTCATTTCTCGAAAATAAACAATAATGATTCCGCAGTGGACGACAGGCACAATAATAGAAGCAGTACACTATGTAATATTCTCATCATTTTAAATGTGTGTCGATCGGTCTGTAATGCACCAGACCAAAATTTCAGATTATATTATTTGGATGCTCGGAACATATTGGAAAATATTCATGTGCATTGGTAAATACTCTCTGCGTCTCATATTATTTGTCGTTTAGGACAAAAAATATAGTTTGAAATGAACTAAAATTCTTTTTTTTTCTAAACAACAAATAATATGGGATGGAGGGAGTAAAGTTTCGGCCACAGATTACATATACTGAAGATGTGAACACAATTCAGTTAACTGGTCCTCAGTTTATTACCGTTCGTTTTAAAGTCCTTTCTTTTTTTTTTTCAAAAAGCCGCGTTTTAAACTTCTTCCACACACAGTCAAAATATATAAGTCACGGTTAGACACGAACGTTAATATTCATTTTGACGATCGAGCAGAGAGTGCCCAGCCTGTTTGACCAGCTAGCGGCTGCATCCCACTACAGCATGCATGCAGCCACTGCTGGTCTGGATCGAGAAGCCACCCATCCATGCAGCCACTGGTCTCTGTAGCGTGCCTTGCATCGACGATCGTGTATACATGCACGCATGCATGTTACTAACAGCCACTCTCCCTCCTTTCTTAAAAGATTGTCACTTTAATTTAAAAAATATACTAAAAAGTGACAATCAGAAAAAGTAAGAACTATACATCTGCATGCATTGTTCGCAGAGCTTCAATTACACATTGATATTGGGTCAGAGAGACATGTTCTGCAGGGCGACAAGGGCATGCACAAATCATGGGCACATGCATGATCAGCAGATGATGGATAGCTAGATAGGTGCCGTGCATGGCCAACATTTCATGCTGTGGTAGCTAGCTTGTAAATAAATATGCGCGCATGATATGGCTGGATAAATAATTCGTACTCCCTCCGGATTAATTTTGTCGTTATTGGGACGTTAGGATCTTCTGCTTATGCAATTAGTCGTGTTTAGGACCTTCTGCAACTGCAAGTGCGTTAACAATAATTCATGGACGTCTGCAGTTTAGCTAGGTGATCTATATAATATGAGAAATACTATTACTCAGGTGCCTGTTTTTTGCCAATATTTCATGCGAGGTTCTAGCTAGGCCATAGGATGCGCTTTAAGATGCGTGCGACCACCTCATCTCCACCTCCATTATCTCCAATCGTCTCCCGATTCCAACATACGGAACTGATCCCAGTCGGCGGTGGCCGCCTCCGGCGATCCTTGGTGGCTGCGCTCGGCGCCCGAGCCCACGCTGCGCGGCGGCGCCCAGAGGCGAAGCTCAACGTCCGGCGACGAGATCTAGCGGCAGTACTATGAACCGGCGGCGGCAGCTCGCAGGCGCGCGATGGCGGAGCGAGGCTCGCAGGCGCGCGATGGCGGAGCGAGGCTCGCAGGCGCGCGGTGGCGGCAGCACGTAGGGGCGCTCTGGCGACAGCGGCGCGAACAGAGTATGCCAGCGGCGACTACCGTTTTTTTATTTTTTAATCCGTGATTTGTAGGATTATGTTAATTAGCTGTAAAATAGTCAAATATTTTTTTGTAATTGATTAACCTTTAAGGATTAATGGTTAATTACAAGATTAATGGTTAATAACAGTAATTAGTGCTAATTACCTGAGGACTAAAAATTTCTCTGATTTTCCGCTCGTATTTCCGGACTCGCTTTGCTACGGTATACAGTGTTACAAAACATTTAACATGTGATCACTTGAAAGGCCACTAGCGGTTCTAACCGCCTACCCGAAAAACCATGTCTCCTCACAAATGTGTCTCTTCACAATGTATAAATATATGATGAATGAATGAATGAACACACGGTTGAATCATTTGTACATTGTCTTTGTCTCTCTCGCGTTTTTACTTTCAACATGTTATCAGCACGCTCTACCGAGCGATCGAGAGGAAGAACGAAGAGCGATACCACGTTAAGATGTCTGGAAACGGAACACTTACTGATTTTGTTCTCATCATTCTTCAAGACGAAGATGCTATCCATCGTCGACTTCGCCAAGACATGATTGATCAAGAAGGTCGTCGGCACCATGAACGTCGCCGTTACCGTGGTGGACGGTTCCACCGTCCGACGGCCATCCCTACAAGATTCAATCATCGTGTGCGTCATGGCGGCCGGCGCTGTTGTCGTTGCTGCCGTGTGCGCCACGGTGAATGACGATTTGGACGTCGTTGTCGTTACTGCCGTCGTGATCGTCGGCGTAACCACCGAGCAACTGCCATTCCGGTGGCACAACCGCCAAGGAGCATTCTTAGACGTCGTGTCCAAGATCGTCCTCCGACCCCCTACCCCTCCCGTCCCTCGGATCTTGATGACCACCAAGTACAGGAACCGAGCGCCGTACACGTTGGGGAAAACCCCAACCGGGCTGCGCCGATTCTAAGACCCTCGTCATCAAGTGGACAGGGGGAGGAGGGAGGAGGAGAAAGAGATGGAAACTCGGCCATCTCGGTGGCCGCCGAAACTACCACGCCGGCGGTTGCCGACGTCGTGACGCCGCCGCCGATACGGCGAACGGCGAGGATTCGGATCAGCCCAAGGGGTCTCCCTCGAGAACCCTTGGCATCAAGGACATCACAGAACTCGTCGGTGCCGCTTTCATCTACTATTGTACCATCAATTTCGCCGGCAACCTCTCATGGCGAAGTCAGGCCTTCGGGCCCTGGATCTCCGCCGGTGCTCACGAGCCCGAGTGGGAACCGAGTACTTCGCCGCTTTGCTCATCTCGCCAGCCGAACCCGTGGTTTGGCCGTCGGCCAAAGCCGTTGAACGATGAAGCATAGGGGGAGCAGCGCCGGAGATCAAAGGCAAAGCAGGAGGACGCCGCCGAAGGAGAAAAAGGCAGGAAACATACCGTGCTGCTTCAGACGATCGGAGGAAACAGGCCGCGAGGCCGCGTCAGATCGGAGGAAGCGGGCTCGGCCCAGCGTGCAACCGCGCGAGATCGGAGCATGCGGGCCGTGGGCCGCGCTACGATCGCGAGTCAACCATGCGTTTGACCGCGAGATCAGAGCATGCGGGCCGTGGGCCGCGTTTTTCGGTTAACTGCGGTTTTTTCGAGCTGACTGTATATAATTATTGTTTAATTAGTATTTGCAGTTTAAATTTAGTTTACATTTCTGCAAGTGTGTATGTACTATAAATATTTGTAAATATAATTATGATCAATGTATATATTGATTATGACAATGTGTATATTGCATTTATTTGCAATAAATCTAATATTTGACTAATTTTCAAATTTTGACCAAAACATAGATGAAATTAAAAACCACTTTGTCCAAAATTCTTTGTAAGGCTATTTTCCAAAATTTGACCAGAACTTAGAATTTTGTTTATTATATTAACAATTTTAACAAATACTGTCATTTAAGCAAGTTTTAGAATTTTGGCTTATCTGACTACACACATAAAATATAAAATCAGTTTGGTTCAATTTTGTTAGGCCATTTTTCCAAAATTTGGCTTAATGAAATGTGAATCATACACAAATAAATTGTTCTTTTTGTCAAGCCATTTTTGACATTTGGCTAGATAAAAATGAATAATTCCTATGTGTTTTTCATTATGATAAACACAGATTACAACACCACCATGATGATTTTATTAATAAAATCTCTGGTTACCCAAATGTAGGACCCAATGGCTCGCGAGTTCGAAGAACTTGCCCTTGATGGTCACAACTATCCTACATGGGCATTGGACATCAAGATAAGCTTGACATACCGAGGAATCATGGCTGCACTTGATCCCCCTAAATGAAGAAATGCAGCATTTTTGGATACATAAAAGTATCAAGCACTATACATCATTCGAAAGCACCTTCATCTAGACTTAAAGTCTGAATATATTATGGAGGAGGAACCTCATAGTCTTTGGACTGCACTAAAAATCGATATGAACAGCAAAAGACAATTTTATTGCCTGAGGCCAACCATGAGTGGACTCAACTTCGTCTTCAAGACTTTAAGTCTATAGGAGATTATAACCATGATGTTCATAAGGTGTGTGCCAAATTGCGATTTCGTGAGAAAGAACCATCAGAGGATGACAAGATTGAAAAGACTCTTCAAACTATGCTTCCCTCTGATAGGATCTTACAACATCAATATAGGGTCCGGAACTACCAAACTTATGCTGACCTCATTCGAGATTTACTTCAGGTCGAGAAGCATGATGAACTTACCATTAAGAATCATCACCAACGTCGTGTTAGGGCTGCTTCTCTTCCTGGAATTCATCACAATGAGAAGAAAGCAAATACTTCTAAGGATGCAAATCCAAAGAAGAATGGTAGATCTGCTAGGCACCGTCGCAATAGGCAGAAAAATAAAAAGTTTTCAAAGACGATGAAAAAGAATGGTGCTCTTTTTAAAGGGAAGAATGTACAGTGTAAGGCATGTAGCACTTACAAACATACAGCAGATAAATGTCGCACACCTAAACACCTTGTAGCATTGTACCAGAAATCACTTGGGAATGACAAGAAGAATCAAGGATCGGGAACTGAATATGAAACTCATTTTAGTATCCCGACAAATTCAACGTTTGAAGTTGGTTGTTCTAGTGAGGATCAAAACCCTAGAAATGACGAATCAACGTTGAATGATGATGACAACATGGACATAGACAACACTATGGTGGAATAAAATTCGAACAATGTATTCGATGATCTTTTATAGATCTTCTACCATAGAAATGTACATATTTTAGTTCATGTAAATATTGAAAGTGTGTTGTAATATAAATATATTTATATTGTATTAGGGTTATCCAGCACTCTAATATTTTATGTACATAAATGTATTTTTAATGCAAATCATTGTGTTATTCTTATATTAGATTTACCGGAAGTTTCCGATGGAAGAAGAAATGTGCCTTGTGGATAGTTGCACCACTAACTCTATACTTAGGGAAACAAAATATTTTCAGAACCTAACTAGGAGGTCAGGAAATGTTTTGACCATCGCTGGACGCGATGCAATAATAGTTGGCTCTGACCGAGCCACTATTATGTTTCCTAATGGGACACAAGTGATGATCGAGGATGCTTTATTGTATCCCGATTCTACACGCACTCTCATAAGTTTTAGAGATATTCGGAAGAATGGGTTACATATACATACCCATGAAGAGAATAAAGAAGAATTTCTTCTTGTCTCAAAATCTTCTGAATATGGTCAAGAAGTTCTAGAAAGAATTCCTTCTACTCCATCTGGACTGTACTACACGTACATAAAACCCGTACCATATGTTGCATACAAGATGATTTTCCAGAATGTTGATACATTCAAGACCTGACATTCACGCCTAGGCCACCCCGGAATAGGGATGATGCGGAAAATTATTGGAAATTGCACCGGCCATGATTTAAAGAACACTAAATTTCTAAAATCTAATGATTTTATGTGTACTTCATGTGCTATGGGCAAGTTGATCTTGCGGCCTTCTCCGCTAAAGATCCATGCTGAACCATTAAAGTTCCTTGAAAGAATTCAAGGAGATATTTGTGGACCTATACAACCTATGTGTGGTCCATTTAGATATTTCATGGTTTTAATAGACGCATCTACTAGATGGTCACACGTGTGTTTATTATCTACACGTAACCATGCTTTTGCCAAATTTATGATACAAGTCATAAGGTTGAAAGCAAATTATCCTGAATATAGAATTAAAAGTATCCGTATGGACAATGCTGTTGAATTTTCATTTCGAGCCTTTAATGATTATTGTATGGCTCAAGGAATTGAAGTACAACATTCTGTTCCATATGTTCATACACAAAATGTTTTAGCAGAATCTTTAATAAAGAGGGTTAAACTCATAGCTAGGCCATTATTACAAGGATGCAATTTACCAACATCTTGTTGGGGTCATGCAGTTTTACACGCTGCTGATCTTCTACAATTAAGACCAACTGCATATCATACCACCTCCCCTTTACAACTTGTACGTGGAGATCAACCCAATATCTCCCATCTGCGGAAATTTGGTTGTGCTGTATACACACCAATTTCACCACCTAAGCGAACTTCTATGGGCCCTCACAGGAAATTAGGAATATACGTGGGATATCAATCCCCGTCTATTATTAAATACCTGGAGCCTTTAACAAGAGATTTATTTACAGCCCGGTTCGCTGATTGCATATTTAATGAGGATCATTTCCTGGCTTTAGGGGGAGATAATAAATTTTCCAATGAAAGCCGAGAAATAATTTGGGATGACAATTTCATTTCAAATGTTGATCCACGTACAAAAGAAACTGAATTTCAAGTTCAGGAAATTATAGAGTTACAACAACTTGCTAGTAACCTACCAGATGCATTTACTGACTACAATAATGTCACAAAGTCTTTGAATCCCGCTGTCAATGCACCTTGCCGAGTGGAGGTACCAATAAAAACCACTCAACCTCCGAAAAGGGGGAGAGCAAGTAAGGAAAAAGATGCTTCAAGCAAGTGTCCGAAGACTAGACCTTCCTCGAGGAAAGTAAATGCAAGTCAACAAAACGTTGACTTAAATCAAAGGAATATTTTAAATCCTTTATCTAGCCCTCAAGTGCGCACTATAGAGCAGGCCGGACAATCGGAAAACCCTGATTCTTCTATGTTGGGAAGTCAAGAAGAATTACAGGGAATAAGAGAAATTTCCATCAATTATACTAGTTCTGGAGAATTATTTGACCGTAATACAACAGTTGTCAACTCATGCTTTTCAACCTTGATTGCTGATCTTCTCCAAGATCCTGATCCTAAGACCATGGCAGAGTGTAAACAACGCTCGGACTGGATCAAATGGAAAGAATCAATCAAGACAGAACTTGACTCACTTAAAAAGAGAGAGGTATTCAGAAATGTAATACCTACTCCTCCTCGAACCTATCCTGTTGGGTCCAAATGGGTTTTCGTTCGAAAACGAAATGAAAACAATGAGGTTGTGAGATACAAGGCAAGGCTAGTTGCACAAGGGTTCACGCAGAGACCCGACATTGATTTTAATGAAACATATTCTCCTGTTATGAATGGAATAACTTTCCGATACTTGATATCACTGGCAACACAAAAACATCTATCTTTGCAGTTGACGGATGTCATGACTGCATATTTATATGGGTCACTAGATTCGGATATTTATATGAAGGTTCCAGATGGGATACCCATACCGAATGGAAAAGTAGATCGCAACATGTTTTGTGTTAAACTCAACAAGTCATTATATGGCTTGAAACAGTCTGGAAGGATGTGGTATAACCGACTGAAGGAGTTCCTTTTAAACAAAGGCTACTCTACTAATGATGATTGTCCTTGTGTCTTCATTCGAAGATCCTCAACTGGTTTTTGTATCATATCAGTATATGTTGATGATTTAAATATCATTGGCACTAAGAATGACATTAAAGAGGCGCAAAATCATCTTAAAAAGGAGTTCGAGATGAAGGATTTAGGTAAAACTAAATTTTGCTTGGGTTTACAACTCGAGCACCTTCATACGGGCATTCTCGTACACCAATCAGCTTATGTTCAAAAAGTATTGGAGAAATTCAATATGAACAAAGCATATCCATCTAAAACTCCTATGGTAGTAAGAGGCTTAGAAAGGGATACAAATCCATTTCGGCCATGCCAAGAAGGAGAAGAGGTGTTGGGTTCTGAATACCCATACTTTAGTGTCGTTGGTGCACTTATGTATCTTGCAAATAATACAAGACCCGATATTGCTTTCGCAGTTAATTTATTAGCAAGATATAGTAATGCTCCTACAATGAGACATTGGAATAGAGTAAAGAATGTATTAAGATACCTTCAAGGTACACAAGATCTTGGACTTTTCTTTCCAAAGAAACAAGATCTAAACCTCATCGGCTATGCCGATGCGGGTTATTTAAGTGATCCACACAACGGTAGATCACAAACTGGTTTCGTGTTCCTACACGGATAGACGGCAATTTCTTGGAAGTCTTCTAAACAGACTCTAATTGCTACGTCTTCTAATCACTCCGAAATCATAGCATTATATGAGGTCGCACGTGAATGTGCTTGGCTACGTAGAGTGATTAATCATATCCAACTATCAAGTGGCATTGAGCCCATTGACTCACCAACCATTATCTATGAAGATAATGCCACTTGCATTGCTCAGATGCAATCAGATTATGTGAAAACTAATGTTACTAAACACATAGCTCCTAAACTATTTTATCCACATGAACTTCAAGTAAATGGAGAAATAGATCTCCAACAAACTAAGTCATGTGATAATTTAGCAGATTTATTCACTAAGTCCCTACCATACTCCACATTTTCTAAATGTGTTAAGGGTATTGGTATGCGTAGACTTAGAGATTTGCAAGGTTTAGGGGGAGCTTTATCGAGAGCTACCTGATAATTAAGCATCAAATTGTACTCTTTTTCTTATGTGAGTTTTACTCTTAAAAGTTTTCTCACAATAAGTTTTAATGAGGCAATGACAATGCAAGATAATGTTTGTTTTCTTATTTTCCCCACAGGGGTTTTTATTTGAAAACAATTATGACATTATATGTTGTGTTTTCTCCTATTTTATAAAAAGTTTTCAGGAGTTTTTACGCAAGCATTTTATTGTAAATAAATATCTTCAGATTTTTCCCATTGGTTTTTTCGAAGATAGTTCATTCTACAAAGAGGAATTCAAGTGCTCAAGGGGGAGTGTTACAAAACATTTAACATGTGATCACTTGAAAGGTCACTAGCGGTTCTAACCGCCTACCTGAAAAGCCATGTCTCCTCACAAATGTGTCTCTTCACAATGTATAAATATATGATGAATGAATGAATGAACACACGGTTGAATCATTTGTACATTGTCTTTGTCTCTCTCGCGTTTTTACTTTCAACATACAGAACCCTCCCCCGGGGATGAACCTGCCTACCCCCGCTTCGCTCAGACACTTGGAAGGGAGCTAGGGCCTAGGCGCCTGACAAATAGACAGACTCATATAATATACGGTACGTCTTCTCTTTTATGTATGTATGTTTAGGTGATTTTTTTTGGGTGAACGCGGTACAAAATGCAGGCTGGCATCGAGAGGTAGCTTCGTCAGGTCAGGTGCGTTGCTTGCATGGAAGAGGGCGGATCAATTAATCAAACGCTTGCGTTGCATTGCATTGGTCGTCGTTTAATTCAGCGCCTACTACTCATCGGCCGGACTAGCATAGCTTCGTCATCAGGAGCATCGTTTTGTGATATTAATTAATCTGTGATGCTGCATGATTGTCATGGGAAATGGAGAGGACAGCAGGAGTAGCACTGTCGTGGCTACTGGCCACCCCTCTAGTATCTGACTGTGAGAGAGAGAGAGGGGAGCAGTAGTAGCTGTGTCTGTGTGTGAGAGTGAGTGTGTGAGTGTGCGGAGTACTGAGTGAAGTGAAGAGACCTGGTTGGGGATGTGCTGTCAGCAGCATTAGATGCCCCCCGCTCTCTGACACCCCGCACCTGCGATGTCCCCCTCCTCCGTCGTCGCCGCATGGCTCCGCTCCGGTACCCCCCTCACACTCTACCCACAACACAACCATGAAAACCTCCAACTCATGTGTACCCTGTGAAAGCGAGGTAGACAGCTAATAACACGGCTTAATTATCTGTATGACACGCAATGGAAACGACGTTCGTTTAGCGAGCTGTCCAGCGATTACGTTCCATGTTAACCTCATGATGGTCCATTCACATGCATGGTGATCATATCGTTCGATGGCGCCATGGTTTTGTGTTGGATGGCCGTCATAAGATAATCAAAGCGGCGTAGCACACGACCCCACCTCCTCCGCCCTCGCATCACCATCATCATTCTCCACCATCGTCTCTGACCTCTCTCTCTCTCTCTCTTCCATGTCCGTCTCTCTTTCTCCTCCCAGCCCCACACCTCTGATCCCCATCCCCACACCGCGTGACGCGCACGTGTACACCAACACTCTCTCAGTCGCCGTCTCGCCCTCTTCTCCGGCGAACACGCGCCGTCGCCGCCGCCGTCGTTTCGTTGCATGTGAGACAGCTAGCTGCCGGGGGTGCTGTGCGAGCAAACGACGTAGCTTGGGCTTAGCTGCGACTAAGATACTATAGAGTTTCGGTTTCCTGTCTCTTTTATCTGTGCGAGAACGACAGAAGCAGCATGGATCATGGGGCGGCGCCGTCGAGCACCACCAGCACCAGCACCAACAGCAGCCGGAGCGTCTCCGAGCAGCACCCGTTCTACTACGCCGCCGCCGCGCCGGGGGCTGCTGCCAACGCGGCCGCGGCTGCTGGGATGGCGCGGTTCATGGGGTCCCTCTCCGTCGTCGTGCCCGCGGGGGAGGCGCTGGCGGCCGCCGGCGCGGACAAGAAGAAGCAGGCCGTCGTGCCGGCGGCGGCGAAGCGGCCGGCCAAGGACCGGCACACCAAGGTGGAGGGGCGCGGGCGGCGGATACGGATGCCGGCGCTGTGCGCGGCGCGGGTGTTCCAGCTCACCCGCGAGCTCGGCCACAAGACCGACGGCGAGACCATCGAGTGGCTGCTGCAGCAGGCGGAGCCCGCCATCGTCGCCGCCACCGGCACGGGCACCGTCCCGGCCAACTTATCCTCCCTTGCCGTCTCCCTCCGCTCCGGCGGCCACCACTCCGCCTCCGCCGCGACGTTCCTCCACCACCTCCCGCCGCCGCAGCACGACGTCGCCGCCATGCTGGGATGGAACCACCACCACCACAACCAGCACCAGCAGCAGCAACAGCAGCAGCTCCTGCCGCCGCAGCCGCAGCAGCAGGATCCCGGCGCCGGGGAGTTCATGAGGAAGCGATACAGGGAGGCCGAAGACCTCTTCAAGGACACCGCGCGCCAGCAGCGCCCCGACGGCGAACACGAGGAGCAGAAGGCCCGCGCGTTGCCGACGGCAATGTGGGCCGCGGCGCCCAACAGCTCCGCGGCGGGCGGCGCCTTCTGGATGCAGCCGGCGTGGGCGGTGTTTGGCGGCGGAGAAGGAGGCCCCGCCGCGGCGGGCACGGTGCAGGCGCCGCTGCAGTTCATGTCCGCAAGAAGCGGGGGCAGTTTCCCCGGCGGCGGCATGGCGGCGGACAACAGCATCGGCATGCTCGCCTCGCTGAACGCGAGCGGCGGCGGCAGCAGCGTGCAGCAACAGCACCAACACCAACAGGAGCAGCAGCAGCAGCAGCCGGAGGAGACAACGGCCCAACGCCACCGCGCCGGCGGCGGCCATGGCGCGACGACGAACCGGCAGTGATCGACAAGAACCGAGGCATTATCTCAACAAGTGACGGACGGAATCGCATGACGAGTGAAGATGCCGGATGACCTGCGTCGTTGGTGGTGCAAGCATTCGGTGATGATTATGATTAGGGCAAGTTAGTGGCTTAATTAGGTGATTGGTACGTCTCTATTTCACTAGTCCATTGCTTGGTTTTTTATTGTGGGGTGGGGGGGGGGGTATTATATCTTGATCTAGGAATTAATCTACGCCCCCTTACAAAATAAGCAGGATAAAGTTATCTAGAAATTCTCTTTTCTAGACCTCAAAATCTTTTCAGCACTTGATATACCCTTTGGTGAGGATGAGACATGCATGATGGAAAATACTCCCTTCCTACCAAAAAAATTACGTCTTGTAGTTAAAAAATGAATTACATAGCGATAATCTTTTTTGGACGGGGAGAGTACTCCATTGTAGCTTAACTCAAGCATGGGTTACTACCTGAGCTGACGAAGAAAGTGACCATTATATCAAGTGGACTTAGAAGTCGATAAGAGATTCCCCAAAGAATATTTAGCCTAATGTCGTATGTGCTCAAATGTATCTAGTTATGAGGATGATCAGAATGTAAACAATTCTTTTGTGCAATCATGCAAATAATTTTTCTAAGCTACACGGTCTTCATCCTACCGTCACTATTTTTTTTTCCACTTAAGTCACTACATCACACTTTTCTAAGTTACACGGTCTTCATCCTACCGTCACTATACTTTTTTCACTTTTTTTGACTTAAGTCACTACATCTCACAACATAAAATAAAAAAATAAATTTTGGATACGTTTATCAAATGGGAGGGATTTCGAAAAAGTGCATGTGCCCATGATTTCTAAACGGCTTTACGTAGCGCGTCGGGAGCGCGTGTGCAAGGTGCCTGTTGCAGGTGAGAAACGGTTCCGAACGCGCGCGGTGGCGGTCGACTCGAGGGCGGCGGTGCTAGCCAAGGGCTTGCCGAGGCCGCGGCTCTTCTCGCGCTTCCGTTTCCGGTCCGGGTAAGGGCTGCTGTTTCTTGATCCAGGGCGGAGCAACGCGAGGTAAAGCCGCTTTCGGTGTGCGGCCTCGAACCGTGTTTCTGAAGTATGAACGCCCACATAGGAGGAGCCGTGGGAAATTTTGGGAACGTCGTATTTGTTCCAAGCAGCCGAAATAGCGCTCGGAGTGCGGCCGATTACGTTTCCAAACTGATGCTGCTTGCGACCCAGAGACCGGAAGGCCATGTTGACGCATGACAGTAACAGAGAAAATGACGTGCGAACATTATGACAAGGTTGGATCTGGAGACGAGTTGAAGTGCAGCATCGCCATCACATGGCGAGTGAGAACGATGTCCAGAGCGTGTGAAGGATGAGGCTCCTTCAGTCATGCTCATGCTCTAAGCTGCCGATAGAGTGACAGCAGCAGCAGCAGCTGAATCGCTGCAAGTTAAATGCAGTGTGCTTTCACTGTATGGCGCATGCAAAATCAACAGAATCTAAGCATGCTCTTTCATCTCTCGCTGGGGCGTGCATGTAGAGCATGCAATGTTGCTGAGAAAGCTGAGAACACCCCCAAGTAATCTTAAGATGGTAAACCAACCGAAATGAAAACGATATGTCCATCACAAGCATTTTGGAATGTGGAATGTAGTCGCACAAATCAGCGGTACGAGCGAAATTGTTTACATGATTTACCATTTTTTACATGCTCTTACCATCACTAATCCCTCTACATAAAGGTGCAAGAAAGAGCCTGGGACTCTCGCTCCTTGCTGTACAATCTGTTCATCACTGGGAGATGGGCTTGACGAAAGATGGGACCTACGGGTTGCCTCTTATTGGGCGACAGACATGGTTCAGCTTTCTCGCGTGGTCAGGGCGATGGTGCTGGGTGCGGCACATGAAACCATACCAGCAACTGTCCCTGTTGGCAGCATCAGGTGGAAGAAGCTGGAAAAAGAAAGAAAGAAAGAAAAAAAAATCGCTGTTAAAGGATGGATAGGAACATAAATGAATAAATTTATGTTTATGTTCCACTTATGTGATTCGGCTTCAACTGGAACCCAACTTGTGTTTTCCTTTTCTGTGAGGAGACTGGAACCTAACTTATAAACAACGAGCACAAAGTTTCCAGCCTCTTAATTTTAAGACAATCGTTTGTTATTCTAATCAGGTATTTGAAAGTGACAACAAGTTAGGTAGTTAGAACTGGCATGTTTCTTTCTTTGCCAGCTCAAATCAGAAGTCCAGTATTGGAACACCAAAGAGCGATATTTAGCAAACTTCTCTAGGCACATAGTAATTCAGGGGGAAAAAGGAGACAGTCAAGTTAAAACAAAAATATGAACTTCAACTGGGCAATAAATCTATTTTATGCCAACCAGTTGCTACAAAATACCCATGATACATTGAGCACCATCAACCTTGCTTTTGAACAGTATATATGAATGATTATAGATTTTTTTAGTTGGTGAATAACTTTTGGAACATATAGAAGCCATTTCTCGATATCAGGGTCCATAATGTCAGATTGGTTCGTGGACCACATGGCCCGGCCTGATTTAGTGATCTTCTAGGCCCAGGCCAGGGGTTTCTGACAAAAAATAGATAACTTTTTTAATTATAAATTCTGTAGAGTTATATTTTAGAATAATACTATTCCAAAATAAAGGAATATTATTTTGGTCTTCTAAGCAACAGTCTTTGTAAGATATACCCCCTTAATCCTATTTTATATAGGTCAATGGGTCACTATATTTCAAATAGCTGAGAAATTAGCATGAAACCCTGACATCAAAAGGAATTCGTCTAGAGTTATTTGTAGCCATGTGTAGTATACATACATGTCTGGGCATGGATACGCGGAACCAGTACATCAGGAAATCAATGAACTTGTTGTAGCAATCGCTGCATTCGTTTGAAGTCAACAAAATGAACAAAGGAAGAAAGATGGAATGAAGAATTGAAAATGATGTCCTTTTCTAATTCAGAAAGAGTAATTACTTGCAAACAAATGTCCTAGAAGTGATTGCATCCACATTATTTAATTGCAACCTTGACCGATCTGCATGCAATGGAACATCATATTAGTGACGAAGAGGATCATACACGATAAGAAAGAAATAAGGTAAAGTCTAGTATGTAAACCACGAGCTGATGAGTTTTTTCCCTTTCCATACAACCTATGAAAGCTAGTATGGAAAGATGTATAGTTTATTGTCACTACCATGAATGTGCGGTACCTGGTCCCTAATAACTTAAAGAATCTCAATGCAAATTAGATATAAGCAACATACACCACATGTCCATAAGTGACGAAATATCTCGGTATTACTATTACACTAACACAGCAACACATGAATAAATACACTGAGCATTGCAACCTTGGTTAAATAAACAGGATGAATTCTACTACATAATTTTCCTGCTACATTCTTCGTTTGCTAATAGCCTAATATGAGCATCCATATGCCTACACCTTACATTAACAGATTTGAAGTGGAGTATTACCGAAGCAAAAACATCTTGTATAGCCTACGAAGGCATGACAACTATGCAGTCAATATATAGGGGGCCAGGGTGGGGCCAGAAATACCATAGTTCAAAAAGTGAGAAAGAAATCCTGATGATGTATTACAACTATGGTGTAAGTGGAACTAGAAAAGCAGATTGCAAAGTGATATTCATTTGTCATGTATATTTCACAGATAATCGACCATCACATGCTCATAGAAAAATTCAATGGGGAAATGTTGAAGATTACCAAGTTCCCTGTTGTCAAATTTTGATATCCAATCTGAGATTACAGCTTGAAATGTTCTGCCTGACTGGTGTATGCATCTTTCTGTAATCTAAAAAAGGGAGAAACCGCATGTATGAAACTACAATCTAGGCCATAGGATAATATAATGGACATGATTGTGGCGGGGTATTCCTACATCTTTTTCATATGAATTGCCCCCGTGAACTGTGTCAGGAAGTACCGAGATACGGTGCTGAGATATCTGCAACATTATGCACTATGCATGTCAGAACATGACGCAATGATTAAATAGCGAGACCAGATATCAGAGGGTAACTCACCATTTGGAAAGTTTCCTGGTTGCACATTAGATTACACTGGCTTGAGTTCACTCCTTGTGAACTCCAATAAGCACCACAAAATGCTCTATCACAACCCAAACCTGCAAACATTTTGGGAGTTTGGCACCAATAAGGTTCAAAGAATTCAAGAGCTGCAGTACTAATTTAAAACATGCTAATTTTAACGAAGTCCTGGGAGACAAGTGAGAAATATCCTATATATCATTTCATGTATGTTTATGCAATAAAATAATGTTGGTTAAATTAGTTAATGTCAAGGATAATGACAAGGTCAAAGAATAATACAAAGAGAGAAATCAAGTATGGTCAGTAATAATACAGAGCAATTCTGTCAAGAAATATTACAGAGCATTTCCTCAAAAAAATAATACAGAGCAGCAAATTTCAATGTCATAATCATAGGGACCATTAGGATGCACTTATATCATCTCTCAAAGCAAGGCATTGTCAGTATTAGATAATTGACTTTGACTGAGTCCTATTAAAAATAAATAAAGAAAGAACAGCTTGTTGGGGTGTTATAGTTCTTGAAGTACACCAAAGAGGATAGTATTATCAAAATTGACACCTACATTTTTGTGGCATACTGATGTTAGATCTAGTTGGCATCATCCCTCCACACCCATTGCATTGCAAATGCGCAGCACCTGGACTGCATCTAAATCCACCAAAGTCATTACCTGCAAAATTCTTTTCGCATGAGGTGCATGGAGAAAATAATGGAATCAAACTTTCCAAGCATGTGGACAGGGAAGGCTACATCAAAATTTTGATCAGTTATACTACTATGAGATAAGAAGTACATTGCCATCACTACGTACAAGAACAAAAGAACAACCTTAACTACCACATCAGTGCAAGGATAAAGAATTAACTTCAAACTCATGGGTAACTATCCTGACATAAACTAGCATCATGAAACAAAATTCTTAAAATCTTGTGGCAAGTTACCAGCCAGGCCTCCAATTAAACCAATAAATACAAACAACAAAAATAAGATCAATATGTTAAAAAGCTCCCATCCACCTGCCAGAATCATAACGAAGTCATGAAACACGACTCAATAGATGCAGGATATAAGAGTATATGAGATGACTGCATTTTCTATTATTTGATAGATTAAAAAGACTAAAGACAAATGGATGGTAACACTTATTTATCAACATTACAAGTCACACAGGAAATTCCACTTACGACATTGAGGACATGGCAGATCGTGATTGTTGATTTCATCATTCAAAGGTGGCAAAGGGCGTTTCCTTGATTGACGTTTCTGTTTCCCCAAAATCTAGGGCATCAAGAAATAAATCACGCATAATTTAGTGTATCAGGCCAAACTATATAAGCAACACATTAGAAGAATATAGTTGTAAAGTTGAATGTATGGTGTATCAAAAATCCATAAATTCAGTAGGCTGAGCAAATAACAACCGTCACATACTACTCATATTGGATCTAATGATAAGACATACTAACTATTAAAAAAAGAAACTGCACGTATCATCTCCAATGAATTAATTCAACAAAATGATAATTTGCAATTGTATTGTTGGAAATCCGGGCTGGTTCTCATTGTCCAGCAACCCTCTATTCCTTTGTTTATATGGGGGTACATGTGTAGTCCTACTAGGACTTGACTCAGTCCGACTAGGACTTTTTTTCCCTACTCTACTAGGACTCTAGCTCTTAACTACCTAGGGCTCCTATTCCAAACTGACTACGACTCCTAGAAACTGACAAATATTCCAAAAACAAGATTAACTCTGTCATGTTTCACTCCAAACTGAAGTGGCCATTTCCCAGTTCCACAACCAAACTATTCTAAAAAAATCCACAACCAAACTTCACATGATGAGTTCAGGAACAAAAATTAACCCTAGATTCAATAGAAAAAACAACAAATAGATAACAAAGTTGAATGAAGTTTCATTTTATGGATGTGCACCACATTGTCAAGAAATGGGACCCCGACTGCCTCTTGCAAGCTGAAATGGTAATCGTAATCGAGCAGCTTAACCATGAGCCTTCGAAAGTGCACAAGTTATCATCAGTCATAAAACTAAAAATATTATTACTGATTAGTTTCAAGCAACTGAAGCAAGCATTTTGTGAAATAAAACTGGCACCTGTGAATCTCAAACAACAGAATTTCAATTTTTTTTCCACTCACTAACATCAGTGGTAACAGATATGGCATATTAGTACGCTCCGATCAATAGTTATTCTGGCAAGCTTTTGAACTCACGATATTAGATTTAACCGAGGCATATGACTCTAACAATGCAATCTCCTCATCAGACCTCTGTAGTGACGAAAAAGCTTGCAATATAGCCTACAAAGAGCAAAAAGCCACAGAAATATAGCAGGTGTAAAGTACATAACAGTTTTTGAGATATTATTCTGGAACAAAGTAATAAGCAGCAAACATCATGCCTCTTCAATATTATGTAAGAAGTGATTCCTCCCAACCGATTGAACTGCCGTCCTACATTGTGGGCATGCAGCGCTCTGATTCTTATCACGAGAATTAGCTGAAGACCTTCTCAACCATTCTGAGAAGCAGCCATTGCTTAAATAAAAATTAAAGGATCAGAAAAAAAAAGAATTCCAGAAAAGTCTACAATAGAAAGGAAACTAGCGAAAGTACCAGAAGTTGTGGAGGCATGGAGCAACAGTAACAACATCATGCCACAAATTCAGGCATATGCTGCATTTTGCATTCTCAATATCTAGTACAATCTGACATCAGAATTCAGATAAAAGTTACAAACTTGAAATTCAAGTGTCAAGATGATATTTATTCATGAACACTAACTGTAAAAGAATACCTTGATATGATTTTGGTCAGTGTCCTTTGCATCTGTTATTTCAAATGTATACACTAAATGCCCTGGAAGCAAAATGACTAATATAATATGAATACCTTACAAACAATAAAATCAATTCAAAGAAACTACATGTCACTAATTAATTTCATTGTCCAATGGAACCTATCAAACAGTTCAAAACTTGTTTAGCGTCACAAAGGTGTAAGAGTAGTCTACTTTTCAGATCAAATACTGCATTCAAGATCATGCAAAATAATCTTACCTTCTTTCTGGGGTCCAGAGATGATCTCACTCCCTTGTTTAATGTCAACTGATTCTTGTGTGATTGTTCTTCCATCAACAATAATTGCATCCGAGCTTTAGCAAATAGAAATGCCACATGAAAATGATAAATAAGAAGGTAATCTTGCAAGATACAATACAAGTTGGACTTCATAGCATGTAACATATTGAAAACATTTTAGGGAACCATAATACGGTGCAACTATAAAATGGAATCGTGACACATACACGCACGAAATAAATGTTTTAAAAATCTAGAAACTACATTCAGTTTAAATGCTCATTGTTTATCGTATCACATTGAAAGAGATAAATAGTGCCAAGAAAGAACAGTTACGCTTACAAATCCATGAAGTACGTACTGTGAATTTCTTTGTTGATTCTACACAACCAGACTCCCCAAAGTTTGTAGAAATTTGCCATAATCGGCATTCATTAATTCTATAATTCACCGGTGAATGTCACCTCAACAAAACTACAACTTGACCAAAAGAATAACAAAGTCTCTAGGAAAACATGAACATTTTTGAGGAAAGAATTCTGATGCAACAATAATGAACTAGAGACATATCCAAACCAATCTCGGACATATTGGGGGTGCCAGTGGTTGTGAATATGTCAATGTTGGGAATGAGTGAATTCAACAAAAAAATTCAACCTCATTCGATCATAATATGATTGTACTGCTTTCCTAAGAACCAAGTGGAGATCGCTCGGCATATGCAGGCAAGTACTAGAAAGAACACAGACATTCCATCATTTCAGTTACTGAGAGTAAACTTTCGAAAAAAGTTACTGAAAGTAGCTCAGTGCGACCATTTCAGATATGCAGAAGCACGAGTTACCACAAGACCACTCATCGAGCCCCTCCGTAAGTCTAACTAGTCCAGGCATCCTAACAAACTCTTCTCCAAAGAACGAATGTGCATCAGCAGCGACCAATCTTACAAGACACGACACCTAAAAGCCGCAACTTTTCCCGCGACGCGCACTCCGGGAAAACACGAAAAGAATCAGTCGACCGGGGGTGGGGAAATACCTCAGGTTCCGAATGGTGGCGGACGACGAGTCCCCGCCGCGCCTAATCTCGCACCACGCGGGCTCCTCCCCGCCCGCGGGGCTGACGAGAGAGCGGACCAGGGCGTCGTCCTCGGCGACCGCCACCTCCGGGAAGGCGGAGTCGGCGGGCACTGCAGGGAATGAACGGGGGACGGGAGTCACGGGACCGGACGTGAGAATCAAGAAACCGTGCGGGCGAAGGAACAAGCCCGTATGGAATCGGACAGGGAAAAGGGCTGGCAGTCACCTAGCTTGGCCCAGACGGTGTCACCCTCCGGAGAGAGCGCTGCGATGGCGCGCGGCTGGGGCGGCGGCTTGGATGTGGAGCACTCGCCGGCGTCCATGGTGGCGGAGGTGCGGGCCGACGTGCCGTGCAGCGCAGGGGATGAAATGGGAGGAAAGACAAAAGAGTTTGTTGTCGGGGCCGGGGTTTTGTGCTGCGTTGGTGGGCCCGCGTGGGCCCCTATTTTGGGTAGTACTCGTGTGGTTTCCGCTCCCACGGGCCGGGCCGGGCCGGCCGCACAGGTGCAGCTTCTGGGCCGAAAGTTTGGCCCAAGTCAGAGAGGAGCAACTGTTTCTGATCTGGTTCGCGAAGCCCATAAATAGATACAGGATTTTTGTCCAATCTGTTACTATGCACTGACCGGTTGCACACAAAAGCTTAAGCTGATGAGAAAGGGTAGGCAATTCACTTATATACTCCAACATTCCTCCTCACGTGAGGCTCCCTTGGGCCTCTAACGTGGAAAATAGGAGTGGACTTACGTCCGCTAGTATTTGAACTCGAGACCTCTGGTTTTGATACCATGTTAAGCTATTATGCGCCGACCAGTTGCCCTCAAAAGCTTAAACTGATAAGGGATGGTAGGCAATTCACTTGTATTTCAACACTCTCCCTCACGTGCAGGCTCCATTGAGCCGCATACGTGGAATAGGAGTCGGCTACAATTTTATTTTATTTTCTCAATAAATTGGGCCCGCCAGAATTCGAACTCGAGACATCTGACTCTGATACCATGTTAAGCTACTATGCGCTGACCGGTTGCACCCAAAAGCTTAAGCTGATGGAAAATGGTAGACAATTCACTTATACACTCCAACACAATCTGATCTAGGCTCTCAGGTCAACTGGTGGTAGCTATGAACTATCTTCGTCCCCTCTCACACATAAAAAAAAACATGAACTATATTCGGCAAAACGTATCTTAATGTACTACTCTGAAATGCATGACGTTTAAAATAGCTAATTTAGTTTGAATTGAACTAGACTTTTTTACAATAAACATCGTTTATTTTAGAACAAAGAGATTATAATTTTTTTGCGCATCATTTGTCTGCAACTAAGCTGGAATTGTTGACGATCATATGATTAGGCAGGTAAGCAAAAAAAATGCGAGTACGTAAGCAAATTGCTCCTTTCCGTTTTCTTAATTCATTGGATAAAAGAGGTCACTATATTGTTTTTCCCTTGTCGACAGTTCCTAATTTTTCAAATCTCAAACGAAAGCGGAGTGACGGGTAATCAAAGCAAAGCAATCAATATATTCGGAAAAAATCAGATCGACCTATCACCAGATAACGCCCAGCTACCAAATACGATTGTCAAGATCTTTGGAAACTTGAATTCATGACCGTTCACTTTTCAAGAGAAAAATAAAGGATTTCATGACGACTGCAAAAGGCAAAATTCTGATCATGTATAGCAGCCAGAGGCCAGAGCAGCACCAACTCCTAGCACTAGCAGCCGACGTCGGCTTTTGTTGTTGTTGGTCGTACTAAACTGACATAGCAGCCATCCCCCGGCCACTGCCAGTGCCAGCAGCCGGCCGGCGCTTCAGCTTTGACCGAAATATTTGTTACAGATTAACTTATTTTAACTAACTGATAATAAATATTTTGAATAAAGAGGAAGTAATAAATTTCGGCACACGTAAACAGATCTGGAAAATGAAAACTTGTTATGAAATTAAAAATTTTATCATAATAACAAAACAGAGGAAACGTTTTTTATCGTCACCATATTTCTTTTGATCCTCTACAAATCATTGGTTTCCCTATACGTAAAACGTAAATTTTGCTTGTATGGTAATCTTGAGAACCTGGCATGAATGAGATCTCCAAAAATGGTGTTGGAATTTGAGGAAAGCTTTTCCACATATGTATATTTCATTTGGATAAGATATACTCCAACTTTCTCTTCGGATGGGTGTTTTTAAGGCCCGGCCCGGAGCCCAGCCGTTGAACAAGTCTGACACCGCTATTTCCTCTTCCCCCGATTTCCGTACGCCTGTCGCTCCGCACCACGTCCCCCCTCCCTGCGCGCGCGCCACCTCGATCCAGATCCGCTCGTCATCCGTCGTCTCTTCCGTCCCCGGCAGTCGTCGTCGTCGCCGTTCTCCGAAGCCTCCCCGGACGCGGAGATCCTCCTTTCGTCGGTACGACGGACCTGTAGCTTTTGTCATTTTCCTCTGATTGACGCGAACCCGCAAAGTCCAAATCTTTCATCGTGGGACGACGGGTGTCTCGATCCGTCCGGTTCCTCGCGGATTCGTTAGCTGTGGCGGTTATGATGTTCGTTGTCCAAGTTTTGTCGGGTTGAAGGTGAAGCCCCATTCCCCCACGCTAAAGCCTGCGCCTGCTAGTGTCGTGTAGCAAGCAACGAAGATAACGACCTTTCATTGTCGATCCAGTTTGCGGATCGTACTCTTTTTCTCTTCATTTTTTTCAGCAATGTGGTCTCAATTATCACGAAGAGATTGTAGGTTCCGTCTGTAGGATACTACTCTTACCTGAACAATCTGGTCACAAATAATTGGCACTAGCATGAACACTGTACTGACAGCAGGTTTCTCCTGCAGGATCTGACCTTACGAGGCCATTGGCAGGATGAAGAGAGTGTCATCGCACGTCTCCATTGCCTCGGAGGCGGAGATCAACCTCGATCTCTCACGATTGATCATTGACAAGCCAAGGTTTACCTTGGAGCGGAAGAGGTCGTTCGACGAGCAGTCGTGGAGCGAGCTCTCCCACCGGCAGAACGATGGCTTTGACAGCGTGTTGCAGTCACCTGCATTCCCCTCTGGTTTTGACTCGCCGTTCTCGATGGGGACACATTTTGGTGGTCCGCACCCGCTTGTGAACGAGGCGTGGGAAGCGCTCAGGAAGTCGGTAGTGTACTTCCGTGGTCAGCCAGTTGGCACGATTGCTGCCATAGACCATGCCTCTGAGGAGGTGCTCAATTATGATCAGGTACTAATTCGGTTTCTGAACGCACAAGAACCTTAATTCTTTGAATATCATGAAGGCTGTTATTTGGACCTTTTATAAATCAGTAGCATAGAATGTGTCTGATCATGAGATGATTTCACATTCAATCTTTATAATTCCTGACATGTAACCTTCACTTTACCAGTTGATGGGTTCACTAGAATCTTTTTTAGCCTCATTGATGTGCCATAGTATGTACTGAATAGGTTATGTTTGTTGCAGATTGTTCCCCGTACAGTGCAGTTTCCATTTTGTCATTAACTTGACATTCTCGTCTTTACTAGCACTTGGGACAAGATATTAACTTTCCTATCATGTTCCTTTGTTATGTACTTGATCTTTTGGTATTATTCCTTTATTTTTAATATATTTGATAGCTCTCTGGCCAGTTTTCTTTAAAAGAAAAAATTTGACATTCATTGATTGAATGTCCTTATGTATTAACATGGAGAATGGGCAATGTGGCTGTGAGACCTTTGGTTGCTTTCTAGACGGGGTTCTTGTGTACTTTAAGTTCCTGATTGTTCTTACTTGACACCTGATGCCTGATACTGTGAATTCTGTTATAATTGCAGGTTTTTGTGAGGGATTTCGTTCCGAGTGCATTGGCTTTTCTAATGAACAATGAGCCTGACATAGTGAAGAATTTTCTCTTGAAAACTCTTCACCTTCAGAGTTCAGAGAAAATGATAGATCGGTTCAAGCTTGGAGCAGGAGCAATGCCTGCTAGTTTCAAGGTGGACCGTAATCGAAACAGGAACACTGAAACCTTAGTTGCTGACTTTGGTGAGAGTGCAATTGGCAGGGTGGCGCCAGTGGACTCTGGTTTTTGGTGGATTATTCTTCTTCGGGCATATACAAAGTATACCGGAGATGTTAGTTTGTCAGAATCAGCTGAATGCCAGAAGTGCATGAGGTTGATACTTAATCTCTGTTTATCTGAGGGATTTGATACTTTTCCAACACTCCTCTGCACTGATGGTTGCTCCATGATAGATCGCCGAATGGTAGGAGCATTTAATCTCGATGTGATTCATATATAGATGATATCCTTTTCAGTACATTTCATTTGCGAGGTTGGAAAATGACTCGTAGATCCTGCATGTTGTTGTACAACCAAGAATCATGTCTTTTTTTTATATATACACAAACTTTGATAGGGATAACATTATATGCCGAACACATCCTGATTGGGATGACATTATATTCATCATAACTTTCAAATATGAGGATGTCCCCTCTATTTTCAAGGTTTTTATTGTAGTTTTCCTTGATTTTAAAGACAATTTTCATTTTGTATCTACCCATATCAGTACAGTAAGGCAGGAAATACCTTTTTCAGTAGAAGTACAAAATGGTAAAATAGTGGAAAAGGGGTGTCCTGACATATATGCTTTCTCATTCATTATTCTACTTTTGAATTACATTTTAATTGGAAATGATGAGTTACCACATAATTGTACCTACATAATAAATTTCTATTTTCAGGGTATCTATGGTTACCCCATTGAGATTCAGGCCCTATTCTATATGGCATTGAGATGTGCTCTCCAAATGCTTAAACCAGATGGTGAAGGGAAGGGATTCATAGAGAAAATAGGTCAAAGGCTACATGCACTAACCTACCACATGAGGAATTATTTCTGGCTTGATTTTCAGCAGCTGAATAACATATACAGATACAAAACGGAGGAGTATTCTCACACTGCTGTGAACAAGTTTAATGTCATACCAGATTCAATCCCAGATTGGGTGTTCGATTTCATGCCATGCCGAGGAGGATACTTTCTTGGCAATGTTAGTCCTGCCATGATGGACTTCCGGTGGTTTGCCCTTGGTAATTGCATTGCCATTGTATCATCTCTAGCCACTCCAGAACAAGCAGTTGCTATAATGGATCTGATTGAGGAGCGATGGGATGAGCTAGTTGGTGAGGTGCCTTTGAAGATATGCTATCCTGCTATTGAGAATCATGAGTGGAGAATTGTCACTGGTTGTGACCCCAAAAACACCCGGTGGAGTTACCACAATGGAGGATCATGGCCAGGTGATGTTTTTCGTTGCAATGTGTGTTGTCTTTGTATTACCAATCTTTACTTTGGGAATACTCTTGAAAATAGACCAGTCTTTTGATCTTTTTTGCACCATGGTCCATGCATTGTATTAGTGATTGAACTAGTGTCTGAGTTCCAGATTACTTGATTTATATTCCTGTTCAAATCATTTTTGAATGAAGATTACAAGTCCATTCACCACGACAATATATATAATTTTTAAACAAATTCATATTTAAACTGACCACAGTAGTATTGTGGACACTTTAGAACCAGGTTATCTAAATAAATTCTAGATCACTCTTTATATGCTTTCTTCTAAAGGAGATGATTGGGGAAATGTTTTGCTCCTTCCTGATGGCTTTAGGAGTTGAGATGTGGCTCAGTGCGAGTGTTTATTTTAAATTCTCATTGTTTTTCGTTACATGCAGTTCTTCTGTGGCTACTGACAGCGGCCTGTATCAAGACCGGGCGGCCGCAGATGGCGAAACGTGCCATTGAGCTTGCTGAGTCGAGGCTGCTCAAGGATGGCTGGCCGGAGTACTACGACGGCAAGTCGGGAAGATTTGTTGGCAAGCAGGCCAGGAAGTTCCAAACATGGTCCATTGCCGGGTACCTAGTTGCCCGCATGATGCTGGAAGACCCATCGACGCTCATGATGATATCCATGGAAGAGGACCGCCCTGTAAAGCCGACGATGAGGAGGTCAGCCTCATGGAATGCTTGAATGTCTGGATGGGTGTTTCCGTGGGTTATAGAAATCATGTCTTGGGACCACAAATGTTTGCCATTTGTATTTTTTGTACTCTTTCAGTTAGGGAAAGAAGTGTATCATAGATGATCATAGGAGCTACAAAGCATTTTGCCACTCTTTTTGTTTTTGTTTCCATTTGCGAGGAACAGTGAGGCTGCTGTTGGTAAAACCTTTTGAATCCTTGATTTTGGAATAAAAAAAATCACTATTCTCTATTATCGTGTATGCATATTTTTGCTTTTGTATATACTACTCACGCCGTGGGTTGCATCAACATCTGAAGCCACGTTCACTTGTGGCATTACTGTTCTCTTTGGCTAGTGTATACAACAGACGATGGGAGACGCTATTGCTCAGTGAATTTTTTTTTTAATATACGTATTTTAATCCAAATTTATATTAATAACCCCCGATTCAAATTATTTTCAAATCTGACCGGCCGTCGTATGAGGCCCATACGACATGCAAATGTCGTATGAGGCCCATACGACATGGGTGCCACGTGTGTCGGCTGGGCCGTCCAGCGGGGCCGAAACCGGCCACGGTGGCATGTCGTATGAGGCCCATACGACATGCACAGTACCGTCGTATGGGCCTCATACGACATTCGTGCATGCCCTAACCCTAGCCCGTGTTGAACCATCTTGTAATGGATTTTAGTCAAAATTTTTAAAATATTTGTAGACCGATTTGCTAAAAACTTCTAAAGTAGAAAATAGAGAATACATTGTGAAGTTTTGAAATCAATGAACTTTATCTATGTTTAGTATGTAGAAACTAGAGTAATTGTATGTGTTATTAGGCAATACGATCACGTTTCTGCAAATTTGTAAAATGTATTCAATTTTATTTTTTGTTTACAAATATTTGTAGTTAGAATCGACATAAATGTTCATATAGGTTATTGTAATGTAAGTTTTGTGGAGTATAAAAAATAAGTTATGAATATAATATATGAGAGTTTAATGGGAGTATCAATTTTTTTTAAATCCTATAGTGATTAGAAATGCATAGTTTGGAAAATGATACAATTAATGTATAAATTTATAGAAATGCATAATAATTGAAGATAATTAATTGTAAGCTCGGCGGCGGTTACATAAAATGAAATTACGTAGTTCCGAAAGTATGTGCATGTTGTTTACCAGTCTACTACTACGGTACATGAGGCAAAACATAAGTGCACATATTTCTGGAACAAAATGTAAAATAAGTGATACAAATGGCGTGTGTACGACGCACTAAAGATACGCCGATCTAATTCTAACACGCCTTAGTTGAATTACCCAGGTTGCTACTGAGTGCAACGGGGGTATTTTCCCTTACGCAAAGCATCGGGACCGGCTTCTTTTGCGCGACGAGCTCTCTCGCGCATGCGTGCTCGCTCAACCTCTCGTGCTTGTGCTGCGACGCGTTCCTCCTCTGCCGCTTTGCGCTCACACTCTGCTCTCCATTGTCGAATTTCTTCTTGCCTCTTGCGACGACGCTCCTCCTGTGCAGCTCTATTCCTCCTCTCTTGCTCTATTCTTTCATCCCACTCTCTTTCTTCTTTGAACTTCCAATATGCAAGTCGAGCCATTCTCTCAACCTCTGCGGCGTCTTCTGCCGATTGTTCCTGGTCGATGTAGTTCCTGAAGTCGCATAGAGGTGGCGGCGACTGCACAAGTGTTTGTCCAAAAAATTAGATTCTATAGCATGCATAAAACATAAGTAATATTGCATATTACCTGTTTCCTACCACCTGGAAGAAATGGGCACGTCCTGTGAGGAGGATCGTACTCGTAGTTGTCGCACATCCAAAGCCGGCAACCATACGAGTAACCAGGTCGAAGATCTCTTACAAACCTACAATCAGTGCCACAGAAACACATTGGAGGTTGCAATCCCTCGGGGATTGGAACCTTTTCTCTATTTGTGGGTGGTGAGTTCTCGTCCATGGTAGTGAAGTATATAGAATGATTGTTGGTAGTGCGTGGTGAAGCTGTTACCGGGGTGAGTGTTATATAGACACGGAGCAGTGCAATTTCGTATGTCTCTTGTACGAGATTCCCCTGACATGTACCAGTGCAATGTCGTATGTGTCTTCTACGAGATTCGTCTGACACGGAGCAGTGCAATTTCGTATGTCTCTTGTACGAGATTCCCCTGACATGTACCAGTGCAATGTCGTATGTGTCTCCTACGAGATTCGCCTGACATGGTCCATAGACTTTCGTACACTTGGTCTATAGACCCATCCACGTTCGTCTATAAAAGGGTCCGCACCTCTTACATTTCGTATACGATTAAAGTTAGTAGTAAGACAATGGAAAACAGAGGTCGTGCAAGGAGAGGAGAAGGAAACATTAGGCCAGTGCCTCAGAACTACTTAGTTGGCGGTCCTTCGTGGTTCGATGAACCACTTGATGAATTCCCTCTATTAGGAAAAAGTGATTTTGGTGTGTTTAATCCTCTTCGTCCATATGATAGTACCAAAGAAGAATGACCCAAGTGTCGTTGCGGCCTGAATTGTTTGGTGCAAATGATGGATGGAAAAGAGGATAGCGGTCGTCGATTCTTTCGTTGCCCTGTGGGTCGTGCAGTAAGTTCATATCGTTTTTGTGTACGTTCACGTATTTTTTTTGTTATGTTTACTTTAAATTTGTTTTTGTAGTCTTATTTCGATGAAGATAACTGCGGATACACATTGTGGGTTGATCCAGTACCTATCAAGCCTATTCAAGATTACATAAAATATTTGCAAAATCGAAACCGAGAATTAGTAGGTCATATTGCGGATATGGAGTTAGAACAATTGGAGTATGATACTAGTCCTAAGTGCAACAATATGTCCTGTGAATGTCCTCACCACAAGTGAAAATGTACTAGTTACGAACTATGTTTCATTATTCCATCAAATGTATCGTTTAAATGTTCCTATGCCTTCAATTTCAATAAGATACTCGTTTGCTTTAGTTTTTTAAGTAACGCGTAGTATGTAATACTTCCTTTCCATGCGAAACACCATAGAATAGAAACATAATGAAGTAATATAATAGAACATAAGTTTTGTACATCATAAGTCACACATATACGTCGTACATAACACTAACGTCTACCACGCTTGTCGGCCCTACGCGCAGCATTCACATGAGCCCGATCATATGAAATGTCTAGTGGCGGTCTCCTCTGCCGTTGCGGACGGCCAGCCTGCTCCGGTGTCTGAAACTGCTGAGTCTGCTGAGTCGGAATGGGAGCACCGGCCAACTGAGACCCATGAAGTGTATCGTATTGCGCTATATCAACGAGGAAGTCCTCGACCTGGAAAGGTGTCATCGGAGGAGTGTCGTGCTGCGTCTGTGAGTCGGACATCGTAGTCTCAAAGTCCGCTCTGTACGTACCTGCAATTATAGAATAATTATCAGTACAAACTCAAATTACGAAAATATAATGAATGAGAAAAATTATTCTACATCGTACCTGCGTCCGTCTGTGGGATATGCGGAGCTCCCCAAGCAGGTACCTGTGCCGAGGGATCCGTAAAGTGCTGACCCCAATCAGGCACCTGTGTCGACGTGCCTGCGTAGTCCGAACTCCAAGCAGGCACCTGTGTCGACGTGCCTGCGTAGTCGGGACCAGGGATCTGTGTAGACGTCCCTGCAAAGGTTGTAACGTGTGGGGTCGTCGACGTAGGTACCTGCGTAGATGTGCCTGCGAAAACAATGTCGTCAGTACAGTATTACTAATGTTTAAAAAAATTAATTTGATACGCATTTCGTACCTGCTGTGCTGTGACGCCTCATGTGCTGTGCTGAAGGCAACGTAGTGTCTTGTACACAGGACTGTGTACAACAAGCCAACCGTAAGCTCTCCACCGCGTTGCTGTAGATGTTATGGAGCACGTGTACCATGTCCGACGAAGTCATCGATATCCCCTGTCTCAAACGCTGAAGTCCTGCTGCGGACTGCTCAGCAATGAGACGGACCCGATGCATCTTCACATTCATGAGAAGTAATCAGAGAAACAATTTAATTAAGTAATGTCTATACGTTAAAGTACGCAAAGTAACTACAATATGAAAGCTCTTACCGCCATTGATGTAGCTTCATCTCTATGCCGCGGATACGTATCTACCACCCTGGGTACGTGCGGCTGTCGCTCCGCAGGAGTGTGTCCGAGAACTGCTCGGGTGCGAGGAAGAAACCACCGTAAGTACTCCTCGTACACCTCGTGTGAGAACGGTCTAGTCTCCTGCACGACGTCGACTAGTGCATGGGACCACTGCAACAGCCACGGATGCATGCGCTCTGCCCACACTCCGGGCGTAGACGTACCCTTACGGCCGTACCTGTATGAGAGATATGTACATTAAATTTGTACAACTAAATGAGTAAATAGAGATGGGATGAAGCACTTACGTATGTACTGAAGAAGGCACAACAGAATGTGGAATGACCGGGAAAGCCTGCTGTAAGCCAAACTGACGCAACACGCGGTGTGGTGCGTACTCCTCGACGAAGATGTCGTACACCAGAGCTTTCCTAGTGAGCCAGTAATCCGAGTCTCTGTAGCACAGCAATGCAAGCCCCCTCGGTGCTCGCTGGTCGTGCTCGTCCATAAAATACATAAAATACTTGACATCACATCACATCGCCATCTCCATCCCTAAACGTAGTTGTCTTCCTAGCACGAGGACGCCGTCCACTCTGCGGATCCCCAGATGGTCCAGCTTCAACCACATTTGGCTCTGTGTTGGTAATGCATTTTTTGTACGTATGGCCAATTTGGTTGCATTTGCTGCATCTTCCTTGGAATCTTGCAAGTTCTGACTCGTCCATATCGTTTCTGATACGACGAGTTTGACGTCGACCTCTTTTCTGCTTCAACCGCGAGATGTCAGGTGCTCGCATAGCATCAAGGCCTAAATCCATGGTAAATGAGCTCAGATTACCAAATCCATATACCTCTGCATTCCATGTACTGACAACAACACTTTTCTGAAAGTAGTATGAAACGTAATTGGTCACTGTCAAGTTAGTAAATGAGCAAGCTGCAATCACATGGGAACATGGTCTATGGAAGAGTTGTGGCTTCATGCATGTGCACGTGCAATCATGCTGATGAAGTATGCACTGTTGAACAACTCTAACACGGTTAGCACCACGACGGTCCTTATCCCTACAAAGGATTTCAAACCTGTGCTCTGCGGTACCCATAGGTCTGACGCGATGAAATCGGGCCTTTTCAATCTTCTTCTCCATGTATTTGCACAGGTATGGTGAATAAGCCAAATTCACATTATTCAGTGCTGAAATAGCAGTCGCATATCGTTGACGAAAATATTTGCATGTCCCATATAAAATGCCCTCAACAATAGCAACCAAAGGTAACCCTCTTAAACCGCGAATGACCCAGTTGTATATCTGCATTTCGTATCACTGCATTAGCATGATGAAATACATAACTAACACAACTAAAACACTTAGGAATGATGGATATTACCTCAGCTAAATTAGTTGTCATGATACCATACCGAGCACCATTGGTGTCGTATAACAAGGACCACTTCTCTTTCGCTTCGCGCCGAATCCAATGAGAGAAGTTTCTGCGTGAAATGTCACGAGGATTGCTAGTGCTTGAAGATGCTTCTGCACTGCCAGAAGTCAATTCGTCGAGACGTTTCCAAAGAGCAATAAACTTACTCTCCTGATTTTGACTACACAACATCTTGAACAAATTCATAAGTTGCTTGTTCTTGAAGTGGCTAAAAAAGTTGGCACCTAAATGCCTCATGCAATATCTTGATTGAATGTCTATCCAATAAGGTTGATGTCCCCGATCCGATGATCCAAATTTCAAATCAGATATTGCTTTAAGCAATCCAGCATGACGATCGTGTATGAGACAGACATCAGGACGTTCTTGAACTACAGCCATCTTGACCCGACTAAGGAACCAATACCAGCTTTCAGTGTTCTCACTTTCCACAAATGCGAAGGCCACAGGCAACACCTGTTGGTTCCCATCAACTGCAATAGCAGTAAGAATTTGACCTTTGTACTTTCCAGTTAAAAATGTACCATCAATGCAGAGTATTGGTCGACAATGTTTGAAAGCAGCAATACATTGGCCTAATGCAAAGAATGCACGGTGCAGATACAACTTCCCAGACACACTTCTATGCGGCATGTCCATAATGTCGTAAAAAGTACCAACATTTTTTCCTGAATGGTCTGCAACAACTTTGGAAGGTTATCATAAGACGCTTCAAAAGTACCAAATCTTTGTTCAATCACTTTCTGTTTGGCCCTCCATGCTTTAGAGTAACTGATGGTGTACTTGAACTCTTCCTCAATAGTGGCTATTATTGATTTTGGTTCAAACTGTATGTTGTCCACTATACGGGCATACATATGATTTGCAATGAAATCTGAGGTCAAAGCACCGTTGCACTTCTCCAATTCCTGCAACTGACATGTGTGATCAACCATTTTTGAAACTTTCCAAAGCTTCGTCCACTTCTCCTCGAAACCATGAACTCGAAAAGGACAAGTTGGGAACACACATTTCACATCATATAATTTTGGACTAGACTTGTAAACTGTAAATGATCTGTGCACAGACAAAGACCAATATTTTACTGCATCTTTTAAACCATCTTTGTCTTTAAAAATATCTCCTTGTGTTAACTGGTTCTCATGATATCCAGATAACCCGGAATATTTTTCTGCAGCTGCTAAATTACTCGGGATTGCATTGTTCCAGTCTGCAGGAATGATAATATCATTCTCATCATCAGAAGAGTCATCTTCAATAACATTTTCATATTCCATGTCCTCAATTCTAATTTGTTCAACTAAATCTTCGATGTGCTCTCCTTCATCAGCGACACCAAGTGGGTCTTCTTGCATCTGGTTCACTCCGCCTTCGACCTCTACCTCAGTATCTTCCATATCGTCTGCTTCAGCTGAATCTTCAACTTCTTTCGTTTCTGCTTGCGCAAGAAACACCAGCGGTCAACCCCGCTCCACAACTGTATCTACCCATTTCCTCCAATTCTGTGTCCCCTTAATAGGAACGAAATCTCAATAACATCCATCTCTTGCTCGATTAATCAACCCTTTCAGTTTCACTTGATATACTTGTTCATCAAGGTTTAACGTTTTAATCAGCCATTTCTCCAGACTACCAAATGACCTCTCATTTGGTCTTGCTATCCCCCTCACCAACGACGTCCAAGCAGACATATCAACCCCAGTTGACCCATAAACAAGCGTGCCTTCTCCGTAGAAAATACGAAACATTAATTTGTCCGACATTCCTACTGTATTCAATATAAACAAACGTATTATAATCTACTCTAACCAAATTAATTTGACTCTATAAAACGTATATATTTGCCACACATTTGTAACTACAGGAGCAATTTTACGCTCCTCTGTAATGTATGACAATATTTTATAACTACTAATAAAACATAATATAATATATATTACACATTTATAAACTGAAAAATCATATCAAAAAACGAGTACATTTTAATTAAACGAATAATATATTAAGAAAACATGCTGCAATAATGTACTCTACCGTAATCATGACATTCGCATGAATATTAACAAAATTCATATTAAACTATATGCATGAACCATATAAATTCATATAATATTGACAACAATCGCGTGCACAACGAGTAATAATATACAATTATATTATATTCACAACATTACACTATATGCATGAACAACGTGTATAAAAATTAAATACAATAGACTATGTCGCGTGTGTTATCAACACTATACATTCATACAAACAAATATCATAATATAATACGCATTCATATTATATTGACAACAAAACAACATAAATGTACGGTGGCGAAATCAATACCGAAGTCGCGAGGATCCGAGGACGACGGATCGGAGACGAAAAATGTGAGAGTAGCGAGCGTCGGAGGCGTGCGGGAGCGGTGGAGGTCGCGGGCGGCGCGGCTGGGAGGAAAGGAGGCAGTGGGATGGGTGGGAGCGAGGCAGGGGCGGGGGGGGGGGGGGGGGGGGGGGGCTTATAAGGGGCAGACCGTCGTATGAGCCTCATACGACGGTTCGACCGTTAGCGCAAGTCGTATGAGGCTCATACGACGTTCGCTGCCACCTCGTTTTCCGCGGCGACCGTTGCCCGCGTGGCAGCCACGTCGGACCGTCGTATGAGCCTCATACGACATTCGTTACGTCGTATGAGACTCATACGACGGTGGGTCATATTTGGAAATTTTTTAAATCCAAGGTTATTAATATAATTTTGGATTAAAAATCGTATATTAAAAAAAAAATTCATTGCTCAGTTGGCTCGAAACTGACGGCTTAGTAGAGAGAACTACCAAAGAAAACACCTGATATGGCCCTCCGTTTTATTTTATTTGAGGTTGGTTAAAACTGCTCCCTCCGTTTTAATTTATTTATCGTTAGGACAACCTTTATTAGTTTATTTTTAGTTCTTTGATTGTTTGAAACGATAATAATTTCGGAACAGAGGCAGTAACCAGTATCAAACAAAATAAAACGCAGAGAGTAATTTGCACTTGATTAGTCGACTCTTAACATACTGAAAGTGCATCTAGGTTTCCCGTGGGTTTTGGATGATTGATGACGACAATTAAGTCGCTAATGAGCTCAAGTGATCTTAGCACAGATATGGACTCGATTGGAGACGCAAACCCTCAAAAAGGAAAAGGAAGGAAACGGAGTCGACTCGAAGCGTAGAAACTAGGGTTTCTAGCGTGTTGAGTCAGACTAGCCGTAGAAATAGGAGGGTGTGTGCGTAAAGTGCAACGAGATCAAAGTAGGAGCTCAAGAGTGGTGGTTGAGGTGAAAATCCTATTTGGAGTTGAAGTTAGAGTAGTCTGGCAGGAGTGGCCGGACTAGTCCGCCTTAGGGACGGACTAGTCCGCTCCAGGCCAGACTAGTCCGTTTTCACACGGACCAGAAGGTCCTGTGTGACTTCAGACTAGTCCGTAGTGGACCGTACTAGTCCGGGGTACCCCTTGAAGTGGAGTTTCGGGACTAAGTCCTAGAGAGCGGACTTGTCCGTTTTGGGGCGGACCAAAAGGTCCTGTGTGAGATCGTACTAGTCCGTCCTTGGGCCGGACTAGTCCGTGGTGCCGAGTGCAGAGAGGTTTTGTGACTAAGTCTGGGAAGGCCGGACTAGTCCGCCCTTGTGGCCGGACTAGTCCGTGGTCTCCAGACTAGTCCGTTTTCACACGGAACAAAAGGTTCTGTGTGAGATCGGACTAGTCCGGTAAGGGCCGGACTAGTCCGTTGTGGAAGTTACCGTTTGAATTTGAACTTTGGCAGGTAGCGTGACGATTGCCGCGCAGTGCGACAGTGTCAGAGGGGTCAGTGGTCCCCTAGGCCGGACTAGTCCGGGCCTGAGGCCGGACTAGTCCGCCCTTTTGCTGAGGTCAGCAGTTTGGGCTCGGGACTCCTATAAAAAGGGGACCCCCGGCCTCATTTAAAATACTCTTGAACCCTAGCGCCGCCACAACCAACTTGGAGCACTCTTAAGCCTCTTTCTTGCCAACTTTCTCTCTAAAACTAATTCTTGTGTGGATTAGGGTTTAGTGAGGTGGAGAAGAGGAAGAACATCGCGCTTGTGCTCCCGGTTTGATCTCTTGCACTCATTGAGTCTTTGTGAGCTGTGTGTTGAGTGTGTTTTGTGTTGTTGATCATCTTTGTGGTGTGGGAGCCTCAGATTGTGAGAAGCCCCAACAAATCTTGTATTCACACTTTGAGATAGTCGAGAACCAAGTTAGGCCCGTGCGGTAAACTTGGTGAGGGAAGGGTTGGTGAACCCGGTCCTTTGTGGACTCCTCAACGGGGAGTAGATTCTTGTGTGGAATCGAACCTCGGGATAAAATCCTTGTGTCTCCGTGTTCTTCGCATCTTATTTATTGCATACTTTGTTCTAGGGTTGCTAGTCTTGTCATGTGCTTCACTTTTCTATAACCTAGTTGAAACTTGACTTACTCTCGTGTGGGCAGTTTCTAAACTTGTCATAAACATATCCTCACTTGTAGCCTCGAGAAAATCCCCTTAAAACTTACTAGAAACACTTTTCAGGGTTCTTCACGCAGGCTGACCGGACTAGTCCGCCCCTAGACCGGACTAGTCCGCCCCCTGTGATTTAACCTCGTTTTATTAAGTCATTTGCAGGTCAATTAGCCTATTCACCCCCCCTCTAGGCAACTTTCAATTGGTATCAGAGCAGGACTCTCCACAAAGAGTCTAACAACTCGGAGAGATGGCCGGAGTGGTGAATGACGACGCCTCGAGCAGCAACTACGAGGCAACCTGTGAGGAGACGCTGGCCTATCAAGATAAGCCAACGGATAATGAGGAGACTCGCTAACTCAAGGCGAATCTCCGGGAGAAGCTGAACATCTCCAAGATCGATCCGTCGAACCAATCAAGTGGTAGTGGCGGAGTCAACTACAACCGACAAAGGTTCAACTATGAACGCCTTGCCGCCAACAACCACTATCTCTCCATCCCATTGGGGAAACCTCCCCAATTCGATGGAACTGATTACGGGATTTGGAAACATAATATGAAGATCCACCTCGTGTCACTCAACCCGGCGTTGTGTCAAATTGTCATGACCAGGGTGGAGATTCCGAAGGATGAGGACAACATCACTCAAGAACAAGCCATCCTCATCCACCGCAACGCTCAAGCTGTGGGTGTGATTATCTCATCTCTCTCAAGAGATGAATTCAACCGCGTCGATGGCCTTGAGGTGGCCAAAGACATATGGAACACCCTCAAGACGGCGCATGAAGGAAATCGGGTGGTCAAGGAGGCCAAGATCGAGCTCATCGAAGGAGAGCTTGGGAGATTCGCCATCTTGGATGGTGAATCCCCCCAAGACATGTACAACCGGTTGAATATACTTATCAACAAGAGCCGATCATATGGCTGCACCAAGTGGACCGACCACGAGGTTGTGAAGAGGATAATCCGGGCATTCATGCCTAGGAACGTCGCTCTTTGCTCCATGATTCGAGAAAGCCCGGGGTTCACTAAAATGACCCCGGAGGAGTCCTTGGTAGGATCATCAACCACGAGATCATGGAGAAGGAGGCGCTCTTCTACAACGACCTTCAGAAGTTCACCGCCTCCAAGATGAAGAACGTTGCACTCAAGGCAACACCCTCTTCAAAGGAGCAAGAGGAAAGTGATGAGGAGAGCCTCGACACCGATGAGGAAGAGGCCTTCTTCATCAACAAATTCAGGAGAATGATGAGGAGGAAGAAAGGTGGATACAACCATGAGGGCAAAGGGAAGGAAAGAGCAAGGCCCAAATCAAAAAGGTCTTGCTACAATTGTGGCGAGTATGGGCACTTCATCGCTGATTGCCCACATGAAGAAGCGAAGAAGAAGAAGGAGGGCAAGCCTCAAGATAAGAAATTCTTCAAGAAGAAGTGGCCCTCCGGACAAGCCCACTTGGGGAAGGAGTGGGACTCTAACGATGAGTCCTCCTCCGAAGAAGAAGAGGAGAAGATGGCTACCATAGCCATCGGGAGGAGCTCCAAGGGAAGCAAGCTCTTCCCCAACCTCAACGACAACTACAAACCTACTTGCCTTATGGCAAGGGAGGGAAGGAGAAAGGTAACATCTCATCCCTCCTCCACAACTTCCTCGCAAGATGAGTTTGATAGCGCTAGTGAAAATGAGCACATGTTTAAGGACATAAGCAAAAGCACCCTGTGAAGGATGAAGTTGCTTATGGATGAGATCTTTGAGAAGGAGGATCTCATCAACAGACAAGAGGACATGCTCATCCTTGAGAAGGAGAGATGTCGAGAGCTTGATGAACTCCTTGAGCTCGAAAGAGAGAAGAGCAAGGCATTGGAACACGAACTTGCTCTAAGTAAGAAAACGTGTTCAAGTCTTGAGAAGAAAACAATTGAGCTCAAGGATGAACTTGGGAACTTGTCAAAAGTTAACAAAATCCTTGAGACTCAAGTTGAGTCTCTCAAGAACAATGTAGCCTCTTCCTCTAAGAGCTCAACCTTTTCAAAGGCCTCATCCAATGCAACTCCGCCTTGCAAGTGCTCTAACTTAATCCTTAAGCTTAAGGATGAACTCAACTCAGCACAAGGCAAGCAAGCACCTAAGGGTGCCATCTTTGACAAGGAGAAGGTAGCGTATGCACGAAGTGCATACACCAACACAAGACCTCCTCATGTCAAGGATGGTCTTGGCTATACTAGAGGTAGAAGGCATAACGCCAAAACCTCCAAGTATGGCAAAGACATGATTGTCTTTGTTAAGGGGAGTTCATCCCCAACTAAAATTGAAAAGAACTCACCCTCTAGCAACAAATTGCCTAAATCTGAATCGCATCCTCTATTCCATGATTTTGATGCATCTTATGTGCTAAAGAGGAACAAACACGGCAAAGTGTTTGCTAGATATGTTGGGACACTCCGCAAGAGCCCCAAGCCTTGCGTGTGGGTGCCCAAATGCCTAACTACTAACGTGAAAGGACCCAACTCCGCTTGGGTACCTAAAAGGAAGGCATAAACTTGTTTTGTAGGCTTACTCCTCCAGTGGATCGAAATGGGTGTTGGATAGCGGATGTACCAACCACATGACCGGAGAGAGGAGCATGTTCATAGAGTATGAGGAGAACGAGGACCCAAGTGAAGGAATCTTCTTTGGGGATAATAGCCAAGGGAAAATCCTTGGCTCCGGTAAAATTACTATCTCCTCTTCGCATACTTTATCTAATGTTTTGCATGTTGATTCCCTAGACTATAATCTCCTATCCATATCACAGCTTTGTGATAAAGGATATAAGTGTGTTTTTTCTAGTGAGGGTGTGAATGTTCTGAGAGAGGGTAATGACTCAATAGCCTTTAAGGGAGTGCTCAAGGGAAAGTTGTATCTTGTGGACTTTACCATTGATAAGGCTCAACTTGAAACATGCTTAATGGTGAAAGCCAACATGGGATGGCTTTGGCATAGAAGGCTTGCCCATGTTGGAATGAGGAACCTTCAAAAGCTCCTTATAGGAGAGCACGTTCGTGGCCTAAAGGATGTGGTATTTGAAAAGGATAGGCCATGTGGTGCGTGCCAAGCGGGAAAGCAAGTAGGAGCTCAACACCCCTCTAAGAATGTCATGACGACAACTAGACCTTTGGAGTTACTCCATATGGATCTTTTTGGCCCCATTGCTTACATTAGCATCGGTGGCAACAAGTATGGTCTAGTCATCGTTGATGACTTCTCTAGATATACTTGGGTGTTCTTCTTGCATGATAAGAGTGAAACCCCCGGTGTCCTCAAGAAATTCCTAAGGAGAGCTCAAAATGAGTTCACCTTAAGGATAAAGGCTATAAGGAGTGACAATGGCACCGAATTCAAGAACATGCAAGTAGAAGAGTTCCTAGATGAGGAGGGCATCAAGCATGAGTTTTCCGCTCCCTATTCTCCTCAACAAAATGGAATTGACGAAAGAAAGAATAGGACGCTCATTGAGATGTCAAGGACGATGCTAGATGAGTACAAAACATCGGACCAGTTTTGGGCGGAAGCGGTTAACACCGCTTGCCATGCCGTAAACCGATTGTACCTTCATCGCCTCCTCAAGAAGACTCCTTATGAGCTTCTCGTTGGTAAGAAACCCAATGTTTCTTACTTACGTGTTTTTGGTAGCAAGTGTTACATCCTCAACAAGAAGCCTAGGACTTCGAAGTTTGCTTCAAAGTCCGATGAGGGTTTCTTGCTTGGATATGACTCAAACACTCATGCGTACCGTGTGTTCAACAAATCCTCCGGAATTGTTGAAGTAGCACGTGACGTGGTGTTTGACGAAACCAATGGCTCTCAAGTGGAGCAAGTTGATCAACATGCCCTTGATCAAGAGGAACCTTCACTAGAAGCTCTAAGGAGAATGGCACTTGGAGATGTTCGCCCTCAAGAACCATCTCAAAGCCCAAGTGACCATCATCATTATGAAGTAGGTCAAACCCCCATTGGACAAGTTAGAGATCCACTAGATACTCCCCAAAATGATAATGGGAATGAAGATCAAGGGGGAGGCTTGGATCAAGGGGGAGACCAAAGTGAAGAAGATGAAGCAAGTGATTCAAGAGCTCAACCTCCGCATCCTCGGGTTCATCAAAGTGTTCAACGGGATCATCCCGTTGACAACATTCTAGGAGATATCACAAGAGGAGTAACAACACGTTCACGTGTTGCAAACTTTTATGAGCATTTCTCCTTTGTCTCATCATTGGAACCCCATAAGGTTGAAGATGCCTTAAGAGATCCGGATTGGGTAGTTGCCATGCAAGAGGAGCTCAATAACTTTGAAAGGAACAAGGTTTGGGAGCTTGTCAAGCGCCCACAAGCTAAGGTTGTTGGAACCAAGTGGGTGTTCCGCAACAAACAAGATGAGCATGGCGTGGTAACTAGGAACAAGGCACGACTTGTGGCAAAAGGGTACTCACAAGTTGAAGGATTGGATTTTGATGAGACATTTGCTCCCGTAGCTAGGCTTGAGTCAATTCGGATATTACTAGCCTTTGCTACTCATCATGACTTCAAGCTCTACCAAATGGATGTTAAGAGTGCATTCCTTAATGGCCCAATCAAGGAAGAAGTTTATATAGAGCAACCTCCAGG
This sequence comes from Tuctoria greenei, assembly GCA_036927565.1. Lineage (NCBI taxonomy): Eukaryota > Viridiplantae > Streptophyta > Magnoliopsida > Poales > Poaceae > Tuctoria > Tuctoria greenei. The sequence continues at coordinate 175,655,199 of JAYESD010000009.1, read as the reverse complement.
GTTTGAAGACCAAGACTATCCTAACCATGTTTACAAATTGCGAAAGGCTCTTTATGGCCTCAAGCAAGCTCCTAGAGCTTGGTATGAGTGCCTAAGAGACTTTCTAGTTGAAAATGGTTTTAGGATAGGCAAATCGGATTATACCCTTTTCACAAAGCACTTCAACGAAGATCTTTTTGTGTGCCAAATATATGTGGATGACATCATATTTGGTTCCACAAATAAGGTGTTTTGTGATGAGTTCTCCAAGATAATGACGGAGAGGTTTGAAATGTCCATGATGGGTGAGTTGAAGTTCTTTCTAGGATTTCAAGTAAAACAACTCGAAGAAGGGACGTTCATAAGTCAAACCAAGTATACACAAGATATTCTAAGGAAGTTTGACATGGATAAAGCAAAACCCATCAAAACCCCTATGGGAACAAATGGACACCTAGACCTAAATGAGGATGGTCCAAGTGTGGATCAAAAGTTATATAGGTCTATGATTGGTTCACTTCTCTATCTTTGTGCATCTAGGCCCGATATCATGCTAAGTGTGTGTATGTGTGCTCGCTTTCAAGCGGCACCTAAGGCTTGTCATTTGACCGCCGTTAAAAGGATCTTGAGATATCTAGTACACACACCTTCCCTAGGACTTTGGTACCCCAAAGGATCTAAGTTTAACCTCATTAGATATTCCGATGCGGACTATGCCGGGTGAAAGTTGATAGGAAGAGCACATCGGGTACATGCCAATTCTTGGGTCGATCTCTAGTGTCTTGGTCCTCCAAGAAGCAAAACTCTATCGCTCTCTCCACCGCCGAAGCGGAATATGTTGCAGCTGGAAGTTGTTGTGCACAACTTCTCTGGATGCGACAAACCCTTAGGGGTTATGGGATTAACTTGCGCAACATTCAACTCTTGTGTGACAACGAGAGTGCCATCAAGATAGCCCATAATCCGGTGGAGCACTCTAGGACCAAACACATAGACATTCGACACCATTTCTTGCGAGATCACTCAATGAAGGGAGATATTGTAATTTCTCATGTGAGGACGGAACATCAACTCGCGGATATCTTCACCAAGCCTCTTGATGAGAAGCGTTTCTGTGAGCTAAGAAGTGAGCTCAACATTTTGGATTCTAGGAATGTGGCTTAAACCACATTTCTCACTTTTTGAGCTATTTCGAAAAACTCTTCTCTATCGTGATTTCTCTTCAAAATCCGTTTGAGAAAACTTTTTCTTGAAAATTGATCATGTTTGTGTCATATTTATCTTCAATAATCATGTTTGCATTGCTTGTTGTCCAAAAAGACAAATGATTGGAGGGCAAAGCTCTAAAATACAGTTTTTCAACCTAGTCGGACCAGACTAGTCCGTCCCTTGGACGGACAAGTCCGGGACCAGACTAGTCCGCGGCTAGTCCGCATACCGGACTAGTCCGCTCTGAGGCCGGACTAGTCCGGAGGCAGACTAGTCCGCGTCTGGTCCGCTCACCGGACTAGTCCGTCCTGGCACCGGACTAGTCCGGCCCTTGGGGGCTTAAACCCCGAGGGTCGGCCCAGACCCCTCCTCTTCCTCTCACTTGACTCTCTCACTTCCACGCGCTAGCAACCGCCCCCCATCGGCGATTTTGCGCTCCAACCTCCAAATCTCGACTCCAATCCACGCATCGGAGTCTTTGGGAGTGAGGGATCACTTCCCCGCGCTTCACCTTCGCAATCCATCGTCGATTTCGTCGATTCTCGCGGATTTAAGAAGGTATTCTAGCTTTTTCAAAAACTCTCCCCATTTTTTATTCTTGAGGTTTTTGATAGGAACACCTTCATAGATGTTGCTCCATATACCCTTGTGATCATAGCCTAGGAGTATTGTGCGCTGATCTGAAGATTTTTCGATGATTCGATTAGGTTTAGGGTTTATCCTGTGCAACCCGGACTAGTCCGCCCCTGGGGCGGACAAGTCCGGTTTGCACAGAGCAAACCCTAGTCCTAGTCTTCTCTCGAGACTTATTACACAATGCTTCCATCTCCTTGAACTCATTTCTTCCCGTCTATGTATTTTCCGCAGCATGTCGAACTCGGAGCGCTCCCCTTCTCGTCTCAACCCCGCGGGCGATGAAGAACGCCCCGAGACCTATCGGGGCCGCACCGAGGAGAGAGGTGCGGAAATACCCCGGGAGGGCCGCACCAAGGCTCAAATCGTCGAAGCGAGGACGAAGGCTGCCCTCATTAAGGTGCAGAAAGAAAAAGAAGAAAGGCGGCTGAAGGCACTCGAAGCCTCCAAAGTAGCTGCCACTATCTACAATGAGGAAGAAGCCTTGGCACGAGCAACTGCCGAATCTCTAAATGAGCTAAGGAAGAAGAAGAGACAAGATAGGGAGGCTCACAACTCCAGGGCCGCTGAGGCCAATGCCCCTAAAAGGAAGAAACTCGTCACTGTTGGCGAGAAGGCAAAGGGCAAGGAGCAAGCCCAAAGGGAAGAAGAGCCAAGGGTCGAGCGTGACCCTAAGAAAGGAAAGGCTCCGGCTTCAGTCGAGCCGAAGAAGAAGAAGCCCTCCATCAAGGTGCCAGCCAAGAAGGCACCCGGAGGAGTTTTGATTCGTGAAAAAGGGAAGGCTCAGGCTGTTGGCCCTCTTGTGATGCACAGTCCAACACGTAATCCAAACCGTCAGCCCAACCTCTCAGCTAACACATTCAAAGGAAAAGGAGCTGAGAAGGCCAGGAGGCTCAGAGACGAGAATGTCTATAGATATGAGAGGTCCACCGCCAACCCTTGGTTCTGGTGTGACTTTCATTGCGATTACTATCGCACAGTCTACCAGGCCATGAAGAAGCCAGTGATCCAGGCTCAATGGGTGGACTGGACCTATATGGCCAAGAAGAAGCACGAGGCGTTTGACGCAGTGATAGAGGCAGCTGAGCGCCACGGAATCAAGGACATTCTCGGGTTCAAGTATGACTGGAATGAGGAGGTCATAGTTCAGTTCTATACCACGGTTCACTTCCACTCTCGTGGTGACCGTGCAATCACTTGGATGACCAACGGTGAGCAGTACTATGCCACTTTTGAGGTTTTTGCTCAGGCTCTTGGTCTGGAGAGTCACCTGGACCATGAGATCATTATCTCCAATCTCAAGGCCATGGACAGGGATGACATGAGCTATATGTACCCTCCTCACGTCAAGTGTGAAGCTGGACTGGCCAGGAACATCCTCCCGTTCTACAGCATCCTCAACAGAATTCTTAGGAGGACAGTGGCTCCGAATGAAGGAGATGCAGGGATCATCCAGGGTCACCTCAGGCACCTGTTGGCTCTCATCGATGGACATGAGATGTTCAACCTTGTAGATTACATCTTTGATGATATCTACAACATCTCACACACGCCCAACCGTGCCTGTGGTTATGCACCGTACATTATGTGTCTGATCGAGAAGGTGTCCGGGCTTGTGTTTGTGAAGGACACCACTCACCAGCCTCTCCGACCCCAGATGCCTCCTGCTGTCCAGATCCCTCCGCGCCGGAAGAACGCGGATCCTCCCTCTCAGCCGGAGGAACCTCGTGGTGGAGCCTCTCGCCGTGCCACTCACTCACCCGGTGGCTCCTCTAGCAGCGGAGTCCTCAAGTTTCTTAGGTCCATCTTCACCTCGTGCCGCAAAGCCGAGGTGCGAGCTCAGCGGACTGAGAGGTACGTGAGGAAGCTCTGCGACAAGATGGAGATTCCGATGAGCCCTGAGGCCTCCGACGACGAGCTCACTCCTTACCCCTTCTCACCCCCGAGGAGTTGGCACTCTTGGGTGAGACGGAGGGTACCTCCTCACCGGGCTCCGACGACGACGACGATGATCATGAGGAAGACGTCGAGGACCCGGAGGCCACGGAGAGTGACTCCCGCGACGGCGATAGTGACGAGGACGAGGACTAGCTTCTGGGTCCTTGTCCCCCTCTTCTTTTCCTTTTTGGTGCCTTGATGCCAAAGGGGGAGAGTTAGGGGGAGTCAGTCCTTTGTGTGTGTTCGCGGGAAGGGGAGTCAGTCCTTTGTGTGTGTTCGCGGGAAGTAGCAGTCTTTTGTGTGTGTGGTGTGTTCTCGTCTTTTGGATCTCTTTTGTAACTTATTCATGCTACTTGGACGTTTACATTTGTGCAAGACTTGCTAATGTTGTTAAATATCAATATAATGTTCCTATTGCCAATCTTTTGATTATATTGATGCTTTTTATGTCTTGTCACAATTGTTGAGCACATCACGTAGGCACCCCACCATAACGTGTGTGGGTATGAAAGATCTCCTCCACCTCTTTTACATGCTGCATACATTGAGGGGGAGTCATTCATACGCACACAAGTTATGAAAACCAAAATTTATACTCTTATTTGTGAAGGACTTGATGTGTTGTCATCAATCACCAAAAAGGGGGAGATTAAAAGTGCATCTAGGTTCCCCGTTGGTTTTGGATGATTGATGACGACAATTAAGTCGCTAATGAGCTCAAGTGATCTTAGCACAGGTATGGACTCGATTGGAGACGCAAACCCTCAAAAAGGAAAAGGAAGGAAACAGAGTCGACACGAAGCGTAGAAACTAGGGTTTCTAGCGTGTTGAGTCAGACTAGCTGTAGAAATAGGAGGGTGTGTGCGTAAAGTGCAACGAGATCAAAGTAGGAGCTCAAGAGTGGTGGTTGAGGTGAAAATCCTATTTGGAGTTGAAGTTAGAGTAGTCTGGCAGGAATGGCCGGACTAGTCCGCTCCAGGCCAGACTAGTCCGTTTTCACACGGACCAGAAGGTCCTGTGTGACTTCGGACTAGTCCGTGAAGTGGAGTTTCGGGACTAAGTCCTAGAGAGCGGACTTGTCCGTTTTAGGGCGGACCAAAAGGTCCTGTGTGAGATCGGACTAGTCCGTCCTTGGGCCGGACTAGTCCGTGGTGCCGAGTGCAGAGAGGTTTTGTGACTAAGTCTGGGAAGGCCGTACTAGTCCGCCCTTGTGGCCGGACTAGTCCGTGGTCTCCAGACTAGTCCGTTTTCACACGGAACAAAAGGTTCTGTGTGAGATCGGACTAGTCCGGTAAGGGCTGGACTAGTCCATTGTGGAAGTTACCGTTTGAATTTGAACTTTGGCGGGTAGCGTGACGATTGCCGCGCAGTGCGACAGTGTCAGAGGGGTCAGTGGTCCCCTAGGCCGGACTAGTCCGGGCCTGAGGCCGGACTAGTCCGCCCTTTTGCTGAGGTCAGCAGTTTGGGCTCGAGACTCCTATAAAAAGGGGACCCCCGACCTCATTTAAAATACTCTTGAACCCTAGCGCCGCCACAACCAACTTGGAGCACTCTTAAGCCTCTTTCTTGCCAACTTTCTCTCTAAAACTAATTCTTGTGTGGATTAGGGTTTAGTGAGGTGGAGAAGAGGAAGAACATCGCGCTTGTGCTCCCGGTTTGATCTCTTGCACTCATTGAGTCTTTGTGAGCTGTGTGTTGAGTGTGTTTTGTGTTGTTGATCATCTTTGTGGTGTGGGAGCCTCAGATTGTGAGAAGCCCCAACGAATCTTGTATTCACACTTTGAGATAGTGGAGATCCAAGTTAGGCCCGTGCGGTAAACTTGGTGAGGGAAGGGTTGGTGAACCCGGTCCTTTGTGGACTCCTCAACGGGGAGTAGATTCTTGTGTGGAATCGAACCTCGGGATAAAATCCTTGTGTCTCCGTGTTCTTCGCATCTTATTTATTGCATACTTTGTTCTAGGGTTGCTAGTCTTGTCGTGTGCTTCACTTTTCTATAACCTAGTTGAAACTTGACTTACTCTCGTGTGGGCAGTTTCTAAACTTGTCATAAACATATCCTCACTTGTAGCCTCGAGAAAATCCCCTTAAAACTTACTAGAAACACTTTTCAGGGTTCTTCACGCAGGCTGACCGGACTAGTCCGCCCCTAGACCGGACTAGTCCGCCCCCTGTGATTTAACCTCGTTTTATTAAGTCATTTGCAGGTCAATTAGCCTATTCACCCCCCCTCTAGGCAACTTTCACATACTGGTTTCGAGAAAACAATCGAATATTCTCACCGTCCAAAATTTTTTTTATCGTTTTGTAGTTCAAAAATGAAGCATTAAGCGATAATTTTTTTTGAGACTGAGAAAATATATTATAAGTGGTTATTATAAGTTATTTCAAAATGCTTCCACATACAACATGTCATTGGTTTTCCTTATATCTGTAAAAAAACAATGTTAAATTTTGCTGTTAAGAGAACAATTTAGTAAATTCAATTATTCCTGTTCGAGATTGTGAAAGTGGGTTTATATTTTTGTTATAAAATGATTTGAAATAGTACTAGCAGTTGGGCCTCAGATGACGTTGCGGTACATCCGGCCCATTCGTGGAAGCTAAGCAATCAGCCCGCTCCTCCTCCGCTCCCCATATCACATATCAACGACGCACTCGTCTTCCTCCCTCTCAGTCCCAGATCCAACCCCCCCGTTCCTTCCTTTCCAGCGCGGACGGAGGCCAGATCCACCCACCTCCGGCGCCCAGATCCAGCGAGCTCGCCCCCCGCCCGCCATGGCTTCCGCGGAGAAGCCTTGCACCATGCTGGTGCACTTCGACAAGGGCTCGCCGTCGATGGCGAACGAGATCAAGGCGGAGCTCGAGTCCGGCGACGCCCCCGCCAAGGCGGACGCCATGCGCCGCGCCATCTCGCTCCTACTCAACGGAGAGACGCTCCCGCAGCTCTTCATCACCGTCGTCCGCTACGTGCAGTCCTGCGACGACCACGACGTCCAGAAGCTCCTCCTCCTCTACCTCGAGACCGTCGACAAGCGCGACGCCGCCACGGGCCGGGTGCTGCCCGAGATGATCCTCATCTGCCAGAACCTCCGCAACAACCTGCAGCACCCCAACGAGTACATCCGCGGCGTCACGCTCAGGTTCCTCTGCCGCCTCTCCGAGCCCGAGCTGCTCGAGCCGCTCGTCCCCTCCATCCTCGCCAACCTCGACCACCGCCACCAATTCGTGCGCCGCCACGCGCTCTCTGCGATCTCCGCCATCTACCGCCTCCCCCACGGGGACCAGCTCATCCCCGACGCGCCCGAGCTCGTGGAGCGCGCGCTGGCCACCGAGCAGGACGCCGCCGCGCGGAGGAACGCGTTCCTCATGCTCTGCGCGTGCGCCCAGGAGCGCGCCGTTGCGTACCTGCTGACCAACGCCGAGCGCGTCACCGAGTGGCCTGATCTGCTTCAGATGGCCGCTGTCGATCTGATCCGCAAGGTCTGCCGCTCCAAGGGCCGCGCCGATAAGGGCAGGTACATCAAGATCATCATTGCCCTATCCTCTGCTCCCAGCACAGCTGTTGTGTACGAGTGCGCTGGCGCGCTCGTGTCCCTGTCCTCTGCGCCCACCGCTGTGCGAGCTGCTGCTAACACCTACTGCCAGTTGCTCTCGTCGCAGAGCGACAACAATGTCAAGCTCATCATACTGGACTGCCTGCATGAGCTGCGTGCCTCGCACAGGGAGGTGATGGTGGATATGGTCATGGATGTGCTGCGCGCACTTGCCAGCCCCAATGTGGATGTCAGGAGGAAGGTTCTGGATTTGGTGCTGGATCTGCTCACCCCACGGAATGTTGAGGAGGTGGTGCTCTACCTTAAAAAGGAGGTGGTTAAGACGCAGGCTGCAGAGGCAGAGAAGGGCGGTGAATACCGCCAGATGCTGGTGCAGGCCATTCACGCATGCACGGTGAAGTACCCTGAGGTAGCTGGTTCAGTGGTGCACCTCCTCATGGACTTCCTTGGTGACACTAATGTTGCTGCAGCGGTTGATGTTGTTCTGTTTGTGCGTGAGATCATAGAGACCAATCCCAAGCTCCGTGTGTCCATGATTCAGAGACTCATTGATACGTTCTATCAGATCCGTGCATCACGTGTCTGTGTATGTGCTCTCTGGATCCTTGGTGAATACTCGCTCTCCCTGTCTGAGGTTGAGAATGCTATTACCAGTATCAAGCAATGTCTTGGGGACCTCCCATTCTACACTGTCTCTGAGGAAGGGGAGTCAACTGATTCCTCCACACCTGCCCAGCAGGTTGTTAATTCTGTCACCGTGTCCTCAAGGAGGCCTGTTGTTCTTGCAGATGGCACTTATGCCACACAGAGTGCTGCCACTGAGACTGCTATTTCGGCTCCAGCTACTGCTCTTGGGTCATTGGCTTCCACCCAGAACCTCAGATCTCTGATTCTATCTGGTGATTTCTTTTTGGCTGCTGTTGTTGCCTGTACTCTGACCAAGCTTGTGTTGAGGCTGGAGGAGGTTCAGCCATCAAAGGTTGAAGTAAACAAGGCCTGTACTGGGGTCTTGTTGATTATGGTGTCCATTCTGCAGCTGGGCCAGTCATCCTACCTTCCCCAACCTATTGACAATGATTCATATGATAGGATTCTTCTCTGTGTAAGGTTACTTTGCAATACAGGCAATGATGTGAGGAAGGTTTGGTTAAAGTCATGCCACCAGAGTTTTGCTAATATGCTTGCTGAGAAGCAATTTAGGGCGAATGAGGAGATGAAGGCTAAGGCTCAGATATCTCATGCCCAGCCAGATGATCTTATTGATTTCTACCACCTAAAAAGCAGGAGGGTGAGTGCATTACTGTTACCATTCTCTGTTTTTGACCTTTTTACTTTTGTTCTTGCACTATGGGAGTTCCATATTTCAATGTTTGTCTAATTTGGATTTTAGTTTACAAGCATTTAGGTTCCATAAACACACTGTAAATTACCTGACTTAATGCATTCCATGTAATAGTGTGATTGCACTGAGTGTGTTATTGTTTAGTATTGAATGATCGTTGATTGAATAATTAGAATACTTTGATTACTCCCTCCATCCCAAAATATTTGTCACTCTCTAGTTCATTTTTGAACTAAAGAGTGACAAGTATTTTGGGATGGAGGGAATATATATTTTCTGGATTGGAGAAGGCATCTAATCTCGCTGTGCAACCTCTTGTAGTTCCTAAACCATGACATTTTATGAATCTGCAGCAAAGTTTAATATTTTTCTCCTTTAACCTTAGGTCTTAAACTGACTTTCATGAATTGATGTTTTATGAATTTGTATAAGCAGCGAAGATTAATTCTCCCTTAATCTTAGGTCTTAAACTGACTTTCACGTATTGATGCTTTATGGATTCGTATAATCAGCAAGTGTTATTTCTCAATTAATCTTAGGTCTTAAACTGACTTTCATGTATTAGGATAGGTAGCCACAATCCTGGATACAATAATTTTGTGTTTTATCTATTTTTCTTATCCACAATTTGTCTTATGTTGATTTTTTTGTAATCTTTCTTTGGGTTCAAGGAATGATAATATATTTTTATTTTTATTGGATTTGTTTTTTAAGAAACTGAGAAGAGTCAATACTTGTGTAACATGATTCTCGAACTAAAGAGTTTACTGGTACTGTATATTTGTTGTAGCACTGCGCCACTGCCATGACTATCTTTTTTGAATGCTTGGTAATTTGCTGATTTGAGATTTTTTCTTCCGCTGTTACAAGTTGACACTTTTTTTTTCAGGGAATGAGTCAACTTGAGTTAGAAGATGCGGTTCAAGATGATTTGAAAGCTGCAACCGGTCAATTTACAAAGGATGCAGATGATACCAACAAACTGAACCGCATTCTTCAACTAACAGGGTTCAGTGATCCTGTGTATGCTGAAGCATTTGTGACTGTTCATCATTATGATATTGTACTTGATGTCACAATCATAAACCGAACAAAAGAAACACTCCAGAACTTGTGCTTGGAGCTGGCAACTATGGGCGACCTCAAACTTGTTGACCGCCCTCAGAACTACACATTAGCTCCTGAGTCAAGCAAGCAAATTCGGGCTAACATTAAAGTTTCATCTACAGAGACTGGAGTAATATTTGGAAACATAGTCTATGAAACTTCAAATGTAATGGAGCGAGCAGTGGTGGTCCTCAACGATATTCACATTGATATCATGGATTACATATCACCTGCCACCTGTGCTGATGTCACTTTCCGGAACATGTGGGCAGAATTTGAGTGGGAAAATAAGGTAAGATAACTTATTTTGCAATATAGAAGATACTGTCTTATTAATGTACGTCTTTGCAATCTGGTTGCACAAATAGCAAAAATTCCTATGCTTATGATTCACTTGTGCTTGCTCCCGTCAAATCTACTACCATTGTATATAAGTCCATTTATAATGCTAAGTACCTACTCCCTCCGACCCAAAAAGCTTGTCGCTTTGTAGTTCAAAAATAAACTACAAAGCGACAAGCTTTTTGGGATGGAGGGACTACCTTGTAACAACTTTGAGGCTCTGTTTGGTTGTGTATCGGCTTCCTAGCTGTTTTGGCTGTTGAAAAATGGTGATTAGAAACAATTGAGATGGAACAATACATTCTGATAGTGATGCCCATCATGTATATCTGACTTTACTTTGTTCAATACATTTTGATCATTGTTTCTTTGTTCGTCAGGTGGCTGTGAACACTGTGATTCAGGATGAAAAGGAATTCTTGGATCATATCATCAAGTCAACAAACATGAAGTGTCTAACACCACCGTAAGTTCCGAAGAATCACCTTATACATTGATCTGCAAACTAGAACTATATCTGCTTTTGCTTAGTGATGTTAGCTTTATCATTGTAATTAATCATGCAGACCTGTGTCGGGTGCAACACACACATTATTTCTCTCAACAAATATGTGTGTAAATCATAACCCTGCTACTGCTTTTGTATGCCAAATGAATTAGATTATTCTTTATTTATTAACATTGCCCATGTCAGCATACATGATTCATGCACTTAGGGCAATATAAAAGTTTGTTTTCCACCAGGGCTGCAACTGCAAGCTAGTGAGATGTGTACTTAAAGTTGTACATCAGAAAGGGTCAAACAAACTACTTTGCATGTTAATGTATCTTTGGTTCATCAAGCCAACCTTTCCATGTATCCTAACATGTCGTATCCCCCAAAATTTACTCATCATTACTTACACATATTACATATAGTATCCTAATCTGGCACTTGAGGGTCAACCTTTTCTGCACTTGAGGAACTGTTTCTGTTTTTAGTCATACTAACTAGGTTTGGAACTAGGAAATGTTGTTCTGAACATTGGTAATTTCTATGCAAGTGCTGGGACGCAGGAAATTTGTACATTTCACAAACGTATTCTTACATTCCTTTTCTGTTTGCTAATGGGTTGACCATTTCTACTTCTCTGTGTGGTAACCTGACATCAGATCTGCGCTTGATGGCGAGTGTGGTTTTCTTGCTGCAAACCTTTATGCCAAGAGCGTGTTCGGCGAGGATGCTTTGGTGAACATCAGTGTTGAGAAGCAGGCTGACGGCAAGCTGAGCGGCTACATCAGAATAAGAAGCAAGACCCAAGGAATCGCGCTCAGCCTAGGTGACAAGATTACCCTAAAACAAAAGGGTGGCAGCAGCTAGCTGAGCTGCGAGTCAGTTGACCACTGTGCCGCACATATATCGATCACTCCATTATAAGCCGGACTGGAACTCAATTTTTGTTACCTTCCAACCAATTCATGAGTCGACAATTGTTACCAATGAGTTGTAGTCGTTATGGCGACAGTCGGTAGTAGAGATTTTCATCCTGCATGAACAGGATTGTGTAGTTTGTATTATTTTAGCTTACAAAACCAAAATATCTGCTCTCGGTGGTTTATGGTGTTGTTCATCTTTTGCTATACTTATACTCCTGTGTATTGACTTTATGATCCTGTTAGTGGTCTTGATGTCTATCACATTTGAACGTTATGTTTTAAATAATAATGATTATATATCTTTCATCGTGCAAGTGCTGGACCACAAACAGTGAGAAAACAAACTCGTGGAGTTCTTCGTAGCATTTGGTGCTAACTGCACGGGGCTTTTTTGAATTATGATGATTATTGATCTTTCTTTGTGCTAACTGCATGTGATGCGAGTTCTCGTGGGCCTGTGACTGATTATGTATAAGTGATGCCTTCAAATTTGTCATGCATACATTGACTTGAATCATTTTTTTGTCCCTACAGATTTATGCTACTTCCGGTTCTTTTTATTTGTCGTCGGGCAATTTGTTTTAGAACTAACAAGTGACAAATAAAAAAACGGAAGAAATAATTATCATCAAGTGTTTCAGTCCACTTGCATTGTTCAGGCCTTATAGTAGGATCCAGCCCAACCCAGCCTTGGCGTGGCCCAGAGTCCACGCGCCTCCGTCGCTTCCAATTTCTAGCCGTTGCGGCGCCGACGAAAGCGCACCATCTAAAATTCTCCTCACCGATCCCCATCCCACTCAACTCCAACCCCAACGTCTCCTCCTCCGCCGCATCATTTCGAATCAGTCCCTCCCGCTGCACTCCGCCCCTCGCCTCACCACGAGATCCACCGCCCCTCCGCGCCGCGGTCACAGCGAGAGATGCAACGCGACAAGGAGACGTCGGCCGCGGTCGAGGGGGACGGCGACGCCGCCGTCCCGATCGCGGCGTTCGCGGTGTCCAAGGGCGGGGTTGTCATCAAGCACATCTTCCTCAACGCGCCCCCGCCGGAGCTGACGAAGACGCGCGGGGATGGCGCGGACGCGGAGGAGGAAGAGGAAGACCCGCCGGTGACGGTGGGGCGGCACCCCGACTGCCACGTCCTCGTCGACCACCCCTCCGTCAGCCGCTTCCACCTCGAGCTCCGCGCGCGCCGCCAACAGCGCCGGATCACCGTCACCGACCTCTCCTCAGGTGAGTGACCCACCCACCCGCCGCCGTACGCCCTGCTTGCGTCCCGTCGCCTCTGCATGCGCCACGGGTCTGCTGCTCTCACTACCTTCACTTCAATCTCCCGCTTCCGCCGCGCGCGAATCGATCCGTTCTCTTGTACTATACCGTGGGGAAACTAGTTAGGGTTTGACGGCCCCCATTCCAGTTCGGCTAGCGGGCAATACCGCGTGATCTGATCCCGTGTTAGTCAGATCGAACTGATTACGAGTGTTAACACGAGGCTTCCCACCGTGGCTGGGGTGTGATTGATTCGGTGCAGTCCACGGGACCTGGGTGTCGGGGAGAAGGATCCCGCCAAACACGCCAGTGGATCTGGCTGCCGGCGACACGCTGCGGCTCGGGGCCTCGAGGAGGGAGTACCGCCTGCTCTGGTTGTCATTGCGTGAAGCCTTTGAGATGGAGGGTCCGTTGCCACCGCTGGTTGAGGAGGACAAAGAGGAGGCCCGTTGTTTCCAGGTACGTCCATCTACGGCATTATCCTTTGTGCTTGTAGGGACTTATTATTTATGCGCTGTTGTTGCTACACTTGTCAAAATGTTTACAGACTGTACAGGAATCAAGCGACCAGATGGTGCCTGGGCAGAGGGATTTGGTGGACATAAATACCCATAAGGTATGATGAATGATTATTGGTACCTTCAGGCTTGTATTTCGTTTTCATTGACTCTGCTGGTTTACTGCTGCCAACTTGTGCATTTTTATTGGCGAATGTTACTATTACCGTTTTCCATGTAATGAGGCCTGATACAAAAGTAAAATTTCATTACAAAGCGAGAACATCCGCTATTTAACAAAGCCATTGCATTCCTTACCTTGAGAACCCTGTGTTATATTTCACTTTTGTTATTCCAATCAGTAGTCCATGTGATGAGCTTTTATGAAATGCACGGTGCTATAGGCGAGCTAGACCCTTGAATTGAACATTTTATGCCACTCCTCCATTTTTAGATTGCATTATATTTCTCAGTTCCTTACATCAGTGCTGATTTCCTCTTGTTAAAGTTAAGTCCGAACGATAGTTGGTTAGCAAGTGTTTGTGTAGTAGTGAATTCACCTTGTTTGACATTTCACAGAAATAGTTTATTGCCTCAAGCCATGTTTCAATCTGTACGTTTTGTTATAATTGAGATCTTAGATGTGTTACTTTGCAGGGAATTATGTTGTGAATGTCCAGAAAAAGATATGAGTGCAGATCTATGTTCCGTGTTATTTTGTGTGCTGTGGTGTTCCACAATTTTTTTGTTGGGTGCATGATACAGGCTTTTGGCTAGTCTAAATGAGGTTGGATATAGTTTGCATGTTAACATCAAAGCATACTGAGGAGAAGCAGTCCAGTCAACGCTGTGGTATTAATTTTAATTTACCATAGTTTAGGTTGTTAAGTAATTTCTTTTAGCCCAGGCTATATGATGACCTGACAACATCTATATATTTCATCTTTGGCATGTTTATTTTCTCAAATTGCATAGAGTATTGGTTTATGTTTCTAGATCACATCTGTATTTTTCCAATCTCGTGGGGTGTTACCAAATTTTGTTTCCATATTTTTAACTGTTTGCTTGAGTTCAGCTGCATTGTAGTGATTTTTAGTCTATTTTGGTTTTGATTTCTAGTGATTTTCAACTTTGAACATTTGATGATAACTCGTTTTCTGTCATTATTGCTAACTGTTTGATCTAATATACACTTATACAGGATACAAGCCAGAAATTTGTGACAGAAATTATCCCCTCAGCACCACCATTGCCTGAGTTTACTCAGTCATTTTACCAGGAACAGTTTGCACTTTCCCAATTTCTTGAGAACAGTGAGGATGTAACAAATAAAAAGTTGGTTGACAAGAGCCCAGTTTCAGAATCTTTTGGCTCCTTGATCATAAAAGATATGCCGGCCACAGTGACAAATGCCAGTAGACCAGTCCAGTTAGCCAAGCAGGATGACTCTAGCCAAGTGTCCAAGAGGGCCAAGTTAAAATCAGTCAAATCCCTTCGTATTGACACAGGCAGAAACAGGGATACAAGTAGCACTTTGAGCTATAGCTGTCAGAAAGAAGACCAAAGTGATATCGTAGTGTGTTCTCAGAACTGTGGGATACAATGTGCAGCATGCATTGCTTTGCTTGGTATTTCTGAGTTTAAAGGAACTTACCAAAAGGAGATGACTGCAGAAGAAAAGGGTCATATGAATCCCCCAGCCAGCATTACCATGGAGGGAAATAAGAAAGAGCCAACAAACTCTGAGAGTTTTATCCCACAAGATTCAGCCGATGATAAGTCAGAGAATACACTTCCTGAAGTGAAGCTCAATGGTTTGAGCACTCCTAATTTTGAGGGCACTAAAAATTTGGATTCTAAAGAATTTCAAGATAGAGCAGAGATCAATCCACTGGACAAGGAGATTATCGCCCCCTATTTTTCAGAAAGTACTTCTGTTCCAGAAGTGAAGCTCAGTGGTTTGAGCACTCTCTCGGAGGGAAGCATCTCAAACAGTGAGAACATGGCCCCAAATAAGATAGCTGAGGGTCCCAAGGACTGTCAGCTTGAAGGCACAATATGTTGGAATCTATTTGGCGATTTGGATGCTGAAGTATCTCAGGACAATGAAGAGATCAGTTCACTGGACAAAGAGAATATCACACCCTATGTCTCAGGTAACATAGTAATGGAGAGAAGCGATATAGGTCTGAAGCCAACCATTTCCCAAGAATTGATGGATTCCATTTCCCCTCTCCATTTGGAACATGACATCTTTTCCGAAAAAGAAAACTCCATGTTGAATATTGCAAATGAAATGAGGTCAAATGAGTCAACCTCTGGGAATCTTAGCCCACTAATTTCAGCTGACACAAAAATGCAGCAGAACCAGGTGGAGTTTATTCCGATTTCACGTTTAGAATTCAAAGATGGCATCCTTTCGAACAGTAAAAGCTCTGCATTGGCTCCTGGAAATTATGATGCCATCTCCCCTGTCAGACAGGAAGATCTGTTCTCCGACAAGGAGAATGTGACACCTGCCTCTAGGGATCGAAAGCCCATTGTTAGGAGAGTTCTTGGGTCAAGGATGGATGATTCAGTCTCAGCAGAATCCAAAGACTTCCATACAGTAGACGATGATGTTTTCTATTCAGATAAGGAGAATTTGACACCTCTATCTTCACAAGGCATGAAAGCAAGGAAGAGTCTCCCAAAGAATATATTTGTCGATGCACATCAAGATCAGGAAGCATTCTTCTCTGATAAGGAGAATTTGACACCACTATCTTCTGCAGCTCGAAAAACAAGGGATATGTCTGAAAATCGTGCACAAATCGAAAGTGCGATCACAAAGAAAAGGGTTGTTGATAGGCTTCCCTTCCAGACTCTTCTGTCGAACTCTCCATTGAGACCCACTAGCTCGCTTGGTTGCAAGTGTGCTGTTGCTAGGGCTGCTGCTGCTGCTGGGGACTTGGGGATCAAGTTGGAAGATGAGTTTGAGAATCTTTCAGTAAGTTACTGCAAAATAATTCTTTGTACTCTCCAATTTTACATCTTCTGCTAATATGGTATATGACATGAGCTAATATGTATGCTGAACAGCGTAATCACCAAGAATCGGGAAGGACTGTACTAGAGATGAAAGCATGGACCATGGTTGCTGATACCGACTCTCTTCTTGATGATGAATCCAGGAAGTCTATTATGCTGTTGAAGGGCATAAAGGGAACTCAACTGATCATTCCAAGGATTGGTAAGTTACTAGCAAATCTAGCAGTTGCGAATGTGCGATTCTGTCATGCCATTGGATTTTTGAACACACGTTTTGCTTCTATAAATTCCTAGCGTAGGGTCTTATGATGATGTTATTTGATTGCTTTCTGTTTCCTAAGGTATACTGATTAAATAATATGTATGTACCATTATGTTGTGCATTTGTGCTGATACAGCCGCAAATAGTAATCCTATGTATAGGGCTACTGATTTTGATGCAACATTGAATGCTAATTTTCCTCTTACCCGTTGTACTTAGTGGAATTCAATTGTCATTGTGATGTATAAGTTTGTACTGTTGTATGGTATCAACACTTAAGTGCAGCTCCTTGGTAGAGAGTGCTAAGCTCGTCCTATATCCTCTTCAGTGATCAGGGAGTTGGATTCCATGAAGCAGAGGGAGGGCCTGTTCAGAAGGTCATCGAAGGCAACCTCCATACTCAAATGGATTGATGAGTGCATGGAAAATGAGAGCTGGTGGATCCATGTTCAGAGTTCATCAGAGATGTTCCCAGTAGCACCAACTCCACCTGCAACTCCTTCAGCCCAATGCGTTGATGAAGAAATCAAAATCGGCTCTCGCTCCTTCAACCCAATGGCCTTGTTCTACCCACGAAGCTTCGCTGATATTGAATCCCCTAAACCTGAAGACCGTGTCCTTGATTGTGCGCTTGTGTTCAAGAAACTACGGAGCAACCAAAACATGGTCATTCTGTCCGACAGCATCACGCTCAAGATCAAAGCTATGGCAGAGGTAAGTAACATCATTTTTCTTTTCTTTTCTTTTCTTTTCTTGCAGCTTTGTCTGTAGTATTCAACGAAGTAAAAAAGAAGAAGAAGAAGCACGGGTGGTGATGGATTCGAACTGATGGGTGGTTTCGTCACTTGTGTCGTGCAGGGCTTGCTGTGCGAGGGCGGAAAGGAGTTCCGCGAGAGCCTGATGAACCCCTGCTCCGACAGGTTCATGTGGGCGGGCAGCGTGCCCCGAGGATGGGCGTGGTCGTCCCTGGACGAGGCCACCCTTGCCCAGAACTACTACAACAGCCACCACCACGAACGACGGAAGAGGGCTCCGACTCCGAGGACCCTCGAGTCTGCTGCCAAGGGGCTGAAGCTGATCCTGCGTCACAACTCGGTCTTCGCGCAGGCGGCCAGCCCCGCCCCGTTGGCCTCTGCATGAGCTATGACGATCCGTTTCGTGGTTCCACTACCTGGTGGAAAGCACAAGTGGTTTAGAGGCAGCGTTGTGAATATGGATATCTGTTGGCTGTATGATGCAGCTGGAATTGCTATTCTGCTGGTGGTGATGACATTTTTACTTCTTGTATGGTTTCCATGTCGGGTAAAAATTGCAGTACGTTTGTAGACTTTGAACAAGGAACGGCGTAACGAAGATTCATCCATCCTCGTGTGACTGAATGGTGTCAACAGATCGCAGACCTCACATGGAGGGATGGATGTTGGCAGGCGAGTTGCTGGCTGAGTGGTAGGGTGTCAGGATATGCTTGTGCTACGAGCAGAATCTTACTGTTCAGGAATGTTTTCTTATCATTCTAGCACATAAAAAGAACGCCGTCACTTTAAGATCGTTTTGTATTTTCTTTTCTTGTTCTGATTCTGAAGCACCTTTTTTCAGATCTGCGTTACTATCAAGTAAAGAAATCTCCACACCATACAGCCCGAGATCGGTGGTGTGGAGGCAGGCTCGGTTAAGCCCCACGCGGCGGTACAACGTGCAGACTCTGCATCTTTCTTGTTGTTACCCCTGTCTCTTCACACTCCCGTTTAATTAACCCTTGCCTATACGACTGTACGAGTTGCAGCGCAGGCAGGCATCTGTATTCTGTCCCGTCGTCGATTAGAATGGAGCGGAAGGAGTGCCCGTGTGCTGATCGTGCCCGTGCGAACGCTGAGTCACTGACTACTAGGGTGAAGTGAAAACCGCTAAACCATTACCGCAGCTAGCTGCCTTTTCGATCGGTCAACGGACGACTCGATCTCAAAGTTGCCCCCCACTCGCAACCGTGTGACCAATTAAGCTGGCCTGTAGTAACGCGCAAGATAAATCGTCTTGGTCAACGACGACGAGGTATTGCCTCCGAAGGCTGGAATTTTGTCCCATCACTTTTCCAAGATTATAACACATGCTGCTAATGATCCTCCTCCCTCTCGCAGTCCCATCCTCGAAAGAAAAGATAAGGTAAAGGTTAGCAAGCAGCTGATGCCGACCGTGTTCACGAAGGTGACAGTGACGACGGGATGTCGCCGACGCGTCGCCACCCTCTCTGCTACTGCTTCTTGACTCGTTCTCTATCGCAGTATGGCACGCCCATTGGTTTGGTTGGTGGTTCTTCGTTCCTTCTCGATCGGCTACTGTACTTACTACAATTGGGATGATTCCATTTCAGCAAGGGATGGGATCGAACGGGAAAGACGTACGCGTCACGGCCACGGCCTTGGTGGTTGGTAACATAACAACAACACTTGCTGTCCACGTCAACGAAACGAAGTACGTACTCCCTTAGTGACAACCTTAACCCCTTCTTTAATTATTTTAAGAGCAGAAGAGCTCGTCTGCATCTGGACGGTGGTGCCAGCTGCCATCTACTTAGCCTGTACTAGTACTAGGCCATGGACGGACGTACTACGGTGTCACAGCAAATCCTGAGCTTCATTGATTGGTCCTTACAGTTAGTAGTAATGTACGTAGTACTGTACTATACTATGCAACAGTTGTTCAGAACTATGCTGGTTGGAAGTTCAAAAGTCCTGCACTACACTATACTGTATATGCCAACAAAAGATATATAGTACAGTAGATGACTGCGATTATTACATTTATTCAACTTATCTTACCAGCTGCGTGAAAACACACAGAACGCCACATTCAAGAAGTCCACGTGGTACCACAATCACTAAACCAGCAAGTAATAATTCTTGTTCTTTGTTTACCACTTGTTAGTTTATTGTTAACTAACAAGTGGCAGATATTTCAAGTCGTCGTTTAAATACGGCGTTCATGGCCTGGTAAATAACGCGTGCCGGATTCCGTTTACGAGGAGGCCCGAAAGTAAATAAAAAAGAACGACGCGGATTACGAGGACGATGCGCGCGCAGGGGAATGAGTCGAGATGTTCGGAATAACAACAACTAAGTCACACAGTTTCAGAAAAATAAAAATAAACAGTCACATGCGCGGTGCGGATTGCAAAAAATTAAACGCAAGTTGCTCGAGGAATCCAATAACGAAACGTTTTTGGGTCCATCGTGCAGTGAGGTACTGTACGTGCGTCCTTGTCGGCTCAGCGACGCTTTTGCGCGAACACATTCCCGTGAATCCAGTGCCTACAGTAGCATTTCGAAGCAACTGTCAAAACTTATCTCTTGATGAATTTGAACATTTTGAATATTTTATCAGGCGTGTACTACTCCTTCAGTTTTTGAAAATTTGATGCTTTCTAACTTAAAAATAAATTTAAAAGCGACAAACCTCTTCAGATTTACTACCATCAGACTGAAAGGAGAGAAAATGCACAAGCAGACACAAAGGCACGTACAGTACATCTTGGTCGTCGTCGTCTCCTTCCTCGCTCCTTCCTCTGGTCATCACGCACGGAGCTAGACCGACGACCTAGCTTCGCAGCCTCCTTTCCTTCCCTTCCCGTCCCCCAACCTTCTCCTCTAGCAACAGCTCAGCCCTCCAAATCGCAGAGGAAAAAAAATTAAAGCAGATATTTCAGCTCTGTTTGTCATCATCACACCCCACCCACTGGAGGAAGCCCCCAAAAAAATTCCCTTAAAAAAATACGGTGGAGCCATCACCCACGCCGCCGAGATCCTATCCTCTTGCTCGGCTCCACGCAGGATAAAGAAAAGAGGTCAGTCTTTGTCCCTCTGCTCGCTCTTGCTTTTTTTCCTTTTGCCGAGATTGCATCTTCCCCATGTGGATGTGGCACGTGAGATAGTGAGAGCACGAATTTCTTGCCCTTGCCGTTGATGTTTTTTTCCTGTTTCATATTTTCCTTGGATTGTCATAAACCTCCCATAAAGCTTCGTTTTTTTTATGTTTGGTCTGAATCCGCAGGTCTCTTTCGCTTTCCCGCTCGAAGATCCAAAGCTTCTCGTGCTCTCCCGTTATTGCCAATCTGCAGTAGTTCTTCGCTGCTGGAGGAGGCGGAGCAGAAATTTGCGGCGAGAGGTTTTCTGATACGATTTTCTTGATCCGGGGCACGCCGAGGTCGTGGCAATGCAGCCGGACCCGAGCGGGGAGGACGGCAACAATGCGAAGGCGAAGCTGCCGCAGCCGGTGCCGGCGCCGGCGCCGTCGTCGGGGCGGCCGGCGTCCGTGCTTCCGTACAAGACGGCAAACGTGCGCGACCAGTACCGCATCGGCAAGAAGCTGGGGCAGGGGCAGTTCGGCACCACGTACCAGTGCGTGGACAAGGCCGACGGCGCCGAGTACGCGTGCAAGTCCATCCCCAAGCGCAAGCTGCTGTGCCGCGAGGACTACGAGGACGTGTACCGCGAGATCCAGATCATGCACCACCTCTCCGAGCACCCCAACGTCGTGCGCATCCGCGGCGCCTACGAGGACGCGCTCTTCGTCCACATCGTCATGGAGGTCTGCGCCGGCGGCGAGCTCTTCGACCGCATCGTCGCCAAGGGACACTACACTGAGCGCGCGGCCGCCAAGCTCATCAAGACCATCGTTGGGGTCGTCGAGGGCTGCCACTCGCTCGGTGTCATGCACCGGGACCTCAAGCCGGAGAACTTCCTCTTCGCCAGCACAGCAGAGGACGCGCCGCTCAAGGCTACGGACTTTGGGCTCTCCATGTTCTACAGACCCGGTATGTGTGTTTAGTTGCTTTGCGTTTTTCAATTCGGTTGGTCAACTTTCTCTTCATTATGGTAAGAGGTTCTCAGTAATTCTCACACTAAATTTATTGATGATGCAAGCCATTTGTTTCCATTTCCATAGGTGATAAACTCTCTGATGTTGTTGGGAGCCCCTACTACGTAGCGCCAGAAGTGCTTCAGAAATACTATGGTCCGGAAGCTGATGTCTGGAGTGCTGGGGTGATTCTGTACATTTTGCTTTGTGGTGTTCCCCCATTTTGGGCTGGTAAGCTGTTTGCCGTTCAAGCCACCAAATCAGAAGTCGCTTGAGTTCTCATGTTTTCCATTGTCATATTTGCTTTTGTCTTCCCAGAAACTGAAGCAGGAATCTTCAGGCAGATTCTAAGGGGCAAACTTGATTTTGAATCTGAACCCTGGCCTAGCATCTCCGATAGTGCCAAAGATCTGGTCCGTAATATGCTTACTCGTGATCCCAGAAAGAGATATAGTGCTCATGAAGTTCTCTGTAAGTCCATGTCTGATCTTTCTCAGTTAGTAGGACGTAGCTTGCGTGCCAAATAGGATATCTTTGTTGTTTGCTTATAATGTCATTATGTATGTCAGGTCATCCATGGATCATTGATGATGCGGTCGCACCTGATAAGCCTATTGATTCTGCTGTTTTGTCAAGGCTGAAACATTTCTCAGCAATGAACAAGCTCAAGAAAATGGCATTAAGGGTATGTATAAATCCACATTTGTGTTGCAATAACTGATTTTGTAGTTTCAGTTTTTGTTTGTTCGTTACTGCTACTAAAGTTAGTCTTCATTACTGCACATTAACTTGATTTATATACTCTACTTCCACATGTCTCGTCTTTCCATTCTGCGAGAAGGAATCCACTGTTATCTGTTAAAGTTGTGCTTTATTCTGTAGTAGTATCTAATATGAAGTTCGAGTAGAGGTAGTAGTTATACCTTTCATGGCACTGCTTTTTTCTCACTAATTTGTAGAATATCTATTATGCTTCATTTAGTTTGTATGTCTTCGGTTATTGTTTGTTCTGATCCATGCTATCAAACTAGACAATAAACTAGAACATAATAAATTTATACTCCGTTCTCAAAAGTTTGTCATCGTCTAGTAAAAAAAAAAGAATAAGAAGACAACAAACTTTTGAGAATGGAGGGAGTAAATCAGACGTGGTGTTGTGGGTTATTTTGCGCTTTTGTTGTTTGTTAGGAAATTAGGTAAGAAAGAAAATTGTTAATACATCATGGAGATTGTAGAATGTATCTAATACTCCATGTGTAATGTGCAATTTGGTCATCTTGAACATTTTAACACACTGTATACATCTTTTTAACTTCAGGTTATTGCTGAAAGCTTGTCAGAGGAAGAGATTGGAGGCCTCAAGGAGCTGTTCAAAATGATTGATACTGACAGTAGTGGAACCATAACATTTGACGAGCTGAAAGATGGCTTGAAAAGGGTTGGCTCAGAATTAACAGAGAATGAAATCCATGCTTTAATGGAAGCAGTAAGTTATTTACTGGTTGAATGATACATAATTCTTTTGATATAAATATACATTACATATTAAATTTCACTGTTGCCATATTAAATTTCATCGCCTTGTCACATATGTTCAGGCTGATATTGACAACAGTGGAACCATCGACTATGGCGAATTCATCGCAGCTACATTGCACATGAATAAACTAGAGAGGGAGGAAAACCTGGTGTCAGCATTCTCGTTTTTCGACAAAGATGGAAGTGGCTTTATAACCATAGATGAGCTGTCACAGGCATGCCGTGAATTTGGCCTTGATGATGTTCACCTTGAAGATATGATTAAAGATGTCGATGAAAACAATGTCTGTCTACTTCCTACAGTCTACCCTCTTCAATACTGGTTGCTGTTTCCTGATTAATCTTTACATCGGTTTCAGGACGGGCAAATCGACTACAGCGAGTTCACGGCGATGATGAGAAAGGGCAATGCTGGTGGTGCAGCAGGTAGGAGGACCATGAGGAGCAATTTGAATCTTGGTGAACTCTTGAATCCCAGTAACAGCTGGTGTGTACCGGAAGGCGGTGGCCTGGTACACCCTGATCAGGTCTGAAGTTTTGCATGCGTCGTCGGCTGGACTGATCTGCAGGGCACATCGCTGAGTGCTTTTGCTGTGGTGTTCTGTTCCATAGATGCTGGAGAGTTTTTTCAGTGTTGTGGTATCAGATGTAGAGAAGAAAAATGTGGTATAGACTATGATCAACTACTTATATGTATTTCTGGCGATGTAGACTGAACATGATCGAAATGTTTTCGAGTCTGTAGTGCTACAGTTAATGCATGTTTATCGTTGTCAGGAAATTGCTGGAATGGATATAAACATGATCTGGAACCCAAACTAGCATTTTAAAACAACTTGGTAAGAGAAGACTAAAATGCTGCGATTGATGTGGTTTCAGTTCTCATACATCTATGCCTCATAAAGGCCCATCTGCAAATTGGTAACCTCGGCCGTGCTATTATGGGCCTTGAGAAAACCCCATTAGGTCTAACCAGAAGCCCATTAAGAAATTGGCAAGAGGCCTCATCGAAAAAAAATCTTCTCTTCCAACTTCCCAAATGCAGCAGCCGCCGCCGCCGCGACTCCTCGCCGTCGGCGACCACCACCCGCCGCCCACGTCCGCTTCTTCGCCGGAGCACCCCTTTCTCTCCGCCCATCTCCTTCTCCCCTCTCCGTCCCCGTCCCCCGCCGACCTCTCCTCCCCGCACCTGCCCCTGGCGCTCGCCTTCTCCTTCCTCACCCACCCCTCCCCGCTCCCGCGCAGCCTCCTCGTCACCCTCCACGCCGCCGGCGCCCGCTTCCCCGCCTTCTACCCGGCATTCGCCTCCGCCCTCATCTCCCTCCCTTTCCCCCTCCTCCTCCCGCACCCCCGCGCCCGCCTCCTCCACGCCGTCTCGGAGCTCGCCCGCGCCGCGGCGCCGGGGTTCGCGCCCCTCGTTGTTTCACTCCTCCGCCGCGTGCCCTTCCACGGCGACGCACGCCTGCTAGAGATCATAGCCCAGCACGCCTCCTTCCTCGCCGACGAGGAGCCCCAGCTTCTCGCCGCCGCCGTCTTCGCCTTCCTCCGCCTCCTCGCCAAGAACCGCCTCGCGCCGTTCCCGAGCATAGGCGAGTGCAAGGACTGCGAAGAGTGCAAGAACGCCAAGAATCTTGAACAGTGCAGGGAAAAGCTGGTGTCATTCTGCATTGCTGTTCTGCGGGATCACTTCCAAGTGTGTGCGTTGATCGGGAGGGACCTTGTGAGGTCGCTACACGATCTGATGCTGGTGCCGGACTTCCAGGCACTATGGAAGGACTCGATGCGGAACTGTGCTGCCGATATCTGCAGAGTTAGCACTCCTGGCTGGTGCACTGCGGTGGCCGTCTCGCCCGAGATGGAGACACAGCTCTTGTTCATGATGAACAATGTGAAGTGGGGGGATCAGAAGCGGTACCAGCTGTGGTTTGCGAGGAAGCACCTGATGGTGCCAGGAGGGGAGGAGAGGATTCCTGACATTGTACGATTCATATGCTGTGGGTATCATCCAACAAATGAGATCATGCAATCTGGTGTCATTGCTCGCTGGGCGGTCATAGGTTGGCTTCTGACAAGTTGCAGCAAGGCCTATGTCCATGCGAATGCAAAGCTGGCGTTGTTCTACGACTGGTTGTTTTTTGAGGACGGCAGGGATAGTGTCATGAATATTGAGCCTGCAATCCTGCTGATGGTGAATTCAGTATCTCAGTATGCAGAAATCACAAACATGCTGCTGGAGTTCTTGTTTCTTCTGATTGAGAACTATGATGCGCGGAGGAAGGAAGCAATAGCTCAGTGTGTGAGGATGGCGTTTGCGGTACTGGTGAAAAAAGGAGTGGTCCCCTCTTTGGATCCATTGACAGGTTCTGAGAAGCTATCGCCGTTGTTGAGGCAGAAGCTCGTCACATTTTTATCTAGAACCTGTCCTGGAATAGCTGAAGAAGCATGTGGAAAGACAGTTGATGAGGTTTCAAAAGGAACAGAATTGAAGAAGCGAGTTTGCTCAAACTAGAACTATTTATTGAAGGGAACTGTATTGTATCACAACCATCTATATCAGGGCTTAAATCAGCACCAATACACAAACAGTTCTTCGTTTTGGAATATTTGGATAAGCACGCAAAGTGGAACAAGAAGGTGGTTTTGATTTCAAAAGAAGAGGACAAAGGTGAGAAATCTTTGGAAGCAGGAAGAAAAAGAACATGGGCTGTGGAGCCCATCAGCAGTTAGCTCTATAACCCATAAGTCAGTTCTTGACTGGCATAAGCAGGTTCAACTGAAAAAAAAACCTCGACCATCGGGGAGATCAGGCTTGACAATACCAGTCTTAACTAAATCAGAAGCAAAATATCTCACATTCAACTAAAGGCCATACTTCACATTAGATGGTGATGATGTTATTCCTGCTTGATGTTTTATTTCTGCTGGTTGATGACAATTAGTAGTTAAGTTTGCTGAAGTTCTGCTTCAGCTGAGGTCCTATTGAAGTGTCAAAGATATCATATTGGGCATGGCACCAAGGGATCAGTGCACTGATTGGACCTGATTTGAAATAATTAGTACAGTCTCAAGGATGGTATTTGTGCTTCGTGTGGTTCAAGTCACATTAGTTCCAAATGTAGTGAATTGAACTACAGCAGAGAAACAAGTTGTTGTACCTTATCATCTGCCTGAATCGATTAAAGAAGGCGTGATGAGCAGTTCATCATTCTGTATAAAGTCCTTTCCTGACAAAATTGTATGCTTGTATAACATGTTGTAGCTATCCAACTTGTCATTATTCATTAAATAGTAAATCCCTTTCACAGTACTTTGTTTCTTTCCTTTTCATTGAGAGCAGTAGGTGTCATGTCGCTCTCCGGTATTGATGCTTCTCGCAAGTGGTGTTCTACTGCCTAATTTCAATTTTCTTTTACTCGTCAGTATTTTGAAGCACCTCCCACTATGCCAATTATGATATTTATATCCTGTTTCCTCTACTTGTATCAGCTGGTTTGTGGCATCTCCAAGTTGATCTGTTTTAAACTTTTAAGATAATGTCAGATCTCCTTGTGAGGCCAGGAGAATGTACAGGTCATTGTTTTATCTTGTGCCTATTAATATTATCGTATATTGGGAGTCATCCAATATCTTCAAAAATGTTACAGGACCACGTAGTTGTAATGCTCTGTCTACGTCAGAGAGCTCCTCAAATTTGTGGTGAATGGGGCTTCCGCATCTCGAGGCACAAGAAGCCGAAGCATTCTGTCCAAGGAGAGCTGAACCAGAAGGATACCTGTGTCACAGAAGGCCAAAGAGACGCTGCATGCATCCAACAAGTTAGCTGGGGTTGTTATGACAAAGACTGACTGGGAAATTTGATGCATTTATCACCCAAAGACTGATCAAAGTTCCGGTTTATTTTGTGCAATTGGTTATACATGGGTAAGTTCATGGATGTAGTATATCAGAACATATCCGGCGTTGGAAGATGCCTATGGGCAATAATACTTCTTGGTGAAATTCACCCACAGAAACACATGGAATCCCTGATCATCCAGAATCCATATCAAGGACAATAATGTACGTACAATACTGATGTATCGCTTGGTGCAAATAAATGTTTATCTTTTGCAAGATTTACATGGTAAAGAAGAGAGGAGAATATGCATGTGCCATAGTCAGGACAAAGGAAACGGTGGCAAGTGGATTTTCTTTAATTTTTATGGCACTGTGGCAAGAGGATTTGGAGCAGCTGAAGCACAGCCATTCATATCCAGAGAGGCAGTCTCCACCTCACAACTCATATCCCTCTCTTGCGTGCCCCAGGTGCACACCCTTATATGTCCCGTCTACTGCTGCTGCACTTCACTGCCACTCTAAGGAAACACAGACTGCAAAGGTGACAAGGAGAGAGTAACGCCTGATCTCCTTCCTTGAGCTTCAAAACCAGAAGCAATGGCGTCTGCTACTCTCCTCAAGTCATCTTTCCTCCCCAAGAAGGCCGAATGGGGTGCCACCCGCCAGGCTGCTGCAGCTTCCAAGCCGGTGACTGTCTCCATGGTCGTCCGTGCTAGTGCCTATGCTGATGAGCTTGTCAAAACCGCGGTATGGTTTCTGACCACCAGCAGTACAATGATCTGCACTTTGCACCATGCACTAAGCATAGGTTCGTTTGATAAGCTTTCTATCTTCATTAACATCTCCCAAAATCAAAAGTTATGACTGCTGCCAACTAGAGATAAGTTTATAAAGTACTAGATCTGATCAGCCGGCTGGGCCATGTTATGTTAGGCTACCCTGGTGGTGCACTACTGGCATCAGGCTAGAAAAAATAATTAGCACTACAGAGCTTTATTCGAACGTGTTATTTGCTTGAGAATTATGCATAAATGACATTAACATGATGGTGCCACCATATAAATCCTAGTCTAGCTTAACCACTGGATCTGATCAGAACATGGTACTATATGTCAATACCGTTGACCAGCAGCTGTGATCTTATACCAAGAAGCAATATGGCACACAGAACCTTAAATGCATTTTTAGATTTGATTATTTAAGCTTATATGTCCAGCTGTTTAAATTCAGTGATCCATCGGAAGGATCATAATGAGAGAAACTCAACGCTTTCAGTCTTTTAAAGCGTGTTTCATCAACTTAGAAGAGAAGTAAATATTATTTTCCAATAAGGAGGGAAAGTGCAGAACTATCCATTCAGTTATTGTCCATGAAGTCATCATAAGCTTTGTTCTTGCTGTAGAAAACCATCGCATCGCCAGGAAGGGGTATCCTTGCCATGGACGAGTCTAACGCTACCTGCGGCAAGAGGCTTGCCTCGATTGGTCTGGAGAACACTGAGGCCAACCGCCAGGCTTACAGGACCCTCCTCGTCACTCCTCCAGGCCTGGGACAGTACATCTCTGGAGCTATCCTCTTCGAGGAGACCCTTTACCAGTCGACTGTTGATGGCAAGAAGATCGTTGACATCCTTGTTGAGCAGGGAATTGTGCCCGGGATCAAGGTCGACAAGGTATGCTCCTGACGACTCCTCATAAGAAGAACCTGCTGTAACCAACTAGATCTGTTGTTGGAGCTGTGAGATTTTTTGAAGTAACACAAATCAATTTGAATTAAAAAAAGCACTTTGTTGAAAACTTAATAATGCCAAATGGATTAATCTGCTCAGGGTCTTGTGCCACTTGCTGGCTCCAACAACGAGTCATGGTGCCAAGGTCTTGATGGCCTTGCCTCACGTGAGGCGGCCTACTACCAGCAGGGTGCTCGCTTCGCCAAGTGGTGAGAAATTTGATCCTATGACTTAGGTGACATGTATCCATGCTCGGCCCAATGTCTAACTGGAAGCTCTGATGCAGGCGCACTGTTGTCAGCATCCCCAACGGCCCATCTGAGCTCGCCGTGAAGGAAGCTGCCTGGGGACTTGCCCGTTATGCCGCGATTTCTCAGGTATTCTACCATTTTTAGCAGAAAAAGAAACACTATATATAGAGTAAAGAGAACCATATATTGATTTCATCAACATATTAGCATGCGTATGTAAACATCTTAGATATATGTTCGTTCATTATGCTATAGGACAACGGCCTGGTGCCAATCGTGGAGCCTGAGATCCTTCTGGACGGCGAGCACGGCATCGAGAGGACCTTCGAGGTGGCACAGAAGGTCTGGGCCCAGACCTTCTACTACATGGCTGAGAACAACGTGTTGTTCGAGGGCATCCTCCTCAAGCCCAGCATGGTGACCCCCGGTGCCGAGTGCAAGGACAGGGCCACCCCTGAGCAAGTGGCGGAGTACACCCTCAAGCTCCTCCACAGGAGGATCCCCCCGGCCGTCCCCGGCATCATGTTCCTGTCCGGCGGGCAGTCGGAGGTGGAGGCGACCCAGAACCTGAACGCCATGAACCAGGGCGCCAACCCGTGGCACGTGTCCTTCTCCTACGCCCGGGCGCTCCAGAACACCTGCCTCAAGACGTGGGGCGGCCGGCCGGAGAACGTGAAGGCGGCGCAGGACGCGCTGCTGCTGCGCGCCAAGGCCAACTCCCTGGCGCAGCTCGGCAAGTACACCAGCGACGGCGAGGCGGCCGAGGCCAAGGAAGGCATGTTCGTCAAGAACTACAGCTACTAAGATGACGATACTGCTATGCATGCTATTGCTAGCACCTCGAAGGTCGGCACTGTAGGCGGTGTGCCATTGCAGGTTCACATGGACAAAGCACACTACTACTACTGCTGCTGCCCTCCTCTCCATATAAGTGAAAAGAATGTTTTATGATTTCTAGAGTGTTGTTGTTGTTGTTACCTTGTCTGCCATGCGGCCGGCCATATATTTGTATTTTACCGACGAACCTGAGTAGACGTACCAGCGTCTTATTATATGAGATGGGATGTGGTTACTAGTTTACTACTGCAAATTATGTTTTGCATATGAACAAGTACGATGCCATTGGAGCAGATGTGAAATATACTCCCTTCTTTTATAAAAGATTGTCGCT
The DNA here is from genome assembly GCA_036927565.1 of Tuctoria greenei. Classification (NCBI taxonomy): domain Eukaryota; kingdom Viridiplantae; phylum Streptophyta; class Magnoliopsida; order Poales; family Poaceae; genus Tuctoria; species Tuctoria greenei. The sequence goes on along the minus strand of JAYESD010000009.1, from coordinate 175,625,242 downwards.
TTGTAGTTCATTTTTGAACTATAAATTGACACTTTTTAGAAACGAATGGAGCATGTAACAAGTGCATGATTGAAGCCATTAGAGCTCCGCTGCTAGAGGTATTGCTCAGACGAAAGTGACGTTGCCTTTATCACTGAAGACACATGTGGAGGATCCTGGACCTATCTAGCTAGAGGAGCCACCGGAACATGCATGCATGGTCCCGCGCGCTGGCACCTCCACTCCACATCGAATGGAATGATCCTGGCGGGCGGCGTTGCGGTCGAACGGCGATGAGACAAGGAGACCTGCTGGCTGCGATACCGTGGGCGCCGAGTGCATGGTTTGGATGCACACGCGACGCGACGTGACGTCCACCGCGCGAAGGAACGAAGTCAGTGAACACGAATCCGCATCACTCTCGGAACAACAGAACAGCGCGCAAACGTTCGATCGGATCGATCGCGCACCTCGCTATTACCTGTCACTGTCGTCGGCGGCGCCTCCACGAGTCGGAAACGGGAAGGCCGGCAACGTTCACAATGGCGACAGGAGAGGGGGCGCGATAGCGACGGCGAGCTGCCTTGCCTTGGATGCAAAAACAGAGCTCCGTTTCGTACACGAGCCGAGTCGAGGTTCGCTGGGCCACCAGAATCGAATCGGAGTCCATGCCCATGTCCGAGTCGAACCGGCAGAGGATCCACGCGGCCGCTATAAATCTGCAAGCCCAGCGGCCCATGCCAACCACGCCTCCATCCGCAGAAACCGGCTGCGCTTCGACCACTCTTCCGATCGCCGGCGCTCGTTCCTCGCGAGAACAGCGTCGCTACCGCCCTCCACGATGGCTTCTGCAGTCTTGGCGGCGACCGAGGACGAGCTGGCCGTCTTCAACGGCGGCTTCTACGCGACGACGGAGGAAGCAGGGACGGCGGCGGCTCCCGGCGGCTGGCCTTCGGCTCTGTCGGAGCGGTACAAGCAAGCGATCGTGGTGGGCCAAGGCATGTTCGGGAGGGTGTACGCGGCCTGGGACAGCGTCGAGGGTCAGATCGTCGCCGTCAAGCAGCTCAGCGGGCGGACCGACAGCGAGTTCGTAGTGACCGGCCCTCGCGAGTTCGCGCAAGAGGTCATGGCGCTGCAGGCGTGTCGCGGCCACCCGAACGTCGTGAAGCTCCTGGCCACGTTTTCCAACGAAGACGACGGCCGCGGCAGCACCGGGAACCGCTTCATCATCACGGAGTTCGCCGGTCCGATGAATCTGCGCCGGTACATGCAGCAGCGGCACCGCGAGGACCGGCCGCCGTTCAGCGAGGACGAGGTGCGCGACGCCATGTCGCAGCTCCTCTCCGCAGTGGCATGCGCGCACGAGGCCGGCGTGGTGCACAGGGAAGTCGTGCCGGAGAACGTGATCGTCGACGAGGACCACTACCAGCAGCAGCAAGACGCGAAAGAGAAGAAGAGGACCAAGACGAAGAAGGCGAGCATTAAGTACACAGTATGCGGCTTTAACACCTCAGAGCAATCTGGACAAACCGCGGAGAAGGATGCCTTGGCGCACTTGGCGTCGTCGAGCGCCTACCGCGCGCCGGAGCTCTTGGTCGGCTCCGAGAGCGTCTACGACGAGCGGATCGACACGTGGGGCCTTGGCTGCATCATGGCCGAGCTCCTCGCCGGCGAGGGCGTGCCATTCTTCCGCGACGCATTGGACGCTGAGGGACTGTTGCAGGTAGTTGACGGCAAGGGTCTCGTGGAGTGGCCGAGGTTGCAGCACGTGGCGACGCCGGTGAGCAAGCTTCTGGAGGAGCACGATCACCACACTGGCTTCCTGCGGGCGATGTTCCCTCGGAAGAAGCTGTCGCGGGCGGGATTCAACGTCCTTAGTGGCTTGCTGCAAATCGACCCGGAGCATCGGCTCACCGCGGCGGCCGCGCTCGAGATGCCATGGTTCCGTCGCCGTGGACACACATTTGGAACCTGTTTCACTTCACGTGGGCGTTAGGCGGGCATTGCTCATGTCAATTGGGGTAGGTAGCTTTGGTCGGATCCCTAACAAATTATTTTCTTAGGGTTCTGCTTGCTTTTCTATCTGAAGATTGTCGTGGCTGCTTATCAACTTCAACACTTGTAATCTCAAAGATGTAATGTAACGTCGTCAGTTTTTCATTATTGACTTAGTGAATCATTACCATTAATTTCTGCTTACTATTAGACTGCAGATTTATCTGGCAGCTTGAATTCAGGTATACATGTTTATAGAATCCCCGTCACCACTCTACATAATTATTTACAATAAAAAAATTTAATTAAGGGAAAACACTGTCCTTCTTGGCACCACTACACACGACAAAAAAATACAAGTACCAAACCATGCAATGGAGTTCCTGCTTTCAGTTCACCGATAAGAGCACTACACCCTACCACTAATGTCAAATCGGTTTGGGCTTGTTATACCCTACCCAGATGGGGCGATGGAGCTGCCTATGAAAAGGTTCAGCATTGCTGCACCTGGCCAATAGTAATGAGAGCAGCATTCACAAGTTAATCATGGTGAGGCTCCGGTGATGAAGCATGTACGAGGAGGTGTCTCCATCTTTAATTGCCATATGGAGTACATTTAATTCAGTTCTGTTTCTTAATTGATCCGTTCATCATATGGCCCGTAGCGCTGGTATTGGGCGAGTTTGGGCTGAAAACTCGGATTAGCTCTGTCGGTACCCTAGAAACCGTACACCCCTTGATGGTATAAAGATATCAAGGGAAATTCATCCACTTGATTTGAAGACCTTCGGAGGCCCACCTGTCAGATGTAACCGGACCCGCTTCTCCAACATGGTTAATCCCAGGGTCGCCACGTGTACTATCAAACCGGAGCTACCGCCCACAAGGGGGAAGCTCCGGGCCATGTACCGAAATGGCACCTCCGGACTTAACCTCAGACCGAGAGAAGCTCCGGACCTGACACGTGTCAGGTAGCTCCGGAGCTACCTGTTTCCCACAGTATGCTCCGGAGCTGCCACGTGTCCAATCGTCAGATCTTCAGCCTGTGACCTCCGGAAGACTTCATAACAACTCCGGATCTTCAAAGGGGAATCAAGGACTTCAAGACCCGATTAAGTGTCATTAATACCATATTAATAACACACGGTCGGATGATCTTAATTACCAGTAACGGTGCTGTCAAAGCCCATTACCGGTCATTAAGGGCAATTAAACTTGTTGAATGAATATCAATACTAGTAATCGCCGAGGCCACATGTCGGGCCAGGCTAACTTGTAACGGCCTGCCCTTGTACTATAAAAGGACAGGCCGACGACAGACTCTAGGGAGGTTCAGTGATGCTACACACACGCCATAGACGCTCAACACGAGCTCATACAGCTAATACAACACCAACATACCCGTGGAGTAGGTGTCGGTACCCTAAAAACCATACACCCCCTGAGGTTACAAAGATCTCAAGGGAAGGACATCTACTCAAATTGAAGACCCTCGGGGGCCCACTTGTCAGACATAACCGGACCTGCTTCTCCAACATGGTTAACCCCTAGGTTGCCACGTGTACTGTCAGACCGGAGCTATTACCCGCAAGGGTGAAGCTCCGGGCTAGGTACTGAAACGGCACCTCCGGACTTAACCCCTGACCGAGGGAAGCTCCGGACCTGACAAGTACCAGGCCACCCCGGAGCTTCCCGCTTCCCACAAGCAAGCTCCGGAGATGCCACGTGTCCATACGTTGGAGCTGGCCGCTTCAAACCCCCGGAAGACATTGTAACGGCTCCGGATCTCCAAAGGACAGCCGCGGACTTCAAGACCCGATTAATTGTCATTAATTCCACGTTAATGACACTTAATCGGATGATCTTAACACCTATAACGGCACTGTCGGAGCCGTTACAGGGTTATTAACAACAATTAATCTCGTGTGTCAATACTAGTAACCGCCAGGGCCACATGTCGGGTCAGGCTGACTTGTAACGGTTTGTCCTTGTACTATAAAAGGACAAACCGACGATACACGGAGAGAGGACTCTCGAACACACTCAAGCTCACAAGTTAATACAACACTCACACACCCGTGGAGTAGGGTATTACGCTCAGGCGGCCCGAACCACGTAAACCACTGTGTCACTCGAGTCCAATCGTGGTTCACCGTCTTGAGTCTCCACGCGCCCACACCGAACTACAAACTCCTCCAACACTCTCATAGTGTCAGGAGATCTGCCGACTCCAACAGTCGACAGTTGGCGCGCCAGGTAGGGGGGTGCCTGAGATTTTCAAGAATGGTGAATTCTGCGGCTGGATCATCCAACGGGCAACCTGCTGCTCAGGCTGTCGGAGGCAATCCCTCCAACATGCAGCCACCGGCAGGAGCCTCAGCACCAGCAGGAGTCACACTCCCACCACCACCATCTTCTCCGACAAGACGTGCCGGACAACATGATGGTGCACCGGCGTCACATACTGCGCCGGCAAGTCATGACAACCCAGAACACGTGCTTCACGCAGCGCGTGCTCTTCTCCAGCGACCACCACCTCCGGATGCATCTCAAGGTGCCATGGAGCAATGGAGGGCTGATGTTGAGCATTTGGTCGCAGCAGCGGCCGAACGCCTCAACAACCAGGGTCCACCTCCTTCAGGGCGGGCCCCGTCGCAGCGACGGACGTTGTCTGGAAGACTTGGTCCGCATGTCTCCAACAACCGAAGATGAGCTGCGTCACAGCAAGTAACGTCGTTGCCCTCTGGGGCACGACGCACCCATACCGCATCTCGGCTTTCGACACACGACCTCCGGGCAGAGCTTGATCGCCGATACCGCCAACAGGATGGCCGTGTCCACATCGAGCGAGCTCGAGAAAGACGAGATGCTCAAGACCTTTCTACTCTGGAAGGAGTAGGAGGAGGCTGTTCCGCCCTAGCCATGCACCTACGCATGGTTAGATGGCCACAGAAGTTCCGGCCACACCTGCCGGAAAAATTCGACGGGACTGTCAATCCCGTAGAATTTCTGCAGATATACTCCACTGCGATCCTAGCAGCTGGAGGAAACGAGGCTGTAATGGCCAATTACTTTCCAGTGGCCTTAACTGGGACCGCCATGTCCTGGTTTATGAGCCTTCCACCCAACTCTATTGACAGTTGGGAGGAGCTGTGCCGTCAGTTCACTGCCAACTTCGGGAGTTCATACACCCGACCGGGCACTGAACTGGACCTTTTTGCGGTCGTGCAAAAAGGAGGAGAATCTTTGCGGTCATTCATCCAGAGATTCTCTCAGGTACGTAACACAATCCCTTCTATCTCAAGCGCTTCTGTCATTGTGGCATTCAGACAGGGTGTACGAGACAAGAAGATGTTGGAGAAGCTGGCGATCAAAGAGATCACCAGCGTCACGGAGCTCTTCAGCCTGGCTGACAAATGTGCCAGAGCTGCGGAGGGCCGTGAAATGCACTCCAAACCAGCCTTGGAGGATCATAAAAAATCCTCCAAAGAAGAAGCCGCTACCTCCGGAAGTGGCAAGAAGAAAAAGAAGACCAACGGCAAGAAGAAGCCGTCGGCCGGCACATCCAACGTTGCAGCCACTGCAACTCCTGGTGGCCGGGGGCCACGCCCCGAGAAGCGACCTCGACCGTCTTCTGAAGACGGAGGCAAATCCAAGATGTGGTGCCCCATTCACAAAACGGGCAGCCACAGACTGGAGGACTGCCGGGAGGTCCAAAACCTTGCCGAGCGCTACAGCAAGCGCCGGGAAGGGTCTCCTTTCCGACAGAGGGAGGGGAAACAGAAGGTTGACGAAGCTCCGGCTGAAGAGGAGTTAGGGTTTCAGGATCCCAAAAAAGTTCTGAAAGCCGTCTACACCTCCGTCGACGATGACTCCGACGTCTCCGACAACGAGCGTCGAAAAACCATGAACACCATCTTTGGTGGATCATGCGACATCACTTCTCGTCGTGTCATCAAGACTATGCGACGGGATATGGCTGCTGTAGCTCCTACAGCTAGACCGGAGCCACATCGAAAGTGGATGGACACACCCATCACTTTTGATGCTTCGGACTGTCCTCAAAGCATGGTCGGAGCTGGCCAATTACCCTTGATGGTATCTCCCACCATCAACAACATCCAGCTCCATCATGTCCTGGTAGACGGAGGTTCGGGGCTTAACCTCATCAGCTTCGAAGCTTTAAGTAAGCTTCAGCTCCGACCTTCGGACCTCCAGCCCTCTCGACCTTTCTCCGGAGTAGGTCCGGGGGCCATAACCCCACTCGGAGCTATTACTCTCCCTGTTACCTTCGGGACCCGGGAGAAGTATCGCACCGAGAAGTTGGTCTTCGACGTCGCTCAGATAAACTTACCATTCAACGCCATCTTGGGTAGACCTGCCTTGTACAAATTCATGGCAGCTGCTCATTATGGATACCTGGTGTTGAAGATGCCAACACCAGTAGGCGTTCTCCGGATCCGCGGAGATCGCACTGCCGGAGTAACTGCTCTGGAGGAACTCCACGCACTCACCACAGCGCAAGAGGAGGACTCCAGACAGAAGCAAGCTCCACAACCTCCGAGCATTCGGCAACGAGGCTCGTCCTCTGCATCCCGTGTGCAGCCAAGCGGCGACACCGACATTCCCGTCAAAGTCGTCCAAATTGGTTCCGATGCCGCTCAAACCACCCGTATATCAGGAGGTTTGAACGACAAATAGGAACTCGCGCTCATCACTTTCCTCCGGGCTAACATTGACGTGTTTGCTTGGCAACCGTCACAAATGCCTGGGATCCCCAGGGAAGTGATTGAGCACAATCTGAAGATTTACCCCGACGCTCGGCCTGTGCATCAGAAACCTCGGAAGCAATCTGTGGAGCGACGGAACTTCATCCGACAAGAAGTGAAGAAGTTGCTCGAAGCCGGATTCATTCGAGAAGTTTACCATCCAAAATGGCTGGCAAACCCAGTCGTTGTGCCTAAGGCCGGCGGGAAACTTCGGATGTGCATCGACTACACCACACTGAATAAGGCATGTCCAAAAGATCCATTCCCACTACCTAGAATAGATCAGATAGTGGATTCCACCTCCGGGTGTGAGTTACTGTGTTTTCTAGACGCATATTCTGGATATCATCAAATCAGGATGTCTAGGGAAGATGAAGAACATACTTCATTCATCACAGTGGATGGATTGTATTGTTACACAGCCATGCCTTTTGGTCTCAAGAATGCAGCTTCAACTTTTGTACGAGCTATGTACAAAACTTTCGAAGAACTCATCAGAGACATAGTGGAAGTGTACGTCGATGACATCGTGGTCAAAGTCAAAAACAAGGAGTCCCTCTTGGACACCTTGCAGGCTGTCTTCGATAAGCTGCGGGCCACCCGCACGAAGCTAAACCCAGACAAGTGCGTCTTCGGGGTTAGTTCCGGAAAGCTTCTTGGTTTCCTGGTAAGTCACCGGGGCATAGAGGCTAATCCGTCGAAGATAAAAGCCATTGAAGACATGCGGCCACCAACCCGCATCAAAGACGTCCAAAAATTAACTGGATGTCTAGCAGCCCTCAGCCGGTTCATTTCAAGACTGACGGAAAGGGCACTTCCCTTCTTCAAGTTACTGAGGAAGTCCGGACCATTCCAATGGTCTGAAGAAGCAGAGGAGGCATTCCAGGAGCTGAAACAGTTCCTCACCACCCTACCAGTCTTGGTAGCTCCGAACCCTGGTGAGCCTTTATTGCTTTACATTTCAGCTACTGACGAAGTCGTTAGTATGGTTCTGGTTGCGGAGAGACCGGAACTACTTAATACTCAGGAATCCAGACCCCTTCGGGAGGGTCCGGAGGTTCCTGAAAGCGGGTCTGGGTCCCAGCTCCCAGACTTGAACCCACAAGAAGCCACTTCAGAGGACCCTGATCCCTCCGAGAGGATCCAGGTCATTCCTGAAGAAGCTCCGGGTTCCTCCACCCAGAACCCGGAGGTCCCCGAAGAGAGTCTGGACCCCTCCAAGAGGGTCCGGATCAATGAAGAGGAAGCTCCGGACCCCTCCGGGAGGGTCCGGACCATTCAACGCCCGGTATATTTCATCAGTGAAGTGTTATATGATGCCAAGACTCGATACCTAGAGGTGCATAAACTGCTTTATGCAGTTCTTATTGCCTCAAGGAAGCTTCAACACTATTTCCAAGCTCACAAAGTCTCGGTGGTGACCTCATATCCACTTCGAGCAATCCTGCATAATCTCAATTCAACTGGGAATATTGCAAAGTGGGCAGCAGAATTGGCTGAATTCGACCTTGAATTCATTCCAAGACAAGCAATCAAGAGTCAAGCGTTGGCAGATTTCGTGGCAGAATGGACTCCCTCTCCATTAAACCCTGGGGGCCCCAGCGAGCAGAAGACGGAACCTCAAGTTCCAACCTTTACTAAGCCTCACTGGACCCTTTACTTCGACGGCTCCATGCAGAAGCAGGGAGCCGGAGCTGGAATCTTTCTCCTCGCACCAACCGGGGAGAAGGTGAAATACATGGTACACCTTGACTTCAAGGCAACCAACAACATGACGGAGTACGAAGCAATCATTTATGGATTAAAGGTGGCACTATCATATGGTGTCAAGCAGTTGCTGGTCAAAGGAGATTCACAACTTGTCATCAAACAGGTGAAGGGTGAATGCTCCTGCAATAATCTCCAGCTGGCTGCTTACCTCCTTGAAGTCCAGAGGCTTCAGAAGGACTTCGAAGTCCTAGACCTTCACCATGTTCAGCGTGCTCACAACGCTGAAGCTGACGAACTCTCGACCAAGGCGTCAACTGGAGCTCCGGCTCCTGACGGAACCTTTGTCCGGAGGTTGTCAAAACCCATAGTTCAGCCTGCCGAACTGAACGAAGGGGGCGAGATCAGCATCCCGAAGCTGACGGTCCCGATGGCCCTGTTACCATGGCAACCATCAAGGGTCGTAGGTGGTGCCGGAAGCTCCGAGCAACCCAGCACGCAAGACTCAAATGCTCAAGTTAGTTCCGATGCATGGATCTCGGAGATCCGGAACTACTTGAAAGACAACATCCTTCCTGACGATGATGTATCCGCTGATCGGGTAGTCAGATTGGCTAAAAGATACACGTTGGTAGAAGGGGATCTCTACCGGCGCGGTGCCAACGGCATCCTAATGCGGTGCATCACAAGGGAAGAAGGCTGCGAACTCCTCGCAGAAATCCATGGAGGCGAGTGTGGGAACCACGCATCTTCCCGCACGCTGGTCGGAAAAGCCTTTCGGCACGGTTTCTACTGGCCTACAGCGCTCCAGGATGCCACTGAGCTAGTGAAGAAATGCAAAGCATGCCAATTTCATGCAAAGCAAATTCATACACCTGCTCAGTCCTTACAAATGATACCTCCTACATGGCCTTTCGCTGTGTGGGGGATGGACATCTTGGGACCCTTCCCAAGAGCCGTCGGAGGTTACAAGTTCCTGTACGTCGCCATCGACAAGTTCACCAAGTGGCCGGAAGCTACTCCTGTTGTGACGATCAACAAACAATCTGCAATCAATTTTCTACAATCTATCGTGAGCAGATTCGGAGTCCCAAATAAGATCATCACTGATAATGGGACTCAATTCACAAGCTCCGCATTTCAAGGATATTGCGAAGACCTCGACATACAAGTTTGCTACGCTTCCGTAGCTCATCCTGCAAGCAATGGACAAGCCGAGAGAGCAAACGCAGAGATCCTTAAAGGACTCAAAACACGCACTTATGAGCGTTTGAAAAAGCACGGAGCCAATTGGATCGAAGAGCTTCCGCCCACTCTATGGGCCAACAGGACTTCTCCAAGTCGGGCAACCGGAGAAACACCCTTCTTCCTGGTGTACGGAGCAGAAGCAATCCTTCCTCCGAAAATCACCTTGGGTTCCCTCCGGGTCCGGACCTTCGACGAAGCCGCGCAGGACCAGCTCCGGCGCGAAGACCTAGACCTCCTTGAGGAGGGAAGGTGCCAAGCAGCTGTTCGGAACGCCCGATACCGCCAAGCTCTACGGCGCTATCACCAGCGGCATGTACACAACCGACAGCTCGAGGAAGGCGATCTGGTGCTACGGAGAATACTATCCAGAGAAGGGCAAAACAAACTTTCCCCCGGCTGGGAAGGGCCCTTTCGAGTGATCAAAGTATCCCGTCCCGGAAGCGTTCGCTTGGCTACCGAGGATGGGACACCTCTCCCAAATCCTTGGAACATCGAGCACCTCCGTAAGTTCTACACTTAATTCCACGGAGGTGAGTCTTAAGTAACTTGAAATGTATGTTATAGAGTCATTGTACAGAGTCGGGTAGTTCCTCCGGGAGAGCAGCCGGACCTTTCCCGAAAGGTTGGAAGAGCTCATGCAACACTTAATACAGTCTCCGGACTAGAAGTGTGGCTAACTACCCTGGGTCAAACGAGAAACCAAACACACTTAGTCTGGTTCCGTACCCTAAGAGTGTACTTGTTTCCCCTGTACCCCGGACCTATAATGAAAGACATTTTCATGTGAAATAGACTCCACGTGCATTCATTTTTGCATAGGCTCGACATTTTTATTTTTCCCTTTCTTGTCTATAACAGAAACGTGCAATTCTTAAGAAATTCTAGTTTGACCGGTTTACGTACGATTCGAGTCGAATTGTCGGATTTTTTAGATCTAAATATCGTCTGTGGCCAACTCGCCTGAAAGCCGCCAAGCCATTCTAGGGCCGGAGTGCGCTATCGACTTAGCCTGGTCAAGCACCCTAAGTACGCCACTCTACCTACATCCCGGCAGGCCAAAGTAAGGTGGGTCCATGGACAATTGGATCTAAAAGAAAAGACAATTCATCCAGTCGTACTAAAAATCGTGTTCAACTTAAAATTCTCTTGAGAACCGTAAGCCGCGACGAAGTTATAGATAAGGAACGAATTTTACTATTTTTCTTGGCTTAAGTGTGCAGGAAAAATAAACCAAAGTTGAGGGAGAAAAACCGGAGCTAACCAAGCTCCGACTCCCACCAGGGCGTCAACCGTCGGCATTGACTAAAAGATGGTGAGAAGACCCCGTCACTGGAGTCTGTTGCCAACAAACCAAGTGTGGCAAGGGTCATTGCCGGAGCTACTAAGCTTCGACACCTTGGAGTATTAACTATCGACGCTCAACGTGTCGGTAGAGGCTATTGCCGGAGCTACTAAGCTCCGGCGATGGACAGTGCCGGAGCTTCTAAGCTCCGACGACTTCAAGGGGCCTTCACTATCGAAAACTTCGAACCTAAATTATACGAGTTCGAAGCAAATTTGTCTTCAACAAAACTCAACATCCTTTTGGTACATGTCCACAATCAAATTGTGCACATCTACCAGGGGGCCAAGTGAAGATAAAGATGTTGAAGACGAAAAAATGAAATTCGCAAAAAAGTGAGGATTTCATTTCATTTGAAGACCGGAGATTACATCTGGAGACAAGGGATTACAAAATTGAGGAAGAAGAGAAGATACAAGTAAAGGCTAAGAGAGACAGTCCTAGACCCTATGGAAGAATTCGGCGACCTTCTGGGCGACCTCCTACACGCTGGCTCGGGTAGCTTCGCCTTCTCCTTCGACGGGGCCTTCAAGCACCGGGTCCAGAGGGAATCGAGGGTTCCGGCTAGTGTAGCACGTCAACACATACTCTGTGACGTTTCTATCCAGGGATTGCCCCTCGACCTCCAACTGGTCCGCGATGACGTCGCCCACCTTGGAGAGCTTGCTGCCCGCGGCGCTCAACGCTTGCAACGCAAGGTCCAGCTCCGGCTCCGGATCATCCGGGAGCACGGGGCTGAAACCCATCGGCGCCAGCGCATCGTCGGCCTTGCTCAGGAACTCCCAAATTTGCAGGGAGTCTGTCTTCCTCAGGCCCTTCATCTCTTCCAGGGATCTCCGGGCCGCCGTCAGCTCCGAATTCTCGCGGGAGAGGCGCTCAACTTCTTTGGCGTTTTGTTGAATCTTCGCAGCAACCCGCTTCTCAAGTCTTCCGAGCTCCTCCTCCCGGAGGTGGATCTTGTTCCGGCGGTCGACCAGGTCCTTCTCCCTAGCCTCTATTTTCTTCTCCCGGGCGACAAGGGCACACTCGTACTCGTAGAGTTCCTGTCCCCGCACCCAGATCTTCTCCTCCTCCTCGAGGCAGCGCTCTTCCAATTTTTTAGTGCGCTCCTCGAGGCCCTTGTCCGCCTGAGCTGTTTTCTCGGCGAGCTCTTCCTCCCGTCGCAAGACGTCATCCCGTAGCTCCAGGAGTTTTTGCTCCTCATCCTCGAGCCGCCTTTCCCTTCCCTCAAGTGCCTCTCGGCGCTTGATGAGTGCGGTGCTGATGGCCTCGAGTTGACCGAACCGAGCGTTGGCCGCGTCGTTAGCAGCCTTAGCTTGGTCATGGAACTCCCGGGATTGAGCGTCGAGGGCGTGAGTCATGCTCTCCCTCTCGTCCAGCAGCTCACCCCAGAGCTCCAGGCGGACCTTCTCCCGCCTGATCCATTCCTTGTCATCCGCAATCCTCGACTGCGCCAGCTTAGTCTCAAAGTGGAGCTGATTACGCCACCTCCTAAGGGTTTGGCGCTCCTCTTCAAGAGCTTTGCTGTCATGGAAGAAGGCCAGTTGGACCTGACGTAGACTGGAGCAGGCGTTGTCGATGGACATCGACAGAGAGATGGGCTCCGGACCTGCCGGGACCTCCTCCGCTGGTTCCAGCGGGTCTTCATTTACAAAAATTGGGTCCCACTCTACGAGAGTGGAACCCCGAGCTTCCAAAGCACTAGGGCACTCCTTCGGGATGGCCTCAGTCGCCACCGAAGAAGGTCCCGCCACCAAGTCTTCATTTGCCCCCTCAGGCTGGGGGCCGGCGACTTCGTTCAGGCACTCTGGCTCCGCCACGGGTACCATCGACGTCGTCGCCTCCACTGGCTCCGGTCGGGACACTTCTTCTGAGGGAGGCTCAAGCTCCCTCGCCTCTTCAGCCACCGGCTCTGCGGCCGGCGCTCCAACAATCACCGACTCTGCGGCCGGCGCTCCAACAATTACCGGCTCTGCAGCCGGCACTCCAATAATTACCGGCTCTGCGACCGGAGCTTCGGAAGTAACCGGCTCAACTGTCGGAACCACTTCAACTTCCGGCTCGCAGGCCGGGGCTTCAGCTACCTCCGGCTCAACCGCCGGGGCTTCAGCACTTTCCGGCTCCGAAGCCGGGACCGCTACTTCCTCCGACTCAACAGCCGGAGCTTCTACTTCTGCAGCACCAGGACCCGGAGCTTCAACCTCCGGAACGGGTGCCGCTGGCGCACCTTCAATCCCGTGGTCCGGCGCTACCACGGGAACTTCTGGAGACGAGTCGAGGTCCATGACCACGACAGCCGGCGCCGGAGCTGTCGTAGCCTTCGCTTGGGGCGGCACCGGAGCTGGAGCAGAAGCCCCCGCAGCCTCAGACACTGTGGCCGAGGGTGGATCTTCACTCCCCTTCTTGGGAACGCTGCAGATAAAGAACGAAGAAATTGAGCAAATAGATGCTACAATTAAAAGTTAATCGAGGTAAGAAAGAAAAATTACCTTGGGAGGCTCACGCACCAGCTTGCGCGGAACCTCTTTCCCGGACGTTCCGGGCTGGCCACGGTCGGCGTAGGAGCTCCGGGAGGACTCCCAGGACTTGCCGTGGCCGCGGGCGTTTCCCGGGTCGGAGCTCTCCTTGATCGGGAGGAACTCCTGGACCTGGAGGCCCTCACCGCTTCTCGTGCCGGAGTCGTATGCCCGGAGCTGACACCTCCGGAGGGATCCACCACGGGGACAGTCGCACTCCGGGAGGATCCCACCGCCGGAACAGTAGCGCTCCGGAAAGACCCCACCACGGGGACAGCCGCCACGGCGGCGGAGGATCTTCCTTCCTGAGGACGGGGAACTGGGGGGGAGGTGGCAAGCCCGACGGACCTTCCGTCAGCATGTCGCAGCTTTCTCTTCCGGCTCTTCGGCTCCTCCGCCAGCTCCTTGCCCTTGCCAATGACCTCAGCTCTTGGCTGAGAGACAGGGGCGGAGCCGCCTTCGGACAACCCGGGGATCGCCAACCGGGCGGTTGATCTTCTCTCGACGACGCCAAGGTCGTCAAGCGCGGGCATCTTCCGCCGGAGCTCCCTGCTGAACTCAACTTCCACGTTCAGGGGGAGGAAAGCCGGCGGCGGAGTCAAGTACTCTCCGTCAACATCGATGCCGTGCTGGAATTTCTTGAGGTGAAACTCCAAGGACTTCCCCACCATGCTGGACTTCAACCCGGTCTCAACCCGGTCCTCGTCCATCACGCTGTTGAGGGCCCAGGCGAGCTTCTCCCTCCTCTTCAGCGGCGCCCACCTGTTGGACAAGAAGTTGCAGAACACCGCCTGGGGATTCAATCCTCCCTCCACACATTGGCGGATCCTGGTCAGGACGGGGTCGAAAGCTGCCGCCAGCACCGGAACTTCGCTCCACACCGACGTGTCAATGCCGGACAGACCGTCTGGCAACTCCAACCGCTCATGCTCCTCCACACGGACGACTACCCAATCTTTCTTCCAGTCATCCCACTTCCCGGAAGGGAATGACCGGAGGTACTTGAACGGGCACTTCTTGCGCTTCACAAAGTAGTAGAAGCCAAGGTACTCGTCACTTCGGCCGGTGGTTTGGACGGTGAAGAAGGTTCGGAAGAGCTCGATGCAGGGAGGGATGCCCACCCACATCTCGCAGAAGTGGACAAAGATGGACACAAGGAGAATGGAGTGAGGGTCAAGGTGGTACAGCTGCAGACCATAGAAGTCCAGCAGCATCAAGAAGAAAGAAGAAAACGGTGGGATCAGCCCCACCATGGCGTACGATGAAAAGTACACCATCTCACCGGAGTGCTCCTTTTTAAAGGGAAGCTCTCCGCCGGCGCGGATCGAACGGTTGAAGAAGTCCGACGACCACCCCATGAGGGCTCGGACCTTCTTCAGATCGCTTTCCGTCTTCAAACGACTCTCACGCAGACCCAACTCCATCGCAGCACAGCTAGGCAAGAGAAGAGGAGCAAAGCACGAGTTGGGAGTTTGAGCGCAAGAACAGATGGAAAGCGTAAAGAACTCCCGACGGTGCGCTTTCCTTCTTAAGTAAGCCCTCGCAACGTTCGGATGGAAACTGCAGGGGAGTCAAGAATACTACTCAAGAATTCAATCCTGCCGATGACAAGAGGGCCCGGGACCACCCTGACGATCAAGTCAAGTTTCTTACCCAGGCGAACAGTTGTCATCACGAGGCGGGAAACCCAAAGGCGGCGGACTGACAAGGCGCGCGGAACCGATACGGTTTTCGTATCGGGGACCGGCGACCTTCAATTGCGAGAGATCCGCACGTCAAAGATCTTATCTGCCGCCTGAGGTGCGCCACGCGTCGGGACTTAACCGTAAAGCCCCGCCAAAGGCACCTCCGAAGACCCTTGAAGACCCAGTTCAAGAGTCGCAAGTGTGGACCCACCTCCGGCGGAATGACTTCACCCCGTTGGCCTTCCCCGGAGGTAGGTCCAGGGGGCCACTGTCGGTACCCTAAAAACCATACACCCCCTGAGGTTACAAAGATCTCAAGGGAAGGACATCTACTCAAATTGAAGACCCTCGGGGGCCCACTTGTCAGACATAACCGGACCTGCTTCTCCAACATGGTTAACCCCTAGGTTGCCACGTGTACTGTCAGACCGGAGCTATTACCCGCAAGGGTGAAGCTCCGGGCTAGGTACTGAAACGGCACCTCCAGACTTAACCCCTGACCGAGGGAAGCTCCAGACCTGACACGTACCAGGCCACCCCGGAGCTTCCCGCTTCCCACAAGCAAGCTCCGGAGCTGCCACGTGTCCATACGTCGGAGCTGGCCGCTTCAAACCCCCGGAAGACATTGTAACGGCTCCGGATCTCCAAAGGACAGCCGCGGACTTCAAGACCCGATTAATTGTCATTAATTCCACGTTAATGACACTTAATCGGATGATCTTAACACCTATAACGGCACTGTCGGAGCCGTTATAGGGTTATTAACAACAATTAATCTCGTGTGTCAATACTAGTAACCGCCAGGGCCACATGTCGGGTCAGGCTGACTTGTAACGGTTTGTCCTTGTACTATAAAAGGACAAACCGACGATACACGGAGAGAGGACTCTCGAACACACTCAAGCTCACAAGTTAATACAACACTCACACACCCGTGGAGTAGGGTATTATGCTCAGGCGGCCCGAACCACGTAAACCACTGTGTCACTCGAGTCCAATCGTGGTTCACCTTCTTGAGTCTCCACGCGCCCACACCGAACTACAAACTCCTCCAACACTCTCATAGTGTCAGGAGATCTGCCGACTCCAACAGTCGACAGTAGGGTATTACGCTCAGGCGGCCCGAACCACGTAAACTCCTGTGTCTCCTGTGTCATTTACTATTCACCTTCTCGAATCTCCGCGCGCCCACACCGAACATCAAACTCCTCTAACACTTTAGTAGTGTCGGGAGATCTGCCGGTTCCAAGCCACCGACAGTTGGCGCGCCAGGTAGGGGCGCTTGAGATTTTGAGAATGGTGAACTCAGCTGCTGGATCATCCAACGGTCAACCTGCTGCTCAGGCTGTTGGGGGCAATCCCTCCAATATGCAGCCACCAGCAGGAGCCTCAGCACCAGCAGGAGTCACACTCCCACCACCACCGCTTCACTAGCAAATCAAGCTGGGCAACGCGATGGTGCGCCGGCGTCAATCACTGCGTCGGCAAATCATGACAACCCAGAACACGCGCTCCATGCAGCGCGTGCTCTTCTCCAACGCCCACCACCTCCGGATGCATCCCGGGATGCACTGGAGCAGTGGAGGGCCGATGTGGAGCATTTGGTTGCAGCAGCAGCCAGATGCCTCAGTAACCAGGGTCCTCCTCCTTCAGGACGAGCCCCGTCGCAGCGGCGGACTTTGTTAGACTTGGTCCGCACGTTTCCAATAGCAGGAGACGTGCCGCGTCACAACAAGTGACGTCATTGCCCTCCGGGGCACGACGCACTCACACGGTATCCAGGCTTTCGACTCATGACCTCCGGGCGAAGCTTGATCGCCGATACCGCCAGCAGGACGGCCGAGTTCATATTGAGCGTGCTCGTGAAAGACGGAAAGCTCAGGACCTTTCTGCTCCTGAAGGATTGGGAGAAGGCTGTTCAGACCTGGCCATGCATTTGCGTATGGTCAGGTGGCCACAGAAGTTTTGGCCTCACCTGTCGGAAAAATTCGACGGGACTGTCAATCCCACCGAATTTCTTCAGATCTACTCCACTGCAATCTTGGCAGCTGGAGGAAACGAGGCTGTGATGGCCAATTATTTTCCAGTGGCCTTAACTAGGACCGCTAGGTCCTGGTTTATGAGCCTTCCAACCAACTCTATCAACAGTTGGGAGGAGCTGTGCCGGCAGTTCACCGCCAACTTCGGGAGTTCATACACCCGACCAGGCATTGAACTGGACCTTTTTGCAGTCGTGCAAAAAGGGGGAGAATCCCTGCGATCATTCATCCAGAGGTTCTCTCAGGTACAAAATACTATCCCTTCTATCTCTAGCGCCTCTGTCATTGTGGCATTCAGACAGGGTGTACGGGACAAGAAGATGTTGGAGAAACTGGCGATCAAGGAGATCACCAGTGTCACGGAACTCTTCAGCTTGGCTGACAAATGTGTCAGAGCTGCGGAGGGCCGTGAGATGCACTCCAAACCAACCCCGGAGGGTCACAAGAAATCCTCCAAAGAAGAAGCCGCTACCTCCAGGGGTGGCAAGAAGAAAAAGAATACCAACGGCAAGAAGAAGCCATCGACCGGCACATCCAACATTGCAGCTGCTGCAACTCCGGGTGGCCGGGGGCCACGCCCCGAGAAGCGACCTCGACCGTCTTCTGAAGACGGTGGCAAACCCAAAGTGTGGTGTCCCATTCACAAAACGGGCAGCCACAATTTGGAAGATTGTCGGGAGGTCCAAAACCTTGCCGAGCGCTACAACAAGCGCCGGGAAGAACCTCCTTTTCGACAGAGGGAAGGAAAGCAAAAAGTCGACGAAGCTCCGGCTGAAGAGGAGTTAGGATTTCAGGATCCCAAAAAGGTCCTGAAGGCCGCTTACACCTCCGTTGATGATGATTCTGACGTCTCTGATAACGAGCGTCGGAAGACCATGAACACCATTTTTGGTGGATCATGGGACATCACCTCCCGCCGCGTCATCAAGACTATGCGTCGGGATATGGCCACTGTAGCTCTTACAGTCAGGTCGGAACCTCATCGGAAGTGGATGGACACAACCATCACTTTTGATGCTTCGGACTGCCCTCGGAGCATGGTTGGAGCAGGACAGTTACCTTTGATGGTATCTCCTACCATCAACAACATCCAGCTCCACCACGTCATGGTAGACGGAGGTTCGGGGCTTAACCTCATAAGCTTCAAAGCTTTTACTAAGCTTCAACTCCGACCTTTGGATCTCCACCCCTCTCGACCTTTCTCCGGAGTAGGTCTGAGGGCCATTACCCCACTCGGAGCTATTACTCTCCCCGTTACCTTCGGGACACGGGAAAAGTACCGCACCGAGAAGTTGGTCTTCGACGTCGCTCAGATCAACTTACCCTTCAATGCCATCTTGGGTAGGCCTGGCCTGTACAAATTCATGGCAGCTCCCCATTATGGTTATCTGGTGTTGAAGATGCCAACGCCAGTAGGCGTTCTTCGGATCCGTGGAGATCGTACTGCCGGAGTAACTGCTCTGGAAGAACTCCATGCACTCACCACGGCGCAAGAGGAGGACTCCAGATAGGAGCAAGCTCCAAAACCCTCGAGCATTCGTCAACGAGGCTCGACTTCTGTACCTCATGTGCAGCCAAGTGGCGACATCGACATCCCCGTCAAAGTCATCCAAATTGGTTCCGATGCCGCTCAGACCACCCTTATATCGGGGGGATTGAACGACAAATAGGAACTCGCGCTCATCACTTTCCTCCGGCTAACGTCGACGTGTTTGCTTGGCAACCTTCGCAAATGCCTGGGATCCCCAGGGAAGTGATTGAGCACAATCTGAAGATCTACCCCGATGCCCGGCCTGTGCATCAGAAGCCTCGGAAGCAATCCGTGGAGCGACAAAACTTCATCCGACAAGAAGTGAAGAAGTTACTCGAAGCTGGATTCATCCGAGAAGTCTTCCATCCAAAATGGCTGGCAAATCCAATCGTTGTGCCCAAGGCTGGCGGGAAGCTTCGGATGTGCATCGACTACACCACACTAAATAAGGCATGTCCAAAAGATCCATTCCCACTACCTAGAATAGATCAGATAGTGGATTCCACCTCCGGGTGTGAATTATTGTGTTTCCTAGACGCATATTTCGGGTATCATCAAATCAGGATGTCTAGGGAAGATGAAGAGCATACCTCATTCATCACAGTAGATGGATTGTACTGTTATACAGCCATGCCCTTTGGTCTCAAGAATGCAGCTTCAACTTTTGTACGAGCTATATACAAAACTTTTGAAGAACGCATTAGAGACATAGTGGAAGTGTACGTCGATGACATCGTGGTCAAGGTCAGGGACAAGGAGTCACTCCTTGACACCTTGCAGGCTGTCTTCGACAAGCTGCGGGCCACCCGTACAAAGCTAAACCCAGACAACTGTGTCTTCGGGGTTAGCTCCGGAAAACTTCTTGGTTTCTTGGTAAGTCACCGGGGCATAGAAGCTAATCCGGCGAAGATTAAGGCCATTGAAGACATGCGGCCACCAACCCGCATCAAAGACGTCCAAAAGTTGACTAGATGTCTAGCAGTCCTCAGCCGGTTCATTTCAAGACTGGCGGAACGGGCACTCCCCTTCTTCAAGTTATTGAGGAAGTCCGAACCATTTCAATGGTCCGAAGAAGCAGAGAAGGCATTCCAAGAGCTGAAACAGTTCCTCACCACCCTACCAATTCTGGTAGCTCCGAACCCTGGTGAGCCTTTGTTGCTTTACATTTCAGCAACTGACGAAGTCGTCAGTATGGTTCTGGTTGCGGAGAGACCAGAGCTACCTCATACTCAGGAATCCAGACCCCTTCAGGAGGGTCCGGAGGTATCTGAAAGCGAGTCTGGGTCCCAGCTCCCAGACTCGAATCCACGAGAAGTTACTTCAGGAGACCCAGACCCCTCTGGGAGGGTCCAGGTCGCTTCTGAAGAAGCCCCGGGTTCCTCCAGCCAGGACCCGGAGGCCCCCGAAGAAAATCCGAATTCCTTCGAGAGGATCCGGGTCAGTGAAGAGGAAACTTCGGACCTCTCTGGGAGGGTCCGGACCATTCAACGCCCAGTGTACTTCATTAGCAAAGTACTACATGATGCCAAGACTCGATACCTAGAGGTGCATAAGCTGCTCTATGCAGTTCTTATTGCCTCCATGAATCTTTGCCATTACTTCCAAGCTCACAAAGTCTCAGTGGTGACCTCTTACCCACTTCGAGCAATTTTGCATAATCCCAATTCAACTGGGAATATTGCAAAGTGGGCAGCGGAATTGGCTGAATTTGATCTTGAATTTATTTCAAGGCAAGCAGTCAAGAGTCAAGCATTGGCAGATTTTGTGGCAGAATGGACTCCCTCTCCATCAAACCCTGGGGGCCCCAGTGAGCAGAAGACGGAGCATCAAGCTCCAGCCTTCACCGAGCCTCACTGGACCCTCTACTTTGACGGCTCCATGCAGAAGCAGGGGGCCAGAGCTGGAATCCTTCTCCTTGCACCGACCGGGGAGAAGGTGAAATACATGGTACACATTGACTTCAAGGCGACCAACAACATGGCAGAGTACGAAGCACTCATCTACGGACTAAAGGTGGCACTGACATATGGTGTCAAGCAACTATTGGTCAAGGGAGATTCGCAGCTCATCATTAAGCAGGTGAAGGGTGAATATTCCTGCAATAATCTCCAGTTAGCTGCTTACCTCCTTGAAGTCCAGAGGCTTCAGAAGGACTTCGAAGTCCTAGATCTCCACCATGTCCAGCGTGCCCATAACGCTGAAGCTGACGAACTCTCGACGAAAGCGTCAACCGGAGCTCCGGCTCCTGACGAAATTTTTGTCTGGAGGTTGTCAAAGCCAACAACTCAGCCTGCCGAACTGAGCGAAGGGGGCGAGATCAGCATCCCGAAGCTGACGGTCCCGATGGCCCCGTTACCATGGCAGCCATCAAGGGTCGTAGGTGCTGCCGGAAGCTCCGAGCAACCCAACACGCAAGACTCAAATGCTCAAGTTAGTTCCGATGCATGGATCTCGGAGATCCGGAACTACTTGAAGACAACATCCTTCCTGACGATGATGTATCCGCTGACCGGGTAGTCAGATTGGCTAAAAGATACACGTTGGTAGAAGGGGATATCTACCGGCGCGGTGCCAACGGCATCCTAATGTGGTGCATCACAAGGGAAGAAGGTTGTGAGCTCCTCGCAGAAATCCATGGAGGCGAGTGTGGGAACCACGCGTCTTCCCGCACGCTGGTCGGTAAAGCCTTTCGGCATGGCTTCTACTGGCCTACAGCACTCCAGGATGCAACTGAGCTGGTGAAGAAATGTGAAGCATGTCAATTTCATGCAAAGCAAATTCACACACCGGCTCAGCCCCTACAAATGATACCTCCTACATGGCCTTTCGCTGTGTGGGGGATGGACATCTTGGGACCTTTCCCAAGAGCCGTCGGAGGTTACAAGTTCATGTACGTCGCCATTGATAGGTTCACCAAGTGGCCGGAAGCAACTCCAGTTGTGACAATCAACAAGCAATCTGCTATCAACTTTTTGCAGTCCATTGTATGCAGATATGGAGTCCCAAACAGAATCATCACTGATAATGGGACCCAATTCACAAGCTCTGCATTTCAAGGATATTGCGAAGACCTCGACATTCAAGTTTGCTACGCCTCTGTAGCTCACCCAGCCAGCAATGGCCAAGCCGAGAGAGCAAATGCTGAAATCCTTAAAGGACTCAAAACGCGCACCTATGAGCGCTTGAAAAAACATGGACCCAACTGGATCGAAGAGCTTCCACCCACCTTATGGGCCAACAGGACATCTCCAAACCGGTCAACCAGAGAGACACCCTTTTTTCTGGTGTACGGAGCTGAAGCAATCCTTCCTCCGGAAATCACCTTGGGTTCACTCTGGGTCCGGACCTTCGACGAAGCCGCGCAGGACCAGCTCCGGCGTGAAGACCTAGACCTCCTTGAGGAGGGAAGGTGCCAAGCAGCTGTTCGGAATGCCCGATATCGCCAAGCCCTTCGGCGCTATCATCAACGGCATGTACACAACCGACAGCTCGAGGAAGGCGACCTGGTGCTACGGAGAATACAATCCAGAGAAGGGTTAAACAAACTCTCCCCCAGATGGGAGGGACCCTTCCGAGTGATTAAAGTATCTCGTCCCGAAAGTTCGCTTGGCTACCGAGGATGGGACACCTCTCCCAAATCCTTGGAACATCGAGCACCTCCGTAAGTTCTACACTTAATACCACGGAGGTGAGTCTTGAGTAACTTGATATGTATGTTATAGAGTCATTGTACAGAGTCGGGTAGTTCCTCCGGGAGAGCAGTCGGACCTTTCCTGAAAGGTCCGCAAAGTTCATGCAACACTTGTCACAGTCTCCGGACTAAAAGTGTGGCTAACTATCCTGGGTCAAACGAGAAATGAAACACGCTTAGCCTGGTTCCATACCCTAAGAGTGTACTTGTTTCCCCTGTACCCCGGACCTATAATAAAAGACATTTTCATGTGAAACAGACTCCACGTGCATTTATTTTGTACAGGCTCAACATTTTTTATTTTTCTCTTTCTTGTCTATAACAAAGACGTGCAATTCTTAAGAAATTTTAGTTCGACCGGTTTATATACAATACGAGTTGTATTGTAAATTCTTTTGGATTCAAATATTGTTCCTGGCCAACTCGCCTGAAAGCCGCCAAGCCAATCTAGGGCTAGAGTGCGCTATCGACTTAGCCTGGTCAAGCACCCTAAGTACGCCACTCTACCTACACCCCGGCAGGCCGAAGTAAGGCGAGTCCAAATACAATTGAATCTGGAAGAAAAGGCAACACATTCGATTGTGTCTAAAATCTCGTTTGACCTAAAATTTTCTTGAGAATCGTAAGCCACGATGAAGTTATAGGCGAGAAACGAATTTTACTATTTTTCTTGACTTCAGTGTGCAGGAAAAATAAAATACACGTTGATGGAGAAAAGCCGTAGCTAAGAAAGCTCTGACTCCCCTAGGTGGCTTGTAATCGATGTTACGCATTGAAAACGAGCATCACCGGAGTAATCAAGCTCCAGTAAAGCTAGGGGGGTCAGCCGTCGACGCTGAATAAAAGATGGTGAGAAGACCCCACAAACGGAGTCTGCTGCCAACAAACTAAGTGTTGGCAAAGGTCACTGCCGGAGCTACTAAGCTCCAACACCCTGGAGGACTAACTATCGATGCTCTACGCGTTGATAGAGACTATTGTCGGAGCTACTAAGCTCCGGCGATAGACAATGCTGGAGCTTCTAAGCTCCAACAACATCAGGGGGCCTTCACTATCGAAGACTTCGAACCTAAATTCTACAAGTTCAGAGCAAATGAGTCTTCAACAAAATGCAATATCCTCTTGGTACATGTTCACAATCAAATTGTGTACATCTACCAGGGGGCCAAGTGAAGACAAAAGTGTTGAAGACAAAAAGTGAAATTCACAAAAATTTGGGGATTTCATTCATCTGGAGACAAGGAATTACATCTGGAGACAAGGGATTACAAAATTGAGTAAGAAGAAGAGAAAATACAAGTGAGAACTACAGAGATGGTCCTAGACCCTATGGAAGAATTGGGCAACCTTCTGGGCAACCTCCGATACGTTGGCTCGGGCAGCTTCGCCTTCTCCTTCAACCGGACCTTCAAGCACTGGGTCCAGAGGAAATTGGGAGTTCCGGCTGGTGTAGCACGTCAGCACATATTCCGCGACGTTCTTCGCCAGGGATTGCCCCTCAACCTCCAATTGGTCCGCGATGACATCACCCACCTTGGGGAGCTTGCTACCTGCCGAGCTCAACGCCTGCAGCGCTAGATCCAGCTCCGGCTCCGGATCATCCAGGCGCACGGGGCTGAAACCCATCAGTGTCAGCGCATCGTTGGCCTTGCCCAGGAACTCCCAAATCTGTAGGGAGTCCGCAGTCCTCAAGCCCTTCATTTCTTCCAGGGATCTTCTGGCCGCCATCAGTTCGGAATTCTCACGGGCGAGGCGCTCAACTTCTTTGGCGTTTTGCTGAATCTTCTCAGCAACCCGCTTTTCGAGTTTTCCGAGCTCCTCCTCCCGGAGGTGGATCTTGTTCTGACGGTCGACCAGGTCCTTCTCTCTACTCCTCACTTTCTTCTCCCTGGCAGTAAGGGCACACTCTTGTTCGTAGAGTTCCTGCCCTCGCACCCAGGCCTTCTCCTCTTCCTCTTGGCAGCGCTCTTCCAATTTCTTGGCGCGCTCCTCGAGACCCTTGTCAGCCAGAGCCACCTTCTCGGCGAGCTCCTCCTCCCTCCTCAGGACGTCATCCCGCAGCTCTAGGAGTTTCTGCTCTTCATCCTCGAGCCGTTTCTCCCTCTCCTCAAGTGCCTCCCGGCGCTTGATGAGTGTAGTGTTAATGGCCTCAAGCCTTTCGTGGCATTCATCGGCCGCACTATTGGCTGCTTTGGCCTGATCGTAGATCTCCCGGGATTGAGCATCGAGGGCGCGGGTCAAACTCTCTCTGTCATCCAGTAACTTGCCCCAGTACTCCAGGCGGATCTTCTCCCGCTTGATCCACTCTTTGTCATCCGCTAGCCTCGACTGCGCCAGCTTGGTCTCGAAGTAGAGCCGGTTACGCCACCGCCTAAGGGTTTGGCGCTCCTCTTCAAGAGCCTTGCTGTCGTGGAAGAAGGCCAGTTGGACTTGACGCAGACTGGAACATGCGTTGTCAATAGACAGTGACAACGGGATAGGTTCTGGACCTGCTGGGGTCTCCTCCGTTGGTTCCAACGGGTTTTCAGATACAAAAATTGGGTCTCACTCCACAAGAGTGGTCCCCTGAGTCTCCATGGAACTAGGGCCGTCCTCCGGGATGACCTCAGTCGCCATCGAGGAAGGCCCCGCCACCAGGTCTTCATTCACCCCCTCGGGCAGGGGGCCAACGACTTCGCTTGGGTACTCCGGCTCGGCCGCAGGTACCTCCGACGTCGTCACTTCTGGAGTAGGAGTCGCTGCTGGCTCCGGCCTTGGCACCTCCTCCGATGGGGGCTCGAGCTCCATCACCTCTTCAACAACTGGCTTGGGAGCCGGAAGATCTTCAACCTCGACCAGCCCTACGGCCGGAGCTTCAGCAATGATCGGCTCTGCAGCCGATGCTTCGGAGGTAGCCGTCCAACCTGCCGGAACTTCCTCAGCTTCCGGCGCGCACACTGGGGCTTCAATCACCTCCGGCTCAACCGCCGGGGCTTCGAAAATTTCCGGCTCAGAGGCCGGAATTACTGCTTCCTCTGGCTCAATAGCTGGAACTTCCATCATTTCAGCACCAGGACCCGAAGCTTCAACCTCCGTGACAAGTGCCGCTGGCGCATCTTCTCTCCCATGGTCCGGCGCTACCACAGGAGCTTCTGGGGATGAGTCGAGGTCCATGACCACGACAGCCGGCGCCGGAGCTGTCGCAGCGTCTGCCACCACTTGGGGCGGCACTGGGACAGGAGCAGAAGCTTCCGCCCTCACAGCTTCAGTTGCTGTGGCTGAGGGTGGAGCCTCACTCCTCTTCTTAGGAACGCTGCAAATGATGGACGAAGAAACTTAAAAAAGCAATCACTACAGCAAAACAATTGTCCAAGGTAAAGATTAAGAATTACCTTGGGAGGCTTCCACACCAGCTTGCGCGGAATCTTTTTCTCAAGCGTTCCGGGCTGGTCATAGCCGGCGTGGAAGCTCCGGAAGGCCCCCCGGAACTCGCCGCGGCCACGGGTGTTTCCCGGGTCGAGGCCCCCCTCGATCGGGAAGAACCCTCGGACCTAGAGGCCTCCACCGACCCAGGTGCTGGAGTCGCGTGCCCGGAGCTAACACCCCGGGAGGACCCCACTGCGGGAACAGTCTCTCCCCGGGAGGACCCCACTACGGGAACAGTCGCCGCAGTTGCGGAAGACCTTACCCTCCGGGGAGAAGGAGCCGATGCAGAAGTAGCGGGCCTGACAGACCTTCCGTCGGCATAATGCAGCTTCCTCTTCCGGCTCACGGGTTCATCCGCCAGCTCCTTGTCCTTGCCGATGACCTCTTCCCTCGGCTTCGGAGCTGGGTCGGAGCCACCTTCGGACACTCCAGGGATCGCCACCCTGGTAGTTGATCTTCTCTCGACGACATCAAAGTCGTCAAGCATGGGCATCTTCCGCCGGAGCTCCCTATTGAACTCAACTTCCACGTTCAGAGGAAGAAAAGCCGATGGCGGAGTCAAGTCGTCACACTCAACGTCGATGCCGTGCTGGAACTTCTTGAGGTGGAACTCCAAGGTTTTCCCCACCATGTTGGACTTCAACCCGGTCTCGAGCCGGTTGTCGTCCATCACGCTGTTGAGGGCCCAAGCGAGTTTCTCCCTCTTCTTCAGTGGTGCCCACCTGTTGACCAGGAAGTTACAAAACACCGCTTGAGGGGTCAATCCCCCCTCCACGCACCGGCGAATCCTGAACAGGGTCGAAGGTGTCCGCCAGCACCGGAGCTTCACTCCATATCGTCGTGTCAATGTTGGGGAGGCCTTCGCGCAGCTCCAGCCTCTCATGCTCCTCCACCCGGATGACTATCCAGTCCTTCTTCCAGTCATCCCACTTCCCAGAGGGGAACGACCAGAGGTACTTGAATGGGCACTTCTTGCGCTTCACGAAGTAGTAGAAGCCAATGTACTCATTGCTCCTACCGGTGGTGTGGACGGTGAAGAAGGTCCGGAAGAGTTCGATGCAGGGGGGATGCCCACCCACATCTCACAGAAGTGGACGAAGATAGACACGAGGAGAATGGAGTGAGGGCCAAGGTGGTATAGCTGCAAACCATAAAAGTCCAGCAGCATCAAGAAAAAGGAAGAAAAAGGTGGGATCAACCCCACCATGGCGTACGAGGAGAAGTACACCATTTCGCCGGAGTGCTCCTTCTCGAACGGGAGCTCTCCACCGGCGCGGACCGAGCGGTTGAAGAAGTCCGAGGACCACCCCATGAGAGCCCGGACCTTCTTCAGGTCGCCATCGGTCTTCAAGCGACTCTCGCGGAGACCCAACTCCATCGCGGCACGGCTAGGCAAGAGAAGAAAAGCGATGCACAAGTTGGGAGTTTGAGCGCAAGATCAGATGGGAGGCGCGAAGAACTCCCGACGGTGCGTGCTTTCCTTCTTAAGTAATCCCTCACAACGCTTGGATGGAAACCGCAAGAAAGTCGAAGATACCATTCAAAAATTCCACCCAGCGGATGACAAGGGGGCCCGGGACCACCCCGACCATCAAGTCGAGGTTCTTACCCAGGCGAACGGTTGTCATCAAGAGGTGGGAAACCCGAAGGCGGCGGCCTGATAAGGCGCGCGGAACCGATACGGTTTTCGTATCGGGAACCGGCGACCTTCAATTGCGTGAGATCCGCACGCCAAAGATCTCATCTGCCGCACGCGGGACACGCCACGTGGCAATGATTTAACTCTAAACCCTCGCCAACGGCACCTCTGAAGACCTTTGAAGACTCAGTTCAAAATTCGCGAGGATGGACCCACCTCCGGCGGAATGACTTCACCCCAGTGGTCTTCTCCGGAGGTAGGTCCAGGGGGCCACTGTCAGTACCCTAGAAACCGTACACCCCTTGAGGGTACAAAGATATCAAGGGAAAGTCACCCACTTGATTTGAAGACCTTCGGAGGCCCACCTGTCAGATGTAATCGGACCCGCTTCTCCAACATGGTTAATCCCAGGGTCGCCACGTACCGAAATGGCACCTCCGGACTTAACCCCAGACCGAGAGAAGCTCCAGACCTGACACGTGTCAGGTAGCTCTGGAGCTACCTGTTTCCCATGCTCCGTAGCTGCCACGTGTCGAATCATCGGATCTTCAGCCTCTGACCTCCGGAAGACTTCATAACAGCTCCAGATCTTCAAAGGGGAATCAAGGACTTCAAGACCCGATTAAGTGTCATTAATACCATATTAATGACACATGGTCGGATGACCTTAATTACCAGTAACAGTGCTGTCAAAGCCCATTACCCGGTCATTAAGGGCAATTAAACTTGTTGAATGAATATCAATACTAGTAACCGCCAGGGCCACATGTCGGGCCAGACTAACTTGTAACGGCCTGCCCTTGTACTATTAAAGGACAGGCCGACGACGGACTCTAGGGAGGTTCAGTGACGCTACACACGCGCCATAGACGTTCAATACGAGCTCATACAGCTAATACAACACCAACACACCCGTGGAGTAGGGTATTACGCTCAGGCGGCCCGAACCACGTAGACTCCTGTGTCTCCTGCGTCATTTACTATTCACCTTCTCGAATCTCCACGCGCCCACACCGAACATCAAACTCCTCTAACACTTTAGTAGTGTCGGGAGATCTGCCGGTTCCAAACCACCGACAGGCTCATATCACATTGTTATAGGCCCTGTGTTCAGATCGGCCCATGTTATATCATTACAGCTCGAGTTCGGCCTGAACTCTCAGATCAGCCCATGTTATATCATTACAGCTCGAGTTCGGCCTGAACTCGCTCCCAGCTCGACTCACGTATTCGAGTTTTGCCCAAAATCGATCGCTCTGTATTGAGCCTTGGTCAGTACATAAAATGGGCTCATCTGAGCCTTGGCCAGTTCGTGAAATAGTCAGTACGTTAACCAGATGAAACTTGCAGATGCAATCACATACGACCATCGTAACACATGATTATGAATACCCCAAGAGGAGGGAAACAGCTAACCAATCAAGAGATAGAACATTGAAGTCCAAATATATAATAATAATAACAATAACAATAATAATAATAATAATAATAATAATAATAATAATAATAATAATAATAATAATAATAATAATAATAATAATAATAATAATAATAATAATAATAATACCAGTAAGTAAATAGCAGTAAGTGACCATGACATGAAAATATTAATTAAGTGGTATACATTTGTTCATATAAAAACTTGTCTCTTGACTCTGAACTGAAGCTTGACCCTTGACCGTCAAGAACTAAAGCAACCTAAAAACTTATGTAAGCACAGAAGCACAGGGCTGACGGCTGAGTGGTGGCTTACACGGGTTATGTAAGCATAACAATGATCACGTACAATAATCAACATGTTCTCCCAGATCAAGTCAAAAACATCTTGGAACATTTCTACACACCTGAAAAGCAAATATATACAATCAATAAACAAATAACAAGCGCAAAAAAGTTCAGGAACAGACATCAAAACATCAAACTAGCTAGAGATATTATTTCTTCGGTGTTGGGAAGGCTCCTATGCTGTGAAACTAAGCAGTCTAGAGCAGTGTAAACTGTTTAAAAGAGCATATGTAGACTAACAAGTGGCATCAGGGCCGACAACAAGGAAAGTGGATCATGGGGGTCTAACTGTCGAGTGCGGGGCAACGAAGGCGACTTGTAGGCAATCCACACTCTCCTCCGCCATCGGCTAGAAAACTTCCCCGATCCAGCCAGAGCTCATCGCTGGTGTCCTGGAGAGAACCCCACGCAACCTCCACAAAGCAATTCGGTTCAGTGGGGGAGAGACTCTTCGACCCAACGACGGGAGAAGAGAAGAGGGCTGAGCACAGAGTCTTCACCATAGGAGAAGGAAAAGAAAGCTCGCTGGTATGGCTCTGTAACTAGATCTAATGCGATTAGATTTGGATCTCTTGGATGCTCGCAGGCAAACACGGAGGTATACGGGAAGCATGGTGCTACGAAGGAGAAATATCCTCAGCGTACAAGGTGTGAGATCAAGGTGCAGAAATCCCTCCGGACAGTGCCAGTTGGAAGAAAGCTCCCACAAATTCTTGATAAGGAATCTGTCAAAAAAGATCTGCTGCTGCCGGAGGATCGCCGGAAGGTCCATTTCGCACTTCATCCAGAGGTTGTCTCCTTCGTCTCGACTGAGCCGCCAGCACATCTGTTGGGCCGACAAGGAAACGGGCCAATTCCATCAATAGGAAGGTCAGCAGGCCCAATAAGCCCAAGACAAAGTAGAAAGCTCAAAACAGAGAAAGGAGGCAGAACTACGCCGACCTTGGAATCATGCGAAACATTTATTCTTGGGCAGGGACTTTCGGCGCCACCACAGGGGACTGAGAGGTCCAGTCAAGACATTTCAACAGGTCAGTGGCAACTAGTCAAACCAAAGTATTGGTGGCGTACACTCCGTAGAAGGGCACCCCGAGAAATACGCAAGGAAGGACGCATAAATAGCTAGCGAAAACAATGGTTGGCAGGTAGATGCTTCAATTGTCTGGCGTGTGATCACATCAGGAGTCAATGCAGAGACCCAACTCGATGCTGGTTATGCAAGCGCGGTGGACACATTTCCTCACACTATCCAAGCAGTTTTCAACTCACCCGAAGAACAAATCGAGCCACAAACTCCACAGAGAGAATGGAGCACCGCCTTTCGCTTGGAAGCCGTGAACTGGAAACATCGTTGCGTAGAGGAGCATCATCCACGACCACCTAGCTCGGAGCTGATGCCCCGACGCACACCTCGGAGAGAAGACTCGCTCCATCTGCGGGGGGACAAAGAACAACATCCATAACCTCATTTGACTCCTCGATGGGAGGATCCAAGATGGAAGCGACCTTGGAAGGAGCACTCCCCTGGGGGGAAGGTGCTATCAATGGTGGAGGAGGTGGAGCCGGAGAAGCCCTATCGATGGAGGGACAACCCCATCCTCATCAGGATGTGCGACTGCCACCGATTAGGGAGCACGAAGCAGGCAAAGTTACACTCCTGTTCCCGGGGAATCCTATGCTGCGTCCAAAGGTGATGGAGAAGACGACATGGGTTACAGAAGACATGAAGAGGAAGAGGGATATGCTATACAAGCATGCAGTACTTGTCAAGGAGCATGGTCTCCTGGGGGTCACATCCCGGGGAGGAACTAGCTGAAGCAGTATGTCAACACTTCAGACTCAGAAGGTACGAGTTCCACGTCTACCGTTCGCAATCGGAACCATTCATACTTCTTTTCACTGAAAGAGCCTTGAGAGATATGATGGTTAAAAGAGGAATGCTTATAGACGGTCCTCACGAGTTCCACTTCCATGAATGGGACGTCAGCAAGCTCGGTCAAAAGACTCACATCCCCTTCCATGTCAAAAGTGGCGGCGGGAAACGAAATTTGAATGCAGGCCATTGGATCTAAGATGGACGCGTAGGATTTAAAATAAACGAACCGGTACGACGATCTAATCTCGGCCGTCAGCCTCAAATCGACGGTTGAGACGCAGCCACGTCGCCCTCGATGACGTAGGCGGCGCACGGCGCGGTGGCGTTGGCCAAATCTTGCCAAAACGTCGCCTATTCTATGCGTCTTTTATGCGAAACGAAAGAGGGGGGG
Organism: Tuctoria greenei; assembly: GCA_036927565.1. Taxonomy (NCBI): domain Eukaryota; kingdom Viridiplantae; phylum Streptophyta; class Magnoliopsida; order Poales; family Poaceae; genus Tuctoria; species Tuctoria greenei. Next base: position 175,593,644 of record JAYESD010000009.1, on the reverse strand, counting down.
AAGGGGAACACACCTCGGGTGTTTTCGGGGTCTGAAATCGAGTGGAAACAAGTCGGCGACCAGGGGCGGCGGCAACCGGCGGGAACATGCATGCATTGGATGCAAAAACAGAGCTCCGTTTCGTACAAGAGCCGAGTCGAGGTTCGCTGGGCCACCAGAATAGAATTTTATGCTTATGTGTATGTTGTGATGCCATGTATTGTGTGCTCTTTACTTATTTAGCTTTTATTTCTTTTTTCCATGCTTAGGCAATATATTTAGAGTCGTACTACGACTCCAACTTTAATCTCCAAGACCAAGACTTCAGCAACAATCAGGTCTTCGAAGAAGGCAAGTGCCCTTGACCATCTTGTACCAATTTTAGGATATTAGTTAGTTGCATGCTACATAAAATGATGTCCTATTTCATGTTTCATGCCCTGTTCCACATAATTCCTTGTCACCTGGTTTGGGTTGGAAAGTAGATAGGTTTTAATTATGCTTAGCCATGCTTAGACTTTGGGAATGGGATTTCATGCAAATGTGACATATTATACTTTATGATTACTTTAATCATGATGAACACACAATAGTAGTTGATAGGAATCTGGTGGTTGTATAGATTTGGTATGTTGCAGTTTGCACGAGACCCGAGATTGGGTTTGGCACCACCGGATTCTAAGGACCGATTTATAGAGGAAGTCACTAAGCTTTATAGTACCACCACGAGACTGAGATGTGGCAGCTTGGTCAATTAATTAGGTTTCTTTTGATGAAATGCTAGTAGTTGGTTGGTGCGGGAAATGATGCAACGGTACTGCTCTGGGAACCGCAAGGCTCAAGAGGGGGCTCTGAGGCAGAGGGTTACTCCGGAAATGCCTCAGTGGTGGAAACCATAGAGGGCTAGCACTATTCTATGCGTCTTTTATGCGAAACGAAAGAGGGGGGGAAGGGGAACACACCTTGGGTGTTTTAGGGGTCCGAAATCTAGTGGAAACAAGTCAGCGACGAGGGGCGGCGGCAACCGGCATCGGCAACCGTCGATTCCGGCGAAGCTTCGACGATCTCTCCGCGAAACCTTGCGCGGCATGTTCCTAGAGCCACGACGAAGTGATTAGAGAAGATGGGGGGAGAGATACAACCGTCGGACCCTCGGGAACGAATGCGACGAACCTTGGCAACGACGAGGCTAGGGTTAAGCGCGGAGAGAGAGAAAGAGAGGGGGAGGGCAGTAATTTATAGAGGGGAAATGGGCGTCGGTTGAAGGCGAGCATGATGGGCGGTTCCATGCTCGATTCCGCGCGTGGAGCGACGGTTAGAGGGGGTGGGGTGTGCGGCGCGGCGCGGCAGAGAGAGGGAGGCGGCGGTTGCTCGTTGGAGAAGATGACAGGCGGGCCCCGCAAGGCAGTGGGAGAAGGGGAGTGATGGGTTGCGGGTGGGAAGATGGGATTTGGGCCGCGGGTGGGAGTTTTTGTCCAATAGGGGTGTTTATTGTTTTTATTTTTCCTTTCTTTTGATTTGATTTCAAATTTAAACTTCAACATATGCTACTCGTTTGAATTAAAAAATTTACACAAAAATGTACACACAATTGTACTATATTTTATTCATTTTGTTTACAAATTTTTGGGTGTTACGTGGACCTAGCTAGAGGAGCCACCGGCGGGAACATGCATGCATTGGATACAAAAACGGAGCTCCGTTTCGTACACGAGCCGAGTCGAGGTTCGCTGGGCCACCAGAATCGAATCGGAGTCCATGCCCATGTCCGAGTCGAACCGGCAGAGGATCCACGCGGCCGCTATAAATCTGCAAGCCCAGCGGCCCATGCGAACCACGCCTCCATCCGCAGAAACCGGCTGCGCTTCGACCACTCTTCCGATCGCCGGCGCTCGTTCCTCGCGAGAACAGCGTCGCTACCGCCCTCCACGATGGCTTCTGCAGTCTTGGCGGCGACCGAGGACGAGCTGGCCGTCTTCAACGGCGGCTTCTACGCGACGACGGAGGAAGCAGGGACGGCGGCGGCTCCCGGCGGCTGGCCTTCGGCTCTGTCGGAGCGGTACAAGCAAGCGATCGTGGTGGGCCAAGGCATGTTCGGGAGGGTGTACGCGGCCTGGGACAGCGTCGAGGGTCAGATCGTCGCCGTCAAGCAGCTCAGCGGGCGGACCGACAGCGAGTTCGTAGTGACCGGCCCTCGCGAGTTCGCGCAAGAGGTCATGGCGCTGCAGGCGTGTCGCGGCCACCCGAACGTCGTGAAGCTCCTGGCCACGTTCTCCGACGACACCGGGAAGAACCGCTTCATCGTCACGGAGTTCGCCGGTCCGATGAACCTGCGCCGGTACATGCAGCAGCGGCACCGCGAGGACCGGCCGCCGTTCAGCGAGGACGAGGTGCGCAGCGCCATGGCGCAGCTCCTCTCAGCATTGGCCTGCGCGCACGAGGCCGGCGTGGTGCACAGGGAAGTCGTGCCGGAGAACGTGATCGTCGACGAGGAGCACTACCAGCAGCAGCAAGAAGCGAAAGAGAAGAAGAGGACCAAGACGAAGAAGGCGAGCATTAAGTACACAGTATGCGGCTTTAACACCTCAGAGCAATCTGGACAAACCGCCGAGAAGGATGCCTTGGCGCACTTGGCGTCGTCGAGCGCCTACCGCGCGCCGGAGCTCTTGGTCGGCTCCGAGAGCGTCTACGACGAGCGGATCGACACGTGGGGCCTTGGCTGCATCATGGCCGAGCTCCTCGCCGGCGAGGGCATGCCTTTCTTCTGCAACGCATTGGATGCTCAGGGACTGTTGCAGGTAGTTGACGGCAAGGGCCTCGTGGAGTGGCCGAGGTTGCAGCACGTGGCGACGCCGGTGAGCAAGCTTCTGGAGGAGCACGATCACCACACTGGCTTCCTGCGGGCGAAGTTCCCTCGGAAGAAGTTGTCGCAGGCGGGATTCAACGTCCTTAGCGGCTTGCTGCAAACCAACCCGGAGCATCGGTTCACCGCGGCGGCCGCGCTCGAGATGCCATGGTTCCGTCGCCGTGGACACACATTTGGAACCTGTTTCACTTCACGTGGTCGTTAGGCGGGCATTGCTCATGTCAACAGGAGTAACTATTTTTATAGGGTTCTGCTTCCTTTTCAATCTGAAGATGTAATGTAACGTTGTCAATTTTTCATTATTATTAACGTAAACATTTAATTCCGTTCCGTTCCGTTTCTTAATTGATCCGGTCATCATACTCATCAACACATCTGAAATCAGCAGCAGTCATCTCGATCGATGGAGCAGAAGAAAAGACGCTCGTCTGCCGGCGGCGCTGCCTATCGTTCTCTACCGCCGCCGCGCCGCCACAATACCTAGCTAGCTAGCTAACTCATCGACACGCGCGCACGCGCAGTGGTGGATGAATGGATGATCGTCACATCACGTCCTAACGCGGCGGAGCGCGAGGTACACCAGCAGACGGTACCCGACGAACATGGTGGCGAGCACGGCGACGCACTCGCCCCGGCCGGCCTCGCCGACGAGGTCCTCCGCCGGGAGTAGGCGGCGCAGGTGCCCAGCCTAGTGCACGGCGATAAGCAGGCGGTAGCAGTAGTACGTGAACGACGTGTACTTGGTCCACGCCATGAACGCCGACACGTTGCGCACGTAGAACCCGCCCGTGAGGAGGTAGGCGAGCATGATGACGGTCACCAGCGTGGATGTTCGCTTGGCGTCCATGATGGCGGCGCCCGTGGCGATGAGCACGTAGGCCAGCACCACCGCCATGGTGAGCGCGAACGCGGCCGGGGACGGGTTGACCCCCGCCATGAGGTACACCAGGACGGTGAACGTGGCGGGCAGGGCGAACTCCATGGGAAGGTCCCCCGCCACGCGCGACGCGAAGTAGGACGACAGCGCGTATATCATGGACGCGCGCGCTCCCGCGCCAGGATGGGACGCTCCTGCGGGAACGCGAACACGGCATTGAAGGAGGCGAACACGCCCCAGAGGATGGACACGACGAAGAGCAGGCCGATCCGGTCCTGCGTCGCGGCCGGGGAGGAGCGTCGCCACATGGTGCCCGCCACCACCGCCGGCGCAGTCACGCGGAACACGCGAAGCGACGTGAACGTCTCGTGGCGACGCTCCCTGAGGCTGCGACGGAGCAGGACCGCGAACTGGTTGTACCACTCATGTGTAGTAATTGTGTGTGTCTAGCAATTTGAGACAAGTTCCTTGGGAGGCCCACCTGTAGGTGCAGCACTACCGTCCCGTTCTCCAGTCATTTATTCACGGAAAGGCAAAAAATCAAACTAACTGAAAAGCCATTGACGCTCTCTGGAGCTCTCAGCTTGTAGAGTAGCAAAATGGATCGAGAAATGAGAAAGGTGATGAGATCTAGTGCCAAATCCCACAAAAATGGAGGTTTCTTACCGGATCTAAAGCTATCCGCACTCGTGTACTCTAAAGCATACTCTATACACTATTCTTTTTCTATTTTTCCAGTATCTTACTTTAAATCCTCTAAATTTACAATATCCAATATGCTTTTCAGTATCCTCTCTGCGAACAGTCTAAGTCTTCCTCAAACTGGTTAGATCAGAATGTCAGCGGCTCAAACCATTACAAGAGGAAGAGAAGTGGTGAGTTTCCTTTGTTTTGATTGGATAGTTTATTTCTCTTGTTTTGCATGTTTTAGTATTCCTTTCCTCTGGAAAGGATGCAGCCATTCCCTTGTTCCAAACGCAGCCTACCGTTCCTTTCCTCAGGAACATTTTCTTACATATTTCCTTTGAAAATACTTTGTTCCAAACGGGGTCTAAAAGTTTGTCGCTTTGTAATTAAAAAATGAACTACAAAGCGATAAACTTTTAAAGACGAAAGGAGTACTTTTGATCCCGCCTTTGAATAGGGACATTATATTATTTTGAGAAATCATAGTCGATGGTCGTCTCATTAGAATAAAAACAATCCTCGATGATATTTTTCACCTTTGGTTCGTTTGCCACAATCACAAAGAACACCTTTGTAGAGAAAAAATGAATTAATATTGGGTTCCAACCAACAATATGCGCAGTGGGTCTGGCCCTGACGTTTAGGAATCATCGATCATTGTGAAGGGTGTAAAAACTAGAGAAGAGTCTTGACGGCTCTCACAGTCATACGGCCCTGCTTCAACATAAGGAACTCTTCACGTCTTGCTTGTATTTCTCCTTCTGGCACAAAGTGATTGCGGAAGTTGGTCCTGAATTCTTCCCAGGTGATGCTTTCTGGGTCCTGGTGAGCTTCAGTAAAGGCAGTCCACCAGTCGGCTGCCGGTCCTTGGAGTTGATGGGAGGCTAATAGTACTTTCTCTCTTCCTTCACAGTGGATGAGCCTCAACTTGCTTTCAACGGTTCGGAGCCAATCATCGGCATCCATGGGTTCAGTGACTGTGGCAAAAGAGGGTGGATGAGTGTTCAGGAAGTCCCTTAGGAAGGACCTAGGTGGAAAAGGTGGTGGTGGCGGAAGGTTGTAATTTGGTGGTGGTGGGGGTGGGGCTTGCTGCAGGTTGGTGACAATCTGGGTAAGGTTGTTAAGCAGCTGGGTTTGGATGGCCATCATCTGCTGCATTTGTTGCGCTGTCGGGGCTCCTCGAGCACCCCTACCATTCCATCCTGGCACACCTCCAAGTCCTTCATCTTGGGGCACAACACCCCTTCCACGACCTCTACCTCTACCTCTTCCAGACATCTGTGTAGGGAATAATTGAAACTTTAGGACAATAGATGAGATATAGAAGGGTACGCTATGGCAAACGGTCCCAACTACATGCATCAAGGGAAACATATATATATAAAGCAAGCAAATCCATTAACCAACTAGTGCGGATGTGGACAAGATGCTAATGCATTCCACAACTCGCACGACACACTAACAAGCCTAAATACAAGTGACATGGATGCGGACAGGATGCCGAAGCATTCCACAACTCATGTCGCACACACACACAACATAAAGCAAACTAGTACAATACCATAGATAACACAACTCAAGACTAGAGAGGGCGCAGCTACACGCTCCTACATACTAAGGATAGGTGTCCTGAGTTGTCCAACGGGAAAGCAAGTCCACTCCTACTCATCGGAGTCCTCCTCAACCTCCATCTCCAGATCTTCTTCTTCTTCTGAGTCCTCTCTTGATTCTTGGGGGGAGTTCATACGACGATCTGGAGAGTTCGGGTCCCAAGGCTCAACGCCTGAAGCGTACTGAGGAGAGTTCGGATCAGCTGCAGTGATCCTCGCGTAGCGTCGGCGAAGTCGCTCGTAGCGGTCAACCAGGTCCCTGCTGTCCTGTAGCTCCTGCTGACAACGCTGGAGTCGCGAAGACAACTCCACAACGTCGTCCACCAGCCTCTCGCACTGAGGGTGGGTCAAAGGCCCCTCGACGTCACGTCCAGTGAAGTCGGCCGTGCCACTAGGGCGCTGAGGGGTGTACGCGTGCTCCGTGCACCCAAGGCGGAACCTGTGGGCGTGACTCCAGTAGGTAGTCGCCTCCCACGTGGCGTCCTCCTCAGCCGCACGCTGGGAGCTCGTCCAGGCCGGAGAGAAGTGTGAGTGCAGCAGCTCCGTGTCGTAGTAGACGACCAGCTGAGAAGTCCACTCCAGTCCACCAGTATAGGGTGCAAAGACCCTAGTGGTGTGGTAGACTAGGCGAACACGGTACTCACGGTACCCCGCAGCACGAAGAAGAGAGCGAAGACGGACACGCATCCTCGAAGCAGCACTCCCAGTGGAGAACAGCGTCGTCTCCCTCCTGGGGGTGTGAGGTGCGGAGCGACTGGCTAGGGCGTGGTGAGGAACATGACCCCCAGTCGACTTACGAGCCGTCTGCTTGGTTCGCGCCATCTACAAACATTTGAAAAGAAGAGAGTGAGACCAATAATCAATAAATTAAATTAGAATAAAGCAAATAGCACAGCAAGATAAGAAGCACAAGGGTTGAGGTGGAGAGCACAAAGTTTTGATAATACTATTTTATAAGAAAATAGTATAGTCCTTAATTTTCGGCCATTTCTAACTAGGCTTGCGTCCTACGGGCAACACGGCTCTGATACCACTTTTTCACGCCCGATCATCGTAAAGATGAACAGACGCTTATCACATGTACGCCAGGATCAGTTGAATCGTACATGCGTCGACGAAAGCGAAATATCATTACATAGCCATGTTCGAATACATAAATAGTCTTACAGTACGACCCGAAGGTCTACAAATACACACCACAACTATTTACATCAACAACAAAGTTAACATAGTTCAAACTACAGCAGAAGACTAATAGGTAAGAGTAGCTCCATCTCCACAGGCAGCAGTTGCACGTAAGGTCGCTAGCCTAGACCAAGTCCTCCGGATTGACGAAGTAGTCCTCCAGTGCTGCTTCTTCTTCTTCACATTATAATAGAAAATTAAACGCTTGAGTACCTAGAGTACTCAGCAAGTGCGGGAAGAGATGACATGATTGGCTAAAGCAGGGAAAGGCCAAATATGGCTTAGCACTATGCTTAGAACCTAACCTTAGCTTCCATTTATCAATATCATAATTCTTAAGAAGTAATCAACACATGAGTAATGATAATGACTGTAACTTGAATTATAATTAACCACCATTTCCCAACCATTGACTAATTATGAACTGGCCCCAAGCCGCTCTTGTCCGTGAGCACGGCTGTCATGACAGTTTTACCAAATCTCTGCAGAGAGTATACCCTTTACCCACAAGCAGTGATTTCATCCCCTATTGCTAGGTGGACTAAGTGAACCTCCCCGATTGCCCATGGTAGCTAACCACATTTCACACTTCCTTTGGTGTGAGGCCAGAAGATCACTACATAGTCTTTACAAAGGTACTCCCGACTAGTGCTAGCCCTCTAAGGTTTCCACCACTGGGGATTCTCGGAGTAACCCTCCGCCCCAGAGCCCCCTCTTGAGCCTTGCGGATCTCAGAGCAGATCACCCGCATCATTCCCCGCACCATCCAACTACTAGAATTTCATCGGGAGAAACCTAATTAATTGACCAAGCTGCCCCATCTCAGTCTCGTGGTGGTACTATAAAGCTTGGTGGCTTCCTCCATAAACCGGTCCTTAGAATCCGGTGGTAACAAACCCCAATCCCGGGTCTCGTGCAAACTGCACCATACCAATACTAACCAACCACCAGATTCCTATCCACTACAATTGTGTAATCACCACAAGTTCAAGTAACCATAAAGTGTAACATAGCACAATTGTATGAAATCCCAATCCCAATGTCTAAGCATGGCTAAGCATAAATAAGACCTATCTACTTACCAACCCATTTCAGGTAACAAGGAATTATGTGGAACAGGGCATGTAAACATGAAATAGGACATCGATTTAATTAGCATGCATCTATCTAAATCCCTAGAATTGGTACAAGATGGTCAAGGGCACTTGCCTTCGTTGAAGACTTGAGTGTTGGCGAAGTCTTGGTCTTGGAGGTTAAGATTAGGGTCATAGAACGACTCTAAATATATACCCAAGCATGGCAAGAATAAAATAAAGCTAAATAAGTAAAGAGCATTCAATACAATACATCACAACACACACACATAAGCATAAAATCCTATACTAATGCGTCCCTACGAAGTATTTATTATTTAACATGGCCAAAGTATGCATTTTATATTCATCCTACCTTTTTGGAATTTAATTATAGCCTAAAACCATTTTTACTGAACTTTCTATGGCCAAAATGTATTTTTAAACATTTATAATAAATATTCCATGGACAAAATATATTTTATATGCAATCTACAATTTAATCACAGCATAAAGTATTTTATACTAATTTTTCCTACCATTTTTACACTTCAATACCATTTTTATCCATTTTCTACACATTAAATACACCTATAAACATTATTTAACAATTAAATAAAAATCCAGGGACTGGAAAATAAGATTACTACACTGTACAGAAGCTAAATCTACAATTCTATAAATTTCCAGGGGTTAAATTGACTATTTAAACGATTTAAACCAATTCCAGAAAGTCCAGGGGCTAGATTGTGAATTCTGGGGGCTAGATCCGAAATCCAGCAAAGGTCAGGGGGTAGCCCGCAAGTTTCCAGGGGCCTGGGTGAATAACCGAAGGCGGGAACGGCGATTCAAAGGTGGGCCGTTGGATCTTAAATGGACGCACGAGATTTTATTAACCGAACCGTTACGGGGATCTAATCCCAACCGTTGGCCGGGAATGGACGGCTCTGGTTGAGCCACGTCGGCTCTAACCGGCGCCAGAGCAGCGCGCGGCGGCGCCCGACGGCCGACGGCGGTGATCTCGCCGGAGTTAGCCAATTCGGCGAAAACTATGTCCATTCTACGCGCCACTTGCATGAAACGAGAGAGGAGGAGTAGGGGAACTCACCTAGGGGAGTAGCGGGGCTTGAAATTGGCCGGAGAGGGGTCGGCGACGAGGAACGGTGGCGGTTGGCATCGGTGCTCGTCGAGCTCGGTGAAACCTCGACGATCTCCCCACGATCTCTTGCGTGGCGTGCTCCTGGTGGCGAAGTGAAGGTGTTAGACCAACAATGGTGGAGAGGAGAGGGTGGAGCCGTCGAGAACGCGGGGAACGGCGGCAACTCACTGTCGGCAAGGTGCTAGGGTTGGAGAGAGCTCGGGGGAGGGGGAAATGGGGGCGCCGGCTCCTCTTAAGAGCGTAGGGGGCGTGCGGTTTGGGTGCGCGCGCGAAAACCGCCGGGGAGAAGTGGATTCGGGGGGGGGGGGGGGGGGGGAACGTGGGTGCGGGGTGCTCGGCGGTTGCGCGGGGTGACGGTTGCGCGCGGGAGAAGAAGGGAGGGAAGGGGGAGGCGCCGACAGGCGGGGTCCACGGCGCAGAGAGAGAAGAGGTGGGGGGGGGGGGGGTTCGGCTGGGCCGTAGGAGGGGGAAAGGGAATTGGGCCAGGGGGAGGGAAATCGGCCCAGGGAGGATTTTAATTCTTTTTCTTTTTCCTTTATTTTCTTTTGATTTGAATTCAAATTCAAATTTAAATCGTTTGCTACACGTTTGAACTTCAAAAATCACCCAAAAATGCATACAACAATGTTCAAGGGTTTGAGCAAATTTTGTACATGAAATTATGGGTGTTACAACTCTACCCCCCTTAAAAGGAATCTCGCCCTCGAGATTCGGACGTCCTAAGAGAAGAGATGAGGGAAATCCATCTTGAGATCTTCTTCTCTTTTCCATGTTGCTTCTGCCTCCGAATGATGCTTCCATTGTACTTTACACATGCGAATGACTTTGTTTCTTGTGACCTTTTCTAGTGTCTCAAGTATCTTGACAGGCTGCTCCACATAAGACAAATCTTCCTGTACATCCACTACCTCCATATGTAACTGTTCCTCAGGCACTCTCAGACACTTCTTAAGTTGCGAAACATGGAATACATTATGCACATCTGACAAGTGTGGCGGAAGCTCAAGCTGATAAGCCACTTCTCCTCGTCTTTCGAGTATCTTGAACGGACCAATGTAGCGGGGTGACAACTTGCCTCTCACTTTAAATCTTCTCAATCCTCTCATAGGTGACACCTTCAAGTACACATAATCACCAACTTCAAATGTGAGATCACGTCTTCGAGTATCCGCGTAACTCTTCTGTCTTGTTTGAGCTGCCTTTAGATTCTTCCGAATTTCTTGTACTTGTCTTTCAACCTCTTGTAACACGTCAGGCCCAAATACTTGACTTTCCCCTGTTTGATTCCAAAACAACGGTGTCCTACATTTTCGCTCATACAATGCTTCAAAAGGAGACATCTTCAAACTGGCTTGATAACTGTTGTTGTAAGAGAATTCGGCATATGGTAGATTCTTGTCCCAACTTTTCTATTCTTTAGAGCACACACTCTCAACATATCTTCTAATATCTGGTTGGTGCGTTCTGTCTGACCATCAGTTTGAGGATGATACGCCGAACTAAAATTTAGACGGGTATCCATTGATTCATGCAACTTCTGCCAGAATCTTGAGGTGAATTGAGTGCCTCTGTCTGAAATGATCTTCTTAGGAACTCCATGTAAGCATACAATCCTGGAGATGTATAGTTCCACCAGCTTGGGACCATTGTAGGTCTCTTTCACAGGAATAAAGTGAGCAACTTTAGTTAGACGGTCCACAATAACCCATATAGAATCATACCCAGACTGTGTTCTTGGTAGTCCCACAATGAAATCCATGCTAATTTCTTCCCACTTCCATTCTGGCACTTTGATTGGTTGCAATAACCCTGCTGGTCTTTGATGTTCCACCTTAATCGACTGACATGTGTCACATATGGCCACATGTTCTGCTACATCCCGTTTCATTCCATGCCACCAATATCGATCTTTAAGATCTTGATACATCTTTGTGCTTCCGAGATGGATAGAGTAAGATGAGTCATGAGCTTCTCTTAGTATTAGCTCTCTAATCTCCTTGATATCCGGAACGCAAATCCTCTTTCCAAGTCATAAGGTTCCTTGTTCATCCTCTCTAAAGTTTGGAGCTTTTCCTTTCTTCATTAATTGCTTGATCTCCTTGACCTTCTCATCATTCTTTTGCCCTTCTCGTATATCACGTTCAAGGGTTGAGTCCACTTCCATAGCAACTGCTTTAGTGCTAGACACTAGACATAGGTTTAACCTTGCAAACTCTTCACATAACTGGGGTTGAAGAGCTTGTACTGACAAGTTATTACATTGTCCCTTCCTGCTTAGAGCATCAGCGACCACATTAGCCTTTCCTGGATGGTAGTTGATTCCCACATCAAAGTCGTTTATTAATTCCAACCAACGATGTTGCCTGAGATTAAGATCCGGTTGTGTGAATATGTACTTCAAGCTCTTGTGATCTGTGTATATCTCAGTCCTTTTTCCCATTAAGTAGTATCTCCATATCTTCAATGCATGAACAACAGCTGCCAATTCTAAATCGTGAGTTGGATAGTTCCTCTCGTGTTTACGTAGTTGTCTTGAAGCGTAGGCCACAACATGCACTACAGGAAAAGCGATCATTTGCGACGGCTGGCTTTATTTGCGATGGCCAGCCATCGCAAATAGCTTAAATTGCGACGGCCCGCCTCCGGCCGTCGCAAATAAGGTGGCCGTCGCGAATAAGTGGTTATTTGCGATGGCTCTCGGACGGGCCGTCGCAAATAAGCAGTTATTTGCGACGGCCTACCCTAGGACCGTCGCAAATAAAGGAGCCGTCGCAAATAAATCCTTATTTGCGACGGCCGGTCAGACGGCCGTCGCAAACAGGCTTTAATTGCGACGGCCTTAAGTTGAGGCCGTCGCAATTAAAGATGTCGTCGCAAATTAGGGCTTATATCGGGTCGCTCCGGCCCCGACTCTTCATTCACCTCAAAACACCCTACCGCCGCCGCGCCCCCCGCCACCGCCGCCGCGCCCCCGCCGCCGCGCCCCCGCCACCCTGCAGCGCCCCCGCCGCCGCGCCCCCGGCTCCGCCGCCGACCCGCCGCCCTCGGCCCCGCCTCCGCGCCCGCCGCCCTCGGCCCCCACCGGCGGCCCGCCTCCGCGCCCCAACCGCCGCCTGCCTCCGCCCCCGGCGCGCCGCGCCGCCGGCCTGGACCGCTGCGCCCCCGACCGGACCGCCGCGCCCCCGGCCCCCGACGCCTCCACTGCGCCCCCGACCCCCGACGCCTCTGAGGTCAGTGCTACTCCCCCCGGTTTTAGGTTTTTTTTTTCAGATTTAGCTAACAATTTTGTTAAGAGGTAGCAGCAATTAGCTATAGTAGCTTAGAATAGCTTGTATAGTTTATTTAAGGATTGAATCACTTAATTATAGAAGGAAACAAGTGCAGCGGCCCCCTGCAATTTAACTGCAATTTTGTTAAGAGGTCAGTGCTACTTAAGGATTGAATCACTTACCCCCTGCGCCCCCGGCGGGGCCGGCTCTATGATTTTGAGGGCCCTAGGGCAAGCTAGCTTGATGTCGGGGTCGGGGCCCTTGAGTCAAGAGCAAACAATAAAAACTCATTACAGACAACTGCTTCCTTTGTAGCATTCCTTCCCAAACTTTACAACCTAAAATTAGAAATGTGAAAAAACGAACTAATTGAGGGTCTAATGACAAAAAAATATTTTATGTATAAAACCATAGCTCGAGCACTTTGTCCATGACTTACCACCTCAGCCTTTGATATGTGACCTGATGGGTGATCGGATCAAGAAAAGGAAGGCAAAAACTAAAACCTAACTGATAGGAACAAACCAATATCCCAAAGTACTCAAACATGTACGATAATTACTGCACATGCAGAGATGATGAGTCAAGCCGTCAATGAAATCGAAGACTAAACCTAGAATTTTGTGTTTTTTTTTGGAGAAAGATTGTCTTTTCCTTTTGGCTGAAAAACAAGCGGCACTTTAGGCAGCGTAATTGGATCAGGATATGGACAACTTGTATCCATGAGAAAAGGAAAAAGAAAAATAACTTACAGATTTGTGTGCTGCCTTCGAACTTATTTTTGCTTGGACCTACCTATTTTACTTAAGTTATCTTATGCTGAGCAAGTTACAACCTCTAAGAAGAGTACACGATTTTGAACTGAATGCCTAATATACGTATATATGTTTTCAGAATTTCGGGGCCCTTACTTTGGCTGGGCCCTAGGCGGCCGCCCCTCCCGCCTAGGGTCAGAGCCGGCCCTGGCCCCCGGCCCGCCGGCCCCGCCGCTAGCTGCTAGCCGCGCCCCCGAGCCGTCGCAATTTAACTGGCCGTCGCAAATAATTGCCTTCATATGGATTGTTCAATCTTCGAATGATTGTTGATCGAATGAGTAGAAATTGTTGCTCGATCTTGATGTTAATTATGCTGATGAATTTTGAAAGTGACTACAAGTAATGTTTTCTTGAAGATAGTAACATGAATTTTATATATTTTATTTGCATATTTACTAATTATCTAATTACAATAGGATGGCGTCAAAGAAGGGTAGGAAGGTGCCGCCGACGAGGGGGTTCTACCCCTCTAGACCTGAGGACGCTTTCGTTGGTGCCTCGTCGACTGGCAGTAGATGCTCTCAGTTGCTGGGGCACGTTCAGACCAGCTCTAGAGCTTCATCACAGGTAAATGTCACTCGTTTTTGACAAATTCTTTAAATTCAAATTCACATTAAACTTACTTATGAATCATTTGAATGTTGTAGTCCTCACCGGCTGACTCAGAGGCTGCGGCGCCTTCGGTGAGCCAGCCTTCGGCGAGGCAGCCCTCGGCCAGCCAGCACTCGACGAGGCAACCCTCAGCGAGCCAGCCCTCGGCCAGCCAGCCCCCGGCTGGTGATGAGTTTGTTCCTGAGGCCTTTGACTCGGCTGGTGAGGAGCCGTCTGGGTCACCTGACGTGGCGCCCCAGCAGACGCGGAGGACGAGGAGGACTCACTTTGTCAGTCCTCCCGCGGTCCCTTCACAGAGGATCGTGATTCGTCCAGTCGGAGACAGGTAATAAAAATTATAGTTTTCAATTTTAGTTTCTTTTGATTACTTAAGTAATGAATGAATGAATAAATATCTTACAGGGCTTGGGACGACTTGTCTTTCACCGGTGAGAAACACCAGAGACCGGTGAACGGTGTCCTCGGGTCCATAGTGCGTTTGCACTATCCCGGGGTCATCGACGGAGTGCCTGCTCTTTCGTGGGAGGACTACGCACGCGTCCATCACCAGGAGCACGGCAACCTTCAGGAGGCCGTATGGGCCGATTTTATGGTAAGTATGTTAAAAAAGTTTCTAAGTTACAACTCTTAAACTCTTTTAGTGCACATCTCTTCAATATATTCTTTATCGCAGGCAAGATATATTTTAGAGGACCCGGACGACCATCGCATGTTTGAGGATGCAAGGCGAGTGTTTCACTTCAACGCTGCCAAGGCGCTTCGACAAGCTTTGTCGAACGCCCATGTCCAAATTATTAATGAGCACTTGAAGGCGAGCCAGCAACACGTGTTACACTTCCGGCAAGAGAGCGAGAGGCACCTGACGGAGGAGGAGTACGCGCAGGTACGTGGAGTGTAGTAAGTATTTTTTTCTGATAATGTCCTCGATGGTACTTTTAACGACTTTCAACTATGTGCAGGGCCACGTGAGCTGGTTGCAGGGTCGGAACGATGCATTTCGGTCCCTTTGTCGCTACTGGGCTAGCGACGAGTTTAAAGCTAAGTCCGGGAAGGCTCGAGACTGCAGAGGGGTGGAGGGGAAGAGCAGGCACGGGCAAGATAACCACTTGCGTTTAGCTAAATGCATGGTAAGTGTGTGTAAATTATGTTTATATATTAATAATATATTGTTCGTACTAACACGTATTGACAGGAGCGCGAGACGGGGGTGCCGCCCACCCCTGCTGAGGTTTGGAAGGGAGGTCACAGGGACCCTTCTCAGCCGACGGGGTGCAGTCAGGCTGCAGCCGAGCGGTTGGTAAGTTTAGAAACCATTCATATTACATATAACTATATAGATTGTTGAACTTACACGATTTTATTGTTTTGCAGGCTAAGTACGGGGAGGAGGCTAGGAAGATACACGGCGAGGATTTCGATTGGGAACGTCAACCGATCGATCCTCAAGCCGCGTATGCAACCGGTGGTGGAAAAGCACACGGAAGGTGAGTTTGCAAGTCATTTTATCGTTTTCAATTCAAAGTATTCAAGATATTTTAATTTCATATTACTGACTCTCTTTTTTATAGGCTCGCCATATTCGACGGAGTTGTCGACTCGAGGGCGGGTAGACCTGCGAGAGGCAGCTCCACGCAGGCTTCGGGCACGGGAGGTCGCCGCTCGCAGAGGGACATTGAGATGCAGTCCCTCCGAGAGACTGTAGAAGAAAATGAAAGGCGACATGAGGAGGAAAGGAGGGCGATGGAGGCCACGATCCAAACCCAGGCAGCAGCGTTGGCGCAGATGCGGGAAGCAATGGAGGTAACAATCTAAAAATTAAAATTCTCATTAATTCAGCTTAAATGACTTACTAATAGGTAGCATTTAATGTTTGCAATGACAGGCCATCGCTCGGGCGCAGGGTCTGGGAATCCAGCTACCGGTACTACCACCGGTCCTCCCAGGCGATCCTTCTTCAGCGGGTCAGGTAAGTTTCTATGTAATCCTTCTTCTCCAGCGTAATAAGATTGAGATAGATGAAAGAGAGAGATAGTTAGATAGAAGAAAATGATTGAGATAGAAGAAAGAAAGAGATAGAAGAAAGGGAGACAGAAGAAAGAGTGAAAGATAGATAGAGTAGGATGGGAATGAAGAGAGAGTAAGATGTAGATGGAGATAGAGAGAGGGGAAGATAGAGGGAGGGAGATGTAGATGGAGATAGAGGGAGGAAGATAGAAGGAAAACGATAGCAATAGAGAGATAGAGTGAGCAAGAAAGATAGAGTGAGAGACAAAGAGAGAAATGAAAAGAGAGAGGAAGAGAGGGTGATCTAGATGAAGATAGAGGGAGAGGGAGGGAGAGAGATGTTGATGCATTTATATTCTAACTCTAAGTTTTATTAATTGCAGAGATCCGCGACGGCTGCACAAACGCCGTCGCCTTCGCTACCGCCGCCTGGATTGAGGCGCGACGATGACGACTTCGACTTCGGAGGTGGCTTCGGAGGTTAGATGGGCGAGTGAGCCCTTTTATTTACTTTGTTGATGACGATGTGAGATGTATCGGAATTTTAGTTTGTGATTGTGATGATGTTTGTGTATGCTGTGTATATATTGTGTATATTGTCTATATTGTGTTTGTTGTGATTCTGGCCATCGAGCCGGGTAGTATTTTCTGTTTTTTTTTTTTAAAAAAAACCTTATTTGCGACGGCTTTTTATACAGTACCGTCGCAAATAAAGACACAAGCCATCGCAATTAAACCAGAGTTATTTGCGACGGCCTGGCCGTCGCAAATAAGCATTAATTGCGACGGCCAGGCCGTCGCAAATAGCATCGTGGGTCCCGGAGGAGGACACGTGGGCCCTGCCCACTGAACTTATTTGCGACGGCCCGGCCGTCGCAAATAGAGGCTCTTAATTGCGACAGTCTGGCCGTCGCAAATAAGCATTAATTGCGACGGCTAGGCCGTCGCAAATAATTTTGCGGGGCCCACCAGCCCGCAGCAATAACTTGCGACGGCCTCTCCTAGCCGTCGCAAATAAGGTATTTGCGACGGCCAGGCTATCGCAAATAAGCTATTTGCGACGCCATATTTGCGACGGCTAGAAGCCGTCGCAAATAGCTTATTTGCGACGGCATTCGGCTTAGCCGTCGCAAATCGTCGGGATTCCTGTAGTGATGTCCTCCTTGCATTAAGACACATCCCAAACCATGACCAGATGCATCACAATAAACCACAAACTCCTTCTGCATATCAGGCATTACCAATACCGGTGCGCTGGTTAACCTCTTCTTCAACTCGGCGAAGCTTACTTCACATTCGGGGGTCCACTTTAAGGCAACTTCTTTCTCAAGCAACTTGGTTAGTGGCCGAGAGATCTTTGAAGAATCCCTCGATGAATCGACGATAGTAACCAGCCATACCTAAGAATCTTCGTATATCATGCACACTCTCAGGTGTTTCCCACTTAAGGACATCAACCACTTTGCCGGGATCCACTGATGTGCCTCCTTCAGATATGACATGACCCAAAAATGATACTTTCTTTAGCCAAAACTCACACTTACTAAGCTTGGCATACAGTTGATGTTGGCGAAGCTTCTGTAGAGCCATCCTGAGGTGCTCTTCGTGCTCTTCTTCAGTCTTGGAGTAGATAAGTATGTCATCGATGAATACCACTACAAACTTGTCCAAGTACTCCATAAATACCTTGTTCATTAGATACATAAAATATGTCGGGGCGTTGGTCAATCCAAACGACATAACCGTATACTCATATAATCCATATCGAGAGACAAATGCCGTCTTGGGAATGTCTGAGGGTCTAATCTTCAGTTGATGGTAGCCCGAACGAAGATCAATCTTGGAGAACACACATGCTCCCCTCAACTGATCAAACAAATCTTCAATCCTTGGTAGTGGATATTTATTCTTGATTGTTACCTCATTTAAGGCACGGTAATCCACACACAACCTTTGAGTTCCATCCTTCTTAGGTACAAATATAACTGGTGCTCCCCAAGGCGATGAGCTAGGACGAATATATCCTTTTGCCAATAACTCCTCAATATGATCCTTTAGTTCAGCTAATTGTTTAGCATCCATTCTATATGGCCTCTTATATATTGGGGCCGTCCCAGGTATTAACTCAATGACGAATTCAATCTCTCGATCAGGGGGCACACCTGGTAAGTCATCTGGGAATACATCCGGAAATTCCTTCACAACCCTGATGTCTTCGGTACTCTCAAGATGGTTGAGTTGTACTACTGCCTCTTGTGTCTGATCTGGCTTGAACTCTACTGTAGTGCCATCCGGGTGTGTTAAGCAAACTGTTTTGGTTGCACAATGAATTACTCCTTGATTCTTCATCAACCAGTCCATTCCCAGAATGATGTCTAATCCTTGTGAGTCCAACACTATTAGGTTGGCCCAAAAGACTACCCCCCTTATGTGTATACTCACTTTTCGGCATAGATGCCTTGCCACCATCTCTCCTCCAGGAGAGTTTATCAATAATGGCCCATTCAAGAATGTAACTACCATGTCACGCTTCTTTATGAATTCCTTGGATATAAATGAATGTGTAGCACCCGAATCAAACAATATGGTGGCGGGGTGTGAGTTAACAGAAAACATACCGATCACCACATCAGGCGCTTCCTGTGCTTGCTCCAGAGTCACATGGTTGACACGACCAGACGGGTTTTGTTGCTTCTTTGGACAACTGCTGGCGTAGTGTCCCCATTCTCCGCACTTGTAACATTATACTCCCGCAGCATTACTTTGGCCCTTGTTGCCTCCTGATTGGTTTCTTGGGGGTTGGCCATTTGGACGGTTAGCTGGAGCTGAAGGGCGGAGTGGCTGCATCTGCTGACATGGGGGTTGCATTGGCTGGCGTGGTGGCTGCTGCTGCTGGCGCATTTGCTGATTGTAGGGAGTGGGTGGCCTGTAGTTGGTGTTTGGAAATCTCTATCCCGAGTAGTTCATAGGACGAGTCATCTGGTTTGCAGGCGGAGGGTTAAGACGGGGGCGTACATTGCTGCTAGAGGCATGTGCTATAGTCAACTTCCTTTTTCTTTCCTCATCATCCAGTTCCTTTTTAGTCCTCTCCACTTCAAAGGCTTTGTCAACCAGCTTCTGAAAGTCGCTGTAGTCGCTGGAAGACATGGCAAACTTCAACTCCTTATCCAGTCCATTCTTGAAACGGAATTGTTTCTTGGAGTCAGTATCCACATCGGTTGGAGCATAGCGGGACAACTGGGTGAATGCATTCAAATAGGCACTCACAGTCATACGGCCCTGCTTCAACATAAGGAACTCTTCACGTCTTGCTTGTATTTCTCCTTCTGGCACAAAGTGATTGCGGAAGTTGGTCCTGAATTCTTCCCAGGTGATGCTTTCTGGGTCCTGGTGAGCTTCAGTAAAGGCAGTCCACCAGTCGGCTGCCGGTCCTTGGAGTTGATGGGAGGATAATAGTACTTTCTCTCTTCCTTCACAGTGGATGAGCCTCAACTTGCTTTCAACGGTTCGGAGCCAATCATCAGCATCCATGGGTTCAGTGACTATGGCAAAAGTGGGTGGATGAGTGTTCAGGAAGTCCCTTAGGAAGGACCTAGGTGGAAAAGGTGGTGGTGGCGGAAGGTTGTAATTTGGTGGTGGTGGGGGTGGTGCTTGCTGCAGGTTGGTGACAATCTGGGTAAGGTTGTTAAGCAGCTGGGTTTGGATGGCCATCATCTGCTGCATTTGTTGCGCTGCCGGGGCTCCTCGATCACCCCTACCATTCCATTCTGGCACACCTCCAAGTCCTTCATCTTGGGGCACAGCACCCCTTCCACGACCTCTACCTCTACCTCTTCCAGACATCTGTGTAGGGAATAATTGAAACTTTAGGACAATAGATGAGATATAGAAGGGTACGCTATGGCAAACGGTCCCAACTACATGCATCAAGGGAAACATATATATATATATATATATATATATATATATATATATATATATATATATATATATAAAGCAAGCAAATCCATTAACCAACTAGTGCGGATGTGGACAAGATGCTAATGCATTCCACAACTCGCACGACACACTAACAAGCCTAAATACAAGTGACATGGATGCGGACAGGATCCCGAAGCATTCCACAACTCATGTCGCACACACACACAACATAAAGCAAACTAGTACAATACCATATATAACACAACTCAAGACTAGAGAGGGCACAGCTACACGCTCCTACATACTAAGGATAGGTGTCCTGAGTCGTCCAACGGGAAAGCAAGTCCACTCCTACTCATCGGAGTCCTCCTCAACCTCCATCTTCGGGTCTTCTTCTTCTGAGTCCTCTCTTGATTCTTGGGGGGAGTTCATACGACGATCTGGAGAGTTCGGGTCCCAAGGCTCAACGTCTGAAGCGTACTGAGGAGAGTTCGGATCAGCTGCAGTGATCCTCGCGTAACGTCGGCGAAGTCGCTCGTAGCGGTCAACCAGGTCCCTGTTGTCCTGTAGCTCCTGCTGACAACGCTGGAGTCGCGAAGACAACTCCACAACGTCGTCCACCAGCCTCTCGCACTGAGGGTGGGTCAAAGGCCACTCGACGTCACGTCCAGTGAAGTCGGCCGTGCCACTAGGGCGCTGAGGGGTGTACGCGTGCTCCGTGCACCCAAGGCGGAACCTGTGGGCGTGACTCCAGTAGGTAGTCGCCTCCCACGTGGCGTCCTCCTCAGCCGCATGCTGGGAGCTCCTCCAGGCCGGAGAGAAGTGTGAGTGCAGCAGCTCCGAGTCGTAGTAGACGACTAGCTGAGAAGTCCACTCCAGTCCACCAGTATAGGGTGCAAAGACCCTAGTGGTGTGGTAGACTAGGCGAACACGGTACTCACAGTACCCCGCAGCACGAAGAAGAGAGCGAAGACGGATACGCATCCTCGAAGCAGCACTCCCAGTGGAGAACAGCGCCGTCTCCCTCCTGGGGGTGTGAGGTGCGGAGCGACTGGCTAGGGCATGGTGAGGAACAAGACCCCCAGTCGACTTTAGGGATGGCAACGGGTAAAATATCCGCGGATATCACCCTGTTCTACCCGTACCTGTGAGCAAATTTCTTTACCCGCACCCATACCCGTTACACGCAACGGGTAGGAAATGCTGCCCGTACCCGATACCCGCGGGTATCTCATACCCGCGGGTATGCACGCTCACCCGCGATCCTGGGAGCTTGGAGGCGACGCAAGGCTGGTGTCACCGAGGAAGAGTCGCGCCGCCGTTGATTCGTACCTCGTGTCATCGTCGATTCATAGCTTACACTGCCGTCGATTTCTTTCGTCGCACACCGCTGCAAGGAGCCAGGGCGCAGGCTTGCAAGCCGAAAGCTACTGCGACACCGAAGACAAGGCGCTGAACGGGCGGAAGACTGAGCAGAATCTGAAGAGGCGACGATGGTTGAGCAGCGGTGGGGAGGCGGTGCGGCAGCCGGGTCTGACGGGAGTCTGTGAGTGCGGCGTCGTTGAGGCTTAGGGAGGCATGGATCTGACGGGAGGCTGCAAGTGGCCGCTAGCAGAGGGAGAGGCGTGAGGGTGAGTCCCTAGGTGAGTCTGTGAGTGGGAGTCTGGAACTCTGGATCGACCTGGGAGTCTGGCGGCTAGGGTTTGGGGAAAAAAAGTGGGAGGCAGGCCTAATAATTCATATATATATATATATATATATATATATATATATATATATATATATATATATATATATATATATATATATTAGTTGTTTCAGGTCCATTTATCAGTACGGGTACGGATACGGGTATACGGGTATGGATATAAATTTTTTATACCCGATATGAAATATCCATTGGGTACAATTTGTTACCCGAATCCGTACCCACGGGTACAGATTAGTATCCGAACCCGTACCCACCGGTTCGGGTATCCGCGGGTACGCGGGTAATGGGTATCCATTGCCATCCCTAGTCGACTTACGAGCCGTTTGCTTGGTTCGCACTATCTACAAACATTTCAAAAGAAGAGAGTGAGATCAATAATCAATAAATTAAATTAGAATAAAGCAAATAGCACAGCAAGATAAGAAGCACAAGGGTTGAGGTGGAGAGCACAAAGTTTTGATAATACTATTTTATAAGAAAATAGTATAGTCCTTAATTTTTGGCCATTTCTAACTAGGCTTGCGTCCTACAGGCAACACGGCTCTGATACCACTTTGTCACGCCCGGTCATTGTAAAGTTGAACAGACGCTTATCACATGTACGCCAGGATCAGTTGAATCGTACATGCGTCGACGAAAGCGAAATATCATTACATAGCCATTTTCGAATACATAAATAGTCTTACAGTACGACCCGAAGGTCTACAAATACACACCACAACTATTTACATCAACAACAAAGTTAACATAGTTCAAACTACAGCAGAAGACTAATAGGTAAGAGTAGCTCCATCTCCACAGGCAGCAGTTGCGCGTAAGGTCGCCAGCCTAGACCAAGTCCTCCGGATTGACGAAGTAGTCCTCCGGTGCCGCTTCTTCTTCTTCACATTCTAATGGAAAATTAAACACTTGAGTACATAGAGTACTCAGCAAGTGCGGGAAGAGATGACATGATTGGCTAAAGCAAGGAAAGGACAAATATGGCTTAGCACTATGCTTAGAACCTAACCTTAGCTTCCATTTATCAATATCATAATTCAAGAAGTAATCAACACATGAGTAATGATAATGAATGTAACTTGAATCATAATTAACCACCATTTCCCAACCATTGACTAATTATGAACTGCCCCAAGCCGCTCTTGTCCGTGAGCACAGCTGTCATGATAGTTTTACCAAATCTCTGCAGAGAGTGTACCCTTTACCCACAAGCAGTGATTTCATCCCCTGTTGCCAGGTGGACTAAGTGGACCTCCCCGATTGCCCGTGGTAGCTAACCACATTTCACACTTCCTTTGGTGTGAGGCCAGGAGATCACTACATGGTCTTTACAAAGGTACTCCCGACTAGTGCTAGCCCTCTAAGGTTTCCACCACTGGGGATTCTCGGAGTAACCCTCCGCCCCAGAGCCCCCTCTTGAGCCTTGCGGATCTCAAAGCAGATCACCCGCATCATTCCCCGCACCATCCAACTACTAGCATTTCATCGGGAGAAACCTAATTAATTGACCAAGTTGCCCCATCTCAGTCTCGTGGTGGTACTATAAAGCTTAGTGGCTTCTTCTATAAATCGATCCTTAGAATCCGGTGGTAACAAACCCCAATCCCGGGTCTCGTGCAAACTGCACCATACCAATACTAACCAACCACCAGATTCCTATCCACTACAATTGTGTAATCACCACAAGTTCAAGTAACCATAAAGTGTAACATAGCACAATTGTATGAAATCCCAATCCCAATGTCTAAGCATGGCTAAGCATAAATAAGACTTATCTACTTCCCAACCCATTTCAGGTAACAAGGAATTATGTGGAATAGGGCATGTAAACATGAAATAGGATATCGATTTAATTAGCATGCATCTATCTAAATCCCTAGAATTGGTACAAGATGGTCAAGGGCACTTGCCTTCGTTGAAGACTTGAGTGTTGGCGAAGTCTTGGTATTGGAGGTTAAGATTAGGATCGTAGAACGACTCTAAATATATACCCAAGCATGGCAAGAATAAAATAAAGCTAAATAAGTAAAGAGCATTCAATACAATACATCACAGCACACACACATAAGCATAAAATCCTATACTAATGCGTCCCTACGAAGTATTTATTATTTAACATGGACAAAGTATGCATTTTATATTCATCCTACCTTTTTGGAATTTAATTATAGCCTAAAACCATTTTTACTGAATTTTCTATGGCCAAAATGTATTTTTAAACATTTATAATAAATATTCCATGGACAAAATATATTTTATATGCAATCTACAATTTAATCACAGCATAAAGTATTTTATACTAATTTTTCCTACCATTTTTACACTTCAATACCATTTTTATCCATTTTCTACACATTAAATACACCTATAAACATTATTTAACAATTAAATAAAAATCCAGGGACTGGAAAATAAGATTACTACACTGTACAGAGGCTAAATCTACAATTCTATAAATTTCTAGGGGTTAAATTGCCTATTTAAACGATTTAAACCAATTCCAGAAAGTCCACGGGCTAGATTGTGAATTCCGGGGGCTAAATCCGAAATCCAGCAAAGGTCAGGGGGTAGCCCGCAAGTTTCCAGGGGCCTGGGTGAATAACCGAAGGCGGGAACGGCGATTCAAACGTGGGCCGTTGGATCTTAAATGGACGCACGAGATTTTATTAACCGAACCGTTACGGGAATCTAATCCCAACCGTTGGCCGGGAATGGACGGCTCTGGTTGAGCCACGTCGGCTCTAACCGGCGCCAGAGCAGCGCGCGGCGGCGTCCGACGGCCGACGGCGGCGATCTCGCCGGAGTTAGCCAATTCGGCGAAAACTACGTCCATTCTACGCGCCACTTGCATGAAACGAGAGTGGAGGAGTAGGGGAACTCACCTAGGGGAGTAGCGGGGCTTGAAATCGGCGGAGAGGGGTCGGCGACGAGGAACGGCGGTGGTTGGCGTCGGTGCTCGTCGAGCTCAGTGAAACCTCGGCGATCTCCCCACGATCTCTTGCCTGGCGTGCTCCTGGTGGCGAAGTGAAGGTGTTAGACCAACAATGGTGGAGAGGAGAGGGTGGAGCCGTCGGGAACGCGGGGAACAGCGGCGACTCACCGTCGGCAAGGTGCTAGGGTTGGAGAGAGCTCGGGGGAGGGGGAAAATGGGGGCGCCGGCTCCTCTTAAGCGCGTAGGGGGCGTGCGGTTTGGGTGCGCGCGCGAAAACCGCCGGGGAGAAGTTGATTCGGGGGCGTGCGGTTTGGATGCTCGGCAGTTGCGCGGGGTGACGGTTGCGCGCGGGAGAAGAAGGGAGGGAAGGGGGAGGCGCCGACAGGCGGGGTCCACAGCGCAGAGAGAGAAGAGGTGGGGGGGGGGGGGGTTCGGCTGGGCCGCAGGAGGGGGAAAGGGAATTGGGCCAGGGGGAGGGAAATTGGCCCAGGGAGGGTTTTAATTCTTTTTCTTTTTTCTTTTTCCTTTCTTTTCTTTTGATTTGAATTCAAATTCAAATTTAAATCGTTTGCTACACGTTTGAACTTCAAAAATCACCCAAAAATGAATACAACAATGTTCAAGGGTTTGAGCAAATTTTGTACATGAAATTATGGGTGTTACACTTCATCACCTCAAAATTCTCCACTATGTGCTGATAGTTTGTTGAGGGTAGTCATTGGCATAGAAACCTGCTTGCACCCATTCATGTTAACTTTCTTCAATACCTCTCTGGCATATTTCTCTTGTGATAAAACCAGTTAATCATTTGTTTGTTTAACTTCTATTCTAAGAAAATAGTGCAAGTCTCCAAGATCTTTTAGAGCAAAGCTATTTTTCAGCTCAGTAAGCAACTTCATAATAGCTTGGTCTGATGAGCCAGTGACTATGATGTCGTCCACATAGATTAACATAAACATAGTTATATTAGTTTCTTGGAAGATGAACAAAGATTGATCCGACCTTGATGGAACAAAATTGAGCTGTTGCAGCTTCATACTTAATCTTGAGTACCAAGCTCTTGGAGCCTGTTTTAGCCCATATATTGCCTTCTTGAGATTACATACATGAGATTAAAATCTTTTATCCTCAAACCCAGAAGGTTGTCTCATATATACTTCCTCTTCTAAAATGTCATGGAGGAACACATTCTGCACATCTAGTTGTCTCATACACCACTTGTTTGATACCGCAATTGACAACACAAGTCAGACGGTGGCCACTTTAACAACCGGGCTAAAAGTGTATTCATAGTCTATTCTGAATCTTTGTTTGAACCTCTCTGCCACAAGACGAGCTTTGTATCTATCAATCGTACCATCAGCTTTTCTTTTGACCTTGTACACCCATTTGCACTCTCAAATTTTTACCAGCCCTTTGTGGTACAAGATCCCAAGTTTCATTATCTTGCAAAGCTTGAAACTCAACATTCATAACTTGTTTCCATTTATCACCGCTGAAGGCCTCCTGAAGATTCGAAGGTTCACCTGTTGATAGAAAATACGAATACCGGATGGTTCTATTTGTATAAGTTTTTGGAAGATATATACCCGATTGAAGTCTAGTCCTTGGTCGATCAACAGGTGGAGTAATAGAGTTGTTGTTCGCAGCGGATCCATTGATATCAGCACCGGTGGCTTCAATGGCTTGGATTGGATCATCAATTTGGTGTCAGATTGATTTGTCCCCCCCCCCCCCCCCCCCCCCCCCCCGCATCGCACACCAAGTGAGAACCAGGCGCAGGAGATTGTCGCACTGGGGAGCCAGACAGAATCTGTCTCGGATCAGGTCCTGCAGGTGGAGACATCATGGGATCGTGCACCAGATCGCGTTGGGTTTCAACGCCTTCCTTTCCAGGCAACCCGGATGAAAATTGCTAGGTTCACCAACACTATTTCCAACCGAAAAAATTATTTGTTGTGTTCCCGTGCTTCCTTCTTCTTTATCCTGTTCCTGCACATCATCCTCATTATGCACTACATTAGTTGGGTTAGTCATATCAGCAGTACATGATTCTTCCCCTCTATTAAATGTATTTGAATATAAATGTTTTGGAAGGAGCAAAATCTCTTATCTTAGTCTTGATACAGCATTCCCATGCATTTTCTCAAACGAGAACACTGTTTCTTCAAATATCACATCTACGACGAGCGTATCGACACGTGGAGCCCCGGGTGCATCATGGCCGAGCTCCTCGCCGGCGAGGGAGTGCCTTTCTTCCGCAACGCATTGGACGCTCAGGGACTATTGCAGGTAGTTGACGGCAAGGGCCTTGTGGAGTGGCCGAGGTTGCAGCACGTGGCGACGCCGGTGAGCAAGCTTCTGGAGGAGCACGATCACCACACTGGCTTCTTGCAGGCGAAGTTCCCTCGGAAGAAGCTGTCCCAGGCGGGATTCAACGTCCTTAGTGGCTTGCTGCAAATCGACCCGGAGCATCGGCTCACCGCGGCGGCTGCGCTCGACATGCCATGGTTCTGTCGCCGTGAACACACATTTGGAACCTGTTTCACTTCGCGTGGTCGTTAGGCGCCCATTGCTCATGTCAATTGGGGT